>CATOUR010000039.1:0-5907154 GCA_951848785.1 Callosobruchus maculatus | reverse complement strand
AGCTCGGTAATCCGAAAAGACTATCCTCCATTGTGTCGACGAAAATAGTTACATTCTTCGGACATAATCACAGAAGCGATAATATGGAGAAACTTGTAGTTCAGTGTCATGCCCCGAGTGGGCATGACACGCTGGGTGGATAGGTCGAAACAGTTGCTGGATATGAGTATCAAGAACGCCACAGAACTAACAGCAAATCGCGAACGATGGAGAGCTACACTTCTCAAAACTATTGTTAATATTCGCGTCGGTAATACTCTAGCTCCGACTTAATGCATTTTGCGGGTTCACAACATATCTGTTAAGACATTGTGACTATGATGATGATGTGCTAGCAATCATCCCTTAAAGTTTTCGGGATTCGTCCTGGGACACGGTCTATTCTGATATACCCTCGTAGACCTAATAAACTCAGCTTCTCTAAATAATAGGCCACTTGCCTATGAACGTTGGTTCTTCTTTATTGTTTCCCAAATTTTTCACTTGATTGTTGAGCTTGTCATATCGAAATTTTATTTCCTGAACATGTATAATTATGCTGAGCCAACACCAATCTCCATTGATTTTGCCAATAACCTACAAAAACTCGCATTTTTTTAATTTTAATTGTAGATTTTCTGACAACATGTTGTTAAACAGAATTCATTCAATTATACTTAGTAAAAAGTACATGCGACCCTCATATCAAAGGGAAACATGCCATGGGCATCATACCTTATACACATAAGGTTGAATATTAAAGTTATTTTTCTAATGGATAACTATATCTAATAACTAAGCGTTTTTGACAAAAACTTCAAATAAGGGTATGGTGGTTCTAAATTTGCCGTATATGTTCTGTAGCACAAGGTCTTCGAAACGACATTTTCCGTGCAATTTTCTAAATAATGAGGATATTCGAGAGAATAATATATGTACGCCCTACGATTAATTGGTGCAGCTTCTTTGGAAACATAGTTTATTGTTTTGCGGTTACAGCACTTTGACTTGCGGCGTCCTACTCGACATAGTAACTCCTTCAAATTTTCTGGTGCTACTTTAGTGCTATATTACTATAATACTATAATACTGTATTAGTTATTTTCAATAAGGCCCTATTAAACCCGCTATTTACATACTTTCCGACTGAAAGTATTAGGCTCACTGTATTAACCTATTATTAGCTGTCCTACTAGAGGACTTTGAGATATATATTTTATTTAACGATAGTTTCAAATTTAGTTAAATATAATTAATTTCAGTCTTTTCTGAGCTATACAAATATTCACTGTTCTGTCATAGTCTATAAGGATAATTATTACTGTTGATTTAATTTGTGTTTTACAAAATGACCGTCCGCGTTTAGGTTTTATTTCGTTTTTCAAAACCAAAAAATGCAGTCAAGTTGATTGACTCAGTACTTCCCACGCATAACAGTAATACCGTTTTATTAAATCTCATTGCATAAAGCTATATTGTCTGAGATCCGTTTGCAACCAAATCATCGTCCGTAGACAAACATCCAACACAAAAATTCTCGTAAATAGTTTCTTTCACATCCGTAGGTAGTAAGTCGATACAGTTTCTGTCCTGCAAGCTTCAACTGGACAAATTGAAGTGATCGAGAACTTCCAAATTGCCTAAAAACGGAGTTTGAGCTGTTTTTTATCTTTGTTCTTTGATTATTGCTGCGGCGCCACCGACACGATTTCTAAAAACCATACGTGTCCTTCATCCACGCTATGGTAATAATAATGTGACGAGATTTCAGTAAAATCAGCGATTTCTCCTATACACAATACAGAACGCAATACACCCATATTTATATACATTAAAAACTTCTAAATCCGGTGGTTTGTGTATTAGACATGTAATGTCAGGATGGACCTAAGGGAGTATAATATGCCACTAGGCCTTTCTTTCACAGCTCAATGGACAACCTATTAGGAATACAACAAATTTTTCGGTTTTACAACCCTTCATCCCATAACCACCCCAATTTCACCCCCACCCACAAAAAGTAGAAAATAACGAGGGACTCCTAAAACGCCTGAAAACGAAGTTTGAGGAATATTTGATTTTTTTTTTGTTTTTTGCTCCGCCTCTGATGCAGCGTTTTCCAAAATTCTAGTCGCGTTACTTATTATGGCTCCGCAACATATAGCTACCCAAATTTCACCACACTCCATGCAGCGGTTACTGAGATTACGAGGCTAGAAGAACGCCAACAGACCGACAGATAGACAGACGACGGAAATGAGTGACGTGAATTTTCATAATGTAGGTATACATCATAAAACGCCTAAAAAGTGCATTACTTCAAAATCGAAATTTTTCGCGATTACAATCCTGGAATCGAGTTATTCGAGTTTTAATGTTGGTCATATGACTCTAAAATGCATAAAAAACATTGAAACTCGCTATTTGTAATGGACCTTTGGTCCCTTAACTAGTAATAGATCCTATATTGACGCCCCTGATCATTTATGGATGGTACGCCATGGCCATTTTTGAAACTGCCTCATGATTAGTTTTGCGACCATCTCTGATATGCCGACGTGATACTGGTTGCCTAAGGTTGTTACCGGCTTTTGGCAGTCGCACGTGAGCACCGTGGAGGTGGATGGATGAAAAGACACGTCGGCGCTGTGGGCTTCCTGGACGAGATGGAGACGTGAAGACGGTGTCTTGGAGGTCGACGTTGTCGTCTGCCGATCCTGGCGGCTCCCGCTACATTTTTGTATGGCTTCATGGAGTAGTGAACTATAATGGGATACTTTCCACATGGCAGTGTCTTCCGTAGCAGTGTCTTAAGGAGTATCTGCAGTGTCTTCTTAAGGAGCATCTTATGAGCACGTCCTAGCAGCAGTCTTGAAGTATCTTCGGAATCCATATCTTCCCTTGGGCCTTGGGCTTGGGCTATCAGTATCTGAGGCACATATCGTGTCTCCGGATCAATCTCTTGACTCTCGCCTCCTAATGGTTGGAGCCTCGTATGATTGGCCTCCCATAATTATATACTTGCATTTCCATCGATTTGGGCTTGAGGTCGCCCTGGACAGGATGCTGAACTCCCCCAGTATCTCAACACCCTCACGGTGTATATTCCGGCAGCAGCATTTTGGTGATACTGAGACATTTTGTTATCTTTTCAATTTTTACTTCCCACATCGATAGGTGAGGGGAGTATTGTGATCGCGAAAATTTTCGATTTTGAGATAATACACTTTTTGGGCGTTTTATGATGTGTACATAACGAAAATCCACGTCACTCATTTCCGTCGGTCTGTCTGTCGGTCTGTCTGTCTGTCGGTCTGTCTGTCTGTCGGTCTGTCTGTCTGTCTGTCTATCGCGTTTTTCTACCCTCGTAATCTCAGCAACCGCTGCACGGATCGTGGTGAAATTTGTGCAGCGGTATGCTGTGGGGTCGTAGTAGGTAATGTTCCTAAAATTTTGAAAATCGGTGCATAGGCGGCGGAGTAATTAGCAAAAACAAAAAAAAATTAAAAATTGCTGAAACTTCGTTTTTAGGTGTTTTAGGGGTCCCTGATCATTTTCTACTTTTTTTTGGTTGGGGGGTGAAATTGGGGTGGTTGGGGGGGTGGGGGGTTGTAAAATTGAAAAATTTATTGCTTTCATAATAGACTTTCCACTGACCTGTGAAGACTGGCGACATAAATAAGTTTTTTAGGTCCATCCGAACATTGCCTTGCCTATTACAGAAAGCAATGGACTTTTTTCTGATGTAAACATACGGGAGTATTGCTTTAGATCGTTCTATATTGTCTAACGAGGAAACTGTTGAATGGATTTTAATGAAATTTTGACACAGTATTACTACCGTGGTGAAGATGGAAAGCGCGTATGGTTTTTATAAATCGTGCCAGTGGCGGCGCAGAAATGATAAAAAAACTAAAAATATAAAAACAGCTCAAACTTCGTTTTTAAGCGTTTTAGAGGTGCCTGATCATTTTGTGCAATTTTTTGGGTGGGGGTGAAATTGGGGTGGTTGGGGGGTTGGGGATTGAAAAATTAAAAAATTTCTTGTACTACTACTAATAGGCTGTCCACTACCCTGTGATGGAAGATCTAGCGACACAAATCACCTTTTTAGGTCCACCCGAACATTGCATAGCCTATTACGGAAACTAAGGGACTTAGAATTTTCTGTATACATACGAGAATTTATTGGTTTAAATCGTTTTGTATTTTGTAACGTCGACATTATTAAATTGATGCTAATGAAATTTTGACACAGTATATTGTTACCGTGGTGAGAATGGAAAACGCGTATGTTTGTAAAAAATCTTGTCAGTGGCAGCGTAGCAATAATCAAAGAACGAAAAGCATGAAAACAACTCAAATTCGGTTTTTAGATGTTTTAGGGGTTCCTGGTCATTTCCTACCAGTTTTTTGGGTGGGGGTGAAAGTGAGGTGGTTGGGGGGTGGGGAGTTGTAAAACTGAGAAGTTTGTAGTATCGATAATAGGCTGTCCATTGACCTGTGAAGGAAAGACCTAGCGGCATAAGACAATTTTGGGGGGGGGGGGGGTGGCTGACGATTATTTGGTTATGGGAAAATAATAAACTGATATCGCCGTAACGTGTGGGAAGTACTGAGTCAATCAGCTTGACTTCATTTTTGTAGTTTATTTTCAAATTTTGTATTTTTTTCAAACTGCTGCGCATTAATTTCATAAAACTGTTTCGCCGTATCTCTATTGTTTATTTTTATAGTGTATGTATATATCGTTTTGTCCGATCATCATTTCCATTTTTCATTTTTAATCACTTGTCTTTAATTTAGTTGAAACCTTATGCATTTGTTTATTTCCTCTTCTCTCTTCTTTCAATTAATTTATTCATTGATTTTTGATCAGGCAGTGGCGTACTACATTATGATAGATCAACATAAATATAGTTAAGATTGTGGAACTTTATTAATGTCTATGTGCTTCAGACATGGGAAACCTTACCCATGCCTGAATGTGAAAATACGTCAGCGCCTTACCCACTCTTTTTTCTCGTGTTAAACGTCTGACGCTAGCCGGATGAGTTGTGACGGGTTGACGCCCCATTCATTTTCGGGGCAGTCAACAATGGCGTTACATATTTTATAAATAAAATTTAGAAAATTGTCCATGGCAAGGGCCCCGCCGACATTAGCCCCCCAATATTTTGTATAAGTCAGCGTTAGTGCGTGCACGTACTTGTGGTGCCCAGCAAACCGATAGGTACTTGGAAGTACCGCAGACAACGAGCGATGTTCCAACGAACATATAAAGAGAACTGTGGTGAAAGCAGAAATAAAGGTGGCATTACTGTCACGTATCATGCCAAATATGAGCGGCCCAAGTATGAGCAAATGACAGATCTTGAACGGAGTTTACCACTGTCTGTCATGCTATGAGCTGCTCCAGTATGGTATGAAACGATGGAGAGGAAAGGCCACCAGCAAACCATAGACAGCGTGCAAAGGTCGCTGCTGTGGGAGGCCAGTGCGTATCGGACTGTATCTACCAAAGCGCTATAGGTTATAGTAGCGATAATGCCACTGCAAACAAAATCGGATGAGCGACGGACGATCGTTGTCGACATTGCGGCCAGAGCGACACAGTCGAGCACACCACATTTAGTGCGACAGATGGTCCTATTACAAGCAGGAAGTGAGAGCGAACCTGCCTGCGAGGACCTGACCCTAGAGAACATAGTACCTATCATGATATCGAGCAAGTAATGCTGGAAGATAGTACATAAGATGGTTCAAGTCATCTTCAAATCGCAAGAGACAGAGGAACACAGAGACATGTAGCAATAAGAAGAAGAAGGAGAAGAAACACATGCTTAACTGATCTTGCACTGCGAAGAATATCGTTCACGATGATGCTAGTGCAGATAGAGATTGAGTAGTGGGAAGAGAAGAGGCAACGAGTTTTAGCAGCAGTTCGGGCTATGGTGTCATATCTGATGGACTCATTTGCATTCGTTGGACATGACATCACAGGACCTAAGCTGATTCAGCGTCGGGTATGCGAGTGCTTCTATCCTTGCGATCAAGCCGATTTCCTAAACCCTCTATGGTAGAAAAAACCTGCAGATACTTGTCCAGGCACACAAACTGAAGCAACAAATACGTTTAATGTTAGAGGGCCTATGCTTGCAAAGATTCAACTTATATGAAATTCGATGTTTACACGTTCTAATAATTTAATTTACTGGAGCGCCAATTCCTCCAGACGCAACTAAATCTTTGCCTGTGCAAAACCATCTTGAACACAAATAAAATGTATGGGAACAAAGTACTCGTATTTCTCAACTAAATATACAATTAACTGACCTCTGGTATTAACAGGTACCAATCAGTATCACTAGCTCCAAATGGCAGAATAGTAGAAATTGTAACCGATACCACAAACAAAACAGTCACAAAGATCTTACTGAGGTACCCATCATTGCCTTTGTAGTTTTCATCCACATATTTTGAGTACGAAACGTCAAATTGTACCAGCGATTTCAACAGCTGCAACTCGTTAGTCCTGAATGTCGAATGTCTGGAAGTTTGGAAAGATAGCACATGTAACTACAGAGGCGCATTGCTGATAGAACTAAAATGAGAAACAGTTATGTAACTGTGCCTTAACGCGCATCTAGACTATGCAACAGGGTTGATAAACATGCAGCAAAAGATTTAGGCGGAATTAAAAGCATAGTTATTTTTTTATGGTCAGCTTCCCGCAAAGGCCTATGGCGCTGTAGACACGAGAGGATAATTACCTATGCGCGTTAAATTAAAAACACTGCAGGTTGTAGTTGTTGGAAAACAAATTCTTCGGGAGCTCATTCCACAGCGTAGAAGTTCTCTAGAGGACAGAATGCTGGAGGAGACTGGTTAGGGAGTAGGGACCTCGACCTGGTAAGGATGAGGTCGCAGAGCCTCTCTAGTGCTCCTGGTTTAGACAGCCTTCGGTGTTATTATCTGGGAGAGCTCACTCGAATATATATGTGATAGAATTTGTGAAATAGCGACAGGTCAGCCACCCTTCTTTGATGATCCAGGCTGTGGATGTTCTTTGGGAGGTTACTCGTATCGCTTGGTCTAGTTGCTCTCTTCCGGATAGTGTCCAGAAGCTATAGATAGTGCTTCCGAGTGCATCTCCACACATGGGAGTCATACTCAAATGATGGTCGGATCTGTGCCTTGTAGAGCAGCAGTAGTTGCTCTGGTGTATACAGCTTCCTAAGCGGAACAAAACGCCAAGCTTCTGGGATGCTGCTTTAGCAATACTGACGACGTGGTCGTGCCAGAAGATGTTGTTTTTGATGTTGATCCCAAAAGCTTGACGGAAGGTGACTCGACTATTGGGTGACCCTCCATTTCCGCAGTTGGTGAGCTAACGTAAAACTTCTTTGTCATTATTGTTGCCAGAGCTTTGTGTATCTTAAACTGTACTTTATTTACTAATTCCCACTCGACAATTGTTTTGAAATCTTTGTTAATCTGTGAGGCTTTGCTGTCGCCGACGTACCATCTCCTGGGATAATATTGGCCTGCCTGTTTGCATGCACGATATTAATGTACTGTCGCCTGCGAAGCTGTAAGATTGTACCCACATAACAAAAGTATATACAGTGTACATACAATGGATATCAAATCAATGGATATGTATATCCACAAATTGAGCAAGAATGTCCAATGGATGTCAAATAGACATCAAAAAAATATACATTGCATGTACGTTTGTCGCGAACTTTCACATCCATGGCATATCCATAGAATGTACATATGGTAATGTACATGCATATTATATACATGGTACATACAATGGATATATACACATCCATTGTATATCCATTAAATGTACATTCATGTACTTTTAATACACATGCATAGTGTATGAAAGTTCAATGTAGATGTAGAGGCAGTAAGATAAACAAACTTTATGCTTTCATTATGTATTGTTATTAATTCAATTTCTAATTACAATAATAATACTTGGCAAAATCGATTACTGTGATTGTCATCTCTTTTCTGTTGAATGACATGTCTAAAATCTCAAAGAAATCAAGGTTATAAAATTTTGTAGGTGGTTTGTTACGCTTATGACTTACCATCAAACGCTGGATGTGAGTGTTATCAGTAGTAAGAAGATAAGTAACATTGCACAATATTTCACTCGATCAGGTAATCAGGCACAACCAACACCAGCACACACGCGAAGGACGCGAACGAGTCGTACGACGGGATGACTAGAAACCAGCAATGGCGGCACTAGTTGTACTTCGCGCAGGCGTAAACTACTAGATGTATATACGATACATAGACCAACATCCTATGTATATTCTCATATGGATATACCTACGTGAACATACATAGTATATTACACTAGTGTATATCATTTTTCATATGTACATTTAACGTCCTATGAATATTCAAAATATACATGTTCAAACTGGAATATCTGATGTACATTCTATGGATTTACATAACCATATAGTGTTATGTGGGTATGTTATTTCCAGCAGCGTGTTGATGTACAGCAGAAACAGTGTATGCATAGCAGCGTTTATTGAAAATACGTCTGATGAACAGCCTTCGGCTGCAACAAACAAAGATAGGTCGTTCAAAAAGCTACTCAGCCACTGGCGCAGGCCAGGTGGTGGTAGTCTGCTAGCAGGAAGCTTGACCAGAAGTCCCTCACGACACACTCTATCGAATGGTTTCGATATATCAAGTGCAACAACACTGGATTCACCATAATTTTCTATTGCTCTGTTCCACAAGTGAGTGACGTAGGCCAGGAGGTCACCCGTAGACCTGTGCCTACGGAATCCATACTGGCGATCGTTTATGATTTTGTTGTTGTCCAGGAGCTGTGTGCTAATGACAGTCTCCATAACCTTAGACACGATGCTGAGAAGAGCCACAGGTCTATAGTTAGTGGGATCGTTTTCTTTTTTGCCTTTCTTAGGGATGGGTTGTGCGCAGCCAATCTTCCATGAAGCGGGAAACACGCCTAACTGATATGATAGTTTGAAGAGCTTGCAAAGAATAGGTGCAAGCTCAGCGGCACAGCGTTTAAGGACAATGGCTGGAATTTGGTCAGGACCAGTAGCTTTCTTCATGTTTACTTTTTAGAGGATGCTTTTTACATCTCAATGTTGAAATTTGACCTCTGCCATTCTCGAGTTCACGTTTATGGTGGTAGTCGGAGTACTTCCTTGGAAGTCTACAGTAGAATTGGCTGCTCTGGTCAAGGGTGGTATTGAGGAATAGGGAAAGTTCTGACTAACAGCCTTAGCCACAGACCAGAATGTTCAGGACGAACTAGGACATGAGAGGAGCTTGTTCTTAATTCTTTGAGAGGAGCTTGTTCTTAATTCTTTGGTTGTGTTCCTCCTTGCTGTTGTCAATTACGCGTTTCCAGTGGTTTCTGGTCGATAAAACTGCGGTGGTTCTCGGCATTTGGATTTTTTTCTCCATTCTTTGTAATGTTGGTTTTTAGAGGTAACTACATCTCTACAACGCTGATTAAACCATGGCTTGTTTTTGGAGGGACGCTTGATGAGATGTGGAATATAGGCTTCCATGCCGGATATTAATACCTCTGTTATTTCTTGGGCGCAAGCTGATAGGTATCGTGACAACAAATAAAGATAGGTCGTTCAAAAGGCTGGTCAGCCATTGGCGCGGCCCAGGTGGTAGTCTGTAAGCAGGAAGCTTGACCAGAAGTCCCTCACGCCACATTATATCGAATGGTTTCCATATGTCAAGTGCAAGAATACGGCATTCGCCATGATTTTAAATTGCTCTGTTCTACAAGTGAGTGATGTAGGCCAGTAGATCACTCGTAGACCTATGCTTATGGAAGCTAAATTCGCGATCATTTATGATTTTATTGTTGTCTAGGTATTTCAGGAGCTGTGTGTTAATAACAGTCTTTATAACCTTAGATGTGATGCTGAGAAGAGCCACTGGTCTGTAGTTGTAGGAATCGTTTTTTTGCCTTTCTTAGGAATTAGTTGTACTCAGCCAATCTTCCATGCAGCGGGAACATGCCTCGCTGATACGATAGTTTGAAGAGCTTGCAAAAATAGGTGCAAGCTCAGCAGCACAGGGTTTAAGGACAATGGCTGGTTATAAATAACCAAAATTGTTTTGAAGCAGAACAGTAGGATATACAACTTGTTTCAAAACACGTTGTTCTGCAACTTTTTGCATAGTCTAAATGCATCTTCAGAACCTCGACACCGCCTATGCTATGAACAAATAATATTTATTTATTTATCTTTCAATGGGCCATAAGCCTACTAAGTTTTAAAATAATTTGCCTAACTCTGACCATCCAAATGAGAATAATAAAAACGATGAACAAACTACTGTTATTTGCATAAAAGTACCACAAAAATTAAATACAACATTAACACAAATGGGTGTAGCTCCAGAGTCGAAGTTTGGAAGGAAAATAATAATAATCCACTCGACGAAAGTTATGACTATATAACTAATGTAAAAAATATGATTTTGTTCGTAGTTATTAAGAAAAAATAAGTGTCTCATCAACGATATAACCGGCCGCTTGATTTCAAACCAGAACCAATAACATAATAATAATAAATAAATTAAATAAGAAAAGGGTATCTAGATAATCATAGGACGAGTCTCAAAAGTAACATATAAGAAAGTGAGGTGATTTATTATTTCCCTCACCTGACATTCAGTTCAATTCCAAGTAGCAAAGACAGCAAATTAGTGATCGCATATGGAAACTGAAAGAAGAGTCTGTCCTTTGTGTACTTCGAGTTATAGAAAAATAATAATGTTAGACTCAGAATACACGACAGTCGTATTGCACTTATGATTCGCATCCGTAATGTTGGTGAAGTAGTACGCAGAGCTTCTGGTTGGTCGCACACAAGCTTTCCTGAAAATAATGAAAAAATGTTTGAGACAGTATAGTTCATCCGAAGTTATACTTGGAGTAGGGCGAGATATGGGATGCCATCGACTCCCCGATATTTACTATTGGGGAGAAAACCCGTATAAATAACATCTCTCCTATACATTTTATTGCGGTCAGCGAGGGCTTGATCCCAACCTGTAATGGCAATAGCCAATAAAAAAAGCCAAATAGCCTCAGAATTCAACTCATATTTTTGTAGTATTGGACCTCAATTAGCGAGTAATATCAATACAACAGACAAAAACTTCAAAGAAAAATCAGAGACGTGCCCAGAATCGTGTTATTTTACTCTTATCACAGCAAATGAATTAATAAATCTTATAAGCTCTTTAAAGAACAATGTTAAGTGTGGGGAAGACCAGATCACAACTGAGGTCCTCAAGCAGCATCATAAAGACCTAATAGCTCCTCTGTTACATATAATTAATTGCATATTAAGCACGGGAGTTTTTCCATCAATCCTGAAAAAAACTATAATTGTACCAGTCTTCAAAAATGGAAATGAAAAATTAACTTCAAATTACAGACCGATTGCTTTAACAAGTACAGTGAGTAAACTGGTAGAAAAGTGCATTAAGTTTAAGCTCCAATCTTTCTTTGAAAAGCAAGATGTACTGTCAAAGAATCAATATGCATTTAAAAGAAACTCTAGTGCTGAAAATTGTCTGGCAAGGGTAACAGAGACGATCCTGGGTGGTCTGGATGTTGGTAATAGAGTTGTAGGTATCTTTTTAGACCTTAAAAAGGCCCTTGATACTGTGGCACATCACTTACTACTGCAGAGACTCCATAAAATAGGTAGAGGTATTGGGTATAAACTTATTGAGTCATACCTAAAAGATAGAACCCAGAGAGTCAAAATTGGAAATATCATAAGTGAGTCTCAGGCAGTGGTGTGTGGTGTCCCACAGGGAACAGTTCTAGGTCCCATATTATTTAATGTTTATATAAATGACGTTTTGTCAATCTTAGATGAAGAGGGCGCTGTGTTCTGCTTTGCAGATGACACAGTAATAACTGTGCAGGGTGAATCATGGGAAATTGCAATAAAGAAATCCGAATCTGCCATCTCAAAAATAATGTGCTGGCTGGAACACAGTCTTCTCTCACTAAATGTTGAAAAAACAAAATTCCTTACTTTTGCTCACTTCTCGAGAACATTACCAACCGTTCGTAGCCTTAGGATTCATAACGCAAAATGTGATGGCTTAGAAACATGTGTATGTGGTGACAAAATAGAAAGGGTGGAATCAATTAAATATCTAGGCGTCTTGCTTGATCAAAAATTAAACTGGAAAGATCATATATATTATGTTACAAAAAAAGTAAGGAAACTTATACACAAATTTTTTGAACTTAGACATATATTGTCCTGTCGCTGGTAAAACCTCCATATCGCCACTCCAAATTGCTCAAAAATATGTAATAAAAATAATGATGTTCAAAAATAGAAGATACCCAACGGAATTACTCTTCCAGGAAAGTATATTGTTAACTGTTGAACAACTGTATATTAAAACTGTAATAAGATTTATGTTAACTAACACATATTATAGGAATAACTTGCCCCATAGTCATAACATCCGTAATGTTTCAAATCAAAACTTAACATTATCCTTTGTCAGACATTCAGCCTCTCAGAAGCATATTAGTTACACTGGTCCTAGGATATTTAACCTGTTGCCTATTTCTATTAAAACCAAGCCATTTAAAAAAGTTAAAAGTCTAATAAATAGCTGGATCCTTGAAGGCAACTTTTCCTCGAAGTATATAGTGTAAGTAGTGAATAAGCCTAACACAAACAATAATACCAAGCAACTGTATAGACATAAATGCAAAATTAAACAAGTAAATAACCAGCACACACAGATTTTTAAAATCCATCGTGTTGGCAAAAATAATATTTATATTCAAGAAGAGAATTTGATTTGATGAAAGCACTTAATATTATATGACCGTATTGATTGTAATTGGAAATTAAATTGTCGAATGTAGAGAACTATTAAGCATACTAATGTATGTTGCTAAGCTTGCTATTATTGTTCTGATTGATAAATAGTTTGTGCAAATATTGTAACGCTTTATTAGAACTCGATGACATGTACATAAATGGAATTATTGTCGAAATAAATATTGAAATATGGAAATATTGAAAAAAAAAGGTTAGCGCCTTTTTAACTTTAAATAATGTTCTACAACTTTCGTTATAGCGAAGGTTAAAGATGCGCAAAATTATCTTCTAAACTCTAAAAACGCGAACATATCCTGAGCATTGTCCCTAAAAGGTGATATATGACAGATGGATATGTGCTGATGCTGCATAATGCATCTTGACTGATACATGATTTGAGTTGAAAAATAGCATAATATACTCTGTTCAGTTTTTCATATACATGTTTGATATGTGATTTAAAGCTCATAATAGAATCTATATAGGCACCTAATAACTTTGCTGGATATACTAAACTGTCAAGGGAATCGTGCCGTAGATTAGCATTTATATGTGCGCTTTCTTAAATACACTGCGTGAAAACTGCATTAAAATCAATTAAATCCTTTCCAGGTTACTCATATCTATACATCAGAAAATTCCAAGTCCTTTGGTTTCTGTAATAGATAAAATGCAATGTTTGGATATACCTAAAAAAGTGTACTATGCCGCTAGGTCTTTCTTTAACAGGTTGATGGACGGTATATTATAACTACAACAATTTTTAAAGTTTACAACCTCTCACCCGTCAGCCAGTCCAATTTCACCCCCACCTAAAAAATTACAATTAAAACGCCCAAAAGCGAAGTTTGAGGAATATTTGAAATTATTTGTTGTTTGTTAATTACTCGGCCACCCATGCACCGATTTTCAAAATTATAGCAGCATTATCTACTATACTAACGACCCCACGGCATATCGCTACCCAAACTCATCACAATCCATGCAGCAATTACTGAGATTACGAAGCTACAAAAACCGTGTGATCGGTGTGAGAACTAAAATACCATCTATTTCGGTTATAATCAACTTATCGTTAACTTCACATTACCTAGCATATAACACCATCGTAATCTGTTGAATAAATTCTCAGAATGACGTTTCACAAGCTTCGAATTGTACAAGAATTCGGCAGGTGTTTCCATCTTCAGCTGTGGAGAAATTGTGATGACACGTGACATCATTGCATTGAGTGTATTCCTTCAAATTCAAATCATGAATATATAATATTCTAATAACATTAGGTTTTAAGAATTCTTTATATTAACATTAAAGATATTACACAAGGTATATTTCGTGGAAAAATCACCATATATGTATATTTAAAAATTAAAAAATTAAGACAATAATTACTCCGACACTCAGTGTGCCTTTATCAAACAATCATAATTATAGTAAATGTTAATCCTTTGTTCAAGTCGATGAATTATTTAGATCCATTTGATCGTTAAGGGTTTACCTGAGAATTTAAGCTTATTAGTTTCTAGTGATTCTAGAAAATTTAATTTCCGTTCTTTTTGTTCAATATCATGAAATCGTCTAAACGAAGAGCTCGCTATATAAAAAAAATGAATTTGAAAGTACGCTACTGCTTAAACGCACACATTGGAGAAAGGGAAAAGGCGGCCACGCCTCCTCGCTAACACGGGAATAAGTATTTTCTTTGATTCTCAATTTCGCACGCTATACCCTAGACCCTTAAGTAGAAGAATAGCCTAGGCTAAACCTCGCCCATCTTAAAAAATCAAACGTCAAAATAAAGGACTATGACATACTTCTGAGACAAGCTATTACTCGCCGATACCCCTTGTCATTCAAAATTTGCAAAGGGGTGACCCTAGAGGTCAAGGGGTAAAAGGGGGGAAGTAGTTTTTGGTTATAAAGAGGTCCCCCTTGACAAATCTTTTGACCTGTCTCGGCGATTCTTTTAATCAGTGGTATATTCGATAGATCCCTGGTGGAAGTTTTCAAATGAACACCCTGTAAAATGTGCGCAGAGGTTTCTTCCTCCTCGCCACAGCGTGCACACGTCGAGTCGCTTGCCACCTCCATCACATACGCTGTGTTATTTACTATATTGTCCGTTATTTTATAAAATATGTTTGTATAGTGTTTCCCAATAAGTATACTGCTTTTTTTGACTTGCTACAATTACAATGTAAAATGTAGTCAATAAAAAACTTGAAACTTGAAACATGCAAGTGACGTCTGAAGGTGTTATGGCCAGATAGCAGGCCCACGAGTAACCTGAGCCGGCTTCAATCCACTGCGAGACCGAACTAACCCACCTTGGCCAGATATCCTAAAACAACCAAAAGTCTGTTACTCAACCTCAAAGCTCAGTGGAGTCGCAAGCTCTGATGGAAGTCCATTGTAATATGGGAGCAATGATGTGAGCCCTTTAAATATATTCTCCACAAATGTGTGAAGGTAATTTAAGATCACCCGACTTCATGAAAATTATCTACTCGTACTTTTCATAGCGTGATCCAAAATTTCCATAGACGTTTGTAGATCTTTGCAAAACATTTAAATACGCATTGTCAGTATTAACAGTACCATTGTCTCTAACCTTGTATTTATATCAACGAACGATGCAATAAAGATTTGCATGGGTGTATAAAATGTATGTTAGACTGAGCGTTTTTGTAACTCTTATCGGCGGAAAATCAGAACGTATCAAACGTAAACCAGAACAGTCAATTTAAAATCAGAATGTATCAAATGTAAATCAGAAAGGGTCATATTAATTTCAGAAGGTATCAGTTGTATATGAGAGCGGAGAACCCATCACTTGCAATTCAGAAGGGATCAAATGTAAATCAGAAAGATACATGTACTAAGTTTTAGATATAGGTGCAAGTATGCTGCATGAATTTAATGTCTGTTTTTTTTTTACTTTTGAGTCCGCGTCCTATATGCTTTTCATCTTTGATGAAACAGGAATTGAGGAAACAAAAACATATGTTCTAAGATTTGTTTTCACCAGTTTATGATCCACCAAGCCTTGCAGATAGTACCATGGTAATTGATGGCAATCCAAGGAAAGTGTTTTAAGGCTAGGGCAATCTAATGTGTGGTCAAAAATAGTCTTCCATGTAAAAGTCCATTTGCAAGTACCAGTAGTAGTGGCGCCAGGTGTTGCTGAACAGATATTGTTATATTTGGAGTCAATAACCGACGAGGGCAGAAATTTAGAAGTTGGTGGTGACTGTGTCCGCGTAGCGCAGCATTCCAACTTTTCATGGTACACCTCTTGTTTTTGAACCAATGCCTGTTGGACTGTAACATGTTATAATGAGACTTGCAATGCTCCATTATTTAATATATATTTTTTTTCGTTTATGTAAGTTCATTTCATTTGTATACTGTTTTCTATTCACATATTAAATCCTTAAACCACATTTTGTATGAATTTAATGTCTGTTTTTTTAGAGTGCACGTCTTGTTTCGTTTTCATCTTTGATAAAAGGGGAATCCGGAGGACAGAAAAAAATGCGTTCTACGATTTGTTCTCACCAGCGTATGATCCACCAAACCTTGCAGATAGTACCATGGTAATTGATGGTAATCCAGGGAAAGTGTTTTAAGACTAAGGTTTTTTCTTTGAGTTCGTTGTCGTTTTTATGTTTTAGGTCGAGAACCAAAATTTCTATGATGTAATAATCAATCATTAAAGTTTTTCTCACATATATTATCACTCAGTACGTGTATGTAGTTTTTTCCTTCTGATTTATATTTGACCCACTCTGATTTACAATTCATGGTTTCTCATATACAATTGATACCTTCTGAAATTAATATAATCCTTTCTGATTTTCAATTGACTATTCTAGTTTACATTTCATACGTTCTGATTTTCATTTGGTTATCCTGATTTACATATGACGCATTCTGATTTTCAACTGACTGTTCTGATTTACATTTCATACGTTCTGATTTTCATTTTCTTATTCTAATTCTTAATTTCGATAGGACTGCACCTAAAGCAGCAGTTGTTTCTGAAAAGTAAAGACTCAACTTTGAAAACCCTGTACATAATAATTGGTGTTTTGTCATAGGCGTTGTGTATTTAAGCCCCCGCTACTTCATTGATTTTCTAGAGACCACACATGTTACACTATAGGCCTACTACTGATAACATTACCTATATGCATGGGTGACATGAACGACAATTTTCTGGATAAATTAGCATAAAACTGGAACTCAGAAAAGAAGCTTTTTGGCGAACCTTCCATAAGGTGCCCCAGACTGGAACAGTTTTTGCCTTAAATGTCCGGGTGTCTCAAATAAATTCACATTTTACATCTTTTTTGAAGCTATTTTCGGATTGAATATGTCTATTATGAAATTAGGGGATGTGGAATTACTCAAATTGGCCAAAGAAATTGACAAAACCCTTAAGTAGTCTTCTTTGAACATTCGTTAATCCTAAAAACTTTAGGCGATTACATTGCCGAACTCTTTAGTTTTTAGTAGCCAAGAGAAAAGTGCTGCGAATCACGTTTCAAAAATTAACCCTCAGATTATGTATAAAAAGACCTAACTATAACTACAAGGTCTTCCCATAAACACTAAGAAGCGGGCTCTTAGCCTATGAACTGCTAAAATATCTATATCTATAGCTGGGGGATTAAAGACTGTTTTACTATTGGCAACATTGTTTAAATAAGTCCAATTTGCTTTTGTTCCGCAAAGCTGATGAGGTACAGATACAATGCTGTGCATAACTGAGAAGACAACAAGATTTAACATCTATCTGTATATCTCAGCAATTGCTGGTAGGTATATATCTGCAATCTTTATTTTGTATTAAATCAAAGTGCAACTAAAAACCAATCATTAAAAAGAGGGAATACGCATTTATTTTTAATTTTAGTATTTATGTGAAAACTATTTTGAAAATATACCGGTGAAGGAACGAAACAGCGCTGTCATGGACTAGGACTACTTTGGGTAGTGTGAAAATAATTTTCTTGATCCCAGCCATCAGGAGACGTATGTCCTTATGACGTCGAATTGTGGTGAATTTTGGTCACATTCGTCATATGCTCAATGAATGACGTCGCACTAATATCATTTTTAATGACGTCATATAAACGTCTTGACATCGTTATCACGTCCAAAAACAAAATGTAATGGATAAATGTGGGGGAAAATGTATCTACAAAACTTAATTACTTCACTTTCCTTATTCCTTCCTCATATATTTATGAAAAAAATGTCTACACTCGCATAGCTACTAAAAAATATTAATTAATTAGATGCAATATTACAATTATCATCCAAGAATACAATTGACCTCAGGTAACTGATATACCTACCAACTAAAGGAGATACGACAAAATCGTGGCTGATTATTCCGTTAATTGGATTTTGGTTTTATATTTGCATGAGGGAAACAGCCGATCTCGATTCCCGATCATCACCATAAGGCGCAAATTGCCATTTTCGCCATTTTGTACGATGAAACTGGAAGGTATGGCACGTGGATGGACAATCGGACATTTTAACCTTATGTGCTGTGTATTTGTGGATTCCACCATAAATAATTATAATAGGTATATAATATCCAATGTTTTGTCAGGTATTGTGGATTTATTGGATTGTATCTTGTAGCCTCCTTGGGATTTAGACAGGCTTCTGTGGAAGGCTTGCAAATAAGCTATTATCATTATTTTTGCATCATGTCGTTACTGTAAAATACATGATTCATTTATTTTGAACTAGTATATTTTATTACCCTTTCCCAAATTAATGCCGCCACACAGATTTGACACAGCATTTTCTCATAAACGTTTATCCTATAAGGTAATTAACGCCGAAACTATTTTAGTAACTATACGACTGCACCAGAAGATATCGTCAGATCAGCACTGATTATTGGCGAAACATAACGTAATCAGAGTTGATCTGACGATACCTTCTGGTGCAGTCTTAGTTACTGTATAAAATAGTGTTGACGGAACGACACGTACATCACAATATTAAGACGACAAGTTTGTGACGTTATTGGGGCGGCAATTAGGTGACGTTGTAACATGGCACTCAGTAGGCCTTTACGGAAACTACGATCGAGTTAACCCGATCACTTGGATCACTGACCCTGACGTTCGGAAAGTGATCTAGGATCAGTCATAAATATGGTCAGTTCTCTCTTGTACGGTAAGTGATCCCGATTGGGTTATACAGATCAGTACCTTTTTTTTCTTAACCCCGTTTTTTATTCTTAAACGATATCCGTTAAATCCATGGAATCATAAATCCCACTTTACAGCTGTTTGACAAATAACTGACCGATCCGGATCCAGATCACTGTTTCCGTAAAGACCTAGTGAAGTCTTTGGGCTGTGACATTTGTGCCGTCGCAGACTGGTGATATATCGACGTGAGAATGACGAATGGGCTGTCGTCAAAATGACGTTGGTATAACGACATCATGTTTACTGGGATGTTTTCCCCAAAGGAAGCACTCAAGCCAATAGTGTAATTCAGTGCCTGTAGGGGTATTAGCTCTCAGAGTAGTTGTTTATGTTAGCTCACTGACTGACAGGAATGTGATATTTTTGAAGTTACTTTGGGTAGGGTGAAAACCCAATCTGACCTAAGCATGATCAATAACATTTTGCATTGCTTTTTTTCTAGTTTCTGTATTGTGTATACCTACAAAATTTTAATCCACAAATTTGTTTTTCTTTTCCAGTAAACCTAACGCTACTGTCCTCAGCCACCACAATAGTAAGGACCTCACCAGTGATACCACAGCTTTACTCAAACGACTCAAATGTCAATCCACTGGGAGAGCCGATCACTCCTTTGGAAGAATCTCTCATCGGTGGACTACCATACATCGGAGGAATGATAGTGCCGATACTGTTATGCCGGTTGTGTGATCACATTGGAAGGAAGAAAACTATGCTGCTGAACATTTTGCTCCATCTGGTGTTTTTTGGAATACTGGCATTTGCAAGGACTTTGTATCTGTACTACATCACTAGGATTGTGCTAGGGGGACTCTTCTTTTATGTGTTGACTGTGAATAACATATATTGCACAGAGATAGCTGAAGACAACAACAGAGGAGTAATGTATAGTGTCTTAGTGCTCTTTCACGTTACTGGTTTCCCTTATGGATACATAACCGGGTTTTACTTTCCTCTGAAAATCTATACGCTCGTGTGTACTGTTCCAATGATATTGAGCTTCATTTTGATATTGCTTTTCATACCAGAATCGCCTTATTACCTTGCTAAAACAGACGAAGGTAAGGCAGTAGAAGTTCTTAGAAGGCTGAGGAATAAAGACGATGTCAGTAAAGACTTGGAAATGATAAAAGCGACTATACAGGCGGTGTCAAATGCCAATGAAAAAGCTAACTGGAAGATGCTTGTAACAGATCCACTGAACAGAGAGGCTACTTTGATTTGCTTTGGAGCAATGTTTCTCCAAGAAGCGTCTGGAATTCCTGCTGTAATTGCCTCCAACGGACCTATTTTTAACTCAGTTGGATTGTCTGGCAATTTTGTATCAGTTCTGCTAGGTCTGGTTAGGTGTTTGTTCGGTTTTGTAACCGTTGTTATTGTAAAGAAATGTGGGAAAAGACGACTAATGTTGGTTTCTACATCTGGTACCTGTGCTACGATGCTTGTGATGGGCATCTATTTCTATCTAGATAATATCGAGTTTGAAGGGATTGAGGACTTCGTTCTGGTACCAGTTGCTTGTGTGCTTCTTTTTATGAGCTTTTATGGAGTAGGGCTAGGAATTGGCTGTGTATCCCTTCAGGGCGAGCTTTTCCCTGATGACATGAAGAATGCTGGTGTGTCTGTAGTAAACATTTGGGCTTCGTTCCTTTGCTTCATAGTGACCTTTGGTTTTCCACTCATGGCGCACTATCTAGGAATGTACTGGCCGTTTATACTTTTTAGTGTGGTTTGTGGACTAGGAGTTGCGTTTACTTACTGGTGTTTTCCAAATACAGAAGGCAAAAGTTTCCTAGAAATCCAAGAGGTTTTGAGAGGTACTATTAGAAAGTCGTAGGTGGGACTAAAAGATAAAAATTGTGTAGAATGAATCATTATCCAACCAACGTAAACAAGCTAATATATTTTGTATTCTGTATTTGACACAAATATAGTTCTGTATGAATATAAATACTCCAGTTTTTACTGTAATATGTATTTATGCGACACCTTTGACTTTGAACAAAAAAATATGGCATGCCCTATTAGGAGGATGTTCGTTTTTCAGATGCATCTTTCTTGGGGGTTTGTCTTGATGTTTTTTGCTTTGCTTTTCCTATCGGTTCAGGTTGTATGTGTTAGGGTTAGGGATCTCCCCATTAATGCACTGGTGATTGCAAGAACAGTTTATTACATCCGAACTCTTACAACCTTTGTCACGGAATGAATATCTATTTGTTCCGATATTTCTTTCTTCATTCCGGCTTCATTCCATTTCGACTATACAGGGTGTCCAGTTAGTGTGTAATTCTTCCATATCTCGCAAGGTATACCTGATAGAAGAAAATGTCAAATACAAAAGTTATTTTGTTACTTAAGGCGCATATTATAAAAATATTTTGAAACATACAGGGTGTTGCGGAAAAATAGGATAGTGATCAACTTGATTTTTTTTATATGGAACTATAACTTTTTATTAAATTCTTCTAGTTTCCATCATTGATCTCTATTCAACCCTAAACTATTTTTGGGATCGGTTGCGACGTTGCCAAGTTATAATATATTTTCTATTAATTTCCGGATTTACAAGGTCGCAAGTAATACGTCCAAATTGATATATTTCTTTAACTTTTCTCAATAATATTATACAGCGAGTTACTCGAATATTAAGTGGATATTATTTTGGATGTTACCAGCAATTTGTGTCTACACGGTGTTTTTGGCAGAATTTTAAATTACGGCAACTTGAAGGTCATTTTACTTTGTTTTTTTAAATGTAACACCCTGTATATTTTATTTTAAATCAAAATATCTACTAATACCCTATCTCGCCTTGTAATATTTTTATATTATATATTTATATTTTAATTTATTTTAAATAGAATCCTCTACTTATTTTTATTGCAATGAATTGCACATGTCGAAATTAGTAAGATCTCACAATTTAAAAATTTTGTTTCTGGTTATTATTGAGATACGGCAACACCGCTTTTTCAGTAAACAGTACCGGAACGCTTAAATATTTCCAAAACTGCCACAGCTGGAACAATGAAATTCAGTACTTGACAGTTTTTGAACATACAGAATTCAAAAATCGTAACATCAGTGTTGTCAGATTTACCACTATTATGTACGTTAGACTTCATAAATAGGGCATTCCATTCAAAATTATGACGTAAAATTGGTGAATCTGACAACACTGATGTTAGCACTTTTGAATTCTGTATGTTCAAAAACCCCCAAGTATTGAATTTCACGTCTCCATCTGTGGCAGTTTTGGAAATATTTAAGCGTTCCGGTACCGTTTATTGAAAAAGCGTTGTTGCCGTATCTCAGGAATTAATAGAAACAAAATTTTGAAACTGTGAGATCTTATTAAATTCGACATGCGCAATTCATTGCAATAAAAATAAGTAGAGGATTCTATTTAATATAAATTAAAATCGGAGATATTTGTTTAAAAATTTGGAAAAATAATTTATAACTTGGCAAAGTCGCAAACGCGAAAAAAAATCACACGACGAGATAGAATATTAGTAGATATTTCGATTTAAAATAAAAAATACAGGGTGTTGCATTTAAAAAAACAAAGTAAAATGAATTAATTTGAAATTCAGCCAAAAACACCCTGTAGATAAAAATTGCTAGTATCATCCAAAATAATACCCACTTAATATTCGGGTAACTCGCTGTATAATATTATCGAGAAAAGTTTAAGGAATATATCAATTTGGACGTATTACTTGCGACCTTGCAAATCCGGAAATTAATAGAAAATATATTATAACTTGGCAACGCCGCAACCTATCCCAAAAATATTTTAGGGTTAAATAGAGACCAATAATGGAAACTATAAAAATAAAAAAAAACAGTATAGTTCCATATAGAAAAATTATGTTGATCATTATCCTACTTTCCCGCAGCACCCTGTATATTTTTAGAATATGCGTCTTAAGTAACCAAATAACTTTTGTATTTGACATTTTCTTCTATCAGGTTTACCTCGCGAGATATCGAAGAATTACACATTAACTGGACTCACTGTATAGGGTGATAATCATGTAGCAGAATAACATATGATTCCTAACAGGTGTTTCGTCCTATTTCTTCTCATTGTTCTTGTTTTTTTTTTTTTTTTACTTCTGTGTCATCGGCATCGACTACTTTGGTCATTAGCCTCGTGTTCTGTGTAGGCTTTGTTACTGTTTCCCGGCGCCACTTAGGAACAGCACTGTTAATTCGAAGCCAACAGTGAATGCTCAGGTGGGGATTCTCGCTGAGCTTTTTTTTATGGATATTTATTTTTGGTTGAAAAAACCAGAAATAAATTCATTGTTCTTGTTATTTCCTTTTCTGTATAACCGTTCGTTAGAAGAACATCAAGGAAGGCTAGTCTGATTTCCCTTTACCTCCATGGGATGTTTTAATGCACGCTGTTTTAGGCGTGTAGGAATTCTTCTAGCTTTTCCGAGATTCCGAATGACAAACGTGTCGACCACGTCAAGCCTTATTAACGCTAAACGATGCCGGCCTAAAAACCCAAGAACCACAAATTCTTTGGACGATGGCTGCGAAAACCTTACACATTACATTAACGGGAGGATGTCTGTAACCAGTCAATTGAACTACTTTGATTTACCCCGGAGCGCTATATCCTCTCAAAGTAGTTAGGCAATATTGGTTTTGAAGGGATCCATAACTTTCTTTTGATGGTGTAGTTTGTATGCTACTTTTTCATGAGCTATCATGGAGTATAATTAGGAATTGGTTATGCAGCTTTTCAGGGAGATCTGTTTCCTGATTATAATATAGTATATATGAAGAATGCTGGTGTATGTCTGCTGGCTATAATAATTACTTGTTCCATTTTCAATTCCACATCTCTAGCAAGTATTCGGAATGATAATTGAAATCGTTTCAGTACGCCCATCGCTATTCCAGAGTTCGTTCGTTTCTTTGTTCCATGCTCTTCATCTCCTCTTGTAAACGGAACTCTGTGGCACAGAATGACCAATGACGTTTTTGTAGTTTGTAGTTGTTTTGTGTTTGTAGGTTAAGATTACTTTATTTTGATTTTTCTGGAAACTGGAAACTGCTGGAAACAGTGAGAGAGAACTGTGTTTTGTTTGGGCTCAATACTAAGGTTTTTCTTGATACAGAAATAGAAGAAAACAGTTCATACTGATAACTGTTGAACTACAATCTCGGCAATAACCAGTGTCAGTCCAGTTTGTTTGATAGGTATAATATGCACTTACAGCCTTTAAAATACTACAATTTCAAATTATTAATTTTCAGTTGCAAAAATGATAGAAATAACCTGTAACGATCGCTTGGGCAAGAAGGTGAGGGTAAAATGCAACCCTGATGATACTGTAGGAGACCTTAAAAAATTGATAGCTGCTCAAACAGGTACACGTTGGGACAAAATAGTTCTCAAGAAGTGGTACACTACATTCAAAGACCACATTCAGCTGCAGGATTGTATCCTTTTCATTCACTAGTATTACAGATTCTAGTATTTTCACACTCTATCATCATTTTGAAAATAGAGGCCATAAGAATATAATAGTAGTAAAATGATGTCTATGTAGACTCAGAAATGATTTAAATTAACTGTGACATAGCTTCAACTTGGTTAAAATTTCTCAGCAATGTTCTGGGACATTATATTTTGAAACATTGATAAATACCTATATTTTCCTTAATTCCTTGTTATAGATGAAATCCATGATGGAATGAATATTGAGCTTTACTACCAGTGAGTGTTTATGAATTGGACTAAATAGGTTTTAGGTATGAAAGTTTGTGACAAATGAAATCCTATAGTATATACTTAATTTTTTAACGCATTATGACTCATAGCTATTAATTATTGTTGGTGATTATGACCTATTGATTATCTCAGAGAATGTATAATTTTAATTATCGTAAGCTATACTGTAGACAAACAATATAATATACTTTTGATGTGAGACTTTCTATTTTAAATTTATGCCATATCACTGCTAATATAAGGTAGAAGAATGTTATAGATTAAAAATTTAAGAAAACAATACTAGTACTACAGTACACTACAAAAAATGTTGTGTGTTGTTAGAGGAGTAACAAAAATTGGTTAAAAACTAGAAGTTCTAGAATATTGGCTATTCCAGCTGGAATAGAAACAAGAAAAATCAAATGGATCAACGTATGCTAAATGCATATAGATGCATATGGATGTATAAGGATGCTAATTAGACCCTATTTAGTTCCCAACATCAATTCTGCATTTAGCAAAGTTCTGAAGTTTAATAATAATGATGTTAAGCATATACTTTCCTCTAGTTATATCTCTGCAAAATAAATTTATAATCACTCTATTACATATTACTTTTAATAAGTTTTTTTTACCTGAATGCAAGCTGATTCACTGACAATAAAACAATATCTACATTAATTAATAATAGTGTTACCTATGTTAAAATACTAAGATATAAGCATAATTCTTATCAGGTTATTCTAACATATACCTATACTACATACAAAAAAAATAATATTGTGAATTTTTGATGTAACGGCGACTATGTTATTCTTGAATGGGCACGTATCTAAGGAGAACAAATAAGTGTATTTAAAAATCTGCCATGCGCCATGCCATCACCTACCTTTTAAATTTAAATGTTTTGTAGAGTTGTTATAATCAAACTGGACCTAGTTTATTGGAATAGGTATCAGTTGCCGTGTTCCATACCAATTTCCCACAATAATGAATACCTATTCTGTGTATCCGAATACATAGTACGGGCAAATAAGCTAAGTGTTGCCGACAATGGAACACTTGTTGCTGCTGGTTATAGCGTTACCATAATATTGTCAATTACCGTGATTTCGTTTTATTCAAACTAATTTATATTTAAAGTTTCCCGTTTTCTTCATTTGCGATTCGTTGATTCATATGATAGTATATAATATTATTGTACCATACATATCTCTTAGGCATTTTTTTTTTGATTCAGTAAACGTAATATCATTGATTAAGGTATTAACGTTAATACCTTAATCAATGGTAATATTCAATGTCTTTCGGACATCTCTTGAATTTTTCATTTTAAGACTTCTCTGTAAATGGTTTCTTTATAACTGTTGGGCACTTATATATCCAGTATTTGGTTTGGGGTGAGTCCAAAAATTTGTGGATTCAATTTTTTCAATATAGGCTGTTTATTATTATTTATTTATAAATATTAATGAACAAAAATTTATCCAGATTGTAAAGCATTCAAAAACTATTTTGCTTATATAACTTATTTCGATATTCCATAGACCATCATAGATGATTTGTTAATTTAATAAAGGTTATGCCTCTACTCAAAAAAAAAAAACACAACCGAATATTGTTTTAGAAAGAATTGATAAAGAAACAAAACCTGCATGTGATAAATTCCAAGGTGCTCTCTGCTCTTTAAGAAGATATTATATGGACATAAAAATGTTTTATTTAAAAATCATCACAATAGTAGCATAAATATAGTACCTGAATGTCGTATAACAGAAATAAATAAAAATCAAAGCCAAATATACAACTGATAACCAGAAAAACGCTGATAACCAGAAAAACGCTAATCTCAGAGAGCCTAGAGACGGCATTGGGAGTCAGAAGTCAGAATAGATATTGACTAGTTTGCCGGAGTAGGTACACGACGTTGGAACAGGTATAGTACGGTACAGGTTAATTGTCTCGTGTAGGTTCACTGTAATGTAGGTTAGCCTTACGTCACTTACCGACAAATGTCTCATTGACATTTGTCAGTGTGTTTGAAATTATTGTCCCCGTTGCCATTTGCTGTATTCTGTCCTATGATATGCGAAATATATAATGCGAAGTACTAAAACTTACATCGGTGACTAACTACGAACAAACCAATTTACAATATCTTATTTATTTTCCACTGTCACAAGAAGCACGTGTCTTGATATGCAAATAATAACCTAAATTAGTTGGCTTATCAGTAGAATAATCAATTATGCACTAAACCTTATCGTTGGAATTTAGAAAATATGGCACCAATGCAAATTTAATTTACGTCTAAAATTCAAACCTTATTTTGGTTTTTGGTGGAACCTATCTTTCTAGTTTCTAAACTGCAAAATTGTGCAGATGCATTTTAAAACGCCGTAAATAAGTATAACAAGATTTTAGATTGAGGAGCTCAAATAAGTCATGGTGGGTATTACAGTAGTGCATTGAAAAAATAATGTCTTTTTTTCTTCTTTTGTCAGTCTTATCAAGACGATGAAGAGGGTGTACCCTTTGATGGAAATCCGAGTTCTTTTCCGAAAGACTTTGGCTATGGACCATTTGATGGCGACCAGGAAATTATGTCATCCTCTGGTGACCAGAAACCAAGAATTCTTTTGATGGGCTTGCGAAGGTTATATCATACTTCACATTTATGTAGAGTTAGAGCTTGTATTTGACACCACATTATCTTATTTTCCAGTGGTTCACCTAATACTTCCTAGTTAGTATTTATACGTATTCAATGTTATGTTATTTAACATTTCTCTTCAAGGCAGTTGGTTATATCCAAACACCTCATCTTGTTTATATATGTTTTAGGTCAGGAAAGTCATCAATACAGAAAGTTGTATTCCACAAGATGTCTCCAAATGAAACACTATTCCTAGAAAGTACAAATAAAATTGTTAAGGATGATATAAACAACTCTAGTTTTGTACAATTTCAAATTTGGGACTTCCCTGGGCAGATTGACTTCTTTGATTCAACCTTTGATTATGATATGATATTTGGTGGCTGTGGAGCTCTTATATTTGTCATAGATGCACAGGTAAGTACATTGAATGTGAAATAATTCATGTCAGGCCTATAACCTGAATATTTTTTTAAGAGTATTTGAAATTAAAAAGCAAGCATGTTGCCCAAACCTATTAAATCATATTTATTATGTATAAATTTTCTAGAATTAGTGTTTTGTTTTCACATAGTATATTTGAACCTGTAGAAGTTATAAGGAGGTAAAAATCACTCTACAACAAAAGAAGCCAGACAAGTTTATTTGATTTAACTTTTGTAGTTAATTCATACATAATCGATTTGTACTGACATTATATATTATGTAGGTACTTCAAAAAACCTGGATAAAATTATGTATGATGCTTTTGATGCTGTAGTGACAGAGCTGTTCCATTTGTTCAATTTTGTATATATTTCTATCTTTTCAGTTTTTCAATAGCTACATAAATGTTGGATTGGAGTACAAGTTAGCTTAATATAATGTATCACTGAGAACCAAAACTATTACTAATAATTTTTGAATTATACTTCTTGATAATGAAGGTATTTCATCTCTATACTGATTAAAACATCATTAAGGTGATTATTCGTCACTGATTTTAAGGGATTGTCCCGTTTTCAGACGAGCCATCCCTCATTTACATCATCCTGGAAAATGTCCCAGATTTTATATATTTCTTTTTTGTATATATTTTTTTAATGTATAAAACAATTTCATCCCCACTCCATGGCTGACACAGCGGAAGATGGAAACACCACCTCGGACGCGTCATTTTGACATCATATAACCCAAAGTGACATATAAATTTTGACATGTGACGTCACGATAACGCGTTGGTGGTGGTGTTTCTATCTGTGACGTCACACAAGTAGTATCCAGGCTAGATCTTTCAATTTTTTTTATACTTGCCGCACCATCTCACATTGGCGTCAGAAAAAAATGGTCACTTTAAACATCAAGAGTGAGTCAGGAGAAACAAAAAACAATTAGCTCAATTGTTTAGTGACCTACTGTATACTATCCAGGAAACAGATGGTTGGGTTTAGGTCAAGAAAAGAGGGAGTCTCTTTTACTGTTTTGCCGACGTTTCGGCCTTTATTAGGCCATCTTCAGGGCACTAAAAATTTTTTTTTTGTTTAAATTTAAACAGACAAATAACATTACAGTTATAAAAATTGAATATATAAAATGACATATACAATAACGAATTAAAAAGGAGGGTGATCATTGCTATTAAAAAAAAAAAAACCTAATATACAATATACAATAAACGGGTAGTACTTACACCAGTGATGGACTCCTTGAGTCAAATATCGTGAAAAGGCACATGTAGTATAAACAAGGTATATTCGGGCAAACAACAACACTTAATAAATAAATAAGACCGTAAGACGGAGATTGTCTATTCACAATCGATGTGCACGCCGGACTGGCAAAAATCATAAGTATTTTTAAAGGAATTCTATGGGGGCACAAAAAGGTTAGCAAGAAAAAAACAATTTTCATCCAGCTAGTTGACAACTTGAGTGTTTTTTATCACATTATTAGATTATTCTGTAATTTCTAAGATTGAAGTACCTATGCTGATGCTGAGTGATAATTTAGGCCTAAAATATTCATAATACTCAAAGACTGAATAAGTTTACTTAGTATCATACCTATAATTTTGTTTTTTGAATTGTAGTAAAAGCGGTATAATTCTTGTTATATTACCTAAATCTCATATTATGTGATTAAGACTTTTTGGGTACCTACTGTAGTGCTTCTCCTAAGGGCACTTTTTGTCCTTTATGTGGTTGAAATCAGTTAACTAATTAGAAACCTGGAGGTAGAGCAGAATGATTTAATAAAAATAATGATACTTTATAATAATAATGTGTGTTACTTGTATTAAGATTTGAGGATAAAAATGAGTTACCTAATTTACCAAACCTCTTTGGGTTTTGCCATATAATAAACTATTAAAAGGAGAGCATATGTTGTTTGAGCATTTCTAGAGTATTTAGAAGTAGATTTATTTGTTTATTGAGTGAACTAATTTCTAGGATGATTATCTTGAAGCTCTGAACAAGTTAAACCTAACAGTAACCAAGGCTTACAAAATCAATCCAAATATAAAATTTGAAGTTTTTATCCACAAGGTAGATGGTTTAGGTGATGACTTCAAAATGGAATCACAAAGAGATATTCATCAGAGGGCTACTGATGATTTAAATGATTCAGGTATGAAAATATCTCCAGATAAGTACAAATTAAGGGGTAGCATATAACTATGTCTGTATATCACAAAATACATTTCCATCCTACACCTGACTCCTTACCTGTGTTAGCAAATGGCCAATAAAAAGTAAATTTGGTGAAAAATGTATGTTGTCATAATTTCTTGTATGTTCTACAGTTTATATATTTTAGGGTATGACCAGATACATCTTAGTTTCCATCTAACTTCAATATACGATCACTCTATCTTTGAAGCCTTTTCAAAAGTAGTGCAGAAGCTTATACCACAGTTACCTGCCTTAGAAAACCTATTGAATATATTGAATAATGTAAGTATTTATAATATTGTTTTTGAATCATTAGTAACAGGATTGCTATTATGTGTTATGGAGAGCTTAGGCAATCTGTATGTGTATCATGTCAAAGCTATGGGATTGTATTTTTTATATTTTAAGTTAGCCTTCAGACTTGGAATTTAAAGAGAGCATACTAAACTTACAAAATCTTTTTACTAATAGTGTTTTTAAATAATCACATAAGTATTGTTATGATAACCATTTGAGGTAAAAAAATACAAAAAAATACAATACACTTTAACCAACTAGTTTATGTTGAATTGAAGTATTTAATCAATTAATATTGATCAACTATTTTTTGTGTGTTTTAATTGTTTTATATAAAAAGATATTTTGATAATCAACTATAGGTAGTTTAGTAATCTATATTTTTCACTTTTCTTGCATTAGTATATTTAGTTTTAAGTATAAATTATTATTTCAGAACTCAGCAATTGAGAAATCATTTCTCTTTGATGTGGTGTCTAAAATCTACATTGCTACAGATTCAACACCTGTAGACATGCAAAGTTATGAGCTATGTTGTGATATGATAGATGTAGTAATAGATGTATCATGGATATATGGGTATGTATTAAATATGCAGAGTAATGACTTTAATTAATATATGGAGTTTTTTAGTGTCAAAGAAGAGCAAGATGCAGCTGCCTTTGACGAGCAAAGTTTTAGCCTTATAAAATTGAACAATGGTACTGTGTTATATTTAAGAGAAGTCAATAAATTTCTCGCCTTAGTCTGCATATTGAGAGAGGACAATTTTGATCATAAAGGTGAGTTACATGGTCATTATTTAGCTTTTTACTTCCTGTATTATACAGGGTGTAACTTTTAAGGATGTCCACACCTATACCACCATGTAGATCTCGCTGAGCTGATTATTTTTCGATAAGCAACATGGGTCCAAAAACGAACCGTTACGGAGATAACGCTACCGAAAATTATCCTTGCTGACGCTTGAAGTTAGGCAATTCATTCAACGCCTCGTAATTGGCAGAGGAGAGAGAGGGTTACGGATCAGCTGCTAAGACAGATTAGGCTTGTCAACATGTAATCGTCATGGCCAAAATGTCAAAAGTAAACCAAACAAACAAAACAAAAGAACATTGCAAAAAAACAACAACAAAACCATCGAGATCAGTCAAAAATCAGTGAAGGAGAGGCTCCACGTGGCCATCGCCTTCTTGCTCGCACAATCTGACTCGATGGATGACCGATGCAGTGGCAGCGTTGATTACCTGTGGCTGCTCCCTGACGTCTCCAGCTGCTGCAATGATGCGTGCAATCAGCTCTTCTACTGTGTACGCTGCACCCCCTTGGTAGACAAGTGCTTCCAGGTGACCCCACAGGAAAAAATCCAGGGGATTGAGATCCGGAGACCGCGCCGGCCACGCTACTGGCCGCGAGGCGTCGAATTAATTGCCAAACTTCAGGCGTCAGAAAGGACTACTTCCGGTAGCGCTATCTCCGAAACGGTTCGTTTCCGGACCCATGTTGCTTATTGAAAAATGATCAGCTCAGCAAGATCTACACGGTAATATAGGTGTGGACATCCTTAAAAGTTACACCCTGTAGGTGGGATAAGTAACATTCAATGTCACCCCATTTCAATCCATTTGCTTTTTGTTAGCAGTACAATCTATAATTGAAACAAATGCTATTTCATAAAAAAATATTTTATTTACTTTTTAAACCTATTTGTTTTCTATTAATGATTATTTTTGGATATAGAAAATACTTCTGAAGGGCTTCAAAAAAGTGTTTTTTTTACGGGAAGTAATTATATTAAAAAGTAACTAAGATACTTCAAAAATCTCTATTGAAGATAAGAAAAGTATCAAACATTAAGTAATGGAAGTATGTATAATGTATATTAAGTACCTAAGCATGCAATATACTGAAAGTAGGAGTCCCTATTCATTACTTAAACAAACAATTTAGTTTCTCTATCTCTAGTGGATAAAATTCTAGGTAGCCTATTTTGTAACTACAAATTTTTTATCTGTATTTATGTTTTAAGTTGGATTCAGATTTTTTTGTATACTTCTTGAAGCTAACTATAGTTAGGAGGCCTGGGTACATTATTTATACATATGTACGAGTATTTGCCATATAAAACACGGATTTGCAAGTAAATGCACAACTCGTTTTTTTCAAACTACACACATAGTATTTCAGAGGGTGATAGTTAAGACCTTAATGAATTTTTTCAAAACTCACAGTGCAAAATCAATTTCTGTAATTTAACAATCAACCATGATATCAAAACAAGGCCTCCGAAGTGACCGCGCAGGCTTTCTTCTTCAATTTGCTTTTTGAATCATTACTGTAAATTTAAGGGTAACGTCAGGAGCTTCTAAATGCGAAATTCATTTTTATGGCGACTTTTGCACCTTTATGCCCTTACCCTTGGACTTACCTTCCCTCATTTTAGACTCGCATACTGGAGAAAGGGAACAGGCGGTCACGCCTCCTCACGAACACGGGAATATGTATTTTCTTGGATTTTTAATTTCGCACACTATACCCTAGAATCTTAAGCGGCTGGACATATGCCATGTTTGTCCATTCAAATTGACCCCACCTAGAATCTTAGTTGCCAGTGATTGAAAAAAATGAAACATTTCTTGAAATCAGGATGTGCTATTTGTATCTTCAGAAACTAAAAGTGGAAGTAGTTGATGTAGAGAGATACTTTTCCCTAAAAAGAAAAGGTATCTAGATACTATAGTTGTTTTCAAGCTACTCCTAGCTTTGATTCAAGTACCATGTCACTGCAATCTACTTATTATCATTTTACTAACAACGCTGTAGATATAGATAATGGTTAATCCTAAAATTTATAAAATACCACTAATCGCCTTATGCATATTTGCTATTTGCCCTTCTCAATATTATGTGATTTTATTCCCTGAAACAAGTCTTCTATGTACAGCATTATTAGTGACTAATTTAACGAATTTGTTTTGTAGGTACCGTAGATTTCAACTTCCTAATATTCCGAAATGCAATACAGCAAGTGTTTGAGTTTAGAAACAAGTGCCAGGCGACGCAGATGACGAATTCCATTGGTAGTCCTGTAGTGAACGGCAATAGTGTGATGGCAGAAGGATTGTCGAATTAGAAGTTCTAATCACATAACAACTCTGATGTATCTGTGCTTTTAACTGCGGTCCTAGTGAAGACCAGAAAGCAGAATACAGGAATAGACATCTAAGAGTTTAACCACAGCCTCTGAGAGCTAAGAAATAACTGTAATAACGCTGCCCAGAACAGCTGCTTGTAATGAAAAAAAATTGTTTGGCAGGTTTTAAAATGAAGTAGTGCAGATATTAAAAGAAAAAGCTGCAAGAATATATGAGAAAAAACAAATAATCACTAGATGACTGTAGAAACTGCTATGCTAATAGGTAAAATTGAAAGTATTCAGTCTTTAAGCCTTATTTCAAGGAAAAACTTGATAATCATGTCTGTTTTCTAAATGTATGACGTATGTGTGCCATTTATTCTGCTTTATTAGTATTTCGTTCTTTTAAAGAAACCGCAGGTGCAAATTAAGGTGACATTCTCTGCTAATGTCGCAAGGCACGTTCACACGTAGTTATCGTAGGCTGTGGTTTAAACTAGATGCCAATGCAACTTAAGCAATGTAAGATATATGCCTGTCTCCAATGGTTAATTGTAGGTAGTGCTATGGTTATTGAAGCTCTTTAATATAGTGTACTGCAAGCTTGGTGCGTTGTAAGGAGCCATGGGTATAGATCTGATTGAGTTTGTCTCAGTTGTATTCGGAAATTTCAACAGTATTCAACCTTAGATGTAGATGATTGACAAGTGGAGACCTGAAATGCAGATATAAATGCATCGGGCTTAGATAGCCGAAAACTTACCCTTAAATAGGTTGAACAGAGCCCCCAGAGATCCCCTTACTTCCACCTGACATCGTTTGGAGCACGCATTCGAAAGCTTGCAAGATGTGGCGAACTTTCGCCAAGTGGTGATTTCAAAACCGAGTTAGCAACTTAAAATCGTAGCTGGGCAATTGGCGAGTTTTGGTGGTGCAAAACATACTGTGAGTTGACTTGTTTTGACTATTTCTAACGTCCATTTCATTGGTTTTCCCCTCAAAAATTATGGCTAACCGCATGAAGCAGCCATATTGCTGGTTGTTTTATAATTGATACTTTGACCATAGTGACTCTTCAATGAAACATAGCAAGGAAGTAAAATTGGTAGACCTTCGTTATGGTTATTTGTCAGCATTTACCATTTTCTTTACTGCGCATGCTCAAAATAACGATAGCCACGAAATTCATTATTTCTGGTTTCTGGAGGTACAGAAGCGTCCCAATATCTCAAAATAAAAATTATTTGGAAACCTAGAGTTGATTAGCAATTAGCAAATGACCCTTAGAAGTTAGAAATTGATCTCACTGGGAAGTTGTTTTAATTGCGATCTGCGAGACACAGAGTTAATACTAATTTTTTTTATTGAAGTGGAGAAAAAAAAACAAATACCTACTTAACTGTACGCTCATTGCTACCAATACTTTTGTGGCCTGGCATCCAACTGAGATGTATGACGTTATGTCACGTCCGGATCAACCATGGGGCTAAAAGGGTTGAAGCCCCGGGCCCCGCAATTCAGTGGGGCTCCGCAAGGGCTATATTACATGCATGTTATTCATAAAGAGCCCCTTAAAACTATAATAGCCCTGGGCCCCATAAAAGCTCAATCCAGCGGTGCGTTACGTGTAATGTGTAGCTACTAAGCAGAGAACGTTGAAACATCTTATACCAGTTTCGATGCAATTTCCCCGGAGTGGATCTCACTAGCTCTTAGTTTCTACAATAATATTACCGTGACCACAGGCTAAGCATAGGATAATTTCAGTTTGACATATTTTTGCAGTTCCGTAAATGAGTGGTCACCCTCATACACAATATATGTCATAGTTGGCGTTTCGGTTTTGACGTGGCAACGTCGCACATCGCACTACAGGGTACCGGCGCGGTGCCTGGCTCAGTTGTGAAATATGGATGTGGTGGGAACGTAGGATATGTGAGGGGTTGGATGTCTCTTTTTAACTGATGGCTCGCCCGTATTACCTTCTCTTTTGGTTGCGTTGGAGGTTTCGCATTCCAGATCCATCCCTGCCAATCTTATGTACCGGCCACCTGGATATCCCAGCTAATATTTGTGTTTTCTAATCTCTTACTACTTCCACAGTAATGATGAATTGTGTAGTAGGGACGGGACTTTACTATTAAATGCATATTGAGGTGGTATATGACTAAATCGAATAATTGAAGGGGTCAGTGCAAAAATGGCCAAGCCCACACTCTGAAGAAATTGAGATGTCTCCATCTATATGAATTTACCCATAAAACACACTCGTAAGTGTTAGGTAGGTATCAGATTTGTGAGAAGAAGCGTCCTACTACGTAAAAACCTGTATGTAGATTTTACAGTCGATCGTCACTTAAGTATCTAGGTGTCACAAAGTTTCTGAGTTCACGTGTGACTTGGCAGCTATTTATAATGACCCTTCCTATTACTATTTTTCAAGTTTTTAATGAAATCTGCACACCCACTAGAGGGTAGTGCTGTATGGACCAAGATAATTACTGTACAGGAAGAGAAGTGAGCAAATGCTACAAGAGGAAGAGGCTCATTCTGAATTCATTAATAAAATTTTCTATTTAGCGAGCAAAATAACTTTTTCCTCTTCAAAAATTACGAGACGTGGACCAAACCCTACATTTTCTTTAGATGGATTTTGCTATTCCTAAACTAAGTTTCTGTAGGATCCATAGCGTTTGTTGGACTATTTAAACTGTATTAATTAAAAATCTTGCAGTTTTTAGTGTGAAACTTCAACAACAAGTATTTTGATGTTACTAATGTGCTCATTTGGTGACATTCCTTTGTCTAGTGCCCATAGTACTCGAGATATCATTGACCATTGGTTACTGGCATAATCTTGAGCTTATAAAAGCTTTATATCGTTGTTATATATTTTTATAATTTTTATAAACGAACTCGATGCAAGCAGTGTGTGAGAACGATTTATTTTCATTTTGCTACTTCATTCAATTAAATAGTCATCAGTGTATTGTTCTGTCTTACATGTATTGTTCCGAGATCCGAGCACTGTTCACTATAGCAACAGAATGCATATAATCCCAAACTTTGTTCCCAAGTGTAGCATATATGTTGATCGTTTTTTAGATCATCCCTAAGTAACTGTGGCAAAAAGACAAAACAGTACGCTGGATAATATCCATTAAAAATGTTGTATCTATCCTTATTTGTCTAAATGTCGTTATACCGGGTGTTCCTGAGTTACATCCTTTATTTAAGTGGTTAACTTTTAGGTCCATTTTAATCAAAACATTTCATATGTTCTAAATCCGCAGTCTCATTGAGCTATTGAGCACGATCAAGCACAAGTGAGCAAAAGTTGCATGAGCGATCAACCAAATAACCTCAGATATTGTTGTCACAATCACAAAACGTTATGCTGTTTGTATGAATATATTGTGAAAAAGTGAAACAGAGAGCAGTGACTCTAATGCTGCAGTATTTTATTATTTGATATTGAGCACTATAACCTTTATAATAACCTCACTTAATAACGCTGTGAATGTAAACAAACATCAGCTGCTGTTCTAAAACAGAACAATTTGCTCTCCACTTTACATGAGTAGTGTGACCAGCCTCTTATGAATGTACTGTGTGAATTCAGTGAAAGAAGTAAGGACGTTTTGTATTATTTTATATATAAAGGAAACGTCAAATAATTCATACTCACTCAACACCCTATTTACCTACTTCATAAAACTTATAACTACAACCGGCAGCAGCAGATATTATTCCCCACCTTAAAGACTGTCCAGCATCGGGATTGGATAATTGCTGCAGACTATATTTAATGTCCTTGTTTTACTTAAAGTTTCTATTCCTTTTTAGACGATCGCTGCCTGAGGGAACCTCCCGTTTGCCTTACCTCATGCCAAGCTGGTCAATTTACGATGGCCAGACAGTGTGTATTGTAAATTTGCTCGCTCGTGTTCGATTGTGCGCGATTTATCAGCGAGACCGCGGCCTAAACCTCTAAACTATTGAGATACAGGGTGGCCAAGAGTTACTTTTTTTTCATTTAAGATCACGGATAACATGCTCCCTGTGGAATTAAATTTAGGTTTACCAAATTTTCAACGTTTCAAATACAGGGTGGGAAATTTCAATAAAAATATATGTTTTATATCTTGGAGACCATTCTGCCAATATTCAGTGTATACGTACTACAGTTTTTTATTCCTATTTTGTATATGGATTTTTTTTTGATCGCTTAGTTGTATCTACTAAACATTGCCTCGTTCATACTCATAAGATGTACAATATTCTTAATCAGAACAACTAATTGGGAAATGATTCTCTTCCCAGTACTACCTCATAAACTGTGGCCAAATAAGTTGAAAAAAGGATATATAAAAATTTGAAACTTCACTCTATAACTCAAAAATTTAGAACATGCTTCAAATGGACCTCGAAATCATCATATTATTAGGTATTACCATTGATTAACATACCTATTCAATATGTTAATCAATGATATTATACTAAGGAACACCATGTATACTATTGAGAAAGAATCTTATTCTAGATAGTTTGTATTCCTGGAAGACAAACGAATATCCTTCCAAAAAATTTTAAGAGAGAATATGGACAAATTAACGCAAAACAATTCATTTTGTTGGCAAGACTCTTTGGTATTATCATTCTTAGTCTTAATTTAGCTTAGGCCATTTTCATCAAGGTAGAACTGAAGAAGAAAATGGTCGTTTTTGATTTCTGTGTTGAACATTAGACAACTGAAGCCAAAAAATGCATACAGTTGCTATTAGTCATGATTGGAAGGATTAAATAACATCAGTCTTATCGAAAACGAAAATATTAGCGTATAATTTTAAGCTATAAATCAGCCACAAAAAAATCCAGAATTTGATTCTTCCGTAACTGGAATAACTTATCGTCTTTCATAATATGTTTGTCATAAGACATTTTCTTGTATATATACGTTTTGTATCTATTTATGTTGAAACATTTTATTGAATAAAAAAATCAATCAAATACTAGTTACAAGTCTGAATAACTTCAAGTGTAATCTAGTTGAAAACTTCCCATTAGATAGCTTAGAATCGATACTGAGCAGTCCATGAAGTTACTTTCGTCACAGTTTGTCTTAGAGTCGAGTGCCTCTTCAGTGTATCTGTAGACGAAGACAATATATAAGTGTGTGAAGAGTGAATATAATATGCAAGAAAAACCAAAATCGAAGTACAGGCATACACAAGGGGATAACCTCCCAGGAATATTGGATTATTGCCATTTTACTTTTGCATTAAAACTCTACTTACTGCACTTAGACCTTAGAAAACAGCGCATCACATATACATGAACCGTATGTATAGAAACGAACAAAAATGATGTGGTTGCGTAGGGTCCTTGAATGGCGACCTTGACTATGACCTTGGCCACTATTGTCAAGAGCAAATAGTATTTTTTAGAATAGAACCCCCAATTTAGCCTCGCTAAATGGAAACTGTGGATATAATGTTACGTCCATATAGACCTAGACTGACTTTAAAGGTTATTTCATGCTAAATTGATTTGATATGAGAAAACTTTCACTGCAATCGCAGAAATGTTATTGTATACTCACCTGAAGACCGCTAAAAGGATGTCATTAACCAAAGACGTTCCTCGTAATGGAATTAATTTTTGCGCTTCGCAGATCATTCTGTTTACGCAGGCTGTTCCATTGAATCCAAACCTAGATATAACAGAATTACATTAGTATATACAGCGAGTGTCCCAAAAGCCATGCAATATATTTTTTGTCTTGGCAGCGCACCCAAGTTCGTCTTGGTCTACTTTGAACATCCGGAGCGTCAGCATCGTTTTATTGAAACCTCATCACGACGCGCGATTGCTGGTTCAAACAAACAACATTGGGCGACCAAATTTTGTTCAAAGTTCAACAACACTGTTACCGAAACGCACTCACTGCTCAACTAAGCATTACGGGGATACAGTTTTGAGCTATGTACAAGTTACGAGGTGGGAAAAGGAGTTTAAGTTGGGCCAAGAAAGGTTGGACCATGACCTGCGATCTAGATGACCGTCAGCAAGCAGAATCGACGAAAATGTCAAAATGTTCGTGATTTATTGAATACTGACCGTACCACTACATAGTCCTGGAAAGATTAAGGAAGAGGGTCGTCCACGTGCTAAAAGACATCGTTGCTAGTTGGGTACTCCATCAAGACAACGCGCCAAGCCACACTTTTTTGCGTGTCCGTGAATTCCTGGCGAAACACAATGTGGCAACGCTGCCGTAGCCGCCCTATAGTCCTGATCTCGCTCCGCCCGACCTCTTTCTTTTCCCGAGAATCAAGAATGACCACAAATAAATTTATCAGAAAAATATATTTCATGATTCTTGGGGCCATCTTTGTATATGCAGAAAAGTTTTACATCTTCTAATGCGTACCTTTGGCTTTATTACCCAATGGCCATCAGAGCTATTATCAACAACTATAAAGTTGTTACATTAATGTCATCACATTCTTACAACACACCCTTATTTAAAATGAACATCATCTGATACGCGGCTAATAACTTTAATTGTTGATGCCGTCTAAAATAAAAAAAAACATCATCTGATCTGATCTACCGGTCTGACCTTTATTATTTTTTACTTCCCACACCGATAGGTGAGGGGAGTATTGTGATCGCGAAAATTTTCAATTTTGAGGTAATACGCTTTTTGAGTGTTTTATGATGTCTACATAACGAAAATCCACGTCACTCATTTCCGTCGGTCTGTCTGTCTGTCTGTTTCATCTGTCGGTCTGTCTGTCGCTTTTTTCTAGCCTCGTAATCTCAGCAACCGCTGCATGGATTGTGATGAAATTTGGGCAGCGATGTGCTGTGGGGTCGTAGTAGGCAATGTTCCTATAATTTTGAAAATCGTTATACGGGGGAGTAATTAGCAAAAAAAAAACGAAAAATTTCAAATATGCCTCAAACTTTGTTTTTAGGCATTTTAGGGGTTCCTGATCATTTTCTACTTTTTCTTGAGTGGGAGTGAAATTGGGGTGGTTGGGGGGTGGGGGGCTGTAAAACTGAAAAACATGTATTCGTAATGGTCTGTCCATTGATATGTGAATGAAAAACCTAGCGGCATGATACACTTTTTTAGGTCCAACCCATCCAACCGAACGTTGCATGCTTATTATAGAAACCCCGGGACTTTGTGTGATGTATGTACATACGAGTATTGTTTGAGATCGTTGGATATCGCGTAACGCGAAATTGTTCAATTGATTTTAATGAAATTTTGACACAGTATTACTACCGCAGCGAGGATGGAAAACGCTTATGTTTTGGAAAGGTCAGTGGCGGCGCGGCAATAATAAAAAAACTAAAAATATAAGAACAGCTCAAATCTTGTTTTTAGGCGTTTTACGGGTTCCTGATCATTTTCAATTTTCTTTGCGTGGGGTGAAATCATATACATATCATATTACACTTTTTTAGGGCCATCCGAACATTCGCTTGCCCATTACAGAAACCAATTTTGTGATCATGTACATACGAGTTTTGGTTTATTTCGTTCTATGTACATCTATAGCGTAAAGCGAAATTGATCGAATTGATTTTAATAAAATTTTGACACAGAATTTATTACTGCGGCGAGAATGGAAAACGACTCAGTTTTTGAAAAACCATGTCAGGGGCGGCGCAGCAATAATCAAAAAACCAAAAATATAAAATCAGCTCAAACTTCGTTTTTAGATGGGTTGGAGGCTCTTGATCGTTTCGCATCGTCCAGTTGAAGCAAGCAGAAAAAAACTGTGGCGTCCTAGTTCCTAAGGACGGAGGCGCAAGAAACTATTTACGAGGGTTTTTGTGTTGGATGTTGTTTTTGCGGGCGGGGGGGGGGGGGGGGGGGGTGATTTAGCTACAAGGGAATTTCAGACTATAGCTTCATGCAATGGGAAATAATAAAATGGTATCATCATTATATGTGGGAAGTACGGCGTCAATCAACTTGACTCCATTTTTTTTCCAGTGGGGTTTTGTACTGGGCAAGGACGAAAAAGATACCTATATAGTTTTTGAAAATCGGTCTATTGTTGGTGGAGTAAAAAATGATCTAATAATGAAATTCCTATAAGTGGTTACTACTCCGACAGAGGGACGAACATTTTTGGTGTGTTTTATAGCAGGTGCATCGTAGTTTTCTAAACTGTTTTAGAGGCTCAAATTCAGGTTGGCGATGTTGGTTGTCGGAATTTCATAATTTCTAAGTAGCAATTAATTTATTGTTGAAAATTTCAGTTGCCTCCAGGTTTACGTGCTGAGTTAACTGTAATTTGGAGTTATGCGTTTTTTCTAGTTGCGCAATGATAATATGATATTGATAGTCACCAAAGGAAAAGTTGTCTTCTTTGTCCTATAGGGATTAAAAATGAATAAGGACTGCAGGGTCCGGCACAAAGTACGGACGTTTCTAAAATGACTAGTACTCTTCCCTTATCAAGACGAAAGATGTGGGGGTAGTAACGTTGGACTCATGGCAGATTAGGGCTTTTTGGGATTTGTTTAGGACTTAAGGATCTCAGAACTTCCCTGATAGATTGTAGATTGGGCGTCCGTTTATTACTGCGTCGAAAGAACGTACTTATGTCTATTTTAGGACAACCCTTGGAACCTTGGACATTGGTGTTATTCTGGCACCTGAGCAAGTATTGTGAACAACATACTTATCTAATGTCTGTCCAATCTGATAGTGAATGTCGCGTCTTTCTCTGCTTTTCCTTTTAGGTTCTCTAAAGAGCATCGTATTGCTAGGTAACGCAAACGGTACATCTGCCTCTTCTAAGATATTCCATCCTGTCGGTTGTACTCTCATCAGAGCTTTAACTGCAGAGAGAGTAATCTGAAACATAACAAAATAGAATAAAGATATTTATAAAATAATTCGTTGTATCTTACATATTGGAAAAAGTCTAATTACATATATTCTTTCTAGCATACTCAGTGCATGTGTGGAAAGATTAGTCGGTATCGTATCGTTACTGTTGCCCAGGGAACGTCCAAACGTTCGCAGTTTCGGGGAGGCTTCTTCCGTGTCCCCTAGCCAAGAGTTATCGACCAATGTCCTTTCTCTGTGTTCCCGAATAAAATAGGCCCACGTACAGAAAACCAGCTCAATCCCCCAACAAACTTAATTCAGATCCGGTAAATCCTGCACTGGCTAGGTGTTAAATATCACACAACACACAGAGGATAGTTTCGAAAAGAGAGAAAACACGAAGGAGACTCTTGGACATTTTGGCGGCATATGATACCACTATAATCACAAAATCATATTCGAAAAAATATTGAGGAAAATACCATTTGACAGAGCTCCTGAGATCACTGCTGTGCAGCAGGAGATTCTACGTAGAGTTCCAGGGATAGGGAAATTGATGGAAGACTCAGAAGTATAATCTTCCCCAGGCTAGCGTTCTGGTGCCTCTTCTGTTTTGTTCAATTTATACACGAACGATTAACCTGTCGGTCCTTCTGCAAATGGTTTTATCTTCGCTGATGACGTAGCCGTTGCGTGCCAATATCAAGACACCGAGGAAAACGAAAAAAGGTTTACAGAGTCCCTAGCAAGGATGGCCGAATACTTCAGGTTAAACCAGCTATGCCCAAACCCAGATAAAACTCATTCCATTCCATTCCATTTAATCATTCGGAAACTATTTCAGATAGGTGCTGATATCCTTGAAACCCTATGGTATACACACCGTACTTTACCCTGCAGAGTAGTTTGGCGCAATCCAAAACTTTCAGCAGACACAAGCCGCTCTTTTCGGTGTGCGAGCTACCATCTCACCGTCCCCACGCACGGGCTTCCCGATACAAATTGATTTGCACAAGTAAGTAAAAGGTAAAGCATGCACGTGGGGCCGGAGTCTTAGACAGGACTAGTCCTATGAATAACACGTATCGAAGACTAGAGCGAATGTGAATATGAGGAATGGTGTTATTCGAAAGCTGGTCAACTCCCAATAGGACCCACCCTGGCCTATTGCGGACGACATCCCTTGTCATGTGCTTTGTCCCAGCCGAATAACCATGCCCTGTATAGTCCAGATGGACTCATGCAAAAAAAACTGGATCCTATCATGAACGAAATCTGTAGGATAATCACGGGCTGTCTAAAACCTACCAACCTGGACCACCTATGCCTACATGTTAACGGGAATAGCCCCCCACAAATCAGACGAAAAGTCACAAGTATGGGAGACCGAAGTAGACAGTCATTAGATAAATACAACCTCTATATATGTGCAGAAGCCCACAAGATCCAGACTTAACATCCAGGTAGAATTTTAATAAGTCAACCCACTGACAGACTCCAAGTCAGTAACCAAAGAGGTGCTGTGGAAGAGAGTGGCTTACAGAGAACCACATACTAATTTGTAACACAACTGATACCCTCTCTGCCGGAGCACACCTGGAATCAAGTAGCTGAAAAAGTCAACGGAATTAGATGCCAAAGTATCTCCTATCTTGCCCATTCTTGAAAACCCCTTGCACACTCCAGGACCTATGGGAAGCGAACGACACGGCCGTGCGGTATGCCAGAGAAATAAAAAAATATATAAAACTAATGAATTAATTCAATTGGTGTAGCTCAGACATGTTTAAATAAAATAAATACATATTCTTTCAAGTCACAATCATGTACGTAATTTAATTTAATGGCAACTTTAAAACCCAGCCACTGAAAATGCATTTATTAAGATGAAAAGCTTAATCGATAATTTTATCACTCTATTGGCAATTGCTGTAAGCGGACATTGAATAAGTTCTATATTGTTATTTAACTATTGCTACAAATCTCTTATAAATTTTGTATTTACCCTTATTCGGTTTATTATATGTCTTCAATGTTTAAACATTTGTCTGTTTGAGAATTCGGGTGGTTAGGCGTAAACTATAATTACGTATAAAGTTTTGCCACACCCTGTTTATTGTATAACGATCAGCTCAGATTTAGAACAACTAAGGGGATTTGCACCTCATTAACTTCCTTACTACATAGATACCTAATATCGTCTATATCATACTTACAATAAAATTACTTCCAGCAGGAAAAGTTAAATATCTTTTCTGTCGTCTTAGCAGATGACTTCGTTTCAAAATTTGTGTCGTTGGCTCTTCAAGAATCACTAAATTTATTACTAATGCTAACGTGATAACGAAAACCAGTCCTGCGCTAAATTCCATGCTACACACAGCAGTCCTCATCCGGTACTCCATATTAAATACGTTATAAATGATTCCCCAAATATTTGGTTAGTCGGACAAATATCTTATTTAGTTTTGCTATGAGCACTTGGTTCATTTCTTTATATGGTGGTCAAAGTTTTTCAATGTCATAATGCTGTAATGTCATAGGCTCAAAAATATGCCCTTCAGTGAGTTCAGCGAGCTGTAACCTTTTCTAAAGGTTGTCTCGTGTTTTCTGTTTCATCTGTATTCAATGAAGTACATTTCTTTTACTATAATTTATGATGCTGTATATAAAGTTAATAGGCCGTTGTGAGGTAGTTCAAAGTTTTGTGTACCTCGGTTCTTTGATCGACAATTCAGGTAGCTGTGAGAATGAGATTCGACGGCGCATTCAACAAGCACGGGTGGCCATGACAAAGCTTACTAAAATATGGCGTGACCATAATATCACCAAAGCTACCAAAATGTCACTGGTTCAGTCTCTTCTGTTCTCCATATTTTTGTATGCCTCGGAAACTTGGACTGTTAAAAAGGCAGATCGAGCTCGCATAGATGCTTTTCGAATGTGGACGTGGAGGAGAACGCTGAGAATTCCTTATACCGCCCATCGAACTAATGTTTCCATATTGGATGAGCTCGGTAATCCAAAGAGACTATCCTCCATTGTGTCGATGAGAATGATTACATTCTTCGGACATATTCACAGAAGCGATAATATGGAGAAACTTGTAGTTCAGGGTCACGCCCCGAGTGGGCGGCGCCGTGGCCGTTCCCCTACACGCTGGATGGATACGACGAAACAGTTGCTAGATATGAGTATCAAGAGCGCCACAGTAAATCGCGAACGATGGCGAGCTACAGTTCTCAAAACTATTGATAATATTCGTGTCGGCAATACTCTAGCCCCGACTTAATGCATTTTACGAGTTCACAACATGTCTGTTAAGACATTGTGACTACGATGATGATGATGATAGTGTAACTTATGATGTGCCCAGTATGCTGACAGTATATAATCTTCATTCTAGTATACAGAGTGTTTTCAAAGTGGGGACTTTCTTCTTTAGGACCAACTGCCTTTGAAATGACAAAGTTAATCTACAGTGAATCAGCAGCAGAAGAATAAACAAGATGGAAAGAAAATACTATTCGTTCGCTGCCAAGTTTTAAGTGCGGTCCTGTCACATGAGTCTTATAGATATGGTTAGAAGTTCGCGCCGCAAGGCTGAAAAGTCAAGTACCTATTCGAGGTCTTCTAGATCGTTCAGCGTGTCCACTATGATTTAAATACAAATAAATATAGTCTGTGCCTCTAGCTCTTTGCTTCTCTGCACGAGACCAATCAGCGGGGGTGCAGGGTGAATGAATAGGGTCAAGAAAATAATCACTATACACTCTCGAAGTCCGAAAGGCATTTTGACGACATTCACCATATACTAAACTCATATCCACCAGTTCATAATAGTTATACCGGTTGTACGATTTGTTGTTCTTAAAGTCCGATGAAGCACGTCAATAATTTGAGAGACGTCAAATGCGCACTGCTGCCTACATCTATGCATAGTAGCATAGTAAACCGGGTTTTTCGCTTTTTTGTCTCTGTTTTGATCTAATCGCACAGGGACGAAATTAGAAATGAGGATTTGATTACCGGTCATTATCTTGATATCCCTAAATATTTAGGTTATAGATTACTAAAAAAGTCACATCTTTTGGCGAGCACTATATGCCCTATGAAGAAAAGTTCCATCTTAGAAAACACCCTGTGTGGCTTGCAAATCGATATGTAAATATGCGATGCGCAGTTTATGCAGTCAGATTTACAGCTACTAGAAAATGTTTTAAGGAAATGTTTTATTGTATTTTAAAAAGTTTGTTATCCACAACAAATAAAAATAAAACAAACAACCATACTCATAAGCTTTAGTATCAGATTCCTTTCTTCAATATATAAGGTAGCTAAGGCTAGAGTGATTAGAATATAAAAATATAAATCAGTATGAATTTGTACTTATAAGGGTTAGGCTGTGGTATTCCACAGGTAGTATAGTACACGATAGTACCTTAAGCACATGAAATATAAAAACCTCGGATACATAATTGTGAAGCTTGTTGGGCAGCATTATTAATAAAGTATATTACAAAGTAAAGCCATTAAAATTCTGCGTTTTATTTTATATAAAATAAATAAACATAAACAAAAAAAAATTAAATCATTACGTATAATCTGATACATGACGAGGCTTTGAGACCAGTTTTGGGGAAAGATGTTGTAATAATATATTTCTGGAGTGTTAGATATTAAACTTTAATAGTAAAAATCAGAAAAAAGTCTATAGACATATATTTATTTCCTTTGAATTATCCTACATGTGTTAAAATTAAAATACTTACATTTCTTCATCTTCGTCAGCTTCTATTTCATTTATCTTAGGATAAATGAAATAGAAAATGCATTTGAATAGCTATTGACACCGCACTGAGTACTATTATTATTAAGGGGGATATACTAACCTATTGTAGTATCTCCTCCCCCGTAGTATCCTCAATCCTGGTTTCGCCCCTGCTGACATGGGAAACAATAGCATGCCCCTAGGAAAAAATCTATCCAGTTAGAAGAAAAATCCTAAAATAAACTGTTCCGATCAATCGAGAACTTGGAGACAGGTATTTAAATTTCCATAGGAAATTCAATTACCACAGCCTGATGAACTCGTTGGAAATGGTCGGAGATATCAATCTGTTCATTCCTCCGCTTTCCAGGGCACGGCGGATATTTCAGTTTAAATCCATTTTCCGCAATCCATAATTAGCTATAAAGTAAACTGAGGTCTATACGCGAAATTATGTATTTTTATTTTAGACCAGTCAATTCCAAAAGAATGACGCATCTAGTTTGAGGCCTAATATAATTTTGTTTGTTCAATCAGTGGATCGTTTTCTTTTCTAGTTTTTTTTGCCTTCCATAGAATAATTAATGTCATAGCAACACTGGAACGATATTTTCTGTTAAGCTTTGACTGATCCTTAGGAGTTACATGGAGTAATGGTATAAAAAGTGACTACACTTTTTAAGTGGACAAGAAAAAACAAATTTTATTGACTTTGGGCAACCTATTTTTTCTTTTCAGCTTTGTCATTACTTATACAATATCTTCCATGTTTGTACGTACCTCTATTCTATTTAGTAGTTAATTAAAATTTAATTTTTCTATTGTTGCCAGTTACAAAAGTTAACGCTCTTGGATTTCACCTAAAATAATTTGTTTTATGAACCAATGGATAGGTTTCTAATTTTTTTATTTTCACAGGAAGATTGAAAAGTATGTAGAATGCATGTAATATTTTATAATTAATGAAATTATAAATTTAGAGAAAAAAAAAATATTGATTTAAGGTGATGAGCAAGGTAATGCTACTAAAAAATTGAAGATAGATATTTTATAGTGCATCCAAAATCAGCTTGTGATAGCTGATTTTCTTAAATGTATAATCTATTTGTTATTCTAACATAACACAATAGTTTACGGAAGAATTAAAAACGTATTGGAGAATTTTCTCAAAATACCAGTCCGGTCGCAGCAATTATTCTAAATACTCTATATGTAGGCGACTTAAGTATAGGGTTCCCTTAAAAAATGATGAGAATGGATTCTAGAATACTAAGCATTTTTTATGTAGCAGTTTCTCTTAAGAAGGGTTTAAAGCCATCAGACTGAAGTTGGAAAGCTGTTGTAATTAGTGGTTTTCTAGACATTAATCTGCGTCAGAAGAGATCAGGTGTATCTTTTAGAAGGGCATTTTCTATTGCTACCTATTTCGCTGAATGTTGGTAGTCAGTTAGTTTGATACTTTGATAAAGATAGCCGAAACCTTAGTGGTGAACCAGTTAACCTATTCAAAACGCTTTTAGTTGTTACACCCTGTATAATGCCTGCTCATATCTAGATTCATGGATGGTCATACACGTGCTTGCTACCTGTACACAGAATTTGTTTAACTGTACTGCAGACTCGTTTCGTGATAGGGTTACATCTTACTAACTGTGGTTCGAAGATAAATATTGGATGTTATCAAACATTGTTTAAACAAAGGTGTAGGACGCATTGTCTGAATAGCCAGTAAGTTAGAAAATGTGCAGAAATATATACCATAATTGTATCTTGATCGTTTGCTTTGCAGTTTTTATTACTCCGGCTCTAACAAATACTACCCAACCAGTTAATAAACACAGAATCAAGAGAAGAGTCGTCTTCACAAAGAGCAGTAAATATTTCGTAAGTATTCAATATTAATTTATTAAATACCCCTTGAGCAGCTAATCAAAAAATAATAATTTCAATATTTTGTTGCAAAAGAAATCGTCTGTAAGTAAAGTTTTCATTGCATGATATATTGAAACAACTATAATGTACATGTAGATAAATGTGTCGGCACTGATTGAGCAGACCTGAAAGGAGTGTCAACAACTCATATATTTCGAGCTTCATCTATACATCTAGAAAATTAACAATGTTGAGGGTATTACTTTATTTTGGTAAGAAGGTAGGCTAAGTAGTATATTAATGACAGAAACCTGGCTGCTTTAAAAGCATTGAAAGCCGCATACTCAGAGCAATGACGTCTCATTTTCGTGTCCAGCAAGAAATCGGATGATGCTTGGTATTTGAGTTATAGAGGCAGTTTGGAAACTCTTCTGTCATTGCATCGTAACTCCAAAATGGGAGGGATCGGAGATAGAGTGTTGAAACGTGAAAAAAAGATCGTTGAGTATCCGAATGAAAATGAAAGTACTCCTTCCAACTGATGTTCCAAAAAATCGTCATCCAAAATCTACGGGAGGTTTGCGCGTACCAACTTTTTTAAAATGAAAAAAAATCGCGACACAGCCGGACGGGACTTGATGGAAAATTCTTTGTTTGTTTTGTAGATAACAAAAAAATTCTGCCATGTGTTTCTGCTGGCCAGTTTTTGAGAAATATGAGCTTAAAGTTCGACCTTTCACGTCATTTTCGTTAAAAATCGTTGAAAAATGGTTTGTATCGTTCAAAATGGATGCTTTTTTTTATGCATATTCTTGGGAGGTCATGCATCAATGTCATCCGTTTTTATTATGTTTAACATTATTTTTCAACCCATAAAAGGAGTGACATTATTGAACGCCTTCTGAAAGGATACGGAAGGCATTTGGTAATATCTGCCAGTAGATTTCGGATGACGATTTTTTTTTTGGAACATTTGTTGGTAGGTGTACTAAAATTTTCAATCTCCAATCCCTCCCATTTTGGAGTTACGGTGCAATGACAACATGCAAATACAAAGCGTCATTCGGTTTCTTGCTGCACACGGTAATTACGCGTTATTGCCTTAACTAGCATCCGTAATCCTGTACTCCAGTTTTTGAAAATCTTATATCAAAGTAGGTCGTAAATTTCAGGAATAGTAGAAACTTCGATTTATAAGGCAGTTTTTGTAGTCTGAATATTATCACCCCAGTGCACAAGCTACTCAAAGCTTTGGTAGTTAGGTATTATACAAAACTCTTTGGAAACCTACAGAAGACATTTTGTTTCCAATTTTGATCCGGGATATAACATATTTCATTATAATTCAAAATCCGGACAGCCTATCTGAAAATATATAAAATACTGGAGGCTTTAAATTAACATGTGCACTCTTCAACATGCCGCATTATTATTTCTCTTGGTATACATATACAAGTCTCCCAGATAAGAAGAAACAGCGGTTGATAAAGGTTCTCTTTTAATTTCAGTTTCGTTTGAATGGCAAACTAAACACATTGAACTGGACTCAAATATTTGCATATGGGTATACAGTCAGAGTCAACTATGATCTACCACATGACATTCCTAGGAGATACCAATTTTTCAAGAGGGATATCCATGAGGATATTCAAAACATTCCCGACGAGTAAGTCCGACTTTATTTCCTAGACCATAGGTCACATTGAATATTTTCAAATTTGAAATAATAAGTTTCTTCAGAGGTTTGATGACAACAACATCACGAAAATTTAGGTCACGCATTTCCGTCAACCTATGTATCTGTCGGTTACTCTGTTGTAATTTTTGTCACCGCGCAATCTCAGTAAAAGCTGCACCGATTTCGATGCAACTTAGGATCGCAAAATGCTGTGCGCCCATAGTAGGTAGGGTAATTAGGACAAAATGTAAAACACTTTTTCAGACTTAGTTTTTAGACATTTAGGGGTTCCTAAATTTTCTTAAGGGACACAAAGAGAGGTGTTGTTAAGATCGAGAAAACTCCTAAGCTTTTCTCTTGGGGCATATTTCACCGATCTTGTTGTTTGGAGGCTGACACATTTCATTATAGAGATGATGAATGCAGCATGATGATTATGATTAACCTCATCAAAAACAACGATTGCTTCGACCTTAGCTCTAGAAAACAAGACATAAGGGTCAGTAAGAGTTTCGAATCATTTGACAATGACACATTAAGTGCCATGATATTAGTAACAAATATCAAGCATTCAGGGGTAGTCATAGCTTATTCTAATATACTGATAAGTAAATGAAAGTAAGCAGAGCATACCCTTGTGTATCAATTTTGTAATAATAAAGATTAAAATTAAAAGCGAGATAGTGAACTGTTTTGAGGTGCGTCAGAAGATAGGAAAAAAATGTACGAAAACTGCCCCTGGCTGCTACTTTGAAATTAACAGATCTCACTTATTTTAAAAAACTCACAAATTTCACAAAGATCCTTTCCCTGGGTAAAAGGGGGAGGCGGACTTTACGACTATACAACAACTGATTTTATATATTTTCCAGGCTAACATCGCAGGGATTATCTTGCATGTTGAAACACATCTGCGATGCATTCTCCGCCTTTAGCAATGCAGCCTACTGTGGATTCTTCTGCGAAATTGGAAAAATTTTAACAAGCGAAGAGGGCTTGGAAGGTCGCTTTTTCAAAAGAATTCTGGATAAATGTGATCACTATAGACAGAGCTGTCCACATCACTCACCTCTAAGCGGTGCAATTGATTATGGATAATCAAAATGTAGATGATATTATTTGATATTGTAGTTTATATAAATATACTACGAAAATTACGACCAAAAGAAGTGATTCTTGAGTTACTGAAATTAGTCCGTAGTGTAGTACATTCAAGAAACTTGACGCATATTTTATATGCTTGAAAATACCAAAGACTTTGGGCAACGTAATTGTAGCTTGGCACTTGGTTTAAAAGATCCCCTGAAGTTGCCAACATAGTTAGCGAAATAGGAGTCGGTTTGGCGAGTGGCTGTAAACAGGTTCGTAGTTGAATAATAACAAAAATTCTGAGTATTATCTGCGTTTTTATGCCCACAAGAAAATAAGAACCGTAGTTTTTCCTGAAACTTAACCCAGCCTCCCCATGGTAAAAATCCACCAGCCGTCACTGCTGTAATTTACTTTCACGGGTTGTCCCGCATTATCTAAATTTAATTAGCGATAGCTTCGGAGTTGCACGGAACACTATAATTTATTATTGTTTGCAGCTTCTCCGGCAGCCGATGTAGTTTTTTTGTCAAATAAGTGGAACGTGCTAGTAGTTTTAACCCCGTGAATGTATGCATGAAAGGAGAGATGTTTTCTGGTGACCAAAAACCACCAGTGGGCCTACAAGCCAGCCCTTGAGTACCTCTCCTTACCCTAACTCCCAAGTCCAGCCTTCATCGCAGAGGATAGCCTTGGGTCCTGCCCATCTTATATCCTCAGGTTCAAGGGGTTTTGAATCTATAGTCTGCCTGTGACACCCAAGGGCTTCACAGCGACATGGATTGTGTGGTCGCCTGCCACCTTTATCACGTCTGAAGGTGTTATGGCCAGATAGGAGGCCCACAAATAACCTTAGCCGGCTTCTGTCCATTGAGAGACAGAACCGCTCAACCTTGGCCAGAGGCACGAAAATAAGTTCTCTAGTTCGACGGAGATATCCAGAGATTCCTCTCCTTCTCAAAAGATGTGGATTTTATAACCACAATTATGTTTTTCTTCTAATTAAACCTGCTACTAGCGCCACAGCCGGGCCATAGCCAAGAAATAAATGATTTCTTGGCCCTCGCGTCCGCCGTTTCATTGCCACAAAATCTAGCATGACTTAGCACACAAATGAGTGACACCTGATGTCTTACCGAAATGCCATCCAAGACGTCTTTGCATTGCAGTTTTAATCCCTTGCTTTTATTGCTTTCATTCTAAGAATGATAAAACCAGCAATTTACATACGGTATCTATATTTTGTCTAGTACGCTACCGACAAAATTGTCGGTAATGTCTGAAATTCTAAGTGATTTATCATAGAAATATTCGAATGTATAGTGACAACTTCGCCTAAAACGACGAAGCCCCTCTTACCAACCAAACATCTTCCGGGCTTATTATTTATGAGTGTCTCCGCTTATAACGTACTAGTCGAGCCACTAAGGCCATCGGCACACCGGTCGATTGACTCTCAGTCAATGCACACCGTTTGCGCAGGAAATACCCTTATTGAGAGAGAGAGAGAGAGAGAGAGAGAGAGAGAGAACCGGTAAGTAAGATCCATCTTTGTTATAGTTATTGGGTATCATTTACGGTAAATGGTAAATGATTTACCTATTTCTTATTACTGCGCATGCTCAAAATAACGGTAGCCAAGAAATTCGTGATTTATGATTGTCCAAAGACGCCCCAATATCTCAAAGCAAATATAATTTGGAAAGCTAGAGTAGATTCGCAATTAACAAATGACTCTTGAAAGTTTTAAAATAAATTAATCTTACTGGAAATGTATTTTAACTCCAATCAGATAGACATCAGAGTGTTAATACTGAAATCTTTTTTATTGTAGTAGAAAAACTAAATACGTAGTGATGTTTACGTATCTTCTACTGTACCCTCAATGCCACCAATACCTTGGTGGCCTGGTAACCAAATGAGATGTACAGCGTTGCGTGAAGCTAGTAAGCTGAGAATGTTGAAACGGTCTTTTTCTTACTTCTGTGTCATCGGCATCGACTGCTCTGGTCATTAGCCTCGTGCTCTGTGTAGGCTTTGGTACTGTTAATTAGAAGCCAACAATGAAGTTGCCCGAGCCCTTAACTCTAACCACTGAACCAACCCACCCCCTGAAACGGTTTTATATCAGTTTTGATGTAATCTCCTCCAGGAGTTCAAGGCCTTTAGGCGACCTGGGTGTTCGAGAGGATCACCATAGCACTTAGTTTCTAGAATAGATGGCCACACGCTTATCATAGGATAATTTCAGTTTGACATATTTTTACAGTTCCATAGGTCAGAGGTCACCCTCACCCACAGATTATGTCAAACTAGGTATTTTGGTTTTGACAATTTTCACATTCACAATCGCGAACCCGCTATTTATTTCTGGTAATTTCTATGCTAAAAGCTGGCTACAGGCATACTAATACCCTGGTAACATCGTTCCACTCAAGTCCCACTGACTTACTGTGCCTGGCTGTGAATTTAGTGGGGATGGAGGATGTATGAGGGGTTAGGTGCCTCTTTTTAATGACGGCTTTGCCCGTATCTACCTTTTTTGTTAGTTACATTGGAGATTTCGCACCCCAGATGCAACTTTGCCAGTCGTGTATAATAATTTTAAACTTTCATCTTCGGCAAGACTCGATCAATTCCGTACATAATATCACAACAATCTGGACGCTGCAGAGTAAATTTAATGGCAAAGAGAGCACCTAGATTTTTTTATCTCATCCCTTTCTAGCGACTACTTGTCTACAGAAACAATCTGTATATACAATGTGTCCGTTCATCGATATCGGAGCATTTAGAAGAATAAAATACGTTAATTTTTATCGAAAAATCGCCCCTCAAAAGTGGTTTTTCTCCCCGATAATAAAATGGCAGCCATTTTGTTGTTTGTTTAATTAATGCACGAGTGTTGTTGAACTAATTTAGCCATAGCTACCTAAGTAGCTTCTACAAACACAAAATAAGTTCCATTTGATGACGAAATGTTCCCGTTTTTATCTGCTTTGTGGACTATTCTAAGGCGTTTGATAACGTAGAGTGGCCTAAAATGTGGGAAATCCTTAGCTCTATGGGAGTCCCTTACCACTTAGTACCTATTTCTCATACAGCAACTCTATGACTCTAGCTCGGCTCGTGTAAGAATTGATGGTAACCTGTCTGGTCAAACTGCAACCAAAAAAGGAGTTCGTCAGGGATGTGTATTATCTCCGATGTTATTTATCATTGACTCTGAATTTGTGATGAGACAGGTATTGGACAACTGGAATGGCGGTATAACTATTGGCGGAAGCAAAATATCCAACTTAAGATTTGCTGACGATACAACCCTTATTGCCGATTATCAGGAAGAACTAGTAGCTCTATTAAACATCTTAGAACAACACAGTGCAGCATAAATGGCCTTCATATTAACTACAATAAGACCAAGGTTATGATCGTAGATAGAGAGTATGATAATCATCGAGAAATAAAGTCAATAGGCCGTTGTGAAGCAGTTCAAAGTTTTGTGTAGCTCGGTTCATTGATCGACAATTTGGGTAGCTGTGAAAATGAGCTGTGCGGCCATGACAAACCTTACTAAAATATGGCGTGACCATAACATCACTAAAGCTACCAGATTGTCGCTGGTTCAGTCTCTTGTGTTCTCCACATTTTTTTATGCCTCGGAAATTTGGACTGTTAAAAAGGCAGATCGAGCTCCCATAGATGCTTTTGAAATGTGAACGTGGAGGAGAATGCTGAGAGTTCCTTATACCGCCCATCGAACTAATGTTTCCAGACTGGATGAGCTCGGAAATCCAAAGAGACTATCCTCCATTGTGTCGACGAGAATGCTTACATTCTTCGGACATATACACAGAAGCGATAATATGGAGAAACTTGTAGTTCAGGGTCACGCCCCGAGTGGGCGGTGCCGCAGCCGTTCCCCTACACGCTGGGTGAATACGACGAAACAGTTGCTGGATATGAGTATCAAGAGCGCCACTGAACTGACAGTAAATCGCGAACGATGGCGAGCTACAGTTCTCAAAACTAATGATAATATTCGTGTCGGCAATAATACTCTAGCTCCGACTGGCATTTTACGAGTTCACAACATGTCTGTTAAGACATTGTGACTATGATGATGATAATAATAGCGAAACGTGTATATCATAAACTAATAGTATACATTTTCCAAATTCTATTTCATATCCATCAGGGCAAAAAATTGTTTAAAGAAAATAATTATGTAATTTTTTGCGTTTTTTTACAATTTTAGTTTTTTCAAAAATCTAAGTAGCTAACTTACATTTTTTCGATAGTACATGGTGTATCCTCATAATCTTAGCCCTAAGTGAAGTAGTTTAGAAGCTATGATGGTTTGAACGGTTTGGACAACATCTACACAGGTAGCTATGTCTAAATTAGTACAACAATCGTGCATTAATTAAACAAAAAACAAAGTGGCTGCCATTTTATTATGGTGGGAGAAAAACTACTTATACGGGGCGTTTTGTCGATAAAAAATACTGTATTTCATCCCCCTAAAGGCTCCGACACCGATGGCCGGACACATTGTATCAACCGTTTTTAAATACGTCGAACGTATACCAATTTTTCCTATATGCCTTGAATGTGGATCGAGTTCATGTAACGGTAGCTGTGATTTGTATAGGTATGCTAATTTTTCACGGCAAATAATCTATCCAATACCATTTTTAACATGGTATTCTGCAGTTAGATGTAAAGAGGGAATTAAAAAATGAGAATAAGTTGTTTCTTGATGTTACCGGTCTTGCTATACCTAATAGATGCACAACTGTTAGATACTAGCAAACATCTACTGTCAAGAAAGAAACGTTGGTTGATATGGAGCGACAAAGGTCCCAACTGGGTACAGGTTAGTTTGAGTTTATTTTATCGAAAAGTTGCTTCCGCAGCGCCCATAACTTTTTTGAAATTATAGTAGAGATTGAAAATCTAGGCATTGAAAGATGATTCAACACTAGCATAGGTTAAGCAATAATATTTATTTAAAACACTATGATCACATTTTACTTTGGAGAGGAAGGAATCGTGGAAAGGGTTGTATTCGACATGGATAAGACAGTCAATGTCAGTCAATGCAGAAACTGCGACCAAAGGTTTGTCTAAGTCGGAACTTTCACTGTGACCATAATGACGTTCCTGCTTATCAGACAACTATAACTCCAGAGTTTTGGAACCTATCAGGAGCCTTACTGTTTCGTGATTGCCGTTGTGCACTAGACTGAACCCATAGAGATTCTGTCACACTATGACAAACTACCTGTGGATTCCTAAAATTAAACGATCTATACATGTCCGTCCGTCGTGGGTATTAAGATGTTGAATTCCAAAAATTGAAATAAAACAACATATGGACTCCAGAAGCAGTTACTTAAATTTAAGTACTTACCGTACGTGTCTGCAACATTGGTACTGTAGTTCATTCACACATACTGAGATGTTAACAACAAAATTTCACGTTCTATAACTTTATCATTTATGTTGAACTTCAAAATATAAATAAAAAAATTTGGGTTTACAAAATGGATATTAGTAGACCTACAGTCATGGCTTGGTGCCTTCTAGCCAAGACGCTGAAGCGAGCTTTGCAATTTATCCAAAGCACGACCCTGAATACCATCAGAAATGCCTTAAGGTATATTTCAGACCCTGCATAGAGATCTCGATACTCCTTGCTTGACATTTTTTTGTACTTCAACTCCTAAAACTGACCCCAAACTTTTTTCATTCCAGTAGCACCCAATGGTTTCTCCTACAGAAACTAAGTTCTTTTTTTTTTTTATCTTATAGCATCTTTGATTTTATTCATTCTATTTTTTAAGCTAATAAGCATAAGATAAATAAAATAAGAATTTGTTCGATGAGTAATATTTTCGTAACATAAACATAAAAAATAAAGCTAAGAGGGTCTTTCAAGAGTGCTGAAGGGACTATCATAGCATGCGTTCGAAACATTTGGTTGTACTTTAACCCATAAAACTCACCCCAACTTTTTTCCAAATAGCACCCCGTAGCTTTTCCTACAAAAATGAAGTCCATGTCCTATTCTATTAATTAATTGATCATTAATATTGTAGGCCTTTCATTTCATACACAAAAATAAAGATTTGCTTGAGGCGTAATGTTTTCGTTATAAAAGTGGATAAAAAAGACAGCTTCTGTTTGAAAGCATGGTACGTTAGGTCATTCAATACTCTTAAGAACGCACTTGTCTTTTTATCTGTTTTTTCGCAAAAAAAAAACGGACTCTCAATTCACTTATATTATGGTTATGATTTCACGAAAAAGAAAAGTTTGCATGTAATATCAAAGGCACCACGTGATTTTAAATAAAATAGGGATATAATTTATGTAGGAAAATCTATGGGTTGATATTGGAAGACAAAAAGTTAGGGATGAGTTTTTGGGGATGATGTTAAAATTTCTTTTTGAATGCATGGTATGATATATCCTATAGTACCTTCAAAATTTTAACAAATTTCTCGCTTGAACCATTTTTCGTTACGAAAATATAACGGAATATTTTTTTATTTGAAATTTTAATATAGCATATGAAACAGAATCAGAATGGTGCATGAAGGAGGATTATTTTAGTTGCTCCATGATATGATTTGATATACAGTAATAATAAGTAAGAGAATGAAGCTATAACTGAAACAAGACAATATTAACGGACGTTTATTTTTAGTTTATTTTTGGCCTGGGAATACCGCTGAAAGTGAAAAATCAAGATATCACACTTGGTACGGTAATGAAAGCATTCTATCTTCTGCCAACTAATACTTCAGTATACACTAGGCCAAGTATTGATATTGCAAGACGAAAAAGATCAACATCCAGATGGAGAGTGTATGAGGCTTTGGAAAACTTTATGGAAAAGTAAATATATCTTTATGCAAAGAAAACGATAAGTGATGTGTTCGTGGTGCTAACTTGATTCAGTTCATGCAAGTTTCACAATACATCTTGTACTTATATCGTAACTATTGGAAAACATTTTCATTATATCGGTTCCTTCAACGCAATTCCAATTGTTTCAGAAAATAACTATTGTGGAGCTTTACTATTTTTTTAACTCATATTTCTAAAATATTTCAGATACAAGTATGGCGATGGAAGAGCCTGTGTACTAAGGTCTATATGTGAAGTTTCCCATACACCGTTGGATGAGAGATCTGGAATTTTAGCTGAAATTGTTTCAGCTGTGCTAAGGTGAGGTTTCACAGTAAGCAATATGCGTATATTTATTGATGATTTAGATAACTTGTAGCAATTGTTCACCCTTCGGTATTGACATGTCAATAACTGATCCATTCTGGATTTCTAAAAAGACGAAGGAAGTTTATGGAGACTATAGAATTTATATTTCACTGGAAAAGTGAACTTAAATATTCAAGCCTTGCTCAGATACCTTATAGTTCTACAAAAAAAAAATCGTAAACCGATGTAGAGACCAATTTTAGGACAAGGACCTAAAATCTTCCATTATTATCATTTTAGGCCATCCTCAACAAATGATCCTTTTGAACATCATACCAATGGAGAGTACTTAGCTGCTGAAGAACTAGGAAGAAAGATGGAAAACTGCGAAAGGCTATTCCCGGAGTGTACAGCTGATTTTCTTCAGCAGTTCTCGACACTCGCAATGTAGAGTCATGATTGATACAGCGAAACACCGACTATGCTGTACTATATAGTGTATGCAAAAATAAAACAATTGATACCTACATTAGTTTCCATTTACGATAGAAATCGTTTATGTTTGCGATTACAACATTTATATCTAGTATTTCATGCTATTCCCTTGATCCGGTTTTGGTTCTTGAAAAATTCTTTATAGACAAGATATTTCATTAGGTAGTTAAAAATAAACATGGTTAATTGTGCCTAGCTACGTTAATCTCTCCCTTGTGAAAGTAGGATATTTGTTGCATATAGGACTTTGTTTCAAGTTATTCAATGAAAACTAAAACTGTAGAAGCCCCTCATCTATCGGCTTAAGTGGTTCTTAGTGTAAAGTATCTATAAAATGTAGCTTAAATAGCCAACTGAACATTTGGAATTTCAAGAATTATCCGAAAATATAGAAAACTCATTTTTGAGTATCTTTATTTGTGAGTTTTGTGTGACATTTTTTTCTGAATAAGAGTTTTTTTACACAACACTATGCTTTTATCTTTCCTGACAGGATGAACAAGCTAGGCCATTGGCAGAACCACATCAGGATTAGGTTCAGGCGTTGCATTTGTGTTTTATTCATTTAAAATTATTCAGTTTAGTCGCTGTGATTTCTGAGTTGTGTGATGGTTTCTAAGATTGAAATTTTACAGTCTGCAAATATCCTTGAGCATTTTCCATCTGAAGACTCGCCCAATCGATGTGCTGCATAATATTCATTATCTGTATAGTGTGCTATGTCTTCTTCAGTGGTGGTTGGCCTAAAACAACAATTACTTATTTTATTTAGCGTATGACATACAACACATCATTAAAATAAGAAAGAAAGAAAAAATTAAATTTGACTTTCAACATTCACTTTAACAATAACATTATGTATAATATGAAACGAAATGACATAGAAAATTACAAACAAACATTTAATGTTTTAACGTAGTCAATGAAGTTTTCCGTTGCGTTCAGGAACTCATTGAATCTTCCATTGACAACAATAATAATATTAGAGGCCATGCCATGCTGGAAAAATATTACATGAGCAATGCAGAGCAAGGCTGAGTTATTAATTAGAAGTACTTTTGATATTGGTGGTAGAAAACTTGTGGAATAACGCTTCGTATTCGTGAATTATTAGTTCAAAGTTTTAATAGGAAAGCATTGATTAAATTCTACAGAATTTATTGCTTACTGCATTATTCTCAGGCGGACGTAAGTTAATACGTGTGAATGTTATAGCTGCTAGAATGGTTAACTATTTAACATAATATTTTATAATAGAACTACTAGTCTGTATGAATAAATAAAACTTACGTGAAAAGCGTGTGGAGTAGTTCTTCAAAGATTCCATGCTCCTGGTCCAATGGTGTTTCTGCAGCTTCACAAATGGCTTTCAAAACACATGATTTACCACCGAAGCCATGCCTGTGAGAAATTAAAAATATTGTATTCAGCCTTTGTCTCTGTTCTCATCAAGTCTTCATGCTGTAATGTACTATTTATTCTTTTTGTTATTACTTATACGGATTATAACTTATTTAAGTGTGTTAACATCGTTGCTTCCCGACTCAGCTGGTTAAGTGTAAGAGTAGCTTTTCTAAACTTCGCCAGCCGGGTCCCACTTTCAGATGTTCCTGTATGTACTTTCTTTTTGAACAAAAAGACGTTTATTATTATTATATACAGGGTGTCCCACGACGATTAAGACAAGCAATATATCGGAACTGGGCAGCAGTAGCGAATTATAATTTTGGAGGTGCAAATTAGAGCAACTATAGTATATTTTCTTACTATTGTGCCACCCAATCAGGGCCGCCACAAGGGGGGGGGGCAACCCGGGTACTGGTGCCCGGGCCCGGGCCCCGTAGGGGCCCGGTCCGGGCCTGAATCTTAGTAGACGCTGTGGTGCGGGCGGATGTACTCTGTGGCTTGATAGGCCTACCAGTCCGGGCCTCAGCATTGAGCGCCGATCAGCCTCCAAGCTCGATCAATTTTTCTAATGTTATTACTACATTTTCACTTGGGCACGAAAGTTTTAAGTTCCTGGTATTTTTCAAATGAATATACAGTAGTTTCCTTTATTCAGTTAATAAAACTGTATTAGAGTTTTGTATATTTTTTAAAGTTGACGACTCGTATAGTTACAAATAATTTTATTAACAGTGTATGTTATGTTATTCAACAAAACGAAGTTCATATTTTACTCATTCATTTGTTTTGTTAATAATCTAATTCTTTTCTGAGTAACTTAATTACAAATAACTATAATGAATTGTGAATAAACTATAATGAAGCAACTTCATTTTTGTAGCAATTATTATTTGTTCTGGTTTTTCACTTAATAGACATTCTATATTCTTTCAAGTGCTGTTTGGATCAAACCCTTTAGCCATGTTGTACACAGAGACTCTCTTTTCCAATCAGTCTACAAAATTTGAACATAACTGATTGAATGTGTTGATTATAAAATTTAGTCAAACATCATTTTTTGTCAGCTACTCTTAAGAATTGAGTGATTATGAATTTCTCTGAATACGACTTCTATTTGCAATTCGTACTACCCCAAGACGACAAAATTACAAAATCCCATAACTAATAACTATTTAACGTACGTGAATACTAGTTTTTCCAATTTTCAGTTACAGTTTCTTATATTTATTTGAGAAAATGAAGGATGAAAGACATAGTTCACTAAAAATCTAAGACATTTCAATCACTGAAACTTGAAAGCAAGTACAAATGATGTTTTATGCGGAGAGAGGAAATCAATAGTTTTTCAACATAGTATTGGCAAGCCAGCTCGTTGCCAGTTCGAAGGTCACTGCCTCATCACTTGAGACGGCTATGATATTGGGGGCCCGTGGCCAGAATCTGGTCCTGGGCCCGACCTTGCGATGTGGCGGCCCTGCACACAATGAGGTATTTGTTTTTGGTCACGTGACGGCCGATTCAAAATTTTTAATGGGATACCCTGTATATTTGTGACTCTAGCACACTTGGGGCCTAAAGTGAGTAGTTCAAGAGCTACAGGTACTTAAAGGACCGTACCACTACCATTATGAGATACTAGCAAAATAATTTAACTGTAGGGGTACATCTTATAATCAATGGTAATGGTACCATCCTTTAAGTACCTGTAGCTCTTGAATCAATCATTTCAGACCCCAAGTGTGCAGTTTTTTGGAATTGTTTTATTGGGAAGAACACAAAAAGTCACAAATATACAGGGTGTCCCATTAAAATTTTTTAATCGGACGTCACGTGACCAAAAACAAATACCTCATTGGGTGACACAATAATAAGAAAAGATACTACCATATATGCTCTAATTTACACCCCCAAAATTATAATTCGCTACTACTGCCTAGTTCCGATATATTGCTTGTCTTAATCGTCGTGGGACACCCTGTATAACTACCACTCTAAACCTAAGTAACCAATATAAGATAACCTGCAATTTTCCGTATCGATTAATACTTTATTATTTAAAATTGTAAATTTCTAAGCACACAAGGCGTTTGTTATTCTTTTGATTACAGAAATTACCCGTAATTTGCTATATTAAAAATATTTAAACAGAATTCTATACTATAATTGTATATCTTGATGTAACAAACATTCAATACTCTACAGTTTGATGTTAGTTTGTAGATGTTCGTATTTTTGTAATAATCCAGTTTATCAGTTCAAGATAAGATTAGTAGGAAAGCAAATGTGTAGAAAAATTGGCTACAGAACAGATTTTTTCACTCTATATCTAGACATAGTATACATATTTTAATTTTATGTTAGAAGTAATAGAAAATAATATTTGAGCTCTACTCATTTCAACAGAACAACTGTTCAAAAATTGAAGTAAGCATCCAGTCTCTCGCCCTGGTACCAATTTACTCTGTGTAAATAAATTAACTACGCTGTAGCCTTTGCAATTTGGTTTCCTTGGCTAATTCCTATGGGAAATTACACCACAAGATATTCACAGCGCAGATCTCCCAAGTAGTTGGTATCTACAAGACTGTGTAAGTAGATGAAATGTGTTCTCATTTAATATTAAACCAACACCCAGTGCTGATTGGACTACGATTTTATAGGTTTGCTCAGCAGCTCGCTTGGAGTACATATGGGCAAATCCATTTGGAACGGCGAGAGATACGGTTATTTATACAGAATTTCCTCGTTCACAGCCTACATGTAGTAGAATGGTCAGAGAATCCGAACTAAAAAACCGACCAGCAACAAAAAAAATGTCACTGACTGTAGAACAGCGGCAGGCAAGATTATTTTTTTCATTAAATTACATATACCGCGGCACTGCATTTTGGAACATTCATCTGTTCATATCGCCAATTCTCTAAGGAATTGGTTTCAAGCTAATAATGTCGAAGTGCCGCCATGGCCCTCTTGTAATCCCGATCCCATCGAAAATATTTGGGGCATAATTGTTGAAAAAATGTACAATCAAAATGCTAGGAGGAACTTGATGCCAATGCAATATCAAATATAATCAATATGGATTAAATAATGTTATAGAAAAACATGGTCAAATGACCAAATAGTAGATTTTATTTTTAAGACGTTCGTGATTGCTGTCGTTGTTTAAATTTTTTTATCCATTTTATTATTACAATATCTCAAACATATTTTTAGTTAATATTTTTTTATTTATTTTATTGACCCCATACCAATGGATGACATTTTTTAATGACATGACAGCAGCTGGTTTCACGCAAATATGATGTAGGTCGTTGTCTTTCTAATTCTATTCGCTATTCGCTATTTTTATGAATATAACTGTAGATACATCTCTCTAGTGTGTAAGTCGGTTATAAAACATAGTCCTAGAACCTCACATCTCAGCTTGTTGTTCTAATGCTTTGTACACATCCCATCTGGAGACAGTTGAACGTCGGTCGCGTGTCCTGCTGCCGTAATCCTGGAGCATTAGTTGGCTAATGTTTGTCGGCATTGTATAAAACGCCCGGAAAGCCCACCCCACGATGACAGATTCCGGTTCTACTTCCACTGGTACACCGATCCCGATAATGAGCTGGAAATACAAAATGGAGACAAGTAGATTCATTTGTTTGAGGGTTGGATCCACCAATTTCCCCACTTTGATACCTTGTAGGAACTAAGAACTAAAAAATACGAGAGTATATAAATAAATAATGAGATTGCTGCTGTAACCTCTTTCAGCACAGTTTTATAACACACAAATGAGAGCTTTAGCCTTAATGTACTTTTGCGCGTTCAATTTTTGACGTTTGTGAAGTAGATAGTAGATTAATTTGTTTGAGGGTTAGATCCACCAATTTCCCCGCTTTGATGCCTTTCACGAACTAAGAACTAAAAAATACGAGAGTATATAAATAAATAATGAGATTGCCGCTGTAATCTCTTTCAAAAGCACAGTTTTATAACACACAAATGAGAGCTTTAGCCTTAATGTACTTTTGCGCATTCAATTTTTGACGTTTGTGAAGTAGGTAGTGGATTAATTTGTTTGAGGGCTGGATCCACCAATTTCCCCGCTTTGTTGCATTTCAGGAAGGAAAACTTAAAAATACGAGGGTCTATCGAAAAATAACGAGACTGCTGCTGTTTCTTTCAAAGGCAGAGTTTCATAACACACAAAATGAGAGTTTTATCCTTGATGTATTTTCACTCAAGTATACTTTGATTCAACTTTTGACGTTTATGATAAACTAATTTTCATGGCCGACTTTACCTACTCGGCCGGAGCATTGAAATATGGCAACACTGAATCGGGAGCCGAGCTTGTGTCATTAGTGTAATTCTTCCAGAGTGAACAATAAGATTGGAAGGTGATTTTTAATGTATTTCTAATTATTTACCTGCACAAACGAAACTATAAAGATAAAAAGATGCCTGCAAAGTGTGTAGTACCAGGTTGCAGTAGCAATTGTGCTTCCAAGCAAGGACATACCAACATAACCTTCCAGAGTAACAACAAAGAGTGGAAGGTGATTTTTAATGTGTTTCTAATTATTTACCTGCAAAAACGAAACTATAAAGATAAAAAGATGCCTGCAAAGTATGTAGTACCAGGTTGCACTAGCAATTAGTGCTTCCAATAAAGGACATAAACAGAAGTGGGTAAAATGTTTAAATATATTATTCTCCTATATGGATATCACTAACTCAAACCCTCGAACTAAACGAAAATGAGATTGAACTTTGATTGGCCGATCCTTGGGCTTTTCAAATTTGGTTTTAAAGTAAATTCAAAAACTTCTGAGCGTCTAGTATAGAAATATAGATAACTACTAAATACTTTTACCTGAATAATGTTTATAGGTCCTTCAGGAAACAGCAAAAATCTTTTTTTCCTATTCAGCGTGTTACTTCTCGATAAATGTGCTTTATTGATGATCATCAAGTATAGCAACAAAACGATAATGTTGAAAACGCGTTGTGTAGGCATAACTTCCTTTGCCATCTGGACTCTGTGCGTACAACGTTTTGTTTGTCATTTAAATCTATATACCACCTAAACACAGTGTGTACTGAATAACGGCTTAAGCTATACGCAGTGTGTTGAAAAGAAGCTAAAGGTGACTGATCTTTGTCAGCTTGTAGGCGGTAATTTGCTCTCGTGGCCGTCAATGCGTAGAGTATCGTCTTCTACTCTCCTCGATATTGTTGGGATGTCGCTGAAGTGACACCAGTTTTTGATATCTCAGAGTTATCAGTTTTGCTTGCGACCTGGAACTCCCCTTCCCTCAATTTTACCCATTAAAATTTCTTCCAGTAGCCTATATTTGGAGCCTTTAAGCATGTAACCTAAGTAAAGTACTTTGCATTTTTTATGATTTCCAGTAATTTTCTTTGGGCAGAGGCTCTAGTGAATACATCGTCTGAGGTTTAGTGCTATTTCTCGTTTCCCGGTATTGTGTATAGATTATTGTACAAGTTTATAATGTACGTTGTATCTTATATGTATGTATCAATAGACTGCTCGTTTATACAGGGTGTCCCACGACGATTAAGACAAGCAATATACTGGAACTGGACAGTAGTAATGAATTATAGTTTTGGGGGTTTAAATTAGAGCAAATATAGTATCTTTTCTTATTACTGCGTCACCCAATGAGGTATTTGTTTTTGACCACGTGACGTTCGATTCAAAATTTTTAATGGGTATATTTGTGACTTTTTGTGTTCGCGCCGATAAAACAATTCCAACACACTGCACACTTAGGGTCTAAAGTTATTTATTCAAGAGCTACAGGTACTTAAAGGATGGTACCACTATCATTGATTATAACATGTACCCCTACAGTTAAAATACTTTGATAGTGTTTCGTAATGGTATTGGTCTTTTAAGTACCTGTAGCTCTCGAATTAATCACTTTAGACCCCAAGTGTGCTAGTTTGTTAGAATTGTTTTATAGGGAGAAACACAAAAAGTCGCAAATATACAGGATGTCCCATTAAAATTTTTGAATCGGACGTCACGTGACCAAAAACAGATACCTCATTGGGTGACACAATAATAAGAAAAGATACTATATTTGTTCTAATTTACACTCCCAAAATTATAATTCGCTACTACTGCCCAGTTCCGATATATTGCTTCCCCTAGTCGTCGTGGGATACCCTGTATATATTATGGCTGGTAATTTTAAGGGTAAAATGGACTTCAAGTAGATCATTGTTTCTCAAAATTAATCTTTCGTACTTCACTAATGTTACCAAATAGTTTGTTGCTAACAAAATTCAAAAATTACTATTTCAAATTATTTCCATATTGTTTTGTTGCATGTGATCAAATAGAATGGTGAGGGTTGAGTATCACTCTCATAACTAGACACATTTAGCTTTAGTTCTCGAAACAACAGCCAGTTCTGGCAGTTCTGAACAACTCTGATTTTCGAAATAAATAATATGGGTCAGGCTTTATTGAAATCAAACCTTGCGAAAACCTAAGATTAACTCCATATTTCTTCATATCTGCACTCTATTTTTTTGTAAGGTGTTGATCGAAAATTGACCACTACATCCATCGATATTTTTTTCGTCTTCCTAAAATGCCAAAAACTCCACTGCTTCAGTCGCTGCTTATCTTCTCTTCCTTTATTATAATGCTATTCAGATATTCCTGCCTCAACGAAGGTATTACAGAAAATGGTGTAAGCATACGCAAGCCTGTTACATCCCAAGACTGATATCTGGATACCCTCTAGACACCGAAAAAACGAGGGATCTCTGTAAGAAAATTAGAATTTTTCCAGCCATGATATTTGCCATATTTGCCACAATGTATCTGAAATTCTGAGGATGTTGCGTTATCAAAACCTTGAGCTTTGTCATTCTTTGTATCTCTTATTTATTTGTGCTGAAAAATACAAATAATGCCACCTCGCCTTTTGAGGATAAAATATACACTAAAATTTTTAATACCCAACTCCACTGCTGCCTCTCCTTGGACTGGTATATCCGTATGCCCTTCCATGATCTGCTTCTTCTTGATTTCAGCAGCAGCATACATTCTTCTATGATTTTTTTTATATTTGAAGCTTAAAACTTGGATGTGACGTCCGAGTCTGCTATGTGCTTGAGCTATGTCTATCAGGACAATAATTCTGTTTGTATGAGATGGTTCACTAATTATTGTCTAATATAGAAGCTAGTGACATATCTCTCGAACGTCGAAGCTAAACGCATTCACGGGATAATTCGATGCTGGAACTCAAAGGGAACACAATTATCCTGGCTGCCTTACCATTTATGTTAATCTGATTTAACGTTACGATTGTTACGTTTGAAGCTTGTTTCGTACATACACCTGATGATATTTGCATGCAAATATATATTATGTAATCGCTAGATAGAGCGCTTCGTTCGACGACAAACCCTATTATCATCCGGTTTAGCCACAGCGCGCTCATTGTAAGCTGTTAGGGGTGGTTAGAGTTGGAATTGTTTTAAAGATGAATGATTTCATTGCGGGTACAAATTCAGTTCAGCGGCCCGACCATAGAAAAAAACCTATACCGGGGGTCCTAGAATTTCCTTGACACGTGATATTTTGGTAACGAAAAACGGTTCAAGCAAGAACTGAGTGGTACTTTTGAAGGTACTATAGGGTCTATCATACCATGCATTCAAAACATTTTTTTTGTACGGCAACCCCTAAAACTCACCCCCAACCTTTTTTTTTCAAATAGCACCCCAGGTTTTCCTACACACAATAATATCCCCATTTTATTTAAAATCTTGTGTTACCTTTAATTTTATATGCAAACTATTTTTTCCGTAAAATCATAAGCATAAGACAAATGAAATGATAATTTGTTTGACACCTGATATTTTTGTAACAAAAACGGATAAAAAAGAAACGATAAAATTGTAATAGGTACACAAAGGTGAGGTACTATGACGTTTTAATTAACGAAAGAAATTCATTTTTCCGATAAAAATTTTGGATTAATGGCTTGAAAATAAATAGGGGTGGGTGTTCCGGTTGGAGTGATTTTTTTGTAACCGCAATATGATAGGTAATTCAGTACATTTAAAAGCCCACTTATTTTCTTTTTTATTATTTTTTTGTTACGAAAACATTTTGGCGTCAAACAAATCCTAATTTTATTTACTTTATGCTGATGACTTTACGGAAAAAATTGGCTTTTGTACGAAATCAAAGGGATTACAGGATTTTAAATAAAATAAGAACTTCATTTATGTAGGAAAAGCTATAGGGTGCTATTTGGAAAAAAAAGGTTGGGGGTGAGTTTAAGGGGTTGACGTGCAAAAAAATGTTTTGAATGCGTGGTATGATAGACCCTATAGTACCTTCAAAAGTACCACTCAGTTCTTGCTTGAACCGTTTTTCGTTACGAAAATATCACGTGTCAAGGAAATTCTGGGACACCCGTTATATGAATTGACTCAGCTTTGCATTCTCTTTAATTCGACAGTAATTTTAGTATATACAGGCGTCAAATAAAAAAATTATTGACTTTTAGGTTTACTCGGTTAGGTCGTGAATGTTGCCTCTGTTATATAATATTTAACCCAAATTTGGACTACACTGTTTGAATAGCGTCGATCGGTATGACCTTCAGTGTTCGCAGAGGCTGAAAAAAAATCGCCAGAAACACTATTTTTGACTTAAAATGTGCTCCGCACCTGACCATTCTACCTGGATGGCTGTCAGCTAGGTAGCGGACAGGCCTCAGGAGCAGGGTTGTATGTGGAAAATCGAGGAGTACGGGAGAGTTAGGGTTGTATTCATAGTCGATACTTAAGGGTCCCTTAATACTTCATCATCATCATCATAGTCACAATGTCTCAACAGACATGTTGTGAACTTGCAAAATGTACTCATTTTACGAGTTTCTCTTGGAATATCTTTAAAATGTTTAATACAGTAGTTTCCTATTTGCTTTCTGCATCCTCATGCCGTTGACCAGATATACCTACTGGTTCATCCGCCTTTAGGGGCAATTTCTCACCCCAAGGACAAGAAGGTATCCTGACTCTTCTCAACTCGTCCACCCAAAGCTGTTGGTTGAGAAGCCGTTACTGCGTATACCGACAGTAGTTCGGTTCCTTTTAGTCGCCTTCAGGGGCCCTCAATACTTAAGGGTTTCTTAATACTTAAGCCCCCCCTTGTTTTGAAACCTTACTTGAGGGTCCCTCACGTAAGGCTCCCCTGAGTAATACTCAAGGTAGTGGTGGCTGAGGCGTGGTCACCCCATAGCTACTAATATACTACTGACCATGCTCCGCACCTAACTTAACCTGATGAATACCAGTGTTTACCATCAAGCTGTCAAAGATGTATTCATAGAATACCGCGGAGGCAGTCGGCTTCGTTACCTCCCGAAAAACTCAAGAAAGAAAAGAGCAGAAAAGCAGAATCGTAGGTAACGTGAGCAAGGCAAAATTATCTGCTGTTTGACTTCGTCCGAGCTAAAATTTGATAGTTTTGTAGCTTGGGTTAGAGAATCTGGACTTCTAACGCAACATTTGATCGCTCATCGCAAAAGTCAGCCATAGGTACCCGCTATGCTATTTCAACTCCATTAGGAGACTATAAAAATGGCGCCAAGTAACTTGAGACGAAACTTTCCATGTAAATTATGATGTATATTGTGTGAAGCTCTCACGACCATGAACCGATGAACTACTGGTTCTTAGTCTGTTCGGTCGGCGTCGACACGCTTTGCCGCCTTGGTGTCCGCGCGCTTCGTTGCTTGACATTTCACTACCAGGAGTGGATGGCATCCTTAGAAGTTGTACCTGTTTGGTGACTTCTGAGAAGGTGAGTATATATTAGGATTTTTGCTGGGTTGTTGAAACACGCCGTCAAGTCATATTTTATTAAAACATGTTGGTCCACAGAGAATGTTGGCAAGTTGGATACATTTCAGTACAATTGTGGTTCTTATTAGCTGCTTTATCATAGTCGTCTTCATCTGGATAGTCTTCGTGGGGTTTTATCCTACAAATAAATAAATAAATAAATATAAAGGTACTATAAAGATGATGTACTTAAGCCAAAATGTTTGAAAAACAACTATTGATCGTGGTTTTTTTCAAATCAAAACTTGTAAGGTAGTATGTGCAGTTTCTCACACGCAGGTCTGTATTACAGGGGGCCATAGTGAGGTTAGGCTAATTAACATAATCTATTATGCTAATTTGATAAAACAAAACCACTATTGAAAACGAATATTTGCTTAATTTGGCTTTATTTGTATTTTTTTTTCAATTTTTCATCTTTGGTCCTTTCGTATTTCCAAATTGCTATAATTTAACCACTATCATGTTATTTAATATTATATTATGATAATAATTGCCTTTGTTCAGCTATCTATATTTATCGATAGTTTCTGTCTTTCGACCAAATTGGAAGTGTTAAGATACCAATGTTGGGAGTTAAATGGTAGAGCAGACGTAGCTCTTGAACTACATCTGAATTTTGCTCCTCAGATAACATCAACAATATATTGTAATGAACAAATGAAGTACTAAAGACATTCTTATTAATAAAATATACCGGCGTATAAAGCGGCTCACAGATGCTCCGGAAATCCTCAGAGGAAAAACTTCACAGTCCTGGCCTCAAACATTATCGGAGCGTATGTGGAGTTTCGCCGGACCGTACAGGCCGCCGGATGTGGAATTGAAAAACGATTCGATCGCTTGCGCAGGCCGTCTTTTGATGCCATGCTTGCTGGAACTGAACTGAACTGAAAAGTTTCCTGAGCTTCTGTGAAGGACGGTGTATTCAGGCCAAAGTGCAAGGACCTTCAGGCCAGGACTGTGCAGTTTTGCCTCTGAGGATTTCCGGAGCATCTGTGGGCCGCTTAAGGATTGGTCATAGTCGACTGAAGTCCTGCCAATTTTTTGGACTTGAACCGCCGATAAACGAGGAGTGTCAATGTGAAGCTTGACAATAAGAGAAGTTTGGACTGAATGTACCAGACTCTCCCCGAAAATGTTTTTATAGCCACACCTCAGTTATCTCGGTTCTTGAGTTTTTGAAAATAATAAAGCTGTCACCAGATGATGTCAAAACAGCACCAGAAGCCCTGAGATAGAGTGGCGGGAAATGTTCAGCCTTGAGAGGATACTGAGGGGATCCCTGCATTCTAATACCGCAAACGCTCTCAGATTGAGAAGGAAGAAACGATAGGTGGTTGGATGACACAAAAAGTTGCGACATTTTAAAACATGCAAACTTCAAAGTCACGTTGTCACGGCAGCAATTTGAGGCCGTGGCATTAGTGTCGCGATGTCAGAATGAACCGAATCAAACAACCACTTAAGCATGTCACATTGTCATGACTTTAAGTATGATGACATTTATGTCGCATGAAAACAAGCCTTTAATTAGAATGAGAGTTCGATCTATTTATGCTTCCAACATTCGCACATCCTAGCGTGTGGAAGATAAATTCTATCTCTTTTACAGATCCTATTATTATATGTATGACCTTTATACATAAAAGATTTCCTACATCCCCATCGTTGCGAATTTCTTTACATTATCTTAAACTAAACTGAGAAAAACAAGGCTATTGTCCTTGTTTACAACCTGAATATAGCTTTGAAAATTTCCTCCATCAGTGTCCCTTTGCCCTCTTCCACTTGGCTGACTTCACAAATTGCTTTTAGTAAACAAGCCTTCCCGTCTCTGCTCAACCTAGAAATGTATAAAAGGTTACGATTTATTAAAAAGCCAAAAAAGTATTATGGGGAAGAGAGAAATACTAGAAACAGCTATAATTCAAGATAGTGTATAGACGGGAGTGTTTCAAAACAAACATGAAATAAGCAAACAAACGGTCATATAGTCATATTCTTATGACGTGCTATGACTGTTTGAAATAGAAATAGTTTATTATAATTCTTATGTCTTTATTTGTTCGATATATTATATGGCTGGACTAGTTATAAAACTATATATACTGCTCTTCTTTCCGGTAAGAGATTTTGTTACAGACCATTTACAACAAAACGTTATTTCACATAAAAATAGTTCACACAATTTTATTTTTTCATTTATAGTGGCTAAGGTAAAATAAACAGACTTTTAGTCATTAGACCAGTGATAACCTACTAATTTGTAGAGGCAAGGCAGTACAGATCATATTGATATCAAACTCCGCTATAGTAGTTCTTAAATGAGCTCCATTATATAATAAATCGGGACATAAAGAACTACCTATAGACTATAAAATATTACAAATTGTGTGAAGGTTAGCACCATTGCAAATTATGCAGTGGTTCCTGTTCTCGGGGACCAAATAGGTGTGGGTTCGTTGAGGAGATAAACCAGGTCGAAGGAACAATACTTTTATTTAAATTTAAACACGACAGAACAACAACTTAAACCCGGTGTCGACCTGTCCGCATCGTACATCCAGGGCCGACTGACTGACAGTGTCAGTTTTACACTCAGACTGACCCCTCAGCGCACACTTCTCACCACCTTTTCTCCATAGGCGTGCACTGTAACCATTATTTTTATCGCGAAGCACAGCACCATCTAGGCAAAATGTCTCGTGGTTTAAATTGAAGGTCACAGTAATACATGGGGGAGCGCTTAGTAGCACAAGAGCGGCAGCAGCTAGTTCCAATCCAAGAATTGAAATCTCATTAGTAAATCTTGAGAGGTATACCAAAATCTTCTAAGGAGGAATGATAGCCATAGAGTTGGGCGTCATGGAGTTAAACAAAAGCCTTCTGACAAACAAACCTATAAAAATTTGTTCAGATAGCCACTCTGCCCTGGAAGCATTGAACTCCAAATGGGTTGACTCAAGACTGGTATGGAACTGGATACATCTCCTCAATGAAGTGGATGGCAATGTACACCGACACACTCGCAAGAAGAGAAACCGAATCTGTTCATAAGACCGTTCTGGTCCTATTCATTCGGGCATTGAAAAAATTAACACTAAGAAAACCATCTGAGATTGAGCAAAGAATACTTATTATTATATAAAACGGCTCAAAACAACAGAAAGCAAGCAGATAACAGCGGGAAACAATAGAAAACGACTAAACACAGCCGAATACAGCAGAAAAGAACAGAAAACAGCCCATCACAACAGAAAGCAAGCAGATAACAATAGAAAATGACTAAACACAGCCGAGTACAACAGAAAAGAACAGAGAACAGCTCAAAACAACAGAAAGCAAGCAGATAACAATTGTAAACGGTAGAAAATGACCAAATACAACCGAATAGTGTCGAAACTAGCTCAAAACGACAGAAAGCAAGCAGATAACAGCGGGAAATAATAGAAAACGACTAAAACACAGCCAAATACAACAGAAAAGAACAGAAAACAGCTCAAAACAACAGAAAGCAGGCAGGTAACAACTGTAAACGGCAGAAAACGACCAAATACAACCGAATAGAGTCGAAACTAGCTCAAAACGACAGAAAGCAAGCAGATAACAGCAGGAAACAATAGAAAACGACTAAATACAGCCGAATACAACACCCCCCCCCCAGGATTATAGAATGGAACAGGAATGATATCCGTATTCTGGTTGGTCTGTTGACGGGACATTGTCGTCTGAGGAACCACTACTTTCGGGAGTTAGGTCTAGAACAGGCGATGGACTGTCGTTTCTGCTATGTGAAGGACGAAACAGTAAAGCACATATTGTGCTGCTGTCTAGTACTGGAAAGAGCTATGTTTCAGACTTTCGGATTCACCCAAATAGAATCTACTGCTTCAAGAAAGTTAATTTCAGCATGACCACTGCCTTCGTCAAGAGGTGTGGATTGTACGGTGAACTGGTGTAAGCCTCAATAGACACAACAGGGTCGAGGTAGAAGGAAGCATAGCTGCCTTGCTCATCTTCAACCTGACTTAATCTAGCTTAGGAGATGGAAACAAGGCCCACTTAGTATGGATACAAATACATCCTGGACACGAAGGAAGCGAAGAAGCTGACCTTTATGTTAAAAGTGGAGCTGACATTTCTTCTGGGCCTACAGATGGTAACTGGAGGCGCATAATACGCTGAAGCACGCAATCTATGATCGACTTCCTTAGGAAGCCGAACCCATTGGAGGAAATATGAATAGGCCTGAGATCAAAAAGTCATGGCGAAGAAGTGACTGACGATTTATCCACTTTAAACCTTTACCTATAAACCACATCTGTACTCCTGCAAAACATTTTAATATGATTCCTGTTCGAAACACCTTTAACTTTAATGATTTAAACTAATGATTTTTGCGTGATTTTTAATCATTAGTTGATGCGTAATCTGGAAGTAATTGTGATTTCTAAAACCTTAGAAGTTTTCAAAGATTTTCATAAAATTTGTTGAAATTATTATCATGAAACGTCTAGGGAATGCATTTTGATGGACAGCTTTTACTTACGCAACAAATAGGTTTTCGATTTTGCTGTAGAGTTCCCTTCTAGTTCTTCGATGAATTTCATGGAATACCGGGTGCACGTATTGCTTCTGCGTCTTGTAGTTTCGCTGATAGTTTTGATTGTACTTTTTATATTTGTATCTGTAAAGAAGCAACGACATGAATAGTCAGTCACATACATAAGGACAGGTAGAACAAAGGTGTCATGATGTTCATGCCCATCATTGGAAATCTGAAAGACGGTTGTTAAAGGATTACTACTTAAAATCAAATAGCAGGCTGTGAACTTTTTTATGCTTATAGTACACAATGGACGGAATTTAGCTTTCCTACCGCACAAACCCAATGTCAAAAGTCCTTGTGATTTGAAGACTCGGTTCTGTATACTTTCTAACATACTTTTATTAACTTCACCTGTATGTATGTTTGATTTTAAACGAACAATTTTTCTACACTTATCAAGAACCGATGAAACATTTACCAGGATAGCCGGAACTGGAGTGCTGAGACCTTCCTCAGTTCAAAACATGGTGAAAGTGATAGTCTGTTTTTTGTTTTTGAGAAATGGTGAAAGGGCGTAACAAATTAAACCATAATCATGATGATGAACTCTTGATTGATGTATTTATTTATCACTTTGCGGATCAAAAAAAGTGGAGCTATGGGTATGTAGTTGGTGGGAGCAGTTTTTGATTGTTTTTTTTAGCACTGGCTGGACACAAGCTAACTTCCAGTATAGGGAGTTTTCAAGATGTCGGAGTTCTCAGACATCTGAGATAGGTGAGTAAATATGGGAGCCTGTGCACACTTCTCCACAATAACAGGGGGATAATGTCGAGACAAGTAGCGTTATTGATGTTAAGTAGCTGCACCATCTTCCGGACTATTTTGATTTTGAATATTTCAGTCCTTCTTGCTTCTTTGTTTCTGACTTGCAGACCCCAGCGCTGGAATCTTCATTGTAAGTGAGCCGTCTGTAAACTAGGCTGGACCTCCCTCCTCAAAACGCCACCTGCTGCTTAACCCCCACTCTTCTCTTGCCGAATACTTCACTTTGCAGTCGAAGCAATATGTGGAAGAAACTATATCACTCATCATAATGTAGGATTTGCAATTCGGAGAGGATGCCAGGATTCACAACCAAGACCAACTGCTCTGATCTACAGTCGGAACTCAGACGCCTTTGCCTACCCTTGAACTACCAAGTGAAGTGGAGGGAGATACAGGGCAGTGCTTCTGACATGCTCAGTGGTGTCGCACGTATTACACTACTTGTTATACTAACACAAGCTGAGCGTTGAATTTTATTTAGCTTTGCTTTGTTTGTTTCCATTCTCACACATGGCCACCGCAATAGTGATCCATACAATAAGGGCGGCCTTACGATTTTAGTATAGAGCCAGCACACCACCTTGAAAGTCAGCCTCCAGTTCACTCCTGCAACCCTTCTGTACCATTTCCAGCAGTAGTTTCAAAAGGATCGTAATTTGATTCTTTTGAAACTACAGCTGAAAAAGGTATAGATGCCCAAAACGAATTACGTGCCTATTGACTGTACATGTTATCTCCAATGGACTCTTTTGAGATGTGGCTGTACAGACGCATATTAAGGATATCATGGACCAAGCGGGTAACAAATACTAGGGTACTAGAGAGAATGAATAAGGAATAGGAACTTTTAACCACAGTAAAACGAAGAAAAGCAGCATATTTTGGCCCTATTTTTAGAAACAGTAAGTACGAGTTGTTACAACTGATCGTTGAGGGAAAGATCGAAGGACGACGAGTGATCGGGCGAAAAAAGTTCTCCTGGCTTCGGAACTTACGCAGCGGTTTAATATAAGAGAGGCCTGCACAATCATTCGTTTAGCCCAAGACAGAGAGGAGTTCCAAATTATGGTCGCCAACCTCCGCTGAGGAGATGTCACTGAAAGAAGAAGAATGACAAAGGGTCGGTGCAGAAAATTACATGCACATACATACCTTTTTTGCTATAAGTAACAGAGTGTTTCGAACAAAATGCAGTTTCTACCTAAATACTAAAAACTTAAATAAAAGAAACTAAATTCTAACGAACTCAATATGTCTGTACTCCCATATAAACATTATGTATACATACACAAAACACATTTTTATATATAAACGAAAATACATGTAGCAATAAATAATATACAATTTGCGCAAAAAAAGAAGGAAAAAAAGGTTGAACCTGCGTGACAAGGGAACAGTAAAGTGTAAGGATTTTTTTATATAGTACCCTTAAACACGTGAACAGATCTTCAACTTAAGACAGATTATTGAAAAAGCCAGAGAGCATTATTTTCCCATTTTTATCTGCTTTGTGGACTACCACTTAGTATTTATCATACAGCAACTCTATGAGTCTAGCTCAGCTCGTGTAAGAATTGATGGTAACCTGTCTGGTCAAACAGCACCCAGAAAAGGAGTGCGTCAGGGATGCGTATTATCTCCGATGTTATTTAACATTTACTCTGCATTTGTGATGAGACAGGTATTGGACAACTGGATTTTTTTTATAAGAGGGGATTAGGAATCTTCAAAAGACACTCTGGGTTGGCTCCAGTCACTTCAAATACCACAGCGTGTGCCCGATTCACCATTGGGGTGCCTACGGACTAAACCCTTCCCCCTCTTTCCAATCACACAACTCCTGGAACCGCTTGCGCATTACTTCAGAAGCTGTGCTGGCTGCATTAATCTGATATTTCATTAAGATTCGGTCCGTTCATGTCTCTCATTTTCAATGTTAGTATCTATCTGGCGAACCCAGACATACTGTTCGCTTACCAGCATTTGTGCCACAATATTTTCAGGTGTTAACGTTACATTCATGCCCTCCTGACAAGTAAGTCTATCTGATTCCCATCTACTGCAGTCGAAAAAGGTATGTCGCACAACGTCATCTTCTCCACAGTATATGCAGTCAGGCCGGTCTGCTATACCAAATCTGTGCAGGTATGCTCGAAAACATCCATGTCCCGTTAACATCTGGGCTGTAAAGAAGTCAACTTTGCCGTGAGTCCTTCCTATCTACACCGACAGGACTGGTATCAGGAGTCTTGTCCAACTTCCTCGCGAAGATTATTTCCATTTGCTCTGCCATGCTTCCAAGAGTGAATTTCTTACTCTGAATTTGTGATGAGACAGGTTTGGACAACTGGAATGGCGGTATAACTATTGGCGGAAGCAAAATATCTAACTAACTGCTTCTCAGGAAAAACTAGCAGCTCTATTGAACGTTTTAGAACAACACAGTGCAGCATATGGTCTTGGTATTAACTACAACAAGACCAAGGTTATTATCGTAGATAGAGAGCATGACAATCATCGTGTTTCTGCTAAAACTACGTGTAACATAATAATCCTGAATTCTAAATTTATAAGCAAGTGAAGACTCACGACTTGCTATCTAGATTTCACATTTGGGACTCCCATATTGTATAATATACAGAAATGTTAGAATGATCATTTAACCGATGCAAACAAAAACAACAGTCGGATGTTAAATGCATAGAAAGGCCAAAACTATTTTTCCCGTTGCATCGAGCGCCCCATATTTATAGATCTGACAGTCTGACAGTCATTTGTAATGTTGGATTGCTTCCCGCAGATATATCACAACCCATTTCGTTTTAAATTCACCCGCTACTATAAATATAAAGCGGGGTATACATTGCCATCCCTTTCCCCCTTCCTGCATCGCATAGCTCAGCTCGGGAAATTGAATTTTGGAGAGTGCATGGGCGGATTTCATCGCTGCGGCCGTGGAGAGTTTTTCTTGTTGTTTTCGTAGCCAATGTTTTGGTCGAAATGAAGATGTTGCCCAATCGTACTGCATTTTTATCAGAATCAATAGGCATGGTATGCAACTGAAAGGATATAAATCGGAATCTAAAGATAGTATCAAATAGCCTTGGTACTACGAGGGTTGCTCTATATCTCCGTCAATCCACCAGTACGCAGACAGCTGTTTCACGCTTATTAGCGATCATCAGTGCGCCATAGGTCGATTGACGGAAACAGAGAGCATCAGGTCTTTCATGTCTACCAGACAGACCTTTCTGTCGCCTGCTTTAACAAGCTTCACATGTCTGGTAGACATGAAAGACTTGATGCTCTCCATTTCCGTCAATCGACCTATGATCGCTAATAAGCGTGAAACAGCTGTCTGCGTACTGGTGGATTGACGGAGATATAAAGCAATCCTCGTATATCGGCTTTCATATGCAGCAGCGTATAGAACCCGCGCTCGCTGGTGGCCAAGCGGACGCGCCGTGGCGTCCCACCAAGAAATCTGCAGCTGTTTAGCAGCGATTTTCTTTGGTTTGCCGTTACCTTCGGGTACCAGATGGCGCACCGGGAAAACCTTTCTGTCGCCTGCTAGCCTTGGTACTTCCTATGCATTTTCAAGGAACCTGCATAAACATCTGAGACGATATCTCGAAAAAAATGAAGTAAAGTTGATTAACTCAGTACTTCTCACACATTATGGTGATGCCAGTTTATTATTTGCCCATAGCATGAAGCGATAGTCTGACATCCCCTTGAAACCAGATCATAGCCCGCCCGATTCAAAAAAAGTGTGTCATGCCGCTAGACATTTCTTTCATAGGTCAATGGATAGCCTGTTATACTAGGTAAACAATTTTTTGAGTTTAACAATCCGTCACCTCAATTTGACCCCACCCAAAAAAAGTAGAAAATGACCAGGAACCCCTAAAACGCCTAAAAACGAAATTTGAGCTATTTTTATATTTTTAGTTTTTATTATTATTGCTGCGCCGCCACTGATCATAAAGGTTTTCCATCCTCGCCATGGTAGTAATACTGTGTAAAAATTTCATTAAAATCAATCTGATAGTTTCCACTTTACACGATACAGAACGATCCGAAGCAGTAAACGTATGTATACATCACAAAATTCTAAGTCCCTTGGTTGCTCTAATAGGCAAGGCAATGTTGGGATGGAGTGTATTATGACGCCAAGTCTTCCTTTCACAGGTTGGTGGACAGCCTATTACGAATATAACAAATTTTTCAGTTTTACAACCCCCACCCCTCAAACAGCCCCACAGCATATTGCTTCCTAAATTTCATCACAATCCATGCAACGGTTACTGAGATTACGAGGCTAAAAGAACGCCAACAGACAGACAGACAGACAGACAGCCCCACGGAAATGAGTGACGTGGATTTCCGTTATGTAGACATCATAATATGCCCAAAAACCGTATTATCTCAAAATCAAAAACGTTCGTGATCACAATACTCCCCTCATCTATTGGAGTAAAATTTCCTCTCCCCTCCTGTTGTTCCATATAATGAAGAATTTGTTTGCAGTATGACTTGTTCGTTCTTTTTGGACTAGCTTCATGTGGTACCTCTAATGTTGTATGATTGTCTAAGGTTGGCTATGTTGTTGATAAAATTTTAAATGCGGTTTTCTCAGTGTCAAATGTATCGCGACTTGTCAAAATCCTGCTCCTGTTAACGCATTTAATAAATTAATTCATAATATACTTTTATAACCACAGCGCCCACTGACTGAGGAATACTAAAGACACCATCCATGTGAATGATTTCTTGTTTCGTTTTATTAGTTTTTTCATGAGCACGTAGTAAGGAGTCAAGAAATTAAAAAAAGTACTTCTAAGACTGGCTGAGCCTCAACAGCCCCCTGATGAGACTGCCTGATGCTGTGTTATGCTGCTAGGTCCTTCCTTCATAGCAGATCAATAGACAGTCTATTATGCATACAACAAATTTTTCACATTTACAACCCACCAGCCCCCCCCCCCCAAACCACCCTAATTTCACCCCCATCCAAAAAAGATCGAAAATCAGGAACCCCTAAAACACCTAAACACGAGGTTTTAGCTGTTATTTCGCTTGTGCTCAATTGTACGCGACTGAGACTGAGGTCTTATGATGGTTAGAAAATTTGCTTGTGATAAAACCTTTAACAGTTCTTTTCTAAAACTGTTTTATCATGAAATTTCAGTAATACAGAAACACTTACCTAGTTGACTGGCTTTTTCTAGGTTTAGAAATTGAATTCCGCGCTACATTTCCAAAGTCTCCGTATTTTATGTCCGACCGTAAAAAGGGATTATAGAATGTGTTAGGTGGATGGGGTGACCAGCTGCCGGAAGCAAGTCCGTACGAAGGCAGATCAATCCTTTCCGGGGGAGGACTATCGTCCGGGGGGTAGTAAGATTGATGGAAGTCGTCCACGTCGTTGTAGTGTTCGTGGTCGTCGAAGGTCAGGTGCTGAAAATAAACAGAAAACTGTCAATCTAGAGAGTGACGTAGCGAACCTCTCAACTATGGGAGGTCTGGAGGCCTGAAGTCCGGTTGAGAGTAAATTACCTCTAGTTCTGTTTTGAAATGACATTTACACATAAATGGGTAAGCTGTACATACAGTATCTGAAATTCGTTTGAGAAATTTTCAAACGATTCTGCTAAAAATAAAAAAGCAAAATACCATTCTCGGTATTCACCAGCGATCGCCCGTCTAGATACTAACCGCACTCTGCTGCTTAGCTTCACAGTTGTATGAGCCAAGGTGATCAAATTTATTTTTAAATATGATCTAACAGACATACGAGAATCCGCCTTAAGGTTTCTAACATTAATGATATGTGGGGTGTATGGACTGCTTCACTAGGTGTTCACCTTTAAGTATAGTAATTCTCATTCTCTAAGGATAAAGTCTCCAATAACGTCTGTTTTTGTAGGTCCTAACTGATCCCATATTGTGCTTTTGACTATTGACCACTTGAATTGGAATTTCTGAATATGGAGTTAGTTATAGTGTCCAGCTGTGGATATTTATCCCATTTACAAAATTGACAGAATACTTAAATTATTACTAGGGTTGGATGACAGGATTCTAGAAAAGGAAGATAAAGAAGTGGAAGTAAAAGTACTTGTATTGAAAAGCTCAAACTTTACACTCTAAACTGTTTAAGATTTTATTCAGGGCGCAGCAAAATCTGAAACATCAAACAGCTACAGTATATCATTAAAAAAACTCTTAAGAATAATATATCCAACTTATTATGCAACGTTAAGCCCAAACAAGTGCTTCAAAGCTATGGTAGTTGTATGTATACTATAAATAACCTTCCTTCGTTCTTGAAGGTTGCCATACCTGACAAACAGTTTCTACGCAATCAAGTGTTTTTATAAAAGTTCGTTTGTTTGTTAAATATATGCTTTTATTTAATACTACTACTACTACTACTACTACTACTACTACTACTACTACTACTACTACTTCTTATTGCACTTTTGTTAATTATCCATTCTATTAAATATATGCTAATAACATATGAGGGCCCTTGTTTAGAGCAACTTTTTTCTCCTATCATAAATTCAGTGGTTTTTATGTCTAGAGAAAGCTCTATGGAAAAACATTGCTTTTGTATGTTCTGAGAAAATTGTTATTACTTCACCGTTTCTCTCTTCTCTGTTTTGAGGAATCTGGTAAGCGTTTAATCGAGTTAGGAAAGTCATGCTTCTTAACCGTTAGTTCTCCTTGGAAAAATACTGACTATCGACTATCTATCAGATCGTAAAAGAAAAAACAAATGTTTATTATTGTATTTTCTGAAATTTTAAGGTATATCTCATACATTTTGAGGTACATTCATACCTTAAAAGTGATAAAACGCTTGAATGATTCCTGCACCATTTTCATTCACGTCGCCCATTTCAGCTTAACAACTGTACAATGTGTAACACATATCTGGCATAAAGAACCATAGAAATAAAATGCAGTGGAACTAAACAATGGTATATTAAACAACAAACGATGAAGCACAGCGAGCGAGTAATTTAAAAGTTATATGAGTGTGGTAAAACTTCGTTTCATACGAGGCTGTTTATATATTTATTTACATTATTTTGCAAATTGTTTTACCAAATTATAAGTAAATAATCATAAATGTAGAAGGAGCATTGCGTAGTGAAATTATAAACCAGCCTTGCCATTACGTTTTATTGGTGCTGTTCTGCTATGCGCCTTATTAAAAAAAATTTAATCTAGAGAAGTGGTGTGATATCAAATATAATCCGAACATATTTTTCAGCTTGAGAAGGCAAGAAAAAACTTAAAAATCTCTTTTAAAATGTAATATATACAAATCTATCTACCTATATTTGTATAGTATATCAAAGTAGATCATATAGAGAAACAAGACGGCGGACGGGCATTACAGAAAAACCTCCCACCAAGGATTTATTGAAAACCACTGAAAAAAAAGAAAAAACCCCCAACCACGTCAAAAGATCAGTCAAAGAGGACAACTTCCCGAAAATTACTTTCCCCCTTGTACCCCCTACCCCAGGTTTATCCCCTTAAAAGTTTTAAATGATAAGGAGTATCGAGTAATAGCTTGTTTCAACGGTCAAAGTCCCTTATTTAGAAGTTTGATTTTTTAAAATTGGTCGTTTCGTTTTCGGAAAAATTAGAAATACCTCTATGTATCTAAGTTTACTTAGATAGATAGAAACACCCGAAAACATCACTTTTTATTGCAATGAGTATTTAAAATATTGTCCGTTATTGGCCAAAAAATAATATAGGTGATTTTCAAATTCCTGACGTACAGTTGCAAAAACATGGCATATTATGGCAGCTTTCGATGATGCTTTGGTTTTTCTGGAAACGCGTCGTCTAGCCATTGCCGAACCGTAAGCACATAGTGAGGCGGAGCCGCTGGAAATAGATTTCAGCCTCATCGAGTAAAGGGTTTCCATCCCCCTCGATTTGGTTTTCAATGGTTGATCAGTGGATTTATGGTATTTTTCAACATATCCAAGTAAATGTCACAATTTGAATTTCCATTAACAATGGCCCAATTACTTTGTTTCCTTAGATGCCTACCCATACATTCTCTTTTGAGGGTCTGTGCTACAATACCCCCAGTCATGCTTATTAACAATCCATTTAGCTAATATATGCATTAATCAGTGACGCAGATATTCTTTACATGAATGGTATTATCATTAATTGCTGTAGTATTTGTTCACAAAACTGAACTGGCCGATCGAAATCATCTTCGGTTAATTCTTGAACTATTTTCATTTTGAATGGTTCGAACTAATGAAGTTTAGTAACTGTGCTTATAAAGTTTAATGCGGAAATATCTATCGCATCCACAATTTTGCTCAATGAAGTTTTTAGAATTTAAATTAGAATCGTTTCCACAGTTTCTGACACTACTCGTCAGAACAATAATGGGCAACATTTTTAACACTTATTGGAATAAAAGTAATATTTTCGTGTATTTTTGTTTTCTATCTGAATAAATTAAGATACATCAATATTTTCCTAATTTTCTCGAAAACAAGTCGACTGAGGACATTGACATATTTTTGAAATAAGCTATTACCGATACCCCTTGTCATTTAAAATTTTTGAGGGGATGACCCTGGGGAAGCGGTAGCAGAGGGGTAGTTTTTGGTTAAAATGTTGACCCCTGACAGATCTTTAGGTGGGTCTCGGCGTGTTTTCTTTTATTCAGCGGTTTTCGAAAAATCCGTGGTGGAAGGTTTTTAAATGAATACCCTATATGTATTAATACAGATATACTTGCATTTCACTGTCAGTCCTATAAAACTACTGTGGATAACTATTCGGCATTTTTCAATATTTATTTTAAATATTATTTCATCCCAACATTTATAAGGCCTTCGTCATCATAGTCACAATGTCTTAACAGACATGTTGTGAACTCTTAAAATGCATTAAGTCGAAGCTAGAGTATTGCCGACACGAATATTATCCATAGTTTTGAGAACTGTAAGTAGCTCACCATTGTTCGCGATTTACTGTCAGTTCAGTGGCGCTCTTGATACTCATATCTAGCAACTGTATCGTCGTATCCACCCAGCGTGTAGGGGAACGGCCACGGCGCCGCCCACCCGGGGAGTGACCCTGAACTACAAGTTTCTCCATATTATCGCTTCTGTAAATGTGTTCGAAGAATGTAAGCATTCTCGTCGACACAATGGAGGATAGTCTCTTTGGATTACCGAGCTCATCCAATATGGAAACGTTACTTCGATCGGTGGTATAAGGAATTCTCAGCATTCTCCTCCATGTTCACATTTCAAAAGCATCTATGCGAGCTCGATCTGCCTTTTAACAGTCCAAGTTTCCGAGGCATACAAAAATATGGAGAACACAAGAGACTGAACCAGTGACATTACGATCATAACCTTGGTCTTGTTGTAGTTAATACCAAGACCATATGCTGCACTGTGTTGTTCTAAAACGTTCGATAGAGCTACTAGCTCTTCCTGAGAAGCAGAAATAAGGGTTGAGTCGTCAGCAAATCTTAAGTTAGATATTTTGCTTCTGCCAATAGTTATACCGCCATTCCAGTTGTCCAATCACAAATTTAGAGTAAGTGTTAAATAACATCGGAGATAATACGAACTCCTTTGTTGTTGTTTGACCAGACAGGTTACCATCAATTCTTACACGAGCTGAGCTAGACTCATAGAGTTGCTGTATGAGAAATACTAAGTTGTAAAGGACTCCCATGAGATAACGATTTCCCACAGTTTAAGCCACTTTATGTTATCAAACGCCTTAGAATAGTCCACAAAGCAGATAAAAACGGGAAAATTATGCTCTCTGGCTTTTTAAAAAGCTTTAGCGCTTAAAATATTCATATGGTTTAATTAAGCTGAGAGATAAGCAAAGTAAATCACGGAGATATCCACACGATGGCTTAAATTAGTTGAATTACAAATAGACTTCGAAGAACTTACTCTATAACTAGGAGCCTTTCAAACTCTAGTATTTGAAGCTTTATGTAAACTTACTTCTCCGTACCTTTTATGTACTTTTATCTAATAAAGTTTACCTAGTCGAACGATTTCCACTTGAATCAATGCTCATTAAAAAGTGACTGCCTGAAAATTATTCATTTATTCAAACCTTACCGGTAATGTAGTCGGTGCCTCGGTAGTGGTCTTTTTTCCCTTCTTCTTTCCCAGCAATTCAATCAGTTCGTCCGACTCGGAGGGCAACTCCCATGCCAAGGCTGCCGTTGCTCCGAATGTGAATATCGCTCCCACACCCACCGATGGCATGGTGAGACAGTACACTAAAAAAAAATTAAGTCAAGTTGATTGACTCAGTACTTCCCACACATTATGGTGATACCGGTTTATTATTTTTCTAGAGCATGAAGCTATACAGACCATTTCATCGCCCGTCCGCCCGCTATAAAGTTTGTCATGCTGCTAGGTCTTTCTTTCACAAGTCAATGGGCAGTATTTATGAATTCAACGAAGTTTTCAGTTTTACAACCGCACAACCGCCCCAATTTCACCCCCCACCAAAAAAAGTACCAAACAATCCGGAACCCTTAAAACATCTAAAAACCAAGTTGCACAAATTCGTTAGATTACACAATAATAGTTATTTATATTAAGGGCGTAAAGAAGTTTTTATGGCTTGAAGCCTTATATCAGCTCGAGGCGTTAGCTGTAGGTTAGGAAAGGCTGTAGGGCTATAAAAACAAATTACGCCTGCCGTAAATTCTTTATTTTATGCACGGATGATTTTTTTTATTTTTTATAAGTACATCCATTATCATCCTAGGAGATTGCAACAGCAACATGCCTCACAGATCAGCATAGATATCAAAACAGAAAAAGTAGGCAACAACACTGACAAAGAAGTCTCACGTTGGCTTACCAACTGTGGAAATGGAAGGTCACCCAATAGTCGAGTTACATTCCATCAAGCTTTTGGTAACCAACATCAACAATAACATGTCCTGGCACGACCACATCGTCAGTATCACTAAAACGGCATCCCAGTATCTTTCCGCTGTAGGAAACTGTGTACACCAGAGCAGTTACTGCTTGTCTACAAGGCACGTAACCATATTTGATTACTGCTGCGCCGCCACTGACAGGATTTCTAAAAACCAAAGGTGTTTTCCATCTTTGCTGAGGAAGTAACACTGTCAGAATTTCATTAGAATCAATTTGATAGTTTCCTGGTTACTCAGTACAGAACAATCAAAAGCAATACTCGTATGTATACATCAAAAAAGTCCCTTAGTGTCTGTATATGGCAAGGTATGCTAGGAAGTACCGTAAAATGTGTATAATGACGCTAGGTCTTTCCTTCACAGGTCAATGGACAGATACCACACATTTTTAAGTTTCACCACCCCCCACTCCCCAATCACACGAATTTCACCCCCATCCAAAGTACAGTAGAAAGTGATCAGGAACGTTACAAAAACGCCAACGTACGGACCGACCGACAGACAGACAGAGAGACCGACGGAAATGAGTGACGTCGATTTTCTTTATGTAGGTACATATAATAAAACGCCTAAAAAGCGTCTTATCTCAAAATCTAAAATTTTCGTGATCACAGTGCTACCCCACTTATCGGTGTGACAAGTAAAATTTTGTCAAGTAGTTCGACTCGGGTCTTTCAACGCGTTTTGAAGTTAATATTCCCTGAATTATGGTCCAGTGGATCAATGGAGGATCTATAGGATAAAGATACTACGATGAAACATATACATGCTATGCTATAGATTCATATTGTAATCCGCGGAGTTGCCGAATATACGAAATCGGCAAAATTTTGCCAAATTCAAGTAATAGGTACCTCATTTGCAGAGTAAATGAAATGAGCGTCTTCTTTTAGTTTCACTGCTTCTTCTACGGAATGTGCAAACTAGCTAAATCACTATCTAACATACCAGACAGTAAATTTATATGTTGCGTACTCAATAATAATAAAATATATATTTCTAAACATTTATCTGTCTATCTGTGTTGGCGTTGGGTTTTTGGCTATCTATGACTATTATAATTTACATTATTTTGTTTTCTCGCTTTTGTATTCACAATTTTACTTCCCACACCGATAGGTGAGGGGAGTATTGTGATCGCGAAAATTTTCGATTTTGAGATAATACGTTTTTTGGGCGTTTTATGATGTGTACATAACGAAAATCCACGTCACTCATTTCCGTCGGTCTGTCTGTCTGTCTGTCTGTCTGTCTGTCTGTCTGTCGGTCTGTCTGTCTGTCTGTCTGTCTGTCTGTCGCGTTTTTCTACCCTCGTAATCTCAGTAACCGCTACATGGATTGTGATGAAATTTGGACAGCGTTATGCTGTGAGGTCGTAGTAGGTAATGTTCCTATAATTTTGAAAATTGTTATACAGGGGGCGGAGTAATTAGCAAAAAACGAAAAATTTCAAATACGCTTCAAACTTCGTTTTTAGACGTTTTAGGGGTTCCTGATCATTTTCTACTTTTTTTTGGGTGGGGGTGAATTTGGGGTGGTTGGGGGGTGGGGGGTTGTAATACTGAAAAATTTGTTGTATTCATAATGGGCTCTCTAATGACCTGTGAATGAAAGACCTAGCGCCATAATACAATTTTTTAGGTCCATCCGAACATTGCCTTGCTTATAATAGAAACCAACGGACTTAGAATAATTTGTGATGTATACATCCGAGTGTTGTTTTAGTTTTAGATCGTTCTTTATTGCGTAACGCCAAAATTACCGAATGGATTTTAATGAATTTTTGACACAGTATTACTGCCACGGCGAGGATGGAAAGCGCGCATGTTTTGGAAAAATCGTGTCAGTGGCGGCGCGGCAATAATAAAAAAACTAAAAATGTAAAAATAGCTCAAACTTCGTTTTTCGGCGTTTTAGGGGTTTCTGATCATTTTTTACTTTTTTTTGGGTGGGGGTGAAATTGGGGTGGTTAGGGGGTGGGGGGTTGTAAAACTCAAAAATTTATTCCATTTATAATAGTGTCCATTGACCTGTGAAAGAAAGACCTAGCGGCACAATAGACGTTTGTTAGGTCCATCCGAACATTGCCTTGGCTATTACAGAAATCAAGGGATTTGGTATTGGTAGTAGTAGGTATTGATTCAGGTCGTTCTGAATTTAGTAACATGGAAATTATGGAATTAATTTTAATGAAATTTAGACACAGTATTATTACTGCGGCAAGGATGAAAAATGCGTATGGTTTTCAAAAATCGTGTCAGTCGCGGCGCAGCAATAATAAGAATCTAAAAATATAAAAATAGTTCAAACTTCGTTTTTAAGCAATTTGGGGGTTGCTGATTGTTTCGTTTCGTCCAGTTGAAGCTGAATTGTGTCGTTTTAGTTCCTACGGAGAGATTTAGGAAACTATTTACTAGTTTTTGTGTTGGATGTTTTTTGACGACAGGCGGGCGATGATTTGGTTGCAAGTTATGTGTGGGAAGTACTGAGTCAATCAACTTGACTCCATTTTTTTTAACGCATTGCAATCGCATACAGTTTATTAGGCACTATTGATGGACGAAAATAACGGAATTACCTTTTGAATAAAACAACACAAAATATTAACTAACGCCTTGACGCGCAAAAACAAAGTTTGAGAAATATTTGAAATTTTTAGTTTTTTGCATATCGCTTCCAAAATTTTACCACAATGGATTGGGATGAAACTAGGTTAGAAAAACTGCAACAGACAGGCCGACGGAAATGAGTGACGTGTATTTTCGTTATCTAGATACCACAAAACGCCCAGAAAGCGTATTATCTCGAAATCGAAAATTTTCCTGATCACAATACTCCCCTCACCTATCGGGGTAAGAAGTAAAACGTTGGCATAAATGGAACAAAATAGATATTACTAAATAAATACTTAAGACACAAAATTTTTGGTACTTTTTGAAAAGAACTCGTATATTATTTTCCTCATACATAATTTTCAAATATTATATCAGGTTGAGACTCGAAATAGCTGGAAAGAATAGGTACCAGACTTAGAAGTTCCTAAAGCGGCCCACAGACGCTCCGGAAACCCTCAGAGGAAAAACTGCACAGTCCTGGCATCAAGGATTATCGGAGCGTATGTGGAGGTTCGCCGGGCTGTACAGGCCGCCGGATATAGAACTAAAAAACCATTCAATCACCTGCGCAGGCCGTCTTTTGATGCCATGCTTGCTAGAACTGAACTGAAAGGTTTCCTGAGCGTCTGTGAAGGAGGGTGTATTCAGGCCAAAGTGCAAGGGCCTTCAGGCCAGGACTGTACAGTTTTTCCTCTGAGGATTTCCGGAGCGTCTGTGGGCCGCTTGACATGCAGTGCACGATGAATTTGATCAAGGCAGTGGCGTACTGTGCGTTGAAATTCTGCTGTTTTTTTTTTGACGATAACTGTTTTGAATTATTTTTGTGCAGTGCGCGAAGGACCAAGTTCTACTACATCTACAGCATTGCTTCTTACAGTTCCGTAGAAACTTGTAAATGATTCTGCAAAACAATCTGCGAAATTGCCAAGTGCACGTATTAGGCAAAATGAATATAACATAGGTCGTATTATTTTGAAGTTGGTACTGTGTATGGGTTTAGTGGAAAGGTCATTTGGTTGTTCTCAATCATCAAAGATGTATAATAAATTGTCTATGATTACGCTGGCTTGAAAAGAGCCAATTGTGGATTCAAAAGCTAGAAAACAAAATGACGAAAATTCTAATAGTCACAAGTAACCAGAAATCTCGTCAACAGAGATAACAAATTTAGTCACACAAAGAGTTAAAGTTCATTATCAAACTTTGCAGGAGTGATAAAATGTTTACGAATACTTATTTTATTATTACTAGCTTGTCACAAGAAAATATACTACACATTCCCTGAAATAAGTAGTAGATTTGAAAGAAAATTCTTATTCCATGTACCATGCAAACTAGCTACCTATTTCCTGAATTTAACAAACTTTTGTCGATTTCGTGTATCTGCAATTTCGCGCATTGAGCTTAACATATGCATGGTATAGCTCTTTTAGGAATTCTAGTAATTACCAAGTTGCAGCGAACTTCCAGCAGGAAACACTAAATACCGCCTCTTCCTGGATAAACTCCTACCCACGCTTTTGCTCGCTTCTTCGATATCATCCAGCAAACTGCTGCTCCGACTCCCATTGAAGTTTGCTGCACTGTAATTTCCCCGTGCGGCAATAAAATCTGACCCTGAGATTAACAGCAAAATACCAACAGCCTGCAGATGCACCATGTTCGATTCGAGGCTATTTTTTCTTATGTTCGTTTTCCGTTCGTCGTAACTGTATCGTGTTTGCAGTACCAATTTTCACCAGCCATCCGATTGGCCTGAGTAAATAATGTAACTTGCTAATTTTGTAGTTCTTACAGGGCGTTCCAGAGCTACCTGTGTTCTTCAAACTATCTCTATTGGAAGTTTGGGAACTCTAGCTTAAGCGAGCGTGGAGAAAAGCTAGTTATCGCAATTTTTATTCTGGCGGATACAAGGCGAGTCACGATATTTCATTTTATTGAATAGATATACTGCAAAATAGATTTGGGCTCAATAAAGTCAAAAATGACAAAAACACAACATATTCTAAATGATGATGATTGGGCAGGACAAGAGGCCTAAAAATAATTAGCTAGTGGATCTTGTATTGTAATAAACTTATAATGAGAATAAGACGAGTAGGATCTTAACAGACATGTTGTGAACTCGTAAAATGCATTAAGTCGGAGCTAGAGTATTGCCGACGACACGGATAATATCAATAGTTTTGAGAACTGTAGCTCGCCATCGTTGGCGATTTTCTGTCAGTTCAGTGGCGCTCTTGATACTCATACCTAGCAACTGTTTTGTCGTATCCACCCAGCGTGCAGGGGAACGTCCACGGCGCCGCCCACTCGGGCGTGACCCTGAACTACAAGTTTCTCCATATTATCGCTTCTGTGACTATGTCCGAGGAATGTAAGCATTCTTGTCGATACAATGGAGGATAGTCTCTTTGGATCACCGAGCTCATCTAGTATGGAAACATTAGTTCAATGGGCGGTATAAGGAATTATCAGCATTCTCCCCCACGTCCACATTTCAAAAGCATCTATGGGAGCTCGATCTGCCTTTTTAACAGTCCAAGTTTTCGAGGCGTACAAAAATATGGAGAACACAAGAGACTGAACCAGCGACAATTTGGTAGCTTTAGTGATGTTATGGTCACGCCATATTTTAATAAGCTTTGTCATGGCCATCCGTGCCTGTTGAATGCGCCGTAGAATCTCATTCTCACAGCTACCCGAATTGTCGATCAAAGAACCGAGGTACACAAAACTTTGAAGTACCGCACAACGGCCTATTGACTTTATTTCTCGGTGTTTGTCATGCTCTCTATCTACGATCATAACCTTGATCTTATTGTAGTTAATACCAACACCGTGTGCTGCGCTCTGTTGTTCTAAAACGTTCAATAGAGCTACTAGTTTTTCCTGAGAAGCAGCAATAAGGGTTGTATCGTCAGCAAATCTTAAGTTAGATATTCTGCTTTCGCCAATAGTTATACCGCCATTCCAGTTGTCTCATCACAAATTCAGAGTAAATGGAGAACAGCTAATAGTGGGTTTTTAGGATTTTTTATCTAACTGAGGAGGATTGTGCAGGAACATTGAGTTAAAAGTCATTGGCTAGCAAACCCTTTAATAAGGTTACAATGGGAATCACATATAATTGGAAATTTAGGGAGGCTAACTTAGGCGATCATGGAGACCACTAGTAGATAGGATGTTCATTCTAAACAAGGTGGATTCAGTAGAACTAATGACCAGAAAGTTATTTACATTGTTTCTCGTCTAATCTCTGATTCTGTAGTTCTGTAATTTAGACAGAATCACATACGAGTAGAAGTTCTTGATGCTAGCTTAAGTGAGGAAGGAGAAACAATTAGTAGCCAGATTTTCATTCGGAGAGAGATAGGCAGGACAGTTTAAAAATCATTGGCTAGTGGATTCTGTAATAAGTTTAGTCCCGTTACACACGTCGCTGCAAATTTTACGTGCGTTGAGAGAAACACGCCGAGCACCCGCATCTAAAAGGTTACGTTTGGTCGGTGCTAACCGAGGCCACCGTACATTAACAATGACAAGTAGTGTCACTCGCCGTGCCGACTTTGATGTGAGTCTCACAAATGCGAGCCGCCTCGAATTCAGAGGAGTTCCCTTCGTGCAATCTCGTTTTCTTACAGGGAATCCGACTGTGCGATATAGTCGACGTCAACGGTCGATGTTCACTTTACTTATACGGGGGTTAATAGAAATGAATTCTATGGTATAGATAGAATATAATTTATTGTTCAATAAACCATTCAACACAATGACTGCAGATGCAGCTACTGGAGTGGCAAATAGCTCAAGGAGTATTATAGATCATGTTTTGTCAGATAGATGTAGTAATGTGAAATGTACGATTCAACTAGTAAGTAATAGTAACAGTCTGATCATTCATAATTTGTTGTCAATAGCCTTAGGTGTAAACATAAATGTACTTGCGACAAAATATAGAAAAGAAGTAAACAAAATAGATCGTAAAAAATTCATCTCAAAATTTGAAAAGAATGTTCAAACTACAGAAGTTCAATCATTTCAGGAACTAATTGACTTAATCACTTCTTGTAAAAAAGATTCCGAATTCAAAAAGACTTATAAGATACGTTTAAATAATGACTGGATAAATCAAGAAATTCTCGAAATGATTGAAAACCGAGTCAAAATTTATAAACAAAAAGTTAAAGAACCGGGAAATACGAATTTGGAAAATGAATTTAAAAAACTTAAGAATCAAGTCAATAATAAAATTAAAGTATTAAAAACAGATATTTTAAAAATCAATGGTAATTAGTAGGCACAAATATAAAAAACAATGGGGCCATATACAGAGCATGTCGCCGGCAATTTTTTGTGAAATACGCGCAAAACGCTGATTAACACACAAACACTATTTATTTAGGTACCCCGGTAGATCCGATCGATTGTATCCTGTGCACCGTGTCGCGTGTTAGGTGGTGTCAGGTGGACCGACCCTGTAAACTACAGCTGTTAGCGTTCGGCTACTGCTCGAGATCTCTGGGCGCCAGAATCCGCCAGCTTGCGTAGTATCCGAGAGCACATCTGGAAAGACCACATTGGGGGCGGAGCTTAGAGAGACCCTACTTGTTTTTGTTAATGTACGGTGCCGAGGCTCAATCGTAGAACCTAAGGCGCATTATACGCCTCATGTGTAACGGAAGGTTAGAAAGGGAATTACATATAAGTACAAAATTAGGGACGCTTGCTTAAGCGAGCATGGAGACCGCTACTAGACAGAATGTTCATTCTAGCCAAGGTGGGTTTGGCAGAACCAGTAGCCAGAAAGTTATTTATATTGTTTTCCATCGAATCTCTGATTCTGTAGTTCCTTGATTTGGACAGAATCACATACGAGTGAAAGTTCGGAATGCTAACTTAAGTGAGGAATGGGAAACAATTAGCAGTCAGATTTTCATCCCAACTGAGAAGGATTGAGCAGGACAGTTGGCTTAATAATCATTGATTAGTAAATTCTGTAATAAATTTAGAACGAGAATCACATACAAGTGGAAGTTTAGGGACGTTAGCTTAGGCGAGCATGGAAAACAACTAATAGGCAGAATGTTCATTCTAACCGAGGTGGATTGGGAGAACCAGTGGCCGAAAAATGATTGACACTGTTTTGCTTAGAATCGTGGATTCTGTAATAAGCCTAGACTGAGAATCACGTACCAGTGGTTCTGGATGCTAGCTTATGTGAGGAAGCAGAAACAACTGGCAGTCAGATTTTCATTCCAACTGAGAAGGATTGGGCAGGATAGTTGGTTTAATAATCATTGCTTAATAAATTTTGTAATAAATTTAGAACGGGAATCACATACAAGTGGAAGCTTAGGGACGCTAGCATGGAAAACAATTAATAGACAGAATGTATGTATGAATAGGCTTAGACTGAGAATTACATACCAATGGTTCTGGACGTTAGCTTAAGTGAGGAAGCAGGAACAACTAATAGACTTAATTTTTTTCTAGTCTCAGAGTCAGCAACAATATCAGCCTCTTCTAGCTATTAGTCTGCATGAAGAAGCGATCTGGAAATATGGATATATTCTTGTAGGAAACATTCACTTTTTGGTACTTTGCAGCACGAATCAGCTCTATCGCCTGGATATTTTCTTCCAATATATCTTTAATTTACCTAGACTTTCCTGGAATTGGCTTACATAGCTTAATGGATCAGTGCTGGCGTAACAGCTTGTGATATATTAAAGACTTTGGTTTTGTCTTTGGTGACCCGAAGAGAAGAGTCCTGACACTGTCCTTGTTCAGCCGCACCAAGCATAATAGTATTCTCTTGTCTCACTCCTTCCATGTTAAAGCCACATTTTCAGTAAATGAGTCGGGAGGTGATTTTACCTCGGAAATGACACCTTGCACGTTAATTTGGATAACATTTGCGAAAACGGGCCGATTCTAATAACTAACCCCTCCTTTTTCGGGGAAGTTTGAAATTAAGATTCTGTTAGCAGTGCTGGAAAGTTGTGGGTAAAAGGTAGGGCATGACGCTGAAATTTATCAGATGGACATAGCGGTAGCGTTATTAATGACCATATCAACCCCATCCAAGCACTTAAAAACTCATACAACTAGAAGTTATTTGATTCAATTTATATCAACTGCTTTACAGGGAATGGCTTACTCACTGGTCATTCAACATCGCAAAAATATTAATCACCGAATTCGTAAAAGAACTAATTTTATTGCTTTGCCTTCGAGCGAATTTCATACCGCTACATCAATCTATGTCATGTGCAGTAATGGTATATTAAATAATGATGTAAAGTTTTTTAGTGCATCTAAAAACTATGATTGATGAGTTTAACTCTATAAGTACGTCGACTGTCTGCCTGAGAGCACACAGCGCATGATCCCTTTAGCAGCGACCCTCAAAACTTTTAAAATGTGCGTGAGTCCGAAATACATAGAAATTCGTTTGTAGAGATGAAATATCCACCTTGGTATAAGCTTTGAGCACATTTTGAGGAAACAGCTATTTTGTGATACTTCACGAATGAACGAATATGGCAAGACTACAAGCATTAATTGGCGGTGTAAAATGGTGAGGAGGTCCAACAAAGTAGGAGGTAAAGGGGCAGGCAGGGGTATTTGCTCTCTGATTGGTTGTTTGACAGAAGTGTCAAATTACTGTTTTTATATCGGTCATATGAAACAGGTATTCGACAGTGGCAATGTAAATAAAGATCTGGGCAAACTTCTGACTCCACTCAAACATCAAAGCAATTGATTGAAGCAGAATGTTAAACTTGATAATTGTATATGCAAGACAATTTTCAAATTATAATATTCTCTGTATCCTGAGTGTGCCATAATTACTCTCAAACCAAATTAGAAGCTTGCTCGACTATATCTGGTGTGCAATATAATGCAAGTGCAATCGAACAAATAAAACGTGAATACCAAAAGCTTCCATGTTTTAAATTAACTGGTGTTTATCCTGAAAGAGAATCCGAATTCGGTTACTGGAGCAAAACCAATACAACTCCCTAAACACGAGAGAAGGATTAGGGGTTCATTGAATTTTATACATGGTGCGTTAAATAATTGAATGGACTGTCAATATTTACTGATACTATCTATTACCATGCACCAGGTATTTTACTATGATTTTCGTCTCATATATATTCTCATTGATGAACTCTGCGTTTACTCAACACATTGAAAAGAATGCTTTACATACATGGTAAGTCAAGCTCAATGCCTCGGACTATTGTAAAATGACTATAAAAGTATATGTATGTTGAGTTGGACTACATTTTAAAACTAATAACTTTTATACAAGTTGTTGTGCAAGGCACGCGTTCGCCAAATTCTCAGTTGGCGTGCGTAGAGTCTTCTCTAAGGTCTCACCTGGCGAAAAGTTAACTCCAGAGGAGAGATAAATGGACCAGCTCAAGGTCCCTTGACAATTAATTGTCAAAGCGTTAAATAATAATGATTTAGTAAGAACGTAACGATATGGTAATGAAAATAACTATTGTAAAAGAATGCGTCAAGGCACAGTAATTCTCTTACCTAGGTTATGTAGCGTGGTCTGGCGGCGTCTAGCAGGACAATCCTGGTTGCGGCCGGAGTTGGGGGGAGGGGCTGATGCACTCCGTGGGTCTCCTAGGACACTGAACTGTTGACTCAGAGCTTAGCAGCGCGTCGGTGAAAGCGTTAGAGTTTTTAGCGGGATTATATCTCATCCAAAACAGTGACTGCGAGTTATAATACATTCGTAATTTTGACACACATGACAGCTTCCTGCTTACTTTTTTAAGAAAAAAAAAGGAGTGGCGTAGCATGCGGTGAAGGGAAATAATGCCTTGACTTGACGCGAGTAAAGCAATAACAAATTTTATAACAGAAACACATTTAACGCTCCGACTGGAAGCGAAAATAGTAATAAAAATATAAGAAAAAAGGAGATAAACGGCATAACTGCAACACAAGGTATCTAATAAAAGCGTGACATATCAAAGTTAGTTTTATTTAAATGGAGCACCCTATATATTATTGCATATTCTTGATTTCTTGGTCAATTCTAGTGTGACCGCTGTTGTTTGTAGTTAGAGTTGATTTTGTTATAAGGAATTTTTATAATCTTGTTTATATTTAATGACCTTTTGAGTTGCTTATAGGTAGACAAAATTAGAAAGGCCTATTTGATTGAAAATCTGAAATTAAATAAATAGAACCAGAAGTTGACATTCTAAATACTCATTTAAAACATCTTCATGGCACCGTTTTGCTCAAATGTGACTCACGCAGAGTAGAACCTAGTTCTGCTTTTACATTAGCTGGGCCGAGGACTTTCAAATAATTTCCACAAATTCAGTGAAAATGTTCACTGGATTACAGGGTGGGCCAATAAAGCGTGGTCGGAAGATTGTGGGCTTACTAAAAAATATTTCAAAAGTCTGTCACTTGATCATGGTAGGTAACCTTGAGGGCTATAACATAAAAATAATTTCACTTAAATTTTGACGTTTATACAGGGTGATTCATATCAAACTTAATTTTTTTTCAATAGAACCCCCTATATATTATTGCATATTTGGATTCCTTGGTAAATTCTAGTGTAACTTTATGAATCATACATGGAACTTTAAACAAACCGTTTAGGCTCAATTCACCATTTTTGGTATAAGTAGGTATCAGAAAAAGATTGAATATCGTAGGGATTATAAAACAACCTAGAAGGCCGTGACTTTGCGTTTATGATCAAGCATGAAGCGTGTCACCTTAGGTCGGACGGTTAAACTTGAACTCTTTTTGTAGTTGGAGAAATCAGTAGATTAACTAAGGAAACATCAATCGCAGGTAACTTTCAGATGGGAATGCCCATTTTGCTTTATAGAATCAAATTTAAAATTTGATTGCCTTTCTAACGATATAGGATTCTCAATGTCAATGCTTTTTGGTTCTCATTTCATTTCAAATTTTCAGTCAAATCGGTGTTTTTCAATTTTCCTGCGTGCAAGCAACCTAGCAGACAATGAAGAATACACAAAAGCCCGTTAATATGGAAAATATAGTTCAGTAAGCCCACAATCTGCCATCCATGCACTATTGGCTCACCCTGTAGATGATTGTCAAACATACCCTAAACAGGGTAGTGTTTTCATAACTAGAAACGTATGGTTTACAGATTGTGTAGTTTCTATAATACTGAACATTTTCAAACAATTATAGTTATCTCTGGATCAGACCAGGTACTTATGTGACCTCCCTCGTAGTTTCTTAAAGTGTCTTCAACAATTTTCACCCATAAGACTTGTAATGATACAATACTTCCAACATCTATGCAGTGGGAAGTAAAAGTAGCAGAATGAAACTTCGATTACAGAAATGTGGGAGTCTTACATTGTTTAATTTACGAATGTTAGCATTTTTGATTTTATAAAAAGTTCTGTTGTATGTAATGAGCTATCTACGTGAAAATTCATTGATTATATGATAAGGTACAGTGACTTTACGTTTAATTTCTGAAAGATGCTCTTCAAGTTTCACCAAATTTGAATGTGTGACCGAAATCTCAATATTTAAGATTGTAAGTTGTAACCTTTTATTGAAATTGCTGATTTTTCTTCCACAAGACTTGTAATGATACAATACTTCCAACATCTATGCAGTGGGAAGCAAAAGTAGCAGAATGAAACTTCGATTACAGAAATGTGGGAGTTTTAAATTGTTTAATTTACGAATGTTAGCATTTTTGATTTTATAAAAAGTTCTGTTGTATGTAATGAGCTATCTACGTGAAAATTCATTGATTATATGATAAGGTACAGTGACTTTACGTTTAATTTCTGAAAGATGCTTTTCAAGTTTCACCAAATTTGAATGTGTGACCGAAATCTCAATATTTAAGATTGTAAGTTGTAACCTTTTATTGAAATTGCTGATTTTTCTTCCAATTACAATAAAAGGTTACAACTTACAATCTTAAATATTGAGATTTCGGTCACACATTCAAATTTGGTGAAACTTGAAAAGCATCTTTCAGAAATTAAACGTAAACTCACTGTACCTTATCATATAATCAATGAATTTTCACGTAGATAGCTCACTACATACAACAGAACTTTTCATAAAATCAAAAATGCTAACATTAGTAAATTAAACAATTTAAAACATACCAATAAAAACAAAATTATAACTCAACCTAAGTGGATTAAGAATTTAAGGGATGTGGGAGTGTATACATAGAAACAACGAAGCGATCTATGAACACAAGAATTGCAGAACATAAGGCTAGCTGTCCACTAGGCCATACGGACAAATCAGCGGTAGCCGAACATGCGATTAATGAGGGAAGTCACAGGACCAAGTTTGAAGAAACTCAGGTTCTTGCCGCAACGTCTTCATGCCATGCCAGACTTCACAGAGAAGCCATCGAAATACAAAAACATCATAATAATTTCAATAGGAAAGAAGAAACACAGAAAGTCAACTGGACATGGGTACCCATCCTAAAGGACCTGAAGACACTACCATATCGCGAACGGGTGGGGCTACCAACGCTACCTGGTTGGGCCACGTCACCATTAGCAGGTATACATACAGGTGCAGATCCACCAGCCGTCAGTATTTTGGAAGACGCCGAGGTGAAATAGATTCTGAAGATGCCATCCACTAGTGGTGGCGAAACGTCAAGCTTTAACGCGAAACGACGCCGGCCTAAAAACCCAACTGATTGATTACAGAAATGTTTCTGCAGCTTAATATGACCCTCGTATATTGAGAGAGAAAATTGTCACACCCTTGTTGCAGCTTCAGTCAGCGCGGCAGTTTTCAGCGCTCTAATTCCCAGTCAATCCAACGCCCTTCCGAAACGAGCAGAAAATCCGCTCTGCAACCAAATGCGACATGTCGGTTTCCGCTGTCCTCTTTTTTCTCCTTTTGGTCAGTCAGTCCTACCGACGCGACGATGGCATTAATTTGGCGAACGAATGGGTAGTCCTCGGGTCACCGTAACTGTAACGTGTTTGCGGTACTGATTTTCTACATTAGCTTGGGTACATAATGATGTTTTGTTGAATCAAGCTGCTTTCGTTTTGAATACAAGGTGTGCTGTATTGTAACTAGTAAGATCATCTTCAACAAGAAGTCCGATGCTTCAGTTAAGGTACTTTTACACTGAGAGAAAACTTTAATCGCTGAGATTAAAATTTTAATCACTGCAATTAAATTTTGCATCAAAGTACGTGACAATTACTGTTTAATTGCTGCAACTGAATAGTGAATTCTGTTTAGAATTAATTGTGGTAGCGAGCAATATCACATCAGTGGTTGTCAGAAAAATGTCACTGTGACTGTAGCTTAGTTTAATAATTACAATTAAACCACGTCTACAAGGTTATTAACTTGTTTAATACTCTCAATTAAACAGGATTATTTATTACGGTTACCTTATTTATTTGTGACATTCTTTTTGTCATTGTACATTGTCATTGATAATGAATTAGACTGCTATAATGAAAAACTTTAATACCTATACTGATTTCGTTTCTTAATTGAATACGGGTAATTCTTATACTCAATTAGGGGGATTAAAAAAAGCAACTAGATTCAAAACAATCTTTATTCCTGGTAAAACAACTAATAGGTAATCATTATGACAAAAATTAAAATGTTGGGTTTATCATAACAAAAAGTTATTATTGCACATAAAACGTCTATCACCCCTGCGAACACATTCCTAATGTCATTGGGAAATTGCTACCTTCATATTTTGATCTTACAGCAAAGTTACCGGAAATGTACGACTCGTATACTCCAAACCCATATTTTACCATGCAGGTACCTCTTCTATTCCACACACAAGGACACAAGCACGCATAAACATTTTAGGAACACAAAATAGGATGTGATAGTAAAACCAAACAGCGAATGCACCTCACACCTGTAACCGTGATGTGACCACTAACGACTAACTGAAATGTGAAAAAAACAGTGAAGAGTATCTATCTGTATCGCACTCGCTTGCCCTCTAGAAGAAAAGAGATAGAGCATGGTAAACATCCCCCATCTCGGGTATGGACCTTTATGCGTACTTCGTGACTTATTACAGCTGTAATATCCTTTAACCCTTGCAATTAAAATGTTTAATTGGAAATTGCAGTACTTCAACCAGTTTAATTGTCATTGTAACCTGAAGTATCTACGATAGGAATACTCACAACGACAGTTACTGATTTATTTTTATTGTTACTCTCGTTAATCATTAATATTGAAATATTTAATTGAAAGTAGTAGTACTTAAACCAGTATAATTGTTACAATAATATGCGTTTTTTGTGACAAAATCGAAGTATTAGAATTCAGTTTTTATGACTTACTATGAAGCTACATTTCAGAAACAGCACGCAACTTTAACATAGGCTATTAAAAATGTACCAGTTAAACACTTTAACAGGGCTGCTTTTCTCAGTGTAGGCGGTCGGATCAGTTCATTCTCAGTTTCAGCTGAACTGTGAATGTGTAAACACAAAAACTGTAAAAAAACTGAAACTGGTACGGAACTGCGGCTCGATGGATATGTCAAAGGTTATCGTATCAGTTGTCAATTAAAGGGATGTATAAAACTAAACACCAAGAAAGCTACTGGTCCTGGCCAAATAAGCGATTGTCCTTAAACGATGTACCGCTGAGCTTGTACCTATTTTTTGCTAGCTATTCAAACTAACACATCAGAGAGGCGTGTTTTCCGATGCATGGATGATTGGCTGCATACAGTCCATTCCTAAGAAAGGCAAAAAACCGATCGCATCAACTATAGACCTGTAGCTCTTCTCAGCATCATGTCTGTTATGGAAGCTGTTATTAACATATAGCTCCTGAAATACCTGGGCAACAATAACATCATAAATGATCGCCAGTATGGCTTTCGTAAGCTTTGGTCTACGGGTGTCCTCCTGGCCTACGTCACTAACTTGTGTAATGGAGAAATTGAAAATCATGACGATCCCGTGTTGTTGCATTTGACATACGGAAACCTTTAGACAGAGTGTGGCATGAGGGACAGTGGCTGAACAGCTTTTTGAACGACCGATCTATGTTCAGATCAACGTAGATATAAAATAATTGTCGAGTGGGGATTAGAAAATAAAGTACAGTTTAACATACAGAAATTTCAACACTGAGAAAGAAGTCTCACGTTAGGTAACAACTGTGAAAATGGAGGGTCACCCAATAGTCGAGTCACTTTCCGTCAAGCTTTTGGGGATCAACATCAGCAATAAAATGTCCTGGCACGACCACGTCGCCAGTATTGCTGAAACGGCTTCCCAGAACCTTGGAGTTTTGTGTCGCTTTAGATATCTGTATACACCAGAGCAACTACTTCTGCTCTACAAGGCACAGATCCGACCATCGTTGAAGTATTGCTCCCATGTGTGGGGATGCGCTCCGAAGCGCTCTCTAAGGCTTCTGGACACTATACAGAAGAGAAAAATTAGTTTAATCGATACGCTTAACCTCACAAAGGACCTCCACAGCCTGGGACATCGAAGAAGGGTGGCTGACTTGTCCCTATTTTACAGATTCTATCACGGCTGATGTTCCAGTGAGCCCTCCCAGGTAACATAGCATAAATGCTTGGGGGTGTTCGCTTGTGCAGTGTACCAATCAGTAGGTTTTGCGATTTCGGTTAGGCACCCCACATATGAACTGCGTGTTTCGTGAATACCTCAGCATGATTATTTTGTTAAACTAAGGAAACCAGATAAGTAAAAAACAAATTAAGCACATTGATTGAACGAATCTGTTTCCAAAATACTCACAGATGTTTTGTAACTTTTATTTTATATATACACATCCCATTCTTAATACACACTTTTCCTAGTTTCATCAACTGTGAAATGTGTAACACGAAACACAATGCGGGCTTGAAGATGTATATCAAATCTGTATCATCAACACAAGGCTGTATATCATGATATAATGGCAAACTTAAGTGTTATCGTATCCTTCGTAATATCCCAAAGCCAGATCGATAAGGGAAATTGCACATCCGGGATAAATTTCAGAGCAGTCTTGCTTAGCAGTTTTCCCCTTGCTGTAGGACGAGTGGTAAAGATGATGGTCGATCGGCTCCTCCGATGTTATCAGCTCACCAGGAAACCTGTCGAATACGTAATCCAATTAAGGCCAGGTAGACAAGGTGAAACGGAAATTTTAACGCAAACGCTAAGAACATTAAAATATTACCACCATTATAATACATGCATAAATGGCTGGTCCTACAACGTTTCATCTATCCAGTTTCAAAACAGAATAAAAACGTTGTAAAATAGATCACGGTGGTGGTATCTTTACGCAGCAGAAAGTGATACTCTAGTCAATTTTCTCACATTGTCTTGCAAAGAGAATAGATGAATGACCAGAACCACCATTATATGGTGGTCTACAACTGGGCCCTTATGCACCTCTGCTTATACTAGTTTCCAAGTCTAGTCGCAAATGTGAAGATGGCCTTGGGTGCTGCCCATCTTATGTCTTCAAGTTCAAGAATTCTTGAACCTAGTATAGTCTGCCTGTGTTACACAAAGGCTTCACAGCAACATAGATTGTGTGCCGAGGACTCCTTCTCCTCGCCGCAGCGCGTGGGGGCCTTTGCCACCCCCATCTCACACAAGTGACGTTTGAAGGTATTATCGGCCAGGCTTACAAGTAACCTCAGCAGGTTTCTATACAGTCAGACACAGCACCGTCCTACTTTGGACAGATGTCCTAAGATAAATTCTCTAGCTTACGGAGATGGTTAGAGATTCCTCTCCATCTCAGAGACACATATTTTTCCTTGTAATAGTATTTGCTGCCAGTCTCACAGCCGGCTCAGGATTCAGGAAATTATTCCTTGACCCTCGCCTTGCTAGCGCTTCTCAGCGTCTGCTTTTCTATTACCGCAAACTCCAGCATGACGGCACGGCAAGTAACACTTCGGACTTCGCCGGTACTCTGTGACATAAAAGACAGAAACGTGTTTCTATCACCATGACGACCATGACGATCGGGCGATTTCGGGTGCCTACCACACAGTGCCTAATACGCTGATATATTTACGAAACCACCCGATCCTATAGTACAAAGTGCATAAAAACACGTTTTTAAGTTAAGTTAACGAGCCTTGATGTAAGCCTACAAGCACTTAAAGCTTTTAATGCTGCCTGGCTGTCAGAGCAGATAAGTCCACCTCCTAGGCCCCTGAGTTTCGTGTATATGAGAGGCACAAGTCAAGGTCACATACATTTCTGCTTGGTGTGTCCCGCAAGAGAGAAGGAGGGCCTTGTTTTTGGCCCACAGACCCCAGTGCCGGAGCCTTTGTCGATAATGTGGGAGATTCAGTAGTGCTTCTAGCGCACTCAGCACCTGTTATACTAACATAAGCCAAGCGTTGAATTTTATTAAGCTTTGCTTTCATTGTTTCCATCTTTACACATGATGGCCACCACACTAGCGATCCATATAATAATGATGGCCTTATGATTGTAGTATAGTGCCAGGACACCACCTTTTGGGAGGCAGCCCCCAATTCACTCCTACAATCCTTCCATATGCCCAAAACGAATTACTTGCCTTATTAACTTTATGTTCTATATGTTGCATCCAATACAGCTTTTAACATATGTAGAATTGCGCAAAGAGAGAGAAACAAATTAATGGAAATGTTTAAAAAGTATCAGTTCAAGATGGTCGAGGAAATGGCTCCTCCCACGTCAGATTATAGCGTAAATTATGCGATGAACCACTTATTGGCAAAACTATTTAATCGTTTAAGAAGTAAAATAAAATGAAATGCCACAAATATGGCTTGTAGTTATCATGTCCAGTCCCAGATAGATGGGACTAACTTTACTAATTCTTTTCGGTAAACTCCTTCAAGAATTAACCTCCTTACAATTTTATTGTTTCTCTATCTGCGGTCATAAATTCCTTTGAATTTTGAATTATATTGATCATCTTGGACAGAACGTGTCTGAAATACTTACTTAAGGATTATCCGAAGGAATTCCTCTGAAAGAGACTTTGGTTTGTTACCTAATTTTTGGGAGGCTTCGCACAGTGCTCTATGTAAACAAGATTTGCCATCGAAGCCCATGCTGAAAGATTTATTTATTGATTGTAGCTGATTAGAGTGAATACTTGAATCAGTCGAATTATTACATACTGGCTAAGCAAAAAGCTGTAAAATTCTCATGAATTTTGTAATTCATCAATTCAAAAATTAGAGAATCAGTTATGGATGTGAAGGTTTATTACCTCAGAGCACCAAACACATTCGATACTGAGCTTTTTGATATAAGAAGGAGATGATCCTAATTATTATAGCTGATTTAGCACTTTTAATAGGAATCCGCATAGACTGCTAGGATCAAGGATTATGTTAGCTAGGCATATATATCAGGCACATTTCTTGTCGGCATATATAATCCTCTATAAGGTGCTGTTGAAGTTGTAATAACAGAAAGTGCTACAGAAATGGTGCATTATAAAAGATATATCTCACTTCAGCCAACTGTAAGTCTTGCTATATCAATTATACTGAGCCCCCGCACCACGGGGTCCCCCAACGTGCGTGAGCAAAAAAACTTCTCAATTGTCTTTTATTTCTCAAATGATAAGAGTTAAAAAATAATTTTTGTCTCGCATAAAGCGTGCGTTCAGAAGTTGGCAACATCCTACATCGTTTATCGCGGCGTATGGGATTTTTCCGTTTATCACTTACTGCAAGGGACATCTGATTTAATCTTTATGAACAATTAAATACTATAAAAACATGCTAAGAATCTGAAGTTTCTAAAAGTTCATTCCATCAAGGAACTCACTAATTAAATTATTGCTGATAAAGTTCAATAGCCCTGCATCCAGTTTTCTAGAGAAAATTACAGCATGCTTTTCCCCTTCCAGTTAAAACCGCAACTACTGAAAGAAAATTTTCAAAATTAAAACTGATAAAAAATTATCTAAGAACTTCGATGGGATAGGAACGCCTGTCAGACACATCTTTATTGTCCATAGAGGCAGAAACTTTAGAAAAACTAAAGCCATCATCAGCTATATATACTTAATAAATCAGTTTGCCGGAAAAAAGGTAAGGAGAGTGTATATTTAATTTGCAACATCTCTGTACTCTTACATTTCCTGTACTTTACCACTCTGAGGTATTATCACTTTCTAATTTTGAGAAAGTCTAGCTTTTGTTCACAGGACTTTCTGTCTTCCAATTTGTTACTTAATTGCTGTATATTCGGTTGATCAATAATCCTATGTCAATGTTTATGTCAATAATTCTTCAATTAAAATTTTAGATATGATCCAGTTTATTTCATCGCAACTCATAGAAAGGGTGCGAGATTACTATATCTACCTTGATTTAAAGAAATACGCGCAAGTAGTTAGCAACAGTTTTCCGCAACCTTGTGTCTAAAACATAAACAATATAAGTGCAAAAATAAATTACACAACTGTAGATATTCTATAACGTAATTAAACCTTGTAGTTATTGAAGGGACACTTGTAATTACGCGACCTTGCCTATAACTGAGGTACCTTTTCGTAACACAAAAACCACACTGGTATACATTTGTACGAAGTCATCGACAATTATAAACAATTTTTTATCTGTGTTGGATGATGAATAGATTTGGGATAGTGAACTTATACACCGTGAATTTATCTACCATTTTACTTCAATATCTGGTCCAGTGATTCGGACAGTGACAACGTGTGGATTGGTATCGGGAGATATTCAACTTTATCATACTGACCGACTAAAAATACTGACAGACAGGGAATTTGTGGAAAGATTCAGACTTCATCATGAACAGTGCGCAACTCTTCAAGATATATGCCCAGAAATCGCTAACAAAACCATTATTCGATATTATGGCTTGTCGCCATTACGGAGACTGCTTATTCCTTTGCATTCTTTTGAAAATAGAGGGCAATACGCAATAGCTTATGTGACTTGCATGGAATGTTAAAAATTCGCGTTGCAAACAAAACCACGTGAATAATGAAGTATCTTGTAGGATCGGCATGTACAAATGTAGAATATTAGCTATAATGTTTGAAATTGTATTAAGTTACGGAATTCCTGATAACTTGTACTTTGACTTTTTGCAATTGTCAGATTTGTGATATAGGCCCATGGTCATAGTGAGTTTCTGTCTCAACCGCTAAGAGAAGAGGTTGTATAATTATTTCAGAACGCATTACTTGCCAAACTTATGTACATCAGTTACAGCCAGTTTATGCAGAATTAGGTAAATGATCATAAAATAAGGTATATAAGTTACAACATAAAACATCTGAAAAGAATGCCAGATTCACCGCTAAAACTGGACTATAATCCAAGACCGGTATACGGTCCAGGTATGGTTAAGTGCAGAGATTTTATTTCAATAACAGTGCAGTGGTCTATAATACTGCCGGTTTACCTTACCTCTCTATCACAGATTCAATCTTCTTGTATAAGTCCCTTCGCTCCCTTCGTCGTTTTTTATGTTTTTCTGATATCAAGTCTACGATATCCGTTTGGTTGGGTAACCTATATGCCACTGCCCAGTTGACTCCCTCGAAAAACAAACCGATATTTGTTACGGTCGATATTGTAGGACATAGGGTTACCTGTAAAGTAGTAATGGTGAATAGAAACTATATTTTAAGTCCTGAGTATACCTCTTGTAACTATAAAGGATTTAATTTTATGATAATAGCTTGTAGTTGGCTTATGAAAGCCACATCATAAAAGTATATGTCGCCCTCCTAATAGTTCTGTTCTTATCCACCACTTCAACGCTGAACGGAAAAATTACGTAACATTCCTGACAAAAAGATCATAAATATCAATAAACATCAATATTAATGCTGCAGCGATCATGTGAGTCACTAAAACAAAGTGTCCTACATTAGTTCTCATGCTAATCAAGTAAGAACTTATAGCCTTAAAAAATATTTAATTTTAGGTGACTTTCTGGGATAGATATACAGGGTGTTCTATATCGAGTGGAATATACTTTAGCTCATTTCCAACAATAAAGGTTATATAAAGTAGGGTCCGATTTTCAACTGTTCCAGAGACATGTAATTTTCTTTCATTATTTGATTTCCAGCGATTTCGGCGCATGGCTGGCAAAATTTACGACCGCTCGATGCTATGTAACAAAATACAAAATACACAGTGTGTAAAAAGGTAAAATTTGTAGCATTATGGCGTCGTCTGACAATCGTATTACAAGAGTTTGAAGTGACGAATAACTGCTTCTGGTAGTTTGTGCCTGATAATTTTTACGAGTGTATGACCCAAAGTCTAAAGCCAAAATTTCAGCAAAATACAAAAAAAATATCTCCAAGTAAAACGTATTCAGTCCCAAAAAACGGCACTGTCAAATTGTGCTCCCTGATATTTTGTCTGTTATATGGATTTTAGCTTACGGACATATATTCACGCAAAGCATCAGCAAAAAACCATTAATCGTCACTTTAAACTCTTGTAGTCCTATTATCAGCCCACGTTAGAGTACTTATAAGAGCACCTTTTGATAGGAAATTCCATGCATTTCCACAATGTGTATTTGGTATTCTGTTGTATGAAATCTGGGGGCCGTAAATTTAGCAAGTACACGCCGAAGGCTTGAAAATCAAAAAATGAATAAAGATTAAATATCCCTGAAACAGTTGAAAATCGCACCCTACTTTATATGATTTTTTTTTGTTGAAGTATAAGTATAACTGTACAGTCTTTTCCTTAAGTATCTTCCATTCGTCAAAGAACACCCTCTATAATAACTTTAATGAAAAAGGTTAGGAACTTTATGTAGAATCTAAGAATAAGTTATCTAGAAGAACATGTAATGTTCGTCACACTTTATTGAGCCACGCTATATAGTCGAGAGTATTTTTAAGGTGTGCTTGAACTTAACGTTGCCTATAACTATTGTATCTAACATTTTTGCGTAATACTCCAAACGAAATCTTTCGTTTACTCATCCTGTATATTGGGTCTAGGACTACCGCTCATGGATTCATATTTATGGATTAACTGAAATACTTGACAGATGTACACTATATCAACAAACAGTGATCATGGATCTATGATCGCCTGACATTAGTATTACGTACGGCAACAGCTATCCTTAATATTAATATTAGCGGCTATTGGTCTATGGTTTACCAAGATAAACTGTACCGCGTTTAGTTTGGTTTGGAAATTTCTAGAAGCATTGTCACCAAACAATTATTCACTTCCAAATGGAAACCACGTAATCCATCTTAACATTGATATATTTTGTTTAGTTTAGTTTTTTGCTTGCATCTAAAAAATGATGATAAATGATGGAAAATCTCGTTCTATGCAGTATTAAAAAGGACGAAATTATGACATGTAAAACTTCTGTCTGTTTAGTGGTAGACCTAAAATCAATAGTAATAATGGTGATTGTTATGATTTCATATCTGTTAAACTGGAATAATAGTTGTAGGAAATAAAATTTTATGTTATATAGATACCTCAGTTTTCAAATTGAGTTATTTTGAAATAACAATTTTTGCATCTGACTTTTTTGAATTATATAACTACACATATTCTTTCATCGATATTTTGCATTAGGAATGAGACATTGACATATACGACTTTTGCTAGCCGCCTTTTCTCTAAATTCTTATAGAAAAGTCATATTATTGCATATGATTTTTTGGAGATTTTTGCAACTTTCTGTTATTATATCAAAAAACGAGCTCTAGCGGTATCACTAGAAAATAAACATACGAGTATTATAGGTAAGATGCCCAAGTTTGTTAAAATCCATTCAATTGTTCAGGAGTTATAGCTGTTTGTTAAAAAAAAACAGTGAACTACATCCCACCATTTTATCTTAATAGATGCAAGTCTTAAACAAAACTTACTCCAGTAAATTCTAGATTTGGAAGGCTAAATGGTTTAGACTATGAGTTTAGCAGAATGTACTGGCATGATATTAAGCCTAAGTTCTGAATTCGGTGTAGCGTAATGAACTAGTTAACACCTTGATACGCATATCTCTTTAGAATTAGGTATTAAATGTCCCCAACGATCTGTCAGTAATGTCATGATAAATTCAGGGGCAACTCTCTCAGTCAGTTGAATTTATTACAGTTCAAGGGGGCATGAGCTGAATTCATAGAGTAGATTTGGAATACTGTGGTGGAAGTGCTTGAGTTTGAAAACATATCCAGCATGCCTTTTACACACATTGTGCTAAATTCAGAGCCTAGAGGCACTGAATTCAGCATATCGTACAGTTTCCTCTATCTGAGCTATATATCAGCACAAAAGAATAAATACATCAATTCCAACAAAAGCTATCCTCCGCTTTCTATATATAGATTCATAAATTGAGTTAAATTGAAACAGCTTAAAGGACTCACAATAAAGGTAGATCCCTCGGGAAACGCTACGTATCTCTTTTGTCTTCGGTTAGCAACTTTTGCTTCCATTTCGAACGCTGGCGCTGTAGAGAAAAGTGCACATACACAAAAAAACCACTTCATCCTTCGAGACGCTGCATCGCCATGAAATACATCATTTCAGAGTTGTTTATCTGAAGACTTGATTTTCCAGTCGATACTATGATGCAACGAGGTATGTTCAAACGTTTGTTTAAAAAATTTGATGCTGCATGCATAAGTAAGGTACGGTTGTGAAGGTACAGCGGTAGGCATAAATATACAGGAGGGCCTCCGTTACATGTCTGAATGCTCAAGTTTCTTCCAAAGAAGAAACAAAGCATATCTGAGAGCTTCGCAAAATCATGGGCTGTTCGCCCGGTGTCGACGCACTCCGCCGCCTTGGCGTCGCGTCGGTGCGCTTCGCTGCTTGACGTTTCGCCATTACGATTGTTTAGCATCCTCAGAAGCTGTTACCTGTTCCGAGAAACTGAGACGGTCACAGTCAAGTAGCGAAGCGTACCGACGCTGGCCGAACAACCCAGGTATCAACAGTCCATCGGATCATGGCCGCGAAGGTCTTAACCTTCCGGGACTTGCGCTCTATTTTTGTGATCGGTCACTGGCTGCGGACTGATACTCCGCATGTTGGTGTTAGTCAATTACTAATTTTCTTTAATTTCAATTTCAGTTTCTATTGATACAAATACAAGAAGACACTGTTTTAAATATATTTATTCTTGGTTACATTTAATAACAATACAGGGAAACAAAAAAATGTGAAAACGTTTGAATCTCCTTCCCTGCACAATAAACTTATTTGGCATAACATTCCATGCAGATTATGGTTGTTTTTCATGGGTTCCGGTCAACGATTGAAACTATTTCTATATAACTATAACTATTTTTCTTCACTACCTTTCGGTTTATTTTAATCTAAAGCATCTTCAAGTGTCTATAAATGAAATGGGAAATGGTCTGAAATTTCTTGTTCTGTATCAGAATTGTGATCATCTACTCCAAATCCATCTATTTCATTTCCATCTTCTTTATCGTAGTATGGCTGATCCCTCAAATCTTGAACCTCTTCTTTATTTCCGGACAGGCATTCTAACATTAACTTATAAAGTCGTTCCTTCTCTTTTTCATATGATCCCATCTGCAAATATGCAAAAATAGAATAAGACTGAAAACAGTTAGAAAAGATATTATTTACCCTTATTTCAACAAAAAATACAGCTTTCACAGTAAAAAAAGATAGTGCGCCACTACTGTCGGCGGACTCTGATTCCGCAAGTACTAACTGAGTTCTCGTCACATACTGTTTTGCTGATGGACACTATGGTTGATGGTATCAGTCGAGGCATACACGGATGCGCTGACTCGTGGGGTGGGGGAATCCGTAGTTATTTGAAAATACAATCTGATGCGGACTGAGAGTCCGCGCGCCAGTCCTGGAAGGTTAAATTCGGCGACTGACTTCTAACAAAACGCCGTAATGTAACACGTTGCAGTGCGAGCATTCCCTAGTCAGTGCAGTGTGACGAGCGACGAGTCGAGCGGCTCGGTTCGACTGGAAGTGCTCCACTTGGTTGTCAGTTTTCGCGCGAATCCCTTTGATTGCTACATTACAATTGATTGTTATGAGCTGCATCCAGTGTAAGTATTGCCGTCATATAAAATGGAATGATTCAAGAGAAGATTTCATATTTTATTGAGCAGTATCGTAATAAGCCGATCTTATGGGATCCTCAAGCAATATCACATCGCAATGGAGGCAGCATTCGAAACTCCTAAGTCTGTCATACCACACTAATTAAATGAAAGTGGAGCACTGTTAACAGACCATTCGAAATGAGCATTCGTTGTATCGTGTAAACACTAGCTTTGCAGTATAATGCTTGTTACGAGCTCAACGAGCATTACGTTACAAAGCTCGGCTCGTCAGTCGCCGCCTTTACACAACGCAGAACCTAAACATGATATCAAACTTAACCTCCACTTTGTTGTCGATTAATGGTTAAATTTAAAGTCCATACAGCGGCTTTCAGTGCTTGTAGATAAATCAGTAGTAAAAGTTAACCAATAGTTAGCCAACAAGTTCCTTTGCCCCGCGGCAGTTAGTTGCAGCTTAACGACTTATTCATACTAAACTTAACTTAGCCAGTTGTTAGTTAAGCCAAAAGTTAACTATTAGCGGTGCAAAATACTGAATCGAACTTCAAAAGAGTCACGCATTAGACGCCAACAAAAGTTTTCATAGCACATGCGTCTTCAAATAGAGGTTGGGAAAAAAGTCCATTATTTTCCTGATAGACACCTACATCGGTAAAATCACAGACATGATCGAAGTTGACTGGCATGTTGGTAGTCGTAGGATCACTCAGGAGCTAAAGATCGACCATAAAATAGTTTTAAACGTTTACTCAAAGTTTTACTCAAAAATAAGTACGATGTTTGGGTACAATCCATCCATTTCTCAAACGAGTGGTGATTGGGAATGAGAAATGGGTCACATGAGATAGTATTGTGTGGAAACCATCGTGTGCAAAGCACGGTGTAGCAGCTCAAACGGTCGCCAAACCAGGACTAACCGCCAATAAAGTTTTCCTGTATATTTGATGGGGACTGAATGAATGAATGAAAGAGGGAGACAGGCTATCTGGTGGCTGGAAGCACCAGGGCATAGGCCTACCAACGGACCCTTTTGCACCTCTCCTTACCCCAGTTCCCAAGTCCAGCCTCCATCGCAAAGGTGAGGATGGCCTTGCGTCCTGCCTATCTTATATCCTCAAGTTCAAGAACCCTTGAACCGAGTATAGTCTGCCTGTGATACCCAAGGGCTTCACAACTACAAGGATTCTTCCTCCTCGCTTCAGCGTGTACACGTTGGATCATTTACCACCCTCATCACATGCAAATGACGTTTGAAGATGTTATGGCCGGATAGCAGACCGACAAGTAACCTTAGTGGGCTTCTGTCCAGCGAGAGACAGAACCGCCCCACCTTAGCCAGAGGTCCTGAAATAAGTTCTGTAGCTCTATCAGAGACGTCCAAAGATTCCTCTCCATCTGATAAGATGCTGATTTTGCATGGTGAACTGGAAAGGAATCATTTATTATGAGTTGTTTCCGTATGGCCAAACAATAAATTCAGGCCTCTACTGTCAACAACTGGACAGTTTGAAGCTAGCGATTGACCAAAATTGGCCAAAAATTGGCCAACAGGAGCGGTTTATCTTCCACGATGGCAACTTTAGGCGACACACTTCCGTAGTGACTTGCCAGAAGATTTAAGAGCTAAGTATTAATGCATTGACCATATATTCCAGACCTGGTACCAAGCCATTACCACCTTTTTATCGCATTGCAAGACTTCCAGAGTGATAAAAAGTTTAGATCAAGAGAAGACAATAAGGACAAATACTTCTATGAGAGAGGTATTATGAAGCTATTGTTAAAATTGCAACAAATTGTACAACAAAATACGCATATTTGACTGAAATCGGACGATTCGAAATGAGTTAAATAATATTTTCTTGGATTTCTTGGTAATAAGAAGAGATAATCAAATAGAAAGTGTACAGGAAACCAACAGGAAACCAATGCGCGCAGGACAGTTCCTGCATTATACCTCGAACTACCCAAAATCAACGGAAAGAGGGGTTATTTGGACACAACTACAAATAATGTGTGCCAAGGACATTTGTGACACCTACACAACAGGGATGCCAAGTAGAAATACGTCAAAGCACGCATATCCTAAGAAGCTAGTGGAAGCAACAGTACAAGGGAATCATACCAGCGTAAACATAGGCCCTGAGAAACACAGGCACTTAGTATACCGTACGTGAAAGGATCACCAGATACAACAGAAGAATAAGACAAGTATATAAAATTTACACATGATTCTCAAGAAGCGCAGGATGAACATCAGGAAACTAAAAAAATGCATCTACGAAGTGTCATATGAATGCGGCAAAGTGTATATTGGATTGAGGAGCTCTTAACACCCAGCGAGCATCACCACAAAATTCTTTAGGAAGACGCAGAGTTATTGACAAAGAACCTGACTGGTATCGCCAGAAATTCATAGAAGGAGCTCATATCGCCAGCAACAAGAACGTACGGCAAGCCTCGTGTAGAAATTAGACTAATATGGTAGCCCCTCATAAGAAATATAGAAAAACTAGAATTGGACAGAATAAACGAGGACACAAACGTGGAACGCAAAGACCATCGACGCCCATGTTAATAAGAAGAGACGCCACTAAAGCAGAACACCACAACTACCGGTCAGAAGTGTCAGGATAAGCCACGAAGGATGACTCGCGGCGCCGACCAATCAGAACATCATCATCATAGTCACAATGTCTTAACAGACATGTTGTGAACTCGTAAAATGCATTTACTCATTTTATGAGTTTCTCTTGGGATATCTTTAAGATCTTTAATGCAGTAGTTTCCCATTTGCTTTTCGCATCCTCATGCCATTGACCAGACGGTATCTACTGGTTCATCCGCCTTTAGGGGCATTTCTCATCCCAAGGACAAGAAGGTGTCCTGATTCTTCTTAACTTGTCCACCCAAAGCTGTTGGTTGAGAAGAGGTTACTGTTTATACTGACAGTAGTTCGGTTCCTTTTAGTCGCCTTTTACGACACGCAGAATATACGCTGGGAGATCTTCTAACCCGCCCCCACACCGGGGACAAAATAAGCCAGAATAGAGAACAATGAAAGGAATATGTTCGACGGTTCACCTGAAGACGATTTAAGATAGTAAATCCATCGAAACATTGTACTCAAAATTGTACAGACGATGGAAGTCTGAAATGGAACATTTGAAAGATAAATAAATTTCACGCAAAAACAATGAATTGCTTTTACCCCAACCTTTTATTGCTGGCTCGTATTCTGGATTTACCAGTAATGCAAATGCAGCTTTTTGTATTTAAGAATCAGTGACTCAGTTAGGAAGTTATTTCGCAAACAACAAATGCTGTTTGCTGACTGTTGTCAAACACAGTGTCACTTATTTCAAATTAATTTGATCCAAATGTTTCGTACTTTATGTGACTTAACTGCTTTCAGAAGTTTATTTTTCTGGTTATCTGTAAGAATAAGGAGTTGATCTACTTGGTCCTAACTTTTGCACCACACTTCGACAAACCGCATTGAACCGTATCCAGTTGGCAATTCAAATTGTAAGAGCGTCAAAAAATGAATGGGTGACCTAGTAAGCACAGCAGTCGAGCCCGTTAGACCACTTAGCAGCTTTGCTGTAATTCCCATCCATAACCGTCGCGTGTTTCATCTTTGCGCTCATTTCGCAGTCTAAAAGTATGGGAGCGAGAGAGATAGTGTGCCTGATTGCGGTTTTGTTGCCTTTTGTGGTGGATTATGCGGACTGCGACAAACTTCTGTCCAGGCGGAAGCGCTATCTGACGTTTCCAGAGGGAGCCAGCGTTACCGTGAGTCATTCACCTTTATTTTCATTGCTATGCCATCCTTGTTCCGATTTACAAAGAAGCGATTACATTGTGCTTCAGAAAACATACTTTTTGTGAAGTGTTGACCTTTGATAAAGACTGGAACGTCAGTAAAGTTTATTTTCAAGTATAAGTGGTTTTCATTGATGTGCTAGAGAAGCAAGATAGAACAGAAAGAAACAGGATAAGTTTACAAGTTATCTACTGATTCCAGTAAATACAGCAGTAGTACTTTCTTAACCCTGTGGCAAGATTTTAATTAGATTCTAAACTATGGTCTAGCTTTGGTCAGTAGTTTTATTTTCAATTAATATCGAAACAAGATATGTTGTTGAAACTGTCAATGTATTTTCTTACTACACTACGTATCATGATGAAATCTTATCAAATCACTGGTTGATACTGATGTTTCAGTAAGTTTCAGTGATCATGTCACTGACGTTGCTTCAGTTCACGTGGTTCGATATAATATCACGCTGGACTGATATTGTGTCTCAGTGGTCCATTTGTTTCAACGAATATACAAATGCCAAGTACCTTCTAGATCTTGTAGCATAAAACGAGATTATAATAGTATAGATAAGGTCGACCCTCACTAATCTGCTTACCGAACAAAGACTGTATTTCATCAATCAAAACAAGTTTCTAGGTTCTCACCTTTCTTAAAAAAAATATTTTATTACATATACAGTAGTGTAGGGTTGCCTGCCAAAATCTGTTCATAAATAACATACACTACGGTGATACCATTTTATAATTTTTTGGCTGCATGGAGCCATAGACTAAGATCTCCTTGCAACCAAACATCGCGCGCTCGCCCGCAAAAGAATCCAGCACAAAGACTCTCGTAAATAGTATCGGGCATATCTCATCCTAGGGACTAAGACGATACAGTTTTTAATCTGCAATCTTCAATTGGTATCCTAATCACCTATTTTCTGATATGTAGAAACAGATATTATCACTTATCACTATCAAGACATAAAGGGCAATGAAAAGTGTTCAGAGGTTTCTCAACCACTCTATCTGAGACCCCATCCTATCTTGGTTCATTTTAACTACTGAAAGAAATGTAGAATATAATTATAGATCCCAGAGAACCCTAGCATTAGAACGGGCATTATATTGTACTGTTCCTTTTTTAATTTCATTTCACCACCACCAACACAATTTCCAAAAACCATAGACTTTATCGATGCCTACCACGGCCCATGGTACGGTTTATAAATTTCATTGCTATCAGTTTAGTAATGATTTACACATACTACAAAATTATCTGCCATATAATTTCGAAAAATATTTTTTGTCTAAGGTAGGGCAGCATTCTGATAAAGCTCAAAAGTATATTATCCCATTCCTTTACAGGGCAATGAAAAGCCCAGTACAAATACAACTAATTTTTCAGTTTTATCACCTCTCAACCCGCAACTAACTCAATTTCACCCCCACGCAAAAAAAAGGTAGTGAACGATCAGGAACCCCTAAATCGCTCAAAAACGAAGTCTGAGAAATATTTGATTTTTTTTTTGTTTTTGCTAATTGCTCAGCCTTCCATGCTTATCTACCACGTCCCCATAGTACATCGCTACCCAAATTTCATCACAATCCATGCTGCGGTTACTGAGATGACGAGAATAGAAAAAAATAGACAAACCGACAGACAGACCGACGGAAATGAGTGACCTGGATTTTCGTTATGTAGATATTATAAAACGCTCAAAAAGCGTATTATCTCAAAATGCAAAATGACAATACTCCTCTCACCTATCGGAAGTAAAAGAAAACAAAATTCCAAGATCGCTTGTGTAAAAACTGAAAGTTATAAAGTGTGACAATAAATAACATTCTTGATTTTTTTGTGCGCTTTTATTGAAATCAATTCCATTACAATTAAGGTTTCAACTCATTAATTATATGTATAAAATCACTAAATATGGTTTCTTCTTGCCCTTTGTGCTTAATATGCAAACAATTTCAAATCCTTGCACCCAATTGGCACTTAGGACTATAAAACCCATGCTGGGATCTCGAATTCTGCGTCCAGTTGGCATGTGCTCCTTAATACATAACTGTCTCAAGGTCTTACGAAGACACTGTCAGACAGGATGATTGATTGAAAGGCAACAGCAGTATCTGTTTGCACCGAGATTTCCCCGAGAGGTCTTAGCCGAGACTGCGAGAGAGAAACTTAAACGAGTCAATATCTCCGGAACTGCGCTTAATGGAAATTAAATATTGAGAAATCGTTTCCGAGCAAACAGTCTTAGTGGCCGGAAACGGCTACTGTTTCGAATTAAAATAGCGTAGCACAGATAAATATCTCCTCCAGGATCAGTGGTGGCTGGGTAGAAGAGTCAAGCGAGGCTCAGCCTCTCCATGATTTTTTGAAGGCAAAATATGTTTATTGCTTGCTATAGTATTTTGACTACTTCTTCTTCTTCTTATGACGCCGTCTCCAAACGAAGGTTGGCGACCCAATTGGCAATAATTGTTTTCGACACTGCAGCTCTAAAAATTTCAGTGGACGTCCTTCCAAACCACCTCCGTAGGTCCTTCAGCCATGAGTTCTGGCGTCGTCCAACTGATCTTTTTCCTTGGACTTTCCCCTCAATAATCAGGCGAAGGATCTCATATTTTTCGCCGCGCATGATGTGCCCGATGTACTGGAGCTTTCTTTCTTTAATAGTTCTCATCAACTCTCGTGATTTTCCCATTGTATTTAGGACGTCGATGTTTGTCCGTCTTTCCATCCATGAGATACGCAATATTCTACGGTAGAGATACATTCCGAAAGCGTCTATGCGTCTCTCCATTTCTGGATTACAAGTCCAACTTTCACATCCATAAGTAAGGACAGGGAAAACATAACAACGAAGAAGTCGCGTGCGAAGCTGAAGAGAAAGTCCGCGGTTGACGAAAAGGTGTCTCATGCCAATGAAAGTTTTACGAGCTTGTTCGATTCGAGATTTGATCTCTATTTTCGGGTCACTTTGGTCGTTCACCATGGCTCCTAAATACCGAAACGAATGCACTTGTTCGACAGGTTGGTTGTTAATGCGTATTACAGCCTCCACTGCTTGCTTAGAAAACACCATACTTTTAGTTTTGTTAACATTAACAGATAGTCCAAAGCGTTGGCTATACTCTACAATAAGGTTCATGGCTCTCTGCAAGTTTTGAAGGTTATTAGCTATTACCACGGTGTCGTCTGCGTAGCGGATATTACTAAGTAGTTTTCCATTTATTCTAATGCCTGTGTCTATGTTCTCAAGTGCTTCTTTGAATATTGCTTCTGAATAAATGTTAAACAATAGAGGCGACAGCACACAGCCTTGACGTACACCTTTCCTTATTGCCACCTGTTCAGATGTTAGCCCATCAACTCTCACTTGTGCAGTTTGGTGCCAATAAAGGTTTGTAATAATGCGTAAGTCTTCTGCATCAACCCCGGTATTTTTTAGAATTTCCGCCATTTTTTGATGTGAAACGCAGTCAAAAGCCTTCCGATAGTCAACAAAGCACGCGTAAACATCGACATTCATGTCTCTACATCTTTGGGTGAGTACATTAAGAGAAAAGAGAGCCTCACGCGTTCCTAATCCATTTCTGAAACCGAACTGAACTGGATCGATTTCTCGCTCGCATTTGCTGTAGATTCGAGTATGTGACTACTATTCCTTTTAAAATAACACTTAATAATGCGCTGGTTCGTAGTCAGTTCAATAATTTTGATAGCGTGTATGGGTTTTGTTTGGATAAAATTGAATTTCAAGGCTATGGTTATTTTGAGCATGCGCAGTGATAAGGGATAGGTAAATGATTTCCAACAACGACAAAGATGGTCCGTTATTTACGACGAACAAGGATAACAATGTTTGCCGTTAGTTTTGACACGGGGCAGAAAGTGTTCCACCTTCCACCTTTCTATCTATGTTTAACTTCAAATCTCAAATGTTGTACGGTAGTCAACATTCTTGTGGAAAAAAAACGAATTGATGACCTCTTCCAGTAATATTTTGAAAGATCTTTCTTCCATAATCGTTAACATAATGGGGATAGTTTAACGCTGTAGAACTTGTACCCGAACAAAACAATTAAAACGTCAAATAACAAAAAATGTGGCACCTTTTACTGATTCAAGGAGTCATTCTTTTCTGGCAGTAGTTAGCACTATCGTAAATAACGATAACTAGGATTTTCGTTATTTTAAGTCGTTCAAAGGCTCCCTAATAATGTAACAGGTAGATTCAATATTTGCATAATTATTTTAGCTTAGAAAGGCTGAATTTTTATTACTACTATTATTATTTTTAAAATACCTTCTGTCCTTTTTATGATATGACTGTTTTTAATAATTGTAATTTTATACACATATCATATTGAAAACTAATATTATTATTTTATCACTCAAACCTAATTTTAATGAAGTATGGTCCTACTGTTTCAGCTATCTTCTTGACATTAGTGTCAAACCGTCGCAACGCTGCCCTCCTAAGGCATTGGTAAAATTGCAATGCCGCAAAATTGAATATATCAGTCCAAAGAAGAGCATTTCAACCAATTGGTGGTACCGTTTAAACGCACCACTTCCAGCGGCTTTTTCACCGACATAGGGTTGGCGGTATTTCACTTACCTACCGGTATTCAACCGGAGCCCACTCCTCTGAGTTTCCTCTATGCAGAGCTGAAACAAATCCTTTTCAAAAAGATTTAAACCATGAATCACAAATCATTATAATTTCAAAAAACTATTAAAATTTTAAATCCTTGTGAGTAGATAAGTTGACTTAAATCAAAAATTGTTATATGTTTCAGCTATCTTTGACTTGATTTAAATCCTTGTTTATGATTTAAATGTTTTTTTTTGGATTTAAATCATTGTTTGAGGTTTAAATCGTTGTGGGATTGTAAAATTGTAAATCATTTTGTTAATCAAAATCCTTTCACAAGCACACCACTCCTTACCGCTCCTACTACACAAGCTTGAGAATAAATTAAAACTGGAAGCATTTAAATCAAAACATTATTCTACAAACAAGTTATGGCGAAACGAAACTCTCAACGTATAAATAAAAACAAAAGTAACACTGTGTTTTAAAAAATCAGGTAACGTTGTGGTAACATGTAACAGATAGGTAACCAACTAAGTACTAAGTGAGTCAGTACCTACTACCTACACAATACAGTGATTTTAAATCGTAAAGAGATCTAAATCGTATTTTAGATAATAAGCAAATAATTTTAAATCGAAAAATGGTTTCAAATTATTTGCAGAGATTGAAATCAAAAATGATTTTAAATTAAAAAATGATTTAAAATAATTTAAAAATGATTTTAAGTCAAAAAAAGATTTAAAATCATTAATGCAGCATAGCAAATTGTTTTAAGTCTTTTGGTCAAATCTCTTTGTCGAAAAATATTAAAATCACAAATCATAAATCACTAAGCTCGGAAAAGACTTTAAATCAAATGATTTAAATCTAAAAAAGATTTAAATCATCGTTAAAGTTTCAGCTCTACCTCTATGATACCGCCGCTCATCGAGCTTTTTTGACTTACTCGCGAGGCTGCTACATCTCATCCTAAGACGGTTGTCCTTCGTACATCAATAACCGAGTGATATAACTGCAACGTCAGTCCAGAGCTCAGAATGAACTGCTAGGGGATGTCTTTGTTGAGCCTGCGAGTGTTGGTCCATTTGAAGCCCACGACAACAAACTCCTAACGTGACATCTTCATAGCAGTCGCTGTATACTGGTATTAAGGCTTTACCTTCTGGGCTGCTTAGTTCTATGAAGAACTCTACGGAGAGGAGGCTATCTCGTGATATTCCCCTTCACTGTTTAAAAACTCTTGCTGTTAAACAATTTAGCTAGCTACTTTCCTTCAAGTCTGCGGTTTTAAATTTTGAGTGTTTCGAGTTTCTGCTACGTTTGAAGAAAATTAATAATTTTGATGGTGCGCGTATTTACAGGTTCGCCAAAAATAATTTTTTGGTAGAGAATAAGAGGCTGTAGGGCCAACTCGGTTACACCGTTTCATTCAGTGATATGTTTAGAAAGATTAGAACATAACGAGGAAACAACATTAAAACCTACCAAAATTGAAAGCTATATCTTTGAATCTCAAATTCCCTTTTAAATCTGATCTAACGATCATTATTCTTTTTTGGGAGAAGGTAAAATTCAAATTCTCTATACCAATTTATAAACTCAGTGCTAAATAAAAACCTATACATTTTTGCGCTTATCCACGTTTCCTGCGTCTCGATTTTTTATGGCTAATCAGCTCCCACATGCCTTTACAACTTCTTAAAACAATATTCAATGGAGTTATTTAATGAAGTTTCAAGGCATAACAATTTATTATTTAATACAGGTAATATCCAGCGATATAGGGGGTAAAACTGATATGATGGGGAGAGTGACTGGACTTCTTTTTTTAATACTCTATTTTACTCTATGATTCTAATTTTTCAGTGCGCGGTATGTATGACTGCCCAGCTATGGATCCAACCTCCAGGTATCTTCACAGAGAGTATAGCCTGGGGATTAGCGTACGAGCTACCAAACGACACTCAATCTTTCGAGGATCTGATTGGTTCCAAATACATGATCAAACGCAGGAACAGAAGAGATTTATACAACAAAATGGAGACTATTCTGGACTCGTAAGTTCTATTGGATATACTAAGTGCAGAAAAAGTACAACACTCTTAGTTTGTAGAACTTCTTTAACCAAATTTTGCTAGCTGATAAAAAAATGCTTCTCTACTTTATATAATTCTAAACCGATAATATGTTCCCGTACAATTCAGTCAGTCATTCAGTCATTTGTGCTTTGACATGTGCTTCATTTGTTGGCTAAACATGTCAGAATATGATGAGGTCCAGAATTTACCCAATTTAGTGAATTTGAAAGGGGTATAATCGTTGGATCCGTTTCTTCTGGCTCTACGAGAAGGTTTCTCAACAACTAGAACAACTGCAAGTGAATGATTTGCAGATGTGGGCACGCGCAGCTTATCAAGGAATACGCTCATTTGGTCCTCTTCTTCTTCGAGTGCCGTCTCAGAGTCGAAAGTTGGCAATCATCATAGCTATTTTTACTTTATATATGGCTGCTTTAAAAAGGTGGTTAGAAGTGCATCCGAACCACTTCCTCAGATTCCGCAGCCATGAAATTTTTCTTCTACCTATACTACGTTTTCTATGAATTTTACCTTCGACAATCAACTTCGTCCACGATTGCAACGTAGTGCAAGACGGTATATGTGGTTGAACGTCATATACATCGCATTATTGGCGTGAAGGTTTGGGGAGCACCTCTAATTCTTTGCAAGACTCCATGACCGCCCACCTCTTCGTCAATATAGTGTTACAGCCCTGTCTTGTACTATATCTGAGAGAACATCCAGGTCACATGTTTCAGCAGGATAATACTCAGCCACATATAGCTCAAATTTCATTGAATTTCCTAGAAGCTGCTGACATAATCCTTTTACCTTGGCCTCTTGAGTGTCCGGACCTATCCCTAATTGACTGTTTCTGGGATATGATGGGAAGGAGACTCAACAATTTAGTGTCCCAGCCGCAAACTTTAGAGGCTCTTCGTCGTAAGCTTCAAGTAGCATGGAATAGGTTACCTCAAGATGCAATCGATCATTCGGTTGACTCCATGCCAAGTCGTGAGTGTGTAAACAACCGAGGAGACCAAATACATCACTGACTTTTTTGTGTTTATTTTTCATAATTACGTTCGTGCTAAAGTCGTCCTCATTTATTAATTACAATTACAAGATAGCTAATTCGTGGTAAGAAATTGCTGAAAGTAAAACATTCTATCCAGGTGTTGCATTTCCTGTACTAGGTATACCATACTGAGTCAGCTTATATTGTTGATTAATTATAAACATGGGTGGATTGCAAATAGAATATTTATAACATTCTGACTGAACCCAGCTCTATTCTAAAACACATAATACATACTGTACCTCTAATAGATCCTCTTAAGGTCATCTTGGCTCTGAGTTTTCTCTTTTTTATGGTGAACATGTCGCCAAATATTGACTGTGTGCAAGAAACTATCATGTTTATCTAATAAACATGGTATGTGCTTCAAAACACAGACTTATTAATCAGTTCCGCCTTAACTCCCATGCGGGCTGCATGTTTTCTCCATGCTTTCATCACTTTTGCCTTTAAATCCATGCTATCTGTGTTCATCCTGCGATGCATGTGCCAGATAGATTAGCATAGAAACAGGCTGTTTTTCAGTTTAATATCGTACAGTAGGCCTACCTAAAGTATAATCATTTATTGCCTAATAGCTACTGGTCAAAATCAATTAATTTAAATCTAAAAGACCAAATACCGATTTCGATAGCAGCATGCCCTCACAGGTGGATTAAAATATGGTCGATGAACTGTCTTCTAATGATGTATTTCTCATTTCTTAGAACACACCAAACAGGTAGCAGCTTCTGAGGATGCCAACCATTTGTGCTGGCGAAACTACAATTCATCGGACCATGGCCGCGAAGACCTTACACAATACGTTAATGATACGTATACTTCTTTTAGCGAAACATTCAGACTCTTTTCAAGCAAAATATCAGAATCTTGATTTCAGCTAAGACAAATGGGTACTTTTCTGTTATTTACTTCTGCAGACGCATAACAAATTGCAGCTGGCAGCAGGCACGTTAAGATGCATTGTACCAGCATTTCACTTAAGAAATTTATGAATATGAGTTTATCCTTCGCTTTATCCTGGACCAATAAAAATTGGAAACTTCCCAAAATCCATTTAGAATATTATTCATAAATCAGGCGACAAAAATAATTACTCTTCTTTCAGAGCCGGCTATGATGGGCGTTCTTGTGTCTTACGGTCACTCTGTGAAGCCTCGTACAGATTTCTCCCTAAAGAGGATAATATTTTGCACCATATTCTGAAGATAATTTTTAGGTAAGCTTTATGGATAGTAATAGCCAAAACTTGCTATTTTATACACTGTCCAAATGCTATGTAGGCTATAATCGATTTTGAAATGGTTTTCCCTATTAAACAATACATGTTTACCATATGGAGGAGATTTTTGAGGTGATGGGTAGCCAAAATAAACTAGGATTACTCTTTTAACTTTTATTAAGAGATATACGTAGTTGATAAGCGATCACACGTCACAAGCGATTCTTCATGAATGGCAATACAAATGTATTCCATGGTAAAAGCCAAAGCTGTCCTATACGTCATGTCACTTGTCCAATCAACCGTCATCCAACTGAAAGAAAGTATTCTATGTAATATCTGACATGATGAAGATAGATAAAAAATGTAAACAAAATAGATATTTCACTTCAGCTTGTGTGGCAGTTGCTTATAGCGGTTTGCGTCAACAGCAAATACTGAACGACATTTTCATTGTATGGCTTACTACACTCAAATAGATTGGGCAACGATAAAACAGCCAAAATTCTTTCCGTTTTTAAACAGCACAACAGCTAGTTTATGCTACTACTGCTTCGACAACAAATGTACGAATTATTTTTATTAGAAGGATTTGGATGTGGTTTGTATCAATATGTCATAATTGTATCTTTTCTTTGAGTTGAAATCTCGGTATGTCGTCTCCCGCAAGTCTTCGAATGGAGACAGAAAGTACTGTATACACCATATAAATATACACCAATCTATTGTACACAATCTTTAAGCATAAGGACCATGGCTTCAAGACGCCACTAAAACATGTTCTTACTGATGGTTCTTCTTGCAGTTTTACGCTAATGCCGATGATTAATTGAAAAAACGTTTCAATCAGTTATGTAATTTAAGGACACAGTAGGACATATGAAAGGTACCAGCGCCGGTACTCTGTAACTTAAGAGATAGAAAAGTGTTTCTATCACCATGACGACCATGGCGATTGGGCAGTTTCGGATACCTACCACAAATTGGCTACCACAGCATAGTAAACAATCAGCACAATATCTCAGGCTGGCGGCAATAGGGTACTTGCAGAAAAAAATATTATGTCGTTTACGCGTTCCTTAGAGCCTAGTAAACATGACAAAATCACTTGTTTGGTTTTCTGGAATCGGCTGTGAGAGATATTCCAAAAATTATTTAAAATGCCGGAAAATACCGCGCAAACAACCTCTGATGTCAGTGATATCCTATAGTGATGAGATGTAAAGTATTGATATTCGATATCGATAGCCAGTGCTAACCTAACATTTTGAAATGAATCATTATAACCACAAAACACAGTCACACACAAAAGTACAAAAGTCAAAAGAATGAAAGTTATAGCGTTTTTCACTGGGCACATTTTGGTGCACTCCGAGCGAGTGCAGAATACTGAAGATGTTCACCTAGGGCAACACTTCTGCACTGGGTTCTTCCAGTGGAATACACATCAAGAAACATCAACTTGTTTGTCTGAAAACTGTTCAAAAGTTCCTATGTAATTGCTAATTCTGGGAATTTTTTCTCCCGAATTTCTTCCTAAATAGATATTTGTTCATCCTTAGAAGATGAGCTGGATTCTGCCAATTCAAACAAGGAAATTAAAAGTTTGTTTTTTGGTTCACTCTACTCATTGTGACTGAAAATAGTGAAAATCAACTAGGTATTACAATGGTATTACTGTATTCAAAGATCGAAAGTTTAAACAGATGAAACACAATTCTATGATTTGAAGTTTCCCGCTCAAACCACTGTCATTTTCTTGGTTCACTTCCACGACACTCACTTTGAAATCGGTGCAAAATTATTGCACTCAGTTCGACCGCTCCGAGTGCAGAAATGCCAGTGAAATGCAAAACAGAAATCCAGTGCAGCCCGAGTGCAACCAGTGAAAAATGCTATTAGGCTAGATTACTAATTCACTTTGTAGGGATGGGCTTGAATTAGATTCTATCTTTGGATTCATTCATAATGGGATGCGCCGAAATAAAATGACGGCTTCGATTAGTTGCGGATCTCGGTCACAAACAGCATGAACTGTGATACCTATCAGATATAAAAATGTATTGCAACGAAAATGCTAGTGGGTTAATTACCTGTTTCAAATATGTTTAAGTATCAATAAATTGAGTCGCATTGTTAAAGAATTCAGATCATCTCTAGTTTGCAGTTGAATCTCACTGACCTGCGCTGCAGCAGTATCGATTGTCGATATCTATAAGGTATCTGTGACGTCAGCCCTTGTTTTAAGTTACATGGAAAAATTTGAATATATCCTTATTTTATTTTGCAAATATGTTTTTTTGGCCGTCAGCAAAATCATGTTTTTTGTTTCCTACTACTTCTTGATATGGTTTTCTTTACGCTATGTATACTCCCGAGACGATCTCACGACCTCTGCAAGTACCCTATTACACGCGCATCCCCCCCTTTTGGATGATTGTTTGTAGGAATGCTAACGATATTTCGATATTTGTACTTCTGCACCAATATTGAGTATTTTTTATCTTAGATACTTTTTGAGCGATTCCAAGCTGATATCGCTACTTTTGTAGGGGTATTGGTATCGAAAATAATTATATAATTATTGAGGGGTGTAATCAATTTCTGGCTAAAAAATATCGAATTGATACCGGTATCGATATTCGTTTTCGCATCTCTACCCAGACTTCACACCCGTAAAGTCATCCCAAGGTCAAATTCTGTGGGAACCATTTCTACTTAGGAAATCCTCAGAGATATTCTGCTGGTAGTTTAATACGCTGTGTGGCCTACTACGCTGACATATTTACGAAGTCACCTGATTCTATAGTACATGGTGCATAGAAACACGTTTCTAAGTTACAGAGTACCGGCGTAGTAAGCTTATAAAATCGCACTTTTATTCGCCTTTTTATGAAGCTAATAAATCTTTTACGTAAACAATCAGTACATATGCCGTGTCATCGGCATATGCACTGATTTCCCCATGAAACGGTAATACTTTTCTAAAAGCATCAGTAAAGACAGTAGAGTAGTCGGTAGACTAAATAGTTTTTACGCACTATCAAAGCCCCTCCATAGTAAGCACTCAACGATAGTAAGGCATCAGAAGCTGTTCAAGGATTGGGGAGTATTCTTAACATTTGATTGTTTATCTCCAGTATGTACTCTATAGTATAAGTCAAAGGTAGAAGTGGAAGGTTCCAACAAAAGTATGTACTGAAATTTTATTGGATAGTGACTCTCATGAGTAAGCACTCCCACCATTATTTCAAACACTATGAGAAGCTGTTCAGGATTGGGAAATATCTCCTATATTTGAGTGTTTATCTGAAGTGCATACTGAATTGTATGTATAAGTCAAAGGTAGAAGTGGAACGTTCCGATAAATGTATGTACTGAAATGAAATTGGTTAGTCACTCGGTAAGCACTCCCACCATTTTTTGAAACCACAGTTAGCCATCCGAAACGGTATGAGGATTGGGACGTATTCGTAGTATTCAAGTATTTCATTAAATTACATAGCGTATGGTATAAGTATAAGTAGAAGATTCATAAAAGAGAGTACTGAAATTGGTAAATGACTCTCAACAGTAAGCACATTCACCATATTTTGAAATATCAGTAAAATTATCGAAAGGTGTTCAAGGATTGGAACATATTCATAAAATTCAGATATTTAATTAAAGTTACATAGTGTATATGTAGTATTAGTCAAAGGTAGAAGTGGAATGTTCCAATAAAAGTATGTGCTGAAATTGGGACGATTGAACACTAAGCACATCCACCATTTTTTGAAACAACACGCATCAGAAGCTGTTTAAGGATTGGGGAATACTGAGTGTTTAAGCAGAAATACCTAAAATAAAACTAGGAATATTGTGTGGCTCAATATGAATTGGGAGTTAGACACCTGCTTTTAGAATTTCCAAGTAACTGTTTTTTGCACGCAAATGATTAAAATAGGAATCAACATTGTTCAATTTAATTTCCGTAACCCGTCCTGTGGTTGTACCTCTAGTCTGTTAATATGCTAGAAGAGAAATATTTCGGCTACCTTAGTGAAATTTATCAAGTTACGAAAAGTTCGTTTGGAATAAAAGACATTGTGTGACAGCCGTACCAGAAATAAAAAAATCGTTTTTTGCAAAGTAAGCCAGTGATTCTGAGACCAGAAATAAAAAATTGTCTTTTGCAAAGTAAGCCAGTGATTCTGAGGCCCTAAAGGACACAAGTTTTCTTACTGTTTGTTGCTGGTTTCTTCACGAGTTGCGGTACTGTCTTGTCTAGGGCTTGCAGCCTGTAGCTTATAAAGCAGACAGTATCGAGATCATAAGACATTGATGTATAGAATCTTCAACTTGTTAGAAAGTTAGCACTTTATTTTCGAGGATAAACCTTCCCTTTTATATCGTTGAAATATATAGGGATACACCTAAGTCACCTCCTAGAATCAGAATAAAATTGATATTATCAAACTATCAGAATCTTGTCGATCTAATATACAAATTCAAACTTGACCTTGCTTAAGTTTGCCCTCTAGACTTCCTATCTGTTACTTCAAAGCGGCACAGTACGTATAAATAGTCTACATGCACTAGAAAATTGAGATAATGCTAAATTTATTAGTGACTGCTGACACGCGCCAAATGCTTATTGAATTTTAAACATACAGGACTTAAAGTCATTTATTATTTCATGCATTTATCTTTTGATGAAGTTGCAGCAGACGTTTAACCCGCAGGGAGCCTGTACAACCTAATAAACCTAGGTCATAGTAAAGTTATACAATTTTTTTTATTATTTAGGGAGGTAGATACTATTAAGGTCCCTTGCTCCTATAGTGTTTTCTGTAGGTACGTCTATGTGCTTTTTTACATACACTTGATCTTGGGTATTGAGCGATATCTTCACCGATAGCTTAATTGCAATTGACCTTTCATCGCTGTGAACAGGAACTAGATCACAAAAATAAAACTAATGAATTTCATGTATTTTTAGATAGCTATTTAACAATAGAGAACCATTTATTTATTTTATGCATTTTTTATATTTTGACGAAGTTGGAGCATCGTAACAGAGGTTTAACCTACAGGTCGCCTAGAGACCCTAATGAACCTAGGTTATAGTAATGTGTCATACAAATTTTTGATTATTTGAGGGTACTGGATACTATTAAGGTCCCTAGACACTTTAATGTTTTCTGTAGGTACGTCTATATGCTTTTTCACATACATTTGATATTGGGTGTTGGGCGATACCGTGACAGATAATTTAAGCTTATCTTCGCTGTTAACAGGAACTCAATCACAAAAAAAAACTAATGAATTCCATTTATTTATAGATATCCTGAAGACCAAGTTCTGTCCTCCGAACCAGAAGAGCATCACATATATCATCACGCTGCGCAACTGGGCAGAAAAGAACGAGATTGTTCTTCCATGTTTTATCGATGTCCATTTTCTTTAATAGACATGGCTTTGGGAGAGTATTCACCCTATTTGACCTAAATAGAGACAGATAAGGACAAACATTGTTTTTTATTGACCAGTATATCTTTTAGTTTCCCCTTTTGTTACGGCTACCCTAGAGTCTAGAGTAGAAGATAGGAAAACGGATTTTAAAGGTTAACACAGCAAGGAAAATATTAATCTAGCCTTCCGTGAAATCTCTGCTCTTATATCTACGTCGCTTATAAACTTGGTAGATAAGCGCTTCGACTTTACTATAAAAGCTGTATACTACAAAAGATAGTGATTCAGACCAAATAGCAGTCATATGCTAATCTTTCTAGGTCGCATACATTGTTCACCAACAGAGTGTGTGGTTTCTATTAAGTAGATATGGGTCGCATACCAAATATTACTCAAGGACGCTAATAGGTTTTTTCTTGGTAAATTTATGATAAAAATCTACCTGCGAAGACTCAATAATCACTAAATCGATTTTGGTATAATTTTTGGTGCCTCATGTTGTGAGTCGTATAAATGGTTGCATTCACCAGGAAGGAGCGATGCTACAGCGATCACCCAATTTCTGGTAAACAGCATACCAGCTGGTGTGCTCGCTTCCGTAGCGATGAATGAATGAATGAATGAATGAATGAATGAATGAATGAATGAATGAATGAATGAATGAATGAATGAATGAATGAATGAATGAATGAATGAATGAATGAATGAATGAATGAATGGATGAATGAATGAATGAATGAACGAATGAATGAATGAATGAATGAATGAATGAATAATGAATGAATGAATGAATGAGGGATAGACGCTCTCTGGTGGCTGGAACCGCCAGTCATAGGCCTACCAATTGGACCTTTTGCACCTCTCCTTACCCTGGTTCCCAAGTCCAGCCCTCATCACAAAGGTGAGGATGGCCTTGGGTCCTGCCCATCTTATATCCTCAGGTTCAAGAACCCTTGAACCGAGTGCGGTCTGCCTGTGATACCCAAGGGCTTTACAACGACATAGAATGTGTGCTGAGAATTCTTCCTCCTCGCCACAGCGTGTACACGTCGGATCACTTGCCACCCCCATCACATATAAATGACGTTTGAAGGTGTTATGGCCGGATAGCAGGCCGACAAGTAACCTTAGTCGGCTTCTGTCCAGTGAGAGACAGAACCGCTCCACCTTAGCCAGGGGTCCTGAAATAAGTTCTCTAGCTTAACGGAGATGTCCAGAGATTCCTTTCCATCTGATACGATGCTGATTTTGCAACCACATCTCTATTTTCCTCCTAATGGTACCTGCTGCCAGCCTCAAAGCCGACTCAGGACCCAGGAAGTTATTCCTCGACCCTCGCCTTGCGAGCGCGTCCACCATTTAATTACCACTACCTCTAGCATGACTCGGCACCCACATAAGCGACACCTGACGTCTTGCAGAAATTTCATCCAAGACCTTTCTACATTGCAGAGCGAGCCTTGATGTAAACCTACAAGCACTTCTAATGCTACCTAGCTGTCAAAGAAGATGGTGATCCACCTGCTTGGAACCCTGAATTTCGTAAATACGAGAGACACAAGATAAAATCGCATATAGCTCTGCTGGGAATACCGTGGTGTATCCCCCAAGAGAGATGGAGAGCTTTGTTTTTGGCCCATGGACCCCAGCGCCGGAGCCTTCGTCGATAAGTGAGCTGTCGCTGTACCAGACTGGCCTTCTCCCCTCAAAAGGCCGCCTGCCGCTTGGCCCCCACTCTTCCCTTGTGGGATATCTCACGGTAGCGATCAATTAATGTCATTATGTTATTCAACGCAACCAAATTGAACTGACCAACCTAATAACATATGATAACTATCAACTCATGACAAGCATCAAAACGTCGTTCACCAGAACCATGATCGCTACAGTAGCAATGAGGAGTAGCGATCCTAGCGCTACTTTCTGGTGAATGCGACCAATGCTGTTATTTTTGACAACTTATGCATTCATGGGGGACTTTTTCTTTCCATTTGCGCGCCATACGCTTTGCAGCAGGTGGTTACCTACTTCAAAGTGCCGTTTTCTGCTCTCCTCACTATTGTTAAGGTGTCGATGACGTGATACCGGTATTCGATGTATTGGAACCACGAATTTTGTTTTCGACTATGACCTCTCCTTCCTCCAAGACGTAGTTAGTGTGTGTGTGCTGGCACTGGTTGTGCCTGATTATCTGATCGTGTGAAATATTGTGCAATGTTACTTATCTTGTGGTTACTGATAACACTCGCATCCAGCGTTTGACGGTAAGTCCTAGACGGGGCAAACCACCTACAAAATTTTGTAACCTTGTTTTCTCTGTGATTTCAGACATGCTATTCAACAGAAAAGAGCTGACAACACAGTAATTGATTTTGCCATGTATAATTATTGTAACTAGAAATCGAATTAATAGCAATAAATAATGAAAGTGTAAGGTTTGTTCACTTTTCTGCCTCTACATTGAACTTTCGTATAATATACATGTGCATTAAAAGTACACAAATGTACATTTAATGAACATACTATGGCTGTGGATGTTCGCGACAAATGTAAATGAAATGTATATTGTTTATGTCTATTTTAGATCTATTATACGTTCATGCTCCATTTCTAGATATACGCACAGAAAAATCTGTCGTTCTGTCAAAGACTTGCGCTTGGATTCAATAGGACGTTACACTCAGCATTATTCAAATACAGCGATGCTTTATCCAATGGGAAGTGTATAGTTGGTAACTAATTATATCGTATTTGTCGTAACTACAATATGTCATTGGATTCCAATGAATAATTCAATCGCAGCCTGTCGTTGAATCGAATCTGTGTTTGGTAATTGATTCTAAACTACTTTCTTTTCCTTGGACCAACAGATTTTATTGCGAGGACAGCTGATCGATTCGTTTCGATGTTTGATTGTGTTATTTTGTATGAAGTTATAGGGAGCATGATATAAGAATTAGACATAAGCTTGCACCAGTTGTTGCATTTTTACCTGAAATATAACTATCTGACTAATCTAAATACCTGCATTCAAATGTGGTTGTTAGCTCTTCTAAGCCCCAATTTCTCAGTCGGTCCTCCATTTAATATATAACTGGACACATTTAAATCACACAATTGCTGATACGTAAAACCACGAGATGACACAACACGGCTAACACCGAAACACCACAACGAAGCAACCTCGCCCATGTTGGTGGGTTGGCGGCGATAATAACACTGAGATGATCCCCCTGTTCTTTCTTTTTACGTTTATTGAATCGGGACATCAGTCCCGCCGAATACTGATTATAGTTCAGCGAACAACAAGGGCCATTGAAATAAAATTAATTTTTATCAGATGAATTATCACGAACTGCTGTTGCAGTAATAATTTTTGTACATCGAATAGATTGTATGCTTTGCTTAAAAGAAACAGGGTAAATTTGGAAACAAAAGGATGTTTTGATTGCACTATACGTCAATACTGGTATTAGAAGGATTAATTAGAAGGATTATATACATCGTTAGAACGAATATAAAGTTATTTTGAATTTATTGGCGTACCTGTGATTACTTCGAATATAAGGATTGATATTCTTTCGATGACATGGATTTGAAACAACTATAAATATATTTAAAGCGATGGAAAAACATCCCAATACTACCAATAAATTAGAAACGCAACAGTATTTCTTTCTGTGTACATACCCATTGATTCGATATTCATTGTATAAAATTTTGTTGTTGTCTAGGAAGCTGATACACAAGGAAAGCTACACTGGAGGGTCCTGTAAGTATCCCTAGAGACTTACTAAAGGGAACTAAATATTATTCAATGGAACCTTAATTATTACTCAAGGGACGACTACGAACACGGCCCTTAGACGATAAGGTATATTTATCTATCTGTATTATTTCTGGTTAGAAGAAGGTTTTGGTTAGATTCGGTGGCAACACAGTTCCCAACTTGTTAGTGTCAAGTGCCATCAGCACAAAGTATCAGGAGATCGAATTACAAATCTGGAGCGCGCCTTCGAGGCAGGAGCGTCGTCGTATCGCCGTGGCATCCGGTGATCCGGTGATCCGGTGGGCCGAAGCCTTCATTTCCATCTCCGTCCTCCGCCACCACCGATAATTCCGGCTCGCTGTCCTCCGACCGGGTATTGACGGCCTGCTCGGAGCTCTTCGGACGCGCTGTTGCCACACGGCGGCTTTGTCCGAAGAAATATGGTGGCTCTATGCCGAGGCATTCTTTTACATTATACACTGGCGAGCAAAATTTTAGGTCACTTTTTACAAACAATTTTGGAAAAAAGTTAATTATTGAACTATCGGCCTAATAGGCGGTGAATCATTTTACTTCCCACACCGATAGGTGAGGGGAGTATTCTGATCGCGAAAATTTTCGATTTTGAGATAATACGCTTTCTGAGCGTGTTATGATGTCTACATAACGAAAATCCACGTCACTCATTTCCGTCGGTCTGTCTGTCTGTCGGTCTCTCTGTTGGCGTTTTTCTAACGTCGTAATATCAGTAACCGCTGCATGAATTGTGATGAAATTTGGGTAGCGATATGTTGTGATGTCGTAGTAGGTAATGTTCCGATAATTTTGGAAATCGTTATACGGGGGGTGGAGTAATTAGCAAAAAACGAAAAATTTCAAATATTCCTCAAACTTCGTTTTTATGCGTTTTAGGGGTTCCTGATCATTTTCTACTTTTTTTTGTTTGGGGGTGAATTTGGGGTGGTTGGGGGGTGGGGGGTTGTAAAACTGAAAAATTTGTTGTATTCATAATGGCCGTCCAATGACCTGTGAATGAAGGACCTAGCGGCATAATACACTTTTTTAGGTCCATCCGAACATTGCCTTGCTTATAATAGAAACTAAGGGACTTCGTGATGTATGCATCCGAGTGTTGTTTTAGATTGCGTCGCGCGAAAATTATCGAATTGATTTTAATGAAATTTTGACACAATATTGCTGCCGCGACTAGGATGGAAAACGCGCATGTTTTGTAAAAATCGTGTCAATGGTGGCGCAGCAATAATAAAAAAACTAAAAATATAAAAATAGCTCAAACTTTGTTTTTAGGCATTTTAGGGGTTCCTGATCATTTTTTGCTTTTTTTTGGTGGGGGTGAAATTGGGGTGGTTAGGGGGTGGGTTGTAATACTCAAAAATGTATTCTATTCATAATAGGCTGTCCATTGACCTGTGAAAGAAAGACCTAGCGGCATAATAGATGTTTGTTAGGTCCATTCGGACACTGGTTTGGCTATTACAGAAATCAAGGGACTTTCAATTGTCTGATGTACATGGAATACGAGTATTGCTTTAGATCGTTCTGAATTTAGTAACATGGAAATTATGGAATTAATTTTAATGAAATTTAGACACAGTACTATTACCGTGGCGAGGATGAGAAATGCGTATGGTTTTCAAAAATCGTGTTTGTGGCGGCGCAGCAATAATAAAAAAACTAAAAATATAATAATAGCTCAAACCTCATTTTTAAGCAATTTGAGGGTTCCTGATTGTTTCGTTTTGTCCAAATGAAGCTGGCAGAATAAAAATTGTGGTGTTTTAGTTCCTACGGAGAGACTTAGGAAACTATTATTCACTAGTTATTGTGGCGGATATTTTTTGAGGACTTGATTGCAAGAGGATTTCAGACTATAGCTTCATGCAAAGGAAATATAATAAAATGGTATCACTGTTATGTGTGGGAAGTAGCGAGTCAATCAACTTGACTCCATTTTTTTTCCTGGCGAGCATATTTTTGTTGTTTATCAGTTGAACTCGGCCACTAAGTATTTTTCAGAAATTTTATAAAATAACGTGAACTTAGAAGTATTTATTTAACTAAACAAACAAGAATACAGGGTAATTTCAGAGATATGTTTGTGTCAATAACTGGAAGCTTGATTCTCAATGCCAGAATAATTTCGTCGTTGTCTGGATTTGTCTCAAATTATCATGTTTTTGCTATCCTTGATTTTGTATACAGGGTCAGCCAAAACTCGCGACCATAATTTTTTTTTGTTATTTTATTTGGAACACCCTGTATGTAATAGCATCGTCAGAAAGTTCTTACAAAATAATTCCACTTCTATTACGTATTCCCTATACCTAAATGTAACAGTTATGGAGCTAGGGTCTCGAAGGACAGGAATGAAAGAACAGGAAGTCGTAACAGGAAATCAATTAAACATTTGTAGCTTCCGCTAGAAAAATCTTCTGATTATAAGACAAGAGTCAATCACTTTTGCACGGTTAGCCATAATCTATTTTCTCATTTTTGATACGTTCACAATTAAACCTTCTTGTAATAGCTGATATAGTCTTGTTAAAGATTCTGTAGTTTTACTTTCAGATAAAGCACAGCATCCATGGCTAACTTTAACAAAAACCAGAATTTGGCAAAAATATTGTTTTACTACTTCAAATCGAAATAACTCCATAATGTTATATTTATGTGTGGTAAATGCTTGATAAATGTGGAAGTATTTTGTAAGAACTTTCTGACGATGCTATAAAATACAGGATGTTCCATTTAAAATAGCAAAAAAATTATGGTCGGGAGTTTTGGTTCACCATGTATGCAAACTCAAAGATAGCAGAAAATTGATATGAATTTGAGGTTATTGGGTTTTTATACCGGTGTCGCTTAGAACCTAACCTTAACGCTAAACTACGCCGGCCTAAAAACCTAAGAACCACAAATTCATTAGACGATGGCCGCGAAAGCCTTACACAGTATAGAAAATTGATAATTTTCAACAAAACTAGATAACCACGAAATTATTCTTGCATTTCAGTTGTTGATTTTTTAAGATACAGGGTCATTAATTAATTAAGATTTTCACATAAAAGTGGTCATATCTCCGAAAATACCCTGTATAACCTGATAAAACTCTAAACTTGCAGTAGGGAAAATGAGCACAATTTAAATTCGTGTTACATTTGAAAAAACCCAGCTTTGGTATGTCGTGACTTCATCAAAAGCCGTGTATATTGTAAAATAATTTTAAAATGCAGACCTTAGCCTTACCTACAACTAGTTTTTGAAAGTTTTTTTTGTATCCCTCATTATAACGGAGGTATCAAACCTCGGAGTATAAGTTGATGACCCTGTATATACCTGTATAGAGCACTTCCATGATGACGCGGCGTGCTGTCATGATCAGCTGATATTGAGCAAACATGGCTTGTTTACCGTATACCGCCATGTAAAATTGAGGACTTTTATTTGTATTCTTTTACAATTTTTTTGACATTTTTATCATAATTGTTGTTCTGTTGTGTTTTTCAAGGAACCTTTTTTGTCAGGTAAGCACATCTGTCAATTAAAATCATGTAATTTATGAGATAATGCATGATAAAAAACTTGAAAACAACAAAGAAAAAAAGTTTATTCATAAATTACAGTTATCACATTCACTCGGGCGACAGTTGTTATAGTCGTACTGCATCTATGCCACATGATACTCGAAAGTGATGCATTTCTTTACTTGAAATTTTATTTGTGAAGTAGTTCACTGCAGTGACCAACCTTTGGTGGATTAAGTTAAAGTAGCAAAAAGTTGAGTTTCTGGAACAAGGGATATATGTAAATATGCACCAAAAAAATAGGTTCATTATATTATTATTATTTCAAAATGCTTCCTTTTTATCATTATAGGTGTGGAAAAAATTCTTCACCTTTCCAAGTATTCGAGACAGAAGAGGCAGGCCGATACCGGGAGGCGAAGGGTGTGATGACTTTCTAGAAAGTAGATCCTGGTATATTCCTCATACTGTGCATACTAACAGCACCAATAAATGCTCATGTTATCTATCTATATATTTTTTAATAAATGGTGGAGAAAAATGAATTATTTATTATTATAGGGTATGCTTCTCACATAATCAAATTGAAAATATTTCATATCATTAGCTTATACCCACATTCATACTTTTTTCCAAGTATGTAACATGAAATGGTGTCTAGCTACAGCGAGGTGGAAATATGTATTTTAAATGGCACTTCGCTTAACATAGTGTGATTAATTTGTATGTTATCAAACAGGGTGACTATCTAAAAAACACTCATTAGGTGATTATAAAGTTGCACACACCAGAAGCTAAAGGATTATTACTTTAATAAAAAACTGTTAGTTATATTTTCCGATGTATTTATTATATATTTTTTCCTTCAATATATTAGGGCTTGTTCCGAACAGTATATAATTCAGTGTATCGAAGGGCGATGAGTGAAACACCATTCAGTGATGTGCTGCTGCAGTCCTCAGTCACACAGTGTATGAGCCAATATTATTGATACTATTGAGTTTATTCCTATAAACATAAACATGCTTCAGGTTTTGCCCAGTTCCTTGAGGTAGGTATTCACCTCCATCTGACATCCTGAAATAAATCATATTTTCAACAAAAATGAAAAATAGAAGAAAGCTAACTGATGAGTGATGTAAATGCATTAAACATAGTGCAAGTACGAACTTTCATTCTAATATTTTAAATAATGATTACTACTGTGACAACTATTCATATACCTATTATGTACCTTGTTAAATCTATAATGACTATAACACCTGTCGGCCTAATGAATGAGATAACTGTAATTTGCGAATAAACTTTTTTTTCTTTGCTGTTTTAAATATGCGTTCAAGTTTTCATCATGAATTATCTCATAAATTACATCATTTTAACACAACAACAATTATGGTAAAATTGTCAAAAAAACTGTAAAAAACACAAACAAAAGTCCTTAATTTTACATGGTGGTATACCGCAAACAAGCCATGTTTGCCCAAGATCAGCTGATCAAGACGTTTGAGGTTATGGTCGTGGAATTGCTCTATATGCCATCACACTACTACTTTTCTATGGTGGGTAGCTTCAACATAGGATTAATATGACCATTAGAACCTAAAGATCCATTGTATCATAAAACGTTCGAGTTTCCTGACCCACCCCCAAGTGTAGAATTGGCAACGGCGTTCCGCAAGATCGTCGCCGCCTTCGCCGCCTCCGAGCGTCGCTGCAGCAGTCTCGTGCCGCCGCATCTGGGGGCTCGCGTCACGCACCGCCGCCCCCGTTCTAGTCGCGTCGCGTCGCTCGCCATCGCTTCGCACACCTGCCGCCCCCGCGAGCCGAGATGGTTGATGAGGCTGCCCGATCAAGTCACCTCTGCCTGTGCGGGGACGTCACGCGAAACACGCCGGGCGTCGAATAAAAGGTAGGAAACAAAAGAATACCACCGTTTCACAGATATGCGGACAAAGTGGGCGTTCACTCTCTCCGCCTGGTATGGCGCAGTGTGAAGATCTATGAATGAAAAGTCATTGGATTCGGGTGTTTCGCTGCTTTTTTCTGCATCACTATGTAGGTTTTTGCTATAGATCCTGAAATGTCGCAATATATTTTGTGAAAAATGCTGAGGGTTAATAACAATGCTTGTCTAAAGAAGTATCCTAGAATAACGGATGGATGCAAATAATTCAAATATTTAGTAGAAAATGCTCTTTGGATTTTAGGATAATAAGGTATTGCAGATGTTTCTTTACTCAGAAACTCTGCAGTACTTTATTATCTCTAAATCCATAGAACCTTTTTTACTAAATAGTAAAAAAACTGGAATAGCATTTACTTTCTTCTATATTAATAAATTAAATGATTCATGAATCTGTAGTACTCCAAAAAGCGAAATGTTATTCATAATTTATTTCCATTCAACCATTCTCACCTAAGTGTTTTTTTAGCGATAAACTGACAGTACTCCAAAAAAAAGGTCAAGTTGCTTGACTCAGTACCTCCGATACATTACGCTGATACTAGTTTATTATTTTCCCATTGCATATCATGATGCTATAGTCTGAGATCCCCTTGCAACCAAATCTTACCCGCCCGCCCGCAAAAAAGTGCGTAATGCCATTAGCTCTTTCTTTCACAGGTCAACGCATAGCATATTATGAATACAATAAATTTTTCAGTTTTAAAACCCCCATCCCCAACCACCCCAATTTCACTCCCACCAAAAGAATTGAAATTGATCAGGAACCCCTAAGTTGTCTAAAAGCGAAGGTTGAGCTCTTTTTATGTTTCTAGTTTTTTTTTAATTGCTACTAACACGATTACTAAAAACCATACACATTTTCCATCCACGCCAAGGTATTATAGGTAGTATTAGTATACAGTGTCAAAATTTTATTAAAAATTGTTTTCAATGATTTCCGTCTCACACAATATAGAAGTAATTCTCGTACGTATTGTATAATAATAATAATAATAATGTTTATTAGGCAAAGACATAGAAAGTTACAGAAATAGTCTACAGAAGCAGAAAAAAGACAAAAGACATCTTTGCTGCAAATAAACGGGAAAAATCCACAGAGTGCATAACACTGTACGTGGTTATATGAATGTATAAATAAATAAATATAAAAAAATAAAGTAATCAAAGTAATGAATACATACGTTTTTGGAGTATGGGTACTACAAAAAATAAGTATTAAAAAAACATATATAAGAACCACTAAAAGATCGCATCCAAGTTATTTAAATACTCTAACACAAATCTATACACATAATTTTCACATACACTTATCCATCCAGTACAACACAAAAAAAAGAAAGTTTTAAAATATACACAATGGAAAAACCTATATCATTTATCACTCTACAATTTGGAGTAATGTATTGTAGTCAAAATTCATCACATAATTTTTTAACCTATTTTTGAAAAGTGCCTGCGAGTTTAAAAGCTTTATGCTGTTTGGTAATAAATTATAAAGTTTTATCCCTAAAAATGTCAAACTTCTTTGACCTATGGATCTGCACATAAAACTGGTAATGTAGTTACATTGAGAATTTCTAGTGGTATAATCATGGTTCAAATATGTAAGAAGCAGTTTATTTCTGTATAAGTAGATGCAGCATTTATAGAAATAAAGTTTCCTTACATTCATAAGACAGCATTCCTTGTAAAGCATGTCGGTGGGATACAACTGCGGTTTATTGAGTATAATTTTAAAAAACCGTTTTTGCAGTATTTGTAGAGGGTTAACATGAGTTTTTAGAACACCTCCCCAGCTGACAATACCATATGAAATATGAGGCTCGACAACAGCTTGATATAATATCCTTAAATGGCGGTAATCCAATACTTTTTTGATAGTATAAAATATGTAAATAATTGAACGCAATTTCTTCATTATGAAATCTAAATGCAAATCCCATCGTAGTTGGCTGTCAATGTAGATTCCCAGGTACTTTACTGATTGGGAAGATTTGATAGATATTATACTATCATTATCATTTATATTTAAAGTGTTGTAGATTGGTCCACTATTTTTATATATATGGAAAGGGACAAATACTGTCTTATCAAAATTTATAGACAGTAATTTATTATCTATATGTTTTTTTAAAACTGAAAAATCATTTTCTACTTTTATCTTAAGACTCTCCCAATCAGTATCTGCATAATATAGGACTGTATCGTCAGCGAACGATATTATTTTTGCTGTTGAATCTGTACAGAGCAAATCATTGACATATACCAAGAATAGTATAGGGCCTAAAATAGTTCCCTGAGGGACTCCATATTTTGGCGTAAGTGATGTGCTAACAGCGCCATTTACCTCAACACGTTGTACTCTTCCATAAAGATAACTACTAAACAGAGTAAGAGATGTGCCTCTTACACCAATATCCTCTAGTGACTTCAGTAATATGGGAAAGGAAACCGTATCAAAAGCTTTTGCTAAGTCGAGAAAAATAGCTAGGGACGGTAATTTCTGGTCCATGTTTCTATAGATGCAAGTTATTAAATTTGCAATGGCCTCTTCTGTTGATCGATTTTCTTGGAAGCCATACTGCGCCTCATTTATTATTTTATATTTTCTAATAAAGCTATCCAGTCTGTTCTTGATTATTTTTTCAAAAATTTTTGTAAAGTTGGTTATTAGAGATATTGGTCTGTAATTTGACGTGTTGAGGTTGTTGCCTTTTTTAAAAATAGGTTTTACTATTGATGTTTTGAAGTGGGAGGGGACTGTACCTGTTCTGAAACAAAGATTTATAATGCAAGCTAAGGGAGCACTTATGAATTTAGACATATATTTTATTGTTTCTGCTTTAATGTTATCAAATCCCGTTGCCTTTTTGTTTTTTAAGTCACAAATAATTTTTTCTACTTCTTCCTCATTAGTTTCCATCATATAGAGAGAGTTCACTTGTACTTTTTTGTTTACTTTGTGCTGAGGATGTGGTTTAATTTTATCTGCTAGTTGTTGTCCAAAATTAACAAAGTGTTGATTGAATGTATTTGCAATTTCCTCATTATCCGTTATAATTTTGTCATCATCCAGCCTAATTTTACTTATTAAATCTTTGTTACAATCTGGACCCTTTATTTCTTTTATAAGCTTCCATAAGTTTCTGCCATCTTGACTGTTAGACGCAATGATGTCTTTGTAGTAATCCCTTTTCCTTACTTCAATAATTTCTTTTAATCTTTTTTTATATGTTTCATATTCCATTTTTAGTTCTAAGTTGAGGGGCTGTGCTTTGGTTTGGAGATATAAGTCATTTTTTTTATTTACTGAGTTTATTATGGCATCTGTGATCCATCTTTTCCTTTTTATCTTATGGTGAGGGATTTTCCTGTATCTAGTGCACGACCTAATTTTGTTCATTACGATATTAACAAACGTGGATGTCAAATTTTCGATATTTGGTGTTTCACCGTTATTAAATATGAAGTCCCAGCTTTCATGTTGCAATTCATGTTTCAGCATTTTATAATTAATATATGAGAAATATTTGTTATTTGGCTTTTTATTTTGATTACTATTGTTATATTTTTCTTGAAAATTTATTTGCAAGCATGTCGTATAATGATCTGTGATATTTGATTCTATTACTATGGGCAATGAGAGCTTGTAATCTGCCGCTTTCATGAATATGTGGTCTAGACAGGATTTTGATGTTCCTTGCACTCTGGTAGGACAATTTATCATTGAGACAAATCCAAAGCTGTACAAAGTGTTCAAATAATCAGCACTGGTTTCATTTCTTTTAGTGATGTCTATGTTTATGTCTCCTAAGAACAATTCATATTTTTTATCTTTTTTATGTTTGGTGAGAATATATTGTAGATCAGTTATGAATTGTTCGGCTTTCAAGGAAGGTGACCTGTAGGTTGCATAAAGAACAAACTTTTCATTATTATAGTCGAATTCAACAATTATAAGTGTAGTGCCATTTAATGTTATTATATTATACGTATATGTTATATTACTTTGGATAAATACGAGAGTTCCGTCGTTTTTATTTAAATTAGATCCACTATAAATGCTATTGTAGTTTTCCAAACAAAATAGGTCAGTATTTTCAATTTTGTGGGTTTCAGTTAAAACAACACAATCTGGTAAGCGTTCGAATTGACTTAAATTTATCTTGAATTCATCAAAATTTCTTTGTGCGCTTCTAATGTTACTATGTACTATTGTAAAGTTGCTATTTTGACTATTTATTTTGAATACTTCGTTACATTGTTCAAAATTATGTACTGTTTCAGTGTCGATTTCCAGTAGGTCAAAATTTGTGACATAACTTTCCATTGTGCTTAGATTAAGAATACAATAAATACTTATCAACAAAAGACAAAGACTACACAACACTATAGTAGAGAGTTTTCAGCACAAAGAAAATAATCTAAAATTTTACACTCAAAAATATTCAGTGATAACTGATGATAAAAGCTAAACAAGGAAAATATATACAAATGAGAAAAAAAATTATATTTAAGTAGACCTTTCCAATCCAGCATTTGGCCAATAAAATAGGCACTACATATTCCATAAGAGAAGAAGTGAAGTAGAACATAACAGATAAAAAAAAGAAAAATATATAATTTACTCAAACCTAAATACCTATTTACACGTCTGCCGCGTCACCCTGTTCACACCTTTGTCACTAGAGGTCGAGTTGCATCGTGTGATCTTCATTTTTTCCTTGCTTCGTGTATCCTCTGTTATTTTCTTCTTGATTGGCTTTTCTTGTTCTTCACATTTTTCTTTGATGGTTTCAGTTCCTTTGACAGCACTAGATATTTTTAGTTCCATATGTTTAGGGGTTTCCATGTTTTTCTCTTCCGTCGAATTGTCTATATCATCAATTTCTTCACTTGCATATTCAGGTTTCTTTGGTGTTTTTATTGCAAAGTTACTGATACTGTCCTCAAAAAATGTTTGACTTACAGTAGGGGTAGGGGTAGCAGGTGCACTATGATGCCGGTGTAACTGGTTAGGTTCATTTAAAGATTGATTTGCTGACTGAGCTTCATTTTCCAGATCTTCTAGAGTGTAAAAATCATTGTTTATTTGTAAACGATGTCCTACTATTTTTAGCATACATTTTTTTTGCTCGTGCGGCCTTCAAATGAGAGTACAGCTGTTTGCGTACCTGGCGGTCATTGAAGCTCAAATCTTCACTAATGTAAATAGTGGTACCTTTCAATTTGCTCACATTCTTCAAAAGATTTTTCTTCTTCAGATAAGATACAAATTCAAGCTTGATGGCCCATTTATCGTTCACCTTAAATTTTGTGATGTTATTTATGTCACTTTCTACAAGCGTAAGTTCCAATGATTTGTTGAGCTGTTCTAGGATTTGTGGCAAGAGTTGGTCATAATCAGTTGGTACTGTAAGCCCAAATAACATTACGTTGTTTTTCCTTGTGTACCTATCTAAATCTGCACACTGTTTTTGCAGATGGTTACACTCTACTTCAAGTTTTTTAATTTTATCAGCACAACTCTCAAACTTTTCTATGATTTTCTGGTTTTCTTTTTCAATTTTTGAAGTTAACTCCTTCATGATATTGTTTCCCATTACCTGGATGGCTTCTAAGAGTTCATTATTTGAAACCTGATTTCCGCTCATCGTTCTGTCTCCAAAATGACTGGTCTATATATATATATAGAAATTCTTCACTTCTGTTTTTATGGATATTTATATTTACGTTACATAGGTTTTACCATCACTTATCAAACATGCAAAACACACTTCAGCACATAGTTTCAATGATTGTGAATAAAATCACATCAACAGTTTGATGAACGATGTTTAACTCACTCCGTTCCGTTGTTACTTTATTAGCTATCGATTTGCGATTTGCGAGAGAAACACGTATGTATCCGTCAGCGGTTGACTGTATACATCAGAAAATTCAGATAATTCTAAGTCCCCTGGTCTCTGCAATAGGCAAGGCAATGTTCGGATCATCCTAAACAAGTGTATTATGCCGCAAGATCTTTCTTTTCTAGGTCAATGGACAGGTTATTACGATTACAACAAATTTTTCAGTTTTACAACCCCCATCCCCAACTAACCTAATTTCACTTCCACCCAAAAAAGGTAGAAAATGATCAGGAGTCGCTAAAATGTGTTGTTTTTTGGAAATTACTCCGCCGCCCATGCACTGATTTTCAAAATTATAGCAGCATTGCCTACTGCGACGCCAGAACATATCTCCACCCAAATTTCATCACATTACATACAGCGGTTTCTGAGATTACGAAGGTAGAAGAACGCCAACAGACCGACCGACAGACAGACCGACGGAAATGAGTGACGTGGAGTTTCGTTATGTAGATATCAAGACACGTCCAAAAAGCGTAGTATCTCAAAATCACAAATTTTCGAGACCACAACTTTTATTCAACCATTTTCAGCTGACCCAAGGTATTATAAGCGATAAATAAATCTGTGAACTGCCGATTGTAATAATTCTATATACTGTTCATATAAACCTTTACCTGACATCTACGAACTAGAAAATTTAATAGAAAATCGTAAGGCTTATTTAAAGCACTCAACATCCATGGATTTAAGAATGAGCGAAGAGTTTTTTCAAATTGTGGTGGTAAAGTATTTCTAGGTATAGGTATGCAGTATCACACCTCAAATATCTGATTTATTCATCTTTTTGTTTAACGCAAGCTTAATCCTGACAACACCAAGGGACCACCTAAACTACATATGACAATTATTTCAGTTCTTATAGTTGATGGGTACATGTATTTTAAGGATATCCAAAAAATCCCTTATTGAGAAATTGATCTTGGTTGATATATCGATTTGAAAAAAAGCGGTCCTGATAATACCATGCTATCTTCGTGCGAAGGTGCTAATAAGGTTACTGTTTAAAAATAGTTTGCAATTAAACGAGTGTCGATTGCTAATATTTCTATCATTTAGAACCCATTGTTTGTCTATGAAAACAAAAAAAGAATGTAAAAATCTGTAAGTGCGAATAAACCAGCCCTGTAAGCGTTACAAATAAAAAATAGCCGGTAATGGAGGCAATGTCTCCTAATGCTTCATCAAGCTGATTTTTAAAAGTGTTCTCGAGTAAAATTTTATGGGGCATTTCTCTTATGGCCTCGTCTATGCTTCTACTGAAGTCGAAGAATACGTCTAGATAGCCTAAATTCCGTTCTTTATATTAAAATATCACCATTGTCCTATATTTTTAATCCCAAATGATCTCCAGAGACACTACTAATGGCAACTAATCCCCACCACCATTGAAAAGAATATGCCCTTCAAGAAACATACAATGCCTGACGACTACATAACTCAAAAGCACAAGCATTGACTTTGAGCGACACCTAATATTTCTCTTAAAAAGCATAACTGCATAAATAATAATCTAAGAATGAGACATTTTTCTCCGTACTTTATTAAGCTTAGGGCTTCAGTTGCAATTAATTTATACCTGTACGAAATTATTAAAAACTAATTCTGTATTTTACCCATTCAATCTGAACGTATTTGGTGAAAGTATTGGATTGAGAGATGAGATAATGCCAGTCATGATGGGTTGGTGATTGTTTCAGTTCGCTTTTAGCAATATTATTAAATTGTTACCTAATGAAAATATATCAAATATTAGTACTTTAAAAAAAAATCTATGATTGTTTGTAAATCTTTATGGTAGAGTTCAGAAACAATTAAATTAAATGAAGACTTTTGGGGATACGAGGAGTGGTAGATTTCTCATGTGGTTATACTAACTAGCACTTATATCGAGTCATACATACTATGTGGCCAATGGCCATCGTAAATTAACTAGCCGTGACATAAGTATGGACTTTGCCATAACTCTTGATTTATTTTTAATTTCAAAAATGAAAATTCATATTCTGCCTTGAATTAAAATGTTCCAAAAATATACCCAATTTCACTACTACTTTCTTTTACGTCTTGTTTTGTTTTATGTATAAAGGAAATGGCAAACAATGTATATCACTGAATATCCTATTTATGTAGTTCACCAAACTTACAACTGCAACCGGCAACAGCAGATATGCTTTCCGGGTGGTGCAGCATCTTGATTTAATAATCGCTGCAGAAAATATTTAATGTTTTATTTCATTTATTTTTCCAATCCTTTTTACCCCTTACCTCATGCCGCGCTGCTCAGTTTACGATGACCACACAGTAGGTAGTAATTTTGTACCCCGTCTCTGAACAGTTTCCGTTTTCGACTATAAATTTCACATAAAATGGTATCTTTAACTTCCAAATGCCATTAAATCTTCTAATTATTTTATTATTTAATTATAACAAAACTTACCTGTATCTAAAATCAGAAATGAAGATTTAAACTTATTTTTTAATCAGGTATAATATTTACATAATTACAACGTATGTCTTGCACAAGAGCTTTGTAAAAAAATTTAAATAAATTATAGTACGTCAACGTATTTGACCTCATTCTAGGTAGAATTGAAAACCAAAATTTTAAAGCTATATCCATTATGTACGAAAGTATGTTTTTCAATCGCTGCTAACGTCCCTGAATCTTGTCGCCTCTCTTCCTTCCCTGGCCAAATCAAACTTAGTGTAGGCTGTAGGTTAAAATACTTTTTTGCTAGTTGAATATTCATTCTGATCATCACAAAGCCTTATGTGGAGCAATAAATGAATAAAATCATTGAAAGCAATACAAGTTACATTTATTGGATCAATACCCAAATGGAAACAACAAACAATATTTACAAATTTATCTGTGTATTTTTATTGGTTTCCATATAGATAAATAGTTCTTCCAGAGAAGCAAAGTAGCAACTTGGCATTCAAGTTGATATGACGAGTTTCCTGAGTTATTACGGAAAACAACTTTAAAGTTTCATGAGGTTCGTCCAGCGTCCTTTCGATTTGGACCGCTTCCAGTTGTACCCAATTCAGGACAGTCTTTCAGATGACTAACATAGATTGTAATAATTATTGTGAATCTAAATTGTTTACACACACAAAAGTATTATAACAGAAAATAGTATTACGTTTCTTTCTAAGATATTAACTCAACTAGATTGGTACTGTTGAACGCTGTATATTAGAACGCCAATTGATCAGTAATGATAGATTGTCAAGCTATGTTGCATTACCTGCTGATATGAACAGTACACTAGCTTGTGAAAACAACTATGCTTACAAACCACTGTAACTTTCAACTGTAACTAATGTAAAACAATATGATTTTGTACATAGTTATTAAAAACAAATAGATGTCTCATCTACGATACAACTGGCCAGTTGATTTTGGATCAGAGCCAACATAATCACTCACTCACCAGACTAGGTACTAAAAAGTCAAATATTCTTTAAACACATGTGATATATATATATTGTTTATTGTAGCATATTAGATAAAGGATAATTAAAGTGAATTATTCCGTAGTTGAGTTTCAACCTCAGCGTCAAAAGATGTACAGAATACAGTTTTGACACCGTGACTATAAAAAAAAATAAACTTTCATCTATTGTCCACAAGTCATTGTAGATATCATGTAATTTTTTTATATTTATTTTAATGTATTTAGGTCTTTACTGAGAGATTATCATACAAACGACCTGCGCGCTGTAACACCATTCTAGGGTGATATTAACTATATCGCACTGACTGAGTCTAAGTTAGTGATGTCAGCTAAGTATGCGCTGACAGCTTCTGTAACTCATCGTAGCTTGATATAAAATCCAATGTTTTAGCACACCTCAATCGACAGTGAGAGAGGTTAGTAGTAGAGTCCCCAGTTACGAACATAGTTCGTAAAAGATCAGAAGCTACTTCCAGGCGTAGCTGACAAATATCTTGTGCTTCAATGAAGGTTGGCTAGGTGGTTGAGATGTCAATAGAAAGTTTCTTTCAACATATATTCTGAGAATAACAAAAGTAAGGAGACACGATAGAATAATTTCAATCCTGTATGTCAAATAGTCTGTCTTACAATCAGAATTTGTGTCATGTCAAGATCACGTACTTAAATTCTCAGCAGCAAATATGCTATTTCAGCATCAAACAAAAGCATTCAAGGTCATGGAAAATGGCACCTTCGACATGAGAGGAAGATCAAATACGTCGCCACTGACTGTCACTTCTCATTGCGTTTCTAGTACAGAGACGCACTCTAAAATATAAATGCTGCTAAGAGTTAGTATTCTGTACTGTTTGAAAATAGCTTTACAACTTTCTGGTTATCCCATATTGAGAATCAGCCTTAATTTTTTTTTGTGCAATAAATACTCGTTCAGTACCTTTAGTTCTACCCCACGTCTTAATGTTGTAGAAAAGGTGTGAATGTGCCAGACTATAATAAAGATTTAAGAGTTCTTTTGATTCAGTACTTGCCTCAGCTCATGTATAGCAGAGAACGCTTTGTTTGACTTAATAGTAAACGACAATCTAGCATCAAAGAAGGTACCCAAAAGCTTGGCAGTTGAAGAAAGTTGGAGACTGTAAATAGTTGAAAAGTCAGTCGGCAACGACCGTTGCGTATTATTATTCATTATGACTGTCTTGCTCTCATTGCGAATCAGCCTGTTGCGCTGATACCATCCGCTGAGTTGGTCAATCGACTTGTCAATTTTTATCTGCAGTTCACCTGTACTACTACCAGATACGGTTATTTTAGTATTGTCTGCGAACACAGTATCATTCCCTGCAGATATATACTTTGGGAGGTCGTTTACATCTAATCGAAAGGGCAAGGGATCCAACACTGACCCTTGAGGTACCCCAAGTTCGAGATTACGGGGATCTGATTTTGCTTCTGCTATATTACCTTGGATTTTTTCACTCTCCATATAAGAGATGATCCACTCCAAAGCCACTCATCGGATTCCAACTGCCTCTAATTTATTTCTAGGTATGTCTCGATCCACAGAGTCAAATGCTTAGGATATGTCTAAAAGTGAAGAAACAACGTACTTGTCCCTGTCCAACTGATCATAAATAAATTTTAAGTAGTGACAGCACGCTGTTAGGTAAGGTATTGAAATTTCCAAATTTCAAAGTAGGGTAGATTTTGACTGGAACGTTTTCTCAATTTGGGAATGGTCGGGTTCGACTCAGGTATTGCAGTGAAGGACTAAGTGTCACATTCTTTCAATCAATAATGTTTAATTAAATACGTCGAGTTCGTTTAGTTGAAAAATTATAAAATATGTTCGAGCTATTATAACTAGCTTTACTAAATATCATTAGTTAGTGCCATTAGTTCCTGAAACTTTCAACATGTCAGCATAGAACTGTCCCCCGTGTGGGGGCGGATTAGAATATCTCCCATCGTATATCCTGCGTGTCGTAAAAGGCGACTAAAAGGAACCGAACTACTGTCGGTATAAGCAGTAACCTCTTCTCAACCAACAACTTTAGGTGGACGAGTTGAGAAGAGTCAGGACACCTTCTTGTCCCTGGGGTGAGAAATTGTCCCTAAAGGCGCATAAACTAGTAGATACATCTGGTCAACGGCATGAGGATGCAGAAAGCAAATGGGAAGCTACTGCATTAAAGATCTTAAAGATATCTTAAGAGAAGCTCGTAAAATGAGTACATTTTACGAGTTTACAACATGTCTGTTAAGACATTCTGACCACAGCTTAGTAAAAAACCAGCACAATATCTCTGAGGATTTCCTATATGAAAATGGTTTCCACAAAATTTGACCTTGGGATGATTTATGGATGATTTTACGGCTGTGAAGCTTGGGTAGAGATCCGAAAATGAAAATATCGATACCGGTACCAACTCGATATTTTTTAGCCAAATAGGCGAGTTTGGTTCGTACAGAGAATGTTGTGCAATTGATTACACCCCTCAATAATTATATAATTATTTTCAATACCGATACCCCTACAAAAGTATCGATATCAGCTTGGAATCGCTCAAAAAGTATCTAGGACAAAAATACTCGATATTAGTGCAGAAGTACAAGTATCGAAGTATCGTTAGCATCCCTACAAAAAAATCATCCAAAAGTGGGGACTCGTGTGTAATTGCCGCCAACCTGAGTTATTGTGCTGGTTGTTTACCACGCTGTGTTAGTATCATTAGTTCCTGAGACTCCCAAAATGTCAGCATAGAACTGTCGCCACAGAGAAACAATTTGTGTCTTTGATTGTCATACATATATCGTACTGTCAATTTATTTAGAAGTGCTGTTGCGCTGGTTTAACAATAATTTATATAAAGTTAATCAAGGTGCGAAACAATTTTTCTACATGTTTGTCTATATTTATTTAATTTATTTATCGTATGGTTACGGTACACATGAAAAAAGTCGTATAAAAGTAAAAAACAGATTTATTGCAAATTTGTGATACGAAATTTCATATGATTCTAATGTTCTAATGGATTTGTTAATAGAACTGAGCCACATGGTTACTAGTAGCAGTATCCTGCTGGGTACCTCAAAATGAAAAAAGTCCACTTACAACACTCTCCCCTAATGTAAAGGGTAGTGGAAGGAAGGTGGAATGTTCGCGAATTGCATGTACATGTAAACCGGTGGGGTAATGAACTTTTCTTCGGCCCTTAAATAACAAGCTGGTACAATCGGAAGTAGGTTCGTGACTATTTGCGAGACAAATGGTTCGGCTTTCGACCGAATAATAATTCATCGGATAATTTCTAATTGGCAGAGAGCCAAAGAGAAGTTAGCGTTGCTCTCACAGACAGAAGCGAACTCAGGCGCAAATTTACTGCACTCCAGCGAAAGATTTATTTTACGCTATATGCTCTACCAGTCTAACTTTATTTATTGGAATGCTTTGAAATAATTCATATCATAGACGGGTATGCTTAATCATACGTGAATACGTCATAAAGTCTTCTTTCCGTCTTTCTTACTTCATTCCCTTCCGCCTTAAAAGGTTAACGATTTATACTTTGTTACATTACTCATTGAATGAAGTAAATGAAGCAAGAGTTATAGGTAATATTACCTTATAATTTCTATAGCTTTCGTCTTATCTTTGGATCTGAAATAAGGACCACAGTGCGGTTTTATCAAGTTATGAGGTAAATAGTAATTTGAGTTCAGACTGCATAGGTAACTTCAATTTAAACTATGCCATAATAGCAGAGACAGAAAAGTTCTGCCGGTGCGCCATCTGGTACCCGGAGGTAACGGTAACCAAAGAAAATCACTGCTAACGGCAGCAGACCTCTTGGTGGAATAAGTGTAAAACAGCTGCCTGCATACTGGTGGACTGACGGAAATATAGAGCAACCCTCGTATGCCGTAATATCTTATGACTGTACCATCAGTCAGTAACATACGATCTAGCCAAGTGGACGACAGGTAGCAAACTTGTCCTTTTTGCTGAAAATTCAGATCTATACAACACCCACCACCTACGGTGTGGAAAGTAAAGATGGAGTCAAGTTGATTGACCCAGTACTTCCAGCACATAACGGTGATATTATTTTATTATTTTGTTACTGCATGAAGTTATAGTTTGACATTCCCTTGCAACAATATCATCGTCCACCCATCCTCAACAAAACATGCAACATAAAAACTCTCGAAAATAGTTTACTGCATCTCTCTCCACAGTTTTTACCTTCCAAGCTTTAACTGGATGGAAGAAAACAATCAGGAACCCCAAAATTACCTAAAAATGAAGTTTGAGCCATTTTTATATTTTTAGCTTTTTTATTATCCTTGCGACGCCACTGAAACAATTTCTAAAAATCATACGCATTTTCCATCCTCGTCGCGGTAATAATACTTATTCGAAATTTCATTAAAATCAATTTCAGGTTACACAGAAAATAATCAGGAAACCCTAAAATGCCTAAAACTGAATTTCGAGCTATTTTTTATATTTATATTTTCTTCTTGTTGCTGCTCCACCACTGACATGATTTCTAAAAGCTATACGTGTTTTAAATTCTCGCCATAGTAGTAACACTGTGGCAAAGCTTTTTAAAAATCAATCTCATAATTTCCATGTTACTTAATACAGAACGATTTAAAGCAATATTCGTATGTATACATTGTATACGTATACATAGTATACATAGGGATATGTACCTTGGTTTCTGTAATAGGCAAGGCAATGGTCGGATGGACCTCGAAAAGAGTCTTATGCGGCTAGGTCCTTCTTTCACAGGCCAATGGAGAACCTACCTTACAGCATCCCACAACCATTTCACCCGCACTTGTTAAGCCGAATAGCTTTGGGTCTTTCAGCGCATTTGAATTGTTATAAGTCCAATGTTTAGAATGTAAAATCTAGAATTCCATAGGGTTCAAACCTTGGTCCACTACTGTTCAAATTATTCGTTAACGATTTGGGTAGTATAATTAAGTCAAACAGATTGTTTTATGCATGATATGAAAATATAGTGCAAAATAGTAAATGACGAGGATTGTACTAAACTGCAAGATACACTTGATGATGTACATTCTTAGAGTGACAATAAATGCTGCAGAATGCAAAATTGATCGTTTGTTCAGGAAAATATCAAGCATTTTGTTCAGTTATGGTATCAATGAAATATTCCTGGAATTTCACTCATCTACAAAAGATTTGGGTGCTTTGTTTGTTGATACACGACTCAATTTTATGGATCATAATACATACTAAGATTGCAGAAGCATACAGAATGTATTTCATTGTAAGAAATTGCCATTAGTTCAATGATGAACCTACCTTAAAGATTTTGTTTTACACGTAGGTACATAACAATTTGGATTGCTGTTCAAATGCATGGAGTCCGTATTATCTTCCATAACATTTTTATATAAAATGACAAATAGGCAATAGAAAACAATAGATTTGTTTTAAATATGAATGTCCCTTTCATTAGGTTCAATTGATAGTGTTTCTCTTTTCAATGACATAACGTATAATAGATATCCAAATATAAGAAAATGCTTAAAAGAAATAAAAACTACATTAAGCTCATTGCACCGATAACGTTGAGTTAGTATGTATCTAACAAACGGACATGTGCTTTCCTTCTTGAGTCTTGAAGACAAAACGAAATTAGCAACGAAACGGTTTTCATAAATGAGTGTTCGACATTTTTCTTAGAATGTCCAGGAACTCACTTCCAGCTTTTCATGATAGGTTAGTCAAATATCTTGCAAATAATGCTAAACATTTTGAGCACCTATGGTGACGGAAAGCGTTTTATTATAAATTTCGTCTCATATTCAATGATAAATAAGAAACGTACAGGCTAATTTGTTTTATTTTGATGTAAAACACATACTAGATTAATGTTATTGGTGCATCAAACATAATAAAGTTTTTCATTTTTTAGGAACATTTTCTTGTATTTAGGTACTGACATGTTAGGCCCTTGGAAAGGGAAAAAAGTCTATCAAATGAATTTCTTGAATGGTATATTGTAATTAAAAGAAATGAATTGTTTTTCGTTACGCATTTATTTTCTGAAGCAAAATCAGCTGAATACTGCCGTGTTATGACAAACACTATATTTAACAAATTTTGTACAAAAACATTTTTATACAATCATTAGTATATTGCATACATAATGTATAATCAATCAAATTGAATGTGCTGCAGTTTTACCTCGCAATCATTATTCCTTTTATTGCATTGAAGTACTGACAAATTTATCTTAACGTCACCAATGAAAATGATGCAAATTTTTATAAAATATCGCGATAAACAGTGAGTTGAATTTGGCTGCTAGAAATTTATGTTACTGAGTATTTGTGGAAATAGTTTATAAATAAGTAAATTGCAAGGGAGTTTAGTCACCTAAAAATTGCGTAGAAAATCGTCATATTTTTTTGAAAATGTTTCTATAAAAAGTATGTTTTAAGTTCCTCAGCATATTTCTGAATGATGAGCTTGCAAATTTATTATTTTTTATAGCTTTTTGCGTAAATTATACAAATTTTATGTACTAAAGTTCCAACAACAGTCGAGCAGAAAATAGGCAATTTCCTATATAACATCTTTAGCAACATATCTATCTAAAACAGGCCCTGCTTCTTGCCGAGATACCGAGCCCCTCCAAGTTCATGTCACTACATTGCTGGTTGATATTTATGCTAATGCTTAAACCCACCGAAAATGCATTCATCTCCAGAAGCTGCTTGTAGTTATCTCTATTAAGCAGAGGATTGCAGATGCAAGTTTCAATGCCGTATTATCAGATAGCGGGAGCTCAGGCGGATGCCCCATTATTGCGGCACAGAAATTCACGTTAGTTTCTCGAAACTATCTGGCTTGCGAACATACATTCCTGGATTTAGTTATTTCATGTGCTCGTGAAACTCAATCGTTAAATGTTTTATTCATAACCTCGGGAACTGCATCTTTATATACTTTGATAAAAGTTATGATACTTATTGAAATATTACATCCACCTGGATCTTTGGGTAAGATAATAGTATATTGTTCAACGAGCGGTAATGACTGTAATAACTCACGCAATTGAAGTTTGCTGTAAATCAACAAGTGAGTTATTACCATTACCGCGAGTTGATAAAGACAAAATGTAGTCAAGTTGATTGACTCAGTTCTTCCCACACATTCCGATGATACCAGTTTTATTATTTTCCCACAGCATGAAACTATAGTCTAGCTAGATGCCCCTGCAACCAAATCATCGCTCGCTTGACCCCAAAAAAAGTGTTTTATTCTGCTAGATGCTTCTTTCACATGTCAATGGACAATCTATCATGAATACAACAAATTTTTGAGTTTTACAAACCCCCAACCCCGAACCACCCCAATTTCACCCCCAACCAAAAAAAAAGTTAAAATTATCAGGAACCCCTAAAACGTCTAAAACGGAATTTGAGGTGTTTTTTAAATTTTTAGTTTTTTTATTATTGCCGCGCCGCCACTGAAATGATTTCTAATACGCGCTTTCCATAGTCGTCGCGGTAATAAATCTGTGTCAAAACGTCATTAAAGTCAATTCAGAACTTTCCACGTACACAGTACAGAACGATCCAAAGTAATACTCGTATGTATTTTTTATGCATCAGAAAGTTCCAAATCCCGTGGTTTCTGTAATCATCAAGGCAATGTTCGGATGGACCTAAAAAAGTGTATTATGCCGCTAGGTCTTTCTCTCTCAGGTTACAGATTTACAACCCCCCAACCACCCTAATTTCACCCCCACCCAAAAAAAAGTAGAAAATGATCAGGAACCCCTGAAACACATAAAAACGAAGTTTGAGGCATATTCCAAATTTTTCGTTTTTTGCTAACTACTCCGCCGCACATGCACCGATTTGTAGTAACATTACCTACTACGACCCTACACCATATCACTACCCAAATTTCATCAAAATATATGCAGCGGTTGCTGAGATTAGGAGGCTAGAAGAACGCCAACAGACACACAGACCGACAGACAGACCGACGGAAATGAGTGACGTGGATTTTCGTTATGTAGGCATAATAAAACGCCCAAAAAGTATATTATCTCAAAATCGAAAATGTTCGCGATCACAATACTCCCCTCACCTATCGGTGTGGGAAGTAAAAAGAATAGATCTCATTGCCAGGTTGCTGAGGAAGCTTCCAGAAATAAATCCTTCCACTACAATAGGCTCCTTTACAAAAACAAGAATAACTCGACTTAGGGCTCTTTGTTTCATCGCTTGATCTACCCTCAGATAATTACGCCAATCCCGTTGTTTCATGGAATACTGATAAATAAATAAAAGGCCAATAACCGCTCGCGCGGGAGAAAGCTGCTATGCTCCTAGACACGCATTTGTCACCCATATCAGTATAGCGAAAACTATACTGCCTGGAAGTATAGCTTTCGCTATTATACGATTAGCTGACCAGCTCCAAGAATGTCACTTCACTTTTATTTCACAGTTTCGTGGCTACGTCTTCTATGTGCATTTTCGTTTCAACGTCTATATTATTTGTGCGAATTTCTAGTCGTCTTAACTTCAGAGCAATTTTAATTAAATTTCTTTAACTATACTCAAATGGCCTATCCCTGAAAGTTAAATTAGCTTGATAAAGATGAAAAGAATAGACCTTATTGCCAAGATGCAAAAGAAGCTTCCAGAAATGAATCCTTCCACCCCAATAGGTTCATCGTTCATTCATAAAAAAAATAATATCCCGATTTGCTTTATCTACCCTTAGATAATTACACCAATCCCCTCGTTTCATACGCAGCTTTTTCATCAAGTTAGCATGAAAAGGCTGGTGTACTTTTAGTCACGGCTTCTTTTTCCCATTAATGTGTTCGCTCTTGGTACCTTTAGGCTTTGCAGTTAAACTGACTTCTGTGTAGTTAGAATCATACCGTAAAGCTTTTAGCGGCGTTACGGCGTCCAATCGGAATACGAAGATTTAAATTTGATTTGTCAGGGTCAGCCTCAATCTTCAATTAAATAAAAGGGTATTATTTTATTGATCAGGTTTTCTAAATAATTAAATATAAATGATAATACATATTATACGGATGCGTATGTAACGTGTAGCAGTCGAAAATATAGCTAAATTAGATGTTCAAATCAATTCAAGTATCTCCAACTGCAGCAGGTTGTAGTATTTTCCTCACCGTCTTCAATAAGTGCTTACGAGGTTTACACGTTATCGCATAGTTGCTGATGCGATTGAAAAGTTATCTATGTTATACTGAAGCAGTAAAATAACCAACATTAAACCATAATGCTAAACATGAAGAACCTAATACTTTTCTACCGTTTTCATGAATGCGATAAGCATTCATTGAATTAATGTTTGGCGATTATTATATGATTTGCTTTAAATTGTAGCACATTTTCTTACAAACACAACGATGATCCATGAACTTCAGAAATAAAAATAGTAAATGTTTTGCTATGTTTCAGAAACCAAGTTAGTGTATACATCAAAGCCGATGAGCGGCTGACCAAAGGAATATGCCATCCAACAATTTTCAATATTTTTAAGCAAGTATAATAATTTCGTTATGACATATTTGGAGATAATAATACAGGGTGATCAATTTATACTCCGAAGTTTGGTACCTCTGTTATTATGAGAGATACAAAACAAAACTTTCTAGGTAAAGCTGAGGTCTACATTTTAAAATTATTTTATAATATACAGGGCTATTGATAAAGTCACGGCATACGAATGTTGTGTTTTTTAAATAGAACACCCCATATATTGTCCCGAATTTGAATTGAGCTCATTTTCCCTATTCCGCAAGTATAGGTTTTTATCAGGTTATACAGGGTATTATCAGACACTTTTATGTGAAAATCTTAATGAATTCATCACCCTGTATCTCAAAAAATCAATAACTGGAGGCTTGATTCTCAATACAAAGTACCCTGTATTTGACAGCATCGTCAGAAAGTTCTTACAAAATACTTCCACTTAATTAAGCATTCCCTATACCTAAATTTAACATTTATGGAGCTAGAATCTCGAAGGGCAGGAATGAAAGAACTAACAGGAAGTCGCAACAGGAGATAAATTAAACATTTGTAGGTTTCGCTAGAAAAATCTTCGGTTTATGAGACGAGAGTAAATCACATTTGCATGGTTAGACATAATCTTTTTTCTCGTTTTCGATACCTTTTCACCCATAGACATTTTGTAATAAGTAATATAGTCTTGTTATAGATGCTTTTGAAATTTGGACGTGGAAAAGAATGCGTCCCTTATACCGCCCATCAAACTAACGTTTCCATACCGAATGAGCTCGGTAATCCAAAGAGACTATCCTCCATTGTGTCGACGAAAATGCTTACATTCTTCGGACATATTCACAGAAGCGATAATATGGAGAAACTTGCTGTTCAGGGTCACGCCCCTAGTGGGAGGCGCCGTGACCGTTCCCCTACAAGCTGGGTGGACAATTGATGGATATGACTATCAATAGCGCCACTGAACTGACAGTAAATCGCGAAACATCTTTTGCTCGCCATCGCGAGCTACAGTTCTCAAAGCTATTGATAATATTCGTGTCGGCAATACTCTAGCTCCGACTTAATGCATTTTACGAGTTCACAACGTGTCTGCTAAGACATTGTGACTATGACAATGATGATTTCAGTTTGTTAATTGCCAACTGTTATAGCCAATTGAAATTGATTCAAAACTAACATATCAATTCCAAATATTTATCAAATATAACAAGCATAGCATTTATAGCCAACTCTAACAAAAACCAGAATTTGAAGAAAATATTGTTTTACAACTTCAAATCGAAATAACTCCATAACTGTTACTTTTAGGTATTAGGACTGCTTAATAAATTAAAACAAAAAAACTTTTTCAAAAAAGCTTTTATTTGAAGGTTCTAAAAAAATAAAATAAAATGTTCCTTAAGAGTGTTAACTATCAACTTATAGCCTCATTATACACAATTTACATGATCATAAAAGCTTGTCGCGCGATATATACTTGTGTAAATTAACTAGTACCAATTCAATTGACTAACTTGGTCTGCTAAATTTAAGTGCGTTAAAATTTCAATTTAATTGAATTCCTATAGGTACTTACGCAAACCTCGCGACAAGCTTTTATGATCATACAAATTGTGTATAATGAGGCTAGAAGTTGATAGTTAACACTCTAAAGGAACATTAAAATTAATCGTTTGACTAAAAATGACATCACTGGATCTATTGTCAGTGATGACAGTCCTCTCATTAGATTGTCATTCCCCTTACCATCTACTGGGCGTTTTCATATCAATATGGATACCCATATTGTAGAAACGCATTTAATAACTATTCCACTATTGAATTTAGAACAACCTCATACAGCTTATCTTGCATTGTCATCCAAAGTAAACGTGTATACATAATTTCAGCTCAATCGGTTAAAGATATCTGCTTCAAAATTGACTTGCAGGATTCCGCCCGAATAAGCGTACATACATTGCAAGTTAAATAAAAGCTTTTGTATAAAGGAATTCATGCAATTATTCGATCCAGAATCTTCTGTGACTGCTGCCAGATTCTTGCTCACACCGCAAGCCTCTAGTTGAGCGCCAAATGCAAAAACTCTCTTCTCTCAGGTCGTCAGGTTCATGCAGTGATAAAACAACTCGTCGGCTTTGAATAGTATGTTTTCCACAAACTATCACAACAAAATTAATCGTTTGACTGAATATAACATCACTGGATCTATTGTCAGTGATGACATTCCTCTCATTAGATTGTCATTCCCCTTACCATCTACTGGGCGTTTCCATATCATATTGTAGAAACGCATTAAATAACTACTCCACTTACTGGATTTAGAACGACCTCATACAGCTTATCGTGCATTGTCATCCGAACTAAACGTGTATACAAAATTTCAGCTCAATCGGTTGAAGATATCTGCTTCAAAATTGAGTTGCAAGATTCCACCCGAACAAGCGTACATACATTGCAAGTTAAATAAAAGCTTTTAATAAAAGTGAAAGTATTTCGTAAGTTGGTATACCGTGACTTTATCAATAACCCTGTATATTATAAAATTACATTAGAGCGTAGACGTTAGCTATACCTACAACTATTATTCGAAAGTTTTTTTTGTATCTCTCATAATGACGGAGGTATAAGTTGATCACCCTGTATATCAGTGCACAGGAGTCGCCATTAATGAAGATCTCATAAATCAATCATCATATATTAACACAGGAAAAATAGTACGTACTGTGTCAGCTTTCCAATGGCGAGAGCGCATCGAATACCTAACCGTTCGCTGCACAAACGAGGCTGGGTAAACAAACTGCCGCTCAATGATAAGCGAAGTCAATGGCAACACGTGTTTGACTACTTCTTATGATTTGGTCAGTGTGACAGTCCGCTCAGTTATGGCATTGAATAATAAGTGTCACTTTCTCTTATCTGGAGTCGTTATAAGATCTGCTGGTACTTTGTCTACCCCAGCTGCTATAAGACAGAAAAGTCCATAAGATTCCAGATCATACAAACCTCTTAACTCAAACATAAACTCCGGAGAGATACAAAGACTGAGCATGACGTGACATCTTCATAACAGACCTCTCCAATCTTGAAGAGAAATCCTTTTGTGAAAACATTTAGAGGACACACGTAGAGGAGAATCCCATAAAAGCGAACAATCAAATGTTTTTTGTCACATGCCCGTGCTGATGTAATTGACTGGCTGATACCACGTTCAGAAATTGGATTATACTCATCGAGAGCAAGAGAGACAGAGCGAAAGCGGTGCGCAAAAACGGAACGTGGCAATGGTTTTGATGTGGAATTTCCCAAGTGCCTAGATAAATGATATTAACTACTCGGAAGTTTGCTACCGATCGGACCGTCGCTCTTTCCAGCTGGAAGGTCATTTCGGGCGCGTGGCGGACTTTGACTCTATGTCAGGGGGTGTTCTCTCTTATACAGGTTTAAGCTTAAATCACACATGCTGATTCTATCTTATAGTCTAAATATATCAATCTGCAATCTGCTGCAATCAGATCACCCCCATTATATAGATAGATAGTCTTTCTGGGTAACTTCAGCGTTCACAACTCATACTGGCTCAAACACTCAAACAAAACGGACGACGAGGGACATGAAGCTGGAGCCTTCGCTATTAGCTGCGGCTTGGAGCAGATAGTCAAAGAACCAACAAGGATCCCCAGCCGCCACGGAGATTTTGCTAGTCTGTTGGACCTATATCTCACAACTACTCCAACAATCTACACAGTGAAAGAACCGCCCCACTGGGAACGTCTGACCATAACACGTCTCAACGCTATGCAGGATGCATTCTCCAGATCTCCACCATACACAGCCTAGCCAGGTATGGCATTACGGATCAGCAAAGTGGGACGACCTAAGGGAATACTACCAGTCCTTTCCCTGGAACGACGTCTGCTTCAAGTCACGAGACCCATCAGCTTGCGCCCAAGAAATAACAGAGGTATTAATATTAGGCATGGAAGCCTATATTCCTCATGTCGTCAAGCATATCTCCGAAAACAAGCCATGGTTCAATCAGCGTTGTAAAGATGCAGTTACCTCTGAAAACCAACATTACACAGAAGTGGACTTTGACTCTCTTATACCATCTTTACACGGTGCCTTTTTACTTTCCACATCTATAGTTGAGGGGAGTATTATGCTCCCAAAAATTTTCAATTTTGAGATAATACGCTTTTTGGGCATTTTATGATATCTACATAACGAAAATGCACCTCACTCATTCCCGTTAGTCTGCCTGCCTGTCTGTCGGTTTGTCTGTTGCCGTTTTTCTCGCCTCGTAATGTCAGTAACTGCTACATGTATTGTGATGAATTTTGGGTAGCGATATGCTGTGGTGTCGTATTAGGTAATGCTGCTACAAATTTGAAAATCGGTGTATGGGTGGCGAAGTAATTAGCAAAAAAAACAAAAATTTGAAATATTCCTCATACTTCGTTTTTAGGCATATTGGGGGCTGCAGATCGTTTTCTACTTTTTTGGATGAGGTGAAATTGAAAGAAACTATTTACAAGATTTTTTGAGTTGGATGTTTTTATTTTCGGAAGGCCGGGCGATAATTTGGTTGCAAAGGGACCTCAGCAATAGGAAAATAATAAACTTCACCGTATCACCGTAATGTGTGGGAAGTAACGAATGCTTCTCTACCTGCACTTTTTAAAGCGCAACAACCGTTGATGTCTCAAGGCAAAGAGATGCAGGATTTCTCGAAACTGCTGGCAATTTATGTGCGTTACTCTTTGCCGTTTTGTATTTTTCAGGTTAGAATGAAACGGGATAATCATATAGCAATTTTACTTGTTGTGGCGATGTGAGAATGGTCGTTATGGTCTTTTGGCTCTTGCTGACGTGGCGGTTCCAGGATTGATGCTTGACACGTTTGTATTCAAGTTTTACCTTAAGTTTTCGTTTTCGTTGCTGGCGATGTACATAGGTACTCTGCTGCTTTGAATTTTTGGCGACACCGATAAGGTTTTTTGTCAATGACCTTAGCTTTGTTTCGTAGGCAAATTGCAACTCTGAGTTCTAATTTACAATCGACGCTTTAGAAATGTGATTTAATCCTTTTGAAGCTGCTGTTGGAGAAGGTATATTGCTGTCTGATGGAAATGGTGAAAGTGCTGCAAACTGTGCAGCGTATTTACTTCACGCATCCACCTTTTCTTGAACAACTAGTTATCCATCCTCAATATGACCACCAAGTCCGAACTTGTTCTCAATCTGGCTCTGTCCTTCTGCACTGTACAGTGTACACTTCTTCATGAATGTGGGTAGTAAAAAAGGTAGCGCGAGTCTATAACAGCAGATTGCTCTTAACAATAAGATTGCGCCTGTCAATACATAACATTACACTTTTCCTTTTTAAACTTACGTTCTGGTCTACCTACATAGTTTTCACATTTAAGCGAGGATACGTGTTTCGTGTTTCTCAAGCTGAACCAACGGTCAACGTCAATTATGCCGGAAGTTCCTCAAACAACGCTGCCAAAGAAAATCTGGCCATTAACTTCTCCCTGTTAGTCTCCTTTCACCACCTGACGAAAGAGAAACTGGATGGTCGAGGACGCCGATTGACAAGGATGCTCTATCGATATAATTAAACATAGGTGTCCGACTGGCACTTTTCCAAAGAGTAAAAACTGTGGACCTTGTCAAGTGGTTGTTGTTCATACATTTGATTATTTCAATTTGTTTAATTCTTGTAGGGCCGGTTTCTCAATGTCCAGTTAAAGTGTCAGATAGGTATCTGCCAGATAGCGTTTCTATTGATACAACTCTCAGAAAAGATTTACGTGGATTCGTAAGTTTTAGCCTTCAATTGTTTAAACAATTTATCTAACAGTTACTGTTATCTTGCAGATAAATATTTAACATTGAGAAACCGATCCTTAGCCTCCATTTCAGCAACAATTAACATGAGATATATCGTTTTAGATATAGACACATTCTCTGTCAACTGGTGCTATCAAACTTATATGTTGTATTACATTTTGTTTTGTGCACCCCCACCCTCCCCTCCCCAGCATTGTTCGATCGACACCAAAACCTTTTCAACTCGGATCTTTATTAATTCAAGTTGGCCAAATTTGGGAACAATCGCTTAAAGCGTTTTTGAGTAATCGTTGGAGAACGAAATGGCGGACGTAGAGACAGACAGACACACACACACACACAAGGACATCAAAGAACCAAAGTTTTCCGATTTTCTTCAAACTTGGTTAATATAACAAGGTTATCATTAGAAACAGAAACCTAGTTATATCTAGTTTTTGGTCCTGATGCGATTATGATAAGGTGGCGGGGATGGGGGTAACTCAAAAAGTAATGTCATTCTACTTGTAGTCCCACCGCAATAAAGAGCATGTTTTGTTATGTCAAAAACGATACCGCAAATGCCGCAAAGTTTTTAAAATGGCGAAATAAAAATTCATATAGGTTAGCAAATTTTCGAAATTTGAAATGGCAGTAACTGTCACAAAAATGGTCTAAGTAATTTCAAACTTTACTGCCATAAAGGGGTCTTTGTTCTCTATCTTTTGCCTACTGTTGGTGTAAAGCTATGACCTGATGGTGGGGGTGGTCGAAAATAATAGTATAACGTAGCATTTTCTTTCCATAAAATGAGTCAGGAGGTGAATTTATCTCGGAAATGACACCTCGCACGTTAATTTTGGTAAAATTTGCTATAAAGGGCCGACTCTAATAACTTACCCCTGCTTTGTCAAAGAAGTTAGAATTATCAAGATTTCGCAGAGCACTCAGAGTCTTAACAAACCTTATATAGCAAGTATGTTAGTAGTTAAATCAATCCTCAGAGTTTTAGCTTTATAAGTTATAATTCTCCTTGCTAGCATAAAACCGGAACGATTTAAGCTTTTTTTTTTTAAATTTAAGTCAACTTTGACGACGTTTCAAAAATTCGTTCACTTCATAAATATTATTTATGACAAGATTACGTTTTCGAACAATATTCTACAATTCTAAATTTAAAAAAGAATAACAGTACCGCATACTGAATCGAAGCTGTTGCTTTGTTTTTGGTGTATAGGGATAAAGCATATATGGTATTCTTATATCTTTGAATGAAGCTTGTTGACGTTTATGGGAATGCGTTCCCTTTTTCAGGGGCTGTGAGAAGAGCCGACACTATATTATTGCTATATAATGGAAATGGTGAAAGTACTACCTACTGTAGCAGCGTATTTACCTTACGCATTTATTTGACAAAGCACAAACACTTTGGGTAGTTACTGGTAACAAACAACCAGCTCGATATTCGTTGTGGCGTTCGTCGTCAACATGATTACCTAGTGCGAATTTGTCAAACCATACGCAGTATGTTACAATATCTTTAAAAGAATCATCATTTATCACATTTTCTCTGCTTAGTGATTTAATAAGGGATTTCTAGAAGATCCGACATTATATTGCTGTGTAATGGAAATGGTGAAAGTGCTTTCTACTGTGGCAGCGTATTTCTATTGCGCATCCACCATGTCTTAAACTGAGCAACATTCGGAGTAGTTACAGGTAGTAAACAACCGATTTCTTATCAATGGCGCATCCAGGCATCAATTATTATAATTTCCTAGAGATAACTGATCATGCAGGTATTGATGTCGTACTTTAAGAAGTGAGCATAGGGAAAGCTTTAGAAAATAACACTTTTGTTTTAGAGTATTTAGATTATGTCTATACCCCGTTATAATGGGTAGCATAACTTGCAATTTAATTTGTAAATAAAGTAATAAATGACGATAGTACCCCCGTCGCCTCTATCTGGACGGTGAAAGGGATATATAGAGGATGGGTTGACACATATTCCTGAGTTACGGATAGCCTTATTTCTATCCTAATAAAAATCCCATTACATATATCGTGTAAAAGTGTTCTCTTAGTTAGAACACTTTTGTGTTCAAGCAACGGCATGTTTGTGGCATCCAGTAGTTTTCCACCCCACCGATCAACATCAATTATGCCGGAGGTTCTTCAAACAACGCTGCCAAAGAAAATCTGGCCATTAACTTCTCCCTGTTAGTCTCCTTTCACCACCTGACGAAAGATAAACTGGATGGTCGAGGACGCCGATTGACAAGGATGCTCAACCGATATAATTAAACATGGGTGCCCGGCTTCCCTTTTTACGAAGAGTGAATCGAGGAAAAAGGATCAAGGATAAATTTCACAATAAAATTGGACAACTCGTAAGGTAGCAGGCCGGCTGAAAATTTAATCTTTTTTACGCCAATTGCACTTCTCATAATGAAAACTAAATCGATCAGTGATGTTTCTTTGTTATGGATTATTTGGATAAGAATGCATCTTTATGTCGGTGTTTATGGGAATTTGTGCCACTTTTGGGGTTTTGCGAGAAAAATATTGGTATGACAATTTTTGTAACGACAATTTGTCTACCCCTAAACTAAATAAATGCTGGTAACTCTGCGTCTAAACAAATAAATGAATGAAAAAATGAATGGGCGGGCTAACTTTATATTAGTAAAAGCTAATTAGTACACAGAAACGTTGGTAAAAAACATACAATAATATTATACCAAGCATAGTACCACGTATTAAGCACATTAAGTTTTTTTTGAATGGTTGTACATTTTCGAGCCTTCGATAAACACAGATCTTTCAGTTAATTTGGAGCAATATACAGGGTGTCCCAAAACTCAACGTCAAGCAGCAACGGGGTGACAGGATTGATTTTAACCATCATGAGAAAAATTATAAAAAATATCTATCCCACACAGTTTGAAAATTATGGCAATTCAAGGAAAACCTGGAAATTTGGTCAAATTATAACAATTTTTTGGTTCTTGAGGTTAATTTTTATCATTTCTGTTCATTTAAACTTTGGAACGGTAACCCTGAATAAAATTTATAGAAGCACAATCAAAAATAATGACACAATTGCCCCCAGTTTTCTAGAATGAAGACTATTTGTTGAACTATAAATTTAAAATTTTCAAAGTTTGTCGACTTTGAAAGACCCTCCTTTGAAAAAAATGTACTAAAGTGCCTTGGCAAGTTCCATCAAAAGTTCGCGCATTTAATCAGGATTAGTACAATACTTGTTAATTTTATAGAAGAAAAAACGAGTAAAAGATAAAGACCTCAAGTAACCTGATTTTTTAATTCCTTTCTTCTGATTTTTCTCATGATGGTTGCAATCACTCCTGTCACCCCGTTGCTGATTGACGTTGAGTTTTGGGACACCCTGTATATATTAGTAAAATAATGGTCTTTTGTTACAAGCTCTAACGTCCATTCTCTTACCTAGAATTTTTTCAAAATAGTTTTGTATTTTGTTATTCACAATTTCAAATATAAGCACCAAGTTAGCTTCGTGTATGATTTGTTCTATATTCAAAAAATACAAAAAACTCAGGATATCACGGATGACGGTGTATTTACTATACAACCTAACAGTATTATCATAAATTAATCTAATTGTGGTGATTATCTTCAACAGGATATTACAGAGATATTTTTGATAAACTCCATTTCCAAAGTTTAAACACGAACTTACATCTAATAAAATTGAAAATATTTACATAATAAATTTACGAAATACTACTCGGCTATAAATTGCAATTCAATAAACATTCAATCGAAGAAAAAAGATCTTTCTTGTCAAAATTAGCATAGGTCTAAGGTTATTTTTTTCTCTACCATGAATTGAGTAATTCTATAATATGCATCACATACAGTGCTCTTCTTTAATGCCCCCCTCGTTTTTATTTTTTGAAAGGATAACGCAAAAGACTGAAACTTGAGATGATGAAATTAAAGCATGATTAATATATTTGGAGTAAAATTGACAGATTGAACTTTCAAGATGGCAACTGGGCGCCATCTGGCAAAAAATTAAATTGAAAGGAGTCTTGTGACATATCTTTCTGAAGCATCTAATGAACATTTTACAATCCTAGAATATAAACTCAATATCTTTCCCTATAGCAAAATGGCGGAACATTTAATAATTACCTGATACAAGCAAATTAATATCGATACGTCTAGAAATATTTGCTCAAAGTTTGAAGCTCTAAAGTTTATGTTAAGGATTCAATTTCATTTTAATTTAGATAAGACAACATGTTTATAATGCAGTGAAGTTAAGTTGAACATTTACTATACAGTGATGACAAAGAAAAAAACATATCGAATCTGATTTGCAATTTCATTGATATGTTGTAGCGACATCACCCCCTATCTGGTTAGAAATTCCCTGCTAAAGTAGATTCCTGAAATAAAATTCGCATTCAGCGGGTCAAAACAAATAGAGATAGCAGGTCAGAACTTCCCCTGTTTGTGATGCGCTTCAACGTTGTAGCATTTTTATGCCCCATATATGTGCTTTTATGAGTTCTGCTTCAATTCCAGCGATAAAAATATATTAGATTATCATGGTCATATGTTCACAGGTCAAACTTTTTAGCTTTTCAGAACCCGTTTGGTAATGTAATAGATGAGTAAGTAGAAACTGTGGTAATAATAATAAAGCTTTATTGCCGAACAGTCATAGACCCCTTACAGACTAATCAAGTTATAGAGAACTTGAAAAAATTTATAATAAATGTACGATTCAACTGCTAAACTTATATAAACTATAAAACAATAACAAATAGGTAATAATATAGAAAAATAGAACTGCTAAACTAATCAATTTGAGTTCACAGTCTGCATGTATTGATTGTAGATCTTTCTTTGTACACATGTGAATATCACATATGTGAGATATTTTGTTGAAATTAGCACACATGGTATATACAGGTGACTTATCAATCGCATTAGTTCTGGGTGTATTGCAATAGAATAAGAAGTGCTGACGAAGCTCAAGCCTGGGGACGACAAAATTAATTTGACACAAAATTTCAGAGCAGTCAACTGAATGATTGAAAAGCTTATATAGAAACAACAACCCTGCCATCTCCCTTCTGAATTGTAAGCTTTGCATGTCAATTTTTTTTAAAAGAAAATTATTATCTATACCCCTTTCAGAATAAACACCCTCATCTTTGAGCGACAAATATTTAACAAACCGCCTTTGTACTTTTTCCAGCGCATTTATATGGCAATGATAACAAGGATTTCATATAGATGAACAATAATCTAACTTGGATCGAACGAAAGCAAAATACAACGTTTTAAGCGATTGTGTACTTGTAAATAGTTTGCAGTGGCGTACTACAAATCCTAGTGTTTTCCCAGCTTCGCATATCTTTCTGTTAATATGTTCTACAAATGTCAGTTTTTCATCAAAAATTACACCCAAATCCATTATACAACTTGTGCGTTCCAAAGGTAATCTACTAATGCTATAAGGAAAATGGGAGGGTTGCAGTTTCCTAGTGAAGCTTATAACTTTACATTTCGATATATTCAAAGACAATTTATTTGCACAGCACCATTCATTGAGAGTATCTAAGTCACTTTGTAGTATCTGATGATCTTCAAAGCTGTGTATTTGTCTAAAAATTTTTAAGTCATCCGCAAAAAATAATTTATTACCTTTCAAGCGATCGCTAAGGTCATTTATGAATAAAATAGATAATAGAGGAACATTTGACCCCTGTGGAACACCTGAAGTAGTAATGTAGTTCCTCGAGATGAAATTATTGTAATATACGTATTGCTTTCTGTTTGAAAGATAAGATTCAAGAAAACGAACCAAGTCTCCGGAAAAGGCGTAATAATCCAATTTACTAAGTAATACCCTGTGATCTACCTTGCCAAAGGCCTTTGCGAAATCTGTATAAATGACATCAAGTTGCCCTCTTTCATCAAGTGCTTTAGATATACGCTGCGTTAATATCATTATATTAGATAAGGTAGATTTCTGTCTAATAAAACCGTATTGGTCCGGAGTAATTATATGGCTAAGACTCGAATATATTTTATCATATATAATACTTTCGAATAGCTTTGCAAATACACATAATACGGTAATTGGAAATTCTTGAGCTATCACCTGATTTTAATATAAGAACTACTTTAGCCTCTTTCCATCTAAGAGGAAACGTGTTAGCTTTTATAGATAAATTAAATATTATGGAGAGGCAAGGCTAATAAATAAAGCTAAAATAATAATAATGAGGCAATTAAAACTTCCCACCACGAAAGCGCAATAGATTTTAAACGGCCTGATAAAAAATCTAATGGCGTCAAATCAGGAGATCTAGCAGTCCATTTTATAGGCCATTTTCGCCCTATCAATTTACATGGAAACGCGTCGTCCAGCCATTGTCGAACCGGAAGAACATTGTGAGGATCAGCGCAGTCTGGAAATATATTCATCAAAATCGTCTCCTTAGATTTGGTTTTCAATGATTTCAGTGATAAGCGGATTGATTGGTATTTTCCAACATATAAATTTGAATTTTCATGAACAAACGATGGCCCAGTCACTTTATTGCCTAAAATGCCTGCTTATACATCAATTTTTTTGGCTTACTGTGTATGCCCTTCTACAAAAGTGTTCCATTTGCTCCAATACCTGCAGTTATGCTTATTAACAAATCCTATTAGACAAAACGAGCATTTATCAATGAAACAGATATTCCTTACATGAATGAATCATATCATTAATCGCTGTAGTCATTTGTTCACAAAACTCAGCTCGCCGATCCATATCATCTCTGGTTAAATCTTGCACTATTTTCATTTTTGACTGGATGAAATTTATGAAGTTCAATTGTATAGTGCCTAATTGAAATCCCAGTCACTTCGGAAATTTTGCACAATGAAGTATAAGGCTAAATTCAGATGCACACGACATCCGACATACGACACACGACGAACTGATTCTGCCGCATAATCTTAAATGTATCCATCCACATGAGTCCGAAATTTTCGTAAGAAATTTGGTTACAAACTTGGGGAATTTGTATTTTCACAGTTGCTACCTATTAAAGTCTTTACCCTGAAGAAATAGGTTCGCGAAAACAATAAATTCTACTGAGCCGTGGAGCCGTGGATAATTTGAAGCAGCGATTTAAATGCAGTACTTGACATTCGCAAATAATTGAAATATTTTTCTGTGTCAGTTAGCTTCATCTCCTGCAACAGATTATGGCGTTTTTTTCCTCTTCTTTTGATTTTTATCCATAAGAGGGGTAAAAGTAAAATATTTATTGAATCTACGTATTGCGCTCGCTGAATTATCATTTTCGAATACAAATTCATGGAGATTGTCAGCTGTCAAATTACATACGACATCGGACAAAAAGTTAAGATGTTTTCAACTTATCCGACCGTCGAATAAAAGTTAAAATCATCGGACATTTAGTTTGGCGCCAATTCATTTTGAATATTTCAACCAACCGTCGTATCGTCGGATGTCGTGTGCATCTGAATTTAGCTTTAGGGTTTATGCCAAATTGACATAAAACTTCAACTTGAGTGGTTTTATCCAAAATTATATGTTTTATTTGCAACAGATCAAATTTGTAACAAGGTCCAAAACATAGTCATATCTTTGAAACAATATATTACTCTATACCCTTGTCCCCTTGTCACTTAAAATTTTTGGGGATGACCCTAGGGAGCAGCGGGTATAAGGGGGAGAAGTAGTTGACAAGTCTTTTGACGTGTCTCGGCGTTTTTTCTTTTAATCAGTAGTTTTCGATAAATCCGTGGTGGGAAGCTTTGAAATGAACAGCCTGTGTATATCCATGCACTAAAACATACTCAGTTAGGCCTGTATCTTGGCCATACAGGTGCATCATGATTACTGCTTCTACAAAACAAATTTCATACCATTTAATAAGAGGTGGAAAAAAAAGGAGCTCAATTTCGTTTATCAAGATTTGTGGTAAGCTTTCTCAAAGCCATTCAATAGTAAACATGTGCTATTTTTTATTTTGTGATACATCTTTGAGTTTTGGGAACCACATCGAGGGAGATCCTGTCAATGAATTTGAGAATGGAGAATAAGAGACATCAATGCTACTATACAAAAATACATGCCAAACCAATCAAGAAATTGTAAAAATATAGAAAGAAGAAAAGTGGATTCCTCATATATTGACAGAAAGAAACAAAAGCCGAAGAGTCAAGAGTTCATAAGAAGATAATTATTTTACAAAACTATTGTGGGTGGTGATAGGTGAACTTTTTACTCTCATTTGTGTGCTTGTCATGTATTTATTATGATTCCTAAAACCTACCTGGAGTAGTAGCTCTGATTTGTTACACACCACAGGTCAATAGATAAATCGCCTATCTTATTTACTAACGTTTCTTCTACCTCTGTGGTAAAAGAGGAACCCATTCCAAATTACCTTCTGCCAAAGATTTTGACTTTAAAGAAGGCTGTGGTAAAAGAGGAACCCATTCCAAATTACCTTCTGCCAAAGATTTTGACTTTAAAGAAGGCTACAGATGTAGGCTAATGAATCTCAACAATTAGAGTAAAGTGATAAAACTATCAAAGTGCGTAATATGCACCAAATTACATTAAGTTCATACTTACCGAAAATGTACCTTAATTTCTTCCTTTAAAGGCAAGGGTCAGAATTGGTGGATATCAAAGATGTTGCAGATATTACGTAATATTACACAAAATGAAAAATTTTGAGGTGATCAGAGACTTTCAAAAACAGTAACATCTTTTCATCACATAATAGTTAAGATAGATAGAAGGTTTCTTTGGTTTGCCGTTACCTTCGGGTACCAGATGGCGCACCGGCAGATCTTTTCTGTCGCCTGCTCTCACATGCTTACATGTCTGGTAGACATGAAAAATCTGATGCTCTTTACCTCCGTCAATCGACCTATGACGCACTGATGATAGGTAATAAGCGTGAAACACCTGTCTGCGTACTGGTGGATTGACGGAGATATAGAGCAACCCTCGTATATCGACTTTCATATGCAGCAGCATATAGAATCCGCGCTCCTCTGGTGGCCAAGTGGCGTTCCACCAAGAAGTCTGCTGCTGTTTAGCAGCGATTTCTTTGGTTTGCCGTTACCTTGGGGTACCAGATGACGCACCGGCAGATCTTTTCTGTCGCCTCACATGCTTCACATGTCTGGTAGACATGAAAAATCTGATGCTCTCTACCTCCGTCAATCGACCTATGACGCATTGATGATAGGTAATAAGCGTGAAACACCTGTCTGCGTACTGGTGGATTGACGGAGATATAGAGCAACCCTCGTATATCGACTTTCATATGCAGCAGCATATAGAATCCGCGCTCCTCTGGTGGCCAAGTGGCGTTCCACCAAGAAGTCTGCTGCTGTTTAGCAGCGATTTGTTTGGTTTGCCGTTACCTTGGGGTACCAGATGACGCACCGGCAGATCTTTTCTGTCGCCTGCTCTCACATGCTTCACATGTCTGGTAGACATGAAAATTCTGATGCTCTCTACCTCCGTCAATCGACCTACGGCGCACTGATGATCGCTAATAAGCGTGAAACAGCTGTCTGCGTACTGGTGGATTGACGGATATACAGGGTGGGCCAATAGTGCGTGGACGGAAACCAAAATAGGTATTCCCATTTGAAAAAATCAAGTTATCTGTGATTGAAGTTTCCTTATTTAATGTACTGATTTGTCCAAGTACAAAAAGAATTCAAATTTAGCCGTCTGACCTAAGGTGACGCATTTCATGCTTAATCGTACTGCAAAGTCACGGCCTTCTAAGTTTTATGGTCGCTGCGATATTCAATTTTTTTCTGATACCTACTTATATCAAAAATGGTGATTTGCGCCTAAACGGTTCGTTTAAAGTTCCATGTGTGATACATAAGGTCACACTAGAATTGACCAAGGAATCCAAATATGCAACAATATATAGGGGGTTCTATTCAAAACAATTTAAGTTTGATATGGATCACCATGTATAAACGTCAAAATTTAAGTGAAAACATTTTTATGTCATAGCCCTCAAGGTCCCTACCACGACCAAGTGACAGATTTTTGAAATATTTCTTAGTAAGCCCACAGTCTTCCGTCCACGCACTATTGGCCCACCCTGTATAGAGCAACCCTCGTTAAATAACTTTCTTTGAATTTCAAATATCCGACGACCGCAGGACCACAACCTCCTATTAAAAATACACCAAATATTTTTTGATACTCAGTCATCCACTCGTTTATGAATCTTTATTGGTTCAAGAGTGTCTTTTCACTAAGGTAGCTTATCATGAGCCAAGTGTATCCTTCCGAATTTCGCACCTCCATGGAAAAGGTAGTCGATCGATCAGACTTAATGACGGCGGCCGATGATGCTTGTAACCAGCTTCCGCTACTCTCGACTCGACTGACGATCTGTTGTTTTTAGGAAGCGTCGCAGCCACCTTTTATGTCACATCGCCGACTTGTCGTGGGCTCGTTAAAAGCTTAAGATCTATGTATACAGCGTGGGACAATAGTGAGTCGACAGTCGATTGTGAGCTTAAGGCGCGTTTTCACGGGTCGATCTGCGTTAAACGATTCAGATCGATTATTGAATCGAAAACAAATTGAATATGAAAACCACTTTTCGACTTGGGTATTCGGCAGGATGAGTCGATTCGACGGAAGTAGAAAGACTGTCTACTTTTGATCGGCGTGGGACAATAGTGAGTCGACAGACGGTTGTGGGCTTAAGGCGCGTTTTCACGGATCGATCTGGGTTAAACGATTTAGATCGATTATTGAATCGAAAGCAAATTGAATATGTAAACCACTTTTCGACTTGGTTATTCGGCGGAGTGAGTCGATTCGACGAAAGTAGAAAGACTGTCTACTTTAGATCGGTGACTGTCGTCGAATCGATGTCAAACGACTGGAATGGAATGTGTAAACACGAAAATAACGTGCTGAAAACCGAATAGTGCGTATCAAGTTGTTGTTTTTAGCGCGCCAAGCTATAATTTTGTGCAAAAATGACTGAAAAATGGTCAGATGCGGACATGGCAAGATTTTTGGATGCTTATGAAAACCATGATGTATTATGGAATCCACAAACCGAGCTTTATCGCAAGCTACAGGCAAGACAAGCAGCATTGCAAGCAATTCTAAAACATGTGAATAAACCTTAAATGTCCGAAAGTGACTTGAAAAACAAAATCAAAAACATTAAAACAAGATACAATCGTGTTTTAACCAAAGTCATGAAATCATTGAAAAGTGGTTCTGGACCAACGAATTTGACCTGACCACATATGTTCCTGTCGTGTAAATCTTTTTGCTTTCAGCACAAATCGAATTACGGTCGAACGATCCAAATCGATCAACCCAAATCGATCAGTGAAAAAGCGTCTTTAGTAAGACGAATTTTAAGAGTCTCTCACCTGATCATGGTAGGGGGCCTTGAGGGCTATAACCTTAAAACATTTTCAGTCAAATTTTGACATCTATACAGGGTAATTCATATCAAACTTACATTTTTTTAATAGAGTCCGATATATATTATTGCATATCTGGATTCCCTGGTTTATTTTCGAGCAAACCGTTCAGACACAAATCACTGTTTTTGGTATAAGTAGGTATCAGAAAAAAAAATTGAATATCGCAGCGATCATAAAACTTAGAGGGCCGTGACTTTGCGGTGCCACTAAGCACGAAATGCGGCATCTTACGTCAGATGGTCAAATTTGAATTATTTTTGTACTTAGCGAAATCAGTAGATTAATTGAGGAAACTTCAATCACAGGTAACTTGATTATTTCAAATCGGAATGCCTAATTTTCTTTATACCAACAATGTAGGATTGTCTATATAAATCTTTTTTAGTTTCCATTTTATTTCAAATTTTCAGTCAAATCGGTGTTTTTCATTTTGCCAACCTATAATCACCCTAGCAGACCATGAGAAATAAACAAAAACCTGTTTAGATGGAAGAAATCAACTGACTTAGCAGAAAGATGCAAACAAACTAGGGTATTGAGGCAAGGTTATAAAAATTCCTTACAACGTATCAGCTCTCAAAATGATGCTTATTTTTCACAGCCTACTAGCTCTTGGTAAGTTTCCAAAATCAGTAAACAATTTTTAAATGAAAGGAAAACTACCAGCGATTATTCATGAAAGTAGAATATCTATATTTTTAGAATACATTTTCACACTTAATTCCATAAAAAAGTAGTCATTTTTGTAAGTCAAATATAAAGATACCTCTGACTGGAGCCCTTCAAATTCTTCAGTAGGTACTTCTGCTTATTAGCAAAATCGCAAAAAATGAAAACTGAATTGCAGTACGTTTAAATCATGAAACATAATTTACTTGGCAGAAAAATATATGAAATAAACACAATTACAACATGGAGTAATAAAAATATTCTAACAATCATTTCAACAGATGCTCAGAATGCTTCAGTTAGAGATATCTTTACTTTTGACTCAACGGAAGTGACAACTTCTTTATCCCATTGAATGTGAAATTTCATTCTGAAGATGCTAAGATTTTCAGCAACAGTCGCTGGTAGTTTTCCTTTTGTTTAAAAATTTTTAATCTGTTTTTGGAGAACTATCAAGCTCTACTAGATCTCAATAGCTAGTAGGTTGTGAAAAAACACTTCCGTCATACTCCAGCTTCTCATTGAATTAGATCTTACCGTTGTTGTCTTCGATCCGCGCTAACTTGATTTTTTCAAATGGGAATGCCTATTTTTTTTTATTCGGTTAAACGTAGAAGTTGATTAACCTTTCTAATGATACAAGATTGTGAATATCAATCTCTGGTAGTTTTAATTTAATTTTAAATTTTCAAACAAATCGGAGTTTTTCAATTTTCCTACCTATAAGCAACGTAACAGGCCATGAAATATAAACATAAATCTGTTCAGGTAGAAGAAAACAACTAACTTAGCAGAAAAATACACACGAACTAGACTAAAGGGACAAGATTATAAAAATTACTCACAACAAACAAACTCTAACCAGAAACAACGGCGGAATATCTCTAAAGTCAAAGAGAAGCTGGAGTATAGCAGTAATAGATCTTTTTTACAGTCTACTGGCTACCGCAATCTACTAGAGGTTAAACATTTCCAAGACAATTAAAAACTCTGATATGAAACAAAAACAACCAGCGACTGTTGCTCCAGTACGCAATTATCAATCATATGTAATGGTGTAACAAAGTAGTAATTTGCGTCGAACTCGATACCTCTGAATGGAGCCCTTCTATTTTTCAATATCTATTAGCAATATTGCAAAAAAGAAATACTGACAAATCAGATTTAAATTTTCTTCCATTTAAGTTATGTTTTATAATTTGAACAAATTTTAATTCATTCTTTATTTTCTGCGATCGTGCTAACAGGTACTGGAGAATTTTCAGAACTTCAGTCAGAGGTACTTTTGACTTGAGTTTTGACAGAATTGCATACTTTTTTATATCATTAAATGTGAAATTTTATTATGTTTATTTTATCATAAACTGCCTATAACATTGTCTAGTAGTTTTCGTTTCATTTCAAAATTTTTAATGGTTTTAGAAATTGCCAATCTCTAGTACATTGCAGTAGCTAGTAGGCCGTGAAAAAATTCGTTTCTACCATACTCCAGCTTCTCTTTGGCCAAAGATATGTTACCGCCGTGGTTTCTGGTTAGACTTTGTTGTAATTGTAATTTTTATAATCTCGCCCCTTTAGTCTAGATTGTGTGTATTTTTCTGCTAAGTTAGTTGTTTTCTTCTACCTGAACAGGTTTTTGTTTATATTTCATGGCCTGCTACGTTGCTTATAGGTAGGAAAATTGAAAAACGTCGGTTTGTTTGAAAATCTAAAATTAAACGAATATCATTAGAAAGGTTATCAAATTCTACGTTTAAACGTTTACAAAAAATTAGGCATTCCCATTTGAAAAAATCAAGTTATCGCTGATCGAAGTTTCCTTAATTAATCGACCGATTTCTCCAAGCATAAAGTTAATTTGATATTGACAGTTTTGTCAAAGCTGACGCATTTTATGCTTAGTAATAGGGCAGAATTACAGCCTTCCAAATTTTATAATATCTGCTATATTCAATTTTTTCCTGATATCTACTTATACCAAAAATGGTGATTTACACCTAAACGGTTCGCTTCAAGTCCCATGTATGATACATAACACTAGAATTCACCAAGAAATCCGAATATGCAATCATATACGTGGTATTCCATTTAAAAAAGCATAACTTTGATACATTTTGTGTTTTTGGGACACCCTGTATAACATGAAAATATTTTTTAAATGTAGCCTTTATGGGTCTCTATCCATCCGAAGTCATTATTTTCTTTTTTATCAAATACTTCAGCCATAATGCTCCGTGTCGAATAACGTGAATAACCCTGTATGAATCACCCTGTATAAACGTCAAAATTCAGGTTAAAATATTTTAAGGTTATAGCCCTCAAGGTCCCTTACCATGATCAGGTGACAGGTTTTTGAAATTCGTTTTAGTAAGCCCACAATCCTCCGTCTACTCACTATTGGCCCACCCTGTATATGAAGGCGCATTGAAATCTTCAAGCTCACAAGTGAGAGCTAAACTATCATAAAATGCTTTTCATGAGGGTAAAAAGTCTATTCAGCATCCCATAAACCCATTACAGAACAATCCAACCACACGTAATGTAATGACTTTTTATGAGAGGTCTATTCACGCTTCAGAAACAACCCAACCTTAAGCCGGCGCCACATATGCGGGTATTTGCCGAATATCAATATTCGCCGTTTTTTCAACCTTGCTCGCCGCATAGCGAGCACGTATCGCCCTTTAAGCCGGCGCAACATATGCGGATATTTCCCGAATATCAATATTCGCCGTTTTTTTCAACCTTGCTCGCCGAATAGCGAGCACGTATCGCCATTTAGCCGACTAGCGTATAATTGGAGTTCGTTGCTCGCCGAATACCGCATATGTGGCACCGGCTTTTTAGCCAAATAGCAAATAATCGGGGTTCGTTGCTCGCCGAATACCGCTATGTGGCGCCGGCTTTAGCCGAATAGCATATAATCGGGGTTCGTTGCTCGCCGATTACCGCATATGTGGCGCCGGCTTTAGGTTTACCTTTCATTGTTTGGACGGAAAGAAATTTCACTCATTCACCACAAGATAAAACGTAATATTATAATATTGTCACGACGGCCTCTTTTTCTTCACCCAGGGAATCAAACTCGACGTAACTTTCACCGTTTTACTTCACAACTCGATACAATATCTCTTAACCTTATCTCAGGTACAACTCAACTCAACTGAACTCCTACGCTACCCGTAGCACCTTATATATACTTCATCGAACCATCTAGAGCATTCGATGACATTAATTTCTAGAATCGATCCGTCATTCTCGAAAACTCTTGACGATTCGATGACGTTTACACTTCAAAAGATCTAACCTAGCACTTTGACTTTACATCTTAGACAAGGAAAGAGAGAGGACGGAACCCGCGACTGACATTTCTGATACCAAATGGCACCAAAGCGCTATTCCCAGTGGCGTAACTAATGGGATTAACGTTCTGGTTGAGCTATTTGTAGAAATAATCTTTTTCAAATAAAATTTAATGAAATATTGTTATTCAGGGTTTCTATATGGCCAATTTCGCCATCCACAATTAAAACTTAAGTGACTAACATTACCGTAACCGTGATTTTCATTCGACTGCTGTTTTGTGGCCAATAATATATAAAAATTGATAATGTATATATTTTATTCAGTCGTGAACATGTTATGTTCATTTGCAGTATATGACTGATGGAAGACACGATTATACTTCTACCCAGAAAGAAAAAAACTGCTTGTAGTTTGTAGTAAATCAATTTTTTATTATTAAAGAACACATAATACCTATAGTATATTTATATTTATTGACATTATGTTTATATATAAAATACTGTCCATTACATACTGTAAACAGAAGCAGCAATAAAACATTTTTGTTATTATAGATTAGCTTACGAGATTGAGGAATTTGATGCCTTCAATCTCGGAGTCCCCATATGCAGTAAAAAAATCTACTTGCTGTTACGCTGTTACTTGCTGTTTGTAGTGTGTAATGAAGAGCAGTATTTTTAATTACTCCAACGAGGCTTTTTTATACATAACTTCTTTTTGCGACGGTGGCAATAATTAATGAAAAAGCTGGGGGGTTAAACATAAAAATTATCTCAGACATGAAATAAAGTAAGTTTTGGGCTAGAAATACAAAGGTCCTTTAATCTTATCCAAAATCAAAACATTTACAAAATTAGAAAATGACTCCTAGATTAGCTAGTAGTAAATAAAAACGAACAATTCATTCAATATAGGTGAGGTCCTATAACTTACATAGAAATTACAACTCTATTTTATCACTTAACCCCTTGCTTCCAGTAAGTTCTAATTTATTGCAGTTATGTATTTACTTATGGGGAAGTTTGGGTGAAACTCAGTATTGTGTGCTTCAACAAAAATAATTTTTTTGTAGGAACGTGGCATTTCGCTTGCTCCTACAATTGATGGCAGTCAATATTACAGTCACGAAGGTCAAAAACTACCAATATTTTACTGCCCTTTAAACAGAATCATTTTTGTTAATTGGCTCCGAACTGGATTGTCCTGTTGTGATCGAGATTTTACAATAAAATGGATTCTGATATTTAAGTATTTTGTGCATACAGCTTTTATTAAAAAATATATATGATTTACATCATTTTCTAATACGTGACGTTCTAAGCAGCTGAAAATAGGGGTGCCTAGAAAACTTGATATTATTTTGCTTATCAGCAAAGGTACAAAATGTTTGGTGTGAATACAATTTTCATTAACTCTCAGAAAATGTTCCGATTTCAAACATATCTTGATAACATCATTTGATGGGTAAGTCAGACCGCCGTGGCTTTTAAATTCAATTAGGGAATTGAGAAACCGATCTCTAGTACCAATCAATGCTGTGACACATGTTTCACATTTTATTGTTTTTTGTAATTGGTGCGAAACATAACCAGCAATATATTGCACAATTTGGGATGAACATTCACTTATCACAGGTGCATTCATGATGTAGTCATGATCCTTCCAAATAGTTTCTAGATCATCAGAAGGCTCATTTATGTCTATTAAACTATGGTTAGATAAACTACTATTAATTACATCTTCAGACCTTACATTTTTTGTAGAACTACTTAGAATAGGGATTTGATCTAATGGAATACAGTTACCCATACCGCCCTCTCTAATTTCTGCTCGAACCAGAAGCCTTTTGTAAGCAGCTAGAAACTGTCGAGCGGTTGGGTTATTATTCCAGCCACCTCTTGATCTAATTGACGAAAAGAATAATTCTAAATGATCTTGACTAATCTTATACAACGGAAGGTACAGTAATGTTTTTCTCTCAGAAACAAGTTCTTTGTACAATCCTAAAGAACTTGATAATGAAATTATTAATCCAATAAACCCAGTTTTTCTGTTAGACATGATTACTTGCTCATGATTAGATAATTTCAACTTTGAAAGATAAAAAATTGCACTATTGATAAATTCCGCAGATCGATCTATATTTTTTTGACATAATGCTTTTTTATAACCTGGTGCTACTAGGGTTCTGCTGTTTAAAATATCGAAAATGCTATTTACAATTCTAATAAATTTAACTGTTGCCTGACTACCTTTAAAATCCTCAAGATTCAGCTTTTTTTCGCAATACTCAATCGCATCGGCTACTGATGCACTAAGTAACTGAACTGCAAGCCGAACCTTCATTTTTTGTTTGAAAAAAATAATATGAGCGCGACGTAACTTATTCCCTAAATGTAAGCCCTCGCTAGTTTGCAGCTTCTCTAGAAGCGCTATGTATTTCCATTGAATAAAATTGTTATCACAATCAATTAGGATTTTCTTTTCACCAAATGCATTGCGAACAAGTTTTATCATATGACATGGATCATAAAAAATATATACATTGTGATCTGTAACTCTGAAACTTGTCTGTATATTTGAAATGTTAAATAAGAATCCAAAGTTATGACACATAGCGGTATTAGATGGAGCACCATCGAATGTGATTGACATAACTTTGGCTCCCGTATCTTCAATCAGATGGATGCATTGAGATACAATTGAATGTTTTTGACTGCCATTCAAAGAATCTGTAAGAAAGTAACCGACAGGTAATTTCCAAGTTCCATTGATGCAAACCAACATTATAACAAAAGCTTCTTTGGCTAAAGCATTAGAGTCATCGTTTAAATTTGTACCACAGTTCACATAACCATGGAATTTTTTTCCATCCCATTCTAAATGTTTCCGTATGGCTATTTCATCGATAATTAATGAACAAATTATTGGTCTGTCAGATGATTGAACCTTATTTCTTAAGGTATTTATTGATTCCTTGGTAAAACCAGGCTCAGCATCCACATTCTGAAACCATTTAGCAATAGTTTTGCTATGCGGGAGACAAGTGTCAAAAACATCTCTCACATAGTTGTATGCCTTTGGTGAAAAAAAATTTAATGTCAGGGCAAATTTCCTAAGTTCAGGTGAATATTGAACATTTCTCCCCATTTTTCTGTTCAATATTTCTATGTTAACCTTGCTCATATTTTGAACTAAAACTAAATTTTCTTGAGATAGTAAATTTTGTCGCTCTAATTCCTCAGCAATTATTTTTAAAGAGGCTACTTTTTTGTGTGCTCTTTTCAGTGATTGACCAAGGGCACGGATTTTTTTCGTTTTTTCCTTATTCTTATCTTTTTGCAGCAGCAGTTCTCTTCTAAGTTTCTTTTTCCGGGGAGAGTCGTCCTGTGCAGCCAGAGCTGAGGTTGATGGCGATGGTTCTGGATGAACATCACGTTCACGGGGTCTTTTTCTTTCTTTTGCCTAAAATAACAGAGCTGTATATTAGACAATGTTTGAAACATTATTTCCGAAAGAAAGACAGAACAAATTAATTTATGATTTAAGTAGATGTGAATGAGTGACTGAATCTTATAGGAAAAGTGACAGTAACATTTTGTTTTGATTTCGTATCGAGTAAACACACCTAAATATAGTTGTTTAATAATGTAACTGTAACACAAGAAATTATTACATTTTTGAGGTTAGCTGCCTTTTGATTTTCATAGCTATCAATTTTTAAATGGTTATTCAGCCATTCGTAATCGTATTTCTCCTTACTTTATTGCACTGTTTATTTTGGAAACGTCATCACTAATACTCAAATATGAAACCAAATTTGAGACCATAAATATAGAATATAGGCATAAGGCATAAGAATGATTTTAAATTAATATCACACCCAAATCATAACTCATTAATGATCCAATTATATACAATGGAGTGAAGATTTATAACAAACTTCCTCCTCACAGGTTTTAGTGAATATCCCAAAAGTTTTGTTTGTTATTATATAGCTTTGTCAATAAGAATCTTGTAAATTCTTAGACTATAAAGTATATCGATCTATCTATCTATCCATCTATCCATCTATCCAACTATCCATCTATCCATCTATCCATCTATCCATCTATCCATCTATCCATCTATCCATCTATCCATCTATCCATCTATCCATCTATCCATCTATCCATCTATCCATCTATCCGTCTATCATAATCCTAGAATGTTTATTATTTTAATATTGATTAAGCGTAGACAATGTAAGCTAGGAATTATAACTTACAATTTTTGGACGTAAGTATTCCGGAAGCTCGTCAAATATGGTGGGGACTGCTCCTTTCAGAAGATATACTTTTTGATTTGTTTGATGAAGGAAATTCTGTTCAAAATGCTTAGAACAAAGCCTATCGTTGCTTGTAGGCTTCCAACCTTCGATCCTCATATTTTTGATCCATAAATCATGTCTAGGAAGATCTTTAGGAAACCTGTCGAGGAAGAAAGAAAATTAATTTTATTATTCATACAACTACAAATAAAGGCCACCCTTGAAATGCACACCTTGTATAAGGGTATTGGTATATTATATATTACAATGCAAAGTCATAATATTTCTATTCAAAATGTAAGCTATAATAGATACGCCACTGGAAAACTGATTGTATTTGAACCAAAAAATCCCTTAAAAACATAATTTTTAGACTTTACGTGCTCAAAAACATTATGATTCGCATGTTTGTGGTACATTCCAAATTATATTTCGGATACACATATATCTTTGAACTAGATATCGAGATATTTGCATGAATTTCGGATACACCAAAAAAATAAGATCATAAATTTACCTGTGAAAAGTGATTCCTGGCTCCTTCCTGCTGCTGTGGCTTTTACAACGGTAAGCTGCACACCCCACCATTACGCTCACCACAATATTTCACAATTATTGGTCTTAAAAACGTTAAATATCGCAAAAAACACCACCTTGACACTACCGTCAGTTTTCCACCAGCATTTTGACAGCTATTCATTTTCGGTATCAGCTAATCCATATAGCATCAAATGGGCGTGCGGTATCCCCTCTCTTTCCTTATCTAAGCTTTACATCATGTATGACAACCAATGACAACTAATACAAATACACGAATACCATAATATACAGTATGTTACAATATTAAACAACGTGTTATGATTTTGTTGCAGTAGGTGAGATGGAGGTGCTCCTGAGCACGGCGACATGGCTGTTGCTGGGATCCGGCTTCGGCTCAGCGAATCCGGACGCCAAGCGGCTCTACGACGACCTGCTCTCCAACTACAACAGGCTCATTCGACCAGTCGGCAACAACTCCGACAGGCTGACCGTCAAGTTGGGACTCAGGCTGTCGCAGCTCATCGACGTGGTACGTGAACTGATGTCATGTTGTCTTTTAGCAGCACGCAGAATAACAGTCACTTATACAGGGTGACCGGCGGGAACCGGACGTTTTTCAAATGGCCGCTAGCGGTGATAAGGAGGGGATTCAGGTATCAGTCATCAGTCGCCTTGTTGTATAATGCCATTTTAGTAGCTATGGAGCAGTGGACCGTAGAGCACCGTATGCTCGCTTATGACGCGTATGTTAAAAATGCTGAGTCGGTCACGGCCGCGCAGCGAATGTTCCGCGTTCATTTTAGTCTTGGACGCCACGATATTATTCCAAGCCGCAATACCATTCTCAGATGGGTTAACAGTGTGAGAACGACAGAAATGGTTGTGAAGAAAAAGCCACCTGGTCCCACGAAGACTGCGAGGATGCCAGAAAACGTCGAACGGGTGAAACAAGCTCTTACTCGAAGCCCTGAACGATCTGCATGAAGACACGCGCGTGAATTAAACATCCTTACAAGATGTGTATTGTTCAGCAGCTTAAGCCAACAGATTATGAGCAACGAGAAGACTTCGCCATTCAAATTCAAATGCTGCCTGGAGACCATGAAAGTGCAGTAATCGTCATGAGTGATGAAGCTCATTTTCATTTAAGCGGAGAGATGAACAAACAAAATTTCCGATACTGGTCTCTAGGTGGCTTTTTCTTCACAATCATTCCTGTTGTTCTCTGTTGACCCTCTGAGAATGGTATTGCGGCTTGGAATAATATCGTGGCGTCCAAGATTAAAATGAACGCGGAACATTCGCTGCGCGGCCGTGACCGATTCAGCATTTTTAACATACGCGTCATAAGCGAACATACGGTGCTCTACGGTTCACTGCTCCATAGCTACTAAAATGGCATTATACAGCAAGGCGACTGATACCTGAATCCCCTCCCTACCACCGCTAGCGGCGTTATACTAACTATTTGAAAAACGTCCGGTTCCCGTCGATCACCCTGTGCTTTCTTGTAACAGGCCTTAAGCTTGGAGACAGCGCTTCTAATTCCAATCCTAGTGTATTTTGATATTGATGTTTTTGTATCTTTATATCCTTTTCACAATGTATTGTAAGGCTTTCGCGGACGTTGGTCGATGAACTATTGGTTCTTGGGCTGTTGGGCGTTGAAGCGATCCAATCCCTGGCGTCGTCGCGCTTCGCTGCTTGACGTTCCGCTAACACGAGTATTTGTTATTGGCATTCTCAGAAGCTGTTACCTGTTCAGCGTATTCCGAGAAACTGAGCTTCGGTCGAACAGGTAACAGCTTTTGAACAACCAGTCGAGTTGGCGAAACGTCAAGCAGTGAAGCGCGATGACGCCAAGGCGGCGGAGCGTGTCGACCCCTGCCGAACAGCCCAAGAACTTCATATTCGTTTTATACTCAAGCCATTAGAAGCAGGTGCTTGTCGAATAACTAAGAACTTCAAAACATAATTTCTCTATAGCCTGTCGTTTTGGGGAACATATTTTATGCCTCCCACAGAGCTACAGTGCCTGTAATTGAGAATTAAAGATAAACAAATGTATGTATTGAGATATAAGCGAATTAATTTTTTTTTAGTTTTGAATTCTACATTTTCTTCTCTCCAGGATAGTAGCATCTCGTGGCTAGTCCACAGGGAATAAAATCAAATTTATAAGAAAATTAGGATAAAAATAAAAATCATAGATGTGCTGCTGCAGATATAGTCACTTGAATGGTTGTGAAACTAATCATCAGTGACACACTGTATAATATTTTTTATCACAAATAATACAGTCAGCATATGATAGCATACCGCCAATTATATATGGTAAACGTAAGTTTGATCTAAAACAAACTTTTTACTGACATTTCGGCACCTCAGTAGTCCTTATCAAAGTATAAAATCTTAAACAAAAAATCAATCTGGAATTAGTAAAACTGTTTATGAGCTATGCCAGAAAACAGCTTTTATTTTTTTGCCAATGAACTTCTCAACTAAATCGGTGAATCTGAAATCTTAGAGAACACAAACTTTTGCATTTCTATTGTTGATGGATCCAAGAAGGGGGCCTATAATCTATCAGTGGCTTAGCATTGTGTTGTTGTGTGATTGTGTTATACTGTAATAACAAAACTAACTTTAAGAAAAACTATATAAGAAGCATGTTTTCTGTGCTATCTAGGCTAAGATGAAGAATTGCTTTGTGAATTACTAGTGTTTTGAGGTATATTTTCAATTTCCTTATGTACAACTTTCATGTATTTACACACCAATAGATACTATTATTTTACATAGTACCCATAGGACACTTTAACATATTAATAGTCATTGAATGAGAAAGTTGATGTTATAGATCACATAGCTATTTGTCGTTAAACAATATATCTTCAACGCTTCATTCGAGGCCAGAAGAAAACTTAAAATTTTATCAAATATTTTAACAAAAATATGGAAAACATGACTAGGAAAACGAGATGCAAGCATATACATAAATATTTCTATTGGATCATGTCTAGGATTTTCTGACAATATAAACTTCTCCAAACATGGTTTGAATTTACGTCTTCTAAATAACGTAAACATTATTTTATTTAAACCATGACAGTCTGTACTTAAGCGGACATTAACAAGAATGCCTGGGCAAAAACTTAAAAATGTTATTCCATTTACAGCTTATCAACATTGCCCAGTTTGCACAAATTGGATTGGATCGACGACGTGCATTTTTGTATAGTTCAATCAACCGACTATATCAATAAAATTTAATATTTGATTTAGCTCTAGATCGAGCAACAGAGTCACCCATTCACAGCTTTTGCAAACACAGATCTTGTACTTGCATGAACTGTGAATGATTGTTTCTAATACTCCAATCAAACATCAAATGTCATTGAATCTGCTGCCATCATCAGTGGTTACAGGGTATATCATAGGAAGGGTTCCAAAATTATCCAATTTTAACCTAGCAGTTAAAAGACCTGAAATTTTTGATTTCTGTCAAACGAGTCTAAAACACAAAACTGCGACCGATTTTATAATCAGCATCATCAATTTATCCAAAACACGAGGTTTCATCTTAATAAAAAGCCAAATAAAGATTTTCGATTTTTTAGGCAAACCGGAAGATCTGAAGACCTGAAATTTTTGATTTCTGTCAAACGATTCTGAAACCCAAAACTGCGACCGGATTTGTAAACAGCACCCTCAAGTTATGCAAAACACGAGTTTTATTAGAAAGCCAAATAAAGATTTTTGAGTTTTTATGCAAACCCTAAAATCTGAAAGATCTGAAATCTTTGATTTCCAACAAACGAGAATGAAACACAAAACTGTGACCGATTTTATATTCAGCGACATCACTTAATCCAAAACGCGAAGTTTCATCTTGATAGAATGCCAAATAAAGATTTTCGAGTTTTTAGGCAAACCGGAAGATCTGAAAGACCTGAAATTTTTGATTTCTGTCAAACGAGTCTGAAACACAAAACTTTCTATTCGTTTAAATTTAGTATTCAAGGCATGATCAATAGCGCTCGTAGAATTCGAGGTCACAGTTAGGAAAAAACTAGAAGTGCTGCGTATGATTTGAGGAAGAGTTGCAGATTGCATCCTTTATGCTTACTTTATGATAACCTCATATATCCACCCTATGCTATTTGTGACATCTAAATTGATATGATCTTAGTCACAAGTCAAATGCTGGTGTACAAAAAAGAAACGGACGACCGTTGAGATATTCTCGATTATTCAGCTGTGAAATGACTTCATTACGAAAAGTGCCTCTAAAAAACTAAAATCTTAATTAAACCGTTAAATCTGAATTCTGGTGTCTAAATTTTTCATCGATATTTTACATGAAACTGCAGTTTCAGTATTTCACGGGAACTTTGGAAACTTTTCTCATAAGATGTATTTAGAAGCAAAGAGATGCATAATCGGGTTACACGAAAACTCTTAATTACCTTACCGAAAAGTGTTGGCGATTAAATTGCCTGCTAATTACTTATCAAATTAAAAGTTCTATATTTTTATATTTACGCCAACTAACTAAAAGTTCAGTGCAAATTTCAAAAGAGCTAAAGTGAAAAATAAAACTATCGCTTCTAGTTTATTTGGTACATTCGTGTTGATATCATAACAGCTAGGTTGCAACACTACGGTTAAATAATTGAATAGTAGTAATAATAAATAGTTCGTCCAAGATTGCAATGTTTATATTTGGTACTTGTAACTTGCCTTAAATTTTGAAAAATTTGAGAAAAATATTGAAAGAAGTCACCTGAAAAGTCTGTCTTCTTAAAATCCTACTATATAAAAATGTATAAATTACGTAAATTTTAAATTTCGATATACCCTTCCCTAAAGAATATTCGCTATTATTTTCCGGTGTTTATTTTGAAGAAAACAAAAGCTAATCGTCAGCAAAAGTTACTTTTTGGTCCTTGATTTTGTTTAAAAAATATAGCACTATAATCATTTTTAAGGGCATGTTGTTTTTTTTTCGGTAAAAATTCAATTACCATGATATAAAGATCCATTCTTTCCAAAACACATCTGTTCTATAAGTGTGACATAAAAACCATGCGGTGTTTTTGTCTTAGACCATTTCGGTATAGCACGTGTATCGTTTCTATCCAATATATTTGAGTTAACTGTCAAGAGTGTTGGGTTATTTTGAACAGTTTTTTTTTTGCTATTATAATGACTCTGGTCAGAGACCAACAGGCCAGATCATTTTGCCCCATCCTTGCATAAGGAAGGGAAATTTTAAACTGTATTAAATATAGGACAGTGGAACATAAATCATAGCTATGGAACAGTAGTTAGTATTTCATTTTATGTTTTCTTGTACTTTTTCTTTTTTTGTATGTGTTTTTTTATTAATTTTGTTTTTGTTTAGCTATTATTACTTTTCTTTTAATTTTAAATCTTTTCCTGCCTCTTAATATACTACAATTGTTGAGTCGAGCCATTTTATATACAATTTGTTCTTATTTAATTTTCTATCTAAATTAGAAGTTTTAGTTTTACAGTACAATAATTATAAACTAGTTCATATATTTGCTGGTTTTCGCAGCCCAGAATTAAAGTTATACTAGTTGGAAGCACAAGATGAGTAGAGAGATTGAAATACATTTGAGTGGTTTCTTCTGTTGTGCTTAGACACTCCAGACGACAATGTTCTAATGTGCCGACCTCACCGCATCTGCAGAACGAATCTCCCCCCAATCCTATTCTTGATTTATGTTGTGGAACCAAGGTGTGACCACTTCTGAGACGACATATTGTTCTAAAATAACTTCTTCTTATTTCCTTCTCAAACCAAGTACTTGTTCTAATGTATGGTTGTATCGATTTGTAAAAGTTTCCTTTAGGACAACTTGTATAGTATTCTTGCCACTTTCCTCTGCTTTTTCTTAATAAGGTCATTTATGTCTGAGCTAGGGATTTTGAAACTTGCTATAAACCTCCCATCAGTTAGAGCTTTTTTTGCTAATTGATCCACAGTTTCATTCTCAATTATATTTGAATGCCCTCTGATCCATATAACTTTTATCTGCTCATTTAAGCCCTGGCATTTCTTAATGAGATCGATGATATCAGTTAGCAACATTATATAAAGACCTAGTTTCAATACGGTACCCTAGGAAGAATGCGCGCGTCAATATTCATATGTATTTCAGAATAATATGTATTTTGAGGTTAAAATCAGATATCAAAGTTTGAGATCGTTATTTCTGGACACCAACTATAATCGGAAATTTTTTAAAACCAAATGGCGTGCCGATTGCGGTATTGAAACACCATTCCAGTATTATAAAACTGCGAATCTAATCAATAGGGCTAAATAACACCAAACCAAGCTATTGGAGGTCGTTCACAAGATTAAACACATCTTTCTCTATACGAGGGTTGCTCTATATCTCCGTCAATCCACCAGTACGCAGACAGCTGTTTCACGCTTATTAGCGATCATGTGCCACATAGGTCGACTGACGGAGATAGAGAGCATCAGAATCTTCATGTATCTCAGACATCTAAAGAATGTGAGAGTAGGCGGCAGAAAAGATCTGCCTGTATAGAGCAACCCTCGCACATCGACTGTCATATGCAGTTGGCATAGAAGCGCGCTTATTTGGTTAGGTGAAGCGAATGCACCTTTGCGTTCCGCCAAGAAGTTTGCTGCTTTTTAGCAGTGACTTCCTTTGGTTTGCCGTCACTTCCGGGTACCAGATGGTGCACAGGCAGATCTCTTCTGCCACCTACTCTCACATGGTAGAAGATCTGAATATAAGACGACCTTCACCGAACTGGTTAGTGGATGAAAACCACTTTATATCAAATTTAGTATGTTAAAAAACATATCGCGAGTGGGTTGGCTGAAAAATTTCAGTCCAGGATACGATTAATTAAATATTGAAAAATTAATTTTTTTTGAACATTTCACTGGTTTGGTTAATAGACAAATCACATACCAATGGAAAGCATGAAGCCCATAGAATATGCAAACGTTAGGTTGGCTACGTTTTTCCCGTCCCAACTATTGGGTAGGCAGGTATAAACAGGTACATCAATAATAGTAATTTGCACCGGTGTTGTTAATGCACGAAACTTATATCAAAATAAAGATAATTTTATTGCAAACATCGATATAGGGTTGTCTGCAAAAAATCAGTCTGGAATTCCGGTTGTCGAATTTTAAAGGTCAAAATATTGCTGCCGGTGAATACGTGCGCCAGTGAGGTCCGAGCGAACTATCCCGTGTATTAACAAAGGACGCAGCATAGCAGCTGCGTGTAACTCGGCCATTGAATAAAAGAGAGTGCGCATGTCATGTGTCCGTGAAATTGAAAAGAATAGCGATACACTCGTAAAAGCTGTGCAATATTTTGGAGCACCAATAATTTATTAATATTTTTGAAGGTGAAATTATTAAATTATTATACACTTACCGTATTCTCACCAAGAAAGTTTTTAAACTCTCCATTATACGAGTCATTATATTTTTTACCCAAAACAGTCACTTTTTTGTAGCACGTAGTATGATAACCTACAAAATCCAGTGATGCATTGGTTAACTCAACGCCACTGTATTTAAAATTTTTCTTTTTACGAAAATTTAATTTCAACGAACAGTTTTTATACGTTTCGCCGTTAAAATCAAAAGCATCATCGTCCAAATTTCATAGAAAACACTTTTTAGCCATTTTTTATCACAATTTAATGTCTATAAATAACAACAATCAATATAGTAGTAGTACCACGCTTTTTCAATTCAGAAGAATGAGGCAAACTGTTCCAATACAATGATGCACAGCATTTACGGGTGTATCGCTATCCTTTTCAATTTCACGGACACATGACATGCGCACTCTCTTTCATTCAATGGCCCAGCTACACGCAGCTGCTATGCTGCGTCCTTTGTTAATACACGGGATAGTTCGCTCGGACCTCTCTGGCGCACGTATTCACTGTATTTTGCAGACAACTCTATAGCGACGTGTTTGCAATAAAATTATCTTTATTTTGATATAAGTTTCATGCATTAACCACACCGGTGCAAATTACTATTATTGATGTACCTGTTTATACCTGCCTACCCTATAGTTGGGACGGGAAAATCGTAGCCAACCTAACGTTTCCATATTCTATGGACTTCATACTTTCGATTGGTATGTGATTTGTCTATTAACCAAACCAGTGAAATGTTTAAAAAAAATAATTGTTCAATATTTAATTAATCATATCCTGGACTGAAATTTTTCAGCCAACCCACCCGCGATATGTTTTTTAACATATTAAATTTAACATAAAATGGTTTTCATCCATTAACCAGTTCGGTAAAGATCGTCTTATATTCGGATCTTAGACTAACATCTTTCTTTGATTGAGGTCAAGCTTGGCGCGTTTCAATGCAGCTCTGTAGAAGCCTATAATGCTTTTCTTGTTTCAGAACCTGAAAAATCAAATAATGACGACGAACGTCTGGGTGGAACAGGTAAGAAGATCTCGGCCGACGACAAATATAAACGTCGTAAATTAGTAATCTTTTAGGAATGGAACGATTATAAGCTCAAATGGAATCCTGATGACTATGGCGGAGTCGAAACGTTGCACGTGCCCTCTGAACACATCTGGCTGCCGGACATCGTACTTTACAACAAGTAAGTGTATTTTCAGTGTTGCCATACCATAAAATATGATAATTATTATCCTGATAGGATCTTAGTTTTCATGTTGAACAACTTTGCCATTCATTTTTCTGCGCGCAAAGAATACCACCATCAAGAAAAACAAAAACGTATTTTTCGGTACTTCATTTTAGCAGTGATCAGGACCCGATCGACTCGGTGGTAAATTTATTATTATGCCTCAATTCTTCATTCATTTTCACTTCATTTCACTGATTCACTTTCCTGAAGCAGTCATAGCTTACAGAAATTATTTAGATCACAAACGCAAAACAAAAAATGGTTTTCTTCCGCTCATGGTATAAAGATGTCTTCTGAACGGATTAAGGAGTACAATAGTATCATAACGTATAGATATTATAATCTGTCAATCCCTTTATCATCATAACGTGTTTAGACGGTCTCACTTTTCAATATCTAATCCTAATCTTATCTTCTTTAGTACTGTACAGTATTTCGCAAGTGGCCAAGGTGTCTCGATTAGCGACTATTTTCTACAAGCTTGGCATTACCGAAATACGATAATCCAGAAATGGGTGATTTTTACCTCCCACACCGTGAAAGGGATATTGTGATCGCGAAGATTTTGACACAGCATTATTACCGTAGCTTTTTGAAATCATCAATCAAGCAATAGTTAAAAAACTAAAAATATAAAACTAGCGGTTTTAGGAGACTTGGAGGCTCTTGATGGTTTTTCACGCCGTTAGGGGGTACGAAAGTAATGTTATCGCGAAGTTTCTCGATTTTGATTCTACTTAACAAAAATCTACGTCACTCATTCCCGTCGGTCTGTCTGTCTATTGACGTTTTTCTAGCTGCTTAATCTCAGCATCCGGTGCTTGAATTGTGATGAAATTTGGACAGTGATATACTGTGAGGTCGTAGTAAGAAATGCTGCTATAATTTTGACAACCTGTGCATTGGTGGTGGAGACATTGGTAAAAAATGAAAAAAATATCAGAACCCCTCAAAACTTTATTTTTAGGCGTTTCTGGGGTTGCTGGTCTTTTTCATTTTTGCTTTTGGAAGCGGTGAAATTGAGGTGATATGGCTGTTAGGGGGTTTGAAATTACATTACATTACGTCGTGTCTTTTAGATTTATCCGAGTGCTGCCTTTAAATTTTGTATCTGTGGAATAATTTGTTAGATACGTATTGTAAACCTAAAACGTGTAACTTGGAAACCACGACCTTGATTATAACCAAATTTTGACATCGTATTACTACCGTGGAGAAAATGGTAACAGTGCATCGTTGTTCGAACTCTTGCAGGTGGCGGAGGAGAAATCTACAAAACAAAAATTTTCAAAATCGCTCAAATTTCGTGTTTAGATGTTTCAAAGGTCCGTGATCATTATGTACTTTATTGGTGAGGATAGTGTTGGGATAGAGGAACTCCATATTTGTTGTTAGAGCCTATAATGTGTGGGAAGTACTGAGTCTTGACGCCATTTTTTACGTAAAATTTAAACAAGAATTGAAATACATTATAACATAATATACGGTGTAAGTAATGCAACTTTGGTACGCCACGGTCCTTATTGAGCAACCTTGTATAACTGAGCTTTAATAAAAGAAACTCCGAAACACTTGTTTTCAAATTTTTCCGACACCTTGGTTATTTTACCTAGAAATGAACAGTTTCCAAATTTGTATATACCCTGGAATGGTACTTCCTGTGGATATCGTTTGTTAAACAAATATAGTTTTAAGAGAAATAACAAACACTCTTTTAGGAAAGATCGGACTAGAAAGTTAGAAATGATTTTAAAAATAACCTTAAAATAATAATGAAAGAAAAATGCTAGTATTATTGTGGAGAAAGCGTCGGATGCTCGATTTACGAATAATATGGCACAAAGTGCCCCTTTCGTTCACTATTATTTTAAATAGTGAGACATTTATTTTTAACTTTTTGGTCCTATAGTCCTCAAAGGCGTGTTTTTTAATTGTATTTGTTTTTAATTTTTTGGTTAACTTTATCATTAAATAATGTTTATTTTTTTTAGTTTATCGAACCGTATTTTTTAATAGTCTGTAATGAATTGTTATCAATATTCATACCATACTCATTACCATTATTGGCATAAATGACAATTAAAATTGTGTCGACTTTCCTAAATTAACTTCTCAAAAATAGCAACTCCCAAATAATTGAATGTCACACCCTTTAATCTCTCGTCCTTATGCCTCTGTGTGATATTAGAAAACTTTAAGGTGTCTGGTCTGACGGATTTGAAGCTGTCAAAATCATTTACGCGGCATAGTTGGAGCATTCGGTCCGACCTCTTAATTCAAAGGACAGTTACAAGGTCACAAACAGACAAACATACAGGTGAAACTGATAAAAGCGTGTTAACGAAAACAGATAAGCGTAACCAAACTTCTTCTCTGGAATCTACCACAGTGGAACTTCGTCGTTAATATGCATATATTTTCGGAATTTGATGCACGGTCATAGTTGGTGAAAAGTTGGAAAGCCGCATGTTTTCGGACCTTGCTTTGTACGTCTGAAAATAGCGAGAAAGTTTCATCCGTAAATCAAAGTCGAGCACACCGTCTGCAACATCCTTTTAGAGAACGTACTCAGAGAGCCGTAGAATGCAGCTGGCAGCTTTGAAAAGCTTCGCACACGTCCATTAAAACAAAAGCTCAGCAACGCATCCTGACAGGTTGTTCCGTTAACGAGCGTCTGCCGTTTGAACGCTTTTATTGTGAAAAGTAGAAAGCACACAAGTATGTACTTCCGTAGGTGTGATGGTAATGAGTTGGGCGATTCTTCAAAGTGATTCAGAAGCTGAGAGGGAGTGGGTGATGGCCAAATACGGTCATTATGACGCAGAGCTCATAGTTGAGAAAACTGCGTCAAGTAACTTGACTCGTCCCTTCCTATATACAGGGTGATCCACTTTTTAGCGTGTTTTAGCCCTGGATAGAAAAACTGATTTTTAGGTGCAAATTTGATATAAACATGGTTGCGCAAAAGATTAATTTTTGAGATACAAGGTGTCAAAGCTTGGAACTATTTTTTTCATTTCCTAAACATCATTGATACGATTACTTTTGTAATTTGGTTTGGCAGTATACTTGTCACTGCAATAAGAGGCTAAGTCGGCACTAACTAGAAGATATTTTTCATTTCCAGTGGCGTCTCTGGGATAGTCCTACGATGAATATTAGCAAAAAAAATGACGTCAGTGTCTTGACTCGCTAATTCCCACACATTATTATCGGTGCTAACAAAAAATTTGAAACCTCTAAATCTACATCATCTTCGTCAAAAAAGTAAACAATGATCTTTTGAAACATCCAAAAACGAGGTTTGAGTGATTATGAAATTTTTCGTTATTTGATTCCACCTCTGCCAATGGCAAGACTTCCAACAATTACAATTTCCTCCACGGTAGTAATACGGTGTCAAAATTTCATCACGATCAAGTTCATAGTTTCCAAGATACACTTTATAGAATTATAATATATAGGTATGTATCAAATTATTTCACACATATAAAATTAAAAAAGGCAATACTCGGATAGGTCTAAAAAGCACATAATATCACGAAGGAATTTTTTCAGTGCATTAATTTCATTAAAATCAATTGAATACCTTCTAGGTTACACAATACACAACGATCTAAAGCAATACTCCTATCTATACATCAGAAAGTTTTTGTAATAAGCAAGGCAATATTCCAATGAACGTAATTAAGACGCTAGATATTTCCTTCACAGGTCAATGGACGGTCTCAAAAAATGTAGAAAATGATCAGGAACTCCTAAAACGCGTAAAAACGAAGTTTAAGGAATATTTGAATTTTTTTGTTTAAATAAAATCCACTTCTTGTCTGTCGAAAAAATATTAAAACAAGTTAATTTTGTTCTTATTGAAGAATTCGAAAGGTATATTTCTGACTCAAGTCTCGTGGATCTGGAAATGGTATTTCGTTTTGTTGTCGTTCTTAAGAGAATAAATAGTTGTATCAATCATTAGGCTTGTCACGTAATTCAAGCAGTAACCTGACATGGGTAAAGTGTTCTATTCTTAGGAGCCATTTCCTCAACCATCTTGAACACCGGATACTTTTTAAACATTCCATTTGTTTTTCTTTTTTCAAGACAACACTCAAAAATTGACTCCTTCATGATCAATTTCACCAGGACTGCGATAAAATAAATATAAAAACTGCGGACATGTGGATGCACTATCTTTGCAACATTTTCATTCAGTTTTAAAAGTACACAGACAAAACTTTGTAGAAAACTTGAACCAGTCTTTAGGATGAATATTGGATCTAATGGTACGTTTCTTAACTCTCGCGTTCCAAATCTTCTTTCTAATCCCATTACAGAATCTGTTGTTTTAGCTTTAATTTTTCACTTGAGGCAGTGCTACGTCATACATATTTTATATTTTCAGCGCGGATGGCAACTACGAGGTGACGATAATGACGAAAGCCATCCTGCATCACACGGGTAAAGTGATATGGAAGCCCCCGGCCATCTATAAATCATTCTGCGAGATAGATGTTGAGTATTTCCCCTTCGACGAACAGACATGCGTCATGAAGTTCGGATCCTGGACATACGATGGATATATGGTGAGTGAAACTGCAGAAATACAGGGGTTGGTTGAATTTTCCTATATGTATGAAACTTGTAAAAAGAGATTACAACTGATATTACCTAAACCAACAATCCCCACATAGCGATATACGCCATATTTCACGTAGAAGAACAAAAACAATGTTTAATATTTACCGTAATGATTCAAAAAGCAGATTGCAGAAGAAAGCTTGCGCTTTGTCACTGTTTTGGCCTTTTTTTTGATATCGCGTTTGGTTGCTAAATTATAGATATTTGAAAAATGTATGATTTTGCATTGAGAGTTTTTTTTTGCACACTAAAAAACTTTTTTGTGAAAATTGCTTTTGTTATTCAATAAGGTCTTAACTATTACCTTCTCAAATACTGTGTATGTAGTTTTAAAAACAAGTGAGTTCTGTTAGAAATGGGAATCCGTGTTTCACATGGCAAATACATACAGGGTTGGGATAAAGTATGGAACCAAGCAAATAACTTTGGAACGGAAAGAGTGATATTGCTGAAAATTTGCAGGCAAGTGTAGTGACGTTTAGTGCATCCGAAGACATTATGTTAGCTATTAATGTACTTCCGGTTTAACTGGAAGTACCGTCAACTTTTTTAATTTAAATGGGAGATCTACCTTGGATATAGATACTATATCCTGTCCCCCAGTTAACTGTTTATTATATTACTAAGTCCAGTCTAGTCCAGTACTGGACAAAATTGATACCCCTTTCTCAAAATCTGTGTTGACTGGTGTACAGCTATGACTGTGTTGGTTGGCCTCAGCAAATTATACCAGTAGTTAGTTTTAGCTGAAATACCGTTATTGACTATCAAAGTGTGCACCAAGTTGACGTCACAGTAAAATTTGGTGGTAAATAAAGGTGCAAGTAATTTCTAACTTTGTTCTGGTAGGTAAAACCATTTCCATTATGGTGTTAGATCGCTCTGTAGATGGAGATATTTTTTTCAAAAGTGAAAAAAACAGAAGTAATTTCTATACAATTTCTATAATCCTGAACAATTGAGCATATTTGATGGAGTTTTTTCAACGGTTCGATTATTTGAAAGACTGCTGTGAAGAAAACTTGAATGCTTATTGAAGTATCTGACCAAATTTTGAGTGTATTATCAGCAGAAATCGTAATAGTGATTTATTTTTTAAGTATTACCTTGGAGGGAGCCTTTGGTAGTCATTGTGGAATAGATTACCAATTATTCAACACTGCTTTTGTGTGTTTTACCAGTATAATATTCCGAGCCATCCGATACTATAATTGATTTTTTGTATGGAAACTGCAGTTACAATTATTGCTGTTTATTATGGTAACACCAATTCATTCACCCCTTTCCACCAGTTTGTTTCAGCTGATTCATAAAAAAATATACAGCATTTCATCTAACTGCACCTGACGTCACGGAAAGTGTTGTTTCAATATCATCTAATTATTTCTATTATCAAATTGCAGACTTAGTTTCATGAAACCGAGTTCTTACATTGCATCGGAAATTTGTCGCACCAGTTATATTTTCGCAAAAGTTATATTTCCGACTGGTTTCACGATTGGCAGAGCGTAAATTGAGGGCCTAAATGTTTCTACCACAAGAAAAACCTTCAAGGTTGCTTTCGATATTTGTAAAGCTTCCGATAACTTCTGACATGCGGCACTTAAACAAGTTTCCATCCTTTCCTACCGGGTCATAAAATCTCCGTAATAGACGATCTTTCTTGTTGTTCCCACAATGTAAACGCGGATGCAGTAAACCGTTTTAACTCAGACATTGATTCTGCTCCACATAAATGACCTTCTATGTAACACAACAAATCTCATCTAGTGTCTGGAGATAAACAGAACTTTGCATGCTAGCCTCAAGGTAATAAATTATATTTTATAGTCGAGTTGATCAACAGAACCCTGGCAGTGCCTGCTTGTCTGCCAAGAGCAGGAGAATAAAGTTAAATTCAATCCTTCTAAGATACATTACTCAACGAAAATTACTGCACTCTATAAAATGCATTCAACCTTGTGGGGGTCAAGACTATTGGAGACCTCATTTATAATTAACCTGTCCGGTTAAGTAAAAAAGCTTCTAGGAGAAACCAAGGCCATTTATTAATAGCTAGACAGTACCATCCTTACGTTCCATGCAGTTCAGATAAGTTCTACTTAGGAGAAGTGCTCCTAAGCTCTGAAAAGTATTGCTCCCTCCTACCATTCTGTGCACATTCGACACAGTTTAGAGAGTTCCCACCATTAATGACACTACCTTGACGCATCACTTCCAGCCCGCTTCTTCGTCAATGTGGGGTTGGTGACCTCCTCCCTAATTTTCTCGCTCACAAGTAGGACTCATATATGTCCCTTTTATACTTCGAGAAGTCGGCAGTATCACCACATTGTGGTTATACAAAGCCTGAAATGGTTTATGAAATGGTAAATCTGTAGTCTGTAGTAGTAACAAACTGTATCTTAACCTAATTTCCTTAAAGTAACCACTGTACATTATGAAATTAGTTTTACCTTTTCCATAACTTAGATGCTCTTAAAATAAATTTCGTTCTATAATTAAATCAAGAAATAACATTCTACTATTCTAATTGTCTTATACTTGGTCGACTCTACTTAGTTATCTTTAAGTAGATTGAATATATTCTTGCACTTTTTTGTGATTTACATAAGTATATACATACAAATTTGTTGACAGGTTGATCTTCGACATATTCTGCAAACCCAAGACTCCAATAACATTGATGTGGGTATAGACCTCCAAGACTATTACATATCAGTTGAATGGGACATCATGAAGGTACCAGCAGAACGGAACGAAAAGTACTACAGTTGTTGTGAAGAACCATATCCAGACATAAAATTCTATATCACCTTGAGAAGGAAGACACTCTTCTATATGGTATGATTTTCATGATACCAATAGCGTCTTATTGAACCTGACCCTGTACCTCTTAAGTCTTTTCATATATAAATTGCAATAAAACTAAAATTGGGTGGATTGGTTCAGTGAGTGAAACTGTGGGATCGTGACCTGAAGGTCCTGGATTCGATTCTTATCAGACGCAGGAGGTTATTTCTGGTTTTTTCAATCAGAAATAACTTTCCAGGAAAAAACTTAGCGAGAATCCCCACCTGAGCATTCACCGGCCTCTAATTAACAGTGCTGTTCTTATAATGGCGCCGGAAGCAGTAACAAACCTTGCACGTAACACGAGGCTAATGACCGCAGCCAAAGTTTACGGAATACGTACTCCGTAAACTTTGCCACAGCAGTCGATGCCGTTGACACCAAAGTAAAAAAAGCTGAAATGGCAAAAAAAAGATAACCCTTGTACAATCAAAACTATTATGGCAGTTCCCAATGATTTGAATTTAAAATTTTATTTGTACGCGCAGAGCCTCTCCGTCACGTATCTTACTATCTCCAAATTTTGAAATTAAATATCTGGCAACCGTTATTTATGAACAGATTTTCGATCTGCATTTTAATATATATTTCATTTGGCAACTACGACAAGGGATTTTTAAAAAATAATTATTTTCATAATTTTTTAACTATAGTTACAAATATTTTTTTCTTAGGCGGGAGTTTGGAAACAAATTTCAGTTGATAAAATATAATTCTCATTTGGTAAGCCGATTAATAAAGGTCGACATACCTTGGGATCGTCTGCTATAGAGACTCTAAATAATAATTTTTGTTGCAGGTGAATTTAATAATTCCATGCGTGGGGATATCATTCTTGTCCATCTTAGTATTCTACCTCCCATCTGATTCTGGAGAAAAGGTATCACTCTCCATCTCCATTTTGCTGTCGCTGACTGTGTTCTTCCTTTTGCTAGTAGAAATCATCCCACCTACTTCCATCACAGTGCCTCTGTTAGGTAAGTATGATCTTCTCTTAAGTTAACTTGGCTTTAACTATTTAAAAGGATGAATTTGCTGAAACTGAATCTCCCTTAACTAGGTATGAGGCAAAATAGGCTTATTGCCTCAGTAGTAATGTCCAGTTTCATGGAAATTCCATGCTCCAAATTATGAACCCACGTATTTTACAACTTAGGGAATAATAAATAATAAACAGATATAATAAATATTAGAATTTAAAAATAGCAAAGAACTCAAACTGTGTGATGAATGGGGATAAAGGCCCGATTCCAAACTGCTTGCTATTTGCTTTAGTTTAAGATTGCGTGATTTACTGATGTGTCCCTCTAACAAGTAATGGATGCACAAAACCAATGATTAGTGACTAGAATTTAGTCTGAATCTTCTCCTGAAGACTCTGACATAGTAAGTGAAACACCTGTCGGATTTGAAGATTTCTTTCGTTACATTTTGTAGTATATTTGTTAAAATAACAGTTGATAAAGATTAACTCCGCCGCATACAAACTCCTTGTTATCAGTGGCTCAAACAATTGTTGATTCGCCATATCTTCTGCAAATAACCTTAATCCATTATTATTATTGTCTATACTCTCGCAAATGAAATTCGAACACTAAGAAAAAGAGGCATACGGTTAATGCAGTGCGACAGGACTAAGCATAATAATAAATGAACCCATTTGATACAATTAATTTATTAGCTTAAGACAAAATACTGGTTAATAAATGCGCATGAGACATGCTCTTAATCTGATTGTTAATAAACTCTAGCGGTACAGACTCCCAAGCTGCCCTCACAGTATGTTTCAGGTCATCCAACGTATTTGGAGGGTTAGATAAATCGCAAATATAGTGACCCATCCTATTCCACACTTTTCAGTTGGCAATAAATGTGATGATCTTGAAAGTCAGAGGATCATCCTAACCTCAGCTTCCTGTAGTGCTGTAGGAACCCCATCGATGCCTTTGGAATATGGAGACGCGCATTATCTTGCTGGAAGATACCCTCTTTGAGGTCCCGGACATATGGAACACCTCATTTACATGACGTTGGCCCGTCATTGTGCTACGGATCACAAATAAAGGCAACTTGCTGTTAAATGCAATGGCATCGCAGTCTAAAACCAATTCGATGATGTACGTGACAGCTAACTGGAGATTACGTTGTTCACTTTGTCATCCAGCGCATTGGCGTCCATCATGTGCCCCCAGACAAAGCCTAGACTAGTCGAAAAAGGTGTATAATGCTACTCAACATGCCATTATTGGTTTTCTTGGCACCAATCTAACCATTGGCGACGGTGATCTGCAGTGAGTGAAAGTCTTACATGCAGACGATATGATCAACACATTGTGCGGATTTGAAAGTGCCTCCCTATAGCTGCATACTAAGCATCAGCAACAGCTCGAGTGGATTGCATTCTGTCTCGAAGGGCCAGTAGTCATAGATGATGATCTAGCCAGTCTGTAGTTCTCCTACGTGCTCAAGAAAATCGAGCTCCGCCACATGGTTACAGCAGTTGCTCTAAAAGAAGCATCACGTCCTCGTAGGCTTACAATCCGACCCTGTTCAGAAGAGCTTAACCACGTAAAGTGGGGCTATCGTCTTCTAGGGGCATCCTTACTCAACCTACTAGTCTCTCGCAGCATTTACCCTAGATATCATAGTTTTGTATTGACAAAAAGCCATATTTATTATACGTATACAGCCTTTTGGCAATGTCATGTAGGTGAATAGCACCTGAATAAACAACAAGTGTAGATGTGTACTAGAGAGGTTAATGTCAAGTTGTATATCATATTTTGCAGGCGAATCTCCGAGGCATTTGTATTTCACTTGCGAGAAGTATACAGTCAATCGTTATTTATAACTTCCAAATATGTTCCAGGGAAATATTTACTATTCACCATGCTGCTTTGTACCCTGTCGGTGGTAGTAACCATAGCAGTACTGAACGTGAACTTTAGATCACCAGTGACGCATAAACTGGCACCGTGGGTAAAAACGTTCTTCATCGACTTTCTGCCGAAGTTTCTGTTCATACAGAGACCGAAGAAAGAAGAAGATGATAAAAACCACGATATGCTCACAGACGTCATCCACATGCCCCTGGCGGACAAGTATAAGCCTTTCGAAAAGGCGTCGTTTGATAGCTTCGATCTTGGACTACCGCCTCCCAGGTAGGCATACACATAGTTAGGTGGGGGGGGGGGGTTGCTCTATATCTCCGTCAATCCACCAGTACGCAGACAGCTGTTTCACGCTTATTAGCGGTCATCAGTGCGCCACAGGTCGATTGACGGAGATAGAGAGCATCAGAATCTTCATGTCTACAGACATGTGAGAGTAGGCGACAGAAGAGATCTGCCTGTGTGCCATCTGGTACCCGAAGGTAACGGCCAAACAAAAAAGTTCGCTGCAAAGCAGCAGCAGACTCTTTGGTGGAACGCTACGGCGCGTTCGCTTGGCCTGACCAGAAGAACGCGCTTCTATGGCAACGGCATAATTATGAGAGTCGATATACGATACGATACGATATATATGCTTTACATGTCTGGTAGGCATGAAAATTCTGATGCTCTCTATCTCCGTCAATCGACCTGTGGCACACTGATTATCGCTTATAAGCGTGAAACAGCTGTCTGCGTACTCACGTAATTAGGTGTTTCAAAAAAATAAAATTACTGAGGCGAAGATGGAAAACGCGTACGGCCTTTATTTTGAAATTGTGTCAGTGGCAGCGCAGCAATAATAGAAAAACTAAAAGCATAATAACAGCTCAAACTTTCTTTTTAAACGATTTTGGGGTTCCTGATAGTTTTCTACAGTCTTTTAGGGATCATATTGGATAGTAGTAGATAGTTCTGTAATGTGTGTAGCTTAGCTAAGTAAGTAAATAAGTAAGTAAGCATTATTGACCAAAAGGACTCAGATGGGTGTATATGGCACGTCAGTGTATAAAGAGAAAGGTTAATAAACTAGATAAAACAGAAGTTAATAAAAAAATAGGATATACAATTCTAATTCAAAAGAACATAATTACAGAATATAGAAAAACATTAAAACAGATCAAACAGGTATTACAGTTTTTAGATTTACATATCATTTGCACTCATATACCTATTATCGGATGTAAATAAGATAAACACACAAATCTAACGTATACATTTTTAAATATCAAGATACCATGCACATAAGACAGTTCTTACATAGTTTCCAAAAACTCATTTAGTGTATAGTAAGCACGGTTTGCTAGGAAAGACTTCACTTGGTACTTAAAACTATTATAATGAGTTATGCCGCGTAGCTCGTGCGGAAGCTTGTTATATAACACAACACAGTTGTAGTAGGGTGAACGTTTAAAACAGGTGGAGCCATGACACTGGATAGCCAATAGATCAGCGTTTCTGGTATTATAACTGTGACTAAAGCCCAAAGTGTTCAAACTATTTTGATTTTGTTTCACAAACGTAACACATTTTAAGATGTAAATGCAAATAACAGTGAGGATTTTATGTTTTCAAAAAATATCTCTACAGCTGTCAAGCCTACCCAAATTAAATACTAGCCTCAGTATTCGTTTTTGAGAAATAAATACCTTTTCAGTTCCTTTAGATCTTCCCCAGGTCATTATGTTATATGATTTATATGCGAATGTGCAAGACTATAGTAGAGGTTAATCAGCTCATTTTGGTTTAATGTGAGTTTAAGTTGTAGGATGGCGAAAAAAGCTTTATTTGAATTCTTGCAGACGTGCTCCACATGTTCGCTGAACGTTAGTTTAGAATCAAAATAAGTACGTAGTATTTTGGCAGTAGATGAAAGCTCCAGATCACTTAGCAATACCAAATCACTTTGGGAGTGAACGATGCATAGTAAAATTTATTATGACTGTTTTCTTTTGATTTAAAATTAACCGGTTGCGCTTGCACCATGCACTAACCTTATCTATTGCTCTTTTAACATTTAGCTGTAGTTCATCTAGCGTGAAGCCAGAAACAGTTACAGTAGTATCATCTGCAAACATGGTCACGTTCCCTACGGTAATGTAGTTTGGAAGATCACTAACATACAATAGGAAAAGTAATGCTGACAGCGATTAAATTTTTAAACTATACTGGGGGTCAATATAGTGTCTATCTATTTAAAATTGCATTAGTGGCCGTGAAACTAAATCAATAGCTCAAAAACCTACAGATAAAGCTGATGAAAGCGCGTTAGAGAGAAACATTACAATATAAGAGCGTTCAAACTCTGTTCTTGGGTACTGTAGGGACCTCTGATCACCTTTCCCTCATTTTTTTTTGGACTGGCTAAAATGGGTCTAGGTAGGATGGGATCTCAGATGTAGTGGTTGGGAAACCCCGAAACATTTTACTGCATCTTAAAGATTGATACTGGTAATATAACCTGGTTTATAAATATCAGAAAATCTGTATGCCACGTCATCAAGATACCAGTTGTAGATTGCAGAATAATATCGGTATCGTCCTAGTTTCTACAGAAAATAATGCAAGAAACTATTAAACTATTTACGAGACTTTTTAGTTTAGAGTAATAAATAGAGTTAGAAATGAGATGAAGTAGCTTTCGAAGTCTTTTGAAAGGATATTTGGAAGCAAGATAAATCGTTGTATAAAGGCAGCAGTTCTGAAAACAAAGTCGAGTCATCAATTCCTCGAGTAGTAATTCTACAAATCGGCAATTTTCTCAAAGGTTTCTAATCGTAATACATTGATACTGAAAAAGAATCAGCACTAAACCAAAACGCAAGATATTTTGAAATTACTATCATTTCCATCACTATGCTGCGAATTTTTATACCTGTTATGAGTCATCCTTAAAAACACCGAGGACACGTCTAAACATGTTAAACCAGGTGGTCTGGGTATACAAAGTTTAATTTCACGTACAGATTTCATCGATATGTGTTAAAGCAAATAAGATTAATTTATGAACCAGTAACGCTAACCATTTGTAATAGAGAAAACCAACTTCATTGATAAATAATTCTGGTGAGCCGTAAGTAAAAATAAAGGTAAAATTGGAAAAATATTGACGGTGGTGGTGAAATACTGTCAATATTAGGTCCTTTCAAATGAAAGAGTAGATTTTCATTAGCTCCAGTTCTATTCTGTTCCCCCACTATTCTACACACAGTCCACTCTGGAACGCCAGTCATGCTTTCGCAACGAGAAAACGCTTCGCCCTAGTGAAATGACTTGCTCAAATAATTAAACATGTCGCGCACGATTGCTTTCGCTCCCTTTGTCAGCTTTGCGAAGCTTTCCCTGCCTTCCAGCACGTCCACTTGAGCTAGTGTAAGTCTCCACTGTAGACCTAATAGTGATGCAACTGGAACAGAAACGTCAAACTTGTACCAGCAAAAACCAATAATAACTATGCACAAGTATACACAAATAAGTACTTTTCGGTGATACATTATTTCCACGCGCAGTGCCTTTATCAAACGATGATAATAAACTTAAACTACCTTGGGTATTTATAAAAAATAAAATAGTAAAGGAAACAATTCTCGCTTGTTTTACAAAAACCATCGGAAGGATTCAAAATATGTGAATTATTTAAATCCGTTTGATCACTAGGAATGTTACCTAAGAAAGCTTATTGATTTCACCTGTTTCGTATAGTTTACGAAACACTAGAAATCAATAACCATGCTACATAGATCCAGGTACGGTAGCCGTACAGTAATAGTAATTTGATTGTCAGTAGTAATATCTCTAGAACGTTGAAGATAGACGAGATAATTTTATGAAAATCAGAAGCTCACTCAAAACTATGAGGCGTTTGTCAATGGCCGAGAGATATTCGGCGGAACATTTTTTGTAGGTGTCAAACTCAATTGTGTAGTCTTAACGACCGATAATTGCACTGAATGCAATTATCACTGTAATTTGGATTTGACTGGATAAAACTCGATCATACAAAATGAGGGAACTTCAATGGTTAATGGTTGTCAGAAGTGTCAAAAGATTTGCACAAAAATTGATATGTGAGCTCTAATAAATTATATTAACGACTCACGTCTTCATCGCAACGTGAATCCATTAATCTTGGCGATTTGGTTTTGATTGATTTTAACTCCTATCATGTACTTTTTTCGTTTAGTCTTTAAAATAATTCATACTGCAACTTACTTTTGTTAGGTTTGACCATGGTGGCGGCGGTTTTACATCCTGCTTCGGAGAACCTCCCTTTCCCCTTCCCTTGACCGGAGGTGATGAAGAGTTGTACAGTCCAGCTAGTTGTCGAACCACATTCGATGGTACTAGCGACGCCAGCCCATACTTTGAAAAAATGGAGGGTCATGACATGGAAAAAGCGATTGCTGACTCCAGATTCATCGCTCAGCATGTTAGAAATAAGGATTCATTTGAAAGTGTAAGTTAACACTCTTGTACAATTTCTAGCATTGTCTTATATTATCTTATATTATATTACTATGTTGTCGATTAGTCGATTTCATCAAGCCAAATGTTTCATTTATACGGTGCTGAAATAGCGCATACGCGGGGTCAAACTGAGTTGCACTCACACGCTATTGCGATTTGATTGAACATTTATTCACGTAAACGCTAGTATATATCCAATGTCGTGATAAACGCTTTTTATTGTAGAAAATCCTAAACCTACCCGCAATAAAGTTAAAGATAAAAGGGTATGAAAAATGTCTCCTATCTATCGTTACTTTTTATTGTTATGTTTTATTATTATTTATTTTTAAGTGCTTCATGTAGTGGCAGGAAATAAAACGTTTTATTCTTTTGGACTTAGTGTTTTTGATAATAAAATGTAGCTGTCGCATTTTTTTTCATTTGGCGTCTTTTAAAAGGAGCCGTTTTTCAAAACTCATCATATAACAAAATATTCTCAAAATGGTTCAAAGGATCAGCCTTCAAATTTTTGCCGCATCTTTATCAAACACCCTGTATAACCAAGAGGCTTGACACCCTGTATAACCAGAAGGGCTTGAGGTGCTTCAGCCCCCCCAATTAAATTATGTTGTTTTACGCCCCAACCAGAAAAATATTTATTACCATAAGGATAATAGGTAATCCATGACCCAATCACTTACGCATTCCCCCGAACTTGAATCCTGGCTATGCTCCTGAATATAGGTTTCTAATCCGACATTTATACCTTTTTGAGAAGCTCAGATTATTGTCAAGCTCCTCCAGTAGTTTGTACGCGCAGTGTCTTGGCAATATTTTGAGCTAGATGTGATTCTATTGAAACGAAGACAAAACAAGAATTATTTCATTTTTCTCAATACCTGTTTTTCTCAGGAGTCTTATACCTTTTGACCTATCTATGTTACTGAATTAAAGTAGGCATATTAAGCTAAAATAAGTGCACATTTTACCGATTTTTAACGTAGATTTTTCATTGTTTAGACAAAATTGTCAGATTTTTGGAAATCATTCATCATTCTGTTAAAATTGAGACATCTCAAAAACTATTGATTTTGTCCATACGTGTATTAAGCAAAATTTGTTGCATTTTAGCTTTTCTATCATGTCCAGAGAAGAATACGTTGAATTACATTAAACTCTGTATACAGGGCGAGTCAAGCTCAATGCCTAGACCTCTTGTGACCAAACCATACCACTTTTCAGAAAATTAACTTCACGAGTGTAACCAGACACAGACGAACTACATTAAAGAGTTGAATTATAAAAAATGACTTACAGCAAATCGAGTCACACAGAAATAACAAAAGTAACAGCTCTAAGTCAGAAACCAGCTGGAGTACGACTGAAATTGATATTTTTCAAAGCATACCAGCTACTACAATATACTAAAGATTGACAATTCATAAAGCGATTAAATTTTTTGAAATAAAGGAAATCTACCACCGAATGTTTCTGACAGTTTAATAGCTTCAGAATAAAATTTCACATTTTAATGGTTTGAAAAAGTAGTAATTTCCATCAGATCCAAAGTAACGATACCTCTGACTGCAGTTCTGCAAATTCTTCAATACCCATAAGCAAGATCATCGAAAATGAAGAATGAATGAAAAATCTGTTCAAATATAAAACACAATTAGCTGGAAGAAATTAAAATCCGATTTTTCAGTAGGTATTTCTTTTTTACGATCTTGCTAACAGATACTGAAAAATTTGAAGGGCTCAGTCTGGCAGTCAGACGTCTCGTTAGTTTTGACTTTGACGAAAAACACTACTTTTTTGTACCATTAGATGTGAAATTGCGTGCTGAAGATATTAAACTGCTAGCATAAGTCGCTGAAACGTTTTCTTTAGTTCCAACGTTTTCAGTGCTTTTGGTAATGTTTAATCTGTAATACATTGCAGTAACTAGTAAGCTGTAAAAATTATTCATTTCTGTCGTATTCCAGCTTCTCTTTGACCTTAGACATATGACCACCATTGTTTCTATTTATAGTTGACTGGTTGTAGGGGATTTGTATAATCTTGGCCCTTTTCTCTAGTTCGTATGAATCTTTCTGCTAAGTGAGCTTTTTTCTCCCATCTGAACACGTTTTTTGTTTTGATTTTAGGTAGGGAAATTGAAAAACCTAGATTTGATTGAAATCTCGAAATTAAACGAAAACTACCAGAAATTGATACTCACAACCTTATATCTTTAGAAAGCCTATCAATTTGCACATTTGATCGTATGAAAATATTAAGCATTCTTATTTCAAAAAATCAAGTTACAACTACTGATTTCACGAAGTACAAATGCAATTCAAACTTGATCGTCTATCCTAATCACACACAGCTCTCTAAGTTTTGTAATCGCTGCGATGTTCAATTTTTTCTGATATCTACTTATACCAAAAATTGTGATTTGCACCCAAACGGTTCGTTTTAAGTCACATATGTGATACATAAAGTCACACTAAAATTGACCCTGGAATCTAAATATGCAATAATACAGGGTTACTGGTAACTCGACCACTTTCCTGCAAGAGGTGATAGAGGGGCTCAAATGTAATAGATTTAACCCCCCATACGTAATTCCGAAAACGGATAGTTTTCGAGATAATTGACATTTAATGTTTTTCAACCAAATTTCCAAATTTCCACACTAGATCCTAAACTAAGAAAAAACCTGTTGTTGATTCTAATAATTTTTATTTTAGTATTTAACTAACACATACACAAAGCTAACTTAGTATTAAAATGTTTCAAAACACTAAACAGTTCCAAACTAAATACAAATATTTAAAAAATAATCAACAAAATTTTTACATTCACCGTGAAAGAAAATTATCTAGTTAAAAAAACTATACAAACGGTGGAACAAATCGCTAAAAAAACTTTCCTGCCTAATAATTTTTTCAGAAATATCATAAGCAGTAATGAATAAAAATCACCTATTCAAAAAGAACGAATGACAGTACAATCATTATTGATAACTCAGTTACATACTAGAATGTTTGCAAATGCAGTCGATGATTTTATCCAAGTAAAACAAATTAAATCCACTCAAAGTTTCTAGAGATCTTGCTCAATGTGTTGCCCTTGATTTCGGATACAAGTACGGATCCGCTTCCTAACTTCGGTTTTTGTAACTCTTGTTGAAAAAGTTCGTTTCATCTCCTCCGCCGCATTGATAATTTTTTGCCTTAGTTCGTCTGCAGTATTAACTGGAGTCTCGTAAACCAATTCCTTCATGTGACCTCAGACATAAAAATCAAGAGGTCTCAGATCTGGGCTCCGCGCAGGCCATGGGATGGGTTCACCCCTCCCTATCCATTTGTTCGGGTATGTGTTGTCCAATAACTGCCGAATTGTGACACGGTAATGTACTGGACAACCATCATGCTGGAAGATCATGTTGGTGATGATTCTGTATTATGTTGATAAATTTTGTTAAATAGTTACTTGTGGTTGTACTGTCATTCTTGTCCTTGGAATAGGCCATAGATAAGGAAGTTTTCAAAATAATTTGTTTGACTGGTTGGGTATCTTTTTTTGAGCTAGACAATTTTCTTTCACGGTGAATGTAAAAATTTTGTTCTTTATTTTTTAAATAATTGTATGTAGTTTGAAACTGTTTGGTACTTTGATACATTTAAATACTAAATTAGAATTGCGTATGTGTCAGTAAAAAACTAAACTGGAAATTACTAAAATCGACAGCAGGGTTTTTTCTAAATTTGGGATGTAGTGTGGAAATTTGGACATATCGTTGAAAGACATTAAATGTTAATTATCTCGAAAACTATCGGTTTTCGGAAACACATATGGGGGGTTAAATCTATTGCATTTGAGTCCCTCTATCACTTCCCGCGGGAAAGTGGTTGAGTTACCAGTAACCCTGTATACTGGCTGTTCCATTTAAAAAAAATAACTGATATGTCACGCTTATACACCCTGTAAATGTCATTATTTTTAAAATGTAGTCCAACTCGACCTACAAACACTCGCAAAGTTAATTTTCTGAAAAGTGGTAACGTTTGGTCACAAAAGTCCGAGGTGTTGAGCTTGCGATGAGCTTGACTCACCCTGTATTCCAAAAATATGAATTACCTACAGGTGGCAGAAGACTGGAAATACGTAGCGATGGTACTGGACCGTCTCTTCTTGTGGATCTTCACGGTGGCGTGTATCGTAGGAACGGGTGTGATCATCTTCAACGCACCTTCCCTTTACGACACTACCAAACCCATAGACGTGCTCATCTCCAAGGTGGCCAAGAAGAAGATGGCGCTGCTCAAAATGGTCCCAGAGGAGCTCTAACTTAAGTAACCATTATACTGGGCATCGCATATACATACATATACATACGTGGTCGGGTGGAGGGGACAAGGATGAATGTCTTGTTCACGTCATGATTCGTCACACATGTAATAGTGATTAACTTACTAAGTATGGCTTTGGTTCTATCACAAATAGGGACAAACAAGATACTAATTGGAGTATTACTGTCAATCGAGATTTAAATATTCCAAGTACTATGTTCGGTTTTACATTTTACATACCAAATTTTATAGAGTCAGTAGAACAGTTTATGTAAAATAAGCATCAAGCAGGGTGTCCCAAAAAATAGTGTCAATCGGAAGTCCAGAGATAGAGCACACCTAGAAGTATCTGAATCACCCCCATATATGTTATGCAATTTTTTGTAGTTTCCGAGTTATGAATTTTTTTCTAAATTTTAGAGAATTCTCTACCTCGACAACTTAAAACTGTTCCAAAAGAAAAATTAAAAGACATTTCCAAATTATCTTTTTTGCTAATTAATCTCCAAGAGTTTATTGTTCATACATAAAATAATCGGCTTCGTAACTTTGATGAAAATTATAAAAATTTTAGTGTAAAGTGAAACATTTACTTTATGTTAATTATGGCTTAGATTTTCAACTCGCAATTAAAAATCTAAAGAGGTGACTTCATGATTTCTATTCAGGTCTAAAAACTTCTTCAGACTCTCAGCTATCATAATCATTAAAAAAAAAGGAGTACTTAATGGGGCCACTTTGTCTCTAATCGACCTTCAACGTCAAAAGGTGGAGATTTCTTGAAATTGGGATGGGATTTTAAATGAAGCAATAGGGCGCTAATAGCCGAATGATTGTCAGTGCCGCAATACAACACATTCAGTGCGACCAGAATATTGATAAATGACCACCTGTGTCACTTTGCTAAGATTTTTTTTACATGTACGACTTCTTTTTTGTAGGTGGGAAATTGTAAAATGATACGAAATTATCAAATTTCTTCACTAAGTTTATTAAATTTCACAAGAAATTTTCAAAATGTCTACCTTCTTGTTCGATGCATAATCTACATCTTCTGAAAAAATTATTTTTTAATTTAACAAAAGCTCTTCGATTGTTTTTTATTGTTTCTTCATCCTGTGTTAATTTGTTGCGTAATTCGCTGATGTTTCGACACTCCTTAGCATAAACTAGTTTTTTGTAGTAGTCCCAAACAAAAAACTCTATAGGATTTAAGTCAGGTGAAGGTGGCGGCCACTCAGTGGGTCCACCATTCGTTTATAGTCTCTTGCAGAAAACAGCATCGTTTAATTCAGTTGTCGTGCACTCAAGGTCCGTAGGAATAGCCAAGTAGTCAGACAACAGAAACAACAGCAATCCAAATAAAAGCGTATCGTTTTAAAGCCGCAAAGACAGACATACGACTGAATAAAAACAACGAAAACAACCTATGCAATGACACATTTTGAAAAGGCATCACAACAATATTATAGCTATCTCTTTCTAACATTGCCATCGTTTACTGCCTTAGCGTTAGCCCTTTTTGTTGGCGCTCAGGTAAAAACCGGTTTTGAAGAATGCGCTCCTTGTGGTTTTTAGCAAGAAATAGGATCTTTTTTAATAAATGTTTAATGTATGCAACGTTTTTAACGTTTATTATTGCGGTACTGACAATCAATCTGCTATTAACGCGTTAACATAATTTCAAGAAATCTTCGCCTCTTGTCTTTGAAGGTCAACTGGAGCGAAAGTAGCCCCATTAAGTACCACTTTTTTTCAATGATTGTTATAGCTGAGAGTCTGAAAAGTTTTTAGACCTGCTTAGAAATCATGAAATCACCTCTTTGGATTTTTAATTGCGAGTCGAAGATTTAAGTCATAATTATCAGATCGTAAATTTTTCACTTTACACTTTACACGCTCATTTTATGTATGAACAACAAACTCTTGGAGATTAATTACTAAAAAAGATAATTTGGAAAAGTCTTTTAATTTTTCTTTTGGAACAGTTTTAAGTTGTCGGGGTATAGAATTCTGTAAAATTCAGAAAAAATTCATAACTCGGAAACTACAAAAAATTGCATAATATATATGGGGGTGATTCAGATACTTCTAGGTGAGCTCTATCTCTGGACTTCCGCTTGACACTATTTTTTGGGACACCCTGTATAAGCTTTATAACAAAACAAAACAGATCGTTTCAAACGTTCTTGAAAACTTTGAAGACTGGTAACAACGTTGTTTTTAACATTTAAGGAATAACATTATTTATACAAAAAAACGGCAAATTGCCTGTAAGGCTCACTCTGCATAATATGTATCCACCTGACAATTTCATCAGATTTTTTTTCTTATTTCGTATCTGACTATCTGTGACTGTCTGGTTTTGAATGTTTTAACTCATTTGTCCCTTTGTAGCACTTGTAACTGTTTTGTAATGTAGTTGACAAAATTTAGGTAAATAGTTCAAACTTATACAGTTTCCAAGTGATTCTGCTCACAAGCCTATTACACTGAAACCACTTTCTGAGAGAGCTCAGTCATAAACCGGCAAAGAGAAGTTGCAGTGTCTCTGAACTGCAATGTCTTTTAGTGACACTTTATCCTACCAGTTTATCTTTCGAATTTTTGACATGAACAAGATGTGCGAGAATGTTTGACAATATATTTAATATCATGATGTACAAGAGGTTACTTGTTTTATTTGATACTTGTCATCAATATCATGAAGATGACGAATCTAGGTGCATATTTCTTTTACATTGTGTTTTGGTCTATAACACTAATTGAGGTTTGAATAAAAACCTTTTTGTGATAAATGGAAAGATCATATACCTACATATAATTTATTTTTGCAATAATCGAAAGGGTATATAAGAATTATCAATTAATAGTTGTCTATCGTACAACAAATTTGCACTAGTTACACAAGTAACTATTTTTTCGGGAGCTGTCGGCATGTCTTTGGTACTGGTCTTAAAAGTCAATTTTTATTTTCATATAAGTTATCAATTATTATAAAACTCATATACCTATGATCTTTCCATTTATTACAAAAAAAATAATTCTTCTTTAATTCAAAACTACAATTCTGATAAAGTAAACTAAGTACTTAATATTTACCTTCCCCTTTACAATTCTTAGCTCTAACAAAACTAGAGCATTATAATCTTCTTTTACATCATGATTACTGTTTTGTAAATAGGAGTATTAATTTCTAAGGAAGCGTTGTACGTACTTACATGTAATCTCTGTATTTTGTAAATCGTTATCACTGCTCATTTATAATCTGACGAAATAAATGAAGATTGTGCGAAAGGTGGCAGTTGCTGAGAGTGTGATATTTTTGTGGCATAAGATTAAGTGAACTTCTTAAGACAAACGTGTTGTATTACATGACATTTTAATTTAAAAAAATTGAGTAGCTGTTTCCTGCAATATAATTGAAGTTGCTCTGTCTGTGTAGTGGATCATTTGAAATTGATCTGTACATAGGTACTTGTGTATGAGCAATATGGAACTATAAGACCGTTATCAAAACGACATACTACGGAATTTTGGTCATCCTGATATCGTCGCAGATAGTTTCAAGTGAAGCCTACCGAGATTATTTCCTAGGGCAAACAAAGTCATTTTTAGTTACATCTTTTTAGGAATAGAAATCAACAAAAAGCTTATATCATTGGAAGAGTTTGTTAAGAATGCATTCTTCCTTTACCATAGTATTATAACTGTAATTTCAAAATAAGCAATAAAAAACGCGTGTCATGGTATATCCTATATCAAAGTTATACAGTCGGTTCTTTTCTGGAATATTAACTTCTGAACCCAAATTTCTAAATCAAGCACCCACTAAACAACAAACCTAATAGATCTCATTCCAGCACTACCAAAGTACCTTCCTCATAAAGCCTTTGCTTTTCGACGAGTTATTCAGTTCAAGGAAGGAGGTTATAGATAATTGATGTTCAGTGTTTCTCTGGATGTCTCGTACTTGGGGGCAAGATCACTACCTCAGAACCATCCATCCTATGGTCTTCCAATTCAACTGTGCGGTTAGTTAACAGACCTCCTATCTGGTCGCAAAATCTGTGTCGTGGTATGCCGCGTTTCCTCTTTCCTCCATAACATCAACGCTGGGGTCCCGCAGGGTTCGTTATTAGCTCCGACGTTGCTTTAGCTCCACATCATTGATCTACTCTCCAGCATTATAAATCGAATCTACAGTTTTGTGGATGCACGAAAGATCATAAGCAATACACCGATCTCTGTGATTGAGCTCGAACGTACGAGTAGAGTGCTGGTAGTGGCTGCTTCGCTGTCAAAGGACGTGAAGACCAGGGATATGGTAAAATTCGATGCTTCTAAAAAAACTATACAGTTTTAAACCAAAAGTGTCCAAGCGAGCACACGATTGTAATGAACAGTCAGGTACAATTATTTATAAAAAAATCTAAGCTTATATTTGCTGTAAGAAATATCCCTAAAATTGCGAACGTCTCGAAATGAACGAGATTAGTAGTTCCTGAAACTCATCCTATGGATGTTTCTCGTATCCATCGCGCCTTACCGGTCCATCAATAAAACAGTATATTAAGGTACAAAAACTGACATTTCGGCCACCTGTATGGACTTTACCATAGGACAAAGTTTCAGAAGAAATGTACCAGGAAACAGAGTTTGTTCTTTGTGAACTAACTTTCTAATTCCATGGTTCTGAAATCTGAAAAAACGCAGTCTAACATTTGCACTGTTAAATCCAAAATGACAGCTAGTAATTTATCATAGGCTTAGGATCACGATGCTGTCTATCTATGAGTAAAACTTAGGGCCAACTCTTGAGTTTGGGGTTGAGCAGATATTTTGCTAGCTCTTATTCCAGATTTATCGACAACGCAAGTGAAACACCTAGTATTTTTCAAGATTGCAAAATCACCGACTTATTTGGGAAGTTAATTCGCAAAAAAACTGTTTCTGCTTGGTACAATGGCCAGGTAATGTCACTAATCCAAAATTGATTTTTTGTCAAATACTTTGTATTTTTATAAAAAACAGAAAGATGGCTAAAATGCCCGTAAAAAAGCCATATATAAGTAATTGACATCTGACAACCCTAACAGCAGGTCGCCCAATATTGCCCTCAAGTACACTGATCCGAAGCAATGTAAAAAATGTTTATCGCTCGTTCGGTTGATGATGAAATGTGTTTGTTAAGTTTTTATAATAATGTGTTCTATAAGGTATCTTTATTCATATATCTAAAAATCGTTATGGTCGCTTAGGTGAAGCTGCTTGGTCCTTTGGAAATGCAACTGGGGGTCAATAAAATCAAGCAATGTCTAAAACGTTCAACAGTGACTTAATTACATAACATGTAGTAAGAATAATAATAATAATGAATTTGGGGCATCTGCACAACTGAGTAATATTCAGGTCACTGCCTGACGTGTAATTAGAAGCCTTGTATCTATATTCATAAATGGAAATTGCTTGATAGTTCTTGGTTGCTTGAGCACTTGGACCACATTTCCAAAGAACTACATTTAAAAGCATGGCATAATTATGGAAAGCTGTTGTTGAATGGATGATGTGTCGTTTCTTCATAAATATGCTCTTTGTCCCTTTCGAACGTTTGTACGCTCATGTCAATCAATGTTGCAAGACTATTTGCGATAACGATGATAATCACTAATATATAGTGTAATATTGTTATGTTGCGTATTGATTAAATCAATAATGTTACGATGTTCATGCTGTTTCATTTATAAGAAATAATGTAGGGTAGTTATCATTATAACAAATAAATTTTTATTAACTCTTATTGTGTATTATTGGTGTGTGTCTACTGAGAGCGGTTTCGATAATGTATTCCATTATTTTTTGGACAAGGCATTGTTTTAACGCAAACCGATATGGCGGTCGAGAGTGGTGTCAAACGACTCGGTTTGAGATGCTGATTCGAATGAGACCAGTCCCAGACCGAGGAAACTTTCTGATGAAAAGCTACAGCATTTTTAAATTTAATTACCTAACCTAACTTAACCAAACCATTTGAGTTGCTGAGGTCAGAATAGGTGTTAATCGACGTCGTGAGTCCAGCCCGACCACTGCCAGAGTAAGGAAAATTCCGGTGAAAATCTACGCCACCTCGAAGTTTGGAAATTTTAGTACCTTACCTAACAAAATCGGTTGAGGTAAAAAGGGATGTTAATCGCTTTGGTTCGATATCCTGACTGGAATTGTATCAATCAATCGATTGAAGAAATGTGTAATTTTGATTCTGAATAGAAAATTTTCTATTTCTTTTCTATTTCTATTTATTTGTACATACTCCATATACAAATAGAGCCACTCTGAAGGCACTGCCTTGTGTATATACAGCACATATATGTTACTTAAATTTAGATAAAACGTTTCCTCATGGCTTCTGGTCCATTCATTCTCATACTCGTACTTGGTGTAACCTGTATTTTATAGTTTACCAATATGCCGATAATATTTGTCTGCTCTATTGTTGTTCACTCTCAGAAATGTTAATTGGAAGCCAGGAAGTCTATAGCCGTCTATTATTACCTCAATATTTCATAATTTTTATAATAATTTTCACGTAGCAAATTTTGACGTTTTTATTTCATCTTGACGTCTTTGAGGGCCTAAGGCCTACCCCGACACGCTATGAAATAAAGAACATGTGACAACCCTACCTGGAGTACCTATGTTTCTTAGAGTATTCAAAATATTCAAAGTCAGCGACGTCTGCGGGAGCGCGGCCCCCCAGAAAACTTCGAACACTTGTTGTCAAAAAATAAAAAAATGCAGCAATCCCGAAGTAAAACTGTCCACAACATCAAAGGAGGGTCAAATTCTAAATAAATTTTCAGAAACAATGAATATAGAATATAGAAGCTACCAGTTCACTGTACGGATAAAATACTAGTATTACTAAGAATTTCAAGGAGAAGAAGAAAATTTTCTGAGTGTTCTTAAAAAATTCTAAAATGTTTCAAGCTCCACGTAAAGCGTAAGCACGCAATATCAAACGACGGACGGTCAAATTTTCAATGAATTGGTGGAAACAATAAATTCAGTACATCTAAATTATAATAATAGTTGTAGCACAGGCCTTAATCTACGTGTGATTAATTAATTAAAACTGTAATTGAATCACTTATTTCAGAAACCCCACATGTTCATAAATTTGACATTTCGACTTTTTCGACTTAACATGTTCTTCTAAGATAGACTCATATTTTAAGCAGAAATCTCACGTGTCCCACCCATACAACGCGTGCAGCGAAAATCTTTGAATGGCCAACTACTGGCAACACAGCTGAAGAAGTTCGTGAAAACTGATCTGCCTTTGTATTATTAAAAGCTTGCAATGTATGTACGCTTGTTCGGGTGGAATCTTGCAACTCAATTTTGAAGTAGATATCTTCAACCGATTGAGCTGAAATTTTGTATACACGTTTAGTTTGGATGACAATGCACGATAAACTATATGACGTCGTTCTAAATCCAATAGTGGAATAGTTATTTAATTCATCTGTACAATATGGGTATCCATATTGATATGAGAACGCCCAGTAGATGCTAAGGGGAATGACAATCTAATGAGAGGAATGTCATCACTGACAATAGACACAATAGATCCACTGATGTCATTTTTATGCATTTTGTTGTGAGAGTTTGGGGAAAATACTATTATATTCAAAGCCGGCAAGTTGTTTTATCACTGCATGAACCTGACGACCTGAGAGAAGGGAGTTTTTGCATTTGGCGCTCAACTAGAGGCTTGCGGTGTGAGCAAGAATCTGGCAGCAGTCACAGGAGATTCTGGATCGAATTGTACGAGTCCCTTTATACAACCCACGCAGTGGTCATCACCAAGTTGTATCGACGACGGTGACGACATCGACATGAGGTCAGCCGGCAGCTTTTTTATAACGAACCGCTGGTGCACCGAGCAACCACGAAGGGTAGACCATTGTTTTAACGTCCTTGGGTAGGGGTAGACCGGACAGCCGGTGTGTATGACTGGAAAAGCGACGTAAGTGGTAAAGAAGATTCGCGGTAAGGATTTTCCAATAATAAGTTGTAAAGGAACATTTGGGGTGCTGGACTGACTTTGGGAAAGTAATAGGGATAAACTCGTGTTGTTAGTGGACTCTTATCACCAACACTGTTTTAAGGTTATGTTTAGAGTAGGTCTATATTTTTAGTTTAGTTTAAGGTTTTCATTATGTCTAATAAAAGGAAATCTACGAAAATGAGTGGATATCAGGATAGCGCAAATTCTAAGTTAGAAACTGTCATTCAAATGATGGCAAATAATATGTATTTTTAGATATAACACGATGATGTGTTTTGTTGTAAGAGCTTGGGAAAAATATACTATTCAAAGACGGTGAGTTGTTTTATCACTGCATGAACCTTGTTTGTGACTTGAGAGAAGAGAGTCTTTGCACAGTGAAAGGGCTTGTTGAGAGTGACTCGGAAAATAATGTGACGTCATTCTAAATCAACTATGGTGGACCATCCAAGGTGGCGAAATAGTTCTTTTTAATGCACTTCTGCAATATGGGTATCAAATAAAAGGGCTTGCAGAGAATAAAGAAAAATTTTGTTTGATATATATGCCAGTTAATAACTAAAAAGTAAACAATAAATTAAAACAAAAAACTTTTTTAAAAAAAGCTTTTTTTTAAAGGTTCTAAAAAAAAGAAAATGAAATGTTCCTTTAGAGTGTTAACTATCAACTTATAGCCTCATTATACGCAATTTATATGATCATAAAAGCTTGTCGCGCGATATACTTGTGTAAATTAGCTAGTACCTATTCAGTTGACTAACTTGGTCTGCTAAATTTAAGTGTGCTAAAATTTCAGTTTAATTGAATTCCTACAGGTACTTAAGCAAACCTCGCGACAAGCTTTTATGATCATATAAATTGTGTATAATGAGGCTATAAGTTGATAGTTAACACCTTAAAGGAACATTTTATTTTCTTTTTTTAGAACCTTTAAATAAAAGCTTTTTTTAAAAAAATTCTTTTGTTTTAATTTATTATGTTATTGTAATACAGATCACTAACCAAATAAAATGATTTGCAAAAATCATGGACATGTGGTATTTCTCAGATAATATAAAAAATCTCTAAATGACAAACTACTGGTGACAAAGCTGGAGATGTTCATGAAAACTGACGTGTCTTTGTATTATAATAATAATAATAATAATAATAATAGCGTTTATTGCCCAACAGTTAAGTACCATTTACAGGACAATGTACGAAAAAAAATATAAATATTAGCGTAATTATGTTAGCAACAAACTAAACTAACAAAAACAGAAAATAAATATGCTAAATTGTTGCGAAGTGGTTTACAGCAGTGTTCAAAATTTTGCATAATTCATCGAAATTTATGTCACACTTGCTACTTATACAATTGAAGCTATTACACATGAAGTAGATGGGAGATTTGATATACAAATTTGTGCGAGCCCTATCACAATAAAACGTATGGAAACTACGAGTGTTAGCACAGGGAGCATTAAAATTCAATTGTGAAAGAATATCACAGGCGTCCACTTGATTGTGTAATAATTTGTATAAAAATGTTAGGGCCGCACACACTCTTCTTATTTCAAGAGACTGTATGTTGAACCTACACAAAAGACTGGCCTGTGGAAAGCCTTGGGCAGGGTATATGCCATCAATCCTATAAGCCAAGAACTTCAGAAATTTCCTTTGCAAGCCTTCAAGAGCATATTTATCTTGATTATAAAAAGGGTTCCATATAACACTAGCGTATTCGAGATGTGATCGTATATAAGTAGAATAAAGGGTAAGCAGTGCTTCAGGTGACTTGAAACTCCTACAGTTTCTAACCACAAATCCATATGCTCTGGAAGCCTTGCAGGTTATTTCATATATGTGTTCAGAATAAGTTAATTTGGTATCAAATGTTACCCCAAGATCTTTAACTGTTTCACATCTAGAGATTGTAGTGCCACCAACAGCATAATCATACTCAATGACTGATTTCTTCCTTGTGAAAGAACATATTTTGCATTTAGAAGGATTCAACTGCAGCTTGTTAACATGACACCAGCGGTCAATCACATGGATATCTCGCTGAAGCTTTTCACAGTCACTAACGCCTGAGATACTACAAAATATCTTTAAGTCATCAGCAAATAATAACTTGCTACAACTTAAAGACTCGGAGATATCATCAATAAACAACACGAACAGTAAGGGACCAAGGTTTGAACCTTGCGGTACGCCAGATTTTGCAATATATTTAAATGATTTGTATCCATTATACATAACATACTGTTGCCTTTGATGTAAATAGCTTTTAACGAGTTGAAGTGCTGAAGAATGTAAACCAAATTGAGAAAGTTTCCGAATCAGTATATTATGATCTAATTTGTCGAACGCCTTGGTAAAATCTGTATATACCGCATCAAGTTGGCCCTTCTTATCTACACATGCAATGGCAGCCTGTGAAAATACAGTTAGGTTGGTAACTGTGGAACGCCCCGCAAGAAATCCATGTTGAAATGGTGATAAAGATCCATGGATTACCGAATAAATTCTATTGTACAAAATGACCTCAAAAACCTTAGCAAAATTACATAATATGGATATGGGCCTATAATTGTCGATTATCGAATGATCTCCTGACTTAAGAACCGGGCATACTCTGGACAGCTTCCAAGTATCAGGGAACGTATTAGTTGATACAGATAAATTAAATATTCTAAATAAAGGTTTTGCAAAAACGCATACGCAGTCTTTCACTAAAAGAGATGGTATATTGTCTGGACCAGACGTAAGTTTATTTTTTAATTTTTTAGATGCAGATATGATCTCCTGTTCAGTGATTTTATCAAACTGTATATTGAGTTGACTTCTAGGATTAATATTATCAGTACAGTCAGTATGATCAATGTTTGTAGCAAATACACTATTGAAGAATTCAGCAAAGCCGTTAACAATATCAGAAGGAGTTTCAAGTGTGGAATCATTAAGTTTCATTTCATTAGGAATTCTGGAGGATTTATTTTTGGAATGAACATATGACCAAAACTGCCGAGGATCGTTGCAAATAGATGATTGAACTCTTGATAAATAATCGGAGTAAGCCTTTGATAATTGACTTTTTATGGTTGCTCTCAGACTTTTAAACTCATTCAGACATTGGGCATCTCCAGATCTCTTAAATTTATTCAGTAGTTTGGCCTTACGCTTTACATTCCTTATAATATCACCTGTGAACCAAGGTGGATACTTATGACTGAATGCCCTATACTTAGGAACGTGTGAGTCAAGTATATTGTAAATAAATCTATAAAGCGCATCAACAGCTTGGTTCACATCGGTAATATCATCCAAAAATGACCAGTTAGCCATAAACAATGCTTCATATAACTGTGGATAATTGGCTCTGCGAAAATTGTACATATTTGTATCGCATATAGTGGAAAATGGACTACTCTTGGCTGAAATATTATCAAATGTGATATCTAAAGCAGGATGATATGGAGCATCCTCAGGAACTAATGGAAACAAGGCATGTAGGACATTGCATTTTTGGTTGAAAAGTACTAAATCTAGAATTTTGCCAGTGTCATTCAAAATTTTATTGTACTGTTGCAAGTTTAACACGTTAAGCAGGCTTTGAAGTGCAAGAACTTTTTTATCAGAAGTACCGTCATTAATGAAATTTGGAGCATTGAAATCTCCCATTAGAATGACTCTTTCAGACTGAAGGAATATGATCTGCTCCAATTCTTCAAGATACTGCACATATACATCTGCAGGGACTGAAGGTGGTATATAAATAACTCCAATATAAAAGCATTTATGATTTAGCAAACATTTGCAGATGAGCGTATCGATATGCGGAAAATTTAAATCTAACAGTGGTGTATCTATGACCTCTGATTTAATATCGTTTCTAACTGCCAAAAGCACTCCACCACCACTTTGTTCTCTAATGACATCCACATTTCTATCCTTCCTATGAACAACATACGGTAGGTTGGAAAACAATTCACTGCTCTGAATATTGGAACAAAGATTTGTCTCGCACAAAGCAATAGCATCATGCTCACAGTCACTCACTGAAGATGCAAAAATGTCAACTTTAGATCGAAGTCCTCGTACATTTTGAAAGTAACAACGAAAATCTGCAGTCTCAACGTTGGGCCTTAACGGTTTTCCTGGATAATTTTCGGTACATCATTGGAATAAATAATTTTTAAATTAGTTTCCCCATCAGCAAGTCTTTGGTGCAGCTGATCCCTCAACTTCTTGTAATATGACACCTGACGTGGAGTTCTATCGTAAGAAAGTGATACAGCATTCTTAAATCTAGTATTCTTAAGAAGCTTGGCATTTCTTATAATCGCAGTAACTTGAGAATCAGATCCAAATGATATCTTAATAGGACGACGCCGACCTGCCACTTGGCGACCAAGGCGAACTGGTTTAACGTCCCGCAGATCAACATCACGCTCAACGGATTGCAATATCTCTGTGACTGTATTCTTATCACCGTCAGGTCCTTGCTCGTCTACCCCAAATATCATAAGGTTTTTCTTACGTTTCGCTCGTTCGCTAACTTCAGATATGATTGTTTCAAGGAAATCATCCTCATTCATGGGGACGTCATTCCTAGTATCCTTCAGTGTTTTTATATCATCTTGTAGCTTGAGAATAATAGCTTTCAGATCTTTAATGTCATTGCCAAAGGTACGACATGATGGACAAGACCAATCACATCCTTTATTAGCATTTAGTAGCCTAACTTCAGACGAGCTAATGTCAACGCATGAATTCTTGAATAACTTCTTGCAAATACAGCATTTAACCATTAATATGGCATCATACAACTTCTGACAGCACGTACAGGTAACTTGAGAAGGAGCCATAATCCACTGATATTTGTGCCAAAATAAATTGTGGCTGAGAGTGTATGGTCTCCTTTACCTCACAAACTATGATGCGAATTTCTTAGTTTTTGTTGAAATTCCACTCGGATAAGCGACGATAATACGTGAACATGAATGAGTAATTATACCAAATAACTATGAAATTGCTTCATCTCCGTCGTTGACTCTCATACATATGGAGGCTCACGTACCTGTGCACTTCTTGGCAGAAGAAGAAAATTTTTGAGTCACTTTCACCATACGAAAACACTGAATTACTTCAGAGCGATATGACTATATGTATAGCTAACAAGGAGGCACGTACACGTATTATGTAGTTGTAGTTCAGATCACCAACCAAATTAAATGATTTGCAAAATTGTGAGTTTATTAAATATACCACACATGTCTAACGCCATTTCTGAAATAAGCGGCTCAATTGTAATGAAATCCGTTTCAGTAAAAGCACACAAGTATTTTGAAAATAATATTTATTGAAACACTTTTTAGTTATAGTTTTTTCAAAAGCAATCCTGGAAATACATTTTCTTTTATAATAGTGAATTGAATTTGAAATATATTCTAAGCGTTTCTTATAATTGGTATTTCTAATAATACTGTCTTTAAAATAAACACTATTGAATTTAATATAAACTTGTGTCTGGACACCTTCTAATTCATATAAAAATACAAATATATTTGAATGAGCACAACAAAATTTAGCGTTGAACTGGCTACGAAACGACTCACACGCTTTGATGCTTCTTCCTCTACTGGCCAAAGATAAAGTCCATATTTCTGGTAAAATCTTGATGACTCACTGATATTATATTGTCCGTTGTCAGCTGTGATATGTATATAAACTATAACAATATTGGTTTTCAGGTGTCTATGACAAGGATAAAGTTGTTGAAGGTACAATATACTATACACACAACTGTCGGTGTTTTCTGATATATCTTATATTAACTGAGCAGAAATATTAAAGCTACCCTGTCTACCAGCCTCTATACCACCTTAATCTTGAAAACATGGAAAATGATAAAATGATCATGAACCTCTAAATCGAGTATGCAGATATTCTAAGGATTTTCGTTCATCAATAATTACTCCACCGCCAAAGGACTTATTTCAAAATTATAGCATTATTACGTACTATGACCCCACTAGATTACGCAATTTACCTTCCGTTAAAATTGAAAAACTTCATGATCACAATGCTCACCTGTGTGGAAGTACACGTGTTCAGCTCCCTTCAGATTAGATTTCCAGAAAACAGCGCGGTAAAAATATTATCGATAATTTTAGCACAAAAATCGATCTATGTGAAAATGTTTCATGTGTACCTTTCCGTTACATTTTCTTATCAGTTAACAAGTGATAGAAGTAGCATGTACTATATATTCATGCACACTTCAAGATTAATCTATTTATACTTTGATATCTACTTAGATCATCAATCGGCATGGGAAAATTGCTTACCCTTTTGTGTCTTAGTTTCCTTGCACTTGTGTCTGGTAAGTACCTAATATATCTATAAAAATCTTGCTCGATTTGGCTTAAAATTGCGTTTTGTAACTACATCATATTTTTGGACGTACTGCAGGTGTCTCTATTGAAAATTATATAACAGTTCTTTACTACCTCTAAATTACATGATTTTACTAAGGCATCTGCAAATGCTTTTTGAAGCAAAAGCATCCTTAGCCTAAGTACCGCTTGATGGTAATTTTATTTTTACCACGTAAAAGATTCAAATGACAGGTAAAGTGCACAAACGAAAGTGACTGAGACTACAACCAAAATTTACTGACAAAAAAATAATTGAAAAGTCTGAAAGTTTGTCTTATATTGACAGTTTGATTTTTTGGCCTTTTTGTCTGGAATAATTATAACTTTTCAGGCATTTCGTTGAAATAAAAGCATCAGTAATGCCTAATAGTATCGATTTAGTTTGTTTAATCGTATCTGAGTTACACTTGAACGAGTTGGTTAGTTTTGTATATCCTTTTTTAATTTTGTTTTATTTTTTAGCTTTGTATTTATACTAGTATTAAGTAATTATTTATTATTTATTTAGCCTATGGCATACAACACATCATTAAAATAAGAAAGAAAGAAGAATTAAATTTGACTTTCAAACGTTCACTTTAACAATAACATTATGTATAATATGAAACGAAAAGACATAGAAAATTACAAACAAACATTTAACGTTTAATGTAGTCAATGGAGTTTTCCGTCGGGTTCAGGAATTCATTGAATCTTCCATTGAAGCATCTTAGAGGGCATTCTTCAGTGAGGTGACGGATGGTCTGCCGTGGGTCTCCACAATCACATTGTGGATTGGGAACTTTACCCCATTTATGTAGAGTATCAGCACATACCCCATGGCTCGTTCTGATTCTATTCAACGTTGTCCATATTTTCCTCGGTAATTCTATTCCGGGTGGCTTGGTGACTATGCATGGCATTTGTTGGATTTCGTACGGCGCATTATTTTCCCAGTGTGTTCTCCAGGCGCCAGCCATATCAAAGTTTTCTTGAAATAGAGAATTGGCTTTTATTATTGGAGGGTGTCTGAAGCGCAATCTGTTTAAGTCTATGTTATTTATGTCAAGATGGATCGGTAGAAGATGATTATTCTGGATTTTTTTTAATTATCAGAGAAGAGCTGTTTCTCTTCGTATATATTAGGGTGGGATATGGCTGAGGACTGGAAGCCAGTATGTTGGTGTTGACTTCAATGTGCCCTAAATCATTCGCATTGCCTGGTTAAGCTGGACATCAACAAGTTTACGGTGTTTGCTGTTGAGCCAGACCAGGGCTACGTATTTCGCTGCCGAGTAGACAAGTCCAAGAGAAGATGATCTTAAGACTGATGCAGAGGACTCCCATGTAGAACCACATGACTTCTGGATGATGTTATTTCTTGTTTTCACCTTTTCTGCTGTCTTTAAGAGATGGTCTTTGAGGGATAGGGTTCTATCGAACGTGACTCCGAGATACTTTGGGTTTCTGTTGTGTGTAAGCAGTCTGATTTCGAAGTAGACATTAATTTTTTATTGGCCTGTGCATTATTTAGGTGAAAACAGCACACTTTTTTCGTCGCATTTGGTTTTAACCTCCATTTGCGGAAATATTCTCCCAAGTTCGATCTCATGTCAGCATCGCCTTTGTTGCCTCAAAAGTCCTGTGCCCCGCAGCAATTGCCAAATCATCCGCGTATCCAAACTTGCGGGAGGCGGTTTCAGGTAAGTCCGCTATGTACAGGCTGAATAATAGAAGAGCCAAGATAGACCCCTGCGGTAAACCATTATTAAGTTTCATTTGGTCACTTCTCAAGTTTCCAAATTAAATAATTAATGTTTAGAAAAAGAAAAAACATATATGTGATGATCAGAGACGTCAAGTCAGAAATGATTGCCTGTATTTGCTCCTATCTCTTCAATATCTGGCACAAGACACTGCCGTTTCGTTAGCTTCCCATAGGTCCTGGATTGTGCAAGATGGGAGATGCTCTGGTTCTCCACATAGGCACATAAATTGTTCTCAACGTATCCCCATCTCACTAGGTTATCCCCAGGCTTGCCCATTTGGCATCTAATTCTGTTGAGACATTTCCATGTTCTTCCTTCCTGGATTTAAGTCTGGATGCTGGTGGTTTGTGCCCATATAGTCTATTAACTAATTACTATATGTACTGTATGTATAGGTGATCCAGGGTGCTAGGTTTTAGTCACCCCGTGATTATCCTATTGGTGTTATTCAGGGTAGGGTCCAGTTGTTAGCAAGAATCGATCTGGACCATACCGGGCGAGCCTATTTGGCTGGGGCGAAGCACATGGCAAGGGATGTCGTCCACAGTACGCCAGGGTGGGCTTCCAATTGGGAGTTGAGAGTTGACCATGTTGCGGAAAATAGCATTCCTCGTATTCACTTTTGCTCTAGTCTATTCTACGTATTTTTTATAGGACGAGGTAACACCTAAATAAACTAAATTTGGGCAGTGCTGTAGCCTAATTGCACTTGCCTGTTCGATTGCCGGTTATCAAGATGGAATAGGCAGGTTTGAGTTTTATCAGAGTTTGGACGCAGCTGGTTTAACTTGTAGCTATTCTTGCTAGGGACTGAGCCAACATTTTTTCGATTTCCCCGATGTCTTGGAATTAGCACGTAATGGCTACGTCATCGGCGTAGATGGAGCATTTGTATTGTAGAAGGACCGACGGACCGACACGTTGATGATCGTGTACAACTTGAATAGAAGAGACGCCAGCACGCTACCCTGGGGGAGACCATAATTCTGGTTCATACACCGACTCCTCTGTCTCTAGAACTCCCCTGTTGCTCAGAAATTAAAAAATCGAAATTTCGCTCAAATCAAAGCCTAAGTCCTAAAAACATTTTTTTAAAGCTCACTTACCTTTTTTTGGCTGACCTTTTTTATCCGCTAAGGAGCATGACATTAATAATATTTTCATTTCAACGAAATGCATCCGATGCTCAAAAGTTGTATAAAAACCGACAAAAAAATCAAACCGTCAATATAAAAAAACAAATGTTTGAGATCTTTCAGATGCCTTTTTTGTCGATAAATTGTGGCATCCAGATTTGTCATCCACTTTATCTAGGGACACCCTATTCACTATTTAAACGGTACGAGTATATCTAATGCGGCGTAGATTAGATGGCTTTTTACAATTGGGGGTGATGAGTTATTTGGCTGAAAATGGACACGCTATTTTGAAAACTATCATATAGTCATCATGTTATGGGTCAGTGAAGCTTAACAGTTTCAGAAAATCTATTTATTGATCAAATAATGTGAAAAAGTGCTAACCCTGAAGTTAGGATGTCAAATTATGCTTGACAATTTTAGGGAGGAGGGGTAAGGAGATGACCTATACCCGAAATTTTTATATTCAGCATTCTACATGCACTGTCTACAATATGATCTTGGTAATAAGGTAGGAATATACCATTAGGTACGCACGTCAATGAATTTTTGAAAAATAATTATGTTTTATCATCTTAATTAATTATAGCTACGGACATTTTTTAGGCAACCTTGTTTGTAGAAGTTTAGAAACATATTGTAATTGAGAAAATATAATTCTTGTTCTTTATCGGTGCAGGTCTACCTTACTTGAGATCCTCTACTATTTGATTCGGGAGAAGAACATAATTGACTATTTTTTAATTTTGATTTCTGGCAAAACTTCTAATTTGGGATAGTACGCCCAGCCTATAGCGATACATTTTAATAGCAAATACTAGTTAAATGAGTTATATGAGGAGAAAGAGGACATATTCATATTTTTTGCCCTATACAATGTTTCTTGATATTGTTGATTTGTGTATTTTTTCAGTGGCTTTACAAAAGTATAAATATCTTGCGAAAGCATATTCATCATATCAATGTATGACATTCATGCAAAGCCGAAAAATCATTATTTTAGACTAAACTATAAGCGCACCAAAGCTTTTAGTAGAAATAGAGAAAGAATTGAACTGAGGGAAATATGTCCTGTATTAATATCTCATCCGTTTACCTGGCGTTTGCTTTTAAAATATGTTAAAATCAGATGGGACACCCTGTATTGGGGATGCGTTAGATGAGTCGTTATTCCAGGGAAAAAAGGCTTTGGACCCACAGATCAAGAATGGGGATATGTAACAGTGAGGAAAGATGCTCACATGTTCTGGTGGCTGCATTACACAACAGCTAATGTTTCCGACTATACAGAGAGGCCTTTGATCATTTGGCTGCAAGGAGGACCTGGAGCATCTTCAACAGGATTTGGTAATTTTAAAGAAATCGGTCCTTTAGATGTACAACTGAAAGAGAGGAATAGCACTTGGGTAAGCTGGAAACTGTTAGGAAGCACAAGTCCTTTGGGTATGGACTACCCTTCTGAATCTAAACTTTAACTGAAAACACCAAAGATGGCATTGTACTTTATCCCAATTGTGTTAATGGATCCAGCCAGATGTCTTACTGTCTTCATACTTTTATTGAACTTTGAGATTGTCTTATTTAGCTTATTCAAAAAAAAATTGTAAATGGTTGTATGTGTAAGATAGATGACGATTTCATTGTAGGCTTAATAATAGAGTGAGCCGATATTTATTTTATATTCCTTTATTGATACTGGAAGTGCGGTGGGGTGATTACAAATGATTAAACCACTGTCACATGGAAACAAAGATGTTAAAAATGAATTTTGGAAACGGGTGCACCGTTACACTAAAGTGTGCCATCATACAACGGTAGTTATATTTTTTTGAGCTTATGACTCGCGACTGTTCAACTCAACTCTGTTAATTATAATAATTAATACTTTATAGATTATGTAATTAAACTGAAATTCCATATTATAAGAAACATTAAAGAAAAATCCAAACAAGTATGATAGAATTAACTGACAATGATTTCTAGATAAACCTTCAATAGGTACTGAATCAGCTAGCATTGTGATTTCTAACTTCAGATAAGATGATTTTTTGTAGGTGAAGCACGCCAATGTTCTTTTGGTCGACAACCCAGTAGGAACTGGATACAGCTATGTCGAAAACAATGCATACGCTCGAAACAACGAACAAATTGCCAAAGATTTCTTGGAACTGATGAAATCCTTCTACAAAGACCTTCCGCAATTCCAAAATGTCTCGACTTATATTTTCAGTGAGTCCTACGGAGGCAAAATGGCTGCTGATATAGCATTACTCCTCTATAAGGTAAATTTCATATCCAATAAGGGTCAAATTCCTGCGTTATTTATACCATTTGGTAAAGTGGCAATTTCAGATATGATGAAGCTATTATGATAACATATTGCAGATATAAGTTATATATGGTTTCATTTGTTATAAAAACAGCCAAAAATTGTCTATTCTCTATCGTTGATACGCATTCTCATAAGCTGTAGAAATTCATCTAGTTTTTTGCCACCTAGGGTGTCAATACTACTGTGTGATAACTATACTGGGTGAAACTAGGCCACAATCTATGGACAAAAAGATATTTAAGAAAAATAAAAAATATTTTACCTATATTGACACTGATTTATTTTTCCATTCTTTATTTGAAATAACTTATAATAATAATAAGATAATTAATAACTTTTGAAGCATTACGTGCATTTCGTTAAAATGAAAACAATATTACTATTATACGTAGCGAAAAATAAAGTCCGTCAAAAAAACTAAACTGAGCTTCAAAGGACGTTGCTTTTTAAAGTAGGTACCGTAATGGTACCTACGTTAGACTGTTTTTACCTCGGTTTTTACTAAATTTCAATTTTTTGAGGAAATTCCACATAACCATATTGTTTTGTCCGTCTCATTGATCTACATCCTATATCTAATCTGTTTGATAAAAAAACTACAACGCTCTATCTCTAGGACAAGGATTTGTAAATGATGTGTAACTAGTGGTGTCACTATCATGTACTATCATGGTTAGAACTTTAAATATAAAGTTCAGCACATCAAAAGCTTGTCGTCCTATTTATTTTTTGTATCAACCGTGTATCAGTCTTAAAAACAATCGATCAGTCAATAAGTATTCGAAATATCATCTTGGAATTAGTATAGTTCAAAATAAGCAAAATGTGAGGTTTACATTTAATATTGGTTTTCTGAGAAAAAGTAATAAAGCCTACAAACCACACTAAGTACATTTAGATTCTAGTGTTTAACAAACGTTGTTAGTACAAACTGGAAGATGCAGGAGATATACACAACTATGTAGTAACGCACGGAAAAATCTTTTAAGGAAAACAAGGCGGGTAAAATAAAATGCCAATTAAAAGGAGTTGGCCTTGGAGACTCTTGGATATCACCGCTTGACTCTGTGCTGACATGGGCACCTTATCTTCGCAGCATTGTAAGTACCTTTGATTATTATATAGTATCTACATAGCTAATCGCATAGCTATCGATTATTATTAACCTGAGGTAAATGTTTATCAAACCCGAAGAGTTGTTTACTGAGAAGTATAATTTACTTGAAACAAAGCATCCATACCTTTAATCAAACGGATATTTAAATCAGATTTAGCCTACCTCAGTAGTAGTTTCGATTCTGTGGTACCATTAACCTATGTGTCTAACTGAAATCAATAGATAGCATTACGTATATTGATAGAGGTTACTTGTGATAAAACAGTTAGTAGGTAGTGTAACCAATACAATGCAAAAATGGTAAAGTTAGCTATGAAAAGTTGTAGAATGAGTTTTTTACTACCACCAAAAACTAATGATTTTGTATAAACTAAAACTATGTAACAAAGCGATGAGGAACCTAGAATACTTGATTATGATTCTCAATAGAATGAATGTGCTATCGCTGCTATTTGCTAATTGAAATAACTTGAATGAGGTGCTATATTTGAACGTTATGCATAATGCAACTTATTATTATTAATATTGATATATAGTTATTTGTAGACAAAGGTTATTGCACCTTTAGGTAAAAAAATAATGTGATTGGTTAATTGTTAAGCATAATAACAAATTTTCTATCAGTGACTATGTAGTAGCTGTTGTAAATAACAAAGTTGAGAAAAATATGTACACGGAAAGACGATTTGCAAAAAATTATGACCTACCTGCAATTACAATAATCCAATTTAGTTTATGTTTGATTTAGTGCTTCTGTATTTTCAATAAACTTCTCTGAACTTAGCATTCTAGAAGCCTTAAAAATTATGCGATGCCCCTACTCGAATATAGGATAAGAAATTATTGATTACACACGTTCTAGTAAAACTGGAGCTTCTCGTTCTCCGCAACGTTCTCATCTACAGGGTGAGTTTTTAGTACCGGCTCGGTCGATAACTCCACTACTGTAGAAGATAGCGAAGAAAGTTGTATATAAAAGTTGTAGCCACGGATATGCTCCTTGGTCAGAAAATTTTTAGATTTATACAGCGTGATCCATAACTACGTGGTGATGCAAACATGCATTTTTTAAATGAGACACCCTATATATTATTCCATATTCAAATTCTACCAATGATTTCCGCTCCTCCAATATAGGGTACTGTTACATTATTTTACAGTATTCAAAAGTTATGACCATTTTTATACCCAAATCGCGGTCAAATGAACGCACTGTATGTCAAAAAGTAATGAATCAAAAATTATTTATTTACACAAAAAGATTAAAAGTATCATCTAGTTTTAAAATCGGCTATAAAAAAAGCCCGTGACGCATATTCGTATACAGGGTGATGTAGAATGTTAAATCTAGATTTTCTCTCTTTTTTTAAATGTAACTCCCAATATTTTATTATACCAACGAATTGCTTTTAATATGCTCTTTCATCTTTGTATAGCACTTGTTATGGCTGCATTCATTGGTTTCTGAGATATTTCTATTTTTCTACAAATTTTAAATATACCTTCTATTTGTTTACTAAAATTTATTTATTTTGAGAAAATACTATCAAATTTAATGTTTGCTTAACAAACAACTGAAATATAAGGCCATAATTGTAATTGATCAAGTCAAAACACTGAATTAACGAGATAATATAGGTCAAGTGTGCTGAGGAAACAATTTTATAGACCTCATGCATAATTATCGGTAAGATGTATCAGGTAGGCTATGAAATATTAAACGACACAGTCCAAATAAAACGATTCTTCAATCTTTCAAACGCATTGGTTTTGGAGTGCCTCCTTTCTGGATATTGCTGTTCATAGTTGATATATTCTAGAGGCAAGTAGACAATTTCTTAAAGATTCTCCTAAATACCCTTAATGGAAAAATTAATTTTTAAAGCTGGTTTTTCACACAGTACGGAATTATTGAGCAGGTTATGAAAACTGTCAATTTTTCAAAGCCTATCTGATAAATCTGCTTGATAATTATGCATCACGCCTACAAAATTGTTTCCTCGGCATACTTGACTTTATTATCTCGATGATTTAAGGTTTTGACTTCATCAAATAGTATCATGACCTTATAATTTAGTTGTTCGTTAAATAAAAAACAAATTACATAGTGCTTTCTCAAAATAAATAAATTTCAGTACACAAATAGAAGCTATACTTTAAATTTACCGAAAAATCGAATATCTCGGAAACTGATGGACGTAGGTACAACAAGTGCTATACAAAGATGAAAGAGCATATCAAAAGCAATTCTTTGTGATAATAAAACATTGGGGTTACATTTAGAAAAAAAGAGAAAATCTGGATTTTGCATTCTACATCACCCTGTATACTAATATGCGTCACGGGCTTTTTTTATAGCCGATTTTAAAACTAGAGAATATGTTTAATCTTTTCGTGTAAAAAAATAATTTTTGATTCATTATTTTTTGATATACAATAGTTTCATTTGACCGCATTTTGGGTATAATAATGGTCATAACTTTTGAAATACTTTGTAACAATACTCTATATTGGAAGAACGGAAATTATTAGTAGAATTTGAATATGGAATAATCTATAGGGTATATCATTTAAAAAAATGCATGTTTGCATCACCACGTAGTTATGGATCACCCTGTATAAATCTAAATATTTTCTGAGCAAGGAGCATATCCGTGGCTACAACTTTTATATTTTATATACAGCTTTTTTCGCTATCTTCTACAGTAGTGGAGTTATCGACCAACACGGTACTAAAAACTCACCCTGTATATCTCCTGGAGGGTATGTCAGGAGCAGAGTCTCACTTTTACCGTACCCTTAATAAGCTAAGAGCCAGCGATTGGCAGTCCTAAGGTATTTTAGCAAACGCAATATTGATACTTGAAATTCCACTACACCTACTGTAGGTGAAATGGAGATTCACTAGCTGGTTCATGTGGGCGTGTTCAGAAGTCCAAAAACGTCAAAATTGACTCATAAAACATGATCATAGGATGTCTGCCTTTGTATCATGTTCAAGTATGTAATCGTTTATTGAAAAACTCAATGGCAGACCCTCATTCCTGTTCATAGTGTGTCTTATAAATTTCAGAGGTTCGAAGATTTCATAAAAAATAAGTTATTTTAGTAAAAATGAAAATTATATACAGGGTGTGTTTTTAGTACCGGATCGGTCTATAACTTCACTACTGTGAAAGATAGCAAAAAAAGTTGTATATAAAAGTTATAGCTAAGGATATGCTCCTTACTCAGGGGATATTTTGTATTTATACAGAGTGATCCATAACTACGTGGTTATGCAAACATATATTTTTTAAATGAGACACCCTATATATTATCTCATATTTAGGTTCTACTCTTCTTATAATACAAGTTATTATAACAATATACAGGGTATTTCAAAAGCTATGACCATCTTTATATTTAAATCGCTGTCAAACGAACTTATTGTATGTGAAAAAGTAATGAATCAAAAATTATTTTGTTTAAATGGAAAGATACAAAATATCCTGTAGTCTTAAAGTCGGCTGTAAAAAAGGCCAACGACGCATATTCATATACAGGGTGATGTAGAATGCAAAATTTAGATTTTCTCTTTTTTTTAATGTAACCCCAATATTTTAATATACCAAAAAAAGACAACCTAACAATGACCACCTGTCACAATTTTGAGATGCTTTTTACTAATTTTCAAGGGTGCTATAGATGAAAAGGGAGAAGATGCTATCAATAAGGTAACATCAGCGATCGTATCGGCGTACCAAAAGGGAGACTTCAAAAAAGCCACGAGCTTATTTTTCGGTGTAGAGAAAGAAGTTTCCATGCAGGCATATGGTGTTGATTTCTATAACGTGCTAACAAGAATTGCTTCTCATAAAACGAAAACTGGTAGAGGGTCAGTATTGAAAGGTAAGGAAATCTTAGGCTTCACGCACAACTCCAATTATCAACCTAAACTCCACAAAGCTGGCTACAATTTCACTAGGATATTGTAACATATTGTATGAAAATCTACAGGTTCATACCTTTCTAGTGGAAATGAGGTGTCCTACCATTAGATTGGTCCTTAAATAAACTTTGTTATTACAGCAGATTCCGGTGATATCGACGCCAAGGGGTCAAAAATTTTGTAAAGAAAAGTGTTTAGATTTATTGTCGGTGACTTATCCAAAGTAATGTGTATGGTGGTTCAGGGTTATTCATGTTATCCTACACGGAGCATTATGGCCAAAGTACCTGATGAAACAGAAAATATAATTTTAGATGAATAGGGACCCATTAAGGCTACATTTTAATAATATTTTCATGTTATATAGGGTTTCCCCAAAACACGAAACGTATCAAAGTTATATTTTTTAAATAGACTACCCTGTATGTTATTACATATTCAGATTCCTTGTTGAATTCTAATGTGACTTTAGGTATCACGCGCTGGACTTTTAGGTGTAGATCAGCATTTTCGGTATAAATATATGTCAGGAAAAAATTGAATATCGCAGAGATTATAAAATTCAGAAGGCTGTGACTTTGCCATATTACTAGGCATCAAATGCGTCAGCTTAGGTTAGACGTTAAAATTTGAATTACGTTAGTGCTTGGAGAAATCGGTCGATTAATCAGAGAAACCTCAATCAGAGATAACTTGATTTTTTCAAATGGGAATGCCTATTTTTGTGTACAATCAAATGTAAAATGTATTAGCCTTTCCAATGATATAAGATTGTGAATATCAATCTCTGCTAGTTTAAATTTCATTTCAAATTTTGAATTAAATTGGTGTTTTTCAATTTTTCTATAAGCAACCTGACCATGGCCTGGCTATAAAATAGTAACTTAGAGAAAACACACAGACGAATTGGAGTAAAGAGATGAGATTATAAAAATGTCTTACTACAAATCAACTTTAACCCGAAACTACGGCGGTAGCATAATATCTAAGGTCAAAGAGAAGCTGGACTATGACAGAAGTAAATATTTTTCACAGCATTGATCTTTCAACTATAGAAGCCCTGGAGCAATATAACAAGCGGACAAGTTGAAAGTTGGAGGAAGAAGAAAGATCCAGTAAATGATGAGAGAAATATTGCTAAAAGAACGAATGCCGTTATACTGATCCAATGTCTTAATATGTCCAATATATAAGAAAGGTGATCCAGCAATATGAGAAAATTACAGAGGTATCGCTCTTTTGGACACATGCTACAAGGTACTTGATCAGGTAACAAGAAAGGGTATTGACAGTTATGCAGAAACGATTTGAGGAGAATGTCAGGCTGCATTCAGAAGCGACAGAAGTACGACGAATCAAACATTCGTTCTCAAGGAACTACGAGTAACAAACTATGGATATAGAATGGCACTACATATTCTTTTCATGAACTTTAAACAAGCCTATGATAATATAAACAGGAAGACAATGTATCAAGCAATGGTGCAACTGGGAATTCCGGGAAAACTTATTAGACTAATGAAAAAGACATTACAAAAAACAGTCACAGGAATTTGAAGTGAGAAAAGGACTCGGGCAAGGCGACCCTCTATCAATGATCCTTTTTAATCTGACGCTTGAAACATTAATTAGAAAAAACAAAATCAATACAAATGGAACCATATTTAATAACGAACACCAATGTATAACATATCACTTGACACTAGTAGCAAAAACAAAGAAAGAACTAGAGAAAATTACGGCGGAGATAGTTGTGGTAGCAAGGAGATAGGCTGGAGATTAGTCAAAATAAGACAAAACATGTGTCCATAGGGCAAATGGAACTTCCGATGATCAGCCGAACCAAACTTTTATGGCGTACAACATGAAATATACTTTTGAACTTAGGGGTAATCATAGAGCAAAAGGGACAGGAGAAATAAGAAATACAGGCAAGGATTATCAAAGGGAATCGGAAGTATGGAGCCCTAAAGAACCTTATGAAATCCAAATATGTGTCCAGAAACACCAAAGAGAGAATTTACACAACTATTATGAGACCTACAGCGACATGTGCTTTGTTTGTGAGACGTGAGACAAGGAGAAGAAAGAAAAAATCATGAGATGGGAAATAAAAATATTGAGAGCTATTTATGGAGGTGTAAGGACAAACAAGGTATGAAGGAGAAGTATAAACCAGGAACTGGAAGACATGTTATAGAAGTCATCAAAGCGCAGATAATAAGGTGGCTAAGTGAATGGGATGAGAGTGGAAAAACTAGTCCTCAAACGGAGACAAATAGGAAAAATAGGAAGAGTAGACCAAGGGGTGAGGGCAGAAGATGATTTAAATAAAATTAATATTAATCACCGGAAAGAGAAGGCGAAAGACAGAAATAGATGGCGTGGGATACTACAAGACATACTCAGAAGTAGGTGGTGAACCAATGGAAACAAACATCCAAAGACAATTTCAAGTTACACAAACTTTAGCTGTATAAGATCAGACTATATCAGACTTGAATAATTAACCAAAAAATTCAAATAATATATAGAGGGCCTTAGTTATTATTAGTATTATACATATAAACGTTGTAGTTTAAGTAATTATTTTAGTTTCGTAGATTTAACAGTCTCCCATCTACGCATTATTGGCCCACCCTGTATCAGAAGCATCGACACTTTTTTGTTGGAGATAAGGGTTTCTTGGTTAATGTAAAATATAATGACAAAAAATCACGCAGTAATATAGGACCTTAAGTTTGCATTCATCAATTCTGAGGTACTTCTAGATGAACTTTCTTATAACAAAACAACATTATTCATTATTATCAGATATTCTCGCCATATCTCTTTAAATTCGTTTTGTTATTTCAGCAAAGCGTGACGATGAAGCGGCTATTGCTGCTCTGATGAATGGGGCTGTCAAAGAAGCGCTGAATATTTCTCGAACATGGGGAGACCAAAGCTTTGATGTTTTTGAAGCGGTCTCAGATGACTTCATGAGGCCTGTTATCTACGTTGTTGAAGAGCTGCTAAACAGTTCAGATATTCAAGTGGCGGTTTATAATGGACAGCTGGATCTTATTGTGGATACGATTGGTAGTATACATATTATACTTGATTTCAATTCAGTTAGAAGCTTTTAATCAATTAAAGAATTCAAATTAAAAATATAGCTGTTTGACTAGACAATATGCATGTATCACTATTCCAACTGCACTAACTCATAATTCTGTAATGACAGCAATTTCTAAATAAACCTACCCTGATTTAGCAGGTATCACTCATTGTTAATTAATATTATAAATCGTGTTGAGATTAAAACTGTCGTTTCATCACCTGAGTCCAGTAAAGAACGTTTAGTAAAAAAAATTTTAAATAATTGATATCAGCAGCTGCCCTAGGCAAAAGCTTTCGCTTTTTAAAAGCCTTAAAAAATATGCATCTGCATTATTGATAAAACAAAAATCAGAACCACTAATATTGATATGAAAAAATAATATGACACATTAGGGCACAGCTGACGAAACAAAACCGTATTTCGTTCGGGATCTTAGAACGAATAGTAGGAAAACCTAGAAAAACTTATTATTGTCTGCTAATTGAGTTAAGAACATTGGTCAGATTCTTCGTCTAGGAATATCAAATCACACTGGGCCGCAGTCCAGTGCCAGGTTGGAAACACTATCGTGATTTAACCTTACATAGGACTTCGAATTTCTCTCACAGTATCTGTTTATATTTTATCTATTTGCCTCTCTTATAACCCTTAGTTACTTTATAAACTCCGAAAGACTAGGGATTGCTTAAGTTACTGAACAAAAAACAGACTTATAGAATGGAAACTCCAAAATCTCCCAATATAAATTTTCTGGAAATCTGACACTCGTGGATTGGAAATACAGCCACAAAGTGCTATTAATTAAAGGGTTTAGATTTCAACAAATGGTGTTTATATTCTAGACTATTGACGAGAGACAGAGAGACTGTCGGGACTGACTTGAATTTTTGTGACGTAGACCTCAAGAACCTACAAAAACCTACTATCTCTGTGCGGGTGATAAAAAGTTCTAAATTTTATTGCTAACCGCTATAGACAAAAAAGATTTGTATTATATATTACGTTGGGCCATTTGTCTTTTAAATTTTTTTAGTCTTTTTATTCTTTTATATTTGACCTTAGTGAAAATTTGGGAACCTACAACTGTCACGGCAGAGACGTGAAATATGTACAGGTCTTGGAAAATGATTCATAAGTGGTCAAATTTTGAGTGAAAACAAAAATTCTGAAAAGCTTCTTACATGAAGGTGTATCTTCGTAAACAACAACTTCGGACAATACTGTACACTTGTACAGTCTTCCAGGCTGAAATATGTGGCAGTTTTGCTTGTATAAAATGACTAAATCTAATATAATCTAAAGAAGACGCACATAATCGGGCGCTCCTATCAGGAATTTCAAATAAAAAGTGACCTGTGATTTCACCTTCAATTATCACTTCATCAAATGTTTCTCATGATTCGGATCATGGTCATTTCCAGGTACTCTACAGTGGGTTAACAAAATGGACTGGAATGATAGAAAAGCATGGAATTCTTCAGTAAGGGAGGCATTTGAGGTAGATGGCTACTATGAGGGTTACGAAAAGAAACATAATAATTTTGCATTTTACTGGGTCAACAGAGCTGGTCACATGGTAGGTTAACATATTAACTAGTGATAGTAGTAGATGTTAACTCTTGATGATTTGATTGAATGATTTCAGCTTTGCACACTCCTGTATATGAATTGTGGGTAACTAATGTTGAAAGCTTTATATAACAAACTATAACATTATTAACAATCCTTTTTCCTCGGAAATATTTATCACTCTATATTCACCAAACCTTTGTGATTTATTTAACTACTATCATAGCCTTAACTGATCTCAGTTAAATATCTAGAGTACGACAATGTCCTGTACTTCTCAAACCTGTCAGGCAAGCACTCATTTGTCATCAGAGGAAAACTACTGTTGTTTTGCTAGCTAACAACTTGTGCGAAAATGTAAGAGATAGCGATTCCATGTAAAAGTATGTGAAGCAGAATTGCGTTTTGTTCTTTCAGACAGTGACGCGATTTCAAATCGGTAGATAACAGTAATAATTGGTAGTTTGGGCCTCACTAGGAATTTCTTTTGAGCGTAGTCATACAGTATTTATAATTCATACATACATTTAGTTGCGTGTGCTTGCTAAATTAAAGCTTATCACTTTATTACAGGTTCCAAGTGATAATCCCAGTGCAATGTACTACATCCTCAAAGATGTTACTAGGGATTTTAAAGCATGAACAAATATATCTGAGTACGCAAAGTAATACCAAATTTTAAAATTCTACGAGTCTCTTTCTTCATTGGCTCGAAATTGGTATTAAGTAATTTGAAGTAATACTTTGACAAATGGTGCTACTCTGCGTACTTCAATTCTTGTGTGGATTATCTAAAGCGTGATGAAGACTGAGAAGATTGAGGTTGAAAAATGAATTTTTAGCCTATGTAGTTCATCACATCATTTCTTAAATTTTTCACTTTGAAATTTATACCTCTTGTTAGATGTACAGCATGGTTTATACGTATTTTGCAAAAATTTAATAAAACATTTGTTACTTAGACCCCTATTTTTCAATTTTACCTCTTTGGATTTTAGGAAAACAATTGGCACTAAGTTGTCTCCACCATACAAAAATGAAAATGATTGTATATGATAATGGTGGTAAAAATAGCTCTTTGTTACAGGCAAGAGTATTTTCCAAATAAACCAAATGTCAAGATTACGGTGACTATACAGGGTGTCCCTGGATTTCCTTGATACGTGCTATTCTCGTAACAAACAAATGGTCAAACGAAAACGAGTGGAATGTTTGAAAGTAGTATAGGGTTTTTTGTACTTCAACCCTTAGAACTCACCCCCAACTTTGTTTTTCAAATAGCACCTAATAGTTTTTCCTACACGAAATGAGTCCTTATTTTATTTAAAACCCTGTAGTACCTTTGATTTTATAAAATAATCTATATTTTCGTAAAGTCATAAGCATTAAATGAATAAAATAAATCCCTAAAACTTACCCATTACATTTTTCTCCAAATAGCACCCCACAGCTTTTCCTACATTATTGAGGACAATATTTTATTTAATATCTTGTAGTGCCATTGACTTCATACACAAACCAATTTTTTTCGTAAAATCACTGACATAAAATAAATAAAATGAGCATTTGTTTCGGGCGTAGTATTTTCGGAATAAAAAAACATAAAGAGGACATTTATCTTCGAAAGCATCAGTACTCAGTCATTCAGTACCCTTAAAAACCCAATTAGTTTTATTTTTATCCATTTTTTTGCATCAAGCAAATTTTTATTCTATGCTTATCGCAGGTATCGAATAGCAGTTAAAAAGTGTGCAATCGTTAGTTAAGGAAGTGCTTGTGGATAGTGATACATAATACAATATTGCTCCAAAATGGTGATAACACGAGAAATTCGTGAAGAAATAGAATCCACCGTGAATAATGCTGTGAGTAGGTGTATGAAAAATGACACATTTATAACCGAAATTGCGACCAACCTAACAGAAGCTATGGCAAAAACTGTGGCACAAACAGTGCTGAAATTTGAAACAGCGGTGGCGGAATTCGAGAAAAGGCATTTGGATAAGCTAAATAATATTCAAAGCAAGAACGACGAATTAGAGCAGAAAAAACTCGAACTGGAAGAGGCTGTAGATAGAATTGATCAATGTAACAGACAGTGCAATTTAAGAGTTTTTGGTTTGAAAGAGAAGTCCACTGAAAGCAGATGAGTTGAAAAACCTCTTTAGAACAAAAATGCATGTCAGTCTCAAGGACGACGAGATTGAATTGTGTTATCGAATAGGCAGCAAAGATACAAGCAGAACCAGAAGTAAAGCCATCTTTTTGAAGTTAAGAAACAAGAATCTGAAAGAGAAACTGTACAAGCAAAAAAACTCCTTAAAGGAACCGGGATAGTCATAAGAAAGGACTTGACAAGGCATCGAGTGCAACTTCTAAATGGAGCAGTAGAAAAACTGGGACCGAACAACGTATGGACGGGAAATGGAAAAATCTACGTGAATAAGGACGGTGAAATTTCTGTAATTCAAAACCAAAGAAATTATGAAAAACTATTCGAGTTCAGTTGCTAGTATATCGTATAATTAACATCAATAATCTCCGGTTTTAGAGAGCACAAAATGTAACTAAAGAATTGTCAAATATTTAGAGATTTTGAGGAACGGTGCGCAAGAAGACAAAATTATTGTATTTTTATTATTTCGCAACTATTGCGAAAGTTGTCTCCAAGCTATCAAAGAATATAAAAAAATAGCGATTATATTGTAACGCTTACTATCTCGATTGCAGTGAGATTTTTGCGCTTTGTATCTATTGTCACCGAAGTGGAGTAATTAATTGTAGTGGTATTTTAAATGTAATAGAAATATGTGAAAATTAAAATATAACCTTAGTATGTGAAGTGGCAATAAATTATCAGAAATTGCTGGAATTTTTTATTATGACGGAAATCGTTCACCTGCTTAAATGTTCCGTTCCAAATTCCATCTCCAAGCGCAGTAGCAAATATGAGAGTGATTATATGGGTTATTATAACAGCTGACCTTTTAAAAATTACTTTAGGTAAGTTTAAAACATTATTTTTGAAGTTTTTAAACACTCACGCTTTTTGATCAAGTTCGAGAAAACTTTGAAAAATCCATGATAGCGGTTGTTAATCACTAACAGTGTTGACATTAATTCAGTGAAACTACTGAATTTATTGAGTACAGGAACACTCATCGAAAGACTGCTCACTACTATTCCGAGAAAAAACAACTTTGTAAAATAATTTGTTGACTGCTTCCAAATCGACTTTGTGTTCCAAAAAAGCAGCCAGCCTTTTATTTCTGAAATATTTTGGCTGCCCTTCTTTTATTGGGATTCTATCGAAATTAATTATTGCAAATAGGTACCAAAGGTTTTTTATCTCACAAAGTTTTAAAAAAATTAGTAAATATAATCAAAAAAATAAGAAGAAATATGCAGGTGAGCAACTATCTTCAGAAATCGTGGTAAGAAGCATGTCGTTTTCGTTAAAAAGTAGATGAACAGGAATTAAAATGCCTTATCTCTGGTTTTAAGGATTATAATCGCATCGAAGCCATTTTTACTTCCCACAGCGATAGGTAGGGGAGTATTCTGACCGCGAAAATTTTCAAGTCTAAGATAATATGCTTTTTGAACGAAAAACCACGTCGCTGATTCCCGTCGGTCTGGCTCTCAGTCTGTCTGAAGTTTTAAAAAAGAAAGAGCAAAAAAGAGAGAGAAGAAAAGTTTTAAATGAAAAGAAAACTGCACCGGCTAAGGTTGATGGCAGTTTAATATCTTTAGAATAAAATGAATGGATACAATTATATGAAAGAGTATTCATTTCCGTCAAGTCAAAAGTAACCAGACCTCTGACGGGAGTTCTGTACCTATTAGCATTGATTAACTTATTTAAATAAGTTAATCAATGCTATTAGCAAGATCGCAGAAAATGGGGATATGTTCAAACTGAAAAATATGTATAATTTACCTAGCAGAAAATTAAAATCTGATTTGTCAGTGTTCCTTTTACGCAATATTACTAATAGATACTTGAAAATTTGAATAATTCCAGGTCGTACTTTTGACTTTGACGGAAATTGTTACCCTTTTGTAATTAAATGCAAAACATTTAATGGTTATGTCAATCTATAAGAGATTGCAGTGGGTAGTCTGCTTTAAAAAAATCCATATCTGTCGTGCTGAAGCTTCTCATTGACCTTAGATATGTTACCGCTGTTATTTCTGGTTAGAGTTGACTGGTTGTAAGTAATTTTAAAAATCTTGCCTCTTTACTTTAGCTCGTTTGCACATTTCTACTAAGTTAGTTGTTTTCTTAAATTTGAACTGGTTTTTGTTTGTATTGCATGACCTACTAGGTTGTTTATTGGTAGTAAAACGGAGAAACACCATTTCCATTTGAAATCATGAACTTATCTGTGATTGAACTGTCTTTAATTTATCAAGTACAAAATGATACAAATTTTACCGTCCAACCTAAGCTGCTGCGTTTTTTGCTTAGCTACAAGGCAAGGCCAAATCCTTCTAAGTTTTATAATCGCTGCGTTATTCAATTTTTTGTCTGACGTCTACTAATACCAACTGTTTTAAATCCCATATGCGTTATACAAAGTCGCACTGGAATTGACGCAGGAATCTAAATATGAAATAATATACAGAGTGTTTGATATTGATAACTTTGACATTTCACGTTATTGTAAAAGTCATTATTTTGAAAATATAGTTCAACTCGACCTATATACACTTGCAAAGTTATTAGGTTAGAGGTATCGTTCGGTCACAAGAGTCCGAGGCGTTGAGCTTGACTCACCTTGTATACGGGTTAGGTAAGTGCTAAGCTCAGTCATCAGAAAGTTCCGTGCAATCGTGAACGACAGCTTGGCGAATAACGAAACTCAGAAGCAGGTTCTATTCAAAAGTGTAGAATTTTCTAATCCCTACTTTCTATTTCTGGTATCTAAGCACCTTTATCTAGAGATCCATAACTATAAATAGAAGATGGGAGGCATTGAATGAATGAATGAATGAATGAGGGAGAGAGGCTATCTGGTGGCTGGAACCACCAGTGCATAGGCCTTCCAACGGGCCCTTTTGCACCTCTCCTTATCCTAGTTACGAAGTCCAGCCCTCATCGTAAAAGTGAGGAGGGCCTTGGGTCCTGCCCATCTTATATCCTTAAGCTCAAGAACCCTTGAACCGAGTATAGTTTGCCTGTGATACCCGAGAGCTTCACAACGAGAAAGAATGTGTGCCGAGGATTCCTCCTCCTCGCCTCAGCGTGTACACATCGGATCATTTACCACCCCCATCTCATGCAAATGGCGTTTGAAGGTGTTATGGCCGGATAGCAGACCGACAAGTAACCTTAGTCGGCTTTTGTCCGCCCCATCTTAGCCAGAGGTCCTGAAATAAGTTCTTTAGCTTGACGGAGATGTCCGGAGAGTCCTCTCCATCTGATAAAATGCTGATTTTGCAACCACACCTCTATTTTCCTTCTGATGGTACCTGCTGCCAGCCCCAAAGCCGGCTCAGGACCCAGGAAGCTATTCGTCGACCCTCGCCTTGCGAGCGCGTCCGCCATTTCATTACCACTAACTCAAGCATGACTCGGCACCCACATAAGTGACACCTAATGTCTCGCCCCATGTGGGGGCGGGTTAGAATAACTCCCATCGTATATCCTGCGTGTCATAAAAGGCGACTAAAAGGAACCGAACTACTGTCGGTATAAACAGTAACCTCTTCTCAACCAACAGCTTTGGGTGGACGAGTTGAGCAGAGTCAAGACACCTTCTTGTCCTTGGGGTGAGAAATTGCCCCTAAAGGCGGATGAACCAGTAGATACCATCTGGTCAACGGCATGAGGATGCAGAAAGCAAATGGGAAACTACTGCATTAAAGATCTTAAAGACATCCCAAGAGAAACTCGCAAAATGAGTAAATGCATTTTACGAGTTCACAACGTGTCTGTTGGGACATTGTGACTATGATGATGATGTCTCGCCCAAATGTAGGTATCTAAGCACCTTTATCTACAGATCCATAACTATACATAGAAAATGGGAGGCATTGCATACCATTGATTTACAGGAAGGAAGGGCTTTGGCCCTACGGACCAAGAATGGGGCTATGTCGATGTACGAAAGAATTGCCATATGTTCTGGTGGTTGCATTATACAACAGCAAATGTTTCCAAGGTAACAGATAGGCCCTTAGTTGTATGGTTACAAGGCGGACCGTGTGCCTCGTCCACAGGGGAAGGAAACTTTGATGAAATTGGACCACTGGATAGAGATTTGAAGGAGAGGAAGACTAGTTGGGTAACTCAAATGCTATTTTAAGTAGTGTCCGACCGAAACTACTTTTTACGGCCGAAACCGAAACCAAAACCGAATTTCGGCCTCCATCTCAGTTTCGGCCGAAACCGAAACCGAAACATCAATATCACGTTAGTAATTTTTTCGTGGATATAAAAATGGATAACGTTTCATCAGCATTATCACACCTTATTTCAAATAAATCATTTCTACATTTGAAATAAGAAGTTAATTTGAACCAAATATCAACTATTTTATATTTATATTATATTTTGTATCTACTAAATAGCACTCCAAACTTTGGTCAATCTTTATGACACTGTTATCAATTAGCTGCCTTAAAACTAAATTTCTGAAGTACCTACGTCCTAAGTACAACTACTAAGTATTTTTGAAAGTAAGGAGTTTTCTCTGAATTTAAGAAAGCTGCATTGAGCTACAGCTATTGTTGACTATCAGTATATAAGCTCCCCTCCAGCGTAGTGAATAGTGAGTCCGTGAATCTGTTCAAGAACAGACTCGATAACTGGAACAATATGCGTACGTGATGTGTCTTAGCTTAGTTAAGTTTGTATTGTATCTAACCGTTATTTGAATTTTGAGTTTATAGCGCTTTGCGCTGCTCTACTCATGATAGTGTTGTAATAATAATAATAATAATTCATAACTGAACAATCTAATACTGTAATATTGTAAGCGAGAAACAATAATTTATCAACTTTCTTTGCAAGTAGCTTCCTCAGTCTGATTAAATTTGACTAGTAGCATTAAGTAGTTGTTCAGAGGAAACAGTCGTCAGTAAGGCCGACGTGAATTTTAAGGGAACCTTTCTCAAAGACAGAAATGGACTGAAATTCTAGTGAAAGTAATATCTGCATTTCTTTGCAAGCTTGGCTCCGATAAATAGGCTTTTTAACTTGTGATAAGTTATTACCATCATCTACCCAGCAAAATCAGACTTCTTCGCTTGAAGATTAGTGCTCCGAGGGCGTCCGATCGCAGCGACAAATCCTTCGCTTTTAGTTTCGGTTTCGGCCGTAGTTTCGGCTGGATGGCAGCCGAAACCGAAACTAAACCGAAACCCGTTTTTTGGCCGATACTAGGCCGAAACCGAAACCGAAACCGAATGTTCGGTCGGACACTAATTTTAAGCATTAAATTAACTACAAAAAAAATATATCCAAGATTTCCGAATAGGTCTTAAGTGTCGATAAAATCAATTTATTTTAGCTTTTCCAATTATTTTGGTAAATCGCTTTTTCCCCTATCTTATAAGAAGTGTAACAGAATTAAACAAGCTACATATCGTTTGAAAGAGCTGTTCTGGCGTAATTAAAATTATCCAAGTTGATCTTGACTTAGTAGCTACAGAGCCGTATTTAACATCATAACAATTATTACGGCGTTATTACGAAAACTTTAAATAGTATGTTATATCTCTTTTAGGTAGAGGACAAAATTCTTAGAATATCAGCGCAAGATTTAACTTCATAGGTATATTCAACCCAGAAATATCAATAAATGAGTATTATGACAAGTGTGCTGTGAGTTTCAGAAACAATAATTGCTGCACTATAGGGATACGGCCTCCATCACAACGTTTTTATCGGGTAAAACCACTAGAAATAATATTTTCAGTTTTCATAATAAATGATCTTTCAAATGAAACCAACAAATATATGTTACAGTATAAGTTGATTATTTTTTTTTACTTCTGTGTCATCGGCATCGACTACTTTGGTCATTAGTTGATTATTATTTTTATTATTGTAAAACGTCAATTTGAACTGATCACAAAGTGTTATATAAACTCAACAAGCAAGGATATCAAGAAAAAGTCAATGTCAAACAAAACACATGAGCCTATCTGACACGCGTATGCTGTACCTATTTTCATAGTTGCTCTATATGCTTAAACGGGCAGGTTTATATACGCGTGAATGGATACATAAATGCATCAAAAACCAATTTATTTTGCTTTATTTTGCTGTTAATTAGCCTCAATTTTTAAGATCTGTTCACATTGATTTTCACTTACCATCATTGCTATTTGAGTTTATATAGCACTTTGGGATAACTTAAATTGTCGTTTAATAATAATAAAAATAATAATATATTATTATATTATACTGCAGTTTATCATCGTTTGTTTTTTTTAATAGTTCCACTATTATGAAAATTGGGTACAGCAGTTATTGGCTGGCACTAGTTGTTATTTCAGAAAGTCAGACTATGATTTTTAATGGTTTTTCTTGAGTATTATCTGTAGAATTATTATTAAAACGTTTTGACGGAGGCCATATTCCTAAAGGGCACCAATTACTTCTTAAACTCACAGCACACTTGTTATAATACTTTCAAAACAATTAGGTAGTTGAGTTTTGCGCTGAATTTTTAAGAATTTCTTCCTCTATCGATCTGTATTAAAAGAGATATAGCATACCAAATTTTCGCAATAATCCGTACTAATTGTTATGATATCAAATACTACCCTTTAGCTACTATGTCAGATAAACTTGGATAATTTTTATGTAACAAATTATTAGGTAAGGGCAACACTCTTTCAAACGAGACCTAGCTTGTTTAATTCCGCTAACTTATACCAAACGTATTCCAATTTAAATAAAAACTTTTTTGACATTCCCCAACCACTAAACCTTACTAGCTAGAGCAAAAAACGATTAACATAGAAAGTCTAGAATTGTACAGTCAACATGATGGTAATATTTATAATATACCTTTATTTAGATATTTTTTGAGAAAAAGTCGTTTTTCCGATTGATCGTAGTGGCTGCTCTCGGAACTTGAAAATAATTTCCAGCGATTTCTCATAGCCGATTCACCTAATAATATATTTTTTCCGAAGTTATGTGATTAACGGTTACTGAGACATTGCCTGAGTCCATTCTTATAGTAGGCCATCCTGTACAATATATCTGAACTTATCGTTCCCAATTTGCCTGCAATAAAACCAAAATTTTAATTTACAGGTAAAAGATGTGAACCTTCTATTTGTTGATAACCCGGTTGGCAGCGGTTTTAGTTACGTAAATTGTGGTTTACATGAGTGTCCATATGCTACTTCCAACAAGCAAATAGCTATTGATTTTCTAATAATGATGGAGCAGTTTTATAAGAAGTTCCCACAGTTCCAGGATGTACCGCTTTACATCTTGGGCGAAGCTTATGGAGGTAAAATGGTTACGGATATAGCGTTAGTCCTCCACCAAGTAAGTGTTCCTTGCATTTTGTATAATAGTTCCACAAATTTCAGATGTATTTTAACAAATGTGAGCTGTGTGATAATAATCTACAAAATTATTCGCTTACCTTCATTGGTGTCGATTATTGGGAATTAAACGTAAAAATGTTCTGTACATATGGATTAACAGACACAATAACGATAGGATGCCGATAGTTTTATATGTATAGGATAAAGTCGCCCATATTGAACTGTCTCTTAAATTGAGCCGTTTTTTTTTACTTCCCGTAAAACTTGAGCAATGTTGACATCGGGTATTCGACACCACAACTTAAACCTCCTTGTAGCCCAGTTGATGTTTCGATTAGGACAACGTAATACAGATCTGTGGAGCGTTGAATATTTCTACCACGTGCAAAGAAATATTTTATGAACTTGACGATAGCTCCAAATCTAACTAAAACAATGTAGGTTTGTCCTTTCAATTTTATCTTTATTTGTTTATTAGATAGCAGTGTTTTATAGCGCTATCTAACAATAGCGATTTTGGGGCTAGGTGCTCATATTGAACCACTGAAGAAAACTCTAATTGAACCCCAGTTCAAATAAGGCCATTCTAAACTTCTAACGCTCCTGAGCCTGAAATTGAAATGATTCAGTGACTGCACTGCCACACTTGGTTTCATTGTGAATGTTGGACCAAAAAAAAAATATATTCAACTGTATTGCAGTACAGAACCATAGAATTACGGCTTATTCTCTTAAACATTTTGTTAGCAATTATTAGAAAAAAAATGATGTGCCTGTATTTACCAACTTTTTTTTAAATAGAAATTAGTTCAACATCCAAAGCGGCCTACAGAGGTTGATGCATTGAGCTGATCCTAAACTGAAGTGTATAACTAGTAATGTTATATGTCTTGAAGTCATTTTTCTTCGACTCACCATTTGGAATGTCTTAAATTGCTCTCTGAAATAAGATTTAACTATCAACTTAACCTTGCAGAAAAAAGCAGCTGGTAAGATAAGATGCAACTTGCAAGGAATTGGACTAGGGAATCCTTGGATATCTCCTGAAGATTCAATTCTGTCTTGGAGTACGTACTTGAACAATTTGGTAAGTTAATTAATGGCAATGTATTCCATGGATCTAGTATAAAATATCTAAGTTTAACATATCGAAATTTAATGAACCAGACTATCTATTTTTTTATTTACACTGCGTTACAAAAATTGTGTGTTAGGCTAGAGTTCGTTTTAGCGAATCTCGAATTGGTCTAGGTGGGTGTCAATCGACGTGTATTGACGCCCTTTTAAGAACTACATCAGTCCTAGACTGAAGAAATGTCCCGGTAAAATTCTACGGCATGCGACACTTTGAAATTTCAGTACCTAATCTATCTCCCCAAAGGTTGACTTATTGAGGTCAAAACGGGTTTTGGGCCTGGGAGGGCTCGGCCTCTCCAGACGTCGGTGATTTGGACTAGTTTGAATACTATCTGATCAACAGATTCCCCAGGAAGGGTTGTTACCCGTTCGGTTTTTTCATAGCGAGCCGAGATAGACCCCAGAGGACTTTTTGTTGATTAATTTTCCATTCTGCCTCGACCGATTTGGTTAGTTTATGTTAGGTAAGGTAAATTTGCGAATTTGAAAGTTTTCACCAGAACGTTTCCTTGCTCTGGAAATGATCTAGTTCGACTCAGAACGTCACGCCTTGTCGACTAAAAACCATTTCGACACCAATAATTTAAACAGTTTGGTTAAGATAGGTTAGGTTGTGAATCTTTAAAATGCTGCAGTTTTTGATCAGATAATCTCCTCAGTATGAGAGTGGTGTCTTTCGACTCATGACGGCAACCCAAACCATCAAACTAATAGAGCCGTGTACATGGTGCTCAATAGCATACTGGAGATCACGACGTTCATCTCCAATGCGTTGGCGTCCATCCTGTGCCCCCAGACAAAGCCTGGACTCGTCGATGAAGGCTGCGTGCTATTCGGCATGCCATTGTCGGTGCTGTTAGCAACAACAATTTGCAGTGAGTGAAAGCACTAAATGCGGATGATATGATCTTAAGCCCATATCACGCAATCTGTGGCACACCAAGCGTATTCAAAGGGGCTTCCCTATAGCTACATACCAGGAGCAAGCCACAGTTCGAGTGGATTATATTCTGTCTCGAAGGACCAGTAGTCGAAGATGACGATCTTGCCGGTTTGTAAATCTCCTACGTAGTTCAGCATCTCTAGCTCGCTACATTCGCCCTTCTTTGATCCAAGCGCGTCACGCTGCTATAACTGTGGTCACACTACGCTCCATTCTTACATCAATTACTCTGAAATAAGCACCACGTTCTCGATGGCCTACAATCCGACCCCGTTCAAAGGAGGTTAACTGTATAAACTGGAGCTGAGGTCTCCTAAAGGTCATCGACAAAAAGCTATGCTTAGTGTTTACATGTATAAAGCTTCTTGCAAGTGCCATGTAGGTCAACAGCGTCTGAAGAAGAAGAAGTGTTAGATATGTAATAGAGAGGAGGAGGTATCTAGGTGTTCGGATTTTACTTATACATAAATTCCCCTTCATTTCGTCTCCTTTTCCATGCTGAATAGACTCAGTGTCGTTTTTATACTTTTTCGTCGTTTTCTTCGTCAAAATGTTTAAATAATCCATGTGACTTCAGGGTAAATTGACAATAAAACACGATTATTTTAATACTTAGCGTATGGTATATATGAAAAGAGTCATGAATAGGCATTTTTTTTGTTTTTTTTGTTTTTTTTTGCGATTTAAATAGTAACTAGGCTAAAGGTTAATATCGAGTCTAGAAATCAATTCTACGGCTGGTGATTTGGCTAAGAGGAAGTCCTTGTTGTTGCCTGGATATGGTCTAAAGCCACATTCTTGCACTATGTGCCTGACAGTTTGTCGTTTCGCTCCACAGTCGCATCGTGGGGATTCGCGTTTGTTCTTTAAAAACAACCCTCCATGCGACGTGCGAATTCTGTTTAGGGTTGACCATTCCCTTCGGTGGAGTTCAAAACCAGGGGGTTCTTAACCAACAGTTAAGATTACTGTTCACTTCTTCTGCTGTTTTGGTCACCCAAATTAACTGCCCATTCAACTGCAGGGTTAAAACCAGACTCGAGCTGGAGAGCTGTTGTTTTTCTGGACCGTAATCTGCGCCAGGAGAGACCAGGTATTATCTTCGTGGATTAGTAGTGAGGGATTTCTCAACGGATGGGAGGTGGAGCTATTTGGCTGAGTGTTGGTAGCAAGTAAGTTGGGGTTGATTTGATGCATCTCGTGATAGTTCTCATAGAACCACATAGGCTATATGGTGTGGCTACACTGGCAAGCAAAATTCGGCCGCGGAGAAACAGAGAGGCTCAGGGCCGAAGGAAGCAGCGTAGAAGCGGAGGCATCCCAAGAGGTTCCACATAATTTTTGCAGGATGTCATTTCTGCTGTATAATTTGGCTGCGATGGACTGAATATGTTTTTTAAACGATAGTGTCCTATCCAGTGTGAAACCTAGGTATTTGGGTGTCAGATTATAGGCTAGCCCGTGTCGGTAAATTTGGTCCCGGCAGGTACCAAACGAAAATAATTATATTACACCTCCCTTATCGATAGGTAAATTGGGGCCTGGGATATCCCTTTAAGTACCTGCAAGGATTTCGTGTAATGAATGTTCTGCCTAAATATTGTTACATTTTTAAATCATTCTAGCTGTGCATTTTTACCAGTTCGGCCGATTTAATGATTGTAACCATGGATCTTCAGCTTGTTTTGAGTGAAAGAGGAAAACAGTTTTTAGTTATAAACAGCTATAAGTACAGTTTTCATAAGTGCTTGAAAAGTGGCGAAAAGCGGTGGATTTGCATAAACAAGAAGTGTAAATCATTTGTTCTTAGTTTGGGTGAAGTAAATGTAGATAATATAACTGTTACAAAACATATAAAAGAGCATTGCCATAACGCAAATGTTGCAAACTTAAACCGACAAATTGTCAGCTCTTCATGCAAAAGGAAAGCTGTAGCTGATTTGTCAGAAAAGCCTGCAAAAATTATTCGTCGTGAACTTCAAGACAACTTGCCTTGCCTCCAACGCTGACGACAACTGACGTTGCCTACATAAGAAGAAATTTGTACAACTCTCGTCGGAAAATGCTGCCAGCGTTGCCGAAAAACCTGCAAGAAACTTTTGATATTCTCCAGGAAACCAGTGTTTCAACAAGTACCGGTGAGAAATTTTCACTTTTTAAGAACAGAAGTGATGAAATTGCCGTATTTTCCTGTAAATCGAATATTGAATTCATGGGAAATGTTAGAAGGATATATTTAGATGGCACTTTTAATTACTGTCCGCAGTTTTTTTGCCAATTTTTTACGATACACGGATATTATAACGGACACTACATTCCTTTATTTTTTTCCTTGCTACCTAATAAACGTAGTGAAACTTATAAAAAATTGTTTAAAATAATGGCAGAAATTTGTAAGGAAAATAACTTTACATAAGGCTGTTCAAGAAATTTGGCCACTAGCAAAAATAATTGGATGCCGATTTCATCTTGCACAGTCATGGTTCAGAAAAATTCAACAATATGGTTTAGTACTTGAATATAAAAATGAATCTTCTGAGGCGGGTAGATGGTTAAAAAAGACTTTTGCATTGACCTTTTTAAATCCCGATGAAGTAAGCGCTGTTTTATATTCGATTTGCTCTCTATAGCACCAGACGATGAAAAAATTAAAAGATATTCCAATTATTTGATTGACAATTATGTATCTGAAGATTCTTTATTTCCTCCTCAACTTTGGGCTCAAAATTCGGCTGAACTTACTCGAACAACGAACGCCTGTGAATCTTTTCACAGACATTTAGAAAATCTGAAAGAATTTCAAATGGAAACTTACGTTAAACTACAAAGCGTACATTTAAAATGTAAAATATATAATAGTAAAGTTAAAAATCGTGAAATGTTCATTACAAATATGATTGAATCATACAACAAACTAGAAATAAGTCGTTTGCATTTTTTTACATGTGTTTCCTTCCATTGTAGCGTTTAAGAAAATATTTGCATAATTTGTTGTATTACATATTGATATTGCTTGTACTATATTTTATTAAATAAAATCGTTCAATCACTACTTATGTGTATTATTTTAGCCTTAGGCTAGCAAGGTGCTGTTAAGATAACTTAGCTCCCTTTTTGCCATTTTATTGTTAAGGTGAAAACACGATGTCATTGTTTTGCTCATACTTGGCTTTAGCTTCCACTTCATAAAGTATGCTCCCAGAATTGAAAGATCGGCAGTTAGTGTGGATTCTAGAATATCAAAGTTGGTATTTCTGTATGCTAGAGCCGGGTCATCTGCATATGCGAATTTTTGGAAGGGTAACTGAGGAAGGTCCGAGTTATATATAATAAAAAAAATAAAATATAATAAAACACTGACGGATATGGATAGAAATCACTGAGTTTACGACTCGTAAAATCTCAGGATGGTCACGGCACTGTGACGTCACTGCTATGTTTGAATCGATTTTTAGGGTTCGGACATGCCGAATTACATGGAAGGGCCGATTTCTCAATGTCTAGTTAAAAGTGTCAAATAGGTAGCTGCCAGATAGCGTTTCTATGGATGCAACTGTCAGATAAGATTTATGAATTCATAAGTTTAACCTTCAATTGTTTAAAGAATTTGTCTGACAGATAACCGTTAACTTCCAGGTAAATATTTAACTGGACATTGAGAAACCGGCCCTAAGTGAGGTTGCGGTCTACATCGCGATGGCAGTTTATATCGACGTCGAGTCGAACGTCCCAAAAGACGCTTGATCTTTCAATCATTCAAGCCGTTTCATTAAAGAAGCTTTACAGCTCGTTCACACGATGCGGTCAAATCACGGTTTCGGTAATTTTAAACAATTCGACTAAAAAGGCAGACTTGCTAAAATGACGTAATAGTGAATCCTCATTTCGCCTATGGCCTGTGTAATAGTATACCTAGCATCAATATGAAGTTTGTTAAAATACCGCAAGTCTGACGATCACTGACTCTTAGACTATTTTGTTCTTCAGCCGACGTCGCTTAATAGCCTTCATCCAGTCTCCCTCGCGTGGTAAACCGCGAGGGTGACTGGATGAAGGCTTCTTCGATATGTTCGGTCTTACGAGAATACACACGTTCGTTTTAGCATCGATATAGAGATACTGCGACTTAAACCTCGACCCCGCTCATCGATGTAACTCAGCATGTCCGTACCATTAGAGAAAGCTGAATATTTGGAATAAAATTTGTTTTTAGGGCACTTTAGATACAGAAGGAGTGTCGGTTGTTAACGGTATTGTGGATAAATTTAAGCAAGTCTTTCGGAAAGGAATATATCGTACGGCACTGGATTATTGGTATGAAGCATTGGAAGAAATTGAGCTTTGGACGAGCAACATTGACTTTTTCAACGTGCTCGTCAAAGTAAGGTCAATTGCTGGTATGTGACAGAAAACTATTTGTACCAATGCCATCGAACGTAGAATTAAGAAGGGTCACTGTAAGCTCCACCTGCAATGCTGCATTTCTCACTCGCTCTATGCTCGTAGAAACCTCATTTCTATTGGGCGCACTTCAGGCACCGAAGGCTAAATGACTGTTTTTGTCTTTGCCGACAAGAAGCTCTTGAGTCCTGTAACAAAGCTATAACAAGATTGGTCACTCTAAGCTCCCCCCTTAATAATGAATATATTTCACAAGCAGAGCTATAGATCTGTCGTTGGTTGGTTCAATTTGGGATCCCTGTTTTTGGTGTAATGTAATATCATCTAACATAGACACTCTAGATCACTCTAAACTTCGCCCTCAATACTACCTTTATATATCTATGTCTCGTACAATAAATAATAGGTGTTGCGCCAGGTGGTCAAAAATGGACGATTAAGGTTACTTGTGGGCCTGCTTTCTTTTCAGAGAATCAAAATCAAAAAAACAAACTACCCTTCAGACACCTGATATTCTTTTTGGTATATTTTATAGCACAACACTCTTCTGTACTATAACAATAACTCCACTCTTCTGATATTAAAATTACATCTTATTGCCAAACAAAATATAATGGTTTTAAAGTACAGAGGACAACAAAATACTTCTGAGTTGAATGAAGAAGTAGGGAGAATTTCTGGTAACCAGAACCATAGGCCTACAAGCGGGCCCTTCTGTAGCTCTCCCCAGCACTCATCGCAAAGGTGAGGGTCTGCCCATCTTATGTCTTCAGGTTTAAGCACCCCAACTCAATGGCTGCCTGTACTCTCAGGAATAGCCCCACCGCAGCTGCGAAGGACTGACGCCCTTCTAAGGGAGTATAACAAGATTGCGGCCAACAACAAACTGCCTATCCACCGAGCAATACCCCGTTGCAGATAAACAGACTTAAATCCCGACAACCACCAATAAGGGATGCAGAAGGGCTTAAAACCAACACCTTCGACTCCTTAAACCAATGGCGCTCCCAGTAGGAATGTTTTGCAGAACCCACTCACGATGCGCACTTTTGGGGGCAGCCTTACTTCCAGGATCAGAACTACCCCGGAAAGAATGGGTAAAACTGAGTCCGAACAGGCCACGGCAGATGTGCCGACTCTCTTTACAAGTGTGGCTATGTGCATCTCTCTTATGTGACTGTGGCGCGCCCGCCAAACTATAAACCATATTACGAGCGAATGTGAACTGCGTGCGTTTCAAGGATCGCGAGAATTCTTCACAGCCACAACGTTGGCGCTGAAGTGGTTGAAAGAACTGTAAATATCAAAGACTATGTATCTTAGTTTGTAGCTGTATATATTTTATTTTAGTCTAGGTTATAAAATTTTTTTTAGTCTATATTTACTATTTTCATGTTTTAAAGCCATACGATAAATAAATAAAGCACCTGTGATACAGTATAGTCTGCCTGTGACACCCAAGGGCTTCACAGCGACATAGATTGTGTACTTAGGACTATTCCTCCTCGCCACAGCGTGCACATGTCGGGTGGCTTGCCACCCTCATCACAAGTGAAGTTTAAAGGTGTTATTATGGCCAGATAGCAGGCCACAAGTAGCCTTGGCCTTGGCCAGAGGTCATAGAATAAGTTCTTTAGCTTGACGGAGATGTCCAGAGAATCCTCTCAATCTCATAAGATGTTGATTTTGCAACAACACCTCTGTTTTCCTTCTAATAGTACCTGCTGCCAGCCTCACAGTGCCACCTGATGTCTTGCCGCAATGTCATCCAAGACCCCTCTAGGTTGCAGAATGGCCCTTAATATCAACCTAAAAGCACTCAATGCTTTAAATGCTGCCTGGCTGTCAGAGCAGTCAGTAATCGGCCTAAAGGCCCTGAATTTTGTGAATACTAGAGGCTAAAATCGCATATATCTATTTCTGCTTGGCATATCTTTAACAGAAAAAGAGATAGCTTTGTCTTTGGTCCACAGTCACCAGCGTTGGAGCCTTCGTTGATAACTGAGGTGCCTGTGTACCAAAAAGTCCGCCTGCCGCTTAACCCGTATCCCTTGTAGGATACGTCACCGTGAATTTGTAGTCGAAGCAACATCTAGGAGAAATCATATCACTCCTCGTATATAGGATAGTCAATCCCTCTGCAGTTCCGAGAGGATGACAGAGTGTCCCCTGTGGGGATTCACACAAAGGACCAAGTGCTCTGACTCCACCGTCGGAACGCCTTTGCCTCCTTGGAAAATCCTTGCACAATACAGGACCTATGGAAAGCGAACGATACGGCAGTGCAGTTAACCAGACAATGGAGAGAGAGGTACTGGATATTGGACTGGATATTGGTATTGGTATTTGCGCATACCGACAATCATTTCTCTCGTGTGACGTCTGTGATCGTCACATAAGTATTTTAAAACAATCTAAAACTAACCAATTAATTCAAGAGTAGCTCAGATACGATTAAATAAGTTCGTGAGGTTCATAGGACTTTTTTGTGCCACGCGGCTAACAACCCCAGAGGTTGATGCTGCTAAACTGAACAAAAAAAATGGAGTCAAGTTGATTGAGTCAGTACTTCCCACTCATAATGATGGCTATTTTATTATTTTTCCATTGCATGCAGCTGTAGTTTGAAATTGCCTTGCAACCAAATCATCGCCCACCTGTCCGCAAAGAAACCTCCAACGCAAAAACTCTCGTAAATAGTAGTCTTGCGTCTCCCCCTTTAGGTACTAGGACGTCAGTTTCTTCTGCATGCTTCAACTGGGCGATGCGAAACAATCAGGAGCCTCCAGAACGTCTAAAAACGAAGTTTGATCTGTTTTTATATTTTTGGTTTTTTTATTACCCATTGCTGCGCCGCCACTGACACGATTTTTCAGAAACAGACGTCTTTTCCATTGTCGCTGCGGCAGTAAATTCTGTGTCAAAATCTCATTGAAATCAATTGAATAATTTTCACCTTAAGCAATATACATAGAACGAGATAAAGCAAACTAATACATCACAAAATTATTTTCTGTAATAGGCAAGCCAATGTTCAGATGAACAAAAGTGCCGCTCTAGGTATTTCCTCCACAGGTCAATGGACAAACTATTATGAATACAACAAATTTTTCAGTTTTACAACCCACCAGCCCCAACCGCCTTAATTCCACCCCACACAAAAAAGGAGAAAATGATCAGGAACCCTTAAAACGCCTAAAAACAAAGTTTGAACTATTTTTATGTTTTAGTTTTTTATTATCGCTGCACCGCCACTGACATGATTTTTCTAAAACATACGCGGTTTCCATCCTCGCCGCGGTAGTAATACTGTGTCAAAATTTCATTAAAATCAATTCAATCATTTTCGCGTTACGCAATATATAACGATCAAAAACAATAATCGTATGTATACCTACATCATATTATTGCTGCGCCGCCACTGACACGATTTTTCCAAAACATACGCGTTTTCCACCCTTGATAGATAGAACGATCTAAACCAAAACTCGTATGTATACATCAATGGACAGGCCATTATAAATACAACAAATTTTTCAGTTTCACAACCCTCCACCCCTCAAACAACCCAAATTCACCCCCACCCAAAAAAAGTAGAAAAGGATCAGCAACCCCTAAAACGCCTTAAAACGAAGTTTGGGGAATATTTGAAAATTTTTGTTTTTTGCTAATTGCTCCGCCCCCTGTACAACGATTTCCAAAATTATAGGAACATTACCTACTACGACCCTACAACATATCGCTACCCAAATTTCATCACAATCCATGTAGCGGTTACTGAGATTACGACGTTAGAAAAACGCTAACAGACAGACAGACAACCCGACGGAAATGAGTGACGTGGATTTTCATAATGAAACGCCCGAAAAGCGTATTATTTCGAAATCGAAAATCTTCGCGATCAAAATACTCCCCTCACCTATCGGTGTGGGAAGTAAAAAAAGGCTGTAATTGATTTTTTTGTACCTACTGTTGTAGAACCCACAAGGCGAAATCTGGATTCTTTGATGAATGGGGAAGTGAGAACAGCATTGAACATTTCTTTCTTATGGGGCCCACAGAGCTATCCCTGCCTGAGGGCACTCGCCAATGACTATGTAAGGCCTGTCGTTGACGTACTAGAAGAACTACTAAACTCCACGCACATAAAAGTATCTGTTTATAGTGGACAGTTAGATTTGAGGGCAAATATAGTAGGTAAGGAGGTTGCTCATAATACAGGGTGTTGCAGCATAAAGTGCACTAACGAAGCTGGGTGAAATTAGACTGAAATTTAACGACAAAAAATATTTACACAATATAAAAAAAATGTACTGTGTAAGGCTTTCGCGGCCATCGTTCCAAAAATAGGCCGGCGTCGTTTAGCGTTCAGGCTTGACGTTTCGCCATCACGAGTGGCTGGACTAAATACTGTATTTTGGAAGTCGCCGAAGTGAAATAGCTTCTGAAGAAGCCATCCACTCGTGGTGACGAAACGTCAAGCCTTAACGCTAAACGACGCCGACCCAAAACCCAAGAAACACAAATTGCCTTTTATTGAATGTTTAATTTTTTTGCCCTTTTTATAAATATATAAGTATGGTAATAAATTTTAATTATGTAGGGAATTCATTGAACCATCTGTTATTAGATCAAATTTACATTAGTTTCATTTCAGGTTTAGAGCACTGGGTTGAAAAAATGAACTGGAAAAATAAAGGATCCTGGAAAGCTGTGGATAGAATACCTTTCGCAGTGGACGGATACTATGAAGGCTACGTGAAGAAGTCGGGTAATTTTGCTCTTTATTGGGTCAACCGTGCTGGACAAAGGGTTAGTTTCGTCACTAGAAGCTCAGTAATTTGTTCCAAATGCTTTGGAGTTACATATAGGATTTGATAAAAGTTTAGAAATTGTCGATAAAATAAATGGTATCGAAAAAAAATGCGCTAACACTGCAAACATTATTGTATATAATTTCAGTTTATTCTTAAAATTTCAAGCACAAACCTTGCACTCCATTAATACAAAGCCTGTTTCGTTCAACAAAAATGAAAGTAGAGTGCGCTAGTAGTTTTTTTATGGTCAGCCTCCCGCAAAGGCTAGAATCCTATGTCGCTGTAGAAGCGCTGCAAGAGGATAAGTATCGGTGAACGCCAAATTTGAAACGCTGCAGGTTGTAGCCGGCGGGAAACAAATTCCCCGGCGGCCCGTTCCACAGCGTCGAAGTTCTCCAAAAGAAGGAATGCTGGAAGAGACTGGTTCGTGGAGTAGGGACCTCGACCTGGTAAGGATGAGCTCGCAGAGCCTCTCTGGTGTTCCTCGTTCGGACGACCTTTGCTGTTATTAGCTGGGAGAGCTCACTCTAACATCTTCCGTGATAGAATCTGTAGAACAGGGACAGGTCAGCCACCCTTCTTCGATGTTCCAGGCTATGGAGGTCTTTTGTGAGGTTAGACGTATCGATTAGTCTAATTGCTCTCTTCTGGATGGTGTCCAGAAGGTTTAGAGAGTGCTTCGGAGCGCATCCCCACACATGGGAGCAATACTCCAGCGATGGTCGGATCTGTGTCTTGTAGAGCAGCAGTAGTTGCTCTGGTGTGTATAGCTTCCTACAGCGGAACAAAACTCCAAGCTTCTGGGATGCCCTTTTAGCAATACTGACGACGTGGTCGTGCCAGGACATGTTGATGTTGATGTTAATTCCCAAAAGGGGAAAGTTACTCGTCTATGGGGTGACCCTCCATTTCCACTGTTGGTAAGCCAATGTGAGACTTCTTTGTAAGTGTTGTTGCCTGGGTTTTCTGTACGTTGAACTGTACTTTATTTACTAATCCCCACTCGACAATCCTCTTGATATCTGCGTTGATCTGTGAGGCATGCTGTTGCCGCCGACGCACCGTCTCCTGGGATGACAGCAGCTTGCCTGGTTCCATGCACGACACTAATGTACTGTCATCTGCGAAGCTGTAGATTGGATTGGATGTTATTTCCAGCTCGTTGATGTACAGCAGGAACAGTGTAGGGGATAAAACAAAAACAGATCCTTGAGGAACACCGGCGTTTATTGAAAATACGTCTGATAACAGCCTTCGACTACACCAGAGATCGGTCGTTCAAAAAGCTATTCAGCCACTGGCGCAGGCCAGGTGGTAGTCCATAAGCAGCAAGCTTGACTAGGAGTCCCTCATGCCACACTCTGTCGAAGGCGTTCGATATGTCAAGCACAACAACACGGGGTTCGCCATGGTTTTCAATTGCTCTGTTCCACAAGTGAGTGATATAGGCCAGAAGATCACCCGTACACCTGTGCTTACGGAAGCCATACTGGCGATCATCTATGATGTTATTATTGTCCAGGTATTTCAGGATCTGTGTGTTAATGACAGTCTCCATAACCTTAGACATGATGCTGAGAAGAGCCACAGGTCTATAGTTTGTGGGATCAGTTTTTTTGCCTTTCTTAGGGATGGGTTGTACAAACCAATCTTCCATGAGAAACACGCCTTGCTGATATGAGTTAATTATGAATCCCGTACAATTCTATAATTTACTGAGTACTATATCTTTTAACACCAAAAAACTTTCGTTTTTGTATCTTTTCGCTACTTTTGCATATTTTACCAAGGTCTAGACTATTCCCACAAAATGTAATTGGTGCAATTTTGGTGCGCACTTTGTTTGATTTGCGGATGGTCGGGTGGTGGTAATTTTTTGTATGATTTGACTTTAATGGCTAATTTTTGTTGAAAAACAACGTTAATATCACAATTTCATAAACCGAAAAAACAGAAAACTGGTTGGATTCCTGGCTAAATAAAGCAAAGGACAAGAACACGTAGGTACTGGAGATTGTAAAGGAAGATTTAGAAGAATTTGGCTCAGTGGTTCAAAAAGAAGCAAGTAGTGTTCTTGAAAAGTCACACAGTCTTAATTCCCCTCATCTACTACAAGTAGGTACTATGAGAAGAAGTTTCGGCTTATTTCTTGGTTGAATGAGCAGTATCCTAAATCCAACCCAGATCGCTCAGATACTTAAATACCTATAGACGAGTTAACCAAACTACAGAAAACGTGGGCAGAAGGAAAAATAAATTGATGTCTGAAGTTGGCCTGAAAAGTGTGAACAAGAAGGCTTTGCAGCTGATATAGAACTAACAGAAGAGGAACTGGAGCTGGAGGCTGGAGGAATATGAAAAGGAAGAAATCAGTCCAAAGAATACATTTGTGTGAAGCTATATTCGATACCTTGTATATTTTACCCAATAATCGATCGTTTCTAAACTTTTATACAACCCTTTATATCTTGTAATATGCAGCAATTCTGCATTGTTTCATTTTTGCTTAGATCTGGAACAGACCGAAAAATTTCTGTCAAGTTCCAGCATCATTATTTTTTAATTTCAGCCTGTTCTGTTGTAATTCATTTCCCTTACTGTCAAACGATAAAAGTATCACATACAGGAATTTCTCTTCTAGGTTCCAAGCGAAAATTCTGGAGCTATGGGCTACATTTTGAAAGAACTTACGAATAACTATACGGTATAATTAAACATATTTTGTATATAACATATAGTATCTATAGAATACAAAATATGCAACATAAGATTTTATTCAATCATAGAGGTATGAAGAACGTATCCACCTAACAAAGAAATCCTTAAAAGTGAAAAGACGACACGAGGCATCTGCTTGACAAAAGATTGCAGATACAGTAAGGGCGAGCCTGTATTTTTAAAAATGCTTTTTGTTCCTATAATTTTGGAAATCGTTATACGGGGGGCGGAGTAATTAGCAAAAAACAAAAAAATTCAAATATGCGTCAAACTTCGTTTGGGATGGAAAAAGCGTATGTTTTGGAAAAATCGGGGTCAGTGGCGGCGGAGTAATAATAATAAAACTAAAAATATAAAAACAGCTCAAACTTTGTTTTTAGGCGTTTTACGGGTGCCTGACCATTTTTAATTTTTTTTTTGTTGGGTTGGGGGTGGGGGGGGTTTAAAAACTGAAAAATTTGGTGTATTCATAATAGTCTATCCATTGACCTGTAGAGGAAATACTTAGCGGCATATTACACTTCTTTAGGTCCATCCGAACATTGGCGTGCCTATTACAGAAACCAATTTTGTGACTATACGAGTTTTGCTTTATTTCGTTCTATGTATATTGCGTAAAGCGAAAATTATTGAATTGGTTTTAATGAAATTTTTGACACAGAATTTATTACCGCGGCGAGAATGGAAAACGACTCTGTTTTTAAAAACTGTGTCAGTGGCGGCGCAACAATAATCAATAAAACCAAGAATATAAAATCAGCTCAAACTTCGCTTTTAGACGGGTTGGAGGCTCTTGATCGTTTCACATCGTCCAGTTGAAGTATGCAGAAAAAAACTGTGGCGCTATAGTTCCTAAGGAGGGAGACGCAGGAAACTATTTACGAGGGTTTTTGTGTTGGATGTTGTTTTTGCAGGCGGGTAAGCGATGATTTAGTTGCAAGGGGATTTCAGACTATAGCGTCATGCAATGGAAAATAATAAAATGGTATCATCATTATGTGTGGGAAGTACTGAGTCAATCAATTTGACACCATTTCTTGTTTTTGTGTCGGCAAGTTTTACTAAAAAATGCATTCCACTATCGTGTACAGCAGTTAAAGTTAGAGAAACCAATTCGTAGCGTCGGCATACACCAGCAACGCCAAACATACCTTGCTTAATAAATATTGCTTTTCATCTGCTACAGATAGAAATTTATCCATATCTTGTTTACTTAGGGCCAAAGATTTTTTCGGTTTGTGTCCCTCTTCCTTTTGTTTAAGGTAAGGAATAACGCTAGGAAATGTACTTATATCTATTCTTCATTCAAATTTATTGTTGCTCGTAACATTGAGTACTTGGTCCATAGTGAAAAACTTTTGCAAGCTTCCAATTCACTATTAAAGTACTGTTGGACCGGGCAGAGAATGTGAGAGACGGATGAGACGGAAAGGGAGGGGAGTAGTCGGGCAAGCAGCCATTCAGCGACGACAGGCTACGGCGTTGCCGGAAGTAGCAGGTTATCTCAAATACTTTTCTACCCTTTTATTGTTCCGAAATATTTATACTGTTGTTCTTTAATAACTATATATGTATTTTAATTGAAAATGTTTCACTACATGTATTATGCAGCAGTACATAAAAATACGTGATGTAGAGTATTTCTATCATCGTTTAGTAACATTATAGGAAAATACTGAAAACAGCAGGTCGTGAACTAAGCGGAACATTTGACAACTGCCCTATTTTTCTCCGCATTATTTTGCCTCGCATTCTTTTCATTGCCAAACAATAAGCCAAAATACGCTCTTCTGTCGATTTTGCAATTTTTTTCGCTTCACACCTCTTGTTATAGGCCGCATACATATTTTCATAGATACTTTTTGATTTAGTGCGTAAGAGAGACTCTTTGGTGCTTGCCGCTAAATTTTCTACGCTCTCTTCTGCCGCACTATCCATTTTTTGGATTATTATGATGTTTGTCACAAAATTAACGAAGTAAATAACTTTGTTTACTAAGGTTGCTAAGGTCTCTGGTTACTAAGGTAAGAAAACCAAATGCACACTTAATGTTTTTTAGTAATCAGGCGATGCATATAATTTCAGAAAATAAAATGTCTGCACTGCAGTCGAACATAAAGCTTTGTGTGCAACTCGTACATACTTAGGCTTCACGGACTTGCCAAAATTATTATAATATAAACATTTGGACTGGTCTATAAACACCAAATTTGTGTGCTTGTTACATAAATAGCTATTAATACTCACCATGCTGTACTGATTATCCAGCGTTTTCAATAAAACATCATTATCTGCAATATTATGTTTTTATTCCAAACCTCTTTTGTCCTTAACCAGAAAAAGAAACGAGTTTTCAAATCCAGCAAATATATTAACAAATCAATCAACAGAATATAAAACAAAATACATAATATATTATTATCGGACAAACTAAAACTGGCTTAGTGATTTACATTAGTGTCAATAATTAATACAATGTTTAATCTTATGTACAAGCGAACCATGCAAGTTATAAAAAATGTACCAAAATCAAAAGGAGGGGAAGTTTTCCCTATTTCGGTAGCTAGATTTCTTCAAGACTAGAAACCTACTTATGCATGTTCTCGTTTACATAGTCCTGAATGATGTGATGTGTTTTAAATGACGTTTCAACTAACTTACGCCCGTATTTCTAATGCGTGATGAAAATGGTACATTCTAAACTCCCGTTGCGTCACGCAAATCACACAAAAGTTCATATATGCTATAGTTTATACAAATAGTTTCCAACAACTAAAACATAAAAACATACATATACACATTCAGTCAAAATTCTCCAGTTCCATATGTAACATACCTTAATATTGTGTGGCACACTTCAAAACCAATATGCAAAAACGCAACTAGGTATTTTTAATGCCAAAATATCATTGCTATTTCAGCAAACTTTTGACAGTCGATTTGCATTTTGTCTCTAGTTCTTGCATTTCTTAGCTACATTGATTAGTGACTGGACACGAGAGTCGTTTTAGAAATGTTTCGCAATCGGAGACGGCTGGTGAGGTAGTGCTACAGTACCATGGCACTACCTTAATTTTCAACAAAAACATATTTATCTATCTCTTAAAATTTTCTTATTCTATGTTAGTTTCCAACGACTTTTTCTGCTTTATATGAAACAGCAATAGCGGCTCAGCGCATAAATGCTTGCACCAGGCAACACGTGGCATCGTCGCAACTCACATGATGAGAGCTGACGACACGATAAAACGGCGAGATGGCAACAGCTTACCGTGCCGTTTCCTACAAGGCACAAACAGAGTGAGAGAAGTCTTATCACAAACGCTTACGAGTGACAGAGAGAACGCTATGCTGGACGTTTGGATAGATTTTAAATACGAAAATCCGAAGTAGATCGTGCCAGGCATGTTACCCATATTTCCATTCATGGTTCACTATTTTTGCTTTGTTTCAGCAGTTTCGATTTGTTTATGTTTGATGCTGATGTCGGATTTCCTCGTTAAAGGTTTGAAATTTAGATATTATTAGTTTGAGTGAGTTGTGCGCTGTTTTCCGATCGGTATCTCTTTTGTGTTTAATTAAAATATATCATTGGAGCGAAAATGAATAAAATTTGCGCATTAATAAACTCATTTAGTAATCTTCCGTTGAAAAACTTTTTGGTAGTGGACAGAAATCGCGTTGTCGTAAATTTAATAAAACTATTTATAATGAAAACAATTGGATAAGTGACTGTGAAAAAGTTAACAAGATGTTTTGTTGTGTGTGTGTGTTCTATTTGGGCGAAAAAAGGCACGGATGATCTTATTCATATATGGGAGAAAATGAAGACCCATGAAAAATCTAAAGTGCATATGAATAATGTTTTCAGTTTATCGATGCTTGGTAAGTCGAACATAAAGACTCAGTTAAATTCGGCTTATCGGCTAGTTATAAGTATTTTTTTTTTCAATTTTATATCGGTTTGAAATGTTGGCTGTCATTCTGGCACTACCTCTCTAAGTTGGCACGAGCCGCCACTGTTCGCAATACAGTTTGAAGATGATCATGTTTGAAGAAAGAAAATAGTTACTTTGATACAACGATCCAATTAGGTCCACGGTGAAACCATGTAAACGATTAGCATACGATATTGATATGTATAATTGTACAGTGAAAACTTGAAATGATTACAATGTATGATAAAAGCTGAACTGATTCACATTACAGAGAACAGAAGTATTAGCACCTCCTTAAGAACTACTTGTATAGCTTAAAACTCTACTGCTTTGTCAGTTAAGATGACGAAAATGCAACTTTCATAAAGCGCTCTCAAAAGTGCGGCGTTCTGTGTGTTTGACATAGTATACGCCATGAAGAGTACACCAACAGCAGCGTTGGAGGTACTGCTGAATATCCCACCTCTTGACATTTACATAGAGGGAGAGGCAATAATGGCTGCATACAGAACGCAGTGCCATGGCAACGGGTTTTACCCACCCCACCATGGAACACACCACAATACTTGACAACCTGCGGTGCGACTGGCCAGAGAATGCGAGAGACGGATGAGGTGGAAAGGGAGGTAGGGAGAGGCAGGGGCCCACAGGTGGGCAAGCGGACGACAGCCTACGGCGTTGCCAGAAGTTGCAGATTATCTCAAATGCTTTTCAACCCTCGTCTTGTTCCGAAATATTGATACTGTTGTTCTTTGATAACTATATATTTTAATTGAAAATATTGCAGTACATGTATTATACAGCAGTACATGTTACGAAAGTACGTGATGTATTTTTATCATCGTTCAGTAACATTATAGGGAAATACCGAAAATAGCAGATCGTGAACTATATTCCAAGCGGAACATCTGACAATAGCCCTATTTTTCTCAGCATTCTTTTGCCTCGCATTCTTTCTCTTGCCAAACAATACTTGAGCTGCCACCCGACAGAAAGCAAGAGTCATGGGCACTGAGATCCCATACCAAATCAACATGAGTGACAGATCGGAATGGGCTCTAGGAGAACCTCGACATATGTCGAATGGTACACTGACTGGCTCCAATAATTCATCAGGCACAAGAGGGGCATATACACTGATAGGGCTGGACGGAACATAGGTAATCGCCTAGGTAAACTGACTACCGTTTTCCAAGCAGGAATAGCCGCAATTATGGTAGAATATGCATACATAAAAGATACAGTAAAAACACTATCTATGTAAACTCATAGCTGGGCGGTTCTGAGGGCTTTGGCAAGTAACCACTATATTTCAAAATTAGTGTGGGCCTGACATAATACCCTAAAGACACTGGCAAAGACCAATAGGGTAACAATATCTTGGGTGCCTAGTAATAATCTCTATATATAAAAATGAGTCCCTTTTTCCCTTGGTCACGGCATCACGTGAGAACGGCTTTACTAATTTCATCAATCTTTTTTTTATAAGTTTGCTATTACTTCGTAGAAGGTTCTTACGGGAAGAAAATCTAAGGAAAATTATTCAGAACATTAGAAAATTTGAAAAAATGTGAGAAAACATGACAACTACGAAGGGTGTGTAGTGTTAGTGATTTGTTTGTTATTGTTGTCATGTATGACGTTGCTGTCAAAAATTCCGGTTAGGTGTTAGATGTTTAAACGTCAATTGTGCGTCGTACAAATAATGACAAATGCGTATGTATACGCACTCTGTAGAGTGTTACTTATTGATAGACCGTAATTTCAAAGGCATATTTATGACTCAAATTCAAATAAAAAAAGCTCATACAGGGTGTCCGTATAATCGACGGACAACGCTTGACAGGTGATAGACCCCACATTTCTATGAACGTTGAGATAGGAACATGAAGCCTTACAATGCTTCATTTTCAAGATACAGGGTGTCAAAATGTTTTCTTTTATTTTCGTTTTTTCTCAATTCTTTCGCAATAAAATGGCACAACGATATAAAATTACATATCGGGGGTCTTTTAAGGTGAAAAATCCAAATTCAACCATCGTTTTGCTATCATGAATAGAGGACGCCACCCAAGGAACATTGAATGGATTTAAATTATCAAACCTTTTTTCCGGTTTGCTGCATCAATGTATCAAAAAATCCTCAATATGTTTTACATGAAAAAGGTATGATCTGTTTGAGTCTCTAGAGGTAACTGTTTTCGAGATAATCTTCATTGAAATTTTCAATGCGACTGAATTGTAAATTGCGATCAAAAGAATTATCGGTATTTCCGCATGAATGAATATCAGGCTTAGGCTCATAGTTTGAAGTACCATTTACGAAGTGTTCTCAAATTTCAACACTAGGGACTTAAACAAAGTATACCTTTTTTTCGTAACACGTATTGGGGAAACGATGTTTTTAATATTCAGGTTGATGCTCCAAAACGGAAAAAAGTTTCCTTAATTTAAAAGAGTTCGATGTGCCGTAGGTGACGCCTCGATTCATGTTAGCAAAACCGTAGTTGAATTCCCGATACATAATTTTAGATACGTTGTGCCATTTTATTGCGGGATAATTGAGATAAAACCAAAATAAAAGGAAACATTGACACCCTGTATCTTGAAAATTGAGCATATTAAGGCTTCATGTCCCTATCTGAATGTCCATAATAATGTGAAGTCACCCTGCATAAACAATGGATCGACATGTAGCTTGAAGATTCTGGATTTCAAGATACAGGGTGTGAAAGATTGGAAATGAAATTGTTTTTTTATCAATGACTTAAACATTAATGAGCCGTTTTTTTAATCTGTAGTCTTTCACTGCATTAACAATCTAAGTCACCACTGACCAGAAGATAGTTATCCTTTCCAGTGGCGTGTCGGGGGTCGGGGGGCAGTTCCACGAGAATATTAGCAAAAATATGTACGGCACCAACTTTGAAAAAATTAAATGCTGTTTTTCAGATTAAACAGATAAAAATACCTTTTCTTTTCTTTTAATGTCGCTTCGTATCTCACTTTGTTTTGGAACAAATAAATAAAAACCACTTCATTTCATAGCTCCACTTTTTCGACGGGCTATGAAGTGGTTTTTATTTTTTTCCTCCAAAACAAAGTGGGATACGAAGAGACATCAAAAGACAGAAAAGTTGGATTTTCACCTGTTTCGTCTGAAAAACAATATTTTTTTTTTAAGGTCAGTGGCATACATTCTATATTTTCCAAAATTTGACACCATGTATCTTGAAGACCAGACTTTAGGCACATGTTTAAGTGAACTTTTCTACTTGAATTTGGGTCGGAAATACGTTCAGAGAAAAAAACGTAAAATTGATTAAAAATACAGGGGAATACAAAAGCGAAGACGTCTTGATTCCACGCATCCCTATGATTTTAAGCAACATGCCATTCGACTTTAAGCGGTTGCAATTTTCAGTGCGGCTTGCATTTGCATGACGATAACTAAATAGCAAGGACAGTCGTTGAACATTTGTGGGATCAATCTTGATAATGCATGTTTTCCACATTATCATGTAGCCTGTTCCCTGTTGACAAAATCATCATTATTTATTTGAGGGCCCTAAAACGAAACAAAACATGTTGGATATCAAAAAGTATTTCAATGATCGCTATGCTCTTCAGATAGGTAATTATTATTTATTGCAGATTTAAGTTCAATTTCAATATTCATAGCTAAGGCAGGACAGCGTCTGTCGGGTCAGCTAGTATAATATAGAAGTAGTGAGAATGAGAGGGCCGACAGGTGTGCCAATGAATGTGCAGAACTCCCATCAGACCAGAACCAGCATGTGATATATCACACAACATGGTACGGACAGCTGTCACCACTTGGATGTCAAATGAGCACCATAAGCGCTCGGACAGAGTGGTGTGGATTGTTCAGTCTAAAAGGGCTGATACACGTACGAGCAAGTACGCGTACTTATGGCTCGACGACCTTTTTCGCCTGTGTGTCACCGTAAGTACGCGTACTTTAAAACCGTCGAGCAAACCGCCGGCGAGCCAACTGGTTTGAAATATTGCTCGTAGCTTGTCTCGGCTCGTACTGTGAGCCGCGAGCCACCACTCTGCTTCGGCAGGCCATCGATCCGCAACGCTTGTTGTGTTTGGAGTTTGTTAAAAGTTTTGTTTATTTAGGAAAATCGTCAAAATGCGTGATTTCAGCTTCACGTGTGTCACCGCGTCGAGCCGAGTAAGTTCGCGAACTTAAAAACCGCGTACTTAAAGTTCGTACGTGTATCACCCCTTTTAGAGGATGCTCACTCTTGTGTCCTAATATCGCAGACGCCTTCAGATTGGGCAGGAAGAAACTACGAAAAGTGGTTGGTAGTGATGTAAACTTTATTTACTTTGAAGGACTTGTAACGACTCGTTACTTTCCACTTCAGGACTAATTACTTGGAATTCTTTACTCATTACTCGTTACTTTAGATACGTATGTTCAAGAGTTTACTTTAAACGGTTGGCCACGCTACTTTTGGCTTAGTTTAGTTTTTTGTAGAACATTGAGATCTTCAAGTATATTTAGTAGGTATTTATAATACAGAGATGGATATTTTATTAAAAAACAGTATGTTTGAAGACATTTCTTCGAAAACAAGGACAACAAAACAAACAAAACTGATAGAACGAAAATCAAACTAAACCCTACTTGAACCGCCATTATCGATAATGTGTTTGTGTATGTGTTGTGTATCCTGAATTCGCGGTCTAAAATGCTCTGGTGCAGTCCTGGGATTCATTGGTTACGGACGGCGTGGCGTGATTGTGGTGACTGTTAGCGTAGACTCAGGACTGTGTATCAGACTCTGAGCAACGAGAGCAAAAGTAACAAAGTAATGAGTCTTTCCGTCATGGAAGACTCGTTAACTTTAGTTACTCATTAGTAACGATTACTTTGTAATGGTTAATTAATTATTTTACATCACTAGTGGTTGGATTTATAACTGATCATTGGACGTTCAGTGCACACCTGCCAGTATGACTAACGTAGATGTTGATAATATCAATGCATTTCATTGCATCCAAATCCGTGTGCCGTTGTGCCAATTTTTTTTTTCGAGAAAATAGAAATCAACTTTTCATATAAAGACTTAAATTTACTATTTCCACAAAATAACCTTGTGTCAAAACTTTTTCTGAAGTCGTAATATGATATACTATAAACTAATAGGTTTCTTGGCACACTGAACTACTGCTGATTGGGCGGGTCCAGATTTCAGTGGATTTTTAAGAAGAAGCATCGTATTTCTAAGCAAAAACATATACTCGTATTCAGTTCAAACGACTCTCGCGAAAAATTCGTCGCTTTATGTAGAAAAGTGATTGTTGCATTATAATAAGTCGCCACATAATATTTAACAGAATAGTAAAGCCGAATTTACATTACGAAACTATTTTCTAAAAACTAATGTGATGACATTAGTTTCACCGGGGTTTCACTCTTAGTTCATGTGTAAATAGGCGTTTTCATCACGCATGAATCAGTTTCACGAAACAGAATTGGTTTTGTGTATTACGCGAATTTTGGATATCACTAGTTTCATGCAACTAGTTTCGTAATGTAAATTCGGCTTAATGCATTGAAATGTTGCCTCCTTGAAACTGTATGATGAAATATAAAACGCATACCTAGTCTTCGATTCTTTCGTTAGAATTATATAGATATTTTTGTATTTCGAGTCAACCATGATTAAATAAATAGTTTTTCCGTAAAAAAATCTACGTTTCCGCTTTTTTATTATATCAAGTATTATTCCTATCAACAATAATTTGTACAGTATACACGAAATGTTAACAAACATGTCATTGCAGCATCGCTTTTTTAGAGATGGAAAAAATATATTCAATTTTAAGCACACGCTTCCCAATAACATAAAATGGATGCTGCAAAAATTGCCCACAAAAATACAATTAGATATTAATGTTCAAATATACTATATATAAAATTCATGAATTGCAATTCAAGTGAAAAAGTAAGACCGCCTACAATTCCACTGGTTTATTGTTTGTCAACATCTTGTGTAGTAAATTCCTCTAAAACCGTTACATCCTAAGATCTACATTTTCTTAATGCGAAATATATACGTGCAGATGTAAAAAATACTGCATCGCTTTATAACAACTTTATATCCAATCTAATATAGATTTATGATCCATCCAAATCTCGAGTTTGGAAAATTATAATTTTGAAGCAATACCATCGACATTTTTAAAATGAAGGAACATATTGACCCATAAACATAAAATATATATACCAAATTATTTTGACACCATGAAGCCTACACTATTAAGGTGCTTCTTAAAAATGAGAATATAAACACGTGTGTTACGAGCAAAATTCAAACAAAACTATCATAGCCTTAAGCACGTGCCATAGCTTGTAGGGATGTGCCTTTAGTTTCAACTTTTATTCGAAATTGTAACTAGTCGTGGCGCGAATTTTCAAGAAGCAACCTCCAACCAGTCAATAAATGTTCAATTCATCTGAATAATGTTTTACTTTTATTTTGAATTGTTTGCACAACCTGCGCCGCATTGCGACTAATAAATAAAATTTAGAATCATACATGGAAACTAAAAATAACGTTCTCAAACTCCTAAATTTAATTCTGCAAGTAGGTCGGAAAATCTAGATCTAGACTAGAGGGACATTGAAAACCGGATTTTATCGATCACCTTCAAGATTTGCAGCTTACTACCTTGAATATGCCACTTTTTTGTGCCACCCTTAAGCAATATAAATCCAGAGAGTTAGTCTTCACACAATTTTACACAAAAAAGTACTTATAGCAGGGGTTCCCAACCTGTGCGCCGGGGCGCCCGGGTGCGCCGTGGCGCCCTAGTGCGCCATAAAATTAAAGAGGGGCGCCGTGAGTCGATCCTCTAAGTCTATAGCACAAATATTTGTGGGTGCCTAAAAAGCAACAATACCTATTCTGACGCTCGCCAACCTTTAAAACTACTGGAGAAGATTACAACGTTCAGGAAGAAACTAAAAGATTGGATAAAAAAGACGAATGAAGGCGGCGGTCAAGATTGCTTTCGACAATTGTATAAATATGCGGGATCCAATGAACTGGTTGTCTCACAAAACATGATGGCCCTTTTCACGGAACACTTATGGAAGCTCACTGAATGGTTTTCGAAATACTTTGCAGATGATGAGATGTCGAAAAATTTGCGTGGATCCAAAATCCCTTTCATACGCAAGCTCCGCCAGTATTCTCCAAATCCGATTTGGTGGGCTTTTGGTTATCGATTCAAAATGAATATCCAAACCTAACTTCAAAAGCTTTAAGAATTTTTATTCCGTTCGCAACGTCATACTTATATGAAGCTGGATTTTCAGCCGTAGCTGCAATCAAGAGCAAATATGGCTCAAGGATCAATGAGGAGCAAGAAATGAGAGTCGCAGTGTCGAATTTTATTCCCCGTTTTGAAAAACTATGCCGAGATCACCAAGCTCAATCGTCATATTCATTTGACTGTCGTATTTTATTTTTGTTTTTCTGTTTCTGTTTCAATTCTGAATTCTTATAAATATAATTAAATAAACCACATTTCCTATTGAGGAAGTTTTTATTTTTGTGTCTACTATTATTGTAGATACCTATTTGTTTCGACATTATCTATTCAAAATCGCTGTCTAAGGTAGGGCGCCGTGACAAAATGCCAAACTTGAAAGTGCGCCGCGGGTTGAAAAAGATTCGGAACCCCTGACTTATATACTGCTGTTTGTTATGGATGTCGGTCACTAATTGAAGCTACACTCTTCCTCACGTTTCTGTTTTTATTATAGTTAAGCCATCATCAGGTGTAATTATATGAGATGTCTGTTACATTTTTTGGATATTATTTTTACGGAACAGCCTCTACGGATTCAGTGAGCTGCACTCTTCAAAGAGAATGTTTAAGCCCAAAAAGCTGGTTCCTGAGCCGCCCTATTCACCTAACCTCGGTACTTGTGACTTCTTCCTTTCACCGAGTCCGAAGCATGTCCTTACAGGGGACTTAAGAAAACATCCAAAATAGTATAACGGACGTACTGAAGACCATACCGATTGAAGAATTCGCGCTGCTACCAACATGTCCATCGATGTAGCTATCCATTTTGAAGAGGAAAATATGGATGTTTGAATAAAATAAAAAAATTGTATATGTGATGCCCGAGTTAATAAACTAACCGATTCAGGGGTAATTACCGAGTCAGCGTTCATATGAACTTTCCTTAATATCTTGAGATGAAGAATTATGATCCCTGATATGGAGAACATTATTGCAGAACTTTCAGTACGATTTACAGGCCTTAAAAGTTTGAGATGCAGAATCAGATCCTTGAAATTTGAGAATGTATATGTTAGATACTTGACATAGGTCAGTAACATCAGATAGTTCCCATGCAGTTCAATATGAAACTACCTTTAAACTGTCGCAGAAACAGCACTTCGTAAGGCAAATACGGGTTTAAGAAAATGGAGTATATTTTTCGCTCGTGGATTGCGATTTATGAAATGGTATGATTGCAAGACGTTTCACATCTACACAGCATTCTCCTTAATTTTTAAAAATAAAAAAAATCAAACAAAACAAATAATAATTTAAGTTACCTATTCTATGTTCAATTAACGAATAAGATTAATTCTCTAGTAATAACACTAATCATTTTATGGTGTCAAACAATTATCAATCTATCAAAACAATATATACTTCTAGAGATATAGTACAGTGAAGGAAATACTATGTAAATTAGCTACACAGTTTATCAATATTATTGTATAACCGTTTAACTCTCTACACCAAATTTCAAAGAGGTTGATGTCACAATCCGAATGACATACTTAGGGCCGGTTGTACAAATACGGGTTTAACACAAGCTTTGTTAAACCTAAGCTCAGGCTTAAAGTCGACGTCCGTTGTACAATCGTCGGCTTAGTTAAGCCTGGTTGATAATGAAATTCACTACGGTTGGTACCAATGAAGCAACACGTACTGACATAATCATCTGAAAAATTACCTTTTTTTGGTTAGGCACTTGTGACAGTTTATGCCAAATTCGGGCAATGGCCATGTCTGTCTCTGTTCTTTTATTTGCTCTCTTTGTTAAACTAAACACAAAATCTTTCAAAAAATATAACCTAATAGAGTGACACCCGTATGCACCGTAAGTCAATTGCGCGATTAGTTACGTAAACCTGGATTAGATTACTTCTTTACTACGCACCAAAAACTGACAATTTTGACAATGTCACTGTCAAAACGATCTTGCGAACACAGCCTTGCCGTATCTCCAATCTAGATTAGTTCATCTCTTGACGGTGCATGGCTAGATGCTAAAGATTAGCAAAACGCGATTAGGGAACTAGGATTAGAATCGCCAAACGGTGCATACGGGTTACGGGTGTTAAAAGCAATTTGAAGGCTCCTCCTTGACACATCATCTCATTTGTACCAGGTTACGTTTAAACCTCAGCTAAGCTCGCGGTGAGGTTCGGCTTACGTAAGCTCGTTTTAAGCTTGGAGAGGGGGGCTAAGCCAGCATTGTACAGCGAGCATTTTGCAACTGACGTGGTTTAACGTCGGCTTACCTTAAGCCGAAGCTTAAGCTTGCATTGTACAACCGGCCCTTAAGATATATAAATCCTGATGGTCATTAAACAGAAATATATGTTTACGGATAAACTTGGGACTTACAGCTAAACCAAGCATTGTCGGATGCATTGCACAATCCACATAAGATATGGATAAAGTCCAAGACTTAGAATGACACTTTTCAGGCTTTACCTGCTTTCAGCAGCAAGTAGAAAAAAGTTAAAATATGTATCATTTGAGATTATCTCGACTTAATGATATTATACAATTTATCCAGAAAATGATGTATTTAGGTATATGTGTATTCGGTTCTACAACGCACCAACGCCCCACGTAATTTGGTAAAATTTTATATTTGAATCAAAGGGGATGGTCTATTATGTACTATTAAAAAGGAAGATTTTCGAAACAAGCATTTTTTAAAAAAAAAAAATCACAGAACAAGACAACTTTAGAATCGAGAACCCGCTTGACAGACTCTAATAGCGTCACAAAGATGCGGTGTTGCCAGCGATAAGGAGTTATCAGTTAATGTACTTCACGAAATTGTGTAGTTGTAATTTTTTAGGTTAGTGAAAGATTGTAAAACAAAAATTTCAGTCAATATCTTTTGGAAAAAATGAAAAATAATTTTGGGAATGTTATACAAGGATTTTCAAAAGGGATTAAGTTTGCATTGACTTTGTTTTAGCAAAAAATGAAATGGAAGTTGAAATTGGTGTTAATGTACTAGGATGGGTGAAATATAAAAGATATCTTTATTTAGGTTATTTTAGGTTGAATTAGGTTTGTAGACGCTACTGATTTGAAATATTTTGAAAACTCTAACCATACCGTCGAAGCGATGTTAAATATCGGGCAAAAGTTGGCAACACCGCATCTATTATCATCTGTGAAGCAGTATCTCGATTCTAAAATTGTATTGTTCTGTGCGCGTGCGTTACTAAAATATGGTGGAAATACAGAATTTTAATATTTTTTTTCTCCTAAAAACGTGCTTCTTTCACAAATTACATTTTTGAAAATCACATAACAGACCATCCTCTTTACGTTAATAAAACAAATTTCTCAAATTGCGTGGGACGCCGTTGCGCAGTAGACTTTGTGTATTCTATAAGATACATAACACACTTGTGGAACTGATCTTAAATCTAAAAAAACATGATGTGCGCAAATTAAATCATCTGTCCTTTTTGTAACTGATCATAACAACATTTCCTTCACTAAACCATCAGGCTATAACTAAGGAGACAGAGCTCCGCAATGGTTTGGGACACCCCCTCCCATCAGAGTAATCACAAACGTAGATCGAGTGATCAAACAATTTCACTATAATGCCCTGAAAGCCAAAACAGACACCGTTCTTGACAGTTAACGTTGTAAACTTTGTTCAATACCAACGTGTCTAATTCAACAGTCTGGTGGTGGCGACTGTATTGCTTACGGAAAATATAGGATTCGCGGTAAGGTAAGTCTATACAGGGTGGTGTCTTGAGCGGCACAGATCATTTCACGTTCTAATCACAATATCACAAAGTGCCCAAAGACATGCCGAAATAGTTACAGCCTGTATAATTATTTGGTCAATAAAACCTGTATGGGATCAGTTAACGCATCAACCGGCAAATGTTTCCCATTAAACTGCAAGAAGCTTAAAGTTTAAGATAGGTGTCGTCAGTGCATGCAAACCTTCAGCAATTGAGTCAGAAAAGATATAAATCAACAATGGGAAAGGGTTTATTTACTTTTTTAACTTATATTCAGTCAGTTCGTTTCAGAACCAAATAATGTGTGATTAATTTTAATACATATCTTTGAAAATGATACGCAATAAAAATATACATAAAAAATAAGGCATCAATATTAAAAACACATGCCGACAAGTACTTTTTAAGGTTATGCCAAATCAACAGATCTTAAGGCTTTGGTTCTGACACACTGCGAATATAAATCAATTAGAAATGGGTTCAGAAGACGTTTTAACTGATTCCATATAACCTTCCGTGACACATAGTTACATACTGTAAAGCAGTAAAAGATCAGATTATCCCTAACCTCCATTGTAGACTTATCTGAATGAATGAATGAAAATAAATGCCCTTTCAGATATAGAGCTAGGAAACTCCAATTAACTTAAAAATCACAACAAAGTCAACAGAATCGCATATAACTCAATATCTACGTACTATTTTTAGTACGTACTGCATGGTGTGGCGTGACTGCTCCAGTAGAAAAAGAGATTATAGGCATAAATATTATGCCTACTCAAAACGGTCCTTGTCGAAGCTACCTTTCAAGATCCCAGCATCTAAGCGAAATTACAATGACTTAAAATTGCTTCTGACCGGATATTCGACAGACAACGCTTGACAGGTGATTTTTTTGATACTCACGTTGATGCATCAAAACGGAAAAAAGCTTTGTTAATTAGAGTTCGATATGCCTTAGGTGGCAGTGTGGCACCCTCTATTCAATGTAGCAAAACCGTGGTTGAATTTGTATTTCTCTTCTTAAAAAACCCCCCAATACGTAATTTTAGATTGCTGTGCCATTTTATTGCGGCATAATTGAGGAACAAAGGAAATAAAACTAATAGTTTGAAAATCTCAATGTTCATAAAAATTTGAGGTCTATCACCTGTCAAGCATTGTAGGTCGAATATCCGGACACCCTGTATGTAAAATGTGTGCAGTGTAAGAAATTCCAATAAATTAATCCTGCGTCTACGAATTAATTATTAGTTGTAGTTATTAACGTGCTCGCCCACTTAGACGAAGCGTCGCGAACGGAAGTGGCGCGAGGCGAAGCGTCATTTAACCGATGTCCGCACGCTGGGGCAAAGCAGCGCGAAGCGTCGCGTCGCGTCTTTTACGGCGCGGTGCGAATTTTATTTGTTTTTAAGCAGTTGAACTAGGTACGTTGTCTAGTGAGGTACGATGAGCAGTTCATCAGAAGAGGAACTCTTTATATTGAGTTTGATTGCCACTATGGAAGAAGAAAAAAACAAAAGAAAATGCTGGGAAATTAAATCACCTTTGTAATTGATGTCTTTGTATCACGACCAGAGACTGCAATTTAGCACCACTTTCTACAAAATACTGCTAAAAACTGAAAATATGCGAGAGGAATCAAGAAAAATTTTGATCTTCTCGCCGCCTGGTACCGCCCATTCAGGCGAAGCGAAGCGAAGCGTCAAGAGAAACGACGCCTAGTAGGCCCGAAGAGAATTCGCGCGTCAAACGACGCGCCTCTTCGCTTCGCGCCGCCTGAGTGGGCGGGCTGCCATATAACCTAATGTAAATAAACTTCTCTAGCGTCAAATCCACAATTTTCGTCGCGCCGCTTCCGTTCGCAACGCTTCGTCTAAGTGGGCGAGCACGTTTATGAGTGTTTTGGATCCTAATACGATAAAATGTAATTAAATTACAACTAAGAAGACTCTCTAAGTGCGCGTACTTCAGCCCACCCTACTGTGCTATTTCTTAGATTAATAAAATTCAATAACTACACTAAAAATAAAATCCAGCATTTTCAATATAAGTCGTTTACAGGGAGTGTCCCAAACGTAATAAAGTGTCCCACGACGATTAAGACAAGCAATATATCGGAACTGGGCAGTAGTAGAGAATTATAATTTTGGGGATGTTACCCAATGTGTTACCCAATGATGTATTTGTTTTTGGTCACGTGACGTAAGATTCAAAATTATTAATGGGACACCTTGTATATTAGTTTAGGGTACTTGCAGAGGTCGTGAAATCGCCTCGGGAGTATATATAGCGTAAAGAAAACCATATCAAGAAGCAGTAGGAACCAAAAAACATGATTTTACTGACGGCCAAAAAAAGATATTTGCCAAATAAAATAAGGATATATTCAAATTTTTCCACGTGACTTAAAAGAAGGGCTGACGTCACAGGTATCTTATCGATATCGACAATCGATACCGCTACAGCGCAGGTCAGTGAGATTCAACTGCGCATTCGACTAGAGATGATCTGAATTCTTTAACAATGCGACTAAATTTATTGATACTTAAACATATTTGAAACAGGCAATTAACCCACTAGCATTTCCGTTGCAATAAATTTTTATATCTGATAGGTATCACAGTTCATCCTGTTTGTGACCGAGATTCGCAACTAATCGAAGCCATCATTTTATTTCGGCGCATCCCTTTATGAATGAATCCTAATTCAAGCCCATCCCTACAAAATGAATTAGTAATCTAGCCTAACTGTTATTCTTTTGAATTTTGTACTTTTGTGTGTGACTGTGTTTTGTGGTTATAATGATCAATGTCAAAATGTTAGGTTAGCACTGGCTATCGATATCGAATATCAATACTTTACATCCCATCACTGGCGTCAGAGGTTGTTTGCGCGGCATTTTCCGGCATTTGAAATAATTTTTGGAATATCACTCACAGCCGATTCCAAAAAACCAAACAAGTGATTTTGTCATGTTTACTAGGCTCTAAGGAACGCGTAAATGACATAATATTTTTTTTCTGCAAGTACCCTAGCACACTTGGGGTCTAAAGTGGTTAATTCAATTGCTACAGTTAGTTTAAACGATTGTACTACTACGACTGATATAACATGTACCCCTATTGTTAAATTATTTCTTTCTTCTTATGGTAGTGGTACCATCCTTTGAGGACCTGTAACTCTTGAATTAATCACTTTAGACCCCAAGTGTGCAGTTTGTTGGAATTGTCTTGTCGGGAGGAATACAGAAAGGCATAAATATACAGGGTGTCCCATTAATAATTTTGAATCGTGACCAAAAACAAATACCTCGTTGGGTAACACAATAATAGGAAAAGATACAAGATTCGCTCTAATTTACACTCCCAAAGTTATAATTCCCTACTTCTGCCCAGTTCCGATATATTGCTTGTCTTAATCGTCGTGGGACGTATTTTTTGTCGCGGACCTACTAGTCACAGAGCGGTCGGACCGGTCGTGTTCAGTGAAGGGAAGCTTAGCTTCGCAGCACACCCAAGTTCTGTCTGCTCTGAACATCCGGAGTTCCAGCATCCTTTAATTACTGCACCTCTATTTTGAAACGTCGCGTCCTCACGACGTGTAGTGGGTGATTCAAACGAACAACGTTGGGCGATCAAATTTTGTTCAAAGCTCAACAAAACTGCTATCAAAACGCACTCACTGCTCAAGGAATTTTACGGAGATACAGCTTTGAGCTATGTAAAAGTTACGAGGTGGGCGAAGAAGTTTAAGGGAGGCCAGGAAGGGGTGGACGATGACCCGCGATCTGGATGACCGCCAACAAGCAGATTAAGAAGAGGGCGTGTACAAAAAGACATCGCTGCTACCTGGGTGCTACATCACGACAATGCGCCAAGCCACACTTCTCTGCGCGAAGCACAACGTGGCAGCGCTGCCGAAGCCGCTGTATAGCCCTGATCTCGCTCCGCCTGACTTCTTTATTTTTCCAAGAATCAAGATTGAACTCAAAGGAAACTGTTTTAACAGCATTCAGGATATTCAAAAAGCTGTGACGACTTTAAACAATGCTAAAATCGAGACTTTCCAGGAGGTTTAGGCATGGGAAAGCCGGTGTAAAAAATCTGTAGAAAGATGCTAAAGGTGAGTACTTTGAAGAATACTAACACTTTGTAAAAATGTATTCGATTAAAAATATATTTTATGACTTTCGTGACACTACCTGTATACAGCTGTGGTGTGAACTCATCATCCTTGCAAGAACTTCCGCTGACTAGCAATGTATTAATGTTGAAATTCAAGTTTTCTTTACGTCTAGTTGCATTTTCAGAAGTATAGATTTCCCTCTTTATGAGACCAAAATCGATGACAACTTCTACTATAGATCATTTTCATATTACGTCACAATGGGCGTGGCTGGTGTACGAGCTCGTATAACCAGTGATGCCAGATGAAGTGGAGAGAAATTCGTGCAACTCGACTCCCGAAAATCGTGTGGTCATAAAAATGCTGTAAGTACATCGCACCAGCAGTATTAAAAATCGTGAGAATGTGCCCTCTAATCGTGTAATAGGGACCAAAATCGTGTAATTACACGATTAGTCGTGTAATCTGGCAACACTGTAGGAACTCGTACACCAGCTACGCCCATTGTGACGTAATATGAAAATGATCTATTTTGTTATATGGATAATGTATAATGATTTTATGTTATAATCCTTTGAACTATACCTTTGTCGCCAAGAGCCCCAGATCTCTATTTATTTTTTCTGTACATGTGGGTACGTGAAACGGTTATTTTCGTACGAAAACGCCCTGAATTGTAATGTATCCGTATGATTTCAAGTAAAGGTAACGAGACATTTTGATTAAATCCTATATAAAAATTCAAATAGCATCTAATATGGTCTAAACACTGGGCCAGCAGGTCGAAACTAATGAGTGTACACATAGCTTTTATAAAAAAATATCGAAATAGGGTTCAAACTGAAATCCGTTAAATTTCCGGTGTTTATTTTTGTACATGGGCGCACAGAGTAAAATATCCTTACCTCAAAATATTTCCGCTATACTAGATCGTCTCGAAGAACTCCTGCAACTGCCGCACCGTCGACCTGTCCAAGAGGCAGAGGTCGAAGTCGAAGGTGTGAGCTGACACCTCGTACTGACCGGTTTCAGCGATCAGCTGCACCACCTTCTGAAGGTCGGCGTTATCTTTCAGGCTCATTATTTTCTGCTGCAGGTCACGTAGCATGTCCATATCCAACTGAAAATGAAATACCGTTTATCTTCAGACGTCCAGTGGTTGTACCTACTATAAGGGTACATCGAGTGGCGAGATAACTTCTTCTGTTAGTCCTTATATTCCTATACAGGGTGGGCCAATAGTGCGTGGACGGAAGATTGTGGGCTTACTAAAAGATATTTCAAAAATCTGTCACTTGATCATGGTACGGACCCTTGAGGACTTGAAACGTAAAAATATTTTCACTTAAATTTTGACGTTTATACAGGGTGATTCATATCAAACTTACATTTTTTTAATAGAACTCCCTATATATTATTGCATATTTGGAGTCCTTGGTAAATTCTAGTGTGACTTTATGTATCATACATTTAAACGAACGAAGGAATTTTCTTGATCTTGCCTCGCTACTCTAGTTCGTTTACATCTTTCTAATAAGTTAGTTGGTTTCTTCCATATTAACGGGCTTTTGTTTATTTTTCATGGCCTGCTAGGTTGCTTGCAAGCAAGAAAATTGAAAAACGTCGATTTGACTGAAAATTTGAAATAAAAACCAAAAAAGATTGATATTGAGAATCCTATATCGTTGGAAATTTTACATTTGATTCTATAAACCAAAATAAGCATTCCCATTTGAAAAAATCAAGTTATCTGCGATTGAAGTTTCCTTAATTAATCTACTGATTTCTCCAACTATAAAAAGAATTCAAGTTTATCCGTCTAATCTAAGGTGACGCTTTTCATGCTTGATGATACCGCAAAGTGACAGCCTTCTAGGTTTTACAATCCTTGCGATATTCAATTTTTTTCTGATACCTACTTATACCAAAAATGGTGATTTGCGCCTAAACGGTTCGTTTAAAGTTCCATGTATGATACGTAAAGTCACACTAGAATTTACCAAGGAATCCAAATATGCAATAATATATAGGGGCTTCCATTCAAAAAAATGTAGGTTTGATATGAATCAATTTGTATAAACGTCAAATTTTAAGTGAAAATATTTTTACGTTATAGTCCTCAAGGGTCCGTACCATGATCAAGTGACAGATTTTTGAAATATTTTTTAGTAAACCCACAATCTTCCGTCCACGCACTATTGGCCCACACTGTATAGTGGCCTAAAGATATTTATCAATCATTCATACATTTACGTGATTCAAAAAATATAAATATTCTCCGAAAAAACTTCGCGCATTCGCCTACAAATTTTATTTCTTATTTCTTACGCCAATACGCGGAGAAGAGAAGAACAGTCATGTCGACCATTTCCTTCAGCATGTCTGTCTGTCGTCTGTCTGTCCGATAATCCTTTGCCTCTCTATAACTTGAACTTGAAGTATTGAAGCAATGTTGATGAAATTTTCTCAGTAGGTTGCTACTAACATACCTCATTTTTTGGAGCTGGATTGACATCTTCTGTGCTGGACACTTGCTTTTCATCGTCCGAATTGTTATTTTCTTTGTCTTTCGGCTGCTTCTCTGGTGGTTGCTCAATGACTGTATGAATGGTGTCACTTTTCCTTTTTCGCTTTTTCTCCGAATCTTTGTCGTTCTTTTTATCCTGAAATCAACAATTAGTCTTTTAATTACTAATATTCATAACTGTATGACAATTATTTATATTCAGTTTTTGAGATTCAAATGTTACTGAATATATCGCAAAGGCTATAGCCAAAAGGGAAGTAAGGATTATAGAGGTCACGATGAATCGTTACAGAATTAAACTTTCAACAGATCTGAATTTCATGTAAGTAAAGCATGAGTGTGTACAGATTCAGTGGCAAAAGATCTTTTTCTTCAGAGAAGCTTGCGACTTCATTCTGGACAAATTATCTTCAAAATTTTGTAATAATATACCGCGCTTTATGTTGAACTTATTGTAAGCAATATATGCAGAACATTTTTCTTCGTCCTCTAGACATAAAAACATACAATCAAAAAATGTATGTTGGCATTTTTTTTGTTACTAGATACTGTGCTATTAATTCAATGAACTAGTATCATATCGGGTTTGTAAATGTATTTACGTAGATTATAAATTTAAGTTGTGGTATTTTTTGGTTCTATTTAATGACATGGCAAAGTTGACACTTTAATTTCAACATTTGTATTTTTAAAGTTTTATTGGCCACACAATAAGGTAATAAATGTCCGTTTTTAACTATGCTTTATACAAACCACAGCATATTATGTATCCACTGGTTGTTCGATACTAGACATGCGTCTCGTTTGACTAGGAATTTTTTTCCTTGTTCTTCCCGGCATTTCGATAAACAAAAAAGGGAAGAGAAACTTGAGATGATTTAGAATATTTTTTTTATCACAAACAATGATAGAAAACATTACAATACCTTCTTTTTCTCCTTTTTCTCTTTCTTTTTGCTAACGACCTCCTCCTTGATTTTTTTCTCCGGTTCGACTTTCTTGGGCGACTCCGGCGAGGGTGACCTTGACGGCACCTTCTGAGGCGGTGGAGGAGGGGGAGGGGCGGGTGGTGCAGGGGAGGGCTCCCTACTGCTGAGCTTCGCTGAAGAGTCGTTCGAACTCTCCTCCTCCTTGAACGAAATCGAGGTCTCCGTCTTCGTTTCCCTCTGTACCTGAAAACAGCCCTTCTGATAAGTCGCTATTGCCTATTTCAGTGTATACAAGGTGATCTTTGTTATCAATTCATATGCAGGATGCCCCAAAAGTCAACTTCAAGCCGCAACGGGGTGACAGGATGAGTTGTAACTATCATGAGAAAAATCAGAGAAAAATCTGTCCCATGCAGTTTTAAAATTATGGGCATTTAAAACATTTCTAGCAGCACAGTCAAAAATAATTACACTAATGCCCCAGGTTTTCTAGAATGAAGACTATCTATTAAACTATAAATTTAAAATTTTCAAAGTTTGCCGACATTGAAAGGCCCTCCTTTGGAAAAAAGTACTAAATTGCCTTGGCAAGTGCCATTAAAAGTTGGCGCATTTAACCAGGATTGTAAAATGGTACAATACTTGTTAGTTTCGTACTAAAAAAAAAAACGAGTAAAAAAATAAAAACCTCAAGCAACCCGATTTTTGCTAACCCGTTTCACCCAGGTCAGATGTTCTTTATTCGCACAAGCTTCTGGTAGGTTCTTAATTTTACGGCAAAATGATGAGAGAGATGGATAATGAACATATTTGCTATGAGTGAGCGAGACAGATAGTGACGCCACTTTTAGCAAAGTCAACAAAAATAAGTAAAATTAATAAAATAATGAAAAATCTTGACCTAGCTTAGTTTAGGTTTATCGGATTAGAAGTCAGATAGGGAAATAACATTTTTTTTACAATAAAAGTTCAAATTGTGTACCATCAGCCTCAATACACGCATTCAATGTGCCCGGCTAATAAGTAGATCTTTTTTAAGAAGATGTAGGGCGTGTATTGAGGCTGATGGTAAACAATTTGAACATTTATTCCAATAAACCTAAACTAAACTAGGTCAAACTTCACTATTTTATTAAATTTACTTATTTTTGTTGACTTTGCTAAAAGTGGCGTCACTATCTGTCTCACTCACTCATAGAAAATATGTTCATTATCCATCTCTCTCATCATTTTGCCGTAAAATTAAGAACCTACCAGAAGCTTGTGCGAATAAAGAACATCTGACCTGGGTGAAAGGGGTTAGCAAAAACCGGGTTACTTGAAACTAACAAGTATTGTACCATTTTACAATCCTGGTTGAATGTGCCAACTTTTAATGGAACTTGCCAAGTTGCACTTTAGTGCATTTTTTTTAAAGGAGGGTCTTCCAAAGTTGACAAACTTTATAAATTTTAAATTTATAGTTTAACTAGTAGTCTTCATTCTAAAAAACTTGGGGCAATTGTGTCATTATTTTTGACTGTGCTCCTAGAAATGTTATTTAGGGTTACGGTTCCAAAGTTTAAAATGAATAAAAATAATAACAGTTAACCAGAATAACCAAACTTCTAGGTTTTTTTAAAGGCCCATAATTTTCAAACTTCATTGGATAGATTCGTTTCTGATTTTTCTCATGATAGTTACAACCAATCCTGTCACCCGGTTGGGGCTTGACGTTGACTTTTGGGACACCCTGTATACTTTTGATTCACATGGTGCCATTTGTTGGTTAAAAACACACAGCTGTTAAAACTTGAAGTTGTTAAAATAGAGTCTCTTAAAGTGGTGATACACGTACGAACTTTAAGTACGTGGTTTTTAAGTTCGCGAACTTACTCGGCGCGACGTCGGTGACACACGTGAAGCTGAAATCACTCATTTTGATAATTTTCCTAAATAAACAAAACTTTTAATAAACGCGAAACACAACAAGCGTTGCGCATCGATGGCCTGCCGAAAGAAAGTGGTGGCTCGCGGCTCGCACTACGAGCCGAGACAAGCTACGAGCAAGATTTCAAACCAGTTGGATCGCCGGCGGTTTGCGCGACGGTTTTAAAGTACGCGTACTTACGGTGACACACAGGCGAAAAAGGTCGTCGAGCCATAAGTACGCGTACTTGCTCGTACGCGTATCACCCCTTTTAGAGCAAACTTCCATAACTTACAGGTGTGGTGGGTGGATCGCTCTTGGGACTTCCAAACAGATTGTTACTCTTTTCAGAGTCCCTGGTCGACGACACAGGCACGAAGGTTTCTTTGTTGATAATCTCTTTACTGCTCGTCGTAGAACTAGGCCTATCCGGTCGTTTGTCACTCTTCTCGCTCTTCGAATGCTTCTCCTCCCTCTTCTCTTTTCTGTCTTTCTTCTTGTGCTTGTGCTTTTGCTTTTCTTCGGATTTCTCCGAACGAGATTTCTCAGGTTTTTCAGGTTTTTCCTCTTCTTTAGCAGGTTCTTTCACGCATTCTTTTTCTTTTGATTTCTTCTCAGACTGCAAACAAAAACAGTGTTGATCAAAACTTTTTAAGTATAATTACACACATAATATTCATGTATTTTTAACTCTGGAAGACTGCAATCTACTTGAAAACATGAAATTGATATACAGGGTGTCCCACGACGATTAAGACACGCAATATATCGGAACTGGACAGTAGTAGTGAATTATAATTTTGCGGGTGTAAATTAGAGCAAATATAGTGTATATGAATAGATTAGTTAAAGAGCTGGACTGTACCACTACCATTATGAAACACTACCAAAATAATTTAACTGTAGGGGTACATGTTATAATCAATGGTAGTGGTACCATCCTTTAAGTACCTGTAGCTCTTGAATTAATCGCTTTAGACTCCAAGTATGCTAGTTTGTTGGAATTGTTTCATCGGAAGGAACACAAAAAGTCACAAATATACAAAGTGTCCCATTAAAAATTTTGAATCGGACGTCACGTGATCAAAAACAAATACCTCATTGGGTGACACAATAATAAGAAAAGATACTATATTTGTTCTAATTTACACCCCCAAAATTATAATTGGTTACTACTGCCCAGTTCCGATATATTGCTTGTCTTAATCATCGTGGGACGCCCTGTATAGTTATTACCATTCCCTGAATTGGTTTTTGTCCGGTTCAAAACTAAAATAACAAAAATTATCACTTTAACAAAAGCGGTATATGGATTAATAACCAGAATAACAGTAACACTTGTCAGTAGAACAAACATTCGGTCTAAGTAAAAGAAAAATGACATGGTATCAATATAAAACGGAAGCTGTTATCAAAGCTTCAATTTTATACTATAGATATGAGGCAATCATAATAAGATTCTGACATTTTTATTATTGAATGATGGACTTCCATTAGACCATTTTCTGGAAGAACAATGAAATTGCCATTTGTGTGTCCAGCTAGTGCTGAAAATAAAATAATAAAATAGGTAGGGTACCAGAACAACTTATTTGTGGTACGAATAATCGTTTTTTCAGGACGTAAATAAAAAACTCCTGTCACGACGTCAGTATAAAAAGCAAGCAGTTACCAAAATCAACCATAATGAAAGCTTATGTTGCGAGTAAGGCAGTAATAAGAAAAGTTAACATTCAATATACGTCTTGTCCTAAAATAAACTAGCAAATAATTTGCAATTCTAGACGACTGTAGGTAAAAAATGTGATCAAATAGATTGACCAGTCATTCACATATTACTGGTCGAAAAAAAAGTTTTTTATTCCAGCGCACTTCACTGGGCCAGTAAACAACATATATGCTAGAAATCCGAAATTTCGATCACCTCTGTAGCCTTCATTTCAAAAACTAAATGGAATAAGTGAGATTGTTTTGACAGCTGGATACAGGATACATATTTTGTGTTTTTTCTTCTAATATAACAAGATTATGTCAAACAACAAACTGATCAACCAACAACTGCAACTCCTTGAATCAATGGCGCTCCCAGTGGGAAGATTTTGCTGAACATCACTCACAAGACGCATTTATGGGGGTAGTCTTGCCTCCAGAATCCGAACTACCCCGGAGACACTACCTAAAATTTAATAAAAGTCCGAACAGGTGACGGCAGATGTCTCCCTGTACAAGTGGGGCTTCGTGCAATCTCCCTCATGTGACTGTGGCGCGCCGTTAATCTATAAACCATATCACAAGCCACACCACTGAACTGGATAAAACAACTGCACATCAACGAGCAAATACTGGTTCTCACATATCAACAATACAAATGTAACTCTCTGTTTTCTTTAACATATCAACTCAGAAAGTTTATCACTTATTCCAAATAATCTTCTTGTCAAATTTTGCACTTTGATACAGGTCTCAGAAGTAACCGGAACGCCAGTAAAAGTTCATCTTACAGAATAGTTGGTTTTATTTATGGGCCGATAAAAACTAAATTCACAATGAAGGTATACTATGCTTATATTCCATCCCTCTTAAAATTGTCCTCCTTACCTTTTCTTTTTGTACTGGTGCAGGCGGAGGTAAAATAGGCGGTGGAGTAGCCACTGCCGTCGTAACCTCCTTCGTTTTTGCATTCGAGGATTCTTTTGACGATTTGCTCTCCTTGTTTTTGTGCTCCCTATGCTCCTTGTCCTTATCTCTGTCTTTATGCCTAGTAAAATGAATTATAAAGATTTTTAATTCGAATTATCACTTATCCTCTTGTAACTAAAAAAAAAGCTGGAAAACATCAAATAAAGCCATACAATGTTGCATAAGGCCAGGAAAGAATACCGTATTTTTAATTCATCCCTCTCATCTGGTCAATAACTGGTATTGGCAAAAAACAATTTAATTTTACAACCTATAATAGACAGTGATTAACAATGTGATTAACGTATTACACATTGTAAAAATAATGAGTTAGTAGTTAGTTTTATTTTTCGTCAGATAACAGAAAAAAATTCTTGCCAACACAATTTAAAACTTCTACCTCATACATACTCTTCACAATCGCACAATAATTATATAAATTAATTTTTATGGCGACTGTATCAATACATGCGTAATATTTAAACAGTAACGTCTATTAAGTACCTATCCTTATCCTTATCTTTCTTATCTTTCTTTGATTTCTTCTCTTCCTTCCTATCTCGATCTTTCTCCCTCTTTTCCTCTTTACTGGACACCTCTTTTTCTTTTCCTCCACTACTACTGCTACTATGCCTTTGATTTGGCTGAGCTGGAGGACTACTAGGCCTCTTCGGAGATCTAGAAATCAGAACAATGAAAATTAATAGAATTATCAATACATATACACATTCAAACTTAAACCAAAAACCTTCGCGTATAGATTAGCTCACCGTTTAGGACTGGGACTTCTTGCTTTAGGTGGTGAAGATTTATCTCTCTCTTTATCCTTTTTAGAGCTCTTCTCTTTACTCCTATCTCTGTCTTTTGATTTGTCCTCTTTTGATTTTTTCTTTTCTTCCTTGTTTTTCTTTTCACTATTTTCTGTTGACTTATCCTTAGACTTATCTCGTTCCTAATCGAAAAAAATAAGTATTGTCAATAACTACCGGTAATACGGAAATTTCAAAAAAATACTATCAGGGACCCGTTTTTGGAGTTTGAGAGAATTAGTTTCTCGTAAGAACAGTTTCTCTTACAATGTTCTCCTGAGAAAGTTGCTACGCAAAAGTTGACAGGCATCGGAATTGGAATTCTCAAGAGAATTATGAATACCTATGAAATACCGTGAGTCTGTGAGGCTGATACACCAATCAAAATAGGGCATTTAAGGCTGGCTAAGCTTTCGGCTGTTATTTGTGTCGACCTTTAGGTAAGTTGTCAACAATTGTCATAGATATCATTACCTAAAGTGGATCGGCCCTGTATGCTTCCCGTACATCGCCGCGTACGCATCTACCCACAAGATCTCATTGTCGCGCTGACGTGAATGACAGTAATGATAGTTAGGACAGATAATTTTAGGCTTTCTCGCGAAATAATGTAGGAGAAATTGTTCCTTTTTAAGAGGATAAGATATCTCAAAACGGGTCCAGAACACCAATGGAGAAGTTTACTAAAATTTTTTTATCGATTCAAAAGAAAATATAAGAAAAATAAAAGACAAGCGTGAAAGAAATATGAATATATCTCTAAAGACAAAAAAGTTACAATGTTTCAAAGTCGCGCTCCGCAGAAATATTTTTGGCACGACTGACCGAGTGGTGTGACGTCATAGCTCCGTAGCCAGTGCGGGCGGCCGCTGCCGCTGAGCCACACGACGCGACGCACGTATCAGACAACGCACACAGGCACAGCGTGGTGGTGGCGCCGTGAGCTGAGCAACCAATCGTCTCATTTGTTTTGTAGTTTAGTGCATATCAAATAATATTGCTATGATGAGTGACATTAAAAAAGGATGTTATAAAAAATATTGCATTGTTCCGAAGTGTGTGAGCACAACGATTAAAACAGCTAATAAAGTTTTTTCCCACGCACCTTTGCATGCAAAAGAAGTGGTGCAAAGTGATGAAACGGGATTCAATAATACCAAAAAGTATAAAATATGTTTGTGAGGATCATTTTGATGCGAGTATACCATTGTATTTATCTTCTATTGATAAGTATTAATTATTATCAACTATATATGGATAGCTTCACTGGTTGTTAAAGATTACATTACCCAATAGTAAATTAGTTAGTTCATTTTTTTTCAATTTATTTGTACCTATTAATGAGTTACAAATATTGCCACCTCGAAAGCAATGCTTGTATGAGGTATAGGCATATACACATACGATAATTTATCCTATCTGTTGAATGATCATCATGGCTTCTATTCAGTCTTTGGCCGGGACTGAAACGACCCTTCTGCAGCCTTCCACATGTCTTCGTTTCTTGAATAAATACATTAATAGGATATCTGATACATAAAATTTTGAAGTTACGTATGCTGAACTACTTTACTGTGTTATATATTTCTATATTTTCGGATTCGTAACTTATGTTTTTGTTGATACAGCTTGAAAATGATACTGAAAACCTAATCAAATATAAACTAGTTGGTGGTACATTAAAGCTGAAAACTGAAGGCTGCCCTCATAAGTTTGACTGTCAAAAATTTGTTCATCCTAGAAGAAAACTCTGAGCATATGAAAAAAGGCGACGCGCAGAATGTTTAGAAAATTTATTGCAGAACGATGCTTCGTCGACCTCAAGTTGGCAACCTTTCGAAGTAATCCAGTGTCATTCAATATACAAAGAGCCGGATGTACTAGAAAATCCACTATCTAAGGATTGCACAGTGAATGTATCAGATATAATCCCGACAACAATATTTAAACAAAGTGCAAGTTGACAGCAAAGTTAAACAAAAAGATCAAAAAGTGAGAAGGAAAAAAACGAACGATACAGAATATAAGTGTCTGATGACCATCCCCCAATCACCCGAGAGTTCTCCTTCAAAAGAATCAATATCTTCTAAGAGTTGCTACAGTTCAGTTAGTTATACTTTAAATACAATAGTGATCCCTCAGTATTGCAAAGAGACAATAACAAAAATATCAACAAATGCTAGTTTTTATTTGCGTTTACCGGAAGGCGTTTATTTTCTCACGAAACTATTATCTTAAAGCGTTTTTAGATCAATAAGAGATATTTTAATATGACTTTGTCCTCTTACAAGTCCTTCTTCCGTTATGGTAAAAAACTAAAAAATACTTATTTAAAAATCAAATAATGTACATACAAAACACTCTACAGCTTCCACGATACCACGATACACAGATCTACGGCAGCGCGCGGCACAGACGGCTGGCTATGCGGATTGCGGAATCGTGACGTCACAGCCAAATTGAAGGCGGCAACTATTTCGCGCAAAATATGCAAACTTTAATTAATGACTTCTCTGCCATTTATTGACGGATTTCAAAAATTTTTTCACTGACTAATTACTTTTCGTCTATATTTTACGGATACGTAACTGCTTATTTTATTATGAGTATCATGAGACTTCTCCATTACAGATTTTTGGAGAAAATCCGCCATTGTTTCCTATGCTTAATGAATCTCTTAATTCCAGAAACGGGCCCCGAGAGAGATTACGCTGTAAGACAAGGAGTTCCAGAAATAATACATTTCGGGCATTTTCGAAAACTTTAGACAGAGAGATATCTAAGTATTTGAGTATAACCATACTTAAAAATGGGGTTTCTCCTAGGGAACTTGAAAGGTTCATTTAAGTTACATATTACATACCTTATCTTTGTGCGGACTTTTCGTCTTGTTCTTGTCAGACTTCTCCTTTTCAGGCACTTTTTCTGGCTTGGAGGAGGTCGTGGTAGTCTTAGGAGGCGGCTCTTTCGGTTTGGACGGCTCTATGGTCTTGCTGGTCTTGGTGATCGGGATACCGAATAGGTTCAGGAAATCCGTGTTCCTGGGTTCGTCAAGCTTCATCTTATGCTTCTTCGCAGACTCCGCGCTGCTGCTTAGCTTCGGTTTGCTGGTCATTTGATTTCTGTCCTCCGACGATTTGGTGGTGTTGTCACCTGGCTCCTGTCCGCTGCCAGTCTGAACAAAAAAATGTGGACGTTGAACCAGGTAAAGCTCGTTCTAGGAACTTCCCAGAATCAAGTGGTTGTTGTTCATACATTTGAGTATTTCAGTTTAATTTTTTTAGCATCCATTTCAGAAAAAGATTAACAGATTATATATCGTGTTAGTCATAAAGACACATTCTCTTTCAACTGGTGCTATCAAGTTTATATGTTGTATTGCATTTTTTTGTGCACCCCCATCCTTTTCCACCCCCCATTTTCCGATCGACAGCAAAACCTTTTCAACTCGAAAGGCCTTTACTAATTCAAGTTGGCCAAATTTGAGAGCAATTGCTTGAGCCGGTTTTGAATAATCGTTGGAGAACGAAATCGCGGACGTACAGACAGACACACAGGACATCAAAAAACCAAAGTTTCCCGATTTTCTTCAGAAACAAAGATCTAGTTTTTGATCTCGCTGCGATGATAAATAAGGAGTGGGGTGGGAGTAACTCAAAAATAATGTCCTAGCGTGAAATTCTAATGTTAGCATGTCTTCTTATGTCGAAAACGCTACCGCGCATGCTGCAAAATTTTCAAACTGCGGAATAAAAGTTCATAAAAAGTAGCAGATTTTCGAACTGTAAAATGGCAGTAACTATCACAAAAATGATCCAAATAATTTCAAACTTTACTGTCATAAAGAGGTGTTCTCTATCTTTTGATCCACTTTTGGTGCAAATATATGATTTTATTAATGGTAGGGGGGTGGTGGGGGTTACTCGGAAAAATAATAATATAACATAGTATTTTCTATTCAGAAAATGAGTCAGGAGGTGATTTTACTTTGGAAATGACACCTCGCACATTGATTACAGTAAAATTTGCGAAAACGGTCCTATTCTAATAGCATACTCCTCCTTTGTCGGGGAAGAATAAAAAAACTAAAAAAAAAAAAATAAGTGAGAATGTGATCGATAAGGTGCTGTTTGAACTAAATTAACATTAGTCACATTTTTTAAATAAGTATGCAAGGTAGTTTTACTGGTACCCTGGTACCCGATATTAAGTGTTTGTCAAATATTCTGGACTTTGACGAAGGCTACAGAGATACATCAGTAAAAAAGATCATATTTCACCAGACGTAGGTTTGAATTATGGGAGATAAAAGCGCGGTGGACGTTTTGGTATTTTCACTTTAGCGTGAGAATATACGTAAGGCTATGTTGAAAGTGAGCGGGACAACTATGCCTCCTTCAAGTGTGACTATTTAGAGTTCACCGAAACTTCCTTGAAGTCAGTGGGTTTCAGTTGGGTAAATCCGAAGGTCTAAAACCTAGCTCTTTCCAGTACTGGACAGGAGCACAATATTTGGTCCACTGCTTCGTCCTCCACATAGCACAAACGACACTCCGTTGTTTGTTCTAGACCTAACTTCCGCAAGTGATTCCGCAGATGACAATCTCCAGTTAACAGACCAACTTGAATGCGCAGATCATTCCTGTTCCATTCTATGATCCTCGGGGGACGGAACCTGACTAGAGGGGTATGGTATGAACATCTTCGAGTGTAGTAGCCCTGCCGTATCTCGCCAATATAGAAGTGCTTTCCTCTCTACCCAATCCGAGATGGTTTTCTTGGAAGTGCTTTTCGCAATGCGCGCGAATGGTTTCTGACCTATGAACACATATTCGGTTGTTTTTCTTGCGAGTGTGTTGGCCAATATATTGCCTTCCACTTCGCTATGGCCTGGAACCCAAAAAAAAAGTTACTTTGTTCCTTGTTCCAAGTTCGATCAGGAGATGTATGCAGTTTTATACGAGTCTTGAGTGAATCCGTTTGTAGCTCAGCGCTTTCAGAGTAGCCTGGCTATCTGAAAAGGTTTTTATAGATTTGTTTGTCATGAGTCTTGCGCAGCTCCCTGACTCCCAACTCCATGGCTATCATTTGTGCTTGGAAGATTTATTGTATACCTCCCACGGTTTACTGAGATTTCAACTCTTGGCTCAGTACCAACCACTCCTGCTCGTGTCTCCAGTTCTGACTTGGAGCCATCCGTGAATAGCGCAAGATCGGGGGGTGATATGAAACTCTCACTGCTCTTCCACTCGTGTCTTCCTGGGAAAAGAACATTATAGGATCTTTCCACAAGTGTTTGGGCAACCATGCAGAATACATTATGGTTTATAATTCCATTCATAGTCCAAGTTATGTCCAGTCTTAGTTCCTTTTTTTCCTGTAAGCTAGTTGATAGCAGTCCATTCTGGCACCTCTCTCTACCTATAAAATTAACTTAAAATAAATATGTGATTTACCGTGGCTCCACCCTTTATGAGCTTATTCCTAAAGTCCTCGGACGGGTTGTGAAAGACCCACTTCTCCCTTTGCGTGTTATATATCGGCGGTCCAATCGGTTGCAACTGCAAATCATAATTGAACCTAATCTTCTTAGGCTCCTGATTGTTCTTCAGGTAGATCTCTATCGGGAGGTTGAAACCGGCGTACCCGGAAGTCCTCAGCGAATACGGTGGCTCTTTCACAACTGCAAAAAAACAAATTTATTTTAGATTTTATTTCCGGTTTATAAATGTGTGTAAATGCAAAACTAGAACTAGAATTTTGGAAAAAAAAAACAGAATAATATTGACAAAAAATGGTATATTTTCGTAACGTTAGAAAAAACGATAATTTAGAAAATCCGAGTCAAAATATGATATGCTTGGATTAGATAAAAATTATATAAATACATATTTATATTCGTATCATATTTAATTGTAAAATAAAAATAATTCATCAAATATTGTAGGTAAGTAACATTTTATTTAGTACGCTGAAGTACCAAAATATAACTCTTTGTCGTCTAATGATTCTTGGGTTTTTATGCCGGCGTCGTTGAGCTATCCATGAGTGGATGGTCATATTTTTACAGTTCCAACTTTTTATTTTTTTCTATAGTCAATAGTCAAGCACAGATTTTTTGCCTAAGTAACTAGATAATTCGTAGGACTCAACGAATTCGAATGTAGGACTCGTACTCAATTAAACTAATATCTTGAGTCGGTAATATTCATACTATCTAGACCAGCCATAATACTTCTCATGACTAAATACGCCTAAATTAGCGGAACTGCACGGGAGGGGGGTGTATAAAATCTAGCTTTTTGACGGATTCTTCTAGAATTATAGATAGTTATCAATTGACTAATTAAAACAAAAGAACCAAAAATGTTAATCTGTGTCTCATAAATACAACTGATTACCTTTAAATGCTATACCTATATTAGATGTCTGAATGAGAATATAATATGTACCCAGTTCTTACCAAATAAACATGGAACTGCAACTCATTACAACACAAAAATAAATATGCTCCACAAGCTATCGTCAAGTAAACTATTGTAATTACCACAACTTTTTAATCAACAAAGTACTTTTATAGCATGTATAATAATCCAGGTGCAGTAGAAATAAAATATACGCGTTAGATACGAATATAGGTACCTACTTAAATTAAATAAAAAGTTTTCGAGGACCAACTCATTTGCAATGTTTTCCAATGCATATTTACCCGATAACGTAAAATAAAATTATGTAATTTCTAGAACTTATAGTGTAGTTGCAACTCTGCTACTCTGATGCATCTCAAGTAAAATCTACTGAAATATAAACCCATTACAAACGTCGTTGTAGCCTTTTTCAATATTTAAAGGGCTTGTCAATGAACAATCTGGACTAAGTCATAATTATTGACTGATTAGCAGACCCCAGTTTATTTTTTGAGCCAGTGAAGATGAATCAGAGACAACCCAAAAATGAGACACACTTAACTCGGACAACATCGTTGTCCTAAAACACCGGACGCCTTACTGGTTCTTATTTTCGATTTATTAGCTATGCAGATACAACACTATTTTTAGGATTTTGATAATAATCGACTTCATCTAGGAAATAACTTCTTGAAAAAATTGAAAAACATACAACAAACGAAAGAATTCTAGTAACCCTGGAAGTCTAACAACGGAAGACATAACATCAACGAAAGATTTAAAAAATTGAGTCAAATTGATCGACTCAGTACTTCCCACACATAATGGTGATACCATTTTATTTTCCCATATAATGGCTCGCCAGCCCGAAAAAAAAATACAGCACAAAAACTCTCGTAAATAGTTTCTTGCATATCTCCCTGTAGGAACTAGGACGACCAACGAATTCGAATAGGTAGAAGCAGTAAACAAGGGTTTTGTTTGGACCCACTATGTCAAGCATATTATAAATATTGTGTTTATCGTTGTGTTTATCAAGCAGCTTGATGCTCGTAGCAAGAAATTAGGGGAGGTAGAGGATCGGACTCAAAAAATAGCAAAGGATAACTTGGCCACGTTGCCAGATCGTCTCCGTGTAAACCTATTGTATTTTCGTTGACAACTGACAATATATATTTTGCAGTCATTGCAGTAATAGTAAAGTCGAAAAAAGCGTGTGAGGAAAATCACAAAATAGACTTTTGCTCCAAAGGAAGATACTGATCAATTTATTGTTATTATACAGGGTGCTACTTCTTTGTCAACTGTACATAGAAGTCGTTAAAATAAACAACTTTTTCAAATAACTCTTTCCCGAAAACTGAAAAATAAGCGAGTTACAAAATCGAAAAAAGTAAGTCTTGATTGTGTAATGTGTATCAAGACGTACCTACCTAGTCTGTTTGTATTTAGTTTTTTTTTTTTTAGGTTGATCGTTTTGGGTTCATTGTTATAGTTTAGCGTAAAATTTGGGTTTTAACGGTGCATAAAGTATTAAAAGATCATTTTGAACAATTCCACAAATTTAATTCCCGCGGATTTCTGTAAAAAATAACATCGTGTTTGTGAACACAGTGAATAATAATAACTGGGCCTTGCCAATATACAGATGCCTGTAAGAGCATGGACTGAGACGAACCGATTAACAATTGACCAAACCCCAGTTAAACCATTTTAACCTCAACAATTGAACCCGTGAGGTTAGTTACTGAAACTTAAAAATACCATAGTAGTTTTTCAGCGGCCCAGGAGTGGCGTTCACACACAAACCAATCTCACCCCCCATTTCGGTTTCCGCTAAATTAGGTCAAGCCAATATTTCTGAAAAAACGTGACAACGTCGCATCAACGGAAATCCCAATTCACAGGTAAAAAAAAAATACCCATATCTCGACCCAGACGCAATCATGACCCTTTCCTTTTTTCACCCTTTATTTACCAGACGACAGGTAGCGGACTCGCTGAGTTCTATTGTTTGTTTTGGCTGATGCGTGCAAACCTTGTTATCGGTAAGAAATGCCAGTGACGTCTCAAAAGGGGTGTAGCTCATGGAGCGAGAGAATATTATATTCATGTATTTCCATTTCGTTTACGTTTCTATTCCAGCTGATTCTCATGAACATGCCGTTTTTTTAGCTAACCGCGATTCATAAAACTGAGATTTAATATTTCATTAAATAAGAAACGTTTCGAAGTTAATGTCACTTTAAATTTGTTTTTCCAGTTTTACGTAAAATGAATTATTGAAAAAAAATTATTTTGCGCCGTAAACAATTTATGCTAAATTTATAAAAATAGAATTTAAATAAATTTATTTTATACGTTTCTTGTCTTCAAACTTTATTGTTCATTTGTGTACCAGACAGTTACCTGTTGCAGGTTCCCTTCTTCAAAATGTTTCGATCTGTAATGATAGTCTCGAAACTGGGAAGATTGCGATACATAATGCTCATAAGTACCCGTTCCCATATATTATAGTTAATGTGTCTCTGTTTCTAAGGCAATAATAGCTAATACAGCAAATTTATTACTGCACTGCCTGTTGCTCCAATGTGAGAATCATACACTCCGAAGGTGAGAAGCCTGACAAAGGTGATAAAACCTCCCTTTTATATATTTTCAGGGCCAAATTCTTTCAAATACCAAATCATGATCACTAAGTAGATGGGTTCTTCAAGTTGTATTTTTTGTAGGTCTGTTGTATTTAAGTTTATTTTTAACATTATCTGGTAATAGAAATATGTATATTGAAATATATTGAAAAAGTTCAGTGTAAGTTTTCATTTAATGCACCCCAATGTAAGTACTTAGTAGTGTTGTAGTTCCCTTTCAAATATTCAAACAATTAGTGGACCCGTATGGTACATAAATAGTCCAATAAATTTGGACTGGCTGCGATTGGTCGTAAATCCTATGCCACGAGTATTTAAGATCTGGCTAGCATGAGCTGCTCTTTCGTCACACGCTGACCATCACTCCCTCAAAAATAATGTAACGTACGTCTATGTCTGTATAATAAAAGCTCTTTAAATCCAGCGGATTTCTGTCAATTTCTGTAAACAATAACATCGTCTTTGTAAACAAGCGGTAAATAATAACACCAGGGTCATGGATACACTCACATGCCTGTTAGCGCATGGGCTTTGCTTCTTCTAGCCTATTCGAATTCGTTGGTCGCTCGGTTTCTGTAATAGGCAAGGCAATAGTCGGATGGAGCTAAAAAGTGTATTATACCGTAAGCTCTTTTTTCACAGGTCAATGGTCAGTCTATTATGAACGCAACAAATTTTTCAGTTCTAGAACCCCCACTCCCCAATTTCACCTTCACCCAAAAAAAGTAGGAATTGATCAGGCACACCTAAAAAGCCTAAAAACGAAGTTCGAGCTATTTTATTGCTGCGCCGCTACTCACACGATTTCTGAAAACCATACGTGATTTCCATCCTTTAAGTTAATAGCACAATATAGAACAATCTGCAAAGTAATACCTACTGTTATGGGGGTATACATCAGAAAGTTCTTGGTTTCTATAATGGGCAAGACAATGTTTGGATGGACCTAAAAAATAGTGTTATGCCTCTAGGTCTTTCTTTCAGAGGTCAATGGACAACCTAGGATGAATATAACAAATTTTTCAGTTTTACACGGGCGACGCCTCTCGTCTAGGAGGCGGACGGACCTCAGGAACAGGATTATATGTGGAAAATCGAGGAGTACGGGTGAGTTACTCTTTAAATACGTACACCACTATTTTCGAAGCAGAAGCATATTATGCAATACTCTCTGCTGCATGTAATGAGGTGAGAAAGGGCACAGAGCAGAAGGTTTACATCTGTTCTGGCAGTCAGACGGCTCTGAACACAATCTGCGGGCCCACAACTAGGGGACCCTTGGCTCAGGAGTGCGCGGAGAGACTGGAAGAGCTGGCCAGACTGAGGGAAGTTACCTTAATGTCAGACTCGGCACCGGGAAACCGTTTGTTGACCCAGAGCCCGCTACAGGATTAAGTAGGCAGCAGGTAACGTCACCCTCAAAAAGTGCGTAAACGATACCATAGGTGAACAGTAGAGGCAAAGTGAGGGATGCAAACAAGTCAAAGATTTTATAGTCGGGCTGAACACATCTAGATCGGCATGGTTATGGATCCAATGCTGATAGGCAATCAGAAACCTTGTGGATGTTCTGACGGGGCACTGTAGGCTCAGGTGGCACCTATCTATTAGGGAGATGACTCCCTATGTATGGGCTGTGGAGAGATCGATAAAACGGCCTACCACTTCATTGCGGAATGTTTGTTGCTAGGAGGATCTGATAAACTCCAGCCAGGGGAATTACCCTCTCTAAGCTGGGCCGCCATATTAACCTTTGTCAAAAGGTCGGGAAGGTTTGGTATGGAGGGGCAGCCAGGTAGTGGTGGCTGAGGGGTTATATTCGGGGATGGCAAAAAGGACCTACTGGGGCGTACTTACCAGGCGCGGCCGCCCCAAGCTACTACTACTACTACTACTACTAGTATATAACAATATCGGAAACTTTGAAGTTGTTCGAATCTGTGCAAGCAAGGGAGCAGATTCTGTAGATAACTAAAATATTACTCAGATAAGATAGCTAAAAAGGTATTACATCCGTGTCATAACATAACTATACAAGAAGTGTGACCTCGAGTGTTTCCATTTTATAAAATATTTCATGATGAGACCATTATGCAGAATAAAATAAAAATAAGAAATCATAATATACACCTACAATGCCTAAAACTGAGCGTTTTTATAAAACGAATCCACAGATCGGAAAAACAAATTGCAGAATCAAGCTTGCGCATGCGCATATGGAACTTGAGCCGCCAAACGTTGCTTTCGGGACAGCATTAGGGTTTCATTACTCACCATAAAAATATGATGTATAAAAACTGTCTTGAATTTGCTCTAAGGGTTTTTAGTCGTTGGACGGCGAATCATAAAAATATTTACTTGACAAACTAAAATATATCGCAACAGGCGGGGCAAAACAAAGATTATATATTCTAACATACCTATATCAAAAAGCAGAGATAATACTGAAAATAGATAACAGTGTTTATATGCTGGGTTTTTTTATCGGAGATTTACGTTTTATGAAGAATTCAAGGCAGATTCAATATGGCAAAATGAAATGAAACGATAGAGAGCAAGACAATGAGGCTATTAAGTGTAGGAGATACATAGTTTATATCAGCTGTTATTCTCTTTCTGTGAAGTTTAAGATAAAGTTCCCAGAGTAGGTAAGCGAGCAAAAATGAATTTCAGTAGCTTTCTTGAATGTACATATCTATCTATCTTTAAATAAATGAAATACCTTTCTGTTTTAGAATACGAAAAATCTAAGAAGTGTCTGCTGATAGTTTTTGTAAAAATCTCCATCAGGTAGTTAGACTCGGGTCTTTCTCTGCACATTCGAGCGATAAAGAGTTTTGAGCTATGTAGTATGCTATTTGTATGGAAAACTGAAATGGGAATCATTCAATAATGAAGTCAATATACTTTTTTGGCTACGCTCAAGGAGATTACGAATCTGGGATGCATAAAAATGAATTAAACAATACTTTGTTGGTACCATCTTTGCCCAAAATTCCTTCAACTTAAGAAATGTCACAAGAAAAACGACCAAAAGAGAAGTTTGAGCTTTTTTGTACTTTATTGATTTTCATCGTTTTAATTACAACACTCGCACTGGAGGGACTCTTTAAAAACCACACCAGTTTTTATGCTTGCCGCGGCAGTAACAACGAACAATGTGTCAAAATTTCATCGCTATCATAACAGGAATTCCAGGTGATCCGATATTGAAGAGTATACCTGATATCAGTGGCAGCTCGTGGTCATTGAAGAAGGGGGTTCACTAGCTACCCCCTCCCCTCAACCATGATGAGATTTTTTTTAATCAAAATATCTTCTGGCTTTAAAAATGTAGATATAAATGAGAAAGAGAACATGATAAACGTTTTCATTCAGAACTTACTTGGATTTGAAATTAAATGAAAGCTTATTGATTTTTTATTACTGTGTTCATTGTTTAAACGCTTGACGGTTTAAACAATGTTTAAGTTCATTTTTATTTAAATTTGTCAATAGAAGCTTCAGTAAAGTTTAGAATTCGATCTATAAATGTTTTTTCCAATTTTTTTGCTACAAACTCATACAGCTAAGATTGTTTCGTAAATACTCCACCGTAAAATGGTTCGTATTTAATATACTTATTTGAATACTTATTACAACGCAAAACCCTGCGAACGGCACTGAGATTACTTTAAAATCAGACAACTGAGCACAAGAAAAGTGTGCGCCTCATCCTATTAAAATTGGCGATACCCCCTTTCCCCGCCGGTACGGTGCCCGTGTGGGGGCGGGTTAGAATATCTCCCATCGTATATCCTGCGTGTCGTAAAAGGCGACTAAAAGGAACACCGAACTACTGTCGGTATAAGCAGTAACCTCTTCTCAACCAACAGCTTCGGGTGGACGAGTTGAGAAGAGTCAGGACACCTTCTTGTCCTTGGGGTGAGAAACTGCTACTAAAGGCGGATGAACCAGTAGATGCCATCTGGCCAACGGCACGGGGAAGCAGAAAGCAAATGGGAAACTGTCTGTTAAGACATTGTGACTATGATGATGACGAATACATACCTAGAATATGGGTAAACCCCGCCCACAATACCGCACGTGCGACTGCCGAACGGCCCGGCTAGATATTCGGCCGCACTCGGGCTACACAGCCAGCGATTTTCTGTGAACCCTAATTGCCATTAGCGTACAACCAAATATTGGGAAGGTTCAGGCACGATAAAAAATAAATATTGATTTTTTTATTTTTAGAAATTTTTGGGGGTGCACGTGCTCATGTGCTCTTATGGACGAGCTGCCTCTGCCTTATATACAGGCTGTCCCCTAATTAATGGTACACAACAAAACTTCAGATTCTTTGGGTAAAAGTATCAAGATGGAACCAAACTTACCTCAGTGCAAAAGTTGATAAAAACTGAAATACAGGGTCAAAGTTTTCAGGCAAAAAATAGAGAAGTTTGCAAAAAAATAAAATTTAGAAAATTCATTATTATCTGATAGTCTATTTCTTCACTTGAAGAACGTCGAAAAAATCATCTGAATATTCCAAAAAACGGCGGAGTTATTCAATTTTATATTTGCGTAAAGCGACCGCGGAGGTGAAAAGCCGTATGACGTCACATGTTATTAATTGTTCGCGGCAGCCACAGTCTGGTCGGGACTCCGCTTAGCATACGCTGCGCTGTACAGTATGCGACATTTAGACTTGAGTGGAACGGCGAAGGTGTTTGTTGTAACGGGCCAGTATATTTTTGAAGTATATAGGAAGAGTGCGTTCGTGGTGATTCTAGTAATCTTCCTAAGTGGACGACATTATTATGGACTTTTACTTCCCACACCGATAGGTGAGGGGAGTATTGTGATCGTGAAAATTTTCGATTTTGAGATAATACGCTTTTTGGGTGTCTTATGATGTCTACATAACGGAAATCCTAATCTCAGTAACCGCTGCATGGATTGTTATGAAATTTGGCAACGATATGCTGTGGGGGTAGTAGTAGGTAATGTTCCTATAAGTTTGAAAATCGGTGCATGGGCGGGGGAGTAAATAGCAAAAAACCAAAAATTTTAAATATTCCTCAAACTTTGTTTTTAGGCGTATTAGAGGTTCCTGATCATTTTCTACTTTTTTTTGAATGGGCGTGATATTGGGGTGGTTTGGGGGGTGGGGGGTTGTAAAACTGAAAAATTATTGTATTCATAACAGGCCGTCCACTAACCTGTCAAAAAAAGGCCTAGCGTCATAATACACTTTTTTAGGTGCATCCGAACATTACCTTGGCTATTACGGATCGTCGAATTTTCTGATGTGTATACATGCGAGAGTATTGCTTCTGATCATTCTGTATGGTGTAACCAGGAAACTGTAGGATTGATTTCAATTAAATTTTCACACAGTATTACTACCGCTGCGAGGATGTAAAATCTGTATGATTTTTAAAAATCGTGTCAGCGGCGGCGCCAGCGCAGCAATAATAAAAAAACTAATAATATAGAAACAGCTCAAACTTCGTTTTTAGGCGTTTTAGGGGTTTCGTGATCATTTTCTACTTTTTTGGGTGGGGGTGAGATTGGGATAGTTGGGGGGTGGGGGTCATAAAACTCAATTTTTTTGTATTCATATTAGGCTATCCATTGAAATATTTGTTTGGTGATTTTATGGTGGTGTTACACCTAAGTACAATGCAATATTTATAGTTTCTCGGTCTGCTCATTGATTAACGTATTGTCTGCTAGACATATTCTAATAATACGAGTACCAATAAACTGCAGTGCATCGTTCTGTTACCGTCGGCGTCGCTTACCCTACTGAAAACAGTGTGACGTCACAGCGGCTTCGCGCGGAGGATAAGGCAATTCAAACTTTGAAGGACTATAACTTTTCTATTAATGGAGATAATTACAAAATTTTTTCGCCGTTGTTCTAACTCTTTAGGACTATCTGATTAACTAAAATTTGAAAAAATGGAAACTTCCTCATTCTTAGTAGGGATGTCACTTGAAGATAGGGTGCCACTTACTATTCATTGAGCCTCTTTAAAATTATGTAACCTTTTTTTGTTACGGTATATTGGTGTAAATGATGAAGATTATGTTTTATTACATATTTTTATGTGAAAAAGATGTACTTTGTGAATATCGCCTCCCGAAAGCGTTTTCCAGACATTTGCTTATCAATTAGTCAGTACACAGTCAAATTTGCAAATGTAATTTTTTTATTGAAGTAGGTTGTGAATAAATCAATGTCAGTTGCAATACAAATTTCAGATTTCCTCATGCATGATCAACAAACTTTATTACTAGATTTTTCAATGTTATTATAATTAAAATATAGATTATTGTGCACAGGCACAATTTTTACATGGCCTTCAGAACTTTTTTTGTAATTCAGAAGTCCAACCACCAAAAATTTGTTTGGCATTTATTTGCCTCCACTGAAACAATTTCCAAAAACTATAAAGTTGCAGCTGTAACCTAACATAGTAACCTGAAGTTGAATTATAGGAGAAGTCAAGAAAATTTTTGATCACACCTTTATGACAGTTTTCAAAACTGTGCAAGCTAATGGAAACATTTCAATACCATATCTGTACTTAGAGATTTATAAACAGGCGAAGTGTCATTGGTTAGATGGACAATTTATGGGTTGATGATAGGTTGATGAAAATAATATAACACCATAAAAAATATTGTCTCGAATTTGTTTCTTTTTTAGTGTTAATGATATGAAAAATTACATCTGATCAACCTTCAGTTCAACCCTACTTCCAATTCCTTTCTAAGGGTACAAGCATAGTAAATCAGCAAGATAAGAGACAATCAGTGAGGTACGAGGGCGGTTTATATATCTTACCTTATTTCAAGTGGATGCACATGGCTATTAGAGGTTCAAAGCTACCATACTGATCTATTTCACAAACCATATAATAGATCGAAGTACTTGTATTGTGTGATCAAGGCCCACACTATTTATTATAAGCTATACAGCAGGCACGTATCCAGGGTTTAGTTTTGGGGAGGTCCAGATTAGGGTTGGCACCTTTAAATTTGCTATACAGGTTCAAAGGCTCTGTGTCCAATCAACATCTGGATTTGTATCAATTATTTTAACAATGGGTACTGATTTTGGGACATCTGTCTATCTAAAACTGCACATATCAATACAATGTGAGGTGAACAAATGAGGAAAGCAGTTGAAAACTCTTCTTCTGATAATTATTTAGAATTACTGCCTACTTGTCACCAGTACAAAGCACAGTGTTGCATTATCCAACAGCCAAAATTGATCTTCACTGTCTGAATACATTTTAGCAAATGGAAATAAAAGAAAAAATAGGCACTGACATCTTAAAATGTCAAATGTTCCTTTGCCTCTTACCTTGCTGTTCTACTGTGTTTATATCCTAACTCTAATTGTAAGGTCATATGACTTCTACAATGCAGCAACTCTATAACTAATACCAAAGTATGTAATTTATCAAGTAAATTAATTGATAAATCAAATATAATAATACCATGTGATAGAGAATTTAACAGTATCATCACCACATAGTTGAACTGATTGTTCCATGAAAGCTATAACAAAAACTTGCAACATTTTTCTATGATGACCACATAATAAAATTTGTTTTGGTTATCTCTTAGTAATAATAATAAACATTAAATGTATCGTTCTGACTCTCTCTGTGAAAAATATTTTATAGCTGTGACATATTGACAGATGGATAATATACAACAATTTCACCTTCAAATACAGGTCTGCTATATGAAAACACACAGACACCATAGCTATTTTCATATAATTATTTGAAAACCCACAAGATTTGTATGTATGTTAGATAGCTTTTTATAATTTATGTATTTAGAATCAAGAGATTACTTAATGCAGGAAACAACTATTTTTCAACACATTTTTCTTGAAATTATTTTATAAACTTATACTAATTACAAAAATATGAATATTGAAACCAACAGAAAACTATTGATGATTGGCCTTCATGAATTAGGTATGCTGATTAGAACTTGTTTACATTATTCAAATATGAATATGATTAAGGAAACTAGATATATGTAATAGTTTGGTTTGCAAATAAGCTGCAAAAATCTGATCCAACTATAGCATGTTAATATAATTAGCAAGTTGATGAAATGGATAGGTACAGGTTTGATAATAAAAAAATATAAATATGTTTTTGTAATAAATTTGGAGTTCTAAGCTCCTTACTGACCAATTCTCCACAATACTAGATACCAAATAGAAAATACTTTGAACAATTTGTGTTACTTCTCTAAATAATTACAGATTTTTGTCAATTGAAAGGATGTAAAATGGAAGCTGTTAATCAGAATGAAGATACTGCTATAGTTTTCTGGTCAGATCATCCTTGTTTATATTTATTTGATATTTCAAAGTTGAATTGATTTTTTTCCAAGATTTTCTTATGTAACCTATATAAGGAATAGCAATAAGAAAAACATTTGTTTTAGTGAATGAAATAGTTGGTGTTTTACTAAGACTTATTTCATGATTAAATTTAGATTTCTTGTCTTTTGCTTATTTGTTCATATTTATTCAAATGGTATATTTGTGATTTCTTGAACTTTGTGAAGCATTATTATGTTGTTTACAATTCCGCTAAGCTAACTGTCAAACAATGAATATCTAGTATAACTAGATTTTTGATGTCTCAAAATGTAACCTGAAGATCACATCTGAAACCCCAAGTCAAGAGAGACAAGAGCCTAAAGAAGTAGTAACCTTAACAGTATGAAAAATAATTTTACTTTAAATCTGTGCTTCCGATTTATACCAATATTTAATATGGCAGCATTTGTATGGAATATAAAATGGAATTACCTCGCTTAGGCTTTGGAAATGTTTCGTGTAAATTGAAAACGACCTTTTCTATGTAGTGGTGTATCTCAGAGCCATTACAGCCCTGGACAAACACCTCCCAATCGTGTGTGAATCCCTCTGGAGTAGTCTTGGTTCTCAAGGAGGCACTGTGCCCTATTTCCAAATGGATAGTGAAAGACATGTTTCACCTAAACATTTTGTCTATTTTCTTCATCAAACATGGTTTACTGGTGTTATACTTCCTTAAACATCCATGAATAATTACAGTAAATAACCTAATTTTAGGTTTTCTCTTCGCTATACAAACGGAGTTATACGGAGTTTTTAACTGGTCCTTCACAACTTTGTTATATGCATTTATGCTCGATTCATGTTCCTGACATGCTAATTTTTATTTATAAATAAATTAGACAGAAAAATGCACAAAAATTAATGAAAATTACTGCGCAAGATTTGTTTATTAATATTAAAAGATGTCAGATGTCACTGTCAAAACCAAGTCAAAAACAAAATCATCCTGTCATTTCTCTTTACTTCTCAAGGTTCGTTCCAGGAAGCGTTCAGGTGGCGTTCAGTGTGTTCAGTGATTCAGTACACCATGGCCGACTCTACACTAGGCCGGAGCCTTAGATGTGGCAACGTGGCTTAGCTGTCAAATAGTGGCCCTATAGTTTCAGAATAATTATTACATTTTATATGTATTAGAGTTCATCTCGATTAATAAATTAAGAAAAATACTTTTTAGAACTACTACTACTAATACCACTTACATCTGATGTCTGTTTCATCACAGTCAGACACTACAAAATAAAAATAAACCATGGCCGACTGGACTGTAGGCCGGAGCATGAAATATGGCAACACTGAATCTGGGGGCCGAGTTTGCATTTGTTGTTATGTCATGTGTATTCTTCCAGGTGCAGAAAATATGGTTGGAAGGTGATTATTAATGTGTTTCTACCTATTTACCTGCACAAACGAAACTATAAAGATAACAAGATGCCTGCAAAGCGTGTAGTAACAGGTTGCAGCCCAGGAGAGGACTACCAAACCATGGCCCAACATAACCTTATTCCAGATTAAAAAGAACGTTGCAGGGTGATTTTTAATGGGTTTCTACTTATTGACCTGCACAAATGAAACTATAAAGATAAAAAGATGCCTGCAAAGTGTGTAGTACCATAGGTTTCACTAGCAATTGTGCGTCCAATAAGGGACATAAACAGAAGTGGGTGAAAGGTATTCCTCGCAAGGGCTGGTTATATTTATAAGGATAAAGACAATAATTTACAAACATTTCAAAGGATAAGACCTATTTTAAAGCATAATGTGGTATCTATAATGTTTTCTGGACCTCCCAAATATCACAGAAAAATACAGTTAATAGAACTCATCTGGGCATGGCCTGGGGCATACCTACGAAAGGATTTGATAGTGAAAGGGAAATCAAGACCAGCAAGAATGGCTTCACAGTGACCTAATAGTGAATTTTTCTAGCTCAAGTGACAATGTACAAAGTAAATTGAGTGTTCATTTAAGTGGAAGTGGAAGTGGCAGCAGGAAACAGGTTGTGTTTATTCATGGCCGCCTCTACACTAGGCCGGAGCCTTGGATAAATAAATAAATAAATAAATAAATATTTCTCAAATGTAAGCCTGTACTCTCGATATCTATCTGACTAGATGACGCATTTTGAGCCCAATATTAAAAAACTACAGCGCCTTAAAAAACCGCTCCATTGTGCCCCACTCTCCCCTTAAAAATTGAGTAGAGAACAGTCGATAGAGTCCCACTGCAGATCACTGCCCACATAGCACTGGATGATATGAGAATATTCTGTTCACATTCACTACAGATATTATGAATATTCTGAGAAAATTCCATGGATAATTAGAATATTTACAGAATATTCTGTAAACGTTCGAAATGGGAAAAACACGCTATATTCCTAGAATATTCCGCCGAATATTCGGCACGGATATTGCATGAACAATCGTGGTAGAATGTTTTTGAATATTCTAGGAACATTTTGTCTAAATTACCTCATATACGAAACATTTTTAGGGAATTATGGATACTGTTCCAAAAATAATGGCACCTACTAGCGGCAGATGGTCACAAAAGTTAAGTGGTTAGACATCTCAGTCTAGATAATAAAGTGAAAAAATGTAAACTTGTTGCATTTAACCTCAAAATTCTACTCACATTATATAATGAACGATACACCATATAGTAGGTGACCATAATTTGGAACACTGTCACACACTTTATAACAACCAGCAACTTTATTGTACAAAATTGGGTATAAATTATAAATGCAGGTCTTTCAGGAATAAAACTCGTGAATTGCTTAAATGCCCACATCACAATGTTTCCGAAAAGAGTTGGAAGTTTTACGTATTTGCGCAGTGTCATTGCTAGCAGTACGAAAGTTAGATATATGAATAAATATTATTCTTTTGACTCTTATCAGTACATTCACTCAACATCGTCTCGAATCAGATTAACTTCATTGAAATTATTCATAGTGATACAAGGCCTTTACGGAAACAGTGATCTGGATCCAGATAGATCAGTTACACGACAAACAGCTGTCAAGTGGGAGTTATGATTCCATGGATTTAACGGATATTGAATAACGAAAAAGTTGGTTTAAGAATAAAATACAGATGGTTAAGGAAAACAGCTACTGATCTGAATCATCCGATCGTACTATACAAGAGTAAACTGACCCTATTTCTGACTGATCCGAGATCACTTTCCGAATGTCAGAATCAGTGATCCAAGTGATTGGGTTAACCCGATAATAGTTTTCGTAAAGGCCTACTATTTCTGGTTCATTCGTGAACTTTATAAGAGTTCCGTCACAGAATTCAAGAATTCAATACCAGATGAAATTCTGTAGTTTTGTAATCTGTAACCGTACCTTAGATAAGGAAAGAGAGGGGATACCGCACGCCCATTTGATGCTATATGGATTAGCTGATACCGAAAATGAATAGCTGTCAAAATGCTGGTGGAAAACTGACGGTAGTGTCAAGGTGGTGTTTTTTGCGATATTTAACGTTTTTAAGACCAATAATTGTGAAATATTGTGGTGAGCGTAATGGTGGGGTGTGCAGCTTACCGTTGTAAAAGCCACAGCAGCAGGAAGGAGCCAGGAATCACTTTTCACAGGTAAATTTATGATCTTATTTTTTTGGTGTATCCGAAATTCATGCAAATATCTCGATATCTAGTTCAAAGATATATGTGTATCCGAAATATAATTTGGAATGTACCACTAACATGCGAATCATAATGTTTTTGAGCACGTAAAGTCTAAAAATTATGTTTTTAAGGGATTTTTTGGTTCAAATACAATCAGTTTTCCAGTGGCGTATCTATTATAGCTTACATTTTGAATAGAAATATTATGACTTTGCATTGTAATATATAATATACCAATACCCTTATACAAGGTGTGCATTTCAAGGGTGGCCTTTATTTGTAGTTGTATGAATAATAAAATTAATTTTCTTTCTTCCTCGACAGGTTTCCTAAAGATCTTCCTAGACATGATTTATGGATCAAAAATATGAGGATCGAAGGTTGGAAGCCTACAAGTAACGATAGGCTTTGTTCTAAGCATTTTGAACAGAATTTCCTTCATCAAACAAATCAAAAAGTATATCTTCTGAAAGGAGCAGTCCCCACCATATTTGACGAGCTTCCGGAATACTTACGTCCAAAAATTGTTATAATTCCTAGCTTACATTGTCTACGCTTAATCAATATTAAAATAATGGCTAGACTTCGTTTTAGCGGAAACCGATTTGAGGCTTGAGAGGAGTGTCAATCGACTCGGTTTGACGTCCTGAGTAAAACAAGACCACTCCTAGACCGAGGAAACGCTCCAGTGAAAAACTACGGCATTTTAAAGTATCAGTACCTAACCTAACTTAACCCAACGGGACAAGTTGTTGAGGTCAAAATAGGTTAAATGGGGTTTAAAGGATTGTTAATTGACTCGGTTTGACGCCTCGAGTGGGATTAGACCATACCCAGCCTAGGAAAACGGCCCGATAAAAATCTATGCCTCTTTGAAATTTCAAACCTAACCTAAAAACGACTTCGAAATTTCTATATTTTTTCCACGAAAATATGATCAATTCGAAAGTACTTGACGAGTAAAGTACAATGACACTAGAAGCAACACTAAGAAATGGAAAATAAAAAACTTATGATACTTTGAATTCTTAATGTTCCTAGAAATTAGGTAGGTTTAAGTTGGTTTGTTCACTTGTATAGACAGGGGGGCCTGGGGGGGCTGGCCCCCCCAGACGTTACTAGTTTTGTAGATTTTGAATACTCCATGTAATATACTCCCAGCTAAGTAGGGTAGGTCACCTGTTCAGTTTTTTCAGTATGCTGGAATAGGCCCCAGGCGCAGACCTTCGGAGACCTTTTTTAGCTTAATTTCCTAAACTGAGAATCAAAATAAACGCCTTTTCAGTCTACTAATTGATACAATTCGAGTCAGGACATCAAACCGAGTTGATTGACACCCTTTTTTAGCCCGACCGTATTAGTTAGGTTATATCAGGTATGATATTGAAATTGCCAAGTTTTAAAGTGGCGTAGATTTTCACTGGAATGTTTCTTCACTCTGGAAGTGGTCAAGTTCGAGTCACGATGTCCAGCCACGTCGATTAACACTCATTTTGAGCTCAACAAGTAAACTTTTTTGGATAAGTTAGGTTAGGTAACGAAACTTCAAAATGCCGTAGCTCTTCACCAGAACGTTTCCTCAGTCTGGGAGTAGACTCGTTCAATTCAGGACGTCAAACCACGTCGTTTGACACCACTCTCGACCCTCATTTCGGTTTCCGCTAAAACGAAGTCTTACCAAAATAATAAACATCCTAGGATTATGATAGATGGATAGATAGATATACTTTATAGTCTAAGAATTTACAAGATTCTTATTGACGAAGCTATATAATAACAAACAAAACTTTTGGGATATTCACTAAAACCTGTGAGGAGGAAGTTTGTTATAAATCTTCACTCCATTGTATATAATTGGATCATTAATGAGTTATGATTTGGGTGTGATATTAATTTAAAATCATTCTTATGCCTTATGCCTATATTCTATATTTATGGTCTCAAATTTGGTTTTATATTTGAGTATTAGTGATGACGTTTCCAAAATAAACAGTGCAATAAAGTAAGGAGAAATACGATTACGAATGGCTGAATAACCATTTAAAAATTGATAGCTATGAAAATCAAAAGGCAGCTAACCTCAAAAATGTAATAATTTCTTGTGTTACAGTTACATTATTAAACAACTATATTTAGGTGTGTTTACTCGATACGAAATCAAAACAAAATGTTACTGTCACTTTTCCTATAAGATTCAGTCACTCATTCACATCTACTTAAATCATAAATTAATTTGTTCTGTCTTTCTTTCGGAAATAATGTTTCAAACATTGTCTAATATACAGCTCTGTTATTTTAGGCAAAAGAAAGAAAAAGACCCCGTGAACGTGATGTTCATCCAAAACCATCGCCATCAACCTCAGCTCTGACTGCACAGGACGACTCTCCCCGGAAAAAGAAACTTAGAAGAGAACTGCTGCTGCAAAAAGATAAGAATAAGGAAAAAACGAAAAAAATCCGTGCCCTTGGTCAGTCACTGAAAAGAGCACACAAAAAAGTAGCCTCTTTAAAATAATTGCTGAGGAATTAGAGCGACAAAATTTACTATCTCAAGAAAATTTAGTTTTAGTTCAAAATATGAGCAAGGTTAATATAGAAATATTGAACAGAAAAATGGGGAGAAATGTTCAATATTCACCTGAACTTAGGAAATTTGCCCTGACATTAAATTTTTTTTCACCAAAGGCATACAACTATGTGAGAGATGTTTTTGACACTTGTCTCCCGCATAGCAAAACTATTGCTAAATGGTTTCAGAATGTGGATGCTGAGCCTGGTTTTACCAAGGAATCAATAAATACCTTAAGAAATAAGGTTCAATCATCTGACAGACCAATAATTTGTTCATTAATTATCGATGAAATAGCCATACGGAAACATTTAGAATGGGATGGAAAAAAATTCCATGGTTATGTGAACTGTGGTACAAATTTAAACGATGACTCTAATGCTTTAGCCAAAGAAGCTTTTGTTATAATGTTGGTTTGCATCAATGGAACTTGGAAATTACCTGTCGGTTACTTTCTTACAGATTCTTTGAATGGCAGTCAAAAACATTCAATTGTATCTCAATGCATCCATCTCATTGAAGATACGGGAGCCAAAGTTATGTCAATCACATTCGATGGTACTCCATCTAATACCGCTATGTGTCATAACTTTGGATTCTTATTTAACATTTCAAATATACAGACAAGTTTCAGAGTTACAGATCACAATGTATATATTTTTTATGATCCATGTCATATGATAAAACTTGTTCGCAATGCATTTGGTGAAAAGAAAATCCTAATTGATTGTGATAACAATTTTATTCAATGGAAATACATAGCGCTTCTAGAGAAGCTGCAAACTAGCGAGGGCTTACATTTAGGGAATAAGTTACGTCGCGCTCATATTATTTTTTTCAAACAAAAAATGAAGGTTCGGCTTGCAGTTCAGTTACTTAGTGCATCAGTAGCCGATGCTATTGAGTATTGCGAAAAAAAGCTGAATCTTGAGGATTTTAAAGGTAGTCGGGCAACAGTTAAATTTATTAGAATTGTAAATAGCATTTTCGATATTTTAAACAGCAGAAACCTAGTAGCACCAGGTTATAAAAAAGCATTATGTCAAAAAAATATAGATCGATCTGCGGAATTTATCAATAGTGCAATTTTTTATCTTTCAAAGTTGAAATTATCTAATAATGAGCAAGTAATCATGTCTAACAGAAAAACTGGGTTTATTGGATTAATAATTTCATTATCAAGTTCTTTAGGATTGTACAAAGAACTTGTTTCTGAGAGAAAAACATTACTGTACTTTCCGTTGTATAAGATTAGTCAAGATCATTTAGAATTATTCTTTTCGTCAATTAGATCGAGAGGTGGCTGGAATAATAACCCAACCGCTCGACAGTTTCTAGCTGCTTACAAAAGGCTTCTGGTTCGAGCAGAAATTAGAGAGGGCGATATGGGTAACTGTATTCCATTAGATCAAATCCCTATTCTAAGTAGTTCTACAAAAAATGTAAGGTCTGAAGATGTAATTAATAGTAGTTTATCGAACCATAGTTTAATAGACATAAATGAGCCTTCTGATGATCTAGAAACTATTTGGAAGGATCATGACTACATCATGAATGCACCTGTGATAAGTGAATGTTCATCCCAAATTGTGCAATATATTGCTGGTTATGTTTCGCACCAATTACACAAAAAAAATAAAATCTGAAACATGTGTCACAGCATTGATTGGTACTAGAGATCGGTTTCTCAATTCCCTAATTGAATTTAAAAGCCACGGCGATCTGACTTACCCATCAAATGATGTTATCAAGATATGTTTGAAATCGGAACATTTTCTGAGAGTTAATGAAAATTGTATTCACACCAAACATTTTGTACCTTTGCTGATAAACAAAATAATATCAAGTTTTCTAGGCACCCCTATTTTCAGCTGCTTAGAACGTCACGTATTAGAAAATGATGTAAATCATATATATTTTTTAATAAAAGCTGTATGCACAAAATACTTAAATATCAGAATCCATTTTATTGTAAAATCTCGATCACAACAGGACAATCCAGTTCGGAGCCAATTAACAAAAATGATTCTGTTTAAAGGGCAGTAAAATATTGGTAGTTTTTGACCTTCATGACTGTAATATTGACTGCCATCAATTGTAGGAGCAAGCGAAATGCCACGTTCCTACAAAAAATTTATTTTTGTTGAAGCACACAATACTGAGTTTCACCCAAACTTCCCCATAAGTAAATACATAACTGCAATAAATTAGAACTTACTGGAAGCAAGGGGTTAAGTGATAGAGTTGTAATTTCTATGCAAGTTATAGCACCTCACCTATATTGAATGAATTGTTCGTTTTTATTTACTACTAGCTAATCTAGGGGTCATTTTCTAATTTTGTAAATGTTTTGATTTTGGATAAGATTAAAGGACCTTTGTATTTCTAGCCCAAAACTTACTTTATTTCATGTCTGAGATAATTTTTATGTTTAACCATTGATTAAGGTTAATACCTTAATCAATGGTTTAACCCTCCAGCTTTTTCATTAATTATTGCCACCGTCGCAAAAAGAAGTTAAGTATAAAAAAGCCTCGTTGGAGTAATTAAAAATACTGCTCTTCATTACACACTACAAACAGCAAGTAACAGCGTAACAGCAAGTAGATTTTTTTACTGCATATGGGGACTTCGAGATTGAAGGCATCAAATTCCTCAATCTCGTAAGCTAATCTATAATAATAAAAATGTTTTATTGCTGCTTCTGTTTACAGTATGTAATAGACAGTATTTTATATATAAACATAATGTCAATAAATATAAATATACTATAGGTATTATGTGTTCTTTAATAATAAAAAATTGATTTACTACAAACTACAAGCAGTTTTTTTCTTTCTGGGTAGAAGTATAATCGTGTCTTTCATCAGTCATATACTGCAAATGAACATAACATGTTCATGACTGAATAAAATATATACATTATCAATTTTTATATATTATTGGCCACAAAACAGCAGTCGAATGAAAATCACGGTTACGGTAATGTTAGTCACTTAAATTTTAATTGTGGATGGCGAAATTGGCCATATAGAAACCCTGAGTAACAATATTTCATTAAATTTTATTTGAAAAAGATTATTTCTACAAATAGCTCAACCATAACGTTAATCCCATTAGTTACGCCACTGGGAATAGCGCTTTGGTGCCATTTGGTATCAGAAATGTCAGTCGCGGGTTCCGTCCTCTCTCTTTCCTTGTCTAAGAACCGTACCTATTTTTGAGGTGTTCTGTGTTCTGTGGATTCGAAGAAATTTATGTACCGTGTTTTGTCTTTATGAGGTTATGTGAAGTTGGCTGTAAAATTTGATTTGAGTATTAAATAATATAATTTAAGGATGTTTCTTACTAGGATTTTATTAAAAAAAGTTAAAAGCAAGTAAGTAGAACCACATCATTGTGAGATATTCTTAATTACCATACATATTTTATTTTGAAGGACTGTCATGGTTCAAATGGAAAGTGTTGTAAGTGGTCATACCTATAATCAAATCAGAGAAAGACTAGCAGACAAATTAGAAACAATACGTTTCGATCCATACAGTGAGTAAACGTAAACATAAGTAGAATATGTAATAATCATCTTTTTTATTGCAGTACAAAAAGAATCTGTGTATAGGGAAAAGAAAAAAGTGAGGAGTATGTGAATAACTTCATGCAGTGTAGACTGTAGTTATGTAAATATAGTTTTTTCTTATTAATTACCTTACTTTTTCCAAACTCCCAAACATTGTTTGCTATTGTTATGTTTTGCTTCAAAAGGTAGTATGTAGAAGGAAGTAAAATCAGCACCAAGTGAATATATTTGACAGAAAAAAAACCAGTGAAATGGGAGCATATCTCTTTGCGATGTGACCAAAATAAGGATAAGTAGTTGAGCATATGAGGTTGAAACAGGAATTATTCAAAATTCAGTTGAGGATAATGTCCAATGAATTCATCCTTAAAGGAAAAGTACAAACCAACAGATCATAAGCATAGTTAAGTCCCTGGATCTGGAGGGGCTTAAGCCCCCATCCTAGGTGCAATAAATTCAGCAGAACGTTACTGATTTGAATTATTTTTGGGGGGCTAATTTCATTCTTGGGGGGGCTAGTTTCATTCTTGGGGGGCTTAGCCCCCCAAGCCCCCACCTAACTATGCCTATGCAAGAGATGCCACATAATTTGCCTACCTTGTTGCTTATGGTTTGTGGTTTAATTTCCAATAAGACATGTCAATACTGCAAACTAATACTATTGTATATTGCACAGATGTGTTAATAATTAGAGAACAAGTATTATACAGGATGTCCCACAACGATTAAGACAAGCAATATATATCGGAACTGGCCAGTAGTCAGTAGTAGTGAATTATAATTTTGGGGGTTTAAATTAGAACAAATATAGTATCTTTTCTTATTATTGTGTCACCCAATGAGGTATTTGTTTTGGATCACATGACGTCCGATTCAAACATTTTAATGTGACACCCTGTATATTTGGGACTCTTTGTGTTTCTCCAGATGAAACAATTCCAACGAACTAGCACACTTGGGGTCTAAAGTGATTAATTCAAGAGCTACAGGTACTTAAAGGATGGTACCACTACCATTGATTATAACATGTACCCTACAGTTAAATTACTTTGGTAGTGTCATTATGGTAATAGTACAGTCCTCCAACTCAACCCCAAGCGTGCTAGTTTGTTGGAATTGTTTTATCAAGAGGAACACAAAAAGTCACAAATAGGGTGTTCCATTAAAAATTTTGAATTGGACGTCACGTGACCAAAAACAAATACCTCATTGGGTGACACAACAATAAGAAAAGATACTATATTTACTCTAATTTACACCCCCAAAATTATAATTTTCTATTACTGCCCAGTTCCGATATATTACTTGCCTTAATCCTCGTGGGACACCCTGTATATTTTGGATAGCTCAGACTATTAAAAAATTGATTTGATAGTCGGTGGGATAGCTATATCTATATTTTAACACTTTACTTCAGTTACTGCTTAGACGAATAGGGAGATTCATTGCAATTCAAAAAATTTACTATTCATATTATTTATTTGCTTTACAAAGTGGAAGAAATGGATGTAAGTTAGGGTATTCTTAAATGTGCTACTCTGGTGGAGTCCTGCGCAGCTTAGGTCTTGATTCAAATGCACACTTGCAAATCATGTCTTCACAAAGACTACATTTGCTTCCTGTAACATAGATTGTATAATCAACTTTTTTGCATAAATTCTAGTATGAACAGTTTTATACCATATATGTACTGTTCTAAAATTGGTGGGATGCCAATTTCCCTTCTTCTATGGATATTCTGGAACGACAAGATAAAAGACAATGAAACCTAGATGAAAACTGTTTTTTTTTTAATATAACAGGGCCAAAAAAATCCTGTATTAGGGACATAACTGTATTAAACATGAGGTTCTTAGCCTAAATAATACATTCATAGTTTCTAAAATTTGCTGAACTAAGCATAAAGTTCAAGTCATGGGGACAAAGCAAGGACGTTAAAACAAAGGGACAAAGGCTCACAAAATTTGGTCAGTAAGTATAGAATTTGAGACACCTGAACAAATGTCTAAGAATCACATTGAACAATGTGCAATGTATGCTTATTTTAAATAATTGTTATATATTTTTAGTTCTTTTGTAGTAGTAGAAATAAAGGAAGGTGTTCCTTAGTTAAAATATATTTCTGTGTTTGGTATCATAATCTAATTTTAAGAAAATGGACCTAGATAGTTGGGGTTCATATTCAGTCCAAGTTAGTTACTGATTTTCATCCTTATTTTAACTCCAGTTTGGTTGTTTTATATCTCTTGCAGTGTGGCAGTAATATGTGCTCTGTACTTTTGAATGAGTCATATATGAATTGTTTCTTTATATTATGGAAGACATAAATGCTACTTTGATATATCATTCTGGAATGAACTACAATACCTTAAAATAGTTTGTCCTTATAGAGGTCTGTTCTTTGCAAATATCACTGACTTCCTCATCAATTTCTCTACTTATGATGTCATAACATCCACAGTAATATCTGCTTTGGCCAGGAACACATTTCATACATCTGTAATATAAAATAACAATTTTTTTGAAAAAAAGTAAGTATAAGTAGTATCAATATTCATTGCCCCATTTTATTTTACTTGTTACCAAATTCAGTACAAGCAGATGCCATAGATATAATCCCTAATTGATCTGTTGAAATTAAGTCTACTGCATAAAATTTCAAGTTGAGAAGGATATTGAAACATATGAAACTTAGAGACATAACTTCAAGTTGATTGACTCATTATTTCCCACAGTTGTAGCACACAGCTGTAATTTTTTGTCAGCTAAAATATTGTTTGGTACTATAATGGTCAACAACCTCAAAACTAATTTCACTTGTATATATTATATAAAAAAGTCACTAGCCAAACTGACTCAGATTCAAAACTATAAAAAAAATATTTGGAATTATTCTCTAGTGGGCAGATATTTACAAATTTTTATCTACTTTCATCTTAAATTTCAAAAGTTGGGGCTCTTGTGTGAATAGTAGTGAGAGTGAGGGAGAGACTAATCTTGTCAATGATATTACTATTTTTTTAAGTCTTGCTAAAATAATCTTAGATATAGGCTTATATTACCTGCAGTTCCTGTTTCCATCTTGCAGTAACCTACAATGCTCCAAATAGCACATGGGTGTTTTTGCATAACTAAAATATCTGAACACTGGTGCTTTGATTCTTTTGGAATTTAAATTTTGGCTAGGCTCTTTAAGTGACCTCTGTTCCACACATATCTTTTGACTGTTGAGGATTTTTGGCAGCTCCTCCTGATTACAGGTGCTCTTGCTACAATGTGGCATAGGACTATTGAGGGGATGCACCTCATTTTGTTCATCTTTTAAGAGATGTTTGTTACTATGTGATGTCAGCATATCATTACTTTTGTGATCTACAATTTGAAAGAATTAATTTACTTCAAAAAACGTATAAGCTTGTTAGTGCTATGTGTATTGGCAGAAATTGAAAGTTTTTCGACTATTGAATTACTTCTCTCGATTGTAATCAGGAGAACCGAACGTACAGTATTGATTGCTTTTACATCTCAGTAGAATAAGTCTGAAAATTGAGAAGGATTGAATAACTAATAGGGATTACTCTAAAAAGCTGTACAGTGGAAGGATAAACTAGATTTTTCTAAAGTATCTATATTGTCTACAAAGTATAAACAATAGAGTAAATTGTTAGTTAAATCTGGGGTGGTTCAAGTTACTATTTTTGTAAATTACTATCGATTCGAGTGTCGCTCATTATACTACGTACTATCACCTATATTTTGCTCATGTCTATCCTGGTCGTCTCTTACATCTTCAGGTATCATTGAAAAAATTCTTTCCGTTTGTTCTTCCCTACTCAGGGGATGCCTTCCATTGGATTCATTATCTTTATCATCTTTATTATTCAAAACGTTAGCTGCTTTATTTTCAACATCTGAAGGTACTTTTATGTGATATTCTTCCTCAACCTTATTTTCTGTGGTTGCACTGTGTGATTTTAGGTCTAATTTTACTCTGCAGCTAGCTGTGCTAGCTGAATTACATCTAGTTGGGGATCTTCTATTCGATGTTTTGCATCTTGGAGACTCTAAAACCTTTCAAAAGCACTACTCAGTAGAACAATTTTGGAAAAATGCGAAAAAATGTAAAAAGACTGTTAAAACCTGGTGGGTGCAAGATGATTCTTTGAATACATTTTTGTACCCGGTATGAATTTTGATGCGCCTAGTAGAACTAGAGTCTAATGAATTTCAAATATTAGACTTGTACATACAGAACTAACATAGAGAAACATCCTGTGATGTCTTTGTCGAACTATATGTTTCTTGTTACTGGATCATGTAGCAGAAATAAGAGACAAAGTATCCACAGAAGGATGCTTTTTTCATGGAGTTTCTAGCAAAATACATCATGTCGCTGCTATAGAAATCATAGTCTTCACACGGGACTTTTACCATAAAAAAATAAATAGCAGCGTTACCTATTATAAGGGTGATGAAATTATGCGTTAACAAACACACCAACGAACAGACAACCCCGCAGAAATGAGGAATAATTTCGTAATGTAACGCCCAATTATGGTGTGGGAAGTAAAATGTAGACTTCATAAAAAAATAGAAACTGTTTCATTAATTCCTTCTGCCAATGACTTACCTTTAATACTACCCTATTCAACATCTTTGAGATTTCGTTCTTGCAATCATTACACGTTTGGCTTGTATCACAGCAATCGTATCTACCATCGCCATCATTGACTTGTTCATTTTGTTCTAGCACGGACAGAACGCGTTTTAGAATAGTTTCAAGAATATTCCTTATTTCACGTTGCGTCAAAGGCGTGGTCAATGCAGTATGGGGCGAAATATGGTTGCTACTTGAAGCTGATTCTTTATGTTGGCAGAAATCTGGAAAAAAAGAAATGAAGCTCCAATAGTCGTTTAATATATCAGATCTTTCCACTCCCATTAATATTCATAGGTACATTGTACATTAGTTCTCATCCATAAAAACATTGACAAATTTATATAACTCACGGTAGGTACAATAATATACATACGTATGATACGAGGTACGCCACTGGCCTTGCAAGTACCCCGATCGCGTATACGTACATTCTGTCCGCTTTCTAGTCGGGTTCCAGCGAGTCTCCATGTTACTATTCGAGAACTAACGCGTCTAACGTGCGGCGGTCAGGGCCGGACTGGCAGAATATAAACGGCATCAGCACAGGCAGACAGAGAGTTAACAGAGACAGCAGCCAGTTGCGATCCGTCTACCAGTGGCGTGCGTAAAATAAGTGGATAGTGAACTAAAGTAGTGGAGTGAAGGACAAACATAAATTAGTGTATAGTAACTGTAAATAAATTGGACTGATAAGTGATAGGTTAGGCATACTAGTGTACAAAGTTAGTGTAAATAAATAGTTGAATCCGTACCAATAAGTGTTTTCCTGCCCAATCAAACTAAAGACTTGTAACAATATGTACAATCTGTTCATGAGACCTCGGAGAAATGATGAAATGCATACTATGAACGTGTACCATTTCAGTAGGTTTGTCCAATAATTGTTATATACTTATGGAATGATTTTCCTCAATGAATCAATTTTACAGTGGCGTGCCAAGGTCTCCGCCCCCCCCCCTACATTAAAAAATATATTGGCTATCCTGGGTGTCTACGGTAATATTTCAAATAGGCTTATAGATAGAAACATTTGGATGTGACCTCAACTTTATATTTTGATTTTTTTCATTCGAGTTCATGAAGAATATAAGAATTCATAGACCTTACGTAAAATATGATTATACATCGTTTAATGGCACAAATACGCGTCGCATTAGTGTAACGTTGCCACCTGTTCTAGTCGTTTTGGAGTCTACGTTCGACCACGTAGTCGTGTTGTCAAATTTTGTCATCAAACACGTAGGTAATTCATGCTTACTGATAAGGAAAAACATATTTAATTTTATTATGGAAAATTATGAGGTATAAATATATCCCGTCACTATAAAATACGAGTAAGTATAAGTACTTATAGTTATTACTTATTATGTAAAAGGCTTGCCCGAGGTAATCGATGCTGAGCGGGGGCCCCCCAGTCGTGACCATCGAGAGCTACCGGGCCTGATGGTGCTGCGACGTCACACCAGACGCCGCACGTGTCTGCAAGGATTAACAGAGACATTCCGGCGCTACGAGCTTTTTCTTGAAATATTGAGAAAACGGTCAAATATACAAAAGTAATGTGTAGGAACGAATTTATAGGAAATTGAATTTGTGATGAATGGAGCCAGTTAATATCTATTTAGCTAAAATCGTTTGGACGTGAGAAGGTTAAAAGTTGGACCATAAATTATCTATTATTCACAAAATGATGTAGATAGTCATATCATAGCTATCATGATTGCAGAAGCAGTAGTAGCAAAAGAGGATATAGGAGCTGTAGTATACAGGGTGTGCCAGAATTTTCCTTTACACGTGATATTATTCTCCTAACAGAAAAAAATCAAACGAAAACTGAGTGGAATTTTTGAAAGTACTATAGGGTTAAAACTCCCCCCAACTTTTTCTTATAGTAGCTTCGATTTTATACACAACAAATTTTTGTGTAGTCATTATTTAAATAAAATAAGGATTTTTTTGAGGCTTAATATTTATTTATAATATAATGAAATAGATAAAAATATACAATAGATAAAACACACCCCAACATTTTTTTTCAAATAGCTGTCCACAGCTATTTGGAAACAAAAAGTTGGGGCGAGTTGGGGGCGGGTTTTCGGAGTTGGCGTGTAAAAAAAATGTTTTGAATGCATGCACTTCAGAGTAATTGTTAAGCTGTATTTTACAAAATCTGTGAAGACAATTTAATCTTAGCTCGAAGAACTATTAAACTTATAGCAGTATTAGTACGAATTACAAATCTGCCTTCGAAGTGTTTGATGCATATTACAGAAAAATCCTTTATCGTGAAGATATCTCGATGTATAGCGCGTAACCACTGATTTCGTATCTGTATCTGTATAATTACTATTGCAGAAGGGTGCACAGCAACTATAGACGATATTCTTGGCCAGATGCACGTAAAACCCAAAAATTTAATGAGAAATCCCTACGGGTATTTGACGATTACAAACGCGACCGGACAGTCGCTCGGCGCCTTGCGTGACGTAGACGCTGTGGTGGGGATACACCATCAGGCCCGGTCCCGCCCCAGTTGCCCAGGGCCCCCCGCACCGCGGGCCCTTTCGGCACGCCGCTGGAATGTTACACGCATATCAGGGCCGTAGCTAGGCGTTGACCATGGAGGGGGTTCGTGGTGACCTTAGGGGGGGTTCATGTATAAAAGAATATGTAATGTCTTAATTTGCTTAAAATTTGTAGAGATTGTATCGCTGCTAATGTATCATAGGTGCCGAGGGATTGGTTAGTAGTAGAATAAATCATTAAGCTTGGAGAAAGCATCCTTGATTATTTTCATTTTGTATTATTTTAGTAGTTATTTCATTCATGGGGATACTCATTGGGGGGGGGGGGGGTTGAACCTCCCAAACCACCCCCCTATATACGGCCCTGACGCATATATATATCTAGACGCTAGATGAAGTATCGATGATTCTATAATCAGTTTTTAGCCCTTGGAAAACGGCATAACGAAGCAAAGTGTACTCTTTTTGCTTTTAATTCCAAGCTTTTGGAGAACTATGCATCCATCGTCAGGGCTAAAAACAGACAATTTCAGTAAACATTTAGTTTTATATCGCTAAGCGTTAACCTCACAAGACTTTATTGTAAGTTTTTTTTACTTCTTTAATATCAAATGTTTTCTGAAACTGTTAGCCCTGATCATGGAGGCATAGTTCTCCGAAAGCTTGGAATTAAAAGTTAAAAGAGTAGACTTTGCTTTTTTATACTGCTTTCCTAGTGATTGGAAGTTCTTTGTTACAACAACATATACGATGATTAAGACAAGCAATATATCGGAACTGGGCAGTAGGAGAGAATTATAATTTTGGGGGTGTAAATTAGAGCAAGTGCTGTATCTTCTCTTATTATTTTGTTACCCAATGAGGTATTTGTTTTTGGTCACGTGAAGTCCGATTAAAAATTATTAGCAACTAGCACACTTGGGGTCTAAAGTGAGCTCAAGAGCTACAGGTACTTAAAGGACTGTACCACTACCATTATGAAAGACTAGCAAAATAATTTACCTGTAGGGTACATGTTATAATCAATGGTCGTGGTTCATTCCTTTAAGCACTTGTAGCTCTTGAATGAATCACTTTAGACCCCAAGTGTTTGTTGGAGTTGTTTTATCGGGAAGAACACAGAAAGGTATATACATGATGTCCCATTAATAATTTTGAATCAATCGTCACGCAACCAAAAACAAATACCTCATTGGCTAACACAATGACAAGAAAAGACACAACATTTGCTCTAATTTACATCCCCAAAATTATAATTCTCTACTACTGCCCAGTTCCGGTATATTGCTTGTCTTAATCGTCATGGGACACCCTGTGTATTCTTACACAAATATATCGTACCTAAATTCAGCTCAGGAACATCAGAATAAACACATTCAGGTTCGGACTTTTCGAACACTTCCGTTACGACACCCTCTTCGCCATGGCTCACTTGACTCTCAATTATCTCCTCAGAAAATTCCCAGAACCCACTCTTACTGTTACCAGTTTGTGTCTCAAACAAGGAAGGATAGATGTTCCTGCATTCCTCTAAGACGTAGTTAACATTTTGAGCTTGTCCCATTATGTTCATTTGCAATGCGTTTGTCAGTTCGGATGTGACAGCTGGAATGAATAACTGTTAGATAGCGTGCGCTTTGAGGCGAATCGACTGGGTTGAAAGAGAGTTTGTCGTGCAGAATAGTTGTGCCGAGGTTTCTGTCAGAAGTACAGGGTGCATACCTTCAAAATGCATACCATTAATAATGCTACTAGCCGAGCAAACGATAGATTCTCGGTGAGGGAGTGATTTTACTACCCCTACCAGCAAATTGTTGGTATTATCTACTAATATAAATAACAATACCATCTTCTGTCGAGGCAAATAAGGAACTTTCAACCTTTTAAAAATGTTCCACAAACTTCTTTTTTTATAATTACCATAGTTTTCCAAATTTTTAAACGTCTTTTACAATGAAATAATACCTGAGATGAAAGGTACTTGCTTACTCCGCAAGATGGAGATGATTCCAATCATTTGGTTCACAGAAAAATCGGAAAAATGAAGGGTACCGGCTGGATTCGAATCAGCGTCTCCGGCATTCTAGGCCAGCGCGTTTACCAACTGCGCCACGGTTGATTGGAATCATCTCCATCTTGCGGAGTAAGCAAGTACCTTTCATCCCATGAAATCCTGGCCGACTGAGCAGTCCTAGTTTTCAGTAACATAGAGAGCTGTCGTGCAAAACAGCGGTGAGAGACGCACACTCACTCAAAAGCCGACTAGATGTCTCTGGATGACTGAAATACATGGTTCACAGGAGGATACGGGGGAGTGGTGGGTGTCGGTGGAGTCGACAACAGGTCGGAGGCGCTGTGTATCGGCTGTGGTGCGGAGTACCGTGGCGCAGTTGGTAAACGCGCTGGCCTAGAATGCCGGAGACGCTGGTTCGAATCCACCCGGTACCCTTCATTTTTCCGATTTTTCTGTGAACCAAATGATTGGAATCATCTTCATCTTGCGGAGTAAGCAAGTACCTTTCATCCCATGAAATCCTGGTCGACTGAGCAGTCCTAGTTTTCAGTAACATAGAGAGCTGTCGTGCAAAACAGCGGTGAGAGATGCACACTCACTCAACTGCCGACTAGATGTCTCTGGATGACTGAAATACATGGTTCACAGGAGGATACGGGGGAGTGGTGGGTGTCGGTGGAGTCGACAACAGGTCGTAGGCGCTGTGTATCGGCTGTGGTGCGGAGTACCGTGGCGCAGTTGGTAAACGCGCTGGCCTAGAATGCCGGAGACGCTGGTTCGAATCCAGCCGGTACCCTTCATTTTTCCGATTTTTCTGTAAACCAAATGATTGAAATAATACCTATTTTAGTAGACGCTTGGAATTCGAAGGTGGTGCTTCTTCTAGCAGCACTGCACTCATGCATCGAAGAAGAGCGAATGCAGCAAGCTATAATTTCTGGAGCACATAGGAGAACTACAAACCAACATGATCGTCATCTACGAGCTTCTGGCCCTTCGAAACAGAATGCGATCCACCTAAGCTGTTCCTGACGCTTAGTATGTAGCATGTAGCTATAGAAAGGCCCCTTCGAATCCGTACGGTGTACCACAGACTGCGTGAAATGGGATTCTGATCATATCGTCCGCAGCTAGAGCTTCCACTCAGTGCAAATTATCGTCTTCAACGATTAGTTGGCACAGTTCTGAGAATTTGAAGTTTTTGCTTATTACCGCACGACTTTTCAAAACCATAGCAGCGTGCCCTGCTATCACTCCACTATCACACTAAAATGTCATCAAAATCGTTGCAGCAGATACTATGATTAAGCTGTCAAAAGGACAGGCAGATAGACCTACCGACAGAAATCGGTGGCATATACAGGGTGAGTTTCTAGTACCGGCTCGGTCGATAACTCCACTACTGTAGAAGATAGCGAAAAAAGTTGTATATAAAAGTTGTAGCCACGGATATGCACCTTGATCAGGAAATATTTTGATTTATACAGGGTGATCCATAACTACGTGGTGATGCAAACATGCATTTTTTTAAATGAGACACCCTATATATTATTTCATATTCAAATTCTACTAATGATTTTCGTTCTTCCAATATAGGGTATTGTTAAATTATACGTGATATTTCAAAAGTTATGACCATTATTATCTCCAAATCGCTGTCAAATGAACGTACTGTATATCAAAAAGTGATGAATCAAAAATCATATTCTTTCCACTGATGGATAAAAAATATCATCTAGTTTTAAAATCGACTATAAAAAAGCCCGCGACGCATATTCGTATACAGGGTAATGTAGAATGAAAAATCCAGATTTTCTCATTTTTTTCAAATGTAACCCCCAATATTTTATTATACCAAAGAATTGCTTTTTAATATGCTCTTTCATCTTTGTATAGCACTTGTTATACCGACGTCCATCCGTTTCCGAGATATTTCGATTTTTCGATAGATTTAAAATATAGCTTCTATTTGTGTACTGAAATTTATTCATTTTGTAAAGGTACTATCGAATTTGTTTTTTATTTAACCAACAACTAAACTATAAGGTCATAATACTATCTGATGAAATCAAAATCCTAAATCATCGAGATAATAGAGTCAAGTATGCTGAGGAAACAATTTTGTAGGTGTGATGCATAATTATCAAGTAGATTTATCAGGTATGCTTTGAAATATTAACGGTTCTCATAACCTGCTCAATAATTCCGTACTGTGTGAAGAACAAGCTTTAAAAATTAATTTTTCCATTGAGGGTATTTAGAAGAATCTTTGAGAAATTGCCTTCTTGCCTCTAGAATATATCAACTATGAACAGCAATATCCAGAACGCAGGCACTCTAAAACTAATGCGTTTGAAAGAATGAAGAATCGTTTTATTTGGACCGTGTCGTTTAATATTTCATAGCCTACCTGATAGATCTGCTTGACAATTATGCATGACGTCTATAAAATTGTTTCCTCAGCACACTTGACCTATATTATCTCGTTAATCCAGTGTTTTGTTTTGATCAAGTACGATTATGGCCTTATATTTTAGTTGTTTGTTAAGCAAAAATAAAATTTGATGGTATTTTCTCAAAATAAATAAATTTTAGTAAACAAATAGAAGGTATATAATTAACACTTGTAGAAAAATCGAAATCTCAGAAACTAATGAATTCAGCCATAACAAGTGCTATGCAAAGATGAAAGAGCATATTAAAAGCAATTCTTTTATATATAACAAAATATTGGGGGTTACATTTAAAAAAAGAGAGAAAATCTAGATTTTGCATTCTACATCACCCTGTATAGGAATATGCGTCGCGGGCTTCTTATATGATATTTTTTATCCATCCGTGTAAAAAAATGATTTTTTATTCATCACTTTTTGATATACAGTAGGTACGTTTATTTGACAGCGATTTGGATATAAAAATGGTCATAACTTTTAAAATACCCTGTATAATGTAACAATACCCTATATTGTAAGAACGGAAATTATGGGTAGAATTTGAATATGGAAAAAATAGGGTGTCTCATTTAAAAAAATGTATGTTTGCATCACCACGTAGTTATGGATCACCCTATATAAATCAAAATATTTTTTAAGCAAGTAGCATATCCGTGGCTGCAACTTTTATATACAACTTTTTTCAATATCTTCTATAGTAGTGGTGTTATCGACCGAGTCTACTAAAACTCACCCTGTATGTTTGTGATGTGTTTATATTATAGAAGGTTTAGGAAATCGGCTTGATCGCAAGGCCGAAGCACTGCCACACACTCAAACTATCAAATGCGTGCGATCACAATACTGCCCCAAAAAGTATCAGAATCCTCGTCAGAAGGCGATCTTGAAACTACTGACAATATGGAGGACTAAGAAGAGGTAATTTGGGACGCAGACAATAAAAAAATGTTCCAAGGGGATTAAAGACTATGAAATGTAATCTGCAGAGTATTTTGTGTAACGTCCCACTAGTTTAGCATCGGTACAAGACCTTTGTACCAAGCATATTAATTTACCTTTACCTGCACTCGATCTGGGGACATTTAAATTACATCTGCAGTATTACACAGAGATTTTTGTAGTGTTAAATCTGTATAGGATCCCACAAGTACGGAGTACAGTAATATAATTTTTTTTGTTAGTATAAGGTAATTCTAATCTTCACTGCTCACTGCAATATTCTTGTGAAAGTAGCGACAGCAATAGTCTAGATAGGAAACTAAGGCTAGGTTCACGTCTACCGTATGATAAAGATTAAAGAGCACGTGCTATTCCAAATTAAATAGCCAATCAATATAAATACCCTTACTTATAATGTTACTTACTTGCCATGAGCTCAAGTTATTACCTAATAGTTTTTTGTATTCCTCTTGCAATTGATTAAATTTGTTTCTGAGCAAGTCGCAATTCAAGGAACAAGGCTTCTTGACGTCCTTCTTCATTTTTGTGGTGTCCTAGATAAATATTTCATCGGTGAATTGAATTTTTATGGTCATGAAACATGTGTAGCTGATAGGGGGCAAGGGTTAACCTCAATAAGAAATAAGGTATCTACATTAGTCCAAGACGTGTCTGGAAATCTAAAAATATATTGATGTATCGGCTCACGGTTACGTGTCTGTGTCCGTATTATTTGCAGTGTCCAGAATTAAGGTCCTCCAATTCCTTGGTATAATCCGCTATCTCAAAATATTGAAAAAAATGTATGCATCATGCAGTTTAGGTTTTTGTATAGTCTCCTCTACTGGTAGTCAAAATAAGACAATTTTACGCAAACGTTGAAGACTTTCATCAGGTATTATGCATATTATGCATAAAAATCCGCCTCAAATAATTGATAAAATCCCCCCTTATTTCCTTAGAAGTTAATTTGCATCGTACATCTATAAAACGCAACACTTTTGGAGCTATCCTGGAAACCTCAGTAACAGGGTTCCTAGTAGTTCCAATCACGCCGACATTTCGCGATTCTGAATGATTTGATTCTCATTTAGGGATGGAGTTTCTGATATTCAAGGTAAAAATACCATGTTTCTAATCTGCTTAAACTGGCTGCTTTATAATTAGATTTATATTCTCCTATCGGAGGCCTGTAAGTCTACAAATAGGTTGTGTTTCTTTTTGATATAATTTTATCAATTTTCTTCTAAGAGATTTTTACAAATAGGAAATATATGACAGTGAGACCCTAGACCAACCGTCAACATGAAGATGGTCCACAAGGACCTAAGCTACATGAAAATTTACGTCCTGAAAAATAGGATTCTATCAATTGCCTCCAAAACTGTTCGACATAACAAAATTTTGCCTAATTCGATCATGATAGAGTTAATGAGAACCTATTTTCAAAGTCTCACTTCAGGGAACCATAGTTCCTTCAGGAAGAATTTGCGAACCAGTTTTCATTTGAACTTTTCCTAATATTTTGAGTCAAAGGAATCACAGATTTTCTGAACACAGTATAATTTTTCTACTCATAATACATATCTAACAAACGTCTGCAAAAATTCTAAATTTAAAAATCGTATTTACTTGGCTTGATGACCTAACAGCTGTGTCTAGTTTTGTGAAAAGCTCCCCAACCTATTTATTTAACGCTTATGCTTCATAACAATCGGCCTCGACTGACTCCACATAACGTCCTTTTGCGAAAGTTTGTTACTACGGGATAATTTATTGTATAGTTTTAGTAACTCTAGAATGTAGAAATGGAGTGGTGTAATGACACAGTTTTTGAATTTTTGTAGTGTTATGAAAATGAACCTGTGAATGGATACCGAAGTTCCGGGATTCCGAAAATTATTTGGTCCCTATAATCTCGATTTTTTAAATGGTGAGATTTCAGTCTGCTTTATTCCTATTCTATCCGCGTACTATTTTAGCTTTGCTTCGGTAATGGCGTAACGTCAAATCCGGGCCCCCCTTGCAAGAATTTTCCCGGTACCCCCTACAATATGGTAAAACTACGCGAGCAAAAAAAAGCTCCTGCACATCTACCTATGAGTATGGACGTCCATAGACCCTTTTCTTTAGCGATTTCATTTAGAAACAAACTTAGATTGCGCTTAAAAGACTCGACTCTAGACTCTTTGGCTTTTATAAGGTCACATTTTATGATTCATAAGCAAATATCAGGTGTTTAAGGAATATTTTAGTTGCACATTTAAATGAAAGTTTTCTTTCTATTTTTGTTTTCAGTTCCTAATTTTGTTTCAAAACCGAAATCGATTTGGTTCGATATCTATTCTACATACGTAAAATTGTGTTTTTTCTAATTTGTTTTATAGAAATGTATTTTTGTTTATTGCATTTTTGCATTTTTATCATTTTTGTTACTAATGTGTTATTCTGGGATCCCGATCTCAAAAATTGGGAACCCTACATCAACCCATAAAAAAAAATGGTGTTTATGGTGCTTGGAAACGTACAGAAGTCAAGATTGGTCATAAATTGAAGTCACTGAACTGAAAAAGAAAAGAGATTCAGTGATGGATGTTTTGGAGCCTGTTTAAATGAAGTGAAACAAATACCAATACTACTTATATTCATTATTCCCACAGACTCCGTTCCATTACGAACCGCGAATATCTGATATACTCGAATTATGTAGATGCTTGCCACGTGATTAATCCGCTCACACCTGCCGAGTCCTCAACTACTTAAACTAGGTATACGAGGGTTGCTCTCATATGCAGTTGGCATAGAAGCGCGCCTATCTGGTTAGGTGAAGCGAATGCGCCTTTGCGTTCCGCCAAGGAGTTTGCCGCTTTTTAGTAGTGATGACGCACAGGCAGATCTTTTCTGCCGCCTACTCTTACTTAAACTAGTTAATCAGTCGCTCGGTACTCGGCAAATGCTGAATGTCTGGCACCGTACAGTGGGACCAAATCCACAAAAGCTAGCCAAAAATCTCAAAATCAAGTAATTGATCTGAAATTTCTTGTTTAGAGGTTTTTGAGGTCGCTGATACGAATTTAATGTCAAACTTGCCCCCTTGCATGGAACACCCCATATTCACATCGTATTTGAGTCACGCATCATTTGCGAGGTTTTCGGGGTCGCTGATTACAAATCCTACATCAGAATTGTAAAAAACTTTAATATAGCTTGATTTTTTATATCTGTTACATAATAAATTTTGTAAATGTTAACTGATAAGTCAAAGTTTTTTCATTTTTTACGTTGAAACACGGAGGGACAGCTATGGGTAGCATTTTTGCATTGTCTTGCTTACATGATGGTTGAATTTATAATATACCTTTACTTGCAGATTTTGTGAGAAAAAGCCGTTTTTCTGATTGACCATAACAGTTGCGTCCCCTAGCAGCTACTTACAGAATTTGAAAATAATTTTCAGCGATTTCTCTTGGCCGATTTACCTAATGATATTTTTTGCTCGAAGCTATATGGTTAACGGTTACCAACAAACTGCCGGCGTCCATTCTTATTAGGCCACCCTGTACACCTATTTCAGGAAATTTTAGCATTTAAAAACAAACCAACAAAGGCCAGTAGCAACTACAAATTTTTAAGTCTGGTGAAACAAATCTAAGCTTTCCTGACTGATTCCTCACTATTATAGAGGTGTCCTATACAACTATATAACTTCGTTTTCATTTTAGCCAGCTTTTTGGATTTGATCCCACTGCGCGCCGCCTTTATACCTATTTATGAATACGAATCAAAAGCAGACGTTTTCATACCATTTGAGAGAATGTCTCCAGAACGATCCTTTTGTCTATAAACGATTTGGTGGGTTTGCCAACGATTCCTGATTTCTGGTACGTCCGGAAAAACACCTTGCCAGATACATTTGGTATATCAATACCGTATGACTGGCATTCCTCTCTCAATGCTTCCGATGTTTTAAATAAATTTTGATTCTTCAGGAACTGAAAAGGTTTGATTCGACGTGTTAGTAGACATTCTTCTGATTGAGTGGAAGATAGAAGAGTTTCATTAAGCAACAATAGTAGTTCGTATTTATAAAAATGAAGTTCTTCCTTCAAAGGTAAAGGTAGGAGGAAAATATTTTGCTTTATTTCGTGTTCATGGTCTTTTTCTTTTCTTTGCAAGCAAATCCTCGTAGAAAAGAAAAAGGGAGACACGCGCTATTAAGGGTATGTTGCCGCCGACAGGTTTCACCTTGCAGTTACAGAGGCAAATGCACAAAGCATTATTAATGTTAGATTAGGTACAGAGTGTCTGCTGGAACGGCTAAGTTTTGCTCAGAGTTTTGAGTTTGTATTTGATAGCTGTGATAAGGATGGGAAGTTACAAGAAACTGTTAGACTACTGAGTAGAAATTCAAACTACAGCCGAGTAGCAATCTGAGTTTTTTTTATAACTGAGCAGACCGCGTAGACAGAGCCTAAACACCAGAGTACCGCGGCTGCTATAAAAGGGTTATGTTAGGGGAAGTTTGTTAACGCGGGATTTGAATGGGCCAATACCCGCAGGCCCAATAAATACATCTCCTGGCAGCCCATTCCAAGCCTTGGATACCCTGGGAATGAATGTGCGGTTGTACCGCTCGGTTCTTGATGTATGAAGAGCGACCGCCTTAGGATGAGATGCAGCGGTCGCGCGGGTGCATCTAATAGTAGCGGTGAGCGGCGGAACGATAGAGGATAGCTCAGAGGAGCAAATTCCGTTTGAATATCGATAGAAAAGAGAGAGGTCACCAGTAACAGGCCGGTGAGAAAGTGGCTGGAGGTGGCGCGTTAAGGCCGGGTCGCCAATTAGTCTCTGTGTAAGTTCATTTGTAGAGGATTCTTACTTTGAAAAATTGTAGTTCGTAATTGTTTTGGTTTAATCTGGACCCGATATTCTGGGGCAATATGCGTAATAAAGGCCAGTGTATTTGTTCTAATTTTAAGTTATCATATTGCGAAAGTTGACGTCAATGATTAGCGAGTGTTTAGTACATAAGCTGTTACATAAGAATGACCAAGTTTACTTTCGGAATAATGTATAGTTTTGAGGACAATTAAAAAAGATGTTCCCAAGCTCAAGTCGTTTTTATCTTTACTCAGGGGTTATACCATAAGTAACCACAGTTATGCACCACGTCACCAGAGGCGTACTGCACATTGCCGCAAGGGTAAAACAATACTGAATTATTGGAAAACTCTCAACTCCCGGCTAAAAAAGCAACACTTTTTTGTCACTTTGGCTTCCATCACTTCATTTTTAGTCGAAGGGAACTTGATCCAGTCAGCCTTGTCCACGATGCGACGGAGAGTGGTATCGAGAATTCTGGAGACTGTAGGTCCTATACCGCTCTGGAAACTCGGAGCAGCCATGTACAGTATTGTGTATTGGCGAAAGCGTCTCTTCACTGGTTTCTAGATTTTCGCCAATGAAGTAGTGGGCTAATTTCGTCTTTCTTTGTACACTTTTTGTGCGCGTGCGTTCAGTACATCCGCCACGATAAATTTAAAATAAAAAAATCACGCGCTCACCCTCCAACTAAAACACTAACCATTCAAATGCATACACATGAATGAGGTAAATGGTTAAAAGCTGCTCCGGGCTAGATGCATGTTTTCTGAAGCAAATCCTTTACCTTTGAAGCAAATGCTACTGTTTATAAATGCCAAAAAAATGTAACCTTTTCCTTTGGAGCAACACCTTTTCGATTCAAGACCAAATCTAACCTTTGTCTTAGCCTATGTGAAAAATATGAAGTAATGCATCGATTCCTAAAAGTAAAAAATATGCTCTTCTTCATAAATACGGCCTAATATATCTACAATTAATACATGAATACAAAGCACATATTATGCTGGAAGATAAACTTTACTGATGCTTTAGCCACCTCTGTGACGAGAAATTTGATACTTTAATTAAAACAAAGTTTTTCATTGTTCCATGCAACTTCCAAGTTATTAACAGTTTTTTACGACCTGTCCCTGCAATACGTGATACACCCTCTTAGGTATAGCATGTTACTGTTGGTTCAAAATGTTGGGTATAAAAAGCAATGACTAGGAAAATTTAGTTGTCTTCCCCTAAAGGTACTAACATACTTAGTGACATACGGGTCAGGTTTGAGAATATCATTTGATGTGTTTCATAATGCGTTCCTGTTTTCAATAAATTAACTAAAAATGGGATTAATTATTAGTCAGCTCGTCAAAGATTCTGCCTTTTAGGCTTTTTACTTATAATTCAGTCCACCTTCAACAGATTTTAAAGTAGATTTGCGATTATCAAATAAATAAATTACATCTTATTGAAACTACAATGCACGTTATATGGAGTTTTTATCTACATTATTATTTGAGTAATATCTGTGGATCGCTTACCAGAAAAATTGTTTCATAGACTGTAGCTATATTTTGGATCCTACAAAGAAAAAACAAATAATATTAACTTTCAGGCGTCAAGATATATGTCACCTGCATAGATAGATAAGTATACCTACTTTATTGTCTAAGAATTACAAGATTCCTATTGACAAAGCTATATAAACAAAACAAAATATATGGATAAATATTCACTTAAATTTGTATAGAACTCATCTAAGGCTGTAATAAGGCTTTAGTAACAAAAATGTTTTTTACGCAAAGCGTTTGCATACCTTTGAATTTCGAACGAGTGAGGAAGTTTGTTATAAATCTTGGGTCATTATTTAGGGGTGATTCATTTAAAATCATTTGTATTATATTCGATATTCATGGTCTCAAATATTGTTTTATTTTTGAATATCAGTGATGTTGTTTCCAAAATGAGTAGTGCTATTACGGTCATAATTTTGTATTGCATGAAAATATTGGCTTGCATGAACTTCTAGGTCCATTCTTGGTAATGCATCAATTTGCTCGCTTCTGTAAGACAAACAATCTATTTAAGTAGGTATGAGAATAGACACCCCAAAATGGGATGCTGTAACTCAATTTACTTAGGAATAATGCAAAATAGCAACTTATGGTAGTGTTCCTTCCAAGAATTTTTCTAGCTGCTCTAAGTATGCTAGACCTAAGAACTTCATGTTGTATGTTTGATATGATGGTTCATTCTTTAGGTAAATCACGTCGAGTAAGCATTTGAAAATTATGAATTTGGTTTTCGAGATATTAAAAGATAAAAAATTGCTGACACACGATCTTTTGCTTGAACCTTTATCATTTTATTTATTAACATATACCAAAAATAAAATAAGACCTAATACAGATCTCTGTAGAACTCCAGCCCGTATGTTTAATTGCATACTTAATGGGTCGTAAGGTTGGAGACTATACGAGAGCAAATTGATCTAGATGGTTGCGAATCAAAAGTTTGCTTTTTTTTATATGCCCTAAATCTGTTCAGTGGGCTTTTGGATCCTTAAGAGAAGGACTAAGGACTAAGAGATGCAGATGCAATACTACATATTGAATGAGGCTCTGTGTAACTAAGAGAGTAGTGACATCGAAAAAAAGCATCTCCTTACTCCATAATATCACGCAGGTAAAGGCCAGAGGAGAGACTATAACTTCATTTATACCAAAGATAAGGGCATTCACGTGACGGAATATACAATATACAATAAAGGAAATTGATAGTGATGAAGGTCTTTATCAATAATAGATATAAATATAGCAAGTATCAGAATGGAGAAGCTGAGTTTGGATGCTATTTTTAGGCTAAACCGTGAAGCAGACAAACACTTTTATGATTACAGCAAATTACAAGACAGAAAAAGATTCGCTAAGATCAGACGTAGGACATATCACTGATAATAAAGTGACTAACAAACTAAAAAATCTAAAGGTGATTACGGACCAAATAGTTTACGTTCAATATAGTTCTAAAATCTGTACAGTGACATATTGGCTGCATTACCACCGTAACAGATGCAGATGCAATCAGACATAATATGTAACGAAGTGCAGGGTAACTAAGAGGATTGTGACATCAATATAGAGGAGGACTCACCCAGTATCCTTTTCCTCCATAATATCATACCGGCACTTGGTCGTCCGCAATCATAGCTGGATAGACTAAGACTGAATTCGGAGGAAAGATCAACGAGGATAAGGGCATTTGTGAGACGGAATTTATAATAAAGAAAAATCGATAGAAGATGTCGAAATTTGCATGCCGTGCTAGCCTACCGCTAATAGTCATAAGCGTAACACGGCAGTGTGTGGCTGTCCCTTCCTCGAGGGAGGATTGCGTGTTGGATGGGTGGAGATGAGGGGCTGCAGGTTAGGGGTGGGTGATGGTACAGGTACAGGGTAAAATCAGTGCGCCACAATGCAAATGCTGTGATCCTTCATCTCATCTCCACCCATCCAACACGCAATCCTCCTCGAGGGAGGATTGCGTGTTGGATGGGTGGAGATGGCGGGCTGCAGGTTAGGGGTGGGTGATGGTACAGGTACAGGGTAAAATCAGTGCGCCACAATGCAAATGCTGTGATCCTTCAATCTTATTGTATGTATCAATCAACGATTTAACCTTCAGTGATCACGTACAACATGAGATTTTATCAACTGCAGCTAGGCTGCTCGGTTTGTAGAAATTGGAAAGGTTTATTAATATAACGTTGCCTTAGAACCAGACTGTACCATGTCCAATTTTGCAAATTTTACAGGGGAACGATTTTAAGGTTTGAGGGCTCCGCTATCATAATAGTAAATGGATTCTGGTGTAATTTTATTTGTGGTAGTAATTTTATGCTACTTACTTTTAAAGACATGCGGCTTGCATTAAGTAGTGTCAACAAATTTTTCGAGAAAAAATAATAATGCCAGTTTTGTTTGGACATTTGGACTAATGATTAAGATAATACCTAACTATTACGGAAGCAATTAAAAACAGAACAAGCTTATGATATAATATATAATTATATTGATAGCAAATAACATAAAAAAATCATTATCATTATTGAGAAAAAATAATTCTTAACTTATTCTGTTGTTTCAGTACCTTTGAAAGGTACAAAAATCCTTAACGATACATTTCCAGAAAATGCTTTGCTAATGTCCTGATGTATACGATTTTGTCTTCTGGAATAAATTGAGGTAGGGGTAGGGGTGAGCTGTAGGATCCAGAATACCTTGTAGAAATATCTTGGCTCAGAATGCTCTTCTTCTGTATCACTCATGTTGATTACACTATATTATATCCGCAAAAAGCACTAAATGTCACACAACTGACACAACAGCTATTAAAACAAATCAAGCAGCCATCTTTATGTATTTTTATTGACTTGGCCAAGGCATTTGACACAATTAATCACTCCGATCTACTAGATGGAAGCTATGGGTTTCCGAGGAAATGCCTATACTTTAATGAAGAGTTATTTAACAAACCGAACACAATGTGTAATGATAGAAGATGTTGTGAGTAGTGAAACACTTGTAACATATGGCGTACCACAGGGATCTGTCTTGGGTCCGTTATTATTTCTTCTATATATCAATAGCTTGTTCGATCTCAACACATCAGGTGAAATTATAAGTTTTGCAGACGATATTGCCATTTTTTACCAGCATAATAATTGGAAAGATTTGAAAAGCCTAGTTGAAGAAGATTTCAAATTAATAATGAATCACTTTAACGCAAAAAAGTTGACTATAGATTGGAAAAAGACTTGTTACCTACCGTTTACTTCATATGAAAGACATCTACCAGGATATAACACTTTAAGTATAGGCAATAAAAGCATTTCCTCTGTTTCCAAAATCAAATATTTGGGTGTTATACTAGATTCTCACCTAAGATGGTCAGATCATGCTAATTGCATAGTGAAAAGACTAAGAAGCTTGATTCCAAAATTTAAAATTTATAAAAATATTTTCGATATAAAAACATTGAAAATCCTATAGTATTCATTGGTGCAGTCCCACCTAACTTACGGGATAATGGCATGGGGAGGTATTTCAGATACTTACCTGAGATTTATTTTATTTGATGTTACTCAAAAATGGCTAATCAAGGTTATGTTAGGTAAGCCAAAATTATATGCATCTGATGCACTCTATAATGATGCTCAGCTATTAGATATACGACAGATTTTCTTTAGAGCCATTGCGATATTTCAGCATAAACACAAAATGTATCAAGATTTTATTTCTCACACATATAATACAAGACAAAGTGGAGCCAAACTTAAGATACCAAAAACTTATAAGTCCATTGGTCAAAAAAATCATAGTTACCTTCGTCCAAAAACTTTATATCTTGATTTATGGATATCGCAAGTACCACGAAGAGATATTCATAACGTAATTATAAAGATTGAGTAAATTACATTTAAAGTCAGAACCTTATAAGACTTATCAAGAAGGTATATAAAATGTTATATGTAAAATTATATTTATGTATCAGTATGAGAATATTATGGATGTACTATGTAAATTTGTTTATCATAAAATATTATTTACTATTTAGTTAGATCACGTAGACATTAGTAATTATAAGTAGTTGCATAAACCACGCACAAGGCTATGCCTTTTGTGGGTATACTATATTTATTGATATATTTGTTCATACTTACTGTATACTACATGTATATGTATGTCAATAAATATTATATTATTATTATTATTATATTATTTGCGCCAATTCATTCTATGTCCCCACGTGACGGAAATCCCTCATTCTTATTGCACAAGAGTACATAGTATTTTCAGTCCGCATATTTACCAGTTTAAATGGACATGGAATAAAATGGTTACAGTGTATCTGTGAAACTACATGTGATATATGCACTTAGAATATATTGGCGTAAAGGGCACTGGACTTAGACTAAATTGGAAGTAAAACCTTGATTTTAAAATAATTTGGACATAGATAGTTTGGTTCTAAGGCGGCGATAAGTAGCTCCAAGATCTTATATTTTACTTTTGTCAGGAGTAAGTTGGATTATGTAACTCTGATCTAGTGGCCTACATATCAAAACTCAGTTGTTTCAATTGAAGGCATTCAGCGGAAGGAAATAAAATATTTCTTCCTTGATTGCAATGCTTTTTACCCTGAGAGAGGGAGTTTCTTAAACTAGTTAACATTGATGCACTCGTAAGTAGGAGGAAGACTTCTTGTTTGTCATTCTTACATGGGTTAATGCAAGGTAAAATTTTTGCTCGTATCTACTACCTAAACTCAATATTTGTATTCCAAGGCTGGAAAATCGTCATCAAACAACATTTTATTGAAATGCGTATCACAGAAATATTTTGCAAAAATCTCTTTTGTGTACTATGCACTCTCTACTCAACTCTATTTGAAATAATTGTGAAATTCATAATGATAGCTATATATTATTATAGGCCATCTGGCAGTAATGTTAGAAGCTATAATGGTTAGCTTTTTAGTTCATCAGTATTGGTTCCTACTGCTGTAGTATGTTCATATAACTTTTATTTCGTTATTTGTGCATATCCCGTAATTTAGTTCTACCTTCTGGAAATATACAATAAATAAATAAACAAATAAATAAATTAATTAATCCGATAGGGCTATTGCGCGATGATTGGATTTTTCAGGTTATTTGGCTCCAAGACTGTGCCACTAATATTCTGTAGTTAGGTTCACAATTTTTGGCTTAATTTGCTTGTTTTGTAGTTTACCTCTAGTTATTTATATACCTGTCATATACTGCTGTTTCTTTTGCGAGTTATCATGATTAGAAAAAAAAGTACTGCAGAACTAATTTCAGTGTTTTTTATGATATCAGGTCCTGCTTAAGTAACTTCTCAGAGAAATGTTTTAGCTGTTGGGAAATTTACTAGAGAAGTTGCTATCCAATTATTAGAAGAAATATTCCTAAAATAACATCATTTCAAAAATCTATTAGCAAGTAAGGTTATGCTCTCAGCAAGAAGATACCTTATACACTCAATAATAGACAAAGATAAGACATTTTTGAGTGGTATAATGCATTAAACCTTAAAAACTGAAACTGCTGAAGACGCTAATATTATTCTCATAGACGATGATATATTAATGCGTCTAGAAAATATCATAACAAGGTTTCAGCACTCGAAGCTAAAAGAATGACTTTACTAAACTCAGCGACTGGTATGTGTCACTATCTTGAATACAATTAGTATCAACCTTGTTTAATTACTATACTTTGACAAGAAAAGATAAACCTGCAACATTTTTTTAACATTTTGAACCCCATTAAGCAGTCTTCGATCAATTTCCATTTTTGGTAAATTTAGATACCATCATTTATAGTGGTTTTAGTTCTTCATTACATGTCCGCAATCACTAATTTCATAAAAAATATGCTGTAGATAGAGTCGATGAATTATGGTCAGTAATTAAGAAACTACTATCTTCCCCATCAATATAACGTAAAATTCATTGTATCAACATCATCATAATACATAAAACTTAAATTGTAAGTGCTGTTCTAATCAACACTGGGACATTGATTTTAAAAGATCCAGTCTTTAGCTTTAAGAACCCCCCCCCCCAGTACTGACCGGGAGTCATACATTGCGCAGATAATGCAGAGCAGCTAAGCTATAAACTGATGTATTTGGTTAAACATGGTTCCATGCCAGATATTCATTGATTCAATGTACAGCAGCCATAACTAGCTGAACGTAAAAGTTTATGTACGGCGTTTCACATTAGTTACGTGTTATGTAATAGGGTATCAAATTAATTTACACATTGGTTGATATGCTGCATTTCGTTATTAATATCAACGCAACCAAGACGAAATGGTACTATTATATTACCCCAGGTAATTTATTTCACAAATGTGCCTTGAAATTTTGGAGACGTTTATGTTTTGTGGATATAAGTCGATAAATTCAAATAAGTGTTTCCACACGTAATCCGTTTGGGCCAATTGCCAGCGATATTACTACTAAAGGAAAAGTTAATTTGCTGTCTGATTTGAAGCGGTATGGCGTCTTGTCTGATGCAATATTTCTCTGTAACGCTTCGTTTATTGCCAAATACTACAATATTATTTATAGGGTAGGTTCAGGTAAATAATCGTACATATTTTGTCGGGCAAAAAGCTTATTGGATGTATGAGATTCTTCGGTAACTCAGCACAATCAGTAAAATCGTTCAGTTGACTCAAATGTTATAGGCGTGATGCGCATATATTTATGGTAAGTAGAGTTATTAGGTCATCAGACGCATTGAGCTGACAATAATTGAAGATATCCCGTCTGTCGAAACACCGTGAGGAGGAAAACAAGAGTAGGGGTCTTAGAAATCCTTTTGAAACATATCACTTGTGTACAATTTCTATTATATGATTACGAGTACATTCTTGTAGCAGCAGTGGTACAGACGTCACGTTGCCAAAAATTTGACGTGATTAACAAACAAAAAATAACAGAGGTCCTAGTACGCGTCGAAAATCGTAAAATGATTCACTTATGCAAAACTGTTACAGTTGCTCTACCACAAAATGTTTTAAATCAGACGCATTGAGCTGACAATAATTGAAGATATCCTGTCAGTCAAAACACCATGAGCAGGAAAACAAGAGTAGGGGTCTTAGAAATCCTTTTGAAACAAATCACTTGTGTACAATTTCTATTATATGATTACATTCTTGTAGCAGCAGTGGTGCAGGCGTCACGTTACCAAAAATTTGACGTGTTTAACAAACAAAAAATAACAGAGGTCGAAAATCGTAAAATGATTCACTTATGCAAAATTGTTACAGTTACTCTACCACAAAATGTTTTAAATCAGACGCATTGAGCTGACAATAATTGAAGATATCCTGTCAGTCAAAACACCATGAGCAGGAAAACAAGAGTAGGGGTCTTAGAAATCCTTTTGAAACAAATCACTTGTGTACAATTTCTATTATATGATTACATTCTTGTAGCAGCAGTGGTGCAGACGTCACGTTACCAAAAATTTGACGTGCTTAACAAACAAAAAATAACAGAGGTCGAAAATCGTAAAATGATTCACTTATGCGAAACTGTTACAGTTACTCTACCACAAAATGTTTTAAATGGAGTTGTGTACATTTAAACACTACGCTGCTATGCTGCTTCTGCTTCACTGTCAAAGGATCTGGAGACCATTGCCGCTAGGTACCTCACGAATATGGTAAAATTCAATGCTTCCATGATTCACTATAATGAAGAGGTCCCCAAGCGAGCAGCTAAGTAATGAACAATCAGGTTCTGACAATACCCACGTCAACATCAAGCTTCCCCAAACATAACATTTTCATAGCACGTGCGATGATATCTTAATACCTGAATAAAGTTTATCGAACAGCTTCGCAGGGTTAATAAATTATTTTTTCTCGTTTAGCGGCTTAACGCCGTTGAACAGTCAAAGAAGCATCATTCTGCCGCTTCCACTATAATACATCTATAGTTCAAAAAATGGTGGATGTGCATATTAAAATTATGCAGGACTTCCCATATTAAAATATGCTGTAGGCTCTGTTATAAAAGGTGGAAAATTATAAAAATTCTGTTTGGAACATTTTCTGTACTTTTTTGCGATTTCAATGCCATTGTTTTACGTTCCTGAAGCATGAAGGAAACAGGTCATGCTATTCATTCAATATATTGTTTCAAAAATGGTGGAAGCGCGTTCAAAATTCTACAGGATTTTCCATCTGACTCCTGTGTTACAAGAGGAGGTTCATCGGATTTAGTTGTCTGATGAAATGATATAAAGTAGGGGGAAATAACCTACCCAAAATGTGTACGTAACTTCCACAAAATTCGAAAAATACGTCCAGATTTTTACTCGTACCTTCCAAACAGTTACTTATCAACACTTCCAGTTGCTTGTGCACCAAACCTTCCAGAGTGCTTTCAATCTTATTTCTTCCAGGCACACACCAAAATAAAACAGATTTTTTTTAGAATTAGATGTGATTCCTATCACAAGAGGATCACAAGAAAATTCAAAATATCGGTACCATAGATAGGAGTGTTGTGATCAGAAACAATTTACTACCCTTTTTGGTATTTTACCATAGTATTTAGACCGTCAACGTTTTCGATTTCGAATTTTTACGTTTTTTGGATGGTTTATGTTTATATCAGTCCATGTATTGCTAATTTGATGTTCGCGTAGTTTCAGTAACAGCTGCAGTGATTTCGGTCAAATTTGTGGAGAGACATGATGTGAGCACAAAGAGGTATCAGTAGAAAACTTAAATTAGCTGAAGTGTAATCTTAATAACGTATAACGTAACTTGTTATTTGGAAATCGTGCCAGTGGTGGAAGAGTAACCAAACTTTATGCTTGGGTGATCATTTTCTACTTTTACTGAGGACTTGCAGTTGAAGGAGATAGTGAGAATTGCATAATCCATAACTCGAAAACTTCCATATTGATTGTAATTAAATCTTAAAACCTTGCTAGTATTGAATTTTGTAAGAAGTACTGATACATGCCGCATTTGGTACATTTTTTATCACTTCCTTCAAAGGCAAAACGCGTACCGTAAATTGAGGAGCTACAGGGGGATAAATTTGTGTCTTCAAACCATTACATAGTTCGAAAAAAGACATTCTAATGAGGCTCCTTGCAGATTGTGTTGGCCTAGTAAGGATGAAATTATCAAATATCATTGGTGTTTGATTTTATTATCCTAGATAGCTCCTCTGAACGTATAATAAAGATGCTCGACAACAACAAAAGATAATGTTCATTATCGAGTTTTCGGTACCTGCCGAATGAGGAGGAAAAGCGGAAAAGCTCCTCCGTCGAATTACAATTTTACTCTTTTGATAACTATTGGATCCTTAGTTGATATGAGAAATACCCTGCGATATAGGCTGCGATCAATACCTGTGTACCGTACAACGGTGAATGTCTTGCCCTCAAGAAGGCAGAAGGCAGTCATTTTTGGCTCCCTATACGCCTGCTTAGGATGCACAATTCGCCAACCCAGTGATTGCTCACCTCACGTGGTGTGAGGAATTGTTACTGGTTAATATAAAAGCAGGCCGGTGAATTGGAGCTCGGATTGCAGTTGTTTTGTTTTCAATATAATATGATAATGTTTGCAGCTTTGCCTTCTCCGTTTTAGGCTACAGCGGTCCTATGTAGTATGTCAGTGAAACAAACTGCTCTTTTCTGGATTGTGCTCAGAGGCTTCAGAGTATGTTCCGGAGTATAACCTTACAATACAACTTAGTACAACTCCCAGCAGTAGAGGTGCCAATAAATTTCCATCAGGCACTTGTGAATGCATCTATTTTGACAAAACTATGATTCTTAGCTGGGTAAACGGGCACTCATCGTCCGAGGGGAATATTTCAACGTGCCGATTGTCAAAAAGTCTTCTGAGCTATGAGATGAATGTTAGTATTACACCCACAAAGCTTTTAAGACCGCGTGATATGACAGTTTTGAAACGAAATACTTAAATAAAAAAATATATGAGGTCAAGTGATGCATGCCTGTGCAGACGATATGAATAGGAAGAAGAAGCTGTGAAGACCTAGCTGTCTTATAAATATGGGAGGTCTCTAGTTTTGCAGTGGGACCTCAGTGCTGTTATCTCGGTAGATTCCCTCTTCCCAATCAAATGAGTATTATAAGTTTCTTTGGTCAATAAAAATGCCCACAGATTAGTATAATACCGAGCAGTACACAATTCTGACAGCTCCAATCAGCCTAATAATTTTCTGTGATCTACCGTATACATAAAATCATGTCTAGGGTGGTGATCTAAATTAAGCATCAACTTCAATAATAACATGTAATCAGGAAACGTCCTATTATCTTGAGCTTCAACCTGTATAATGATTTCGTGACGCCAATGGATTGCGTGCTCCACTATTAACGTCCTACTTTTCAAATCTCTTGCTGGTAGTTATGACAATATATACATTTTTTGACCCAATCTGCAATTTATATTGTTTCAAAGGCGATTTAATGGAAACACATGAGGTACGATTTACTTTGCATAAATATGGGTTATAGTGACGTATCGCTTAGTCCAATCGAAATGCCACGGAAAAACGTGTCGGTAGTAATTTCCTTTCATTTAGGGGTAAATAATCAGTTAATTAGAAACGCCAATATTTATATGCATAGTAGGGTATTACGACTATATTTTATGAAGTCATAACACTTGTGTTCTCCGGAAAGATCGTTATCCTAAACATCACTCATATACTTTTATCGTAAAAAGAAAGAAGCGTAAGGAATTTCGATGTTCAGCTTTTCTGGTTTTCTTGAATGTTGGTCAATCCAAACAGATAATACCACATTATCACAAAATTAGTTCTCAAAAAATCTGCTACCTCGAGTAGTAAATCAATCTAGAAATGTAACGTAGTCCGAAATGCTTTGTCAAACACGTTGTGCTTTAATAAAGGCTATATAGTCGAAGCGTTAATAAAAGGTTCAAATTTTAATAGATATAGCCTTAATTATTAGCCGGGGAAGCATCACAAACAATTTAAAGGTTTCTATTCTCCTGACCATTATTTCCCCGATTATTTCATTATTTCTAGCTGTACTGCGCGTCCTAGTTAAACAGTTTTCAAATGACAACAATTCTGAGTACATTTCTGTAAGACGTCTACTTTAAACACTTTTTTTTTAGATTTAGTAAAAATATGATGGACTTTAGATAACTATAAGCTAGATGTAAATTTATTTTGCCACATAGATATATCTCTGTACCTACTCAGTTATTCCATAATTCTTGGAAGAAGTAGGAAAAAGGTTAACAAAGTTTTCCTTGCAATGTGCGTGTTTCAGTTTATTTGTGAGGTAAATACCATTCAGGGTGTTTCCTAAGTTGGGACTTTTCTTCAAAGGGCATATAGTACTCTCCAAAAGGAGTGATTTTTCCTAGTAACGAAATGTTTATCGCCCGATAATGAAATCAGCATTTGTAATTCCGCCCCTGTGTGATTAGATCAAAACAGACCCAAAAGACGGAGCATACTTAGCAGCGCGCGTTTGACATCTCTCGATTTATTAACGAGCTTCATTGGAAGGCAACAAGAATGATACAACCGTGATAACTATATAGGTATAATGAACTGCTGGACATGATTTTAGTGCACGATGGATATGGTCAAAATGCCTCTCATACTTCGCGAGTGTTTCCTTGACCGTACTCACCCTGCACCTCGTCGATTTGTCTATCTTGTGCAAAGAACGAGAGACACACACACATGGTGGAAGACCTAGGTAATATCGAATGATCCAAGTTGAAGAACAAATACTTGCGCTTGTCAGTTTTGAGGCGCGAACTTCGAACCGAGTCTATAAGACTCATGTGACAGGACTGTATTAAAAACTTCGCAGCGAACGAATAGTATTTTCATAAAAAAATTATTCTTCTGCTGTTGATTCACTGTACATTAGATTTGAGGTTTCAATGATAGTTGCTTCTGAAGAGGAAAGTCCCAAATTTGACACTGCAATTTCAATAATCAATTTCTAACAAACTTAAAATTTCAAAGGTTATTTCAAAACTTATTTGAGCACGAGTACATTGCATTCACTCCGTGAATTATGAAATTTTAGCTTTGAAAGAAGTTTCGTTATATATTATATCCTCATATACAGCATTTAATGTAATTTGACTTCTTCCTGTCATAATAGGAGTGCTAAAATGCAACAAATTTTGCTTAATATATGTATGACCAACAATTACCCAAAGCTCTACGTTTTTGTCAAAATAATGAAAAATCTACGTAAAAAATCAGCAACATCTTCATGTAAACATATAAAGGCTGATCCTTTGAACCACCTTTAGAATTTTATTCTTTGACTATTTTTGAAAAACCGCTACATTTTAAAGACAAAGGATGAAAAAAATGCATCAGCTACATTTATTATCAAAAATTCATGGTTAGTTGCTCAATCTACAATAAATGTTCAAAATGACTTCCACTAACTTGGATACAAGCAGGCAGTCTTCTCATCAGTGATTGCCGAACTCTTGTAAACACACCAATTCCGTTCTAAATAGATTTACGTCCAGGAATTATGCGATTGTCGCAAGTCTTTCAAATTTTCCAATGGAATGTCTTTAGATATCTCCACGAGAAATAATCTAGAGGTTTTAAATCCGGTGATCGCTTGTGGTCTACCTCACCAACTCAGTGATATTCGTATGTTGTTAAGTATTCTCAGACAACCGAACTAAAACGTGACGAAGGTCCTTTTGAAGATTTATTGTAGATTGAGCAACTTACCATGGAACGGTTTTTAGAAAATCATCAGAAAGCAAAATATTCTTGAAACAGTTCAAAGGATTGCCCATTAAATTTTTATCGCATGTTTACCAAACACCCTGTGTAAGCAGGAGGGCTTGAGGGGCCTCAGCCTCTCGAATTATTTCCGCCATCTTTAACGTAGCTTATTGATTGTTTAGACAAAAATGCCAGATTTTGGGTAATTATTGGAATTCCCCTGAAATTGAGCTATTTTTGTCTATACATACTCGTATATTAAGCTAATTTTGTTGCATTTTAGCTCTACTACCATGCTCTAACAGGAATACGTCGAATTACATTAAGCCCTGTATACAAGAAACAATAGATATTTTGGCCTTTCTTTTGATACTAGTCCGTGTATTATGATTTCAGCCTTGCTCTCAATATAGCGTATATATTTGGTTATTGCTCATGATAATGGGCATGAAATAATGTTATTATTTAGGTTTTGTACTTCGTGAATAGTCTTATACCAACGCCAAGATTAATTGTTTCGTACTGAAGTAGGTTATAAGCTATTGCTGAGCGAAACAAAGAAAGTGCGTGTCAGCTATATAATTAGTGGAAAAGCGTTTAGACGCTGTTCTCAGTTTGAACATAAACGCCTTCCTATTTTTGAAGGCATCGTGCATGGAGAATATTTTGGAATACTTCAGCAAAATTATCCTCTGTGACATTAATGGCCGTGTTCTGTATTCTCAAGTGTCCACTTGAGAGTACCTAACGCAACTAAGGCCGCATTCGTAGTTGATACTTAAGGGTCCCTTAAGGGGCCTGGATACATACATTTATACATACGTATTTGCCATCCGTGTTTTAACACGGACTCACAATTTCTCGCATAACCCACTCTATTTTCAAACTACATATATAATATTTCAGAAGGCGATAGTTAAGACCTTAGTGAATGACAACTGTTTTCGATTTTCTCAAAAAAGTTTTTTAATGTGCAAAAAAACTCGCAATGCAAAATCATACATTCTATAAATGCCTGTAATTTAACAATCAAACACGATATTAAAAAAAAGCTAAATAGTTGCATTAGCGCAAGCTTTGTTCTTCAATTTGCTCTTTGAGTCATTACTGTAAGTTTAAAGGTAACTTCAGGAGCTTGGAAATGCGAAATTCATCTTTATAGTGACCTTTGGACCTTACCTTTGGACCTTTTAACCTTATCTTTGGATTTTTGGACTTATCTCCCCTCATCTTAGAAACACACACTAGAGAAAGGGAACAGGTGGCCACGCCTCATCGCTAACACGGGAATACGTCTTTTCTTGGATTTTCAATTTCGCGCGCTGTACCCTAGACCCTTAATAATTGAGTGTCCTTTAAATATGGTTTTGTGTTTCGACAGCTACTTGAAGATTACTCACGTAAGGCTCCCTTGAGTGAGAGTCCAGTAAGAAATGATTACGTTCAATTCAATGGGGAAACATAGCCTACACCCAACTGCTTTCTGACTTGTCAAACGGCAGTAAGCGTCACCTACTTTACCCAGAAATGGAAATCCAAGCCTTTACCACAGCATAGTAAACAACCAGCATTATATCTCTGAGGATTTCCCATATAAAAATGGTTCTCACAGAATTTGACCTTGGGATGATTTTACGGATGTAAAGTTTGGGTAGAGATGCGAAAATGAAAATATCGATACCGGTACCAACACGATACTTTTAGCCAAATAGGCGCATTTGGTTCGTACAGAGCATTTTGTGCAACTGATTACACCCCTCAGTAATTATATAATTATTTTCGATACCGATACAAAAGTATCGATACCAGCTTGAAGTGCCTCAAAAAGTATCGATGACAAAAATACTCGATATTAGTGCAGAAATATCGAAGTATCTTTAGCATTCCTACGAAAAATCATCCAAAAGGGGGGATGCGCGTGTAATTGCCGCCTTATTGTGCTGGTTGTTTACTATAGACCAGTGCCGAAGCCTTCAAAGATAATAAAAAGTGAAAAAAAATTACAGTAGGATGAAACTCATTAGAAAAGGAGGGGAATATGATAAGAATAAAAGGAAAAATAAATTACGGTCGATTCCAGATCTGGAAGTGGGAGGGGGTGAGTTTTTAAGGTTAGAAAATGGTTTATCTTGATTTCTGGCAAAACTACAGGTCCTATGGAAAAAATTTAAATGGCAAAGATGTAGGTAATAAAAAGATCTACAACTTTTGTATTCTCAATTTTTTCACTAACTTCAAAATTTTGGTGAAAAATTCAAAAAACCAAGTTTTTGGTCTTTTGTTCTTATCTTTTTCAAAAAAAACAATTTTTTCACGAAATTTGGTGAAAACTTACCTTATTATGTCCCAAATACACTGTAATTTATTTGATTTAAAATATTTATTTTTTCGCTTTATTTGACCTTAAGATCAAAAATGCACCCCAATCTTCAATCGAAAATTCTCGCGTCAAAATATCAGCTTTTTTCAAAAAGTTTGGGAGCCTTTCGTTCGTTGAAATCTCTATTTTCTGATGGTATAAAAAAAATATACATTACTATAGAAAATCTTCTCAGAAAATGCAAAAAACTTAAAAAAAACTCAAATTCGAAATTTTTTTTACTCACTATGTACAATTTTGAGCTATTTATTAAAATTTACACTTATTTACTTAAAAAACGTGAGATTTCATGTTACATTGATAAACGAAAAAATTGCAAATTGGAATATCCCACTATAATTAACAAACAAAAAAGTTAATATCTAATAAGACATCTACAATATTTTGAAAAAGTTGTAGAGTCTTCTTTAAATAATATTTGTAGATGCCTATTTATTGCTGTTGTAAGATAACTTATATACCTGAGTGACATACGGTAAATGTTAGCCCATTGTAAGGTATTTCATGGAGAAGTGGGGACGGACTTAGCAGGGTCTGGGCCTTACTACATACTTGCTATTTCGTAGCAGCTGTAAAACCGTTAGTCAGTGGTCATGGTAACGCAGACAAATTAAATACGCTGATACTATAACGCTGGCGCACTTCCTTGTATCAACGCAATGCGTTAACTCAAATGCGCTATGATACACGATACAGTTGAGAGCCAGAAGTAGATCCCTTACAAATATTCACTTACTCCGCACAGCCGACGCGGCGCAACGCGCAACTAATGCGTCATGTACCACGTATTGTGCGGTTTGAGATAATTGAGGTTATGTACGTTGACAAATGACAAGATTAACGTTTTCGAAAAAAAATATAATGAATGACGTAATCAGAATTAAGTATCTAAACTCAATAGTACGATTTACATGTATATTTATATTTTTTGAAATTTTCTATGACATGAATGTAATTCTAATTTAATTAATAAACCTTTCAACTAAAAAAATTGCAACAATCACATTTTTTTGATGAAATTGTACATAGGGAGTAAAAAAAATTACGAATTTGAATTTTTTCAGTTTTTTGCATTTTCTGAGAAGATTTTCCATAGTAATGTATTTTTTTACACCGTCAGAAAATAGAGATTCCAGCGAATAAAAAGCTCCGAAACTTTTTGAAAAAAGCTGATGTTTTGACGCGAGAATATTCGATTGAAAATTGGGCTGCATTTTTGATATTAAGTTGAAATAAGGCGAAAAAATGAATATTTTAAAACAAATAAATTACAGTGTATCTGGAACATAACAAGGTAAGTTTTCACCAAATTTCGTAGATTTTTTTTTTGTTTGAAAAAGATAAAAATAAAAAACCAAAAACTTGGTTTTTTGAATTTTTTACCAAAATTTTGAGGTTATGTGAAAAAATTGAAAATACAAAAGTTGTAGACCTTTTTATTACCTACAACTTTGCCATTTAACTTTTTTCCATAGGACTTGTAGTTTTGCCAGAAATCAAGATAAACCATTTTCTACCCTTAACAACTCACCCCCTCCCACTTCCCGATCTCGAATCGACCGTAATTTATTTTTCCTTTCATTCTTATCATATTCCCCTCTTTTTCTAATGGGTTTCATCCTACTGTAATTTTTTTTTGTTTCAAAAATTATCGACCCTGGTCTACTATGCTGTGCCTCTACTTTGTAATATAACGAGCGAAACATAGATTGCAAAGAAATCGGTATACCGAGGTGTCACACTTTCAGAATAATTTAAGGTTCTGGACACCTCAATCGTATTTTCCAGGCCACCATGGAGTGGTTACACAAGCTCTTCCACGATGGGTAAAATATCCTTAATACAGGATGTCCTACGACGATTAAGACAAGCAATATATCGAAACTGGGCACTAGTAGCGAATTATAATTTTGGGGGTGTAAATTAGAACAAAAAATAGTATCTTTTCTTATTATTGTGTCACCCATTGAGTTATTTGTTTTTGATCACGTGACGTCCGATTCAAAAATTTCAATGGGATCACGGTATATTTGTGACTTTTTGTGTTCCTTCCGACAAAACAATTCCAACAAACTAGCACACTTGTGGTCTAAAGTGATTAGTTCAAGAGCTACAGGTACTTAAAGGATGGTACCACTATCATTGATTATAACATGTACCCCTACAGTTAAATTATTTGCTAGTGTTTCATAATGGTAGCGGTACAGTCCTTTAAGCACATGTAGCTCTTGAATTAGTCACTTTAGGCCCCAAGTGTGCACAAAAAGTCACAAATATACAGGGTGTACCATTAAAAATTTTTAATCGGACGTCACGTGATCAAAAACAAATACCTCATTGGATAACATAAGAGTAAGAAAATATACTATATTTGCTCTCATTTACACCCCCAAAATTATAATTCGCTACCACTGCCCAGTTCCGATATATTACTTGTCTTAATCTTCGTGGGACACCCTGTATTTGAAATATGACAACGTCGCCAAATGATTCACCTCCATCTCATAGGAGTTGTCTAGGAAACATGGACACACTTGAGTATTAGGTACTTGAAGATAAAAAAGTTTTTTTACTCCTGTGCCATCGGCATCGACTGCTCTGGTCATTAGCCTAGTGCCCTGTGTAGGCTTTGTTACTGTTTCCCGGCGCCACTGAAGGAACAGCAGTGTTAATTAGAAGCCAACAGTGAAGGCTCAAGTGGGGATTCACGCTGAGCTTTTTTTATGGATATTTATTTTTGATTGAAAAAACTGGAAACGATAAAATATGTTCCGGATGATTCAGTGGTAGTTATGGGTAACGCAAGCTATCATTCACGGCATAGAGAAGAAGACTCCAACTTCATCTTGGAGAAAACAAGAACTTATCGACTTGTTAATCTCCAAAAATATTGAAGTTGAAGGTAATTTGATGAAAAAACGTATAGTAAATTTACACGAACATTGTTTTATGAAATACGCCGTATATAGAAGATATAGCTGAAAAGCATGATTAAATTCCTCATTGCTTGTCAGAGCGGTCCGGTGGACGATTGCTCTGAGTTGCGGTCGTGTCGGTCGATCGGTCTATCAGGTCTGGTTACCCAGAGACCAGATAAATCGTGGAGACTGAAAAACGTGATATTACTGGGGTGTACACACCGCCATATCATTGCGAACTAAATCCTGTAGAACTTATATGGGCGCAAGTGAAAGGATTTACAGCAAGACATAACACGACGCTCAAATTCAAAGACCTTAAACCACTGCTTGATGAAGCCATTAAGGGGCCTGGGTTCACATATTTATACGTATGTATTTGCCATGACATACCGCAAGCTTTCTTCTTTAATTTGCTTTTTTAATCATTACTGTGAGTTTAAAGGTAACGTCAGGAGCTTCTAAATGCGAAAGTCATTTTTATGGCGACCTTTAGACGTTTTTGGCCTTAACTTCGAATTTTTGAACCTACCTCCCCTCATTTTAGACACACACATTGGAGAAAGGGAACAGGCGGCCACGCCTCCTCGCTAACACGGGAATACGTATCTTCTTGGATTCTCAATTTCGCGTGATATACCTTAGACCCTTAAGGAAGTAACACCATAGAACTGGCAAAAAGTAGTCAAGCATGTCATTGAACAAGAGGAGAAAATGTGAAATCTTGGCTACTTGATCGATCAGACTGTCGAACCGTTAATTATAACATCAAGTGGAAATAACAGTTTCTCATATGATGATTATTATGATTTTTATAATTTTATTTCTGTATAATATATTTTTGTATGCTTAATAAAAAAATGGGAGTACCTGCACCTGCATGGCTTTGGTACACCATTTTCAGTGTTATTGAATAGATAACAATAGACAAACTCATGAATTGCCCTAAACCGGAGTGGTAGCACCTGCAATTAATAAAAAGGAAGAATTTTGCAATGAAATCAATGGCAAAGTATGAAAAGTGGCTGAAGTATTCGCTGGGTCACTGTGTAGTCCCTTTGCATACCTAATAAGCTTTTATTGCTTTTACTTCCCACACCGATAGGTGAGGGGAGTATTGTGATCGCGAAAATTTTCGATTTTGAGATAATACGTTTTTTGGACGTTTTATGATGTGTACATAACGAAAATCCACGTCACTCATTTCCGTCGGTCTGTCTGTCGGTCTGTCGGTCTGTCTGTCTGTCTGTCTGTCTGTCTGTCGCGTTTTTCTACCCTCGTAATCTCAGTAACCGCTGCATGGATTGTGATGAAATTTGGGCAGCGGTATGATGTGGGGTCGTAGTAGGTAATGTTCGTATAATTTTGAAAATCGGTGCATAGGCGGCGGAGTAATTAGCAAAAAACAAAAAAAATTAAATTTTGCTGAAACTTCGTTTTTAGGCGTTTTAGGGGTCCCTGATCATTTTCTACTTTTTTTTTGGTGGGGGTGAAATTGGGGGTGGTTGGGGGTTGGGGGGTTGTAAAATTGAAAAATTTGTTGTATTCATAATAGACTACCCACTGACCTATGAAGGAAGACCTAGCGACATAAATAACTTTTTTAGGTCTATCCGAACATTGCCTTATGCCTATTACAGAAACTAAAGGACTTAGAAATTTTTCCGATGTATACAGGCTGTCCATTTAGTGTGTAATTCTTCGATATCTCGCAAGGTATAGCTGATAGAAGAAAATCTCAAATACAAAAGTTATTTGGTTACTTGAGATGCATATCCTAAAAATATTTTGAAATATACAGGGTGTTGCGGGAAAGTAAGGTAGAGATCAACTTGATTTTTTTATATGGAACTATAACTTTCTCTCAAGTTCTTCTAGTGTCCATCATTGATCTCTATCCAACCCTAAAATATTTTTGGAATCGGTTGCGACGTTGCCAAGTAATAATTTATTTTCTATTAATTTCCGCATTTGCAAGGTCGCAAGTAATACGTTCATATTGATATATTCCTTTAACTTTTCTCAATAATATTACACAGCGAGTTACTTGAATATTAAGCGGATATTATTCTGGATGCTACCCGCAATTTGTATCTACAGGGTGTTTTTGGCAGAATTTTAAATTCCGGCAACTTATAGGTGAGGGGAGTATTGTGATCGCGAAAATTTTCGATTTTGAGATAATACACTTTTTGGGCGTTTTATGATGTGTACATAACGAAAATCCACGTCACTCATTTCCGTCGGTCTGTCTGTCTGTCTGTCTGTCTGTCGGTCTGTCTGTCGGTCTGTCTGTCTGTCTGTCTGTCTGTCTGTCGCGTTTTTCTACCCTCGTAATCTCAGCAACCGCTGCATGGATCGTGATGAAATTTGGGCAGCGGTATGCTGTGGGGTCGTAGTAGGTAATGTTCCTAAAATTTTGAAAATCGGTGTATAGGCGGGGGAGTAATTAGCAAAAAACAAAAAAATTTGAAATTTGCTGAATATCGTTTTTAGGCGTTTTAGGGGTCCCTGATCATTTTCTACTTTTTTTTGGTTGGGGGTGAAATTGGGGTGGTTGGGGGGTGGGGGGGTTGTAAAATTGAAAAATGTATTGCTTTCATAATAGACTGTCCACTGACCTGTGAAGAAAGAACTGGCGACATAAATAACTTTTTTAGGTCCATCCGAACATTGGCTTTGCCTATTACAGAAAGCAAAGGACTTGGAATTTTTTTTGATGTAAACAAATGGGAGTATTGCTTTAGATCGTTCTATATTGTCTAACGAGGAAAATGTTGAATGGATTTTAATGAAATTTTGACACAGTATTACTACCGTGTCGAGGATGGAAAGCGCGTATGGTTTTTATAAATCGTGCCAGTGGCGGCGCAGAAATGATAAAAAAACTAAAAATATAAAAACAGCTCAAACTTCGTTTTTAAGCGTTTTAGAGGTTCCTGATCATTTTCTGCGTTTTTTTGGGTGGGGGTGAAATTGGGGTGGTTGGGGGGTTGGGGGTTGAAAAATTAAAAAAATTCTTGTACTACTAATAGGCTGTCCACTAACCTGTGAAGGGAGATCTAGCGACACAAATCATCTTTTTAGGTCCATCCGAACATTGAATAGTCTTTTAAGGAAACTAAGGGGCATAGAATTTTCTGTATACATACAAGAATTTATTGGTTTAAATCGTTTTGTATTTTGTAGCGTGGACATTATTAAATTGATTCTAATGAAATTTTGACACAGTATATTGTTACCCTGGGAGAACGGAAAACGCGTATGTTTGTAAAAAATCGTGTCAGTGGCAGCGCAGCAATAATCAAAGAACGAAAAGCATGAAAACAACTCAAATTCGGTTTTTAGATGTTTTAGGGGTTCCTGGTCATTTCCTACCAGTTTTTTGGGTGGGGGTGAAAGTGAGGTGGTTGGGGGGTGGGGGATTGTAAAACTGAGAAGTTTGTAGTATCGATAATAGGGTGTCCATTGACCTGTGAAGGAAAGACCTAGCGTCATAAGACAATTTGGGGGGGGGGGGGGGCTGGCGATTATTTGGCGGTTACAAGGGATCTCAGACTACAGCTTCATGCTATGGGAAAATTATAAACTGGTATCAGCGTAATGTGTGGGAAGTACTGAGTCAATCAACTTGACTTCATTTTTTACATTTCTGAAACAGATTATAGTATCAATAGAGATAGAAGTTCAACAGGCGATTTCCTTGAAACATGGTTTGGCACGACAGCAGAATTCTTAGGAAAAATATAATTCTAATAATTAACAGAACATCCCCAGAATTAGCAAAGCATAAATACATGTTAACTGATAAACAATACTTAAAAAACAATAATAAGGCTCCGTAGCGTGTGGTGCTTATATCATAGCTAGCTGAAATAAGCCCATAATTACAACATATTAACAGTCATTATTAAAAAAAAGTAGAACAACAAAAATTTATCTAAAACTAAACATTTTAGAAAGAGAACAAGTTAATTACCCCACGAATTATCGTGGTATAATCCAAGGAATCCGCAAATATTCTTTCGCATTTCAGTAAGCAGTAGCAGATCGTGTCCACCATTTATTTTCTGGCGAAAATATAATACTTGTATTTATCGACATCTTATAGGTACAAATAAATGCGTCAGGCACGTATTTAGGGAAAGGGTCCAGGGACCCCCCGAAACATCATATAATGGCCGTTCAAAAAATCTAATCCGCAAATATGCACCCCCCTCGTCGAAAATGTAGCAGCCCTGATCTAGACCCCTCACAAGGGTCCGGACCCCCTCGAAACGTTATGAAAATCTAATCTGTAAATATGAGATATGCACCCCCCCCCCCCCCACCCGTCGAGAGAATACGGAAAATCTGCCGGGCCGGATCGTCTCCCCCCCCCCACGAAATGTTATATAATGTCGCCCATTCAAATTATTCCACAAATATCTATGCAGCCCCTTCCCCCCTCCCCCCCCGATGAGTGGAAACTCTAAATCTGGACCCACCCCCAAACTTGCCCGCACAATCTAATCCACACAAATGTTTTGTATCCCCCCAGTCAAGCAAAATTATAGGTGGCAACCCTAATCTGGACCCTCCCCAAATCTTGGATACGTGCCTGAAATGCGTTAACTTAGTATGTAAAAAAAAACACAAAAAATGGAGACATAAAAATGACATACAGGGTGATTCCTCAGATGATAATTTTTTTGAACGGTTTTTTTCGTAAAATCGTGAGCATTACATAAATAAAATAAGAATTTCCTCGATGCAAAAAACGGATAAAAATAAAACTAGTTGGGCTTTTAAGGGTACTGCATCACCTATAATCCATGCTTTTGAAAATAAATGTCTGCTTTATGCTTTTATATTACGAACATATTCCGCTTCAAACAAATGCTCATTTTATTTATCTTATGTTTAATGACTTTACGAAAAAATTGATTTGCGTATGAAGTCAAACGCGCTACAAGATATTAGAAATAAAATAATGTCTTCATTAATGTAGGTAAAGCTGTTGGGTGCTAGTTAGAAAAGAGGTAAGTTTTAGGAGTTGAAGTAAAAAATACTTCGAAAGGATTGTATGATAGGTCATTGGGTTCCCTTGAAATACCCACTTAGTTTTCTTTTTTATCTGTTTTTCTTGCACAAATATTACACCTCAAACAAATCCTTATTTAATTTATTTCATTTATTTTATGCTTATTACTTTACGAATAAAATGGGTCTTTGGATAAAACTAAAGGTACTACAGGATTTTAAATAAAATAAGGACTTATTTTGTGTCTGAAAAACTATTAGGTGTTATTTGAAAAATCAAAGTTGGGGGTGAGTTTCAAGGGTTGAAGTACGAAAAAATGTTTTCAAAACATGGTATGATGGACCCTGTAGTACTTTCAAATATTCCACTCAGTTTTTGTTGAACTTTTTTTTTAGTACGAAAATATCACGTGTCTAGGAAGTTCGGGGACACTCTGTATAACTTTGTCAAATTGAAGAAGAAAAAAGTTACACAGTTTATCAGGAAGGCTGTAGGATGCAAGCTTATTTAGGAGAGATGTCCAAGAAATCTGCAGTTGATCATTGATGTCGAAATCCAAATTTTCTGTCATTTGTTGATAGAACTCAAGGCATATCATGAGGTCTTGATTGATGCAGATCACAGAAAGAGAGTTATATGTCTGTAGTTAGTTGGAGCAATCTAGGTACAAGCATGTCGGAATTGTAAGATATCCGGAAGCGGCGGTCGCATGTGACAACTTCTTCATAATGGTACCAGGGTATCTAGGTATCTGGTATCTGCTCTTCGTTTTTAAACGATGATTAAAATCACTGTTCCCTTTTAATTTAACATACTTTAACGTTCTAGACAATGTCAACACAGCACGCAGGTCTAATGTGTGATTGGAGACAATATTTATGGGTTGATCTTATCACGAACAAGAGTACATCAAATACACGTTTTATGTATGCATCCGAATATGATGTTATCAGCACAGTATGTTTCAAGTGAAGCGTTAATACGTGAATATGGATATGCTATTAAAATTTATCGCCACGCATTTGTTAGTCAAACAATATGTTCATTACCTTGACTATTTATGGGATGATTCGGAAATAACTGGCATTATAGTTCTTGTCTTAAGCCAGGAAGGCTACATCGAAAGGAATTAATATCGAATTAATGAAAAACGTTTTTCCGTCTTTATTACCAGTTAGGTTAGGTTGAAAGCGAGTGGAGCAGCGCTACCTCCTTCCACTGCGACTCAGTTGTGTCTATTGTGGCTCACACCTTTTTAGAGTTCACCATACAGTCCGCACCTCTTTGTGAAGGCGATCAACTTGAAGGGTGAAGCTTCCTTGAAGACATGAGGTTCTATTTGGGCAAATTCGAATGTCTGGAACCTAGCATTATCCAGTTCTGGACAGGAGCAAAGAATATGCTCCGCTGTTTCGTCCTCCCCGTAGCAGAAGCCACAGTCTGAAGTTTGTTCAAGACCCAACTTCACTGGCGGCGCGTCGGGGGGGCATGGGGGGGCCCGGGCCCCCCCAAATTGTTTTGAGCAGTTAAAAAAATTAATAGAAAATTATTTTTTACGTGTCCATTTTTTAACTTTATATTATACTATTATATGCTGTAGGTACATTATATTATTATATATATTATTAAATTCTATCGTATACGTACATATATATTTTTTATTATTACAAAGTAGATTATAACTATAATACCGATACTGCACTATTTTCCAATTTCAAGCACTCTGCTTTTTTTATTCGTATCATTTGACTCTCTCTGCTCAGCTCTCTCTCCTTTCTCTATTTGAAAATCATACTATGCGGTATGGTCAAAGGTTTGGCTTTGGCCCATACAAATCACACACACACGCGGAAACGTACCCTGTCATACGCAATCCCTCCAAATCTTCGCGGTCATGCGTCGAGTGCCGGGATGTTTTCGTTTTTTGGCTTGCTTTTTTGTTTCAAATTGAGTTGCAATAATTATACTACCAAATTTTCGGCTGCAGGGTTGTTCTAAGCTACACAATTGTGTAGAATGCTATAGATTTCAAAGAAGTGCACAATGAATTGCACATCTGCAGGCTGCGCACAGATTTGCCGCGAATTCGCTATAAATTAAATACAGTGGCTTTAGTATAAAGTCACTTTCTGTGTAAATAAGAAAACCAGAGACATCTGTCACGAATATGCTAAGCTACTAACCAGCTTCGTCTCTCTTCGATACAGAAAACTACAGAGATATATTAAGTTTCAGAAATTGCCTCACAGAGAGCAGAGCGGGTTTTGTCTTATTGGTGAATTACACCAGTAGATCCAATGTAACTTGAAATAGTAGATCAAATGATCGATACTCGATACAAATCTTGAATACACGCTTACACGGATTCAAGTTTCAGGTTCAATTTGGTTTTAACTGTAATTGTGCACTCAAAATATATGTTAGTGTGACTAAATTGCAGTAAACATTGCACTCAAAATATAAGTTAGTGTGAATTAGTTGCAGTAAACATTGCAGTTTGTCGTCGATTTAATTTATAGGTAAGACCAATGTAGCTATATCTAGTACTAATTGTTTTTGAAATTTATTTGAAAATGAAAAGCATAGGTACAGGGTAGTCCACATATTCCTATACCTTCGCGGGTACTCTATAACTTTAGAGTTAGAAACGTGTTTCTATCACCATGACGACCATGACGATCGGGCAGTTTTGGGTGCCTACCACAACGTGCCTACTCGGGCCTACTACGCTGACATATTTACAAAAACATTTGCAATCTGCCGAAATTACTATATCTCTTGTTCTTCCTAAAATAAATGCAACCATTGCTACTTTGCAAGGTTACAGAACTGCAGAATATTTCTGTAAAATTTTCGAAAAAATGAAAACACTGGCAAAAAAAAAGATTTAGGGTTTGAAATTAAAGAGGTCTCTTTACCACGACAAAAAAAGATTCCCAAAAGGCTAGATCCAATGGCAAATACAGTTTTTAATTTTAGTGGGATTGAAGATTTTTTACGGGTAAACTCTTTTTTTGGTTCCTCTGGACCTTTTAATTGAAAACTTGAAACTGCGGTTTTCTAAAAACGATTATGAATTAATTCTAAAAATTGAAAATTGCCTTTTAACGAATAAAAACAATTATTGTGAAGAAGAAGCAGAAGCTCTAAACCACTTTTATAAATTTACAGATGACGTTAATCAATTATATAGGGAAATAGAAATTTACAGAAATTATGTTAATGCTATTAGCTCAAATTGTATTGAAGATTATACAAGTTTTTTCTTAAAAAATGAATTAAAGTCAATGCTGCCTTTGGTTTGGCTGATGTTCGAAATAATTTTTACATGTCCTGTAAGTACAGCATCAGCTGAGAGGTATTTTTCTTCTCTAAAAAGGCTCAAGACCTACTTAAGGAATACCATGGGTCAAGAGAGGTTATCCGGCTTGGCTTTAATGGCCATAGAGAAGCAAAGGACCTCAAAGCTGATGAGTCAAGATGGACTCGAGACGCTTGTCACTACGTCCGCTAATAAAAAGAACAGGCGGATGTTATTTTATTAGAAAATAGATTTCACTTATATGAAAGTTTAAATGTTTTTAGTATATATATAGGTATTTTATTTTCAAGCCGTTTTAAAAATCTGGAACGTATTTTAAATTGAATAATTTTTTACTTAATTTAATGTTTAGTTTTTTAGGATTGTATTGTATGTATAGGTAGAAATATATTGTACACTTCTATTTATAGTGAGATATTTTTTTAAATTTAAGTTTATTTTTTAATCCGTTTATGTCATCTGGGACCCCAGGACTATAAATGAACATTAAAAATATCTTCAAAACATTTTATCTAACGCTTTATCGTAAGTATGAATTGAAAATTGTGATCGGAAAAAATTATAGCTAAAATACCGATCTCTCTCCCCCCACTTTCTAATTTGACAAACACATCTGGTATATTGGTTGTTTTTTGGCCCCCCCAAATTTTCGAGGCACGCGCCGCCCCTGCCCAACTTCCGCATATGGTTCCTCAGACGACCATATCCCGTCAGTAGACCAACCAGAATGCGGAGATCGTTCCTGTTATAGTCCATATCCTCGGGGGGTCCTGACTCGATGGGTATCTTATAAACGCCTTCGAAAGCAGTAGGCCTGGTGTACCTCGCCAGTTCAGGAGTGCTTTCCTCACTGCCCAGTCCGAGATGGTTTTTTAGCGGTGCTTTTTGCGATGCCCGTAAATGGTTCTGGTCCTATGAACACAGATTCAGTTCCTCCTCTTACGAGCGCGTCAACCAATACATTGCCTTCCACTCCGCTGTGACCCGGAACCCAAATCAACGTTACCCTGTTTCCCGTTCCGAGTTTGTTGAGGAGGTGCATGAAGTTCCATACCAGTCTTGAATCAACCCGATTGGAGCACAGTGCTTTCAATGCAGCATGGCTGTCTGTTGCCAGTTTTTTATATTTGTAGTTTCTCGTATACAGGGTGGCCAATCGGGTGACGATAATAATTAGATAGCCTGTACCGAGACCTATCCAAAACACCCCCATGTATGTGTACCGATTATTGATAGTTTTCGAGTTATGATTTTTTTTTGAAAACTTAGAGATTTTCCAGTTTTTCCAAGAAATCGTCAAAAACAAAAACAAGAATTCTTTTTGGCTTTTATTTTTTTCTGCAATTATACTCAGAATTAAGCCTTTTTTAATACCCAATAAAGAGAACCTGTACATCCGAACAATAATTAAGTACATTTTGGGCCCAGAGTTTGAAATCTCTGTTTTTAGTCAGGAGACCAAAACCTTCAAAATAAAATTAAAAATACTTATGCCTGGTTCTGGAGCTTCAAACTAATCTTAAAAACTGTGCAGGACATTGCACTTTCGAAATAATAATGAAAAAGCAGCACTTATGGGGACATTTTGCGCCGTACGCGAGTGTTAAAGGTAAAAAGGTGATAATTCAAGAATTTCCAAAATGATTTAAAAAACTATTATTTTGCTTTATTATGACAAATTAAAGAAAAAAATCTCGTAACAACTAATAAACCCGATAATCATTGATGTTTTGATGACTTTTAATAAAAAAACTAATACCCAAATTGTGATTTTTGAAGTGTTTTTGCTATGTACTATTGAACTTCTGCTAAATTAAGTTGTACGGAAAGTTAACAAAGGAAAGGAATAATAATACAATAATCTGACTTCCAATTTCATGGCAGAATTACCTGGGAAGCGATGTCGTAGCATACGCAATCCCTTTCTTTCAGAGTAGCTTTTTGCGAGCTTAGTTGTGTTAATCAATTTTCGGTAATAGGCAAGGCAATGTTAGGATGGACCTAAAAAGGTGATTTATATCGCTAGGTCTTCCTTGACAGGTCAGTAGACAGCCTATCATGAATAAAAGTTTTTCAGTTTTTCATTTTTCAACCCCCCATCCCCCAAACACCCAAATTCCACCCCCACTCAAAAAAAGCAGAAAATGATCAGGAACCTCTAAAACGCCTAAAAACGAAGTTTGAGGAATATTTGAAATTTTTGTTTTAATTACTCCGCCGCCTATGTACTGATTTCCAAAATTATAGCAGCATTACCTACTAAGACCCCACAGCGTATTGCTGCCCACAGTCCATGCAGCGGTTACTGAGATTACTAGGCTAGAAAAACGCGTACACACAGATAGACCGACAGGCAGAACGACGGAAATGAGTGACTCGGATTTTTGTTATGTAGACATTATAAAACGCCCAAAAAACCTATTATCTCAAAATCAAAAATTTTCACAATCCTCCCCTCACCTATCGGTGTGGGAAGTAAAAGGGATGGCGTATGCTACGATGACGCTTGCCAGGTAATTCCGCCATGGAATTAAAAGTCAGATTGTTGTTTATTATTCCTTTCCTTTGTTAACTTTCCATAATACGACTTAATTTAGCAGAAGTTCAATAGTACACAGCAAAAAGCACAGGTATTAATTTTTTTATTAAAAGAGATTAAAACGTCAATGATTATCGTGTTTATTAGTTGTTTTGAGTTTTTTTCTTTAATTTGTCGTAATAAAGTAAAATAATAGTTTTTTAAATCATTTTGGAAATTCGTGAATTATCACCTTTTTACCTTTAACAGTCACGTATGGCGCAAAATGCCCCCATAAGTGCTATTTTTTCATCATTATTTCGAAAGTGCAATGTCTTGCAGAGTTTTTAAAATTAGACAGGAGCTCCAGAACTAGGCATAAATAATTTTAATTTTATTTTGAAGGTTCTGGTCTCCTGACTAAAAACAGAGATTTCAAACTTTGAGCCCAAAATGTACTTAATAATTGTTCGGATGTACAGGTTCTAGTTATTGGATATTAAAATAAGCTTAATATTGAGTATAATTACAGAAAAAAATATAAGCCAAAAAGCATTCTTGTTTTTGTTTTTGACGATTTCTTGGAAAAGCCGGAAAATCTCTAAGTTTTCGAAAAAAAATCATAACTCGAAAACTATCAATAATCGGTACATATACATGGGGGTGTTTTGAATAGGTCTCGGTACGGGCTACCTAAAAAAAAATTATTATCGTCACCCGATTGGCCGCCCTGTATGTATATATAATTTTGGATCCTTTTTTTTTTGGCACCGGCTGGGTACAAGCATGTCGGAAGAGGCGGAGGCCTGTGAGCACTTCTTCACAATGCTACCAGGGTATCTAATCAACGATATATCTAAATTTGTTCAGTGTTTAACTTTAAAATTCATGGAATGGAATCTGCCGCACTTCAATTACTGACGCATCCTCCGCCCTTCAATAAAGGGCAATAAATTGAAATTAAGAAGATCGCCGGATCTCGACGTCGAACGTCAGACCATCAGCTATGAAAATCCCTGCCGATCCGGTTGGCATGCACAAATAGGATTAATTGTTCTCTTGTCTAATGAAAATCGGGAGTGGTGGGGGATGTAGACAGGGTGTAATAGTGAGAATTGTTGCAAAATGTATTTCATTAAGATCCCAACATTTTACATGCCAGCCATGTTTGGCATAACACGTGATTGTAACGTGACAGATCGAAATTTAAGGTGATACCAGAATATGCCAGGAGAAGAATCGACTTCCAGCGGGATTTGAGCCCGCGACCTCCGGAATTCTTGTCCGACGCTCTACCAGCTGAGCCATGGCGGTCATGGCAATCCAGCCTGTAAAGCGTCGACCAGATAATGGCTCTACTGCCGCCACCCTCTGGCAGCACGGATGGGCTCATATCTGATACTTCTGGTAGCACCTGATTTGACAGCCCGACATGCGGCCATCAGTAGCATGAAAAATGGTCATACATTCACTACTTACGCAGCGGGGTCTGTGCTGGCTTGATCTAGTGGTATCTGGAGTCGAACACGGTCGGAGATTGTTACTAGCGATGCCAATATTGTAACTACTCGGTATGAAATACCCGTTACACCACTAAACATTCGGTACCGCGTAAACGCTAAAATAAGTACGCGTTACTTTATCTTTTCGCAGCATTAGGTACAATTACTTAGCAGAGCTTCCGATTCAAGCCGCCTCGATCGGTACCGTTTACTACCGAATCCCAAAGCAGTGCGATGTGCGGTGCGCTAAGTACCCTGTACCGGTACCGGTACCTCTACCGGTTTTTACCATCGTCTTCGGTATTGGTATACCCTGCAACGCTCACTACTGATTTGCCCTAGAATACCTGTAACGGGTACTGGGTACCGGGTACTTTTTACAATATTACTAGGTATAGTGCAAATGACCTTACTATACGCAAGGCCTAGACTCTTTTCTTCTTATCAATCAGGGTGTGGGTAGAAGTCTTATGTGTTAGACCACGAGTTAACGAGCGACAGTTTCACAAGTTTTATATTGCAATCAGAAAATACAGTAAAACCGCGTTATACGGTATACAGACATCCAAAAAACTATTTTTTAGACAGCTTCAAGTGACGCGACTCTGACGCGACCGAAAAATCCGCCTGTCACTTTCACCTATCGCTCGATTACGCAGTCGCCAAATTGCCTCTTAAAACTAAGCTATAATACTAACAACATCAATAACGCTACAATTTAATTTTTAATTCCACCTTGGGCCTGTTACAATAGGTAATACAAAAATTTACTATGTTTGGCATCAATAATTGTTACTGACCCAACAGATTCCCTTCGATGGTACAGACCCTACACATCTGGTCGACGCTCAGCTGGCTGGGTTGCCATGACCGCCATGGCTCAGCTGGTAGAGCGTCGGACTAGAATTTCGGAGGTCGCGGGTTCAAATCCCGCTGGCAGTCGGTTCTTTTTTCGGCATTTTCTGATAGCACCTTGATTTGACAGCCCAACATGCGGCCAATAGCATGAAAGACGGTAATAGATCGCAGGTTGGTTAGTGAACATAGAGCATTATTCGACAAAACAACACGACCTGACTATTAACATTCGTATAAAAATGATGAAAGTTTGATTTTCACATTTCGTGTTGGCGAAACGTCTAGCAGCGAAGCGCGCCGACGCCAAGGCATTCATCAATACAGGTTAGGAAAACCTAAATATTTTTTTGAATAACGAATTGTACTAATGCATGTTAATGATCCCCTACACTGTTTCTGCTGCACATCAACGAACTGCTGGAAATAACAGCCAATCCAATCTATGGCTTCGCAGACGACAGTACAGTGATATCGTGCATGGAACCAGGCAAGCCACTATCATCCCAGGAGACGGTACGTCGGCGACAACAACATGCCTCACAGATCAACGTAGATATCATGACAATAGTCGAATAAAGTACAGTTCAACGTAGAGAAAACTAAGGCAATAACACTGACAAATAATTATCTCGTTGGCTTACCGAATGTAGAAATGGAGGGTCACAAAATGGTCGAGACACCTTCCGTTAAGCTTTTGGGGATCAAGATCAACAGTAACATGTCCTGGCACGACCACGTCGTCAGTATTGCTAAAATGGCATCCCATAAGCTTGGAGTTTGGTTCCGCTGTAGGAAGCTGTATACACCAGAGTAACTACTGCTGCTCTACAAAGCACAAATTCGACCATCGTTGTAGTCACTAGAAATGCACTCCGAAGCACTCTCCAAAGCACTACACACTATCCAGAAGAGAGCAATTAGACTAATCGATACGCCTAACCTCATAGAGGACTTCTACAGCCTGGATCATCGAAGAAGGGTGACTGACCTATTTTACAAATTCTATCACGGAAGATGTTCGAATGACCTCTCCCGGATAATAACACCAAAGGCCGTCCGATTGAGGAACATTAGAGAGGCTCTGCGAGTTCGTCCTTACCAGGGCCTCGATTCTAATTCGCCTCTTGGCGACAGTCGCCTGTGAATTAGAATCAAGGCCCAGGGCTCCTAGCCTTTGCGGGACGCTGACCATAAAAGAACGAACAACAGGCATAAAGGCTTGAACTTGGTGGAACTGGTCAAGCAAAGGAAAACGACATTTGTGTTTTGTATGAGCACTAAGCTGACTCGTATGAGTATACACATCATACCAAACGATAATATTTTGATAAATTCATCAGTTAAGGGTGGTATAATCGAAATTATAGAATTTTATGTACCTATGCGGATCCATGTCGATAACCAACAGGAGCAAAAAGTAATGTTTCTTGGATGTTTCCGCATAGTTGTTTGAAGTAAGTGAGGGTACCTCATAATATAGATTCATTATGCGCGACAATAATATCTATATATAATAGTATCTAGCAATAAAAAACGAGAATATCACGTATTGTAGTATGTACTGCGTCAATCAACCTGACCCCATTTTCAATATTATTTTTGCATTCAAAACGTGAAACTTTACCCATAAGGACTGTACTACTGTCCCGGCTGTTCCTGCTCTGGTATCAACAGATTCCCTTCTCTCCCGATTGTGATGTAGTTTTAAATGTTACGCGGCCACGCTTGGAACTCAACTCCGGGTCTAGTTTTCCCAAAGCCATAGACATACAAATTATTAGTAATTCAACTTGAACGAGTTTCTTCCGTCCTACTACTCTTATTCAAAGCTTTTTGAAAAAACCTCTTCCGACCGTCATTTTACTCACAGCTGTTTTTATATGAACAGTTTATTTATCACACATTGTTGACCGTAAACCCTGAAAGCTAAAAAAACATTTTGCAATTTCTACGAGTCGGTCGAATTAAAGAGTTTAGATATCTCTTAATGTCTTACTAGCTAAAAAGTCTTATATTACTGGTAATTATTGCGGAAGAAATCTATTTAATCACAACATAGATGTGTTCTAACATTTTTTCGATGAATAATGTTATAATGCTATTATTGTGGCTATGTCTTGGCACGACGCTTTCAAACGCTCAAGAGGTTGTTATTCGAGTTAATGGTGGACCTCTAGTTGCAAAACACTTAGCAGAAAGAAGTGGACACTACTATATTGGTCCGGTAAGTATAACAATAATAAATTGACTTTATCTAATCTGACGGGAAGCAGTCATAGAGCTGGACTCACCACCACCCAATGAGTGACTTCATTTGAAAACTTCCCAACACGTATTACACGTGATTATAACAAAAAACGCCGAGACACGTCAGAAGATTTGTCGGGGAGGGCAACTTTTACAAAAAACTACTTCACTCCCTTGTACCCCTCCCCCCCCCCAGGATCATTCCCTTAGAAAAACTAAACGACAAGGGGTAACGAGTAATAGCTTTTTCAAACCTTCGACATACTCATGTTATTTTAACTTTTGATTTTTTTAAATCGGCCTTAATTTGTTCAAATACGAAGGGAGCTTATGGCCAAAAAACTTAATTTAGATGAAGAAAATCTTGGAGTTGTGGCCAAAATTTTGAAAAAGACTGTGTCACTACGTGGTGTTAACAGCTAAGCTTTCGGCAATGCTTATTGCCATCTTCAGGGCTTTAACGTTGATGTTTGCCAATGTAAAAAACAGCAAATGCATTGAGTGCAACGACTTTCTAATGCCAGCTAGAATAATCGTCACATTTTTTTAAAATTTGTGACTATGCTATCATGGCGTCTTTCACAAACAGGTCAGGAACAAACAACAAATAAATGTAAAATTACAAACATACAAAATGACCTTTACATGTTAAACTTAAACCCCAAGGTATTGTGAAATTCGTGGTTTGAATACACACATTTTACGATCTAAATTATCTTAATAAAGACCTTCTTGGTCTAACAGGTGATAAAATGGCCGTTATTTTGTGAAATTTGGAGACAGAAAGCAGGAAAGGGAAGACGATTGACATATGAATTATTATTTATTATGAATTATTAAATAGTAAATAATAAATAATAAACAATTTATAATTAATAAATCATATGTCAATCATTTTCCCTTTCCTGCTTTCTGTATCCACATTTCACAAAGTAACGGCCATTTTATCACCTGTTAGACCAAGAAGGTCCTTATGGAAGAAAATTTAGATCGTAAAATGTGGGTATTCAAACCACGAATGTCACAATACCTTCGGGTTTGAGTTTAACATGTAAAGGTTGTTTTTGAATGTTTGTAATTTTACATTTATATGTTGTTTGTTCCTGACCTGTTTGTGGAAGACGCCATGATAGCATAGTTAAAAATTTTGAAAAATTGTGACGATTACTGTAGCTGGCACTCAATGCAGTTGCTGTTTTTTACATTGGACAACCTCAACGTTGTGAGTATATATGAAAAAAATCATTATAATATTTTGATCCTAAATTTGTTTTTTTCTTCTAACTATGTAGAAAGACCTGAAGATGGCAATAAGCATGCCGAAAGCTTGGCTGTTATCACCAGAGTCTCATTTATGCAGTGACCCAGTCTTTTTCAAAATTTGGGCCACAACCCCAAGATTTTCTTCATCTTAATTTGTTCATATAGGAAACGAAAACAGACGAAAATATCACTTTCTATTGTAATTTTAAACTGCCCTTTAATATACTTAAACGTTGCAGACATTAATGTTAAATGTAAACACAGTTCGCAGCTCTCTTGTGTGATTGGAGACAATATTTATGGGTTGATCTTATCGAAAACAAGAGTACATCAAATACACGTGTTATGCATCCGCGTATATGACGTTATCTATCAGCACAGTATGTATCAAGTAAAGCTGTTAATGCGTGGATATGGATATGCTATTAAAATTTATCGCCACTCATTTGTTAGCCAAACAATCTGTTCATTATCTTGACTATTTATGGAGGATTCGAAAATAACTGGCATCACAGTTCTCTTCTTCAGCCAGGAAGACTACATCGGAAGGAATTAATGGTCGGTTTACTGCAAAGAGTGGCCCATAAAAAATCGACGATCTGATCTTTTCGGTACCAAGCGACTACAAATGATTTTGTTTCTTTCAGAAAAAATTGTCCAGGTTAATACTCAAATTAATTTTACCAAATTAGTTTGTCAGACGCGTACAACTCGACAAGAATAGCTAGAGACGTGAGAAATATGAAACAAGGAACGCCCCTCGATGCGCAGTGGACAGCGAACAAATTTGCCAATTGCATCAGTTATTTCGTAGCGGAAGGGTACACTCTGGGCAAAATCACGTATGGTGAATGAGTGATATGATTTTATAGAAAATGCATGTTAAATAAGTCTGGCACTAAGTCGGGAGATTATCACAGCGAAATAAATTATAACAACTATAAAAAATGGCTTCAAGAAAAACTTATTCCTAATATACCAGCAAACAGTGTATTGGTTATACATAACGCGCCTTATCATAATGTTGAAGTGAACAAAAATGTCCTGCTGTGGCGGCCAGGAAAAATAATATGAAAGAGTGGTTAAGACAGCGCAATATTCCATTTTCAGAAAACATGGAATTATATGGTTTAATAAAAAATGAAGTCAAGTTGATTGACTCAGTACTTCCCACACATTACGCTGATACCAGTTTATAATTTTCCCATAGCATGAAGCTGTAGTCTGAGATCCCTTGTAACCGCCAAATAATCGCCAGCCCCCCCCCCCCAAATTGTCTTATGACGCTAGGTCTTTCCTTCACAGGTCAATGGACACCCTATTATCGATACTACAAACTTCTCAGTTTTACAATCCCCCACCCCCCAACCACCTCACTTTCACCCCCACCCAAAAAACTGGTAGGAAATGACCAGGAACCCCTAAAACATCTAAAAACCGAATTTGAGTTGTTTTCATGCTTTTCGTTCTTTGATTATTGCTGCGCTGCCACTGACACGATTTTTTACAAACATACGCGTTTTCCATTCTCCCAGGGTAATAATATACTGTGTCAAAATTTCATTAGAATCAATTTAATAATGTCCACGCTACAAAATACAAAACGATTTAAACCAATAAATTCTTGTATGTATACAGAAAATTCTATGCCCCTTAGTTTCCTTAAAAGACTATTCAATGTTCGGATGGACCTAAAAAGATGATTTGTGTCGCTAGATCTCCCTTCACAGGTTAGTGGACAGCCTATTAGTAGTACAAGAATTTTTTTAATTTTTCAACCCCCAACCCCCCAACCACCCCAATTTCACCCCCACCCAAAAAAACGCAGAAAATGATCAGGAACCTCTAAAACGCTTAAAAACGAAGTTTGAGCTGTTTTTATATTTTTAGTTTTTTTATCATTTCTGCGCCGCCACTGGCACGATTTATAAAAACCATACGCGCTTTCCATCCTCGACACGGTAGTAATACTGTGTCAAAATTTCATTAAAATCCATTCAACATTTTCCTCGTTAGACAATATAGAACGATCTAAAGCAATACTCCCATTTGTTTACATCAAAAAAAATTCCAAGTCCTTTGCTTTCTGTAATAGGCAAAGCCAATGTTCGGATGGACCTAAAAAAGTTATTTATGTCGCCAGTTCTTTCTTCACAGGTCAGTGGACAGTCTATTATGAAAGCAATACATTTTTCAATTTTACAACCCCCCACCCCCCAACCACCCCAATTTCACCCCCAACCAAAAAAAAGTAGAAAATGATCAGGGACCCCTAAAACGCCTAAAAACGATATTCAGCAAATTTCAAATTTTTTTGTTTTTTGCTAATTACTCCCCCGCCTATACACCGATTTTCAAAATTTTAGGAACATTACCTACTACGACCCCACAGCATACCGCTGCCCAAATTTCATCACGATCCATGCAGCGGTTGCTGAGATTACGAGGGTTGAAAAACGCGACAGACAGACAGACAGACAGACAGACCGACAGACAGACCGACAGACAGACAGACAGACAGACAGACCGACGGAAATGAGTGACGTGGATTTTCGTTATGTACACATCATAAAACGCCCAAAAAGTGTATTATCTCAAAATCGAAAATTTTCGCGATCACAATACTCCCCTCACCTATAAGTTGCCGGAATTTAAAATTCTGCCAAAAACACCCTGTAGATACAAATTGCGGGTAGCATCCAGAATAATATCCGCTTAATATTCAAGTAACTCGCTGTGTAATATTATTGAGAAAAGTTAAAGGAATATATCAATATGAACGTATTACTTGCGACCTTGCAAATGCGGAAATTAATAGAAAATAAATTATTACTTGGCAACGTCGCAACCGATTCCAAAAATATTTTAGGGTTGGATAGAGATCAATGATGGACACTAGAAGAACTTGAGAGAAAGTTATAGTTCCATATAAAAAAATCAAGTTGATCTCTACCTTACTTTCCCGCAACACCCTGTATATTTCAAAATATTTTTAGGATATGCATCTCAAGTAACCAAATAACTTTTGTATTTGAGATTTTCTTCTATCAGCTATACCTTGCGAGATATCGAAGAATTACACACTAAATGGACAGCCTGTATACATCGGAAAAATTTCTAAGTCCTTTAGTTTCTGTAATAGGCATAAGGCAATGTTCGGATAGACCTAAAAAAGTTATTTATGTCGCTAGGTCTTCCTTCATAGGTCAGTGGGTAGTCTATTATGAATACAACAAATTTTTCAATTTTACAACCCCCCAACCCCCAACCACCCCAATTTCACCCCCACCAAAAAAAAAGTAGAAAATGATCAGGGACCCCTAAAACGCCTAAAAACGAAGTTTCAGCAATATTTAATTTTTTTTGTTTTTTGCTAATTACTCCGCCGCCTATGCACCGATTTTCAAAATTATACGAACATTACCTACTACGACCCCACATCATACCGCTGCCCAAATTTCATCACAATCCATGCAGCGGTTACTGAGATTACGAGGGTAGAAAAACGCGACAGACAGACAGACAGACAGACAGACAGACCGACAGACCGACAGACAGACCGACGGAAATGAGTGACGTGGATTTTCGTTATGTACACATCATAAAACGTCCAAAAAACGTATTATCTCAAAATCGAAAATTTTCGCGATCACAATACTCCCCTCACCTATCGGTGTGGGAAGTAAAATGCATAAACCCAGATATAAAACCTATGAAATAGACAGAATTATGACTGAATTTAATTGAATTTAGTATGAGCATCCCTAAAGCAAAATGTCGCAGAAAAAACGTGGATTTCAATTTTAAACACTTAGAAAAATGTTGTGATAAGTTTTTTCCACATTTCCGCAAGAAGCGTGGGAAAAAATGTGAACATGCAATATCCTACGAGCGCTATTTTACTGAAAAAGAACCATTTCTGGATGTGATTGTGGAGGATCTAATAATAAACAAAAACAGAGTTTATAGAAAATCTAATTTTAGATTCGGAAAGTGATTCAGAGTAAAAGTGAACATACAGAACACTAGACATTTTAAGGTTACCTAATAATTATTAATTATTTGTCATCAATATGTACCTTTCTTAACAAAGCAAATCTTTTCCTAAGTTTAACTGTTTATTTCTTTTGCGCCGAATGCGTTCTTACTCTTTCGTGTGCGTAACCGGCGAAATTCTCAAGTCTCTTCTCATATCTGTCGAGTTGTAAAAGTGACCATCTTTACTATCACACCAGGTGTTAGTCCCTCACTGTAGATAGAAACAAGAAGAAAAATGCTCCAGAACCAAACTGTTCCGAATCAGAATAAGACTTCTAGTTTTAAATATGATCGACTTTGTTTATTATTTCAAGAAAAATAAAATGAATTCTGATAAAGTCAGTATCTTTTTAACATCAAGCGTGAACAGCCAAAGCTATTGAAGATCAGATCACTGAACCTTACGCTTATAAAACTATAACTCGTAGTGTAAATGTATGAGCTTGTTGTTTTCTAAAAAAAAAAAACGCGTTAAGTGATTTGTTACTAAAACAATTACTTTCAGTAGCCACTGCGCTCCCAAATGTGGTTTTATTTCTTCGTCACTAAAGTACGAATACTGCTACTGTTTACATTAATAAAATTAATGATAATATTTAGCACACAAGTAACTAACTAAATGCGATACTACAGTCTTCCGGTAGCTAAGGTAAATTAGTTGGTGGTGTCAGCAATTATTAAGTTCATAAGTATACTTTTTTCTCGCGCTAAAACATTGAAAAAAAAACGTAACATTATATTAGAGTATGGCTCAAAAGCTATGAAATCTCAGTGATGTGTTTGTTTACTGAAAATTTGTGTTTTGAGAAGGACGTCTAAGGCATTCAAAATGTTTAGTTCCAACGAATATGATTTTATTTCTGGGCCATTAAAGCGCTATGAAACACGGTGATATATTTCACTGCTCTTAGAGTAAATTACATATAATTATTTGATAAAATTTATTAAATCGAATAAAACTGAATAAAGCTAAATCTAAATGAATCAAATTATATGAAATTAAATCAAATTAAACCAAACACAAGCGTGAGCGAGCTCAAACATGAGAGTTCCTTGTAAATGTAAATTCGATTATAAACTGGAATGAACTACGTTCTCTACCTCCATTATAACAATGTAGCATAGAAACAACTGGATTGCCATATTTATGGTTGTTGCAAATAGTTACGGGAGCCCATTCCTATAAAAGTGCAAGAATGTTTATTTTCTATTATAGAAAATGCATTTTGTTAATTCATCATCATAGTCACATGTTATGAACTCGTAAAATGCATTACGTCAGAGCTAGAGTATTTCCGACACGAATATTATCAATAGTTTTGAGAACTGTTGCTCGCCATCGTTTGCGATTTACTGATTAACTGTCAGTTCAGTGGCGCTCTTGATACTCCTATCCAGCAACTGTTTTGTCGCATCCACCCAGCGTGTAAGGGAACGACCACGGAGCCGCCCACTGTTAATTAGTCTAGTTTTATTTCTTAAATAGAAATATATTTTGTAGGTGATGGGATTCTTAGATACATACATTTTGATGCCTGTGCGAGAAACCTATCAAAAAAGAGGAACAACCTCAGATCCGATGATATATGATGACAGGGTGAGTGAGTAGTACTTAAACCTGTATAATTTGTCATTCGCTTGTTGAAATAGTAGTCAATTTAAAAAATAGTTTTATAAATTATATATTCAAGTTCACTTATATATTATGTATGTCAAGATCATTACAAAAAAATTCAACATGTTTCAACTGTCAAAGTTAATAAGACACTAAATGAATAAAGTGAGAAATCTAACAGGATAACTTTAGAAATGGTCATCAGTTTCGACATACGATCGTAAAATTGTGCCATGGAAAAAAATATGTCGCTTAAAATCGATAAGCAAGTTCACAAAATTCCATTTGATGTTATGAAACTGTAGCCAGTTTATTTTACCCATTAGTTAGTATGGGCAGAAGAACAAAAAGGGAAGGTACGTCAAAAACGAGATTTTCTGCCCCAAGATCCTGCAGACTGGCCTAAGGAACGAGTGAAGAGATTTCAAGAAGATCAAAAGATCTTTAAACGGCCTATGTCAGTACTAGATAAGACATTCAACGATGAGCTCTGGAACCAGCAGTGGTACTTGGTATGTAATCTTTTATATGTTCATATTAATATTTACAGAGCAAAGTGCATTCCAAAGAGCTTCATTCAAAACTTCATTTTGAATCTGATCGTCTATTTGGTCAAGTGAAAAATGGTCGTGTCTTCAACTATTTTGTCGCAGTTTTTGTATGCATTTATGGGAGCTCAAAACCAAAAATGTGGTGAAATTTAATCGTCTCCGAATATTTTTCAAGTACAAAGCAAAGCTGAGACAAGCTTTTTATAAAACTTCAGTGATCTGCTTCTACAGGCACAGCCACAGGGCCATGGGCGCCGCCAGAAAAAAAGCCAGGGGACGCAAAAAATCCAGGGGGGGCAAAATAATATTTCTTGTCATGATTTTTTTCTGTATTTAAACAAAAAATAACATATAATGTATGCAAAATAAAAGAGGTAAACATTTTAAATAACAGAAATGCATGAACAATAGGATTGTACCCATACTCAGTGCAGTATTCGAATAAAAAACAATAAAAGAACAAAAATAATAAAAGAACAAGAAAAAATACATCTGAAAAAATAACGAACTATAAAACATAAATCTGCATTTTGTATTCACTGTTAGAAAAAAGACTAGAGAAGTTATTCGAAATTGAATTTTAGCTTCCTTCGGTCTTGGGCAAATTTGTTGATTACTGTTTTTATGAATTGTGTTTTATCATAGTCAATTTTTGTTCTGTGAACGCTGAGCATACATAAACCAGTCAATCGATTTTCGTTCATTGTTGACCTCAACCAAGTGTTGACCCTCCTTAGCGTACTAAATGAACGTTCAACGGAACAAGTCGTAGGTGGCAAAGCGAAGAAAATTTTAATTGCGCTCGCAAGAGGAGGGAAAAGTAACAGTTTCCATGTATGTATGTTAGATTTGATGTGCGAAATTGCAAATACGTTTAAAAATAGCGTCAGTCATCAAAAAAGCGAGACGCCGCCGCGCCGACGGAAAAGTAGGAAGGCGTTCAAGTATATATTTTTGTGAGGCAACAATGTAATGTAAATGTATATAAATCAGCGATTCACAAAGTTCAAAGGATATGTTCTGCCAAAGTCTGACGCCACTTTTGAGGCAATATTATTCATTTATGAATAATACAAAATAAATGTAAAAAGATTTCGATAGTTTGAAGACATTTTCGCATACACACATTTTGGAATCCTGATAGAAAAAATTAATCGATGCTAAGGAGCTTGAGAGAAGCTCAGAGTATTAAGAAAGACCTATTTTTTTGAATAATTCATTGATTTGATAAAATATTTGAAAAACCTATATTCTAATATTTAATAATATTTCAGCGGGACACAAGATCTAGAACAGACCTGCCAAAGTTGGATTTGAATGTTCTGCCAGTATACAGAGAAGGTATTACTGGAAAGGGTGTACGAATTTCGATATTAGATGACGGAATTGAATACACACATGAAGATCTGAAGGATAATTATGTAGGTTTTATTTTCATCGATTATTTATTGTTACAGGACGATTCTGTCTCTCTCTGGATAGGAGTAACTTGAGATTGTTAGCAGGCTTATTAACGGGTCAAAATACCTTCAGGCGTCACTTGTTTGTGATGAGGGTGGTCAACGACCCAACGTGCACGTGGTGTGGTGAAGAGGAAGAATCCTCGGCACACATCCTGTGTCGCTGTGAAACCCTGGGTTATCACAGGCAGACTATGCTGGGCTCAAAAACCTTGGAACCAATAGAGATAAAACGGATAAGACCTAAGAATGTACTTGCCTTTGCCAAAAGGGCAGGTCTTAAAAGGGCCCATCGTGTGGCCTATGCACCAGCCACATTCCGTGCTGGATAGCCTCTGGTTCTTATTCATTCATATTGTTACATCGATAAAGCAAAGTGGATACTGATAAATTAACATTTTCTCTAATTCTGTACATGATCGTAGGGTACATAAGGGCGCAATAGTCAGCTATTGTTTGTTGAATCTGGCAAATTTGTATATAAAGCCGCGTACACATTTGAGCGCACGTGGTTTAAGTTCGTCGTGTTTCAGGGCATACGCGCTAACTCGCGCGCGACTTTGAGCGCGCATGGATGTCGCTCGCCAGAGCTGTATTCAGAGTAGCAGTCATAAAATCCATAGTATCGGATGTGGAGTAGCATTTATAAATCATGTTTTTCCATTACAGTTGTATTGATATATTTTAGATTTTATATAATATTATTCTTACCTTAGGAACCTTCATTTTGGGAGTAAAGTTGAGAAGGAGTCAGTACACATTTGTCCATCTATTCCGAGTGTTTTTTTGCCTCTCATCGCGAGTGGAGGTGAAAATCCCTTTTACAGACATCATGTGCTATGCTCTTTGGCTCTATCGCGTCATGATAGTGTGGGGGTCCTATCCTATTCCGAGGATTCCAATACCCACTAAAAACACCTCCAATTCTCGTTCATTGTATTCAGCTCCGGCACCTCGAAAACCTACCGTAAAGTATTTCATCCGAGGAGTCTTGGTTTCCATTATCTATTCTGAGTCTGATGAGCTTGATGTACTGCTACCATTGAGGTTAACTATAACAGGTCCAATATTCTCTATTATGGGGTCTAATCGCCACATTTCCTGTTCCACCTTTTCTTGTACATGTCGAATGCACTGTTGCCATTTGTCTGCAGTAATAATTCCTATTGCTTCTTAGAAATGGTTTTTCACATCAGCAAACTTGAACGTAGTGTTTTTTCAGCTACAGTGTTTTTTATTTCAGCCCAAACTAGCCTCATAACTATTTTATTTTGCTCTTTGGCCATTTCATCTATTCTATATTTATTGTACTCAGCCTTATGCTCATTCACAAATTGAAGTAATTCAACTCTCAGTAATGATTCGTCAAAACTAATGTTTTTCGATCAAAGCCAGTTCTGAATATCTAATTTCCTGGAGGCATTTGTCGGTACTTTCTCTAATCTGCGAGAATGATAAGGGGCATTGTCGAGGACAATTACAGAATTATCATCGAGCTTTGGTGAAGTATTCTTGAACCAATTTTCAAATGAGTTGCCATCCATCTCCTCATGGTAATCTGTAGTTTTTTTTTTGACTCAAATGTCCATAAAGAATTCGGAACAAATCCGTTTTCACTACCGATGTGATAGATTCGCTTTTTCAGAAGGGTGTTTCAGTCCTGTAGAAAATCCCTCTAAAAATGCTCGCCTAGATGAAGTCACTGTAGTGTCCAAAGGTTGGATCGCGTATGGCCAGCATTAATCCATGTCTCATCTAGGTAATAGTTTTTCCTTTTTTCAGCCCTAATAGCCTTAATTTTTCTGAGCTAATTCCTCCTCCATAAAATTATATCCTCCCTATCGATGAGAATACTATTCCTTCCTCGTTTCCCAAATACGAAGTTAAGCTTTCTTTAATAGCTTATCAAACGCGGTCCGCTTAAAATTCTCTCCTCTTTCAGGACTTTGTTAATAGTCGGAAATTCATTTCGAAAAAAGAACTGATGCACCTTTCTCCTAATTGCACTTTTATCGCCATGGTCCACAAGGTCAATGCAACGTTTGCGATTCTGATTAAGTTAAAGCAGCAAAAGAGTGTCTGGTTCTGTATTCCCGCACCACTTTATAGACACTCCGTTTGCAGATACCTATTTTGAGTGCTACCTCTTCCACAATATCGTCAGCAGCAGTCGTTAATAATTTTTTCTGGGTTTCGTATTTATATACGTTTAATATTACCTCCTTAAGCCTCACGTCAAAATGGCTCTTTTTTGACCTCTTCCTTGGTGGACTCAAATCCTGACTTGTAGCCACATCCATGGGTTCATCTGCAGTGTCTGTGCTACTGAGCCTCTTCCTTGGTAGACTTAAATCCTGTCTTGTAGCCACATCCATGGATTCATCTGCAGTGTCTGTACTACTAGACATCCTTCAATATTTCCTTCAAGTTATCGGGGAATAACACAAATACCACTAATAACTATTAAAACAACACACAACACAACACAGATAACACTAAAATTCGCCCAACACGGCAGGTATGCGATGATAAAAGCACGATGTACGCGACGCGTCGTATACAATGATAAACACACGGAGCAACTGAATAAAATACAACCCTGTACTCTGTTCAACACCCAGACGGGCGTCAGAGCGGCAAGCTGGCCAAGGTGTTTATTGCCTTTCGGTCAATCGCAAAGAATGCCGCCTTGTTCGGGCAGCGTGCGTGGTATCCTATTTGTTTACAATCTTCTGCACTTTGGATTTTAATATGGTATAGTAACTTTAAACAAATACTCTAAACTCAGGTAAGAAACCACAATGGTTAGGGACTTTTGTTGACATATTGACGAAGTTGTTGAATTGATATCTCGACCCTTCCAACTGCAGTTAATTTATTAACGCAGAACCAAAATATTGATATCGATTCTTGTACGTTTGTGTTATCTACCACTGTCTTTTTCCTTTTCTTGATCTCCTTTTAAACTATACATTGTCACAAATGTAGCGCAACTTGATAGAAAAACCTCGTCCTCACTCGACAACGCTATGCAAACTACTACTGTGAACAAGGAGCTAGTGGAAGACACACACTGAGTACGCACCCATATGTATATGTTCTCAAGTCATGATGTGGGCTCAAATGTGTACGCGGCTTAATGTAGTAATTAATACGGTAGTGTATAGAATAACTTGGACTGTCCTTTTAGGATCCTGATATCAGTTGGGATTGCAATGAAGGGGATAACGATCCATATCCAAGGTACGATGCCTCTCAGTCAAACAGCCACGGAACGAGGTGTGCTGGTGAAGCAGCAATGACTGCAAATAACTGGAAATGTGGTGTTGGTGTTGCGTTTAATGCTAAAGTTGGAGGTACATGTTACTATTGCTACAGTATTGCTTTAATTAAATTGCACTACTAGGCGGAAAATATGTACAAGAGAGTGTACGTACCAACCGTTAAGGTCCGCACAAATCGGTTTTCCAACGAATGCTTTGTATGTTCGTCGTACAGATTTGGACAGAAGCGTGATAGGGATTGGTTTCTGGGCGTGCACATTCTGTGTGGTTCGCGTAAGGTTCGTCGAACGGGAAAATTTCAGCGAACACGTAACGCGCAACGAACCAGATGTGTACCCATCTTTACATGCGCGCTTATCTTTTTATTCTTTTCTCTGGGAATTTATATCTCTCGTCACTAACCTAGTATGCGGACCAATAATGCGTAATTATAGAATTGGCATCCGTGTAATTATAGAATTGGAATCTTTGTTTTTGATGCTCCATACATGTCTTACTCTTATAACCACAACTGTCCCATAGATGGCGCCTTTGCTTATAACAGCAAAATGGTCAATGGCACCTTTGTGCTCCAGCAGGCTTGTCAACCTTCCACCCTTGGATACGAGATACCTGAACTACCATGTGACCAAATTTTTGATCCAAGGTTTGACAGCCTTGGATGCAGCTGTGGATAGTATAATCCGAGCTGAATATTCAAGGTGAGTCGGTAGGAACGCACTAAACTCTAGAAGTGAAAGTACATATTAAAATAATGTAAAAAAACGTTCTCTGTTCTAATCCCATTCTCATTTGTTGTAGCATAGTAACAAATTAGCAAATTTGAAAAAAATGTTCGAAAATACCGCCGCACTGACCTCTGAACATTCTCAGTATCGTCTAAGAAGAGCGCTTATTGCTCTCCCAATTGATTTATCTCCTTCAATCTGGGTTATAGTATTCTTACTTCGTCGAATTGCTGCACCTCCTATGTTCACTTTTATTTTCTACACTTCGTTTTTGGTCTAGCCCCATAAACAATAATCTACTGATGTGAGGTTTGGAGATCATGCAGGCCAATAATTAACAGAACCTTCACAACCAATCCAACGCCTGGAAAACGTTCGTTCAAATTTTGCATCGTGCTGATAGTACATCTGCATTCTAATATTTACAGGAACACATTCTAGCAGGCGTTGTAATTCATTTTGGAAAAAGTTGAAATAATTGTCTCCTGTGAGGCGATTCTCCAAAATGAAAAGGCGAGTTAAATACGAGGGTCATTCAATAAGTAAAGAGACAAATGGCTATAGTTCAAAAAAGGTTTGTTTCAATCTTTCAAAATCAAAGCTTTTTTGTCCTATCCTTCTTAAAGCTTTCTAATTCCCATGGCGAAGAATTCTTTCGAATTACCCCTAAGCCACTTTTGCACCAGTTCCTTAGCTTCCTCATTGTTAGCAAATCATTTTCCACGTCGGGCATCTTTGAGTGTCCAAACAGCTAAAAATCAGATCGGGCGAGGTCGGGACTGTAGGTAGAATGAGGTGAGCCCTCCCAAACCAATACTTGGAGCTTATCACAGGTCAGGTGGGCTGTATGAGGGCGGGCGTTATCGTGCTGAAGAATGACTCCTTTTGACAAGAGTCCACGGCATTTGCACCTGATAGCTAGTCTAACCTTGTATTCTAGCATCTCAGAGTAGTATTGGCTATTGATAGTTCGCTGATCTTCAAGGAAATCGCAATAGTCTGGTCCCTGTGAGCCTCAAAAGATCGTCAGCATATCTTTACCGGAGGAAGGTTGAACCTTAATTTTTTTGCGAACTAAAGAGCTATACTGTATTCACAGTCCGGCAAGTAAAAACCCCAAAAACTGACTGGAAATCAGATCCAAATATGCGATGTCAAATGTTCATTGCCTAAATGATCATTTCAAACTGGCAACTGGCTACTTTTAAGTTGCAATGGGTCAATAGGGCAACTCTTTTAAATAGTAATATAAAATTCCATAGTTGCACTGGACTATAGCTAGCGCGTTCGCAGATGGCAGCGGTCAGTAACCACGCTAATGCTGCATGCGACTGTTTATGTGGAGTCTATCTTGGGATTGAATATACTGTAGTGTGTTTCCACTGCATACTCCGCCTTTTTGGTCTTAGGGTAGTTGTGATGGATCCAGACCTCGTCGCTGGTCACTATTCTTTGATTTTACTTAGTTTTACACCTTCTGCGACTAAAAATCTAGTGACTGAGCGTTGCTGTTCTAAGGCGCAATCTTCTAGTGGACTTGTCATGGTTGAGGTTATGTTGACATAAAAGTATGAAACAGCTGATCAGAGCATTTCCCAAGGTTGCCAAATAACACTCATAAAAAGATTGTGCACATGGATTAAATAGCTTTAAAGTTATAGAAGTTGTCTCTTTACTTATTGAATCGCCATCGTAAAAGTCAAGCATACCACACCACACGTTTACAGAAAAGCTATGCTGAAAATATTGATCTCTACCGTTGCGTGGGGATTTAATTAAACGTTTAATTACTGTACACTGACACTTCATTAAAATATCAGAGTTATCAAATGACTTTGAGCCTCGTACATGGCATACTTTGGTTATGACAAAAACAGATACAAGCGTAAAGCTAGATGAACATTTCTAATTACGCTATAACTTGAACACACACGAGAATCGAATAAGAGCATCATAGGCAGTGGCGTAACTAAGGGCCCGTAGGGCCCTCAGCTGCGGAGGGGCTTCATAAGAGTTTTTTACATTCTTCTCACGCGCATAATGGATTTCTAGAATTTGGTCCATTCCTCTCGATTCACCTTGTATTATTATGATATTACATGCATAATTTTAATAATAAATATAATATATATAAATTTAATAATTATTTTTAATTTATAAACGAAATTTTCAAAATACGGACTAGAACGGTTAGTGATCCACAGGAAGTTTAGCTTTTTATTGTATTTTGAATTGAAAAATAATCCTGGATCAGTTAAAACTCCTATGAATTTCAGCTGAATTTGCCATTTTGGTAATGATTTATTTGTGTGTTTTTCTTTTTTTTCTTATAGGTGTCAAGATGTTGGATGGACTAGTAACAGATCGAATTGAAGGAACTGCCTTGAGCTATGCTCAAGACTTAGTAGATATATACAGCGCTTCGTGGGGTCCAAACGACGATGGTAAGACCGTAGATGGTCCTGGTAGACTAGCGCTCGAAGCTTTAGAGAGAGGTGTGAATGAGGTAATAAATACTTTATGGAAAAGAAGAAAGCTGTAGTCAGTCATGCTGGTTACCAGTCTTTAATGCAAGAAGCTGATAATAAATTTCAAGTTTTGTTATTCGATTTTGTGCAGTGACTAAAGCTTGTTATAGGGCAGGAAGGGAAAAGGAGCCATCTATGTGTGGGCTTCAGGGAATGGAGGCAAAAATAACGATAATTGCAACTGTGATGGTTACCTTGCAAGTCCATACACAATTTCTATAGGGAGTGCTTCGCAGAAAGGGGAGTTTCCCTGGTATGGCGAAGCGTGTGCTTCCACTTTGGCCGTCACCTATTCTTCTGGGGCATATAAGGATCAGATGATTGTAAGCAAAAGTTTGAAGTATCTATCTTTTGTTATTGTTTACAAGGCTATACACGTGCTGAAGGTGTGTGAATGCTTTTTTAGTAATATGTTCTAGATCTTGCAAATAAGTCATTACATATACACAGGTTGTGCAAATGGCGAAACTATTTTTTTTCAATTGGTTAATAATTCATAAATAAGAAACTGACGAACAGCGCTGCTTCTTTCACTTTGTACAAATACACGAATGAGTTGAAGACAATCTGTCGAAATTGTTTTCTTCTTCTTATTTTATTATTGATATGATGACGTTCAGTGATATTATTAATATACAGCAGGTGAAATACGAAGACCAAGAAAAAATGGTACATTTGCATTAACAATATGTGCACAGCTTGGCTGTAACCTCTATTACCTAAAACTTGTGTTAATTCAGACGCTGTTTACCATCACGGCACCTCCAAAAGGCTTTATACGTGTAAAAACAAAACATGGCTTTTTGTTGATCGAAATAACCGTTTCAAATGTGGCGAGTGACTATACCTTGTTATCATAATTGATGGCATCAAATGAGTACAAATTGAGAAAAAGCAATATTGTTAGGCGCCACTCTAACAAACCTATTACAGGTTCGCAAATTGTGCTAAGACAATGATATGCACAAGCTGTGAATGAAAGTTTCTAATCTTCCATCTAGTGCCCAAACCACTTAGATATCGACATGGCGTTGCTGCCATCTATTATGGTAACAAAGTATAGTTGGTTGTGTAAATATGCCCCCTAGAAGACGACACCCCAGTTTATGCAGTTAAGTTAGTTACTTTGAACGGAATCGGACTGTAGGCCAACTAGAACATCGCCCGTCTTTCAGGGCAATTGCTATAACCATGGGGCGGAGTATGGATACAATTGCAGCAAAATTACGCACATAGATCTAAGAAGGATGAATCTAGCGATCTAGAGGTTCTAGAGTACGTAGCAGAACTAAAGCATGGCAAGATCGCCATATACGACTATACTGACCTTCGCGATAATGCAGACCACTCAAGCTGTTGCTTGGTATGTAGCTATAGGTAGGCCCCCTCGAATCCACAGAATGCGTGAATTGGACCTCGTCCACATGTAGTGCTTCCATTCGCTGCAAATCCTCGTCGCCAGGCACGTATTTTCAGTAGCCCCCCCCCCCCGTCCTAGAACCCCCCCCAAACTAAATCCTGGATACGTGCCTGCTTGTCGCCATCAGTTAGCTTGGTGCCAAGAACACCGACAATGGCATGCTGAGTGGCATCAGATGGCCCTCTCAGACAAGTCCAGGTTTTACCTGAGGGCACCATTACTTGTAATTCATGGCACAATGATGGCCCAACGTTACATGAATGAGGTTTTAGAACCAGTTTCCTACCGTTCCTGTATGTCCAAGGCCTCGAAGAGCAAGGGTGTCGATGAGGTTCCTACAGGAAGCGCGTCATTTTTATTTTTGAATAAGCATTTATACTCAGATTCTGTTGTTTATATTAATAACAAGACTACGTATGTTTATGTCCAAAATATTAGTATTTTTATACGATGTGTATGTACATGTATAATATGTATATGTATATATGCTAAACTGTTTTTATTATTTTGTATTTTATTATCTGTTGAACTAATCTAACACTCTGTAAATTGAGTCATATGAAAAATAAAAATATTGATTGATTCATTCATGAACAACATCTCTTGTCTCTCATGATTTTGTTCGGATTTTACTTGTGAGTGGTATACACTTATTCGTAGCAGTCAACGTGTTTTTACGTTTTGCAGGCAACTACTGATCTAAACAACGACTGCACTACCAAGCATACTGGAACTTCTGCATCAGCTCCCTTGGCTGCTGGAATCATTGCCTTGGCTTTGGAAGCTAAGTACGTAAAGTAGTTTCATTCTAACCCTTTAAAAGAAACCGCTACAAAAATAATTCGTACATAAATAGGCATACTTATTTAAATATAAAATCAACTCCAACATAATTCCTTCTTATTCTTATTCAAGGTGGCCCCTGAATTAGGATTGGCCCTTCTTTTCCCTGTTATAGTGATTACAGGCAATCCTTTCATCATATTTTTCAGATAAGAAAGATATAGAGCAAAATGCCTCTCCATGATGAGGGCAGGGTGAAGCTTTGGCAATACAGTTTGGAAAAAAATTAAAATAATTTGTTGTCTAACAATTTTGCTTCCACTGTATTGTTCTTGGTATTTCAGTAGGGCTTTTTCTAAGCCACTGATTTTAGAATAAACTGAAAAAGTTATATTTTCTCAAAACCTGTTAAAATGAAATTTGAAACATTTGTCCATTAACCAATTTTTTAAACATTTGCTCAACTGGATGTCTGAAAAAGTACACAGATGTCCCGATGTAGGTACGGATGGGACTGAGGCAGCTGGTGTGGCTAAAGGCGCTACCCATGCTACAAGCAACCATCGAATCAATTGAACCAAAATTCGTTTTCAAGAAGCCCTATAAAATAGAAATTAAACAGAATGCTGAGCCAAGTGTGACAAATACAATTTGCATACACACAGATAAAAAACAGGGAAGGCGCTGGACGTGGTGTATATTCCAGGTCTCTAAACATAAGGACAAAGTGGGCTATAGATAAAAATGTCAGTGTCATTCAAACGGAACTGGCTGGCATATAGCTGCTAGCGAATTAACCAGGAGATATGAATCTGGAAAAACCGTAATAATCTGCATCCACAGCAGACAAGCATTTTTCACCCTGAATAGACCTCGCGTCACATCAGGGCACAAAGGGCACAACAACAACAAAAGCAACCGTATAGCGGACGGTCTACCCAGAAAGGCTGCAGACCAAAGAATTTTAGGACCATGTGACCTTTCTGAAATGTCCACATCTGCAATTGCGCAAATAGCCATAAAAGCGCTCCTATGTCCAAATGATAAAACGATAGGAAGAACTACAAGAATACCAATTTGCCAAGGAAACCCTTGCCGGTTTTGGCATGGTAATATCCAAGAAGTACTCAGTGATGACCAGGTCAAACCTACGTCTTATAGTAGGATTCCTGACAGGCCATAGTCAACTCAGGAAGCACCTCCAAATTATGGAGAATATGTGAAAGAGGAGCCGAAACTGTGGAACACGTCATGTGTGAGTACCCAGAGTTATCTTCTATTAGAGAGTATACGTTCGGCGAGTCTTGGCCTACACCTGCCCACATAAGGAAGATGTCCCCTAGCGACTTGCCCACTTTCCTAAAAATTGGCAGGATGGACGATGACCTGAACTTCCTGTTAGGATGCACAATGGGCTAGTTGTGGCCTAAGTGCAATGGGACCACTCACCCTCCCCACTCTACAGAAGTACACAGCTGATGTTTTCAAACATATTCACGACTAACATTCTATTTGTTATCTATTGTGTACGAACATATTTCATTAAAATGTACTGATGTTTGCTGTTGAAGCTCAGGGTTTACTGGTAATTGTTTCTTTAGCGCAAACTTAACATGGAGAGATGTTCAACACCTGATAGTGTGGACATCAGAACTGGCACCTTTAGCTAACAATGTCGGTTGGCAACAAAATTCTGCTGGACTATGGTTCAATGACAGATTTGGTTTTGGACTTATGAACGCCCATGGGTTAATTACAGCTGCAAAAAATTGGGTGACAGTTCCGGAGAGAAAAAGCTGCAATGTTCATGTCCCTGCAAGGTAAATAGACGACAGCATAGTTCTATTGAATAAACTAGTGCTTAGCTAGAACTTAAAATGATATTTTGATAATTACTAATTTCAAAGTTACTCAACATAATCATGATTATTTGACAAATAATATTTGGAAATTTGAGAAAACACGTTTTATAGAATATCATGGTGTATAAGATCATAATACTCCGTATCACTGAGTATCTATCGAAAATTTGGAATTGCATGCAGAGGAAAGGCATGATGTGGGACCAAAGTAAGAAGCAAGGTACTGTTTGAATATAATATACAGTGCTTTTTCTTCAATGCCCCCCCCCCTCCCCCCGTTATTTTTTGAATGGGTTAACTCAAAGAATCAAACACGGGATAATGAAATTGATGCATGAATATTATATTTTGGAGTAAAGTTGACAGGTGAAACTTTAAAGATGCTGACTCGTAAATTGAAGGGGGGTCTTGTGACACAACATTTTAGAGCTCCTGATGGATATTTCCAAACCCTAGAATATAAAGCCAGTATCTTTACCTATTACAAAATGGCGAAACATTCAATAATTACTGCTGTTTCCAATGCATACTTGACTCCACAAGTGAATAGTTACTCCATTATTTTTCAGATACATGAACAATACTGTCATAGCATCTGGAAATCCAATTAAAGTTATAATCCCAACAACTGGATGTTGGAACAGCAACCATGCAGTACGTTATATCGAACATGTGGAAGTAATAACTAGTATCAATTATACTTTAAGAGGGGCGCTACAGATTTTACTAGAATCGCCTTCAGGTAACCATGGTACAATCGGAAAACAGGTGCATTCAACGTCTTTATTTTTTCAGGAACAACAGCAAGATTATTGTCACCCAGACATTTAGATGAAAGTGACAGAGGTTTTGAAAATTGGACTTTTATGTCTGTGATGACCTGGGGTGAAATGGCGGAGGGAGTTTGGTCCTTGATTGTCTCGGATACGGTATGTGTCAGAATTGAAACCTCCTTAATATGTTGTATAGTACTTATGACATACGCCTCAAATTTCGGAAGAAGTAGCAACATATTGGTTATATTTAGTTTATAACCCCTGTCGTTTGATCCTTCATTATGTTACTATTTCGGTTGCCTTTTAGAGAAGTTAAAATATGGGTTTCGTCCTTTATTAGTTTTAAAAAAATAAAAAATCGTTACTTTTAAATATTTTATCACTACTAATAAATTTATATTTCGCGTAGTTCTACAGAGCCTATAGGGCGCGGTTGGCCATATTGAACTATTTTTTTAAAAGTGAGCAGAACGCGTAGACAGTAGCCTAAATACCAGAGTACTGCGGCTGCTGTGAAAGGGTTATGTTAGGGGAAGTTTGCTAACGCGGGATTTGAATGGGGCCAATACCCACAGACCCAATAAATACATCTCCTGGCAGTCCATTCCAAGCCTTCGACATCCTGGGAATAAATGTGCAGTTGTACCGCTTGGTTCTTAATGTAGAAGAACGACCGCCTTAGGATGAGATGCAGCGGTCGCGCGGGTGCATCTGGTAGGGGCGGTGAGCGGCGGAATGATAGGAGGATAGCTCAGAGGAGCAGATTCCGTTTGAATATAGGTAGAAGAGTGAGAGGTCACCAACAACACGCCGGTGAGAAAGTGGCTGGAGGTGGCGCGTTAAGGCCGCCAATTAGTCGAATTGCCCTTCTCTGGACGGCATCTAGTATTAGACAGGGTAGTAGGGGCAGCAGCTCCCCAGACCTAAGGGCAATACTCCCGGCCAGGTCTTATCTGGGCTTTTATATAGCGTGAAGAGGTTACATGGTGTCCAAAGTCCTTTCTGGCTCTAAAAAGGTACCCAAATGTCTTCTAAATAGGACCTTTGCTGTTTGTGCTACTTCCCGTAAAATTTGGCAATGTTGCCATCAGGTATTCTACAACCACACCTTTGTACCTTCGTGCGACTCAGTTGATGTTTAAATTAGGACAACGTAATACAGGTCTGTAAGGTGTTGAAGATTTCGACTACGTGTAAAGTAATACTTTATGAACTTGGCGAAGGCCTCAAATCAAACTAAAACAATGTAGGTTTGTTTCAAAACTTATTCGAATATGAGGTTAATCTCGATTTTGGTCATACTAAACCACTTAAGAAACCTCTAATTGAACCCCCGGTTCAATTAAGGCCAATCAAATTTCTAAGGCTCCTGAATCTGAACTTTCGTGTTCTGTAATAAATGCAAAACTAAAGACCAAGTTGAAATGATTCAGTGCCTGCATTGCCACACTTGATTCCATTTCAAAACGAAAATATTCAAGTACTCGTCTCTTGCAGTACAGAATTTTCTTACACATTTTGTTAGCAATTATTAGAAAAAAACATGTTTCGGTATTTAGCAGCTTTTCTTAAATAGATATTAGTTCAGTTTAATTTGTTTTCCTGGAAGTATTATCCCTACTTTATCAAGAACTGAGGGCAGGATCAATTTAAGAGACGGACGAGTTCAGTTTGAGCACCTGGTTGCCTAAAATGAACCACTTGCAACACCATATTAATTTTGCTTTTCTCTGGTTGTTAACAAATATCAAAATAAATTATGCTACTCAAAATATTCCTCAACGTTGAGAGATTTGTTTTTTATTTTCAATTTTATTTTATTTTTTTTCTAATAAAACAAATAAACATACGGGCAATGTTTCAAAATGTGGTCCCAATATGGGCGACCGCACCGTATATTTAAACTTGAGGTGATTTGTAAGTGATACAATATTAACCAATCCAGAGTATGTAATTTCTGCAACGTATCCTAAAATTAATTAAACTGTCAAATTTTGTACTTTTAAAGACCATAGAGGTAGCCGAAATACTAGTAAAGTTTTCTCAGTATATGTAGTTTTTATTGATGGACCAGTGAAACACGATGAATCCAGACTGTGTCCCGCAAAACTAACGATTTTGCGTTTTAAGTGCTTATTTCTGAAGCAATTTTTCCAAAAAATTATAAAGGATTGAGCCCTTTTGATAATAGAGATGATAGAACAATCAAATAAATACCCGAGCCCAAGAAAAAAGGCTATTATTTTCAGTTCGATACGAAAGGAGTATTAAATGAAGTTGCTCCATTTTAATTGTTAACCATTTCTGTCAAAAAAATCCAATCTTTTTTTGATGTACGCACGGTTTATACGTTACTGAGTAGGTTTCTTATTTGCATTTTGCTGCAATATTTTGAAAACTCCTCTGGTTACAAAACTTCTTGTATCGCTTTTTACATCTACACTCTCTATACGACTACATTATACTGCTTTCACATTTTTAGACAAACCTAGTAGACAACTACGGTACCATTGGTGATACCACGCTCATCCTCTATGGAACAACTGATCTACCAGATCACATGAAGAATGGTCCCAGGAACTACAATGAAAACTACAACAGAATACAGAACAGGGTGAAGATCCCGATTGAAGAAGACTTGTACCAGATAGGAGAAACAGAAGTGGATGGTCCACCAGACAACATGAAGGATGGTCCCAGGAATTACAATGAAAACTACAACAGATTACAGAACCAGGGTGAAAATCCCGATTGATGAAGACTTGTACCATATAGGAGAAACAGAAGTGGATGATCTACCAGACAACATGAAGGATGGTCCCAGGAATTACAATGAAAACTACAACAGAATACAGAACAGGGTGAAGATCCCGATTCATGATGACTTGTACCAGATAGGAGAAACAGAAGTGGATGATCTACCGGACAACATGAAGGATAGTCTCAGGAATTACAATGAAAACTACAACAGAATACAGAACAGGATAAAGCTCCCGAATGATGAAGACTTGTACCAGATAGTAGAAACAGAAGTAGATGATCTACAGAATAATCTACCAGATAGGATGGTAGAAGGACAACAAAATGAACGCTACTACGATCTATATGAAAATGGATTCTTTAGGCTAAGTTGAATGTTATTATTATGAATAGCTTATTAATACGTATTTTATTGCAAATTGATAAACAGTCTATAATTATTCTACCCACCCACTCACGTAAGTATTGAACGAATAGACATATTATTAATATTATGTTGTTACAATGTATTGACTAACGTTTTGTATTTAAATTCAAATAAGCAAAATTCTTAAACAACAGTTGTATTTTACTCCCGATACTTTCTTAATTTGAAACATAGTATCCTCAATTGGATCAATTATTTCATTAATGTAGAAGGATGAGATTTTATACAGGGTGAGTCACGCTAGTATATCGCGTTGCACTACATTCTAAAAATAATGAGTTTCATACAGAGTGTCTAAAAAAACCATGACCAATCAAAGTTGTGTTTCTCAAATGGAACACCCTGTGTATTAGTAAATATTTAAATTGTTTGGTCAAATCTAGTCTGACTTTAGGTATTATATATAGGACTTTAAACGAACCGTTGTTAATGAGATATGAGGTTATGATTGAAACTCAAATTTTCAATCAACTCGGTCTTTTTCAATTTACCTACCTATAAGTAATATAGCAGGCTATGAAATATAAATAAATATAAAATGGAAAAAAAACAACTAACTTAGCAGAACGATACAGACGAATTAGGGTAAAGGGATAACATTATTAAAATTACTTATAACAAATCAACTCAAACCAAAACACCCTGCGGTAACACATAGCAAAGGTCAAAAAGAAGCTGAGGTATGACAAAAATGAATACATTTCACAGCCTACTAGCCACTGTAGTAGAAATCCAAAAATGTCCAAAACCACTAAAATTCTGTAATCTCCACCTTTTTGTATAGATGTGTAGTGCCTGATGTGATTCAGGACATGTTCCAATCAAGGATTGTGATATTCCTGAGCTTGCTTTGGGTAAGGTCGAAATCATGTTCTTTAAGCAATTCATTAATTCCAAGATAAATTTCGAACACCAAATAGAGTAGATAGTTGAGATAGCATACAGTCAAGCTCAGGCACGAATCCAGGATTTGGTTTTGGGAGGGGGGCCCAGATTATGGGTGTCACTTGGTTGACCTTTCGGGGGGGTCCAGATTAGAGTTGCTACCTTAAATTTGCTCTCATCCGGGGGGGGGGGGGGGGGGCAAAAATTTGTGGATTCCATTTTTTTGACGGATTATATAACGTTTCGGGGGGGGGGGGGGTCCGGACCCCCTCTAAATACGTGCCTGGTCAAAGCTTCTCGACCAAAAATCCAGTCCTGGAAATTCAATTGCATTTTGTTTTAGCATAACGTAAAAGCCTTATTAGGAGTTTCACCGCCAAAATAAGCTAGCAAGCCTAGAGTAATTTACATACCATCCAGTTAACTTTGCTGTTATTACCAAATTTTAAGAGATATATCGAAAAGCAATAATTGTTTTATTTGGATAGTATACTGATTACTCAAACACTAAAAAAAAATACTTCCCATGGCGATGGTCGTGATCGCGAAAATTTTCGATTTTCAGATAATACGTTTTTTGGGCGTTTATGATGCCTACATAACGAAAATCTGCCTGTCTGTCTGTCGGTCTATTTATCTGTCTGTTGGCGTTTTTCTAGCTTCGTAATCTCAGTAACCGCTGTATGGATTGTAACAAAATTTGGGTAGCGATATGTCGTGGAAGCCTGGTAGGTAATGCTGCTATAATTTTGAACCCGTGCATGGGAGGCGGAGTAATTAGCAAAAAATTAATAAGGTTCAAATATTCCTCAAACTTCGTTATTAAGCGTTTTAGGGGTTCCTGACCATTTTCTATTCTTTTTGAGTGAGGGTTAAATTCGGGTGGTTAGGGGGTGAGACATTGTAAAACTGAAAAATTTGTTGTACTCGTAATAGGCTGCCTATTGATTTGTGAAAGAAAGATCTAGCGGCATAATCAACTTTTTTATAGGTCCATCCGAACACAGCCTTACCTATTACAGAAATCAAGCGACTTAGATTTTTCTGATGTATACAAATAAGTATTGCTGTTGAATTAATTTTAACTAAATTTCGACACACTTTTATTACCGTGGCGGGGATGGAAAATGCGCATGGTTTTTTAGAAATCGTGTCAGTAGCGGCGCAGCAATAATCAAAATATAAAAACAGCTCAAACTTCGTTTTTAGGCGTTTTGAGGGTTTCTGGTCATTTTCTACTTTATTTTGGGTGGGGGTGGAATTGGAGTGGTTGTAGAACTAATTTTTTTATTCGTAATATGCTATCCATTGACCTGTGAAGGAAAGACCAACGATATAATATACTTTTTAAAAGCTTCTATTTAATTTGCAATGTATGTATGTTTGTTGGGGTGTAATCTTGCAACTTCAATTTTGAAGCAGATATCTTCAACCCGATTGAGCTGAAATTTTGTATACACGTTTAGCTTGGATGACAATCCACGATAATCTGTGTGACTTCGTTCTAAATCCAATAGTGGGAATAGCTATTTAATGCAGTTCTACAATATGGGTATCTATATTGATATAAGAACGCCCATTAGATGGCTAGGGGAATGACCATCTAATGAGAGGGATGTCATCACTAACAGTAAATCCCCTGACGTCATTTTTAGTCCAAAATTATGAATTTTGTTGTAAGAGTTTGGGGAAAATATATTATTCAAAGTCGGCGAGTTGTTTGATCACTGTATGAAACTTACGACCTGAGAGAAAAGAGTTTTTGCATCTGGCGCCCAACTAGAGGCTTGCGGTGTAAGCAAGAATCTTGCAGCAGTCACAGGAGATTTTGCATCGAATTGTACGAGTTCCTTTATACAACCTACGCAGTGGTCATCACCAGGTTGTATCAAAATGTATCGACATGAGGTTAGGGGGTAGGTAACGAACCGCTGGTGCAGCGAGTAGCTACGGAGGGTGGACCAGACAGCCGGTGTGTGTGACTGTGGCGTGACGTAAGTGGTAAAAAAGATCCGCGGTAAGGATTTTCCAATAATAAGTTGTAAAGGAACATTTAGAGTGACTTGAAAAATAATGTGACGTCATTTTAAATCAAATATGGCTGACCATCCAAGATGGCGGAATAGTTATTTTTTATGCACTTCTGCAATTTGGGAATCAAATAAAAGAGTTTGCCGAGAATAAGTAAAAAAAATTGATACAAATACAAGTTAATAACTAAAAAGTAAAAAAATAAATTAAAACAAAATAAAGCTTTTATTTAAATTTTTTAAAAATAATAGAATAAAATGTTCTTTTAAAATGTTAACTATCAATTTCTAGCCTCATTATACGCAACTTATATGACCATAAAAGCTTGTCGCGGAATTTACTTGTGTAAATGAACTAGTACCTTACTTAGTTGACTAACTTGGTCTGCCAAGTTCAATTGTGTTAAAATTTCAGTTAGATAGATACTTGATTAGATAGATAGGTACTTAAACCTCGCGACAAGCTTTTATGATCATATAAGTTGCGTATAATGAAGCTATAAGTTGATAGTTAAAATTTTAATGGAAAATTTTATTTTCTTCTTTTTAGAATATTTGAATAAAAGCATTTTTAAAAAAGGTTTGTTTGTTTTAATTTATTTAGATCCATCCGAACATTGTCTTGCCTATTACAGAAACCAAGTGACTTAGAATCTTCTAATTTACACATGCTAATACTTTAGATTGGTCTGTATTGTGTAACCTGGAATTGATTTTAATGAAATTTCGACACAGTATTATTACCGTGTATGGTTTTTTATGGTTTTTAAAAATCGTGTCAGTCGCAACGTAGCAATAAAAAAAACTGGGAATATAAAAACAGCTCAAACTTCGTTTTAAGGCGATTTGAGGGTTCCTGATCGTTTCGTATCGTCCAGTTGAAGCTTGCACAGTATAAAAATTTTGTCGACCTAGTTCCTAAAAAGAGAAATGGCAGAAACAATTCACGAGTTTTTCTGATTTGGTTGCGAGGTGATCTCAGGATAGCTCCATGCAAAGTGAAAATAATAAGATATTATCAGCATTATGTGTGGAGAATACTGAGTCAATCAGCTTGACTCCATCTTTTGTCGCCGATCTAGGTAATTCTAGCAGTACGAATAAGCTATGGCTGGACAAATATGTATAGTCAGAAGCTGGAACCAATATAATGTAATGAAATTCGACCATCGAGGAATATCTAATTATCTATAGAAAACCTTGAAACCCTTATCAACCTGAATAATTATATATCCATAAAATATGGTAAGCACGACCCACATTTTTAAGTTTACTACACACAATATCATACCTGCAATCGTGAATAATATGAATTTTTTGAAACTTACAATGTGCAAGCCGGTTATATAAAGAAGATATCAGAATGCATCCACAGCTTCACAAATTATTGATGGCTAACATCATATTAACTAGCAGAGCAATCTTTTATAGGTAACAAGACTAAAGAAATGTTTGTCAGCTGGCGACAAGTGTTTTTCATTGTGACCTAATGTAAGTAAATTCATGTTAAGTATGGCAATAAAATCATAATAATAGTGTTACTAGCAGCAATAAACTACGCAAGGTGATATACGCGTTTATGTGTAAAGGATAAGCGATACTTAAGGATTAATTAGTAAACGAGTACTGGAAAATACTAACTTAAATATTTACTTCAGCAATAGGTACTATTGCTGTCATTCGTTACGTAACAGTGTCTGATCCACTGTAGTATTTATCTACACAAAATTTGCTATTCAGCTAACCCCGACTACATACAACAATTTATTTGGCTTTCAAAAATATCTAGGAGGTAACATCCTATTATGAATACAACAAATTATTCAATTTTACAACCCTCAACCACCTCAATTTCACCCACACCAAAAAAATATTATATATATATATATTTGATTTTTTTTGTTTTTTGCTAATTACGCCGCCGTCCATGCACCAGTTTCCAAAATCATAGCAGCATTACCTACTACAACCTCACAGCATATCGCTGTCCATATTCCATCAAAATTCATGCAGAGATTACTGAGATTACGGGGCTAGCAAACCGTCAACAGACAGAGAGACAGACCGATGGAATTGAGTGACATGGATTTTCGTTATGTATATAGCACAAAATGCCCAAATGCCCTACCCCTCAAGCACCCCAACTTCACCCTCAACCAAAGAAAAGTAAAAATTTATCGAGAACCCCTAAAACGCCTAAAAACGAATGTCTTGAGCCTTTTAAATTTTTTATGAATCCTACGCCGCCCATGACACGATTTCTAAAAAGCTTACACATTTTCCATCCTAGCTAAAGTAACAATACTTAGTCAAAATGTCATTGAAATAGTCCCTTGGTTTCTGTAGTATAGGCAAGACTACGTTCAGATGGACATAAAAAAGTGTAATATGCCGCTAGGTGTTTCTTTCACAGGTCAATCGATAACGTGTTATGAATGCAACAAATTTTTCGCTTTTACAACCCCTCCAATCTTCAACCGCCTCACTTTCACCCCTACCCAAAAAGCATGTAAAACATAATCAGGAGCCCCTGAAACGCCTAAAAACGAAATTTGAGAGCTATTTGACTTTTTTTTTGCTAATTACTCCGCCGACCATGCACCGATGCTCAAAATTGTAGTATTATTACCTACTACGACCCCACAGCATATTGCTACCCAAATTTCATCATAATCCATGCAACGGTTACTAAGATATCTAGGCTAGAAGAACGCCAACAGACACACAGACAGACATACAGATCGACAGTGGAGTGGGATAGATCACAAATAAAGGTGAGCAAGTGCCTGGAACTCCGGTAAGGTACATGAAAACTAATTTTATTTAACAAGTATTCACAATTTATGTTCTTATGCAGCAGGTTATGCAGAAAGATGGAACTATTTAAAATCAGCCTTGTATTACAGGTAAGTGATGACTTCAATGCTTTTAAGTTCCTTTGACATTATACTATCAAATTGGTGAAATGCTTTCTGTAAATCCATATAGATGACATCTGTTTTGGCTCTGACTGTCTAGGCTATAATTAAAATATTGTGTTTCATAAATAGGGACATTTTTTTATACAGCGGATAGTACTCGCCAAAATGAGTGTTTCCTCAAATCCTCAATTCTAAGTCCGTCCCTGGGCAGCTAACCATGTCATAATATGCTATAAAAACAAAGAATTTATACATTGAAGGATACGAACACCAACTACAGGGTGTCCCATGAGGATTAAGACAAGCAATATATGGGAACTGGGCAGTAGTATATATATATATATATATATATATATATATATATATATATCTACACGGTACAACTGTGCGTCTCCAATGCAAAATCTTAGGTTCACTCGGCGTCCGAGGTCAGTGGGCGTCCGGATATACGGACGCCCAGTAACCACCCCCTTAAAACCTTGTTTTCGATACTTATAACATGTGTAGATTCCAAAACCGTTAAAATCGGCTGGACGCCCACTGGCACCTAATACTGATTTGTGTACAAAATCGAAGTTCAAGCTTCTACCACCTGCTGCGCTGGGGGTCCTCATTTATATACTTACCGTATACAGAATCCAGTGCAGGGGTTTACCCGGCGCCGTATACAGAATCCAGTGCACGGGTTTACCCGGCGCCAATTTTTTATATTAATCTATTTTTAGAATAACTATACTACGTACACTGCAGCGGTTTACTCGGCGACTGCCGTCGTTTGTTGTCATTGAATATTGTCTCTTCTAATACATTGGAGGATTGTTTTGGATTTAATTCAGTAGCTACCGTTGGAGCTAAACTCTAGGTTTACTCTAAAGTCAGAATAATAACGAACAAATGTGCATAGATAACAGTTTTATGTTTTACTTCTATGAGGTTTAAAAGAGAAATGTAGTTCGATTCATTGATTTATGCAACTACAGTGCCTGCAACTAATATTGCTATTCTTGTGCTCGGATATGAGATTTTTGAAAATTGGTTACTACGATTATCAGTAGCTTTCAAATATTTCATCTAGTCGAAATAATTCTCTAAGGGCGAGACGCAATCTTCCAAAAATTTTATTCCAAAATCTAATGTTTTGAAGTCTGAATTTTTCAAAAATTTCATAATTTTTCAAAAAACGTCCCATTGTTTACACAAAATGTTTCCTAACATCGGTTATTTCCGAGAGTATCACAGAATAGTAAAATTTCAAAATGTTTATTGCATCTTGAAGTTTCTCAAATTTCCAAAATTGGTCGAAAAGTTCATTCATTCAAAAAACCTCATTTTTCGAATAAATCCTGCTTCTTTGGTTGTTTTCGTTATAAATATCTCGGAATTTTCCAAAAAGCTTTGAATTTTATCGCAAAGGTCATTGCTTTGAAAAAGTAAAAATTTTTAAAATACAAAAAATAATCAATATGTGAGTAATTTTCGACAATATCATAATTTGGTGTAATTTAAAATGTTTATTTTTCAAAATTTCGAAAAGTTGCAAAATTGGTCGAAAATTTCACTTGTTTTGGAATCATCTCGTTTACCAAAATCATAATTTTCTTAAGGTTTCTGTTGAAGATCCAAATCTTTCCAGGAAACTAAAATTTCACGTGATTATCTTGAAGTCGGATATCTCAAAATTTTTATATTTTTTTGAAAATTTTATAGTTTTTTAGGAAGGCAAATCTTTTTCGAAAATTTCATAATTATTCCACAAAGTTTCAAAACTTTACGTTTTTTCAGAAGTTCTCAGTTTTTGTCAAAAGGAAACTATTTTAGAAGTTTGAATTTTTCTTAGAGACTTCCATATGATATGGGAGCGAAATAGACCAAACTCCAGTTTTCATGTTTTACGTGGAAATCAGTAATGATCGATAGCTGTTTATCCAACCCAATTGAAATATCCTCAGGTGTTCCTCAAGGGTCAGTCCTGGGACAACTCTTGTATTTAATTTACACAATTGATATGTCCAACTCCGTAGAAAACTCGTCAGTAATGTGTTATGCTGACGATACACAAATTTACAAAAGCTTCAGCACCAACTCCATGGATAGTGCACTCCTTCAGATTAATAATGATTAAATGCCATTGCAAACTACTCTCAAAATAATAATTTGAAACTTAATAAAGACAAGTGTTCTGTAATGTTATTTTGCCCAGGCCCTAAACATCATTTTATAACCAATCACTTTGATGTCAAAATTAACAACGGCTCTTTGAATATGGTAAATACTGCCAAAAATTTGGGATTGACCATTGATACTGATACTCTGCGTTTCAAAGAACATGTGTCAAATGTTTTGAAAAAATGTTATATTAATTTGAAGTCTTTATATGTGAATCGTTCAATTTTGAATTTTAAAATAAGAAAAAACTATGTGAGTCTCTCATATTTCCTAGCATATTTTATTGTAGCAGTGTATACTATTTTTGTTTAGATTCGGTTACTAAGAACATATTACAAAAACTGCAAAACATGTGTTGTATTTTCTTTGAAAAAATACGATCATATCTCTTTGAAGAGAAATCAGTATGGTTGGTTAGGCATATAAAATGCGTGTAAATATTACTTAGCAACATTTACACATAAAATTGTTTCTTCTCGCTCCCCCCTTTACAAAAAATTTGTATTTAGCCGTAGTAATTTAGACATCAATTTTAGAGATCCCATGTATAAAACTGTACTATATCGCAGATCATACACCTACAATGCCATCAAGATTTACAATGATTTAGATGATACATACAGGGTGGGCCAATAGTGCGTGGACGGAGAATTGCGGGCTTACTAAAAAATATTTCAAAAATCTGTCACTTGATCATGGTAGGGATCCTTAAGGGCTATAACGTAAAAATATTTTCACTTGAATTTTGACGTTTATACAGGGTGATTCATATCAAACCTACATTTTTTTGGATGGAACCCCCTATATATTATTGCATATTTGGATTCCTTGGTCAATTCTAATGTGACTTTATGTATCACACATGGAACTTTAAACCGTTTAGGCGCAAATCACCATTTTTGGTATAAGTAGGTATCAGAAAAAAATTGAATATCGCAGCGATTATAATACCTAGAAGGCCCTGACCTCGCGGTACGATTAAGCATGAAATGCGTCACCTTAGGTTAGACGGCTGAATTTGAATTCTTTTTGTACTTTGAGAAATCAGAGGATAAATTAAGGAAACTTCAATCACAGATAACTTGATTTTTTCAAATGGAAATGCCTATTTTGGTTTAAATAATCAAATCTAAAATTTGATTACCTTTCTAATGATATAGCATTCTTGACATCAATCTTTTTTCGTTTTCATTTTATTTCAAATTTTCAGTCAAATCGGCGTTTTTCAATTTTCCTGCGTGCAAGCAACCTAGCAGGCCATGAAAAATAAACAAAAGCTCGTTAATATGGAAGAAAGCAACTAACTGGGGTGCAGACTAGCTCGCGTCCGTAGCAGGAAGCTACACGTGCACCCTGGGTAACGCTAAATGAGCTAGAGCGAACCTGGCAACCAGACTCTTTTTTTTAGATTTCCTGGTTAAAACATGACGAACATAAGTGCTAAAAACTTACAGACTAGAAATATCGGTAGTTTTATTCGTATTTGTCAGCTAAATGTGGAGAGCATAAGCAGAGCTAAAAGCGAATGCATCTCCAAACTACTTTTGGACAATAAGGTTGATGTCATAGCGATCCAAGAAACTCACGCCGACAGTGAGGAATCACTCACCAGACGGGGACACATTTCTGGTTATACATTACTGGGAGCCACTTACCACCATACTTACGGCGTAGCCTCTTATATTCGCAACAATATTGACAATGCCCAACTCGTTTCCAATGACACAAATAACAACATACACAGCGTAATAGTAAAAGTGGGAGAAGTCACAATTGTAAACGTATATAAGCCACCGGCAGCGGAGTGGCCTGAACAACCACTTCCAGTACAACAGCATCCGGCTATATATATTGGAGACTTTAACAGCCACCACCAACGGTGGAGATACCCCGACTGTGACGAAAATGGCACAAGGTTGGCTGACTGGGCTGATGATAATGATATCTTTCTTGTATTTGATGCCAAAGATAAAGGCACTTTCAAATCAGCAGCCTGGAACTCAGAAAGTAACCCTGATTTGTGCTTTGTGAGCTGCAACCGGAAAGGGATCCCTATACCAGCTAACAGAAAAGTCGCACAGGCCTTCCCACACAGCCAACACAGGCCAGTTTTCTTAGATGTGGGAATCCAAATACCCCTAATACGATCCATCCCTCGGCCTCGATGGAATCTTGCAAAGGCGGACTGGTGTAACTACTCACGGGAGCTGGACCGGCTGGTACAGTGGATACCGCCAACATCAAACAATTACAAACGTTTCGTTGGAGCAGTGATGAGCGCTGCAAAAAGGACCATTCCTAGGGGTTACAGGAAGGAATATATCCCTGGGTGGGATGAGCGGTGCGAACTCCTATACGGCGACTTTCAGGAAACCAACAATCCAGATATTGCCGACGAACTCATCTCTGCCCTGGACAGCTCACGAAGACGTAAGTGGGAGGAGACTACGTCGGAAATGAACTTCCAACACTCAAGTCGAAAGGCCTGGAGCCTTCTTAGAAAACTAGGCTCAAGCACGCCATCCACACGGACACCGTCGGGAGTAACTCCAGACAAGATTGCTGCGCATATTGTAGAAACGTCAAGAGCACCTTCTGATAGAGAGCATACAAAACGCGTGAAGAAGGGATTGACTTTACTGAGGAGGAACGCTCCTACCCAAACAACGTTTTCCCGACCCTTCTCGATCGAAGACATTAATAATGCCATATCAGATGTTAGGCCTGGAAGGGCTCCTGGTTTCGACGGCGTCCTGCCGGAATTTCTCATTCACGCAGGTCAGCAAACAAGAGTGTGGCTATCTCTCTTCTTCACGAACCTCCTTAATACGGGAAACCTCCCACGGGAATTCAAAAGAACGAAGGTCATATCATTATTAAAGCCCGGTAAACCGAACGATCAACCCGCCAGCTACAGACCTATAGTCTTGCTCAGTTGCTCCTATAAATTGCTAGAAAGAGCCGTCTACAACCGATTGAGCGCGACTATCTTAGACCGGGTCCCGATTACCCAGGCTGGTTTCAGACCGGGTCGCAGTTGTTGTGATCAAGTACTGTCCCTCACAACGCATATAGAGGCAGGCTACCAGCAAAACATGAAGACGGGAGTGGCGTTTGTTGACCTCACTGCCGCATACGATACGGTCTGGAGGGAGGGTCTCCTATATAAGTTGCTGCAGGTGATTCCCTGTCAGACCACTACAAGACTCATAAACAACATGTTATGCGACAGAAAGTTCCAAGTAATCCTAAACGAGAAAGCAAGCAGGCAGCGCAAATTGAACAATGGACTTCCACAAGGCTCAGTACTGGCCCCCTTACTTTTCAATCTATATATATCTGACATGCCAGAAACAGTCAGTTACAAGTTTTGCTATGCGGACGATATAGCCATAGCTTTTTCCGATAAGAGCTTCAAGAACGTTGAGCATACTCTTTCTAACGACTTGTTAGCTCTAAACAACTACTTCAAGAAATGGAGACTAGTACCGAGCCCCAACAAAACCGAAGTTTCCTGCTTCCACCTGAATAACAAACTAGCTAAATATGAACTGCAGGTACTTTTTGCAGGCGAACCCCTGAAGCATAACCATTTCCCAAAATATCTTGGAGTAACGTTAGATCGCACCCTCTGCTATAAGAAACATCTCGCAAACACTGCAGGAAAACTCAGAACACGCAACAACATTATCCAAAAGCTATGTGGAACGACGTGGGGTGCCACTGCTCCAACTCTACGAACCAGTGCACTAGCTCTTGTCTATTCGTGTGCCGAGTACTGTGCGCCTGTCTGGATTAACAGCCATCATACCAGACTAATTGACGTCCAACTAAATCACACTATGAGACTTATTACAGGCGCAGTTAAGACAACCCCAACTCAATGGCTGCCTGTACTCTCTGGAATAGCCCCACCGCAGCTGCGAAGGACTGACGCCCTTCTAAGGGAGTATAACAAGATTACGGCCAACAACAAACTGCCCATCCACCGAGCAATACCCCCGTTGCAAATAAACAGACTTAAATCCCGACAACCACCAATAAGGGATGCAGAAGGGCTTAAAACCAACAACTTTGACTCCTTGAACCAATGGCGCTCCCAGTGGGAAGGTTTTGCGGAACACCACTCGCGATGCGCATTTATGGGGGCAGCCTTACTTCCAGGATCAGAACTACCCCGGAAAGAGTGGGTAAAACTTAATAGAGTCCGAACAGGCCACGGCAGATGTGCCGACTCCCTTTACAAGTGGGGCTATGTGCAATCTCCCTTATGTGACTGTGGCGCGCCCCGCCAAACTATAAGCCATATTACGAGCGAATGTGAACTGCGTGCGTTTCAGGGATCGCGAGAAGAGTTCTTCACAGCCACACCGTTGGCGCTGAAGTGGTTGAAAGAACTTGACATCAACCTGTAAATACTAAAGACTATGTATCTTAGTTTGTAGCTGTATATATTTTATTTTAGTATAGGTTATAATAGTTTTTCTTTTAATCTATATTTACTTTTGTCATGTTTTTGAGCCATACGATAAATAAATAAAATAAGCAACTAACTTAGTAAAAAGATGCAGACTAGTAAAATTTCAAAATATTTATTGCATCTTGAAGTTTCTCAAATTTCCAAAATTGGTCTAAAAATTAATTCATTCTAAAAACCTCATTTTTCGGATAAATCCTGCTTCTTTGTTTGTTTTTGTTATAAATATCTCGGAATTTTCTTAAAAGTTTTGAATTTTATCGAAAGGGTCATTGGTTTGAAAAAGTAAACATTTTTAAAATACCTATAAAAAATAATCAAAATGTGAGTAATTTTTGACAATATCCTTAGGGTACTTGCAGAGGTCGTGAAATCGCCTAGGGAGTATACATAGCGTAAAGAAAACCATATCAAGAAGCAGTAGGAAACAAAAAACATGATTTTACGGACGGCCAAAAAAAGATATTTGCAAAATAAAATAACGATATATTCAATTTTTTCCACGTGACTTAAAACAAGGGCTGACGTCACATGTATCTTATCGATATCGACAATCGATACTGCTACAGCGCAGGTCAGTGAGATTCAACTGCAAACTATTTCTGATGTTGCCAAATTTCTTTTTAAATATTTACGTTGGCGATATATCAATAATTTAATTTACGAGCGAGTTTTGTTATATGGGTATACATATTCCCAAATGAAATAAGACTTCTCTTTTATCCTACTACAGCCGTAGTTCCTCATTGAGTAATACTGCGAGATGCAAAATGCAAAACGAAATCATATCAGCTGTTCGAACGCAACCATATTTTCTTTGTGGTTTGCCAACTGCGCATTCGACTAGAGATGAAACAATGCGACTTAATTTATTGATACTTAAACATATTTGAAACAGGCAATTAACCCACTAGCATTTTTGTTGCAATACATTTTTATATCTGATAGGTATCACAGTTCATCCTGTTTGTGACCGAGATTCGCAACTAATCGAAGCCATCATCTTATTTCGACGCATCCCATTATGAATGAATTCAAAGATAGAATCTAATTCAAGCCCATCCCTACAAGGTGAATTAGTAATCTAGCCTGACTTTTATTCTTTTGACTTTTGTACTTTTGTGTGTGCCTGTTTTGTGATTATAATGATCAATGTCAAAATGTTAGGTTAGCATTGGCTATCGATATCGAATATCAATACTTTACATCCCATCACTATAGGATATCACTGACGTCAGAGGTTGTTTGCGCGGCATTTTCCGGCATTTGAAATAATTTTTGGAATATCTCTCACAGCCGACACCAAAAAACCAAACAAGTGATTTTGTCATGTTTACTAGGCTCTAAGGAACGCGTAAATGACATAATATTTTTTTCTGCAAGTACCCTAGTAATTTAAAATGTTTATTTTTCAAAATTTCGAAAAGTTGCAAAATTGGTCGAACATTTCACTTGTTTTGGAATCATCTCGTTTATTAAGATCATAATTTTCTTAAGGTTTCTGTTTTGAATATCCAACTCTTTCCAAAAAACTCAAATTTCACGTGATTATCTTGAAGTCGGATATCTCAAAATTTTTATATTTTTTTTTTGAAAATTTTATAGTTCTTTAGGAAGTCAAATTTTTTTCGAAAATTTCATAATTATTTCACAAAGTTTCTAAACTTTACGTTTTTTTTTCAGAAGTTCTCAGTTTTTGTCAAAAAGAAACTATTTTAAAAGTTTGAATTTTTCTTAGAGATTTTCATATGATCTGGGAGCGAAATAGGCAAAATCCAGTCTTCATGTTTTACGTGAAAATCAGTAATATGCAGCTTGATTCATGTAACAAATACAACTTTGGTTTGCCGAATTTATGGAGTCACTGTGTTTAATTAAAAATGAGACTGCTGATGACTGCCCCTACAAACCCTTGTTAAACTTTTTTCGATACCTTTCTAGTTTACCCAACTATCGACCACCTCTGAAAAATCTGATAACGCCACATATTAAGATTATACTGTAAATATAAAATAATATAATGGTATGAAATTATTCAGGGCAGCGCACCTAAAGAATCTGTTTTAGTTGCGCCCCACTTTCCTGTACATGCTGTAATTTTGTTTTGTTCACCCTCGACATCCATATAAATAACCATTCAACTCTCATAAGCCTTTTTGTGAACATAAAATAATTTGTGAGATAAATGGGGGGTGTCCAGAAGGGAAATCCTTATAAAATGTTAAAGGTCATTGTTTATTTCATAAAAAATCCAGTGTACAGGTTTACTACGCTCCCCTATTGTAAAGTAAATCTATTTTAGTATCATCATATTCTTTGTGTTTTGCAGCGGTTTACCCAGCGTCTGTCGCTGAATCTTGCCCTTGAAATGTGCAAAGTACCGAAATTCCTTGAGATAATAGCGTCTTTCCCAGCTATCAAATATTCTCTGCTCACGACGTACTTGCAGATTTGTGTTTCTTGCATGGGTACAGTACTTAATAGCATGCTAAGAACTTAGGAGTTGAGCGTTTAGGCTATACCGAAAAGCCTATGAACACATTTCCTCCATAATATGCTAATGCAATTCTTCAGTATATTCCGTTTCCGTGTAAGCGTAGTGTACCAACAATATAATACACTCAAAGGCAATTTTTGGGCTATAGTGACTTTATTTTAAGTTGCAGTACGCGATGAAAAGTTCTATACATATTCTGTGCTCAAATCTCCGTAACCATATACAGGGTGTCTCAAAAGGACCCGACTATTTGAGGTAGGGAAAAACCAAATGGAGAGATAAAGGAAGAAATTTTACTTTTTTTACTTTTTCAAAATAACATTCTTAAAATGACGCCCATTTTGTTGACGGTATTCTTCAAAGCGTTTATTCACATTATCAAAACGGTCCAACTACTTAGAGTGCACGAGACGCAAGGGAGTAAGCCCGCACCGCTCGCTCGGTAAGAACACTGGTTAGATATTGCACTTTTAGTTGCCAGGATGCATGTTTAGTTACCACAATATTGAAGAAAGCATCAGATCGATAGCAACTCAGCAACTCCTTGGAACAGTTTTTGATAAAATGTGCACAAACGGTTTGAAAAACGCCTTCAACAAAATGGGCGTCATTTAAAGAATGTTATTTTGAAAAAGTAAAATTTCTTCCTTCATCTCTCCATTGGCACTAATCAATGGTATTTACAATAAGCCGGTTTTGGTTTTTCCCTACCTCAAACAGTCGGGTCGTATTGAGACACCCTGTAGTATTGTACCATTATAACTGCATAGCTGTATCATAGTTCTTGGGCAGTGACTCTTCTCTCACTAGCCATCACGCTTCTAATCAACACGCTCACTCATTCTAACGGCTCTCAGAACCCTTGCCTCGTGGCAATAAGCCATTCAAGGGTGGACGCCTAGTAACATCAGCGCTGAATTTACAAAAAGTCTGTATATAAATTCTATTAATAGATAGGCATAAAAAATATGGACGCCCAGTGGAGCTAACGGTGAACTATGACGCCAAGCGACCTGTTTCTGAAACTTACTTATATACAGTTATATACGCCAGACGCTGGGTAAAACGCTTTTGGTCCGGACGCTGGGTGATCCGCTGTAAATAAATATATATATATATATATATGTTATATCATTGAAGCAATGATTAACTTTTTAAAAACTTTTATTTGCGGCACAAGCTTGTGTCGCACTTTCAAGTTACAATTTTACAAATGATTCTTATGACTACTTGACATGACGGAGTCTAACCGGGTATTGAACAATTGTGGTACGCAGTACCACCCTTTTATACTTAATTACTGCTGACAGATGTGGTTTGCACACGTGGCATCGAACAATGATGCTTTGTATGACTTGTTATTGCAGGAAGTTGTTATCAGTTGTTTGTCTTCTTTGGAGGTAACTTTGCAACAAAGTTGCCTACAATAGATTCATTGTTTGAAACTATTACAATAAGGCTCATTGTCAAAGGGCCATATAACAACTCCCCGTTTTTTCAAAAAGTTGTTGCTATGCCATGCAACAACTTTTCCCAAAATGGAAATAAAATAAAAATGTAAAATCAAAATTCAAAATAAAATAAAAATGTAAAGTGTAAAATGTAAAATATAAAATTGCAAAAGGTAAAAATGCTTAAAGTCCTTGCTAACAAAATTTCACAATTTTCCACAAAATCACATACACTGCACAAGTCACGAAAGTGGAATTTCTTCAGGAATTCCTTCTCCTTGGACGCTGGGACGTCTTCTTGGGAAGAGTCGTGGATAACTTTTGAGAGAACTTCCTTGAGGGTCTGGATCATCATCGGGACGTATTGCACCAGTAATGGATAATCGAAAGGGTTTTCGTTTTCTACATTTGCATATCACATATAGTACCAAGATAATGCAAATTAAGGCAACTACAGTGTATGTAAGCCATGACCTGTTTTTCGAAATGAAGGGCTCATTTATTATCTTATCCAGTTCTTCTGCATTTTTGTCTAATTTATGATGTGCAACTTCTAAATCATCAAGATTCAATTTATTCAGTTTGAGGAACTTTAATACTGGAAGATCCTCTTTTTTAGGCAAGTCTTTGCAGCATTGGAATGGAATTTCGATAGGGTGACTTTTGTATGTCATATTTTTGTAAACATCTACTCGAGGTTTTGAGTGTACTCGAGTACTACCTATAAAGGCATTGCAATCTGGCTGGAGTTTCAATATAGAGTTACTGCCAATGGTTTTTGTAACTACACCCTTATTTGGACATTTTACTGTAACTGGAATAGGCTGTGTTACTGTTACTAGCCAATGATTTATTGATAATGATACAACTGTATACCCTTCTGCAGCTATCACTGTGGCTTGACATGTTTTTGGCAATGTAATGCTATATTTTAATAGTTGAGCTTCACAAATAGCATTTTCGTCAACAGGATATGGTAATACATCTGAGCATAATTTTGTTAAGAACGAGAGCTTTTTACATTTATCCGGATCACGAATAGATAAATACAATAATGAATCATCACTTCGAGCTATGTACCTTCGTGATGTCAATAGGACATGGAAAAGGCCAGTTCGCTTATCTGGTACGGGTAAAGGTACAATTTTATACAAAGTATAACTTTCAGGTTCAACTAGTGGTATTTTAAGGACAAATATAACTCTCGATTCTGTTTGAAAAGCTTCAAGTTCAATAATATCTAAATATGTAGCAACATGTGATTCATAGACTGGTAGAGGAAGACTGTTTCTTACCAGATTACGAGAAATTTCTTGTAAGAAATACATTAAGTCTTTTGGATCTATTATTGAAGTATGGATAATATGTAATCTTGCAAATGTAATCGCATTCAAAATATCATTAATGGTTTCTTCCAAAAATAAATAACTTTCCATAAGTGATTCACACATTTCTAGCATTTCCAAATGAGCTTTATAAAATGCTAGTGATTCAGAAATATTGTAAATAGTTATTTCAATTTGACTTAAATCAGAATTGAAAGTTTCTTCATCTAATTGTAATTTTCGAATGGTATTATTAAAACTTTTAATTACTGATGTAGTAACTGAAATTTGGTTTTTCATTAAATTTTCTATCTGATGTTCATCTCGAGATAGTTTATTAATGCAATTGTTGAAGTATTCTCCATCATCAGAGTCTAAGTTTCCTGTGATTGCTTTCCAAAATGTTCCGATCCCATTGATTAATCCTCGTCGCATTCGACTAGCTGACTGAGTATTGGCAAATATCGATCGGAATTTTGTATTCAAATTATCAGATATTTGACTGAGTAAACTAACATGTGTTTTTACTTGAGCCCTAAAAGCTTGCATGCGATTCGTTGGTTGGTAGATTAAATCTTCCATTCTTTCTAATAACCTGTCATTGTGTGTTAATGTTTTTTCAACTAATTCCAAATCTTTGTATACTAACAGAGTCCATTTTTCATTAGAAATTTTGATATTTGTTTCTTCATAATAAAATATACCCACAGTATTGTTCACCGGTTCAATGAAGTGCTGTGTGCGAGTTGGAACTGCAGCTAGCAGCAATAAAATTCTGTAAAGAAACTAAGTTTCAAAATACGGTTTGAGCCTATCAAAATTTACTTTTGTAATTTGTTTTGTTTCTAAATTTATAAGTGTGGCTGAAGTGCCATGAATATTTTGGATTTCAAAAGGACCATTAAATTTATTACGCAGTTTTCCAGAAATCTGGGATTCTTTTAACCAAACTTTATCACCAATTTTGAATTCATACTGGTTTTTTGAAATACGTTCGTCAAAACGAATTTTTGCTTTTTCTTTGCTCCGTACTGTCTTTTCTCTAGCTACTTTATAATAATAATTAATCTTATTCCTTAAATCTCTAATGTATTTCGTCATAAGGGCGTTTTCATTATATAGGGTTTCAGGAGGTCGCCCTGACGTATGTCCGAAGACAAGTTCATATGGGGTAAATCCGTGTGATTTATTCTTTGTCGTGTAGTACCATATAACTGCATATGGTAAAATACTAAAGGGGTGTTTCGTTGGGTGTTCTATATAAACATTTTGACAAATGACCATTTTTAAATTTTCTTCTGCAAAAATAAATGACATCATTTCCAAAATTGGAATATCGAGATTGTTTTCGACAAACACTGTCTGAGATAAATCTATGAGATGTTTACTGTTATAAATAGATGCAAAAAGTACCATATTACATAAATCTGGATCTGCGGGAAGGGGAATAATAAGATATTTTCTATCCTTAACAGTTTTGCTGGAAGCGACATTAATTCGATTAGCTGAAAAATCAAGATTTTCTTCAAAAATGTCTAAAGTAATTTCTTCATGTAATTGAGACATAAAATCTTGTCTGAAAAATGTAAGAATTTGTTTATGACTTTTGTCTAAGAGTTGAGCTGTTGAAAACTCGACTTTACTATAATCAATTAAAGATGTTGTTTTATATAGGTCACAGAAAATATTAAATTCACTTTCTATATTTTGCGTGGATGTTTCTGCATCATCACAATCAGCAGAAAAGGTATTTACTGTTGCGCGTTCGCTCATATCAGGTAATTTAATTCTGGACAAAGCGTCTGCATTCTTATATGTTTTGCCGGGTTTATAAATAATTTCGTAATCATATTCCTCGAGTTTTAATCTCCATCTAGCTAAACGACTACCAGGGTCAGATATGGAAAATAACCACGTTAAGGGTTTTTGATCACAAACAATTTTGAATTTCCTACCATATAAATAACCTCTCCAGTGGCGTACACACCATACAATAGCGAGGAGTTCTCTTTCAATGACAGAATAATTTTGCTCAGCTTTACTCAAAGTACGGGAAGCATAGGCTATCGGAAGATCTTTACCTATAGGGCCTTGTGATAATACACCACCAATGGCATAATTACTTGCGTCAGTAGTTACAATAAACGTTTCATCAAAATTTGGATAAATTAGTATAGGGGATGTTGTAAGAGCTTTCTTTAAAGCTTCAAATGCTTGTTTGCATTCGAGAGAAAAATTAAAGGTAACATCTTTCTTTAATAAAAGGGTTAAAGGTTTTGAAATTTTGGCAAAGTTGGGAATGAACCTTCTATAATAACCTGCTAATCCTAAAAATGATTTTACTTCCTTTTGATTTTTGGGTTCTGGAAATCTTTTAACACAATCTATTTTCAAAGGGTTTGGCTTTACACCTTCGGGGGTAATGATATGTCCTAAGTAAGCAACTTCTCTTCTCAAAAATTCACACTTATCAGGTTGAAGTTTGAGATTAGATTTTCGAAGTCTTTTGAAAATTTCTTTAAGACGGTTTTTATGTTCTTCTACGGTAGGGCTATAGACAATAAGATCGTCCATGTATACAAGACATCTTTCATTTTGAATTCCTAAAAGAATATTGTCCATTACACGTTGAAATGTGGATGGAGCGTTCTTTAAACCAAATGGCATTCGAACAAATTCGTAATGACCATTTTCAACTGTAAAAGCTGTTTTGGGTATGTCTTTGGGTTCAATTTCGATTTGGTGAAAACCAGATGCTAAATCGAGGGTGCTAAAATATTCGCATTTGCCTAATTGATCTAATAAATCTGAGATAAGTGGTAAAGGATATTTGTCATCGATAGTTTGGGCATTTAAATTTCTATAATCTATGACCATACGCCATTTTTGTTTTCCGGAGGCGTCCATCTTCTTTGGTAGAATCCATAGAGGAGAATTGAATGGGCTTATGCTATGGCGAATTATCCCTTGTTCTAGTAATTTTGCAACCTGTTCTTTTACTTCCTGTTTGTAAATTTGGGGGTATCTGTATGACTTTGTGTATATGGGCTTTTCGTTGTAGAGATTTATTGGGTGTTTAATTTCGCTGGTGAAAGTTAAATTATCACCATCAAGATAAAATATATCAGAAAAGTTTAAACACAAATCAGTTATTAATTTTCTTTCTTCCTCATTTAAGTGGTCTAAACGTAAACTATCCAAAATCTTTTCTTTTCTATTTATAAGTTCTGTATCTGCTTCTTTTTCAACAACTTTGAAGTTGTTCACTTCTTGAATATCAAAAGGTTCAAAAGATAACGAAGGAAAAGTAACGTCTCTAGCAGAACAATCTGAATTTAAAATGGTAGTGATAAACTCACCTTTATTATCAATTTTGACAAGAGCATTTGGAATTCGAACTTTGTCTTGTTCAGTAGATAATAATATAGCTTCAGTATTTCTAAGACTTGATTTTAATTTTACGCATTTCTCTAATCTTGGTTCAATGTATATGTTGTTGACTACTTCTGAATGTTCTTGGAAATGGGAAGGGTTTTCTGGTGGTTTTGATGAACTAGCACTTTCAAATTTTGATAATTTTCCATCATCTGTTACTTTGAAAATTGGTACAACTCCATAGTTAGTAATTAGAACTTGGTTTACTACGTCTATGACTGCATGAAAATGTTCTAGAAAATCAACACCTAAAAGTCCGTCAAACTCGATATCTAGATCATGAATATAAACTTTGTGTGGATCGTGTACGTCTGAAAAATTTATCCATGCTGATTCAGATATTTTCACTTTCTCATCAGTAATGCCTTGAATAATCATATTCTCTGTGTTTCTGTGAGTATAGCCTTCAATGACATACGGTTTAAAAATAGTTAACGACGCACCAGTGTCGATAAGAAATTTGAAACCTAATCCACCTGTGTCTTTCATATAAAATAAATTACTCGATGCAGCTGTATGAACTTGATTTTGGTTTAAAGGGATTTTCGTTCTGGGAAGTTTAAATTTGGATTGAAATTGTCCATTAGGCTCAATTTCTGTATCCTCGTTTCTAATTGGTTTATCTCGGAATTGTCGATAGGAGGTTTTTCTTCTATCGCAAGCATGGGAAAATCCTGATCATGAGGATCATTTCCGTATGAAGATCCGTACGAGGGTTCTTCGTAATAATCTTGGTAATTTGCATAGGGTTCTTCGTAATATTGTTCAGTATAAGGGTAATCAATGTCCATCTCAGATGACTGAGACTCATTTAAGACATGTGCCCTTTGTGATGGATTGTAGTTTGGATTTGGTCGAATATTCCTTTGGAAATTCGTATTAGGCTGGTAACTAGGGTTAGGCCTGATTACAGAGTGTCGATTTTGAAAATTCTGGGCTGGTTGAATGGGATAGCCTTCCCTTTGATTTTGGATCGGTCTTGTCTGTTGACCTTGACTCGGTCTAGAATTTTGGAAATTAAACGAACTAGGGGCTTGATTAGGAAAATTTGGTCTAGAATATTCCTGAGGTCTAAATTGTGGCATAGGATTTTGCTGTTGTACTTGAGTACGAAATGACTGTGTAGAGTTCGTCCTGCATTCAGAACTTACATGTCCTTTCTTTTGACAATTGTTGCAAATTTTTGGTTTTTGATTTGGAACTTGCATTCTAGCAAACCTTTGATTTTCCAAGTATGACAGTTGTAGTTCCCTTTTTATATGTGACATGGCTGTTAACATATCAGGAGGGTTTCCTGATCGGACAACTACACCAATACGAGGTTCTAAGCCTGTAAGGAGTGTGTTTAGTGTCATCGTTTCGATGAGGGATGATTGAGCTAATTTTTGTTCTCGTGTTAGGGGTTGTCGGTTGACTGCAGAATGCATTTTTGCATTGTGCGTCTGAAGTCTCGCAGCAAAAGTTAACGCTGACTCACCAGGTAATTGCCTGATGCGCTGTAAATCAGCAATAAGGGATGTTAGGTCTCGAAGGTCACCAAAATGTGTTTCTAGCAAACTTCGAATTTCTTCCCAAGTGGAGGGATTTCTAGAATTTATCAACTCTGCTGCTTTTCCGCGTAACTTATTTTTTAAATGTAAAATGACTAGAGCTTTCTGATCGTTCACTGCCATTTGATAAGCAGTGCGACAGGAGTTAATGAATGTGTTCAAAAGTATTGGATTGCCATCGTATTCAGGTATTATGGAGAATATTTCAGACAATCGGTATGGCTCTATAATATCATCTGCCGTGGCGGAGTCGACATCAGCTCGCGTATTATTAGTTGCCATTTTGAATTTTGTTTATGAAATTATTTTGTGAATGAAAATTTATTAATTCTATTTAATTATACTTTGTTTATACCTTATACCAGATAATCACACTAACTGGAAGTGAATGATTTCAGTATTGGACTTACATGTATCTGTGCATCGGGAATCGCTCTGTTCTCCGTGCCGTTTTCTTTCTTCTTTTTCTTTCTTGTTTTCTTTGTTGCTTGGGTTCCCTTGGGGGATTGGGATCCGCCGCCGCTAGTGAGGACAGGCCTTGTACTCGCTGCTTGCAGACTTCCTGAGCGTTGTTGGAGACAGGGGTCGCCTTGTTCTGCCGGTCCTTGTAGTCCAAACGACTTGGCTGCTACAGGGGTCCAGAAGTTAGGTCGTTGCTGGCTCTTGAAACGTATGAAGGTCCAAGCCTACGGTCTAGGGGTGTTCTCGTTCTAACGTCGTTGAGGTATCCCACTTCTGACACCAATTTTTGTTATATCATTGAAGCAATGATTAACTTTTTAAAAACTTTTATTTGCGGCACAAGCTTGTGTCGCACTTTCAAGTTACAATTTTACAAATGATTCTTATGACTACTTGACATGACGGAGTCTAACCGGGTATTGAACAATTGTGGTACGCAGTACCACCCTTTTATACTTAATTACTGCTGACAGATGTGGTTTGCACACGTGGCATCGAACAATGATGCTTTGTATGACTTGTTATTGCAGGAAGTTGTTATCAGTTGTTTGTCTTCTTTGGAGGTAACTTTGCAACAAAGTTGCCTACAATAGATTCATTGTTTGAAACTATTACAATAAGGCTCATTGTCAAAGGGCCATATAACATATATAGGCTGTCTGCAGACCTTTTAGGTCCATAGCCTTGTGATTTCCCTCCATTTCTTCCTGTCTTTTGCCTGTTGCCTCCAGTTCTGGATTTTCTTCTCTTCTAGATCTTCCTCCACTGCCTCCCTCCATCGTTTCTTTGGTCTTCCTCTCTTTCTTTTTCCTTCCGGTATTTTCCATGCGATTCGTTTCACTTCTCTTTCCTGTTCCATCCTCTCCAAGTGTCCAAGCCACTGCAGTCTTCTTAATTTCACAAAATTACTTATGGGTGTTTCATTGAATAGCTCATACAATTCTATATTCATTCTTCTCTCCCATCCTAGCTCTGTATGCTTCCCTCTAAAGATTCTTCTTAATATTTTCCTCTCCCAAATTTCCAATTTTTGTTTTATTTTGTTTGTCATAACCCAGGTTTCACATGAATAGGTTAGGGTTGGTCTTAATATTGTTTTATAGATTCTTATTTTTGTCTGTCTGGACACTTCCTTTGATTTAAGGATTCTTCTTAAACCTCCTGCACAGTTATTACTCTTAGCTATTCTTAAATCTATTTCTTTTTCTTGCTGTCCCTTATTGTCAATTAATACACCTAAATACATAAAATTATCCACCTCCTCGAATTCTACCTTTGTCCCATCTTGCTTTTGAACTTTCAAACTGGTGTTTATTCTGTTTCCGCTTTTGTTTTTTATTTCCATAAATTTCGTTTTACTGTTATTAAATGCCATTCCTACTTCTTCTGCTGCATTCATTAATTGTAGGGTTATTTCTTCCAGCTCTTTCCGATTTCTTGCTATTAAGACCACATCATCCGCATAGGCCAAACATTGGTGGCTTCTGTTGAATATTATCCCCTTCCTGTTGATACCAGCTTTCCTTATTACGCTCTCCAACACTAAATTGAATAGGGTTGTCGACAGGGGATCGCCTTGACGTAGGCCTTGATGTGTTCTGAAGCTATCACTTTTACTATCTTTCACCTTTACTGTGTTCTGTGTGTCCTCTAATGTCATTTTGATTAATCTTACCAGCTTGTCTGGGATTTCTAACTCCTTTAATATTTTAATAAGTTCATACCTTTTGACACTGTCATATGCTCTTTTAAAATCCACAAACAACATTTGGACCGGTATGTCATATTCATAGCATCCTGCAACAATTTGCTTTAGCATAAACACATGGTCTGTTGTCCCTCTGCCTTTTCTGAAGCCCCCTTGATATTCACCCAGCAGTGTCTCCATGAATATCTCTAACCTTCTCTTTATAATTGATGCACAGATTTTATAAGTAACGTGAAGTAGAGAGATGCCTCTGTAATTTTCACAGGCTGTTCTGTCTCCCTTCTTATATATAGGTAGTATAACTGCTTCTTTCCACGCATCCGGCATTTTTTCTGACTTCCAAATTTGACATATTAGCTTGTAGATTTCTTCTTTTAATTTCTCACCACCATATTTTATGTTTTCTTTTGTTACTCCGTTTTCTCCAGGGCTCTTATTATTTTTCATCATTTCTATCACTTCGTCCACTTCTTCTCTTGATGGGGTTGCTGTATTGTCATTACAACTTTGTATTGCTCTGTCCTCTGTTGACTCTTGTTTTACATCAAGGTCCTTTCCATTTGTCCCTGCATTTAATATTTCCTCAAAGTATTCTTTCCACCTTTTGATTTTTTCTTCCTCGTCTCCTATAAGATTACCCTCTTTATCTCTTATATATGTAAGCGTGGTTTGATAACCTTTCCTTATGTCTTTTACGTCTTTATAGAAGTTTTTGATTTCTTTTTGCTGATACTCTTCTTCTATTTTTACTATTTGGTCTTCTAAGAATGTCCGCTTTTTTTTCCTACATAGTTGTTTTACTTTTTTTCTCTGCTTATTATATTCTCTAATAATATTGTCGTCTCTGTTTTGAAGCATCCTTTGCCTAAGCCGCCTTTTTTGTTGTATCTCCTTATCGCATTCATCATCGAGCCATTTTTTCTTTTCTTGTGGTTTCCTTTTCCTCAAATTCCTTTTTGTGGCGCCTACAATTCCTTGTTCAATTCTCCTCCAGTTTTCTTCTATGGTTAAGTTCTTGTTTTCTGCACCTTCATAGAGATACTCTTCTATATCTGTCGCATACTGTCGCGCAATGTTTTCCATTTTCAAGTCATCTATGTTATAAAATGTCTGCTTACCTTTTTTTCCTTTTATTTTTTCTGTTTTTTTATATCTTATTTTGACCCGTACCAAGAAGTAATCTGAGTCTATATCAGCGCCTCGATACGTTCTTACGTTTGTTATTAATTTATCATATTTTTCTTGTATCAACACGTGGTCTATTTGATTTGTGTCATTTCTGCCAGGGAGTATCCATGTACCTTTATAAATGTCTTTTCTTGGGAAGCGGGTGCTCATTATATTCATATTTCTTTCTATAGCAAATTCGATTAATCTTAGTCCATTTTCGTTTGTTTCATCGTGTTTACTCTGCCCTCCTGTTATTTTTTTGTATATGTCTTCTTTCCCTACTTTTGCATTTGCATCCCCAATGACAATTATTATATCTGTGCCTGGTATATTATCCATTACTCTTTCCATCTCTTCATAGTAAATGTCTTTAGTTTCTTCATCTTTCTCCTCTGTTGGTGCATGAATATTTACAATTGACATGTTTTCATTCTCTCCCTTTATCCTAATGCTACATAATCTGTCTGACCTCGGTACAAAATCTATAACACTATCTTTCCAATTCTTATGTATTAAAAAACCTGTTCCCAAAGCCCTAGTATGACTTCCACTTTTGAAGAGGATATAATTATCTACTTCCTGTATTCCGTTGCCCGGTAGATGCGTCTCCTGTAGCGCCACTATGTCCATTTTATATACATTCATTTCCTTAATAAGGGTTTTGATCGCTCCTTCCTCATAAATCCCTCTTACATCCCATGTTCCTAGATTAATTTGTATTTTTCTTTGTTCTGTCTCATTTAATGTTTGTAGTTTTATATGCTCATTAACCTTTTTCGTTGCCATGTTCATTTTATCTTTTGTTTCCGATTCCCCTGTTGCTATTATTAGTTTTTTGGAATAAGAACTAACTGTTGTAATTCTGTATCCCATTTCCATTCTTCGTCTCCCACGTATAATTTCCTGTAACCTATTTTTGCTCGCTTTCCTTTTTGTCTTTCTTCGTTTGCTTTAACCCTTATTTGCTTCGCTATATCTCTATCAATCTTTGACAGATCGTTATTTATATAATATTTTGCTTGATGCTTTTCTCTTAGCTTATTTTTATTCTGCATAATCTTTATCTTTGCTGACTCATTTTCTAGCTTTATTAAGCATGTTTTTTCCGATAATTTTATGGCCTCGGTAACATTTACTCTTATTCCTAGCTCTCGTTCTATAAAATTTTCCATGTTTATTTTCAGCGTTCCTTTATCGTTTGTGTCTATTTCTAAGCCCTGTAATACAACGTTATTTCGTCTTTTTTCATTTTCGATTCTTTCCAGCCTTTCATCCATGTCCGTTATCATTTTTTTTAACTGGATGTTTTCCTGCTTTAACTTTCCATTTTCTTCTTTCATTTCTTTAATTTCTTTTGCATATTCTTTTTGCTCTTGTCGCATATACTTCCTTTGATAGATTTTCCATAGTTTTACCCATTTGCTCCATCATTTTCATCATCTTTTCTAGAATATCTTCCATATTTCTTTTTGGGAGTTTTAGTGGCGATCTAAATATTTTTTTGCTTTTCCTAAATGCGTTATCACCTTCTTCTTCTTCCTCCTCCCTGTCGCTTTTCCCTTTTCTATCTTCTGAGCTATCTCTGTCCATGTATTTTCTCCGTAATATTTTTATTTGTATTTAAACCTTACTCCGACCCTGTTTCTCCTTTCTAGCCTAGCCTGACTCTTGCCGTATTTGTTGGAATTCTTTGGTACTTTTTGTTACCTTATCAGCACCGCGGAAAAAACCTGGCCCCGGTCGACCCGTCGGAAGCCTTGTTTTTATCGGTGTGATTTTATTTATATCGTTTATTAATTATAATCTATTATTATTTTATCCTACCTTAGTTGCTTTTTACTTCAGTTAGCTTGTTGCACTTTACTTCCTTGATTTCGTGTTCAGTTAGGTATTAAACGCTCGTAATCTTCCTGAATTTTGGACTTAATTACGGAGCTCATTCACACCACACTTTACTTCACACTCACCAGAACCGGACCTACTGGGCAGTAGTAGACAATTATAATTATGGGGGTGTAAATAAGAGCAAATATTGCATCTTTTCTTACTATTGCGTTACCCAATGCGGTTTTTTTTTTAATTTTAATCAGCGACTTTCTGTGTTCCTCCCGATAAAACAATTCCAACAAACTCGCACACTTGGGGTCTAAAGTGATTAATTCAAGAGCTACAGGTACTTAAAGGATTGTACCACTACCATTAAGGAAATAATGAAACGAACACTAGCATAGGGGTACAAGTTATAAGCAATGGTAGTGGTACAATCCTTTAAGTACCTATAGCTCTTCTATCAATCACCTTAGACCCCAAGTATGCTAGGTTTTTGGAATTGTTTTATCCGGTGGAACACATAAAGGCATTAATATACAGGGTGTCCCATTAATAATTTTGAATCGGACGTCACGTGACCAAAAACAAACACAATAACAAGAAAAGACATAACATTAGCGCTAATTTACATCTCCAAAATTATAATTCTCTAGTACTGCCCAGTTCCGATATATTGCTTGCCTCAATCGTCGTGGGACACCCTGTATAAAGTAGATAGTTGAGGTTAAATAAAGCCATAAATAAAACCCAATTACAGAAAATACACTGAATTTAGCGTAACGTAAAAGCCTCATTTGGTCGTTTACCCCCAAAAATGAGCTAGCAAGCGTACAGTAATCTACCATCCAGTCAACTTTACTATTGTTATCAAACTTTAAGGGATGATCAACTGTTTTATTCGGATAGTATAATAATTACTGAAATAACAGAAAAAGTTTTTTGGTCTTGTCATGGAATTTGAACCCACTGAATCATACCCTGACTGGTTCCTCTATACAGGGTGTCCAGATAGTGGGTGATTCTTCGATATCTCGCAAGGTATACCTGATAGAAGAAAATATCAAATACGAAAGTTATTTGGTTACTCAAGACACATATTCTAAGACTATTTTAAAATATACAGGGTGTTGCAGGAAAGTAGAATAGTGATCAACTTGATTTTTTTATATGGAACTATAAACTTCTCTCAAATTTTTCTAGTTTCCATCATTGATATCTATTCAACCCTTAAATATTTTTGGGATCGGTTGCGACGTTGCCAAGTTATAATTTATTTTCTATTAATTTCCGAATTTGCAAGGTCGCAAGTAATACGTCCAAATTGATATATTTCTTTAACTTTCCTTGACAATATTATACAGCGAGTTACTTGAATATTAATTGGATATTAGTTTGGACGTTACCAGCAATTTGTATCTACAGGGTGTTTTTGGCAGAATTTTAAATTACAGCAACTTGAATGTCATTTTACTTTGTTTTTTTAAATGGAACACCCTATATTTTTTATTTTAAATCGAAATATCTACTAATACCCCATCTCGCCTTGTAATATTTTTTTCGCGTTTGCGACATTGCCAAGTTATAAATTATTTTTCTAAATTTTTAAACAAATATCCCCGATTTTAATTTATTTTAAATAGAATCCTCTACTTATTTTTATTGCAATGAATTGCGCATGTCGAATTTAGTGAGATCTCACAATTTCAAAATTTTGTTTCTATTAATTACTGAAATACGGCAACACCGCTTTTTCAGTAAACGGTACCGGAACGCTTAAATTTTTCCAAAACCGTCACAGCTGGAGAGGTGAAATTCAATACTTGGGGGTTCTTGAACATACAGAATTTAAAAACGCTAACATCAGTGTTGTCAGATTTACCACTTTTACGTTAGACTTCATAAATAGGGCATTCTATTCAAAATTATGACGTAAAATTGGGAGATCTGACAACACTGCTGATAGCGTTTTTGAATTCTGTATGTTCAAAAACCCCCAAGTGTTGAATTTCACCTTTCCAGCTGTGGCGGTTTTGGAAATATTTAAGCGTTCCGGTACCGTTTACTGAAAAAGCGGTGTTGCCGTATCTCAGTAATTAATAGAAACAAAATTTTGAAATTGTGAGTTACTAAATTCGACATGCGCAATTCATTGCAATAAAAATAAGAAGAGGATTCTATTTAAAATAAATTTAAATCGGGGATACTTGTTTAAAAATTTGGAAAAATAATTTATAACTTGGCAACGTCGCAAAAGCGAAAAAAAAATATTACAAGACGAGATAGGGTATCAGTAGATATTTCGATTTAAAATAAAAAATACAGGGTGTTACATTTAAAAAAACAAAGTAAAATGACCTTAAAATTGCCGTAATTTAAAATTCTGCCAAAAACACCCTGTAGATACAAATTGCCCGTAACATCCAAAATAATATCTACTTTATATTCAGGTAACTCCCTGTATAATATTGTCGAGAAAAGTTAAAGGAATATATCAATTTGGACGTATTACTTGCGACCTTGCAAATCCGGAAATTAATAGAAAATAAATTATAACTTGGCAACGTCGCAACCGATCCCAGAAAGATTTTAGGTTTGAATAAAGATCAATGATGAAAACTAGAAAGATTTAAGAAAAAGTTATAGTTCTATGTAAAAAAATCAAGTTGATCACTATCCTACTTTCCCGCAACACCCTGTATATTTCAAAATATTTTTAGAATATGCGTCTTGAGTAACCAAATAACTTTTATATTGGACATTTTCTTCTATCGGGTATACCTTGCGAGATATCAAAGAATTACACACTAACTGGACACCCTGTATAGCATTAGTCAGTTTATTTAGATCTCGGTATAAATGCCAGTTTAGGTAATGCTAGGAGTACGATTAAAGCTACATATAGACAAATATAGTCAAAGCAAATGTAAGGTAATACAGTTCGATCATTAGGGAATACCTGACTATGTATAGAAAACCATGAAACCCTTATCAAATTTATATACCCAGAAAATATCGTAAGCTCGAATCACATTTTTAAGTTTACTACGGCACGTGATATCATACTTGCAGCAGTGAATTATATGAATTTTTTGAAACTTACAAAGCGCGAACCGGTGATATATTTGATCGGAATGCATTCATAACTCATCAAATTATTGAGTGGTTATTCTTTGAACATTGTTTAAGCTAGCAGAGCAGTCACTTATATCAGCACAAAAAATGGTTGTTAGTTGGCGACAAGTGTTTTTCGTTTTAACCCTAATGTAAGTAAATTAGTAAGTATAACAATAGAAAGCATAATAATATTGTTAGTACTACACTTGGGCAATAAGTAGTATTGCTGCATTCATTACGAGACAGTGTCTGATCCACTCTAGTACCTGCACAGGCGTATACAAGGGGGGTAATAGGGGTAATTACCCCTCCCAAGATTTTAGAAAAAAAAACTCAATTCAACTTGATTTATTTTATTCGACTTATTTATTTAAGCAATTGTCGCACTTGCATTATTACTGTGATGCATATCTAATATATTCCCATTATTACATAATCAGTTGAATGTCCTATACAACGTGGTAGCTTGTCACAAAAATTTACCTAGCTCATTAATTACCTGTTTTGAAAATTGCACCGATTAGAAAAGTTAAAACACTAATTAAAAAAATGGAGTACGTGTTGTGGCTACTAGGGTACCTGACTATTGAGTGTTCATGATCGTTTAATTTTGTATGCTGTGCCAATAAAATGTTCACGGATGATTCGTATTACATATTATTTCAATTCCGTAAAACTAAAATTGATGCATCAATAGATTTTTTATTACATCTTCCTAAAGTACCTGATACTCCACTGTTACACTTGCTGTTTATACCTTGTTTTTTATTTTAATACTATTAACATTTTCCTTTTCTCTTGCATCAAAGGCCTTCACGAAGGTATTACAAAAAATGGTGAAAGCACACCTAACTTCATGTCCCGCTACCCCCCCCCCCCCCCAAGACTGAAGTCTGGATACGCCCTTGAATACCTGTCTACACAAACTATCCTATTCACAACACAAAAAAAATTATTTGGCTTTCCAAAATATCTAGGAGGTAACAGCCTATTATGAATACAACAAATTTTTCAGTTTTATAACCCCCAACCACTCCAATTTCACCCACACCAAAAAAAAAAGTAGAAGTAGTTTAAGGAATATCTGAATTTTTTTGCTTTTTGCTAATTAGTCCACCGTCCATGCACCAATTTCCAAAATTATAGCAGCATTACCTACTACAACCTTACATCATATCGCTGCCCAAGTTTGATCAAAATCCATGCAGAGAGACTGAGATTACGAAGCTAGCCAACCGTCAAAGTCCGACCGATAAAAATGAGTGACGTGGATGATTATCATGTACATATCATAAAACGACCAAAACGTGTATAACCTCAAAATTGAAAATTTTCGCGATCACAATACTCCCCTCACGTTTCGGTGATGGAAGTAAAACTATATTATTCAGTTAGGTATGTCTTTTACAGGTCAATGGGCAGTCTATTATGACAACAACAAACGTTTGAGTTTTACAACCCACTACCCTCCAATCACCCCAATTTCACCCCCTCAAAATGCCCAAAAACGAACTTTGAGCTGCGCCGCCACTGACACGATTTCTAAAAACCATATCAGTTTTCCATGCCCGCCATGGTAGTAATACTGTGTCGAAATTTCATTAAAATCAATTCGATTGATTTCGAAATTCCAGGTTACACAATACATGAGCAATACTCATAATATGTGTACATTAGAAAGTCCCTCAGTTTCTGTAGTACACATGACAATGTTCGGATGAATCTGAAAAAGTGTATTATACAACCAGGTCTTTCTTTTACAGGTCAAATGGATAACCTATTATGAATACAACAAATTTTTCAGTTCTTTAACTCCCCACCCCCAACCAACCCCATTTCACCCCCACCCCAAAAGTATAAAATAATAAGTGTCCTCTAAGACGCCTAAAAACGAAGTTTCAGCGTTATTTGAAATTTAATTCAACAACACGGTAAAGCTACGATAAAAACCATGAAATTGAATAAATAATTATTTTTGGCCTTTAAAAATATTGCAATTGCTGCTTACGAATATCGTCATTTTTATCAAATAATTTGTACGAATCCTTCCATTATCATGCATTTTTGTTTCTGAATTCGCATCAATCAATTTATTTTAGATCATTGTTTCTATAATTTGGAGGAATTTAGAGATCCCCGTTTGTCTGTGATCATCCTGTTGTACCTGCGATTGCTATGTGAGCACTTATTTACTATTTTTATATGTATTGATTTTTAAATTATGTATTGTTTTTGTTTTTTGTTCGCATGGTTGACGTATCACTTGTACTTTTTTATACTGTTGTGATGAATAAATTCTATTCTATTCTATTCAATATTTGTCACTATTAAATAAGATTAAGAATGAATCTATTTTTTAAATGACCTAACCCAAATTACAAAGATATATCTCAGTTCTGTTTTTGAGTGATTATTTAAAGTGCATAATGGTATTTTTCAAAACTTTGCTGCTCATTGTTTAACCACTATAGAGAAAAAAATTATCCTAATCACGTGAGTCGACCTGCAACCTTTCTGTATAGACATTATAAATCTGGTCCTTAATTTCGGAATAAAATAAGATTATACTTTCCACCGGTATTTAAAGATAATGTTTGAAAATGTTAAGATTCTTTGTAGGTACTAAAAATACACGTTATGTTAGATGGGGGAGGGAGAGTAGTCTTAAATCTCACCACATATCTCCAAAGAGGAGGGGGGTTAAAACATGCTAAATAAAAGTGCACAAAAGTTAGCTTATTGACACCTTGTGTCTTCGGACATTTTTGCATGGAATGAGCCATAGAATGCATTCTTCAATACCAAAACCTATTTAACAACAACACCATAATCTGTTAAATATGCCTAAAAGCAAAAATACGTAAATTAATTACTGGATTTATGGCGGATTACTTCTTTTACATGGCTTGATAAAAGCACAAACATGGATATAATTAGATTATCTAGATAGTCTCATAAACAGTTGATCACACACCATCACTTGTGTAGGTATTGTTCATCAACCTGCAATTTGGTAACCCTGTAAATATTAAAACATGTACGTTTGTACAAAGTTGAAGCAGCTGAGGTGAGAATATAATATATATTATTTGTTTAGATCTAATTATTGACTTGCATAAAATTGATTTACCCTCAGAGGTGCTTTTCAAGATGAGAAAGATATTTATTTTCCTTCAGCTTGCAAAAATGCGAGCTTAGAATTATGCTGACAATTTGAGATTGCTAGATAATATCGGTTACATACGAGCATTTTACACTACCTAGTGATATTATTTCCAACTAAAATATATTTTCTAGCAGTTTTTCACAAAAAAATATTTACTTACTCTTTTGATTTTGAAAATTCTGCAAAATATAAGATTTTTGAAAGCACAAGTAAGCAAAGAGTGGCCATGGGAGTGACGGTGCTAGAAGTGATTCCAGATTTTTTTTCATGGTCAGCCTCCCGCAAAGGCTGAAAGCCTATGGCGATGTAGAAGCGCTGTGAGAGGTGCACGTTAGATTTGAAACGCTAGAGGGTATAGTTGTCAGGAAACAAATTCCCCGGCAGCTCATTCAACAGCGTTGAAGTTCTCCAAAAGGAGGAATGCTGGAGGAGACTGCTTTGGGGAGTAGGGATCTCGACCTGGTAAGGATGAGCTCGCAGAGCCTCTCTAGTATTCCTCGTTCGGACGACCTTTGGTGTTATTATCTGGGAGAGCTCACTCGAACATCTTCCGTGACAGAATCTGTAAAAGAGCGACAGGTCAGCCAGCCTTCTTCGATGTTTCAGGCTGTGGAGGTCCTTTGTGAGGTTAGGCGTACCGATTAGTCTAATTGGTCTCTTCTGGATAGTGTCCAGAAGCTTTAGAGGGTGCTTCGGAGCACATCCCGACACATGGGAGCAGTACTCCAGCGATGTACATGGTCGGATCTGTGCCTTGTAGAGCAACAGTAATTGCTCTGGTGTATACAGCTTCCTATAGCGGAACCGCCAGACCCGCAAGAAACGACCGGTAAGGCGAGGGTGGCATACATACCGGGTGTCCCGGAATTTCCTTGACTCGTGATATTTTCGCAACAATAAACGGTTCAAGCAAGAACTGAGCTGTAATTTTGAATGTACTATAGGGTCTACCATACCATGCATTCAAAACATTTTTTTCGTAGGTCATCCCCAAATACACCCCAACTTTTTGTTTTCAAATAGCACCTCATAGGTACCTTTGATGTTATACGCAAACTTCTTCTTTTTGTAAAATTATAAGCGTAATATAAATAAAGTAAGAATTTGTTGCCTACTATTTTTGGGAAAAATAACTAATGAAGAAAGAAAACCGAGTGAGTTTTTAAGAGTACCTACTGAATGACCTATCATATCATGCTTTCGAAAAAAAATGTATTTTTTTATCCTTTTCCATTAAGAAAATATTACACAAATCCTGATTTTATTATTATAACTTAACCAAAAAAATGATTTTTGTATGAAATCAAAGGCACTATAAAATATTAAATAAAATAATGACTTCATTTATGTAGAAAAAGCTGGTAGGGTGCTGTCTGAAAAAATTGATGGGGATAGTTTTAGAAGTTAAAGTAAAAAAAATTCAAAAGCAGGATATTCAGTACCCAGTCAATGGCCTACATAGCTTTCTATTTTATCTGTTTTTGTAACGAAAATATTACGCCCCAAAAAATTCCTTATTTTGTGTATCTTATGCTTGGCTTGCTTCCATTTAAGACTTAACCAAAAAAATTGGTTTGTGGGTAAAATCAAAGGTACTGAAACATTCTAAATAAGATAAGTGTTTAATTTGTGTAGGAAAAACTATATTGTGTGCTATTTGAAAAAAACAGTTGAGGGTGAGTTTTAATGGTGAAGTTTTGAAAGCTTTGGTTTGTTAGAGCCTATAGTACTTTCAAAAATACTACTCAGTTTTCGTTTGAACTTTAGCTTGTTACAAGAATATCACGTATCAATGAAATTTTTGGACCCGGTATATGCCATTCACGCTCGAGCGGACTTAAATGGCCGCCCAACTGTTTTGGCAAATACCTATGCCATTTTTAAGATGGATAAATCAAGTCAGTGGCGCGTGTACAGAGCACTATCAAGTAGTGTATTATTTTCAACTTGGCACCAGGCGACATTTTTAGAAGTTACACCCGTCGGACAACCTGTCGGATATGATATTGCAAATTATACAGGGTGTCCGGATATTCAACCGACAACGCTTGATAGGTGGTAGACCTCTCATGTTTATGAACATTGAAATTCAGCAATAAAATGGCACAACGATCTAAAATTACGTATCAGGGGTTTCTAAGGCGAGAAATTCAAATTCAATCAGCGTTTTACTATCATGAATATAGTACGCCACCTACGTCACATCAAACTCTTTGAAATTAACAGAACTTTTCTCCAGTTTGGCGAATCATTGTATTATAAAAATCATTTCCCCAATATGTTTTACGTAAGCAAGGTATACTTTCTTTAAGTCTTTGGAGGTAGGTAACTGTTTTCGAGATAACCTTTATCGAAATTTCCTCAATTAATTGTAAAGTGTGATCGAAAGAATTATCGGTAATCTCGCACGAATTAATATTAGATCAAAAACGTATTTCAAACATATCTAATTATTAAAATTGGTGGTGTTGAAGTTTAAAAATACTTCGTAAATGAAGTATGAGCCAATTATTTATTAGTGCGGAAATCCCGATAATTCAGTCGCATTGGAAATTTAAATAGAGGTTATCTCGAAATCGGTTACCTCTAGAGACTAAAACAAAGTATAACTTTTCACGTAAAACGTATTGAGGAAACTATATTTTTGATACACACATTGATGCACCAAACCGGAAAAAAGTTATAATAATTTAAATAAGGTCAATGTGCCGGAGGTGGCGCCCTCTATTCATGATAGCAAACTCGTGGTTGAATTTGGATTTCTCGCCTTAAAAAACCCCCCATACGTAATTTTAGATCGTTGTCCCATTTTGTTGCGGAATAATTGAGAAAAAACGAAAATAAAAGTAAAACTGACATCCTGTATCTTGAAAATTAAACATGTTAAGCCTTCATGTTCATATCTCAATGTTCATAAAAATGTGAGGTCTATCACCTATCAAGCGTTGTCGGTCGAATATTCCGACACCCTGTAGGTAAATACGACGCCGGACAACGAACCTGTGCCGTCATACCAATGAGACACGTGTTTATTTCAGGGGTGTGAAACTCAAATGAGGACCCTGTGTAGCGGCGTTAGCGCTAGCCACCTAGCACACCTAGCGGGATTGCGTGAACTATTGATCAGCCAACTCTGTTTCAAAGGCCCAATTGTTACGCCTAACGTCATTTTGACAGCCATTGTCGTAACTGACATTGTCGTTGCTCGCTTTTGTCGATTGGCGTCTTTTTGCAATTTTGCACTACTTTTGAGATTTTTGTCTGCCTATTGTTGTCTATATGTATTTAGGAATGGGTTCTAAATATTTACGCCGTTGCCTTGCGCCAAATTGCAAGAATGTGGATGCGCGAAGGTAAGTGATTTGCCTGATTTATACCGGTCACCTCATTTTTGTATTGTGAATTTTGATGCAAAATTAATACAAGATTGATCATTTCTACATGAAATATACATATATCATTTGAATGCATTACTAAACACTACTACTCATACTCATATAACTTGTATTACTGTTCAGAATCACATACGCTGCCATAAAGGTGTGCAGCATTCCCTCTCTTTGGCAAACCATTGCATAGAAGATGAGGTCCGATGGTCTAAAAATACATTTTTTTATTTCAGACATTAAATCCCATCTGATCAGCGTATACAGAGAGGCTAGTTAGAACGGATTGGCAACCCAAACCTACAAATATACAAACATCTTGCCTGCATCAATACGAATAGTTAAGGAATATTACCTCTTTACTCTTCAAATTATATGCCATCAAAGGATTGTAATTATCATGAAATAGTGATTCTAGTAAATAAATCATGCTTTACTTTTATATGAATTGTTTTTGTACCTTGTGTAGCTGATTTTACTTAAGCAATTGTCGTATTGAAATAAATTACAAAAGGGTTTGTTTTGCTTTATTACAGTAATGCATATCTAATATATTCCCATTCTTACATAATCAGTTGAATGTCCTATACAACGTGGTAGCTTGTCACAAAAATTTGCCTAACTGATTAATTACCTGTTTTGAAAATTGCACCGATTAGAAAAGTTAAAACACTAATTAAAAAAAATGGAGTACGTGTCGTGAACAATATTAGTTTTATTTATTATTACGCCACTTATCAATTCCATTTTTTTAAATTAATGCTTTAATTTTTTTTTAATCAGTCCATTTTCAAAACAGGTAATGAATGCGTAAGGTAAATTGTTATGACAAGTTACCACGTTGTCTGGAGGCTGGAATAAGCTTATATGGTATTTCAAAAAGCCCGCTCTTTTCGTAACCTACCCCACCTATCGTCGGTCACCTACACCAAACTTTTTAGATTGACCTAGGTCGTGAATATCTACAGTTTCCTGTAACCGATTCGTGAATGCATTGTAGTGACACACGCAACCCGAATAGATGGCGCGGATGTCAGTCAAAAATGCCATGCCAAATTTTTATACACAGAGTGTCCAGTCTTTCAGTGGATTTATTGTCAGTGGTTTATTTCGCTGAATCTGAGCAAGCAAGTCGTGTATTTTATTTAAGTTTCCCTAAGCACACTTTGAATATGTTTATTATTGTACTATTAATTTTTAATGTACCTTTATTGTACGTTAATCATTGTATGGAAAGATCTATTTACCTGGGCTATTATTGATTTCAGTGACGTCATTTTCCAACGACTGACCACGGAAAATCGCTATTTGCTGAATGTCCTCTCTAATGTTACGTAATATAAACCATAAGTATAGGAGAGATTGTCAGTCGGTCAGTTTCATACAGTGCGCGAATATGTGAAACAATCAGATGTGCCGTGTTTTGGTTTAAGTTTATTGAGCTTTTTATTTCCTTTCATCTTTTATATCTTTTTGGCTCGAAACGGGTAAAAGTAGTTATCATTTAGTGATTATAGTCCAGTCAGGATGGAAAAAGGATTTCGAGATATTATCCCCAGGTTTGGTGGTACTGATACTAGCAATAGCGCAAGTGCATTTTGCGATAGGAGATTTTGTGGTGGGGAGGGGGAGGTGATTGCCAGCAACAGACAGAATTACTGTTTTCCCTCCCTAATCATATAGTGAGAATTGAACCTTCGATCCTTCCTCTCCATTTGCGCCACTGGGTAACAGTACTTTAATTTGTAAAGAACGGCTTACATTCTAGAATATCTTCATATACACCTCTTCTAAAACGCCTTTAGGTTTCTACAGTTGAAAAGCATTCATCAAAATGCAACATAAAAGTACCCAAAGAGAACGCTTGCAAAAAAATACGACAAAGCGTCAAATTACGGCAGTCAGCATTGACTGCTACCCAGTATCACAGACATAACAAAAAGGGTCACTTGGCATGGTTCGTAATGGCTTCCATAGGGGCGAACTCCTAGAAGCAGTGAGGGGGAGTTGTATTGTGTAAGATTTTAGCGCCAATGATCCGATGAACTGTTGATTCTTGGGCTATTCGGCCGGCGTCGACACGCTCCGCCGCCTTAGCGTCGGCGCGTTCCGCTGCTTGACATTTCGCCAACACGAGTGGTCGGCATCCTCAGAAGCTGAAGTCACCTGTTCGGTGTGTCAGTCTCTCGGAACAGTCCAAGAACCAACAGCTCATCAGTGAGGAGGAAAACCCTTGGAAGGTACCGTATTACCGAATTCAAAGTAGGGAAGGCATTGAAATTACTGATAACTGCCGATACAAAAATATAAACAACAGTTACGAGAAGAAATTAGTAAATGTGCTTATAAAACCGCTCCACGAATGTTTTAAACTTAAACCTCGTGTCCACTAGCAAATAAAATTGCTAGAGTTACTCTCACAAGTCACTTGTGTAGCGTGTGCACGACGTCATTAGAGAAATATTGCAGCAAAATTACTTGCACATAAAGGACTTGCGGCTTGCTGAGAGTTTGTAGTGTACACGGTTACTCTCAGGAAATTAGTTTGCCACAAAGATTTCGAGATAGTTTCGAAAGTCTTGCAGCAAGGAGTGTTGTAAATCAAATATGTGGTTCAACTGGAGGAGAGAAGACACATGCCTTTTAATTGAAAATTTTGAATTATATCCCGAATTATGGAATGCACATACTACAGAATTTAAGGACAAAATCAAATAGCAGAATACATTACAAAAATTGGCCGACTTATTTAATACTCCTACAGTGGAAATTCAAGGGGAGCTACATAATTTGCAAGTGAACCAAGAATGGAGAAAAAAGAAAAGTGGACAAAGCACTAATGAAATATATAAAAGTACTTAGGAGTTCTTTGAGTCATTAAAGTTCATGTATCCCTAGAGTAGTTCTACGCTGAATCAACATTCTCACCCAACATTTTCTCCTCCTTTTACTATCTTTCTCTTGTTTCCTTTTTTTTTAATTAAATATATCACAACTACCGTAGTAGCTATAGATTTTGCATACGACATCTTATCTATAGTGTACACGGAATCAGAACAATCAAGCCCAAGTGAAATTGCGAGAGCAATTTCCTAGGTTAAACTTGCGAACAATTAAAGGATAGTGTAGACAAGCAAGCAAGTACTTGCTGCAAAAACTATCACAAGATACTTGCAAGTGGACACGAGGCTTTAGAGTCATCACTGTCATTACTGTGTATATAATTTTCGCTTTATATAATTATATAGGACTGATTCTTCAGTCGGAAAATTCTATGATGGGTTAAGTATTAACATGCTACATAGGGACTCACCGAATTATTCTGCAGTGCGAAATACTTGAGACGCCACCCGACAGAATGTCAAGAGTCGTGGACACCGAGATCCCATCTAAAGTCAGCCTAAGTGACAGATACGAATGGGCACTAGAAGAACGTAAGCATCCGCCTAGATAAACTGACTACCGTTTTCCAGGCACAAATAGTCGCAATTTTGGAATGCGGCAGAATATGCAATGATAAAGGATACTGCAAAAAGGCTATCTATGTAAACACAGACAGCCGGGCGGCTCTGATAGCCTTGGCGAGTAACTACTATACTTCAAAAATAGTGTGGGACTGCTACCATACCCTAGAGATACTGGCGAAGACCAACAAGGTAACATTATCTTGGGTGCCTAGTCACATAGGAGTGGTCGGTAATGAGAGGGAAACAGCTAACCATGTTATCTTCGACTGTCCTGCCTTGAGTAAAAGCAGGAACACCTAACTGAATGTAGGCGATAAGGGAAGACATGAGAGCATAGTCCAATGCATCCCAAAGGTCGCAAAGAGCTTAGGATGGGAGTCTGTTTGATCCCTTTGACTGGGGGTGCACAATAAGCCTTAAGGCTGCGCGGCAACTATTAGGGCAACTGAACCCTAATCCCCTCACTAAAAGAAACTATTCGGTTCATTTTAATCAATTTTTCTTTCGTTCTCAAAACTTTATTAGTTATTAGTTATTTATTTAGCTCAATATTATTGCAGCTCAAAAGCCAGGTCATTCACAATAGACCAAGTGACCGATCCCATACAACATGCGGAAGGACCTTTCTGGCACGCCGAAACTGAAGAGTTATACTTCGTAGATACTTTTAAGAGTACCGTATATAGATGGAGTTACAAAAACAAGAATACACAGTCATATCATTTGGGTAAATAATACAAAATAACTTACTAATACTATACCTAATACAAATGATTTTACATTTTACGTTCACAACGGATTTCGTGCATATTTCGATTTCAAAAATACAAACCGTTTCCGCCTCTGCTGCGATGGTCAAATGGTGCCAAACTTTCATTACAACCAAGTAAGTAGTTTTCGAAATATTGGTTACATAATTATCAAGTGCAATATGTATGTATGCCTTCGATCAGGTTTAAGGTACCCACAGCGTTAGTCTTATTCAGAAAGATTTAAACCGAAAATTATCACATAGTCCTAATTTTCCTAAACCTTGAAATGAAAGCTAGACCGAAAACCATGTCCGGTGTTAGTAAAGGAGACCTGGGGGACTTTGAGCTTTTCGAAGAAGCACAGATCAACGATTAACTGCAACTATAATTATGCCTCATAAGAAGCACAAGTAGTCCAGGCGGTAGGGGTTTTTTGACAGCAAAAAGTCGGAAAAAATGAAATTTTGAGGGATGGTAGACATTGATCCCTTGAACCTAAACCTAAGTTTGCGATCTCGGGGGGTTGCCGCTCAAGGGGTAGGGAGGTAAGTGGTATTGAAAAAAGCTTCAAATTATTTATGGAGAGAACAAAATTCTGCATAACTTTCAACTTTCGTGTGTGACCAATAGATAGTTTCCGTCCTACAGTGCGCCAAAATTAGGGTTTGATCTGTGATTTTCACTAAAATTAGAATTTCAACGCGGATTAAGACGAAGAATTTTATCAAAAAGTCCTGTAACATTTTTGTTTCCCTAATTGAATGATATCTTCTTATTTCTTTATTATCTGCAGCTGCCTAAACTCACGCATTTGGTTAAAAAAAATACGACATTTAGGGACACACCGCTACCTACTACCGATATGTGCTGTTGCGGCAACTATCTTATTTTTGGGCCTACTTTTAGTGAAAATAATACTACCTTGACATTGTTTAATTAAGACAAGATTCAATTTGCGATTTCTGGGATTGACGCTCGAGTGAGTGGGGGAGAGGGGTGAACACTGTTTTGTAACGCTTTTCAACAAATAGCGCCATTGTGGTAAATGCTAAATTCTTCACATTCTTTTCTTCTTCTTTACATTTTTCGTCTGCGACCAATGGTTTCCACTTTACAGTGCCCCAAAGATATGGAGTGGTTTGTGATTTTCACTAAAATCAGAATTTCAACGCGGATTAAGTTGAAGAACGCTATCAAAAAGTTCTGTAACACGTTTTCTCATAAGAGAATACATTTTCCATATCTCTATTATCTGCAGCTGCCTAATTAACACATTTGGACTCAAAAAAAAGTACGAGTTTAGAAACGCATCGCTATCTACTACCGATATTAGCTAATCGTTGATCCTACAAAAGTCTTTTGAACGCAAAATGTCGGAAAGAAATGAAACTTGGTGGGATGGTAGACACTGGTCCCCGGAATGTACATCTAAGTTTGCGACCTCAGAAGGTTGCCACTCAAGGGGTGGGGGGTAAAAACTCTGCTTCGCGACGATTTTCAAAAAGTAGCGTCGTTTCGGTGCTATCGAAAAAAAAAGGCTCAAACGAGAGAATCCAATTTGCGAATTATGTGGGTTGCCACACTTACCAAAGCAACGCTATTTTTCGAAAATCGTCGCCGTCAAAAGCCGTCAAAAGCCTTTTTTACGATTTAACGATTGGACTAAAGAGCGAAGAGGTTGCTTAAGCGTTATGCAAGCAGTGGTCATAGACAAATCCTATCCATAGTTGAAAAAATATTTGCTACGCAAGCAAAATGTAAAAGGCAAAATGCTCACAACCCTCGGAAAACCTTAGAAAAAAAGGTGGAAAGAGGACCCAGCTGATGGTTTAGTAGGGAGTGTCTTTCTAAGATGTCGCTTAGCTTCTGTGAACAGCAGAGAGTTAAAACATGTGCTAAAACCTATCAAAGTGATGGTCTGGAGAAAGTAGTGAATCCCTTGTTTGCTGGACAATATTGGGTATTTCCTTAAGATTCAGCACACGCTCATGGAGTAAAGTCTACACAGCGCAAGCTGGAGGTCAATGTGCCGGAATTTATCATCGGTGAAGAGTAGCCCTTAGGAAGTCCAGATCTCAATCTTTGGACTACCGGTTATGGAGTATTTTCAAGCAAAAAGGCCTTTTCTAAATGACTCCATAACATTGAGTAGTTAAAAGCAGATTTGGTAAAGACAGCAGCGTCTTTCCGTCTCCAAGTAGTGCGTTCTGCGTTCAATGAGTGGCCAGACGTAATCAGTAAATAGAGAATGAGACCAAAAGTTTGCTTCATATTCATTTTAATTTCTTTCCAAATAATGCCTGTATATATAAGGGACAGAACTTATGGCATACACCCTCACCTATGGGTGGGGAGTAAAAATGTTAGATACTTATTAATCTTTATTTAAGCATGTGAGTTGTGATGAATTAGTTACTGAACTCCCAGCTTATCGTCCACTTTTGGCTCTAAATCTCTATGTGCTGGTACTCATCCTAAAATATTAATTTAATTTTCAGAAAACCACAAATCCGTAGGTGTGATAATTCCCATTAAAAATAAAAAAGATCAGTTTATTGTAGCTGCCGATAGGGACATATATAAGCTATATTGGCCTGCATCAGACAGTAATACTGAAGCAAAGTTAGAGCACCTGGCTAGTGTAGATAAAGATAAGCCTGCGAATCAATTCAATGATGGGAAAGCAGACTCAAATGGAAGACTCTGGTTGGGTAAGTATACTAAGTGCTGAAGAAAAAATTAAGCACAGAAAGCAAACGGTTTCTTTGTTTTATACAATTATTTCTTGGCAAAAGTGATAAAATGTTTTCATACCAGCAGCATTCCTTCTTTTGGAGAACTTCGACGCTGTGGAATGAGCTGCCGGAGAATTTGTTTCCCGATGGCTACAACCTACAGCATTTTAAATCTAACGTACAGCAACACTTATCCTCTCGCAGCGCTTCTACAGCGCCATAGGCTTTCAGCCTTTGCGGGATTCTGATCATAAAAAAATACAACTTAGTCAGTCATTTGTGATTTGATACGTGCTTCATTTGTTGCTCCATGAGTACGAAGACGTCCACAGTTTACTCAGCTTAGTGAATTCGAAGGGGTTTGAATCGCTGGACATCGAGACCACGGCATGTCGTTTCCCAACGTATAAATAAGGCTTAACGTATAACTTTTCAGGAACACTAACAAGGAACAAAGACTTATCAGTAGCTCCAGAGGGAGGATCTCTCTATTCAATATCAGGACCAAAAGATATTCATGAGAAGGCAAAACCATTGAGTATAAGTAATGGTTTGGATTGGAGCAATGACGGAAATAAGTTATATCATATCGACAGCGAAACACGAAAAGTAGCGGAATACGACTTCAATAAAGAAACAGGAGATATCCGTAAGTTAGACCAGTCAGATTTTTATCTTATTAGCACAATACTCAATTTGTCGCATCAGCATCGTCGAATCTGTAACCTGATAACTCCTTACGAGTTCTTCAGGTCCGGATGGTTCTTGGTCTAAGCTGTCTTTAGTGGCCCGAGAATGTGCCATGCAATCTTATAAGAAGTACTGTATAATATATTGATGCTTTTTGTTGCTATAAACTAACGTGGTTTATTATTGAGGGACTTTAAGATGTATAGTGGGCTTACAGTGAACTGGCGTAAGATTGGTTAGGGAAAAATTATTATAGGCAAAAAAAATGTTTATAGCGGATCTGGACAAGAGCGATATAATCCCATATAAGGTCGACCTGCTTCACCCGTCTGTTTACCGAATTAAAATTATTTTCATCAGTTAAAATATGTTTCCAAACTCCCACCAACAGGGTTGCCTAAAAAAATGTTCATAGCTATTAATTTTAATCATAAAACAAATATTTTTAAAAAAATCACCGTATAGAGGATCCCATCCCAAATCGACCTTCACTGATCTGATTACCGAAAGAAAATCATATTTTGCCTAAAAAAAATTCATAGTCATATTTAATTTCAATTATCAAAAATATTATCAAGAACTCACCTTATAGAATCCCAAGTAAAATCGACCCTGAGTGATCTGCTACCGAATGATAATTATATTTTATTAATTGAAACAAATTTCTAAGGAAAATTTCATAACCATATTCAATTTAAATTATAAATTGTTTTTTTAATTAACTGATTCTCTACATGGATCTTTTTAAATAATTTTTTTATAACTCGATTTAAATAAAGCTATGAAAATTTTTTCAGGCGGCTCCGGTGGTCAATTTATCTCGGATCTTCTACAGTGAATTTTAAAAAAGTATTTTTTATACTTGAAATTAAATATAATAGCTATGAACATTTTTTTTTTTCAATCAACCCTGCTGGTGGGTTTTTAGAAACATATTTTAACTGATAAAATAAAATTTTCGTTCGGTAATCAGATCAGTGAGGGTCGATTTTACTTGGAAACCTCTGCAGTGAATTGTTGAAAAATACCTTTTTTATAATTTAAATTAAGCATAGCTATGATTTTTTTTAGGTAAACCTGTAGGAGGGTTTTTAGAAACACATGTTAATTAATAAAATATATTTTATTCGGTAAGCAGATCACTGAAGTCTATTTTACTTTGTATACTCTACAGTCTACAATGAATTTTTAAAAATGTTTTTGATAACTGAAATTAAAGAACATATTCCTAGGCAACCCTGTTGGTGTATGTGTTTAGAAACAGACTTGTATTTTGTTTGATAACACAAGATTTTCATTCGGTAAATCAGTGAAGGTCAATTTTATTTGGGATCCTCTACAGTGATTTTTTAAAAGTTTTGTTTTATAATTTAAATCAAATATAGCTATGAACATTTTTTACGCAACCCTATCAGTGGGAGTTGGGAACAGATTTTAACTGTTAAAATAGATGGGTGAAGATGGACCTTATATGGGGTCCTTTACTAATACCCTGTGGCTTTTGAACGAAAGGCAAATGCTTAAATAAACGGGAATTGATACAGTTGACTTCTGAGGTACAGATTTAAAGTACCTATATATTCTGTTCCAGATAATAAGAAAATCATATTCGATTTGAGAGATCATCCAAGTCTTGAAGGTATTCCCGATGGTATGGTTGCTGATGAGGATGGAAACTTGTGGATAGCGCTTCATGGTGGATCTGCTGTATGTAATCTCATTACAGATTCTAAAGGCTATTTACAGCATTGGGTTTGATAGTGGCTTTTTGCTTTAATTGTAGATGATGAATAATATCCATCTATATAACCTTAAACTAGCTGAGAGAGTAACAAATAGATAGAGCAAATTTTCAGTTTTCATACGGAGTTATATTAATGTACTCTGTGCTATAGATATAGTTAGCGGAGTTGCTAATCCAATTTTGTTTCTATCTGAGCACGTATAAACAAATTTTGAATGGAACTGTATGCGTATGTGCATAGAAAAAATATTATTAAATCATTATACCTTTTTGGTCATCACACTTCGAACGGTAGTTCAATAGATATCAAATCCGACGAAAGAGTTCACGTAATATTTCAGCATATTTTTGGGCATTGACTTATCTCTTATTTGTAAACCGAAAGTACAATTAATGAACTTCTAGGTCGCTAAAAGTTCCAAACGCTGGCATCGGATATTAAAATATGAATTTTTGGGTTGTGGTCTAAAACCTAGCTTTTATAACATAGGAAATCGTTGTATCATAATTTTTTTATTTTTTGTTAAAATATTTTTCAATTTTTCATTGATATTCACGTTGGATGTTGTCAAATCATATAATTCACAGGCAGGACACATTTTTGGAAGCACATTAATGTACCTCCGTATGAAAACTGAAAATTTTCTCTATCCATTTTTCTGTTGCTATCTCAGTTAGTTTAAGGTTTTGTCGATGCGAAAATTAATGTGTACGAATTTTTTAACCGAAATAATGGTAATATGTAGTGAATTACAGTAAATGAAAAATGAATGTCTATGCGTAATATATTGAAAATATGTGAACAAAATGCTGCAAAGTATTTTTTTAAAGTCGATATTCGCGGCACCTGAATTTTTTTGTGTTAGAATGTGGATCGCTTCGCACTATTCCAAATCTGAGTTTTCAAGCTCATCCACCATTACTCAAAAAGTAATACAGTTTATCCGTCGCATGCACCATTTCTGAAAAAAGTCTCAGACATTTTAACTGACACATCCACCATTTTTAACATGCCTTTATTAGTTTCACCCGAATTTATGTATATGTTACGGTCAAAGATGATATTTCGGTCATTAACGATATTGGCCGGTCATTGTCGTGAATGTCTTATTACAGTGGGACGTCCTGATAATGACCGGCCAATAGCGTGAATATCCATGTAAACTGGGCACTGTTGATAAACTGGTAATGAATTTACGTTTTTACGACTTTGCCCGGGCAATCTCGTTAATGTCCGCTCAAGAGTGGGCTGTCAAGGTTTGAATAGAATATAGGTTATGTTATTCTCATTTTGCCATTTTTGTGTCTGTTTGTGTAAGTAGAGTGTGAGTTTAACAGCTTTAAGCATACAGTAGGTGACAAATATGAGTGCAATGCGTGAAAAATTCATTGAAAAGCTGAACTTGCTTATTAAATCAAAGCGGAATGATAATAAGGCGTGGAAGTGAATACGAACAGCAAATTAGCAAATTAAAAGGCGCGAAAGAAGTGCTTTGTACCGAGAAGTCTAAGAAAACAACGAAACATTACAGAATAATACGCTGCTCTAACCTGTAATATCAACTTTGCCCATGCATTGATGGTCCATATCGTGAATGGCCGGACAAAGATGCAAAAACTAAAATACTTTCAACCTTGTCCACGACAGACGGGCATTCTCGTTATAGCCTGGGCAATAACGATATTGGCCTGCATATTTGGCTTCTAACGTTAATGCCCGGCCAATGTCATCAATGCCCAATTTACAACAAACAGTGGCCGTAACATATATATACACGTAACGGGAAATAAGATGATTTTTATTAGACGAAATGATTTGATTAAAAGAACATCTATAAAATAATTTCATATTAGTTATCCAGGACACAGAGCCAGTCTGGTACACTGACGGCTCACTTATCGATGAAAGGTTCTAGCGTTGGGGTCAACAGGCCCAAAAACAAAGCTCGCCCTTTCTCGTGGGAGGATACACCATCGGTATTCCAAGCAGAAATATCCGCGACTCGCGTGTTCATGAAACTCAGCATTCAGCACTGAAAGCATTGAAAGCTTGTAGGTTTACAATGTTTACATCAAGACTTGTTCTGCAATGTAGAAAGGTCTTGGAGGACATTTCGGTCAGAGTGTCACTTATGTGGGTGCCGAGTCATGCTGGAGTTAGCGGTAATGAAATGGCGGACGCGGTCCCAAGGCGAAGGTCGAGATATAATTTCCTGAGTCCCGAGCATGCTGCCTACACTATATCAGCAGGTACCATTAAAAAGAAAACAGATAAGAGAACTTATTTTAAGACCTCTGGATAAACACAGACAGCCGGACGGCTCTGATAGCCTTGGCAAGTAACCACTATACTTCAAAAATAGTGTCGGACTACCATATTACCCTAAAGACAGTCAAAAAGTCCTACCCAATTCTGAAAGTAGAGTTAGTAAAATATACAGGGGCCCCCTAAACATGACAATAAGCTTCGGGGGGTGAAATTTTCAGAAAATGCAATGAACATGTATTAGTTGCCTGCGAAGTAAAGGTTTATGGGTAAATACTATATTAATGTAAGCACAGTACGCCTCATTTCTATAAATCATATCTTGTGGTGTGCTGGCAAAAAACAAACAAAAAATGCATTCGTAACACCTCGTCTTTCAGATACAGCACATTTTCAATAATACGTTTACATAACCCTTTTTGGTACATTTTCGCCCTCCGAAAATTTCTACCATTTTTATGAAAAAACACTCACGGTACAGAATTTCTGTTGAATTCTGTGCCCACGGCTTTTGGCATATTAACTTTTAGTTTAAGATTAGCGGAAACTTTATAGTATTTTTAAATAATGTAACTCAAAGAATAGAAGTTTTATCCATTTTCACAAAGGTGGAGATCTACCATTTTGGCTTTACACACCTTATGTCCGCAATAAAAAGAAACATGCTACATCTTTGACTATTTCCTAATTAGTGTAATTTTATTGACCCGTAAGCATTTGTTCATAAATTCGGCGAACGCTGTTGTATCGGTTGCTCAACCGACACTATAACCACCTATAACTACCATATAATCACAAATTATTTTGGACGCGGAGTCGATACCATGTCGTCGGCGCTGTATATCGGTTATATCACGGGGAATCGTGGTACAGTTGGTAACGCGACGGCATAGAATGCCGAAGACGCTAGTTCGAATCCAGCCGGTACCCTTCATTTTTCCGATTTTTCTGTGAACCAATTTTTTTTTTTTATGAACAGCCTCCCGCAAAGGCTAAAAGCCTATGTCGCTGTAGAAGCGCTGCGAGAGGATAAGTGTCGGTGCACGTTAGATTTGAAGCGCTGCAGGTTGTAGCCGGCGGGAAACAAATTCCCTGGCAGCTCGTTCCACAGCGTCGAAGTTCTCCAAAAGAAGGAATGCTGGAGGAGACTGGTTCGTGGAGTAGGGACCTCGACCTGGTAAGGGTGAGCTCGCAGAGCCTCTCTAGTGTTCCTCGTTCGGGCGGCCTTTGCTGTTATTACCTGGGAGAGCTCACTCGAACATCTTCCGTGATAGAATCTGTAGAACAGGGATAGGTCAGCCACCCTTCTTCGATGTTCCAGGCTATGGAGGTCTTTTGTGAGGTTAGGCGTATCGATTAGTCTAATTGCTCTCTTCTGGATGGTATCCAGAAGCTTTAGAGAGTGCTTGGGAGCGCATCCCCACACATGGGAGCAATACTCCAGCGGTGGTCGGATCTGTGCCTTGTAGAGCAGCAGCAGCTGCTCTGGTGTGTACAGCTTCCTACAGCGGATCAAAACTCCAAGCTTCTGGGATGCCGCTTTAGCAATACTGACGACGTGGTCGTGCCAAGACATGTTGTTGTTGATGTTGACCCCCAAAAGCTTGACGGAAGGTGACTCGTCTATGGGGTGACCCTCCATTTCCAATGTTGGTAAGCCAGTGTGAGACTTCTTTGTAAGTGTTGTTGCCTGGGTTTTCTGTACGTTGAACTGTACTTTATTTACTAATCCCCACTCGACAATTTTTTTGATATCTGCGTTGATCTGTGAGGCATGCTGCTGTCGTCGACGTACCGTCTCCTGGGATGATAGTGGCTTGCCTGGTTCCATGCACGATATCAATGTACTGTCGTCTGCGAAGCTGTAGAATTGGATTGGATGTTATTTCCAGCAGCTCGTTGATGTACAGCAGGAACAGTGTAGGGGATAAAACAGATCCCTGAGGAACACCGGCGTTTATTGAAAATACGTCTGATGAACAGCCTTCGACTACAACGAACAGAGATCAGTCGTTAAAAAAGCTGTTCAGCCACTGGCGCAGACCAGGTGGTAGTCCATAAGCAGCAAGCTTGACTAGAAGTCCCTCATGCCACACTCTGTCGAAGGCTTTCGATATGTCAAGCGCAATAACACGGGATTCGCCATGGTTTTCAATGGCTCTATTCCACAAGTGAGTGACATAGGCCAGAAGGTCACCCGTAGACCTGTGCTTACGGAAGCCATACTGGCGATCATTTATGATGTTATTATTGTCCAGGTATTTCAGGATCTGTGTGTTAATGACAGTCTCCATAACCTTGGACATGATGCTGAGAAGAGCCACAGGTCTATAGTTTGTGGGATCGGTTTTTTTTGCCTTTCTTAGGGATGGGTTGTACGCAGCCAATTTTCCATGAAGCGGGAAACACGCCTTGCTGATATATGATTGGAATTATCTCCCTCTTGCGGAGTAAGCAAGCACCTTTCATTATTTTGGAATAAGTTGCATAACTTATACAACGTGTATGCCTGATCGTATTAATTATTTTCAGATTATCAAGATTGATCCAAATACAGGCAACCTTCTAGAAACGATAAAAATGCCAGCGAAGTACTGCACGTCCTTAGTTTTTGGAGGACCTGACTTGGCGACGTTATTCGTTACAACTTCAAGACTCAAACTGAACGAAAAAGAATTGTCACAGACTCCAAGTGCTGGAAGTGTGTTCGCAATCCCGAACTTGGGTGTTAAAGGAAGAAAATTGCATGAAGCAGTCATTTAAATGTCAACCCGTTTAATTAGAACTCCTTGGTCTCAAAAATAAATATGCCTATAAACACCTAAATTTACATTAATCATAAAATAAACTCCCATCGAACATTTTTCTCACATAAAAATCAGAGTTCATCGAACGCTATAACTATCGATTCTGATTTTTTTTGAACTTTGGAGCACAATTTCGACCTGGGTGCTTCTTGTTTGATAGTGTACAGTACTGAATCTTGGGGGAATTGAAATTAACCATCCAGCTGGACTACAGGGATCGGTCTATTGCTCATGATGCTTGCGTGCAAAGCACTGTCATCCGCAAAACTGTGGATTGGTGTTGAGTGCTATCAGGTTAACATAAGCAATGAAATCCAACTGCACCCTCTATTAGTAAAATTCTGTTCGCGTATTCAAGTTGTACCATTGAAGGAATCCACAAATATTTTAATTCTAATAATGGTGTGTGGAGTTTTTCTTTAAAATCTTTTGTTTCATAATGATGGCACTCTGCCTTTTATTACCAACTTCTGCTCCTCCATTTGATTACACCCTAGGAGAGAGGGGAGGGAATTCCCCCGAAAGAAGTGGCAAAGTACTAAAACACCTATCATATTGCGTTTCGGTCATTTTTGCTAGAAATCAACTGGACAGCCGTTTCAACAATTTTTTGCACGCTTGAACTATGTATGTAGAAGGTTGGGTATAAATAAATAATGCGGAAGTGTAGTTTATAAACAATGAATTGCTTTATTCGTCTATTATTCTCGATGTCTCAAAATCCATTCCATTCTATAAAACTGAATTTCTACATTCTATCGTTTTGTGCACTTATAAAGAAGTATAAAGTGAGTATTTGTACTAGTAATACAATAAGTGGCGTCCATGTAAATATAATTACCAGGTTTGCCTTTGGCAATACTTCAAAATGAAATATAATACATTTAAAGCAAGGGAACAACATTGACCAGTCAAGTCTCCAGATTATTATAGGCAGAGCAAATTGAGAATGGGCTGCTTTCGGTTGGAAATTAATATATCAAAATATGTCAATTGTTATATTTCTCGACATAATATGTCATATATGACTACTAGAAGTACTGCCAGCAAAGAGATAGAATTCGTATTTAAGTGGTATTTTTAGAAACGGATCAAATGAAAGGTCCTATTTGCCTTTACGCGTACCATATCAAAGGAAAAGCACCTTTTGATTTAATATCTTGTAAGGTTGTAAAAATACAGGGTGGTCCAATAAGCGCGCGGTGCTTCCTAGCGGCCATACGGTTTAAATTAGACAAAAATGTTTTAAATAAAAAACGTTTCTTTTCAAATGTTCGTGTATGACGTTTTGAATTCAGCATCGATTTTTAGGTCCAGTTTGTTAACCATTGTTTATGCCTACGAAGCCTATTTTCGGAGTTATTCAGCGATTTTTACAAAATTTGACGTTTGTAGTACTTTACAAAAAACGTTAATATCTAGAAAACTAAACGCGATAGAAGATGCGGTTTTCGGTTTTGAAACAAGCAAGGAACGTATTTGTGTTTTAGTAAGATCGTTGTTTCAAAAGAACATTAAATCAATAGACTAGAAATTTTCAAATTTGAAAAGTTAAAAACGTTAAAAACTTTTATTTTTCAAATGGGATGGTATCATAAGTTTCACATCAGTGGATGCGGAATTACATTCCCTTTCACTTTTATCTAGGCACATGTGGTTCTATCTTTGATGGTTTTTAAGATATTTACGGTTGTGTAATTATTGCGTAGGAATTGGAAAAATCGTAGGTGGCGCGGCTCGCAGACGAAACAATTGGCAGGAAACCTTTCATCCAAAGTGTTTCGGTCTCTAATACTAAAATGTGCTTTTGCTCCATCTAACTGTAACCACATTATTCTTAAAAACTCCAGTGGTGAAGTTTTCAACAGGATTTCCAAATTTTCATGTGGAAAATATTGGAAAACATTGGTTTATTATGCGGTTTCCAATAATACCGCCCCAAATGCTTAGACTTCATGCTGGTTATCAACAAACTTCTCAAAATTTGGATTTACGTGGGCGTAAAATATGAGAGAAGGAAACATGCAGCAGTAATACATGAAGATAGTGAGTTTAACATTCTCGCAATTGTGGTTAAGATCCGTATAGCAGTGCTACAGCAGAAATTAGTCGCTATTTGGGCATTGGTCAAACATCTGTGAACATGATCTTAACGGAGTACCTATAGCATCCTTATCACGTGCAGCTAAATCAAGCAATTGAAAGACAAGACTTTGAAAACTGAATGAGTTTCTGTAACCGGAGTCGTGCTCAAGTCCAAGAAAATGCACTCCTTTCTAACATACATTTCTTATGAAATTCTTTCATTTTCTTTGTTATGAAATATAGCTACAGCGTTATCATTATCGGTCATGTAAACTGGCATAATTTACATTTTTATACCGACGTAAATCCAAATTTTGAGAAGTTTGTTGATAACCAGCATGGCGTCTAAGCATTTGGGGTCGTATTACTGGAAACCGCATATTAAACTAAGGTTTTCTAAAATTTTCTTCGCGAAAATTTGGAAAATCTTTTGAAAAATTCACCTCGGGAGTTTTTAAGAATAATGTGGTTACAGTTAGATGGAGCAAAAGCGCATTTTAGTATTAGAGGTCGAAACACTTTGGACGAAAGGTTTCCTGCCAATTGTTTCGTCAGCGAGCCACGCCACCTACGATTTTTCCAATTCCTACGCAATAATTACAAAACCGTAAATATCTTAAAAACCATCAAAAATAGAACCACATGTGCCTAGATAAAAGTGAAAGAGAATTTAATTCCGCATCCACTGATGTGAAACTTATGATACCATCCCATTTGAAAAATAAAAGTTGTTAACGTTTTTAACTTTTCAAATTTGAAAATTTCTAGTCTATTGATTTAATGTTCTTTTGAAACAACGATCTTACTGAAACACAAATACGTTCCTTGCTTGTTTCAAAACCGAAAACCGCATCTTTCTATCGCGTTTATTTTTCGCGATATTAACGTTTCTTGTAAAGTACTACAAACGTCAAATTTTGTAAAAATCGCTGAATAACTCCAAAAATAGGCTTCGTAGGCATAAACAATGGTTAACAAACTGGACCTAAAAATCGATGCTGAATTCAAAAATGTAATAATATACAGGATGTTCCATTTAAAATAAGGAAGTTGATGCCTACTTCCGATATATCCGGAAGTCCGCCATCTTTGAAATTATTTTCTAAATGTAGAGCATTTGAAAAGAAACGTTTTTTATTTAAAACATTTTCGTCTAATTTAAACGGTATGGCCGCTAGGGAGCACCGCGCGCTTATTGGACCACCCTGTATATACAAAAATAATAGCTGAACACAAAAGAGGATAGTAGAGTAATAGGAGGTCAATAAATAAAATCATTCTAAAATACCACCTAAATTTCGTAGAAAATCCGACAGAAACAAGCCATTACTGTTGGTCCCTTGCTTGGAAAAAATAAATTCGAGGAACTGGTAAAAACAGTATGAACTACTGAAGCCTCTGATAAGGTGTATATACCTAGAAAGTACATGAAAACTTAAGAGCTTAATACTGACTGCACAAGTAACTGAAGTGGTTGTTTTGGAGACTTTTTTAATAATATTCTAGCTCATTGCTCGAAAACAGCAAACACAAAGATATGCTAGTAAATACATATTTAAGTCTTACGAAATTTTGTCGATACATATGTTACGGCTAAAGTGTTTACTTGGATAGTTTATATACTAGCTGGATAGTATACAAACTATCCAAATGTCTCGCTATTTTGATGGAAAATCATATTTCTACTAAAATAGCTATGAATATTGGTTGGTTTGTATACTAGCCAGCTAGTTTATAAACTATACAAGATATGCCGCTAAAGTATAATACCACAAAGATATCACGCATATTAACCAGTGTTTCTGGTTAGTTTATAAACTATCCACATCATTTGGATAAAGTATGCACCTAATATCTCTAGTAATACATAATAACCAACTCGCTGGTTAGTATGTAAACTAACCAGTCCTTTTTGGTTAGTATGGAAACTAACCAATCCTCTTTGGTTAGTATGTAAACCAACTAACCTCACTTTTCTGCTAAATTGACCAAAGAAAATTAGTTAGTTTACATACTAACCAAAGAGGATTGGTTAGTTTACATACTAACCAAAAAGGACTGGTTAGTTTACATACTAACCAGCGAGTTGGTTATTATGTATTACTAGAGATATTAGGCGCATACTTTATCCAAATGATGTGGATAGTTTGTAAACTAACCAGAAACACTGGTTAATATGTGTGATATCTTTGTGGTATTATACTTTAGCGGCATATCTTGTATAGTTTATAAACTAGCTGGCTAGTATACAAACCAACCAATATTCATAGCTATTTTAGTTGACATATGATTTTCCATTAAAATAACCAGACATTTGGATGGTTTATATACTAGCTGGATAGTATATAAACTATCCAAGTAAACACTTTAACCGTAACACATACATCAAGATAATTTGGACGGCTTTATTCAGAGAGGAATTGGCCCACAAAAACCGAAATTTCTGTTTATAGCACAATATTTTAATATAATCCATACCCTTTCCTGCAAAAAAGATCCAAGTCAGCTCACAGTTCTCCACCCCATAGATAAACAAAAAAAAACAACCCAATGAATGAATTCGGTTGTAATTGCTATAACTTTAAAATTCAGTTACTAAGAATGTGTAAGGCTTTCGCGGCCATCGTCCAATGAATTTGTGGTTCTTGGGTTTTTAGGCCGGCGTCGCTTAGCGTTTTTGGAAGTCGCCGGAGTGAAATAGCTTCTGAAGATGCCATCCACTCGTGGTGGCGAAACGTCAAGTCTTAACCCTAAACGCCGCCGGCCTAAAAACCCAAGAACCACAAATTCATTAGTTACTACGAAATTTTTCTGGGGGTTCATTAATTTCTGCAAAAAGTCGTCAAATGTATATGATGTAAAAATCTACCTTAAAGCTTCCCGGATATCCGAGATTCCAATAGTTTCATTTAATGTTGACGTATATTGTAATCACAGATCGTTATTTGGATATACGTATATTGCATATCACAGTTCCTCCAAGTGTGAGATTAAGCTTCCATACATCAACAATAAACTCAAAATATCCTTATAACAAAGTAATAGAATTTTATTTGTTTATATATTATATATTTACTCTCAATATATCTACAAAAAAGTTGTTACCTCACACAATATGTGCATTCGAGTATAGGCAAAGTTAGTTCATAGGGGGCTATGGGTCAAAGACGTAAAAGAATTTAACTTCACCTATAGACGAACGTATACTCAAGGAAAATCAATTGGCACTTTTGTACTTGTATTGAGTCTGTGCATAATTATTACGAGCCTTGTCTACATTTCTTGCTTTAAAAATTGACATTTCAAAAACTGCTGCAAGTGAACTTGTGCGATTATTCAGCCTAAGAACATTTATACCAAAAACTATATGCTTATTCGCCATATTAGGTGATGATCCTACAAATCCAACACAGCAAATGTTGACAGCTACAGTCGATTCCACCAAGATTTTATACGTCAAGAATAACGAACATGTCATACAAGAGTGATCGTGACGTAAGCAAAAAAACAACGCCTTTGCGGTTCATGGGAGCAATGGAAGCACTGCTTTCACTCAGAAGTTGTTAATAAATTGCAATTTTTCTTCTGCGTTGTAAATATCTGTTTTTTTTTATTTACGAGCTTATTGTAATATTTTATTCATGGAGCGCGTTCAAAACGCCTGCTCTACTATACATTTCCAGCAGTAGTTTCAAAAGGATCAAATGAAATTTCTAAAGCTCAATTCAGATGAACACGACACGCGACGATACGACGCGCGACGTTACGAAACTGTTCCTATTTGTTGAAATATTCAAAATGATGTCGAATCAAAATATTCCAACCAATAGGAACAGTTTCGTACCGTCGCGCGTCGTATCGTCGGATGTCGTGTGCATCTGAATTAATCTAAAAGAGTCAATTGGAAATTCAAACTGGCTGAAATTTCATTTGAGGCTTTTGAAACTAGAGCTGGAAAACGCATAGATGGTGAAAAATAATACCAGGACGCAACGCCTAAAATAGAGCAATAACTACAGCTCTGCTGGTAGGTATGAATGACTTTAAGTAGACGATCCAAACACAAAACCATAACAGTTATGCACCAAACTAATATCGATGTATATGTTATATATGTCGCAGGCTTATCATAATATCAGTCTTATTATAATACGTCTAGGCTTTTTCAATATGACTAGGCGTAATGTAAAACTATTAAAGTAAATGAAAATCTGACAATATGACTGATTATTTAAGACGTGTTATAATACGCCTGACGCTTCTTAAGTCTCATTGTTTAAAAGAATCTGTATGCGATTGTTTCAAGAATTTGACTATAAAATACGTCGTATTATAATATGACTTGCAGTGTGCCAAGCAAATTATTATGAAAACCGCTCATAGGGCAAAAAAATAAATAATTATCGATTTGGGTTATTTATTAGAACACGATCCACTCTTATGACATTTACTTATACATTTGGTTAGGTTTGGTAGGTTATGGTAATATTTCTCTACTACAATTTCTCACCTTTGCAAAAACTTTTCAAGTTCTTTATAATAGTTGTATTGTGGACAAATACACCTAGCAAGTCACCATTCATTTGCAATGCAATAGTTTGCACTAATATTGCACAAAGAAACTGAACAGTAAATCACAATAACAATAATATATAATTAGCCTGACAAGCCGTCAGTCGTTTTATAATACGATGAGTATAACCAATCAGAATCCAGAGTAATCGCGCGCTATTGAATTTTGACAATAAGCCTAATAAGCAACACGCGTATTCCAATACGCCTTAAATTGTCAGTCAAATTGTGAATTGCTCGATTATTTCGGTGATATTGCAATACGCCTAGTCGTATTGGAAATGCCTAGGCGTATAATAATATGACTAATTTTACAATAAGTACGACATATACATAATATTTTTGAGAATTTGGAATGTGGATATAAACTTTTAAAAGATGCCCAGACCAGAAGATTTAATCAAATCAGTTGCTCTATAAATTCTATAACACTATACTACTTTTTGAGGTAATTCATTGTGGAGTCCTTTCCAATATAATTTTTTTTTCCACAAATAAACTGTCATAATACGAAATCTTATCTAAGATTTAATCAAAGAGGTTATGCGTGTGCCAAGTATGCAAGTATGGCAGACATGGTTAGTTAATTGATTGCCTGTCATAAGCAACCAAAGAACCATACCTATTCACTAGACACAATGCACTAGATGTTAGGCAACACGTTCAAGCTGAGAGATTCCGCGAAATATGGCGGATCTGGACGAAATCTATGCACTTATGGCTTTGGTCAACCTGGTATGACAACAGGTTAAAAACCAAGAGGTTGTAGGTTAAAATCTCACAAGGCAGCACTTCATGGATGAATCATTTGATACTAATTTATGCAATTACTTTTGTTGCACCTCCAAAAACTGAACACTGATTAATATAGAACCATCCTTCAAAACACGTTCTATATGTAATATATTATTTCAATTTGATATACACATTGCTTTCATATAATATTGTAATTATGTCTTCCCAGCTAGCAGCAAGCATGGTTGATTCATTAGAAAATATTGTGCAAAACCAATCAAGTCATAAATTTCAGATGTTATTTGAAGTGACTATTTCTATAAATTACTTAACGATAAATCAACAACTTCTGATCTTAAATATATAATTTATGTTTCAACAACAAACATACAAAAACAATCAGACATTTTTTCTTATGCTCATTTAATTCTTCATAAGTCTCAGGGTAGTCATATGGCAAATTAAGCGTCGTATTCATGGTCGATACCTAAGGGTCCCTAATACTCCCTTGAGTAATACTCAAGTAACGAAATGTCAACATGACGTTTCGTTGCAGTCAAGGCGATTTTGTAGGTTAATTTTGGAGTACGGTGTTGATAGAGATAACAGAAAACATCAAAATGCGTAGGCAAAGACAACAAATTGTCTTATATTTGAAATATGACAACGTCGTTGAATGAACCCGTCGTCTGACAGATGTTGTCTGGGAAACAGATACACAAGGAAAGCCACACTTGAAGGTCTGTACCTGATACCTACTTATACCAAAAATGGTGATTCGCGCCTAAACGGTTCGTTTCAAGTTCCATATGTATGATACATAAAGCCACACTAGAATTCACCAGGGAATCCTAATATGTAATAATATATAGGGGGTTCCATTCCAAAAAAAATGTAAGTTTGATATGAATCACCCTGTATAAACATCAAAATTTGTGAAAATATTTTTATGTTATAGCCCTCAAGGTTGCCTACCATGATCGAATGACAGGTTTCTAAAATATATTTTAGTAAGCCCACAATCTTCCGTCCACGCACTGTTGGCCCACCCTGTATACCCCTATAATTGGATTCACCCAGTGACTCACCATTAACTCCATACCACATACAGAGCGCGGTGTTCTCTAGCAGCGTCACCATTTAAATTAGAAGAAAATGTTTCAAATAAAAAACGTTTCTTTTCAAATTGTCTACTTGCAGAAAATCATTTCAAAGATGGCGGACATCTGGATATACCGGAAGTTGGTATTACCTTCCTTATCCTAAATATAGAACACTCTATATATTATTACGTTTTTGAATTCAGCATTGAATTTGAGGTCTAGTTTGTTAACCATAGTTTATGTCTAGGAAGCCTATTTTCGAAGTTATTCAGCAATCTAGAAAATTTGATGTTTGTAGTACTTTACAAAAAATGTCAATATCTCGGAAACTAAGCAAAATAGAAAGATGCGGTTTTCGGTTTTTAAACGAGCAAGAAACATGTTTGTGTTTCAGTAAGATCATTGTTTCAAAAGCACATTAAATAAATAGACTAGCTATTTTCAATTTTGAAATGGTTAAACCATTAAAAACTTGTTTTTAATCCAAACTTTCAGAACCGCATAATAAGCTAATGTTTTCCAAAATTTTACCACTGCAGTTTCTAAGAATAATGTGATTACAGTTAGATGGAGCAGCTGCACATTTTAGTATTAGAGGCAGAAACACTTTGGATGAAAAATTTCCAGCCAATTGTCTCGTCTGCACGATTTTTCCAATTCCTACGCGCCATTACGGAATAATTACAAAATCGTAAATATCTTGAAAACCACCAAAGATAGAACCACATATGCCTGTAAGATGATGAAAGTGAAAGAAGAAAGAAGTTAATTTCGCATCCACTGATGTGAAACTTATTATACCATCCCATTTAAAAAAAACTAATTTTTAACGGTTTAAACTTTTCAAATTTTAATATTCCTAGTCTATTGATTTAATGGGCTTTTGAAACAATGACCTTACCGAAACACAAATGTTTCTTGCCGTTTTATAACCGAAAACAACATCTTTCTGTCGTGCTTGGTTTCCGAGACATTAACATTTTTGTAAAGTACTACAAACGTCAAATTTTCTAAAGATTGCCGAATAACTTCGAAAATAGACTTTGTAGACATAAACTATGGTTAACAAACTGGACCTAAAATCCAATGCTGAATTCAAAAACGTATTAATATACGTTCTAGCGATGTATTTAAAATAAGGAAGTTGATGCCAACTTCCGGTATACCCGAATGTCCGCCATCTTTGAAATTATTTTCTGCAAGCAGACCATTTGAAAAGAAACATTTTTTATTCAAAAGATTTTCTTCTAATTAAAAGGTAAGGCTGCCAGAGAGCACCGCGCACTTAGTGGACCACCCTGTATATATATCACCCCACCCCATTATGAAACTGTATCTATGCCACTGGGTTGGACTATGTAATGCTTGCTCTTGCAGCAAAACCTGATTGACTACCTATGTGACTCCATACTCTATCTAATGTATATTATTTGAATATTTTCAACTTGTTTTTCACATCATTGCTCATAACTATAGAGATGTTACCAAAGTGATAGTACCATGTGTATGCTAGCTGGGTGAGTTCTATATCCCTTATCATTTTAAGCCCATCACATTTGACAGCCATTTCCTATACCTCTCAGCTTCACGCGAACCTCCACTCTGTGCCAAGAATTTTTTATCACAGTGAAGCACCAAATCACATAATGCATATCCTTCATATCTGTTTGAAGAAACCTTAAATAGTTTTGACCATTTGTTAGCTCTCATGTCACTACCTATACTAACTACAGAGTTTTTTGTACCTGAGTTTGCATTATCACTTATTTGATGTGCTCGATGAATGTTCAAAGGCAAATTAAGCAAATGATACATCAAAAACCTACGATGATAGTACAGAGCTTCATGTTCAGGAAAAAGAGGATTCAGTTTGTCAACCAAAATGCAAAGGTCATAGAGCATTAAGCACATATAGTTCGTATAGTTAGCAATTTCTTCAGGTGGTAACTGTTCACTTGGTACCCCTAACAGGTACTGCAGTACCTCAGCAGGTGCTACAATAGGACCATTTGACTTTGGTGAACTTAAAAACTCTGATGAAACAAAATCCAAAAATGATCCATAGACAGAACTAATTGAATTGTCTTTTTTTGTTAAAGTGATGAGGTACTGCCTATAATGATATCCTACATGTTCTGATATGTGGTTATTTATCCACTCCTGAGTATAACTCAGCTCAGAATACACAATTTGTTGGAGTTGCCTCTTTGGTGCTAAATTTTCGATACACCTAAAATGTAAAAGTACTATTGGTATAGATGCAAAAGCACTATGAAACTTTCTAAATCATGCAATTATTTATTAATCTTATTATAATTTAGTTCTGCACCAATTGCCAAAACTTTATTATTAAATATTTATTATTAAATAAATTTTTTCTTTTAAGTTAAGAATACCTTTAAGTTTCAAACATCACTCAGATTATCTCCTGTTTCTTATTACATAATCTTCATCTAACCTTCTGAGAAACTGTTAATAATTGTACTTCTGACTTACCAAATTCGGTGATTCCAGCTATGATAGTTATTTGGTGATTTTTGTGATGCCATGTGGATAACAGAAAACTCATTCTGGAGTAAGGTATATGGTACTTCTATGTTCATACTACACATTTTATTTATTATCCTTTGAAGAAGCCATCTTCTATATGCAAAAGCATCACTCACTTTGGCTTTGTGTGAAATAACAATTTTGCTGGAATTTAAAATTTTAATTTAGAAACTTGTGCAACACATTATAGTTTGTGATAGACAAAAATTAAGCAAAAACCATATACAGTCACCAGTCTGTACCACTTATAATAGGTAATACTTACTAAATTATGAAAGTAATGCACATTTTCTGGGAAAAGTTGATTTATTGAATCTATTCAAATGGTTAAATGTTCTTTGAAATAGTCTCTACCTGCATTGCTAACTTATGTAAATGATTTTGCCACACCCTTAAGGGACCTCATAATGTGAGATTTGATGTTCTCTGACTACACTATCATGCACCACAGAGAAAAATATTTCATTTCATTTTAAGACAAATACAAAAAATGTTGACAGAACCAACCACTGACAATAGATTGAACCAACAGAAAAACGAGACCAACATTTTTTGAAAGTATGTCATGTCAACTGTGATACAGATTGAAAAAATTGCAATACCTATAAGGGAACTATAATATGAATTACTTTAAACCATTGTTATAAGCCTGAATATTTATAATGTGCATGTATTACTTGTCAATTACTCTAAACTGTTTACATTGTGATATAAACGTAGTGTGCGTTGGTAGGTCTCTATATAAAATATGTTAAGGGCCCTTAGGGAGCCCCTACATTGAGAGTTCACTCGTAAAATGTCTTTGCTTATGACAGTAAACTTATTTTGGCTCTACTCTCAATTATTATATGTTGATCCTACTATATCATAATGCAGCAGACAGAAAGCTTCCTTATATCCTCTCTCTTTACCAAAAGTGACTCGGATTTGATTATTTAAATAAAAAGTGTATCTACCTGAAGTACAGTTCATCATCCACATTTAGTAGCTCTCTTTCAATAAGCTCACGCTTCATGTTCCAAAATGTAGTCACATGTGGGTTGATCAATAGTGCTCCTATCAGTAAGTCATTGAATTCACCCATTTTCATGTAAGACAGTTTGCCCTTTTTCAACTGATCATAATATTCAAAGAGATTTGAACAGGCATAATTATATATATGTTTAATACACCAAGACTCAAGGCCTATACTGTGGTCTTCATAAACTACTGGGGATTTGTTCTTCAAATTGTAGGGTGTTGGAATTATATCAAATTCAACGCTGAAATGCAAAAAATGCAGGAGTTATGTTTTCCTAGATCACCTCTCATTACTTACATATTTTGATCGTTTTCAATTATTTTTTTGATTGTACGTAATATCCTGTTTGACATAGCATCTCCCTCGGTTGAAGACATTCTGTTGTATTATTGTTTCCAATTTATACTATTTTCCAAAACCGTAATTTAAAATTTAAACTGGTAATAGTTTTACCTAGCACTTTTACATTGACGTTTTAACCAAAAACCAAAACATAACTTTGACATAACTTCAAGCTTGACACTTGACACTCTTGTCAGTCTAAACTTCTTGCTGTGAAAATACGTTCTGTAATCGTTCTAGTGTTCTATGCCATTTTATGACTTCTGGTAGAGATGGAATACCAGAGTATTATATAATTCGCGAATACCCGTCAATAATGCGAATAATACTAGACGAATTAAATATATTTTGAGAAATGTCGCAAAGTATCTTACGATTAGTTATATTTGTAAACACTTGGCTATTTCGCGATTATTCGGATATGTCACATAGAATGTGACTAGAAAGTCGTGTGTAGCCGATATTTTGCTGTTCTAAAATATTTGTGTTTTGTGATAGTGAAGTTTATGGTTTATGGTAACGGTTTATTTATGGTTTGTGGTGGTGGTTGATGTTGGTTGTTTATTGTTTTATGTTATGGGAATACAAATTTTAAGTTTTACTTTAACCTTAAAATGGCACAAATTGCACCAAAGAATTTAAAAACTTCAACAAAAAATGCAAGTAAAAGCAATTCTGAAGAACCTCCTCCAAAATTGAAATTTTCAGATGGTAAGGTCTATATTTCATTAGTTTACAAGATCCTGAACGTTTTTATTTTTAGGTGAAAAGGTTCTCTGCTTCCATGGGCCGCTGATTTATGAAGCAAAATGCCTAAAGTCTACAGTAACTAAAGAAAAACAAGTTAAATATTTCATACACTATGCTGGGTGGAACAAAAAGTGGGTATTTTTTTTATTGTATTTGTTGTGCATCAAATTGTGCCCCCTTATCTATGAAAAAAGCTCCACTGCTTGTTTTATCATCAAATTCATGATAACACTCTCAGTTATTTATAGGGCTCATAAATATATGTACATATAAAAATATCAATAAGTGACATTCCATTTGGATTATCTAATTTGTTGTTTTGATAAACCAAAATATGCTTATTTTACAGTTGGGATGAATGGGTACCTGAAAGCAGAGTACTGAAATATAATGAGGCAAATGTTGCAAGGCAGAAGGAAGTTCAAAAAGCCCATTCTTCACAACCTAGCAAATCAAAGAAAGTTACTAAAAAAGTAGCAACAAAAGGGGATTCAGCAAAAGAAGGTGATTCAAGAGCAAGCACACCAGTCACAGAGATCTTCAAGGCAACTAAAAGGAAGGAAACAGCTACACCATCTAGTGGCCAAGATTCTAGTTCTGACGTTCCTAGGAAGAAAAGAGCTCGTCTTGATCCTTCAGTAGAAGCTGAAGAACAATTTCTCAGCAAGGTAAGTATCATTTTTTACAGTGTAAAATCTATTTTAGATGTTGCTTATTGGTAATTATATCTCACTGTATTTCAATTCATGTTTTACTTGATTGATAATAAAATAGTCTTCTTGAAAATTTATTAATAATTGTATAATTTGAATTAAACACTAATCCATAATTTGTGTAAATTTGTAATATTTAAAATTCTACAATTCTACATCCCATTATGTCATGATTAAAAGTTGTGTCTTATTGTTGGTCTTATTATATTATGTTATGTTTTATAGTATACAGGCAGTGCTCTCTGACATGTGAAAGATACTAGGAGAAAACTGTACAGTACTTATTATTTTCAAGATGCACTTCTTATTATTTTCAAGAAGCACTTCTTATTGTTACAGTGTTCTTTTACTTCAATAAATTATACCACTTACAATTATTACCAACAAACAACATTAGTATCATTACAATTAATAATTATAACCATGCTTACATGATAGAGATGCCAGCTATGTTTTTATTGTAAATGATTCAGCAAAGGAGGATTAATTTTCCTCTTTTTCAAGTATCTGTATAATTGAAAAGTAGCTTCTCTACATACATACACAAAAATTATTAGGCACAAACTACCAGAAGCTGTTATTCATCACTTCAAACTCTTCTAATATTTAATTCTCAGACTTCGCTACAGTGCTTTGAAAGTACTGTTTGTTGTCAAATTTTATGCCTTTACATACTGTGTATTTAGTATTTTGCTACACATCATGGGGCAGTTGTAAATTTACCAACTATGCTTGCTGGAAATCAAATAATGAAAGAAAATTAAATATCTTTGGAACATTTGAAAATCGGACCCTAGTTATAAGACTTTTTTTGTTAGAAATGAGCTTTAGCGTCTTCTTGCAAAGTATCTTCCACTCATCATAGTGGAAGATATGTATAAAGAGTTGTAACCTTTTAGGTCGAAATCAAAGTCAAGATACCTGATGAATTGAAACCATGGTTAGTTGATGACTGGGACATTATATCAAGGCAAAGGAAATTGTTAAATCTTCCTGCAAAGGTAACTGTGGACCAAATTTTGGAAAATTATTTGACCTACAAAAAGTCGATCAAGTCAAATAATTCTAATAAGGAGTCAGCCACCATAGAAATAGTGAAAGGTATGTTTAAATGCAAAATCTAAGATAGTTTTAGAAGTTTGGCTATGATGGTATCATTGTTAATATATTATATCCAATATTGTTGACTATTGACCTATTTAGTAGAACTCTCTCTTGATGCAGTTTCCTAATCAGCTTAACTTTCTTCATTAGTGATGTAATTTGCTTCCCCCATTTTCTTCCATCTTCTGCCCATCATTACTTTTTGTTTGTGTTTGACTTGTCTTGAACATGCTTATCTCTAGTCACATCTTCATGCTTCTAGTTATTCGCTGTCATTATCCAAGTGTGCAGCCATACAATAGGGTTTTTAAAAAAATTCTTTACAACTGTTATTCTTAGACTTTTGTTGATATTTTTAAAATTTTTGAACAGTGCAATACTTTTTTAGTTTCGGTTTTAGACTATTACTATTCCAACTACTAGTAGCAGAATTCGTTTTTTTTTTGATGTTTTACTATTCTTTATTTGTATTTTGTTAGTCTTATATGGGTAAATCAAAGGGACTGCTTAGGTTTTTATGTTTTGAATTAAACCAAATAATGATTTAATGCAGTTAGGGTCCAGAGTCTACCTTTTGTTGATAGTTTTGCTTCCATAACTGGAGCAGTGACTTAATAATAATTATTATAATTAACTTTCAGGAATAAAAGAATACTTCAATGTAATGCTAGGCACTCAGCTGCTATACAAATTTGAGCGACCTCAGTATGCTGAGATACTGCAAAAATATTCAGACAAACCCATGTCTGAAATCTATGGTGCCATCCACCTATTGAGACTGTTTGTGAAGCTAGGCTCTATGCTTGCTTATACACCATTGGATGAAAGAAGTATACAGCTACTACTCCAGAATATTCAGGACTTTCTGAAGTATCTGATAAAGAATAGCGCACAGCTATTCAATCTCCAGGACTATAGTAATGCACCTCCTGAATACCACAGAAAAGCACTGTGATGCAGAAATGAGGCACCATCAATGACTTTGGAGTAAGGTGGGTTCCTATATAGACTGGGTTATTTTGGACTGATAGGACTGGGGTCTGATTTGCATAAAGTAAAATCCAGGAAATTGTAACATCTAATAAGCTTAGAAAGCTTGTCACAACAGCAACATTGGGTGCGTTTAGGGAACTGAGCACTCTTTCGGAGTGCTTTGCATTGAGGGCTCTGTTAGAGTGGAATACTGGATGGTCCACCTCTAAAGTGTCACACTCAGCATATTACATCTTGACATAACATACTGGTATATATTCATTTGCAACTGCCAGATTAACAGTTTGTTTTGATCAATGAAAAATGAATCAAGAAATAATAGCAATAGCTATTTATACCGGCATTCATATTAATGATGATTTACCTATAATGGAGGAGCTTGCGCAATCACTCCTTGATATCCTGGAAAATAGGATTGAGGTGAACAGAAACGAACATTATTTTGAAAGTGTGATCTCGGTATCGAGATTTCTTTCCAATCTATGTTTCGGTCGTTATATTACAAAGTAAAGGCTTGGATTTCCATTTTTCGGCAAAGTCGATGACGCTTACTGCCGTTTGACAAGTCAGAAAACAGATGGGTTTAGGTTATGTTTTCCCCATTGAGTTGTCGCTACCCAAATCTAGCTTAAAATAATTCTGCTACATAAAATGCTACCTGAGCGCTCTAATGTTCCCTGAACGCAATCATTGGATATCTTGCACTTAAAAAGCATTTTGGAAAATGTAGACCAATTAATGCCATATGAAATGATAGCTTTTAAAAACATGGGAAATACTGTACAGTTGTGTAGTTTTTTTCACCAAAAAATTAACTGGTGTTCTGTAATAATGTGCTCTATGGTTAGCCTTAAAAAATATTGCCATCATCATCATCATCATATCATCATCATCATCATGTGACCAGAAAAGTCAATAAACTTTCTCTAAAATGCTGTTTGGTTAAAGGGACTCCAGTCTGCAAATTATAGGTATGTAATCGAATAAATTAGTTATGATCTGTTTTTTTAAATAAAGCTACAGAAAATTCGGATAACTATATTGTTCAAAACATTTACATTTACTGCTCTTCATCTGCTACAGAAGCCCATGGATTTCATTCTCAATTCCTGTGGAATATCATTTTGACTTAAATTATCTTCTAATAGCTTAACAATTAAACAAGTCATATCCCAAGCTACAAATATTCATACCAAATCGTAATGTAAAAAATGTGTAGAATATCACAGTTTTCTTTAGCTCAAATAGTTTTTCTGTATCAAATAATGACCAAATGTAATCGTTACTATTAGTAGTGAAGACTAAAGGCACAATATGCGACGATCAAAATGTATTCATATGATTTATAGAATACAAATGTTACAATTTGTTGTATTACATTACAGTAGAGACACAGGCTACATATATAGGTTACTTTAATGCTGAATAATTATGATCTTAGTACTGATAATCATTATCATTATAATTAAATGTTCTATGATTATAGTTTTTAATTTCGAATGTTGTCAAACTGTTTTTATAAGGTAAATTATTGACAAAAAATGGAATTGTATTTTAGCAATACGAATAATGTAGTTAAAAATGTTGTTGTTTTTGTACTCCTTCAATATACAATTTATGAATTCTAAATGTCATAGATACACTATATGGCGGTCGACTATGTACAAGAAAATTAGAAAAGTATTCAGTTATGGACATGGGGTCTATTGGAGCTAACAGACTTCGAAAAAATTAAAGTAAACCTGATTATCTAAAATTTAATTTTTGACCCATAGTAGAAAATGTGATGGAAGTTATGCCGGCTGCTGCATCAGTGGTTGCAGCTGTGTTTGAATAGTCAGACCAGATGAAGGAAATATCAATTATGGAGAAAACTACAGATAACCTTTAAACTTTTGAGTGTGTTATAATTTATTTAGATGGTATTATCAGGAAGGAATCAAACATAAAAACTCCTCGCTACTTGTCAAAACGCAAGATAAATTATACTAGAGTCATTAGATACATACACAATTATCAAAATAAATAATCAGTGCTGAATATGATTGTATTTGACTCGTCAGTCGATTGTGATCTAGTTTGATTTGCTTCAGGGAAAAATTCGATCAGTGTTCTCCAAATTAAAGAGTGGTCCATGACGTTTTTTAAAGGTTTTCTTAAGCTTAGTCCAGACGTTACGTTTTCCACATCGTTTTCTTTGTGCTGTTCAAAACGTTGCAGACAAAACGGTGCGTGTGGATAGAAAAACGGCCGCCTTATCACGTATCTTGCAGATGACAAGCGACAGGCAAAAATCGCGCAGTATCTGCTGTCAAACGTATGTTTCGTATTATGCAACGGCGTCATTCTTCCTGTTGCAATCGTGTTGCTGTTGCTCGGCATCTGCTCAGCGACCGCTGTCGCGAATTTTTACACAATAAAGCTGCGGTGCATTTTTTAGAACTGCGTGGAGGTGGTACAGTCGCAGCGATAACTGAGCTGGTGAGCATAGTTATCCATAAACGGCGCAGACAAGTCGATGCGCGTAGACATTGGCTCGGTCTTTCGATACATTTTGTTCGCTAATTTAACGAGAATGACACACCTTCGAAAATTTTGTGGGAACTTTCGACTGAGTTTATCGCGTTATATGGAAATTTCCAATGAATTTGTTGTATAAAATCCAACAAATATAATAACAGAGACAGAAAAAAAGAAGCAGGCATATTAGATTTTGGTATAAGGATTCAAAGAAAATGTTGTCCGCAGAGAAAAAATTAAGTATTAAAGGAGTGTTTACGTGAAAGAGTTGGCAAAAATAATTCTCGTCGATTTGGGACTTGACAGTACAATATCTACAAACCATATTTGTGCTATTTCCTTTTATTGTACTTCTTAAACGATTAAATAGTTTTGCCAATCATTAACTTCATCACGTGTCGTGAGTAAAGTGTTTTTTTTTTCGTAGTGAGGGGGTTAGGGTTCAGTTGCCCTAATAGTTGCCGCGCAGCCTTACGGCTTATTGTGCACCCCCAGACAAGGGGATCAAACATAGTCCCATCCTAAGTTCTTTGCGAAACCGCGTATGCCTCCTCCTGTACCTGATGAATTCTTGGAGCCATCAGTGTACCAGGTGATACCATTCGACTGCCAGCTCCTCAAAATTTATGTAGGACAGAATTTGCGTTTATTTTATGATGAAGAAACATGCAGTAACGCAGTAGAGGTCAACATATCTATCAATTTTGCTGTAATCATTCATGAACCATCAAAATACCGTCTTTTTTTAACGTAGAGTGGAATATTTCTGGATACTATACTATTAAGACGATAGTAAATAATTATGATTGCCGTATCTGGTGGTCAATATGTAACGTAAGAAAAGATGTCGACCTATTAGAATTAGTTGTTTACTACCTCTATGTTCAGTTGTTACTCTGAGGACCAACCTTCACGTTTTATTCTTGCATCGCTATTTGTCACATGTCACATACTATAAGTAGCTTTTTGTCTCTTGGTAAAGAAAGGGTTGATTATGTTTTGTAACAAAACTCCGATTAAAAAAGTAGTAAAAAAATATTGATTTATTCATGACAAACTCAACAAAACAAAAATCTAACAAGGAAATAAATATTTACAACAATACTCTCGTCGGAGCTAGTGGTATCCTCCCAATCCTCCGGAGCTACCAGCCCAGTCTCCTCCACTACCTCCTCCCCCTGCTCCTATCATCCTATTCATAACCTCCTCCTCCACCTCCACCGCCATGTTCACTAGCTCCAAGCACTCCACTGTAATGTCCTGCAAAGCCGGTGCCTTCATGCTCGTTGACGTCATAACCATGGTGGCCACCTGAGCTGCCTCCATTCTCGTGTTCTGGGGCGCTGTACTTGCTGGAAGCCACGAAAGAGCCGCCAAACGCACCGTCATGACCATGACCGCCACCTGTGGAGGACCAGTTACATGACCACTAATTGCATTCCCAAGGATTGAATGTTTATGGTAAAATGTCTCCAAATGATGCGTGTACAGAAGTTTTAAAAAGCGTAGCTTATAACTTGAGGATTCGACCTCAGTAATTAAGCCTCAGGGCAAAAATAGTCGAGCGGCGTGGTACGAGGGCGATTTATACAGGGTGTGCGGACCTTACTTTTCTATGAACATTGAGATAGGAACACGAAACCATGAATTGATTAATTTCTAAGATACAGGGTGTCGAAGTTTTACTTTTATTTTCGTTTTTTCTCAACTATTCCGCAATAAAATGGCACAATGATCTAAAATTATGTATCGGCGGATTCTTTAAGGCGATAAACAACGATTTTGCAATCATAAATAGAAGGCGCTACCTACCGCATATTGAGCTCATTTAAATTACCAAACTTTTTTAGGGTTTGGTGTATCAATATGAGCATTAACAAAATCGTTTCCTCGATGTGTTTTACGTTAAAAAGGTATACTTTGTTTAAGTCCCTAGAGGTAACCGTTTGCGAGAAACCTTCACTGAAATTTCCAATGCGACTGAATTATTGGTATTTCCGCACAAATGAATATTAGGCTCATATTTTTACATACTTTTAATGAAGTATTCTTAAATTTCAACACCACCTATTTTAAAATTACATATGTTTAGAACACATTTTTTGATCTAATATTAATTCGTTCGAGAATACCGATAATTCTTTCGATCACATTTTACAACTAATTAGGGTGTCTTGGAAATTTAAATAAAGGCTATCTCGAAAAATTAGTTGGTTGAACGGTTCCGTTTATAGAATTTGGATTTCTTGCCTTAAAAAAAACCCTCCAATACGTATTTTTAAATCGTTGTGCCATTTTATTGCGGGATGATTGAGAAAAAACGAAAATAAAAGGTAAAACTTTGACACCCTGTATCTTGAAAATTAAGCACTTTAAGGTTAATGCTCCTATCTCAATGTTCACAAAAATGGGAGGTCTATCACCTGTCAAGCGTTGTCGGTTGAACATCCGGACACCCTGTATGATACGACAAAGTATAGTGTCGAATAACACTGACAAAAAAATAGTCTGTACAAATTGTACACTATTTGAACAAATTCATGTTTTGACGCGCTGAATCAAAATCTGTAATCCTTTTTGTTCATACAAAAATTTAAGTAGATTGCTAAACACCGCTAAAAATTGTAAAAAAGTTGCAGTTATGAATATGAAAAAATATATATATCGCACTGGGTAACCATTTTGCTGCACTGAGTCCGGACTCCTGTTCTGTTAATCTAGATATTGCATCGATTTGGCAAAAATGGAGGTTTGCGGTGACCCCAATATTTCATTATATTGGAGGTTTTTGATATGGCAAGATTTGATACCATACGTTTCACTAATAGCAGTTAGTATGCTTATATGCTACATATTAAATTTTCACAAAATTGATTCGCATTATCGATACCGGGTGTCCCACGACGATTAAGACAAGCAATATATCGGAACTGGGCATTAGTAGGGAATTACAATTTTGGGAATATAAATTAGAGCAAATATAGTATTTTTTGTTATTATTGTGTCACCCAATGAGGTATTTGTTTTTGGTCACGTGACGTCCGATCCAAAATTTTGAATGGGACACCCTGTATATTTGTGACTTTTTGTGTTCCTTCCGATAAAACAATTCCAACAAACTCGCACACTTGGGGTCTAAAGTGATCAAATCAAGAGCTACAAGTATTTAAAGGACTGTATCACTACCATTACGAAACACTACCAAAGTAATTCAACTGTAGGGGTACATGCTATAATCAATGGTAGTGGTACAATCTTTTAAGTACCTGTAGCTCTTGAATTAATCACCTTAGACCCCAAGTGTGCTAGTATGTTGGAATTGTTTTATCAGGAGGAACACAAATATACAGGGTGTGCTATTAAAATGTTTGAATCGGACGTCACGTGACCAGAAACAGATACCTCGTTGGGTGACACAATAATAAGAAAATATACTATATTTGGTCTAATTTACACCCCCAAAATTCTAATTCCCTACTACTGGCCAGTTCCGATATATTGCTTGTCTTAATCGTCGTGGGACGCTCAATAGTCGAATTTGAGCAATGCCCAAAAATACCCGAAACTAGTTTTGACCAAAAATTTTTTAAAGCTGAAAAATCCAACAATGTTGGCGACAAAGAAATATCACTTAGAACGGCATCTTTCCAAATATCCGGATTTATTTCATGTCTGTGCAATAGAAAGGGTATTATAAAGTGACTTCTGTCGAAAGAAAAGTATCCACTGCAATGTTTAATGGCATCTTTCAAGCGCTTGTTCTTCAAAAAAATATTTTAAGACTGTATTTTCCTTACAGTAAGATTTTTATTTGTTGGTATTTGAATAAAATATATTTTAATAGCACTTATTTTATTTATGTGCATCAGGTTGCGCAAAGCTAGATTTGGTTATTTGTAATGCTCAATAGCTCCATAAAATCAATTTTTGGGTTCAGGTAATGTTCCTAGCTCAAAACTAGTTTATTTGGGTATTTTTTTGGCCGAATTCGGCTATTGTGCGTAACCAAAGTGTATTAATTTTCAATGGAATTAAAAAACGATCATCAAGAAAGAAAGAAAAACTAAATAGAAAGAACTAGTTCAGCTATTGAGATGGATTGTGGCCTTTTTTTTGTTCTTTTTACAGACTATAGTGTAATTTCTGTTTAATTGCGCAACTCATAATGCGATTCAGGAAAATTAGCGTGAAATGGTTAAGGAAAGTAAAGAAAAACAGTGATGAAGTTTTTGTGGACAAACATCCGTCGCCGTAGTTTACTTGAGACTGTCTCATAATGATACCTACCACCATGATTAGTCAAATCGAAGACGTGTCCTTTACCGCCGCCCCCGATCCCCACCACGCTGACGCCGTGATGGAAATCTCCGCCTATGTATCCGTCGCCGCCTCCGCCTTCATGTCCCCCTCCACCGCCACCTCCTCCTCCTCCTCCTTCGTGGACTGCGTAGTTGCCCTGCCAACCGCCTCCGATGTCTCCGCCCCCTCCACCGTAGAGGGCGTTGCTCTGCCAGTCACCGCCCCCTCCGTGGTCGCCACCGCCTCCTCCAAGGCTGAGAACGCCTAGAAATGGAATGTGAACCAATTAATTCATTTTTCAGGAGAAAACTTAAACTTTTGTTTGTTGAGATTGGTAGGTGATATACCGAGTGTCCCAGAATTTCCTTGACACGTGATATTTTCGTAACGAAAAACGTTTCAAGCAGGAACTGAGCGGTACTTTTGAAGGTACTATAGGGTCTATCATACCATGCATTCAAAACATTTTTTTTGTACGTCAACCACTAAAACTCACCCCCAACTTTTTTTTTCAAATAGCACCCCATAGGTTTTCCTACATAAATGATATCCCCATTTTATTTAAAATATTGTGGTACCTTTAATTTTATATGCAAACTTATTTTTTCCGTAAAATCATAAGCATAAGACGAATGAAATGATAATTTGTTTGACGCCTGATATTTTTGTAACAAAAACGGATAAAAAAGAAAAGTAAGTGGGTTTTTCAAGGGTAGTGAATGACCTATCATTCCTTGCTTATGAACCATTTTTTTTTTACTTAAATCCCTGCAATCCACCCCTAGCTTGCCCTTTCAAATTTCAATCCATAATTTTGCCTGGAAAAATAAATTCTTTACTTGAATTTAATTATCGTAGTGCCTTACTTTTTATGCCCCTACTGCAATTTATCGTTATTTTTTGTTCGTTTAATCCATGAAATCGTAAGCATAAATTAATTAAAACACATGTGTGGAAAATATTAATTTTTTTATTATAATGAATCAACTAATAAAAAAAAATGTGACCACAAAACTAAGTGCAGCTAGCTAACTAACTATCGCAGCTATTATAAAACTTAGAAGGTTGTCACATTACTATGTGACTAAGCATGGAATATGTCAGCTTAGGTCAGACGGTAAAATTGTAGTATTTTTGTACTTGATGAAATCGGTTGATTTAAGGAACGTTCAACCACAGATAAGTTGATTTTTTAATTATTTTTATACGATCGGATGTAAAATTTGATAGCCTTATTTCTAATGATATGGTTATGAATATTAGTCTTTGACATTTTTCATTAAAATTCAAATTTTCAAGATGGTATTTCTCAATTTACTACCTATAAACAGCCTAGCCATTAAATATATAAACAAAAAACTTTTCAAATGGAAGAAAACAACTAACTTAGCAGAAAGATACAAACGAACTAGATGAAAGAGAAGTTGGAGTACGGCAGAATTGGGTATTTTTCGCAGCATACTAACTACTGCAATACCCAAGAAATTGACAGTACAAAAATAGTACAAATGTTACCGTCCAACCTAAGCTGTCGCGTTTTATGCTTAGTCACTTGGCAAAGTCACAGCCTTCAGTTTTATAATCGCTGCTATATTCAATTTTTCCTAATATCTACTAATAAAATGGTGAATTGCACTTGAACGGTTCATTTTAAGTTCTATGTGTGATGCATAAAGTCACATTAAAATTGGCCCAGTAATCTAAACATGCAATAATATACAGGGTGTTTGAAAGACGCAAATTTGATTTGTGACGCTTTTATTGGACACCCTGTATAAAAGTAATTATTATTAAAATGTAATCCATCTCGACCTACATATACTCACAAAGTTAATTTGCTGAAAAGCGGTAGATACCGTTTGGTCACAAGAGTCCGAGGCGTTGAGCTTGACTCACCCTGTATATTTAGTGAGAATCTATTGACTCTTAAAATTAATTCACGGAAGTTATGCTATGCGCGATCATTACACCAAGAACTAATCGGACCAGCAATCTAGCGAAACCCTATTAACTCTATGCAAAAACCAATTAAACATAATGATAACAATCTGCTCAATGGAGCGTTCGGATGCTCTTCACCAAAATAAAAAATTATATGAAAGTGATCGCCACTTTTAATTGCTGAAAAAAGTCATTAACCTTTCGATGACGATTTGAAAGTGAACGTGCTTCAGTTATTATATAAAAAATGCCATTTATGTAGATTAATTGATAAAAGGTAAAAGTACTGCCGATTGTATTTCGTTTAACTGTTTGCTATTACTTTCTCCCGATATGATGTATTTGTCCCAAGAATTGCAACTGTGTACATATAGTTGTATATGTCTCGTTTTTACCGACTAACTAGGTGGAACTGACTTGGTTTTATCACATCGTGTTTCATGCTTTCGACAACCATATAATTGGTTGAACCGGTGTAAGCAGGATTACATGGATGATAATATATGCGGCAGTAATCTTTGATAATTATACAATCCCATGTTGTGAAGGACCTATAATAGGGGTGCTTATGGATGAAAAAATGTCATTCCAGCCGCATGTGGAAAAACTAATTTCCGCTTGCAATAGAACACTTGGTTTTATTTGCAGATCGTCCAAGGATTTTAAAAGTTCAAGGGCCATGATTTCGCTCTATTATGCCTACGTCTACAGTAAGTTGAGTTTTGCCTCCGTCATATGGAATCCTTTGTACAAAACCTACATAGATCGTATTGAGCGAATACAAAATAAATTCTTGAGAACACTGGGTTTCAAAATTGGCCAACCGGTGCAAAATAGTCACTATGAGGATTTGAGAAAAGAATTTAGCATACTTACTTTGAAACAGAGGAGAATATTGTCAGATCTTTGCCTTATATATAAGATAATTTATGTGTTTGATAGTCCATACCTTTTATCTAGAATTAATTTTAATGTCCCAGATAGACAGTATAGACAAGTTCCTTTTTTTAAAATTCCATTTCGAAGAACAAATTTGGGAGTAAACTCTCCTTTAGTGAGAGCCCAAAGAACATACAATGACCTTTGTAATGTTAACGCGGATGTATTCGTAGTCAACTTTAACACTTTCAAGTGCACCCTGCGTAGACAGTTATTGTTAATGTTACAATAAGGTGTAGTGCTGTTTAGTGAGCTTACTGAGGTTAGCAACTTGATGTTAGATTCCTAGCTGTATTCACATTCATAAACACTTGACAGATATAGCCATATGAATTCTTTTTCCGTTTTGTTTTTATCTTTTACATTATACACTGTTGTAAGTAGTGGGTAAGTTTTTGGAATGTATTTTGTTTTTACCCTAAATTGCAATAAATAAATATAATAGTTAGTGGTCAGTCACTGTCTATAGGATTTCCGAAGAAATGGAGTCGTCAGGTTGATTAACTCAATACTTTCCACTCATAATGTTGTTATTATTTTTCCATTGCATGAAGGTTTAGTCTGAGACCTTGCAACCAAATCATCACCCGCAAAAAAACATCCAACACAAAAACTCTCGCAAATAGTTTCTAGCATCTCCCTCCGTAGGAACTTGAACGACACAGTTTTTATTCTGCAAGCTTCAACTGGACGAAGCAAAATGATCAGGAAGGAACCTCCAAACCGTCTAAAAATGAAGTTTAAGCTATTTTTATAATTTATAATTAGTGTTTTGATTATTGCTGCGCCGCTACTGGTAATAAAAATACTACGTCGAAATACACAATACAGAACGACCGAAAGTAATATTAGTATGTATAGTATTGTATTAGGCTCCTCGCAGGCCCATATCCAGGATTTATTTTTTAGGGTGGCCCAAATGAGGGTTGCCACCTTTTAATTTTGCTTGACCGGGGCATTTTTGTGGATTAGATTTTTAGCGGTATTACATTATGTAATGGTGGGGGGGGGGGGATGCGGACCTCCTGGTTTCCCTCTCCCCTAAATATAATACGAATACAACAAATTTTTCAGTTTCACAATCCCCAATCACCCCAATTTCATCCCCACCAAAAAAAAGTTGAACTTAAGAGCGTACGTTTTTGGTAACCTAATTTCAGTCGCTCTGTTTGTCATTTGTTTGTTGTCCGTCTGACTGTTCGGTAATTTTTGACACCTATATAATCAGGATCGTAGTTATTGAATTTTGACAGTTAGTTGCTACTGCAGCAGGGACGGAATAGTTATTTACATAAGTCCCGAAAGTGAGAAATCACTTTCGGGTAGCTTTACGTATAATATTTTTCCTGCAGCTATTTATTAGATAGTAAATAATGAAAAATAATAGGGATAGATACTATAAGCATAGCATAGTAAACAACCAGCATAATATCTCTGAGGATTTCCCATATAAAAATGGTTTCCACAGAATTTGACCTTGGGATGATTTTACGGATGTGAAGTTTGGGTAGAGATGCGAAAATGAAAATATCGATACCGGTACTAACTCGATATTTTTTAGCCAAATAGGCGTGTTTGGTTCGTACAGAGCATTTTGTGCAACTGATTATACCCCTCAATAATTATATAATTATTTCGATACCGATACAAAAGTATCGATACCAGCTTGGAATGCCTCAAAAAGTATCGATGACCAAAATTCTTGATATTAGTGCAGAAGTATCGAAGTATCGTTAGCATCCCTACAAAAAATTATCCAAAAGGGAGGATGCCCGTGTAATTACCGCCAACCTGAGATATTGTGCTAGTTGTTTACTAATTTTACTATGCTGTGCTATTTATAAGTATCACTTATGAACATTACAGCCGATCTCCAAAATAGAACTTTCGGTATGATTTATTGCTTTTCGATTTAATCGAAATCATACCGAAAGTTCTATTTTCGGGATGGCTGCAGAAAAGCTTTATAGGTCTTCAAAATCAATCCAGCGGCGGCAGATGATTCCACAAGCTTTCTTGAACCGGAAAAGTACTAGATACCTACTACTACGATTACAATGAATTTAGATATCGTTATGAAAACTTTACCACGTTTGGAAAAAATGTTTGTATAACAAAACAATTATAAATTGAAAACGGGAAAAAAACCGACTCAGTTTAAATGACACCAAGTACCAAACATTTCCAAAAAAAAAAAATAGTAAGATACTCACCGGCATCAAGGAAACCTGGCCTGCAGTATCCAAGGGATATCAGTGAAGAAAACACGATGTACTGAAATAAAAACAAAGCTATTTAAGTGTAAGATTAGGCCGTTGTAAATTAGTGCTTTGTGCTCCCCAAGCATAAAATTCTTGAAGTTCCTGAAGCACCTCAAAAGTGAACATTTAGTAGTGGCAAGCCTGAAATTTTGAATTTAACGTAATCCAATCTCAATCCCCCTAATTTGACTATTAGTATTTAAAGTGAAAACAATATGTGTCTTTGAATCATTTCTTAGAATATTTACTGTAAATGCAAAATTTAAAAAGTCATTGTTGAATGGTTTAATTTTCGGACATTTGTTATATCTTTACCCACTATTACCACGTTTCAGGAGGAGGTCTAATTATCAGTTACCCTAAATAGCTTCTTCATATTCGCTGATAACGAGTATATCAATATTTATTAGTTTTATAGAAGAGTCAATGATTATCAAACAGACGACGATACCGGGTGTCCCAGAACTTTCTTGAGAAGTGATATTCTCGTAACGAAAAAAAGTTTAAACAGGAACTGAGTATTTTCGAAAGTACTATGGGATCTATCATTCTATGCTTTCAAAACATTTTTTTGTACTTCAACCCTTAAAACACACCCCCAACTTTTTTATTCAAATAGTACCCAACAGTTTTTCCTACATAAATTAAGTCCTTATTTTATTGAAAATTTTGTAGTATCTTTGATTTTATACACAAACCCATTTTTAAAACTAAGTGGGCCTTTTAAGGGTACTGCGAATCATACCATGCTTTCGGAAAGAAAAAAAATTTACTTCAACCCCTAACACTCACCTCCAACTTTTTTTTTCAAATTGCAATCCCACAACTTTTCCTACACAAATGAAGTCATTATTTTATATAAAATCTTGTAGTGCCTTTGATTTCATACACACACCGATTTTTTTTCGTGAAGTTATAATAAGGATAAGGATAAGATTAAAGTTTGAGGCATAAATGTTTTCATAATAAAAAAGGATAAAAAAGCTTTTTTCGAAAGAACGATATGAGAGGTCATTCGGTACCCTTAAAAAAGCAGTTCTCCTTTTTATCCGTTTTTTTTTTTTTGAAAAACTATTAAGCGTCAAACAAATACTTATCTACTTTATATTACGCTCATGATTTTACGGAATAAATAAGTTTGCATATAATATCAAAGGTACCACAAGATGTTAAATAAAAGAAGGATATCATTTATGTAGGAAAATTTATGGGGTGCTATTTGAAAACAAAAAGTTTTCGAGTGTGACGTACAAAAAAATGTTTGTAATGCATGATATGACGGTAGACCCTACAGTACCTTTAAAATTATAACTCAGTTCTTACTTGAACCGTTTTTCGTTACGAAAATAGCAACACCATACAACACCAAAAAAAAATGAGTATTTCGGTTTTGAAATTGAACTTAAGATTAAGCTTAAATAATAGCAGCCTTAAACAACATATGAACATTATCGTCTCTTAGTAAAATTTAAATAATAATAGATATTTATAGTAGATATATGGCAATAATATAACTCTAAAAGAAGCTTCAGGGTGCGGAAGGCAAGTGGCCCTTTTTGCCTTTTAAAAACGACAATTTCTTTACGATGGTAATGAACGATTAGTAAACATTACCTTAAACATCCTCCCTAAACTGGTTCAAACACACAGGCAGAAATTGGGGCACCGGACTGACACGGTCCAGCGGAACTGACACTTTTATAGCGCGAATGCACCGAATAGAAGGAACGGTCGCGCGAACGATGAGAGGGATTGTCTCTCTTCTGATAGCCAGCGAAAGTTCTTTCTCTTCGCCGACGACACGTGACTGCTATCTATAACATACGAATGGGTGTATCGTGTTTTTTTTTGTTAAATTGGAATCCCGATCTAATTTTACTATCACCATAATAATATACTTACAGCGTGACCGAAATGGGTGTCAACAGTACTGGAATTTCGGGAAATAGTCACTGGGTCATGTTGATTTCTGTGTTAAGTAGGCAAGAAATAAGCTGGAAATATGTATAGATTAAACGGAACCCAACTTTTGGGGGGATCGAACAAGAATTTTAAATTTAAATTTCCTTATTGTGAAAAACGTGTTTAAACTTATATTCATCATCATCATAGTCACAATGTCTTAACAGACATGTTGTGAACTCGTAAAATGCATTAGGTCGGAGCTAGAGTATTGCCGACACGAATAATATCAATAGTTTTGAGAACTGTAGCTCGCCATGGTTCGCGATTTACTGTCAGTTCAGTGGCGCTATTGATACTCATATCCAGCAACTGTTTCGTCGTATCCACCCAGCGTGTAGGGGAACGGCCACTGCGCAGCCCACTCGGGGCCTGACCCTGAACTGCAAGTTTCTCCATATTATCGCTTCTGTACGTATATGTCCAAAGAATGTTAGCATTCTCGTCGAGACAATGGAGTATAGTCTCTTTATTGGATTGCCGAGCTCATCCAGTATGGAAACGTTAGTTCGATGGGCGGTATAAGGAATTCTCAGCATTCTCCTCCACGTCCACATTTCAAAAGCATCTATGCGAGCTCGATCTGCCTTTTTAAAAGTCCAAGTTTCCGAGGCGTACAAAAATATGGAGAACACAAGATACTGAACCAGCAATTTTGGTAGCTTTAGTGATGTTATGGTTAAGCCATATTTTAGTATAAGCTTTGTCATGGCCACACGTGCCCGTTGAATGCGCCGTCGAATCCCATTTTCACAGCTCAAAGAACCGAGGTACACAAAACTTTGAACTACTTCACGACGGCCTACTGACTTTATTGCTTGATGATTATCGTGCTCTCTATCTACGATCATAACCTTATTGGTCTTGTTGTAGTTCATACCAAGACCATATGCTGTACTGTGTTGTTCTAAGATGTTTAATAGAGCTACTAGTTCTTCCTGAGAAGCAGCAATAAGGGTTGTATCGTCAGCAAATCATAAGTTGGACATTTTGCTTCCGATTAAATTATATGATTTGTAGACGTAGACGCATACAAATCATTACCAAAATACATAAATTTATAGTTTTGTAAAAAATAAAATGTCTGTTCTGGGCTTCAATAAAATTTGTATCTTCAACCTTTCAAATTTAAAGTAGCCTCCCTGTGTCGTAAGATCTCTCACGAATTTCCTGTACATTGACGGACATTATCTATCTTTGGATAATGTTGAGAAATTTCCGATTGCCAAAAATATCGGGAAAATATTGGCAGGTCGGTAGATTTCCGCGCTACTATGAAATATTGTAACATTTCATACATTTTATAAAACAAACCACTAATTTCGACTACGAGGAATTAATAGTTATTCACACCTAATTATTGTTGGAGTGCAATATTGTTGCTAAACGCATTTATGAATTCGACAGTCTGCAACAATGCAACAGCAGCGTTAAAAATAACCGGAACAAATAGATCCGCATTTTTGACATTCTAGTTACTTTGTTATTTTTTCCATCGACCACTCATGTATTATCGTTTACACTAGCCAATATTTAAAACAGTATAAATCAAGTACAAACAGCAGCTGATTTACCGGTGTACGCGTAGTAAGCTTAAGCTTAGTGCTCCAAATTATCCATTCCCCAACAACTGGAGGCTAAAATTTATATGATTTTTTTTTTATCGAGTCAGAAGCATCCTACGCACATTTCATAAAATAAAAGAATAATGTATATGGGACAAGTACTTTACACCTATGTATATAACGGTCACACAATTTTTGCCCAGTAGCGGGCTACGTCAATGGCGTTCGGGTGGGCCAACATCAGGTCTTCAGGGCTGCATTGGGCAGGGCATGACGGGCAATTGAGCAGATGTTTTGTTGTTTGGGGTTCACCACAATCGCAGAGAGTGTCGGTTGGCAGATAGCCCCATCTTTTTAAAGTTTCTTTAGACCTGGCCGTTTCGGTTCGGAGTCTATTAAGGGATCTCCATACGCTCCAGCACTCATCATATCCTGGTGCCATCTCTTCCGATGGTATCATCCAGGGGCGTTCTTTGGCAGCTCTCCACTGATCCAGGTTACTTGCTGGGGCCACTCCAAAATCCTCCGTGGATTTAAGAAAGCTTTTCCTGGATTTTAGCCTCTGATGAGCGGGTAAAATACCGTGAAGGGGGTGTCGATCCGAAGTCGAAGCTTTGCATCTCTCCCTGTATGATGCAGCCTTCCTACGTACTGCTGGTGGGGCAATTCCAGCTAAATGGTAGACCTTTTCAATAGATGTTGGTTTGAGACAGCCGGTCACCAGTCTACAGGTTTCAATAAGGGCAACATCTACTTGCCGAGAATGAACCGAGTTGCACCACACGGGTGGTTTTTAGAACCCGTGGGTTTGCCCCCCAAGTAGAACTAGTGATTTTTCGGAGGATGTTGTTTCTTCCGGACACTTTCATTTTAGTGTTGCTGCAGTGTTGCCGGTACGTTAGAGCTCTGTCCAGTGTCACACCTAGGTACTTCGGGTGTGTACAGTGGTGTAGGGGCACGCCTCTCCATATTAGCCGAAGTGTTCTAGAGGCTTCCCTATTTCGTAGGTGAAAGGCGCATGTCTGAGTTTTCGTTGGGTTAGGTCTCAGTTGGTTCCGACTATAGTACTGATCGAGCTCCAATAGCGCCTCAGATAGTCCCTGCTCAACCTCCTCGAAAGAGTCAGCCTGTACTGCGATGGCTCTATCGTCGGCGTATATATAGCTCGAGGTACCTAGGGGAAGCGGTTGGTCATTGGTGTAGATGTTAAACAGGGTGGGAGCCAGTACGCTTCCTTGCGGCAGTCCATTTTTCTGACGACGCCATCTACTTTGCTTACCCTGGAATTCGACTGAAAACGTGCGGTTTTGAAGTAGGCTCTGTATTACACGGGTAAGTTGGAAATCTTTAGTTATCCCATATATTTTCTGAAGCAGTGCTCGGATGTTTATGGAATCATATGCTGCCGTCAAATCAATGAAGAAGGATTTATATGATAGGAATGATGGTAACTTATATAGGTAATTGAAAATGTAACCAATCAGGTTGGAAACGAATTCGGTCCCTAAAATGAACGAATGGATATTTTTAAAAAATCCGGAGAGGCTAAAACTGTGTTCGATTAATCCCGCTCCTTCCGGTGCAATAATGAAAAGCACATTAATGATAATGAAAAATAATATGGATTAATTTCGTTCTGGTTTAATTTTAAATTGTTTTATGCTACGTGATGTTTGTCGCCATTCCTACCTGGTATTTATATAATACATGAAAGTGTGTTGATTAGAATGAATAAAATAGGAAATAGGCTTTCTGGTAACAATAGTCACCAGTGCACAGGGCATCATTGCAAATGTGAGGATGGCCTTGGGTTCTGCCCATCCTGCCTTCAGCTTCAAGGATCCTTAAACCTAGTACAGTCTGCCTGAGATACCCAAGCAGAGCTTCACACCGACATGAAATGTATGCCAAGGACTTTTCCTCCTAGCCTCAGCGTGCACACGTTAGGTCGCTTGCCACTCCCATTACATACAAAAGTGAGGTCTGAAGGACAGGTGTTATGGCCAGATATCAGGCCCACGAGTGACCTTAGTTGGATTCTGTACAGTGAGAGAAAGAACCGCCCACCTTGGCCAGAGGACATAAAATAAGTTCTCTAGCTTGACGGAGATGCCCAGAGACTCATCTCCATCTCATAAGATGAGTCCGCCGTTTCATTACCGCAAACACCAGCATGAGTCGGCACTCACATACAGAGAGCAAATATAGTATCTTTTCTTATTATTGTCTCCCCCAATGAGGTATTTATTTTTGGTCACGTGACGTCCGATTCAAAAATTTTTATGGGACACCCTGTATATTTGTGGCTTTTTGTATTTCTCTCTATAAGACTATTCCAACAAACTAGCATACTTGAGGTCTAAAGTAATTAGTTCAAGAGCTACAGCCTACAGGTACTTAAAGGATTGCACCACTACCATTGATTATAACATGTACCCCTACAGTTAAATTACTTTGGTATGTATTTGTTTCATAATGGTAGTGGTACAGTCCTTCAAGTACCTGTAGCTCTTGAACTAATCACTTTAGACCCCAAGTGTGCTAGTTTGTTGGAATAGCCTTATCGAGAGAAACACAAAAAGTCGCAAATATACAGGGTGTCCCATAAAATTTTTTGAATCGGACGTCACGTGACCAAAAACAAATACCTCATTGGGCGAGACAATAATAAGAAACATACTATATTTGCTCTAATTTACACCCTCAAAATTATAATTCGCTACTACTGCCCAGTCCATATATATAGCTTGTCTTAATCGTCGTGGGACACCCTGTATATAACACCTTATGTCTTGTCGAAATGTCATCCAGAACCTTTCTACACTGCAGAACGAGCCTTAATGTAACCCTATAAGCACTCAATGGCTTTAATACTGCCTGGCTGTTAGAGCAGATAGTATTCCGCCTCCTAGGCCCGTGAGAAAAGTGTGTTATAGTTCTTATCTTTTAATGTTAATGCAGCATTCGTTCATTTCTTTTAGTTTATTTTCATATATTTCTTATAGTTAATAACAGTGCATCTCTTCAGTTTTGTTTTTATATGGTATTAATAAAAGAAATTAAGATTAAATGGAAAGAAGCATATATTATGTAGAACGAATACACGAACATAGGATTCAAGAGAGAGCCAGATTTCATGGCTGCTTCTGGAAGAAGGGATATCGGAAGGCCGAGAAAAAGGTACCGTAACTGGTAAAATGTGCCTAAAACCTGAAGTGGAAAAGAAGATTAATAAATGCACAAATACGCTTTTATGCTTATTAACGTTTTGAAAGTGCACCATCTCTCCATTTTATTGGCCACTTAATATTAATTCAATCGGATCATAACGTTCATATTCCTATGATGTAATGTAAATTTCAGCTAATGTTGGCATATAAAAATCTTACGACCTGTAGCGAAATAGGATATCATCACTGGATTACATGTAAGTAATATAAGTCGCCATAACTTCTCTACTACCCTGTCTGTATAATTGATGCGGTCCAGAGAAGGGCAATTCGATTAATTGGTGACCCGGCCTTTACGCGCCACATCCAGCCACTTGGTCATCCGGCGTCTGATTGGTAGCCTCTCACTCTTCTACCGATATTCAAACGAAGTCGGCTCCTCTGAGCTATCCTTTATAGTTCCCCTGCTCACCGATCGTGTCAGATGCATCAAGAACCGAGCGGTACGACCGCACATTTACTGCCAGGGTTTCCAAGGCTTGGAATGGACTGCCAGATGTATTTACATATATGCCTACGGGTGTGTTGGCCTATTCAAGTCCACGTAAAAAACTTTCCCTTACACCTTCTCAAAGCAATCGCAGTACGTGGTGTGCACGTCAGTTATAAGAAGAAAAAAAATGGAGTCAAGTTGATTGACTCAGTACTTCCCACACACAATGATGATACCATTTTATTATTTCCCATTGCATGAAGCTATAGTCTAAAATCCCCTTGCAACTAAATTATTGCCAATCCGCCCGCAAAAACAACATCCAACACAAAAACCCTCGTAAATAGTTTCTTGCGTCTCCCTCATCCTAAGGAACTAGGGCGCCACAATTTTTTCAACATGCCGGAACTGGACGATGCGAAACGATCAAGAGCCTCCAACCCGTCTAAAAACGAAGTTTGAGCTGATTTTATGTTTTTGGTTTTTTGATTATTGCTGCGCCGCCACTGACACGGTTTTTCAAAAACAGAGTCTTTTTCCATTCTCGCCTTGGGCGTAATACTATGTCAAAATTTAATTAAAATCAATTGAACAATTTTTGCGTTACGCGATATCGAACGATCTAAAACAATACTCGTATGTATACATCACAAAGTCTAAGTCCCGTGGTTTCTATAATAAACATGCAACGTTCGGATGGACCTAAAAAAGTGTATCATGCCGCTAGGTTTTTCATTCACATATCAATGGAGCCCATTACGAATACAACAAATTTTTCAGTATTACAACCCCCCACCCCCCAACCACCCCAAATTCACCCCCACCCAAGAAAAAGTAGAAAATGATCATGATCCTGCAGGACCCCCTAAAACGCCTAAAAACGAAGTTTGAGGCATATACGAAATTTTTCGTTTTTTGCTAATTACTCCGCCCCCGTATAACGATTTTCAAAATTATAGGAACATTACCTACTATGACCCCACAGCATAACGCTGCCCAAATTTCATCACAATCCATGCAGCGGTTACTGAGATTACGAGGGTAGAAAAACGCGACAGACAGACAGACCGACAGACAGATAGACCGACAGACAGACAGACAGACGACCGACAGACAGACAGACCGACAGACAGACCGACGGAAATGAGTGACATGGATTTTCGTTATGTACATAAAAACGCCCAAAAAGCATATTATCTCAAAATCAAAAATTTTCGCGATCACAATACTCCCCTCACCTATCGGTGTGGGAAGTAAAAACACCTAGATTGAATGTTGAACTCTTTACTGACTTTCGGTGACTCTTGTAGCCTTTACGGAGTACGTACAAATGGATTGACCAAACATTGATTGTTTTTTGTCAAGAGTTGTACCTACTTTGATAAATACTATAGAGAGGTCACTGAAATATCTGTAAATTGTATAGAAATCAATAGCCAGCAACCTCATCCATAGTTTTCTGAAAATGGCATAAAGAAACGTCACATTTCGAAAAATCCAATTTAAATCAGTCTCCACAATGAGAACGTCCATTCGTCACTACTCAAGCATCAACGACGGCGTCGGTGTGTAGTTAGAAATTGGCATGTTTTTGAAAGCACAGTAAGACCCTTTGTGAATACCATTTGACCATTTTGACTTCGAATCTATCAGTTTAACGTATAGTACTGTATGATAAATACATTAAAGGTAGGTATTTGGTTGTAATTGTTGTATTCTCAATTTAGATTCGATAAGAATTCATAGAAATATACAGAGCCCATTCCTTGTCTTTGACGAACTAAATGCAAGAGACAAGAGCCCTAACCATATAGGCATAGTTAAATCCCTGAATCTGAGGGGGCATAAGACCCTGGATCTGGGGAACTTAAGTACCCCCCAGGATACAATAAACTAATTTCATTCCTGGAGGGGGGGGCAAGCCCCCACCTAACAACGCTTATATATATGACCCTAACGGTAACTTCACGTTTAACGGGGTCACTAAATTTAACAGTTTTACATATATATCTTTGTTCATTGTAAGGTAATTTAATCAGTTATCTTATTGTCACCTCGGTCCATCCAATAAAATACCTGCCGTGTGAAGAGCCACCCTTTAGTCCACTGTTCGCTGTTTTTGTTGTTTCTCTTATTTTCACTAAAAGACATGTTTGCGAAGACAACCACTACATAAAATCTACCAAAAACTTGTGCGATTGTAGACAATATATACTTAAGGGTCTAGAGTATAGCGCCCGAAATTGAGAATCCAAGAAAAGGCGCATTCCCGTGTTAGCGAGGAGGCGTGGCCGCCTGTTCGCTTTCTCCAGTGTGTGTCTAAGATGAGGGGAGATAAGTCCAAAAATCCAAAGGTAAGGTCAAAAGGTCCAAAGGTCACCATAAAAATGAATTTTGCATTCCCAAACTCCTGACGTTACCTTTAAACTTATAGTAATGGTTCAAAGAGCAGATTGAAGAAGAAAGCTTACGCTTTGTGACCTATTTGGTCCTTCTTTGATATCGTGTTTGGTTGTTAAATTACAGACATTTGAAGAATGTAAGATTTTGCATTGCAAGTTTTTTTGCGCACTAAAAAACTTTTTGAGAAAATCGCACATAGGTATCATTCATTAATGTCTTAACTATCACCTTCTGGAATACTGTGTATGTAGTTTGAAAAACAAGTAGTGCTGTTCGAGATATGGGAATCCGTGTTTAAACATGGGAAATATAATATATTATATGTTTAACTATGTCTACCCAGGCCCCTTAGTACGGTATTGTTTGCGTGTTGATGGAGGCAATGATTGTATTAAATCTTGTATAAAATCATTATAACGAGCGGGCTAACCACCGATACTATTGTGGTTTTAAATAGAGGGCCTGGAACGGATAACAGCTTGTTCACTACTATTATATAACGCCCCTAAGAACTACACTCGCGAGAACTCTGCTAATCTTAAAAGAGAAGCAATATGATGACGGATGATCAAATGATTTGCAATAGGAAATATAAAACTTGAATAAACACTCCCTGGATACATTAATTTGTATGCAGTCGAGTGGTCTAATTTCCCTGTACTATGAACGTGGCGTCCGCTTTCTTTCGGGTATCATCGGTTGACGTTCGCTAATCTGCCCCGTCTCCGACCAAATCCGTCTGTCAGTTTGTTTATCGACGTGTTTAATTAGTAATTTCGGAAAATATTTACTAAAACGGGTGGTGTTCAGACTGAGAATGTGCTCATGATGGTATTGAAAAAGTGTTGTATGACATCTTGTGACAACGATTCTCATAACGGCGATTCGAAAACTACATATTTCCCGTTCCCCAAGGATTTTGATCTGTACGTATGTTTGTGCATCTATTTTTAGTCCGATTTAACTTGCAATTATAACTAGTGAGTAGTTACTGATTCCTTTTAAATCCAGGAATTTAGCCCGATATAGAACATCACGGTGTATAGTTAGGTATTTGGAATTGCTTTCAGTTAAAACAGAAATTTTTGGGTGTATCTGTAGGTTTGTGTGTGGGTTTATTGGTTTTTTTCATGAACGTTACATTGCTTTTTTGCACGAGGGTAGTAACGACTTTCTGTATAATTATATCTTTCAGGTTTCTGCTCTGTAATTTGCATTCATCATTTGTAGATCTAGATTTTCGACAGCATGCTATCATAATTATCTTCAAAATCAGGACAGGGCGGTGATAGTGATCATTGTATTTCTTTAAAGGTCAAACAAATGCCTTATTGCCTTATCTAAACCTACACCACTGCTATTCATTTCCTTTTCCTTTGATGCTCTGCCAGTGCTGGGGATGGGTAAGTGTGTGAATATCACATCACAGTAACTATTCGAGCTGCCAAAAATTCCAAATTGAAATGGTTTTCGATATTTAATTGGCTAGTTGATACCTAGTTTATCTGACCAGAAAATCGGCCCACATTGTATTGATATGAACTCAGCCAAATTTTTATAGCAAGTTATTATGGGTATAGAGGCATTACCTTCTAGAGGTGCTTCTAGCTGATACAGTTTTATATTTTACAGTTCTTAAAATAAATAGATATCCTTCCAGTGGCATGGAAGTAATGAAAGGTAAATAAAAATACATCTTATAGAATGCTTAACCTCGCTTCACATTTTGGGGTTCCGACCTATTTCCCAAAAAACACAAAAGGGGTCATTAAACTTTTGGGGAGGGGCTAAGGGTGGTTGTAAGTGTAATTAAGAAGAGTAGTATCTGAAAATTTGCCCCAGGCAAAAATATTTCATACTTGTTAATTTAAGTCAAATAGCTATATTTCCTTAGTTGTATTCCTCAAAACCTATTTTTTTAATAGCTTATATAGATCTGATATCTTTTGGTGCCTTTATACAACCTATCCTTTACAACTCAATAGCTACTATAATCTCACTAGGTAAATATAATGCAATTTTGCATCTTCCTTCTACTACAGAAAGAAAATATATATAATCTTCGCCTCTTTTTGCAGCTTTCTGTAGTCAATGAAAATGCTCTTTACTAAACTCCCAGATAAAATCTAATTTTATTGCAAATTTATCTGCTTTTTCAGTGCATCTTTGGTTTTATTGATTGGGCATATTAAACTGTCTCTCAAAGGATAATGTCCAAAATGATATTGAATTATCCCTTTATAAAATCAATTGAAACTTGAAACTATTTAACAATAGCCGCAATCAAAAAAGCCCAGGAAAATTTAAAACAATTGATGGCCTATGAATGAATATTTCTTGAGCGTATTCGTTTTTTCTATCTGCCCATCACTACTCTGGAAGCTCCCTATTTGCGCATCAGGCAACCAGTGTGACGATCACAGCCCAGTGCTAATAGAATGTATTTGTGCATAAAAATAATACTTATAAGGGTATAAGTGATTTACTATTGACTTGAGAAAATGTTTATAATCTATCTTGTACTTGAGATAAGACTATCTAAAGTGGTTTAAAGTTCAAAATTCATCCACAACTAAAAAAATAGAGCATAGCTTTGTTTATTATAAGTGGACCCACTTGTATTGACTATATCATTGAAAAAACATATTGTACCTAGCAGACAATTATCTTGATACATGCTTCTAAGCAAATAATTATAAAATCTTTTTCATATTTTCCTGCCTTATTGCCATTGTGAGCATATTATGGAACCTTATTCTAGATATAAATTCTAAAATGTATCCTGTAGTCAATGTTTTAGATCTTACCTATACAACGTACCTAATATAGTCAGTAATACATTCACATATATGTTTGAATACTGAAGCTTTTTCTACTTCTAAAAAGAATGCGAGGAGCCAAATCATAAACAAAACCTTTTTTTCTAACGAATGTGGTTTTATTATTAGGCAGTGACATGCATCTTGATATTGAAAATATGTGCTAATATTTTTACTAGCTGTTGAAGATGACTACTTCAACTGCTTTTTTTTCAGGTGTATGCAATGGGTGCAGAACAGTGGAAGACCAGAGTTCTTTGAACAGTTTGCATTTGAGGGTGCCTTGCCATTTCTGACCAGATTCATTTGCTCTGAACATTTTGGTGACAGTGATTATCTTGATGTTACAAATAGAGACTTAGGGTAATAAGAAAGTATGGCATTATTCAAAAAGATTTATGTATTTTTAACAAAAAAACGCTTTTGGAATATGTTAGTGGCCATTTTCTGAATTTGAACATGTTCACCTTTGATTTGTCTGTAATAACCAAAATCCGTTTTTCTAGATTAAAACCAAATGCCATACCAAGACTGAATCTAATCCTAGGTCCAGTTGAACCTGAAGTTGACTTAGGTGAAGACACAGAAAATATAGATATAAAACAAGAGCCCCTTGAAACAGGTAAATATTTTTTTTGTCATCAGTAACTTGCACTTTGCCAAGTAATTCTTATTCATACTACTAATATGCTACTTCTTGTTATTTATCTTCTTAATCCTTGGGGTTGTTATTTTAATATCATTTTATTATTGCTTATTCATAATAGGCATCACAAATGTTATTAATTAACTTGATTACCACTCTAGTATATTTTTTAATATTTTGTTTCAGAAGAATCACCTGAGATGACAGATCAAAAACCCCCTGATTCAGAAGATCCACTGAAAGTTCCAGTACCACCATTGAAATTTGGGGATGAAGGATTTTATGACAGTCTGCATTTATCAACAATGCTTAATGGTGATGGTAATAGATATATAATAATTCATAAGCTTTTGATCATATATATTCCAACTTGTTATTTTCAGGTTCATACACCAGTAATGAATCCTGTGACAGTAGCTCTCAAACTGATGAAGGAAGGGCATTAAGGTACTTAAATAAAAATTCCCTATGAAATATTATTTGTGGTCAGTGTAATATTTAAATATTCAAGGTTAATCCATGGAGAGCTAATAATTTCAACCTTTTTGTATGTGCCATTCTCACAATGACAATAAGGTGTTAATGGTTTTATATAAAAAAAAAAAACAGAACACCAATTTAACATTAATGGGTTATAGGAAACAGGAGTACAAATTCTGTCTGTTTGTCTTTTACGTTAGTTTTATGACTCCCTTTTTACAGCAATTTTGGTTTCTTGTTTTAGAACTTTATCTTGAATTATCTTGGTATTCTCTAGGGAATTTTTATCAAATGTATATGACATTTCAGAGACCTATTCTTTTGCCGATACGAAACTGCTGTGGATACAGAAAATAAGAGGAGAAGAATGAATGAAACAGAAGAACAAAGGAGAGAAAGGTACTAGAGTCCATACTTTTTAATATTGTCACCATACATCCCTCTTAATTTTCAAGATAACAGCTAGGTAGAAGGTTTAACCGTAACTATTTTTATTAAAGCAAAATTTGGCTGTACTTTGAAATCAATGTTCTTCAATATTGTTTTTATCAATAAGGGCGCAAGAACTGAATTTTTAAATGTGAGCGATCAAGTTATATAAAAAAGTAGATTATTTAAAAATGTCAGTGCTGCAGTGGCGTATGATTCTTAAAACTGTCGAATGCAAAAATTATATGAACGTTAAAGGCCCGGTCAAACAGAGAACGCGGCGTACGGCGTTCTCTAACAGTACAATGGAACGCTGTAACGCGGCGTTCTAGAACGCGGCGTACGGCGTTCCATTGTATTGTTAGAGAACGCCGGAACGCCGCGTTCTCTGTTTGACCGGGCCTTTACAGATACGGCTTGAGTTCGTTTTAGCGATACTCGAAATGGGGGTCAAGAGAGTGAAAATTGACGCAGATTGACGTCCTGAATCAAAAGACACGATTCCTAGACTGAAAAAACGCCCTGGCAGGGGGGACCCAGGGGGGGATATGGGTGATAGATCACCCCCCCCCCCAAAATATTTGGGTTCTGTAAAAAAACTTTATTACCTACCATTTTTTTTAAAGCTCAAACATACAAATAAAAGTAAAATACTTTCTTTAGTGTATTTTTTCACATCAAATTAAAATAATAAATAAATAGTTATGATTATAAGCTACTTCTAATACTCCAGCTACTACTCAAAAAAAAAAATCTGGGTTTGCCCCTGCGCCTGGTGATGAAATTCTGCGGCACTTTGAGATTTCACTACCTTACCTAACTTATCCTGACGAGTTGAATTATTGAGGTCAAACTGAATTTAATCAGAGGTAAATCAAGTGCTAATCGATTCTGCTTGATGTCTTCAAGCCCTCTCTACTACTCCCAGAGTGAGGAAATGCTGTGGGATGAAAACCAGAGTGAAAATCAGATATTTAATTTGTTTAAGCTTTTCAGCCTGTGTCCGAACAGCTAAAACATTTGAGAAAACTTAATATGAAGTTCGTTTCTTAGTATATATTGTCCAACGAGCGGTAATGACAGTAAAATAACTCATGCAGTTGAAGTTTTCAGCATGAGCCATAGGCGAGTGCTGTATAAATCAACAATTGAGTTATATTACTATTACAGCGGTTTGAATACTACACTTTATCTACGACCGAATCCCGAATCAATTAATAGTACGATTCAAATACATAATAATTACGAAATATTGACAACCTAACCTCACTTCTGTCACTGAAATAAATTCGCTGTTGTCGTTCAAATTAGCGATTGACGTCTCATAGCTACCTTTGCACTAGCTATAGCACCTATACTGCTATCTAGTAGGCATTGTTCATAACCTACGGGTGGAACGTGAGTTATAGAAAATAATTCACACTGTTTGTTTATAGATAGTATTACCAGTTGAAAAGTAATTTGGAGTAGATAAAATCAATTTAAACAATCTTAAATGGTTTACAGGTTACAAAGGGCAGCATTGGAGGCTAAAAGAAAGAGAACCACTGAAACTGAAGAAGAGAAAAAGCTAAGACGAATGAAAAACGCTCTGGCAACGGCTTTGCGAAGAAGAAGAGAGACTCCGGAACAAACGGCAGCCCGCAGAGAAAAAGGTCGGATCAGAGCTAGGTTGAAGAGGATGACAGAAACTGAAGAACAAACCAAAGCTCGAAGGTGAGCATTATAACGTTGAAAATCATTTTGCCTTAGGTATTATAAGTTGATAGAAAGTTTATACGAGACGTGTGCCTATAGATCATTTTCATATTACGTCACTGCGGGCATGGCTGGTGTACGATCTCGTACAGTGTTGCCAGATTATACGATTAATTGTGTAATTACACGATTTTGGTCCATATTATACGATTAGAGGGCAAATTCTTACGATTTTTAATACTGAAGATACGATGTACTTATGACTGCACGATTTTTGGGAGTCGAGTTGGACGAATTTCTCTCCATTTCATCTGGCGCCACTGGTTATACGAGATCGTACACTAGCCACGCCCACAGTGACGTAATATGAAAATTGATTTAGTTAGGTTCACATCATTACATGACTAGACGTTTGATCTGGATGGAAACATTAACAAAACTGCGAATGAGAAGAAAAAATGTATCTGCAAAAAGGCTTCTTATTTGATTTATGCTTATAAACCTTCTGGTTGTATGACTGCATACCCAATGGACACCATCACTGATTCTGTATTCTGTATAGTGGCCTAGTAAAATAAGCCATTTGGCATAAGAAAGATGAAGATGGATGAACATTTGGATGTAGTTAGCTGAAATTGTTTATTTAATAAAACTTCAATTTCATTTTAGAAACAAATTTCTACTTGAACCTACAAAATCGAAATCGAATATTTTGGAATATTTTTCCATAAATGGAAAGTATTTCTGTTTGTCTGTTAATCATTTGTGAAAAAAGGACTAATCGGGAATTTTTTACAACACTTTAAATTAAATTATTGCTCAGACCCTTAATTTCAATAAACTTCAATGGAAAATTACATCAAATAATAATTTCGCCATCTAAAACCTTTAGCGTCTTTAAAATGGGAATCTTGTATTGGGTCGCATAGTGTAAAAATACTTCTATTACCGACTTTTGCTCATATTTCATCATTGTGTGATATTATTAGGGTAATGTACTATAGCGGTTGCTATTAGGTTGTTCGGCCGGCATGGATACGTTTAGCTACTTGACGTTTGGCCAACACGAGTTGCATTCTCACTTTCTCAGTGCCATTACATGTTCAGCAACTGCCAAGGAACCGATGCCATCAACTCGTGTTGGCGAAAAGTTGAGCAATAAAACGCGCCGATACCAGATATCCGAGCGTAGGCGTAGCTGCGTCGGCCGAACAGACCAAAAGTACCATTAGTAAATCTTTTTTCTTTAGCAGTGAAAAATTTGAAAGATTTTTCAGATTTCATCATATCCGCCTTAGTAGGAGATGAATACTGCATCGACGGGATATAGTATTTCCTATTATATTGAGTTATAAGATTGGCGCTCTCAGGGAAAGATGTGGCATTTTTAACATATTTTTCAATCGTCGCATATTTACTACTAGGAGATGGCAACAACAGGCAGATGTTTCAGAAACCACTCATATTGTTGACAAAAAAACAATAACTCGATATAGTTTTTTCAGCTGTTCATCTCAGTTGTTAAATTTAGAAAAGGTCATTCTGTTGTTCATGCTTGTGTATATATTTATAGAGAGAAAGGTCGTATTCGGGCTCGTTTGAAAAGAATGACTGAAACTGAAGAAGAGTCTAAAGCTCGAAGGTGAGTATTTCCTTAAATGTTTTGATAATGAAATTAAAGCGATAATGTCGTCTCCACATGAGAGACGTGAAAACTCGTACACATGGGACCTAGCAATGCTACTATGAAACGTATTCGAAGCTTGTTGTAGGTTTGATCGACGATTAAGATAATGCAATGTATAATTTGCGGGCGAAATTGATTCGATATCAAAAAAGCTTTCGGCAGGTGGGTGGGGGGAGTTTAATTTTTTTTCATATTTGTATCCTTTAAACCAACCCTAAAAAAAATCTCTCATAGCTCTATACTACTTTCATTGTATTCAAGTTATACCAACCTTTGCCAAAATGCAATAACACCCATCAAAAAAGTAAACAGCAAACAGCAGAAACTTTGCATTCTGAGTATTTCTTAGCCTTTTTTCTAGGCAAGGTAATCTTGGAGGGAGGAGGAATATTATTGATAATTATCTCTAACCTTTTTTGACTTCCCACACCAGAGATTCACTGGGATCGCTAACAATTTATAATTTGATTAAATATTTTTACGTTTGTCTGTCACAAAAACTAAGCCACTTATTACTTCAAATTTAACATTTGTCAAGCAATTTTTACTTGATGAAACGTTGCACAGGTAGCCGAGATGTTATACAACTTTTTTAAATATCAAGAATTTAGTTTTGTATTGTTTATATTTGACAAAACGATATTTGAAGAAAATTCAAATGTGTCATTTTGTGTGTTAACAATCTTAGATCGGGACGAAACTTTTTGTGAAACGTGACACAACTCTTCGCCTATCTGGATTTAATTAAAAAATTTTATATTTGATGGAAGTTGTCGCTGAAATATTATTTATATAGAAGTAATAATAATAATTTGGTATTATTCATATATTGAGAAATATTGTCATAAAAATTGCGCATTCATATAGAAGTAATTATAATAGTTTGATATTATTCTTATATTGAGAAATGTTCTTGTCCTAAAAATTATGAGGTGCGCCCACAAAACTACCTACTGTGTGGCCATCGTAAATTGAACAGCGAAAAGAATTGGGTGAAAGAAGTAAGGATGTTGTCATAACTCTTAGTTTATTTTAGATATCAAAAATTAAAAATTATATACTTTCTCGAAATAATATAGCCCAATGATGTATTCAGTTTTACTACTAGTTAATTCTATTTCTTCTTCGACGTCTTGTAATATTTTATTTATAAAGGAAACGGCAAATGGTTTATATCACTTAATATCCTATTTATCTAGTTCATAAATTTTATAACTGCAACCGGCAACAGCAGAGCTTCTTCCCTATCTTAAAGACGGTTCAGCATCATGATTAGATAATCGCTGCAGACAATATTCAATGTCCTTGTTTTACTTATATTTTCTCTATCCCTTTTTAGACTCGAAATGATAATGACAATGGCTACCTGAGAGAACCTCCCCCTCCCTTACCTCAAACCGCGCTGGTCAATTTACGATGGCTACACAGTAAGCTATCTATTGATCAGCAAATATTCTGTGATTTTATGATACATTGTAGGGAACCGGCCATAGCTATAACATAAGCTTTTTATATACGGAGCTTTTTATACAGGGTTATTCACGTTATTCGACACGGAGCATTATGGCTAAAGTATTTGATAAAAAAGAAAATAATAATTTGGGATGGATAGAGACCCATAAAGGCTACATTTTAAAAATATTTTCATGTTATACAGGGTGTCCCAAAAACACGAAATGTATCAAAGTTATGTTTTTTTAAATGGAACACCCCATCTATTACTGCATATTCAGATTCCTTGGTGAATTCTAGTGTGACTTTATGTATTATACATGGTACCTAAAGCGAACCGTTAAGGTGTAAATCACCATTTTGCGGTATAAGTAGATATCAGGAAAAAATTGAATATCGCAGAGATTACAAAATATGGAAGGCTGTGACTTTGCCGTATTACTAAGCATAAAATGCGTCAGCTTTGATGAAACTGTCAAATTTAAGTTACGTTTATGCTTGGAGAAATCGGTCGATGAATTAAGGAAACTTCGATCAGCGATAACTTGATTTTTTCAAATGGGAATACCTAATTTTTTTTATACGGTTAAACGTAGAATTTGATAAGCTTTCTAATGATATAAGGTTATGAATATCAATCTCTCGTAGTTTTCATTTAATTTTAAATTTTCAAACAAATCGGCGATTTTCAATTTTCCCACCTATAAGCAACGTAGCAGGCCATGAAATATAAACAAAAATCTGTTCATCTAGAAGAAAACAACTGACTTAGCTGAAAAATATACACTAACTACACAAAAGGGACAAGATTATAAAAATTCCTTACAACAAATCAACTCTCCCAGAAACAACTGCGATAACATCTCTAAGGTCAAAGAGAAGCTGGAGTATGGCAGTAATAGATATTTTTACTGTCTACTGGCTACCGCAATTTACTAGAGGTTAAAAATTTCCAAGGCAATCAAAAACCCTCATATGAAACAGAAACAACCAGCGACTGTTGCTCCAGCACGCAACTATCAATCATATGTAATGGTGTAAAAAAGCACTAATTTGCGTCGAAGTCGATACCTCTGACTGGAGCCCTTCTATTTTTCAATATCTATTAGCAATATTGCAAAAAAGGAATACTGACAAATCAGATTTAAATTTTCTGCCATTTAAGTTATGTTCTATAATTGAACAAATTTTAATTCATTCTTCATTTTCTGCGACCTTGCTAATAAGTACTGAAGAATTTTCAGAACTGCAGTCAGAGGTACTTTTGACTTGAGTTTTGACAGAATTGCATACTTTTTTATATCATTAAATGTGAAATTTTATTATGAAAATAATAAACTACTTACAACATTCTCTAGTAGTTTTTACTTTATTTCAAAATTTTTAATGGTTTTGGAAACTGCCAATCTCTAATACATTGCAGTAGCTAGTAGGCCGTGAAAAAATCCATTTCTGCCATACTCCAGCTTCTTTTTGACCAAAGATATGTGACCGCCGTTGTTTCTGGTTAGACTTTGTTTCTTGTGAGTAATTCTTATAATCTTGTCCCGTTAGTCTAGTTCGTGTGTATTTTTCAGCTAAGTTAGTTGTTTTCTTCTACCTGAACAGGCTTTTGTTTATATTTCATGGCCTGCTACGTTGGTTATAGGAAAGCAAATTGAAAAACGCCGATTTGTTCGAAAATTTAAAATTAAATGAAAACTACCAGAGATTGATATGCACAACCTTATATCGTTAGAAAGGCTATCAAATTCTACTTTTAACCGTATAAAAAAAATTAGGCATTCCCATTTGAAAAAATCAAGTTATCGCTGATCGAATTTTCCTTAATTCATAGTCCGATTTCTCCAAGCATAAACGTAATTTAAATTTGACAGTCTCATCAAAGCTGACGCATTTTATGCTTAGTAATATGGCAAAGTCACAGCCTTCCAAATTTTGTAATCACTGCGATATTCAATTTTTTCCTGATATCTACTTATACCGAAAATGGTGATTTACACCTTAACGGTTCGCTTTAGGTACCATGTATGATACATAAAGTCACACTAGAATTCACCAAGGAATCTGAATATGCAATAATATATGGGGTGTTCCATTTAAAAAAACATAACTTTCATACATTTCGTGTTCTTGGGACACCCTGTATAACATGAAAATATTTTTAAAATGTAGCCTTTATGGGTCTCTATCTATCGCAAGTTATTATTTTCTTTTTTATCAAATACTTTAGCCATAATGCTCCGTGTCGAATAACGTGAATAACCCTGTATACGGAGACAAGATCTACATACTTGCTAATATGAATATTCTTATTTTTGCATGCGGTAAACCCATTTCTAGGCCCATACATAATTACTATTAGCGATTAACTTTGTGAGTGTGTTCTGAAACTGTCAAATGACGTTTATTCATTTATACTTAGAGAGAGAGGTCGTATGCGAGCCCGAATGAAAAGAATGGCGCAAACTGGAGATGTGCGTGCTAGTCATTTAGGTGGGTAAAATTTATTTAAGCTGCTTGTTGATCGTACGAGGTTGCTGGAAAGGTCCAAAAAATCATACTGTATAGCAGTGGAAGATGTGTTAAAACATACCAGGCAGATAGGTAGAGATACAACATACAAACATACTGGGTCTTCGGAAATACTGTTCTTTTAATCTCCAGGATTCTGATTCGGCACCTAAAAGCCCTTAGGAACATTAGTAAAAGTTGGACCCCTTTTAAGTAGCCTTAAGTTTACTGACCCGAACTCGGTGAATCAACTGATCATACGAGACCAACGACTATAAAATAAATAGTCGGTGATAGAGACACTTCCGACTTGAATCAGGAACGTGCGAAACAAGGGGATCTAAAAAAACAACAATTTTTCTCTTAGTTGCTCTTACTGGAAAGTAGAATCTCACCGTCTTTTTTTTGGAGGAAAATTAGATTTTTGTAAATCATCAAACACAAAAAACGGTAAAGCGACCCTGTCAATAGAAGCGTGCTATGCATTTTTTCGTTTGAAATTAGGAATGTGTTTCATGAAACGAAAACACTATTTTCACATTACGAAAAGCACTTTTTATGTAAAATCGTATGGAAAATTACATTTAGGTCGAATTTTGTTTTTAAAGTGTGACACAAAAAGTTAATTTTCCGTTTTGTATGACATCTCGATTTACCATATTTAAGTCAGTAAACAGATGATTTTTTTTATAACCATACAGCCGATAAAAGTTTATTTTCGAGACCCTAGCCCCTTTAGGAAGAAGTTTATTCTTAGAAAGGGGTTGTATATCAGTGTCCATTTATGCAATATTATTCATATTTTTTCCTCCAAATGTCCATTAGATTCGTACTTATATGTCCTTGTTTTAGCTTTCATATTCACAAAAAACATCTAACTCGCTTAAGTATTAACAATTCCCCATGAGAGGCACTAAATCAAACATGTTGAGGTTCAGAATCAGATCCCTGAAATTCATAACATTATTTTCGGATACCCTGTATTTTGTTTGGAACTGTATTGGCAGATGTACAGGGTTGCTCAATATATCGTAGGAATAGTGTTTTTTTGCTTGACAGGACTGTCACAGATTCATAGTATAATGTCTGAATAGATGAAAATACCAGAATTTCAATTAAAACCAAAATTTATACACTGTATTTACATACAATTGTTTAGATGTTGGCAGATTGTGGAACGGATCAGTTGCTTTCTATTTTCGAAGATGATCATTATTGAGACATTTTTAGCAACCTTGTACTGATGCTTTATTTATGTGATATGTAAGGTAGTTAGTATGACAGAATGACACAGAAGCATGGTGGAATCTTGTCCCTTTTCACCTAAATTCCATGGGATATCTCTCTATGTGTAGTTTGCGCGAACAGTATAGTACCACGTATTTACATATATTTTGCGCATTTCACAATTTATATGAATCTTTGTTCTGTTAAAATACAACTTTTTTTAGAAATAGTCCCAACCATTTCTTTATAAACACCAACTGTTTGTCAAGGTCTTAGACCACGTAAATGCTTTCCATGCTTCTGTGTTATTAAGCCTTTGATTCCAATAAAACGATTGCTGTATTGAACTTCCCTTTGAATTGCCTTTCATCATTGATAGAGATCGATATGAAAAGGTCAATTGTTGTAGCGTGTACCCTGGTCGTTGTTATTTATTGGTAACAGCGAACAGTTCTTTTAAGGATATGTAAGGCAGGTTATCTGTTACAAAAAACTATTAGCTTAAATCAAGCTGCTCATGAAGTTTCAGACTGAGAGCCGGTTTCTCAATGTCCAGTTAAATATTTATCTGGAAGATAACGGGTAAGTGTTAGATAAATTGTTTAAACAATTGAAGGTTACACTTACGAATTGTCACGTAAATCTTATCTGACAGTTGTAACCATAGAAACGCCAACTGACAGCTACCTATCTGACACTTTTAACCGGACCTTGACAAACCGGCCCTAAGTGTTGCAACTTGTATGTATTATCTGATCAGCGGATCTGAAGCTACAAAAGGAATGCGGACAAAAATATTCGATGTTGCCGTTTATTTATAAAAAAGCAAAATTAACGGTAACAGCAATTTAAGATATTTTTATAGCTACTTTAATATAGCTGGTAATGTATTTTTATTTATTAACTGATATTTTTATATATTTGTTAATGCATTTTTATTTGATAACCGATATTTCTTAATCTGCCTGTTATAAAATGTACATATTTTCTGAAGACATCATCAACTTCAGGTGAATCGGCAACAAGCCACGAATCCTGTCATCCAACGTCTTGTCAGGGAACCTTATATTGGTTGAGGATCTGCTACCATGCCGTTGCCATGGAGATTAAATCTCGCTATTGGCCGCCCTGCCACCAACTTTTTGTTCCTGTCTCTCTCTCTCTCTGTCTGGAAATATCGAAATACCAGTGGCGTTTTGTATGTCGTGTTTATAATGTTTTTACAGATTGTCCCAAACTATTTGAATATCTGCTTTGTCGAGTTTATTGTCTTGTCAGCTTGTTAGGTACACTGTTTTTCGTCGTTATTATCCTATTTAAAAATGAACATTTATACAAAAGGATAGACGCTTCATAGCCCTGAAGTATTCACGTAAAATCCGCACGTCCATGGCTATTTTATTAATGAAATTGGCCATGTTTTTTATACAACTATACCCCTCTTACCGATACCCCGTAGCTTCAGAACCGCTGGCAAGATAGTAGGGCCACAGCATAGTAAACATTCAGCACAATATCTCACACGCGCATCCCCCCTTTTGGATGATTATTTATAGGGATGCTAACGATACTTCGATACTTGAAATGTATCGATACTTCTGCACTAATATCGAGTATTTTTATCTTGGATACTTTTTTAGCGATTCCAAGCTGATGTCGCTACTTTTGTAGCGGTATCGAAAATAATTACGAACCAAACGCGTCTCCATTGGCGTGTACAGGTCTATAATACTTGGCTAAAAATATCGAATTGGTACCGGTACCAATATTTTTATTTTCGCATCTCTACCCAGACTTCACAGCCGTAAAATCATCCCAAGGCCAAATTTTGTGGGAACCATTTTTATATAGGAAATCGTCAGAGATATTTTGCTGGTTGTTTACTATGCTGTGGTAGGGCCTCTTCAGTGCATGTTTTTAGGTTTCTCGAGATTTACGACTCAAACTTTCACGACGGCCACGAATATAAATGTTATCAGAAAAATATGTTTCTATACGTTGATGCAAAATATCTTCGAAAGATTATTTTTTTCATTTCTCAGTAATTTTACCTCCCAGGCCTTAGGTGAGCCAAAATTTTTCTATTTTGGGTCGAGTTCTTCTGACGTTTAATGATGTCGACATTGGTAACAGCTGTGCCATAGATCACAGATTTGAAAAATGCTGAGTAAGAAAAAAAGTTACAGCCGATCCAAGAAAACTTGCATCACTTTGGTTTTTCAAAAATATCTCAAAAACGAAAAGAAACAAAACCATTCTACAAGCGGCAATAAACTACATCAGATGCTGTTGCCTAAAATTTGTCTCATTTTATCGTCTTTCTACCTTTTGTAGATGAGGAAGTTTCCATTTTTTCAAATTTTAGTTAATCAGATAGCCCTAAAGAGTTAGAGAACAACGGCGAAAAATTTTTGTAATTATCTCCATTAATAGAAAAGTTATAGTCCTTCAAAGTTTGAACTGCCGTATCCTCCGCGCGAAGCCGCTGTGACGACACACGTCACACGACACAACGCAAGCCTGTGTACACCCTGTCGAGGATGCTGCTCCCGCAAGCCACCGTGTCGCCGCCGGCCTCCTCGTTCATGTTGTTATTCCTTGTTATTGGTACTCGTATTATTAGAATATGTCTAGCAGACCGAGAAAAACCACCATAAAAACACCAAACAAATATTTCAATGGATAGCCTATTATGAATACAAAAAATTGAGTTTTATGTTTTTAGTAATACTGTGTGAAAATTTAATTGAAATCAATCCTATAGTTTCGTAGTTACACCATACAGAATGATCAGAAGCAATACTCTCGCATGTATACATCAGAAAATTCTAAGTCGACGATCCGTAATAGCCAAGGTAATGTTCGGATGCACCTAAAAAAGTATTACGACGCTAGGCCTTTCTTTCACAGGTTAGTGGACGGCCTGTTATAAATACAATAATTTTTCAGCTTTACAACCCCTCACCCCCCAATATCACCCCCATCCAAAAAAGTAGAAAATGATCGCTGATTACTCGGTGGAGTATGCGCCGATTTTCAAACTTATAAGAACATTACCTACTATACTACCCCACAGCATATCGCTGCCAAATTTCATAACAATAATCCATGCAACGGTTACTGAGATTACGTGGCTAGAAAAACGCGTACAGACAGACCGACGGAAATGAGTTGTGTGGATTTTCGTTATGTAGACATCATAAAACAGCCAAAAAGCGTATTATGTCAAAATCGAAAATTTTCACGATCACAATACTCCCCTCAATTATCGGTGTGGGAAGTAAAAGTCCATAACCATGTCATCCACTTTAGGAAGATTACTAGAATCTCCACGATCGTAACCTTCCTCCATACTTCAAAAATATACTGGCGTCTGCCCGTTACAACAAACACCTTCGCCGTTCCACTCAAGTCCAAACTGTGGCTGCCGCGAACAATAATTAATAACGTGTGACTTGTGACGTCATACAGATTTTCACCTCCGCGGTCGCTTTACGCAAATATAAAATTGAATAACTCCGCCGTTTTTTGGAATATTCAGATGATTTTTTCGACGTTCTTCAAGTGAAGAAATAGACTATCAGATAATAATGAATTTTCCAAATTTTATTTTTTTGGAAACTTCTCCATTCCGGACACACAGCATACGCATGTATTCTTCAGTTTATTATCATGAATGCGTTTTCCGACTGCAAAGCTTGCATTCTAAGTCTGTCTCTGATTGTCGTAGGCTCCATGAGGCAATGAGGGTGGCGGAGAGACGTCGCAACGAGACGCCAGAGCAGCGGGAGCGGAGACTGAAGCGCGAGGCCGAGCGGGTGGCTTGCAAACGCCAGAACGAATCTCCGGAGCAGAAGGCGAAGCGAAGGGCGAAGGACAGGGAGCGGATGAACAAGAAGCGGATGCTGAAGAGGATCTTGAAGCAGATCGACGCCATCTACGACTCGGCCACGGCGAACGGCGAACTGGTGGGCGTCAAGATCAAGGACGAGCCTGCGGATGAGGAACCGGATGCGCCGCCTCGCGTACCCACAGAGGCGTGGGTCGTTGGAGTACCGGTTCCTGATGGGGGTTATGTGGCGCCAGAGGTTTGTTATGGTGAGGCTGGGACCAGTAACAGTTTTACGCCTCAGAAAGTTCGTTATGGTGGTGAGGTCGGGACGAGCCAAAGTGGGACGTCGAAGGTTTGTGATACGGTTGAAAGAGGTGAAGTGGAATGTAATAGTGGAATTGATAAAGGGGATATGGGAAATATTACTAATAGTGGAGTGGAGATTACAAAAATTGTTGATAGTGAAGTGAGTAGAAATGAGGCTGATGGTAATAGTGAAAAAAATCACGGGGCGATTGAAATAGAGACGTAGTTAATGGAGTGACTAGATAATTATTTTGTCAGAATGTATCAGAATAACTTCATAATCATGCACAAAAAAGGAAATACCCAAGGCTCAATGCTGGATTCAGAATAATTACATACCAAGGCAAATCTGTGAAGGGTTTAATTTCTAAACTCACCACCATATTTCACCTAAAACTGACAAACTACTTGTTTGATGTAATTAGAAGAGGGAATAAAAACAACTATAAAGACGTATACGAGTATTACAGACTTCTACGAGTAAAGGCGGGTTCTGACTGTTCAATTTCGCTGAAACAGTTTGACTGATACAACATTAATAGATCCATTCGGGTTTCGACGCAAACCGTTTGCAAACTGTCAGGAGCGTGCGCCGTAGAAATGACCGTGTTCGGGTTTGCACAAACTGATTTGAAACCGGTCAAACCGCTGCAGTCGGATGTTCGGGTTCAATTTGTGGACGGTTTGGAAACGGTCAAACTAGTCAGAGATAGGGGGCATGAATCGTTCTCGGACTGCTGCTTGCGCATGCTCAGTTCACTGTATTCACGCTGTTGTTTCCGATCGTATCGTAACAGCTGATCGGTGGTTTTAATTTGTGTTCGGGTTATTCTCAACTCGGATCGGTTTTGAACAGTTTGTAAACCGTTTCCAATCTGCTCCGGCTACGCATCTAGTTTTGCGCAGTCCACGGACAGTTTGCAAATCGTCAGCACATTCGAACCCGAATGAAGCTAACGAAAGCGATGTTTGTACTCACTGTTCAGTTTTATTGAATCATTTTAACTGATTCAGTATTACTCAAAACGACGTTTGTTCAACACATTTCATGTCTTATTTGAAGTGCCAAAACTGAGACACTCATGATGACGAAAAAGATTTTCGCACGTCAGTTTGTATTCATTTTTTAATACTGATTCAGTCAAAATGAATGAAAAGTAGGACTGGCGGCTTTCGCTTTGATTGACAGTACAAACCCACTGATAAGTTTTAATGAAAAGGTGTTTTCACGTTCATTATCTATTCAGTTTCACCGAATCAGTCAAACAGATTCAGCGAAACTGAATCGTGAGAACCCGCCTTTAAAATACATACTATTTTGTCTTTGAGCTTAAAGATATGAATTCAGGTTATGTGTACGAAAATTATTTGCAATTAAATTTCAATACAATACAATGTCCATACTACTAAGACGTTCACTTTATAATCCTCCAAACTAATCTTAAAAACTTTGCAAGACATTACATTTTCGAAATAATAATGAAAAAGTAGCACTTATGGGGGTATTTTGCGCCGTACGTGACTTAAAGGTAAAAAGGTGATCATTCACGAATTTCAGTAACAATTATGACAAATTAAAGAAAAAAACTCGTAACACCTAATAAACCCAAAAATCATTGATGTTCTAATGACTTTCTTTCTCACCCGATTGGCCACCCTGTATATCTTTCACTATACATAAGGGTGCATATAGAAAAAAAAAAGGTGGGAAGTCTGGCCTCCTGTCAGCTCCAACCACCAGTTTTAAATACAAATCCATTATTCCAATGATGTGGTTTAATAAACATTTCACAGCTATACAGCTACATGTCACTCAAAGCTTTTTTGTGTTATATTCTGAATCTTAAGGAGATTTGGTTTACAGCCGTGTCAAAAAGATGCCGCTCTTGCAAAAATCAATCATCAATCAGCATTGTTATTCTTGGTCGATTTAAAGCTAGGCTTAAATTTTACAGCTCTCACTTTGTGAAGGTCCACTACCATTAAACTCATCATCATAGTCACAACACAGCATAGAAAACAACCAGCATAATATCTCTGAGGATTTCCTATATAAAAATGGTTCCCACAAAATTTGACCTTGGGAGGGTTTTTGAATGATTTTACGGCTGTCAAGTTTGGGTAGAGATGCGAAAATGAAAATATCGATACCGGTACCAACTCGATATTTATTAGCCAAATAGGCGCGTTTGGTTCGTACAGAGCATTTTGTGCAACTGATTACACCCCTCAATAATTATATAATTATTTTCGATACCGATACAAAAGTATCGATACAGCTTGGAATGCCTCAAAAAGTATCGATGACAAAAATACTCGATATTAGTGCTGAAGTATCGAAGTACCGTTACCATCCGTACAAAAAACTCCTCCAAAAGTGGGGATGCGCGTGTAATTTCCGCCATCTTGAGTTATTGTGCTGGCTATTTTCTGTGCTGTGGTCACAATGTCTTAGCAGACATGTTGTGAACTCGTAAAATGCATTAAGTCGGAGCTAGAGTATTGCCGACACGAATATTATCAATAGTTTTGAGAACTCTAGCTCGCCATCGTTCGCGATTTACTGTCAGTTCAGTGGCGCTCTTGATACTCATATCTAGCAACTGTTTCGTCGTATCCACCCAGCGTGTAGGGGAACGGCCACGGCGCCGCCCACTCGGGGCGTGACCCTGAACTACAAGTTTCTCCATATTATCGCTTCTGTGAATATGTCGCATTCTCGTCGACACAATGGAGGATAGTCTCTTTGGATTACCGAGCTCATCCAGTATGGAAACGTTAGTTCGATGGGCGGTATAAGGAACTCTCAGCATTCTCCTCCACGTCCACATTTCAAAGCCTCTATGCGAGCTCGGTCTGCCTTTTTAACAGTCCAAGTTTCCGAGGCATACAAAAATATGGAGAACACAAGAGACTGAACCAGTGACATTTTGGTAGCTTTAGTGATGTTGTGGTCACGCCATATTTTAGTAAGCTTTGTCATGGCCACCCGTGCCTGTTGAATGCGCCGTCGAATCTCATTCTCACAGCTACCTGAATTGTCGATCAAAGAACCGAGGTACACAAAACTTTGAACTACCTCACAACGGCCTACTGACTTTATTTCTCGATGATTGTCATGCTCTCTATCTACGATAATAACCTTGGTCTTGTTGTAGTTAATACCAAGACCGCTGCTGCACTGTGTTGTTCTAAAACGTTCAATAGAGCTACTAGTTCTTCCTAAGAAGCAGCAATAAGGGTTGTATCGTCAGCAAATCTTAAGTTAGATATTTTGCTTCCGCCAATAGTTATACCGCCATTCCCGTTGTCCAATACCTGCCTCATCACAAATTCAAAGTAAATGTTAAATAGCATCGGAGATAATACGTATCCCTGACGAATTCCTTTTCTGGTTGCTGTTTGACCAGACAGGTTACCATCAGTTCTTACACGAGCTGAGCTAGACTCATAGAGTTGCTGTATGAGAAATACTAAGTGGTAAGGAACTCCCACAAGATAAGGATTTCCCACCATTAAACTACTGGTACGGTATAAAAATTAATGCGTCAAACATGCCATTATATTGAATTACAAATATCTGTTGTAACAACAAGCGATACTGGCTTAATAACATTTGACTTGGATGAAATTCGTAGTTACCCATAAAATTCGAATTATTTGAGATAAAGAAACAAGATGGAGAAACTTATGTAAATTATTTCAAATGGGATGGGTATAGGCACATTGAATTACCACCTTAACATAGACTGCACATTTTAATAATATAAGAAATGAAGTAGTGATTAAAATAAAATTTGAAAAACCTATAAAAAACATGAATCGTTTGGGAATGGAGCTAAAATTAATAAATTTTGTAGTGAAAAATCAGAATATAATGAAATAAATATTGCAATAAAAAATGAACAAAATAGTATCCCACTCAAGAGTCGTTGCATAAGTTAGCTGTATACTCTACTTTCTGATTCTTGAACCTGAGCGTTCCGATTATATATTTTATTTGAACTTTCAATTTTATTATTATGTTATTTAGTTATCAACATGACATTCAACAGTTATTCCAATACTTTTTGATGTTTGGTATCAGTTGCAGAAGTTATTACTGATACATTGTATCCTTAAGATAGTTTATTAAAGCCTAGTCATTTCCCTGTGTACAATTAGAGGTAATTTAAATTTTTCAATGAATGCTGCAAATATGCATAGTGCAATAACATTCAGACATTTGTTACAAACTATTTTTGTAGTTAGGTTGCATTATACCTAAGTATTTCTTGAGATTGTACTTATTTTATTATAGTGAAACAGCAGCATTCACCTTTGACGGATCCTGTATAAAACATTTCTTTTTATTGACCGACATTTACCACTAATTGTAACTTTTCTTTTTCAAAGATTGTTCTAATAAATGTTTTCATGTTACATTATGTATCCTTATTTGCCCATTCGCCAAATTAACATAAATTATCCAGAGATCCTCAGATTTCTGCGGTTCTAATCTCCCTATAAATTGCTTATTAGCCTTATAAAGCGATTAGTCATGTTGCCTCCTTTAGCCTTATAAAACGATCTCCTCCTTTAAATAAAGAAGTCAAGTGATTCTAAAATGTGATCTATACCTACAACTATCGTAGACAGGGAAATCTAATTTATTTATTTAATCATATCCGAGCTTATCATCATTGTCACAATGACTTAACAGACATGTTGTGAACTCGTAAAACGCATTAAGTCGGAGCTAGATTATTGCCGACTCGAACACTATCAATAGTTTTGAGAACTGTAGCTCGCCAGCGTTCGAGATTTACTGTTAGTTCAGTGGCGCTCTTGATACTCATATCCAGCAACTGTTTCGTCGTATCCAACCAGCGTGTAGGGGAACGGCCACGGTGCCTCCCACTCGGGGCATGACCCTGAACTACAAGTTTCTCCATATTATCGCTTATGTGAATATGTCCGAAGAATGTAAGCATTCTCATCGACACAATGGAGGATAGTATCTTTGGATTACCGAGCTCATCCAGTATGGAAACGTTAGTTCGATGGGCGGTATAAGGAACTCTCAGCATTCTCCTCCACGTCCACATTTCAAAGCATCTATGCGAGCTCGATGTGCCTTTTAAACAGTCCAAGTTTCCGAGGCGTACAAAAATATGGAGAACACAAGAGACTGAACCAGCGACATTTTGGTAGCTTTAGTGATGTTATGGTGACGCCATATTTTAGTAAGCTTTGTCATGGCCACACGTGCCTGTTGAATGCGCCGTCGAATCTCATTTTCACAGCTACCCGAATTGTCGATCAAACAACAGAGGTACACAAAATTTTGAACTACTTCACAACGGTCTACTGACTTTATTTCTGGATGATTATCCTGCTCTCTAGCTACGATCATAAAACCTTGGTCCTTTTGTAGTTAATACCAAGACCGCTGCTGTACTGTGTTTTTGGTTGTTCTAAGATGTTTAATAGAGCTACTAGTTCTTCCTGAGAAGCACCAATAAGGGTTGTATCGTCAGCAAATCTTAAGTTGGATATTTTGCTTCCGCCTATAGTTATACCGCCATTCCAGTTGTCCAATACCTGTCTCATCACAAATTCAGAGTAAGTGTTAAATAAAATCGGAGATAATACACATCCCTGACGAACTCCTGTTGTGGTTGCTGTTTGGCCAGACAGGTTACCATCAATTCTTACACGAGCCGAGCTAGACTCATAGAGTTGCTGTATGAGAAATACTCAGTGGTAAGGAACTCTCACAGTTTAGGCCACCTCACGTTATCTAACGCTTTAGAAGAGTCCACAAAGCAGATAAAGACTGGAAAATAATAATAATATCTGAGCTACACTTTAATAATTGGTTAGTTTTATATAATTTTGAAATTATTTTTTTGTTTATATTTTATATATTAGTTAATTAGTAATTTATTATTAGAGGAAAAAAAACATTAGTAATTATTAGAGGAAAAAAAACATGATGTATAAGTGACGATCACAGACGTCAGAAATGATTGTACTTGCCAGTGGCTGGCACACTACACTGCCGTGTCGTTCGCTTGCCATGGGTCCTGGACTGTGCAAGGGGTTTCAAAGGATGAGCAAGATAGATGCTCCATCACCTGAATCTCCCTGCAGGCACATAAATCGTCCCTCAACGTATCCTCATCTCACTAGGTTATCCCCAGGCCTGCCCATTTGGCATATAATCCTGTTGAGCCTTCTCCAGGTCCTCCATTGCAGTTGCGATCCGGCAGGGATCTAATCATAAGCTATTGCATTTAAAAGCTAATTTTACGTCAGAAAATCGCAGTGACGCCAGTGACTGAAGAAGTTAGTTAAAAAAAAGGAATAGAAGAAAAACATTGTTTTGAAATTTTAGTTATGAACTCTCAGTACGAACCTCAGAATAATATTACCCCTCTTTATTATTACTCTACAACTACTAGCTAGGAACCTAAATACAGATCCGAAGAGTTCCTACCTCGCCTTTCACAAAAAAAACTACTCCCAATCGTGACCTCACGATCTTTTTCGATGTTTTGCTTGTAAATCAAAACTGATATAAAAATGTTATAGAATTTTTTATATCCTCAAATAAATTCTCTATAAAAATGTTTCTTACTGTTTTTTTTGCGGATCTCCCACCCAACGCTCGTAAATGACCTTGGAAGTTAAGCATATAGTTCTCAGCGCGAAGAGAAAAATGAGCCCTGCTATAATGGAACGAAATTCGCAGAGTATAAGCTGAATAAATTCAAGAAAGTGGTTGAAATATTCAATAATCCTTTGTGGCGTAAGATGACATACCTATAGTAGAGCTGATGAAAAGTATACGCTTGCCGTATACAGTGCACCGCGAAATGAGACATCTTTGAATCACCACCGGTTCACTTAATTCTAGTGCATACATGTCCATGATTAAATTCTCAATGCCAAATACGGTGGTCGCACGGCCACGTCGACTCAAGGCTATTACACGTAGAGTAGAGGCCGCATTCTCAGCGCCACATACTCAAGTCAAATAGATTCAATGATTGCGTTCAGGAAACCTGAGCGCTCAGGTAGCAGTCAATAAACGCCCCGCTACTTATTGAGCGGACGCCATTTTATGTAGCAGAATTATTTTACGCTAGATTTGGGCAGCGACAGTTCAATGGGAAAACAAAACCTAAACCCATCTGCTGTCTGACTTGTCAAACGGCAGTAAGCGTCACCGACTTTACCGAAAAATGGAAATATTAGCCTTTACTTTGTAATTTAACGACCGAAACATGGATTGCAAAGATGCAATAAAGGTATACCGAGATGTCACAGTTTCAAAATAATTTTCGTTTCTGGTCACCTCAATCCTATTTTCCAGGCCATCAAGGAGTGGTTGCGCAAGCTCTTCTACGATAGGTAAGACTTGTGGGTAAAACATCATTAATATTAATGCCGGTATATCAATAGATGTTGCTATTATTCCTTGATTAATTTTCAACTTTTCACCGGTATTTACAGTTTTGGGGCATCAATCAAAGTAAACTATTAATCTGGCGGTTGCGAATGAATGTATGTCCATGTCAAGATGTAATGTGTTGAGGCCGGTTTCTCAATATCCAGTTAAAAGTGTCAGATAGGTAGCTGCCAGTTGGCGTTTCTATGGATACAATTATCAGATAAGATTTACGTGAATTCGTAAGTCTAACCTTCAATTGTTTAAACAATATATCTGACAGATAACCGTTATCTTCCAGATAAATATTTAACTATGACATTGAGAAACCGGCCCTGTGAGTATGACACTTTCGACGTGGACCGTTCCGCTCTAACAGAGAGCTCAACTCCCTGAGCGCAACCAATGTCACATGGACACATGATCAAAGTTGAAAACGTTCAATATCAAACCTGGTTTGGCTGAAGTTTTGAAAAGATTATTTTCTAATCACCTAAACCTTTTCTAAGTACATTCGTTATACTTTGTATTGAGATTCTGCTGAAAAACGTGGATTCGTTCAAAGGGTAAATGATGAATCGTTAATTTAATCGTTAATGATTTTTTATTGGTATAAAAAGCAAACAAAATAGCAGTGAATATAAGCTCATTAAGCATTTGATAAATACTTCGTCCAATTTTTATCAGCTTCACCATCTGGAAGCACCCACCCAATAGGAATGCTTGATCCCATCTCGTTGGTTGGTGGAACCAAAAACGTGTCCCAACTTTTCCTACAACAAATTCATATTAAGTATATATAATACCACTTCATATAGACATTTTCATGGTAATATGGCTGCCGTTTATATCAAAATGTCTCAAAAAACCACTATTCATTATAATGCCTTAATGGAACACCCTGTATAAAATATTCCCAGTGAAAAATAAAGTTTAGTAAATCAATCTTCCACGCCCCACGCTAATCCGTTAACCAGTGTTGTCAGATGAAAAATAAAAAATTCACCAACAATGACTTAAAAAAGTTGCAGATTTTACCAGATCCTGTGAATGGAAAAGTTGCCAGATATCACCAGATTTTTGTGATGTTCTTTAAAAATTGTATAAAAATGGTTTTTTCTGTAATAATAATAAAACATGAAAAATTTAAACAAAGATATACTAAATAAAAAAAGAAACATCTCTTTAAAAAACAAACTGAATCTCATTTGCTAATTTAAACACAAAACCCTTGCTCCTATGACATTGAAAGTCATGTGAGTGAGTGAGGTGTAGTTTACTGATCATACATTAACGCAGAATGTTTAGCCAGAACCTTATCTGGATTAAAGCTTTAACGCTAAACGACGCCGGCCTAAAAACCCAAGAACACAGTATACTATCTGGATTGCTGTAATCAAAGCAATTTTGGTTATTTTGTTAATTTGCCTTTTGGAATGCAATATTTCGGATAAAGTTTCGGATGAGAGTTTATTTCGGGTTTTTTGTTTTTTTTAAGTTTATTGTGCTAAATATACGTTCAAAACAGGCGCCGCTGTGAGGTAAAACTAAAAGAACGCTGATGAATTTTGTTAATTCTGGATAAAGTGAAGTATTTATTGTTGCCTTTTTTCCAGATAGGTATTACGAAAAATATATTTTAAATCTGTGAAAATTGGAAAATTGTTAATTTGAAAAACATGCAGTGTACATTTTTACGAAATCACCAGGTTCTACCTATAAAATAAAAAAAAACTCCAATCACCACACACCTTTCACCTTTTCACCAGGTCTGGCAACGCTGCCGTTAACCATCTTGAATTATTGGGTGAAGCAGTAAGTTTGAAACATTTTGTTGTAGTCAACCGATGACACATAAGCTTGCTTTGGAGGTTATAAAAACATGCATTTTGACATCGACGTCTAATAGCATTTTCGACTTAGTGCACTGATTTTAATCACGATTGCACGCATTGAAAAGTCGTTTGGTGTCCAGAAGTGCAATAAATCTGAACTGGTATGTCGAACATACACCAAATTTCAGTGCAATTAAAATAACTGTTCTATCAGCCAACTGATGACAGTTTGATGTCATTTTGCATCCCGAGAGCTCAATTTCATTCTGTGGTGGTTTTGGAATTTGAATAGTTTGAATCCGCCTTGTTCAATCATTTACTGACTTATCGACAAAAAACCTAACAGCATTTTGTGCAATATGGCTTTTGCACCAGCCTAGGGTTTGCCCACTAAAAATGAATATCTTTCTATATCGGTAAATACTTATGTATATCTTGTTATATCTCTTCTTCCGACAGTTTATGAACAACATACTCTACAAACATTCGTATTTTTGGGACAAACGCAGCTATTGTTTGCAATTTAGCTAGATATGCTTCAATTTCCTCATCATCCGAAGATGACGATGTTCGCAGTTCTTTCAACTGCACTTCCTGTACCTTCCGTAACCTATCCTAGCATCCTACTATGTATACTACCCCGCTACCCAGTTGTTGATTCAAAAAATCATTTTCTTTGACAAGTAAAATAGGTCATAAGTAATATTTTCTAGATGTCAAAAATGCACGAGCTCAGAGAGTCGGTGGCGATAATTTGCACTCAAGTGCAATTAAGCGGATAAGTCGAAAACAAAAAACCACACTAGTTTTGCACTCAAATGTAAGACGAACATGATTTTGACACTCAGTTCCTATAAGTGCAGTGCTAGGGCAATAAGTCCAAAACGCTATAAGACATCGATGGATTTTTACTGTTGTGACACAAGTCAAAAATATGAATACAAAGGTTAAGTTTATTTGTCAAATGGTTAGGTTGCAGTCACAGAACACAATATTATGGCAGTGCTCTGAGACCCATCCGTGCTGCCAACTTGAAGATTTAATAAATTTAACTATTGGCTTACTTTCTGAAACAGAGCGACCCGATAACTACTGGTTAACTTCCATCCGTTGGTTATGTGACTACCAGGGGTTACCAATGATTGTGAAAATGGGCCTTTGACACCAATCGTTCCAATAATATATAACCTAATAAAATGACAAGCAATTTGAAGGTTACTGAGTGGGTTACTGCTTGATATATCATGTCATTTGTATGAACCACAGTCGGATTGAGCTACATGACTTGTCGGTTTATGGTAAGCTCGTTTAAGCTTGGAGTGGGGAGCTAAGCCAGCATTGTACAACAGACTTTCTGCTTCTGTAACTTAGGTAGTTTAATGGCGGCTTAAACCCAAGCCAAAGCTTGCATTGTACAACCGACCCAAAAGCGTTTATCAAACAAAAAATGATTTGCTCTACCTTATTGCAACAAACGTTTCCATATCCCTTTCTGCAGCAGTCAGTGCCCAATACATGGTATTCTCTGGAGAAATGAGTTGACGTGGGCCAAAGAAAACCGAATGCCATTCATCCAACAGCTTGCGTTCTTTCGCCAACTGAGTGGTTTTTGAGTCCTCCACTGCAGTTTTCTCTAACATCAGTTTCAAACCTTGTTCTTCCGTAGTATATGTCTTCAAAGAGTCCTCCCACATTTTTCTTAATTTTTCTGCAATCATCATAAATTGCTTTCATATAGATCTACTGGTAGTAGTGGTAGTACATATTGAAATTTTGTGTGCAACGTTGTTTTTATTCAGCATGCGTTGTACAGAGTTGTACATCTCAGGTAAAATAACTAAGCAATGACTATGTACGTCTTAGCTTTCATGTAAATGCTAATATAGTTTACTCTAGAAGCAGTACTTCTTTGCTTGTTGATATGACGACACGATTTAAATACTCCATAATTGTTTATTATTATTGGTTCTGATTGTGAAAGTGCAATTTAATGCATTTTCGCTGACAGTTGCTCATTGCACGAGTTTTCCCACTTTGACATAAATGCGGGAAACATACTTTCTGAACTACGAGTTTGGGGATCTGGGCAAAATTACATGGTCGAAGTATATGCCACAGACTTGAAAGTCATGGACTTATTCTTTTTTACGGAGGTTAATTTAAGGGCGTTTGATTAACCCTCTCGTTTTGGCTGCTACTGCTTTTATCGCAGTACTTTCAGAACAAGCAATGTTGGTAAACTGCTTACATTTCAACAGATATGGCTCTACTTCTGATCTATTAATCAGAAAGGCATGAAAAGTCCTCTATTCATTTAACAAACTATGTCTTGTCTAAGCTTGCTGAACCGAACATGACCCACAGCTATTCTATTAATAATCATTTTGCACTGCTAAAGATATTATCGGACTTACCCATAGATGCTCTAAAAACTTCTGTGTCCTCTGCAGAAATTTTTTCACCTCTGTGCAATGCCATCTGTTCCCTGACAGCTCGTAATTTGGTTAAAGCGCCTATAAGTGCCAACTGTTTTCGTGCATCAGATTTTTTCTTTGTTACTTCCGCAAGTACACAATCCGCATCTTTCTTCATGTTCTCTTCCTGGAAAAGTTTCCGTGTTTATCAATGGTCATACAGATTTATGGATATTTTTGTATTACTGAATCTGAATTGATTTTCTGACTATTACTGAATCTGAATTCATTTTTTAACAGAAAGTAAACATCTTTACACTTCTCGAAGAATGAATATTTTAGCACAATCATAGATTAACATATCTATAGAATATGTTAATCAATGGCACAATGCCTCCTATGATTTTCTGTGTAAAAATGAATATTCCATATTTTTTCCAATAAACATATATTGTTATGGATTTCAAAACTGTCAATATCAGGTAATATTGTAGCAGTCCAGTTGTTTCGAGTCATCACAGGCTTCTACTATTCTTGTCACAATGATGTTGGATAAAAATCAATAGAGTTAGTAGTTGAATTATACTTTTTCCAGCAGTAGTTTGAAAAGGATCAAATTACATTTCTAAAGTGTCAAACGTAAATTCAAATTGTCTGGTGTAATTTATACATGACTGTTTGAATTTAAAATCGATGTTTTAAAAATGTAATTTGTTCCTTTGGAAACTACTGCTGGAGATGACATAGTACTGTAAGTTTTGAAGGTACCAGCAGGCTAGTGGAATGTCATAACAAATCAACAATTTAATGTAAGTGCAAATTTGACCTCAAACTTGAACTTGCTCAATACTATAAAGCAAACACATCTCAAATCTGTAGGAGCTGATGGTAACACTTGACTTTCTACGATTTGAAAAAATGTTTGTAGCTGTTAAAGACAATGATAAACCAAAGGTTAAGATAAACCAGATAACACAGCCAGGAGCTAAACTTGTCAGCAAAATGGTTATATATTTGTTTCTTTTTATTTAATGAAAGATGGTTCATTCATTATAATTTTTTCTCTATTTTCTTTCAAGTTCATATGCTTTTCAATGGTACTCTGTATAAAAAAGTAGGAAAGAATTTACTTGGGTAAATTCAAATGGCGTTCTCACTGTGAACCAGAAGCGATACTGACAAGACTGGATTTTTCCCGGACTAGTTTTTTTCATGCTAATTCCGAATCTGTATTTAGTTTTTCTCTAGCACCTGTAGTTTTAGCCATCTTTTGTATACAGACAGACAGAGGCTCTGCACAAGCTCTCTTACAGTGGGAACTAAAACATGCAACATGGTAAACTAGATTTACATCACTGACTCAAAAGTAAGATTATTTGAGGTGATCTTGGAAACTAATGGTGAAAGATTTTGTTTTATCAAATATTCTCAATTTTCATAAAATATTGCAAACGAAATAAAAAAAAACACAGGGGCTTCTATTTGAAGGAGCAATCTTTATGAACTCTGGCATAGTCTTACACTTTTTTAAGTTATTTATTATTTAGTTAACAAAACTTCTGCAAACACCTTTTTTGGACTAAAATCAATAGAAAATTATGCATATATATAGGGTGAGTCCTAAGTTGATACTTTTTTTTAAACTGTGTATAGAAGTCGTTAAAATAAACATCTTGTTTCCGAAAACTGAAAAATTAGTGAGATAAGAATCAAAAAAAGTAAATCTGGGCTTGTGTATCAAGTCTGTTTATGTTTAGTTCTTCGCTTGCATTTTTGGCTTATTGATCAGGCATTATACCTGTCAGTGCACTAGTTGCTCTCAAGTTTGTCATACTTAATTTTAAATTGGTAAATCCTAAAAGTAGCACATTATTATGAAACAATTTTTAGGATTTATCAATTTAAAATTAACAAATATAAATAAAAAGTGACTACTGCACTATCTGACAGGTACAATGCCTAACAGATTTAACAAACATCCAAGCAAAAAACTAAACATACAGAGACTAGGTTCAATCCCAGATATACCTTTTTTATTCTGTATCCCGCTTATTTGTCAGTTTTCTGAAAAAAGTTATTTGAAAAAGTTGTTTATTTTAACAACTTCTATGTACACAGTTTGAAAAAGTATCAATTTAGGACTCACCCTGTATATTTAGTAGTACCTAATAGTTTAGTTTATTCAATGCCTACCATTTTACATTTCTCCACTTCCTCTTGCTTGTTCCTCAACCACTCATCAATAGCCTTATGGAGTTTTACTCGATTCAACAGCTTCTCTTCAATCTGTTGCCTCCTAAACTCCTTATTTTTCTTCTTGTTAATTCTTTTCTTCTTCCTTTTATCCAATGCCTTTTTTAAAGCAAATATACCCTCACCATTCTCAAACTTAGACATTAACCTTGTGAATCTGTCTTTCATTGTCCCAATCTCCAGAGTTTTTTGTTTCCAATCTGTAGATGGTATGCTGTCTACATTGGCCAACATTTCTTGATGGACTTTGGAGAGTTTGTCCAGGAGTATCAGGCTCTCTTTCAAGGAGTTTTGGGCCTCTCGTATGGATATACTATCAGCTATTTAGAGCAAACATGTATAATAGAATCAGATTTTATTTAAAGTATTAACGTTTTCATGAAATGAAATTTAAGTAATTCATACAACAAAGCAGTTATTCATCAGCAAGAATCAAAAAATTAAATATCTTATATCAGATGATGTAGAAAATTCAGTGCAGAGAGTTCAAGAAAAAATTCCATCTAATAGTTTTACTCAGTACTTTGTACACATTTTTGAGGTGCATAACATATCAGAACTGAACTTTTTTAGCTATACCTGAAAGAATTGTGGAGTGGGTAGATATATAAAAAAAAGTTTGAGAGTACCCTGATAGCACTACCTCCATCCCCAATATTTCCTCAGCTCCAAATTGAAATGAATAGGGCCACAACTACTGACATTCAAAATAAATGAGTAAAGTGGGTTTATCATGAGGAACACTGGGAGACAAATGTTTTATTCTGCTTCAATTACTACTGCCTCCCAATGCCAGTAGTGTAGAGTAATTATCAAAGTAAATTGAAAAATTGTTCTGATTTGATTTGCAAAGTTTTTGTAGTCTCACTCCTCAAAATATAGGGGTGAGGAAATTTGGAAGCACTACTCTTTTATTTGTAGGCAATGCTACATTTATTCAGCGATTTATTCCATATGTCAGTTAAGGTCACTGCTTTCAAATATCAGATTTCCTTACATATAGTTAAAAGTTTCAATTTATTTTCTCATTATTTTGAATCTGGAGCATAGACAGCCATTTCAGTATCTGAACTTTTGAAGCAACTAGAATGTGTGTGGACTGTGCGGGATATACTGAGTCAAACAACTTAATGCATTTTTTTAATTTTCAGCTAATATTATTTGATGTATTCAGTAATGCGATAATGATGTTTAAAACTGCATGCTTGTGTAAGTAAAATATAGATAAGATATGAACGAGTCTCAGGAGTAAAACAAATTATGAATCTCATGCATTGTTAAGTATAAAAACCTCTAGGTACATATTGATTACAAAATGTAACTATGTTTATTATCTAAATAATTGTATCAGATACTTAGATGACTCACATGATGAGTCATACAAGGGAAAACCAACAGTTAAGTAGTGGCATCAACATATTTTTCATAAGCAAACAAAGCTATTGTACCAGTAATGTGAGGATTATTAGAAAACTGATACAACATGAAACACCTATGATTTCCTGCCACAAATATAAATAATTTCCATGCTTACCTCTATTAATTTTCACTTTAGGAATAGGCTTATAAACACTATTCTGCTGCAACCATGATTCTATCCAAATTTCATCATTTGATTGGCTATATAGGGTTTGTAAGATATTAGTCCTTGGATCAGTAATTAAAGGCACTTCTATGTTAACATTACGATTAGAAAAAGTTTGGTATTTAAAAAAATTCATTTTGATGTCTGTATGTTACAAATGCACAAGCACATAAAGATTTAACACATATGTAATTCACCAGCCTTTGGCAACTGGCTTTTTGCTTCTTCCAACACTTTCTGAGCAGCTAAATAGTCTTCAGTATCTTTCAAATCTTGCTCGGTCTCCAGAATATTTTTCAGTTCTTCGTAAGCCACTACTAATCTACGCTGACAATCTGGGACCATCATATAACATTCATTAAGTACTTCTTCCTGTTTCTTGATATTATATTCGTCTTTGCCCTCGCTCTTGAGTTTCTCTATGCGAACCTTTTGTTGATCTGCTTCTCTTTCGTATACGGTCTTTTCTTTAGCTAACCTTTTTACTACACCTGTTTTAATTTTTATCGTTCTAATCCGTGGATCTGCCATCACAATGTTACAGTGTATGCGAGAATAAAACTAGGTTGTGAACGTTTGAAAATGTAGCATTAGATAGATAATTCTTTAGTTCAGCAATAACTAATTTGAAAATTAAAGTATCCAACAAAACGATCACACATCCGACACCACAATCCGACACCACCAAAAAACAAGACAGAAATGTCAAAAAATATTCGTCATTCGTCCGCCCATGTCACGTCTAGTGTTGAGTTACCAATGTTTACCAGTATTCGAATACTCGGTACTAGTGTTAGGCACAACATTGCAGTTGCAGATGGCGCTGAAGAGCACAAACTGGATGGTGATTCTAATTCGCCAAGCGAGGGTCGCTTGAGGCTACCCTTGACTAAATTAACAATTGCCGTCGGTTCCACCAATGGGAGCTAAGTATTTGCGTGCAACAATTAATGCTTTGGCGAGGGTCGCCTCATTTTTGTCAAGGGTCGACAAGATTCAAGCGACCCTCGCTTGATATGAGACAAGGACGGGAGATATGCCGTCTTTTTATTTTGGCATACGACGAAAACTGCAAATGGCGCGCAAAGTGCAAATGTAAGGTTATGAAATCGGGTTTTGTACCTTAGATCTTTTGATTTGCGTACATGATTTCTTGATCTTGTGCATAGATTATACCCATATTGTGTTCATTTTTCATTTGTGAGATACCTATTAGTGATTTTGCAAGTATGGCATTGCCTTTTATACATTTGCAAATTGTTGATGAGTTGCAAAGGGCGGAAGAACGGGATCGATCTCGATGACTTCGGAGGATGATCAGAGATGCTCAAGATCAACTTTCCATCCCGCATGGAGCATTTAAAGACAATTTTCCCCCAATTTTCGCCTATCTAAAGATGCTTGTCGGTATTTGGTGGATACATTCATGAGAAGGAGAACTTATGAAAACCGAATTCCTGTAGCATTCAAGGTAAATGGTAGATTTAACAACCTTGCACAGTTTGCTGATTATAATTTTGTAGGTGCTTGGAGCGTTACATTTTTTTAGTTTTGGTAGCTATCAACGAAGTATAGCTGGTAATAGCGTGTCCTGCATGAGCCAGACAATGAGTAGATAAATAAAGGAGGTCTGTGATACAATACTCAGGCATGTTATGAAAACTTGGGTACCTTATCCTAGGCATGACCAAGAAAAGGAAGCCAATAAGCAACAGTAATACCCACATTGAATAATGTAAAATAAATCATATTACAAAAGGCTTAATTTCAGATTTACCAATCGTCATCATCAGATGCCCAAAGTTATAGGAATTGTAGATGGGACACAAGTAGCTATAATGATGACAGAAAAGTTACCATAGTCTGAATTGCCAAATTGTGAGTCAAAATCATGAATATTTGATAGAATCCACAAATAGAATCATTAAATTTCCTGTTTTCAGATATGTGATGCAAATATGAAAATATTGAATGTTGTTGCTAAATGGCCAGGCAGCAGGTATGATGCATATATATGTGGCACCAAAGCAATATTGGAAGAATAATGGCTACAATGCAGAACAGAATAGTAAGATTATGGGTAAGTGAAATAAACAAAAAAATTATAATTATTATTATTAAAATTGTGATTAGTATTGTTGTCAGGCATCTGGATAAAGCCAGACATAGGTAGGCTTTTTGATTGTGTGTTTAACCAAAATAAACAGCGCCTGGCTTTTGTTAGGCTTTTTACATTTCACATTTGATTAATAATAAAATACCTATACCTAAGACTAATATGCCATTCTATTTAATTTATTTTTTCACTACAATTTAACAAGATTTATGAATAATGAAAAAAGCTAGATTACATTTTTTTGTTGTACCTATTAGTACTGAGACAAAATCTAGAATGTCCAGCTTTTCTAACCAAACTCACTGGTCTGTCTGGCGATTAGGTTTGGCGATCTGACAACCCTAGTGATAAGAGCAGTTGGTGGCTAAAACTGCTCCAAGTTTGTCCCAGGATATGTGATGCAAATATGAAAATATTGAATGTTGTTGCTAAATGGCCAGGCAGCAGGTATGATGCATATATATGTGGCACCAAAGCAATATTGGAAGAATAATGGCTACAATGCAGAACAGAATAGTAAGATTATGGGTAAGTGAAATAAACAAAAAAATTATAATTATTATTATTAAAATTGTGATTAGTATTGTTGTCAGGCATCTGGATAAAGCCAGACATAGGTAGGCTTTTTGATTGTGTGTTTAACCAAAATAAACAGCGCCTGGCTTTTGTTAGGCGTTTTACATTTCACATTTGATTAATAATAAAATACCTATACCTAAGACTAATATGCCATTCGATTTAATTTATTTTTTTACTAGAATTTAACAAGATTTATGAATAATGAAAAAAGCTAGATTACATTTTTTTGTTGTACCTATTAGTACTGAGACAAAATCTAGAATGTCCAGCTTTTCTAACCAAACTCACTGGTCTGTCTGGCGATTAGGTTTGGCGATCTGACAACCCTAGTGATAAGAGCAGTTGGTGGCTAAAACTGCTCCAGGTTTGTCCTTCTTTTGCATGTTACACACTATTGCTACAGTTAAAATGTCACACTGTTGAAATATACAGTTTGTGCCAGATTATCACAGTGGTGCGATGGATGATGAATGCTAACTTGAAATGGTGGACCATTCTGTTGCTGATAGAAGCCAATTCATTATCAACCTTGTTTTTATTTGTTTATTGAAGGTGTAGTGACTATAACTTTGCAAGCTATTCCATAAATATACAGAGAGTTTGCTTAAAAAGTTTTCCTTGGTAGGGTTAAACTACTTTCTTGGGCAAGTGTTAGAGCCTGACCCCTAAGAGTTGCATTATTACTAATGGGTAATATTTCCAAAGAGTGGAGTAGTGGTGACTCATGTTTTAGTATATAACAATAACATCCCCTCTTTGTCCTCTCTCCATAAGGGGCGTGAGATTGATATGCCTGCAGATTTGGCAAGTCTTGTTTCCATCAGAATTTTTCATAATTCTTTTTTTTTTCTTTAGGTGATTCTGGGTATCCCTGCCTACCTTGGCTGATGACGTCTATCAAAAATCCAGCATCTCATGAGGAGCAGGCTTACAACACAAGATTTGTAAGATGTAGGAGTACAGTAGAGCAATGTATTGGTTTATTGAAAGGGCGATTCTGGTGCCTCTTGAAGCATAGAACTGTGCATTACATGCCACTAACTGCAGTAAAAATCATAATGGCATGTGCTGTAATACACAACATTGCACTGCAGTATAATGTTGAAAATCCACCAGAGATTCTGGATAATATAGATTTGGAACCAGTGCCACCACCTCTGCTTCCTAGTGCTGATATGATGTTGAGGTAGCAAGGACAACAGGCAAAACTCCAGTATGTTCAAAGATACTTTTGAACATATTAAAGATATTGCCAATTATTGTAATTTATTTTGTTGTTGTCTCTTACTAATCAACACCATTGCTCTGGCTAATAAAAAACCACATTCACCGATATTATAAGAAGTAGTTAATGTATTATCATTTGATAGGTATTAATTTTTTAAAGTACCAAGAAAAGCATGTCAGGTAATACATAATTTGGCTAAAGCCAGTTTGAAGAGTTAAACAAAAATAATTTAGTAACCTTAGCTGAATTTTCAACATCTGGACAGCTTCAAAAATTATACAAAAAATCAAAAATATAACTCTAGAGCTCTACCACGTTAACATATTCATAAATTGTCAGGATTTGATTACTTGAGTACTTATCTGATATCTTTTTTTAGATCAAATTTAATTATGTAATGCAGTATAATTTTTCTGTGGCAAAGACTTCCACAAAATAACTCACCTTTTTAATTCCAATGAATGTGGTTTGATTTAATGGTGAGTTACAAATGATATTTCAAAACTATTTATTACATTTCCTACATGATAGCAATAGCCTGTGTAGTTATATACTGATAGAAACACAGTGATGATATATCTAAAAAATTGGTTTAGCAAGATCCTTGGGCATAGTCCTCCAAGGATATTTCTGTGGTTTAAAGAAGGAATTTATTTATTTATTGGTAGATCTTACAAACACAAATTTCACAGTAGTTACAAGTAAGAGTGCTTATCACTATATACATTAAAAACATCTTACTAAACAAAACCATCAAACTAGTTACTAAATCACAGACAAAAACTGACTACCTTTGGAATATCATCTCAAGGTGTGGTTTATCATATAATATTCCTTTGCACTGGAGTTAAAGAAGTCCAAATAACTAAGTTTTAATAATAGTGTTACAGTGAGAGAAAGAACAGCAGGCATGATGCCAGTATGTTCAAAGATACTCTTGATCTATTGAAGATATTGCCGATTAATATAATTTATTTTGTGCTTGTCTCTCACTAATCGACACAATTGCTTTGGCTAAGAAGAAAAACCACATTCACTGATATTATAAGAATTGTTAAATGTGACATCAATTTATAGATATTAAAATTTTCAAAGTACAAGGAAAAGCATGTCAGATAATACATACCTTGCTATAGCCAAACTTGGAGAGGAGTTTTTAAAGAAAATAGTTTGCAAACTTTATCTGGATTTTCAACATACAGACAGTTTCAAATATTATACCAAAAATCAGAAATATAACTCTAGAACTCCACTGTGTTATAATTAACCAAATCATAAATTGTCAGGCATTGATTACTCGAGTACTTATGTGATATTTTTTTTAGATCAAATTTAATGATTTGTAATACAGTGTAATTTTTACTGTGGTAAAGACTGCCTCAAAATTACTAACCTTTTTAATTTCAATGAATGTGGTTGGATTTAATGAGTTACGAATGATTGTTGCAGTTCCTACATTATAGTAATAGCCACCGACTATAAACCTAGGTAGACACATCTATTTACAAAAATCCTTGGTCGGAACATTCGAGCGCTGTTGCCCGAATGCAACCTAGGAAAGCTAAATTTACGAAATGCATGTCCATTGTTTTCAGTATCATTAGACCTGTAGAAGATAGAACCTGGAGTAAAAGTTAGAAATAATATATTACATAAATATAATGCTTGAGCAATGAGCAATGTCTATAGATTCTAATTCCTGAGGAGTTAAAAACTGAAATATAAGAATGTGGTACATACGACGGCGCTATATTGTTGACTTGGCAACGCCGCTACACCATTTATAGTGTTTTCCACTGAGCAGCACTCAGTGCGCTCCTGACAAGTGCAATTCTATCATCTGCTCTGACAAAGTGCATATCGGTGGGGGTCAGTGCAATTCCTGAGTGGAACGTACCCAAGCAGAACAGTGCATTTATAATGACAGCCAAGGTTAAGAGATCTGTTTATTTAAGTTAGAAAGGTATAAAATGTCTGAGGATTATGAAAATATGATGGCAAATGTGGTCTTCCGGGGGAAGAATTGAGAGTCCCTCAATTCTTCTATTAACTTGTAGTATGTAGTCCTTTCCACACGAAAAACACTTTTAAACTAAAAATGATTTTATTAAGTTTTAATATTTTTTTATTAGAAAAAAGTGTATACCTCTTTATCGCTGAATTTGTGTACTACAGTTTCCACTGTATAACTTTCGGCATTTTTCGCTTTTACTTCAATAACATTGCAATTTCTTCTTCATCATCACTATTTTCATCGCTTTCTAGCAATTCATTTAAAATTAGAAAATCTGACATTTTTGAGGCCATATTCGCCATATTTGCACTGGCACTACAGCACGAGATCCCGAGGCTCGTGCGAAAAAGTTGCCCTGAGTGCGCACTACACTCAGAGAATGCGGGTAGTGGAACATACTAAAAATCAAGCAGTGCAATAGAACTTTACCAGTGGAACATAACTATTGCACTCAGTTCAACGGAGTGCGGGTGAGTGCAGCCCAGTGGAAAACACTATTAGTACAGGCATTTACGACACTTGACGTATGCTTGACGTTGTCATTCAAATTTGCGATTGTTGTAATTAGGTCAACCTGAGCTGCATTTTTGGTGTGTTTTTATTGTTTATGCATTTTATAGCAAATTTCCTGCTGATAATGGTGCGTTATTGTTATGCGTGCAAAGTGTATTCTCGCCAGCCTGAATCGCAAGGCTTAACCTTCCATCGGTAAGTAAAATAAAGTTTAACTAGAATTTGAGGTTATAAACATACATCATTGGCGTCGCATTATCGTGTCTTCACTAATTTATTTTATTCGAAATGTGTAGTTCCATTCTAATAGCCAACATTTCTACTATAAATTTATCAAAGACGTGAAATAATGCTTGCTGCTTGCACACTTTGCATGCCCATGTGTTCAGGGGTGTATTTGTCGAAATAGGGCCTGTTTGTCTCCTTTTTTCATTACTTGTAATCGCTATGTAAAATTGAAAATACTTTTTCTCGTCAATTTTAGGTTTCCTAATAATCCTTCAAGAAGAGCTATTTGGATGTCTCTTTTGGGATTTGAAAAAGATCATTCATTTCCAAAGTATGTTGATGTCTGTTCGAAACACTTCCAGGAGAGTGATTTCGTGTACTTGGCTGATGGATGTAGGCATCTTAAAATGGGTGCTGTTCCAACTCCTGTCCATTCTGCCTTCGATTCTGCAGTAAATATCAGGTATCAGCTTTTTTAACAATTCTTTATTAAAAAAACAAACAGTTTGTTACAGATTTATCTAAGCAGGGTTTGCAACATTAGCCTCGAGAAAATAAAACTAAATAAAAAATATGTATTTGCTCTCACAGTGCTCCTGCAACGCCATAGGCTTTCAAACTTTGTGGGCGGTTAACAAAATGAAAAAACTAAAGAAAATGTTTTTTCAGTTTGTAACAAAGTAACTGAATTTTTTTATATTCTTTATATCCCTAAGTAGATTATAAAGTTTTTGATGAATTTATTTCAGGATTGTAAACATGTAAGTTAGTTCTTGTATTTATCTGACAAATATTGTTTATGATTCTCGTCTCATAATTTTGAACCTGATTAGATAATATTAAGTCTGTATTTGACTTTTGTTACTTATTAAAGATTTTGAATATCAATTGCATTGTTCAATCTGCAACAGAGCACTTGAAAAGAAATGATGAAGTTCTTAATATAATTTATTTGCATAGAAATGAAAATTGTAAAATAGTATTTCATATGTTCCTAACTTTTTCTATCTTTTGATGAAAAACGTTGTAACCAATTATTTTATATTTTAGTTCAGAGTCAGAGTCAATGAGCATTGACTCTATCAGCAGCCCAGACAAGGAACACAGTTTTGTCAAGCTCACAGCAACATTCTGAAGTTGACATTCTGTCTCTACAAGTTAGGCCTGTTAAAAGAAAGTAAGTACATCTATTCAGGAATTTGTATGAAATACCCTCTGTTAATTCTTGAAATGTCAAGTTCATAAATTAGTTATAGTAATATATCTGACAGATTGTGCTACATGTATTGGTCACTAGCAATTTCAGCTGATAAGCCAACAAAGTGAGAATACAAAAAAAAACATTTAGCTAGCACACATTAGAAATTACAGTGAAATACAGGGATTGAATGTATAAAATGATAACTTAGTTGGTAGCTTGTTTGGTTGTCTGATCAAGTTAGTTCAATCATTGAACAACAAACTAATTTAAGAGCCAGTTTCAACTAAATATATAAAACAATAATCATTATAATTTTATGGTTGCGTTAATAAGCTCAAAATAATTAAAAACATACAAAAATGTGTTTTTTATAAAGGTCACCATATGATGAAGCTCTCAATTTTCCTGGACCCTCAAGTAGCTTACGATCGTTGCCCATGGTTGCTGATGAAAATTCATCTACAGCTACTGTATCAGAGGTAGATGAAAAGTTCACCTTTGTTGAGAGAATTATCCATCCTCAAGTAGACCAGAGAGAAAAGAAGAGGCAAGGGAAGAAAAGGTAACACACACTCACACACATAGATATAGATATTATAGTATAATATTAAAATTAATTTATAATGTCAAAACCTTCTGGTAAAAATCTATACGTGACTATTATGGTATAATGTAACCTTTCTGTGTATTTTATTTTTTCATTTTAACTCTAGTATATTTCTGTTTAAAATATAAAGGAAGTCACTCTGCCATTACTCAATTTAATGCAGTCGTAGATTGCTCACAGTTGGATTGTTCAGATTCAGAATTTCTTTTAGATTTTAGTGGACACAAAATTGAGATTCATAAAGTCACATAAACATGCTGTCTAAACAGATATAACAAAAACTCAAGACTTTTCATGGAAATCTCTATATGCTATATTTTTAACATTCTATAATTTTAACTAGAAGCTATGGCATAATTGTTTACTATCCATCCCAGTTGACCAAAGGCAGACTGCAAATAATTTGTGAGTTAATAAAACATGACCACCTTCCAAATAATTTTGCATTACTCAAGTTACTCAAGATTAATAATATAGTATCACTACCAAAGTTTTTTATGTAAATTTGCTAAAATTTTTGATACAGTGTATCTCCGAGAAACATATATCACTCGTCATATTCACAAACAAATTATACATTTGTAATATCAGAATACCTTAGCATTCTACTTCTTTTTTTAAATGTGGTTTCTCCTGCAATGCAGTTTTTTTATAACTCCAATAACAAATAGTTTCAAGGGTCATCTTTAAAATCATTCGAACTTAAACTTAAAGGATTTTTTGTTGCTCAACAACATTGAATAATTTGCTACTTAATAACTATTATTTAACATTTCTATTGTTACCTGTGCTATGTCATTTTTTTTACATTAATCTATAAAGTTTCGATTATCTATTTCTTTTTGTTTATTCTGCGATTTTGACTATTTTGTCGGACCCCCACGGATTCTGAGATAAGATATGTTATTTGTTAACACAGTCTTCTCCACTGACCAAATGTTTCACAATTAATCTATTCCTAGATATATTATATAGTTTTATTGTTTTATGTAACTTTTAGGAAAAGTAAATATGTTGGAGACATGACCAGTGACGACTTTTGCTTACCAGTAAGAGCGAAAAAAATTTTTAAAATTATGAAAAACATGATAACTGTTCAGAGGAAGAAAATCGATTGGCTTCAAAGAACAGTTAGAACACTAAGACGAAGAGTGAGGACATTAAACGATTTAACTTCAACTGCTGAAGAAAAAGTCCTACATAAGTGACTCATCTGAGAATATCTTAAAGGTACTTTTATCCGCACTTCTTATAGATACAAAATCTAAAGTGATATATCTGTTTCAGGCATCACTGTCTGGCTCGTCGCTCAAATTATTCGAGAGATTGTTGAAGGGACCATCTAAACAAAAATATGGCTCGGTATTAAGATCATTTGCACTAACTTTATCTTTTTACTCCCCTAGAGCGTATAATTTTGTAAGAAGCACATTCAACAAATTTCATCGTTACCACATCTGAATACAATTAGTAAATGGTACCAATCAGTTGATGGTTCCCCAGGCTTTACTCATGAAGAAGACAATAAACATTTCAGAAAGCGTAACATATGAACAAATAGTATGTATTTTTTACTGGCCTGAATTTTCTACCTATTATACTCTACCGACGACCTTAAGATTTCGTCCGCTGAAAGATATGTATGTCATTCTTGAGATAAAAATTATTATTTATTATTATTCGAAGCTCCAAATTATTCTTAAGCAATTCAAAAGCGTTTCTACATATCCATATATTGATAACTTTATTTGTACAAATTTTTTTGAGCATGTAAAACCATTACTGTTAGCATCGCAATACGGTTTCGCACCTAATAAGTCCACAATTACAAATCTCTGAATTTTCTCAGACATGCATGTGAGACAATTACTAGAAATGTGCTGATCTTCAATTGGATTCAGGTTCTGTAGTAAATTGGTCTGCAATTAACAAATTGACTCTTAATATTGATAAATGCTCTTGGGTTACTTTTACTTGAAAGCATAACTGGACAGTACGTGATTATATCAAACGCGCATCTTTAGTAAGGGGTAATAAAGTTAAAGACCTTTGAGTTCATTTTGAATCTCCGTTCAGATTTTAGGATCATCTTGTGAATATTGTGAATAGAGCTTATAAAGTGTTAGGTTTTGTAATTACTAATAGTAAGAACTTCAGTATTGCAACAATAATAAAACTATATAACGCCTTTGTGAGACCAAAATTGAAGTATGCATCGAACATATGGCCACCAACAACTGCAGTCAGACTGAGAAAGTACAGAAAAGGCTGCTGAGATGTATTTATGCTAAAAAAAATGTATTTACCTCATGTAGATCAATGTGGGAGAGTTTTAACTCTGTCTACAAGGAGAGAAAGACAAGCAATTCTTTTATCTTCTGTATTGTCAGTTATATTAAGTTCTAGGACTGTTTTTGATAACCTTTAAAATATAGAAGTCTAGATTAAGAAGTGAACATAAGGAAATATTTCATATATCTAATAATTTGCCTCCAATCAACAGTATGTTGGCATTGTGCAATTACTTTGTAAAACAGTAAGAAATTATGCACTTTTTTAGTGCCTGTTCAGAAACAGCTTATAAAACTGTGACCTACACTGTTAATATCTCTTCCTTTACCTGTAATCACCCCAGGAGAGATGTTTGTTGTAAAGTGTATTAAATAAATAAAAAAACTGTGACCTACACCGTTACCCGTGTTTTTATTGTATTTTTCTTCTCCTTTTCTCTTCCTTTACCTGTAATTTGACTCAAATTCTATATGATGTCGTATGTATCACTTCTTAAACCACCCTTCAAAACATACAGCACACATTTTTAAATATATGAAATTTATTCAAAATATTCAAAGTATGTATTCAAAATCGGCAAAAAAGTTAAAATCTCAAAATGAATACATGTGAGACGTGCAGAGTCAGTCTACTTGATCAGCAAAAATGTGTCAGAAATACAGAGTCAATCTACTTGACGCCATTTTTTTGTAGTTAAAATCCATCATCGTTATTCCACAGAGCATTATTGAAAGTGCCTTATTATACTTTTTGTGATACGCCCCTGGTCGGAATCTGTGTCGTGGTTGTCAAAACCTAGACGGCGGCCATTTTTTCTTCCCCCCTGCCCGCTGGCCCATACTTAATGTTCCGACGTTACAAATGTAGATTTATGAATGGGATGAGGGGTCTAAGGTTTATAGTCGGTGGTAATAGCATTGATTAACCCTATACAATATGTTAATCAATGGTAATAGTCTGATGTGTATATTATATGCTGATAGAAACACAGTGATGCTACATCGAAAAAATTGGTTTAGCAAGGTCCTTGGACATAGTTCTACATGGATATATCTGTAGGAATTTATTCATTTATTGGTAGATCTTACAGCCACAAATTTCACGGTAGTTACTAGTTGCTTATCACTACATACTACATTAAAAACATCTTAGTCACTAAAACAGTAAACTAGTTCTTCAATCACAGACAAAAACTGACTACCTTATGGGATATCATCTCAAGGTGTGGTTGATCATAATATATTCCTTTGCTCTGGAGTTAAAGAAGTCCAGATTACTAATGCTACTATAAAGTCTATAGGAGACATATTAGAAGGCCTAGAAAAATTTGGTCACAGCTGTTCAGTGTACTATAGATAAAATTGCATAGGGACAATATACAAACGCAATGCATACTTCACCTATGAGATAAGGTCTGCATATTGAAAATATTATTGGTTATTGTTGTTTTAGTAGGCATTGGGTAAGAATATAAAAATTTCTTTTAAGATATAATTATGAAACCTTATATTATTATGATTTTCCAAGTTTCTCTCGCATGACTGTGGTAGTAACAAATGTTGACGGGCTGTGTCAAGTCAACACCTGAACTATTACTTATCTGAATATATTATTATTATCATTATTATATTATAAACATTATTATAATAGGTATTCTTTTTGCTCAACAATGACAATGTAAGAACCAAAAGTTCAATATCAAGTTTTAAAAGAGCCTCAAAGTATGAGATCCTGTCGAGTATGTAACTCAGTTTTCACTCGGTTATTCATAGTCAATTTAGGACATTCAACTGATTTGTATTTTGTATTATGTAGAGTATTATTATTTATGGGCACGAGTAAACTAGTTATAAGGATTTGGTCATTTTGTAACTATGAAATTGCAAATATTATGTATGTTAAGTAGAGGAGTGATGAATGGACTTCACCGATGATAACTAAAATAAAGCGGTTTTAGTGTTATTATTAAATGATACATTATTTATACTTTTCTATTATTCATGATCATGGAAATCACTAAGACTGTTTATAATATTGAAAAGTTTTAAGTCATCCGCATTATATTAAACAATGTGAATATACCTAGAATATACCACATACTAATAAATGATTCAATGTAATACATATACTTCTAATAGAGGCATTTATATAATAATGATGATGACATTCACCTCAGTGAAGTTAAGATGACATTAAACGGAAATTAATATATATATATACTAAAACATAATATGGTATATTGAGCTAAATTCTAAATTTCACTTTTGAACAAACAAGAAATATAGTATTGCGTCAAATGCAAACTATGCAACCTATGCCTAAGAAAAAGACAAACATACAACAGTAAACTAAACAGAATTTGTGTATTTTATTAATATGTGCCATATTATGTGACTCATTTGTTCAATATAGACTATATATGTCTCAGGAGATAAAATTATTGAAGTCTATGTATATGACCATAATGCATATTTGAAGATAATGAAAGAAATATAGTTTCAACACTATACCGATTAATAAATCTCAATGATCTCTGAAAAATATTATATACAGTTATGAAACCAAACCATTCTGAGCGAAAGAATAAAAAACCGGTACATACAAAATTCAGTTTGATCTAATGTTACAGTTACATATATCACAGCCATTTTCAATTTATCTTAAATATGCTCTGGGTACCTAGATGTTATTGTCCATTTTGTACATTAGATTTTTTATAAGAAGTAATAATCATATTCAGGTGATAATATGGATACAATAACAATGAACACATTTCAGACCCAACTGAGTGAAAGTAGACCACATTTTATCAACAAAAACTGCTTCTTTATTTTTATATTCACATTTTGAGTTTTTCTGGCGACTTTTATTTGAATTATTATAACTAGAAACAGTAGGGATTTATAACCATATGAATTTGTAATAAAGTATTGTATCTACATAGGTAACTGAATACCTATGTGTGTACTGTGTAAAACTAGAACATAAAGGAACTGAGTATTGCAAGTTAAATTCTAAAAGAAGGTGGGACCTAAAGAACGGCCATTAAAAGTAATCAGAAAATTAAATTAAAATTAAATAATTAGGTAACAAATTATATGTTTTGGATGAAGTAAAAAAACCTAATTTTTTTATGTGTAGGCATTAGGAATTTCTAGAAGTTTTGTTAATATTAATTCTACTTTGCTGTGGATGGCTTATATATAAAACTGACTGATTTTTGAACAATTATGCAGGGATCAGTCATCAAAAATATCTTTTGAATAGGAAAGGGTGGTAATGACATTTGTCTCATCTTACAAAACTATCAAATCAATATAATATGTCTCCAATTTCAAAAATTATACCAATTGTCTTGTTCATAAATTGTCTTGTACACTATGCACAGAGAAAGAACCTTTATATTCTAGTATGATGAGATAAAATAGATAATTATTTGTTATTGAATCATATGCAGTGTATGACTGTTAAGTTTAGTTACTTCTTCTTCATATCTTCTTCCTTGATTTACTTAAAATTTGTATTTATATTATTATTCCGAAATAAATCGATATTTCTATCCAATGGTCTTGCTGTCTTTACAGTGAAAAAAAAATTAACTGCTAAAAAACTAGTTACTTGTTGGTAAATGAATCTAATCTACTAATCCAAAATAAGAAGGAGCAATGCATTGGGAAAACATATTTTATTGCTGAGGTACTGATGCGGTTTTCTTACAGATTAATACATTATTTTTACTTTTCAAATCAAATGGAAGAATAACTAACTGCAGGAAGTTTTTATGGTGATACTTGCCCATGTGAAGAGTACATACAAATTAAAAAAAGATACATCATCTAATACATCAAAAATTTTCAGAGCTGCAATGTACCAATCTCCTGCCACCTACCCTAAGCAATGTCCATTTCAGCTTTACCTTAGAAGCGTTATTATATATGTTACGGTTGAAATGCTTACATGGTTACTTTATAAACTAGCTGGATATTATACAAACTATCCAAATGCCTGGTTATTTTAGTGGAAAGTAATCTTTCAATTAAAATATCAATGAATGTTGGTTAATTTGTATTATATCCAGACAGTTTGTAAGCTAGCCACAAACTGTAAAGTACAAACCACAAAAGGATTCCACAAATTAACCAGGGGTTTTGGGTAGTTTACAGACTAACCACAGTATTTTGATAAAGTGTGAACTATATTCCTGGTAATTATGTAATAACTAACTCGTTGGTTACCATGCAAAATAAGCCATTACCTTTGGTTAATTTAAATAATCCCTAGCAAAAAATAGGGTCCCCTAACGAGTTGGTAGTTATACATAACTAGAAATTTCAGTTCACAGAATATCCAAATACTATGCAGTTTGTAGACTAGCCAAAAACCCCAGCCAATTTGTGGCTTGTACTTTAATGGAATTCTTGGCTAGTTTACAAACTGCTGGATAGTATAGAAACTATCTAAAATTTATTGCTATTTTAATCAAAACATAACTTTTCACTAAATTAATCAAGTATTTGGATAATTTAGATGCTATCCAGCTAATTTATAAACTATCCATGTAAGACACTTTAACTGCAACATATATAATTAGGTATGCAGAAATGTTGTGCAAACTCAAAGGCAAAAAAAGTTATTTGATTCATCCATAGGCTAAGGATTAGGGCATTATTGTTAAATCATATTGCACAGATTTATTTCTTGTCTGTAGAATTATTGCATCTTCATTATTTTCTGTGGTGTAGCATTGCAATGCCATTTTCATATATGTATGTACAACGAAAAGCTGATAATGGTAAATGTAGATTCATTTTCACTATGAAGTATGTAATCTGTTTAGCTGCATTTATGTAATTAAAACAAAGTTTAATTTATTTAAGATAAAGTTTAAAATTGTACCTATCACAAGTAATATATACCTATTCCATCAACTCGTCTAAACTCATGAGGATTTATTTTGATGGCGAACCTATATAATAATGCACTGATTCTTGCATCACTGATTTATTTATGTTTGAAAGAAAGACAAACACATAATTTGTTTAATTTCTCCTTCATTTCTTCTAGCTTCTTACTCAAAAAAATAATTTTCAGCTTCTGTACTTCCACAGTATTTACAGAAGCTTGTTGATGCTAAGCAAGCCTCATCAATTTGTCTTTCAACTATGACTTATGACTGTTTCATGAAGCTTGTTTCCTGTAAATTAATGAGATTTAAAAGAAAACAGTTTATAAATGGTTTTTATTTTTACAAGATACACATAATTTGCAACCAGTTTACTTTGGTTTCTCCATTTGTAAATTATCATACATAGACCTTAACATACCCAATATTTCCACACTGTCTGCTTAGATGATAAACTTTCTTTCTACCAACTGGCAAATAAAATAATCACTTCAATTTGTTAGGTTTTGTAGAGCTCCTGCTTGAGGCTTGATCATAGTATTATGATTTATTATTTTCAACAATGGTGGTCCTTTTTTGTATGCCTCGTGCTTGAAGTAAAAAGAACACACCAGACCGTACATCGACAGCTCTCTACTTTTTCTTCTAAAAAAAAGATGATTTTGTTATTAAATTGTTAGTATTGTTACATGTCAAATGTAGATTCATGAATCCACACAGACAGATAAGTAAATAACCTATTTTTATCTCTTTCAATTAGAAGTGATGTGAGGGATATACAAGGCAATACAACCAAGTCTCTTTAATATTGGATCACTTACCGCAGTAAACAAAAAATGCATTCTGGTTTTCCGTTGTAATCAACAAATTCGTTGGTTTAATGCTTGCGATCGGGAGCTGGAGCATACATACACTATTGATTCGCTTATTTCCACGTATTTCAACTTTTAAAAGTAGTAGTAAAAGCATAAAAACAAAGTGATCCTTAACCAGTGGCCTGGCCTAGACCCCAGTCGGGACCATCGAGAGCTACCCTCCATGGTCCCGCCCCAGTGCCCCTCACAAAACATATACACGGGTGCCCCCAAAAAACAGGTGACGGTGACGACCAATGAAGTGTCAATACCTATGGAATGGCCCCGTCCCATTTAAACAATGTACCACTTTTGCGGACGACATAAGAAAGAGAGGTCGGTGAGAGAGATAGAGCTAGACAGCGAAAAAGCATGCATAAGAAAGAGAGGTCAGTGAGAGAGATAGAACTAGTCAGGGAAAAGCACAGCCTCCTCCTAACCAGCTATGTAACGCGTCGGCAAACAGTGTTGCCACAGCCGACTTTTTTTGGGAGCGCGAGGGAGCGGATCAGGCGAAAAAAGAGGGAAATATCGCTCTAAAGAGCGAGCATTGGCAACGCTGTCGGCAAATCTTCTACAAGCATCCCTGACTAGCGCTATCTCATTCTAGCCGCAAACGTGTGCACGCGTGCCCCTTCCATAGGTATTGACACTTCATTGGTGACGACTGACGTCTACTCTACTCTATTGTCAAAATCAGTGATTTAGGGTTTTCAGTAATGCCAACCTCGAACGTATATGCTACCAACCTAAGGCTATCAAGGTCCTAAACGTCTCCCAACAATCCCGTGCAACAATCCCAACATCGAAGTAGGCGGCCAAGCGAGGGTCGAGTCACGAAGCGAGGGTCGCTTGAATTAGAATCAGGCCTCTGAAGCAGTGTTGCCAAAAAGCGTGTAATTACACCATTTGTGTGTATTTTGATTGCCTTGTGTGTATTTTTTGAACATTGCAAGAAGCGTGTATTTTGTGTGTAATTTTGTAATTTGGCATTTACTCAATAAAAGTGATGTTATTTTTTAGGTTTTCATAAAATAACCATTATTTTCAGTTTTAAATGATTTATAATAGATAATGAATGTTGATTTTCTTGTGATTTGAGTTGAGAATATAAATATATTTTTCCACTTAGAGAAATTTTTTTTAATTTCAACTACTTGTGACATAGGACGTACCGATTACGACAATTGACGGCCGATACAGAACGTGATAAAGTCATCCTCTGACTAGGTAGTACTAGTCACATTTGATTGACCAAGTGTCCAGGAGTCCAGGTGGTTCAGTTTTGGTTTGGTTTTGACTTTGACTTGAGTCTAGTTTTGAGTATTGACCCATTTCCAACATTACATGCCCAAATATAGGTCTCCTTTTGCCTTATTGCAATGAAAATATCAAAGTGTGTAAAAATCGTGTATTTTTGAAATCATGTGAAGCTAAAAGCGTGTAATTTGAACAGTTCACCGTGTAATTTCACAAATTAAGATTGGCAACACTGCTCTGAAGAGCCTTCCACAAACCGTCAAACATGATTTTATAGTCGATGGTCAAACACCACGTTTAGTACTGAGCAGTGAGTAATGTTCTGTCTTGTTGAAACTCGATCCAATGTATTTTCGTAGTTTACCAATATATTTATTAAACAAAAAAATCTTCGGATGATATAGCTCTTTTATTATACAAGTCACGAAAAATTGGCTTGTGTTCCATCCAAGACCTGTGACAAGTTAGTAACTGATGGATAGTACATTTGAGCGTTTTAGCAGTGGCGGCTCTTGCCAACTTAGAGAGATAGTGCCAGAATGACAGCCTAAATTTCAAACCGATATAAAATTGAAAAAAAAATACTTATAACTAGCCGATAAGCCGAATTTAACTGAGTCTTTATGTTCGACTTACCAAGCATCGATAAACTGAAAACATTCTAATACGCACTTTTTCATGAGTCTTCATTTTCTCTCATTTATATGAATAAGATCATTCGTGCCTTTTATCGCCCAAGTCTCATCACCTCCAAATGAACACACACACAAAACAAAAGAGTTTGTTAACTTCTTCACAGTCACATATCCAATTGTTTTTATCATAAATAGTTTTATTAAATTTACGACAACGCGATTTCTGTCCATTACCAATAAGGTTTTCAATTTTTAAATCAGGTGTTGGACGTCCTAATTCCTTAATCTGCAGTTTTTCTTCCAGCGGAAGATTACTAAATGAATTTATTAATGTGCCAATTTTAATCATTTTCGCTCCAATGATATATTTTAATTAAACACAAAAGAGATACCTACACGAAAACAGCGCACAACTCACTCAAACTAATAAGATCTAAATTTCAAACCTTTAACGAGGAAAGTCGACATCAGCATCTAACATACACAAATCGAAACTGCTGAAACAAAACAAAAATAGTGAACCATGAATGGAAATATGAGTAATGTGCCTGGCACGATTTACTTCGGATTTTCGTATTTAAAATCTATCAAAACGTCCAGCATAGCGTTATCTCTGTCACTCATAAGCGTTTGTGATAAGATTTCTTTCACTCTGTGCCTTATAAGATAAACGGCACGGTAGGCTGTTGTCATATCGACGTCGCGTCGTCATCTCTCATCGTGTGGGTGGCCACGATACCATGTGTTTTTGTTGAAAATTAAGGTAGTGCCATATGGCACTGTGGCACTACCTCACCAGCCGCCACTGTTCTAGGGCACAGCCAATCTCTGCTTTAATTGACGTACAAAAATGTTTATAGTTACAATATATAATTATTATAAACCCTTTGAAGGTGGGAACGGCAAAAAACATCCAAGTATATTAAGAGGAAGAAAAAATGTTTTCTCGTGATGGACTTGAAATCTGTCTTACCTACTTTTAATAATTGGGTTTTTCCACCCTGTATAAACTATATAATTAAATGATTCAGCTATAAATAAGGCCAAGTTATATACCTAGAAGTTGTTTTGCTTCACATGTTGTATCCTAAGCATAGCAGGATCCGACTTCTTGTACTTTAGTTTGCCATGTTTTAATTAGCGATGTTAACAACGTGGACTTTCAGATGTATAAGGTTAAGGAACATCAAAATTAAAAAAATCTTTTAAAACTTATATAATATATCACACTTAATACAGCTTCATAAAAATGGAAACTATATAATAAAACTATATATGGATGGAACAAATCCAAAAATATAAACATATATTGTTCCCAAAAAATCTAGATCAGCTTCATGTTTGTGTTGCCATCGACATCTTTTTCCGCTTTTCTTCTAAGGTCTGTTTACCTTCTTGATACCAAGGAGTTAATACAGGATAATCTAAAAAAGGTAACTTAGCACTTAAACAGCAATGCAATTAAAGCAATACAATTAACGACAAGGAATTTTTTTGAAACATGACATAGGTGTCGTAATAGGAAACACAAATATCAAGGCTATCAAAGGAGTGAGTGAATGAAAATACTTGTTCAAAAATATTTTACTCCTGTTCGAACATATTTGGAATTCTCTGGAATGAATTTAGAGCATTAAGAACAAAAATATTTTTTTATGATATACAAGAACGAAAGTTAGATAAAGCTCACCTTGATCTTTAGAGTGTGTTCTCATATGTATTTTCAAGGCTAATTTGGAGGTTATTCTATACGTACAACTAGGACATTCATAAATCCGCACTTTTCCTTGTTGATGTGATAAGATATGTCTCTTAGCGGACCTTGTTGTCCGAGTTGTGAAAAAACATTCTGTACACCTGAACTCCTCATCTAATGTCTTGGGGTTCGGACTGAAAAATAGAACAAACAATCATATAAAGAATGTTACTGATCTTTGAAATCTAATAGCTATATATTTGAGTGACTGTAATTTATACTACTAGCCCAACAAGATGAATAATAAAGATGTCCAATACACACGTAAGGCGAATGCACTAGAAAAAGTAACACTTTTTAACTGCAACAAAAAAAAATCGATTTATTCTTATTTCAAATGATGTTCTCGGTATGTATACATAAAGATTGGACCATTGAAAAACAGGTTCATAAAATGTATACCTTATTTTTGGTTTCGTTGTATACATTTGTAGTACGCTGTAGTTGTGTTCAATTGAACACAACCTTACAGCTTCTCTCTTTAAGGATACAGGTGAAGGAATGTCCATTCTGTCTAACTGTGGAGGAGTATCCAACTCTGGAGGTGACGCAAAGCCTTCCATCTCAGATTCTGACTGTGGTTCTGTTTTTGGTTCGGGAAACCATATTTCAATGTCTATGTCAGATGGCTCCACTGGCTCCTCCTTAATTGGAACATTGCGGTACCCAACTGCAAGAAATCAGTGTATGCATATCTAATAAGGGAAATGAAAGACCTCCTAGTTTACTCTATAGCCTCAGCCACACTGTGACAAGAACATAACCTTGTTTTGTTAATAACGCAATCAGCTTACAACGGCGAAATGGATGACGATGATGTGCAAGAGGCAGCAGCACTTGCATTGTGTACTTTCGCATATTTCAATTATGTGCCTCATTTTCAACACAAAAGGTTTACAGAACATTTCCTTTCGATGAGTAAGCCTGAGCACTTGAGCAGTGTGGACGGTCTTGACCTTACGACTTCGATCCTGTGCTTCGGTGCAGAGACCATCAACGACTGGAAGTAGATCTCGTATTTGATTATCTCTGGGCAACTTCAAAAGCAGTGTGACTGTGGCTTTATATACATAGCGACAAAGTGTCAACAATCTGGTACCACCGACTATTCTGGTACTTAGCTTCATATATATTCTCGATATGGGATACAGATGACTTTGCATGAACAAATTAACTGTTTCAGACTCCACTGGCCCATCAAGCTTCAAGATATACTTTGCTGAAGTTCTGACCACCTATTTGATGGGCTAGTGAACTATGATGGAATAGAGGGACAACCACAGGATAAGTTTTAGAAATTGAATATTGGTCCTTGTTTTGAAAGAAAATATGTAAGCTTATTAGTAGCATAACCAAACATAGATATAATAAGAAGAGCTTCATTGAAGCAAACTGCATGAATTCCTAATTTACTCAGGTGGCAACATTTGATTTACTTCTACCATCTACTTACTATCAGAGACTGAGCAAGAAAGCCAGCATCGAGGACAGAATCCCTTCTTGTTATCTCTGTTTGGTGGCATTACACATCACCATGCCTTAGCCGTATAATCAAAAAAATCCATACAAAAATTTCACATACCAGCATCATTAAGGTTATCATTAGAATCCGTAAATTGGTAATCATGATCCAGTTGACGTGATTCCACTGGAGGGTTGCGTTGGGTTTGTTGAACTTCCAAGCATGTCTTCACCTCACCCTTTATTCTGTCTACCACATGTTGTGGAATTATCCTTTGACTAATTTGCCAGTAAAGTTTCTTGTTTAACATTCTCTTGCTTGTATTATTGTGAGTGAGTTCATTCCATTCTTTACTAATAATGTCCCAATACCTATTTGTAGGAGTTATTTATTTATAAATAGTATAAGAGTGTAGCAAAAACTCAGAAAATGGTCCCGACCATTGACACCAATGGACTGGACTACATCTGCCTTAACAAAATAACACACTTAATAAATATTGGTGGTACATACCCAGATGGAAATTCTGTTTCAAGTTTTGTGTGTTTAAAATACAGCTTATGAAGTAGTAAATCATCATTTGTATAACTGTAACCTAAAACAAAAATAATGACTAACTAACAAAGTATTTAAAGAATATATGCAAATGCAGTTAGCTAAAACAGCTGTGTTTAATATGAAAATAGCTTTGTGGAAGGATTAAAAAAAAACTTTCACAATGAAAGATCAGTAACTCTACAGATTGCCAAAACCTGATAATTACCATTATTTATTGATTTAATTTTTGGGGTAAACTGTTACAACAACAATTTGGGCAAGCCAACTAATTATTGATTAGTTGGCTTGCCCAAAGCTTTATTAACATACCAAGATTCCACGTTCTAGTTCTTGTATAGGTTCTCTTTCTAGCTGTTAATGAATTCACTCGATCTGTTATAGGATCACCTTGAGCATCAGGAAGAGGTGGTACAGATACCTTTTGTATTTTATTCTTTACAGTTGGATGGCTCTGTGCTGACATTTTTGGTTTACACATTCGACCTAGGTAGGATCTGACATGTTTGCCTTTGTGTGTCTGCTTATTTATTCTGTCAAATAAAGCATCATTATCAGGAAGATGATGTTCAGCTTGCACATTATCTTGCTTCTCATCAGCCCTTGTTAACTTTCTACGGCTTTTATGTTTCTTTGTTTGCAGATATACTGGATTAGGCATGATGTTAGGAAGTTTTTCAATTGCAACAACACAATCAGATTGCAGTTTTGGATCAGAATTTGTAATATTCACTTTTGCATTGCAGCTTTGATCAATATCTTGTGGCATCAAGTCATTTCTAATTTTTAAACATATTTCAGATCCTTCTACAGAATTAAGGTCCTCCTCCAATATCTCATTTGATTCATCACAGTTGTTTGCTATTTCAAATGCTTCAGTGATCATTTTCTTGAAATTGTATATGATCTGCAGCCTTTCAAAGCACTGCCTACATAGAATGGGGTGGTCTGTTGCTTCGTAATCCTACAAAATTTTAATTTATGTATCTTTTACTGGAAATTTATTATTACATAATCCCCTCGTAGTTCAGCTTCTTATACCTATCAGTGGAAATGGTTTCAGTTATTAGCTAGTGAACTACAAGGAATCAGAGACAATCTATATCTTTACCTTCCACAATATACGATTGTAAATGTGACATATAATAAAAGTCGTTATGAAACATGCTTTTGGTATATTAATATCTTGTTATGCCTCTGATATGAAATAATATATTTTCCAGTGTTCACGGTCTTGAAGAGGCAACCAGATAAATTTGTGTCAGCAGGTAGCGTAACAAATTTGGATCAGTCATTTTGTTGTCTTGAGATAATAGTGATTTAGGATGTAATATATGATTCTGCTCATGGATTGTAATGATGTAAATGTACCATATAATAATAAAAATAAAATTCACATACCAATATCAAATTGCAGAATGAGAACATCTTCCGAAGTAGTGTAAAGTCGAGTATGTTTGTATCATTTTTGTAGAGATATATACCAAGCCATTTCACTGGTTTCAGACACACTCTACAGTGTTGACATTTATCTAGCACATTCGCACCATCACAAATGCTTTTGAGATCAATCTTCTTGCAGGATAGTTCATTTCTAAGGAATTTTATTTTTGATTCTGTACTAATCACTATATCATGGAAGTTTATAAAAGTGGTAAAATTTTCTAAGCACAGCTCACAAGCATAGGAATGATGCTGCAGTACCTTCGGCTGAAAATTAATAGTTAAATATTGTTTCACCTATAACATTGGGATTCCATTACCAAGTGAGAGTACTTAACACAAGAACTCAGGCGTTTAGAAAGATCAGTATTAACGAGTGGATATGAATCCTGCAGACATAAGTTACACACATCCATGCTGTTCTTTAAATGCAATAACAAACAAATACTGAACAGCACAAAACAGGGAGAGTTGCACAGGTGTACCCTTTAGCACTCGTACATCTTTATCCACCGGTTTTTTTTTTTTAAATAAAAATAAAATTAGTAAAGGTCTGCTATTTGACATTATAGTCCTGGTGCCCCACAAAAATGGTACACTGTGTTGACATCGTTGACATTTTGTTGTAGTAGTTCGGGTGTTACTACCCTTACATACTTTTAACCTACTACTACTACATGACTACTACACCTACTACTTCATCGTTCTACTGACATTTGACAACCATGACATAAGCTAGCTATTCGAATATTAACATGGCCGACTGTACTCACTAGGCCGGAGCATGAAATATGGCAACACTGAATCTGGAGGCCGAGTTTGCATTTGTTGTTATGTCATGTGTATTCTTCCATGTGCAGAAAATATGGTTGGAAGGTGATTATTAATGTGTTTCTAATTATTTACCTGCACAAACGAAACTATAAAGATAACAAGATGCCTGCAAAGCGTGTAGTACCAGGTTGCAGCCCAGGAGAGGACTACCAGACCATGGCCCAACATAACCTTATTCCAGATTAAAAAGAACGTTGCAAGGTGATTTGTAATGGGTTTCTACTTATTTACCTGCACAAACGAAACTATAAAGATAAAAAGATGCCTGCAAAGCGTGTAGTACCAGGTTGCAGCCCAGTAGAGGCATGGGTAGAGGACTGCCAAACCAAGGCCCAACATAACCTTATTCCAGATTAAAAAGAACGTTGCAAGGTGATTTTTAATGGGTTTCTACTTATTGACCTGCACAAATGAAACTATAAAGATAAAAAGATGCCTGCAAAGTGTGTAGTACCAGGTTGCACTAGCAATTGTGCGTCCAATAAGGGACATAAACAGAAGTGGGTGAAAGGTATTCCTCGGAAGGGCTGGTTATATTTATAAGTATAAAGACAATAATTTACAAACATTTCAAAGGATAAGACCTATTTTAAAGCACAATGTGGTACCTATATAATGTTTTTTGGACCTCCCAAATATCACAGAAAAATACAGTTAATAGAACTCATCTGGGCATGGCCTGGGGCATAACTACGAAAGGATTTGATAGTGAAAAGGAAATCAAGAACAGCAAGAATGGCTTCACAGTGACCTAATAGTGAATTTTTCTAGCTCAAGTGACAATTTACAAAGTAAATTGAGTGTTCATTTAAGTGGAAGTGGCAGCAGGAAACAGGTTGCGTTTATTTTTATTTTGTAGTGTCTGACTGTGATGAAACAGACATCAGATGTAAGTGGTATTAGTACCTAGTAGTAGTTCTAAAAAGTATTTTTCTTAATTTATTAACCGAGATGAACTCTAATACATATAAAATGTAATAATTATTCTGAAACTATAGGGCCACTATTTGACAGCTAAGCCACGTTGCCACATCTAAGGCTCCGGCCTAGTGTAGAGTCGGCCATGAATATTAAGACAGCAGCGCCAAACCTGTGGCGGAGTATTGCTAATTTCCTGAGCGATCCTTCCGTTCTAAAGGACGAGAGACGAGAGGTGAAAGCTGGTGAAAGCTCAGTGCATAGGCTCAAAAATTGTCAGTGGCTCAAAAGGGCTCAGCAGTGGAACAGGATCTATTGTCAGTGGTGACAGCGGTGTAGCGGTGGAATGGACACCACATGGACACCATTTCACGCCTCAACAAACAATCAGCTGTCTTATTACTCACGGTCGGATCCTCAGGTCGGATTCTTGTCGGATCCTTTGTGATGACGAGTTGCAAATATCTGACGTCAGCGACGCCATTTTGGGATAGTTTTATTCGCCCTGACAGGGGCGGAGTAGAAAAAAGTGTACAACAGAATTAAGAAATAATACTCAAACTATGCGCTGTAAAAAGAAGGTAAACATTAAAGATAACATAAAGTTTATGTTGTCCTTAATGTTTACCTCCCATAAAGTACTAGATTTGCGCTGTGATCTATATTATTTATCTCTATACTCATATTCTATGTAGATAGCCGTGACCCTGCCGTGCCGCGGCTGTTGAACTCTATCTCTCTCTAACCCAAAATATCAATGCGCAAAGGGATCGGCGCAAAGCACCCCAGACCTTGAGTAAGACAGCTAACAACGGCTCTAACGGAAGGCCATCAGGAAAGCCAAAGGAGATTCTTGGCTCTTGGCGGAAGTTCTGCTAGAGTATCTCAGACTTACCAGCAGGGGCGGGAAGTCGGGTCATTCAAAAGACCAGATGGTACCTATATACGAACTCTGTCAAGGAAACGTTAGAGATTCTATTACAGAAACACTTCCCAGGCAGTCAGATTGTAGAAAACAGGCACGCGTTCACACTTCCTCGGCGGCATCGTAATCACCCAACTAGTGAGGACTGGAAAATGCAGCAAGAATTGTCTCTTCAAATGCAGTGAATTGGGCAATACAGTCCTACTTACCACACAAATCACCTGGAGGGGCTGGCACATTCCCTGCTCTTCTGCAGAGAGAGACCTGCTGAACGAGCTCTGCATTAGTGGTGTGTACGTTCAATGCTATGCGGACAATCTGGTTATTTTAGTCAGAGGGAAGTATATGAAAGGACCATCTCTGAACTTCTTTAACAAGCGTTGAACACAATCGACAGCTGGTGCAGGAGGGAACAAATGTCGATAAAGCCCCATAAAACAGTTGTCGTTCCGTTTATTTGTTTACTTAAGGACGGAAACTAGACAAGCTCTGCTTACCTAGAATAGCGGGAGAGTCAATCCAGTTTGCAGAGGAGGTGAAATATCTTGGTCTTCTTCTTCTTCTTCTTCAGCTGCCTATCCACTCTTATTGGATGTTGGCGATCACATTTTCAAACGCTTCCCTGTTTGTTGCCGTGTGTACAAGGTCCCCAATTGTTCTTAGGCCTGTCCAATCCCTCAGGTTTCTGAGGCAGGACATCTGTTTTCTTCCGACACCACGTCTACCTTCTATTTTGCCTTCGACGATCAACTGTAAAAGCCGGTACTTTGGGTTTCTCATTATGTGGCCAAAATAAGCCACCTTTCTCTTTTTTATGTTTTGGAGGATTTCTCTCTCCTTTCCCATTTTTCTCAAGATATCCTCATTCGTGACCCTATCAGTCCACGGAACTCTCAACATGCGACGCGACGGTACGTCCACATTTCCAACGCCTCTAATCTGTTTATTGATGCAACCTTAAGCGTCCATGTTTCCATGCCATAAAATAGAACCGACCATACGTAGCATCTGGCGTATCTCATTCTTAGTCTTAGGCTTATATCTTTGTTTATAAGCACACGTTTAAATTTGAAGAAGTATAGGTACGGGCAACGTCTATTCTAGATTTAATCTCTCTGTCGACGCTGCAATCATCATGAAGCCAGCTTCCTAAGTATTTATACCTTGTTACACGTTCCAGAGTTTCCCCGTCGACGACAAGTTGCACGTTCGCATGTGGTGTTTTGTTTCTGCTTATTATCATATACTTTGTTTTAGTGATGTTCATTTTCAACCCATAATTCTTGGTCTTATATTGGACAAAAGACTCACCTTTAACTCCCAGCTGGATAACAGAATCGAAGAGGCCCGACTCGCCCTCTGGACACTCAGAAGGATTTGCGGCAAATCTTGGGGCGTTAAAGTCCTAAACTGATCTACTGGATATATCAGACGGTGGTTAAACCCATGATAGTATAATAATATGGCGCCGTTGTCTGGTGGCAGAAATGCTTACAACGGACAGCCAGAGCATTGTTTTTATTTTAACTAGCCAGAGTCAGGCTGGCAGCACTGCAATGCACCGCCTGTTTGGCTATCACTGGAGCCATTTGTACCACACCAACACTAGCCATGGAGACCCCTCTAAACCTGACCTCTCTACACATTGAGGTGGAGAGAGTTGCAAAAGTGGTCGCCTACAGACTGCTATCAACTGGCAGACGGGACAAAATGGAACTAGGACCAGACACAACGGGTACCATGGGTGAAACGAAATTACCCATCACCATATAGTCGGGATGGTCTCGGACTATATGGTTCCCCAAGCGCACATAGAGAGATCCTATAACGTCCTCTTCCCAGGCAGGGACGAATGGAAGTGGAGGGATGGCTACCAATCCAAGAGTTAAAATTTCAGTAAACCTTGGGAGGTACACCACAGACTTCCAAGCAGAAATGATTGCCATAGAACTGGGAGTCAGGGAACTAATCAAAAGGCCCCTGACAAACAAATCTATAAAAATCTTTTCAGATAGCCAGGCTGCACTGAAAGCATTGTGCTCCAATTGGGTTGATTCAATACTAGTATGGAACTGCATGCACCTCCTCAACAAACTCGGGAAACAGGGTAACCTTGATTTGGGTTCCGGGTCACAGCGGAGTGGAAGGCAATGTGTTGGCAGACGCGCTCGCAAGAGGAGGAACTGAATCTGTGTTCATAGGACCAGAACCATTTGCGGGCATTGCAAAAAGTACACTCCTGCACTGGCGAGATACACCAGGGTTACTGCACTCGAAAGCGTTCATAAGATACCCCTCGAGTCAGCCCTCCCCCCTCCCGAGGATCATGGAGTGTAACAGGAACGACCTCCGCATTCCGGTTGGTCTGCTGACGGGACATGGTCGTCTGAGGAACCACATGCGGAAGTTGGGTCTTGAGGAAACTTCAGACTGTTGCTTCTGCTACGTGGAGGACGAAACAGCGGAGCATATTCTTTGCTCCTGTCCAGTACTGAAGAGAGCTAGATTCCAGACATTTGGATTTGCCCAACTGGAACCTTATGACTCCAAGGAAGTTTCACCCTTCACGATAATCGCCTTTGCTAAGAGGCGTGGACTGTTCGGTGAACTCTAAACAGGTGTGAGCCACAATAGACACAACTGAGTCGCAGTGGAAGGAGGCAGTGTTGCCCCATAACCATAACATAACCTAACCTAACATAACCTAAGACAGCTAATTGTTTATTGCGCCGTGACCATTTATTGATAATTGTTTTAAAGAAAATAAATTGAACGTTTTGTGCGATAGAAATGATGAACGCGCAGCGCAATTGCAAAATTGATACATCCTAAAGGTGTAAAGAAAATAAATTGAACGTTTATCCGATAGAAATGATCAATGATCAAGGTGCATTGGCAAAGATTTTAAAAGATTATAATAGTTCATACTTCTCTCATACTCATTTGAAAGTTAGGGAGTAGGAACGGACTATTTATGTCCTAGTGAATAGTATATAAACTCCCATAAAAATGAGTTCTATACCTCTGAGGTAAAGGACACCACTATGTCCAATTAATTCCTCTATCAAATAAAATTGATATGATATGAAAGTCATTTTACGGTGGATAAATAACTGTTGATATAATACAATACAATATACTTTATTTGCCCAACAGTATAAACCATTAACAGGACAATGCGTTGAACAGATAATAAAATAAAATAAACATCAGGTATTTCGTAAACAATCGGAAAACGAAATGAAAATCTACTACAAGAACTAACAACTAAATCTCAATATACTACAACAAGACGGAGATAAACGCCTAAAGAAGACATAGGCAAGAAATATAATATATTATGTATATCCCTAAAAAGCATATGTGAATAACATGATCGTATGCAACGACGTCATACTGATAGACTACGCTTTGTATACCGAATGTTTGTAAGCGTTTCTGGCGGTGCGACGGAAGGGGGGAACATCAGCTGTATTGACATAGACACACCCGACGTTGCCAGTTGTGCATTAGGGCATGCTTGGTGCATGCAGCAATGTTTGTAAAATATAAAAATGGCGTTAATTCTTGACAGAATTGCAAAATTAAACGTGTTTTACAAAAGAGTATCTTCAGAGTACTTTTTCTATTACAGATAAGCAAGCCACAATCATATTTTTACTTTTTTATAACATACGTTCCATACATTTTTCTGAAAATTCATTCCAAATGATTGTCAACTTGGCATGCTGCGATGTATCTTGTAAACAATGACGTCGTTGCTTGTAAATATTTTGTTGACATTCCCAATGTTTGGAATGCCGACAAACAATTTGCCTTGGATGCGTAGTCTATCAGTATTACGTCGTTGATCGTATGGCATAAGACACGTATATATGGATTAGTCCGTACAATACAATGCAACTGCTTTGTCTAAAATAAATGTTAAGGGATCATTGTTAATGTCACAAAAGTCACATATTGCGTTGAAATTTTTCATCATATAATATACAGGGGAGTTGAGGCCTACGTTAGTATTTATACGAGGCAGTCTAAAGAACAATGTAGATCGCAAATTAGCTGTAGGGACATTGAAATTAAATTCACTCACTAGCCAAGTACAATCAACCTTGTTATGTAGTAGCTTAAACAGATAAGATAACGAAAACAGGATACGTCTTAGCTCTAAGTTAGTTGTATTGGACCTGTTACAAAGAAGGTCTTCGCAAATGCCTTGCTCAGGATAAACACCATCCGATTTCAAACATAAGTATTTCAGAAATCTTCTCTGCACCTTTTCAGTTGAATGTTTATGACAGACGTAAAATGGCTTCCAAACCAGCGACGCGTGTTCTAACCTTGAACGTACGTAGGAATAATAGAGAGTTTTTAAAGCATCTATATTTTTGAATAATTTGCAGTTCCTCACTATAAACCCATAAAACCTGCTTGCTTCTGAAATTTTCCATTCTATGTGTTGACTGAAGCTTAATTTATTGTCAAACCATACCCCAAGGTCTTTAATATTGTCTGTTCTACAGAGGGAAGTATCACCGATTTTATATGTGTATTCAATCAAACACTTTTTCCTCGAGAAAGATATAACTTTACATTTATTAGCGTTTAAACAGAGTTTGTTAATAGTACACCATGCATTTATATGGTTTAAGTTAGCTTGTAGAGAGGAGCAGTCATCCATACTGTGTACAGGAGAAAAGCCTTTTTAAATCATCGGCGTACAACAGGTTATCACAATTTAGAGACCGAGATGAGTCATCGATAAAAAGTAGAAACAAGAGTGGACCCAGATTGGAACCCTGAGGAACTCCCGATGAAGCTACATACCTCTCAGACTTAAATCCATTATAAAAGACGTACTGCAATCTATTATTTAAATATGACTTAAAACATCTTATGCATGCTGTTGTCAGTGAAGCCAAAGCTGGATAGTTTACTTAAAAGGATAGTATATCTATCTTGTCGAAAGCCTTCGAGAAATCGGTGTAGATCACATCCACCTGACTGTGTTGATCCAAATAGTTAGAAACATACTGCGTGAAAATTGTTAGGTTTGAAACAGTTGACCTACGTTTTAAAAAACCGTGCTGCGTTATAGAGAGCTGAGTATCAACAAGTGAGTAGATGTGATCATACACTAAAATCTCGAATACTTTCGCAAAATTTGATAGTATCGATATCGGTCTGTAGTCGGTTGTTTCAGACTTATCCCCATTTTTGAAAATAGGACAGATCTTAGAGTCCTTCCAAATAGATGGGAACGTAAGTGTATTTATGGCAAGGTTGAATATAATATATAAAGCAGGTGTAAGAACCCCAGCGCAATCCTTCACTAAAAAAGAAGGGATTCCGTCAGGTCCAGCTGTGAGCTTATCTTTCAGCTTCTTAATTGCTGTAAATATTGCTTTTTCGGAGATAATAGGAAGAGAAATATTAATGGGACTGAATGACGGCTCAGGTTGAACAACTGTATTACTAGATTGGGAGAAAACACTTTTGAAGTAGCTACTGAAGGAGTTCAAAATTTCCTCAGGGGTTGAGATAGTCCTATCATCAAAGGTCATAATCCCCGGAATTCTGGATGTCCTTTTCTTATCACGTATATATGACCAAAACTGTTCCGGCTCTTTATGTATTAGCGACTGAACTTTATCTATGTAGCTTTTATAGGCAGCATCAATTTGAGATTTAACTGATTTTCGAAGATTTTTGAACTCCTGCAAGAATGTTGGGTTTTTAGTAAGTATATATTTTGTGATGATATTTAGCCTTTAACTTGATGTTTTGTATTAGAATAGGAGTATACCACTTGGGATAGGTTCTCTTATATACCTTGAACATAGGAACGTACAATCGAAAGATATAATACAGTTTATCATAGAAAGCTGCCACACAACTATCAACATCTTCAAATTGATATTGCAACGAAAACCGTGACATTTTGGTTCAACATCCATGTTCAAGTTTCAAATGGAAATTTAAGTAATTAGTGGTTAAAAATGGAAAAAGAGCACATCAGGAAATTAGACATAGTCTCCTTTACCTCGTCAGGTTCAAAGATACAGATTTATGATTTAAAACCTTACAGAGGATCGGGGGCTATGAAACTGCATAAAAAAGATCTGACAATAACACTGAGACTTTTGTACCGCACTGGCGGTATAGGTATCAAAGAAAATTCTCACTAATAGTTATCACTTTAATGTTTCAAAGTTAAATTGAAAGAAAATTAAAATAAACAATTAACCACTTTCTCTAGCATCTTTCATAGCAAAGCTCTATCCATATTGCGCATTGCTTCAAAGACGTCTGGAATTCTTCATCCGGACCCGATGTGCAAACTCAAAAAAGTACACATTTATTTATTCATGTCATTAGTGTCTGGAAATTTTACATTCTGTCAAATTTTCCATAGACGACGAAAGTATAGATAAAAGAACTTAAGGCGCAGTGCAGCCCCCCCTCAGCAAAAGAGAAAAAAAGAATTTTTAGTAGTAGATCTGTATGCAGTGCCAGTACCTATTTCTCGAAGTGTAACAGTTGCAATGTGGCAGCAAAGATGGGACGACACCGACAGTGTGGGCCAGTGGACGAAGAGGTTGATCCCCAATATCACACGGTGCTTAGAAAGCCCATATAGGCAGACTGATTACTACCTGACACAGTTCCTGTCTGGTCATGGATCTTTTCGCAGCTACACAAAGAGAATTGGCAAAGATGCTGACGACACATGCATTTATTGTGGTGCAGAGGATGACCTAGCTCACACGGTATTTGTATGTGACAGATGGGCTACATGTGTGTTACACAGGTAGGTGACGAAGTCAATCCCGATAATATAATAAGGACTATGACAGCAAGCCGCCACAACTGGGATGCCCTATCTTACCTCATTATCAACATTATGAGACAGAAACAAAAAGAAGAAAGATTGTTTCGGCAAGCCCCAACTGCTAGCAATAGCAATGATCAGGAACAATAAAAGAGTCTAATAAGGGTTAACAATTGGAAATAGTAGTTAAGTAGAGTAAGAGCTACCAGATAGACATAGTGATTAGCAAGTAAGTCGTGGCGGGACTAGTGATAGTAGGAGTAAAGTTTAGGAGATACGTTACCCGAACTCCTCATCCCTACGGGGGAAGGGAGATGTAGGGTATAGAGAACAACAAGAAACAAATGAAGAGAGATAATCGGCTGCTCGCGAAGACAAGTCAGAGATGATGGTACCAGGGCAGTCGAGGTTTCCGGGGAACCTCTTGTTCCGGTTAGCCAGAGCGCCGGCAACGACCCCCATAAAAAAAGTACCTATTTCTAGCTACAATCGGTTGTCTGATCTGTAGGTACCACAACGTGCTTAGACTAAGAAAAACTGGCACTCGCAGCAGGCAGCACACTAAGCTCGGACCTCAGAGTAACAACTGAACATAGAGGTAGTAAACAAACCACTTCAGCATGGCGTGCTCAAAGCCATCATCTTTGACACTTCAGCCCCCAAATATTGATCAGCTGTGACCTCGTAGTGACAGTTCAAATTGTAAACAATGCTGTGTGACGCCAACTAACCTGAAAATTCTTCCAATGCAAACCATGCTACAAACACTGCACTTTTTGAGTTCCATCTCGAAAAACTACACTCGAATATAGCACAGCACAGTAAACAAACCACTTCAGCATGGCGTGTTCAAAGCCATCATCTTTTGACACTTCAGCCTCCAAACATTGCCAACTAACCTGAAAATTCTTCCATTGCAACCCATGTTACAAACACTGCTTTGCACTGTCCCATCTCGAAAAACTGTTAAACTACACTCGAGTATAGCACAGCAAGTCCGTTAAGCTTCACTAGAGCTACCAACAAATAGCAAATTCGATTTTACTGACCAAGCATAAAAGACGCACAAAAAATAAACAAAGCAAACGTTTGACAGTTGAGGGCATGCGGCGTTGTCAGCTCCTCAAAATTATGCAAGACTTCAGGATTTGCGTTTATGATGAAGAAATATGCAGTAACGCAGTAGAGGTCAACATATCTATTGATTTTGCTGTAGTCATTCCTGAACCATCAAAATATCGTCTTTTTTAACGTAGAATGGAATATTTCTGGATACTATACAATTAAGACGATAATAAATAATTATGATTGCCCTACCTGGTGGTCGATATGACAACGTACGAAAAGATGTCGGCCTATTAGAATTAGTTGTTTACTACCTCTATGTTCAGTTGTTACTCTGAGGCTCGGACTATAAACTGCGTCACGTCACGCGTCACGTGATTGACTGAAGACCAAGGCACAGCCAATGCAAGGATAGCGGACCAACAACGCTTCCTATTGGTCAATCGCACGTTATTGATAAGCGCTCCTATTGGTCAATCACACATCAATTGACTTTAAAAATGACCAATTAAAACCAAAGGGTTTCAGGTGAGATAAAATATGAACAGAAACCGCTTCCGCTGACGCACCTCAGTCATCTCCTCGTGTTTGAGTCGCTAGCATTGTTTACATTGGCGATTCCAACCTACTAACCCATTATTTAAAATGATAGTTGGGTCAACGCGTTGCTTAAGATGAACTTTGACCAACCTTCACGAGACAAAATAAAAAAATGTATATTATTCATTCTTGATTACCTATTGATTAGAAGAATGGTCTAGAATTGCTTCTGGAGCAATCGGAATATCACGATGCATATTTAAGAGCGCCAAACTTTGAGAATAAGAAGCTTCGATAGGTATAAATATAATTTTAGTTAATACTTCAAGCCCATGGAGAGGGGGTTCGAACCCTGACCAGCCCCCCGTGTGTACGCCACTGATAAATAACATTACCAATAGGAAAATGAGTAGGTACTGATAATGTGAATCGTTTTGACAAAATGAAGGTGGCTGATTCGTTCAATAGGTTATGTACACTGAGGCGTTTCAATCACGAGTTAAGAGTTCGATTCCCAAGCTATATATTTTTTTCTTTTACTAGGCGGGACGATAAGTAAAAAACTCTTTAAGAAACAACATTTTGTGATGAGTGCGATAAGAAAAAACATTCTTAAGAAGTGACTTTGTGTGATACTAGCTACAAAAAACTTTTAAGAAATTTAAAGCGTTACGCCACTTTTTACTAACACTAACTCGGTATGTAGTTTTACTGATAGCTAGCCTAGGACTACGGAAATGTCATTCTAGCTAATTTATAACTTTATGGTATGGAGTAGAAATGCGGTAGAAATGATAAAGATACGATTAGGAATAAGCTTTAGACGTTAAAATGTTACATTATCAGAGACAGATCGACTTTGAATACTTGTATTAGTATTTTCTATATATGTTACTCACTTTGCACACAGGTGTTCGAAAAGAGGTCACAGTTCGTACAGTTAAATGTTCCAGTACATCCTAAAACACCCAAATCTTGTTTTAATTTTTAGGTGGTGACTAACAACTGCTTTGTCTGGTTTTTTCAATTTTTTTAACTACTTACCGGTCAAAAAATGAACTGCTAAAACAAGAAATACCACTATTACCACAAAGTACTTCATTTTGTTAATAAGTTAATAAGCATTAAATTGCTACACAAAATTGCAATCTTGATACAACCGTATCGTGTCACAAAATATCAATTTATGAATCGTAGGTATTGATAAATTTTTATATCTCTATTATCAGTCTTGTTATAGGTGTGTTCAAAAAATTACCAGCGCATTCTCTCAGAAATTGGTCAGTATAATTGATCTGACAAACAACGCAGCATCACAAACGGCACGAACTTATAATGTAAAAACTCGTTCCACCAATTCATTCTTCGGCAGCACTCACTGCAAAGTCACTGACCCTTTGACCTTCCAAGAGCAAACAATAACCAGTAAGCCAATCAAATAATTATTATAAACGGTTAGGTAAATGTTTTCAATTTAAAGTGACGAATGTCGTAGAATCATCATAGTCACAATGTCTTAACAGACATGTTGTTGTGAATATTATCAATAGTTTTGAAAACTGTAGCTCGCCATCGTTCACAATCCACTGTCAGTTCAGTGGCGCTCTTGATACTCATATACAGCAACTGTTTCGTCGTATCCACCCAGCGTGTGAGAACGGCCACGGCGCCGCCCACTCGGGGCATGACCCTGATCTACAAGTTTCTCCATATTATCACTTTTGTGAATATGTCCGAAGAATGCAATCGTCGACACAATGTAGGATAGTCTCTTTGGATTACCGAGCTCATCCAGTAAGGAAACGTTAGTTCGATGGGCGGTATAAGGGACTCTCAGCATTCCCTTCCACGTCCACATTTCAAAAGCATCTATGCGAGCTCGATCTGACCTTTCAACAGTCCAAGTTTCCGAGGCATATAAAAATATGGAGAACACAAGAGACTGAACCAGCGACATTTTAGTAGCTTTAGTGACGTTATGGCCACGCCATATTTTAGTAAGCTTTGTCATGGCCACACGTTCCTGTTGAATGCGCCGTCGAATTTCATTTTCACAGCTACCCGAATTGTCGATCAAAGAATCGAGGTACACAAAACTTTGAACTACTTCACAACGGCCTACGGCCTATTATCGTGCTCTCTATCTACGATCATAACCTTGGTATTGTTGTAGTTAATAACAAGACCATATGCTGCACTGTATTGTTCTAAGATGTTTAATAGAGCTACTAGTTCTTCCTGAGTAGCAGCAATAAGGGTTGTATCGTCAGAAAATCTTAAGTTGGATATTTCGCTTCCGCCAATATTTATACCGTCATTCCAGTTATCCAATACCTGTCTTATCACAAATTCAGAGTAAATGTTAAATAACATCGGAGATCAATCAATCAATCAATATATTTATTTGTTGAGCATACAAATAAATATTAGTCATAGTTCGCAGAAAGCTAGGCTTTGTGCGCGAATACCGACTAGTAGATACAGACTAAAGTATTTCATAACCTTCCTTAGCTTTGAAGCTCGGTCATCTCCTTCTGCTCCATATCGTTGTTAGTTCTTCCTATCCCCAATAGCTCAACTGGATGGGGGTTTCAGCCCCATTTTGGAGCTCCCAGCGCAACATACCATCACCAAAAATAATTAAATTGCTTTCGACTGAATCTTCTTCAAATTTTGACAACCGTTGTTAATACACATCCCTGACGAACTCCTTTTCTGGTTGCTGTTTGACCAGACGGGTTACCATCAATTCTTACACGAGCCGAGCTAGACTCAAAGAGTTGCTATATGAAAAATATTAAGTGGTAAGGAACTCCCATATAGAGATAAGGATTTCGCACAGTCTAGGCCACTTTACGTTATGAAACGCCTTAGAATAGTCCACGAAGCAGAGAAGAACTGGAAAATAATGCTCTCTGTCTTTTTCAATGATTTGTCTTAATTTGAAGATCTGCTCACGGGAATACCAAACTCTTAAATTAAGCGTCTGATAATCTTGAACCAAATATTTTCCTATAAGGATACTATAGTGTTTCTTAACAATCTTGGCGCAAGAAGTTCGACATTCTTATATAACGTAGTACCGACGTCTAAAGGAGGTTCTAAAACAATTTGTATAAGCATAAACATCTAGTAGTTTTGATGAGATATTGCCAGAGTTACTGTGTTGGTTTTTTCCTAGGAAACACACTATTTGCAAGTGAAATCCCAATACAAAAAAAAGGGATGCGCTTCATGAAATGCAGCAGGACTACAGACAATAATAGAGTAACTTATTTGCATAATTAGTTTATAAAATAATACAACAGGGCAATAATGGGTGGGTCCTCCCTGTTGATGAGTGCAGTTCGCCAGCCTACGCGGCACAACCTGGTTGTTAATAAATTTTATAGAGGTGCAGCACCCCAAGCTGGACTCACAAGATGTTCCAGTTCGTTCAGCGTGGTCAGAGGATTGAACAAGCCCCGAATGTATCGACAAATCCAATCCCATACTTTTTTAATTAGCGATAAATCGGATGATCGTAGAGTCTAGGGGAGCACGCTGACTTCAGCTTCCCGTAGCAACCTCAACGACACTCATGCAATATGGGGACGCGCATTACCTTGCTGGAAGAAATCCTCTTCGTATCCCAACTGGTTCTAATAGCAAAGTGGAGATCACGTGAGTCACCCCGTTGTCGTCTAATGCATTCGCATCCATCGTGTGCCCCCAGACAAACCTGGACTCGTCGGAGAAGGCCATCTGGTGCCACTCAGCATGTCATTGTCGGCGTTATTATGACGTGCTATACATCAGACTTTAGCAACAAAAATGGTGCAACCGGCATAACCAATAATGGATAACTGCTGGATATGATTTTAGTGTATGCGAATGTGGTCAAAATGCCCTCTCGGACGTCGCGAGTGTCTGCTGATCGTTTTCCTGGCCCGTATTCACCCCTCCGTCGATTTTTATATCTCGCGCAAACAGCTAGAGACACAGGATATTATTAATTTGTATTCACATCATATGGACATACTGGATGTCCTAAACAACCTCAAATGGTGCAAATTGAAGAAGAAATACCTGACTCGCGGTGTGAACTTTGAACCATATCACTCAGGACCGTACTTAAAACTTCGCAGCGAACGAATAGTAGGCATTTTCTTACGATTTTACTATTCCTCTGCTGCTGATTCATCGGTCATTAGCTTTGTCATTCCAAAGGCAGTTGTTTCTGAAAAGGAAAGTCTCAACTTTGAAAACACCCTGTGTTTATATTAAATAGATAATTTCCTTTTATGTTCGTGACTCTGCGAATGCTCTAAGAAATTTGTAATAGTTGATATTGATCTGACAAATAAAAGCAGCACGAACTTATAATGTAAAATCTCGTTCCTCCAATCCATATCTGCTTCGACAGCACTCAGCAGAAAGTCTGTAGAGTTCCGCACCCTTTGAACTTCCGAAAGCAAACAACCAGAAAGCAAATCAAATAAATTATTTGGTTTGATGTGTTCAGCCCGCGGACGTCGCCCCGTCAGATAATAAAAACGTCTGGATTTTCCCGGAGAAAATCCAACTACTTTAATAGGTTGGAGCTGTTCTGAACGGGAGCGCTATTTCGTGAAAACTGCTCTGGCAGATGATAGACGCCCTTGTTGATTTGTTATCAAGTGAAACGTTACATAAAGTGCGTTGCAAGCTCGCGACTTATCGAGGCTCTGTCGAGTGATAGCTTTGATGCCGAAGCAAAGACACAGCTTTCTGCTGAGACTACGAGGGCTTTGGCTGGGATGTTGGAGACACGATTGATTATTATTGAAGGTCGGAAAGTCTGTTCTGCATTATGGTGAAGATCCACGACATTTTGAAATTTGCAAATTTAAATACCTTACCTAACATAAACTAACCAAATCAGTTGGGGGGGGGGGGGGTACGTTCATTTGATAGCGATTCTGATATAAAAATGGTCACAACTTTTAAAATACCCTGCATACTGTTGCAATATTTTATATTGTAGGGCATTATCAGTAAAATCTAATTGTGGAATAATATACAGGGTGGGCCAATAGTGCGTGGACGGAGGATTGCGGGCTTACTAAAAAATATTTCAAAAATCTGTCACTTGATTATGGTAGGGACCCTTAAGGGCTATAACGTAAAAATATTTTCACTTGAATTTTGACGTTTATACAGGGTGATTCATATCAAACTTGCATTTTTTTGAATGGAACTCCCTATATATTATTGCATATTTGGATTCCTTGGTCATTTCTAATGTGACTTTATGTACCACACATAGAACTTTAAACGAACCGTTTAGGCGCAAATCACCATTTTTGGTATAAGTAGGTACCAGAAAAAAATTGAATATCGCAGCGATTATAAAACTTAGAAGGCCTTGACTTTGCGGTACGACTAAGCATGGAATGCGCCACCTTAAGTCAGACGGCTAAATTTGAATTATTTTTTTACTTGGAGAAATCAGAGGACAAATTAGGGAAACTTCAATCACAGATAACTTGATTTTTTCAAATGGGAATGCCTATTTTGGTTTAAAGAATCAAATGTAAAATTTGATTACCTTTCTAATGATATAGCATTCTCGATATAAAACTTTTTTGATTTCCATTTTATTTCAAATTTTCAGTTAAATCGGTGTTTTTTAACTTTCCTGCGTGCAAGCAACCTAGCAGGCCATGAACAAAAAACAAAAGCTCGTTAATATTGAAGAAACTAACTAACCTAGTAGAAAGATGCAAACTAACTAGAGCAACGAGGTAAGATTATGAAAATTCCTTACAACATATTAGCTCTAACCAGAAACAACAGCGGTAACAAGAACGCTCATTTTTCACAGCCTACTAGTTATTAGCCAATTTCCAAAGTCAGTAAAAAATATTTAATCAAAGGAAAACTACTAGTGATTGTTGCTAGCAGTAGAATACCTATGTCTTCTGAATAAATGTTTACACTTCATGCTATGAAAAAGCAGCCACTTCCGTAAGTCAAAAGTAATGATACCTCTGACTGGAACAATTCAAATTCTTCACAAGGTACTTCTACTAATTAGCAAAGTCGCGGAAAATGAATCTTGAATTGCAGTCTGTTTGAATTGTAAAACAAAATTTAGTTTGAAGCAAACTACATTAAATAATCACAATTACAACATAGCGTAGTTAAAAAATTCTAGCAATTATTTCAATAGATGTTCAGAATACTCCAGTTGGAGATATCTTCACTTTTGACTTAACTAAATGGAAATGACTAATTTTTTATCCCATTAAATGTGAAATTTCATTCTCACCATGTTAGACTGTAAGCAAAAATCGCTAGTAGTGTTCCTTTTGTTTCAAAATTTTTAATAGTTTTGGAAAGTTGTCAAGCTCTAGTAGACCTCAATAGCTAGTAGGCTGTGAAAAACAAACACTTCTGTCATACTCCAGCGACTCATTGACATTAGATATCTTGCCGCTGTTGTATACGGTTAGAACTAATATGTTCTAAGGAATTTTCATAATCTTGCCTCGTTGCTCTAGTTAGTTTGCATATTTCTACTAAGTTAGTTGGTTTCTTCCATACCAACGAGCTTTTGATTATTTTCCATGGCCTGCTAGGTTGCTTGCACGCAGGAAAATTGAAAAACGCCGATTTGACTGAAAATTTGAAATAAAATGAAAACCAAAAAAGATTGATATCAAGAATGTTATATCGTTAGAAAGGTAATCAAATTTTACATTTGATTCCTTAAACCAAAATAGGCATTCCCATTTGAAAAAATCAAGTTACCTGTGATTGAAGTTTCCTTAATTAACCTACTGATTTCTCCAAGTACAAAAAGAATTCAAATTTAGCCATTTGTCCTCAGGTGATATATTTCATGCTTAGTCGTACCGCAATGTCACGGCCTTCTAAATTTTATAATCGCTGCGATATTCAATTTTTTTCTGATACCTACTTATACCAAAAATGGTGATTTGCGCCTAAACGGTTCGTTTAAAGTTCCATGTGTGATACATAATGTCACATTAGAATTGACCAAGGAATCCAAATATGCAATAATATATAGGGGATCCCATTCAAAAAAATGTAAGTTTGATATGAATCACCCTGTATAAACGTCAAAATTTAAGTGAAAATATTTTTACGTTATAGCTCTCAAGGGTCCCTACCATGATCAAGTGACAGATTTTTGAAATATCTTTTAGTAAGCCCACAATCCTCCGTCCACGCACTATTGGCCCACCCTGTATAGGGTGTCTCATCTAAAAAAAAGTGTGTTTGAATCACCACCTAGTTATGGATTACCCTGTATAAATCAAAATATTGTCTTAACAAGGAGCATATCCTTAGCTACAACTTTACTATTTACTGATGTTACCGATCGATTTGGTAATAAAAACTCACCCTGTATATCTTTAGGGGCGCTGCCACTCCCACTCACGACGCACGTGCTATTAATGATTAAATATAACCGAATTATAATGTTCCTCAATTACCACTGAGGTGAAATCAATTCAGCGATATTACTTCCTCCCGTGCCGTATTAGATTTCCCTTTGGAGTGTTCCAATTTAGAACGAATATTCGACGCCCTTCGTTGTTTCGAGTTACTTGGGGAAATTTTGCTAATTTTCGCGATGACTTCCAGAAACTGGATATAGGGCCCGTTAAAAATGAGCTTCGTTAGAAGACCATTAGGGGAATTTTAGGGAAAAGGGATAACATGTAGGACGTATCTCATTCTCCTTAGTTATTAATCTCTTATTTTATGTAGCTTAATAATAATTATAAGAGTGTTTCATTTTATTTACTCAAATTTAGGAATACGATATTTGAGTTCAATGACATGGATACTATAAAAAATATTGTAAGGAATGATGGTTTCTAAATTTTCAATCCTCCACGCTTTTTTCAACTGGAAAAAACAAATTCAGTTATTATTTTCTTAAGAGGGCTTTTTGTCACAATCTAGCAATATTTTAGTATTTGAAGCGGTATAGCTCCAATACTGTTACAGATAAAAGGAATCTACCTGTTTTTTTCAGTAATAGTTTTCAAAACCACTCAAAAAGTAAGAAAGTGGATTACAATTTTCTTCGCCCTAGACTGTATTAAACTAGAGGTGGAAAAAGTACTATATATTTTTTTACTTTTACTTGAAGGTGATAAGTGCTTGTTCGCACTGCTCTAAATGTTACCAGAACAAAATATTTTCAGGTCCAAGTTAATAGTTTCAAAATAACAGGTACCAAACGTATGCAAGTGCAATATTCCAAATCTGTAGACCTTCAGAGGCAATGCGCTTTCATAAACACAAATGACTTCAGAGTTATTGTATCCCCCACTCTCTCCATTATCCTCATTTCACTTTCTCGAAGCGAAAACTGCCACAAATTTCTTAAATATCTGCCAGAGATCTGGTATTTTGCATCTTTGATGATTATTCCACCGCCAGTTCAATTATTTCAAAAAATTAAGTCACTATCACACACCGCATATGTTAGTACCAAAAAAGTTAATTTTACTTCCCACACCGATAGGTAATGGTAAGGTAAGGTGATCGCGAACATGTTCAATTTTGAGATAACACGCTTTTTGGGCGTCTTATCATATCTGCATAACGAAAATCCATGTCACCCATTTCCGTCGGTCTGTCTGTCTGTCTGTCTGTCTGTCGGTATCTGTCTGTCTGTCTGTCTGTACGCGTTTTTCTAGCCTCGTAATCTCAGTAATCGCTGCATAGACTGTGATAAAATTTGGGCAATGATATGCTGTGTGGTCGTAGTAGGTAAGGCACCTATAATTTTGGAAATCGGTGCATGGGTGGCGGAGTAATTGCCAACAAACAAAAAATGTCAGCTATTCCTCAGACTTCGTTTTTAGGCGCTGTATGCCTACATCATTTTCTAATTTTCTTTGGGTGAGGGTGAAATTGGGGTGGTTGGGGGGCGGGGGTTGCAAACTGAAAAAAAATGAAAATAAAAAGAAAGACCTATAGTGGCATAACACACTTTTTTAGGTACATTATTGAATTGATTTAAATGAAATTTTGATACAGTATTACTACCGTAGTGAGGCAAACGGGTATGGTTTTTAGAAGTCGTGTCAGTAGCGGCGCAGCAATAATAAAAAGGCTAAAAATATAAAAACAGCTCAAACTTCGTTTTTAGGCGTTATAGGGGGTCAATAAACTTGACTTCATTTTTTTCTACTACATTTTCACCATTAAGAAGCAATAACTCTTAATACATTCATAAATATATCATGTTGATACAGGACTGCATTTGCGTGCCTTATGAGCCCACAATCATTTTTTTAATATCCTTCCTGAAATAAATTTTTTCTGCTCTATCTCCTACAACTAACACTATTAAGTATTTCATTAAGCTATTTTTACAGAATTCAGAGTTGAGCTGCAAAAATATATCAAGCATTTTGGCAATATTAAATATTGTTTTAGACCAACAGAAGCTATGAACAGGATTACTCCAAAATCACTGATTCTTATGCCTCGTGTCCACTTGCAAGTAACACGTGATAGTTTTTGCAGCAAGTACTTGCTTGTTTGTCTACACTATCTTTTAATTGTTTGCAAATTTAATCTAGGAAATTGCTTTCGCAATTTGACTTGGGCTTGATTGTTCTGATTCCGTGTACACTATAGATAAGATGTCGTATGCAAAATCTGTAGCTGCTGCGGCAGTTGTGATATATTCAACTAAAAAAACAGCAGAAAGATAGCAAAAAGCGGAGAAAATGTTGAGTGAGAAAGTGGATTCAGCGTAGAACTACTCTAGGGATACATGAACTTTTATGAATCAAAGAACTCCCAAGTACTCATATATTTCATTAGTCCCTTGCCCACTTTTCTTTTTTTGAATTTTTCTCCACTGTTGGTAAACTTGCGTTCTCAAATTATGTAGCTTTGAATTACCGCTGTAGAAGTATTAAATAAGTCGGCTAATTTTTGTACTGCATTCTGCTTTTTGAATCTGTTTTTAAATTCTGGCGTATTTACATTCCATAGTTCAGGATATAATTCAAAATTTTCAATTAAAAGACACGTGTCTTCTCTCGTCCAGTTGAACTTCTCCATATTTGATTATAACACTCCTTTCTGCAAGACTTTCGAAACAGGCTCGAAATTTTTGTGGCAAACTAATTTTCTGAGAGTAACCGTGTACACTACAAGCTCTCAGCAAGTCGCAAGTCCTTTATGTGCAAGTAATTTTGCGGCAATATTTCTCTAATGACGTCGTGCACACGCTACGCAAGTGACTTGTGAGAGTAACTCTAGCAATTTTATTTGCTAGTGGACACGAGGCTTTACGTCGCATTCACCATTCTAGATGATGTGATAGAGTATAGTTTAAAATACTGGCGAGTGTGCTCACTAATACAGGGTGTCCCACGACGTCTAAGACAAGCAATATTTCGGAACTGGGTGGTAGTAGCGAATAATAATTTTGGGGGTGCAAATTAGAGCAAATATGGTATCTTTTTTTGTTATTGTGTTACCCGATGAGGTATTTGTTTTTGGTCACGTGACGTCCGATTCAAAATTTTTAATGGGACACCCTGTATATTTGTGACTTTTTGTGTTCCCCTCGATAAGACTATTCCAAAAAAACTAGCACACTTGGGGTCTAAAGTGATTAGTTCAAGAGCTACAGGACTGTAGCACTACCACTATGAAACATTACCAAAGTAATTTAACGGTAGGGGTACATGTTATAATCAACGGTAGTGGTATAATTCTTTAAGTACCTGTAGCTCTTGAACTAATCACTTTAGATCCCAAGTGTGCTAATTTGTTGGAATAGTCTTATCGAGAGGAACACAAAAAGTCGCAAATGTACAGGGTGTCCCATTAAAATTTTTGAATCGGACGTCACGTAACCAAAAATAAGTACCTCATTGGGCGGCACAATAATAAGAAAAGATACTGTATTTGCACTAACTTGAACCCTCAAAATCACAATTCTGTACTACTGCCCAGTTCGGATATATTGCTTGTCTTAATCGTCGTGGGACACCCTGTATATGGGCTGCTTTGGGAGATTAACTTTTTAAGAGATTAGTACCAAAAAATGTAGTATTGGTTATATTGCAAACGTCGTTACTACAATTATATATGGTACTTTGTAGCAAATACGACCTTAAAGCTCGGAGATGTCAAAACTTACTGCTTTTACTGTATTCCATGTGACCCATTCGAGACAACCATTATTATTCAAAGTATCCATCAACCCAGCAACAGTGTATCCTGCGCATCCCCAGAGTTCTCATTCCTCACGTAACTTGTCACTGTTCGTAACAAAATGGTCGTAAACCCACCACAAACGTCGACTCGCAGCCACCTCATTAAAACTTCTTTTTTCCAGTTTCCTCCAAATTGACATAATTCTCCGATGTGGGAGTCGGTCGGCCCATTTTCCAACTCACAATAAACTGACCTCAAAGTTTTCTCTCCGCTCGCTCGGACAGACGTTGAAAAGAGATAATGGGATTATTCTGTGGATATTATTATCCATCTTTGCTTCGTTTCTCTATTGTGTACATACGGGGTGGAATGGGTGTTTATTGTGGGGATATTCCACAACAACTATCTTGATAATAATAATAATAATAATAATAATAATAATAATAATAATAATAATAATAGCCTTTATTGCCCAACAGTTACCCATTTATAGGACAATTACAAATACATAAAAAAAATAATCGAAATAAGACATGATACATGGAAAAAAATAAAAAATGACATAATTATAAATACAGATTTGCTACCTTAATTAAATCCCCCAAAGAACTAAAAAATATATCGCAGTAATTACATATTTTGTTGAAATTTTCACACATAACATACACAGGAGACTTTAGTAAAATGTTTGTTCTAGCTGTTGCAAGATTAAAGGTGCGGTGATGTCTCGTTCTAAATGATGGTACATTAAAATTAATTAGCTCTAAAATTTGAGAACAGTTTACAACATTATTAGCTATTTTGTACAATAATAAAACAGATGAAATTTGCCTTCGACTAACCAAACTAGTAACATCAAATCGACCACATAGCTCATCGTTACTAATTCCGTGCTCAGGATAGATACCATTTGACTTGAAATACAAAAATTTTAAGAATTTCCTTTGAACTTTTTCAACCGTTGCTATTTGATACTGATAATAAGGATTCCATATTATACTAGCATATTCTAATTTCGAACGTACGTAACTAAAATACAATAATTTCATAGATTTGATGTTATAAAAACTTCTGCAATTCCTAACTATAAAGCCATATGATCTTAGGGCTTCCGAGACTTTGATAGATATATGTTCCGTGAAGCAAAGTTTGTGATCAAATTTAATCCCTAAATCAGTTATTGAAGTGCATCGCTCTACGTTACGTGACAGAACGGAATAAGCAAATTCATAAGCTACCTTTTTCCTTGTATAGCTAACAACTTTACATTTCTTGGCGTTAAGTTGCAGCTTGTTTTCTGTACACCATTCATTTACGTAATTTAACTGAAGTTGGAGGGAGTAGCAATCCTGAAAACTGTTAATAACGGAGTACAATTTTAGGTCATCAGCAAAACACAGACGTTCACAACTTAATTTCTCACACAAATCATTGATAAACAGCAAAAAAAGAATTGGGCCTAAATTAGAGCCCTGAGGAACTCCAGATGATGCTAAATAGGTGTTAGACTTGAAACCATTATATTCGACAAATTGCTTCCTATCTGATAAATATGATTTTAAGAATTCTTTAGCGCTATTCGAAAATCCAAAACTATCTAATTTACTAATTAAAACACTATGATCTAATCTGTCAAAAGCCTTCGAGAAGTCTGTATATACTACATCAACTTGGCAATTTTTGTCTATAGCTTCAGAGATGTATTGGGTTAGAACAAGCAAATTGGTAGTTGTAGAACGACTAGTAACAAATCCATGTTGATATTGAGAAATTTGGTTATTTAAACATGCATACAAACGATTATACAGGACGATCTCGAAGACTTTCGCAAACATGCATATGATAGATATAGGTCTATAGTTTTCAATAGATGTTCTATCACCATCTTTAAAAATAGGGCCAACTCTAGCCATCTTCCAGAGGTTCGGGAATCGGTTAGAACACAAACATGCATTGAATATAATAGTTAATGCTGGCAACAAATGCTCCAGCGCAATCTCTTACAAGAAAAGATGGAATGCCATCCGGGCCGGATGTCATTTTATCCTTTAACTTTTTTATAGCCAACATAACTTCATTTTCTTGAACAGGATGGAAGTGGACATGTACATTATTGTTGTTATATGGATTAGTATGAATCGCATCAGACACGAGATACACACTTTTAAAAAAGTCACCGAACGCGTTGACAATATCTTGGGGTTGAGTAAGCTTAACGTTTTGATATTTCATTGATCCCGGTATCCTGCTAGTGCCATTTTTAGAATGAACATATGCCCAAAATTTGCTGGGGTTGTGGGTCAGAGATGTTTGAATTTCTTCAATATAAATGTCAAAGGCTGATTTAATTTGCACTTTAACTAAACTACGCAAACGTTTAAACTCATCCAAGTCCGAGCCGCGATGCCACTTTTTGAACTTTTTGTGAAATTTTGCTTTCAACTTAATATTCTTTATTATATTGGAGTTATACCAAGGTGGGTATCTGTGACTGTAGTTTTTATATAAAGGAATATGCTTATCAAAAATGCTAAATATTTTATCATAGAAGCTATCCAATAATAATTCAGAATCAGCTACATCGACTAAAAAGTTCCAGTTGGTACTATATAACTCACTATAAAGGTTAGCTATATTAGCTTTCCTAAAGTTATAGCATTTACTATTTAGATTAAATTTAAATTTCTGTTCCTTAGTAAACATATTTAATATAGTTATTTTTAATGCTGGATGGTGAACATCCTCAGGAACCAGCGGTGAGTCATCACGCAGGACTTCACAGTTAAAATGAGAAATTACAAGATCTAGTAACCTATTTAAATGATTCCGTATATTATTTGCTTGTGTGAAATTGGCTAAATCCATATAGTTGAAAATGGCTCTAGATTTGGGATCAAAAAAATTATTATCTACAAAATGTGGTGCATTAAAGTCTCCCATCAAAATAGTACTCCCTTGATTTAAATATTCAAGCTGTTCCAAACTCTCAAAAAATAATTCGTATTCTTCAACTCCTACTTTGTCCGGTATGTATGTTATCACAACAAAAAATGATGTATGTCCCATAAAACACTTAACAACTAATAAATCAATTAATGGAAATCGTGAGTCAAAAGCACTAACATCGATTACCTCGGAACCTATTGAATCTTTTATAGCTAGTAACACACCACCACCAGACTGTTTGTTAATGAGGTTGAACTTGCGATCCTTACGATGGACAGTGTAAGCTTCCAGAAAGTACTCCGAACTCAGAACACCATCAGTCAGCCAGGTTTCACTCAATGCAATTAGGTCATACTCGTTGTCACTAACAGCTGGGAAAAACACATCAACTTTGCTGTTCAGCCCACGAACATTCTGGTAGTAACACATAAGAGGACTCCTAATCGTGCTGGAACTGCTGGACGTATCTAGTTTAAAGACTTTATGATCTTCGGATTTCCATTGACGTATTTTATAATGAATTTATCTGGCCCAGTTGCATTTTTAATGTTGACTTCAGCCTGCAATCTCTTATAATGTTCAATTTGCTTACGAGTGCGATCAAAAGAGATCACAATCTTCTTGTATGGGCTGTTTTTCAAATTGCGAGCCTTTTTAATCAAATCTCTAACTTGCTGATCATCCTGAAGTCTCAGTTTAATCGGCCTCTGTTTATTGCCATCATAGCGGCCAAGCCTAACAGGTACTATACCTACGTCTTGAAAAGCTGGGTCAACTGTCTTTAACACCTTCAATGCTTCCACTTTATCCTTTTCTGAACGTGTTCGAATTTCTTCTGATTGACTTTGTTCTGGTAGCCCAAAAATTATTATATTTCTTTTTCGATAGTTTCTGTCATTAATTTCTTCGATGATATCCTCAAACTCAAACTCATTGGATGATGACCTTAGAGCTGTATTCTCAGCCTTTAGTGCTCTAATGTCATCCTGGAGAGACAATATTACGTTTTTCAATTCATCGATCTGACTTTTTATTTGTCTGCAAGCAGTGCATGACCATCCATAGCCCTTATCTGGATCATTTAATATATAAAAGCTATCAAAAAATGTCTTCACCAAAAGCGGTATGTAGGGTTGTGTTATTTTCAATTGAACGTTTTGAAAAATACGGTATGATAAATAAATTTATGTATCATGCAGGCACTTCACTTCGCGTAGCGTATTCATGCACTTCCTTGATGATGTGTGATTTTTTGGGCAATTTGCCTCATACGCGCATATAGGACAAACAATGCAAATACGCGTTTCCGTCCACTTGTCGGTTTTTTTTTATGGTCGGCCTCCCGCAAAGGCTGAAAGCCTATGGCGCTGTAGAAGCGCTGCGAGAGGATAAGTATCGGTTCACCTTAGATTTGAAACGCTGCAGGTTGTAGCCGTCGGGAAACAAATTCCCCGGCAGCTGATTCCACAGCGTCGAAGTTCTCCAAAAGAAGGAATGCTGGAGGAGACTGGTTCGGGGAGTAAGGACCTCGACCTGGTAAGGATGAGCTCGCAGAGCTTCTCTAGTGTTCCTGGTTCGGACGGCCTGTGGTGTTATTATCTGGGAGAGCTCACTCGACGATCTTCCGTGATAGAATCTGTAAAACAGGGATATGTCAGCCACCCTTCTCCGGTGTTCCAGGCTGTGGAGGTCCTTTGTGAGGTTAGGCGTATCGATTAGTCTAATCGCTCTTTTCTGGATAGTGTCCAGAAGCTTTAGAGAGTGCTTCGGAGCGCATTTCCACACATGGGAGCAATACTCCAGCGATGGTCGGATCTGTGCCTTGTAGAGCAGCACATTAGTCTGCTACAAATTTGAAAACATATTACCTAGGTGTTTGTCATATTTTTTGAACCAATTTCTATTTGTTTACCTATACTAATAACATTAATAGCTTCAATTATAATTATTCTAGGTATATTAATGGGTATTGGCTGTATTACTGTGGGCCAACAGCATAAGGTTCCTAAAAATTCGTCAAAATAAGAACAACATTTGCTGAGATTGCGCGGCAGACCGGACAGGCAGACAAGATGACATATGCTATGGGCAGGGCAGGACTTTTTAGAACAGAGAAAATTTAAATCTGATTTGACAGTATTCCGTTTTTGCGATCTTGCTGATTTTTTGGAGTCTGAAGTATCTTTACTTTGACGCAAATTACTACTTTTTTGGAGTAACAATCACTGGCAGTTTTTCTTTCATTTCAGGATTTTTAATTGTTTTGAAAATTTTTATCCTCTAGTACATTACAGTAGCCAGTAGGCTGTGAAAAATATCTATTTCTGTCATATTCCAGATTCTCTTTGACCTTAAATATGTTACCGCAGTGGTTTCTGTTAAAGGTGATTAGTTGTAACGAATTTTTATAATCTTGCCTCTTTGCTCTAATTCGTCTGTATATTTCTAAGTTAATTATTTTTTCTCATATGAACATGTTTTTGTCTATACTTCATGGTTTGCTGGGTTGATTATAGGTATGAAAAACCCATTTGATTGAAAATTTGAAAATAAATGAAAACTACCAGAGACTGATATTCACTCCTTTACATCATTAGAAAGGTTATCAAATTTTACTCTCAATCGTATAAAAAAGTTAGGCATTCCCTTTGAAAAAAATCAAGTCTCTGATTCTCTGATTGAAGTCTCCTTAACTAATCGACCAATTTTTCCAAGCACAAACACAATACAAATTTGACCGTCTAACCTAAGCTAACGCATTTCGTGCTTAGTAATCCGGCAAAGTTACAGCCTTCTAAATTTTATAATTTCTGCAATGTTTAATTTTTTTTTCAGACATCTACTTGTACCGAAAATGGTGATTTACACCTAAACGGTTCGCTTTAAGTCCCAGGTGTGATACTTAAAGTCACACTAGAATTCACCAAGGAATTCGAGTATGTAATGATATACAGGGTGTTTTATTTAAAAAATGTATCTTTGATACGTTTCGTGTTTTGGGGCACCCTGTATAACATGAAAATATTTTTAAAATGCGAAATTATTATTTTCTTTTTCATCAAATACTTCAGCCATAGTGCTCCGTGTCGAATAACGTGAATAACCTGGAATATAATATGCAAGTATATCGATTTTACTGATTTTAGATCTAATCCATCTACACCCCATTTTTATCTCCCGCTATGCAAAGAGTGGCAATTCTTAGCTTGCACCAGAGCGCGTATGGCCCGAGGAACGGAAATATACTCAAATTTGTCCTCAAAGGCAATTTTCTGAACGAACTCCAATATATAGAATATAACCCACGAAAAAAATAATGAAGAGAACTTTACAGAAAAATCACCAGCGATTCTGGTACTATTTGGCATCATTCCGTTGCCAATGAACTGTATTTCAAGAGTAGATTTACCTATTATGACTCTACAGCATATCGCGTTCCAAATTTCAAGAAAATCGTAGATGTAGGGGTTACTGAGACCGCATGGTGACAAATATGGCGATTGGCAGACAGACAAAGGCGAGGCCCTGATCTCGTTTGGTCCCGAGTCCTCGAAGAACTTGATTGGTCCATGTCCATTAATCGAGCAAGAACAAATAAAGACGTTCTCTGGTCCTGATGTCAAAATGCACTGATATTTGCATCAGCTATTTCCGAATAAAACTTTTTGGTAACTTTCAAGAAACTGGTATAAGTATATACGTATATTGTTGCGATAAAGCGGTTGTTGTGTCTCACAAATGTGTTTCAAAAACAGAAGAACAGAAGGAGAAGCCATAACGACAAAAATATACGACCCTTAAATTAAATACCTCATCATTCTCTAAACTTTTTAATATATCGTTAAAGCTGAGAAACTTTCTAGAACCGGGCAAAGTTCGCAGCTTTTCCGAGCAACTTTTGCATGGGAAAACATTAGTTTGTCACATGGACATCCATTAGGGGGAAATGGCTGGATTTACCACCTTTGTTTTGATGTTCATTTTCCTTTATCAATTAACAAGGTTCACTGTTGACATGGCCCTTACTTTTTTTGTAATAGGAACATATTTCTTTAGACTTCAAACCTATCGACTTGTAAGAAGATATATGTTTTACGTCTCATTTCATAGGTAAGGAGGTGATGGCAAAGCTACAACAGCTGTAGAGCTACAGAACATACCGTCACATTGTCCAATTTTGGGCACTTTTACGGGGTATCTCGGTTATTTTTGCGGTATTCGCGACAGTGTGCTACTTTTTTGTGAAACTAAAGATGCTATCAACAAAATTATCATGGCCCTCTTGGTTTTCGAGATACAGGGTGAAATCGAAAACTATCGATCTTGGGACCACCCTCGTATCTTGGTTGTCTTTCATTTTATTGAAAAGTTTAGAAAAGGCTCCTATAGAATTTTTTCTCTACAATCCAATGGTGTAGTTCGATTTCTTCTTACTCTAACCATTTTTCAGTTATGAAGCAAACATATATTTTTTTAAATGGAACACCCTGATTATTATTTTTGAAGTCAATCGGAAATAATTCAAGCTTTTCAAAAATAAATATTAGTATATAGTTATTTTGAAAATTACGCTCAAAATTTGATTTTTCAAATTTTTACTTTATTTGTAGCAGTAGGCCATGGTTAATCAACTATAAATAATGAGCATCTGAGCAGTTATTACTCTACAAGAGAGTTCCTACTAAAATTCGAAAAAACAGAATCAAAATACATTTTTTTAAATAATAATGTTTCATTAAAATGATGAATATTGTGCTATTATAATATTGAGTAGATAGTGGGCTATGACTCATCTATTAAGAACAAAAAAGCAAATCTGTAAAAAACTTGCGAGACTGTCAGCTTTTAATTATATTTTTATTAAATATAGCTTTGTTCTTTTTGTGTTTTCATTTTAATTATTGTCAATTTTCTATAATAATGGCAGCTTAGATACCCAGAGAGACAGCATCCGTTTTCAGATATATTTGCTGGTCTAAAAATAAATATAATTAGGTACGGATCCTTTATTCAACCACTTCCTAAAACTTACTTCAAGGAGAATAGGGAGCAAAGGGAAACAAACGTATTAGGTTACATAGAAGCAACGCATTCATCATCTTGTAAGCACAAAGAAGAAGCTGTAGGGGTACAAAAATCAAGTGCAGAAATAATTCTAAAAAAATACAATTACCATCCATACAAGTCTAAGATACTTCAACATTTCCGCAGAATTGAAATTTGGGAATTTTCAATCGCCACAGCACTAAGGAGACCAATAATTATTTTAAAAGCCATTAAAATAATAAGAAATTGTACCAGATTTGCAGTAGAGAAAATAGTCTCCAACTTGAACCAACATCTCTAAAGGTCCTCGATGTTTTTAGTTTTTATTTTGATTCAAATTCAAATTTCATAGTGTGTTGATATTCTTCAGATATAATGTTGTTTGGTTTTAAGTAATGTAATACAATAAGTAACATTTACTGAACATTATCACAAATAGTAGTGAATAGCGTATAAAATACAATTAAATAATTGAGTTTAAAAGTGTTGAGTATCTTGTATCTTAATAATTGTTTACTTGGATATTGTTTTTTAATAGATTAGTCATGGCCTACTGCTACAAATAAAGTAAAAAATGAAATTTTGAGATTAGTTTTCAGAATAAATTCATACTAATATATATTTTTGAAAAGCTTGAATTATTTCCGATTGACGTAAAAAATAACATACAGGGTGTTCCATTTAAAAAATAAATGTTTGCTTCACAACTGAAAACTGGTTACAGTAAGGAGAAATCAAACTACACCACTGGATTCAACAGAAAAATTCTATGAGATTCTTTTTTAAGCTTTTCAATAAGATAAAAGACAACCGAGATACGAGGGTGGTCCCAAAATCGATAGTTTTCGATTTCACCCTGTATCTCAGAAGCCAAGAGGGCCATGACAATTTTGTTGACAGCATCTTCAGTTTCACGAAAAAGTAGCACATTGTCACGAAAACCGCAACTCTCTATCTTCTAAAATAACCGAGATACCAGGTAAAAGTGCCCAAAATGGGACACCCTGTACATTGTATAATAAAAGTCTCTGGCCATCAAAGGATATATATGTGATTTTTTTATTATACTAGATTTAACTTCCCAAGCTAATAGGTGAAAGAAGTATTTCAATCCCGAATCATTTATACTAAACGCTTGCTTTATAATATATATTATTTGGGTTGTCCACATCACAAAAAATCATGTCAGTCATTTCCGTCAGTCTGACTGTCATCTATTCGGTATTTCTTGGCTTCTCTTAACCAATCATCCCTAAAACCACTACATTTAGATAGAAACCGATAAATCTATATGAAAGAAACATATCATTCCTTTTGTTCTGAAAGTAGTTTATATGAAAACGGATTTGCAAAAAACAGATCACGAATAAGAAACAAGAAACAATCTTAAGGGGCTAGCGTATATAGCGCGTAAACTTGAGAATCCAAGAAAAAACGTATTCTCGTATTATCGCTTTCCTAAGTATGTGTGTCTAGAATGGAATGAGGGGAGGTAAGTCCGAAGGTCGCCTTGAGATGCTGCTGATATCCGATCGCCACGAAGACGAATTCGCAAGAGCCTACTCATACTGTGACGTTACCTTTGGACTTACTATATTGATTCTAAAAGCAAATTGGAGGAAAAAGCTTGCGCTAGGTCAATTCGGTGGCATTGTTTTGATATCCCGTTTGGTTGTTAAATTATAGATATTTGAATAATGTATAATTTTGCATTGCTGATTTTTTTGCATACTAAAAAACTTTTTTGAAAAAATCGCTCTGAATTGTCCTTCACTAAGGTCTTAACTATCACACTCTGAAATTTTATTTACGTAGTTTGAAAGACAAGTGAGTTGTGCGGGTACTTGCCAATCTGTGTATTCAGGCCCATTAAGAAGCTACATGTAGGTACTTGTGAGAATGTGAGCAAAGCTTTATGTCAAAAATCCATATTTTATAATCTTATTTACGTAGTTTGAAAGACAAGTGAGTTGTGCGGGTACTTGCCAATCTGTGTATTCAGGCTGATTAAGAAGCTACATGTAGGTACTTGTGAGAATGTGAGCAAAGCTTTATGTCAAAAATCCATATTTTATAATCTTATTAAAATGTACAACTCTATCCCAGAAGATCTAAAGAGGCTACCACTCCGTCCTTTCCGAAAAAAACTTAAAAACTATATTATTGCAAACTATGATACACTCAGCTCCTTTAGGCCCGTATTCACCATTTTCTGGATAACCGTCTGTTTACTAACAGTCAGTTAAAATACAACTGCCTGATAGTATCGTATTCACTATGAATTTTCAGCTCCCAGTTACTGATCAAAGAGATAACGTAATTTTTTATTTTTCTAATATTGTAAACACTGCGTAGTTTCATGTCCCGTGCTGTACAATGCGTTTTGTGCAGCCGCGTCTTCATTCTACACAACCTAATCATCTGTGTTTGTTTTTAGTTTTTATGTTTTATTAATTTATTTTATAATCATATTACTCATGAACATTTCCACCGTCGCTGACCATTCTCTTCGCATAAGAAACGTACTAATTATTGACATGAAAAAGGGAGAATGCAAAATATCTGCCAATTACTGTCTCTGGAAGCTAGATATAAGCATATAGTTGAATAATTATTGAAAACTATAAAACTAACGCGGTTTTCGATAAGCCGAAAGCTGAGCGGAGAAAATGGCTGATGAATAGAATGTCAGTGAAGCACGCCATTTTCATCGATCAAGTGACAAATAACCAGGTATTCGATATAATTTTGTGTTTTATGAGTTCTGAATTAGCTTAACTGGCGAAAATCGGGTTGTTAAAATTAACAGAGCAGTTATCAGCTGGTTAGCGTTGACCTTAATTGGTGAATATCAAAAATATGGTTAACAAGCTGATAGATAGTTTAACAGTCAGATAGAGATTTAACTAAGTTTGGTGATCACGGTCCTTATTTGAGCAAATACGAATAATATTTTATATAATTTGGCATAGCACAAAACTGTTTTAGGTGTCCTTATTTTTGTAAAAGGATTGTTCAGAACTTCAAATTCGAAGATTTCAATGAAGAAAAATTTAGATACGGTTACACAATTCGCTATCTTGGTTCAGTTTTCTCCATGCCATCCGAATATATGCACTTCTTTGCAGAAGGATTTTCATAAAATATCAGAGCATTAAAGCGCTTTTCAATTATAAGTTGCTTAGGTGGAGCGGCGGAAAGTCCTTTCAACTTTTCCGCATCTGAAAAAACATGATTTCATTTCTAATAAGTTTATTCAAATCAGATCATCTGCCGTTGCGGTCTTCCTCGGCTCGTTCATTTAAATTTATATTAAACTTGCGAATGCGAAATATGAGATAGAAAATGCGCATTAAAATATACAAAATCTTATTACACTCCTTTTGTAATTTGTTTTTATAATTCCGCTCTTCAAATTACCCCGACTCAGAAACCGGCCAAAGGGCGGAACTGTGACAATTTCACTTTTAAGCATAACTATGGTACAATAATTTGGTTTTTTCAATTTTTTTATAATATAATAATATAGCGTTTATTGTAATTATAAAATAAACAACAAGTGCCCCAAAAAAGTTAAAAACTTGTGCTTGGGTACAAGGTAATTATTATAAAATAGAAGCAACAAATAAGGGTTAATTCAGGAATATTTATATTTAAATATTATGTATTCTATATATTTAAATATTATGTATTCTATAGATAGGTATTACATATGTCAACAAGTTGGTGAATTTTAATGCGATTATTATTCACTATCCATTGTTTTAAACCATACTTGAATTAATTTAAAGGCACTAGACATTTTATGCTTTCTGGTATCTCATTGTATAGTCTTGGTGCAAGAAACGTATGACATCGTAATAAAGTATTTTTCCTTGCATTTGATATAACATTAGATGCATATCTTATGTCATATTTATGTTCGTGCTTTGTCAAGTTTGATTTATTTATATATTGGTAAATACCTAATGACATGAAAAATGTTTGGCGGATATCTAGAATTTTTGTTTTAGAAAATAACAAGTCACTAGGATATGTACATTTCACCTTATATAAAATTTTTATCATACGTTTTTGTATAATTTCCATTGCTTTTATATTATTTTTACATGCTGCGCCCCACACCATAATACAATATCGTATATGACTATGAACAAGTGCTTTGTATACAATGATCATCTGTTTATAGGTAAGTATAGTGGAAAGGAGTTTAAATTTGCTTATAACGTAACGTATTTTTTTGACAACATATTCTGTATGCTCCTTCCATTCGATATGGCAATCTAGGTATATTCCTAAGTACTTGATACTGGTGACCATTGATATAGGAGATACCTGTCTACAACTGATTTGTAAGTTGGCGTATTTCGGTAAGCCGTTTGAGTACGACGCTAATGGAACAAAGTGAGTCTTGTTGAAATTGACTGTTAAAAGTCGACTACTGAACCAGTTGAATATCTTTTTAAAACCATTTTCAGCCTTTGATTTTAATATTTCCCAACTTTCAGCAGAAAATATAACAGCTGTATCATCTGCAAGACTCACCACATCTCCACTCACATCAACCGCAAATAGGTCATTTATTTATATGTATATGAACATCAAGATGGCGTATCACTACATACATGTTTCTGATATGCCATCTTGATGTTGCTTCAGTAGCAAAAAGGCAAGAATTCAGGATGCAAGGAAGAAAGAGAACAGGACTGTTGAATGCAAATGCAGAATCTAAATCTAATGGTGAAGGACCCAAAGAAAACATTCCTAATACTTCAACACAGAAGCCTAATTTTGTACTTCCTGCAAGACAACAAAACAGGACAGATGAAGAGGTACCACAATCAGTTGCAGATTTGGTGCAAAGATTAGCTATTGATGCTAAGGAAGCAGTAATTCCAAAACGGAAAGCTGCCAATTAAAAATTGTTTTATTTTTATAAAGCACAGAAAATGTTACCAGTGAGGCTAACGTAGAAAGGTCTTTTGTAATTGTGCATAGAAATTAAGTACAACCTATGGTTTTAAGTCTACTTTCTACAGAAGTTGCTCCATATTTTTCCTGTGACTATTTTTTTAATTAATCAAAACTTCAGTTCATTTTAACTTCAGTGACATTGCTTCAGCTGTCAAAGTTTATATTTTAATTTCTATTTTCATTATCATAACAACTCTTATATGAGACTACTCTCAGCACTAGTTTGAAATCCTCATACAGTCAGTGACAGATTCTAGTAGTTATAGAATATTGATCTTTGCATGTTATAAATACACGGGATAGTTTTCTCGGACCTCTCTGGCGCACGTGTTGACTGGCGGCAATATTTTGATCTTTAAAATTCGACAACCGGAATTCCAGACTAATTTTTTGCAGATAACCCTATATCGACGTGTTTGCAATAAAATTATCTTTATTTTGATATAAGTTTCATGCATTAACCACACCGATGCAAATTACTATTATTGATTTACCTGTTTATACCTGCCTACCCTATAGTTGGGACGGGAAAAACGTAGCCAACCTAACGTTTGCATATTCTATGGGCTTCATACTTTCGATTGGTATGTGATTTGTCTATTAACCAAACCAGTGAAATGTTTAAAATAAATAATTTTTCAATATTTAATTAATCACATCCCGGACTGAAATTTTTCAGCCAACCCACTCGCGATATGTTTTTTAACATATAAAATTTAATATAAAATGCTTTTCATCCATTAACCAGTTCGGTGAAGGTCGATTTATATTCGGATCTTAGACTATATCAGAAGGTGCCTTTATAGTACTGTAGCGATAGCTGATAGTACGATCAAAAGAGTTTAAAGTGACCAATAAATCTTTCGCATGGTATGATGCTGATGCTTTGCGTGAATATATTATGTCCGTAAGCTTAAATCCAAATATCAGATAAAATATCGGCGAGCAAAATTTTACAGTGCTATTTTTTTGGGACTGAATACGCTTTACTTGGAGATCATTTTTCCGTATTTTGCTGAAATTTTGGCTTCAAATTTACGGGAATACATTCACAAAAATTATCAGACATAAACTGCCAGAAGCAGTTATTCGTCACTTTAAACACGATTCTCAGACAACGCTACAGTGTTATGGAAGTTTTATGCCTTCACACAACGTGTATTTAATATTTTGCTACAACCAGGACCTTTCTAAATTCCACAGCGAGCATTGATGTGAACCTACAAATACTTAATGCTTTTAATCACAGCATAGTAAATAACCAGCACAATAACTCAGGTTGGCGGCAATTACACGCGCGTCCCCACTTTTGGATGATTTTTTTTAGGGACGCTAACGATACTTCGATACTTGTACTTCTGCACTAATATCGAGTATTTTTATGTTAGATACTTTTTGAGCGATTCCAAGCTGGTATCAATACTTTTGTAGGGGTATCGGTATCGAAAATAATTATATAATTATTGAGGGATGTAATCAATTGCACAAAATTCTCTGTACGAACCAAACGCGCCTATTTGGCTAAAAAATATCCAGCTGGTACCGGTATCGATATTTTCATTTTCGCATCTCTACCCAAACTTCACAGCCGTAAAATCATCCATAAATCATCCCAAGGTCAAATTTTGTGGGAACCATTTTTATATAGGAAATCCTCAGAGATATTGTGCTGGTTGCTTACTATGCTGTGATTTTAATGCTGCCAGTCTATCAGATTGTGATCCGCCTGCTAGGACCCTGAGGGCCAGTTGTACAATGCAAGCTTAAGCTTCGGCTTAAGGTAAGCCGACGTTAAACCACGTCAGTTGCAAAACGTTCGTTGTACAATGCTGGCTTAGCCCCCACTCCAAGCTTAACACGAGCTTACGTAAGCCCAAGCTTAACGCGAGCTTATAAACCTAACCTGATACAAGTGACATGATATGTCAAGGATGAACCTTCAAATTGCTCGTCACTTTATTAGGTCATATTTTTTGAAAGATTTGTGTCTAATTTACCAGACTGGCCCTCTTTCCTCAGAAAGCCACCTGTCGCTTGGCCCCCACTCTTTCGTTCTAGGTACCGTAAATTTTCAGTCAAAGCAATATGTAGGAAAAATTATATCACTTCTCACACGTAGGATAGGGTCATTTATTTGCAGTTCCGAGAGTATGGCAGAGTCTCCCCTGCCGGGATCCACAAACGACCAACTCCCTTGACTCCACAATGGAAGTTTGATGACAAATGATGCTGGAAATCAAATAATGAAAGAAAATTAAATACCTCTGAAATAGTTGAAAATCGGACCCTGCTCATTTTATTGGAAATGTCTTCTCCTACCTGTCATACCTACCTGTATGCTTGCTAAATTCAGAGAAAGCCAAACCGCGTGATGGCTTAAACAGCTCTATGAAAACCCGACTCTAGTTAACAAGCTATCAGAAATCAACCCCGAAAAGTCATCAGCACCCCCTTCACACGGTGTCTTAATCATCAGCCCTAGATCATTGTCAGCCGCAGTTCATATTTAGCGGGTGAATGAGGGAGGCGCGTGAGGGCTGACCATTTATTAGAAACGTCTAGCACAAGATAATCCATAACTGAGATACACAGGCTCCCGCTACGTTTTCATTATTCAACAAGTTCGACGATGATATATGCTCAGGCTCCGAAGCTGTTCTGCTAAGTTTTAGTGCCGTAGGTATTACCAGACACTCGGATCGATCCGGATCCTTGTGCACCGGCTCTATGCGCTCTAAGAAATAATCGTATATCAGATAGCATAAAGGTGCAAAGGATGTACATTTACTACTTTACTACCTTGTTCTAATAATAATAAATAAAATTGAATTCCAGAAATCTTACAAAAGCAACTAACACATTTTCGATACCGATCCTCACATGCCCCTTTGGTATCATCAAGTGGTCGCACACTGATACTGAAAACATCAAAATACTGACACGAACGAAACTCACGAAACACAGAATGTCGCATCCGAAAACATGCAAGGAAAGGCTTACCATAGACAGAAAACAAGGGGACAGATGAATTATAGACATACAGTCGCTTTACACAAGACTCAGGTCGGAAAATCTCTGTGGTGGTAGACGGCTTTTCCTCTTCTTTCCATAGCATCAATGCCAAAAAATTTTAAGTCCCTTAGTTTCTGTAACAGGCAAGGAAATATTTGGATGGACATAAAAAAGGATATGTCTTTCTTTCACATGTCAATGGAGATTTTGTCATGAATACAATAATATTTGAAGTTTACAACCCCCCCCCACCCTCCTACAATCCGAATTTGACCCCCACCCAAAAAAAGGTAATAAATGAACAGGAACCCCTAAAACACCTAAAAAACAAGTGAAGGATTATTTTGAATTTTTTGTTTTTTACTCCGCCGCCCGTGCAATGAATTATAGCAGCATTACCTACTAGGAAGCCTCAGCATATCGCTACCCAAATTGCATCGGTTACTGAGATTTCGAGGATATATAGAACAGCACCAACAGACAGGCAAACAGACCGACAGAAATGAGTGACGTGGATTTTCGTTATCAAATCACATCAAATCCAAATTTATTAATGTTAGTATACATTGCTTGTACTCACACACGTCAAAATACATCCAATGTAATAAATATGACATGCTACAAGCAAATCAATAAATAAAAAATATATGAAACTTGGCACTAACATTGAAAACATTACACTTCTCATCCACAAACATTTTAAAATTAAAATTAAAATTCGTCGTCAAGGAACTGCTCCAGTTATAAGAAGATTTTGTTAATAAAATTTCATTCCATTTAACTTTAAATTGATCGAGTGGCAATGGTATCACTTCCCGTGAAAGCTTATTAAATAATTAGGTGCCATAAAAGAAGGCCTGCTTTGACACTTCATCAGTCTACAATACTGGGTTAGTAAGTTATGTTTATTGCTGGTTTTTCTTTATGAGTTATGGAATCCTCTTCTCGCTGTTTAATCAAGAGAAGGTTCTGTAATATGCAATGTGCTTACATTTTGTAAGCACACCCAAGCCAATGGAATCACACCTATATCCCAGTCCACATACAATCCGAAGAGCTCTCCTCTAGAGTCCAAAAACTCTAGATGCATGAAGTGAGCCCCCCCTGGCAAGTATTCCATTGGTCATCAACTATAAATAATAAGCATCTAAGCAGTTATTACTCTACAAGAGACTTTCTACTCAAATTCGAAAAAAACAGAATCAAAATACCTTTTTTTTAAATAATTAAAATTAATTAAAATGATGATTGTGTTATTATAATATTGAGCAGACAGTGGGTTATGGCTCATCTATTAAAAACAAAAAAGCAAATCTGTAAAAATTTGCAAAACTGTCAGTTTTTATTTATATTTTTATTAAACATATCTTTCTGACTTAAAAGGCGCTTATGATTCTGTTAATTTAGAGAAACTCCAAAATAAATTAATAAAAATTGGTTTGGCCCAAAATTTTTCTGCTAATATATGTAACCTATTCAAAAACAGAAATGTATACATCAAAGACCACACTAACCAGTTACATGGTCCACGGAGAGTCCACAGAGGTCTACCCCAAGGATCTGTTCTCAGTCCCATTCTGTTCAACATATATTCAGCAAGTATTCACGGAATATTTCAGGATAAATCAATTAAATGTGTTCAATATGCAGATGATATATGTATATATACTATCCGAAATTCATATGTCGATTGCCTAGACGGCTTAAGTAACATTATGCAACTTGCTTCTAGCTGGACTGATGACCACGAGCTAACCATTTCCCCAGAAAAATCTGCCGCAATGATATTTTCTAGACATAGGATGCATGCGCCTGACAATATAAACCTGGCAGGACATGTTATACCTTTTGTTTTAGATTATAAATATCTTGGCATTGTGTTAGACAATAAGCTAACATGGTCAAAACATATCCAATATATAAAAGGTAGGTGTGAAAGGGGCATTAATGTCCTCAAGTGTGTGACCAACCGAAAATGGGGCGCTGATACTAAAGTTGCACTAATGTTTTACCGTGCCTACGTGCGATCCATATTGGATTACGGATGTACTCTCTATGGGTCTGCATGCAAGACCCATTTACTCACCATTGATCGAATCCAGTATAAAAGTCTCAGAATCTGTCTCGGTGCAATGAAATCCACTCCATGTCCCGTCCTACTCGCTGAAAGTAAAGAACTCCCACTACAAAGTCGGAGAGAGATGCTTGCAATTAAACATGTTTTAAAATTAAAGTCTGTGAACAGTGACTTGAGCATGGGACTATTTGGCCTATCCATGGAAAACCTCACTAACAAATATTGGCGAATTAAAAACTCACCTCCTCTAGCAGATGCAATTTTGGAAACCAAAGATATAAGTAGCATTTACAACAGCAGTAATAAATTACCTGTGTATAACCTAGAATACAATACTTTGTTTAAGAAACTGGCAGTTCTATTACCAAATTACACAGAATCGGCTCAAATCAACAATCTCCTCTTGAAATCCGTACTAGATAATTTCGCAGATAATATAGTCATATATACAGATGGCTCCAAAAAAGAAGATGGAAGGTGCGGTTGTGCAGTTTATGTCCCCTCAAGAAACGAAAAGCTTAAACTTAAACTACCTGAGTACTGCTCTATATTTACGGCAGAATCATTTGCAATTGAGCAGGCTTTGGATTGGATACATAAAGAAAACGTTGATAAAGCAGTCATTATTTCTGATTCCAAATCTGTACTTTCCGCACTGAATAGCACCCCATTAAATCTCAAATCTAGTAACATGTTGTGCTCAATACGTAGAAAAACATCTACCAAAGATGTTACATTCATCTGGGCAAAAGGCCACTCGGGCATAAAAGGCAACGAGATTGTAGACCAACTTGCTGGAGAGTCTACACGGGATGGTAATTACAAGGAAATAGCAACTACTCAAGACCTAAATAGAGTGTTAAGAAATAAAATATATGTCAAATGGCAAGACCAATGGAAAGAAATAGTAAAATGTTCTAAAAATCAGTATTATTTGATACATCCTGAGTTACCTGTAGATATCCCTTACATCTTTGATTACACGATATCCAAAAAATCATCCGCTACCATCACTAGACTAAAATGCAATCATGGGAGGTTCCCAGCACATTTAGCTAAGATACAAATTATCCCCTCAGGAGTTTGTACTTGCGATAGTTCTTCTTTATGTGACATAAATCACATACTTTTTTATTGTAAAAATCATTCAGCAGAAATTGAAGCCTTGTATGGGAAATTAGCAGAATTAAATATACAATTTCCCGTTCACATCACATATTTACTTTCATTAAACAACAAAAAAATTTATGAAATAATATGCAATTTCTTATATTCAGTTGGATACGTAATTTAAATAAATTATAACCTCCAAATATCGGTGGCTGATGGACTCGCATCCAAGCCAATCTCTTCTCACACACACACACATATCTTTCTGAGCTTTTATTTTAGTTATTGTCAATTTTCTATAATAAGGGCAGCTTAGATACCCACAGAGACAGCAACCGTTTCCAGATATATTTGCTCGTCTGAAAATAAATACAGTTAGTTACGGATCCTTCATTTAACCACGTCCTAAAACTTATTTCAAGGAGAATAGGGAGCTAAGGGAAACAAACGTATTAGGTTACATAGAAGCAATACCTTCATCAACTTGTAAGCACATAGAAGAAGCTGTAGTATCAACTGCAAAGTTTTAGATACCTCAACATTGGCACAGGATCCAAGTTTGGGAATATTTAACCGCCATAACACGAAGGAGACCAATAATTCTTTAAAATGCCATTAAAAGAATAAGAAATTGTGCTAGATTTGCATTCGAGAAAATAATCCCCAACTTGAACCAACATCTCAGCTCCTCGATGTTTTTAGTTTTTATTTTGATTCAAATTCACATTTAATAGTGTGTTGATATTCTTCAGATAAAATGTTGTTTGGTTTTAAGTAATTTAATAATGGACTAAGTAATATTTATTGAACATAATCGCAAATAGAAGTTAATAGCGTATAAAATACAATTAAACAATTAAGGTTAAAGGTATTAAGTATCTTGTATCTTAATAATTGTTTACTTGGATATTGCTTTCAACGTATTAATCATGGCCTACTGCTACAAATAAAGTAAAAGATGAGAAATCAAATTTTGAGCATAATTTTTAAAATAACTTAATACCAATATATATTTTTGAAAAGTTTGAATTATTTCCAATTGTCTTCAAAAATAATATACAGGGTGTCCCATTTAAAAAAATATATGTTTGCATCATAACTGAGAAATGGTTAGAGTGAGAAAAAAATCAAACTACACCACTGTATTCTACAGAAAAAGTTCTATAAGACTTTTTTTAAACTTTTCAATAAGATAAAAAACCGAGTTACGAGGGTGGTCCCAATATCGATAGTTTTGGATTTCACCCTGTATCTCAAAAACTAAGAGGGCCACGATAATTTTTTTGACAGCATCTTTAGTTTAACAAAACAGTAGCACACTGTCGCGAAAACCGCAACTCTGTATCTCCAAAAATAACCGAGATACCCCGTAAAAGTGCCCAGAATGGGACACTCTGTACATCCCACTTTAACTTGGTATCGATGTGAACTCCCAGAAATTTTGCTGAGAGTACTCCTCCATTATTGGCATCCTTCGGGAAAAAAATCGTGTATTATGTTTTATTAACGTTTAATGAAAGTGTGTCTGCCATGAGCCTCATGAGGCTCCTGCTCTACCACGTAGACATCATAAAACGCCCAAAAAGCGTATTAACTCAAAATCGAAAATGTTTTAGACCACAATACTCCTCTCACCTATCAGCGTGGGAAGTAATAAGATGTTCATTTCATAAAACACGTTTCTGGGGTAATACACATGCCAGATTCACAACGGTCGCTCCGTACATCGATTGAGTAAACGCAGAATAAACCTGGACCGCTTTTGCTGATAATCACGTCGGACAATGCAACGTTAATCAATAGAAGCAATAATTGAATTTCCAAACAATAATTTATATTCAGTAATTCAAATATCAATGCTGTCGGTCGGTGCGTGCGTACCAAAGTAGAAAATCGTACATTTGCATAATTACCCTGTAATTGTGATTGGTGGGATTAAAATTTAGGGACTGCAGATAGGGCGGTGGTATGAAAGTGGACAGATTATGCTAACCGCAATGACCACGTTTCGTACTGTTCAGTTCAGTCGAGTGGACATTTTTAGCCGGACGAGGATTATTTTAAAAGGGTTTTGCTGCTATGATTGTCAGTTGGTAATGGTAAACAGATGTTACATGAAAAACCCATCATATTGGCATGTACTTCGCCAAAATGAGGGGTTCTCTCGTACAAATCCTTTCAATGTGCTTGCATTGTATACTCATATATAGTAACAAAATCTAGCGTCAAACCAGATAATGCTGATACAACAGATTTCTCATAATGCTTATCAACTGAACCTATGATATCTGCTTTATAAGGATAAAATTTAAAACGTAATATAAGGTTTGTTATTTACCTGGCATGCGCCAGTGGCTGAATAGTTTCTTAAACGACCGATCTATTTGTTGTAGTCGAAGGCTGTCCATCAGACGTACTTTCAATAAACGCCGGTGTTCCTCAGGGATCTGTTTTAGCCATTACGCTGTTTCTGCTGTACATCAACGAACTGCTGGAATAACATCCAATCCAGCCTACAGCTTCGCAGGCGACAGTACAGTAATATCGTGCATGGAACCAGGCAAGCCACTATCATCCCACGAGACGGTACGTCGGCGACAGCAACATGCCTCACAGATCAACACAGATATCAAAACAATAATTGTCGAGGAGGGATTAGTAAGTAAAGTACAGTTTAACGTATAGAAAACTCAGGCAAAGACACTGACAAAGAAGCCTCACGTTGGCTTACCAACTGTGAAAATGGAGGGTCACCCAATAGTCGAGTCACCTTCCCTTAGCTTGTAGGGATCAGCATCAACAATAACAGGTCCTGGCATGACCACGTCGCGAGTATTGCTAAAACAGCATCCCATAAGCTTGGAGTTTTGTTCTGCTTTATGAAGCTGTATACACCAGAGCAGCTACTGCTGCTCTACAAGGCACATATCCGACCATAGTTGGAGTATTATTCCCGTGTGAGGGGATACGCTTCGAAGCAGCCTCTAAAGCCTCTGGACACTATCCAAAAGAGAGCAATTAGACTAGTCGATACGCCTAGACTCACAAGGGACCTCCACAGCCTGGAATGTCGTAGAAGGGTGGCCGACCTGTCCCTGTTTTACAGATTCTATCATGGAAGATGTTCGAGTGATCCCTCCCAGATAAAATAACACTAAAAGCCGTCCGAACGAGGCGCTGCGAGCTCGTCTTTACCAGGTCGAGGTTCCTACTACCCGAACCAGTCACCTCCAGCATTCCTTCTTTTGGAGAACTTCGACGCTGTGGAATGCGCTGCCGGGCAATTTGTTGCCCGACGGCTACAAACTGCAGCGTTTCAAATCTAACGTGCACCGCTACTGATCCTCTCGCAGTGCTTCTACAGCGCCATAGGCTTTTAGCCTTTGCATGAGGCATACCATGAAAATATTCTAGGCAAGCCCGATGACACAGGCTATACACAGTCTGACCCATTTTTAATGCCCATGTTAAACAGAAGTGTATAAAACGTTCCTCAACCTTTCGGGAGTAATGGAATAGTCTAACCGTCGGGTTAAACTTGAAAGAGATCCCAATGTAAAGTTGTGTGACGTGACTTGGAAACTTTGTGCCCAGAATTTAGCCTTGACAGGAAATTTCAGGATCACTCCAAAGACAAGCCAATGTTTAAAATCACAAAGGTAAAGGAGTGGAAAGGTTGATGTTTAGACACGCTGGTTAGCAGACAACTTCGTAGTGATAGAAAGAGAGTGCGTAAGTCTTGAGGGTTTCGTCTTGAACTTAAGGCCATTTAAAGTCAATTTTAAAATGACATTCCACAAGATCTAATCACAAAGATGTTGTTATCGTTGGGTAATAGGAAATTTTGCAGTATTATAAAAAAGTAAGCTATTTGGTGCCTTGGTCTGGTCTATAATGCTAATAATTAATCGTGACGACGATGACCTTCGATTTTCATGTTGAAGATCAATGTTGTTTGGTTCAAGGACGAAAGTTATCGTCAGGGAAAAGCTTTAAATGCTTAAATGTTTACTTCTTTTCTACTACTACAAACCTACATCCTACTAAAAGGCAGCTTCGTTTCTGAAGATAAACCTTGTCCTAAGGACACAGTGATGAATGCGCATTTTATCTAACTGTATTTTTTTATAATCATAACTGCAGGTGTTGGAGCAATGAAAATATTCAAGAATTTTGTAGAAGGGCATACCAAGCAACCCCCCCCCCCAAAATATTAATGTATGGGCAGGCGTTTCAGGAAACAAAGTGATTGTGTCATTGTTTATTATTGGAAATTTAAATAGATACATTTATTTGGACATGCTGATGAGCCTGCTAGGTCTTTTGACTTTTTTACAAGGGGCCTTTTAAAATCTATTGCGTTTAGTCGCCAACCTGAAAGTTTGGACGACCTTTGTCTACTCATTATCGAAAGCTACCATTTTTCCGACATCATGTTTTTGCAACTGTCATCGCCTATATTTTTTTGGCCAATAATAAGCAACATTTTGAACACTTATTGCAATGAAAATTGGTATTTTGGAGTGTTTTTGTTCTATTCCAACAAATTAAGATATATAAATATTTTTCAAATTTACTCGAAAACGAATCGACATATTTAAAAAATCAAACGTCAAAATAAGTCTGTGGTGGAAAGTTTTCAAATGAACACCCTGTACGTACCGGGTGTTCTGTTTTATATGCCACTTAGTATAATTCCAGTTACAAGTAAATTTATAGCTTTCTCTGCCAACAAATGAGTCAAATTTAAGCGCGGCGAAGCTATTTCAGCATCCCAGCCACACTACGGCACTATTCGCGCTAGCGATAAGCTTCAATAAAATTTTATCTACCCTCCGACGATATGAGGAGAATGTTTCATATTGCAGACCCTTCTTTTATGGTATTATTTGATTAAGGCTTCTACGGCCACCTGGGTGAGCTCCTTTAGTTAATAGGCACGAGGAAACGGCCTTTCCCCAGAAATGCCGGCCATATTTAACAGCTTAATTTGCTTTCAGATAGTTCGGATGAGAAATATGCATAGAAGAATGGGGTCAAAATGAGGCAAGCCCACGCCTGGTGTTCTTGTTTGGAACGCTACGTTAATTCTACCACTCTGCGTGTGGCACAAATATTATGGCAGAATGAAGTAACGTATGTTGCAAAAGTTTTGAGAATTTTTTTCAAAACTCGGGAGGTAGTTTCATCGTTGGAAACAATTCATAAATCCTTACCATGGTAACCATTCAACATCTAAACGTAACAATAAAACCATTTTGGTTATGATATAATGTCGTACAAATTATTCGGAAGAGTATTTACAGTTGGACGATTTAAAAAAAAAAGAAATAGTTCGCCTATATCCAGATCAAAATATTTCTGTTGCCACAATTTATTGAGCGATCCGTGAATGCGAAGAAGGTATTTCTTGCATAAATTTACCGAAAAATGGATGGCCAAGAGCGATGATTGCTGCTACAGTTCAAAGAATGGTCAACAGAAGTGAACATCGAATTGGAACTTCAACACGAAAACTTGGACGCATTTTTCACGTCAATGCTAGCACAATCTGTAGAGAAATGAAGAGAAATAGCCTAAAATTCCGAAAAAGAAGAAAATGTCCAAAGTATCCCCAAATCAGTTAGAAAGAATTCCTCAATGCTGTCGCAATTTACGTCGTAATCATTTTGCTGGCAACATAAAAATTATTCTTGACGATGAAAATTATTTCGCATTTTTGAACTCTAAATCAAAGGCAATGATGGTTCTTATACAAGAGACTTTGAAGCCTGTCCAGATAATGTGAAATTTTAACGAAAAGAAAAGTTTGCTAGAACAACACGAATAACTTTTGTACCACGAAACGACAACCCTCCCAATCTTCCTCAAGCAAGACCTATTGAAACTTTTTGGGCACAACTTAGTGCCAAAGTTTATAACAATAGCAGGGTAGCTTAAAACGAACAGCGGTTAAGAAGAAGAATAATGGTAAAAATCAGAGAAGTTGATTTAGAATCTGTCCAAAACCTAATGAGGAACATTAAGAGAAAATTGCGAGCCGTGGAAGATCATGGCCCATTAGCAGTACTTTAATATCGTTTTTATATTAAGAATTTTTTTTTGTAGCTCTTGTTACAGTTCAAATATATTTTTGTGAGATATTTTAATTTTTTGAAGAACTTCTCAAAACACCTCTCAAAACCTTTGCAGCATAGGTTAGATCTAGAATTATCTCGTGTTGTTGTTGTTGTTTCCAAAAAACATTAAAGGCTGCCAATTACTGCGTCTTTACAACGCAGATGTGCAAATAATTGAAGTATTGAAATATCCGAATTACTTTATTTACGTTAGCTTGTAGATTAGTAGCGAACAACATGCTTTTTCGCGGGTATCCAAACATCATTATAGAACTCAATCCCATTGAGTATGCAGTTACGTACTTCGACAAAGAGAAGTAAAAATGGTAAAAAGGTTATCAGTGATGATGATTTTACTTCCTATACCGACAGGTGAGAGCAGTATTCTGATCGCGAATAGTTTTGATTTTGAGATTAATACGTTTTTTGGGTATCTTACAATATCTACATAACAAAAATCCACGTTAATCATTTCCGTCTGTCTGCCTGTTGCGTTTTTCTAGCCACGTGATCTCAGTAACCGCTGCATGGACTGTGATGAAATTTGAATAGCCATATGCTGTGAGGTAGGTAATGCCGCAATAATTTTGGAAACCTGTAATGGGTGGCGGAGTAATTAGTGAAAACCAAAATATTTCAAATATTCCTCAAACTTAGTTTTTTTTGTCTTCCATGGATTCCTGACTATTTTCACCTTTTTTTCGGTGGGGGTTAAACTGGACTGGTCGTGAGGTAGGCGGCAGTTAAACTGACCTGTTAAAGTGAGACCTAGGGGCAGAATACACTTTTAAGTCAACCCAAACATTACCTTGATACCTTGCCTATTAGAGAAACCAAGGAACATAATTCTCTGACGTATACATACGAGACTTGCTTTAGATCGCTTTGTCTTGGAAAACCTTGATATTATTGAATTGATTTTAACTAAATTTTGAGACAGTATTATTACCGTGATAAGGATGGAACGCGCGTATGGTTTTTAGAAGTCCTGTCAGTGGCGACACAGCAATAGTCAAAAAACAAAAACACAAAATCAGCCCAAACTTGGGGGTTCCTCATAATTTATCACATCTTTTTAGAGGAGGCAAAAATGGGGTAGTTTGGGGGTAGTGACCTCTTCATTGCCCTGTAACGGAACGGCATAACAGACTTTTCCACTTCATACAAATGCTGTCATACCTTAGATAAAAAAAGAATTGAAAATAAATTGTAGACAATGCTGCAATGTGTCTAGCTCACTAAACTGATAGCAATTCAATTCCTAAACCATACAGTGAGCCGTGGTAGAGATCGATAAAGTCTATGGTTTCTGGAAATTGTATTAGTGGTCAAGATGAGCCGAGGTAGGATAGGGTCTCCGTTAGGGTGGTTGGAACACTCTTCATTGCCCTTAAAAGATTAATACTGACAATATAATCTGTACTTAAATATCGGAAAATCGGCATGCCATGTGGCTAGAATATGAGTTGAAGATCGCAGAATAGTCCTAGTTTATATGGAGAAAGATGCGCGAAACTACATATTTACGAGAGTTGCTCTGCTTAACATTTTTTGCGGGCAAGCGGTCATTTGGTTGCAAGGATATATTTTTTATTATGTTATCAGCGTTGCAAGGTGGCCTCAGACTAGAGCTTCATGCCATGGGATAATAATAAATAAAACGATATCACCCTAATATGTTGGAAGTACTGTGTCAATCAACTTGACTCCATTTTTTTAACACGAACCGGGTGTCGAGTTTGAGCAACGTTAGCCTTGTATTACAAAGGTCACGCTCAAGTCAAAAAATGCTGCAACCAGGGCTTTTTCATCTTCTCCCTCTCTACCACTCTGAAACCTTCTAGAAGCTATTTCGCTGGATAAACCCAGTTTTATAAAAGCATAAGAATTCGTTTTCTTGTGGATATGTCTTGACTTTTGGCCCAATATACGATAAGAAGTTTATAAGACATTTTAGTTATAAATACAATATTTTACATCATTATCTATTTTGTTTCACGTAAACGTCTTTTACATATTGCTATAAAAGAATCACAATATTTTACTATCAAACCTCTATTTACCAACTAACAATTGATCAAATTATAAAAAAGAATTGTACCAATATGTTACTGCATTTATCTTATCTTATCATTTGCAGTGTATTTTTACTTTGTAAACATCCTTAATTTGATAAATCAACATTGTTATTATAGGAATCTTGGCATACTACTTGGTTAACCCCGAGAAAACAAAATCAGTATCTGAAATTTGTCAACAAGCCATCGTCTTGCCCCGATCAACAGAAAATTATGGATCATTATTAGAAATACGTTTTTATTACGCCAGCAGTAATCAAATGCTCCATTCCCCCATCCCCAATAAATTAAAAACTAGGAGTATAAAAGTGAAATATTACCGCGTTAGCTTTACCTTATTCTTTGGCTGTTCGTTACGAAGTTTTTTAAATTTCACCAAGTTCCAACGGCGCCCAATGGGCAGTATATTATGGAAAAACAATGGGCAATTCAGAAAAAGAATGTAGAAGGATTTATTGATGTACTCCTGTTAACTGTGTGTTTGGTGGGTTAAGCTCCCTTAACAGTAAACAGTAAAGTAGGCAAAGTACTTCTCGAAAGATGTATGCATATTTACAAGTAAAATAATATTACGCCTCTTCAGTGGCGTACACAGCTTAATCTAGGGGGGGGCTACAGTAACGCACAATGTAATAATGTTATAAATGTATATTTATTCTTCGTCCATTGCTTAGAGGACTGTCCTAAAACTGCTTCTGGAGCAACTGGCATAGCACAATGGATATTTAAGAACCCCAAATCATTGAGAATAGGAAGTTTCGATAGGTATAATTATAGTTTTAGCTAATATTCCAAGCCCATGGGAGGGGGGGGGTTCGAACCCTGACAACCCCCCCGTGTGTACGCCACTGCGCCTTTTCAATTGTATGTTGATGTATATTAATTTTAACTCAGCTTTAATTAATAGCTACACGAATAGAGGTTTATTTGCTGAAATTCTGTACAGTAAAGAATAATCGGTAAATTCGATATACATTATCCAACTAACTGAGAACCCGATATCAGATAAACAGTAATTGCTTTATTACATCCAATGAACCTACTTATGCTATTGATCACTGCCTTTTGAGGACCTTGTAGTTGCGTTAAGAAAACGACACTATTTCATTATGTAGTAAATTTTGATATTAATATGATTAAAGCGTAATAGTTTTCTCTGCCCTGTTGAAGAGCTAATCAGCTTGACAGTTGTTACAGTTTGACAGAGGTAATCGTATGCAAACCTCACTATAAGGTACTTGTTTCGTCAGATGCATATACATACGTATCTAAGCGTAAGCTTATGTATTTCATCATATATTTGTTTCAAGGTGTTGGCTAAATGAACTTTGCATTAATCACCGTTAAAGGTATCAAGTAGGCTAGCAAGAAAAAGGGTGAAAAAGCGGAGATATCTTTCTATAGACCAATTACAATCATTAGCAACATCTCCAAAGTATTTGAGATTGCACGAAATGTTCAAAAACGTCCACATCCATTAGACCCAAACTGATTTACCCGATATATCAGACGGTATGGTGCTGTTGTCTAGTGGCAGAAATTTTTGCAACGGACAGCCAGCTTGGCTCCAGCTGATGGTATGTCCACTACACCAACACTCGTCATGGAGACCCTCCTAAACTAAATCCCTCTACACACTGAAGTAGAGAGAGGCGGCAGAACGGCAGAAAGGATAAAAAGGAAGTAGTACCCACAACGGGTATTATCAGTGAAATTATAAGCCACTATATACTCGGAATGGTCTCGGATTCTATGGTTCCCCAAGTGCACAACGGAACATCCCACAATGTCCTTTTCCCAGGAAGAGATGAACGGAAGGGGAGAGTCAGAATTGGGGATAGAAGCGGGAGTAGGTGGTACTATTCCAAGAGATGAAATTTCAGTTAACCTTGGGAGGTATACCACAATCTTCTAAGCAGAAATGATAGTCATAGAGTGGGGAGTCAAGGCATTGAAGGAAAGGCCCATAACAAACAAATCTATAAAAATATTTTCAGATAACCAGGCTGCTGAAAGCACTAACCTCCAAACGGGTTGACTCAACACTCGTATGGAACTGTATACATCTCCTCAATGGACTTGGAAAGAGGAACAAAGAAACTTTTGTATCGGTTCCAGGGCATAGAGGAGTGGGAGGCAATGTATTGGCTGGCACACTCGCAAGAGGAGGAACCGAATTTGCGTTCACAGGCGCAGAAGCATTTGCAGGCAGTGCAAAGATGACTTCCAAGAAAACCATCTCAGATTGCCCAGACAAGGGAAGCCTGCACTAGCGAGGTACACCAGAGCTACCATACCCTCTAGACAGCCCCATCGAAGATCACAAAATGGAGCAGGAATGATCTGCACATTCTGGTTGGTCTGATGACGGGACATTGTTGTCCCAGAAACCACTTGCGGAAGATAGGTCTGGAGCAAACAACGGAATATCGTTTCTGCTATGTGGAGGACGAAACAGCGAAGCACATGTTGTGCTCCTGTCCAGTACTGGAAAGAGCTAGGTTTCAGACAACGTTTCAATTAATTTACTGCCTTCAATAGTCTCCAAGTGAGAACTGAAGACACATAATCTCCCTGCGGTACACCAGATAAAACAGTATACGAATAAGATTCAAAACTATACTGGGAGACATTAGGAGGCATACCCTTTCATTTAAATATGATGACAAAAAAATCAGTAGACATTCGCTGAAGCCAAAAAGTTGCAGTTTACCGATAATTCCCTGATGATTGACTTTGTCAAAGACCTTCGTGAAGTCGGGATAATATACGACATAAATCTAGCTCTTATTGTCCAGAACTTCTGTAATCTCTCGAGTAATTTCAGTTAAATTTGGGACATATTGGAGCTATTACGCATAAATCCAAGGAAGTTTCACCCAACATGACCATCGCCTTCGTCAAGAGGCGTGGATTGTTCAGTTAACTCTAAATAAGGTCTCAGTGAAACGAGGCTTAATTGAGGTTTTAAATTAAGAAGTATTTTTTTGTGGTAAATGGAAAAACTATATATAAGTTTTACAACAAAGCTGTTTTTGTTTTCTTTTTTCCGCAATAATTCAAAAGGTAAATCAAAATAAAGATAGGTTTTTGAATCGAGTACCGAAAACACGCCGATGGCTCCCGAACCCGTGTGACGTCACCATGGCGGTCAGGATGCTCCTTTGACCAACGACGTTCTACTCTGATACTAAATTCTAGATTCCCAGCCAATCGCGAAAATACGTTCTGGTAAACTGGTAACTAGTGTACATATGTTGCAATACAGTCGATTAATGAAGTTTGCAGCTCGAGACAAAGTCTACGATCGAAATAAATATGTTTTTGAATGTTTCAAGTTGAAGTCAGATTACAGAGTCCAGTAAGTAAGTACCTAATCAAATATGTTTCGTTGAAAAGATCTCTTCAATCGAACGATGGCCTAGTGGTTAGAACGTTCGATACTGAATCTCAGGGTCTTCGGATCGAAACGTAGGCATTCCAACTTTTTTTATCAATAAATGTATTGATGTGCTTTTTGCACTTGTTACGCACATTTTTTCTACGATCAACATAAATATGTGTTTGAATCAAATTTTGTTAGACATATTACTTGCACTGCACAGTGCAAAAACTAAGTACAGGAGGTGGTGGACAATTCAAAAAATCAGTGGAAATGAGGTTTGCCCGTGAATATCAATTGCCATTAATCTTTTTTAAATGTAATAGTTGGTTAATAAAACAAAATCCCTTCATCCATTCAACTTATTCATTTTTAATTTTTTTAATGTAAAAAAAGTAATTCAAACTCGTAATCACATTCAAAAAATTTAACAAGCTAAAATAAGTGCAATAGAAACAAACAAAGATATTCTTCTATGAATTTCAATGTTATAATTATCTTCTTGACCAGAACTAAAAATAATAGTCAATAAATACTTCTGCAATAAATAAACTATGAATATAATTATTTTACATAAGAGTTAGTACCTGAAGTAAAGTGGATATTCGCATTAGCGAATGTTGGTAGCAGATATTCGCATTCGCATCCGCAAATGTCAAAAATGTGACATTGACGTCCGTTACATTACTAGAGCACAGTTCCCACAAAACCCTAATTTAGTACTTGTAAAATCTGAAATAGAATTTGATTCAAAAACATCACAAACATATTTATGTCGATCCTAGAAGAAATGTGCGTAACAAGTGCCAAAAGCACATCAATAATTGTTTTTGTCGAAAAAAAAATAAAAAAAGAGTTGGAAGGCCTGGGTTTCGATCAAAAACCCTGAGATTCACTATCGGACACTCTAACCCCTAGGCCATCCTTCGATTGAGGAGATCTCTTCAACGAAACCTATTTGATTAGGTACTTACTTACTTACTGGAATTTGTAATCTGACTTCAACTTCTAACATTCAAAAACATATTTATTTCGATCGTAGACTTCGTCTCGAGCTGCAAACTTCATTCATTGACTGTGTAGCAACAAATATACACTAGTTACCAGTTTACCAGTACGTATTTTCGCGACTGGCTGGGAATCTAGAATCTAGTATCGGAGTAGGACGACGTTGGTCAAAGGAGCATCCTGACCGCCATGGTGACGTCACACGGGTTCGGGAGCCGTCGGCGTGTTTTCGGTACTGGATTCAAATACCCAATTCTGTTTTGATATAACTTTTGAATTATTGCGAAAGAAGAGAAAACAAAAACAGTTTTGTTATAAAACCTATATATGATCTTTCCATTTATGACAAAAAAATTTTATTCAAAACCTCAATTGCCCCACTCACTCTCAACCTCCACAACCTTGCAAATCCGGAAATTTTTCCCAATTACAATATTTCGTCCGCCTATTGTGGTGGAAAGCCAAAACCTACCCTAGACTAAGACCACTCCACGCTGATGAAGACAACAGTTTCGTCCTTGCTAATGCAGAAAGAGGAACGCCCTAAAGCCAAGCTTCCGGAGGAACCGAAAATAAATTCTTGCATAGGGGATATCGTCGTGCGGTGGCAAATTTCAATACGACTAAATGGAATTTATGTATATGATCGTATAAATTTCCAGAACAGCATAGCAGCTCTGAAGAAACACACTCGACGAGCCGATGGGGTCGCCATAAAGGCAGTTTATCCGCCCTTTTGAATTTCCCTTTGTGGTTTTCCATACTGTTGCCAATGATACGGCTTTCGAATTCCAATCTGATATCGGCCGACCTTTTAAGATTTCGGATAGGAAACTGCGTGTGACGATCACCATTCGATCCGACTATGGAGACATCAAGGTAAATAGAGCGGCCATATCGCCTCGTCGCAATAAAGATGTCTATCTGAAGTGTTAATGTTATTTTGAATCTCTCTATGAAAGCTCTAGTAGTACTAGTAGTTGCTGTGGGGCGGCCGCGCCTGGCAAGTAGATCCCAGTAGGCCCTTTTTGCCACCAACCGTGTAAATGGAGGGTCACCCCATAGTCGAATCACCTTCCGTCAAGCTCTTGGGAATCAACATCAACAATAACATGTCCTGGCACGACCACGTCGTCAGTATTGTTAGAACGGCATCCCAGAAGCTTGGAGTTTTGTTCCACTGTAGGAAGTTGTATACACCACAGCAACTGCTGCTGCTCTACAAGGCACAGATCCAAACATCGCTGGAGTATTGCTTCCATGTGTTGGGATGCGCTCCCAACCCCGGTCTGAAGTTTCTGGACACTATCCAGAGAAGAGCAATTAGATTAATCGATACGCCTAACCTCACAAAGGACCTCCACAGCCTGGAACATCGAAGGAGAGTGGCTGACCTATCCCTGTTTTACAGATTCTATCACGGAAAATGTTCGAGCGAGCTCTCCCAGATAATAACACCATAGGTCGTCCGAACCAGGAACACTAGAGAAGCTCTGCGAGCTCATCCTCATCCAGGTCGAGGTCGAGGTCCTTACTCTCCGAACCAGTCTCGTTCAGCATTCCTTCTTTTAGAGAACTTCGACGCTGTGTGTCCTCTCGCAGCGCGTCTACAGCGCCATAGGCTTTCCGCCTTTGCGGGAGGCCGACCATAAAAAAAATCCCCGAATATCACCCCTCAGCCACCACTGTGTGCCCCTCCCTTCCTGCCAAACCTTCCCGACCTTTTAACAAAGGCCAGTAAATTGGCCCAGCTTAGGGAGGGTAATTCCTCTGCTGGAGTCTATCAGATCCAAGGATCTTATATCTCAGCACGCCTAGATACTCACATTCTGCAAGAAAGTGGTAGGCTGTTCCATTGGCCCCTCCACAGCCCACACATAGGGAGTCGTCTTCAATACCTAATAGTGATACAGTGGACAGTGCCTTGTCAGAACACCCACTAGGTTTCTAATAGCCCATCGGCCTTGGTTCTGTAACTATGCTGACCTAGATGTGTTCAGCCCGGCTATAAGATCCCTGGCTTGTTTGCATCCCTCACTTTGCCTCCACTGTTCATCTGCGGTATCGCTTACACACTTTTTGAGGGCTGACGTTACCTGCTGCCTACTTAATCCTATAGAGGGCTCTGGGCCAATCTATCGGCTTCCTCATTACCAAGAACGCCCTTATGACCCGGTACCCACATCAAGGTAACTTACTTCAGTCTCGCCAGCTCTTCCAGTCTCTCTGCGCACTCCTGAAACAGGGGTGCTCTAGTTCTGGGCCCGCGGCTTTTAGAGCCGTCTTACAGAGCAGATGTAAACCTTCTGCTCTGTTCCATTTTTCACCTCGCCACTGCATGCAGCAGAGAGTATTGCATATACTTCTGAAGAGTAACTCTCCCGTACTCCTCGACTTTCTACATATAACCCTGCTCCTGAGCCCTGTCCGCTACCTAGACGAGAGCCATCCATGTAGCATACCAATGCCTCTTGGGGAAACTGAATTTTCTCTCTTTTCCACTCTTCGATACTGGGAATGGTAAGAGTGAGAGCTCTTTGCAGCGTATTTCAATGAAATTGTATATTCTGTATTGCAAATTGGGCGTTCTACCAAGATCACAGTACTTAGGTCCCTTTGGGTCTCTTGTATCTCCTTCCAAGGGTGTCGCAGAACTGACTCTTAGTTATCCCAGGCCAGTGAGAAAGGTGGTGAAGCCGCTCAGCGAGATTCCATTAAACTTGGCCCTGGAAGGCGAGCCTTTTCCTAGAATGGATTCTCGCATTGAGAAAGAAAGCAAATCACACAGCAGGTTTCATCTTCCTGTTGACATCCCCTGCAAAGGAGTGAGAAAAAGAAAAATAAAAAATATATGCTTAAGGGATACTGTGCTGGGAAATCCTCAAGGTGGAGCTCATTTAAATAGTTATCTTCCACTCAATTCTCAATGCTGAATCCAAGTACAAATGGAAATTTGACAATTAGAAACTAAATCTACAAACATAGCGATACTGTCTGTGGGAGGTCTAAATGTATTCTACTTAGAATTTGCTCATGAAATATTCCTTGACTTTTTCAGGAAAAGTAACTAAGCTACAAGATTTTAAGAAAAGGAGGAGGGTATTGCATAACTTACTTATACTGTACTTAAAGCTGCGCTCGAATAAAACAGTTTTGTGTGGCAGCACATCTAATAAATTTATGTACCTAGACTTAACACTATGGACATTACACCTAAACCTAATTTTATTAAAAATATATTCCGGCTCGTTGTTTGTTGTTGTAGAGGTATTTCCTTAGCTGACAGTATCTAGCAACAGCACCAGTCGAAATTGGAGTTGTTGACTAGGCATGGACAGGTAATATTTAGCTACCTCCTCACTTAGGGTCTAGGAAGATTTTAGACTTATCCAAATGTTGCCTTTGAACTTTATATCTATGAAACAATTTGAAACATACGTATTATACTCCCATAAAGTGTAACTTGGCAAATACGACCTTGACTGTGATAAAATTGTGACACGGTATTAGTACCGTGGAGGAAAGGGGACCCCATTTGCTCTAGATGCTGGGAGGAGGACGAGACTTCCTGGGCAGATGTGCAGTTTATCGGCACGACGGAGTTCGGGGAGGAGCCACTATATTCAGCGAAATGGTCGGACATACTGACTTTCGTCAGGAGGTCTGGTGGGTTCGACAAGGAGCTGTCTAGGGTGAAGAATTTTAGTGTTTTCAGTGATCGGTTCAGTGGGGTTGGCAAAAAGGGCCCAAGATAGCCTACTTGCCTGACTTCGCCTCCCCATCACTACTACTACCGTGGAGGAAAACTTCGTTTTTAGGTATTTAAAAATTCTCTGATGAATAACTATTTTTACTTCCTACACCGATAGGTGATAACGAACATTTTCGATTTTAAGGTACTAAGTTTTTTGGGCGCTTTATGAAGTCTACACATCGAAGATCCACGTCACTTATTTCCGTGTGTCTGTCTATCTGTCGATCTGTCTATCGGTCTGACAGACTGTCTGTCTGTACGCATTTTTCTAGCCTCGTAATGTCAGTAACCGCTGCATAGATTGTGATGAAATTTGGGCAGCAATATGCTGTGGGGTCGTAGTGTGTAATGCTGCTATAATTTTGAAAATCGATGCACAGGCAGCGGAGTAATTAGCATAAAAACTACTACTACTAAAGCTAGCAACTATTATCATAATCAGTATTGACATTTCACTGTACTAGATAGAATATGTTTTCGTTCCATATGCTTATACTATATTATTCAGCGCACTGAGCCCACTGAAAATGGGTGGAGGAGATTCCAGACATCGTCCTGGGATAAATTTGGTTTTGCAAGTAATTGTCTATTCGACCAAGTTGTTTTTTTTTCGCTTTTTTCATATTGGCTCAATACAAATATGCCTCGAAATCTGCTCAATTGGCACCTACTGAGCTTCTGACAGCAGTTGAGCTGCCTTGGTATGGACGATCTATCGTACGCTACTTGAATCGCTTGATACTGATTTGTGGTGTGACTGGCGACACTACTAAATACTGTAAAAACACTTATTTCTAGTTGTTGTCTTTGTGAAAGTATGCCTTTAGAATTAGGACTAACTCCCATTTCCCTTTAATCCCCGCCAATGTCCTTTGCACAAAGCTACGTCTATGACTCTAGCTCGTGTTAAGATGAGCGTGAAATGAAAACTTGATTACGCTCACCCTAAGGTCTCTTTTTTTAATTTATTGCTTTCTGGTTTTCTTTCGATGACGGTATTTCCTGTGTCTGCATTTTATTGCCCGCCATAAAAATATACCTATGAAATGTTCCAATGCCTTTTCCATTTAAAGGAGCTTCTTATACTTTTATTCTCGTTCCCTTATGACTTTTTTATTCCCATTGTGTTTTTAGATACTCAGTAGTAGCTGTAAATCTCTTAGAAATTTAAAGTTGAACAAGGAGATGTGCTTAGCTTCGTAGCTTCCAATAAGCGTGTCTAGACATTGTTTTGCCGCTATACATAGCGATAAGATGGTGCGACAAAGTATAGATGAAGTCAGAAATATATGAGTTGTTTACATTTTTTGTGCACCTACAGAGTACCGATACTACAAAGGATGGCTTAAATCTAAGGGGCTAAGGGGCTGGCACGGTCATTAGTGTAGTCAAAATTGTATGTTGTCTATGTATAATCAGATGTCAACATACAATAAAGAGATCAATTTATTTTGTTTTTATCTATTGCCAGTTGGTACTTTCGATTATTTTGATCTCCTACCACTTTCTGAATTATTATAATATATATTTTGTATAGGTAATTACGTTTTTATAATTACTCAGGTCTAGATAATAACGTAACTGGACTACACAGGTGTCGACACTGATTGAGACCTTAAAGAAATGTAAACAACACATATATTTCTGGCTTCATCTATAATTGTTATAGCACGTTATTGAGCAATAGGAGCTAACTTGGTCCTAGGAAGAACGAATAAAGAGCAGGAACCTTTACCCACAATAAAACGAAGAAACGTAGCATATTTTGGCCATATTTTCAGAAACAGCAAGTTCGATTTTCTACAACTGATCGTTGGTAAAATACTACACGCCAATTGTAGAAATAATAAAAAAAGTGGAGTCTAGTTTAGTGACTCAGTATTTTCCGCACCTTACGGTGACCAGTTTATTATTTCCCTACATCATGAAGCTATAGTCTGAGATCTTTCACAGGTCAATCTATGGTCCATAATGAATACAACAAATTTTCCAGTCTTACCCCTACACCGTCTAAAAACGAAACTTGAGCTGTTTTTATATTTTTAGTTTACTGATTATTACTGACCGCCACTAACACGATTTCTAAAAACTATACGCGTTTTCCTCGCCATGTAATAATACTGCGTGCAAATTACACATCCAAATCAATTCAATAGTTTTCACGTTACACAATACAAAACGATCTAAAGCTATACTCGTATGTATACATCAGAAAAGTCCCTTAGTTTCTATAATAGGCAAGGAGATGTTCCAATGATCCTGAAAAAGTGTATTATGCTGCTAGATTCTTCTTCATAGGTCAATGGGTAGCCTATTATGGATACTACAAATTTTTCAGCTTTACAACACCCCAATTACCCCCCACCTGAAAAAGGTAGAAAAAGATCAGGAGCCCCTAAAATAACCGCCTAAAACCGGAGTTTGAGGAATATTAGATTTTTTGTTTTTTCCTAATTAGGGTTTCTATAAAATTTAATTAACGGAATACTAGAAATTAATAAGCTTACATTATCACCACTTCAACATTTTTGCAAGGTTATTTTTATTTTTATTTACGGAATTGTTTACCAACAAATAATTACTCTTCTTTATTATAAATGGTTAGCATTGCTGGATCCTTCACCTTCAACGGTGAGGTAATGACATCATCAGCTTTGTGCAAACAAATTTTCTCAGAATTGAACTTTACTTTTCCTCATCTTAAATTAACTGGAATACTAATTTTAAACGTCCGATAGCCAAAACTTCCAAACAACAGCCTCAACTTCGGGGGTTTTAATATTTCTCAGATAACGGCTTAATAATTTTCATTGCAAGCCAAGCTGGAAGTAGCTTGAGTCAGGTTAGATTATGTATTTGAACCTTGCCACGAAATTTACTGCCCGACTAATGACCCGGGTTATCTGAAAAATGAGTCCGGTAATTCCGCTAAACACCAAATAATGTTGATTCATTAATCAGATATATACCTAAAAATAAAATTAAGGCGTCTTCCCTGTAATACTCCCAAAGTTATAACTAAGTTTAGGATAACGCCACTCTGGACACTCGAGACATCAGAATTATTGAAAGCTTGTATTACAAGCAAACAGCGCATATTAGAATTGAGACCACACAATCAGAAGACATTAAAATCAAACGGAGAGTACGACAAGGCTGCATACTTTCTCCGTTGCTTTTCAATTTGTACTCGGAGACTATCATGAAGGAAGCATTACAAGACGAGTCAGCTGGGATAACTGTTGGTGGAGTCCCTATCAATAACCTAAGATACGCAGACGATACAGTGTTGTTGGCAGAAAACATACTAGACCTACAAAGAATCACACAGAAAGTACATGACGTCTGCTTGCGATATGGGCTGAACATGAACATAAATAAAACAAAATTTCTAGTTTTTACCAAAAAAAAAAAAAAAAAAAATGATATTCAACCTGACTTGAGGGTATCTAACCAAGTAATAGAGAGAATATATAAATACAAACCTCTCGGTATCAACTGTAATAATGACTCATATGTAGAAATAAAAACAAAGATAGAAATCGCCCGGAATGCCTTCGTAAAAATGAAACAGTTTTTCTGTAATAAGTCTCTGAGCAAGGAACTCAAGATTCGTATGCTGAGATGCTATGTGTTCTTCATCATGTTATATGGTATAGAGGCAGTTACACTAACAGAAACCATGATGAAACGAATAGAAGCTTTTGAAGTGTAGCTTTATAGGCGAATATTGGCAATATCGTACATAGACCATATTACCAACGAGGAAGTTTTAAGACAGCTCTCCAAGACGAAAGAACTGGTCACAGAAATTAGAATAAGAAAATTACAATACCTGGGCCATATAATGAGAGGTGAAAGATATCAAATTCTCCATGTCATCATGCAAAGAAAAATTGATGCCAAACGCAACGTAGGAAGAAGACGCACCTCGTGGCTTCGTAACTTGAGGGAGTGGTATAACAACTATAACTTCGTAAGAAAAAATTTAAATGATGTGCAATATTAAATATATTGTTTTACTTCGCACACCGATAGGTGAAGAGACTATTGTGATCGCGAACTTTTTTGATTGTAAGATAAATCAACTTAGCGTATTAGCATGCTTTTTGGGCGTTTTATTATATCTACATAACGAAAATCCACGACACTCATTTCCGTCGGTCTGTCTGATATACAAACATGCGAGTACTGCTTGAGATCGTTCTATATTTTGTAAGCGAAAAATCATTGAATTGACACAGAGCATCGCGAGGAGGGAAATGCGTATCATTGTTTACAAATCGTGTCAGTGGCAGCGCAGCAATAATCAAAAGACTAAAGATAAAAAAGTTTAAACTTCGATTTTAGGTGACTTGGAGGTTCCTTATTTTTTTCCATGATTTACTTCCCACTCCGATAGGGGATAGGGAAGTACTGTGATCGCGAACATTTTCGATTTTCAAATAACACGCTTTTTGGGCCTTTTATGATATTTACATAACAAAAATCCACGTCACTCATTTCCTTAGGTCAGTCTGTCTGCCTAATCTCGAAATTTGGGTAGCAATATGCTGTGATCGTCGTAGGTAATCCAGCTATAATTTATTGGAAAAATCTCAGTGCATTCGCGGCAGAGAAACTTATAAAGAACAAAAAATTATCAGAACCCTTCCAAACTTTGTTTTTAGGCGTTTCAGGGGATCTTTTTCCATTTTTACTTCCCACACCGATAGGATGAGGGGAGTATTCTGATCACGAAAATTTTAAATTCTGAGATAATACGTCTTTTAGGCGTTTTATGATATCTATCTATATCAAAAAGACCATGTCACTCATTTCTGTCGGTCTGTATGTTGGCGATCTTATGGACTCTAAATCTCAATAATCGCTGCATGGATTGTAATGAAATTTGGGTAGCGATATGCCGTGGGGCTGTAGCAGATAATGCTGCTATAATTTTGAAACTCAGTGCATGGGCGGCGATGTAATTAGCAAAACAGTAAAACTGAAAAATTTGTTGAATTCACCATTAACCTGTGAAAGAAAGACCTAGCGCAATAATACATTTTTCTGGGTCCATCTGAACAATTCCTTGCCTGTTACAGCTAAGGGACTTGGACTTTTCTGATGTATACTAGTATGTATCTTAAGAGTATTGCTTTAGATAGGTTAGATCGTTCTATATTGAGAACCTGGAAACTGTTGAATTGATATTAATAAAATATTAACACAGCATTCTTACCGTGACCAGGAGAAAAAACGCGTATCGTTTTGAGAAATCGTAACAGTGGCGGCGCAGCATTAATCAAAAAACTAAAAATATAAAAAAAGCTAAAGCTTCGTTTTTTAGGCATTTCAGGGATTCCTGATCATGTTACACTTTATTTTTGAGTGGGGGTTAAATTGGGGTGGTTCGGTGGTGGCAGTGAAATTGTAGTAGTTAGGGGGTGGGAGGCTTTAAACCTTAATATAAATAAATTGAATTGAATTGAATGTTACGCTAAAAAATTAGTTTGGTGGTGTTTTTTAGACCAATCCAAATGTTGCCTTTGAATTTTATATTCTGTGGAATCTTTTGATACATACATACACTGTGAGTCCTAATTGTATTTACAATGTTGTCATATCTAGCATTTTTCAGGAAACATGATAAACTTTTTATCAAATGGCTGTTTTGGATCACCCTGTATACTTCTACCTTTTTGAAATCCTTGAAAAATGCTGACTATTTTTTGTATAACATTTTCTATACCTTAGCCTCACGATTCCGAAGCTACAGCTAAATTTACATTGCATCCACCTGTATAGTTTTGAAGTACTGGCACACACGTAAAACAATCCATATTCCTTGTTCTCTACGTACGCCAAAATAGTAAATGGAAAGCAAAGTCATGTCTATGAGTCGGTCGGCTGCATCTGTATTCTTTGCCACTCGCCCGAACATCTAAAGGATAAATTTAAGATTTTCGCATAAAGTGAAGGAGAAGGTGGGAGCAGCGAAGCGTGCCAGACGTCGCCATCGCGTTTTTAGAGTCCATTTGACGTTTCATCTACGCCTGTTCGCTGCGATAAAAGCACAAATAAGGGCTGGTGGTCCGATGTTTATAGGGGGCGGATCGTAAAAAATGGATTTTATTCCTTCCGAAAGAGGCTACCAGGTCGATAAATCCAGTCAGTCAAGCGGATTAACTGGGCTCCCTAGACTCGTTAATATAACATAAATATTGAATTTGTGGTGTACACACGACACGCTCAAAAACTTTCACCCCTACTGTTCTGCAATCTAGTACCACCATTTTAAAATGTTATGTGTATTTTATATCACAAAAATGCCACAAATGACATTCAGCTCTCTCAACCCGTAGAAGGTGTTTCTTAAAAAAATATACAGAAATGTAAACGACAACCCATATAATCGTAATTAAGCTTGTTAATATTATTATCCTTGACATAGCAAATCTATTTCAATACAAGGTAAGCTTATGGCCAAAAAACTGAATTTAGATGAGAAAATCTTGGGGTTGTGGCCAAAATTTTGAAAAAGAGACTGGGTCACATCATGGAGGAGACTCTGGTGCTAACAGCCTAGCTTTCGGCAATGTTTATTGCCATCTTCAGGGCTTTCTACATGGTTAAAGAAAAACAAAAAAGAATTTAGTTTCAAAATGTATAATAAATTATTAAAGTTATACTCACAACGTTGAGGTTTGCAAATTTGAAAACAGCAATTGCATTGAGTGCAAACGACTTCCTAATGCAAACAAATAATCGTCACAATTTTTCATAAAATCTTTCAAAACCTATGCTATCATGGCGTCTTCCACTTACAGGTCAAGAAACAAACGAACATATACTTGTAAATAACAAACACACAGGAACGACCTTTACATGTTGAAATTTTAAAAAACCCGTAGGTGTATTACTAAATCCGTGGTTTGAAAACACACATTATATGATCTAGGTTTTCCTTAAATAAAGACCTTCTTGGTCTAACAGGTGATAAAATGGCCGTTACTTAGTGAAATGTGGAAGCAGAAAGCAGGAAGGGAAAACGATTGACATATGAATTATTATAATATAATTAATATTAATAATTCATATGTCAATCGTTTTCCCTTCCTGCTTTCTGCTTCCACATTTCACTAAGTAACGGCCATTTTATCACCTGTTAGACCAAGAAGGTCTTTATTTAAGAAAAACCTAGATCATATAATGTGTGTTTTCAAACCACGGATTTAGTAATACACCTACGGGTTTTTTAAAATTTCAACATGTAAAGGTCGTTCCTGTGTGTTTGTTATTTACAAGTATATGTTCGTTTGTTTCCTGACATGTTAGTGGAAGACGCCATGATAGCATAGGTTTTGAAATATTTTATGAAAAATTGTGACGATTATTTATTTGCATTAAGAAGTCGTTTGCACTCAATGCAATTGCTGTTTTCAAATTGGCAAACCTCAACGTTGTGAGTATAACTTTAATAATTTATTATACATCTTGAAACTAAATTCTGTTTTGTTTTTCTTTAACTATGTAGAAAGCCCTGAAGATGGCAATAAACATTGCCGAAAGCTTGGCTGTTAGCACCAGTGTCTCCTCCATGATGTGACCCAGTCTCTTTTTCAAAATTTTGGCCACAACCCCAAGATTTTCTCATCTAAAATCTATTTCATGTATATTAATTTATCCGTTCTATCTATCAAAGTATGTTTACTAAATTTATAGTTCAAATTTTGTATATACATATTTATTTCTACCTTTATTACATTATACAATAATTGAATATCTATATCTTTATTACATATAAAAACATTTTCATTATTTATAGATTATAGAATACATATTAAGGCCTATATTGTTCATCAGATGTAAACAAAATCAGATTGCTCCAACTATATGAGAGCATTCACCATTTTTGTCAAAGATATCCAGATTCGTAAAAATGGTGGATGCTTACAAATCAAATGCCTTGTCTGTTTAATAAAACCTGGCGGGAGTGACGGGCAATATCACCCAGATCGGATCACCAAGATCCATTTTGGTTTTATCAGTAGCTGCATTTTTATTTCTGTTTACGTACAAAACATGACACGTCATTCTTAACTTGTTCTCATTCCTCGATGATTCTTGATTTGTATTATAAATTTTGTATTGATTATCCCTTAAAAGTACCTACCCTTTTTTGGTGGTTGTCTTCCATTTTTTCTCAAAGTCATCGGGTATATGTATAGGTTTCATATTCCCCTATTCATGTTTCCTCGAATAGGTTCGCTTCTCTAAAAAACACTAATTATAGAACCTGCAGTGCACTTAGTGATCATTAGTTTTATCCATCTTTAATGAACGAAGCGCCTATCTCTGTTTTGGAATACATACAGCATACATACAGTGTCCCGCCTTTAATACGTCAGTTTTTTGGCATCTCCCACCAACATTCCGCTATTTACCCAGTAAGCCATACGCTATTCTTGTTGGAGTTATATAAAAGGGCGCTCCTATATAACCAGTAGATCGCTCTAATAGCCCTATATTTGTAAAATGAGGCTAGTTCAGGAATGGAACAGTATTTTCTTTAAAGAAATAAGTTTGGATTTTAGCAAATTGATATACCACTGACATTAACATAGATAGCCTTGTTCGGTGTTCTGGTGTTCTCAACACTTCACCCATCCAAGAACTGGACGGGCTTGGTGCTGCTTAGCTTCAAAAATTGCTTGGCTGAGGCCGGTTTTGCTTTGCTATTTCCCCTCTTTTGCAATATTTGCATTTCGTAGAAGTATATAAACAGAGAAAAAGGTTATAAAGTTATAAAAACGTCCAGAATAGGAACTAAAATATCGATAGCAGTTGGTTTACATTCTTAAATTAATACTATCACTAATGACAGGTCATGATTTGCGTCATTTATAGTAATCTGTGGTGCCTTTGACGTGCCTTCTATTGAGGTTAGCGTCATAGTGACTAGTTTTCTGTATTCTGTGGCATTGCCTGTAAATTTCTACGCTGATTTCTTCAATGTTACAGAATCTATCGATTCCTTGACCGTCTAAAGTTGTTATAAGTTTGTGGTATGGTTTAAAGTCGTCTGCGTCAACTGATGTAGCTAGGTCTCTTGTGTAGAGTATCAGTAAGTGGGCCACGAACAGAGCCCTGAGAGACACCATCATACACGTGTCTATTTGTTGATAAACAGTCATTTTTTATTTTAACAAAATAATTTCGATTACATAAAAAGCTATCAATCCATTTTTAACAGGTTACCCCTAATTCCAAAGTGTTGTAGTTTGCTTAAAAGTCTTCTGTGTGCCACCTTACCAAACGCTTTTTCATAATTAAGATATATAACATCCACAGGCTGACCAAAATAGTGCCAATTTGTCCAATATACATTATACTGACCCTTAATTAATCCCTTGCCTGCAATTTTAGGTTAAGAATCAACATGACACTGAATTAGCTAATCAAGCAGAGCATATGAAGCGTACTGAACGTGAGATGAGGAAGAAGTATGCACCTGAACTGAAACAGCAACCTAAGTCACTTAAGGTACTTAACTATGTCTTGGAGTTCTCTAACATTTTTCATCTCTTTATAACCTAAAACTGAATTTTATCCATTCAATATTGTGCATGTTATTGGACAATATTAGTAGTAGTAGATTTCAAGTTAATATTCACCTTTTTGACACCAAGTTGTACAAATAGCATCAACGTCGTAAAATTATTGAGCAACAAATAAAATTCACATTTTTATTTTATATCGATATTTTGTTTTCAGCAAAAGGAAATGATGATACGCAAACAGTTTAGAGAAACGTGTAAAGTACAGACGAAGCAATACAAAGCAGATTCTCCTGAATACTCCCAAGGAGAATCAAAAGGCTGTCATCAAGAAGCTTAAAGAAGAGCAGAGGAGGAAGTTGGCATTACTGGGCGATCAGTATGAGCAGAGTATAGCTGAAATGTTGCAGAAACAGTGCATTAAGTTAGACGAAAGCCAAGAGGTACAGTAGCACCACATTTTTAAGTTGCTTGATAAGTTAAAATGTTTAAAAAATAGTTACTAAAAAGATCAATTTGTCTATCCATTTTTTGCGCTTGAGCGGTAAGCTCAAAACGAGTAGTACTTTTGCAGTCGTATTTGGAATGAACTGCTTGTTTTTTCCTCAGCTCCAAATTCAACAGATGAAGGAACGTCTGAGGTACAAACTCGAAATTTTGATTGCATACCAAAGCATCAAGAATAAAAAAATGTAAGCGCAAGCTCAAAGGGAACGTGAAAAAAACGAACTACAGCAACGTGTTTCTGTCAGACGAGCACTGTCAGAGCAGAAGGTTAGTATTGCATTCCATATTAATTTGATAATCATACTACTTTATAAATATTTTTGCATGTATGTAGTTTCGAAAGTCCAGAGCATTTGCTATAGTGAGAGGGTGAAAAATAACTCGGTCTTGTATTAACGATATATTTTATTATTGTAGGCAAGCAGTTTTACGCGATATAGAAATGGAATATGAACAAATATGATGCTTCAATGGTTTGAGAGAAATTAAAATTAATGGTTAAGGTCACTGCATAAGAATGAACAACATCTGAACATAAATACACCTTTCTTGGTTATAGACATTGGTTCCCAACAGCTCCTATATAAGTACATATAAAAAACCATTCTACTCACATACACTGTTGCAAAATCCTGTATACTGTGAGTTTATCATAATGAATAGAAGCTAAAACTGTTTAACGATGAATTCTGGCTCATATAGTATTTTGAACAAGTATCTGGTTATACATAATCATGTACACCCCATGTTGGTGGTTCCAAATACAGACCTCATGATAGTAAGGATAAAGTGCGGCACATCCGTGGAAAGGACGAGGTATAACATACGTCGTTAATACCAGAACGCTTAACTGCAGACCGCTACGCTGCACGTATTACACTGATACCAATAAATCCCCAAGCATAGTCCGTAAGCCCTTTGGAGAAACTTTCAGGCTCTATTATAGAATGGCTGCCACTAATCCATCCGAATAAGTTCTCCAACTTGGAATGGCAGTGCGGTCAAAGTCGACAGCAGGCCTATTGTTCGAGCATAGCGCGCAACTGCAGGCTTGTTTGAACTAATGTGCAGGGTCAGGGGCGGCCATGCGAGGGGAGGTTTGGGTGACATTGTAAATAGATGAATAGTTATTTATACAGATTGATTGGTGATTCGATACAGATATTTGGGGTGGTCATAGCAGAGGTGGTGAGGTTATAAAATTGACCATATAATACCATGTCCAGTTCCTAATAGTTTCCGAGATAAATTGATTTTAGAAGTTTTCACCAAAATTTCGACCGCCAAACAAAATATATATACAGGGTGAGTCAAGATGAACGATTTGTTTATATTTCATGGCCTGTTAGTTTGTTTATACTCGTAGGTAGGGAAATTGAAAAACACTGATTTAATAGAAATCTCGAAATTTAATAAAAACTACCATAGGTTGGTACTCACAACCTGATAACAAGATAGAAAGACTATCAAATTGCACATTTGACCATCGTATAAAAAAATTATGCATTCCCCTTTGAAAAAATCAAGTAACCTTTGATTGAAGTTTCCTTAATTGATCTACAGATTTCTCCAAGTACAAATGTAATTCGAACTCGACCGTCTAATGTACGCTGGCACATTTCATGCTTAGTAATACGGCAAAGTCACAGCCCACTAAGATTAATAGTAGCTGCAATATTCAATTTTTCTCTGAGATCTACCTATACCCAAAATTGTGATTTGCACCTAAACGGTTCACTTAAAGTCCCATGTGTGATACATGAAGTCACACTGAAATTCACACGGAAATCTAATTATGGAATAATATATAGGGTGTTCCATTTAAAAAAACATAACCTTGATATGTCACGCTTTTATTAGACACCCTGTATAAAAGTCATTATTTTTAAAATGTAGTCAAACTCGACCTACATACTTGCAAAGTCGATTTTTCAAAAAGTGGTATCGTTTGGTCACAAGAGTCCGAGGCGTTGAGCTTGACTCACCCTGTATATATATACCGTGTCCCAGGATGAATCCCGAAAAAAGAAATCGCACTTAGGTTTCGGAATGTAAAGTCGATATCAAAAGTAATTATTCTGAAATTCGCATTTGTTACAGAGAAATCAACGTTTGAAGTTTGGATGTAAATATCACTGAAACGTGTGTGGCTCACTTTCGCTTTCGGGAATTCCTTGCAAAAACGGAGAAGTTCGGATTACGCTTACGGGTATTTTGAATGTTTCTGTCGATCATTTATAGCAAATATCATATGATTGAATTACTTGCTTATCCGTGTGGGGGCGGGTTAGAATATCTCCCATCGTATATCCTGCGTGTCGTAAAAGGCGACTAAAAGGAACCGAAACTACTGTCGATATAAGCAGTAACCTCTTCTCAACCAACGAGTTAAGAAGAGTCAGGACACTTTCTTGTCCTTAGGGTGAGAAATTGCCCTAAAGGCGGATGAACCACTAGATACCATCTGGTCAATGGCATGAGGATGCAGAAAGCAAATGGGAAACTACTGCATTAAAGATCTTAAAGATATCCCAAGAGAAACTCGTAAAATGAGTAAATGCATTTGACGAGTTCGCAACATGTCTGCTAAGTCATTGTGACTATGATGATGATGAGTTACGTGTATCATACGAATATGATAAAGGGAGCCACACATTAACTACTTCGTGATCTATTTGAGGGAACTTCAAATTTTTTGCTATTAAGAATAAACATATCATTTAAAGATATTATAAGTCGGTGCCAGAAATGATCCCTTTCGGGATTCGTCCTGTACAAAATGTATTCCACTGTTGACAGCACATACTGCCGTATTCGCGTCATCCTTCGCCAAACCTCTCTATCCAAGGCATCTTCTTCCTCTAGATTTCATTCGTTCATTTTATTATGTTTTCATTCCACGACCTACGTGGTCTAACCCTGTTTCTTTTCCCAGGTGGTCTCCACTGAAATATTCTTGTGGGCCACCTCCCATCAGGCATTCTTAATAGTACATGGTATCCGATAAGTCTCTGATGCTGTCCACTGCTGTCTAAAAATATACATATGAACAACAAAGAGGTCGGTGCAAACTAGAATTTCTGAGCACAAATGAAATTGCCGATTAGCTCAGACAGAAAAATCTGCAGTAGCTAAGCATGCATTCCAAGAAAGCGGTAATCACACGATAAAGTTTGACGAGACACAGGTTCTGACTATAACCTCCTCTTATTAAACCAGATTGTACAGTCCATTGTGATTTATAAACATAAGAACAACTTCAACAATAAAGAAGAGGCATATATGCTCAACAGGATCTGGATACCTGCCTTAAGAGACCCAACGATTCTAGGACGTGCATGAGTTCCACAGGCATCAGCGGTGCAGAGCGCAGACCGCAATATAAGTTCCAACCCTGTGACGTGGTCTCAGTCTGTTGAAACACGCCGATCAGGTGACATCAGCTTCTGAGGATACCGACCACTTGTGTTGGCGAAACGTCAAGTAGCGAAGCGCGCCAACGCTAAGGTGGCGGAGCGTGTCGATGCCGACCGAACAGCCCAAGAACCATCAGTTCATCGGACCACGGCCGCGAAACTCTTACACAATACAAATTCATTATCTTATTGAGCTTTTTATGTCAATAAAATTGAGTGACGTAACGTTTTCACAATGATATATGACAACAAATAATAAAATTTTGCTCGCTGAAACAGCAGTTCTTTTCTACTTATAGATACCTCTGCTAGCTCTCCTTAAACTCAGATATTTACCAGCTCAGATCCACTATCCTCTATATACTAGTATCCATATTCAAAATAGCACTGATAACTTCAATGTTATATCTACCACAAATACGATCTATGTGATTCTTGTCTCAAACCGCCTTTCGAATTTGTCAAAAATATGGAGGTAACGAACCCCGGCGTATACTTAAACGCCCTGTGTATTAGTACTTATAGTAGCAAGCCAATGAAGCACGACAGATGGCAGACTAATGAAAATGACTGACCTAGTTTTTCTTGCTACACAAGCATACTACACCAAATATCCAAAGGACATATTCTGAAATTCGAAATACTTCTTGATTAGCACACTTCCCTTTGCCTATCTGTGTGGCGAAAATAACAAAGAATTTCCTCATTTCAAATCATGCTTTTTGCGCCCCTGCACTGTGTAACACTTCCATTTTCTGACGTCGCTTCCCATCAGCATCATGTCTCCTTATAACTAGAATTTTCCTGTAACCGTTGCAGTGCAAATAAATAATTTCACTGAGCGACGGAGTTTCCTTTGCATCTCATATTTTTATCTCCTTTTTTGATGAGCCTGCAGTTACATCGATTTTAATCAAAAACCTGGCCATATAAATTGCTAGGGATACATTGTAAATATTTCTGAAGGTACATTTCGCTGCCCAGGGACGTACTGAAATAGGGGTATCTGGGATAGGTCTGGAAAGTAAAGGATATCTGGGGGACTCATATTATTCTGTAAGGTAATAATTATTTTTATACAACGTATAACGGTTTCGTATTTGTATTGTGCATATCCAAAATCCAAAATATACAACTCAAGGAGTCGAATGTTCTGGTTAGCTATGACGTCGTATCACTCTTCAAGAAAGTACCACTGAACGATGCTACACAACACCGTTAAGTGCCACGTATAAACACCCTGTAATGCAAAAACATTCGGGCGATGACAGTTAGTTCAGTCAGATATTTTTCTCAAACATCAGAAGCTTTTTGAACACATTAAACACAATCATAACGCTGATCTGGGCAAATATAAAAACACGAGTGGTCCTTCGACAAACAAAAAATCAACTTGGGATTTGCCTAAGATTAATCGAAGGTAACCCAAGCCCAACAACACATCAAACAGATATTCTCAGAAGATATAACCAACTTATTCAAGTGTGTACTAACTACAACATACTTACTACATAGTTGGAAGGCGTGGTGATGGGATGCCGTCTGAGTCCAGTAGTGGCTAATTTTGTGATGAAGAAGATAGAGCAGACGACCTTGAACAGCGCTCAGTATAAGCCCAAGATATGGTTCAGATACGGGGATGACACATTTGTTGTGCGGAGCCACGGATAAGATAGGTTAATGGAATCCTTACAACACCTAAACAATGTACATCCGAACATCCAGTTCACGATGGAAGTGGAGGAAAACAAATAACTGGCTTCTCTCGATGTGCTAGTGACCAGAAGAGGATCAACCTTGGGACACACAGTGTACAGGAAACTAACCCACACCGATCGCTATTTGCACAGCCACTTGAACCACCGTCCATGCCCGAAGTTTGGAATCGTCCAAACCATGACAGAACGGGTAAGAAGAGTATATGAACCAGCCGAACTATGGGTGCCGAGCTCGAACATCTGAAGAATGCGTTGAAGGCAAACGGCTACTCAGAAAAGCAAATAACAAGATCTATGCGAGCTTGTAGAGTAGAAAAGCAACCTCAACCACCACCAGTAGCCAAAGCTTTCGTACCTTATGTTCCCGAGTCACAAACAGAATTGGGAGGTTACTGCAGAAGGAGAATATTAGGACGATATACAAACCAACTGGGAATATGGGGGCATTCAAGATCGACAAAGGACAAAAGGCATCCGTGGATTTATCGGATACTGTGCACTTGTGGAAGTCATACATCGGAACAACAAAGAGATCGGTACCAACTAGAATTTCGGAACACAAGTCAAATTGCCGATTAAGTCAGACGGAAAAATCTGCAGTAACCAAGCATGCACTCCAAGAAAGCGGTAACCACAAGAGGAAATTAATAATAAAGACACAGGTTCTGGCTACGATCTCCTCTTATTACGCCAGATTGTACAGGGAATCCATTGAGACTTATAAGCATAAGAGCAACTTCAACAACAAAGAAGAAGCACATAAGCTCAACAAAATATGGATACTCGCCTTAAGAGACGCAAAGATTCAGGGATGTGCACAGCGCAGTCGCCACCACTCCTAATCCGGGGAATATAGGTGCGGGCCGTCGGTGGTGCGGGCCCTATGACGCAGTCTCAGTCTCTCGGATCACGTCGAATAGGTAACGTCAGCTTCTGAAGATGCCGATCACTCGTGTTGGCAAAACGACAAGCAGCGAAGAGCGCTGCCGCTAAGGCGGCGGAGCATGTCGACGCTGACCGAACAGCCCAAGAACCGCCAGTTCATCGATTTCCGATTTGTTGATACAGTTTTCTGCTCATGGTACCGCTTATTCAGCTAGTGCGATAACCGAATGGAATATTCATTTTTAGCTCTCACTGTCACTGAAGAGATCTTATGAAGAGCCTCTGTCTGTTCGTCCGCCCGTGTACAAAAGATAGCCAAAACTACAGGTGCCAGAGAAAAACCAAATACAGATTCAGAATCAGCATGAAAGGTCTACTCCGGGGAGAATCCGGTTTTGCCAGTATCGCTTCCGGTTTAAAAAAAACTTTAAATTTTTACACCAACAAATTCCACAGTGAGAGCGCCGTTTGAATTTACTCAAGTAGATTCTTTCTTACTTTTTTTTAACATGTATATTTTAGTTCTAAAATATATCTGTCTTTAAGTCGCTCACTTGACATGTTTATTGTCAGCCCTTGGGTCATGATACCTTAATCGGGATATAATATAGACACTTCACAATTCAGGGAAATCAAATCTCTTTTATCGATACAAGATGAATTGGAATTGCTCCATCTCTCTCAGTCTCTCGGAACACGCCGAACATGTGACATCAGCTTATGAGGATGTCGACCACTCGTGTTGGCGAAACGCGCCAACGCCGAGGCAGCGGAGCGTGTCGAAGCCGGCCGAAGAGCCCAAGAAGAGCTCAAGAACCAGCCATCGCACCATCGCAATACACTGTTTCTCAAACAAGGATGTCAAAAACTTGTTTTTTAGTGGTTTTTATAATACAATATTATTTTATTTTCACTTTCTGTGAATAAAACTAACCATTTCCTCTCGGATATTATTATACTATTTTGTTACATCATAAAGGTAAAGTAACTATCACATATAATTCAATTTCAGGTCTCATTAAATTCCCTACAGCACAAATCTCGCGTTTTCAATGATGTGAATTCCCTACCATAGCCTACTTATATTGTTCGGTGAACTTATAACTTACATATAGTGGACAAACTACCATGGAACGCCGAAAATATAGTAAATTACTATAAATTACCAAGATCACCAATAACAAAAGTCGGTAGTTTACCTCGTAAATTACCTTGAAGTTCATTCTAGTCGTAATTTATGCTCCGATCATCACCATAAATGTGAACTGGAGAATGGGAGAAGGTCAAACTTCAACACGAGATGTAATAAGCATCCTCCAAAAACTAAACAGGAAGAAGGCTACTGGTCCTGTCGAAATTCCAGCCAACGTTTCTTAAACGCTGGGCCACTGAGCCTGCACCTATTATTATTTGCAAGCTCTTCCAGATATCGTATCAGCGAGGCGTGTTTCCCGCTACATGGAAGATTGCCTGCGTACAACCCATACCTAAGAAAGAAAAAAAATGATCCCATCAACCGTAGACGTGTGGCTCTTCTCACCATCATGTCTAAGGTTATGAACTGTCATTAAAGTTCAGCTCCAGAAATACCTGGATAACAATGACATCACAAACGCTCGCCAGTATGGCTTCCGTAAGCATAGCTCAACGGGTGACTTCCTGGCCTACGTCACTCACTCGTGAAACAGAGTAATTGACATATGACATATCGAAAGCCTTCGATAGACTGTGGCATGAAGGACTTCTGGCCATGCTTGCTGCTTATGGCCTGGCCTGCGCCAGTGGTTGAATAGCTTTTTGAACGATCGATCTCTGTTTGCTGTAGTCGTAGGCTGTTCATCAGACGTATTTTTAATAAACGCCGGTATTCCTCAGGGATCTGTCGTATCCCCTGCACTGTTTCTGCTGTATATCAACGATTTGCTGGAAAAAACATCCAATCCAATCTAAAGCTTCGCAGATGACAGTACATTAATATCGTGCATGGAACCAGGCAAGCTTCTACCATCCCAGGAGACGGTACTTCGGCGACAGCAACATGCTTCACAGATCAACGCAGATATCAAAACAATTGTCGAGTGGGGATTATTAAGTGAAGTAAGTTTAGTGTACAGAAAACTCAGACAGTAACACTGACAAAGAAAGCTCACATTGGCTTACCAACTGTGGAAATGGAGGCTCACCTAATCATCGAATCACCTTCCGTCAAGCGTTCGGGCATCAAAATCAACATAACACGTCGTCAGTATTGCTAAAACGGCATCCCAGAAGCTTGGAGTTTTATCCCGCTGTAGAAATCTGTATACACCAGAGCAACTTCTGCTGATCTACAAGGTACAGATCCGACCATCGTTGGAGTATTGCTCCGTTGTGTGGGGGTGCGCTCCAAATTACTCTCTAAAGCTTCTATTCAGAAGAGAGCAATTAGACCAAACGATCCGTCTCACCTCACAAATTATCTGCACAGCCTTGAACATCAAAGAAGGGTAGCTGACCTCTGACCTGTTTTACAGATCCTATCACGGAAGGCGTTCAAGTGAGCTCTCCCAGATAATCACACCGAAGGCCGTCCGAACGAGGAACACTAGAGAGGCTTTGCGAGCTCATCCTTACCAGGTCGATGTCCCTACTCCTCGAACGGTCTCCTCCAGCATTACTTCTTTTGGAGAACTTCGACGGTGTGCAATGAGCTGCCAGGTAATTTTTTCGCGACGGCTACACTTTGCAGCATTTCAAACCTAACGAGCACCGATACTTATCCTCTCGCAGTGCTTCTACAGCGCTATAGGCCTTTGCGGAAGACTAACCATAAAAAAATGCTCAAAAACATCACCTTTGATTGCACTACTCGAAAACAAAACAGTTTCCGTTAAAAATATAAACGTGAATAGTGACCAGCACTGTGGATGCGCCACTGTCGCACCTAGCAGCTTTGATCTAAAACTGAGCCAACTCATCGAAATATTGAAACCGAGAGAAAGCTTTTTTTTACTAACTTATCATTAAGCAGGTATTCACAGGGATTTGCCGCTAAGTTAGCTGTCATATTGTACTGTACCAACGAAGACAAAAGCAATGAGATTTTTAATTCTAGAAATAGTTCAAAAAAATAGAGTTAAATTATGATGTATTAACATGAACAGGTGACTAAATTGAGCATAATGAACCTTTGTATATTGAAACTCATAAAATATATGATAGAAACCTTCACATTACTTGAAAAATGCACTTACCATCAATTTAAATTTTGTATCTTGCAGCTTGCTGCCTATCAGTAGCTTAAAATTTCAGCAGCGGAAGAATTTTATCAAGTTAAACGAAACTACACTCTAAATTATTGTTGCTACAACTACCTAGTTATCTATATTTTTGCGCAACGCCTTGTAGACGGGGATGATTCCAACACAACCGGCACCGGAAAAATGAAAAATTGATTTAGGCCACGGAACATTCGGCAGACATTGCGGTTGAACGAGCTCGGATTTTATTAAAGCTGCCAGCCAGAAATTTTCTCTAAATATTGTCTGTTTTTCGTTTTCAGCAGCAGCAGCAGCCAGGGATTAGAGGAAATTCGATTTTGATGGGTTTGTGACGGAAATATCGATAACGCACCGGACTACAATGGGTCGGACGTCTTACTTAGGAGGTCAGAAGTTTCGCAATTATCTTCGATCCCTTTCAATGTACCGCTTTTTTAGATCTGTAAACAAATCTCATGAAGAACCTTCTGAGTGCCAAAATAATGCCCTGACGTAAAGTAAAACCCATTTCCATTCGGAATATCTGCGAGGACAGAGAAGGAAACTTTTGTCGATATTTATACAGATAATAGACCTCACTTTTCTATGAACATTGAGATAGGCACATGAAGCCTTAAAATGTTTAATTTTTAACACTTAACGACAAGCGCAGGTGTACTGGATACACCAAGTAGGTACATTGAATTTTCTGAAAGATGTAAGGTGTCACCTCTGCCCTTCTACCTAAGCCTCAAACATGGTATTTGCTTAAAGACTTTCACAGACTGGCGCGAATGTTTCGCGTCGACTGCGAATAATTCGCGTCGGTAAAAATCGCACCATATTGTTTACGTAGCGACATACGTGCCTGTTCAGACCTGTACGATTTTTTCCGCGTCGACTGCGGATCTGACAGCGTTTTTTTGCCGCGAATTCCAGTTCGCATTCGCTTCCGACTGCGTTTTGGTCGCTCCCGCTCCCGATTCGCCATGGTAAAACAAGAGAAACTAATCGAACTGGTTCAAAATTATCTTATATTATTCTACTTATCCCACGAAGATTATAGGAATGTGCAAAAAAAAGATCAAATATGGGACCAAATATCAAAAGAACTTGGTGTAAGCGGTAAATACCTATAATTTAATATAAAATGACACTAAACCATAAAAAGGGATCTCCAACAAATCCAGACAATTATCGCCTACTTTCGTTAATCTCTCATGCAAGTAAGGTTCTACTATATATTTTACAATCTCGTTTGGAGGGTTTTATTGGCTGGCAAATTTCTCAGGCGCAGGCAGGTTTCGTGAAAGGACGCGGTACGCGTGAACAGACCTTAAACTTAAGACAAATTATTGAAAAAGCCAGAGAGCACTATTTTCCGGTTTTTATCTGCTTTGTGGACTATTCTAAGGCGTTTGATAACGTAAAGTGGCCTAAACTGTGGGAAATCCTCATCTCTATGGGAGTTCCTTATCACCTAGTGTTTCTCATACAGCAACTCTACGAGTCTAATTCGGCTCTTGTAAGAATTGATGGTAACCTGTCTAGTCAAACTGCAACCAGAAAAGGAGTTCGTCAGGGATGTGTATTATCTCCGATGTTGTTTAACATTTACTCTGAATTTGTGATGAGACAGGTATTAGACAACTGGAATGGCGGTGTAACTATTGGTGGAAGCAAAATATCCAACTTAAGATTTGCTGACGATACAACCCTTATTGCTGCTTCTCAGGAAGAACTAGTAGCTCTATTAAACATCTTAGAGCAACGTAGTGCAGAGTATGGGCTTGGTATTAACTGCAATAAGACCAAGGTTATGATCGTAGGTATAGAGCATGATAATCATCGAGAAATAAAGTCAATAGGCCGTTGTGAAGTAGTTCAAAGTTTTATACACCTCGGTTCTTTGATCGATAATTCTGGTAGCTGTGAAAATGAGATTCGACGGCGCATTCAACAGGCACGTGTGGCCATGACAAAGCTTACTAAAATATGGCGTGACCATAACATCACTAAAGCTACAAAAATGTCGCTGGTTCAGTCTCTTGTGTTCTCCATATTTTTGTATGCCTCGGAAACTTGGACTGTTAAAAAGGCAGATCGAGCTTGTATAGACGCTTTTGAAATGCGAACATGGAGGAGAATGCTGAGAGTTCCTTATACCGCCCATCGAACTAACGTCTCCATACTGGATGAGGTCGGTAATCCAAAGAGACTATCCTCCACTGTGTCGACGAGAATGCTTACATTCTTCGGACATATACACAGAAGCGATAATATGGAGAAACTTGTAGTTCAGGGTCATGTCCCGAGTGGGTGGCGCCGTGGCCGTCCCCCTATACGCTGGGTGGATACGACGAAACAGTTGCTGGATATGAGTGTCAAGAGCGCCACTAAACTGACAACAAATCGCGAACGATGGCGAGCTACAGTGCTCAAAAGTATTGATAATATTCGTGTCGGCAATACTCTAGCTCCGACTTAATGCATTTTACGAGTTCACAACATGTCTGTTAAGACATTGTGACTATGATGATGAAAGCCAGAAACAGCATTATGTAGTTCTCACGTGGTATTTTAAAGGCTTCCAAAAACGGATGAAATACGTGAGAAAAATATATTATTCTTTTATATTAGTGGCTCCGTCGAAACGGAATAAAACTAAAAACATTGTTTTTTCCGTGGAGTTGTGTCGGGTAAAAAATGAAATTCTTACTGCACCCCTTGGGTCACTCTTAACTAGTAGAAGTGTCATTTCTGTGTTTTATATTATATTTTTTAACAGTACTTCCTTTGTGACACCGTCTGCGTTGTGACGCCCGAGTGTGAACAGGTAAGCGACTATCGCTACCGCAACTAACGCGAAACTTCTACAACTAAGGCGAATCCGCGACAGGCACGATTAGTTCGCGCCAGTCTGTGAAGTCTTTGAAGCTTGCTTCGCCGTCAGTCGTCAGTTGTCTCGCAAACCTTGCCGAGCAAGTAAAGTTTGACCGCTAGTCCGTCTGATGTCTAGGATACACCGCGCTTGTAGTTGTGTAAAGAGTATACCATTATTGTGATTTAACCAACTTGTTCAGTTGTTTTGGGTTTTTTATGAATATACTTTTTCGATACTTACAATCCATTTTAATAAAAAGCCATATAAATGTAATAATGATAATATTTTAGTTAATGCTACTTCATCTGGGGCACAGAATACACCACGCTTGTACTAGTGAAACAAAAAGGTATATATTCCGATATATAATATTCACTACATTGAACTTGTTCCAGGGATAAGGTATGAGTTTGTAATAAAATCGTTAATAGGGTTAATACTAATTTTGTAATTAGTTTATCGGCATTTATTACCTTAGATATAAAATATGTGTAGGTGGTGTATAAAATACACCACTCTTGTTCTTAAGCTTCAAAACAAATCGCTTGTAGCTAAAGGTAGATACAGGGCGTCAAAGCTTTATTTTTTATTTTCTTTTTTATCCTCAATTACTCTGCAACAAATTGGCACAATAATACAAAATTATGATTCGGGGGTCCTTTATGACGAGAAATCCAAATTAAGCAAAGGCTTTGCTATCATGAATAGTGGGTTCCACCTACGGCACATTAAACTCATTTAAATTATCAAAACTTTTCTCTGGTTTGATGCATCAATGTGAGTATCAAAAAATCGTTTCGTCAATATGTCTTACGTGAAAAAGGTATATGTACCTTGTTCAAGTTCCTAGAGGTAACCGTTTTCGGGATAACCTTCATTGAAACTTCCAGTTCGACTGAATTATCGGTATTTGCGTACAAATGAATATTGGGTTCAAACTTTTACATACCATTAACGAAGGATTCTTAAACTTCAACACCGACTATTTTGAAATTAGATATGATTGAAACATGCTTTTTGATCTAATATTATTTATTCAAGTATGTATTAACCAATGTATACCCTTTTTATGTAGAAAATATTGCGGAAACGATTTTTTCAATTACGCGCCAAATCGGAAAAGTTTTGTTAATTTAAAAGAGCTTGATGTGTCGTAGGTAGCGTCCTCTATGAATGGTAGTGAAACCGTGATTGAATCTGGATTTCTCACCTTAAAAAATCCTCCAATACGAAATTTTAGATCGTTTTATTGCGGAATAATTGAGAAAAAACAAAAATCAAAATAAAAGCTTGAAACCATGTATCTTGAAAATTGAGCGTTTTAAGACCTCATGTTCCTATCTCAATGTTCATAGAAAAGTGAGGTCTATAACCTATCAAGAGTTGTCGGTCAAATATCCGGACACACTGTACAAAATAATAAACCTAAATTCAACTATTTCGATTTATCAAATTATCATTACATAAAACCCGTAGAATCTGATACCCTGGTTCAGTGTTGTTTTATTATTTAAGGTGTAGGTGATAGGAAGGTAATTTTAAGACTTGTCCTACAATGTGCAGGTATTGGCTTAAATTCCTAGCACATGGTGGATGTACTTCCAACGTGACGTTCTGGAGAGACAGAGGGAATAATTGAGACGAAACCAAAATTAAAATAAAGCTTTGACACCCTGTATCTTGAAAATTAAGCATTTTAAGGCCTCATGTTCCTATCTCAATGTTTATAAAAATGTGAAGGCTGTCACTCGTCAAGCGTTGTCTTATTAGGGATCACGTATATTCAATAACTCAAGAAAAATGGCAAAACAACATTAAACATGTAATAAAGTAGAGTAATTATTTTTAAATACACGGCCGAATGAAAATTATTATCAGCCTGAATAGCAGCGACTCATCTGGGTTTGATTTTTATTTGTATTAAATCAATTTTATTTTCACATTTTTCATTTGTATTATTAAATGATACTGTTAGAATGTAAGTTTAAATGATATCTTTTGTACAATTAATAATGTTATTATCTATCAAAAATCTAATAGGCTACAACGTTTGTTTTTTCTTCTAACACCGGTATAAGTGAGGGGCGTATTGTGATCGCGGAAATTTTCAATTTTGAGATAATACGTTTTTTGGGCGTTCTATGATGTCTACATAACGAAAATCCACGTCACTGATTTCCGTTGGTTTGCCTGTCTGTCGGCCTGTCTGTACGCGTCTTTCTAGCCACGCAATCTCAGTAACCGCTGCATGGATTGTGATGAAATTTGGGCAGCGATATGCTGTGGGCTCGTAGTAGATAATGCTGCTATAATTTTGAAAATCGGTGTATGGGCGGCGGAGTGATTATCAAAAAACAAATAAATTCAAATATTCCTCAAACTTCGTTTTTAGGCATTTTACGTGTTCCTGATCATTATCCACTTTTTTTTGGGTGGGTGAAATTTGGAGTAGTTGGGGGAGGGGTGGGTCGGGGTTGTGAAATTGAAAAATTTGTTGCTTTCGTAATAGACTGTCCACTGACCTGTGAAGGAAGACCTAGCGACATAAGTAACGAATCCGAACATTGCCTTGTCTATTACAGACACCAAAGGACTTTCTTTACTGGTATAAACATACGAGAATTGCTTTAGATCGTTCTGTGTAACGTGGAAACCATTTTAACTGATTTTAATGAAATTTTTACACAGTAATACTACCGTGGCGAGAATGGAAAGTGCGTATGGCTTTTATAAATCGTGCCAGTGGCGGGGCAGAAATAATAAAAGAACTAAAAATATAAAACAGCTCAAACTTGGTTTTTAAGCGTTTTAGAGGCTCCTGATAATTTTCTGCGTTTTTTTTGGGTGGGGTGGAATTGGGCTGGTTGGGGGGTGGGGGGTTGAAAAACCGAAAAATTTGTTGTATTCATAATAGGCTGTCCACCGACCTGTGAAGGAAGACCTGGCGAAATAAATCACCTTTTTAGGAGACTAAGGGACTTTTCTGTATACATACGAGTATTTATTGCTTTAGATCGTTTTGTATTTTGTAACGTGGAAACTACTAAATTGATTCTAAGGAAATTTAGACACAGTTTTACTACCGCGACGAGGACGGAAAACGCGTATGTATGTCAGTGGCAGCGGAGCAATAATAAAAAAACTAAAAATATGAAAACAGCTCAAACTTCGATTTTAGATGTCTGGGGGTAAAATTGGGGTGGTTTGGGGATGCAAGGGTGGATTCAGGATTTCTTCCAGGAGGGGGCGGACAAGCGTTACCGCGCTAGAATTTCATGATGAGCTGGAAATTCACCCGCATCATTATGTGGAGAGCAATAAAAAAAATTAAGCTCTTAACCCAACTTATGGTATTTCTTATATAAATATTCAGTGTTTCCGTTACACTTCCATTTTTCATTGATCTAGGGTGGGGCGGACCAGCCCTATGAAGAGCAAAAAAACAAAAAGCTCTCAAACTTTTGGTATTTATATACATGTAATATGCTTCCGTAGAGCTCTAGGGGGATGAATGCTTCCTCGCCCCCCTATTAATCCGCCACTGGGGGTGGGGGGTTGTAAGACTGAAAAGTTTGTAGTGTTGATAGTAGGCTGTCCATTGTCGTGTGAATGAAAGACCTAGCGGCATAACACAACTGTTGGGGGAGGCGGGGAGGGTAGAGGGGGGGCTGGCGATCATTTGGATGCAGAATAATAAACTGGTATATATCACTGTAATGAGCGGAAAGTACTGAGTCAATCAACTTGACTTCATTTTTTTCTTTAATGTTAGTGTGGCCCTGGATAGTTCTGCCTTGAACATCGGGTAAGAAAATTACTACCGAGTATATCTCGAACTTTTTACTATACATATCTGCATCCTCTGAAGAATTCATCGGTCGGCAGCTGCACTGGATTCGGTTGTTATTCGACGAGACGATCAATACCAGCAGCCCGCCAGAAACTTTTGAATATATTTATAACAACTGTTACCAACAATTCTGTGTTTTATTAAAGCGACCGCTCTGGGTACCGAACAACCGTTTCGGATATAAATTTGATTTGCTGTTGCGCTAACCTACATCACTAACAGTATTAGATAGAGATGGAAAGAGAGAGAAGGATGCGGTAAATTTAAGCAGTCTAAAATTTTATCATAGATGGTGATGTGATATTTCTTATGAGAGACTAGATGGCACTTTTTCCAGAGCCGGCGCCTAACATAGATTGGCGACCACTCATCAGAATGCTTGTTTGACATTTCCAATATGAAAAAGAAATTATAGACGCAGAAGGAATATCGAAATGATCATTACTATGTTTCCTATTTTCCTATTTTTTCTTGCATAGTTGCGGTAGTAACAAGTATTGACGGGCTTTTTCAAGTCAACACCCTCTTATTATTCTGAATTCAGGAAGGACCGTACAATGGTACAGGTCTTGAGGATTACCGACTTTAGGAAGGTTTTGTATAACTTTTCGTCCAGGTCCAATTGTTGCAGGTGTGGTGTAAATGTGTTTGGAGTAAGGGCTGAGACCGACATTATGAGGGGGAAAATAACAACTTTGTTTTGTTCCCAGAGTCGTTTTACTTCTATGGCGTGATCTGTGTATTTGAATATCTTCCCAGCGTAGGTGTTTTGGATGTTCATACTATTAGGAATAGCAAATCTATTAAATAGGTCACTTTGTCTGTCTTTTACTGGAGAACTATATCTGGTCTATTTGCTGGGATGGCTTTGTCTGTATGTATTTCTATATCCCAGTATAGTTTGAATAGATTGTTTTCGAGTACTGGGGTCGTGTGTAGTTTTCTATTAGCCAGTTTGTTGTGGCTAGAGCTTGTATGACTTTGGCTGCAGAGCTATGTCTGGCTATCGACTCGATGCCAGCGAGGGTTTTGCATCCATTTGTTATATGATATATTGTTTCCTGCTGTTGGTGACACTTTGTGAAATTATCATCGGTGATGGATGGATCTTTAATTATATTCTTCTTGTAATTTCGTGTCGCAATTACTTGGTACTGGATAGCAAGCATGAAGTCCTCTGTTTCTGGAAAGAGCTGGTTATCATGGAATCAGGTGTATGACTGCTTTTAACTTATCTGGCCTTGTGTTACACGGTATCTATGTTTGCCATGGAGTGCCTGGGATCACGTATTTATTTTTACCTGTCGTGATTGTATTATTATCTTGATTTTCTAAGTTTATCTCGCATTACTGCGGTAGCAACAGATGTTGACGGGCTGTGCCAAGTCAACACCTGAACTATTATTGATCGGAGTTTAGGAAGGATCTTACAATATTGCAGGTCTTCAGGATTACAGACTTTTGAAATATTTTGTGCAACCTTTCGTCCAGGCCTAACTGTTGTAGGTGTGGTGTAAAATTGTTTGGTGTAAGGCCTGAGACAGACATAATGAGGGGGACAATTGTGACTTTGTTTTGTTTCCAAAGTCGTTTTATTTCCATGGCAAGGTCCGTGTATTTGGATATCTTCCCAGCGTAGGTGTTTTGGATATTCACATCGTTTGGAATGGCAATATCTATCAAAAAGGTACTTTTGTCGGCCTTTGACTGGAAAACTATATCTGGTCTATTGGCTGGGGTAGTCTTGTCTGTATGTATTTCAACGTCCCAGTATAGTTTGTACCGATCGTTTTCGAGTACTGATGTCGGAGTGTAATTGTAGTATGGATCTGTGTTTTCTATTAGTTTGTTTGCTGTGGCTAGTGCTTGGTGTATGACCTTGGCCGCAGAGTTATGTCTGGCTGTATATTCGGTACCGGCAAGAACTTTGCATCCGTTTGTTATGTGATCTATTGTTTCTTTTTGTTGGTGACATTTTCTGCAGTTATCTTCTGTTATGGATGGATCTTTAATTATGTATTTCTTGTAGTGTATTATTATTATTATGTTAAAAACAAAAAAGTGCAGCTCGGGCTCCGACACACCGAGCTGCTGTTCCATTACCCAATGACTACTCCTCACAGCGTGAGGTGAGCAATCACTGGGTCCGCGAATCGTGCGCCCTAAGTAGACGAAGGGACCCAAGGATGACTGCCTTCTGCATTCTGGCGGCTAAGATGTGCGCCGCCGCACGGCACACCGGTATTTTGCGCAGTGCAGAGAGCAGCGTATTCCTCATTCCACCTAGGGATCCAATGACCATAACCAGCAGACTTACAGTGTAGTCTGGCCAGAGCGAAGTTGTTCGAGCAACTCCTGATATTTGGTCCGCTTTTCCTCCTCCTTAGAGACGATGTTCACTTCGGCAGGCGCCGAAAACTCAATAACGAACATCGTCTTCTGTTGGTGGTCGAGAAGGACTATGTCGGGCTTGTTTGCCTGTACAAGCTCGAGCGTGGGGAACGAGTAGTTCCAGTAAATCCGGCATCTCTCGTTCTCCACAACGGACTCTATATCCCCTGGAGCGTACGGCAGCACCGGTGTCTCATCGATACCGTATGAGTGCCTTAAATGATAGTAGAGCACTCGTAGAGCCGCGTTGTGCCGATGGACGTAAGCCGTCCCAGCGTATGTCTTACACGCCGACAAGAGATGCATAAGCGTCTCTGGCGCCTGTCGGCAAGCTCTACAATGGGTGTCGGGTACATCTACACCCATAACCCTTTTACGGTATACCAAGGTGTTAAAGACACCGTCTTGGCAAGCCATTATAAAGACCTCAGTCTCCGACTTCAACCCACTTGACCTTAGGAAAGAGAAGGTCAACTGCTCAGACAAGCCATGCTCTTCTAGATGTTTGTAGAAGATTCCATGCATTGGCTTATCTTTATGAAGTCTTAAGAGGAAGTCGACTTCGGCAGTTTTAATGTGGGCTTTTAATTCTGCGGGAGCAAGTTCCGTAATGGACTGCTGACACCTCCGCTTGAAGTCGAGTGTGAGGCTGAGCTCCTCGGCTGCTCGTTTCGCTGCGCTAAAAAGAAAGGCTCCTTTTCCCGCATTCTCGTGCTCTCGCACGAAGCGGATCAGGGGATCGGTGCTGTTCGTTACATAGCAGGCAGTGGCCAGTACTACTCTGTTGTGCAGACGCTCCAAACTCAATAGTCCACGCCCTCCCAGGTGTCGCGGGAGGTATATTCGCGGGACAGAGGACTTAGGATGCAGGCTTCTCTCCATATTCATCCTTTTGCGGGTCTTCGTGTCGATTTCCTTCAGCTCGTTCACTCTCCAGTGTATTGCACCAAAGGTGTATAATAACAATGGGACCGCAAGCATGTTTGTGGCAGCGACTTTGTTCTTGCCGGACAGTTCTGACGACCAGATCTGCCGGAGTCGGTGCAAATACTTGCGGCGGAGACACTCTTTAACCAATGTTGCCTCTTGGACATGACGTTGCGCCACTCCAAGGTAGGTATAAGTATCTCCGGCATGCAGTTGTCGCAAGATGCTCCCATCAACGAGCTGTTCCTCATCTCCACTATCTCCGCTTCGTCCTTTCTTGAGATGAACCAATGCACATTTGTCTGTCCCGAACTCCATTCCGATAGCATGACTGTACTCCTGCACCACCCTCAGCGATTGTTGTAGTTCGCGTTGGCCGGAGGCATAAAGTTTTAGGTCATCCATATAAAACAGATGGGTGACCTTGTGCCTCCGGTTATTGGGCGTGCCACAGCTGTATCCTTTAGTATTTCTCAGCGCTATGGACAGAGGCAAAAGTGAGATGCAAAAGAGCAAGGGACTCAAGGAGTCTCCTTGGAAGACACCTCTTTTCAATGACACCAACTCTGTCTGAACCCGAGTTTCACCTGATGTTATGGTGAACCGGGTCTTCCAGAGTGGCATCAGTTGTTTGATGCACCCCACTATCTGATTATCCACCGAAAGACATTCCAACAGCCGCACAATGAGCTCATAAGACGTGCTGTCGAATGCCTTGCGATAGTCAATCCAGGCCATAGAAAGGTTTCACTTGTACTGCACAGAGTCCTGCGTGACACATCGGTCAATCAACAGGTTCTCCCTGCAGCCAGCTACTCCTTTCTTTGACCCTCTCTGTTCACACACGTCGAGAAATACAGGATTCACAGCTTGAAGGATACGCATGTACAAGATTCTGGTGAAGAGCTTGTAACACGCGTTCAGACATGTTATTGGCCTGTAGTTTTTGGGATCAGACAAATCTCCGGTCTTCGGGAGAAGCACGGTTCGACCCTCGACAAACCAAGCCGGAATTGGCTGCTCCTGATTTAGCCACGAGTTAAAAACTCTAGCTAAATGCCGGTGGCAACTGGGGAATTTTTTCCACCAGTAGGTGTTTATGCCATCCGGGCCAGGAGCTGCGAAATTCTTTGCGCCTCGTAAGGCGTCAAGAATTTCTTCCGTGTTTATCGGGTGACGCAGTACATTCAAGTTAGGAGTCCCCCTACAAACGGACTCGAACTGCGCCAAGGCCGGAGTGTCTGCTGAGAGAGGTTTGGGTTGTTCGTAAATGTCCCTCCAAAAGGCCTCCACGCGATCAGCCGTTGGCGGCTGCTCTATGGCTGGAGGCGGCTGTTGGAAAAGGTGAGAAGGTCTTTCGTAGAACATTCTGTTCTGCTCCAGACCTCTCGCCCGCGCCACCAACGATCGCTTAGCCGCGATTAGGATCCGTATCCTGTCAAGACAGTGTTGCTTGACAACAACCAGTACCGCTTGACTGAGTGTATGATGGTCGCGCCTCAACCCGTAGGCTATCTGGCGCACTCGGCGCGTAAAAGGCTTCCCAGCCGCTCTATATTCCATCACACACTGGATACGGGATGCTTCCTGGCGAGCCAACTGGATTTTCGCTTCCATTTGGCGCACCCGTCTCTGTGCTCTCTCAACAGGAGAGTCACTCTCCCCTGTCTAGCTAGCCTCAGAGCCGCAGCGTAAATTTCGCAATTGATGCTCCAAATGTCAGAGGCCTCCGATAAACGTTCACCCACAACCTCATCCTCTCTCTTCAAATCTGCCAGCTTCAAGGACCTTCCGTTGTTATGCAAGGCCCTTCGTTCTCTGAAATCCCCAGGTGAGACGACTTGGTCAATTTCCCTCTCAGCGGGCCTTACCGGCGAACTTTCAGCCTGGTTAACAGGCCTTCCGTCCGCCGAAGGGGCAGGCTGAGCTGGAGCACGAACATATCCCTGCCTCCGGAGGTACGATACATAATCTCGCAAATTCTGAGAGGTAAGCGTGCTATGCTCTGGGTGCATTTCACACCACCTCTCATACATGCGGGACATGTATCCCCTACGGCGCGGGCTACTGCTCTCGTAGCAGCTCACTAGGTCATCCTTGAGCTCCGTCGTCCACCTAAAACGGTCCATGTCATTGCGGGGGTCGTCAACAGGGCAATTCGAAGCACCGCCACCTTGCCCAACGCCGGCTTCCGAAACCGGCTCGGTGTGGGTGCTTTTCTTCCGGGGTGGTCGAACCCGAAGATAGGGCCCGTCAGGTGGTTGGCCTTAGGGCCCCCAGACGACATTTCCGGAGGCAGCCGTCCAAATTGCCTCCTGAGGATGCACCTGCGAAGGTTGCCGGCTGGATTACATCCTTGGGCTTCGGTATACCCTGCGGTGTCGCCACGCACCGGATAGCCTACTGATGTTGGGTGGCTTCCTGCGGGTGTATTATCAGCCGCCCCTAACATGGAGTCAGACGCTGTCGGAGTACCGCTCCTCACATGGAGATCCGTCGTGTCCTAATTGTTGAGGAATAGCCGATCCTCTGGATGCAGACGCTATTCCACCGTGCTAGTTTTGGTCCGCCCCGGGTATTTGATTTCCCCGGTACCACCCATATCTGGGAGGCGTTCCCCTATCCGCCACCTTGGGGAGGCGCCACTGAGGGGATCTAGCAACCCCTCGCGGCTATATATTATTATTATTTTTTTTCAAGCTTCTCTCGCATGACTGCGGTAGCAACAGATGCTGACGGGTCGTGCCAAGTCAACACCTAAACTATTACTGATCGGAGTTTAAGAAGGATCGTACTATATTACAGGTCTTAAGAATTACAGACTTTTGGAATATTTTGTGTAGCTTTTCGTCCAGGCCTAGCTGGTGCAGGTGTGGTGTGAATGTGTTAGGTGTAAGGCCTGAGACCGACATAATTAGGGGTACAATAACAACTTTGTTTTGTTTCCAGAGTCGTTTTACTTCTATGGCAAGGTCTGTGTATTTAGATATCTTCCCAGCGTAGGCGGTTTGAACATTCGTATCATTAGGGATAGCAATATCTATTAAATAGGTAACTTTGTCTGCCTTCGACTGAAAAACTATATCTGGTCTATTGGCTGGGATAGTTTTGTCTGTGTGTATTTCGACGTCCCAGTATAGTTTGTATTGATTGTTGTCAAGTACTGAGGTCGGTGTATAATTATAATATGGAGCTGTGTTTTCGATTAGTTTGTTATTTGTGGCTAGGGTTTGGTGTATGATTTTGGCTGCAGAGTTATGTCTGGCCGTGTACTCGGTTCCAGCGAGGGTTTTGCATGCACTTGTTATATGATCTATTGTTTCCTTCTGTTGGTGGCATTTTCTGCAATTATCGTTGGTCACGGATGGATCTTTAATTATGTACTTTTTGTAGTTCCTCGTCGCAATTACTTGGTCCTGAATAGCAAGCATAAAACCCTCCGTTTCTGGAAAGAGCTGGCCATCCTGCAGCCAAGTGTATGACTGTTTTTCATTTATGTGATCTTGTGTAATTCGGTATCTATGTTTGCCGTGAAGTGCTTTCTGCGACCATGTGTTTATTTTTTCTTGTTGTAATTCTATGGGATTGTGTGTATCTGCTGCGTGGTTTGGACTGGAGAGGGTGAGTGGTGTATAGTTCTTGTCTGCTTTGACTATTGCTCTATGCAAATTCGTTTGTTTGCTCTGAAAGAAATGTCTGAGTGTTTTTATTTGTTTTGTGCGGAGTGACTGTATATCTATAATTCCTCTGCCCCCTTGTTTTCTATCTATGGTAAGCCTTTCTTTGCATGCGTTCGGATGTGACATTCTGTGCCTCGTGAGTTCTGTCCTTATGAGGATTTGGATGTTTTCTATGTCAGTGTGCGACCACTTGATGATGCCGAAGGAGTATGTGATGACCGGTATCGCGAATGTGTTAATGGCTTTTGTAAGATTTCTGGAATTTAGTTTTGTTTTTAGTAGCTTAATAAGGCGGTCTCTAAACTCTTGTATTAGTTGTTCTTTGACTTGTGAGTGGTCTATCTTAACACTTTGATTGAAACCCAGGTACTTGTATGTTTCGCCCTTGTCCATGTTGTCCAGTGTTTGGCCAGTTAAAGTTTCCCGTTCTTGATGGCTCTTCCACTGACCTTTGTTGATGTGGAGCACCTTGCACTTACTCATTCCGAATTCCATCCTTACGTCTGACGTGCAAACTTCCGTTATCCTGAGCAATTCTCTCAGTTGTACTTCGGTTGCTGCATATAGTTTTATATCATCCATGTAGAGGAGATGATTGATTTTATGTTGATTAACTTTCTCGTGTCTAATGTTGAAACCACAATTTGTGTTGTTGAGTGCATTGGAGAGCGGATTTAAACAGAGGCAGAACCACAGTGAACTGAGAGAGTCTCCCTGGAAGATACCGCGTCTTATGTGTAGTTCATCCGTTTGGATATGGCCGTGCTGAGTTTTGAGGTGTATGTTGGTGCGCCATGTTTCCATGATTCTTGTAAGAAACTGACGAAGTCCTGAGTTGATTTTATATATTTGTAAAGTTTTCTTTAGCCAGCTGTGGAGTACAGAGTCAAAGGCTTTTTTATAATCTATAAAACAAGTGTGAAGGTTCCTGTGTTCTTTTCTAGTCTGCTCCATGATCACACTGTCAATTATAAGCTGTTCCTTGCAGCCTTGACTTTGTTTTCTACATCCTTTTTGTTCTTCAGTGAGGATGTTGTTTTGTGTTAGGTGTTGTTCAATCCTTCTACATATTGTTGCAGTGATGATCTTGTACAGGGTGGGGAGACAAGTGATTGGACGGTAATTGGCAGGGTTCTTGGTATCTGTATTTTTAGGTTTAATATACGTTATTCCTTGTGTGAGGAATTTGGGAAGCCTATTAGGTTGTAGTATGGCTCTATTGATTTGGTCTGTGAGCACTTCGTATGTTGAACTGAATTGCTTGTACCAAAAATTTTGTATATTATCCACGCCTGGGCACTTCCAATTGTGAGTATGTTTTATTGTTTCCGCTATTTCCTCTGGTGTAAGAATAACGTCACCCTGTTCCATTATATGTTGGTGTTTCTCCTCTTCTTGTCTGATCCATGGAGCGTCTTGATTATGCGTTTTGGGCTCTGACCATAAACTACTCCAAAACTCAGTTAAGTCTTGTCTACTTGGTGGTTCTATGGTTGCTTCCTGGTTGTTTGCAGTTATTTTCTGGTAGAACTGCTTTTCACTTTTTTGGAAAAGATTATTAGCGTTCTTTCTCTCGTTAGATTCATTGTATCTGCGTAGTCGAGCTGCGTAAACTGCAAGTTTCTGTTTCAGTGTATCAGCTATTTCAGGTATCGATTTTTGAGGTGACTTGGATTTGAGTATATCTATTGTTGTCTGGATGCGTTTTGAACGGTTGTTGTTGTTAGTGTATTGTGCGAGGTGTGCCAAATCCTTTCTGATTGCGGAAATTTTATTTTCGATTCGTATTTGCCATTTAGGTTTAGGCCTGTTGCTTGTGTGGTCTTTAGACCGTTTCGGAAGTTTTTGGCCGTTTACTGTGAGTGTTGTTGCTGCTGCAGCGTATATAACGGTATGGATGTCCTCTAGGTTACTGACGTTTGTTAAGAATTGTGGTATTATGTTGGAATTTATTGTGTGTAATATTTGTTGGGTGTTGTTTTTAAAAATCAGTCTGGGCAAAGGATCTCGCAGCGCAGGATTGGTGCCACACCATTTGTTATATTGTGTGTCCATCACTTGTTCTGTGGATTGTGTGATGGAAGGCGGTGGCGTAACCTTTTGGCTTTGTGTGGCTGTGAGGGGTAGGTTAATTGACGTCTGGTCTGGTATATCTGGTATGTGCTCATGTTCTGAGTCCATATCTGAATGTATGCTGGTGTCATTGGTTGTGTCTGTGTTTGGAGTCTGGCTATTTCGGGAATGAATATTTTGCCTTTCTGTGGTTGATTCATCGGCTAACGAGTCATTTGGTGGGACAGTATTTATTTCGTTGGATACAAGGCTCTTTATAGCTTGTAGTTCTTGCGGGGTAAGACGGTTGTTTTTAGTTATGACTCGTTTTTGATCAATCAGTCTTTGTTCGGTTACACGTGTTGAGAGGTGTGGGTATTGTGCTGTAAACAGCCTGTGTAGCTCATGTCTGTAGCCTGTAGAGATGGTTTCTAGTTTTGTGATATTATTATTATTATTTTGTATTTCTTATTTTTTCTCGCATGGTTGCGGTAGTATTAAGTATTGACGGGCTGTGCCAAGTCAACACCTGACCTATTATTATTCTGAATTCAGGAAGGACCGTACAATGCTGCAGGTCTTGAGGATTACAGACTTTTGGAAGGTTTTATGTAACTTTTCATCCAGGCCCAATTGTTGCAGGTGTGGTGTAAATGTATTTGGAGTAAGGCCTGAAACTGACATAATGAGGGGGACAATGACAACTTTGTTTTGTTTCCATAATCGTTTTATTTCTATGGCGAGATCGGTGTATTTAGATATCTTCCCAGCGTAGGTGTTTTGGATGTTCATATCATTGGGAATCGCAATATCTATTAAGTAGGTCACTTTTTCTGTCTTTGACTGGAAAACTATATCTGGCCTATTTGCTGGGATGGTTTTGTCTGTATGTATTTCAATGTCCCAGTATAGTTTGAATTGACTGTTCTCGAGCACTGAGGTCGGCGTGTAGTTATAATATGGATCTGTGTTTTCAATTAGCTTGTTTGATGTGGCTAGTGCTTGGTGTATGACTTTGGCTGCAGCGTTATGTCTGGCTGTATACTCAGTTCCAGCGAGAGTTTTGCATGCACTAGTTATGTGTTCTATTGTTTCCTTCTGTTGGTGGCATTTTCTGCAATTATCATCAGAGATGGATGGATCTTTAATTATGTACTTCTTGTAATTTCGTGTCGCTATCACTTGGTCCTGGATAGCAAGCATAAAACCTTCCGTTTCCGGAAAGAGCTGGCCCTCCTGCAGCCAGGTGTATGACTGTTTTTCATTAATGTGGTCTTGTGTAACACGGTATCTATGTTTGCCGTGGAGTGCCTTCTGCGACCAGGTATTTATTTTTTTTTGTTGTGCTTGTATGTGGTTGTGTGCGTCTGCTGCGTGGTCTGGACAGGAAAGGGCGAGTGGTGTGTAGTTTTTGTCTGCTTTTACTATTGCTTTATGCAAGTTTGTTTGTTTACTGTGGAAAAATTGTCTTAGTGATTTTATTTGTTTTGTATGAAGTGACTGTATATCTATAATTCCTCTTATTATTATTATTATTATTATTGTAATCGTTGCTGAATAGGCAAGCGACATAGCCGATGAGGCTGTTCATTCTTATGCTGTTTACAAATAAATAATACTTAACATGATGAAGCTTATAAAATAGCATATAAAACAGAATAAAATTTAACTCTAAAACAGATTGGTGCTATCACAATATCTTCACAGCGTATGAAGAATTGACACGAACTAACTAGATGATGTAGTGAATAAAATTCTTTCTTATTTGTTCGAGTTCTTGGTCCACCCTTGCCTTGATCCCGTTGACACTATCCGCACTTGCAGTTGACCCTTACAGGGTGTTCCACATGTACGCTACCCTGTTAGCGATATAGATTTCTTTGGGTAGCTTACTATTTTATTCGTTCTACAACTTCTGAGAGCGACCCCTTAGCTGTCAAGTTGCATTAATCCCAAAAATGGCCTCACAAGAGTAGTCCACTTGAAAGTCTCAATCAGATCACCACGAACTCTTCTCTCCCGGAGTGTAGTAAGTGGATGCCTTTGAAATCTTTCAGGATACTCTAAGTTGATTAAGGAAGCAGGTATGTTCGGACTCTTCTCTGCCTTTAATGAGGTAGGGATTCCAAATTTTATGTGCAAATTCTAATTTAGAACGGATGCAGTAGACTGTTTTAAAATCATTTCTTACGGGTGACCGTGAAAGGCTTTTTTTTTTTTTGAGGTAAACTAGACTACTTACCTTCCTTACTGTGGTGTTGATATGGTTTTCCACTTCAAACTACTGATTATAACTTCAAGAGTTTTCTGAGCATGAAGTGCTTGTATCTCGACGCCATCCATCTCATATCTTTCCTAGGGGTTATTCCAGCCTATATGGAAAACAGTGCATTTTGATTTGTCCAGAGGCAACAACCACTATTGTGACTATAGATGAAATCTGTTTAGATGTCTTCTTCAAAGTCTTCCGCAGGATTGTAGCATCGTTTAAAGTTTTCAGCAAATGAAGCTCCTTAGAGGCATCGCTTGGTAGACGTTCCAAGCCCTAGAAGCACTGCGAACAAAAGGTTGGTTGTTTCACGTTCTAATGGTACCTGCTGCCAGGCCAACAGATGGCTCAGGAACCAGGAAATTATTTCCCGACCCTCGCCTTGCGATTCCATCTGCCATTTCATTGCCACCAACTCCAGCATGACTCGGCACCCACACAAGTTATACCTGATGTCTGAAAGGTTGGTGTTGGTCTTGGACTGAGGTCCAGAAGTGCCACGGGTACACGTAACAGATTCAGTGCGCGACAGAATCATGGAATATACAAGCTCCGCTACTTATTAGATAATGATTACCAACCACTTGCCGGAGATGTAGCGTCAAGATCGAATTACCGATTAGTTAAGATGCTCTTTTACGAACTACGTTGGGCATGGGCAGGGTAGTAGAAGAAGCAGCTCTCCAGTTACGTGAGAAGCATTTCAGGACTCACAGAAGCTGCTACCTAATCCCGTAATACCAATTCAAGAGCATCAGTTTTTTATTAAAAAGGTACAACATGCTTTCTTAGAAATGCAAGGCAGGTCTGAAGTATTTAGAACTTGTATATGCTGTTTCACAAAAATATACAAATATGCAGCCAGCATAACCACTTTTTGAGTTCTTATTAAAAATTTACTTGTAATTACATATACCTTAGCTTTTCAATTTTTTTAAATATAGATGTAGTTTTTTTGTTATTTTATGGACACCTGAAGAATATTTCATTATAATGTTTATACAGGGTGTCCCACGACGACTAAGACAAGCAATATATCGGAACTGGGCAGTAGTAGCGAATTATAATTTTGGGGGTGTAAATTAGAGCAAATGTTCAAATGTTGTGTCTTTTCTTATTATTGTGTCACCCAATAAGGTTGTTTTTGGTCACGTGACCACAGTATAGTAAACAACCAGCACAATAACTAAAGAAATTACACGCCCATCCCCAGTTTTGGAGGGTTTTTTATAGGGACGCTAACGATACTTCGATACTTCTGCACTAATATCGAGTATTTTTGTCATCGATACTTTTTGAGGCATTCCAAGATGGTATTGATATTTTTGTATCGGTATCGAAAATAATTATATAATTATTGAGGGGTGTAATCAGTTGCACAAAATGCTCTGTACGAACCAACCGCGCCTATTTGGCTAGAAAATATCGAGTTGGTACCGGTATCGATATTTTCAATTTCGCATCACTACATCCGTAAAATCATCCATGAATCCTCCCAAGGTCAAATTTTTTGGGAACCATTTTTATATAGGAAATCCTCAAAGATATTATGCTAGTTGTTTGTTATGCTGTGACGTGACGTCCGATACAAAATTTTTAATGGATCACCCTGTATGTTTGTGAATTTTTATTCCTCCCTATAAAACAATTCCAACACACTAACACTCTTGGGGTCTAAAGTGATGAATTCAAGAGCTACAGGTACTTAAAGGTCTGTACCACTACCATTATGAAACTCTACCAAAATAATTTAACTGTAGGGGTACTTGTTGTAATCAATGGTAGTTTGTTGGAATTGTTTTATCGGGAGGAACACAGAAAGTCACAAATATACAGGGTGCCCCATTAAATTTTTTGAATCGGACGTTACGTGACCAAAAACATACACCTTATTGGGTGACACAATAATAAGAAAAGATACTATATTTGCTATGATTCACATTTCCAAAATTATAATTCGCTACTACTGCCCAGTTCCGATATATTCCTTGTCTTAATCGTCGTGGGACACCTTGTATATTTTGATCACTAACCGGTATTCGAAAAAATTGGAGCAACCGTATCTCCGCTCAGTTAGAGAAAGCCATAAGTTTGGTGTATGGTTTCACACTTCATCAGCTGCTACGTACCTTTGCTATGTCTACAATTCCAGATAAAGGAAGCAGAAAAATACTTTGCTATCAAATGAAGAAGAATCACAAGCTGTATAGATTCATTATACAGATGTACTCAATATAAATCCATGTTCGTAACAATCAGCACCCCAGGCAAATATAAGGTTTCAATTAACTATAGATAAATGCTGACGTATGATCTACAACCCAGCCACTATGTAAGAGAGAGAAAGAGAGGGATTCCAATGGGAAATATTTTGCAATGTTTGCTTTTGATATGCCATGATATCCCTCAGGACATTTTTTAGTATTTGCACTCGATATTGGGATAACTCCCTCAACATTGGTGAAAGCCCTGTGGTTGTTTACTTTACCTATTCTAAAAGTAACTTCACTTTATGCGTTGATCGTTGGTCTCAAAGGCTCTTTTATGAAATGTATTTAATGGACTGTATATCCCTGTATATTAAATCAGTATTAGAATATTGATATGTTTTTAATATTACCTTCATTCTATTTTCGATAATTTATATTTATTCGATACACAATCAGCTCTTATTTCGTAGAAATTTTGGCTACGACTGTACAATCGAGCTAAGTTAACTACTTTGAAGTTTATGTTAAATAAGACCCATTAAACTAATGCATTGCTTTTCCGCTTCATTTTCAGTGACCATAAAAATTCCAACGAAATCGCTCCATAACTTGCAAGATAATCTCGTTTTATTCCTCTCTTCGATTTTCGCTTGAAAAAGCAAGAAAATCACCTATATACCAGGAAGAGTAGGGAACAGGCATTGCCTTAATTCTAATGCAGACCTTTTATAAGTTTTTCAAAACTAATATTTGGGTATAGCCTTTTTTAATTTGGAAGGTTTTTATTGCCATTACATTGGAGATGCTGAAACCAATTCTGAGGGACGAATACACCGTCCTACTGATTTGATGGTTTGGTGTGCCATTGCATTTAACAGCAAGTCGCCTTTACTTGTGATTTGTGGCAAAATGAGGGCACAACCTTATGTGAATGAGATGTTAGAAACAGCTGCCAAGGGTGTCGATGAGATAGATGATCTGTGGTTAGGGCACTCCGCTGGTGGATGGGTTGCTACATTTGCAATTTACCCAATTCTAAGACCACTCTGGATGAAACGGAACATGCTATACTTGTACTTTATACCTCAAGAGTTTATTAACAACCAAATTACGAGCATGCCATTGCATTTATCAGCAATCAATCAATCAATTATTTATTATCCAATTGACATTAAGCAAATATATAGGATTCGTCAAAAAAGTCAATATATTATATATCCATACACACGCACCTATATGCCTAACATATATACAAGTACACAAAATATATAAATATATTATAAAGAACAAACAAGCGACAAAGAGAAAAATAAGCAAAGCAAATAGTATCAGGTGAAATACTTACATACAAATGTACTCATTAATGGAATAAAAACTGTGATGAATAAGAGTTGGATAAGCTGAATAAGATTTTCAACTCATTTTTGAATACTCTTAAGCAGGTTATTCTCTTTATATTAACTGGTAACTTGTTAAAAACTTCTTACTAGTACCGAAGTCGTGAATATGCTTATTTAGTTTATAATTTTCCTTGGTATTAAAAAATGAGGGACCAACCTTATGCGAATGAGATATATACTGTGATGACAGCTTAGGAGGTTCTACCTCTAGAGTTTATTAACAACCAAATTACATGCACGCCACCCAGGCTAGAGGAGTGCAATCGTAAATATCATTGACCTGTTGTATTTTTTATGATTACCCTGCGTGGGGGGCGGGATAGAACATCTCCCATCGTATATCCTGCGTGTCGTAAAAGGCGACTAAAAGGAACCAAACTACTGTCGGTATAAGCAGTAACCTCTTCCCAACCAACAGCTTTGGTTGGACGAGTTGAGAAGAGTCAGGACACCTTCTTGTCCTTGGGGTGAGAAATTGTCCCTAAATGTGGATGAACCAGTAGATACATCTGGTTAACGGCATGCCGATGCAGAAAGCAAATGGGAAACTACTGCATTAAAGATCTTAAAGATATCCCAAGAAAAACTCGTAAAATGAGTACACTTTTTCACAACATGTTTGTTAAGGCATTGTAACTATGATGATGATTTTTTATGAACTAATTATGGCAAATGAATTTGTTAATTATTCTTTAGGCATACCACATTTCGCAAACCACATCCATTTTTTTCTCAGTGTTCGGATTTATCTTGCAGGTAGTATATATGAGCTAACCTGAAACAGTTGCTTCTATTTAATGTAAACTTTCATAAAACGTAACAATTAACATGTACAAATTGCATCTGACTTGAAAACTAAATCTTAATGCTTCCATTCTTTATAGATAAATGAAAGCAATTTCTCTCGAAATGAAGTGGGCTTAACTCTGAAAGCTGTTGAATGTGATTAATTACGATAGATACAATATACAACTGCGGGGCTTATGATATTCTAAGGTTACACAAATGAAAGAAGAGATAGAATAAAGGATTTTAATGCGGGACTACTCCGCTTCGTGAATTCTTGACTAGGTAAGTAGATACGGAGGGATTTATTGTTTGCGATACGAACAATAATGACAGAAATGAAATAAACCCTGTCAACATACAATCCAATCAGAAATGTTATAATGCTGAACCTGTGACAGCAAAATAAATGACATGACATAATTTACTCCAACTAACTTCCTCTACGTTAACCTAGAATAACGTGTCAGGCGCTTCCGTCAGTTTGTCAATCTCTCGGTCAATTTGTGAGTTATTCGTTTTTGAAACCTTCATTTCAATTAATCACTCTTACAGCGACATATTTCAATAATTTTTGGGAAAGAAAGGCAAACCAAGTTTTTGAATATTTGGGCATCTGGATTAGCACTGGAAGAGCAGTAGAGACTTGTATACCACAGGGAACCGTATTAGGCCCTATATTTTTCATTGTTTATGTTAACCATATGATGAATATAAATTATTTTGAAAGCCGTATAGTAAGTTATTTAGATGATACTGCTTTAGTAGTAAAAAGTAAAAATTGGGTGAAAATTCAGGATACTACGGAGAAAGATCTAAACCACATTTATAAATGGCTAAGTTACAAGAAGCTACCTTTGATTGTGGCTTAATCAAAATTCATCATCTTTACACCTACTATCATTAATAAATCCGAAATAGCACTAAAACTAAACTCTATTCTTTGCCATAGGTACCATTAAAGTTGTCAATGCCCTTCAATGTAAAAAGTATTTGACATCAAATAGCTGGGTTTAATCCCGAATCAACATTTGAGATGGACGCACCATATTGCTCATAAATAAAATATTAAGGAGCCTCATACATAAATTTTAAGTATTACGACAAATATTATCTAAAAAAATTCACTGATACTGTAGCTGTAGCGTTAGCTGAATCGATGATTAGATATTCTATTCTAGCATGGGGTGGCGCTTTCAAAACCACTCTAGTGTCTTACAGGTAACAAAGAACACACTACTGAAAATTATTGCTTTCAAACCCAAATTTTTCCCATCCAGTTTATATCGTGAAATTAAAGTATTTAATATAAAATTTATCTATATATGACTTGCCTAGTGAGAATTTAAAAAAAACGTTAACACAGAGAGCCGTATTTTACTTTGGCACAAAATTTTATAATCATATACCATATGAAGCAAAGCAGAAAAAATTCAAAGATTCAGTAAAAAAATTCGTTACAGGTAATCAAACAATATTTGGTAGGATATTGGACAGGAGTCCAAAGCGTAAAATTCCTATAAGGCGATGATATGTAGATAATTTAGATATCTTCTTTCATTTTAGGGCAACCTGATTTACATGGCATTCAGTGGCACCCTTCCCGTCATTACTTAAAATTATATCCATATTTACCGTCATCCACATGTATTAAGTTTTTTTTTCTCTTTTCAGTACATATAAAATACTTTCATGAGATTTGAGTTACAACTGTAAAAATCTCTAGACTGGGCATGAACCAAAACAGGCTTTACTGCCTAGATAGTAATGCCGAATCTCTAGGGTTTCTGTAGAAGCTTTATGTAGCATAGTTTATGGTTATACCTACAAATATTAGTATAAAAGTACCAAGTTTACTACGGTATCATCGTAGTTTATGCAATTATTTGTAATATTATGTAATCTTATCTTTGAGTAGATATAGGTATATTTTTTAAGCATGGTGAAACAAAAGGCAAACCGATTGTCACACAGCACAGTCACATACATTTTCTCAAGCAGTACATATAAAATACTTCCATGAGATTTGAATTACAATTGTAAAAACCCCTAGACTGGGCATGACGCAAAACAGACTTTACTGCCTAGATAGTAATGCCGAATCTCTAGGGTTTCTGTAGAAGCTTTATGTAGCATAGTTTATGGTTATACCTACAAATATTAGTATAAAAGAACCAAGTCTACTACGGTATCATCGTAGTTTTTGTAATTATTTGTAATATTATGTAATCTTATCTTTGAGTAGATACAATGTAGATATATTTTTTAAGCGTGGTGAAACAAAAGGCAAACCGATTGTCACACAGCACAGTCACATAGATCTCCTCAAGCAGCATATTTGAAACTTGTCTTATTATATTTTTAAATATATTTCTTTAAAGCGTCCTAGGAGCTCATACCATCTCATTTTATTAAAAGCTTTTATTTAAGTTGCAATGTATGTACGCTTGTTCGGGTGGAATCTTGCAACTCAATTTTGAAGCAGATATCTTCAACCGATTGAGCTGAAATTTTGTATACACGTTTAGTTTGGATGACAATGCACGATAAGCAGTACGACGTTGAACTAAATCCAATAGTGAAATAGTTATTTAATGCATTTCTACAATATGGGTATCCATATTGATATGAGAACGCCCAGTAGATGTTAAGGGGAATAACAATCTAATGAGAGGAATGTCATCACTGACAAAAGACCCACTGATGTCATTTTTAGCCAAACGATGAATTTTGTTGTGAGAGTTTGGGAAAAATATACTATTCAAAGCCGGCAAGTTGCTTTATCACTGCATGAACCTGACGTCCTGAGAGAAGAGAGTTTTTCCATTTGGCGCTCAACTAGAGGCTTGCGGTGTGAGCAAGAATCTGGGAGCAGTCACAGGAGATTCTGGATCGAATTGTACGAGTTCCTTTATACAACCTACTCAGTGATCATCACCAGGTTGTATCGACGACGGTGACGACATCGACATGAGGTTAGGGGGTAGCTAACGAACCGCTGGTGCACCGAGCAACCACGAAGAAGATCCGCAGTAAGGGTTTTCCAGTAATAAGCTGTAAAGGAATATTTGGAGTACTGGACTGACTTTGGGAAAGTGATATGGAACTCGTGTCGTTAGTGGACTCTTACCACTAACACAGTTTTAAAGTTATATTTAGAGTAGGTCTATATTTTTAGTTTAATTTAAGGTTTTCACCATGTCTAATAAAAGGAAATCTACGAAAATGAGTGGATATCAGGATAGCGTAAATTCTAAGTTAGAAACTGTCGCTCAAATGGTGGCAAATAATATGTATTTTTAGATATAATACGATGATGTGTTTTGTTGTAAGAGTTTGGGGAAAATATACTATTCAAAAGTCGGTGAGTTGTTTTATCACTGCATGAACCTTGTTTACGACCTAAGAGAAGAGAGCCTTTGCACAGCGAAAGTGCTTGTTGAGAGTGATTCGGAAAATAATGTGACGTCATTCTAATTCAACTATGGCGGACCATAAAAGGTGGCGAAATAGTTATTTTTAATGCACTTCTGCAATATAGGTATCAAATAAAAGGGCTTGCCGAGAATAAATAAAAATTTTGTTTGATATAAATGCAGGTTAGTAACTAAAAAGTAAAGATAAATTAAGACAAAAGAACTTAAAAAAAGCTTTTATTAAAAGGTTCTAAAAAAAGGAAATAAAATGTTCCTTTGTAGTGTTAACTATCAAATTATAGCCTCATTATACACAATTTATATGATTATAAAAGCTTGCCGCGCGATTTACTCATGTAAATTAACTAGTACCTATTCAATTGGCTAACTTGGTCTGCTAGGTTTAATTGTGCTAAAATTTCAGTTTAATTGAATTCCTATAGGTACTTACGTAAGCCTCGCGACAAGCTTTTATGATCATATAAATTGTGTATAATGAGGCTATAAGTTGATAGTTAACACTCTAAAGGAACATTTTATTCTCTTTTTTTAGAACCTTTTAATAAAAGCTTTTTTCAAAAACTTTTTTTGTTTTAATTTATTAGAACTAGCGTTATATTCAATCAACTTTTGTTGTGTATTTGTGCTGAAACATCTCTCAAGTATCCAGTTGATCTGTTCAACATCCTATTTTTTTCTAAAGGACGCCTAAACCTCCTGGTGCAACGTGTAAAACTAAAAGCAGACCAATGACGATGGGATCAGAAAACGTAGTGTGAAAAATGTTATGGAATCTGAGGAATCGATTCTCCTCCCACTCTCTTCACCGAAATTGGGTGGCCCTGTTCTCTTTTTTTCTTAAATTATCGAGCCCTTGGCACGTTATTTAACGGAAAAGCAGGGTGAACGAAGAATGCTATGAGTTTCGGATGACTTTATAACGTGAAAAATAGCTGCTTAAAATACGAAAGTGATTTTTGAGCCTTAAGATGCTGAGATATTGCCTTTTGATGGAACCCGGGGCGTGGTCTATAAAAGTTGATGAGATATTATGGAACAGTATTCTGTCGAGTACTTACTGCTTGATGTATAAGGCTGAGCATCTGCAGAGCGGTTCTTGAGATTGGGATCTAATATAAGCAACAGTTCGGAAATAGTATTTCACTCTTATTACTCAGACCTAGGACTGTCACATCTTCTTGTTCTTATTCAGTGATATCCAACAACTAATTTCAAAATCGTAAGACAAAAAACAAATCCAGCGTCCTCACCCATATTAATTTTTTCCTTCCCACACTTTACTTTCCGGCAACCTTTCATTTTATAACGGCATGGCTTTATCGGTGTACACGCATAGGTACTTATAATATCCGCTACCTCCCACTTACATGTCTTTAGGAAACGCGTTCCGCAGAGTTGCCAGGTGCGGCGATTTCAGAACTGAGTTAGCAACCAATAATAATAATAATAATAATAATAATAACTGTACTGGGACGTTGAAATACATACCGATAAGACTATCCCGGCAAATCGGCCAGATATAGTTTTCCAGTCGAAGGCAGACAAAGTTACCTATTTGATAGATATTGCTATTCCCAACGATACGAATATCCAAAACGCCTACGCTGGGAAGATATCTAAATACACGGACCTTGCGATAGAAATAAAACGACTCTGGAAGCAAAACAAAGTTACCATTGTCCCCCTAATTATGTCTGTCTCAGGCCTCACACCAAACACATTTACACCACACCTACAACAGTTAGGCCTGGACGAAAGGTTACACAAAATATTTCAGAAGTCTGTAATCCTGAAAACCTGCAATATAGTTCGATCTTTCCTAAATTCCGATCCGTAATAGTTCAGGTGCTGACTTGGCACAGCCCGTCAACACCTGTTGCTACCGCAGTCATGCGAGAGAAACTTGGAAAATCAGGATAATAATAATAATAAATGTCTTTATTTAGTAAAACAATCTTGGGATACGGTCAATTATTATATTTCTAAAATATAATTTTTTACGACGTTTCGACGCTTCTATTAGGCGTCATCTTCAGGTATTAAAAATTATACCGCAACAGTCATATGTATTATGCCGGGTGATGTTGGCAATTTGGTTTTCAGTGAGAGTGAGAGAGAAAAAAAAAATAAATGTCTTTATTTCACGGTACAAAAAAAAAGTTCAACTATTTATTACATTCTGCACCATTGAACTATATGTATAGTACCAAGAAATCTCGAGGGGGAGTTCGCTCTAGGTGTAGAGCGCTCTTCCAGTCAACCCATGGTATACTTAGAACCATTTGGAACTGATGTACAAAGCAAATAAATCGTATCAGAAGTAATTCTTACCAAACCTTAATATAATATATACAGAGGAAAATAAGCAAATAAAAGTAAATCTTACATATACAATAATCCAATATCTACCTACTATTAATTATCTAACAGTTTGCTAATAAGCGACGGAAATGGCACACATACAACTAAGAATGTAAATAATATTTCTTGATGGCTTTTTTAGACTTAAATGAATTGTATGCTTTGAACTCATCAGGTATACAATAATTGTACAATTTATACACACAATATCTGAATCCACGTTCAAATAGTGCTGATCTATGATAAGGGACAGAGATGGCTTCATTTTTTCTCAAATTGAGGTTACGGATTTCATTTCGAAATTATATTTCCTAGCTGGGCGATAAGAGCAAAACACTCACTCAGTTGGCGACTTTTGGCTATTCCTAACTTCGATTTCCTCTCAAAAATAAGGGCTAGCCGCATCAAGCGGCAATATTAACAGTTGTTTTACAACTTTGACTCTAGCGACACATCACGGAGATTGAGAGCAGTCAAGTCAAATTGGTCGAGCTTCGCTATCGTTATTGGGAATCATTTACCTACTTCTCATCACTGCACATGCTCAAAATAAAAATAACCACGAATTTCTTTATTTTTAGTGGTATAGAAGCGCCCCAAAGTCTCAAAATAAACATTATTTGAAAAAATAGATTAGTGATTACCAAATGACCGTTAAAAGACTCAAAATAAATTCAAATCAAATAAGTAGTAGTAATAAAATACTTAATCAAATACGTTTTGTTTAAGCAATCGTTTCCACAACGCTGTGGTTGTACAGCGCCTTAAAACGGCGGCGCGGAGCGAAAAGGCGCGTCGCTTCGCTTCGCCTGAATGGGCGGTACCAGGCGGCGAGAAGATCAACATTTTTCTTGATTCCTCTCGCATATTTTCTGTGTTTAGCAGTATTTTGTAGGTAGTGGTGCTAAATTGCAGTCTCTGGTCATGATACAAAGACATCAATTACAAAGGTAATTTAATTACCCAGCATTTTCTTCTGTTTTTTCTTTTCTTCTTCCATAGTGGGCAATTAAACTCAATACAAAGAGATCCTCTTGTGATGAACTGCTCATCGTACCTCACTAGACAGCGTACCATGTTCAACTGCTTAAAAACAAATAAAATTCGCGTCGCGCCGTAAAAGACGCGACGCGACGCTTGGCGCCGCTTCGCCCCAGTGTGTGGACATCGGTTAAATGACGCTTCGCCTCGCGCCGCTTCTGTTCGCGACGCTTCGTCTAAGTGGGCGAGCACGTTTAGAGTGCTTGACTGTCTAATGTGCTCGAGCGGGGTGTTGGTTCGAAGCCCAGCAACTCTTTTTTTTACTTGGTTCCAAAAAATTTATTGATATGATTTTTGCGCATGTTACACACATTTTTTTCTACGTTCGACACAAATACGTTTTTGAATCAAATTTTATTAGAGAATTTACAAGCACAACAAAAATTACTAATAATTTTACTTTTATGGGGCAAGTTCAATTTTGATATCTCCATCAGAGCAATTGATTTATATAGACGGGCATCCACTGATTTTTTGAATTGTCCACCGCCCCCGAAACTTAGTTTTTGCACTATGTGGTGCAAGTAAAATGTCTAATAAAATTTGATACAAAAACATATTTATGTTGATGGTAGAAAAAAATGTGGGCAACATATGCAAAAAGCATATCTAAATTTTTTGGTATAAAAAAATAAAAAAAGAGTTGAAAGGCCTGGGCTTCGAACCAACGCCCCGCCCGAACACAGTGTGACAGAAAGCTCTAAAACGCTGTACCACCGCAGCGTTTTGAAAGCGGTTGCCTGAACAAAATATATTTGATTAGATACTTTATCACTGGGACTTGTCATTTAATTTAATATATTCAAAAACATATTTATTTCGACCCCAGACTTCGTCTTGAGCTGCAAACTTCATTCATCGTCCATGTTGCAACAAATGTACACTGATTATAGTTAACAATTTTTACGATTGGCTGGGAATCTAGAATTTACTATCAGAGTAGCACGTCGTTGGTCAAAGGAATGCCCTGGCAATCGTAGTGACGTCGCATAACTTCGAGAGCTGTCGGCGTGTCTTCGGTAGGTACTATATTCAAAAACCCATTTTTATCTTGATATAATTTTTGAATTATTGCGAAAAAAAAATAGTTTTGTCATAAAAATTGTATATAATCTTTCCATTTATAACAAAATAATTTTATCCCAAACCTCAATTGGGCGCAAGGCTTCAAAATAGTATGTTACCAATTTGTTTCAATGAAATCACACAAATAAATTAAAAATAATATTTATTGTCACACTTTGTAAGCTTTTTCAAAATCAATCCTAGAACCATTTTCTCTTTTATAAAGCTTAATTGCATCCAAAATTAATTCTAAACGTTTCCTCTAATTAGTATTTCTAATTTAGTTTTAAAAATGAGCACTCTTTAATTGGTTTTTATCAAACTAACTCGTTCTTGTGGTAGGTACTTAGCGGGTCGATAAACCCAGTTTGATAAAGCTGTACCTTAATCACAGAGGAATTACCAATCCTTTAATCAGGGGAGCTATCAACACCTCTTAATTAAAGTAGCATCCTGAGATGCTCTCACCTCTTACGCCTAAAAAAGAATCGATTTTAGAGTTCAAGTCACGTCTTCACGTTACAGGTTCTTCGGTGATTGCGTTCGAAAACTTTCTAGGCATTTCCATGGCTTTAGGTGCAGTCAGATCTTAACTATTCGGTCAACTTTTTCCTTTTGTGTTTCTAATTAGTTTATGAAACTTTGCCGAATTACAGATAAAACTTTGATAAGATTATATGGCTGCTTACCAGAAAGTTTTGTCAATAGCTTAATGGTGCGTGTTTATTAATAGTTCGAGATTGTTTAACTCTTGTTGCAGAGTTTCGAACCGGGTATTATAAAATGTTGCAGATAAATAGATATAGGTGGAAAGGCGGATAGACACAATGATAGATGACAACCAAATAACCGCGTTAATATTATTGGACTACAGCAAACCTTCCGCTCTAACGTGCGTAACTCCGAAGTCACAAAATCCCCATCCAGCCAAACACAGTCGAAGAGCAGGAGTTAACTCGGTATTACTCAACTGGACAGGTCTTGTGCATGAGGATGGACTGAGCAACAATTTTAATTTTGCCCGACACTATTAACAGGCACTTTGCAACTGTGCATAGTATGAAATGTACCTGTCATCCAGGGTAAGATTAAAACGAGTGTTGAAATGAGGACAAGGAAATGAAAATGTAAAAAAAATTTGGGCGCTTTAACATTTTTTTAATCAATAGGAAGTTCCTCTTGCCCTAGTTATTACTAACTCGGTAATATCCTATATATTTCAGACCTACATGAACAGTGGCCTTAAAGGCATACCTGTTGATATTTTTGACACGTATTAGTACAATGACATACTCTTGATAATACTTTAATGTGTAGTTAATGAAATACGAATTTGGTAGCAATGAAATTTGACACAGTCTTCTTGCTCCCGTGATAGATATGGAAAAATGTATACCTTCAGGGAAGATCGACAGAGAAGAAGAACACAAAATAGATGATTTTCCAGTATTTATGCAACTAAAAATATGTTTGAGCAATTAAACTCTTAGTTCTTAAAATTTGAAGTGAACCTCAAATTATCTTTCTGCTATTCCGCATCCTCCCAAAATTTTTGAGAGCAAAATTCCCCCCCCCCTCTGTGGATCTGCGCCTGGGTTTATTGTCGTCAGACAAACAATTCTTCCGGGACCTTTGAGAGTTCAGAAACTTTTTAGGTGTTTTGGATGTAACTAATTGTTTTTTCGTTTTTTGAGAGGATCAAATTGCGTTTGTAACGAGTGTGCGAGGTATTTTGTTTATTGAAATTTTTGTAGGTATAAATTACTTTTTACTGACTAGGGAATATTTAGGCCCGGCAATATTCAGGATAATACGGTCAAGAGTTCATTGCTTTCAAATACAGCTCTTAGCTCGAGATTTTTTGCTATTTTGATATATGATATTGATAAATATGTATACTCGTATTAAACTAATGTATGAATAATTCGAACAGAAAGTTGGCAGAGGTCATTGGGTTTACCAAAACTTTCGGATTATAGTACTTATAATGAACGAGATATACATTATCTGAAGACGAGAACTTTATAGATACATTCATCAACCATACACACAGATACATAATAAATACATATCATAAAAAATTAAATACGTACTTAATGGATAGAGAATATCGATCAGAAAATATATTTGGACGACATGTCACATCCCAATGGCAGCCGCTCCTTCTGGACTCTGACCAAACTTCTCGAGGAGTAGCTTCCCAGCGATCACATGTGCGGATGGAACAGTCGCAACTGCTTCCAAGGACAAGGCCGAAATATTTGCCAAGACATTTGCAGCAAACTCCATTATAAAAGTCCCATCCAGTGCCTAGAGTACCCCAAGCCATGAGTTAAATAACGTTCAGAACAAAAATAGTTCGAAAGGTGCTGCTGTCAGTTGACATTAATACAACGAATGGGCCCGGCATCATCCCCTCCACCGTGTCCACCGGAGCTTGCTCCTATATTTACCCGCCTCTTTCAAATGTCTTATGATTCCGGCATTTTCCAAGAAGACTGTAAAACATCTTGCGTGCCAAAAAAGAGACCCAAAACTGATCCAACCAAATATAGACCTATAGCTCTGCTCTCTGTTATCACTAAAGTGATGGAGAAATGCGTCAACCAAGAGCTCATGAAATACCTAGAGCTCCATCACATAATCAACCACAGACAATATGGATTCCGACACCAAAGATTAACTGGAGATCTCCTGGCTTACGACACACATGTGTGGCAGTCGATCAACTGTATCATGCAGCTCTCTCAAACAGGCTCCCGCCTTATAGGCTCCCTGTTAAGCTTTGCGGTTGGCTCATAGACTTCCTCCCTGGTAGGAAAATCTCTGCCGTGGTAGACGGCTTTTCCTCTGCTCTCCATAGCATCAATGCTGGTGTTCCGCAGAGATCGGTACTGGACATTGTTTCTGCTTCACATAAACGAACTACTCTCTAGCACTACAAACCCAATCCACAGTTTTGCGGATGACAGTACGCTGCATGCAGGCATCATGAGCAATAGTCCTAACCCTGTGGTCGAGCTGGAATGCAGAAGACTGGTAGTGGCAGCCTCACTTTCAAAGGATCTCGATACCGTTAACGCCTGGGAACTCAAGAATATGGTAAAATTTAATGCTTGCAAGACCCAGTATTGTACGCTATTAAACGAGAAGTGCCCAAGCCAACACCAGGTTCTAATGAACACCCAGGTTCTGATAAGGAGTCATTCAGTCAAGCTGTTAGGAGTCAACATTATACAAAATCTGATCTGGCACGAACACGTTGCATCAATTGCAACACCTGCTTATAAAAAGCTTGGGTACCTATTTAGAGCCAGAAAGTACTTATCACCATGTAATCTCCTCATACTATATAAATACCAGACCTGTGCCCTTGATTCTAATTCGCGGGCGACGGTCGTCTCATGTCTGTATGTTTCTACAAATATAGATAAATTTAAGAAAAATTATGATATTCATTATTTTAATACGAAAAATAGTACATAATTGCACACTAACATATGTAAGTACCTATATACTTGCATCAGATTCATATAACATAGGGCCTATGCGCTTCAATAATCTTCCACCTGATAAGTCTTGTGAAACAATATTCAAATTCAAATGCAGAACAGTTTTTAATCACTAATGTTTTTATCAGGTAGATCGTTGGTTCTAGGGTGTTGAAGTTCATACTTTAAATAATTTATCAAAATTGTAATCTGTTTGGATAAAATGGAATAGTGCTTGCATATCATTTAAAAAAATACAAAAGTCAAATGTATTTATCAAGTTGAAAAGAGAAAACATTATGCGACTTATACAGGGTGTCCCAAAAGTCAACGTCAAGCCGCAACAGGGTGACAGGATTGGTTGTAACTATCATGAGAAAAATCAGAAGAAAAATCTATCCCATGCAGTTTGAAAATTATGGGTATTTAAAAAAAACCTAGAAATTTGGTCAAATTATAACAATTTTTCGGTTATTGTGGTTAACTTTTATTATTTGTGTTCATTTAAACTTTGGAATCGTAACCCTAAATAACATTTATAGAAGCACAATCAAAAATAATGACACAATTGCCTCAAGTTTTCTAGAATGGAGACTATTTATTAAACTATGAATTTCACATTTTCAAAGTTTGCCGACTTTGAAAGGTCCTCCTTTACAAAAATGTATTAAAGTGCCTTGGTAAGTGCCATTAAAAGTTGGCGCATTTAACTAGGATTGTAAAATAGTACAACACTTGTTAGTTTCGTACTAAAAAAAACGAGTAAAAAAATAAAAACCTCAAGTAACCCAATTTTTGCTAACCCATTTCACTCAGGTCAGATGTTCTTTATTCGCATAAACTTCTGGTAGGTTCTTAATTTTACGACAAAATGATGAGAGAGGTGGATTGTGGAAATGTTTACCATGAGTGAGCGAGACAGATAGTGACGCTACTTTTAATAAAGTCAACAAAGATAAGTAAAATCAATAAAATAATGAAAAATCTTGACCTAGCTTAGTTTAGCTATATTGAATTAGAAGTCACATAGGGAAATTACATTTTTTATTACAATAAAAGTTCAAATTGTGTACCATTAGCCTCAATACTTTGTTAGAGGACGTACCACTAAAGCGGCCTACAGACGTTGATATAAGCTGCGATTCCTCAGTCGACTCAAGGTTTCATGAAACTTGCATCAGTTGCATAAGTTCCTACTCAAATCGAAACCTGTTGCTATGCCTGAATCGACTTAATATTTCATGCACGTTTTATGCAACACAAGAATAGTAGGGTGGGCTTATTTCTTTACATCGACGCAATACTATACACGTTGAAACCTGCATCACTGCATCAGCGTCACCGGCTCGGCGACATGGCTCATCGACCATAATAGGATTCCAGAATCTGCATCGATGCAAGCCGCAACTAATATCAAATTCGTTATTCAGTAGCACACATGCTGCACTTGCGTAATGAAACGTAGAAGTCGATACCTGAATCGCAGCATGCATCAAAGTCTGTAGACCGCTTAACAGATCGTCGCCACATGAGGTATCAACAAGATGGCTGCCCAGCGCATTACGCAAGTAAGAGGTTTCCTTGACCAAAAATATCCGGGAGGTGAAGGTGGACGTTCAAGCAATATCTCGTAGCCAGCCCGTTCCCCAAATTTAAATCCCCTGAAATTTTGTTATTGGGGTGTTCTCAAAGAAAAAGTTTATTCAAAGCCCATTGAGAGCGTAGCTGAGCTGCGTAAACGAACTTCTCAAGCTGCTGAGGACATCAACTCTCGAGGATATGCCTGCCTAATAAGTAGATCTTTTTTAGGAAGACGTAGGGCGTGTATTGTGGCTGATGGTAAACAATTTGAACATTTATTGCCTGACTTTTATTCCAATAAACCTAAACTAAACTAGGTAAAAATTTTTCATTATTTTATTAATTTTACTTATTTATGTTGACTAAAAGTGGCGTCACTATCTGTCTGGCTTACTCATAGCAAAATATGTTCATTATCCATCTCCTCATCATTCTGCCGTAAAACTAAGAATCTACCAGAAGCTTGTGCGGATAAAGAACATCTGATCTGAGTGGAATGGGTTAGCAAAAATCGGGTTACTTGAGGTTTTTATTTTTTTACTCGTTTTTTTAGTATGAAACTAACAAGTGTTGTACAATTTTACAATCCTGGTTAAATGCGCGAACTTTTAATGATACCTGCCAAGGCACTTTAGTACATTTTTTTTATAGGAGGGCCTTTCAAAGTTGGTAAACTTTGAAAATTTTAAATTAATAGTTTGATATATAGTCTTCATTCTAGAGAACTTGGGGCAATTGTGTCATTATTTTTGACTGTGCTTCTAGAAATGTTATTTAGGGTTACGGTTCCAAAGTCTAAATAAATAAAAATAATAAAAGTTAACTACAATAACCGAAAAATTGTTATTAATTGTTAATCTGACCAAATTTCTAGGTTTTTTTAAATGCCCATAATTTTCAAAATACGTGGGATAGATTTTTCTTCTGATTTTTCTCATGATAGTTACAACGAATCCTGTCATCCCGTTGCGGCTTGACGTTGACTTTTGGGACACCCTGTATATATTTATAATAATAATATTCTAATATGGACAAAAATCGCACGAGCACGGCTCATCCATCGTTTTAAACCCCGACTCATGCTTCGTGAGCTCAAAGTCGACAGCCCCGATACATCACCCTACCGTCGTGCGTCGTTCGTCATATAATATGCAGTTTGGTATTGTTTCTAAGAACCGAACTACTGTCGGTATTCACAGTAACCTCTTCTCAACCAAAAACTTTGGGTGGACGAGTTGAGAACAGTCAGGACACCTTCTTGTCCTTGGGGTGAGAAATTGCTCCTAAAGGCGGATGAACCAGTAGATACTATCTGGTCAACGGCATGAGGATGCAGAAAACAAATGGGAAACTACTGCATTAAAGATCTTGAAGATATCCCAAGAGAAACTCGTAAAATAGGTAAATGCATTTTACGAGTTCAAAACATGTCTGTTGAGACATTGTGACTATGATCATGATTGTTTCGAAGCCTGGTAACTTCTTTGATGACCTGTCGCATACTTTTCTCATTCTATTTTCCACGGGATAGTATCCAGCTTTATCCAACCACCTAGTATCCCATTTTACCCTACTGCACATCAACTGTTTTAAAAAAAAATCACATAAAGGATATTGGTACCATATCCACAGATATCACAAAACATAAAGAGTAAAAAATACTCACCTTTACTTAGCATGCTTGTTTAAACAAAAATTGCGTGAATAACTATCCTCAAAGCTAAATAACATAACCTTCCTTTTTTTAATTATCGCTTGTAACTCACCACAGATTAACAATTAATTAGAATAACCAACTGCCAAATCTGAACATACCTTATTTACATCGACTATAACCAGCAAATGTCAGATTGGGCTTCTTATTTAGAAATAATTGCCAGTATCCGGTTTTGGCTAATCTTCCCCAATTTTTAGTGCGAATGAAAGCTGATAGGTCTATATTATTCGCTAGATAAGTTCTACAAAAACTTTCCTAGTATTGAAGCGTACAGCGGGACATTGAAAATACTTTATATTATTATTTGCTCAGGGAGCACATAGATCGTTAATATTTCCTCTTATAAATGATTAAGACCAGTATCACGAGGTTGAGAACAATGATTTAGTTGTTATAACCTCTTAGTGCATACAAAAATAAACGTACTGCTGCATTTTGTTACTTTCTACATCACTTTGTTTTTTAGTAATTCCATTCTAAAGTTTAAAGAAAGGAATTCAAATTCAGCAAATCAGTGCCAACCGCGCGAATCATCAGCAGTGCATTATTGCCAAGAACAGCTCCGGCTCGCAAAACATTTACATTTCAAAAAAACATGTTATTTGCTATCCCAAGTGTTATAAATATTTTGAAACTCACTTCTTAGCTTTCACATTTCTCATATTCGTATTGAAGAACTGCATAATTATCCACATAAAAGTCGTTCACCGTAGCCATATCAACTTTAGGCAGGTTATCTGAATCGGCTTTTGTGAATCCACTATCGATTTTACTCATACTTGTTGGCTATGTTATGATAAATCACTCGAAACCTAATAAAATGGAATAAAAGAATATCCTGTACAAATAAACGCAAACAAATAATAATAACTTTAAGATTGTTGAAAACTACAGCCAAAGCCCAATGGAAATTGGAAATGACAATGACAATGACGTCACTGTCCTAGGAGAATTCAAAGGTTTTCCTCATTTTCACGGCTTTCCTGTGCCAAAAAAAATCGAAGAAAGAAATGAGATGCTTTTTATGACGTACTCTATTATATGCAACCAAAAAAAAAAAATCATGATACTAGTCCTTTAGCAATGGTGAGATGACGTCATAACGGACTACTGAGATGTAATTGATTAAACTAGTCTTTCAACAGACGGCATTTAACTGGAATCCTTATTCTCTGTGAAGTTACTATGTGGAAATCTCAAAAAGACATCAAACTACCCTCATACTGTGTACCTGAACATCAGTTCACCTCATATCTACCAGAATTTTATTTAACCAACCAATAGAGCTAGTTCAACTTCGGACGGTTCTCTAACATCTGAGTTGAAAGAAAAAACGGCTGTGATCGAAAAAAGAGAAAAAGGTAGCTTTTTCAGCAAGTCCCTTACATAAATTACCCATTCGGAGTTTTATCTCTGGTTGACTAGCTTTGAATGGTGAACAGATGAAGGCAGCACTGAAAAAGGTTAGGAATGCATTGAATCGGAAAAGATGGCTATTAAGATGTAATGCCGCCTGAAGACTTTCATTAGGCTTATAATTCTTTACAGAAAGTATTTGTACTCTCAATTCAGTGAAAACTGACATAAGAAATACATAATATGTATATTCCATGTAAATATGGAATGTGTATAATATCAGATTACAAAATTTGCAAGTCGGAGCTAGAGTATTGCTGACACGAATATTATCAATAGTTTTGAACACTGTAGCTCGCCATCGTTCGCGATTTACTGTCAGTTTAGTGGCGCTCTTGATACTCATATCCAGCAACTGTTTCGTCGTATCCACCCAGCGTGTAGGGGGACGGCCACGGCGCCGCCCACTCGGGGCACGACCCTGAACTACAAGTTTCTCCATATTATCGCTTCTTGTATATGTCCGAAGAATGCATTCTCGTCGACACAATGGAGGACAGTCTTTTTGGACTAGTTCGATGGGCGGTTAAGGAATGCTCAGCATTCTCCTCCATGCCCACATTTCAAAAGCACCTATGCGAGCTCAATCTGCCTTTTTAACAGTTTCCGAGGCATACAAAAATATGGAGAACACAAGAAACTGAACCAGTGACATTTTTGTAGCTTTAGTGATGTTATGGTTACGCCATATTTTAGTAAGGTTTGTCACGGCCACACGTGCCTATTGAATGCGCCGTCAAATCTCATTTTCACGAGGTATATGAAACTTTGAACTACTTCACAACGGCCTATTGACTTTATTTCTCGATGATTATCATGCTCTCTATCTACGATCATAACCTTGGTCTTATTGCAGTTAATACCAAGACCATACGTTGCACTATGTTGTTCTAAGGTGTTTAGTAGAGCTACGAGTTCTTCCTGAGAAGCTGCAATAAGGGTTGTATCGTCAGCAAATCTTAAGTTGGATATTTTGCTTCCGCCAATAGTTACACCGCCATTCCAGTTGTCTAATACCTGTCTCATCACAAATTCAGAGTAAATGTTAAACAACATCGGAGATAATACACATCCCTGACGAACTCCTTTCCTGGTTGCAGTTTGACTAGACAGCTTACCATCAATTCTTACATGGGCTGAATTAGACTCGTAGAGTTGCTCTATGAGAAACGCGATAATTGCCTGGATTTGTTGGAGATCCCTTTTTATGAAGTGAAACAAAAATTGATGTGCACCATTCATCTGGCCAAATCAGGCCAAACACCGGAGGACCAGACACTCTTTCATGAAACATAGTACTTAACATGTATTTCGTGTAGGTAGAATGTATGTTCGGACAGCGCTAACATCCATGTCGTATTCAGAGTGCTCGAAATAGAGCCAGTGGTTTAAATAAAAAGGTTATCTATAAGTACTTCATATTCTATGTAGACAGCCATGAGCTGCCGCGCCGCCGCTGTTGAAATATATCTCTCTCTAACCCAAAATATCGATGCGCAAAGGTATCGGCGCAAAGCATCCCCAGAACTTCAGTAGGACAGCTGATTGCTTGTTGAGCCGTGCCGTGACCATGGGTACATGAGTTTTGTCAAAAGGATACCAAATATGGCTGCCTGGTTAAATAGGCTATGCTGCGGATTTCCAACCTAGAAACCCGGAGACCGATTCTCAAGTAGGTACACGACCTTTTTTCTAACAATTATACGTTGCTACTCATTCACTATTCTCAAGTTGTTGATTGTTTACCATGGTAACTGTGCGATAATTGTTATTTCAGTAATAAGGCGATCGTTAGGGTACAAGTCGTGTATACTATCGACGTGTACCATAATCATAGTTTATGGTGTCTGTTGCATTCAACATGCCCTTTAGAAAAATTAAAAACTGCATTTTTGACACGTCATAATGATAACTATTTTTCAGGCGGTATATATACGTGTAGTTTAAAATGCTAGTAGGTTAGGGTCGTATTCACAGTCGATACTTAAGGCTCCTTTAATACTTGGGGGTCCCTTAAGTAAGGTTTCGTGTTTCGACGGCTACTTACGTAAGCCTTCCTTATGTCATACTCAAGTAAAGAAATGTCAACGTGACATGCCAATGTGACACTTCGTTGCAGTCAAGGCGATTTTGTAGGTCAATTTTGGAATACGATGTTGTCAGTTTCTGTGACTTCCGGAAAAATGTCTGGCACAAAACACGAAATACTGGCACAAAACAAAAAGAGACAACAAAAAACATCAAAATGCGTAGGCATAGGCATAACAAATTGACTTATATTTGAAATTTGACAACATCGCCAAATGAATCCCACCGTTTCGTAGATGTTGTCTAGGAAACAGATACTCAATGAAAGCCACACTTGAGGGTTTCTCAAGTATCCCTTGAGTATTGCTTAAGGAAACCTTAAGCATTACTCAAGGGAGGACTATGAATACGACCCTTAGTGAGCAGGTGAACAGTACTTTGCCGTTTCCTGGACAAGGTCAGGTTGTAACAGGAATCGTTATTTATCCCCTGTCAGACATAATTATTGTCAAGTTCAATTGGTAGTTCAACTTCTGACTTGAAAGAAATTCATAGTTATTCATTTTTAATAAACTTTTTTCATCTCACCGCCACATATATATTATTATAATATACTTAGTACTATAATGTGTCACCAAAATTGAGCTACATATCGCTGTCATAATAGCATAATAACAAAAAATAACCTTCACCGATCACATTTCAAAAATGGTATCTGAGGCGATGAAATTGGATGGTTTCATTGTCCGAAATTTCGGAAATTTCCGCAGTGCTAAAGCAATCAAACTGTTGTACTTTACTTATTTACGTTCGAAGCTAGAATATGCAAATATCATTTGGTGTCCTTTCTATGACTGCCATAAGGGCATAATTGAGAGAGTGCAAAGAAGGCTGCTGAAATTTTTAGTGTACAAAATTGATGGGATTTATCCAGAGAGAGGTTTTGACTACAGTCGTTTGTGCAATCGTTTGACGTGGAATCTTTAGATCTTCGTCGCAATACCGCACATTTGATATTTCTGTTTAAATTATTGAATGACTTAATTGACTGCCCTACTCTACTCAGACAAATCTCCTTCAATGTACCAAATTTCACTTTACGTAATAATATGACCTTTAAGCTTCCTACTGCATGAACGAACTTGTTACTAAAATCACCTATTTTTTAAATGTGCAATAATTATAATAGCATCTGTTCATAATGTGACCTATTTCAATATACAATTAGTGAATTAATTAGAGTGGCTAGTGTCCACATGAATTTATAGTTTTAGGTATATATTGGTTTTCATCAAACTTTAGCCCTTGAACTCGGTTGCTATTTTCAAATATTGTTTTTATTGTAATTATTCTATAAATGGGAAATTATTGGATAATCAAGCCATTATTATTATTACGATTTACTAAGTTCATCTCGCATGATAGCGGTAGCAACAAGTGGTGACGGGCTGTGCCAAGACAACACCTGATACTGGTCTGAATTTAGCAAGGATCTCACAATACTAGAGGTCTTCAGGATGACAGATTTTTGGAATATTTTGTGTAACTTTTCGTCCAGGCCTAAATAGCTGGTGAAGGTGTGGTGTGAATGTGTTAGATGTAAGGCCTGAGGCCAACATAATTAGGGGGACAATAACAACTTTGTTTTGTTTTCAGAGTAGTTTTACTTTTATTAACATACAATCAGATAAACATCTTTTTGTGCACGCACTGGAGTGATATAAGGTACCAATATAAAAATATGATTGAAATATGGAGCCTTTTAGCATATGAATCATGAACTAGGCTACAGTTGAATAATTGACGTGTACGGTTGCGTTTCCACCAGAGATGTGCGAGGATGTGTCTAGAGGAATGTGTTTGTAACGAATCAATACAATCGCCTTGCTCAGCACAGCTCCACTGGAAACGGCTTAGCGGGGCGAAGTTTCTGTATGTACAAAACAAGGCATGTCGGCGAGGAATGTGAGCTATTATTGTGTTTCGAGAGATGTGCGCTAGAAATGCGTTGCGAGGCATGTGTGCTAGGGATGTGGGCGAGGAACGTGTGCTGTTGATGTAGGCGAGCAAAAAGAAAACTCTGAAAAGAGCCCGCTACACATCCTCACTACGCTCATCTGCACACCGTTTCACAGCTCTGCCACACGTCTTCGCACCGCTCATCTTTTTAGCACATCTTTGGTGGAAACATCCACACCGTTTCACAGTTCCGCTGCACATCCTCGCTGTGCACATTTTCCTACCACATCTCTGGTGAAAACGCAGCGTCAATAGAATTTGGAAACAAAAAATAGTTGTGCTTTTTTCAATCCACAAAGGTTTCTCTCTCTTTCTCATTGTAACGACATCATATACATGCTAAAAATTCCAAACCATGTTATACCAGTGCGAAACATTCATACGCCTTGTATGATAGTCATAGCACACCCTTCGTCAGCTTAATTATTATTAGATCATCCACGGGAGATCTTAGGGATAATACGTAGATCAGTCACGGTTTGTGTGTGCGTATTAGAGTCCATCAATCATAAATGACTCTATCAGATAACTGACGCATCCTCGTTAAACTGGAATGGACTCGTCTTACCTTAGCTTATTAATCATTTATAACAGGAACTATTAACGATCTATTAGCTCTCTACACAAATAACAGTGTAAAGTTACTTCAATGCCTCGCTATAATGTTCAATCGTAGGGAAATTTTTGTAGTACTTATTGAGCGTATAAGGTCGATATACCTCAGCCTTGTTTCAATAGGAATGTGAGACTCTTTTATTGTTGGTATACTTACAAAAACGTCTGGATAGTTCTTCATGTTCCTTACAATCTCAGGCCCCTGTTTCACAATCAGTGGTAACGCCTTGTAGTCACTTAACCGATAGATGGAAGTTAACCAGTAGTTATCGGGGAGCTGTTTCACGAGGAAAACTGGTGGTTAAGCTTATTTATCCTTAAGAGTCTAGGGTATAGCGCGCCAAACTGAGAATCCAAGAAAATACGTATTCCCGTGTTGGCGAGGAGGCGTGGCCGCCTGTTCCCTTTCTCCAGCACGTTTATCTAAAATGAGGGGAGGTAAGTCCAAAGGTAAGGTCAAAAGGTCCAAAGGTAAGGTCCAAAGGTCGCCATAAAAATGAATTTAGAAACCCCTGACGTTGCCTTTAAACTTACAGCAATGATTCAAAGAGCAAATTGAAGAAGAAAGCTTGCGCTATGTCACTTCGGTGGCCTAGTTTTGATATCGTCTCTGGTTGTTAAATTACAGAGATTTGAGAAATGTATGATTGATTTCGCATTGGGAGTTTTTTTTTGCACACTAAAAAACTTTTTTGAAAAAATTGCTCTGAGATGTCTTTCATTAAGCTCTGAAATAATACGTACGTAGTTTGAAAAACAAGTGAGTTGCACTTTTACTTACGAATCCGTGTTTTACATGGCAAATACATATGTATAAATGTTCCCTGATTACAACCTAACACTTTGAAAAAAAAACCTGGTGAGCCAGCCGAGTCGACTTTAGGCTAGCTCCGTTATAAAACGTAGATTTCAGTATTTTCAATCCTTGTTAATCGTGATGTTTGATATATATTTTTACATTTTCGATACAGTATAATACGCGATATTCATCTTTTAAGTAATAATTATGACAGCATCGAGTTCTGATTAAGAGGAAGTATTTAAATTAGAGAACGGTGAAAATGGCTCAAAACCACATGTTCTGGCTGATTGTGTCGAACGCGCAGAAGCTATAAAGATAGAAGAAGAAGACAAATAAACCCTATCTTCATATTTTTGACTTAAAGTCACCTCAGACTATAATCAAAATCCATCGACGTCGTAGACGATAAACCATACTTTATACCTAGGTTAACTTAACTGCTGGTTAACCACAGCTTCTGACGTAAACCACCGATTATGAAATGGATTGCTTACCCTAACGACTAGTTTACTTTTAGTCAGTAGTTAACTAACGATTACAAAACTGAGCCTTAGTGTTTGCTGTGCTAATTGTCTAGCATTTGTTATACCCATATTCACCAGTTTCTGAGATATTTCAATTTTCCTGCAAATTTTAAATACACGTTCTCTTTTTGTACCGAAATTCATTTATTTTGAGGAAGCAAATTTTATTTTTATATAATGAACAACTAAACAGTAGACAATGGTAGTATTTCATGAAGTCAAAACCCTGAATTATTGAGATAATGCAAGCCATGTGTGCTGATATATAATTTTATAGACGTGATGCATAATAATCAAGCAGACCTATCAAGTAGGCTTTATACTGAAATACTATATGACCCAGTATGAATAAAATGATTCTTCAATCTTTCAAACGTGTCAGCTTTAGGGTGTCTCTGTTCTGGATATCGCTGTTGATAGTTGATATGTTCTAGAGTCAAATAGGCGATTTCTCAAGGATTCTTCTAAATACCCTATTTGTTCATTTATAGAAAAATCCATTTTAAAGCTCAATTGTCACGCAGTACAAAATTATTGAGAGGGTTAATGGACCTGTCAATATTTCAAATCTGGTCGATAATTATGTATCACGTCTGTAAACTTATTTCCTCAGCATACATGATCTCGATAGTTCTGGGTTTTGACTTCATCAAATATGATTCTGGCCTTACATTTTTATTGTTCATTAAATAAAAATAAAACTCAGTAGTACTTCCTCAAAATAAATAAATTTGAGTACACAAATTGAATATTAGAATATTAGAAATTTGCAGAAAAATCTATCTACATCCCGGGAACTGATGAATTTAGGTATATGAAATGCTACACAAATATGAACGAGCATATTTAAAGCAAGTTTTTGGTAAAACAAATATAGGGAGCTACACTGAAAAAGAAGAGGGAATATAGATTTTGCATCCTACCTCACCCTGTACATGAATGTTCTTGGCCAATTCTTTTACAGTTGGCGTTAAAACTGGAATGATATTTTTCATCCTGCCATGTGAAAAATATTTTTTATTCATTAATTTTTAATATACAAGTACGTTCACTTGACAGCGCTTTGGATATACAATTGGTCATTACTTTTGAAACCCTGTATAATATTCCAATACCTCATAAGAACAAGGATCATAAGTTCCTAAGTAGAGTATGAGATAATATATAGCCTCATTTGAAAATGTACTTGTTTACATCATCACCTAATTATGAATCATCCTGTATAATTCAAAATACTTTCTGAGCAAAAATCATATCCTTGGCTACAACGTTTATACAGAACTTTTTTCGCTAGTGAAGTATTCGACCAATTCGACACTAAAAACTCACCCTGTATGCTTTTTATATATACCTATATCTAATTCCTATTTCTGACGTGTCACATGTAACCTAACCGCTGTTCATCATCATAGTCATAATGTCTTAGCAGACATGTTGTGAACTCGTAAAATGCATTTACTCATTTCACAAGTTTCTCTTGGGATATCTTTAAGATCTTTAATGCAGTAGTTTCCCATTTGCTTTCTGCATCCTCATGCCGTTGACCAGATGGTATCTACTGGTTCATCCACCTTTAGGGGCAATTTCTCACCGCAAGGACAAGAAGGTGTCCTTACTCTTCTCAACTCGTCCACCCAAACTAACCGCTAACCGCTAACAGCTGTTAGCAACTATAAAATGTCTTCAGCTAACACTAGTATGGCTGAGAATTATTGTTTTTCGGTTGGATCGACGAATACCTTTAGTTCGTACATCTATACCCTAAAGTGTGAGTAGCGACGTGTTCTCGAACACTCCATATCTCCGCGAGGACGTGCAAATCGAAAAGGAATTCCCCAGAGCAACTTCGTTCTCCTTCAGCGTGTCTGCATAGACACAAAAGAACATCCCCCATTTACAAATTGTCAAAAAATAAAAGGTATCCTTTGCCAGAATAAATGGTACTTCATTCTCGTTCGGCTCCAAAAAAGCCTGCCTGCATTCATATTTTATAGAGTAGCGAGCAGCCAAGGAGGAAATAAGAGATATATCCAGGCACGCCTATTATGCCTTCTAAAATTTTAGACTACAAACTGTTACATACCTGGATAAACTACAGTGTTCCTTGCATTTTTGGAAGAAAACTCATAGTTAAAACAGTTTTCTAGTGTTTATTATGGTTTTCCCAAACTTAATCCTGAAAGAATAACACTCATAATTCATCAAACGTGATATCTGTTATACTGCATCTTTGGATACTATGGTTCAATGTTGAACCATATCACGGTTAACATTTTTCTTAAAAATCGCCACTCCTACTATGATATAGACGAGACATCGAAAAAAGAAATCCTATTTATAGTAGAAGATCCGAATATAAAACGACCTTCACCGAACTGGTTAATGGATGAAAAGCATTTTATATTAAATTTAATATGTTAAAAAACATATCGCGAGTGGGTTGGCTGAAAAATTTCAGTCCAGGATATGATTAATTAAATATTGAAAAATTATTTTTTTAAATATTTCACTGGTTTGGGTAATAGACAAATCACATACCAATCGAAAGTATGAAGCCCATAGAATATGCAAACGTTAGGTTGGCTACGATTTTCCCATCCCAACTATAGGGTAGGCAGGTATAAACAGGTAAATCAATAATAGTAATTTGCACCCGTGTGGTTAATGCATGAAACTTATATCAAAATAAAGATAATTTTATTGCAAACACGTCGATATAGGGTTGTCTGCAAAAAATCAGTCTGGAGTTTCGGTTGTCGAATTTTAAAGATCAAAATGCTGCTGCCAGTGAATACGTGTGCCAGAGAGGTCCGAGCGAACTATTAATGGGATAACATCCCCCTAAAAAGTGTGTTTTTTAGTTTAACGTAATTATTAAAGCGTGTTTTTTTAGTTCTTTCAAACTCTATTCATAAATACTCTGTATGATGAAGATGAACAAATGGCTCTGATCAATATTCATAGCATAATCATTACTGCATAAACAATAATCAAAACTGTCGACTTTTCTGAATAAATTTCACAAAATCATTTTCGCGGCATCTAATCCCAATTTCATGAGTGCTGAGGTGAGGCATGCCAAGACAAAAAGATTTTCAAAAGAAGCATATGGTGACAATGCTGATCCCTATGTGCAACTCAAATGAGAAGGTTCAAGATACCCCTGAGCACAAAACATAACAAACATAATATAGAAGCAGTAGCAGCAGCAGCAGCAAGAGGAGGATGTAGAGAGATGCATTTTTGAAAATTGTGGCACCTCTGCGGATGGATGCAAGCATGCTGTAGCATTTTTATTATGGTTGTATCACAGAAGTGTCTGTAACCATCTGTAATATCTACAGTGTCACTGAAAAAGGCCACAGTTATCAACAGCTGCTAAAACGGATGTTGATATAGCTACACTAATCAGCTGTAGTGCCTAGGGTTGCCAGGTTAAGATTCGAAAATCACAGGACATACATTTGAAAAAGGAAGGACAGATGTAAATAAAGAAGGACATTTTTTTGATAGAAGAAAACTGAATTTATATCATATAAGGAATAATTCAAAATAAACAAAAGTTCTTGTAACATATTAATGTGTATTGTGTAATGTAACAAATTAATAATAACTTTAAAATGCTGTAAAAAATGAATTATTTGAACGAAAGAGATTATTTTTTATCAGATTTAGCAGCTTCCAAAAGTTTTTTGCTTTTAATTGTCATGTTGTAAAATTCTCTGCAGTTGAGATTAAAATCTGTTTTTATCTGAAGCTCTGCTTTCAGATGGCCAACCAGTAGATTATTTCAGCTATCGCTCCAGGCTGCTTGGCATGAAGAAAAAGTTCTTTCGGAGTCAGCATTTCATTCATATATTGAGGAAAGAAACTGTATTATTTTCAAAGAAATTATAATATCGGGATTGCGTTTAAAGATATTATTCCGTTTCTGGATCACAGGTTCTTCAGCAGAAGCGCAAGTTTCGTCAACGGTAGGTTTTAATATACAAACTTCATCATATAGATCATCAATATTTAGGTACGTTAAGTTAAATATTTAAAAATCGATTTTTATTTATAAAATCCAGGACATCAGGCATCCTTCCGGAGTTCTTCGCAGGACGCCTATGATTGGCCTCAAATTCAGGACACCTCTAGTAGTGCCACTAATATTTCTCAGTTAGGACTATTGGATTCATCTGTGCTAAATAATGTTGTTAAAACAAATGAACACTCTACTGGCACCGTTATTTTAAAGATACAATAGATTAGTTGTCACTGCATCACATAATCTTAAAATATTTTGGAAGAAGATACATTCAGCAAATAGTTTCATTAATTATGCCACAACATTGATATCAGATACTCTTTGTATGCTTGCAGAAGTTCAAACAAGAGAACAGTTACAAATTACAAGATGGTATGAATATAAATATGGAAGAATTCCAGCATCTATACTGCTTGAATGTGTCAGATGCACATCTTCAGATGGTGTTTTGAAAGAAAAAATGTTGGATGCATTTTCATCACTAGAAACACGCCAACAAGGGGAAACACTAGAAACAAGTCAAGAATGGGAAATTGTTGGAACCATGTTTTAGAAAAACTATCTCATCGAAGAGGCATCCATATTTATATTGCTGGTCTCTTTATGAACTAAGGATACCAGCCCCCTGCTGGTGGAACAGCAAGATCAAGATATATTATGTTGTAAGCAATGACGTCCGCAAAACATTTTTAGTAACAAATTGGACAGTGTGGAGCGTTCAATATTCAGTCCGACCTCTTAAGGCTCTAGGGTATAGTGCGCAAAATTCAAAAGGTCAAAAGGTCCAAAAGTAAGGTCCAAAGGTCACCATAAAGATGAATTTCGTATTTGCAAGCTCCTGACGTTACCTTTAAACTTACAGTAATGGTTCAAAAAGCAAATTGAAGAAGAAAGCTTGCGCTTTGTCACCTATTTATCCTTTTTTGATATCGTGTTTGGTTGTTAAATTACAGACATTTCAAGAATGTATGATTTTGCATTGCGAGTTTTTTTGCACAGTAAAAAAACTATATTGAGAAACTCGAAAATAGTTGTCATTCATTAAGGTCTTAATTATCACCTTCTGAAATACATATGTATAACTCTGTATTTCCAGGCTCCTTGATCCAAAGGAGAGTTACAAACATACAGGCGAAGCTCAGAAAAGCGTGTTAAAAATGGTTTGAAGAGTGGTTGGCATGTCAAGTATTTATAGTCGCTCATTATGACACATTTAAAAAGGCAGACAGAACGTGCAAACAGAATGAGCAAATTAACCAACAGGTCCTTGATAAAGCACTTCTATGCTGCAGTTTGTTCACCGTACTTCCGCATTCGCTACTTCTAAAGGCCACTGAATGCGTTTATTCCATAAACGTGCTGTAAAGAACGCAATTTGAATAATGGATGCTAAATTACACACTTCCACTCAGACTTTATGCCATGTAAATGATGCTTTTCAATAAAATGGACATGCAAATTTTCTATTCTTTGAATAGATTACTCGTTAATTTATTGTCTGTGTAAGCATATAGTTCCTACATAGGGTATTACAGAATTAGATTCAAATATTTATAGTTTTTTATTATTAAGATACTCACTCGGAGTGTCTCGGGTTGGGTCATCCTTGTTTCCTGATGCACTCAGAGCATTCATAAATCTTCGGTATTTTGCAAGGTATACCTGGCATAAACAATTTTAAAGATACAAGTTGTTTGATCACTTAAGCAGCATGTCCTTAAAATACTTAGAAATTTACAGAGGATCACACAAAGGCTGAGCAAACATTTATGTTTTTAAGGATAGTTAGGTACTAACTAAAAACAAATGAGTAATAATGAGTAATAATAATAAATAATAATAATAATAATAATAATAAAATAAATTGTCGCGAGGGGTTGCTAGATCCCCTCAGTGGCGCCTCCCCAAGGTGGCGGATAGGGGAACGCCTCCCAGATATGGGTGGTACCGGGGAAATCAAATACCCGGGGCGGACCAAAACTAGCTCAGTGGAATAGCGTCTGCATCCAGAGGATCGGCTATTCCACAATTAATAGGACACGACGGATCTCCATGTGAGGAGCGGTACTCCGACAGCGTCTGTTCTTCATGTTAGAAGCGGCTGTTTTCATAAACCCCCAGGAAGCCGCCAACATCAACAGGCTATTCGGTGCGTGGCGACACCGAGGGGTATACCGAAGCCAAAGGATGCAAGTCGGTCGGCAACCTTCACAGGTCCATCCTCTGGAGGCAATTTGGACGGCTGCCTCCGGAAATGTCGGCTGCGGGCCCTAAGGCTAACCACCTGACGGGCCCTATCTTCGGGTTCGACCACCTCGAAGGAAAAGCACCCACACCAAGTCGGTTTCGGAAGCCGGCGCTGGGCAAGGTGGCGGTGCTTCGATTTGCCCTGATGACGACCCCCGCAATGACATGGACCGTTTTAGGTGGACGACGGAGCTCAAGGATGACCTGCTGAGCTGCTACGAGAGCAGTAGCCCGCGCCGTAGGGGATACATGTCCCGCATGTATGAGAGGTGGTGTGAAATGCACCCAGAGCATAGCACGCTTACCTCTCAGAATTTGCGAGGTTATGTATCGTACCTCCGGAGGCAGGGATATGTTCGTGCTCCAGCTCAGCCTGCCCCTTCGGCGGACGGAAGGCCTGTTAACCAGGCTGAAAGTTCGCCGGTAAGGCCCGCTGAGAGGGAAATCGACCAAGTCGTCTCACCTGGGGATTTCAGAGACCGAAGGGCCTTGCATAACAACGGAAGGTCCTTGAAGCTGGCAGATTTAAAGAGAGAGGATGAGGTTGTTGGTGAACGTCTATCGGAGGCCTCTGACATTTGGAGCATCAATTGCGAAATTTACGCTGCGGCTCTGAGGCTAGCTAGACAGGGGAGAGTGAGAGACTCTCCTGTTGAGAGAGCACAGAGACGGGTGCGCCAAATGGAAGCGAAAATCCAGTTGGCTCGCCAGGAAGCATCCCGTATCCAGTGTGTGATGGAATATAGAGCGGCTGGGAAGCCATTTACGCGCCGAGTGCGTCAGATAGCCTACGGGTTGAGGCGCGACCATCATACACTCAGTCAAGCGGTACTGGTTGTTGTCAAGCAACACTGTCTTGACAGGATACGGATGCTAATCGCTGCTAAGCGATCGTTGGTGGCGCGGGCGAGAGGTCTGGAACAGAACAGAATGTTCTACGAAAGACCTTCTCGCCTTTTCCAACAGCCGCCTCCAGCCATAGAGCAGCCGCCAACTGCTGATCGCGTGGAGGCCTTTTGGAGGGAAATTTACGAACAGCCCAAACCTCTCTCAGCAGACACTCCGGCCTTGGCGCAGTTCGAGTCCGTTTGTAGGAGGACTCCTAACTTGAATGTACTGCGTCACCCGATAAACACGGAAGAAATTCTTGACGCCTTACGAGGCGCAAAGAATTTCGCAGCTCCTGGCCCGGATGGCATAAACACCTACTGGTGGAAAAAATTCCCCAGTTGCCACCGGCATTTAGCTAGAGTTTTTAACTCGTGGCTAAATCAGGAGCAGCCAATTCCGGCTTGGTTTGTCGAGGGTCGAACCGTGCTTCTCCCGAAGACCGGAGATTTGTCTGATCCCAAAAACTACAGGCCAATAACATGTCTGAACGCATGTTACAAGCTCTTCACCAGAATCTTGTACGTGCGTCTCCTTCAAGCTGTGAATCCTGTATTTCTCGACGTGTATGAACAAAGAGGGTCAAAGAAAGGAGTAGCTGGCTGCGAGGAGAACTGCTTGTCAGAAGTCGTCACACCTGGGGATTTCAGAGACCGAAGGGCCTTGCATAACAATGGAAGGGGATACCCGGGGCGGACCAAAACTAGCACGGTGGAATAGCGTCTGCATCCAGAGGATCGGCTATTCCTCAACAATTAGGACACGACGGATCTCCATGTGAGGAGCGGTACTCCGACAGCGTCTGACTTCATGTTAGGGGCGGCTGATAATACACCCGAAGGAAGCCACCCAACATCAGTAGGCTATCCGGTGCGTGGCGACACCGCAGGGTATACCGAAGCCCAAGGATGTAATCCAGCCGGCAACCTTCGCAGGTGCATCCTCAGGAGGCAATTTGGACGGCTGCCTCCGGAAATGTCGTCTGGGGGCCCTAAGGCCAACCACCTGACGGGCCCTATCTTCGGGTTCGACCACCCCGGAAGAAAAGCACCCACACCGAGCCGGTTTCGGAAGCCGGCGTTGGGCAAGGTGGCGGTGCTTCGAATTGCCCTGTTGACGACCCCCGCAATGACATGGACCGTTTTAGGTGGACGACGGAGCTTAAGGATGACCTACTGAGCTGCTACGAGAGCAGTAGCCCGCGCCGTAGGGGATACATGTCCCGCATGTATGAGAGGTGGTGTGAAATGCACCCAGAGCATAGCACGCTTACCTCTCAGAATTTGCGAGATTATGTATCGTACCTCCGGAGGCAGGGATATGTTCGTGCTCCAGCTCAGCCTGCCCCTTCGGCGGACGGAAGGCCTGTTAACCAGGCTGAAAGTTCACCGATAAGGCCCGCTGAGAGGGAAATCGACCAAGTCGTCTCACCTGGGGATTTCAGAGACCGAAGGGCCTTGCATAACAACGGAAGGTCCTTGAAGCTGGCAGATTTGAAGAGAGAGGATGAGGTTGTGGGTGAACGTCTATCGGAAGCCTCTGACATTTGGAGCATCAATTGCGAAATTTACGCTGCGGCTCTGAGGCTAGCTAGACAGGGGAGAGTGAGAGACTCTCCTGTTGAGAGAGCACAGAGACGGGTGCGCCAAATGGAAGCGAAAATCCAGTTGGCTCGCCAGGAAGCATCCCGTATCCAGTGTGTGATGGAATATAGAGCGGCTGGGAAGCCTTTTACGCGCCGAGTGCGCCAGATAGCCTACGGGTTGAGGCGCGACCATCATACACTCAGTCAAGCGGTACTGGTTGTTGTCAAGCAACACTGTCTTGACAGGATACGGATGCTAATCGCTGCTAAGCGATCGTTGGTGGCGCGGGCGAGAGGTCTGGAGCAGAACAGAATGTTCTACGAAAGACCTTCTCGCCTTTTCCAACAGCCGCCTCCAGCCATAGAGCAGCCGCCAACTGCTGATCGCGTGGAGGCCTTTTGGAGGGACATTTACGAACAACCCAAACCTCTCTCAGCAGACACTCCGGCCTTGGCGCAGTTTGAGTCCGTTTGTAGGAGGACTCCTAACTTGAATGTACTGCGTCACCCGATAAACCCGGAAGAAATTCTTGACGCCTTACGAGGCGCAAAGAATTTCGCAGCTCCTGGCCCGGATGGCATAAACACCTACTGGTGGAAAAAATTCCCCAGTTGCCACCGGCATTTAGCTAGAGTTTTTTACTCGTGGCTAAATCACGAGCAGCCAATTCCGGCTTGGTTTGTCGAGGGTCGAACCGTGCTTCTCCCGAAGACCGGAGATTTGTCTGATCCCAAAAACTACAGGCCAATAACATGTCTGAACGCGTGTTACAAGCTCTTCACCAGAATCTTGTACATGCGTATCCTTCAAGCTGTGAATCCTGTATTTCTCGACGTGTATGAACAGAGAGGGTCAAAGAAAGGAGTAGCTGGCTGCAAGGAGAACCTGTTGATTGACCGATGTGTCACGCAGGACTCTGTGCAGTACAAGCGAAACCTTTCTATGGCCTGGATTGACTATCGCAAGGCATTCGACAGCACGTCTCATGAGCTCATTGTGCGGCTGTTGGAATGTCTTTCGGTGGATAATCAGATAGTGGGGTGCATCAAACAACTGATGCCACTCTGGAAGACCCGGTTCACCATAACATCAGGTGAAACTCGGGTTCAGACAGAGTTGGTGTCATTGAAAAGAGGTGTCTTCCAAGGAGACTCCTTGAGTCCCTTGCTCTTTTGCATCTCACTTTTGCCTCTGTCCATGGCGCTGAGAAATACTAAAGGATACAGCTGTGGCACGCCCAATAACCGGAGGCACAAGGTCACCCATCTGTTTTATATGGATGACCTAAAACTTTATGCCTCCGGCCAACGCGAACTACAACAATCGCTGAGGGTGGTGCAGGAGTACAGTCATGCTATCGGAATGGAGTTCGGGACAGACAAATGTGCATTGGTTCATCTCAAGAAAGGACGAAGCGGTGATAGTGGAGATGAGGAACAGCTCGTTGATGGGAGCATCTTGCGACAACTGCATGCCGGAGATACTTATACCTACCTTGGAGTGGCGCAGCGTCATGTCCAAGAGGCAACATTGGTTAAAGAGTGTCTCCGCCGCAAGTATTTGCACCGACTCCGGCAGATCTGGTCGTCAGAACTGTCCGGCAAGAACAAAGTCGCTGCCACAAACATGCTTGCGGTCCCATTGTTATTATACACCTTTGGTGCTATACACTGGAAAGTGAACGAGCTGAAGGAAATCGACACGAAGACCCGCAAAAGGATGAATATGGAGAGAAGCCTGCATCCTAAGTCCTCTGTCCCGCGAATATACCTCCCGCGACACCTGGGAGGGCGTGGACTATTGAGTTTGGAGCGTCTGCACACCAGAGTAGTGCTGGCCACTGCCTGCTATGTAACGAACAGCACCGATCCCCTGATCCGCTTCGTGCGAGAGCACGAGAATGCGGGAAAAGGAGCCTTTCTTTTTAGCGCAGCGAAACGAGCAGCCGAGGAGCTCAGCCTCACACTCGACTTCAAGCGGAGGTGTCAGCAGTCCATTACGGAACTTGCTCCCGCAGAATTAAAAGCCCACATTAAAACTGCCGAAGTCGACTTCCTCTTAAGACTTCATAAAGATAAGCCAATGCATGGAATCTTCTACAAACATCTAGAAGAGCATGGCTTGTCTGAGCAGTTGACCTTCTCTTTCCTAAGGTCTAGTGGGTTGAAGTCGGAGACTGAGGGCTTTATAATGGCTTGCCAAGACGGTGTCTTCAACACCTTGGTATACCGTAAAAGGGCTATGGGTGTAGAGGTACCCGACACCCATTGTAGAGCTTGCCGACAGGCGCCAGAGACGCTTATGCATCTCTTGTCGGCGTGTAAGACGTACGCTGGGACGGCTTACGTCCACCGGCACAACGCGGCTCTACGAGTGCTCTACTATCATTTGACGCACTCATACGGTATCGATGAGACACCGGTGCTGCCATACGCTCCAGGGGATGTAGAGTCCGTTGTGGAGAACGAGAGATGCCGGATTTACTGGAACTACTCGTTCCCCACGCTCGAGCTTGTACAGGCAAACAAGCCCGACATAGTCCTTCTCGACCACCAACAGAAGACGATGTTCGTTATTGAGTTTTCGGCGCCTGCCGAGGTGAACATCGTCTCTAAGGAGGAGGAAAAGCGGACCAAATATCAGGAGTTGCTCGGACAACTTCGCAGGCTCTGGCCAGACTACACTGTAAGTCTGCTGGTTATGGTCATTGGATCCCTAGGTGGAATGAGGAATACGCTGCTCTCTGCACTGCGCAAAATACCGGTGTGCCGTGCGGCGGCGCACATCTTAGCCGCCAGAATGCAGAAGGCAGTCATCCTTGGGTCCCTTCGTCTACTTAGGGCGCACGATTCGCGGACCCAGTGATTGCTCACCTCACGGTGTGAGGAGTAGTCATTGGGTAATGGAACAGCAGCTCGGTGTGTCGGAGCCCGAGCTGCACTTTTTTGTTTTCACATTATAAATAACGAGTACACAGCTAGACATAACTCTGCAGCCAAAGTCATTCACCAAGCACTCGCCACAACAAACAAGCTAATAGAAAACACAGATCCATATTACAATTATACACCGACATCAGTACTCGAAAACAATGAATATAAACTGTACTGGGATGTTGAAATACATACGGATAAGACTATCTCGGCAAATCGGCCAGATATAGTTTTCCAGTCGAAGGCAGACAAAGTTACCTATTTGATAGATATTGCTATTCCCAACGATACGAATATCCAAAACGCCTACGCTGGGAAGATATCTAAATACACGGACCTTGCGATAGAAATAAAACGACTTTGGAAGCAAAACAAAGTTACCATTGTCCCCCTAATTATGTCTGTCTCAGGCCTCACACCAAACACATTTACACCACACCTACAACAGTTAGGCCTGGACGAAAGGTTACACAAAATATTTCAGAAGTCTGTAATCCTGAAGACCTGCAATATTGTTCGATCCTTCCTAAATTCCGATCCGTAATAGTTCAGGTGCTGACTTGGCACAGCCCGTCAACACCTGTTGCTACCGCAGTCATGCGAGAGAAACTTGGAAAATCAGGATAATAATAATAATAACGTATAATAATAATAATAAACGTATATAAAACCCAAAAATGCAGATACCAAGAACCCTGCGAATTACCGCCCAATCACTTGCCTTCCTACCTTGTATAAGATCATCACCGCAACATTATGCAGGAGGATTAAACAACACCTCACGCAAAACAACATCCTCACTGAAGAACAGAAAGGATGTAGAAAACAAAGCCAAGGTTGCAAGGAACAACTTATAATTGATAGTGTGATCATGGAGCAAACTAGAAAAGAACATAGAAACCTTCACACCTGTTTCATAGATTATAAAAAAGCATTCGATTCTGTACCACATAGCTGGCTAACGAAAATTCTGCAAATATATAAAATTAACCCAGGACTTCGTCAGTCTCTTGCAAAAACCATGAAGACATGGCGAACCAACATATACCTTACAACTCAGGACGGCCATATCCAAACCGAGGAACTACACATACGACGTGGTATCTTCCAGGGTGATTCCCTCAGTTCACTTTGGTTCTGCCTCTGTCTAAATCCACTCTCCAACGCACTGAACAACACAAACTATGGTTTCAACATCAGACATCAGAAAGTAAATCAACACAGAATCAATCATCTCCTCTACATGGACGATATAAAACTATATGCTGCCACTGACGTGCAACTGAGAGAATTACTCAGAATAACAGAGGTTTATACGTCAGATGTCAGGATGGAGTTCGGGATGAACAAATGCAAGGTGCTACACATAAACAAAGGCCAATGGAAGAACCATCCCGAACAGGAAATAGTAACAGGCCAGACGTTGGATAACATGGACAAGGAAGAAACGTACAAGTACCTGGGTTTCAATCAGAGTGTTAAGATCGACCACACACAAATCAAAGCAGAACTTAGACAAGTGTTTAGAGACCGCCTCATTAAGCTTCTGAAAACAAAACTGAATTCCAGAAACCTTACAAAAGCTATTAATACATTTGCAATACCAATCCTCACGTATTCATTTGGCATCATCAAGTGGTCACACACTGATATAGAAAACATCCACATCCTCATACGGACAGAACTCACGAAACACCGAATGTCACATCCAAACGCATGCAAAGAAAGGCTCACCATAGACAGGACACAAGGAGGCCGAGGGATTACAGATATACAGTCGCTCCGCACAAGACAGATAAAGACACTCAGACATTTCTTCCAAAACAAACAAACAAATTTACATCGAGCAATAGTAAAAGCAGACAAAAACTATACACCACTCAACCTATCATGTCCAGACCACGTCGCAGACACACACAATCCCACCCAATCACAACAAGAAAAAATAAGCACCTGGTCGCAGAAACCACTCCATGGCAAACATAGATACCGTGTCACCCAAGACCACATTAACAGAAAACAGTCATACACCTGGTTGCAGGATGGCCAGCTGTTCCCAGAAACGGAGGGTTTCATGCTTGCTATCCAGGACCAAGTGATTGCAACACGAAACTACAAAAAATGTATAATTAAAGATCCATCCATAACTGACGATAATTGCAGAAAATGCCAACAACAAAAAGAAACAATAGATCACATAACAAGCGGGTGCAAAACTCTTGCCGGTACCGAATACACAGCCAGACATAACTCTGCGGCCAAAGTCATCCACCAAGCATTAGCCACAACAAACAAACTAATAGAAAACACAGATCCGTATTACAATTACACTCCGACATCAGTACTCGAAAACGATCAATACAAACTATACTGGGACGTTCAAATACATACAGACAAGACTATCCCAGCCAATAGACCAGATATAGTTTTCCAGTCAAAGCTCGACAAAGTTACATACCTGATAGACATTGCTATTCCCAATGATGTGAATATACAAAACACCTACGCTGGGAAAATATCTAAGTACACGGACCTTGCCATGGAAATAAAACGCCTTTGGAAGCAGGACAAAGTTACTATTGTTCCCCTCATTATGTCAGTCTCAGGCCTTACACCAAACACATTTACACCACACCTACAACAGTTAGGCCTGGACGAAAAGTTACACAAAACATTCCAAAAGTCTGTAATTCTGAAGACCTGTAACATCGTACGATCCTTCCTAAATTCCGATCAATAATAGTCCGGGTGTTGACTTGGCTCAGCCCGTCAACACTTGTTGCTACCGCAATTATGCGAGAGGAACTTAGAAAGATGAATAATAATAAGACAAGACTATCCCAGCCAATAGACCAGATATAGTATTCCAGTCAAAGCTGGATAAAGTTACATACCTGATAGACATTGCTATTCCCAATGATGTGAATATACAAAACACCTACGCTGGGAAAATATCTAAGTACACGGACCTTGCCATGGAAATAAAACGCCTTTGGAAGCAGGACAAAGTTACTATTGTTCCATTCATTATGTCAGTCTCAGGCCTTACACCAAACACATTTACACCACACCTACAACAGTTAGGCCTGGACGAAAGGTTACACAAAACATTCCAAAAGTCTGTAATCCTGAAGACCTGTAACATCGTACGATCCTTCCTAAATTCAGATCAGTAATAGTTCAGGTGTTGACTTGGCACAGCCCGTCAACATTTGTTGCTACCGCAGTCATGCGAGAGAAACTTGGATAATAATAATAATAATAATAAGCCCAGACTAATTTTCAAAAACAACACTCAGCAAATACTACACACAATAAATACTAACCTAATACCACAATTCATAACAAACAACAGTAACCTAGAGGACATCCATACCGTTATATATGCTGCCGCAGCAACAACACTCATAGTTAACGGCCAAAAACTTCAAAAACGTTCTAAAGACCAGAGAAGCAATAGAGCTAAACCTAAATGGCAAATAAGAATAGAAAACAAAATCAGTACGCTCAGAAAGGATCTGGCACACCTCGCGCAATACTCCAACAATAACAACCATCCCTCAAAACACATACAAAGAACAATAAATATACTGAAATCAAAGTCACCACAAAAATCAATACCAGAAATAGCTGATACACTTAAACAAAAACTTGCAGTTTATGCCGCTAGACTCCGCAGATACAACGAATCCAACGACAGAAAGGATGCTAACAATCTATTTCAGAAAAGTGAAAAGCAGTTCTACCAAAAAATAACATCAAACAACCAGATAACAACAATAGAACCTCCAAGCAGACAAGAATTAACTGCATTTTGGAGAAGCCTATGGTCAGAACCCAAAACCCATAATGAAAATGCTCCATGGATCAGACAAGAAGAGACAAAACATCAACACATAACGGAGCAGGGAAACGTTATTCTTACAACTGAGGAAATAGCTGAAACGATAAAACATACTCACAATTGGAAGTGTCCAGGCGTTGATAATGTGCAAAACTTTTGGTACAAACAATTCAGTTCAACATACGAAATGCTCACAGACCAAATCAATAAAGCCATACTCCAACCTAATAGGCTTCCCAAATTCCTCACACAAGGAATAACGTATATAAAACCCAAAAATGCAGATACCAAGAACCCTGCCAACTACCGCCCAATCACTTGTCTCCCCACCTTGTACAAAATTATCACTGCAACAATATGCAGAAGAATTGAACAACACCTAATGCAAAACAACATCCTGACTGAAGAACAAAAAGGATGTAGAAAACACAGCCAGGGTTGTAAGGAACAACTTATAATTGATAGTGTGATCATGGAGCAAACTAGAAAAGAGCATAGGATCTCCATACCTGTTTCATAGATTACAAAAAAGCATTCGACTCTGTACCCCATAGCTGGCTAATGAAAACACTTCAAATATATAAAATCAATCCAGGACTTCGCCAGTTTCTTAAGAGCACCATGGAAACATGGCGAACAAACATACACCTTCAAACTCACGATGGCCACATTCAAACGGATGAGCTACATATACGACGCGGCATCTTCCAGGGTGACTCTCTTAGTTCACTATGGTTCTGCCTCTGCCTAAATCCGCTCTCCAACACACTTAACAGCACAAACCATGGTTTCAACATCAGACACCATAAAGCAGATCAACACAAAATCAATCATCTCCTGTACATGGATGATATAAAACTATATGCCGCCACAGAAGTACAACTGAGAGAATTACTCAAAATAACAGAAGGTTATACATCAGACATCAGGATGGAATTCGGAATGAGTAAATGCAAGGTGCTCCACATCAATAAAGGCCAATGGAAAAACCAACCCGAAAAGGAAGTAGTAACTGGCCAACCACTGGACAACATGGATAAAGACGAAACGTACAAGTACCTGGGCTTCAATCAGAACGTTAAGATAAATCATACACAAGTTAAGGCACAACTAACACAAGAGTTTAAAGACCGCCTCATTAAACTATTAAAAACAAAATTGAATTCTAAAAATCTCACAAAAGCCATTAATACATTTGCGATACCGGTACTCACATACTCCTTTGCCATCATCAAGTGGTCACACACGGACATAGAAAACATCCATATACTTATACGAACAGAACTCACAAAACACAGGATGTCACACCCGAACGCTTGCAAGGAGAGGCTCGCCATAGACAGAAAACTAGGTGGCAGAGGAATTATAGATATACAGTCACTTCGCACAACACAGATACAAACACTGAGACATTTCTTCCATACCAAACAAACTAACTTACATAAAGCAATAGTAAAAGCAGACAAAAACTATACACCACTTAACCTCTCTAGTCCAGATCACGTAGCAGACACATACAATCACATCCAATCACAACAAGAAAAAATAAACACCTGGTCGCAGAAAGCACTGCACGGCAAACATAGATACCGTGTCACCCAAGACCACATTAACCAAAAACAGTCATACGCCTGGTTGCAGGATGGCCAGCTGTTCCCAGAAACGGAAGGTTTCATGCTTGCTATCCAGGACCAAGTGATTGCAACACGAAACTACAAAAAATATATAATTAAAGATCCATCCATAACAGACGATAATTGCAGAAAATGTCAACAACAAAAAGAAACAATAGATCACATAACAAGCGGGTGCAAAACTCTTGCCGGTACCGAATACACAGCCAGACATAACTCTGCGGCCAAGGTCATACACCAAGCATTAGCCACAACAAACAAGCTAATAGAAAACACAGATCCGTATTACAATTACACTCCGACATCAGTACTCGAAAACGATCAACACAAACTATACTGGGACGTTGAAATACATACAGACAAGACTATCCCAGCCAATAGACCAGATATAGTTTTCCAGTCAAAGGCCGACAAAATTACCTATTTGATAGATATTGCCATTCCCAATGATGTGAATATCCAAAACACCTACGCTGGGAAGATATCTAAATACACGGACCTTGCCATGGAAATAAAACGACTTTGGAAACAAAACAAAGTCACAATTGTCTCCCTCATTATGTCTGTCTCAGGCCTTACACCAAGCACGTTTACACAACACCTTCAACAGTTGGGCCTGGACGAAAAGTTACACAAAGTATTCCAAAAGTCTGTAATCCTAAAGACCTGTAATATTGTACGATCCTTCCTAAATTCCGATCAATAATAGTCCGGGTGTTGACTTGGCAAAGCCCGTCAACACTTGTTGCTACCGCAACTATGCGAGAGGAACTTAGAAAGTCAGATAATAATAATAATAAGATAGACAAGTGTTTAGAGACCGCCTCATTAAGCTTCTGAAAACAAAACTGAATTCTAGAAACCTTACAAAAGCTATTGATACATTTGCAATACCAATCCTCACGTATTCATTTGGCATCATCAAGTGGTCACACACTGATATAGAAAACATCCACATCCGCATACGGACAGAACTCACGAAACACCGAATGTCACATCCAAACGCATGCAAAGAAAGGCTCACCATAGGCAGGACACAAGGAGGCCGAGGGATTACAGATATACAGTCGCTTCGCACAAGACAGATAAAGACACTCAGACATTTCTTCCAAAACAAACAAACAAATTTACATCGAGCAATAGTAAAAGCAGACAAAAACTATACACCACTCAACCTATCATGTCCAGACCACGTCGCAGACACACACAATCCCACCCAATCACAACAAGAAAAAATAAGCACCTGGTCGCAGAAACCACTCCATGGCAAACATAGATACCGTGTCACCCAAGACCACATTAACAAAAAACAGTCATACACCTGGTTGCAGGATGGCCAGCTGTTCCCAGAAACGGAGGGTTTCATGCTTGCTATCCAGGACCAAGTGATTGCAACACGAAACTACAAAAAATGTATAATTAAAGATCCATCCATAACTGACGATAATTGCAGAAAATGCCAACAACAAAAAGAAACAATAGATCACATAACAAGCGGGTGCAAAACTCTTGCCGGTACCGAATACACAGCCAGGCATAACTCTGCGGCCAAAGTCATCCACCAAGCATTAGCCACAACAAACAAACTAATAGAAAACACAGATCCGTATTACAATTACACTCCGACATCAGTACTCGAAAACGATCAATACAAACTATACTGGGACGTTCAAATACATACAGACAAGACTATCCCAGCCAATAGACCAGATATAGTTTTCCAGTCAAAGCTCGACAAAGTTACATACCTGATAGACATTGCTATTCCCAATGATGTGAATATACAAAACACCTACGCTGGGAAAATATCTAAGTACACGGACCTTGCCATGGAAATAAAACGCCTTTGGAAGCAGGACAAAGTGACTATTGTTCCCCTCATTATGTCAGTCTCAGGCCTTACACCAAACACATTTACACCACACTTACAACAGTTAGGCCTGGACGAAAAGTTACACAAAACATTCCAAAAGTCTGTAATTCTGAAGACCTGTAACATCGTACGATCCTTCCTAAATTCCGATCAATAATAGTCCGGGTGTTGACTTGGCTCAGCCCGTCAACACTTGTTGCTACCGCAATTATGCGAGAGGAACTTAGAAAGATGAATAATAATAAGATATTGCTATTTCCAATGATGTGAATGTTCAAAACACCTACGCTGGGAAAATATCTAAATACACTGACCTTGCCATAGAAGTGAAGCGAATTTGGAAACAAGATAAAGTTATCATTGTCCCCTTCATTATGTCGGTCTCAGGCCTCACACCGAACACATTTACACAACACCTACAGCAGTTAGGCCTGGACGAAAGTTGACATAAAATATTCCAAAAGTCTGTAATCCTTAAGACCTGTAATATAGTACGATCTTTCCTAAATTCAGATCAGTAATAGTTCAGGTGTTGACTTGGCCTAGCCCGTCAACATTTGTCGTCACCGCAGTCATGCGAGAGAAGCTTGAAAAAACACAATAATAATAATAAACGCGAGGGGTTGCTAGACCCCCTCAGTGGCGCCTCCCCAAGGTGGCGGATAGGGGAACGCCTCCCAGATATGGGTGGTACCGGGGAAATCAAATACCCGGGGCGGACCAAAACTAGCTCAGTGGAATAGCGTCTGCATCCAGAGGATCGGCTATTCCACAATTAATAGGACACGACGGATCTCCATGTGAGGAGCGGTACTCCGACAGCGTCTGTTCTTCATGTTAGAAGCGGCTGTTTTCATAAACCCCCAGGAAGCCGCCCAACATCAAGAGGCTATTCGGTGCGTGGCGACACCGAGGGGTATACCGAAGCCAAAGGATGTAAGTCGGTCGGCAACCTTCACAGGTCCGTCCTCTGGAGGCAATTTGGACGGCTGCCTCCGGAAATGTCGGCTGCGGGCCCTAAGGCTAACCACCTGACGGGCCCTATCTTCGGGTTCGACCACCTCGAAGGAAAAGCACCCACACCGAGCCGGTTTCGGAAGCCGGCGTTGGGCAAGGTGGCGGTGCTTCGAATCGCCCTGATGACGACCCCCGCAATGATATGGACCGTTTTAGGTGGACGACGGAGCTCAAGGATGACCTGCTGAGCTGCTACGAGAGCAGTAGCCCGCGCCGTAGGGGATACATGTCCCGCATGTATGAGAGGTGGTGTGAAATGCACCCAGAGCATAGCACGCTTACCTCTCAGAATTTGCGAGATTATGTATCGTACCTCCGGAGGCAGGGATATGTTCGTGCTCCAGCTCAGCCTGCCCCTTCGGCGGACGGAAGGCCTGTTAACCAGGCTGAAAGTTCGCCGGTAAGGCCCGCTGAGAGGGAAATCGACCAAGTCGTCTCACCTGGGGATTTCAGGGACCGAAGGGCCTTGCATAACAACGGAAGGTCCTTGAAGCTGGCAGATTTGAAGAGAGAGGATGAGGTTGTTGGTGAACGTCTATCGGAGGCCTCTGACATTTGGAGCATCAATTGCGAAATTTACGCTGCGGCTCTGAGGCTAGCTAGACAGGGGAGAGTGAGAGACTCTCCTGTTGAGAGAGCACAGAGACGGGTGCGCCAAATGGAAGCGAAAATCCAGTTGGCTCGCCAGGAAGCATCCCGTATCCAGTGTGTGATGGAATATAGAGCGGCTGGGAAGCCTTTTACGCGCCGAGTGCGCCAGATAGCCTACGGGTTGAGGCGCGACCATCATACACTCAGTCAAGCGGTACTGGTTGTTGTCAAGCAACACTGTCTTGACAGGATACGGATGCTAATCGCTGCTAAGCGATCGTTGGTGGCGCGGGCGAGAGGTCTGGAGCAGAACAGAATGTTCTACGAAAGACCTTCTCGCCTTTTCCAACAGCCGCCTCCAGCCATAGAGCAGCCGCCAACTGCTGATCGCGTGGAGGCCTTTTGGAGGGACATTTACGAACAACCCAAACCTCTCTCAGCAGACACTCCGGCCTTGGCGCAGTTCGAGTCCGTTTGTAGGAGGACTCCTAACTTGAATGTACTGCGTCACCCGATAAACACGGAAGAAATTCTTGACGCCTTACGAGGCGCAAAGAATTTCGCAGCTCCTGGCCCGGATGGCATAAACACCTACTGGTGGAAAAAATTCCCTAGTTGCCACCGGCATTTAGCTAGAGTTTTTAACTCGTGGCTAAATGAGGAGCAGCCAATTCCGGCTTGGTTTGTCGAGGGTCGAACCGTGCTTCTCCCGAAGACCGGAGATTTGTCTGATCCCAAAAACTACAGGCCAATAACATGTCTGAACGCATGTTACAAGCTCTTCACCAGAATCTTGTACATGCGTCTCCTTCAAGCTGTGAATCCTGTATTTCTCGACGTGTATGAACAGAGAGGGTCAAAGAAAGGAGTAGCTGGCTGCAAGGAGAACTTGTTGATTGACCGATGTGTCACGCAGGACTCCGTGCAGTACAAGCGAAACCTTTCTATGGCCTGGATTGACTATCGCAAGGCATTCGACAGCACGTCTCATGAGCTCATTGTGCGGCTGTTGGAATGTCTTTCGGTGGATAATCAGATAGTGGGATGCATCAAACAACTGATGCCACTCTGGATGACCCGGTTCACTATAACATCAGGTGAAACTCGGGTTCAGACAGAATTGGTGTCATTGAAAAGAGGTGTCTTCCAAGGAGACTCCTTGAGTCCCTTGCTCTTTTGCATCTCACTTTTGCCTCTGTCCATAGCGCTGAGAAATACTAAAGGATACAGCTGTGGCACGCCCAATAACCGGAGGCACAAGGTCACCCATCTGTTTTATATGGATGACCTAAAACTTTATGCCTCCGGCCAACGCGAACTACAACAATCGCTGAGGGTGGTGCAGGAGTACAGTCATGCTATCGGAATGGAGTTCGGGACAGACAAATGTGCATTGGTTCATCTCAAGAAAGGACGAAGCGGAGATAGTGGAGATGAGGAACAGCTCGTTGATGGGAGCATCTTGCGACAACTGCATGCCGGAGATACTTATACCTACCTTGGAGTGGCGCAGCGTCATGTCCAAGAGGCAACATTGGTTAAAGAGTGTCTCCGCCGCAAGTATTTGCACCGACTCCGGCAGATCTGGTCGTCAGAACTGTCCGGCAAGAACAAAGTTGCTGCCACAAACATGCTTGCGGTCCCATTGTTATTATACACCTTTGGTGCTATACACTGGAAAATGAACGAGCTGAAGGAAATCGACACGAAGACCCGCAAAAGGATGAATATGGAGAGAAGCCTGCATCCTAAGTCCTCTGTCCCGCGAATATACCTCCCGCGACACCTGGGAGGGCGTGGACTATTGAGTTTGGAGCGTCTGCACAACAGAGTAGTACTGGCCACTGCCTGCTATGTAACGAACAGCACCGATCCCCTGATCCGCTTCGTGCGAGAGCACGAGAATGCGGGAAAAGGAGCCTTTCTTTTTAGCGCAGCGAAACGAGCAGCCGAGGAGCTCAGCCTCACACTCGACTTCAAGTGGAGGTGTCAGCAGTCCATTACGGAACTTGCTCCCGCAGAATTAAAAGCCCACATTAAAACTGCCGAAGTCGACTTCCTCTTAAGACTTCATAAAGATAAGCCAATGCATGGAATCTTCTACAAACATCTAGAAGAGCATGGCTTGTCTGAGCAGTTGACCTTCTCTTTCCTAAGGTCTAGTGGGTTGAAGTCGGAGACTGAGGGCTTTATAATGGCTTGCCAAGACGGTGTCTTCAACACCTTGGTATACCGTAGAAGGGTTATGGGTGTAGATATACCCGACACCCATTGTAGAGCTTGCCGACAGGCGCCAGAGACGCTTATGCATCTCTTGTCGGCGTGTAAGACGTACGCTGGGACGGCTTACGTCCATCGGCACAACGCGGCTCTACGAGTGCTCTACTATCATTTAAGGCACTCATACGGTATCGATGAGACACCGGTGCTGCCATACGCTCCAGGGGATATAGAGTCCGTTGTGGAGAACGAGAGATGCCGGATTTACTGGAACTACTCGTTCCCCACGCTCGAGCTTGTACAGGCAAACAAGCCCGACATAGTCCTTCTCGACCACCAACAGAAGACGATGTTCGTTATTGAGTTTTCGGCGCCTGCCGAGGTGAACATCGTCTCTAAGGAGGAGGAAAAGCGGACCAAATATCAGGAGTTGCTCGGACAACTTCGCAGGCTCTGGCCAGACTACACTGTAAGTCTGCTGGTTATGGTCATTGGATCCCTAGGTGGAATGAGGAATACGCTGCTCTCTGCACTGCGCAAAATACCGGTGTGCCGTGCGGCGGCGCACATCTTAGCCGCCAGAATGCAGAAGGCAGTCATCCTTGGGTCCCTTCGTCTACTTAGGGCGCACGATTCACGGACCCAATGATTGCTCACCTCACGGTGTGAGGAGTAGTCATTGGGTAATGGAACAGCAGCTCGGTGTGTCGGAGCCCGGGCTGCACTTTTTGTTTTTTGAAATATAGTAAACTTTATTTAAACTGGCGGGGAGTCTGATAAACAGGTATTAATTCCAACCAGTATATATATAAAAAAAAAGTTACAAGCAAAGTGAGGAAAAGGACGAGAAAGAAAAGAAAATAGAGAAAAATGACATAAAACGAGAATAACAAAATACATACAGAAACACATTAAAAGAGCGCATCGAGGTCAAAAACACAAATATTACAAGACACAATCACATAAATGTATCATATGAATTTTATTATACCCCGGTAATCTACCCTGTACGTGCTAAACTTGATACTAAATGTCTAAGGCTTTGGTAATACACAATATTTTTGCTGCATTCTTGAAAGCCAGAAAGCTCAGTGTTTTTAGTGTTGAGGGAACCTTATTGTAATAGTGCACTGCAGCATAAGAAAATGAACATTTATAAATTTCAGTTCTATGACGAGGAACATTCAGTGTCTCATTTACGAACCTGAGACTAGCTAGGTGACATTGATTTCTAAATTTTAATCTTCTAAATAAATAACTAGGCATTTCCTTTAAAATTATCTTATGACATAAGCAAATAAGGTGAAGAATCCATCTTTCATTGAACTTTAGCACTTTATGCGACTCGTAAACAGGTGTAATATGAGAACGTCTGGGTGTAATAGTAGCATATCTCATGCATGAGTTTTGCATTTTCTGGATTCGATTTGATGCTGAAGTATTCAGACAAGGTGCATAAACTACATCCCCATACTGAGAAATAGACATTATTAATGACTCTATCAATTTTAACTTTGTATGTGTTGAAAGTACATACTTAAAGTTATACAAATATTTCAATTTACAATACGATTTCTGTACTATGCTAGTCACATGATGATGAAAGGTCATTGTACTGTCAAAGGTTATACCTAGGTTATTTATTTTGTCGACTACAGTTAACTTTTGATCTTTAAGAAACACATTGAAGATATCAAGGTTTATAACGTTATTCTTGGGGTAAAAGTGCATAACCACTGACTTGGATGGGTTTAACTGCAAACAGTGATCATCCGAAAATTTAACAATATTCATTATGTCTAGGTTAATATAATCCATTGCCTGGTTCAATTCACTTATTCTATAAGAATGATAAACCTGACCATCGTCAGCGTAATAATGACACTTGCAGTAGTTCACAACAGATGGAAGATCAGATATATAAATTGCAAACAAAATTGGACCCAGAATGGATCCCTGGGGGACGCCTGAATGTATAGAGAGGCTATCTGATTCAACTACTTCACCTTGAGCATCAATTAACTTAACTTTCTGCCTCCGATCAGTCAAATAACTCATAAACCATTTTACGGCACTGTCTTCTAGTCCAAAATGATGTAATTTGTTCAAAAGTAGCTTACGGCTAATGGAATCGAACGCCCGAGTATAATCTAAGAATAACGCAGTAGTGACCTTACTCTCATCAAATCCTTTCAGAATGTCATCTGTTACATCTAAGACTGTGCTATATCCTTGCCTGAAACCTGACTGGTTACATGGCAGGAGGCAATTATTTTTTAAATGTGTAATTAGCTGATCTTGTATAAGCCTCTCCAAAGCTTTAGAAAGGACATTCAACAAGCTGATTGGTTGGCATTCACTGACAGATGAAACATTCTGTTTTTTTGGCAATGGAATCACGACAGCAGCCTTCCAAGCTGAGGGTACAATCCCATGAAGAATAGAGAAGTTGAAAATATGTTTTAACGCATGCAAACAATGTGGCAAAAACAACTTCAAAACAGAGAGGGTAAACCCGTCATTACCGGCAGCATTTGACTTGAGTTTAGATACAGAACGCATAATATCAGTTTCATTTACAATGGCCAGCTTTAATGTAGTAGATACTTTTTCAGACAAGGAACGGCCATACCTGTCTAGCGTCTCCAATGATGGTTCGCAAGAAGGTACCGATGAAATGAAAAAATCATTGAATTCGTTAGGATTATTAAGATTAGCAGGTAACGATGTGTCACCAGTTTTATGAATATCAAGCACTTTCAGGGTTTTCCACCAATTTTTGGTGTTTCTTAGGCTTCTGAGTTTAAAATCTATATAGGCCTTTTTCTCTTGCCGAATGGAGAAGGTCACTAGATTACGGAGTTGTTTATAATACAACCATTTGCTATTTAAGACATAGGGGTCATGATTTAGCTTACGGGACATACATTTATATACTGAGTAGGCCCTATTACGGAGTTTAATCATGTACTTTATGTTCGATGTAATCCACGGTGGTGACTGTCGTCTAATAGTTCTTGTTTTATATGGTGCGCATACATCTGATACAGACGTAAACGTTTTATTAAGCCATTCTACCTTTGAGTCAATATCTTCAAATTCTTCGACATCTGTCCAATTTAGTGTACCACAGAGTTCATCAAAAAGAGCAACATCAATATCTCTTATATTACGAAAATGAATTGTTCTACAGGTAGTCTTACTTTCAACAGGAGCTTCGAGGCAACAATAAGTTAGCAAGTGATCGCTTATAGACGGCAGCAGCACAGTACCAGTTTTAGTGGGAATACAACCAGAGGTAGTAACGATGACATCAATTTTTTTTTTTTTTTTTTTTTTTTAGTACGGCATCGACTGCTGAGGTGATTAGCCGCTCTATAGTCTAATTATTTATAAAATAGTGCATACATACACACCCATTCACACACCGATACATCCGCACAATCACAACTACGTATGTAACACAACGACAACATTCATTGATAATAAGAAGAAGGAACAAGAAGTCTTAAGTCTAGTAATATTGTTTTGTGATGAGATGTGATATTTGGATACTATATCCGTTATATCTTCCAATATAGTCCTATCGCCCTTATATATTGTAATGTATTTTTTATTTTATGTTTGGTTGACAAGCATTCCTTTAGGTTGTCTGACATGTGGTATATGTGTCTGTAGTTTCTCAGCTCTTCACAATCGCACAATATATGTTTGACAGTTAGTGTCACGTCACACCATTCACAGATTGGCGGAGCTTCGCCACGTAAAATGTAGGAGTGTGTAATGTACGTATGACCAAGTCGTAAGCGATGAATTCTCACCCTGTCTGCGCGATTACAACTCTTAGGCGAATATCTAGGTCTTACGTCGGGTTTTATTTGCTTTAGCTGTGTATCTATGCTATTCCACTGGCCTTGCCATTTGTCCATCATTACTCGACAAAGGAACTGTTTTTGATCAGACGTTTTTACAAAATTGACGTCACAGGTCTCGCGAGACGCTGCCTCCTTAGCAGCCGCATCTGCCAACTCATTTCCTAGGATACCTGAGTGACTTGGAATCCAGATGAAACTTATAGTTTTGCCTGTGTCATGTATAGCTTGAAGAGAGGCAAGACACATCAGTGTGAGAGGATCTTTGGTCTGTCCATGTACCAATCCGGTTAAAGCGGATAGAGAATCACTAATTATGAGACAATGATTAATCGAAGTCATACGGCAATATGTTAAAGCTTGCCAAATCGCATATTGTTCTGCCATAAAAATAGAAGATATCTTTGGAAGAGACCATGAATGAGCGTTACCATCTATCACAAATGCACAGCCAACCCCAGACTCTGTTTTAGATCCGTCGGTAAATATAGCCTTCGTATTAGGGTACGAACTGAGTATATTTCTAAATGTTGCCTGTATTACCGATGCAGGGGACTCTTTTGAAGTTAGCAGCTTCATTTCAAAGTTATAGTTGATAACTGGTAACTTCCAGGGTGGGAGCTCTCTGCATATGGGCAAGATCTGCGTGCGTAGTATTGTTTCATGAGGAACTAATGATTCTTGAAATCTAACCCTTAGTGGTCTTGTTATGGTTGGTCTGCGGATATAGTCACGGATCTGTTCTCTAAAGAGTATGTCATAATTTCTGTGAGATGGTAATGCTCTGACTTTAATTGCATAATTCAAGCAAAGCCTTTCTCTGCGTACTGATAATGGTTCGATTCCTGATTCGGCGTAGAGACTATATGAGCGTGTTGTAGGAAACGCACCTAAGCAGTACCTTAGTCCTAAATGATGTACTGTATCTAGACGCTTCAGTAGTGAAGGTCTAGCGGAGGAATAGACTACCGATCCGTAGTCAAGTTTGGACAAGACCAATGCCTGGTATAGCTGAATAAGGACATCAGTATCAGCACCCCACTTAATACCGTATAAACATTTTATAAGATTTAAGGTTTTCTTACAATTGGCAATGAGATGCTCGATGTGGGGACGCCAAGTTAATTTCGCATCAAAGAGAACACCAAGAAATTTTACAGATGACACACATGGAATGGGTTCTCTATCCAGGTAGAGAAGAGGGTCATCATGTAATGTTCTTAATCGACAGAAATGTACACATTTGGTCTTTGTTTTAGAGAATATAAATCCCTTATCGCTAGCATTCCTATATATCCTATCTATTTCGGGTTGAAGTTTCCTATTAAGTTCGCAGATACTGGTGTCTGACGCGATAATACATAGGTCGTCTACAAATAAAGAGCAGCCAACATTCGGACTCATATTTTCCGTTAAGCTGTTGATGGCACAAATAAACAGCGTGCAACTCAGTGATGATCCCTGAGGGACTCCATTCTCCAACATTCGGGTCGATGACAAGCTATTTCCAACTTTGACTCTAAAGTGCCTTTCTTCTAGGAAGGAAGAGATGAATTTTGGCAAGTTACCCCTTAGACCCCACTCGTGAAGTTGTACTAAGATCCCTTGGCGCCAGGTCATATCGTAAGCCTTGACTATATCAAAGAATATTGCTACTGTGTGTTTTCTTTTCAGGAATCCTTCTTGAATGTGATTTTCAATATATACAAGTTGGTCTATTGTCGATTTATCTTTTCTGAATCCTGATTGGTGTTCCGTAAGAAAGTGGCCTTGCTCCAGAACCCAGGTTAGTCTTTCATTTACCATTTTCTCCATGACTTTTCCCAGACAGCATGTGAGGCTTATAGGTCTATAGTTGGACATTATTAGGGGACTCTTGCCATCCTTCAGAATAGGTACGATCAGAGCCTCTTTCCAAACGCGAGGATATATACCAGTTATCCAGATGTTGTTATATACATTGAGAAGTGCGTTTTTCAGGTTTGTGGGTAAGTGAGAAAGCATCTCAAAGTTAATCTTATCAGGTCCAGCAGCGGATTTTTTCATACACCTCAAAACCGATTCTAGCTCATATAGCTGAAAAGGGATATTATATGAAAGCTGATTCTCATCATCGAAGTCTAAAACGGACTCAGAGGTTAGTCTCCTCACTTGGAACTCGGGAGCGTAATTAGAGGAGCTGCTGATACTTGAAAAGTGGTCAGCAAAGGCCTCAGTGATGGCAGCGTGCTCAGTAATGATGGACCCGTCAGCTCCCCTGATGCTATTAATATTTCGGTATGATCTCGTCCCGCAAATAGTGCTCACTTTATTCCATACCTCACTGGGACTGGTGCTGGCTGTGATAGAAGTGACATACTCTTTCCATGAACGTCTTTGGCTTTCAAGCATCAAACGGCGAGCTTTTGCTCGAGCTCGTTTGAATTTGATGAGGTTTTCCATATTCGGGTGCCTCCGAAATGTATTAAATTCTCTCTTTTTAGCCCGAATCGCTTCTGCTACGTCACTGTTCCACCATGGTACGGTTTTCTTGTTCAAACGTTCGCGACTAAGTGGAATACTTGAGAGAGCAGCATCCATAATTATATTTGTTAGATTCTCGACACATAGCGAATCTAGTAGTGCATTATCTACCGACGACAGTTTTTCTTCAAACATACGCCAGTTGGCATTTGACATTACCCAATGTTGAGGAATTGTGCTGCAAGGCTCTCGAGCGTCTAGTACATCTATCATACATGGGAAATGGTCACTGTTATATAAATCATCGGCAGTATACCATTTTAATCTGTCAACTAACGTCGATGAGCACATAGCTAGGTCAATAGCAGATAGATTTCCAGACCTAGCTGAGAAATGTGTAGGGAGTCCAGTGTTAAGCAAAGCCAGACTTTGGTTCTCTAGTAGATTTTCTAGCCTCCGACCTTGCGTATCCAGTTGTGATGATCCCCATGATGGGCTGTGCGCATTAAAATCTCCGACAAATAAGTACGGATCCGTAAATTGGAGAAGAATATTCTCCAAGTCTTGGGAGGACCACTCAGCATTTGGCAAGTAGATATTACAAATTACTAAACTTATAGGAGCCTTGACCTTTACTGCGACAGCCTGTAAATTTGTATTTATTGGAACCGTTTCAAATTGAACATCATCTCTTACAATTATAGCTACCCCACCATGTGCTCTTTCACCATATAACATATCTTTCCTGACGATTGAATATCCTCTCAAAGAATAATATCTGTTGGGTAATAGATGCGTCTCTTGTATGCACATACACATAGGCTTGTGTTCGCTTAAAAGCAGCTTCAGGTCACAATAGTGCAGTACAATGCCGTTACAATTCCAATGGATTATTTTTTCTGGCATTATTTAGCAGAACACATAAATGGGAGGACCTTTGTGTATGTGTGAGCATAGCTACGAGTATAAATAAATAAATAAATAAATAAATAAATAAATTAAATAAATAAATAAACAGATAACTATACAAGCAAGTAAATAAGTAAATAAATAAATATATGAGTATATAGGACAACACATAATACATTTGGAAACGATATGGTAGAACAGAGAATAATAAAACACGATTACTATGTACACAAATGAATATGAATAAATCAGGTTGTAGAACTGATAACTTCATAGTACTACCGTCTCGGCTTGCCTTTAGGCCAGCCTCGTTTTTTGGTCACGGTAGTGTACTCGCTTTGACTACCATCCTCATCGGTGGTAGTCTCGGCCTCCTTTCGTAGTCTCTTCCGCTGTTCAGATACAGCTGAGACATTCGTGGAGGCGGAGTCTGATCTATCTCTGACATGTAACAAACTAGGATTTTCGGGAATCTTAAACGTCGCTGCCGGAATAAGTTTACATAAGGTTTCTCTGACAACTTTCAGTATTTGGGGAATGATTGTTGCTTCAATCGAAGTGTGAGAGAGAGGCGGAGCAGAAGAGGTTGCTGCGGAAGTTGCTGCAGCGTAAGTGATGTTAGGTTTAGGGGTCACTTGTTTCACCTTTTTCTTAGCTTCAGCATAAGGGATTCTTTCTAAGACTTTGACTTTCTGTATCGCAGTTTCTTCTTTGTATCTGGGGCAACCTCTATATAGTGCGGAGTGAGGTCCTTCGCAATTAATGCACTTCTTAGGATCCTCACAGGCTATTCCTTCATGAGGAGCTTTTCCACAGACGCAAACTTTTTCCTTCTCACATTTTTCAGCAAAATGTCCAAATTCGTGGCATTTGAAGCAACGAACTGGAGGAGGAATATAAGGTCGAACTGGTAACCTATAGAAGGCAATTTTAATATATGAGGGTAGTACAGGTGTATTAAATGTTAGCACATGGGATGCAGTCTCGAGCGTTTCACCATTTCGCCTAGATTTCAATCTTCTGACATCTGTAACACCAGTGGTAGACAGCTCTTCTTTCAATTCATCTACGGAACAGTTAAGCAGGTCTTTACAGACGATAACACCCTTAGACTGGTTCAGAGTTTTATGAGGCACTACAGACACATACCACTCAGAGAATTTTGTCACTTCCAATAATCTTTTAGACTGATTGTCACTAACAGTTTCTACTAAGAGTCCATCTTTAATCTTTCTCACTGAACGGGTTTCGCCGACTAGACCATACAAAGTTTTCGCAACAACAAACGGGCTAATTTTCTCAAAACTAACGGGGGTTCCATCCCCCGACCTTTGTATGAGCAAGAACCGGGGAACTCGTTCCTCCGTCTCTTTGCCCAGATGTTTGTGTGGCTCTCGTCCACCATTGTTACCTGCATTTGAGGAAGCAGGTGTTCCTGTTTCATTAGGTTCATTTCCCATGAGTACCTGTTGTATTTTCATCTCTCCGGCTCCCCACCCTCCATGGAGCCCTCATATGGGGAAGTCACGCTCACAAGCTGAACGGAGCTTCAGGGATACCGGAGAGGTATAGCCTCCGAGATTGGCTCCAGCAAGGCCGGTGGATCACTCCACCGTCTACCTTCACCAACCTCTAAAGACTCACCCTGCCATCCCTCTGACGGGATAGCGCAGCCGATTAATTGGGAGTGGGTTAGCTCCCAACCGCCCGTCTAGCCGAAATCCAGGCCAAAGTGGTGTGTTGTGAGACGGCACGCACGACACCAGGCGTACCGCCCACTCAACCACCAGGACTCCTTCATCCGACGACACGGGTCGCGTGGCACGGCACAAACACCACGGAGACTTTCCGTATACCCCACAGCCAAGCCTCAACTCTGTGGGGCACCTCTTAAGGCGAGGCATCCTGCTGGGGCCCCGGGATCGCCACCCCCGTATATAGCAATGAGCACATGTCGTAACATGTGCAGATTGTCTATACCCCCCTGAGGGTGAGATGTTTCTTAGATCCATCTGAGGTGACTTCAGGGTTTTGCAATGGTTTTCCCCGAAGTCACCCCATCCGGAAGCCCCCCGACCGACGACAAGGTCTTACATCTCCTACGGGGGGATGACATCAATTAAGGACTCTGTTCCATTAGAAAGCCTAGTTGGTTCATTTATCACTTGCGTAAGGTTATAAGAAGCCAGCAAAGAATTTAAAAAAATTACATCATCTGAGTGTGGTTTGAGTAGATTAATATTTAAATCCCCCATAAAGACTATTTCATTAGAAGTCGGGTATAGTGTAGACAGAGTGTCATCTAGGTCATTTAGTGAACTGTAGCTTACGTGGGGAGGCTTGTACAATACTCCTATTACTAATTTTTGCGACTTGATACAAATTTCAATCCATAACTGCTCCAACCCATCACCTGTCATCTGTGGTAACTGACTCATAAGGGACCTATGTTTTCTACCTTTTCTAATGAGAATTGCAACCCCGCCACCCCTTCTGTGCTCCCTGTCTTGCCTTATTAAAAAGTACCCCGGTATTTCTATAACATTAGATAGAATAGTAGGTTTAAGCCAAGTTTCCGATATGCCTATTACATCAAAGTTTTGCATGAGAACATAATTTTTGAGATCATCAAAAGTACTGACTATAGACCGACAATTTAGATGAGTTAATAATAAGTTGTGAGAAACAGTTGGAATAATGTCATATTCTGACAAAAACGAGCGTACAAGGTAGATACCAAAAATATAAAAAACGGCTCACCTTTAAAAGAAAGTATACAAGCATAGCAACCGACAAGTGTACATAATATTTCAAATATAGAAAATTTAGAGCACATAAGTTCAAGTTCATGTAGATACAGTAAGCGGAAAGGTTGTCTAACCCCATCGTACTACAAAACGAAGGGCAAAAATAACGCATGCGGTATATGAATTTACCAATGTTAACCATAGTCAATTCTAGACTTCAGTTGCTCACATCGCTCAATAAAACATGGACACTTGGTATCTGATGCGGCATGGTCAACAGAGACAGTATTATGTCAACAGAGACAGTATTATTATGTACAGGTCTATTTACCGAAATTTCAATAAAATAGAGCCTTCAGCTTCGACTTTTTATGAGGACATTTGAAATCCAAAGTTTATGTTACGCAGTCCGGTTCTATAGACGATCTCCACAGCGACTGCAGAGATATTGAGAAGTGCGCGAAGATATTTTGAATACCGTACATCTGTATGGACCGAAATGACTCACATTTGGAAACTTTCTTACGATAATATTTCAGGTAGTTAAAATAATACTAACTTTAACTCTCACTGTCACTGAAGAGAGCTTATGCAGAGCCTCTGTCTGTCCGTCCGTATACAAAAGATGATAGCCAAAATTACAGGTGCTAGAGAAAAACTAAATGCAGATTCGGAATCAGCATGAAAAAACTAGCCCGGAAAAAATCCGGTTTTGTCAATATCGCTTCCAGTTAAAAAAAAAACTTTAAATTTTTATACCAACAAATTCCACGGTGATAGCGCCATTTATTGTATTTTCAATGTTTTCCCCCGTATTTTCCCTCCAAAATGATGTATCACAAGTATGGTGGTCTCATTTAAGATATTGAAGTAGAGGTTGCTGGGGTGAGGGGTTTGATGGCATAATAATGACGTACTCGGTGTGAGTTTCCCTTCGAAATAAAAATCAAAATGTCAAAGTGATTTTTAGTTGTATCATTTCAGAGATGTCATGGAAAATTTTAGCTGGGACTCACTGTATAACTTGAGATATGTTTAATTTTAATATTTGTAAATATACTATAGTAGCTTTGAGGAGTACATTGGCAATGAATAACTATGTGCAATATAGGAAGTTACATTTTTGTAATTATGTATTTAATTTAGAATAGTATTACATTTTTGTTTAGCTTAAAGGGCACTTTCTTTTTTTTATGGTCGGTCTCCCACAAAGGCTGAAAGCCTATGGCGCTGTAGAAGCGGCGGGAGAGGATAAAAGTCGGTTCACGTTAGATTTGAAACGCTGCAGATTGTAGTCGTCGGGAAACAAATTCCCCGGCAGCTGATTCCACAGCGTCGAAGTTTTCCAAAAGAAGGAATGCTGGAGGAGACTGGTTCGGGGAGTAAGGACCTCGACCTGGTAACGATGAGCTCGCAGAGCTTCTCTAGTGTTCTTGGTTCGAACGGCCTTTGGTGTTATTATTTGGGAGAGCTCACTCGAACATCTTCCGTGATAGAATCTGTAAAACAGGAATAGGTCAGCCACCTTCCTTCGATGTTCCAGGCTGTGGAGGTCCTTTGTGAGGTTAGGCGTATCGATTAATCTAATTGCTCTTTTCTGGATAGTGCCAGAAGCTTTAGAGAGTGCTTCGGAGCGCATTCCCATACATGGGAGCAATACTCCAGCGATGGTCGGACATGTGCCTTGTAGAGCAGCAGCAGTTGCTCTGTTGTATACAACTTCCTACAGCGGAATAAGACTCCAAGCTTCTGGGATGCCGTTTTAGCAATACTGACGACGTGATCATGCCAGCACATGTTATTGTTGATGTTGATCCCCAAAAGCTTGACGGAAGGTGATTCGACTATCGGGTGACCCTCCATTTCCACGGTTGGTAAGGCAACGTAAGACTTCTTTGTAAGTGTTGTTGCCTGAGTTTTCTATATGTTGAGCTGTACTCTATTGACTGATCCCCACTCGAAAACCGCCTTGATATCTACATACTTACATTTTGGCAAAATGACTCAGTCGCTGTACAATCATTTACTTCTTGCATACTAGCAATACAACATATTCTATTCAACTAGAATGTATTTTATTTATATTTTCTACTATATCTTACACTGCCAACAACTGGTCTATAATAGCTGCTGCTTTGGCGTCCATAACTAGCTGAAATTAATAAAAAAGGTGTTGTGGAATCAAAATGTTAATGGCCTTAAAACAATCGTATTATGTACTTATAAGCAAGAACTTAAAAACACGTATCGAGCAAGATAATGTAGAAAACTAGAATGATCTATTACAAACAAGGAACATTTTTTCTAAAAGTGAAGAACATTCATAACATCCCCGTTCTTATTTGAACATTCAATTGAAAGTTAACCATAATCACATCAAATGTATGTCAGATGAATTAAAATTCTAAATATTGTAGCCACTTAAACTCATCTTTCGTATTAACTAAATGTCAGAGGAACAACCTCTATACTTTACCGCAAGAGCACTTATAATGAATAACAAGTGGGAAAATAGTCAGCCGCAGGGATATTTTCCTTGAAGATAGAGCTTTCATCATGGCTCTTTTATACAAGCCAGCACTAATTAAATTTCATTGAGGAATTAATTTGCGTTTTCTGCACTTTTCTTTACCTTATTAGACAGTTTTATTTGCAGCAAAAAGTTGCTATAAATAGGTGCAAGCCATTCTTAAAATATATTCTCTGATTTTTAATTCAGAGTTGTCGTAAAGACTTCTACGTTTTGTTGGGATTATTTCAAAATGAGGATATTGTGAAATATCTTGTATAAGAGATTACCCACTTAAACTCAGTCTAATATATGACACATCCTAGTATTTAAAAACTGCGTTATTTGTGTCATCGTCATCTACTATAATAATTTCATTAATTACTTAAGATACGACGAAAAATGTCTGGAGTCCACTTAAGTCCGGAAATTGTATCTCAATTTAGATCCTTGAATTGTGAAATAATTGATAATTCTGAAGCCTTTCGCGACGGCAACTCTTCTTAAGTATACGGTTGTGAGAAGTAGAGGTACAAAAATATCAAGACGAGAATTTCTAACAGCTATCAAAAAAATACTTAAAGTATCACAAAGTACTCCCACATTTCAATTACAATGAAAACGTGTTACAAATTTTAATTTCTAGCAGTTCATCTTCAAAGTAAATTTTATTGCCGATGAGTCTGTTTATATTCCTGCAAATTTAAAATAGCAATAAAGTAAACAGAACGACAAAGTATACTGCATAAGACATTTGCGCCTTCCATCATCCTCACCACCCCAAATTTCACCCCTTCTGGAAAGATTGGAAAATAATCAGGAACCCCTATAACACCCCAAAACATCGTCTGATGCATTTGTGGGAATTTTAAATATTGCCCCAACGCTATTGCACCGATGCCAAAATATAGTAGTAGTAACATAGTATGCAGGAGCATATCATACCCCTAATTTTATTCAACCTCTAACTGGTCTGACAAATTACAAGCGTGTTATGAGTTATCACTATCTCCGTCTAATATTCAACCTACCCAGAGTAGCAGTAGTAGCAGTAGTTGTATTCATGATAGGTTTTCCATTGACCTGTCAAGAGAGGACCTAGGCGCATACAATCATTTTCTAGGTCTATCCCAACATTGTCTTGCCTATTACAGAAACCAAGGGACTTGGAATTCTTTGATGTATATGTTAGGAGCAAACACAGATTTCGGCCAATGGACGGAAAATATGGCCAAAATGCGTTTTGGCTGCTACCGTTTTGCCAATGTCCGAATTATCGCTTTCCGGCTGTTTAGTGTAGCCCAGAACGCGTTTTGGGTCACACCACTCTCATGAGTGACAAATGTATTTTCAGTCGGCCATGGCCAGTGTGAACCTCCACCAGGAGGTTGAGCGTCTCTCTGCCTTTATTCAGAAGCGTACGGGGCTCTTTTCAGGGCCCACTATGAATCTTTTAGCTTGCTTGCAGTCATCTCTCTCTAACCACGCCAGTTCCTTGTAAGCTCAGTCGTCCAGCGAAACATTGACCTGCTGTCTGTTAATTCCAGGCATAAGTTCTGGACCGATGCAGGGGCTACCTGCAGCTATCCTCGCTGATCACAGTATCCGGTACACCAATGTGTACGGGAACCCACAGCAGGGTCACCTTCTTATAGCTTGCTATTTTCTGAGGGGCGACAGAGCATTCTTGAGCCGGAGCTGATCTGGCTCTCCGAGCTGCTACCGCTTTTAGAGATGCCTGGTTATCAGAGCATATAATATACTCTATTGAGAACACTGTCCGACTTCCTACGAGTGTGCCGCCATCAATATGGTGTACACCTTCGCCTGGAAAACAATCGTGCAGTTTCCCAAGGCAAAGCTTCACTGCACTGCTCTTTCCTCCAGGCAGAAGTCGGCGTGAACATTCCAATAAACAGTGAAGACATATTGACTATACAAGCAAAGGGAAGTAGTACGATACGATAACTGCCGGCACGTGTTACTGTTTAGACTGACTAATTCAAAAGTTTCCCAATCGCATGTACAGGGTGAGTCCTTGACTGATGCTTTTTTTAAAACTGTCTGTAGAAGTCGTTGAAGTAAACAACTTTTTCAAATAACTTTTTTCAGGAAACTGATAATAAGCGAGATACAGAATCAATAAAAGTAAATCTGGATATCAACACGTACATACTATTTATGCTTAGCTACTTGCTCAGATTTTTGTCTCATTGCTCTCATAATGCATTATTCATTCTCAGTCTATAATAGTTAATTTTAAATTGGTATATCCTAAAAGTCGTTTCATAATAATGTGCTACTTTTAGGATTTCCCAATTTAAAGTTACCAACGATAACCACAAAGTATGACTACTGTGCTGACTTGACAAAAATCCGAGCAAAAAGACGAAACATCAGCAGGCTAGGTACGTCTTGTTACTTAAGCCAAATATACTTTTATTTATTCTGTAACGTGCTTATTTGTCAGTTTTCGAAAAAAAGTTACTTAAAAAGTTGTTTATTTTAATAACTTCTATACACAGCAAAAAGGTAGCACCTTTTATAATGAATTTACACCCACGTTATAAAGTCATACTTATAATAATGTTTATGTAGAACAAATTAATTGACATGTTTTACAGTATAGAATATCTCAGAAATATTTGTCTTCAATAAGCTTCGTGTTAATAGCCTGGCGCTGCTTATTTGTTCTCCCCTCTTCCCACGCGCAAGGATGTGCCTTCTATGGGCTTTTGCATATTTATTGGCGATATTTTTAATTTCATGTTTGCTATTGTATTGGTATCGTAACATTGATCAATAAATACTATTATTATTATTATTGTTAGAACTCACCCTGTATAATAATTTGCTATGTAAATTCTTTAATAAATACACGGCACTACGAAGCTAACAGCAAACTAATTGAGCGGAAAATCCGAATCGCATTCGAGTAAATCCCCGAAAACGTTCGTCTGCCACGCAACATGCAGCTAGTGTTTCTTATCACTCGTTAGCCATTTGCTTTTACATAACAGCTAAAAGCGCGTCGGCACCTCGTATCTTAGTTGACTAAGCGAATATTAGAAACTTAAGCGGCTAGTGAATAGAGGCTTTTTATTATGGTCAGCCTGAGGCTGGCGCTGTAGAAGCGGTGCGAGAGGATAAGTGTCGGTACACGTTAGATTTGAAGCGTTGCAGGTTGTAGCCGTCGGGAGACAAATTCCCTGGCATCTGCTTCCACAGCGTCGGAACTCTCCAAAAGAAGGAATGCTGGAGGAGACTGGTTCGGGGGTAGGGACCTCGACCTGGTAAGGATGAGTTCGCAGAGCCTCTCTAGTGTTCCTCGTTCGGATAGCCTTCAGTGTTATTATCTGGGAGAGCTCGCTCGAATATCTTCCGTGATAGAATCTGTAACACAGGGACGTCATCCACCCTTCTTCGACGTTCCAGGCTGTGGAGGTCCTTTGTGAGGTTAGGCGTATCGACTAGTCTAATTTCTCTCTTCTGAATAGTGTCCAGAAACTTTAGAGAGTGCTTCGGAGCGCATCCCCATACAAGGGAGCAATACTCAAACAATGGTCGGATCTGTGCCTTGTAGAGCAGCAGTACTTGCCTTGCTTTCTACAGCAGAACAAGACTCTGAGCTTCTGGGATGTCGTTTTAGCAATACTGTCGACGTGGTGGGATCAGGACATGTTATTGTTGATGTTGATCCCCAAAAGCTTGACGGAAGGTGACTCGACTATTGGATGACCCTTCATTTCTACGGTTGGTGACATCACTCATTACCTTTGGAGAATAAACAAATGAAAATTTATGTAAGATAGACAACGATAACACTAGTTACACAAATGACTATATTTAACACGTTTGTACTTGTAAAAAAGGTACGTTTTTATTTCATTTACAGGCTACAAACTTTCAGTTATTATTATTTACCATATGAACACTTTTTATTCTTTATTTATTAAACTAACACATCCGACAAAACCAATACTTCTGTTTAGGTCTTCAACGCCAGAGAAACACATATCAAATGGTACCGATTCAAGCAGCTACTACATCTGATGAAACTTTCATTGAGATCATGGTTACAAACAGCAGACATCCACTGGTTCAATTCTTTTTAAATGAAATATCTTCGAATATAAAAAACGTTCACAATTGACTATTCAATAATGTTGTTATTGATTAGATCTGGTTCTTTTATATCGTAGTCCTCTTTTTACTTCCCACACCGATAGGTGAGGGGAGTATTGTGATCGCGAAAATTTTCGATTTTGAGATAATACGTTTTTTGGGCATGTTATGATGTGTACACAACGAAAATCCACGTCACTCATTTCCGTCGGTCTGTCTGTCTGTCGGTCTGTCTGTCTGTCTGTCGGTCTGTCTGTCTGTCTGTCTGTCGCGTTTTTCTACCCTCGTAATCTCAGTAACCGCTGCATGGATTGTGATGAAATTTGGGCAGCGGTATGCTGTGGGGTCGTAGTAGGTAATGTTTCTATAATTTTGAAAATCGGTGCATAGGCGGCGGAGTAATTAGCAAAAAACAAAAAAAATTCAATATTGCTGAAACTTCGTTTTTAGGCGTTTTATGGGTCCCTGATCATTTTCTACTTTTTTTTGAGTGGGGGTGAAATTGGGGTGCTTGGGGGGTGGGGGGTTGTAAAATTGAAAAGTTTGTTGTATTCATAGTAGACTACCCACTGACCTGTGAAGGAATACCTAGCGACATAAATAACTTTTTTAGGTCTATCCGAACATTGCCTTATGCCTATTACAGAAACTAAAGGACAGAATTTTTTCCGATGTATACATACCTACGAGTATTGCTTTAGATCGTTCTATATTATGTAACGACGAAACTGTTCAATTGATTTTAATGAAATTTTGACACAGCATTACTACCATGGCGAAGATGGAAAACGCGTATGGTTTTGATAAATCGTGCCAGTGGCGGCGCAGAAATAATAAAAAAAAACTAAAAATATAAAAACAGCCCAAACTTCGTTTTTAAGCGTTTTATAGGTTCCTGATCATTTTCTACGTCTTTTTGGGTGGGGGTGAAATTGGATTATTTGGTTGCAAGGGATCTTAGACTAAAGCTTCATGCTATGGGAAAATAATAAACTGGTATCAGCGAAATGTGTGGGAAGTACTGAGTCAATCAACTTGACTTCATTTTTTTCCTTAGGTTTAGCTTTTGACCTCCATGTATACAACAGTACTTGATGTAGTAATACTTTAGATTCACATTAGCTTTCTCTATACTATGTGGTACACGTTTTCGTGGCAGAAGTAAAGGTTCTATTATCTCTCATCCAGTATTCGGTTAATGTTTGCTCTTTATGCACTTCTAGTTCCTTTATGAAACCTTCAAATGAACTAAACGTATCTCCAAGCTTCATATCCACCAGTAATAATAGTAAAAATCGAGATTGAAACTAAAAACACCATTCACCAATGACTGAAGGTAAACAGAGCGTGAAGATAACCTCAAACTTCTTATGTGGAAATGTCGGGTGCCGGGATTACTTTTCTAAGGTAAAAAATCCCGGTTGCCGGGACCTGAAAATTACAATCAAAATCCCGGATGCCGGGATTTCAAATTTAAATGTAAAAAATCCCGGTTGCCGGGATTTTGATTGTAATTTTCAGGTCCCGGCTGCCGGGACCTGCTCCACTGCCAACAAATTATTGTGACTTCATAGTACTTATAACCAGTAAGCAGTGAGACGCGAGACTTTTTTCAGTGTTATTGCCTGAGTTTTCTGAATGTTATACTGTACTTGTAACTGTACTACTAGTTGGTGTAGCATTGCCTCAATGTTGCACCTATACTTAAAAATCCGTACTTGTCCTCCTACCTATGCATTTAAGCCTGTACGGTATCATCCTATAAATGCATCCTGTATGTCCCTTAATAGAGAAAGTTCCCTGTATTCCCCATTAGGACGTTTTCATTTTCAGCATGACCGCATAAGCCTCTCGGACAACTGCATATCTGATAAAACCTCCAAAGCTGATGGCCTGACCGCCATTGCGGCGCATTGCCTTTGGATTGCAATTTACAACCTAACTAATTTCAACTCGATTGCATCCTTCTCGCGTTCCTTTTTCGTACCGAAGAGCATCCCGGTTCCTATAATTTCCGAGGTAATACTGTCCTAGCCAAATACGGTATGTTGACTGGTGTCTCACAATTTTGTACTTTCGAGTAAACAAAAGGACTATCGGATTTTTTTACATATACCTACCGTGGAAAAATTTAGAGTTTGAAGTATCGTGAATATTTTGTGATAACTACATAGACAGCTCTCACGCGAGATTCAGGGACTATGCCGAAGAGATAAGAACTCCTATATACAGCAATTGTGCCAGGAAATAGAGATGCATGCCAATACTAATCATCCGAAAGAGATGCTTTTTGAGGTCAAATACCTCAGTCGGGATTTTAAACCCAAATCTTGGGCTGTTGAAAATTCCGAGGGACAGCTAATTGCCAAATTGCATGAGGTTATTGAGGTATGGCGAAATTAATGCGAAAACCTGTACCATGAGGATGGCCCTCAGGCCCTCTCATTGGATTTTGAATATGAACCTGATATTCTTTTGTCTGAAGTGGAACATGCCCTCAACTAGTTAAAAACTAATAGAGCTACAGGCATTGATGCTATCTCCAACAAATCCAGACAATTATCGCCTACTTTCTTTAATCTCTCATGCAAGCAAGGTTCTACTATATACTTTACAGTCTCGTTTGGAGGGTTTTATTCGCTGGCAAATTTCTCAGGCGCAGGCAGGTTTCGTAAAAGGACGCGGTACGCGTGAACAGATCTTAAACTTAAGACAGGTTATTGAAAAAGCCAGAGAGCATTATTTTCCCGTTTTTATCTGCTTTGTGGACTACTCTAAGGCGTTTGATAATGTAAAGTGGCCTAAACTGTAGGAAATCCTTATCTCCATGGGAGTCCCTTACCACTTAATATTTCTCATACAGCAACTCTATGAGTCTAGCTCAGCTCGTGTAAGAATTGATGGTAACCTGTCTGGTCAAACAGCAACCAGAAAATGGGTTCGTCAGGGATGCGTATTATCTTCGATGTTATTTAACATTTACTCTCAATTTGTGATGAGATAGGTATTGGACAACTGGAATGGCGTGACCATAACATCACTAAAGCTACCAAAATGTCGCTGGTTCAGTCTCTTGTGTTCTCCATATTTTTGTATGCCTCGGAAGCTTGGACTGTGAAAATGTCAGATCGAGCTCGCATAGACGCTTTTGAAATGTGGACGTGGAGGAGAATGCTGAGAATTCCTTATACGGCCAATCGAACTAATGTTTCCATATTGGATGAGCTCGGTAATCAAAGAGACTATCCTCCATTGTGTCGACGAGAATGCTTACATTCTTCGGACATATACACAGTAGCGATAATATGGAGAAACTTGTAGTTTAGGGTTGTGCCCCGAGTGGGCGGCGCCGTGGCCGTCCCCCTACACGCTGGGTGGATGCGACGAAACAGTTGCTAGATATGAGTATCAAGAGCGCCACTGAACTGACAGTAAATCGCGAACGATGGCGAGCTACAGTTCTCAAAACTATTGATAATACTCGTGTCGGCAATACTCTAGCTCCGGCTTAATGCATTTTACTAGTTCACAACATGTCTGTTAAGACATAGTGACTATCATGATGATGACATCAGAAAAAGCCATGGTACAGAAGGGGTCAAATTGGAAAACAGAGAGAGGATTGAAGCCAAATTTAATTGCAACAAATATTGACGGGCTGCGCCCAATCAACACCTGACTTATACCTTGTTACCACAACTGATGGCACCAACGACATGTGGAGATATAAGTGATTCGGGAACTAGATGGAGGATTTAAGAGGTACTTATTGACAACTTGTGCATACACTGATCTTAATTTAATTTGCTAATCTGTAGTAGATGTGCTAGAAGGGTGCGTGGCATCATTACTTTTGCTCAGCTTGCTTTCCTTTGCTGCCCTCAATTGTTATAACAACGTATACAGGGTGTCCAGTAAGTGTGTAATTCTTCGACATCTCGCAAGGTATATCTGATAGAAGAAAATGTCAAATACAAAAGTTATTTGGTTACTTAAGACGTGTATTCTAAAAGTATTTAGAAATATACAGCGTGTTGCGTGAAAGTAGGATAGTGGTCAACTTGATTTTTTTATATGGAACTATAACTTTTACTTGAATTTTTCTAATTTCCATCATTGATCTCTATTGAAACCTAAAATATTTTTGGGGTCGTTTGCGACGTTGCCAAGTTATAATTTATTTTCTATTAATTTCCGGATTTGCAAGGTCCTTCAACTTTTCTCAATAATATTACACAGCTAGTTACTTGAATATTAAGTGGATATTATTTTGGATGTCACCAGCAATTTGTATCTACAGGGTATTTTTAACAGAATTTTAAATTACGGCAACTTGAAGGTCATCTTACTTTGTTTTTTTAAATGTGACACCCTGTATGTTTTATTTTAAATCCAAATATCTACTAATACACTATCTCGCCTTGTAATATTTTTTTTTCGCATTTGCGGCGTTGCCCAATTTTTAAACAAATATCCCCGATTTTAATTTATGTCGAACTTAGTAAGATCTCACAATTTCAAAATTTTGTATCTGTTAATTATTGTTATACGGCAACACCGCTTTTTCAGTAAACAGTACCGGAACGCTTAAATATTTCCAAAACTGCCACAGCTGGAACGGTGAAATTCAATACTTGGGGGTTTTTGAACATACAGAATTCAAAAACGCTAAAATCAGTATTGTCAGATTTACCACTTTTATGTTAGACTTCATAAATAGGGCATAACATTCAAAATTATGAAGTATAGGATTCTATTTAAAGTGAATTAAAATCGGGGATATTTGTTTAAGAATTTGGAAAAATAGTTTATAACTTGGCAACGTCACGAACGTGAAAAAAATATCACAAGGCGAGATAAGGTATTAGCAGATATTTTGATTTAAAATAAAAAATACAGGGTGTTACATTTAAAAAAGGAACAAAGTAAAATGACCCTTAAGTTGCCGTAATAATTCAAAAGTCTGCCAAAAACACCCCGTAGATACAAATTGCTGGTAACATCCAAAATAATATCCACTTGATACTCGAGTAAACCGCTGTATAATATTATTAAGAAAAGTTAAAGGAATATATCAATTTGGACGTATTACTTGCGACCTTGCAAATCCGGAAATTAATAGAAAATAAATTATAACTTGGCAACTTCGCAACCGATCACAAAAATATTTTAGGGTTAAATAGAGATCAATGATGGACGCTAGGACGAATTTTAAAAAAAGGTATAGTTCCATATAAAACAATTAAGTTGATCACTAATCTACTTTCCCGCAACACCCTGTATATTCCAAAATATTTTTAGAACATGCGTCTTAAGTAACCAAATAACTTTTGTATTTGACATTTTCTTGCATCAGGTATACTTTACGAGATATCGAAGAATTACACACCAACTAGACACTCTGTATTATTGTTCTAAATTTGGGATCTTGGATCTTCGTCGAGGCCCAACTGTTGCAGGTGTGGTGTGGATCTGTTTTGTGTGTCGGTGTTTCTATGGCAAGGTGTGTGTAGCGTAGGCATCATTGGGGATAGCAGTATCTATTAAATAGGTAATTTTGACTGTAACATTATATCTGATCTATTGGCTCGGACAGCTTTGTCTTGATGTATTTGAACTTCCCAGTATAGCTTGCAGTTATTGTTTTCGGGTATTGATGTCTGCGAATATGGATCTCTGTTCTCTGTTAGTTCGTGTGTTGTGGCTAATGCTTGGCGTATAACTTTGGCTGCAATGCAATCGGTTCCAGTTTGTGCAATAGTTGGATCGGACTTAGATACATCTTTGGTTATGTATTTCTTGTAGCTTCACGTGGCATGGACTTGATCCTGGATAGCAAGCATGCAGCACTACGTTTCTGGAAAGAGCTGACCATCCTCCAGCCAAAGATATGACTGTTTTGCATTGATGAGGTCTTGTGTAACACGTATCTATGTTTGCCATTGGAGTGTCTTTTAGAACTAGGCGTGGGTTTTTTCTTGTTTGATTGCATGTGATGGTGCGTGCTGTTGCGTGGTCTGGACAAATAAGGATTATTATTCCTATTATGAATACGTCTATATTTGCTAGATTCGCTAAATTCTGAAAATTGAGGTAAATGGACTGCTAGAGACTTGGTGACTTCCAGGACAAATTCTTAAAAGTGGACAACAACCGAAGAGGCAAAAATTAGCAGCAAAATGGAAGTATAAAACCACCATGATAACACGTAACTAAATTTAAGTGAAGTCTATGCTGTATCTAGCTAATGGGCCTATACCACATTTTTTGTTTATTGGCTCAAACGAACCCTGACACCACGTAGATGCCATAAATAATTTTACAAAATTTTTCTATCGTATTTATACCCGAAAAAAATTGCTCTAAATATTGAATTTTTTGAATCCATACACTTCCCGCCCAGGTCGTGACGTCACCTGTAGGGAACCAATAACAGCTCACTGGTACAAAACAATAGCATCCGCTCGTAGTCATCGGACTACGAAAGGACGCTTCTCATTGGTTCCCTACAGGTGACGTCATCATCGGCTATTTCAAATTACAGTACAATTTTCTTTTTAGTGTTATTCTCATTTGGATCCAGTTTTCTGCTGACTTTTTACAGTAAACGGTCCTATGTATCATCAAAAATAATACCGCAGTAAATAAATTGATCAATTTGAGATCACGGTATAGGCCTATTCTGCATACAGGGCAAGTTTTTACCAGATCGGTCGATAAGTCCACTACTGCAGAAGGTAGTAAAAAAAGTTTTATACAAATGTTGTTGTTTATCTAAATCAGACAACCTATATATTTTACCATACTTAGATTCTACTGATAATCCTCGCTCTTACAACATGAAGTATTATAACATTATACAGAGTATTTCAATAGTTATGACCATCATACTTGTATCAAAATTGCTGTCCAATGAACGTACTGAATATTGAAAATCAATGAAGCAAGCATTATTTTTTTACATGGCAAGATAAGATATATGCTCTAGTTTTAAAGCGGGCTGTAAAAAAGTCAACGACGCATATCCATATACAGGGTGAGGTACAATGCAAAATCTAGATTTTCTCCTTTTTTAAATGTAACCCTCCATATTTTATTATACAAAAAGGTTGCTTTTAATATGCTCTCGAATCTTTCTATAGCATTTCCTCAGGGTGGCTGTGTTGGTATATAGCTATAACGAGCGTACAAATAGTGATACAAGTACGAATTACGACTCAACCAACTTTAGTGTTTTAAATTTGTTATAGATCGTTATGAGTCTTTCAGTTTGTGCGAAATTACGTCGCAGGATTGGCTAAATGCCCAGGAAGGAAGCGGAGAAGAAAGAAGTACACCGCTGTCACACGAACTGACCTTCATAAAACCTATCCGTCCCGTCTAATATCTTGAAAGCTTTTGCCTGTTCCTTCAGCATAACTGGCTCATCGAACGCAGAGCAATCATCCATCCACCTTCCAGAAAAACCGAGAGAGCCAACCCGACAGTAACGCAGACTATTCATAACTTAATTGTGACCTGTTAAGTGCTTAATTACGAAAAGTCGGCTGAAGATAGCGTCGCCTTTACGCCTACGCTACGAAGGTTTTATGAGAGAAATTACCGGGGCCCAGGACCGTAATGGAAATTCATTTTTAGAATCGCTTAGATATTGGATTATCTGATACAGGGTGATCAGATTCTTTTGGCTCTATTGTATGGAACGCGACCTCACACTATTTTAAACCTGGTGTCCCCTTATTATAGTATATAAGAAAATACATCGAATTAAAAAGTTAAAAATAAGCTTAATATAAAGATGAACAAAAATACTAGTATCATTGTGAAAAAGGGTCGGGCGCTCGGTTCACAAATTCAATAATCTTGCATAAAACGCCAACGCTTTCTTCACAATAATACTAGTATTTTTCGTTTTGTTTTAAGCTCATTTTTAACTGTTTTTTAGTTTTTTTAAACTATACTTATCTTTAGTTTTTTAGTTAGCTTAACCTTTAAAGCTTTTTTCAAGGTTTGTCAAATGTATTTATTTTATTGATGAAATAATTAGGTTCTGGAATGATAACAAACTAGCGCGCCCGACAGGCGTCGTTTACAGCGTCGCTCTGTCTACAGCGCTACCTGCCGGATATAATGTAAAGTTAAGGGTCAAGGGTATAGCGCGCGAAATTGAGAATCCAAGAAAAGACGTATTCCCGTGTTAGCGAGAAGGCGTGGCCGCCTGTTCCCTTTCTCCAGTGTATGTGTCTAAGATGAGGGGAGATAAGTCCAAAAATCCAAAGGTAAGGTCAAAAGGTCCAAAGGTAAGGTCCAAAGATCGCCATAAAAATGAATTTCGCATTTCCAAGCTCCTGACGTTACCTTTTAACTTACAGTAATGATTCAAAGAGCATACTGAAGAAGCAAGCTTGCGCTTGTGCAACTATTCAGCCTTTTTTTTGATATCGTGTTTGGTTGTTAAATTACAGGCATTTATAAAATGTATGATTTTGCATTGCGAGTTTTTTTGCACATTAAAAAACTTTTTTGAGAAAATCGAAAATAGTTGTCATTCATTAAGGTCTTAACTATCGCCTTCTGAAATTTTATATATGTAGTTTGAAAATAGACTGAGTTATGCGAGAAATTGTGAGTCCGTGTTTTACATAGCAAATACGTATGTATAAATATGTATATCCAGGCCCCTTAAGGTGTCGCCTAGAGTTCCGCACCGTCAGTTGTAGGTGGCTAAGCACGCGGCCAAGTCGACACATGACACGTTGCAGTTTTAAGACAATAGATGGCGCAGTGTTGTAGTTACTATTGTATGCCTTACAAAATTCAACAACTATCTTTCTAGGAGTATGGGTAAGCATACTTGTCTGACGTAGGCGGTTATGCCAACTTTAATGGATTTTTTGTTAGATGTAATAAATAAATTATTTTGTGATAGATATGAAATCATCAACTTGGTCTTAATTCAAAGGAGTGACACAAGCTCACAAACTCACAAACCCACATACAGGTGAAGCTACAAGCTAATAAAAGTGTCTTGAAAAAGTATAGATTTTTTGGGTAAAAATATTGAGATTCAACTGTTAATAGCAATCATCTTTTATTCACTCAAATCAATGCCATAAATGAAACAAAATGATGGAACTTTACTAGAGAGCATTTACTCACATGCAATTAGATGCAGAGATATTGGTATTAGTAGGTAGTAGGAGTTGTTAATATCTCACACCTAGAGCGTGAGTTACGAAAAATAAATTTACCCTGCCTGTTCGTCGATGGTATCACCTGTTCAAAAGTGGTTTGGTAATCGCTGTAACTTATGGGAGTAGACAAAAATTGTCAGATCATACGCAAATTATCAGAATTCAAGAAAAGCCACACCACTACCTATGCAATAGCTTAACGTAATGTAACAAACTAAAACAAAAAAAAATTTTTATAGAGGTTTGATTGAAATGCTCTGAAAAAAAGAAAATTCATAATTTTCACTCATTTTCGCAGATTTTCTTTATTAGACATCATGAAAACCTCAAACGAAGCTAAAAATATAGATCTAGGTACTCTAGACATAACTTTGAAACTGTGTTGGTAATAAGAGCCCACTAACAACACGCGTTTATCTCTATTACTTTCCCAAAGTCAGTCCAGTACCTCAAATGTCCTTTACAACTTACTATTGGAAAATCTTTACCGCGGATCTTTATCACTTACGCCGCGTCACAGCTACCGCTTCTTTACCAGTATTCGGTACAGTCATTGATGTACCCCCTGCACCACGACACACCGGCTGTCCGGTCAACCCGCAGTGGCTGCTCGCTGCACCAGCGGTTCGTTTGCCCCTGTCGTCGCCGTCGTCAATACAACCTGGCAATGACCACTTAGCAGATTGTATGAAGGAACTCGTACAACTCGATCCAGAATCCCCTGTCACTGTTGCTCATACCGCAAGCTACCAGTTGTTCGCCAAATGCAAAGACTCTCTTCTCTCTCGTCGTAAGGTTCATGCAGTGATAAAACAACTCACCGACTTTGAACAGTATATTTTCTCCAAACTCTTACAACAAGATCCATCGATTAACTAAAAATGACATCCTTCTCATTGGTTGTCATTCCGTTTACCATCTACTGGGCGTTCTCATATCAATTGGATACTCATATTGTAGAAATGCAGTAAATAACTATTCCACTATTGGATTTAGAACGAAGCGACGTGACGTCATATAGCTTATCGTGTATTGTCATCCAAACTAAACGTGTATACAAAATTTTAACTCAATCGGTTGAAGATATCTGCTCCAGAATTGAGTAGCAAGATTCCACCCGAACAAACATATGTACATACATACATTGCAAGTTAAACAAAAGCTTTTAAAAAGGCTTGCAATAGTTGTCTAAATATTATCGACCTCAATCACGTTTCCTTTAAGCTCATCGGTTTAAAACCTCCAAGACTGGAGTGAAACGAATTTCTACCTTCTCTGTGAAAGCTGATCTTGCAAACTCGTTATTATACTTATTTTTATTCCCACCGATGTATCTTTTATTGCCGCTCGATGTCAGAATGATGAAACTTCACCCTTATTCAGAAACAGAAAGTTGCAAAAAGTTGTTACCAGTTTAGGTAGGGAGAAGTAGAAGTTTTAACTCGATAAATCACGCTGTTTGGTCCGTCAGTTTCCTGAAAAAACTTCTCCTACTCCATTATGGAAATTATTAGGTTTGAGTTCATATATCTGGAAACGGAAGCGAATTCATCTTCCTGAAGGTCTCGCGGTTCCACTGCATAATCGTATTATTTTTGTTGAAACGTGGATTACAGTGATAGTACAATGACGCTGGAACCGGCGATTCAAAAAAATTCCTACTCCTTACGAGCATAATACCTTTCCCGTCGACACGTCAAGTTGGAGATGTGTCAGGAAATAAAATAAAGAAGTTTTATATTGGCTAAAATTAAATGGAGACTGAAAAGTGTTATAAATTGGTTGAATGTTATATGTGAATCCCTAACATTTTGGCAGTCAAACTGGATGACAACTAGTTTTGAATATTTGTCGGAACAGATAGGTTCCGGGTTCAAATTTCGTACTGCAAAAATCGTTGAAATGTTTACAGAATTATTTTGCTACTAACTCATCATCATCATAGTCACAATATCTTAACAGACATGTTGTGAACTCGTAAAATACATTAAGTCGGAACTAGAGTATTGCCGAATATTATCAATAGTTTTGAGAACTGTAGCTCGCCATCGTTCGCGATTTACTGTCAGTTCAGTGGCGCTCTTGATACTCATATCTAGCAACTGTTTCGTCGTATCCACCCAGCGCGTATGGGAACGGCCACGGCGCCGCCCACTCGTGGCGTGACCCTAAACTACAAGTTTCTCCATATTATCGCTTCTGTGAATATGTCCGAAGAATGTAAGCATTCTCATCGACATAATGGAGGATAGTCTCTTTGGATTACCGAGCTCATCCAGTATGGAAACATTAGTTCGATGGGCGGTATAAGGAATTCTCAGCATTCTCCTCCACGTCCACATTTCAAAAGCATTTATGCGAGCTCGATCTGCCTTTTCAACAGTCCAAGTTTCCGAGGCATACAAAAATATGGAGAACACAAGAGACTGAACCAGTGACATTTTGGTAGCTTTAGTGATGTTATGGTTACGCCATATTTTAGTAAGCTTTGTCATGGCCACCCGTGCCTGTTGAATGCGTCGTCGAATCTCATTCTCACAGCTACCTGAATTGTCGATCAAAGAACCGAGGTACACAAAACTTTGAACTACCTCACAACGGCCTATTGACTTTGTTTCTCGATGATTGTCATGCTCGCTATCTACGATAATAACCTTGGTCTTGTTGTAGTTAATACCAAGACCAAGACCATATGCTGCACTGTGTTGTTCTAAAACGTTCAATAGAGCTACTAGTTCTTCCTGAGAAGCAGCAATAAGGGTTGTATCATCAGCAAATCTTGAGTTAGATATTTTGCTTCCGCCAATAGTTATATCGCCATTCCAGTTGTCCAATACCTGTCTCATCACAAATTCAGAGTAAATGTTAAATAACATCGGAGATGATACGCATCCCTGACGAACTCCTTTTCTGGTTGCTGTTTGACCAGACAGGTTACCATCAATTCTTACACGAGCTGAGCTAGACTCAAAGAATTGCTGTATGAGAAATACTAAGTGGTAAGGGACTCCCATGGAGATAAGGATTTCCCACAGTTTAGGCCACTTTACGTTCCCAAGAGAAACTCGTAAAAAGAGTACATTTTACGAGTTCACAACATGTCTGTTAAGGCACTATGACTATGATGATGACGTTATCCGACGCCTTGGAATAGTCCACAAAGCAGACAGAAATGGGAAAATAATGCTCTCTGGCTTTTTCAATAATCTGTCTTAAGTTTAAGATCTGTTCACGTGCTACTATCTGCTACTAACTACATCCAATGTTCTATGATTACAAATTACTATCGAGCCGTTAATTGAAAATACTGCTACTAGAAGACGTCCGTTAAATGGCTCGAATACTATTTGGCTAAGTGAAAACAATATTTTTTTGATGTTGAATCTGTAAACTCGAAAAAACGTGAAACTGATATAGGCATACCACAAGGTTCAATTCTTGGCCCTCTCTTATACATCAGATTTGTAAATGCCTTCTGTAGTGCTAAATATGTAATGTATGCCGACGATACGTTATTAATTATTGAAGGAGAAGATCTGGCAACGGTAACATCAACAGCAACCAACAAACTTCTGAGATACGAGGGTTGCTCTATATCTCCGTCAATCCACCAGTACGCAGACAGCTGTTTCACGCTTATTAGCGATCATCAGTGCGCCATACGTCGATTGACGGAGATAGAGAGCATCCGATTTTTCATGTTTACTAAACATGTGACAGCAGACGACAGAAAGGTTCTGCCGGTGCGGCAGGCCCGAGGGTGACGGCAACCAAAGAAAATCGTTGCGCACTGATGATCGCTAATAAGCGTGAAACAGCTGTCTGCGTACCGGTGGATTGACGGAGATATAGAGCAACCCTTGTATATCGACTTTCATATGCAGCAGCATATAGAACCGCGCTCTCTGGTGGCTAAAGCGGACGCGCCGTGGCGTTCCACCAAGAAGTCTGCTGCTGTTTAGCATCGATTTTCTTTGGTTGCCGTTACCTTCGGGTACAAGATGGCGCACTGGCAGAACCTTTCTGTCATCTGCTCTCACATCTTTCACATGTTTAGTAAACATGAAAAATCTGATGCTCTCTATTTCCGTCAATCGACCTATGGCGCACTGATGATCGCTAATAAGCGTGAAACAGCTGTCTGCGTACTGGTGGATTGACGGAGATATAGAGCAACCCTCGTATATCGACTTTCATATGCAGCAGCATATAAAACCGCGCTCTCTGGTAGCTAAAGCGGACGCGCCGTGGCGTTCCACCAAGAAGTCTGATGCAGTTTAACAGCGATTTTCTTTGGTTGCCGTTACCTTCGGGTACCAGATGGCGCACTGGCAGAACCTTTCTGTCGTTTGCTCAAACTTCTGAGAGTTGAGCAGTGGTTTATTGACAATGGCCTTGTACCTAACCAAAGCAAAACAACTTTTTTAAATTTTGAATGTAGGCGAAGCACGTCTAACTATAGTTAGTAAGTCAGATCTCTTAATGGCTCAATATCACAGGTAGACACAGCTACATTTCTAGGAGCTCTTTTATGGCCAACTGTAAGTGGACGGCACATGTCGACACTGCAAAAATTATTATCCTATTGCATCGACCAATTACGCTTCATACTTCATAAAGATGTTCTGATGAGTTATCACAATGCATTTTTCCAGTCAATTGTATCGTATGGTATAACCGCTTTAGGAGGAAGAAGTGAAGCAAGGAGAATCTTTATTATGCAAAATAGGGTGTGAGGTTAATTGCTGGCGTTAATAACAGACCTAGCTGCAAACAAATCTTTTCTAAGCTGATGTATGTGAGGCTAAATATTGACAGCTTCTGCAGACTTAACTATCATAACAACTACTCAACACGAAATAGTAATACATTAATTAATTGTTAACACAGAAAATAGTCCAAAGCTTATGGCATTCAAATAGTACAACACATTACCTAACTGTTTCAAAAACATGTCTGAAACTAAGTTTAAACTAGAGCTGAAATATTTTTTAACTAGCAGATCATACCACTCCACTAGTGAGTATCTTGAAGTTTTCAATATTTTTTTTATGTACATGACCTAAGTTGGTCGTTCTTCATACATCAAGAACCGACCGGTACAACCGCACATTTAATCCCAGGGTTTCCAAGGCTTGGAATAGACTGCCAGGAGATGTACCTATGGGGCCTGCGGGTATTGGGCCATTCAAATCGCGGTCAACAAACTTTTCCTAACATAACCCTTGTAACAGCAGCCGCGGTACTCTGGGATTTAGGCTCTGCCTACGCGGTCTGTTCAGTTATAAAAAAAATAGAAAGGTATCAGCAAAATTGCTGCACTTTCATGAAACCTTTTCACATTATAAGTATTGCATCTCACCTAAGTGTCTGATCATTTTTATTGTACAAACCCATTCCACGCCATGTCTAGCAGGACTAGACTAAAGAGCTCCGAAATGAGTTTTAACGCAATTATGATTGCGAAGCGAGTAAAATGGACTGTGCCGGCCAAAAATAGTAGTTGATTTTGCGATTTTAAACTTTTCCGCCAGCAGAGTTTTTATTACATTATGCTCTATCTCAATTTTTATTATTTCATCCTACTACCGGTCCTATTTCATTTCTCTGCATCATAAAAGGCCGATGTCCTATAAAACGTGTATCAGGATCTTTTTTTACCCCGAAGCAGTCACAAAAATGAGCTGTGGCCTATGAGGAGGCCTAAATACACGTATTACTATAATAATGTCAAATTAAGGCTTGTAAATATTAGCATACTCATAGTGGTTGGTTTAGATGAAGTTGTTCGAGGTGGCATGAGAATCATCTGGTAGTTGAGGTCGATAGTGTGTAGGGCGATTATTATTTTTTTTTTTTTATGGTCGGCCTCCCGCAAAGGCTGAAAGCCTATGGCGCTTTAGAAGCGCTGCGAGAGGATAAGTATCTGTTCACGTTAGATTTGAAACGCTGCAGGTTGTAGCCGTCGGGAAACAAATTTCCCGGCAGCTGATTCCACAGCGTCGAAGTTCTCCAAAAGAAGGAATGCTGGAGGAGACTGGTTCGGGGAGTAAGGACCTCGACCTGGTAAGGATGAGCTCGAAGAGCTTCTCTAGTGGTCCTGGTTCGGACGGCCTGTGGTGTTATTATCTGAGAGAGCTCACTCGAACATCTTCCGTGATAGAATCTGTAAAACAGGGATAGGTCAGCCACCCTCCTTCGATGTTCCAGGCTGTGGAGGTCCTTTGTGAGGTTAGGCGTATCGATTAGTCTAATCGCTCTTTTCTGGATAGTGTCCAGAAGCTTTAGAGAGTGCTTCGGAGCGCATCCCCACACATGGGAGCAATACTCCAGCGATGGTCGGATCTGTGCCTTGTAGAGCAGCAGCAGTTGCTCTGGTGTATACAACTTCCTACAGCGGAACAAAACTCCAAGCTTCTGGGATGCCGTTTTAGCAATACTGACGACGTGGTCGTGCCAGGACATGTTATTGTTGATGTTGATTCCCAAAAGCTTGACGGAAAGTGATTCGACTATGGGGTGACCCTCCATTTCCACGGATGGCAAGCCATTGTGAGACTTCTTTGTAAGTGTTGTTGCCTGAGTTTTTTGTACGTTGAACTGTACTTTATTTGCTAATCCCCACTCGACAATTGTTTTGATATCTGCGTTGATCTGTGCGGCATGCTGCTGTCGCCGACGTACCGTCTCCTGGGATGATAGTGGCTTGCCTGGTTCCATGCACGACACTAATGTACTGTCATCTGCGAAGCTGTAGATTGGATTGGATGTTATTTCCAGCAGCTCGTTGATGTACAGCAGAAATAGTGTAGGGGATAGGACAGATCCCTGAGGAACACCGGCGTTTATTGAAAATACGTCTGATGAACAGCCCTCGACTACAACGAACAGAGATCGGTCTTTCAAAAAGCTACTCAGCCACTGGCGCAGACCAGGTGGTAGTCCATAAGCAGCAAGCTTGACCAGAAGTGCGTCATGCCATACTCTGTCGAAAGCTTTGGATATATCAAGTGCAACAACACGGGATTCGCCATGGTTGTCTATTGTTCTGTTCCACAAGTGAGTGACGTAGGCAAGGAGGTCACCTGTAGACCTGTGCTTACGGAAGCCATACTGGCGATCATGTATGATGTTATTGTTGTCCAGGTATTTCAGGAGCTGTGTGTTAATGACAGTCTCCATAACCTTAGACATGATGCTGAGAAGAGCCACAGGTCTATAATTGGTGGGATCAGTTTTTTTGCCTTTCTTAGGGATGGGTTGCACGCAGCCAATCTTCCACGAAGCGGGAAACACGCCTCGTTGATACGAAAGTTTGAGGAGCTTGCAAAGAATAGGTGCAAGCTCAGCGGCACAGCGTTTAAGGACAATGGCTGGAATTTGGTCAGGGCCAGTAGCTTTATTGGTGTTCAGTTTTTGGAGGATGCTTTTTACATCTCGATGTTGAAATTTGACCTCTGCCATTCTCGAGTTCACGCTTATGGTGGTGGTCGGAGTACTTCCTTGAAAGTCTACAGTAGAATTGGCTGCGAAGAGCTTCCCCAAGATGTCTGCTTTTTCTTTAGGTGCAGAAGCGATGGATTTGTCCTCTCTGGTCAAGGGTGGTATTGACGAATAGGAAAAGTTCTGACTAACAGCCTTAGCTACAGACCAGAATGTTCTGGACGAACTAGGACATGAGAGGAGCTTGTTCTTAATTTTTTGGTTGTGTTCCTCCTTGCTGCTGTCAATCACGCGTTTACAGTGATTTCTGGCGTCGATAAAACTGCGGTGGCTCTCAGCATTTGGATTTTTCCTCCATTCTCTGTAGTGTTGGTTTTTAGAGGTAACTGCATCTCTACAACGCTTATTGAACCATGGCTTATTTTTAGAGGGATGCTTGACGACATGAGGAATATAGGCTTCCATGCCGGATATTAATACCTCTGTTATTTCTTGGGCGCAAGCTGATGGGTCTCGTGACTTGAAGCAGACGTCGTTCCAGGGAAAGGACTGGTAGTATTCCCTTAGGTCGTCCCACTTGGCTGATCCGTAATGCCAGACCCGACGAGGCTTTGCATGGTAGAGATCTGGAGAATGCATTTTGCATAGCGTCGAGACGGTGTTGTGGTCAGACGATCCCAGTGGGGCGGTTACCTTCACTGTGTAGACCGTTGGAGCAGTTGTGAGATATAGGTCCAACAGACTAGCAAAATCTCCGTGGCGGCTGGGAATCCTTGTTGGTTCTTTGACTATCTGCTCCAAGCCGCAGCTGATAGCGAAGGCTTCAGCTTCACGTCCTTCGTCGTCCGTTTTGTTTGAGTGTGTCAGCCAGTATGAGTTGTGAACGTTGAAGTCACCCAGAAAGACTATCTCTGAATGAGGGTGATCTGATTGCAGCGCGTCCACAGTGGCTGAAAGCTTCTCGAAGAGCTCTTTGCAGTTGTTACTGCTTGGTGGCCTATAAATGCAGCATATAAATTTGGAATGATTTTGGAAGGATATTTTGAGCCATATCATGTCAAATCCTTCCAGTTCGAGCTCTTCTTCTCGATGACAAGAAAGCCCAGATTTAACGTACACGCATACGCCAAACCTACGTCTAAATCGGGTGTATAAGTCATATCCGGGATATCTAAAGCAGTTATCCATTGTTGAAGAGCCGACTTGGGTTTCCGTAAGAGCCAGAATGTGTGGCTTCTCTGCCTGAAGGTGTTGATGGACAGAGTTTATGTTGGAGGCAAGACCTCGTATATTTGTAAAGTCGGCTCTGAATAAGTTTCTCTGGCCTTCGGGCCTGTCGTCAGTGCGAAGTTGCTGCGAAGGACGGCTTCTGTTGTTAGCCTGACGAGGAGTGGCAGCACAATTCTTTAAACAATCTTCGCTTAATGTTCCCCCCGGACCACCTGGCACCCGGAGATCCGAACGGCCAGGTATTTTACCTCCGGAATCTTTTGATCCTGGAAGAGCCAGATTAAACCTCTTTCCACTACGACCCTATTGTGTCTATTGTGGGTCAAACCTATTTACAGTTCAGTATATGTATAATCCTCCAACTTGAGATTGGCGGACGATACAACCTTTATTGCTGCTTCTCAGGTAGAACTAGTAGCTCTATTAAACGTCGCAGAACAACGCAGTGCAGCATATGATCTTGGTATTAACTACAACAAGACCAAGGTTATCATCGTAGGTAAAGATCACGATAATCATCGAGAAATAGAGTCAGTAGGCCGTTGTGAAGTATAGTTCAGAGCTTTGTGTACCTCGGTTCTTTGATCGATAATTCAGGTAGCTATGAAAATGAGATTCGACGGCGCATTCAACAGGCACGTGTGGCCATGACAAAGCTTACTAAAATATGGGGTGACCATTAAATCACTAAAGCTACCAAAATGTCGCTGGATTAGTCTCTTGTGTTCTTCATATTTTTGTATGCCTCGGAAGCTTGGACTGTTAAAAAGGCAGATCGAGCTCGTATAGATGATTTTGAAATCTGGACGTGGAGGAGAATGTTGAGAGTCCCTTATACCGCCCATCGAACTAACGTTTCCATATTGGAAGAGCTCGGCAATCTAAAGAGACTATCCTCTATTATGTCGACGAGAATGCTTACATTTTTGGGACATATTCACAGAAGCGTTAATATGGAGAATTTTGTAGTTCAGGGTCATGCTCCGAGTGGGCGGTGCCGTAGCCGTTCCCCTATACGCTGGGTGGATACAACGAAACAATTGCTGGATATGAGTATCCAGAGCGCCACTGAACTGACAGTAAATTGCGAACGATGGCGAGCTACAGTTTTCAAAACTAGTGATAATATTCATGTCGGTAATACTCTAGCTCCGACTTAATGCATTTTACGAGTTCACAACATATCCGTTAAGACATTGTGGCTATGACGATGATGATGATATGTACAATCTACACCTTTTTGGAGGCGACGGTCGTGTTGGATAAAACTTCATTGAAGTCAATAGGTGCCAGATAGGTGAATTCGAAATTGTGAAATCTAGCTCTTTCCAGTACTGGACAGGGACACAGTATGTGCTCCGCTGTCCTCCACACAGCAAAAACCCCAACCTGAATTTTGTTTCAGACTTATTTTCCGCAAGTGGTTTCTCAGACGATAGTGTCCTGTAAACTGACCGACCAGAATGCGCAGATCATTTCTGCTCAATTCTAGGATCTTCGGAGAGCCTGACTAGAGGTGTATGGTATGAACGCATTAGAGTGTATAGCCCTGGTGTATCTCGTCAACGCAGGAGTGTTTTACTCTCTTCCCATTCTGAAATGGTTTTCCTGGCAGAGCTTTTCGCGATGCTCGCAAATGGTTTGGTACTTTGAACGCAGATTCAGTTCCTCCTCTTGTGAATGTGTCGGTCAATTTATTGTCTTTCAGTCTGCTGTGACCTGGAATCCAAAGCAAAGTTACTTTGTTCCTTGTTTCAAGTTCATCTCAGTTTAACCCGTTCGGAGCTCAGTACCTTGAGAGCAGCATAGCTATCTAAAAAGGCTTATATAGATCCGTTTGGCATAAGTGTTATCTGATTTAAGGTAACAGAACTTCTAACTTCATTTAGAACTTATATTTTGATATACAAAGAGACTGCGTAAATACCGCTGTAGTCATTGTTACGGTAAAAGAAGGGATTGCGACTAAAATCGGGATACACTTCTTAGTGCAAAGTACCTCGGTTCCCTGGAGTAAGTACCATCGGCAAGCTAAGTCAAGTCATTGCATCAGCATTGAAGTTGTAGAAACTGACGAATCCTTCAGTCTTCATATGTTTAGGGTAAGGTTTTCCTCATGATACTACGACACTGACAGATATGATCACTTGGCGGACAGATTTCGAACCGGTCTGCGCATGACGTCACCGTGTGACAAAAGTGTACAAGCACATGGCGCCAAAGCATTGATTTTTGAAAGTTTTATTTCGTTTCCTGTTATATCTGTCTCAGATATTTAATATTCATACAAAATGAAAATAGCGCATGCACAGTATTAGATAAACGATACATATTGCTCTGTATCTGAATAAAAAATTGGTGAAATAGTTACACAGAGAACTGATATTAATCGACGCCTGCCCCGTTTGCAGTAGTTCCGAGCGTTCTGATTTCAGATACAAGAATTTGAATCTATGTACTCAAAAAAAATTTACATTGTGGAAAAAGAACAGAGCCAGAGCAGTCTAGACGTATTTTTCTGAAATCTCATATAAGAGGTTGATTGGAGTGAAACCATCTTTTTGTGGGAAAATTTCTCGGGTAGGGGGTGGAATTTTTATATACTCCATTCAGGAGCCTTTGATTACCGTTCTTATTTTTATATATAGATTATGATGTTGCGTCACCAGCTCTTCAAGCCAATTTGCATATGTATTTACTGTATAATTCTCTTAATAAAAGGTAGACAAGAAATAAATAACATGATTTTGTCATTAGAGGTTTTTAAAAATCATGAACAAGCATAATGGCATTATGCTTATGGCGAATAAATATTGACTTTTTTCTGCTAATGATTGGTGGAAAAATACATTACCAAATTTTCTTATTTTTTATTTGTTCAAATATATGTCACAACCGCGTATATGTTAAACATAAAATAAAAACATATCACAATACAACAATGCAATATCTTTCTGGGCATTGTATTTAGCTAGTACAAGTGAATTCTCGTATACTAAAGATTCCTAGTAATAACAGGTTTTTCCTCAATTTTTTTCAAAATGTTTTCACACGATGTATCTGTTTAATAATATGTTTGAATTAAAAAGTTTGATCCAGTGATGGTTTCTGATGGCCTGGGTATAGGGCACATTATTTGTTGCTCTCTTGTGTTGTAGTTAGGTATTGATTCTGTATATATATATGAGTCTATGGGGAAATATATTTTGGACAGACAATAAGAACTGAAAAAGGGGTGAATAAGAGCATATAGAATTAGCCTTTCTCTATATGAACTGAAAATTAAATATCAAAATACGTTCTGCAACCTGTAAATCTCCAACCATCTTTTAGCGCATTTTTATTTTATGTAGCTTTTTTTTATTCCAAATAGGAAAGGCGCTAGGAAAGCTGGATACACCGTCGCAGGACCCTGTATACTTATTACTTTATACTATTTTACAATGTTAAAGAATTTCAGTTTTCTAATATTCGAGGTCTCTCTAATTCCCCTATCAAGAATTCGTATTCTGAAATACATTTTGCATCTAGAAAACAAGCTCATCTTTGCTTCATCAGTCACATATACATTCTCTGATAATTTGTTTAAATTCGCAAGATAGTTTTTTTTCCAATTAACAAAGCGTTTCCATTATAGTTGGAAAATATATGGCCGAGCTCATTACATTTTGCCAAGAACTCATCTGTATGTTTTTGTAGTCCACCTTCTGTTAAATGGTTGACCCAACTGAGAGAAGTATCTGTGCAATCTGGGATATAACCCAGTTTCTCCTTATTTTTCAACTTAAATGCAATGAAACCTGCCAAATTTTCCAAACCATCCCAAGTAGCGGTAGTGTGACGAATAGTTTTTACTTTTTTATTATTACATCCCACAACCACACAGTAAACCATTGTTCGAACATGTGTTAAACTCCAGAATCGCAAATAATTAATGTTTTATCAAACTTTACTACGGTAAACGAGTAAACTCAAGAAAATAAACTGAAAATGTTCGGCTATAACCTGTAACCTGTAACTAAACGAGTAAACAAACCCCGTTTGTCACACGCTGACGTCACAGGTGGAAGCGAGACGGAAGACATCATGCGCGTGAGCATACCTTCTAAAGTCGTAGTATCATGGGTTTTCCTAGTCTCTAATCAGATATGGTAACTATGTATCAGTTGCTACCGTATACCTGTTGATTCTATGTTTTGTTTTGTAAATAAGGACTTTTTGGGTAAAGCTGCGTGATATACATATACTTTTGCTTAAAACCTATATTTTGAAAAAACAAACAGAGCATAGGTGAATCAATTCTCCTGATGAGTCTATAAAGGTTACGCTGATTGAGATTATTCTGCAATCAAAAAGTGGAAAATGTTATTCAAGAACTGAAACACTAAGTAACTAAGCTATGAGCTGTTTTGACAATTTTCGTATTTTTTAATTGCTCTGCCACAAATGCACCTACTGTATCGCCAATACCTATTATGATCTCACAAAATACCGCATTCCAGATTTCATCAAAAATAGGGAAGCGGTTGCTGGAATTCCGCTGTTAGAAAAAGTGCAGTAGACAGACCAAATAAAACTAAAACATACATCTCAAAATGCCTTGGTCCTGCCCTCCTCTGTAGTGAGAGAAGTTTCATTCTCTGTCATTCAGCTATAACCTTTAGTTATTTATTTCAAATTAACACAGCATTTTTATTTTCGCTGGAAGCCGTATGCCTGACACCGGTTCTGTATCAATTTGAATTTTTAATTGTACTCGGCGTATCCATCCTCATTTCTCGGAGGCTGTGAAAAAAATAATAGGTGAAATACATAGGTGCATTCGGATGGTCAGTTCATTTTTTGTGAGTGGGTTTGTGTTTCATTCGAAATATGGCAAGCGGGTAAGGTATCCAGTTTCCCAAATACTAACAGGGCTTAGCGACATGCGGTTGAAAAATAAAGTTATTTTAACACCGGCCTCGCGCGTCGGTGCAATGGGACGTTGGGGCGTCTATTTGCATCTCTTGCTACCACTAATCTTCATATACAGGGTGTTTGGCAGAGGATTAGCCAAACTTTGTGAACGTATAGATAAGCTCATTTTATAGATATTTGTTGACAGACCTGTGCCCTGAACATTCCTGATTTTTGTATATAAATGCCTTTGTAATGTTTTCAAGAATTTACAAAAATTGACATTTTCAGTTCTATATTTTTTTTAAATGCTTCTTAAACTTACACTTTTTCACCTGAAGTAACAGCTACTCACAAATACTACCGAAATAATTAGTTGTGAGCTGGCCTTGCTATCAAATGCAACTTCAACTTGGTGTAAAAAAATAAATAAAAGCACTGAAGTGCAAAAGCACCTGAACAACTTATAAATAGAGAAGTTTTTAAAAAACTTCTCTGTGTATAAATAGAGAAGTTTTCAAAAAAAAACTCTATGTTTATTGCCGTATTGCTGGGTTGTCTATTTGCATCTCTTGCTGTCGCTAATCTTCATATACAAGGTGTATATGACAATCCCATTCAGCAGATATTTTTAAATAAACCTGTACCGTGAACATTCCTAAGCTTTTGTATATCATTGGCTTTGTAACATTTTAAGAATTTACAAAAAAATGGACGTCTTCACCACTGTATATTTTGCTTAATATTTCTTGAACCTTTTTTATGTTTTTGATCTGTAGAGTATTCTTTTTCAAGTAATCATCATCATAGTCACAATCTCTTAACAGACATGTTGTGAACTTGTAAACTGTACTCATTTTACGAGTTTCTCTTGGGATATCTTTATAAGGTCTTTAATGCAGTAGTTTCCCATTTGATTTCTGCATCCTAATGCCGTTGACCAGATGTATCTACTGACTCATCCGCCTTTAGGGACAATTTCTCACCCCAAGGACAAGAAGGTGTCCTGACTCTTCTTAACTCGTCCACCCAAAGCTGTTGGTTGAGAAGAGGTTATTGCTTATACCGACAGTAGTTCGGTTCCTTTTAGTCGCCTTTTACGACACGCAGGATATACAACGGGAGATATTCTAACCGGCCCTCACACGGGGTATCTGAAGTAATAACTAGCCACAAACTACTACCGAAATAATTATTTGTGAGCTAAGCTTCAACCTATCAAATGCATTAAGAGTAAGGAGCTCAATTTCAACTCGATGTAAAAAAGTAAATAAATGCGATAAAGTTCTTCAAGTGCTTTTTACTGTTTACAATGATATGCGTCGTATATCACCAGGCTTCATCATCATTTAGTCACAATGTCTTAGCGGACATGTTGTGAACTCGTAAATGCACTAAGTTGGAGTTAGAGTATTGCCGACACGAATATTATCAATAGTTTTAAAAACTGTAGCTCGCTGTCGTACACAATTTACTGTAAGTTCAGTGGCGCTCTTGATACTCATATCCAGCAACTATTTCGTCGTATCCACCCAGCATGTAGGGGAATGGCCACGGCGCCGCCTACTCTGGCAAGACTCTGAACTACAAGTTTCTCCATATTATCGCTTCTGTGAATATGTCCGAATAATGTGAGCATTCTCGTCGATTACCGAGCTCATCCAGTATGAAAACGTTAGTTCGATGGGCCGTATAAGGAACTCTCAGCATTCCCCTCCACGTTCCCATTTCAAAATCATCTACGCGAGCTCGATCTGCCTTTTTAACAGTCCAAGTTTCCAAGGCATACAAAAATATGGAGAACACAAGAGACTGAACCAGCGACATTTTGGTAGCTTTAGTGATGTCGCCATATTTTAGTAAGCTTTGTCTTGGGCACATGTGCCCGCCACCAGGCCTAAGTAGCTTCAAAATTAACGACATTAAGGATAAATGCTGTCAAGACAAGAATTTATTTTTTATTTTTGTAATAACCAAGTTACATATTTTGTTCAAAGTATGTTATTGAGAAAAAGCTGAAAAATATTGAAATTTTGATATCCTGTAGATCGGCAACGAAAGGTTTGCGGACTTATGTTTATTTAAAACTTTAGGCTTTGAAGGCACCAAACAATCTTCTCCCTTCGTTTGTACATAAATAATATTTGTACATAAACGGAAACGGAAGGTTTGCGGACTTATGTTTATTTAAAACTTCAGTCCTTGAAGACACCAAACAATCATCTTCTTTCGTTTGTACATAATATATAGGAACACCCTAGTAGAGGATCCCAAGTAAGGTCGACCTTCACACAAATTAGATACAGTAGTTTAAGGTTGCCTGCGAAAATATGTTCGTGAATAACGATTACGAGGCATTTAAGTTCAAAATTTGAAGCTAGCAAGATGTGTGATGCAGAGGCATTGCATATTCTACTTGTTGTGATAGAAAAGGACGCAATACAGTAGCTGTGGGCTTCGAAGCCGTAAAATGTGATAAAATGTGCATGCTTCCTATTCATAATATAGAAAGGGATAAAAATAGTAAACCATTAAACCACGATTTGGAGTAAGAAATCGTTTCTAGTATGGATTCTAATAAAAAACTTCTGAAAAAATAACATATCAAAGCATAGAAAAAAATCTTTAAAACAAATACAGAAAATAACATTTTTCGAAACAGAATTAACTAATACGATTAATAAAATCAATTACTACTTACGGGTTGTTTCTTGGTTATTCCTTCCTCTGGTTGAATTGTGAAGTAAAACACAAATTCGCTCTTCCTAGGACGTTTCATCTACGCAACTAGACTTCAGCAGAAATTATATTTGTAACAAAAAATCTTTTTTTTAAATCCACCCCCCCCCCCAAATGTCCATAGGTTACTTTTGGCCTAGTTTTTTTCGACGTAAGTGAGAAGTAATTTCTGCATAGCGATTTCGTACAAAATATTGCTGCGAGGCAGTCCATCGGTTATTTGCATTAATTTTTTCTCTTATTCTCCCTTTCTCTCGAAAAAAAAAAAGGAAAAATGGCTGCATATAACCAATGAACTGCCTTGCATCAATATTTTATTCGAGATCTCTACGAATAAATGACTTCTCGAACCTTTGCCTAAGTCGAAAAAACTAGACCAAAGGTAACCTATGGACATGGGGGGAGGGGGGTTTAAAAGAAATATTTTTTGTTACAAACATAATTGCTGATGTCTAGGTACTAGACAAAACCTCATAGGAAAAGCAAATTTGTGTTTTATTTCGCAATTCAGCCACAGGAAGGAATAACCAAGAAACAACCCTTAAATCAATCACAGAATAACTTAGTTCGCAAAAAAAAACATTTTCACAGTACGAAACCTTCATAAAATGTGTTTGCTAAGCCGACAATCCCCTCCAAATTATGTATTTCTCTATCGCATCCAGTGATCGGCGGTGGGTAAATACCCAAAGGCTAGGTAAATAAAATTTGCTAATATACCTGGTACATAATATTGCAGTATATCATCATACTGTTTATTATAATTACATCCATTGAGACTTATGGCTCAATGCCTATTTATAGCAATCTGTTTTTCCAGTCTTGTCGGAGATTACTTGAAAGATCCACAACCCATTGGAAAATTTTGGTGGAAGCCCAGAACTACACGCCAAAGGAATATAACTATAGCTATCACAGTTTTTCTCTTTTTGATATTGGCTATCAGTCTATTCTACTTTGCATTTGCTTGTAAGTATTTACCGTAAGTAAATCTAACTATAAATATATGTCATATAAGATGTGAGTTGCATAGAGTATTTGAAATGACAAAGCTTGTATTTGATATTTTTTTGTACGAGTAAACTGATTACGGTCCAATCCAATAGTAATGCGGATTTTTGGTTCTTACCATATACAAATCTGAAAAGACATAGCAATAGTCGGTCAGTGTGACAAAAATTTATTTAATTTGACAATCCCCCGAATGTACTTTTAGTTGCTGAAATGATAGTTTATGGGTTGGATTGCTGTTCTGTATAGAATCGTGGGAAGCTTAGCATCTCCAGTTTAATGGTTGGTAAGACACAAGTATTCACCGCTATATTTTTCAAGATAAGTCAATAACCATTTTTTATTATAAAGCATTTAATATCACCATACACCATTCTGAAAGCACTTGGTATTTTACAGTTAGGTATAAAGAATGTAATACAGTGATTTGTAAAGAAGTAGCCACCGAAATCATTAAGCATATTGACAAATATATGGATCCTTGTCAAGACTTCTATAGATTTGCTTGTGGAAACTTTATCAGGAATGTGGATGTGAGGGACCGCGGACTTTCAATTGAAGAATATGCTAAGGAGGAGACTAGAGTTAAAATAAGGTAATTAGAAGAAACTTTGAGTCAACCTATACACAACCGCACTATAGATTTTTTGTTGCTCAATATAGTTATATATAGTATAGTGAGTGGACGGAAGATTGTGGGCTTACTAAAACATATTTCAAAAATCTGTCACTTGGTCATGGTAGGCACCCTCAAGTGCTATGACATTAAAATACGTTTACTTAAATTCTTACGTTTGTACAATGTGATTCATATCAAACTTACATTTTTTTAAAAAGGACCCTCCGTATATTATTGCATATTTGGATTCCTTGGTGAATTATATGTGACTTAATAATTTTTATCATATATGGAATTTTGAATGAACCGTTTTGGCGCGAATCGCCAGAAAAACATTGAATATTGCAGCAATTATAAAACCTAGAAGCCTGCGACTTTGCGGTGCGACCAAACATCAAATGCGTCACATTAGTTCAGACGTTCAAAATTGAAATTAAGGAAACTTTAATCGCAGGTAACTTGATTTCTTCAAATAGGAATGCCTAATGTTTTTTATCGGATCGAATGTAAGATTTGATAATCTTTCCAAAAATGTAAGATTGACAATACTAATCTTTATTAGATTCTATTTTATTTAATGTTTTCAGTTCAGTCGGCGATTTTCAATATTCCTACGTATAAACAACCTAGTAGGCCATGAAAAATAAACAAAAACTTATTCAGATGGAAAAAACCAACAAACAACAGCGGTAACAAAAATGCTTATTTTTCACAGCCTGCAGCCTCTACTAGCTTTTAGCAAATTTCCAAAAAACAGTAAAAAGATGTTAGAGACAGAAAAACTAACAGCCATTGTTGCTGAATATCATCAGAATGAATGTTCAAATTTAAAACCATAAATAAGTAGTAATTTCCGTAAGTCAAAAGTAACTATACCTCTCACTGGAGCCCTTCAAATTCTTCAGTACTTATTAGCCAAATCGCAGAAGATGAAAACTGAAGTTCAGTGACACCAATGATGACTACAAACAGAGACAATCGTAACATAGAATAATGAACATTTCTAACAACTGCTTCAACAAAAGCTCAGGATAGAGCTTCTGTTAATTTAGACTTGACGGAAATGACTACTTTTTTATATCATCAAATACGAAATTTAATTCTGACGATAATTATTAGATTGTCAGCAACAATCGCTGGCAGTTTTCCTTTCATTTCAAAATTTTCAATCGTTTTGAGAAACTGTCAAGCTCTAGTAGGTCTCGATAGCTAGTAAGCTGTGAAAAAAACACTTCTGTCATACTGCAGCGTCCCATTGACATTAGATATCTCACCGCTCACCGGTCAGAGCCGACGTGTTGTAAGGAATTTTTGAAATCTTATCTCGCTGCTCTAGATTGTTTGTTAACACTTCTGTCATACTGCAGCGTCCCATTGACATTAGATATCTCACCACTCACCGGTCAGATCTGAAGTATTGTAAGGAATTTGTGTAATCTTATCTCGCTACTCTAGATTGTTTGTATTTTTCTGCTAATTTTTAGAGCCGACTAGCTACTGCAATGTACTAGAGACCAATAGTTTCTAAAATCACTAAAAACTTTGAAATGAAGGCAAAACTAATATCTTCAGTACGCAATTTCACATTCAGTGGTATGAAACAGTAGTCATTCCCGTCAAAGTCAAAAGTAACAATACCGCTGTCTGACTGTAATATTTAGATTTTTCAGTATCTATTAGCAAGATCGCAAAAAAAAAGAATACTGACAAATCATATTTTAATTTTCGGCTAGGTAGATTATATTTAGTAATTTGAGCAGATTTTAAATTCATTCTTCATTGTTGGAAATCCTGGGTACTTAAGAATTTGCAGAACAGTCAGAGGTATCGGTTACTACTTTTTTAAATCATTAAATGTGAAATTTTATTCTGAAACGATCAAACTGCCAGCAACATTCGGTGGGAGATTTCCTTTCATTTCAAAATTTATAATGGTTTTGTGAATTGTCAATCTTTTGAATATCGTAGTGTACGTATGTGGAATATTGTACTGTGAAAAATATATATTTCTGTCGTGTTCCAGCTGCTTTTTGACCCTGTATGTGTTACCTCTGCTATTTCTGGTTAGAGTTTAGAGGTTATATTTGTTGTAAGTCATTTTTACCGTTTTGACTCCTTTCTCTAGTTCGTCCGTATCTGTCTGAAAAGTTAGTTGGTTCCTTCCATATGAACGGGTTTTGTTGATTTTTCATGGCTTGCTAAGTTGCTTATACGTAGAAAAATTGAAAAACACCTATTTGACTAAAAATTTAAAACAAAATCAAAACTAAAAGATGTTGCTAATAAAAATCACATATGTATAGTTAAAAAGGTTGGTTATCAGATCTAACATATTATCGTATCAAAGAATCGGCGTTCCCATTTGACAAAATTAAGTTACCTGTGATTGAAGTTTCTTTAATTAATCTACTGATTTGAGTATAAAAAGAATTTGAATTTGAATACCTGACCTAATTTGACGCGTTTCATGCTTAGTGGCACCGCAAAGTCACAGCCTACTAAGTTTTGAGATATTCAATTCTTTTGAGATATCTACTCATACCAAAATTTGTGATTAGAACCTAAACAGGTCGTTCAAAGTTTTATACATGATAAGTAAGGTCACATTAGAATCCACCAAGGAATCCAAATTAATATGGAATAATATACCAATGGTTCTATTAAAAAATGTGAGTTGGATATTAATCACCCTGTATATACATCAAAATTTAAGTGAAGATGTTTTAACGTTATAGCCCTCAAGGGTTCCTACCTACCAAGACCAAGAGACAGATTTTTTAAATATGTATTACTAAGCCCTCAATCTTCCATCCACCCACTGTTGGCCACTCTGTATAATAAGCTTGTATTTGAAACCATACTATTTTGACTTGAATATATCTGAAGGTATGTTTAACAAAAATTCTAATAAATACCAAGCAATCATTATTACAGCACAAAAAACTGGAACTTCCTAAAAATGATTCAATCATTTTCAAGAAGTGGGTCAAATAATTCGAAGTTCAGAAAACTCTTATATAGCTGGTGTCATTCAAAAACATCTGTATTCCCGTTATTCAAAAAAGCTGACACCCCTCCATGTAATTGCTTTCTACTAAGGATGCGAAGTGATTGCTGAATTTCAATTAAGGGCCAATAAAGGATTTTCTGCCTCCCTCACTTCTGTAATTGTCCTTAGAGAGCCATCGACTTTTCCATATCATTTCCTGATTTGATTGAACGCAACACATTTTTTCGACTTTGGTCCAAGCTCTCTGAAGATCGATGGGCGAAGTACGTTAAGCGAGAATTACACGAAGCGACTTTCGTGAAGCGATTTTGTCTGCATTAGGTCCGAACCTCAGAGGAACAACAAACTGAACATAGATAGTAAGCAAACCACTTCAGCATGGCGTGCTCAAAGCCAACATCTTAAGTAAATAAACAGATTTTTGACACGTCAGCCTCCAAGTATTGCCAAGTTACCTGAAAATTCTTCCAATGCAACCCATGTTACGAACACTGCACTTTTTGAGTCCCATCTCGAAAAACTGTTAAACTGCACTCGAATATAGCACAGTAAGTCCGTAGAGCTTCACTACAGTTACCAACAAACAGCGAATTCGATTTTACTGACTAAGCATAAAAGACGCACTAACGAAACAAACATTTGACAGTCCAGGTTCTACCGTAAATAAGTCACATGAAAATTATATCGCCGTTGCCAGCTCCTCAAAATTTATGTGAGACTTCAGAATTTGCGTTCATGATGAAGAAATATGCAGTAACGCAACATATCTATTGATTTTGCTGTAATCATTCCTGAACCATCAAAATACCGTCTTTTTTAACGTAGAATGGAATATTTCTGGATACAGTACAATTAAGACGATAGTAAATAATTATTATAGTTGGCGTATCTGGTGGTTAATATGACAACGTAAGAAAAGGTGTCGGCCTATTGGAACTAGTTGTTTACTACTTCTATGTTCAGTTGTTACCCAGAAATCCGAACATCAGGGTATATGTATGGGAAGCCTTCTCCAATACATATTTGCCTACTACTGTTTTTGTAATTGTGGTTTGGAACTTGCGCCCTCCAAGAAATTGCTCCATATTTCGAGGTTTTAAATGATGAATTTTTGTCTACAACGTTGAACGCTTTCTCATACTCGATTAATGCTTATTCTTCTAAATAGTGCTCATTTTCCACTTCATCCAAATCAACATGCATACCCTCTCCCTCTCCCTCAGATCTACCGACTCCGCACTACATCAGGTAGTCGGCAGAATCGGGGAATCACTGGACAACAAAGAATTCACCGGGGTGTATTCATAGACAAGGAGGGGGTGTTTGACAAAGCAAAATTTCCAAAAATTGGCCAGCAACTCTAGGCTAGGAACGTACCTAGGGCTGTGAGCGAATAGAATCTTAGCAATGCTCTCCAACAGAGAACCAACAACCAGGGGTTGTCCGTAGGGAGGCGTTCTGGTTCTTGGTTCTGGACATCCTCATCAATCACCTCAACAGCATGTGCGAATGACATAGTCATTCTGAAAATAAGCAGATAGACACATTATGTGGACGAATCCAAGTAGCATTCAAATCGATAAAAAAACGGTGTTTAGAACACTCACTGTCTATCAATCCAAAGAAGACTGAGATGGTTCTGTTCACCAGAAAAAGGAATAGCGAGTGCCTAAACCCCCTTGAACTTCTCACCGTCAACCTACATCTTTCTGAAGAGGTGGAATATTTTGTTATTACATCGACAGAAAGCTGAGGTAGAACTCTTACTTAGATAGTAGAGCCTAAAGAGCATACGTCGCCCCTTCATCCACTGGATGAATACCGCAAGCATTAGGCCTTTGCTAACGTATGGAGCCATTGCCTGGATACCGGAACTCCTACAGGCGACACCGATTAATAAATTATAAAATACAACGTACGGCCTACATTAATATAACAGAAGTCGTTAGAACGACACCGGCTGCGGCTCTGGTACTAATTGGCATCACCCCTCTAGATATTAACATCAAGGTACAGATACACATGCTCAAATCGACCACATAAGCATGCTATTAATGTGCAACTGCCTGCTTCGTAGCATGTGTAGCATGTAGCATGCTCGAAATAAGCATGCTAATTTCGAGCATGCTGAAGAACCGATGGTAATGCGATTAAATGGAAATGTATCAGTTTCAATAAGCATGCCACTCAATTCAACCAGCTTCCGTTGTTAAGAAAACCTGCAAAATAGAAATTAAACAGAATGCTGAGCCGAATGTGACAAATGCAATTTGCATATACACAAATGGCTACAAAACAAGGGAAGGCACTGGATGTGTTTACTCCAGGCCTCTAAACCTAAGAACAAAGTGGGCTATCGGTAAAAATCTTAGTGTCGTTCATACGGTACTAGCTGGCATTTCGATAGCTGCTAATGAAATTACCAGGATAAATATATCTGGCAGAACTGTAATAACCTGCATCGACAGCAGACAAGCATTTATAACCCTGAAAAGACCTGGGATCACATCAAGGCTAGCAATGAAATGCCACCAATCCTTAGCTCATGCTTTAGCCAAAAACACTATTGCCCTGAGGTATGTTAAAGGGCACAACAACAACAAAGACATATAGTATAGCAGATGGTCTAGCCAGAAAGGCTGCTGAACTAAGAATTTTAGGAACATGTGACCGTTCTGGAATGCAAAAAAAATCCCATGCCCTCATGGTGAAGTTTTGGAAACAACTACAAGGTTGCCGATTTGCCAAAGAAACTCTTGCAGGTTTTTGCATGGCAATATCCAAGAAGTACTTGGCGATGACCAGGTCAAGCATACGTCTCATGATAGGGTTGCTGACTGGCCGTTGTCAACTCAGGAAACACCTTCACATTATAGAGTTAGGTAACATACCGATATGTAGAATAACATGTGGAACGCATCATATGTGAGTGCCCAGTGTTATCTTCCATTAGAGAGTGTGCGTTCGGCGAGTCTTGGCCTACACCTGCCCACATAAGGGAGGTGTCCCCAAGCAACTTGTTCAGCTTCCAAATACTGGCGGGATGCACGTCGACCTGAGAAAACAACTCCCTGGGAAGATGCAAAATAGGTCAGTTGTGACCTAAGTGCAGTGGGACTACACACCCTCCCCACCTTATTGATCCAGATACAGAATAGTGCTTGTCCCAATACTAGAACTGCTGCTCTTATCCCTCTTGCAACTACAAAAACAAAACAAATTGATCTTCATCTAGTTCCTTCTCGTATTCTTGAATTTGCTGGGTTACGAAAAACGGAGCTGACGTTCAGGGGCGGCGCGTGCTTCGAAAAAGTGGGGGGGGGAGCAAAAACAACCAATATACAGGGTGTCCCTGAATTTCCTTGACACGTGATATTTTCGTAACAAAAAAAAAAAATGTCCAAACGAAAACTGAGTGGAGTGAGTGCTACAGTGTCTATCATACCATGTGTTCAAAACATTCTTATGTACTTCAACCCTTAAAACTCACCCCCAACTCTTGTTCTTTCAAATAGCACCTAATATAGCACCTAAAGTCTTGTGGTACCTTTGATTTTAGACAAAACCTATTTTTTATATCAAATTCATAAGCATAAAATAGATAAAATAAATGAAATGAGGAATTTGTTTGAGGCATAATTTTTTCTTAAGAAAAAAGATAAAAAAGAAAATTGAGTGGGCCTTTCAAGAGTACCGAATGACCTACCATACCATGCTTTCGAAACATTTTTTTACTTCAACCCCTAAAACTCACCCCCTAGTTTTTTCCAAATAGCACCCCACATCTTTTCGTAGTACCTTTGACTTTATATACAAATCAATTTTTCTCGTAAAGTCCTAAGATAAACAAAATGAGCGTTTGTTTGAGGCATACTATTTTCGTAATAAAAAAAGCTAAAAAAGACATTTGTTTTCGAAAGCTTGTCTTATACATAGGTTAATCAGTAAACTCTTAATCCGTTTTTTGCGTCAAGCAAGTTCTTGTTTTATTTATGTTATGGTTGTGATTTCACTAAAAAATTAGTTTGCTGCAAGATTTTAAATAATATAAGGACTTAATTTCCGTAGAAGAAACTATTTGGTGCTATTTGGAAAACTAAAGTTGAGAAAACTAAAGATGAGAGTTTCAATGGTTGAACTACAAAAAAAAAAAAAAGATTTTCAAAACATGATACGATAGATTCTACAGTGCTATCAAAAATTCCACTCAGTTTTAGTCTGAACTTTTTTAGTGACGAGAAGATCACGTGCTAAGGAAATTCAGGTACACACTATATATAACAATAATGAGTAGATATAGCTACTTTGGGTCTATAAATTAAATCGACGACAAACTGCACTGTTTACTGCAACTAATTTACACTAACATGATATACAAACCCAAACGACAGAAAATCAGCTTAGCGGAAAATTTGGTACAATCAGTTTATTGCATCACACATTGAAACAAAAAAGCAAGCAAAAAAACGACGCATGACCGCGAAGATTTGGTGGGAATGCGTATGACTGGGTATGTTTCCACATCTACAGTATCACCGATAGTACTCGATCGTATGATTTTGAAAGAAAGAGAAAGGAGAAAGAGCAGATCAGAGAGAGCGAAATGATAAGAAAGATGCAGAGTGCTGGAAATTGCAAAATAATGCAGTAGCGGGTGTAGTTATAATCTACCTTGTAAAATAGTAAAAAACTAGGTATGTATGTATACCTACAATAAAATTTAATAATATATAATATAATAAAGTTAAAAAATGGACACGTGAAGGAGTAATTTCCTATTAGTCTTTTTAACTCCTCCCCCCATGCCCCCCCGACGCGCCGCCCCTGCTGATGTTGATGGTCTGAAAACCAGCCTTTATACCTGGCTTGTCCTTAGCATTTGCATTTATTCGTCGAATATCGGAGAACGTGCGCTAACTGCCCGAATTTGTATTAATTTTGTAAGCCTTGCGATACAGAAACATGTGATATAAACAATGATATACAGTATCTACGGATATAATATAATAATAGTTACTGCATAACAACTGCAGAAAAACGTGGAAAATGCCTAACGAAAGATACGTTCAAAATGCGCAACGTGATAATTGAGAGATTGAGGATATCCCACTCATTTATCGATCGTAAACTCTTTTATGTAAAATAGAATTATTAATTTATCACTCTCACATTAAATGAAGCCAGACGAGTACTCAGTAAACAATTTTATCGTCTGTTGTTGATAGATAGGCATTCACAGATGAAAATAATGCTATCATTTTTATTATGTATCCTATCATCGATACAACAACTAATTTCAATATTAAAAAAGGAAACCTTAGCAAGGACACCATGAAGCTTTCCCAAATTCTATATACAATGATTATATAGCCTAAGTTAACTAAGTTGGATGTTAATGGTATATGAAAAAAGCCCTAGCTCTCCTTGTGGCATTGTGCACTTGTTAGGATCATTGTAGGCTACCAGGATAGTATATTACCAGATATATAGAAAGTTTGTACATATTGTAACATAGTGTATATTATGTATTAGATGTCATGCACGATGTAAAGTCAAAGTGTTAGGTTAGATCTTTGAAGTGTAAACGTCATCGAATCGTGTAGAGTTTTCGGGAATGACGTTGGGCATTCTAGAATGTCATCGAATTCTCTAGACGGTTCGACGAAGTGTATATAAGGCGCCACGGGTAGCGTGGTAGTTCAGTTGAGTTCAGTTCTAGTTGAGATAAGGTTAAGAGATATTGTATTGAGTTGTGAAGTAAAACAGTGACAGTTACGTCCAGTTTGATTCTCTGGTGAAGAAAAAGAGGTCGTCGTGACAATATGAACCGTAATTTGAGCTTAAAACGGAGATGAGTATCAGACACTAACGAAAGACCTAACTGCCAAGTTTCGTTCCAAAAATTATTTGATTTTCATTTAAAAAATAGCATATAAAGAACCAATGTATAACGCCTTATTAGCAAAATAATAAAAGACAAAACAAATTCATGAAACGAAATATTTAAAAAGGTTAAAAACAAGTCAATAACTAATCAGTCAGTCTTTGTAAAAATATTGACTTCAAATTCCTCATCACTATTTTTTTCGCCATTCAGGCCATTTTCAGCATCATCAGTGAGTTTACTGAGGAAAGGCCAGCTCCTGTCTGATAAGGCGGAACATGGAGGTCAATTAAGCTTTAATTAGCTTTTCGCATCAGTTCAGTAGCGACGTAACATTAAGGAAATTATTTAGTAAATAATATTAGAGATACTAGTTGGTGATATTGTAAAAAATGGAGTCAAGTTGATTGACTCAGTACTTCCCACACATAACGGTGATATTATTCTATCTTATCCCCCACGCAACCAAATTATCGCCCGCCCGCCCTCAAAAAAAAAAACATGCAATACAACAACTCTCGTGAATAGTCTCTTGCATCTCTATACGAACTAGGACAACATATGCTGCTGGATCTTTCTTTCACAGTTCACTAGCCCATGGTGAATACAACAAATCTTTCAGTTTTACAACCCCACCCCCCAATCACCCCAATTTCACCCTTCATCAAAAAAAAAACCTAGAAAATGATCAGAACCCCCTAAAACGCTTAAAAACAAAATTTGAGCTGTTTTAATATTTTTAGTTTTTTTATTATTGCCGCGCCGCCACTGATCCGATTTTTCCAAAACATACGTGTTTTCCATCCTCACCTTGGGAGTAATACTATGTCAAAATTTCATTAAAATCAATTGAACAATTTTCGCGTTACGCGATATCGAACTATCTAAAACAATACTCGTATGTATACATCACAAATTCTAAGTCCCGTGGTCTTTATAATAAGCATGCAACGTTCGGATGGACCTAAAAAGTGTATAATGCCGCTAGGTTTTTCAGTCACATATCAATGGACAGCCCATTACGAATACAACAAATTTTTCAGTATTACAACCCCCCACCCCCCAACCACCCCAAATTCACCCCCACCCAAAAAAAAGTAGAAAATGATCAGGAACCCCTAAAACGCCTAAAAACGAAGTTTGAGGCATATTTGAAATTTTTCGTTTTTTGCTAATTACTCCGTCCCCTGTATAACGATTTTCAAAATTATAGGAGCATTACCTACTACGACCCCACAGCATAACGCTGCCCAAATTTCATCACAATCCATGCAGCGGTTACTGAGATTACGAGGGTAGAAAAACGCGACAGACAGACAGACAGACAGACAGACAGACCGACAGACCGACAGACAGACCGACGGAAATGAGTGAGGTGGATTTTCGTTATGTACACATCATAAAACGCCCAAAAAGTGTATTATCTCGAAATCGAAAATTTTCGCGATCACAATACTCCCCTCACCTATCGGTGTGGGAAGTAAAATTCATTTTAAAGCTTGGTTTTCACACAGTACGAGATTATTGAGTAGATTATGAAAACTGCCTATATTTCAAAGCCTACCTATGGCCTTATAACTTAGTTGTTCATTAAATTAAAATACAATTCGATAGTAATTTCTCAAAATAAATGAATTCCAGTACAAAAATATGAAAAATATTAAAAATTTGCCGAGAAATCGAAATATCTCGGAAACTGATGAATGTAGGTATATGAAATGCTATACAAATATGAAAGAGCATATTGAATGCAATTTTTTGGTGTAATAAAATATGGGGAGTTACACTTAAAAAAAGCGAGAAAATCCAGTTTTTGAATTCTACCTCACCCTGTATATGAGTATGTGTCGGCGACTTTTGGATATAGGAATGGTCATAACTTTTGAAAAACCCTGTATAATGTTACAATACCTTATAATATAAGAACGGGGATCATTGGTAAAATCTAAACATGGAATAATATGTAGGGTGCCTCATTTAAAAAAAATGTACGTTTGTATCAGCACGTAGTTATGGATAACCCTGTATAAAGCAAAATATCTTCTGTAGCAAGGCTACAACCTTCCAAGAAACATTTTTAGTTCTATCGAAACCTACAGGAGGCTGACGCAGCTCAGTATTTCATACCCTTTTAATGTAAACTTGCTTTAAGAACTTCATTAAGGCAATGATAACCTCCACACAGCCGGGAGGGCCCACACTTAAGAGAGCTATCACGGCTTTCGATGAAGCTAGGCCTAAAACCACAAGTACTTGAGCAAGTCTGCGTTAAGTCTCCGATAAGTACTCATTCTTCTGTTATTAAAGCTTTGTTAAATCCTTTAGGCTTTAAGACATCATAACTTGAGGCCATGAAATAACTATTCTATCTTAAGACTTCTTTCCTGTAGGTATTTTGGTAGACAAAATGACGTATAAAAATAAGTTGGTTTTATGTACATTTTATCCGTGCTCTATCATGAAAAGGAAAGCTTTTTTATATAGACATTTGCAACATGGAGTATTGTAGGTGTATATACCATCTATTACTATTTTATGATCCTAAATTACGAATTTTCTCGATTACTACAATGAAAAAATATAATTAATCACAGTTTATTGATGAAACTTTAAAAAATAGCCCTAAAAAATGTGAGCCCTCCAAATATATTACAATTCCGAAGAAAATCTTAATTAAAAAATATACAATTCTTCTAGGTTAAAATATAAAGTCGCATATATATTAGTTTCAAAATGCAAGTGTCTACTTGCAATATATGTTCAGTCGATATGCACGCTAGGAATTGTACTATTATCAAATACAATTATGTATACAAAATAATTGCGGTAATCAGTAACTCAAAAAATATTGCGCAATAGACGCCCATTTCCAGAATATTCTTAAAACCACCAGGTCCTTCATATGGATAATATGGTCTTGATACTGGCCAAATTGATTTAAAATAGCTAACCTCGAAATATATTTCTTATTCCGTAACATATCGTAAGTGGGTGAACCTGTTGATGTTGGCAGTTCTGTGTGACATTGCAATTGACAGAATAAAAATTAATCATTTTGTGGTTTCGTGCATTAATAATTATGTGATGCTGTGCTTGGAGTTGAGCCTTGGTAATTGTTTGAAATAACATTGGTATTTCCTATCACCAAATATTTTTTTTTAATTGGCTTTTGAAATGGCAATTTTTATTTATTTTGCACCACTTATTAAGTTTGGATCCCTTGTTAAGTTTTAATTTTATCCTAGCCTATCTAACAAAAACATGTCTATCCTAGCATAAGCATCCTTAAACCCAAAAGTTTGAAGGAAGATTTTAGTTGTGCCTATTTGACTTGGAAGTATATAGTTTTAAGGCGGCTTTATTGAGTATTTTCCTTCAACTGTTTAAAACCATTAGGCTTTCTTGAAGGCTTTTTTAAAGTCGGTAAGTCTTAAGACAGTCGTAAGGACAAAATAGCTTTAACTGAATTTATATGACATCACCATAAAGCTTCTTTAAAGCTTTACAGTTTAAATTGACTATTGGCCGTATGAAATAGGTTTTATGGATACTCCTTATAACCTGTTGATGGGATAATTTGATCCTGAGGACATTTGGCTATCGTCAATGCAGTCATAAAACACAACTCTAATCAAATGTCCCCTTAAAGCCTATTTAAAACCTCCATGAAGCTAATAGGCTGCTGAAATGTTTCTTGGGCTTTAGATACAACTTTTTTCGCTATCTTCTGCAGAGTTATTGACCGATCCGGTACTAAAAACTCACCCTAGATATTTTGGTCTAAAATATATATAATCTTAGAGTTATTAATCACCTTTCAATAAATGTGACCCATAACGAAAGTCGCGTCGTCTGTGAACGCCTTCACAGTACAGCAAGTCCATTAGGGAGAAACGAGGCTCTGTAATCTTTTGTAAAAAACGTCCTTTGCGATTAATTCCCGTAGTTGCCATGAAAAGGCCAATCGACTGCACGTAACGTTCTTTCAGGGCCAAATGGAGATTTGAGTTTCTGATTTACGCCGACCCTCGATCGTTCCCCTGTTTTGTTTCTCTTTGCGTCCTCTTTGCATTGTTGAACGCGTCGAGTGTTTATTGCCTTCTTTTCCTATCCAAACAGCGAAATCAGCGAACGATATACTGCCAGACCACATTGTTGGGACCAATGGTACCGATTCAGATGTTGCGCAAAAGATGGAGACATGATACGATGCCAATTTATTAAAAAACAAGAAAGAACAAGTTCGCGTTTTCCAATTTTTTTGGTAAAATATTTCAACTGATCGTAATCGGGCAATACAACACCAAAACCAGATGAGTATATTAAGAGTATATTAAAGAACGGGGCCCCGATATTACCAAAGATGAAAAAAAAAAACAAAGATAGAAAATGACCAAATACAACCGAATAGAACGGGAAACAGCCCACAACAACGGAAAGCAAGCAGATAACAGCGATAAGCAATAGAAAACGACTAAACACAGCCGAATACAACAGAAAATAACAGAAGACAGCTCAAAACAACAGAAAGCAAGCAGGTGACAACTGTAAACGATAGAAAACGACCAAATACAACCAAATAGAATCATAGCTAGCTCAAAACAACAGAAAGCGTGCAGGTAACAGCGGGAAACAACAGAAAACGACTAAACACAGCCAAATACAACAGAAAAGAACAGAAAACAGCTCAAAACTACAGAAATCAAGCAGATAGCAACTGTAAACGATAGAAAACGGCCAAATACAACCAAATAGAACAAAAAACAGCCCATAACAACAGAAAGCAAGCAGATAACAGTTCTAAACAATAGAAAAGGACTAAACACAGCCGAATACAACAGAAAAGAACAGGAAACAGCTCGAAACAACAGAAAGCAAGCAGATAACAACTATAAACGGTAGAAAAGCAACCAGCCCAGATAATATTCACGTCGAAGTTATAAAACTTATAGCCGAAGAAGAAGGAAAGGGTCTGCAACTGTTAACCTCTTAATATTCAATGATATCTACCGTACACGAAATATCCCAAGTGATTGGATCAGATCAACATGTATTACCCTGCCAAAGAAAACCCATGCTTCAAATTGTAATGATAAGCTTGACAAGCCTGATGTCCCATGTCCTCAAGATATACCTCAAAATAATACACATCAGAATATACAATAGGAGTTAATACAAACTAGATGAAACTCAATCTGGATTTTGCAGTGGACTAGGCACACTTGCGGTGCTATTTGCACTCGAAGTTCTCACACAACGATGCAGAGACATGAAGCGACATGCAGTCGCTTGTTTTATAGATTGTGAAAGGCTTTTGATTGCGTCAAACACCAAAAACCTATAGAAGTGCTCAATATGACTGGAATAGATAGAGAAGAAATTCAGTTAATCGTGAACCTATACTGGAATACAGTAGTAAAAACTGAGAGAACAACATCAGGAGCGCTGTGTTAGTTGAGAATGCGCAATTCTTGCAAAGGCTAATAGATCATATTGTTCCATATAAAGTGAGAACTTTGGTTTGCTCGTAAACACGGAAAAAACTAAAGTCATTTCCTTTGAATTTGCCTTTGCCAAGGCACCTGTGCAGGCTCATCTGATTATCAACAGTAGTACGGTGGAACTAGTGTCTTCATACACATATCTGGAATCTGATAAATGAGGAAATGACCCAAAGAAATAAGTAACATGCCACACTGAATAGGCCAGAAAGTTATTTATGAGTATAAGAAGATTTCTGAGCCTAAAACTTTGAATACGCTGGGTCAGATGTGTTACATTTTCTCAGCTATTCCGCACGGATTGGGGAGTTGGATCCTAAATGCTTCACTATAAAAGAAATAGACGCCTTTGAAATGTATATTTACCGCCGTATACTCAGAGTATCATGGGTTCAAAGAATAATGAACGTTGAAGTCCTTAGTCGTACAAAGAAACGAAAAGAACTTACCAACAAGGAACGAAAAACAACTTTTATAGGTCATGTTATGCGGGGAACTTCTGCGATTGATTATAGAAGAAAAAGTGCAAGATAAAAGGTCTGTCAGCAGACGCAAAAGTCTTGGTTGAAGGACATCTGAAGATGGTTTGGTTACTCATCGCTTGACATTTTCCACATGGCCGTATCCAGAACTACGTTAGCTATTTGGGTCGCTAAATTTCGAAAGGAGGTGGCGTCATAAGAAGAAGAATCAATCAATAAAGTGGGCTTTAAATACGAATCGTACATAACAGTGCCAGCGTCTGGTGTGTGACAAGGTACCAACTTGGAGCCACTATTTTCCTAAATCTTGTTGTTTTATAACTGAAAAAATATATTTGCGGACGATGTGAAGCCTTATTCACTAATCAAGACGCAAGAAAGTTCTCTGAACTGGTGTTAAAGAAATTATCTGAAGCTAAATTCCTAGTATATTCAAAATGATGTCAGTCATAGAAAGGCTGTTCTCTGTTCTATGTGACTATACGAATCAAATTAAAAAAAATGCTACAGCGCAGGTTAGGATTTTGGAGTTACGTTTACCTTAGACCTGTCATTTTATAAACACTTAGATCAAACGGTTCTGTCAGCTTCGCGTATGGTAGGATTAATAATTATTAGAAACTGTTAACTAACAGTTGCCATCAAACACCGATGCTGTAAGATTACTGTAGTTATAAGTATAATCGAATATGGGTGTATTGTCGTATTGTCTCGTCATCCATACATACAAATGTGAAGTCGAAAAAATGGTTTGACGAAAGGGAGTTCTTTAGGCGGTCATCAAGGTTAGTGTTGATTTCGTGACGTCGGCAAAAAGGTCAAAGATGACCTACTTACCTAGATTCGCGTCTCCATTTCTACTATCTACTACTTCCATTAGTAGTGATAATGGCATTTGTACAAAAGATGCAGGTCAATGTTGATAACTCGATACGTGGTAGGAAGTTTGACGTTAGAGTCATCGGCCTACATTCTGTGTCGCTGTGGAGCCCTTCGGTGTCACAGGCATGCTATACTAGGTTTAAGGGTCCCTGAACTCGAGGATATAAGATGGCCAGGACGCAAGGCCATTCTCATCGATGTGATGAGGGCTAGACTTGGAAAGTAGTGTAACGAGAGGTGAATAAAAGCCCGATTGTAGGCCTATTTACTGTTATTATTACACAAAGCATCTCTGCTTCTTTCATTGATTCAAGATGTTGTCTCATGATCAAGACAATATTCATGTGAATGTATATCGATAGAGAGCACACAGAAATGTTTACTGTAAGTTTTTAGGGATATATGTTTGGTTTAGAGAAAGTGTTAGTTACGGGGATCTGATTAAGCTTGGGTTTGCTGTTTACTACAATGATAATTCAGAAAGGCGGAAACGGTATCGCGGTATGCGAGAATATGTGAGAAGTACTGAGTCAACCAGCTTTGAGATCATCTCTGTTTGTATAATTTGGTCTCATAGATAATTTTACTGTGATTATTTCAGGAGCTTGTTGGAAGAGGACCTAACACCCGACGATTCAAAGCTTTTAACACTGGCAAAAAAGTTGTACCGTTCTTGTATGGACGAAGGTACCATAGAAGCTCAAGGCACAAAAGAGATTTTCCAGATCTTCAAGTACATTGGTGGATGGCCAGCAGTTGAAAGAGGGCCTTGGCAGGAAGAAAACTATAACTGGGTAGAAGCTATTCACCGATTGAGGAAGTTGGGCATAGACTTTGATGTATTTTTCAGAGTTTCGGTCGACAAGGACCGACATAATGACATGAAATATATTTTAGGTGTGAGTAGATTTTACATATTATTCTCAGGATTTCTTAGGAGGTACAACCTCACTCACAGCTTAGATTTTGAGGTCGTTAAACCGTTTAATTCCTTACTCTAGAAAGATAATATTTGGGAAGTGTAGTAAGCTGGCAGAGTAGAGGACTTTTAACTCAAAATAGCACGGCATCAAGAACGTTAGTGTAACTGAGTTTATCTTTTTTCTGATAAACGAAAAGATCATATATAAGTTTTATGACAAAATAATCTTTCTCATTTTGTTTTCGCAATAATTCAAAGTTATATCAACATAAAGAAACGTTAGTAAAGAGTTTATACCTCAACAAATGCTGTTTTAGTTATGTGCCTTCGAAGCATGATTAAATCAGAGAAACATTCACAGTATATCGTTGACGAGAAGTACCTGGTCCAAAGGCACATTATTATTACTGAGTACTTTAGCAGAGACGACGTATTTAGATTAGGAAGGTCCAAATTTCTATGACAACAAGATTTGTTCTGTAGGAGCGAGGTGCCACAGAGAAACAGATGTGTCACCAATGCTTGGAGTTGGGACGGGAATAGTCAGTGGTCTAATACCCGCAATAGACGATTATTGGACGGAGAGAGGGCAGTGCAGGCGGCAAGCTTTAGAAAAGTGATTAAAAACATGATTTATTGAGTCTCAAGGACCTTAGAGACAATGATAGCCCGGGCAGAAGGTCTTAATCAAATTGCTGGACGTTAACGTACTGGAGCGTGTTGATTGGTGTATACCACAGCAAAGGACTTACTATTTTGGAAAACCCGAACCAGATCATAAGCAATGCGCGTTATTTGCCACATATGACCAAGAGTTTTGTCTGTGCCTATGGCAATGCCTAGGTAGAGAATACCATGGACAAAAGCCGACTGTATAGAAGGTGATGTACCCGAGACACATGACTGTTACTGAGGTGTCGTCTTACTATTTCAATTACGATACATACAATTAATATTCAGATTACAATTATGAGAAATTTTGCAGTTAGACTATGCATGTGCAAATTATTATAACAACAATACCCGAAACAGATAATTAAATAGGGAGATATAGAGAATGCGAGAGAATACCTTCAGAGGCTCTCTGTTTAGTATGGTGACAGATGATCTTATCAGATGGTCCCGAGATAATACGTGGATACACGCAATCCATATGATGATAGCACAAAGAAGTCAAAAACCTTTAGACTGCTGGTATGCAGGCGTTTTAGAGATATATCCCCTGGTTGCACTCATTTAAAGGAACTACAAGGGCAAAGGGTAAACCATAATTGAATCCAGTACCAAAGAATCGTCGACAGATCCCGAACAAAACCAAGCGAGTGTGATATCAGAATGTTAGCTTTCACCAACGACGTCCTATTACCATTATTTTTTTTGTGGATTCCCAGCTAATCGTGAAAATAGTTACTTGGATAACTATAGATATCGATAGACGATGAATGAAGTTAGCAGCCCCAGACGAGGTCTACCATCAAAATAAATATGTTTTTGAGTGTTCGAAAGTAGATCACAAAGATTAGTAATAAAGTACTGGTAGTTACTCATTCTACAGTGGTATAACTTCACTTTAACAAACTTCACTTAAATTATAGCGAAGTTTATATAAATACTAAAACTATTATAATTAATTTTCTCGTCTTCCAATAAGTGCTTTGTAAAATGCTACAAAATGCTTCCGGTAAATTGATGATTCTTCTTAGAAGGGTTGTCAAACTAAGCAGAATTAAATCCAGATCCATTAAATGAAAAATGAAGTCAGGAAAGTTAGATAATTAATTCCAGCTTTATTTGGAGAACAAGAAGTTACCACAAATAAAAGTGGCTGTATGATAATGTTGGCAGGAGCTTGATCCATTTAATTATAAGATGGTTCTAATAGATTAATAAATGTGATAATACGAAATATACCGGCATAGCATAACTGGTTGTAATTTTAGATCCACGATATGTCGTACAGCCCATCTGAGTTAAGCCAAGCTGACAGAAAGCTCTATTTGAACTACATGGTTGACGTAGCCACAATGTTTGGAGCCAATCGGTACACGGCAACACAACATTCTGAAGAGGTGCTGAACTTGTTCCTAGTACTGGCAAGTGTAAGTATTATTATTGTTGTTAATAAGAATTAAAAAATTATAGTAGGCGGCCAGGCTCGCTCAGAAACTTACTAGCTTAGACAAAAGAACCATGACACAAGTGAAAATAACTTGTCGGTTACATATAGATTGTGGCGTTGCTGGCGTTGTCTATTAGACGAATATTTATTTGAAATTTAAATATTCGTTTATTGTTATTCGAATCCAGAATGTAGGCCCTTATGGACACAAGGTGTAACTAGTCCGATAACACAGCTTGACATTTATTTAATGTATAATCTGTATCAGTATCGAATAAAAGCTTTTGCAAAGGCTCTAGGTCTTTTAGAAGGAGTTTTATACAAAAAAAAATCAAAAGTTATAAGACCCTGAACGAAATCTGATAAGCAAGGACTTAATAATAACCAACGAGAAAACTCAAGCAAATTTTGAGAGTGCGTTGATGCATAGCCAACTCATGACGACAATACTGGGAGATACTTCAGCAAAGACACTTTGATAGACGTTAGTGATATAATCACTTTCGGAAAATGAAAAAGAATTCAATTCTACATAAGTGGAAGACCAGAATTGATCATTCTGTATAAAAAAATATTTTGCACTTAACGTGCATGAATCGTCGTCATAGTCAATCTCTTTAATGTTCTACTGACGGAATACAAAAACCATAAAGGAAACATTAATTGAACCAACGCTTGGCTATTACCAATTAATGTGCTCCATACATATATTACAATGGTCCTCTTGTAATAGCTCTGTGAACATCGGGGATAAAGAATGATAAACGGTATGCATTGACTCAATGTACACTATGCAATCAATGTCACGAAACCAGCCATTAACTTTCAGAGAAAGCTTTATAGTTTATAATGGTAAACCATAGGTAGATCATCACAGACTTTAATATTATGAAATCCTATTATCGTTGGTAATTTTAATGACTAGTTATCGTAGGTACATGGTTGCTGTATATTGACATAATAACTGGCCGACATAATTTGATATATTTCGATAAATTGTATTAATAGCTAGTAAACATTTATCCATGCAGTGTAGTCCTTGACTCAATGTATAGCAGTCGTAACTTACATACGTAGATTAATGTACGTAGTTTCTTTCGACAACGATTCTCGTCGACAGTGCAAAATGTATGTTGACATTCGTTGGTTGAGTTAGGTTAGGTTGAAAGTGAGACGGGCGGTTACCAAATGGCACCTAAAAACTACTCAAATTTACCTGCCATAAGTGATTCCTGGCTCCTTCCTGCTGCTGTGGCTTTTACAACCATAAGCTGGACACACTACCATTATGCACACCACAATATTTTACAATGCTTGCTCTTAAAAAGGCTAAATATCATGAAAAATATTTTGGTGGCTATTCATTTTCGGTAACAGCTAATGACAGCTAATTCATATAGCATCAAACGGGCGTGCGGTATCCCCTCTCTTTACTTATCAAAGATTGCGACCTTATGGTGTCTACTGTGGTTGACACCTATTTAGAGGTCACCGTATAATCCACACTTCTTGACAAATGCGATGGTCGTGATGGGTAAAACTTCCTTGAAATTAGCTTCCAGTTGGGTCTGAAAGTCTGAGATGTAGCTCTTTAAAGTATTGGACAGGAGCACAGTACGAGCTCCACTGTTTTGTCTTCCACATAGCAGAAACGACAGTTCGATGTTTGTTTTGGACCTAACTTTCGTAAGTGGTTCCTCAGACGACAATGTCCCGTCAACAGACCAACCAAAATTCGGGGATCATTCATGTTCCATTCGATGATCTTCGGGGTATGGTATAAACACCTTTGAGTGTAGTAGCCCTAGTGTATCTCGTCAGTGCAGGAGTGCTTTCCTCTCTGCTCAATTTGAGATGGTTTTCCTAGCGGTACTTTTCGCAATGCCTGCGAATGGTTCTGGTCCTACGAACACAGACGCAGTTTGTCCTCTTGCGAGTGTGTCGGTCAATACATTGCCTTGCACTCCGCTATGACCTGGAACCCAAACCAAAGTTACAATGTTCCTTGTTCCAAGTTCGTTGAGGAGATAGTTGCAGTTCCATACGAGTCTAAGTCAATTGGTTTGGAGCTCTGTGCTTTCAGGGTAGCCTGGCTATTTGAAACGGTTTTTATAGGTTTGTTTTTAGGGGTCGTTTGTTCCGCTTCTGGACGCCCAACTCTGTTGTTATCATTTCTGATTGAAAGATTTTGTTAAACCTCCCAAGCTTTACTGAGATATCAACTCTTGGTTTGGTACCAGCTCCTCCCGCTCCTGTCCCCAGCTCTGACTTGGAGCCAACCGTGCATAGCGCAAGATCGGAGTGTGATATGAAACTGTCACTCCTCTTCCACTCGTCTCTTCCTGGAGAAAGGACGTTGTAGGATATTTCCGTGTGCGCTTGGGGAACCAGAGCCCGAGACCATTGGTGATTTATAATTTCACTCATAGTACCCCTTTGATCCGGTCGTAGTTCCTTCGTGTTCTGTCTGTTAGTTGATAGCAGTCTGTAGGTGACCATTCTGGTACCTCTCTCTACCTTAATGTGTAGAGGGGTTAAGGTTAGAAGGGTCTCCATAGCCAATGTTGGTGTAGCAGACATTCGTTGCTATGGTGGCTTATATTAGTCAATGTTTTGTTTTCTCCTGTACCTTGTATGTACAGGGGGAGAAGGAGCACTGGAATCTCTTGTGCTTTTTATTGCGTTTTTATCTATTCATGTATGTTCAGTGTGTGTCCTATAATTTATTTGTATATGCATGATATGCTTTTCACTGCTTTTTCTTACTATTAGATTTCACCAGTGTAAGCACGGTGAGTGCACTAACACCAATACATTATAATTATCAATTAGTGTCATGTGTGTTGCATTCTCTGTGTAGAAAATCGAATTCGCGCTAATTAACCCAAAATGACTCCCCCGTCTATGACATTTCCATGACTATTCCAGAGGCAGTAAAGGTACACGGATACCATATATATGCATAAATCTATGCAAGCAGGCTTGGGCATGCATGTGAGTATTTTCATATTTTCATGACATTTGGGGTTACACAAAGCAAGCTATTCGTCTTTAGTCGAATGCTCAAGGGGCACAAATTCCTTCCATGCCTCTTTCCTTTGTAACATGTCGGTGTACGTCGCACAATAGTCTGAGAAATTCAAGAAGCAACTCCAACGCTCAGACTTGACATTTAATTAGGTTGGAGATGTAGTAGGTAGTTCGGTATCGAATTTTGCGGGACCTGTGACTGTAAGGAGGTATTCCTTAGTCGTCTACACTATTTCATTGTGTTTCATTAGCCAATTACTTGTAACATATAGTTGGTCCTTTGTGAATCCTGGCAGGAGACCCTCTGCCATCCTCGGAACTACCTATCCCTACATATGAGCAGTGATATAATTTCTCCTACATATCGCTTCGACAGCAAATTTACGGTGAGATATCCTACAAGGGAAGAGTGGGAGCCAAGCGATAGGCCACTTATGAGGGGAGAGGGCCAGTTTGGTTCACGGACGCGCTCGCAAGGCGAGGGTCATCCTTGACCTCCTCCTGGCTCCTGAGCCGGCTCTCCATTACAAGGAAAACAGAGGTTTGGTTGCAAAATCAGCATCTTATCAGATGGAGAGGAATCTCTGGACATCTCCGTCAAGCTAGAAAACTTATTTTAGGACCTCTGGCTAAGGTAAGGTGGATCTGGAACGAGGCCGACTGAGGTAACTTGTAAGCCTGCTATCCGGCCATAACACCTTCAAATCAAACCTCATTTGTATGTGATGGGGGTGGCAAGTGATCCGACGTGGGGCGAGGAGGAAGAATACTCGGCACACATTCTATATCTCTGTTCAGCCCTTGGGTATCACAGGCAGACTATACTCGGTTCAAAGGTTCTTGAACCTGAGGATATAAGATGGACATCCTCACCTTTGCGATGAGGGCTGGAGTTGGGAACTAGGGTATGGAGAGGTGCAAAAGGGCCCGTTGTTAGGCCTATGCACTGGTGGTTCTGGCCATCAAAAAGTCCCTCTCCCTCTTTGATTCATTCATTCATTCAATATACTTATTGAGGTAGGAAGCTCATTAAAGTTAAAGTATCTCTGGAAATGTCTCCCTTTTTCAAAAATACAGAGCATTTTGAAATCATTTTCCGAAGATAAAAAAAAATTAACAAGGAATAATTGAATAGAAAAACAAAAAGCGGGCGTGGTTGAAGTATCCTAAGAAGCATTTTATTGCTTTGATCCCCAAGAGGTTTATTTCACGAGGCACTGATTGGGTAATTTGCTTGAAAAACCATGTAAACTTCTTTATAATGTGCCAACCATAACATGTATGCGTATATTTACTTTAATTACTTTTTCTAGGAATTTATTATCATTCGTTTCTAACCCAGAGTGCGAGGATCACCCTGTGTAGTTTTAGAATTGTGTTCGATCTTGTTTAAGGTGCTCCACATATATCTTATTCTTATAACCGCTACTGTCTGAAAAATGCATCTTTGCCTATAACGGCAAAACGGCTATTATACTCATTTATGCAGAACTGTTGGAATGGGGGATAATTATTTATAATTATGTTTTTGTAACTATTTCATTGTACCACTCGTTTTTGCGCACGAGTAATTGAGTTTCCATCGGACATCGACAACGTCGTGCTGCTTCCTTCGCTTCTGTGTGTCGGATCCGTCGGACCCTTGAACTATGTTTATACAGGGTGTTTCTCAAGTTGGGACTTCTTTTCATACAGCGGATAGTACTCGCCAAAATGAGTGTTTTTTCCCAGTAACATATAAACGAAATATTTAGAGAAAACAAGCTACTGACCATTAAAGAAATACTCAATTCTAAGTCCGTCCGTAGGCAACGGCTCACCATATGTCATAATATCACAACAAACACGGCAGCGCTAGCGGTGCCGATGCCGGTGAGAAACCACTAGAACAGGCAGTTCGTCATACGTCGCGTTGTTGTTGCTACATCTGACGATCGGACTTTAAAAACAACAACAATTGCGCACGCCTATAACAATAATGAAACGGTGGACATGATTTTAATGTACGGTGAGTGTGGTCAAAATGCCGCTGCGACTTCGCGAGTGTATGCCCTGCACCTCGTCGATTTGTCTCGCTCGTGCAAAGAGCTAGAGACACAGGATGTCTGAATCCACATCGTGGTGGACACGCTGGAAGACCTAGACAACCTCGTATGGTCCAAATTGAAGAAGACATCGTAAATCATACTTTTACCTGTAAGACGCCTGCGACAGGACCGCACTTACAACTTCGTAGCAACCAAATAGTGAAAACTTGCTTGAAATTTGTTTTTGCTGTTTTGCTGCTGGTTCACAGTGCATTAGCTTTGCCGTTTCAAGGGCCGTTGCTTCTAAAGGGGAAAGTCCCAACTTTTAGAACACCCTGTATAGGTAAAGGGCATTGTCCATTCAAAATTATTTTATACTAGTAAGTACAAATTTACCCATTCTGATTTTGTTATAGTGATGCTTCAATTAGTTGTAGAGATATGGTTTTCTTTGGTCAATACCATAATTTTTCTTTTTGCTCAATTGCACGCCTTGCGATATTTTGTTTTGGTCAGACAATTTGAAGCATTTTATATCAGCACTTTGCTTTTATGTGACGCGTACGATCACAGGTGAATTAAGTTTATTGAGATACTCCTATTGCTTCCAAGAGGCAACATTTTTTTCCATATATGATTTTGGATTGATTCTTCCCTCCGCAATGTTTGGGTAAGGGTGAAACTCTGACCAGGTGAGACGAGTCGTGGGAATCCTCGAACCAGCATAGATTTCTGTCTGGGGGTTGGATGTCTCCAGAAATGGACGGGGCGATTTCTACCTTTGCGCCAAAGTAGGTGTCGACCCACTGTTAGTGACCATGGATACCGCCTGGCAGCTTTCATTTTTCTGTATCAAAGTAGTACGTTACTCTGGAGAACACATCATGTAGTCTTAAACCTTCTTGATACCTCACTACCAATTTTTACCATTTGATATCGATCATACAAGTAGGACTTTAAAAATAGAAACGCTCCCCCTGATGCCATGATAATCCCTTGCTCATCGACTGCAGTTTAGCTGGATGGAAATGTTGTGACTTTTAGTGCCGGTTGTACAATGAAAGCTTAAGCTTCGGCTTAAGGTAAGCCGACGTTAAACCACGTCAGTTGCAAATCGTTCTTTGTACAATGCTAGCTTAGCCCCCCACTCCAAGCTTAGCACAAGCTCACGTAAGCCGAAGCTTAACGTGAGCTTAGCTGAGGTTTAAACCTAACCTGATACAAGTGACATGATATGTCAAGAAGAAAGCTTCAAATTGCTTGTCACTTTATTAGGTCATATTTTTTAAAAGACTTGTGTCTAATTTAACAAAAAGAGCAAATGAAGGAACAGAGACAGAAACGGTCGTCGCCGAAATTTGACACAAACTGTCATAAGTGCCTAACCAAAAAAGGTAATTTTTCGGATGATTATGTCAGTACGTATTGCTACAACGGGTGTCGACTTTAAGCCTGAGCTTAGCTAAGCTTAGGCTTAACAAAGCTCTTGCTAAACCCGCATTTGTACAACCGGCCCTTAAAGTTACGCAAGTTACACCTTTGGCGCCCAACGTGGGGTGTGGGTCTGTGACTTAACCGGCGTTTCATAATGTAAGTGTAAAGTGCTGTCCATGGCAAAGATGAGGGAAGTATCGTGTACTCTATTTTGGCAATGTCGTAACTTTAGTATTTGCTGCAGCAATTTTGATGCAACTATTTAATTTAATAACAGACTCTCTATTTGTATTTGTATTTATTTGTACTCACGTTATATTCACAAACAGAGTCACAACGAAGACAATGCTTTATATGTGGTATTAGCTAGATACACCATAGGTTAAATCAAATTCAGTTACAATAGGTCCCGTGGTCGTAGTGGTCTTAGGCTTCTGGGGTATTCTCTTACTCGTACTCTGGTATAACTGAACTGAACTTCATGGTTTACCACTTTACTGCTAAGTTTTGCATATTGTGTTGTTATCGATCTTTTAAGATTCAGCCCTGGACGCCACAAGGTCTACAGAAGCCCATTTACTTCAAGACATAGTTTATAGCAAAAAAGTAGTCCGACAAGTTGTTCAGCAGAACTGACAGATACTCTCTGTACTGGCAGGAGTGTTCAGCTATCCCAACCTAGTGAGAAAGGCTAGCTGGGCAATCATGCAGCAGATGGTCAATAGTCTCATCTTCCTGTGCACATTAACTGCACAGGGCTGTATAACTTAATCCCATATTTTAGAGAACAGGCAGTATGATATTCAGCTACCTCCTTACTTTCTCACAGCTCCGAGGGCCTAGCAAGCCATAAGAAGGTGACCTTGCTGTGGGTCCCCGGACATGTTGGTGTAACGGGTAACGGGAGAGAGGACCGTATACTAGGATAGCGGCCGACAGCCCCTGCATCGGCTCTGCAATGCCTGAAATTGGCAGGACCCTAGACGACTAGGCCTACAAGGAACTGGTGAAAGCCTGATTGGAGGGATTATGGCATCTGAATAAAGGCAGAGAAATGCTAAACCTTTTGGTGGAGGTTCGTACTGGACATTGCCGACTGAATAGACATTTGTCACTCACAGAGTGGTAGGGAACCCCATCTGTTCAAGATGCTGGAAGGAGGACGAGACAGCATTCCACGCCCTGTGTTGTGTGTCTCAACCTAAGGGTTCAGACATTCAGCACGATGGAGTTTGGGGAGGAGTCACCTTATTGATTGAGATGGTCGGGCATGTTGACGTCCGTCAAGGTGGTCTGGAAGGCTCACTAGGGGAGCTAAGAGGTTCCTCAGCAGGTGGTCAGCCAGAAGATTCATCTCACGCGATCATACAAACCGTGTGCATGCACTCTATCCACGACCAACGGACACTAAAGACGAGAAAAGTGGTTTTAAAATGTTCGAATAATCCAGCACGAGACATTCATACACAATAGAACGGGATGGGATTTAAGACGTGCTGTCCACTGGAGCGTGGCGTACTCCAGCAATCGGGTATACACACAGACGCCTATTTACGCGCTACGATATGGAATTATATATAGTGCTCAATTCTGTAGAACATATTTCAAATTAAATAGTGGCTGATATTCGTCACGTCACAAAAGACGTGTTACCAGTTTTTGGAATTTACAATTTGAAAAATTTGGGAAACGATGGATTAGAGGAATTTTACCGCAAGGCGGATCCAAATGAAAATCGAGATCACGTCTCAAAAAAATTAAATCGATGAGCAAGAAAATGAGGGTGGGGAATTAGTCGTTCATCCACAGGTACACTTCGCCACATCTTGTTTACTGAGACAGGGTCTCATGAAATTCAGGTCATCAGATGTATTTCCATCAACTTAAATAATTTTTGTAGCCTTCTGGATTGGTATCTCTTAATATCTCAATTCTCGCAAAAGTGAACTGTGGCATTATTTTTTTGTCAGCTGGTCAGCTGTTTTGCTATATACTTCACTTTTTCTTTTTGTTCATAGAGGACTAAAATATAAAAACCGCTCATACTTTGTTTTTAGGCGTTTTACGGGTTCTTGATCATTTTCTACTTTATTGGAGTGCGGGTTAAATTGGGGAGGTTGGTGTGGAGAGTTGCAAAACCGAAAAATTTGTCGTATTCCTAATTGGCTGTCCATTGACCAGTGAAGGAAAGACCTAGAGGCATAATACACTTATATAGGTCCATTCGAACATCGCTTGCCTATTACAGAAACCAAGGGACTTGGAATTTTGTCATGTATACATGTATTTAGATCGTTCTATGTATGTTGCGTAAAGCGACAATTATTGAATGGATTTTAATGCAATTTTGACACAGTATCTACTACCGCGGAGAGAATCGAAAACGCGCGTTTTTTTAAAAAATCGTATCTGTGCGGCGCAGCAATAATCAAAAAACTAAAAGTATAAAATCAGCTCAAACTTCGTTTTTAGACAGTTTGAAGGCTCCTGATAGTTTCGCGTCGTCCAGTCGAAGCCTGTAGAATAAAAAATGGGGCGTCTTAGTTCCTATGGAGGGACACACAAGGAACACTTTACGAGAGCTTTTGTGTTGGATGTTTTGTTGCGACGGGTGGGCGATGATTTGGTTGCAAGGGGATCTCAAACTGTAGCTTTCTGCATTGGGAGAATAATAAAATGGTATCATCATTATGTGTGGGAAGTTCTGAGTCAATAAACTTGACTCAATTTTTCTCTTGAAAGGTAAGTATCTCACGAAATTACGTGCCGAATGATTTGGATACTAAACTCATTGTATGGAGCATGACGCCTTTTTTGCCACGTCGTCCCAACGCGCCACCATTTCTGGAACGAAAGAACGGGTAACCATAAACTGAACCACGATCTTCCGTTCCTACGCCTCCTAGACTATTCGTCTGTTCTAGCAAGCTACAGCAGCGTTAACGGAGCTCTTCAAATAATGAGCCAAAGGGCGTTTGGCTCTCCACAAAAGTAAATCTCAAAAGCCGCTCTACCTGCCTCTCGTGGTGTATCGCACCGTGAAATAACGTTGTCGATCAGATCGTGCTTTCGACAAATACTGGCTGTTGTATCGGAGCTTTCACCACAGACCATTTGTTCAAGCAGCAGTTGTGGTACACAATGAACGCGTTGATAATGAAACAGGGTGGCGTAGCATTCACCCAGGTTTACGTCATTAGCGTATATGGCTATTGTTTTCGGTAAGACTCGCCTCCTAGTAGTTTAGTCTATTTAGCCTGGAGAGGTTTTGGTAAGCAACGTTACGATGCTATTACAGTTGTTGTAATTACTCAGCTATAACAAATATTTCTTGGATCGAAACGAAAATGAGTCTCACGCTTAGTGCTAGAAGGAATGGAAAATCATAATTAGAATGTGGAATGGGAAACCATTTGTTTCAACTCTTCTTCAAGTAGCAATTATTGAGATAGCTTTGGGTTGTCTTGCAGGATCTGCGGCAATCTATTTATTTTGGAGGTATTTAAGTCAGCAAGGTTTAATAGAATTGCTATAGTCGTAATAACTCAGCAAGATAAAAGCGACGATAGATTTCATTTACCATATAAGGGAAAAATGTAAAGTTATGAAATATGGAATGAAAGGTGCTTGCTTACTCAGCAAGAGGGAGATAATTACAATCATCTGGTTCACAGAATACATGGTTCGCAAAGAGATACGGGGGAGTGGTGGGTGTCGACGGAGTCGACACGATGTCGTCGGTGCTGTATATCGGCTGTATCACGGGGAACCGCGATATAGTTGGTAACGGGCCTAGAATGCCGGAGACGCTGGTTCGAATCCAGCCGGTACCCTTCATTTTTCCGATTTTTCTGTGAACCAAATGATTGGAATTATCAGAGATATACTTTGGACTTCAACTCATCCCACCAAAAACCATTTCTTCAAGAAGCAGTTATAGTATACAATGTCGTATCGATAATGGAACATGATAATGTAATGTTGCTTTAGGAAGCATCCTATTTGTATATTCAGAGGTTCCAGTCAGCAAGGTTGAAGGTCTCGTTGATAATGTAAGGAAGGAAGTTACAATTCAGCTCAGTTCAATTTACATCTTCTGAAGATGTGGTCGAAGCTGTTACTAAAGCTAATCATCTAGAAGGAATAAAAAATAATATTGAGTCTCGTTAGCTATGTAATAAATAAAATTAGAGCACCTGAGACATATTTTGAGGGGTAAGAGATTTGGTTCAACTCGTCATCTAGTGTTTCCACCGCAGACGTTACATACAAAAAGTAGTTAAGTCTTGACTAACATAACATTAGATGAATAGGTTTCAGATAGCAACGATGAATGTATCTGCTACTATTAACTTACTCAGCTCTGATTTCGAAATACCACGGGTCGACAGTGTTTCTAAGGCTGATGTGCTAGAAGGAACAAAATTAAATACCGTTAACCACGATAGGGGGAAAACTATAGCTCCTTAGATATATAATGAGGGAGAGGAGTGTCATTTGCTTCAAGGTATCACAAGGGGATTTTACCACAGAGTATTGCTTCAAGAAGCAGTTGGGGTAAAAAAATTGCCACTTTGATAATGAAATAATGTAGCACAGGAATCGTCCAGGTTTACTTCGTTGGTTGTGGCCAGTAGTAAAGCCTATTCATCCTAGATACCAATACCAACTGTTGCAGTTATTATTACCCAGCTCTAACACACATTTATTGAGGAAATCACGAGTTGAAACGAAGAAAATAATTACGATAACTGCTAGCAGGAATGGAAAATCACCATTATAGAGGGGCTCCACTGCAGACGGTCTCTTCAAACAGCAGTTAAGTCTTGACTAATTTAACATACAAGGATAGGTTTCAGATAGCAAGGTTGAATGTGACAGCTACTGTTATACTTACTCCGTTCTCATTTGGCAATATCGCGCGTCGAAAGAGTTACTAAGGCCGATGTGCCAGAAGGAAGAGAGTTTAGTCTTCTTAGCCGTGTTAGGGGGAAAACTATAGTATCTGAGCCATATTTTGAGGGAGCGAAGGAGCATTTGCTTCAATGCATCACAAGGTGATTTTACTAGACTCTTCAAGAAGCAGTTAGGTTAAAAAGTGGCACTTTGATAACAAAATAATGTAGTACAGGAATCATCCTGGTTTACTTCATGGGCTGGTTCATTTATGCATGGCTACCGTTGTGCTCGTCCTTCAGTAGCTTTTTTATTATACAGGGTTTAGGAAATTGGCTTGAGCGCTAGGACAGAACCACTCGCACACCCGCAAGTATGAGGGAGAGTCTGCCCGCCCGACGTTGAACCAGCTTGAGCCCTATGACAACAGGTCAAACGGGCCCAAAGGCATCCATCCGACATGCCACCACAGCCCGATCGGCTAAAACGCATTCCCTCCTTCGTACCTCTGATGCTATATTTCCATGGGGTAATGATTAAAAACCATTTAGGAATATCTTGTTATCTTCGTCTAATCTTGTGATCGTTCCTCTTTCTCCTTTGCAGAGAGTATTTTGTTTACCATCTCACGTATAATGTTCCATGCCTCTACATTGGATAACATCAGTGGAACCATAGCCTCTGTGGTTAACTCACCCTCCAGTTTTTGACTTGCCTCCTGTCTGTATGGCCCCCAACTGTCGCACAGAAGCAGGACATCCTCGGCCGTGTCATCCACCTCGCATTGCAGATATCTCTCGTCCATCACCCGCCCTATCATTTTTCCCGTCCTTCAGTAGTATGGTTTATTAATCGTATATACTAACGCTGTAGTACTATTATGTACCCCTATGTTTGAACCACTAGTTCAAACGAAAAAACTACTCACGCTAACTGCTAGAAAGGAATTAGGGAGAGGATCTCATTATAAAGAGATTCCCCCACAGACTGCCTCCTCAAGAAGCAGTTGTGGTAGAAAATCGAAACGATGTAAGGAAGACAACTTAGGCGATTGGGCCTTATTTAGAAGGAGAATGACCTACTTTGGTTCAAATCATGAAGGGGTGTCACCATAGAACGTAAGTAGGATTTTTTTACGCAATAGACGTGTTGGTAATGAATTATGAATCAAGCACAGTGTTCATTCGAGGTTTACTTCATTCGGGCTACTAATATTGCAACTTTAATTGAGCTGCAAAAGCAACACTAAGTCTTGTTAATTATATGACAAAGAAAACTTTAGTGTCGAACGTATATTTTGAGGTAGAAGAGGTGTCATTTGTATTACAACCGAGAACAATGCATGGTAGGACGGTACATAGAGAAGACGTCATTCCTGGTTAAAAATCTGAGAAGCTTGTATATTATACTAATAATCCTATGGTCTTCGTCAAATATAAGCTTTTATCAATAAATGTTCTTCTAGATATCAAAAAGCTCGGCAAGAAACAACCGGACAAATATGTACGAGAAACTGTCAATATCAGAGCTACAGTATCACTACGATGAATTAAATTGGCCGTATTATATTAAAGGAGTAGTAGGTGACCTAGTTCCAATAAGGTTCGAAGATGAAGTGGTGCTAACTGATCCAGATTACCTGATACAGTTGGGAAAGTTGTTAAGTAGAACACCTAAAAGGTAATTGATTACAGTACTATTGTATCCCAATTTGTCATTAATTTTTTATCACTACAATTAGGTATATAACTATAATTGAATTCATCATCCATATTTAGTATCATTCTATGAAGAAAATGCTTTGCCCATACAGCAACTATTGTTATTTATCAAGTGTTGTCTTCTTCAGCTAGTTGCTTGGGGTAAATCCTATTCTTGATGTGTTCAAAGCATGATTCTCTAGGACTTCGTCTCAATCTTCTGCAGCTCCTCAGTCTCAGTGCCTCTCCAAAATTTTTGTGAAGAAGCGGTTCTGTCACAGCAGATGATATAATCTGCCTTCATTTCTCTTTTTATGATTAATATTATTATATGCCTACCTTCCACAGTTTATTTGTGATTTTACTCCATATCAAAATTTACTGTTGCTTCCAGATTTTATTTTTTAAAGCCAAAGCCAGCAGGACCTTAATTTTTCACAAACACATTTTCTACAGAGATAAAAGTACAAGCAATATTGTGTAAAATTATATTTATTGCTCCTATTGATGCCTTTTACTTTTGTTTGGGACTATGTCAGGTTCAAAACAAAACTCAAAATTTGTATACTTTGGCGCGTGAGGGATCTAAATTACCCTGTATTTTTACTATTGCTTCCAACAGGCCACTCGGAATAAAACGTTCAAGCACCTCTTTTTTTGCAGGACCCTCGCAAATTTTATAGCCTGGCACACGGTCCAGTACCTAATAAATTTCTTACCAACGAGGATTCTCGACAAGGCGTACGACTTTCTGGCCAGGGTGAACGGTCACGCAATGAAACCGTTGAGGTGGAAGATGTGCGTTAAAACGGCAGAAGACAGGTGCGTTTATTTAGTAAGGACAGCAATTTGAGCTAGAATTTATGGAATTGGTTTAGACATGGTAAATAACGAAATTTTGAATAACTGTTATAAGGGATAATGTTACTTTCAAGTAACGGCATACAGTTACTACGTTTCCAAGGACTTTCAAAACGTTTTCAGTTTTGAAATATATCGTGGAAACGTCAATTGGATACGTTTTCAAAACGTTTCCTGTTCCTGTTCACGGTCGATTCGCTATTTTTTGGGATCGTATCGAGATCCAAATGTCGTGGAAGCACCAACTGTCACCTTCATTTTGAAATGGACCATGCGTAGTGCGTTGCTGTTTAATAATAACATTATTGTCGATTTATTGAAGTTTATTCGTATTATTTTATTCGAAATTCGAAACTAGAGACTCATAATAAACAACATAATAGGTTATAAAACTAGAAAATGACATTTGTGAAGTGTCAGTTGAAAACGTGTAGAAAATCGTTTTGTAACCTACCGTAGAATCACCGACAATCCAAAATTGCAAAACGTTTTGCAAACTGATTTAAAAGCCCAAGGAAACGTAGTAATTAATTGTTGTTAATTTTATGCTGTTGCAGTTGACTATGAAAGGGACTTCTTTGTACCAGAATATACATCCTCTGTCGCTGTTAGTTAATACTATTGACACTTCAGTTTAGCAGAGACTGCAAATTCTTAATATATCTAACAGTTTAATATATAACATGGTGATAAATAAATAGTACCATAGAAACAAACGAATAGAAATATACCGAAGTAGTGCCCCTAGTCCCCGACCTCGCTGCGCATCTCGTCGTGTTTCGATTAACAATTTGTTATAACAAAATTATTTGTTTTACTTCCCACACCGAAAGGTGAGGGCAGTATTGTGATCGCGAAAATTTTCGATTTTGAGATAATACGCTTTTTGGGCGTTTCATGATGTCTACATAACGAAAATCCACGTCACTCATTTCCGTCGGTCTGTCTGTCGGTCTGTCTGTTCGCGTTCTTCTACCCTCGTAATCTCAGCAAACGCTGTATGGACTGTGATGAAATTTGGGCACCGATATGCTGTGAAATCCTAGTAGGTAACGCTGCCTTAATTTTGAAGATCGGTGTAGGGGCGGCGGAGTAATTAGAAAAAAAACTAAAGAAGATGAAATATCCCTAAAACTTCGTTTTTAGGCATTTTAAGTGGTTCCTGGTCATTTTTTACTTTTTCTTGGGGGGGGGGGGGGGGGGATTGGGTTGGTTAGGGGGTGGGGGTTGTTAAACTCAAAAATTGGTTCTATTTATAATAGGCTGTCCATTGACCTTGTGAATGAAAGACCTAGCGTCATAATACCCTTCCTTAGGTCCATCCGAAGATTGTCATGCCTATTACAGAAATCAAGCGACTTAGAATTTTCTGATGTATACTCAAGTATTGTCTTAGGTTGTTCTAAATTTAGCAACATAGAAATTATGACATTAATTTTAATGAAATTTAGAAACAGTATTATTACCGTGGCGAGGATGAAAAATGCGTATGGTTTTTAAAGATCGTGTCAGTGGCGGCGCAGCAATAATAGCTCAAACTTCCTTTTCAAGCGTTTCGTCCAGTTTTCTCCTGCGGAGAGATTTAGAAAACTATTTACTGGAGTTTTTGTGTTGGATGTTTTTTGAGGACAGGTGAAACTAGCTCTGTGGTTGGTATGTTGAAGATCACACATCACGAGGTGCGGATTTGTTTGCTCTGACCAAATCTCAAAAACTGACATCGGTTTAAGGCGTCACATTGGGGTATTTATGTTAACAGACAGACAAAATTAAACTAAATTTATTTAATAACTAATTATTATTTAATTTTGATTTATTTTTAGTTTAATTTTAATATTTAATTAATTGTAATACGGTCAAAAATTGTACTTGTAATTGTACACCAAATTAAGTAAAGACGCGTATATTTTTAAAAACTAGAAAATATTCATAAACAAGTATAGAAGCTCGGACAGAAACAAACAAGATTCATCTGAACAATCGCCCTCTACTTCTTCTACGATATCTTCATTGTAAGTTTATCTTGTTTACAAGACTGACTGATCCACAGTTTCTGCTGGCAAAAGCATCGCAACAGTGTCTTTGAAGAATGGTTGAGAAGTACTTATGAGAGTGGATCTATTTAATATATTGTGACCCGAGACTCTCTTCTGAATTTCTGAACATAATTATTACCCAAGGTGTTTATTTCATCATTCTTATAGACAACAAAGTCTTTTCAATTACAGTAGACCTATTAAGTAAAATTTTGAGTTGAAGTTGAGTTGAAGAGTTGGTGTAATTTGGATGGGGATGAAATTGGGGGGGGGGGATTAGTTGTATTCATAAAAGGTTCTTCATCGATTTGTGAGAGTAAGACCTTGCGGCAAAATACACTTTTTCAGGTCCATCCGAACAATGTCTTGCCTACTAGAGAAACCAAGGACTTTGAATTCTCTGATGCAAACATACGAGTATGGCTTTCGATCGTTCTGCATTGTGTAACCTAAAATTGATTTCAATGAAATTTTAACACAATTATATTACCGTGGTGAGCATGGAAAACACATATGACTTCTACATGTCAGTGGCGGCGCAGCAATAATAAAAAAACTAAAAATATAAAAACCGCTCAATGTTTTTCATTTATTCGATTTGGGTGTTCGTTTGGGTGTCCAGTTGAGGCTTGCAGAATAAAAAATAAGCTGTCCTAGTTCCTGCGGCGAGATATGCAAGAAACTATTTACGCGAGTTATTGTGTGGGATGTTTTTTTTGCAGGCGAGCGATGATTGAGGGGATCTCAGAGTTCTCAGACTACAGCTTCATGCAATGGGAGAATAACAAAATGGTACCACCATTATGTTTGGGAAGTACTGAGTCAATCAACTTGACACCATGTCTTATCTGGCGTCTGTTCTGATATCACTGGTGCAAATGAGATTTGCCGTACGGATCTATTTGCAAAATCGACTTTTGTAAAGCTTTTTAGCACAAATACCCGTATGTACGGCGTGGCGATGTGATCTAATCAGATATATTTCACAGTAGCGAGATAAACTACTCCACCATGGATATCAAGGCATATCTTTACCCTAAAGCAGCCCACAGACGCTCCGGAAATCCTCAAAGGAAAAACTGCACAATCCTGGCCTCAAGGATTATCGGAGCATATGTGGAGATTCGCCGACTGTACAGGCCGCCGGATGTGGAATTGAAAAACCATTCCATCGCCTGCACAGGCCGTCTTTTGATGCCATGCTTGCTAGAACTGAACTGAAAGGTTTCCAGAGCGTCTGTGAAGGAGGATGTATTCAGGCCAAAGTGCAAGAGCCTTCAGACCAGGACTGTACAGTTTTTTCTCTGAGGATTTTCGGAACGTCTATGGGCTGCTTTAGGGTATCTCCGTATAGGTATAGAACAAAACATCTATAAGCATAACGATCAAGACTGTTATGCTGGACTAAAACACCTTATGCAAAATTCTTTGTTTCTTTCCGGCTTTATTCGCATATAAGGCATATACAGAAAACTGGAATGTATTAGAATATAAATGACGAATAATACATTCCTATATAGGGAAGGTTGTCGTATACATTTTAATAATCTGTTGATTTAAGGGTTTTTTATGTTCACCATGCTCGTAAATCTTTCCCGATATTAGCTCAAATACCCTTCTAATGGTAATATATGGCAGTATATATTTATTTTTTAAAACGACAGTCAGACCTGTTCGTTTTTATTTCCGGTGTCTTGCTTTGTTTATTTTATACCACATATATAGGGTGAGTTTTCAGTACTTGATCGATCGATAACTCCACTACTCAAGAAGGTAGCGAAAAAAATTTTATACAAAAGAATTTGTGGTTCTTGGGTTTTTAGGCCGGCGTCGTTTAGCGTTAAAGCTTGACGTTTCGCCACCACGAGTGGATGGCATCTTCAGAAGCTATTTTGGAAGTCGCCGAAGTGAAATAGCTTCTGAAGATGCTATCCACTCGTGGTGGCGAAACGTCAAGCTTTAACGCTAAACGACGCCGGCCTAAAAACCCAAGAACCACAAATTCATTGGACGATGGCCGCGAAAGCCTTACACAGTATATGTATACAAAAGTTGTAGCCAAGGACGTGCTCCTTACTCAGAAGATATTTACAATTCTACAGGGTGATTCATAACTACGTGGTGAACATTTCATTCAAAATAAATAAATTTCAGTATACAAATTGAAGGTATACTTAAAATTTGCAGAATAATTGAGTATCTAATGATTGCAGATTTATACGAAATGCTCTACAAATGTAAAAGAGCAGATTAAATGCATTTTTTTGTGAAATAAAATATAGAGGGTTGCATTTAAGAAGAATACGAAAATTAGATTTTTCATTCTATCTCACCGTGTATATGAATATGCGTCGTCGACTTTTTTACAGCCATTGTTAAAACTGGAAAGTATTTTTTTCATCTTGCCATATAAAAAAATAATTGTTTATTCTTTAATTTTCAATATACAGTACGTTCACTTAACAGCGATTTGGATATATAAATGATCATAACTTTTGAAATACCCTGTATAATGTTAGAATACCTTATACTAAAACAACGGCGATCATTAGTAGAATTTAAATATGGGATAACATATAGGCTGTCTTATTTAAAAAAATGCATGTTTGCATCACAACGTAGATATATGGATCATCCTGTATAATTAAAAATATCTTGTGAGCAAGGAGCATTTTCTTATCTACAACTTTTATGCACAACTATTTTCTCTAAAAACTCACCCTCCATATTTTGAACCGTACCCTATAATATTGAAATGTTTTTGTAGGTTAGATTCAATTATTGCTGCAGTATTCATCAGACGCTTCTTAGATGCGAAAGTGAGGGATGATGTAGTTCATCTTATCAAGAACGTCAAAGATACCTTCAAAATGAGCTTATTGAAACTAGAGTGGTTCGATCAGCAGACAAAGCAACTGATTCTCTCTAAGCTGCTAACCAGTGTTGAAAAGGTCGCATCTGTAGGAGACCTGATAGAACTAGAAATAGACAATGAAAGGACGTTTTACGATGTGAGTATGCTTTTAGTACGTCTGGACAATTTAAATTTGCTGTGTTCCAACAAATACTTGCTATATTTTGCTATTTGACATGCAATATAATAAACTGTGGGTACTAGTTGTCTAAGATCTGGATGAAGAACAGATTCAAATAAAAAATTTAAAGCTATTTTTAAAGGTGTTTGTCTTCAATCCTTTTGGTTGTAAAAAATCAGCTTAGACTTGTATGGTAAGGATGTGAATGAAGAATTGGAAAAGTAATAAGTAGGAATAATCAATTTAAGTCAGTCATATACACATTTTTAGGCTACCTTACGACCTTTGCGTTTATTTAATCATAAAACTTGAGAAAAAAATATTTTTATACATCTGATGGGTTGAGGTCTACTCTATTTCACATATTGTATTATAAGCTGTTTCAGCATGACCCAACTAAGCTTTCATTAAAAGCTAGGCACCGTGTTTGAGGCTCTTCTAACGACGCGCGACTTTTTGACGTATTAGAAGTATACATACATATATTTGTGTAAAGCATAGGCAGTGAAAGTGCTGAAATTTTAGTAAAGGCCATTCTTTCACTTATGTTTGATCTAATTTTTAGGCCGACATTTCGAACCATACCTTTATGGCTGCATCCCTCTACCTGGACAGTATACGGCATGATAAAATGTTCATGAAATTGATAAATCCTGTCGACGACAATATGTTTGCTCACACAGCCTTTATCACTGGGACTAGGATAAAGTATTTAGCGAAGAAGAATATTTTAAGTACGTAAGTAACTACACTGTGATAGCGTAGCATAACATTTCAGAACCCCATGGAAACATATGATCAACTGTAATATAAGGCAATACTTAGCCCGTGTTCACATCGGACGCGCCTCGCTTGGAGCATCGCGCTTTGCTTAGCGCTACGCTATGCGCCCGATGTGAACGGCTGCATCTAAACGTATGGGTTGGTTCCCCTCGCTTTACGCTAGGCGGTAAGCGCAGCGCTATGCGCTCGATGTGAACGGCTGCATCTAAATGTATGGGTTGGTTTCCCCTCGCTTTACGCTAGGCGGTAAGCAAAGCGCGATGCTCCATGCGAGGCGCGTCCGATGTGAACTGGGGCGTAAAGTTATACTTTTAGTTCACCAACCGATTTTTAAAATCTTTTTTATCTCACAGTCATCCATGCTAAACTTACTACTGCTGGATTTTTCTATAACAAAGCATGACCCAGTAAGTTTATACGCCGCTTATCAGCCGTGATTGAGATAACTATGGTGGTTGCTGAATTAAAGATTATTACAAAAAGTTACAGCACTTTCAATATTAAAGTGAGGTGGAATTAAAATGGTGACACTTAAGTTAAATTAAAGCCATTGCATTGCAGTAAATCATTGAAAACGATCATACCTCATACCTGTAATTAAGGCACAGGCTTTAATATATCAATGAAATGATTATTTAAAAATCTCCAATTATCTCTCAAAGTACTCTGCACTGGGCATAAACTTTTGAGAAACAATTTTTTAATAGTTTGTTAAGCATGTCCATCACAGTGTTGATTGACTAAATCCGGCAAAATTCTCGATCACTCAAGCTTTATTTGACTTTAGTAAACAAATGGAAGTCACATGCAGTATAGTCGGAACAGTAAGGCAGGGGGGATTGAATCATAGCTTCTACCCCAAATTATTCAGTGGCCGTTTTTGCTTTAATTTTGCCTTTAGGTCCAATAGGTACATTAGAATAGCACTTTCCGTTTATTATATGTCCCTTAGCTATAGTGTAATAACAAATAACTGCAAAATTATAAAAAACCAATCAGGTGTATTTCTTTATCATCCGTAGCTCAACCCGTGAGCGCACGGGGGTCCAAATCTGGAGGTCGTGGGTTCGAGCCCCGCTAGCCGCCGACTTTTTCTGACATTTTTTGTTACGAATTTAAGTTCTTCTGATCATATAAATTGTGTATAATTCTCTTTAGAGAATTTAAACAAAAGCTTTTAATTATTTTTTTACCTTTTAGTTATCGCTCGCTAGGTTTCTGAGTCTGTTCATCCCATTCAGTGCACTATTTCAAGGTCGTTTTCCAGTTAAGTTTGAACAGTCTGGCTTTTCAATGATTTTAATCTATTTATAATCGTAGTCTCCTCACCAAATTTCAGGTAGATTAGAGCAACGGGGCTTATAATCACCATCTTTCTTTAACCTGCATTTTTGTTCTCAGCAAATCCTTTCATTTAATACCCATACTACAAAAAAGCATAAAAAATACTTCGAACTTCGATCATATTGGATTAAGGGTGACTTCAGAATATTTTTATAATTATTCTCGGCAAGCTCTTCCATCTGATACTCATATTGCAAAAGTACTCCAGTTGAAAGTAATTCTTATCCCAATTCTTTTAGTAGAAAAGGTTTCTTCGGATTTTGGGATAAATTAATGCAAGAGGTTTTACTCGAAGAGCTGAGGTTTTGGCGTTTATTTTACGCCTTCTTATATTTCCACCAATCATGGGTTTCTATGAAGATGTGAGAAATGAATTTGGAGTAGATAAAAAAAGAAGGCGTAAAATAAACTTTTCTACTATATTGCAAAAGTAGGTAGGTACATAAAAATAACTATTGCCTCATCTCAGATGGTCAGCCATATTGGATCTAGAATCACGTCATACTATTTTTCGAGTTACTCTTAACAAGCCCTTTCATTTGATACCCGTAGTGTAGAAGTGCATAAAAAATAACTATTCTGCCATCTTGGCCGGTCCGCCATATTGAATTTAGTATGACGTCATACAGCCTATCGTGTATTGTCATCCACTAAACGTGTATACAAAATTTCAACTTACCCGGTTGAAGATATCTGCTTCAAAATTTAGTAGCAGGTGATCTAGCTAATGTCAAATTTTGGACATTTGCGGATGCGAATGTTAATATTTGCAGTTAACATTTGCGAGTGTGAATATCCAGTTTTTAGTCCAAAAATGTCTATGACTTGGTGACTTTGGTGGCAGTCTCATTTGAGCTAGGTGGCTTTCGTTTGTTTTTTATTAAAATTTAATTGTTAAGGTTTATTACCCGAAGTTAAATAAATAAATTGTATTAAATGACAAACAGAAGACTAATTAAGAGTTTAAGATTTTATATAGATTATATTACATTTTACATTAAAAAACTAATACTCAGACGAAAAGGGTAGCCTCCCAAAAATAAAACCCGTAACCTATTTCTAGGCTATTGCTAAAATGCATCTGTCTGTTCCTCAAGGCTTAAAGTAAGGAAATCCGTTTTTGAGAGCTTTGGCATCAAGAAAGTTTTGTTTTATGAAAACAGTATCAAAAAACTTTTTTGTAGAGAATACTGTATTCTCTGGGTACAAACTTTAGATGCATCGTTTTATTTAGATAAGGGCTGAGACAGACTTTTTTCAATCTATACTGAGAGGCATGATCTTCCCAGTTGTATAAATCATTGTAATCCATATTTATGATTAGTACTTTGGTACTACTGGCTTTCTGGACGCATCTTTCATAGTCAGTAAGTAATAAATTAGCGGTTTATACTAAAGGAAATGGATAGATTTTGTTTTATTAACCAACAGTTGCATCAAAAAAAAAATGTTCATTCTCAAACCTTTCGCAGTAATTTTGCCAATGCGAATGCGAATATTCGTTACATCGCTAATACATACATTGCAAGTTAAATAAAAGCTTTTGAAAAGGTGTTTCTTCGTAAGTGGCAAATCATTTCTACTAAGAGAAGGCAAAATAATATTTATCTGACCTGTTCCAGTTTTTCCGGTGGGCATCTTCGAGGGCATATTCTACAAGCGCCATAGGCCGGCATACATGAACTACGCCATATTGGGCTCGACAGTAGGTCACGAAGTGTCGCACATATTTATGCGGGCGCGACATGGCCTGCCGCCCTCCGAGTGGGAGTTGCGAACTTTCTGGTCCCCCAGCAGTCTGGTGAATTATCAGGAGAAGCTGAATTGTCTGGCTGAGCAGTACGGGAAATTGGCGGCTGATGGGTCGAGGAAATCGGTGAGTTTCCAGGCATTGTGCTTCGCGATTATTGATGTATTGCCTTGTGGTGGCCGTTTACGTGACAGAGGCGTAGCATTCTAGATAGAGGCGATAGCGGTTATTTAATCAATCATTAGGTAGTTTTCGTTGTTCTTAATTAATAGGCAGTTTTCGTTACTTACAAAGTGATGTTCCGTTTAACGCTATTTGACAACTTTGAAATTTGCATTTCGTTTTATGTATATCGTAACCGCTAAATGCCGGTATTGTACGGACGACAGCCATAGCAATTAACGAAGCGACACGCATGCGCAGCACGAATAAAAATTAGATCATATTATTAATTATTTTTGATAGGGCGTCATCGATCGTCCAAAGAATGGGTCTAGGTCAGCAAATCTGTTGGTGGAGCTCAATCTCCTGAGCAAAATACAAAGCGCTTCTTGCCCTTATGTTGGCTGTCTGTATTAAGCTCATCTGGAAATTTGTGTGCTTGTACCAGTCTCGGAGTATGCCGTTTTTTGAAGCGGAAATTCACTTTACACTCCTGTTCCGAGAGCATATCTAAGTTGAGTCTCCCGTAAAGGTCGGCTCTGTATTAGAAGTTGTTGTTTTCAAATACTTCCAACAAGATCGCATCTTCAAAATCTGAGTCATCACTGGAGTCCAATAAAATCAACTTGTCTATCATTTTAGGGCAAACTACAGCGAACACTATTGAATTATGATTTTCTTTCAAACAACAACCTTTACAATACTCATCTGCTATTTTGACGTTATGGTGTCAAAGTTGTAGCTCAAAATAAGGTTAGGGGGCATCTTGCAGTGGTGTCTTGCTCCGAAAACTATTTATTTGTCTGTCAAATAGCGGTTCTGACAACGTATTTGTTAACCGAAGCGGTAAGATTAATGAAGAACAACGAAAACTACCTATTCTTGCCGCTTCGGTTAACAAATACGTTGTCAGAACCGCTATTTGACAGATAAATAAATAGTTTTCGGAGCAAGACACCACTGTAAGATGCCCCCTAACCTTATTTTGAGCTACAACTTTGACACCATAACGTCAAAATAGCAGATGAGTATTGTAAAGGTTGTTGTTTGAACGAAAATCATAATTCAATAGTGTTCGCTGTAGTTTGCCCTAAAATGATGGACGAGTTGATTTTATTGGACTCCAATGATGACTCAGATTTTGAAGATGCGATCTTGTTGGAAGTATTTGACAACAACAACATCTAATACAGAGCCGACCTTTACGGGAGATTCAACTTAGATATGCTCTGGGAACAGGAGTGTAAAATGAATTTCCGCTTCAAAAAACGGCAAGTTCCGAGATTGGTACAAGCACACAGATTTCCAGATGAGCTTAATACAGACAGCCAACATAAGGTTTCTGGGCAAGAAGCGCTTTGTATTTTGCTCAGGAGATTGAGCTACCCTAACAGATTTGCTGACTAGACCCATTCTTTGGACGACCGATGACGCCCTATCAAAAATAATTAATAATATGATCTAATTTTTATTCGTGCTGTGCATGCGTGTGGCTTCGTTAATCGCTATGGCTGTCGTCCGTACAATACCGGCATTTAGCGGTTACGATATACGTAAAACGAAATGCAAGTGTCAAAGTTGTCAAATAGCGTTAAACGGAACATCACTTTGTAGGTAACGAAAACTGCCTATTTATTACTGTTGTTACCTATAGGTATATGTTTATACAGGTCAGTTTAAAATGTATATGACAGAACTACTTTTAAAACAAACAGCAAATATAAACACACATAAATATATACAGAAAAATACAATTGCAAAAATGTATAAATAAAACAAGGTAGAGACGGCACTCAAAACACATAATCATCATTAAAATTATTGGGCGGTAGGCTTAGGATGCGGTTATAGTGGATGCGTACTCCTACGATCATCGGGTCGTACAAAAACGGACGTAAAGTTTATTCAAAACTCTAAGACACAGTTCGGCCTTCACTTATCTTTATCGTAATCTTTTAATACCCACTCAACTGGTTACTGTTTGGGAAAACCCGTGCAGTCCACGCGGATGGAAATAAAGCATTGCATTGGGTAATCCCTGAAAATAGTAGATTTGCATTGGTAGAGCGGCTATAAAATTCGCTAGCGTTCCGTAAGTAGGAACCAATTAGGATACGGATATAGCGGTTAACGCCCAATAGAAATAGACCTGCGGGTCTCCTGGCACGCATACACTTGAAGTGGATTGACTTTATAATCTCTAATCCCATCAAAGGGCGAGCCGCTGTGTCTTAAAATTTTGGACGAAGTTCACGTGGTCGTACGACTTGGGCGGTAAGATTGCATCATGCGTTCAGTTCCGACTAGATTAGATCAGAGGGAATGGCCGACGACTACAAATATTTATTGGAAAACAATTTTCTGCGTCTTTTGATGTTATAAAATGCAAGAGGCACTTGGGTAAGTGAATAATAATATTACAGGTACTTAGCTTTTTTGTTCATTTCCTTTTCGAGAGATACCCACATCTTACGAACGATATCTCGATCGTCGTAATCTTTATGTGTTTGAGCCAATAGCGCCTTGTGTTCAAAAACTCGCAAAATCAGTTTTTCGACATCCATCATGAATATATGAGTCGTACGTGGTCCGACGAAAAAAAATTCGACTCTAAAAATCGTGTAGGGTACGCATCCACTATAACCGTAGCCTAATACACTTATGATTTCCAGTAGCACGTTACCGGGATTTTGGTGCTAAGAATTGTTGTACTTCTGACCAATGAGGTATGCAGGCAGTAGTATTTATAAACTCAATCAGTTTACTCGTCAGATTACTGATATACAGGGTGGCCCGACATTCCAAGAAGTACATAAAATATGCTTTGGGATCTTTCAACGTTTTGAAACATGAGATACGTAGAAAATAATAAATGTATCATATCGACTCTCTCTGTGCCTTTGATTCTCACACCGATAGGTGAGGCGAGACAATACGCTGTTTGGGTGGTTTATGATATCTACATGTCGAAAATCTACATCGGTTTGTCTGTCGGTCTGATTGGTTTTCTGGATTCGTAATCTCAGTAGCTGCTGCATGAATTATGGTGTAATTTGTGTAGCGATAAGTTATGGGGTGGTGGTAGGTAATGCTGCTAAAATATTGGAAATTGGTACATGGGCGGCGGAGTAATCAGCAAAAAAAGAGCTGGAGTATGATACCGGAAATTGTTTACACAAAACTATTTGTCTAATTTGCATTTCTTACCACTTTAACAGCTTCCCCGAGAACCTCAACATACACAAATGCCTATATATAATTGCTTCCGCTTCCAAATAAGGGTTCATCATAAATCCGGCATTGCAGCTTCTTCCTACACCATTTCAACTAGTCAGCCTTGTGAATAATGCTGGTCTAATTATTCCAGTACGAGCATACTGCATCATATAAACGCAGTTCATAATCTATATAAACTTGTGAAATTTAATCTGGGTTCAGAAACTAATATCTTATCCTATATCCTATAATATACCGTAATGTAACTGATTAATTTTGTGCATTTGTAGAAGAGCCCTTTGAAAACGGGGGATGAGGACATGGCAGATTTAGCTGGAATGGAGATCTCTTACGATACTTACGTAAACCTCGTTAAGGAAAATGGTGCGGAACCTACGCTACCAGGTAAGATCAGTTTGGTCTTCCTGTCCGTCAGAACTTGTCCTAAATTATACGTGGGGCATTCGATTTAGAGACATTTGACAAAGCGCTAGGCTCTAAATTGTTCCGATCTGTTGCTTTTGTCTTTGCTGACATGAGGCAGATTTTATGAAGGCCAGACTTTCAAATTGCTTTTTGTCCATTATTACAAATTTTCAGGAGAAGCAAAAAGTTTGTACAGAGAAACAAATGATAATGCAGTTAGTTTGTTACTACTAGACTACTGGTCAAAATGTAATTTGAATTTCATTGTTAAGTAGCAAAAACAGAAATTTGGAAAATATTTGGAGCATAATAAAATGAAAAAACAAAATATAATAGTAGTATAATAGTATGTGTAGACGATAATTAATTTTGTTTGAGATGAAATCATTTTACTTAACTATTCCAGCCAGTGTTAGCTTACATGAATAGAAATCATTTTAGCTTTAACGTACTTAAACTGTTTCTCTTGTATTACTTAAAGCATGAGATGACTTCTCGATACCATTTAGGGGTAGTTTTGGATTTTACGTCTCACCGCTTACTGAAGGGAGACGCAAATAGTTTTTTGCGTCTCCCTCCTTAGGAACTAGGACGCCACAGTTTTTTTCTGCATGCTTCAACTGGACGATGCGAAACGATCAAGAGCCTCCACCCCGTCTAAAAACGAAGTTTATAATCTTTTTGAATATTGCTGCGCCGCCACTGACACGGTTTTTCAAAAACAGAGTCGTTTTCTATTCTTGCCGCGGTGTCAAAATTTTACTAAAATCAATTAAATGATTTTCGCTTTACGCAATATGCATAGAACGAAATAAAGTAAAACTCGTATGTACGGACCACGAAATTGGTTTCTGTAATAGGCAAGCCATGAAGCCAATGTTTGGATGGACCTAAAGAGTGTAATATGCTGCTAGGTATTTCTTCTACAGGTCAATGGACAGACTATTATGAATACAACAAATTTTCCAGTTTTACAACCCCCCACCCTCCAACCGCCCCAAATTCACCTTCACCTAAAAAACGTAGAAAATGATCAGAAACCCTTAAAACGCCTAAAAACAAAGTTTGAGCTGTTTTTATATTTTTAGTTTTTTTATTATTGCCGCGCCGCCACTCACCCGATTTTTCCAAAGCATATGCGTTTTCCATCCTCGCCGCGGTAGTAATACTGTGTCAAAATTTCATTAAAATCAATTGGACAATTTTCGCGTTACGTGATATCGAACGATCTAAAGCAATACTCGTATGTGTACTTCACAAATTCTAAGTCCCATGGTTTCTATAATAACCATGCAAAGTTCAGATGGACCTAAAAAAGTGTATCATGCCGCTAGGTTTTTCATTCACATATCAATGGACAGCCTATTACGAATACAACATATTTTTCAGTTTTACAACCCCTCACCCCCCAACCACCCCAAATTCACCCCCACCCAAGAAAAAGTAGAAAATTATCAGGAACCCCTAAAACGCTTAAAAACAAATTTTGAGGCATATGTGAAATTTTTTGTTTTTGCTAATTACTCCGCCCCCCGTATAACGATTTTCAAAATTATAGGAACATTACCTACTACGACCCCGCAGCGTATCGCTGCCCAAATTTCATCGAAATCCATGCAGCGGTTGCTGAGATTACGAGGCTAGAAAAAAGCGACAGACAGACAGACCGTCGGAAATTAGTGACGTGGATTTTCGTTATGTAGACATCATAAAACGCCCAAAAAGCGTATTATCTCAAAATCGAAAATTTTCGCGATCACAGTACTCCCCCCACCTATCGGTGTGGGAAGTAAAGACAGATTTTGTTAAACCTTATAGTGCTACGAACCTATTAAAATACCCTTTACATTTGGCATTTTAAATTTATTCGTCAAATGCTCGTACAGGATTAATTTCTATGAAGCAGAACACATTGATTCGAGTCGAGAATAGAGTAGTTAGAATATCATAATGAATCAAACTAATATTGTCTTAATCGTTCTAGGATTGAACTATTCAACAGCACAACTCTTTTGGATATCGTCTGCTATGCACCACTGTTCAAGATATCCATACACTGAAAAGGATATGGAGAACTATGGTTGGTCTCCAGTGGAACTTAGAGTCAATGGACCGCTCCAGAACATTCAAGAATTTGCTGAAGACTTTGGCTGTCCTGTTGGATCAAAAATGAACCCGAAGAAAAAATGCGACGTTTGGTAGGAGTATTATGGTGTTTTGTTATAAGTGTTTAATAAATGAGTTTACTAACACATATTGCCTTGATTTATTCTATTCCCTGCAAATTTCATCAGATAATTTTGTTTCACCAAGACCTCTAGATGTTTTCAAAGATGTTGTCAGATAGTTTTTAGTTCTCCAATAATGGCGAACATGGAGGTACAACACAATTGGCACCAGGTGCTTGTTTGCTTTCGCACTGTAGTCAACAACCTCTAAAGATGATAGTCACGTACTTGCGAAGCATTAGGAAGTCATTTCAACAGAAAATATGAGCAATTGTGTTTTTTATGCATACAAGGAACAACTATTTTTTTCCTTTTTTAGCAATAATTTAAAAGTAATTTCAAAATAAAAATTGATTTTTAGATCGCACCTAAGTCACGCCGATGGCTCCCGAGCAATGCCGAGCGCGTGTGACGTCATAATGCTAGTTTTTACTCATTACAGTTTATAAAGAGATAGCAATGTTTTAGCCTATTAAATTCTGTTACAATGTTTAGATACTCAAATATTTATTGAAAATATCAAACCTTAAAGTTCTCGCTCTTGCTTTGGGCCATTATGTACGAATATTACAAAAATAGCCTCTAATGAAGTGCTTTAAATATTCTGCAAGATGAAAAATATCGAAACAAATGGTTTCAAGTAGTGCAGAGATGATTAAAAAACAAAATATAATTTGTCTTTGTTGTAAGTTGGTATCTTATATCACCATTTTTATTAATTATTTTTTATCTCAAGGCCGATTTTATCAACATGCTTATTTTGACGACGGTTCTGACAAACACTCTCTACTGGATGACAAATTTGTCAAAAATATTTTTGAATTTATGTATCAAAACAATAGCACAAAAGTCATCTAATAATAACTAAAAAAACATAAGGTGTAAATAAATGTATAGTTATAATTATCAATTGTGATAGTTTGTAAAAAATAATAAAAATAGGACCCCAGTTCCCACCTCCCCAAGTAGACATTAATTATAAATACATAGCATACACACATACTTTATAAAAATACTTGCATCTGCTAGACGCAAACTTGTTATGGACCTTTGCATACTAATGTTTACAGAGAATATAAAGGTAATGACGTTCTTCATTCTATATTTATACTTTATATCCAATTATCCCTTTCACAAGCATCTAGTAAGGATCTTGCTTCTTTGGTTAAGAGCGCATAGCGTGTGAGCTTTATTTCAAAGATTGAAATCACAAACTCTAGTATCACATAACCTATATCTTCGAACCAAAATTGATGACACCAACGGCATGTGGATGTGGATATGTAAGTGGCTTGGGCACTACATGGACGATAAGGGACACTCACTCATAGCTTATGCATACACCAAGGACGTTAAAACAATAGGGGGACGCAGCATGTCACAGTCTATCCTGTATTAATGGTGAAGCCAAAATATTTACGTCTGCGCTTTCTTTTGTTTTCTGTGAAATTGTTGAAGTTGTCAAAATGCAGTGCAGTGCATTTTTCTGGGGTATCACAACAGAAAATAATAAATCACCATAAGTGGAATTGTATCTGTATACCGGGTGTCGCAGAATTTCCTTGACACGTGATATTTTCGCTTAATCCATGAAATCGTAAACATAAATTAATTAAAACACATGTGTGGAATATATTTTTTTTATTTTCATGAATCAACTAATAAAAAAAATGTGACAACAAAACTAAGTGCAAAAACGTGGAAAAGTTTTATGGCTACATCGGGCCGCGCCAACCCCGTGTGCAGGGTGTGCCCCGCACACGGGCGCCAAAATTAACGATAAATTGCAGTAGGGGCATAAAAAGTAAGGCACTACGATAATTAAAGTCAAGTAAAGAATTTATTTTTCCAGGCAAAATTGTGGATTGAAATTTGAAAAAACAAGCTAGGGGTGGATTCCAGGGGTTTAAGTAAGAAAAAAATGGTTCATAAGCAAGGAATGATAGGTCATTCACTACCCTTGAAACACCCACTTACTTTTCTTTTTTATCCGTTTTTGTTACAAAAATATCAGGCGTCAAACAAATCATCATTTCGTTTGTCTTATATTTATGATTTTACGGAAAAAATAAGTTTGCATATAAAATTAAAGGTAACACAATATTTTAAATAAAATGGGGATATCATTTATGTAGGAAAACCTATGGGGTGCTATTTGAAAAAAATTTTGGGGGTGAGTTTTAGGGGTTGATGTACAAAAAAAAATGTTTTGAATGCAAGGTATGATAGACCCTATAGTACCTTCAAAAGTACCACTCAGTACAGTTTTGTACTTATACCTTCGAATATTTACTTATGACATCAGGAGTATACTGTTTTGGTATTTTTTGATGTTATAAAGACATCAGAAATCAAATTTATCATTGTAATTCGAAAAAGAATAATTTAATAAGTCATACAACCATTATAGTAGCATCCGAAATATGTTAGCTAGGTACGCTTGAGTCGTACTTCCATTTAAAATAATAAAAAATATATAGTACTAAATCACGTTTACAGATAAAAGTTTTATAAAGCCATACTCTGTCATGCTCAAAAGTAAAGACTATCATGAAGTAATTTTTATTGTAACAAACTGTATTGATAGAAATACGTAAGTACCTAAGCATTGCATGTGCTCCGTTTGCAGTGGTTTAACCATTATTTTTGGCAAAAAAAAAAGATTACAACTTATTTCAAAGAAAAATATTAGTGGCTCGAAAATCAGTAGGTAAATTGGAAGTTACTACCCCATGTACTACCTTATTAAATCACGTCAAATTAAGTGTATACATTTTTAAAGTAGCAGACAGGCAGTGAACAATTACGTGTTTTTCCCATAAACTTTAAAATTTTCATTAAAATCAGACTTCCCAATTATCGATATATCGACAGCCTTCACATAAAAAAATAGTAACTGTGGCAACAATTATTTTATTCATATTTGTACACAAATTAATATTCGTTTACACACATGTCATGTAACCAATAGTAATAAAAAATGTTTCTCTTATTTAAAAACAACTATTTAAGCATTTTTAATGTACATGTATATTTTAAATTTCATTTTAATTTTCGCAACATATAACGTATGTATATTAATTTAAATTACATAATTAGCTTGTGCCCCATTCTTTGTCATCATACCATTATTTATTCAACAAAGCATATATTCTTCTAGTTAGTAGTCACAGTCACAGTAGGATTTATGTTGGGAAGCGTATAGCTTACATAGCTCTTACACTCGACTGCTTGGATCACTAAAAACAAAACAAAAAAGAAATATAAAAATTCAACATCAAATACATCATACGTCGATGTACTGCAAAAAGTGATGAGTCAAAAATCGACGATTTGGCGTTTTTGGTACTAAACGACGATAAATGTTTTTGTCCAAGTCAATACTCGAATTTTTTGCCAGTTTGGTCAACAGCTCGTTTTGACTAAGTCTAATATGTCCAATAAAGTAGCAAGTAAAATGATCAACTTCACTACATTGTGAGACATATCACGTAAAAGTGACCATCTTGACTACCACAGCTGGAATAAATCCCTCCCTGTAGATAAGAACAAGAAAACCAAGCCCTGGAACCAAACTAGATCTGATTCAGTATTCTAGATTTAAATGTGATTGATTATGTTTATGTTTCTTATTTCAAGAAAATCGAAGTTTATTTTGACCAAGTCAGTATTAATATATTTTCCAATATCAAGTGTGACCAAGTCAGAAATATAGTCTAATTTCTTCAAGCTCTCTTTATAACTCGCAGTGAACATTTTTATGAGTTCTATGTTTTCTAAAAAACACGTTGAGTGATTTGTTACTTAAATTATGATCACTTTCAACAGCCATTTACGAGGAACTAGTTTTCTGACTTGGTCACCTTTTTGCAGTATACCAACATTATCAACGATTATTATAAACAATGGTACAGTATTATGGGAATAATTAGAAATATCAGTATAAATCATCGAATCTATTAAGTGCTGTTGAACGGCGAAAAACTGCAAATGTGCCGGATATGATGATTTACTAAATAAAACTGCTTCTACTGGTAGTACTGGTACTACTTAGTTCACATAGCTTTTACACTCAATCCCTTGGATTCCTAGAAGCACAGCAAAAAATTAAACATCAATTAAACATAAACAATAGCACACTATAGTAATAATACAGGTATAGGACATCAGAATTTGAAATAAAATTTTAGATTATTAATATTTTTAAAAAACACGAATTTGATATATTCTGGGATTTATCCCATAATGAATGAACGTATAATTTCATAAACTTTATATTTGTTAAAGAAGTTTTTTGACAGCTGCCACAGCACGGCAGAAAACTGACTCAGTGGATGTAGAACTTTTGTATTTCTTATCTAACTTATCTAACTCAATGTATATATAGCAAATAAGTGGTTGTAAAGTCAAATTGCATCTGTATATCAGTATTATATTGAGCATCTCTGTAAGAATTTTTGAAAATTTTCAAGTTCAGCATGGATGCCTTCAGTTGTGAAAGTCTTTCAACATTAATTTTTTTGTATGATCTTATGTTTTTACAAAAAAATACCCCAGCCCAATATTACATGTTCTGAAAGACTCTTTATGCTCAGTAGTATTTATTATCATATAATAATCATGGACTTCAGAGATAATGAACCTCGTTATTTTTTTATCACATTATTAAGCCAAAAATCAGAATGATTAAAAGCACACAAAAAGACAAAGTAATGGAAAATGGACTTTCCTGTTGTATACAATGTAACACCAAAAAACCCTCAAAAAGCCATATTGTGCTGACAACTTATATGTTTAATACAACTATAATTAAAAAAAAAATACCTCTTAGGAGCTGGTTCACCACAGATCGCTTCTTGAGAAGCACCAGTAGCAGATAAGAAAGCTTCCTTCAAGGGGTAGTGGCACCTAAAAATTTAATTAAATCATAATAAAATTATAATATTAACTACATAATTATAACTTGATAAAACAATTATAGATAAAACATTCTATTTGTGATAGTAACCATTTTGACCATGGAGACGAGACAGAAGAATTTAAAAGTAAAAATATTTCCAAAAATAAAGATACCAGTGGTGAATAACAAAATACTGTTTAGCAATATGTTCAAAAAACAATTATAGATAAAATATTCTATTTGTGATAGTATCCATTTGACCATGGAGACAGAAGAATTTGAAAGTAAAAATATTTCCAAAAATAAAGATACCAGTGATGAACAACAAAACAATATGTTCAAAAAATACTGCACAGTAAAGTAATTTAGTGATAAAAATTAGAACATTACCATAAATAAACAGTGTAAGGCGCTATTAATTGTATGTAACTGCCTTTGTACATTTTTTCACATTGTTTTCAAAATATAATTGCATACTTTATGCTCCGAAAAAATGTATCTCTGCAAGCTGTTTACTGAGCAAATCTATGAATGACATGAAAGTATATATATCTCTAATAAAAAATATATTGTATGTATATTAAATATATAAATAACAGCCTATATAATTTATTCTTGGTATGATGCTAGATTCATCCTAAAGTTGAAAATCAGAGCAAATACAGGCACACAGCAAAGAATCCTTGAAAAAGCAGTATATTTCATATATTTTTACTAAATAAAAAAGGTACCTCTTTGCAGCTGGTTCATTACCACTACCTTCTTGAGAAGCACCAGTATTACGTTTGTGCGCTACCTTCAAAGGATGGTCTCTATATAAGAATTGGAATTATGATTGTCATTATGACTATATAATTATAACATTATAAAACAATAGATAAAACAGTCTGTTTGTGATATTGCCCATTTAGACAGTGGACAGAATAATTTACGAGCAACAAAGTTTCAAAAAATTGAGATAGGTACAAGCAGTGATGAAACACAAAATACTGTTCTGGGAAATGATTAAAAAACTATACACATTAAAATAATTTTGTGATGAACATTCAGAACAAAATAAGTGCTATTACTGTTAAACAGTAAAAAATTACTAATTGTATGTAATTATTTTTGTACATTTTTTTATTTATTTATTTTATTATATTCAAAAAATAAATTGCTCACTTTATGCTCTGAAAAAAATGATCTGAAAGCTGTTTCCTGAGCAAAAACTGTTGAGGATTGAGAACATTGAAGTATTTATATGTAACACAAAATATACTGCATATATATATTTCCCTTGAAAATAAAACAGCCTATAATTTATACTTAGTATATGATGCTAAAAACTAAAGATCACCTTAAAATAACTAGTAAGAGTAACAGTTAAGGTCTTTCAACAGTTTATCAATTTAGGGTTACTATTACTTTTTACTAAACACTTGTACCTATTTTATCTTTTGCTCTAAAATAATTACACCTCATTATTCAATTCACCAACTAGATTTTTTACTCACTATTCCTTCAAACCTCAAAGAAAAATTACATTACAAGTTTTACAACTTGTCTCAGCAAAAGTATACCCTTGACACTAAAAAAAGTTTCACATGCACCTAGATGGCATATTGTAGCATTTCATAACTCCAATTAATTTTCCTGCATTAGAACCATAAAGTCTACAGTTCAGCAGCCTATCCACTTTGACACCATTATTTAGAATAATCAGACTAAACACTGTGCTCTCAGATTAATGGATTTTCTTGGATTATTTCCAACATAACAAAGATGTAAGAAAAACATGCTTCTTAGAATGTAACTAAGTTGATTAAATTATATTTTTTGTTACTATATCATATTCTAAATCCTACCTAATGTTAAAGTCTAATTGTTTATATATAGCTACTTACACTTTAAGCTGTTTTCTATCTTCTTCCGTGGTATACAAAGTAGGCACCACATTCTTTTTCAAACGCTTCTTTCCGGATAGTGTGGTTTCAAAGTCATCATTAGTAAGATGTTCTGAGCAGACTTCTTTTAATTGTGGTAGGTCTGTTTCAGTCACTCCCATTACATCAAACCACTTCCTCCTCAGAACAATATCTTTGGTAATACTGAACAATATGATTAATTATAGAAAAGCTCAAAAAAATGATACCTTAATTTATTTTATTTTGTTAAATATGAAAGTAACACTCAAGCTAGGTTTGTTTATATGTAAGTATATATACAGCTGTGTAGGTAAAATAATATGACATAAATATATATAAAGCAGTACCAGTCCAATAAATTTAAACATGCATAGATTAAAAATATTGTATACCTATGACAACGGTAGCAAACTGGATGAGGTGTTTAAGAATATGAAAGTAACACTCATCAGGCTAGGTGTGTTTATATGTAGGTACAGTTTTGTATAATATGTGATATCGATATCACTTTTAAAATTATGTAGGTAAAATAATATGACATTATAACTATATAATGCAGTACCAGCCCAATAAATGTAAAGATACTTTAAAGTATTCCTACATGACAATAGGAGCAAACTGGATGAGGTGTTTAAAATAATTTCTAAAAATATGAAGCCCAACTTTACTGTTTATAGACACCTTATTTGAAAGATCCCATATATACTGTATACTGTTATTTTCAAATGTACCCCAGCAGGTAGCACATAGGAATGAAATTAGAGGTTTTACAATACCATCAATTTTACTGCAGAGGAATGCACGAATTCACTTACCTGTAAAAGGTCAAGGTAGGGTGCCGATAATCCCATTTTTTGCATAATTATGTAGCAGCGTCTACCCATGACTATTTTCGGATCGTCAGCCTGTTTTTGGAGCCTATCAGGTAGTTAAGCACTGAAACACACTCAACACTACTCGAACACAAAACAGATACCTACGAGTGTACGGTCTGTGTTACGATTATCTAGAATTTGAAATGTTGGAATTCACAACAGAACAGTTTATACTCGAACACAAAATAGATTCGAATAAGGTTTAACGGTTCTCAGGAATTTCAAATATAATTGAAATTCACACCCGTTGACGTTCCCTCCTGCGCCGCGCGGCCGCTAATGCGCAGTACAGGGTTGCCGGTGGAATAGCGAGAATTTCTCGCACCTTTGTCGAGTGGGTGGATCAACATAACCTCTTCGTTTAATGACGCGATGTTTGGGGCGAATTTGACCGTAAATCTCCTTAGAAATTTGCCCAGTTTGGCAACCGTAGAAATCCCATGACAACTAGCTATGAGAGCCAAGCGGCGTTGCCGGGTTGACATATGAAAATTTCTTCATACTATCAAATATTGCAAAAGAGCGAAATTAGACTCTGATCCTAACGTTTTGCATATATAAAAATCATTACATCAATTCACTGTTCATGAATATATTATATTATTATATTAAATATGATATTTTGTGTTCATAAGCTTGCTTGTTTCGCTGATGTTTTGTGTTCATAAGCTTACTTGTTTTCTTAGTTTTACTTAGAAAAATGCCTAGTTTGGCAACTTTGCAATGCGCTTAGAATGTGACTATGCGGCTTCAACGCGAAAAGTAAATAGCTGCGTCCCCCTATTGTTTTAACGTCCTTGGCATACACTGATCTTAACACAATAGGGTACTTGCAGAAAAAAATATTATGTAGTTTAGGCGTTCCTTAGAGCCTAGTAAACATGACAAAATCACTTGTTTGGTTTTTTGGAATCGGCTGTGAGAGATATTCCAAAAATTATTTCAAATGCCGGAAAATACCGTGCAAACAACCTCTGACAATGATATCCTATAGTGATGGGATGTAAAGTATTGATATTCGATATCGATAGCCAGTGCTAACCTAACATTTCGACATTGATCATTATAATCACAAAACACAGTCACACACAAATACCCGATACTGTAAACTGTTAGCGTGTCATCAGCGAACAGCTGTTCGGCTAGTGATAACTAAAAATACCCCAGATTGAGTCTTGACCTATCAATTTTAAGCATTGAAGGCATACAGAGCTGTACTGAATGCAAGATGACAAATAATTGGCGCTTGGTGACGTTTTTCGTCTATGCTCTGAGGTCTATGCTTATTTTACATTTTCTCGGAAAATCCGGCGTTTCTTCCAGTATATTAGTACCGCTGGTCTGAATAATGATGATTACGCTGTAAATGAGGTAGGAATGAAGGGAAAATCATTTTCAGCTTTACCATACACAAGCACGCCATGTACTTACTACTACTAACTAATAAATATTCCACTAGCGATGCAAGCTATTCATTGAATCGACCTTATTGCTAAGTATTTTGATAGTCTCTAACAATATACAAATAAATAAAATAATCTATTTCTTTTAACCAACCATTTTTGCTGCAAATTTCTGTATATTGAAGCAAATAGTCATTACTTTTTGGCAATGAGATATCCAGTGAGAATATTACTAATACAGTCCTGATCGCCGGATTGCCAATCAACAACACTAGTAAAAAATTAACTTTGAGATACACTCCTTCGTCAGCTGATACCTATCAAATAGACTTCAAGCCAGTTTAGGCCCGCTTGCACCGGTTACACTTAGGTGAACCTTAACTTTAAGTAACGCTTAAACTGTCAAATTCGTTTGCACGGTCCACAAAATCTGTGTTAAGCCTCACTTCGTGTGACATCAAACTAAGCCGAATATTTCTTTGGCTTAAGGTGATACTTAATAATATAACCTGAAAAACTTTCAGTTTCCTTTCGATATTCGCAAGTCAAATTTCAAAAATGGATTTAACCAGAAATAATTTAATAATAGATGATGATGACGAGTGGGTGAAAGTGATGAATTTAATTATTTCAGGGATACCTAGGCAAATTAAAGACCGACTGAACCATTTCAATATGCTCGATGAACTAACTTTTTTTTTCAAAGATTCAGAGTGAAGAAGCTACCTGGCCATGCATATTTTGGAGTTGATTTTTCTTTTTCTGTGTAATTTGGCCCCCTTTTCTTATCTTTGTCCTCCATTTTTTTTTGTTCAAATAATGAAATAATTTTTGAGAAAGCAGTTAGTACAGTTATTCGGCGGAGCCCTGCGAGATCAACGAATTTGCGTCTTGCGATTGCGAATTGCGAAAATGCGAACACAAAACATATATGTATATTAAGGATTGAGGCTGCAGAGTGGACGAGATCACAAAACATAGCTGGACCTGCGACATACGTCAAATCATAAAAGTGAAATTTCAGAAATACAAATTAAAATTCCCTAGAATTCCGGCGATGCCAAATTGTAAGCTCGCTTAGCCAAGATTACGTTAAAAGGAACCCCAGCAAACCGCTTTAATCTAAGGTTCAGATTAACTCTAAGGTACACCCTAGCTAAACTGCAGATTTAAGAGTGAGCGGTGCAAACGGCCCTTAAAGTATCAGGTAACAGAGTATACAAAAGTCAAAAGAATAAAAGTTAGGCTAGATTACTAATTCACTTTGTAGGGATGGGCTTGAATTATATTATATCTCTGGATTCATTCATAAAGGTATGCGCCGAAATAAAATGATGGCTTCGATTAGTCGCGAATCTCGTTCACAAACAGGAGGAACTGTGATAGCTATCAGATATAAAAATGTATTGCAATGAAAATTCTAGTGGGTTAATTGCCTGTTTCAAATATGTTTAAGTATCAGTAAATTGAGTCGCATTGCTAAAGAATTCAGATGATCTCTAGTCGAATGCGCAGTATCGATTGTCGATATCGATAAGATACCTGTGACATCAGCCCCTGTTTTAAGTCACGTGGAAAAATTTCAATATATCCTTATTTCATTTTGCAAATATCTTTTTTGGTCGTCAGTAAAATCATGTTTTTTGTTTTCTACTGCTTCTTGATATGGTTTTCTTTACGCTATGTATACTCCCGAGGCGATTCCACGACCTCTGCAAGTACCCTATTTGCGAACCTATAGTAGATATGTCAGAGGGACATGTGACAACATTGCATTTGCTCAGCTTGCATTCCTTTGCTGCCATCAATTGTGATAACTAGATATAGCAGGTACAGCGTACACAAATCTAAGGGAAGGGACGGTATCACGGATCATCGCGGTCATGATTAGATATGGGGAAATAGTACAGAAATAGTCTATAAGACCAGAGTTGGTCTCGTGATGTTCGTGCGCCATGGCCTGAGATTGAGTTTTAACATTATGAGATTACAACTGTCGTGACCAATCTTGACACATTCATAGTCATGTGATTTTGTTTTTCAATTTCAATTTTTAATTGTCAATAATATACCTTTTTTCAAAATCCCAATTGGGTAAGACTCAATAAGGTCACAAAGCAATATGACAGATGATCGGAATCACCCTTAAGGGGCCTGGGTATACATATGTATTTGCCATGTAAAACACGGATTACCATTTCGAATAGAACTCACTTGTGTTTCAAACTACATACACATTATTTCACAAGGTGATAGTTAAGACCCTTTGAATGACAACTATTCACGATTTTCTCAAAAAAGTTTTTTAGTGTGCAAAAAAACTTACAATGCAAAATCATACATTCTTCAAATCAAATCAAATCAAAAAAAGGTCAAACAGGTGACAAAGCGCAAACTTTCTTCTTCAGTTTGCTTTTTGAATCATTACTGCAAGTTTAAAGGTAACATCACGAGCTTGGAAATACGAAATTCATTTTTATGGTGACCTTTGGGCATTACCTTTGGACCTTTTGACCTTACCTTTGGGCCTTGGACTTACCTTCCCTCATCTTAGACACACATACTGGAGCAAGGGGACAGGCGGCTACGCCTCTTTGCTAACACGGGAATATGTCTTTTCTTGGATTCTCAATTTCGCGCGCTATACCCCAGACCCTTAAGGGGCCTGGATACACACATTTATACATACGTATTTGCCATGTAAACCACGGACTCACAATTACTCGCATAACTCACTCTACTTTCAAACTACGTATACAATATTTCAGAAGGCGATAGTTAAGACTTTAACGAATGACAACTATTTTCGATTTTCTCAAAAAAGTTTTGAAATATGCAAAAAAACTCGCAATGCAAAATCATACATTTTATAAATGGCAGTAATTTAACAACCAAAAACGATATCAAAAAAAAGGCTAATAGTTGCACAAGCGCAAGCTTTCTTCTTCAATTCGCTAATAAAAGTTGGTCTTCAAATATCTACCATTCAGTTACCTAACGAGTTTTTTCAGTTTCTCTTACAGAATCTATGTAATCCGTTGATCTTCAAATATCAGTGTATGGCTTATCTGTACAACGGATTGATTTATATCAAAGTTATTCAATGCGGTATCGATGAGACGACTCTTCACTTGAGTGGAAAAAGTGACACCTACTTAAAATAAGTCACGATATAATTACAAATTAAAAAGATCGACGTATACGAGCATACTATCACTCTATTTTACTATGTGGTGGTGTCTGCTCCTTTTCCTCCTGACTCTGCAGGTATTTATTCATTCAGTTGTTCCTTTATATATAATTCATACTACTTAAGTAGCATGGAGGATAAATCTAAAAAAAAATCGAATAAAATGGAATGGTTCACTGGATAACGTATAATACTATATTATTTAATGAGCGGTAATGACAGTAATAACTCACGCAGTTCAAGTTTGCAGCACGAGTCGTAGGCGCATGCTGTAAATTAATAGGTGAGTTACTGCCATTACTGCGAGTTGAATGTTATACTTTATCTACCATCGAAGCTATGAATAGTACGATTTAAATATTCATTATAGTTACCCAAAATTAGCAACTTAACCTCACTTCTGTCGGTAATATAAGTACTGTTACCGTTCGAATGAGCGTTTGACGTTTCATAGCGACACTTGCTGGTATTGTAGCGTCTCTTTAATACTATGTATTCCTAAAAGGGGTAATACATGCACGAGTAAGTACGCGTACTTATGGCTCATGACCTTTTTCGCCTGTGTGTTACCGTAAGTATGCGTACTTTAAACCCGTCGCGCAAACCGCCGGCGATCCAACTGGTTTGAAATCTTACTCGTAGCTTGTCTCGGCTCTTACTGCAAGCCGCGAGCCACCGCGTTTGTTAAAAGTTTTGTTGATTTATGAAACTTATCAAAATGAGTGATTTCAGCTTCACGTGTGTCAGTGACGTTGAGCCGAGTAAGATCGCAAACTTACAAACCGCGTACTTAAAGTTCGTACGTGTGTCACCCACTTTAGAGATCAGTACTGGCTCCACTAAGTAGGTGGTGAAATGATTGAGTGACATAACCTGTTCAGAAGTAGTTGGTAATGGCTGTTTAATTTAATAGGGGTAGATCGACTATAAATATGTAGATATTAGTGGTGACTGGGATGTATTTACTAGAAAAAGTTAAAAAAAATTGGTTATGCAGGTTTATCGATCGACAATGTAGTACGTTATAATATCTTCATTATTTTAGGCTAGGATTCTGAATATGATGTACGCGTCTACGAAGTAGAGACGCCACATGTATTCAAATATTATACAGGGTTATTCACGTTATTCGACATGGAGAATTATGGCTAAAGTATTTGATAAAAAAGAAAATAATAACTTCGGATGGATAGAGACCCATAAAGGCTATATTTTAAAAATATTTTCATGTTATACAGGGTGTCCCAAAAACACAAAATGTATCAAAGTTATGTTTTTTTAAATAGAACACCCCATATATTATTACATATTCAGATTCCTTGGTGAATTCTAGTGCGACTTTATGTATCATACATGGGATTTAAAGCGAACCGTTTAGGTGTAAATCACCATTTTCGGTATAAGTAGATATATCAGGAAAGAAATGAATATCGCAGAGATTATAAAATTTGGAAGGCTGTGACTTTGCTGTATTACTAAGCATAAAATGCGTCAGCTTTTATGAGACTGTCAAATTTGAATTACGTTTATGCTTGGAGAAATCGGTCGATCAATCAAGGAAACGATAACTTGACTTTTTCAAACGGGAATGCCTAATTTTTTTATACGGTTAAATGTAGAATTTGATAGTCTTTCTAATGATGTAAGGTTATGAATATCAATCTCTGATAGTTTTTATTTATTTTCAAATTTTCAACCAAATCGGTGTTTTTCGATTTTCCAACCTATAAGCAGTATGTATATGCAGTATATGCAGAGCAACAATACCGTCAAATCAACTAATATGGATTTTGTAAGCCTCTCAATGCCAAACATAATTCTCTGCCATTGAAGTCAACAGAGGCCTGATTCTAATTCAAGCGACCCTCGCTTCGTGACTCGACCCTCGCTTGGCCGCCTACTTCGATGTTGGGATTGTTGCACGGGATTGTTGGGAGACGTTTAGGACCTTGATAGCCTTAGGTTGGTAGCATATACGTTCGAGGTTGGCATTACTGAAAACCCTAAATCACTGATTTTGACAATAGAGTAGAGTAGACGTCAGTCGTCACCGTCACCTGTTTTTTGGGGGCACCCGTGTATATGTTTTGCGAGGGGCACTGGGTCGGGACCATGGAGGGTAGCTCTCGATGGTCCCGACTGGGGCCTAGGCCAGGCCACTGGTTAAGGATCACTTTATTTTTATGCTTTTACTACTACTTTTAAAAGTTGAAATACGTGGAAATAAGCGAATCAATAGTGTATGTATGCTCCAGCTCCCTATCGCAAGCATTAAACCAACGAATTTGTTGATTACAACGAAAAACAAGAATGCATTTTTTGTTTACTGCGGTAAGTGATCCAATATTAAAGAGACTTGGTTGTATTGCCTTGTATATCCCTCACATCACTTCTAATTGAAAGAGATAAAAGTAGGTTATTTACTTATCTGTCTGTGTGGATTCATGAATCTACATTTGACATGTAACAATACTAACAATTTAATAACAAAATCATCTTTTTTTCAGAAGAAAAAGTAGAGAGCTGTCGATGTATGGTCTGGTGTGTTCTTTTTACTTCAAGCATGGGCATACAAAAATGGACCACCATTGTTGAAAATAATAAATCATAATACTATGATCAAGCCTCAAGCAGGGGCTCTACAAAACCTAACAAATTGAAGTGATTATTTTATTTGCCAGTTGGTAGAAAGAAAGTTTATCATCTAAGCAGACAGTGTGGAAATATTGGGTATGTTAAGGTCTATGTATGATAATTTACAAATGGAGAAACCAAAGTAAACTGGTCGCAAATTATGTGTATCTTGTAAAAATAAAAACCATTTATAAACTGTTTTCTTTTAAATCTCATTATTTACAGGAAACAAGCTTCATGAAACAGTCATAGGTCATAGTTGAAAGACAAATTGATGAGGCTTGCTTAGCATCAACAAGCTTCTGTAAATACTGTGGAAGTACAGAAGCTGAAAATTATTTTTTTGAGTAAGAAGCTAGAAGAAATGAAGGAGAAATTAAACAAATTATGTGTTCGTCTTTCTTTCAAACATAAATAAATCAGTGATGCAAGAATCAGTGCATTATTATATAGGTTCGCCATCAAAATAAATCCTCATGAGTTTAGACGAGTTGATGGAATAGGTATATATTACTTGTGATAGGTACAATTTTAAACTTTATCTTAAATAAATTAAACTTTGTTTTAATTACATAAATGCAGCTAAACAGATTACATACTTCATAGTGAAAATGAATCTACATTTACCATTATCAGCTTTTCGTTGTACATACATATATGAAAATGGCATTGCAATGCTATACCACAGAAAATAATGAAGATGCAATAATTCTACAGACAAGAAATAAATCTGTGCAATATGATTTAACAATAATGCCCTAATCCTTAGCCTATGGATGAATCAAATAACTTTTTTTGCCTTTGAGTTTGCACAACATTTCTGCATACCTAATTATATATGTTACAGTTAAAGTGTCTTACATGGATAGTTTGTAAATTAGCTGGATAGCATCTAAATTATCCAAATACTTGATTAATTTAGTGAAAAGTTACGTTTTGATTAAAATAGCAATAAATTTTAGTTAGTTTCTATACTATCCAGCAGTTTGTAAACTAGCCAAGAATTCCATTAAAGTACAAGCCACAAATTGGCTGGGGTTTTTGGCTAGTCTACAAACTGTATAGTATTTGGATATTGTGTGAACTGAAATTTCTAGTTATGTATAACTACCAACTCGTTAGGGGACCCTATTTTTTGCTAGGGATTATTTAAATTAACCAAAGGTAATGGCTTATTTTGCATGGTAACCAACGAGTTAGTTATTACATAATTACCAGGAATATAGTTCACACTTTATCATATACTGTGGTTAGTCTGTAAACTACCCAAAACCCCTGGTTAATTTGTGGAATCCTTTTGTGGTTTGTACTTTACAATTTGTGGCTAGTTTACAAACTGTCTGGATATAATACAAATTAACCAACATTCATTGATATTTTAATTGAAAGATTACTTTCCACTAAAATAACCAGGCATTTGGATAGTTTGTATAATATCCAGCTAGTTTATAAAGTAACCATGTAAGCATTTCAACCGTAACATATATAATAACGCTTCTAAGGTAAAGCTGAAATGGACATTGCTTAGGGTAGGTGGCAGGAGATTGGTACATTGCAGCTCTGAAAATTTTTGATGTATTAGATGATGTATCTTTTTTTTAATTTGTATGTACTCTTCACATGGGCAAGTATCACCATAAAAACTTCCTGCAGTTAGTTATTCTTGCATTTGATTTGAAAAGTAAAAATAATGTATTAATCTGTAAGAAAACCGCATCAGTACCTCAGCAATAAAATATGTTTTCCCAATGCATTGCTCCTTCTTATTTTGGATTAGTAGATTAGATTCATTTACCAACAAGTATATATTCCAGAATTTATAATCATCAAGAAAGTTTCCAGAATGCCAATCTATTACTGTCATATCAAATTCATCTTTTTTAGCAGTTAATTTTTTTTCACTGTAAAGACAGCAAGACCATTGGATAGAAATATCGATTTATTTCAGAATAATAATATAAATACAAATTTTAAGTAAATCAAGGAAGAAGATATGAAGAAGAAGTAACTAAACTTAACAGTCATACACTGCATATGATTCAATAACAAATAATTATCTATTTATCTCATCATACTAGAATATAAAGGTTCTTTCTCTGTGCATAGTGTGCAAGATAATTTATGAACAAGATAATTGGTACAATTTTTGAAATTGGAGACATATTATATTGATTTGATAGCTTTGTAAGATGAGACAAATGTCATTACCACCCTTTCCTATTCAAAAGATATTTTTGATGACTGATCCCTGCATAATTGTTCAAAAATCAGTCAGTTTTATATATAAGCCATCCACAGCAAAGTAGAATTAATATTAACAAAACTTCTAGAAATTCCTAATGCCTACACATAAAAAAATTAGGTTTTTTTACTTACATCCAAAACATATAATTTGTTACCTAATTATTTAATTTTAATTTAATTTTCTGATTACTTTTAATGGCCGTTCTTTAGGTCCCACCTTCTTTTAGAATTTAACTTGCAATACTCAGTTCCTTTATATTCTAGTTTTACACAGTACACACATAGGTATTCAGTTACCTATGTAGATACAATACTTTATTACAAATTCATATGGTTATAAATCCCTACTGTTTCTAGTTATAATAATTCAAATAAAAGTCGCCAGAAAAACTCAAAATGTGAATATAAAAATAAAGAAGCAGTTTTTGTTGATAAAATGTGGTCTACTTTCACTCAGTTGGGTCTGAAATGTGTTCATTGCTATTGTATCCATATTATCACCTGAATATGATTATTACTTCTTATAAAAAATCTAATGTACAAAATGGACAATAACATCTAGGTACCCAGAGCATATTTAAGATAAATTGAAAATGGCTGTGATATATGTAACTGTAACATTAGATCAAACTGAATTTTGTATGTACCAGTTTTTTATTCTTTCGCTCAGAATGGTTTGGTTTCATAACTGTATATATAATATTTTTTAGAGATCATTGAGATTTATTAATCGGTATAGTGTTGAAACTATATTTCTTTCATTATCTTCAAATATGCATTATGGTCATATACATAGACTTCAATAATTTTATCTCCTGAGACATATATAGTCTATATTGAACAAATGAGTCACATAATATGGCACATATTAATAAAATACACAAATTCTGTTTAGTTTACTGTTGTATGTTTGTCTTTTTCTTAGGCATAGGTTGCATAGTTTGCATTTGACGCAATACTATATTTCTTGTGTTTGTTCAAAAGTGAAATTTAGAATTTAGCTCAATATACCATATTATGTTTTAGTATATATATATATATATATATATTAATTTCCGTTTAATGTCATCTTAACTTCACTGAGGTGAATGTCATCATCATTATTATATAAATGCCTCTATTAGAAGTAAATGTATTACATTGAATCATTTATTAGTATGTGGTATATTCTAGGTATATTCACATTGTTTAATATAATGCGGATGACTTAAAACTTTTCAATATTATAAACAGTCTTAGTGATTTCCATGATCATGAATAACAGAAAAGTATAAATAATGTATCATTTAATAATAACACTAAAACCGCTTTATTTTAGTTATCATCGGTGAAGTCCATTCATCACTCCTCTACTTAACATACATAATATTTGCAATTTCATAGTTACAAAATGATCAAATCCTTATAACTAGTTTACTCGTGCCCATAAATAATACTCTACATAATACAAAATACAAATCCGTTGAATGTCCTAAATTGACTATGAATAACCGAGTGAAAACTGAGTTACATACTCGACAGGATCTCATACTTTGAGGCTCTTTTAAAACTTGATATTGAACTTTTGGTTCTTACATTGTCAGAAATTTCATTATAAATTATTCACGCAAATTAAAGAAGTTGTTGAGCAAAAAGAAAACCTATTATAATAATGTTTATAATATAATAATGATAATAATAATATATTCAGATCAGTAATAGTTCAGGTGTTGACTTGACACAGCCCGTCAACATTTGTTACTACCACAGTCATGCGAGAGAAACTTGGAAAATCATAATAATATAAGGTTTCATAATTATATCTTAAAAGAATATTTTATATTCTTACCCAATGCCTACTAAAACAACAATAACCAATAATATTTTCAATATGCAGACCTTATCTCATAGGTGAAGTATGCATTGCCTTTGTATATTGTCCCTATGCAATTTTATCTATAGTACACTGAACAGCTGTGACCAAATTTTTCTAGGCCTTCTAATATGTCTCCTATAGACTTTATAGTAGCATTAGTAATCTGGACTTCTTTAACTCCAGAGCAAAGGATTATATTATGATCAACCACACCTTGAGATGATATCCCATAAGGTAGTCAGTTTTTGTCTGTGATTGGAGAACTAGTTTACTGTTTTAGTGACTAAGATGTTTTTAATGTAGTATGTAGTGATAAGCAACTAGTAACTACCGTGAAATTTGTGGCTGTAAGATCTACCAATAAATGAATAAATTCCTACAGATATATCCATGTAGAACTATGTCCAAGGACCTTGCTAAACCAATTTTTTCGATGTAGCATCACTGTGTTTCTATCAGCATATAATATACACATCAGACTATTACCATTGATTAACATATTGTATAGGGTTAATCAATGCTATTACTATAATGTAGGAACTGCAACAATCATTCTAACTCATTAAATCCAACCACATTCATTGAAATTAAAAAGGTTAGTAATTTTGAGGCAGTCTTTACTACAGTAAAAATTACACTGTATTACAAATCATTAAATTTGATCTAAAAAAAATATCACATAAGTACTCGAGTAATCAATGCCTGACAATTTATGATTTGGTTAATTATAACACAGTGGAGTTCTAGAGTTATATTTCTGATTTTTGGTATAATATTTGAAACTGTCTGTATGTTGAAAATCCAGATAAAGTTTGCAAACTATTTTCTTTAAAAACTCCTTTCCAAGTTTGGCTATAGCAAGGTATGTATTATCTGACATGCTTTTCCTTGTACTTTGAAAATTTTAATATCTATCAATTGATGACACATTTAACAATTCTTATAATATCAGTGAATGTGGTTTTTCTTCTTAGCCAAAGCAATTGTGTCGATTAGTGAGAGACAAGCACAAAATAAATTATATTAATCGGCAATATCTTCAATAGATCAAGAGTATCTTTGAACATACTGGCATCATGCCTGCTGTTCTTTCTCTCACTGTAACACTATTATTAAAACTTAGTTATTTGGACTTCTTTAACTCCAGTGCAAAGGAATATTATATGATAAACCACACCTTGAGATGATATTCCAAAGGTAGTCAGTTTTTGTCTGTGATTTAGTAACTAGTTTGATGGTTTTGTTTAGTAAGATTTTTTTTAATGTATATAGTGATAAGCACTCTTACTTGTAACTACTGTGAAATTTGTGTTTGTAAGATCTACCAATAAATAAATAAATTCCTTCTTTAAACCACAGAAATATCCTTGAAGGACTATGCCCAAGGATCTTGCTAAACCAATTTTTTAGATATATCATCACTGTGTTTCTATCAGTATATAACTACACAGGCTATTGCTATAATATAGGAAATGTAATAAATAGTTTTGAAATATCATTTGTAACTCACCATTAAATCAAACCACATTCATTGGAATTAAAAAGGTTAGTTATTTTGTGGAAGTCTTTGCCACAGAAAAATTATACTGCATTACAAATAATTAAATTTGATCTAAAAAAAGATATCAGATAAGTACTCAAGTAATCAAATCCTGACAATTTGTGAATATGTTAACGTGGTAGAGCTCTAGAGTTATATTTTTGATTTTTTGTATAATTTTTGAAGCTGTCCAGATGTTGAAAATTCAGCTAAGGTTACTAAATTATTTTTTTTTAACTCTTCAAACTGGCTTTAGCCAAATTATGTATTACCTGACATGCTTTTCTTGGTACTTTAAAAAATTAATACCTATCAAATGATAATACATTAACTACTTCTTGTAATATCGGTGAATGTGGTTTTTTATTAGCCAGAGCAATGGTGTTGATTAGTAAGAGACAACAACAAAATAAATTACAATAATTGGCAATATCTTTAATCTGTTCAAAAGTATCTTTGAACATACTGGAGTTTTGCCTGTTGTCCTTGCTACCTCAACATCATATCAGCACTAGGAAGCAGAGGTGGTGGCACTGGTTCCAAATCTATATTATCCAGAATCTCTGGTGGATTTTCAACATTATACTGCAGTGCAATGTTGTGTATTACAGCACATGCCATTATGATTTTTACTGCAGTTAGTGGCATGTAATGCACGGTTCTATGCTTCAAGAGGCACCAGAATCGCCCTTTCAACAAACCAATACATTGCTCTACTGTACTCCTACATCTTACAAATCTTGTGTTGTAAGCCTGCTCCTCATGAGATGCTGGATTTTTGATAGACGTCATCAGCTAAGGTAGGCAGGGATACCCAGAATCACCTAAAGAAAAAAAAAAGAATTATGAAAAATTCTGATGGAAACAAGACTTGCCAAATCTGCAGGCATATCAATCTCACGTCCCTTATGGAGAGAGGACAAAGAGGGGATCTTATTGTTATATACTAAAACATGAGTCACCACTACTCCACTCTTTGGAAATATTACCCATTAGTAATAATGCAACTCTTAGGGGTCAGGCTCTAACACTTGCCCAAGAAAGTAGTTTAACCCTACCAAGGAAAACTTTTTAAGCAAACTCTCTGTATATTTATGGAATAGCTTGCAAAGTTATAGTCACTACACCTTCAATAAACAAATAAAAACAAGGTTGATAATGAATTGGCTTCTATCAGCAACAGAATGGTCCACCATTTCAAGTTAGCATTCATCATCCATCACACCACTGTGATAATCTGGCACAAACTGTATATTTCAACAGTGTGACATTTTAACTGTAGCAATAGTGTGTAACATGCAAAAGAAGGACAAACCTGGAGCAGTTTTAGCCACCAACTGCTCTTATCACTAGGGTTGTCAGATCGCCAAACCTAATCGCCAGACAGACCAGTGAGTTTGGTTAGAAAAGCTGGACATTCTAGATTTTGTCTCAGTACTAATAGGTACAACAAAAAAATGTAATCTAGCTTTTTTCATTATTCATAAATCTTGTTAAATTCCAGTGAAAAAATAAATTAAATCGAATGGCATATTAGTCTTAGGTATAGGTATTTTATTATTAATCAAATGTGAAATGTAAAAAGCCTAACAAAAGCCAGGCGCTGTTTATTTTGGTTAAACACACAATCAAAAAGCCTACCTATGTCTGGCTTTATCCAGATGCCTGACAACAATACTAATCACAATTTTAATAATAATAATTATAATTTTTTTGTTTATTTCACTTACCCATAATCTTACTATTCTGTTCTGCATTGTAGCCATTATTCTTCCAATATTGCTTTGGTGCCACATATATATGCATCATACCTGCTGCCTGGCCATTTAGCAACAACATTCAATATTTTCATATTTGCATCACATATCTGAAAACAGGAAATTTAATGATTCTATTTGTGGATTCTATCAAATATTCATGATTTTGACTCACAATTTGGCAATTCAGACTATGGTAACCTTTTCTGCCATCATTATAGCTACTTGTGTCCCATCTACAATTCCTATAACTTTGGGCATCTGATGATGACGATTGGTAAATCTGAAATTAAGCCTTTTGTAATATCATTTATTTTACATTATTCAATGTGGGTATTACTGTTGCTTATTGGCTTCCTTTTCTTGGTCATGCCTAGGATAAGGTACCCAAGTTTTCATAACATGCCTGAGTATTGTATCACAGACCTCCTTTATTGATCTACTCATTGTCTGGCTCATGCAGGACACGCTATTACCAGCTATACTTCGTTGATAGCTACCAAAACTAAAAAAATGTAACGCTCCAAGCACCTACAAAATTATAATCAGCAAACTGTACAAGGTTGTTAAATCTACCATTTACCTTGAATGCTACAGGAATTCGGTTTTCATAAGTTCTCCTTCTCATGAATGTATCCACCAAATACCGACAAGCATCTTTAGATAGGCGAAAATTGGGGGAAAATTGTCTTTAAATGCTCAATGCGGGATGGAGAGTTGATCTTGAGCATCTCTGATCATCCTCCGAAGTCATCGAGATCGATCCCGTTCTTCCGCCCTTTGCAACTCATCAACAATTTGCAAATGTATAAAAGGCAATGCCATACTTGCAAAATCACTAATAGGTATCTCACAAATGAAAAATGAACACAATATGGGTATAATCTATGCACAAGATCAAGAAATCATGTACGCAAATCAAAAGATCTAAGGTACAAAACCCGATTTCATAACCTTACATTTGCACTTTGCGCGCCATTTGCAGTTTTCGTCGTATGCCAAAATAAAAAGACGGCATATCTCCCGTCCTTGTCTCATATCAAGCGAGGGTCGCTTGAATCTTGTCGACCCTTGACAAAAATGAGGCGACCCTCGCCAAAGCATTAATTGTTGCACGCAAATACTTAGCTCCCATTGGTGGAACCGACGGCAATTGTTAATTTAGTCAAGGGTAGCCTCAAGCGACCCTCGCTTGGCGAATTAGAATCACCATCCTGGTCTATCTGTTTTGGTAGATACTTTCTTCATTCCAATGCGACCAAATCAACAAAGTCAGGTAATGTTCTTAATACAAGGTTGACGGTTGGTGGTGCGAAGCAAATTGTGTGGAGACGTCAGCCAGAATCTAACAAATCTCACAATACAGCTTCTAGTAGTCTACAAGTTGCACTCTAGAGAAGAGTTTTCTAAATAGACTTAAAAAATCAGGGGCGCTAAACTGACCACCAATGATAAAATTGAAATATGGTTGAATAGGTGAAAGCAGATGATCCGGTGGCAAGAACAAGGTATGGACTGGTGAGGGGACAGACAGTAACTAGTTACCACAACCAAACGTACTATGCCTTCTTTGGTATCCCGTACGCTGCACCCCCAGTTGGCTCGTTAAGGTTCCAGGTAAAACATGTTATACAAATAGTTTGTCATTTTACATGGAGGTGTTGCCTTTGATTACTAGTTTTAACTCACAATTTTGGGGTAAAGTTGGAAATGACCAAATATCAAATTTAGTTGTTATAAAATTATGACAAGTAGCTCAGTACCGGATTAAAGGATGCTATTAGGTGTGCTATTAGACTCCTTTTTTACCACTTTCTAAATCGGTTTTGTTGTATGTTTCGCTATATTAGTATATTCAGGGGAATATCTGGATTAAAACTAGAAGATTTAAACTAAAAAATCCCCTGATGACAAAATAGCGAAGCACGTGCCAGGTTTGAAAAAATTGGTTTGGCGAGTGATTGGTACCACGCCAGTGGACCAACTGTTGCTTTAGCTTCATTTTTGGGTAAAAATAAGTTGTTTATTGTTGACATTCATTAATTTTGTTCGCAGATACAAGAAAATATCAGTATATAAGACTGGTACTTCACTTATTTCAAATTAGAAATTAGAATTTTAGGGGTCGGTTGCACAAATGCGGGTTTAACACAAGCTTTGTTAAACCTAAGCTTAGCTAAGCTCAGGCTTAAAGTCGACATCCGTTGTACAATCGTCGGCCTAGTTAAACTTGGTTGGTCGTCACTACGGTTGGCATCAATGAAGCAATACGTACTGACATAATCTATCTAAAAAATTGCCTTTTTTGGTTAGTTACTTGTGACAGCTTGTGCTAAATTCGGGCAATGGGCGTTTCTGTCTCTGTTCTTTTATATGCTCTCTTTGTTAAACTAGACACAAAATCTTTCAAAAAATATAACCTTATAGAGTGAAAAGCAATTTGAAGGTTCCTCCTTGATACATCATGTCATTTGTATTAGATTAGGTTTAGGGCCGGTTGTACAAATGCGGGTTTAACACGAGCTTTGTTAAGCCTAAGCTTAACTAAGCTCAGGCTTAAAGTCGACACCCGTTGTACAATCGGCGGCTTAGTTAAATCTGGTTGATAATGAAATTCACTACAGTTGGCATCAATGAAGGAACACGTACTGACCTAATCATCTGAAAAATCACCTTTTTTAGTTAGGCACTTATGACAGTTTGTGTCAAATTTCGGCAACAACCGTTTCTGTCTCTCTCCTTTCATTTGCTCTCTTTGTTAAATTAGACAGAAATCTTTCAAAAAATATTACCTAATAAAGTGACAAGCAATTTGAAGGTTCCTCCTTGACATATTAGGTCTGTTTTTACAGAGAATCACAAACCAGTCAGAGCCAATCAGTATTCCCCATTGCAGTTGTCAAACTATTTCTGACTAGTACTGGCCAATTAAATTGACGCTGACTAGTTTGTGATTGCTGTAAAAACAGACCTAATATGTTACTTGCATGAGGTTAGGTTTAAACCTCAGCTAAGCTCGCGTTAAGCTTCGGCTTACGTAAGCTTGTGTTAAGCTTGGAGTGGGGGGCTAAGCCAGCATTGTACAATGGACGTTTTGCAACTGACGTGGTTTAAGGTCGGCTTACCTTAAGTCGAAGATTAAGGTCGCATTGTACAACCGGGCCTTAAACCTCAGCTAAGCTCGCGTTGAGCTTCGGCTTACGTAAGCTCGTGTTAAGCTTGGAGTGGGGGGCTAAGCCAGCATTGTACAATGGGCGTTGTGCAACTGACGTGGTTTAACGTCGGTTTACCTTAAGCCGAAGCTCAAGCTTGCATTGTACAACCGGCCCTATATCACATAAAAGCGCCTTATCTTTAATATACTTTCTATCAATTATTGAAATGCCATCGAAAAAGTTAAAGTGGAGTAAAGATATGACATGCGTGAATGGGGAGTAGTATTCTAATGTACTTTAAGGACTTTTAAAAGCATCATTTATGCAAAAAACCGCTTTATCATGACTCTGGTTGAACCACCGATGATAATATTTATCGCCGTGTGCTGAACGCTAGATCACGACAATGGTCGGGGTCACATATGTTAACTAACAATTGAAGAATTAGGGGTGGAAGTCGTGGCTCACCACCTTATTCTTCTGATGTTGCTCCATGCAACTTCTATTGCGACTTCTTTTTGTTTTCTGGGGTCAAATAGTGAAGTCACGTTGATTAACTCAGCAATTCTCATACATTGCTGTGATACCAGTTTATTATTTTCCCGTAGCATGAAACTATAGTCTGAGATCCTCTTGCAACCAAATCATATCCCGCCCGTCCACAAAAAAGTGTGTTATGCCGCTAGGTATCTATTTCACAGGTCAATTGACAACCTATTATGAACACAACTATTCTTTCATTTTTACAACACCCCCCCCCCCCAACCACCCCAATTTCACTCCCACCCAAAAAAAGTAGAACATGTTCACAAATGCCTAAAACGCCTAAAAATGAAAACCATATGTGATTTCCATTCTCGACCCAGTATTAATACTGTGTCGAATTTCATTAAAATCAATTAAATGATTTCCATCTAACACTATACAGAACTATCTAATGTAATACTCGTACGTATACATCAGAAAATTCCGAAAGTCCGTTGGTTTCTGCAATAGGCAAGGCAATGTTCTGGTGGACCTTAACAAGTATATTATGCTGCTAGGTCTTTCGTTTGCAGGTCAATAAACAGTCTATTATCAATACAAAAAAGTTCTCAGTTTAGCAACCCACCACCCCTCAACTACCTCAATTTCACCCTAACTCAAAAAAAGTAGATAATGATCAAGAGCTCCCTAAAATGCCTAAAAACGAAGTTGGCGGAATATTTGTTTGTTTTTTTAATTTTTTGTTTTTTGCTAAATACTCCGCCGCCCAAACATCGATCTCCAAAATTATAGTAGCATTAACAGCATATCGCTAACCAAATTTCATCACAATACATGCAGCGATTGCTGAGATTATCAGGGTAGATGAACGTCAACAGACCGACAGACAGGCAGGCCGACGGAATTTAGTGACGTGAATTTTCGTTACGTAGATATCATGAAACACCCAAAAACTTTTGAGTCGGACTTAGGGCTAACGCTGTGATGGGTATGTTAGACAGAATATCAAAAATTGATTTCAGAAAGTGGATAAATCTGCGAAATAAGTGTGTTGAAAACAATAAAGTAAACTTAATTTTTAAATAAATATTCCATTGCATTAGTCTACATTCTCATATATGTACAATCTAATTTTCGAGACATTGCAAGTGGTTGTCTTCCGAATTTATTGCTTTTATTGGCAAAAAATCACTAATGTTTCGGCTGCTTCTGAAGCCTTTCTCAAAGTACTTTGAATAAGGCTGTAACAAGTAACCACCTCCATGATATTATTCAACCAAATGCATTGTAGGCTCCCCAACCACCGTATAGTTGGGAAGGAATAAGGGTCGCAAAAACAAACGACAAAATATGCATTCAATGGATGCACAATATTAGAGGAGAAACCGAAGATTGCCTGTACTTGAGTGTGGAGACTCCTGTTGTAAGTTGAAATGATTAAAAACACTTCTAACTGGAAATATACATACATCCATTGTTTTCTTCCAGGCACCTGGATCGAGCGAAAGGCTTCCAGTTATGGTTAATATTTACGGAGGTGGATTTCTTTACGGATTTTCCGGTGGACGTCCTGGCGGGGCTCGATTTTTAGCAGAAAAGGGTGTCGTATCAGTGAACTTCAACTACAGAGTTGGGCCTTTTGGTAATAAATATTACTAGTACATCGATGCTACTATTTAAATTAAATAATAAAGCATGCTAATATTAAGCTGTATATATTTATACAACATCACATGGGACTTAATACCGGTTAAATAAATTTTGTCCACTCTAAGTAATATCTGTGATTAATGTAAATAGGCAAAAACTAAGTTTTCAATTTATAAGAACTTCGGAACCCCCTTATTATGTCTAACATTTCGATACTCCTCAAGCATATGGGAGATTCTCCCTACTACTAGTTGTAATCCTAAATGCGTGTCAATAGTTTTATATCCAAATCAATTAACAGCTGTGAATAATATAAAAACAAGCATACCATCTCAATCTCATCGTTCTTCTGTTCCACAGGTTTTTTGTCTACTTTGGATAGCGCAATCAGGGGCAACATGGGCCTGAAGGATCAACAGATGGCCTTGCGTTGGGTGCAAGACAACATCGACGCCTTTGGAGGTGACCCTTCGAAGGTAACACTAACTGGTCAAAGTGCTGGAGCTGCCTCAGTGACTTATCATATACTGGCTCCCAGTTCTGCAGGTATATTATCTTCACCGGATGAAGAAGCTTACATTATAGTAGAAAGTTCTTGTTTAGATTTTTAAGTTGCATGTTCACGCGTTGTTTATAAATTGATTCTATTTGTTTTTATCTCCCGAAACGAAAAAAATGGCTTCAAGAGGTTTGGCTCGGTTGATTTTAAGCATTGTCAAGTTGTCATAATATCAAAAAGTATTCAACATCAACGTACCTAAGAATAAATATCAGTAATTATAGGAATGATAAAACTGTGAGCCAAAAAGCTATCCTTCTGAATTTTGTCAACACATATAGCACTTTGTGATCAGTTTGAATTGACGTTTAATGATAATAAAAATAATAATCAATTTTATACTGTAACTTATTTGTATTTGTTTCTTTTTAAAAGTTCCATTATTATGAAAATTGAATATAACACTTATTAGCGACTACTACGCCACCTGGTGGTTATTTTAGAAAGTCATATATGATTTCTAGTAGTTTCACTTGAGTATTATCTATAGAATGATTACTAAAACGATGTGACGAAGGCTGTATTCCTATAGGGCAGCAATTGTTTCTGGATCTCACAGCACACTTGTCATAATACTTGTTTTATTGACATCTCCAGTTTGAAAATAGATAGGAAGTTGAATCTTGCACTGTCTTCTTAAGAATTTTGTTCTCTATATATTTGTGTTAAAATATGTATAGCATACTATTTAAAATTTTCGTTATAATGCATAATAATTGTTATGATGTCAAATACCGCCCTGTAGCTACTAAGTCAAGAGAAACTTGGATAATTTTTATACAACAGATTATTAGGTAAGAACAGCTCTTTCAAAAAAGACCTAGCTTGCTTAAGTCTGTCAACTTGTGCCAAAGTTATGGCCATTGAGTAAAAACTTTTTTGATATACCCCTCCCACTACTACATCTTACAAGATAGGGCAAAAAACGATTAACAAAAAAAATCAGAAATTGTCCTGTCTACATGATGGTAGAACTTATAATATAACTTTATTCACATATCTTTTGAGAAATAGCCATTTTTCCGATTTATTGTAACAGTTACGCCCCCTAGCGGCTACTTGCGGAACTTGAAAATAATTTCCAGCGATTTCTCTTAGCCGATTTACCCCATAATTTTTTTTGCTCGAAGTTATAATGGTTATACCGAGATATTGCCGGCGTCCATTCTTATTAGGTCACCCTGTACAGGTCCATAATACTATGTACTTCGAAACAGGTCAAACTTGAATGGTGTCTGTGCCAAAGTACACAAAATATCATACAGAAGTTGAAAGAAACCTTGACTTTTCTCTAGTGAATACAACACGAAGCCGTAACCTTTATTTCTTAAAATTTATTACACTTATTTTTTGATATACACTTCATGCTTTCCTTTATAGGTCTGTTTAGAGCAGCTATTGCTCAAAGTGGGTCAGCCCTTTGCGAATGGGCTTATCACCGAGATCCCGTAAATGTAGTTTACGGTATGGCAGCTGCCTTGAATAGCAGTATAACAAAAAGCACTTCTACCTGGGAAGTTTTGAGGTTTCTGCAAAGCGTTCCAGTTTCAGCAATCAAATCTTTGGATAAAAGATTTTACGTAAGTGACGATAACAATGAGCTCTGAAAACAAATATAAAACCCCGATATTCGTTCAGCTGACTAATATATATGTATATGTTACACTCAATAGCCGAATTCGAGCAATGCCCGAAAAAAATACGCAGAACTAGTTTTGGACAAGGAATATTTCCCAAACCCGAAATATTACTCGTAATTTTATACAGCTATTGAGCATTACCAAATAGCCAGAACTAGTTTTGCGCACCTTGAAATGCACAGAACTAGTTTTGCGCAACTTGAAATGCACAGAACTGGTTCTGTGGTGCGAAATGACAACCAAAGTGAACATTTGTTGTGCACTGTGTGTCCAAAACCAGCAAAAACCTGTCGTTTAGGTTAGGTTAGGTTTCCTTGCCAACGTTCCTGCAATATAAGTACGAATCGTGAAAACGCAAAAAGAGGTTTGGAAGCACAAGCCCATTTGATACTCACACAATCAAATAAAAAATTTAAATCAGCCTCAGTTGGCGATTTATTATTTGTTGGTATTCATTAAAATATATTTAACTTCTCCAACCTTATATTTATTTGAGTCCGTCGCTGGCGCTGATTAAATGGAAGAAACATGATTTGTGCTGGTCGTTCAAAAAATATACAGAGCTAGTCCTGTGCATTTCAAGTTGCGCAAAACTAGTTCCGCCTATTTGGTAATGCTCAATAGCCGTATAAAATTCCTATTTCGGGTTTGGGAAATATTCCTTGCTCAAAACTAGTTACAAGATATTATGACACGCGTCAGCTTCTACAGTAACATTTTTGAGGACGGCACATAACGCGTTTTACTTTTTAAAATAATTTGTACAATGCCGCAAGAGAGAAGAGATTATTTAAACTCTTAAATATTTTCTGGTTGACAAGAAATGTAATTATGTCCAAAACATAATTATTTGTAGTAGCAGGAATAAGATTTGCCTCTCAAAACTGTGAGATACATACTTTTGTCGGAAATTTTATTACCTATATTCTACGAATTTTAATTTCACTACCCTATTCCTTCTATAATTCTTTTTTGGATTGGTTTTATCTTGTCAAAGAACGATATGGCGATTACTTGTTTGATACAACTCAGCCTGGTAGATTTTTATTATATGGAATTCAATGATTTGTCTTAAGTTTAAGATCTGTTCACGCGTACCGCGTCCTTTTACGAAACCTGCCTGCGCCTGAGAAATTTACTAAAACCCTCCAAACGAGACTGTAAAATATATAGTAGAACCTTGCTTGCATGAAAGCTTAACGAAAGCAGGCGAATGTGAATCTAGTACCTATCAAAAGGAATTATTCTTAAATTCGCATTCGTTACAGCGAAATCAACGGTTGAAGTTTCGTTGTAAAGATGATCGAAACATGTTTGGCCCACCTTACTTCACTTTCAGTTTCGGGAAGAACACTTTCAGCAAAAAAGGGCGAAGACCTTTTAGTAGGGTTACACTAATAGGTCTTTTTCAACGTTTTTGTCGATTATTTACCTCAGCTGACGTACGAATATGATAAAGGTGGCCACACATTAATCATTTCGCGATCCAATTAAGGGCATTTAAATTTTTTAGCTATTACGAATATACATATAATTTAAGCATATTATAAAAGAAGTCGGTTTCGGGATTCGTCCGTGCGAAAATAATTTTTTCAAGTTGGAATTAAGTGCTCTTGACAATTTGAGAAGTGACGCATAAAAGTCCAACAATTTCTTCTGCATTACTCTGTAAGGAACACATTTGATTTTTTTAGATTTTTGCACCAGTGATAGACGGCGAGATGATCACAGGGCCAATGTATGATTCCGTTAATAGCGGAATGGTCAATAAAGTACCACTGCTGGTTGGTATTAACTCAGAGGAGTGTATTGCAAAAGCAGTGAGTAAGTATGTACGTAGGTCCACCACGCAATTCTTTGTTCCATCAGTAAATTGTTTTAACATTATGTTATTTGATATAGTTGTCTTTATTATAGCTACAAGATCCGAAGGACCTCAAGTTAAAAATAAAAAATGCTAGGCAACCATCTCAGTTCTTCTTGATGTTCTGACGAATCTCTTTTTCATTGTAAAGTCTAAAAAACAATTATCTTCCAATTTACTATGTTGGGGGGTTTGACTTGGTTAAGTATATGCATTGTTGATAGTCTTACAAGTAGGAGAGAAACGATTATCTTAGCCTATTAAAGTTATATCTTTTTTTCTGGGAATACTGTTATAAGCACTGTTCATGAGATTAGCTATAGCAGGTATTTGACATTTTAATCTATACAATATCGAACTGATTAGGTAAATCGTACCTCAGAAACCTCAGTAGCTTTCTAATATAATCAGTTATTCAAGTAGATACTTTGCGTTTTGTTTTCTATAAAAGTCTATCTAAGGAATGACAAATGTTGGTATTTGTCAGTTCTTAATTTCTGAACCGTCGTTATAGCTGCTGATGTTGGTATGCAAACACTATTCTTTTAACGAAATAATCGAACAAATGGAAGCTAAAGCCAAGTCTGAGCAGACCAATAACATCGTGTTTTCACCTTAACAATAAAATGGCAAAAAGAGATCTACCCTTACCTTAACGGCATCCTGCTACCCAAATACCGAGGTGTCACACTATCTGCTATCGTTTAAAAAACATATTCAGGCCATCGCAGCCAAAGTAAACAGCAGAAATAACATCTTGCAAAAATTGTCTGGAACCTCTCGGGGTGCCTCCGCTTCTACGCTCCGTACTTCGGCCCTGAGCTTCTGTCTCTCTGCGGATAAATTTTACTGGCCAATGAGTCTAAACGTCTTACATACTGGACTCATAGAGGCCCAGTTAAACACTTCTATGAGAACTATTACGGGATGCATCAAATCGACCCCAACCTACTGGCTACCAACACTCACCCAAATATACGAAGGTTGCTCCTCTCGTTGCAACCCTCGTATATCGACTCTCATATACAGCAGCATATAGAACCGCGCTCATCTGATTGGCCAAGCGAACGCGCCATGGCATTCCACCAAGAAGTCTGCTGCTGTTTAGCAGCGATTTTCTTTGGTTTGCCGTTACCTTCTGGTATCAGATGGAGCACAGGCAGATCTTTTCTGTCGCCTGCTCTCAAGCTATTGTTAGCCTCACCACCCAACTTGAGTCTGATGGTTTTAACCGTGCAGTTAAATGGACAGAAATTTGGTCAAATCAAGCACCAGAAGAGGTGAACACTAATGTAACTGTTGATCAAGAACCCTCTGGTTTTGAGCACCACCGAAAAGAATGGTCAATCCTAAACGAAATTCGTACGTCACATGGAGTGTGCGCTGATTCGTTGTTTAAATGGAACAAGCATGAATCCCGACGATGCCACTGTGGAGCGAAAGGCCAAACTGTCAGGCATATAGTCCAAGAATGTGGCCTTCCAAGCAACAACAAGGACTTCCTGCAAGCTAACCCATCAGCCGTAAAATGAATTTCCAAGCTCGATATTGACCTTTAGCCTAGTTCCTATTTAGATCGCAAAAAAAAAACTGCTTCCTTCTTTATGAATTTGTTTCACGTGGACAGGGTGTTCCATTTTGGGCACTTATACGTGGTGTCTCGGTATTTTTGAAGATAGAGAGTTGCGGTTTTCGCGTGAAACTAAAGATGCCGTAAACAAAATTATCATGGCCCTCTTGGGTGAAATCGAAAACTATTGATTTTGGGACCACCCTCATAACTCGGTTGTCTTTTAACTTATTGAAAAGTTTAAAAAGAATCTTGTAGAATTTTTAATGTAGAATCCAGTGGTGTGGTTTAATTTTTTCTTACCCTAACCATTTTTCAGTTATGAAGCAAACATATATTTTTTTAAATGGAACGCCCTGCGTATTATTTTATACGTCAATCGGAAATAATTCAAGCGTTTCAAAAATATATACTAGTATTAAGTTATTTTGAAAATTACGCTCAAAATTTGATTTTTTCATCTTTTACCTTATTTGTAGCAGCAGGCCATGACTAATCTATTAAAAACAATATCCAAGTAAACAATTATTAAGATACAAGATAATCAATACTTTTAAACTCATATATATATATATATATATATATATATATATATATATATATATATATATTTAATTGTATTTCATACGCTATCAACTACTATTTGCGATAATGTTCGATAAATATTACTTAGTCCATTATTACATTGCTTAAAACCAAACAACATTATATCTGAAGAATATCAACACATTATTAAATTTGAATCAAAATAAAAACTAAAAACAGTGAGGAGCTTTTACAAATGTTGGTTCAAGTTGGAGACTGTTTTCTCGAATGCAAATCTGGCCCAATTTCATATTCTTTCAATGGCACTTAGAAGAATTATTGGTCTCCTTCGTGTTATGGCGATTAAATATTCCCAAACTTGGACCCTGTGTTGAAGTATCTTAAACTTGTATGGATGGTAATTGTATTTTTTCAGAACTCTTTCTGCAGTTGATACTACAGCTTATTCTATGTGCTTACAAGATGATGAAGGCGTTGCTATGTAACCTAATACGTTTGTTTTCCTTTGCTCTTTATTCTCCTTGAAATAAGTTTTAGGACGTGGTTGAATAAAGGATCCGTACCTAACTATATTTATTTTTAGACGAGCAAAATATATCTGGAAACGGTTGCTGTCTCTCTGGATATATAAGCTGCCCTTATTATAGAAAATTGACAATAATTAAAATGAAAACACAGAAAGAACAAAGCTATATTTAATAAAAATATAAATAAAAACTGGCAGTCTCGCATTTTTTTTAAAGATTTGCTTTTTTGTTTTAATAGATGAGTCGTAGCCCACTATCTACTGAGTATTATAATAGCACAATCATCATTTTAATGAGACATTATTATTCTAAAAAAAGGTATTTTGATTCTGTTTTTTCAAATTTGTGTAGGAAGTCCCTTGTAGAGTAATAACTGCTTAGATGCTTATTATTTATAGTTGACTAACCATGGCCTACTGCTACAATTAAAGTAAAAAAATGAAAAAATCAAATTTTGAGCGTAATTTTCAAAATAACTTGATACTAATATATATTTTTGATAAGCTTGAATTATTTCCGATTGACTTCAAAAATAATATACAGGGTGTTACATTAAAAAAAGATATATGTTTGATTCATAACTGAAAAATAGTTAGAACAAGAAAGAATCAAACTACACCACTGGATTCTACAAAAAAAATCTATAAGACTCTTTTTTAAACTTTTCAATAAGATAAAAGACAACCGAGATACTAGGGTGGTCCCAAACTCGATAGTTTCCGATTTCACCCTGTATCTCAAAAACCAAGAGGGCCATGAAAATTTTGTTAACGGCATCTTTATTTTCACAAAAAAGTAGCATACTGTCGCGAAAACCGCAACTCTCCATTTTCAAAAATAACCGAGATAGATAGATAAAAGTGCCCAAAATGGGACACCCTGTACTGTAATCATACGCTAAAATAATAACGAAATAAAAATGTTGCCACATAAATACTTGTGGAGCTTACCTACATAGTTCAAAATTTCCTTGTAGGTCCAAGTTGGTTAACAAGAATGAAATGGATGGATAAAAGACCTGAAACGTTTCTGCCTGTAGGACTAGCAGAACATGTGAACAACACGATAGCCAGAAGTGTAGGAGCGTTTGTCAGGAAATTTTATTCCAATGGAGATTTTGCTGTCCATTTGGCAGCATCTGCTCAGGTAAACAGTAAATCCAGAGCTGCTTGGTACTAAGTAATTTAAACATATATCTTATCTTCAGTACGACACCGATAATAGATTTGTTAGAGCAATAATTAAATTTGCCGAGCTGTACTCAAGATACGCTGATGTCTATTTCTACCAGTTCTCATTTCAAGGGAAGATTTTCGACAATCATATTTCAGTTGATGGTAAGTATTTGGCCCATAAGGAATTTCAAAAAAAAAAATATGTAAGACTTTCCGCATCAAAAACAGTAGACGGTCATCTTACCCACTAGAATATTTGTTTCTTATTTTATTTTTCAGGGGTGAATTATATGGTAAGTATTTAGCCCGTAAGGAATTTCAAAAGAAAATATGTAAGACTTTCCGCATCAAAAACAGTGGAACGCCATCTTACCCACTAGAACACTTGTTTCTTACTTTATTTTTCAAAGGTGAATTTTATTTGAATGTATTTGATTTGATATATTTGTTGCTGTCGGAAAAAATATATTCATCGAATAATCTATCTTTTCATCGTTGCTAATGAGTATGCCGCTATGGACAGTGGTTATGATCTTTCTTTGTTTATTTTTATTATTTATTTTTTTATTTTTATTCAAGAGGCAGTAAATAGTGTGCCAGGCAATTTTTGTCGGACTATCTGACTGGGTGAACCTGACAAAATTGTTTTTTTTCTAGATTTATTACCTTTTAGTAGTGTTTTAATTTCTCTCTTTTAAAGTAGTCGTACAAATCTGCATCATCTAATTCTGCAGAAGGTAGATCCTCTCCTTGCTGAGGTCTAGTAAGCTTATGTCGAAGAATGAGGACCCCAGAGTGGCTGGCCAAGAAAGTGTCTTTCACACCATTGGTATATCGGAGTAGGGGGTTATGGATACAGATCTGCCTGATGTCCGTTGTAGAGCATGCCAACAGACACCAGATGTTCGAGGACTACTCTAACACGTCTATCAGCATATCGTGGCTATCCTGTTATTTAAGGCACTCATAGGGTATAAAGGAAAGACCTGTGTCATCATACGGTCCAAGGGATATGGAGTCTTTCGCGGAGAACAAGTTAACTGAAATTTTATATAGGGCCTACTTGCTTACTCAAGGTACATCATGTGTAAGCAAGTAGACCCTGTATAGCCCTCATCAACCACTGACGAAAAGATATGTTTGTCATCGAGTTTATGGCACCTATCGATGTGAAGGTGGTCTCGAAGGCAGACGAAAAGCGGGTCAAACATCAGGAGCTTCTCAAACAACTTCGCAGGCTTTTGGCATTTATTAGTGCCCCCGCAAACCACAGACTTTTCAATCGGTCGGCAGCTTGATCGGGTTGGGCTGCTAGCGCGCATAAAGTACCAACCGAGTAGTTCAGTTGGTGGTGGTTGCGCACACCTAGCAATAGTTGGAATACATTAGAATGATCTGCTAGTTGGTAAGCAGCTTTTGAAGAGAACGGTCGCACAATGAAAGTTAATAAAAGATTTCCCAGAAATGTGATTATTGCTTTTACACAACGGAGGAGAAGGATGATTAAGAAAAGGAACGGAGAGTATTGGGTCCATCCCATACACAGTGACAGATTACTGCATGGAAAATTCTATACGTTGCACTCCAAATTACTAAATTACCCTGAAAAATTCTTCGCCGTTTATTGAATAAGCATAACCAGACCATAGGTCTCTTTTCTACTTCTTCTATTGAATTACCTATTGATGTTTCGATAAGCATCGACGACATTGCATTGGACACTATACCATCATGAGAAATATGCACAACCATCCGCTGGAAAAACTTAAAGCAAACTGAGGTCTGACTAGCTGTCGCATGATACTACGACACTGACAGATATGATCACTTGGCGGACAGATTTCGAACCGGTCTGCGCATGACGTCACCGTGTGACAAAAGTGTACAAGCACATGGCGCCAAAGCATTGATTTTTGAAAGTTTTATTTCGTTTCCTGTTATATCTGTCTTAGACATTTAATATTCATACAAAATGAAAATAGCTCATGCACGGTATAATATAAACGATACATATTGCTCTGTATCTGAATAAAAAATTGGTGAAATAGTTATACAGAGAATTGATATTAATCGACGCCTGACCCGTTTGCAGTAGTTCCGAGCGTTCTGAATTTCAGATACAAAAATTTGAATCTATGTACTCAAAAAAAATTTACACTGTGGAAAAAGAACAGAGCTAGAGCGGTCTGGACGTATTTTTCTGAAATCTCATACAGGAGGTTGATTGGAGTGCCTAGTGAAACCATCTTTTTGTGGGAAAATTTCTCGGGTAGGGGGTGGAATTTTTATATACTCCATTCAGGAGCCTTTGATTACCGTTCTTATTTTTTATATACATAATATAGATTATGATGTTGCGTCACCAGCTCTTCAAGCCAATTTGCATATGTATTTACTGTATAATTCTCTTAATAAAAGGTAGACAAGAAATAAATAACATGATTCTGTCATTAGAAGTTTTTCAAAATCATGAACAAGCATAATGGCATTATGTTTATGGTGAATGAATATTGACTTTTTTTGCTAATGATTGGTGGAAAAATACATTACCAAATTTTCTTATTTTTTATTCATTCAAATATATGTCACAACCGCGTATATGTTAAACATAAAATAAAAACATATCACAATACAACAATACAATATCTTTCTGGGCATTGTATTTAGCTAGTACAGGTGAATTCTCGTATACTAAAGATTCCTAGTAATAATAGGTTTTTCCTCAATTTTTTTCAAAATGTTTCCACACGATGTATCTGTTTAATAATATGTTTGAATTAAAAAGTTTGACCCAGTGATGGTTTCTGATGGCCTGGGTATAGGGCACATTATTTGTTGCTCTCTTTTGTTGTAGTTAGGTATTGATTCTGTATATACGAGTATGAGTCTATCGGGAAATATATTTTGGACAGACAATAAGAACTGAAAAAGGGGTGAATAAGTGCATATAGAACTAGCCTTTCTCTATATGAACTGAAAATGAAATATCAAAATACGTTCTGCAACCTGTAAATCTCCAACCATCTTTTAGCGCATTTTTATTTTATGTAGCTTTTTCTTTAATTCCAAATAGGAAAGGCGCTGGGAAAGCTGGATACACCGTCGCAGGACCCTGTATACTTATTACTTTATACTATTTTACAATGTTAGTGAATTTCAATTATCTAATATTCGAGGTCTCTCTAATTCCCCTATCAAGACTTCGTATTCTGAAATACATTTTGCATCTAGAAAACAAGCTCATCTTTGCTTCATCAGTCACATATACATTCTCTGATAATTTGTTTAAATTCGCAAGATAGTTTTTTTTCAATTTTCAGAGCGTTTCCATTATAGCTGGAAACTATATGGCCGAGCTCATTACATTTTGCCAAGAACTCATCTGTATGTTTTTGTAGTCCACCTTCTGTTAAATGGTTGACCCAACTGAGAGAAGTATCTGTGCAATCCGGGATATAACCCAGTTTCTTCCTATTTTTCAACTTAAATGCAATGAAACCTGGCCAAATTTTCCAAACCATCCCAAGTAGCGGTAGTGTTACGAATATTTTTTACTTTTTTATTATTACATCCCACAACCACAGAGTAAACCATTGTTCAAACATGCGTTAAACTCCAGAATTGCAAATAATTAATGTTTTATCAAACTTTACTACGGTAAACGAGTAAACTCAAGAAAATAAACCGAAAATGTTCGGCTATAACCTGTAACTAAACGAGTAAACAAACCCCGTTTGTCACACACTGACGTCACAGGTGGAAGCGAGACGGAAGACATCATGCGCGTGAGCATACCTTCTAAAGTCGTAGTATCATGAGCTGTCGGCTGCATAAAAAATTGACACGTGTGTCAAACTCATTTATCGGCCGATATGGAATTGTTGTAATGCGTGCACTCAGATACATCTTCATGCTGATTAAGAGCCCGACTAAACTAGCGGCCGATAGAAAGTCTGTGGTCTGCGGGGGCTCTTAGAATGGATCCTTGGCTCCCTCCCAGACACTTAGGGCGCAGATATTGCGGACCTAGTGATGACTCACCTCACGCTTTGAGGAGTACTAGTTGCTGGGTTAATAGAAGAGCAGCCCAGTGTGTTGGAACTTTTTTGTTTTCTTTGCAATAGTTGTCATAACATGACTATAATTATGACTCAATTGGGGAACTCTTATGTTGCTTATGCACTATAGGTGTCCATGGCGTTGGTCACGGTGAAGACTTAAGGTACTATAACCCACCATATGCGAGTATAGAAGGATTTCCATTTGAGGACAGAATCACAGTAGAACGGTATAACACACTTCACACGAATTTTGCAAAAGATTTGTAAGTATATGCATTACATGCAAACATTATGAGGAGTTTGTTGAGCAATAAATCAATCCAATGCGGAAGGCATATTTTATCTAGGCTAGCGTATGGAAACCTTTACAGACTTTTATACAATATATGGTCATTATACAGGGTTATTCACGTTATTCGACACGGAGCATTATGGCTAAAGTATTTGATAAAAAAGAAAATAATAATTTGGGATGGATAGAGACCCATAAAGGCTACATTCTAAAAATAATTTCATGTTATACAGGGTGTCCCAAAAGCACGAAATGTATCAAAGTTATGTTTTTTTAAATGGAGCACCCCGTATATTTTTGCATATTCAGATTCCTTGTTGAATTCTATTGTGACTTTATGTATCATACATGGGACTTAAAGCGAACCGTTTAGGTGTAAATCATCATTTTCGGTATAAGTAGATATCAGGAAAAAATTGAATATAGCAGAGATTATAAAATTTGGAAGGCTGTGACTTTGCCGTATTACTAAGCATAAAATGCGTCAGCTTTGATGAGACTGTCAAATTTAAATTAGTTTATGCTTGGAGAAATCGGTCGATGAATTTTTTTTTTCTTTATTTTTATTTTTATTTATTCTAAAATACACAATTTCCAATGTTATACCTACGTGCGTAAAAATCCTCTTAAATGTCTGAACATTATAATTAACGAATACATTTGAAACAATTTTATACCTACAGAAATTCTGCAAGTGGGGAAGACAAGGCTGGAGGCGGGTGCTGCTAAGACAATCTTTTAAGAACTAAACTTATCCTGATTCTCAGTTATGAATTCCTTAACTTTGTATTTAAATTCCTTGAATTTATTTACACGTTTTAGATCTGCTGGGAGTACGTTGAAAAACTTAGGTCCATGATAAAAAAAAGTTTTTTGTGTAAGTGTTTTTTTAAAAATATCTATACTCAGATTTAAATTAGCTGCTGCTCTAGATACTGCGCTTAATTTCTTGAAGCTTCTTTGCTTGAGGTACATTTTTGTGAGACACTGATATACATAAATAAACTTTATAGTGAAAAAATTAGTTTCTTTGTAAAGTAAATCTGTGGGAAATAGTTTGTGTTTATTAAAAATAATTTTTATTAAAATGTTTTGGGCTCTTTGTAGATTTTGCAATGTTGTTGTAAAAGTGCCACCCCAGATCGTAATGCAGTATTTTAAAACAGAAGCTACAAGTGCATTATACATCATGATTAAAACTTTTCTTGAACATATATCTCTAAGACTGTAAAATTTGCTTATTAGAACCCTCACACGCTTATTTACATAATTGATATGATCTGTCCACCTAATGTGTTGATCAATATTGATACCCAAATATTTAATGATAGCCTCTTTTTGCAATATTTCGCAGTTACAATAATTTCGCTTACAAGAACTAGTATGTAATCTAATGCTCATATTAGGTTGGTTCGCTACAGTTGGTGAAAAAAGCATGTATTTGGTCTTGCTTACGTTTAGCTTGAGTAAATTTGCATCCAACCATTGTTTAAGTTTTACTAGACATGCTTCTAAGCTCTTGCGCACTTCCTCCCAATCAGATCCTATAATAACAACTGCCGTATCATCTGCGTAACATATTAATTTACCTTCAAAGTTCATAATGTTTGTTATGCTGTTCATGTAGATTAAAAATAGTATTGGCCCCAAAACGGTACCTTGCGGTACTCCAGCTTTTATGATGTTCTTTGAGCTGACCCTATCTCCCATTTTGACGCATTGTACCCTATCTGTTAGGTAATCTTGTAATAGATTCAGAGCTACACCCCTTCGATCACCGATAACCTGATTCTTTCAAATGGGAATGCCTAATTTTTTTATATGGTTAAACGTAGAATTTGGTAGCCTTTCTAATGATATAAGGTTGTGAAAATCAATCCCTGGTAGTTTTAATTTAATTTTAAATTTTCAAACAAATCGGCGTTTTTCAATTTGCCTACCTATAAGCAACGTAGCAGGCCATGAAATATAAACAAAGACCTATTCAGGTAGAAGAAAACAACTAACTTAGCTGAAAAATACACACTAACTAGACTAAAGGGACAAGATTATAAAAATTACTCACAACGAACAAAGTCTAACCAGAAACACGGCGGTAACATATCTTTGGTCAAAGAGAAGCTGAAGTATGGCGGAAGTGGATTTTTTCACGGCCTACTAGCTACTGCAATGTACTAGAGATTGGCAATTTCCAAAACCATTAAAAATTTTGAAATAAAATAAAAACTACTAGAGAACGTTGTAAGCAGTTTATTATTTTCATAACAAAATTTCACAGTTAATGATACAAAAAAGTATGCAATTCTGTCAAAACTCAAGTCTAAAGTACCTCTGACTGGAGTTCTGAAAATTCTTCAGTACCTATTAGCAAGGTCGCAGAAAAGGAAGAATGAATTGAAATTTGTTCAACTTATAAAACATAACTTAAATGGCAGAAAATTTAAATCTCATTTGTCAGTATTCCTTTTTTGCAATACTGCTAATAGATATTGAAAAATAGAAGGGCTCCAGTCAGAGGTATCGACTTTGACGCAAATTAGTACTTTTTTTACACCATTACATATGATTGATAGTTGCGTGCTGAAGCAACAGTCGCTGGACGTTTCTGTGTCATATCAGAATTTTTAACTGTCTTGGAAATTTTTAACCTCTAGTAAATTGCGGTAGCCAGTAGACTGTCAAATATATCTATTATTGCCATACTCCAGCTTCTCTTTGACCTTAGAGATGTTATCGCAGTTGTTTCTGGGAGAGTTGATTTGTTGTAGGGAATGTTTATAATCTTGTCCCTTTAGTCTAGTTACTGTGTATTTTTCACCTAAGTTAGTTGTTTTCTTCTACCTGAATAGGTTTTTGTTTATATTGAATGGCCTGCTACGTTGCTTATAGGTAGGAAAATTGAAAATCGCCGATTTGTTTGAAAATTTAAAATTAAATGAAAGCTACCAGAGATTGATATTCACAACCTTATATCATTAGAAAGGCTATCAAATTGTACGTTTAACCGTATAAAAAAAATTAGGCATTTCCACTTGAAAAAATCAAGTTATCGCTGATCGAAGTTTCGTTAATTGACCGACCGATTTCTCCAAACATAAGCGTAATTTAAATTCGACAGTTTCACCAAAGCTGACGCATTTTATGCTGAGTAATACGGCAAAGGATATTTTATAATCTCTGCGATATTCAATTTTTTCCTGATATCTACTTATACCGAAAATGGTGATTTACACCAAAACGGTTCGCTTTAGGTCCCATATATGATACATAGGGTCACGCTAGAATTCACCAAGGAATCTGAATATGCAATAATATACGGGATGTTCCATTTAAAAAAACATAACTTTGATACATTTCGTGTTTTTGAGACACCCTGTATAACATGAAAATATTTTTAAAATGTCGAATAGCGTGAATAACCCTGTATACTGCTAACATTAAAAATGTTCGAATTATCAAATATTGTTGTCAAATGAGTTCTTGAACATGTAAAATTTAGATCGACAATATTTAAAAGAGTCGAATGGCCACTGAGCGGATACTTAGGTTTATTAACCCCTTTATGAGATTTATTTAAAACCAAATGAAGCACAATAAATCCGAGAGAACAACGACAAGAAATGTTTCAGCAGTTATGTTAAAAATAGCCTCGGTGTTAGCTGAAAGCCAGTTAGTTGTAACTAAATCAAAAATATTTTTTGATGAAGGCCACAGAGGTAGCCGAAAAGTCAGTATTTTATCTTCCAGTATATGTCTTTTGTTGATTGGCCAGAAAACGCGATAGAGTTCACTATCCGTTTTGTTTTGAATTGACCAAAAATCAAAAATCATTTGTATCTGCATAGATACAGTGATAACTGCATGTGCGGTTGGTTATACGTTATACCTTTTAAACCAAGCATCAATAAAATCACAAAAATGATGTTAGAGATATTAAAAATCACACTGCAACAACAAACACAGTAGACGCATTTGATGTTGGACATACAAAAATAATAGGTTATCAATTAGATTAAATAATGTTGAACAATGTGTAGGACGAAGCATAGATATGTATATGGTCTGACAGTCAAGTAGCTCCAGAAGCAGTGGCAGCTCCGAGGGCTGTATTAGCTCTAGCCCAGGAATGTTCTGCTGCTCTTCAGGGATTAGCATGCCACAAGAATGTAACCCTGTTGTACTTGCAACGACAATGTATAACTGGACGACTCAGCTTACAATGAAGGAAGCCCTCGCATAGAGAGATAACTGCGGGCAAGCTAAAAAGATTATAGCAGGCAGCCAGGCACTATCGAGTGCAGTACTCTATGGCTTTTGAAAAAATGCAGAGAGGCACTCAATCCTTTGGTGGGGATTCTCAACCGCCATTGCCGGCTGAGCAGACATTTGGCACACATGAGAGTTCCATCTGCTCCAGATGTTGGGAAAAAGATGAAACATCATTTCACCTCATGGGCAAATATGCTATGCATAGCAACCTCAGGGCTCAAATACTTGGCATTACAGAGTTCTGGAAGGAGTCGCTATATTGAGTGAACTGGTTGGACATACTGATTTTCGCCTAAAAGTCTGATATGAAGTGTTTACCAGGAGGCCATGAGGGCTTTTAGTATTGGTTCTGTGTAACCACAAAAGAAATTATAAACATAAAGAAGCCACAAAAAATGAGAAAACCTCACGTGCCGATGATGGCTTACTATATGTTTACAAAACTTTCATGAAATAACAATTTTACGTTGACAGTTATTTTCTAATTCAGGTTTTAATCTGTAGCAGATTTTAACCCACGTTTGTTTCTTTGTATGTATTTTTTTAATAAAATGATTTCCAGCCATGTTTGTTAATAACACTCTATAATTTCAAATGTTAAAAATATGTATGTTTTATATGCACATGATGTGAATTTCAGGAACCCCACACCTGTTGTTGACGAACTTTTCCAGAGGTTACAGGTACCAAAGGTAACTCCAAGCAGCTTTATATATCTGGATATCGACAAAAATCTGTCACTCAGGGAGAATCCTAGGGAACCGTGGTACCAAGAATGGGTTTCGTTGTTTAAAAGATACGCGGACAACTGTCCGTTGATTACGTATTGATCGAAGCAGCCTGCAAATGTTAGCAAATAAAGAAACAATTGACGCCTGTAAATATTAAATAATAAATAGAGGATTAGTCGATCATCCTGTGTGTGTATTCTTGACAGCCCCTTACAATCTCTGAAAGTGTAAATGATTTTCAATAATATCAATCTATTGAAGCTTTTCAATTACAAAGCGCTTGCTCTTTTACATCTTTCAATGGAAGCCAAGGTTTGGAGTTTTTTCGGTAGCTGCAAATCATATTATGTAACATTAGTTACCTAGCATGTTGAGTAGGTTTAACTCCTGTTCTCCAAACCAGTAGAAATATAATAATTCTGAACTCATGCCTAATCGTAGAAGGTAAATATTTCAACTTAGAATTATAACGTTTACTCTGAAGCAAATTTCTAGTTTTTGACTGCAGGCCCTAAGGGTACCTAAATAACATAAATGAGAGACTCCACTACGATCATCCAATAAACACAAACCAAGGAATACATCATAATTATTAGAAGTAGCAACATATAGCTATTGGGAAGCAGTACTTTGAAAAAGTATTGGTTCGCCATTTATCTACCAAAGCCGGTACCTGAGCGTTTAATCAGGTCTAGGAACCTGCGGGAATGACAACAAACACACTGACGAGCTTTAATAAAAGCGAAACGACGTCGTCTGTGATTGGTTTCGGATGAACGAATGAAATTCCTACTCTTTAATTGAGCTAAGTTGCTTTTTAGCATATACCGAATGTCGGGAGTGTTAAATGAGTTTTCCACAAGAAAGAGTCTGTTTGTTGTCGTTTCCGCAGGTTTCTATACCTTTAAAGCGGGTCACATAAACAGTACTAGTTTCCTCAAATTAAACGCTCAGGTACCGGCTTTGGTAGATAGATGGCGAACCAATACTTTTTTAAAGTACTGTTTCCCAATATCTATATGTTGCTACTACTAGTACGAGTTTTGCCAGCTAGGCACTATCATGCAATTTCATGTATTCGTCTGAAGCCTAAATCACACTGACGAGCTTTAATAAAAGCGAAACGACGTCGTCGTTGATTGGTTTCGGATGAATGAAGTTGCTACTCTTTAATAATTATTAGATGTAGGAAATCTTCCATATGCAGACTGTGAGAAGATTTGATTATATCTTAGCTTATGTTCTCTATTATAAACATTTTCAAGTGTAGTTGTTATATCTTATCAGAATTGGACGATTTTTATCAATTATACTGTATCCCCTACCTTTTGTCAAATAGTTTGTTGCAAAAATATGTTACGTAGTATATAGAGGCCCCTTCAGTCTAGGTTTGGCAAGGAGTGATGTTAGGGTATATAATTGTTGCGATCATCTGGAGTTGTGTGGTGGTAAGCGCATGGTTATAGTCATTTAATCATAAATTCAATAACGATAACAGGTTTATAACAGATATGTAAAATATTTATGTATAATTAGTGGACAGACTTGAACTGATGCTGATGAGTTGAGAAAAATCGATTTTTATTTAGTAGTTATGTTATGAACAGAATACTGCTCCATAAAAATACAGACATTGTCTGAAACCAAAAAATAATGTAGAAGAGTGAAATAGGAGAATTTCAAGCTAATGGAAGCATCTTAAGGAAGATTAAACAAAACAAACGGATAAAATTTTGACTCTACTATGTTTCGATGTACCTACCACATGATCATAATACTATTAACTTAATACTTTAGCTATAATGCTTAATTAAAATAAATCATTCTCCATGTTAGTGAAAATAAAGGTGGCTCCATTCACTTTAAGCTAACAAATTTGGTTTTTCTTACTATAAAACTAGCTATAATACGTTATATGTAGAGAGAAATTGAAAGTTAATAACACGTAGTTATCTAGCCCAGAAATATTTTAGAAATTGTAGAACTTGACTAGCACAATTTCTCCAGGCTACTATTACGTAGTTAGCAACAACGTAAATAATGTTCTGTCAGACTTTTGAAGACTTAGGAGGTCAGTTATCACTTTAAAAATTTTTGGTGGTTGGAGAATTTTTTGCAACGCAAGAGGTATTTCGATTGCGCACTGCTAATGTCCTGTAGTTTTTAAATCCAAAGAGACGCTCAACCTTCTGGTGGGGGTTCTCACTGGCCATTGCCGGCTGAATAGACATCTGTCACTTATGAGAGTGGTAGGGGAACCCATTTGCTCCAGATGCTGGGAGGAGGACGAGACAGCGTTCCACTTCCTGGGCAGATGTGCAGTTTATCGCAACCTTAGGGTTCAGATATTCGGCACGACGGAGTTTGGGGAGGAGCCACTATATTCAGCGAAATGGTCGGACATACTGACTTTCGTCAGGAGGTCTGGTAGGTTCGACAAGGAGCTTTCTAGGGTGTAGAATTTTAGTGTTTTCAGTGATTGGTTCAGTGGGGTTGGCAAAAAGGGCCAAAGGTGACCTACTTGCCTGGCTTCGCCTCCCCATCACTACTACTACTACTACTACTTTTAAATCCAAATGTGATTTTTATCAAAAACGATAGAAATAATTTGTTTATTCGTATTTTAAAATTTGTGGATATTCCGCTGATTTTCCAAACTTTACACGTAATAACTTATAAACGAGTATCTAGGCCACTTATTTGATAATATATGAATTAAAAACCAAGGGTACAAATATATCGCACAACCAATATAGACTTCTGTTTAAACTAAAGGCCTTCTACATTACGTTGTGGCTAATATAACATAATGTTCTTGTATACAGGCTATTAATGATGGTCCAGTCATCTCTTTACCAGATGGTAAAATACTTGGGAAAACAATTCCTATCGCTACCGGTAAAACAAATTGGACTATATACTCATATGTTGGCATACCGTTCGCAGCACCCCCTATTGGGGAATTGAGATTTAAGGTTAGTACGTAATGTTATATACTTTATACTTTACGATTCAGTAGAATTTTCAAGTATATGAAAGAAAGTTCAAAAGCCTAGAGAATGGTATACAGGGTGGCCAATCGGGTGACGATAATAATTTTTTTTTAGATAGCCCGTACCAAGGCCTATCCAAAACACCCCAATGTATATGTACCGATTATTGATAGTTTTCGAGTTATGATTTTTTTTTTGAAAACTGAGAGATTTTCCAGTTTTTCCAAGAAATCGTCAAAAACAAAAACAAGAATGCTTTTTGGCTTATATTTTTTTCTGCAATTATACTCAGTATTAAGCCTATTTTAATATCCATTAAGGAGAACCTGTACATCCGAACAATAACTAAGTACATTTTGGGCCCAAAGTTTGGAATCTCTGTTTTTAGTCAGGAGACCAAAACCTTCAAAATAAAATTAAAAATACTAATGCCTGGTTCTGGAGCTCCAATCTAATCTTAAAAACTCTGCACAACATCGTACTTTCGGAATAATAATGAAAAAATAGCACTTATGGGAGCATTTTGCGCCGTACGTGACTGTTAAAGGTAAAAAGGTGATAATTCACGAATTTCCAAAATGATTTAAAAAACTATTATTTTACTTTATTATGACAAATTAAAGAAAAAAAACTCATAACAACTAATAAACACGATAATCATTGATGTTTTAATCACTTTTAATAAAAACATTTAATTCCTGTGCCTTTTGCTGTGTGCTATTGAACTTCTGCTAAATTAAGTTGTATGGAAAGCTAACAAAGGGAAGATAAAACAACAATCTGACTTTTAATTCCATAGGAAGCGTTATCGTAGCATACGCCATTCCTTTTACTTCCCACACCAATAGGTGAGGGGAGGATTGTGGTCGTGAAAATTTTCGATTTTTGGACGTTTTATAATGTCTACATAACGAAAATCCGCGTCACTCATTTCCGTCGTTCTGTCTGTCGGTCTGTCTGTCTGCCTCGTAATCTCAGTAATCGCTGCATGGACTGTGATGAAATTTGGGCAGCAATATGCTGTGGGGTCTTAATAGGTAATGCGGCTACAATTTTGGAAATCGGTACATGGGCGGCGGAGTAATTAAAACAAAAATTTGAAATATTCCTCAAACTTCGTTTTTGAGCGTTTTAGAGGTACTTGATCATTTTCTGCGTTTTCTTGGGTGGGGGTGGAATTTGGGTGTTTGGGGGGTGGGGGGTTGAAAAACTGAAAAACTTGTTGTATTCATGATAGGCTGCCTACTGACCTGTCAAGGAAGACCTAGCGATATAAATCACCTTTTTAGGTCCATCCGAACATCGCCTTGCCTATTATCGAAAATTAATTAACACAACTGCGCTTCGCCGATATGAGCTCGCAAAAAACTACTCTGAAAGAAAGGGATGGTGTGTGGTTTATTATTCCTTTCCTTTGATTAACTTTCCAAACAGCTTAATTTAGCAGAAGTTCAATAGTACATAGCAAAAACACTTCAATAATCACAATTTGGGTATTAGTTTTTTTAATAAAAGTCATCAAAACACCCAAGATTATCGGGTTTATTGGTTGTTACGAGTTTTATTTTCTTTAATTTGTTATAATAATAGTTTTTTAAATCATTTTGGAAATTCGTGAATTATCACCTTTTTACCTTTAACACTCACGCACGGCGCAAAATGTCCCCAGAAGTGCTACTTTTTCGTTATTATTTCGAAAGTGCAATGTCTTGCAAGGTTTTTAAGATTAGTTTGAAGCTCCAGAACCAGGCATAAGTGTTTTTAATTTTATTGTGAAGGTTTTGGTCTCCTGACTAAAAACAGAGATATCAAACTTTGGGCACAAAATGTACTCAATTATTGTTCGGATGTACAGGTTCTCTTTATTGGATATTAAAATAGGCTTAATACTGAGTATAATTGCAGAAAAAAATAAAAGCCAAAAAACATTCTTGTTTTTGTTTTTGACGATTTCTTGGAAAAACTGGAAAATCTCTGTTTTCAAAAAAAAAGTCATAACTCGAAAACTATCAATAATCGGTACACATACATGGGGGTGTTTTGGATAGGTCTCGGTATGGGCTATCTAAAAAAAAATTATTATCGTCACCCGATTGGCCACCCTGTACAGGAAAAACATCTAAGGTTTAGACATTTGACTAAAACAAGAAATAATCTACTCGTATATTTACTTATTAAGTAGCACTACCCCTGGAATATAACAAACTAAGGACCGTACCCATAGTTAAGGGAACCTTAAGTATTACTCAAGGGATACTTGAGGGACCCCAAGTATGGTTTTTCTTGTGTATCTGTTTCCTACAAAACGGCGTGATTCAGCTGGCGACGTTGTCAAATTTCAAATATAAGTCAATTTGTTATGCCTATGCCTACGCCATTTAATGTTTTCTGTTATTTCTTTTTGTTTTGTTCCAGTATTTCGCGTTCCGTGTCGGACATTTTTCCGGATGTGACAGGACTGACAACACCGTACTCCAAATTTAACCTACAAAATCGCCTTCACTGCATCTAAGTGTCATCTTGACATGCCATGTTGACAGTTCGTTACTTGAGTATTACTCAAGGGAGCCTTACGTAAGGGACCCTCAAGTGGCCGTCGAAATCCATTTTTAGCACTCTCTGGAATATTCTATGTAGTCAAATGAACTTAAGCAAAATCAGGGGAAAAGCTACCCTTATTCTTAGTGGCACTGATCCAATCATATGTACAGCAGCCTCTTGTGACGTCACACCTACGAGATTTTACCGAGTCCAACCCCTTCTTGATTTCTGCCTGAATCTTCTGCGCATACATTGTTTAATATTCCCCACTGTGCTTTAGATTTTGCCTGAAGATTCCTAAACTCAAGTTCTACGTTTGCCCCTTTTTTCTCTCAATCGGAGAATATCGCTCACTATGCCCTGTTATATTTGTATAAACAATGACTTAGTCACAAGCATACATTACCAGGCAGAATAATTTTTGGTTTTCTAAAATCACAGAGATGCCACCCTCCTATATGTTTCCAGACCCACGTGTTCTAATACCGCAGACGCTCTCAGATTGAGCGGGAAGGAGCTACTGAAGGTGGATTTATAACTGACCATTGGTCGTTTTGTGCACTGTAAAAGTTGGGGATTTAAGTGGCAAACCCATTATACAGGATGTGAGGCTGAGAAAACAGCTAAGCATTCTATCTTTGACTGTACTGTCTTCAGTGAATGCAGCAGAGCATAGCCTGTTGCCCCAATGCATTGCAAAGAACTTGGGATGGGACTTTGTTTGATATGGCAGCTATAAGGGCAACTGAACACCAACTCCCTCACTACCAAAAAAAACTCTTCTGTATGGACAGTCACCAACATCCTTTTTGATAAAGTTCTTCTGCATGTACTTCTGTAGGGACTGCCTTCAACACCCTTCTTGATGAAGCTCTTCTGGAGGCAGCCTCTTTCGTTGAGCCCTTTTTTGGCAGCCCTCTTCTTGGGGAATTCTTCTCTGTTCTGTAGACTTCTTTCGCTATGAAGATGGATAAGATTCCTCCTGACTGGTTCAGAACGTTTAGTTCCAGATAAAAGATAAAGTCAAGTTGATTGACTCAGTACTTTTCACACATTACCGTGATACCCGTTTATTATTTTCCCATAGCATAAAGCTATAGTCTGAGGTCCCCTTGCAACCAAATCATCGACAGCCTCCCCCTCCCCAAAATTATGTTATGCCACCAGGTCTTACCTCAGCAGGTCAAAGGACACCCTATGATCAATACTACAAAGCTTTTAGTTTTACAACCTCCCACCTCCCAACCACCCAAATTTCACCCCCATCAAAAAAACCGTAGAAAATGATCAGGAACCTCTAAAATATCTAAAAACGATGTTTGAGCTGTTTTCATCTTTTTAATTTTTTGATTATTGCTACGCTGCCACTGACACGATTTCTAACAACCATGCGCGTTTTCCATCCTCGCCACGGTAAAAATACTGGGTCAAAACTTAATTAGAATCAATCTAATAGTTTTCACGTCACAAAAACACAAAACGATCTAAAGCAATAAATATACTCGTATGAATACGGAAAATTCTAGTCCCTTAGTTTTGATAATAGGCAAGGCAATGTTCGGATGGACCTAAAAAGTTGATTTATGTCGCTAGGTCTTTCTTCACAGATCAGTGGACAGCCTATTATGAATACAGCAAATTTTTCAGTTTTTCAACCTCCTACCCCCAGACACCCCAATTACATCCCCACCCAAAGAAACCCAAAAAAAAAAATGATTAGGAACCTCTAAAACGCTTAAAAACGAGAGCTACTTTTATATTTTTAGTTTTTTTTCACTATTTCTGTGCCGCGACTGACACGATTTATGACAATCCTATGCATCTTCCATCCTCGCCAAGGTAGTAATGCTGTATCAAAATTCCACCAAAATCAATAAAACAGTTTCCTCGTTACAGAATCCAGAACGATCTAAAGCAATAGTCATATGTTTATACGAGGAAAAATTCTAAGTCTTTGGTTTCTGTAGTAGGCAAGCAATGTTCGGATGGATAGTAAAATATTTATTTGAAAAGAAATAGAAATAATTTGAAAAAAACTCTGTTGAATCACCCTTCTGTGTGCGATTTTATTTCTCGACCGCAACTGACTTTGGCACCCCATCGCTCATCACTTGACTTGGTCTTTCATAAACCACTGGGCTTTTTTAACTTATTTATCTGCTTTTAGCCACCAAAAGCTCCATCAAGCTGGCAAGGTATTTTGGATTGCCGTACAAATGACAGGAAATGCTTTCAAGTAAGGATAAACGATGACCGGGAGACTGAAGACTGCTTATATTTGAACATTTTTACTAAAACTGTGAGTACTACATATATGACGATAACACATTTGATAAATACATTGATGCCAATGTAAAAATATTATATCTTGAGTAAAAAATATACAGGGTGTCCCACAACGACTAAGACAAGCAATATATCGGAACTGGGGAGCAGTAGCGAATTATAACTTTGAGGGTGCGAATTAGAACAAATATAGTATCCTTTATTGTTATTGTGTCACTCATTGAGGTATTTGTTTTTGGTCATGTGACGTCCGTATCAAAATTTTTAATGGAATACCCTGTATATTTGTAAATTTTTGTGTTCCTACCGATAAGACAATTCCAACAAACTAGCACACTTGGGGTCTAAAGTGATCAGTTCAAGAGCTACAGGTACTTAAAGGACTGTACCACTACCATTATGACACACTACCAAAGTAATTTAACTGTAGGGGTACATGTTATAATCAATGGTAGTGGTACCATCCCGTAAGTACCTGTAGCTCTGGAAATAATAATTCTAGACCCCAAGTGTGCTAGTTTGATGGAATTTTATTATCGGGAGGAACACAGAGAGTCACAAATATACAGGGTGTCCCATTAAAATTTTTGAATCGGCCGTCAGGTGATCAAAACAAATACCTTATTGGGTGACACAGTAATAAGAAAAGATACTATATTTGCGCTAATTTAATCACTATAATTTGCTACTACTGTCCAGTTCCAATATATTGCTTGTCTTATTCGTCGTTGGACACCCTGTATATTTCCGATTAGGAAAGCCACAGAAAGTCCAAAATTACATCTCAAAAAGTTCTGTATTTAAAACTAAAAGCTGATAAATACTTTCTGCAAACTGGTCGAAAAAAGGAAAAAAAGGATTTTGTATATTTGCGAATTGATTTTTCTGCATCCTCACGAAGACGCTTAAAAACAATGTTAGCGTTGCATCGCTTCGTCAGAAAAACGCATTCTAGGAAGTACAAACTACACGTTTAGTTCGTTCATAATTTAGACTGTAACAGTCTGGTTTTAGCAGAATGATGCAGTGATTGGATTTTACTCTCATCAGCATAGTCAGACAAAAAAATGGAGTCAAGTATATTGACTCAGTACTTCCCACACATAATGATGATACTATTTTATTATTTTCCCAACTCATGAATCTATAGTCTGAAATCCCCTTGCAATCAAATAATCGACTACCCGCCCGCAAAAAAGCATCCAACACAAAAGCTCTCGTACATAGTTTCTGCTTCTACCTCCAAACCGTCTAAAAAACTAAAAATGATCTCTTTAATATTTTTACTTTTTTATTCTTATTGCTGCGCCGCCACTGATACTCCGAAACATATATGTTTTCCACCCTCGTCGCGCCGCGTCAATTGACAGCCCATTATGAATACAACAAATTTTTCAGTTTTACAACCCCCCCCAACCACCCCAAATTCACCCCCCCCCCCAAAGAAAAGTAGAAAATGATCAGGAACCCCCAAAACGCCTAAAAACAAATTTTTAATTTTTTAGCTGTTTTTATATTTTTAGTTTTTCATTATTGCTGCGCCGCAACTGACACGATTTTTCCAAAACATACGTGTTTTCCATCCTCGCCGTGGTAGTAATACTGAGTCAAAATTTCATTAAACTCAATTTAATAATTTTCGCGTTACGCAATATGCTCGTATGTAGAACGATCTAAGACAATACTCCTATGTATACATCACAAATTCAAAGTCCTTTGGTTTCTATAATAAGCAACGCAATGCTCGCATGGACCTAAAAAGGTGTATTATGCCGCTAGGTTTTTTATGGACAGGTCAATGGACAGCCCATTATGAATACAACAAAATTTTCAGTTTTATAACCCCTCACCCCAAACTCACCCCTACCCAAAAAAGTAGAAAACGATCACGGACCCCCAAAAACGCCCAAAAACGAAGTTTGAGGAATATTTGAAATTTTTGGTTTTTTGCTAATTACTCCGCCCCCCGTACAACGATTTCCAGAATTATAGGAACGTTACCTACTACGACCCCACAACATATCGCTACCCAAATTTTATCACAATCCATGCAGCGGTTACTGAGATTACGACGTTAGAAGAACACCAAAAGACAGACAGACCGACAGACAGACCGACAGACAGACCGACAGACAGACCGACAGACAGACCGACAGACAGACCGACAGACAGACCGACAGACAGACCTACAGACAGACCGACAGACAGACCGACAGACAGACAGACCGACAGACAGACAGACAGACAGACCGACAGACAGACCGACAGACAGACCGACAGACAGACCGACAGACAGACCGACAGACAGACCGGCAGACAGACCGACAGACAGACCGACAGACAGACCGACAGACAGACCGACAGACAGACCGACCGACAGACAGACCGACAGACAGACCGACAGACAGACCGACAGACAGACAGACCGACAGACAGACCGACAGACAGACAGACAGACAGACCGACAGACAGACCGACAGACAGACCGACAGACAGACCGACAGACAGACCGACAGACAGACCGACAGACAGACCGACAGACAGACCGACAGACAGACCGGCAGACAGACCGACAGACAGACCGACAGACAGACCGACAGACAGACCGACAGACAGACCGACCGACAGACAGACCGACAGACAGACCGACAGACAGACCGACAGACAGACCGACAGACAGACCGACAGACAGACCGACAGACAGACCGACAGACAGACCGACAGATAGACCGACAGACAGACCGACAGACAGACCGACAGACAGACCGACAGACAGACCGACAGACAGACCGACAGACAGACCGACAGACAGACCGGCAGACAGACCGACAGACAGACCGACAGACAGACCGACAGACAGACCGACAGACAGACCGACCGACAGACAGACCGACAGACAGACCGACAGACAGACCGACAGACAGACCGACAGACAGACCGACAGACAGACCGACAGACAGACCGACAGACAGACCGACAGATAGACCGACAGACAGACCGACAGACAGACCGACAGACAGACCGACAGACAGACCGACAGACAGACCGACAGACAGACCGACAGACAGACCGACAGACAGACCGACAGACAGACCGACAGACAGACCGACAGACAGACCGACAGACAGACCGACAGACAGACCGACAGACAGACCGACAGACAGACCGACCGACAGACAGACCGACAGACAGACCGACAGACAGACCGACAGACAGACCGACAGACAGACCGACAGACAGACCGACAGACAGACCGACAGACAGACCGACAGACAGACCGACAGACAGACCGACAGACAGACCGACAGACAGACCGACAGACAGACCGACAGACAGACCGACAGACAGACCGACAGACAGACCGACAGACAGACCGACAGACAGACCGACAGACAGACCGACAGACAGACCGACAGACAGACCGACAGACAGACCGACAGACAGACCGACAGACAGACCGACAGACAGACCGACAGACAGACCGACAGACAGACCGACAGACAGACCGACAGACAGACCGACAGACAGACCGACAGACAGACCGACAGACAGACCGACAGACAGACCGACAGACAGACCGACAGACAGACCGACAGACAGACCGACAGACAGACCGACAGACAGACCGACAGACAGACCGACAGACAGACCGACAGACAGACCGACAGACAGACCGACAGACAGACCGACAGACAGACCGACAGACAGACCGACAGACAGACCGACAGACAGACCGACAGACAGACCGACAGACAGACCGACAGACAGACCGACAGACAGACCGACAGACAGACCGACAGACAGACCGACAGACAGACCGACAGACAGACCGACAGACAGACCGACAGACAGACCGACAGACAGACCGACAGACAGACCGACAGACAGACCGACAGACAGACCGACAGACAGACCGACAGACAGACCGACAGACAGACCGACAGACAGACCGACAGACAGACCGACAGACAGACCGACAGACAGACCGACAGACAGACCGACAGACAGACCGACAGACAGACCGACAGACAGACCGACAGACAGACCGACAGACAGACCGACAGACAGACCGACAGACAGACCGACAGACAGACCGACAGACAGACCGACAGACAGACCGACAGACAGACCGACAGACAGACCGACAGACAGACCGACAGACAGACCGACAGACAGACCGACAGACAGACCGACAGACAGACCGACAGACAGACCGACAGACAGACCGACAGACAGACCGACAGACAGACCGACAGACAGACCGACAGACAGACCGACAGACAGACCGACAGACAGACCGACAGACAGACCGACAGACAGACCGACAGACAGACCGACAGACAGACCGACAGACAGACCGACAGACAGACCGACAGACAGACCGACAGACAGACCGACAGACAGACCGACAGACAGACCGACAGACAGACCGACAGACCGACAGACAGACCGACAGACAGACCGACAGACAGACCGACAGACCGACAGACAGACCGACAGACAGACCGACAGACAGACCGACAGACAGACCGACAGACAGACCGACAGACAGACCGACAGACAGACCGACAGACAGACCGACAGACAGACCGACAGACAGACCGACAGACAGACCGACAGACAGACCGACAGACAGACCGACAGACAGACCGACAGACAGACCGACAGACAGACCGACAGACAGACCGACAGACAGACCGACAGACAGACCGACAGACAGACCGACAAACAGACCGACAGATAGACCGACAGACAGACCGACAGACAGACCGACAGACAGACCGACAGACAGACCGACAGACAGACCGACAGACAGACCGACAGACAGACCGACAGACAGACCGACAGACAGACCGACAGACAGACCGACAGACAGACCGACAGACAGACCGACAGACAGACCGACAGACAGACCGACAGACAGACAGATAGACAGACAGACAGGCAGACCGACGGCAATGAGTGACGTGCATCTTCGTTATGTAGACATCATGAAGCGCCCAAAAAATTATCTCCAAATCGAAAATTTTCGCGATCACAATACTCCCCTCACCTATCGGTGTGGGAAGTAAAATGCATTGATAAAATTCTACCACTATTCTGAGCCGTGATTGGTCAACAGTTAAATAGTGTGTTTAGTCTTGTGAAATTCAACAAAATGCTATTTTCACCTCTTTCTTACTGCAGTGCAGAGAAATATCGCAAGTATTTATAATTATTATAAATAATAGCATTCTTATTTTGTCAAAATAACGCAATAGTTTGAATTCCTTTTCATAATGCATTGACACACACTTGATCGATTGTCTTAGCTAAAAGAAGCGTCACATAAGCGTCAGAGGGTATGTCAAACAACAAAATGCTATATTCACCCAATTACGGTAGAAAATGACACTCGAAAACATGCTAGATTGTTCATAATGTGCCTTTGTATATAAAACACGCCATTTTCACCTTTTTGATGTAAATTTCAAGAGAAATCAAGAATTTCCAAAGAATCTTGAAACATGTCCTCAAATGGACCGTTCTCATTGGTTAGAGCCAAAACTTTTGTTCTCGACATATTGGCGACCCCTGACATACCTTTCTTATTTTATAGCCTCCTGCTGCTAAGCCCATTCAACCTGTTGTGGTAGATATCTATGGAGGAGGATTTAACCACGGATCTGCCAATGGGAAGCCTGACAAAGCACAGCATTTCGTCCGGAATGGCATCGTGGTTGTGAAATTCAACTATCGCGTTGGCCCTTTTGGTAACGTATGAATCTTTCAAGATGCTATCTTTCACAAGATCAAATAACTAAAAACTAGTCTGTGCCTGCAGTCCCTTATCCCATACAAAAACTCGATAATGATGACATTTACGAGTTAGCGACCAGAGCTGGGTAGTCATGTTTATAAAAGGCAAGCAACTAAATCAATTAAATCAGAATCGAGAGAAATTACAATTCAATTAAACTATAGCAGATATAAACTGTAATTCTTTGTAGTAATTGAAAACATTACTTACTAAAATTCCCTTACGTTTCGATCAAACTACAAAAGTGTGAATGCATTGAAAATTTTGACTGGTCAAGTAAGTTATAAAAATGTGTGCCATAACATTTCAGATAAATTTTATTCTATTGAATGCAACAGTTGCGAGGGATGACAAAAAATTGAGAAAAATCGGGTTATAAAACTACTCGGATTATTTACAGAATTAACATTAAGTAATCGGGTAGTTCGATTTCATTCACTGGATTTCAATTGGGATCGACACAATTATGGATCTGAGATATTATATTATAAAAATGGGGCTGGTTTTAATTCCTGGTATTTCTAGCATCAGTGTTCGAATGATACTACCCCCATTTTTTTTTTGAGACCGAATAACAGCGACATAGAAAAGCAGTCAGAACTTTTGAATCAATCTATGTAGATGTGCTTTTAGCTGGTAGACCCTCAAAACCTTGAGTTGACTATGAAAAATCGCTGAAAATGGATTAGAATTGCAAAAATGCAATAAAGATGAATGAACAAAAATATATTGAACTAGATCAGGTATGTTTCCTATATTTTATGGTGCTTGCTTGATCCAAATTTTGAGTCTTTTAGTTTATGTATTTTTATACTATTTCATTGCTATCCTCTAGAAATAGGAATATAAAATATATTAAGATCATACTTTATTTAATTCAGTTAATATTCTTCATAGTCACAACCGCAGTTTTTGCAATTTTAAGCCATTTTTGGGGGTTTTGCGAGTAGCTATGTCATTGTGAAATACAATCTTTGTCTGCAGGGTTCCTCTCTACTGAGGATGAAGTAGTTCCAGGCAATATGGGATTGAAAGATCAGCAACTGGTTTTACAGTGGGTGCATAAGAACATTCACTTATTTGGTGGAGACAAAAATAAGGTGACTCTGATGGGGCAAAGTGCTGGAGCGGCATCAGTTACGTTCCATATTTTGAGTAAAAAATCGGCAGGTAAAGTTGGAACAGAAATAAAACTTACTAGAGTGATACCTACAGCTACTACAGCTACTGTGACGAATTTAACTCTCATGCACCATAGGTTTATTCAGAGCTGCTATTGCTATGAGTGGATCAGTCTTGAATACATTCAGCTACCAAAGGGATGCTGCTAAAACGGCATACGGGCTCGCCAAATTGACTGTTCCACACTTTGGGAAAAACAAGACCACCAGACAGTTAATCAAAGCACTACAGAATGTTCCAGCTAAAGATATTGATGCTACTGATTCAACATATGATGTAAGTATGAATGATTGTATCAACTGAGTTTTAAATGTCTGCCTCAAATTTTCCTGTCTTGATGCCTTGATGTGAAAGAAACTCTTTATTCACCAAATGGCACTGAACATTTATTTTTCGAAATCTAATCTAATCTTTCACGGTCTATATAGACTACACAAAAAGAGGTTCTGGAAATACAAATAAGTGCACAAGTATAGGCTTTTATGCGGTACATTGGAGTAATATTAAAGATAGTTCGTGAAGGTTAAGAAAAAGAAACACGCTGCGCAGCACTTTCTGGAATGAATACATTTTTAAAAAGATGTACCGAAGGGTCTAATAGTTTAGGTCATACATCAAACGTTTCTCCGATCTGAAAAATCGCCGCACCTGTCCATTATTTTTTGATATTCTATGACGACGACGCGACGCAAAGAACTTAGTAATGATTTAACAGATATCATCAGTCAAAAAGCTTCCTGCAAATTCTGATTACTAATTATAGGCTTTTGGCCCAGTTGTTGAAGTTGACCATGCAGATGCCTTCATAAGTCAACCATTTTACGATCTGTCTACCAAAGCACCAGCGAACAAGGTTCCAATATTTATGGGAATGACGTCCGAAGAAGCAATAGGACATGGAAGAGGTAATTGATAAGAACATTTTATATTAAGTGTTGATAGCAGAAAAGCTTTTACTTGTTATCCTCAAAAATTCATCTATCAAAAACATCCTCAAAGTTAGCTTTGACGTACATGCAGCGATATCAAATCTATTTATAAATTCCTATAAAAGAGTCATGAAAATTACTCGTCCTTAGGAAACAGCTCAAACAGAAAGAAATTGGTTTGGATTATTTTCGTCTTTTAGTTATCAGTAAACGTATGTTGTGCGAATTTTGAATGGCAAAAGACTAACCCAACTAACGATTCAGGATATTTTATTAAAGATGAATTGTAACTCACTACTTGTAAAAGTATCCAAATGTGGTTTGTTTCTTGTTTTTTTTTTTTTTTTTTTCTTTCAACAGGCGGCTTCGACAGCTATGGCCATTAGCCGACCTCATACTGGTAATTTGCCTTAAGCGTTAACACATATACACACACATATATACACACATACGTGCACACAGATACTCATGAACGGACACAAGCACATTCAAAATCCTAAATATTAAGCTTCTTAAAAAGTATAACTACAACTATATATAAATTAACAGGTACAGTCCATCTTATCGTGGACTCATCGAAGATATTATATATTAGACAAAGCGGACAGGATAACATATAGTGCTCTATCTATGGTTTCACACTTTCCAGTATAGTCCAATCGCCTTTAGGTAAATTAGCGTATTTTTCGCCTTGGCAGATTGTGTGAGGCATTCGCTCAAGGTATCTGGCATGTTGTATACCTCTCTGAAGTATGACAATGCTTCACAGGCACACAAAATGTGGTTTACGGATAGACGCATACCACACCAGTGGCAATCTGGAGGATCTTCACCGCATAGCAGGTACGAATGTGTCATGAATGTATGCCCCAGACGTAGGCGATGTACTTTCACTCTATCCATTCTACTTAGATTTTTGGGTGTGTATCTAGGTCTGACTTTAGGTTTTAGGTGTCGTAATTGTGTCTCCGTGCTATTCCATTCATTTTGCCACTTATCTATTAGCATCTGATTAAGATAGAGCTTTTGGTCGCACGTTTTAATAAACTGAACATCGAGAGTCTCGCTAGAAGCAGCTAACCTAGCAGCGGTGTCTGCTAAGTCATTGCCTGGGATGCCCGAGTGACTCGGGATCCAAATAAACTTAATGGATTTGCCTAAATCCTGCAGAGTCTTTAGCAAGGCAATGCTCATTAATGCTAGAGGATCTTTAGACCTTCGAGCAAGTAACCCAGTCATGGCGGAAAGTGAGTCACTTATGATAACAAAGTTTTGCATTGTTGTAGTCATGCAGCAGTAATGTAGGGCTTGCCAGATCGCGTACTGTTCTGCGGTATAGATGGATGATATCTTCGGCAGTGACCATGAGTGAGCCGAACCATTGACCACAAATGCGCAGCCTACCCCAGAATCTGTTTTTGATCCATCAGTAAATATAGTTGTCGTATTAGGGTACGGTTGAAGCATACTTCGGAAGTTTGCATGTATTACCGACGGATGAGATTCCCTTGTAACTAAGTCTTTAATTTGGGTATTCAGGTTTATTGCTGGACGTTCCCATGGAGGTATCTCTCTTACTAATGGTAATACTTGTGGCCACAGCGATACTTGTCTGGCGTTCAGTATCTCATGTACTCTAACCTTTAATGGCCTTGTTACGGTTGGTCTGCGGGTGTAAACTTGGAGGTTGCTCTCGAAGAGTATTTCGCGATTTCTATGATTGGGAAGGGATTTTATTTTCGCTGCATAGTTTAGTGAGAGTCTTTCTCTACGTATGTATAATGGTTCCACACCAGATTCAGCGTAGAGGCTGAGAGCTGGTGTTGTACGGAAAGCTCCCAAACAGTATCTTAGACCAAGGTGGTGTACAACATCCAGACGCTTCAGAAGTGATGGTCTGGCAGACGAATATACTATTGAACCGTAGTCAATTTTAGACAGGATTAATGCTTGATATATTTGGACCAGGATATCGGTATCTGAGCCCCAGCGGATGCCGTACAAGCATTTAATTAAGTTTAAGGTTGCTTTGCATCTGGTAATGACACTCTCGATATGCGGTGCCCAGGTCAGTTTTGCATCAAGCACAACACCAAGGAACTTTATAGATGAAGCGCACGGAATTGGTTGACCATCCAAGGTTAAACGGGGATCGTAGTGAGGCCTTCTTAAACGGCAGAAATGGATACATTTGGTCTTTGTTCTAGATAGGAGAAAACCTCTTTCCGTGGCATTTTGACTTATTTTATTTATTTCAGGTTGTAGCTTCCTAGTGACTTCTCCTATTGTGGTGCCAGATGCAATGATGCATAAGTCATCCACATATAGAGAGCAACCTACGCTTGGATTAAGTGATCTGGTTAGGTAGTTGATAGCACAGATGAATAGCGTGCAACTCAGCGATGATCCTTGGGGAATTCCGTTCTCTAATACTCGAGAGGAGGAGACGTTGTTTCCGATTTTGACTTTGAAGTACCTGCCTTCGAGGAAGGATGAAATAAATTTCACAAGGTTACCTCTAAAGCCCCAATCATGCAGCTGTAGCAAGACCCCTTGGCGCCATGTCATATCGTAGGCTTTTGAAATGTCAAAAAAGACTGCAACTGTATGTTTCTTATTTAGAAAGCCATCCTGGATGAGGTTCTCAATGTAGACCAATTGGTCAGTAGTTGCTCTATCTCTTCTAAACCCTGATTGATGCTCCGCCAGAAAATTACCTTCTTCCAGGGACCACGAAAGTCTTTCGTCCACCATCTTTTCTAGAAGTTTACCCAAACAGCAAGTGAGACTTATGGGCCTATAATTTGTCATGTTTAAAGGACTACTGCCTTCCTTAAGTACCGGTATGATCAGAGCCTCTTTCCAGCTATTCGGGTATGAGCCTGTTCGCCAGATTTTATTATAGAGATCGAGGAGAGCCTTCTTCAGGTTGTAAGGTAAATGACACAGCATCTCAAAATTGATCTTGTCAGGCCCAGCTGCTGACTTCTTCGATCCATTCAATGCCGATTCAAGCTCTTGTAATTGAAACGGAGTATTATATGATGCCGAATTATCATCAATTGAGGTTATTGCGGATTCTAGTGCTTGTCTTCTCGCTCTAAAATCAGGGGTGTAGTTGGATGAGCTACTAACATTAGCAAAGTGGTCAGCAAATGCTTCTGTTATACCTATAGAGTCGGTGATCAAGGATTCGTCTGTTCCCCTGATGCAATTGATATTTCTGAAAGATCTACTTCCTCGCACAGCTCTTATTTTATTCCACACCTCACTGGGACTAGTACTGGAAGTGATAGAGGTGATGTATTGCTTCCAGGAACGTCTTTGACTTTCCAAAATCATACGGCGGGCTTTGGAGCGAGAACGTTTAAATTTTATGAGGTTGTTCATGTCGGGATGTCGGCGAAAGGTATTAAAATCTCTTTTTTTCGTACGAATGGCGGCTGCTACCTCGTCGTTCCACCATGGTACTCTATTTGCCCTTAGACTTTCACGACTAAGCGGGATGCTGGACAGAGCGGCGTTTGTAATTATGTTCGTTAGGTCTTCGACGGATACCGCTTCTAGTCTTAGACCTTCTACCGATGACAACGTTTGTTCGAACATATGCCAGTCCGCTCTGGACATCAACCAGTGTGGAGGTATTGTATGGCAGGGTCCTCTGATATCAAGTAGATCTATAATACAAGGAAAATGGTCGCTGTTATATAGTTCCTCTGCGACGTACCATCTCAATTTGTCAGATATTGCTGATGAGCACATAGCTAAATCTATAGAAGATAGGCTCCCTGATCCAGCACTAAAGTGTGTTGGGTCACCGGTGTTCAACAGAGATAAGCTTTGATTTTCGAGCAAGTGCTCCAGCGTTCGACCGCGCGTATCTCGTCGCGTTGATCCCCATAATGGGCTGTGTGAGTTGAAGTCACCAACAATCAGGTAAGGGTTGGGCAGCTGAGTAAAAACACTGTTTAATTCTTGCTCGGTCCACGCTGCATTCGGTAGGTAAATATTGCATACTATTAGGGTCAGAGGAGCTTTGATCTTGACTGCCACTACTTGTAAATCAGTATTTATTGGCAGAGCTTCGAATTGTACATCATCTCGCAGGATTATAGCAACTCCTCCATGTGCTCTTTCACCTGACAGCACTTCCTTCCTAATTACATTGTATCCCCTCAAGGAATACGGCCTATCGTGGCGTAGATGCGTTTCCTGTAAACATATGCACATAGGCTTGTGTTTACTGATGAGCAACTTCAGCTCACAGTAGTGCAGAACAAGTCCGTTGCAATTCCATTGGATAAGTTTTTCTGCCATTTATGAAAAAAAAAATATATATTAATGAGTGCATATATGAACATCGCATAAATAAGAACAATATTGAATAAATTATAAAAATGAATGTGACAGTATGTTTTTGGTTACTTTCTAGGTTTCCCTTTAGGCCATCCTTTCTTCTTAGAAACTAAGGCGTATTCATTTTGACTAACGTCTTCTTCGGAAGTGCTTTGTATATCTTTCCTCTGCCGCTTCCGCTGATCGGATACGGCTGATACGTTAGTTGAGACAGAGTCCGATCTATCTCTGCCTTGGGAGGTAGTGGGGATTTCAGGGGTTTTGAAAGCTGTGGATGGGAGAAACTTGGTTAATGTTTCTCTAATTGCTTTGACGATTTGGGGAACGATTGATGTTTCTATTGTAGATTGTGATGTTGACACCGTGGACTGTGCTAGAGCGGTTGCAGAGGCATAAGAGATATTTGGTTTAGGTGTAGATTGTCTCACCCTTTTCTTTGCTTCAGCGTAGGGAATTCTTTCAAGAGTCTTCACTTTCTGTATTGCGGTCTCTTCCTTGAATTTGGGGCATCCTTTGTATAAGGCAGAATGAGATCCTTCGCAGTTAACGCACTTCTTAGGGTCTTGACATGCCGTTTCTTCATGGGGAGCTTTTCCACAGACACATACCTTTTCTTTTTTGCATATCACTGCAACATGCCCAAATTCTTGACAATTAAAACACCGTACCGGTGGCGGAATGTAAGGCCTTACCGGTAAACTATAAAACGCGATCCTTACGTGTCTGGGTAAGACAGGTGTATTAAATGTAAGTACATGGGAAGCAGTTTCCACAGCCTCTCCATCTTTTCTTGTCTTCAATCGTCTTACATGTGTAACGCCTATAGAGGATAATTCTACCTTTAGTTCTTCTAACGAGCAATTGAGTAGATCTTTACATACTATGACACCCTTAGACTGATTCAATGTTCTATGGGGTACTACATTAACATCCCATTCGGAAAATCTTTTAACCTTCAGTAACCTTTCGGACTGTTTATCACTCACGGTTTCTACCAAAAGACCATCTTTAATTTTCTTCACAGATCGAGTTTCTCCAATCAAGCCATACAGAGTCTTAGCAACAACAAACGGATTACATTTTTCAAAACCAGGAGACCCATCTCCTGTCCTTTCAATGAGTAAGAACCGGGGAACATGTTCCTCCGTCCCTCTACCCAAATAACTGGATGGTGCGGTACCACCCGATTTTCCTGCATTTATGGCTGCAGGATGCCTAGAGTGTTTTTCTGTATCTCCCATATATGCTTAGGTAATTTTCGTCACTCCGATTCCTCACCCTCCATGGAGCCCTCATATGGGGAGGCCACGCCCACAAACTGAGCAGCACCCCAAGGTTACCAGAGCGATATAGCCTCCGAAACAGGCTCCAACGAGGCCAGTGGATATTTCCACCGTCCGCCTTCACCGGCTTCTGAAGGCTCACCCTGCCATCCCTCTGACGGAATAGCACAGCCGATTGATCGGGAGTGGGTTAGCTCCCAACCGCCCGTCTAGCCGAAATCCAGGCCAAAGTGGTGTGTTGTGGAGCGGCATGCACGACATCAGGCGCACCGCCCACTCAACCACCAGGATCCCTTCATCCGACGACACGGGTCGCGTGGCACGGCACAAACACCACGGAGACTTTCCGTATACCCCACAGCCAAGCCTCAACTCTGTGGGGCTCCTCTTAAGGCGATGCATCCTGCTGGGGCCCCGGGATCGCCATCCCCGTATATAGCAATGAGCACATGTCGTAACATGTGCTGATTGTCTATACCCCCCTGAGGGTGAGATGTTTCTTAGATCCATCTGAGGTGACTTCAGGGTTTTCCAATGGTTTTCCCCGAAGTCACCCCATCCGGAAGCCCCCCGACCGACGACAAGGTCTTACATCTCCTACGGGGGGTTTGTTTCTTGTTATTTACTGACAAGAACAGATCAGCTTACCAATAGTCTAAAGAAGCAGGAAGTTCAATTCTTAATAAAAATTTCAAGACTGTCGAAAATATGTGAATAGATGGATATTATAAATTACTACATTACCATCAACTGTGTTTAGGGAAAACCATTGACCTTCTCAGACATAGACATCCTGTATACTTTATTATAGATTTAGCTTCTTTAAAGAAGTACGCTGAAAGGTACGACAACGATCCTTCTTTTCTGGAAGATCAATGTGGGTGCCTGAACATCTGTAATGATGAAAAAGTTAGAAGAATAGTAGGAGAAAAAATTAAAAAGGCATACACCAATGGATCTATGGCCGATGATCTCTCTACAGTAATAAAGGTATCTATAGTGCTTTAATTTAGGTGGCTTTTCACCTGGTTATATTCTAGTTTGACAGTGAGAAGAGGTATACAAAGGCAGTCATCAGATTTGCTCAGCTACAGTCCCAGTTCAGTGATGTCTACTTTTACGTATTTTCGTATCATGGTAAAATAGGAAAAAAATGATATTTACGTCAAAGGTAAGTAAAATAACCTAATAGCAACAGAAACGTATACCTATTATTATTCCTGAGACAAAAGAGTGTTTTAGGTCCTCTGTAATTTTTACATTTTTGCGATCTAATAATAAGACATGTTATAATCTGTTGACTATTCACACTTTTATACTTGAGTGAAGACCATACATGCTGTCACTTCGACCTATCTCAAGCATAGCACAAAGAATATCTTAAAAATAAATGCCTATACATAAAAAGCAGGTGACTGAAATAAATTTTTAAGTACTTCAGAGCCTCCTACATGTTACATGTTCCTTTCTATGCTTTAGTAGATTTTTATTTTCGAAGAATAGTGCCCTCTACATTTCTCGTTTTTGCGTTTTAAAAAACATGGTCAGAGAAAAATCAGATGAAAAAACTACAGTATTTCAGTATTGCGGAAATTTCGATCTAAGCTTGTCCGGGGTCACTCTAGCCATTTATCCATAAAACGGTGCTGCTAAAGATTGCATATACACTTAATAATTATTTATTTGTATTATTATCCGGTAGCTTAATTGTTTAATATTATGATTGAACAAGTTACAGTTTAGCTGTCGATTTATCTTACAGGAGCTGGTAGGGTTGGTCATGCAGAAGATGCAAAATACATGTACTTAGATCCATTCGATGCCTCGAATAGTGGAGCAGAAGAAGATGACATAACGACAGCAAAAAGATATAGCCAACTAGCCATTAACTTCATTCAAGAATTGTAAGTTATACATACATCTTTTAAATAGGTACTACACGTCTAGCGAAGCCGAAACACTACGAACAAAACGGATGCGGTACATAAAATGCAGTAAGACTAAAAATAACAATAGACGAACCCATTTGCCATAATAAGTTTATAAAAAAATACAAATGATCAATAATGGGTGGGCCCTGCATATCAAAGAATGTTCTACTCTAGCCTACGCGGCATGCTCGTGATCTGCTTGTTGACAAACAGCTATTGGTTCCGAAAGAAGCACCACTTTCTCGTTGGCCTACGGTCCGACCCCGTCCAAAGCGGGTTAACTGCGCAAACTGGGGCTGCCGTCTTCTTGGGGGCACCTTTACACAACCAAGGAGACCCTCACCACATTTACAACAGATATCATAGTTTTTACTCCCAAATTGTACACACATTTTCAACATTAATAATTTTCTTTATAGATTAATGAAATAGAGGGTATCCAAAATATAGTTTATTTCTTCTTAAATAATACACAAAAGGAATGGGCCTATACCACATTTTTAGTTTATTGGCTTAAACGAACTCTGACACCACCTAGATGCCATAAATAATTTTACAAAATTTTTCTATCGTATTTATAACCGAAAAAAAATGCTCTAAATATTGAATTTTTTGAATCCATACACTTCCCGCCCAGGTCGTGACGTCACGTGTAGGAAACCAATAAGAGCTCACTGGTACAAAACAATAGCATCCGCTCGTAGTCATCGGACCACGAAAGGACGCTTCTCATTGGTTCCCTACAGGTGACGTCATCATCGGCTATTTCAAATTACAGTACAATTTCTTTTTAGTGTTATTCTTATTTGGAACAAGTTTTCTGCTGATTTTTTACAGTAAACGGTCCTACGTATCATCAAAAATAATACCGCAGTAAATAAATTCATCAATTTGAGATCACGGTATAGGCCCATTATTACTGAAGTTGTAATTTTTAGAACTCATCCTGTGGTTGCCTACCGAATCTAGCGCGTCTTACTGATTCATCAGTAAATTACTGGGAGATAAACTTTTTCCTGAGACTTCGTCCAAATCTAAGTTCTTTATCAGAATAAAAAAAAATACGAAAAAGTTGATTTGGAACAAAACACATGTCACTCTTGTCTTATAATGTATAAGTCCTTACCTGAAAATGACGTACATTCAAACGTCGATACGTAAAAATTCTTGTTCTGAAACAATGTTTGAGAGTATCCCAAGATTTAATTACTGAATACATAATTCTACTATTTAATGATAGTTGTCAGCTTTTATATATTTGTTACAGAAACCCGACACCCAAGAAAGACGACCTTTTCCAGAACCTACAAATTCCACCCCTAACGCCGCAGCGATTCCAATATATCAACATTGACAAGCACTTGGAGATATTGAAAGACCCAAGAGAACCAGCATATTCAAAATGGGTCAGTCTACATGACCAATATGCTAAGCCACCTTTTGTCTGTTTCTAGAATGATTTAATCTAATAAAAATCATTGTGGTATAATTTTTTTATTAATACCACCCTATCGTATCGCTTGTAACAAAACAATCAGATCATAGCAACACTTTGTTAGTGTCCATACCTAAGGGTTATTATAGATGACTTACTTTGGGTTCATGTTTGTGTTCATATTTGTGATACATAAGTAATATTTATTTCATAGTGTACCAACAATAAAAAAACTGGTACCGAGTAGATCAATTGGTACTTGAGAGAGCTTTTCAAGTTTAATCTACAGGTTTGCAAGTCTTACAAGAAGTTTTTGCCTAAACTGTTACTATCTGTTCGACTAAAAATTTCGACCCAAATCTAGTAGCTCTCCTGTTATTGATAAATTAGGCAATTTATCTAATAACTAAATGAACTAAGGTTTCTATATCTTTTGATGATATAACATACTGAATGTGATAAATATAGTTTACCCCGTTTCAGGTTTTTATTTATATTTCATGATCTGCTTGTTGCTTATAGGTTGGAAAATCGAAAAACACCGATTTGGTTGAAAATTTGAAATTAAATAAAAACTACCAGAGATTGATATTCATAACATCATATTATTTGAAAGGGTATCAAATTCTACAATTAACAGTATAACAAAGATTAGGCATTCCCATTTAAAAAAATCATCTCTGATCGAAGTTTCCTTAATTAATCGACCGATTTCTCCAAGCACAAACGTAGTTCTAACCGAGGCTGACGCATTTCATGCTTAGTGATACGGCAAAGTCACAGGCTTCCAAATTTTATAATCTCTGCGATATTCAATTTTTTTCTGGCATCTACTTATAACGAAAATGGTGATTTACACCTAAACGGTTTGCTTTAGACCCCAGGTATGATACATAAAGTCACACTAGAATTTACTAAGGAATCCGAATATAGAATAATATATGGGGTGTACCATTTAAAAAAACATAACTTTAATACGTTTCGTGTTTTAATGAAGCATGAAAATATTTTTAGAATGTAACCTTAACGGGTCCCTATCCATCCGAGATTATTATTTTCATTTTCATTAGATACCTTAGCCATAATGCTCCGTGTCGAATAACGTGAATAACCCTGTACTTGTTAACACCTTAACATAACATATTCCTCCAATTCAGTATAATAATGATTGTCCTTCATTCTGAAGTCTCCATACTTCTTTCAATCTTCATAATACCTCTCTCAAACATTTTTGTGTACTTTTACGTGTTTTGTATCATGTAAAGTCATACGATAAATAAATTAATAAGGGACGTCCAAAACTGTTGAAGTCTGATACAGGTTATCATAATCAAACAACGCCTGACCCCATGTTACTTCAAAATCCGTGCAGTACCTCCTGAGGTTACAAATTATGTCAACGACGATACCGTAGTCAGAGAGAGAGAGAGAGAGAGAGAGAGAGAGAGAGAGAGAGAGAGAGAGAGAAGCCAATTCGTAAACTGACAAACTGACAGACTGACAAAACTAAGAGGCATACGATAATCCCCCATAAACAGCTGAGTTGGAATGCAAAATGATTCGAAAGTATGTTACCACTGCTCATATACAGGGTTGGGCTAAAGTATGGAACCAAGCAAATATCTTTGAAACGGAAAGGGCGATATTGCTGAAAATTTACAGGTAGATGTAGTGACATATAATGCATCCGAATACAGTATGTTAGCTATTAATGTACTTCCGGTCTAACCGGAAGTGCCGTCAACTTTTTTAATTTAAATGAGACACCCTGTATATTTTTGCAGATTTTAATTTCTCTTTTTTTTCTGAATACGTCCATAGTGGGTTTAGTATTTGTTTCTTAAAAAATTTGTCTCACAAATTCGTCCGTGGCGGTCTGCGGTCTTCCCGTTTGAGGTAATTTTTTTGTATTTTTTTTTTAGTCACCATCAAACGTGTTATAGGACCCCTGTCGAGACGTAAATCATTAAAAGTTGACACACTTCTTTGTGAATTCTCACGCGATCGCCAAAACCGACTTTGAATGACCGGCATTTTAAACACCTGAAATGATAAAGAAGCTTTATCTTTCCCGTTTTTACAGAAACTAATGCTAAACCCACTATGGACGTATTCGGAAAAAAAAGATGAAATAAAATCTGCAAAAATATACAGGGTGTCCCATTTAAATTAAAAAAGTTGACGGCACTTCCGGTTAGACCGGAAGTACATTAATAGCTAACATACTGTATTCGGATGCATTATATGTCACTACATCTACCTGCAAATTTTCAGCAATATCGCCCTTTCCGTTTCAAAGATATTTGCTGGGTTCCATACTTTAGCCCAACCCTGTATACGATTGGCAAGCGCAGACCTGGAATGTTGATATAAACCTTAGATAAGGAAAGAGAGAGGATACCGCACGCCCGTTTGATGCTATATAAATTAGCTGTGACCGAAAATGAATAGTTAATTGACAGCTGTCAAAATATTTTTATATTATATTTAGCGTTTTGAAGATGAATCATTGTAAAATATTGTGGTGTGTATAGAGGTACATAGGTTGTGCAGCTTACGGTTGTAAATCACGTATTACAGGTAAATTTAATAGCGCTTTGGTACATTTTTGGTGCCATTTGGTAACAGAAATGTCAGTCGCGCGTTCGGTCCTGTCTCTTTCCTTGTCTAAGATGTAAACACATCGGTCGCAGAGAGTCGAGAATATAACCAACTACAATTCGTCATTGTCTGTCAGAGCGGTCCGGTGGACCTTTGCTCTTAGTTAGAGTCGTGTCGGTCGATCGGTCTGTCAGGTCTGGTTACCCAGAAACCAGACAAAGTCAGGGAGAAGTAAAGGAAGAAAAAGGAAAGGAAGGAAGGAGAAGAGCAAAGAGGATGAAGTCGTCAGTTGGAGGGTTTAGCTTGACATAGCTGATTAAAGTTCGGAAATTTTTGGGTTTGACCAGGAGTTAATTTTGAGGTTACATGTCTAAAAGGAAAAAATTTAGTTATCAAAATTGCACGACTTAATTTTGATCACAATGCGAGCCGCGGCCTTGTGTGCTTGCGAACTTGCTCGACTGTGTAGTTCACTGACTCGCGCAACAGAGGGTTGCTGTGCGATTCCGCTTGACTAATATAACCAACTTTAAAACATTGAACAAAGAACATAATATGCCAGGCGAGTTTCCACTAAAGTGGCCATTGGCGAATTTTGGTGGTGCAAAACATACAGTGTGTTGACGACTTACGAGGGTTGCTCTATATCTCCACCAGTACGCAGACAGCTGTTTCACGCTTATTAGTGATAATCAGTGCCCCATAGGTCGACTGATGGAGATAGAGAGCATCAGAATTTTTCATGTCTGTCAGACATGTAAAGCATGTGAGAGTATAGGCTCTCTATCCCCGCCAGTCGACCTATGGCGCACTGATGATTGCTAATAAGCGTGAAACAGCTGTCTGCTTACTGGTGGATTGACGGATATATAGAGAAACCCTCGTATATCGACTCCCATATGCATTAGGCATAAAGGCGCGCTTATCTGGTTAGGTGAATGCATCTTTGTGGTCCGCCAAGAAGTTTGCTGCTTTTTAGCAGTGACTTCCTTTGGCTTTCCGTTACCTTCGGGTACTAGATGGCGCACAGGCAGACCTTTTCTGCCGCCTACTCTGACTTTTAGCTATTTCTAATTTTCATTTTATTCGTTTTCAATATTACTGGTTGTTTTACAATTAGGTATATTAACACTTTGACCATAGTTAACCTTCAAACAGAAACAGAGCTATTCATTACTACTGCGCAAGCTCAAAATAACGATAGCAAAGAAGCCCCAATGTCTCGAAATCAAACTATTTGAAAACTTACAGTTGATTCGCGGTCAGCGAATTACCTTTACAAGTTTTAAAATAAATAGATCTCGATCTTTAATTGCAGTCAGGCTAGACAGAGTTTAGCTAGTAATCAGAGAGCATTGAAACAGTCATATACAGTTTTGATGTAATTTCCCAGGTGTGGATGTCAGCAGCTCTTAGTTTCTATAATAATATTACCCTGAGTACAGACTAATCGTAGCATAATTTCAGTTTGACATATTTCTGCAGCTCCGTAAATAAGGGGTCACCGTCAACCACAACTGGGTGCTTCGGTTTTGACAATTTTGATATCCACAACCGGAGTCACCATTTCTGGCGATTTTCATTCATTTTTGCCAAATATTGCCAAATCTAATGATTTTCATGACCAAAGCTGGCTCTCTGCCAATGGTGTATACATATTAAGAGACTCTGTTCAATACCCCTAATAAGTACCCACTTATTCTATAACGTGAGTACACAGATTTCAAGATTTCGCGATTATATCACATTTGCGGAATAATCCATAAATCAGATTAAATTTGAATGGTTAATATAATATCCCATTCGCAAATATTCTACTGATACTGTAAAGTAGATTTTTTATCTTGCAGTCCTCAATGACTGATATAAATTTAAATTCTTTTGAACTTATAAATACAATGATAAGCTTATATTAGAGTCCAAGTAGCTCATTTTATGTCGATACTATGATACTGCCTTTAGTAGTGCTCGCCTTTTGTGGCAGGCTAGCCGTAAGTATCCGGCTCACCATTACTTCAAATTCGTATTCTCCAATGACATTACTATTCTAGACTAATTTTAATATCAAATAGACGTGCTTCTATGCCAATAATTGAACATATTTTTGAGATCAACTACGGGGAAAGCTTTCATCAAGGCTCACGTACCAGGTCGTTAAATATAACTTCTGTTGCTTCTTTCGTTACGACTTTATAACAAACAAAAAAAATAAGACATGGAAGCCTTATCTCTAATGTTACCTTTTCAAGTAGATTTGACGTAGCCTTTTACATTTGGTAGACGATAATATTAGTGAATGTCAGTGTTTTAAGAATCGATCGAAAAATTACAGTGGAACAAAGATAATAGTATTGTCCTTATTTTTCTAATATACAGGATTACGAAAAAAAAACGGAAAGTGACATGTCAAGCACTATAAATTTAGAATGCTGTGCCAAAGCACAAGAGCTCCCATACAATACAATAAAAAATATGTCAAAGTCGCCAAATTGTAAGTAGGTATACAATGTATAAAAAACAAGGAAAGTTCACTGCATAGAAAATTGTGCACTAGTTAACCGTATTACTACAACACGGAGGAGTCGATTATTGATAAAGGAAAGTATGTGCTCTGAGTGCTTACAGCTTAACATGTAGTTTATTGTATAGATCATAGAATAGGACAGTATGAGCTTATTGCCTAAATTAAGTCTTACTGAAAGGATATAGATGCTCTCCATTTAATATCACATGATTAGAGAAACTCAGCATAATAAGAACGAATCTAATCTCCGCATTAAGCCATTAGAGTTTTTTAAAGTATGTAAACCTTAAACAAGGATTCTGTGCTCTCTGAATTGTATTCCTATCTGCTGATGCTAAAGAGTTAGCATGTAGGAGTTATGAGCAAAATGGCTCAATAGAAGATAATTACATAACAAATTGAAATCTATGTATGGTACATAAGGTCAAACTAGATAAAAAAAATGCAAAATTTGGTGTGAGTCATCCTGTACAACCTACAAAATGTAAGTGAAAATATTTTTAAAGTTGTACCATTCAAGGCTTCCTGCTATGATTAAGTGACAGATTTTTGAAATATACGTTAGTAAGCCCACTACCTTCTGTCCACGTCTTGTTAACCCGCCCTGTATTATATGTACTTCGTCATACTGTTGCGGGGTTTTGTCTCACGAAGGAAGTGCTAGCTGCTCTTTTAGCTGAAAGCTTCGCTTTCTTCGTGTCCAGCATGTCCTAATACACATACTAGGTAGATTTTGTTTCAGTTCCCTAAAGCAGAAGTGGATGTACAGCATGGCGAGTATGTATAGCATAATCCATTTCATTGCTTTTTTCATGGTCAGCCTAGTGCAAAGCTGAAAGCTTATGGTGCTGTAGAAGCGCTGCGCGAGAGTAAGTATCGGTGCACGAAACAAATTCTCCGAAAGAAGAAAAGCTGGAGGAGACTGGCTCAGGGACCTCAGCCTGGTAAGAACGAGCTCCCAGAGCCATTCTAGGGTTCCCCGTTCGGACGACCTTTTGGTGTTACTATCTGATTATCTGGGAGAGCTCACTCGAACATCCTCCGTAAGAATCTGTAAAACAGGGACAGGTTAGCCACCCTTCTTCGACGTTCCAGGCTGTGGAGGTCCTTTGTGAGGTTAGGCGTATCGATTAGTCTAATGAGTCTCTTCTGGATAGTGTCCAGAAGCTTTGGAGGGTGCTTCGGAGCGCATCTCCCCTTAAAAAAGTCTGTCCGTGCCTTCTGAAGATGAATATTGTTCTACTTTTGCATTTTATCACAAGCCTGTGTTTTTATGACTTGACTCATCTGTTCTGTCAGTAGCATACATATTCAATTGTTCAATAAAGATACTTTTCTATTTATTTTGTATTTTTTGTATAGGCCTCTGCTGTCATCACATTACCCAATGGCAAAATTTCTGGTAGAGAAGATATTGTAGCAACTGGATCAACAAAATGGAGTATATATTCGTATCTTGGGATACCATTTGCTGCACCACCAGTAGGAAGACTGCGGTTTCAGGTAAGTAGATAATTAGGTTTAGGGTTCACCATATAACACGTACAAGGTGATTTGCAATCAAAAATATTCTTGAGGATGCTTGTATCAGTATCAGTATAATAAAGTGTTTGGCGGAGGGCAAGTATGTAGATAAGTCAATTTCATAGATACTTTATCAATTGGCATGCGCCCTAAATGTCCCTCATCTTTTTGAAATCATTGCTCTTGTAAGTCCCTGTACAACACCTTTCCTCCCTTGTGAATTGGAAGATTTCCACGTTGGGACGCGCAAATGAACTTGTCCATGCAGTAGAGATTAACCACATAGGGAACTTGGTTCAAAGAAATAGCCTCGTTCAGCATATTTTTTTATTGCATATTCTAAAAGGGCGTATTGAGTTTAGCAGCTGTGCAAATTTTCAGAATTTTCTGAGCTCGATTTCATATTCCAATAAATCATCAAAGTGCTGCAAATTGAAAACATGCGGCACTTGCGAGTGTGCGACGGTGACGTCACTATACCTCTCCGACCGGCACGGCGCGGCATCTTGGCCAGGCATTGTACGGGGTGCTCGGTAAATAATAACGCTGCGGTGCATGCTACTTGCTATGCAAGCTTTGTGAACTTCATACCAGTCTATTAGATAATTTATTTAATTGTTGTTTCATCGACACTGAATACCTACCAAGCTATTCGAATTCGTTGATACTGAGTATAATAATGGATGGAGGACAGATGAGGAAAAATTATAAATATTGTATGGTTCCCCAATGTGAAAATACGACAGTGACCACTCCTGATGAATTTATTTGTTTGCCACGAAATATAATAGTCAGGAAATTGTGGCAGAGAGCTATGCGTAGGAATGAATTTGTGAGCGATAAGTCAACAAAGTATTGCTGTGAGGATCATTTTAATATAAGTATTTTTATAACTAAGCGAATTGTATTATTATCAAGAAACCGCATTTGTGAATGCCATTCTAAAGGTATATTGATGTCAGTTGTTAGCAGATTTTGCTGGTACTGGTACACTAAAACTTAAGAGATACAAGTAGTAGTAGTAGTAGTTAATCCAAATACTGAACTAATCATATACCTAACAATTATAAAAGCATTGGAGAAATCAATTCTCATTGATATGTGGAACATGTGGAAGGCTGCTTTCAGTCCTTTGATGTAAGCAAGATTCATATGTATTTTAATTATGTAGAAAGAATTGTTTTATATTATATTATCTAGTTCTTGTGTCTCAAATTTCTGTATTTTGGGTAGAAAATCGTGGATACTTAGCCTACAAAATATCCCCACTTCAAATGTGTATCTCAGTCTTGTATATTTTGTTTAAGTTTGGGGAAGATGTTGAAAATTACATCTGTTACAAACTAATGAAAGATGTAAAACTTAAGAAACTTAAGATAAAACCGGAAGTAGTTCCGCACATTTTTGTTTGTCAAAAAGACCAACAAGCCTTACACGCTAGAGATCCTCGGAATGTTTTCCTTAAGACAACGAAAATGAGATTTAGATGAGTCTAGTACCAGCACAAAAAAAACTCGATGTTCGTCACCAAGCAGCGAATCTAGCACCAATGTTTCGCAAGGGAAGGTAGAAACAAATGCCATTAAAACATGTCCCAAAATAATGTTACTCCTTAACCAGTTGTTCGAGTTCGGATCATTCAACAAGGAACTTGTAGAAAAGTGAACTGCTTTTCTTATAGAAAATAATCCGAAAATTTATATCGGGATACCCAGTCACTCATTATTTATAATTAATATGCCTGCTTGCTACAAAGTTAACAAAAATCGAAATATTAACTTTGAGAAAAATTAAACTTAATCTTCCATATAAAATTATAGCAGACGATTACTGTATATATCAACAGTTTGCTCAATAATTTAAAATAAAAAACCGTTCCAAAATTAGTCGAACATTTAAAATTATTTATTCAGTGGAAGTCTCTATGGGAAATTAAAAAATGCTTACTAATACCTTTTCGAACAAGATTCAAAAAGGTACAGTGTATAATCGATTGTTTCGAAATTTCCATCCAAAAACCAAGGAATCCAATCCTGCAGTCATTCTCCTGGTCAGAATATAAAAAAAGCAACACTATCAAATATCTTATAGCTTGTACTCCTGATGACCTTATTTCCTACATATTTAGAGGTTTAGAGAACTACCGATAAAATGATTGTAGAAGAATCTGAATTTTTGAATGTGTTAGAAAAAACCACCCGATCAAACAAAAGATAGCGCAACCAAAGCACTTGAACGTATTACAAATGTATGCTTCCCGCTATCGCTGTACAGCCGCCAGCCGGTCTGGTTTCGCCGACCGACCCAATGACGTCACAACGATGAATTTTGAGTGTATGAAATATTTTAATCTTTGAAGGCGCATAACTTTTTCAATTCTCATCCAATTAAGTTGAATTTTTTTTGTATGATATATGTAATACTTTATGAAAATGCGCATAAATGTGGTTATTGGAATTTCACTGAACGACACTATTGATGTAGCTTGTGTGACAATTAGAGAGCAGATGTATCTCCGCATTAACGATTTCGAGGTCTGAAAGCACACAAAAATGTATAACTTTATAATTAAAAATAAAAATAAATAATTTCTTGTGTTGATTGCCTTTATCCTTAATGTCGTTACTTGAGCTTGGTAATACACGTTGCATATGATTGGAACAGTAATAAGTAGACAAGTTTGGAAAGTCACTTCAATAGCTCTGTCGATTCATTTATTTTTTTTTTACATCAAGTTGAAATCACCTCTCTAATTTTTTCAACATATTTGAGAACGGTATAATTACTTCAGGTGAAAAAACAAACAAGCAAATCTTTACTGTTTATTAATAACAGTATAATATTAGGAAGTAAATTGTCAAATACTTTTCTTTCTTTTAAGCCACCTGTTCCACCTCAAAACTGGCCAGGAACATTGGAGTGCAAAAGCAATAACAGAAAATGTTATCAAGTAGGAATGAATGACAAATATGAAACCGAAGATTGCTTGTACATCAATGTCTTCACGAAAGAGGTGAGTATTCACATCCATTTAGTATATTTTTTTTTACTTCTGTGTCAACGGCGTTGACTGCTTTGGTGATTAGCCTCGCGTTCTGCGTAGACTTTGTTACTGTTTCTTGGCGCCACTCTAGGAACAGCACTGTTAATTAGAAGCCAACAGTTAAAGCTCAGGTGGGGATTCTCGCTGAGCTTTTTTTATGGATATTTATTTATGATTGAAAAAACCAGAAATAGATCTCTCCTTTTAACGAGAATCGAACCGAGACCTTCCTATCACTAGCCCTCGACTCTAACCACTGAGCCAACCCACCCCTCATTTAGTAAAATTACTTTAACTAAAAGTACCTTTAAATATGCCGTTCCAATTTTTTTGCATCAATGGAAACCAAATGTTCATTTCTCCGCTTTCTAGGTTTACAAGTCAGGTGGGTAGGCTATATTAATTTGATTTGACTTCTTTTGCTGAACTAACCGAACTGTCACTGAAAACCTTTATAGCCTATTAGCGAACTTCTTGTCTCATCTACCAGACTCACTAAGGGTCGGTCTGTCTGACCAGTTTAATCAGCATAGTGTTTTTTTCTACATTGCATTCTATCTAAACCCTGAGGTTGCGATATGTAGCACACCTAGCCAGAAAGTTTGATGAAGTTTCATACTATCTCCAACATCTGGAGCAGGAGGTGCTTTTTCATTGTTGCAATCAACACTTAGGCTCTACTGGCCTCTGATTTTTACCAGAGGAACGAATGACTCTCTAGTTTTCTTTAAAAACCATGACGTGTAGTAGTTATCCAGACCTGTTGCGAACCTCTTGAATTGGCTATAGTCATTTCTAAGCTTTCTCCTAACTAAATTCTTCCAGATCGATATTGAATTGGCTTTTACTAATATCTACTAAAAGTTTGGGTTCAGAATATGAGATCTTACCTCCTACCTTAGCAAGGTGATCCGCTCTCTAACTGGCCGATGTACTTAGAGACATCGATGTATTTAGAGGCCTTCAACAGAGTTATATTCTCGTAGCATCCTAGGATCTGAAGAGCAGCATAGCATTCCTAAGACAAAGCTAATCTAGCACTCAGAAATGCTATCGTTTTCAGTGCTGCTAGATTGTATCCAACATAATCTCGCAACTTGGAAAGTTGAGATCTTTCGTATTTCATTTTATATCAAGAAATATTTTTTTGGGGAGGAACGCAACGTTCTGAGACAGAAGCAGCTCCCAATCTGTCACACAACATTCAGCATATTTTATCTACATACATAACTTGAAAACATATATCCTAATGAGATGATCCTTGATGAAATTTGATACAGAGGGCAAGGAATCTTGGATCCTTTTTGCTTTCAAGAAGACAGCGCCATAAAAGAAGTTTGTGAATGTTAGTTTAGAAGATATCTTTGTACAAAGCATTCATACCACATTCATACTCAAAACACCTCTAATAAAAGTAGAGCCAAACCATAAAATAGATTGCAAATTTTAGTGTTTAGTGCCAGTTCTCAATAAGGTTACATTTGTTGACCGGCAGACTGATATTGGACTGTTTTTGTCCTGAAAAAACCAATATTGATGGCAAAGAAAAAAAGAGTGTATGCATCACATACAAAGGATAAACATCATAAGATTTTAAGTCTTTATTAACTCTAAGAACAACAACAAAAACTGCTACTACTACTAACTAACAAAACTGATAGATTTCAAAAGATATTTCATCCTTAGAACATAAGAGGTTTGCTTTCTCTGTCGCTACATTGATACATATTGTCTAAATGCAACATCAAAGCTACACATCTGTCCATAATAATTTTTATAATTCATCCAGATTATCCATTTTACATAGAGGAGAGACAAAATAGAGCTTTGATACTTACTGACATAAAAAAGCAATATTTTCTTTTAAAATGAAGTGTTATTTCCCAGACTCCTAATACTCAAGAGTCCCAGCCTGTTGTGGTAATATTTTATGGTGGTGCTTTTAAAGCTGGTGCAGCCACGACATACTTCAAAAAGGTCCAGCATTTCGTGAGAGAAGGGATTGTAGTAGTTACATTGAACTATCGCGTCGGACCTTTTGGTAAGGTTACATCAATAATTAAAAATCATCTGAGCCGAAGAGCCTTTTCTACACCTCGCAATAGATACATAGCTTAACAGATGAGAATTCAGTGCAGAAATTACACGGAGAAGTTTTCTGAAAATTCTGAATAAGGTCCATTTTGTTACGGAATTTGGATGCCTGAGAGAGTCCCGATCTCTAGTGACGTTACTTATAATGATGCTCCAGTTTAAGGCCCTGGCGTTGGTAACGTTAGCTTCTATGTATATTATACAGGGTATTTATTTGAAAACTTTCTACCACCAACTCATCCAAAACCACTGATTCAAAGGGGTCAATTTTTTAACCGAAAACTACTTCCTAGCTTTCACCTCTGTCCCCAGGATCATCCCTTGAACATTTTAAATGGCAAAATTTTATAATGATTTGATTTTTATAAATCGGTCCATTCGTTTTCAAGGTTATTAGGAAAATATTCATGTATCTTAATTTGTTCAAATGCAAAATAATGACACAAAATTACAAAATATCACTCTTGCAATAAATATTGCCAAAATCCATGTGCTCCGCAAATTGCGGCACGTTTAACGACAGACAACCGGGAAACATAACTTCGCATATGTAAGTTTTGGAAATTGTAATGGTATTTACTCAAACTGGATCAGTTGCAAACAAAAGTGCAGAGTTTTAAGCAAAGCCATTCAAGTTGAAGATTTGGGTCATTCTGAGATAAATCCTGATACTTTATTAGGCAAAATTGTGGATGCAACTGATATTTTATTAGGCATAGTTGAAAGTTACTAAACTTCACTTTAATTCATTCAAAATGAAAATAGTGCAATAATGAAAGTAGAGAGAATGCATAATTATCTTATCTGACCGGATTTGTCAATAAGCATAACTGCAGGTATTGGAGCAATAAAAACGCTGACGCTGTTGTATAAGGGCACACTCTGTACTCCCAAAAAATTAATGTTTGGGCATGGGCAGGCGTTTCAGGAAGCAAAGTGGAAAAACAGTGGGAATTTAAATCGAGATATTTATTTGGATATATTGGAAAATCCACTTGTAACTAAAACCATTAAAAACCATATAGGATAAGATGGAAGCCCTATACTTGATGAGGCTAATATATTTCCAGAAAGGCGGCACTCCTCCTCACTATGTTATTCCGGTTCGGCAATCACTAGACGACGCGTTTCTAAATGGATAGAGCAAAAAGGGCTATAATATGGTCTGCTAGATTTCCTAATTTTACCCCACGAGACTTTTTTCTACGGACACATTTAAAATCTATTGTGTTTTCTCTCCAACCTGAAAGTTTGGATGACCTTCGTCAATGCATCATCAAAAATCTGTCCACAACATGTTTTTGTTGCACTCGGTCAGGAATTCGAACATCGCCTATATCATTGTTTCGCCAATAACGGGAAACATTTTGAAACCTAATTGCAATAAAAGTGATATTTTCGTGTTTGTTGTTTTCTATTTGGACAGACTAACAGTGGTTTGCACCAGTCATAGTTAAAGTTGTAATTAAAGTTAAGCCTTAATTAAAGTACGAATTGATTGCTTTGCACCGGTTGTAGTTAGCGTCAAACTCATAATTAACTTTAAGCCAAAGGCAAAGTAGGGTTTAACTTTGACGTTTCTTAGCTTAACTTTTGACATTTGTGGGTTTAACATATTCTGACAGATCACCACAGAAATAAGTTTGGTTAGTTTGTGAAATATATTTTATAAAATTAATATCTATATCCTATAAGCAATTATGAATCAAAATAGATCACTTGGATTCAATATCAAGTCGTGGGGAACTGAGGATACGACCATAACCTCAATCTACAACTATATAAAGCTGATTCTGGAATTGGACAAATATCACTGTTGTAAGACACCATGTTATGGTTTATGAGATTTTTCGTGTTCAACAGCTTTTTGGTCATTGTTGTGTTACTGCTGTCTTGTTCAAGGAGTCTATCTTAGCAGGTAAGCAATTCAGTTATTTAGAATGCTGTAATTTATGAGATAATGGGCGCTCAAAACTTGGATGGATTTTGAAAACAGTAAAGATAAAACGTTTATTTGTAAATTACAGTTATCACATTCACTAGGGACAGTTGTTTGATACTGCATCTTAGTTGCCCAATTTTTATCGTATAAAGAAAATAAATTGATCTGCTTGAATTATTTTGCTGCTGCTGCAAAATGCAATATTATTATGTGAATAGCTACAACAGTAGTAGTTATTACTGTAAAAATTAGAATGCAAGTGTCCTCCCGTTCTCACATGGATTTTATTTAATTCATCTTCACCAACCATTAGTTAATTTCCTTCTATTTTTAATAAAAATATTGTTTATTTCAGGATCACAGATGATAATGAATACTTTAAGGGACTAGTGAAAAACTGAAGCCTCTTTATTAACAAAAACTGAGTAATTTGAATAATATTGACCCATACTGTATTATTGACCACTGCGGCAGCAAATCACTGTTGTATGTTCCACCGATCACCCTATCCTAATTACTGAATTTTCTACTATTCAGGACAAGCCCTGATATATTGAAAGAAAATATATATAATAAAAATATAAGAGAATTCAACCAGTAGTTTTTGTTCAAGTAATAAAACTTACCTTCTGATGGGTGCAACTTTACAGTCACCCAATGAGTGTTTTTTTAAATAATCACCTTGTTTGACGAGACAGAAATTAATCACTATCTGTGAGCATGTTATACAAACTATCATTTAAAATACATATTTTTAACAAGGCATTCTATATCTAGACACCATTTTATATCACATATTAGCTACTGATACTATGAAATATTTTAGATTTTGTTATATGAGAAGTTATAAGAAAGTGATTTTTTTTCTCCACCTTTATTAATAGATATAATTACAATATATGGATAACATATGCATTTATTGGTTCTATTAATTTACACAGTATGTGGAACATATTAGTATTTACTTTCTATAAAGCCATCACAATGAAGCTCTAAATGCATAACATTATGTGCTCTTCGCCTCATGGTATCGGACTGCCTCTTCTTTCTCAAATACTTGGCAACCTGAATAATCCTTTCTCCACACCTGCAATGACAAAAACAAAGTATTTTGTAGTAGTGCATATATCATAAATTTGTTTTAATAGAGAAGTTGATAGTCATAATATGTATATTGTTCGTTGCATATTATATCACTTGTTCCGGAAACTCATCTTAAGGTTATGCCAAAAGATTACTGTTTTAATTGTTTCATTCCTTGAAACCACCTATATATACATATAAAAATTGTAATGATTATCTATGAATGAACATTTTGCTAGTTTAACACTATAAATGTATAATAAAGATGTCTTTAGTTGACCTCAGCACTTTGGACATTTCTCTATATTTTTACTTACCACAAACAGATCCGGCATAAATGTTATTACTCTGATGTCTTCTGTAGCCACTCCTATACAAGAGAATCCAGAATTAAGACACCCAAAATCCACCAAATGTTGGGTCACTGCAATCAACTATTTCATAGACAAAATCTTGCCTAAAGAAGAGCATTTACTTCAAGGATTTACTTTTACCACTGTTGTTATATTCTGTGAGTTGGACTTTTACGATAATGGGTTATCAATTAATGAAAATGAAACTAAAAATACTAAAATGAATCCGAAATTTCTTAATCAAAACAAATAGCCTCAGTTGAACTTGAAAGATAATGTTTGACAGCCATCAACAACAGTGACATGAACCTTCATTTCCATCACAGAACATCAAAAATACGACATGATTGCCAACGTAAAATCTGAAATTCGTTAAATTTCCCTGTAAGAAAAAGTTAACTCATAATTAAAGTTAATCATGACCGGTGCAAAGACACACAACTTTAAGCCTTAATTAAAGTTAAGCTTTAATTAGTTAAGCCAAAGGTTTAACTATGACTGGTGCAAACCACTGTAAGATGTATAAAGGTTATGCTAATTTTCATGAAAACTAATCAACCTATTTTAGAAGATCAAACATCAAAATAAAAGACCTCGACATACTTTTGAAATAAGCTATTACCCTATACCCCTTGTCATTTAAAATTTTTTAGGGGATGACCTTTGGGGTAGGGGTTAAAAGGGCATGAAGTAGTATTTAGTTGAAGAGATGCCTCGCTTGACAAATATTTTGACGTGTCTTGGCGTTTTTCTTTTAAGCAGAGGTTTTCGATAAGTCCGAGGTGGTACGTTTTCAAATGAACACCCTTGTATGTTATCATTGGGTTTTGAGTTACTATTTTACGTCCACTTGCCGGGGATGACCCAGCGCTTCATAACTTCCACTTGCATTTATTTTGTGCATTTCTACAGGCTCCTAACACCCAAGCTAAGATGCCAGTTATGGTAATATTTTATGGCGGTGGCTTCATACATGGGGCAGCAGGAACAACTTACAAAAAAGTGCGGCACTTCATACGAAACGACATAGTCGTTGTTAACATGAACTATCGCGTTGGACCATACGGTAAAACATAAGTTTGTATCAATTTGAGAGTCAATTTAGGAACATGTTCTGATCATACAGTGAATGAATCGTCACCATCAATTTTTTGAACATTAATTCCATGAACTGGTTACTGTTGCAACCATTTCTCGTTGCAGATTAACGACAACAGTGACGTAGTAAAAAACCTATATCCCTTTCCATACATATAATATAAACAATCATGGAATTAACGCTTGGCGATCATTAGGCAATGTTCTCAATATATACAGAGTGTCCGGCTATTCGATGGACAGCGCGTTTGACAGGCGACAGACCTTACATTTTTATGAGCATTGAGGTAGGCACATGAAGCCTTGAAATGCTTGATTTTCAAGATACAAGGTGTCGAAGTTTTACTTTTATTTTCGTTTTTCCTCAATTATTCCACAATAAAATATCACAGAGATCTAATATTAAACAGTGGCAGGTTTTTTAAGGCAAGGAATCCAAATTCGACCACGCTTTTGCTATTATGAATAGAGAGCGTCACCTACGGCACATGCAAGGCCTATAAATTAACAGAACTTTTTCCGGTTTGTGCATCAATGTGAATATTAAAAAAATCGCTTTCGCAATATGTTTTAAGTAAAAATGGTATACTTTATTTAAGTCGCTAGAGGCAACCGTGTTTGAGATAACTTTCATTGAATTTTGTCGGACGTGAATTTTATAATAATTGAGAAAAAATGAAAATAAAAGTAAAGTTTTGACATCCTACATCTTGAAAATCAAGCATTTCAAGGCTTCACGATCCTATCTCAATGTTTATAACAATATGACATGAGGTCAATCACCTGTCAAGCGTTGTTGGTTGAATATCCGGACACCCTGTATAACAGTGATGGGTAAGCTTTTGAGCATGGTTTGTAAGAATTTCGAGAAACCAAAAGACAATTTTTACTATATGGTCACTTTCATGATCGATAAACGATTCTAAATATCTGAAAAAGTTTGTAATACATTTATAGATTTGGTACTGCTAAAATTATTGTGGGTGCCGAATGTGTACCCAGGATTAACTTTGATGACTTGATTACATGTCTCAGCGCATGTTGTAGAGTAGGCTTTTGGCTCATGTTTCCACAAAAAGAAGAGTTTCCAGGTAACGGAATTACATGCTTTTTAGGATTTTTGTCAACTGGAGACAACATTTTACCGGGAAATATGGGTCTAAAGGACCAACAGTTGGCCTTGAAGTGGGTTCAAGACAACATTCATTTGTTTGGAGGCGACAAATCACAAGTAACGATCATCGGTCAAAGTGCTGGAGGTGCTTCAGTGTCATTCCATCTCGTCAGTCCCAAATCGTCAGGTAAAAATGTAAATTAATGTTTATGAATGGTTTCATGTAATTTATGTTTTGCTTAAATAACTGTTACTAATTTTTTTCACTGCAACTGTCTACCTACAGATAATTTTGGAGGAGGTATCTTCCTTACAACTGATTGCTAGCAAATATTTACTGCTTATTAGCTATTATTTATTCTAAATACATATGTACAGTGTACGGTTAATACCGTGGAATAGCCATATGTTATTATCTTAGGTGCTAAGTACAGTTTTAGATAGTAAAATGACATTCCGAAACAAGAAAACTCCATCCCCATATGATTTTTGAGCATCAATAATTACAACCACAGATGTTTTAACGGCAAGCTATTTAAACGCTGCTCTTTCAAAGTAATTGCAAAAATAAATATTATGAAACAAAAAGTTATTGCTCGATTATTTACAATTCATTAGAGGCTACTACGCGATCTCAGTTACTAAGCAGATATACAGGGTGCCCATTATGTCTGGAATCTAGTATATATCTCAGTAAATAATAGTTGTATAATTTTGTTTACATAAAAGTTCCTTAATATTGAATTTTCCATCATACGGCAGTATCCAGTTATTTCTGTTGCAGAAAACAAGTAACGAAAAGCAATTGATTTTTTTTAAATAGCAATGTACCCTTTGGCTGGGTTAATTTAACGAGATCTTTTTCTCTTGACAATTTAGAATTGTTAATGAGTCTATTGCATTTAACACTATACAATGACCACTCACCTACAGTGAAGGACGTAGTAAAACACCTAACCAAAATATCCTGTACTAATTATTACTGGGACTGACTCTTATTTTTACCTGAAAACTTTGTCTTTCCAGGACTGTTCAGAGCAGCCATTGCAATGAGTGGATCAGCTTTAAGCACCTTTGGTTATCAGCAGAATGCAGTTCGTAATGCATATGGTATTGCAAATGAAATTTTCCCAAATTTTGGGAATAAATCAAGTCAAGAATTACTTATAGCCCTCCAGAGTGCCACAGCCCGACAAATCGACAATACTGCTGATAAGTATAATGTGAGTAGGCTGAATAGATCTTGCAATCAAAGAGACGTAAACTGAAGTAAGCAAATGCCATATAAAATTTCACTGTGTTCCAAGATACAAAATCATTAATGTTTTGCATCAATTCAGGTGTTTGGGCCAGTCGTTGAGCCAGTTCACGAAGGTGCCTTTTTAAGTAGTCCATTCCATGAGCTTGCACAGCGGGCACCAGCTAACAATGTTCCAGTGCTTACTGGTATCACCTCCGAAGAAGCTATCGGCAAGGCTGCAGGTAATAAAAATATCTAATACATACATAGTCAATCCGAAAACTAGTCTTTTTTGGATTTTTTTTTTGGAAAATCTGCTTGATCGTAAGGAAGAAGCTCTCGCACACCCTGAAGTGTGAGAGAGCGTCTACCGGCCCAACGTTGTAAAGTGGAGTAGAGTACTTGTTGACTATTAATTATACAATGTACGCTGTAGCAAGTCAGTTCAGAGAAAACAATAAAACATTAAAAGAAGGTTCATACATTAAACAGATAACAAAAATAAAATAAAAAAACAAGAAACTACCTCCCCGTGCCGGGAGTGGGTAATTTGCGCGCCTGCTGCCTTCCTTTGATGTGGTAGCCGTTTCTCAGGCTCCCTCTCCGGAATCGAACCCTATTTCCCCGTTACCCGTTACAACCTTGATAGGCGCAGAACCTACCATCGACAGTTGATAAGGCAGACATTTGAAAGATGCGTCGCCGGTGCGAGACCATGCGATCCTTAAAGTTATTCAGAGTCACCAAGTTGTACGATGACGAGCGTGAACCTGCCACCGATTGGTTTTGATCTAATAAAAGCACTCCTTCCGTCCCCGGTCGGAGCTTTGTTTGCATGTTTAGCTCTGGAATTACAACAGTTATCCAAGTAAACGTGGGTACGATCTAAGGAACCATAACTGATTTAATGAGCCTTTTGCGGTTTCACCTTAATATGGCTTGTACTGAGACATGCATGGCTTAATCTTTGAGACAACCATAGCACAACAAACGAGATAGCACAGAATAGCACAATGCGTGTGTTATACGAAATTGCTTTCGAGGTATTTTTGTGTTGAATAAAAACATTGTGATAGTAAAACACTTTTTATAGAGATTTTGAGTTTATTATTAGATATTTTCTTTAATGACTCTGGTAATTTATTGTATAAATTGTAACTTAAGGAATTTGTGCTAGATTTTTAAATTTTATGGAGACGAATGGTATCGGAATTGAGATTGTGAAAGTAATTTTTGCTAGTTGAAGGCAGTTCAATTTTTTTATGATCTATTTCTAAGAGTATATAATTAATATATAAGCAAAGTAGAGACATTATTTGGTGATCTTGAAATAGGGGTTTACAATGAGCTCTATAGTGAGCACTACATAAGATCCGAATCATCCTCTTCCGTAACCTAAGAACAGAAATAGCTACCATACTTTGATCTGAGAAGGACCTCAAGTTGTTCATATAGACTCCCAAGTACCACACAAATTTACTGGGAATTATCCTCCTGCCTCTTAGCTTGAAGATCACGTCTGGTTCTGTTATATGCAGTACTATAGTCCTTTCGAAGCTTTTTCAATGTTCATTCGAGATGCAGCTTACGGACTCACACGTAAAAATATATATATTATCTTATTTATCTTATGATGGCTATAATTTTGAATAACCCCTTTTCTGGATCTATTATATATTATGTGTTCACTCATCTGTAATTGTGTATTTATCATCTGTCTGAGCTGATTTACTTGTCGTATATTTTTTAGACTTGAATGCTGTTAGACATTCTGCCGACGTCTATGATTTCCATCCAGAGAACATGGTTGACAGCTGCATGAATGTAGATGAGAATAAAAGAAAAGAAGCGGGCGTAAAGATACACGCATCTTACACACAAGGAAAGTTGGCAGACGACCTTGCGGCAATGATAAGGGTATGATGAATACTTTTTCTTAAGCCATTGCTAAATGCTTAATTTATTAAATACTGATTAATATTACTAGAAATACAGGTAGGGGTAGGGTGCAATCTGACAAGTGTGACTGCATTAAAGCAAATCGTCCAAAATCTGGTGATAGAATTCCCAAATACAGCATATCAGGGAGATTTTGACGAATTCCTAACGGGAGTTGACACCCCATTTGACTACGTATCTAATTTAAACGTGATGGGATTGTGAATTAAAATAATATGTAATCCCGTCTTATACACAATAATATAAACGCCGGTGTTCCTCAAGGATCTGTCCTATCCCCTACACTGCTTCTGCTGTACATCAACGAGCTGCTGGAAATAACGTCCAATCCAGTCCAGCTTCGCAGATGACAGTACATTAGTGTCGTGCATGGAACTAGGCAAGCCACTATCATCCCAGTAGACGGTACGTCGGCGACAGCAGCATGCCTCACAAATCTGATCAACGCAGATATCAAAACAATTGTCGAGTGAGGATTAGCAAATAAAGTACAGCTCAATGTACAAAAAACTCAGGCAACAACACTTACAAAGAAGTCGCACGATGGCTTACCAACCCTCGAAATGAAGGGTCACCCCATAGTCGAATCACCTTCCGTCAAGCTCTTGGGAATCAACATCAACAATAACATATCCTGGTACGACCACGTCGTCAGTATTGCTAAAACGGCATCCCAAAAGCTTGGAGTTTCGTTTCGCTGAAGGAAGTTGTATACACCAGAGCAACTGCTGCTGCTCTACAAGGCACAGATCCGACCATCGCTGGAGTATTGCTCACATGTGTGGGGATGCGCTCCCAAACACTCTCTAAAGCTTCTGGACACTACCCAGGAAAGAACAATTAGATTAATCGATATGCCTAACCTCACAGAGGACCTCCACAGCCTAGAATATCGGAAGGGGGTGGCTGACCTATCCCCGTTTTACAGATTCTATCACGGAAGATGTTCGTGTGAGCTCTCCCAGATAATAACAGCACAGGTCGTCCGAACCAGGAACACCAGAGAAGTTCTGAGAGCTCATCCTTACCAGTTCGAGGTCCTTACTCCCCGAACCAGTCTTCTTCAGCATTCGTTCTTTTGGAGAACTTCGACGCTGTGGAATCAGCTGCCGGGGAATTTGTTTCCCGACGGCTACAACCTGCAGCGTTTCGAATCTAACGTGAACCGACACCTATCCTCTCGCAGCGCTTCTACAGCGCTACAGGCTGTCAGCCTTTGCGGGAGGCCGACCATAAAAGAAAACAGTTCTAACCATTTCTTATCATGTGTAGCCATTCGATAGATGAATAATATAATGTAAAAATTCTTACACTTGTGTAAGAATGAGCATTCTCTAATTATTTACAATACTTATGTTGGAAATATCCCGTTTGTACCGTATTTTCATTTTAACCTTACTGATACAGACTCGATTAATACACAATTGAATTGATACAGGTATGGTGGCCGCATAATAACAAAAAATGAAGTCAAGTTGATTGACTCAGTACTTCCCAAACATTACGCTGATACCAGTTTATTATTTTACCATAGCATGAAGCTTTAGTCTGAGATCCCTTGCAACCAAATAATCGCCAGCCCCCCCCCCCCCTAAAATTGTCTTATGCCGCTAGGTTTTTCCTTCACAGGTCAATGGACAGCCTATTATCGATACTACAAACTTCTCAGTTTTACAACCCCCCACCCCCTAACAACCTCACTTTCACCCCCACCCAAAAAACGGGTAGGAAATGATCAGGAACCCCTAAAACATCTAAAAACCGAATTTGAGTTGTTTTCATACTTTTCGTTCTTTGATTATTGCTACGCTGCCACTGACACGACTTTTAACAAACATACGCGTTTTCCATTCTCACCACGGTAACAATGTACTGTGCCAAAATTTCACTAGAATAAATTTAATAGTGTCCACGTTACGAAATACAAAACGATTTGAAACAATAAATTCTCGTATGTATACAGAAAATTCTAAGTCCCTCAGTTTCCGTAATAGGCAATGTTTGGAAGGTGATTTGTGTCGTTAGATCTTCCTTCACAGGTTAGTGGACAGCCTATCATGAGTACAAGAAATTTTTTAATTTTTCAACCCCCAACCACCCCAATTTCACCCCCACCCAAAAAAAATGCAGAAAATGATCAGGAACCTCTAAAACGCTTAAAAACGAAGTTTGAGCTTTTTTTATATTTTTAGTTTTTTTATTATTTCTGCGCCGCCATTCGCACAATTTATAAAAACCATACGCGGTTTCCATCTTCGCCACGGTAGTGATACTGTGTCAAAATTTCATTAAAATCAATTCAACAGTTACCTCGTTACACAATATAGAACGATCTAAAGCAATACTCTCGTATGTTTACATCGGAAAAAATTCTAAGTTCTTTGCTTTCTGTAATAGGCGAGAAAAAGTTCGGATGGACGTAAAAAAGTTATTTATGTCGCCAGGTCCTCCTTCACAGATCAGTGGACAGTTTATTATGAAAGCAACAAATTTTTCAATTTTACAACCCCCCAACCACCCAAAAAAAAGGTAGAAAATGATCAGGGACCCCTAGAACGCCTGAAAACGAAGTTTCAGCAATATTTTCTTTTTTTGCTGATTACTTCGCCGCCTATGCACCGATTTTCAAAAATATGTGAACATTACCTATTACGACCCCACAGCATACCGCTGTCCAAATTTCATCACAATCCATGCGGCGGTTGCTGAGATTACTAAACAGACAGACAGACAGTCAGACCGACAAACAGACAGACCGACGGAAATGAGTGACGTGGATTTTCGTTATGTAGACATCATAAAACGCCCAAAAAGCGTATTATCTCAAAATCGAAAATTTTCGCGATCACAATACTCCTCTCACCTATCGGTGTGGGAAGTAAAATGGGTTCAGTATTTTTTACCAAAGGGAATAGCTCAGTATTGATAAACTGTTGAAGCTTCGTGGTGTATGTTTAATAATTCTGAGTTATAAGACCGCAATAAGCAATGGATGAGGTAATTCTGATCTTTTGAAACATGCCATCACCTTACTTTAACATTCTGTATTGGTAGGTAATTGATAACTCACTGCAATCTCTTTAGATTCTGTATTACAGATGCCAAATTAGTAACTTTTTATCAATTGGAGTATGATTATAAAATTAATTTACTATAAGTCTACTCGGTCGGGATAGAGTATCTTAAATGGTATTAGGTTAGCGATTAGAAGAATACTAATAAACAAATTTTTTACGTCGTTACGTCTAGTAAATACCAACTAATGTATCACATCTGACCCAGAGTCCAATCAGCTTCTTCAAATGCATTTTTCTTTTCCAGTATGATTCCGATGGAAGGTATGCTAAGCCAGTAATAAAATATGCCCAGCTACAGTCCCAGTTTACACCCGTATATTTCTACATGTTTTCATACCATGGAAAACGAGGAAATAACAACGTATTTGTCGAGGGTAAGTCGAAGAAGCAGTTAGTGGTACCAGATGGGCGTGGTAGGGAGTTGTCGGCTGGCGGGATGATTTTTTTTCACTTTTATTTTATTTACACCATCTGACAGACAAACATCCATTTACAGGAGGGGACAAAACGTGAATCACAAAACACTAATGCTAATTAGAAAATTTCAGAACAAAAGCATACGATAATACAAAGCACATGAAATAAGTAATTACATCATAAAGCAAATCTTTTTTTACAAAAATGTCAATAATACTAATTAAAAAATTCAGTACAAAAACAGAACTATAATAAAAAGCACATGAAATAAGTAGTTACTTCATAAAGCAAAATTTTTACAAAAAATGTCAATTTGACTATCATGACAGATGTTACACATACCATATAAGGGAGAGTATTTCAGGCAATCTGTACGAGGTGTGTCAAGATAAAAAGTTCGATTAAGACGCGAATTTATTCTAGGTACATGAAAATGCAATCTATGTAATAGTTCCCTACAGTCAGTTGTGCTGTTGACCAGTTTATGAAGAAAGCGTAGTCCATGTATATCCTGTCTATGTTTCAGAGCAGTAACAGGGAACATTTCTAGTAAACCTTCCTGTGGAAATCCAGTAGATGAATAGATTCCGTTACATTTAAAATGTAAGAATTTCAGAAACTGTCGTTGCATCGACTCCATCTCGCGTATCTAGTCGGCACTTTCAAGGTTAGGTAGTTGTGGCGGCTGAAGCTCAACTGGCGAGAGCGCCGGAGTAGCGATCTGGAAGTCGCCGGTTCGAGTCCCGCCGGCCGCCGACTTTTTCTCGCATTTTCTGGTACGAATTTAAAATCAATATTGGTATCTGGTTAATAGTAAAGAATTCACGCTGTTTGGTTATAGCTGTTGAAAAGTAGTTTTCTGATTTTATTACTATACCTGAGCAAAAAACGCTGATGAAACTCAATACTGCAATAATGCTTTTTAGGTGCTGGAAGGGTTGGTCACGCCGAAGATACTCTTTATATGTACATGGATCCTGAAGATCCTTCATTTACCTCTCAACTTCCCCCTGCAGACATTCGGGCAGCCAAGCAGTACAGCACGCTTGCTATGAACTTCATTAAGTTTCTGTAAGTGACACGTCTGTAAAGGGTGATTCATTAAGACCTTTTTTCTTAAATTCTAAATAAAATACATAAAACGGAGTTCGACGACTAGACGTTTACTATAACTAAAAAAACAATCTTTCACATTTACTTTTTAAAGATAATTTCATTTAAATGCTGGCCGTGGCTACGCTGCGCTGTAGGTGGTCCATTCGGAGGGTCCAAATTTGGATCACTCTTACCAGCATTGCGACCGGTATCTGCCCAATTATGCAAGTGATGTTGGCTTCCAGGTCCGGAATTGTAAATGGTTTATCAATAAAGACCTTTGACTTAACGTATCCCCACAGGAAAAAGTCCAAACGTGTGATATCACACGATCTAGGCGGCCAGTTGACAGGTCCAAAACGAGAAATTTTCGGCTCACCAAATGATTTCTTAATAAAGTCATTGTTTCGCGTGCTGTGTGTGCCGTAGCTCCATCTTGCTAAAACCAAATGTCGCCGACATTACGGGCTTCAATTTCAGGCAACAAAAAATCTGTTATTATATTGCGGTAACGCTCTGCATGCACCGATGATTCCACCGGCCCATAAACCACACGACACAGTGCATTTTTCAGGATGCAACGGTACTTCGAGTGCCGCTTTGGGTTGTTGGTCAGCCCAAATACGGCAATTTTGTTTATTGACGTGTCCGTTGAGCCAGAAATGTGCCTCGTCAGTGAACAAAATTCGACGCGAAAACAGCGGATTTTCATTAAGCTGTGTAAGAGCCCATTGACTGAAATGTAAGCGTAAATTTAAGTCTTGAGGCTTCAATTCTTGAACAAGCTGGATTTTGTAAGACTTCAAGCCTAGATACTCACGTAAAATTCGCCAGGTTGTCGAATACGGTAAGCCCAAATGCTGAGATCGATGTCGAATTGATCCCTCACGGTCTTCAGCTACACTATTCACTGCAGCAGGAATATTCTCCTCATTCCGGGCTGGATGTGGCCTATCCGGTCTCATGCCATCCAATAGCGTATACTGAGACTCAAGTTTGCGGATGGTATTGGCAATAGTGGTCTCGGAAGGTCGATGATGCACACCATATTTTGCACGAAGTGCAGGAACAACTTGTCTTACACAACGATTATTTTCATAATACTCGTATAGCTGAATAATTTGGAGACGCTTTTATGGTGTGCGTCTTTCCATAATGAAATGTTAAGCAATACTGAATCAAAATAGGATGACGCTTTGACAGCTGTCACTAGTAATCTGCTAAAAAAAGTCCTTTACTTATTTAGCTTTACTACCCCATACATAAAACCTACTGTTTCAATTACAACGGAAGAGGTTTTGTTTGTGGGCTAATGAATCGATAATCATGCATTTTCATTCATTCACATGTTTGCAAGGAAATTACAAATAATTCTACCCTTGGAAGGCTGAGCCTTGTGGTGTAATATAGTCATACATTAGGTAATTGTAATATTTATACTAAAACCAACCAAGGTAGATAGGGCAAAGTCCACCCACCCGGAAGGACTATAACTTCAAGCATAAGCTTGCTACGATGACTGTTACAACTGGAGCGTACATATAATAATTTTGGTAAATAATATTATCACTAAAATTTTCTGGTTCCTACAACATATAAGATGTTAAGAATGTTTTGATGTAGAAATCCACTTGCGTGAATGTATCTTTTAGAAAAATACTGATAACTAGGTCACTTGTCAGTGGGCTGAGGTCCGACAGAGGTTATCTACCAATAAAAAGGCTAGTCAAAAATTTTTCTTATCGAGTGCACTTAGTCAGATTCAATAAATTTTCAATAATTTGCTACAACTGGACTTTTATCTCCCTCAAATGTTAACAACCAAAATTGCAACATAGTATGCTAAATATTAACGATTCCGGTTCTGTCGTAGTTTCGTATCACAGTCGTAAAGATGAAAACATTCCCACAGCTTCCTGGAGAAAGGTACAAATTCAGGATTGGTTAAGATCCAAAAAGTGCACATACTATACTCAGATCCGAAATGTGACAACGCTGTTTTACGAAAATTCTTCGGGCCGTTGCCTTTTGCACTACCTTCGGTGCTTGGTTTGGGTATATATAGTAACCTATTGATGAGAAGGAGAGAGAGAGCGCGCACATGCGAGGGTGAGCTATACGTATCTATTGCTTGGCAATGGAAAGAATGCAAACATAACTGTACCTGATAAACGCATCATAATAACTTCATGGACAACTTGCATTTTTGTCGGTTGTATATCTATCATGCAATCTGCACACATAAAATGGACTAATTGGTTTTGCTAAGCAGGCCCATGCTAAACTTCTTGGTAATAGATTATACATCGGATGCAGAAAATCATAAAAGCAATGGCATAGTCAAAGACCAATCATCTTAGTGAGACAGATGACAGAAACTTATTTATCTAATATTAATTAACAATTTCCAGCAATCCAACTCCATCGAGGGACCCACTGTTCCAGGGCCTTACAGTACCCACAGTGACCCCTCAGAAGGTTAGCTACTTGAATATCGACGCAAACTTGCAAATCCTGACAGGTCCTAGGGAACCTGCATATTCTTCATGGGTGGAAATATATAAGCAGTACGCCAGGGCTCCATTTGTATGCTTCTAAGCACCTATTATGTAGAGCATACCAAGATTTTTAATAAAAAAATATTAATCACCGACAAGCAAACGTTCTACACAAATAATACCTTTTTTGCGTAGAACTACTTAGAAAAACATAATCTTTAACATTTACACTGATATACCGTGACATGGAAATGTAACATTATTTTAAAGATGCTTAATGTATAGTAAGTGGCGCCCTCTACAAGTGGCCTCCGGACTAAGAACGGTTTTGAATTTCTTGACTCAAAAAACCTGAGTTCCTGATTTTGTGCCCTTACGTCAACTTTTTGATATATTACTAAGCAAAAATGAAATAATTACAACTTTGACTAATTAGTCTAATTATTTTTCCAAAGGATCTGCAGTTTTGCTGTGCATCATTAATTAGTGGACACCCTGTAATTAAGCTGCGTATTAATATTAATATAGCCGGCATTAAAAAGAGAAACCATACCCCAACTTGTCTAACTTGGAAGATAAAGACGTCTAAAGCAGTACTGTCTGCATGCTAAAAAAGCTTCGTAATTTGGCAGCATACTTATAGAGATAGCTGCAGATAAGAAAACATTCTATGCAATTCATGCTCATCGATATTACAGTCTCTATCGTTTCTTAGGCCACGACGAAGTTTCTACGATCTAAAATACATCCTAGCCGTAAAGCCTGTCATGCCTATACTTTAGCATACCAATCTCAAGTCAAGAGGATTTTCGTGTGAACTTTACGTTATCTCTTGCTTTTTCTTACGGTGTCAAGTAACATTTGTAATGTCCTACGTATGATATTAAAGGCTAACAACTTCCTTCCTGCTACCTATATGATTATATGTGCTTTCTAGGTGTGTATGTATGGTAGTTGTGATCTATACCACCGCACTGTCGTCAGCATAACCACAGAAATGTGGTGATAACTCATGCAGCCGGGATCGTATCCGCTAATGAACTTGCACCATTTCTATGGATGACTATTCAAATATATTTGACATTACTGCTGTATTTACTCTAAATACTGCCACTGCTTTGAAAGCTACCCCTTTGAACTTCTCTTTCATTATGTATGGCCTTAACGCGGTGCAAGGTTGTTTTGTATCTATCTATCCGCAGATGATTAGCTACGCCAGATCTATTTTTTAACTATCTAAGTATTGATGTGGCTTATTTCTCTCATTTCTGGTAGCCTTTCTATTTCAGTACAATCCATGGAGCGTTCAGTGATAGACGCAATCCGTATGATACTTTTGATTTTGCTAATAGTTCTTCACTGACAATATGCAAGTGTATTCCTCGTCATGATTTTGAGGAAAATATCTGCAGCAGCGATATTTATGTGTTATGTATGAAAAACGTTATGTAGAAAGATTCTACGAATTGTGGGAGGTCCTAACGGAGCTGTCGAAAGTACTGGATATCAACAACGCTCCTTAATGAGTATTCTTTTTACGGGTAACCTAAATCCCTTCTCGCCCCAGCCAACCTAAGAACTGAATTTGAGCTCTTTTTCAGTGCTTATCGTTTTGCTTGTTATTTCCCTGACGCCACTGTCTCATTGTTCAAAATCGTTAGAGATTGTTCATCCCACTAAGATCACCTTAATCGTTCTGAACTCATAGTCGAAGGTCTAAAGCTGGATTTTGCAAAATTGTGAAGGCCTAATGACCATAGCTGTATTGTGCTGTTAGTTAATGTTTAACCAGCACACCGAATGATGAGAATCTATCAAGAAAGCAAGTTCCGTGGGTTTATAGTAAGGAACAACAGATTGTCTAATAACAAATAATATGCATAAAAATGTATTTGTTGTATTTATGTAATTAGTCCTTTGTATGTTCAAGACTTGAACACGCGTCATTGGCTTGGAAGCCTTTTTATTTACCTACATGATGAGACATTCTAACATGTTACGCAAATTATGTCAGACTAACTATGATTTCTTCCCATTTACCTAAGATAAAGCAGCTGATGTGCATTATTTTACAGATTAATCCATTATACGTAACTTTAATAATAAGTCGAATATAAATTCGACAACGTTCATTCACATCCCATACGCAGACCTTCTCTCGTGATTGATATTATCATTATAATGAGAAACTTCCAAGCTACGAGTGCCACTTCAGCCTGAAGAACAATGGAGGGGTACTAGCCTTTGTACTTAGCAACCTATCCTGTTCAAGGGTTCCTGCTCGAGAGTTCCTGCTCTAGAGTAGCAGAAAGTACATTTTGTGGCTTAAGCTGAATCTAAAACTATTTCCCAAGTTCATCTGCTGCTTCTATCGCTTACCCTCGAACAAGAACTGGACTAATGTGCTGGGTTACCTGTCTGACAAGATCAACTTTTGAAAAAATAACTATCCTTTTTCAGAGGTAGTTCCTTGGGTGATTTCAACGTTTACAATGAAGCTTGGTTGGGCTCCAATAGAACTGACGCAGCAGGACGAGCTGTCGAATCATTCGCTGTAAGCCATGGACTGACACAGCCATGAGGGTTCCTCGTGTCTCCTTACACTCCACCAGTCTGCTGGATGTTTCTATGAAGATACATCCTGTCCCTTATAAAATCGACATACAGTCTCCTTTAGGCAACTTAGATCATGGTTTAGTTGAAGTTAAGTTCTGCAAAATCTGGCATTACGGCCATGCCGACTGAGATGGTCTGAGAGACTTTTCTCTAGCTTTACCTGGAGCGAGGTGTGCTTTGCGAAAAACGATGTAAAATAGAGGTTATTCATATCGGCATGGAGTCGTACATCCCGCATACAATCAGAACACCCAAGCCAGGATCCAACGGCTGGTTTGACAAGCTCTGTGACACAGCTCGTCAGCAAAATGTTCTAGTTCACCGAGCTTATAGAACCCCACCGTCGAAAACAGACTGGCTGTATAATAATGAAACAGCATTTCAATGGCAACCGATCCTTCTGGACTCTGGCCAAACAAATAGAGGGGACCTTCTCGACGAGTAGCTTACCCCCTCACATGTGCAGATGGAACAGTCGCAACAGATTCCAAGGCTAAAGCCGAAGTATTTGCCAAAACATTTGCAATAAATTCAACTACAAATGTTGCTCTCAATGCTATAGACATCGAGGGTTCCTTAAGCTGTGGACGAGATAACGTTCAAAAGCAAAATAGTCATGATCCCCGTTGTCAGAGTCATGTGTACCGTAGCTGGCTTCCATACTTACCCGCCTCTTTCGGATGTCTTACAACTCCGGCATCTTCCCAAAGGGATGGAAGTCCGTTTGTATCCAGCCGGTACCAAAAAAGCGCTATAACGTGCCATCAGCAGTTGGTGATCTTTCAGTTTTCTATCTATATTCAACCGGAATCTGCTCCTCTGAGCTATCCTCTATAATTCTGCCGCCAATCAAGCTCTCGCGGGACTGCTGCACCTCATCTCAAGACGGTTATTGTTCGTACATCAAGAACCGAGCGGTACGACAGCACCTTTGTTCCCACAGTGTCCACAGCTTGGAGTAGACTGACAGGAGATGCATTTATCGAGCCCATTCAAGTGCTGTGTCAGCAAATTTCTCCTAACCTACCCTTTCCATAGCAGCCGTGGCTCGAAATCTTGATTTAATCTCTACAATAAATCGTATTTTGTTACTCGTCGGCAAATAAAGCAAATTACTTAGTACTTTCAGAGTTATAGAGGTGTGAGGATCAGAAAAATAGCAGACAGTCGACAGTCAGACATGAGGACCGACCGAAATGAGGTACATGATTTTTCGTGATCTCAGAAAGCGTCCAAAAAAAGATATCTCAATTAATTTTTTGCGTAACTACATTACTTCTCACTGCTATTGGCGTGGGGAGCAAAAATAAAACACAGCTGCAACAGAGCCGATCAATCAAACCTTGCGAACCGTCGTCGACCCAAACTTGATATCCAAGTCATCCAGACAATGACGCTATTAACAGCCCACAGCCTGGAGCGGGCTCACACAAGTTAATTGGCTATATCAATCATTATTACAAACGCACCCGAAACGGTCGTTGGCCAATTGTGCTCGTAATTGAGATATTAAAACACCAATCACAAAACGGAATTTACGGGAATATTATGTAGATGTCGCTGCGGATATTATTAGGATGCTCAAGCCCCGTGACAAATTCGCATCGTTTACGCGACAACGGGACTTTTGCTATAATGTTGCCGGAATGCGAAGCTATAGTTGTTAGTGACAATCATATTAATAGGCTTTGCTCTACAGTATGTATCAAAATTATGGAGCGCTTTGGGTGCTTCCAGGGTTTCAACAACTTCGCTCAAATTTAGTGCCAAATTACGTTTGGATTCTGCTCCGTTGATACTTCCTTATCGAACAAATTATAAAATACCTACTCCGTTAACAAACGAAATTTTTTATCATAATCAGTTTATAGAAATCCAAGTGAAGAATGGGTGGGCTCTCTATGTTGACGACTGCACTTCTCTAGCTTATGCGGCATGTTCGTAATCTGGTTGTTAATAAAATCTAGATGTACAGCCTTCCAGGTTGCCCTCACAGCATGTTCCAGTTTTTCTAGAGTGGTTGTGGGATTGGGAAATCGCGAATATAGCGACCCATCCAATTCCGTACTTTTCCAATTGGCGATAAGTCGGGTGATCGTGGAGGTTAGAGGACCACTATGATCACATATTTCTGTACGAGTCCCACATAAACCTTTGCAGTATGAGGACGCGCATTATCTTGCTGGGAGGAACCCTCTCCGAGGCCCGTGACATATGGAACGGCAACTGGTTCTAACACATTATTCACATGACGTTGGGCCGTCATTGTGCCACAAGTCACAAATAAATGTACTTGCTCTTAAACACAATAGCACTTCAAATCATCAAACCAATAGGACGGTATACATGGCGCTCAACAGAAAACTGGAGATGACGTCGTTTTGATGCCACTTAAGATACCATAGTCAGTGTTCTTGGCACCAATTTAACCGTTGGGGACAACGAATTATAGTGAGTGGAAACACTACACGAGGACGATGCCATCTGATTTGTGGTACGCCATGCGATTCCGAAGTGGGCTACACAACGTCTAGAGCCACTTGCGACGCATCCAAAAGTAACATAAACTGTAAACTTAATATAGGTTAGTATAGAAATAAACTAGAATACCTCCAGCAGGCTATCCGTATCATAATACAGGGTGGGGCATAAGAACCAAGTGTTTTTCGTTTGGCTAGTACTCGGCCATTAGAAAAGGGAGGGGCGCGCGGTTTATTAAGATCCATGCCTTGGCTCAAGCCATTTCATTTTCTCAGTTGCCACGTGCCATCATGGAGCGGTGGACGCTAGAGCAACGGGTGTTCGCGTATGATTGTTTTTGATGAGAATGAAAACATGTTGTTAGTGATGAGTGATGAAGCCCATTTTCACCTTGATGGAGCCGTCAATAGACAAAATTGCCGGTACTGGGCTGATGAGAATCCACGACTGTTGCATAAGCGTTACAATCATATGATGAATACCCTTTTCATACCTGAGCTGCATAGAAGAAGTGTGGATATTCAAGATTTATGGTTCCAGCAAAATGGGGCCACGGCACATACTGCCAGAGCATCTATGGCTATTCTTCGCCGCCTGTTTCCAAACCGTTTCATTTCGAGGTTTGGTGACATTCTGTGGCCTCCTCGGTCTCCTGACTTATCCATTTGTGATTTTTTTCTATGTGAGTATCTCAAGTCACGTGTTTACGAGGCCAATCCCCGTACATTAGATGCATTGCAGGAAGCAATTCGTCAAGAAATTTCCCTTATCAACAGGGACATGCGGGAAAGACTGGAGGACAATTTTCGGAAACGACTGCAAAAGTGTCCAATGAAAACGGACACCATATGCCAGATGTAATTTTTCGTACTGAATATTTCAAAATGATATATTATTAGCTATGCTGTACAACCAATAAATTTTGTTTAGAGTAAAAACCAATAATTTTATTATCATTTCAAAAACACTTGATTAATATGCCCCACCCTGTATATCAGCGCAGCTAGTAATAGTTCGAAAATAATGCAAACATATAAAGCTGACGAGAGGTTTCAAAACTGAAAGCATGAATACTTGTAGGTTAAATGAATATTCTATCAAATTTACGGTGGCTTTTGAGACTTGACTTCTTAGACCGTAATCGTCTGACTAGGCACTCAGGTGGTTTCCGATGAGCTAATATAGAAAAATAATCAAAATATGAAGACACTGTATTGAGTTATTTCTCGTATGAGACATGAACAGAATATGAAGAAGCCTTTAGGGTAATGAAGGTCTAGGAGAAAATATTCTCAAGCTCAAAAGATATACTCACAAGTTTCAGTTCGTTTTATTAAATGTGACCAATAAGCAGAACCCTAACATGTCCGATTTGAACTAGATTTGACGCAAAATTAGTCGTCTTTCCAAGGTGAATTAAAAAAAATCTGAAATGAAACCGACGGAGCCGCTCGCAGTGAATGATGAAGTGAAATGTTAATTAGGGAGTCTGAAAGGGTGTCCAAAGTGGAGGAACCAGCAACTTTTCATTCAGACACAGTCTTCCTGAATATTTAAATTCAATTAAGATCCATGTAACCGAAGAAGATTTGCACGTCACCTATATTATGTACATAAGTCATAAAAAATTTTATATAATATACGCAGAAATTTCAGGTAAATTATATAGTCAAATTTTTGATAATAATAATAGCAAAATTTTAGCTGGTTTTCAAAATTTGTCGGTCTACTCTAACAACGAAATTTCTCAATGTAAAAATTGTTTAAAGTTCAATCATTCAGAAAAAAAATGCACCAACCAAAAAGTATGCATGAAATGTGGACAGAACCACGACAGTACGACATGCAACATGATTACGCATACATGTTGTAATTGTTTATATTCTAATGAAAAATATCACAAGAATTATGATATTAACCACTCTCCAACAGATAAAACTTGTCCGGTGTTTACGTTTTTTCAACAAAAACACATATCAAGAATATTATTCTAAAACTTAGTATATTTATTTTTATGTTTATTTATGGATCTGTATATCAAGGAATTAGAACAAACTTGTATTGAAACATTAGTTATAAATAGTGTTCAAGAATATAAGAATGTCAGTTCATCTTCTCAAAATAGCTTTAAAATCTTTCATAATAACATAAGAAGTATCTCGAAAAATTTTGATGAAATGCTGATGTTTATTGATGAGTTAAAGGAAAAATTTGACATGTTGATTTTCACAGAAACTTGGCAAATAAAATATCCTGAGTTATACAGAATTTCAGGATATGCACAAATTTATAATAATGGAGATATTAATCAAAACGATGGTGTTGTAGTTTTTATAAAGAATAATTATAATTACAGTCATGAGATAATTACGTTTGAACGACTCAAAATTATAAGCGTCAAAATTATACTTGCCAATTTAAAGATACTAAATATTTTAGCAATTTATAGGTCACCATCAACATCTCCATATGCGTTCAACAGGCAACTTGAGGATTTTTTACACAAAAGTAAATATGCAGCAAATCAAACATCTATCATCATTGGCGACATAAATATTGACATTCTTGCAGATTCTGATTATGCACATGACTATTTAAATATATTATATAGCAATGGTTTTAGGTCTTTTGTCAATCAATACACAAGACAGTTCAAGAATCAGAACTCTTGCATTGACCACATATTCATCAAAAGCTCAGTAAATACGTATGCATTTAAGCCTATTATTTACAAGCATAACGTAACTGACCACTATCCGATCATATTGCAAACCAATTTTGATACTAATAGAGAGGAAGATCATCCAGCAAAATTTAAGACATACATCAACTATGCCAAACTATATAAACATTTTTCCAGTGAACTTTGGAATGATTTTTTTAAACTAGATCACCCCAATGATATTGCATATAATTTAATAGAAAAAATTCGAAATAGCATAACAAAAAGCACCATCAAAGTTAAAACAACAAAAAAACATAGGAAAAGAAAGGACTGGATAACAACAGCTGTTCTCAATTCAATTAATAAGAAAAATGAGATGTACAGACTATTATCCAAAGACTGGAACAACGAACAGCTACAAAATGATTACAAAAAATATAAAAACAGACTTACAACGATCATACATGAGGCAAAAAAGAACTATTTCAAAAATGAAATTGATAAGAACAGGAGTTCACCTAGAAAATTATGGAATTGTATTAAAAATTTGTGTAATGAAAATAAAGATAAAAATACGATAAATCACATAATGACGGCAAGTGGTACAATAGAAGATGATAAAAATAACATATCAAACATGTTTGTAGATTACTACTCAAACGTTGGCAGTAAATTGGCATCTAAATTTTCACGTAATAATAGTTACAAATTTTTCTCACCTAGAAGTTTGAATTCATTTTTTATTGAAGACACTGATCCCAAGGAAGTTGAGTTTATAATAAGTAATCTTAAAACGCATAAATCGCCAGGAACTGATGGAATAACAACTGAAGTTTTAAAAACAATAGTCACTATAGTTTCAACACCTATAACCTATTTAGTAAATAAAATTTTTGAGTCAGGAATATACCCATCTGCTTTTAAAATAGGGGTAATCAAACCTATCTACAAATCTGGCAAAAAAACAGAAATGACAAATTATAGACCTATTACACTTATATCAAGTTTAGCTAAGGTATTTGAAAAAGTATTAAAAAGTAGGATTGAATCCTTCCTAGAAAAAAATAAAATTTTGTCTGAGAACCAATTTGGATTTAAAAAAGGAGTTTCCACTCAAGATGCCATCTTATATCTTACTAATCATATATATGAATCATTAGATAAAAAAATCCCTACCGTATCTGTATTTATTGAACTAGCTAAAGCATTTGACACTGTCAGCCATAGGATTCTATTGAATAAATTAGAGCATATCGGCTTTCGTGGAGTATCATTCAGGCTAATGGAAAGCTATCTAAACAATCGCACAAATTATGTCGAAATAAATAATATCTTGAGTGAGTGCAAAATATTTGAGTACGGCGTACCACAAAGCACCGTCTTAGGACCGCTCTTATTCAATATTTATATAAACGACCTACTTAATATTGCCACAAAATCAATGATACACTGCTTTGCAGATGATACAGTGATAACCTATCAAGCATCAAGCTGGAAAGAAATCCAAGAAATAATCAGGTATGATATAACAATTATTAAAAATTGGTTTGATACCAATCTTCTTACGATAAATTTTGATAAATCTTACTATTTACCTTTTTCGTCATATAAAAATACGTTACCAAATTTTGGACCTATTGAAATAGACAAAAGACAAATTTTTGAGGCTGATAGTGTCAAATACTTAGGTATAATAATTGATAAACATTTAAAATGGGATTTACAAATAAAATTTCTTTCGCGAAAAGTCAGACAACTATTACCTAAATTCAAATATCTTAGACAATTTCTAAGCACACGTTGTTTAGAAACATTATATTATTCTCTTGTGCAGTCCCAACTAAATTATGGCATCTTAGGTTGGGGAGGAGTGCATCAAACTCATTTGAAGAGTATCAGTTCCTTGCAAAAATGTGTTTTGAAGATTGTTTATTATAAAGAACCCACTTACCCCTCAAATAATTTATTTAAAGAATCCCAGAAATTTGACATCCGACAACTATACAGCTACAACATATTGAATTTCGTCCACAAACATCAAAATTACATCAATTTCAATAGCCATGAACATAATACACGAACCAAGAATAGGACCTTAAGACCTCCTATATTTAAGTCAATAGGCCAAAAAAGTTTAATATATCTATGTTGCTGCATATACGATTTACTTCCTGCTTCACTGAAATCCATAAAATCTCATACTGTATACAAAAAAAAAGTCAAAAATTGGATAATGGACACACCCAGAGATATTTTTTCAAATGTTTTTAACACGATTTTGAACTGACACACTTACAAATTTTTAATATAGTTAGTATTAGTTTTAATATACGTATTGTTAAATATATGTATGTATTTTAACCCACGCACAAGGTCAGCACCTTCTGTGGGTCAAACAATTTATTTGCCCTGTATTGTTGGTGAATAAATTATTATTATTATTATTGCATGATACCTTCTTCCGATTTATGAATTTTATTCAAGGCTTGAAGTTTGCCGTAACATATTTACGCTTCAGCTTGTGGTGAATGACGTAAATTTTATCCACAAATATTGCAAATAATATGTGATCTGTCTCGACTATAGAGAATAAGTAAAAAGTTTGGTCAACATTTTTTGGTTTTTATCTATTTCGATCTTAAACTAAATTCAAAACATATCGGACATAGTGCAATTACACAAAAATGATCTGACAGCTTTTACATGACGCCAAAAGAGCTTCATCACTATCATACAGCACTCAAACACGGACTCACGCATTTCAAAGCGTCAAATCCCAGGGACGGTTTCTCCTTAAGGCTTAATGATGCGCGCTCCTCCTCAGCAAAAGACAAAAAAAGTATTTTCAGTAGATGCAAAAAAAAAATCACAGGACTAGAGGTAACTAACTCTCGACCGAACTTTAGACACGTAATTTGAGCAATTCATTTTCTGTCTTCGATGTCATAAAATGATCTCTCGGACTTTTTTTCTTAAAACGATTGAATTGCTGAAAATCATACTAACAACTCCAATGACAGCTAGAGAAGCGGAGCGTTGTTTCTTAGCACCAACATGAGTGAATCCTTTTCTACGAAATACTATTGACAATGGCAGATTAAACGGATTGGCAGTGATTAGTATTAATAGAGGTTCAGTTTAAGGCATTGAGAATTTTGAGTACAAAATGAGGTTTATTTGTATAAAGAATAGTCGAGTCGACTTCATATTTGAGAAATAGCCTGTTGTGAGGAGTGATTATTAAAAAAAATGTTAATGCTTTCTGTATTACTAGCTGGAAACCCTTTTAATAAAAAGCTGATTATGGAAACCGAAAACTCTTATTACGAGCAGAGTGCAGCTGCAGGCTAAACAAACTGACGTAGGACTTTCGTATAACTATTTTTTTGTGCTTTAAATTGCGTGCATCCCCCTCTCTATCAAAAAGTTAGAAGCCGCCACAGTCAAATAAAATGATAAACAATATTGGTTTCCTCTCTCTGGGGCATAGCATGAAGTATCAAGAAATCTCTAGGAAGCCCATGGTTTACTAACAAACAACTACAAAAGCGTGTCTCATAATATTTGGGACTGTTCAAAATATGAATTATTTCATGGTGACGCAAAACCAAGTACCCTACGGAATGTTGTCACGGTTTCGTTTATAGTTGATATGTGTTCGAATTTTTCTGTCAGTTGCAAAGTAGATATTTGGAAAATTCATCATGAATCGATATACGCATCGAGAACGTCCCAAATCTTAAAAAATCTTTATAAAAGTAATTCGTCAATTATCCTATATCAACTAGAATACTGTAGACGGTGACTTAACTGTAAAGAAATTTCGGCGATCCGCGACAAATTTTCAACAAACTGGACCTACATCTGATAAACCGCAGATTGGCAGACCTTGTTCAGCTAGATGAAGAAGTAATACCTATAGACTACGTACATAGTGACGTGATAGAAAGGCCTAGCCCATCAACAGAAAAACGATTTTTACAATTAAACATTGTCCGACGTTCAGTGCAACAAATTTTGGTGAAAGATTTGCACTTGTTTCCCTACAAAATATAGGAAACCCATTAAAACCTTTTTTTAGACTTTGAAACATGACTTTAATGTTTTAGTGTTATCGTAAACCTTAAAAACGAAATTGATGATTTTTGAAATAAAATCATAATGAGCGGCGAAGCCCATTTTTGTTTGAATGGAGCTGTGAATAAGCAGAACCATCGCTTCTGGAGTAGTGAGAATACTCAAATTATTCACCAGTAACCGTGTGGTGTGGCGTTAGTGGTAGAACAATTTATTTTAGGGCCTTATTTTTTTGAGGACGATCGGGCAAGAACCACTACAGTAAATGGAAATCGCTACAGAAGCATGCTGTTGTATTTTTTAATTCTGGAAATGGAAGAGCTTAATCAGTAAGATATGGTATCATTAAGATGATCCCACAGCACACACGGCCCGTGAGATAATATCCATTTTTAGCAGAACTTTTCCTAGATACCTTATCTCGAAAGACGCTGTTATTACATATCCGTCAATATCTCCCGATTTAACTGTTTTGGACTTATGGGGAGACAGGGTAAATTTTCCTGGAACACTAGTAGCATTTAGACATAACATCCGGGAAGTAATTGACAGAGCTCAATTTAAAATGTTAGAGAAAGTTATGAAAAATCTTCTAAAAAGGTTTCATTATTGCATTAATGCTGAGGGTGGCCATTTGGACGTTATTATTTTTAGTGTATAACAAAAGAAATGTTTAGAGTTTTTAAATATATATTTTTCATTTATAATATGACTATTTCTTAATTGATCTTACTTTTGTGTAAAAAAAGAAATAGGAGGCATTATTTTGCGCCAACTTGTAGAAGTAAGTTGGCAAAGCTGACAATAAATTATCACATATTGCGGCAGCCTCGCAAAGCATCGTCACAGATATAAACTCTGATATAAAGCGAATCCCGTTTTCCAAATGGAATTAAAGAAATCCGAAAGAATGCGACAGAACAGCTCGCACAAAATGGTGCAAGTAAAATGCTAATTAGGGACTCCGCAAGGGTGTCCAAAGCGGAAGCGCTGCCATTTTCTTGTTCGCCGGCCACTTTTCAGACAGAGCTTTGTTGAATACTTGAATTGAATTGCATAGACTTGCTGTTGATTTATAAATTTTATTCGCGCCTTAGTTTTCGATCGCAACGCCGCTCGCGAATCAGATTATGAGGAGTAAGAACGAACTGCTTGATTTTTTTAGTGGATGCACTATGCACATATTATGACGAATATTGACAATTAGATTGGGAGTCTACAATGCGGCTACTCAGACCTATCGTGAAACTTCTAAAAGATTAAATTTGAGTTAGTTTTCACAGATACAGGGCGTCCCACGACGATTAAGACAGGCAATATATTGGAAATGGGTAGTAGTAGAGAATTATAATTTTGGAGGTGCAAATAAGAGCAAATGTTGTATCTCTTCCTATTATTGTGTTACCCAATGAGGTATTTGTTTTTGGTCACGTGACGTTCGATTCAAAATTATTAATGGGACGATAAAACAATTCTAACAAACTAGCACACTTGGGGTCTAAAGTGATTAATTCAAGAGCTACATGTACTTAAAGGATTGTATCGCTAGCATTATGAAACACTAGCAAAATAATTTAACTGTAGGAGTACATGTTATAATCAATGGTAGTGGTACCATACTTTAAGTACCTGTAGCTCTTCAATTAATCACTTTAGACCCCAAATGTGCTAGTTTGTTGGAATTGTCTTATTGGAAGAAACAGAAAAATTCACAAATATGGAGGGTGTCCCTTTGATAATTTTGCATCGAACGTCACGTGACCAAAAACAAATACCTCGTTGGCTAACACAATAACAAGAAAAAACACAACATTTGCTCTAATTTACACCCCCAAAATTATAATTCTCTAATACTACCCAGTTCCGATATATTGCTTGTCTTAATCGTCGTGGAACACCCTGTATATAGATATACACTTTATGTATCTAAGCAAAAAAAAAACAAAACAACTGAGGTATAAAATACATTTTGCACAGTTTATCTATCATGTGCTTAATATAAAATATATTAACGGTTAAGTATACTTTCATGCCTACAATAAAATATCTGCCCGTCTTATCTATCTCATCTTATCCGCTCTTATCTAAATGCTGGATGGCCCAAACAGTTCCCAATTACTGAAATTGGGCATTTACGCGTTAAACTTATAGCACCGCTGTTATTGCAATGGCTGTCTTTATTTTCAGCGCGGTCATAACAGTCTATCAGTATCATGATACATAAGATATCCTACAAGCATCTGTAAGCTGACTGGTGGATAATTAATAGAAATCGCATAACTATATGTCTTAGGGGGCCTGGGTACACATGTTTATTATACATAATATATAATTGGCATGTAAAACACGGATTTGAATGTACACGCACAGCTCACTTGTTTTTCAAACTACATACATAAAATTTCAGAAGGTGATATCTAAGACCTCAGTGAAGGAAGTTTTAGAGCGATTTTTTGAAAAAAGTTTTTTAATGTCCAAAAAAATGCAAAATCATGCATTGTTCAAATGTCTTTAATTTAATGACCGAACGCCTCTTCTTCTCCAATTTGCTTCTTGAATCATTCCTGTAAGTTCAAAGGTAACGCCACACTATTAGTGAGCCACCGGTTGGTCGCTCTCGGCTCCCTTTGACGCGAAATCATCTTCGCGGCGGTCGGCCGTTAGCAGTATCGCAGCATCTTGTACATTTCTCACAGTTTATCAGATACGACATACAATACCCAGAAAAGTATTATTTTCTTTACAGCTCTCATTTAATATCCTTCAATCAGTCAAAATTATATACTTATGCGCTACAGTAAGAATTATCTCCATGGTCACAAACTGCAGAAAAAAACTCGTATTGATTGGACATACACATATGGTGGATATAGTTACAGTTTCATTACTGCTCAAACGCAGAATAGACTGATGCATCCGCTTTGTTGTCAGATTTAAAGCGATAAGACAACATATTGATTCTTTCTATCTGACAGCCCAGTACAAATGGTATGGGGACCTCAGCAAATCATACATCTTCCCCTAGCAACCACTAAAACAGCTACACAAAGATTGAGCTGTTTTTATATTTTTAGTTTATTGATTATTGCTGCGCCGCCTCTGACACGATTTCCAAAAATAATACGCGTTTTCTGTCTATTTTTTATTTTTATTTTATTTATTCATTTTAAACGCTACATGAATAAATGAAGGTCATTCACAGAAGGCACTGCCTTGTGCGTGAACATCCCGCGGTACAGTATAACTAGAATTTAAGTTCATATGCTCCTACTTCTCGTGCACTTACTAACTTGTAGATCTTTCCATGATTAGTCATCTTTTGGTTCCTCCAATAATCCTGCTGTTTCTACCATTTCGACCAGTAAAACTCCCATCTCTTGTGCAGTCAAACATCAACCATATTAGTTTTCCTAATATTTGTGCAGAATAACTTCACAAATAAATTTTGAATTACTATTTGTTTGTTGGGACCGTCCTGGGGGCGACGTACAAATTGTGGGAGAAACTTGACAAATTTCGGTTCGAAGGCCACACCCAGAAAAACGAAACACATCTTAGGCATATCTTGAAGTTGTTGCCTGAGGTTGCTTAAAACGTAGATTTATATTGTTTAAGTCTCCTGCGCCCTGCTCTATTCTGTCGCAGTTTCGCAATGAAGCATCTTCGCCGTAAACTAAGTCTGACGCAGGGCAAAAAAAAAACGTTTGCCGGGCGGAATTAAAAGAATCCAGTGAATGGTGCAAGTAATAAGTAATGCTAATTAGGCAGTCAAGAAGGGTGTCCGAAGTGGAGACGCTGCCGCTTTCTTGTTCGCCAGCCACTTTTCAGGCACAGAAAATGCTAATAATGGGCCTTGTTGAATATTTTAATTGAATTGCATGAAGACCTGCTGCTGATTTATAAATTTTATTCGCGTCTTAAATTTCTACCGCAGCGCCTGCTCGGGTTCGGCTTATCCAGCCACGCCGTTTGAACGTTTTATTGCTCTTCGGGTAGGGGTGTGGTCGATGAGGTGGATTATAAAGGGCTTGAGGTCTGAGATACGGGAAAATAACGACCTATGTTTATCTCTTGAGTGGATGAACGGTATTTTTTTATTACAGGAAGGCTAGGGTACCAACCGAAAAGGCGACATTGAGTTATGTAATTCCCATCATAACTAGAGTATTAAAAACAGATCAACGTAGATATCAAGGCGGTTGTCAAGTGGGGATTAGTAATGAAGTACAGTTCAACATACAGAAAACTCAGGCAACAACACTTACAAAGAAGTCTCACGTTGATTTACCAACCGTGGAAATGGAGGGTCACCCCATAGTCGAATCACCTTCTGTCAAACTTTTGGGGATAAGCATCAGCAATAACATGTTCTGGCATGATCACGTTGTCAGTATTGCTAAAACGGCATTCCAAAAGCTTGAAGTTTTGTTCCGCTGTAGGAGGTTGTATAAACCAGAGCAACTGCTGCTGCTCTACAAGGCAAAGATCCGGCTATCGCTGGAGTATTGCTCCCATGTGTTGGGATGTGCTCCGAAGCACTCTCTAAAGCTTCTGGACACTATCCAGAAGAGAGCAATTAGATTAATAGATACACCTAACCTCACAAAGGACCTCCAGAGCCTGGAACATCGAAGAAGGGTGGCTGACCTACCCATGTTTTACAGATTCTATCACGGAAGGTGTTCGAGTAAGCTCTCCAAGATAATAGCACCAAAGGCCGTCCGGACCAGGAACACTAGAGAAGCTCTGCGGCTCATCCTTACCAGGTCGAGGTCTTTACTACCCGAACCAGTCTCCTCCAGCATTCCTTCTTTTGGAGAACTTCGACGCTGTAGAATCAGCTGCCGGGGAATTTGTTTCCCGACGGCTACAACCTGCAGCGTTTCAAATCTGAAGCGCACCGACACTTATCCTCTCGCAGCGCTTCTAAAGCGCCAAAGGCTTTCAGCCTTTGCGGTAGGCTGACCATAAAAAAAGTCACATTTCCTAAATATCGACAGCCTCCAAAACAAATTGTATCCCTAGACTTTTAAGAACGCATTTATTTATATCTATTGTGTGCAATGCAGAACAGCAAGACAAGAATAAATTCCAGGTTACCCGTTTGGGATGCGAGGACCTCCGGGATTACACTATTGCAAAACGGTGCATTGGCGATAGAAAAACTACAAAAAATCTCAGAGCTGCTCTAAACTTAGGCGACTTTCGAGTTTTTGATAAATTTCAAGTTTTTCCGGAATGGGTTGAAATTGGGGTAGTGTGGTGGATGAGTGACTGGGAAGTCCAAATTGTTCCTATTCGAAAAAATCATCACCTCAAAAAATGGCAAATTGTAATATTCTGTACTTTACAGGCCTATCATCTTTAAAGACATACCATTTGTTGATACATGCATATTGCAGTTAGCAATCCTATAATACGTAATCTGGAAACTACTAGCTTGATTGTAATGAAAGTTTAATAACGTAGTAGCCACAATACAGATATAGTATAATTTTAAGTCACACCAATAACGGTGGTTTCAATAAAGGTAATAATTCGACCTAGCTCCTCGGATGACTATTATAGACTAAACAATCATCGTGTTCTGCTAGAGAATCTGCATCTAAGCATCCAAGCTTGTAAATGTCAAAATCATAGACGATACACGAGGGTTGCTCTATATCTACACCAGTACGCAGATAGCTGTTTCACGCTTATTAACGATCATCAGTTCGCCATAGGTCGATCGACGGAGATAGAGAGCATCAGAATTTTCATGTCTACCAGACATGTAAAGCATGTGAGAGTAGGCGGCAGAAAAGATCCGCCTGTGTGCCATCTGGTACCCGAAGGTAACGGCAAACCAAAGAAAATCGCTGCTAAACAGCATCATATGCAGTTGGCATAGAAGCGCGCTCTTCTATCAGGCCAAACGAACGCGCCTTTGCGTTCCACCAAGAAGTTTGCTGCTGTTTAGCAGCGACTTTCTTTGGTTTTCCGTTACCTTTGGGTACCAGGTGGCGCACAGGCAGACCTTTTCTGCCGCCTACTCTCATAGACGATGCAGTTTGGAATATACACATTTCGTCAACTGCAAAAGAGATAGGGATACGAGGCCCATCACATCCAACTTTCATAAGTTCTATGCAGTCCAGATAAGATTTGACTTGGCACTTCTGTATTTAAGAAATTGTTTGTACTGGTATTCGAGGTCTTTAGGAAAGAGCGGTTTCACTTATCAGTGACAACTGCATAGATGTGTTATTTTCAGCCGCTTAGTTGTCGGCGAAGGGTCGATGACGTAACTGTTTTCTGTTGATACTTTAACTTTGCTCAGCGCTCTGGATTCCTCACCATAATTGAAGCCTCACTTACCTAGGTTGCTACCAAAGAGGCCAATAAACGCTTCTAATGTATGATTTGAGTAACAATAAATGCGTAATTCTTTTATTGTGCCGAATAAAAATGTAAATAACAGATAATAAATACATCATACAACTAGGAAAACCATAAGATCTAATTCATATTAAGTGCTCCACAGCTCAACACCGAATACTGTGTAACAGTACTCAAAATACTAATTTTAGCTCGGCCTCAGTAATCCCTTTAAGGGGAAAGGAGGGTTCAACCCCTTTTCCCATTACGACTTATGAGGGTGCTAATTGCGCCGAAACGGGCGCAAAACCTATAAAATCATGTTCTCAAAATAACTGCAATCATGAGATCGCAAATTTTACTCAAACAAATAACTTGCATTCTGGAACATTCTAAAGATGCCTTATAACCAAATTGGGTAATGACTACTATCAAATCGCAAAAGAAAAAAATAGATTTCGTGAGTGTCAATTCTTGGGGTATCGGTACTTACAATTCTTTGTTGGCAATTACTCGAATATTAATCTTGAACTGATAAGTAGGTAAGACAGAAGTGAGACACAGAAAATGAATTTCACCGTTAAGCACAAAAATTGCGAAAGTGCTTATCACTGCATATTGAAGCTTTCCTGTCTCACCATGTCTAGGTCTATTTGCAATAAAGGTGCAATAGGGAAAGCCTCATATGTCCTTGTCAGAAGAGGCATTTTAATTATGTATGCCTTGACCTTCTCATCTACCCTTTGTGATAAAAAATGTTTGACGTCAAGGTTCACCTAACGTTATTGGATTCTTTGCCAAAGCTTTGAACTCTGAAGTCCTCGTTACCCGATTTGCTTTATTCTTAACGAAAATTTGCATGCTTTTAGGTCTGCTGTAATGATGCGTTGTGCATAAAAAAAGGATTATTTCTGATAGCTTCAAGGCCGTATCTCACGGCTCAAATTTCCATCTTAAATATTGGACAAAAAATTTGACAAGGACGACACAGTTATCATTGTTGTCAAAGTCATTATCGTGCTGTCAATAGGCCACTCCAACTCACGCTTATCGTTTTAAGATTCTGTAAATAATCTCTAAACTGCCAAGTTTGTGACCCTATTTTAACCTAATATTCTTGGTTGTTCTTCTATTGCGAACGTTTGTGGTTATGTTGGTTGGGTTTTTTGCGAAGAGGGTTATTATTCGAAAACCATGCAACATGCAAACCTCATGCAAACTAAAAATATTTAGTTTTGATTACGTAACTTTTCAACTGTCACCAGCAAAGGATTCGAGCGCGCAGTTTTTCATACAGTTTGCCAAATATTTAGAACCCGTCATGAAAATTGACCGGACTTGCAGATATCATAATAGGTGTTTGTTGTCCAATATTTAGGATAAAAATTTGCATTGTGACCCAGGCACGTACCTATCCAAAGTGTGAGGACGGTGCTTAAAAACCTTCTCTTTGAGGTAGCCCCACAGGAAAAAGTCGCAAATGCTCAAATCCGGTGATCTCGTTGGCCACCTCAGGTCATCATTTAAAGAGACTAGGCGCCCAGGAAACATCTGCCGCAGTTTTGTCATTGAAATCTGTGCCGTGTGGACCGTAGCGCCGTCTTGTTGGAACCAAATATCCCCAAGATCTTTTTCTTCAGCCTTCATTGCAATATTGGATAAAAAAGATTTTCGAGCATGGAAACATAACGCTGAGCGGTAACGGTCGTTGTACGCCCATCCTCTTCTAAAAATTCGGAAATAGCACACCATACAGTCACTTTCGGTGAATGGAGAGGTCTCTCGTGAAGTTGACGTGGGTTCTTGTCTGACCAATAACAAAAATTTTGTTTGTTTACGGCACCAGACAGATGGAAGTGAGCTTCATCACTACTGAAGAACGTTGACTTTGGTGGAATACGGTCTAACATCTCTTGGGCGCGATTCACGCGGTTCTCAAAGTCTGGAGGCATCAACTCTTGAACCACCATAATCTTTTAGGGATGGAAGAGTAAATCTTAGTGCAAGATCCTCCTAGAGCTGTCGGACATGTTTAATGCAGTTGCATGTTTCCGGGTAGAGCGTGTTGGTGATTGTTCAAACGCTGCTCTTAAGACAGTAACATTTTCGGGAGTTCTCACTGTTTTGGGTCTTCCCATACCTCTAGACCTTGCTGTTGAACCAGTTTCTTCCAACGCACGAACCCAATTCGCGATAACATTGCGGTGTGGAACGGGATCATGGCGTGGAATGTTGAAGTGGCGTCGGAATTTTCGCTGAGTGATGATGAAAGAACGACCAATTTCATGATATGTGCGAACGGCGAAGCCGCGATGCTCTCCGCTCCAAACCATTGCTACGACTGAAAACGATTTGAGGGACCGGATACGATGATACCCCTTCCATAGTGTAAATAAACATGGTGTGCTTACGCGCATGCAGCCGTCCGAGCGCCGGCACGCTGTGACGTCAGCAACGAGTATATCTGTCGGCGAACTGGCGGGAATACCACATAATGGATTATATTTTAATTTCAAAGTGATAGACTAAAGGAGTTCAATAGCCAATTATTTGACAATTATGTTATAGAGAAGTGTAAATAGGTAGTGTAACGACTTTTTCTACAAAAATGTATCATTTATTGGTAAATTGGGTCATTTTTTCCTAAGTTTACACCTACAATTTTCGAAACTAATCCTTTTGTTTAAATGTCCGAGTATTTTGTCAGGAAATTGTTTGATGGTTTCCACTGGGGTCTATCTCTAATAATTTTTTAAATATGTTTGATTGTTTGGAAGACGACTGTCCATGGAATTTATCGAACTCTATCTCAACCAAAACGGGCTACTTTAATCATCTCCTCACTTGGATATACAAGACTGACTCTGGATAGAAGCTCAATCCAGTCTAGGGCCCGATTAGAAGAATGAAATTTGGTTTGCGCCCCCAAAGCTAGATTAGGATATTCGTTTTTGAATCTGTAGACCATTATATCCGGCAATAAATTTCAGTCCTTCGCTGGAAATTGTGTCTGGCATTTTAGTTTTTTTCCAATTAATACAACAGTTCATGTTCTTCAGTTATCTAGGAAATAATCTGGACTCTGAAAAGTAAAGTTGGAAAAATGAATATCATTTGAATCATTCTCTGTCCCAACAATATCGCTGTCAACAAGAATGTTCTTGAAAAACTCCTGAGTAAAGCACACGTCATCAGCTTAGATGTTAGAATTACTCGAAACTGAGTTTTTGACTTGTAATGGTTCAAGTAGGCACGATTCATTACTTTCTTCTGCATATTTATTCATTGAAAATACGGCAGGTGAATATTTTCTGAGGATGTACCATAAAAATTTCAGTTTTAATAAATGTTTAATGCTAATTTGTGAAATGATTACCATTTTTCATCTTCATTCATAATTTTTCGGGAACTTATAGAATTTTACATTTGGCTCTTTCATCTTACTATGGTTTTTACAACCGACAACTGCACAATTTGGCATTATGTATACAAATTTCAGTCTTCTATAACTCAAAATAAGGAATACAAAGTAAATTAAACCAAAATCGTTAGCGATTCTATCTAACACGCGATTAAACATGCCGTGGTATCACGACGTATAATAATTCTCCGCGCGAAAAATCTTCGTTGCTGACGCAATGCGCAGAGCGATCGCAATTTCGTACGGCTGGCGAGCACACCATGTATACTCGCACCACGACCCCTTCTAGGTTACCATCCCCACCACAGCAGATGTAGCCGCCCATCGCAATTGCACTGTTTGTTTTGCCGCACCCAGTTAACGTTTCGGCGGGGTCCGGACCCCATGAACCCCCCCCTCTAAATACGCCAAGATGGGCCATCTTTTAGATTTATCAGTCACAACTGATAACTATAACTCCCAAATTGGCCATCATGACGTATTATTACTAGCGTGGTAGAGATTGTCTCAGAACAGTAGTTAGCAGTAAAATGGAGTAATATATTCAAAGATAATTAACCAGCTTCCTAAATTGTAAGAAGGCACCAGGATAGAAAAATTGCACTTCAAGGAGGAGGAAATAACCACCAAGTTTCTGTTTAATGTCTGTCGATTCTGCAAAGAGCATTTTTGTAAGATATTTGAAGAGCTGCCAAACTTGGGGTGGTTACTTTTTTAATATCGAGAATACATGGCAAAATTATCAAGCTATTTGACGGCTATTTGGATAACTACGTAATAAATATACAACCTGAAGACAATCAACTTTTTGGGTATTAGTATTTAATGGTTTCATTTGATGTTGGTTTCCAATTGTACAACTAGAATTATTACATACTGTGTCCCTACAAAAATACATGTCGATCCATAGGTGACGTAAAAGAATTTTTTCACTAGTTGGACAATAAAGCAAAACAAATACCAGCTTTGAGCAGACGACAGAAAGGTTCTGCCGCAATAGAGCAACCCTCGTAAATACTAGCTTTATCCAGTATACAATTGAGAAGTAGTCTAATATTTTGAGAAAAGAATGGAATATGTAACGTAGTAATTTATGTGGAAAACGTATATATCAGTGTCAATCAGTGTAACCAGAAATGTAATAGTTACCTTTGGAGTATAATGGTAATAGCACAGTATGGGGTATGGGATGGCGAGCTACAGTTCTCAAAACTACTGACAATATTCGTGTCTGACTTAATGCATTTTACAATTTCACAACATGCCTGTTAAGACATTGTGACTATGATGATGGGTTATTTGCAATACATTTATACAAAGCAAATAAAACGGGCTAGCGTCCATCAAAACATTGAGCACAGAAGCCGTAATAAAATAGCTTGCATTCAAAATTCTGATGTATCTAAATAAGCAAAGACAAATCTATATCTAAGCTACAATACTCTCCCTGATACCAAAACCATTAGCGTTCAAGACACATCTTGCGCATTTCTCGCAGTTTGTATATCAGATCGCTTAATCCAGCATACTCTCCCTTCTCCGAGGCATCTTATCTGCTTTACTGCCTCCTACATTGTGAGTCAATAACAGTTGAACATATTCTTATGGCCCAAAGCGAGCCGTTTCTCCCTGTTTATTGTTTTTATCTAAACGTTAGATGGTCCTAATAGTTTCAAACTGCTGAAGGGGCTCTGCTTAATATTCTCACTGTGTACTCCCTCCTGATATACAAATACGTTAAATTGAAGGAGGGAACTGTTATATCTAAACAGCAGACTATCAGTATCATAGTATAAGGGCGTAATGTAATAATTAGTATTCAAGTGTTTATCACTTGTTTTAGCATTAGTTAACAATACATTTTACATACATTATAAAATGTCCACTGGAACCTTAATTGATTGTTCGAGGACATGCAGTTTGTTCTTCTTCTTCTGGTGCCGTATCAGGTCCCCCTAACGTTGGCAATTACATTGGCGAATTGATCACGGTCTTCGGCTAATCTAAATAGTTTTGACAGGGCCATGACATTTGTTGCAATTTGTTACAAATATGTTTTAACATATACTCATATAAATCTACCTACAGCATATATATATATATATATATATACACCTAGATATCCAGGATCAGAATCACTCGAATGAAAAAAGTCATCGCGATCAGGTGATTCAGTTCATTGGCTTTTAAACCGTCTGTTTTGTGTTATTAACCCAACTTTTTAGTTGTTCGAGGCTCGTTTGATCGATGCCATTATAAATTCCACTATTCAAAATAAAATAGTTTTCCAATAGTGTTAAATACTCGCATAATAAAAAAAATCGTTATATATGTTGGTTGGGGTGTCAATTATCAGTGATCAACTGATCCATCCGTTCGGAAACAAAACAAGATCTAACTAGATGGTTTACCGATCCTTAAATAGCTAATAATACACTACCATCCTAGGATCACGGGGCTTTCTGTCCTATGAGTGAATAATCACAGGGTGCAACCCCAAAATGAGAAAATACCACATAATATCAGTTAAATCATAGTGTATCATCTTCGAGTTGCAGCCTGTTATTCACTCATATGACAGATAGTTGAATATTTCTAAGATGCACATATATTACTGATCCTCATTTTTATTCATCAAAAATGAGAATATGCAATACTGATAACATATTTAGCTGTCAAACAGTACCTTAATAGGCTAGTGAAGTAGATAAAACGCATGCTTAGATAAAACAAATGCGGTTGCTACTAGACTAGTTGATAAAAAGCAAATTGTTTTGAACTATCCTTTCCGAATCAGTGACCAATACTTGCAAATGGTAGACAGTTACTACATCCCAAAAGCCCAGATGGTATTGACGCGTAATAACCTATGTCAGGAATGATTTTTTCGTGTTTCGTTGACCGTCTGAACCTCAGGGTCCAAATATTTGCCCAGTAGACCGGTTGAATTTCAGAAGGTGAAATGTAAGGGCCTCCAGAAAATAGTAAGTGGATGTCGCGCTATATCCACGGTATCTATATTTGTTGTAACTGGTATTCCTATTATAAAACTACTGGCATATGAGATTAGTCGACTCTATAGAACAAGCGAGGTACTTACTCAAAGAGTAAGAGAGAGGGGAAGAGGGAGCTGACGCTAAGTATGTGGCAACTCACTTAAAAAATCACGTGGCAGCGAGGACAAGAACACTTATCCAGGTCATAAAGAGCTGGGTCAAATGTGAGCACCGGACATTAAGTTACGCAATTCTTGACTGTTCACTGATACTTTGGAAGTTATACCAGAGGAATAAACATAACTTTAACTAGATTATGTGGTTATTGCTGGGCTGAAAGTACCACATTGATCTGCGAGAAGTGAGCGTTATGGGGAGCTGAATAACAGGATTAGGTGGCATCCAGCTAGAAGGGCTAACCTGGGAAAATAAGTTATTGAATCCCTAATCACAGCGACAAAAAGAGAGAAGACATAGATAGTAAGTTGACAGTTCCGGAGGCAGAGGCGGTAAGTAGAGAATGGAATTGCGTCTGTGAACTTGACATCAGAGGACTCAAGCTGGTACAACGTTGGGCGAGCAGACTATCACACTTCCGGGTTTGCGAGTGCTTCTGTCCTTGCTATCTAGTTTAATTTCCCGAAACCTCTAAAATAAAAAAAACTGCTACTTCACTGGCCGCCTGATAAATGATATAATCAAGAATTTGTCTTTTGTGTGGATAATCATAGCTGCAGTATTATCGCTGGTTGGTAAGAGTAGTAGGTATTTTTAATAAAACTCCAATGCAATTAGTCAAATCGGTTGGCGATGTGCTGAAGAGGGGGGTGGGAGGGTAGTTGGTAGGCTGGCTAGAATTAATTTATTAAAGTATGTTCCGAATCAATTTGTTCACGCTAAAACGAATACATATTAAAAGCAATTAAAACTGTAAAATGTTTGAAAAGTTCGCAATCCTGTTTTATCGCTCCACTATTTTATTTTTAATTTATTTCCTCCCAGATGGGAATTTGCTCGAAATAATTCATGGGCGAATTTATTATCATTTTTCGTTCTGTTTGCTGTTTTATATTCGGCAGTGGAAAAAGGGTAGACGAATGGGAACAGGCAGTCCGACTGTCCCAGTTGATTAGTGTTGTGGAAAACAAACGATGTTTGCCTGAAAATTAACATTTTAAATGTCATTACGTACCGCGCAGTATTTTTTGTGCTGCATTTTTTCCTTCTTTATTTAATTCAGTGCATCACTCATTATTATTCCTGAAATTGTTGTAATAATGTTCCTGTCTAGAATACTGACAGCTTTCGTATTTGAACGTGTTTGAACTACCCTGTCATATTAATGGAAGTCAAAAAGTACTTCTATATTGTATGATATATTACCATGGAACGCTGGGGTACTTCTGGCCTATGTTATCTAAAATTTGTCATACCTTTCTTGTGCTTAACAGCTTGGATCAGCTCTAAAAAGCTCTAGTCCCTCTGACCGACACCAGTCGATCGGGATTCTTGATATAAATGGAGCCAATGGCATAGCGAGGGTTTCATTTAGGGGGGGGGACAGAGAAGGGTATTAATAACATCAAGAGCACAGTGGAGGGGGGTTTGAATTTTTTGATGCTTTTACTTCCCACACCGATAGGTGAGGGGAGTATTGTGATCGCGAAAATTTTCGGTTTTGAGATAATACGCTTTTTGTGCGTTTTATGATGTCTACATAACTAAATTCCACGTCACTCATTTCCGTCGGTGTGTCTGTCTGTCTGTCGCTTTTTTCTAGCCTCGTAATGTCAGCAACCGCTGCATGGGTTGTGATGAAATTTGAGCAGCGATATGCTGCGGGGTCGTAGTAGGTAATGTTCCTATAATTTTGAAAATCGGTGCATAGGCGGTGGAGTAATTAGCAAAAAATAGAAAAAAATTAAATGTTGCTCAAACTTCGTTTTTAGGCGTTTTAGGGGTTCCTGATCATTTTCTACTTCTTTTTTGGGTGGGGTGAAATTGGAGTGGGGGAGTGGGGCGTTGTCAAATTGAAAAATTTGTTTCTTTCATAATAGACTGTCCACTGACCTGTGAAGGAAGAGCTAGCGACATAAATAATTTTTTTAGGTCTATCTGAACATTGCCTTGCCTATTACGAAAACTAAGGGACTTAGAATTTTCTAAATACATAGTAGTATTTATTGCTTTAAATCGTTTTGTATTTTGTAAAGTGGACACCATTAAATTGATTCTAATGAAATTTTGACACATTATTATTACCGTGGTGAGGATAGAAAATGCGTACGTGTGTTAAAAATCGTGTCAGTGGCAGCGTAGCAATAATAAAAAAACTAAAAGTATGAAAACAACTCAAACTTCGTTTTTAGATATTTTAGGGGTTCCTGATCATTTCCTACCTGCTCTTTGGGTGGGGATGAAATTGGGGTGGTTGTGGGTGGGGGGTTGTAAAACTGAAAAGTAGTATTGATAATAGGCTGTCCATTGACCTGTGAAGGAAAGACCTAGCGGCATAAAACAATTTTAGCTTCATGCTATGGGAAAATAATAAACTGGTATCACCGTAATGTGTGGGAAGTACTGAGTCAATGAACTTGACTTAATTTTTCTCAAAAGTGTGTAAGTTAATGTCAGTAGACAATAGTTGATATTGACAGGGGCCCAAAGAAGATGTTATTTTTATTTGAAAGACATTTTTTTCGTTGTCCCTCACAATATTGACAGTTTAGTCCAAAGGTTACGCCGTACAAAAACGTTTATTATGGAAAAACGGTTTGTCATTTTTTCACAATAGCAGGTGCTTTTGAGGATATTTGCAAAACCGTTTCAATAGTTTACTTGCAGTTTTGTCTCCATTTTTGTGTACCATCTTTCTGTGTACACGGAGAATTGTAGGGAAAGATCTTTTCTATGCTACTTTTTGTGCAACGCTGTGCCAAGGAAATTATTACACTTCTTGTTACAGAAAAGAATATGTCTGCTTCCGTTAATGTCTAGTTCCCTAAGGTTTTCTCTTGTCACACCCTTGTTATGCTGCTTCATTGTGGATATAAATATAAGAAAACATAAATAAAAAAGAAAAAGCGATCTTTACCAAAAATCTCCTGGAGACTCAGAGCTGTGGTTCGAGCGATGTTGCAGAGCGTTTACATGAGTTTTAATGGAAGTTACAGTTCTGGGCGAACTGTTTAAAATGGTTTTGAATTCCCTGTCCCCATTGCATTGCTAGGACGATGCTTTATGACAGACGTTATTTTTACTTCCCACACCGATAGGTAAGGGGAGTATTGTGATCGCGAAAATTTTCGATTTTGAGATAATACGCTTTTTGGGCGTTTTATGATGTCTACATAACGAAAATCCACGTCACTCATTTCCGTCGGTCGGTCTGTCTGTCTGTCTGTCTGTCGGTCTGTCTGTCTGTATGTCTGTCTGTCGCTTTTTTCTAGCCTCGTAATCTCAGCAACCGCTGCATGGATTGTGATGAAATTTGGGCAGCGGTATGCTGTGGGGTCGTAGTAGGTAATGTTTCTATAATTTTGAAAATCGGTGCATAGGCGGTGGAGTAATTAGCAAAAAGCAAAAAAAAATTAATATTGCTGAAACTTCGTTTTTAGGCGATTAGGGGTCATTTTCTACTTTTTTTTGGGTGGGGGTGAAATGGGGATGGTTGGGGGGTGGGGGGTTGTAAAATTGAAAAAATTGTTGCATTCATAATAGACTGTCCACTGACATGTGAAGGAAGACCTGGCGACACAAATAACTTTTTTTGGTCCATCCGAACATTGTCTTCCTATTACAGAAAGCAAAGAACTTAGAATTTTTTCTGATGTAAACATACGAGAGTATTGCTTTAGATCGATCTATATTGTGTAACGAGGAAACTGTTGAATTGATTTTAATGAAATTTTGACACAGTATTACTACCGTGGCGAAGATGGAAAACGCGTATGGTTTTTATAAGTCGTGCCAGTGCCGGCGCAGAAATAATAAAAAAACTAATAATATAAAAACAGCTCAAACTTAGTTTTCAAGCGTTTTGGAGGTTCCTGATAATTTTCTGAGTTTTTTTGGGTGGGGGTGAAATTGGGGTGGTTGGGGGGTTGGGGGTTGAAAAATTAAAAAATTTCTTGTATTCATAATAGACTGTCCACTAAAATGTGAAGGAAGATCTAGCGACATAAATCACCTTTTTGGGTCCATCCGAACATTGCCTAGCCTATTACGGAAACTAAAGGACTTAGAATTTTCTGTATACATACGAGAATTTATTGCCATTTAAATCGTTTTGTATTTTGTAACGTGGACACTATTAAATTGATTCTAATGAAATTTTGACACATTATATTGATACCGTGGTGAGAATGGAAAACGCGTATGTTTGTTAGAAATCGCGTCAGTGGCAGCGTAGCAATAATCAAAGAACAAAAAGTATGAAAACAACTCAAATTCGGTTTTTAGAATATGTTTTAGGGGTTCCTGATCATTTCTTACCAGTTTTTTTGGGTGGGGATGAAAGTGAGGTGGTGGGGGGGGGTGGGGGGTTGTAAAACTGAGAAGTTTGTAGTATATATAATAGGCTGTCCATTGACCTGTGAAGGAAAGACCTAGCGGCATAAGACAATTTTAAGGGGGGGGGGCTAGCGATTATTTGGTTGCAAGGGATCTCAGACTAAATCTTCCGGCTATGGGAAAATAATAAACTGGTATCAGCGTAATGTGTGGGAAGTACTGAGTCAATCAACTTGACTTCATTTTTTTGATATTATTTATGCATGTGTCCATGTCGATTATCTTTGGGTGTAATTGAGTGTAATAGCAACCGGTTCCAATTAGCTTGAACCTTCAGCCGACCATAGAACGCATATGATGAACTCAAGTGCAAGGTTAATCAACTACCTCCCCTCAACTGTCGACTTGGTCTCAAAATAAATATAAATAAAACAATATTTATCGCCAACCTTGGATTAAATATTAATAATACTAGAATAATTATATTATATATAATAAATATCTGGGATACTGGCTAAATGACAAATAAGATCCTGATGTAGAGTTTAAAAGCAGAATTGAAATAGCCAGAAATACTTTCTTCATAATTAAAATGATACCTTGCAACATTATCATACGGAGTTGTGGGATCAACATTAAAAGCACGGACCATGTCACGTTTGGATTCTTTTGAGATGTGACTATATGCATATTAAGGATATCATGGACCGAGAGGGTAACAAACAGTAGGGTACTAGCCACAATAAAAAGAAGAGCAGCTTACTTTTGCCTTCTTGTCAGAAATAGTAAGTACGACATTTTACTGCTGATCCTATGAGTTAATGATCGAAGGACGACGAGAGATCGGGCGTAAAAGGCCATCCAAGCTTCGCAACTTACGTCAGTAGTTCAATGTAAGAGAGGCCTATCACAAAACAAAGAAGAATTTGCTCTCGCTGAGGAAGAGGTGCTAAAAGGGGAAGAACATATCACCGTTGGCCTTTACGGAAACTATGATCGGGTTAACCCGATTACTGGATCACTGATCCTGACGTTCGGAAAGTGATCTAGGATCAGTCATAAATATGGTCAGTTCTCTCTTTTACGGTAAGTGATCCCGATTGGGTTATACAGATCTGTAAGTTTTTTCCTAACCATCTGTTTTTTATTATTAAACCAACTTTTTCATTGTTCGGTATCCGTTAAATCCATAAAATCGCACTTGACAGTTGTTTGACAGATTAACTGATCGATCCGGATCTAGATTACTGTTTCCGTAAAGGCTTCGTGTGTCATGGAGTATTACTTATGTCAATCGTACGTCAATTATATTCAGATTTCTACGTTATTTAATTAGCCCCTGGAATATTAAGGTGCCGTCTTCTGACAGAGATGCTTCCAATTTAACACCCATCAATTAGCAGTTAATTTAATGAGGCTGAGTTGTATCTAGGAAGGAGACACCGTAATGTTTGGGAAATATTTACGTTGCGGTATTGGCACTTGATTGAACCCCTCCTGTAACTGGCAGACGTTTGTGCCAAATGTTTTTTGGTAATGTAATATAAGTAAACTAGTTATTATCGAATCATGGTGCTGTAGTCATTCATTACTAGGGGATGTATCCACAGCCGTCTCTTTAGTAATACATAAGGTTCCCTCCCCTCCTAAGGGACCCTCAAGTATGTGGTCCCTGTGTATCTTTTCCCAGATAACATCTACGGGACGGCGGGATTCGTTCGACAACGTTGTCATATTCCAAATATAAGTCAATTTATTACCCACATAACACTATATGGATATGTACATCCATAGAATGTACATTAGATATTCCAGTTTGAACATGTATATTTTGAATATTCATAGGACGTTAAATGTACATATGAAAAATGATACACACTAGTGTAATATGCTATGTATGTTCACGTAGGTATATCCATATGTGAATACACATAAGATGTTGGTCTATGTATCATATATACATCTAGCAGTTTACGCCTGCGCGAAGTACAACTAGTGCCGCCATTGCTGATTTCTAGTCATTCCGTCGTACGACTCGTTCGCGTCCTTCGCGTATGTGCTCGTGCTGGTTGTGCCTGATTACCTGATCGAGTGAAATATTGTGCAATGTTACTTATCTGCTTAGTACTGATAACACTCACATCCAGCGTTTGACGGTAAGTCATAAGCGGAACATACCACCTACAAAACTTTATAACCTTGATTTCTTTGTGATTTTAGACATGCCATTCAACAGAAAAGAGATGACAATCACAGTAATCGATTTTGCCAGGTATTATTATTGTAATTAAAAATTGAATTAATAACAATACATAATGAAAGCATAAAGTTTGTTTATCTTACTGCCTCTACATTGAACTTTCATACACTATGCATGTGCATTAAAAGTACATGAATGTACGTTTAATGAATATACCATGGATGCGTATATATCCATTGTATGTACCATGTATATAATATGCATGTACACTAGACGTCCATATGTACATTCTATGGATATGCCATGGATGTGAAAGTTCGCGACAAACGTACATGCAATGTATATTTTTTTGACATCTATTTGACATCCATTGGACATTCTTGCTCCATTTGTGGATATACATATCCATTGATTTGATATCCATTGTATGTACATTGTATATACTTTTGTTATGTGGGTATGCCTATGCCCACGCAATTTTGATGTTTTCTGTTAACTAACTTTTTTTTGCGCCAGTATTTCGTGGTTTGTGCCAGTAATTTTTCTGGATGTAAAATATCATGTTGACATTCCGTTACTTAAGTATTGACGTTTTACCACCACATACAGGGTGAGTCAAGCTCAGCGCCTCGGACCCTGTGACCAAGTAATACCTCTTTTCTTGGACTACATTTTAAAAATAATTACTTTTATCTCTGATCTCTGATAAAAGCGTAACATACCAAAGTTATCTTTTTTTTTAAATGGATCACATTTTCTACTATTGCACATCTGGTTTTCTGGGTCAATTTTCGTGTGACTTTATGTATTACAAATATGACTTAAAACGAACGGTTTAGGTGCAAATCACCATTTTAGGTATTAGTAGATATAAGGAAAAATTGAATATCGCAGTGATTATAAGACTTGTGAGGCTGTAACTTTGCCATTTTTTATACGATTGAATGTAAAATTTAATAGCTTTTCTAATGATATAAGTTTGTGAATATCAGCCTCTGGTAGTATTCATTCAATTTCAAGTATTCAGTCAAATCGGTGTTTATCAATTTTTCTACATAAAAGCAACATATCAGGCCATGAAATATTAACAAAGAGCTGGTAAATAATAGAAAACAACTACCTTAACAGAAACATACAAACGAAGATACTGAATTATCATAATTATTTACAACAAATCAACCCTAACCAGAAATAACAGCGGTAACATATCTAAGGTCAACGAAGGGGTCAAGGAGAAGCTGGAGCACGACAGAAGTAGATATTTTACAGCATACTATGCGTACTGCAACGCCATTTGACCTGACGAAAATTATTACTCTTTTATATCATTAGATGCTAAATTTAATTCTGAAGATATTAAACTGCCAGCAACATTCACTGGTAGTTTTCTTTGCAGTAGCTAGCAGGCTGTGAAAAATATCTGTTTCTGTCCTACTCCAGCTTCATTTTGACCTTAGTTATGTGGGCACAGTTGTTTCTGATTAGAGTTGATTTGCTGTAAGTAATTTGTATAATCTACTCTTTATACTCTAGTTCGTTTGGATCTCTTTGTTAGGTTTGTTATTTTTTTCCATTTGATCACCTTTTTGTTTATGTTTTATCTTCTAGGTGTTAATAGGCAAAATTGCAGAACGTCGGTTTGATTCAAAATTTGCAATTAAATGAGAACTACTAGAGGCTGATTATATTCGAATGTATATAAAACAGACATGTCCATTTGCAGAAATCAAATTACCAGTGATTGAACTTTTCTTAATTGATCAACCGATTATTCCGAGTGCATAAATAAGGCAAATTTCACCGTCCAACCTAAGCTGTTCAGTCACATCGCAATGCCACAGCCCTATAGGTTTTATAATCCCTGCGATATTTTTGTTGTAACTACTTATATCCAAAATTGTGTTTTGTACCTAAACGGTTCGTTTTAGATAGATAAAGTCAAACTAGAACTAACTAAGGGATCTGAACATATGCAGAGTATTCCATTAAAAAAAACACAACTTTGATATGTCACGCTTCTATTGGACACTCTGTATGAAAGTCACTATTTTTAAAATGTAGTCCAGCTCAACCTACATACACTCGCATTGTTATGTTTCTGAAAAGAGATATCGTTTGATCACAAGAGTTTGGGGCGTGGAGCTTAACTCAGTCTGTATACCTACGTAATAAGTAGGCAGAACTATCATAAAAAAATGTCTATTACGCTTTCCACGTCTGGTATATGAAAAACGAGACTGTACCTCAAACACTATAAAAAGCACGTAATTTTTGGCCTTATTCCATCAGTGTTTATTTGCCCTTTCAAATATTTAAAATCATCCGAAATTCGAAATTTTTCGCTCGGCGACGGCACAGGAGAATTGAAAAGTTGACACAACTGCGGCCGAAAACAGCGTTAATACGGAAAAAGCTGCGGTGGGATTCAGAGCTCCCGATTATTTATTAAGGGTTTTATTGTGTCACTTTTTTCCGCCCGAGGTGATCCAGATTACATGGTTTGGAGATTAGGGCGATCGAGGGGACTTTGTAAGAATTATCTCTTGCTTCCTAAATACAGGGTATTCTTCTAATTGTACATATTATATAAAATAAATACCACTCAATCAATGCTCAAGAAATGCCATCGACAAACTGCATATGTGAAAGCTGAATACGCTGCCCCAATCTGGCTCAAAATCTCACACGTAGAGAGGTTGGATGCTTAACTAATAGGGATGATCACTAGCATTATTAAATCAACCCGCACCCAATGAACTTAATACTCGTTTGTGAAATTTGTTAATTTAATTTAATTTAGTGTTTAATCCTAATGTTCCTGAAATGCCATACGATAAATAAATAAGTAAATAAAAGTACCGCTACATCTAAAGTATCCACTGGATAAATACAATTCGTCTTAAAGGATACATCAGACGCTATTCAAAAACGCAAAGAAAGAAAATATCAATTTCAAAACTTATCACGATATATTGCACTGAACGAAAGATTACATAATATTAATAAAAAAAGTACACCAAACCAACGAACGTTAATATTAACTTAACACGGACATCAATGTCACGACGTTTTGACGCTTCAATGTGGGTCATCTTCAGGTTACCGATGGTAGATTCTACCACAACAGTCCTGAAAATGAGAATATACTGAGACTTCTGGGTGTTTTCCATATGTCTTCTTTCAGCTACCTAGTTCATGGTTACTTTAGTTCTATGTTATACGTTTACGTATGAATATCAAATACCATCGAATGAAAAGTTCCGCTCATGGGTCGTAAATATACTTCTAAGAATCCTTGTGGAACTTGTCTGCGATTGAAAAAATCTCCTCTAAGTTTCGACTGTGCTCATGAATAATACCACAGATCACTTCATGCACGAGTTCCCACGTAATCCGATCCATCAGATCTATCGGATTGCAACATTATGAAAAGCCCCTATGCGTCATCGAAACGTCTTTCTAAACAGCGATACGGTTTATTGGCTGACATACAAAAAATATTCGGTAAGGCATTTCTCCGATATCCAATTTAGTCGTTCAAGGCTGTTTTATCAAGGAAAAAGTCTTCTTTTATGAAAAAGTAAGCATAAGGACAGAACAGCTCAACGAATTCCGTGAAGTCCTTGTAATAATAATTTGTGTACATATGCCAGGTAAAATATATAAGCTCTGAAACAACTTATTCCTGGTGTTCCAGAATTTCCTTGACACGTGATATATTTATAACACAAAACGGTTCAAGCAAGAACTGAGTTGTAACTCTGAAGGCAATATAGGATCTATCACACCAGGCATACAAAACATTCTTCCACCGAAAATAGCTCTCAACTTTTTATATTTAAATAGCACCCATAGGTTCTCCTACATAAACGATATCCCTATTCCATTTCAAGTCTTGTGGTACCTTAGATGTTATACGCGAACTTATTTTTTTTCATAGAATCATAAGCATAATATAAATAAAATAAGAATTTGTTTGACGCCTAATAAAAAAAAACTGATAAAAGTAAAAGTATAGGCGTTTTAAGGACACTGAATGACCTATCATGTCATGCCTTAAAAATATGTTATCCTGTTCTATTGCGAAAATATTAAGCATCAAACACATCCTTATTTTGTTTATCTCTTTATTATATCTTTACGAAAAAATTTGGTTTGTGTATGAAATCAAAGACACTACAAAATTTTCAATGAAATAATCTATGTACGAAAACTGTGGGGTATCACTTAGAAGAAAGTTGGGGGCGAGTTTTAGGGGATGAAGTAAAAATAAAACTATAGGCGTTTTAAGGGAACCGAATGACCTATCATGTTGTCTTAAAAAAATGTTATCATGTACTATTGCGAAAATATTATCCATCAAACAAATCCTTATTTTGTTTATCTTTTTATTATATCTATCTACCATTCAGAAAAAAGTTGGGGGTCAGTTTTAGAGGTTGAACTACAGAAAAAATAATTCGAAAGCATAGTACGATAGGCCATTCAGTCACCTTGAAAGACCCACTTAGTTTTCCTTTTTTGCTATTTTTGTTACAAAAATATTAAGCCTCATACACATCCTAATTGCACTTACGTTATTTTCATGGATTTACGAAAAAAATGGCTTTGTGTATAAAATTAAAGGTAGCACAAGATTTTGAGTAAAATAAGAACTCATACGAGGGTTGCTCTATATCTCCGTCAATCCAGCAGTACGCAGACAGCTGTTTCACGCTTATTAGCGATCATCAGTGCTCCATAGGTCGATTGACGGAAATAGAGAGCATCAGATTTTTCATGTTTACTAAACATTTTTTCACATGTTTGGGGGGTGGGGGGTTGTAAAACTTAAAAAAATGTTGTATTCATAATAGTCTGTCCACTGACCTGTAGAAGAAATACCTAGCGGCATATTACACTTTCTTTGGTCCATCTGAACATTGGCTTACCTATTACAGAAACCAATTTTGTGATGTATACATACGTGTTTTGCCTTATTTCGTCCTATGTATATTGCGTGATACGAAAACTATTGAATTGGTTTCAATCAAATTTTGACACAGAATTTATCAGCGCGGTGAGAATGGAAAACGCGACTGTTTTTGAAAAATCGTGTCAGTGGCGGCGCAGTAATAATCAAAAAACCAAAAACATAAAAATAGCTCAAACTTCGTTTTTAGATGGTTTGGAGGCTCCTGATCTTTTCGCATCATTCAGTTGAAACATCCATGAAAAAAACTATGGCGTTCTAGTTCCTAAGGAGAGAGACCCAACACTATTTACGAGAGTTTTTGTGTTGGATGCCTTTTTGGAGGCGGGTGGGCGATGATTAATTTCAGACTATAGCTTCATGCGATGGGAAAATAATAAAATGGTACCATCATTATGTGTGGGAAGTACTGAGTCAATCAACTTGACTCCATTTTTTTGTATAGTGTTTCAAAAGTTTTCGAGAAAAATATATGGCACTTGGTGTACGTACTAACTACAGTAATAATTATATATTGTTTTCTTCTTTCGCACTTCTGCGTAGCAGCACCAGACAGTGAAGTATTTGCGGACACTTTGTTCCATACTAAAAGCTTCAAATGTTTTAACAAAAATAGCTTTACAAGTGGACAAGATACTTAAACAAGCATCTAGGTCTTATTTCCGCAGGTAAGTGATACCAAATAAATTATTCGTCTGAAAAATGGCCTACATTGGCATTGCGCATCAGTATGATTGGGGACAGCCTCGTATCACGGTGATTATACACGACCTCAGCGGTCCTTCATCGGCGAAACTTTGAAGCCCTGTAACAACGTTATTTTTTAACTTACAATGATTATAACTGAGTCGTATTAATAAAAACAAATTGGATAGTTGTCTATTATGGAAGTAGCATAGTTATGCTACTACGTAAATCAGTTTGTAAAGGATTTTGACCCAGTGTGATGAACTTCAGTTATTTTTTGTATGATATGGTCATTCAAACAAAAACTCGTTATTTTCATCATCAGACAACTAAAACAATTGATGGTGCAAGCTATAAACAAATTAACATAAATATCAGATACCCAAAAAAAAACTTAAAACTGACTTTTCATTTTTTTATATTGAAAAATGATGGATGCCACTTGCTAAAACGCACGAGTGATTTGACTTGTGTTAAAGAAAGTGAATGACCTTATCCTACAAAAAATAACTGAAGCTATTACGTTACTTTGCAATCGGTGGTGCATTATCTATCAGATAAAGACAGCTCCCTAGAAGCTGCTTTTAAGAAGCATCGATAACATCTGCAACTGCAAGGTGGAAGTAGCAATTGTTCCGTCACCAAAATGTACTGCAAAACGTACTAAGACCGTAAGGCATTTCCCATGTATTTATGGTTATGTGCAGCTCCAATCGACACCGCCTGATTTTGTATTCTGTCGCAAGAAGCGACTTTAATGTGTTGGAAGAAGCTTTGCGTTTCCGGGTATTTTCACCTTCAGTGAAACTAGGAACACCCCGGGAATATTTTGTGTAGCGTAAAATATATATACTCTGCTTATAACATCTGAAACGTTTACTTTGTAGTAAGAGGATTTGTAGCGGTACTTGTAATCTAAGAACATAGTAAAAAGTCGTAAAACTATACTGCAATAAATGTGAAACAAACAGATGTGTGCTGGACAAGGAGCATGGATGTATAACATTCTTTTGGCTATGCTATCCACCTAAAGAAAATTAGGAGTGATTGCATCTTTTGTTGAAGTGTGCATGCCAACATCCTGTTATGTAACTATCTAACTGAATTACCTAATGAAATAGCTTGATTTGAATATTTAGTACGACATTTATCCAGGTTTCATGCTATTTCGCGCATGTCGTGCTCTCAAATCAAGGTGCTACCAGAAAATGTCGAAAAAAAAAAACCGACTGCCAGCGGGATTCGAACCCTTGTCTCCGGAATTCTAGTCCGGCATTGTTCATTCCTTACACAGAGTTTCAAACGGTCTGTTTCGGACTTCCATTGTCTATATAATTTTAGATTACAACGTTTCGATTGATATGGTATCTTCAATCGTCTTCAGGTAAACATGTTCGTGACTTGTTCTGATTGGCTCGTGCGCGTTTTGCTGAGTGCGTCAGTGACCTTGCCTCTTGCTAATGATGACGTGCTCGTGCGATGGTCACTGATTTCCAAGTTTGTGTCCAAGTTTGTTCTGTCCAATCTTAGTTTGTTTATATTTCTTATGAGAGGCTGCCATATTGGTCTAATTTCCACATTGGGCTTGCTGTATACGTTTTTGTTGCTGGCGATAAAAGCTGCTTCCTTGAATTTCCGGCGATACCATTGAGGTTCTTTATCAATAACCTTAGCATCTTCCCAAATAATTTTATGGTGCTCGATCTAAGCGTGATCTGCTATTTCGGACTTTCCTGCCTCTGCTCTCTGGGTGTTGAGTCTGTGCTCCTTAATTCTCACATCCAAAGGTCTTTTCCTTTCTGCAATGTATTTGCCATATTCACATGGTACTTTGTAGATGCAGTTTTTAGTTTCTTGATGTCCATTCTTGGGTTTTGTTGTTGTTATTAGACTTCGGAGAGTGGTGCTTCTTGAGAATGATGTTTGAATTTTATAGCGTTGTCCTATTCTTCTGACTGTATCAGATAGTCCTTTCACGTATGGTATACTGAGTGAATGCCTGTGCTCTTCAGGGCCTTTATTTCTGCTAGTATCATCCTCTTGCATTGTTGCTTCCACTAGTCTCTTGGGATATGCGTTCTTTGACAGATCTACTTTGATTTGACGTAGTTCTTCTTCTAGTCCCTGATGTGTATTACAAATATTCTTGGCTCGGTCGAGCAAGGTTCGAATGACTCCTTTCTTTGTTGATGTTGGATGGTTCGAGGTATAATACAGGTATTGTCCTGTGTGTGTTGGTTTTATGTACACTTTGGTTTCTATTTCGTTGTTTCTTCGCATTACCAAGACATCCAAAAAAGGAAGGCTATTGTTGTTTTCTTCTTCTTTTGTGAACTTTATCGATGACCTTATGTTGTTGAGATGTGAAAAGAACTTTTCCAGTTATTAGTCTCCACGGTTCCTGATGATGAACGTGTCATCAACATAGTGAAGCCATAACTTCGGTTTGACGTCAGAGGTTTCAATGGCAGTTGAGCAGATATGCTAAGGTTATTGATAAAGAACCTCAATGGTATCGCCGGAAATTCAAGAAAGCAGCTTATATCGGCAGCAACAAAAACGTGTACAGCAAGCCCAGTGTGGAAATTAGATCAATATGGCAGCCTCTCATAAGAAATATAAAAAAAATGAAATTGGATACAACAAACTTGGACACAAACGTGGGACTTAGTGACCATAGATCGAGCACGTCATCATCAGCAAGAAGCGAGGTCACTGACGTACTCAGCAGAACGCGCACCAGCCAATCAGAACAAGCCACGAAAAGCGACACGTCAGCTAGACAAGAATAAATAGCAATGAAAGGAACATGTTCGCCAGTTTACCTGAAGACGATTGAACATACCATATAAATCGAAACGTTGTAATTTAAAATTATATAGATAATGGAAGTCCAAAACAGACCTTTTGAAACATCAACCTTGTCTACAAATTTCAAACAACAGTAACACAGAGTTGTCTGTGCTGGCTTGATCTGGTAACATCTGGTGTCGAATGCGGTCAAAGATCAATGTTGACCCAACAGCTTGCTTCGATGCACAGATCTGAGCTGCTCCGTACTATTCCAGAAGGTGGCTGGGGTGGAACCGTCTCTGCGTGAAAGAATTCGATGCTCCTTAGCTTCGCTTTGCCGACTGGATTGCCATGACCACCATGGCTGAGCTGGTAAGAGTGCGGACTAGAATTCCGGAGGCGCCGGTTCTAACCCCGATGGCAGTCGGTTTTTTTCTGGCATTTTCTGGTAGCACTTTCATTGAATAGGACATTCCTGATAAGCTACTAGCCGGCTCACTATTACCTTTCAAAGATGTTCTTTGCGCGTGTACAAAACTTGTGATATATCTGCTTTTGACAACAGAAAAGGCCAAGGGTGCTGAATCCCAGGTTTTTTCGTCGATCTGGCATCTTTTTGCCATCCTCGCAGAACGAACACTGAAAACACTAAAAATCCTACGTCTTAGGAAGCTCCTCCTTGTCTATCAGACCTCTTGACGGTAGTTAGATCGTATAAAAAAACTAAGCATTCTCATTTGAAAATATTAAGGTACCACTGATTGAAGTTTCCTTGACTAATCTATAGATTTCTCCAAGTACAATAAATTGAAATTCAAACTTGACCATTTAACTTAAGCTGACGCATTTCATGCTTAGTGGCACCGCAAGGTCACAGTCCTCTAAGTTTTACGGTATATTCAATCCCAAGATAGACTCCAAATAAACAGTCGCATGCAACATTCGCGTGGTTACTGTCCGCTAACGTCTCCGAACGCGCCAGCTATAATCCTGTGCAATTATGAAATTTTATATGACTGTTTAAAAGAGTTGCCCATTGCAACTCAAAAGTAGCCAGTTGCCGGTTTGAAATGATCATTAGGCAATGAACACTTGACATTGCATATTTGGATCTACTTTCCAGTCAGCCTTGCAGATTTTGACTTTCCAGATTATAACACACAATTTAACCATCATGTACTGGACTATTAGGGACCCCATTGACATGAGCCGATCACGCACGCGGGCTTGTTTTCATTTGGTCTAGCTTGGCTGTGAATACAGTATAGAATCGCTGCGATATTCAATTTTTTTCTGATATCTGCCTATACCAAAAATTGTGGGTTTGCTAAACGGTTCTCATGTGTGATATATAAAGTCACACTAGAATTGACCCGAAAATCTAAATATGCAATAATATACAAGGTGTTCTATTTTAAAAAGAACATAACTTTGATATGTCTCGTTTTTATTAGCCACTAGCTGACCCGACAGACGCTGTCCTGTCTTAGCTATGAATATTGAAATTGAACTTAAATCTGCAATAATATATATAATTACCTATCTGACCTATCTGAAGAGCATAGTGATCATTGAGATACTTTTTGATATACAACATGTTTTGTTTCGTTTTCGGGCCCATAAATAAATAATGATGATTTTGTCAACACGGAACAGGCTACATGACCATGTGGAAAACATGCATTATCAAGATTGATCCCACAAACGTTCAACGACTGTCCTTGCTATTTAGTTATCGTCATGCAAATGCAAGCCGCACTGAAAATTGAAACCGCTTAAAGTCGAATGGCATGTTGTTTAAAATCATAGGGATGCGTGGAATCAAGACGTCTTCGCTTTTGTATTCCCCTGTATTTTTAATCAATTTTACGTTTTCTCTCTGAACGTATGTCTGACCCAAATTCAAGTAGAAAAGTTCACTTAAACATGTGCCTAAAGTCTGGTTATCAAGTTACATGGTGTCAAAGTTTGGAAAATATAGAATGTATGCCACTGACCTTAAAAAAATAATTATTGTTTTTCAGACGAAACAGATGAAAATCCAACTTTTTTGTCTTTTGATGTCTCTTCGTATCCCACTTCCTTTTGAAGGAAAAAAATAAAAACTACTTCATAGCCCGTTGAAAAAGTGGGGCTATGAAATAGGAAGAGACATCGAAAGAAAAGAAAAGGTATTTTTATCTGTTTAATCTGAAAAACGGCATTTAATTTTTTCAAAGTTAGTGGCGTACATCTTTTTGCTAATATTCTCGTGGGACTGCCCCCCTACCCCCGACACGTCACTGGAAAGGATAACAAATTATCTTCTAGTCAGTGGTGACTTAGATTCTGAATGCAGTGAAAGACTCCAGATTAAAAAAACGGCTCAAACCAATTTTATTTCCTATCTTTGACACCCTGTATCTTGAAATCCAGAACTTTCGAGATACATGTCGATCCATTATTTATTCAGGGTGACCTCACATTATTATGGACATTGAGATAGGAACATGAAGCCTTAATAAATATGCTTAATTTTCAAGATAGAGGGTGTCAAAGTTTTATTATTTTGGTTTTTTCTCAATTATCCCGCAGTAAAATGGCACAGCGTATCTAAAATTATGTATCGGGAATTCAACCACAGTTTTGCTAACATAAATAGAGGGCGCCACCTACGGCACATCGAACTCTTTTAAATTAACAAATTTTTTTCCCGTTTTGGAGCATCACCCACCACCAATACCGATAATTCCTTCGATCGCAATTTACAATTCAGTCGCATTGGAAATTTCAATGAAGATTATGTCGAAAACAGTTACCTCTAGAGACTCAAACAAACCATACCTTTTTCATGTAAAACATATTGAGGATTTAGTTGATACATTGATGCAGCAAACCGGAAAAAGGTTTTGGTAATTTAAATCCGTTCAATGTTCCTTGGTGTGGCGCCCTCTATTCACGATAGCAAAACTATGGCTGAATTTGGATTTTTCGCCTCAAAAAACCCTGCGATATGTAATTTTATATCGTTCTGACATTTTATTGCGAAAGAACTGAGAAAAAGCGAAAATAAAAGAAAACATTTTGACACCCTGTATCTTGAAAGTTAAGCATTGTAAGGCTTCATGTTCCTACTCAACGTTCATAGAAATGTGAGGTCTATCACCTGTCAAGCGTTATCGGTCGGTTATGCGGACACACTGTATGAGCTTTTTTTATTTGAATTTGAGTCATAAATATGCCCTTTAGATCACGATCTATTAATAATTAACACGCTGTATACGCATTTGTCATTATTTGTACGACGCACACTTGACGGGCACAAAATTTCCAGATCATTAAACATCTAACACATAACCGGTATTTTTGACAGCAACGTCATACATGACAACAATAACAAACAAATCACTAACATTACAGACCCTTCGTAGTTGTCAAGTTTTCTCGGATTTTTTCAAATTTTCTAATGTTCCGTATAATTTTCCTTAGATTTCTTCCCGTAAAAACCTTCTACGAAGTAATGGCAAACTTATAAAAAAAAGTTGGATGAAATTGGTAAAGCCGTTCTCACGTGATGCCGTGACCAAGGGAAAAAGGGACTGATTTTTATATTAGCCATAAAGACGATTATTTCTAAACCCTACTCGACCTACATACACTTGTGAAGTAGTAGCAACATATAGATATTGGGAAGCAATACTTTGAAAAAGTATTAGTTCGCCATCTATCTACCAAATCCGGTACCTGAGCGTTTAGTTTGTGTCCGAGCACTGTTTATGAGACCCGTTTAAAAGCATCAGGTATAGGAACCTGCAGGCATGACAACAAACAGACTCTTTTTTGTGGAACACTCGTTTAACACTCCCGACATTCGGTTTATGCTAAAAAGCAACTTAACTCAATTAAAGAGTAGCAGTTTCATTCATTCATCCGAAACCAATCACAGACGACGTCGTTTCGCTTTTATTAAAGCTCCTTAGTGTGATCTAGGTCTCAAACGAATAACTGAAATTGCCTGTTGGTGCCTAGCTGCCAAAACTCGTACTAGTAGTAGCAACATATAGATATTGGGAAGCAGTACTTTGAAAAAGCATTGGTTCGCCATGTATCTACCAAAGCCGGTACCTGAGCGTTTAGTTTGTGTCCGAGCACTGTTTATGTGACTCGTTTAAAAGCATCAGGTATAGAAACCTACGGGCATGACAACAAACAGACTCTTTTTTGTGGAACACTCATTTAACACTCCCGACATTCGGTTTATGCTAAAAAGCAACTTAACTCAGTTAAAGAGTAGCAATTTCATTCATTCATCTGAAACCAATCAGAGATGACGTCGTTTCGCTTTTATTAAAGCTCGTCAGTGTGATCTCAGACGAATAACTGAAATTGCCTGTTAGTGCCTAGCCGGCAAAACTCTTGCTAGTAGTAGCAACTTATAGATATTGGGAAGCAGTACCTTGAAAAAGGATTGGTTCGCCATCTATCTACCAAAGCCGAAACCTGAGTGTTTAGTTTGTGTCCGAGCACTGTTTATGTGACCCTCTTAAAAACATCAGGTATAGAAACCTACGGGCACGACAACAAACAGACTTTTTTTTGTGGAACATTCATTTAACACTCCCGACATTCGGTTTATGCTAAAAAGCAAATTAACCCAATTAAAGAGTAGCAATTTCATTCAATCATCTGAAACCAATCACAGACGACGTCGTTTCGCTTTTATTAAAGCTCGTCAGTGTGAGTTAGGTCTCAGACGAATAACTGAAATTGCCTGTTAGTGCCTAGGTGACAAAAGTCTTACTAGTAGTAGCAACATATAGATATTGGAAAGCAGTACTTTGAAAAAGTATTGGTTCGCCATCTATCTACCAAAGCCGATACCTGAGCGTTTAGTTTGTATCCGAGCACTGTTTATGTGACCCGACACTCGTGAAGTTAGTTTTCTGAAAAGTGGTATCGTTTGGTCACAAGAAACTGAGGCGTTGAGCCTGACTTACCCTATACATTTTTATCAATCCGTGAATTGAAATTAATATTTTTTTCTCTATTTTTTGGGCAGTAGCCCGTGTCGTCACTGGTGCTTACGTTATCTATTATTTGAAGTTCTGAAACTAGCTTTCTAGAAGATGCTTCTGCTTGTGCAATCATTGTTGTCGAAAGCAGCAGTTCTCTTCCAACCAAAGAATAGTGTTGTGCTGAAGCTGTAATGCATTTCCCATGTACTTATGTTCATGCGTAGATCTAATCGGTGACATCCCTTGATTCCGCATCATGTCTCAACAAGCGACTCTAATGCGCCTGAAGCAGCTTTGCGTTTCCGCGTGTTTTCACCTTCCGTGAAACTAATAGTGCTCCAGGAATATGATTTGTAACGTTAGATATATATATATATATATACGTACTGTGCGTTATAACGTCTGACACCTTCACTTCTAGAAAGTGGATTATCAGAAGCATTACAGAATAACTTACTGTAGAGGATATATCGTGTTCTAAGAAAACTTGGAGTTTGAGATTTTAGTTTTCTAGACCTTTTGTGATACCTACATGGTGAACAACTATCCACTGCAATATATTTGGAACAAACAGCAAGTGTACATGCTCTCATCATCATCATCATCATCATAGTCACAGAATCTTAACAGACATATTGTTAACTCGTAAAATGCATGAAGTCGGAGCTAGAGTACTACCGACACGAATATTGTCAACAATTTCAGAAATTGTAGCTCGAAATGGTTTGAGACTCACTGTCAGTTCAGTGACGCTCTTGATACTCGTATCCAGCAACTGTTTCGTCGTATCCAGCCAGCGTGTAGCGGAACGGCCACAGCGTCGCCCTTAAGTAAAAGTTTCTTCATATTATCGCTTCTGTAAATATGTCCCAAGAAAATAAGCATTCTCGTCGACACAATGGAGGACAGTCCCTTTGAATTACCAGTCTTCCACGCCTTAATTTGAAAAGCATTTATGCGAGCTCCATCTGCCTTTTTAACAGTCCAGGTTTCCGAGGCATACAAAAATATGGGGATCACAAGAGACTCAACCAGTGAAATTGTGGTAGCTCTAGTGATGTTATCGTCACGCTGCCTGTTGAATCCGCCGTCGAATATCATTTTCATAGCCACCCGAATTGACATTCAAAAATCGAAGTACACAAAGTCTTGAACTACATATTTGACCACTGTATAGTGACATAAGTCCTCGATTATTATCGTTCTTTCTATTTACGACCATAACCTTGTCTTGCTGATGTAGTTCATACCAAGACCTTACTGTACTGTGTTCTAAGATATCTCATAGAGCTACTAGTTGTGCCTGAGAAGCAGCAATAAGGGCAATATCGTCAGCAGATCTCAAGTTGGATATTTTGCTTCGGTCAATAGTTATACCGCCATTCCAGTTGTCCAATACATGTCTCACACAAATTCAGAGTAAATGTTGAATAACATCGGAGATAATACACTCTTTTCATGGTTGCAGTTTGACCCGACAGATTACCATCAATTCTTACACGAGCCAAGCTAGACCCATAGAGTCGCTGTATTAGAAACACTAGGTGGTAAAGATTTTCCATAGAGATAAGTATTTCCCACAGTATAGGCCACTTTACGTTATCAAATGCCTCAGAATAGTCCACAAAGCAGATAAAAACTGCATTGTGGACTCCCTCCTTAGATCTTTCCTTGAAGAATAAGACGCAGAATATAACAATGTTACCCACGCAGTATACGTCCTAGGTGAGCTATTTTTATCTTCCTTATATATTCCTTCAGACATTTATTAACTGTTACCTGCTCCAGCTAACCACACCTCCATAAATCGAGAAAGTTAAACAGATTAGAAGGAAGAGATTGGCAAGTCAAATTAAGAAAACGGGAGATTAAGACAAACCTCCCTTTCGGTGCTCAGTTTGCCGGAGCATAATAAATTTATTCCTTTAAATATTTCCCTAACCCCATCTTTTACCGATTTCGCACTAGATTGTCCTTCGTACTTGACCTACTTGCCAAGCCGCGCCAGAAACATCGTTAAGGTAATGAACGCTGAGAATGAGATACTTTAGTACCCTTTTACCATCGCTGCGACACTTTTTCGCTATTAAGTTTTTGTGGAGATGCTATTTTAGGTGATTATTCTTTGATGAGTCACTTTTCTGGTCAATACATATTAGAGAAAGAGCCCGTGAGAGAAAGCATAAGGTACAAAGATACCATCTTCGAAGTGTGAGAACTCCACGAGGTACTATGGCTTCCCTACGATTTCTTCTTTTTTAACTTCTCCGACCCTTTTACCGTCGCTGTGACACTTTTTCGCTAAGTTTTTGTGGAGATGCTATTTTAGGTGATTATTTTCGGATGAGTCACCTTTCTGGTCAATACATATTAGAGAAAGAGTCCCTGAGGAAAAGCATAAGGTACAAAGATACCATCTTCTACCCAGCAAGGAGACGTACGTCATTATGACATCGAATTGTGGTGAATTTTGGTCACGTTCGTCGTATGCCGAATGAATGACGTCGCACTAACGTCATTTTTAATGACGTCACCTAAACGTTAGTCACTTGACGTCGTTGTCCCGTCAAAATGTAATGGATAAAGGTGGGAGAAAATGTATCTCAAAACTAAATGATTTCACTTCTCTTATTCCTTCCTTATATATTTATGAATAAATGTCTATGCTCGCATAAGTACTAAAAAATATTAATTAATTAGATAGATAGAATATTTGAATTATTATCCAAAAATATAGTCGACTTCAGATAACGTAGGTATATCCCAAATAAAGCAGATACGATAAAATTGAGGCTTATTGTCCCGTTGATTGGGTTTTGATAGATTTTATGTTTGCATGAGGTAATTTTGTATTAACCGCGCTTTAGTTGACTGATGAATCACTGCACAACTTACGTAAGGTACAGACCAATGAATGAATCGCATGTGATCCGACCCGACCCGACTGCAGCCGAACCGCTGATCTCGATCCCGATCATCACCACAAGGCACAAATTGCCATTTTCGCCATTTTCTATTGTGTTTTCTACGATGAAGCCTGTGATGAAGCTGTGACATGGGGACGGAGATTTTAACCTTGTGCTGTGTGTGCAGTGTCTGTATGTGTGGATTCCACCATAAATAATAATGGGTATAGGTATAGTGTCCAGTGTTTTCTCAGATATTTTGGATTTATTAGATTGTAGCATCTTATTATATGGATTGAGCCGATTGAAAATAAAAAGTACTTTGTGATTTAGGCAGGCTACTATAGAAGGGTAGTAAAGCTATGATCATTATTTTTGTATCCTGTCTTTACTGTGAAATACATGATTAATTTATTTTGAATTAGTATATTTTATTACCCTTACTCAAATTAATGCTACACAGATTTCTCACAGCATTATCTCATAAACATTTATCCGTAATTAACGTCCAAACTATTTTATCTAGTAACTACGATTGCACCAGAAGATATCGTCAGATCAGCATTGACTATTAGAGAAACTTAAAGGAATACAAAGTAACCATCACCAAGAGTCAGTGCTAATCTGACGATACCTTCTGGTGCAGCCTCGGTTGCTGTATAAAATAGTGTCGACGGAACGATACGTATATCACGATAAGGAGACGACACGTTTGTGACGTTATTGAGACGGCGGTTAGGTGACGTTACTAGCACGGCACTCAATGACGTCTTCGGGCTGTGACATTGTGCCGTGACAGACACGTCATATATTCCTCTTTATCGACGTGACAATGACGATTGGAGTGTCGTCAAAATGACGTTAGTATAACGACATCGTGTTTGCTGGAGAGAAGTGTGAGAACTCCACGAGGTACTATGGCTTCCCTTTTTTAACTTCTCCAACAAAGGGGTGGTAAGTTACTAGAATCGCCCCGTTTTCACAAATTTCACGTTGATACGTGCGAGGTGTCATTGTCATAGATTTGCACGAAAAGTGGACCAAAAGATAGAGAACAAAAATCTCTTTATTACAGTAAAGTCTGAAATTATTTAGATCATTTTTGTGACAGCTACTGCCATTTTGAAGTTCGAAAATTTGCCATTTTTTATGAATTTTTATTTCTCTATTTTGAATACTTTGCGGCATGCGCGGTAGCGGTTTCCACGTAATAAAAAATGTTTTTTATTGTAGTAGCATTAGATATTTCACGTTACGACATAATTTTTTGAGTTACCCCACTCCCTCCTTTTTTATCATCGCAGTGAGACCAAAAATTAAATTTGTATTTCTAATGATAACCTTTTTATAATGATCAAGTTTGAAGAAAATCGCAAAGCCTTGGTTTTTTGATGTGATGTCTGTCTGTAGGTCCGCGATTTCGTTTTCTAGATAGGAGTGCTTACTTTCACTCAAGGCAAGGCAGTCGAAGATAACGTACTTAGATGTTTCTTTTGCCTTACCGCAGTTCCCCAATGTTTCCAGGTATGCACTGAACAATGAACATATAAATAAAACCACCTTTCATAGTTCCTTCCTATTCAATTTGAGAGCGTCTGCGATCTTAAAAGACAAGCATCCCCTCAACATCATCCTCGATTGAACATTCTCCAGTGTAATATATCACTCTCAGGTGATATGCTATAACTTCCTCTGTGCACACTGCTCCAACTGGGCTTACTCGAGCCCCGAGTAAAACTACGGCATACTCGTAACGTGATGTATATTTATCTTCTCTTCTTCTCTTTTACTACAAACTAAAGATCTATCTTATATCTAATCCATATCCTATTGACCTACTTAGCAAACACACTCAGTTTATAAATACTCTTACCTAAACATATACATACTTATTTTCTCATGTCTCACGTTCGGACTGGTAGCCTCCTTTTCACAAAGTGGAACAATACCATATACAGGGTATTACCAGTTCCCTTTATTTTACTAAACTACAACACAACCCTTAATCTATTATAACTATAAATACAGGGTGTCCCACGACGATTAAGACAAGCAATATATCGGAACTGGGCAGTAGTAGCAAATTATAATTTTGGGGGTGTAAATTAGAGCAAATGTAGTATCTTTTCTTATTACTGCGTCACCCAATGAGGTATTTGTTTTTGGTCACGTGACGTCCGATTCAAAAATTTTAATGGGACACCCTGTATATTTGTGACTTTTTGTATTCCTCCCGATAAATCAATTCCAACAAACTAGCACACCTGGGGTCTAAAGTGATTAATTCAATAGCTACAGGTCCTTAAAGTACCACTACCATTGATTATAACATGTACCCGAGCATGTCCCCCTACTAGACCAGTGCCGAAGCCTTCAAAAATAATACAAAGTGAAAAAAAAAATACAGTAGGATGAAACCCATTAGAAAAAGAGGGGAATATGATAAGAATGAAAGGAAAAATAAATTACGTTCGATTCGAGATCGGGAAGTGGGAGGGGGTGAGTCCTTAAGGGTAGAAAATGGTTTATCTTGATTTCTGGCAAAACTGCACGTCCTATGGAAAAAAGTTAAATACCAAAGTTGTAGGTAATAAAAAGGTCTGCAACTTTAGTTTTTTCAATTTTTTCAAATAACCTCAAAATTTTGGTGAAAAATTCAAAAAACCAAGTTTTTGGTCTTTTATTTTTATCTTTTTCAAAAAAAATAATTTTTTTACGAAATTCGGTGAAAACTTACCTTATTATGTCCCAAATACACTGTAATTTATTTAATTCAAAATATTTATTTTTTCGCCTTGTTTGACCTAAAGATCAAAAATGCACCCCAATCTTCAATCGAAAATTCTCGCGTCAAAATATCAGCTTTTTTCAAAAAGTTTGGGAGCCTTTCGTTCGCTGAAATCTCTATTTTCTGATGGTGTAAAAAAAATATACTTGACTATAGAAAATCTTCTCAGAAAATGCAAAAAACTGAAAAAGAACTCAAATTCGAAAATTTTTTTACTCACTATGTACAATTTTGAGCTGTTTATTAAAATTTACACTTATTTACTTAAAAAACGTGAGATCTCATGTTACATTGATAAACGAAAAAATTGCAAATTGGAATATCCTACTATAATTAACAAACAAATAAGTTAATGTTTAATAAGACATCTACAATATTTTGAAAAAGTTGTAGAATCTTCTTTAAATAATATTTGTAGATGCCTATTTATTGCTGTTGTAAGATAATTTATATACCTGAGTGCCATACGGTAAATGTTAGCCCATTGTAAGGTATTTCATGGAGAAGTGGGGACGGACTTAGCAGGGTCTGGTCCTTACTACATACCTGCTATTTCGTAGCAGCTGTAAAACCTCTAGTCAGTGGTCATGGGTAACGCAGACAAATTAAATACGCTGATACTATAGCGCTGGCGCATTTCCTTGTATCAACGCAATGCGTTAACTCAAATGCGCTATGATACACGATACAGTAGAGAGCCAGACTGGAAATAATATTGGAGACGAAGATGATTGTCTTGAAGATTTCGACGATCAACTAGAGACAGAAAGGTTTATCGAATCTAACGATGAAGAAATGCCTTCAAAGAGACAAAAACTATTGAATAACTAATGGGAATTTCAGATAAGATATTTATAAATGACAAGATTAACGTTTTCGAAAAAAAATATAATGAATAACGTAATCAGAATTAAGTATCTAAATTCAATAGTGCGATTTACATGTATATTTATATTTTTTGAAATTTTCTATGCCATGAATGTAATTCGAATTTAATTAACAAACCTTTCAACTAAAAAAAATTGCAGCAATCACATTTTTTTGATGAAATTGTACATAGTGAGTAAAAAAAAATACGAATTTGAGTTTTCTTCAGTTTTTTGCATTTTCTGAGAAGATTTTCCATAGTAATGTATATACTTTTTTACACCATCAGAAAAAAGCTGATGTTTTGACGCGAGAATTTTCGATTGAAAATTGGGGTGCATTTTTGATATTAAGTTAAAATAAGGCGAAAAAAATGAATATTTTAAAACAAATAAATTACAGTGTATCTGGGACATAGCAAGGTAAGTTTTCACCAAATTTCGTAAAAATTTCTTTTTGTTTGAAAAAGATAAAAATAAAAAACCAAAAACTTGGTTTTTTGGACTTTTTACCAAAATCTTTGAGGTTATGTGAAAAAATTAAAAATACAAAAGTTGTAGACCTTTTTATTACCTACAACTTTGCCATTTAACTTTTTTCCATAGGACGTGTAGTTTTGCCAGAAATTAAGATAAACCATTTTCTACCCTTAAAAACACCCCCTCCCACTTCCCGATCTCGAATCGACCGTAATTTATTTTTCCTTTCATTCTTATCATATTCCCCTCTTTTTCTAATGGGTTTCATCCTACTGTAATTTTTTTTTGTTTCAAAAATTATCGACCCTGGTCTATACAGTTAAATTATTTTGGTAGCGTTTCATAGTGGTAGTGGTACAGTCCTTTAAGTACCTGTAGATCTTGATTTAAGCACTTTGGACCCCAAGTGTGCTAGTTTGTTGGAATTGTTTTATCGGCAGGAACACAAAAAGTCACAAATATATAGGGTGTCCCATTAAAAATTTTGAATCGGACGTCACGTGACCAAAAACAAATACTTCATTGGGTGACACAATAATAAGAAAAGATACTATATTTGCTCTAATTTACACCCCCAAAATTATAATTCGATACTACTGTCCAGTTCCGGTATATTGCTTGTCTTAATCGTCGTGGGACACCCTGTATATACATATCACACCGCCACTCTGTCCCTGCACTTTTGTTGCTCATTTGACCCCCAGCTGGTGACAGCTGTCCTAACCATGTTATATGATATGCTGGTTTTAGCTTGATGAGAAGGAGTTCTGCACCTTCCTTGACACACCTGTCGGCCTTCCCATTCCTACCTACCCTTATGTAACTAGGCGTCCAAGGTAATGTTACCGTGTTGGTCTTCGCCAGTGTTTTAGGGTGTTTTGGCAGTCTCACACTATTTTGCTAAGGCCATCAGAGTCGCCCGGCTGTCTGTGTTTCCTATGGCTGCTCTCCATTGGAATTCCCATGAACAGTCTAAAAGGCTGAAACTGGCATCCAGATACCTAAATTTGGAAAGCAGGGGTGGAAGGGAGGCAGCAGATTGGGGCCCCTGGGGGATACATACACAGCTGAGATGACAGTCACAAATATTACTATTGTAAAACCTAACTCAGATGCACGCGACATCCGACGATACGACGCGCGACGGTACGAAACTGTTCCTATTGGGTGAAACATTCAAAATGATGTCAAATCAAAGTATCTCAACCCCTTCCCCCCTCCTCCTCCCCTTCAACCGACGGTACGAAACTGTTCCTATTGGAACAGTTTCGCACCGTCGTATCGCCGGATGTCGTGTGCACCTGAATTGAGCTTAAGAAGGTATACAAGTGGCCCATGCAACTCAGTACGTCTGATCGTACAACTCGCATTAAAAATCTTGCGAACTTTACTTTGGGGCACCTAGTAGCTCTAGCTATCGCAGTAGCGGCACGTTTTACTCGATTATTGTCTAATTCACACTACCGTTTAAAGAAAACTCCAAGCTATGTTCATGTTAAAGCCGTAATTTGATTGAGCAGATGCAAGTGGAAAAAAGTATCTAAAATAGGTGAGCATTCAAATAAGTTTCTTTATTATAGAGGGTTTGGGCAATCGGTTTGATCGCAAGGACAGAAGCACTCGCAAACCCGAAGGTGCAAGACAGGTTGTGCGCCCGACGTTGAACCAGCCTGAGTCTTCTGATCACAATGTCCCACGGACGCAAACGCGTCCATCCGACATGCCACCACGGCCCGACCGACTGAAACCCATTCGCTGTTTCTTACCTCTGCTCTATCTCCATCTGCAGCTGGCATCATCGTTAATGATATATATTCTTGCCAGTGGGAGCTGAGGTAACGATTATACTATTTATCTTCTTATAAATCTTCTTAATTTCATCTAGTCTTGTGATCGTTCTTCCTTCCTTTCTATAGAGAGTATTTTGCTTACCATCCCATGTATAATGTTTCATGCCTCTACGCTGAATAACATCAGCGTGACCATAATCTCTGTGGTTGGCTCCCCCTCCAGTTGACTTGTCTCCAGTCTGTATGCCCCCATCTGTGGCACGGGAACAGGGCACGCTTGACCTTGCCTTCCACCTCGCAGTGCAGGCATCTTTCGTCCATCACCCGTCCTATCCTTCTCCTGTCCACTCGAAAAGGCCCATGCTCAGACAGTGCCTAAGTTAGGAAATAGGACGTCTGTCGATGACTGCATTCCGCCCATTATTTTATCGATGGTATTAGTCGTTTCGTCCAATGCGCGACATTCTCGTTCCATAGGCTTTGCCATTTACTTGCTGTCAGCCTTTCAGCTTCAGGGCGGCATACCGCATTGCCTGCTTGACCATGGCGGATCAGTGTCCTCTCTTCGGCCACCAAGTATAATGGTGGTATCGCCGTTATAACTTGCAAGGCTCTTGAAGCTGTCTAAGACCATCTGATACCTTTTCCTTTTCCGTGGCTTTACATGACATAGGAGCTCCAAATCGAATGACCGACTGTACAATCTCGCTCAGTAGTGCCTTCTTTTTGTTGCTACTGTATAGGTATATTTGGTATCGGTCTCAGCCTTTGCCACTACTCTTTTAGGCTGTTCTCCGTAACACCTCTCGTTATCCAGTGTGAGTCCGAAGTACAGTATGGACTGCACTCCCTTTAGATGAAAGACCACGTTAACTCTCTTGCTCCTTGGGCCACGAATTATAATTTCCTCTGTTTTCTCAGGAGCCAACTCAAGCTTGTGATCGCACATCCACCTGTCAATCTGGCACAGCGATGCGTTGGCTTTATTGACAGCTCTGCCTGTTCATTTGCCACGATAACTAGTGCCACATCGTCGGCATATGCTGCCGTCTTTACACCGCTGGGCAGCAAAAGCTTTAGCACCCCATCATACAGGGTGTTTCAGAGTAACGTCCCTAAAGCAGATCCTTAAGGCACGCCTGTTGGCATAGAAATTTCGGTACCGGCAATGCAAATTGGTCTGGAGTCTAGGTAGCAGCTTATAAGATCCCTTAGGTATTTTGAAATCTCCAGCTTTCCTAGTTTTTCCATAATCATGCTCCATGAGACTGTATTAAAAGCATTGCGGACATCCAGCGTTATTAACGCACAGTATTGCTTCTTAGTTTCTTTCGCAATCCTCGTTACCGTTTCCAGGGAACCGATGGTGGACCTCCACGAGCGGAAACCAAATTGGCATGACGAGAGCCCTCCTGCCTTTTCGATCTCTTTCTCGAGCCTTTGCCTTATCAGGATTTCGTACAGCTTTCCGATGGCATCAAACAGGCAGATGGGCCTGTATGAAGAAAAAAGCTCTGGAGGTTTTCCGACCTTGCTAAGCAATACCACGTTTGCCCTTTTCAGCGCCTTTGGTACGGTTTGCGTACTCAGAGGGTGGTTGAATAGACCTGATAACAGATGTGGTGCTGTAGATGTCATCACCTTGATGGCCATTGAAATAAGTTGAGTAGCTTAAATAAAAATAGACATGTACTAGTCCATCTGGGATAACAAACGTTTCACTGTTCTGTGTGGTTATGCTCGCTATAACTGGAAAAAGAAAAGGATTTTACATCTATTACGGACCTGTTATATCCATTACGGGCATGTTAGACCTGTGCTATAATTTTATTATTGTTCTGCATTTTAGGTATTTTGTATTCTGTGGCCAACTTCACTTGTCAATATAGTTTGTTAAACAATGGCGCGCAGTAAATGCCAACTCTCCAATTTTGTGTGAGAAAAAGCTAATTAAAGTACTGATGTTAGGAGCCCAACTTTTCAAGAAGTGTTTATTTGTCTCCAGCAAAGAACCTTACGTGTGAGAACGTAATATTTCAGACTAAAGTCAGTTAGTGCCCGTTTTTGTTTATTGAAATGAAAACCGTCAAGCTTGACCTAAAAGCGGATGTACTATGTAGTAATAATAATAATGTATGTAAAGAACGCTCCTAAGGCAAACGGCTATACAGAGAAAGAAATAACAAGAACAATGAGAAGAAATAGGGCAAAACAAGAACCTGAACTGATAGCAAGAGCTTTTCTACCATATATGCCTGGAATAACAGACAGAGTAGGAAAAATGTTACGAAAAGAAAACGTCAAGACCATCTACAAGCCCACAAGAAAGATACAGGAGTATTTGAGAACGGTGAAGGATAAAAGAGATCCACTCACTACACCGGTGGTTTATCGCATACCATGTACATGTGGGAGTGTATACATAGGAACAACAAAGCGATCGATAAACACAAGGATTTCAGAACCTAAGGCTAGCTGTCGACTAGGTTATACCGAAAAATCAGCGGTAGCCGAACATGCGCTTAAGGAAGGAGGCCATAAGATCAAGTTTGAAGAAACTCAGGTTCTTGCAGCAACATCTTCATACTATGCCAGACTTAACAGAGAAGCCATCGAGATACAAAAACACCACAATAATTTCAATAGAAAAGAAGAAATACAGAAAGTCAACAGGACATGGGTACCCATCCTAAATGACCTGGAGACACTGCCATATCGCAAGGGGGCGTGGCTACCAAAGTTACCTGATTGGGCCACGTCACCGTTGACAGGTATAAATGCAGGTACAGATCCTCCAGCCGTCAGTACTTTGGAAGTCACCGAAGTGAAATAGCTTCTGAAGATGCCATCCACTCGTGGTGGTGAAACGTCGAGCCTTAACGCTACACGACGCCTGCCTAAAAACCTAAGAACCACAAATTCATCGACCTAAAAGCGTTTTAAACAGCCTATATGACCAGTAGGAAATCTATATAGTCCGCGTTACAACACAAAGTCTGATTGAGGCTCTAGGCGACACATACGCACGTGCAATCATGAATCACGGACCGGCGATACCGGCGCGTTTAAACAAATATGCGCGGAAACGCGGCATTGTGATCGGTAATTAACTTAGCTGAATGCAATTTGGAAGCTGGACCAGGTGAGCTACGCCACATGCAATTAGCGATTCTATTGACAGACCAGCCCACATGCCTTTCAATCTAAACGGTATGATAGAATCAACACCAGTATCATCTGACATACCGAAACCCACACCGGTACTCTGTAACTTAGAAACGTGTTTCTATGCACTATATACTATGGGATCTTGTGGCTTCGTAAATATGTCAGCGTAGTAGGCGCTTTGTGGTAGGCACCCGAAGCTGCCCGACTGTCATGGTCGTCATAGTGATAGAAACACGTTTCTATATGCGGCCATAGACCAGCGTACATGTGTCACATACAGGACTGTCAAACTAGTATGAGAAACACAAACTAAGCATGACGGTAAGTACGCTGTTGTCCACAAACCAGGCTGTTTGAGTGCCAAACATGTAGCTTGATTACAAACGATGAGCAGTGAAGATGAGTTAATTTTCATGTCAGTGGCGTACGCAAGCATTGTCAAAAAGAAAGAGAAACAAAATCAAACAACGGCGGACTCGCGCAAAGTGGGTGAAGGAATGGCTTTCAAAACGACAATTTTTCACACATAAATTTACCGGAAGAATTATGCTTACAACCAGATGATTGGAGAAACCATTTAAGGATGGAATTATCGTATGCTGGTTGATGTACTAACTCCAGAAATTGAAAAGCGGGACACAATACTGAGATCTGCTATATCGCCTCATGAACAATTGTCAGCCACGCTTCGCGATTTCGCGATTGGGAGGAATTACAAATCTCCCGTGGTTTATTCAATAATACATCATGCGCTGTATCATTTTTAATCGTAATTTTTGCATTTCGTTTTCCATTCACAGTCAAAACTTTTATAAAGTTCAATGAATCCTGTCATGAAATCTAATGAGAAACTTTTCAAACCAGACATTTTGAAAATAGTACGTTATATATAATCTATGATATTACCTATGCGATACTGAACAGAATAATCACGTTCAGACAGGGTGAGGTTAATCCACACACCGACATACATGTATGTTTATTCTTGTATGTAAACAGAAAATTTGTATGTCGCACCTGCATGTCACTTTTTGCCCACACACCGGCGAATATCAACGTAGAAGCATGTATGACGTACATGTATGTCACACATGTAGCCATGTCTATGGCCGCCTTATCTCTTAAATTACAGAGTACCGGCGCCGGTTCACCAAATATATGACTCAACTTTTAGCATGTTCAGAAATTTCTTGAAGTAATGTATCGGATATGTTGTATAGATTGTAGCTACTAGTAGTAGTAGTAGTAGTAGTAGTGATGGGGAGGCAAAGCAAGTAGGCCCCCTTTGGCCAACTCCATTGAACCAACACTGAAAACACTAAAATCCTATGTCCTAGAAAGCTCCTTGTCGAGCTACCGGACTTCTTGACTATTCATGGTTTCAGCATTTCTCGCTGAACAAAGTCAATAAAGTCAACCCTCCCCGAACTCCGTCCTGTCTGATATCTGAACCTGAGGTTGCGATCCACAGCACATCTGCTCAGGAAGTGGAGCGCTGTCTCGTTCTTCTTCCAGCAAGTGAAGCAGATGGGGTAGCTCAGATGAGCAAGCTCCGTTTGATATCGGTATAAGAGAGGTTGCCAACCGCACACCGCCGGTGAGAAAGTGCCTGGCGGTGGCGCATTAAGGCCGGGTCACTAATTAGTCGATTTGGTCTCCTCTGGCATCTAGTATCAGAGATTCACGACTTGACTTGACTTGACTTGATATCAAGTTAAGATCAAGTCAAGTATTTGTTTTCGAAATTCAAGTCAAGTAGTTACACATCAAGCAACTTGAAAATCAAGTTTTTCAAGCTAACTACTTGATTTTTCTTGAAAAAATTCTTTTATTATCTGATTAACTGCCAAAACGCATTAGCAGTGAAAATGTATGTATATAAAGATGTAATCTTTTATATAAAAAACATCCAAAAATGAAAACTCCAACAAACTTAGTTAAATAATGAATGTAGTAATATGAAATAAAAATACGAAATATTCTGAATTCTGACAATAGTACATAGAAAAGCAACCAACTCAAATAGGGGTGGGTTGTGGTTAGAGTCGAGGGCTCGTGACCGGAAGGTTCGATTCTGGTTAGAGACGGAAATTTATCTCTGTTTTTTCTTCGTACAAAAATAAATATCCATAAAATAAATCTCAGCGAAGAGTCCCCACCTGAGCTTTCACTGTTGGCTTCTAGTTAACAGTGCTGTTCCTAGAGTGGCGCTGGGAAACGGTAACAAAGCCCACACAGAACACGAGGCTAATGACCACAGCAGGCGATGCCGATGACACAGAAATAAAAAAAATTAAAATCCTCATTTGCCATCCATGATTTGGGACACATAAGACTTCTAACGGAGTTATCACTTAATCGATTTCTTGTTTTGGTAAGAGCTAAGACGGCTCTAGAAAACCGCCTTTCAATTGGAGCTGAAGAAGCTGGCGTTGCCAAAAAGTCTCTGGCCATTACGGCAAGGTTTGGAAACATAGATTCGTGTCTTTTCCACCATTCTAAAATATCTTCAGTACTGTCCGTTGCCGCTTGAATACTATTTATAATCTGTTCATCGGTTTCATCTCGATCAGGCTTATTATCAACTTCCATAGCCCACGAATCTAGTCTATCGAGCAGCATATTAATGCAAAAATGATGGAAATACTCTTGAAAACATTAAGGTACCGGCAAATTTGTTCTACTAACGACCATTTTGTGTCGGTTGGCTTTAAAGTTCGGGTACCTGCTTGTTGTCGTAATCTCGGTAATTCGCCTATTTCAACGCTTCGATTCGTATTTTACAGATCGATATCAAGTAATATCAAGTAGTTTAATTTTACTTGATATCAAGTCAAGTAATTCAGGCCGAAAATCTAGTTAAGTCAAATATCAAATTTGCAAAAGCCTGAACTTTCAAGTCAAGTCAGATATTTAAGAAAAAGCTCAAACTACTTGGCTTGATGAATCCCTACCTAGTATACAGTGTGAGTAGATTAGATGATGAGAAGTACTTTCCGGCTCTGACTAGGTACTCAAACTTTCTACCAGCAGATGTTGCAATTGACGCAACGTATTCGTGCCGGATCAGATTTTCTGTAATGTTAACTCCTAAGTGACTCTTTGGCAGAGCCTGATTATCCATAAGCACTGGGTGCTAGCTTGAGCACTACTTATATACTTGATAGCGTACAATACTAGGTCTTGCATTAAGCATTAAACTTTACCATATTCTTGAGCCTTCAAGCGGTAATGGCCTCTAGATCCTTTGAAAGTGAGGTAGCCGCTGCAAGTCTTCTGCGTTCCCGTTCGACCACAGAGATCGGTCTATTGCTCACGATGCCAGCATGCAAGGTACTGTCATCCGCAAAACTGTGGATTGGGTTTGATGTGGAGCAGAAACAATATCGAAGCCAACACCGATCCCTGCAGAACTTCAGCATTGGTGTTATGGAAGGGAGAAGATAAGGTGTCTACCAAGATAGAGATTTTTCAACCTGAGAGGAAGTCTGCGAGACAACCGAAAAGCTTGACAGGGAGGATGTAGGATGAAACCTTATTTAGTAGAGCCGCATGCCATAGTTGATAGAATGCCTTTGAGATATCGAGAGCAATGATGTGAGCCTCGCCAAACGGATAGATGAGTTTGCTCCACACATGTGTGATATAAGCCAGAAGATCTCCAGTTGATCTTTGACTCTTATTATCAAGTATTTTTTTCCAGATAGAGAACACATGCTCTTGTTGCAAGTATACCTCAGAAAAACTGTCACAATACTTGAATCGAAAGTTTTTTATGTGCGTGGTAATTGTTTTATTTGTAACTTCCCCGATAAAGGAGTGTTAAGATATTAGAATCGGCCCGGTTTCGCAAATTTTACCGAAATCAACATGCGAGGCGTCACTTCCATTTCCTCATTCATTTTCTGAAAAAAAAATGCTATATTGTATCATTATTTTTCCAAGTAACCCCAGCACCACTCACCATTCAATAATAGATTTGCACCAAAAGTGAACCAAAAGAGAACAAATCTCCTTTATGACTATAAAGTAAGTGGTTTTATGATGCCTGTTTATGTGTGTCTGTACGTCTTCGATTTAGTTCTCCAACGATCGCTAAAAAATGCCTCAAGCAATTGTTGCCAAATTTGGCCAACTTAAACTTATAAAGGTCATTTCGATTTGAAAAGGTTTTGATGCACAAAAAAACTTCAATACAACATATAAATTTGATAGCACCAGTTGAAAGAGAATGTGTCGTTATGACTAACGTGTGGTAATTTTTTTATTTTTTAACCCCCGACAAACGTGCAAGGTACTATTTCCAAGGTAGAATCATCTCCTGATGCATTTTCTGAGAAGAAAATGCTATGTTATATTATTATCTTTCCGAGCAACCCCCACCATCCCCCACCACTAATCGTAGATTTGCACCAAAAGTGGACCAAAAGATAAACAATAAAAACGTCTTTCTGACAGTAAAGGTTAAAAATATGATAATTTTTGTGACAGTTTCTGCCATTTCAAAGCTCTAATTTGTTACTCTTTATAAATATTAATTCCGCTATTTTGAAAATTTTGCGGCATGCCCGGTAGCTTTTTCGACATAAGTAAATGCTCTTTATTGTGGTAGCATTAGAATTTCACGCTATGACATTATTCTTCAAGTTACCCCGACCCGCACCCCCTTGTTATCATCGCCGCTGAACCAAAAACTAGATTTTTATTTATTGTGATAACCATTCCTATAGTGACCAAGTTTAAGGCAAAGTGGAAAACTTTGGTTTTTTGATGTGCGTCTGTACGTTCGTGATTTCGTTCTCCAATAATTTCTCGAAAACGCCTTAAGCGATTACACCCAAATTTGACTAACTGGAATTAATAAAGGTCCTTTCAAGTCGAAATCATTTTGATGTCGATCGGAGAATGGGGGGGGGGAAGGGTGGGGTTGCACAAAAAAATGTAATACAACATATAAGTTTGATAGCATCAGCTGACAGAGGATGTGTATTTATTTCTAAAATAATATATCACATTTTTTTCTGAAATGGTGGCTAAAAATTAACAAAAATGAAATACTCAAATGTACGAACAACAACCATTTGAGTCGGGGAAGTTCCTAGGACGAGGTTTACCTCTTTCAATGTCCACATTTTACTTCCCACACCGATAGGTGAGGGGAGTATTGTGATCGCGAAAATTTTCGATTTTGAGATAATATACTTTTTGGGCGTTTTACGATGCCTACATAACGAAAATCCACGTCACTCATTTCCGTCGGCCTGTCTGTCCGTCTGTCTGTCTGTCTGTCTGTCTGTTGGCGTTTTTCTAGCCTCGTAATCTCAGTAGCCGCTGCATATATTTTGATGAAATTTGGGTAGTGATATGGTGTAGGGTCGTAGTGGGTAATGTTGCTACAATTTTGAAAAAATTTCAAATATGCTTTAAACTCCGTTTTTAGGCGTTTTAGGGGTTCCTGATCATTTCATACTTTTTCTTGGGTGGGGGTAAAATTGGGGTGGTTGGGGGGTGGGGGGTTGTAGAGCTGAAAAATTTGTTGTACTTATAATAGGCTGTCTACTGACCTGAGAGAGAAAGATCTAGCTGCATAATACACTTTTTTAGGTCCATCCGAACATTGCCTTGTGCATTTTATAATGTTGAAATTACTGAATTGATGTTAATGAAATTTCGGCACAGTATTACTACTTTGGCGAGGATGGAAAATGCGTCTGATTTTTAGAAATTGTCTCAGTCGCGGCGCAGCAATATTAAAAAAAATAAAAATATGAAAACAGCTCAATCTTCGTTTTTAGGTGTTTTAGGGATTCCTGATCATTTTCTACTTTTTTTTGGGGTGGGTGTGAAATTAGGGTGGTTGGGGGGTGGGGAGTTGTAAATCTGAAAAATTTGTTGTACTCATAATAGGCTGACTACTGACTTGAGAGAGAAAGACCTAGCGGCAAAATACACTTTTTTAGGTCGATCCGAACATTGCTTTGCCGATTACAGAAACCAAAGGACTTGAACACACGTACATACAAAATACATACGAGTATTACTTTGGATCGTTCTGTATTGTGTATGTGGAAACTTCTGAATTGACTTTAATGACAGTTTGACACAGATTTATTATTCAGACGAATATGGAAAGCGCGTATGGTTTTTAGAAATAATTTCAGTGGCGGCGCGGCAATAATAAAGAAACTAAAGATATAAAAAAACACCTCAAACTTCATTTTAGACGTTTAAAGGGTTCCTGATCATTTTAAATTTTTTTTGGTTGGGGGTGAAATTTGGGTGGTTTGGGGGTGGGGGTTTGTAAAACTCAAAAATTTGTTGAATTCATGATAGACTGTCCATTGACCTGTGGAAGAAGCACCTAGTAGAATAAAACACTTTTTTGCGGTCGGGCGAGCGATGATTTTGTTGCAGGGGCATCTAGACTAGACTATAGTTTCATGCTGTGGGAAAATAATCAAACTGGTATCATTGGAATGTGTGGGGAGTATGTGAGTCAATCAACTTGACTACATTTTCTTTTATGTGTATTTAGTATACAAACATGCTGCAACAGTTCATGGTTGACGTAGTATAGTAGCAAGCCTGAAGGTCATCGGATCTGCCGCCATCCAGCATCCCTAACCACCGTAACGGCAGGAAACGCGGCGGCGGGTGCCGGCTCTCCGGTCCGCGGAGGGATGCGCCCGCGCCCCCTGGAAGGTGGTGGGGGGCTGGGACCGGGCGCAGGTTCTCACCCTCGCAGTCAACGCCGCGACGTCGACGACGCCTCGCTACCCCGCGCCGCCCGCCATTGCGATCCTCCACCAGGAAGTCGCGATTCCGCACCGGAATATTCGCTGACGCGCGCCCCTCGTCACGCGCGGTTTTCCGGGGCTTTCCAGGCTGTTGTTGGATTCCTCAGATCTCCGTGTGATGTGCACTTTGGATGAGGTGTTGTGATTTGATCAGTGCCAGGATTTGTTATGTGTGACCATCTCTGGATATGCTGCTTCTGGGACAGTCTATGGAGCCATGTGTAGTAGGATTCTGTAAGCCAAAGTATGTAGATTTTATCCTTATCAATCAGTCTTAAAATTTTATTTGGTCATTGTAGTAAGTTCTACATTATCACAAAGGATGGACATAAATCACTTTTAATGACCATGCTGTTAACTGGTTAAAATGTACCTACTTGTAAGCTCCACGCTAGCTTCTTGAGATCATTACTGTACTATTATACAGGGTGGTTCTTGGAGATTCTCGTTATTGAAGAAGCGATCCTCTCAGATTTCGTCGAACTAAATATCATACTTGTATAAGATCCATGCCCTTCCTGAGCCTTCACTGTTGGCTTCCGATTAACAGTGCTGTTCCTAGAGTGGCGCCGGGAAACAGTAACAAAGCCTACACCGAACACGAGACTAATGACCAGAGCAGTCGATGCCGATGACACAGAGGTATAAAAGAAAGATCCATGCCACTGATAGTATGTTCCGTTGCTATCTAACACTGAGTTTCTCGAATACGCTTCTGCAAGGTTATACAGTGTGATATATAGTAATAGTGTGTATCAAATAGAGTCATATCTTCGAAGTTTCCAAGAAAATGTTTTTATCGGGTCTATGTTGATGGAAAATTTTTTCTCTGTTATGTGCACTTTGGATGAGCTGCTGTGATTTGATCAGTGCCAGGATTTGTTATGTGTTACCACCTCTGGATATGCTGCTTCTGGGACAGTCTATGGAGCCATGTGTAGTAGGATTCTGTAAGCCAAAGTATGTAGGTTTTGTCCTGACCAGTCTTAAAATTTTATTTGCTACATTGTTATAATACAGGGTGGATCTCAGTCACTTTTAAGGACCCTACCTTCAAATGCTAAAAAATGTATGTACCTACTTGTAATATCGACAGCAGAGGTTACGTTATTTTCTGATATACCTATCTTCTTGTTATTATACAGGGTGGTCTTTCAGAACTCTGGGTATAGAAGAGATCGAACTTCTCTAATTTAGTCGGATAGAAATTCAACTTACACTGAATTTGTCGAATATGCATTTGTATGGTTATACAGGGTGATCCTTAAGTAACTGGAGCCATACTTTTGAAGTTTCCAAGCAAATATTTTCATCGGGTCCATGTGTACGGTAATTTTTTCTGTTATGCATACTGCATACCTTCTTAAGATTACGACTGAATGTTTAGGAACTTCAGGTATCCAACGAAGCCATCCATCAAGATTTTACCGGAAAAACGTAATATGTATAATATGGTCCAAATCAGCGCTACTAAGAAGGACCGTGCACCCAGTTGTTCTAAGAAAAAAATTAAGTCAAGTTGATTGACACTGTACTTTCCACATATTACGGTGATACCAGTTTATTTTATTTTCCCATAGCATGAAGCTGTAATCTGAGATCCCCTTGCAACCAAATCATCGCCAGCCCCCCCCCCATGATGTGTTATGCCGCTAGGTCTTTCCTTCACAGGTCAATGGACAGCCTATTATTAATACAACAAATTTTTCAATTTCACAATCCCCACCCCCCAACCACCCCAAATTTCATCCCCATCCAAAAAGTAAAAAAGTCTTAGAAACACCCAAAGCGCATAAAAACGAAGCTTGAGGAATAATTGATTTTTTTTGCTAATTACTCCGCCGCACGTTCACACCGATTTTCAAAATTATAGCATTACCTCCTACGACCCCACGGCATATTGTTTCCCGAATATCATCACAATCCATACAGCGGTTACTGAGAATACCGGGCTATAAAGATGCGACAGACAGACAGACCGACGGAAATGAGTGACGTTGATTTTTGTTATGTAGACACCATGAAACGTCCATAAAGCGTGTTATCTCAAAATCTGAAATTTTCGCGATCACAATACTTCCATCACCTATGTGTGTGGGAAGTAAAAGTTACACACTATGTGTGTGAGAAGTAAAAGTTACACAAACGATCATAGCTGGTCCCAAAAAAAATTGTCAAAACAAATATTTGTATAAGGCCCCGGCTGCTGATGTTTTACTTTATTTGCTATTTCACTCCTAATTCATTAAATTTGGGTCTGCACCCTGCTTTCGGTTTTATTAAGAAAGTAAGTAGTGTGATGTGCACTTTGGATGAGGTGTTGTGATTTGATCAGTGCGAGAATTTCTTATGTGTGACCATCTCTGGATATGCTGCTTCTGGGGCAGTCTATGTAGCCATGTGTTGTAGGATTCTGTAAGCCAAAGTATGTAGATTTTGTCTTGACCAGTCTTAGATTGTATTTTGTCATTAAAATAAATTTTACAGTGTTATACGGGGTGTACCTAAATTACATTTTTTAGGACCATAACTTTAATAATTGGCTAAATAATGTACGTACTTGTGAGCTCAAAGCTAGCGGTTAGAGTATCATCTGATATACCTATATTATTGAGACCACCACAGGACTATTATACAGGATGGTCCTTGGGACTCTCTCTCGGTATTGAAGGCAGCAATCATCTCAGATGTCGTCGAAAAGAACGTCATGGTGGTGTAAGGTCCATGCCACTGGTAATATATTTGATTGTTTAACAACCTGTGATATTAAAAGAAGCCATCGGCCCAGATTTGTTACCGAAAAAAAAATAATACTTACATACAGTCAAAGTTTTTAATTATCACTACTAAGCGCAGCATGCACTCAGTTTTCTAAGAAAAATGTTTCATAAACGACCGTTGCCCAAGCTTTTTCTATATTATAAATAACTCCTTAGAGCTATGACTTTATACGGGGGTTGCTCTATACCTTCTGTCTTACTCGCACTATACAGGGTGTTCATTAAAGGGCCTCGTTATGAAGGTGGTTATGCTTTAGAATGCCAAAAAATATTTGTATAAGACCCCGCCCGGTAATGTCTTTATTTGTTATCTCATTCCCAATTCCTCAAATTTGTGCCTATATAAAGGGTGGTCCTTAAGCATTTTTGAGGATTGGAGTGATAGTACTTTCGGTTTTAGCAAGAAAGTAGGTTCATAGTAGGGGTAGACCTGTGGTAATATATTTTATGCAAAGGTATCATTCACATTTGATTATGTAGGGGACCATACTTTTGGTAATTATATATAAAAAAGTTCCATATAGATGAAAGCCCTTAGTAGCTCTGCAGGGACTGTCAGAATCTTTAATCTAATTATTATATATTGTCTCATTCTGAGAAGAATTGAAATACAAAAAAGTACTCATGTATGTTTGTGTAGAAATAGAATGAGGCAATGTTGTTACCTACTATCAAGACCAAAGTCAACTCAATGCATCTAGAGCTGCTAAACATCAGTTTTGCATTTTTTATGTTATCATACTTAAGCTAGTTTACAACATTTGGAAATGCCGGTGGCAAAAAAAATAAACCGGATTATTTTAATATCCTGCAGCCGCCATGCTATAATTTTGGGCAGGCCAGATTTGCATCACGATTTGCACCACATATGTAATCACCATGTTATCGAATGAGGCTATTTTTGATCTCATTATCTTCTCCAGGTCGGCCAATATTGATAGATTGTCAGAGTATATACATAATTAGTGATATCCGAAAAGTATTCAAATTAAGTCACAGCAGACATATGCCCCAAACACGCGAACTTGCCTTCTTGAGAACACGCATACTAAACATGCGAGCAGTGTTTACGATTTTTTGTAGTGTGTATATCTCAAATCAAGTATATATTATCACATACCCCACAAACTAAATGACTTGGAGGTAGCAATCGGTCAAGCATTAGCTACAATGGACGGTAAAGTGGTGGCTGATTTTCTGGAAAAGCTACATCTTTTATAATACAAATGATATATGATTTCAAATGGCATGTAGTGACGAACAATTCCATGTATTAAACTTCAACCTTTACTGAAACAAAACCAGGTAGCGTTCATTTGAAAAATATCTGGTATGCCTTGTGTAACTTATATTGTAGCCTGTTTCATTTTTATTTTCCACACCGATAGGAACGTTTTTAGGTCCATCAGATTCCGATTATTGCCTTGTGCATTACAGAACCCAAAGGACTTAGAATTTTTTCTGGTGTAAACATACGAGTACCTATTGCTTTAGATCGTTCTGCATCGTGTAACGAGGAAACTGTTGAATTGATTTTAATGAAATTTTGACACAGTATTACTGCCGTGGCGAGAATGGAAAATGCGTATGGCTTTTATGAATCGTGTCAGTGGCGGCGCAGAAATAATAAAAAACTAAAAATATAAAAACAGCTCAAACTCCGTTTTTAAGCGTTTTAGAGGCTCCTGAACATTTTCTGCCTACGGTTTTTTGAGTGGGGGTGAAATTGGGGTGGTTGGGGGGGTAGGGGATTGAAAAACTTAATAATTTGTTGTATTCATAATAGGTTGATTCTAATGAAATTTTGACACAGCATTATTACCGTGGTGAGGATGGAAAACGCGTATGGTTGTTAGAAATCATCTCAGTGGCATCGTAGCAATAATCAAAAAACTAAAAATATGAAAACAGCTCAAACTTCGTTTTTAGATGCTTTAGTTGTTCCCGATTGTTTTCTTCCTTTTTTGGGTGGGGGTGAAATCGGGGTGGTTGCGGGGTGGGGGGGTTGTAAAACTGAAAAGTTTGTAGAGTTGATAATAGACTGTCCATTGACCTGTGAAGGAAAAACCTAGCGGCATAACACAATTTTTTTGGGCTGGCGATGACTTGGTTGCTAAGAAAAATAATAAACTGGTATCAATCACTGTGATGTGTGGGAAGTACCGAGTCAATCAACTTGACTTAATTTTTTTATTTTAACATAATATATAAGCTATTTCGAATTATTGCTTCGCACCTGAGAAGTAAATTGTTTGCATCATATACTAGCAATTAATAGAAATCACAGCAAAAATAAATTCTGCGTCTATTTGGAGCCTATGTTACCGGAGAACTTTCTTAATACCTACGTACAATATCCGACCAAATGTCGAGAACACCCTGAAGCGCTGGTAAAGATAGCTAGATGGATATCTAGATGTTGTGTATAGTCTAAAAGCATACAAACAAATATACAAAAATCAAACTTTCTACGAAGATCGATTCAAACAACTAGTTTGGACCGTACATCGCTACACCGTATTATATTCTGAAAGCTTCCTTCTACAAATATATGTACGTACGTATCGAAAGAGGACTACTCGAGCTGGCGATGTGAATTTCAAAACGATATAACAGAATGGATTTACATAAACATCTATCGAACCTGGGCGTTTGAAGGAAAATTAAGCCCGCCGGCACCCATATACATTCAACGGGAAAATATCTGTTTATCTTGGGGTTCGCACCTCGCCGACGAGCCTCGGTGTGCAAGCGGGCGTATCTGCAGGATAATTTCATATTTATGAGCGCGTTTTCCAAAGTTTTAGACCGGTTTTGCTATGCACTTTATGTATCTCCAACTTTGGTCCGATGAGCCGAGCTGTTACTGTAAATGCTAATATTTTGGAACAAATGTCATGCGGTGACGTAGGTTGCGGTTGTCCATACTAAACCAAATTTTGAAGAATTGTCCGTACATGTGTGCCACTGAAAACATAAAACAAATTATGAAAGAATTCTGCCGGTACGCCATCTGGTAGGTAACGGCAACCAAAGAAAGTCGCTGCCAAAACAGCAGCATACTTCTTGGTGGAACGCCACGGCGCGTCCTCTTTGAGCCACCAGAGAAGCGCGGGTTCTATATGCCGCTGCATATTAAAGCTGATATACGAGGGTTGCTCTATATCTGTCTGCGTACTGGTGGATTGACGGAGATATAGAGCAACCCTCGTATAAAACAAATTGATAGTCTAAAACAAATCTCTCAACCTCGAGGTATATTTTGAGTGGCATAAATTATTTCTATATTTATTGGCAACAAAAAAAAAGAAATAATTTTGCCTTAATTTCGCTCTTAATTATTAAGATCATGTTACAAAGTGTAGGGTGAATGGGGGTTGGTAAATAAAGTACAGTTCAACGTACAGAAAACTCAGGCAACAACACTTACAAAGAAGTTTCACGTTAGCTCACCAACTGTGGTAATGGAGGGTCACCCCATAGTCGAGTAACCTTCCGTCAAGTTTTTGGGGATCAGCATCAACAATAACATGTCCTGGCATGACCACGTCGTCATTTCTGCTGAAACGGCATTTCAAAAGCTTGGAGTTTTGTTCCGATGTAGGAAGATGTATACACCAGAGCAACTACTGCTGCTCTACAAAGCACAGATACGACCATCTCTGGAGTATTGCTCCCATGTATGGGGATGCGCTTTGAAGCGCTATTTAAAGCTTATGGACACTATCCAGAACAGAGAAATTAGATTAATCGATACGCCTAATCTCACAAAGGACCTCCACAGCCTGGAGGATCGAAGAAGAGGGGCTGACCTGTCTCTGTTTTACAGATTCTATCATGGAAGATGTTTGAATGAGCTCTCCCAGATAATAACACCAAAGGCCATTCTAATCTGGAACACTATAGAGGCTCTGCGAGCTCACCCTTACGCTGTGGAATGAGCTGCCGCGGAATTTGTTTCCCGACGGCTACAGTCTGCAGCGTTTCAAATCTAACATGCACCGACAGCGCTACTACAGCACTGGGCTCTCAATCTTTGCAGGAGGCTGACCATAAAGCAAAATGGTTCATTTTAGGCAACCAGCTGCTCAAATTGATGTCGTGGTCCCTTAAATTGAACCTGCCCTCAGATCTTCATAAAGTAGGGATAATACTTTCAGGAAAACAAATTAAACTGGAGTAATGCCTATTCAAAAAATGTTGGTAAATACCGAAGCATAATTTTTTTCTAATAATTGCTAACAAAATGTCTAAGGAAATTGTGTACTGCAAGAGATGAACACTTGAAGGTTACTAGGACGAACTAGCTGACGCACCATTAATATGAGACGTTCCAGACGCTCCGCTACCGAGGATATAAATATTCATTTAATGTAAAGCCTATTCATTCTTGTTTTGTTGTTGCTACTGTACATTTCAATAAAAGTCTTTTTAAAAAAGCTTTTCAGTGTTCCGTGTTCAGGAATCATAACTTGAATATTTTCTTTTTTGGTCCAGCACCAACACGTTTCCAATGGAACAAAGTGTGGCAGTGCAGGCACTGAGTCATTTCAACTTGATTTTCCGTTTTGCGTTCAGTACAGAACCACGAGAGTTCAGGTTTAGGAGCGTTAGAAATTTAGAATGGCCATAATTAAACCGGGATTCAACTACAGGCTTCCTAAGTAGTTCAATATGAGTACCTAGCTTTAAAATCAAGAATAACCCCATATTTGAATAAGTTTTTAGAAGCACTATTGTTATGTAGCTTTATAAAACATATAATAAATAAATTATAAGATTGAAAGAACAAACCTACATTGTTTTAGTTAGATTTGAAGCCTTCGCCAAGTTCATAGAATATTACTTTGCTCGTGGTCGAAATATTCAACACTTCACAGATCTGTATGACGTTGTCCTAATCTAATCAACCGAGTTGCAAGAAGGTTCAAAGGTGTGGTGTTGAATACTCGATGGCAACATTGCCAAGTTCTACGAGAAGTAACAAAAACGCCAAGAGTTCAATTTGGGAGACAGTTCAATATGGGCAACCCCACCCTATAGTAAAAACGTTCAAGTTGTACCCAGCAGTAATCCTATGATCTTAATTTCACTAAAAGTTAATCTAATTCAGTACCAAGGATCATGTATTATAAAAGCCTCAGCGTCGCGTGCCGTATGTTGAGGACAGAACCATCCAGGGCGGTACTAACGTTAAAGAAGAAAAGCAAATGTGGTTGTTTATTAGATTTTTAATAGATATTTACAGTACAAAACGTACAATAATTAATAGCATCCAAACTTACATTCTAATAATGTTAATTATTAATACAAATCAAAAATGTGGAAATAAAAAGAAAATAACACAAGTAGAAATCAGATTCAGATGAGGCGCTATCATTTCGATTGGTAAGAATCTCATTTGGTCGCGTATTTAAAAACGATGACTCTACTTTTATTACGTGTTTAATGAAGTTTCGCTATTTTTACTGACTTATTAAATGTACCTGATCTCTAATAAGGTTTATAACTAATGAGCAATTTTTTTTTTATTTAAAAAGAAACCGCATCAACCACACAGAGCTATTAGCAGCGCAGACCGTACAATTAATTGTAAAGCTAATAGGTATTCACATTGATTAAATTTTAAAAAATAGATTAATATCCTTGATAAATTTCAACACATTTTTGGATTGTAGCGGAAGTACTTGGTGTCTCTGGATATGTGGTTGGATATTCTCTCGTTCAACTAAAATATGCAGAGCATAATGATATGGATCGTTGTAGTCCTCTCGTTACACGCTGGGCAGACTGGACCTTCAGTTTCTTCAAAAAAGTGCTTATGTAGTAGCAACATATAGATATTGGAAAGCAGTACTTTAAAAAAGTATTGGTTCGCCATCTATCTACCAAAGCCGGTACCTGAGCGTTTAGTCTGAGGAACCGAGTACTGTTTATGTGACTCGTTTAAAAGCATCAGGTATAGGAACCTGCGGATACGACAACAAACAGACTCTCTTTTTGTAGAACACTCATTTAACACTCCCGACATTCGGTTTATGCTAAAAAGCAGCTTAAATCAATCGAAGAGTAGCAATTTCATTCATTCATCCGAAACCAATCGTTGTATCCGCAGGTTGTTATACCTGATGATTTTAAACGGGTCACATAAACAGTACTCGGGTCCTCAGATTAGACGTTCAGGTACCGGCTTTGGTAGGTAGATGGGGAACCAATACTTTTTTAAAGTACTGCTTCCCAATATCTATATGTTGCTTCTACTAGCACGAGTTTTGCCAGCTAGGCACTAACAGGCAGTTTCATTTATTCGTCTGAGACCTAAATCACACTGACGAGCTTTAATAAAAGCGAAACGACGTCGTCTGTGATTGGTTTCGGATGAATCAATGAAATTGCTACTCTTTAATTGAGTTAAAGTCCTTTTTAGCATAAACCGGATGTCGGGAGTATTAGAAAAAAGAGTGTGTTTGTTGTTGTACCCGCAGGTTTCTATACCTCATGCTTTTACTTCCCACACCGATAGGTGAGGGGAGTATTGAACAGGTCACATAAACAGTGGTCGGATACTCAACTTGAACGCTCAGGTACTGGCTTTGGTAGATGGATGGCGAACCAATACTTTTTTAAAGTACTGCTTCCTAATATCTATATGGTGCTACTACTAGTACGAGTTTTGCCAGCTAAATCATACTGAAAAGCTTTAAGAAAAGCGAAACGACGTCGTCTGTGATTGGTTTTGGATGAATGAATAAAATTACTACTCTTCAATTAAGTGCTCATGTGTAGCCAGAGTGTGCCCTAGTCGTAGTCGTGACATAGTTATTTATTCTCTTCTATTTGCAGGGGTGAATTACATGTGATTTTCTAGACTGCTGTTCCATTCTTCTTGCCACTATGCCACTGATTTGTTACATTATCTTTTATCAATTGCTTTAGGGTGTACAAGGTACTGCTACTATTTGTTTGATACTACTGCTAATGCTGCTGCTCTGTCCGCCTTTTTGGTGCCAGGTATGCCGGCATGTGATGGTACCTACAGAAACTTTATGCTTTTGTCCGTGTTAATCAATTGGTGCAGACATTCCTGGATTTCCTTAAGTATGCTATTGCGAGGATACAACCGTCTTACACCTTCCAATGCACTCAACGAGTCTGTTAGTACTAGTTTGTGATAGAGTGAAAGATACTTACTGGTTTTCGGATATTATGACACAACCAAACCTCACTTTGTGACTTTGAAGCATCTGTGAAAATCAATTGGCGGTTTAAATACGATTCTATTATAGTTTGGTAGGTACTTGTTATATACAACTATATGAATTGTTTCGGTTTTAGGGTAACCCTTTAAGGTTATATCAAAATCTGGAAGTTGAGTGGGGATTTTTTTTGAAAAAGCAGACGAGTACAGATAATCAACAGTAATATACCTGTTCATGCCTAGCAACAGTGAGAATGCGGCTAATTGAGGGCTGTCAACTTATTTTTTAATTCTTTACATAATTTTATTTCAAATGACATACCTAAAATGAACTAAAAACACACATAGCTGCAAGTTATGTTATCGAATTAATTACACGAAATTAATTACACGTAATTGCGGCTAATTTTTAACCGGCAAACTATAGCTAATCTATTCTATATTTTCTCAATATTCGTTCAAAGTTAATTTTATCAAAAAAATATCGACCAATGGGATCTTAGACTATAATTGGCATACTTCTTGATACGCTTATGTCATTTGAAATCTATCATAGTGATCGGGGGTTAGGGTCGGTCATACTTGCTAAATTACGAATGAATGTTGCTGTTTCACGCCACAGAAATGTGCGAAAACAACAAATAACAGATCTATGAATGGCTTGCCTAGCCCAGGGGGGATGAGACGTCAACGGTACGGATAGCCCGATAGGATGGGGTAGAGGTAGAGTAGGGGCAGACATTATCACGTTATCAGTAGTTCTTCGGTCGTTGGTCGGTGCGTGTGTGTGTTTTACAGTTATTTTCGGTGATGATTTTCTGGATTATTCAGTGTACATATTTAGTTTATTGACTATGAACTGTGTAACAGCAGCCTCTGGTGTATGGCCTCAATCGAAACCAGGTAGGAAGATTCTACTGTTTTTGTTAACTAGGGTACTGCCGCCAATATGAAATAATCGTTTGTTATTCATATACTAGTAGGATACAGTGTGTCCCAGCTAAAATTTGCCACCCGCTTTCTCTCTGAAATACAACACGTCGATTTGTATTTCGAGGGGGATCTCTTCCACCGAGTACGTCATTATTGTGCAATCAACCCCCTCATCCCCAGAAGCTCTTACCTCAAAATCTTAAATTAGGCTACCATGCTTGTGATATATCATTTTGAAGGGAATTCATTGAAAAATAGAACAATTTAATCGGATTAGAGATTGATTCACTATTATGCAAGTTAATGAAAAATATGGTGATTATAAAAATGAAATATTATGGGATATGCGCCCCCACACGGTCGGGTTAGAATATATCCCATCGTATATCCTGCATGTCGTAAAAGGCGGCTAAAAGGAACCGAACTACTGTCGGTATAAACAGTAACCTTTTCTCAACCAACAGCTTTGGGTGGACGAGTTGAGAAGAGCCAGGACACTTTCTTGTCCTTGCGGTGAGAAATTGCCCCTAAAGGCGGATGAACCAGCAGATACCATCCGGTCAACGGCATGAGGATGCAGAAAGCAAATGGGAAACTACTGCATTAAAGATCTTAAAGATATCCCAAGAGAAACTCGCAAAATGAGTAAATGCATTTTACGAGTTCACAGCATGTCTGTTAAGACATTGTGACTATGATGATCTGAAATATTATCGTATGAAACGTTCTAAATTCTAAATGGCAACCATTTTGTTCTATACATATGTGCAGGCCATATTCGAAATGCCTTCGCACGTTTCTCAGCACTAACCTCCAGTAAATTTACAGAACTGGATTGTCATCGTTTTCAGAGGTGAGTGATTGGTTTATGGCCTGCTAGATCTCCTGATTCGACGTCTTTAGAATTTTTCTATGGGGTCATTTAAAAGCTATTGTCTTTGCTCTCAAACCTGAACCTTTGAATGAAATTCTTCAACGCATGATCGAAACCTGCCATGGTATCCCATATCATATTTTTGCAACTGTACGTCAAAAATTTGAACATCGCCTATATCACTGGCCAATAACGGGCAACATTTTGAGCACCTATGCAATAATAAGTGATATTTTCATGTGTTTTTGTTTTCTAACTGATCGAGTTAAGATATTTAAAGGTTTCTTTTAATTTTATCGAAAAAGAATAGGCCGATTTTAAAAAATCAAAAAAATTTCAAGTCATTTAAAATATCTAAGGAGATGATTCTGGAGGGCAGAATGTACAAAGGAAGAAACAGTGGTTTTCGATATTCCTTGGTTGGAGATTTTCAAATGAATAATAAAGCACCCTGGGCCTTAAATAATATTGTTTTGTTATTCTGTTATGTAAGTTAGACCTTTTTGTGATTCTTAGAGTCAATCCTATTAATTAAAGTTATTTTGTACTTTCAAGCTATCTGCAATATAGACAGTGAGCCAGTGATCGGCAGACTTACGGTATTTTAGCAATCTTCATATTGATGCTACATATACTATGACACATGCCGTAGGTGAAACGGGGATTCACTATCCCCGACGACGGTTCCTTTGGGCGTCAGCGGGAGCCCAAAAGCCCCAAAATTCAAGTTACATCATTTTAGCAAGTCCGCCTTTTTAATATGTTGTAGTATATACCTTTTCTTATACAAAAAGTCAATGGCAGACACCTATGCCAGTTCTTATTGCATTTTAAAAAAATTCGAAGGATGAAAAATTTATGAAAAGCTACGGTATCTTAGCAAGCATAAAAATCATATATGTTATCATTATAAATATAGTTTTTGAATGACAGACAGGTGGGTTCTAAGATACTGGCAGATGCTATAATGTCTCTGTCATAAATGTTTGACCTTTGAAATTCTTCAACACCCGTTAGGAACCAGAGCAGGTGTCTGCCATCGGGTTTTTGTACAAGAAAAGGTATATACTACAATATATTAAAACGGTAGACTTGCTAAGATCACGTTTTAGACGCTATTTTTGACGTTGTTTATTTAACTGACACAGAGACATTATAGCATCTGCCAGTATGATGGAACCCAGCTAGGTGTCTTCAGAAACTACATTTATAATAATAATGTGAATAATATTTGTGATTTTCATCCCTGCTAAAATATCGTAACTTTTCATAAATTTTTCAGCTTTTGAAATTTTTTAAAACACATTAGGGGCCGGGACAGGTGTCTGTCATTGGGTTTTCGTATAAGTATGGTATACAGGGTGTCCCAAGAGTCAACGTCAAGCCGCAACGGGGTGACAGGATTGGTTGTAACTATCATGAGAAAAATCAAAACAAAAATCTATCCCATGCAGTTTGAAAATTATGGGCATTTAAAAATTTAAATTATAACAACTTTCCAGTTATTGTGGCTAACTTTTATTATCTTTGTTCATTTAAACCGTAACCCTAAATAACATTTCTGACACAGTAAACAATTGTGACACAATTGCCCCAAGTTTTCTAAAATGAAGACTGTTTATTAAACTATGAATTTAAAATTTTCAAACTTTGCCGACTTTGAAAGGCTTAAAAAGATGTACTTATTATCTGGGCACATTTAATGCGAGAAGACGGATCCCAGTATCGCTTTAAAGAAGCCTGTGGACCGAAATTTCCAACGGCAAAATTGTTGGGCCTTTTGAGCTGCCTGAGAATTTGAATGACACGAATTACCTACATTTTTTACGATAAAATTTACCCACTTTGTTACAGGACGTACGACTAAAGCGGCCTACAGACGTTGATGTAAGCTGCGATTCCTCAATCGACTCAAGGTTTTATGAAACTTGCATAAGTTGCATAAGTTCCTACTCAAATCGAAACCTGTTGCGATGCCAGAATCGACTTGATATTTCATGCACGTTTCATGCAACACAAGAATAATAGGGTGGGCTTAATTCTTTGCATCGACGCAATACTATACACGTTGAAACCTGCATCACTGCATCAGCGTCACCGGCTCGGCGACATGGCTCACCGACCATAATAGGATTCCAGAATCTGCATCGCTGCAAGCCGCAATTGATACCAAATTCGTGATTTAGTACCACGCACTTGCGTTATGAAACGTATAAGTCGATACCTGAATCTCAGCACACATCAACGTCTGTAGACCGCTTAACAGATTGTCGCCACATGAGGTATCAACAAGATGGCTGCCCAGCGCATTACGCAGTGCAAGTAAGAGGTTTCGTTGACCAAAAATATCCGGGAGGTGGAGGTGGACGTTCAGGCACTATCTCGTGGCCAGCCCGTTCCCCAAATTCAAATCCCCTGAAATTTTGTTATTGCGGTGTTCCCAAAGAAAAAGTTTATTCAAAGCCCATTGAGAGCGTAGCCGAGCTGCGTAAACTAATTTCTCAAGCTGCTGAGAACATCAACCCTCGAGGATATGCCTGGCTAATAAGTAGATCTTTTTTAAGAAGATTTAGGGTGTGTATTGTGGCTGATGGTAAACAATTTGAACATTTATTGCCTGACTTTTATTCCAATAAACCTAAACTAAGCTAGGTCAACATTTTTCATTATTTTATTAATTTTATTTTTGTTGACTTTGCTAAAAGTGGCGTCACCACCTGTCTCGCTCACTCATAGCAAATATGTTCATTATCCATCTCTCTCATCACTTTGCCGTAAAACTAAGAATCTACCAAAAGCTTGTGCGAATGAAGAACATCTCGTATGAGTGAAATGGGTTAGCAAAAAATCGGGTTACTTGAGGTTTTTACTTTTTCATCGTTTTTTTAGTACGAAACTAACAAGTATTGTACCATTTTACAATCCTAGTTAAATGTGCCAACTTTTAATGGAACTTGGCAACACACTTTAGTGCATTTTTTTTTAAAGGAGTGTTTTTCAAAGTTGACAAACTTTAAAAATTTTAAATTCCTAGTTTAACTAATACCTAGTCTTCATTCTAGAAAACTTGGGGCAATTGTGTCATTATTTTTGACTGTGCTTCTAGAAATGTTATTTAGGGTTACGGTTCCAAAGTTCAAATGAATAAAAATAATAAAAGTTAACCACAATAACCGGAACATTGTTATAATTTGACCAAATTTCTAGGTTATTTTTTAAATGCCCATAATTTTCAAACTGCATGGGATAGATTTTTTTTCTGATTTTTCTCATGATAGTCACACCTAATCCTGTCACCCCGTTGCGGCTCGACGTTGACTTTTGGGACACCCTGTATACTACAGCATATTACAAAAGGAGACTTGCTAAAATGACGTAACTTACATTTTGTCACTTTTAGACTGCCGCTCACGCCCAAAGAAACCGTCGCCGGTGATAATGAATCCCCATTTCGCCTATAGCACGTGTAATAGTATACCTATCATCAGTATGAGGTTTGCTAAAATACCGTAAGTCTTTCTATCACTGACTCTTAGACTAATAAGAGCGCGTCTTTCAAGTGTTTCATTATAACCAAGTTTGGCGTGAACTCAGCCTTGATTGTTGGCACCAGGAGAATTCGTTCTGCCAATAATTCGACCATAACCCGCCCGACACAATTTGTATTGAACGCGTAAATGTACCACTAAGCTCGTATCAAGTTAAAGCCCCAAGGTGGTCAGTTAACTGTACTACCGAAACTGATTCAATTTACATGTTGATATAGTAATGAGCAGAGATCCAGCCACCACTTCTAAGACAGCTCCCGTTTCAAGTTCCTTTAATTTGTAAATCCAATAAGACCTTGATGCCGGACTGAGGGTCAGCCCTCAAAGGGATTTGCTAGGCGAGTTTGTGTTTAATTTGGTGTGAATTAAACAGGAATAGAGGAACCGAGGTGTGATCTCTGGGAAATTGATATGGCCTTTGGTGGAACGATTTTCCTGCCCCCTCTGGGTATCAGCAGAAACAGAACTCGCGGTGTCTGCTACTGTTAGTTTAGTTAAAGCAGGCAGCAACTCTTAGACTGAGTAATATTATCCTTACGGTGCCGACAGGGCCGTACTACAAAGCCAAAAAGCTTCTATGTTGCTATGTCCATAGTAGATGCATCAATGAAGAATACAAGCATCAAATGGGATTTTTATATGCTACAATATTATAATGTACAGGGTGTTACTAAATGATATGCCGTAATTCCAAGAGCATATCTCTAACCGAAATTTAAATAGATAAGTTTATGTAAACACGTATATCCTAAGGAATGATTTCAACTTCGACTTGGGTCAGAAATGACAAGAAATAACAGCCTACCAAGAAGAACCAAGATGTTTTACATTCTTTTTACTTCCCAAACCGACAGAAAAATTTGTTGTATAACAACAACAACACCCAATTTTTTTGAGTCCATCCAAACATTACCTTGCCTATTGCAGAAACCAAAGGAATTTTCTGATTTTCTGATATACCCTGAATTTACTTGACACGTGATATTTTCGTAACTAAAGCGGTTCAAGCAGGAACTTAGTTGTTACACTGAATGTTCATAACGTGCATCAAAAACCTTCTTTTTGTACGTTATCCCGGAAACTCACCCCAAACCTTTTATATTCAAATTTTTAAGTAACATCTGATAGGGTTTCCTACATACATGATATCCCTATTTTATTTTAAATCTTGTGGCATCTTTGGTATCATAATCAAACTTATGTTTTCGTAAAATCATAAGCATAATATAAATAGAATGAGAATTTGTTTGACGCAAAGAAACGGATAAAAAACAGAAATTAATAGGGTCTTCAACACTACTGAATGGCCTATCATACATGCTTTCGAAAACAAATCTACTTATCCTGTTTTATTCCAAAAAGATTATGTCTCAAATAAATCCTTATTTTATTTACCTAAAGCCGGCGCCACATATGCGGGTATTTGCCGAATATCAATATTCGCCGTTTTTTCAACCTTGCTCGCCGAATAGCGAGCACGTATCGCCCTTTAGCCGAATAGCATATAATCGGGGTTCGTTGCTCGCCGAATACCGCATATGTGGTGCCGGCTTTATTAGCCGAATAGCAAATAATCGGGGTTCGTTGCTCGCCAATACCGCATGTATGGAGCCGGCTTTATGCTAATGTCTCTAAGAAAAAACCTGGTTTGTGTATGAAATCATAGGAACAGCAAGATTTTAGATAAAATATTGACCCCATTCATGCAGGACAAGCTGTGGAGCGCTACTTGCAAAACATGTTGGGTGTGAATTTTGGAGGCCGAAGTACAAACATTTCTTTTCAAAATCATGGTATGATAGGTTATTCAGTAAATAGAGATTTGGAAAAACTATCATGTGCTATTTGAGAAAAAAAGCTGGAGGTGACTTTTAAGGGTTGAAGTACAAACACGATGTTTTGAAAGTACCGATAGGCCCCATTGTACTTTAAAAAGTTCCACTCGGTTTTCGTTTGAACTTTTTTTTGCTACGAGAATACCTCGTGGGAAGGAAATTCAGGGATATCCTGTATATCACTCTGTATTGAGTAACTGGCTTTTAATGAAGTTTTGGCACAATATTATTACTATGGCGAGGATGGAAAGCGTGTGGCGGCGCAGGAATCATAAAAAAACTAAAATATAAAATGAAAGTGAAAAAGTTGTTGCAGCGAGGTTTTCGAACGACATAACATGCTTTTCAGCTTTATCTGAATGCTGCCCTAAAAATTTCTGATTGAGATAATACGCCTTTTGTTGACGTTCTCTCAGTAACCGCTGCACTTTTAGGTCCATCCAAATATTACCTTGCCTATTACAGAACCCAAGTTACTTATGATTTTCTGATATATACACACGAGTATTGCTTTAGATCGTTCTGAATTGTGTAAGGTGGAAATTGTTGAATTGATTTTAATGGGATTTTGACACAGTAGTACTATAGTTGCGAAGATGAAAAGCTCTTATGATCTTTAGAAAGTGTGTCAGTGGCGGCGCAGAAATAATAAAAAAACATTTAAAACACAACAAACTTCGTTTTTAGGCGATCTGGGAATTCCTGATCGTTTTCCACATTTTTTAGAGGGGTAAAATTTGAGTAATTGAGGGTAAGGCGGATGGTCAAAGTAAAAAACTTGTTGTACTGGGTTCTTCGTTGACCTGTAAAAGAACGACATAACGTACGTTGCAAAAGTTTTAGAATTTTTTTCAAAATTCGGAAGCTAGTTTCATCGTTGAAAACAACTCAGAAATCGTTACCATGGTAATCAGTCAACATCTAAACGTAACAGTAGAACCATTTTGGTTTGGTTTCTGTTGCCACAATTTATCGAACGATCCGTGAATGCGAAGAAGTTATTCCTTGTATAAATTTACCAAAAAGTGGACGTCCAAGAGCGTTGAATGGTGCTACAATTTAAAGAATGGTCAACAGAAGTGAACATCAAGCTGGAACTTCACACGAAAACTTGGGCGCATTTTTCACGTCAATGCTAGCACAATCTGTAGAGATATGAAGAGAAATAGCTTAAAATTCCGAAAAAGAAGAAAATGTCCAAAGTATTCCCCAAATTAGTTAGAAAGAATTCCTCAATGCTGTCGCAATTTACGTCGTACTCATTTTGCTGGCAACATAAAAATTATTCTTGACGTTGAAAAGTATTTCACATTTTCGAACTCAGAAATCAAAGGTAATGATGATTTTTATAGAGACTTTGCAACCTGTCCAGATAATGTAAAAGTTAAACGAAAAAAAAAAAGTTTGAAAACAAAGTATCAGTGTGGTGCGCCATATCAGACAACGGTAATTTACAGCCGTACGTTGGACGAGTTAGGGCAGAAGCGGTTACCACAGAAGTATACACTCAAAGATGTTTGCCTAAACTATCCAATTTTATTAATACCCACCATGCTAATGAAAATATAATGTTTTGGTTAGATCTGGCTTCAAGTCATTATGCTTTGCGAACGAGAAACTGGCTAGAACAACACGGAATACCTTTTGTACCACGAAACGACAACCCTCCCAAACTTCCTCAAGCAAGACGACCTATCGAAACTTTTTGAGCCCAACTGAGTGCCAAAGTTCATAAAAATGGCTGGGAAGCTCAAAACATACAGCAGTTAAGAAGAAGAGTAATGCTAAAGATCAGAGAAATTGATTTAGAATCTGTCCAAAACTTAATGAGGAACATTAAGAGGTAATTGCGAGCCGTGGAAGATCATGGCATATTAGCAATACTTAAATACCACTTTCATATTAAGAAATATTATAGTTTTTTGTAGTTTTTGTTACAGTTCAAAATTATTATTGTGAGAAATTTTTTAATTTTTGAAAAATTTCTCAAGATCTTTGCAACATACGTTAATATACTTTTCAGCGTGATCCGAACGCTGCCCTACCTTAGACAGAAAATTATATTTGAAATTATATTGTTGCTGGTATTTCTGTAGTCTGTAGCTAATGACTAAAGTGATAGAAATGGATTTTCTAAAACGTGCCGTGGGCCGTGGGAGAGTTCTATAAAGTTATCATTTTTGAAAATTGTGTTAGTGGTAGTGAAAGTAAATTAAAAAAGAAACAGTACAATATCAAATCCGTTCAATCTCTGATCATTTTCTACTTCTTTCTCGAAGGGGCTAAAGTGAGCCGAGATATGATGGGGTCTCGGATAGAGGGGTAGGGAAAAAGTGGAATATTTTATTGCCCTTTAAAGATAGATATTGAAGCAAGTAACTATTTAGGAGAGACTTTGTATTGGATGTTTTTTGGCGGACAGGCGATGCTTTGGCAGTAAAAATATCTCAGACTTTAGCTTTATGCTTGAATGATATCGTAATGTGTGAGAAGTACTGATCCAGTCAACTTGACTTCATCTTTTTTGACAGGCTATGAAGTGGTTCTTAAAGTTTTTCCTTAGAAACCAAGTGAGATACGAAAAGACATCAAGAGAGAGAAAAGTTGTGTTTTTATCTGTTTAATCTGAAATCAAAATCTATTTTTTTAGATCAGTGGCGCACATTTTTTTTGCTAATATTAATCGTAGGACTGATCGCCTGAGACGCCACTGGAAATGATAGTGATCTTCTAGTCAGTAATGTTCACTAAACATCGATGTGCAATCGATAGTCCGATAGGCCTATCGATGTTTTCCGCGGCGCGTTAAGATTGCAGAGGGTTCGCTCGGTTTCATGAATCAAACCAGCCGGTACCGTTATTTGTTTACGTTTTCTCTCTCAAACTGTGTATTTTTTAATCGAGAACATGTACACGAAAACAACTAAAAGGTAATTTCATTGAACTCATGTGACACTGTGGAAAAGGAACCAGAAAGTGTGTGGACATATTTTGGCAATGCAACTTTTCCTTCATAAAAATATGTAAATTCAATGAAAATTTGCGAACAAGATGTCTTTCACACTCCAGTTCAAACGTTCGTTAAAATAATGTCTCTATAATTTTAGTAGTAAGTAGAAGTATTATGTACAACTTCTGTATAAAAACAATTATTTCAATAAATGTATATGTTTTGTGTGTTACTACAAAGGAGTTTTTTATCTCAAACTTTACCTCAAAATGCATTCATTATAAAGATATATAAATATAACTTGCCGAAGCAATTGCTAAACAAACGAAATGAATTTATAATCAACCAAAACAAACTCAATATGTGCAACTGCAACCTATCCGGAAATATCGATGTTTGCACATCGGTCCAACCGATGTTTTCGGGTACTATAGATAGATTATCGGTAGCCGATAGTCGATGTTTAGTGAACACTACTAGTCAGAGTCTTATTGCAGTGAACAGCATTGCCAAATTAGCTCGTTAACTTCTTGCAATAGATACACAAAGTGGTAATTTGTTCCAAAGACAGAACGAACAACGAATTCCCTCGTCTCTTTTTGCTTACTCGGTTATCTGCGAGTCGGAAGAGCATGAAATTAGCCTCTAACGGCGATGATAATTCTCTGATTTTTTCCTCTTCTCGCGATGGTTACACTTGGTATAAATCTCGAAGAGGAGAGGAGCGGCGATGCATCCCGGAAGAAAAACGGTCCTCCAGGAAATTAATGGCAAATGGAAGGAAACGAAATCGGGGAAATCGAGCAGCTCGCCGCACTGTTTCAAGTTCGGCATATTGCGATCTATAAGTTTGTTCGTACAGCAGCTTGGAACAGTTCAGTACTTTACTGCGTTTGCGCAAATCGAATTTAGCATTCCAATAAGCCAAATTTATTAAGCTGGGTAAAAAGGTGCGTACAGCTTAACGGCATCGTTTTAGCTGACCGAAAGATCTACAGAGACCTAGTGACGGCTCGTGACTTAACAGACCGGTGGAGCCAAAGTATAAAAAATAACCTAAATTTATCGACACCTTAAAAAATGTAAATAAAACACAATAAAAACTAAATATAACCTATGTACAAAAACACTTACTTACTTTTAAATTTCCCGGTATGCAAAATCTGATCATCTTTCCTTATTTTATTGCAAAAGTGTCAACAACTTGTTTGTTGAAATTGTCAATGTTATTAAAAACTTTTTTTCGGTCGATAACCTTCCAAGAGCACTGATTTTCTTTCACAGAGTTTCTTAAAAACGACTTAATCCTTTTTAGATTGGCAAAGGCACTAAATCGGTAACTCCATTCTTCGTCCAGGTAGGACCGCCACCAAACAAAATACATGGGAAACAAAAAAATGCGTTTTTTTATATCACATCCACAAATCCAATTGTTTTTATTGTACATATCGAGTGAACTTCCGTACTCGGCTTTTAACATTCGACGAACTAGACACATTTTGCGTTTTTTTAATATCTAAATCGGGAAGCGGTCTTCCTAATTCCTTAATATCAATTTTCTCCTCAATCGAGTAAGTGGAAAACGGCTTTAAAAAAGATAGCTAATACTTTTCATTTTCGCAATAGTCCCTCACTTATTACGAATCACCACTACATATTATTAAAACAACTTGCAACTTTCACGTCGGGGCGCGAAACGACGGTAAAAATCAATCCGAATATTCGCAATCGACAACGATAACCCGACAACAAGGTCTAGTCTTGATGAGCCAGTAGTTACCTGGCTCCTTTTCCTATTAAAATCACGCTCTGCGCATAACGTTAATATGACCTCATTTAAGCTTTCGACTAGATGTATTATAGCAAATTGGTGTCGCTGGCAGTTTGGCTCCGACAACGCACGCCGTGCTTTCAAAGCAATAGTCTGGTCGTGATTGGTGAAAAATTAGGATAGTATATTGGATTTTTGTGAATATATAATTTTTGCTAAATAATTTTAAGAAAAATGGTATGTAATATAATATTTAAAAGCAGCACAAATAGTTATGTAGGTTAGGTAGGTTCTAGCCTCTTTGTGTCTTGTCGTCCAGAGCTGGGACGTCACTGTTGAGGTAGCGCACCCACAAAGACTCTAATCCAATGAAGACTGACACTTCTGACTGCTCAACTACTTAGAAACCTTTTAGCTACCCTAGAGAGTAGGTGCAACAACACGGGATTCGCTATGATTTTCAATTGCTCTGTTCCACAAGTGAATGACGTAGGCTAAGGGGTCACCGGTAAACCTAAGTGTATCTACATAAATTTTGTCTAATATGGTTAAATGCGGATTTTGATCTGACTAATGTATTTCAGACAACATCTCTCTCCATACCATACCATAACTACAAACAAAATGTCGAAAGAAAGAAATCGCTAGGCCTCGGAAGTTATTATTATAAATCAACAACTATGGCTTAAGGCGGCTCCTACGGAGAGCATAAACGGTCATTTTCGAGTGATCTAATCCCAATTCCTGACGCTCTAGTTTTCAATATTTTTGCATGAAATTTTTACATGAAGTTTAGAAGGAAATTACACAGGGAGCTATCGAAGCATTTTTTGAAAAAGATTGGTTGAACATGAAATATGATCGCTTGAAGTTGCCTATTTACTTCGTCAACTTTGTAATTTTTTTAAGAAAAGCCCAGAAGCAAAAATGAAAAAATGCTTCGATATCACTCTGGGCAGTTTCCTTCTAAACATCATGTGAAAATTTCATGTAAAAATATTGGAAAATGAAGCGTCAGGAATTGGGATAAGAAACATCTGCAAATCGCCTTCCACTTCAATTTTACAACTTCGGACGACGAGCTAACATGACTGTTTCCATTTCTTCGCGCACTTGTTTATTTATCACGCTCACCGTCGGTTCCTTTTCAGCTCCCCGCATCTTCCGGAGAAACTATTCCGGATTGTAGGAGCAGCGTTAACCCCCAAGGACTGGCAAATGCTGTACACAAAAAAGGCGCCAAACATGATGTAAATAATTGTAGAGGAATTGCAGTCATGCCAACGACAGAACGAGTGCGAATCCAGAATCCTAAGAACCTTAAGAGAAGGCGATATTTCGACAAAACAACCCGTAGAATAGTCTGGTTTGAGAGCTGGGAAATCAGCCATAGACAGCATAAAACAACAACAATAGTGATAGATAAGCACACATATCCCTTAACGACTTAAAAAGCAAACATGAGTAACATAGAAATAAAGCTATCTCTAATTTTGGCACGAAAGATGGTATAATGGTATATTTATATACATCAGTCTCTGTTCAAGTGGCAGAAACAATGTAAAAATATGGGAAGAGATACCCTATTCTCTGCGGTCAACCAAATAATTGAGGCGGAAGATATCGACAACCTTAGTTATGTGGTAAGAAAACTGCAAGCAGCTTATATCGAATGTAGACTAAAAATGAGCCAAAAATGAGAATACTTGGTAGTTGGAAAGAATATATTGAGGAATTCTCTTAGAAAATACACAATTTGTGGTATTAAATGAAGTCAGAAACAATGTGCTTAAATGCAGCTCTATGAAATCAACCAATTTAAAAAAAAAAGGTACCTATACCTAGTAGTAGAAATAAAAATAATCTGCAGGCTACAGAAGTGGAATATATGTGCAGTAACAAGGATGGATAGAATCCACAAAGGCCAGGTAAGAGATAGAATGGAGCTAGATAGAGCTATAATATACGAGATTAAAAAACACGGATTGTGTTGTTTGGTAATATTGACAGGCTGTGACCACCCGAAAAAAGAAAGAGGGGACGACCCAGGAGAATCTGAAGAGGTGACTTCAACAGAAAGGCTGACTTAGAAGAAAATATCGTCCATAATCGTAAACTATGGAAAATATGTAATATAAATCGCAAAAATAAAATATAATATCGTGGTGGCTGTAAAAGAAGTAGTATATCGTAAGCACCCTGCTGTATGCAAATTGTCACCCTTCATAATTTTTTATGGTATCTCTATTGTATTTTGTAGTGCTGCTTTATTTAGTTTGCTGTTATTTGCATACTGTCCTTCGTAATCTGTCTGATTGCAGTCGTGAAATTCATGTTTCTAATTTCAAACCATGCAAATTCTCTTTTATTTGGTAGAATAGTCGCTTACAGGGTTACACCTCTATCAGTACTGCAATGTTATAAATGACTACTGATAGAATAGCACCTTTCATCATAAATATTCTTGATACTTTGTCCAAAATCGTTTATAGAGATATTACACCTACGAGCATTTTGTGCCCAAGAAATACAATGAAGTACCTGAAGGCACAGAAGAATTGAGTTGTATCACCTGTTTAAAAAACAGGTATATCAAAATAGGTAAATCAAATCAAAGTAAATCAAGATAAGTACATAGGACTATTAAGGCAAAGGTGTGTTCGCCCAGATATTTTTTCCTAATATAATATTGTGCGGACTAATAAATTCCGAGGTTTGAAGTTGGCTATGTATATTGCTAATGTAATTTGTTGGATTATCCACCGTCCTCCTATAGTTAGCCATTTTTATACAATCTATTGTATTGTTGCTGAACATTCGCGCACAAGGATGTGCCTTTTCCGTAGTTTCAGCATTTATACTTCTATTTCTTAGTTCTCATTGTTTGTTACTTCTTATAAATGTGTCATATTATTATTATTAACTCCTGCCATTTCAAACTTTTTTTGACGATCAGGTCAAATATCACAGGATAATGAAGGATTTAAAATATATCTCCACTTCCTAGTCATTCTAAATATCGCCAAGTTGATTCTAGAATTTTATAAGTTTGCGCATGGGGTTATAGAATATCCTTAACAAATGAAAGAACTTTCTGTTGGAACAAACCTATATAATAGCCGCAGTCCGACAGAGAGATAAAACAGAGAGATTACAAAGCTGTTCCTCTTCCTTGGTTACAGAATTGGGTTGTGTTGCGCTGTCCAAAAACTTTATGGGCTGCAGCATTGCAATCGCAGTTCAGTCACGTCAACAAGTTTTTGCGTGCTCATAACAATTTCTGGTTGCACAGATAGAATAAACAGGGTATTTTACTTTTCAAGTCAGCTGGACGAGAAAACATTCAGTGAAATTTATTTTCGTTAATTCTATATGGGGACGGGCCCACGTATGGTGTAACTATTAAATCATATTTTGGACAAGCTGTTATACCAGGGCGCATTAACTGTATGCGAAGTTACGTAATAAATAAAAGCAAGAAGATGTTCGAAAGCCATCTGACGGCCCCGATACTCAAATACAATCAATCAAAGAAATTACTGCTTGACGGCGACACGCTGCATAAGCAGGCATAAGTGAGAAGTGATAATAATATTTGGCAGATTCACCATGCTCGACGCCAATAGGAGACCTTTTTTTTGCAGTATACTTGAATGATTTCAAACTAGCGATTACTGAGGTGGATAAGCTGCTTATAGTTAAGATCAGGTATCCAAACACGCTTTGTTTGGAAATACAGGAACAGTCTGGATAAATAATATGTGATGTTTGAATGATAGAACCACAGTATGTGAAATGTCGCTCATGACTAGTGTTGGTTGTTTTCATTATAGTATGTATTCAGCTAGTTTTCAAATATATTTTCTGTTGTAAAATGCACCAGAAAGTAGTTCAATATCAGACGAAATAACTTCATGCAGACCTATTTAGAGAATAATTAGTGCTACAACATAGAATAACCTAAATTCTTCAACTTGATGGAATGTCAATGTGACAACTAACAGCACGTAAGGTCGCTTGTTTGAGGCTACTGGGAATTTTCATATTATTTTTAACAGCCGTTTGCAGCAAAAGTTCGAGGCAGCAGGCATATATATTTTGTTCATGATTTTGACAACTTCTAGTAACTGTTATTCTGGCACGCGTGAATTGTTGTCCTAGTTGCATTACTGCGATTTGTAACAATTACCTAGGTACCCCTTTACAAATTCTTACAACCTGAAATATTTGAAGTAGAATTTGCAAAACGATGAATGAATGAATAAAGACCAGAGGCTATCCAGCACGGAATGTGGCTGGTGCATAGGCCACACGATGGGCCCTTTTGCGCCTCTATCCGCGCTAGTTCCTAAGACCTGCCCTTTTGGCAAAGGCAAGTACATTCTTAGGTCCTATCCGTTTTATCTCTATTGGTTCCAAGGTTCTTGAGCCCAGCATAGTCTGCCTGTGATAACCCAGGGTTTCACAGCGACACAGGATGTGTGCCGAGGATTCTTCCTCCTCACCACACCACGTGCACGTTGGGTCGTTGACCACCCTCATCACAAACAAGTGACGCCTGAAGGTATTGTGACCCGTTAATAAGAGTGTTGATTCTGGATCCACTCTCCAGTTGTTTTCCTAACCAAGTTTGCAGACAGTCCTAAGGCTGGTTCCGGGCCAACAAAACTGCTTCCGGATCCCATCCTGGCTAGATGATCCGCCATTTCATTGCCCTTTACCCCAGCGTGCCCAGGTACCCACATCAGTGATACCTTGTGTTTAGCTGAGATGTCGTCAAGAGCCCTCCTGCACTCCAGGACCAGTCCCGACGTTATTTTCCAAGCACTCAGTGCTTTGATGGCTGCCTGACTGTCAGAGCAGATAGTAATCCGCCTCCTAGACCCGTCAATTTCCCGAATACGATTTACACAGGCAAGTATCGCATAGACCTCAGCCTGGAATACTGTGGTGTGCCCCCCAAGAGGGAATGAAAGTCTTGTACGGGGTCCGTAGACTCCCGAGCCCGAGCCCTCTCTAGCGAGTGAACCGCCTGTGTACCAGACCTGTCCTCCTCCTTCGATGAGCTGTATTTCCCTGGACTCCCACTCTTCCCTTGACGGAAACACCACCGTAAATTTGCGATTGAAGCGATGCGTAGGAGAAACTGTATCGCTCCTCGCCAACAAAATAGGACAATCCTCATGCAACTCTGCTAGAATCGTCGAATGTCCTTTGCCTGGATTCATAAAGGTCCAGTTACCCTGACTCCAGAGACGGAACCCAGTTTTTCTAGCTTCCCCTTGGATTACCAGATCCAAAGGAGGAAGATTCAATAGTGTTTCAATGGCACTCAAAGGTGTTGTGCGCACTGCACTGGTTATACTAAGACATGCCAAACGTTGGACCTTATTAAGTTTGGCTCTTGTTGCCTCCGTCTTTATACAGGTCCACCACACTATGGAGCCATATATTAGTGACGGTCTGACTATTGTAGTGTAGAGCCAGTGCACCACTTTTGGGCTCAGGCCCCAGCTACTACCGACAACTCTTCTGCAGGCCCATAATGAGTTTCGAGCCTTGCTTACCTTATAATCCACGTGCTGCCTCCAAGTCAGCTTGTGATCCAGTATGACTCCTAGATACTTTACTGACTGAGACAATTCAAGTGTCGTTCTGAAAAAGGTAGGCCTCACGAGGCCTTCCATCTTCCTTTTCCTAGTGAACATAACGAGCTCCGTCTTTTCAGCGTTCACTGACAAATCCACCTCATTACACCACGTTTCCACAACACGCAGCGCGCCTTGCATTAACTCGGAGACTGTATTAATGAATCTACCCCTGACCACTATGCTCAAATCATCGGCATATGCCTGTACGTAGACCCCTGTGTTGCTTAGTCTCACGGGTAGGTCATTCACCACTAAGCACCATAATAGAGGTGAAAGAACACCGCCTTGTGGGCAGCCTCGCGCCACTGCAACGCTATAGTTTATGTCATTAAGCGTTGCAGAAGCCACTCTGTCCTCTAGAGTAGTAAGAATCCACTCCACTAGGATTGGAGCAATTCCATGTCTCTCTAGGGCGCGTCTTATCGAATTGGTAGTGGTACAGTTGAACGCACCCTCGATATCGAGAAATGCTACCATAGCCACTTCCCGTTGATCTAACGTTTTCTCCAGCCTGCTGACCAAATGATGAAGTGCCAGCTCAGCTGATTTTCCCGCCTGATATGCGAACTGATAGGCATGGATTTCAACCCTTTGTAAGGGCCCATCCCTGATATATCTATCAACCAACCTCTCCAGTATTTTTAGTAAAAACGACGAAAGGGTAATCGGTCTAAAGTCCTTCGGACGAGTATAGCTACCTCTGCCCGGCTTACGAATAAAAACGACCCTTGAATGCAACCAGCTCTTCGGTGTGAAGCCAGTAGCCACGCAGGCGCGAAATATCCTAACTAGGTATGGTAGTACCAGATCCTGTCCATGTTGTAGCATGGCTGGAATGACTCCATCCTTGCCTGGACTTTTGTATGGAGCAAAAGTATTTATCGCCCATCTTGTGCGGTCATAAGTGACGACTTCTCCTGCCATCTGCCATTCCTCTCTATGAGGACGGCGGAGTGGCCTATGTGCACCTGTCTGCTGAGCGGCAACCGATCCCGGAAAGTGCACACTCATCAGCAGTTCAAGCGTTTCCTCCTCGTTATTGGTTCTATGACCATTCGAGTCCGTCAAGGTCCCCAACTTGGACTTGGCGTCCTTGCTAAGGATCCTATGCATCCTTGCCGTTGCAGGAATATCATTGATGGACCTGCAGAAGTTCCTCCAAGATTCCCTGGAGGCCCTCCTGACTTCCCTCTTATATTCCTGTAGCTTTATCCTATGCTCCTCCCATTCAGGAGTACCTTTCCTGTACCTAACTCTTGTGAGTAGTTTGTGCAGGGACTTTTTCCTGGTTTCTAATTTCTTAGTCCAGAAGGTGGCATTGCCCGCCACGCCCACTTGGCGTAGGGGACAGTTATCCTCGAAGGAGGCTCGGAGGTCCCTACACAGGGAATCAACTGCCGCCTCCAAGCCCTCCCCTTTACTGAGATCCTGCTCTATAGGACGGAGCCTGCTGCCTAGGTCCTCTTTAAAAGAAGCCCAATCTGCTTGCCTAGGATTTCTAACAAAGATTCCCTCTTTTTTCCCGTCAATCCTAAACGTTATATGTCTGTGGTCGGACAGTGACGGTTCCAAGGATACTGTCCAGTCGTTGACCTCATTACAAATACCGACTGTACTCAGTGTTATGTCTAGGACCTCATCCCTCACATTGTTTGAGAAGGTAGGAGTGTCGCCAACATTCAGAACCTCTAGGTTCGACGTCCCTAGAAATTCCATCAGCTCTTCACCACGTCTATTAGTGTTAGAGCTACCCCATAGGGTGTGATGGGCATTGCTGTCACACCCCACGATAAGCTCGAGATTATTATCTCGACAGTGAGACACAAGGTCCTCATTCTCTTTTGAGGGAGGAGGATCTCCTGAATCATACGGTAAACTTCTTTCGATGCCTTGTTCTCTAAGGAGAATCACCACCGCAACCATGTCCCTAGTTGTAAAGTCCATTAGTTGCCATGCATTCATATTATTACATAATATGCACACTCTAGGCTTTGTCTCCGGAGCGCTACTAAAAATGGTATACCCTGGAATGTTAAGCCCGCTAATAATGCCATTCCTTATCCAGGGTTCCTGAATAAGAGCTATGTCATAGCGACCCCTAGTGATCGTCTGAGTAAGAACCCTAGAAGCCGCTATGCAATGCTGCAAATTAATTTGAATAAAAGAAATGTAACTCGCCATTTTTTTGGCAGTCCACCCTCGTATGTTTGTAGCGAACCAACGTCTAGTTCCCCACGGTGGGGCCCCGTTCGTTGCCGCTACCCTCGCTGTGACTGTGGCGTTGATCTGTCTGCCACAGCATCCTGGCTCCCTGCTGAGTCGGAGTCACTATCGAGTAGCTGTCTGCCCCTCACTCACTGGTGTGCTGCTCTGTGGCTCACTAGTTCCTGGTGTGGGCACATCCCTGCCCAACTCCGGAAACTCCTGAGGAGTCTGTTCCTGCCGCTCGGTCCCCCTTGGAGGAGCCCGAGCAGCAACAACAGCCTCCCCAGGTGCCAGCTGCCCTTGGTTCCTAGGCTCCTGGCTCTCGCCTGGACCCTGATCACCGCCGGCAGCAGCAGTCCCGCGTTGCTATTTATTCTTGCTCAGCAGAGTAAACACTGCTGAGCTCGCTCCGCAGTAGAGCCGCAGCCCCCTGCCTTCGATTACGCCCCAGCTAATGGAGTCAACGCTGAGGACCAGACGTACGCCTTTCGGCTCCATCTTGACCTCCATCACCCTCCACGAGCTGGGGTGTATCCCAGGATTTTGCCTGTCCAACCTCTTCAGGAGGATGTCCTCTTTCACGTGAGGGCCCGGGAACCAAGCCACCACCCTCCTGAAGACGGGCAGGTCATCAAATCGCATCGCCCTGAGTCGTGCTCCTTCCCAGGGCCTCAGGTTGCCAACCTGAGCCTCCAGCCACGTCTGCGAGAACTCGTTCTCGCAAACAAAGATGGCCGCCCCCCTCGAGAAGTAGCAGTCAGCAAACCTTGGAAGGGCCCCTTCAAGTGGGAGCCCGTCCATCAGTCCGCTCACTGACTCCTGGATGCTGAAGACTTGCGTCTCTACCAACTGAGCACTAGGGTAGTCCTCGGGAACGAATACTACCCTGTGCCCGGTTTGCGCCACTCTAGCGTAGCTAACGTGAGCGGAAGTGCGAGCTCTCTTCCGCGATGAGGCACCCTCCGGTGTCACACCCGCCGACCTCGGACGTTTCCCAGCAATGCTAGGCCCCCCCGAAGCCGCAGCTGCAACACCCGAAGGCGCCCTAGCCTGCACAGAAGCTGCAGCGCCCCCCGAAGCAGATGCCCCCGAAGAGGCATCTCGACTTCCGGAGCCCTTCCCCTCCTGCGCCAGCCTTAGCCTCCGGGCCCGCTTCTTCTGCGCTCCCGTCCTACCCTTTTTCTTCAGATTCAAGGTCCCCACCCTCTTGGCGAGTTCCCTTGAAATGTTTCTCACTTGCTCTTCGCCAGTGAGGGTTCTATCGGGGTCCCCTGGTGAGAGGCCACCCGTTGCTGTTCGGGGTCCCCTGATGGGGGGCCCCCGGATTTGGGTTTATTATTATTGTTTTTTTGGCTCATAATAAATCCCACGAGTAAGGGGGAACTTCATGGTCCACACCCACGGCGCCCCCTGCACGAGCGTAATGCTTGTTACTCTGGGAGGTCGCCTGGTATCCCAGAGGCTCCGTTAGCCACGGTGCACCCCCACCGCCACGCACGCTTTAGCACGGATCGCATGACACATTGGGTTGGGTTCTTCAGTTATCCTAGAGGACGTTCGGTGCGATCTCCTAGGCATGGGTGCACTCACTTTTATCGTGAGTACACCCTCCCCCAGGAGCTGGCACCGAAACCGGCAATGCTGTTGCCCATTGCCAGGGAGCCTTTCGGGGCTCCAGCCTAGATCCGCCAGGACTAGCTTCGTCATATCTGACGAAGACAGGGGCCACTACGAGAAAGGTGCATTTCTGCACGGGGCAGGTTCTCCTACCCACTCCTGGACGGTCTTGCGGGCCTTACGACCCCCCTGAGAGTGAAGAGGCTGGAGGACCTATAAACGTCTGGTGATCTCGAGCCTCCGCTCTCCCTTAACCCCCTTGCAAAACGATGAAAAGACAATTATTAGAAACCTTCTAGGAGTGAAAATTGAGAAAGCGTATTGGAAGAGTATATGAAATACCGACTTTGCTTTTAAGGTGATTCAATTTATAATAGTTATTCTACACCCGTTTATCTAATGTATGAGTTTGTTAGAAATTAATTATGTATTTATTGGAATGTCAGAATTTTATGACACACATACCAGGTATAAAAGCATTGAATATACTTTCTTTCAAGTAGGCTTTGATTTACCGTTTGAAGTTTGTTAGAAATTAATTGTTGAGAGGACAGTGTTTTGCGCACTTAGGAAAAGTGTGGCAGAAATATGAGATAATATTTTGTATTCGTCTGAATTCACACCAACTGCAACTATTGAAATGATTTAAATTGGTGGTTTATCACGACCATTGAGTGCTTGAGGGCCGGTTTCTCAATATCCAGTTAAAAGTGTCAGATAGGTAGCTGCCAGTTGGCGTTTCTGTGGATACAACTGTCAGATAAGATTTACGTGAATTCGCAAGTCTACCCTTCAATTGTTTAAACAATGTATCTGACAGATAACCGTTATCTTCCAGATAGATATTTAACTGGACATTGAGAAACCGGCCATGAGTCACATTAAACGGTTAAGAATGATTGTGAATCAGCTGAAGATGAACCTAGTCCCGGTCGGCGACAAACGGAACGAAAAAAAATCCTTTGAAAATCGTCGACTCATCAAAACTTCCTTGTACCTTATCCTGTAGAGTTCAAATAATTTTCTCATACAGGGTGTATCAACGATGTGGGGCTGGACGATAACTGCTTCCCTATTCGAGATTGAAAAAATGTTTCAAATAAAAAATGAAATCTATGTTCCAAAAATATTTACCATTATACGGTCCAATAAATATGTGACGTATCAAAGTTACATTTTTTAAATAGAGGTCCCTGTATACTATTGTATATTTGGATTCAATGGTCGATTTTAGTGTGACCTTATGTATCATACATGATACTTAAAACGAACCGTTCAGGTGGAAATGACCATTTTTGCTAGAATTAGATGTTTGAAAAAAATTGCTGGGTTGCTTACAGGTAGAAAAATTTGAAAAACTCCGATTTGACTGAAATTTTGAAATAAAATGGAAAGTACAGGATATAAAAATCTACAATTCTATATCGTTATAAAGGCTACGAAATTTCACATTAAACCTTATAAAAAAAAATTAGGCATTCCCATTTGAAAAAGTCAACTTATCTGTGATTGAAGTTTCCTTAATTAATCTACTGATTTCACGAAGTACAAAAATTATTCAAATTTGCCAGTACTACCTAAGCTGACAGATTTCATGATTATTCAAACCGCAAAATCACAGCCTTCTAAGTTTTATAGAGGCTGCAGTATTCAATTTTTTTTTTAACATCTACTGATATCAAAAATATGATTTGCGCCTAAACGGTTTATTTTGAGTATAATGTATGATACATAAAGTCACACTAAAATCAATCAAGGAATCCATCCCACTCTCTTGCAAAACCGATACCAAAGAACAAAAAATGGCAAAACAATCTAATAGTAGAGAAAGGAAGCTAGAGTTGGTTTCAGATTGTTATCATAATAATGGTGATGATAGTGGGATACTATAGGAAAGTGAAGATCATAAATACATAGCATTTTAAGTGATTATCATCAGTTAGAAAATGGTACGCAGAAAGAATGCTAAACCTAAAAGAAGACAACAACGACAAAAGAAACGACGAATAACTACTTTGAAAAAAAAAGAAATGTGTAAAAAGAAAGGAACTCGTTGATGTAGATACAAAAACAACGGAGAAGATTCCCTTTTGTAAGGCAACGAGTCGCATAAAAAACATATGGTATCTCAAAAACCGACTACATTTAACGATGCAATTCTGGTAGCCTTAAGGAAAGCACAACAGTTAAAGATAAACAGTAACGGTGTAAAAAAGCCTGCAAATCGTATAGTGAAGATTCCGCAAAAGGAGGCATATTACCGCTTATTCCAATTTTTGCTGGACTGTCTGCACTGGGTGCACCTTCTGGGGGCGCTGCTGGAATTGCAAAGGCTGTCAACGATGCTAGAGCTGCTAAACAGCAATTGTAAGTATCTCAACGTCACAATAAAATGATGGAAGCTGTTGCGCTTGGAAAAGGGATATTTCTTAAACCTTATAAAACAGGAATGGGACTACTTAAATCCATATCCCAAGTAACAAATTCGTTAGTCATAAAATGTCAACAAGAAGAAAAAGAAGACTATCAATTAAAATTCCCAATGATCATCCACTGACAAATATTGAACTGCAGAGGTATGCTAAACGTTTTATATACCGTATTTGAGAGGGGTTTTTATGCGTGATAAGCTACCAAAAACAATAAGACCCAACGAACGAGGTGTTATTAATTTGGATACATCTACAGGATCAGGTACACATTAGACGGCGTACAAGAAACAGGGTCATTTAGTGACATATTTGGATACATATGGAAATTTAGAGCCTCCACTTGAAGCAATTTTATATTTTAATTCTGTGTAAGTATCAATACTATTCAATTATAATGTTTTCCAAAAGTTTAATACTGTGAACTGTGGTCAACTATGTTTACGTTTTCTCATTGGTGAATAAATACTGTGTGATGTGAATGTGTTTATTCATTTGTTTTACGACCATCGATCAGGTTATATCTGAAATATGTATACATTTACCTTATCAGGCAGAGAGTCGGTGTTGTCAGCTAAAATTTACCCCCCAATTGTTTTAGATAACAGCGAAACGTATGCGGTAGGTCTGATTGATTTGGTAACATTTAATACAATACCCAATGTAAATAAGGCTAATAATAAGTTTCATATTGGTAATCAAGTTATAGAATTTCCTGAAGTTATGAGATACAAGACATCATTAATCATATAGAACATCAGATCAATTTACAGAAAAGGGATCCAAAATGAAAGAATATATGGGGACCTCTATTTATGTAGAAAAATGTAACTTTGATACGTAACATATTTATTGGACACACTGTATAGTGGTAAATATTTTTTTCTATCTCATATAGGAAAGCAGCTATCGTCCACCCACACATCGTTGATACATCCTGTATAAATTGAAAAACAGCTTCACACAATGTTTTCTCCTTCGGTATTAGTGACATAAAAGCAATATTCTTGTTGGAGGCAGAGATACCTTATCTAGCAAAGACATAGAGATCACAGGGGAGAGAAAGGTAGAACGTATCTACGTGTAAGTGGTTACTTTGTAGATGCTTCCGGCCATTCAGACACTCCGCTACGATATTCCCTCGCATTTAGCGCGAAAAAGCATGCAACTCTCTTACAAAAGGAACAAATTATCACCTAGCAAAGGAACGGCTTCTGCATCCCCTCTGATGCGGCCAACAGTGATATTCCACCGTGCGAAGAACGTAAGACATAGGCGCAGAGGCGAAGGCATCATATAGCCAGAGAAATCATAGTAAATAATAATCTCTGATGATAATTGCAGAAAATGCCACCAACAGAAGGAAACAACAGAACACATACCTAGTGCATGCAGAACTCTCGCTGGAACTGAGTATACAGCCAGACATAACTCTGCAGCCAAAGTCATACACCAAGCACTAGCCACAACGAACAAGCTAATTCAAAACACAGATCCATATTATAACTACATACCGACCTCAGTACTCGAAAACAATCAATTCAAACTATACTGGGACTTTGAAATACATACAGACAAAATTATCCCAGCAAATAGGCCAGATATAGTTTTCCAGACAAAGGCAGACAAAGTGACTTACTTAATAGACATTGCAATTCCCAATGATATGAACATCCAAAACACCTAAGCTGGGAAGATATCTAAATACACCGATCTCGCCATAGAAATAACACGAATAGACAAAACAAAATTGTCATTGTCCCCCTCATTATGTCGGTCTCGGGCCTGGATGAAAAGTTACCTAAAACCTCCCAAAAGTCTGTAATCCTCAACACCTGCAGCATTGTACGGTCCTTCCTGAATTCAGAATAATAATAGGTTAGGTGTTGACTTGGCACAGCCCGTCAATACTTGCTCCTACCGCAAGCATGCGAGAAAAAATAAGTAATAATAATAATAACAACAATAATGCCTTTTTCCTTCCAAGAACATAATTTTGTAAACATGTTAATGATGTATTAAATGAGCACACTGGGAGAATATCAAGGAAGGGTTCATATCTTGGTGCACTTTCACCCAATCCTTGCTTAGTTGATTAATTAATATGATGACTGCAAGCCTATGCTAACTTAACCTAGCTTAAACTAACACTAGGGGATACTTGCTTGTGTAAATCGTATTCGGGAAATTGACGGTTCTAGGAGGTGGATTACTATCTGCTCTGACAGTCATGCAGCCATCAAAGCACTGAGTGCTTGGAAAATAACTTCGGGACTGGTCCTGGAGTGCAGGAGGGCTCTTGACGACATCTCAGCTAAACACAAGGTATCACTGATGTGGGTACCTGGGCACGCTGGAGTAAAGGGTAACGAAACGGCGGATCATCTGGCTAGGATGGGATCCGGCAACAATTTTGTGGGCCCGGAACCAGCCTTAGGACTATCTGCAAACTTGATTAGGAAAACAACTGGAGAGTGGATCCAGAATCCACACTTCCTGAGATGAAACAACATCTCTGGTCATCTCCGTCAGGCTCGAACTATTAGCAGGGCCTGCAGAGAGAATAGGACGATTTTGTCTCTCTCTGGATAGGAGTAATTTGAGATTGCTAGTAGGCCTATTAACGGGTCACAACACCTTCAGGCGTCACTTGTTCGTGATGAGGGTGGTCAACGACCCAACGTGCACGTGGTGTGGTGAAGAGGAAGAATCCTCGGCACACATCTTGTGTCGCTGTAAAACCCTGGATTATCACAGGCAGACTATGCTGGGCTCAAGAACCTTGGAATCAATAGAGATAAAATGGATAGGACCTGAGAATGTAATTGCCTTTGCCAAAAGGGCAGGTCTTAGGAACTAGCGCGGATAGAGGCGCAAAAGGGCCCATCCTGTGGCCTATGCACCAGCCACATTCCGTGCTGGATAGCCTCTGGTCCTTATTCATTCATTCAACACTAGGGGTAACCTAAAGTAATACAGTGTAACAAAGTTTCTGTAGTGCCTTAACTATGGTTGTGTTAATAGATAATTAAAAACAAGCCTTTTGAATCCAGCTATACTAATATATTTGACATAATGGAATACCTTTGTACACACTATAGATATTGAATTTTAATCCTCTTTCGAAAAGTTTTGTTTTATGACATGGAGCAGTGATTAAATTTTTATTCCGAGGATCATCATGTACGTCATCAGAACGATAACGTATTTTATTATAGAGGTATAGTGGAGATTTAGATATTACTAAATTGTGAAATAAACAGAATGCATGCAACTTAAATCGTTAAATAGAAATGTTTTGAATGCCTGGCATTGTAGAACCTATTACACCTTCAGAATTGCAACTCAGTTTTTGCTTGATTCGTTTTTCGCTACGAAAATGTTACGTATTAAGGAAATTCTGGTACACGTGGTATAGTCGTCATCAGGCATCAGAAAAATGGAGTTTTCCTTGTTCGAAGGATAATGCTAGATATCATTAGGATAATGCCAAATGTAGAGAAATTCAAGAGAATTTCAACGGCACTCCCAAGCATTCTTTGCTAAAAGACCCAAAGTATTGCCACGCCACTGCATAGTCGTAACATACACTCTATTAAAGCCCAGAGTTCTACATAAAATTAGTTTATAAACAAATGAAAGTAAATATAACAGTTCAACAAACTAGTACTCGTGTTCACAAAAAGTGTTGGAAATATCCACCTCCCGCTTTTAAGCAGGATTCTGCTGTTCTAGAGCGAGTGGGAGCTTTAACAGTGTCGCTCTATGCATGTATGAAAAATGCAATGAGACTTGGGCTTAATATTATAATATTAAGGGTTTAGGGTATAGCGCGCGAAAATGGGAATCCAAGAAAGGACGTATTCCCGGGTTAGCGAGGAGGCGTGGACGCCTGTTCCCTTTTTTTAAGATGAGGGGAGATAAGTCCAAAAATCCAAAGGTAAGGTCCAAAGGTCACCATAAAAATGAATTTCGCATTTCCAAGCTCCTGACGTTACCTTTAAACTTACAATTATGATTCAAATAGCATTTTGAAGGAGAAAGCTTGCGCTCTGTCACCTATTTGGCCTTTTTTTGATATCGTGTTTAGCTGTTAAATTACAGACATTTGAAGAATGTATGTTTTTACATTGCGAGTTTTTTTTTGCACACTAAAAAACTTTTTTGATAAAATCGCAAATATTTGTCATTCATTGAGGCTTTAACTATCACCTTCTTAAATACTGTGTATCTAGTTTGAAAAACAAGCGAGGACTGTTGGAAATGGGAATCCCATGTTTTACATGGCAAATACATAATTATGTATAACCGTGTTTACCCAGGCCCCTTAGCAGCTCAAAAGTCCCTTAGCTGAAGGTCTAATAGCTAGTTGCACAATCAAACTGAACTTGCTATAGGTGTACCTAGAATGACAGTGTTGCTCCGCAGCGATGTTCAAGGAGCAGTTAAGGGTAAGCTAAATTATGGTCATATAGGTGTTGAATTTTGCTGGCTTATGGTACACTTAACCTAAATTTAGTGCTATATTTAGATCTGTGGTTTTTTGTCAATCCTCCTTGTTGTTGATATAATGAGTAGTTGAGATAATATGTGAAGAAACCTCAGGCAAAGGAGAAGGAACCGTAGAATTGAAAACAACATGCTTGGCGATGATGACGTTCAGGTGAACGAATCACATTTAATTTTGTATGGGATGCCTAGGCAAGAATTTGAGAGGGTGGATTATTTCGATTAGTTTGATGCACTCACCTTTTTCCGCCTATTGCTGGTGACAGAAGCTATAGCTGTGTATATTCTAAGAAGACAAATTTGCAGCAATAATAGTGCCGTTCCTATGATTTAGCTTCTGATGATTCTTCGACTTTGTGCAACACGTCTTATCTTTATTTTTTCCGTATAGCGGATTTTTCTAGAGTCCATCTGTCAACCACAAAAAAGACAGATGAATGGTTTTCTAATATGGGACTTGGGACATCATCCATCACAAAGCTATAGTGTTTGTGATGTTGCCCAGCATTTGCAGTACTTAGATAAGTTTCAGTTACGATTGCCATGGTGGAAACCATCTTCACCTTAAGGTACATGTTAAGATAAGCCTGCTCATAATATACAGGGTGAGTTTTTAGTACCGGCTCGGTCGATACCTCCACTACTGTAGAAGATAGCGAAAAAAGTTGGATACAAAAGTTGTAGCCACGGATATACTCCTTGCTCAAAAAATATTTTGATTTATACAGGGTGATCCATAACTACGTGGTGATGCAAACATGCACTTTTTTAAATGAGACACCCTATATATTATTCCATATTCAAATTCTACTAATGATTTCCGTTCTTACAATATAGGATACTGCCACATTATACAGGGTATTTCAATAGTTATGACCATTTTTGTATCCAAATCACGGTCAAATGAACGTACTGTATATCAAAAAGTAATTAATCAAAAAAATTTTTTTTAAATGAGAAGATTAGAAATATCCTCTAGTTTTAAAATACGTTATAAAAAAATCCCGCGACGCATATTCGTATACAATGTGATGTAGAATGCAAAATCTAGATTTTCTCTCTTTTTTAAATGTAACCTCCAATATTTTATTATACCAAAGAATTGCTTTTAATATGCTCTTTCATCTTTGTATAGCACTTATTATGGTTGCATTCATTAGTTTCTGAGATATTTCGACTTTTCTACAAATTTTAAATATACCTTCTATTTCTTTAATAAAATTTATTTATTTTGAGAAAATACTACCAAATTTTGTTTTTGGTTAACAAACAACTAAAATATAAGGCGATAGTCATACTTGATCAAGTCAAAACACTGAACTAACGAGATAATATAGGTCAAGTGTGCTGAGGAAACAATTTTATAGACGTCATGCATAATTATCAAGCAGATGTATCAGATAGGCTATGAAAGACGAAACGACACAGTCCAACTAAAACGATTCTTCAACCTTTCAAACACATTAGTTTTAGAGTGCCTCCGTTCTGGATATTGCTATTCATAGTTGATATATTCTAGAGGCAAGTAGACAATTTCTCAAAGATTCTCCTAAATACCCTCAATGGAAAGATTAATTTTCAAAGCTAGTTTTTCACACAGTACGGAATTATTGAGTAGGTTATGAAAACTGTCAATTTTTGAAAGCCTACCTGATAAAACTACTTGATAATTATGCATGACGCCTACAAAATTGTTTCCTCAGCATACTTGACTTTATTATCTCGATGATTTAAGGTTTTGACTTCATCAAATACTATAAAGACGTTATAATTTAGTTGTTCGTTAAATAAAAAACAAATCAGATAGTACTTTCTCAAAATAAATAAATTTCAGTACATAAATAGAGGCTATATTTTAAATTTACCGAAAAATCGAAATATCTCGGAAACTGATAGACGTAGGTACAACAAGTGCTATACAAAGATGAAAGAGCATATTAAAAGCAATTCTTTGGGATAATAAAATATTGGGGGTTACATTTGAAAAAAAAGAGAAAATTTGGATTTTGCATTCTACATCACCCTGTATACGAATATGCGTCTTGGGCTTCTTTTATACCCGATTTTAAAACTAGAGGATATTTTTAATCTTCTCGTGTAAAAAAAATAATTTTTGATTCATTACTTTTTGATATACAGTACATTCATTTGTCCGCGATTTGGATATAAAAATGGTCATAACTTTTGAAACACCCTGTATAATGTAACAATGCCCTATATTGGAAGAACGGAAATCATCACCCTGTATATAGTTTCGTATCAAGAGAGACCGGCAGAGACTAACAGTTTGAAACCTTGTATGATCGGAAATAGGTTCTATCTACGCCACTGGAAATGGGCGTCCAACGGTTACAACTAACATCAAAGAAGCTATATTTGAATATCAAAAGGGAGAAACGGCAGGAGGGAACGACGTGTGTAGCACTGTATCTCAGAGCATCTACATGGTGCAGAACCTGTGCAGAGAACACTGTTTTGTATCTAACGAAAAACGTAGCTGAAAAATAGGTAAAAGCAGATGTACAGTAAAAATTGGCGAGTCATACACAGTCCGTAGCTGCACGTATACAATGTCTAAACTATGTATGATACGAAATCAAAGATTTAGAATTTAGAGAAGTTTGTCTTGCCAGCATAACTAAATGCTAATTTTTAGTATTGCAGGGGTGAAAAGATATAGCGAAAACGAAATTTAAATTTCGCAGCAATAGCATAATATTACGGCGCTGCCAGTTGTGTCCCCTTATATTGTACTTTATCATACAAATGAAACCATAATCTCATGCATTGTCACGTTTAGTACTATTATAGGGCATTTCACACGCTGATGACCTGACTAAATGTTTAGTTTCTAACTCAAAGGTATCCTTAAGAGTTTATGGAGCTGTAATAAAGTTCCATCACCTGTCCGATATTTCCGCTTTTTACGAAAGCATGGCAACGTGTTAGTTTTTACGCGCCTGTTTTTGTACTTGGGCCGTATATAATTTTGCTTTTTCGACGGTACATGCAATTATTAATGATAATGTGAAAAAGAAAAGAGTCTTAGTTGCAAGTTATTAAGCAGTGTGGAGAGTTAAAAAAAGAAAAGGGTCTGATGTTGACATTCTGAAAAACAAGCGATATAACCTATCAGAGGTTATTTATAGTCATGTTTTAGTTGCAGGTTATTAAGCAGTGGATTGTCAAAACAAGAAAATTGATACGGATGACTGTGCTCCGATTGTAACCCTTGCTATAGGCATCATCCTGCCTAGCAACTTTTTCACAAAATTCCCGATGAAATTGAGTCACCCAGAATACAAGAACTTCGTAAATAGAACGCGATTGCATACTTCCGATCATACAAACTTAAGCCATATATTCCTTTCTCTCAATTTTAAGCAAGAGAGGAATAATAATTATACGTTATATTTGAACATTTTGGCATGAGTTTAATTCTCAGTTTCCAATTCGCAACCTTGACTCTTGTAAATACATTCTGCTAATGTTATTTTCTAGTCATCTATGAAACGTCCACTTTATCTAGTTGAATATGGTTGACAAAAGGCTTTGTTAGATTTGCTGCTTCAATGAATCAAATCTACAGTGTAGTTCTTGATATTATTATTGTTTGTGTAACTTATATAACTAGACAATTTCATTCAGTTAATTCATTAATCAAATATACCTTGTTAACATAAGATTTCAAAAAATTAAAAAATAAGCAAAATACATTACTGTTTACATAAATGTAACAAAATTTAAATTTTTAATCGAAAACAGAGACACACTGTGAATGAAAATAAAAAAATGAAGACAAAATAAGAAAACTCTTATCCAGGAAATAGATGGTTAGGTTTAGGTCAAGAAACAGAGGGAGTCTCTTTTACTGTTTTGCCGACGTGTCGGCCTTAATTAGACCATCTTCAGGGCACCAAAAGAATCATTTTTTCAATTAAACAGACAAATATACATGATAGTTATAAAAAGTTGAATATATATGACATTAAACAATAACAAATTAAAAAGGAGGGGTGATCATTATTGTGTATATTATATATTCGGTTTTTTAAATAACAATGATCACCCCTCCTTTCCAATTTGTTATTGTTTATTGTCATTTTATATGTTCAATTTTTTATAACAGTCATGTATATTTGTCTGTTTAATTAGAAAAAAATAAATTTTTCGGTGCTCCGAAGTTGGCCTAATAAAGGCCGAAACGTCGCTAAATTGTAAAAGAGACTCCATCTGTTTCTTGACCTAGACCCAACCATCTGTTTCCTGGATACTATACAGTAGGTCACTAAACAATTGAGCTAATAAAGCTCTTGTGATTCTGGTAACGACTCTAAAGTACTTTTTTCTAAATTAATAATTTCATCTTTACATTTCGTTCACACAAGTCGATTCTTTATCTTAGTTACAAATGGGCTTGGTATATGGTATCTCCAACAAGGCTTTCCTCTGAATTTTCAACTAAAATATTCTTAATTTCCAACTGTAGTGCTCTCTAGGTCAGAGGGCGGTGAAAACCGTTATCGGATATTTTTATTTTTGGAAATATTCAATGAAACAACAAAACTGTGCATTTGAAATATCCACCTCTAAATAACACACTAGAGTCAACTAGACCCAAAGCCAACTTCACACGCCAACGGCTCCACAGCTCTGGAAAAACTAACATATCAGACCATATGTACAGGTCTATACCAAACTAAACTAAAGTTAGGTACATGCACCAAGATATACTATCTAAATAAAAAATGGAGTCAAGTTGATTGACTCAGTACTTCCCACACATAATAATGATTCCATTTTATTGTTTTCACATTGCATGAAGTTATAGTCTGAAATCCCCTTGCAACCAAATTATCGCCCACCCGCCCGCAAATGAACATCCAACACAAAAACCCTCGTAAATATATAGTTTCTTGCGCGTCCTTCCTTGGAAATCGTAGAAAATGATTAGGAACCCCTAAAACGCCTAAAAACAAAGTTTGAGCTGTTTTTATATTTTTAGTTTCTTTATTATTGCTGCGCCGCCACTGACACGATTTTAAAAAACGTATCAGTTTTCCATGCTCGCCACGGCAGTAATACTGTGTCAAAATTTCGTTAAAGTCAATTGAATAATTTTCGCGTTACGCAATATAGAACGATCTAAAACAATGCTCGTATGTATACATCACAAATTCTAAGTCCCTTAGGTTTCTATAATGAGCAAAGCAATGTTCGAATGGACCTAAAGAAGCGTATTATGCCGCTTGGTTTTTGATTTACAGGTCAATGGACAGCCCATTATGAATACAACAAATTTTTCAGTTTTCCAACCCCCCACCCCCCAACCACCCCAAATTCACTCCTACCCAAAAAAAGTAGAAAATGACCAGGAACTCCTAAAACGCCTAAAAACGAAGTTTGAGGAATATCTATTTTTTTGTTTTTTGCTAATTACTCCGCCCCCTGTGAAACGATTTCCAAAATTTTATGAACTACTACGGCCCCACAATATATCGCTACCCAAATTTCGTCACAATCCATGTAGCGGTTACTGAGATTACGACGTTAGAAAAACGCCAACAGACAGACCGACCGACAGACCGACGGAAATGGGTGACGTGGATTTTCGTTATGAAGACATCATGAAACGCCCAAAAAGCGTATTATCTCGAAATCGAAAATTTTCGCGATCAAATTACTCCCCTCACCTATCGGTGTGGGAAGTAAAAGCAGTGCAGATTTAAAATTGTGCCAGTGTCTCATAGACCTCAGTGCAGTAATTAAGGATTAATTGCCTTTTATTCTTTTTACAAAGTATATACCTACCCCCACACGTATGCACGATATTTCCTTCAAAATATCTTTACGTAGTTTCTGCAATCCCCTTAAGGTATGAAATGGTTTCGTATGTCCTAATAGTAGTAGCTTGTGAGTCAGCTTTACTCCAGGGTGCGGTAATCCTCCAACTCCTTCCTATGTTGAATATTAAACCTACAGTCAGGATTAGATATAGTGGTGCTTAAAAGGACTGTACTCGGGTGCATATATGCCTCAGAGATAAATTGTTCACATTACAGTAATAGTACGCTGTTATCTAGGATGGAAGTCAGCAGATTACGGTGCTGTTGAACACGGTTTAAATGAAAATATATTCTGTGTATATGGCGCTGAATATTCCGTACAACTTTGATGCAAACTAATGAAACTAAATTTGAGTACCTGCAGTGGCAATGAAGCATGAGGCATGAACTTTTTCCTCGTAAATTTTAGTTTACCACCTCATATTCCATGACCAAGACTCCAGCGCTATTCAAAGCTCTTATGCAAAGTTGAAGGCAATCATTGCTTTTACAAAGCTCTTTAAAGTTTAATATTGAGCAGGTTGATATATGCTGGCTTATTTGTTGGCCCTGTCTAGCCTTGTGTGTTTTTTTTATGGTCAGCCTCCCGCAAAGGCTGAAGTCCCACTGTGCTGTAGAAGGGCTGCGAGAGTATAGGTCTGTGCACTTTAGACTTAAAGTGCTGCAGGTACGTTATATAGCAGGAGTCTGGAAAAGGGAAAGGATTACTAGACCTTCAAAAGACGAAAATAGGTTAACAACGCGTTATTAGAGATGGATTGTGGGGGTCTTCTTGCCTTCATCCACGCTATTAGCTACAATAAAATCCCAATGTACTTTTCAGTAAACTATCCATTAGAAGCCAGTATCATTACTTGAGTCTGCAGTATATAGAACTTGTACTGACTATCTCGCGCGTGATAAAACCTTTTTTTTTCGAAAAATTGTGTTTATACGCTACTTGATTCCTATACAACGCCAGTTCATTTATAACTAAAGTTAAACAATTTTTAATCATAGCTTAATACCTATACAGGATGAGTCAAGCTCAACGCCTCGGACTCTTGTCACCAAACAATACCACTTTGCAGAAAAATAACTTTGCGAGTGTATGTAGGTCGAATTGAACTACATTGTATACATTTTAAAAATAACCGTTTAGGTTCAATTCACAATTCTTGGCATAAGTAGATATCAAAAAAAAAAAGAATACGGCAGCGATTATAAAACTTAGAGGGCTGTGACTTTGCCATGTCACTAAGCATGGGATACGTCAGCTTTGTTTGGAACGTCAAGTTTAAATTACAACTGTACTTTGAGAAATCGGTAGATTAAGTAAGGAAACTTCAAACAGTGGTAACCTTATTTTTTCAAACGGGAATGCTCCATTTTTTTATACGATCAAAATCGGTGTATTTCAATTTCCCTATCTATAAGCAAACTAGCAGGCCATGACATATAAACAGAAACGCGCTCAGAAGAAAGGAAATAACTGACTTAACGGAAAGAACTAGAGTAAAGAAGCAAGATTATAAAAATTGCCTACACAACTCTAACCAGAAACAATGCCGTTAGGATGTCTAAGGCCAAAGAGAAGCTGGAAGACAACAGAAATAGATAATTTCTACAGCTTTCTAGCTGCTGCAATGTATCAACACTTCCAAAACCACTAAAACGTCTGAAATGAAACGAAAACTTTCAGTGATTGTCTTATATCTTTAGCACGCAATTTCACATTTAATGGTGTAAAACAGTAGTCACTTCCGTCAAAATTAATGATACCTCTGACTGTCCGACTGTACCCTTTCAAATGTTTCAGTATCTATTAGCAAAATCGCAGAAGGGAGTACTGACAAATCAGATTTTAATTTTCTTCCAGGTGAATTATGTTTTATAATTTGAACAGATTTTTAATTCATTCTTGTTTATTAAAGGACTGAATAATTTGCAGAATTCCAGTCAGAGGTATCGTTACTTTTGAGAAAATTACCACTTTTCCAAATCATTAAATGAGAAATTTTATTCTGAAGCTTTTAAACTGCCACAAACATTCGGTGGTACATTTCCTTTCATTGTACTAGCTGATATGTTGTGAAAATTGGATTTCTGTCATACTTCAGCTACCTTTTGACCTCAGATATGTTACCTCTGTTATTTCTGATTAGACTAGATTTGTTGTGAGCCATTTTTACAATTTTAACTCTTTACTCTAGGTCGACTGTACATTTATGCTAAGTTGGTTGCTTTCTTTCAACTGAACAATTTTCTGTTTATAATTCATGGTCTACTAAGTGGCTTATAGGTAGGAAAATTGCAAAATATCGGTTGTATTGAAAATTTGAAATTAAATGAAAGCTACCATTCATTAGAAACACTATCAAATTTTACATTTGATTGTATAAAAAGAATTAGCCGTTCCCATTTGAAAAAATCTAGTCTCTGATTGAGGTTTCCTTACCTAATCTACCGATTTCTCCATGTACAAATGTAATTTAAACTTGACCCTGTAACCTAAGTTGACCCATTTCATGCTCAGTGACACAGCAAGGAGAGTCGTTGACTTTGACTCACCCTGTATAATCAGCAGTCATTCTACTGTTTTATAATATATTATAGTATTGTCATACTTCTTAAATCGTTGAAAACTTGAAAAGTCTATTTTCAGTTTATTGTACACTCTTATATTTGACTTCTAGGTAAATATCATATTATTTTGTTGTTACTTACTGTCACAATAGTTAAAATATTTTCATTAGCTAAAATCTAACAAGAAAGATCTCAGTATTGGATCATATTATTTTTTTACAAGAATTATCGTCATATTCTTCAAGTATTTTGTTTTCAAGTAACTTAGGCTATGTGCTCTATGTATGAAAATCACTTGTCACTTTACCACTGACAGATTTTACTGTAATTTCCAATTAGTCAGAAATTACTGAAGGATGGAAAATAGCTTGCGAGTTTTGATCGGATCTTTATGTTCTCACTGTATACCATTGCAATCGAAAGCACTAAATTTCATGGATTCTGGTGGATATTTTTCTAATGTAGAATATTCTGCTGTATTTCGTTGAGAGAGACTGTTTGCTGTTCAATCCGATTTTAAATCTAATGTTTGATTAGTGCTTGATTTAGTGGCTCCCGTTACGCCGGCTCCCACAGAGGCCAGTTAAAAGGAAATTGAAACGCGAAATTTTTACCAATAACTCTGATGTTTTTGCGCTTTGCAAAAATTGTGTTTTTTGTCGCAAACCATTTGGCAAAGGTCTTTTTAAGAGTAGTTGAGTTAAATATATGCAAAACTCTTCTTGGTCGGTAAACTTATTCTTGCCTTAATTTTTCCTTTTTCGAGATGGCTACTAAAAATTATTATCAGAGGCTTTCTAGTTAGCTTGGAAAACGGAGGGAAATATACTTCAGCCACTTTTTTATGCATCATCGAATTAAAAAAACGTTGGGTAAAAAATTCATTGGAAGCGGTTTTTTTTCTGAAAACCAGCTTCCTATGATCGCTTCTTTGTCAAAGAAAATCGATAAGCGAATGTATATAACAAAAAATTATGACGTAGATTGTACTCATGGAAAATTAATATTATTTATGAAGTACTTAAAAAGCAAAGACAAACCTCGTAGTTAGGCTTTCTCGATAAATATAGATACTCATCTCTAGTATTAAGACTTCTGAACTGATTTGTGCGCCCCCTTAACAGTTGTGGTCAGTTTGATCAAGAATCCGCCGAAAATGTCGAATTTTTTTCTAATCTCAGTGTAAAACATCAATTAATTTTGAAATATATTACAAAAGTATGTCGAAGTTAATTTTTGCTTTATAATTTGAGATATATGTTCTTTTTTGTGCTAATAAATGGAATAGCAGTCAATAAGTGCTAAAAATGTATTAATATTAAGTATTATGCATAAAATAGAGTAGAAGAAAAGAAGAAGTATCTAGATAGAATTCCTATACAAAATATACTGTACTACAAACAATAGTTGTTACTTAATTCAACAACAAACTCGCCTATGGCATATAGTTCAATATCATATGAATACGTGCCTAATCGATTCCTAACGAGTCTAATAATTTAAAAAATTCAACAACAAACGATGACTCACTCCAAAAGATTATAGCGTACTTTAGTTGAGAATTAAGATCTCCAAACTAAGCCATTTGTATTTATAATACATTGTGTTTAAGGCATCGTTTTCGATGCTTTGATGCCAGATCCGCAGACCTATAATGATCCATGTGTTTATTGTTTACCCTGCAAGGCTTTTATAACTAAAATTTAACTGTTCCTCCTTTACAGAAAACGTGGTACAATTTTATCTATGGTACCATATCCAGGAACACAGCAACTAAACACCATTTTTGTCACTATAACATACGCTTCCAAATTTCGCTAAGTTAGTGTCAAATACGACAATCCCAATGTTGACAGCAGTGATAGATAGGATGATTGATAGCGCCCTCTTAGCGGTTGTAGTAGTAGTAGTACTAGTGATGGAGAGGCGAAGCCAGGCAAGTAGGCCACCTTTGGCACTTTTTGCCAACCGCACTGAACCAGTCACTGAAAACGCTAAAATTCCACACCATAGAAAGCTCCTTGTCGAAACTACCAGACCTCCTGACGAAAGTCAGTATGTCCGACCATTTGAATATATTGGCTCCTCCCCGAACTCCGTCGTGCCGAATATCTGAACCCTAACGTTGCGATAAACTGCACATGTGCCCAGGAAGTGGAACGCTGTCTCGTCCTCCTCCCAGCATCTGGAGCAAATTCAGCCGGCAATGGCCAGTGAGAACCCCCACCGGAAGGTTGAGCGTCTCTCTGCCTTTATTCAAAGCCATAGCGTTCGGCCGCTATCAGGGCCTGCTATGAATCTTTAGGCTTGCCTGCAGTCGTCACTCTCTAATCAGGCTTTCGCCAGTTCCTTGTAAGCCCAGTTTTCCAGGGCCACATTGACTTTGTGTCTGCTAATCTTAGCGGTTGTAGTGCGTACCGAAACTTTGCTTGACCTTGATCATTTGAGATAACAGCTATGCTGAAAAGTGTAACTTTTGAGTTATCTCACTTTTCTGTCGCATTGACGTCTGCCCTCATCACCGCTCTCAAGTCTATAGCTTGAATTTTTGATCACAATAGTGTTAGGTTAGGATTATTATTAGGTCACTGCTACGCATTTACAGTGCGGCAGTGTTGCTGACACCAGTTCGCTCACAATTACTTCAAATCAAGGAAGAACATTATAGACTACTTGCGTCTTTTTTGTCGTTACGTCACTGGTTTTGTGTGTCTTCAGGAAACCCACTTGCTCAGTTCTCAGAAGGAGCTAGTGAGACAAAGCACGTAGAGTGGCAGGCAGCCTCCTCTTTGTGTGTAATGTTATTCAAATTTCCGTTGCTCGTGTGTATGTTGCCGTTTGCTGAGTCTCATAAATTTTCCAGAGGAATTTCCTATTCCGTGGAACAGACGGGAAACGCATTCGGGATGCAAGATTTCCTAGAGATGTTCAGGTGGTCGCAACGGGATTACTCTAAGGACAATACCATCTTTCCAGACCGTGGGAATACTAAAATGCTACTCAGTGATATTTTAGTACGTTGACTCGCCTTAATGTTGATTTTTGAGCTCCGAATTTTTCCATCGATAACTGGTGCTATCAAATTGATAACTATGTTGTATTACATTTTTTGTGCACTCTCCACCCTCTTCCACCTCCTCTTGTTCGACTGACACCAAAACCTTTTCAACGCAAAAGGACCTTCATTAATTAAATTCATGTTTTCCGATTTCCTTCGAACTTGGTCACCATAAAAAGGTTATCATTAGGAACAAAAATCTAGCTTTTAGTCCCGCTGCGATGATAAAAAAGGGGTGGCGGTGGGGTAGCTCAAAAAATAATGCCATAACGTAAAATTCTAATGCTACCACAATAAAGAGCATGTTTTCTTATGTCGAAAACGCTTCCGCTTATGCCGCAAAATTTTCAAAATGGCGGAATTAGAATTCATAATAATAAAGTAGCAAATTATCGAACACTAAAATAGCAGTAACTGTCACAAAAATGATACAAATAATTTCAAACCTTATTGTCATAAAGAGACTTTTATTCTCTATTTTTCTCTGCCTTTGGTGCAAATCTATGATTTAATGTGGAGTGGTGGGGGTTACTCCGAAATATAATAATATTACAACATTTTTTTGAGAAAATGAGTCAGGAGGTGATTTTTCCTTGCAAATGACACGTCGCACGTCAATTTCGGCAAAATTTGTGAAAACGGGTCGGTTCTAATAACTTCTCTCCTTTGCTGGGGAAGTCAAAAATTTTTATTTTTGTGATAGATGGAAATATGTTTTCTTTTCTTTCGTAATACTTCATAAGTTATAAAAATGTAAAAATTGTTTTTTGATTCCAGAATTCATAGATTCCAAACCCCACTTAACAGTCACCCCTGTCATTTAGTCAGAAACTATTGGGCAAAATGGAAGTACACGAGGCTAGAGTTACTAAATATATTGTTGATAGTAGATTTATCGTAGACTTAAAAGTCACCAGGCAGACAACTCATCAGTGCTGGTTGATACGCTTTTATTAGGTTAAAATGTACGTTTGTTTGTGAGTTTGTAATTCTCCCTTGAATTAAGAGGTCCGACGGTAAACTGAACGCTTGAACTTTGGCAGATTCAACTATTTTTTACTACTATTATTAACATGATGCGTCTCTCATAGAATAATATGTTATTAGATTTCCCAGATAATTAGCAATTATGTGGCCGGTTATTTAAAAACGAACAAAGTAATTTTCATTTATATGCCGCTTAGAGTGATCTTTCTCAGCTTCTAGCAATGACTGATTAAGGGCTAGGTCAACGACATTTGGTGCGGATGTAAAAAAATTTGACTCATTGGGATTTTGCGTATTTGTAGAGTTTGAGATACTACTGACTAACAGATGACGCAGACATCTTGCAAGTTTGTTAATATTACAAAAAGGCGTAGCGACGCGAGCTTCAAAGGCATGACATCCAACTGTTCGGGAGTTGGTACTTTTATGAAATTTATTCAGGAAAGTCGACAGATTTAACCACTGTTAATGCAGTAATGGTAACTATTATGCTACGAATACTGATCAAAAACAATTATTCATCTTCACTACACAAAGTATTAACAAATACAGTTCAAAAAACAAAAAAACACGATACTAAAAAATTAATAACAAATACAGTTCAAAAAAACTAATCAACAGGCTTTTGTAGAACATCGAACTAAAGCATTAAAAATAATCTTGAATTAATCTTAAAACAATAATGAACGAAAAGTACTAGTACTACCGTGTTTGTTCAGTTTCTTAAACTGTACTTATTTCTATTGCTTCATTACCGAAAACATATTTACTTAACCTCAACTGTATCTACAACTATGTACTTGTATACTTGTATGAATGTCGTCATGTACAGAGAGATTCACCCAAACAGTTGCTTAGAATTTTTTGCACTTGTAATCGGAATTTTGATTTAAATATTTCAGAGCTGTCAAACTTCACTTAATGTCTGTATACTTGAAAACCGTACTAACACACTTTGATAAATATAAAATGCATTATATTCCATAAAAAATCACCTGTAGAGAACTTCCAGTTATTGTTACCTCAAGTCGGAAATTTCGAGATTATGGACATAAAAATGGAAAGTAAAATATCTCACACTTTTGCCTGATCTATTTTATTGTTACAAACGCCTCCGCAAAACTCGTACAAAGATACAAAGAAGGAAATATCTCCTGTTTCTAATATTAAAGAGCGATTCACATTGAGACGAATATAATATAAAGAGAGCATAAGAAATTGCTTTTGTGTTGGTTTCACAAAAGGCACCTCGCTGGCTGTGAGATCGGAAAAGATCCGCCGAATGTTTGAGAATATATAAAGGGCAATATTCCTTCGGATACTAGGAGAGGGTAGTAAACTTAGCAATCCTGATGATTAATACATAACCCACATGCTTCAAAATTATAAATGGATCCTTGTATAACCAAAAATGTATTAAGCATCATGACTTTCTGATAGTTTTTAAGCCTTAGTGCAGGGCTGTAGCTAACGAGCTAGTCGTTTACCACAAGAAAGTTTATATTTTAAAGAATTTCTTAATTCGGACGCGTAACTTAGTACTAAAGAATGATTTATTTGTCATGAACAGTTGATAACTTAAAGAAAGAACGAATCTTTTTGATATTACCTTATATAGCATCAAATACACCGCTTGGTTCCAAAAATTATATCGAGGTTATCAGCCATTCATTTTCTTCAACAATTACTACGTTCCAAAATCCCATCAAAGACCTCGATTTGCTCTGTAGCGTTTCAGTATTCACTCAACATCAAACTGTCAACAAAAATCTGTGTTCCATTATTGCATTTCCGAGGCCATGGATGTCATCGTTTTGCTCGGAAATCAAATTGAGATTTTAGCGATCTTTGTGTCAAGACTGTCATTTGACAGCTAACAACTTAACATAACCTATTCTGCGTTATTTGCATGCATTGACATTCTAACGGGCACGACTACTCTGATACTCTGACTCTGAGAAAACAGCACAGGTTATGTCTCGGGTTATGTGATATGTCAAAATTGTCAAAAAAAGATCTTTGCCATTTCATAAATATTCCAACATCCCTAACATCTGGAATCACGTGACTGTCCTCGAAAATTCATCTGCTCACTGGATAGATGGGATTTTGGACGTAGTAAACGAATCTGATCGATGTTCTCTAACCAAACAGTAGGCCATATATTTCTCAGGTTTTCTTATGGCTTGACTTCGAATCCTGGATGAGATGCGATACTATTTTCTTTAGGTTGCAGTTTGTGTGTCACATTTTTCACGTACAAAGGCATGTTCTCACGATTCAGCATCGCTGAATCAGTTTTACTGGCGTCAGTGACGCTGAACAGGTAATGAACGTTAAAACTGATCAGTGGATTTGCACTTTCAGTCAAAGAGAAAACCAGTCCTACTTTTCATTCATTTTGACTGAGCCAGTATTGAAAAATGAATACAAACTGACGTGCGAGAATATTTTCTGTCATTATGAGTGCCACCAGCTTTGGCACCTCAAGGTTAGAAATAAAATGCATTGAACGTCGTTTTTAGCAATGCTGAATCAGTTAAAATGATTCATTAAAATTGAACAGTGAGAACAAACTTAAGCTAAATTCAGATGCATACGACATCCGACGATACGACGGTACGAAACTGTTCCTATTGGTTGAAATATTTTGATTTGACATCATTTTGAATATTTCAACCAATAGGAACAGTTTCATGCCGTCGTACCGTCCGATGTCGTACGCATCTGAATTTAGCTTTACCTTTCATTAATGCTGAATAAGTCAAACTGATTCAGGAAGCTGAACAGTCAGGACCCGCCTTAAGACAGGCACCATCGTGATCCAAAGACGGTGATTTATTACTGACTCTCATTCAGTCTGTACCACTGGTCTGTACTGTATACTGCGTACCACAGCATAGTATCAATCTCTGTATTTATTATTCTCAATTATTGTATTTCCAGTTTTTTTTTCTCTTGCTGTTTTCTTATGACGATTCCAACACGATATTGTATTGTCTTCTGGAAAATAAATATTGTATTGTATTGTATTGTATTGTAACAACCAGCACAATAACTCAAGATGGCGGAAATTACACGCGCATGCCCACTTTTGGAGGGTTTTATATAGGGATGTTAACGATACTTCGGTACTTCTGCACTAATATCGAGTATTTTTGTCATCAATACTTTTTGAGGCATCCCAAGCTGGTATTGATACTTTTCGGTATCGAAAATAATTATATAATTATTGAGGGGTGTAATCAGTTGCACAAAATGCTCTGTACGAACCAGACGCGCCTATTTGGCTAGAAAATATGGAGTTGGTTCCGATATCGATATTTTCATTTTCGCATCTCCACAGCCGTAAAATGGTCCATAAACCCTAAGCAACAAGACGTCTTATTAAAATATGGTGGATGCGCCAAAGTCGATAGGACTAAAAATATGGTGGATGCTCTTGCTACATAGAATAATTCTTTGTATTTATGGTGGGTTACGTATCATGGTGGGATACATTTTACCAATATACAAGGTGTTCCATAACAAATGGAAAATACTTTAGGAGAAGACTGTACCGCTCATTTCCAACCAAAAAGGTCATATAAAGTAGGGTCCGATTTTCAACTGAGAAAGTTTTCCCTCGGCAAACATCTAAGCCAAGCCAAGTTGTCCAAGAAATTGTATTGATAACTAAAAGCGATAAAAAATGCCAATTTTACATTTCAATATACCCCAAAGCGAGGATTTGTCCCCATGCATGTCATAAAAGTTTTATATAACATAGCGGGGCCCATGCCATTAGACGGTGAAAGATGATGATGATCCCAGTCGACTTCGTGCCCGAACAAACAGAAGCTCTTTTTTGGTCATGCCGATCCCCTGACCCTTTATGCAAATTTGGTCAGAGAAATATCCACTGGCTGAAAGGGTCCGATTCCATAATTCATGGGATTTCATTTTAATACACGCACATCAAATGTAAACCATGCGTACTGGCATAGAGTTCTTTATCGCCTGCTTATTTATTCCATATTTCCTTATTACAAATATCCTTGCTCCACTTTTTTCCCCAAAGCAACGATTCTCAACCTATGAGCCACGAAACGACAACGATAAAAAGAACAGAAATTTGTTATTTAGTATTAGTAGTAACTTTAACTAAATTTATGTGGAAAAGTAAAAACGTTCTAATGTAATAAAAAATAAAATATGCGTCTTCGCACTATTAAAATATACTTATAGGTAGGACGGCATTTAATATTAAATAACTGAATGACTTTTGCGCATCTTAAATTAAAAGGAAGATTAGCATGTATGGTTTAACTATTGTGAATTGACTCACCTTAGAATCTAGGTCCTAACTTACAATAGGCATTTCCTTTGAGAAGCATAGGCGGCGGGGAGGATATTTTGTTTTTGTTAGATTAATAAAATTTATGTAGGTACATAGATACTACATAGAAACTCTCTACTCTATCCGATACGCTTGCTCACTTTGCGCCTCTAAAAGGCTTTTAATGTTTGTATTTTCATCGTATAATATTATTGAGAAAAGTTAAAGGAATATATCAATTTGGACGTATTACTTGCGACCTTGCAAATCCGGAGATTAATAGAAAATAAATTATAACTTGGCAACGTCGCAACCGATCCCAAAAATATTTTAGGGTTAAATAGAAACCAATGATGGAACATAGAAGAATTTGAGAAAAAGTTATAGTTCCATATAAAAAAATCAAGTTGATCACTATCCTACTTTCCCGCAACACCTTGTATATTTTAAAATATTTTTAGAATATGCGTCTTACGTAACCAAATAACTTTTGTATTTGAGATTTTCTTCTATTAGGTATAACTCTGTAACAACCGATATACTATGTATCAATTTCAATTTCGATTTTCAATTTATTAATTTATTATTAAAGGTACATTGAATGATTATTTGCGAATTATTGTGTTATATTGTATTGGAGAGCACAACATGCCTAGGCATAGTTGCCTGTCTTGCTGTAGTACTCTCCCGATATTCAAGAAAAACATGTAAACATATACATTATATGTTAAGCAGTTACAAGCTAAATAATGAAAACATTAAAACAACATTTCATACTTATTTTATAGTTTAACAGTTAAAAGATCAAATAAGCTAGAGAAAAAAATACATTGAAATACGAGACAGCAAGAAGGCGAAATATCGGTAAAAAACTTACATGATTCACATATAGTATACAACACTTACGAATTTTTGCTTTATAATGTAGCCTTTCAATTCCTTTTTAAATTCTTTTATTGAGGTACTTAATTATTTTTAATTGTTTGGGAATTTCGTTATATATCTTAAGTCCCAGGAAGAAAAAGGATCTTTGAGTGACTGCTTTTTTGTATGTTCAGATTCACGTTAGCTACCGATCTTGTCATCCTATGTATCATTCTTCACGTTAAATTAACGAGTACTAAAGCTTTTCCAGCTGTAGTTTTTAAAGCGTCAAGTGATCACTTAAAACGGTCAAGTTAACTTTCCGACTTGTCACTTATAATTTCAAACTGTCAGGTATAATTTATACCTGCCAGTTTGAATTTACAATTGACAAGTTGAAAAATTGACTTGACCGTTTTGAATTATTACTTGACGCTTTAGAAACTACAGCTGGAGAAGGTGTACATTATACATACATATATTCAAGACAATGCGTCGGCAAGGCACATAAAGGCCCGGTCAAACAGAGAACATTCTAGAACGCCGCGTTACGGTTTCTTTATCAATACAACGGAATGTTGTAACCCGGCATTGGAGAACGCCGTAACGCCGCATTTTACAATGTCCTGTTTGGACCGGGCTTTACAGGCTTTAAGATCATCTATGAGCTACTTGGCATATTGACAAAAATTGGCGTAACACTCTTCCTCAACCCATCAAACAGACCTGTTTGGTACTAACAACGGAAAGCTGTAACGCGGCATTAGAGAACACCATAACGCCGCGTTATACAATGCCCTCTGTATGACCGGGCCTTAAATATTTGTTTTTGAACCCTGCAAATTCACGTTAAACATTCTCTAATCGCTTTCCCCAAAAACATATTTTGATACCTAATACTTTTATTTCAATAAATTCGCTAACTGTTAGGTCAACACGCGTGCCGCTTATGTACTTCCTACTATTAAGTAGGTAGTCTGCATCGCCTGACAAAAACGGCAACAAAAAGGGGTCTGGTATCGGCGCTGTGCGTATTGGGTTTGCAAAATATTATCGCTTTTTACTGCGTCTGCTCATGATGCAGCGTGTCGCCGTCAAACAGTAATTTCTTTGGTTGATACATACATGTGATAAAAATGGATGACATTGATACATGTCATAGTTGGACCTCCCTCCAAAGGATGTGTATAAAAACGTCATACGTTTTATGCAATACGAACAGTTTTTAACGATTTTTAATGAAAATCGTGAAAATACGAACTTTAAGCTCACATCAACTGCTCAGCAGAAACGAATGACAGTATCTTTTATGTTATATACAAAACAAACAACCTTTCATCAGGTTACGACCGGTTTCGCCGCGATTCTTTTTTTTTATTAAAAAAAAACCGACACGCACAAACGTAAGTGTATGTGTACTAAAATGCTACCGTATTTTTATTTGGTTACTTAACGATTGTTTTATACGTTTCAACACTCCCTCCCTCCTATCTACGATCCCTCCTATATGGGGGTAATGTTGCAATGACAAAAAGGTTCCATGCTGCCTCTAGAAGTCAAATACCAAACGTCATCCGGTTTCTTTCTCCACACTTAAATTACGCGTCATTGCTTTGAATAACTATATTTTCCTGGATTTTTCCAATCGACATTCAGTCAGTGTTTCCCATGCAATAAATGAACTATTTCAGTGAAAGCATCATGATTAACGCGCCCTAGTAAACGAACGTTATTGGTCCCGCGGACAGAAAGGGTCAATAATTAATATGGGACAATGGGATAAAAAGCCTTCAACGCATTATTTCATTTAACGACTGACACTTCGCAACATGTCCATATATCAAAATTAGTAAGCCGGACAAAATTTAATTTCCAGCGATATTACAAGAATGCACTACACATCCAAATGAACAACACGTTCTTCATTTTGACGGATGGGTGGATAATACTGAGGTTTGAGAGTATTCTAGAAATGAGGAAATGAAAATCATTCGGGAGTCCCATCATTTTGTTATTTTTTGCTTCATAGATGGAGGGTCTACCTATTTTTTTTGTTTCGCTACTTTAATGACTGGTCAGAGACCAATAGGTCAGATCATTTTGCCCCATCCTTCCTTGAGGGGTCTGGGTATACACAGTTATACATATGTATTTGCCATGTTAAAACACGGAGTCCTGTTTCGAACAGAACGCACTTGTTTTTCAAACTATATACACAGTATTTCAGAAGGTGATAGTTAAGACCTTAATGAATGACAGCCATTTGCGATTTTCTCAAAAAAGTTCTTTAGTGTGCAAAAAAACTCGCAATGCAAAATCATACATTCTTCAAATATCTGTAACTTAATAACCAAACACAATATCAAAAAAAGGCCAAACATATGACAAAGCGCAAGCTTTCTTCTTATTTTTTTTTGAATCATCAGTGTAAGTTTAAAGGTAACGTTAGGTGCTGCTTGGAAATGCGAAATTCATTTTTATGATGACCTTTGGGCCTTACCTTTGGATTTTTGGACTTATCTCCCCATTCTTAGACACACACACTGGAGAAAGGGAACAGGCGGCCACGCCTCCTCGCTAACACAGGAATAAGTCTTTTCTTGGATTCTCAATTTCGCGCGCTATACCTTAGACCCTTAAGGATATATGAGAGTGGAATATAAAGCCTAACTATGAGATAGTAGTTACTATGTATTTTAAATTAAATATTCATTTTTTTTCGTACTGCAGGTTTTGTTGTAATATTTTCATGTGCTTATTTTCGATTTCCTTTTTTCCCTTTTTTATGTTTTCTTTTGTTTTATCTTTCTTTTATATTTCTTAATCTAAGTCCCGCACTTTATTACAATTGTTGAGCCGTGCCATTATATATACAATTTGTTCTTATCTAATCTTCTATCTAAATTAGTAGTTTTAGTTTTACAGTACAATTCTCATTAGCTACGTCATATATTTTCTTATTTTCGTATCCTACAACTGAAGCTATACTAGTTGGAAGTGCAAGCTGAATAGAGAGATTGAAATACATTTGAGTTATTTCTCCAGTTGTATGCAGACACTCCAGTAGACAATGTTCTAATGTGCCGACCTCACTGCATCTGCATAACGAATCTCCCCCAATCCAGTTCTTGATTTATGTTGTGGGATCAAGGTGTAATCACTTCTGAGACGACATAATGTTTTAATATGACTTCTTATTTATTTCTTAAACCAAGTGCTTGTTCTAAGAGATGGTTGTGTCGATTTGTAAAAGTTTCGTTTAAGACAACTCCTATAATGTTCTTGCCAATCTATTATCTGATTTCTCCTAATAAGGGCATTAATGTCTGAGCTGTGGATTTTGAAATTTGATATAAACTCTAAACTGAGTTATAGCCTTTTTTGCTAATTGACCCACAGTTTCATTCTCTTCTATATGATCTCTGACCCATACAATTTTTATATATGTTTTTTCGAGTCTCGTTACATTTCTAGTGTTCACTAAACATCGACTATCGGCTATCGATAGTCTATCGATAATACCCGAAAACATCGGCTGGGCCGATGTGCAGACATCGATGTTTCCGGCTAGGTTGCAGTTGCACAGATGTGTTTGTTTTGGCCGGTTATAAATTCATTTCGTTTGTTCAGCAATTGCTTCGGCAAGTTATATTTATATATCTTTATAATGCATTTTGGGGTAAAGTTTGAGACAAAAGCTCCTTCATAGTAACATATACATTTATTAAAATAATTGTTTTTATACGGAAGTTGTACATAATACTTTTTTATGAAGGAAAAGTTGCATTGCCAAAATATGTCCACACACCTTCTGTTTCTTTTTCCGCAGTGCCACAATATGAGTTCAATGAAATTACCTTTTAGTTGTTTTCGTGAACATGTTCTGGATCAACAAATACACAGTTCGAGAGAAAGAAGTAAACAAATAACGGTACCGGCTGGATTCATTCATGAATCCGAGGGAACTCTGTGCAATCTTACGCCGCAGAAAACATCGATAGGCCTATCGGACTATCGATTGCACATCGATGTTTAGTGAACACTACACATTTCTATGAGTACGACAGAATCGGTTAGCAGATAATTGATATTTGGTGATGGACTTAGTTTTTCCAGCTCTTTTGCAGCACTTCTGTGAATATGGCAAATTTGCTAGTTGTTCTATAACCTAAACAGTACTTTAAGACTTTTCTAATTGCCACTAATTCCAAGGTAAATACTGAAGATTCTGGAGGAATTCGCGACAGTTTACGACAGTACTTATTACGAAAAAAGCAAGTCTAGTTGATTCTCCCTTTTTGGAGCCGTCAGTCATTTCATTTTTTTGCTAGATCCTGTCTAAACTTCTTCGCTGTTGCTGTATTTCCACTTGCATATTTAAAACAACAAAAATGTTGTCGCTAAACTTAGTTCCTTGATTTCGTATGCTCTCTGCTTTGGTATGATGCTGCATTGGACGTCTGCTTGAAAATAGGTCAGAGCGAAAGGACAAGTGATGGCGCCCTTTATATAAAGCCGGGCTGATATAAAAGAGGACAGAAAGCGGGGACGATATATTCATGCCATTATTCAAAATTGACCCAAAGTGGTGGGCTTTGTGAAAACTCTGCAGACGATTGCGGACTGAAGACTTAATTGATATGACATAACATGACTTTTCATATGGGTCAAGCTGACAGAAACAGGTGATGGGAAATCAGCATTAATGCAAACCAATTAATCGATTTACGGCACTCTTAGAATAGAATAGAATAGAATAAAATAAAATAGAATAGAATAGAATAGAATAGAATAGAACAGAATAGAATAGAATAGAATAGAATAGACTAGAATAGAATAGAATAGAATAGAATAGAATAGAATAGAATAGAATAGAATAGAATAGAATAGAATAGAATAGAATAGAATAGAATAGAATAGAATAGAATAGAATAGAATAGAATAGAATAGAATAGAATAGAATAGAATAGAATAGAATAGAATAGAATAGAATAGAATAGATCTTTATTGTACTTCTTGTACTCAGTTGAGTCATACTTTTGAGCCACAATAGAGCCTAATTGTTATTATTATCATTTGTTCATACGTAAATGCGTTACTCATTTATATCGATCTTTCTGTGTGTTAGTTTGTATGTCTGTTATCAATCTTTCACCCTCGTAATCTCACTAACCACTACACCGACTTTAATGGAATTAAGCGTAGCTCAAACATGATTAATCAAACAGAAGTGGCTATATAGGCAACTGAAAAGGGTTTAATTGGTTTTCAATAAAATTATACATACACACATAGGTATATAAAAAGGAATTCCCAATTCAAGAATTCTAATAACCTTGTAAGGAAATACTAGCGACAAGGACATGCGTTCTCTAAAAAAATTGACTTGGTGATGAAATTTTGATTAATTTGAACCAAGAAAAATATATTTTTGATTTCAATACTTATTCTAAAGAAATATGTTTTGAACAAGAAAATAACCTTCTATCAAGTGTTTCATAAAGTTTTAGAAAGTATATCATATTTTCCAACTTCGATTCTATTACCTCGATCAAGAATACAAACAGCTTGAAAATTATTCAGTTCCACTGAGAATATGATAGTCTTGGATCACACACATCAACAGATTGTCACAAGCCTTATCGTCATTTGTAAATAATTCATAATTTTACATGTGCCTAAATGTTATATTGTTATACTTCTCACGATAAAAATTGTTGCGCAGTTGAAGTTTAGAGGACCTCATACAGATGTCCGTATGTAAGTGCCAAGTATGTGTATATATTTATGTAAGTAGTTATGAATAGAATATAAACAATGGCAAATTAGTGAGCGTAGCCTATTTGTCTAGTTCAATAGCAAAAGTATGTAGATATTTTTTATATATTCTGTGGTACTCCGAACTTTTCAACATGAATTTGGAAAAATACTATACGACTTAAAATCGCCGAATGTTTATACAGATATCCATAGATATTTGTCCCAAGAAGACCAAATCTTGACCTGTTTGCACCAAGATTATGTAATGCTTCAGTTAATATATAGTATACCTATAGTGATATATTATTCGATAATCATTATGCTTGATTTAAAATTTTGGTATTCTTACTTTCAAGACCTTCCCAGTTTTAAATTGAAAATATTTATTTAATATAACCGTATATGATCAAACATATCACATTCCGGGTTTAAGCGCATATAGAAGATATGGATACATGGACTAGGGTACGTATTCTTCGTCCAAGAGTTTGTTTTTTATATGTACAAGCACTCTCAAAGTGTTTATAGTACATACCCTTTGACGGTCCCTATAACGTAAGCAGAAAAAATTTATAACTGCTGAACTATTTTACTGGTACATGTTATTTGAAGCCCTGTATATCATCCGTGCGACGCAGTATAGTTTCTATGCCAAGTAAAGTACGAAATAATTTTATTATCAAGTTACTCTGTATTTAAGTAGGCATGTCTCTGGTGCTAATAGGAAATCATTAAATTAGTCCCAGCGAAAAGACTGTGCTGGAGTTCTCGCCATCATAAATTCTTGCTCCGTCTCTTCTAGAAGAATAGCGCATTCTGTAGGTATAGAAGGCTTGGACTCTGCCGCCTTGCGCTGCGAGAACTAATTTTATCTCCTACTATACAAAGCGGTCTGATTTGGCGTGCATTTTCCAGCACGACGGCATGGCAACTCATTACATCTTCTATTCTCCTACAAGGCCTTCGCTAATTACGTTAGTTAGCACGCCCTTTTCTTGAGAAAACGGAGAATATTTAAGGCGGAAAACCCACTTGCCGCAACTATCGATCAGATGCTAGTTTATGCCGGTTTGTGGGGACGTTGTGGCTTGTCTGTTGTTGCCATACCCTGTTTACCTTTCTAGAAGATACTATTCTTTTATTTAGCGAGAAGAAAACTAATTCAGGTTAATTGACAGCTTCTATCGTGTTTTTCACCCACTAAAATATCGGGGAGCTATATTATGGTGGTGTTGTTATTACAGGCATCACTCTTTGCGGCGACTGGGTGTCCTACCCAGTGAAAAACCTCTGCATGCTGTCTCCTCACGTTGCTGCGGGTGTATTTATCATTTAGCAGTTTGCCTTCATATACCCTTTACTTCAGTCCAATACTTCATACATGTTCGACACTAGATGTTCCACTTGCGTCGTCAGTTCCTGATGTTTGCACTCCAGTATATCTCTTACCATTAGGGCCACAACGTTCCAGTTCTCAGGTGATGCCAACATGAGCTCTATAGTATTCTCTGGGCTGACGCCCATCCCAAGGTACGAGGTGCACTTATCTCTGGCTGCTTGTCATCAGGAGCAGTGAGTAGAGAGCATTTTTGTGTCTGTCTCGCCATGGTGCTTTGTAACCCAAGCTTTAATGTTAGTAATAAGCCTCCTTGTCCATTGTCCCTTACTAGATTCACTGAAACTTAGCTGCCACCAATTAAGTACGTACGATGCTCTTTTTTGTGGGGTATCGTACGTCCCATACCTCATTCTAATCACTAGATCTATCGGCGGGACACCAGCAATCACTTCAACCGCATCAGTATGAATAGTGTTATAGGCGCTGGTAACTCGGATCGCAATTCTCCTATTTATCAACACTAGCTTGTTTATATGCCTATTAAAATAGATGACTGCTTGTCACACTGGTGCTGCATATAGGATTGTAGAGAACGCCACATCCTCCCATACTTGGCATGATTCTGGACAGCATTGATAGTTTCGTCATTGCTTTTACCGCCGTTTTGGTGAGGTGTTCTCGGAAGCTGAGCCTTTGGTCAAGCCAAACTCCCAGATATTTAGCAGCACGCTGCGGGTATATTTCTTGACCTTTGACGCTGAACGGAATCGGACTCATTTTCCTCTTTTACTTCCCACACCGATAGGTGAGGGGAGTACTGTGATCACAAAAATTTTCGAATTTGAGATGATACACTTTTTGGGCGTTTTATGTTGTCTACATAACGAAAATCCACGTCACTCATTTCAGTCGATCTGTCTGTCGGTCTGACTGTCGGTCTGTCTGTCGGTCTGTCTGTCTGTCTGTTGGCGTTTTTCTAACATCGTAATCTCAGTAACCGCTGCATGGATTGTGATGAAATTTGGGCAGCGATACGATGTGGGGTCGTAGTAGGTAATGTTCCTATAATTTTGGAAATCGTTTTACGGGGGGCGGAGTAATCAGCAAAAAACGAAAATTTTCAAATATTTCTCAAACTTCGTTTTTAGGCTTTTTAGGGGTTCCTGATCATTTTCTACTTTTTTTGGGTGGGGGTAAATTTGGGGTAGTTAGGGGGTGGGGGGTTGTAAAACTGAAAAAATTGTTGAATTCATAATGGGCTGTCCATTGACCTGTGAGTGAAAAACCTAGCGGCATAATACACTTTTTGGGCCCATCCGAACATTGCCTTGCTTATTATAGAAACCAAGGGACTTAGAATTTGTGATATATACATACGAGTATTGCTTCAGATCGTTCTATATTGCGTAACGCGAAAAGTATTGAATTGATTTTAATGAAATTTTGACACAGTATTGCAACCATGACGGGGATGGAAAACGCGTATGTTTTGGAAAACCATGTCAGTGGCGGCACAGCAATAATAAAAAAACTAAAAATATAAAAACAACCTAAACTTTTTTAAGCATTCTAGAGGTTCCTGATAATTTTCTGAGTTTCTTGGGGTGGGGGTGAAGTTGGGAAAATTTTGGGTGGTTGGGGGTGGGGGGTTGAAAAACTGAAAAATTTGCTGTATTCAGAATAGGCTGTCCGCTGACCTGTGAAGAAAGACCTAGCGACATAAATCACCTTTTTAGGTCCATCTGAACATTGCCTTGTTTATTACCGAGACTAAGGGATTTAGGATTTTCTGTATACATACGAGTATTTATTGCTTCAGATCGTTTTGTATTTTGTAAACTGGAAAGTATTAAATTGATTCTGATGAAATTTTGACACATTATTATTACTGTGGCGAGGATGGAAAATGGGTATGCTTGTTAGCAATCGTGTCAGTGGGAGCGTAGCAATAATCAAAAAACTAAAAATATGAAAACAGCTCAAACTTCGTGTTTAGATGTTTTAGGGGTTCCTGACCGTTTTCTACCTTTTTTGGGTGGGGGTGAAATTGGGGTGGTTGGGGGGTGGTGGGTTGTAAAATTGAAAAGTTTGTATTATTTTTTAAAGGCTGTCCATTGACCTGTGAAGGATAGACCTAGCGGCATAAGACAATTTGGGGGGGGGGGGGGTACTGGCGATGATTTGGTTGCAGGAGGATCTCAGACTACAGCTTCATGCTATGGGAAAATAATAAACTGGTATTACCGTAATGTGTGGGAGGTACTGAGTCAATCAACTTTACTTCATTTTTTGTGAACAACACAACTTCTGCCTTATTAGCAAGTTCTAACCCATTTGCTTCAACCAGCAATTAACTTCTTGTATTGCCAGATAGATTTCAGGGTCAAACTGTTTTCGTCCCCAGCGACCACCACCAAAGCTAGATCTTTCGAATACGCGATTGTGGAAATTCTCTGTCGCATTTCCATCTCTACAGGGTGGGCCAATAGTGAGTGGATGGAGAATTGTGTGCTTACTAAGACGAATTTAAAAAATCTGTCACCTGATCATGATAAGGGACTTTGGGGGCGATAAACTTAAAATATTTTCACCTAAATTTTGACGTTTGTACAGGGTGATTCATATCAAACTTGTATTTTTTGAATAGCCTCTATATATTATTTCGATTCCTTAGTGAATTCCAGTGTGACTTTATGTCACATATGGAACTTTAAGAAAGCCGTATAGGCGAAAATCACCATTCTTGGTATAAGTATCAGAAATAAAAATTAATGTCGCAGTGATTATAGAACTTAGAAGGCCGTGACTTTGCAGTGCAACTAAACATGAAATGCTTCACCTTAGGTTACAGGATCAAATTAGAGTTCTCCTTGTACGTGGAGAAATTAGAAGATTAGTTAAGGAAACTTCAATCATAGGAAACTTGATTATTTCAAATGGGAACTATTTTTTTATCAAATCTAACGGACGTAGACTTTAGTGTTTTTAGTGTACGTTCACTGGGGTTGGGAGAAAGGGCCAAAGGTGGCCTACCTGTCTAGCTTCGCCTCCCCAGAACCACTCCTACTACTTACTCTTCGGACCACTGGTACGACTTCCAAAAACATAAACTTATTCCTTCTTCGTCATAGCAACAAGGTTCAAAAATTAAAATACATTTGAGTCAGTTATAGATTAAAACCCTAAGAATTGCAATATTACCAAGAATGTCTAAAACTTTAGGGAAATCAGGGACGTGCTCAGATAACCTAAAAGTTACGAGGATATATCCGAAAATAGGGAGAGTGCGACACTTTATTTAATAGCGTCTGAGCTACACTAATTGTCCAGGACATTAATTATTGAATTAGTTTTACTTGATTTTTTGTTCTTCTCCATTTGTTTTTATATACAGGGTGCGTTTTTAGTATCGGATCGGTCGATAACTGTAAATAGCGAAAAAAGTTGTGTAGAAGTGTTATAGCCAAGAGAAGGTTCCTTACTTAGAAAATATTATGGTTCACATAGGGTGATTCATTGCTACGTGGTAATGCAAACATACATTTTTTATAAATAAGGCACCCCATTTTTATGGTCTGCTTCCCGTAGTCTGAAACCTATGACGCTTTAGAAGCGCTGCGAGAGGAGTATCGGTGCACGTTAGGTTTGAAATGCTGCAGGTTATAGACTTCGGGAAACAAGTTCCCCGGCATCTCATTCCACAGCGTCGAAGTTCTCCAAAAGAAGGAATGTTGGAGGAGACTGGTTCGGGGAGTAGGAACCTCGAACTGGTAAGGATGCACTCGCAGAGCCTCTCTAGTGTTCCTTGGAAGAGCTCACTCGAACATCTTCCGTGATAAAATCTGTAAAACAGGGACAGGTCAGCCACCCTTCTTCGATGTTCCAGGCTGTGGAAGTCTTTTGTGAGGTTTGGCGTATCGGTTAGTCTAATTGCTATCTTCTGGATAGTGTCCAGAAGCTTTAGAGGGTGCTTCGGAGCGCATCCCCACACATGAAAGCAATAATCTAACGGTGGTCGGATCTGTGCTTTGTAGAGCAGCAGTAGTTGCTCTGCTGTATACAGCTTCCTACAATGGAACAAGACTCCAAGCTTCTTGGATGCCGCTTTAGCTATACTGACGAAGTGGTCCTGCCTGGACATGTTATTGTTGATGTTGATTCCAAAAAGCTTGACGGAAGGTGCGACTTGACTATTGGGTGACCCTCCATTTCTACAGTTTGTAAGCCAACGTGAGACTACTTTGTCGGTGTTGTTTTCTGTACGTTGAACGGTACTTCGTTTACTAATCTCCACTTGACATTTTTTTTAAATTTTGATATCTACGTTGATCTGTGAGGACTGTCGACATTATTATTATTCCATGTGTAGCTTCTACTAATGATCCTTGTTGCAACAATATAAGGTATTGCAATAGTACACAAGGTATTTTAAAAGTTATGACCATTTCTGTATCCAAATCGCTGTCTAATGAACGCTGTACACTGAAAATTAATGAATCAAATATAAATTTTTTAAATGGCAAAATAAAAAATATCCTCTAGTTTTAAGCCGGCTGTAAAAACGTCGGCGACGCATATTCGTATACAGGGTGAGGTAGAATGCAAAATCTAGATTATCTCTTTTTTTATTATTTTATTTTATCAAAAAGTTGCACTCAATATGATCTTTTATATTTGTATAGCATTTCATATACCCACATTCGTTAGTTTCCGCGATATTTCGATTTATCTGCAATTTTTGAAACTTTACTCTGTTTCTGAGGTAGAAATAAATAGTGACAGTGCCCAAAATGAAAATCATATCTCCTTCAGAAGCAATAAGTTCTGAGTTTAGGATTAATACCAATGAGTTAGGAAGATCAAAAGGTGTAAAAGCCCCAGCTAACCTCCTGGTCAATCTAATGTATGCCAGAACAGTCTCTACATTTACTTCGACACAGAGGACATGTCACACATCATATTTGCCTCCATAGTTACGTTTGCCGAAGTTCAATGTTCAACTGGTGAGCTCAATCAATATTCCGAAAAGAGCACTGGGTAACGAAAACACGATCATCAAACAGAGAGTGGTGAGCGCCAGTTGATGGCATGTTTTATGATACCAAAAGTTTTATAACCGCTATAATGATGAAAATTATATTACTTTGAGTAACAGTGGAACATCACGTACCGCGTATTAATCAAAGCAATGCTGTCAGTTGAAGTATGATATTGACATCGGCGTTGTTTAGGGGAGGTGTATGTATATAGTCCTTTCACGCAATTGCGATTTGAGTGGAATGTATACGAATTTGATGCCGATGCCGAAATTGAAATGTATGGTGCGGGAGCCAAATTTGAAATTAATGAATAAGGTAGACATATCGATACACATACATGAACCATAAGGAGCCCCCCCCCCTTAAAAGCTCCACAATATGCTCTTGGGGTTTGTAACCCAGTTTTCATAGTCATAAAAACGTTTAAAGAGCTTATTTTGTACGAGTTAGCATCTTATTGCAGCTCGGTGGGTTGCCGCTCAAGGGGGGTCTCGCGACGATTTCCTAAAAATAGCGTCTTTTTTTTTTCATAATCATAATCATAGCACTTTATTGCCCAACAGATTTACATTTACATTTGGTAAGTGCTATTTTGCGGAGAGAATACAAATCGGCATAATTTATTTTAATCGCGAACGTTTGCATCATCTTTATTGTCGTCGACTAACACAACCAGAACCGAACGTTAAAATCCGACTTCACGACAACCACAAGCAAGTCCAAGCCTATCTGGCACAAGATTCTCTTAAAGCCGCTGGAGTTGCTTCATCCGTATTGCGACCTGGCTTGTGGGTAGGTATTTGCCATTATCCTAAACACCTCACCAGTTTTGCACTTGCCAATAAGTACGCAGTGAGTGATAATGGTACCCATCAGAATATGTCAATGACAGCGCCGCGAGATTATATGTATACAGCAGACAGTCCAGTGACTCATAAAGTATTATTTCTTGAGAAGGTAAAATGTTCCATAATTTTTGATAGTGATGTTCATCTTAATCCGTGATTAAATTCCATTTCTTTTGAAAATTATAAGCCAACGTTCAGCTTTCTTCCCCCTCTCCCCTAGAGTGACAAACCCTTGAGCTATGCAATCGATTCTTGCCTTGATTAAACAACGCTAACGTAGTATCACCTCTACTGAAACATGCAAAGATAAAATATTACGCGGCTGAAGATATTAGAGAAATGATAGATATTATTCTTCTAGGAGAAAACTACTTGACAGTATTCTTTGACCTAACTCGTGATAAAATTGTGATCTGAAAATCATAAAATGTAGAATGGAAACTATTGATCGCATACGAAGAATATATAGACCAAAATCGTGAAGAATTTTCTTCTCTCCATACCTTCTCTTCGCCTCTCGACAGCATGCACCACAGCGGCGCTCTTTGTAGAAAAGCTTCATGAAACAGTTTTTGCCCCCCTACTCTCGAGCATCAACCCCCAGACGTCGCAAATTGAATCTTATCATAAGGGTCTAGGTTATAGCGCGCGAAATTGAAAATCCAATAAAATACGTATTCCGTTCTAGCGAGGAAGCGTGGCTGCCTCTTCCATTTCTCCAGTATATGTGTCTAAGACGAGATGAAGTAAGTCCAAAAGTTCAAAGGTAAAGTCCAAAGGTCCAAAGGTAAGGTCTAAAGGTCGCCATAAAAATGAGTTTCGCATTTCGAAGCTCCTGACGTTACCTTTTAACCTACAGTAATGATTCAAAAAGCAGATTGCTTGCACTATGACACCTCTGTGGTCTTGTTCTGATATCGTATTTTGTTGTTAAATTACAGAAATTTGAAGAATGTATAAGATTTTGCATTGCGAGTTTTTTTGCACACTAAAAAACCCTTTTGAAGGAATTGCTCTGAGATGTCGTTCATTAAGGTATTAACTATCACCTTTTGAAACACTGTCTACGTAGTTTGAAAAACAAGTGAATTCTGTTTGAAATGCGAATCCGTATTTTACATGGCAAATAAAAATGTATAAATGTGTGTACCCAGGTGCCTTAATTGAACAACGCCCAAGTAGTGTCAACTTCATTAAAGGCATGCACAAATAAGATACTTTTCGCAAAAGCACATACTATTAGTATGTAACGACGTGCTCTAAATGTCGGACTTTTTTGTAAGACCAAATGGGTTAAGTTTAGGCAGCTGCAGACCATATAGAAAAATGCTACAGTATATTTTGACTCATTCGTCTTAATCCACGATGAACTTCCGATTTTAGCAAAAAATCAAAAACCAACGCCTAAATTTCGGGAATTATAGAACGGGAACCATTGGTCACACAAAAAAATGTAAAAGCCAAAATTGGGGAAAATATTTTTTCGATAGCACTTACCAAGACGACGCTATTTTTTTTGAAAATTGTCGCGAAGCAGAAAAATGTCAATGGAAAGATTTTATTTTTTTTGCAAGACTGTCAAAGCGTATCAGACATTCAAAGAGATGTTCAACGTCAAACTGGCCAAGTAATTACTAAAATGGCATCGTGATATTCGAACCCCACTTCTATGATTGGAAACTTCAGACTGGTATGCTACCCTTAATATATAACAAACTTCTGAAGTTCTAAAATATCAGAATGTCGATACGGTGGAATCAGAATGATGAATCATGACGCGCACCTGTCAGAAACGACAGGCGGATGATGAATCCCCGCGGCCATCTGACGACGAAACTAACGAACTCTCTCGACAGCCAGCGGCCTTTCTTCCACGGTTATTGACAACCGGAAATCGATCGGCGTTGTTTATGGCGGCATGCGGAAACAAAAGGCATCATGAGTGGAATAATGTGTATGTTGGTGGAAACAAAGGATCCTCTTACTGCCCCTTTCAACTGAACAACTGAAGGAGGGTTTCGATCACGTTACATGCATGTGTGTATTGACCTACTACAGGAAATTTATAGAGGGTGTCTCAATAAGAGTGCACTATCTAAATTTGGTGTAGTTCTTTTTCATGCATATTGCAGTTTGACACACGATACCTCCGAAAAAAGAAATATTGTAACTAACAAATTACTGTTTTTCACTTTTTTGCATTTTTGAGATGTTGTTACACATTGTGCAAAAAGTGCTTTTCACTAGCCAAAGTTTCAAAAAATATGTCGCAAAATCATTGTATCTATACTAAACTGGATGCGTTTTACAAGAAAATTATTCTAAAGTTCCTTAAAATGGTAGATATCGGGCTACCGTAAACCTCCATACAAAAGCAAAGAAAAAACTATATTAAAACATACATTATGGTTGGCCCAGTGGTTAGGGTCGAGGGCTCGTGACCGGAAGGTCCTGGGTTCTATTCTCGTTAGAGGTGGAAATTTATTTCTGGTTTTTTCAACCAAAAATAAATATCCATATAAAAAAGCTCAGCGAGAATGCCCACCTGAGCATTCACTGTTGGCTTCTAATTAACAGTGCTGTTGCCTAAGTGGCGCCGGGAAACAGTAACAAAGCAGCCTACACAGAACACGAGGCTAATGACCAAAGTAGTCGATGCCGATGATACAGAAGTAAAAGTCTTCAATTTGTTTGTTTGAATGAATTACAAATATTTCCACGTCGAAGGCAATGCTTTGTACCGACGATAAAACGACAAATCATCATCATAGTCACAATGTCTTAACAGACATGTTGTGAACTTGTAAAAAGTCGGAGCTAGAGTATTGCTGAGACGAATATTATCAATAGATTTGAGAACTGTAAGTCGCCATCGCGATTTACTGTCAGCTCAGTGTCACTCTTGATACTCTTATCCAGCAACTGTTTCGTCGTATCCACCCTTGCATAATATGATAATTTATCATCAAATCTGATGCTAACATTCTTTGAGTGTAAACAACACTGAAGCTATAAGCAAATTTTCAAAAATATTACATGCTATGTGAGCCATCTGTCATCTATCAGATCATATATTTTGGTAATTTTTGTGTTCCTCTCTTGCGTTCAGCTATGATTACCCAACCACAAGTACAAATCGCTGCATATTAGCTGGTCCACGATACGCTGCCAGCACAGCTATTTAACATTCAGCTACTTAAATCATTCGCAGTACATGATGCTTGTATATAAATTTAATGTAGACATGCTCTTCCGGGCTGCATGACACATTTCATATCCCGGCATTTGGCCGAAATCCAGGTCCCCGCATAAAGTGTGTGACCGCTGGTTGCCAAGACAGACACGACTGTTGACCTACCACATCTCTATCCAGACAGCACACAATACTCCAATAATAGCTGTCACTTAGTACAACCCTCTAACCACTCCAATTTCACCATCACCCAAAAAAAAGGAGAAAATGATCTGGACCCTCAGAAACGCTTAAAAACGAAGTTTGATCTGTATTTATATTTTTAGTTTTTTTATTAGTTCTGCGCCGCCACAGGCACAATTCATAAAAACTAATAAAAACTATACGCATTTTCCATCCTCGCCACGGTAGTAATACTTTGTTAAAATTTCATTAAAATTAATTCAACAGTTTCCACGTTACACAATAATCTAAAGAAATACTCATTTGTTTACATCAGAAAAAATTCTAAGCCCTTTGGCTTCAGTAACAGGCAATGCAAGGTTCGGATGGACCTACAAAAGCTGTTTATGTCGCTAGGTGTTCCTTCACAAGTCAGTGAAAAGTCTCTTACGAATTTTTCAATTTTACAACCCCCCATCCCGCAACCACCCCAAATTTCACCCCCACCAAAAAAAGTAGAAAATGATCAGGAACACCTAAAATGCCTAAAAACAAAGTTTGGGGAAAATTTGAATTTTTTCGATTTTTGCTAATTACTCCCATGCACCGTTTTTAAAAATTATAGCAGCATTAACTACTACGACCTCACAGCATATTGCTGCCCAAATTTCATCAAAATTCATGCAGCGGTTGCTGAGATTACGAGGTTAGAAGAAAGCCAACCGGTCGACAGACAGACAGACCGACAAACAGACCGACAGACAGACCGACAGACAGACCGACTGGCAATGGTGTAGAATATTTTAGTCCATAAAATTTTATCCTAATTTAAACCAACATATCTGAGAAAAAAGCTGATTTTTAGTTATGAGGTTCATAAAGAGACAGAAACCAAAAGAGCATCAGACCTACTCCACTTACCAAAACTTAATTCCACAGATGTTTTTCATACAACATTTTACCTGCTAAAGGCATGCTAATTACTGCAACCTGGTTACAGTAGCTAGTCTTTCAATCTGTAGCTTATTATTGCAATTTCATCTTAGTTTACTTTTACCAAATTAATAAACCTTAAATACCCTATGTAATCAAAATTTTAGCATTTTAACCAACTACGCGAATTCGTATCGATCACTATATGCAGACGCTCTAATATTTTAGTGTATCTTTCAGACCAGACATTTGTTGTAGGCAACGCAACAGTTTAGATACGAAAAGGCATGGCAGGCAGGCAAATCACATAGCTTGATTTTGCGGTACAATGGCGATTTAGGCATAAAACATGTGAAGTCAACAGACCAGACTTCAAACTTTTTAGTGACTTTAATAATTGCCTTAAAAGTGCCAAGTTAGTCGTCTTCAATCTAATTTCTGATTCATCATTCCAATCATAAAAGAAGCCTTCCAAGCTTGTGTTGGTTATGGTAGTCCAAAAGTTCACCAACTACTTCGACTCACTCACACGGGATGGTAGTGAAAAGAAAGTTGATTAAGCAGTTACACTGTAATCCTGTTCGAGCGCTTCTCAGCCAAACAAACACATCTTCTTTGCAAATTGTATTAGCGTCAAAGTTTTCAGGGTAGCTTCAGCTAATTTTAATCGTAAGCTCCTTATGAAACTTGTTCACTGACTAGGAGAAGATTGATTTACTGGCTTCTCAGATAGAACCGCAACGAGGGTAGGTAGAACATACGATATGTTTAAATGACCTAGATATACCCGTAGCTGGCATCATTTGCAGAAATGAGGTCACCGAAAAGTTTAACTTCACAGGAACGCTAATATTAGACTTATCTCATGTGAAGTTCGTAGAGATGGCGTCTTGCTTGTTACTTATGTTTGTCATAGGGCCTGGCCACATCTCCACGTCACGACGTGCTCAACGTGGCACGCCACGACGAACGTCGTCGTCAACGTGGAACGCCACGTCGAACGTCTTCGCCGACGTGTGGCTAGTAGGCCCCATTTTATTAACAGGCACATTTTAATAAAGGCTTTGATTCAATCAGTGCAGCCCATTTGGTGCATGTTCTTGAATGTTGACGTTGACGACGTCGTGACGTGGAGATGTGGCCAGGCCCTATACTCATAACTATAGGTATGGCCAACCATTTCGGATGGATTAGAAAAAACAAACAAATATTTTGTTTCTCCAAGTAAAGTCAAAATTCCTTATAATGAAAATATCAAACCTGGTTTAGCGATATAATGCGGTCATTGTAGAAATAGGAAATTAGCTTAAGAAGCTTGCGAAGGAGATCCCAAAATAGCCTATTGCTTCAAAGGAGGATACTGATCCAATACATTTATTTGTATATAGGAAATTTGAAAAAGCTTCAATGAATCCTTTGAGAACTACATAATACATTATGATGTGGAAGGTGAACGATTTAGAAATAGTTTTTGAGGCGGAGTAATAAATGCATAAACAATTATTTTTTGTAAAACATGACAACGCTGCACCGACTCACTTACGATCTTTCATCATCATAGTCACAATGTCTTAACAGACATGTTGTGAACTCCTAAAATGCATTTACACATTTTACGAGTTTCTCTTGGGATATCTTTAAGATCTTTAATGCAGTAGTTTCCCACTTACTTTCTGCATCCTCGTGCCGTTGATCAGATGGTACCTACTGGTTCATCCGCCTTTAGGGGCAATTTCTCACCCCAAGGACAAGAAGGTATCGTGACTCTTCTCAACTCGTCCACCCGAAGCTGTTTGTTGAGAAGAGGCTACTGCTTATACCGACAGTAGTTCGGTGTTCCTTTCAGTCGCCTTTTACGACACGCAGGATATACGATGGGAGATATTCCAACCCGCCCCCACACTGATCTTAAGCGAACCAGCATAAATAACAAAGCCTTGTTTTTGTTTGATCGGCCTTTGTTGGTTCAAATTCAAATTCAAATTCTTTATTGCCCTTTAGACATTCAAACGAATGTATAGGATTCGTCATAAAAAAGATACAAAAATACAAAACACAGAGACAATAGGTATATGAAATAAATATGTATATAACAATCATAAACAAACAAATTCAGTGATAGCGTAGTAACACTGAGAAACAAGGAAGTCTTTTAGATTGATCCTAAACTTGTTAATGTTTAAACAGTCTTTAATAATTTTTGGCAGTCTATTGTAGATTCTAGGTCCCAGTATATCGGGCGATTTCTTACCCACATTGTATTTAGCGAAAGCCACGTGCAGATCTTCCAATTGTCTGGTCACTACAGAGGATGAATTTTCATTCAAATACTTGTTTTTTATTTATAAATGTACACAACACCATTTCATAAATAAACAAAGACGATAGTGTTAAAATCGCAGACGTCTAAAAATATCCTTGCAGGAGTGCCTACTGTTGATACCAGTCATGCACCGGATGGCCCTTTTTTGGCTCAAAAAGACGTGCTGAGCATTAACTGATGAGCCCCAGAAACACAAAGCGTACCTCAGTCTTGACTCAACTTGGGCACACTAAACCGAAATTAGTTGACTATGCGTAAGCACCATTCTAAAATTTTTCAAAACATAAGACTGCGAGTTTATCCTTGAACTAAGGTACTCACAGTGATCTTTAAAGTTTAAGCTCGTGTCGAGATACAGCCCCAAAAATTTAACTTGCCTATCAATGGGCACTATCGTGCCATTGACAGCGACATGTAATGCAGGCGGTCTATTCTGGGCATTATGGAATTGCACCAGGGATGTTTTTTTGTGTTCAAGTATAGTTGATTACTACCAAACCACTGGTGAATATTTTGAAGTAGCACTCCGAAATCCTTCTGCAAAGTGACATCACACTTATTTAATACAACTACATATAGAGTGAACCTAGCATCATTAACAGCTCTCCAAATTATTTATATATAAAGAGAACAGAACTGGTCTCAAAATAGATCCCTGAGGAACACCTATGGTAATATTGAGTATATCAGACCTAACGGGAGCATCCAACCACTATTTCTCACACAGACATATTGAGACCTGTTGTTAAGGACAGATTTTATCCAATAATACGGTGCACGGTTTATGCCATATTGTGCTATTTTTTCCAACAGCAGTTCGTGATTCACGCAGCCGAACGCCTTCCTAAGGTCGGTTAGGTGATTGTTGAGTGAATTTTCGGTTTTATCGTGCATAAGTGAAGAATGGACTATTTTAGACAATTCCACAGGATGGTGAATCAGTGTGTGCGATTTGCAAGAGACAATTTGAGCGTCCAGTTCAGATTTTATTATTGGTAAGAATGAAAGACATCGCACAATGATGTAACTTGTCGTACGTCAGGTTGTACAACTCAAGTACCTAGTCGTCTAACAAGATATTAGCGGCCCTTGGATTGAACTGAAGGTTCAATGAATGAACGAATGAATGAAAGAGGAAGAGGGGCTTTCCGGTGACCAGAACTACCAGTGCAGAGGTCCAAAAACGGGCCCTTGTGCATATCTCCTTACCCTAGTTTCCAAGACTGGTCTTCATAGCAAAGATGGGTCCTGACCATCTTTTACTGGCAGGTTCAAGAACCCTTGAGTCTAGTATGGTCTGTCAGTGATACCCAAGGGCTCCACAGCGACACTTCTGTTTCTCCTCGCCACAGCGTGTACACGTCGGGTCATCTACCACCCCCACCACTATGGAAGTTTGGGCGGTTATACCCCAGCAACCATCCAGTGTGTGTATGTGCAAGCTTCTAGCTGTCGAAGCGACTTTACCACCAGTGCACCGTTGATTCTACGTCTTACGGATATAGGGTGGTCCACTTTATAGTGGCATAGCTTCAGGATATCCATAGATAATGTTGAAATAATGAAAACTGCCCAACACACTTATACTAGAAAAGCTTTACGTTCAAGATTCAGGGTGGTCAAATTTAAAAAAAAATCTATATTATAAAAAAAACTACTATTTAGAAAAATTTGGAATTTCGCATATAGGATGAGCTAAAGATCTATTATGATGCAGGGAATTACAGGATAAATTACAAAAACTTGTAACGCAGATATGAGTATGCCATTACCCTTTTCCAAAAAAAAACTTCTACCCAACTGACTTCATTGCTAATGATAATAATAATGTTGTTCTATACTCCATGGTTTTTCCAAAAGAAAAATATAACCGCTTTTTTTTATACAACACGCCATCTTTGAGGTACTGGTAAGTACATATCATATCATATCAGATTTTTCTCTCACTGGCTTTAGTACGAGTATACAGCAGCAGACACCGAAAATCAGGTGTGTAGACAGAGGTATTTGTTCTAAAGGATGTATGCTTCACATTTTATTGTCAATTTAGCATTTTTATAGTATATAATGAAAAATTGTGTTACATTTTATATTTTTATGTAACTGTTCAATAATTCAATGTACAATCTTTCCAATTTTGATTGTTTGATCATGTTGCGTTTTGTAAAAAATTGTGTAATCTTCTAAACGTTAAATATGAAAATTTTTGTGATGCTGAAGTGTTAAAGTAAATCTTAGTATTTATATTTTTACTTATACACATCTTCGCCTTCATATGAATTTAAGGAGTAAGATAGATGCCAAAACATCGGCTCTTTGTTAAAAACCTCATCAGTATTTTATCGCTACATAAAAAGAACCTCTTCTGCTCAAAACTTATTCAGATCTAAATGAGCTTTAGTAAGAATATATTACCGCTTGTCCAAATTTCTAAAAAAAAAACGGAGAATCCTCAGTCAAAAAAATGGTTTCAAGTATCGCCGTCCCATATTCATTTTTTGCCATATCGTCAGGTAGACGAAGCTTATTAGAGACTATAATTTCAATCACGATATGCCTAACAAATCCTTGCCCAATGACGCGAAACAAATATATTCCTCGTACGCTCTATCTGTTCTTCCTTATAAGGGAGAAATCTAGTAAATACCCAAACCGAAGCGAGATGCTGTATTTCATTTCGCGTGAAAACTCCAATTTCGCACTTGTCAGGTTTCATATGAATAAAAAAATTCAAGGCGATATAACATTTTTCTATATCTACGCGAAAACTTTCGACATGTCAAGGTGAAAACGTTTACGGTGGAATCCTCCGCAGATAAGCTTCACACTTTGTATTTTCTGAGGAAATTTCAGAAATGGACCGAATACTTTTCAGATGGATATTGACAAAAATTTGAAGAACCAGAGGATTTAGTATGCATACATTCTAGAGTAAGTTGAAAGTTCTCGTTAGAACTTATTCTGTGGTTTTACATTACATTCAATGCGCACCAGCCCTTAAAACAAACCACGTTCCTTATATTTAAGCACTTTACTAACGCTTCAGCCGATAGTTTTTTAGCAGATCTTTTCACAAAGGCCAGTATGTTGGCCCAGCTTAGGGAGGGTACTTCCCCTGGCTGAAGTCTATCGGATCCAAAGATGTCGTATCCCAGCCCGCCTAGCAACTCACGTTCCACGAGGAAGTGGTAGACCCGCCCCTCCACAATCAATCCATCCAGTTTTCTTCATGGCCATGGCACCGTAGCTGATCTAGGTGTGAGCAGCAGGTTATAAAATCCCTGGCCTGTTTGAACCCATCACTTGCCTCCACTGTTCATCTATGGTATTATTCAACCACTTTTTGATGGCTGATTGCTACTTAATCCTGTAACGGGCTCCTATGGTGCCAAGTCTGGCCAGCCTATCTGCTTCTTCATTTCCAGGAAGCCCCATATGAACAGGGACCTACACAAAGGTAACTTCCTTCAGCCTCGCAGCTCTTCCAGTCTTTCCGCGCAGTCCTGAGCCAGGAGTGACCTGGTTCTGGGACAGCAGATGGATTTCAGTGCCGCCGGACTCTCACAGCATAGTCTTAACCAAAGTACAAAATCTCTGGCAGCAATTTGGAATAAGCAATTTACACCTGCCCCTCATAAGAGTAGGCATGACCGACTCTACACTAGGCCGGAGCCTTAGATGTGGCAACGTGGCTTAGCTGTCAAATTGGGGGCCTATAGTTTCAGAATAATTATTACATTTTATATGTATTAGAGTTCATCTGGGTTAATAAATTAAGAAAAAAATGCTTTTTAGAACTACTACTACTAATACCACTTACATCTGATGTCTGGTTCATCATAGTCAGACACTACAAAATAAAAATAAAGCAACCTGTTTCCTGCTGCCACTTCCACTTCCACTTAAATGAACACTCAATGTACTTTGTAAATTGTTAGTTGAGCTAGAAAAATTCACTATTAGGTCACTGTGAAGCCATTCTTGCTGGTCTTGATTCCCTTTCACTATCAAATCTTTTCATAGGTATGCCCAGATGCATGTCCTCGTTGGCTTGCCCAGATGAGTTCTATTAACTGTATTTTTCTGTGATATTTGGGAGATCCAGAAAACATTGTAGGTACCACATTGTGCTCTAAAATAGGTCTTATCCTTTGAAATGTTTGTAAAGTACGAGTAAGACAGAAGGAATTCTGCCGGTGCGCCATCTAGTACCCGAAGGTGACGGCAACCAAAGAGAGAAACGCCACTAGAAGCAGTTTACCTCTCCTTGGTGGAACGACAAGGCTCGCTCGCTTTTTGCCACTAGAGGCGCGGATTTTGACGCACGCAGCGTGAAGCCGATATACGAGGGTTGCTCTATACCTCCGTCAATCCACCAGTACGCAGACAGCTGTTTCACGCTTATTAGCGATCATCAGTGCGCCATAGGTCGATTGACGAAAGTAGAGAGCATCAATTTTTCCATGTTTAATAAACATGTGAAAGATGTACGAGTAAGACAGAAGGAATTCTGCCGGTGCGCCATTTAGTATCCGAAGGTGACGGCAACCAAAGAGAGAAACGCCACTAGAAGCAGTTTACCTCTCCTTGGTGGAACGACAAGGCTCGCTCGCTTTTTGCCACTAGAGGCGCGGATTTTGACGCACGCAGCGTGAAGCCGATATACGAGGGTTGCTCTATACCTCCGTCAATCCACCAGTACGCAGACAGCTGTTTCACGCTTATTAGCGATCATCAGTGCGCCATAGGTCGATTGACGAAAGTAGAGAGCATCAATTTTTCCATGTTTAATAAACATGTGAAAGATGTACGAGTAAGACAGAAGGAATTCTGCCGGTGCGCCATCTAGTACCCGAAGGTGACGGCAACCAAAGAGAGAAACGCCACTAGAAGCAGTTTACCTCTCCTTGGTGGAACGACAAGGCTCGCTCGCTTTTTGCCACTAGAGGCGCGGATTTTGACGCACGCAGCGTGAAGCCGATATACGAGGGTTGCTCTATACCTCCGTCAATCCACCAGTACGCAGACAGCTGTTTCACGCTTATTAGCGATCATCAGTGCGCCATAGGTCGATTGACGAAAGTAGAGAGCATCAATTTTTCCATGTTTAATAAACATGTGAAAGATGTACGAGTAAGACAGAAGGAATTCTGCCGGTGCGCCATCTAGTACCCGAAGGTGACGGCAACCAAAGAGAGAAACGCCACTAGAAGCAGTTTACCTCTCCTTGGTGGAACGACAAGGCTCGCTCGCTTTTTGCCACTAGAGGCGCGGATTTTGACGCACGCAGCGTGAAGCCGATATACGAGGGTTGCTCTATACCTCCGTCAATCCACCAGTACGCAGACAGCTGTTTCACGCTTATTAGCGATCATCAGTGCGCCATAGGTCGATTGACGAAAGTAGAGAGCATCAATTTTTCCATGTTTAATAAACATGTGAAAGATGTACGAGTAAGACAGAAGGAATTCTGTATAGAGCAACCCTCGTATATCGGCTTCACGCTGCGTGCGTCAAAATCCGCGCCTCTAGTGGCAAAAAGCGAGCGAGCCTTGTCGTTCCACCAAGGAGAGGTAAACTGCTTCTAGTGGCGTTTCTCTCTTTGGTTGCCGTCACCTTCGGGTACTAGATGGCGCACCGGCAGAATTCCTTCTGTCTTACTCGTACATCTTTCACATGTTTATTAAACATGGAAAAATTGATGCTCTCTACTTTCGTCAATCGACCTATGGCGCACTGATGATCGCTAATAAGCGTGAAACAGCTGTCTGCGTACTGGTGGATTGACGGAGGTATAGAGCAACCCTCGCATATCGGCTTCACGCTGCGTGCGTCAAAATCCGCGCCCCTAGTGGCAAAAAGCGAGCGAGCCTTGTCGTTCCACCAAGGAGAGGTAAACTGCTTCTAGTGGCGTTTCTCTCTTTGGTTGCCGTCACCTTCGGGTACTAGATGGCGCACCGGCAGAATTCCTTCTGTCTTACTCGTACATCTTTCACATGTTTATTAAACATGGAAAAATTGATGCTCTCTACTTTCGTCAATCGACCTATGGCGCACTGATGATCGCTAATAAGCGTGAAACAGCTGTCTGCGTACTGGTGGATTGACGGAGGTATAGAGCAACCCTCGTATATCGGCTTCACGCTGCGTGCGTCAAAATCCGCGCCTCTAGTGGCAAAAAGCGAGCGAGCCTTGTCGTTCCACCAAGGAGAGGTAAACTGCTTCTAGTGGCGTTTCTCTCTTTGGTTGCCGTCACCTTCGGGTACTAGATGGCGCACCGGCAGAATTCCTTCTGTCTTACTCGTACATCTTTCACATGTTTATTAAACATGGAAAAATTGATGCTCTCTACTTTCGTCAATCGACCTATGGCGCACTGATGATCGCTAATAAGCGTGAAACAGCTGTCTGCGTACTGGTGGATTGACGGAGGTATAGAGCAACCCTCGTGTTTGTAAAGTATTGTCTTTATCCTTATAAATATAACCAGCCCTTCCGAGGAATACCTTTCACCCACGTCTGTTTATGTCCCTTATTGGACGCACAATTGCTAGTACAACCTGGTACTACACACTTTGCAGGCATCTGTTTATCTTTATAGTTTCCTTTGTGCAGGTAAATGATTAGAAACACATTAAAAATCACCTTCCAATCTTATTTTTCACTCTGGAAGATTACACTAATGCCATGACTAATGACTTAACAACAAACAAAATGACGGCCCGCAGATTCAGTGTTGCCATATTTCATGCTCCGGCCTAGTGAGTACAGTCGGCCAAGGAGTAGGTGATCAACAGATATTAAACAATGAATATTGTTGCATCGGAATTGTTGATAAATCCAATTGACAGCGAGTAATGCATAGGAGTCTTAGGATAGCCATGTTTTGTGAGAGATTAGAATTATGAATCTGATTGACCCTTTGGTGATTGAAGAACATTGATCATATTTTTTCCTGAAGCACATCCAACTTTACTGGGTCATAGTCCACTGACGAATTAGGAATAACATTTCATATTTTACATATTATAGGCTGACTATACATATAATATATAGGTCTAGATAAAGTCGAATGAAGTGACTTTAGCTTTTAGCTCTTCAGTAGACTATAACCCAGTGGAGTTATGTTTCGGTGAAAAATATCATTTGAGCATGTCCAAACCAGATTGCATTATACGTTATTTGCATTTTTTATGCATTGTGTTTGCCCTGACTGGGATGCAGGAATACAAAAATACTGGAAAACTGAAAATTATGAAAACGAGAAAAACCAGGAAACCAGAAGACGAGAAAAATCGGAAAAAAGCCTGAAATACAGCATACCTCAAGAACCACAAAATCGGAAAACCTGAAAGTCAGAGAACTAGGAAACATCAAATCCATAAAATTTTGAGAATTTGAGAAATGTGATTTTATGTGGTTTTATTTGCAGACCAGAGACGTTACGAGAAAGTGACTACTGCGCTCGCTGTTTAACAGGTGCAATGCCTAATCGATAAGAAAAAAATCCGAGCAAAAACCTAAAGATAAATAACAGGCTATGTACGACTTTTACATTTTTTATTTTGTGTCTCTCTTATTTTTCAGTTTTCTGGAAAAAGTTATATGAAAAAGTTGTTTATTTTAACGACTGCTACACACAAGGTAAAGGATGCTCCTACAGTAGACAATGGTTGAAAAATTTCCTTAGTTTCTTCGTTAGTCTTACTCTAAATTGTAACTGTAACGGACATCATTGTATTTTGAGACCCTGTACCGCTAAGCTATGGGCAAATAAGGAGACAATAAGACTTCATTTGTTTATGTTTCTTCATCGTTTTGCTGGGGTAACTCACATCCTATAGTGTATATCAATTGTTTGAATGTTTCAAAACGATAACCGCTTTAGCATACTATGCCTCTATTCATTACCCAACTATGGGTAATCTAGTCTTCCTCGGCAATAATCTAACTGCAGATCCCATCATAGTTACGGAAGAATTTACTCCAGAAACCCGCAAAATACCTTTGGCCGAATTTATATGTAGATTGATAAATTCCGCAGTTCCGCGAAGGGACGATATTGAACGCCTATCATTAATCATCCCATTTTGCTTGTCAAGCCAATGGCTGGTGGATGCGACGTAATCGCAATTAATCTTAAATAATACGTCTTTTGCATCTTTATCGCATTCAGGTAACGAAAAGTCTTGTCATTTATTCCCATTTTATTCTGTCTGATGTATGCTTGTCTTGGAGGGGACAGAAGTCACAGCATAGCAAACAACCAGCATTATATATCTGAGGATTTCCCATATAAAAATGGTTCCCACAAAATTTAACCTTGGGAGGGTTTATGGATGATTTTACGGCTGTGAAGTTTGGGTAGAGATGCGAAAATGAAAATATCGATACCGGTACCAACTCGATATTTTCTAGCCTTTCTAGCGTTTGGTTCGTATAGGGAATTTTGTGCAATTGATTACACCCCTCAATAATTATATACCGATACACCTACAAAAGTATCGATACCAGCCTGGAATCGCTCAAAAAGTATCTAAGATAAAAATAGTCGATATTAGTGCAGAAGTACAAGTATCGAAGCACCGTTACCATCCCTACAAAAAATCATCCAAAAGTGGGGATGCGCGTGTAATTTCCGTCAACTTGAGTTATTGTGCTGGTTGGTTACTATGCTGTGACAGAAGTACTAGAGAACTGAAGGTTCGCTCTGGATTTAGGCAAGTTCTGGATGTTTTTTTCGACTTCCAATCATTATTTTTTAGCGTACAATTGAAGCAGGTGACATAATCAAACTTAATTTCACAACGGGTGGTCTATTTAACTTGAGACAGTCGAATATCGCGAGAACGGTGAGTTTTTGGATGAAAAAGGTTAAACAAAAGATACCGAGTGCATTGGACGAAAGGAAAATATGACATTTGTTTCTAACATTGACAAAGTTTTCAGGGTTTTTCAAGGTCAACGATGATTTTCAAATAGGAACATATCGTTTTCATTGCAGAATCATGTTCTGTGAGAAAAAACAAATAACTTTGGTTCAGAAATTTCTGTATCCGACTGCAACTTGAGCAGATACATTTGTTTTTCTCGGTCATGTTTCAATAACGCAGCAGTTCAGTAAACATGTTTTTCTCTCAACGAAATGAGTAGATTTGGCTGTTACTTAACAGTAAACTTGTTTTTTTTTATGAAACGGATTGATAAATGTATTGACGTTGGCGGTCATCATTTCGATCATCCGTTAACAACAAGTGTAAAATTTTTTCCGTATGATAATATTGCTATTTACTTTTTTTGCGAAGAAAAATATTGCTGATAAAGCATCTGTTATTGGAAAATTTACAAAAATAACAAAAAATGTTGTATTTCTTAACCACTTAAGTTGCAGATTTCGTTTACAAAAGTTACTTGTTTTTTCTCGTAAAATAAGATTCTGCAATAAAAATGATACGTTCCTATTAAAAAACAAACTTGACCTTAGAAAACATTGAAAAAGCTGTCAACGTCGAAAATAAAAGTCATGGTTACCTCTCTGCCATTCCACCAAATAACTTGTTTTTGAACTTTTTAAATCAAAAACTCACCGTTTTTGCGATATTCGGCTGATCCAAGTTAAATCGACCACCCGATATATTCAAGCATCCTTTTAATAGTACAATAGATTTGGTAATAGCTGGTTGGTAATTTAAGGATTTATAACTGTTTCACTTACTGCTCCTTTTCAGAATCAATACAAACTACAGAGGAATGTTTTCCACGTATGAACCTTATTGCAGCAATTGTTTTGTATGGACAGCAACATCCCCTTCGCTAGCCACTTTTATGAGCTATAACACCTTTTTTCAATTTTTGCATATCTTATGCATGCCAGCACCATTATCCTTTTTGAGATTCCAAACAGGTTTACTATACTGCATTCACTGAAGAAAAGGAGTGAAAATTTATTTCAAACCTATACTTTGGGGCTTTACTCGGGTAAATCAAACTTAATTTTTCTGTTTATAATAACATCACTGCTCTCAGTATGCAGTTTTCTAGACGGTGTGCGTATAGCCCTTGACCATACAGTAAAAATTTACATATATTGTGCATGGTTACTCCATTTATTCGGTGGATAAGATATAAGTCATATTACTGACCGCTTGTAAAAGGTAAAAAATTAAGATAAAATAGGGTATATAGGTTTAGGTTGTGGATCAACGATTTTTTTCAATTGATTAGTATAGGTCATTAAAAAGGGAAATCTGCAGATGTGCAGTGAACAAATAGTTGGGACGTCACTGGTGCTTGGCATGTAAAATTCTCTTTGATGTGAAGTACAGAAGAGCTAATATCTGCAGGAAAAACCTTATTCGCATCAACGGTAAATCGCTGTCATCACTTACTATGGTTCCGAGGCGACTACAGCACACTTTGTATACTATATTAAAAGTACTATTTGGAATATTAAATATGAATAAAAGATACAATGCCAGAACCGTAGAGTAAGATTAATGCTAAGATCAATTCATTAAAACAAAAACCAGCAAAACGTATTATGTACGGTGATACTATAGTGCAGAGGCCTATCTAATGTAAAATCAAAATACATTTCTATATATCTCTAATTTTTATCTAACAAAAAATTTAAAAACTAATAATAAACACACAATAAAACTTAAATCCCTTATAAACAAACCAGGGAAAATTTTAACAACGTGACAATCTTAAATCTACGCAAATTCACATAGTCTTGTTCTCTTCAAATCCTAAATAAATATCATTTTTGATTGCCTGATGCCTTAGGTGGAAAGTTCAAAAGATTTAAATGAGTTCTCTTGAAGGAGGTGACCTTAAAATTCTATTTTTACTCCACGTGGATAAGAAAAACTTAAACAAACAGTGCTGTTATCACAAATTTGATGCAGACAATCCATTTCGTGAATGAGTAGGCAATATCAGCGAGTTGGAATATACCTCATTGCTCTACAGCTTCCATCTCACCTATACTGTGTGAAGTGAATTGTTATGGTAGGCAAAGCTATGGTCACAAACTGCTACATGCTCTAAAAGAAAATTGTTGCCCTGTTGCAGTTGTCATCCATCTTAAAGTTCACACCTTGTTTCACAATCTTCATATCTCTTGATTTTTCGACCCTACGTCATGACCCTGTCAAGATATTGGAAACGTCTACCCCGAAACACAGTTCGCTTGAGATGCCAAACAGGCGAATGCAGATGATATTTATTTTTATTGGAGTTGTTGGAAACTTTGATCCCTGGCTTTTTTCGAGAGCAGCCGCCGAACAGCGAATTGGAATGGGAAAGGTTGGCCGCCGCGCCGGTAGCGTGACTGACGGAAACTGAATGATTAATGGCCGATGTTTGCTTGAACTTTTAATATAGGGCTCTAGTCGGCCGACAGGTTTCGGCACGGTGCCGAACTTCCGGAATTTTTATCTCCTGCATATTATATCGAAAGGTACTTTGCCGGCAGGTGGCGGGCTTTAAAAGCTGGGTAAACATTTCATGAGAATGAGGCTCGTAAAGTATCCTACCGAAAATTCGCTGCATTTAAATGCAGATTATAACTAAACATCAGTATGTTCAATGCCATTAATTTATAAATCTAATACTTTCTCTATAGTCCAGACTGACAACAAATTCGAATTTGTTGACAATGAACCCACATAGCACTGGATATTCTATGAATATTCTTCAAATCTCCTATACGTTCCATGAATATCCAGTAGAATCATAGAACATTCGTTGTTTCTCTTGATTATTCTGGATTATTAACATAATATTCTTTATAGAATATTATTATTTTATCCACTTAGGATAATCAGTGATTATTCGTTTAATGTCTGAATTATTCCAGAATATACCAGTAATATTTTTCATAGAATATTATTTTAATAATCTACTAAGAACAAGATGTAGCTATTTTCTGACGAACATTTAGTAATATTTGTAATAGAAATATCTGTATGTGGGCAAATATTCAATATGAGGTATTATTAATTTATATTTGCACGTTTCTTAGTGAATTAAAAAACCTTCATTCGTTTTGCGTTCATCCTAAATATACCTAATAAATATTTTGTGCAATTTTCAAAAAGTTATTAGTCATTAGCCATTGCCAGCAATACAGATACGGCATCCACCGACGATAAAGTGACAGCATCTTATGCTGATGTATGTATGTGGTGTCGTCAGTTGTCAATCTTGTCTGGTTGTCACTCGCTTCAAGTGTTCTGTCATTATGTGCTTCAACATGTATTGTGGATGTCGGCATTTTAGCAATTCACGAATTCACGATCACGAGTTTTATTCCTGAAAGGCTTGCATTTATACCCCATTTTGTACAATAAAGTTGCTGGTCGTTATAAAGTGTGTGACAGTGTTCCAAATTATGGTCACCTACTATGGTGTAAGGTTCATTATATAATGTGAGTAGAATTTTGAGGTTAAATGCAACAAGTTTACATTTTTACACTTTATTGAGGCATCTGGACTGAGATGTCCAACCACTTATCTTTTGTGACCATCTGCCACTAGTAGGTGCCATTATTTTTGGAACAGTATCCATAATTCCCTAAAAATGTTTCGTATATGAGGTAATTTAGACAAAATGTTCCTAGAATATTCAAAAACATTCTACCACGATTGTTCATGTAATATCCGTGCGGAATATTCGGCGGAATATTCTAGGAATATAGCGTGTTTTTCCCATTTCGAACGTTTACAGAATATTCTGTAAATATTCCCATTATCCATGGAATTTTCCCAGAATATTCATAATATCTGTAGTGAATGTGAACAGAATATTCTCATATCATCCGGTGGTATGTGGGAATAGCAGCCTTTTCGTGATGTTTCTCTGTTCGAGAAATGGCGGATGCACAAGGTAAAGTACGCTACTACAGTAGCTGGTACTTTCACCATTTCCTAGATTTCTTCGTTTTACCGACTAAGCTGGGGTAAACATAATTATCATGAATTCATGAGAATGGAGCTACCAAAGCAACCTAGGGCTAAATAGCTGCATAACTACTTTGCTGCTAATTGGCTACGTTAGATTCGATCTTTAAGCTTCCGAGACTGGCGCGCGGACTCTGTATCCGCATCAGATTGTATTTTCAAATTATAACGGTTTTCCCATCCGTCGAATCAGTCCAGCCGTGCATGCTTCGACGGAAGCTATAAAAAAAGTAGTATGTGACAAGATCTGAGTAAGTGCATTTGTTAAAGATGATACACGAAATGGCACAATACGCCACCAGTAGTGAAGCACTATTGTTACTGGATTGCAAATTCTGTATTTTTTGTAGTTTGTTGCTGAATTTCTTTAGACAAATAGCACTATTTGAAGGTCTCAGTTTTATTGAAATCTTGCAGAGATTTTTGAAGATGAGACCATATGGATAATAGTAGTAATGACTATAGGTTAATGGTGTAGTATGTGCCGGAAAGTGAAGAAAAGGCTCAAGACTTAATAAACAAGACATACAACGATGAAGAAGACTTACGTTAGTGATAGGAAATGACAACTTGGATACAAAACAGAAAATATTAGATGGCGAAGAAAATTGAGATATGGCCTGTTTTTGTATTAGAAGATAAGTAATCCGTTTTATCAAAACTAGAGCCGAAGACCTCATAGGCTCATCTATGGTCCAACCAAAGGCAGCAGTGAAGCATCTAAAAAAGTCAGAGTGAAAAGTATTTGGAAACATTCATTCAGTTTGTTACAGTGCTCTTGTTGAAGTGAGAGTTAAGTAATTTTGACCTTAAATGGCATCTAAACCCTGTTACCCGATACTTTAAACTGTCAGCCGTGTCAACAACGAATAGCTGTTCGGCTGGTGATAACCTGAGTCTTGATATATCAATTTTAAGCTTTGAAGGAATGCGGGGCTGTACTGAATGGAAGTACTACTAATAACAATTAATTGACACTTGGTGACGTTTTCGTCTATGCTCTGAGATCTATGCTTATTTTACATTTTCTCGGAAAATCCGTGTCTTTCAGTATATCAGTATGGCTGGTCTGAATGATGATGATTAGGTACGCCTTAAATGAGGTAAGTATGAAGATAAAAGCCGTGCTTCAGTTAATCTGCCTTATATTAATTTTACTCCACGTACTTACTTTATACTTTTCTCCAATTGTACCTTGTACGTTTCAACCAATAAATATCCCACTAGTGATGCAAGCTATTCATTGAACCGTCCTTATTGCTAAATCTAGGAGTATTTTGATAGTCTCTAACAATATACAAATCAATAAAATAATCTATTTCTTTCAACTAACTATTTTTGCTGCGAATGTCTGGATATTGAAGCAATTTCTTGTTTACAACAATAGTCATTACTTTTTGGCAATGAGATATTAAATAAGAACATTACTAATACGGTCCTGACCGCAGGATTGCCAATCAACACCACTAGTAAAAAATTAAATTTGAGATACACTTCTTTGTCAGCTGACACCTATCAAATAGACGTCAAGCCAGTTTAAAGTATCAGGTAACAGAGTATACAATAAGTGCCATTTAGAATAGCCTCTTCTGCTTTCTCCATAAATAAAAGCGACATACAGTGTCAGTCTGTAGCTGGTGACCGATCTCAAAAGCAGAGCGTCAGTCCTGGAAGGTTAAAAATTGTTTTGTGGTTCTTCACTGATAGCTGCTTGTTGCGCATATAATTTTTGGGTCCTTTGATGAAAAGTGCCAAGCTGCAGTGGCTAAGTCAACATTTTATCCACCTGAAAGTGGCCAAGTACTGATAGCTTACCACTGAAGTACCAGCTGAAAATTTGGTGCTAAAAACAATACATTCCGTATTGTATTCCCTTAGATTTTCTACTAACCTCATATATTATTAAGTTAACAATGCATAATTTCAAGCGTATTATCTTGACTCGTCGTTTTCTTCTTTAGCTTTTTAATTACTAATTAGTTGCCAAACAGTAACATTTACAATGTTTGCTTGACCTTCTCATATAGCACTCTAGTTGGTCGACAGGCGCAGTCCGTAAGTGGAAATATTTATATCCTGCATATAATTTCGGTACGTCAAGTTCACGTACAGCAGGTGGTGAGTTTCAAAAGCTGGGTAAACATACAGCGAGAATGAAGGGAGCAGGGCACTCTACGGCAAAATCGCTGCATTTCAACGCTCATTTCTTCTCACAAATTATTATCAAACTTACATATATTCAATGCCATAGGTTCGAACAAGGTGATCATTTTCACAATGGATAACAAATTGGTTGTTGGCTACCGGTACCTATTTGAGTGTCGTTTCGAGAGATGGTGGATGCACAATGCGAATACACCGACTGAGTGCGTAGCACTTTCATCATTTCCCCAGTTTCCTGGTTTTGTCTATTGAGCTTGTACAAACTTTTCATTCATTGGTCATTCATCAATTTATCAGTATTGTGCCTCCAATGGAATAAGCTTTGTATGATCAAACCCCCAGTATACAAGGTGGGCCAATAGTGAGTGGACGGAAGATTGTGGGTTCACTGAAACATCTTTTAGAAATCTGTCACATGGTTACGTTAGGGCCCCTTGATGGCTATAACATTGAAATATTTTCACTTAGATTTTGACGTATATGCAGGGTGATTTATATCAAACTTAATTTTCTTTAGTGGAACCCCCTATATATTATTACATATTTGTATTGCTTGGTGAATTCTAGTGTAACTTTATGTGTCGTACATGGAACTTTAAATAAACCGTTTAGGCGAAAATCACCATTTTTGGTATACGTAGCTATCAGAAAAAAATTGAATGTTGCAGCGATTATAAAACCTAGAAGGCAGTGACTTTGCAGTACGACTAAGGGCCGGTTTCTCAATGTCCAGTTAAATGTGTCAGATAGGTAGCTGCCAGTTAGCGTTTCTATGGATATTAACTGTCAGATAGATTTACGTGCATTTGTAAGCTTAACCTTTAATTATTTAAACAATTTATCCAACAGTTAACCGTTAACTTCCAGATAAATATTTAAGTGGACATCGAGAAACCGGCCCTAAGTATGAAACGCGTTACCTGAGGTCAGACGGTTAAATTTGGATTCTTTTTTTAGCTGGAGAAATCAGCAGATGGATTGAGGAAACTTCAGTTACAGCTAACTTGACTTTTTCAAATGGTTATGACTATTTTGGTTAACATAATATTATGTATAATACGACAGGTTCGAATAAGTAGGTGAGCATGCTGATAATGAATAAATGACAAATTGATTGTTTGCTACCTGTACATATTCCGGGTGTAGCTCTGTTTGAGAAATGGTAGACGAGCAATGTAAATACACTGACAGAGTACGTAGTACTTTCATCATTTCCTATGTTACTTCATTTAGTCCATTAAGCAGGATAAACGTAATCATACATTTCTCACAAATTATTATCAAACATCTATATCTTTAAAGCCATTTGTCAATATGGCCAGATTGGTAACAAGTAAAATCACTGCATTTCGTCGCAGATTTTTTCACAAATTATTACGAAACTTCCATATTAATGCCATTTGTCAATCTGGTATCGTCTATATATTCCAAACTGATAACAAGTTTTAACTGGGTAATCATGTTGACAATGAATAATAACTGGTTTTTTACTACCTATCTAATGTTGCTCATTTTCAGAAATGGTGGAGGTGCAATGTTAACACAATGACACGAGTAGTTTCACCATTCCGTAGATTTCTTTGTTGGCTAGGTAAATAATTAATACATCATGGTATTGAAGCTAGCAAAGCACTCAAAATCACTACATAGCTACTTTGCCGCAAACTGGTTACATAAGATTTGATGCTTTTCTTCTTCTGTTTTTCTTGTCAGGTATTTTATCAATTCCTAAATTGCCTAGATGCATACAGAGAAAAAATAACTTTAATAGTTTGTCGCTCATAGTTGCTTGTTACGCATATAATTTTTGGTTCTTTATCAGAAAGTGGCAACCTACAGAAGCTAAATAAACATGTTATGATCCCAGAACTTGCCAAGCAGCACTTGCAGCTTATCACAGAAGCACTTACTAGCTGAAAATGTCAAATAACATTCAAGTAAGTACCTGTTAAACTGCTTTTCTGAACATTTAGGAAAGTGTGGCATAGTATCCTTTAGGTATATAGTTGTTACGTGACTTATAGATCATATGTTGGGGGAATTTTTTGATATTTATGGACTATCCGCAAACCAAGTTGTATATTAAATATTAAATAAATAGGACGTATGCTTGATAATGAACTATTTATTTAACATTCTAAGTTTTATTTGAAATAAGATGAAAAGATTGAGAACGGGTGGAGAGTGCGGTAGTTGCCCAAAGCAGACATCGTTTTTCACTCAAGGACATTATCAGAATGGATGGCGTCGTTCCTACTTCACTTTAGAGCCTTGACACCCATTCGCGGTGATGTGTACCCTGGGTGAACGTCTTTTCTGACCTGAGATTGAGATTTAAGAGCCACAGCAAAAAAGATCGCTATTTTTCTAACTTTTGAACATATACGAGGTACGGTTATGCTTGTTTCACATTATCCATTGAGCCCGTGTAAGAATAAATAGTCGACTGTGTAAAATGCAATGGCTAGTTGTGGAAGTAGTGAAACAACAGAACTAGCTACTCTAAGGGCAAATGCCCATACTGGCATTGAATTAACTATTGGACCGGGTGCTTGCCTTGGGGAAATATAAATAAAGTGATTGCCATCACCCAAAGTGAGCTCAAATATAATTACAATATTTCATTTTCATATAATCTTTGGCTATAGGTAAAAGTTTTTCAGGCTGTTTACAGTTCTTAACTACAAAATGCTTGAGAAGTATTGAGTATAGTATATAATAGGTGTATACTATACAAAGTCAAAAAATAGTACAATAAAACAAAAGATGAACAATATAAGTGCTAAAAATACTGTATTGGTTACTTAAAGGTATATACAGTAATAAAACTATAATTCAAGTAGACATACTTGTGAGGCCGTTATTTAGGTACTCGTCAAAAGTATAAAATACTTTTTTTTATCAAGTGTGGTTTCTCTATGCATTCTAGAAATTCTAGAAAGAATATTATAAAAAACTTTCTATAGTAGTTTGAGCGATTTCTTGTTTTCTGTGGACGGTTATATGAAATTTCTAGCGCATCATTGCTGCGTGTATCGTAAGTATATACATCATTGTGCATAGCGAACCGACTTAAGTTGTGTTTTACAAACAATAGACACTCCAGTATGTATACAAATGTAGTCGTCAAGATTCCAAAGTCAATAAAGGAATATTTACAATAGTTAACAATAATGTAGACTGGTAATAATCCTAATGTATTGCTGCTGGACTGCAAATATCATGGATAGATATGGAGACTAACCCCAGTTCAAAGCACAATACTGAAAATTTGACTAAAAATACCCGAAACAAGCCAACAACATAGAACGCCTGGATGCAACAATATTAAGATTTCGAATCAAATAAGTAACCCTGGACAACTTCTTAGATAGATTCCTGATATGGGGTGGTAGTTAGAGTAATTATAATTATATGAGTGCACTTAAAAATCTTACTGGGCTAATTTGGTTTATGTAATTAGGGAGACGAGTGATAATTACGATACTTTGAGATTTATCAGGATTCATTGAAAATTTATTACCAATAAACTGATGGCGTAATTTCAATAGATTACCTTCAGCTTGTTCTAGCAGTACGTCAGAACCTTTGCTCGTACAAATAGATGTGACGTCATCTGCCAAAAGGATGGATTTAGCACTAGTACAGGCAGGCAAATCGTTTCTATATATTGAGAATAAAATAGGCCCTAATGCACTACTTTGTGGTACTCAGTGCTCAGTTGTAGTAGTCTTTGACGAACAACCATTATAAGTAACGTGTTGCATTCCTTCGGATAGGATGAATGTATCAAGGATATACTGATTTTGCTAATTAGTGGATTTTTATTACTTCCCGCACCGATAGGTGGGGGGAGTTTTGTGATCGCGAAAGTTTTCGACTTTGGGATATATACGTTTTCTGGGCGTTATATGATGGCTACATAACGAAAATCTACGTCACTCATTTCTGTCGGTCTGTCTATCTGTTAGCGTTTTTCTAGCCCCGTAATCTCAGTAACCACTGCATGGATTGTGATGAAATTCAGCTAGCGGTGTATCGTAGGGCCGTAGTAGATAATGCTGCTACAACTTCAAAAATTGGTGCATAGGCGGCGGAGTAATTGGCCAAAAACGATAAATTTCGTATATTTCCAAAACTTCGTTTTTGGGTGTCCTAGAGGTTTCTGATTATTTTCTATTTTTTCTTGGGTGGGGGTGAAATTGAAGCAGTTGGGGGTTTTGAAACTGAAACATTTGTTGTATTCATAATAGGCTGTCCTTTGACCTGCGAAGGAAAGACCTAGCGGCATAATACACTTTTTTAGGTCCATCCAAATATTATCTTGCCTATTACAAGCGACTTTTTCTGATATATACATACGAGTATTGCCTTGCGTAACGAGGACAATATATTGAATTGATTCTTTTAGTTAATTCTGGCATAGCATTATTGCCTAGGCGAGGATAGAAAACGCTTGTGGTTTTTAGTAATCGTGTAGATCATTTTCTACTTTTTTGGGTGGTTGGATGGTGAATGGTTGTAGAACTGGAAGGTCTGTTGTATTCATGATAGGCTATCCATTGACTTTTAAAAGAAAGCTCGAGGCGTAACACACTTTTTTGCGGGCGGGCGATGGTTTGGTTGCAAGGGAAAATAATAAACCGGTATTACCGTTTTGTGTGACAAGTATTAACTCAATCGACTTGACTTCATTCTTTTAAGTAAAAAGTTGTTTTGAACGCATGCAAAGGCCTTAGTAGTGAGGTCAAGGAATTCAGCAAATACAGAGCAATGATTTTCAAGAGCATTGAAGATAATGCTGGTCAAGTAATTTATAGCTGTTTATTTAATTTGGCCTTGGGTCATACCTCAGAGTAACAACTGAACATAGAGGTAGTAAACAACTAATTCTAATAGGCCGACATCTTTTCGTACGTTGTCATATCGACCACCATGTACGGCAATCATAATTATTTACTATCGTCTTAATTGTATCGTATCCAGAAATATTCCATTCTACGTTAAAAAAGACGGTATTTTGATGGTTCAGGAACGATTACAGCAAAATCAATAGATATGTTGACCTCTACTGCCTTACTGCATATTTCTTCATCACAAACGCAAACTCTGAAGCCTCGCATAATTTTGAGAAGCTGGCAACGCCGCATGCCCTCAACTGTCAAACGTTTGCTTTGTCTATTGTTTGTATGTCTTTTATGCTTGGTCGTTTAAATCGAATTTGCTATTTGTTGGTAACTCTAGTGAAGCTTTACGGACTTGCTGTGCTATATTCGAATGTAGTTAACGGTTTTTCGAGATGGAACTCAAAAAGTGCAGTGTTTGTAACCCGGTTTGCAGTGGAAAAATTTTCAGGTTAGTTGGCGTTACACAGCATTATTTACTAGTTGGACTATCAGTGCTAGGTCACAGCTGATCAATATTTGGTGGCTGAAGTGTCAAAGATGATGGCCTTGAGCACGCCATGCTGAAGTGATTTGTTTACTACCTCTATGTTCAGTTGTTACTCTGAGGGTCATACTTCTTAGTATCTTTCGCACTACGGCGTCCTTCATACGCCTTCTCTTCTAATTTCCATTGAAACGGCTCACGGTACAGGAAACGCAACGCATCCTGCATAACGTCACAGAGCACGTTGTGAAGTGAGGCCACCGCAACTTCATTACGCCATTAATTCCAGACAGCCATTATCCAGTCCGAGCAAGGCGTCTCGGCGCCGTCGTCGTCTTTGAAGAGCACCGGAATTTGTCTGGCACTAAATCACACACGTCACAACGGGATATGCAGCTGCACTTGCAGCTGCGCGCATTTGCGCCGAGTAGCTTCAAAGCAGCAGAATGTATGCGGGTCTGCATTTACAGTCGCTGGCTTTGATATCTGCCACCAGAAGCGTATTTGACAAGCAGGATGAATGTGTTTATCACATTAATGCACATAATCATTTTTCTATTTTGTATCAAATTAACTGACCCAGCCCGCTGGGTGGTTTTAATAGGTTGGATTAATTTAGCATTCATGACTTTAATACAATCAAATCAATATTCACTAACACGCACACATAAGGTATTGGGTACAGGTATCTGTGAGACAAGGAAATATTTTTTCGCTTTCAGAAAATTTACGTGATGAGGAAATTATGGTTACTAAGAACCAAGAAAAATATATACTTGATTCTAGTACAAATTCTATAGGCATCTGCTCTGACTAAGAATATTTAGGGTGAGTTTTTAGTACCGGCTAGATCGGTAACTGTACTACCGCAGAAGATAATGGAAAAAGTTGTGTATAAAAGTTGTAGCCGTAACTACGCGGTAATGCAAACATGCATTTTTTTTAATGAAACACGCTATATATTATTCCATATTCAAATTTTACTAATGATTTCTGTTCTTTAAATATTGGGTACTGTTACAATACACAGGGTATTTTAAATATTATCGCCATTTTTATATCCAAATCGCGGTCAAATGAACGTACTGTATATTAAAAAGTGATGAATCAAGAATCATTTTTTTACACGGACGAATAAAACACATCCCCCAAGTCTTGAAATCGGCTATAAAAAAATCCCGCGACGCATTTTCGTATACAGGGTGATGTAGAAAGCAAAATCTAGATGTTCTCTCTTTTTTTTAAATGTAACCTCCAATATGTTATTATACCAAAGAATTGCTTTTGATATGTTCTTTCATCTTTGTATAGCACTTGTTATGGCTGCATTCATCAGTTTTTGAGATATTTCGCTTTTTCGGTAAATTTTAAATATATCTTCAATTTGTTTGCTAAAATTTGTTTATTATGGGAGTATATTATGAAATTTTATTTTTGCTTAACAAATAACTAAAATATAAGGCCATAATAGACTTGATCAAGTCAAAACACCGAACTAATGAGATAATATAGGTCAAGTGTGCTGAGGAAACAATTTGATAGACGTCATGCACAATTATCAAGCAGATTTAACAGGTAGTCTATGAAATATTAAACGACACACTCCAAATAAAACGATTCTTCAATCTTTCAAACGAATTAGTTTTAGAGTGCCTCCGTTCTAGATACTGCTGTTCATAGTTGATATATTCTAGAGGCAAGTAGGCAATTTCTCAAAGATTCTCCTAAATACCTCAATGGAAAAATTAATTTTTAATGCTCGTTTTTCACAGAGTATGAATGTATTGAGCAGGTTATGAAAACTTTCAATTATTCAAAGCCTACATCATCACGCCTACAAAATTGTTTCCTCGGCATACTTGACTTTATTATCTCGATGATTCAGGGTTTTGACTTCATCAAATGCTATCATGGCCTTATAATTTAGTTTTTCGTTGAACAAAAAACAAATTCGATAGTACTTTCTCAAAATAAATAAATTTCAGTAGACAAATAGAAGCTATATTTTAAATTTACCGAAAAATCGAAATATCTGGGAAACTGATGGACGTAGGTACAACAAGTGCTAAACAGAGATGAAAGATCATATTAAAAGCAATTCTTTGGTATAATAAAATATTGGGGGTTACATTTTAAAAAAAAGAGAAAATCTTGATTTTGCATTCTACATCACCCTGTATACGAATATGCGTCGCGGGCTCACTTTATAGCCGATTCTGAAGCTATAGGACATTTTTTTATCTTTCTATGTAGAAAAAATTATTTTTGATTGATTACTTTTTGATATACCGTACGTTGGTTTGGCAGCGATTTGGATATAAAAATGGTCGTTACTTTTGAAATACCTTGTATAATGTTACAATACCCTACATTGTGAGAAGAGAAATTAGTAGTAGAATCTCAAAGTGGGATAATATATAGGGAGTCTCATTTAAAAAATTATATGTTTGCACCACCACGTAGTTATGGATCACCCTGTATAAATCTAAATATTTCCTGAGCAAGGAGCATATCGGTGGCTACAACTTTTATGTATAACTTTTTTCGCTATCTTCTACAGCAATGGAGTTATCGACCGAGCCGTTACTAAAAGCTCACCCTGTATGTAGATAATTCTCTTCACAACTAAAACTTCAGAAGTGTTCGAACAAGTGAGTATTTTATAATGTCTTAGCGAGGGTGAGGATATCAGATTTTCCAATTGCTTGAGTATCATTGAGAATACGATAGTCTTGGTTCATGTACAGGATGGGGCGCGTAATATAACCCACTACCCTATCTCAGAAAGTATATGAGATTGAACAAAGAGTTGTTTGATGTGAATTCGACTTTAATTTTATTATAATTTTGTATATACAGGGTGGTCCGTTATTTCTCAATCTGTGTCAATTTTTTTATTTCAAATAGGACACCCTATATATTCTTCGATTTTCGGATTACGCTCTTAATTACAGATATTGCTGCGGTTAAATTTAAAATCCTGTCTGGTGTTTGTGCAAATCGAAATTACACTTTTTTTTCAAAAAATGAGTGTTTCTAAAAATTACATTTTAGCCGATCTGTAAGGCACATGTCACTACTACTGTGATATCAGAGATCTACTAGGAAATGAGGTTTAACATTTTTTGTATATTTATTGAGAGATAAGGTACAGGATCTTTGCTACAGTTATTGGAAAAAGCAATTTTTCAAACACCGATGACAACGCGAACTTCGAACCATATCTATAAGAGCACCGCACCTAAGACTTCATAGCGAATGAATATTTACTTACCATTCTTTATCCTTTTGCTGCTGATTCACCGTACATTAGCATTATCATTTCAAAGGCAGTTGTTTCTGAAAAGGAAAGTCTCAGTAGAAACGCTCTGTATAAGCGAATCGTATCATAATGCAAATATCGTTCACATCACACCAGTTAAAGGGATTAGGAGCTATGAGACAGTAGTGGTTACACTGGCACGGCATGGCTATAAGCAGAGATGGTAATATTGGTTTAAGGCATTCGCTAATTTATGTAATTACATGAGCAAGGAGAAACAAATTAACGCTTAGCCTTTATTTCGAATATGAGCTGTATCGCAAATTGAACAACTATAATTCATTGCAGAAGAGGTCGTTTGACTCCGCTCTTTTGTGCACGCATTAAAATTTCAGCGATCCATTCAAATGAGAGCTGTCGAGAACAACAGCGCCACTGTTACGAATATCTCACTTTACGTGTAGATTTGAATAACAGCATTGCTCTCTTCGCTGCTGATTCAAAAAGCTTATCGATTATCACCTCAACAACGCGTTGCTTGTGATGTACCTTTCACGCTCTCACACTCAGTGACGTACACGATTTTGTCTATCTTTGTAGATATATTTTAAAGTCATGTTTCTACCAGACTTCAAAATACTTCTAGCAGCTAACTTCTTTTTCTGCTGCCATCTAATAGAGTAACATGTAAAACTGTATTACTCCTACATCAGAGGATCATTCTAGAATGCAAGTTTTTTAGTAGTCAGAGATAAAAGCAAAATAAACAATAATTTCATCATCAGTCATCAATCAAGATAAAGATGGTGAATTGATCACTGTGCAAAATTTAAGTGTTTGCCTATAAAAAAATGTTCTGCAAGTAATGTAGACTCAAATAGCTGTGAACATTTTGAGATCCTTAAATACTTACATAATACTGTATGTGAGGTAGCAGTTAGAATTCCAATAAACCTATTTTGTGAGAAAAACACTGCAGTGCCACATAAAATGTATGAAAAGTAAAGGTGGAGCTCCAGCAGGAATACCTTTAATTTAAGATAGTTTGTCATTTATTGCTACCCTGTTTCGAACATTTTTCTTCAACTTCACTAGATATAGAGGATCATTCTGTATTATATGTTTGTGAATAAGGCTATTGTGCCATACGGTGTCAAATGATTTTTCCACATCTATTGTAAACATGGAGGCTGTACGTTTCATACTATAATTGATTTTTATTTTATCTACGACTCTAGCTAACTGTAGTTCAGTCTTTCTGTGTTGAAGAAACCCAAATTGCTCATCAATGATGATACTGATGATACTGCTTAGTCTATGTAGTGAGACTATCTAAAAATTTTGCCTAATTGCTGGTAGTAGACTGATAGGCCTATAATTGTCAGCCGTATTTTTGTCTTTCTCAGGTTTTGGGAACGGGAATACTATAGCTTGCTTCCAAATATTGTGAGAGCATATAACGGCCGGTTTCTCAATGTCCAGTTAAAGTGTCGGATAGGTATCTGCCAGATGGCGTTGCTAAGGATACAACTGTCAGATCAGATTTACGTGACTTCGTATTCAATTGTTTAAACAATTTATCTAACAGTTGCTGTTATTTGCAGATAAACATTTAACTGAACATTGAGAAACCGGTCCTTTATCTCAGGAAAGCGTTATAAATACATAAAATATAATAAAGTTGCACTGTTTGTTTTGCTGCATTTTCCGCATTTTGTCATTAGTATTTTATTTACATATTTCTATGCTTCGAAAGATTCAATAGAGCTGTTTTAGCCTAATTTAATCGTTAGTAAGGCAATAAACCGATCCCACCAATTATAGACCTATGGCTCTTCTCAGCTCCAGAAATACTCGGACAATAATAACATCATAAATGATCGCCAGAATGCTTTCGTAAGCACAGGTCTACGGGTGACCTGCACGCCTACGTCAGTCACTCGTGGAACAGAGCAATAGAAAATCATGGCGAATCCCGTGTTGTTGCACTCGACATATCGAAAGCCTTCAACAGAGTATGGCAGAAGGGACTTCTGGTCAAGCCTGCTGCTTATGGACTACGACCTGGCCTGCCCCAGTGGCTGAATAGCTTTTCGAACGACCGATCTCTGTTTGTTGTAGTCGAAGGCCGTTCATCAGACGTATCTTCAATAAACATCGGTGTTCCTCAGGGATCTGCCCTATCCCCTACACTGTTTCTGCTGTACATAAACGAGATGCTGGAAATAACATCCAATTCAATCTACAGCTTCGCAGACGACAGTACGTTAATATCGTGCATGGAACCAGGCAAGCCACTATCATCCAAGCAGATGGTATGTCGGCGACGGCAGCATGCCTCACAGACCAGCGTAGATATCAGAACAATTGTCGAGTGAGAATTAGTAAATAAGGTACAGTTCAATGTACAGAAAGCTCAAGCAACAACACTTACAAAGAAGTCTCACGGTGAGTTACCAACTGTGGAAATGGAGGGTCATCCCATAGTCGAGTCACCTTCCGTCAAGTCGTCAGTATTGGCATCCCAGAAGCTTGTAGTTTTGTTCCGCTGTAGGAAGCTGTATACACCAGAGCAACTACTACTGCTCTACAAGGCACAGATCCGACCATCGCTGGCGTATTGCGCCCATGTGTGGGGATGCGCTCCGAAGCACTCTCCAAAGCTTCTGGACACTATCCAGAAGAGAGCACTTAAATTATTCGATATGCCAAACCTCAAAAAAAAAAAGCTTTCAGAGCCTGGCACATCGAAGAAAGGTAGCTGACCTATCCTTGTTCTACAGATTCTATCACGGAAGATGTTCGAGTGACCTCTCCCAGATTAATAACATCAAAAGCCGTTCGAACCAGGAACACTAGAGAGTCTCTGCGAGTTCATCCTTACGAGGTTGAGGTCCCTACTCTCCAGCATTCCTTCTTTTGGAGAACTCCGATGAATTTGTTTCCCAACGGATACAACCTGCAGCGCTTCAAATCTAACATGCACCGACGCCTATCCTCTCACAGAGCTTCTACAGCGCCACAGGCTTCCAGTCTTTGCGGGAGGCTGACCATAAAAAAAAATTCCAGGTGCTTTGAGGGGTCTATTATTTTTAATGATATTGCAAATTTCTTGGAATGAGGTAAAACTATAAACTGGAGTTATTACTGCAAACAAATCTGTTTATTATTATATAACAAGTAGGTTGTGTCGGCACTGTACACACATGCATCCATTGTTACGCTTCTGACGGCATACGCACACTTATAGCATTCCTGGAAATTCGACAGAGAGTTTTCCACGGCTTGTAGACTATTTTGCATTTCCTACACGTGGCAACAGATTCGAGAGATTGATGGGAAGTGCCGGAGGCTGCGTTGCAGGGTCGTTCGGGGAGAATTTCCAGCTTGCTGGAATGTAATTTTCCCGTTACCCACGTAATTCGGTCGAGCGGTAGGGCTTTTTTATATGGGCATTAGGCATGCCGTGACCCTCAGATGCTGTGAATGATTACTCCAGAAGTTCTGCATATTGTATTATGTCCAATAGATGATACACTAAATAAGCGTCAGATCAAAGGGTCATAAGTGGAAACCGTCCTAGAAAAAGACATGATATATAGAAAAGTGGCTACTTATTGGCACCTCTACTAGGACCCCACAGCATACCAGTACCCAAATTGCCTCAGAATCCATGCAGCGGTTACTGAGGTTACTAAAAACGCGCGCAGACAGGCAAACCGACAGCTAGACAGACCGACAGACCGACGGAAATGAGTGACGTGGAGTTTTGTCATGTAGACCTCATAAAATGCTCAAAAGGCGCGTTATCCCAAATCGAAAATTTTTGCGATCACAGTACACACAGAAAAATCTGTCGTTTTGTCCAAGACTTACGCTTGGATTCAATGGGACGTTACACTGAGCATTCCTCAAATACAGCGACGTTTTCTCCAATGGGAAATGTATAGTTGGTAGCGAATTATATCGTATTGTCGATTCAACTACAAGATGTCATTGGATTCCAATGAATGATTCAATCGCAGCCTTTCGTTGAATCAAATCTGTGTTTGGTAATTGATCCTAAACTACTTTCTTTTCCTTGGACCAACAGATTTTATTGCGAGGACAGCTGATTGATTCGTTTGTTTAATGGTGTGAGTTTTTGTGAAGTTATAAGGAGCATGATATAAGAATTGACTAATCAAAATACCTACATTCAAATGTGGGGTTAGCTCTTCTAAGTCCCATAACTTCTCAGTATGTCCTCAATTTAATGTATAACTGGACACATTTAAATCACACAATTGCTGATGCAATACGCAAAACCACGATATGACATAACACAGCTAACACCGAAACAACACAACGGAACAACTTCGTCCATGTTGATGAGTTCGCGGCGATAGTAGCACTGGGATCATCCCTCTGTTCTTTATTCTTAGCTTCCTTGAATCGGGACATCAGTCCCGCCGAATACTGACTATAGTTTATCGAACGACGAGGGCCATTGAAACAAAATTAATTTTTATCGGATGAATTATCACGAACTGCTGTTGCAGTGATAATTTTTGTACATTGAATAGATTGTATACTTAGCTTAATTGAAACATAGAGTGAATTTCGAAAACTAAAGGATGTTTTGATTGCATTATATGACAATACTGGTATTAGAAGGATTATACATATCGTTGTAACGAATATAAAATTATTTTGAATTTATTGGCGTACCTGTGATTACTTCCAATATAAGGATTGAATTCTTTCAATGACATGGATTTGAAACAACTGTAAATATATTTGAAGTGACGGAAAAACATCCAGATACTAACAATTAATTGGAAACGCAACAGTATTTTTTTCTGTGTACTCTCTCCTATCGGTGTGGGTAATAAAAGTACCAGAAAACTTATTATAATTTGTGATTGTGGACTCGGATTCTAAGAATATGCTTTTTACTTATGAAAATCTGCCTTGTTGTTATACTTAAATGGAGGAGTATTGAATTTTAAGTTACGCAAGAAGCTGATAGGAAGTTCGATATTTTCTGTTGTGGTATCATAGTCTATTATTCTGCTTGGACTCAGTAACAAGGCATAGGTTGCAAAAGATTGAGAATTAGCGCTTTTGTTATGTTATATTCCTTTTAAGAATATGCGACAGAGTGACTTCTGCTAAAATAAGCGAATTAGGGTGGCTCAAAACCGATGGTACGTTTAAGTATTATATAACCATGTTAGTACCTCGCATCAAATTCTCCTTACTTACACATCAAATTAGTATCTACGGGTGATTTACATAACGTAAACATAAGAAGTGAGGGTAGCTTAGCTTTGCCTTATTCCTGATTGAGTCTTTTGAACCGCTCTTTTACATATAATAAAATAGTTTTAAGAAACATTCAAAAATAACATTAATTTCTATATGACAATAATTTATTTATTAGCATAATTTTCGGGAAATCAACTGTGACGATTGGAAGCAAGCTAAAGCTACGTTTTTACCATAACACCAACATAGTGGCTTTAAGTTCCACGGAGCCACTCATTAAGCCACTTGCACTGGTTAATTGAATATGCTAAATTTACAATCAATAAGCAGATAACTTTCGGTTTGACTATTTTGGAACATAATATCATTAGAGCATTACAGAAACAATGTTGATTTTAATAAAATTCCGCTAAATGGACATTTGATCTATTTACATCTATTTTATTATTTATATTATACTTATTATCATTGTTAACAGCAACCATTCGAAGCTTTTGAAGTGGAGCAGAAAGCGAAAAACATTTGTCTAATTGTCTAGTTGTCTAATACCTATTTCATCACATATAGCTATGAACTTAGAGGATTAGTAACCCACAAAATTTTACTCGCCTGTCCTCGTCAAGAATTTTCTTGACAGCAGTAACGTTTTCCTCCGTAATAGTAGTTTGTGACTTTCCTGGCTGCTCAGCATCATTCACGGTGAAATTTCTCATTTGGAATTCTCTACAACACCTGCATATTATTTTACAATGTGAACAAGCAATGCCTAGTGCACAAGACATTTCTTCTATACAGCGTGTCGGAAGTCGCCATAAGTGTAACAGCTTCTGAAGATGCCATCCACTTGTGGTGGCCAAACATCAAGCCTCAATACTCAATGGTGCCTGCCTAAAAACCGAAGAACCACAATTTCACTGCGCGATGGCCGCGAAAGCCTCATCATAGTCACAATGTCTTAACAGACATGTTGTGAACTCGTAAAATGCATTAAGTCGGAGTTAGTGTATTGCCGACACGAACACATCAATAGTTTTGAGAACTGTAGCTCGCCATCGTTCGCGATTTACTGTCAGTTCATTGATGCTCTTAATACTTATATCCAGCAACTGTTTCGTCGTATCCACCCAGCGTTTTGGGGAACGGCCACGGCGCCGCCCACTCGGGGCATGACCCTGAACTACAGGTTTCTCCATATTATCGCTTCTGTGTATATGTCCGAAAAAAGTAAGCATTCTCGTCGACACAATCGAGGATAGTATGGAAATGTTAGTTCGGTGGGCGGTATAAGGGACTCTCAGTATTCTTCCCTACGTCCACATTGCAAAAGCATCTATGCGAGCTCGATCTGCCTTTGCAACAGTCCAAGTTTCCGAGGCATACAAAAATATGGATAACACAAGATACTGACCCAGCGACATTTTGCTAGCTTTAGTGATGTTATGATCACGCCATATTTTAGTAAGCTTTGTCATGGCCACACGTGCCTGTTGAATGCGCCGTCGAATCTTATTTTCTCACCTACCCGAATTGTCGATCAAAGAACCGAGGTACACAAAACTTTGAACTTCTTCACAACGGCCTATTGCTCGATGATTATCGTGCTCTCTATCTACGATCATAACCTTGGTCTTGTTGTAGTTAGTACCAATACCATACGCTGAACTGTGTTGTTCTAAGATGTTTAAGCTACTAGTTCTTCCTGAGAAGCAGCAATAAGGGTTGTATCGTCAGCAAATCTTAAGTTAGATATTCTGCTTCCGCCAATAGTTATATCGCCATTCCAGTCGTCCAATACCTGTCTCATCACAAATTCAGAGTAAATATTATGTAATATCGGAAATAAAATACGTCCCTGACGAACCCCTTTTCTAGTTGCAGTTTGACTAGGCAGCTTACTGTCAATTCTCAGACGAGCCGAATTATATTTGTAGAGTTGCTGTATGAGAAACACTAGGTGATAAGGAACTCCCATAGAGATGAGGATTTCCCACAGTTTAGGCCACTTTACGTTATAAAACGCCTTAGAATAGTCCACAAAGCAGATAAAAACTGGAAAATAATGCTCTCTGGCTTTTTTAGCAATTTGTCTTAAGTTTAAGATCTGCTCATTCGAAAGCCTCCTCATTTTAATAATTACAATTTTATCAAATATTTTGTATTTTGATAAAGACTACAGAGCCGAAACGTCAGTGTATCTTCCAGCATATGCGGTTTTATTGATGGATCAGTAGAAAACGTTGAGATGGTATCAAAACAACACTTCTGCTTAATGGTCCGTTTACGGAATGACTATTCCGTCTCTATAAAGTTATGGTAGATGTGGACCATACATTGTAAAATCCACACACTTTTTTTGCGCAGCATACTAAAACGCGAAATTTACAGGCGACAGAAACCCATAAAATAGGTGCACTTCCTCCAAGCGTAATTCACCCCGTTTATCGGGTGACCGGTGAAATAGTGGCGACAGACTCAGTAAAGGGGTAAATTCGGGGATCACCTTAAATCGCAATTATTGAAATTTGTAGCGTCACTTCGTACAGACCATAATGGTTTCTCGGAGAAATCGCTTCTGAGAAAAATTCTAACGTGGTTTTTCGCTTTATATTCCAACCTTGTCTAGGCTCTTGGAGACATTCGTCTAGTTTAGAGGCATATAAAATACATTTTAGCACTTGCATTGTGGTGATCCGGAACGCGCTCCTGGCTGCCAGACGTTAGAACGCACCTTTAGCGGTCTCGGGACCGAAGTTTGACATTCATGTCATCGACAAATGATTTATAAAAAAAATGTAAGGTCTGAGTATGAATGTAATTAGTCGATGAAGTTAAGATAAGTAATGTATTTGATTATTACTACATCCTATATTGTTCAGATATTTTGATATTTGTCAGATCATGAGTGGCTTTCTATATTAATTTTCAATCTGTGACTCAAAGCTACACTACAGTTCTGTAATGCTTCCATCCTTTCCTTTCATTCTGTGACCAAAGCTACTGTTTTGTGATGCTTTTGGGTTTTGTCACTTGAAACTTGAATAAAGTAGTGGGTTGTGGTAATCGTTGCCAGAGTTTTGTTGATAGTTTGTATATGAATTACGAGCGGGGATTGTTTTTGAAAAAAAGTAACAAGCTGGAGACCAAAAATTTCAACAAAAGGGTTTTTGAATCTTTTTCACGAATATGTGCAGGTATGTTGTCTCTTGAGTTTGTATTATTAACTAATGTGTTCTGGCTACGATATTTTAAGGTGTTTCACAATTTATATGCTTTTGAGATGATACTATATGGCGTTGGGTCTCTGATTTCCGTCTACTCTAGGTATTATAGGTCCTTGAGCTTGCAGTTTGATAGTGTTTAGGTGTATTTATTTAAATCCTTACCGATTTCTCTTTATTCATATATGATATTTATCTACGAAGGGTTGATAGCCTGGTCATCACCCAGGCTGGACCTATTCCAATTATCTCCTTTATTTACTCCTTTATATGGTTAGTTTTCCACATCCTATCCATATTTCTCTCCCAGACGATGATCGTTCAGACTGTGACTGTTTATAACCATTTCTTTATTAAACAATATCAATGACAAGAGCCAGTTTACCACTATTATTGAGACATTTTTGAATCGTATATTTCAACATATCATTATAAATACTTCGCTAATAAAATATATGAAATACAAAGCACTCATGATTTGATAAATACAAGAATCAAATAATAAAATCATAACATAAACACTCAGCACTCATGATTAATAAATGCAAAACAAATGTTAAGAAACATGTAATAAAAAAATCATATCATAACGTTTCTGTGTTTTGATTTCGTTCTCTCTGAGTTGGTACACATGCATGCTAAAAGAATCTGGTTACCACGGGCACATACAACACTGGGTTCTAAATTCCACCACCAGATGTCTTGATAACTTTGGCTATTTCAAAATTTGGTATCGGTTTTGACAGTGACCAGTTGCTCACTACAGCATCTAGCCGGACCGTGTAACTTTCCAACCCGCAGTCCCGAAGACTGCCGAAGGTTTCCGATGATGCCGCAACGGCGCCAAATTTAAATATTTAACGTAACTTCATTTCTTGCTTCTACTCTTCTACATGAATTGATTCAAGACTTCATATCACGAAGGGGCTGATGTTAATTATTATAATGGATATTCACTATTCTAAAAAAATGCTTCAACGAAGGGGAAAACGATAAAAGTTGCCTCTATTTACAGTCCAAAATCTAAATAGTCAATGAAGGATAGTTTAATAAATAATGCAAAAGTTGTCTGTCTTTGTGCAACATTGGGGATAGATGTGGAAGATTATTGTGGCTAAAAAATAATATACATCGTGAACAAATTTCAAAAGGAAAGTGCGAGTCATCTAATAAATAGGAAAATGTATCATGTTTAGAAAATTATAGAAAAATAAAAAAAATAATTCGTCCTTAACTTTAGAAGCGAAAAAAAATCTTTGATCCTTTTGAATTGATGTATGAACAGCAAATGTGTTACGTATTATACCTATCACTGTGTATTAGATTAGTCCTGAAGGATTATCAGTGAAGAAGTTACAAACTGTCTCTAATAATACTAACCTAATATATAATAATATATAAGAAGGGTGGACCCACTTCTGAACAAATAACTCTCCTTGTTACATTTTGCACCAACTTTCCTTTATATTAGATATACTAGTGTAAAAAAAATGAAGTATGCACCTCAAAAAAATCTTCAATTTTAATTAAACTTATGCGACAGAAAGTATGATACCCAAAATGAATTTCAACTCTCACTAGCTAAATTTCCTGGGTTCAGTACTGTGATGCCAATGAGAAAGAAATTTTGAATAAAGGACTTGTTAAGATTTTTCTACACATAGCATAGAAGTAGAAAAGATGTTTCAAAACGCTTTATTATACATTACTGGATCTGGATGGTGGATAGAAGAAATGAAAATACCACGAAAACAGAGAAATTCTTCCAAAACAATACACATTTTTGAATTCTGCAAACGGCAAACAGAACTGTCACTGTCAATGTTCATCTCAGTAGTCATGACAAATGCGCATGCGGAACTGCGCGTTGAAAATTTGCACGGTCCGACTAGACGCAAGTCATTTTAGCTACTCAAGGTGCTACCACAAAATTCTAGAAAAAACCGACTGCCAGCAGAATTCGAACCCGAAAACCCAAAATTCTAGTCCGGCGCCCTTACCAGCTCAGCCGTAGCGGTCATGGCAATCTAGTCGGCGAAGTGACCCCAAGAAGCCTCGAATTCTCTTCATGCCCTCTGACAGCTTCACCTGCGCCACCTTCTGGTAGCAGCTTGATTTGAGAGACCGACATGCGGGCAGTAGAATGAAACAAGGTGTAACATTCATTCCCTACAAAGAACTGTCCGTGCTGCCTCGACCTGGTGGCATTTGGAGTCAAACGCGGTCAGGGATCAATGCTGACCCAATAGATTTCCTTAGATGCACAGATACGAGCCGCTCTGCACTACCAGAAGATGGCGGAGGTGTAGCCGTCAGTGGATGTGAAGAGAATTCGATGCTGCTTGGGATCGCTTCGCCGGCTGGATTGCCATGACATGACCTCCTTGGCTCAGCTGGTAAGAGCGCCGGACTAGAATTCCGGAGACGCGGGTTCGAGTCCCGCTGGTAGTCGGTTCTTTTTCCGGCATTTTCTGGTAGCACCTTGATTTGAGAGCCCGATATGCGAGCAATAGCATGAAACATGGAACAACATTCTAGCTCGTCAAATAAAGTAGCCCAGGCAAGAGGTCTCGAAACAGAAATGTGTTTCGGTAACTGTGTTATAATCTTCAGGGGAGACACAAAGTTGTGTCAGATTTAAAAAACTGTATTTTATTAGACTGTGCAATGCTTTTTTATTATCTGCACATTAACTGTCTGGAGGGAAAAGGAGTGTAGCAAAAGTTTGCTCTGGGGCCCTCAACGATGCCATATTGATGGTTACACACTCGACGGAAGTCAAGCAAATCGAAAATTCCACGACTTAATTTTGGTTACAGTGCGAGCCGCGGCCTAGAATGTTTGCAGACTTTCTCGACCGTGTAGTCCTCTGAATCACGCAGCAAAGGGTTGTAGTGCAACTCCACTTGTTCACAGCTCCGCTGCGCTTGTGTTTTGTCCTTTAAGTAAGCAATATCAAGATATTTATGCAGGGTCTCGTTTAAAACATACCAAGAGGCATCTATAATAGTTCTCAGGATCATGCTTTGGAGTACCTGGGAAGCTCTAAATATAATTTGAAATTTTGTTTTTCACATCTCAGTATGATTTCGCCATGTCACATCCTTGTCCAGGGTGATACCAAGATACTTGATGGGAGAGAGGTCCGCCGTAATAGGGCACCGTTGATAGAGACCTCTGGCGGGGTGTTTCGATGCTTTATGGTACAATAGATAGCCTACATTTTGGAATGGTTGATTTGGATAAGCTACCGATCTGCCCAATCTAGTAATGCATCCAACGCTGTCTGTAACCTGTCATAGACTAAGTTGCTAGACCATGACTGGTACACTAGTGCGGTGTCGCCAGCATAGAGATAGACCTCACAGTGGCTGGGGTAAGGGGCGTCGTGTAGAGTATTGGTCCAAGGACCAAGCCCTAAAGAATGCCGTCCTTAAAGGATGTATCATCGACAATTCGTTGTAAATTTGGATCACAAATTTCCTTCCTTTTAAAAAGGATTTCAAAAGTTTTGGGAGCCAAAGGCGAAAGCCCTTTTGTATTAATTTATAGAGGAGGCCCTCATGCCATACTTTGTCAAGGGCTTTAAGGGAAAGTTTTAATTAGAATACTGATACACTTGAACAATTGCAAACAAGTATCTGTCGGACTCACAAAATAACAAACCTAGCCTCAAGCGTTTTTGTAGGTTAATTTTGGAGTACGGTGATGTCAGTTTCTGTCATACATTTGAACAATTGCAAACAAGTATCTGTCGGAATCACAAAATAACAAACCTAGCCTCAAACGTTTTTGTAGATTAATTTTGTTGTACGGTGTTGCCAGTTTCTGTCACGTCCGGAAAAATGTTCGACACAAAACACGAAATACTGGCACGAAACAAAAAGCTATAACAGAAAACATCAAAATGCGTAAGCATAGGCATAACAAATTGACTGCTTATATTTGAAACATGACAACGTCGCCTAATGAATCCCGCCGTATAGTAGATGTTGTCTAGGAAACACATACACGAGGAAAGCCACACTTGAGGGTACCTTAAGTATCCTTGAGTGTTACTTGAGGGAACCTTAAGTAACACCCAAGGAACGACTATGAATACGCCCTACAAGATCGTGCAGCACGTATTTACCGAAACATTCCTAGATGCGATGTCGCCGGTATGTTCAAATAAAATATCTGAGTACCTCAGCAAGACCCCGTATAGGCATTTAAGGGTTCTAATTTTCTTTGTATTCACATAAATAGTCTCTGTAGCTTAAAGGAGGCGAACTTTTATTCAAATCGCCTTGGAAAGTTTCTCGTCAAGGTTTCACGACTTTTCATCAATGGACCGCCTACATGAAGTATGCGGCCATTGTGCATTCCCTCTAAAATTTCAACAGCCGTAAAGTTCCTTTATGACTGGCATTCAGTTAGCGGAGAACATTTTAAAATTGCTATTTCCATAAAACACCAGGACTTGCATTGCGCATCCACTGGATATATCCAACAAATATGTATGGCATGTATGAACGAATAAAAAACAGGAGCCATGGATTAATATCCAATTTTAACCGTCACATTGTCAGGCCGTGTATTTATTAAAACAAAAATTGAAGCTAAATCCCAGATATTATTTCAAACGTCACGTCAGATTAAAACTGGTGAATTGCCTTTACTAATTTTATTTTCATTTTTCTATTTTTTTGCAATTATACGAAAAAAAATCGTTATAAGGGCTACAAGAGTTATAAGTATGACTTATATAAATAAGCTAACGCATTTAAAAAAGGTAGTGCTTAATACAAGATGTCTTAGTACCAAGCGAGTGCAGCATATTATTTAATGCGTCTTATCTGTGAACATTCTTGTTCAATATTTTATTTGATATGTATTGTAGTCACGGCACACTGATTGAAACATATACACTAACTCTCCGTAAATATTTTTTGCTTTGCCTTTAATAGCTGATGCAATAATCATTCCACCACGGTACTTGCCCTTTGGCATCAATATACGACTATAAGATACTTTAAGGGACGCCTTTGACATCAATATACATACGTGGTATATATGATGAGTACTTAAACTGTTTCAGAGATATTTAATTTTCTTTCATTATTTGATATCGAGCAACTTTGGTGTATCGTTGGCATTATTTTTTTCTTCAAACGGTACCTTCATTGGAATGTGGTGTCATCTGAGAATCGCATTACAGTAGTTTGAAGTGAAGAATAACTGCTTCTGGTAGTTTGTGCCTGTTAATTTTTGTTAATGTATGGCCTTAAGTGAAAATCCAAAACTTCAGTGAAACAAAAGGGTCTCCACGTGAAGCGTATTCAGTCCTAAAAAACAACACTGTAAAATTTTGTTTGTAGTTATTGAAGCTAGTTTTTAATTATATGGATACTAGAAATAAAACAAAACGAATTCCCGTTTGCTGAATCGTTTTCAGTAAAAACATGTATGGCAGGGTTATGATTAATTGTAATGTTGTTTGCTGTGATTAAGCTATATAATTGCGAGCGGTATAGTTTATTCAAGTAAAAGAACACTGCAATCAGTCACCAATAGGAAGCGCTTCTTAAAAATAAATATATGAGAATTAAATATCTCTGGAACAGTTGAAAATCGGACCCTACTGTATAAATGACCTGTTTTTGGAAATGAGCAGTACAATGCTTACACTCGTATATCTATACCTATTAGTTGTCTACAACACTGATAACAAATATTTGATTTGCAAAGCTAACGATGACCTTAAAGGTAACTTCGTTGGGTTAATTTAGCTATTTCGTATTAATAATTTAATAAACTGAAGATTAAAATTTTATCGCTGTTTGCTCCAATCCGCTTAAATCTACTTAGATAAGAAATTAAATTGCAGAAAGTAGTGAGATGGTAGAATTGTTATGTCAAGTTTAGGGATTTTTGCAAAAAAGCCAAATGTGACTAAGGATTGTACTGTCTACAAATATCACTATTGCCAATTTCATGCAGTTCTGCTTTGTTTTGGTATGGACAGGTAACGCAAAATAGCTCTAGATTTTGATTTAAACGAAAAAAAAGTTTTGCTGAAAACAAAGGAGGATACGTTAAATGCACTACAGAGAATAAATAAAATGGACGCTGTTACTTAGAGTAGGTAACAAACATATTTGATTCTCGGATATCTTATCTCTTAAGATAAATTACAGAATTAAACACGGGTAAAGTTATGAATTATTAACAAATTACTATGAGGCCTGTAGCGTTCTGACAATGTGCATGGAACAAGATCATCATATTCTCAATGTAAGTACTACACAGTTGATAAACTGTTTGTATTCTTGATCAAAGTGATAAGAGCTTAGTTGTAAAATATTATATCTTTACTAAAACATAAACAAAATACCTGACCGAAGGGTATTGAAATTGTAGTTGTGAAGAAAATTATACTCTTAGTCACAGAGCATATTCCTTTAGAATGACTATTCAAAAATATATTTTCCTAGATTCAAAAAACTCTTGTCGCTAGTATATCTTCACAACACTATCACAATATTTAAATTGACAACATATTTTTGTGTGTAGCTTTTATGTGGCAATCTTACTGAGAAATCATAATATCCTCTCCAAACAGCTCGCTTGGCGTCTTATTCTACGAACTCCCTATTCCTGGGAAGTCTGGAACCTCTTCAAACCCTTCGGTGATATATGTAGATTCGTTGAACTCTACCTATCATGCTTACCCATGTGCCCATTATTCCATAGTAGCACATGTATGGCTGTGTTGTTTCACCGTAACATGCGCTACATGCTTATTAGGCACTAGTAACGCATCCACTGGCCGTGTCCTCCACCTATGTATATTTTACCGTTAATGGGGTAGCAGAATAAACACGGACTGTCCCCTCGAAGCTGACAGAATCCATTGATGCACCGAAAATTGACAAAGCGTATCACGCACCAATTTATAATACGTCTAAATTGATTCAGCTACAACGGGGGATGTTGGTTTAACACACGATCTCACCGTTTACCGCAGTGCGCGCTTCGTTGTCATAGAGGAATCTGGGTCAGTGGCGCTCTTCGTGGAAAATGTAGAGCAAACCGGCCTAATCCGTAGTCAAAATTATCCATCATCTATAAGCAAAGCAAGTGATTAAATGGGGTATTTTTTAAGGGCCGTATTCATAGTCGTCTCTTGAGTAATACCACAGTCCACATAAAAATATAGCCGCGATACTCTACCGCGGTCCCTTTGATCGGTGATCGGTCACGAGCGCGCGCGGTTTGAATTTTACCTGTTTACAAAAAGGGTGCCTTCATCGGCACGGTTCACTTGCGCGCCGAAAGAAAATCAAGCTTGGTTATTACTAATGACCACATCCCTTTTATTCTTGCGAACTTTCATCTGCCTTTTTACGACTTACGGTAGCTTACAGTTACTTCTTAGATTATTATTTAAATGACTATTCGGCTTGTCTAGGTATATAAAACTACCCTTAATGAAAATATTTCAGTAGTTTGCAATCCTTAGTTGCTGTTTGTGAGTATTGTTTGTGTTCTACTTTTTCATCATGAAGACTAGAGATAAAGAAACCACCCGTGGTGTAGCCTACAGATGCTCTAGAAGAGAATGCATAGCTGCTGACAGATCAATCGGAAGAGATTGTTCTTAAAAGAAATAATGAGCACAATCGTGATGCTCCCACAAAACAAGCTGTGAAGGTAAACCTCTGAATTTTTTTTACATCGTCAAGCAATCGATCAAATTTGTGACAAATTAGAACACGTTCTGATTAACTAAAATTATCAGGACATTTCGATCTGCTGACAATACCAACCTCTTTATTTGTATCTATTATAGCGATCAGATTAACTTATTATGTTCAGAACAAAACTTCGCATTTAATAATATAAAAAAGTAATTCATTTCTGTCAAGTCAAAAGTAACGGTACCTCTGCCTGGAGTTCTACAAATTCTTCAGTAACTATTAGCAAGATCGCAAAAAATGACGAAGAAATTAAAATCGGTTATAATTATAAGACGTAAGTTTACCTCGCCGCCCCGCGCGCTGGTGTCCACATACCTGCCTATTATCCAAAATATCTTGGGGGCTTCTGACCGGTGGGATTAGGACAAATCTGACCACTGGGCGCTAGTGTCCTATGGCCCATCTGGCGATCGAAATATTTTGCGCGCTTCTGACCGGTGGGATTAGGACCAATCTGACCGCGGCGCGCTAGTGCCCTATGGCCCTTTGATCTGTAGGGTGTCAGATTTCGTGTCCGGCATGAATTATCGGGACGTTAGTCCCGACGGACGACAAAAACATAACAGCATTCGTTGAAAACCAAATACACCGCTGTTCCGTTCTTGCGTTTAGTCGACGCAGCACTCGTTCGTTTATCAGGATTGCAAGACACAGAGCCGCATTTGACCTTTTGTTAGTCTGATTCATGACGCTTGTTCAACAATAATAAATGAATCTTGGTTAAGTATATAATTAATCCTATAGATTGAGGTGGAATGCTACCTAGAATTAAATGCGCTGAAAATTGGTTTCTAATTTTTTGTTTTAATACCTCGTATTCTAAGATATTAGAATGACTTTTTATGCAGAAGATAAAAAAAGGTCAGATCTACTTTTGCAGCCCTTCATTCAATGTTTGACTGACAACTGCCTAAAATTTTTGCATGAACATTGCCATATTTGTCGCAAATTGGCAAAGTTCCACAATTCTTCTAACACAAATATATTGAAAAATGAGGACTGAACATAAAAAATTACCTTATTTTTGTTGCTGATATGCAAATTTATTTGGATTTGCGGTATCTATACTTCGCCCTGCTATAAAAATGAATAATACGAGAACACTATTTTTTAAAGCAGTACCTGAACATTTAATACATATTAAAGAAATTGAAGAACTACAAGAAAAAAAGATAGCATACATTCAATTAGATTACATGTCATAAAAGATTATATTGTACATTCGGTCTGTGAGATAAAATGAAAAAGTACAATCAGGAAATTTTCCAAATGATGGTTTTCCTGCTCTTGTTTTTTTTTTGCCACAAATTTTTGTTCACATCGTTTAGAGTATAATAAATTCTTAATCGGGCATACAGCCATTAGGTATGTATAAAATTGGAAATGCGGGAGAAGGCGGGCTGTATGGTATTGTTTTGAATATTTCTATTAGATTGGTGACTATACCATCTCGAATAGATAGTTCTTCAAAGCGTTCCTGGAATATTGCTTCAATGGAACTTATAAAATAAACAAAGCTAATATAAGGCACGTTTAATGCTCCAAACAAATGAGTTTCACTACGATGGTGAGCTCGTAAATGAGTTTAGATTCAGTGACATCGTTAACATCTATTGAACACACTGAAGAAATAATAAAACAACGATAAAATGACAACCGAATAACAACAAAACTACAAAAACAATAACAACTATTTAAATCACTGGATTACACAAGTACGCCCCTGGCAATATCGATTATGCTTGAACAATCGCTGAGCATTGACTGAGCTTGCTTGGTTAGTCTAGGTTGAGTTTGACGAAATGCTTACCCCTCGAAAAACGCGGAGTGTCGCGACTGTAATCTTACGTAGGCTGTGGTAATACCCTCAGGTATAGCTTTCCCTGTGTATCTGTTTCCTAGACAACATCTACAAGACGGCAGGATTCATTTGGCGATGTTGTCATATTGCAAATATAAGTCAATTTGTTATGCCTATGCCTACGCGTTTTGATATTTCTTGTTATCAATTTTTGTTGTGTGCCAGTATTTCGTGTTTCGTGCCGGACATTTTTGTGAGTGTAACAGAAACTGAAAACACCGTAACCCCCCCAAAATTAATCTACAAAATCGCCTTGACTACAACGAAATGCCATGTTGGCATTTTTTTACTTTATGCTTATTTTTCTAGTGACCGCAGCTATAGATTATGGTTGTTTTTCATGGGTGTCGGTCAATGATTGAAACTATAACTTTTCTTCAATACGTTTCGGTTTATTTTAATCTAAACCATATTCAGGTGTCTATAAATGAATAGAAAATGATCTGTATATAATAAAAATAAGAATAAAAATACAAAAAAAACACAATTAAATAAAATAAATACACATACAATTTATAATTATTTTATTTAATAGCGTTTTTTTTGTTGTTTTTTTGTATTTTTATTCTTATTTTTACAACGAAATGCCATGTTGGCATTTTTTTACTTTATGCTTATTTTTCTACTGACCGCGGCTATAGATTATGGTTGTTTTTCATGGGTGTCGGTCAATGATTGAAACTATAACTTTTCTTTACTACGTTTCGGTTTATTTTAATCTAAACCGTATTCAGGTGTCTATAAGTGAATAGGAACTGATCTGTATATAATAAAAATAAGAATAAAAATACAAAAAAACACAATTAAATAAAATAAATACACATACAATTTATAATTATTTTATTTAATAGCGTTTTTTTTTGTTGCCTTTTTGTATTTTTATTCTTATTTTTATTATATACAGATCATTTCATATTCATTTATAGACACCTGAATATGGTTTAGATTAAAATAAACCGAAACGTAGTGAAGAAAAGTTATAGTTTCAATCGTTGACCGAAACCCATGAAAAACAACAATAAGACATTTTGTTACTTGAGTATGACTCCAGGGAGCCTTACGTAAGGGACCCTCAAGTTGCTGTCGAAATACGAAACCCTACTAAGGGACCCTCAAGTATCAAGTTGCTATACCTTATCCACCGAACAAACGGAGTAACCATGCACAATATATGTAAATTTTTACTGTATGGTCAAGGGTTATATGCACACCGTCTACAAAACTGCGTACTGAGAGCAGTGATGTTATTATAAACAGAAAAATTAAGTTCGATTTATCCGGGTAAAGCCCCAAATATGGGTTTGAAATAACTTTTTACTCCTTTTCTTCAGTGAATGCAGTATAGTATTGCATGTTTAATCGCTGAGACTGTTTGCATTTATTTTGTAATGATGGCAGTGTTTGTTCAAGTTTTTCTGTCTATTTGGGGTAAAAGCAGAATTTTGAACATCATCTCTTTGTCGAGAGCTCATTTGAATCTCTTGAACCTTCCGTCTAAAGAATCAACCTATCAAAACCGACCTTTATTCCGGATGCGGTCACGTTGTTAACCTTCCGGATATCGCGCGCGGACTGTGAGTCCGCATCTAATAATTTTTACCGATAGTTTCGAGGAACGCCCACTCGCGGCGCTGCACAATTGCATATCTTTCTGTCGCTACTTCGGTGACGATCAGTGTTAATTCGTTCGTAGTTGGATGCATTTGAGCTCTAATTATAGCGTTTGCGGAGCGTGAGGCCGCACGCGAGCGTTCGGTATAAATTTTTTGTGCATTTTTTTGTGTTTGCTTTGCGAAAAGGCAAGTTTTAGCTTGTATTATGAAAGTTTAGGATAACAAAATACACTTTTTGACAGATGGCGTACTCCGCGTACTCCTGGGAGAAAGAACAAGCTCAACTGCAAAAGCTAATGGAATAATGTTTAGCGGAAGACGACGAGGCGTCACGGCGTCAGAGGATGAATCACGGGAATGCTGACATGTTAAATTTAATTTATTTTATAAATATAATCCTAAAGTAAATTAAATTAAACATTTCTTACTATTTATTTACACTTATAATCATTAAGGAACCATTTTTATGACTACGGAATGTGTGTCCGCAAGTGAGCGTTCTATACCAATAATGGAGCGCGATCCGCGGAAGGTTCAAATTTTGTGTCGTTTTTCTACAACGAAATAAATCTTATTTTACGTTTATTTAGTTTACCACTTTTTTTGTTGAATAAAAATTGATGTTTGTCGACTACAAATATTTTACTGCACTGATATTACATTTTTTTACATTATGATGTAATTAGCAGTTGACCCAGGATCTCTGAGAATTTTTACTAGTTATTCCAGGATTTTGCTCAACGTCCGCCAACACTCGCGACTGTATCGTCTTTATCGGCACTGTCGCGGTATTTATTTCACCCAAAATATATCCCGAAATGATGTAAACAAACATTTATCAATGTGAGTAAGAAGCAGAGGTTATGTTTGTAGACAGAGAAAGGAAGGTCAGACTACAAGCTTGAAACTCATTCTAAGGTTGCGTTTCCACCAGAGATGTGGGAGGATGTGTTAAGAGGAATGTGTTTTTGACGAACCAATAGAATCGCTTGAATTACCTCGCCTCGCTCAACACAGCTCTGGTGGAAACGGCTTAGTGGAGCGAAGTTTCTGTACGTACAAAGCAAGGTATGTAGGCAAGGAATGTTTGCTATTAATGTGTTTCAAGAGATGTGCACTAGAAATGCATTGCGAGGCATGTGTGCTAGGGATGTGGACGAGCGACATGTGCTGTTGATGCAAGTAAAGGAAGCTGAAAAGATCCCGCTACACATCTTCGCACCGCTTATCTTCCTAGCACATCTCTGGTGGAAACGCAGCCTAAGGATGGTTCCACGAAGCACTTATGACGTCACGCTAAGATTTATTACGTCAGAGCTATGGCGAGAAATTTTATATTTGAACTTGGGAATCGATCTATGACGCACTGATGATCGCTAATAGGCGTGAAACAGCTGTCTGCGAACTGGTGGATTGACGGAGATATAGAGCAACCCTCGTACGTCGGCTTTCATAAGCAGCAGCATATAGAACCGCGCCCTTCTGGTGGCCAAGCGAACGTGCCGTGGCGTTCCACCAAGAAGTCTACTGCTGTTTAGCAGCGATTTTCTTTGGTTTGCCGTTACCTTCGGGTGCCAGATGGCGCACAGGCAGATCTTTTCTGTCGCCTGCTCTCAGTAAAATTCTCGTTATATGGTTCTTGCGTCATATTTTCTTTTAAATACTCCATTGTGCAAACGACCTCTATATTATAGATGATTCCTAAGTTTTTTTAGAAAACTGAACATTAGGCGAGGTATAGAATAAAAAAACATTGTCTGGGTTTGCATTTCAAGACGTACCTAGTCTGCTTGTGTTTATAGTTATGAAAGTACTGAGCTTGAGGAACTTGTTATTTTTTTTATAAAGCTTACCTTTTCTGAATAGTCTTATAAATAAAATCGGAAGAAACGCATAGCAATTACTGAATAATTAAAACTTTCATTCGATGCTAAATACGTCTTAAGAAGTGAAGAAGTGATGTCATTATGGATTGCTTTAGATTTTTTATTAGAAAAGGTAGACTTTATGAAAAGGCTGCAGAAGAAAAAATAGTTTCCAAATAGAACAACAATAAAAAATATACGTCATTGTATAAGTTTTTCCTCAAATTTAGTTAAGAAGAATCATAAATAGATAGAAGAATCGTGTCTACTTCAATCTCGTAATACATGCTTCCATGAAATTTCATCGCACTCTCCCGTCTTGGTTTTAAGATAGAAAAACACTATTTTTCCACTATTTTTGTGAAGCAATATCTCCCTTAATGGTTGACTTTTGATCAACGGTTCATAGGGGTATAACAAACTATACTTCATTTTGACAAGCAACCCCCCAATCGTATTTGTTTGACCTGTTGCAATTGTAGTAAGAATAGAATAGATAGTTATGCAAGTGGAGTCTTTCAGGTGGGCTACCTACATCTCGGGACGGCCTTCATGTTTTTTTCTCGAAGTAAAGGAGTGTAATTGTAAAGTAACGATTGTTTTCATTCAGTGGAGTACTGAATAGGAGACCATCATGACAATGCTTATATGGCTAGTAGTAGTAGTTGTTGTTGTAGGGTGGCCCCGCATGGCAAGTAGCTTCCAGTAGGCTCTTTTTGCCATCCCAGAATACTAGCCCTCAGCCACCACTGGCTGCTTCCCCCTCCGCATCAAACCTGTTCAACCTTTTAACGAAGGCCAATATATCGGTCCAATTTCTCTGGCTGGATATACGAGGGTTGCTCTATACGCTGCGTGCGTCAAAATCCGCGCCTCTAGTGGCAAAAAGCGAACGAGCCTTGTCGTCCTACCAAGGAGAGTTTACTGCTGCTAGTAGCGTTTCTCTCTTTGGTTGCCGTCACCTTCGGGTACTAGATGGCGCACCGGCAGAATTCCTTCTGTCTTACTCTCTGGCTGGAGTCGATCGGATCCAAAAATCTCATATCTCAGCCCTTCTAGCAATTTACATTCCGCAAGGAAGTGGTAGGCTGTTTCATCCAAAGCCCATACATAAGGAGCCTTCTTCAATTACTAGTAGTGACAGATGCCGCCTGAGCTTATAGCACCCCGTCAGAATATCCACGAGGTTTCTGATTACCCATCGGCCTTGACACTTTAGCCATGCTGATCTAGATGTGTTCAGCCTGACCGGGTCTGACCATCTATTGGTTTCCTCATTACCATATTTATACGGCTAAGGATTTGGTATAAGAGCCAGAACCTCGTTATTGGCTTGACTTTGTATTTTAAACCATAGTCAAATCATGCGAATCCAAAAATCGATGCTCTCATACTTTCTCTCTGACCGAGAGAATGTTTAGTGATGTATAAGCCCGAAAATCAAAGCTAAAATGAAGCAAAGCAACCAGCTTACTGTACAAAATTCGCCAAATGAACCGAGCCTTAATGGGCTTGTCTGTGCTGATTATCACTACCCAGATTTTAGATTTCGCTGGAGCAACGCATGGCAGCTGGTTTGCAGTTTGTCCTTCACATAGGGGAATACTTTGTGCGGCAAACGCATCTGATTATTGCACGGCAAAGCAAATTTGAGTTGCAGCAATGTCTCCCCTGGTATTCTCCTGTAATATCCAAATATGTATGTATGTATATAAGTCCGTACGGGGTAGCTTTCCTGCAGCTGTAGAGAATTATTGTATAAAGTAGAATCAAGTGAGTTTACAGATTAAGTAGACACAAAAAATGTAGCATGGAATTTGATGATAGTTGTTGTGAGCAAATTAGGCCAGAATTCAGGTTTTGAATAAATTTTCTTTGTCATAAATGGAAAGATGATGTATTATGTCTTATAACAAAACTGTTTTTGTTTTCTTTTTTTTCGCAATAATTCAAAAGTTATATCAAAATAAAAATGGGTTTTTGAATCCAGTACCGAAAACACGCCGACGACTCCCGAGCCGTGTCACGTCACCATGGCGGTCAGGATGCTCCTTTGACCAACGACGTCCTACTCCGATACTAGATTCTAGATACCCAGCAAATCGTGAAAATACTGGTAACTAGTGTATATTTGTTGCAACATAGACGATGAATGAAGTTTGCAGCTCGAAACTAAGTCTACGATACGAAATAAGTATGTTATTGAATGTTTGAAGTCAGATTACAGATTCCAGTAAGTAAGTACCTAATCAAATATGTTTCGTTGAAAAGATCTCCTCAGTCGAAGGATGGCCTAGTAGTTAGAATGTCCAATAGTGGATCTTAGGGTCTTTCGATCGAAACCCAGGCCTTCCAACTTTTTTTTTGATTTTTTTTATCAAAAAATTTATTGGTGTGCTTTTTGCACTTGTTACGCACATTTTTTCTACGATCAACATAAATATGTGTTTGAATCAAATTTTGTTAGATATATTACTTGCACTGCACACAGTGCTTGTTAAATTTTTATGAAAATTTAATTGTTAAGCTTCATTGCCCAAAGTTAAATAAATAATAATACCAAGTGATAAACAGAATGTAATTACGAGTTTGGGTTACTTTTTTTACAACAAAACTTAAAAATGAATGGATTGAATGGATGATTTTGTTTAATTAATAAATTACATTTATAAACAAAACAAAAATAAAACAACTATTACATTTAAAAAAAATTAATGACGATTGATACTGACGGACATACCTCATTTCCACTGATTTTTTAAATTGTCCACCGCTTCCTGTACTTAGTTTTTGCACTGTGCAGTGCAAGTAATATGTCTAACGAGATTTGATTCAAACACATATTTATGTTGAAAAAGCACATCAATAAATTTTTTGATAAAAAAAATAAAAAAAAACATGGAAGGCCTGGGTTTCGATCCAAAGACCCTGAGATCCACTATCGGACGCTCTAACCACTACGCCATCCTTCAATTGAGGAGACCTTTTCAACGAAACATATTTGATTAGGTACTTACTTACTGGAATCCGTAATTTGCCTTCAACCTCAAACATTCAAAAACATATTTATTTCGATCGTAGACTTTGTCTCGAGCTGCAAACTTCATTTATCGACTGTGTTGCAACAAATATACACTAGTTATCAGTTTACCATTACGTATTTTTGTTGGCCGTCGTCACACGGGTTCGGGAGCCGTGGGCGCGTTTTCGGTATTCGATTCAAAAACCCATTTTTATTTTGATATAACTTTTAAATCATTGCGAAAAAAAAGAAAACAAAAACATTTTGTTATAAAACTTATTTTTTTTTCTTAATTCAAAACCTCAATTGCGCTTACGATATACTTCAACCACAACTATAATTATTTGAAAATAATTCAGTTTATAAAGATTTCTTTATGGACACCTTTCGCAAAGGCTGAAAGCCTATGACGCTGTAGAAGCGCTGCGGGAGGATAAGTGTCGGTGCACGTTAGATTTGATACGCTGCGGGTTGTAGCCATCGGACAACAAAATTCCCCGGCAGCTCATTCCATAGCGTCGAAGTTCTCCAAAAGAAGGAATGCTGAAGGAGTCTTGTTCGGCACGTAGGGACGTCGACCTGGTAAGCATGCGCTCGCAGAGCCTCTGTGGTATTCCTCGTTTGGACGGCCTTTGGTGCTATTATCTAGGAGACCTCACTTCAACATCTTCCGTGATAGAATCAGTAAAACTGGGACAGGCTGGCCAGCCTTCTTCGATTTTCCAGGCTGTGGAGGTCTGTCCACGCGCCTTTATAGCCACTTTGTTACGCCTTTGTGTTGTGCATTTATTTTTAGAAAAGGGTCTCGACACCAGACGGGTCAGCTTTTACCTGACTCCCGTTTTCTATTGTAGAGAGGTTATTATTCCGTTTCGATGTAATGTAACATTCTGTTTCGAACCGTCGTGAGAGCAATATATACGTTTCAATATTTTAAGTCTCACGTGTTTCATTTTCGACGCAGACGAAAATCGTTATTCAAACGAACTCTATAAAAACAAGAACAGCAAATCAGCTGAAAATACAAATTGGTCCTTCGAGCAAAGATAAATCCGTAAATCGCAAATCGGTAAATCAGTGCGTGCCGGCAGCAGACAAACAGACCTGCAGGACCTTGGAGACAGCAGCCTATATAGCAGCAGCAATAGCAAGGTGACCACACAGCTGGACCGCTGGACCGACAAAGAAATACCAGATACCAGGGAAGTGAGCCTCCTTGTTTTCATTTTCCTATTTTCATTCAAAAAACATCGTCTCGATTGCGTGTTAATTAGTCAAAATTACATTTCTATTTGTATTTGCTATCCGAAAACAGTTTCTCAATGGATTCTGAATTGAAGAAATTGAACATAAAACGGGGTAGTATTAAGTCTCGGTTGACTATTTTCACAAATTTCGTAAACAAATGTGAAGAATCGGACATAGAGTCTGTAAATTTACATGAATATAAAGCTAGATTACAACGCATAGAAACACTATTAAATGATTTCAATCAAATTCAAGAAGAAATAGAAATTCTAAGAGGTGATTTTGAATCAGAAGCAAAAGAACGCGAAGAGTTCGAAAATATGTTTTACGCCGTAACCGGTAAGGCGTCGGTCTTTTTAGAAAAACATGATGATCTTTCTTCTCGTAACTCAGACTCATCGCGGTATCAGATACAAGATACGGGGGGAGCGGAAAATGTTTCTATCTCTAATGTACATAACGGCTTTAGTGACCAAGGCAATATAAAATTGCCTACTATTAAACTGCCTACATTTTCTGGCAATGTTGAAGGTTGGCTAGAGTTCCGCGATGCATTTGATGCTTTAATAATTCAAAACAGTCAAATAGGTGACTATCAAAGGTTCGTATATTTGAAGGCAGCATTATCAGGTTCTGCCCTCGAAAGCATTGCATCTATTAAAGTCAGTAGAGAAAATTTCGCTCTAGCATGGAATATACTGTGCGACAATTACACAGATAAACGCGCTTTACTACATGAGCATATTAAAGCCTTACTATCACTGCAATCCATACATAAGGAATCGTCAGATTCATTGAAACAGGTTGTGGATCATGTGAACAAACATCTCCGTTCGCTTCAGAATTTAGGAGAACCAGTAGAAAGTTGGGACAGCATCCTCATTTATCTAATAGTCAGTAAGCTGGATCACACCACTGTCAGGGATTGGGAATCAAAGCCAATCGCTGATGACTTACCTAAACTTTCAGATCTTTTATCTTTTTTAAGGGACAAATCTAACATGTTAAAAAAGGTAGAAACTCAGACGAAACGTTCTGATTCTAACAAAGCTGGTCAAATCAACAAAGGGGCAGGTGATACGAAACATACAAGTAAGCATGCGCATAATTCATTTTACTCTCAAGCAAAATCTTGTCCTTTGTGTGCAGCTAATCACAAAATATTTAATTGCTCAAAATTTCTACGCCTTTCTATTAAGGACAGAATTGAAAAGGTCACATCTTGGAATTTATGTTCGAACTGCCTTAACAGTGGTCACAAAATTGACGACTGCAAGTTCAGTGTCTGTAGAAAATGTTCTAAAAAACATAATTCATTGCTACATTCAGATAGCTCTAGTAACGTTTCCACTGATCACGGAGAACCACAAGCTGTCAACTCAGCCAGCGATCAAGCCCTTTCAAGCTTCATTCCTAGCACTAATCAGGTGTTATTAGCTACAGCCATTGTTCAGGTTACAGATAGTCAAGGCAAGACCCACAATTGCAGAGCGCTACTAGATTCAGGCAGTCAAACAAATTTCATCACTTCTGGTTTTATACAAAAAACTGGTCTAATAAAAACAGACGTTGATATCACTATTGTGGGTATTACGAGGGTTAACTCAAGAATTCGTTCAAAGTGTGAGGTAAAAATAGAATCGATTAATACAAATTTCTCGGCCGCACTGCCATGCTTAGTAGTCCCTACTATATGCGAGTTTTCACCAAGTTCAACAATCAACGCGGATTCGCTGAATGTTCCTAAAAATCTACCAATGGCAGATCCAAACTGGCACATTTCTCTGCAAGTTGATCTTCTAATTGGTGCAAATCTATTTTGGCAAATCCTATGTCCTCAGCGAATTTACTTAGGAAAATCAAAGCCCATTATTCAAAAGACGAGACTAGGCTGGATAGTATCAGGTCAGTTAGGTTCTACAACACCTTCGAATTCTGTACACTGTAACTTTGTTCAATCACAAGATATTGAAAGCCAATTGGCACGGTTCTGGGAAATAGAAGATTGCCCATCTACTACATCACTTTCAGTTGAAGAAAGGCAGTGTGAATCGCATTTCACAAAAACACATAAAAGGGATGCTGATGGGAGATTTATTGTTTCTCTTCCTTTAAAAGAACCCGAAACTAAATTAGGTGACTCAAAGCACACAGCTCTAAAAAGGTTCTATAATTTAGAACGTAAGTTACAACGAAATTCAAAAATACGTGACATGTATGCATCGTTCATGCAAGAATATGAAGATTTGGGGCATATGTCCCAACTCATTGACAACTTCGATGCAAACAATAGTCAGTACTTTCTACCACACCACGCAGTCTTGAAATTGGATAGATTGACTACCAAGTTACGCGTTGTATTTGACGGGTCATGCCCTACTACAACAGGTTGGTCATTAAATGATATTTTAATGGTTGGCCCTAATATTCAGAATGACTTGTTTGCGATTCTGCTAAGATTCCGACAGTATACTTACGTCGTATCAGCGGACATTTGTAAAATGTACCGGCAAATAATGGTACAGCCAAATCAAAGACATCTTCAGCAAATCTTGTGGAGATCTGATCCTTCTCAGACTGTGAAAGTATATCAGCTTAACACAGTCACATACGGAACTGCCCCTGCAGCTTTTCTTTCGGTTCGTGTCCTACATCAGTTAGCGCAAGAAAATGAAGATAGGTTCAGCACTGAAGCACAAATAATTAAGTCTGACTTTTATGTTGATGATCTACTAACTGGCAGTGACTCAGCAGATGCTCTAGCACAGATATGCAAACACGTGTCTGACATATTACGGCAAGGGTGCCTTGAGCTAAGAAAATGGATATCAAACCATCATAACGTTTTATCACTTGTGTCGGAATCACCATGGAGTTCGGATTTGCTACAGTTAGGTACTCATGAACAGTCCAAAACTTTAGGACTAAACTGGAAACCTGACGATGACATCTTATCTTACAAAATCGGTGAGATTTCAGATTATCCGCATGTTACAAAGAGAATCATGCTATCAAGTATATCTCAGATATACGACCCTTTAGGCCTTATCAGCCCATCCACCATAATAGCAAAAATTTTACTTCAAAAATTGTGGCTAGAAAAATTGGGCTGGGATGATAATGTTCCTGCAGAGTTGAGTGCCGAATGGTTGAAATTTCGAAATGACGTTTCCTGTTTAAATTCAATTCGCATTCCAAGACATGTGAAAATGAACAGCCATGTGCGCGTTGAGCTACACACATTCTCTGATGCATCAGAGATGGCATATGGCAGCTGCGCATATATTCTTAGTGAAAATTCTGACAAAGAAGTGTCCATTCACCTTTTATGTGCAAAGGCAAAGGTTGCACCTCTGAAGAAAGTAACTTTGCCACGTCTTGAATTGTGTGGTGCACTTCTGGCTGCAAGGCTAACAAAGAAAATCAAAGAATCTGTCAGAAAGTCGTTTGACAGAACTTATCATTGGTGCGACTCCACGATAGTTTTAGGTTGGCTCAATTCATCATCTCATCTATTAAAGACTTTTGTTGGTAATAGAGTAGCTGAAATTCAATCCCAAACAAATCCAAAAGATTGGCGACATGTCGTCTCGAAAGACAATCCAGCTGATCTTTTGACACGTGGTATGTCACCAACTTCATTAAAAAATTGTTCATTTTGGTTTCACGGACCAAAGTGGTTGACTGAAGAAAAGGAAAATTGGCCATGCTCTTCTTTACCAAAAGACACAGATTTGCCTGAAGTTAAGAACAAAGTCATTACCCAAAATATTCTGATATCTCAACATTTAGACATTTTTTCATTAGAAAGGTTTTCAAAACTATCCAAGTTAATCCGCAGTATCGCTTACTGTTTGAGATTTATAAACAACTGCAAGCATCCTAATCAAAGAGTTTGCGGACCGCTCAGTGTATCTGAGTTAGATACAGCACTGTATCGTGTAATAAAGGACATTCAAAGACGATATTTCCAAGAAGAAATTTCTTGTCTGTCGAAAGGCAAGTTCGTGTCAAAATCAAGCCGGTTGCTAAAATTGGCCCCAGTTTTAGATGAAAGCGGCATTTTAAGAGTGGGAGGAAGACTTTCATTCGCTAAAATAGAATACGCTAAACGTCATCCCATACTTTTGCCTCCAGATAGCTGTCTAACAACTCTTATTTTTCGAGATTTTCACCACAAATTACTTCACGCTGGTCCTCAGCACCTTTTAGCCGCAGTTAGGGAAAAATACTGGGTAATATCAGGAAGACAAGTTGCTAGAAAAATTGTGAGCAAATGTGTCACATGTTTTAGAGTTAGTCCTAAAGTTAGCTATCCATTAATGGGAAACTTACCAGAAAGTAGAGTCAATCAAGCTCCACCATTTTTCATAAGCGGGGTTGACTATGCTGGCCCTTTCATGTTAAAGGACAGAAAGGGACGTGGCTGTAAGTTTTACAAATCTTGGTTGTGTTTGTTCATATGCTTCACGACAAAGGCGATACATTTAGAAATAGCTACTGATTTAACAAAGGACTCATTCATAGCTGCTCTACGCAGATTTTGTGCTAGGAGAGGGAGACCTGCGAAGTTGTTTTCAGATAACGGCACAAATTTTGTTGGCGCAAAAAATGAGCTACGAACTTTAACCAACTTTTTACAAGGTTTCAAAACGGATATCAGTAATTTCTGCGCTGATCAAAACATTGATTGGAAATTCATCCCAGCGCATTCTCCCCATTTTGGAGGAATTTGGGAGGCTGCTGTGAAATCAGCTAAATTTCACTTGAAGCGAGTTTTAGGAAATGCGTCTTTAACTTATGAAGACTTTTTGACGGTTATCACGCAGGTTGAGGCGGTGTTAAACTCACGACCATTATACCCTTCCAGTTCCGATCCAAATGATCTTGAACCTATTACACCTGCTCACTTCTTGATTGGTCGAACACTTACTTCGCCACCTGATCCAAATTTACTAAATGAGAAGGAGGGCAGATTGGACAGATTTCAAAGATTGCAAATGCTCAATCAACATATATGGCAAAGATGGTCTAAGGAATATCTCTTAAATTTACAAAAACGCACAAAATGGTCCCAGAGTACAACAAATATCTCTCTGGGAATGATCGTTTTATTAAAGGACCATAACCTGCCTCCTTTATGCTGGTTGCTTGGACGTGTCATCGAGGTACACCCTGGAGCCGATGGAGTTGTACGAGTCATAACCGTGAGGACATCTAGAGGAACAGTCAAGAGAGCGGTGTCTACGGTGTGCCCATTGCCAGAAAAAGAAGAGTGACTTTAAATCAGTGGCAGTATTTTCTTGTGAATCATTTCATTGATGTATTTTATGTCGCAGACTTTGAAAGACTATGTCATTTCAAGGCCGGGGGCTTGTCCACGCGCCTTTATAGCCACTTTGTTACGCCTTTGTGTTGTGCATTTATTTTTAGAAAAGGGTCTCGACACCAGACGGGTCAGCTTTTACCTGACTCCCGTTTTCTATTGTAGAGAGGTTATTATTCCGTTTCGATGTAATGTAACATTCTGTTTCGAACCGTCGTGAGAGCAATATATACGTTTCAATATTTTAAGTCTCACGTGTTTCATTTTCGACGCAGACGAAAATCGTTATTCAAACGAACTCTATAAAAACAAGAACAGCAAATCAGCTGAAAATACAAGGTCCTTTGTAAGGTTAGACGTATCAATTAGCCTAATTGCTCTCTTCTGGATAGTGCCCAGAAGCTTTAGATTGCTTCGGAGCGCATTCCTACACATGGGAGCAATACTCCAACGATGGTCGGATCTGCGCCTTGTAAAGTACATGCCTCGCTGATACGATAGTTTGAAGAGCTTGCAATGAATTGGTGCAAGCTCAGCGGCACAAGATTTAGGACAATGGCTGGAATTTGGCCAGGACTAGCAGCTTCCTTCGTGTTTAGTTTTTGGAGAACGCTTTTTCTTTTTAGGTGCCATTCAGTGCTGTTGGCGGAATGAGAAGCAGCGATTTTCGCCGATCCCAAGGCAGCGGAAGGGATCGACGACAGCCGAATAGCCCAAGAACCATCTGCTGGTCTGACCATCGCCGTTAAAGCCTCATATTATACACAAATAGTAGTAACAAATTCATAGTAATAATTACCTCAGTGAACCTGCTGGTTATAAAAGACGGAGCCTAGCTATAATAGCTGCTCAATCCACCAATCCTTACTCCTTACTTACCCGTTGTGCTAATTTAGTTTATTCAAATAACCAGTTATTTTCGCCCATCACTACATATGATTTGTCGAGTTTCCAAATCGTACAGTAAATCGCTGAAATTTCAGCGCTTTCCTTGTGCAGCTCCAGGGGGGATACTTTGCCAACCACCATCTGAAATCGCCTTTATGACACACCGTTGACTCTAAAGGATTACGCTCTGCAAATGGAGTTTATGTGCTGCTGAATGCCGGAATTGGTCTGTTGCTTTGGGACGCTAAAGGAGATTCGTTGCCGCACTTCTACAGCTTTCAACTGTTCCAGGTAGAACCTGAAAATACGAAAAACTGTTGTTTAAAGGCAGGCGGATAATGCTGAAAATTCATAACATGGCCAATATAATTAAACCGTCAAATTTATACCCATTTTACATCGACCACTTCTTCGGCGAATTTATCAATTGATTGGTTCAGTGGTGACCCACGAATGCGAACCAAAAAATTCAAATAGGGGTCAAAAAATGAATCGCAATGTTACGTTTTGGCTACAAGTAAACGACGATTTTCCTACACTGACAAACAAAGCTTCAGAAATTTTATTGCCATTTCTAACGTCTTACCTATGTGAACTGATTTTTCTACCTGAGTTCTCTCAATAACAAAGTATCGATCTTTCTTAGTGGTTAAAAGGGAACTGAGGACCGCGATTTCTTCAGTGACTCCACGGTTTGAGAAAATTTGTGCTAAAAAACAAGAACAACCGTCACATTAAAGTTTTATAATGTTGCATTAATTATATATTCTTATTTTCCTATTTTTGTAAGATTTATTTTATCACATTTAAAATTGTTATTTCTTCTTATGCATATTTTTACATAATATCGTATATTATTTTATAGCCCATTAAATAAATTATGATATCAGTCGAGTATTCATGAAATTGGATTGTCAGAAAAAATAAGGGGCGCAGCAATGTTTTTTTCAAAGGGGGCACAGGTACAAAAAGGTTAGAAACCACTGGATTAAACTAAAATCGTCTTCAAGATCAAGGTGATCGTGTTTACATCAAGCGAACAAAACCTTAAATTTTGTGAGAGTATGTAGTACTACAATAAAACGAAAAAAAGCAGCATATTTTAGCTATATGTTTAGAAAGAGTAAGTACGAGTTGTTACAACTGGTCGTTGAGGGAAAGATCGAAGGACGACGAGGGATCGGGCGAAAAAAAGTCCCCCTGGCTTCGGAACTTACGCCAGTGGTTTAATATAAGAGAGGCCTGCACAATCATTCGTTTAGCCCAAGACAGAGAAGAGTTCCAAATGATGGTCGCCAACCTCCGCTGAGGAGATGGTACTGAAAGAAAAAGAAGATGTAGGTGCTGCGGACACTATTGCTGTCATATAGTTTGTAGGTTTTAGCAACATCTCTTCAATTAGGATCATTTTTTATTTATAAAAGGTTTAGTAATATACAGAGACAGGTATAAAGCATGCATTATATGCATTTATGGTTGGCACTACCAAATTCGACACTAAACTTGGCCACAAATCAGAGCAGGCTCTGAGTTTGTGAAGAAATCCATGAAGAAATCCATCTACGTATTTCACGTCAAATTTCTTTTCTGCACATTTGACCACGAACTGAATTCATTATCATGCAAAACCATGTACTTGTCTTGTTTTTATTGAATTGAATTAATTTTATTCTTTTTTATATTTGAAGTTCTCTGTAGCGAGTTTTTTTGTTTCAGATGAACTGTAAACGGATACGGAAGATGAACAGTGCGAGCTGCCTTCGCAATTTGGGACTGTTTTTCTTCTTTGTGACCTTCTCTTCCGCATACGGTATGTACTTACATCATAGCCTTATTATATTCCATCTTATTGTGCGATACCTTTCACTGAAATATAGTGCTATACACAAAGATATCAACGACAGAAGATTTATACAGGCCGCCTTATACTGACAGTTTATCCTTTGTCCTTGCTGTTTGAAATCGTCATTTCGTTGAAATAAAATCCTAATTATGGATTCTGCTTAGCAAATAAAAAAGTTGCCAAGAAAAGTAAGTGAGCTTCAAAAGAAGTTGTTCATTAGAAATTTTAACCTTTTTTTTCAATAAATTTTGATTCTTAAGCAAATAGCCGCATAACGATACATTTTTTATCTCGTCCCATTGATCCTCATCCAACATATTATATAACACGAAAAACTACAATAGCACAAACTTTTCTACATGTCGTTAAGCTCAAGCATCTGCACAAGGGTAGCGATTTATTTGTCATTGCCCAAATACAGACCGTTTTTTGCACCATCACTGTTCGCACAGATATTTCAATTTAACGTCGTACAGAAAAGCGCCGCTGGTTAGTGGGGGTAGTTTCTTCAACATCGAAATTTAGTTCAATGGAAGAACTAACATTTCTAAATAACTATTTTTCTGGAGCTCACTTACTTTTCTTGGCGGTTCTTTTTATACACATTCTCACCTATTATTAGGCATTACTCATGTTGTTAGTTCAAGGCAGTGCAGCAATGCTCAAACAATTATGATCATTTGAAATTAGAAAGGCAAAAATATGAACTGTCAATATACTTTTTTTTGAAACTATTTTGTATTTTTTTGTCGTAAATCATTGTCCAGTATCACCCACTTTCATGTATAGATAATTAGGGGCTATTATAGTCAGTTTCGTTATTTTTGGATTACACCTTCCAGACAGAAAGCTCATCGTGATATCATTGGTCGTGTGATATACGATTGTACAGGGTGAGTCCTAAGTTGATACTTTTTTTTAAACTGTGTATAGAAGTCGTTAGAATAAACAACCTCTTCAAATAAATTTTGCCTGAAAACTGAAAGACAAGCCATATACAGAATCAAAAAAACTAAATCTGTGCTTGTGTACCTAGTCTGTTTATGTTTAGTTTTTCGCTCTTATTTTTGTCTTATCGATCAGGCATTGTACCTGTCGATTACAGAAGTGTCACTTTCAGTTTACCATACTTAATTTTAAATTGGTAAATCCTGTTAGTACTTTCATAATAATGTGTTACTTCTAGGATTTACTAATGTAGAATTAATAGCGATTAACGTAAAATGACTAGTGCACTATCAGACAGGTACAATGTCTAAGCGATTTAACAAAAATCCAAGCAAAAAACTTAACATAAACAGACTATAGGTGCAAGCTCAATTATACCTTTTTATATTCTGTATCCCGCGTATTTTTCAGTTTTCTGAAAAAATGTATTTGAAAAAGTTCTTTATTTCCACGCCTTCTATACACAGTTAAGAAAAATGAAGTCAAGTTGATTGACTCAGTACTTCCCACACATTACTGTGATACCAGTTTATTATTTTCCCATAGCATGAAGCTTTAGTCTGAGATCCCCTTGCGACCAAATCATCGGCAGCCCCTCCCCCCCAAACTGTCTTATGCCATATGTCTTTTCTTCACAGGTCAATGGTCAGCCTATTATCAATACTACATACTTCTCGGTTTTACAACCCGCCACCCCCCAACCACCCCAATTTTATCCTTACCCAAAGAAAGGTAGAAAATGATCAGGAACCCCTAAAACATCTAAAAACGAAGTTTGAGCTGTTTTCATATTTTTAGTTTTTTGATTATTGCTACACTGCCACTGACACGATTTCTAACAACTATTCGTGCTTTCCATCCTCACCACGGTGTTAATACTGTGCCAAAATTTCATTAGAATCAATTTAATAGTTTCCACGTTGCAAAATACAAAACGATCTAAAGCAATAAATACCCGTATGTATACAAGAAATTCTAAGTCCCTCAGCTTCGGTAATAGGCTAGGCAATGTTCGGATGGACCTAAATAGGTGATTTATGTCGCTAAGTCTTCCTTCACAGGTTAGTGAACAGCCTATTATGAATACCTACAACAAATTTATATTTATGTGCCAAAAAAAAAATCAGTTTTTTAACCCTCCACCCCCAACCACCATAATTTCACCACCACTCAAAAAAACGGTAGAAAATGATCGATCAGGAACCTCTAAATCGTTTAAAAACGAAGTTTGAGCTATTTTTATATTTTTTGTTATTATGTTTTTTTATTATTTCTGCGCCGCCACTGGCACGATTTATAAAAACCATACGCATTTTCCATCCTCGCTACGGTAGTAATACTGTGTCAAAATTTCATTAAAAGCAATTGACCAGTTTCTTCGTTACTTAATATAGAACGATCTAAAGCAAGGCTCGTATGTTTACACCAGAAAAAATTCTAAGTCCTTTGGTTTCTGTAATAGACAAGGCAATATTCGGATGGATCTAAAAAAATTATTTAGGCCAGTGGACAGCACTGTCACAAAAGCAACAAATTTTTCAATTTTACAACCCCCCACCCCCCAACCACCCCAACTTCACTCCCACCCAAAAAAAGTAGAAAATCATCAGGAACCCCTAAAATGCCTAAAAACTAAATTTGAGGCATATTTAAAATTTTTCGTCTTTTGCTAATTACGCACCTAGCGGTGTGAGAAGTAAAAAAGTATCAACTTAGGACTCACTACCCTGTATAAACAGGTATATACTTATGCGAATTTCAGAACTTTTCTTGGTGGCTCATTTTATTCGCGTCAAAATTTTCAAAAACTAAATTTTGAAAAACGTCGAAAGAACTCGAAGATTGAAAATTATAAACTGAGTCTCACTGACTATTTTTTTAATTTCTTACGCCTTACAGTTTGACTATCTTAAAAGCAGGTTTGACATTGCAAGTCAGATAAGTACATAATAGTTATGAATGCTAACTTGTAGCTCTATAGATGTTATTTTTATTAATTAAGAGTTATCACATTGTATATAGTTTCGTTCTTGGGATAAATTTAAATTGTAATTACATAAATGATGAGTGATATTATCCCGGCGTAATAACGAAGCACTTCAATTAACCTGTCCGGGTTTGAAATCCAGATTGAATGTGAACCCGCCATCAACAATTAACGTTTCCATTATTATGCCGTTTTTGTGCCATACTGTGAATTACCGTCTCCTCATTATAATCCAACTTAGTAGATAATCGGAGCATTAGCGAGAGGCACGGCGAAACAATATGCTGCCGCTGCTAAGTCTCCAATTGTTAGACGCCTTCCAGAGAAGCTCAATTATTGTTGGTAATCCTTAGTGCACACCATCTTGAGAATGGTGACGTTCTAGATGCTGATTCAAAATATAGGAATATATTAAAATTCTAAGTTCTAAGCTGTTTTCTGTTCTTTTCTATTGTTTTTGGTTCTGTTTGATGGTTTTCTGTTGTGTTTGGGTGTTTTTGTCGTATCTAGTCGTTTTCTGTGGTTTACCGCTGTTATTTGACTGTCTTCCATTATTTTCAGCTGTTTCCTGGGATCTTCTATTATACTCGATTGTATTTTGTTGTGTTTGGATGTTTTATGTTGTATTTAATCGTTTTCTGTTATTTTGAGCTGTTTTGTGTTTTTTCTGTTGTATTCGGCTGTATCTGGTTGTTTTCTATTGCCTACCGCTGTTACCTGCTTGTTTTCTGTTGTTTTGAGCTGTTTCCTGTTATTTTCTGTTGTATTCGGTTCTATTTGATTGTTCTCTGTTGTGTTTCGTTGTTGTGTTTAGTGGTTTTCTGTTGTTTCGCGCTGTTATCCCCTTGTTTTCTGTTGTTTTGAGCTGTACTTTGTTGTATTCGGTTGTATTTGGTCGTTTTCTACTGTTTACCGCTGTTATCAGCCTGTTTTCTCTTGTTTTGAGCTGTTTCCTGTCCTTTTGTTCTAAGGTTCTAAGAATTGGGCATTTTTTCATAACTGAGCAGACCGCACAGGCACAGCCTAAATACCAGAGTACCGCGGCTGCTCTGAAAGGGTTATGTTAGGGGAAGTTTGTTAACGCGAGATTTGAAAGGGCCAATACCCGCAGGCCCAATAAATACATCTTCTGGCAGTCCATTCAGAGCCATGGACACCCTGGGAATAAATGTGCGGTTGTACCGCTCAGTTCTTGATGTATGAAGAACGACCGTATTAGGATGAGATGCAGCGATCGCACGGGTACATCTGATAGGAGCAGTGAGCAGCGTAACGATTGCGTTGAAATATCGGTAGAAGAGTGAGAGGTCGCCAACAGCACGCCGGTGAGAAAGTGACTGAAGGTGGCGCGTTAAGGCAGGATCGCCAATTAGTCGAATTGCCTTTCTCTGGACGGCATCTAGTATAGACAGGGTAGTAGGGGCAGCAGCTCCCCAGACATGAGAGCAATACTCCAGGAAAGGTCTTACCTGGGCTTTATATAGCGTGAGGAGGTTACATGGTGAGAAATACTTTCTGGCTCTGAATAGGTACCCAAGCTTTTTACCAGCAGCTGTTGCAATTGACGCGACGTGTTCGTGCCAGATCAGATTTTCTGTAATGTTGACTCCTAGCAGCTTGAATGAGTGACTCCTTGGCAGAGCCTGGTTGTTCATTAGAACCTGGTGTTGGCTTGGGCAATTCTGGTTTGATAGCGTACAGTACTGGGTTTTGGAGGCATTAAATTTAACCATATTCTTAAGCCCCCAAGCGGTAATGGTATCGAGACAAGTTATCATCATAGAATCTCTGATTTAGAATAGACGAACAAAGTTTTCTGCAAGTTTATTTTTTCCATAGGGATACTCGGTGAGGTACTGAGTCTATCTAATATTGCCAACCACTGCTTCCTAATGAATCGTAAAGGTAAGCAAATCCTTACATGGGTCGATCTGGCATTAGTCATGGGTCGACCGACTACACATGGAACCCCTGGATCCCAGAACCATATTACGACATAATATAATTATAAAACCAAGACCGATTTGACAGTATAACCTCGAATATTCACCGCTATCATACGCGCAATACGCACGGACCATTCGAACTACATTTCATTCTGATCGGATGCGACTGAAAACGAAGAGGTTGGAAACGCACCTCTCGAGATGACCATTAAACGACCCGTTAGTGGCGCTCCAATCGGCAATCGACCCGTGTGCGGAGCTGCTTAGGGCATTAAGGGTGTAGGGTATAGCGCGCGAAATTGAGAATACAAGAAAAGACGTATTCCCGTGTTAGCAAGGAGGCGTGGCCGCCTGTTCCCTTTCTCCAGTATGTGTGTCAAAGATGAGGGGAGATAAGTCCAAAAATCCAAAGGCAAGGTCAAAAGGTCCAAAGATAAGGTCCAAAGGTCGCCATAAAAATGAATTTCGCATTTCCAAGCTCCTCTCGTTACCTTTAAACATACAGTAATGACTCAAAGAGCAAATTGAAGAAGAAAGCTTGCGCTTGTGCAACTATTTAGCCCTTTTTTGATATCGTGTTTAGTTGTTAAATTACAGGCATTTATAGAATGTATGATTTTGCATAGCACGTAAAAAAACTTTTTTGATAAAATCGAAAATAGTTGTCATTCATTAAGGTCTTAACTATCGCCTGCTGAAATATTATATATGTAATTTGAAAATAGAGTGAGTTACGCGAGAAATTGTGAGTCCTTGTTTTACATGGCAAATACGTATGTATAAATGTGTGTATCCAGGCGCTTTAAGGTCATCAGATATTGCCAACCGTTTTTAATAAATCTTAAGCGTAAGGCAGTACCTAGAGTTCTAGACACTAGCTTTTGATGTACCAAGAGGGAATTTACGAATTTTTAGAGTTTAACATCAGCTGAACCAAAGGGAACGGTCCATATCAAGATATTCCATCACCAAGTCCTCAGAATTAATTTGGGTTGCAATTTTCCGCAAAAGGTAAAAAAAATTAAAGAAAAAAGTGATACGATCAGTGTCTGAACGATCTTCTGTCATAAATGGATGTTGATTCCATAAAGTCTCACTAACTGGACAAATCTGAATTGACAAACTTTTGGTAGCATTTTTTTATTTCATTTATTTGAACTACACAGACAATACAACTAACGCCATCCTGAAGGCTACGCCTTGTGTGACGTATTGGCATTGACATTTTGGAAATAAACTTTGAAATTTAGCTAACCTCCCTTCACTGCTGCTCCTGTTTAAACTGCTACGTTTATCCAGTGTTGCTATTACCTTTCATGGCTCTCAATGGAATGGATCTATCCCGGCTTGTAGCATGCATTCTTCTTTAAAGAGATTGGTGATGTCAAAGTTTTGAACTAAGACTTTGGACGTGGCGTTAAACTGTTTTGACATCTGTAGTTGTTCTACTTGTCCAACAAAATGGATTAGACTACTACTACTACATTATTATGTAGAACAAGAATGTAACTATCTATAATAATTATAAATACACGTGAGATACCGCGCTATTTAAGTAAACAAAGGGATTTGAAGTACTCCAATTTCCTAGGTATTCCTCTTCCACCAAATGACCACTTTCTGTTATACTATGAAAACAGTGGATTTGGCTAACTCATTTCCTCCATAATTCACACCTGACTCTACATAATATAGCAATACATAATAAAGCTATATTTTATTTAACTCAAAGCTCTTGATAATTCTTTAATTTTGTAGAAACACCAGAAGAAAAACAGTATTATGCACCGCAAAGAACCACTTCAACCTCTATATACCAATATTTGTCCAAGTGACTTAACGCGACCATATGTATCTGTAATCCACTGTATTGACCTGATAAGATAAAGCAAAGTGGTTATTTATAACAGCTGTTTTTACACACGAAGCTCACTATCCTCTGAACATCCTATACAGTGTAGTCTATATGTTAGGGAGCACTTTTCCAGAAAGCTGCGAATAATGTTTATATTAAAACTTTTTCGGAGAACCCACAATAGTGTTAGTTGTTTCTGCTTTGCATTAAATTAATGATAAAATGTACAAGCCGCTCTTCCGCTGGAAGCATTTCTGGTAGTACTTCTGTATACAAAACTTGTCCTGCTGAAAGCGCATGCTGCTGTTCATATAACTGTCCATCCAGAAGGATCATAGGCGTCCTGCCAACAGAACGGGGCAAGGATTATAAAACGTTGAGTGGTATAACGACCAGTTGTATTATTTCGTGACACATAGAAGTTGACAGATTGATTTTTATAATAGAAATCTACTTTTCTAGTCAACAGTGAGCATTAAGCCTACCCTGTGCAACAACGAATGTACTTTAGTAGGATCGGTGTTATTGTGTGTCACTATCGACATCCTTTCGGCAAGTTTAGGTCACTTACTAGTCATACTAAGCAAATTGATTGACTTTTGGTGGAAAACTAGTGACTTTGGTTTGATTATGATTGATTGTGAAACAAACCTAACGTCTTTTGGCCACTTTTCATAGTCTGCGTTATTTGTATATTGACACTGCATTAGATTTTTATTATAATGAAATCATATAAAAGCTCTGTTATTACGTTAAAACAATTAAAAGTCTATAAGAATAGGAGGAACGACAGTCGAAACATGAATCAAAAGCTAACAATATCATTCTGAGAGTTCGACATGCCTTAAAGCCGTACTCATAGTCGTCCTGTGAGTAATACTTAAGGTTCCCTTAAGTAAACCTCAAGTGTGGCTTTCCTTGTGTATTTTCCAGGCAACATCCACGATGCGGGGAGTGCATTTCGCGACGTTGTCATATTCCAAATATCAGTCAATTTGTTACGTCTATACCTATGCATTTTGATGTTTTCTGTTATCTCTTTTTGTTTTGTGCCGAACATTTTTTTCGGATGTGACAGAAACTGACAACACCGTACTCCAAAACTCACCTACAAAATCGCCATGACTGCAACGAAATGTCATGTTGACATGTCAACATGTTACTTGAGCATTACTCAAGAGAGCTTTACGTAAGGCTTGAGGGTCCCTTACTTAAGGGACCGTCAAGTACTAAGAGACCCTTAAGTATCGACTACGAATACGACCCTAACCTGAAACAATGATTAATATCGCGTCTTTTCGATCTCGTTGATATATGTATACAGAATATCGATTGAATAGAACAGAATAGCAGAATACTATAGGAAACGAGTCCCACTACAAATTCGGCTTATATCAAAAAGAAACGAAGTGGCGTGTCAGTAGTGCTTGAAAAAAAGGTTGTGGGTACAGAAATATGAGGGTGTGAGAGTTTTTTTTGTGGGATAAAAAAATTAGTTGTTTCCGTTTAGTTAAGTCAAAAGTGATGATGTCTCTAACTAGAGCATTCTGAACATCTATTGAAATGATTGCTATAATTTTTTAATAACGCTATGTTGTAATTGTGTTCATTTCATGTAGTTTCCTACAAACTAAATTATGTAAGTAGAAGCACCTACCTACTGAAGAATTTGAAGCGATCCAGTCAGGAGGTATCATTACTTTTGACTCACGGAGATGGCTACCTTTTTTTGGCAATAGATGTGAAAATGTATTCAGGAGACAAAGATTTTCTACTGCCAGCAACAATCACTAGTCGTTTTCCTTTGATGAAATATTTTTTTACTGACTTTGGAAATTGGCTTATAGCTACTAGGCTATGAAAAATGAGCGTTCTTGTTACCGCTACTGTTTCTGGTTAGAGCTAATATGTTGTAAGGAATTTTCATAATCTTATGCCTCGCTACTCTAGTTAGTTTGCATCTTCCTACAAAGTTACTTGGTTTCTTCCATATTAATGGGCTTGTGTTTATTTTTCATGGCCTGCTAGGTTGCTTGCACGCAGGAAAATAGAAAAACACCGATTTGACTGAAAATTTAAAATAAAATGAAAACCAAAAAAGATTGATATCGAGAATGCTATATCGTTAAAAGGGAAATCAAATTTTACATTTGATTCTTAAAACTCTCACTCCGGAAAAAAACGCCGAGACATTTCAAAAGATTTGTCAAGGGGGACTGTAGAGGAATCTTACATTCGTTGTTGTAGTCGTTGTATTGTTGATTGCAAAAGTAAACTCGATGGTGCTTATGCAACAACCTATGTTAATAAAATAATACAAAACTAACAATAACAACACTCGCTAATTGCCGAAGTCAACTTTCGCAATATAATAACTTTTAACTAGAACAAATAGACTGTCCTATATTAACACGGATGTTGCCCCATATTGAACCAAAATAACTGCAAGATAAAATTTTTCAATGTAATATAAAGATAAAATTGGAAGTTTACTTTAAACCTGATGCCAAGGTTGACATATCAAAATCTGAGTAGTGTTATACTTGAGTTAATGTTATGTTCATGAACTAAAATATTTTTAAGTGAAATGCAATAAGTCTTAATTGACGTATATCGTAAGCTGCATTATAAACTAGTTTGCCTATAGTAATTTATCAACAAACTTGATGCTGCTTTGTCTTGTGTGCAATATCTTCCTAAAAACGATTTTATTTTTTTGCCATTAAAATAAGAACTGAAACTAAAAGACAAGTGCAGAAACAATACGTCGACCCTATACGGTATCGGCCTTTTGCTTATAATAACTCATCATTAAATTTGATACTGCCATATTTTGTGTACAATATCTTCCTAAAATCGTTTTCGTTTGCCATTAAAATGTTCGCTTCGCGTATTAGAATTGAAACTAAAAGGCAAACGTAGAAACAATATGTCGACCCTGTACGGCATCGTCCTTTTGTAAGAAGCCCAAACGAAAATGAAAAGCACGGAGAGGGAATGAATTCCGGCCCCATTTCAATCTTTTATTTCCACAACTACAGCACTAATATTCAACTCGCCTCCTCTCTGGCAATTCTCATTGCGCTTTGTGTCTGGTGTGTGCTGCAAAATAATGCTGGCTTGCTCATTAAGATTACATGTGAGCAGATAATGCCGTTTTTGTAGTCCGCTGTGTAGAGGTTAACTGTCGCTCGGAGAAGGGGTTTCTCGAGGACATGAGTACGAGCAAAGCTGTGAAACGGCTATACGTAGGTTGGTGTGTTCCCATTTAGAGAAAATCTTTTTATGTAGGTGGCTGTGAATATGATCATATCATTATTAGGGTGCGTTTCAAAGACCGACGTAAAGTTGTATTCACTTATCATACAAAATGCTTTTTGACATTTATAGCTTACAGTCATCACCATAGTCACAATGGCTTAACAGACATGTTGTGAACTCGTAAAATGCATTAAGTTGAGTATTGCCGGCACGAATATTATCAGTAGTTTTGAGAACTGTAGTTCGCCATCGTTCTCGATTTACTGTCAGTTCAGTGGCGCTCTTGATATTCATATCTAGTAGCTGTTTCGTCGTATCCACCCAGCGTGTAGGGAAACGGCCACGGCGCCGCCCATTCGCGGCGTGACCCTGAACTACAAGTTTCTCCATATTATCGCTTCTGTGAATATGTCCGGAGAATGTAAGCATTCTCGTCGACACAATGGAGGATAGTCTCTTTGGATTACCGAGCTCATCCAGTATGGAAACATTAGTTCGATGGGCGGTATAAGGAATTCTCAGCATTCTCCTCCACGTCCACATTTCAAAAGCATCTATGCGAGCTCGATCTGCCTTTTTAACAGTCCAAGTTCTTGAGGCATAAAAAAATATGGAGAGCATAAGAGACTGAATCAGAGACATTTTGGTAGCTTTAGTGATGTTATGGTCACGCCATATTTTAGTAAGCCTTGTCATGGCCGCACCTGCCTGTTGAATGCGCCGTCGAACCTCATTCTCACAGCTACCTGAATTTTCGATCAAAGAACCGAGGTACACAAAACTTTGAGCTACCTCACAACGGCCTATTGACATTACTTCTCGATGATTGTCATGCTCTCTATCTACGATCATAACCTTGCTGTTGTTGTAGTTAATACTAAGACCATATGCTGCACTGTGTTGTTCTAAAACGCTCAATAGAGCTACTAGTTCTTCCTGGGAAGCAGCAATAGGGGTTGTATCGTCAGCAAATCTTAAGTTAGATGTTTTGCTTCCGCCAATAGTTATACCGCCATTCCAGTTGTCCAATACCTGTCTCATCACAAATTCAGAGTAAATGTTAAATAACATCGGAGATACTACACATCCCTGACGAACTCCTTTTCTGGTTGCTGTTTGACCAGACAGGTTACCATCAATTCCTACACGAGCTGAGCTAGACTCATAGAGTTGCTGTATGAGAAATACTACGTGGTAAGGGACTCCCATAGAGATAAGGATTGCTCACAGTTTAGACCACTTTACGTTATCATAGCTTACAGTAGTTCACAGTAAAGATTGAATATTTATACGATGAGGATTTCAAGAATGTGGCGTGCAGCCTTTGTTACTATTACGAACAGGTTAAGGAAAAAATGCAGTCACGTTGATTGACTAAGTACTTCCCACACATTACGCTGAATGAAAATTATTCCGAGGTTTCCCAACCACTGTATTCGAGACCTCATCCTACTAAGACATCTCAGCTACTAAAAAAAATAGTGAATGGTCCGAGATCCCTAGAATACCCAAAAATAGGTTTGAATGGCTACGGTTTCCCACCGCCAAACTACCCCAATTTTTCCCGGTCCAAAAGAATGTATAAAACCATCAGGAACCCTCAAATTTCCTAAAAACGAAGTTTGAGCGGTTTCAATATTTCTAGTCTTTTTAGTATTGCTGCGCCGCTACTAACACGATCTAAAGCAATACTCGTATGTATGCATCAGAAAATTTGAAGTTCGTTCGTCTCTGTGATAGGCAACGCAATGTACGAATGGACCTAAAAAATTAGGTATATTATGCCACTAGGTCTTTCTTTCACAGGTCTATTATGTATACAAAAAAATGTCCAGTGTTACAACCTCACAACCCGTGACCACCCAATTCCGCCGCTATCCATAATAAAGTAAAAAATCATAAGGGATCCCTAAAACGTCTAATAATAAAGTTTGAGCTGTTTTTTAATTTTGTTTTTTCCATTTCAATTCAGTAAGTACTGTTACACAATAGATAATGGTATAAAGCAATACTCGTATGTATACATAAGAAAAGTCCCTTGGTTTCTGTAATATGCAAGATAATGGTCGAGTGAACCTAAAAGTTTGTGTTATAAAACTAGGTCTTTCTTCTATAGTTCAGTGGACAACCTATGATGAATACAACACATTCAGTCTTATAGCCCCCCAACCAATGCAGATCGATTTGGACTGCGACGAAGGGGCTGTCCAACGCGTTCACTTTTTCAGGGTCCAAACCAAGGACGTTAAAACAATAGGGGGACGCAGCATGTCACAGTCTATCCTGTATTAATGGTGAAGCCAAAATATTTACGTCTGCGCTTTCTTTTGTTTTCTGTGAAATTGTTGAAGTTGTCAAAATGCAGTGCAGTGCATTTTTCTGGGGTATCACAACAAAAAATAATAAATCACCATAAGTGGAATTGTATCTGTATACCGGGTGTCCCAGAATTTCCTTGACACGTGATATTTTCGCTTAATCCATGAAATCGTAAACATAAATTAATTAAAACATGTGTGGAAAATATTTTTTTTATTTTCATGAATCAACTAATAAAAAAAATGTGACAACAAAACTAAGTGCAAAAACGTGGAAAAGTTTTATGGCTACATCGGGCCGCGCCAACCCCGTGTGCAGGGTGTGCCCCGCACACGGGCGCCAAAATTAACGATAAATTGCAGTAGGGGCATAAAAAGTAAGGCACTACGATAATTAAATTCAAGTAAAGAATTTATTTTTCCAGGCAAAATTGTGGATTGGAATTTGAAAAAACAAGCTAGGGGTGGATTCCAGGGGTTTAGGTAAGAAAAAAATGGTTCATAAGCAAGGAATGATAGGTCATTCACTACCCTTGAAACACCCATTTACTTTTCTTTTTTATCCGTTTTTGTTATAAAAATATCAGGCGTCAAACAAATCATCATTTCGTTTGTCTTATACTTATGATTTTACGGAAAAAATAAGTTTGCATATAAAATTAAAGGTACCACAATATTTTAAATAAAATGGGGATATCATTTAGGTAGGAAAACCTATGGGGTGCTATTTGAAAAAAAAATTTGGGGGTGAGTTTTAGGGGTTGATGTACAAAAAAAATGTTTTGAATGCAAGGTATGATAGACCCTATAGTACCTTCAAAAGTACCACTCGGTACAGTTTTGTACTTATACCTTCGAATATTTACTTATGACATCAGGAGTATACTGTTTTGGTATTTTTTGAGGTTATAAAGACATCAGAAATCAAATTTATCATTGTAATTCGAAAAAGAATAATTTAATAAGTCATACAACCATTAGTAGCATCCGCAATATGTTAGCTAGGTACGCTTGAGTCGTACTTCCATTTAAAATAATAAAAAAATATATAGTACTAAATCACGTTTACAGATAAAAGTTTTATAAAGCCATACTCTGTCATGCTCAAAAGTAAAGACTATCATGAAGTAATTTTTATTGTAACAAACTGTATTGATAGAAATACATAAGTACCTAAGCATTGCATGTGCTCCGTTTGCAGTGGTTTAGCCATTATTTTTGGCAAAGAAAATGATTACAACTTATTTCAAAGAAAAATATTAGTGGCTCGAAAATCAGTAGGTAAATTGGAAGCTACTACACCGTGTACTACCTTATTAAATCATGTCAAATTGAGTGTATACATTTTTAAAGTAGCAGACAGGCAGTGAACAATTACGTGTTTTTCCTATAAACTTTAAAATTTTCATTAAAATCAGTCTTCCCAATTATCGATATATCGACAGCCTTCACATAAAAAAATAGTAACTGTGGCAACAATTATTTTATTCATATTTGTACACAAATTAATATTCGTTTACACACATGTCATGTAACCAATAGTAATAAAAAATGTTTCTCTTATTTAAAAACAACTATTTAAGTATTTTTAATGTACATGTATATTTTAAATTTCATTTTAATTTTCGCAACATATAACGTATGTATACTAATTTAAATTACATAATGAGCTTGTGCCCCATTCTTTGTCATCCTACCATTATTTATTCAACAAAGCATATATTCTTCTAGTAGTTCACAGTCACAGTAGGACTTATGTTGGGAAGCGTATAGCTTACACAGCTCTTACACTCGACTGCTTGGATCACTAAAAACAAAACAAAAAAGAAATATAAAAATTCAACATCAAATACATCATACGTCGATGTACTGCAAAAAGTGATAGGTCAAAAATCGACGATTTGACGTTTTTGGTACTAAACGACGATAAATGATCTTGTCCAAGTCAATACTCGAAAATTTTGCCAGTTTGGTTAACTAAGTTTTGACTAAGTCTAATATGTCCAATAAAGTAGAAGGTAAAATGATCAATTTCACTACATTGTGAGACATATCACGTAAGAGTAACCATCTTGAACTAGCACAGCTGGAATAAATCCCTCCCTGTAGATAAGAACAAGAAAATCAATGCCCTGGAACCAAAATAGATCTGATTCAGTATTCTAGATTTAAATGTGGTTGATTATGTTTATGTTTCTTATTTCAAGAAAATTGAAGTTTATTTGGACCAAGTCAGTACTAATATATTTTCCAACATCAAGTGTGACCAAGTCAGAAATATAGTCTAATTTCTTCAAGCTCTCTTTATAACTAGCAGTGAACATTTTATGAGTTCTATGTTTTCTAAAAAACATGTTGAGTGATTTATTACTTAAATTATGATTACTTGCAACAGCCATTTACGAGGAACTAGTTTTCTGACTTGGTCACCTTTTTGCAGTATACCAACATTATCAACGATTATTATAAACAATGGTACAGTATTATGGGAATAATTAGAAATATCAGTATAAATCATCGAATCTATTAAGCGTTGTTGAACGGCGAAAAATTGCAAATGTGCCGGATATGATGATTTACTAAATAAAACTGCTTCTACTGGTAGTACTGGTACTACTTAGTTCACATAGCTTTTACACTCAACCCCTTTGATTCCTAGAAGCACAGCAAAAAATTAAACATAAAATACGGGACATAAATAATGGCACACTATAGTAATAATACAGGTAGGTCATCAGAATTTGAAATAAAATTTTAGATTATTAATATTTTTAAAAAACACGAATTTATATTCTGGGATTTATCCCATAATGAACGAACGTACAATTTCATAAACTTTATATTTGTTAAAGAAGTTCTTTGACAGCTGCCACAGCACGACAGAAAACTGACTCAGTGGATGTAGAACTTTTATATTTCTTATCTAACTTATCTAACTCAATGAATATATAGCAAATAAGTGGTTGTAAAGTCAAATTGTATCTGTATATGACTATTATATTGAGCGTCTCTGTAAGGATTTTTGAAAAATTTCAAGTTCAGCATGGATGCCTTCAGTTGTGAAAGTCTTTCAACATTAATTTTTTTGTATGATCTTATGTTTTTACAAAAAAATACCCCAGCCCAATATTACATGTTCTGAAAGACTCTTTATGCTCAGTAGTATTTATTATCATATAATAATCATGGACTTCAGAGATAATGAACCTCGTTATTTTTTTATCACATTATTAAGCAAAAAATCAGAATTAATAAAAGCACACAAAAGGACAAAGTAACGGAAAATGGACTTTCCTGTTGTATACAATGTAACACCAAAAAACCCTCAAGAAGCCATATTGTGCTGACAACTTATATGTTTAATACAACTATAATTTAAAAAAAAAATACCTCTTAGGAGCTGGTTCACCACAGATCGCTTCTTGAGAAGCACCAATAGCAGATAAGAAAGCTTCCTTCAAGGGGTAGTGGCACCTAAAAACTTAAATCATAATAAAATTATAATATTAACTACATAATTATAACTTGATAAAACAATTATAGATAAAACTCTGTGATAGTAACCATTTTGACCATGGAGACGAGACAGAAGAATTTAAAAGTAAAAATATTTCCAAAAATAAAGATACTAGTGGTGAACAACAAAATACTGTTTAGCAATATGTTCAAAAAACAATTTTAGATAAAATATTCTATTTGTGATAGTATCCATTTGACCATGGAGACAGAAGGATTTGAAAGTAAAAATATTTCCAAAAATAAAGATACCAGTGATGAACAACAAAACAATACGTTCAAAAAATACTACACAGTAAAGTAATTTAGTGATAAAAATTAGAACATTATCATAAATAAACAGTGTAAGGCGCTATTAATTGTATGTAACTGCCTTTGTACATTTTTTCACATTGTTTTCAAAATATAACTGCATACTTTATGCTCCAAAAAAATGTATCTCTGCAAGCTGTTTACTGAGCAAATCTATGAATGACATGCAAGTATATATATATCTCTAATAAAAAATATATTGTATGTATATTAAATATATAAATAACAGTTAAAAATCAGATCAAATACAGACACACAGCAAAAAATCCTTGAAAAGGCAGTATATTTCATATATTTTTACTAAATAAAAAAGGTACCTCTTTGCAGCTGGTTCATTACCACTACCTTCTTGAGAAGCACCAGTATTACATTTGTGTGCTACCTTCAAAGGATGGTCTCTATATAAGAATTGGAATTATGATTATCATTATGACTATATAATTATAACATTATAAAACAATAGATAAAACGGTCTGTTTGTGATATTGCCCATTTAGACAGTGGTCAGAATAATTTACGAGCAACAAAGTTTCAAAAAATTGAGATAGGTACAAGTGATGAAACACAAAATACTGTTCTGGGAAATGATTAAAAAACTATACACATTAAAATAATTTTGTGATGAAAATTTAGAACAAAATAAATGATATTACTGTTAAACAGTAAAAAATTATTAATTGTATGTAATTATTATTGTACATTTTTTATTTATTTATTTTATTATATTCAAAAAATAAATTGCTCACTTTATGCTCTGAAAAAAATTATCTGAAAGCTGTTTCTTGAGCAAAAACTGTTGAGGATTGAGAACATTGAAGTATTTATTGCATATATATATTTCCCTTGAAAATAAAACAGCCTATAATTTATACTTAGTATATGATGCTAAAAACTAAAGATCACCTTAAAATAACTAGTAAGAGTAACAGTTAAGGTCTTTCAACAGTTTATCAATTTAAGGTTACTATTACTTTTTACTAAACACTTGTACCTATTTTATCTTTTGCTCTAAAATAATTACACCTCATTATTCAATTCACCAACTAGATTTTTTACTCACTATTCCTTCAAACCTCAAAGAAAAATTACATTACAAGTTTTACAACTTGTCTCAGCAAAAGTATACCCTTGACACTAAAAAAAGTTTCACATGCACCTAGATGGCATATCGTAGCATTTCATAACTCCAATTAATTTTCCTGCATTAGAACCATAAAGTCTACAGTTCAGCAGCCTATCCACTTTGACAGCATTATTTAGAATAATCAGACTAAAGACTGTGCTCACAGATATAATGGATTTTCTTGGATTATTTCCAACATAACAAAGATGTAAGGAAAACATGCTTCTTAGAATGTAACGTTGATTAAATTATATTTTTTGTTACTATATCAGATTCTAAATCCTACCTATAATGTTAAAGTCTAATTATTTATATATAGCTACTTACACTTTAAGCTGTTTTCTATCTTCTTCCTTGGTATACAAAGTAGGCAGCACATTCTTTTTCAAACGCTTCTTTCCGGATAGTGTGGTTTCAAAGTCATCGTTAGTAAAATGTTCTGAGCATTTCTTTTAATTGTGGTAGGTCTGTTTCAGTCACTCCCATTACATCAAACCACTTCCTCCTCAGAACAATATCTTTGGTAATACTGAAAAATATGATTAATTATAGAAAAGCTCAAAAAAATGATACTTTAATTTATTTTATTTTGTTAAATATGAAAGTAACACTCAAGCTAGGTTTATTTATATGTAAGTATATATACAGATATGTAGGTAAAATAATATGACATAAATATATATAAAGCAGTACCAGTCCAATAAATTTAAACGTGCATAGATTAAAAATATTCTATACCCATGGCAACAGTAGCAAACTGGATGAGGTGTTTAAGAATATGAAAGTAACACTCATCAGGCTAGGTGTGTTTATATGTAGGTACAGTTGTGTATAATATGTGATATCGATATCACTTTCAAATTATCTAGGTAAAATAATATGACATTATAATTATATAATGCAGTACCAGCCCAATAAATGTAAACATACCAAAGTATTCCTACATGACAATAGGAGCAAACTGGAGGTGTTTAAAATAATTTCTAAAAATATGAAGCCCAACTTTACTGTTTATAGACACCTTATTTGAAAGATCCCATATGTACTGTATACTGTTATTTTCAAATGTACCCCAGCAGGTAGCACATAGGAATGAAATTAGAGGTTTTACAATACCATTAATTTTACTGCAGATGAATGCACGAATACACTTACCTGTAAAAGGTCAAGTTAGGGTGCCGATAATCCCATTTTTTGCATAATATTATGTAGCAGCGTCTACCCATGACTATTTTCGGATCGTCAGCCTGTTTTTGGGGCCTATCAGGTAATTAAGCACTGAAACACACTCAACACTACAAGAACACAAAACAGATACCTACGAATGTACGGTCTGTGTTACGATTATTTAGAATTTGAAATGTTGGAATTCACAACAGAACAATTTATACTCGAACACAAAATAGATTCGAATAACGTTTAACGGTTCTCAGGAATTTCAAATATAATTGAAATTCACACCCGTTGACGTTCCCTGGTCCGGCGCTCTGACGGTACAGGGTTGCCGGTGGAATAGCAAGAATTTCTCGCACCTTTGTCGAGTGGGTGGATCAACATAACCTCTTCGTTTAATGACGCGATGTTTGGGGCGAATTTGACCGTAAATCTACTTAGAAATTTGCCCAGTTTGGCAACCGTAGAAATCCCATGGCAACTAGCAATGAGAGCCAAGCGGCGTTGCCGGGTTGACATATGAAAATTTCTTCATACTATCAAATATTGCAAAAGAGCGAAATTAGACTCTGATCCTAAGGTTTTGCATATATAAAAATCATTACATCAATTCACTGTTCATAAATATATTATATTATTATATTAAATATGATATTTTGTGTTCATAAGCTTGCTTGTTTCGCTGATGTTTTGTGTTCATAAGCTTGCTTGTTTTCTTAGTTTTACTTAGAAAAATGCCTAGTTTGGCAACTTTGCAATGCGCTTAGAATGTGACTATGCGGCTTCAACGCGAAAAGTAAATAGCTGCGTCCCCCTATTGTTTTAACGTCCTTGGTCCAAACCATTCGTTGATCTTCTGGTGGTATTTTGTTGACCGGTACTTACAGGTGCTTCAATCCAATGAAGGATGGTGGTCCGAGTAGGAACGCCTCGATTACTTCAAATTTTGAAGTGGCGACGAAACTCACGCTGTACACCATTACAGATTCATTATTCCAGCTGAAGACATTCAACGGAAGGCATGGAAGTATTTCTTCCTTAAGTGCAATGGTTTTTACCCTGAGAGAGGTATTCTGCCACAGTATCTTGCTCAAACTGTTCAACATTGATGTACTTACCATCACGAGGAATACATCTGCTTTGTCATTCTTACATGGGCTAATGCATAGCAAAATTGACTGACCATATTTACTAGCTAAACTCAATCTTTGTATTCCAAGGCGGTGAAATCGCCATCAAACAGTATTTTATTGTAATGCGTATATCATCTAGGCCGCATTTTACTAAAATCTGCTTTGTATACTATGTATTCTCTACTCAAGTATTTGTCATATTCATAATGATAGCTGTATGTTATTAGTTAAGTACTTTAAAATGCAGCTGTCTGGTAACAGTGTTAGAAACCACCATCTTTAGTTTTTTAATATCTATTCCTCATCATCATAGTCACAATGTTTTAACAGACATGTTGTGAACTCGCAAAATGCATCAAGTCGGAGCTAGAGTATTGCCGAAACGAACATTATTAATAGTTTTGAGAACTGTATCTCGCCATCGTTCGCGATTTACTGTCAGTTCAGTGGCGCTCTTGATACTCGTATCCAGCAACTGTTTCATCATATCCACCCAGCGTGTAGGAGAACGGCCACGGTGCCGCCCACTCGGGGCGTGACCCTAAACTACAAGTTTCTCCATATTATCGCTTCTATGAATATGGCCGCAGAATGTATGAAGTCCTAGGTACCTACTAAAGTAATATGTTCATATAACTTTTATTCCGTTATTTGTGCATTTCCTGTAATTGGATTCTATACATTGGAAATATAAAATGAATAAGTAGATAAATGAAACAATTTCGGACAGAGCTGTTGTACGTGAAAGCGTGAAGCTCATCAACCCTCCATAGTTCCATGTTGCCAACTGGTAAAAAAATACTAGAAATTCACGAGACGAACATTACCACCTCTGTCGCCCAAATGAGGGAAGCTAGTGCCAACCATTTCAAAAACGTCCATCCTTGTGCAGAACCTTGTATAACTAAAACTCCAGTTGGTTTATAAAACATCCATGAAAGAGGTTTTTGTGTCCTAATCTACCTAAAGTATCAATTAGGTAGAAGGCATCAATAAATTAAAAAAAAAGTGAGTGATCTGAGTTCGTTATAAATGTCCAGCTTAATTCCGGTTTGGTATGCTTGATTTCGAGGCAGTATTTCGCTTTGACCGCTGTTACGTTTATTCATCAACTATGTGAAATTTTCCGAGTCCCGGGCTTTATGACGGGTCGTTAGCTTTGAAAAAAATATTTGCACTGGTTTTTCGGCGGATTTGCTTTATACCACGATGAAATGTACCGGTATACCGATGCATGAATTATATCATCACATGTGACGTCACATCTGAAGCAAAGCTTCGTTGTAGGTTAACAAAATATTTGTTGTACAGGAGGGCTATTCACGAATTCCCGCGATCCAACGTTTGGTTCTTGAGTCCGTTATTTTTAAAACACTATCACTCATACCAGTTTTGATATACAGGGTGTCCCATTTAGGGCACTTTTATGGGGTATCTCGGTTATTTTTGCGGTTTTCGCGACAGTGTGTTACTTTTTTATGAAACTAAAGATGTCGGCAGCAAAATTATCATGGCCCTCTTCGCTTTTGAGATACAGGGTGAAATCGAAAACTATCGATTTTGGAACCACCCTCGTAACTCGGTTGTCTTTTATCTTATTGAAAAGTTTAAAAAGATTCTCGTAGAATTTTGTCTTTAGAATCCAGTGGTGTAGTTTGATTTTTTCTTACCCTAACCATTTTTCAGCTACAAATAAAGTAAAAAATGAAAAAATCAAATTTTAACCGCAATCTCCAAAACAACTTTGACCGCTGACCAAAACAACTTAATATTGATATATATTTTTGAAAAGCTTGAATTATTTCCGATTGACTTCAAAAATAATATATAGGGTGTTCCATTTAAAAAAATATATGTTTGCTTCATAACTGAAAAATGGTTAGAGCAAGAAAAAACCAAACTACACCACTGGATTCTACAGAAAAAAATTTATAAGATCCTCTTTTAAACCTTTCAATAAGGTAAAAGACAACCGAGATACGGTGTATCTCAAAAACCAAGAGGGCCATGATAATTTTGTTAACGGCATCTCAATTTCCATAAAAAAGTACTACACTGTCGCGAAAACCGCAACTCTCTATCTTCAAAAATAACCGAGATACCCCGTAAAAGCGCCCAAAATGGGACACACTGTACCTTCTCGAGTCAAGGCCTTTTGGCTGGTCTGGGAGTCCGATCACAATAGTCCTTAGTTTCTACAATAAATAGACCTAGACCACAGGCTAAACACAGAATAATTTCAGTTTGACATATTTTTGCAATTCCCTGGGTTGGACGCACGTTAGAGGTTAGGCTCACGCACAGAATAAGCCACACTAAGGGCCATTTGTACCGCTCACTCTTAAATCTGCAGTTTAGCTATGGTGTACCTTAGAGTTAATCTGAACCTTAGACTAAAGCAGTTTGCTGGGGTTCCTTTTAACATAGTCTTAGCTAAGCGAGCTCACAATTTGGCATCGCCGGAATTCTAGGGAATTTTAATTTGTACTTCTAAAATTTGACTTTTACGATTTATCCTACGCCGCAGGTCCAGCTATGTTTTGTGATCCCGTCCACCCTGCAGTCTCGCAATCTATATGTTTCGTGTTCGCAATTTGTTTTCTCGCAAGTCACAAAGTCGTTGATTGCAGGGCTCTGCTGAATAACTGTATTAACTGTCTTCCCAAAAATGATTGCATTATTTGAACAAAAAAAGGAGGACAAAGATAAGAAAAGGGGGCCAAATTACACAGAAAAAGAGAAATCAACTCCAAAATATGCATGGCAGCGAGCTTCGTCGCTCTGAATCTTTGAAAAAAAATTCATTCATCCAGCATATTGAAATGATTCAGTCGTTCTTTAATTTGCCTAGGTATCTCTGAAATAATTAATTTCACTTCCACCCACTCGTCATCATCATATATTATTAAATGAGATTTCTGAATAAATCCATTTTTGAACTTTGCCTTGCGAATATCAAAAAAAAAAATAAGCTGGAAGCTGTCAGCTTTTCAGGTTATATCACTAAGTATCACCTTAAGCCAAAGAAATTTTCGGCTTAGTTTGATGTCACTCTAAGTAAGGCTTAAAACAGATTTTGTGTACCGTTCAAACGAATTTGACAGTTTAAGCGCTACTTAAAGTTAAGGTTCACCTAAGTGTAACCGGTGCAAACGGGCCTAAGCGTTTCGGTTTTGACATTTTCCACATTCACAGCGGCGAAGTCGCCATTTATAGCAATTTTTATTAATAGACGCCAAAGATTGGCGATTTCTGGCGATCCATGCCAACCGCTGGCTACAAGCATACTACTTGGCAACATGCGATACTCGCTTAGGCTGCGTTTCCACCAGAGATGTGCTAGGGATATGAGCGGTGCGAAGATATGTGGCGGAGCTGCAAAACGGTGTTCAGATGAGCGTTGCGAGGATGTGTAGCGGGCTCTTTTCAGAGTTTTCTTTTTGCTCGCCTACATCAACAGCATATGTCGCTCGCCCACATCCCTCGCAAGGCATTTCTAACGCACATCCCTTGAAACACATTAGTAGCACAGCTTCCTCGCCAACATGCCTTATTTTGTACGTACAGAAACTTCGCTCCGCTAAGCCGTTTCCACCAGAGCTGTGCTGAGCGAGGCGAGGTAATTTAAGCAATTCTATTGGTTCGTTAAAAGCACATTCCTCGTAATACAGTCTCGCACATCCCTGGTGAAAACGCAACCTTGAGCAGTCTGGGAGTTCGAGAGGATCACAATAGCCCTTAGTATTTACATATTTTTGCAGTTCTTTAGGTGTTAGAGGTGAAGCTCACGCACAGAATATGTCACTGGGCGTTTCGGTTTTGACAATTTCCACATTCACAACCGTGAAGTTGCTATTTCGGCGATTTTCATTCACGGTGCCAAAGATTGGCAATTTCTGGCGATTTTCATACGCTGGCTACAAGCATAACCCATAACCTTGCAACACGCAGTACCTGCTTAGAGTAATAGGTCAATGCGCCTGGTTGTGAACTTAGGGGGTACTTAGGATATATGAAGGGTTAGGTGTCGCTTTTTACTTCCCACATCGATATGTGAGGGGAGTATTTTGATCGCGAAAATTTTAGATTTTGAGATAATACGCTTTCTGGGCATTTTATGATGTGCACATAACGAAAATCCACGTCATTAATTTCCGTCGCTCTGTCTGTCTGTCTGTGCGCGTTCTTCTAGCCTCTTAATCTCAGTAACTGTTGCATGGATGGTGATGAAATTTAGGTGCCGGTATGTCATGGGATCCTAGTAGGTAATGCTGCAATAATTTTCAAAGTCGGTGCATTGGCGGAGGAGTAATTAGCAAAAAACAAAAAAACTTTAATATTTCCTAAACCTCGTTTTTAGGCGTTTTAGGATTTCCTGATCATTTTCTACTTTTTTGGGTTGGGATGAAATTGGGATGGTTGGGGGATTTGTAAAACTCAAAAATTTGTTGCAATCATAACAGGCTGTCCATTGACCTGTTAAAGGGAGTCTTACTGGCATAATACCTTTTTTTAGGTCCATCCGAGCATTGCCTTGCCTACTACAGAAACCAAGAGACTTAAAACTTTCTGATACAGGTATACATACGATCATACCAATATTGCTTTATATCCGTTCTGTATTGCGTAACATGGACATTATGAAATTGGTTTTAGTGAAACTTTGATACAGCATTATTAACGTGCCAAAAGGATGGAAAACGCGTATAGTTTTTAGAAATTGTGTCAGTGGCGGCACAGCAACAATAAAAAACTAGAAATACAAAAAGAGCTCAAACTTCGTTTTTAGGCGCTTTAGAAGTTCATAATCATTTTTTTGGGAGGGGGTGGAATTGGACTGGTTAGAGGGTGGAGGGTTGTAAAACTGAAAAAGTTTTTATATGTATAATAGGCTATCCATTAACCTGCGAAGGAAGGACCTATTGAAATAATACACTTTTTTAGGTCCGCCGGAACATTGCCTTGCCTATTACTGAAATCAAGGAACCTCGATTTTTTCCGATGTATGTTACAGACGAGTATTGCTTTATATCGTTCTGTATTGTGTAACCTGGATTTGCTTTTGATGAAATTTCGACACAATGTTATTACCGTGGCGAAGATGGAAAACGCGTATGGTTTTTAGAAATTGTGTCAGTGGCGCCGCAGCAACAATAAAAAAGCTAAAAATACAATAATCGCTCAAACTTTGCTTTTAGGCAATTTGGAGGTTCCTGATTGCTTCGTTTCATCCAGTCGAGGCTCGCAGAATAAAAACTGTGTCGTTCTAGTTCTTACGGAGGGAGATACAAGAAACTATTAATTAGAGTTTTTGTGTTGTATGTTTCTTGAGGGCAGGCGGGCGATGATTTGGTTGCAAGGGAATCTCGGACTATAGCTTCATGCAACGGGAAAATAATAAAATGATATTACCGTTATGCGTGGCAGGTACTGAGTCAACCAACTTGACTCCACTTTTTAACTTATGGCTTTGTCCGTTGGTACCTTCTCTATTAGTTGCATTGGAGATTTTGCGCGTTCGATCCAACTTTTCCAGTCGTGTACAACTTATCTAATACCTAATTATTTATTTATCCAATGCTCTCATACTAACGAACGACTTGTCAAACCTCTTTGTGACAACTCTGCTGATAGTATAAAGAAATAACAAAGAAAAACAATTTTGATCCCTTCCTGCCGACATCCGACCCTTATCACCCCCGGAAACAGTTACAAGAAAAGAAAACCCCGTCGCACTTTCCCTGCGATGCATCCCTAGAGTGCGCCCTTAGAGTAACACGGTAGACCCTCCTAAAACTCATTTCCCACTTGACGGTGTCATTGCTGTTCCCTCTCAGGTGTTGCTCTACCCTAATTTCCTATCGTTTCCTGTCGCCGACAATTATTACAGTGAGTACGCCTCAAGGATTAATAATTCATCCCATCTTGTCATGTCATCGGTAAGGTTACCATGGGTCGAGTTGAGCTAGGTAAAGGGTGATTCGCTTTGGGTGTGACAGCTGTCGTTTATACAAATATTTGCGTAAACATGTTTTTTTTTTTAGCGTCCTATTATCCTGATGTCACGGAATATCTGTAACTAATTTCCGTGTCTGTCCATTGACTCTGAACGCATATGTAACTTGGAAAGTGAGCGACGTGATCTCAATGGACAACACTCTGAAGATACTGATCTTACCTTGACGTAGGTCGCCAGAATGTTAAAAACGAAAGCCTTAGCGCTCCAAACATGGGTCGATTGGATATGTCATGCAAACTATTGAATCGCCACTAACGTCTGATGGTCATCTCGAGACGTATGTTTTCAATCAACTTGTTTTAAATCACATACGATCAGAATGACAGCGAAGTTTGAAAGTGAGGGTGAGCAAATAACAAAATAAAAAGAAGCACAATTAACGCAAGAGCGTGCATTTTTACGGCGATTGCAAATTGCAGCGATGGTTAAGTATTCTTAATCCGGGATAAGAAAATTGCAGCGGCTGGTTATTTTTCCATTTCAGGTAAACATGGAAATTGCAGCGGACGACCCTCTGTTAGGGATAGATGAGATTTGATAGTAATTACTTATTTGTTGTAAAAACAATTTAAATTTAGTCTAGAACCAACAACTGTAGTCATAGATTTTGAAAAAACAATACACACTGCAGTAAAAAATGTTGGGCCTGAACTTAAGATTGTTGGATGTCGATTTCACTTAGGTCAAGCGTGGTGGCGTAAAATGCAAAGTCTAGGTTTAGCGAGTGAATACAAAAATTTGATCGATATTGGTAAATGGTTAAAATATACATTTGACTTACAATTTCTGAATCCTAACGAAGTAGTTGACGCTTATGCTTTCGACTTGGCAGGAATTCAGCCTGCTGATGCAAGGGTGTCTTTATATGCAGACTATTTAGTATCAAGAAATTAACTTTTCTAGTTAAGTTCTAGTTAGTTAAGTAGAGAATTGCAAAATCTCTATAACAATAAGTACGAATAAAATTTACCCCCTGCGGCTACGCCGGTAAGCCGATAAGGGATCCTCGCTGCAATTTTCAACATCTTTTATGGTCACATTTGAGATTTATAAGACTATACCCTAACCGCGGCTGCAATTTGCATCCGCCCCATTTTTACATCTACATAACAGAATATTACAAATGTATGACTACTTATATATTTTTAACAGGTGATTTGAAGGAACCTTAAAATCAATCATCAATTTTCTTGAGGAGTGCAGATGTGTAGTCAGTTTTTCATCGTTTTTAGTTGAATTTTAACTGTACGCATCTGTGGTGTAAACAATTTTTGTTGAATTTTATCACTGTGGGCAGTGTCTTCTGTTGTACCTATCTGTACTGTTGCCATGTTGTTAAATACGATGACAACTTCGACATTCTGATGCCTGATGATGACTATATATTAGTAGAAATGACGTATGGATAAAGAATAATGAGTTTTTGTTTTATTGCTGACCAAATCCTAAAAAATAACAAGTACGGTTTTTAACATAGAGTTAAAAATATACAAAGAAAAAGTCATAATCTTTGGTTCCTTAAACAGATTTCTACAAGAATCTCCTCCCCGTTTGCCAAAAATTGTCATTTTTTTTATTAAAAGTAGTAACAAATTGTTGACTGAATGTAAACATAGTGATACGTTATTAAAATCCATACATCAACATAAGGCTTAAGGAGCCACAGTTTGAAACAGTGGGAAGTAAGTGTAACAATGACAAAATCCACATGATTGGTCGATATCAGACGGTAGCCAAAATATACGACCAAGTATATTATAGACTGAGATTGGGGCAAATTATGATCATCAACCATTAGGCTGGGAAGAGTGGAAACATGATAAAATTGGTTTTACTGCTATTAAGTATCAACTTCTGGTCAACACAGTAATTTTCGATCATTGAGGCAGATGAAGCACCCATACTAAATCCTTGATCTGACGACTGACGCAACTTAATCGAATGAGATTGGAGCAAATTATGACCGCAACGCTTAACCATCAGGATGAAAAGAGTGGAAGTGCTAAACATGATAAAGTCGGTTTTACTGCTATCAACTACTAACTTATTGTCAACGCAGTATCTTTATTGAGGCAGATGGAGCACCCATACTGAATCCTTGATCTGACGACTGCTATACTCGAAACCAAAGTTAGGGGTTGGTTTGTGATTTCCACTAAAATCAGTATTTCATCGCGGATTAAGACAAAGAACTTTATCAAAAAGTTGCGTAACATTTTGTTTTTCTAAAAGAATTGTATCTTCTCATTCCTTTTATATATACACCTGCCTAAACTCACGCATTTGGCTTCAAAAAATTCTACGTTTAAGAACAGACCGCTACCTACTACCGATATATGCTGTTGCAAAATTTTAGTGCAAATCGCGAACCAACCCCCAACTTTTGTACACTGTAGGACGCAAACTATGTAGAATTTTTTTAAAATCTTCGCAAACTTAGTTGTAGGGTCAGCGGACCAATTTCCACCATCTCACCAAATTTCATTTATTTCCGACCTTTTGCTATCAAAAAAATATAGTCAAGTTGATTGACTCAGTACTTCCCACACATTCCGATGTTACCAGTTTTATTGTTTTCCCATAGCATGAAGCTATAGTCTAGATGCCCTTGCAACCAAATCATCGCTCGCCCGACCGCAAAAAAAGTTTATTATTCTACTAGGTACTTCTTTCACAGGCCAATGAATCATGAATACAACAAATTTTTGAGTTTTACAACCCCCCCACTTCCGAATCACTTCAAACCACACGCCTAAAAACAAGGTTTGAGCTGTTTTCATATTTTTGGATTTTTTAATACTGCCGCGCCGCCACCGAGACGCATTTACCATCCTCGCCAAAGTACCTCGCCATACTTGACATTTTTCGTTTTTTGCTAATTACTCCTCCGCCCTTGTACCGATTTTCAAAATCGTAGCAGCGTTACCTACCACGACCCTACACCATGTCGCTACCCAAATTTCATCAAAATCAATGCAGCGGTTACTGAGATTAGGTGGCTAGAAGAACGCCAACAGACAGACAGACAGACCGACAGACAGACCGACGGTAATGAGTGACGTGGATTTTCGTTATGTAGGCATCATAAAACGCCCAAAAAATATTGTGCTGTGCTTAGTAGACACCGATGATTTTGTTAGAACTGTATTACTAGCGATTAGAGAAGTTCCCGTTTCAATACAATATGGCGGATATTCTCATCAGGTACGACGTAGAACGTGCGTCTCAGCGTCCCTTAGCCCGTAATGATGACTGTCCCTTCCACTGCGCAGAGTGATCCGGAAACAGTCTGGGAAACCTGGCAACATAGGTAGAAACATTTAAATTCCCTAACAGGGTGGGAAACCTATGAACAGTAATATTATGAATACCCTACAAATATATTATCTCAAAATCGAAAATTTTCGCGATATCGCGATCACAATAGGGTACTTGCAGAAAAAAATATTGTCATTTACGCGTTCCTTAGAGCCTAGCTAACATGACAAAATCACTTGTTTGGTTTTTTGGATTCGGCTGTGAGATATATTCCAAAAATTATTTCAAATGCCGGAAAATCCCGCGCAAACAACCTCTGACGTCAGTGATATCCTATAGTGATGGGATGTAAAGTATTGATATTCGATATCGATAGCCAGTGCTAACTTAACATTTTGACATTGATCATTATAACCACAAAACACAGTCACACACAAAAGTACAAAAGTCAAAAGAATAAAAGTTAGGCTAGATTACTAATTCACTTTGTAGGGATGGGCTTGAATTAGATTCTATCTTTGGACTCATTTATAATGGGATGCGACGAAATAAAATGATGGCTTCGATTAGTTGCGAATCTCGGTCACAAACAGGATGAACTAGTGGGTTAATTGCCTGTTTCAAATATGTTTAAGTATCAATAAATTGAGTCGCATTGTTAAAGAATTCAGATCATCTCTAGACGAATGCGCAGATGAATCTCACTGACCTGCGCTGTAGATATCTGTGACGTCAGCCCTTGTTTTAGGTCACGTGGAAAAATTTGAACATATCCTTATTTTATTTTGCGAATATCTTTTTTTGGTAGTCAGTAAAATCATGTTTTTTGTTTCCTACTGTTTCTTGATATGGTTTTCTTTACGCTATGTATACTCCTGAGGCGATTTGACGACCTGTGCAAGTACCCTAACCTATTGATGCGGTGCGACGATACTAGTCCATTGTATCCGAATAACTAGAATGCGTGCTTCTTGAGAAAAAGTAAACGCAGCATGAACATCTTTTGGCTCTGCTAACTTTGTTTCCGAACTGCTGAATGTTATACGGATCCAAAACCGAGACGTAGCAGTACGGTAACGCGAACAATGCATCGTAATGTGGCTCAACGAAAGCCATTACGTGACTTTACAACTGCGACCGAATGCGAGGCTGCTGAATAACGGGGGCAATTCCCTTAATGTTGCCATAATAATATGTTTATTGCTTTATGATTACCTGGGGAAAAGGGGGCCGTGATCTCGCAGTTCCTTGACCCATGAATGTAGGAGCACAGCAAGGATTTGGGAGTTTCCGAGGAACTTGCGAGATTTACTCCGCGATTAGAACTCGTCTCTGAGGAGGAAGTCTTGTAATGGGATTGGTTTGGATTTTCCTTGGGAGAAATAGGTTTCGGGATAATGCAAACAGTAATTAAACATGGTGGAATCTAGTACCGGATCATGCGTTTGTCTAAATTATTCATTCCACATACAAAGATAAGTGCTCTAGTCCCTTATTGTGTTTATAAGTCAATATTTTTAAAATGGAAAAATAAATACAATAGGTATGCGATAAAGGAATTCTAATTTTTTTCTGGAAACGTAACAAAAATTAAAATTTATTTTTTTTGCTATGACTTGGTTCCTCTGTACTAGTTTTTTGCTTCTACTGAAAATTTGTATGGGCAAAATGCCATTTGAAAGTCTGCTCCTCAAGTGTCTGTGCATGTTAGATTTGAAGCGTTGCCGGTTGCAGCCGTCGGGTAACAAATTACCCGGCAGCTTATTCCTCAACGTCGAAGATTTCCTAAAAAAGGGATGTTGGAGGAGACTGGTTTGGGGAGTAGGGTCCTCGACATGGTAAGGATGAGCTCGCAGAGCATCTAGTGTTCCTTGTTCAGACGGCTTTTGGTGTTATTATCTGGGAGAGCTCACTCGAACATCTACCATGATAGAATCTGTAAAACAGGGACAGGTGCCATCTTCATTCGATGTTCAAGGCTGTGGAGGTTCTTTGTGGGGTCAGGCTTATCAATTAGTCTAATTGCTCTCTTCTGGATAGTGTCCAGAAGCTTTAGAGAGTGCTTCGGAACACGTCGCATGCTCAGACTTGTGCCCTATACAGCTTCCTACAGCGAAAAAAACTGCAAGCTTCTGGGATACCATTTTAGCAATACTGACGACCTGGTCGTACCACGAGATTGTTGATGTTGTACTATTGGGTGACCCTCCGCCTCCACAGGCTAACGTGAGAGTTCTTTGTCAGTGTTGTTACCTGGCTGTTCTATACGACAAACTGTTCTTCATTCACTAGTCCCTCGACTCGACAATTATTTTGATATATACGATGATCTGTGAGGCATGTTGCTGTCGCCGATGTACCGTCTCCTGGAATGATAGTGGCTCGTGTTGTTTTCTAGGCTTAGGTCAATTAAAAACAAAAGCTTCTTGTTACTCTCTATGCAACGTTTCGACTAATGTATAGTCATCTTCAGGCATCAGAGAAACGGAGTTTTCGTGGTTCTATGTATCATCGTCGGAGTTGGTTGGATAACGAGGACACGCAATATATTAAAAAAAATCGACGGCACAAATGACAAATTAAAAACTGCGGTTAAAAATTGCTAGCACCACTCTCCAAATACTAAATGTAGCAAATTAATAATTGATGTACTTTCCTCTGGAAAGCTGTAGGTTGGATTGAATTTTATTTCTAGCAGCTCGTTGATGTACGTCTAAAATAGTGTAGGGTGTATAGGACAGATCCCTGAGGAACACCAGCTTTTCCTGAAAATATGTCTGACAAACAGCCTTCGACTACAACAAACAGAGATTGGTCATTTAAGAAGCTCTTCAGCCACCGGTGTAAACCAGGTGGTAGTCCATAGGCAGCTAGCAAGCTTGACTAGAAGTCGCTCATGCCACACTCATACATAGCAAATTTTTCTGATGCTTAGTTCCTAAAAGACTTCTCATTTTCCTTTGCATAGGGCCAACACAGTACGTATATATACCAAACAGAACCCTATTATTTGCAAGTTCTAAGTAGAGGATTTAACAAGATAACTGAAATATATGAGACGCCACTTAAAACCGAGATTTATTCTATACATCAATCCTCTTGTGATTATCCTCGATTTTATTACTCCCAACGAAAATCGAAACCAATTCCATTATTACCCTTATTTTGTGAAGTTAGACTCCCACGTACCGCAGAAACTTCCAAATACTCTTAGGTCAAAGAACTGTGAATCGTCTTGAGGACCGCGCTACGCATTTTCCAATATAATCATTAGGCCATTAACATAGAATTATGGCAGATTTGGCTCTCAAAATGCTGTAGGCGAATCGCTAATGTGTTTGTTTTGTGAACCGTTATGAAATCGCTGGTTCAGACTCTTGTGTTCTCCATATTTTTGTATGCCTCGGAAACTTGGACTGTTAAAAAGGCAGATCGAGCTCGCATAGATGCTTTTGAAATTTGGATGTGGAGGAGAATGCTGAGAGTTTCTTATACCGCCCATCGAACTAACGTTTCCATACTGGATGAGCTCGGTAATTCACAGAGACTATCCTCGATTGTGTCGACGAGAATGCTTGCACTCTTCAGACATATTCACAGAAGCGATAATACGGAGAAACATTGTAGTTCAGGGTCATGCCCCGAGTGGGCGGCGCCGTGGCCGCTCCCCTACACGCGAGTGGATACGACGAAACAGTTGCCGGATATGAGTATCAAGAGCGCCACTGAACTGACAGTAAATCGCGAATGATGGCGAGCTCCATTTCTCAAAACTATTGATAATATTCGTGTCGGCAATACTCTCCGCTACGACTTAATGCATTTTACTATGATGATGATGAAATCGCGAGTTTTACTTTCCACGCCCCCAGATGGCACACATTGAGCCATTAGATAACCACTGTTGGATACATAGGCTGTCCCAAAGGTTTACATAAATTGTACCGGGTGGTCACACCAGAATGCAATGTGGAAACTATTCGCCACAGAGACTTGCGGTAAAGAAGATTTTTCCTGAAATGGCTACAAGAAGACCCTGAAAAATATTTTCAGATTTTCAAGATGTTCACCAGGTGGCGTAACTGTCATTTTGAATATTTAATGTGATTTTTCACTGAAATCCACTTAGTAAATGTTACCAGAAAATATACGCTTTTCAAAGTTACGATTTACAGTGGAGTCTATTAAGATAAAGTGGTGAGGGTACTTCGATGCTTGTCTAGCTTGGGAATTTATCTCTGGACCTCTAGATTGGAAAGCCGCAGCGTAACCTATTGCGCCACGGAGTCATTCAATGTGATATCAGGAATATAGCCATTTTTCATCATTAGTACCTACTTATTGCTTATTTTTCTGGTGACTGCGACTATAGATTATGGTTGTTTTTCATGGGTGTCGGTCAACGATTGAAACTATAATTTTTCTTCACTACTAGGTTTCGGTTTATTTTAATCTAAACGATGTTCAGGTGTGTTAATTTCAGATGTAGTAGTGAAGAAAAATTACAGTTTCAATCGCTGACCGAAACCCATGAAAAACAACCATAACCAGTACCTACTTGTTTCCATCTTTTGTAATTTTATCAATGATTTGAAAGTGCAACAATAAAAAACAGCGTAAAGTACTCGTGGATAACTGCTCTTTAAAGCACTTGCTGCATTTCGAGCATCTATTTTATCATTTTATCCAATGAAACGTTATATACCCCCATTTCCAAAACAAAATCGATAAAATAATTACCGGTCTGCTGTTTCTGTATTCACACAAGCTCATTCGAGGACAAACGGTCATTTCGGCATTTTAGTCAAATTATCATTAATTCTTACCGCTCAATTATTTTACCAGCATTGTTGAAGTTTTCCTCTAAAATAATTATAAATTTACAAAAGAAAACTGCAAAAAATAAACATTTTGTAAAATGACAATTACTTTGTGATACTGTTTTGTTAAATTTTATCAGAGCTTTGTAATTTTACAAATAGTTGGTGAAAACCTGAGTATTTTTATTTTTTCTTAAAATTTAAAAAAAGATTATTATATTTTTGTTAAACTTTACGGGGGTTTACATAATATGACATCGGGAAATTGCTGCAATAATGCTTATAATTGTTTTGTAAAAATACCCACTTGTTTTCGATGTTCAAGTGCTGTGGGCAAACTTCAAGCATTGTTGTCATTTGATTAGGCTTTTTGTCGGGTACAACCTCTGGTAACTAGGTTGTACAACATCACCAATTACTACTATATGAACTTACGTCTACAGGTAAAAAATACTGCTAGATGGCACCTAAATCCTCCGTTCGCAATTAAAAAGCAACTTCAACTTTAACACGAAGCTCTTCGAAGCTTCTTTCATAAAAATTTCCTAATAATTCTCTGAACGCCGCCTGCTTTCATGAATATTTAGGAAGGACAATATCCAGCTATCCTATTAAGCTCACTGAGAGCATCGCTTTATAAGTAGAACTTGGAAGTTCCCAACTTGCAGAATACTGCCTCGTTCTTTCCACGAGCCCCGGGTGGTCTTTACTACATACTTCCTAAGTTCATATAAAGTATTTTATTTGGAAATAAGCATGATACTCAGTCGAAACAAGGAGGACTAATTAGTCCGGTCAAATTTGCTCTACAACATTTTTTCATCATCATAGTCACAATGTCTTAACAGACATGTTGTGAACTCGTAAAATGCATTTACGCATTTTACGAGTTTATCTTGGGATATCTTTAAGATCTTTGATGCAGTAGTTTCCCATTTGCTTTCTGCATCCTCAAGCCGTTGACCAGATGGTATCTACTGGTTCATCCGCCTTTAGGGGCAATTTCTCACCCCAAGGACAAGAAGGTGTCCTGACTCTTCTCAACTCGTCCACTGGAAGCTGTTGGTTGAGAAGAGGTTACTGCTTTTACCGACAATAGTTCGGTGTTTCTTTTAGTCGCCTTTTACGACACGCAGGATATACGATGAGAGATATTCCAACCTGCCCCACACGGGCAACAACATTTTTTACCTACCAGCTGATAAATATTATCATTAAAATTAGGATAGACATTTCTAACTAGCAGCAACAGTTTTGTTCTTTCAATGAGTATGACATGGTTTTGAGTAAAACACTTCACTGCAGAATGAAGAACCAACAACAACCAAACCATATATCCAACACAGTACAAGACGTCCAGGACTACGATGAAGGCCAAGTCATTTGACATTGGACAAGGCTCTCATGTCTTCCTTTTTGACATACAGTCAGATGATGCCTTTCACTCAGGGTGGGACAGTCGAGGATAACATGCTTAGCTGTTTTCTTTGCCTCACCGCACTTCTTGCATAATGGGTTTGCCACTTCAATCCCCAGCTTTTTCAAGTGTGACCTGAACGTTCAATGGCCAGTTATAAATCCAACCACATTCCGTTGTTCCTTCGTGCTCAATCCGAGAGTTGTATTAAAACACGAGGCAGGAGCTTCTCAGACCGAACATTCCTCACCACTCTGCCCAAGCGCCTTCGGTGCTCATTTTACACCCACCTGGTGGCTGCTGTTGTAAAATGTACAACACTCTGGTTCTGGTCCGATGAGAGAAAGTTCTGTGCCTTCCTTACCTGTCGGCCCTCTCATTAATATCCACTCCTATGTCACTAGACACCCAGGATAATGTTACTTTGTTGGTCTTTGCCAGTGCCTATTGGATCTCGGTGTCCACGACTGTTGGCATTCTGCTGCCCACTTTGAATCTTAAAACCAAGCATCACATCTTCCTTGGTTTGCACTCCAGTGGTGCATACTAACATTTTAGCGGCACATCCTCACCAGGCTTTGGATGGGCCAAGTCTAAGCTGAATACCTTCAAACGGACTCAATTGTTTGAGCTGACTTTCCAGCGAACTCTTGCCTCGAATAGCACATCACCTCAGCTCCACCTTAGTTTTCATGCCTATGCCCTTTTCAAACTTCGGCTGGTTTATATAGTCTATAGTAATCTTCTCATTGTCCTTGCCTCTGTCAGTGACCTTTGGGTCATCCTGACAGCTTCTTCCGGTGTCAATTGTGAGTGCAATCTCTTTCCTCCCTGACTCTGCTGTCCAGATGTTGACACTTGCGCTTAGCAAGCGGACGTGCTTGATGGAGTGTTTGTCCTCATCCCACAGATATCTTCTTCCGCTTCTAGAGAGAACATTTTCACCCCTGGCGAGAGCCTCTACTCTCCTCTTCTTTCTCAGCTCGCCACACGAGAGCCTCTTATTGGGACTTCCCGATGGCAGCTGACTACCTGGAGGTTTTGAGGTGTTACACTCCTCTCCAGTTTTAAGCAGCTTATTTTTTGCCATAATGGGATAATACCGGGTTGCTACATACTCTCAGTGACCCATTTAGGGGGATAAGGGGAAGATACGGTTGGGTGTCCCTATGTTCCTAGAGAGCTCCGTTCGCGACACTGAATAACCCCGGTCTTACTCAGCCCTTGGTTCGAATCACATTACACTTTGACTTGAACTCCCTCCTCCTTTCTCAACCTAGCTTGGAACCGGCTATGGCGGAGTTGAATTAGAAGTTTAAGGGTGATACAGTTATAGAAGTCTTTATGCATTTGTGTTTATTTCATTTTGAAATAAGAAAGACATTCAGTCATAACAGGGAAGCATAACTAACCTTGAGAAAGGGAATCCTACCTGTTAGCCCTGGAATGACATAACGACTGCAAATAGGAATTAGTTCCTCGTAACTTTCATGATCTAGCAGTGACTTTTATAACATACATATATCAGGGCATAAATCGCCTGATATGTCCCTATACATGACAAGTATTGAAAATTTTCAGAAGGTCTACTTCGGCGTTCGGGCATAAGGCGTCTGATTCGTCCCTGTACTTGACAAGTATCGAACGCTTTCAAAAGGTCCACGTGGGGCTTCCATTGTCTCTAATGTCTGAATATCTAAATGTTTCGATTGAGTTACTATCTTGAATCGTCGGTGAGAGAGAGAGTTAATGGAGCTACCTATAAAACTAATGCTTGCAGTTATGGAGTATGGGCTTACTCAAAGATCTTAAAGGCGTGGTTTCACGGATACTCAATACTACTCCATCTTGCAATTTCCTTACATAATTAGTGAAACCTCCACTATCGATTATGAGGCATTGACTTTGTTTCGCTGACCTGTTTTTTTCTGGGAATCATTATCCAAAGTTTTCAGACGATTCCTCTTCTTTTTTCTTTCTGGCCAAGTATTTATTTGCTAACCCTCATGAATAGTGTCATCGGAAACCAAAGTATTTGCTCATCTAGTGATGGGCAGATTTTATGGTCAACGTTTTTCATTGAGACTAAGGCATCGCCAAGACATTACGAAGTAACAACATGACCAATAACAAACAAGAATATACAAAAGTGTGCGGTATGCAGTAACAGTATAGCCACACTATGGCATTTGATATTTAGTTAGTATGGGACGCAGTTGAAAAGTTGAGTAAATCAACCTATCCTACTGAATCACACAGAAATATAGGTGTAGTTACTTTAAGAATAATGGGATAATAATAAGTTTTATTTATTGGTGTATTTATAAAGGTTCAATATAGACAAAACTTGTCTCAAAATTTCTTCCGTAAGCAGAAAATACATTTTACAAACTGGTGAATATTTCTAACTATAATTATAAGCAGTGGCGGATTTAGAGGGGAGTAAGGGGGGCCTACGTCCCCCCTAGGCTCTAAAAGAAACACGGAAGCATAGTATATTTATATAAATACCACAGATTAAAAGCTTTCAACCAATGCAGAATAACAACGATTAGAATTTTTGCTTCTTCTAAACTTGTATCATTTTTTAGTGCGTTTGGCAACGAAGTCAGAGGTAAATCCTAAATCCGCCCCTGACTACTAGTCCACTGTTTGTTATTATTCTCACTGGTCTACTTAGTATATGGGTATTCCAACAAAGCAGGCAAAAAATAGATACTCCAGTTGGGAAACAGCAGTAAAATATCCTTCAACATTTATTTTGTCGCCTTCTTAACTGTGATGTTATCCTACATTTTCATAGGCGTTCCTTTTATTACTCCACTTTTTGCGCCACGTGATGCGGCAAGAAACAGAGAAAAAGCGGAATTTATTCCCTGTAGACACATCTTCCTGATAAAGAAATATATGGAAATTGCTGTTTACTCAACTTTTCCGCAGAAACGATCATGACAAACGAATACAGGTAATCGAGATAAAAGAGTGAGGAAAATAAATTGGTGTCAAGTAGACTAGCTCAGTACATCGTACGCATATTGAAGTACTGATGCAAGATGGTCTGAATATCAAGGATATTCATATAAATAATTCTTTAATACAGATATTTATTTATCGTATGGCTTTACATGATACAAAACACATAAATTTGCATAAATGTGTATAAAAAGAAATACAAGTTAGTCCAATTCACAAACATACATTTAATATAGACATATACATACATAGTCAATCGAGGCATCAGTAGCCATCAGGAAGTTATCAAAGATATATACACCCCACCACTTCATTAATTGTACAGGGTGGTCTACTAAGAATGGACGCCGGCAATATCTCGGTAACCGTTAATCATATAACTTCGAGAAAAAAATATTAAAGGGTAAATCGGCTAAGGACCGGTTTCTCAATGTCGAGTTAAATATTTATCTACAAGATAACAGCAACTATTCGATAAATTGTTTAAACAATTGAAGGCTAAACTTACCAAGTCACGTAAATCTAATCCGACAGTTGTATCCATAGCAACGCTATCTGGCAGATACCTATCTGACACTTTAACTGGACATTGAGGAACCAGCCCTAAAAGAAATCGCGAAATCAAAAGTGGGTGCTAGGCTACATCCTTATAGGGCAATAATTGTTTCTGAAGCTCACAGCACACTTGTCATAACACTTGTTTTACTGATATCTCCGGTTTGAAAACAGCTAGGAAATTGAATCTTACGCTGACTCTTTAAGAATTTAGTCCTCTATCTATCTGTGTTTACTCATAGCATACCATTTAGGATTTTGGTAATAATGCGTATAGTTGTTATGGTGTCAAATACCGCCCCGTAGCTACTGAGTCAAGATAAACTTGGATAATATTTATATAACAGGTTATGAGGAAAGAACAAAACATAGCTTGTTTAATACCGTTAATTTGTACCAAATTTATTGCCATATAAACACAAAAATTTTTGGCGTTCCCCCACCACTACATCTTATAAGATAGAGAAAAAAATTATTGATAATGAAAAAAATAAATAGAAAAATAAAAATTATGATTATATTGAGAAAAACTCGTTTTTCTGACTGATCGTAACAGTTACGCCACCTAACAGCTATTTGCGGGATTTGAACATAATTTTCAGCGATTTTTTTGAATAAATTTACCTAATAATATTTTTTGTTCAAAGTTATATGATTAGTGGTTACCGAGTACATTAATTTAAATACTGCTCAGCAAATTAGCTTATAGGATTAAATCTGATTGCTAGTAAAAACATATACAAACACATACAGAGAACATGTGGGAAACACTGAGTCAAGCCACATGTTGGCATTTTTTGTTCCTTGTTCATTAAAGTTACTATACAGCAGCATCTGATATCTTTATTATTCATATAGAGAGAATATACTTGTCTTTTCCATCTTTCATCATCTACTAGCCATTTTTTGCAATATGCTTTTATGAAAACTAAAAAAAGTCCATGTCCGTATGCCCACCATACCATGAAAAACCCTTAATTATTTATATCCCATAATTAGGACAGCACACACAAAAATTGCAACAAAAACGTTGAGACCGTGGCGTCGTACGATTTTATAGTAAAAAACATACAGCAGAATTAACGCTCCCCATCCGTATAATATTAGGGCTGGGAAAGCTGAGATTTTTAGACTTTTTGGTGAAGTCTCATCTGGATTCATAATTAGTTTCCAAGATACGGCGCCGTAATTATTTTAAATATGCCGTTTTACCGGGAACTGAATATGTAGCTTGTCACAGGCTGCGACTGAATTACACAAAACTGTTACACTGTGGTTGTCTGAGCAGAAATAGTTGGATGACGTTTCATTTTGTACATCTAGCCGAAAGCAGAAATGGCAGAAACCTGGATAACCCCATCAGACCCATATACTAGTAACACACTGTGTCCCATACCGAATCCCTAAAACCTTAAGGAATGATTAATGACACCAACTTATGTAATTAACTATCAGAATTATATTTGTGTCCGTAATTGTTAAAAAGTTGAAATTTCCTTTATCAGATCGGGGTTTGAAAACGATGATTAACCCTTAACCTCGGACGTATCGTAAATCATGACGTACACTCGGACGTGTCGCCTCAGAGACGATCCACATTGTCAGCATTATATTGTTGTAAAATGGTGGTTTAGTACATTCGTAATATTATGTGTGCATTGCTGTATGATAATGATAACTAGATATGCGTTTAAAAATTTTAGAACTAGCCACGTAGCTTACACAATTACTGCGTTTATCATCATCATAGTCACAATGTCTTAACAGACATGTTGTGAACTCGTGAAATGCATTTACTCATTTTACGAGTTTCTCTTGGGATATCTTTAAGATCTTTAATGCAGTAGTTTCCCATTTGCTTTTTGCATCTTCATGCCGTTGACCAGATGGTATCTACTAGTTCATCCGCCTTTAGAGGCAATTTCTCACCCCAAGGACAAGAAGGTGTCGTGAGACTCTTCTCAACTCGTCCACCCAAAGCTGTTGGTTGAGAAGAGGTTACTGCTTATACCGACAGTAGTTCGGTTCCTTTTAGTCGCCTTTTACGACAAGCAGGATATACGATGGGATGGGAGATATTCTAAACCGCCCCCACATGGGGTGTTTATAGACGTAGGCATATTTTTGGTGAAAAATGGGTTAAATTCCTTTTTGACTGAAAGCTAATTTTCAGACTATACCTATTTATTTGCTATTATGTAATTGTATACAGATGGATTTGCGAGGAAAATAAGAAAATCCTGGCTCTGCATGGTATAAAAGAGTAAAAGAGTAAACTTGGACGCGTTGTCCCATCGACTACTCGCAGTGACGATCTCTCGATAACTAATGCCATCCTGAACAAACGCCGGTGTTGTTATGTCGAGTGTATGTCATCCAGTCATAGTTAGATTAAATGAAGTGGCAAGCTGTGCATGAAGCAGTATTCCATTTATGGCAGTAGTATCGCCTCCTCTGACAGACGACGCGTCCGAGGTTAAGGGTTAAGTCATTATAATCTCTTATTGTATACAAAATAAGTGTACTAATGCATTTCGTTATTCGTTGCATGATTTTGTTCACTAGTAAGTCCATTTTTCTAAGTTTAAAAAAAGTAATTCAAATTTAGCTAATATGTCCATGCAGTGCATTGTTGCCCCGCCAATTCCTAAATTACGATAGTGAATTTTCACAAAACAAACTACTGTTCTGTGGTATGTCTTTCGTCAATGGGATGCCCTTTGGGTTTCATCTTTTGACTGTCTCACATGGGGAAAGTCATCTTGTAAGGAATATTTAACGGATTATGGTCACCGAATCACAGATCAAGAAAACCGGAACACAAGACAATATACACACCTAAAACCTTAGATCAGGTAGAACGTCACCACGGCACATATATCCGTCTTTCGAATGGCTGTCCCCTCTAGGACCGTGACGTCACGGTTTAATAGGGTTTCAAATATTTTCCTCATTTTATTGTTCTCAAAAAAATCGCCGCAAGAAATACAAGAAGGTTCTTATGCAATATTCGATGATATTCAGTCATAAAAAAAATCATGGTACTAGTATATAATTATACACTCCCACATGTGCATCGTAAGCGATAAACCCTCCGTGTTGTGAGTGGGTCACTTTTTGTCCTAGGCCGTTCTCAAATCCTCCTATATCTTTCCTGTGGGCTTGTAGATGGAGTAACAGATATAATACAAAAAGTGCTACAAAAAGAAGACGTCAATACCATCTATAAGCCCACAATGAAGATACAGGAATATTTGAGAATCGTCAAGGATAAAAGAGACAACACCGCAATCGCATATTCCACCAGCCGTCAGTATTTCGGAAGTCGCCGAAGTGAAATGGCTTTTGAAGATGCCATCCACTCATGATGGCGAAACGTCACGCTTCAAAAACCCAACAATCACAAATTAATTGATTCTGTGTTACTAAATCCTGATAATTATCATATCATCTGAGTACTTCTATCCTTAACTTAGTCCAAAACTCATGTCGGCAGCTACCATTGTTTCCTTTTCCGTGCATTTTTTTATCATGATCAATAAATACATGCATCAATCAAGAATCTTCTTGATTCACTTTCAACCTTCTCTCATCCATAAAAAATGGAGTCAAGTTGATTGACTCAGTACTTCCCACACATTACTGTGATATCAGTTTACTATTTTCCCATAGCATGAAGCTTTAGTCTGAGATCTCCTTGCAACCAAATCATCGGCAGCCTTTCCTCCCCTAAAATTGTCTTATGCCGCTAAGTCTTTCCTTCAGAGGTCAATGGACAGCCTAAACCATCTAAAAACGAAGTTTGAGTTGTTTTCAAACTTTTAGTTTTTTGATTATTGCTATATACGCTGCCACTGGCACTATATTTAACAAACATACGCGTTTTCCGAGGCGTTTTCCATCCTCACCACGGTAATAATACTGTGTCAAAATTTAATTAGAATCAATTTAATAGTGTCCACGTTACAAAGTACAAAAAGATCTAAAGCAATAAATACTCGTATGTATGTATAAAGAAAATTCTAAGTCCCTTAGTTTCCGTAATACGCTAGGCAATGTTCGGATGGACCTAAAAAGTTTATTTATGTCGCTAGCTCTTCCTTCACAGGCTAGTGGACAGCCTATTGTGAATACAAGAAATTTTTCAGTTTTTCAACCCCCCACCCCCTAACCACCCCAATTTCACCCCACCCAAAAAAAACGCAGAAAATGATCAGGAACCTTTAAAACGTTTAAAAACGAAGTTTGAGCTGTTTTTATTCTTTTACTTTTTTTATTATTTCTGCACCGCCACTGGCACGATTTATAAAAACCATACGCGTTTTCCATCCTCGCCACGGTAGTAATACTGTGTCAAAATTTCATTAACATCAATTCAACAGTTTCCTTGTAATACAATATAGAAGGATCTAAAGCAATACTCTCGTATGTTTACACCAGAAAAAATTCTAAGTCCTTTGGTTTCTGCAATAGGCAAGGCAATGTTCGCATGGACCTAAAAAAGTTATTTATGTTGCTGGGTCTTCCTTCATGGGTCAGTGGACAGTCTATTATGAAAGCAACAAATTTTTCAATTTTACAACCCCCCACCCCCCAACCACCCCAATTTCACCCCCACCCAAAAAAAAGTAAAAAATGATCAGGAACCTCTAAAACGCCTAAAAACGAAGTTTGAGGAATATTTAATTTTTTTTGTTTTTTGCTAATTACTCCGCCGCCCCTGCACCGATTTTCAAAATTATAAGAACATTACCTACTACGACCCCCCAGCATATCGCTGCCCAAATTTCATCACAATCCATGCAGCGGTTACTGAGATTACGAGGACACAAAAACGCGTACAGACAGACCGACAGACCGACAGACCGACAGACAGACAGACCGACGGAAATGAGTGACATGGATTTTCGTTATGTAGACATCATGAAACGCCCAAAAAGTGTATTATCTCAAAATCGAAAATTTTCGCGATCACAATACTCCCCTCACCTATCGGTGTGGGAAGTAACAAAATTTTGAAACTCATCGAAAATGAAAGTACCTAGATGTAATTATCCCATAGATGACTAGAATGATCCTGTAGTTAAAAACTTGTCTGCGAAACAACAAGAAGCATACGGAAATTTTAATACTTTTAAGAAACTTTCATGAGCTTATAGAGTTTCCTGAGTTATAAATTGCGCTTTTAAAACTTGAACAGGAGAAGTTTAAAATGGAGTGGATTCATCTCCAGGAAGGAAGAAAATGGGCGTTTAATTTTATTTAATAACTACACTGCACTCACTCAATTAATGTCTGTAAAGCAGTCTATAGAGATGTTGTGCATCTGGATGCTGTAACCAAATTCGTCGCCTTTGCAGGCCAAAAGCTTATTTTATGAAAAAAAGGATACAAATTATTCATTGCCTCGTTCTGTAGTTATTACAGCGTGATTGCTCTTACTCTCAGTACCCTAAGAATTCCAGCAAACCACAATTAGTTACACTGGTGAGACATCTGTAAACTTAAATGCTTAACCCCAAAATTATCCCTTCGAGATCTATTCTTCGATCTTCAGGTTCAACTGAAAACAAAATAACCGCTACCTTAAGGTGAGGTAGGTAAGTATTCTACTAGTATTCTGTTTCAAGGATTTCTTATGGTATGTAAGATGGGGTTCTGTCTCGACATAGGGTTGCCATTGCGGTATGCCAAATTATTCGCTCACAAGACGAACAACAACCTAAGACAACGAAGTACTAGTGGTTCTCATTTTCGATTTATCAACAATGCAGATACAATACCTTATACTCTTTAAGATCCTATGGTCACCGCTTTTAGGAGTAAATTTTTAAATAAAGCTACTCTATGGGGTAGGTAATCATCATCACGGTCACAATTTCTTAACAGACGTCGGAGCTAGAGCATTGCCGACACGAATATTATCAATAATAGTTTCGAGAACTGTAGCTCGCCATCGTTCGCGATTTACTGTCAGTTCAGTGGCGCTCTTGATACTCATATCCAGCAACTGTTTCGTCGTATAAAGCAAGTCGTAATCACGTATTCTAAATCATTTGGTGTCCAATACTTTGCACTATAAGTTAGACTACTCTGATGCTGGAAACGCTAGTGATAGGAGTTTGTACTATAAAAGAATATGTGTCATTAAATATGCGCCAATGAAGGGTCATGAATCAGGAACACACTACAGTATAAGTATCAGAAACTTAATTTATGTGAAAGTTTTTTTACACAATGGCACTACAGAAAGTAGTATCAAAATGGTCTTGTATTTTCTATACAGTTTTTCAGTATCATTCAATCATCTTCAGATAAGAACTGGCCAACACCACATTGGTCGGTGTGGTGCTCTAGTTCAGGGGTTTCTGCTGACGTGGCCATTTGTATTCAAATTTGGTCTGTCTAGTTGTAGTTTCAGATTTTCTCTTATAAGGGGGTGCCATATCGGTTTGATTTCTTAGCTAGGTTTTCTGTATATGTTTTTGGTGCTGGCGCTTATCTTTGAGTTTTCGGCGATATGTCTGAAAAAAAGTTGCCTTGATAGTAAAAAATAAATTTGGTGAATCTGGACTTTGAAGTACAAGTATTTTGAATTGATCGCTATTGTTTATTGTCGGCCATATTTGAATTAAGATTTTTATGAACAATTTTAATCTAGTTTGTATTTCAAAGTATCGCACGAAATATCCACAGTAATGTTTTATGCGCAGCCAAAATTCAGTTTGATAGAACAGCAACAAGTTTATTATTATACTTATCTGTTATTACTTCCTTGGACAACTTATCATCAGTATATGCCCAAATTTACAATTTAACTATGTATGTATCAACAAGACAAAGAATATTTGTATCAATTTGCCCACATATTTCCTGTTTTCCGTTGAAAGGATTTATTTGGACCTATTTTTGGCATAACAGGCCACATTATTACAAATTTATTATTTCTACCCAGGAAATTGCAACTGAAATTAGACTTGTCTACATACCCGCAAACACTATAGTGAATTCTATTTTTAACTTGTAAATTATCTTAGTTTTATTCTCCACTTGATTGAAATAATATCCAAAAGGTAAATCAGCTATTTTCATAGGGGTGCAGACTAGCTCGCGTCCGTAGCAGGAAGCTACACGTGCACCCTGGGTAACGCTAAATGAGCTAGAGCGAACCTGGCAACCAGACTCAAAAAAAAAGATTTTTTTTGAGATTTCCTGGTTAAAACATGACGAACATAAGTGCTAAAAACTTACAGACTAGAAATATCGGTAGTTTTGTTCGTATTTGTCAGCTAAATGTGGACAGCATAAGCAGAGCTAAAAGCGAATGCATCTCCAAACTACTTTTGGACAATAAGGTTGATGTCATAGCGATCCAAGAAACTCACGCCGACAGTGAGGAATCACTCACCAGACGGGGACACATTTCTGGTTATACATTACTGGGAGCCACTTACCACCATACTTACGGCGTAGCCTCTTATATTCGCAACAATATTGACAATGCCCAACTCATTTCCAATGACACAAACAACAACATACACAGCGTAATAGTAAAAGTGGGAGAAGTCACAATTGTAAACGTATATAAGCCACCGGCAGCGGAGTGGCCTGAACAACCACTTCCAGTACAACAGCATCCGGCTATATATATTGGAGACTTTAACAGCCACCACCAACGGTGGAGATACCCCGACTGTGACGAAAATGGCACAAGGTTGGCTGACTGGGCTGATGATAATGATATCTTTCTTGTGTTTGATGCCAAAGGTAAAGGCACTTTCAAATCAGCAGCCTGGAACTCAGAAAGTAACCCTGATTTGTGCTTTGTGAGCTGCAACAGGAAAGGGATCCCTATACCAGCTAACAGAAAAGTCGCAGAGGCCTTCCCACACAGCCAACACAGGCCAGTTTTCTTAGAGGTGGGAATCCAAATACCCCTAATACGATCCATCCCTCGGCCTCGATGGAATCTAGCAAAGGCGGAGTGGTGTAACTACTCACGGGAGCTGGACCGGCTGGTACAGTGGATATCGCCAACATCAAACAATTACAAACGTTTCGTTGGAGCAGTGATGAGCGCTGCAAAAAGGACCATTCCTAGGGGATACAGGAAGGAATATATCCCTGGGTGGGATGAGCCGTGCGAACTCCTATACGGCGACTTTCAGGAAACCAACAATCCAGATATTGCCGACGAACTCATCTCTGCCCTGGACAGCTCACGAAGACGTAAGTGGGAGGAGACTACGTCGGAAATGAACTTCCAACACTCAAGTCGAAAGGCCTGGAGCCTTCTTAGAAAACTAGGCTCAAGCACGCCATCCACACGGGCACCGTCGGGAGTAACTCCAGACAAGATTGCTGCGCATATTGTAGAAACGTCAAGAGCACCTTCTGATAGAGAGCATACAAAACGCGTAAAGAAGGGATTGACTTTACTGAGGAGGAACGCTCCTACCCAAACAACGTTTTCCCGACCCTTCTCGATCGAAGACATTAATAATGCCATATCAGATGTTAGGCCTGGAAGGGCTCCTGGCTTCGACGGCGTCCTGCCGGAATTTCTCATTCACGCAGGTCAGCAAACAAGAGTGTGGCTATCTCTCTTCTTCACGAACCTCCTTAATACGGGAAACCTCCCACGGGAATTCAAAAGAACGAGGGTCATATCAATATTAAAACCCGGTAAACCGAACGATCAACCTGCCAGCTACAGACCTATAGCCTTGCTCAGTTGCTCCTATAAATTGCTAGAAAGAGCCGTCTACAACCGATTGAGCGCGACTATCTTAGACCGGGTCCCGATAACCCAGGCTGGTTTCAGACCGGTTCGCAGTTGTTGTGATCAAGTAATGTCCCTCACAACGCATATAGAGGCAGGCTACCAGCAAAACATGAAGACGGGAGTAGCGTTTGTTGACCTCACTGCCGCATACGATACGGTCTGGAGGGAGGGTCTCCTATATAAGTTGCTGCAGGTGATTCCTTGTCAGACCACTACAAGACTCATAAACAACATGTTATGCGACAGAAAGTTCCAAGTAATCCTAAACGAGAAAGCAAGCAGGCAGCGCAAATTGAACAACGGACTTCCACAAGGCTCAGTACTGGCCCCCTTACTTTTCAATCTATATATATCTGACATGCCAGAAACAGTCAGTTACAAGTTTTGCTATGCGGACGATATAGCCATAGCTTTTTCCGACAAGAGCTTCAAGAACGTTGAGCATACTCTTTCTAACGACCTGTTAGCTCTAAACAACTACTTCAAGAAATGGAGACTAGTACCGAGCCCCAACAAAACCGAAGTTTCCTGCTTCCACCTGAATAACAAGCTAGCTAAATATGAACTGCAGGTACTTTTTGCAGGCGAACCACTGAAGCATAACCATTTCCCAAAATATCTTGGAGTAACGTTAGATCGCACCCCCTGCTATAAGAAACATCTCGCAAACACTGCAGGAAAACTCAGAACACGCAACAACATTATCCAAAAGCTATGTGGAACGACGTGGGGTGCCACTGCTCCAACTCTACGAACCAGTGCACTAGCTCTTGTCTATTCGTGTGCTGAGTACTGTGCGCCTGTCTGGCTTAACAGCCATCATACCAGACTAATTGACGTCCAACTAAATCACACTATGAGACTTATTACAGGCGCAGTTAAGACAACCCCAACTCAATGGCTGCCTGTACTCTCTGGAATAGCCCCACCGCAGCTGCGAAGGACTGACGCCCTTCTAAGGGAGTATAACAAGATTACGGCCAACAACAAACTGCCCATCCACCGAGCAATACCCCCGTTGCAAATAAACAGACTTAGATCCCGACAACCACCAATAAGGGATGCAGAAGGGCTTAAAACCAACAACTTCGACTCCTTAAACCAATGGCGCTCTCAGTGGGAAGGTTTTGCGGAACACCACTCGCGATGCGCATTTATGGGGGCCGCCTTACTTCCAGGATCAGAACTACCCCGGAAAGAGTGGGTAAAACTTAATAGAGTCCGAACAGGCCACGGCAGATGTGCCGACTACCTGTACAAGTGGGGCTATGTGCAATCTCCCTTATGTGACTGTGGCGCGCCCCGCCAAACTATAAACCATATTACGAGCGAATGTGAACTGCGTGCGTTTCAGGGATCGCGAGAAGAGTTCTTCACAGCCACACCGTTGGCGCTGAAGTGGTTGAAAGAACTTGACATCAACCTGTAAATACCAAAGACTATGTATCTTAGTCTGTAGCTGTATATATTTTATTTTGGTATAGGTTATAATAGTTTTTCTTTTAATCTATATTTACTATTGTCATGTTTTTGAGCCATACGATAAATAAAAATAAATAGGGTTCTAGCTTGGAAGTAAAAAATAGGTATACTTTTATTAACTTTATATGTTTGTTCTCTCTTGGAGAATACACTACGATATTTCAATCAGAAATATACGCGATCTTAGCTTGTGACTCTCGTATTCACGAAATACAGAGGCCTAGGATGCGGATTACTATTAGCTCTGACAGCTAGGCAGCATTGAAGGCATTGAGTGCTTGTAGGTTTACATCAAAGCTCGTTATACAATGAAAAATCTGATGAAATTTCGGCAAGGCATCAGGTGTCGCTTTTATGGGTACTGAGTTTGCGGCAATGAAACAGCGGACACGCTGCAGGACGGGTCCTGAGCCGGCTGTGAGACTGGCAGCAGGTATACCACTAGAGGGAAGACAGAGGTGTAATTGCAAAATTAACACCTTATGAGTTAGAGAGGAATCTTAGGCGAAAAGTGGTCATCGCCGGCCAGTCAGCAAACAAATCTAGGAGGCTAATTAGGAAGCGGCAAGTAGCAAAAGTGTAACTAGAACCCAAGCTTCAGAAAATCTTTATTTTCATCATCGGGCTACACTAAAGCAACAATAAATAAGAACCTCAAAAATTTTTAAGCGAAATACTAAAAGAAGGCGAAACTTTAAATTACTTACACCAGACGTTGAGGTTGGTTGCTATTAAAGACGTTAAACAATCATATTGGTAACAAATACGTCCTAGTAAGGAGAGAACCATTATCTGCGACTATTTCAGTATAAAATAATTTCATGGATTAATCTAAATTTTGTTCATCTAGCATTCATTAAAACTTATTACACATCAAACATATAGCCTGAATCCAGAGATCTATCAACAGCACAGAGCTAAAGTAACACAGCACTATGAAATTACAGATCAAAAGAGAAAAAGGGGATATTATTGCTTGCCGCATAGCCTCCTACATTTGTTTAGAGAGGAATCTCTGAACATCTGCGTCAAGCTAGATAACTTATTTTAGGAATTCTGGTTACGGTGGGATGGTTCTGTCTTTATGTGGTCAGAAGCCGGCTAAGGTAACTTGTGAGCCTGCTATTTGGCCATAACACTTTTAGACGTAACTTGTACGTGATGGGGTCGGTAAGCAATACGACGTGTGCACGCTGTGGCGAGGAGCAAGAGTCCTCGGCACAGATTCTATATCAAGGATTCTTGAATCTGAAGGCATAGGTTGGGCAATACCCAAGACCATCCTCACATTTGCGAGAGGGCTGAACTTAGAAACTAGAGTAAAGAAAGGTGCAAAAGGGTCAGACTGTAGGCCCACGCACTGGTGACTTCTTGTCACCAGAAAGCCGCACTGCCCCTTTTAGTTATTCATTACGCAGAAAAGATACTGTTGCGTTTCCAACTAATTGTTATAGTATTTGGATGTTTTTCCATCGCTTTAAATATATCTATAGTTGTTTCAAATCCATTTAATTAAAAGAATTCAATCCTTATATTCTAGGTAATCACAGGTACGCCAATAAATTCAAAATAATTTCATACTCGTTCTAACGATATGCATAATCCTTCTAATACCAGTATTGACATATAACGCAATCAAAACATGCTTTTGTTTTCGAAATTTACCCTATGTTTCATTTAAACAAAGCATACAATCTATTCAATGTACAAAAATTATTACTGCAACAGCAGTTAGTGATAATTCATCTGATAGAAATTAATTTTGTTTCAATAGCCCTTGTTGTTCGCTGAACCACAATGAGTACTCGGCCGGACTGATGTCCCGATTCAATGAACGTAAAAAGAAAGAACAGGGGAATCATCTCAGTGTTATTATCGGCGCGAACCCGCCAACATGGACGAGGTTGTTTCGTTGTGTTTCGTTGTGTTGTTTCGGTGTTAGCCGCGTTGTGTCAACTTGTGGTTTTGCGTATTGCAGTGATTTAAATGTGTCCAGTTACATATTAAATGGAGGACCTACTGAGAAATTGGGGCTTAGAAGAGCTAACACTCACATTTGAATGTAGGTATTTAGATTAGTCAGACAGTTATGTTTCAGGTAAAAATGCAACAACTGGTGCAGGCTTATGTCTAATTCTTATATCATGCTCCTTATAACTACGTACAAAACCACACAGTTAAATATCCAAACGAATCGATCAGCTGTCCTCGAAATAAAATCTGTTGGTCCAAGGAAAAGAGAGTAGTTTAGAATCAATTACCAAACACAGATTCGATTCAACGACAGGCTGCGATGGAATTATTCATTGGAATCCAATGACATCTTGTAGTTGAATCGACAATACAATATAATTCGTTACACTTTCCATTGGATAAAACATCGCTGTATTTAAGGAATGCTGAGTGTAACGTCCCATTGAATCCAAGCGTAAGTATTTGACAGAACGACAGATTTTTCTGTGTGAATTCATTCATGAGATGCCTTAAGCAACGTTACACTCACGTTAGCTTTGAAAGGCATCTTGAATTAATGAATCCTCATTTACCAACAGGTAAGAATATGCCAATAAGCCATTGGTTACTGAGTTTCGCTTCATCTCTGCAACCCAGGAGCGGCGTAGTGAGGCTTCCCACAAAAGGGAGCAAAAATAATTAAAACGTAATAAATTTGCGCGGGAACGTTCGTTATGTCTTTTGACGAGCGCTGGAGGGAAATCTAATTGGGGTTTCCGTTATTAGTTACGTCTTTATTAATCTGGAATAATGCTATTTCGCGCGAGCTGTAGACGAATAGCGACAGCAATGAGCGCGGGAGGAAAACCGCACCGCCGAGAGCATTGAATATAATAAGGTATGTATAAGGTATGAGTTACGAGGAGCCTAGAAGCTAGTCATGCGTGATTTATTTACAGACAATGCCGTTCGCACAGAGCTTTGAGTGAACATGCTAATTAGAATAGTGAGTATTGTATCCCTTCGTAGTAATTGGATCAATAATAATATGTACCTTGAGTTAAGGGACAGTATGACGAATTCTTAATCAAGGAGCTGATAATGTGTCATATGAAAGTAACCGTAGTTAAATAACAATATAGCAAAAAACAAAAACAACGGTGGAATGAAGGTGGTGGTGGAATGTGGAGGTGTTTCCTGAGTTCGCAATGGCCTTTTCAGGAATCCTTCGAGGCATAGGTTTGACCTACTGGTCATCGCCAAGTACTTTTTGGATATTGCAATGTCAAGCTCTAAGGGTTTCCTTAACAAATCGGCATCCTTGTGATTATGTCCATTGTTTTAATATTTGGGAATGAGAGCTTTTTTTTGGCGATGTCCGCAGACATTACAGAAAGGTCACATGGTGCTAAAATTATTTGGTCAGCAGCATTTCTGGCTAGACCGTCCGCAATACGGTTGTATTTGTTGTTGTTGTTGTTGTTGTTGTTATGCCCTTTGATTCACCTCAGGACAATATTGTTTTTGTATAAAGCATGGACTAATGCTTGGTGGCATTTCATTGCTAGCCCTAATGTGACGCAAGGTCTCTTCAGGGATAGAAGTAATAGTCTGCCGTCGCGTCGGTGCAGATCATTACAGTTTTGCCAGATACATCTATCCTGGTTAGTTTATTTGCAACTATCGATATACCATCCAATTCCTGTTAACAGACACTGATATTTTTACTCATAGTCCTGAACCTGGGCATATTTCCGTACCTCGGAGGAAAAAGACATTGTTGATTGTCGTCAGATTTCTCTATTTGTTCAGGAAAAGTTTAGCTAGTAATTACTTGAACGATTGGACATACTGTCCTTACTTCGGATGTATATATTATTATTGATCCAAGTGCAATACATTGTCTATAAATAAATCACGCATGGCTAGCTTCTAGGGTCGTCATAGCTCAAACATCTGCTGTTTAGAGGATAATTTGTTATTAAACGTGACAACTTGACTTCTATTTTTTTAGTAACACTTGATAAACTCATGAGAAGTATTATAAAACCCATAGTAGTGATACTTGGCTATAAGTAAATCATGATTTATGATGTCGAACGCTTTAGAAAACTCGAATAAACACTAAAAATATTATATGTCAGGAAAACAGTTTAATTATAAACTATTTGAGTGTCATTTGAAATTTTAACATTACTGTTGTTTTTCAAACGTCTGGTTCACAGAAAAATCGGAAAAATGTAGGGTACCGACTGGATTCGAACCAGCGTCTCCGGCATTCTAGGCCGACGCGTTACCAACTACACTACAGTCGCCCATACTGCAGCCGATATACCGCGTCGACGACTAGGTATCGAATCCGTCGACCCCCCCCGCTCCCCCGTATTTCTCTGCAAATCATGCATTTCAGTCATCCAAACAACTGTAAGGCTGCGATAGCATTGTGGCGGTCAAATATCAATTATTTTTGTATTCAAAGAATAATTAAGTATTAACTAAGGAAACTACTTTCATATGTTACTTGATTTTTTCAAATAGAAAGCCTTTATTTCTTTCATACGATCAAATGTGTAGTTTGATGGTCTTTCTAGCGACATAAGGCTGTAACTATCAAACTCCTGCAGCTTACTTTTGTTTCAAATTCTCAATCAAAACAGAGTCTTCCATTTTCCAACCTATGAGATGCCGAGCTATGAGAAATAAACAGAAACCTGTTGAAATGAAAAGAAAGCAACCAACTTAGCAAATAGATGCAAATAAACTAGAGACAAGATAGATTAAATAATTCCTTGCAACATATCAGCTTTAATCAGAAACGGAAGCGGTAACAATCTGATGAGGTCAAAAAGAAGCTGGACTATGATATACCTTGTTATCACAATTTATGGCACCAACGCCATGTGAATAGCGAAGTGGGCTCTAGATGGAGGACTAGAGACTTTTATTTACTGCTCATGCATTTTGCATTCCTTGATCTTAGTACAATTTGCGAACCACCTGTAGTAGGTTTGTTAAAGGGGCGCCTGACAATATTGCTTTTGCTCAGTTTGTCCTCATTTGGTGTCATCAATTGTGATAACAATTTACAGAAGTGGTTAAAAATAGTCACTATCTATTGAAATGCACTAGAAATTGGCAAATTTCAAAAGTCATTATAAAATTTGAAGTGAAAGGAAAACCACCATCGAGCATCGAATCTTATATCATCAGAATGAAATTTCACATTTGATCGCACGAAAATGTAGTAGCTTTCAGAAAAAAGGCAAAAGTAACAATACCTCTAATTATTGAATAAGGTGGACGACATTTTAAGCATCTATTGAAATAGTTCATATTTCAAAAATCAGTCACATGATCTTTATACAGGGTGATTCATATCAACGTTATACTTTTTATATAAAAAACCCCTATAATCATTACATATTTGGATTGCTTGATCACTTATAACATGACTTTGTGCGTAGAAAATGGACAAACTTAACCACTTAAGTGCAAATCACCATTTTTGGTATAAGTATGTGAATCAGGCAAAAAAGACACGTACTAATTACATCAAATTCAAAGAGTCACTACTTCTCTCTAAATCTAAATATTGATCCCCCACCGATTTTTTTTTAGGGCAAACGTGAACATCTACTGGGCTACTGATTGGAAAAACCGACTCGATCTGGGCAATTTTTTATCTGTGATTATTCACCGCAACCCTCAATATGCAAAGGTCGCCTTTACAAAAACAGACCGTATTCGGTCCACGTTCCCAATAAACGGAAGCCATCCCAAACCGCGAATAAATCCGACGCAGGACTCGAAGGAAAAACAACGTCCGGGACGCAATCGGAAACGTGTTAAGTTCACTATTTAAACAATTTGTTTCCCGACGGGGGGCTAACGTCCCATCGCAGTAGGCGGAACAGATGAACTTTGGCCCCCTGCAGGTAACACATGCCCGGAATGATACCCGTTGACTACCGGAGCAATTTCGGAGGACATGGACGGTCTACGTAGGGCTGCTTGCACAGAAAAAAAAGAAGTCAAATTGATTGACTCAGTATTTCCCACACATTACGGTGATAGCAGTTTATTGGTTTCCCATAGCATGAAGTTTTAGCCTGAGATCCCTTACAACCAAATAATTGCCAGCCCCCCCTCCTTGAATTATCTTATGCCGTTAGGTCTTTCCTGTCAATGGACAGCCTATTAACATTACTACAAATTTTTTAGTTTTACAACGTTCCAACCCCAACCACCCCAACTTCACCCCCACCCAAAATACGCAGAAAATGATCAGGAACCTCTAAAACGCCTAAAAACGAAGTTTGAGCTGTGTTTATATTTTTTATTTATTATTTCTGCGCCGCCACTGGCACGATTTATAAAAACCATAGGTACGCGTTTTCCATCCTCACCACGGTAATAATACTGTGTCAAAATTTCATTAGAATCAATTTAGTGGTGTCTACGTTACAAAATACAAAACGATCTAAAGCAATAAATACTCATATGTATACAGAAAATTCCAAAGTCCCTTAGTTTCCGTAACAGGCTAGGCAATGTTCTGATGGACCTAAAAAGTTGATTTATGCCGCTAGGTCTTCCTTCACAGCTTAGTGGACAGCCTATTATAAATACGAGAAATTTTTCAGTTTTTCAACCCCCCACCACCTAACCACCCCAATTTCACCCTCATCCAAAAAAAACGCAGAAAATGATCAGGAACCTCTAAAACGCCTAAAAACGAAGTTTTAACTTTTTTATATTTTTGGTTTTTTTATTATTTCTGCGCCGCCACTGGTACGATTTATGAAAACCATAAGAGTTTTCCATCCTTGCTACGGTAGTAATACTGTGTCAAAATTTCATTAAAATCAATTCAGCAGTTTTCTCGTAACACAATATAGAACGATCTAAAGAAATACTCTCGTATGTTTACACTAGAAAAAATGTTAAGTCCTTTGGTTTCTGTAATAGGCAAGGCAATGTTTGGATGGACCTAAAAACGTTATTTATGTTGCTAGGTCTTCCTTCATAGGTCAGTGGAGAGTCTATTGTGAAAGCAACAAATTTTTCAGTTTTACAAGCCCCCCACCCCCCAACCATCCCAATTTCACCCCCACCCACAAAAAAGTAGAAAGTCGTCAGAAACCCCTAAAACGCCAAAAAACGAAGTTTAAGCAATTTCGATTTTTTTTTTGTTTTTTGCTAATTACTCCGCCGCCCATGCACCGATTTTAAAAATTATAGGAACATAACACCTACTACGACCCCACAGCATATCGATGCCCAAATTTCATTACAATCCATGCAGCGGTTGCTGAGATTACGAGGCTAGAAAAAAGCGACAGACAGACAGACCGGCGGAAATGTGTAAGGTTGATTTTCGTTATGCAGACATCATAAAACACCCAAAAAGCGTATTATCTCAAAATCGAAAATTTTCGCAATTACAATACTCCCCTCACCTATCGGTGTGGGAAGTAAAATGTTGTGTATTCAATTAATTGTTAATATTTGAATGCTTTTCCATTACTTCACATATGTTTGTATTTATTTCGATCCGGATTACTCAAACAATTTACTCTTCAGGTTGTTGATTAATTGTTAGTACTTGAGTGTTTGTACATTACTTCAAATATATTTGCAGTCATTTCAAATCCCCGTCATTCAAACAATTTACTCCTCAGGCTTGAAGCAATTGCAGGTAAGCTGACAAATTTAAAATAGGTTATATTAGTACTAATGATATGTACTACCAATCCAATACTAACACTAGAGTATAATGCAATTATAGCATTCCTTTGTACTTTGTGTTTAATATACACCTTAGTTTTGTTTGGACAAAGTTTATTGTTTGATGTACAATGTTCTCTTGATAACTAGTTCAATGAAAATTCATTTCGTCTACAAGGCAGCTATAACAGACTCAATAACGCGTGACTTTAGCTTATCATCTATGCTATTTGAAACACTAGTGAGCAGTATTTGCTCCAAAACTATCTTATACTAATCCAATGATACATGCCGTTGGCTCAACCGCTTTGTAGTCTGTTGCATTGATACCGAAACTCAAGGAGTGTAGAAAGAAGGAGGAGAGTCGTTGTTACGTAAGATGTTTAATAGAGCTACTAGTTTTTCCTGAGAAGCAGCAATAAGGGTTGTATCGTCAGTAAATCCTAAGTTGGATATTTTGCTTCCGCCAATAGTTATACCGCCATTCCAGTTGTCCAATACCTGTCTCGTTACAAATTCAGAGTAAATTAAATAACATCGGAGATAATACACATCCCTGATGAACTCCTTTTCTGGTTGCTGTTGGACCAGACAGGTTACCATCAATTATTACACGAGCCGAGCTATTTAGACACATAGAGCTGCCGTATGAGAAATACGTGGGAACTCCCATAGAGATAAGTCAACCAACCGTTACATGTCTCTACATTTTTTTTGCCGCATGCTAAGTATGTTGTAGTCAAAACTTGTTTGAATAAGGTGGTTGTATCTTCTGGGTATATCCTGTTTGATGTGTTGTATAGCATTGTTCAGTGGTACGTTTGTGAAGAGTAATGCGATGTCAAAACTAACCAGAACACCGGATTCTTCGAGTTGTATATTCTGGATTTTTGAAATGAAGTGCACCGAGTCCTTAATGTACTTACGTATCATTTTCCTAACATACGTGGACGTAGTGGAGTATTAGGCCTGTGAATTTTTGGCAAGCCATAGAGCATGAGTGCCGAGGCGAAGCTTTTGCAAACTTTCTTCTTTGTTTCTTCATCGAGACTAGAATATTTTACCATTTCCTTCGTTTTTTCTTAATATGGTCTTTGTTGGGTCCCTCTTACTTTCCACACCGATAGGTGAGGGGAGTATTGTTATAGCTAAAATTTTCAATTTTTGTGCTTGTGGTCTATCCATGGCTTATTGTGGCTGGCAGTCGATTCTTTTCCGACATTTTCTGGTATTACCTTGATTGAAGAGCCCGACATGCGGGCGGGAATGTTGTATAATAATACCATGAAGCAAGAACTATGGTATATATAACATTAATTCCCTACACAGAGCATGGGTGGGAACATGGTGGTGGCGTTTGGAGTCGAACGCGGTCGGAGATCAATGCTGACCCAACAGATTTCCTTCGATGCACAAATAGGAGCCTCCCTACTACCAGAGGATGGCGAAAGTGAAGCCGTCAGTGGATGTGAAGAGAATTCGATGCTTTTTGGACCGCTTCGCCGGCTGGATTGCCATGATCGCCTTGGCTCAGCTGGAAAAAGCGCCAGACTAAAATTTCGGAGGCGCGGGTTCGAATCCCGCTGGCAGTCGGTTCTTTTTCTGGCTTTTCCTGGTAGCAGCTTGATTTGAGAGCCCGACATATGTGCAATGGCATGAAACATACCACAGCTACTGCTCTCGATTATACATGGTATTCCACGACGATTAAGACGAGCAATATATCGGAACTGGACAGTAGAGTAGCGAATTATAATTTTGGAGGTGCAAATTAGAGCAAATATAGTATATTTTCTTATTATTGTGTAACCCAATGAGGTATTTGTATTTGGTCACGTGACATCCGATTCAAAAATTTTAGTGGGACACCCTGTATACTTGTGACTTTTTGTGTTCCTTCCGATAAAACAATTCCAACAGACTAGCACACCATCCTTTAAGTACCTGTAGCTCTTGAACTAATCACTTTAGACCCCAAGTGTGGTAGATCGTTGAAATTGTTTTATCGGGAGCAACACAAAAAGTCACTAATATACAGGGTGTCCTATTGAAAATTTTGAGTCGGACGTCACGTGATCAAAACAGGTACCTCATTGGGTGACACAATAATAAGAAAAGATACTATATTTGCTCTAATTTATACCCCCAAAATTATAATTCGCTACTACTGCCCAGTTCCGATATATTGCTTGTCTTAATCGTCGTGGGACACCCTGTATATGCTCAAATAAAAGTTGGAAGGTTGAACGTTGCTCCATGTTCCATCTAAAAGAACCTGAAAATTACTTCCCCTGCTTTATACAATTACCATGAAAACATTCAGTAGGTCAAAAACGCCGGAAGTCGTCAGAACACTAACCACTAAAGAAGCATATAGGCCTGTACTAAAATTCATTTTTTAAAGAACCACAGTATTACGTAACAGGCTGCTATGACGTTTATTTTCTAGCCGTTAAAATTTATAGCGTTTCAAAGTCAACGAGAATAGATTATTACATTTAGGTTGCGATACGCTTTTTGCCTTTGCGAGCGGCTATTTTTCATTTACAAGAGTTTTTTATTTTTTGTTCCATTTTCCAATATTTCCGATGAATGTTCATTTTTCGAGAATACATGTTTTTATGTTTAACCAGAAATTTAAAATCCATTTCGCTATTCAACATTCGTTTATCAATAGTAAAAAGTAAATGTACAGGTAACTCTGTTTTTGTTTACGTTGATTCAACTACAGAATGACCCATTGCGATTTAGCATGCTGACTTTTGACTCTGTGAATTGAGAGATAAGGGGAGAGGTGGTTCGTAATGTAAAGATAGCCAAACTGGCGGAGGAAGCATCACCTTTTTCTGCCTACAGGATTGGCGAGGTAAACCGTCCATGAAGCTTGGATAAATCCTTCACTTTCATCATTCTCAAAATCCAGGAATGGAAAAGAGGGGAGGCTCAGTTTTCCGAAAAAACTACATAGAGACATTCCGTCTAGCTAGTGGACAGACCTCAGGAGCAGGGTTGTATGTGGAAAATCGAGGGTACAGGAGAATTACTCTATAGCCAAAAACAGTTCGAGTTTCGAAGCAGAGGTATATGTAATACTCTTTGCTGCATACAACGAAGAGGTAAGCAGTGCATGGAGCACAAGTTTTAGATCTATTCTGACAGTCAGGTGGCACTGAAAATCATCTGCGAGCCCAGAACCAGGGTACCCCTGGTTCAGGAGTGCACAGAGCGACTGGAAGATCTGCCAAAGTTGAAGAAAGTTACCTTGATGTGGGTCCTGAGTCATACGAAAGTTCTTGATAACGAGGAAGCCAATAGGCTGGCCAGACTCGGCACCGGGAGATAGTTTATTGGCCCGTAGCCCGATATAGGATTAAGTAGGCAGCAGGTAACGTTAGCCCTCATAAAGTGGGTGAATGTTACCGTGGATGAACATTGGAGGCAAACTGAGGGATGCAAACAAACCAAGGAGTTTACAGCCAGGGTGAGCTCATCTAAATCAACATGGTTACGGAAACAAGGTCGATGGGCAATCAGAAACTTCATGGGTGTTCTTATGGGGACTGCTGCGGGCTCAAGCATTAGGAATTAGAGAAGACTCCCTACGTATGAACTGTGGAGAAGCCGATGAAACGGACTACCACTTTCTTGCGGAATATGATTTGCTAGGCGGGCTGAGATACGAGATCTTTGAATCCGATAGACCCCAGCTAGAGAAATTATAAATCGATATTCTGACCTTTATTAACAGGTCAGGTAGGTTTGACATGGAGGGGCAGGCAGGCAGTGGTGATTGAGGATGCTATTCGGGGATGGCAAAAGGGACCTACTGCTACTACTAGCCTGATGACTATACTGCCGTCGTAACAAAGCGTGATGTATCTACATTTTTTTCAGTTTTTGGTTATATATGTTTATTCCTAATGTCTAGGCTTATTTGAGTATATTGCTGTGCCATAAGAAACAATAACAGCAACCATCGGCCGAATAATTTCAAGCTAAAGAAAATATCAGGTTAATCAGCAAAGAGAAATTGCAGGAAATTAATTTCGTAACTGGCCGCTAGAGAGCGCAACTGTTACTAGCAATCGGAAAAAAGACATACTAAAAAAATATGCATTAAAGATATACTATAAATATTACTATCATATACGATAACATACTTGCAACATTTACTTTTTTGCTAATGGTACTTTTCTTTATCTTGTAAAGTCTAGTGGGGGAGGGGGACATCAAACAAATTTTCATTTGAGTGCTCTAACTTAATGGGATTATTAAACAAGCAAAGTTTCATTTAAAAGCCCAGTCTCCGTAAATGCTGCAATGTACGCAATACCAAGTCAGGTTTTAAATACCTACATAATACCTAATAAGCAAAGATTCATATATAAACCCATTTGACTTGGAAATTAAATGCAATTGCAATTTTTAATAAGCCTCATTGAAACACATGTTCGTACATAACACGCATAGTAAAAATTCTGTATTCTTTGCATTTATGAGTTTTTCAGTGGCATTTAGGACGCTATACAAAATTACCTATACGTGACCCTATTAACTTGAGTAATTTGAGGAAATTAATATTAAATATTTATCCAAAGCACTTCACTTTGTTCAGTATTCCAACAACGCTATAAGAACTCCTTAAGCTCATTACTATGTAAACCTGAGGCAAGCTCTCAAAACTTACGGTTCTTTATTAGCCTTCTTTCTTTATAATTTCCTGACCTCTATAGTCTGGGCAACGCTGCACAAGAATTCATAGAATAGGATGGTGAGAATAGTCTTTTGCGTATGGAAATTTAAGGTATTATTATTGTTTCATCACTATCAAGATTCAAGAAAGGTTCTGCTCTAGTATTAGAGGAGTCTTTCGGTAAGACGCGCATGACTGTAAGTTTCAATAAAATATGACATTTTGTAGCAACATATCGAAATATTTATTGATTTGTAATGTATGTATATGTTGAAGACCAAAGCCGAATTTGACCCGAGGCCGAAATAATTAGACATTTCGCGATCTGTCCAAACTAGATTTGCCAGATGCCGAAACAATGATACGTATAGGCATATGACCATCGTATTTTGGCCATGTCGCGAAATGCGTATTTCTACATTACGCCGTTACCAATCAAGTCATAAATAAACAACCTAACCTCAATTCATTATTTTTATTTGTTCCGACAAAAAGTACTCGACTGACATTATTACATTTCATCCTACTCATTACACATTTGCATTTTTTGTTACCACACTGTTTACTACGATAGTTGCATCGAGAAAAGCCTTGAGAAGAGTCCTTTGCGGCAATTCTCCAAAAGAGAATTTTGTATTAACTGGTATATCTAAGGATATTAAAGTATTCATTTGGGAAGGCCGTAATAAAAAAATATTTAAAAAATATGAGTTCAACTGTATTATTAATATAGATTGTGTATAGTTTTTTTAAAACGCCAGTTGGTGTACCAAGTTGGTAAAAACCATCTTTTTCTGATAAAACAACTGCCAAAATATTACGAGTTGCTAAGCGTCCTCTGTCCACATCAGGAATTAGGTTTATCATGTTTCGATCGGCAACGGCGTAATGCACAAACGCGACATGGCTAAATTAGGTTGGTCAGGTGCCGAATCGCTCACTGTTTCGGCATCTGGCAACTTCAGCATTTACGAATCGCGATGTGTCTAATTATTTCGGACATAGGCCGAATTCGGCATCTGCCTCCAACATAAACGTCTACGGTTTGCTCTTCGAGGCTGTGACCACACGTTTGAAAAAGCGCGCCGACAGCCGCGCAGAATGACACTTAACTGCTAAATAACACCTTAGCTAGATCCATAAAATGAGTCCTTCACTGTGCGAGGCATTTAGGTGGACCTCGAGTATTTAAAAAATATCACGTCTCTATGGTGAAAATCTCACTTACTTATTCTTTGATTTTACAGCACAAGCAACTGTTATAATTCCAGCCTACACTGCAAATAGAACTGCTAATAGAGGTATTCTACAAACAGTATTAGATAAGTACACCGAGCACACCAAAGTATACACCGATGGATCTAAAAACGAGTCAGGAACAGGGTGTGCCTTTCTTGAACCCAACGAAAATGTGTCAGCCAGCTACAGATTGCCTGAAGTTGCTTCCATTTTTTCAGCGGAGGCACATGCAATAATGGAGAAGTAGCTAGTGAGGAAGATAATAAAATTACAACACTGTCGCATTCCCTGTCTGTAATTGAGGTACTGCAGTAAAGCTTTCCTTCGACTATAATTCTCAATCCATATGTTGCTAGGATTATAAGCAAGGTTTATGATCTGCGAAGATGTGACAAGGAAGTTGTTATTAGCAAGCTAATCCGGAATCTTATACAGGAGTACATTACAATGAAGCATTAGATGCCTTAACGAGGACAGCAGACTGGGAAACTGCATCACCTTCACAAAGAAGCTCCTCCGAATATCACGGGCAAAACACTATCAAGATTACTACAGAAATAGTCCAACCCAATAATACACCTCTAATATAAAACCATATACCAGATTTCCCTTGGTACTCAACTATTACAATGTCAAGATTTATTTCAATGTATAGTCGGCTAAGGCTTGAACAGGGCTACTATCCATCCTTACTTGCAAGACTTGGAACTGCGAATAATCCTTTATGTGACGAATGCTAAACTGAGTGCATCTTAGATATATAATATGTTCTTAGAACGCCATAAATCTCGTATCCAGCAAAACCAGATGCAAACAAAACTAATTTAGAGCATCTACCTTCCTACTTACTATATCGTTCAGTTCCTTTTTCTAGAATGTGGTGGAACAATGAGCATCATCATGCTTTTCCTGAAAACAACGAACCTCCGTATTTATATATCCTATACGAATTCAGTACCGCCTATAGTCTCCGTTGAATTTGCATTTAGATTTTTGGTTACCTCATGTTTATCCTTTTCTGTATATTCGTGGCCTTACCTTACCGTGGCCTGTGTTGTGTGTCTATGGAAAATGCCATGAAGGGACTCCTGGCGAGAAGATCTATGTACCTGTTTCATCCCCTTGTTCCTTCAAACGCTTTATTCCGTGTATTTGCTAGGTAGCTTACATGGAGTGTATCAGTATTATACATGAGTGATATACTAACTTTTTTCTCTGCAATCTTCAAGTGAGAGACTGGGTCCAAAAGCAAAAAAAACACATTCTTTCTAATAAGTAACAGCACCTCCGCATGTAAAAATGTGCTGCTACCTATCAGCTAAGGAAACAATATGATGTGAACACGAATATGAGAGTTGAGCACATACTGTGCGATCGCCAAGCTGTTTGATTCATACGGGAATTCTTTCTGGGGCAACGCTACACCTCCATGGCCAGAGGATTAAGGGGAATCCCACTGAGCTGCATCATCACCTTTCCCTCTAGGTTGGGGTGGCTGAACATTTAGTTCTGAGGAATCCTTGGGAAGGAATGCAAGGGACCTAAGCGCTGTGAACTGGGCAGATTAATACAGGATACAGAAGTCCGCTTGGTCTGGGAATTTCTACAGGCATTATCCCTAGAACATTCTTCAATTCTGGATATACCCTGCGTTTGATTTGTCTTCAACCTTAAACGTTTAGATTGATGTGTTATCTCCACTGGTCTTCAGGTGAACTGTTTAACATGCTCCTTTCGTTGATGTTTATTCTCGTTTAGGTGACCTGTCATTTTATGTGGCTTGCTGATCGGTCACTGTCGTGTTCTGATTCAGTGAAGTCGGTCTGTACTGTAGATGATGTGGCCGTTCGATCAAGTCTGATGGAGAACATTAGTACTACATAATAGGGCCAGGGGCTGGGAAGAAGAATTACGCCACATTAAAGAAGATCTGCCAAATAGCGTACATCCCAAGAAGCTCGTGGAAGCAACAATACAAAGCAATGGTACTAGAAGAAATAAAGGTCCTAAAGAATACAGGCATTTGCTCAGTATACCATACGTGAGAGGATTATTAGATACAGTCATAAGAATATAAAATTCAAACACGTGTCTCAAGAACTACAACTCTCTGAAGTCTACTAATACAAACAACCCAAGAATGAACACTAAGATAGGTACTAAAAACTGCATATACGAAGTGCTGTGTGAATGCGGCAAAGTATACATAGGAGAAACGAAAAGATCTCTAGGAGTAAGAATTAACGAGCACCGACTCATCTCCCAGAGTAGAGACAAGTAAGTCCAGATTAGCAGATTACGCTTGAACCGAGCACCACAGAATTATTTGCTAATTGATGAAGAGCCTCAATCGTATTGATGGAAATTTTAAAAGGAGCAGCTTATATCACCAGCAACAGAAACGTGTACATCAAGCCTAGTGTGGCAATTAGATCAATATGGCAGCGCGTCATAAGAAATATAGAAAAACTAAAATGGGACAGAACAAACTTGGACACAAGCGTGGGACGCAGTGACCCTCAGCAGCTGCGTCCCACAATACGTCAGCGACTGGACAGAACAGGCCACGATAAAAGATAGATAGATAGATAGACAGAACTTTATTGTCCAGTAGACCAATATGTTATTGAACTAGTCATACAAAGATGTATAAATACAGAAAGATGGAATGGAAAAAAGATAACAATACAAAATGCATGCATACTCAGATGCTTGGTGAATCTAAATATTCATTAACAGAATAATATGGGTTATCCAGCAAATAAGATTTCAAGGCTCTTCTAAAAGCATATATACAACGAATTTCTTTCAAATATAAAGGCACTCAATTATACAGTCTTATTCCCATGAAGATAGGACTCTTCAAAATTAGAAATGCTGTGTGAAGGCACAGCTAGATTATTGCAGCCTCTTGTATCATAGGAGTGATTGTAGTTATTTTGCTGAAACTTCGACAAATTCATTTTAACAAATAATAACACCCGATAAATGTAACTCGAGGGACACATCAGCTAGACGAGAATAAGTAGCAACGAAAGGAACATGTTCGACAGTTCACCTGAAGACGATTGAAAATAGCAGATAAATCAAAACGTTGTATTCTAAAGTTAGACACTGGAAGTCCAGAACAGATCTTTTGAATCATCCATTCTTACATAATGTATGTTGTCACAGAAATTTACCTTCTCAATCGAACTATTATTTTGTTTCTTAGATAAACTATTTGTCGAAGTTCTTCAAAGTCATAAAAAAAGTTTACCCAGGTTTACAGAACGTATTTTTAGAATGATCTTGGTTTGGAATGAAAATAGTCAGATATGTTCCAATGACTTTTGTCACGTTGTTAATTGTTAACTTCATTGAAATAGCTCAAATGGCTTCTACGGCTTCATAAAAATTCGCTTCTATCTACCAGCGCTCTTGCAACTTCTATTTGTATACTGATACAAATAGAAGCATTCATTCGGTTTTAGAAGGGAGGGTCGCTTTTATCAAAGCGCACTGAGCCGGTTCATAGTAATTAACACCATGAAATGGCTTAACTTTACATCCAAACACTAGAGCGTGCTTTAACTAGATTTTAGCAATGCATGCAAATGACGGAAATTAATTAATGCCCAGTAAATTTTGTTGTTCTCTAGTGCCACACTACATGTGTGAAATATAGTGCCAAAATATTGCAGTGGATTGGAGTGACTATTCCTGCAATTATTAACGACAAGCAGAAGCAAAATTGCATTCTGAGATATATGGAGGACCCAAGCAGCACAGACCATAGTTAATTTAGCCAGCGACTAATTCCGCAGCAAAATCATACGAATTCTGACTACAAAATTGGTACGGGTAATAGACGTATGTAGAACGTAAAAGCCTACTTTTGCATTACGTTGCTGCGTTCAAAGTTTTGTGTACCTCGGTTCTTTGATCGACAATCCGGGTAGCTATGAAAATGAGATTCAATGGCGCATTCAACAGGCACGTGTGACCATGACAAAGCTTACTAAAATATGGCGTGACCATAACATCACTAAAGCTACCAAAATGTCGCTGGTTCAGTCTCTTGTGTTCTCCATATTTTTGCATGCCTCGGAAACTTGGACTGTTAAAAAGGCAGATCCATCTCGCGTAGATGCTTTTGAAATGTGGACGTGGAGGAGAATGCTGAGAGTTTCTTATACCGCCCATCGAACTAACGTTTCTATACTGGATGAGCTCGGTAATCCAAAGAGACTATCCTCCGTTGTGTCGACGAGAATGCTTACATTCTTCGAACATATCCACAAAAGGGATAATATGGAGAAACTTGTAATTCAGGGTCTGGCCCCCACTGGGCGGCGCCGTGGCCGTTCCCTTATGCGCTGGGTGGATACAACGAAACAGTTGCTGGATATGTGTATCAAGAGCGCCACTGAACTGACAGTAAATGGTGAACGGAGACGAGCTACGGTTCTGAAAACTATTGATAATATTCGCGTCGGCTATATTCTGGCTCCGATTTCACAACACGTCTGTTAAGACATTGTGACTATGATGACGATACGTTCAAATCAGTAGCGTACATAGGGCCAATCTATCATACGAGTAATAACCTTTGTCAGTTTGCACTTTTGTTTATGGAGGGATGTCATATAATATCATTGAATCCGGATAGGTTGGAAGAAGCAATGCCCATGCTCTAACAGGCATGTGATTATTTGCAAGATCACGTTGTTATCATTTACCATGTGTTTACGTTCTTACCGATTATAATATCTGCTCTCATCACGCTGAAATCGTCCCTTGCAAATCGTACAGGACTTCACCGTCTTGTGAAATTGTCTAAAATAGTCTATATTAACTTACGCAGTGATAAAATCCAAAATTCACGAGAAAATTGTCCAATAAACAAGAAACGCCCAAAAAAAAGTAAAGCGCTGCCACTATCTGCTGTTCATACCTGTTCACCCAAGAGTGATGGTCGGTCGATGCGACGCTGTCACGTTTTGTAAAAAATAGTTGTTTGTACGACATATTGCTTGACCATCGCCCCAATAATTATTCCTGAATCTTTTAAGTGGCCCATTCAATAGTAGCGTAGCTTTGATCCAATTTTATTGATTATAGCTTTTTGTCAGTTTTCTATATAATAATGAATACATTAGAGCAGTATCTTCCCTTTGAGAGAATATGCTATTTTGAGGTCTAGCATGCTCGTGTAACCATTTTATATGTTTACATTTGATATTAATGTTATGGACTAGTATAGAGGCAAATAGGCAATCTCCCAAAGATTCTCCAAGATTCCCTCTATTTGTCTATCATGGAAAAATTCATTTTTAAAGGTCTGTTTTCATACAGTACGAAATTATTAAGCAGGTTATGAAAACTGCAAATATTTCAAAGCCTACCTGATAAATCTGCTTGATAATTATGAACTATGTAGTACAAAATTGTTTCCTCAGCATACTTGACTAAGATTATATCAATAATTCGGGGTTTTGACTTCATCAAATACTATTATGCCCTTATAATTAAGTTGTTGGATGAAAAAAATAAAATTCGATAGTAATTTCTCAAAATAAATAAATTTCATTACAGAAATGGGTATATGAAATGCTATATAAATATGGAAGCGCACATTGAAAGCAATTTTCTGGTATGATAAAATATGGAGTGTTGAATTTTGAATTTAAAAAGTGAGTTTTTGTGTTCCACCGCATACAGTGTATGAAGATGCGTCGGTGATTTTGCGGCCTGTGTTAAAATTAGTGGATATATTTTACCTATCTTGTCATGTAAAAAAAATGTTTTTTTTTCATTCATTTTCAATACACATTACGTTCATTTGATAGCGATTTGGATACAACAATGGTCATAACTTTTGTAACATTATACAGGGTATTGCATAATGTTACAATACCTTTACCGACTTTACCCAGAGGTGATCTGGCAATATCCTGAGTCGCCATCAATCATCATCAAGCAGGATGGTTCAAACAAACAAAATGTTTGCTCACTTCTTCTAACCTATTCGACTTCGTTGTATAATATTAAGTTGTTTCGATACAACTGAAAATCCTACCATTATGGCACGACAAGTACTGGGTCTAGCTAGTTGACTCAATTTTTAATTTATATTATGTATGATAACCTTATTATCGTTCTTTATTAATAAAATACTTCACCCAGTGCACAAGGATGAAAGTAGGTCATCGTTTGGATCGAAGCCAGGTACACGTGACAGGTGAAAAAGTCCCTGTTTATCTCTTCAGAGTTCCAAGTAACGGTAAACAGGGACAATTAAAGAAAACATAAATGTATTTTAAAGCTTATCATGCCCAAGGGCGACGTTTTTTTTCATGAAGAATATCATTTCCGGGCAGTTAGCTTCAAGAAAGTAGGTATTTCTTTTAATTAGGTTTGATATAAATGCAGTGTTGCTGATTTTTTGCTGTTCAGGTATTTGTAAAATGAAAATGATTAAACTACCAGGACTACAGAAAACGTACTGATACCGCATAATGATAATTAGGCACACCACTGTCCACCTTTACGACCTATGTATTTTTTAGGAAGCAATTTTTACAGCTCAATCTTAGCATCACCGAGCCCATTCAAACGACTGTACATATAATAGTATAACAATTTTTCATCTTCATGTGTAAGCTCAAATATGGAAAATAATGTAATGTCTCGTCACAAACTAGTGAGTCGCTGTTGGTGCCGCATACCATTTAAAACGTGCACGCAAGCATGCGTTTGAGTTTGTGGAACTATATTTGTAAAGTCACGAATTCTCCAGAGAGGTGTAGTATTTTGAAATAAAAAGGATATATCAATATAAAATGGCAACGGTGCTGTAAGTTGTTTGAAAGGTAGTAATATATTTTTCATATAGTAGTAGTAGTAGTAGTAATTTATTTGTGCATTACATAAAAATGTTTACACACGTCAGTACGTAAATATAAAAGTGAAAGTAAATTATGTACATTATATGTAATATCATCTACTGAGCGCTAATATAGAAAACGACACACAACTTAACATATTTCACAAACAAACACATGTATAGTTAGACTAGGTAAATAATTATTTAGGTTATTATTAACAACAATGAATGTTGCAGATCACAAATAATTTATTTATTTTGATTATTTATTTATCAGTACTGGCCACACAAATACAGCAATATTTCCCTAACCTATAAGATGAATTCATTTTTTCCTTGGGTGGAGCAACATCTTCGAAATTATCTATCATCAAGAGATATCAGGTTATCAGGCAAAACATTATAAAACTTGACGCAGTAGTAGTTGATGCTGTTCTTTGAATTATGCAGCCTCAATTGATTTTGACATAATTTGTCTCTGTTCTTAGTTTCATAGCTATGTACTTCTGAATGCCTGAGAAGTTGCTGCATGTTATTTTTCCAGGATAAATGTACAAGGAAGTGTAAGTATTTTAAAGTCCTTGAAAGCGTTTTCACAGCAGGCTTCATAACATAGACCTGCCAGTATCCGAATACAACGTCGTTGCAGAGAAAATATAGTTTTCGTATGCCTAGAATGGCCCCAGTTTATTATGGAGTATTGAACAAAGGTGTGAAAATTACCGTAATAAGCAGTTAACAGTAATGACTGGCTGGTGACATATGCTAAATTTCTGATTAGGTAAATATTTTTTGATAAAATTTTGGACAACTCAATCACATGTTTTTCCCAGGTGAGGGCATGATCTAGATGGACGCCTAAAAACTTTACAGGTGCGTTACCTTGATCGGAATGTTTTAAGCTGAAGTTGAGCTGTTGAGTTTTCATTTGGTTTAGACATAAAGAATTAGCTAAGCACCCCGTTTTTACTTCCAAATGTTTCTGATAAGCATAGATATTTACTACATCATCTGAATCAAATTGATTTAGCTGAGTGGTATCATCTGCAAAAAGTAGAGTCTTTGCTACAATTTCCTGAATCATTTATATAGATTAAAAATAATGTTGGACCTAGTACTCAACCTTGAGGTATTCCGTACTGAATGAGTCCTTTATTAGATTTATGACCGTCAATTGGGACATACTGATATCTGTTTCGTAGGTAGCTATAGTATATTCTTCAATGAGCGGTAGTGACGGTAATAACTCACTGATGTTTGTGCTGTAAATTACAAATGAGTTATTACTATTACCGGCTGTTGAATACCATACTATTATCAACGATCGAAGCAATTAATAATATGATTTAATTACATAATGATTACGCATTATTGAAAACTTAATCTCACTTCTGACACTAAGATAAATACTGTATACCGTCGATATTAGTGTATGACAACTCATGACCACCTTTTCAGTTATTATAGCGTGAATTTAATCTTACACGTTTCTATCAGATCAGAACTGGTATCTAGAGGGCGTCGTCCGTAACCTACAGCCGGCGCGTGAGTTATCAAGAGTAAAGGCCCGGTCAAACAGAGGGCGTTCTAGAACGTGGCGTTCCGGCGTTCTCTAACAATACAATGGAACGCTGTACGTTCTAGAACGCGGCGTTACGGCGTTCTAGAATGCCCTCTGTTTGACCGAGGATTGAGCTCATCTATGTTTCAATCAGTAGATATCTTGACAAAAATTGGCGTAACGCTTTTGCTCAACCCGTCAAACAGGACTGTTTGGTACAAACAACGGAATGCGGTAACGCGGCGTTAGAGAATGCCGGACCGCCGCGTTCTAGAACGCCCTCTGTTTAGCCGGACCTTAATTCACGCTGTATAACTTACACACAAAATGAGATATGAAAAAATGCTTTTTAAGAGCTTCTCGCAATATACAAACCAACAAATCTATTTGTTCCGGTTAGTCACTTTTGCTGTGAATTTATAATATGTATTGAAACAAGTTCTTGTCCACATAAATCGTATTTTTTTGGCAATGAGGTATTCCGTAAAAATGTAACTAAGACAGCCCTGACTGCTACAACATTGAGTCTGAGATGCACATCTTAGTCAGCGGATACACATATATCAAATAGGCGTCAAGTCAGTACAAAGTACCTGGAAAATAATATAATAAAGATAAACGCCCCCAATTGTTCTTTTCATCGGCTCGATTCAAACAACGTTAACGAAAGCGAGGAAAACTGTTAATTTTAGGTTATACCCTGATCATCTATAAAGATTTTTCCGCGAGATCTTGTTGTAAAACGAACCGGGAATGGACCGGTGACAGACGGGTTCCCTCTTTCCCTCTCCATGATAGTTTTAGTTCCCGTAAGAGAACCGCCTCCTATTGACATAACAAAATGTCACCCGCCAGTACCTTACCCACGTCTGGTGAGTAGGAATTAAGTTCCCGGTATCACGTGGCCTTGTCATATTCGAATGACGTCACATTCCTCTTCCGCTTTCCCCGTTTGGTGTGAAAATTCGCAGTTCTGTTCCCGGTAGTACACATTTTTGGACCGAGATCTCGCGAAAAAATCCTTTATGCTAGCGAATGACACATTTTGGACAGTCATGGATGCGAATGCGGGTATCTGCTGCCAATATTCGCGAATACGAATATTCAGTTTTATATTTATTAGAATAAAAGGTTTAATTTTAGTTTTGTTTGCTTAAAGTGTTAACTCTTTTGTAGAATAGTGATATTTATAATTTATTTAACGTAGAAGTATTTACTGATTATTATTTTTTTATCAAGAAAATGATTGTAACATTAAAATCAGTAAAAATTTGTAGAAGAATTATAATTGTTTGTTTACATTGCATTCAGTACCTATATTTTTATTTGTTAAAGTTTTATGAAAATTTAGTTGCTAAGCTTCATTGCCCAAAGTTAAATGAATCAATGATGCCAGGTGATAAACAGAAGATGATGTGATTACGAGTTTAAGTTACCTTTTCACATTAAAAAGCTTAAGAAATGAATGGATTTCTATCCATTAACAAAAAGCTACAAAAAAAAATTCGCGTTACATTCGCAGTAATTTTGCAAATACGAATATGCAAAGATATGCGAATGGCCGCGAATGCGATTACATCACTACTGCGCTTAGATATTCTTCTTGAATGCCTAATAGAATATTTACAGATTTGACTGGATCCTTGCAAAACGAATGCAGCTAACTCTCTTGGGGAGCCTTCAGTTCCATCGTTTTTGACAGAAATCTTTTCACGAATAGAAAAACGTCACTTATAAGGAGAACCATGCCCATTTCTCTTTTTAATTCTACTTCCTCAAATTCAAGAATAGGGACACTGGGTGCAACATATTTAGTATCACTGAGCATGGCTCTGAGTATGGCGTTGAGAGCTTAATCGTTACTTCTGGCAGAACGGAATTTGTTTTAAGGCGCTTCCTGCTGGTGTCGCAATAAATTTTTATTTAGCTGTGTGAAGAAGCGCCGGCAACATTTCTGGATAAAATGTATCGGCGTCGTGGCCGCATCTTTTATTCAGGTGGGAGCCGGGTCGGGATTAAACCGAGGAGACTTTTTTCCTTCGCCAAAGGAAACGCTATTTACTAATTGAAGAGTTATTTCCTTTCCTGTTTCGATTTCGTCCTTCGAAATACGAAGCAGTAAAATTTAACGCACGTGTGGGGAAGGTATTATGGTAGCAACGTAGTAGTGGTATTTTTTCTTCCTCCAGCAGCAGCAGCAGCAGCAACTATTTGCTAGAATGTTAGAGATGCACGCACCGCTCTTTGTGGCGACTGGAAGGTCCTATCCGGTAATAATATCTACATGCTGCCCCTTCTTCACACAGCAGCGGGACCCCGTGAGCATTACATCGTTACTGCAGGTGTCTTTTCAATAAGCAGTCTTAGCTTTACCTTATGTTTTCAGTCTAGTACGAGTTTGTTTGGTATGGACTTTAAAAGTATTCATATATGGTTTCACATAAACTACGGTGTCATAATTTGTCACCACAAAGTTACTACTTTTACTTCCCACACCGATAGGTGAGGGGAGTATTGTGATCACGAAAATTTTCCATTTTGAGATAACACGCTTTTTGGGCGTTTTAAGATACATAACGAAAATCCACGTCACTCATTTCCGTTGCTCTGTCTGTCGGTCTTTCTGTCGGTCTGTCTGTCTGTCGGTCTGTCTGTCTGTCGGTCTGTCTGTCTGTCGGTCTGTCTGTCTGTCGGTCTGTCTGTCTGTCGGTCTGTCTGTCTGTCGGTCTGTCGGTCTGTCTGTCTGTCGGTCTGTCTGTCTGTCTGTCTGTCTGTCTGTCGGTCTGTCTGTCTGTCGGTCTGACTGTCTGTCGGTCTGTTGCTGCTAAAATTTTGAAAATTGGTGAATGAGCGGCGGAGTAACTACCAAAATCGAAAAAATTCAAATATTCCCCAAACTTCGTTTCCAGGCGTTTTATGTGTTCCTGATTATTTTCTACTTTTTTTTGGTGGGGGTGAAGTTTGGGGTGGTTGGGGGGGGGGTTGTAAATTTTTTCTGATGTAAACATTCGAGTATTTCTTTAGGTCGTTCTGTATTGTGTAACGTGTAAACTGTTGAATTGATTCTAATGAAATTTTGACACAGTATTACTACTGTGACGAGCATGACAAATGCGTGTGGTTTTTATAAATCGGCTCGGAACTAATAAAAAAAAACTAAAAATATAAAAACAGCTCAAACTTCGTTTTTAAGCGTTTATAGATGATCCTGATCATTTTCTACTTTTTTTTTGGGTGGGGGTGATATTTGGGTGATTGGGGGTGGGAGGTTGTAAAACTGAAAAATTTGTTGTATTGATAATAGGCTGTCCATTGGCATGTGAAGGAAGGACCTATCGGCATAGCACAATTTTGGGATGGGGGTGAGGCGATAATTTAGTTACAAGGAGATCTCATATAGCCTCATGCGATGGGAAAATAATAAACTGGCATCACCGTAATGTGCGGGAAGTACTGAGTCAATCAACTTAACTCTATTTTTCAAGTTATAGGTTACCCATATATAAAATTTTATGTCAATAGGCATGCCTGAAAGGGCAATGTTCGGCTAGGACTGTAAAGCGGACACCAAGCTAGATGAAAATGTCTTTACAAACATCTTAGAGATGTCCCAGGTACAATGTGGGAAATAATAATAGACGGCTTTATTTACAATGGTCAACTCAACCCTTTTGGCATACGTACATACATACTTACATATAGTTACAGGTCTCTAAACCTAAAAATAAAGCGGCCCATGGGTAAAAATGTCCGGGTCGTTCAAACAGGACTGGCTGGCATACCGACAGCTGCTAATGAACTAACTAGATGTATCTGACAAGACTGTTATAATCTGCACCGATAGTAGGCAACCCTGAAAAGACCTTGCGTCACATCAGGGCTAGAAATGGAATGTCACCAATGTTTAGCCTATGCTTCGGACAAAAACAGTATCGTTCTGAGGTGGATTAAAGAGCACTACAACAACAAAGGCAACTGTATAGCGGACGGTCTAGCCAGGAAGGCTGCTGACCATGTGACATTACTGGAATGTCGGCATCCACAATTGCGGAAATATGTAAAAATACTCCTATGCCCGATGAGAAGAACTACAAGGATGCCGATTTGCCAAGAAAACCCTCGCAGGTTTTGGCATAGCACACTGAGAAAACCAGCCCTGTTAAAGTGTTTAACTGGTAGTTTTTTAGTAGCCTATATTAAAGTTGCGTGCTGTTTCTGAAATGTAGCTTCATAGTGAGTCATAGAAACTGAATTCTAATAGTTCGACTTTGTCACAGAAAACGCATATTATTGTAACAATTAAACTGGTTGAAGTGCTACTACCTTCAATTAAACATTTTGAAAGTAATTATTAACGAGAGTTACTATAAAAATAAATCAGCAACTGTCGTTATGAGTATTCCTATCGTAGACACTTCAGGCTACAATGACAATTAAACTGGTTGAAGTACTGCAATTTCCAATTGAACATCTTAACTGCCAGAGTTTTAGGATATTACAGCTGTGATAAGTCACGAAATACGCATAACGTCGTTTCCCGAGGTGGGAGATGTTTACCATATTCAATCTCTTTTCTTCTTTGTAGAGGGCAAGTGGGCGAGTGCGATAGAGATAGATGCTCTTCACTGTTGTTTCACACTTCAGCTAGTCGTTAGTGGTTACAGCACGGTGACAGGTGTGTGGTGCATTCGCTGTTCGGTTTTACTATCACATACTATTTTGTGGTCCTACAAGTTTTATGCGTGCTTGTGTCTGTGTGTGTGGAACAGAATATGTACCTGAATGGTCGAGTATGGCTTTTGGAGTACACGAGTCGTACATTTCTGGTAACTTTGCTGTAAGATCAAAATATGTAACAATTTTCCAATGACATTATGTGTTCGTGGGTGTAATAGACGTTTTATGTGCTATAATAACTTTTTTGTTATGACAAACTAAATATCTTAATTTTTGTTATAATGATTTTTAATTAATTATTTTACCAGGAATAAAGATTATTTTGAATCTATTTGCTTTTTTCAATCCCTCTAGTTGAATATAGGAATTAACCGTACTAAATTAAGAAAAAATCAGTATTGGTATTAAAATTTTTCATTATAACAGTTTAATACATTATCTGTAGAAAAAGAAAAGAATGTCACAAATAAATAACTGTAATAAATAATCCTGTTTAATGGAGGGTACTAAAAAAGTGGTTTAACTGTAACCATTAAACTAAGCTACAGTCACAGTGACATTTTTCTAACAACCACTGATTTGATGCAGCTCACTACCAGAATTAATTCTAAACAGAATTCGCTATTCAATTGCAGCAATTATATATATAGATAAGCACTACGAGCCTAGTAGGCCCATGGCTTGATTAATAATTCTCTTCCATCTAGTCCTATCTCTCGCCTCTTCTTTCCAATTCTTCACTCCTGTTGCTTCTAAGTCCCGGACGGCTTGAAGCAGCCATCTCTCTTTGGGTCGACCTCTCCTTTTCTTTCCCCCGATGCTTCTATTCAGCATCATGTTCGGTACTCTTTGCAGCAATTAAACAGTTTAATTATCACGTATTTTGATGCAAAATTTAATTGCTGTGATTAAAATTTTAATCGTAACCATTAAAGTTTTCTCTCAGTGCAATATCCAAGAGACTATGACTCATCGTAGGATTCCTCACTGGCCATTGTCAGCTCAGGAAACACCTCCAGTTTATGAGACTAAGCGACATACCTATACGTGGGATGTGTGAAAGCGAATACGAAACTGTGGAACACATTATGTGCCCAGAGTTATTTTCTATTAGAGAGTGGGCGTTCGGCGAGTCTTGGCCTACACCTGCTTAGATAAGGGTGATGTCCCCTAGCGCCTTGTTGACCTTCCCAAAATTGACAAAATGGACAATGACCTGGGGAACAACTCCTTGGGAGGATGCACAATGGACCTGTGCAGTAGGGCTATTCATCCTCCTAACTCTACCGGTTCAGATACACATGTTTTGCAATTTACAAAAAATCAATAGCAAACTTAGAACAATATAACCCAATTTTATGCGAAAGAGGTGATGTTAATAAGAACGAAAATCTAGATTGCCCATTCTCGTCTTCTAGGAATCCAGTGTCAACGCCTATGTGCTGAATTTAATTTTCAGACGAAAATGGAACAAGCCTCGAAAACCTTTCCGAGAATTGGATGAAAAGCTGTTCACCAAGCTTCTACAAAAGCTGGCATGTTACACTGCAAAATATTTTACAAAAGATCCTTGTCAAACAATTCTGTTAGTGTAACAGCTAATAAAAGAGCATTATTTATAGAGCATAAAACTTTGTTGCTTAGTACGAACCGAAGCTCTAAAAGTGCCGTGCAGCCAAGATGAAATAACCGCTATATGAAGAACGTAACTGTTATCTGGCAGTTACATAAATCGGCAGTAAATAAGCTTATAGCTCCAGTATAGAAGATATTTATTGGCAGGTCAGCGATAAAGCATCAGAAGTAACGGTCATCAGTTTGTAAATAATTTTTATAGGTACTTTTATCTGAGGAGTCGTTTCATCGTGGAACTGAAGATTGATCGCTTTAATTTTCCTTGGGCTGCCGAATTATTGTTACTATTTCTTAAATACAGTGGTATATTGATATTTATTGACTACGTTTTGTACACAAGATACAATTGTAGCAAATCAAGGGAAGAAATATAACAGATAAAAATATATAAATACATGCATCTAACGCAAATGTAGGACCAACGATAAACATACACAAGCACATCATAAAAGGGTACCACTAGTGGTAGTATGCATATATTCTTTTTTAGAGTAGAATCAGTGTTTTTTGAAGCATTTTTGATGTTAGCTTTGAATTTGTTACTACTGAAATGTTTAACGGCCTCTGGCAGAGCGTTGTATAACGAAATTTCTAGTGAGTTATTGGCTGATATTTTATAATATGTGAAACCTTGAGGTCTTATGAATTCTGCTCTCCTAATAAAATACTCGTGATAATCAGGATTGACAGAAAATGACTTTTTATTATTATGAGTCTCAGCTATCTGATGAAAAATATATAGTAATGTAGGAAGGGGCATAATATGCATTCCTTTGAATAAACGTTTATAATGTTCATCATATTTAGCGTTAGCTATCACACGGATAGCTTTCTTTTGAAGCTTAAGGATTCTATTTGCCGATGATGCGTGTCCCGATAGTAGAACGTCATTCGAGATACGTGAATGAAACAAAGCATGGTAACCGTTATTAAAGTTTTCTCGCTAACTGTGTTTCCCAATTGACGTAGGACAAAAATGGTTGTAGATAGTTTTTTGGCCAAAAAATCAATATGAGCGGACCAGTTTAAGCGGTCATCCAACACTATACCCAGAAGTTTAGCTGTCTTACCACAGGTTATTTTGTGTGTTACAGTGTTACAGTTGTCAGAAAATAATTTGTCAGTGGTTTTGACTGTGGCTGTATATTTTGTTGCTTTTTTTATAAATTAAGCGAGCACAATTATGCAAAAAAGGGTGGCACAATGCAAAATAAAATGGCCCTGTTAGTTATTAAATAGTATAAAGTAGGCTGGAGTAGTGGCATATGAACGATAACTTGTCGATTCATTGTTTCCATATCTTACTTTATTTTAGTGACAGAGTTGTCAATAGTTTGCAATTATTATATATTTAAGTCATACTTTTTGCTGCTAGGGTAGTAGATAATGTAATATTATTCAATGAACAGTAATAACTCATGCATACTGTACTTTGTCTACGACTGACCGAGCTATGAATAGGCTGGACCATGCGTTATGAAAAATAATTCACCCTGTTTGTTTATAGGTAGCACAACCTGTTCAGAAGTACTTTGGTGATGGCTGTTTAAGCTAATGGGAGTAGATATCGCTCAACGACGCGGTAATGACTGTAATAACTCACGTAGTTGAGGTTTGCAGCACGAGCTGTGGGCGTAGGCGTATGCATTTACAAAAGATCGGTACTGGTATCTAGTAGGTGTTGTACATAATCCACGGCTAGAGCGTGAGTTATGAAAAGTAATTCACGCCGTTTGCTTATAGGTAGTATAACCTGTTTCAAAGTAGTTTGATAATCGCTGAATTCCTGTATAGCTTAATCGGAGTAGATAGTAGTATTTAACTACCTGTAATGATAATAGCTCACTTGTTGATTTGAAAACTTCAGCTGTGTGAGCTATTACCGTCATTACTGCTTGTTAAACAGATACTATTTTTATGTATACTACATAAATATGCCCTTCCATGGCCGACTCTACACTAGGCCGGAGCCTTAGATGTGGCAACGTCGCTTAGCTGTCAAATAGTGGGCCGGTTACCGTGGGCCGATCGGCGGGCATTCCGCGGAAAATTTAAACTGTTTTATAGATTCAGAAGAATTATTACATTTTATATGTATCAAGAGTTCATCTCGGTTGATAAATTAAGAAAAATACTTTTTGAAAAAATAAGAATGGTGAAAAATGCCAGTAGTATCAGTACCAAAATGTGCAAGTATTTAGATTTAGAGATTTTCCCTTCTGTCGGACATTTCTTATTTCCATTAGATTTCCTCTTTTTAGTTTTGTCAGTCTGTATTTTGTCTTGAACTGTTTCAGTGTAATTATTAATAAAAATATTTGCTACATTAACAACATTAATTCAAGCAGAATTTCATCAGTTTGGGGTTGATTACATGAACAAATCTGTTTAAAACAAACTCATATATGTATGTATATTGATGTATTCTTTTGCAATTTTCATTAAAACTGCTTTGTGCAATTGCCCAAAAACTTACTTTTATACCTAAGGACTGTAATTTGAGCTGTATACTCTGATGGGAGGGTTACGCCATACCAACTATAAGCTGTATGTATTTGATATACCTATCAAATAATTTTGTCCTTCATTTTCTACCTATAATTTTTGTAATGACTAGAACATTTATATAGGCTGATATCTCATCAATTTGTAAAACAATGTACTTCTCCGAGAATAATAAACCCTCTGCAACAGTTTTAATGTAAGGCATATTTTCTGTCAGGTGCAATTTTCAAAGAACTGCACAGTTTTGTGGAATATTTAGGATGATGGTAAAATTGGCAACTTATTCTCTCTCACAAAATTGTAAACTTTCTTTGGCTGGGCATAGAAAAGGTTTTAACATTAAATCAACAGAAAACCTATTTGAAAATAGTATGCCAAAATATTTTCTATTTGAGACTAACAGGATATTCTTAAGGACAGTGGTCATCATCATCATCAAATCACCAACAAATTATGATTTATTGATTTAAAGGAATGTCTATATTCATTGATACTAATACCACCTACATCTGATGTCTGGTTCATCGTGGTCAAACACTACAAAATAAAAATAAACTCAACCTGTTTCCTGCTACCACTTCCACTTAAATGAACACCCAATTTACTTTGTAAGTTTTCACTTAAGCTAGAAAAATTCACTGTTTGAAATGCTCATCTGGAAGATTACACTAATGATTTAAAAACAAATAAAAGCTCGGCCCAGCTCGGCCCGCTATTCAGTGTTACCATATTTCAATGCTCCGGCCTAGTGAGTAGAGTCGGCTATGGCCCTTCTAATCAGCGTTCTAATAGTTTAGCTGTGGGTTTGGAGATCTTGTGGTCATTACTTTAGTAATCAACTTTGTTGATTAGGTGTTGAAGGGCTTCTGATACGTGTCATCTGCATAACGTATGTTGTACAGTTTCCCGCTATTAATTTTCATGCCATCTACGTTATCGCCTATTGCTTGGTTGAATAGATGCTCAGAGTACTTACTTATTAAATAGTACTGGCGACTAAACACAACCTTGCCACCCCTAGTTCTATGCACACCGGTTCTAGTCAACCATTTGCTAAATAAATAGAAAATCTGTGTCATGCAAAATGTAGTAATGTAAGACAGGAAATTATAGAAGCAGATTTAGATGATGCAGACATCAACCATCGACTGAAGTAATAATTATTACCTCGACCTAGAAAATGCCTTCGATTAAAATACTTACTCCGCGCATTCAAGTACAGGAGGAAAAAAGCTTCGATTGGACCATTAACAGAAGGAGCGGGTCGATGTAAAAATCCACATGGCATCAGTAGAAATGGCGAGTTCCGAATTCAATCTGATGCAATTCAAAACTTAATGCACTCCCGAGCTCGGCATTAAATTGCGCCCAAACACAAATGCCATTAAATGCATTTCCGGGCCTACGCTCTCACAAAAGGTATAGGTTTTCCCTGGATTAGTTCCCGTTTTATTGGAACGGAGCCCGATATCTCTGCTGTCGACATCTTTTTTAGCCTACGTTGATCGTTGGTATCAATCTCAGTCAATTAGAAGTCAGACAGTAGGCAATATTCATAACGAAGAGCTTTTGCTTTTACTTCTATAAATCGAAGCATTTACTTGACATTCTACTCATAAGCAAAAGGAAGAGGTTTTACCTGTGGTATTTATGAACAGGAGCATTTACTCCAAAATTGAAGGATTTGCTTCAGAAAAGTTGTAATATTAGTCCGTAATTATAAAAATGAAGTCAAGCTTATCGACTCAGTACTTCCCACACATCACTGTGATACTAGTTTATTATTTTTCCATAGCATGAAGCTTTAGTCTGAGATCCCCTTGCAGCCAAATCATCGGAAGCCCTCCCCCTAAAATTATGTCGGACCGTCCGGGATGATGATGGTGTAATCATTCCAACGGTGCTGGCCGTGCACCGTCCCCCCTCTGGGAAGTTATAGAACAGTAGGCTTTAAATTAAAGGCTTAAGTCCTGACGGCTCCCGAGAAAGAAAACCCCAAAAATCTGTATTGCTGTTCAATTCATATTTTTGATACGTCTCACACCATAGGTGAGGGGAGGATGGTGCCAGTGACTTTTTTAGATTTTTTGGTAATATCAGCCATGTACCGTAAAAGCACTTTCATTTTGTGTACCTGCGAAAGCGCTCATCTCCTGGTTTCCAGATTTTCGCCAATGAAGTGGTCGGCTAACCACTATACGTTCATTTCCCTAAACCGGGAGAGGGTTCGAAAATCGCACTTGCGTGGATTTTGTCTCTCTTTGCACACTTTTTGTGCACGTAGATGCACTATATCCGTCATGGTAAATTTAAATTAAAAGAATCAGGCGACTGAAAACACCTTAACTCTTCAAGTGCATACACATGAATGAAGTAAATGATTAAAAGCTGCTCTGGACTAGGTGCGTATTTTCTGAAGCAAATTTATCCAATAGCAGATTATGTAGCTCAAATGGATCAATAAATAATACTACTACTACAACGTCTTCAATTTAGAAGGAAATGTTCCTGTTTAAAAGTACCAAAAAGATGAATACGGCCTAATCTTAAAACTCTATAGGCCTTTACGGAAACTATGATCGGGTTAACCCGATCAGTTGCATCACTGATCCTGACGTTCGGAAAGTGATCTGGGATCTGTCAGAAATAGGGTAGTTCACTCTTGTACAGTAAGTGATTGCGATCGGATGATTCAGATCAGTAGCTGCTTTACTTAACCATCTGTTTTTTATTGTTGAACCAACTTTTTCGTTGTTCGATGTCCGTTAAATTCATGGAATCATAAATCACACTTGACAGCTGTTTGACATAACTGATCTATCCGGATCAGGATCAGTGTTTCCGTAAAGGCCTTATACAGGGTTGGGCTAAAGTATGGAACCAAGCAAATATCTTTGAAACGGAAAGGGCGATATTGCTGAAAATTTGCAGGTAGATGTAGTGACATATAATGCATCCGAATACAGTATGTTAGCTATTAATGTACTTCCGGTCTAACCGGAAATGCCGCCAACTTTTTTAATTTAAATGGGACACCCTGTATATTTTTGCAGATTTTAATTCATCTTTTTTTTCCGAATACGTCCATAGTGGGTTTGGTATTTGTTTCTTAAAAAATTTGTCTCACAAATTTGTCCGTGGCGGTCTGCGGTCATCCTGTTTGAGGTAATTTTTTTGTATTTTTTTTTTAGTCACCGTCAAACGTGTTATAGGACCCCCCGTCGGGACGTAAATCATTAAAAGTTGACACACTTCTTTGTGAGCTCTCACGCGATCGCCAAAACCGACTTTGAATGACCGGCATTTTAAACACCTGAAATGATAAAGAAGCTTTATCTTTCCCGTTATTACAGAAACTAATGCTAAACCCACTATGGACGTATTCGGAAAAAAAAAGATGAATTAAAATCTGCAAAAATATACAGGGTGTCCCATTTAAATTAAAAAAGTTGACGGTACTTCCGGTTAAACCGGAAGTACATTAATAGCTAACATACTGTATTCGGATGCATTATATGTCACTACATCTACCTGCAAATTTTCAGCAATATCGCCCTTTCCGTTTCAAAGATATTTGCTTGGTTCCATACTTTAGCCCAACCCTGTATAAACCATTAGCAGTACCAGTGTCCGCCTTTTCCTTTTTTCTGCGAGGATTTGCTTGCAAAGAAAGGGAGAAACAGAAGCTTTTTCTTATAACTTTTCCTGCTACTTTTTGCTTTGAAGGAAATGCTTCACTTTTATATGTATATAAGACCTAGTTTGTCGATCCAAGGCATAAATTAATTTAGGGCCGGATTCTCAATGTCCATTTAAAGTGTCAGATATGTATCTGCCAGATAGCGTTGCTATGGATACAACTGTCAAATAAGATTTACGTGACTTCGTAAGTTTACCCTTCAATTGTTTAAACAATTTATCTAACAGTTGCTGTTATCTTGCACATAAATATTTAACTGGACATTGAGAAACCGGTCCTTGGTCGTATTAAAAATTGAAAATTATATGTGCAATGGGCAGCAACCAAACGTTAAGTATGTCAGGCGAAAAACATGGCGGTTTTAGGAAAGCACCTATAGGAGATATACTAATAATGAGATGTACCCGGCAGTAGACTCTATGACACTAATTTCTCAGAACCACGGTTTGTAGACAGAATAGATGTTTCAAAATGTTTGTTTTGGACCTTCATTGTCTATCTTCAATCGTCTTCAGGTAAACTCTCGAACATGTTCCTTTCCTTGCTATTTATCTTCGTCTAGGTGACGTGTCATTTTTCCGTGGCTTTTTCTGATTGGCCAGTGTCGCATTCTACTCAGTGCGTCAGTTCTTGATGACGTGTGGCTTCGCGACTAGTCTGGTTCAGTGACGTCGCTTCTTACTGATGATGACGTGGCTGTTCGATGATCACTGCATCCCACGTTTGCATCCAAGTTTGTTCTGTCCAACTTTAGTTTTTCCATGTTTCTTATAAGGGTACCTTGATCTAATTTCCACACTACGCTTGCTGGACACGCTTTTGTTTCTGGTAATATAAGCTGCTTCTTTGAATTTCCGGCGATACCATTAAGTTTCTTTGTCAATAACCTTGGCGTCTTCCCGAATAATTTTGTGGCGACCGGTTCAAGCATGATCTGCTATTCCGGACTTTCCTGTTTCTGCTCTCTGGGTGTTTAGTCAGTGCTCCTTGATTCTCACTCCTAGAGGTCTTTGTATTTCTTTATTGTATATTTTGCCGCATTCGCATGATACTTCGTAGATGCAGTTTTTAGTTTCTTGGTGTTCATTTTTGGGTCTTTTTTGCGTTAGTAGACTTCGGAGAGTGGTGCTTCTTCATAGTCTTGCCCTACTCTTCTGACTGGATCTAATAGTCCATCATGTATAGTATACTGGGTAAACATCTATATTATTCAGGACGTTTAATTCTGACAGTACCATTCCCTTGTATTGTTACTTCCACTAGCCTCTTCGGAGATGCGTTCTTTGGCAGATCTTTAATTTAGGTATTGTCCTGTTGTGTTGGTTTTCTGTACACTTTGGTTTCTATTTAAGTGTTTCTTCTCATTGCCAAGACATCCAAAAAAGGAAAGCTGTTGTTGTTCTCTTATTCTTTGTGAAGTTTAGGGATGGTCTCATGTTGTTGAGGTGTGGAAATAACGTTTCCAATTATACCTCTCCACGGTTCCAGATTATGAACGTTTCATCAACCTACTGAAGTCATAATTTTGGTTTGACGTTTAAGTTTCGACTGGAGATAGCGGTGATCCCATGGGTAACCCTTCTCTTTGCATGTAAAAGTTGTCCTTTTCTTGCAATCCGGGGCTGGGATCGGCCAAATCTATGAAATAATATTCCTGTTTTGTGCCAGAGACATGTGTGAAAACAACAAATCAGTGATGTATTAATAGCTTGCTAGGTCTATAGGGGTGAGGCATCAGTGGCAATAGGAACGTCTGAGTAAGTGAATACGTAGAAGAAAGACTAGGAGAGGATAAAAAGGAGGTTGGGGTACGTTGTATAAAAGAAAATTATATACTGTAAGCAATATTAGCAAGCTCTAAATATTATGCATCTCTTCCTTACTTTCTCTCTTATTTTTATTTTTGTTCCCCGTAGCACTGGATTAATTTTCATATTGCTTATCCACCATACTACAAAGTGTACGCCTACCTTTTCTAGAGCGGTACTTCAAAGATTCTTCTAATTCTGGTTTCGTCGTGCTTTGCAAATATTTATGCCGCCTGTAATTCCGTATTCATTACACAAAATGAATATAACCGGGAATCGTCTTTTAAGCGGAAACATATTTAATGATGTCGCTTCGAAAGGAATACTATTTCCGCCTTTGAAGGTGGGGCTGATGAAAGAAGGTGCCAGGACTGTATTCAACAATTTCTTCGAGGTGGGATATAGAATAGCAGGCAATCCTTCACCAACGCTTTGGGAATTATATAAGTTTAGATATATGTATAGGTAGTTTGGTTATACATCCTTGTTGATTATAAGTCAATTCTATTTACTACCAACATTTATGACCATCATGAAATGAAATGGTTTCGATTTGTCATAAATATTTTTTCGTTTCCAATGATTGGCAATATTTCGTTCTTAATTTTAAATAATTGCATACATGGTTTTTTGTATAGAGCACCATAACGAATAACCTTGTTATCGGCAGAACAGAAATAATATGAAATTCTATATCAGAAAAAGAAGACCCTGTTATTCTAAAAATAAATATTATTAACTATTTTAGGTAAGGTGACTTTGCCAGTATTCTGCTTTTCATATACCAAACTTGTGAAAGGAGGATAGGAGTTGATGCACTTCTGTCACAGAAATGTACAAAAAGCACAACTTAATTAATTGTTGCCACTTAGCTTAGCTTTCCACAATAAGTGAGAATTGAGAAAGTGTGATGTAAATGCGGCAAAATATAAATTGGGGAAGCAAAACTACCCCTGGGAGCGAGAATTGGGGGTTTAAAACATTTTCTTTTGTGATAGATCATATATAAATTTTATAACAAGACAATTCATTTTTTTTGAAATAATTCGAAAGTTATGTCAAAATTAACAGGGATCCAGTGCCGAAGACGCGCCGACAGCTCCCGAACCCGTGTGACGTCATACTGTGTTCCTTTCACCAACGACGTCCTACTCCGATAGTAGATACTAGATTCCCAGCCAATCGCGAAAATAGTTACTGATAAATAGTTCATATTTGTTGTTACATAGACGATGAACGAAGTTTGTAGCCTGAGACGAAGTCTACGATCGAAATAAATATCTTTCTGGATGTTTGAAATTAGATTAAAAATTCCAGCAATAAGTACCTAATCAAATATGCTTCATTGAAGCAACCTTTTCGACAACGCTGTGAAGGCTTAACGTCTTACAGTCATAGTTAAAGTTGTAATTAAAGTTAAGCCTTAATTAAAGTACGAATTGCTTTGCACCGGTTGTAGTTAGCGTCAAACTCATAATTAACTTTAAGCCAAAGGCAAAGTAGGGTTTAACTTTGACGTTTCTTGGCTTAACTTTTGACATTTGTGGGTTTAACGTTTAACATATTCTGACAGATCACCACAGAAATAAGTTTGGTTAGTTTGTGAAATATATTTTATAAAATTATTTCTATATCCTATAAGCAATTATGAATCAAAATAGATCACTTGGATTCAATATCAAGTCGTGGGGAACTGAGGATACGACCATAACCTCAATCTACAACTATATAAAGCTGATTCTGGAATTGGACAAATATCACTGTTGTAAGACACCGTGTTATGGTTTATGAGATTTTTCGTGTTCAACAGCTTTTTGGTCATTGTTGTGTTACTGCTGTCTTGTTCAAGGAGTCGATCTTAGCAGGTAAGCAATTCAGTTATTTAGAATGCTGTAATTTATGAGATAATGGGCGCTCAAAACTTGGATGGATTTTGAAAACAGTAAAGATAAAACGTTTATTTGTAAATTACAGTTATCGCATTCACTAGGGACAGTTGGTTGATACTGCATCTTAGTTGCCCAATTTTTACCATATAAAGAAAATAAATTGATCTGCTTGAATTATTTTGCTGCTGCTGCAAAATGCAGTATTATTATGTGAATAGCTATCATAGTAGTAGTTATTACTGTAAAAATTAGAATGCAAGTGTCCTCCCGTTCTCACATGGATTTTATTTAATTCATCTTCACCACCCATTAGTTAATTTCCTTCTATTTTTAATAAAAATATTGTATATTGAAAAAGTGAAGCCTCTTTATTAACAAAAACTGAGTAATTTGAATAATATTGACCCATACTGTATTATTGAGCACTGCGGCAGCAAATCACTGTTGTGTGTTCCACCGATCACCCTATCCTAATTACTGAATTTTCTACTATTCAGGACAAGCCGTGATATATTGAAACAAAATATATATAATAAAAATATAAGAGAATTCAACCAGTAGTTTTCGTTCAAGTAATAAAACTTACCTTTTGATGGGTGCAACTTTACAGTCACCCAATGAGTGTTTTTTTAAATAATCACCTTGTTTGACAAGACAGAAATTAATCACTATCTGTGAGCATGTTATACAAACTATCATTTAAAATACATATTTTTAACAAGGCATTCTATATCTAGACACCATTTTATATCAAATATTAGCTACTGATACTATGAAATATTTTAGATTTTGTTATATGAGAAGTTATAAGAAAGTGATTTTTTTTCTCCACCTTTATTAACAGATATAATTACAATATATGGATAACATATGCATTTATTGGTTCTATTAATTTACACAGTATGTGGAACATATTAGTATTTACTTTCTATAAAGCCATCACAAAGAAGCTCTAAATGCATAACATTATGTGCTCTTCGCCTCATGGTATCGGACTGCCTCTTCTTTCTCAAATACTTGGCAACCTGAATAATTCTTTCTCCACACCTGCAATGACAAAAAGAAAGTACTTTGTAGTAGTGCATATATCACAAATCTGTTTTAATAGAGAAGTTGATAGTCATAATATGTATATTGTTCGTTGCATATTATATCACTTGTTCCGGAAACTCATTTTAAGGTTATGCCAAAAGATTACTGTTTTAATTGTTTCATTCCTTGAAGCCACCTATATATACATATAAAAATTGTAATGATTATCTATGAATGGACATTTTGCTAGTTTAACACTATAAATGTATAATAAAGATGTCTTTAGCTGACCTCAGCACTTTGGACATTTCTCTATATTTTTACTTACCACAAACAGATCCGGCATAAATGTTATTACTCTGATGTCTTCTGTAGCCACTCCTATACAAGAGAATCCAGAATTAAGACTCCCAAAATCCACCAAATGTTGGGTCACTGCAATCAACTATTTCATAGACAAAATCTTGCCTAAAGAAGAGCATTTACTTCAAGGATTTACTTTTACCACTGTTGTTATATTCTGTGAGTTGGATATTTACGATAATGGGTTATCAATTAATGAAAATGAAACTAAAAATACTAGAATGAATCCGAAATTTCTTAATCAAAACAAATAGCCTCAGTTGAACTTGAAAGATAATGTTTGACAGCCATCAACGACAGTGACATGAACCTTCATTTCGATCACAGAACATCAAAAATACGACATGATTGCCAACGTAAAATCTGAAATTCGTTAAATCTCCCTGTAAGAAAAAGTTAACTCATAATTAAAGTTAATCATGACCGGTGCAAAGACACACAACTTTAGGCCTTAATTAAAGTTAAGCTTTAATTAGTTAAGCCAAAGGTTTAACTATGACTGGTGCAAACCACTGTTAGAGGGTCAGCCTTCTAACCTGACAACGTCCGTATTGGTTCAAAGCCCAGGCCTTGCAACTGTTTTTTATTTTCTTTTGTACCAATTCAATGCTTTTTGCACATTTTAAACATATTTTTTTCTACAATTGGCATAAGTATGTTTTTGAAACAAATTTTATTAAACATTTTACTCAGTACCGGAGGCGGTACTGACTGCTTTATTAAACATCGTCTTACTAGCTATCTTGGTAGTCTTTTGTTCTTACCTTTTGAACCATATACCTTGTCTACAATATTCAAATCACAAGAGGTTATTCATAATAATAGCGATTATACAAAATAAAGGAAAACATATATCCGATTACAAATTGGAAATAGTATTTTGGTTTGTCCATATTTAAGTGGATATGGGGTAGGATTTTTGAACGAAAAGGCAGTTTTGCTTCTTTAGTGCATGCATGCAAGCATGTCTGACCTTCCAGATTAAAAGTGTAAAGTAAAACCGTTTCTAGAAGATATTTTCGGGCGCCTTAAGTCTACTCTATTTAGGGCCATTCTGTATAGTTTACAGTTGCAAACGATATCTCAGATTTCCGCCCGCATTTTGATCTCAGTTACATGCTCTACATTCGCCCACATATGATTATTGGTAATACAAAGAGACCCAGCGGCAACGTTCATCTCTTGAGTGAGAATTGCAGCATAAATTCCAGAATACTACTCGGCCCTCTGTGCAAACAATGCTTTGCAAATTATGTGGCCGGGATACGATGCTTCAGGTGAAGCAGTCAAGTGCTTGACATACATTGCAGCATCGCTTGTGTTGTGATAAGGTTTACCAGTATGAATCAATTGATGCATTGTTTGTATTAGAAATATGATACAGATAGTTGTAGCAAACAGGCCAAGTTTCCAATCGCTGAGGTCTGGATAGTAATGGAAGTATGTGTATTGTAAATTGCCTGGAAAGCTGCTTAGTTCAGGAGCAGATCCAAGAGATCAGTACTGGTATCCAGTAGGCCGTGTTCATAGTCCACGACTGGATCGACTTTTTTATGTACATGTGATTGCGAACCTATTAATCTTTGAATACCAAGTTGCTAATGCACTGCATATTTGTTAACCATCTATTAAAAGAATCACCGACCATGGGGGGCTCAGTGGCTAGAGTCGAGGGCTCCTGACTGGAAGGTTCCGGGTTCGATTCTCGTTAGAGGCGGAAATCTATTTAGTGTTTTTCCAATGAAAAATAAATATCCATAAAAAAATCTCAGCGAGAATCCCCACCTGAGCCTTCACTGCTGGGTTCTAATAATTATTAACAGTGCTGTTCCTAGAGTGGCGCCGGGAAACAGTAACAAAGACTATACAGAACACGAGGCTAATGACCAGAATAGTTGATGCCGATGATAGAAGTAAAAAAATCACCGAACATCAACCATTATTTCTGGTTATGTATTTTCGTGTTAAAATGCCTTATCCTATGTGTATTTTATGATTCACATTTTTCACATAAAAATCTATGTAATTCCTTTCCAAAGAAATACCAAGTAGTTAGGCTTGCTAATCAAGAACGGACTGAAAATATTTGAAAGACACATAAATCTTGTTTTACGAGAGATGATGAAAAAGTTCTAAATTCTGGGGCATGCTTTATACAGTTCTTATCGCCATCTGAAAAGATCCTGTATGACTATAGAGCATGTATAAATCCTTTCTTAACCATTGTTTTATCTGTTTGCTCATGTATATTTTTTTGAGTAATTTTTGCCGTGTGGACATAATGATAGATGTCTGCTTTTGTCTTTTGAATCTGCTTAATGTAGTTAGTATTAGTTTTATTATATGTATTGTAAAATGTATGTATGTATTATAACCCACGCACAAGGTCAGCACCTTCTGTGGGTCAAACAATTTATTTGCTCTGTATTGTTGGTGAATAAATAAAATTATTATTATTATTCATGTTACTTCATAGATTTGTTTCTGAAGTATATGAAAATGCAATTTTTCAAAATATAAGAACATACCAAGCTCCATACCTAAGAAACAGATCACGAATTCCTGCGAAGTTCTCTTATACGGTGCTGACATCAACTATAACCTATTCACAGGAAACCATTCTTCTCAGTGAGAATACAATTTCTTTTTCGTGAGGGTATAGGAACAATCAACTTCTACTATAACTTCTTGATACGAAGATCTTGAGGGTACACCACCACTACCTTTTGATAAAGGTAACGCCAGACTTCTTGAGAAGGCATCGCACTTCTTTCGAGTACCATCCATCGAGTACGTCACGGACTCCCATGATCCTCAACATGGATCACAGCCGAAGCTAAGTTCTTGTTAAAAAAATAAAACCGTGTACTACACTCATACACTCAAATAAATATCTGTTAAATTATTGCTATCTTATATTTTCATTTCTTGACAGCTAAACCACCGGGCACACGTTACGCACCCACATGCCCTGGTCTCAAGCAATCCTTCTGAGAGGCTGGTTGTTATGGACAGTATGTTGGTTGGTGGCTGAGTGACCTAATCCTTACTGACCTAGGAATTAGACTTACCAATCAGCATTCTTGTTACAAGTTAGCTAATAGCTAATAGCTGTATAACTTGATGGTAGTAGATAAACATAGCTTGAATACGTAATCCTTTGCACGCGTATGGAAATTATATATTTCCTAAAACCATCATGAAATTATCGTAGCAATTTCAGCCTCTGTTTGGTTCTGTATTCTGTTAGCGGTTGTATCAACAGATACTATAACATCAGTGAAATGTTTATTCTCACATGTATGTTTGACGATTAGGTGTAGCACTGTTGGAAAGCAATAATCTAATAATTGTTTCACATCGTTGCCCTGGGATATGAAGTTTAGCACTCAACAGATGCTATATGATCCGTAATCATATTACTCGATAATTTTGTTGCGCTGAGGTGGAAATGGGCTTCCTAGCTGCTCCCCAGGCTAATCATCTGTACTTAACTGCTAGTTAGTTGACCTCATCTAACGACATTTTTCTTTTTTGCAGGTACGTAGGTGCTGATGGGTTTCATACTTTACATCATGGTGAGTTCATAAGAGCCAGTACTATTCTCAGTAGATGATTTTTAGTATCGATTGCTCAACCATAGCGTTTCTCATCCTCTTTAACAGCTGGACAGGGAGAATATGGATCCTTAATAGCCAAACAAATTCTTGTTGACGTATAATCATACCTAGATGTAACAAGCTTTTTACAAATGCGGGTTTAGCACGAGCTTTGTTAAGCCTAAGCTTAGCTAAGCTCAGGCTTAAAGTCGACACCCGTTGTACAATCGTCGGCTGAGTTGAACCTGGTTGATAATCAAATTCACTACAGTTGGCATCAATGAAGCAATACGTACTGACATAATGATCTGAAAAATTACCTTTTTTGGTTAGACACTTATGACAGTTTGTGTCAAATTTTGGCAACGACCATTCTTAGGCCTTTACGGAAACACTGATCTGGATCCGGATAGATCAGTTATACGTCAAACAGCTGTTGAGGGCTGTTCCAAATTACGGTTCTATCACCGTCCCAGAACTGATTTCATCATGCCCCGCCCATTTTACAGTTCTAAAAACACACAAAATGGGCGGAGGATGGTGAAAACAGTTCTGGGACGGTGATAGCACCGTAATTTGGAACAGCCCTCAACAGCTGTTTGACGTATAACTGATCTATCCGGATCCAGATCAGTGTTTCCGTAAAGGCCTTTTGTCTCTGTTCTGTCATTCACTCTCTTTGTTAAATTTAGACACAAATCTTCCAAAAAATTTGACCTAATAAAGTGACAAGCAATTTGAAGGTTCATCATTGACAAATCATGTTATTTTTGTATCAGGTTAGGTTTAAACCTTAGCTAAGCTCGCGATGAGCATCGGCTTACGTAAGCTCGTGTTAAGCTTGGAGTAGGGGGTTAAGCCAGCATTGTACATCGGACATTTTCCCACTGACGTGGTTTAACGTCGGCTTACCGTAAGCCGAGGCTTAAGCTTGCATTGTACAACCGGCCCTTATAGGTGTAGTGCAAAGTAAAAATTAGAAACAAGCATAAATGGCTAGATTTAGGTGTATGTATATACAAGGTGTTGATTTGAAAACTTCCCACCCTAAATTTGTCGAAAACTACTGATTAAAGGAAAAACCGCCGAGACACGGCAAAAGATTTGTCAAGGGAAGAAACTTTTTAACCAAAAAGTACTTCACTCCCTTGTTTCCGCTGCCCCCAGGGTTACACTTTTAAAGATATTAAATGACAACGGGCATCGAGTAATAACTTGCATCGATGTCCTTCATTTTGAGGTTTGATTTTTTAAAATCATTCGATTCGTTTTCAAAAAAATAATAAAAATATTCATGTATCTTGACTTGTTCAGACGGCAAACAAAAACACATAAAAAGATCACTTTTTATTGCAATAAGTTATTGGCCAAGTAATAATATAGGCTATGTTCAACTTCTTGATCTCCTGACAGATAGTTGCAAAAACATGTTCTAGGATATCATGGCAGCTTTCGATGACGCTTTGACAAAGGTCATCCTAAATTTCAGATTGGGGAGCTAACACAATAGATTTTAAGTGTCCTCATAGAAAGAAGTCTGATGCCATCAAATCAGGAGTTGCAGCAGGCCATTCTGTAGGACCTCTGCGCCCTATCCATTTATATGAAAACGCGTCGTATAGGTTTTGTTGAATGGGAAGGACTTAGTGAGGACGAGCGCTGTATTGCTGCAAATAGAGTTCAGCCTCATCATCATTCCATACTATTTGATTTGGATTTCAATGGTTTCAGTGATAAACGGATTGAGGTAATTTCCAACATATCCAAATAACTGTTTCTATTTAAATTTCCATTAATAAATAATGGCCCAATCACTTTGTTTCCCAAATGCCTGCGTATACATAAATTTGTTGGAGGTACTGGGTATGCCATTCTACAAAAGCGTGAGGATCTTCGTTACCCCAATGTCGGCAGTTAAGCTTATTAACAGACTCAGCCACCGACTTGATGTGCTGGAGGATGCAATAGCACTAATCCGAGAACCTTGGATAATAAATCTCAGAATAATAGGTCTAAGCTCTCTAACTTGTCAAATTTTCAGCTTACCAAGCAACTTACAATCCAGGACTGCAATATATGTACCAAGAAAAGTTAAAGCCACCCCAATGACACAATTTTGTACCTCAGATTTAACTGCTGTTAAATTGGAATGTCCGCTGGAAAGATGCAACAGCTGGGCACTGGTCCTAGCATCGGTCTACCTTCCTTCAGATGCAGCCACCCTACCACCAACAAGCAGATCCAGTTAAATAAAATATACATATTTCAGTGACTCCTCCTCACACCGTGAGCTGAATAATCACTGGGTCCGCAAATCGTGTGCAACTTATAGATAAAGGGACATAAGGATGACTGCCTTCTGCGACGCCTGATATTTGGTGCACAAATTAAGATACATAAACATTTTTTCTCGAAAACGGTTCGACGATTTTTAAAAGTCGAACGTCAAAATAAAGGACTTCGATATACCTTTAAAACAAGCTATTAGTCGATAGCCCTTGTCATATAAAATTTTAAGAGGGTGACCATGGCGGGCAACGGGTATATGGGAGTGAGGTACTTAGTCTTTGATTCAAAAGTCTCCTCTGACGTGTCTCGGCGTTTTTTCTTTAAATCAGTGGTTTTCGATGAATCCACGGTGGGAAGTGGTTTTTGAACCCGCTGTATATGACATGATTTAAACAAAATCCATTTTAGAATTTACCTTATAACTCCAAATACTTATTATAACTAATAGTATTGCACCACATTTTACCGATCAACTTAGCGAAATATAATCTGAGTCGCTTATGACAAAACTTATGGCAAGGCTTGTGGGTCTCCCAACGTAAAAGACATTATGGCGTTGAAATAGCTTTAATTCCTCCTAAGCTGTAAAAAACTTGAACGTCTTTATAAGCCATTCAAGTTGATCTCTAAATATTTACAGATTAGTAGAATGACAGTAGCAATTACTTCATTTCAAACTGTTGATTTTGATTGACAAGGTGTTATAAATTTGGCTACACAGCTTTGAAAAAAGTTAATTTTTTTATCAGTCTGTATCTTGGAAATGAGACTCTTTAGGATACATGCTTATATTTAGCTTTTTAATTAAATTTTTGGATAAATACGCACTTGGAATTGTGGAATAAGAAGAATGAAGTTGTTTCGTTTTAACATATTTTTTCTTCGAAAGGCAACGTCCTGAATCAGACAAGGATTATCATATCCTTGAGCTCATATTGGGTAAGGTGGAAGTCAGCTTTTCATGTTTCCTTATAGAAAGCACTCGAGCCAGTAGTGTAATTCAATACGAGTAGGAGTATTTGCCCTCAGAGTAGTTGTTTCTTTTGGCTAACCGCTTGCATATGAGCCTGATACCGGGCTTTACCTAGGTCCACCTGATGCAAGTGCAAGTAATATGTCTAACAAAATCAGATTCAAACACATATTTAAATTGATCGTAGAAAAAATGTGCGTAATAGGTGTAAAAAGCACATCAATAAATTCTTTGATACAAAAAATAAAAAAAAGTTGGAAGGCCCGAGTTTCGATCCAAAGACCCTGAGATCCACTATCGGGCTCTCTAACCACTGGGCCATCCTTCGATTGAGGAGATCTTTTCAACGAAACATACATGATTAAGTACTTACTTACTGGAATCTGTAATCTGGCTTCAACTTCAAACATTCAAAAACATATTTATTTCGATCTTAGACTTCGCCTCGAGCTGCAAGCTTCATTTATCAACTGTATTGCAACAAATGTCCACTAGTTACCAGTTTACCAGTACGTATTTTCGCGATTGGTTGGAAATCTCGAATCTAGTATCGGAGTAGGATGCCGTTGGTCAAAGGAGCATCCTGACCGCCATGGTGACGTCACAGGGGTTCGGGAACCGTCGGCGTGTTTTCGGTACTCGATTCAAAACACTTTTTTATTTTGATATAACTTTTGAATTATTGCGAAAAAAAAAGAAAACAAAAAAGTTTTGTTATAAAACTTAGGCATACATGATCTTTCCATTTATCAAAAAAAAATATTATTTTCCTTAATTCAAAACCTCAATTGTGATACCCTTGAGCTCGCTTTAGGTAAGGTGGAAATCATTTCCATGTAACCGTCTACAGAAAACAAGAAACAGCTCGAACTACTATAATAGGCTTCCAGAATGCATAAAGAAACCAGAGGCATCAAAGTTTAAGAAAACAATGTCATACTTGATAAGAAGATATTTTATACGAGTACCTAAATAACGGCTTCATAAATATGTCCACTTGAGTTATAGTTTTATTACTGTATGTACCTTTAAGTTACCCATTACAGTATTTTCAGCACTTATGTTGTACGTCTTTTGTGTTATTGTACTATTTTTTGACGTATACATGTATAGTATATTATACAACTATACTCAATACTTCTCAAGCATTTTGTAGTTAAAAACTGTAAACAGCCTGAAAAAATGTATTTATGTTTGCGCACACTTAGGATACGATGGCAATCATTTTATTCATGTTCTTCCAAGAAAGTACTCGAGCAAATAGCGTAATTCAATGCCAGTACGGGTACTTGCCCTTAAAGTAGTTGATTCTGTTAGTTCACCGATTTCTCTCTCCCTTTCTCCAATTTCTTTATACCGTCGCACACGTGTCCATGCTAAAGTTCAGAATGTAATCATTGACCTGCACTTCCGAATGTTGCTATAAATAAGAAATCAGCTGCGCCTCGCCAGTGCAGATCTCATCAACTATTTAACACCGATTAACGTCGATACTTGATCGAGCATAGAAGTAGATTTCATCGTCTCGGAATAATATATTATGCGATTCAAATACACTTCGAAACTCTTTAGAGATTACGAACGTTAACACCTTCGGGCGATTGGAGTGAGCTTGAGCATTAGCAGAGATAAGAGTATGCTGTGACATTCACTGATGGCCTGATGGGACTTTGAAAGTTATGCAAATCTTATACAAATCGACAGTTATATACTGATAAACATAAAAAGGTGAACATTCCATGGGTCCTCCCGATTTAAAGAATTTTTAATTCTACAAGGTTGCTTGCTGCGAACAAAAGTAAATAAATTTTCCAGTTGACTAGATCCTAATTGGCCAACCACTAAGTGCACATTGTATTAGCTTATAGTGTATGCGAAGCTACTTGAAACAGCAAAACACGTTTGGGCAGCATCTCCTTTGTAAAGTGCGATGGATAAATAGAGAAAAAAGTATTAGAATAGTGAGCTTTAGCTGAAAAGATGCAAGTGTGCCTGTCTAAAGAGTTAAAACGAAATATGTGAAGACTTCCATTTTATTTCATATAATTATAATCATCGCCATCACTATGTGGAATCACCATGAAACGAAATAATAATACGACAAATGGTAGATGAAACACAATACTCATTTTCTTTTTCAATTACGTGTCCAACACATTCCTTACATAGGTCTCTAGCGGCAATTTCAGACAATGGCTTTCCTTAGAGTGGTCAATAATGATCTGCTTAATTATGATGGGTTATTTTTTCGTGATTTTACTTCCCACACCGATAGGGGGTATTGTGATCGCGAAAATTTTCGATTTTGAGATAATACGCTTTCTGGGCGTTTTATGATGTCTACATAACGAAAATCCACGTCACTCATTTCCGTCGGCCTGTCTGTCGGTCTGTCTGTCTGTCTGTCGCTTTTTTCTAGCCTCGTAATCTCAGCAACCGCTGCATGGATTGTGATGAAATTTGGGCAGCGATATACTGTGGGGTCGTAGTAGGTAATGTCCCTATAATTTTGAAAATCGGTGCATGGGCGGCGGAGTAATTAGCAAAAAACAAAAAAAAAATTAAATATTGCTTAAACTTCGTTTGTAGGCGTTTTAGGGGTTCCTGATGATTTTTTACTTTTTTATGGGTGGGGGTGAAATTGGGGTGGTTGGGGGGTGGGGGGTTGTAAAATTGAAAAATTTGTTGCTTTCATAATAGACTGTCCACTGACCCATGAAGGAAGACCTAGCAACATAAATAACTTTTTTAGGTCCATCCGAATATTGCCTTGCCTATTACAGAAACCAAAGGACTTTTTTTGGTGTAAGCATACGAGAGTATTGCTTTAGATCCTTCTATATTGTGTTACAAGGAAACTGTTGAATTGATTTTAATGAAATTTTGACACAGTATTACTACCGTAGCGTATGGCTTTTATAAATCGTGCCAGTGGCGGCGCAGAAATAATGAAAAAAGTAAAAATATAAAAACAGCTCAAACTTCGTTTTTAAGCGTTTTAGAGGTTCCTGATCATTTTCTGCGTTTTTTTGGGTGGGGTGAAATTGGGGTGGTTAGGGGGTGGGGAGTTGAAAAACTGAAAAATTTCTTGTATTCATAATAGGCTGTCCACTAGACTACGAAGGAAGACCTAGCGGCATAAATAAACTTTTTAGGTACACCCCAACATTGTCCTAGTCTATTACGGAAAATAAGGGACGTATAAGTTTCTGTACACATTCGAGTATTGCTTTAGATCATTTTGTATTTTGTAACGTGGACACTGCTAAATTGATTCTAATGAAATTTTGACACAGTATTACTGCCGTGGCGAGGATAGAAAACGCGTATGGTTTTTATTAATCGTGCCAGTGGCAGCGCAGAAATAATAAAAAAAACTAAAAACATAAAGACAGCTCAAACTTCGTTTTTAGATGCTTTAGGCTGTCCATTGACCTCTGAAGGAAAGACCTAGCGGCATAAGACAATTTTAGGAGGGGGGAGGCTGCCGATGATTTGGTTGCAAGGGGATCTCAGACTAAAGCTGCATGCTATGGGAAAATAATAAACTGATATCAGAGTAATGTGTGGGAGGTACTGAGTCAATCAACTTGACTCCATTTTTTTCTTCAATGAACTCCAAACCATCTATCTGGGTTCAAAATGCAGTAGTAAGTAGGAAGATGCAATACAGCATGACCATGTTGTTCCGTAAGTGTTTAGACATAGTAATCTTATTAAAGCTCTAATATTATATTTTATTTATTTGTTTTTGGTGTCTTTCCTTGTTTTTGCTTTGCATTAATTAAGTGACATTTTTAGTCATGTCATGTCCTCGTGGTAATCGGCTCAGATTGTTAAATATTTTTGGATGATAATAGCAAGCAGCCGTAAAGTACACTGTTTGCACTGTTTACAGTAACAGTTATCCATACAACCATATTGCACAACATCATGTTTGTCACACCACGCTCCATCTAGGTAAAAGAGGTTTCGTTTCTAGAATTTCTAATTTTTCAGAAATATTCCTGCCGGATTCTGAAAATACGCACCGACTCCATAATTGCAATCCTTTTGTTAATTTTCCATATCGAAACCCAAGCAATGAGATTTTAGATCAAAAGAAAGATCATATATAAGTTTTATAACAAATTTTTTTCCCAATAATTCAAGGGTTATATCAAAACAAAAATGGTAAAGATGGACTTTTGAAGCCAGTACGAAAGACATGCCGACAGCACTCGAACACGTGTGATGTCATTGTATTGTGGAATGTTTCCTCTTCACCAATGACCTACTCCGTTACCTATTACTATTATTTTTTCAAGATTGTACCATAGACGATGAATGAAGTTTATTGTAGCCCAAAATGAAGGCTACAATGAAATAAATATATTTTGGAATGTTTGAAATTAGATTACAAATCCCACTAGTAAAGTACCTAATCAAATATGTTGTGTTAAAGCAACTCTTTCAGAAACGCAAACATGTAGCAAACATACAGGGTGTCGCACGACGACTAAGACAAGCAATATATCGGAACTGGGCAGCAGTAGCGAATTATAATTTTGGGGGTGCAAATTAGAGCAAATATAGTATCCTTTTTTATTATTTTGTCATCCAATGTGGTATCTGTTTTTGGTCACATGACGTCCGATTCAACAATTTTAACGGGACACCCTATATATTTGTGACTTTTTGTGTTCCTCCCGATAAAGCAATTCTAACAAACTAGCATACTTGGGGCCTAAAGTGATTAATTCAAGAGCTACAGATACTTAAAGGATGGTACCACTGTCATTGATTATAACATCTACCGCTATAGTTAAATTATTTGCTAGTGTTTCATAATGGTAGTGGTACAGTCCTTTAAGTACCTATAGCTCTTGAATGAATCACTTTAGACCCCAAGTGTGCTAGTTTGTTGGAATTATTTTATCGGGAGGAACACAAAAAGTCACAAATATATAGGATGTCCCATTAAAATTTTTGAATAGGACGTCACGTGACCAAAAACAAATACCTCATTGGGTGACACAATAATAAGAAAAAACACTATATTTGCTCCAGTTTACACCTCCAAAATTATAATTCCCTACTATTGCCCAGTTCCGATATATTGCTTGTCTCAATCGTCGTGGGACATCCTGTATTTGAGCGTCAGCCTCTCACCAACTCGACGATTTCCGTACTTGAGCGGAGTTGATTCGATATGTTACACATTTTTTTTGCGATTGACGTATGTTTTGATTCAAATTTTATTAGACATAAATAAATAAATAAATAATAAATAGAAAATGGAATTAGTTAACGACGGCAACACCGCTACAGTTGAGTGTGATTAATGCTCCGTGTTTATACATCAAAAAGTGCAATTACTAGTAGAATTAAATTTTAAAAATGTGCATGTTGTGAAACAAAGTTGTTTTTACATCGACTGCCTTCAAAAACTGTGAGTAAACACCTGTTTTTCTTATTGTTTGCATCCGGAGGAATGGAAGAGAATGCCAATGTGTAGGATATCGTTGCCAGATTGCTCTTTTTTGAAGCAGCCATGAGTACTTCAAGTAGCGAAACTAAACGGAGTGGTTCACGTTCTACCAGCTCCACCTGTGACTGCTCTAGTTTTGCTCTTATTCTGGCTGACGTCAAGAAAAAGTTAGAATCTTGTTATAAAATTATAAATAGTCAGAACTCTAAAATTGAAGAGCTCACCAACGTTGTTGGTGAACTCAGCAACAAACTGGAAGCGACAATTAAAAGTAGTGCTATTTGTGTTGATAGCATCGACTCAAAATCCTACAGTTCAGCTGTGAAAACAGGCATTTTGAAAGAGCATGTCCTACTTGTAAAATCAGTCAAAAAAGAGGATCCTTCGCTCTTAAAAAAACAGTTGACCCAACAGATAGACCCTGAAAAGTTGCAAATCGGTATCAACATCGGCAAGACTACCCATGATGGAAGTATTGTTCTCAAATGTGATAGTGAGCGATCTCTTAATAAAGTTAAGTCATCCATTGAAGCGACTTTAGCAAATACATGTGTGGCTTCTGTTCCTTCCAAACGTAATCCAAGGATTAGGGTCATCGGTCTTAATCAAGACGCATACAAATATGATGCTGAGGTCTTTAAATCCAAAATACTTAAGCAAAATGAGGTCTTCAATGGAAATTCTGAAGCAAAGCTAAACATTATTTATAAATATCCTATAAAGGAGAAAAAATTCGATGTAATCCTAGAGACGGACCCTGCCAGCTATAACTTGATCATGAGGGAAGGAAGACTACACATTGGATTTAACAGTTGTAGAGTTTACGAGCATTTGTCTGTTGTGAGATGTTACAAATGCTGTGAATATGGGCACATGCTAAAAGACTGCAAAAATGATGTTACTTGTCCAACTTGCGCCGAGAAGCATGAACAGAAGCATTGTAATAGTATTTACTTAAAGTGTGTTAATTGCGTGAATATGAATCAAAAATTCAATAAAAATGTCGATACCAATCATTCCGTGTGGGACAAAAAGTGCAGCTGTTTGATAAAAGCTGAAAATATTATCCGCAGTAAAACTAACTACTGCTAACCGTTTTTAAGCAATTTTATTAATTTTTCTTTCTTTTCAATACATTCAACCCACACGAATCGATTCATTCTAATCCTTTTTAAATACTTTTAAAAACATTTGTATCTCATAGTTTGTGTGTCTTAGTTTCTATATATTAACATGGTTTTGTTATCGGAATTAGATATAATTCAAACTGAACAGCACAATCTTTTAGGTGCTTGCTTGAATATAAGGTCTCTAACGAGCTCGTTCAGTACTTTCAGAGATTATATTAGCATGCAGGACTTTGACTTTATTGGCTTAACGGAGACTTGGTTGAGGCCCCAAATACTGAGCCGGGATATTCATATTCCAGGTTATCAACTTTTTCGCGCGGATAGACATGAAGGCAGAGGAGGGGGTGTGGCACTATACGTCAGACATGGCTTCAAGAGTACACAAATCCTTGATTGTATCTTTGGTGAGCGTGAGGGCTTGGAACAGCTCTGGGTGAAGGTTAAAGTTAACCAAACTTTTTATGCGATCGGTGTAATGTACAGACCGCCTAATGTTCCCTATAACTCACTATATGCACTTGAAAATAGTATCGAACAACTTGCTCCTATTTACAATAATATAATTTGTTTGGGCGACTTGAATATAGATTTTACGAAGAAAGGTAGTCCGAGTTTGCAATTGTTGTCAGATATCCTTAATGATTTTCAGCTTTCGCAGGTAATTAATGACGATACTCGTGTAACTAATAGTACTAGAAGTCTAATTGACATTGTTATGGTTTCCAATAATGTTAAAATCTCAAAATCTGGCACAGTTGATCTTTCCACAATTTCTGATCATTACCTTGTATATTTCTGCGTAGAATGTTTGCCGCTATTACGCAAGCCTAAATACATACAGTTCAGGGATCTTAAAAATTTAGATTTTGAGCTACTACGGCAAGTCGCTTCTAACCAATACTGGCTCGGTGTTGTGCATCTAGATGACATTAATGCTAAAGCAAATTATTTGTACGAACTTATCCAAACCGTTCTAAACATTTGCGCGCCGATCATAAGTAGAAAGATCAGTAAACCATTCTACCCCTGGATCACACCTGTTATAAGACTCATGATGCGTTTGAGAAATAAAGCATACTCCGCGTACAAAAAATCTATTCGAGATAGAAATGATGAATACGTTATTACCAGTAAGTGGATTTATTATAAGCAGCTGAGAAATTTAGTGACAGCATCTGTGAGGCGAGAAAAAAAAGCATTTATCGAGTTTCAGTTGCATAGAAATAATAACCCTAGGAGTTGGTGGAAGGCTATTGAACATTTAGGTATTAACTGCTCTAAGATAAATAACCCACTTGTGTGTGATGTTAACCCGAACTCGCTTAATAATTTTTTTGTAGACAACGTACCAAATACACCAGTAAACGATGACTTGTTACGCTACTATAACTCAAATGTATTGACCTCAATTGACGAGACATTCAATTTTAGTTTAGTCACAGACGATGAAGTTTTAGAAATGTTTAACAAAATAACCACCACAGCTACGGGACTTGATGGTCTCAACATCAACTTGCTCTCCTTGGTACTTCCATACTGTCTCAAGGCTGTTACACATATTATCAACTACTCGCTTGAAAAAGGTACCGTTCCACAAATTTGGAAATCAGCCACCGTCATACCTCTACCCAAGACTGACAATCCTGAATCTTTGAACGATTATAGACCCATTAGCGTACTTCCAGTTTTATCCAAAGTTCTTGAGCGCATAGTCTACAAACAAATCGTTAATCATATGAACAGATATTCCATTTTACCAGCCACACAGTCAGGCTTCCGCAGTGGTCACAGCACTACATCTACATTAGCAGACGTGTGTGATGATTACTTAAGAGCAATGGATGTTGGATCAGTTACCACAGCTATAATGATAGATTTAAGCAAAGCTTTCGACAGCATTGACCACCAGCTTTTAATATCCAAACTTCATTACTTTGGCTTCTCGGAATCTTCCGTAGTTTGGTTTTCAAATTATCTTTCTAACAGATCGCAGTGTGTTAAAGTTGATGGATCAGTTTCTACTTTACGAGATGTCTCAAAGGGTGTGCCGCAAGGGTCCATCCTAGGTCCAGTACTGTTCACCTTGTATGTTTCTGATTTGAATGAAGTAGTTAAACATTGCAAGATGCATTCTTATGCAGATGACACGCAACTTTATTTATCTTATAATCCTGCTGAGGTACTAGATGCATCTCTCAACTTGTCATCAGACTTAGGCAATGTCTGTACATGGTTTAACAGTAACGGGCTCAAAGTTAACCCCAAAAAATCGGTTGTAATAACTTTCAAGCCCAAAAATAGCACATTTCAGAGCGATAACATTAAATTCTATATAGATGGTAGGGAAATTGACCACATGACATCGGTGCGTAATCTAGGTGTGATCTATGACGAACACCTCACTTTCCACAACCATGTTTCCAGAGCTGTTCAAAGTGCTTACGCAAAACTAAAGACAATTTATGATTTTAAAAACATTTTATCGAAAAGTACCAAAGTAAAGCTTACTAACAGTTTGATTTTGAGCAAGCTGGAATATGCTGATTTAGTTGTAGGTCCCTGCCTAACCCAACAAGAGGCTTTTAGGCTACAAAAAGTGCAAAACAGCTGTGTACGCTATATATCGGGAATTCCTAGAAGAGAGAGAATATCTAGACATATTAAAGATATTAACTGGCTGACAATGCAACAGAGATGGGTAGTGCACCTATTGTCCTTCATTCAGTCTATACTTAATAACAGAACTCCAGTGTATCTTTTCAAAAAGCTGACTTTTAGAAACCAATATCATAAGCTAAATTTACGTCATGTTGGAATTACGCTGAATATCCCGCCTCATAAGACAAATTTTGTTAAAAAGTCTTTTTCGTACATGGCTCCATCACTGTACAATGAACTTCCAGCGAGTTTAAAGTCATTGTCCATTGAACGGTTTAAAATTAAAGTTAAGGATTTTATCTTCAATCATAGACATTCCATGTAAATCTTACATTTTTAACTGTAGTGTTGTACCTTACTTGTTTTTATATTATGATTATTTTTATGTGTATAGACTTGTAATTTTCTAGTTTTGGATGCTTATTTTTTAAACTGTATGTCAAAGTTATAGTTTTATATTCTGTAATTCTACTGCCCTGGTTGATATTTAAAAGCAGCTTCTAGCTGAATATCCGCCAGGTAAATAAAGGCCTTTTATTATTATTATTATTATTATTATTAAAAATAGTACTTGTGACTATAATGTCGTTTAAACATACGAGTGTATAACAGAAAATAATGCTATAGCATGACAATGAAACACTTATTTAAAAATTTTCAACTACCCTTCAAAGTGGTCTTTATTCTGTTCAATATACTGATTCCTTCGCCTTATATGCTTGTCGTAGGTCTTTGAGGAACCATTTTTTGATAGTCTGTTTGGTAAGCGCATCACACAGTTGGTGAGCTCTTAACCAGACTCAGACCTTCGACCTCTCAATACTTTTTTGACTTCAGAATCCAAACGAAAGTCACATAGTCGAGAGAGTCGAGGAGGTGAACTATAATTTGCACTCCTAATTCTTCAATTGTTTGTTGATAAATCTGGATCATTGTCGTGAAGCACCGTATAAATGAAGTCTTAATGAAGCTGCTTCAATCTTCGATTATAACTTTCACTTATAAGGTGACTAGTGTCCCCTGGAGGAGGTTGGGGTAATATTATCATATTTTTTGAAATCATTGATTTTGCAGAGTAGCCCCTCAGTTTGCTTAATGGTATTATATTCATGACAAACTATTATCAGAGTGACAACAGCTGTACCTCTGATCCTATGCGCCAGCTATGCACTGAAAAAAAAAACGTGGGTATTTTTACAAAACAATTACAAGCACTATTGGAGCGATTTTACTATGTCATGTTGTAAGATCAGGGTAAAGTTTAACAAAAATACAATATTTTTGTATATTTACTATATTTTATAAACATAGTTGAGCATTTTACAGAAAAAATACAAATAATTCATTTTTTCACGAAATATTTGTGAAATCACAAAACTGTGTTGCATTTTTATGACACAAAATTACAAGATAGTTGTCATTATACAAAATGTTTGTTTTTTTCCAGTCTTCTCTTGTAAATTTATGGTTATTCTAGAAAAATACTTCAATAATGGTAGTAAAGTAATTGATTTTTCCGGTTGGTATCAATGGTAATTTAACTTAAACGCTTTATATGGCCACTTGCCCCCAGTACAGACTACGCGTTGCTGATGGAAAGTAGCACTGGCAGGCGATAAGAATCAGCTTGTGTGAATAGGGAAGCAGCGGATGGGTCGTCATTTCCTGGATTTTGTTTTGGAAGTGCCGGTATATAACGTGTAGTGGGGCTATTTGTGTTTGAAGTTTGATGATTCGTTAGATAAAATGAATAGAAAGTGCAACAAGGTAAGCCGCCATCTTGGAAATATGGCCATCCTGTATACCAAATTTATTTAGGGATGCATTCATTTTTATTTTTCTTTGACATGATATGAAAAAGTTTTCGATTCATAATACTTTACTTTAAAAACAATATTTTCTTTAATTTCAGATGAAAAAGGAAAAAAGAAAATTTCCTTTTACAATGAAAAAATTCAGCTCATCAATGCAAGTTCCTTTGAAGAAGCAAAAAAATTACTATTTGTCATATACTTCAATTCTAACCGGATTAATCCAAAAAATGTTTCAGTATCTTTGGAAATGACTCAAAGTATTTTATTAAAGTGCATCTTGGCTCTGGGAGAAAACCAAGTCACACTCCCAGTAGGAAAACAGTAATTTCTTTCTTTAATAAACTGGTGTTAAGAAGCTGTTTGCCTAGGCAACAAGCTGATAATTGATTTTTTGTCAGCCGATAAGACTAAAACAGTAGATTTTTTATTTTGTATTTGTATAGAGTTTTAATGTTGTGTTACCTTATTTTCATACATAAAATAAAAATATGTTTATAATGACAGCCTTTTCTTAAAACCTATCATAATAGGTGTTTTGTAAGACGACAAAGTAATTCTATAAAATGAGGTAAAATTACAAAATAAATTATTAAAGAATTTGTAATAAAGCGTATAATGACTTTACAATGTAATCAATCTAGTGACATTACAAGAAAATTATTTGAAATTACATATCTTACAAAATAGTTTTACAAAATATATATGTAAGAAACCAATGTGATATCTTTAAAATTGTGTAAAATCGCATAATAATTTCACAAATGATCATGTTATATCACAGACAAATGTTGTGATATTACAAAAATGCGTTTTTGCGAATTTATAATATTAGAAAATTGCTAAATGAAATTACAAATCTGATTTGTAATATTACTAACAAAATTGGTGGCACTAAATAGCCAACGATTTTGTTAGTAATTTTACAAAACAATTTTTAGAGTGTGTCTAAAAAATCAGTATTTCACCTTTCTAAGCTCAGAAGTCTATTTTCAGTACTTCTTATAACAGGTAATAACACTTGCGTATATAATTTAATACATTGGCTGTTGAAATCGAGCCTCCAAATAGCCCTCTTGCCCAAGGGACAAGGTCATCATACAAGCGGATGAGCAGATATTGTCTGTGCGTAGCCACAATGTATACGTCTATGATTAGCCGTATTACACGTGATATGATTGGGTGACTAATTACGGGCGGATGCTTTGAAATGAAGGTCCTGCTATGTTTGTTGTGTTTCGGATCTCCACCCCAGGACGCATATATATTAGCATAGTTCTAGGATAATATTAACGTAGGAGGAATTATCCTTAATAACGTGGTTGTGGTCAGGCGAATTAGGTCGATAGTTTCTATACATATCCAAGTTAAGGAAGGTAGGAAGCCCTCCACAATATACAGGGTGTTCATTTGAAAAGTTTCTACCACTGATTTAACGAAAACGCTGATTGAAAGAAAAAATGCCGAGACACGTCAAAAGGTTTGTCAAGCGGGACAACTTTGTAATCAAAAACAACTTCACTCCCTTCTACTCTCTGCCCCCCAAGGCCATAACCTTAAAAATTTTAAATGGAAAGGTTATGGGGTAATATATTGTATCAAAAATATGCCATTCTTACGTTTTATTTTTTAAAATTGGTCGATTGGTTTTCGAGAAACTTAACAACACCTTCATGTATCTTAATTTGTTCAAATAGGAAACAAAAGCTTGCGAAAATATCACTTTTTAACACGCTTTTATTAGCTTCACTTGTATGTGGGTTTGCTAGCTTGTAACACTCCTTTGGCTTACTATTGTTTCTATTCACCAACAACACTGTCAACGCCAGGTAAGTATCCTCTCCAATGGTCCTGGAAAGAGAGCTATATTGGATTTCGTCGGGCATGTGACAGTAACTGCAACAAACTGCCATCTGTTGTCTTAACTGTGTATAGCTGTCGAGCTTGCTTGTATTTATAGTCATCTATAACTGACGGTGCGGAACTTTGGGGCCAGATTTCGTCTGAGTTGCATTAACAGTTCACAATGTCTTGTAAATCACATAACACATAACAGACTGTGTTCACGACACTTGGACAGTGATAGTAAAATTACAAGTACCAAAATGGATAGTTTTGCAGGATGCGTGACTTAAGTTTAATCAAAAACACACATAGAATAGTTCAAATAAAGCTGGCAGCTCTATGGATCACAGTTGTGTGTTGTATCGAATGGCCGAATCAGTAAGAGGTGAACCTCGCCCCGGAACGACATGCCACAGAAATTACAGAAATTATTGACTTTGTACAAAATGATCGACTGACTGACAAGCTGAGTGGACTTAAATACCGCACATAGTCAACTATTTTATCACTAACGGTCATGCCACGCTGAAAACGCGGGCACTCGTCGGCGTCGGGTACAGTTAGTACTTGGTTGGGAGACGGCTTCTAAACACCGGCGTGTTCGAAGTATTGTTATTTTTTAATAGAGGTTGGTTTTTACCATCCTAAATGCATCTTTAATTAGATTTAAAATCAATAAGTTGCTGTTGATCGGGGTGTGTTTTAAATAAGGTCTGGGAGCGCTACAATCAGGACAACGTCCGTTGGGGCTGGTAGTTTAAAACTACAAAATTAATAAAATAAATACAGTTTAAAAAAACAGGAAAAAGATTTAATGACTAAGTAAACTAAAAAAATAAAAATAAATATACAGTAGAACCCCGATTATCTATACGCGGGTTATCGGGGCTGCGGATTGCCCGTGCTACTGTAAATGACTGGCGGAAATCTTCTAACACGCAACAAGATGAACATCACTCGAAGAAGACTCTCCAATACGCCGTGGGGGCGACGCATGACACAATTTCGATGCCCTGGGAATCTCTGTGAATCGCATGTAGTCCGGGACATGAAAGAACAGCGGTCTTGAGTATGTTCATTAGAATGGACCAGTTCAGTTGTCATCCGCAGGCAGCAACGTTTTACACACATCACTGGGCTTTTAGTATGTATACATATACATACCTAATATAAATACAAATATATATCTACTTATGTGCATAAATATATATGTAATTATCTAAGATTAAAGAATGCGTATTATCCGTGCTTTTCAGTTATCCGTGCCTTGTCCGGTCCCGTGGAGCACGGATAATCGGCGTTCTACTGTTGTTTAAAAAAGAAACAAAAAAAAAACAGGCTTCTAGAGAACACCCAACTAAAAAGTTAAATACAATTTTTTAAAATAAGCCTAAAACAACCTGGTACGATTGTAAAAAAAGCGTCGGAGCTCTATTTACGAATAATGTGGCACAAAGGGCCCACGCTTTTTTCACAATCATCATCATCGTGGAAGATGCGGACGATATGATCCTAAGCCCATTTCATTGATCTGACTGATCAAAAAGTGTTACGTGTGTACTAGAGATGGTACTTCCAAGCTGCGTAAAAATTTTCAATGCAATTGTCACTTTTTTTCTAGTTGTTCGGGTTTAACTTACGAGTAGTATATTTCAACTCCACTCTTAATTCATATGTGACTTCATAATGACTTTCTAAGATATAGGTTACAAAACAAATTAAAGTTATGCGTATTTTTTTAGGTTGTGATAGATACACTTTATTTGTACATTTTAAGTTGATTGAAAGTATGGCAGTTTATATTTGTAAAGCAGAAAGTTTAACAGTGAACCATAAAATAGTACATAGCCTTCTCCCTGAGTACCTAAACGTTTTCTGGAAAGAAAATGATAGAATATTTACAGCTATAACGTCAGGTCCAGTATGTATTTTAAAATTTTAGCTATAAAAAATGCAAAAGACGTTATCGTATGACGGAATCCATTACAGCAGTAAATGCCTGATGGTATTTAGAGATAAAATATTTAAGAACGTTCAGATCAAAACTCTATTTGTACTTACGGAACTAACGTATGTACTCAACGATTTGATTTTGTTGTAGTTTTTCTTTGCGTAACTAACCAAGTGGTAATGGAAGACTTATTTATTTACCTGTTATTTATATTCATAGCAATGCTCCTTCTTGCTTTATTAGACGTTGTTTATCTTATTCGTCTTGTAGTATAGCTTTCTGTGTTGCTTGTCTTGGAAGCAAAATATTGGTGTAGCTTCTCACCGACCTGTAACTGCAAGAGCCTAGTAAGTTTACCAAGTTTGTCTCTACTAGAGAAATTATACAAGCTTCATGTAGTTGTGGGGTTTGGCAGGTACGAGAACTTTGGCAAAATAGGGGTTTGTCAAGTCTATCTGCGAATCGAGGTACATTCAGTTGCGGTCGGCATCCAGTTTGTTGTTGAGAATCGATAATTAAACATAGCAGACTTGCTGAAATCAGGAGGAGTTATATACAAAACAGTTGCAGCAATAAATTAATGAATTTGGATGTATTTAATGTAAATTTCGGCGAGCTTTCTTTATAGCTCATCTTTTAGAAAACCCTACAAATTAAAATTAAATGAAATGCTGCGCGAAACGTGACAAATACAATTTGCATATACACAGATCGCTCAAAAACAAGGAAGACACTGTATGTGGTGTGTAGTCCAGGTCTCTAAACCTAAGAACAATGTCAGCTATGGGTAAAAATGCCAGTGTCGTTCAAACGAAACTAGCTGGAATATCGAAAGCTGCAAATGGACTAACCGGGATAGATGTTTCTGGCAAGAATGTATGTAATAATCATTAGCCCGTGCTTCAGGTAAAAAAAAATATTGTCCTGAGGTGGGTTAAAGAGTACAATAACAAGAAAGGCAATCGCATAGCGGACTATCTGGCCAGGAAGACTGCTGGCCAAAGAACTTTAGGAGCACGTGGCCTTTCTGGAATGTCGACAACTATAATTGTGGAAATAGCCAGAAAACTCTGCCATGCCCAAATGGCAATACCATGGGAAGAACTACAAGGATGCCGATTTGCCAAGGGAAATTCTGGCATGGCAATATCCAAGAAGCACTTGGTGATGACTAGGTCAAAACGCGTAGTTTTGTCTCATGTTAGGATTCCTGACTGGCCATTGTTAACTCAGGAAACACCTCCACATTGTGGAGCTAAGTGACACACCGATATATGGGAAGTGTGAAAGCGAGAACTAAACTGTGGAGAACGTCATATTATGCGAGTGCCAAGAGTTATCTTCTTTTAGAGAGTGTGCGTTTGGCGAGTCTTGACCTACAGCTGCCCACATAAGGAAGATGACCTCTAGCGACTTGTCCACCTTCCTAAAATTGGCAGGATGGACGATGACCTCAGGAAACAACTCCTTGGGATGATACACATTGTGCCAGTTGTGGCCTAAGTGTAGTGAGACCACTCACCCTCCCCAGTCTAGAGATACAGATACAGCTTATCTTTACAGTTTGACAGAGGTTTCTGTTTTTTTCTTGAAACGCAATAAAAACAGGAAATACTTTAAGAGGTCAAACACTAGCGCTGTATTCATACTTACACCTACATAATCTCTTTAGTAAAACACTTTCGCTTTCTTCATCACTCATTAGGAATTACTATTAAATTATGAAATTTTATCCTGAAAAGAGATCAATAAATAACAATAATTACCAGTGTAGCTGGAAAGTGAACGAGCTGAAGGAAATCGACACGAAGACCCGCAAAAGGATGAATATGGAGAGAAGCCTGCATCCTAAGTCCTCTGTCCCGCGAATATACCTCCCGCGACACCTGGGAGGGCGTGGACTATTGAGTTTGGAGCGTCTGCACAACAGAGTAGTGCTGGCCACTGCCTGCTATGTAACGAACAGCACCGATCCCCTGATCCGCTTTGTGCGAGAGCACGAGAATGCGGGAAAAGGAGCCTTTCTTTTTAGCGCAGCGAAACGAGCAGTCGAGGAGCTCAGCCTCACACTCGACTTCAAGCGGAGGTGTCAGCAGTCCATTACGGAACTTGCTCCCGCAGAATTAGAATCCCACCTTAAAACTGCCGAAGTCGACTTCCTCTTAAGGCTTCATAAAGATAAGCCAATGCATGGAATCTTCTACAAACATCTGGAAGAGCATGGCTTGTCTGAGCAGTTGACCTTCTCTTTCCTAAGGTCTAGTGGGTTGAAGTCGGAGACTGAGGGCTTTATAATGGCTTGCCAAGACGGTGTCTTCAACACCTTGGTGTACCGTAAAAGGGTTATGGGTGTAGATGTACCCGACACCCTTTGTAGAGCTTGCCGACAGGCGCCAGAGACGCTTATGCATCTCTTGTCGGCGTGTAAGACGTACGCTGGGACGGCTTACGTCCATCGGCACAACGCGGCCCTACGAGTGCTCTACTATCATTTGAGGCACTCATACGGTATCGATGAGACACCGGTGCTGCCATACGCTCCAGGGGATATAGAGTCCGTTGTGGAGAACGAGAGATGCCGGATTTACTGGAACTACTCGTTCCCCACGCTCGAGCTTGTACAGGCAAACAAGCCCGACATAGTCCTTCTCGATCACCAACAGAAGACGATGTTCGTTATTGAGTTTTCGGCGCCTGCCGAGGTGAACATCGTCTCTAAGGAGGAGGAAAAGCGGACCAAATATCAGGAGTTGCTCGGACAACTTCGCAGGCTCTGGCCAGACTACACTGTAAGTCTGCTGGTTATGGTCATCGGATCCCTAGGTGGAATGAGGAATACGCTGCTCTCTGCACTGCGCAAAATACCGGTGTGCCGTGCGGCGGCACACATCTTAGCCGCCAGAATGCAGAAGGCAGTCATCCTTGGGTCCCTTCATCTACTTAGGGCGCACGATTCGCGGACCCAGTGATTGCTCACCTCACGGTGTGAGGAGTAGCCATTGGGTAATGGAACAGCAGCCTGGTGTGTCGGAGCCCGGGCTGCACTTTTTTGGTTTAAACATAATAATTACCAGTGTAGTAAATGTAAAAATAAATGTTCTTCCTTCGATACTTCAAGTTAGAAACAAGACATTGCCATACGGTTTTCGCTAGCCTATTTAGCTGTTATTTCTTCTATGAAAATAGTCGCATCAGTACATCTGAATTTTTGGAGAATTTGTAGTTTTCGGTTCTTATATAAAAAAAAGGCTCTAGCGGTTTCACTATGAATTACATAAACGTGTCATACGTGAAAAACCCTTTTATTTTAAAACGACGAAAAATAACATAAGGTATGTGTATCTAGTGTCAACTTTCTAACAAAAGAGAAGTAAAAAATCTTCCAATGCTGTGACAGAAAAAAATGGCGTTGGACATGGGGGGTTTCTCGAATAAACACATAACTTTTTCTGCAAATCATTTTATTTCGTTAGTGATCTGAATTACAATAACATAATAATACAAAGACAGGTCCATTTTGATGAATATCTTCAGCTGTGTCACCAGTAGTTGGCTATTCAACGGTTTTTTGATATTTGAGAAACACCACATGTCGAGAACTTGTGGGTTTTCTCAAACAAATGCATACCTTAGACGTTTGCTGCTTCGTAGGATAAGTGGGATTTCTACTTAAAATATGCATCTATCTTAGAAGAACATGTTAGGCTAAAAAAGTCGAAATGTAAGATCTATGTGGGGTTTTTCAAATAAACGATTCAAACATTTTTTGTATATTGGGTTTCAATTATTGCGTGTCATTTAATTTTTGCCTAATAAACCGATATCAGCTGATTAAAATTCATATCGTTGCTAACTACTGAATTAAGTTCTTCGGTTGATCGAGTTTAAATTCTATATTTGTCACACAAAGTCTCACAAACGAAAAGCTGAAAATGTTGTAACGGTTGCGGTATATTAGATTTAAGCCTGAAACAGTTTCCACCGAACTGCGTTTCTGCAAGTGATACCTTTTATCGTCCAAGTATAATTAGAGTCAAAATGATACCCTTTCCAAAGCTGCAAATATCAATCTCGGAAACGAAATCCACGTAGCCTGCAAATATTGCAGAGATCTGCGAATCGACCAGTAGCAGCACCTATCAAAAACTGACGCTCCAATTAGAGTGGGCTAATAGTGCAGTCCAATTGTAGCTAATTTCCTCAGCATATATTTGCATCGGTAAGAGCAGTCATTTTCAAGTGATTTAATCCCAATTCCTGACAGTCCAGTTTTCAATATTTTTGCATGAAATTTTTACATAAAGTTTAAAAGGAAATTACACAGGGAGCTATCGAAGCATTTTTTGAAAAAAAATGATTGGACATGAAATATGATCGCTTGAAGTTGCCTATTTTCTTCGTCAACTTTGTAATTTTTTAAGAAAAGCCAAGGAGCAAAAATGAAAAATTGCTTCGATATCACTCTGGGCAATTTTCTTTTAAACATCATGTGAAAATTTCATGTAAAAATATTGGAAAATAAAGCCTTAGGAATTGGGATTAAAAACATCTGCAAATCGCCTTCCTCTTCAATTTTTCAAATTTCGGGCGACGCGCTAACATGATTGTTTCCATTTCCTTCTAATGCAGCGCGCACCTGTTTATTTATCACGCCCATCGTCGGTTCCTTTTCAGCTCCCCGCATCTTCCGGAAAAACTATTCTGGATTGTAGGAGCAGCGTTAAACTCCTTACTAGCCAATGACCAAATTTACACCTGGTGAAATATAAACTCTATGAATCTCTCAAGTGATTCTGGCTGCATCTTTACTCGCAGATTAGTATGAACTTTATGGATGTCGTGCACGTGCTTTGCTCCGAGCTTAATTTCAATTTTTGGGCACTGAGGGTATCTATGCATCTTAAGAAGCTTCAGAATGTAGTTTGAGATTATCTGAATTGTGCCGTTATACTGACCAAAGGATTTTGAGAAACTGCTTGGTTAGAATAATTATGAAGCCTTCCCATACTGGTACTCGTATTTCATTCCCACCTTGCAACAGAACCTACTATCTAACATGCTCATTCCATTCTAGCCCAATATCATCATCATAGTCACAATGTCTTAACAGACATGTTGTGATTTCGTAAAATGCATTAAGTCGGAGCTAGAGTATTGCCGACACGAATATTATCAATAGTTTTGAGAACTGTAGCTCGCCATCGTTCGCGACTTACTGTCAGTTCAGTGATGCTCTTGATACTCATATCTAGCAACTGTGTCGTCGTATCCACCCAGCGTGTAGGGGAACGGCCACGGCGCCGCCCACTCGGGGCGTGACCCTGAACTACAAGTTTCTCCATATTACCGCTTCTGTGAACATGTCCGAAGAATGTAAGCATTCTCATCGACACAATGGAGGATAGTCTCTTTGGATTACCGAGCTCATCCAGTATGAAAACATTAGTTCGATGGGCGGTATAAGGAATTCTCAGCATTCTCCTCCACGACCACATTTCAAAAGCATCTATGCGAGCTCGATCTGCCTTTTTAACAGTCCAAGTTTCCGAGGCATACAAAAACATGAGGAACACAAGAGACTGAACCAGTGACATTTTGATAGCTTTAGTGATGTTATGGTCACGCCATATTTTAGTAAGCCTTGTCATGGTCACCCGTGCCTGTTGAATGCGCCGTCGAATCTCATTCTCACAGCTGCCTGAAATGTCGATCAAAGAATCGAGGTACACTACCTCACTACGGCCTAATGACTTTATTCCTCGATTATTGTTATGCATCTACGATCTGTATCTCGATAATAACCTTGGTCTTGTTGTAGTTAATACCAAGTCCATATGCTGCACTGTGTTGTTCTAAAACGTTCAGTAGAGCTACTAGTTCTTCCTGAGAAGCAGCAATAAGGGTTGTATCGTCAGCAAATCTTAGGTTAGATATTTTGCTTCCGTCAATAGCTATACCACCATTCCAGTTGTCCAATACCTGTCTCATCACAAATTCAGAGTAAATGTTAAATAACATCGGAGATAATATGCATCCCTGACGAACTCCGTTTCTGGTTGCTGTTTGACCAGACAGGTTACCATCAATTCTTACACGAACTGAGCTAGACTCATAGAGTTGCTGTATGAGAAATACTAAGTGGTAAGGGATTCCCATGGAGATAAGGATTTCCCACAGTTTAGGCCACTTTACGTTATCAAACGCCTTAGAATAGTCCAGAAAGCAGATAAAAACGGGAAAATAATGCTCTCTGGCTTTTTCAATAATCTGTCTTAAGTTTAAGATCTGTTCACGCCCAATATGACCACCGATAATGTCATGATTCTAGTCTTTGAATTATGGCCAATAGGACAGCTTGAAATCTAAATTCGAGTAGTAGAACAGAACAGTAGCCCTTCTTCAGTATTATTGCTGATCATTTCTTAATAATCTTTAATAATGCAAATGTGAGGAATGTGACGCTTATGAGTATTTTGACATACATCTCTTTGTGCATGTACCTTTATTTCAACAGCTATGAAATAATTCATATTTTGAAATTGTTTCCAACAGTCATAAACCTAGACGTAAATAATTATGGCAAGCAATTGAAGAAATCACCCTGTTGAAATCTGCTCGAGTTTCTTTATACGAGAAGCCTATAAATAAAGTAAGAATGAATGAAGACTCAATGTCTAATAAGGGTCTAGGGTATAGCGCACGAACTTGACAATCTAAGAAGCTGCGTATTGAGCGTGTTCCATTACTCCCGTATGTGTGACTAGAATGAGGCGAAGTAAGTCCAAAGGCAAGGTGCAAAGGTCCAAAAGTAAGGTCCAAAGGTCGCCATAAAAATGCACTTCGCATGCACAATGATTCAAAAAGCAAACTGAAGAATAAGGGTTGCGCTAGGCATTGCTTTGATATCGTGCTTGGTTGTTAAATTGTAGACATTTGAGGAATGAGGAATGATATTGCAGGTATTAACTATCAGATTTTAACATTTTATTAATGTAGTGTGAAAAGCAAGTAAGTTCTGCTCTACATAAGAATCCGTGTTTTACATGATACATATGTTCAAGTATGTGGTACAGAAAGGATGTCCGAATGGTTAGTGCAACAGGTAGGCTATAATAAAATTATTGTAATGTCAACTTTATATGCCAAGGCTCACTCGTTTACAATGAAAATTAATCGTTATTGAGGAAATACGATTTCGTACTCGGTGAAAATTACAATTTCATCTTTTTATCCATTTCTTTCTCACTACGATGCATACGGAAACTGCCACTTGAATGGAGTTTCAATTATAAACTTGCTATAGAATCTACTATTATGATTTGACAATAAGGTTTTTTTCGCGAGATCTCGGTGTAAAATGAACCGGGTATGGCCAGGTGACAAACGGGTTCCCTCTCCACGGCAGTTCTAGTTCCCGCAAGGGAACCGCCTTCCTATTGACATAACAAAATGTCACCCGCCAGTACCTCACCTACGTCTGGCTGGTAGGATTTCAGTTCCCGGTATCACTTGACCTTGTCATATTCGAATGACGTCACATCCGTCTTCCCCTATCCCCGTTTGACGCGAAAATTTCCAGTTCTGTACCCGGTAGTATACAGTGTTGGACCGAGATCTCGCGAAAAAAGCCTTAATGTTGTCTTAAAGATTAAAGGTTACCATATTACACTTTCATTGTAAAACATGGATAACTAGAAGACATTTTCTTTCAATCGATACGATAGGTAAGTGCTGTTGAGTAAAGGAAACTAATTATGATCTGAAAATTATTGTATCCTCCCAGGAATATATTTTTTCTATTAGGTACTACTATCTCAATATGGGGATGACTAGAGTACATATTATACCTACTACAAACTCATATACAAACTAAAAGACAAAAAAAACAGCAGCTTAAAGGCTTAAATGCTTAGGATATTACAAGGAAAAGAAATTCAAGAAGCTACAAATTTTGCGCACAACCATATTTCATAATTTGTCCTAAGGCTCACTACGGAGATAGAGTTAACAGGTAATCTATTCCATGAGTCAAACACACGATTAAGGATGAGACACTGACAGATGGCTGAATGAAATGGTTCCTTCCTCATCTTAAAGTTGTGGCCTCGGAGCTCACGAATGAGAGTTAGTACAGGTGGATCGCGTCAATTGTAAACGGTCTATAAAGGGATGAGATCACCTCGAAGTTTTCTGTCAGCAATTTGTACAGCTTCAGGCACTCTTCGTGAGAAGGTCTCCAAGCTCCATAAAGGATGCTTGTTACACGACACTGGACCGACCCAAGTAGGTTTCTGTCCCGCAAATAACTGCTTCTCACACTGGACCTGTGAATTATATTATCGGTCTGATGAAGATTTTGAACAAAAAGTTACAAGTGTTGTTGCTGCCATTCAATGATCATTCCATCATACGTGATAGTCGCTCAGTCTCCGAATTGACATGGAGGATATGTTCCGACCAGTTCAGGTCACCATTCGCTATAATCCCAAGGTCTGTATGAATGGTAACTATGTCAACAGTACGGTTGGCGTTCTTGAACGCGAACCTAGTGTTATTCCTTCCCAGATGAAGAATACAACATTTGAGAAAGTTGAGTGATAGCAACCAGCAATTCGACACTAGACGAAAGCATAGAGATCATGCTGCAGAACCGTGAGGTTCAGATTTTGTGATTATCTGCGTATGCCGAATACTTAAGTGATATAAGCAAAGGAAGCCTTGTGGTACTCCGCTGGTGAATGGATATCTGATGGTTATCATCACGTAGTTGTTGTGCACGACCAGTGTTTTAAGGGAGAAAATTGCCTGGGCTATGTTCATATAAACGTGTCATCTAGAAAGTGCGACGTCTCTCCCGATTTGCTACTGACATTTCTGCAATTAGGTTGGACCAGGAGCGTAAAATTAATATCCAACACAGACCCGTTGGCATTCTGACATAAAATCTTCCACAAATAGGGGTATCAGGTACTGAAACTTGTCCTTGTTTCAAGTTCGTAGCACTAGATTCATATATCTGGTAGATTAGAAGCTTTCCAGGATGATCCAATTATTACTTATTACATTTCCAATCGATACGCCTAACGTCACAAACTCCACAGAATAGAACATCGAAGAATGGTGGCTTGCCTGTCCCAGTCTTACAAAATCTATTACGGAAGATGTTCGAGTGAGCTTTCGCAAATAATAACACCAAAGGATCCTTACCAGGTCGAGGTCTCTACTTCCCGAACCACTCTCCTCCAGCATTTCTTCTTTCGGAGAACTTTGGCGCTGTGGAATGAGGTACCGGGTTATTTGTTTCTCGGCGGCTATAACCTGCAGCGTTTCAAATCAACATGCACCGACACTACTTATCCTCGCGCTCTCGCTTCTATAGCTCCATAGGCTTTCAGCCTTTCCGGGAGTCTGACCATTAAAAAAAAACTTAGGCCTTATTTTATTTGTTTTCTCATTTTTTAACGGACCTTCAATAAGCATATATTAAAAGTATTCTTGGTTCAAGAAATGTGCAAAAGCAAGGTAGCAGAATATGATGAAGAGGCCATGGAGCAATAACAAACGCATTTAAGGGGGCATTAGCTACATTTCGTAATTGGTCCCCTTTCCTCATTAATTTCCAACCTGTTTTATATTACTTCTTGCGGCCGATATTAAGTGTATGTACTACCAATTTAATTTCTTCGGCCATTTCGCATTTTAGCACCTGATGCTTGAGCCGAAATACACATGCGTACAGAGCGTACAGCATAAACTGTCCCTATCTGTAACCTATTGGATAAAGATGAACCTGATGAACTGAGTCAACTGGTACTCTCATTCTGATACCGAATTACCGATACAGACTTGGACCCTTGGACAGAAAGCAGACAGCGGAATAAGTGCGCAGTGGGAGGAAACCTTTTAGGAAAGCATGTTATGACTTTCGGGCAAAGACAATTCTCTTCTTATAAAATCACATCTTTATCGTAAAGGCGTGGCCTTTGCAACAAAATAATAATTGATCAAGGTAATTGAGGATTTTAGCCAACTCGTGAATATTCTTCACTTAAGATAGTATTTCTTTAAAGGGAGGTTATGGCTTCCTCCGAAGATAATTTTTGGTAAAGATAATGCATCTCCTTGATTCAAGGCAAGTGCTTTTTCAGCGCGCATATTCATATCGACCGTTAGCTATCGCAAAGCAAGTGGAATATAGAGCCTCGCATTTATGATTGCAAGATCCTTTTGGTAGTGCACGCTCGTTGTAAGGGCACTACACGCATTAGACGTCTTTCTCTGTGTTTCCATTTTTGCTAGCTTCGTAATTTAAGTAACTTCGGCATGAATTGTGATAAAATTTGTGTAGCCATATGCTGTGGGTTCATAGTAGGTAAGGCTGCTTACATTTTTGAAAACTGTGCAAGATGGGCGGCAAATTAGCGAAAAACAAAAATTTTAAAATATTCCTCAAACTTCGTTTTTAGGCGTTTTAGAGGGGCCTGATCATTTCCTACTCTTTTTTGGTTGAGGATGAAATTTTGATGGATCAGGGGTAGGAGTTATAAAACTAAAAAACTTTCTGTTTGCAAAATGGACTGACCATTGGCCTGTGGAAAGAAGACCTAGCGGCGTAATACACTTTTTAGCTCCATTCCAAAATTGCCGTGCCTATGACAGAAACCAAGAGACTTTCTGATGCCTGCAAACATACGAAGATACATCTGTCAGATTATTGCCTTTGCATTTTATATTTGTGGAATGATTGGATACATCCATAATCCTAACGTGTATCTTGGAAACTACTATTACTACTTATATGTGATTAAATTTTGACACCGTGTTGCTACCATGGAAGAAATGGTAACAGCGTATCGCTGCTTAAACTCTTGCCAGTGGTTCAGTGCTGAGAAGCACACTAATGACAATGGAGTCAAAATAACAACTAATTTAGATTAACCGATATTATAAAATTTAGACCTTGCAAATATCTACTTAATATAAACAGAATGTCAAACTAATTCCAAGACTATACTATTATAGTCCCGAATGAATTTTATAGACGGTACTAATTTGACAGTAGCGTAGCTATGAATGTCCTTAAATCGCTCTAAATTCCTCGTCTCTTCTCTCCAATACACGCTTGCTCTATTGAATCTGGCAGCATGCGAAACTAGAGCAATTTTTAATTAAACTTGGCTGTTCGATTGATCTCGAGCGAAAAGACTCACTTGTAATTTTCAATTACCAGCTGGCCCGCTTGCAAGTCAATTATTCGGGATTGTATCAAAGAACAGCACTCGGTAAATTGAATTTTTGACTTTGCACGACACCTTTCATTGCCTATTCGGGCTAAGGCAAAGGACTCGACAATTTGGAATTGAATACACACGAGCTGGTTCGTTCAATGATTTGGGCTTTACTGATCAGTACACATACATAAAAATAAAGTCTTGGACCAGGACTATATACATTCATTCAAGTATACCATATCTTCCTATATGCGCAAATCTGTAGTCAGTAGCGTGCCAAGGTCATCGGGGGCCCCCCCGCAAATTTGTTTCACGCCCCCCCCCCTTCTGTTTAAAAAAATATTTCAAATTGGTTTATATTATATGGCCACTATGAAAGCAACAAATATATCAAATATTTGGTCTAGGTCTATGCCTTCTGCCTTTTCACTTTCTATAAAAATGAATGCCAAAGAACTGAGGCGCGATTCACCCATTGTCGATCTTGCAAAATTTTTTATTAGTTTTTTGTTTTGAACATGAGCTTGCTTGAGCCGATGTAACAGGCAGTACTAGAAACAACTGAAATGCAGTGCAAATCTCAGGTAACTAATCAACAATTGATCTTTTTGGAAATTAAATCAGAAAATTCCCTAATACTGTTGAGATTTTTCAGAATTACAGATAGAAGATTTTTTATTTGAATTGATTACGATGCAAAATTCAATAAGTGTTTTGGAGTTTAAAATATCGAATTTTGAATAGACATAGTGAATGCCTCACACCTATTTTTAGTTGTGCTAAATTAGTTCTCGGTATGTGTTGAATACTAAAATTTTTAAACGATTTTTAGGGTCTTCAATTGGATCATCAATCGCCGTTTCATCAAAAAACTTTTTAGTAATACGAATTCTTTTGTCTATTAATTGTGGCTCAAACCCAATTTGCCATTGTTAATGAAGTTTTAAAGACATTTTCAAAATTATTTCTTAAATTTCCTAATTGATCTGGAAAACATGCATTTAAATCTGTGGCTTGTCCGATATCTATATGACTTTTTTGCAAACATTTTGAAAGTAAATTGACGTTTTCACGTATTTTTCCTTGAAATATTAATAAAAATACAAATTCAGAATTCTCTATTTTATTTCAGCCCTATCATATTTTTCTTTGCTATTATAGCTAGATTTGATAAAAATTCAACGACGACTAAATATTTACTTTTTAATGAAATTATCTATTCGATCCTGGATGACTATCTGGTGGGACATAATTTTTTTAAAGTTAATCATACAGTTTTACTGTTTTTTAATTCAGTGTTTAAGGCTTGCCAACGAGGCACACTTTTGCTAAAAAACATAAAGTGACTGGATGGTGTCAAAGGAAGCCCCCCTGATGCTCGGCCCCCCCCCGCACCGCGGGCCCTGCGGGCCCTTTCGGCACGCCACTGGCTGTAGTAATCTTAAACCAAGAATGTGATGTGTCAACATTACTTCTCACACCGATAGGTGTGGGGAGTACTGTGATCGCGTGATATAATACACTTTTTGGGCCTTTGATGACATCTACATAACCAAAATCCACGTCAGTCATTTTTGTCGGTCTGTCTGTCTGTTGGTCGATCTGTCTGTCTGTCTGCTGCTATAGTTTTGAAAATCGATGCGGAGTAATTAGAAATAAACGGTAAAAGCTGCAATCTTGGTTTTTAGGCGTTTTAGCGGTTGCTGATCATTTTCTACTTTTTTTGTGGAGGTGAAGTTGAGGTAGTTGGGGGGTGGGTTATAGAGTTATAAAACTGAAAAATTATTTGTATTCAAAATAGGGTCCCCGTTGCTCTGTGAAAGGCCTAGCGGCATAATATACTTTTTCAGATCTATCTATATACAGGGTGAGTTTTTAGTACCGGCTCGGTCGATAACTCCACTACTGTAGAAGACAGCGAAAAAAGTTGTATATAACTCTAACTAACTGTATATCCACGGATATGCTGCTTGCTGAGAAAATATTTAGATTTATACAGGGTAATCAGTAAATGCGTGGTGATGCAAACATGCATTTTTTTTAAATGAGACAGCTTATATATTATTCCATATTCAAATTCTACTAATGATTTCCGTTATTTCAATATAGGGTATTGTTACATTGTACAGGGTATTTCAAAAGTTATGACCATTTTTATATACAAATCACGGTCAAATGAACGTACTGTATATCAAAAAGTAATGAATCAAAAATTATTTTTTTACATGAGAAGATTAGAAATATCCTCTAGTTTTAAAATCCGCTATAAAAAACCCGCGAAGCATATTTGTAAGGAGGGGATGTAGTATGCAAAATCTAGATTTTCTCTTTTTTATTAAATGTAACCACCAATATTGTATTATACCAAAGAATTGCTTTTGATATGTTCTTTTATCTTTGTATAGCACTTGTTATGTTATGTGTCTGAGATATTTCGATTTTTCTACAAATTTTAAATATACCTTCTATTTGTTTACTAAAATTTATTTATTTTGAGAAAATACTATCAAATTTTGTTTTTGCTTAACAAACAACTAAAATATAAGGCCATAATAATACTTAATCAAGTCAAAACACTGAACTAACGATATAATATAGGTCAAGTGTGCTGAGGAAACAATTTTAAAGACGTCATGCATAATTATCAAGCAGATGTATCAGGTAGGGTATGCAATATGAAACGACACAGTCCAAATAAAACGATTCTTCAATCTTTCAAACGCATTAGTTTTAGACTTCCTCCGTTCTGGATATTGCTGTTCATAGTTGATATATTCTAGAGGCAAGCAGACAATTTCTCAAAGATTCTCCTAAATACCCTCAGAGGAAAAATTAATTTTTAGAGCTGGTTTTTCCCACAGTACGGAATTATTGAGCAGGTTATGAAAACTGTCAATTTTTCAAAGCACCCTGATAAATCTGCTTGATAATTATGCACGACGCCTACAAAATTGTTTCCTCAGCATATTTGACTTTATTGTCTCGATGATTTAGGGTTTTGACTTCATCAAATAGTATCATGACCTTATAATTCAGTTGTTCGTTAAATAGAAAAAAAATTAGATGGTACTTTCTCAAAATAAATAAATTTCAGTACTCAAACAGTAGCTATATTTTAAATTTACCGAAAAATCGAAATATCTCGGAAACTGGTGGACGTAGGTACAACGAGTGCTATAGAAAGATGAAAGAGCATATTAAGAGCAATTCTTTGAGATAATAAAATATTGGGGGTTACATTAAAAAAAAAGAGAAATTTTGGATTTTGCATTCTACATCACCCTGTATACGAATATGCGTCACGGGCTTTTTTATAGCCGATTTTAAAATTCGAGGATATTTTTAATCTTTTCATGTAAAAAAAATAATTTTTGACTTATTACTTTTTGATATACAGTACGTTCATTTGACCGCGATTTGGATATAAAAATGGTCATAGCTTTTGAAGTACCCTGTATGATGTAACAAAACTATATTGGAAGAACGGAAATCATTAGTAGAATTTGAATATGGAATAATCTATAGGGTGTCTCATTTAAAAAATGCATGTTTGCATCAGCACGTAGTTATGGATCACCCTGTATAAATCTAAATATTTTCTGAGCAAGGAGCATATCCGTGACTACAACTCTTATGAACAACTTTTTTCGCTATCTTCTATAGTAATGGAGTTATCAACCGAGCCGGTACTAAAAACTCACCCTGTATATTGCCTTTGCCTATTACAGAAGCCAAGGGAGTTAGAAGAGGAAGAAGAATTTTCTGATATATACAGTAGTACCACTGCTTTAGGTCATTCTGTATTGTGTAACGGTAATTATTGAATTAGTTTTAATGAAACTTTGACGCAGTGTCACTATCGTGGCAAGAATGGCAAGCGCGTATGGTTTTTAGAAATCGTGTAGGTGGCGACCCAGCAATAATAAAAAAAATAAAGATATAGAAATAACTCAAACTTCGTTTTCATGCAATTTAGGGGTTTCTGATCGATTGGAGGTAGTGAAACTGAAAAAGTTGTTGTATTCGTAGTGGGTTATTCATTGTTATTCATTATCTCGTGAAGAAAGGACATTAATATACTTTTCAGCTTTCCGACTGCTGCACTACTTTAGACAGAACATAACTTTTGAAATTATGTTATTGTACACAATACACAAAGGGCCCACGCTTTTTTCATAAGCATACTAGAATTTTTAGTTCATTGTTGCTTTAAGCTTATTTTAAAAAATGGAGTCAAGTTGATTGACTCTGTACTTCCCACACACAATGATGATACCATTTTATTATTTCCCGTTGAATGAAGCTATTGTCTAAAATCCCCTTGCAACTAAATTATCGCCCATTCGTCCGCAAAAACAACATCCAGCACAAAAAACCCTCATAAATAGTTTTTTTGCGTCTCCCTCCTTTGGAACTAGAGCACCGCAGTTTTTTTTCTACATGCCTTAACTGGACGATCGAAACGATCAAGAGCCTCCAACCCGTTTAAAAACGAAGTTTGAGCTAATTTTATGTTTCTGGTTTTTTGATTATTGCTGCTCCGCCACTGACATGGTTTTTCAAAAACAGAGTCGTTTTTTATTCTCGCCGCGGTAATAAATTCTGCGCCAAAATTTTATTAAAATCAATTCAATAATTTTCGCTTTACGCAATATACATAAAACGAAATAAAGCAAAACTCGTATGTACAGAACACAAAATTGGTTTCTATAATAGGCAAGCCAATGTTCGGATGGACCTAAAAAAGTGTAATATGCCGCTAGGTATTAAGTTCCTTGGTTTTTATAATAAGCAAGGCAATGTTCGGATATACGTAAAAAGTCTATTTGTTGCTAGGCTTTTCATTCAAAGATCAATGGACAACCCATTATGAATGCAACACATTTTTCAGTTTTACAACCCCCCACCCTCCAACCACCCCAAATTCACCCTCACCCAAAGAAACGTAAAAAATGATCAGGAACCCTAAAACGTCTAAAAACTAAGTTTGAGCTGTTTTTACGTTTTTAGTTTTTTTATTTTTGCCGCGCTGCCACCGAGCCGATTTTTCCAAAACATACGCATTTTCCATCCTCGCCGCGGGAGTAGAAATCAATTGAACAATTTTCGTGTTAGGCGATATCGAACAATCTAAAACAATACTCGTATGTATACATCACAAATTCTAAGTCCCGTGGTTTCTACAATAAGCATGCAACGTTCGGCTGGACCTAAAAAAATTAAGTCAAGTTGATTGACTCAGTACTTCCCACACATTACGCTGATACCAGTTTATTATTTTCCCATAGCATGAAGCTTTAGTCTAAGATCCCTTGCAACCAAATGATTTCCAACCCCCCCCCCCCCCCTAAAATTGTCTTATGCCGCTAGGTCTTTCCTTCACAGGTCAATGGACAGCCTATTATCGATACCACAAACTTCTCAGTTTTTCAACCCTCACCCCCCGCAACCACCTCACTTTCACCCCCACCCAAAAAACTGGTAGGAACCCCTAAAACATCTAAAAACCGAATTTGAGTTGCTTTCATACTTGTCGCGTTCTTTGATTATTGCTACGCTGCCACTGACAAGATTTTTAACAAACATACGCGTTTTCTATTCTCACCACGGTAACAATATACTGTGTCAAAATTTCATTTGAATCAATTTAATAGTGTCCACGTTACAAAATACAAAACGATTTAGACCAATAAATTCTCGCATAGTATACAGAAAATTCTAAGTCCCTTAGTTTCTGTAATAGGCTAGGCAATGTTCGGATGCACCTAAAAAGGTGATTTGTGTCGCTAGATCTTCCTTCACAGGTTAGTGGACAGCCTATTATGAGTACAAGAATTTTTTTAATTTTTCAACCCCCAACCCCCCAACCACCCCAATTTCACCCCCACCCAAAAAAAAACGCAGAAAATGATCAGGAACCTCTAAAACGCCTAAAAACGAAGTTTGAGCTGTTTTTATATTTTTAGTTTTTTTATTATTTCTGCGCCGCCACTGGCACGACTTATCAAAACCATACGCGTTTTCCATCTTCGCCATGGTAGTAATACTGTGTCAATATTTCATTAACATCAATTCAACAGTTTCCTCGTTACAATGAACTAAAGTAATACTCTCGTATGTTTACATAAAAAAGTCCTTTGCTTTCTGTAATAGGCAAAGGCAATGTTCGGATGGACCTAAAAAAGTTATTTATGTCGCCAGGTCTTCCTTCACAGGTCAGTGGACAGTCTACTATGAAAGCAACAAATTTTTCAATTTTACAACCCCCCACCCCCCAACCACCCCAATTTCACCCCCACCCAAAAAAAAGTAGAAAATGATCAGGGACCCCTAAAACGCCTAAAAACGAAGTTTCAGCAATATTTAATTTTTTTTTGTTTTTTGCTAATTACTCCGCCGCCTATGGACCGATTTTCAAAATTATAGGAACATTACCTACTACGACCCCACAGCATACCGCTTCCCAAACTTCATCACAATCCATGCAGCGGTTACTGAGATTACGAGGGTAGAAAAACGCGACAGACAGACAGACAGACCGACAGACAGACAGACAGACAGACCGACAGACAGACAGACAGACAGACAGACCGACAGACCGACAGACCGACAGACCGACAGACCGACAGACCGACAGACCGACAGACAGACAGACCGACTGAAATGAGTGACGTGGATTTTCGTTATGTACACATCATAAAACGCCCAAAAAACGTATTATCTCAAAATCGAAAATTTTCGCGATCACAATACTCCCCTCACCTATCGGTGTGGGAAGTAAAAAAAAGTGTATGATGCCGCTAGGTTTTTCATTCATATATCAATGGACAGCCCATTACGAATACACTAAATTTTTCAGTATTACAACCCCCCACCCCCCCAACCAACCCAAATTCACCCCCACCCAAGAAAAAGTAGAAAATGACCAGGAACCCCTAAAACGCCTAAAAACGAAGTTTGAGGCATATTTGAAATTTTTCGATTTTTGCTAATTAGTCCGCCCCCTGTATAACGATTTTCAAAATTATAGGAGCATTACCTACTACGACCCCACAGCATAACGCTGCCCAAATTTCATCACAATCCATGCAGCGGTTTCTGAGATTAGAAGGGTAGAAAAACGCGACAGACAGACAGACATACAGACAGACAGACAGACAGACAGACAGACAGACAGAGACAGACCGACAGACCGACAGACAGACCGACAGACCGACAGACCGACAGACCGACAGACCGACAGACCGACAGACCGACAGACCGACAGACCGACAGACCGACAGACCGACAGACCGACAGACCGACAGACCGACAGACCGACAGACCGACAGACCGACAGACCGACAGACCGACAGACCGACAGACCGACAGACAGACTGACGGAAAAGAGTGACGTGAATTTTGTGATGTATACATATACGAGTATTGTTTTAGATCGTTCGATATCGCGTAACGCGAAAATTGTTCAATTGATTTTAATGAAATTTTGACATAGTATGTCTCCCAAGGCGAGGATGGAAAACGCGTATGTTTAAGGAAAAGTGGGGTCAGTGGCGGCGCGGCAATAATAAAAAAAATAAAAATATAAAACAGCTCAAACTTTGTTTTTAGGTGTTTTAGGGGTTTCTGATCATTTTCTACGTTTTTTTTTGGGTGAGGGTGAATTTGGGGTGGTTGGAGGGTGGGGGGTTGTAAGACTGAAAAATTTGTTGTACTCATAATGGGTTCTCCATTGATCTTTGAATGAAAATCCTAGCAGCATAATGCACTTTTTACGTACATCCGAACATTGCCTTGCTTATTATAAAAACCAAGGGACTTATAATTTGTGATGTATACATACGAGTATTGTTTTATCGTTTAGATTCGTTCTATTTTGCGTAACGCGAAAATTACTGAATTGATTTTAATGAAATTTTGACACAGTATTACTACCGCAGCGAGGATGGAAAACGCGTATGTTTTGAAAAATAGTGTCAGTGGCGGAGCAGCAATAATAAAAAAACTAAAAATATGAAAACAGCTCAAACTCTGTTTTCAGGCGTTTTACGGGTTTCTGATCATTTTCAGTTTTTTTGGGTGGGGTGAAATCGGGGCGGTTAGGGGGTAGTAAAACTGGAAAATTTGTTGTATTCATAATGATCCATCTATTGACCCGTAGAAGAAATACCTATCGGCACATTACACTTTTTTAGGACCATTCGAACATTGGCTTGCCTATTACAGAAACCAATTTTGTGATCTGTACGTACGAGTTTTGCTTTATTTCGTTCTATGTTTATCGCGTAAAGAGATAATTATTCAATTGATTTTAATAAAATTTTGACACAGAATTTATTACCGCTGCGAGAATGGAGAACGACTCTGTTTTTGAAAAACCGTGTCAGTGGCGGCGCAGCAATAATCAAAAAACCAAAAACATAAAATCAGCTCAAACTTCGTTATTAGACGGGTTGGAGGCTCTTGATCGTTTCGTATCGTTCAGCTCAAGCATGCAAAGAAAATTGTGGCGCCCTAGTTCCTAAGGAAGGAGACGTGTGTTGGATGTTGTTTTTGTGGGCGGATGGGCGATAATTTAATTGCAAGGGGATTTTAGGCTATAGCTTCATGCAATGGGAAATAATAAAGTGGTATCATCATTATACGTGGGAAGTACTGAGTCAATCAACTTGACTCCATTTTTTTTAATCAGCTTTTAGATGTCAAAATAATTTGTATGTGTAAACCAAACTCCATTTATGGAACAGCTATGAGCTTACAAGCTCTTAATACGTCTTTGATATCCCTTGATACATTATGATGATATCTTTCATCGAATGTAAGGTAACGGTTGCTGAGACTACAAACAAAAACACCACTGGAAGGACCAACATAAAACAGTGCTACCAAAACGCCTCTTCATATATCAAGATTTACTCTATCGAATATAAAACTGATAGCAGATTATATGCTCGTACGAGTTATAACAACCATTCGGCTTAATGTTTGCTTTCCTTTCATTTATTTCCTTGCCCTTTAATAATCCATCGGCGGGAAGATATACAAGATAAGGTTTCAGTTTTCTTGGAACCTTTTAGCCTGAGTCTCTCTGTGCAAATCTTTCAAGAAATTAGTTTTCTTTCTAAGAATAAAGCTACAGTGACTGTAAGGCTTCCATTTCGTAAACGAAATGAATTTTCCTTTCGTACGGTGGATGCCCAATTGTTTGGATTAATCTAATTGATTTGTAGCTTGAAGCAGATCTGCATGCGCATTCATCCTCTTCTAAAAATATATTTTTGTATGCCTCGGAAACTTGGACTGTTAAAAAGGCAGAACGAGCTCGCATAGATGCTTTTGAAATGTGGGCGTGGAGGAAAACGCTGAGAATTCCTTATACAGCCCATCGAACTAATGTTTCCATACTGGATGAGTTCGGTAATCCAAAGAGACTATCCTCCATTGTGTCGATGAGAATGCTTACATTCTCCAAGCATATTCACAGAAGCGATAATATGGAGAAACTTGTAGTTCATGGTCACGCCTCGAGTGGGCGGCGCCGTGGCCGTTCCCCTACACGCTGGGTGGATACGACGAAACAGTTGCTAGATATGAGTATCAAGAGCGCCACTGAACTGACAGTAAATCGCGAATGATGGCGAGCTACAGCTATTAAAACTATTGATAATATTCGTGTCGGCAATACTCTAGCTCCGACTTAATGCATTTGAGGAGTTCACAACATGTCCGTTGAGACATTGCGACTATGATGATGATGAAAACTGGTAACAGAAATATTGGATCCTTATCGCGAGTCACTCAGAGCCAGTAATTTTCATGCAGCTTTGTGAAATAGTTTTCGTTATAGAAATAAAATTATTATGAGTTTGATTGCCACCCTATATAGAATTTTAGTCTTAGATTTTGAATCTAGCCGTTAAATAGCCAGAAAGAAAACCCTAAGAGCTCCGCTGATAGCTTGCTCTCGCAAGTACCTTTCTCAAGTTGTTGTTCTGGCACAATGTTAACATAGTTCTTAGTTTGTGGAGTAATGTATCACGGAAGAAATTCAATGAAACTAATTATTTTTTTTTTCGAAGGCGAATACAGTTCCTCTAAAAACCAACATTACAAAGAATGGAGGAAGAATCTATATGGCAGGAACCGCCGCAGCTTTATCGCCGCCAGAAATCACTGTAAGCAGCAGCAACAAGGAAGAGCACAAGCTAAAAAATAAGAACAAGCTCCTCTCATGTCCTAGTTCATCCAGAACGTTCTGGTCTGTAGCTAAGGCTGTTAGTCAGAACTTTTCCTATTTGTCAATACCACCCTTGATTAGAGAGTCCATTGCTTCTGCTCCTAAAGAGAGAGCAAACATCTTAGGCAGGCATTTCACAGCCAATTCTACTGTAGACTTTCAAGGAAATACTCCAATCACCACGATAAACGTGAGCTCGAGAATGGCAGAGGGCAAAATCTAACATCGAGATGTAAAAAGCATCCTCCAAAATTAAACACGAAGAAAGCTATTGGTCCTGACCAGTTTTCAAACTATGATATCAGCGAGGCGTGCTTCCCGCTGCATGGAAGATTGGCTGCGTACAACCCATTCCTAAGAAAGGTAAACAACCGATCCCACCAACGATAGATCTGTGGCTCTTCTTAGCATCATGCCTAAAGGGGTGATACACGTACGAGCAAGTACGCGTACTTATGACTCGATGACATTTTTCGCCTGTGTGTCACCGTAAGTACGCGTACTTTAAAACCGTCGCGCAAACCGCCGGCGATCCAACTGGTTTGAAATCTTGTTCGTAGCTTGTCTCCACTCGTACTGCGAGGGGCGAGCCACCACTTTGCTTCGGCAGGCCATCGGTGCGCAACGCTTCTTGTGTTTGGCGTTCGTTAAAAGTTTTGTTTATTTAGGAAAATCATCAAAATGAGTGATTTCAGCTTCACGTGTGTCACCGACGTGTAGCCGAGTAAGTTCGCGAACTTAAAAACCACGTACTTAAAGTTCGTGCGTGTATCACCCCTTTAAGGTTATACTCCTGAAATACGTAAACAAAAATAACATCATAAATGATCACCAGTATGGCCGTAGGTCTACGGGTGATCTGCTGGCCTACGTCACTCGCTTGTGGAACAGAGTAGTTGAAAATCATGGCTAATCTCGTGTTGTTGTACTTGTTATATCGACAGCTTTCGATAGAGCGTGGCATGAGGGAGTTCTGGCCAAGCTTGCTGCTTATGGACTACCACTTGGCCTGCGCCAGATGTTGAAGAACTTCTTAAACGACCGATCTCTGTTTGTTGTAGTCAAAGGCTGTTCCTCAGACGTATTTTCAATAAACGACAGTGTTCATCAGGAATCTGTCATAGGCCCTACACTGTTTCTACTGTACATCGACGAGCTGTTGGAAATAACATCCAATCCAATCTGCAGCTTCGCAGACGACAGTACATTAATATCGTACATGGAACCTGGCAAGCTACGATCGTCCCAAGAGACGGTACGTCGGCGACAGCAACATGCCTCACAGATCAACGTAGATGCCAAAACAATAAATTGTCGAGTGGGGATTAGTAGATAAAGTTCAATTTAGCGTACAGAAAACTCGGGCAACAACACTGACAAACAAGTCTCACGTTGCCTTACCATCTGTGGAAATGGAGGGTCACCCAATACTCGAGTCACCCTCCGTCAAGCTTTTTGAGATAAACATCCACAATCCTAGCACGACCGTGTCTTCAGTATTGCTAGAACGGTATCCCAGAAATTTGGAGTGTTGTTCCGCTGTAGGAAGCTGTATACACCAGAGTAGCTACTCCTGCTCGACAAAGCATAGATCGGACCATCGCTGGAGTCAGAAGGGAGCAGTTAGACTAATCGATATACCTATCCTCACAAAGGACTTCCACAGCCTGGAACATCGAGGAAGGGTGGCTGACCTATCGCTGTTTTACAGATTTTGTCACGGAAGTTGTTCGAGTGAGCTCCCCCAAACAACAACTCCAAAGGTCGTTTGCACAAGGAACACTAGAGATGGTCTGCGAGCTCATCCTTACCACGTCGAGGTCCTTACACCCCGAACCAGTCTCCGCCAGCATTCCTTCCTTTGGAGAACTTCGATGCTGTGGAATGAGCTGCCGGGGAGTTTGTTTCCCGACGGCTACAACCTGTAGCGTCTCAAATCTAACGCGCCCTGATACTTATCCTCTCGCAGCGCTTCTACAGTGCCATAAGCTTTTAGCCTTTACGGGAGGTAGAGCATAAAAAGTACTACTACTCTAAAATTTCTATAAGAAGTACAACACAGGATTCCCCAAGCTGGTAAAGCTGTCACATATGAGAGAGACTAAAAGATAGACCAGCGTATATGGGGGCAAAAAATATTTAACCTGGCCATGGAAGAACAGCATTCGATCAGATTTTCGCATTGATGAAACATCTCATAGCAGGTGTTCAACTGTCTCGTCTCATCTTCCTTTTCGAATCCCATGCACAGGGCTCTATCTCTTAACCTCACATTATAGAGTTGTGGTATAAATACGACCGCTTTCAGCCAGCCGAGTCGATTTCAGGTTAGGGCCGTAATAAGACGTGAATTTCAATATTTTCAATTTCTAATCATTATTAATCGTGAGATTTAATATAAATTCTTAAATCGTCGGTACAGAGTAATACGCGATACTCATCTTTTTACGTAATTATGGTGATACTTATGAGCTTTGAATAAGAAGAAGCCTAAGTGACCCTATATTTTTTGGACTGTAACATGGCCAAAAGCCAGACTCCGTTGCAGGTTGATTGTGCTAACGCGTAGAAGCCATAAGGATGAAAAGAAAGAGAGAATAGAGGTGATTCTCAATATATTGTTTTCCATCGCTTTCATATAGCTTTTTCACCTCTCAGCTTCTTTTACATTATCGAATAGAACTTTATCTTGCACCTAGTTCTTGACTTACACTTATAATAAGAAAATATTTATTTAAAACAGCTTAAACTTCAAAGTACTCTCCTTTCTGTTCTTATCCCATCGCTTTATCTACTTGTCGTAAACTTCTGAGAAACTATTTTTTTATAGTTTGTCACACCGAGCAAGGTCGGAAGAGTTAGCGGGTTGTTGACCATAATTGTCACCCCTAATTCTTCAATTGTTCGTCGACAAATCGCTGGGAGCCGAAGCGCTGTCGCTATACAGTGTCCAAACGTCGTCTTTGTAAAACAGTCGTTTTTATTTATTTATTTACCTATTTAACGGAAAATTCCATTTTTACAATTATTGATGACATTCAAGTTTAACACAGTGGCAAAAAAAATAACTAAAAGTATACCTATAAACTTGGTTGCAATGTGGAGCTGTATCTGGACATAGACAGGTAGAACGACTACTCAACTACATCATAGGGTAGCTATGGGGTTATTTAGCAGTTGAGCAGCTAGAAGTATTACCCCACGCGACCTTAAAGGCTTTCTGGATGCGCTCTCTTAACATAGCTCCGAAGGGCAAGACAAAAAGGGGCTTAGGATTTTGGTCTCGGCAGCCGTTTATGCCAACCAATCAACTGAAATATTGCCTTTAAACTGTGAAAGCCTAGTGCTATTGATATGTTGCCGGTGAGTGTATTCGTATGTGCTTGAGGGCAATCCAATGCTATGCTCGGTGTTAGCTTTAAAGCGCTAGCAAGCCCGTGTCGCTTGGCTGCTATCTGTATAAATTCTGACATTTCTGTTAGTGATGTCCTTTCGGACAGTTTGGACATATTTTAACATGTAAGAAGAAGGCTAGATTTGAGATGGTATTTATTCTTCTTTCAACAGACATCAGCGTGATATTATTGAAGAAGGAAACAGGTTCAGTTTTCCCGGACCCTACCGCAAGTCTCTGAGAGTCGTGTAATTTAGTTGAATTTTTTGTACAAACTGAGGATTTTTTTTCCCAAGAAAAATATCAATATTATTGTGAAGGCCACACTACCTATACCAATTACAAGCTAGCCGCCAAATAGCCAAAAAAATCTCAAAATATTTAAATAATGTTTACCCAAATACCCATATTTGTCGAGTTCTTAAACTGTAGCTGAAAAAATTTTATGATATCAAATATTTGAGGCACCCAAAAATGATATTAAACACACACTCACACATGCCTTCTGGACTTAAAGAAAAATTTAACAATCATGTAAAACATACCACCTCTCTTTATCTGCATTTTTTCAAACAATGAAGGTTTAAGAATGGAAGGAGTGTGATTCTAAAGGCTACACCTAGAACTGTCTATTGCCTCATATTTTCGTATCATTCCAGTGACAATAGCTGTTTTCGCAGAGATGATCCCTAACATGTACGCCACATATCCACAATAAATTTGGAATTTATCAAATGCGCATGCGCGTATTCAAATTAATTACAAATTTTTCAGGTCCGCCAACGCTTATCCAGGTTTTATGAGAAAAGAGGTGCGTAGACCTAAAACATAAACCACAAACCCTGGCAGATAGGGTTTGCCACAAAAGTACTTCAGAACAGAGCGATGGTTTATCTATGGACTTCAGAATTTTACCACAAACTTTACCGTAAAAGAGGAATCTTGAATTACTACTTTTGAAAAAACTATAATTTTCTTAATTCTAAACCTAGTAATAGAAGTCCCTCCATGCTATTAAAAGCTTGATCATCTAGGTGATTCAGTCTCGAGTTCAGATACTTCTGATGTCAAAGTGCGCCTGTGCTTGACCCGTAAAAAGCCATATTGATTTGTTGCTTGATTCGTGGATTATATAGCAGCCCAGCATTTGGATGATTTAAAAGCACAGCATGTTTTTACATTTCCATTGAAAACAAGAGCCCAAATTACTATTTTGGAGAGCACCGTCATTAACAAATCGAACGCCTGTAGCCTGTACCTGTTCGACGGTGTGTCGGATTTGCTTATTTCGAAAAGCTAATTGGACAGCTTTTAGAAAGTAACAGTACAAAGCTGTGATCTTTATTTAGAAAATGTTTGTGTGTACTACAGCAGGCAGATATTTTGAGTGGCTATGTTCACATTCACAGAATTAAATATTGCTTAAATTACTCGGGGGTTTTAAGGGGCTTTCGTAGCAGTGCAAATATCAGGTGGGGGCAAATAGGCAGGTAAAATAAATTAATGAACATTTTGAAAGAGCCAATGGCACATTATAGAAGTTAGTAATGTCAAAAGGAAGAGGCATTATCTGTCTATTGAGAAAAGTGTGGAAGGTAAGTAATAGTGATGTAACAGCAATGTAATAGTAATATAATGTGTGATGACATGATTGAGATGGCTCCTGAGGAAACAGAGGCAATCATAATGCGCGGCCCAATTAGCAAGGGAACCATCGTGGTCTTCAAAGTGCAAGTCCTGACAAGCAAGCCCATAGTGTACCTTGGGGTCAAAGTGAATAACAGGTGTTATGGAGAATACCTTAAAAGGGTAGTGATAAAGGCCTTAAGAAAGCGGCAATACTGTCACTTAAGATACCAAATGTAGGAGGGCCCAGTAGTTAGTTACAGAAGATCATTACTGTGCTAGGCAGAATAGTCGGTCGTCCTATATGGAGGTCCTCTGTGGTGTAAGGCCAGGAAAAGGAAAAAGCACCAGAAGGTCGTGGACAAATTGCACAGCAAGTCTCTGCTGAGGGTGGCACGATATCTAGAAGATCCTTGCAGGTGATAACGGCGATGCCACCCTTATACTTGCTGGCTGAAGAGATGGCGCTGATCCGCCATGGTCAAGCAGGCAGTGCGATGTACCATGCTCAAGCTAAAAGGCAGAGAGAGAGAGAGAGAGAGAGTAAGAAGAAAGGCATATGGAACGAGGCCACTGTTGTCGCATAGTAGACTAAACGACTATTATCGTCGATAAAAGAATGATTGAAATGCAGTCATCGACAGCTGTCTTATTTCTTAATGCAGGCACTGTCTGGGCATGGGTCATCTCGAGTGTATAGGAAAAGGATAGGACGAGAAATGCCACCATTGCGAGGTGGGAGGCACGGTCGAACATGCCCTGTTTCTGTGCGAGAGGGGGTCATACAGACAGAGGGAAAGTCAAAAACTGGATGGTGACCTGACCTCAGAGACTATGATCCTGCTGATGCCGTCCAGCATCATACATAGGATCACCAGCAAAATGCTCTTTGCAAAAAAGAAGGAGCAACGAATACAAGATTAAATGAAGATCATAAAGGTATTCCTAAATGGTATAATAATTACCTCATCTTGCATTGCGAAGAATGTCGTTCGCGATGATGCCCTGTGCACATGGTGACAGAGCACCAGAGGTAAGAAGAGCTTTAGCCGGTCGGGCCGCGGTGACATGTCGGATGGACGCGTTCGCGCCCATTGGACATGTATTGTGATCAGAAGACTGGTTTAACGTCGGGCGGGTAGACTCCCGGGTGCGCGAGTGCTTCTATCTTTGGGATCAAGCCGATTTTCCTAGACCCTCTGTAATAAAAAAATTGTAATGTAGTAGTAATACAACACAAATATGATAGTAAGCTAATAGTAATATAATCGTAATACAACAGAAACAAATGTCCAGAAAAAAATTAGTTTCACAGGACTGGCAGGTGAATTTGTGGTTCTTGGGTTTTAGGCTGGCGTCGTTCAGCGTTAAAGCTTGACATTTCACCACCACGAGTGGATGGCATCTCCAGAAGCTATTTCACTTCGGCGAAAATAGCTTCTGAAGATGTCATCCACTCGTGGTAGCGAAACGTCAAGCTTTAACGCTAAACGACGCCGGCCTAAAAAACCCAAGAACCGCAAATTCATTGGACGATGGCCGCGAAAGCCTTACACAGTATATAGGACTGGCAGGCTTGTAAAGGTTATAACAATAGAAAGCTATGACATTTACCTAAAAAGTACCCATTTATACAGCAGCAGGCAAATATTTTAGGTTGCTACGTTTACAGACATGCAATTAAGTACTGAAATACTGCGTAAATTACTTGGGTGTCTTAGAGGGCCCTTGCAGTAGTGCAAATAATAGGTGTGCGCAAATAGATAGGTAAAATAAAATAATGTATCTTTTGGAAGAGCCAATCGCAGACTAGAAATCAGTGAGCCCAAAGGAAACCCAAGCAGCATTACAACGTTGTCATTACGTTGCGCATACGTCGCATTAGACAGACTCAACGTCGGGCCCGACGTCGTTTCGACGTCATGTCAACCTGTATTTGTACCTAAATGGGGAATACAGATTCGGGTCGCTACGACGTCGGGATACGACTTAATAGGGAACGTGTCTACCCAGTTGCCTACGTCGTCCATACGTTGGGTATTGTACACCTAAATTTAGTTGCTAGATACGGACATTATTCTGTGATTCGTTTTCCTACACCGATTGACCTTTGTTATACATAATAATAGTCAATGGCTTTTACCTTATATTCTAAGTTGAACGAAATGGATGATGCTCTATATTATATGTTACAAGACGGACATTATACAACCATAAGTGCACTCCGAAGCACGAAAGATGAATATAAATTTGTCAACGGAAGCTAGATTACTGAGAAATGTAAATGAGATACCCCGAAAAAATGACTCCCTACCAATATTCCAAAAGAAAATGTCATTATAAATTACTAATTAGCGTTAAGTGAACCAAAAATTTGTTTTTGATATATTATTGCTTTTGTTTTAAAAATGCTTTGTTATTGTTCTTTAATTACATATTACTAATTTCTTCACTCAGAGTTCTTTATATTCAGGTAAAATTCGAAGGTTTAATAACGTTTTCACAATGGCCGTCATCTGAAAAGCTGTCAAAGATGGCAGAATATACTGTTTTACGTAACATGAACCAAAAATGAACCAATTCGGACCGAGTCTCCAAATTTGGTCAACAAAGGCGACCAAAGTACGAGATACGACAGCCAACGGACGTACCAAATTCCAACGTCCTGCGCAGTGGGTAAATTTGTAGTGTTATTTCCGTATGACAAATGTGACAACGTTCGGGCGACGTCTTGGGTACGGGATTGAATCCGACGTTGTCTGTGGTGCTTTTTTGGTGTAAATGTAAAACCTTGCACTGGTTTATTATATATGTTTTAATTCTATACACAGTGAGAATATATCTAAATGGTAATGCCTGCTGGTGTTAGGCGTGGTCTCAATATATCACTTAAAACAAACTCAACACTAGAGCGAAAACACTTTTGGTAGGTTACGTTCACAGTCGTAGATGTGCACCATTCATAACCATTAGGTTGCGTTACCCGACGCCGCCGACCCGCTAACAAATTTATAGGTTATGTTTGTAATTGGTAAGGTATACGATTCACAACTCATAGTCGATTTGGCTGACGTTGGTAGTGACTTATTAATCCGCAACGTAAATTAGGTCACTGGAACGAAACGTCAGTTTAGGTCGGATAAACTGACGTGCATAAGACGTTGGCAAATCAGCAGAAAGCTACGTAGCGGATTTTGACGTCGGCGGTTCGTCGTATATACCGACTAACAGCAAGCAACGTCGATTTTGATATAACAGCGACGTCGTTGGTCGCCTCAACAAGTTGCGACCCCTATTTGCACTTAATTGGACGTCGCCTTAGGGCCACATTTAGGTCGAAGTCGGATAAATGCTTCTTGGGAAGAGGCATAATCTGTCTTAAATATACAAGGATTTGAAACAGTGAGCAGAGTAGTAATTAATAGTAATATCAGTCTGCACAGGAAAAGTTTAGTTTCACAGGGCTACGTGTCTGAAGTTGCGAAAAGAACTAATAATCCTCACTAACATGGAGTTTTGGTTTAAAGATAAAATTGAATTTCTAAAGCCACACTACCTAAATTAAATACCTACAGGGTATCCAGTTTTGGGCAATTCTGAATAACTTTTATTTTACCAGAGAAATGTTGAAAATTATGAGTTTCTTTATTGAAAGAAATAAACATTGCGTCCATTATTCTAAAGCTTGTAGTAGAAGTGCCGAAAAAGATACCCTTCATGCTTTATAAAAGGTGTGTCCCGAGGTGTGTTCTTTAGGAGATCCGGCATCTCTTAGTCCTAACGTGCGCCTGTGCTTGACCAGTAGAAAGCCATATTGATTTGCTGTTTGATTCGCGTTGTTGCTCTAGTATTTGCGTGATGTAAAACACAGCATGTTTTTACATTTCCATTCGAAACAAGGGCCGAAACTACTGTATTAGAGCAAGCTCACCATTTATGAACGTCCGTGTTTCGTGGCGTGTCGAGTTTGCTTATTTCAAAAAGCTTTTAGTAGATAACGGTATAAATCTAGGAACTTCATCTGTACGGGGTGGTCCAATAAGCGTGCGGTGCTGTTAGTGGTCTTACCGTTTAAATTAGAAAAAACCTTTTTGAGTATAAAGCATTTATTTTCAGATGGCCTACTTGCAAAGATAACTTCAAAGATGGCGGACATCCGGATATTCCGGAAGTAGGCATCAAGTTTCTTATTTTATATTATTAGGGTTTTAAATTCGGCATCGATTTTTAGGTAAAGTTTGTTAACCATCGTTAATGTCTACGAAGCTTGTTATTTAGAAAATCTGACGTTAGTAGGACTTAAAAAAAATATGAATAGCTCAGAAACTGAGCCCCACAAAAACATGCGGTTTTCTGCCTCGAAACGAGTAGGGAACGTACATGTATCTCAGTAAGATAATTGTTTTGAAAACACATTAAATCAATAGACTACCAATTTTCAATGTGGTACTAGATTACAAGGGTCCCCGCAGCACCCTCTTAGACTGAACATTCCCCACTACACTGACCCAGCACTTCTGGTGTTCATTTGACACCCAACTGACAGCTGTCCGTAGTATGTTCTATGATATACCACATGCTGGTTCTGGCCCGATGGCAGGGAGTTCTGCACCTTTCTTGACACACCACCGGTGTTCCTCAGATATCTGTCCTATCTCCTACATTGTTTCTGCTGTACATCTACGAGCAGCTGGAAATAACATCAAATCAAATCTACAGCTTCGAAGACAACAGTACATTGATATCGTGCAAGCAACTATCATCCCAGGATACGATACGTCGGCGACAGCAACATGCCTCACATATCAACGGAGATATCAAAACAATTGAAGACACAAATGGATAAAGGCATCATGTAACATTTTTTCAGAAATGTGTATTTTTCATTTAATAAGCTTAAAATATGCTTCCATTTCATTCTTAAGTCCCTTTGCTATGTTATTTTGATAAATAACATCGATATTCAGGTGATAAAAGTGTTATGTACAATACTTTATTCTTTTCACAGTGGATAAAGGAGTCAAGGTAAGATAGAGTATAAAATGGTTCTATGAAAAAAATTTTGATGACAATGAAGGGCATCCAAAGAAAAACAGATAAACCAATTAGTGGTTAGATTAGTTTCAAGTTTTGTGTTACTTTTGGAATAAACAACACCAATATTTGTGTACGTAGCTATTTTTTCCATATCGTTTTAATACAGGCTATGCCAATTTTTCAAGTTTAAAGGTGTCATGTACATTCAGAGTACATTTTCCGTGAAATATAAAAGTATGTCCAAAGTAAAAACAGACAAAGAAAATACATAACTATGCTTTAAAAAAACTATATGCCCCAAATGTGCTGTATAAAAAAGTTCCAATCGGAAATCTTTAATTCGATTTTTCTCATAATAATTATTTTGTGACGTGACACCTTTATCCACTTGTGCCTTCAATTGACGAGTGGAGATTAGTAAATAAAGTACAGTTTAACGTAAAGAAAGCACAGGCAACAATTCTGACAAAAAAGTATCACGTTGGCTTACCAACTGTGGAAATAGAAGGTCACTTAATAGTCGAGTCACCCTCCGTCAAGCTTTTGGAGATCAACATGAACAATAACATGTCCTGGAACGACCACGTCGTCAGTATTGCTAAAACGGCATTCCAGAAGCTCGGAGTTTTGTTCCGCTGTAAGAAGTTGGATACACCAGGGAAACTGCTGCTCCTCTACAAGGTACAGGTCCGACTAGGGTTGGAGTATTGCTCCCATGTGTGGGAATGCGCTTCTAAGCACTCTATGATGCTTCCGGACACTATCCAGAAGTAAGGAGTTAGACTAATTGGTACGTCTAACCTCACTAGGGACGTCCGCAGTCTAACTATGTTTTACAGGTTTACAAATTACATCATGGAAGATGTTCGAGTGAGCTCTCCCAGATAATAATACCAAAGCCCGTCTGAAAGACGAAGACTACAGAGGCTCTGCAAGCCCATACTTTCAGTGTTCTGCATTCAAGTCTAACGTGCAACGATACTTATCCTCTCGCAGCGCTTCTACAGCGACATAGGCTTCCAGCCTTTGCGGGAGGCTGACCATAAGAAAACTTGCCGGCTCTCTCATTCACACCTACTCCCGTGTGACTAGGCGCCCAGGATAGTGTTACCTTGTTGACCTTTGCCAATGTTTTTAGAGTATTGCGGCTGTCCCACACTATTTTTGAAGCATAGATAACCTTTTTACTGTACATCCTTTATATATGCATATACTGCCGAATTCCATAACTGTCGCTATTTCTGCTTGTAAAACGGTAGTCAGTCTACCATAGATTGGCCTACTACTACCTACTATTCTATGTGCGAATGAATACTTAAAAATTTAAAATGTGGTGACATTATATGTGTAGCCACCTTAGTGTTTTAACTTTCGAGGAGATATGACTGTACTTCTGGAGACAAAGCAAGAATCTGCATTAGCTATTCTGTATTGTCTACAACCTACTATTACTACTGGATGAAGGCAAGCATGAAACCAAAGTTTAAACTGGACAACACTAAACTTTCAACTAGTTTTTTACCAGTTTTGAAGTGCAACTTGTTAGAGTACAGCAAGTTCGATTTGATGTAAAATATTGTATTTCGGAAGTCGCCGAAATGTAATAGCTTCAGAGGGTGCCATCTACTCGTGCTGGCTAAACGTCAAGCTTAAAAACCCAAGAACCATAAATTTGCAGAAAGTGTGGCGTACCTAAGTAGATAATTTCGAGTTCAAACGATACTACCCAAACCGCAGATGTAAATATTCCATACATAATACGGCTTTTAGTCCACTCGCGAAACAAAACAAGAGGAAAATATTCAAGCTGCCTATTATAACTAGAAGCAGAAAGCTCACAGCGTGCCCTTGTTGTTTTAAAGCCGGGTAAAATAAACGTCACTGTAATTTGTGACTGCGAACACGTTGAAACTTTTCTAAATACTGACGATTTTCACATTAACACAGTCTAACAGAGGCAGCGCCTGTAGGTAGAAATGGTAGCTCATGGGTTAATTATTATGAGGATATGCAGGAAAAAATTGTATCGTTCTACCGCATAACGTATTGGATTATATTATAAATTGGTGCGTAAACTTTTCTGCAGCTGGTCATGAGATCTAATTATCATGAGAGGGCCTGAGCTTGCTTTTTAGTTCGGATATCAAAACTCAATCCCGAATGTAACAGATTTGACCTTGGGGTTTCTACAAACGCTCATTCCAAGAAGATACCCATAAGTTTGATCACGTATTTAAGAGCTTTGAGATCATGAGAGGTCATATTGCAGTGTAAAATTTGACGGTGAGTTTAGCAGTCATTTATAAAAACCAATCCTAATTCCACTTACCTGATTTACACAGAGTCATTTCTTTTGGGGCAACATAATGACGAATTCATCATTTTATATGCCGACGATTAAAAGTAGGGGCTACCAACTCAATCTCTAAACTTGACGTTGGCAATTTCGCGAAGGGTTTTCAAATATTTTACAGCCATTAAGGTCAGGACTTCCGATCAGACTACTCGTGAGGTTTCGACACTTCAGCAATTCTCTCTCTTGAATCTGCGAAAAAGTAGGTAGTTATTTTATGAAATTGAGATGCTGACGTTAGAACAACCGTTATGATAAAATTCAAAGGCTTGCGAATTTCATCTGCTGCAAACTTTGTATTTCTGAAAGGCGATATTAGTTCGAAATTTATAAAGGGCCAGTTGTACAAATGCCGGTTTAACTCAAGCTTTACTAAACATAAGCTTAATTAAGCTTTGGCTTAAAGTTGACATCCGTAGTACAATCGTCGGTTTAGCTAAGCCTGGTTGATAATAAAATTCACTACGTTTGGCACTAAAGAAGCAAAACGAATCTACTGTCATAATTATTTATAAAATAACCTTTTCTGGTTTGTCACTTGCGACGGTTTGTGTCAAATCGGGCAACGGCCGTTTCCCCCTCTGTTCTTTTATTTGCTTTCCTTGTTGAATTATGCTTTCCAATAATAAGGATTTTTTGCGAGGTCTCGGTCCAACACTGTGTACTACAGGGAACAGAACTGGAAACTTTCGCGTTAAGCGGGAATAGGGGAAGACGGATGTGACGTCATTCGAATATGACAACGTCACGTGATACCGGAAATCGAATAGGGTACTTGCAGAGGTCGTGAAATCGCCTCGGGAGTATGCATAGCCTGAAGAAAACCATATCAGGAAGCGGTAGGAAACAAAAAACATGATTTTACTGACGGACAACAAAAGATATTTGCAAAATAAAAATAAGGATATATTCAAATTCTTCCACGTGACTTAAAACAAGGGCTGACGTCGCAGGTATCTTATCGATACCGACAATCGATACTGCTACAGCGACTAGAGATGATCTGAATTCTTTAACAATGCAACTCAATTTATTGATACTGAAACATATTTGAAACAGGCAATTAACCCACTAGAATTTTCGTTGTAATATATTTTTATATCTGATAGGTATCACAGTTCATCCTGTTTGTGACCGAGATCCGCAACTAATCGAAGTCATCATTTTATTTCGGCGCATCCCATTATGAATGAATCCAAAGATAGAATATAATTCAAGCTCATCCCTACAAAGTGAATTAGTAATCTAGCCTAACTTTTTATTTTGTGGTTATAATGATCAATGTTAAAATGTTAGGTTAGCACTGGCTATCGATATCGAATATCAATACTTTACATCCCATCACTATAGGATATCACTGACGTCAGAGGTTGTTTGCGCGGCATTTTCCGGCATTTGAAATAATTTTTGGAATATCTCTCACAGCCGATTCCAAAAAACCAAACAAGTGATTTTGTCAGGTTTACTAGGCTCTAGTGAACGCGTAAACGACATAGTACTTTTTTCTGCAAGTACCCTATTCCTAACCGCCAGACGTAGGTGAGGTACTGGCGGGTGGCCATATTTGCGTTCCAAATACGGCTGTCCATATTGGAAAAACCCGCAAACCACGTTTTCAGCCTGTCTACGATCAGGTTGAAAGGAGAAGTGGAAAATGTTTGACACCGAATTATTTACAAACAGAATTCAAAGACGGTTGGCGCTGTGCAATATAAAGACAACAATATATAAGGATACCAAGACGACATTTTGGATAGAAACAAGAGGTACTATACTGCCAAACTGGGGCGAACTCAATAATATGGATAAAAACAAATAAGATAAGCAAATATTTATTTACACATTTTATTTTCAAACCAGTTTTTGCCGCGGTTATAATATTTATTCTAAATTTAAATACCTTACTGCCACTTAAATATTACGATTTGTAGTTTTTAGATATGAAACAAAAAAGTAAAACTAAAGCTGACTATGAAACGCGATTAAATCATTGGAAAACTGTTAAATGGAGAAGATATTTTAGAATTGAACGACGCTTGCTGCTAGGTTGATTTCTTTCACCTTCTGGCAAAATTCATTGTCTGCCACATTGAGTTCTTACAGAAAGTGCGGCAGTAAATCTTATAATCAAAATTATAAAATCCAAGTACGTACATATACAGAAACCATTTATCTTGTTAGACTGCCAAGGTACGCTACCTGCAGGGGTAATGAAGGACTCAGCGAAAGTGTCTCTGACGTGTAGATAATATTTTTTCTTTCGCTTTTCTCTTAAATACCTAAAATAATTTTTAATGGCAGATCATCATTATCTATCGTTTGGTTTTGATCTGAAGCTGAAAAGCGCTGTCGCGGATTTATAAGCGTGGCCACGTGTAAAGAATTTATGACCGAGTCGCAACGTTTTTGTCGCCGCAATCAGGTCGCAAGCTTGGCCGTAGCCTTAAATATACATATTGTCAAAAAATGTTTTTACAAAATTTTACGACAATTCGATAAAGTGACGGGATTAGTGTATTGAACGAAACAAGCAGTGCCTAGAAGGACATCTGTTGAAGATTTCTAAATAAATATTTTATTGCTATATTGTAAGCCTAGTCTCGCTACTTTTTGATAGATCATCATATAAAGGTTTACTGGATAAATAACACCTGTTACACTTTGCCCATTCATAAATTGAGATATTCTTTATCACTGTTATTAATACCTTCCACCTCATGACTTCTACCTTCAACTTCTAAGAAAAAGGAGAAGGAAGGAAAATTTTAATTAGAAAAACGTATTAAAGCATTTGCTCATTGTGCTGACATAGTTTTCAGAGAAAGCATAAAGTATCCGATCGAAAATATGCTGGACGCCACTGCAGCCTGCATATATTTTTTCCAAATGCACAAGCGCTACATTGGCGACATACAAGAAATAAATTTAAAACTAATTTATGCAGAGAGTTGGTCTGGAATTAATGCTAATCTGGACGAATAGTGGAGCTACATTGTTCTGGCGGAACTTTTATTCCAGTACATAAAAAGGGATATTCGGAATGGATAAGCAAAAAAACCAGCCGTAGAGCTGGACGCGTCAACTCATTTTTAACTACGCCATTGAAGTTGAATACTCCAATAATTGACGATGTCGTTGTATAGCCTACATCTCTCCGTACATTTTTGCGATTTAGGTTATTTGTTAATTTAGAGAGTAGCAATTTCAATCAACCATCTGAAACCAATCACAGACGACGTCGTTTCACTCTGGTAGATAGGCGGCGAACCAATACTTTTTCAAAGTACTGCTTCCCAATATCTATATGATCAATGGTTGAGTGGTAGAGCACTGTTGTAGTAAACTCCGCTATTTGGAGTATACGAGTATCTCTGTATGCTTCAATAAAGACTATTTTTTTCCTTTACTTCCGGCATCAACATCTAAGGTTATTAGCCGTATATCACTTTGTTTCAAAGTTCTCAGTTTACACAGGTATGCATTTTCGGGTTCACATAGCATGAATATTCGGGAGCTGAAGGGAGCATCAATAAATGAAAGGGGGGTTTATTTAAATTCTAAATTTTAAGATAGATATTTATAGTTTTAGGGAGGTTTTTATTGGCTTGTGTATTTGTACATCCTTGAAGGGTACTTGGAATCGAGCACTGTGATAGGCTGGCATCGTATTTTGGACAGGTCAAAATAATGTGATCAACTTTTAGCGTACATTGACATTCTAAACGTAGGGTTGGTCTGTGTCTGAGGAGAAGTTGGGATGATGTTAAACGGATGTGTCCAAGCCTTATTCTTCTATTCCATTTTTTAATGGTTGGTTGCAAGTTCCGTCTCATTGTTTGCACCCATTGACTCTGCCAGACTTTCATTAGACGTGTCTTAGATAAGGGTTTAGGATCGTCATGGGCAACTATGTTTACAGGAATTCCATGATAGGTGCGCTTCGGGCTGCTGAATCTGCTTGTTCGTTGATCGATGATTTTTTGAATCAGCGGACGTTTTGATTGACTATTTTTTATAGCTTGCAGGGTAGTCATAGAATCTGTGCAGATGAGGTAGGTATTACTGCTATTAGCGCTGTTAAGGTAATATCTAAGCAATAAAGACTATTACTATTATATGATGTTTCTTAATAACATTTGCGAGTGTTATGTGACAAAATGAGAAATGTTTATCATTAACATACATACACAATACACATATCGGAAGCGTTCTTGGTACCCTATACACGACTGCCAAAGTATGATCTGGGGCGCGAAGTCTCTAATGGCATGGTACATACTGGCAAAGCCATTGCAGTAGTAGTAGTTTTTATTTGACCATTTTATACAAATGAATGCATTTATGTTAAGTCAGAATGGAGAAAGCCTAGAAAGAATACAAAAAACAAACTTATATTTAACCGAGTATTTAACTAAGACTAACTTAATATGTAAGTATGTACATACGGAGCACAAGTAGATAGTAATTCAGAAAAAGAAAAAATATATATACCTCAGTGAGAACTGTTAATATTGGTGCTTAGATATTCCTGTGTGGAATAAAAACAGTGGTCCAGTAACATCTGCTTGACTTTCTTTTTAAACATATGTAAATTGCTTTGACGGTAGTCCTGAGGAGGTTTGTTATAAAACCTGATGTCTAAAGAGTTTTGCTTAGAAGTAGTTAGTCGGTATCTTGGTGGCCTTAATGCTTCAGATCCTCTGATATTATAATTGTGGACATCTGACTGGAGGGGGAAATTCTGAGACTTTACATGAATGGCAATCAATGAGTAGTAAATATACAAACAAGGGACTGTTAATACGTGCAAACTTTTAAATATCGGCTGACAGTGACTATTCTAAAGTGCTCCTGTTATGACTCTCAGTGCTTCCTTTTGTAACAATACCATATATTAGGTGACTGTGGAAGATACCGTTGTAGGCACTTAGCAACCCTTCCTGTGAAGAAATTCGCTTGAGTTGACGCAATACAAATAGACTCTTACTTAATTTTTTCCAAAGAGTGTCTATATTAGGTTCCCATTTGAGAGCCTCATCTACCGTTATTCCCAGCAAAGTCACTGAGCCTTTGATGACATCTCTATTAGTCGACAGGACGAGTTCCTTAGATTTCTCTTTGTTCATTTTCAAGTGATTTCCGGTGAACCACCATTCAGCTCAATTTTTTGCATCTAATGCTAGGTTTTTCAGAATGGTAAAGTCAGAATTAAATTGAATTAGTGTCATCAACAAAACACACGCATTTGACTGACGCAAGGTGATGGAAAATATCGTTTAAGTAAATGACGAAAAGAAAAGGTCCTAATATTGATCCTTGAGGGACACCATGGTTATTAGGTTTTAGAGCTGATAGAGTTCCATTCAAATCAACCGCCTGTGATATGTTAGTTAAAATGAGACACCTAACCCCTCATACATCCTCCGTCGCATGTTATCAGGTTATAAGTATGCTTGCAGCATACATTTGGCATGAAAATCGCCAGAAATCGCCAATCTTTGTCATACATGAATCAAAGTCGTCAAAAATGACGACTTCGCGGCTGTGAATGTGAACATTATCAAAACCGCTGTAAAAATATGTCAAACTGAAATTATCCTATGACGTAACGCTGTACATCTTAGTTGCTCACGAAGGTCTTTTGGCGACAAAGAGTGTACAGTTAAGAATACATAAAAACTACGACGCATTTGTTTTTTACTTCTATAAAAAATATTTCAGAATTAACTCGCTGTCTCTCTAATTGGAATTAAAACAACTTCCCAGTCAAATCAGTTTATTTTAAGGCTCCTAGGGGTCATTTACTAATTGAAAATCATCTCTAGCCTTTTGTACCACCGGAAATAACAAAATTTGTGTCTACCGTTGTCTTGAGCATACGCAGTAATAAGAAATAGGTAAATAATGTCCAATAACGACAGCGAAGGTCGATCAATTTAACTTGCCTGCTTGAAGAGTCACTATGATAAAAGTGTCAATTGTAAAATAGCTGACAATATTGTCGCTTCATGCGGTTAACCCTTATTTTGGGGAAAAATATTTGAATGAAAGTTAGAAATACCCAAAAGTCGCTAAAGCTGTGCGCAAACACAGTGGGGCATTTTAGTGTGCGTGCAACTGCGTGTGAAGGCGTGCAGGTAGGCTAACCTGCTCAACTGTGCTTTCGACCGCTTACCAGCATCAAAAGGCCGCTTGAACGCCTTTATAGTAACATAAATTTAGTTTGCTACCTGGTTTCGTCTGTGTCGGTCGAAGATGAGTATCGATAAAGAGTTACTTATAGCTTCAGTTTTTGCGAAAACCCCTATTTGGGATAAAAGACACAAGCTGCACTATAACCGCACTGCGACAGAAAAATATTGGAAGGGAATAAATACGGTTATGAAAGTAGACGGTAGGTTTATATACAATGTTTATTTGGATATATTATTCATAAGCTTGGAACTGAGAGAAATTTGTTATAAATGTGGTAGTGATAGATAAGATAAGAGGTGCTCTGCAAAATATTTAACAAAGATATCTCGAATTGTTTTGGCCTTATTTGGAGGCATTTACTGGTAATTACACCTAATCCATTTTCTAGCCCGAGATAATGGGGTATTAGGCATTCCTGTTCAAACTCTATATCTTCTTCTGTATACACTTTAACTCTGTCTGATATTTCATATGTTGGTTTGTTTCGATATTAGATATTACAGAGGGGGCTGTTTAACGATAACAAGTTTTAATGATAAAAGTTATTAAAAATATAGTATAAATATGGTAAACTTATTGTTGAATATGATAAAGCAATGATATCAATATGATAGAAATCTGATACTGATATAGTATAAATATGATCTAAATATGTTAAAGGAATGATACAAAACATGAAATAAATGAGGTTACAAAATGAGCATTTAATAATGTTATAATTATCTTATAACTGGCGGGCCAGCCCAAAGGATCTGTCCGACATGGAATTTCCTTTGAACCCAGGTCGTCCCTGCTGCGTTGCCAAGTGCAGGAACTTGCTTATGTAGCGCGTCCAATGTCAATGTTGTTCCTAATGCCCACAAAGCATATTATCTCAAAATATTTTCGCGATCACAATACTCCCCTCACCACCATCGGTATGTATCGGAAGTAAAAGCTATTCTAATATTAATGTTTAACAAAATAACAATGTACCCGACCAACGATATCACGAGACCCAAATATATAACGTTAGGCAATTGTATTTACTACGTACTATCACTTAGTATCAGAGATATATTCAAATGAGCATAACACATTTATACACAACCACAACACTAGATATAGGCTAGGTACCACAATAATTCCCAAACCAAACAAATCGGTCATGCGGTGGTCATATCTCAGTTTAGCGCCAAAATAATACAACAATTCTACCTTTTGATGCCAAAAACTTGTTTACAAAGCGATTCTAACAGTCTCTACCAGAGCAGATAGCTTCCTTAATAAGACGCGCACAAGAATTCCTTGAACATGTACAGTATCAGTCACGTATTCATCTGATTCACAAATTTCAACTAAATGGTTCTAATATATATGACGTGAATCTACATGTGTATCTACTAATAGTTCATTTGACAACTTTCCACCATGGATTTATCACAAACCGCTGATTAAACAAAAAAACGCCAAGACACGTCTAAATATTTGTCCAGAGTGACAACTTTTTAACCAAAAACTATTTCACCCCATTGTGCCCTCTAGCGCCTCAGCGGAATCACTTCCAGAGTTTTTGCAACTATTCCTCATTGTTTTGCCAATAATGGGCAACATTCTGAACCCTTATTGCATATTTCCTATACCGTGTCTAGATGCGACTGGCCAATCTTTGTACTCTTTTTCTTGTCTGTTTTCACTGTACCCTGCACTGGTGTGCTTGACTGCGTGCGGAACCGGTGCCGGCCTGCTTCTACCTGCCGAGGGCACTCGGCGCTGGCCAACGCATTCCAAGGCACTTCAACGCTGCTAATGGCCGCTACTGTGCATCCCTACTAACTCACTATGCGTTTTGCGCCACCAAAAGTCGCCAATCGCAGATTTTTGATCGCTGTCTCGGCACCTGACAACTCTGTGGAATACGTATTCTTAAGAATGAAAGCGGGTTAAAAGGGGGGGCTAGGGGATATTGTGTCCTCTCTTCAACCTGTTAAAGGCTATCAGCCGCAATGGAGGCACTGGTAGATGGTAGTTCTTCCTATCCTTTTCCGATATACGCAGAGCGGGCCATGTGCTGTTAAAGCTTGCATCAGTAATTATCAGGTAGTCTTGTGCTCGTAGTTCACCCATTTTCTTCTCATGGTATTAGTTTTTTTGTCCTCTGCGCAACACGTGTCGGTTGAGATCATATCTGCTGCCACCTTTCCATGGTCCGTTGTCTGCAGTCTTCGAAGAGTCAGCGCAAACCTACCTGAAGATCTAAAGGCAGATATCACGGTGAGATCAATGCTCTCCCATAAATTTCATTGGAAAACCATCCAAAGCATGGTAAAGAAAATTCTGAATAGCAAAAAAAGCGAATAACCTAGAAGCGGTAGTTGTAATTGAATTACAAGATTAACGCTCGGGCCTACCCATGAATGTATCATGTTGTTAAGTCGTTAGACGAAGATTACGTCACTGGTAGGAGGGTTTGGAGGTGAGAAAAGTATGAACGGGTTTGAACCTGGGCGCAATTTCATCCGTGGGATATGACATCAGAGGACTCAAGCTGGTACAACGTCGGACGAGCAGATTCTCTCTCACACTTCCGGCTGTGCGAGTTCTTCTGTCCGATTTTCCTAATCCTTCTATAAAAAAAACCACCCCCAAATAGACAAATAAACAATGACCAAATAAGTAATATCAAATACGAAACAATCTAGTTCTACACACAGAAAAATCTGTAATTCTGTCAAAGACTTACGCTTGTATTCAATGGGACGTTACACTCAGCATTCCTCAAATACAGCGATGTTTTATCCAATGAGAAGTGTATACTTGGTAACGAATTATATCGTATTGCCGATTCAACTACAAGATGTCATTGGATTCCAATGAATAATTCAATCGCAGCCTGTCGTTGAATCGAATCTGTGTTTGGTAATTGATTCTAAGCTACTTTCTTTTCCTTGGACTAACAGATTTTATTGCGAGGACAGCTGATTGTTTCGTTTGGATGTTTAATTGTGTGATTTTGTATGAAGTTATAAGGAGCATGATATAAGAATTAGACATAAGCCTGCACCAGTTGTTGCATTTTACCTGAAATATAACTGTCTGACTAATCTAAGTACCTACATTCAAATGTGGGTGTTAGTCCCATTTTCTCAGTAGGTCCTCCATTTAATGTATAACATTCAAATCACACAATCGCTGATGCAATACGCAAAACCACGAGATGACACAACATGGCTAACACCGAAACAACACAACGACACAACCTCGTCCATGTTGGCGGGTTCGCGGCGGTAGTAACACTGAGATGATCCTCTGTTCTTTACTTTTACGTAAATTGAATCGGGACATCAGTCCCGCCGAATACTGACTATAGTTCAGCGAACGACAAGGGCCATTGAAACAAAATAAATTTTTATCAGATGAATTATCACGAACTGCTGTTGCAGTAATAATTTTTGTACATTGAATAGATTATATGCTTTGCTTAAATGAAACATAGAGTAAATTTCAAAAACAAAAGGATGTTTTGATTGCATTATATGTCAATACTGGTATTAGAAGGAATATACATATCGTTAGTACGAATATAAAACTATTTTGAATTTATTGGCGTACCTGTGATTACTTCGAATATAAGGATTGAATTCTTTCAATGACATGGATTTGAAACAACTGTAAATATATTTAAAGCGATAGCAAAAAATCCAAATACTAACAATTAATTGGAAACTCAACAGTATTTCTTTCTGCGTAGAATGTTCAATCGGAGATGTTATGTCGGTATACCTAATATGAACAAATGAATACTACCGAAACTCCAGTACATACACTATTGTTGGAACTCTACCAAACATAACCCGAACTACATACACAACAGCATAGCGGATAACTAGTTTTAATTATATTTCGACTACGTTTCCCGCACTCATGTTCGAGAAATGGTCGCCTTAATCCTACAGGGGAGTTGTTGTTGCAAAGTGCTGAAACGCATTTGCAAATGCAGAGCCATGTGAAATCCGTGAACACGCGGTTTGATAAACAGACGGCGCAGCGCCAGCGGTAGTGGACCATATCACCATAAGCTAAATGTTTGTTGAACGTCGTACGAAATCCGCGGAATTTGGACGTTTGCTGTTGAGTTGATTGTCTGTTTGATTAACAAACGACATCAGCGATTTTTTTGCTCTGTAAAAACTACTTTAGACGCCCACCTAAAGTGAACATACCATTTATATAGAACAGGACGTACTATTTCTTAAAAGCTCTTGTTTAACCTGCAATGTATGTATGTGCCGAGATGTGGACATACCGCAGAATACTCAAAATACCATGGACATCGCATACTACGAACGAAAAAGTTTTGCGCAGGCTGAGAACAGAACGAGAACTATTTAAACCCGTAAAAATACGTAAAACATCATACCTGGGCCGCATACTGAGAAATGATAAATATCGATACGCACAACTTATCGTAAAAGGAAAGACAGAAGGCAGGTTGCAAATTCATCTATACTGAAAATAACTTATTAAATGTGAAAGGATTATATATACTTGCTGCTTTAAAATACATTCATACTAAAAATGATCAAATACTAACAAGTCACACGTATGACACAAGAACTAGAATTAACATATCTTATACTTACAACAGAGTCAATAAATCTGTTTGCCAGAAATGCATAAAATTTAATGGCATAAAGCTGTATAATAATATACCAGCTGAATATAAAAAAGTGACCAATTATACATTTAAGAGGGAAATTAAGAAATATATATTATACAATTTAGATAAGCTTATTTCAATCATTAATTGAGTTCTGTAGTTATTCTTGTGCCTATCAATCACTTTCTTGTAAATTCTTTCATCATCACTTTTTTTTTCTGTCTTATTCTTGTGTATATACATACTCCATGACCATCACTTTTAGTTGTTTCCATCCAGTATATGACACACACAAGCTTTCAGCTTAGGTGTCTACTCGTATTTTTGTTTCCATTTTTCAATGTAAACTTTTTCTACAACTGTGTCAATTACTGCATCTGCTTTTATTTTTTGAAATTGTCAAACAAGTTTGTTTTGATACTTATAATCACACGGTGCTTTTACAATTTTAGTTGTATTATTTTTGAGATTGTATGTATGAAATAAATAAAAAAAAAAGCGGATGCTGAGACGGAAAAAACTGTCATGGCTTAGGAATATACGTCAGTGGACTGGCATGGGATTCGAAGAATCTATAAGAACCGCTGAAAAGAGAGAAGAATTTGCCACTGTGATATCCAACCTTCATTGATGGAGATGGCATGTTAAGAAGAAGAAGAAAAAGAAGTATGTATGTATGTTTGTTCGGATGGAATCTTGCTGCTCAATTTTGAAGCAGATGTCTTCAACCGGTTGAGCTGAAATTTTGTATACACGTTCAGTTTGGTTTGCAACATACTATAAGCTGTATGGCGTCATTCTAAATTTAATGTGGCTGACCACCCAGTATAGCGGAATAGTTATTTTTAATGCATTTCTACAATATGGGTATCAAATGAAATGGCTTGTTAAGAAATGCAAGACGGAGTGTTAATCGATAAGAGATCGATGATCCTGGAAGTCGAAGAAATTATTATCGACATGTTGAAATATTATACTTTTGGAAAACCAAGGAAAAGAGCTAACATATTCAAGTATAACACCCAAAAAGCAGATGTAATTATATGTTTTGATGTTAACCAAAAGAGAAAAGGGTGATTGTGAAACAAACTAGTTTAAAGTCTTTATGATACTCTAGGAGAATTAGAAATTGAGGTTTCGAATTATGAAAAAAGTACTTTTTTGTGATAAATGGAAAGATCATATGTAAGTTTTATAACAAAACTGTTTTTGTTTTTTTCCGCAGTAATTCAAAAGTTATATCAAAATAAAAATGGGTTTTTAAATCGAGTACCGAAAAGACGCCGACGGCTCCCGAATCCGTGTGACGTCACCATGGTGGTAAGGATGCTCCTTTGACCAACGACGTCCTACTCCGATACTAGATTCTAGATTCCCAGCCAATCGCGAAAATACGTACTGCTAAACTGGTAACTAGTGTATATTTGTTGCAACACAGTCGATGAATGAAGTTTGCAGCTCGAGATGAAGTCTAGGATCGAAATAAATATGTTTTTGAATGCTTGAAATTGAAGTCAGATTACAGATTCCAGTAAGTAAGTACCTAATCAAATATGTTTCGTTGAAAAGATCTCCTCAATCGAAGGATGGCCCAGTGGTTAGAGTCCGCTAGTGGATCTCAGGGTCTTTGGATCGAAACCCAGGCCTTACAACTTTTTTTTTTATTTTTTTTTGTCAAAAAATTTATTGATGTGCTTTTTGCACTCGCTACGCACATTTTTTCTACGATCAACATAGATATGTGTTTGAATCAAATTCTGTTAGACTTACACTTACACTGAATCAAGGACTCGTTACAAAAATAAAGCCGATCTACTATATTGGAAGCCTAGTCAATGGAACTATAAACAGACACGTAGAGAAAAACAAAAAAGAGAAAGGCTTTTTTTATTAACAAAGGTAACAAGTACCTAGGTCTAAGAACTAGAACAAAATAAGTTTCAACATACACGGTATGACAAAGTAGAAGCACTGGAAATGACGAAGTTGTGGCTATGGCGAAGAATGACCCAGAGTACCTAGACCAATCATCACCAATATTTTAAAGGCAAAATCCAATGAAACTGTTCAAGCGGAGTCACAATACAATCACAGTTTGAAGACATCAAGAAGCTAAATGAAATCATCCCACACCATCATCTGAAGGGTAAAGCACTTGACAGAAGTATGGGGTTACGTTGCCCTAAATAGTAACGGTGATGTTAGATACAACGTAAGATAAATCATAATAAGCATATTTTAAGAGTAGATACAAAAATGAACACTGTTTAAAAATGGTCTTTGGAATATTTAGTTTATATAATAACAATAAAAAAGTAAAGTAGGGTTGACGACCGTTTGACTAGTTATTAATTATTTTAGTCATGATAGTTAAAACTGTTTCAGAAATTAAGTGACCATATTGAAAACTGGCAACAGAATGCTGCTGTAAAAACCTGTGCCTTCTCCCCGTTCACAAAAAGCCATAGCAAGTGCACAGTGTTTGTCGGTTAGGTCACATGATACTACGACACTGACAGATATGATCACTTGGCGGACAGATTTCGAACCGGTCTGCGCATGACGTCACCGTGTGACAAAAGTGTACAAGCACATGGCGCCAAAGCATTGATTTTTGAAAGTTTTATTTCGTTTCCTGTTATATCTGTCTTGGATATTTGATATTCATACAAAATGAAAATAGCTCATGCACAGTATAATATAAACGATACATATTGCTCTGTATCTGAATAAAAAATTGGTGAAATAATTACAGAGAATTGATACTAATCGACCCCTGACCCATTTACAGTAGTTTCGAGCGTTCTGAATTTCAGATACAAAAATCTGAAGCTATGTACTCAAAAAAAAATTTACATTGTGGAAAAAGAACAGAGCCAGAGCGGTCTGGACGTATTTTTCTGATATCTCATATAAGAGGTTAATTGGAGTGCCTAGTGAAACCATCTTTTTGTGGGAAAATTTCTCGGGTAGGGGGTGGAATTTTTATATACTCCATTCAGGAGCCTTTGATTACCGTTCTTATTTTTTACATATAGATTATGATGTTGCGTCACCAGCTCTTCAAGCCAATTTGCATATGTATTTACTGTATAATTCTCTTAATGAAAGATAGACAAGAAATAAATAACATGATTTTGTCATTAGAGGTTTTAAAAAATCATGAACAAGCATAATGGCATAATGTTTATGGCGAATGAATATTGACTTTTTTCTGCTAATGATTGGTGGAAAAATACATTACCAAATTTTCTTATTTTTTATTTATTCAAATATATGTCACAACCGCGTATATGTTAAACATAAAATGAAAACATATCACAATACAACAATACAATATCTTTCTGGGCATTGCATTTAGCTAGTACAGGTGAATTCTCGTATACTAAAGATTCCTAGTAATAACAGGTTTTTCCTCAATTTTTTTCAAAATGTTTTCACACGATGTATCTGTTCAATAATATGTTTGAATTAAAAAGTTTGATCCACTTGTAGTGATGGTTTCTGATGGCCTGGGTATAGGGCACATTATTTGTTGCTCTCTTGTGTTGTAGTTAGGTATTGATTCTGTATATATGAGTCTATGGGGAAATATATTTTGGACAGACTATAAGAACTGAAAAAGGGGTGAATAAGAGCATATAGAACTAGCCTTTCTCTATATGAACTGAAAATGAAAGATCAAAATACGTTCTGCCACCTGTTAATCTCCAACCATCTTTTAGCGCATTTTTATTTTATGTAGCTTTTTTTTATTCCAAATAGGAAAGGCGCTAGGAAAGCTGGATACACCGTCGCAGGACCCTGAATACTTATTACTTTATACTATTTTACAATGTTAGTGAATTTCAGTTTTCTAATATGCCAGGTCTCTCTAATTCCCCTATCAAGAATTCGTATTCTGAAATACATTTTGCATCTAGAAAACAAGCTCATCTTTGCTTCATCAGTCACATATACATTCTCTGATAATTTGTTTTAATTCGCAAGATAGTTTTTTTTTCAATTTTCAAAGCGTTTCCATTATAGTTGGAAAATATATGGCCGAGCTCATTACATTTTGCCAAGAACTCATCTGTATGTTTTTGTAGTCCACCTTCTGTTAAATGGTTGACCCAACTGAGAGAAGTATCTGTGCAAGCTGGGATATAACCCAGTTTCTAGTTATTTTTCAACTTAAGTGCAATGAAACCTGCCACATTTTCCAAACCATCCCAAGTAGCGGTAGTGTGACGAATAGTTTTTACTTTTTTATTATTAGGTACATCCCACAACCACACAATAAACTATTGTTCAAATATGTGTTAAACTCCAGAATCGCAAATAATTAATGTTTCATCAAACTTTACTAAGGTAAACGAATAAACTCAAGAAAATAAACTGAAAATGTTGGGCTATAACCTGTAACTAAACAAGTAAACAAACCCCGTTTGTCACACGCTGACGTCACAGGTGGAAGCGAGACGGAAGACATCATGCGCGTGAGCATACCTTCTAAAGTCGTAGTATCATGGTTAGGTCATGTTGCTGTGTTGATTATCGTTTATGTGTTACCTTTTGATCTATCTGAAAACTATAGACGTTTAAAACGTCAACGCTGAGAAACGCGCAGTTGACAAAATGATTAAGTACTTACAATGGAGTCAAAATAATAACTAATTTAGATTAACTGATATTTTAGAATATAGACATTATAAACACCTAGTTTATACAGAAATAATTTATAATTTTTCTTTTGCCCCAAAGGCTGAAAGACTGTGGCGCTGTAGAAGCGTTGCGAGAGGACAAGTGCCGGTACACGTTAGATTTGAAGCGCTGAAGATTATAGAAACAAATTCCCCCGCAGCACATTCTACAGCGTCGAAAATAACGATTGCTGGAAGAGACTGGTTCGGGGAGTAGGGACCTCGACCTGCTGAGAACGAGCTTGCCGAGACTCTCTAGTGTTCCTCGTTCGGACGTCCTTCGCTGATATTATCTGGGAGAGCTAACTCGACCATCTTTGTGATAGAATCTGTAAAACAGGGACAGGTCAGCTACCCTTCTTTGATGGTCCAGGCTATGGAGGCCCTTTGTGGGGTTAGGCGTACCGATTAGTCGAATTGCTCTCTTCTGGATAGTGTCCAGAAGCTACAGATGGTTCTTCGAAGCGCCCACATATGGAAGCAATACTCCAACGATGGTAGGATCTGCGCCTTGTGGTAGTGCAGTAGTTGCTCCGGTGTATACAGTTTCCTACACCGAAACAAAACTCCAAGCTTCTGGGATGCCGTTGTAGCAATACTGACGACGTGGTCGTGCTAGGACATGTTATTGTTAATATTACAGTTAGAGAGCCAACGTGAGACTTCTTTGTCAGAGTTGTTGCGCGAGTCTCCTGTACATTAAACTGTACTTTGTTTATTAATCCACCCACCCGCCCACTCACCAATTGTTTTGATATCTACGTAGATCTGTGAGGCATGTTGCTGTCGCCGACGTACCGTCTCCTGAGATGATAGTGGCTTGCCTGGTTCCATGCACGACATTAATGTACTGTCGTCTGCGAAGCTGTAGGTTGGAATTGATGGTTTTCATTGTAGTAGTTCGTTCATGTTCAGGGGATGTGTAGGGGATAGTACAGATCCTTGAGGAACACCGGCATTTATTGCAAATACGTTAGATGAACAACCTTCGACTACAACAGAATTCGGCCGGTCAAAAGGCTGTTGAGCCACTGGCGCAGGCCAGGAGGTAGTCCATAATCAGCCGTCTTGACCAGAAGTCCCTCATGCCACACTCTGTCGAAGGATTTCGATATATCAAGTGCAAAAACACGGGATTCGCCATGACCCGAATGGATTTCATAGAGAGTTAGTACTCATTTGAGTCTAGCGTAACTTTTGGTAATCTTTTTAGCGAAGCCATGTTTGCGTGTGAACGGGTGCCATAAAATGAGGAAAGCAAAGCAGGTTCGAGAACCGCATTAATTAGTGCCAGTTACCTGTCAAATCCCGATATCAGTTCGATAGCTCCGTGAATGCCTTACACACCAATCAGTCTTGCCGACAGAGATCCAGCATTACCGCTGTAGGTAAACGTATTCACCGTAGCGTCTGTCGGCCGTGATAAATTATTCTGGATCAATGGCCGCCACATTCGGGACGCTCAAGATAGCGACTATCAAACGTCAATTAGTGGGAATTTAATCGAACTGGCTCGGCCCCCAGGATGCTGCAAAAATACCATCGCTCTGATGCGCCTTGGGTGGGGCCTCATTCTTTTCGGGGCAGGCAAGGATTTATAATACGTCTTTATTCGGCATGAAAAAAAAGAGTTAAGTACAACAAAAACACATACTTAATTCATAACCAAAAATCAAAAAACGACGAAAGGCGGAGTGTCAACCAACAAGGTTGTTTTTCAGCTCAACCCAAAAACTAAATAAAATACTAAATTAAATAAAATAAAACAAAGAACAAATTACAAATTACAAATTAAAACTACACACACACATATACCCTGTACCCTACATTGGTATATAATAGATTGCGTTATAATTACATGGAGATTTGTATACACACGTGTATTGCTGACAGCGCCAGTTCGCTGAACTGCTTTCACGTTTTTACAAACACCTGATGCACCTGGTGCTATTTATAATATTATGTGGTGGTAATCACCTAGATGGTTAACGAGGTGGCCAATATATGTTTTTTTTTTTTTTTTTTTTTTTTATGGTCGGCCTGTAAACTTAAATCATTTCCCTAACACATAGCAAAGTCGGTCCTATAAACATTCATCTGATTTTATTAAAATTTTTAACCTTTTCTGAAAATTGAAGAATGAAAAATGTCTAAAGTCGTTAGGTAAGCTGTTATACAAGTTCACTGCATTGTAAGTAAAGGTGCGTTTAAACAGGGCAGTCGAGTGTTTTGGTATGATGAATAGCAGCCTATTTCTTGTATCTCTATAGCTATTAGTGCTGCATGTGACAAATTTGTCAAATAAATACGTTGGTGCTTTGTTATGATTTTATGGGTCAAAACTAGCTCTTGGTACTTCCTAATCTTATCTAGCCGAAGCCAACCAGCGTCGCGGTATTAATCGCTTACACGATCAAACTTCCGTATGCCATACGCAAATCTGATGCAAGAATTTTGTATTTTTTGAAGTCTTAGAACATCGGCTTGTAAAAGTGCTGGAAAATATACACTGTCACAATAGGCAATTTTTGATAAGATTTTACTTTCTGACCTTCCCATCAATCCGCGAAAAACCTATTCAAAACACCTTGGCCAGTACCTCTCACACATTCTCGATAATACCAAAAAAATGACGTTCACTTTAGGAAGGTCATCTGTGATATCAACGTAGGTATGGATTTGTGTAGTGGGGCAGCTGCACTGTAGCTCGTTAGACATGAGAGAGAACTTCAATAGTGAAAACAAATTTAAGAAAGCGACTGAGAATCTACATATGTTACAAATCGTGGCGACCATAGAGAAAATGATTTAAAGTGATGTTATGTACTCTTCTTATTTTATTTACATATTCCAGTTTCTTCCACCTCAATCTAAAACTCTACCCTCTGCTGCCTTAATTGTTATTTGGTCAATGTTTCTACTATGTAATTGCAAGTGTTATACCTTTTTGAAAAGACAATGGAACGTAGAAGTTTTTAAACCCATTTTCCCAATAAGTTCCATACATTTTTTTGTTCAAATCGCTTCAAATTTGAAAACACAAAACACACACACACACACACAACAGTCTTTGATTCTATTAGTGTCAGGTTCTGATTTGATTAATCATTTTCATTAATTGACATGCCTTCCAAATAAAGGAGCTTTAGTAAGAACTTTAAAGTCCCATATCTTTATAACAATTACAGTTCAGATACTATATTATACAGGGTGTCCCAGAAATAACACGCCAGAGTGACACGGAAGGTAGATTGGCTTTAGATCAATCAGATAACATCAACACGACCTTAGTAAAGGTTTTCTAGTTTTCGAGATATTGCCACTTTTGAGGTTTTTCAAAAAATTCCTACTTTTGCTCTTTTTGTTGCTTGGTTTGGCTAAAAGATTTGCGGACTTATTATCTTTTTTTCTTAGCCTACTGTTCCTACCTCTATTCATTACTTTGATGCTTACAACAAATTAAAAAGGCCAACGTGGGAGTTTTAGACGTAGAAGTCTTACGACTTCTATGACAAATCTTGGGGCTATTCAATTTTTAGTAAAAAGAACCTATAAATGTTAATACTGTTTTTGAAAGGACATTAAGTAGGTTGGTTTTTAAGGGCATTTGCTGATTCAGTCTGGTTCATTCGTTTTCACAGTAATCAGTTAAACCTTAGTTAAGGTTTTCGCATTGACACAAAATCTAAGAATTCGGTTTAACGTACCGTGATAATTTTCAATGAAATAAATACTCTGTCGTCGCAACCAACTATTAGTAGTAGCACAGGAAAAAAAAGATCATAAGTCCGCAAATCCTTATAGCCATAACAGGCAACAAAAGGAGCAAAAGTAGGAATTTTTTGAAAAACCTTAAAAGTGACAATATCTCGAAAACTAAAAAAAATGTACTAAGGTCATGTCGATGTTATCTGATTGATCTAAAGCCAATCTACCTTCCATGTCACTCTGGCGTGTTATTTCTGGGACACCCTGTATAACCAAATCCATCAGAAATGGCCTAGATAATAACGTCCATTAATACTCAGCAAGACTTACCTAGTAACCCTGTAGATATGGTTCGAAGTTCGCGACGCGAGACAGAAAAGCCAAGTATTTCTTCTTCAATTGAGACCATTCGAGGTTTGGCTACGTCGTCCAGCGTATCCACTATGATGTGAATACAAATATCCTGAGTCTCTAACTCTTTGCTCGAGATGGACAAATCGACGTGTGTAAAGTGAATACGGTCAGCATACACTCGAAACGCCTTTTGACCGCATCCTTCTTCTTCTTATTCTTATTCTTCTTCTTCTTTTATTATATGTTAATGGCCGATTTTTCTTCACGCTGTGGCCTTTCTTAAGGTATATCCTCTTTCGACGTAACCCAGCTTTGAGCCCATCGTTTTGGGGTCTTCCTACGCTTCTGCTTCCACCAGGTCTGAAATCTCTGGCTATTTGTATTAGCCTTGTATCATCCGCTCTTGACACATGTTCATTCCAATATCTTCTCCTTTGTTAAATCATATCCAACAGTTCATTATATTAGTTCTGCCGGTTGCACCATTTTTGCTGTTGTTAAAGTCTGATGTAGCACGTCACATCTATGCTCTGCTCCGTTGTAAACTGGGTTTTTCTTGTTTTTTGCTGCTGCGTGCATCTATGCTCCGCTCCATTGTGAACTGGGTTTTTTCATGTTTTGCCTCTGTTTTCATCTAACCACACAGATATGGATTTAACAATGAGGATATCGGTCGATATCTTGATATCTCCAACAATTTCGGTTATACGTTACTGCGAAAAATCGCTCCCTTCGACGAGTACTATATGCCCTTTGAAGAAAAGTTCCAACTTAGGAAACACCCTGCATTGTTAGTGCATGTTTAAATCAAACTACTTCAACCTCTGAGTGCAATATTCTTTGGTGTTCTTGAATGTTGTTCAGTTTAAGGTATAATAAAAAATGTATATCCTGTAAGTTCATCAACTCGAAGATGTAGGCCCGATTTTATCAACATGCGTATTTAACAAAGACTTTGACAAAGCTTTTCTATTGGATATTGTTTAACAAAAGCATTTTATTGGCTAATGGGGGCTATGTATTTTACCAATATTGGAAACAAAAGCTGGATGACGCATTTGTCAAAAATATTTAAGAATTCATGGATCAAAAACATAGCAGAAAATCGGAACAAAGCGATTGATTTGCAAATTAATGCTAGATTTTTAATGTTTACCTTATAATTATTGTATAATTACCAATTGCAATTGCAGTCAGATTAATTATAGACTGGATACATGTTTGTTGTAGACCTTCTTATAGAAATATTCACAGAGGATGTAAAGATTGTAAAGGCACTGCGTAAAAGGCACCTTAGCGCAGAAACACATTGTAAGGTATGCATATGAATAAAAATAATCATATAAAGCACCCTATTCACTTTCTGACTATACGAAAGTTTTCTAGTTTAGGAAAAATAAGGTTATACCCGAGAATAACCACCACAGAGAAGCGACAAAACCTATCGGCACCTTTGATGTTCGGCGGGTCATTATTAGTAACCTTGAATCGGCTCGAACTGACTCGCATCCACAATATTACACTGAGAAAAATATTTTCGTCAATTTAATGATTTGTTACACGAAAAAAACTGATAAATTTTATAAGAATTTATTATGAGTTGTAATGTGTATTTATTGCGCATCCATAATATTAAACTGAAAAAAAATAGCACATACTTCATAACACATACTTTCAGGAAATTTAACTTTTTCTTCCAGTGGTCTCTGCTGTGTCGCTTCTCTGTGGTGGGTGTTCTCGGGTTATACGTTATGGTTATACTTTTACCAACTCACAAGCTTTGGTTTTAAGAAGGATAGCACAACAGTAATGCTCACCTGTCGTGTGTGTCTGGTTTGTGAAATGCAATAAAATGTTATTTTTACCCCTTTTTACTATAACACAAAGATATATTGCAGGTGTTTATAATTATTATCGATTGTAAATTATTGTTTCATCAAAATAATGCAGTAATTTGGATTTCTTGTCATTATTATCATTACATTAGCAGTACATTTGATCCAGTGATCAACTGTATCGGTTTTTTGGAATCTGACTGGTTGAGATTAGCAACTGCTAAACTCTTTGTTAAACAGGAAAATGCAAGTTTTCACCCATATTAGACGGAAAGTCAGAGTTGAAAAGATACTAGAGGGTTCATAATGGTCGATTATATATAAAGCATGTCTTTTTTCACCTTTTCGAAGTAAATTTCAAGAGAAATCAATCATTTTCAGAGAACTTTGACAGATGCATGTTTTTGAATGGGCTGCTCAAATTCTTTGTTAAAATGCCTGTGTTGATAAAATCTGGCCGTAATCTTTTACCGAGTGGTACATTTGCTATTTGACGGACAAGCTAACTTTATCCCCATGACTTGATACGCTAATGAACGCTTCGACGATCGAAGATTCGGGCAGCTGGTGGCACGAATAGGAATGAGGTCATGATTTGATAGGATAGAGGAGGGAGATGGGTAGCCAGGAAATGCCCCCTAATTGTTTTCGGCGTCAACGGCTGGCGCTGGCCATGTTCCTTTTTCTGTGGAACATTCAACGCCATATGCAATCTATGCTATATGTGTGTAACACGCATATGGTTTTAGAGGTAAAAACTATATTTTTCAGTCATATCCGTTAAGCGGTTACATCATTCTGAGTTATAAGAATAGAATGATTAGTTTTCTTACTTCAGTCAGAACGGTGATTAAGATATTTACATCATTCGGTAGCCGCACCATGTTTCTATAAGTTTATGTACATCTGACAATCAAGAGAGGTATGCCCTACTGTAAGGTTCTTCTTCTTGTTAAGGTGCCATCTTCCTACAGAAGGTCGGCTACAACTTCAGCAAATCGTTCCCTATCTTTCGAAATTCTGAGTAAAGTATATGTACTCAAACCAGTCCAATCTCTCACATTTTTCAGCCATTAACACTGTCTCCTATCCGGACTGTCGCCAAGAAGCGACTGTCGCCTGCGAATGACAATCAAGGCCCAGGACTACTTTTATAAAGTCTTCCTTTTACGCTGAGAAGCACCACTAGATCTCAGACTGCGAGTGGTAAAATGGCCCATACTAATGTACAGCGCTAAAACTTAGTCCCTCAAAATCAAGTCAATGAATGGAATCGAAGCCTTTGAAATGCAGACGTTGCGTCGGATTTTGAAAATCCTAATGAGCAGACCATGTTACGAACCAGAATGTATTGAATAGAGCCTTCACTCAAAGAGAGTTACTGGAGGTCATAAAAAGATGCAAGTTAGCTTACTTAGGTCACGTGCTTAGGGGCCCCAAATGTAGGTTACTGAAAGACAATAGTGAGAAGAGCAGAGGACGGCTCTCCACACATCGTTGGCCACGAGAGACCGCCTACACGCTGCAAAGAAGGAGAAGAAGAAGTACTCATGCCGCTTCTGAATCCAGTCTGATATGCCCCTTAAACTGTTTCTCTATAACTGTTCAGCCTTTTTCTTACTATGTGTGCATGTACCTTGTGGCATGTCTCCAAAAGAGCGATACCTCTATAGTTATCGCATATTGCTGCAGCATTTAATATTTCTGCTATTATATTGCTTTCTCCAGGGCTTCTATTGAAAAATAGAGTGTCATAGTATCGCAACAAACCTTCGATCATATACAACTAGATAAACCATGCAAAGTATAGTTCTGAGTCCAAGACAAAGGCAGATACATATTGGATACATACAAGCGTCAATTCGCGTATACGTTAGTAGATTTTCAATTTGGCGCGCTTTGTCTGTCAACGAAGAGACAGAGGTTAACCGGCCAGCGCAGCGTTCAGCCATCATTTCAGGATTTAATCTTTGGCTACGTTGGTAGCTGAGTGTATTTTGAGTAGTATTGTGCAAATTGCTTAGAACCTGTTCTGTGTGCAAAAAGGAATATATACCGGGTGAGGGTCGATCTTGTCACACGTACTTAATGTTTATATCACATTTGCAGTGGCGGAACTTTACGGTATGTGCTCTTTCACCAAAACCGTTTTGTTTAAAAATTAATGAGAAGTATAGCTTGGAGATCAATAATCTTGGAATAGACAAAGGCACGAGCTAATCTGAGCTCTAACTTACGACATACAGACCTACTTCAAAAATAATAAATTTTGCTGAAGGCAGCTTACAATGTCCAATGATCAGAAAAGTAAAGTAGCTTATTATGGGACGCAACTTTTTACTTAGTGCTAAAATGGCCAAATATTCAATTGAAAAGATTCGGAATATATTGTCTGTACTATTCCACTGAATATATTGAAATCCAAATCAGAAACTTCCTGTTAGGTAAGGCATACTATGAATTGCAAGGATTCTTGAACGATCAACTAGAATTGTGATAACTGCTCAGTTAATTTACTTGTGTCTTTTTCGTTTATGGATACGTGATATGATATTTTATATGAATTACTGTTACACTTTTAATATGAATATGTATTGTACACAATTTGACGAATATATGGATGAGCATATATTTTTGTATGTTTTTATTAATTTTATTTTATGTATGTAATTTGTCTTCTTCATTTGACATGTTCTGTACCCTAATAGGGTCATTTGTAGCCAATAGAGATTTTCTATCTATCTATCTATATCCTTTTGGTTGTAGATACAGTGGTTCTGCTGTCTCTGTTTTAACACAAATTATATCTGTTATTGTTGAGTGATATACTATCATGATTTAGTTTTATTTTGTCCTCAACTGTAAGCTACTTTATTACGTTTAAAGGATTAGTGAAATGTTTTCTTTGTATACTGATTCATTCACAAGTACTTTAATGTAACAGAGCTAACAATCAACTCCCATATTCAGTATATTGTTTTGTTAAATGTGGACTGACGACACTGAACACATTTACATATCAATCTCAGATAGAAGTTCCTGAACCCCTTTCAAGTGTATATGCACCCGCCTATGTCCTGTCTAGGGTAAACATTTTGGACGATTACAAAATCCACTAAGATGATGCAACCAAACAATCACTGTATTAAGTAGCGAACACTACTTATCTAGTTATGATCGAAGCGACAAACTATGTTTGATGTAAGCCTACCCTCATGAACCACCACAAATACATCATCATCATAGTCACAATATCTTGACAGACATGTTGTGAAATATGGAGAACACAAGAGACTGAACCAGTGACATTTTGGTAGCTTTAGTGATGTTATGGTCACGCCATATTTTAGTAAGCTTTGTCATGGCCACCCGTGCCTGTTGAATGCGCCGTCGAATCTCATTCTCACAGCTACCTGAATTGTCGATCAAAGAACCGAGGTACACAAAACTTTGAACTACCTCACAACGGCCTATTGACTTTATTTCTCGATGATTGTCATGCTCTCTGTCTACGATAATAACCTTGGTCTTGTTGTAGTTAATACCAAGACCATATGCTGCACTGTTGTTGTTGTTGTTGTTCTAAAACGTTCAATAGAGCTACTAATCCTTCCTGAGAAGCAGCAATAAGGGTTGTATCGTCAGCAAATCTTAGGTTAGATGTTTTGCTTCCGCCAATAGCTATACCGTCATTTCAGTTGTCCAATACGTGTATCATCACAAATTCAGAGTAAATGTTAAATAACATCGGAGATAATACGCATCCCTGACGAACTCCTTTTCTGGTTGCTGTTTGACCAGATAGGTTACCATCAATTCTTACACGAGCTGAGCTAGACTCATAGAGTTGCTGTATGAGAAATACTAAGTGGTAAGGGACTCCCATAGAGATGAGGATTTCCCACAGTTTAGGCCACTTTACGTTATCAAACGCCTTAGAATAGTCCACAAATAGGCCACCGCAAATACAGAAGCAGTTAAAAACAGGTTCCCGTGACCTAATCCTTTCCGCTTGAACCGTTTTTCCAGGCAGTCAGCCTCCCGTACACAGCAAGCGTTGTGCAGCCCGTACAGTGGGAATAAATTCCTAACTAATTTATGCGCAGACTTAGCCTGGAATAAACGTTCCGCCTGTGCCCGCCGCCTCCCACAAATCGCCCATTACTTCCTGTTACGTCTCCATTTTCTATTTAGGGGAAGACGGAAAATCTTGGAAGGTTCTTTGTTGCGCGTCACACTTCTTCCTCCCTTGTCGTCCCCTGCCGACGTCGCAGAATTTGCATTTAGTAGCTGAATTTTGTCAAGTTGCTCCAGCTTCCTATTTGCAGTTAATGTTTCATGACTAATTTGCATTCTGTCGTGTAGCTGGATGTCGTAACAGAATGACGACGATTATGTGGATGTAAAAAGATACGGCTAAATGGAAATGGATATACATAACATGATTTTTAGCGATTTCTTACTGTGCCATTCAAGCCGAAAACAATGGATGATAATTCGTCTTTACCAAAGGTTTCTCTTAAATAAGCTTCTTTTAGTTCCACCTGTACGTTTGTTTATTTATGAGCTTGTAACTCCCCTTTGCATTAAGAGGTTGGACCGAACATTGAACCCTCTACACAGAAAAAAATACTGTTGCGTTTCCAATTAATTGTTAGTGTTTGGATATTTTTCCATCGCTTTAAATATATTTATAATTGGTTCAAATCCATGTCATTGAAAGAACTTAATCCTTATATTCGAAATAATCACAGGTACGCCGATAAATTGAAAATAATCTTATATTCATTTTAACGATATGTATGTTACGTTGGTAACAAATAAAATTACTTTTTAAAAAATTTACTTTATTAGACACAAGCTTGTGTCTTCAAAACAAAATGTTACAAAGTTACAAAGTTACTTATTTCTTAGATGCTGACATATCGGAGTCTAACCGGGTTTATGAACATAGGTGTTATGGAAGCTACGGCTTTTATAGTTTTAAAATGCTAACTCAGCATCTGTGTCCTCTAGGGCACCTTAGCTAAACAAAGAGATGCTGTGAGAGCCTGTTTACTTGGGAAGTCGTTATCTTATGCTGACTAAGCGTCTGCTACAACACTGTTGCAAACAAAGAACCATTATGATAGATCAAATTACGTCTATTGCAACAATGTCGCTAACAATAGGGTATCTGTTAAAGGACCATATAACAACTTCCCCCTAATGCAAAAAGTTGTTGCTATACTAAGCGACAACTTTTTCCAAATTCAAAAATAATCAAAAATAATAAAAAATAATAAAAATAGTACAATAAAGCTGAAATTGGAAAAAGGTTTACAATTAAACAATAAAATTTGAAAAAGTACAAGAAGGGGTTGCACTGACACAACACTAAACTTCACTTTCTTCTTCGTTATTGGTTTGGAAGCTCGGACGACTTCTGGGGAAGAATTTTGAAAATCGCATAGTTGTGGATTTCCTTTGTGGACTTGGAGCATCGTCGTCGTCTGGATATATTGGAGCGGAAATACTTAAATGACATGGTTTCCGTCGTCTGCATTTGCATAAAATGTAAATGATCAAAGCAACAAATAGCAATACCACTGTAGTGTAGGTAAACCAAGATCTGTGCTTTGAAATAAAGGGCTCATTGACTAGTTCATCTAGCAATTTTCCATTTTCATTCAATTTGTGCTGTGCTATTTCTAAATCGTCCATATTGATTTTGTTCAACTTTAAAGGTTTTAATTTTGGAAGTTCTGCCTTTTTAGGATAATTTTCACAGCATTTATACGGAATTTCCACAGAATGTGTCTTATATGTTATGTTCCTGTAGGTATTCATAAAATATTTTGATCGAACTCTTGTACTGCCAATAAATGCGTTGCATTCTGGTTGTAATCTCAAAACTGAATTTTTTCCAATGGTCTTTGTAATTACTCCTAGACCATTACATGTTATAGTTACTGGAACTGGACTGGTGGTTATTATCAACCAATGATTAGTGGATATTTCTTGAACTTTATAGCCCTCTGCAGCTATTACGGTTGTTTGACAATTTTTAGGCAATGTTGCAGAATAACGTAGCAACTGAGCCTCGCAAACAGCATTGTCATCTATGGGATATGCAAATACATCGGAACACAGCTTAGTTAGCGACGACAAATCTTTGCAGCTTCCTGGATCACGCAGGGATAAGTACAACAATGAGTCATCGCTTTTCGCAATATACCTTTGTGATGTCAACACGACATGGAAAAGGCCAGTTCTATTATCTGGTACAGGCAATGGAAATACTTTATACAATGTAAATGATTCTGGCTCAACAAGAGGTACCTTCAAAGCAAATATAACTTTAGATTCTGTTTGATAAGCTTCTAGCTCTATTATATCTAAATATGTTGACACATGTGAAGGATATAATGGTAAAGGTAAATTGTTCCTTATAAAATTTCTGGACATCTCTTTTAATAAATAAAGTAAGTCTTTTGGAGTAATGATTGATGTATGAATAATACGGAGATGTGCAAATGTAATAGAATTCAAAATATCATTTATATTTTCTTCTAAATAAAGATAACTTTCCATGAGAGACTCGCATAATTCTAATGCGCTTAATTGAGCTTGATGAAATGCCAATGAATCAGAAATATTATAGATTGATGATTGTATACCATCTAAATCGGAATTAAATGTTTGTTCATCTATCATCAATTTTTGAATAGTAGTATTAAAGCTTTTTATAACAGAAGTAGTAACAAATATTTGATTTTTCAAAAGATTTTCCATTTGGTGTTCATCTTGCGTTAACTTGTTAATGCAATTATTATAATATTCTCCGTCATCGGAATCTAAATTTCCGGTGATGGCTTTCCAAAAGGTTCCTATGCCATTAATTAAACCGCGCTTCATTCTGGAAACAGGTTGAGCATCTGCGAAAATAGTTTGAAATTTTTCATTTAAAGAAAGCGATATCTGAGTGAGAAGACTAACATGTGTATGTACTTGTGCTCTAAATGCTGTCATGCGTAGTGTAGGTTGATAAAGAAGATCACTTAATCTTTCTAAAAGCATACCGTTATGTTGCAGTGCGTTTTCTATTAAACTTAAGTCTTTATATACCAATAATGTCCATTTTTCATTAGAAATTTTCACTGTTGCTTGTTCATGATAGTAGACTCCAATCGTGTTATTCACGGGTTGAATTAGGTGTTGAACCTGGACGTTAGCGATTGCTATCGCTAGCAGGAGGATAATCCTGTAATAAAAGCTACGCGTAAAAATAGGGTTTAAGCCTATCAAAATTTACTTTAGTTTCTTGATTAGTATCAAGATTTAAAAGTTTTGCTGATGTATCATATACTTCAAGAATTTGGAAGGGACCATTAAATTTATTTCGTAACTTTCCAGTAATTTGAGATTCTTTCAACCATACTAAATCACCAACTTTGTAGTTGTATTTCGATTCTGATATGTTTTTATCAAAACGTAACTTTGATTTTTCTTTTTCTTGAATAGTTTTATTTCGAGCAAGCTTGTAGTAATAATCTAACTTATTCCTAAGATCGCGAATATATTTCGTGACTAAAGTTTTCTCATTATAAAGAGTTTCCGGTGGACGACCAGAAGTGTGTCCAAATATTAACTCATACGGTGTAAATCCCGTAGTCTTATTTTTGGTATTGTTATAACAGATGATTGCGTAGGGTAATATACTGAGTGGGTGAGCTTTCGGATTTTCTGTCATGTGTGCGCGTATCATTTCTAACAACGTCGCATTAAATCGTTCCACAGAGCCGTTGCTTTGTGGGTGACCAACGCTTGAAAACGTTAACTTGATATCGTAAAGAAAACAAAGACCTCTAAGTAAAGAATTATCGAACTCACGGCCGCTATCACAATGTATACGCAGCGGTGTACCGAAATGCTGAAAATAAATCATCAGTGCATTTACTACTGATTTAGCAGTTTTGTCATCCAAGTTATAGGCTTGGGAATGTTTCGTTAATTCATCTCGAATAATTAAGGCATAATTTCTTGTTGGGATTTCCAAAATATCAATATTAATTCTTTCAAAAGGAGTTTTTGGGGTTTCAGTGATAACTAAAGGGGTACTAAGATTTTTCCTACATATTTTTACTTTTTGACAAACATCACATGCTCTAATAAATTTCTCAACATCTTTTGTTAATCCAGTCCAATTATACTTGGCTCTGATTCGTCTAATTGTTTCATTAATACCACGGTGTATAATCTTTTTACCACAATGATATTGTTCTAGTATGATAGGGATTTCAACTGCCTCTGGAGTTTTTGAAATATTTTGGCAAATTTTATTTCTTCCTCAGAATAAATGAAAGATAACATTTCAAGAATAGGGAGATCTAAGTTATTTTCAACGTATAAAGTTTCTTTAATATCTAAAACACTTTTTGAATTAAATATGGATGTGAAAAGTACACTGTTACATTAATCTGGGTCTGCTGGTAATGGAATTATATAATATTTTCTTCCTTTCACTGTAGCACTATTTGCTATATTAATTTGGTTTGCTGAAAAATCAAGATTTTCCTCAAAAATATCTTGAATAATTTGTTCATGAAGATTTTCCATAAAATTTTGTCTCATAAACGTTAAAATGTGTTTATGTGATTTATCAAGTAACTGCTCAGGGGAAAATTCAATTTTTGAATAATCTATAAGAGATTGGGACTTATATAAGTCAACAAAAGTTTCATATTCATTCTCTAAAATTTTACTCGAAGTTGAAGGTTCTGATTCTGTAAAGCAATCGAATTTTGAGTATTGACAACTTCGGAATTTGAATTACTTTCAACCTCAGTATTGGAATGTATAGATGTGCTCGCATCAATAGCTTCATAATTTGGAATACCATTACACTCATAATTTGACAAATTAATATTTTCGGGATTTGGGATATAATTATTAGTCTCTAAATTGATATTTTCAGGATCTGATGTATCAACAAAATTTTGATCATTAGATTGTGATGCGTCGAATTCATCTGCTCTATAAAGAGGAAACATCGCGTAATTTGTGGTTAAAATTCGCTGTCTAAGATCTATCTGACATTCGTAATGTTCTAAGAAGTCAGCTCCAAGAATTCCATCGAATTCGATATCTAAATTATGGACATAAACTTTAAGGGGATCATTTTCTGAAAATGGTATAAGTACGGATTCTGAAATTCCTACTCGTTCAGTAGTAATTCCTTGAATAGCAATATTTTCTGGAAATCTAATTCTATATCTTTCACAAAATTTTGGTTTGAAAATACTAATTCCTGCTCCTGTATCTATAAGAAATTTAAAATCACCAGATGAATCTTTCACATAATATAAATTTTTCGAACTAACTGCATTTACGTTTTCTGGATCTAATTCGACTGACTGCCAGTTTTCAGGCTGGGGTTGGAATTGTCTAGGCTCAGGGAGTGAACATCGTACTCTATCTGTTTCATATCCTTGAGGGGACCTAAAGGAGGTTTCTCTTTCAAACTGCCACTCCGAAAATCCTGATACTCATCAGTTGTAAAATACTGTTCATTTGAATCGTAATAAGGGTCGGAATAAGGGTTATAATAAGAATTATAATAAGGGTCATAATAAGGGTCTGTACTAAGATCCTCAAAGTATTCTGTAGAACTAGCTGCGCTCTGTTCATACTCTTCATAATAATAATTATCTTGATAATAATTATCAAAAAGTTGAGGCTGGTTGAAATGATGGGTTTTCTGTGAATTTTGACTAGGATATGCAAAATTCCTATTTTGAAAATTATTTGGGTTCCTTTGCATATTGGGATTCGGTCTTATGACTGAAGGTTGATTTTGTTGTTGATTATTGTTAAACTGCGGAGAAAAATTAGATGGTGGTCTCTGCTGTTGACTGAATTGATTTGGCATATTGGTCGCTTGGGGAAAATTTGGTCTATCCCTATAGGGTATAGGGTTTTGGAAATTTGGACGAAACTGTCCATTAAAATTTTGATTTCTAGGGACAAAATTGGAAGTATTTCTAACTTGACACTGTGAAGCAACATGTCCTTTTTTGTGGCATTGTGCGCATACAACGGGTCTATTTTGGTTTTGTGCATTAATTTTTGGTTGTCCGAATCGTTGGTTTTCTAAATATGACAATTGCAATTCGCGCTTAATGTGCGAGATCGCGGTTATAATGTCGGGTGGATTTCCTGACCTTACAACACAACCGATGCGTGGTTCTAGCCCAGTCAGCAATGTGTTCAGGGTCATTGTTTCGATAAGAGAGGATTGCGCCTGCTTTTCCTCTCGGCTCAGCTGTTGTTGCATTTTAGCATTATGTGTCTGTAACCTTGACACAAATGTTAATGCTGATTCGCCGGGTAATTGTCTGATTCTTTGCAAGTCCGCAATTAACGAAGTTAAATCACGGATGTCACCAAAATGGGTTTCTAGAAGAGCTCGTATCTCTTCCCATGTTTCTGGGTTGCGAGAATTTACCAATTCTGCTGCGCGCCCTTTTAATTTATTTTTGAAATGTAAGGTGACCAAAGCTTTTTGGTCACCGACAGCCATTGAATGTGCTGTCCGACAAGCATTGAGGAAAGTACTGAGTAGGATGGGGTTGCCATCGTACTCAGGCACAATCGAAAATATTTCTGATAAGCGATAAGGCTCAATTTCTGGACCAAACTCTTCATTTTGGGCCATTTTGAAAAATCTTAATCAATTAAATAAATATTCTTATAACTAAATGCGTGAGTTTATACGCTTGGTATTTCAAAGAAATGCAAATAATAATTATTAAACTGAATCTTGTTTTTGATTTGGTTTCGATACCTACTAATTTCAAAGGAAATTGTATTCAGTACCAGATAATAGATTAAATATTACGAAAATGATAACTTTTATTGCACTTACTGCTTGTGCACTTCTTCTTTTTTCTTGTGGTTGTGGAGTTCTTCCTTGAGGGATGGGGATCCGCCGATCTAGCGAGGACAGGCCTTGATCTCGATGACTTGCAGACTTTCTCAGCTTCCAGTCGGGAGGTTGCCCTTTTCTCTGCCGGTGCTCGCAGCCGAAGATTCTATTCGCCACGGCCCAACAGTTGAGTCGTTACCGTTCTAGGAGCTTCTGAAGTGGTCCAAGCCTACGGTCTGGGGAAGTCTCGTTCTAGCTCGTTGAGGTATCCCACTTCTGACACCAATTTGTTACGTTGGTAACAAATAAAATTACTTTTTAAAAAATTTACTTTATTAGACACAAGCTTGTGTCTTCAAAACAAAATGTTACAAAGTTACAAAGTTACTTATTTCTTAGATACTGACATATCGGAGTCTAACCGGGTTTATGAACATAGGTGTTATGGAAGCTACGGCTTTTATAGTTTTAAAATGCTAACTCAGCATCTGTGTCCTCTAGGGCACCTTAGCTAAACAAAGAGATGCTGTGAGAGCCTGTTTACTTGGGAAGTCGTTATCTTATGCTGACTAAGCGTCTGCTACAACACTGTTGCAAACAAAGAACCATTATGATAGATCAAATTACGTCTATTGCAACAATGTCGCTAACAATAGGGTATCTGTTAAAGGACCATATAACATGTATATCCTTCTAATGCCAGTATTGATGTATAATCCAATCAAAACATCTTTCTATTTTCGAAATTTACCCTATGTTTTATTTAAGCAAAGCACACAATCTATTCGATGTACAAAAATTATTGCTTCAACAGCAGTTCGTGATAATTCATCTGATAAAGATCAATTTTGTTTCAATGGCCCTTGTTGTTCGCTGAGCTATAATCAGTATTCGGCGGGACTGGTGTCCCGTTTCAATGAACGCAAAAAGAAAGAACAGGGGGAGGATCTCAGTGTTATTATCGGCGCGAACCCGGCAACATGGATGAGGTTGTTTCATTGTGTTGTTTCGGTGTTAGCCGTGTTATGTCATCCCGTGTTTTTGCTTTTTGCATCAGCAATTGTGTGATTTAAATGTGTCCAGTTATATATTCAATGGATGAACTACTGAGAAATTGGGGCTTAGAGGAACCAACACCCACATCTGAATGTAGGTATGTAGATTAGTCAGACAGTTATATTTCAAGTAAAAATGCAACTACTGATCCAGGCCTATGTCTAGTTCTTATATCATGCTCCTTATAACTTCATGCAAAGTCACACTATTAAACATCCAAACGAATCGATCAGCTGTCCTCGCAATAAAATGTGTTGGTCCAAAGAAAAGAAACTAGTTTAGAATCAATTACCAAACACAGATTCGATTCAACGACAGGCTGCGATTGAATCGATTGAGTCGATAATACGATATAATTCGTTACCAACCATACAGTTCCCGTTGGATAAAACATCGCTGTATTTGAGGAATGCTAAGTGTCCCATTGAATCCAAGCGTAAGTCTTTGACAAAACGACAGATTCTTCTGTGTGTAATTTTGCCGCAAAAACGATTTTATCGGCTTCATATCCGTCGGAGCAGCGGTTGTATCCGCGGACTAGGAGATCGTCCTTTAAGGTTTGTTAATATTACACACAGGCGTAGCGACGATAGCTTGAAAAGACATCCAACTGTTTGGGAGTTGGTACTTTTGTGCAATTTATCCAGGAAGACAGACAGTTTTAATTACCGTTTACCCAGTAGTGGTAATGACTATGCTATGAATAATACATATAGTTTACAAAACTTAAAAAAAACTCGTTTCAATGATAGACTTAACTAGAAAATTAAATAAAAATATAGTTTAAAGAACTAAAAAACACGATTTTAAAAAGCTTCGCACTAAAAAGTTGAAATTTTGAATACAGGGGTTGGCAAGTCAGTTCCCCGATTTGCACGAGTAGACAGAAATGAAAAGCGCAAACGACTAACGAACGTCTATTTTTGTGAAGCCACAACTGGATTGTATGACAAAAGATTAATGTAGGTGCTCAAATCGATGGCCGTCTTGCTCGATACATCAACAGCGGTGGCTCGCAACTGTAAAGCATGTCCTGCGAAGCAGTTGACGCTGTTTGCGGAGGTTTTCTAATGCCTTCTCGAAGAACGCTCGTAATTGTAGAATGGTGCGTGCCTTCATTGCAAAGACCCAATCTTTTATAGTTGACCCCAAAGGAAGAAACCACAGGGTGTAAGATCGCACGATCTGTCTGGCCACTCCACTGCTCTGCGTCTGCCAATCCAGTCCCCGAATCGATCATCTTCAATCGTAAACTTATGCCAGTTGCTTTGCTCTGATGCTTGAAACAACTCCGTAAGCATTCCCAAAGTTTGCGAATGCATACTGATCTGTATTGGTGTGGAATACCTTCCATGACAGCCTACAGGAAAGGGCATAAATGGGCTCCTACTATCAATGCAATACTACCACAAATTTTGAAGTATAGCATCCACTTAGCTTTGAGATTAACAGCGATCATCCTTCTGAGCAACACCTAGAAAATGCTCATGGATCTACCATATATTATGTTCACAGTGAAGTGAATATGATATGTTGTTTCTGGGGGACAGTCACTCTGGCTGCCAGACCGCCATTTGCTTTCCTGCGGAGCAGTGTCTCAGTAGTCACCGGATTTATGCTTTTTATAGGTCAGGCGACTTTCTGGACCAGCACTCGAAGTTAAATGCATCCAGATTAACGCGTCATCCTCATTCGATCCGACACGGAACTAGAGATCGCAGCACACAATCCAATTTCATTGGTTTTGTCGTTCTGTGACGGACGTCAGCATCAATGCCGTTGAATTCGAATCTCTTCCATCGTATGCTTTCTTGAGGTCACAGCTTTAAACTGTTTACAATATAATAGTCTGCACAACAAAAGTAGGGGCACAAACCGATGTAATTCTCCAGTAGAGTCTATGCTCAAACATAACGCCACCTTAAGGGACTTTAATAGGGACCTTCTGCACGTCCGTTGCCTGACGTTATTTCACGTTATCGGCTATTTGTGGCATGCGCAGTTCTCCCGAAATAACCGAATCGGCGAATAATCGATAAAGTTGTACGCTAGCTACGAAAGATTACGTACGATATTATTACGTGCGCCATTGCCAGGTCTAAACTACTATGCGGCAATGAGAAAAGAACCGTGATGATTTTGGTAGCAACAATACTTATTTTGTGGTTTATCATTGTACAAAAGGATCAGGTTTTCTTCCGTCAGCTTTATTTGACAGTATTATCCAATTAAAGCTACAAAATTGGGCGTCTCCGGCAACAGTGTGTTACCATCATGGAATGAACTATGAGAGTAAAATGTCGTCCCTCGGACGTCCTGCAAAACCTATATATATTACATCAACAATAACATGTCCTGGCACGACCACGTCGTCAGTATTGCTTAAACGGCATCCCAGAAGCTTGGAGTTTTGTTCCGTTGTAGGAAGTTGTATACACCAGAGCAACTGCTGCTGCTCTACAAGGCACAGATCCGACCATCGCTGGAGTATTGCTCCCATGTGTGGAGATGCGCTCCGAAGCACTCTCTAAAGCTTCTGGACACTATCCAGAAAAGAGCGATTAGACTAATCGATACGCCTAACCTCACAAAGGACCTCCACAGCCTGGAACATTGAAGGAGGGTGGCTGACCTATCCTTGTTTACAGATTCTATCACGGAAGATGTTCGAGTGAGCTCTCTCAGATAATAACACCACAGGCCGTCCGAACCAGGAACACTAGAGAAGCTCTGCGAGCACATCCTTACCAGTTCGAGGTCCTTACTCCCCGAACCAGTCTCCTCCAGCATTCCTTCTGGAGAACTTCGACGCTGTGGAATCAGCTGTCGGGGAATTTGTTTCCAGACGGCTACAACCTGCAGCGTTTCAAATCTAACGTGAAACGATACTTATCCTCTCGCAGCGCTTCTACAGCGCCATAGGCTTTCAGCCTTTGCGGGAGGCCGACCATAAAAAAAAATATATTGTTAGGTGTTTATTTGTTTATGATCACGTCCAATATGCCGCCGACGCCTCAAAACGATGTCCAAAGCTTGTTCTATTCTGAGCATGTGCAGTAAAAAGATTATAAAAATAATAAAAAAAACGCAGAAAGCCTAGAGCACGAACCTCACTTATTCTACGCTACGTTAAACAAAGATGCATGCAAAAAGTCAAAATCGTACACTCTACATAGCGCAACGTTAGAAACGTTTGATGACGTCAATAACCGTTAACGTTTTACTACTGACACCTTGGAAAGAGTCGTGCAAAAGGTCCCTAATAGCTGACGATTGCTTTTACGCTCGTTCTATACCGTTAGTGCATTAACCCTTAACTGGTAACGTGCCGTCTGTGGGACTGCAAGCAATCTTAAATTCGACCCTACAACAAAACCTTACCGCATTTCTGGTAAATGACCTCATCTAATCTATCTGCTATTGGTATCCCTTTTATATCCCGTTTATCAATAAGTTTGCGTAAACAACATCCCAGATGTGCTTAGTTGTTAGCTCGGTTCAGTCTGCGAGACGGAACGTTACGGGGTTTACGTTATAATTTTTCTCAACTGGTAGTCATGGCAGGTCCGTCATTTTTTACCAAAATATTTTTATAGGTGTATTGCTTTACTTATTATCAATCACAAAATATATAGATTTGAGTGTGGTCGAAGTTTTTTTTTATTATCTTGGTCCTACAAATTTGTGCTGCTAATCTGTGTTCTAGTTAATAATTATCATAATTTTTTTCCTTACATAACACGTTCTGCTACTTGATACAAAATTATTATTAAAGGATATATACCCAACAAATCTTCATGCATTTTTTCCAAAAAATAATTAGGAGAGTTTGATTTTTTAAGCTTCAAAGAGGTTACAGTCTCACAGACTGCACGTTACCAGCTATGCTCCGAATTTGCACGTTACCGGTTAAGGGTTAAGACATCTCGAAGGAAGGTTGCCTATACGTATACAGCTACAAGGCCTTTTCCTATTTTGCGTAATAGCTCTTTATTTAAGACGAGCCGTTTATCTAGAGCCCCATCTTGGAACAACGTAATACCTCTACGGAATTTCTGCATTTTTAAGGGTGCGAATGTAGTGATGCTGTGTGTTAAAGGTTGAATTAAAGGCGCACCGCGAGGTGGTCCTCCTACTAAACAAATCAGCGGCGCTCTGTGGAATGAGGCGGCGGCAATGTAGGATGTACCGTGAGCTGAACCGCGGTGTACAATTCGTCAAAACTGCAAGTAAAGACCTTTTGTTTTAGTGGGCTGAGAAAGGAATATAAAAGCCTTCTAAAAAACAAGTATCGTCTGTCAGTAGACACTGGCAGGAAGGATAGCAAAATTACAGTTGGGTTAGTGTAAAACAAAAATAGCAGTCCATAATTTTAGTCTTTAAAGAAGAAAGAACGTCAAAGGAAAGAATGACAAGAATGATTGCTGGTATATGGGTAGTAGCTTATGCATGGCTATATACTAAAGTAACTAAAACCAGGTTCGGGCCTCCAAGCTTTTTGAATGTCGAGTTTGATATCTTACATTAGTGCTCTCACTTTCGCAATGGCACTAATAACTGCGTAAAATCTGCCGCTCGATATAGCGTTACACAGCCAAGGCAAAAACAAACTGCAGTGTCATCTACCTTCACTTTAAGGATAAGGCACGGTTCTAAATAATGTGCCAATTTATTTGATTGATCAGTAACAGTAGAATCTCAGCTTTCCTACGAGCTACCTGGCTCTCAAGCTGCCAGTAAGCTACCGAAGCAGTGCCTCCATTGTCATCAGCTTCCGCGCCTTTAGCTTGTCGGGCTGTGTAGATCAAGCTTTATCTGGACACTCAGTTGCATTCATCTAGGTTAATGAGGCATCCTGACCACTCCGCTCTGGCACGGAACATCGACATCGCAGAACGCAATCCAATTTCATCAGTTCTGTCGTTCTGTGAAGGACATCAGCTTCAGTGCAGCTGAATTCAATTCTCTTTCGCCCTGCGACTCCCTGAGGATACTGCTTCCATACTGATTGTGGTAATATGCCAAATAGAGCAGACGCATGAACAGATACAGTGTGACAGTAGCTGCTTGCTTTGTAATATGAGTGAGATCACCACGACTTTTTGTAGATTGTGATCCGATACCTTAAAAGACATTTATCAGTAGACAAAGGTGTAGAGAATTGAGAAAAAAATTGCTGTATGGGGCTAGTCCCCCTTACATACTCATATACTGTAACCATAATACTAAGATTCACTCCTTACAAAACATCTTCATATAGGATGTCATTCATCCTGAGACAACGTAATACTTCAGTGAGATTATAGCACTCTAATATATTTGTGCTCAAAGGAAAGCTCAAAGCTTATATTGATTTATTTGTTGGCGATTTTAAAAGTTACTTTGACCTTCCTACAGGGTGAGTCCGGATCAACGCCTCGGATTCATGTGACCAAACGCTATTATGTCTTTTGTTAATGTAAATTCTTATATTTATGAAATGTAATACTATTCCCATCTCTATGTGTAAATTCAAAGTTGAACCGGCAACGCTGCGCCGTGCCAGGAACAACGTCACTTTTGTGAAACAAGTCATAGCGTCAACACGCATTTTTCGTTTATAATAAATCACGACAGTTTTTAAACGGTTCGTTTTATTCAGACATCTTTATAGGAGTATAACTATGCGAGTGTACATATTATGTATGTCAAGTTGGACTACATTTTAAAAATAGTGACTCTTAAACAGGCTGTCTGATGAAGGCGCGACATATAGAAGTTTTGTTTTCTTCATGGAATTCCCTGTATATTATTGCATATTCAGATTACTTGGTCAATTCTATGTATCATATCTGGGATTAAAAACGATCTGTTTAGATCCAAAATACCATTTTTGTATAAATAAACAGGGTGTCCGGGTATTCGACCGACAATGCTTGACAGGTGATAGACCTCACATTTTTATGGACATTGAGATAGCAAAATGAAGTCTTAAAATGCTTATTTTCAAGAAAAACGGGGTGTCAAAGGTTCACTTTTATTTTCGTTTCTTCTCAGTTATTCCGCAAAAAAATAGCATAGCATCTAGATTTACGTTTTGGAAGGTTTTTAGGGCGAGAAATCCAAATTCAACCACGGTTTCGCTATCATGAATAGAGGGCGCCATTGAAATTACTTAAACTATCAAAATTTTTTGTTGGTTTGGTGCATCAATGTGAGTATCACAAAAATCGTTTCCTTAATAGTGATTAGGCTGTATCTGAATATGCGTGCTGATCTTTTAAATGCGTGTAATGATTGTTTTGTATTTTTGTTTTTGTTAGTTTGTTGTGAATTATACCAGTTCTCGATTGTTTGTTTATATTTATTTTCCGTCTATTTTTCTATGTTATCTCTATACACTTTTTTATTTTTTGTTTATATGACTAGTCTTATATCATTATATAATGATCACAAGACATTAAATTATATATTATATATAATATGTTTTACGTGAAAAATGTATACTTTATTTAAGTGTCTAGACGTAACCGTTTTCGAGATAACCTTCATTGAAATTTCCAATGCGACTGAATTATCGGTATTTCCGCACTAACGAAGATTAGGCTCGTACTTTTTCATACCATTTCGAAGTAGGTACTTTTAAACTACAACACGATCTGTTTGAAAAATTAGGTGTGTTTAAAATGTGTTTTTGATCTAATATTAATTCGTGCGAGTATATAATCCTTTCGATGACACTTTACAACTAATTGAGGTGCCTTGAAAATTGTAATAAAGGTTATATTGAAAACGGTTATCTCAAGGAACTTAAACAAAGTTTAACTTTTAAACGTGAAACATATTGATACACCAACCAGAAAAAAGTTTTGTTAATTTAAAAAACTTCGATGTGCCGTAGGTGGCGCCCGCTGTTCATAATAGAAAAACAGTGGTTAAATTTGGATTCCTCGCCTTAACGGGCCTGGATACACAAATTTATACATACGTATTTGCCATGTAAAAGACGGACTCACAATTTCTCGCATAACTCACTTTATTTTCAAACTACATATATAATATTTCAGAAGGCGATAGTTAAGACCTTAATAAATGACAGCTATTTTCGACTTTCTCAAAAAAGTTTTTTGAGTTTTTTAATGTGCAAAACAACTCGCAATGCAAAATCATACATTCTATAAATGCCTGTAATTTAACAACCAAACATGATATCAAAAAAGGCTAAATAGTTGCACAAGCACAAGCTTTCTTCTTCAATTTTCTCTTTGAGTCATTACTGCAAGTTTAAATGTAACGTCACGAGCTTGGAAATGCGAAATTCATTTTTATGGTGACCTTTGGACCTTACCTTTGGAACTTTTGACCTTACCCTTGTATTTTTGGACTTCTGTCTCCCCTCTCTCTCCCCTCTCTATCTCCCCTCATCTTAGATACACACGCTGGACAAAGGGAACAGGCGGCCACGCTGACCTAGATCCTTAAAGAAACTCCCTGTATGTAATTTTAAATCGCTGTGCCACTTTATTGCTGAATAATTGAGAAAAAATGAAAATAAAGGTAAAGCTTTGACATCCTATATCTTGAAAATTAAGCATTTTAAGGCTTCATGTTCCTATTTCAATGTTCATAAAAATGTGAGGATTATCACCCGTCAAGCATTGTCGGTCGAATATCCGTATATCAGAAAATATTGAATATCGCAGCGATTATAAAACATATGTCCAACGCAGTATCTGTAAAAATTATGGATTTCCTAGAATGATGAGAAAGACGGGATGAGCTTTTCGTGAAATCACAGCAACTCTAGGCCTAAGATTTAAACGCTTGACAGTACTTTCAGTTAAATAACAAAATGTATCTTTTTTACAGGTACGTAACCAATGGATTTCTTTAGTTCTAAACTCTCAAAGGGTGAGTTTCTTGCATGCACGATATACCTAGTTCTAGAAAATAGTAAAATTCGATGCTTCCAAGACACAGTACTGTACAATTTCAAACAAAAGGTGTCCAAGCGGACACCCGACTGTAATGAACAATCAGGAGCTGATAAGAAGCACCTCATTTAAGCAAACGCTTGAGGAGTAAACGTTACGGAAAACATGATCTGCATGAACGCGTTTAGTCAACTGGAACAGCTGCTTGAAAAAATCTGGGATACCTATTCAGAGCCAGGAAGGTACTTTTCACCATCCAACTTTCTCACTCTGTATAAAGCTAAGATAAGGCCTGGGCTGGATTACTGCTCTCATATCTGGGGAGCTGCTGTTACATAAAAAAAATGGAGTCAAGTTGATTGACTCAGTACTTACCACACATAATAATGATTTCGTTTTATTGCTTTCCCATTGCATGAAGCTATAGTCTGAAATCCCCTTGCAACTAAATCACGCCCACCCTCCCGCAAAAAAACGTCCAACACAAAAATTCCTGCCACAGCAACTACGATTCGGTATGAAACCCGACTGCTCAACTTGTATGAGTCATGCTATCTTAGGACCTTTTTCCATCTAGACTAATCGCTCGAGGAGTTTGATACAGACGCTGAGTAGCGCGATGGAGCAATGGTTTTCCACAAGTTCGCAGCCCTTACCTGGTTTCAAATTATCTTCGACATTTTGAACTCTGGAGGTAGTTTACCAGTCTTTAAAATATCTTTGAAGAATGCCCCAGCCACTTTCCTTATGAATTCTGAAAGGATTCCATCAAAACCTGGGGCTTTCTGTGTTTTCGTGCATCCGACGTCTATGACATTTTTGCCTTCGCGCTGCGTCAAGACTATTGAGAAGCTCCTCTGCTATTTCATAGTCACCCCCTTCAGAAATCTGACGCTCTTTTCATTTCAATCTGGTATGTAAGTTTTACGGTAACCTCGTGCTATGGCGTCAACAAATTTCCCCCAACCTAACATTTCCATAGTAGACGTGATACTCTGGATTTGCCTTCACAGTCTGCTCAGTTAAAAAAAAAAACATGAAAAATCTCGCAACCCCGAGTTTCTACCGGACACAAGGCATATTTCAAACTAGTATTATTTCGACTGTAAAAATATTTATTCGACATAGAGCGAGTCCGGCTGTGTATCACTTTTATTAGCCACTACGTTGTGGGAGATTCAGTGATAAAGTCTATTTGGAGCCACAATATATTTCAGTGATGATTTAGATAATTCAGCCATGATTAATGCCATTGTATATTTCATAGCTCTCCTTTTCGAGCTCCTGTCTGCATCGAGTTTGCAATGCGGGTTCTCATGCGTCAATGCATGCATATTTACGTTACAAATACCTGCAAATCTAAAACACCTAAGGACTTTCAAAAGGCAGTTCAATGTTTTTTTTTGGTAGTGAAGGGGCTTAGGGTTCAGTTGACATTGGTTTCGCTTAGCCTTAAGGCTCATTGTGCACTTCCTGTCGAAGAGATCAAACAGAGTCCCATCGTAAGTTCTATGAGAACTTTGATCTGCATTGGACCATGCTCTCCTGTCTTCCCTTCTGGTTTACATTCAGATAGAAGTTCCTGCCTTCCAGAGGCGTATACAAGGCATAACAGGGGTAATTGCCCCCCCCCCCAAGATTTTCGAAAAAAAAGCTCGATTCAACTTATTTTATTTATTTTATTTATTTAAGCAATTGTCGCACTGAAAAAAATTCTTTTTTGCAGTAACTAAATTACAAAAGGGTTTGTTTTGCATTATTACAGTGATGCATATCTGATATATTTCCATTGTTACATAATCAGTTGAATAGAGAGTTTTTGGACGTCTGTTTCCTAACAATATTGCGCGTTATCGGCTACTTGTGGCATGCGCAATTCTCCCGAAATAACCAAATCCGCGAATAACCGATAAAGTAGTACCTTAGCTACGGAAGTTTACGGTACGATATGATTACGTGCGCGGTATTGACAAGTCTAAATCACTATGCGGCAATGAGAAAAGAGCCGGGATGATTTTGATAGCAACAATACTTATTTTGTAGTTTATCATTGTACAAAAGGATAAGGTTTTCTTCAGTCAATTTTATTTGACAGTATTATCCAATAAAAGCTCCAAAGTTAGGTGTCTCCGGCAACAGCGTGTGATCATCACGGGACTGAACCATGGTAGTGAAATCTGAACTGTCATGCTTCGGGGATCCTTCATAATCTATTTTTCATTTTACTTGTGATGTGATCCATTTTCTGCTTGTGGTGTTTACTTGTTGCATGTAACATTTCTTGGACATTTCCGACCTAATCGATCATAATGTGAGGTTAAGTTAAAATGTCAATTGTCGAATAACGCAATGATACAAGTCACAGATTCCGGTTACAAAAACTGCACTTGTGTACAGTTTTGTGGCTCACACTTATCCGTTATTCGAAACACACTGCGCATGCTCAGAATAATGTTTTACGGATAGCGTCGTCCCAATTTTTAGTGGCTCAAAACCTCTCTAATGTCCTATACAACGTGGTAGCTTGTCACAAAAATTTACATTACTCATTTAATTACCTGTTTTGAAAACGACTAGAAAAGTTAAAACACAAATTAAAAAAATAGAGTACGTGTTGTGGCTACTAGGGTACCTGACTGGTGAGTGAGTACATATTATTTGTATTCCGTAAAATTAAAATTGATTAATGCATCAATAGATTTTTTATTTCATCTCCCTAAAATACCTGATACTCCACTGTTTCACTTGCTGTTTATATCTTCTTTTTTAATTTTAACACTATTAGCATTTTGATGGTGAAAGCACACAACTTCATGCCCCGGTACCCCCCCCCCCCAATACTGAGGTCTGGATACGCCCCTGCTGCCTTCACTCAAGGCAGGACAGTCGAATATAATATGCTTAGCTATTTCCTCTGCCTCGCCGCATTTCCTGCATGATCGGTTTGCCATTTTAATTTCCAGCATTTGCAGGTGTGTACTGACCATCCAGTGCCCAGTTGTAAATCCAACCACCCTTCGTAGTTCCTTCCTGTTCAGTTTGAGAGCGTGTACGGTATTAGAATATGGATACAGCATCCTCTTAGACTGAGCAATCCTCACCGCTCTGTCCTAGCGCCTCTGATTTTCATTTCACATCCAACTGGTGACAGCTGTTCGTATCATGTTGTACCACGTGCTGGTATAGACCCTATGAGAGGAAGTTCTGCACCTTCCTTGGCACACCTGTCGGCCCTCTCATTACCAACCACTAAGTGGCTATGGTAGCATTTCTTGACATCGAGGGTGCGTTCAACTGTACCACTACCAATTCGATAAGACGCGCCCTAGAGAGACATGGAATTACTCCAATCCTAGTGGAGTGGATTCTTACCACTCTAGAGTGCCGAGTGGCTTCTGCAACGCTTAATGGCATAAACTATAGCGTTGCAGTGGCGCGAGGCTGCCCACAAGGCGGTATTCTTTCACCTCGACTATGATGCTTAGTGGTGAATGACCTACTCGTGAGACTAAGTAACACAGGGGTCTACGTGCAGGCCTATGCCGATGATTTGAGCATAGTGGTCAGGGGTAGATTCATTAATACAGCCTCTGAGGTAATGCAAGGCGCGCTGCGCGTTGTGGAAACGTGGTGTAATGAGGTAGATCTGTCAGTGAACGCTGAAAAGACGGAGCTCGTTATGTTCACTAGGAGAAAGAAGATGGAAGGCCTCGTGAGGCCTACCTTTTTCAGAACGACACTTGAATTGTCTCAGTCAGTAAAGTATCTAGGAGTCATACTGGATCACGAGCTGACTTGGAGGCAGCACGTGGATTATAAGGTAGGCAAGGCTCGAAACTCATTATGGGCCTGCAGAAGAGTTGTCGGTAGTAGTTGGGGCCTGAACCCAAAAGTGGTGCACTGGCTCTATACTCCAATAATCAGACCGTCGCGTCATTAATATATGGCTCCATAGTGTGGTGGACCTGTATAAAGACGGAGGCAATCAGAGCCAAACTTAATAAGGTTCAACGTTTGGCATGTCTTAGTATAACACCTTTGAGTGCCATTGAAACACTATTGAATCTTCCTCCTTTGGATCTGGTAATTCAAGGGGAAGCTAGAAAATCTGGGTTCCGTCTCTGGAGTCAGGGTAGCTGGACTTTTATGAACCCAGGCAAAGGACATTCGACGATTCTAGCAGAGTTGCATGAGGATAGTCCTATTTTGTTGGCGAGGAGCGATATGGTTTCTCCTACGCATCGCCTCAATCGCAAATTTACGGTGGTGCTTCCGTCAAGGAAAGAGTGGGAGTCTAGGGAAAGACAGCTCATCGAAGGAGGAGGACAGGTCTGGTACACAGACGGTTCACTCGCTAGAGAAGGCTCGGGCTCGGGAGTCTACGGACCCCATACAAGACTTTCACTCCCTCTTGGGGGGCACACCACAGTATTCCAGGCTGAGATCTATGCGATACTTGCTTGTGTAAATCGTATTCGGGAAATTGACGGGTCTAGGAGGCAGATTACTATCCGCTCTGACAGTCAGGCAGCCATCAAAGCACTGAGTGCTTGGAAAATAACGTCAGGACTGGTCCTGGAGTGCAGGAGGGCTCTTGACGACATCTCAGCTAAACACAAGGTATCACTGATGTGGGTATCTGGGCACGCTGGGGTAAAGGGTAACGAAATGGCGGATCATCTGGCTAGGACGGGATCCGGCAACAGTTTTGTGGGTCCGGAACCAGCCTTAGGACTATCTGCAAACTTGATTAGGAAAACAACTGGAGAGTGGATCCAGAATCAACACTCTCTGAGATGAAACAACATCTCTGGTCATCTCCGTCAAGCTCGGGAACTATTAGCAGGGCCTGCAGAGAGAATAGGACGATTTTGTCTCTCTCTGGATAGGAGTAACTTGAGATTGCTAGTAGGCCTACTAACGGGTCACAACACCTTCAGGCGTCACTTGTTCGTGATGAGGGTGGTCAACGACCCAACGTGCACGTGGTGTAGTGAAGAGGAAGAATCCTCGGCACACATCTTGTGTGGCTGTGAAACCCTGGGTTTTCACAGGCGGCTATGCTGGGCTCAAAAACCTTGGAACCAATAGAGATAAAACGGATAGGACCTAAGAATGTACTTGCCTTTGCCAAAAGGGCAGGTCTTAGGAACTAGCGCGAATAGAGGCGCATAAGGGCCCATTGTGTGGCCTATGCACCAGCCCAATGACACCAGCCACATTCCGTGCTGGATAGCCTCTGGTCCTTATTCATTCATTCAAGTAGGCGAGCCTAATAATGCGCTAACAATCGGGCCGAGTGAAACGCTAGGCTTGTGCGTCACTTCCTGAGCCACCCTTCAAGGAAAGATCGAAGGAGAAAAATAGGAATTGGAAGGAAGAAGCTAACCTGACTGAGAAATATCCGCCACTGGATAGAACTAAGCAACTTCGAGGAACTACAAATATCTGCAATTAATAATCATTTCATAAAAGACAGGATGGACACCTTTACAGGAACCTGCATATATATTGTAATTTATAACCAATTTGTAACAGTTCAGGATGAAACGCAAAAGGCAAGATACACGAAGAAGGAAATTACATGAATGCACCTTTAGGGCATAACCGAACAAATCAAATCGCGCTCGCTCGGTTTCCGAGAAGCAGTTCATTAGGGTGGAAAATTTATGGCGGCCGCAGAAAATATGGTTCCGCGAAACGCAAGTGGAGGTGTCGCAGGATAATCCTCCAGGTACACACCACTTGCAGTGAGCCGATGGTTTATGGCTCGACCGTCACCGCCTTGCGGGATTAAAAGAGATTTCTTCCTGCTGCTCCCGCAGGAGGGACCATCTTGCATTTCCTGCTATTGTTTGTGAGTTTTTCTGAAATCGAAAGAAATGTGTCTTATACAGGGTGACATAGAAAAAAGTACATTGCATAGTGCCACACAGTAGGGGACACTAAAATAAGAAAAAAAATTCTTATGAACATGGGTCCGCAAGGCCGTCGGTTAAAAGATACGGGTAGTTGAATTTTAATCTTGTTTGGGCTTTTTTAATATCTTTTGCCAGCGACAAAAGAAATGGATAAGATATGGTATTCAGGGGTTTTTTATCATGCTTAATTCAAATTTGATCTTAGTTTTGTGATTAATGATAGAGGGCGCTACAAACAGGGCTCCATCTCTATTGGATGGGTCCTAACCTCTTTGCTATATGCTGTTATTTTCGACTGAAAAAAAAACTGTTAACCTCCTTTGTACGTGAGGAAGGTATACATTGTCCAAGTCGCTAGAAGCAATGGTTCCAGCACAAATGCATCTGAAAGCCGACAATGCACGCAAATTGTCAAAAATTTTTTTTATTTTTCTGTAAAAACAATGATAAATACTTCAACAACTAAATTTTAATGGTATGATGAGAAATATGATTAACTAAAACAACATATCAAGTTTTTAAAAGACGTTCAAATTCTTGCCCTTGTACTTCAATACATTTTTCCATTCTTCTTCCTAACGATTGACGGTATCTTTGAAATATTCATAGGTTATTACGAAATCTATCTGCCGATTCCAAAATTCTTATCCATAATTGTTCTTAATTACGTATTTCTACAGCACAAAGTTCATTTTTCATAAATCTCCAAAATTAAATATCAAGTGGATTGAGGTCGGGACTACGAGCTGGCCAGGGTACAGGCCCCTCGACCAATTCACGTATTTCCAAATCCCCTGTCCAAATATTCCCTTGTCACTCGAGAAAAGTGAGCTGGTGTCCCATCATGCATGTAGTCCAATAATGGCTAATGGGACATCTCCTAATAATGTGTTTAAATCATTCTCCAAACCTCGATACAGTGCACCTATCAACCGACTGTGCAATCGTCTCTGGCTAAAGATATTAAAAAAACCCAAACAAATTCAAAATTCAACACCCTCTACATTTAACCGAAGGCCATGCGGACGCATGGTCATAGGACCTTTCTTCTTATTTTAGTGTGCTCTATTGTGTGGCGCTATGCAATGTTTTTTCTATGTCACCTTGTAGATTGCGATTACTGTGATTTGATAAAGATTGTATGGTTTCACTATCGCAATCAGGATTTACTATAGGTTATTGGGTTTTTAATTATGTAATTAAAATTAGTCTAATTCTGAAAAAAGAACTGGCGTCAAGTGTCTTGGCTCTCTACTTCTCACACATTATCGATACTAACAAGGAATTCGGAATTCCTCTATACTTATTACGACGTTTTCACGGGCTTTCGAAACGTTTTCGAGACGTTTTGAGTTTTGAAATATATCGTGGAAACGTCAATTGGATTCGTTTTCCAAACGTTTCACGTTCCAGGTCGATTCGCAAATTTTTCGTATCGAGATCCAAATGTCGTGGAAACACCAGCTGCCACTTTCAAGGTGCTTTGAAATGTAACATAACATGTCTTCAAATAATTTAACGTTCGAAGGAGCATAAACAGTGTATTGATGTCTAATGACACATTGTCAGTTTGTTGAAGTTTATTCGAAATTTATGATAAACAATAAAATAGGTTACAGAACTAGGAAATGACATTTTTGAGAGTGTCAGGTGAAAATGTTTTGAATGCATTTCGAAAATCGTTTCGAAACCTGTCATGGAAACATCGACAATCCAAAATCGCAAAACGTTTTGAAAGTCCGTAGAAACGTAGTAATTCCTCCACGGTAGTAACTCTGCGTCAAAGTTCCATCACAGTCATAAGTCTCCAAGTTACACGTTATGATTATAATAATTATGTATGCATCAAATTATTCCACATATTCAAAAATAGCAATAGAGTAGGTCTCAAAAAGCACAAGATATCACCACAGTCAAATTTTCAGCGCAATGTACTGTTATGTATGTTATGTGAATACAGACAGACCGACAGACTGCCAGACCGACGGAAATGATTGATTTTCTTTATATAGACATCATAAAAGCTCCAAAAGTATGTATATCTCAAAACCAAAAATTTTCGCGATTACAATACTCCCCGCACCTATCGGAGTAGTAGGTAGAAATTCTTGGTTTCTGTAATAGGCAAGACAGTGTTCGAATGGAAGAAAATGTATTATGTCGCTAGGTGTTCCTTTCATAGGTCAATAAATAACCTATTATAAATGCAGAAGTTTTTTTCAGATTTACAATCCTCCACCTCCAATCACTCCAATTTAATTTTCACTCAAAGAAAAGTTGAAAATGGCCAGAAACCCATAAACGACTGAAAACGAGGTTTGAGGCATATTTTTTTTTGTTTTTTGCTAATTACTCAGCGTACATATTATACAATCCTGCGGCATATCGCGACCCATACTTCATCACAATCCATGTAGCGGTCACTGAGATAACGGGGTTAGAAGAACAGACAGACAGACAGTCGGTCTGGGTGTCTTTGACAGAGTAGCCACCAAAAGCTACTTACAAGCTTTCTTATGAAGATAGCCATTTTAGGGCATACATATATTTGTATTTTTTCATTTTAACAACTAATATCACCCCATTCATTATCTACATGGCATTAGTTAACTCCTGTATGGGCGTTACATAGAATAATTAAAAAGGGCTCAACAGATGGCTTGAAAATGTATGGCTTTCAGCGTTTTAGTTGCTTACCCGTTTGAGACACTGATTATGAGTTTTCGTGTTCTTTTTCTCCTGAACTTTAACACTGTTTTATTAGGCACTTTAGAAGCCACATTTATATGAACTTTGAGTCCTTAGAGTTACGGACTGTCATAAAGTATTACTATGTAGCTACCCTACTTAATGTTTTTATTTTGATTTCCCTCTTGGGTGATAGGGTCAAAGTGAAACACAACTTTAAGAATCAAATTTTCCAACGTATCGAAAAAAAATCTTCTTGATGGCTCCTTTGTGCCTAAATTTGTGACATTCCTAAAGTTTCTGAAATGTCTGTTCATTATTTTCTAGGTATTAGGGTTTGATGTCGATATACAGACTATAATGTAACTGTAACTATAATAGAAGTCACTTCTCTAGACGTTACAAGCAGATCAAAAATTAAAAACAGGATAACATTGACTAGGTTTAAAAAGGTCGTAAAATCATTAACATTAACCTGTAGTAACACCGCAAATTGGAATTTGGGTGGTCTGGACAGACTTATATCAAAATAACAGGATTATAGATTTGTTCTGAAACCAATAATTAGGAGAATCACAGGCAGTGTGAAGAGTCGTTGAAGTTAAGCTGCAAAATGAGTACGTATAGGCCTTTACGGAAACAGTGATCCGGAGGCGTATCCATCAGTTATAGGTCAAACAGCTGTCAAGTGGGATTTACAGTTCCATGGATTTAACGGGCATCGAGAAACGAAAAAGTTGGTTTAAGAATAAAAATCGAATTGTTAAGAAAAACAGCTACTGATTTTTATCATCCGATCGCGATCATTTACCGTACAAGAGTGAACTGACCTTATTTCTGACTGATCCTAGATCACTTTCCGAACGTCAGGATCAGTGATCCTTGTGGTCGGGGTTACCCGATAATAGTTTCCGTAAATGCCTTATGCTAATTGTTGTCATAACAAACATACTATGGACATTAATATATAATTCAGTGCAGACTCCTGGCGATAACTCAAATTACTAAAGAAACAAAGAGTGGTAGCGAAACCACCAAATCACCTAGAAAAGCTACAAAAGTTTAGTAGTTTATCAGTTTCTTGCAAAAATAGATTTAATCGGCTAAAATCCACAAAGCTATACCAGTCGTAACAATGAGGTACGTAAGATAAATGCGCATAGAATACATACCAACCACGAGGCCTGGGGCTATGAAATATCGCTTCTCCCATCCAACGGTATCAATATATCGCAGGGCGTAGAGCAGAAATACTACGTGTCCATTTTACCGACCAGATACTCCATTCTGTATCGAATTTACGATGGATTCCAGGCAGGCGCGCTTTTCAAATCGAGTTACAGGTCGTGCAACTTCAGGAGATAGAGGTGAAAATAGCTTCAAAACAAAGGTATCTCTTCTCAGTTTTGAGCATACTAAGAGGTTTCATATTTATTTTTTATTTAGCTTATAGCTTACGTCACAGTACGTATGATAATAATAGGTCAGATATCTATATACAAAATTGCATATGTGTACGTTACTTAACAGTTACCTACAAGTACAGAATCTGCATTTGTGTCTGATAGATAAGCTGGACCAATTCGCATCTTGATCGCCTAATCTTGATGTATAATCGATTGCCTCCTGTGTTGCCATCAGCAAATCTTCTAAATTGCCTAAATATGATCTTAATAGGCAGTCTCGTACGTGTACCTGATGTTCTGTCTGTCTGCTTCACAATAGCATGTGGCTGAAGGAAGTTTGTCCCACCTGTGTAAGGAGTCGGCGATTCTTCCGTAGTTGGTTCTGATTTGGTAAAGAGATGTTCACGTAAGACGACGGAGATCGAATCCTATAGATTTGTTGATACACTGTAGCCACTTCCTGTTCCCATTTCTCCCTCCATCTCCCATTATGTCAACGCTGTTTTCGTGGAGTACATGAGTAGTCTTCAGTGGGTGGTTTCGGGATCGGAATATATTTCCCTAGATGTCTGGAACGTCATTATGAACAATGGGTTGCTCATCATTTTATTGACCTTGTTAAGAATAGCGAACCATGTTCTATGAGTTGACTTTCTTGTTGATGATAATTGTATATCGACAATATGCGTGCGTTTGCTATTAAACTGCAATGGAGTACAGTATTCTGCAGCTAGATACATTAAGTCTACACACACAAAAGAGTAGCATCAAGTTCGATACATTATTATAAGCAAATTAGGCTGAAATTGAGCTTACGATATACTTCAACCAAAAATACATGCACTTTACTTGGAACTACTTTATTTAAGAAAGTATAAATTCAAATATTACAGTACTCAGATGTGAAGCCTTAGATAGATTTAAATCAACCACACGGTACTTCAGTCAGAAAACTAGATCTGACAATATAATATAATTGAAATATTTAAATATATAACTGATTCAAGAAAATGTTAGGTTTCAATTGAGAATATTAAAAAATACTTCTCTTAGCATTGATCTAATCTTCCTACCATAATTTTGACTAGATATAACCTTTGCATATGGATGTAGGTACTATTATAGTGCCAACCAAGGGTCGAAACAACATTTTTTGTGAATTGTGGTACGAGCCGTTTTGGATACACGGAAGACAGTCTCAGCTAAGTGGTATACAGAACAGTGCCTACCTAGAGTCACTGGATCTGCATGAAGAACTTGTGGCCAAAGTTAAGAATGAACACCTAATTCATCCATCCCGATAATACTCTCATCGCTCCAAAGCCTGCGCCGAGTATTTGACGACAACAGGGCTGAAACTTCTCGCACACCCTCCCTACAATCCAGACCCTGCTTTCTGCGACTTTGTTGTGTCTGCATGCGAAAATGAGGCTAATACGGATACGGTTTTCTAGTTGTAGAGGACCTTCTGTGGGCGGTTGTGCTTCAATTACTAAGCAATACTTTGCAGAACCAGCTTAAAACGTGATTTTAAAGAGGGGAGGGTCTGAAGTGTGTTTATTGAACACAGATTTAGAATTTCAAGAAAATGGAATAGGTAAATCTATATTGCAAAACTTCCAATATCCGTAATGATATTGTTGTGATGAATTTGAAACACGCGATATCAAGTAGGTCAAATTATTTGCTACAGATTTCATATTACTGTCATCTATTTAATCAAACCTTTACCATTATTTAGGTGCATCAATGGTATCAATTTAACCAGATCCTTATACTTGCTAGAAGGTTCGGTAGTTTCACCTTGATAACCGCTTTAATAACAATGATGCTTTCATACCTAAGGGGCCTGGACTCACAATTTCTCGCATAACTCACTCAATTTTCAAACTACATATATAATACTACAGAAGGCGATAGCTAAGACCTTAAAGAATGACAACTATTTTCGATTTTCTCAAAAAGGTTTTTTAATGTGGAAAAAAACTTGCAATGCAAAATCATACATTCTATAAATGCCTGTAATTTAACAACCAAACACGATATCAAAAAAAGGCTAAATAGTTGCACAAGCGCAAGCTTTCTGCTTCCATTTGCTCTTTGAGTCATTACTGTAAGTTTAAAGATAACGTCAGGAGGTTGGAAATGCGAAATTCATTTTTATGGTGACCTTTGGACCTTATCTTTGGATTTTTGGACTTAACTCCCCACATCTTAGACACACACACTGGAGAAAGGGAACAGGCGGCCACGCCTCCTCGCTAACCCGGGAATACGTCTTTTCTTGGATTCTCAATTTCGCGCGCTATACCCTAGACCCTTAATACAAATACGGGTATATGTGTTTAAACTACAATATACTATTCGCGAACCTACCTTATTATAGATTATACAGAATGCTGCTATAGTGCCAAAATAGTATTATTACTTCACAGTTGACCTACTTTTCTTTATGTGCGGCATACATTTTACTCCTATGCAGCTTAGGTAAACGTCGCACTCATAGTTATTCAGGCTGTGGTAGTCCTAATCCCCCGGGACTGCTACATTCTAAGTCGCAATATAGTCTCTTTCTTTTAGCCATCCTAACGACTTTTTCGGAAGGTTCAGTCAGGACATATACCTATGACTATGTTTAGTTTACTTGCCGTTTGGTGTTATAGAACTTATGAAGAAGCACTAGTCCCTCCTTCATCTTCTTTAGAAGCTTCTCCGCCTTCATGTGACATGAACAACGCAGTTTCAGGTATTTCTCGCAGAGTTGCTTTTAATGCTAGCCTCTTTTGGCGCTTCAAAGGAAAAACAGCTTTATTATAATAGTATTACTCCCCCGACAAAATTATGAGGCTCCCACTCCAATAACGAAATTCCCGCATCGACGTTTATACGTATGTCTCCCATTCTGCCAGCTATGTCAAAAGAATTCTGTGCTTTACTGTCCCGGCTCTATAAAAGTTCCAGAGAATGAGGCGCATCTAACAAAACTTGGAATTATAAGGGCCGGAAAGGTTCATTGTGTGAGCGGTGCTCATAAAGGATGAGCAACTGACGGAATCAAATGGGAATTATTGAGTTTTATACAGGCTGTATATACAAGGAGCATCAAAATAGTTTTGTATTATGTCTTACCAGACAACTTATACTTCTGATGAGAGATCCTGAAGGCTGCTCTGAATATCTAACATCGACAATGTGCAGTATCACATCATCACAGCACATCATATCAGATAATAGTTTAGTCAAACTGTCAAATTTCCGGGAAAGAACTGCTCCATAATTTGATCTATACTAATCGGTAGGGGGTTGCAAGAAAAAAAGTAAGCTAAGTTGATTGACTCAGTACTTCCCATACGTTATAGTGATATCAGTTCATTATTTTTCGATAGCATGAAGCTATAGTCTCCTTGCAACTAAACCATAGCCCGCTCGCCCGCAAAAAAAAGTAACATACAACATAATTTTCGCCTCCAACCAACCCAATTTTACCCCCAACCAAAAAAAGCAGAACATGATCAGGAACCCGTGAAATGCGAAAAAATGAGGTTTGAGGTGTTTTATATTTTCAGTTTTTTGTTACACTGACACGGTTTCTAAAAACCGTACGGGTTTTCCATCATCGCCACGGTAATAATACTGTTTCGAAATTTCATTTTAAAATCAATTCAGTGATTTTCATCTTACACAATACAGAACTAACTCAAGTAATAGGTACTCGTATACATCAGAGATTTAAGTCCCTTGGTTTCTCCAATGGTATAGGCAAAGCAGTGTTCGGATGGATCTAAACAAGTGTACTATGACGCTAGGTCTTTCTTTACAGGTCGATGAACAATCTGTTATGAATACAACAAACTTTTCAGTTTTACAAACTCCCACTTTGCGGAACGAATTTTGAGAAATATTCGAAATTCGTTTTTTGCTGATTACTGCATTGCCCATGTACCGATTTTAAAATTATAGCAAGATCACCTAGTACGACCCCACAGCATAGCGCTACCCGAATTTAATCACAATCAATGCAGCAAAGTGACGCTGTATTATCTCAAACTCTAATTTTTTTGCGATCACAATACTCCCCTCACTTATCGATGTGTGACGTAAAATTAACCTTAAATTATTACAATGCTTGATTTGTGGTCTTTTCAAAGAGTTCAGATTTTTTTATTTGATTTTCCCAAAAATGAGTCTTGAATGAACCTTCTTAGACAAACACAGGTTGAAGATGCCATTTTATCAATTTCCAAATCAATTTCAAATTAACTGAAAGCGTCTACTATTGATGGCTTCCAAGCAACTACTAGACAACGTACCATTTTTAAACTTTTTTATTCCCGAGCAGGCCACGTAATCAGAGTATAAATACCAGAGTACCGCGGCTGCTAGGTTATATTAGGGGAAATTTATTGTTTGCCCAGTAAATACACCTTTTGTCAATCCATTTCAAGTCTTGAGTGCATCTGATAGGATCAGTGAGCCGCAGAACTATAGAGGATACCCTATCAGAGGATCAGATTCCGTTTGAATATCGGTAGAAGTGTGAGAGGTCACCAACCACAACGCCGTCGAAAAAGTGGCTGGAGGTGGTGCGTTAAGGACGAGGCAACAATTAGTCAAATTGCCCTTCTCTGGACGGCATCAAGCATGGAGAGGGTAGTAGAGGCAGCTCTCCAGATATCAGAGCAATACTCCACACCAGGTCTTATCTCGGCTTTATACAGCGTGCGAAGGTTAGATGTTGAGAAGAACTTTATGGTTCCGAAAACGTACCCAAGCTTCTTCCTAGCAGCTGCTTATGCTTGAGCATATACTTAAGGGACCGGAGTAGACATTATATGTATGTATTTGCCACGTAAAACACGGACTCACAATTTCCAGCACAACTCACTGTATTTTCAAACTATATAGTTAATATTTCAGAAGGCGATAGTTAAGACCTTAATGAATGACAACTATTTTTGATTTTCTCAAAAAAGTTTTTTAGTGTGCAAAAAAACTCGCAGTGCAAAATGATATATCTATAAATGCCTGTAATTTAACAACCAAACGCGTCATCAAAAAAAGGCTAAATAGTTGCACACTCGCAAGCTTTCTTCTTCAATTTGCTTTTTGAATCATTACCGTAAGTTTAATGGCAACGTCAGGAGCTTGAAAGTGCGAAATTCATTTTTATAGTGACCTTTAGACCTTACCTTTGGTCCTTTTGACCTTACCTTTGGATTTTTGGACTTATCTCCCCTCATTCTAGACACACACTGGAGAAAGGGAACAGGCGGCCACGCCTCCTCGTTAACACGGAAATACATCTTGGATTCTCAGTTTCGCTCGCTATACCTCAGACCCTAAATAGATTGTGTATTTTCTGATTGTAGTGACTTTCTCAAACAAGTTTCGCTGAGCCTTATGGCCCCACCCTTGTATATGTGGCGTGTGGTTTTGGTAATATTCAAAATCCTGGAATATTTTAGTGACAGTAGGTGTTATACATGAGGACTTTAGGCTGTTAGACTCATATTTACAAATTTTGATGTTGAGGTGATATTTTCCTAAAATTTTCTTTCAAAAAGCACGTATTTGGGTAGAGACTAACTTTAAAAAACCTTGATAATTCCAAGATGCGTCATTTCACAACTGAGTGCAATATTTCATCAATATTGGATCCACCAAGCAAATATTTACTCATCTCTATAAAGAACACAGTAGAACTCTCTGCAGCATCATAAATTTCGCAACATCGCACTAAAGCTTTTCATGGATCTACTTACCCGGCATGCTCACCAAACCCGGAGGGATGGTACAGATTGGAAAATAAAATTCAACATTTTAATCAGACTGTGTCTAATTAAATCTCGTAAACAAATAAATTAAGGTCGGAGTTGGAAAGGAATTACAATCCTTACTCTCTCGTGCTCCCCCAACCTCGCTTTTCCGGACTTTTTACTCGTTTTTATTTGAAACGCTGAACCGAAAGTGTAAATTACGGTCGTCAGAGAAGTTAGCGGAGCCGAATATCCATCGGGTCTCAGGAGTCATGCCAAAGTTTGAAAGTAAACGGTTGAAGAGCATAGAACTCCAGTTAAATTTCGAATCCATAAAAAAAATATAACTAATTTTCGGGTTTCTGAATTGAGATAATAGTAATTCGTATTGAAACGTCAAGTTTCTACGTTCGGCAGTTATGGAATCTAGCTCAACTTTTAACCCGCACTTAATTAATAATTTTTCTTGCATCATCAAGTCCCGAAGAAAACTTAGCTAAGTATTAACTTTAGATTTCAGCACTATAGTCTAATTTGTTTTATGGGGAGCCTCCCACAAAGGCTGAGAGCCTATGGCGCTGTAGAAGCGCTGCGAGAAAGTGCCTGTGCACGTTAGATTTGAAACGTTGCAGGTTGTAGCCGTCGAAAACAAATTCCCCTGTAACCCACTTCACAGTGTCAAAGTTCACCAAAAGAAAGAATGCTAGAGGAGACTGGTTTGGGGAGTAGGGACCTCGTCCTGGTAAGAATGAGCGGCAGAGCCTCTCTAGTGTTCCTCGTTCGGACAGCCTTTGATATTATAAATATGTCAAATGCAGTTATTTTGTTAAAAGAGTATGTGCTTTTTTAAAATAATATAAAATATCACTGTTGAAATTTTCTGCGATTTTGTGCTTTTAGTGCTGTCAAGTTTCGGATTTTGATCCCATTGTATTTAAGAACGAGGTTTGCTGAAATTTAATTGGAAAATCGATGTTACAGGACGTTCAAGTCTGAACAAAAAACCTCACGTAATGTACCTTTTTCAACACGCTTTAATCAGGTACACCTGTAAGACTGTATGTATGTATATTTGTATGCTAGTAACCGACTCCTTTGGACTCAATTTTGACCCACTTCAATCCAACAGATTCAATTTAAACTTTGTACAGTTATCAAGAATCAGTGACATTACAATATTTCAATAAGTTTCTCTTATCCTGGTCAGGACCTACAGATTTGAAGGTTTGAGACCTTTCGCAGTGTGTTAAAAATCGTGAGTGCGATAGACATCTGTATTTTATTTTTGAGAAATGGTGACAAATTAAACCTTGATCATGATGCTGGTCTAGATATTGAAATTTTGTACACCTGTCCCAAGACGAATTCCGAAAAAAGAAATCGTACTTAGTTTTCGGAATTTGAAGTGGATATCAAAAGGAATTATTCTGAAACACGCATTCGTTTCAGAGAGACCAACATTTGGGTAACTGAAACGTGTATTGCCCACCTTATTTCACTTTCACTTTGGGGAAACATTGAAACAAATTTTACAAGAACCCTTTCTGAAAACGATGAATCCCCCTAGCCAGCTTCCATAAAAAAGATCTTTAACATCCACTATTTGTCAGGGGATGATGCTTTATGAAGAAGGTGGAAATGAAGGAAGAATTTTACAGTTGCTGAGATGGTTTTTTCAGCTGCAGGAACTTTCTGCACAAATATTATTTCAAGATTATCAGATAGTGCTCTTAACGAGCTGACCTTCTTGCGTTATTACCTCGTCAACTCTCCTCTGTCAAAATAATTTATTGAACTACCTTACTATTGAGTCTTATTTTGTATACTTTATTTTTCGAATATTCCTTTGAGTTGGCGTACTCACATGCTTAACTTCTCACAAGAATTACAGTTTTGTATACATTGATTGTTATGATGTTTAGTTTTCTTTCCATCAAAAAAAACTTATAATGCTTTTGTTTATTTATTTTAAATTCCCGGGATCAATCCCGAAAATCCCGGAATTATCCAATCCCAGGAAATTTGCATTCACTACTGGCAACATGGGCAAATAATCCTGTGCCATCATCCATGACAGTTTAAACAGAATCTTTGTTTATCTCTTCCAACCTATTCGGATTCATTGACTATGGTACTACAGCTACAGCTACAGCTATTACTGTAACAGTAATGAAATCAAAGAGGTTGCAAAGCAGTGTGCGCCTCAAGAAATTGAGCGACGTAAGCCTATGTCGCTTAATGGTCGCAAGGCCCATCACAACTGTTTGTACTTTTCTAGTGTATTTATGACTTTACTTACAGTACTTTAAATGTAAATGCTCCTTTTAGTTAAGGTATACAATAATATATCGACATTCTGAGCTTATAATATATATGCTTGAAATAGTATACAGTAGATACCTCGTCCTCCTGATTCAAAATGAGATCCAGTACAGTAATGCTAAAAACGGTTCTGTTTCTCAGCCGACGCAAAGGAATTCTGGCAACAAAACAGTTTCCGCAGGTTTAAAACGAGCAACAAAAAGGAACGACACACTTTTGTTCCTGACTTTTATACCATTCTCTAAACTCACTATTTCCCGCCAGGCATTCTTTCGACAACCCCCAAGAAATTTAGTTTCGGATTTATTGTTTCTAGAAGGTCTGCCTGATGTACTGATTTTCTGGGCTATTCATCTTTACAATCTTTCGAATTTCTTTGTCTGGAATTCCCTTTCGCTATTATAGTTTCCATTTCCGCAGTGTGGAGGTAACACGTTGCGTTTTCAAGGCTCTTGCCCCGAATTTAAGGGATATCGCACCATTCCAGCTACAGCGGCTTCTTTGAGAGTAATTCATCATACAATACTTACTCGATGATTTTTCATTTTTGCATGGTTGTCAATATGTATTGCTTGTTTTAGAAAACAGTACTTATTTTTGCAGAAAAACAAGAGTTAACTACAAGAATAGAGTTTAAAAAAAACTACACTCGTAATTTGTACCTGTCAATTTGAATTTACAATTGACTAGTTATTTAACTTGACTGTTTTGAATTATCACTTGACGCTTTAGAAACTGCTGCTGGAAAAGGGGTAGGCTTGAACTAAAATTACATACTATGCTGTATTTTTGTAACATCACACATATACAGGGTGTTCAATATAATTCCAAGGGCGCAAGGACCCTTGCCAAGGACCTTAATTTTGTCCTGTATGATAAACGCGCTCCCGAGGGTTGAGGAATAATTTCCTAAGTCCTCAGCCGGCTGTAGGGATGGCAGTTCATGCCGCTTGAAGGAAAACAGAAGTGTAGTTGCTAAATCAACGTCTTTTGAGGTGGAGATGAATCTCTGGACATCTTTGTCAAGCTAGAAAACTTATTTTAGGATCTGTGTCCGAGAAGGGGATGTTCTGGCTCTCACTGACGAAAGCCGGCTAAGGTTACTTGTGGATCTACAATTTGGCCATAAAATCTCCAAATGTCACTTGTATGTGATGGTGGCAAGCCCAGACGTGTGCACGCTGTGGTAACGAGGAAGAGTCCTCGGCGCACATTCCATGTCGCAGTGAAGCCCTTGAGGGACCACTTGTAGGCCTATGCACTTGTGGTTCTGGTCACCAGAAAGCCTCTCTTCTTTCATTGCCCTATCCAACGCATCAAAAAAGGTACCACCTAAAGCTAGAACTATTCTAGGGAAGTTGCAACTTGGTATTAAAAGGTATTTGTTTGTCACAACTCATTCCACTTGGTTAGTTATACAAAGAAATTAATTTGTTTGAGTTTGTATTTCTTTGATACCCAGTTCTTGTCGACATTGCAGAAGTTCTATTCGGGGGTCGCTTACGTATGCATATTTTGGGTCGTACGTAGTTATTATACTAGATCCATGGAAGAAAAGGAGCGCAAAAAATTCATGGTGTTCACGTGCTCTCGATATTTGCGAGACCTGTTTTCACGATAACCACCGACGGTAACAGTCAGTCCTTCTTGGAATGACAAATGGACGGTGTCATACAAAAGTGACGTGAGCCACCGATCTGTTGTTTTGAGAAAATTAGTTCTGTAATAAGCTGCCTTCTGGACTGTTCTAGTTGAAAAAGACTCTTATTATAATTTTTTATATTCAAATAAAATTAGGAAAAAATGCACAAACCAGACATAAGATTTATTAGGAATGGACCACCTATCTACCCAAATAAGCTGAAGTACGCGAAGTTTAACAAAGTTGTTTTTCCTCAGTCACTGAATCTGAATCACGACCAATTTTTCCAAGATGTTTTCAAAATCTTGACTTTTGAGATTCTTTCAAATGATGATTATGCAAGATGTGAATGAGCTTGGAGACCAGCCTAATATTATGACCATCGTAGGATTTTGACCATATGAGTTTCTTAACAGAAGCATGTTTATTTGTATTTACATATTTACGTGAGCAGGAACCAACTTGCTTTTGCGTACTCATCCTAGCTTCATATTCTAATCAAATATTGAAAATACCCCTACCTGGTTTGCCGACGAATATACCTTCAAGGAATACGTTCAACCTAATATTGTACAGTTTTGATATCATATTTGATCTAGCAATCTACACTAACGACTAAAAGTTTTTCAGTAATGGTGTATATCTCACATATTGTGGATGCTATATTCATCCAGCGGAAAAACAGGGCACAAAAAAATGTGATGTTCATGTTCATGTGTTTTCGATGTTTGGCAAACCTGTTTAGACCACTATACGACCGCAGCCATATTATGAGGAGGCGTCGATAAACAACTGTGTATTTGACTGTAAGTTTGCCTCTGACCAAGCCACGAAAACTCACTCATTGCTCACCTGTTTTCCCGTTTCTCTGCTGGATGGATACTGATGAATTTCTTTATTACATTATTGGTTTGACAATATGGAATAGGAACTTGCACACAGATGTCGCCAAAATGTTAACAGTGGTTTAGGACATTTATGCTCAATGTACAATGGAACGTCCAGGTTTTGGTATCAAATAAACGGTTATAACCAAAATTATGTTAAATTCCTTATGGCACAACGCCATTCACATCGTGTACGTTTCAAGAGGCTGTCTGGTGTGGTGTGAGCTTGGCTACGGCCAGGCGACAAAAATTCATTCATATTGCGCGAGATCACTCTTTTTCTTCGCTGGACAGATGATAGTAGGGGTTGTTTGGGTATAAAAGTAATTCTGAAGTTATCAGTGCTATTTTAAGTATAAATATCCAGTAATTTCTAGCTGAGGTACTGAACATCTGAACCTTCTGAGAGCTAACGTAGGTACTCATAGGTTTTTTAGCAGTGTATGTATATGCGGAAAGGTGATCATACCACTGCTAAATCAAAAAAGGTTTTTGAAATTTTTGTCATTGAAGTTATCGGAAGTATATCCGGAAAGAGGGATTTAGTCTCCTATCACCTAATACAAGGCGGATTTTAAATAGTTTGAGTTTTCTGCATGACATAGATTGTGGGTACTTGTTAAGTAAAATTAGTTATCATGTACCTCAACGACATACGCTTACGGTTTATTGAGATCTATCCGATACAATGTCATCACCAGTCACAGTAACGTGTACCAACTTTAACTCGCTGCCAGACATCTGTGATGTTAATACTTTTCCTTAAAAGTACTCGTAATATGTAAACAATGATCCTTCAGTCATTTCTCCTAGATCTATTTTTTGTATTTGCTATTGTATTTTTGTACACTAGGTTAAGTATTAATTATTATGCGTTTTTCTGTGATTGTATAATGTATCTTAATTCAAAACGTAACTAATGAATTGAGCTGTTTTGGAGATATCACAATCTGGCACCAAACAGACTCTGACAACCAGTGTAATCCCCTAACATCCACCAAGTTGGCGCATTTTAAAGCTTCCTGAGCTACCGGTAATGTAAAACGTCGTTTAACAGTTTTATCGCAGCAGCTGACTATGCAAAAAACATCTAACCAGTGTTACGGCTTAACTCAACAACGCTCATCAGATAAACCCGGAAGGAGTGACGAAAGAATGAGCTCTTTCTCAAAGTTTGCTAAAGCCTGATTGACAATGATCGATTGTTGAGGGGGAGTGTTTGTGTCAGCAGCGTAACAAGCAAGATATTGTGGCAGACTGTCAATACCAAATTGTGGTAAATTCTTGACAACGAACTGAATGACGGAGTACAGATGCTAACGGGGTATTGTTTAGAATAAGGGTGGCATTATTTATTTTTCAAAATCAGGGCCATCTGGGGACCGTATGACACGGAGGGAAAATTGCTTTAAAATTTCATATGAAGTTTGGCGTCAAGTTTTTTACTTTCCACACCGATAGGTAAGCGCTGCGAGAGGGGTGTCGGTGCACGTTAGATTTGAAATGCTGCAGGTTGGAGCCATCGCGAAACAAGTTTCCCGGCAGCTCATTTCACAGAATCGAACTTCTCCAAAAGAGGGAATGCTGGAGCAGATTGGTTGGACCTCGACCTGGTAAGGATGAGCTCGCAGAGCCTCTCTAGTATTCCTCGTTCGGATGGTCTTAGGTGTTGTTATCTGGGAGAGCTCACTTACCTCATCATCTGTAAAAGAGGGACAGGTCAGGCACACTTTGATGTTGCAGGCTGTGGAGGTCCTTTGTGAGGTTAGGTGTATCGATTACTCTAATTGCTCACTTCTGGATAGCACCCAGAATCCTTAGAAATTGGTTTGGAGCGCAGCTCCATACATGGGAACAATACTCCAGCGATGGCCGGATCTGTGCTCTGTAGAGCAGCAGTAGATGCTCTGATGCTGTTTTAGCAGTACTGACGACATGGTCGCGCCAGGACATGTTATTGTTGATGCAGATCCCCAAAAGCTTCACGGAAGGTGACCTGAATATTGGGTGACCCTCCATTTCCACAGCTGGTAAGCCAACGTGACACTTTTGTCAGTGTTGTTGCCTGAGTTTTCTGTACGCTAAACTGTACTTTATTTACTAATCCCCATTCGATAACTGTTTTGGTATCTACGTTGATCTGTGAGGCATAATGCTGTCGCCGCGTACCGTCTCCTGGGATGATAGTGACTTGCCTGTTTCCGTGCACGATATTAATGTACCGTCATCTGCGAAGCTATAGATTGGGTTGGGTATTATTACCAGCAGCTCGTTGATGTACAGCAGAGACAATGTAGGTATATGACAAATCCCTGAGGAACACCGGCGTTTATTGAAAATACGTCTGATCAACAGCCTTCGACTACAAGAAACATGGATCGGTCGTTCAAAGTGCTATTCAGCTACTGGCGCAGGCCAGGTGGCAGTCCATAAGCATTAAGTTTGACAAGTCTCTCGTGCCACACTCTGTCGAAGGCTTCCGATGTGTCAAGTGCAGCAACATGGAATTTGCTATGCTTTTTAATTGCTCTGTACCACAACCACAAAAGGGTTTAGGTAGAATCACCTGTAGACCTGTGCATACGGAAGCCATACTGGCGATAATTTGAGGGGAATTTTAACTTTTTAACCATTAGTAATAAAACTTAACTACCCTTTAACAGTTGCTAACTGGAAAACTTCCCGTAATAAAAATAAAAGCCCTGTCGATAAGCACTTTCCTTGCTGCAGTTCCTATGTCACATTCCCTTCGATATTTCCGACAGACCTGTCGTGGGTGATCGCGCGTCAATCGCCATAATTTCTGGTTGTCGTAGTCAGATTACCGACGCGATATGACGGACCGAGCGTAAACTTTTTTGGCAGCCGCTAGTTTGGCTAACGGCGATGTCTTCTGAAACTCCAGTTCGACTTTTAAATATTATTTATAGTGATTTTTATTGGACAGCCGGGTGAATAATTGCATATTGACTTGGCGGGCGACCAAAGATAGCTAAGAGGCGACGACATTTGGAATGGGTAATTAGGATGATGGCGAAACTAGAGATTCCTAATCCTAATATTCGTAGAATTCGAATCGAGTTTACGCGCTGTTTGACATTTAATGAGAAGTTATTTGGATTCATTGAGCGTTCAAACAATATTTATTTACTTATTTACGTACCTTACAGGTAGTTACAAGTGATGGCAAGGTTGAGACTTAAATCTATTGAGACTCACACAATACCTGTTCCTAAGGGATTTGTTCTGTTGCCTACACTGTTTTTGCTGTACATCAGCGAAATGCTGCAAAAAACATCCAATCCAATGTACAGCTTCGCAGACGACAGTTCACTAGTGTCGTGCATGGAACCAGGCAAGCCACTATCATCCTAGGAGACGGTACGTCACCGACAGCAACATGCCTCACAGATCAACGCAGATATCAAGACAATTGTCAAGTGGGGATTAGTTGAAGTATAGCTTAACGTACAGAAAAATCAGGCAACAATACTGACAAACAAGTCTCACGTTGGCTTACTAGCTATGGAAATGGAGGGTCAAGTCACCTTCCGTCAAGCCTTTAGCGATCAACGTCAACTATAACATATCCTGTATTGTTAAAACGGCATCCCAGGAGCTTGGAGTTTTGTTCCGCTGTAGAAAGCTGTATACACCAAAGCAGCTACTGCTGTTCTACAAGGCGCAGATTCGATCATCGTTGGAGTACTGCTCCCATGTGTGGGGAAGTACTCTCTAAAGCATCTAAACACTATCTAGAAGAGAGTAACTAGACTAATCGATACGCTTAACTTCACAAAGGACTTCTAGATTCGTTGCCTCGACTCCCCAAACCTGTCTCCTCCAGCAATCCTTCTTTTGGAGAACTCCGACGCTGTCGAATGAGCTGTCGGGGAATTTATTTCCCGACGGCTAAAAACTGCAGCGTTTCAAATCTAACGTGTACCGACACTTATCCTCTCGCAGCGCTTCTGCGGCGCCATGGGCTTTCAGCTTTTGTGGGGGCTGCCCAGAAAAAGAAACTAAAGGAAGGCGCGCAAGGTAAAAACAGTTGCCCAACCATGAAAGGCTATCAGTGTATATGTGAAGTGAATTTTGTCTATTGAAGATCTTACACCGTCTCATAATTCTATTTAGGTCCGGTTTCTCAATATCCAGCTAAAAGAGTCAGATAGGTAGCTGCCAGTTAGCGTTTCTATGGTATTAACTATAAGATAAGATTTACGTGAATTCGTAAGTTTAACTTTCAATTGTTTAAACAGTTTATCTAACAGTTAACCGTTAACTCCCAGATAAATATTTTACTGGACATTGAAACCGGCCCTTAGAGGAGATAATTTCTACTGACTGGTTTTAAAAATATCTACACTAAGGATTCTTAACCTAATTTTAGGAACTTAAAAACTTTATTAATTATTAAAAATTCAATTAGATTACAGCTTGTGTGGTTTGTATTATTAACTCTATGGTAAATTAATATCACGGCTTGTTTATCCCTTCTTTGCACACGAGATTGTGCATTAAATGTATTTAACATCGAGACATGTGAAGCCATGAATGGGTCGTTCCCGTTTACGTTAACATCGAGAAATTGCAGAAAATGTTTCTGAATCATTTCTATTTGACTTACATGATATTGGGCTGAAGGTATCCAGATTTGTACAGCATACTCCAAATGCGGTCTCAGTAGAGCGTTGTAGAGTTGTACCAAGTTTCAATCTGAAGGTTTTTGCCATTTCCCAAGATAAAAATCGATAAAATTCACAATGTAGGAAGAAGAAAATAACAGCGGCCTTCCTTCTGAAGACATTTCGGTCACTAGACTAAACACATTTGTTTTGAGGGAAGTAGATTCCAATGAAGTATTAAATATAATTATGTCATTAAAGAATCGAAAATCTCCCGGACTTGATGGAATTAGAGCTGAACATCTCAAAATCATAGCACATGAAATAACAGAACCATTTACCCATATTATTAATAGCTGTTTTCGGTTAGGAACATATCCTTCACAATTTAAGAAAGCTATAATAACTCCCGTCTACAAAGCAGGCGATAAAACAGAGGTTAGCAATTATAGACCTATATCTGTGATATCAAGCTTATCAAAAGTAATTGAAAAACTACTCTCTACTAGGATACAGGAATATCTGACTAAATATAATTTATTACATACAAATCAATTTGGATTTACAAATGGTAGATCTACATCAGATGCAATTTTGACGGTCGTGAATGAAATTTATAAAAATATAGATGAAAAAACACCCTCCATTTGTATCTTTGTTGATTTGCAAAAAGCGTTTGATACAGTGAATCATAAATTACTTCTGAACACCTTAGAACGACTTGGATTTCGTGGCACGATGTATAAATTGCTTGAAAATTATTTATCTAACAGACCACAATCCGTGAAGATAGCAAAATCAATAAGTAAGGAAATGTTTGTTAAGTGTGGTGTTCCACAAGGAACAGTTTTGGGACCACTTTTATTTAATATATATTTAAATGATCTTTTCGAAATTGATTGTGTTGGTAAAATAATCAGTTTTGCAGACGATACAGCCATACTGTATAAAGAAAAAGAATGGGATAAGCTAAAAAACATTATTGAACACGATTTTGTCAAAATTATTCAATGGCTTACTCAAAAAAAATTGACAATAAACTTTTCTAAAACACACTTTTTACCGTTTACTTCCTATTCTAGATATTTACCTTCTTTCAGCAATATTACGTTAAACATAAATAATAAAATAATCAAAATTGACAGATTAAACAGTATAAAGTATCTAGGAATCTATTTAGACACACACTTACGTTGGGATGTACATATCAATAATCTATTAAAAAAAATTAGATTCATTTCATACAAGGTAAAATTACTAACAAACATTTTAACAGAAAAGCATCTACGTACAGTATACTATGCATTAATTGAAACCCATCTCATTTACGGTATATTGGCATGGGGTGCTGCATGCACAACATACATAAATGATTTAGATATTCTCCAAAAAGCAATTCTAAAATCTATGTTTAAAAAACCAAAACTGTATCCTAGTGACGATTTGTTCAGGGAAGCTCTAATATACGATGTCAGGCAACTTTATTTCTTACATACTATCTCTCGTTATCACAAAAATTCAAATGAGCAAGACAGCATCAAACACGATCATAACACAAGATATAAATTACATGCAAAAGGCATACCTAAAACAAGGAAATCGATTATGCAGAAATCATACATTTATTTAGCGCCAAAATTATATCAGAGAGTACCTAATGATATAAAGGAACTACAGTCCACTAAACGATTTAAAAAATATCTTAAAGAATGGTTGAATACACTAGATAGGAAAGAAATACATGAATTAATAAATAAATCATATTATAACTAAATCCATAAGTAATCTTATAATTTTATAAACAAATTTCATTCAAATTACTCATAGCCATGTTATCTAATCTCTACCATATTTATCTTATACATACGTAAGTATGTGATTGTAATATTTATGTACGTATACATTGTAACACTGAATTCGTCCATGCACAGGCCTAGTCCTTCTATGGATGTTAACATATTTATTTACTCATTTTTTTCAATTATTTGTTTTTTGTACTTTGAGTAAATAAATATTATTATTATGTGAAAAACAAAAAAGTGCAGCTCGGGCTCCGACACACCGAGCTGCTGTTCCATTACCCAATGACTACTCCTCACACCGTGAGGTGAGCAATCACTGGGTCCGCGAATCGTGCGCCCTAAGTAGACGAAGGGACCCAAGGATGACTGCCTTCTGCATTCTGGCGGCTAAGATGTGCGCCGCCGCACGGCACACCGGTATTTTGCGCAGTGCAGAGAGCAGCGTATTCCTCATTCCACCTAGGGATCCAATGACCATAACCAGCAGACTTACAGTGTAGTCTGGCCAGAGCCTGCGAAGTTGTCCGAGCAACTCCTGATATTTGGTCCGCTTTTCCTCCTCCTTAGAGACGATGTTCACCTCGGCAGGCGCCGAAAACTCAATAACGAACATCGTCTTCTGTTGGTGGTCGAGAAGGACTATGTCGGGCTTGTTTGCCTGTACAAGCTCGAGCGTGGGGAACGAGTAGTTCCAGTAAATCCGGCATCTCTCGTTCTCCACAACGGACTCTATATCCCCTGGAGCGTATGGCAGCACCGGTGTCTCATCGATACCGTAAGAGTGCCTCAAATGATAGTAGAGCACTCGTAGAGCCGCGTTGTGCCGATGGACGTAAGCCGTCCCAGCGTACGTCTTACACGCCGACAAGAGATGCATAAGCGTCTCTGGCGCCTGTCGGCAAGCTCTACAAAGGGTGTCGGGTACATCTACACCCATAACCCTTTTACGGTACACCAAGGTGTTGAAGACACCGTCTTGGCAAGCCATTATAAAGCCCTCAGTCTCCGACTTCAACCCACTAGACCTTAGGAAAGAGAAGGTCAACTGCTCAGACAAGCCATGCTCTTCCAGATGTTTGTAGAAGATTCCATGCATTGGCTTATCTTTATGAAGTCTTAAAAGGAAGTCGACTTCGGCAGTTTTAAGGTGGGATTTTAATTCTGCGGGAGCAAGTTCCGTAATGGACTGCTGACACCTCCGCTTGAAGTCGAGTGTGAGGCTGAGCTCCTCGGCTGCTCGTTTCGCTGCGCTAAAAAGAAAGGCTCCTTTTCCCGCATTCTCGTGCTCTCGCACAAAGCGGATCAGGGGATCGGTGCTGTTCGTTACATAGCAGGCAGTGGCCAGTACTACTCTGTTGTGCAGACGCTCCAAACTCAATAGTCCACGCCCTCCCAGGTGTCGCGGGAGGTATATTCGCGGGACAGAGGACTTAGGATGCAGGCTTCTCTCCATATTCATCCTTTTGCGGGTCTTCGTGTCGATTTCCTTCAGCTCGTTCACTTTCCAGTATATAGCACCAAAGGTGTATAATAACAATGGGACCGCAAGCATGTTAGTGGCAGCGACTTTGTTCTTGCCGGACAGTTCTGACGACCAGATCTGCCGGAGTCGGTGCAAATACTTGCGGCGGAGACACTCTTTAACCAATGCTGCCTCTTGGACATGACGTTGCGCCACTCCAAGGTAGGTATAAGTATCTCCGGCATGCAGCTGTCGCAAGATGCTCCCATCAACGAGCTGTTCCTCATCTCCACTATCTCCGCTTCGTCCTTTCTTGAGATGAACCAATGCACATTTGTCTGTCCCGAACTCCATTCCGATAGCATGACTGTACTCCTGCACCACCTTCAGCGATTGTTGTAGTTCGCGTTGGCCGGAGGCATAAAGTTTTAGGTCATCCATATAAAACAGATGGGTGACCTTGTGCCTCCGGTTATTGGGCGTGCCACAGCTGTATCCTTTAGTATTTCTCAGCGCTATGGACAGAGGCAAAAGTGAGATGCAAAAGAGCAAGGGACTCAAGGAGTCTCCTTGGAAGACACCTCTTTTCAATGACACCAACTCTGTCTGAACCCGAGTTTCACCTGATGTTATAGTGAACCGGGTCTTCCAGAGTGGCATCAGTTGTTTGATGCATCCCACTATCTGATTATCCACCGAAAGGCATTCCAACAGCCGCACAATGAGCTCATGAGACGTGCTGTCGAATGCCTTGCGATAGTCAATCCAGGCCATAGAAAGGTTTCGCTTGTACTGCACGGAGTCCTGCGTGACACATCGGTCAATCAACAAGTTCTCCTTGCAGCCAGCTACTCCTTTCTTTGACCCTCTCTGTTCATACACGTCGAGAAATACAGGATTCACAGCTTGAAGGAGACGCATGTACAAGATTCTGGTGAAGAGCTTGTAACATGCGTTCAGACATGTTATTGGCCTGTAGTTTTTGGGATCAGACAAATCTCCGGTCTTCGGGAGAAGCACGGTTCGACCCTCGACAAACCAAGCCGGAATTGGCTGCTCCTGATTTAGCCACGAGTTAAAAACTCTAGCTAAATGCCGGTGGCAACTGGGGAATTTTTTCCACCAGTAGGTGTTTATGCCATCCGGGCCAGGAGCTGCGAAATTCTTTGCGCCTCGTAAGGCGTCAAGAATTTCTTCCGTGTTTATCGGGTGACGCAGTTCATTCAAGTTAGGAGTCCTCCTACAAACGGACTCGAACTGCGCCAAGGCCGGAGTGTCTGCTGAGAGAGGTTTGGGCTGTTCGTAAATGTCCCTCCAAAAGGCCTCCACACGATCAGCAGTTGGCGGCTGCTCTATGGCTGGAGGCGGCTGTTGGAAAAGGCGAGAAGGTCTTTCGTAGAACATTCTGTTCTGTTCCAGACCTCTCGCCCGCGCCACCAACGATCGCTTAGCAGCGATTAGCATCCGTATCCTGTCAAGACAGTGTTGCTTGACAACAACCAGTACCGCTTGACTGAGTGTGTGATGGTCGCGCCTCAACCCGTAGGCTATCTGGCGCACTCGGCGCGTAAATGGCTTCCCAGCCGCTCTATATTCCATCACACACTGGATACGGGATGCTTCCTGGCGAGCCAACTGGATTTTCGCTTCCATTTGGCGCACCCGTCTCTGTGCTCTCTCAACAGGAGAGTCTCTCACTCTCCCCTGTCTAGCTAGCCTCAGAGCCGCAGCGTAAATTTCGCAATTGATGCTCCAAATGTCAGAGGCCTCCGATAGACGTTCACCAACCACCTCATCCTCTCTCTTTAAATCTGCCAGCTTCAAGGACCTTCCGTTGTTATGCAAGGCCCTTCGGTCTCTGAAATCCCCAGGTGAGACGACTTGGTCGATTTCCCTCTCAGCGGGCCTTACCGGCGAACTTTCAGCCTGGTTAACAGGCCTTCCGTCCGCCGAAGGGGCAGGCTGAGCTGGAGCACGAACATATCCCTGCCTCCGGAGGTACGATACATAATCTCGCAAATTCTGAGAGGTAAGCGTGCTATGCTCTGGGTGCATTTCACACCACCTCTCATACATGCGGGACATGTATCCCCTACGGCGCGGGCTACTGCTCTCGTAGCAGCTCAGTAGGTCATCCTTGAGCTCCGTCGTCCACCTAAAACGGTCCATGTCATTGCGGGGGTCGTCAACAGGGCAATTCGAAGCACCGCCACCTTGCCCAACGCCGGCTTCCGAAACCGGCTCGGTGTGGGTGCTTTTCTTCCGGGGTGGTCGAACCCGAAGATAGGGCCCGTCAGGTGGTTGGCCTTAGGGCCCCCAGACGACATTTCCGGAGGCAGCCATCCAAATTGCCTCCTGAGGATGCACCTGCGAAGGTTGCCGGCTGGATTACATCCTTGGGCTTCGGTATACCCTGCGGTGTCGCCACGCACCGGATAGCCTACTGATGTTGGGTGGCTTCCTGCGGGTGTATTATCAGCCGCCCCTAACATGGAGTCAGACGCTGTCGGAGTACCGCTCCTCACATGGAGATCAGTCGTGTCCTAATTGTTGAGGAATAGCCGATCCTCTGGATGCAGACGCTATTCCACCGTGCTAGTTTTGGTCCGCCCCGGGTATTTGATTTCCCCGGTACCACCCATATCTGGGAGGCGTTCCCCTATCCGCCACCTTGGGGAGGCGCCACTGAGGGGATCTAGCAAACCCTCGCGGTTATTATTATTATTCTGATTTTTCAAGTTTCTCTCGCATGACTGCGGTAGCAACAAATGTTGACGGGCTATGCCAAGTCAACACCTGAACTATTACGGATCGGAATTTAGGAAGGATCGTACAATATTGCAGGTCTTCAGGATTACAGATTTTTGAAATATTTTGTGTAACTTTTCGTCTAGGCCTAACTGTTGTAGGTGTGGTGTAAAAGTGTTTGGTGTAAGGCCTGAGACAGACATAATTAGGGGGACAATAGTAACTTTGTTTTGCTTCCATAGTCGTTTTATCTCTATCGCAAGGTCAGTGTATTTAGATATCTTCCCAGCGTAGGCGTTTTGGATATTCGTATCGTTGGGAATAGCGATATCTATCAAATAGGTAACTTTGTCTGCCTTCGACTGGAAAACTATATCTGGCCGATTTGCCGGGATAGTCTTATCTGTATGTATTTCAACGTCCCAGTACAGTTTGTATTCATTGTTTTCGAGTACTGATGTCGGTGTGTAATTGTAATATGGTTCTGTGTTTTCTATTAGCTTGTTTGTTGTGGCTAGTGCTTGGTGAATGACCTTGGCTGCAGAGTTATGTCTAGCTGTGTACTCGGTTCCAGCGAGAGTTTTGCATCCGCTTGTTATGTGGTCTATTGTTTCCTTTTGTTGGTGGCACTTTCTGCAATTGTCGTCGGTTATGGATGTATCTTTAATTATGTATTTCATGTAGTTCCTTGTCGCAATCACTTGGTCCTGTATAGCAAGCATAAAACCCTCAGTTTCTGGAAAGAGTTGGCCATCCTGCAGCCAGGTGTATGATTGTCTTTCATTAATGTGCTCTTGTGTGACGCGGTATCTGTGCTTGCCATGGAGCGCTTTTTGTGACCAGGTATTTATTTTTTCTTGTTGTAATTCTATGTGATTGTGTCCGTCTGCTGAGTGATCTGAGCGGGATAGGTTTAGTGGAGTATAGTTTTTGTCTGCCTTTACTATCGACCTATGCAAGTTTGTCTGTTTGCTTTGGAAAAAGTCTCTGAGCGTTTTTATTTGTCTTGTGTGAAGTGACTGTATATCTATAATCCCCCTGCCTCCTTGTTTTCTGTCAATGGTGAGCCTTTCTTTGCACGCGTTTGGATGTGACATTCGATGTTTCGTAAGTTCTGTCCGTATGAGGATGTGGATGTTTTCTATATCAGTGTGTGACCACTTGATGATGCCGAAGGAGTATGTGAGGACCGGTATAGCAAATGTGTTAATTGCTTTTGTAAGATTTTTGGAATTCAATTTTGATTTTAGAAGTTTAAGGAGGCGGTTTCTGAACTCTTGTGTTAGTTGAGCCTTGGCTTGTGTGTGGTCGATCTTAATGTTCTGATTGAAGCCCAGATACTTGTACGTTTCGTCCTTGACCATGTTATCCAGCGTTTCGCCAGTTAATATTTCCTGTTCGGATTGGTTCTTCCATTGGCCTTTATTGATGTGGAGCACCTTGCATTTGCTCATACCGAATTCCATCCGGACGTCTGACGTACACACTTCTGTTATTCTGAGTAATTCTTTTAGTTGCACTTCAGTGGCTGCATATAGTTTTATATCATCCATGTAGAGAAGATGATTTATTCTGTGCTGATTGGCTTTCTGGTGTCTGATGTTGAAACCATAATTTGTGTTGTTGAGTGCGTTAGAGAGTGGATTTAAACAAAGGCAGAACCACAGTGAACTAAGCGAATCACCCTGGAAGATACCGCGTCGTATGAGTAGCTCCTCTGTTTGGATATGGCCGTCCTGAGTTTTAAGATGTATGTTGGTTCGCCATGTCTCCATGGTTCTTGTAAGGAACTGGCGAAGGACTGGGTTAATTTTATATATTTGAAGAGTTTTCGTTAGCCAGCTATGGGGTACAGAGTCAAAAGCTTTTTTATAATCGATGAAGCAGGTATGAAGATTTCTGTGTTCTTTTCTGGTTTGCTCCATGATCACACTATCGATTATGAGTTGTTCTTTGCAGCCCTGGCTTTGTTTTCTACATCCTTTTTGCTCTTCAGTCAATATGTTGTTTTGGGTGAGGTGTTGTTCAATCCTTTTGCCTATTGTTGCGGTGATGATCTTGTACAAGGTTGGGAGACAAGTGATCGGGCGGTAATTGGCAGGGTTTCTGGTATCTCCGTTTTTTTGTTTTATATAAGTTATTCCTTGTGTGAGGAATTTGGGAAGCCTATTAGGTTGTAGTATGGCTTTATTGATTTGCTCTGTTAGCATTTCATACGTTGCACTGAACTGCTTGTACCAGATACCTTATTATTACCTTATTATTACCTTATACCTTATTATTATTATTATTATTATTATTATTTGACATCCTGTTACCGTAAATATAGGACAAATGAGACTACAATGTGCGGGAAGTCGTTCTGCGAGACTGAGGTGGCACAACTCTGGTGGAAACAGCTTAGTGGAGCGAGGGTTTTGTATGTACAAAACAAGGCATCTAGGCAAGGAATATGTGCTGGGAATGTGTTTCGAGAGATGTGTGCTAGAAATGTTTTGCGAGATGTGTCTGCTAGGGACATTGACTGAGACGCCAGCAACGAGCAGATGCATGCCGTTCGCTGGCAACCTGAAACGAGCGCGCTGCACATCCTCGCAACGCTCATCTGTACAACATTTCACAGCGGGGACCCACGTGGCTGCGCTATCAACAGCGTCTGCCTTCGATAGTGGGGCAGCGGCAGCCTTGTGCGCGGTTAGCGCCTGGGTGGGTGACTGAATATACACAGGGCATTCAGCTTCGACCGTGTTGGTGTCGCCCACACGAGCGTTGAGCGGAGCATCTTACGCGGCCGGCACTTTGGATGATCGACCGGAAGGCGCGGACGGGGACCCCCGTCGGACCGTCCGGGATGATGGTGTAATCATTCCAACGGTGCTGCCCGTGCACAGTCCCTCCTCTGGGAAGTTACAGTACAATAGGTCTTAAAGGCTTAAGTACTGACGGCTCCCAGAGGGAAAAAAACGTTTCACAGCTCAGCCACACCTCTTCGCACATATTCCTAGCACATCTCTGGTGGAAACACTTACACCGTTTCACAGTTCCGCTACACATCCTCGCTGCGCTCATTTTCAGCACATCTCAGGTAAAGCTTAAATTAACCGGATTTGATCCTCAAATTGTCAACGATAAAGGATTTAATAGTGACAGAGAACCAAATAAAGATTTTAGACTTTTTGAGCTGAATCCTAAGATCAACGATTTCGGAAATTTTTGATCTTCGTTTTCAGAGATTGAAACTTACAACATTGACCGGATTTGATCCTCAAACTGCCATGGGTAGGGGATTTCATATTGATAGAAAGCCGAATAAGGATTTTAGACTTTTTCAGGTGGAACTTAGGATCAAGGATGTCGGAAACGTTCATATCCATTTCGAGAGACTGACACTTAAAACATCGACTGGAGTTGACTCCAAAGTTGCACATGATACCGGATCTTGCATTAATAGCAAGCCGAATCAAGATTTTAGACTTTTTCAGGTAAAAATTAAGATCGAGGGTGCCACTTTTGATGTTCGTTCTGCGAGACTGAAACTTAAACCGTTGGCTGGATTTGATCCTAAAATTGACCAGGATACGGGACCTCATATTGATAAAAAGCCGAACAAAGATTTTAGACTGAGGGGTGAGTTGGCTCAGTGGTTAGAGTCTAGGGCTCTTGACCGGAAGGCCCGGGTTTGATTCTCGTTAGAGGCGGACATTTATTTATGTTTTTCATTAAAACTAAATATCCATAAAAAAACCTCAACGAAGAATCCCTACCTGAGCCTTCACTGTTTTTTGAGGTGAACCTTAAGATCAAGTGTGTCGGAAATGTTTGATCTTCGTCCTGCGAGACTGAAACTCAAAACATCGACCGGATTTGATGCAAAAGTTGCTCAGTATACAAGATCTCATATTGAGAGAAAGACGCATAAAGATTTTAGACTTTTTGAGGTGAAAGTTAAGATCAAGGATGTCAGAAATCTTTGATGCTCAGTCTACGAGACTTGAACTTAAAGGCGTCGACCGGCTTTGATCCTGCAATTGGCCCAGGGAATGGGATTTCATATTTATAGAAAGCTGGATAGAGATTTTAGACTTTTCGAGGGCAAGCTTAACAAGAAGGATGTCGGAAATGTTTGATCTTTGTTCTGTGAGGCTGAAACTTAAATCGCCGACTGGATTTGTCACCAGAATACAGGATCTCATATTGATAGGAAGGCGAGTCAGGACTTTAGACCTTTCAAGGTGAAACTTAAGGTAGAGTATCGGAATCTTTTTATCTTCCTTTTACGATACTGAAGATTAAAACATCGCTAGACCGCTCATGAATTTTTTGCTTATTAAATCATGAGCGCACATATTTTGTAATGCTAATGAATCTGCACGTCTGCAGCTAGGGATTAAAATGTCTCATCATACTACAAGAGTTCGTTACACTACGTCGCCAGTCCCGTCTTGGGCACCTCATCCCTTACGTAAGCAGCTTAGCGCGTCACGTGTTGACCAGACAAACACAATCCTTGTCATGTTAGGGTGGCAATATCTGAATTGTGACCGGCAAACACCGGCGGCCCATTAATTTGCTGCTGGAGTAATCTACGGCCGCCGTGGTGGAATTCTGCTGTGTTTGTAGTTTGGGTGAGACCGGCGTATGATGTATGGGGACGGCCAGGCGACTGCTCTTTTTGCTTCGCGTACAATAGCGTTGACGGTGAATATACATGTACGAACAGAATGTGTGTCGTACTTCCGTTGGACATTGTCACGATGTATCTGTCTTGTAGCAGTCTAGAATGGCAAGCGCCTAAGGGAAAGTTTCAGCAAACATGTACACATTGTCTCGGCTTAAAAGTTTATTTTACACTATTTGTATAATTGAAGGGTCCGATGCTAAAAGTGCCTGTCACTTTTTCTGTTTTTGAGAAAAACGCCTTTAAAGTTTCCAGAGAGAAATATTGTCTTTTTGAATAATCATTTGATTTGTTATAATCATGTATTTTTTCATTTTCATACTGAGCGACTAGCCAGTATAGTGGTCTGCTTTCCAAGATTTTGTTTTCTTTAAAATTAGCTTGGGCACATTTTTTCTTTTGATTTTAAAAGGGTCTTAAAAACCTGTACTATTATTGTACATACCTTAAAGTATTTTTATTTTATAATATATGAGAATACAAAATACATTACAAATATTAAAGTTATTCATAAATATCGGTGTCAGTCTATTGCTTCATCAAAAACTTCATTTTCTGAGCCAGGACTAGACGCATATCAGATGTATTATTACCTGCAGATATATGATGTGTATGAGAGAGAAATGTAGCACGACTGACAGTTTTGCTTTATATGATAAATTTTTTAGGCTATCTCAGTACAAAACAGGATTTTCCTATACAAACACAATATTATCGGCAACATTGAAAAAACCTGCTTATCTGTATTAACTGTACTCCTTCTCCACAATTATTCAACAACATAAAAAGTTCACATAGATAGCACTGACAGTCTATATTTTATGAAAACGTGACTTACGCACTTCTTGTTGCATTGGACCTCTGAAATGTATGTCGATAAATCGACATGCTGCTCAATACTTAGGGATAATCTAATCTGTTTTTTCAATGAGAGTTCTCCATAAATCGCCTAAAAACGAAGTTTGAGTTGTTTTTATATCTTCAGCCTTTTACTATTATTCCTAAGAACCTTACGGGTACTTCAACCTCGGCACGATAATAACACTGAATCGAAATTTCATCGAAATCAAATTCAAGTTACACAATACACAGCGGTCTAAAGCGATACTCGTATGTATACATCAGAAAAGTCCCTTGGTATCTGTAATATGCAAGGCAATGTTCGGATGGACCTAAAAAAGTGTATTTTGCCGCTAGGTCATTCTTTTACAGTTCAAGCCCATTATGAATACAATAAATTTTCCACCCCCGACCCCCCAATTTCACCCCACCCAAAAAAGTAGAGAGTGATCAGGAACCCCTAAAATGACTAAAAACGAGTTTGAGAAATATTTGAATGTCTTTTTTTGTTAATTGCTCCGCCGCCATGCACCGGTTTTCAAAATTATACCAGAATTACCTACTACGACCCCACAGCGTAAGGCTACGCAAATTTCTGTGTAATTCATGGAGCGGTTACTGAGATTTAGAGGCTGAAAGGCGCCAACAGTTAGACACATCGACAGACAGACACACCGACAGACAGACCGATGGAAATGGGTGACATGGATTTTCGTTTTGTAGACATCATAAAACGCCCAAACAGCGAAATCGAAAATATTCGCGGCCACTATCGGTGTGGGAAGCAAAAGCTATCATGCCGCTAGGTCTCTCTTTCATAGGTCAATGCCCATTATGAATACAACAAATTTTTCTGTTTTACAACCTCGCAACCCCGAACCACCTGAATGAAGTCAAAAATGATCAGGTACCCCTAAAAAGACTAAAAACGGAGTTTGAGGAATATCTAAAAATTTTTTGTTTTTTTGCTAATTACTCCGCCGTCCATGCACCGATTTCCAAAACTATAGGAACATTTCCTACTACGATCCCACAGCATATCGCTACCATCGCTTCCATCACAATCCATGCAGCGGGTGCTGAGATTACACCAACGCCAACAGACAGACAGACAGGCCGACAGACAGTTCGACAAACAGACATGCAGGCAGAGAGATCGACGGAAATGAGTGACGTGGATTTTCGTTATGTAGACAAAACATAAAACGCCCAAAAGCGTATTATCTCAAACTCCCCTCATTTATCGGGGTAGGAAATAAAAATCGTATAAGCAACCGAAGTCCGAAAAAGAACTTTTTGTAACATTATGCTATCACGCCGTTTAATACGATACTGGTTTTCAATATAAAACACTATATGTTAACTGTTGCTGTCTTTAGTTCACAGTAAACGATTTTTGTCTTCAACTGGAATCGATTGCTACTTAAAATTTCTAAAATCGAACGCATGTAATGCTGAGAAAAAAATCTCCAGGGTACCTCAGCACTCTCTCCTGGTAGTTGAAAAATTGCTGGAGAAGTCGTTTAGGAAAACAATGTCATTACGACTGAACGAGATCGTTATCAAGAAAGCGGGGGAAACAAAGAAGAAGTTGAGCACCAATAAAAATTCAAAGCGGCAGCGAATGACGTTTGCACGGTTTAGGAGTTGCGTCGGGTTTATGTCGAAGAAGAATTGAGAAATAAAATACAAACACGTAATGGAAAGGTACAACGTAATTGTCAGATATGCGAACTCTTTACGTTAGTTGAGTGGATAGGATAAGGGATGAAGTTTGTGGTTTTTAAGACAGTAAGTAAAGGTATTGTGGTAATAATAATCAAGTAATGAATTATAATATAATAAATTAATTTTTTTATTGTCAGTCTCCCGCAAAGGCTGAAAGCCTATGGCGCTGTAGAAGTGCTGGGAGAGTATATGTGTCTGTGTACGTTAGATTTGAAGCGGTGTAAGTTGTAGCCATCGTCAAACAAATGCCCCGGCAGCTCATTCCACAGTTCTCCAAAAGAAGGAGTGCTGGAGGAGACTGGTTCGGGGAGTAGGGACCTCGACCTGGTAGGAATGAGCTTGCAGAGCCTTTCTAGTATTCCTCGTTCGGACGGCCTTCGGTGTTATTATCTGAAGGAGCTCACTCGTAGTGGCCGGATGTAGATAGGATGTGACTATTTTAATTTGAATCGAGCGTAGATTCAAGGTTGTCACGTTGTTAATATTTTGCATAGTTTTTGTATAAGGATGTAAACTTTAATTTATGTTCATTTAGTTTCCCTCTTTTTGTAGACTATAAATGTTATATTGCACAGCTATTCCATTTCTTGCATTGTTATGTAATTAGCAGTTTACTCTGAGTTTCATAGTTACTTTTTACAATTTTACTCGTCATTCGGCAACACTCGTCTTTAACAGCCTGTCATTAGTATCATGCATCCTCCCCTGGTGTCACGACTGTCACGGTATCTCACTTAACCAAGATAGATCATGAAATGATGTAAACAAACATCTGTCAATATCAATACGAAGCGGAGGTTATGTGTGTAGATGGAGAAAAGGAGGTCAGACGACAAAGTAGAGTCACATTCTAAGGATAGCTCCACGAAAGACTTATTACGTCACGCTTAGATTTATTACGTCACAGCTTTGGCGCGAAATTTTACATATTCAGTGATCGGTAAAACAGGAATAGCCACCCTTCTTTGATGTTCCAGGCTGTGGTCCTTTGTGGGGTTAGGCGTATCGAATTGTCTAATTGCCCTCTTCTGGATAGTGTCCAGAAGCTTCAGAGAGTACTACTGAGTGCGTCCACACACACGTGAGCAATACTCCAATGATGGTCGGACCTGAGCCTTGTAAAGCAGCAGTAGTTGCTCTGGTGTGCTTCCTACAGCGGAACAAAACTCCAAGCTTCTGGGGTGCCGTTTCAGAAATACTGACGACGTGGTCATGCCAGGACATCTTATTGTTCGCGCCGAGAATCACTTTGTGGTCCTGATGATAATTACGATTCGAACCGTTGATTAATTTATTGATCTTTAGTATTATGTCCATTAAAAGCTATTAATATACAGCGCGATTGATACAATGAAGTTTAAATTTTAAAATATTTAAAAAAGGACAATTATAAATAGACCGTTAGATATGTGGATAGATACATTTTATTTCACTGTATATGTAGAAATTTACAATTGTAGTCAGAGTAATACAGTAAAAACATAGATATATACATGAACTCTGTTACCGGATACTTTAAACTGCCTTGACGTCTATTTGATCAGCTGACGAAGAAGTGCATCTCTGATATAATTTTTTAGTAATGGGCTGAGTTGGCAATCCTGCAGGTCAGGACCGTCTTAGTAATATTTTTACTGAATATCTCATTGCCAAAAAATAATGACTATTTTTGTGAACAAGAAATTAATTCAATATCTAAAAATTCACAGCAAAAATGCTCGACCTCAACAAATACATTTTTTTGTTTATGTATTGTTAAGCGTCAATTACTGGTCAGCAGCAATACGAGCACCGAGTGCAGCCCTGTATTCATGCCGTCAAAGCCTGTGTCAAGATTCATTCTGGGGGATTTTTAGTTATCACTAGCTGAACATCTGTCCGCTGTTGACACGGCTGACAGTTTAAAGTATGGGGTAACACGGTATAAGAATAGAAGATCAAAATACATATTTAAAGGTAAAGAGCTGTACTACATATTGGACCTAAAGCGACCTGTTTAGGTTCAAATCACAATTTTTGGTATAAGTAGACATCATAAAAAAATCGAATATCGCAGCCATCATAGAACTTAGAGGGCTGCGACTTCGCCATGTCGCTAAGCATGCGGATGCGTCAGCTTATTTTAGAAGGTTAAGTTTGAATTACATTTGTACTTGGAGGAATCGGTAGATTAAGTAAGCAAACTTCAATCAGTGGTAACTTGATTTTTTCAAATGGGAATGCTTAATTTTTTTCATATGATCAAATATACAAATTGATACACTTTCTCATGATATAAGGATATGAATATCAACCTCTGGTAGCTTTCATTTAATTTCGAGATTTCAATCAAGTCGGTGTTATTCAATTTTCCTAACTATATGTAAACTAGCAGGTCATGAAATACAAACAAAAACGTATTCAGAAAAGGAAATAACTAACTTAGCAGAAAGATATAGATGACCTAGAGTAAAGGGACAAGATTATAAAAATTCCATACAATCAATCAACTCTAAAAAGCAACGGCGGTAGCATGTCTAATAAGGCCAAAAGGAAACTGGAATACACCAGAAATGGATAATTTTTACAGCTTACTAGCTACTGCAATGTATTAGAGATTAAACATTCCCAAAGCCTAGCTAGCCTAGGTACTTTACAAAACTTAGGTATTCCCGTTTGAGCGAGGAGGCGTGGCCGCCTGTTCCCTTTTTCCAGTATTTCTGTCTAAGATGAGGGGAGGTAAGTCCAAAAATCCGAAGGTAAGATCAAAAGGTAAAGTCCAAAGCATTTCCAAGCTCCTGACGTTACCTTTAAACTTACAATAATGACTCAAAAAGCAAATTGAAGAAGAAAGCTTGCGCTTTGTCAACTATTTGGCCTTTTTTGATATCGTGTTTGGTTGCTGAATTACAGACATTTGAAGAGTGTATGATTTTGCATTGCGAGTTTTTCTGCACATTAAAAAACTTTTTTGAGAAAATCGCAAATAGTTGTCATTCATTAAGGTCTTAACTATCACCCTCTGAAATACTGTGTATGTAGTTTGAAAAACAAGTGAGTTCTATTGGAAATGGGAATCCGTGTTTTAACATGGCAAATACATATGTATAACTGTGTATACCCAGACCCCTTAAGATATTTCACTAGAGCAAAACTTTACACACTCACCCGTCAGTCAGCCTGACGTGATCTGTGGTTCGGTCTACTGATTGAGCTGACTGCGACTCTCGCTCTCACACCTACTGCTTCCACACTGACTGTCTATAGATTACGTGCCTGATTGGCTACTTTTATTAATCAATTACTAATTAACTACTTGATCAAAAAACTACAAACATAGATGTTTGGGCTCAGAATATTTTTCCCTTTTGATCTCAGCAGTTATGTGCGCGAATTTCAAAATATGTATATAAAAGTAGTAAATTAACTATAAACCTTAATTGTGTTTCTTAATGAGCTGCAAGAAATCAACCTAACCACTTTCACCGTCAAAAACGTCATCGATCGTTAAAGTGAAGGCGAATTCCCGGCGGCGTGGCTGCCTCGTTCCGCGTTTCTTGGAAAATTGTTTTCCACGTGATTTCCCTCGCCACCCTCTTAATCCTCAATCGGTGCATGCTCGAGGTCAAACACAATTTGACTCCAATTTCTATTAAAGTTTCCTCTGAACATTCTAATAGTACACTCAATTTAACAATAAATCCTTGCTCCAGGCCAGATTCATGCTCGAAATAATTTTAAATCATTCCCCAATAACGTCAACTAACGACAATATTTCTGCGGCTGGTAGGTATTGCAGTTTATTTAAGGTAGATCCACTGGATGTTTGTGGAAATTGAATCAATCGTTTTTAAATATCTTCTCCACAAGTCGTTACTAAATGTTTATTTCTTATTGGGTATCTTCACTTATGTATACATTTTCACCTTTGTATTAATACTACTCCTACAGACCACAGCAGAGCAGAGAATAATATTATTTCTGCGACTTGTCATATGGTTGTCGACTTACCGGTTCATAGTTGAAACCACATCTGCTTAAATACAAATATTTTATTACCATATCAGATAGTCGAAAGCGCATGTACTATAAAGTCAAGAAAGTGACCTGCATCAAGCAGCTGTGCGCTATACCTAGATGCCAATGCTATACCAAGCAGGTAGTTGTCCATAGTCATATGGGGTATATCTACTGGGTGTACGAAAAAATAATAAAAAGTCGTCTCTTTTGTTTTATTAGTTTACTTCCTTTAAACGGGACTGTATAATAATTATATCAAGGAAAGGGTTCGTTCACCTGATTTTCAAAGGTTTTTGGAATATATAGCCTCAAAGTTTCTAGTATGTGGAAGTAAGCCTCAGTCCACTATAGCCATGGCGACCGAAAAACAGTTGCATGCAGTCATGTTTTGCATCATTCTGACATTTTGTCGAGGTGAAATCATCGCTTTGCCTACAACTGCAAATAACTTGCAGTTCTATTGTAGAAAATGCCGTTAAATTATTATATTGAATATCAAAAACATGGAGATTATACGTTTATTTTATAAAAATGATTAGTCGATGAAAATGAAGAATTGGATATTTTACTTTTCTCTGAAGGTATGAGTTGTATTATTAGGTAGGTATTATTACAATTCTGTGTTTTCAAAATCTTACGGTTTGCGTTAGTTTATAGAAAATCCTGGAACCTCCAGTTTGGAAAATATTTTGGAAAGAAGAATATACATTTAACTCCTAAGAGATACGGATACCACCCACATAAAATTTTACCTATTCAAGCATTGACTGACGAACACAAAATAAGAAGCTTGCAATTTTGATGATTTATGATCGGACGATTTGAAGAAGATCTTGATACTTTTGAAAAGATTTTGTGGACCGATGAGGCCACTTTTACAACTGCTGGGTCATTTAACAGGCACAGTAGTCGTCTCTGGGGAACCCAAAATCCTCGGGCTCTAACAGCAATAAAGAAACAGAGACGACACGCGATCCATGTTTGGTGTGACACCCTTAATAGCCGATTGATTGGGTCAATTATTTTTCGAGGTAGACTAACAGGGAAAGATACCTAAATTTTTTGCATAATGAATATAGAATTTTCTGGAATATATCCCCATAAGGCACTTTCACGCCATCATTTGGCAGCAAGACGGTGCTCTCCCGCATAGTGTTGCGCCTGTTACCGAACATCTTAATAACCGATATCAAACATGAATCGGGCGACACGGGCCAGTTCTATGGTCATCAAATTGTCCAGACTTTGACTCGCCTGGACTCCTTTTTATGGGAGCATCTTAAAGAACAAGCTTAGTCTACGCAGTGGAAAATCCAAATTTGGATGATATAGTGCAAAATGTTTCACAGGCAATACACTTTCTAAACCCCAAACTTTTAGTAAATATCATTAATAAAATTCTCGCCGATTATCGAAAGTATATTGAAAATAATGTGGCGGACACATTAAACATTTGTAAAGTTACCTTTGTTGGCAATATTCTAGTAGTTATAATTTATTTAGACATGTTATATTAGACATTCTGCCTCCGAGTTTGTTTCCTATATACAGGGTGTCCCACGATGATTAAGACAAGCACTGCGTACTGCGTACAACCCATCCCTAAGAAAGGCAAAAAAACTGATCCCACCAATTATAGACCTGTGGCTCTTCTCAGCATCATGTCTAAGGTTATGGACCACACAGCTCCTGAAATACCTGGACAACAATAACATCATAAATGATCGCTTCCGTGAGCACAGGTCTACAGGTGACCTCCTTCTACGTCACTCACTTGTGGAACAGAGCAATAGACAATCGCGGCGAATCTCGTGTTGTTGCACTTGATATATCGAAAGCTTTCGACAGAGTATGGCATGACGGACTTCTGGTCAAGCTTGCTGCTTATGGACTACCACATGACCTGCGCCAGTGGCTGAATAGCTTTTTGAACGACCGATCTCTGTTTGCTGTAGTCGAGGGCTGTTCATCAGACGTATTTCCAATAAACGCCGGTGTTCCTCAGGGACCTGTCCTATCCCCTACACTGTTTCTGCTGTACATCAACGAGCTGCTGGAAATAACATACAATCCAATCTACAGCTTCGCAGATGACAGTACATTAGTGTCGTGCATGGAACCAGGCAAGCCACTATCATCCCAGGAGACGGTACGTCGGCGACAGCAGCATGCCTCACAGATCAACGCAGATATCAAATCAATTGTCGAGTGGGGATTACCAAATAAAGTACAGTTCAACGTACAAAAAACTCAGGCAACAACACTTACCAAGAAGTCTCACGATGGCTTACCAACCCTGGAAATGGAGGGTCACCCCAAGGCCGAATCACCTTCCGTCAAGCTTATGGGAATTAGCATCAACAATAACATGTCCTGGCACGACAACGTCGTCAGTATTGCTAAACTGGCATCCCAGAAGCTTGGAGTTTTGTTCCGCTGTAGGAAGTTGTATACACCAGAGCAACTGCTGCTGCTCTACAAGGCACAGATCCGACCATCGCTGGAGTATTGCTCTCATGTGTGGGGATGCACTCCGAAGCACTTTCTAAAGCTTCTGGATACTATCCAGAAAAGAGCGATTAGTCTAATGGATACGCCTAACCTCACAAAGGACCTCCACAGCCTAGAACTTAGAAGGAGGGTGGCTGACCTATCCCTGTTTTACAGATTCTATAACGGAAGATGTTCGAGTGAGCTCTCTCAGATAATAACACCACAGGCCGTCCGAACCAGGAACACTAAAGAAGCTCTGCGAACTCGTCCTTACCAGGTCGAGGTCCTTACTCCCCGAACCAGTCTCCTCCAACATTCCTTCTTTTGGAGAACTTCGACGCTGTGGAATCAGCTGCCGGGGAATTTGTTTCCCGACGGCTACAACCTGCAGCGTTTCAAATCTTACGTGAACCGATACTTGTCCTCTCGCAGCGCTTCTACAGCGCCATAGGCTTTCAGCCTTTGCGGGAGGCCGACCATAAAAAAAAATGTCGGAACTAGACAGTAGTAGCGAATTATAATTTTTGGAGTTGTAGATTAGAGCAAATATAGTATCTTCTCTTATTATTGTGTCACCCAATGAGGTATTTGTTTTTGGTCACGTGACGTCCGATTTAAAGTTTTTAATGGGACACCCTGTATATTTGTGGCTTTTTGTGTTCCTCCTGATAAAGCAATTCCAACAAACTAACACACTTGGGGTCTGAAGTTATTTATTCAAGAGCTACAGGCACTTAAAGGATGGTACCACTACCATTGATTATAACACGTACCCTACAGTTAAAACACTTGGTAGTGTTTCACAGTGGTAGTGGTACAGACCTTTAAGTACCTCTAGCTCTTGAATTAGTCACTTTAGACCCCAAGTGTGCTAGGTTTTTGGAATTGCTTTATTGGGAGAAACACAAAAAGTCACAAGTATACAGGGTCTCCTATTAAAAATTTTGAATCGGACGTCACGTGACCAAAAACAAATACCTCACTGGGTGACACAAAAATAAGAAAAGATACTATATTTGCTCTAATTTACACCCCCAAAATTACAATCCGCTACTACTGTCTAGTTTCGACGTATTGCTTGTCTTAATCGACGTATTTGAACGTGCTTTTTGACAGTACAACTTCGTCAAATAATTCCCTGTATTCTCTTCTCGCTTTAGATATGTTCATTTTTATAGAAATAAACGTATGATTTCAAGTTTTACTCTAAATATAATAATATAATGGTTTTACAATAAAACCGGAAGTTATTTACACTACTACTACTACTAAACAAAGTGATGGTTTTTACCTCGGTTTTTACCTCTCAAAAATGTCAAAATGACACAAGACATTACCGCATTCAATTTATTGTTCATCGGGCACCATGGCTATAGTGGACTGGGGTTTACTTCCACATTTTAGAAACTTTGAATCCAAATACTTTAAAAACCTTTCAAGATAAGGTGAACGAAACCATATTTTTGATAACAAGAGAAACATATATTTCTTTCTGTGATATAATATGCAGAGTGTCCCATTCAAAAGAATATAACTTTATACGAAAAGCAGGATTTTTATTATCCTTTCCTTCTGTTCGTATCAAATTCTAAATGACAAGAGACAAGTATAAAACTTTCATACAAAGTCTTTTCTATCTCTTCAAATAAAAAAAGGAAAGAGGGGTGGTGAAGTGTGAGGAAATTCCCGGTACATTATTTTGTACATACTGGAGAGGTACGGTGGTGTCACTGTGCAATGAGGGATGTTTCAATAAGCGCGGCTGTTTTATATCACCCGTCTAATTTTGATAGTCATAATAACACGTGATTATAGTATGACAGATCGGAAATTGATATATGGGAGGTAATAAACATGCAGCATTATATGATATAATTATGCATGTTGGTTGCTAAACATTATTACCAATATGGCGAAGGTTGATTGCCACCATTTGCAAAGTGCATCCAGTATTCGATCGACATCATCATAGTGACAATGTCTTAACAGACATGTTGTGAACTCGTAAAATGCATTAAGTCCGAGCTAGAGTATTGCCGACACGAATATTATCAATAGTTTTGAGAACTGTAGCTCGCCATCGTTCGCGATTTACTATCAGTTCAGTGGCGCTCTTGATACTCATATCTAGCAACTGTTTCGTCGTATCCACCCAGCGTGTAAGGGAACGGCTACGGCGCCGCCCGCTAGGGGCATGACCCTGAACTACAAGTTTCTCCATATTATCGCTTCGATGAATATGTCCGAAGAATGTAAGCATTCTCATCGACACAATGGAGGATAGTCTCTTTGGATTACCGAGCTCATCCAGTATGGAAACATTAGTTCGATGGGCGGTATAAGGAATTCTCAGAATTCTCCTCCACGTCCACATTTCAAAAGCATCAATGCGAGCTCGATCTGCCTTTTTAATAGTCCAAGTTTCCGAGGCATACAAAAATATGGAGAACACAAGAGACTGAACCAGTGACATTTTGGTAGCTTTAGTGATGTGGTCACGCCATATTTTAGTAAGCTTTGTCATGGCCACCCGTGCCTGTTGAATGCGCAGTCGAATCTCATTCTCACAGCTACCTGAATTGTCGGTCAAACAACCGAGGTACACAAAAATTTGAACTACCTCACAACGGCCTATTGACTTTATTTCTCGATGATTGTCATGCTCTTTATCTACGATAATAACCTTGGTCTTGTTGTAGGTAATACCAAGACCATAATATATGCTGCACTGTGTTGTTCTAAAACGTTCAATAGAGCTACTAGTTCCTCCTGAGAAGCAGAAATAAGGGTTGTATCGTCAGCAAATCTTAAGTTAAATATTTTGATTCCGCCAATAGTTATACCGCCATTCCAGTTGTTCAATACCTGTCTCATCACAAATTCAGAGTAAATGTTAAATAACATCGGAGATAATACGAATCCCTGACGAACTCCTTTTCTGGTTGCTGTTTGACCAGACAGGTTACCATCAATTCTTACACGAGCTGAGCTAGACTCGTAGAGTTGCTGTATGAGAAATACTAAGTGGTAAGGGACTCCCATGGAGATAAGGATTTCCCACAGTTTAGGCCACTTTACGTTATCAAACGCCTTAGAATAGTCCACAAAGCAGATAAAAACGGAAAAATAATGCTCTCTGGCTTTTTCAATAATCTGTCTTAAGTTTAAGATCTGTTCACGCGTACCGCGTCCTTTTACGAAACCTGCCTGTGCCTGAGAAATTTACCAGCCAATAAAACCCTCCAAACGAGACTGTAAAATATAAAGTAGAACCTTGCTTGCATGAGAGATTAACAAAAGTAGGCGATGATTGTCTGGATTTGTTGGAGATCCTTTTTTATGAAGTGGAACAAAAATGGATGTGCACCATTCATCTGGCCAAACATCGGAGGACCAGACCCTCTTACAAATATTATATAAAAGAGAGATGCCGTCTTCATCCAAGCATTTTAATGTTTCGGCAGAAATAGCATCAATGTCTGTAGCTCTATTAGTTTTTAACTTGTTGAGGGCATGTTCCACTTCAGACAAAAGAATCTCAGGTTCATATTCAAAGTCCAATGAGAGGGCCTGAGGGCCATCCTCATGGTACAGGTTTTCTCAGGAATTTCGCCATACCTCAATAACCTCATGCAAGTTGGTAATTAGCTGTCCCTCGGGATTTTTAACTGCCCAAGATTTGGGTTTAAAATCCCGACCGAGGCATTTGACCTTAAAAAACATCTCTTCCGATGATTAGTATTGGCATGCATCTCTATTTCCTGGCACAATTGCTGTATATAAGAGTTCTTATCTCTTCGGCATAGTCTCCGATTCGACAGACAGAATTCTCCTAATTCATCAATCAAGAGAATAATCGCAATTCATTTATAGAACGGAAGCTCGTAGGGAGCGCGACGAGCAACAAATAATTACGTTGCTAATTATCAGAGCTGTTCCTAGGAGGCGCCGGGAAACAGTAACAAAGCCTACACAGAACACAATGTCAATGACCACAGCAGTCGATGCTGATGACACAGAAGTAAAGAAAGAGCATGGCTGACAGTCTAAAGATACACTGTCATCGTACACTAGAATTGGATATTACAGCCACTTCGTATTCTCTCTAAATGTTTAAACCTTGTCACCTATTGTAAAGACAAACTACTCTTTTTCATGTCGATTTTGTATAGAAAATCATTTTCAGGCCTACTTTTTCCAATGCCAATGGCTTCATTAATAGGCAGAACCTGTCACCGTAATTGCAGTGTCGAGGAATGATTGGATCGTATTTTTTTGAAAAGAGAGGAGTAGTGTGTAGTGACGCTGAATCGCAATCGTTCTTTGTTTTTCTATTAGAACACTACACAGTTTCTGCTGTACATCACGAGCTGCTGGAAATAACATCCCATCCAATCAGCAGTTTCGCAGACGACAGTAGGTACATTAGTATCGTGCATGGAACCAGGTAAGCCACTGTCATCCCAAGAGACAGCAACATGATATCATAACAATTGTCGAGTGGGGATTGGTAAATAAAGTACAGATTAACGTACAAAAAACTCAGGCAACAACACCGACAAAGAACTCTCACGTTGACTTATAAACTATGGAAGTGGAGGGTCACCCAATGGTCGAGTCACTTTCCGTCAAGCTGTTGGGGATCAACATCAACATTAGCATGTCTTGACACGACCACGTCGTCAGTATTGCTAAACCCACATCCTACAAGATTGGAGTTTTGTTCCGCTATAGGAAGCATATACCAGAGCAATTACTGCTGCTCTACAAGGCATGGATCGGACCATCGTTGGAGTATTACTCCCGTGTGTAAGGATGCGCTCCAAAGCACCCTCTAAAGCTTCTGGACACTATGCAGAAGAGAACGATTACACTAATTGATACGCCTAACCTCTCAAAGGATTTCAACAGCCTGGAACAATGAAGAAGGGCGACTGTCCTGTCCCTGTTTTACAGATTCTACCATGGAAGATGTTCGAGTGAGCTCTCCTAGATAATAACACCGAAGGCCGTTCGAACGAGGAACACTAGCTCATCTCTACTAGAGCGAAATCCTTACTCCCCGAACCAGTCTCCTCCAGCATTCCTTCTTTTGGGGAACTTCAACGCCGTGGAATGAGCAACCGGAGAATTTGTTTCCGACGACTATAACGTACAGCGTTTCAAATCTAACGTGCATAGACACTTATCCTCTCGCAGCGTTTCTACAGCACCATCGGATTTCTACGTCTGTAGGGGGTTGACCATAAAAAATCATCACTCTTGGCTTGCGCAAGACGGCACTTCATGTCATACCGCTCATGAAGCGTTTACTGTTACAGTTACATAAAAGTATCTTATGAAATTTTCCAGACCTGCATGACTTGAAGATGTATGATTTGCCTAAAACGTGAGCATATTGCGTAAAACCTTTTGATCTCGTTATTATAATAGTGTACCAAAGAAAGCCTACTCCTCCAAGATACCTTTGTTTTGTAAATAAGGTACCTTTGATGTTCTAAACAGCACAAACATCTTTCGTATCACATACTTCAACCACTGCTTAACTTACTAACAACCTTCAGACTTATTTCCAAAATAAAATAAAATCTCTGCTGTGTACCTTCAAGTGACAATAATTCTATAACATAACAAAATGGTAAATGCACGCCAACGGTACTTACCTTGTACAACGATAGCCTCTTGGGGCAATTAATTAAAAAGGATGAAATATTTAAAACAATTGTGCAACCACTCGACGGCTGTGACGTGCAATAATTGCTTTTTAAATTAAACTATAAGTGGATCACGATTTGACTATTGGGAAATATTGGACTCTCCAGCGAATTGCTCTCTCAGATTCAGCTGCGTAATTGACGCTACATCTGCTCTGAAAGCTGAAACAAAGTTAAAAAGATTAATGGATATTTTAACGGACTTTACTGAATGAATAATAGAATTATCTTGTATCCTGCAATTACAGCTTGGATTTATCATGCTGCAGGCACAGCACAACTCAGAGCCGTATCAGCTATCTGGTTAGCTATCAACCTGTAGAGGACAAATTGGAGTTAGATTCAGAAGAATGTCTCTACCCTTAGGTCGGCTGTACTGACATTGCCATCACTATACTAGCAAAAAGATAAGTCAAGTTGATTGACTCAGTGCTTACCAGAGATTATGGAAACACTAGTTCATTTTCCAATAGCATGAAGCTATCCTTAGTCTGAGATCTCCCTGCAATCAAATCATCTCGCTCCCACCTACAGAAATGTGTGTATTACCGCCACATCTTTCTTTTACAGGCCAATGGATAGCCTGTTATGAACACACACATTTTTTAGTTCTACAACCCCTCACAACAATTTCACCTCCAGTCAGAAAAATCAGGAACGCCTAAAATGCCTGAAAACGAAATTTGAGCTGTTTTTATATTTGTTTCTTTTACTATTGCTGCACCATCACTAACTCGATTTAAAAAAAAATCATACGCGTTTTCTATCCTCGCCATGGATTCTGTGGTAGTCAAGTCAATGTTCGGATGAACTATTCTGCTAGGTATCCTAGGTATCTCTTTCACAGGACAACCTATTATCAATACAGCAAATTTTTCAGTGCTACAACCCTCCACCGTTCAACTACCCCAAATTCACCGCCACCTCAAGAAAGCTAAAGCTAAGGAAAGCTTAGGATATTTGAAATTTTTTTATTTTTGCTAACTGCTCCGCCCCCATGCACCGATTTTCAAAATTATAGGCAGAGCATTTTCTACTACGGTTCCACAGCATATTGTTACCCAAATTTCATCACAATCCATGCAGCGGTTACTGAGACTATAGGGCTATAGGAACTCCAACAGATAGAGAGACAGACAGAAAGGCTGACAGACAGACAGACAGATCGACCGACGGAAATAAGTGTCTTGGATTTTCGTTATGTAGATATCATAAAACGCCCAAAAGGCGTATTATCTCAATATCGAAAATTTTCGCGATCACAATCTACCTATCGGCGTGGGAAGTAAAATACGTCTAAGTCGAGACCTTAAATACATGCCGGCAAATTTACGCCTACTTTTATGACTATAAATATATAATTATATAACTTCAAACATAAATCACACAGCTGTGCTTGTCTAGTAGCTGAAAAGATTTAAAAAAATTTGCGATGCGGCAACTAAAAGGGTTCACTTTGTGACAAAGCATCTCTCCTAATCGTCATATCTTCCTTTCTGTCTGTCTGTCGGTCTGTCTGTTTGTTTGTTGGCGTTCTTCCAGCCTCGCAATCTCAGTAACCGTTGCATGGATTGTAATAAAATGTGAGTAGCTATATGCTGTGGGGGTAGTATTAGGGTAATTTTGGAAATCGGTGGAGCCACTAGCAAAACAAAAAAAATTCAGAAATTCCTCAAAGCCCTTTTTAAGCTGTTTAGGGGTTCCTGATCTTTATCTATCTTCTTTGGTGACTGTGAAATTGGAGTGGTTGGGGGGTGACGGTTTGTAAACCTGAAAAATTTGTTGTATTCTTAGTAGCCTATCCATTGACCTGCGAAAGAAAGACTTGGTGGCGTAATACGATTTTTTTAGGTACATCCTAACGTTGCCTTGCCTATTACAGAAACCAAGGGACTTGGAATTTTCTGATGTATGGGTACGAGTCTTGCTTTAGATCGTTCTGTATTGTGTAACGTGGGAACTATTGAATTGGTTTCAATGAATATCAGTAGCGGCAGAGCAATAATAAAAAAACTAAAAGTATAAAACTAGCGCAATCTTCGTTCTTAGGCACTTTAGGGGTTCCTGATGATTTTTTTTGTGGTGGTGGTTTAGTGGTGGGGGATTGTCAACCTGAAAAATTAGTTGTATCATAATAGGCATAATAGGCATTGACCTATGAAAGAAAGGCTTAGCAGCATAATACATTTCTTCGAGCGGGTGGCCTTTCGGGCAATGCTTTTCTGATTGCAAGGGGATTGCAAGGCTTCTTGCTATCGGGGTGTAATAAATGTAATGTAATATATGGGAGGTACTGAGTCAATCAACTTGACGACGGGTTTATGTATAAACCAACCGATTGACTATAACATTAATTTACTTACTTGTTCAAGGTGAGTAGCATACAGTAATCAGGCATCTTGAAACTAGTATTTCCTTGAATATGGAATAAGATAGGCCTGAAGAGGTTTTCTATAAACTCACAGAATACCAAGTGACGTAGCCGACTATTGTGAAACAGCCATTATGAAAAACTAGCTAGCTGATATTTATTTTCGTAAACAAAGGTAGGCTCTCAGAACATTTTATGAGTAAAGTACAGAATAAAAATACTGAATTCTTTTTCCTTTTCCTAAACGAAGACGACCCTGTTTATCCACGCGATCCTCAAGCCTTAAAACGCATTGTCATTTCCAGATGATGCAACAGCCCCTGTTTTCGAAACATTTCACGATGCGCGTTTGTTATATTGTTTTATTATTAAAACCGGATAGACGAAACAATCTAGGTTGCCGTTTTACGTTTTACAACTCTCGGCACGGGACACGGACGCAGAAATGAAGGGCTGTAATTGGAGCCCTTTTGTTTTTCGACAGCTGCCGGTGAGGGTCAACATTCACGGGTTTCTTTCAGGCACGCTGTGCTAGCCAAAGCTCAACAATTTCAGAAAATATTAATACTTTACGTTTTTACGCTAGTATGTAACCGAGTATTTTTAAGACTACCAAATATCAGCTGCTGTCACTTGATTTCTGCTGTTCTAGACATGATCTCCGCTGTTGTTGTGAAACAGTGTGCAAGAAGGTCGCTACCATTTTACTGTTTGTTATAGTTTGTGTGAGTGATGGAGACGAAGGGTAGTTTTGTTGCAAATATTAGATTTCCCATAATTACCATAATTATGTTATTTAACCACTTATGAATGTTCAATTATAAGGTATTGCACCTGAAAAAGATTTCAGCCAAAATATCAAACAAGTTTCTACGAACTATCTTAACTCCTTTTGAAATATGATCCCAAATGAAACCATAGATGACTTTGAGCAGGCAAAATTTGGATATTCAAGATATGCATAATACAAGCAAATAATAAACCAAAGGTTCCTTGATCGAAGCTCTATGCGCCAGAATGTAGAATACTACAATGTATGCACTGTTGCATTAACGAAATAATGTTGAACTTTATATTAGCGACAGTCAAATGGAAAATGGTGACGTAGGTCCTTCAATAACTTGGAAATCCGAAAATAGGTGGAGAAAAAATCTACAGATATATTAATTATATCAGCTGATGAAAACCTACCGGAAAAAAATAAATATTCCACTAGCCCTGTCAGCGGACCAAGATATCTACAACCTTAGCTACCAGTCATCATACAGGGGCAAAGGAATGTCAATCATTTTTTTTTAAATCTTATTTCTTAGCGACGAAAAAATAACTCCTCTTCTTCTGTAACATCAACCCTGGTTCCCCCAGGGATCTGTATTATTACCATTTTACATCTGTGGTATACTCTCTAGCGCTACCCCCGGAATTCATGCTTTGTCTTCAAGATTTGCTCAGTTTTTATAAAAGTACGAAATGTTTTAATTTACAGTCCAAAAAAGTCCAGAGATAAGACTAAAAGAGAAAATGACATAGTCGGCGCGAATTATTAGAAATCAAGGAAAACAGTAACACCTGAGTTTTAAAGAGCTAGATAAAATTTCCAGTCGAAGCTACATTTGCACTGGTCATCATATTTTTTATACACAGAGTTTTTTTGGACTGATGTGAAAATTTTCAATAGCTTAAGTTTAAAACAGCATTGAGAAAAGTTTTTTGTTGAAAACCATCCCCCTCAGCCCTCGGGAGTTTAGAGAAGGGATTGATTTATTCATTATCTCATCCATGAAATAATCTGGTAGAATGCAATATTGCAGATGCATTAAGCTACGTTACATTGTTTTGTCATAGAAATTTTACTCGTCTATGAATTCGTATTTCATCATGATTTTAGGGAAGAGGCATTCAATTCACATCTTGCCTTATATCTGTCAGCCCATCTGTGTGTTCGGTAATTCTTGACACACTCTATAACTCGAAAAATACCCATCTTCTTATAGCAAAATGTTGAAAATGCGGTGAATGTTGTGGTAGTAATGAAAAGGCTTTGTAGTTTTCTAATTGTATCTAGTGACGGAGGAGCAATCATCAAAAAATAATTCATGACCCCCAACCCAACATTTTTACATCAAACTTCCTAGATTAATTCAATCAGTGTCATAGTCTTGAAAAAGTTCTACTACATTCGCATTTCTCTGGAAATTTGTCCTCGCCCGAGATTAGGGTAGGAATTTCATTAAAAGGCAATTTTCAAGGAAATATAAATCTTCATGGAAAAATTGGGCTAGATGCTAGACGTCACCTTTCAAGCAATCCAGTCACGTAGTTATTGCAAGTAAAGTGTTCCGGAAAACACGAGAGAGAGAGAGAGAGAGAGAGAGAGAGCGCGCGAGACAGATGAAGAGAGAGCAAAAAGGGGCAAACATGTAAAAAATGCAAGCGCCAACTATTATGTATCCGTCTCGTGATCCTTTATAATGTACAGTAATAAATATGCGCAAAAAATTGGGAGATACACGTGAACGTTGTCTTGGGGAATACAAATAATAACAGACTAGAGAACCTGTGAGTGTTGCCATAGGTCCTTGGATTAAAGCAGAAGAGGCATATTTTGGGGTATGTTCTAATCTTTCTCAACATAATCTCTCTTAGGTCTATACGCCTCTCTAAAAGTTTTCAATACGTTGTCGAAAGTGTAGAATTACGACAGATCCTTAACACAGGCATTTATCTAGGGACTGAGTTTGATAAATATTTTACTTACCACACCGATGGGTTTTATTAAAATTTTTTGGTAAGAACAGATATAAGTTTTCTTGAAATAGTATTTTTTTAACTTTTTTCTAAGAGTTACTACTGATACAACAGTCCTTGAAAGCTATAATTCTTCACATACAATAAAATCAAATTTCATATCTACTTTAACATTTCTAACCGGATTACTTGTCTTATAATGGCGGCGATAAGTCATACAAATCCTTTTCCTTTGAACATGGCGATCTATAATAGAACAATTTTATTCTAAATAAATACCTTTTATGATATCTTTCTGCAGGATGTGCAGGTATACGATAAAATTGTCAAATAACAAGGATTACTGAGGCACTACTACTGCGTTATATGGCTGTCATAAACGTTTTTCTTACTTGTTCCTCCCTGTATTATTACTATTATCACTGCACAACTATTTTGTCAAGCAGTATTGATCTTGAAGTTCTCGAAAGTTTGAGGTTGCTAATGAAGCAACGTTCATGGTTATAAAAATAGAAGCTTCCAAAAGACAACTTAGATGATAATTATACATATAGTACAATGTTGTAACTTATCGTGGTGATCGCACGGGCAAATACTAAATTGGCTCAAATAGATACAAAAAATATAATTAATAGAAATAATTATTGTGAAAGCATATAAAGAATTTTTCCAACAATAAACCTTTCAGAATGATGTAGCAGCCAGCCTCCAAAAAACTCATGAAGCCAAACTCACAATTGCACCATTCAATCGCTGACGTTGCAACTGCCAGCACTATACAACTTCTTATTATTTCAGTTAACTTCGTAGGCCCGTATTCATATTTGCGGCACTTGCTAAGCTTGTGACTTCTATAGCAGACTTTCAAAATTTCAAAATCCTTCAGAAAGGGTACAAAGAGCTAATAAATGAGGAAGGAGCACAACAAAAAAATAATTTATTACAAAAAATCAAAAGCGAACAAGACGGACAAGATCTTATATTATATACCTTACATTTTTATGAACATTGAGATAAGAACATGAAGCCCTAAAATGCTCAATTATCAAGATACAGGGTGTCAAAGATCTACTTTTTTTTCATTTTTTCTCAATTGTTTCGCAAAAAAAATGGCACAACGATCTGAAATTACGTATTGGGGGATTTTCTAAGGCGGGAAATCCAAAGTCAACCACGGTTATGATACAATGAATAGAGGGCGCCACCTACGGCACGTGGAATACTTTAAATTTAATAAAACTATTTTTCCGGTTTTGTATATCAATGTCAATATTAAAAAAAGTCGCTACCACAATATGTTTCACATAAAAAAGATCGCTAGAGGTAATTGTTTTCGAGGTAACCTTTATTGAGATGGATGGCATTTTCAACACTTACTCTAATTGTATTTTATTTTATGTTCCTATTCTTAATATTTTTCTTGTGGTTTGCTGTTTAATTAATGACCTTATCATTACTTTACTCCATAATCTTCAAATCAAACTATTTCGAAAACGTAGCACAGTATCGCGTTTCACCAAGAGTACCTTTTTGGTGTAGAATTGAATGGTGCCTAAATTCGCCCGAAATTTTAGTTTATAAATCTAACCACAAAAAAGTTATGTTCAATACTACCTGGTATGAACTGTGTAACTAGCGCCCTCTATAAGAGTCAGGTATAAAAACCAATTCACAGGATGTTCTAGCTCCCAGAACATATTCACGTGAAATCTCAGTACAATGTTGCCAGTAGTTTCGGCAAAATCGTAAAAAAATTGTATAATTTTTTTCTTCATCGCGCTGTATGCGATGGCGCTACGCAATTTTTTTTACTAGAAAATCCTAATTATTTTTCAGTTTTCTATCCTAGAGACGGGGACACCTTTTTTTGGAACACGATGTATAGTATAAGCGTTTAGTCCTTTTATAATTCCATTTTGCTTGTTGTGATCGTACATACGTGTTGCAGGTGTGCAAAAGCCTTACAATTTATTCAATTATTTGCACCGAGCACGAGTGATGTGCTGTCCTCTTGGCTTCGCGCAGTGGAATAAAGTAATGAAATTCCTGCGACCGCCAACCGCCATTAGGGAAATGCCGGCTTCAAATTTAAATTTGTTGCTTGATGTGGCCACCCACCCACTGAAGGTGACTCAAAGATGCAATATTAAACCGCCTGAAGCGTATACACAAAGACCATTTTTAGTTGAGGGAGTGTTTGCCGCTTGATGAAAAACCTGGCAAAGGAGTATTGTGCTACTAAAGAATTCTAATTAGCTCTTTGTTACTGCATGTGCATTTTGTTGGTGCTTTACGAAATATTTAACATAAGAGCATTTTTTGTTGTTGTTACCTTTATAGAGAGTATAAATTCTAAAGGTGGTATCTAATAATGTGTGTTATTTGGATATCATCATTTGTTTGACACATATTATATGTATATAGTCCCATCATTCCATTAAGGAACATAGGGCCTCTATAAACTGACGCCAGTCCGATCTATTCTTTGCAAGTGCTTTTATTTCTCTCCATTTCTTGCCCATTTTTCTTGCCTCATCTGTAATCGTTCTTCTCCAGGTCACCCTTGGCCTTCCTACACGGAAAAAACACTGTTGTAAATTTTTCCACAATTGTAGGTATTTTCACTACAAATTGTGGATGATATAGGGACAATAACAACTTGTGTATATTTGTAACACTAGCTTGTGGAGCTGTGGACTCAACAATTGTGTTCCATATTAGTACCACCGAGAGAGCTTATTTGCGACCCCTGTGTATTTTTTATACAAATATTGTAGCAGCAGGATAGCAGCAATTTGTAGACTAATAAGCGACTCACTCAATGTACTAATATTTTACAAAAAGTATAAAATCATTTAACACATTCTTGTAGTCAAATTTTGAACAATATTGTGAAGTCTATTACACTTCAAAATTGGAGGTTAATAATTCATATCAAATGTAGTCAATGACTAAGGTAGTTATTAGGGTAAAAGTAAAAAGAATCGTGTATACAGTGGTTTATTTTCATTCAAAGAAAAGGTGTTCATAAGATGAATTCAAAACATAATCGCACTAGCATATATGTATGATCACAGTGATATTCACAATAATCATCATTGACTGGATAGTTTGGATGTCCAATGGCACTGAAAAATAAAAATATCATAACGTTACATAAATAATGCAGTTACACACCATTCAACTATTCAAGCCACAGAGTCCAACCCGTATAGTTAATTTCAAATTAGTAAATTCTAAAATAGTCTAATATCAAAACATTCGCATAAATCAATACTTTGCTATTTTGCTGCTATTTGCTGTATAGATAAATACTACCTCCCATCTACACAAATGAAAATGCCCCTGTAACCCTGTCTGGACTTCAATGACGTTATGACGTTACAGCAGTGGGCCTTCGCCGCATTAAATAAAGATGCGTAACATTTTCGATTCTGAATGTCCAAAAAATTTTATGTGCTATAATAATAATCCTTCACAGAAATGTGGGAAAACATGGTAATTTGACCAAACGCGAACAGCCCTATGTCTATCGCTGCCATGTAGGTGCAGCATCCATATTGGCATTATCTTTTGACAAACGACAGCATTAAAACGTAGCCATTGCGTAATCATTTACACTTATTTACGTATTCTAGCATAAACTCCGACATATAAAGTTTATTCAATAGGTACTGGCAGACACAGCTTTGAATTCTCAAATCAAAATCCATTGCAAAAATAGCACATGTAAGTCATTGCCTCCTCATTAATTTAATTACGAACTTCTATCACTGCCGGTCTGTAACTCAATGATACAAATAAATAAACTAGTACTTACCCAGAAAAATAGGAATCCACTCAAACTCTCCATTTCTTAAAATATATGGTATCTGGTATCTTCCACAGGTATAGGTATAAATTATATAATTCACACGTCGCGTCGGTTATTCACACACAAGCACAAACCAAATGAGGATCCGACGAGAACCAGAGAGACACAGACTTGCGCAGACTCGTCCAGACTTCTTCAATAACAGTTTCGTGGATTTTTTACAACACATTGTGGGAAAATGCTCAACACTATGTGAACTTTTCTGTCGCATCATTGCGGAAAGAGAAACTGAATAGTTTGGGTAGAAAAGCTACATACTCCGATTGTGAAGGAGTCTACAAGAAACCAACGCAATTTGGTGGAATATGTTGTTAGACCCAATGAAACTTTATTCAACAATTTTTGGAAATATCTTACAATATGTAGAAAAATCACCAACAATCATAATACACAATATTGTTTTAAAATACTCAAGTCTGCTTTTTTCCGTGTATGTGTTTGCTATCTTGGGTGTTCCAGTTTAACGCCGTTCTAGCTACGGACTCTTCTGTTCCTCTTCGCAGAATGTGACCTATCCAATTCCACTTTCTCTGTCTGATTTTTGTCCCTACTTTCTTCAACCCTGATATTTTCCACAAGTCGTCATTCGATATTGTCCTTGGCCAAAAAGGTCCGTGAGACCCTCCTTAGACATCTGTTAATGAAAACCTGGAGTTTTTGCTCGTTGGTTTTTGTGATTTTCCATGTTTCGCATCCATACAATAACACTAATTTCACGTTACTATTGAAAATGCGCCTCTTATCTCTGATTGAATACATGGTATATTCCCAAACTTTGTTAAGGCAGCCAAATGCTTTTCTTGCTTTTAGTAGACGCTGCTGAATATCTTGATCTGTGCCTTCTGTGTTATTAACTATACTGCCTAGATATTCAAAGTTGTCAGCTCTTTCTATCACTTCATCGTAGAGCAGAAGAAGTTCTTGGTTGACTATATTAATCCGCATTTCTTTTGCCTTCTTCACGTTTACTCTTATTCCCATTTTGCTGCCTCTGCTTTAAGGACTTCAATCTTTCTTTTCGTGTCTTGGATATTGTGCGATATTAGGCATATGTCATCTGCGTAATCCAGATCTTACAGGCTGTCCATCAGTCCCCACCTAATGCCTCCTCGGCCATCACATACCTTTCTATTTGTTTGACATAATCAACATTATTCCTTTGATTAAAACAGTTGCAAATTAATAATGATTTCAAAGCTGGAATGCCTGTCTTGCAGTATATAACTAATTTTGACTGCTGTTCTATGATTGATATGTGCAGTAAATTTCTGGGTCACTAATGAGCAATGGTACAACAACTCAACTTGGCAACAAACTGCCAGAATCTTCAAGCAAGGAGAGAAGGAAGACTTGGAGGAATACGAGGAAGAGTCTAGTTTGGCACTGGCCAGGTGCCAAACCTCGCTCAACATACATATAGTGGATTGTTTCGAAAGTAAAGAGAAAACGGGGGCGGTGCTCGTGGACCTTTCGGCGGCATATGATACCATTAACCACAAAATCCTCTTGGAAAAAATCTTTAGGATTACACAAAATGACAATCAGACTGAGGTCCTGAGATCATTTTTGTGCAATAGGAGAGTCTACGATGAGTTCCAGGGACAGAGGAGGCGATGGAAGGACCAGAAGTACGGTCTTCCCCATGGTAGCGTGCTGGCGCCTCTTCTATTCAATTTGTACATGAACGATCAACCTGTTGGCCCTTCTGCAAATAGTTTCATCTACGCCGTGACGTAGCCATTACGTGCCAATCCCATGACATCGGAGAAATCTAAAAAGGATTAACAGACTCCCTAGCGAGAATGACCTAACGGGGAGTGGGCTGGCCCAGTGTTTAGGGTCGAGGACTCGAGACCGGAAGGTCCCGGTTTCGATTCTCGTTAGAGGCGGAAATTTATTTCTGTTTTTTCAATCAAAAATAAATGTCGATAAAAAAGGCTCAGGGAAGAATCCTCATTTGAGCCTTCACTGTTGGCTTCTACTTAATAGTGCTGTTTCTAGAACACGAGGCTAATGATCAGAGCAGTCGATGCCGATGGCATAGGAGTAAAAAAAGAATGGCCGTATACTACAAGTTAAACCAGCTAAGCCCAAATCCAATCCAATAAAACTTAAATATGCCTATTCAATCTTGATGACTAGCAAGCGAACACGGAAATGCAAATTGAATGGTATTGGACCAGGTACAGCACTGCTTAAGTCCAGTTCATCTGGGTGTTACCATAGACAGCAGGCTGTCCTATAAAAGCACGTAGAGAATACTAGAGCAAAAGTGAACACGAGAAATGATGTTATTTGTAAGCCGGTTAACTCCCAATGGGGGGGCCTACCCTGGCATATTGCGCACGACATCCCTTGCCATGTGTTTTGCCCCAGAATACACATCCCCTGTAGCTTGGACAACACCTGTACCTGTAGGATAGTCACGGACTGTCTAAGACCTGCCAACCAAGACCAGCAATACATGTTATCGGGAATAGCCCCCCTCAAATCAGGCGAGAGCAAACATACATATAACTACCACCAATGTTCCCGACGTGCCTCTATCTCACAAGATGCTAATCTGGGAAAATATATTGACTCGTACAAAATACACTTGCGAAAGGTAGATCTGGAACAAACAACGAACTGCCGTTTCTGCTATGTGGAAGACGAAGCGCCACATATTGTGCACCTCTTCAGTGCTGGAAAGAGCTAGGTTCCAGACTTTTGGATTCACCGATCTAAAACTTACTAACTTCAACATAGTTTCACATAGACTGCTGTATGGTGAACTCTAAATAGGAAATAGCCACAATATGCGCAACAGGGTCGCTATGGAAAGAGGTTCACTTTCAACCAAACCTAAAAGAAACTGCTTCTTCACTGCGCTAGGATAGTTCAACATCTAGTTTCGAAACCGCCTTAGACAGTAAGTATCTGTATATTGTACAAGGTGCCCAATTGTGCCAGAATGTGGCGATTTTGGCAGATTACCTTCACTCTAAAACAGACTGTGGTACCGCTTGCGCCTATTGATTTTGTCTTTTATATTGTCAAAAACTTTAATCTGATTCGCTACAACTAAAACTAAATAGTTTTGATACTATTTCGCCTACACTATCTCCTGAAACTAATTCGCCACACCAGTCGTGTAGCATCGAGTTGCTGATCAGAATATTTATAAGCTTAAATTTTAATTTCCTTGAATAAAGGCCCGACAGAAACCACTAGACACCTCTTGTCTCTGGCATCGGTCCATATTATTTGAAAACGTTCCAGGGAACTAATTTTGCATAAGAAAAGTGCTCGGAAGCTCTTTAAAAATATAGATGATGGTCGTCATTTCAACGCCCATGCTTAGCTACACTCAGAGAAAGGTTGTTCTTTGGACACGTTAAGGTAGGTTGAGTTGAAAGTGAGCCCGATTATGCCTCCTTCCACTGTGACCCCATTATAATAATAATAATAACTCTGCAGCCAAGGTCATCCACCAAGCACTAGCCACAACAAACAAGCTAATAGAAAACACAGATCCATATTACAATTACACACCGACCGCAGTACTCGAAAACAATGCACACAAACTGTACTGGGACGTTGAGATACATACAGATAAGGCTATCCCGGCAAATCGGCCAGATATAGTTTTCCAGTCGAAGGCAGACAAAGTTACCTACTTGATAGATGTCGCTATTCCCGACGATACGAATATCCAAAACGCCTACGCTGGGAAGATATCTAAATACACTGACCTTGCCATGGAAACAAAAAGACTTTGGAAGTAAAACAAAGCTAATATTGTCCCCCTAATTATCACTGTCTCAGGCCTTACACCAAACACTTTTACACCACACCTACAACAGTTAGACCTGGACGAAAGGTTACACAAAATATTTCAAAAGTCTGTAATCCTGAAGACCTGCAATATGGTCCGATCCTTCCTAAATTCCAATCCGTAATAGTTCAGGTGTTGACTTGGCATGACCCGTCAACATTTGTTGCTACCGCAGTCATGCGAGAGAAACTTAGAAAATCAGAATACTAATAATACACAGCATTTATTGCCCAACAGCAAAGTCATTTACAGAGCTATTTGTAAAATATGAATAAACTTAATTTTCAACTCCTATTATGAAACAAAATCAGTAAAAGGAGATATTTAGAATTTATATAATACTTACAGCTGACTTAAAGATAGGTACGAGATATAACTTTCAAATCAGTGCAATTACATTTGCACTTCTGCACATAACATTTACGGGTGCCCTAGGTAGTAAATTAGTGCAAGCACGACTGCACCAAAAGCTGTCTGTTTGTCTAGTTGCTAGTCTGGGAACTAACAGATTAATTTTTGACAATAGCTGAGGACAGTAGATTATACCATTCAACCATACGGGAACTCAGCAATGTTCTTCCTGCGGCTGAATGACAAAACTTTGCAACTAGATATATTAAGTTCTAATTTATACCCGACACACCAATCTAGCAAATCAAAAAGTTCCTGTTGTAGCATCATACAGTCATCATTGGTTGATATCATTGCATACAATTTTAAATCATCAGCAAACATAAGTTTTTTTACATTCTAGAGACTCACACAAATCACTGACATAAAGGGAGAATAGCAGTGGCCCTAGACTAGTACCCTGCGGGACGCCACTAACAGCCACATATGTACATGAAAGAAAAGCGTTATAATAAACATATTGCAAATTATTATTGCAAATATGAATCTAAAAGCGATATACATATAGCAACTATATAACCGTAGTTTTGCAGGTTTGTTGTGTCTGTGGTGGCTCACACCTGTGATATACTTGTGTAAATTAGCTAGTTCCTATTCAATTAACTAACTTGGTCTGCTATGTTTAAGTGTGTTAAAATTTCAGTTTAATTGAATTCCTATAATAACTCACGCAAACCTCGCGACAAGCTTTTATGATCATATAAAGTGTGTATAGTGAGGCTATAAGTTGATAGTTAACACTCTAAAGGAACCTTTTGTTTTCTTTTTTTTAGAACCTTTAAATAAAAGTTTTTTTAAAAAAAGTTTTTTTGTTTTAACTTATTTTTTGGTAGTGTTTCATAATGGTAGTGGTACAGTCCTTTAAGTACCTGTAGCTCTTGAATTAATTACATTAGACCCCAAGTGTGCCAGTTTGTTGGAATCGCTTTATCGGGAGGAACAAAAAAAGTCACAAATATACAGGGTGTCCTATTAAACATTTTGAGTCGGCCATCACGTGACCAAAAACAAGATCCTCAATGGGTGACTCAAAATAAGGACATATACGGTACCTATTTGCTCTAATTTACACCCCCAAAATAATAATTTGCTACTACTTCCCACCCTGTATATATGAACGCCTTCTAGTATAGTAGCCCTGCTGCATCTTGCCTTAGCAGGAGCGCTTTACTTGTCCATCCAATCTGAGATGGTTTTCTTGGCAGTACTTTTCGCAATGCACGCAAATTTTTGTTTCGAAGATTATGGTATCCCAGCCAGGTTTTACTGAGTTTTCAACTCTTGGATTAGTACCAGCTACTCCCGCTCCTAGCCACAGTTCTGACTTGGAGCACTCCGTAAATAGCCCGGAGGGTGATATATTCGCCTTCTTCTCCTTTAAAACTAAACCTAAACCTACAACCGTAGGATCTTTCGTGTGCACTTGGTGAACCATAGAGTTCAAAACGGTTTCGACTATATGGTGGTTTATAATTTCACTCATAATACCCGTTGTGCCTCGTAATAATTCCTTTTTGTTCTGTCAGTCAGTTGATGGGAATCTGTAGGCAACCATTCTGGTGTCTTTCTGTCTCAATGTGTAGAGGGTTCGAGTTTAGAATACGAATATAATAAAGGCACCTATTAGTATCGTCGCTACCAATCATCGCTGAAAATAAGATAGGAACCTAAGAATCTTGAATGAACCGCAAATCATTCAGCAGACGTTCAATGCTTTTTAAATCCCTGTATATTAGTCCTGCTTGACGTCAGTGTTCTATTTTCCAATCCCTTTCAATTACTGTTGCTCAAAATCATGTTCCCGCAATTACGGCGTGGTGGTTCCCCTTCAAGCTTTAGTCTAAAAATTAGTATCGAAATTCGGGCGGAATCTACAAAGAAGACTAATTTATTAACTAGTATTTAAGATTGTAATTAGATGCTTCAAAAAGTTTTTCAACGTTGTTTCACAGTGACAAGATCCAAGCAAAAGGAATTAGCAGCATATTTCCACCCTTCGACGCAGCTTTGCCGGGGAGAGAAGAATAACTGGATTTCAACCCTTTCCTGAATACCTCGTTGCGGAAAAATCTGTAATAATGAATTCAATGGAAACTCGGGGATTTCCGGAATATTCTGTCTGCTTTAGACTGGATTAAATAAAGCTGATTAGCCGGGAAACTTTCAAGAGGGAATCTGGCGGAAATGTTGATTTGTTCGGATGTTTAATCGAAATAAAACGTCTTTCAAAATATCTGACTCAAGATATTATTTCCGCCTAAATAATCAGGGGTGTGGTGTAAGTACAGCTTCATCTTGCTTTGAACAGGATGCTAGTAAAACATCAGAAAAGTTTAATTTCTCTGAGCAAATCAATATGTAGCATTATTTCTAATTTGCTGCTGCTGAATCCATTTTAAGACAGTGATCCCCTTGTAGGGAGGGGGGGGGGTTGGTTATCTTTGCGACAACTATAAGCTTACTCCAAACGACTCAAAATTATCTTAAAAAAATAATGTTTAAGAAAATAGACTCTACCCAAACTCACAGATTTACCGTGAACTGCAGATTTTAAATATAAATTAATTGTATGTCTAACAATGTTTAATCTGGTTTTCTAAAGTTTCAAAATGAAACTAAAACATCAAAATTCGCTACGTGAAAATTATTCTGAATGTTATGAAATATTGAGGTAATAATAGACCGCTATAGACTTCCCGGCTTCTAGTGAACGTTTCTGAGAGTGAACAACAATACAGCAGGCAAATATTAGTTGTAGATTGGTAAACTATAAAGTGCAGATTACACCAAGATCGAGTATGAGAATGAATGGACCAGAAGCCATGGGGAACTGTACTGCCTAAATTTAAGTAACATATATGTGCTGTATTTAGCCAATATTATACACAAGGTATTGCTTTCCTAGTGGGTCTATTTGAATATGAAATATGTACAAATAAATAGAAATAGAAAATATAGAGCATTTCCATGACGACGCGGTATACTGTCATGATCAGAGCATAGAAAACAACCAGCACAATAACTCAAGATGGCGGAAATTACACGTGCATCCCCACTTTTGGATGGGCTTTTTGTAGGGATGGTATGGGTACTTCGATACTTCTGCACTAATATCGAGTATTTCTGTCATCGATACTTTTTGAGGCATTCCAAGTTGGTATCGATACTTTTGTGTCGGTATCGAAAATAATTATATAATTACTGAGGGGTGTAATCAGTTGCACAAAATGCTCTTTACTAGGCTAAAAAATATCGAGTTGGTACCGGTATTGATATTTTCATTTTCGCATCTCTACCCAAACTTGACAGCCGTAAAATCATCCAAAAACCCTCCCAAGATCAAATTTTGTGGGAACCATTTCTATATAGGAAATCCTTAGAGATATTATGCTGGTTGTTTTCTATGCTGTGGTTATGATCAGCTCATATTGGACAAACTCGTGGTATTTTAAATTGAACCTGCCCTCAGATCTTGATTAAGTAGGGAAAATACTTCCAGGAAAACAAATTAAGATGAACTAAATTCTGTTTAAAAAAAGTTGGTAAGTACCGAAACGTGATTTTTTTTCTAACAATTGCTAACAAAATGTGTAAGAAAATTATGTACTGCAAGAGGTGAATACTTGAGTATTTTCTTTTTTGGTCCATTACTGACACATTTCCAATGAAACTAAGTGTGGCAGTACAGACTGATCATTTCCTTGGTCTTCATTCTTCCGTTCAGTACAGAACCACGAAAGTTCAGGTTCAGGAGCGTTAGAAATTTCAGTTAGAGGTTTCATTATGAGCATTAACGTCATATTTGAATAGGTCTTTGACAATGATATTGTTAAATGGCGTTATAAAACACTGCCATCTAATAAATAAATTACAAAAGTGAAAGAACAAACCTACATCATTCTAGTTTGAATAGAAGCCTTCGTCAAGTTCATAAAATATTACATTGCACGTGGTTGAAACCTTCAATACTTCACAGATCTGTATTAAGGGGCCTGGACACACACATTTATACATACGCATTTGCCATGTAAAACACGGACCCACAATTTCTCGCATAACTGACTCTATTTTCAAACTACATATCTAATATTTCAGAAGGCGATAGTTGAGGCCTTAGTGAATGACAATTATTTTCGATTTTCTCAAAGAAGTTTTTTAATGTGCAAAAAAACTCGCAATGCAAGATCATACATTCTATAAATGCCTGTGATTCAACAACCAAACGCGATATCAAAAAAGGTTAAAAAGCTGCACAAGCGCAAGCCTTCTTCTTCAATTTGCTCTTTGAGTCATTGATGTAAGTTTAAAGGTAACGTCAGGAGCTTGGAAATGCGAAATTCATTTTTATGGCGACCTTTGGACCTTACCTCTGGACCTTTTGACCCTACCTTTGGACTTTTTGACTTATTTCCTCTCATCTTAGAGACACACTGAAGAAAGGGAACAGGCGACCGCGCCTCCTCGCTAACACGAGAATACGTCTCCTCTTGGATTCTCAATTTCGCGCGCTATACCCTAGACCCTTGAGTTGTACTAATATAAATGTTAGCTGAGTCGCAAGAAGGTTCAAATGTGTGGTATCGAATACCCGATGGCAATATTTTCAAGTTTTACGGGAAGTAACAAAAACGGCAAAGGTTCAATTTGGGAGTCCAATACAGGCAACCGCACCCTATTTCACGAATCTAATACAGAACTTAAGAAAAGCTCCAAATTACCCAAGCGATCTGTGAATCTGAATTTGTGTTTTAAGATAACAAAGATTTTGAGTTTAAGCTAGAACCAGTGAAATATTTATCTCGCCAAGATAACATTTGATGTCCTCCCGTCGTCGAATGACATAGCATGCGCCATAATGACCCCGCCGGCGCCGCCTCGCCAGGATTACCCCGCTTATCTGAATGTAACTGTTGACGGCCCACCGCCCCCTTCACTTATCGGATCGTCCTAATCGCATGATGATAATCCAATGGCGCAAAAGCAGCTAGATGCCTACGGCTCAGATCCTGCAGCCGTCCTGTCTCTTCCTTCCTACGCCTTAGTACGGTCAGCTAGGCCCAGACTGAAGCCTAATTTACATCAAAGCAACATTTCGCCGCATTGCCTTCATGCCACAGCCATTACGAGGTTATACAGGGTGTTTGACGGATCTAGCGAGTGGATTAACTGCCTCTTCAGAACAACGGATTATTTCCTCAGATTTTCACGGAGCATGGCTCCTTTCGTATAGATAGATGATAGATTTATTAACCACTTGATGTACAAGGTACATGTGGCAAGTCAGGAGTGAATACAATATACATAAGATTAGACAAACATAACAATATTATTTTTATACATATACGTACACATACCTAATTATGTACATGCATATTCACCCATACACTTACATACATATACATAGATCTTAATTACTTAATTATCATTATTCTTTTTTTAATACTTCACATCTAAATATTCTTTAATGCTATAGAATGTGTTAACCACAAGGAAATTCTTCACCTCTGCTTTAAACTTGACATAATTTTCAATCATCCGGATATTATTGGGTAAGTTATTGAATAGAATAACACAATTATTGTAGAGTGCTGATTTTTTAAAATATGACGTAGAATGTCTTTGTATAAATTTAATATTTACATTTCGGGTGTTATAGCTGTGATTTTGAGCTAAATTTGGGAATGTGTCCGTGTTTGCTTTTATTGCTATATATGCTTTTATATATGTTACGGTTAAAGTGTTCACTTTGATAGCTTATATACTAGCTACAGTACACTAGTATACAAACTATCCAAATTCTCGTTATTTTAATGGAAAATCATATTTCTACTAAAATAGCTATGAATATTGGTTGGTTTGTATACTATCCAGCAAGTTTATAAACTATACAAGATATGCCGCTAAAGTATACATATACCACAAAGGTATTACACATATTAACCAATGTTTCTGGTCAATTTACAAACTATCCATATCATTTGGATAAAGTATGCACCTAATATCTCTAGTACTACATAATATCCAACTCCTTGGTTAGTATGTGAACTAACCAATCCTCTTTGGTTACTTTAGTTTAGAAAAAAATGTTTAATTAAAAGTAAAGTTTATTCATAGATACAACACTCAATTGCCATAACTTCCTAAAAATAAGTAAGACAAACGGAAATACTATTTGTGTAACTATATATTCATATAAAATATCTGGTGGGCAGCTTCAATGGCATCAGAGTTTTCACTCAAACGTAAAATAATCTTTCCAGATCTTTTATATAAGATTACATAAGATCATTCGATTCTCTTTAAACCATAAGTATTCATTACATGATAATCAATCTTGTTATTAGTGTTATGTCCTTGTTCGCGTATTCTCTTTATATGTTGTAGAAGTACATTATAATCACTGTCGTTCATTAATTTTGAATTTTGGGACTTTTTCTCGTAACATTCTAATAGTAACATTTCAAATTGCTGTTGCTGATCCATTTTTGGTAACTAGATACCTGTTCTTGAACAAATTTTAGAAGACACGACAGTAAACAATACCAACACGTCACACTTGCACTTGCCATACATATAACCTCCCTTTTCTGTTAAATTGACCAAAGAAAATTAGTTAGTTTACATACCAACCAAAGAGGATAGGTTAGTCTACATACTAATGAGTTGGTTATTATGTATTACTAGAGACATTAGGTACATACCTTATCCAAATGATGTGAATAGTTTGTAAACTGACCAGAAACACTGGTTAATATGTGTGATATCTTTGTGGCATATACTTTAGCGGCATATCTTGTATAGTTTATAAGCTAGCTGGATAGTATACAAACCAACCAACATTCATAGCTATTTTAGTAGAAATATGGTTTTCCATCAAAATAACGAGACATTTGGATAGTTTGTATACTATCCAGCTAGTATATAAACTATCAAAGTAAACACTTTAACCGTAACATATATACCAAAAGAATCCATAAAACAGCCGATCAGTATATGTATTGAATACATTTTTTTCTGCAGCCGCAGCCGTCCCAAAAATAGAACTTCCCCACGCCACTAAAGCGGCGTATACATATATACCTCATGGAATCATTTCTAGATAATTCAAGACGATATTCTATAAATCCCATCTGCCAGTCTCAAAATATCCAAAAGATTCGATGACGTTCACACATCACAAATCTACCCCGCCAGAGGTCTCTACTAACCGTACTCTATTACACCGGAGCTCTTCCTTCAAGTACCTTGGTTTCACCGTCGCGTCGGGTATGACATGGCGAACTCATAGTGAGATGTTAAGGGTTTAGGGTGTAGCGCGCGAAATTGAGAAACCGAAAAAGACGTATTCCCGTGTTAGCGAGGAGGTGGGGCCGCCTGTTCCCTTTCTCCAATGAGTGTGTCTAAGATGAAGGGAGATAAGTCCAAAAATCCAAAGGTAAGGTCCAAAGGTCACCACAAAAATGAACTTCGCATTTCCAAGCTCCTGACGTTACCTTTAAACAGTAATGACTCAAAGAGCAGATTGAAGAAGAAAACTTGCGCTTTGTCCCATATTGGGCCTTTTTTGATATACGGTTTTGTTTGTTAAATTACAGACATTTGAAGAATGTATGATTTTGCATTGCTAGTTTTTTGCACACTAAAGAACTTTTTTGAGAAAATCGGAAATAATTGTCATGCACTAAGGTCTTAACTATCACCTTCTGAAATACTGTGTGTGTAGCAATCTTGCCTTCCGACACACAGAAAAAAATACTGTTGCGTTTCCAATTAATTGTTAGTATTTGGATGTTTTTCCATCGCTTTAAATATATTTACAGTTGTTTCAAATCCATGTCATTGAAAGAATTCAATCCTTATATTCGAAGTAATCACAGGTACGCCAATAAATTCAAAATAATTTTATATTTGTTCTAACGATATGTATAATCCTTATAATACCAGTATTGACATATAATGCTATCAAAACATCCTTTTGTTTTCGAAATTTACCCTATGTTTTATGTCCAGATTCAATGAACGTAAAACAAAAAACAGAGGGATCATCTCAGTGTTACTATCGCCGCGAACCTGCTAACATGGACGAGGTTGTTCCGTTGTGTTGTTTCGGTGTTAGCCGTGTTGTGTCATCTCGTGGTTTTGCGTATTGCATCAGCAATTGTGTGATTTAAATGTGTCCAGCTATATATTAAACGGAGGACCTACTGAGAAATTGGGACTTAGAAGAGCTAACACCCACATTTGAATGTAGGTATTTAGATTAGTCAGACAGTCATATTTCAGGTAATAATGCAACAACTGGTGGAGGCGTATGTCTAATTCTTATATCATGCTCCTTACAACTTCATTTAAAATCACACAATTAAACATCCAAACGAATCAATCAGCTGTTCTCGCAATAAAATCTGTTGGTCTAAGGAAAAGAAAGTAGTTTAGAATCAATTACCAAACACAGATTCGATTCAACGACAGGCTGCGATTGAATTATTTATTGGAATCCAATGACATCTTGTAGTTGAATCGACAATACGATATAATTCGTTATCAACTTCCCATTGGATAAAACATCGCTGTATTTGAGGAATGCTGAGCGTAACGTCCCACTGAATCCAAGCGTAAGTCTTTGACAGAACGACAGATTTTTCTGTGTGCATAATGTCAAGAGCCGCGGACACCGAGATCCCATATAAAGTCAACCTAAGTGATAGATCCGAATGGACTCTAGGAGAACCTCGGTACATGCTGAATGGTATCACCTAGTACACTGATGGATCCAAAAATTCGTCAGGCATAGGAGGAGGCATATACGGTGGTAGGCCTGGGCGCAACGTAAGCATCCGCCTAGGTAAATTGGCTACCGATTTCCAGGCAGAAATAGCCGCAATTTTGTAATGCGGCAGGATATACATAGGGAGTATGCAAAACAACTATCTATGTAAACAGAGATAGCCGGGCGGCTCAGATGGCCTTGGCAAGTGACCATTATACTTCAAAAATAGTGTGAGACTGCCACAATACCCTAAAGACACTGGCACATATGAGTGGGGGTAATGGGATGGTCGACACGTGTGCCAAGGAAGGCGCTAAACTCCCTCTCATCGGGCCAGTACCAGCATGTGGTATATCATACAACATGGTTCGGACAGCTGTTACCAGTAGGGTGTCAATTCAACACCAGAAGCGCTGGGACAGAATGGCAAGGTTTGTTGAGTTTAAAGGGACCCTCGTGTTCTCATACCGCAGACGCTCTCAGGCTGAGCAGGAAGCAACTACGAAAGGTGGTGGATTCATAATTACCCATTGGACAGTCAGTACACACTTGCAAAAGCTGGGGATTGAAGTGGCAAACCTATTATGCGGGAAGTGGGTTGAGGCAGAAGAAACAGCTAAGCCTGTTATCTTTGACTGTCCTATCAGTGAAAACAGGAACTCCTATCTGCATGTAGGCCAGAAGTGAAAGTTCGCAAAGAACTTAGGATGGAACTCTGTTTGATCCCTTTGTCAGGGGTGCACAGTAAGTCTTAAGGCTGCGCGGCAACTATTAGGGCAACCGGACCCTCACCCCCTCACTACAAAAAAGCACCACTTTTATGTAGATTTTTTTTTTGAAACATCGTTATTTTTGGAAATATATAACAATAAACTTTAACAATTCTCTAAACAGTACCGAAGGTTTTGGCCTCGAGAATTATGAACATGAACTTATCAACAGTGCTTATTCTTTGTCTTTAACTAGATTGCTACTGAAGTCCTTAATTATATTGTATACTACTTAATTAACTATAAACATGCCTAGGTGTTGTTTTAAATTGTACAAGAAGCTATTATAACATATTTCAGATCTAATTTCAACTGGTAACCTATTATAAGCTCTAGACGCGGATTGCATTGGACAATTCAAAGCTATATTTGTACGACCGTAAACCGGATACATATTGTTTTGTGACCTGGTAAAATGATCATGTATTTCATTTACAAAATTATAGATAGTGTTATTCTTCTGCCTGCTATTAATTATTTTAAATATTAATTTACATTGTTCAAGTTCTAAAAGATAATTTGGAACTAAAGAAATTAAAGGTTATCACTTTCCCCGGGGCCTTGAAATAAGGGCTACCGTAACCCAGACGCGGTGCTAACCGGTCTATATCCTGTGTCCGCATCATAAATCTTGGGTATCGATTCGGCTCACTTGCCGTACGAGCTATTAATTTATCGGCCGAGATATACGCAGATGCGACAAAAAAATTGCCGGTTTGTTACCTCCTGTCTCTCCCTGCTCCCGCGGCCTCTCCCTCGGGAATACCGGGAGCTGCCCCTCTAAATCGGGGATTTGTAAAAAGGACGGGTCTCGCCGGATGTACATGGAGACGGGATGTTTTTATTACTGCGAATGATATACTTAGTACGAACTCATTTGGGAGTATGCAGCGGTAAAAGGACGGATATCCTTTCAGGTAGAGCACTTCGAATCTGTTGGGGATTCTAAAATTATACGTGGACATTTCTATCAATACGACGATCACAACAAACTGACCCATAGTAAGTATTATATCCGAAACGTAATACAAAAATCGTGTATCTACAGCTCTGTTTTTGGACCTTGTACTTCGTACAGTACCAAAGAAATTATTACCCAAAAAAAAAATTTATATCGCAAGTACACATTCAAGTTATGATCCAATACGGATTGTCTGAGTAAGTTTCTAAAGGAGTATCAGCCAAAAATTTAGCTTATGACACCAAGGAAATGATTCTCCAGGAAAAAATTGAGCTAGAGTTCGTTTTAGCGAAACTCGAAATGAGGGTCGAGAGGGGTCTCAATCGACGCGGATGGACGCCCTGAGTCGAACGATACCACTCTTAGACTGAGGAAACGCCCCGGTAAAATTATAAGACACTTTAAAGTTTCAGTACCTACCCTAACTTACGCCAAATGGTCAACTTATTGAGGCCAAATTCGGTTTGATTAGTATTTAAGTAAGTGTTAATCGATTTTACTTGATTTTCTGAGTCAAATTAGACATCTCCCTGAGTGAGGAAACGCTTCACTGAAAATCTGCGCCACTTTAAAGTTTCAAACCTAACCTCAAAATGACTTCGATATTTCGATGATTTTTCATAAAACATGTGGTCATTCGCTTGATGTGGTACGTCATGCGAAAGCACTAGATGAGTATAGAACAATGACACCAGTCGCAACACCCTAAAATGAAAAAAAAAGTTATGATACTTTAAATGTTTAATGTTAAAGCTATTCATGAAATATGAATAACTGAAAACCAGGTTAGTTTATGTTGAATTAGGTTTGTGCAGACGTATAACGGGGGGCCTGGGGGGGCTCGCCCCTCCAGATGTCACTGTCTTATAATATTTTGAATAGTGTGAGCAACAGGTTCCGCAGATAGGGTTCTCACCTGTTCGGTTTTTTCAAAAGCGTGCAGGGGTAGGCCCCAGAATCGCCTTGTTTTGGTTCATTTCCAATTGCGAATCAAAATAAATGGTTGTACAGTCTAGATTTGATACACTTCGAGTCAAGACATCAAGCCAAGACGCTTGACCTTTTCTATGTTTTTTTCTGTTAGGTAAGATATAGGAATTTGCGAATTTCAAAGTAGCGTAGATTTTCACCAGAATATTTCCTCACGGTGGTAATGGTCTAGTTTGACTCAGGACTTCAAGCCGAGTCGATTAGAACCCATTTCAGCTTCAATAAATCAACTAGTTTGGTCAAGTTAGGTTAGGTTCGGAATATTGAAAACGTAATTTTTCACCGGAGCATTTCCTCAGTCTCGCAGTGGTATCGTTCGACCTAGAACGTCAATCCGCGTTGATTGACACTAATCTCAACCTCCATTTCGAATTTCGCTAAAACGAACCCTTACTAATTATCTATGTCTTATCTCATACCAGCCTACAGCTTCTACTTCCCACGGAAGACAACAGCTAATTCCAGATCATTGAATATGCCCTCCATAATAAAACTGCATCTACGCCACTTATGTCCCAGGTCTCACTATCTGAGTAAACTTCTAGAGGGGTGACAACCAAAACTGCACAGGCACATAAAAATGTAATTTTCAACCCGAAACGTATAGATGCCAAAAATGTCAATCTGATTAGTATCAACTCGTATACGAGGTGTCATTGAATGAGTATACTTCTGAATGACGAGAAGCATAAGATACTCCTCCCGTACTCCCCTCTTGGTTGGAGCTCGTTCTCTGTCCGCTCAATGGCCACTAGTTATGCGTACAGCGGCTGCCACTGCTTCTCTATCATTAGCTCACGTCACGTGACCTCAGTCAGCTGCTTGGTTATTGGTATCTGGATGGTCATCATGCACTATCATGGCTAATGGGTTCTCGGCCGTGGTGAAATAAACAAATAATAGCCAAACAGGAATATGTAGTAAACTGCCAAAAGCTTGCTTTCACTTTTAGTCTCGTAACTTCCGTTTGTTTTCAGGTAATTAGCTCCTTTCTTTTTATGTTTGTTTGTGCATATTTTATATACATATACAGCCACTACAAAGGCAATGCCTTGCATGTGTTATTGGCTAAACACAGCACAAACTATACTTAAGGGTCTAGAGTATACCGCGCGAAATCGAGAATCCGAGAAAAGACGTCTTCCCGTGTTAACGGGGAGGCGTGGCCGCCTGTTCCCCTTCTTCAGTGTGTGTCTAAGATGAGGGGAGATAAGTCCAAAAATCCAAAGGCAAGGTCAAAAGGTCCAAAGGTAAGGTCCAAAGGTCGCCATAAAAATGAATTTCGCATTTCCAAGCTCCTGACGTTACCTCTAAACTTACAGTAATGAGTCAAAGAGCAAATTGAAGAAGAAAGCTTGCGCTTGTGCAACTATTTAACCTTTTTTCGATATCGTGTTTGGCTGTTAAATTACAGGCATTTATAGAATGTATGATTTTGCATTGCGAGTTTTTTTGTACATTAAAAAACTTTTTTGAGAAAATCGAAAATAGCCCTCATTCATTAAGGCCTTAACTATCGCCTTCTGAAATATTATATATGTAGTTTGAAAATGGAGTGAGTTATGCGAGAAATTATGAGTCCGTGTTTTACGTGGTAAATACGTATGTATAAATGTGTGTATCCAGGCCCCCTAAATTCAGTTAAAACAGGTCCTCATTGGATATCTGTACTTCATGGTTTAAAAATCTGACACTATTTTTTCTCTATTTTTTTGTTGTTCACTCTGGAAATGTGCACTGTAAGCCAGGAAGCCTACAGCCCTCTGTTTACCTCCTCATTTCTGAATTTTTTACTTTTCCGATAAAGGAGGGGTAAGTTACTAGAATCGGCCCGTTCTCGCAACTTTTACCGAAATCAACGTGCGAGGTATCATTTTCAAGGTAGAATCACCTCCTGCTCATTCTATGAAAAGAAAATGCTATGTTCCATTATTATTTTTCCGAGTAACTCCGACCAGCCCCCCGCCATTAAATCATAGATTTGCACCAAAAGCAGACCAAAAGATAGGGAACTAAAACCACTTTATGACAGTGAAGTTTGAAATTTTTATTTCTTCATTTTGAAAATTTTGCAGCATGCGCGGTAGCTTTTTTGACATAAGAAAACATGAGCTTTATTATGGTAGCATTAGAATCTCACGTTATGACATTTCTTTTTCAGTTACCTCCACCCCCACCCCTATTTTGTCATCGCAGCGGGACCAAAAACTAGATTTTTCTTTCTAATGATAACCTTTTATAGTGAACAAGTTTCACGAAAATCGGAAAACTTTGGTCTTTGATGTCTGTCTGTATCTCTGTACGTCCACGATTTCGTTCTCAAACTATTACTCAAAAACGCATCAAGTGATTTCTCCCAAATTTGACCAACTTAAGTTAATAAATGTCCTTCCAAGTTGAATAGTCTGTGGTGCCGATCGGACAAAGGGGGGGGGTGAAAAAGGGTGGAGGGTGCACAAAAAAAATGTAATACAGCATATGCATTTGATAGCACAGGTTGAAAGAGAATGTATCTTTATGTCTAAAACTATATATCCCATGTTCATTTTTTCTGAAATGGAGCCTAAAGGAAATAACATAAGATACTTAAATGTCGTTAACCGCTGTATTTGTGTACTGAACTGTTTGATATTAGGCAGTCGTAAATAATTTAATTATGTCTGATCCCACCAGTCTAAAAAAACTAAATAGGGTAAAATGTGAAAAATTTCAATAAATATCACAAGGTTGTGGTAAAACAAAGACAGGGGATGAACAACAACCACTTGAGTCGGGGACGCTCCTAGAGCCAGGTCTACCTCGGACAACGTCCACATATTTAAATAGTTTGCACTTAGTAAATTTTGTCGTTTTCATAACTTTCACCGCTATTGATCAGAGAAGCAACGGCGCGACGGTGAGTTTGAGAAATTACACTAATCAGTTTACTAACGTTTCAGGTGGATTCAAAACTTGTCCGCAAACAAACCTTGTGCAACAAGTATTACATAGTATAGCCACTCACCAAATTCAATTTTCCTATATTAGGATATTCAGTGGGAGATGTAGGCCCGATTTTATCAACATGCATATTTAACAACGACTTTGACAAAGCTTTTCTATTGGATGTTGTTTAGCAAAAGCTTTCTATTGGGTATTGAGGGCTATGTTAATGAGTATCATCCAATAGTATTTTATCAATACTGGAAACAAAACGTCAAAGCTGAATGATACTTTTATCAAAAGTATTTTAGAATTCATGGGTCAAAATCAAAGCAGAAAATCAGAACAAAGCGATTGATTTGCAAATTAATGCTAGATTTTTAATGTTTACCTTATAATTATTGTATAATTACCAACTGCAATTGCAGTCAGATTGATTATAGACTAGATGCATGTTTGTTATATTGTAAGGCATGCATATGAACAAAAATTATATGGAGCACTTTATTCACTTTCTGACTATACGAAAGGTTTCTAGTTTAGGAAAAATAAGGTTATGCGTTTACTTTTGCCAGCTCACAAGCTTTGCTGTTAAGAGGGATAGGCAACCAGTAATGCACACTTGTTAACTCGTCTGTGCCTAGTTTGTGAAATGCAATAAAATGTTATTTTTATCCTTTACTATAATACAAAGGTATATTGCAGGTATTTTTAATTATTATCGATTGTAAATTATTGTTTTATTAAAATAATGCAGTAATTTGAATTTCTTATCATCATTATCATTACATTAACAGTACATTTGATCCAGTGATCAACCGTATCGGTTTTGTGGAATCTGATTGGTTGAGATTAGCAATAGCTAACTCTTTGTTAGACAGGAAAATGCAAGTTTTCGCCCATTTAGGATGGATAATCAGAGTTGAAAAGATACTAGAGGGTTCATAATGGCCGATTATATATAAAGCATGTCTTTTTTCACCTTTTTGAAGTAAATTTCAAGAGAAATCAATAATTCTCAGAGAACTTTGACAGACGCATGTTTTTGAATGGGCTGCTCTGATTGGTCAAAGCCTTTATTAAAATGTCTGTGATGATAAAATCGGGCCGTAGGCTCTGATCCTGTAACTTAAATATATTGCGACAGTAAAATACAGATCTTGTTACATATCGCGGTATATACCGTTAAAACTACACAGGTTCTACATTTTGACTAGGTACAATGCACCACTCATCAAAGAGGTAATTTCCCAAAACGGTCCGATTCCCCGGATACAATGGCAATCATTAAGTCTGCACTTTATCGATGTAGCACCGTAAATCTGGATTTCCTTCCTTTAAAGTATCTCGTAAAATTTTATGTCTTTCGTAATATGTGACGGAATTGTGCTGGATAATTTCCAAGGCGTATAATTAGATCAGGAATAAAGAGATTGCGATACACTACTTAAATCTGCCTATAACAATAAATGTGTCAGTAATCACTTATCGTAAGATACGATCGTTGCAGTGCAATTTTGCTTCAACTTGTTAAGAAAGTTTAAAACTTTCGCACACAGGATCGAGAAGATTTTGGCGTTACAAGTTCAGGCTCAGAACAAACATATTCAGCGGGATGGTCAAGAAGAACAGACTACAAGAAAATATTCTTAAGTTATTTAGCAATAAGAAAGAGAAGGCAGTTCGACTATTTCGTGACCCGGCCTTAACTCGCCACCTCCAGCCACTTTCTCACCGGCGTGCAGTTGGTGACCGATCACTCTTATATCGATATTCCAACGAAGTCTGCTCCGCTGAGCTATCCTCTATTTGTTTCTAGGGTTTCAAGGTTTGGATTGGACTGCCAGGAGATGTATTTATTGGGCCTGCGTGAGTTGGCCTATTCAAGTCCCGCGTTAAAAAATCCCCTAACATAACATTCCCGGAAAGTCTTCAAAAATGTACAGTACTGATTTTTCTTTAAGCTTCACAAATTTGATGTCTGCTTAATTCGTGATTGCAGCTAAGTGCTTTTGGAATCTGGAATCTGAGTCTTGCTGCCACCGTATTTATCCTCAGCGCTGTCTCAAATGCGTATTATTTAATAGCAGTGATTAGACTTAAACTTTAAATCATTGTTATCGTTAAAAAATAATAATATTGCAGACACCGAGCCCTCACAATGGAATAAAGCTGTGTTAAAATTATTTAGCAAGGCAACAGAAAAACATATGATAAAGTGGAACGAAAAAACTGAACAACAAAATTCTGGTTCCGTCACGAATGTTATATATAGATGATTTAGTAAGTAACAAATATGCGATAGAAAAAATTCAATTACAGTGATACTTCTTCATTTAACTTTTCTAAAAGTTCAATCAGCTTAATAGTATAGACACGCTAAGTGAAAAGTTTTTGTTCGCCGTTGTAATTTAGTTTTGGCAGCTCTTTTATTCACCTTTTACTTTTTCATTGTATCCTTTGTTCTTAGTGTAACTGTATGTCATGTATCCGATTCATTCCATAAATTGACTTAGAGCCTAATAATGAAAAACAGGTCTTTGTTCCTACGTCCGTAATAATCAACTGAAAAGTATTTAGGACTGTTGACTATCATCCTACTTTGACCAGAAATCGAACGGTAATTCAGATTAGGTTGTAACGTTAGAAACCAGTAATTGATAAGCAATTAACTATTAAGTACTGCTATTGCTAATTACTATTGCTATTACTATTGATAAACCGGTATGTGGATGTCCTATTAAGTCATATTAAGGATATCAATAGGTATCAGTTATGATACGAGTAACCAAAGAATCAAGATACCTATATGGTATGTGAGCTATAGAATTAAGACATCTATCTATGCCTATACTGTTAGAGAAAACCTGACTCATAACATCTTTCCTAGAGCTTTCCCTGTTAGAGATATATACTGAGTACATTTTTAGTGACGCTTTCTGGAGTTATGCAAAAAGGTCACGGAAGAGCATATAGTCATTAACAAAGCTTTGTAATGATCTTCTCCAATAAAACGTCATAATATACGCAAAACATTCAGCTTATATTAAAGATCGTTTACTGTTTCCCTATAGCTAAGCTGTTGTGACCTATGTGGATCTATTTTGGTCCCTCAACAAGTATGTCCATAGTACCGCATCCATGTATGGTCTCCTAATAAGGCCCCACCACAGAGTTAACATCTATAGAGGGAGTGTAAACAACAAAATGCTCAGGTCCCTGACCAGCCAACATGTAACGAAAATTTTGACAGCTTGAGGGCATTACCAGTGGCGTGCGACTTTATTTTAAAATTGGATGTTCATTAATAGATTCAATTATTACTGTGATGTTACAAACTGATACCAATAAGTTGTATTCGTATTTAGCTATACTTAGAGAGTTACTCTTATTATAATTTCATTGTAACAGTTGATAATTTATTATTACCATGAAGTGTTTTTCAAAACATATCTAACAGTGTTCTGAAAGGTAGCCTGTTGGAATGGCTGCATCGTTTTTTACTTCAGCAATAAAATATAATAGTGGCATTAGGTAATATCCAGTTCTATAAAATTCTCATAGATAGATTTTCTGTAAGTAAATGTGGCATACATTTTTGCATTTCACGTCTTCAAATAGTTTAAAAAATGGAATTTGGAAAATTCATGTTGATTGACATGAATGTAATGCGTGCACAAAACATACATTAAACAACCATTATTATTCCTCAAACTGTAGTGAAGTTACTTTTGTTCCCAGTTATTCCCATATATTACGCTACTTAAAACTTTAACAAAACCTATACTCACCTATGATAAGAAGTGTGCACCGATTCATCGCTATGACAGAAAACTAAGCACTTTTTGTGTTATCTCATCATGCAATTATGACAATATTGTTCGTAAATAATTTAATTCACACCACAAATAGTCACAAAGTCAGTCAAATATACACTAAAATCACAAAAATCTCGACACACGCAATAACCACAACAACAATGACAGCCACATGACAGCTTAAGGGCACGCCGATTGTAGGTTGCCAGATTTACGACATATTAGAAGTTATTGCGACATTCCGCTATGAAATTTACCATTTTTGAGATTGCATTAAATCAATACAAACTATCTTCACGTAAATCAGTTACATTGCAAGTATATTGGAATGTATAGTTAAATACCCAGTTAAATACTTTGTGTTCAAACTGCCAGGTTTTAAAGAAACTAGAAGCGGACGAAGAAGAGTGGCAATAGCGCTATAGATGTTGGCTGGTCAATATTCAAATTAGGCTCCCTCTAGAGATGTTAACTCTGTGGGCCCCACATATTACACTCTAAGCTCAGGTAGATTTTGATTTAACGACTGTCGTTTGTTAAAATTAATTATTGAATGTCAATATTCTGAGCACTTATCGAAAGAATGAACATATGCCATAAAACAAAATTTTGCGTCCGGTTCGGAGATTTTGTATCAGACCACAAACTGCAGAAACTGTCGCAAAAATTGTAGAAATTAACTACTTGGTACAAACTTATCACTAGATTATCGTAAAATGAGTTTCTCAGAATGTTAGTTGGAGAGACTGTTGTTGAACGTCTTTAAATAAATATGTCACTGTTTTGTATAAAACCGTTATCAGTGCCAGGACTTCTAACTGACAAAGAAAGAAATGTTGGTTACACAACCTGCATTTCTGCTACTTCCATGAGACTCAAATGTCGACTTATCGAACAATGTGCTTTTAAAAACCTAATTGACTACCAGAGCCTTCCCCACAAGGTATTTAAAAAAGCATAGTGCTTTCCAAGGTTCGAGAAGTCAGGTCACAAATCAAATAAAAAAAATTTGTGAGTTCGGTTTGCCGCTGCAACCCCATTTTACGTTACACTTTTTCACAACAAAGTATGTGTTTCCATTTTTCCTTGCAATCGATATCGACAATTTACGGGTCAGTTATATAGCAGTTTCTATTTCGAGGCAGTAAACATTAGATTTATGTCCATAGGCGGTGTATTTTTGTTTAATGGTTGAAAGCGTGGCAGTTGTATGTAAATGATAATTCTAGAAACGGTGTCCAAATACAGATGAAACAACTAGTTAATCAGCGAGTTTAAGCTCGACTAATGTAAGATATTTCTTATGACCGTTTTCAGGAATTTCAAGAGTACCCGAACACAAAAATGATCGTAGTGCTTCTAGAAGGTCTCACTAAATGTATGAGCGAGGAATCTTGATAGAGTGAGCCGTGATTCTTGATCCGTGAGAACTTAATAAACTATTTTCTACCCGTAGGAATATCGTCATAACTCAAATAGTGCAGATTTTACGGTAGAGCAGTTTGAAGTTTCTCAGTTACATTTCAGTACGACATTTTTGATCCTAATCATTCTGTGTTTGCAATAGATCTTTTTTTGGGTACTGGGTAATGGACATGTATTGAATGCTCGGATTAATAGAAATAACTTTATATCACCTTGAATAATAAAAAACGATACTTAAACTAATAAAATGCATAAAAGTGTCGCTTTTCCTCCAAAATACTGCACAAAAGTGCTGACAACCGTATTACGTTTCAATTTCAATTAATCACAACAGTAGGCACTACATTAAAACAAATATGCATTATGGTTCTAGTTTTATTAAGAACGAGAAACTTAACAGAATTATCATTGCCTAAAGTAGACGAAAAGCCATTAATTAATCAAAAATATATCAAATCAGACTTTGAAACTTTGCACTAACATCCCTAAGGATTTTTTTTGGTGTAATCAAATAAATGACAATAAAATAAATTGCACTTACGTTAAATGTTAAACATTTTTATAATAATCCAAGTGAAGCACTGGTTTCCTTCTGTAGTAGCTTCATTTGGCTGTTCAACCTGCAAAACTGGTGTCTGGCTGCTTGTTCTAACATGTTCCTTGACTTGATGGATTGAGGCTTTGAGGTTTTCGTTTTCGTGTGTAGTGAGTTCGTCTAATCTTCAACCTACAAAACCGGCATTTGGGTGCTTGCTCCAACTTGTTTATTGAATTGACGGATCGAGACCTCGCGGTTTTCGTTTCCGGCTGGCATTTGAAAAACAACTGAATTTAACTGTTCAGAATACTGTTTATTATACTTTGTTTCGTGAGGTAATTTGAGCAACCCCTACTTGTTCCATAATACTTGTTATTCGACTCCGGTATAAAAAATTATTTATAAATTTATGTATTTTTAAAGCAGTTCACAACTTGAAGTAATACTACCTAAAATAAAACGTGGAAAATTGGCACTTTTAGAAATGATGCAAAAAATCTAATAGGATGCTCGTTTTATTATTTCAGAAAAGTGTCACAAACTCAAATATTATAACATGAAACCTAAGTTATCCGGTAGAAAACTGTCACATATTGAAATATGATAATATTGAATTGAAATAATTACCACTAAAACGCTTACCTCGCTTCTGAAAAAAGACACAAAACAAAATAATACAGTTTTCTCTCGAAAAAAAAAAAAAAAATATTCTCTCTGGCTGTTGTAACTTGGAATGTGACGTTTTTCTGTTATTTGGCATATGTTTCACCTTCTATAGCCGAAACAAAACTTAAAAGTGTCATATTAGATCCAAAGCGTCGCTAACTTTCGTCATCATCATAGTCACAATGTCTTAACAGACATGTTGTGAACTCGTAAAATGCATAAGTCGTAAGTCAGAGCTAGAGTATTGCCGACACGAATATTATCAATAGTTTTGACCACTGTAGCTCGCCATCGTTCGCGATTTGTTGTCAGTTTAGTGGCACTAGTGACACTCATATCCAGCAACTGTTTCGTCGTATCCACCCAGCGTGTAGGGGGACGGCCACGGCGTCGCCCACTCGGGGCATGACCCTGAACTACAAGTTTCTCCATATTATCGCTTCTGTGTATATGTCCGAAGAATGCAAGCATTCTCGTCGACACAATGGAGGATGGTCTCTTTGGATTACCGACCTCATCCAGTATGGAGACGTCAGTTCGATGGGCGTCATAAGGAACTCTCAGCATTCTCCTCCATGTCCACATTTCAAAAGCGTCTATGCGAGCTCGATATGCCTTTTTAACAGTCCAAGTTTCCGAGGTATACAAAAATATGGAGAACACAAGAGACTGAACCAGCGACATTTTTGTAGCTTTAATGATGGTATGGTCACGCCATATTTTAGTAAGCTTTGTCATGGCCACACGTGCCTGTTGAATGCGCCGTCGAATCTCATTTTCACAGCTAACCAAATTATCGATCAAAGAACCGAGGTATATAAAACTTTGAACTACTTCACAACGGCCTATTGACTTTATTTCTCGATAATTATCATGCTCTCTATCTACGATCATAACCTTGGTCTTATTGTAGTTAATACCAAGACCATACTCTGCACTACGTTGTTCTAAGGTGTTTAATAGAGCTACTAGTTCTTCCTGAGAAGCTGCAATAAGGGTTGTATCGTCAGCAAATCTTAAGTTGGATATTTTGCTTCCGCCAATAGTTACACCGCCATTCCAGTTGTCTAATACCTGTCTCATCACAAATTCAGAGTAAATGTTAAACAACATCGGAGATAATACACATCCCTGACGAACTCCTTTCTGGTTGCAGTTTGACTAGACAGGTTACCATCAATTCTTACGCGAGCCGAATTAGACTCATAGAGTTGCTGTATGAGAAACACTAGGTGATAGGGAACTCCCATAGAGATGAGGATTTCCCACAGTTTAGGCCACTTTACGTTATCAAACGCCTTAGAGTAGCCCACAAAGCAGATAAAAACAGGAAAATAATGCTCTCTGGCTTTTTCAATAATCTGTCTTAAGTTTAAGATCTGTTCACGCGTACCGCGTCCTTTCACGAAACCTGCCTGCTAACTTCGCTAACTTCAGCTCTGTGGAAAAACGACACGTATGGCCACCTCGCGGAATGTAACGCAAGTTCAGATGAATCGTTTTTCCAGTAGAAAATTTAGTATATATCAGGAATCCCTTTCCGTGCAAAAGTATATTATAATTTTTTTTAGTTGTGGCGGTTTTTCTCCGGATGAGCGACTTGTTCTGGCAAGGTCGGTGATTTTTATTATTCTTAGATTTTTGCGTATTGCAAAAAATGGATCAGAGGGTCTGTAACAAATTTTGTGTGAAAAACAAAATTAAGTGCGAACTTGGAATGTTGACTATGGAATATGGTGAAGGGACTTTGGACCAAAGAAACAGTTATTGGTGGTACAAAATGTTCCCAAGAGGGCCAAGAAAACATGAAGGATGAAAAGAGTGTCGTATGTTCGAGCACGTTATCAGCAGACGAAAAGACACATTAATGTGGTACAGAAAATAGTCTTGACCAATCGTCGAATCATCAACAGAGAAGTTGCTGAGGACTTAAACATATCGTATATTACCAACCGACATCTGAAATTAGCGTAAGTAGGTTTTTTAGTATTATTTTCTTTGTTTCATTGAATTTAATTCTTTTATATTCATTTTCAGTAAACGGAAATAAAATCACTAAGTTTATGTTTAAAAGTTTTATATATACATTTATAGTTAGTTATATTTCTACTTTACATATAAAATTTATAATTATTTTATTTAATTGTGTTTTTTTGTTGCTATTTTTTGTATTTTTATTCTTATTTTTATTATATACAGATCATTTCCTATTTATTTATAGACACCTGAAGATGGTTTAGATTAAAATAAACCGAAACGTAGTGAAGGAACGTTATAGTTTCAATCGTTGACCGGAACCCATGAAAAACAATATTACCAATGATTCAGCCATTTGCTCAATTTCGAACAAAAATAATGTCGCGTTTACATTGCTCAGGAGCTGTTGGACTGTTAGCTAAAACCTAAAAAAGCGCGCAAAGTTCGCTCGATTGTGAAAGCTTTTCTCAGAGTTTTCTTCGATTGCAGGGACGTGGATGAGTTTTGTCACAGGGTCGTACAGTCAACAATGCATAGTACCTACGCCCGAATATGTGGAACAACAAAAATTGGCTTTTGCACGATGATAACGCTACTGCACACATCGTTGCTTGTGCCTGAATTTTTTACCATTAATACCTCTGCAATGATGCCACAGCCACCGTACTCCCCAGAACTGACCCTCTGTGACTTTTTCTTGTTCCCAGAAATGAAGGGGTATATGAAAGGATGATGCTCGACGATTGAAGAGATAAAGACGGAATGGATGGGAGAGTTCAACAAGAACACAAGAAATGTTTTCTTGTGCTTCGGAGATTGGAAGCAACGTTAGCTAGATGTAATATATCCGAGAGGAAATATTTTGTAGGGGATCCAATAGATATTACTGAACGAATAAATACTTTTTGAAAAAAAAAACACTAAATTTGCAATACTCTTCTCAACAGACCTCGTATGCTTTGGTACCTGTCTTAAAAGAATCGCTGCTGAACCTAAGATCATCTTGAGCCATCAAGGAAACTACATGTAATTAAATATGTATCTACTTTTCACTGACCAGATCTGTGACAATTATCAAACTACAAAGTATTTTGCTACGAACTAATTTTGAATAGCTTGATTCTAGTTTGAATTCGTACCAGAAAATGTCAGAAAAAGTCGGCGGCTGGCGGGACTGGAACCTACGACCTCTAGATTGGTACTCCGGCGCTCTCACCAGTTGGGCTATGGTCGCACTGCCAACTTAACTTTAAAAGCGTCGTCTAAAACTAGTCGGGAACGAGCCCGCCCGTCGATGACTCTCTCGCGCCATATTCTGGTACCACCAGCGGCCCGCATCTGTGACATCAAGCGATCTGATGGGTCGGTATTAATCTCCGACCGCGTTCGATCTAGATGTCACTTGTCCGGACTGGCACAGATACCTCTGTGTACGGGAGGTGTTGAATTCGTCTTACTTTGAATTTGTGGTTCTTGGGTTTTTAGGCCGGCGTCGTTTAGTGTTAAGGCTTGAAGTTTCGCCACCACGAGTGGATGGCATCTTCAGAAGCTATTTCACATCGGCGACTTCCAAAATACTGACGGCTGGTGGATCTGCACCTGTATCTATAGCTGTTAACGATGACGTGGCCCAACCAGGTAGCGTTGGTAGCCCCGCCCCTTTGCGATATGGCAGTGCCTTCAAGTCCTTTAAGATGGTTACCCATGTCCGGTTGACTTTCTGTGTTTCTAATTTCCTATTGAAATTATTGTGGTGTTTTTGCATTTCGCTGGCTTCTCTGTTAAGTCTGAGATTCTTCAAACTTGATCTTATGGCCTCCTTCCTTAATCGCATGTTCGGTTACCGCTGATTTGTCCGTATAACCTAGTCGACAGCTAGCCTTATTTTCTGCAATCTCTTCAGGCACGTGTTAACAACGACCTACTTCGTCTGAGACTCCAGAATGTACATACAGATTGAAGGTGTAGCCATGAGAAGCCCAGTAGTAGCGAACTTTGTCATGGAGAATGTCGAACAGGCAGCTTTGAAAAGCGCTTAATACAAGCCCAAGATATGGGTCAGATACGTGGACGATACGTTCGTCATTTGGAATCACGAAAGGGAAAAAATAGAAGAATTTCTAGGACACCTGAATAGCGTGCATAAAAACATCCAGTTCACTATGGAGATAGAAGAAAACAAAAAACTGACCTTCCTTGATGTTCTCTTATAAAGAAATGGAACTTCATTAGGACACAAAGTATATAGAAATCCGACTCATACTGACCGGTACTTACATAAAGGATCAAACCACCACCCATCTCAGAAGTACGGAATTATTAGAACTTTGACAGAACGGGCTAAAAAAGTGTGCGAACTAGGGGAACTCGACACCAAACTGGAACACCTAAAGAACGTTTTTAAGGCACACGCCTATACAAAAAAAGGAATAACAAGAATAATGAGAAGAAATAGGACGAAATAAGAACCTGAACCGATAGCAAAAGCTTTTCTACCCTATGTGCCCGGAATACCAGACAGAATAGGAAAAATATTACAATAAGACCATCTACATGCCCACAAAAAAAATACAGGACTATTTGAGAACAGTGAAGGATAAAAGAGACGCCCTCACAACACAGGCATACCATGCACATGTGGGAGTGTATCCATAGGAACAACGAAGCGATCGATAAACACAAGGATTGCAGAACATAAGCCCAGTTGTCGACTATGCGATTAAGGATCAGGAGGCCATAAAATCAAGTTTAAAGAAACTCATTTTCTTGCCGCAATGTCTTATTACGATGCCAGACTTAACAGAGAAGCCATCGAAATGCAAAAACAGCACAATAATTTCAATAGAAAAGAAGAAATACAGAAAGTCAACCGGACATGGGTAACTTACTCGGCTCGACGCGGTGACACACGTGAAGCCGAAATCACCCATTTTCATAATTTTCCTAAATAAACAAAACTTTTAACAAACGCCGAACACAACAAGCGTTGTGCATCGATGGCCTGCCGAAACAAAGTGGAGGCTCGCTCCTCGCAGTACGAGCCGAGACAAGCTACGAGCAAGATTTCAAACCAGTTGGATCGCCGGCGATTTGCGCGACGGTTTTAAAGTCCGCATACTTATGGTGACACACAGGCGAAAAAGGTCATCGAGCCATACGTACGCGTACTTGCTAGTACGTGTATCACCCCTTTTACACAGTACATTTTTCTTATTTAATGCTTACATCCGCATGTGGATTTCTCGGTTTAAATACATATACCAGAAAATGTCGGATAAAGTCGGCGACCAGCTGAGTTAATGTCAGTTAGTATCTTCTATAGCATAATATGTATTAGCTGGCATACTCCGCTTACGTTTCCGGACATTTCAAAGGGCTTCGCTCTTTCTAGGAAATCGACGCCAACTTTAGCGATAATTACCCCGTTACGTCGATAAATATAATCCGGCTCCCACCCTTCATTATTATGGGGAGCAGGAATACGACCGTGCATCCCACTAAATATCGGACAATGGTATCCTCAACGACCGGGTAGCTGGCGATTTCCATGGTCGGGGCCACACTAAATGTTGCAGGGATAAGAATCTTCATCTGACATAGCTCAGCAGGATATAAAAGTGTTCTGCGGTAACACAAGGTAGTACTAATGTATGGCAGATCGACAATGTAGCTGCGCTTTGGTTTCCTTCTCTCTTCTCCTTTTTGAGGTCATAAACGCAAACAAAATGTGATAACTATTATCAAATCTCGAAGAGGAGGGACAGTCTCGCTGTGGAACTACTATTCTTTATAAGGATATGTTCATAACCAGGTACAGCAAAATCAACGGGCAATGGCAATATGTACAGAACAGAGTGAGTCTAAAGCCTCAATTATCTCGGCAACGATTTGTATGATTTTCATGAATTTTAGAATAGGAGTGTTTTGCAATACGGCCAATCTTGTGATGGTATTTATAATATTGTCAGATCTACCGTTTTGTCCGGAAATATGATAAACTTTGTTATGTCAAATGCATTACTTTGTATATTTTTAGATTTTTTAAATCCTTGAAAAATACTGATTATTCTTTATATAAAATTTCCTATAACTATACCTCATAATTTCGGAGTTACAACTAAATTTACATTGCATCCGCCCAAGTTAAAATAACTAAATGAGATGTTTATGATTACTGTTCGAAAATTCAGACCATTGACGTCATGTCATTCAGACATGTTGCAAAATGTACTGCATAGTTTCAACAATCATATGGCCTGTTGTATTCAAGTGAAAGGACAACATTTTGAGCATCTGCTGTAGCCGCCTTCATGTTTTTTGCAGTTAGTGTCTCATTTTAACCTGGGCGGATGCAATGTAAATTTAGTTGTAACTCCGCAAGTATGATTTTGAGATAGAGGAAATGTTATACAAAAAATTATCAGTATTTTTCAGAGATTTAAAAAATGTAAAAATATATAGGGTTATCAACATTGTAAATACCATCGCAAGATTGGCCGTAATGCAACACCCTCCTATTCCGAAATTCATGAAAGAGTCGTTCCATACTTTAGACTCACTCTGTATGCAAGGCAATGTTCGGATGGACCTAAAAATGTGTATTATGGCGCAAGGTCTGTCTTTCACAGGTCAATGGTCAGGCTATTAAGTCTGATTCATAAACTCGCCGTTGCCGTTGCCGTTCGCTATTCGTAGCACAAGGCTGTATTCATTTGTGTTGCAAAATGTTGTGATTCTTCAACTGAATTTTATCCCTTAAGTTCCCATGCTATGAATATCAACGTAAATACCCATGTGGGCTCCATTAGAGACCCCAGCAAAATATGTGATATTAAATTAGTGCTATTAAGTTTACATTAATTAGGCTTAGAGAATAACAAAAATGCACTTTAAACAAGTTTACTAAATAGTTTAGAAAATAAAACGTTAAATTCATATTTCTAAATTATCCTCGGTCTCCGAAACACTTTTCGTAGCAAAACAGCTTTCTGTAGAAGTATCAATGTCATAGTCAGTTTCAGCATCAAAATCCCAGTTTTCGGCTATCTCAACTAACTATGGTATTTAAGGAGTCGCGTTCTATTCCAATCACTCATTTTGACGACTTTAAATAATTAGAAAGCAAAAAATTTACCACGAGTTTAAAATGAAAATTTGGTCCGTAAATGACCGCCCGGGTACCAACGGGACCCCACTATATGAAATCACCTGCTACTCTGCTGTACTTGCTGCGAAACGTAGCCGCATACTGAAGGTCAACACACGCACATATCAAGCGGCAGCGTTGCTAATGTTTTTAAATAAAGTATTTAGGTTAGGGTTTTTTAACATGGGGTCCTTAAAAGACTCCCCTTGGGGTTTAAGGGTTAAAAGCTGCAGACAAATTCACAGTAAATAGAAGTTGCTAAAAATTGAGTGTATAATAAAATATCATTAAACCTACTTATTCTTCAAAACCTGTGAGGTTTTTGAGTGAAGCTATAGTGGAAACAAATAATTGATAGATCATGACTGTTCATTGGGTATTCGTTGGTTGATCAAATTACTTGGTCTTGGAAGCATTGAGTTTTACCATACTCGTGAGTCCCCCAGGTGTAATGGTCTCTAGGCCCATTGAAAGAGAAGCAGGCACTGCCACCTTTCCGTGTTTAAGCTCACCAGAGAGATCGGTCTATTGCTCATGATGCTTGCATGCAAAGTACTGACAGCAGCAAATCTGTGGATCGGGTTTATGGTGCTAGGGAGTAGATCACTGATGTAAAGGATGTAGGCGTTGAACCAAATACTGTCTAACTTGATATCTCATGAGGCGTGCCTGCTAGATTTCGTAGGTTATCACAAAGTTGCTGCATCAGCTCTTATCAACAATTTTTGCAGTTTTTCGTTGTCTTTAACCATATTGCTACAATTCTAGCCACAACAGCGGGATCTAAAGGAGTTATGACATTAAATATGCAGTAGAACCAAAACATATCATCTGAATCGTAACTTTTGTAGAGATAATCAACAACAAAATGCGAAATAGCCACCGTATTAACTTTTAATTCGACTAAATTCGTGTTATTGAATAAATGAATGATCCACCGCTTCCTAGACCCATGATTAAGTAACTAACTTTTCATCCGAAATTATTTGTAATTTCGTGACCTAAATTTTTGGCTCGCCTGTGTATAAGCAAGCCTCAACAGTATCAAAACCCAACATGGAAAATGCACAAACTTATTTCTGTGGTCTGGATGAACAAGGGCCTATGTGCAAATTTTCGTAGAAGGGGACTTGGGCTCAGCTGCATCAACCAAATGCGCTCTTTCCGGTGATGTAGGTCCCAGGTCAAAAGATTAGTTCGTTGGAGAATGAATAGTATGTAAAAAAGCTTGAGTATGGATACTTCTTTGTATGTCAAGGCCTATGTATATCTTAGATACTTTTATTACGGTCTTAGCTACACTGATTCAACATTTTACATGATGCAAATGAGCATATCTTGTAATATAGGCCCACCAAATTGGGCCAATAGAGACTTGAGTCTTTATGCTTTTTTACTTTTGCTTCACTTTGTGGCCTAGCGGCAAGTTCATATAGATGGTATACGAAATATTAGGAGCTATGTTATCTTCTACCGCTTTTAGCTTTCAGATAATAAAGTTCAAAGGGAATAAGCGTGACAGATATATAATTATTTTCAAATGTAGGCCCTTATTACCTTGAAAACTGTGTAACACTTTTATTCTATATATAATATGATATAGAATCAAAAACTAAAAAACAAACAGTAGAATTTTTTACAAATTGACTTTCTAACCTGAAGAACAGTTTAACTAATGGGATATAACTGAAAAGAAAAAATGACAGTTAGTACAGAACGTCCTAGTTTAGAAAACCTACACCATTCATATTCACTTTTACAACCGAAAAAGAAATTTAAAGACATTGGAGGTCTGTTGTGTTACAGCAGTGTAACAACGAAGATGTTTGCCCTGCTGTGTTAGACTAAGATGAAATATTTATATAATATCATCCATATCTATTAGCTAATAATTTCTTAGTTTTTGTTACAATAATGATTATTTTTTGTTTTATATTGGTAAACATTCCACAATGAACAGTTTGCAGAAGATGCATTTAATTGAATAAAATATTTGTTACTTAAGAAAAGCCTGAACTTTATAAAGAGTTACAAAGGGCAGTATTTTTTACGTCGTCTGGCCCTAAGCACCAATTTGCAGGTCCCAATTGTGCCAATCATTTTATCAGAGGCAGAGCCTGAATTAATTTAAGACCATTGTGCTAGGGCCTAACCAGCAAAGATCCACCAACAATAATCAATAAACCAAATAGTTTCATGTTTAAAATAACTCTGAATTTTTTTCACAAATCTTTAAGTTTCTCAAAGCTTGTTTTATACAGATACGCCCGTGTTCATCCAAGTCACAGATTTAAGTGTAGTAAGTAAGTACTATCTCTTCAGCGTGAATGTGTCTGTGTGTGCTTATTATTCTGTTTTAGAACATTTAATACGATTTGCCTGCTGAACCGTGTTATATAAAAACACTAATGAATACCATACACTGGTGTCTTAAAAGCCTGTACGCAGCATATGATTAGGTGCACTATAAAATAGCCCGAAGCTACACGTTCCTTTCTAGTTCCACGTGCACGGTATATTCTCTGTTCTAGCTACTGGAGATAGCTAATTTCAGCGGCATTTAATCGGCACTTGGGGTGTCTACCACCTTAAGTCAGATAAGCCGGAAACAATATTCGCTGAATAGGTGCACCGGCAGCCTCTGAATATTCCAGAGAGTTATTAGTTTGGCGTTATAAGTGTTCCTGTTCCATCCTGGATACAATGGGATGGAGTAATTTGAGTGCCTCTTTACGTCCCTGTTAGAGGCCATCGAAAATCGATCGAACGCATACGTACCAGTTATTACTAACTATAGTTGAACATAATTGGCTAATTCAAACTTATAATTCACATGGAAGAATTTTAGATGCGTTCTAAGAGGTAAGGTACCAGCTTGAAGCCTCACAAGGGACTATTTTTATGTATATTTAATGCAAATTCTTGGCTGTACTATTACTGACTGTGTAACGTGACAACCGTTACATGTATGCATATCTTTATCTTTGTTCTTTCATCTGGGAATTTATATCTCTCGCTAGTAACTTACGACCAATGCCTAATTTGATAATTGAAGGATCCAATGCAAGAGGGGTTAATTTTTCAGGAGGGAAGAAAAACTGCCTGAGGGAACTATGAAGGAGTAGCGATGGTTTTGACTGTGGCAGGTTATGGACACAGCTATACTGTAATACAGAAAAAAGACGTTTGGACCTGTTTTTGCAATATTTTTAGATATTTCAATATTAAAGAAGCAAATAAAATGTAGATTTGAAAAAGTACTTCACCTCATGATATATTATAAAAATGAAGTCAAGTTGATTGACTCAGTACTTCCCACACATTACACTGATACCAGTTTATTATTTTCCCATAGCATGAAGCTTTAGTCTAAGATCCCTTGCAACCAAATAATTGCCAACCCCCCCCCCCCCCGGTCAATGGACAGACTATTATCGATACTACAAACTTCTCAGTTTTACAACCCCCCCCCCCAACCACCTCACTTTCACCCCCACCCAAAAAACTGGTAGGAAATGATCAGGAACCCCTAAAACATCTAAAAACCGCATTAACCGCATTTGAGTTGCTTTCATACTTGTCGCGTTCTATGATTATTGCTACGCTGTCACTGACAAGATTTTTAACAAACATACGCGTTTTCCATTCTCACCACGGTAACAATATACTGGGTCAAATCTAAGTCCCTTAGTTTCTGTAGTAGGCTAGGCAATGTTCGGATGCACCTAAAAAGGTGATTTGTGCCGCTAGATTTTCCTTCACAGGTTAGTGGACAGCCTATTATGAGTACAAGAATGTTTTTAATTTTTCAACCCCCAACCCCCCAACCACCCCAATTTCACCCCCACCCAAAAAAACGCAGAAAATGATCAGGAACCTCTAAAACGCTTAAAAACGAAGTTTGAGCTGTTTTTATATTCTTAGTTTTTTTATTATTTCTGCGCCGCCACTGGCACGATTTATCAAAACCATACGCGTTTTCCATCTTCGCCATGGTAGTAATGCCGTTTCAAAATTTCATTAAAATCAATTCAACAGTTTCCTCGTTACAACGATCTGACGCAATACTCTCGTATGTTTACATAAAAAAAATTCTAAGTCCTTTGCTTTCTGTAATAGGCAAAGGCAATGTTCGAATCGACCTAAAAAAGTTATTTATGTTCCCACGTCTTCCTTCACAGGTTAGTGGACAGTCTATTATGAAAGCAACAAATTTTTCAATTTTACAACCCCCCACCCCCCAACCACCCCAATTTCACCCCCACCCAAAAAAAAGTAGAAAATGATCAGGGACCCCTAAAACGCCTAAAAACGAAGTTTCGGCAATATTTAATTTTTTTGTTTTTTGCTAATTACTCCGCCGCCTATGCACCGATTTTCAAAATTATAGGAACATTACCTACTACGACCCCACAGCATACCGCTGCCCAAATTTTATCACAATCCATGCAGCGGTTACTGAGATTACGAGGGTAGAAAAACGCGACAGACAGACCGACAGACCGACAGACCGACAGACCGACAGACCGACAGACCGACAGACCGACAGACCGACAGACCGACAGACCGACAGACCGACAGACCGACAGACCGACAGACCGACAGACCGACAGACCGACAGACCGACAGACCGACAGACCGACAGACCGACAGACCGACAGACCGACAGACCGACAGACCGACAGACCGACAGACCGACAGACCGACAGACCGACAGACCGACAGACCGACAGACCGACAGACCGACAGACCGACAGACCGACAGACCGACAGACCGACAGACCGACAGACCGACAGACCGACAGACCGACAGACCGACAGACCGACAGACCGACAGACCGACAGACCGACAGACCGACAGACCGACAGACCGACAGACCGACAGACCGACAGACCGACAGACCGACAGACCGACAGACCGACAGACCGACAGACCGACAGACCGACAGACCGACAGACCGACAGACCGACAGACCGACAGACCGACAGACCGACAGACCGACAGACCGACAGACCGACAGACCGACAGACCGACAGACCGACAGACCGACAGACCGACAGACCGACAGACCGACAGACCGACAGACCGACAGACCGACAGACCGACAGACCGACAGACCGACAGACCGACAGACCGACAGACCGACAGACCGACAGACCGACAGACCGACAGACCGACAGACCGACAGACCGACAGACCGACAGACCGACAGACCGACAGACCGACAGACCGACAGACCGACAGACCGACAGACCGACAGACCGACAGACCGACAGACCGACAGACCGACAGACCGACAGACCGACAGACCGACAGACCGACAGACCGACAGACCGACAGACCGACAGACCGACAGACCGACAGACCGACAGACCGACAGACCGACAGACCGACAGACCGACAGACCGACAGACCGACAGACCGACAGACCGACAGACCGACAGACCGACAGACCGACAGACCGACAGACCGACAGACCGACAGACCGACAGACCGACAGACCGACAGACCGACAGACCGACAGACCGACAGACCGACAGACCGACAGACCGACAGACCGACAGACCGACAGACCGACAGACCGACAGACCGACAGACCGACAGACCGACAGACCGACAGACCGACAGACCGACAGACCGACAGACCGACAGACCGACAGACCGACAGACCGACAGACCGACAGACCGACAGACCGACAGACCGACAGACCGACAGACCGACAGACCGACAGACCGACAGACCGACAGACCGACAGACCGACAGACCGACAGACCGACAGACCGACAGACCGACAGACCGACAGACCGACAGACCGACAGACCGACAGACCGACAGACCGACAGACCGACAGACCGACAGACCGACAGACCGACAGACCGACAGACCGACAGACCGACAGACCGACAGACCGACAGACCGACAGACCGACAGACCGACAGACCGACAGACCGACAGACCGACAGACCGACAGACCGACAGACCGACAGACCGACAGACCGACAGACCGACAGACCGACAGACCGACAGACCGACAGACCGACAGACCGACAGACCGACAGACCGACAGACCGACAGACCGACAGACCGACAGACCGACAGACCGACAGACCGACAGACCGACAGACCGACAGACCGACAGACCGACAGACCGACAGACCGACAGACCGACAGACCGACAGACCGACAGACCGACAGACCGACAGACCGACAGACCGACAGACCGACAGACCGACAGACCGACAGACCGACAGACCGACAGACCGACAGACCGACAGACCGACAGACCGACAGACCGACAGACCGACAGACCGACAGACCGACAGACCGACAGACCGACAGACCGACAGACCGACAGACCGACAGACCGACAGACCGACAGACCGACAGACCGACAGACCGACAGACCGACAGACCGACAGACCGACAGACCGACAGACCGACAGACCGACAGACCGACAGACCGACAGACCGACAGACCGACAGACCGACAGACCGACAGACCGACAGACCGACAGACCGACAGACCGACAGACCGACAGACCGACAGACCGACAGACCGACAGACCGACAGACCGACAGACCGACAGACCGACAGACCGACAGACCGACAGACCGACAGACCGACAGACCGACAGACCGACAGACCGACAGACCGACAGACCGACAGACCGACAGACCGACAGACCGACAGACCGACAGACCGACAGACCGACAGACCGACAGACCGACAGACCGACAGACCGACAGACCGACAGACCGACAGACCGACAGACCGACAGACCGACAGACCGACAGACCGACAGACCGACAGACCGACAGACCGACAGACCGACAGACCGACAGACCGACAGACCGACAGACCGACAGACCGACAGACCGACAGACCGACAGACCGACAGACCGACAGACCGACAGACCGACAGACCGACAGACCGACAGACCGACAGACCGACAGACCGACAGACCGACAGACCGACAGACCGACAGACCGACAGACCGACAGACCGACAGACCGACAGACCGACAGACCGACAGACCGACAGACCGACAGACCGACAGACCGACAGACCGACAGACCGACAGACCGACAGACCGACAGACCGACAGACCGACAGACCGACAGACCGACAGACCGACAGACCGACAGACCGACAGACCGACAGACCGACAGACCGACAGACCGACAGACCGACAGACCGACAGACCGACAGACCGACAGACCGACAGACCGACAGACCGACAGACCGACAGACCGACAGACCGACAGACCGACAGACCGACAGACCGACAGACCGACAGACCGACAGACCGACAGACCGACAGACCGACAGACCGACAGACCGACAGACCGACAGACCGACAGACCGACAGACCGACAGACCGACAGACCGACAGACCGACAGACCGACAGACCGACAGACCGACAGACCGACAGACCGACAGACCGACAGACCGACAGACCGACAGACCGACAGACCGACAGACCGACAGACCGACAGACCGACAGACCGACAGACCGACAGACCGACAGACCGACAGACCGACAGACCGACAGACCGACAGACCGACAGACCGACAGACCGACAGACCGACAGACCGACAGACCGACAGACCGACAGACCGACAGACCGACAGACCGACAGACCGACAGACCGACAGACCGACAGACCGACAGACCGACAGACCGACAGACCGACAGACCGACAGACCGACAGACCGTCAGACAGACAGACCGACAGACCGACAGACCGACAGACCGACAGACCGACAGACCGACAGACCGACAGACCGACAGACCGACAGACCGACAGACCGACAGACCGACAGACCGACAGACCGACAGACCGACAGACCGACAGACCGACAGACCGACAGACCGACAGACCGACAGACCGACAGACCGACAGACCGACAGACCGACAGACCGACAGACAGACCGACGGAAATGAGTGACGTGGATTTTCGTTATGTACACATCATAAAACGCCCAAAAAACGTATTATCTCAAAATCGAAAATTTTCGCGATCACAATACTTCCCTCACCTATCGGTGTGGGAAGTAATAAAAATGGAGTCAAGTTGATTGACTTAGTACTTCCCACACATTACTGTGATATCAGTTTATTATTTTCCCATAGCATGAAGCTTTACTCTGAGATCCCCTTGCAACCAAATCATCGGCAGCCTCCCCCTCCCCCTAAAATTGTCTTATGCCGCCATCAGAGGTCAATGGACAGCCTAAAACATCTTAAAATGAACTTGAGTTGTTTTCATACTTTTTATTTTTGATTGTTGCTATATACGCTGCCACTGACACGATTTTTAACAAACATACGCGTTTTCCATCTTCACCACGGTAATAATACTGTGTCAAAATTTAGTTATAATCAATTTAATAGTGTCCACGTTACAAAATGCAAAAAGATCTAAAGCAATAAATACTCGTATGTATATAGAAAATTCTAAGTCCCTCAGTTTCCGTAATAGGCTAGGCAATGTCGTCGAATGGACCTAAAGAGTTGATTTATGTCGCTAGGTCTTCCTTCACACGTTATTGTACCGCCTATTATGAATACAAAAAATTTCTCAGCTTCTCAACCCTCCACCCCCCCCCCAACCACTCCAATTTCACCCCCATCCAAAAAACGCAGAAAATGATCAGGCACCTCTAAAACGCTTAAAAACGAAGTTTGAGCTGTCTTTATATTTTTAGTTTTTTTATTATTTCTGCGCCGCCACTGGCACGATTCATAAAAACCATACGCGTTTTCCATCCTCGCCACGGCAGTAATACTGTGTCAAAATTTCATTAGAATCAATTTAGCAGTGTCCACGTTACAAAATACAAAATGATCTAAAGCAATACATACTCGTATGTATACAGAGAATTCTACGTCCCTTAGCTTTCGTAATAGACTAGGACAATGTTGGGATGGACCTAAAAAGTTGATTTATGTCGCTAGGTCTTCCTTCGCAGGCTAGTGGACAGCCTATTATGAATACAAGAAATTTTTCAGTTTTTCAACCCCCCACCCCCTAACCACCCCAATTTCACCCCACTCAAAAAAAACGCAGAAAATGATCAGGAACCTCTAAAACGCTTAAAAACGAAGTTTGAGCTGTTTTTATATTTTCAGTTTTTTATTATTTCTGCGCCGCCACGGGCACGATTTATAAAAACCATACGCGTTTTCCATCCTCACCACGGTAGTAATACTGTGTCAAATTTCATTAACATCAATTCATCAGTTTCCTTGTAACACAATATAGAAGGATCTAAAGCAATACTCTCGTATGTTTAGTTGTTTACACCAGAAAAAATTCTAAGTCCTTTGGTTTCTGTAATAGGCAGGGCAATATTCGGATAGACCTAAACAAGTTATTTATGTTGCTTCCTTCGTGGTTCAGTGGACAGTCTATTATGAAAGCAACAAGTTTTTCAATTTTACAACCCCCCACCCCCAACCACCCCAATTTCACCCCCACCCAAAAAAAAGTAAAAAATGATCAGGAACCCCTAAAACGCCTAAAAACGAAGTTTAAGCAATATTTAATTTTTTTTGTTTTTTTCTAATTACTCCGCCGCCCCTGCACCGATTTTCAAAATTATAGGAACATTACCTACTACGACCCCACAGCATATCGCTGCCCAAATTTCATCACAATCCATGCAGCGGTTGCTGAGATTACGAGGCTAGAAAAAAGCGACAGACAGACAGACAGACAGACCGACAGACAGACAGACAGACAGACAGACAGACAGACCGACGGAAATGAGTGACGTGGATTTTCGTTATGTAGACATCATAAAACGCCCAAAAAACGTATTATCTCAAAATCGAAAATTTTCGCGATCACAATACTCCCCTCACCTATCGGTGTGGGAAGTAAAAAGTAATCCCTTAAATGAGCTGTACCTTTGTGATAATTTCGTGTACTTTCTCTAATCACTTTCGCTGAATTCTGGTATTAGGCCATAATTGAGGCTACAGTTTTCCGGCAAATAATCTTTCACTGTCGGTATGAGTGCACCAAAAGGGGTCATTACTTAACTCCTTCCTTTCAGATGACAATATTCCATATACATGCTATTTATTACTATTCAACAAAGTCAATTTCGTACTAATAAATACGTTTCATACTGTGCAAGAGCAAGTCAAGTCCAGGACTTGACTAGTAGCCTCGTTTTTACATTGAGCTGGTTCTTGCACTGGACTCTTCAATTGGGCTGCATTTCTTAATTATTGTATAGTCTGCTTTAGGTTCTCAGTATATTTCTTGCTGGTATGCCCACTAACGTGCGATAGATTACGTTTTTGTTTGTATCAGAAAAAAGGTTATTATATTAATGCAAGAATTGTGCATATTATTTGTTCATAATATATGCATAATCGTTAGAATGGGGCCTGTCGATTAAAAATCTGTTTTGGTTGGTGCCGTGATATTAATGGTCATGCCTGGATCATTGAACGTTAAAGAAGAAAGAAAGACCACAAGCTATTGCTATCGAAGTTGAGGTACTATGGTTTTGATGTCAGCTCCCTTGATTTTTTTAAATCTTACCTGTTTCAGCGAACACAGTGTGTGACAATTGAGAATAAGTTCTCTGAAAAAACCGAAATAACTTCTGGTGTCCCTCAGGGCTCTATACTCGGACCGTTGTTATTTTTAATCTATGTTGCAGATATCAAAAATTCGGTAAAATATTCACTTTTGTATTCATATGCAGACGATACACAATTGTTATACTTTTTTGATTATAAACATATGCAAATTGCCAATTCTGAAATCAATGAGGATGTTTCTGCCTTATATTCATATTCATGTGACAACAATTTGGTTTTAAATAAAGATAAATCTCAAGCAATGATATTTTGCCATGATAGCAAAAGAGAAGCTGTTAAATTAAGTCTTTCGATAAGGATAAATAGTGAGGTTATAAATTATTCCGATCATATCAAATGCCTTGGACTTTTGGTCGATGAGAAACTGAGATTCCAAAGTCACATTTCTAGTCTATTGCAAAAGAGTTATATCAGGCTGAGGTTACTCTATGCAAATAAATCTTTATTGAATTTTAAATTAAGAAAAAAACTATGTGAATCATTAGTCTTATCCGTGTTTAGTTATTGTAACATAGTGTATTATCCTTGTCTAGACTACGACACTCGTAAAAGACTCACCGTAGTTCAAAATAACTGTGTACGCTTTGTATTTAGTTTGAGGAAGTTCAGTCATGTATCTAATAGTTACGCTGTCATCCAGTGGCTCAAGATGCCAGAGCAAGTTGAATACAATTACTTGACTTTTATATATAAATTATTACAAACGGGCATACCTAGTTACTTACGAGAAAAATTAATTTTTAGATATGATGTTCATAATAGGTCTATACGAAATACAGCTGTTCTTACCATGCCTCATCATACTACATCTCTGTTTCAAAGAAGTTTTAGCTATAATGCTGTAAATCTTTACAATTCTCTTGAGCCTAATGTACTAAATTTGTCATTTACTAGATTTAAAAAACATATAAAAAGTATACTCCTTCAGAGTCAATTTCCCTCCTAGCCCAATTAATATGTAATATATTTTTTCTTGTTTTTCTTATCACTCTAAATAAGTGTATCAAATGTTTTCTCTTTTTTTTTTTTGTTTCTTTTTGAATGTACAGTGTATCTTAAACACCCGAACACTTATAGGTGCAGTACGCGGTTAGGTGTAAGAATAGCTTTTTAGCTAAATCTCGCCGTTCTGCAAACCTCATGTATGTACACCTTATACAGAAATAAAGACGATTATTATTATTATTATTATTATTATTTATCATGTTCAAATTACCTACAAATATCTTTCACTTACCTTCTCAACCGTTTCTATAGCAAGTAAATGAATGTATTCGTTGTGATATACTAAATAATTTGTAAAAATGCCTGATTTGCTTTTGAGAAGTCGTCTTAGCACAAAAATAGTTCTAATATCTGGACAAAACGAGATTGTGACAGTCATATTGGGAAAGGGTGCAACCTCTACGACATCAAATAATTATTACTAGAAAAAGTGTCAACCCATTTTCAACTCATCAATGTTTGTAACTCAAGACATCTACGCATTCTTTAGCACTACAATCAATGCGCTAAGCTGAATTTCTTTAAATGCTGAAGTCTAAATTTAGACTATTTCAGCATAATGCAATGAGACTACTAATATGCTACCTTAGAGAATATCTTAAAAAACAAATTTATTTAAGCCTTGAGCAGAAAATAATCAGTTAAGGTCACTCACCTTTGCTCTATTCTAAATACTAAGTCGCAGAATTGCTTTTGTACGTATTGAACGAAAGTTTTTCCAGAGAATTCGGCAGGTAAAACCTATTTTCGCATAGCCGTCATCAATCCTCTACCAAAAAAAACTTAATTATTTTTGTGGAAAGTTCGATTTTCTCATAGAATTTCAAGTGGGTATTGGTATTATGCCCTTCTCTACCATTCCCCAGCAAACAAAAAACTGGCTCAATCAATACAAGCGTCGCGCGTAGCGTGAATTTTAAAATAAAATTCGTATGGTTTTGCTGAAGCAATTTATTCTGTAATGGATTTTTCTCTTCGCAAGGGCTTTACCAGTTATTCTGCATTATGCTGCACACAATAAAAAATATGCAGTGTTAGCCCAAACGACAACTAGAAAAAGTCCTTTAATTGTGTGGAGTCTAACGAACTAAGTGTACTAGGCCTTGGAACCAAACTATTCTATGTCCAAATTCTTTTAAAATCGAGGTTTTACTTCCAATTTAGTGTAAGTCCGATGCCCTTTACGCCAATACTCTAAGTGCATATATCACATGTAGTTTCATAGATACACTGTGACCATTTTATTCCATGTCCATTTAAACTCGTAAATATGCGGACTGAAATATACTATGTACTCTTGTGCAATAAGAATGAGGGATTTCCGTCACGTGGGGATATAGAATAAATTGGCGCAAATGGTGTGCATGATATGTTTGCATAGCTGTTGCGTCAGTTGTGTGACACTGTGATACATTTAGTGCTTTTTGCGGATATAATATAGTGCAATCAACATGAGTGATACAGAAGAAGAGCATTCTGAGCCTTTTCAGGACTCTGGTTCAGAATATCAGCCGTCAATATTAAGAGAAACGCAAAGTTAAATTAAATTGTAACTATCAGGTATAAGGTACTGAAACAACAGAATAAGTTAAGAATTATTTTTTCTCAATAATGATAATGATTTTTTTTATGTTATTTTCTATCAATATAAATATATTACATATATCCTAAGCTTGCTTTGTTTTTAATTTTTTCCGTAATAGTTAGGTATTATTGTAATCATTAGTCCAAATCATTCTATGTCCAAACAAAATTGGCTTTATTATTTCTTCTCGAAAAATTTGTTGACACTACTTAATGCAAACCGCATGATTTTAAAAGTAAATAGCATAAAATTACTATCAAAAATAAAATAACACCGGAATCCATTTACTATTATGATAGCGCAGCTCTCAAACCTTAAAATCATTCCCCTGTGAAATTTGCAAAATTGGACATAGTATAGTCTGGTTCTAAGGCAACGTCATTCCAAAACTAATAGAATCGAACTGTCAGATTGGCCGAAATAAACCTAAACATCCAATACTTATAGATAGACCAGTTTTTACATTTATCTATATCAAATTAATTCTTTATATGGTTGGCCCGCTGGGTCCTAACTATAACATGTTTCGGAATTTGTATTTAAACAATCGGGATTCAGAAAAAAACATATCATTGATTTTATTTATGTTCTTTAAAAATGTATTACTAATAATATCGATATTTAATGTAAGAAACTATAAAATATTTTTTATTTTAATTGAAAACGATAAAAAATTGATAACAGTTGAAACAGAGTCACACAACTATCAACCCGCCAGTATTAGTTGTGACGTCATAGTGTTCAAACTCGATCTCACACCATGCCGCTCGGATATCACGAACCCAACTTAGTCCGATCCACAGACTGTTTCTGGGATATTTTTTTACTTCTGTGCCAACAGCAGCCGACTGCTTTAGCCATTAGCCACGTGTTCTGTGTAGGCTTTGCTACTTTTTTCCCGGTGCCACTCTAGGAACAGCACTGTTGATTAGAAGCCAACAGTGAAGGCTCAGGTGGGGATCCTCGCTGAGCTTTTTTATGGAAATTTATTTCTGATTGAAAAAAACCAGAAATAAATTTCTGCCTCTGACGGGAATCGAATTAGGGACCTTCCGGTCACGAGCCCTCGGCTCTAACCACTGAGCCAAATCGCCCCTCATTTCTGTGCTACTTCCCTACATCATATTGTGGCTGATCCGTGGTAACGTCCGTTCTGCTTATTTTTTGTACGTGTTGGGTTACGTGATACTTGAATTTGTGATTTCGATAACCAAAAGTATTTAAATTAAACCTCACAGGTTGTAGTTTCAAGCAAAGAAGCAAGATACTTACTAGATGTTTGTGGAAGAGATAATTTGGTATAAAGTGGAAATACAGGAAGAGAAACGTCAATACCTTCACATTTTCTGTGCTTATTCGTATTTAAATGTCCAAAAACAAGCATGCATCCAGCGGATTCAAGTATCTTTATAAAAGTATGGTTTTATGATATTTTTACTTTATTAATTTCTAATTGACTGAGGTAGGATACTGGGGTTACTTCTTTACAATTTTGTTAAGTCAATTTACAATGGACCTAGGAGCTGAAATAGTTTTTCCGAGTACTTTGTAGTTCTCGTTGACCAAACTCATATGAAATGGAAAGTATTTTTCTTTTGCTTCACATACACTACATATACATTTTCGAATGCACGTATCTAGTAATGAATTTTTTATTAGTAACTCAATACTTTTCCTCACCTTCTCTGCACCTGAAAGAATAACGAATATCCAAAGTATCGTTCCATGTATTAAAATTTCAAAATGTAAAACAGCACTAGCTTATGCAATTAAATTACTAAACAACGGTAGACCATATATTATGGAACAATATATTCGCCTCTTCGTTTATAGCAGCTATAAAATGTAAATTTTATAAGGGAGCGTAACCTATATATGAATTTTTTGCTATGCCGCGTTGAAACAGATATGGTATGTAGTTTTATGTCTATGTAGTGATGACATTTTTTTGCGTCTATTTCAACCTCGATTCATTCGAATCTTACAGCTGGAATAAATAATAATGATTAGAGCTTCAGCTACATCTAGGTGTATCTACGATAAAATGGTATTTTACTTTAAACATACAAAACGCTTAACTTTCTATGCCACGCAATTTGTCACCAGTAGCTGCTGCAACAGCTTCAACCAAACTGAGCTATATTTTACTTCCTACGCTGCGCTGTAGAAAGGAATCCATCTTTTTACATAAAGGACCTCTTATTGCATTAAAAGTATTTTACCTGTTTCATGAACTTATCCTTATACTGCGTTTGAAGTCATGGCTGTAACTTCGTTCAAGGGTAGAAGTTTATTGAACACAACATGCGTACCCATCGAAAAAATGGAACTGAAACATACGAATACGATAAACTTCTGTTTTCTGTTGGGAAAAACACCAACAGAAACTTTTGGAATGACTGAAAGTGTATATAGCTCGGATCACTAATAGTTCAGGTGTTGACTTGCCACAGCCTATCAACATTTATTGCTACCGCAATCATGCGAGAGGGACGTAGAAAGTCATAACTATAGTAATAATAAATTGTCTTTTGTTACCAGAAAAAACAAACATGCAACTATTTCGCCGAGACTGAGGGCAAAGTTTAGCTCCTGCCCATTTATCTCATCCCGGGTGATAATTTATCAGAGTGTGTGGAGGCATAAGAAGTTCAAAGATGCTTTTGAATCAGTTGGAAGATGAAATTTGTCCTAGTTAAACCTAAACTATGCGAACTACCACAAAAATTGCATAAATTAACGACTTGGCACAAAATCGAATTGGCATAAAACGAATATCTCAGTTGTCTAAATGCAAAACCCGACATGTCACATATTTCTCGAAATATTCGTTATCTGAAGCGCTACCATTTTCTTTATGATTCGCTTACAAACTAAACATTAGACATAAGATATTTGGTAAAGAAAATTAAGCTTAGATGCAGACATCGACTAGACCAGGTGGCGTTTAGTTTCAAACGCCGACATGTCTACAGGCACAAATCACGTGTCGATCACAGGAGATTATTCCGGCCGTTGCACGTTTTATCATTTCGTTGAGAATACCGTGCGTTGTATTCGCTTTTCATTCAGTTCCGATTGATTTATACTCTACTGATAAATTATTGAGCAATTTAAGAACCATGGGTGATCAAAATATTGCTCTGTCACAAGGCAATATAGTTCGAAAGAAGGTTAAGACTCCGTTTTCAACCAAATCGTGAAAACACTGTTGCTAGTTCTGAAGAATTTTGTTTGTCAGAAAAAAAGGATTTTGAGATTTAAACTTTGTAAACCTTAAAACGTATCTTTAATATCTAGCATTATGTTTATAGTTTCAGTCGTTGAGCTCAGTGTTTGTCTAGTTTTATTTGTGTTTAATAAAAAAGTCAGAAGTGACATGCGTTTCATTTATTTTGAATCAATTCCACAAAACTAGCAGTCAAAACACGACATGTCACAGTTCTTGACATGCAAAACTCGACGTGTCCAAACTTAAAATCTAGATTTCAAACAAACTATCTGTCCTAGATTTTCGGACGTTGAGACCTAACATCCTAAACCATCGTACACTGTACTTGGTTTCTTTTTATTTCTGTAAAATTTGTTTCCGCTGACTTGTCAGGTTTTGCATTAAGATGACTGATCTGACAATACTGATTCCTCTTACGGTTCTGTTCGAAAATTATTTATGAGGATTTAGAGCACCAGAAGGTGCACCTGCAAGATGAATTCCAAAAATAACGATCCATGAACAAAAAACGAATCCAGTGATAATTTGTCAGCAGCGGAAGGTCAACTGTGACATAATCCACAGTTTGAAAATAATGTGGTTACGTGTGAAAAATTTTAGTTTTACCTTTACGACCCTGATTCGAACTTACAAGTATTAAGTGAAGGCATAAAAACAGTCCAGACAAAGCCAAAAGGTACATTAAAAATGGCAAGATATAGACTGACACAAAGACAGACGGACTTCCAAAAAACATATCTCAAAATTGAAAATGTTTGCAATAACTACGGTGTAGGGAAAAAAGTAAAAAAGTCCATGTCTTTGAGGCCTTCTAGAGGTGCCCAGTCGTTCCTAAAAAATATTTGCTGATCATTTCTAATTATATGGGGTAAAGATTTTAAGGTAAAAGCTAACTGTGGGAAATGGATGGTCCCAAAACATCCCCCAACTTCTTTTCTTGCACATTTTTAGTTGGTAGATTTTCAGAACGTATTTGAAATTTTTCCATATTTAGAATTCAGTCTCTAATAACCTGGTATTTTCAAGACACATGTTCTGTTCACATTTCTTATTTATTCTACAATCTGTGTCAGTTTTTGCATCTGGACAAATGCTCTATTCAAGAGGATCCGAACGAATCCATTTATTATCGTTTCTCCACCGAATATCTTGGCTGGCATTTGGTGCGGATTAGGTGCTTTAAACTAATTCCACCCGACCAAATGCCATCGGCCATTAGCTCTGACGACTTTTAATCGCCACCAGCGTCATCCTTTAATCACGACCTATAAACTTTGTAGTTTCCAATGGCCCTTCACTAGACAATTAGTCACTAATTGAGGCTCCGCTTAAGCCGCGTTGTCCACCCGGATTGAATAATTACCTTTATCGCTTTTGAGTTTAAGCGCTGTGTCGGAGCAGGTTCATACTGTTGTTGAGTCGGATATCTCGGTGAATATTTCAGGTAATTGTAAGCAATGGCTAGCTGAAGCATCCGCATATACTGGACTGGACTACAAAGCGCCTACGGCGGGAAATGCTCTGGGTTGAATATATTCTAGTCCCTAGGTGAGAATGTCGCTTTGTTCTACAAATAACAAAAATGAGGGCGTTGAACGAGATAAACCTCGTTCTATGAACTTCCCCGACTCAAGTGGTGGTTGTTTATAAATTTGAGCATTTCAATTTATTTAACTTTTTTAGCCTTCATTTCAGAAAGAATGAACATGTAATATACCTTTCTAGACATAAAGGCACATTCTCTTTTATCTGATGCTATCAAATGTATACGTTGTAATACATTCTTTGTGTACCCCTCACCCCTTTTCACCCCCATTGTCGTATCGGCACTTAAACCTTTTTAACTCGAAATAATTTTATTAATTCAAGTTGGTCAAATTTGGGAGCAACCTCTTGAGGCCTCTTTGAATAGTCGCTGAAGAACGATGTTGTACATCGCATGTGTTTTCTATGTCAACATTAGTTTTCTAGAACCGAGTGGAATGTATTCTTCTATATCAATGATTATCCCAGCAGATAAAAATATGGTTGTGTCTATAATTTGGTTATTTTTTAAGGCGTAATATTTTATTCAGAAGGGGCCGCATGGGATGGCTAGTTGGGGTAACCAGGTACCCTCAAGGAAAAATCAAATTATTTCCTGATTCTGTAACCAATAAATAATACAAAAATAGATCAAAGGCCAACTACCCCACCTGCACTATTTTCTGTTGTCAGTCCTCAGCAAGTGACACCTTATCCTGCAACTGTTAAAATGACACGTGTGACAAGAAGAAAAAAATGTAGTCAAGTTGATTGACTCAGTACTTCCTACACATTCCGATGATACCAGTTTTATTATTTTCTCACAGCATGAAACTATAGTCTAGTCTAGATGCCCCTGCAACCAAATCATCGCTCGCCCGTCCGCAAAAAAGTGTTTTAATCTACTAGGTTCTTCTTTCACAGGCCAATGGACAATCTATCATGAATACAACAAATTTTTGAGTTTTACAAACCCCCACCCCCGAACCACCACAATTTCACCCCCAACCAAAAAAAAAATTATAATGATCAGGAACCCCTAAGACGTCTAAAACCAAATTTGAGGTGTTTCTTATATTTTTAGTTTTTTTATTATTGCCACGCCGCCACTGAAATGATTTCTAAAAACCATACGCGCTTTCAATACTCGTCACGATAATAGATCTGTGTCAAAATGTCATTAAAGTCAATTCAGAAGTTTCCACGTACACAATACAGAACGATTCAATCCAATACTCGTACGTATTTTGTATGCATCAGAAAGTTCAAGTCCCTTGGTTTCTATAATCGGCAAGGCAATGTTCGGATGGACCTAAAAAAGTGTATTCTGCCGCTAGATCTTTCTCCCTCAGGTCAGTAGACAGCCTATTATGAGTACAACAAATTTTTCAGATTTACAACCCCCCACCCCCCACCACCCTAATTTCATCCTCACCCAAAAAAAAGTAGAAAATGATCAGGAACCCCTAAAACGCCTAAAAACGACGTTTGAGTTGTTTTCGTATTTTTAGTTTTTTTTAATATTGCTGCGCCTTCCATCCTCGCCAAAGTAGTAATACTGCGCCGAAATTTCATTGACATCAATTCAGTAATTTTAACATTATAAAATACAGAACGATCTACAGCAATACTGTGATGTATACATCGGAAAATTCTCTTTGGTTCCTGTAATACACAAGGCAATGTTCGGATGGACCTAATAAAGTGTATTATACTTCTCTCTCAGGTCAGTAGACAGCCTATTATGAGTACAACAAATTTTTCAGCTTCATAACCCCCCACCCCCCAACCACACCAAATTCACTCCACCCAAAAAAGTACAAAATGGTCAGGAACTCCTAAAATGCCTAACAGCGAAGTTTGAGGCATATTTGAAATTTTTCATTTATTGCTAATTACTCCGCCGCCCATACTCCGATTTTCAAAATTGTAGCAACATTACCTACTACGACCCTACACCATATCACTACCCAAATTTCATCAAAATCTATGCAGCGGATACTGATATTAGGAGGCTAGAAGAACTCCAACAGACAGGCAGACCGACAGACAGACCGATAGACAGACCGACAGACAGACCAACAGACGGACCGACAGACAGACCGACAGACAGACCGACAGACAGACCGACAGACAGACCGACAGACAGACCGACAGACAGACTGACAGACAGACCGACAGACAGACCGACAGACAGACCGACAGACAGACCGACAGACAGACCGACAGACAGACCGACAGACAGACCGACAGACAGACCGACAGACAGACCGACAGACAGACCGACAGACAGACCGACAGACAGACCGACAGACAGACCGACAGACAGACCGACAGACAGACCGACAGACAGACCGACAGACAGACCGACAGACAGACCGACAGACAGACCGACAGACAGACCGACAGACAGACCGACAGACAGACCGACAGACAGACCGACAGACAGACCGACAGACAGACCGACAGACAGACCGACAGACAGACCGACAGACAGACCGACAGACAGACCGACAGACAGACCGACAGACAGACCGACAGACAGACCGACAGACAGACCGACAGACAGACCGACAGACAGACCGACAGACAGACCGACAGACAGACCGACAGACAGACCGACAGACAGACCGACAGACAGACCGACAGACAGACCGACAGACAGACCGACAGACAGACCGACAGACAGACCGACAGACAGACCGACAGACAGACCGACAGACAGACCGACAGACAGACCGACAGACAGACCGACAGACAGACCGACAGACAGACCGACAGACAGACCGACAGACAGACCGACAGACAGACCGACAGACAGACCGACAGACAGACCGACAGACAGACCGACAGACAGACCGACAGACAGACCGACAGACAGACCGACAGACAGACCGACAGACAGACCGACAGACAGACCGACAGACAGACCGACAGACAGACCGACAGACAGACCGACAGACAGACCGACAGACAGACCGACAGACAGACCGACAGACAGACCGACAGACAGACCGACAGACAGACCGACAGACAGACCGACAGACAGACCGACAGACAGACCGACAGACAGACCGACAGACAGACCGACAGACAGACCGACAGACAGACCGACAGATAGACAGACAGACCGACAGACAGACCGACAGACAGACCAACGAAAATGAGTGACGTGAATTTTCGTTATGTAGGCATCATAAAACGCTCAAAAAGTATATTATCTCGAAATCGAAAATTTTCGCGATCTCAATACTCCCCTCACCTATCGGTGTGGGAAGTAAAAAGAAACAACGAACAGAAAGGAACTGACAGAAGATAACAAATAGGCAAAAGAGAGAAAAGAAAAGAATAAAAGAAGACAACCGATTTGGCAGAAATTATATTAAGAAAAAAAACCAACACTAATATGAATTAACTACCAGTAGCGATGAAAATAATATCGCTGGCTATGGCAAATACTTGGATTCCCATGAAAAATGGGTCGCATGTTATCTTTGATGGAAGTGGGATAGACGATGCTGACGAAGCAACATTTTCTTGCGAGCTTGAAAGCTAAAAATAGAATGTTTCTCATGCCCCGTCTTCCTGCATACCCCACCTGGTCGGGGAGGGCAGGATGGGGATTTGACATTTCTGGCAAAATTGAAATGACTATCTTTTTCAATGTGTCTAAAGTTTCTCAATTAACATTGTTTCTAAAGGGGGTTTAATCAAGAGTAATTGTAATTAAATAATAAGTATTTAAAATATAAAAAAATTTCCGTTTTATTACGCTCGAAACGTTAAGGACCCAGTTTTTCCCCACCTTCCCTTATGTTGAGGACATGCGAGTAAATATAAATGTCAAAACAAAACATTTAATTTTAATTTCGAACTAACAGTAATTGCAACAGAATACCGGAAAGTGGAAATCCTAAGAAAATGTTGAGTATTTGTGAAGTAGTACAATGTGCCTCCGTAAGTCTCGATGAAGAACGTGATTTGCAGTCACGTGGAAGGCTTTTAATTACATTCATCAGCAGAACGTTTCAATAGCTTTGAGCCGTACAGCAGACTGACTATATATTACTCCATGTTTCAAATTCATTGATAAACCAGAACACAAAGTATAATTAATTATCCATATTGAAACGTCACTCAGCGGAAATTGAGATGTGTAGTGCCTGTACAGAGAACGATGGATTGTCGTCATAACGTGTGATAGAGTCATAAATTGCATTATCAACGATTTATGTTTGTTACATCAAGATACATCACTTACACTGGAGGTGACAGATGTATGCAAACGTGACGTTGAATGCCTCCTCTTTTTATACTGCAGGAATAATGCAGCTAGAGATGGTGGTATTGGGAGCTCATTTTAACATTTTCTAAGAAGAGCAAAATACCATCAAACGCGGCTGCCTCTCAAAACGGTAATGGGATCACACTTGATCTTGATAAATTTTCTAGCAAAAATTGTGATTGTGAAATATACTCTCTTAAAGCTAATTATAAAATTTCCCAAATCACAATTATTAACCTTGGTGTTGATGAATATATATAACTCAATGAGTGATAATCAGATTAAGTAGGTTGAGATAATGCAAAATTAAGAGACTCAGATTTAGTAAAGAAAGTATTTTTTTACTCCTGTTTGTTGACCAGATGGCGTTAGGAGAAGACTAAGACGACGTCAGTTACATGTCAAGAAAATTATAGACGAGCCCAAACTATAGGGATTTACAGGATAAGGATCTGATGTGTACATGTACTTCTCGCAAGTGAAATCCGAACACTGAGAAAAATGGATGGTATAAAGACAATAATAAATGAACCCATTTTCAATAATTAGTTTAAAAGGAAACAACAGGTCAATAATGAGAGGGCGCTCCATGTTTACGATTGCACTGCCCTCGTAATCTGGTTGTTCATAAACTCTTGAGGTACAGCCTCCCAGGCTGCCCTCGCGACATGTTCCAGCTCGTCCAACCTGGTCGGAGGATTGGCTCAGAAGGGTTCAATAATCCTAAGCTACTGTGAAAGGTGGTGATGTAGCCCAAAGAGGTTACACTGCAGCATGCCAGCGTTCCCCTGTTCCCCCGGATTTAACTCTCGAATTGATAAGAAGCAATCTTATAGTAACCTCAACTCACTCAACTGTCTCATCTTTCGTTCAAATCCCCTTCACATGTGTGCATCACTTAATCTCATATCGTGGAGATATTTCCTTAACTGGCAGTGCCCTGGAACAGCAAAGGTCGCAATGCAGAGGTATTTCCTGGACATAGACAGGTAGTAGTTTAGCTGAGTAATTCTTTAGCAGTTATCAAGTTTCATCTTACGTGCATTTTAAGCATTGGGTATGCTCTCCTAAAAGTGTTGTCATAGCTCAGGGGTGAAAGACTCAAAGAGGCTTCGGTCTTAGGATTCTGGCCTCAGCAAGCCTTTTTGTCAACCAGTCCACTAAAATTTTGCTTTTGGATTGTGTCCTTTTATGCAGCTAATAGTGTCCGGCCGAAACTACTTTTTACGGCCGAAACCGAAACCGATACCGAATTTCGGCCTCCGTCTCAGCTTCCGCCGAACCGAAACCGAAATTGAAACCGAAACATCAATATAACGTCAGTAGTTCTTTCGTGGTATAAAAATAAATAAATAAGTAGTTTTCTCTGAATTTAAGAAACTGTTGTGAGCTTCATTGAGCTACAGCTATTGTTGGCTATCAGTATTCATAACTGAACAATCTAATATTGTAATATCGTAAGCGAGAAACAATAATTTATCAACTTTCTTTGCAAATAGCTTTCTCAGTCTGAATAAATTTGACTAGTAGGATTAAGTAGTTGTTCAGTGGAAACAGTCGTCGGTAAGGCAGGCGTGAATTTTAGGGGAACTTTTCTTTAAAGACTTAAATGGACTGAAGTTCTAGTGAGAGTAATATCTGCGCTTCTTTGCAAGCTTGGCTCCGATAAGTAGGCCACTTAACTTGTGATAAGTTATTACCATCATCTACTCAGCAAAATGACACTTCTCCGCTTGAAGAACAGTGCTTCGAGGGCGTCCAATCGCAGCGCCAAATCCATCGAAATTAGTTTCGGTTTCGGCCGTAGTTTCGGCTGGATGGCAGCCGAAACCGAAACTAAACCGAAACCAGTTTTTTGGCCGAAACTAGGCCGAAACCGAAACCGAATGTTCGGTCGGACACTAAACAGCTAAACATTATTTGCCGGTATATTCACGAACGCCTGATAGCAATCCAATCCTGAGTTCATAGTTGCGACTAATATTTGGAATGTCTTAAATTAAACTTTGAAGGGGCACTTGCCAGTTGAATATAGGAATTTGTTTATAGCTGCTATAAGTGATATCTCTGTAACAGGACATATAGTTATAGGCAAGTATTTTTGATAATTATTTTCATGGTGCCAATTACTATTTATAACTGTATTCTGAAGATTTTTCTATTTTTTTATAAATGATTACCATTATATAACCAAACTACAACAAGAATAGAACTTTTTCAACTCATTCAACAGATACAGTTGTTAGCTCCCCAGCGCCAAGTACTAAAATAAGGTGCTTTATTTATTGGACTTGCTCACACCCTAGTAAAAATATGGTAGTTTTCCGCGCAAATTGGTGATTTCCATTAATATTTTCTACTTTAATGGCAGTTTTTCTGAATACCAAATACAGAGTGAGTGCCGGCTCGGTCGATAACTCCACTACTGTAGAAGATCGCGAAAAAGTTGAACATAAAAGTTGTAGCCACGGATATGCTCCTTACTGAGAAAATAATTTGATCTATACAGGGTGATCCATAACTACGTGGTGATGCAAACATATATTTTTTAAATAAGACACCCTATATATTATTCCATATTCAAATTCTACTAATGATTTCAATTGAACGTACTGTATATCAAAAAGTTATGAATCAAAAATCACCTTTTTTTACACGGATGGATAAAAAATATCCTCTAGTTTTAAAATCAGCTATAAGAAAGCCTGTGACCCATATTCGTATACAGGGTGATGTAGAACGCAAAATCCAGATTTTCTCTTTTCTTTCAAATGTAACCCCCAATATTTTATTATACCAAAGAATTGCCTTTAATATTCTCTTTCATCTTTGTATAGCACTTGTTGTATCTATGTACGTCCATCAGTTTCCGAGATATTTCGGTTTGTCGGTAAATTTAAAATATAGCTTCTATTTGTGTAGGTACTGAAATTTATTTATTTTGAGAAAGTACTATCGAATTTGTTTTTTGTTTAACGAACAACTAAATTATAAGGTCGTGATGGTATTTGATGAAGTCAAAACCCTGAATCGTCGAGATAATAAAGTCAAGTATGCTGAGGAAACAATTTTGTAGGCGTGATGCATAATTATCAAGCAGATTTATCAGATATGCTTTGAAAAATTGAAGGTTTTCATAAGCTGCTCAATAATTCCGTATAATTTAAGAAAATCTTTGAGAAATTGCCTACTTGCCTCTAAATACATCAACTATGAACAGCAATATCCAGAACGGAGACACTCTAAAACTAATGCGTTTGAAAGATTGAAGAATCGTTTTATCTGGACCGTGTCGTTTAATACTTCATAGCCTACCTGATAGATCTGCTTGATAATTATGCATGACGTCTGTAAAATTGTTTCCTCAGCAAACTTGACCTATATTATCTCATTAGTCCAGTGTTTTGGCTTGATGAAGTACTATTATGGCCTTATATTTTAGTTCTTTGTTAAGCAATAATTAAGTTTGATTATATTTTCTCAAAATAAATAAATTTTAGTAAGCAAATAGAACGTATATTTAAAATTGGTAGAGAAATCGGAATATCTCAGAAACTAATGAATGCAGCCATAACAAATGCTTTACAAAGATGAAAGAGCGTATTAAAAGCAATTCTTTGGTATAACTAAATATTGGGTGTTACATTTAAAAAAAGAGAGAAGATCTAGATTTCGTATTCTACATCACACTGTATACGAATATGTGTCGCGGGCTTTTTTATAGCCGATTTTAAAATAAGATGAGTTTTTTTATCCAACCGTGTAAAAAAAATGATTTTTGATTCATCACTTTTTGATATGCTGTACGTTCATTTGACAGCGATTTGGAGAAAAAAAATGGAAATAACTTTTGAAATACCCTGTATAATGTAACAATACCCTATACCTTAAGAACGGAAATCTTTTGTATTTTCTGAGTAAGGAGCATATCCGTGGGTACAACTTTTATATACAACTTTTTTCGCTATCTTCTATAGTAGTGGAGTTATCGACCAAGCCGGTACTAAAAACTCACCCTGTATATCACCTCGCAACTTAATCAGAACTTATCGAATGTTTCGTGATATCGCAACCCTAATAAATGTTTTATTCTTAGCGCCATATTTGAGGATGCACTGACACTCCGCACTTGGTACTTCTCTGTTTCGCTTATAACTTGCAAGGTGACTAGTTCCCACTACAGGAGATTAGGGTAATATCGCTTTTTAGTTTAAGTAATATTACTATATTTATGACAAATGTGGAGCTTCAATCAGAGTGCCAACAGCTGTACCTCTTACCCTAATTGATGTGTTATGAATTGAATTGTCTTTTCCTTTTTCAGATTTTTTTTAATTAAATCCGTGTATATGAATTTGAAGCTATCATTAATTTGTATTAATTACTTTAGACCCTTAAAGCAGTTAATCTATTATCTGTGCAAAATATATTTTCAAACATCCAACGGCAGCAGTGTAATGGTTGAAGTATGCGGCATCGGCATGCGATGTCTAAACGTTTTACTACTGTCCAGCGCCTACCTATTAACGTTTCGTTTGAATGCAGGGATTAAAAAGGTTTATCACAACCCCGTCCTTTGGAGGCCAAATTTTCGACGCGAAAAAAGCACATAAAGCGGAATATTTGGGCCGCATTCTCTTTCATTAGCCGTGATATGTATGGTACGTGGCATGAGATACGCGCTGCCAAATGAACCTCATAAACCAGTGTGGCGCCGGACAAAGGCAGAGAGCGCATCAAACACTGGATCCGGGAATAAAAAGGATCCAGAGTGCCATTGTCACAGCCTTGGCACCCTGCGATTATATGCGTCGGCCGTCCGCTAACGACCCACTCAACACCTGCCGTTTGACAGGTCTATCGGACCAGTAGAGGCGGCCACAGAGCTGATAATGGTGACAAACGGTTGTAATTATTGAGCCAGATCTAGATGGCGACTAGACTGAGGGTACGGTATCCAAAGGAGCGATTAAGGCTGCGTTTCCATGAGAGATGTGCACGAATGTGTTACGAGGAATGCGTTTTTGACGAACCAATAGAGTCGCTTGAATTATCTCGCCGCGCTCAGCACAGCTCTGATGGAAACGGCCTAGCGGAGTGAGGTTTTTGTATTTAGAAAACAAGGCATGTTGGCGAGGAATGTGTGCTAGAAATGTGTTTCGAGAGGTGTGCGCTAGAAATGCGGGCGAAATATCAGGGTTGCCAGTTCGATTTTTATCTCTTCAGTAAATATGTACCTAGCTAATAATTCATTAGACCAATTCAATGCTTCATAAATTTCAGAAATGTTAGTGAAGTAAAACTAATGTAAAAATGTATTTTTTAAGAACAAAGATAAGCAATACAGGTACAACAAATAGTAACGAATAAAATGTAAAATATAGATACTCATACCTTATGCCTGAATAATCGCAAGGGAAATAAGTCTCCGTCAAGTGAGGCTCTTTTTTGAACAAAAACAACTAAATATTGCCGTATCGTAGGAAATACTGAGAAAAAAATTATACAATCATTGTGTGTGTACCTACCTAGAGAATTTAATAAAATGTGGACGTTGGACGAGGTAGACCTCGTTATAGGAACTTCTCTCACTCAAGCGGTTGTTGTTCATCCCCTGTTCTTGTTTTACCATAACTTTGTGATAATATTAACTAGTAGAATTATTCGGAATAATTGTTACCAACAATAACTATAGCAACAGTGTTACAGTGACTTGAACTTATAAATTACATTGAGATAGGCAGCGTTTAGTTATTTGTTTATTCTCTTCTCCCAAATGATTTAGTATGAGTTTACAGGAGTTATTGACATTTGCATATATAACGCTATTTAATTTCTTTATAAGCTATTTTGAGAAAAAAGCGACATATAATTATCGTTTCTAGCATAAAAACACGTTGTGTTTTGAGTGGTGTTATATGACAATTTTTTGTGCAACTCCCACTCCCTTTGTGCGATTAAGAGTCCAATCGAATGGTAACATTGTTTTTAGGTAGACATTTTTAAGTTTTTTACGACTGCCTAATATCAAGCAATTCAGTGCACAAATACAGCAGTTAATGACATTTGAGTATTTCCATTTATTTAATTTTTTTGACTCCATCTCAGAAAAACACGTGATACATCATTTTAAACATAAAGACACATTTTAATTCAACTGGCGCTATCAAATTTATTATATAAATTGTAAAACAACTGGCAACATTGCCGCCTGATACAGCAAGCCCTAATTTTTGAGGTGAAAACCAATGAAATGGAAGTTATTATAAAGAATTACTGTTTGTTTTGCGCCAAAAAAAGTCGCTAATAGCCCAGCTACGACTGATGGTCGCTAACTCGGTTTTGAAGTTGCCCCGTTGGCGGAAAATAGCACCACATGGTGAGCCTGTGGAACGATTGTCCTAAAGAATGGAAGTGGGGGTAGGGGATATTGTACAACATAAGTTGAGCCAGCAGTGCATGGACGGAATATAATACAATTTTTGTTGCTGTAAGTAGATCTTATAAAAAAATGAATAATGCTGCGATTATGAAACTTAGAAAGGTGTGACTTATCAGTTTGACTAGGCTTGAAATCCGACACCATATGTCTTACACGGTGAAATTTGAATTCTTGGAGAAATTGGTAGATTAATTGAGGAAATTTCAGCCTTATTAGCAAGATCGCAGCAAATGGGAACTTAATTAAAATCTGTTAATGTCATAAAATATATTAGGCAGGAAAATACACAAACACAACTATGTCAGCTAGTATAACATTCTGTCAAGAATTTGAAAGTCTCCAATCAGATGTATCGTTCCTTTTGACAGGACGTTGTCAATATACAGGGCGTCCATTTGAAAACTACCCACTGCGGAGATCACGAAAACCGCTGATTAATAGAAAAAATGCCTAGACCCGTCAAAAGATTTATCAAGGGGTACAACTCTTTAACCAAAAACTACTTTACGCCCTTGTATCATCTGCCAACTAGGATCATCCTCTTAAAAATTTTAAATGACAAGGAGTATCTTGTTCCAAAGGTATACCATTGCTTGGCCAATAACGGGCAACATTTGAACACTTATTGTAATAAAAAATGATATTTTCATGTGTTTTTGTATTCAGTTAAGTTAGGATACATAAAGTTTCGAATTTTCTCAAAACCGAATCTACAGATTTAAAAAAATCAAACGTCGAAACAGGGGACTTTGACATACCTTTGAAACAAGGTATTACTCGATACCCCTTGTCATTTAAAGTCTTGAAGGGAATGATCCTGGAGGGGGAGAGTACAAGGGGATGGAGTAGTTTTTGGTTAAAGATCTTTTGAAGTGACTCGGAATTTTTTCTTTCAGTCGGTAGTTTTCGAGAAATGCGGGGTGGGAGGTTTTCAAATGAACACCCCGTATAATATCACTCTAAAACCATGGCCCTATTTTATAAACTTAATTGATTTTTAAAGAATGACCGTTTACCTAAAATCGAATACAATGAACTTTTTAGAGGCGCTGTTCAGTAATTTGTAGGCAGATTTTCAAAACTGAGTACGGACGCGATGTACGTCAGTACTATGTATATTCGATCGGTCTTCTTTAATTTGCCAAACCAGTTTCCGGTGGTGATCACTTATTCCAGTGATTTTTGAAAATCCGCTTCGGAACCTGGCTTCAACAAGAAAGTCATGTTTGGCTTGCTTCTTCAAAGTCGTCCACCAAAAATGTGTCCTATTTCAATTGCAAGTGGGAGATCATAAAAATGTTGCTCCTTACTTTATTCACAGAATTATGTTATGAGATTTCCGTAGTTTCTCTTGGTCCTGTATAACGTCAAATAGTGCACTTTGTGCAGGTCATTGTACTCGAACAGAACGAGAACATTTAATTAAAGAGTTATCCTTAACGGCGCAGTTGACGCTAAAGGGTTTGCTTTTCCCTTAATTTACAGCCGAACTTTGTGTGGAAGTAAAGGAGTTGTCGCACGATAAAAATGGGTTATCGTACTTGTGGGACTGGAGAAAAAGTAGCCAGTTTTTGTTTGTCGATTTGGCGCATGGATTTTGACAGGATTAATTGTTTCTTAGAATTACTGGACGAGCACAGTATATTGTGTAACCCAAGCTGTAGTTTTAGTTATTGAGCTGGTCACATATTTCGTAACCAATAAGAATGCAGCTTCTTTTATATTATTACCTTAAATATGACGAAAGGTCATAGAGTAACAAAAAATTCGAACAAAATCATCAAAATATTGGTAGTGGTATTAATGCCTTAATGAGGTCATCACTAGTGCATTTTTGCTCCCCTGGAAGATGTATGTATAGGTCAAAGTATCAGATGGAAATAGTTGAAGAAAGTAGACACATCAATGTTGACTGAAAAAATATAATACGTAGAAATTGTCCTTACAAGGACAGAAATGCGCATTAGCCGCCGTACTTATGAAAGGCTTGGTTGTGTAGAATAATATTGGTAATACAAAAAATTATTGATATTCTGCTATTCCCAATTACATGAATATTCAAAGCAGCTACGCAGGGAAGGCATCTAAATACGCAGACCTCGTCATAGAAATAAAACGACTCTGGAAACAAAACAAAGTTATTATTTTCCCCTTCATTATGTTGGTCTCAGGACTTTCACCAAACGTATTCAAACCACTCCTACGCTGTTGGGCCTAGATGAAAAGTTAACTCAAAAAATTCCAAAAGTCTTAATTCCGGAAGCCTCTGTTGTTTTATGATTCTTTCTAAATTCGGAATAATGATAATTCAGGTCTTAACTTGGCACAGCCCGTCAGAAACTTAAAAAACCTTCTCTTTCCTAAGGTCTAGTGGGTTGAAGTCGGAGACTAAGGGCTTAATAATGATTGTCAAGACGGTGTCTGTCTTATATACTGTAATAGGGTTATGGGCTCGCGGCTCTACGAGTGCTCTACTATCATTTAAGGCACTCATATGGTACCAATGAGACACCAGTGCTGCCATACGCTCCAGGGGATGTAGAGTACGTTGTGGAGAACGAGAGATACCAGATTTACTGGAACTACTCGTTGCCCACGCTCGAGCTTATACAGGCAAATAAGCCCGACATAGTTCTCCTCGACCACCAATGAAGACGATGTTCGTCATAAGCAATGTCCACACTATGCATTTTTCTGTTCATCAAGGGCATGCGTCATAGCGCAGTCAACAGCGCACGTGAGGCATGCCCTTAATGCATGCGCGATTCCAGTTGAAAGCAAAGCGCGCGCTGTGATACACGTTGTACCGCGTCAGGTGGATTTCTGTGCAATAAAGCGTTCAACAAGAAGATGGCAGATGAAGAAAAAGATATAACATTGAGGTTTATTGAAGATTCAGAGGCTTTCCACAACTTTGGGATCCAAATAATAAACTTTACACAAATAAAGTAAAGAGGAACGATGGCTTGCAAGTTCTGGCTAGTAAATATAATATGGATATCGATGGAGTGAAAAAAAAAGATATAAAGTCTTCGCTCGTATTTTTCCAAAGAGCATCAAAAAGTCATCAAGAAAAAGAGCGGCGTTGGATCCGATGAGATATATGTTTCACCATGGTTTGCTTATAAACATCTCTTATTCACAGCTGACTAGGTGACGCCAAGGGAAACTAGAGAAACTAACACTGAGGATGAAAAGGTATTTTAAAATGCATATTCAGCTAAATCAATTTATTACATTTTCCACAAAATAAAAAAGTAAAAAAAGTTATAAATATTTGCTTTGAAACGGTATTGCTCCAATATCTGACATGAAATAATTCATAAATTCCTCTCGTATTTTGTTCGATATACTTGATGACCTACGAGGAATTCTTTGAAGTGCCCTATAGCCACTGTCATCTGCGGTTATTGCTCTCCATGCCCCAGGAATAATTTCTCCAGTGCTTAGATCCTCATGGTCAAAACAACCTGTAGGGCCGTAATCACGTGTAGAATCTGGCTGTATTCGTAGAAAATTGTGTATATAAACACAACTCAAAACAATATCAATTACAGTACTGTCGACTTTTAATTCAATGGGCTTACGAAATATTCTAAATACAGATGCGAGCAGTCCAAATGCATTTTCCACGATACGTCTTGCCCTTGATAACCTATAATTATACACCCTTTTTGGAGGCCCTACATTTAAATCGGTTGAATAGGGTTTCATAGTATAGGTAGATAGTGCAAATGCATCATCATTATGGGGTAAATTTAACTCATGTTTTTCAATTTTCTTATAAAACGAAGTGGATTTAAAAACACCACCGTCCGAAATACGGCCCTGACAACCAACATTAGCATATGTAAAACAATAGTTTGCATCTACGATTGCGAACAATACTATGCTATGTGTTCCTTTGTAGTTATGAAACTCGCCCACTGTATTGGTCTTTGGATGACCACATGTTTTCCATCTATGGCGCCAATACAATGTGGAAAGTTCCATCGCTTGTCAAAATCATTCGCAATCGCTCTCCATTGCTGCTCGTTTGTTGGTAACTGTAAGAACAGACAGAAAGACGATTTCAGTAATAATTGTAATTATTGTATTTCAAATGAATACTAATAAAAATATTGATTCATCTTACGTTACAGGATGCGCAAGCTGAAATATTTAATAGAGAAAGCTCAGCGACCTCGCAGTCTACGTGTATGTCTGAAGATGAGCATGAATTTACCCTACCACCAATAAGAAAGAAGCGAAATATTAAAAGTACAAAGATTGATGATAAAGAGGAGGAAGCTTACCAATTTATGAAAAAAGCTAATGAAGAATTAACTCAAAAAGATGAGTTCACTATTTATGGACAATTGATAGCTCATAAAATTCGAAACCTTAATACATTGAATCGGCTAATAGCTCAACAGCGCATAAATAATATACTCTTTGATCTGGAAATGCAACAGATAACTGATGCAGCTGCCACGCAGAATGTTACTGAGATGCGGAATGTGACTGAAATACAAAATGTGACTGAGATACAGAATGTTACTGAGATAGTGAAGGATACCGAGATGCCAAATGACTCTCCGGCTGAGATAGAAATCTTAGATATTAGTAATATTTCTGAATTTGTTCTATTTAAAAAATGATTACGGTTGTGCAAAATGTTATCTAATTATCTGATAAATAAAACTCTTACTTGCCTTAATATAATTCCTCAGTACTTTAATTATGGCTTTTAATACGTCTGGTAGCATTGCTGATATGAACTGTTTAGATACCTTGAATAAAAACGAAAGAGACATTAAATTGTCTCCAGTAGCTAAAAACCTAAGCGTTTAAATTACTGTGGATATTACACCTTATCTGCTTGGTACATCGTATCATAGTGAAACAATTACCGTCATACCTTAATAGCCGATTAGTTTTTAGAAACTCCTTGCATCAAACTTCGTTGCGCTTTGTTCAAAACACCTTGGATATACCACAACACAGAACAGAAATGTATAAAAATTCGTTCACTTATAATGCTGCTCATTATTACAATAAAATACCACCTGTCTTAAAAACATACAGTCCACAAGTCTTCAAAGATAAGGTAAAACAACTGTTTCTGTCAAACGAAATCAACCTAAGCTAGGTCGTATATTATTTGTTTTAATTTACCTTCTTGTTTATGTAATTTGTTTGTTCTTTTGTATACTTCACTGGTTGGGATTAATACCTGCCTGTCAGACACCCCGCCAGGATAAATAAAGTTCTATATTATTATTATTATTATTATTATTATTATTATTGCTAACATTATTTCACTAGGTATAGCTTCACGTAACTGAGTTGACTGCTTTGTAATCATTGGTTCAACCAATTTCAAAAGTCGATCAAAATTTCTTTCAGACATGCGTGTAAAATTTTTGAAAAGAATATCTTTATCTTCTCGTAGTTCATTCATAACTACGTTACTTCGATTATTATAATAACCACGTAACCAAAACTTTCTCTTGATTCTTTTTTTTCTGGAATTTCTTATGACCAAGTAAGCCGCACATATTCCTCCAAGTAAAATATTCTCGTCGCACATGTTTCCAAAAGCTGGCAAACTACGAATGAACTAAATGACTATATTTACGTCGCATTCGTTAACGCATTCAATTATTGGAGGCGTCAAACGAAAGTTGAATAGAAAGATGAAGATAAAAGTTGAAGATGAAAATGCATAGTGTGGACATTCCTATAGAGACTTCGGTACCTGCCGAGGTAAACATCTTCTCTAAGGAGGACAAAAAGCGGACAAAATATCAGGAGTTGCTCGGACAACTTTGCAGGCCATGCCCAGCGTATGGTTATGGTCATTGGATCCCTAGGTGGAATGAGACAGCTGCGTTGCGCGCAGTTCCGGCAGAATATAGAAGGCAGTCACCCTTGGGTAACGTCGTCTACTTAGCGCGCACGATTCGCGGACCCAGACATTACTCAGCTCACGGTGTGAGAAGTAGTCATTAACAGAACCGCAGCTGGGTATATCGGAGCCTGAGCTGCACCTTTGTGTAAAAAGAAATTTCATTACCAGCATCTTATAGATACACAAATGTTAAATGCTCAGAGTAACAACTGAACATAGAGGTAGTAAACAACTAATTCTAACAGGCCGACATCTTTTCTTACGTTGTCATATTGACCACCAGATACGGCAATCATAATTGTTTACTATCGTCTTGATTGTATGGTATTCATAAATATTCCATTCTGCGTTAAAAAAGACGGTATTTTGATGGTTCAGGAATGATTACAGCAAAATCAATAGATATGTCGACCTCTACTGCGTTACTTAATATTTCTTCATCATAAATGCAAATTCTGAAGTCTTACATAAATTTTGAGGAGCTGGCAACGCCGACATAATTTTCGTGCGACTTATTTACGGTAGAGGCTCGATTGTCAAACGTTTGTTTTGTTTGTGTGTCTCTTATGCTTAGTCAGTAAAATCGAATTTGCTATTTGTTGGTAACTGTAGTGAAGCTCTGCAGACTTGCTGTGCTATATTCGAGTGTACTTTAACAGTTTTTCGAGATGGAACTCAAAAAGTGCAGTCTTTGTAACGTCGTTTGCATTGGAAGAATTTTCAGGTTGGTTGGCGTTACACAGAATTGTTTACAATAATTTGAACTGTCACTGCGAGGTCACAGCTAATCAATGTTTGGAGGCTGAAGTGCCAAAGATGATGGCTTTGAGCACGCCATGCTGAAGTGGTTTGTTTAATACTTCCTTAGATAAGGAAAGAGAGGGGATACCGCACGCCCGTTTGATGCCATATGAATTAGCTGTGACCGAAAATGAATAGCCATTTGACAGCTGTCAAAATATTTTCTATGATATCTCGCATTTTTAAGACCAATCATTGTCAAATATTGTGGTGTGCATAATGGTAGGGTGTGCAGCTTACGGTTGTGAAAGCCAAGGCAGCAGGAAGGAGCCAGGAATCACGTATCACTGGTAAATTTAATAGCGCTTTGGTACATTTTTGGTGCCATTTGGTAACAGAAATGTCAGTCGCGCGCTCCGTCCTCTGAGGTTAAATACAATAAAACCCAATTGCGACTAAAAGGCAAAGTTCGTGAACATTTCCAATCTTCCACTCAACCCAATACAAGCGAGTACTCAGTTCTTCCTTATAAATGGCCCGTCTGTGTCTGACAACTAGAAGCATTCCCTCCGGCAAAGATTTCCATTCATCTTTTTCTTCTCAAGCGCAACAATGCCGGCGAAGGAGTCTAAAAAATCGCCCCTCTGCCGCGGCCGACAAAGCTATCATGCCCGAATTGGGTCTAGACAAGCAACGGCTATTAAGATAGCAATCTGCAGTGATTTCCCAACTTGACAGTGGTCAGTCTCGCAACCTTTTGACCCTCGTCAACATTCACTTTCGCGATTGATTGTTGCTTTTGTTCCTTTCGTTCGTTGAGGGAACGATTCGAAAAAATATCTCTTTTTAGTTCCCACAGCCTGGGTGATGAGCGTATTGTAATGATCAGAGTCCGTATTTTGAGGCATTATGCTTTTTGGAAATATTACAGGTAAATATTAGACAGCTTAAAATATTGATGAATTAAACAAAAATAAATCCAAAAAAGCATGGTTTATAATGCTTATTTTGGTTTTTTCAATTTTATGCATATTTTCAGGTTTGTGCTTATTTACAGCCTTTTTTTAGGGTTTTTGTACGTACTGATCTGTATATAAAGAAACTATTCAATAAATAAAAGACCTCACTGGAAGTCACCATATTTGGTTTACAGTGGACGAAACCACAGATAATTATGGAAGATACGTTGCAAATTTAATTATTGGAGTCCTTGATGAAGAAAATGCACCCACAGGGTATTTAATATGTTCTCAGGAGCTAAAAGCCACAAACACCAATACAGTGTCTAGATTTATGAATGAGGCACTAACAAACTTTTACTTGCCAGAACCAGTTCCCTGTAGCAAAGTGTTACTCATGCTCTCTGACGCAGCAGCATATATGGTTAAAACCGCTACAAATTTAAAAGTGTTTCATCCAAATTTATGTCATTGCACTTGTTTAGCTCATGGCTTGAACAGAGTTGCTGAAACTACAAGACAACATTTTCCTCTTCTCAATGAACTTACGAAAAATGGAAAAAAGTGTTCGTCAAGGCGCTCCTGTGTGCAAATTTTTAAAGAACGACTACCGTATATTCCGTTACCACCTGAACCAGTTTTGACAAAATGGGGCACATGGTTAGATGCCGCATTGTATTATGCCGATAATTTTAATAATTTCAAAAAACTTATATTCGAGCTACCCGAAACAGCTCGCAAAGTAATTAAATATTGTCAAATGATGCTAAGTCAAAACGACTTAATGAATAATTTAGCTTGTATAAAAGCTAATTTTATTTTTGTCAGTACCATAAAGTCCTTGGAGAAGCAAGGAATGACATTGGATACATCCATCAAAATTGTTAATGATTTCGAAAAAGCCATTGACAATGCTCCTGGAGCAACTGCCCAAATAGTACAGAGAAAGTTGAATGATACACTGTCTAAGAATGAAGGTTTTCAGAATTTAAAAAAAATTGCTTTCGTATTGGCAGGGAGTACTGACGGAGAGTTACAAATAACCCCAAATAAATGTGCTGGCAAAATTTAAATATGCGCCCATAACAAGTGTTGATATAGAACGGATTTTTTCCGACTACAAAAATATTTTTAGTGATAGAAGACACAACTTTACTATATGAAACATCTAAATCAGCATTTAGTTATTTCTTGTTTCTACAAGAACTAAGTTATTTTTCTTTCCATTTTGTTGTTTTCTTATGTATTTTATAGAAAAACAATAAATTTTGATTTCACTTTTATGCCTTGCCTATGCATATTACATGCTTTTCTTTGTATAAAATTGGATGTCTTTTAGAGCGCTTATTTTAACTTTTTCTATGCTTTTTAATCCGAACTCTGGTAATGATGGATTTTACGGGGTCTGGGTACACACATTTATAGATATGATTGTATTTTCTATGTAAAACACGGATTCCCATTTCGAACAGAACTCACTTGTTTTCAAACTACATACACAGTATTTCAGAAGGTGGTAGTTAAGACCTTAATGTATGACACGGAAGAGCAATTTTTTCAAAAAACTTTTTTAGTGTGCAAAAAAACACGCAATGCAGGATCATACATTTTTCAACTGTCTATAATTTAAGAACCAAACACGATATCAAAATAAGGCCACCATGTCGATATAGCGCAAGCTTTCTTCTTTATTTGGCATTTAGATCATTACTGTAAGTTCAAAAGTAACATCACACTATCAGTAGGTCATCGGACGGTCGCTCTTGGCTCCCCTCGAAATCGTCTCCGCGGGGTCGGCCTTCAGCAGTATGTCAAGGCGACCTCCGGACTTACCTCCCCTCATTTTTATTTTAGACACACATACATCAGAAAGCGCTAGCACGAGAATACGTGTTTCCTTGGATTCCCAAGTTCTTAATCCAGCTTATTCGTCCGGTTTGAACTAAATTATCGATATTTTGCAGATATTAGAATTCTGGGCATAATTAGCACTTGCAAACATCGTTTGCTAACACAATCATTGACGGTACGAATCAATTAAATTGAGTTTTCTTTGCTACGATTCTGTGGCGCTCTTGATACTCATATCCAGCAACTGTTTCGTCGTATCCACCCAGCGTGTAGGGGAACGGCCACGGCGGCGCTCACTTGGGGCACCATCCTAAACTACAAGTTTCTCCATATTATCGCTTCTGTGAATATGTCCGAAGAATGTAAGCGTTCTTGTTGACACAATGGACGATAGTCTCTTTGGATTACCGAGCTCGTCCAGTATGGAAACGTTAGTTCGGTGGACGTTATAAAGGACCCTCAGCATTCTAGAGCTCGATCTGCCTTTTTAACAGTCCAAGTTTCCGAGGCATACAAAAATATGGAGAACACGAGAGACTGAACCAGCGACACTTTCGTAGCTTTATTGTTATGATCGCGCCATATTTTAGCGAACTTAGCTTTTTCATGGCCACACGTGCCTGTTGAATGCGCCATCGAATCTCATCTTCACAGCTATCCAAATTGTCGATCAAAGAACCAAGGTACACAAAACTTTGAACTAATTCACAATGGCCTACTAACTTTATTTCTCGCTTATTATCATGCACTCTATCTATGATCATAAACTTGTTCTTGTTGTAGTTGATATCACGACCGTATGCTGCACTGTGTTGTTCTAAGATGTTTAATAGAACTACTAGTTCTTCCTGAGAAGCAGCAATAAGGGTTGTATCGTCAGCAAATCTTAAGTTGGATATTTTGCTTTCGCCAACAGTTTTACCGCCATTCCAGTTATCAAATACCTGTCTCATCACAAATTCAGAATAAATGTTAAATAACATCGGAGATAATACGCATCCCTGGGGAACTACTCTTCTGGTTGCTGTTTGACCAGATAGGTTATCGCCAATTCTTGCACATGCCGAGCTAGCCTCATAGAGTTGCTGTATGAGAAACACTAAGTGGTAAGGAACTCCCATAGAGATAAGGATTTCCCACTGCTTGAGCCACTTTGCGTTATCAAAGGCCTTAAAGGAATTCACAAAGCAAATAAAAACTTAAAATAATGTTCTCTGGCTTTTTCAATATTTTGTCATAAGTTTAAGATCTGTTCACGCATACCGCGTCCTTTTACGAAACCTGCCTGTGCCTGAGAAATTTGCCAGTCAATAAAATGCTCCAAATGAGATTGTAAAATATATAGTAGAACCTTGCTTGCATGAGAGATTAACAAGAGTAGGCGATAATTGTCTGGATTTGTTGGAGCTTCCTTTTTATGAAGTAGAACAAAAATGGATATGCACCATTCATCTGGCCAAACACCGGAGGACCAGACCATCTTACCAATATTATATAAAAGAGTGATGCCGTCGTAATTCCTTAAGGAGCAATAATACAGGCTGTGTCGCAAATTGATGGATCCCTATTCTTCAGACAACTAAGCTAATTAGTTACAGGGGTATGCGATTTCAAATCAAAAAACTTTCTGCTTTTCATTTAAAACCCGTTTTCCGAAACCAACAAACACCCATGTTGGTTTATTCGATCCGCAGATGGAAATGTCGAGGTTGATCCGTGGAAAAGCGAGCGAGAACGCTCGAACAATTTTCCACCTCCAAATATCGGGACGTAGCATCCACTGCCTTTGTCCAACAGAAATCCAATCATGGTCCGCGAACTAATATACCGGAAATGAAAAGAGGGCAGCGTCAAAGAGCCATTTTTTTAATTCGAAAACACGATAAAGAGAAAGCTTGTATACGGGGAAATCATTCATCCAATTATGTTTTTTGCGGCTGGTTATTCGAGTGCCCTTGATTCAATTTGGAACCGTCGGACATACCTGTTCGTTTGCAGCCAGAAATATATAATTTGGATGTGAATTAGGGCAGGAAAATGGCCTGTCAAGTACGCAGAGTAAGGTTGTACTCCATTTTTATTTTAGGAACTTGCTGTACGTCAGTTTACGTTTGAACTAGGCCGCACAGTAAGACAGGCCGGCATATATATCTATGTCGTCGCCTACGTCACAAATATCGACCTAAGCCATCCGCCGCGCTGTCCGATTTCCGCGGGAGTACTGGCACGTTGTATTCCTGTGCAGACATCAGACGAGTGTGCATTTGAGTAGATTTGAGCAACACGTGTTATTTTATTATATCAGTAAGGTGAAAGTTTTATTTGATATTCTGATTTGATCTTGTGTTTATTATTTCCAGAATTTCAGGCTTATATAGAGAAACTATACAATAATGCCAAATGCCATCAATGACAATTGTGTGAAATCTAATAAGAAAAGACAAACTGATAAGCTGTCCAGTACTTAGTTCTTCCGATGACTAAAATACTATTTATCCTTTCGTTCCCATTTTCTATTACTTTGTGATTTATATGTTTGTTCCCATATTTTGTGTTATCTACAGACTTATGTTTCTGTTATTGTTGTTTCTTACTTTAATTCATATCACCTACATATTTTTTGTTTTTGTATTCCTTTGTGATTTATATGATTGTTCCTATATTTTTTAATACCAAATATTTAGTAAAACAATCTTGGGATACGGTCTCTTATTATATTTCCAAAATATAAAATTTTACGACGTTTCGACGCTTCTATTAGGCGTCGTCTTCAGGTATTAAAAATTATGCCACAGTCTCTCACTGAAAACCAAATTGCCAACACCACCCGGCATAATACATATGACTGTTATGGTATAATTTTTAATACCTGAAGATGACGCCTAATAGAAGCGTCGAAACGTCGTAAAATTTTATATTTTGGAAATATAATAAGTGACCGTATCCCAAGATTGTTTTACTAAATATTTGGTACCGACGGTCAGGATTCAAAAAGTAAAAAAATGTTTAATACCAGAAGAGTCGTTTTTGTTTTATAGTTCCTTATTTATTTTATATGGCCTTAAATGTTTTTAGTTCGTATTACTTTGTGATTTACATGTTTATTCCTATATTTTCTAATAGCTGAGAGTTACTTTTCTGTTATTGTTATTTATATATGACCTGAAAATATAACCTATTTATTTTTTCTTCCTATTTTGTATTACTATTTGATTTGTATGTTTGTTCCTGTTTTTCAACACCTAAAGGGTTATTTTTCTATTAGTGTAGTTTTTGATCTTTTTATATCACCTGCTTAATAAAATAGTTTGAACCAGAATGGGAAATGCCTTATTTTAACTGAAAATCGACATTTTCATTGTTTTATAATAGCCAATTAAGAATTATGGGTAGGTATCTTTATTTTCTTTTATACTTCACAATATAGCAGAACTCTTGATGAGTAAACTATATATGCAACTATGCCAAAAAATCGATTTACGGCAAGCTGATATAGTAAAAATACCGCGCGCCCCATATAAACACATATAAAAGTCGGTCGAAGTTTGTGACGTCACGCAAGCTGCCTGCGGCCTAGGTTTGAAAAAGATAATCCTCTATTACGAGAATCTGATTGGCTGAAATAATCTCGTGGTGGCAGCTCTCTACAAAATTTTCATACACGTCTGATATGAATCGACTCCCCATGTGCGGGATCCATGAGTCAGAGAAAGGCAATAAGATAGTTAGGGATTCATCAAGCCGAGCAGCTTGAGTTTTTTCTTAAATACTCGAGCTTTTGCAGATTTGATATTTGACTTGACTTGATTTTCGATCTGAACTACTTGACTTAATATCAAGTAAAATCAAACTACTTGATATTACTTGATATCGATCTGTAAAATGCGAATCGGAGCATTAAAATAGGGGAATCACCGAGGTTATGACAGCGAGCAGGCACCCGATGACTTTAAAACTTTAAAGCCAACCGACACAGAATGGTCGTTAATTGAACGAATTTGCCAGTATCTTAATGTTTTTAAGAGTATTTCCATCATTTTTGCATTAATATGCTGCTCGATAGACTAGATTAGTGGGCTGTGGTACTTGACAATAAACCTGATTGAGATGAAACCGATGAACAGATTATTTATAACTAGTATTGAAGCGGCAAGGGACAGTACTGAAGATATTTTAGGTTGGTGTAAAAGACACAAATGTATTTTTCCAAGCCTTGCTGCAATGGTCGAAGACCTTTTGGCAACGCCAGCTTCTTCAGCTCCATTTGAAAGGCAGTTTTCTAGAGCTGCCCAAAACAAGAAATCGATTAAGTGATAACTTCGTTAGAAGTCTTATGTATCTCAAATCATGGATGGCAAATAAGGATATTAATTTTTTTTAGTTCTGTGTCTTCGGCATCGAATGCTCTGGTCATTAGCCTCGTGTTCTGTGTAGGCTTTGTTACTGTTTCCCGGCGCCACTCTAGGAACAGCACTGTTAATTAGAAGCCAACAGTGAACGCTCAAGTGGGGATTCTGCGCTGAGCTTTTTTCATGGATATTTATTTTTGATTGAAAAAACCAGAAATAAATTTCCGCCTCAAACGAGAATCGAACCCGGGACCTTCCGGCCACGAGCCCTCGACTCTAACCACTGAGTCAACCCACCTCCATTTGAGTTTGTTGTTTCTCTATGTATTATTGTCCGAATTCAGAATATTTCGTATATATTATTACATTCATTATTTAACTAACTAACTAATTATTTAAGTTTGTTAGAGTTTTGGTTTTTGGATGTTTTTTTTTAAATAAAAGGTTACATTTTTATATACATAGATTTTCACTGTTATAGCGTTTTGGCAGTCAATCAGATTAATATCAAAAAGGAATTAGTTTACGGTGTAAGGCTTTCGCGGCGGAATTTGTGGTTCTTGGGTTTTTAGGCCGGCGTCGTTTAGCGTTAAAGCTTGACGTTTCGCCACCACGAGTGGATGGCATGTTTAGAAGCTATTTCACTTCGGCAACTTCCTATTTTGGAAGTTTTAACGCTAAATGACGCCGGCCTAAAAACCCAAGAACCACAAATTCAAAGAATTAGTTTTTCAAGAAAAATCAAGTAGTTAGCTTGAAAAACATGATTTTCAAGTTGCTTATGTGTAACTACTTGACTTGAATTTCGAAAACAAATACTTGACTTGATCTTAACTTGATATCAAGTCAAGTCAAGTAGCTTGAAAATCAAATCAAGTCGTGAATTTCTAGATAGTGAGGAACGTGCATGTTATAAAGAGCGCGCGAATATCTCACCGCTTTGAAACGTAGAATTTCAATCGGCCGCCTGGTCACCTGCTAGCAGGGCTGGCACGGTTTGTTAGATCTGCCGCGCATTGAACATTTTGTTTGAAATAAGATTTTCTGTTTTGGATCAGTATTTAGAAACACTAGCAACGGAATGAAATGCGTGAACGTGAACTCATCATTGTAAAAATCATTATCGTCGTAAAGAAGGTGGCACTGTTCCGTCCATCATACTTCAAATACGTATTCTTTAAACCACAGACCACTATACTGTATTCACAGCCAAGCTAGACCAAATGAAAACAAGCCAGCGTGCGTGATCGGCTCATGTCGGTAGGGTCCCCAATAGTCCAGTACACTATGTGTGAATTGTATGTTATAATCTGGCAAGTAAAAACCCCCAACACTGACTGGAAATCAGATCCAAATATGCGATATCAAGTATTAATTGCCTAAATGATCATTTCAAACTGGCAACTGGCTACTTTTAAGTTGCAATGGGTTAATAGGGCAACTCTTTAAAATAGTAATATAAAATTCCATAATTGCACTGGACTATAGCTAGCGCGTTCGCAGATGGCAGCGGACAGTAACCACGCTAATGCTGCATGCGACTGTTTATGTGTAGTCTGTCTTCGGATTGAATACAGTATAGTCTGTGTTTGATACCATAGTTACATTTGATGTAACTGATATACCTCTTGCGGGTTAGAAGGTTGAATCTCTTGCCTCTTGGTGAACTTCTTCTTCTTTGTTGAAGCCACCAGACCTCCTGATAAAGTCCGTTATGCAAAATATGTTACAAGGTTGCAGTATACAGCATGTATGTTTAGGAACTGAAACACAATTTGATGTTCTCAGAATCTGTGTGCCAGTTTCATGAGAGACACTGTCTGCTCAGTCAGCAGTTCTCTGTCTTTATTGAAAATAATTGTTCTCCAACCACCAGCAGTTCATTGCAACTCTTGTCACCTAAGACAACGTTGATGCTTGCCTAGCATAGGATTAGGGTACTGTGATAACCTTTAGCCACCGCTTGGGTCACCAGTGTGTCCAAAAACCAGGGTCGCATTCTTCTGGCGTGCTAGTTTTTGGAGAGTAGCGCAGAATCTCTGAGTCAGAGCTTATCTAGCCCTCACAGTAGGCATTCAGGCAACACTAAAAGCAACATGTACCTGTAAGACTACACCAAGGCTCTTTCGGCAATGTCAAAGCCAAGGTCATGGTTGAGATCTGGGAAAGAAGTAGGAGAAGCAGGCTAAGGTTACTTGTGGGGTTGTTGTAGGCCATAGTACATTCAGACATCACTTGTGTGTACGCTGTGGTGATGAGGTGGAGTCCTCGACACTACTATGTCGTTGTGATGCCCTTGGGTATCACTGCACACTATACTGGGTTCAAGGTTTTTTGAACCTGAAGATATAAGACGGGCATAGCCCAAGCACATCCTCAGTTTTGAAATCATTCTTATATCGAGGAATTGGAAAAAATAGCTTCATTGCATGGCCTGCTTAATTTTCAAACTTAAGTCCCCTCGACTTCTTTTTTTTCACCATGTGAAATTGTTAGTATATGCAAATCGAGTACTGATCCAAGGTATACGAGCAACTTGTGGAGAAATTAAAAATACTGCTGATATATATGGAATAGTTGATGAGTCAGTGGTTCCTCATTTTAAATTATATATTGAGCAAAGTAGCGCAATACTTTGGAAAATTCTTGTAAATAATTTCAGCAATGAATGAGAAAAGATAATTTCAGCAATTGTTTTCAATCAAATCTGTAGCTGTCTGCAAATAGCGACTTTATCTCTAATTTGGTAGTTTCACCTTGTGTACAGAATACATTTCAAGGTCAAAAAGTGATGCCAAAGTTCATTCCACGAGAGTCTCGACTGAATCAGAAGTGGAAAGATACCACACATTAGAACTGTATCTAAGCCTCTGAAGTTTAAACAAATTATACATAGGAAGTAAAATACTTTTTTAATTACTACAAAAACAGCAAGTCTCACCTCTATCACTCACATGTTATGATGTGTGTTCCTGAATACACACTATATTCCAGAAATAGCGCAATATAGAAGATTTCTTCATGTTCGGTGCCGTCACTTCTAGAAGGTTGTTGCTTATGAAACGTCCTGTATAAATGAATACAGACTCCATTTCCATGTCCTCGAGTTCTTTCTCTCATACCCACGAGGTGTCGAAATGAGCATGTTTATGGACACTTGGCGCTTCCTTCAGAGTAGAGATCGCCATTCGGTTAACGACAGCTATATTTTCTCTAAATGGAGAGGTAACTGGGAGTGGAAAGTCGAAAGAGGAAAATTATGGGAAAAGATAAAAAGGATTGGTTTCCATGCAAATTTATGTATACATGGCAGTCACGCTTTAATTTGTTCCGCATGCTTCTACCAACAGCGATTTCTTATACAATCTTATGGTTTGTATAAGTATCAATGCCAAATTGAAAATTACGTAGCTCTTGTCTAGTGCCTTAAGGATTATAAACTTTTCTTATGTACCATTCGAGAATGTTGTCACTTATTTCGAAAAACAAAACTTGTTTCCAGGAACATAGACATTCTGTTCGAACTTGACAATTTTGGCAATTCCTATGCAGTGACGGTTCCAACTGAAATAATTTCAGTATTTAGGGTAAAGTCGGGTATATTGTACCAGTTGTTAAATTGTACCACCTCAATATTTATTAAATTATAAGCCTCTAACGTCATCTAGTTCGCTTTTTTGATACCTCTTGTTGTCAAAACATTAGTTACCAGGATGCGTAAACGGCAGTCTCTCGTGAAACTTAAAATTTGTGTTTTTCTGGAAAAACGACTTTACGCAGTAAGTATTATACAACTTTAGATAAGCCTTTGTATCCGAATGATTAGTTTTTGGTAGTGGGGGTGGCATTCTTCGTAATCATTGGACATTTGGAAATAGTTTAGGTGGTTTATATTTATCCTAATCTCACTTTTTTAAAAGAAATAAACCAATTTGTGTTAATAATATCGGTTTGCTAATTTGGACCACCACCTAGTTTGTCAAATCGTACCGGTAAAATTTACCAAATTCCAATATTTTTTCAGTCATGCCTCACAACGGTACAAAATACTGCCAATGGTCAGAGCAAGATTTGAAGTCAGCAATAGGAAACTATAAAACTGGAAATGTTGTGCAAATTGGGTGCATGAAAGCTGTGCTTCGTTTCCCAGTCGATGGGACTATATTTGTGACTTCTGTGTTTGAATTAAATAAGTATTGAGTATTAGTTATTTGCTACAACAATATTTTGTTTTACCCAATGGGTTCCTAATTTGTGATTTATGTGTTTAAGTTTTACAAATAAAAATTTTAATTCATTGCAATGTATTGTATTATAAATCTGTTGTTCTATCAACAACGATTTCTAATGCATTTTGCCATGGTACAATTTACCAAACCAGGTGGTACAATTTAACAAACGAGTTGGGTAGATTGTACCGTTTGCAACATTTTAAAAAAACATTTATTATATCAAACTGTCAGACTTTATGTAATTTTTCTATTATGGAAATTGATAGGAATATGTTAAGTAACTCTAATTCATAGTTTTGTTGAATCCAAATCAAGTCAATAGCGAGATATTTGATAAAGTGTGCAATGTGGTACAATTTACCCGACTTTACCCTAAATTGAGCAAGTTAACTTTCGTACCTTCAAAATCGTTTAGTATCGTGATGTTTAGATGATTCATCCTCATTTTGGTTAATTTGCTATGATAAAGTGCCCCTTTCACTTTAGTCAGAGAATAAAGTGAGAGTGATATACGAAAAACAACACAAGTCAATAACCATCAACATTCATTTTTCATCAATGATGTAAGTGCTATTAATGAGTGAAACAGACGTTTTGCACTGCATGAATATAAAGTCACTATGAAAGTATGATCGCATATCATTAATATTACGAAGAGTAACAGCTATTTGAGATTGTCGTGTTCGTAGAGATTCAACAATAACATGTCCTGGCATGACCACCTCGTCAGTATTACTAATACGGCATCCCAGAAGCTTGGAATTTTGTTCCGCTGTAGGAAGCTATACAATATACATATACACCAGAGCACCTGCTGCTCTACAACTCACAGATCCGACCATCGTTGGAGTATTGCTCCGAAGCACTTTCTAAAGCCTCTGGACACTATCCAGAAGAGAGCAGTTGGACTAATCGATACGCCGAACCACACAGAGGACCTCCACATTCTGGAACACCGAAGAAGGATGACCGACCTGTCTTTGTTTTACAGATTCTGTTACGAAGGGTGTTCGAGTGAGCTCTCTTAGATAATAACAACAAAGGCCGTCCGAACGAGGATTACTAGAGAGAGAGGCTCTGCAAGCTCATATTTACCAGGTCGAGTTCCGTAGTACCCGAACCAGTCTCCTCCAGCATTTCTTCTTTTGGAGAACTTCCACAATGTGAAATGAGCTGTCAGGAAATTTGTTTCCCGACGGCTACACTCTGCGTGCACCGATACTTATTCTCTCGCAACGCTTCTACAGCGCCATAGGCTTTCAGCTTTTGCCTTAGTTTTTATTGAAATAGCACATACAGTTTTTCAAGCTTGGTGTTCTTCACCGACATCATCAAATCATTGTTATAAAGGCAGATGATACCGTTTAATGAGCATTCTATCACAAATTCAAGAAGAAATATTCATATACACATGTGTCTTAAATACAAAGTATCAAAGTTTGTAAAGAAAAATGATTATTTAATAATTTATTCAACAATATTGAGCCCATGTTATTGTAATTTGGCAAAGTAGTCACTGCAATAAGACGCCAAGTCAGCTCTGCCTAGAAGATAACAATTATGATTTCCAAAGGCGTTTCGGGGAGTAGGCTCAGAAGTAATGTAAACAAAAAATTGTACTCCACTGACCCTAAACAAACGAGCATTGTTTTTCAGATTAAACAGGTAAACACACAATTGTTTTGTCTCATAATGTCTCAACAAATTTTTCAACAGCAAGTAACCTAACTTTTACCGTTTCTAGGCAACATGATTTTTGATGGATGCGATGCCATACGTAACCTAAGTGAAATGCTTGAAAGAAGTGGTTACGCAAGAAGAAGGAGAGCAGAAGCCTGCATAGAAGCGGCCATTTCCGACATTTTTTGTTAATACAAGTTTTGTTAAACTGTTATGTTAATTTTAGAAATTAGCAAGCCATAAGAAGGTGACCCTGGCTGTGGGTTGCTGGACACATTTATATACTGGGTAATGAGGGAGCGGACCGATTAGCTAGGATAGGAGCCGGCAGCCCCTGCATTGGTCCAGAACCTATGGTTGGAATTAGCAGGTGCCGGGTCAGCTGGGCCTACAAGGAACTGGCGAAATCCTGGTTAGAGAGAGATATAACTGCAGCAAGTCAAAAGATTCATAGCGGGTGAATTTGTGGTTCTTGGGTTTTTAGGCCGGCGTCGTTTAGCGTTAAAGCTTGACGTTTCGCCACCACGAGTGGAGTGGCATCAGTATTTTGGAAGTCGCCGAAGTGAAATAGCTTCTGAAGATGCCATCCACTCGTGGTGGCGAAACGTCAAGCTTTAACGCTAAACGACGCCGGCCTAAAAACCCAAGAACCACAAATTCATTGGACGATGGCCGCGAAAGCCTTACACAGTATATTCATAGCGGGACCTGATAAGGGCCGAATGCTATGGCTTCTGAATAAAGGCGGAGGGACTCTCAACCTTCTGGTGGGGGTTCTCACTGGCCACTGCCGGCTGAATAGACATTTGTCACTCATGACAGTGGTAGGAGACCCTATCTGCTCCAGATGCTGGGAGGAAGACGAGATAGCGTTCCACTTCCTGGGCAAATAATATCTGCATATTATGCAGTGCATCACAAACCTTAGGGTTCAGATATTCGGCAGTTCGCGGAGGAGTCACTATATTCAACAAGATGGTTGGATATACTGGCTTTTGTCAGGAGTAGTTTCGACAATAAGATTTCTAGTGATTTCAGTGTTAGTTCAGTGGCATTGGCACCACTGCTACTGCAACTATCATTTGTTAGATTAAAAAATAGCTTATTAAGTAAACGTGATGCGAAATTCGTGCTGAGTCACACAGCTACGCCACAGCCTTCTAAGTATAATTGGCTGTATTATAAACATTTTTTCTGATATCTACTTATACCAAAAATGGTGATTTGCATCTAAACAGTTCACTTTAAGTCCCATGTGCGATAGATAAAGTTACACTTGAATTCACCTAGGAATCTAAATACGTAATGATTCACAGGATATTCCATTAAAAAAACATATTCTTGATATGTCACGCTTTATTAGACATTCTGTTTAAAAGTGATTATTTTTAAAATATAGTACAATTCGACTTATATACACTCGCATAGCTGACTTCCTAAAAAGGGATATCATTCAGTCACAAGTGTCCGAGGCGTTGAGCTTGATTCACCCTGTACAAATACATATTTTTTATTTCAAATGTATACATTATTCTCATAAAGTTTAGCCTCCACCACTCTTAAATTCAACCAAAGCATTAGCTAATAACGTTTAAGTATTACAATCAATAAAATCGCAGATAATTTTATTTATCTTTGAAATTATGTCCGGTATTGTTGATCACCCTGTATCGTCGTATGAGTGGTTGATATGTGGACGGCCGTAGAGGGTGTCCTCGTAAGCGGGTCATTACTCAGGATCGAATGGCCTTAATACGAATTCAGCCCGCTATCTATCAGAGACATTCGTGCTGCAAGTGTGCTCAGGGGGTCTGCCGGAGCTTCTTCAATTCGACGATGATTCAGAACCGTACTAGGTTTCGCATGTCGTTAGCGTTACGTGATTAGACTAGTTAACATAGTGCAACAACCATAGTTGACCCAACAGTAGATAGAATGAATAATATACAGGGTTGGGATAAACTATAGGACCAAGCACATATCTTTGAAACGGAAGGGGTGATATTGCTGAAACTTTGCAGGTAAATAAGTGACGCATAATGCATCCGAAGACATTATGTTAACTGTTAACGTACTTCTGGTCTAACTGGAAGTACCGTCAACTTTTTAAATTAAAATGGGACACCCTGTATATTTTTGCAGATTTTAATACATCTTTTTTTTTCCGAATACGTCCATGGTAGGTTTAGTATTTGTTTCTGTAAAAATTGGGAAAGATAAAGCTTTTTTATTTACTGAAACGTTCATTTTATTTGATGTGTTACAATAAGAAAATAAGAAAATTCAAAATGAATTATCTCAGATGTTCAAAATGTCCGCTGTTCACTTTCTGACAATATGCAAGTTTATTACAAATTGCTGAGTTACCTTTTCCAAGATGTCTCTATGAACCAATTCACATTCAGTTATTATTCTTTGTCTCAACTCCTGCGAAGTGGTTGGGCGGCAAACGTAAACACGTGATTTGAGGCAATCCCATAAGAAGAAAAAAGTCGAAGGGACTCATAACGGGAGAACGAGCAGGCCACTCTATGAATCCTCTACGACCAATCCATCGATTATGAAAAGTAGCATCCAACAGACCCCAAGCTCGTCTATCATAGTGGGAGGCGCACCATCTTGTTGGAGCCATAAATTATGAGGTAACTGCTCATTGTTTTGGAGTGCTGGAATGATGTACATAGTTATTCAGTAGGTCCAAGTATTTGTCCCCGTTCAAGTCTCCGTCTATGAAAAATGGGTCTATAAGTCTTTTCCTGCAATTTCCATCCAAACATTCAACTTTTGTGGATGCTGGCTATGGGCTTCATAAATCCAATGAGGATTCTCGATGGACCAATACCTTGAATTATGCTGATTAACTGTTCCATTTAAACAGAAAGTTGCCTCTTCAGAAAATACCACATTAGTTGCAGAATTTTCGTTTTTACAAATTTCCATCATTCTAGCCGTCGGTCAAACCCATCATCTGACAATTCTTGAACCAATTGTACCTCATATGGATGGTATTTTTCTCTTTTCAATATGAACGAACGAGGACTTATGCCATGGTTTAGTGCTAATGTTGTGGTAGAAGTCTTAGGTGATTCCTCTAATTCAATGGCGATGTTTTGTCTCACAAATTCGTTCGTGGCGGTCTGCGGTTTTCCCGTTTTAGGTAAATTTTTAACATTCCCAGTTAAATTAAAACGTTTTAGTGTTTTAGTCACTAGTCACAGTTTAGTGGAAGGTGTTATAGGACCCCTGTCGGGATGTAAATCATTGAAAAGATGACACACTTCTTTGTGAGTTCTCACGCGATCGCCCCAACCGATCATCATTAGGACTTCAATTCGTTCCCTTTCACTTAAAAACACCATATCAATCGTAGATTGATATGGTGTTTTTGATAGTACTTAGATTAATAGAATAAATTTGACACTTTGTCAACAATCGCCTACCAGATTTGGGTTGAGATAGAGTAATAAATTTGTCAAGAGACTTGACAATATTGACAGTATTGTCAGAAGGTAAATGGCCGGCATTTTAAACATCTGAAATGATAAAGAAGCTTTATCTTTCCCGTTTTTACAGAAATTAATACTAAACCCACTATGGACGTATTCGGGAGAAAGAGATGTATGCAAAAATACACAAATGTGTCAAATTTAAATTAAAAAAGTTGACGGTACATCCGGTTAAACTGGAAGTACATTAATAGCTAACATAATGTCTTCGGATGCATTATACGTCACTACACTTGCGTGCAAACTTTCAGCAATATCATTCTTTCCGTTCCAAAGTTATTTTCTTGGTTCCGTACTTCATCCCAACCCTGTATTCATATGGCATGGGAAATACGATAGTCATAAATTTCTGTCCCAGTTATCACAACTGGAGAAACAGCTCAAATGTATTTCAATCACTCTACTCGTCTGGCACTTCAAACTAGTAGAACTTCAACTCTAGAATGTGAAAACAAAAAAGAGGTAACACAAGAAAATAAATAAAAAAAAACATGAAAAAAACAAAAGAAAAATGAAAAAAGAAACCAACAACAAATACATGAGAATATTATACAATCTGCAGTATGAAAAAAAAGAATATCTTAGAAATCAAAATACCAACTACTATTTCATACCTGTAATTTATATTCCACTGTCCTATATCTAATAAAGTTTAGAGTTACCCCTCCTATGGACGGATGGAGCAAAATTATCTGGCCTGTTGTTCTCTGACCAGAGTCATTAAGTGGCAAAAAAATAAATCACAAATATCAACAGCACTTGTTTCAAATGTGGAAGCTAGTAGTAAAGACTACAGCAATGAACATAATTTGGCAGGAACTGACATCTTCAATTGCAAGAGCTGCTGCTTAACCTTTTAAGTACTGATTCAGAGCCAAAAAGTACTTCTTAACATTGAACCTTCTTACGTTGTTCAAAGTCCAGATCGGACTTGGTCTGGAGGAATTGCTCACATATCTTGATTGTAGTGATACCTCAAAATTTGAAGCACAAATAGTTTACATAATGTTAAAATATGAGAAATTACAGCCTTCCTTGATTCAACACAGTTATGGTTTAACAGTAATGTTTATGGTCTGCAAAGGTGGAAGAAATAGAGAAGACAAAAAAGAAAAATAGGCAAATTAAGCTGGTACCACTTTATATTTTAATGTCACAAGTTATACATATTATATATACCGGTTTTTTATTTTATTCTACTTCCGTCGTCAACTGGATGTTTGCATGTACACTGTTTAGGTGTTGTATGGAATTTCACTAGCTTGTCCTATCCGTTGTTACATACAACAAATATGTCTTCACGTATCTGAATCACACTTTTCGCTAGTACTGGTGGCTATCAGGAAATAAGAGTTCGAATAGAGAGTGCAAGTAGTGCATTTGTAAAACTAAAGAAAGTTTTTTGCGGCAGAGATATATACCTAAAACTTAGACTACGAATGCTGAGGTGTTGTGTCTTTTGGATTCTGATATATGGTGCCGAGGCTTGGACGCTTAAGAAGGCAGATACGGATAGACTAGAGGCTTTCGAAAGATTGTGTTATAGAAGAATGCTGAGGATCTCTTGGACTGATAGGGTCTCAAATGTGCAACTACAGCAGAGAATCCAAAAAGAGAAAGAAATAACTAACACCCTCAAAACAAAAAAAAACTAGAGTACCATGGCCATGTTATAAAGGGACACAAATACATTCTACTGCAAAACATTATGTAAGGGAAGCCAAGGAAGAAGAAGAACCTCTTGGCTGAAAAAATTGAGGGATTGGTTTGGGACGACATTAAATCAACTATTTAGAACAGCAGCAAACAAAGTTAGAACTGCCATGATAATATCAAACCCCAGCTAGGAGATGGAACTTGAAGAACAAGAAGGGAGCTATTCAAGGCCGTTTGGTCAATCTTCTCCATAATAAAGTTACCCACCACTGGACTCAGAGGGCTTCTCATCTCCACGCCTTCCAGCTGTTCATATATCTTGTTGTCCCATGCAAAGTATGTTATAATTAGCATAGTTAGCAATGCTTGTATAAGTTAGTTATATCTCCTGGGAATATATGTTTGATGTATTGTATAGCATATTTTAGTGGTGCTCCTATGAATAGAGATGCGACGCCAAAACTAACCAGAGCATCAAATTCTTTGAGTTGTATATATTCTGAATTTTGTACATAAAGTGCTCAACTGCTCAAAGCGGTGACACAGTCACAGTTTCTCGGAATACTCCAATCAGGTAACAGCTTTTGAGGATGTCAACCAATCGTGTTGACAGCGAAGCTTGTCGAAGCCGGCCGAACAACCCGGGAACCAACAGCTCATCGAGCTATGGCCGCGAAAGCATTACACTTCTCCATATTACGTACGTAATTGTACGATATTCATAAAATACAAGTCAAAATCCGTGAGAATGTAGCTTGTTGGCTCCAAGCAGCAGAAATGGAAATGCAATAGCGTAAAAGAATTTCGCACGAAGAATTCTAGAACGTAGTAAGCACAAACAGCCCAGAAAATAAAAATTTCCAGCAGATCTTCCAAAGCGATAAATATGAAACTAAATTTCTTTGTGGTTGCCGAAAGAATGCTTTGCTGGAAATGGTGAGTTTGTGCCTACAAACGGTAGGACGATATAAAAGCTAGGAGGAAAAAATTGTAATCTTTTTGTTGTGGCTCGTCGTGACTACAGAAATTGCCTTATTTTATTATTTATTTTATACTTTGACGTCTTGAAGTCTCTGTCAACTTAGCAAAATACTTTGACTTACGTGGAATTGTACGATATTCGTGAAATGTCGAAATCCTCGAGAGTGCAGCGTGCAAGCTCTAGACTCTAAAAGTGGAAACTACAATAGGCCAAAGGTATTTCGTAGGAAGAATTTTAGAGCACTGTAACCACAAATAGCCCGGAAAATGGATAAGCAATAAATATGAAACTAAATTTTTTGGCGAGCGTCGAAGAAATGAATCCCATATTGGAAATAGCGAGTTTGAGGAAAACGAGTTTCTGGTGCTCGTCTTAAAACTGTTGGGTTGGAGCGCAAATTCTCATATGGCTTTTTGTTTGATGAAAAACGGGGACAAAAATGTCGAAGCGCCAACGCCCTGAAGCTTTCATATATCTTCATCGAGGGATCCCTGTTCTGGGGCATCAAAAGGTAGCGCTCCAAATTTAAAACTCAGGTGATCGGCAGAAACGCTAGGACAGAGAGGTAAATAATGTTTAGTCTAAGAGGATGTTGAGGAGACTCTTGTGCTCAAATACCACAGACGCTCTTAGATTGAGCAGAAATGAACTACGAGGAGCGCCTGGATTTATACCGGCCATTGGACATTTAATGCATACCTCCAAAAGACTCTCCTTCCTTGAGTGAAAGCAGAAACTCCTATCTTAATGTAGGCCAGGTGAGACAATAGGCGAGCATAGTCCAATGCATCTCGAGATTCGCAAAGATCTTAGGATGGGATTTTGTCTGACCTCTCCCACCGAGGTTGCACAATGAGCCTTAGCGCTGAGCGGCATCCATTACAGTAAGTGAATCCCAAGCTCCTCACTAATGAAAAACTCAGTAATTACTAGAAACATGATCGAATTCCGTAACCTGTCTGAGACACGCAATCTCTAAGAAACCAAAGCCAATATGGACATATTTGCTGTCGCCCTCTTAAGTATATTCACTAAGTTTGTTTCCTGACCTCTTAGTGATATCCAAAGTTTCATATGTTACGAACCAATTTTAAGTTACATAAATCTACCCCAAGTCCACTTTAGAACACGTCTTCCGTTACGTTAGACTTTTCCTGGTCCTTACTTATAAGACATAGCTTTAAGAAAGCCATACCCGTCTTCATCACCTTCCATGTTGAAAGAGAACGACCAAATAACCTTTCAGTGCATTGTGATCCACAATATGCCAAGGGTTTTGAATAAGTGTTCATAAATCTGAAATTCAGAACGGTGTACTATTCTGGTCTGAAACTTAAAGATTCATCAGGCAACCCAAAAGATTAGGTTGATAAAATCCGCAGGTTGGAGAAGTTTCCTAAGAAATAAAATTTGAACAATTCATTATTACCTGATAGTTTATTTATTCACTTGAAGAATGTTGAAAAAATCATCTGAATATTCCGAAAAACGGCAGAATTATTTAATTTTATATTTGCGTAAAGCGACCGCGATGGGGAAATGCCATATGACGTCACATGTCATTAATTGCTCGCGGCAGCCACAGTCTGGTCGGGACTCCACTATGCATACGCTGCGCTGTACAGTATGCGACATTTAGACTTGAGTGGAACGGCGAAGGTGTTTGTTGTAACAGGCCGACGCCAGTATATTTTTGAAGTATGGAGGGAGGTTACGTTCGTGGTGATTCTACCAATCTTCCTAAAGTGGATCTCGACATGATTATGGACTTTTACTTCCCGCACCGATAGGTGAGGGAGTATTGTGATGGTGAACAAATATTCAAACAAGCTAAAAGATACAGGTACAACACGAGTCAAATTATGCACACAAAAATAAAAATAATATTTTTTCTGAAAATATTCAATCACCAAAATCATATTTCTTTCTGAAAATATAATTTTTTAATAAATACACGGAAGTTTATGAGATATACATTTTGTTGATGGTATAGGTACAAATTAACAAGAACACACAGTACGTACACATATTAATACAAGCTAAAAGATACAGGTACAAAATGAGATCAAATTAAAACAATATTTTTTCTGCTCGGCAACAACAAAATAAAGTGAAATTTATGAAATATACATTTCAATGATATAAAACGAGATCAAATTATGCATATAAAAATTAAAACATCTTAAAACAAAGCATATTAACCTATACAAAAGGAAAACGTTACATGTGAAGCTTGAAATGGAAGTTAGTATGTAAAGTTATCTCATAGATGTAAGCTGTTCTGTTTATATATATTTGAACAAGGGGAGATTCAAGAGCTAACAGTGAACGTTTTCTACGGTAATGCAAATTTCAAGTTACCTCTCTCCGAGCCAAACACGTCTCTAATTGAAGAAGTAGTCTTTAAAAATTAGTCAGTTTTAGCACACTACTTTCGCCTTAAGTATTTGTGTAAGTATTTGAGCACTTATTCATCAACTTATGCTTGAACTGATATGACTTTATTCCAACACTATATAATACGGACTCTCATGGAAATAAAAATTTTCTACATATTATGTATATAATTATATTTGTTACTTGCGCAAACTTTAATGTTCTTGAAAATCCAACTTTTTATAGAAAACGATTACATAGGAGAATATTGAACTATACCAGGAAGCAATAACTTACCTCAAGATTTACAAAGAATTAAACTTGAATAGCTCCACACGCACCACGATCAATGTTACACTATCACAAATATTCAAATAACAGTACAGTAAATTAGTAGTTATCAAAATAATAAGCAACAGCCAGCTAAATATCCTCAAAAAAATACAGGGTGTCCCACGACGATTAAGGGCCGGTTGTACAATGCAAGCTTAAGCTTCGGCTTAAGGTAAGCCGACGTTAAACCACGTCAGTGGCAAAATGTTCCTTGTACAATGCTAGCTTAACCCCCCACTCCAAGCCTACGTAAGCCGATGCTCAACGCGAGCTTAGCTGAGCTTTAAACCTAACCTCATATAAAAATGACATGATTTGTCAAGGATGAACCTTCAAATTGCTTGTCACTTTATTAGATCATATTTTTGAAAGATTTGTGTCTAATTTAACAAAGAGAGTGAATGAAAGAACAGAGACAGAAATGGTCGTTGCCGAAATTTGACACAAACTGTCATAATTGTCTAACCAAAAAAGGTAATTTTTCAGATCATTATTTCAGTACGTATTGCTTCATTGATGTCAACCGTAGTGAATTTCATTATCAACCAGGTTTAACTAAGCCGACGATCGTACAACGGATGTCGACTTTAAGCCTGAGCTTAGCTAAGCTTAGGCTTAACAAAGCTCGTGCTAAGCCCGCATTTGTGCAACCGGTCCTTAGACAAGCAATATATCGGAACTGGACACTAGTAGCGAATTATAATTTTGGGGGTGTAAATTAGAGCAAATATAGTATCTTCTATTATTATTGTGTCACCCAATGAGGTATTTGTTTTTGATCACGTGACGTCCGATTCAAAATTTTTAATGGGATACCCTGTATATGTGACTTTTTGTTTTCCTTCCGATAAAACAACTCCAACAAACTAGCACACTTGGGGTCTAAAGTGATTAATTCAAGAGCTACAGGTACTTAAAGGATAGTACCACTACCATTGATTATAACATGTACCCCTACAGTTAAATTATTTTGGTAGTGTTTCATAATGGCAGTGGTACAGTTCTTTAAGTACCTGTAGCTCGTGAACTAATCACTTTAGACTCCAAGTGTGCTAGTTTTTTGGAATTGCTTTATCGGGAGGAACACAAAAAGTCACAAATGTACAGGGTGTCCCATTAAAATTTTTTAATCGAACGTCACGTGACCAAAAACAAATACTTCATTGAGTGACACAATAATAATAAAAGATACTATATTTGTTCTTATTTACACCCCCAAAACTATAATTCGCTACTAATGCCTAGTTCAGATATATTCCTTGTCTTAATCGTCGAACCGTCGTGGGACACCCTGTATAAGTTCCACTACGTTTGTGCTTGTACCTTGTACCGATTTTGGAATACTGACGCAACGTGTCACAAAATAGAAATAAATGCTCTGATTATTGTAAATAGACGTCGTTGTTCGGCAATTTTCGTCAGATCGCTATACCAGTCAGCATTCCAGTGTATAAGCATTGATTAACACATTTACATCTAACCTAACCTAACCTAAATACGTTAATCAATGGTATAAGCTTCAATATGCGGCTGTATTGACAAAGCTTCGGAAATAATTTAGATATTTGGGAGAATGCAGTTAAAGAGAAAAGGCAACCGATTTCATGAATACCAAAAATATATAATGCAACTTCTAGGGGGGGGGCTATTGTCCCCCCGTTGCCACCCCCAAACGATGCCCATGCTCGTGATATAGACGTTTTAGTGAAATGCATGCACCTTAAGACACTACAAAGGGACTTATCTTTGAATGAAATGAAGCTGCTTTTACAAAAGTTATCTTAGCGCTTGTAAAAGCTATAAAGCTAATTCAATCCGACCGTATTTCGAAGCACCTCACTGCGTGTGTAGGATAGAGTAAAGTATTTCCTCTTCACGGTTAATTACGTCCACAAAAGACCCCATTAAGGCTGCAGCCAATATGCATGCCCGCTCTAGCAATCAAGGTGGAAAATTAATTAAAAGGCAATGGCATGGTCATTGCATCGAAATAACAGCCTTGTACACGAATATATCTCTGTTAGGTTGGCAACTGTGTTGGTAATTTCCTGTTTTGTAGTTTCGGAAGGTGTTATTATGAGCAATTTTTGGAGTAATTGCTGAAGGGGTAAGTGGTGTTGCAACTTCGAATCAATACAAAGGCGGCACTTAAACAGAAGGCCTCGTTTCGCTTACTGTAGTATAAGCAGGTAACGAAATTCTCACAGTAGGTTAGAATAAATATGAAAGACCTCAATTCAAGCCCCAGTGGTGGTGGAACAATGGTGAAACAATTTAAAGACTCTGTTTCTGAAAGAAAAATTGCTATTCAAAGCACGCGTTTGGCAGTTGGGGGAACGGGGTTCTAAAGCCTCATTGGACGAAGAGTTAACTTCAGTTTCGCAAAGCGCTATTAAGTAGTAATTACAGTTATTAATACAGGTAATTTTTGGAGTAGTTGTTGAAGGGCTAAGTAGTGTTCCAGCTTCAAACCAATACAAAGGCAACACTTAAACACAAAGCCTCATTTTGCTTGCTGTAGTATAAACAAGTAATGCAAGTTAAGATAAATATGAGAGACCTCAATTTATACCCCAGTGGTGGTAGGGCAATAGTTAAAAAATTTAGACGCTTAATTTCTAGATATATCAAGAAAGAAAAATTCCTTGTCTGGACCCGCGCTTGGCAATTGAGAAGGTCGTTTGTAGTATATCAGATATATCCTCAAGGTACAGTAACTGCCGAACCATCTATTGGTTTACGGTATGGAGCTATGCCCCGTTACCCGATACTTTAGACTGTCAGCCGAGTCAACAGCGAACAGATATTTGGCTAGTGATAACTAAACATCCCCCAGAATGAATCTTGACACATACCTTGACGGCATACGTACAGGGCTGCACTCGGTGCTCGTACCGCTACTGACAAGTAATTGACGCTTAACAATATAAAAATGAAAAATGTGTTTGTTTCGGTCAAGCATTTTTGCTGTGAGTCTTTAAATGTTTCTCCTTCATAAAAATAGTCATTATTTTTTGGCAATGAGATACGCAGTAAAGATATTACTAAAGCAGTCCTGACTTGCAGGATTGCGAATTCACAACTTTGTCGTAATGTTATTTTCACAGCGATGGAGCTGAGTGGAGAGTACTTTGAAAGAACTTACGAAAAGTTAAATGTAGCAGTACTGGCTAAGATCCCTTGACTTAATTAGTTACCGAAACATTAAATAACTATTAGAAGGTGATTTTGAGTATATCAGAAATATGTTCAAGGCACAGTAATTCCCTCACCTAGGTTTTAGCGCTTTACACTGTTTAGAGACTGGGAGCTGTTAAATAATTTCCGTTCCGTTTGCAGAAGGGTATAAACCAAGCAGTGATGTAACACTGCGAATTACAGCTGACAATACTTAGATATAAAAAAGAAGGTGAAGTTTTGGCTTTAGATCTCAAACTTATTACAGACGAATTTCTAAACTCTCTACATGATCAATAGCCCAGGTAGTTGCGCAATGATGTGCCATGGTAGGTTTCACCTTCTTATACTTTGAGGGGGGATTTGACCTTTCTCTCTATTCACTCTTCTGTCAATCGATTTACCAGTTCAAGCCTTGTCAAATGCAGGACTCTTGCGCTTCTATCGGATGTCTGGAACAGAGGCTATCGGCATTAATCCCCGTACGACATTCGTAAATATGGAGAATCTATTTTTTAAAGTTTTTCGTATTCCACTATTAAAATGTAACCTTGGACCAACACATTTTATTGCCGGGTTAGCATATCGATTTGATTGGGCGCCTCACGTTGAACAAAGTACGGGTGTATTGCAGTGTAGAATTTTTTTTCTTTTGTAATTACACGAATATCATGCGCATCTAGACTACCGGAATATACAACTGTCACAATGATAAGCAAATATTGTACAAAAAATAATTTGTAGATACTACGGCTTGTAATTCACCAAACAGGTAAGTGGTCAATCAAAACTGATTTTTGATTGAAAGACTCTTATTGGTGGTGCCTACTACTTTTGATCCTAAACATGTATTTCATTCAATGACAAAGAGAGGTACTTCGAAACTGAATTGGTATTATTTATATTATAACCTATAATTGCAAAATTGAAATAGGAGCATTACCAAATTAGTAACTTCTGTATTTTTAAACAAATATTTTAGCCATATTAATCTATATTAAGAATTTTCTAAAAACACAAAAAATGTTAATATAGTAATGGCCCTGTCGTCACTACTTTGAAAATATATTATGGGTTATACAATATAATTGCAGTGTATGATATAATGGTTATCAGTTCTGTCCCAAAAGCTTTACCATACGAGATAACACAACGAATGAGGAACTTATTAGACTGATGAAAACAGTCATTGTTTTATTGAACATATTTCATTAACTCAATGAATAAAATGTTGTACTTAAGGGTTAGGTGGCCTGGGTGCACACAATTATGCTATGTATATGCCGTATAAAATACGGATTCGTATGTAGAACAGAAGTCACTTGTTTCTTAAACTACAACGTAAATTTTTAGAAGGTGACAGATAAGACCATAGTGAAGGATAACGCAGAGCGACTTTTTCAAAAAAGTTTTACAGTGTGCAAAAAAAGCTCGCAATGCAAAATTATATATTCTTCAATTGTCTGTAATTCAACAATCTAACATAATATCAAAACAGGATCACTTTGGTTCTTTGGACTTACCTCCCTTCATTTTAGACATACTAGAGAAAGGGAACAGGCAGCTATGCCTCCTCGCTAACACGGGTCTTTTCTTGGATTCTCAAGTTCACGCACTATACCATAGACCCTTAATGACATCGTTCATTAACCTGATGTAAGAAATCTTAATATTAATGTACCGATTCCATCAGATGAATGACATTTTCAATCAAGTTGATGTAATAAACCCTTATATCGATGTACCTACTATTTTCTGGATACTTGATAAAACTTATCGACCTTAAATTATATTCATTAATCAGTTCTACTCTAGGTAAAAATTTACATTTGTAGTCAAAATAAAATTAAACAAAAACATAGATACCTATACACATAAAATTACAAATACAGACCATCTACTCACAGATCGTACAAAATGCATTTTGATGTAGAAATGCAACGCCCCGTTTAATAGGATTTAGATTTTTGAAAGAAGCTGGTAACATAAACACGTTTAATTTTATGAGTTCTTAGAAGACTTCTCTAGCCGATATCTAGTTTTTTGAGAAAACTTTTTTCTCCCAAGGCTTGTCCCATTCTGTCATGAATCCTTCCCTGCCGCTATAGTTTTTGTGAAATTGATATCCATGTGTGAAACGAATAGATTCCTTACAAAGGGAAAAACATCCAAATACTAAGGATTAAGGGTCTAGGGTATAGCGCGCGAAATTGAGAATCCAAGAAAAGACGTATTACCGTGTTAGAGAGGAGTCGTGGCCGCCTGTTCCCTTTCTCCAGTGTGTGTGTCTAAGATGAGGAAAAATATGTCCAAAAATCTAAAGGTAAGGCCAAAAGGTCCAAAGGTAAGGGCTAAAGGTCACCATAAAAATGAATTTCGTATTTCCAAGCTCCTGACGTTACCTTTAGACTTACAGTAATAACTCAAAGAGCAAATTGAAGAAGAAAGCTTGCGATTGTGCAGCTATTTAGCCTTTTTTTGATATCGTGTTTTGTTGTTAAATTACAAGCATTTATAGTATGTATGATTTTGCATTGAGAGTTTTTTTGCACATTAAAAAACTTTTTTGAGAAAATCGAAAATAGTTGTCATTCACTAAGGTCTTATCTATCGCCTTCTGAAATATTATATATATGTAGTTTGAAAATAGAGTGAGTTATGTGAGAAACTGTTAGTCCGTGTTTCACATGGCAAATACGTATGTATAAGTGTGTGTATCCAGGCACCTTAGTTGAAACCGTAACAGTATTTTTTTCTGGGTGCTGTCGAGACTCACTGATGTGTGACTAACGCAACACATCTACATTTATGACTGGGTCTACCGCAAAGAACACATTTCATTAAGCAATCTCAGCAAATCACATTTTCTAATCTATAAAATTTTGCAGGAGACGCCCCCAACCTCCATCCTCTTTGAGCTCTTGACAAAAATAAAAGCGGGTTTTGCGATGACATATCCAAGTTAGATGCGAAAAGTGAACTCATAGCGTGTCCTCCTCATTTTTCTCTCGACAAGCGACGAGCAGTGTCTGCCTCAAAAAGGCAGCGGCAGCAAGGTAAAGTTCCATCCGGGATTTCAAATTTCAAGTAAGTTTCCTCCCAGACGTATGTCGGTGGACGTGTCTCAGCGGCAATGATAAAATATATTATCCTTTCACCGTTGCAGCGGAAGATGTGTCTTTTATTTTGTACTTTTGCACTGAAGCAGGTAGTCGGACTGCTGAATGCAGGAAATCTCCTGAGGATAAGTCGTCTCAATCATTTATAGTGGAAAAGTCTGGGATCAAATGGAGGCAAAACATTGACATAAATGGAAAGGGTTCTTTTAGCAACATAATTTCATCTCCAAAACTAAACTGCAAGTTATAATTTATCTTCAATTAATTTCTGGAATTGCAAGGTAGCAAGTAATACGTCCAAACTGATACATTATTTTGAATTTTCTCAATATTGTTATACAGATAGTTACTTGAGTGTTAAGTGAGTATTATTTTGGATGTTTATAGCTATGCACGTCTATGGGGTGTTTTTGGGAGAATTTTAAATTATGATGATTTGAAAGTCATTCTACGTGTTTTTTTTTTAATTGCGCCCTATATATTTTTTTACAATCGAAGTATCTACTAATACGCTATCTCATCGCGTAATACTTTTTTTCGAGCTTGCGGCGTTGCCAAATTATAAATTATTTTTCCAAAATATCAAACAAGCATGTCGCTGATTTTAATTAATGGAACGCACTGTACATTTTATTTGGAAAATACTACCTTGCTACCTTGTAATGGCTTTCGGCGTGAACAAAATTTAACTAGTGTCCCTAAAATAGTAAAACCGTTTTCTATGGTTTTCATATAATACCTACTTTGTATATGTACCCTGAATTTCATTGACACGTGATATTTTTGTAACAAATAGAAGTTGAAACGAATGGAATTTTTGAAATTATTATTGGGTCTGTCATACCGTGCGTATAAAACATTTTCCGTACTTCACCCCTCATAACTCACCCTCAACTTTTCTTTCAAATGGCACCCAATAGTTTTTCCTGCACAAATTAGGTCCTTATTTTATTTTAAATGTTGTAGTATCTTTGATTTCATACACAAACCTATTTATTTTGTAAAGTTATAAACATGAGCTAAATAAAGTAAGGATTTGTTTGAGTTGTGGTATTTTCGTAAGATAAATAGCTAAAAAGAAAGCTAAGTGGTTTTTTCAAGGCTACTTAATGGTCTATCATACCTTCGAAATATTACCCCTAAAACTCATCCCAAACTTTTTTTCAAATAATACCCCACAGCTTTTCCTACATACTTGCGGTCATCATCTTATTTAAAATCATGTAGTGCCTTTATTTCATACACAAGCCTGATTTTTCAATTTCATAAGCGTAAGATAAATAAAAGAAAAAATTTTCTGAATCGTAATATTTTCGTAATAAAAAAAAGGACAAAGGAGACATTTGTTTTCGAAGATATGTGTCAAATACCCTTTAAAACCCATTTAGTTTTACTTTTTGCCTGTTTTCTGCGTCAAAAAATTCTATTTTATTCATATTATGCTTATGATTTCACACAAAAGATAATCGTATAAAATCGTATAAAATTAAAGGTACCACAAGATTTTAAATAAAATAAGGATGTCATTTATGTAGGAAAACCTATGGGGTTGTTTAGCAGTTTTTAAGGATTGACGTCAAAAAAAATGTTTTAAAAGCATGGTATGATAGACCCTATAATAACTTCAAAAATTTCACTCAGTTTTCGTTTGAACTTTTTTGTACGATAATATCACCCGTCAAGTAAATTCAGGGTATCAGACCGCATAAATATCTCCAAAACTGACAAAGCTGGAACAATAACATTTAATACCTGGGGGTTTCGAGCATGCAGAATTCAAAAACGCCAACAACAATGTTTCTATTTTTTTACATTATACGTCACAATTTTATTATTTTGAATGGAATTATTTATGACGTGTAACGTAAAATTGGTAAATTTACCAACCCTGCTATTAGCAGCAATCCTCAGGTATCTATTGAAATTCATCGTTCCAGCTGGAGGTATTCAAGTGCTCTGGTACCGTTTACTAAAAAGATGGTGTTGCCATATACCAAACTAACAGAAACAAAATTATGAAATTATGAGACCTTATTAACTTCGACATATGCAATGCATTGCAGTAAAAATAAATACAGCATTCTATTTAAAGTAACAAAATATTAAATATTTACGAGAGTTTTTATACTGAACGTTTTTTGCGGGCGGGGGGGTGGTTGATTTGGCTTCAAGAAGATCTCACACTAAGCTTCATGCTGTGAAAAAATAATAAAATGGTATCACCATAATATGTGGGAAGTAGGTACTGGCAATCAACTTTATTTTTGTCTAGGTGTTCAGACTTCACGTCGCGAAAAAGCTGTGTACTGAATTAATTTAGGTTTTCTTTCCACCACATCCAATCAAAATTCTGTATACGCCATGATTCGAAACAAAGTAGCACCCCATTCAAATTAAATTTAAATTGTGAGAGCAGATTCGCCATTCAAAACATTATGCAAACAAAATGTCGCCCTTTTTGTACGAACCAAACCGTGCAGCGAGTGCCAAATAACATATTATTTATGTAGTGTGAAATATCTGTTGCAGTGAAACAGGCCAACCGAGCTTTTTAAGTGTAGATTAGTTGCTGTTATTTTTTTGTGGCCCGACCAGCACACATTTTACGACAATTTCTGTTGGAAATGTATAAATATAAAAGGTAGTTAGTGTGACCGTGTATCTTGTTAGCAGCAATTTAAACTTAGTTTCATGTGTTTTGAGCGCTGCGATTTAAATTGCGAGGGAAAATTGTTCACAGCTAACTAACGGTTCGTTGAACAGCAATTACTATTGTACCAGTAACGCTCTTCGGAAACAGGCCAGTGACGTCATAGTAACTTAGATGCGCAGTGTTCTCTTTTTATCAACTGGTCGGCGGCCATCCAAATTGTCCTCTGTAGTCCCGTGTATGCAATTTATCGGAGAAGTATTGCCGTAATTAACAAATGTTTCAGTTTCACAACCCCCCACCTCCAAATTACCACAATTTTACCTCCTCTAGACAAATGTTGAAAACGATCGGGATCCCCCGAATCACCTAAAAACGAAGTTTGAGCTATTTTTATCTTTTATTAGTTTTTTGGTTACTGTTGCACCGCCACTGATAGGATTTTTCGAAACCCTTACGCATCTTCCATCCTTGAAACTGTTGTAATACTGGCAGAATTTCATTAAAATCAATTCATAATTACGAGGTTACACAATACAGACTGATCTAGAGCCTGGAGTATTGCTGTCATGTCTGGGGAGCTGCTACCCCTACTACCCTGTCTATACTAGATGCCGACCAGAGAAGGGCAATTCGACTTATTGGCGACCCAGCCTTAACGCGCCACCTCCAGCCACTTTCTCACCAGCGTGTTGTTGGTGACCTCTCACTTTTCTATCGATATTCCAACGGAAACTGCACCCCTGAGCTATCCTCTATCGTTCCACCGCTCACCGCTCCCATCAGATGCACCCGTGCGACTGCTGCATCTCATCCTAGACGGTCATTCTGCATACATTATGAACTGAGCGGTACAACTGCACATGTATTACCAGGATGTGTAAGGGTTGGAATGGAGTGCCAGAAGATGTATTTATTGACCCATTCAAATCACGCGTTAACAAACATCCTCTAAAATAATCCTTTCACGGCAGCCGCGGTACTCTGGTATTTAGGCTCTGCCTGCGCAGTCTGCTCAGTTATAAAATAAATACTATTATGTATACATACATCACACTCTTCCTTCCTTGGTTTCGGTACTAGGCAAAGTCAATGCTCGGATGGACTTGAAAAGTGTATTATGTCGCTAGGCCTTTATTCCACAAGTCAATGTACATCCTGTTATGAATACAACAAATTTTTCAGTTTTACAATCCCCATCCCTCCTAGCCGCCCCAATTTCATCTCCGGCCAAATAAAAATAGAAAATCGTCATGAACTCCTTTTGCTTTCCACACCGATAGGTGAGGGGAATATTGTGATCACGAAAATTTTCGATTTTGAGATAACACGCGTTTTGAAGGTTTTATGATGTCTACATAACGAAAATCCAATAAAACTAAAAGATCTGTTGCATTCATAATAGTTTATCCGTTAACCTATGGAAGAAATACGTACCGGCGTATTTTTTGTGAACATTTCCTTGTCTATTAGGGAAACCAGGGGACTTAGAGTTTTGTAATGTATACATATACGAGTGTCGCTTAATTTCGTTCTATGTATATTGCGTAAAGCAAAAATTATTGAATTGATTTTAATAAAACTTTGGCACAGAATTGACTATCGCGGCGAGAGTGGAAAACGCCCCAGTGTCTGAAAAATGTCAGTGGCGGCGCAACAATAATTAAAGAACTAAAAATATGAAAACAGCTCATACTTCGCTTTTAGACGGTTTAGATACTCCTGATCGTTTTGTATCGTTCGGTTAAAGCATGAAGCAATGGAAACTGTGGCGTCCTAGTTTATAAGGAGGGAGACGCAAGAAACTATTTACGAGAGTTTTGTGTTGTACGTTTTTTTGCGGGAGGGTGGGCGATGGTTTGGTTGCAAGGGGCTTTCAGACTATAGCTTCATGCAATGGGAAAACAGTCAAATGAAATTATTATTATGTATGGGAAGTACTGAGTCAATCAACTTGACTCCATTTTTTTATGGTCCTGAAATATCCAAAAACAGAGTTTGAGGAATATTTCAAAGTTCTGGTTTTTTACTAACTTACATAGCATATCGCTACCAAAATTTCGTCACAATGTGTGCAACGGTTACTGACGTTACATGCGTAGAAAAACACTACAGACAGACAAACCGATGGAAATGGGTGACGTAGATTTTCGTTATGTAGATATTATAAAACGTCCAAAAAACGCATTACCTCAAAATCAAAAATACTTGCGGTCAAAATACTAGCTTGGCAGTGCCGATTGTGTTGTACGTGGTGCTTCTTCCAGAGCAACTGCTGTATTCATGGGGCGTAACGTGGCTACAGTTGTAGCAGTATAGTACATTATTCTATCTATTCTCTGGGGAGCCACGCAATAAGAGCATTTAAACTGCAAAAGAAGGCACTCAGAAATATAACTGGTGCTCCTTTTAATAGTCACTGTCAGCCAGTCTTTGAAAGACTTCACATTTTGCCAGTTCCATGTTTACATATCCTATACTCACTAATTTCTATTCATGAAAATTTAAATAAGACTTCTTCAGTCTGATTTGCATGACTATAATACCAGAGGATCTGATTCACTGAGACCGCCACGATACAGGCTTACAACATCTAAAAGAAATTCTATGGACTTTCTACAACAAATTGCCTCGTGAATATAGAGATTGTAATGCATACACTTTCAAGAAAAAGATAAAAAATCTCTTACTCGGCCACTGCTTTTACACCATAGAAGAATTCTTAAACTGCCAAATAAACAGTTCTCATTGAGGCATATAGGACGATGTCTTGTTCAGTATTCAATGTGATTGTTATTCTGTATTTTTATAAACACTTTGGACATTCCATGTGAAGGACTAGCTGTAAACTTCATTACTTTCAAGCTCAGACTCACCTATTCATGTTATGTTTGATGATTTTTTTTTCATAATGACTTGCCATAAATGCACCTGTATGTATAATATGGTTAAATAAGTATTACTTCTACTATAACGCAGCAATCGTGTTTATAAGTGTGTTATAGGCCCATGACCTCCAAAGAATATTTCACATCATCCATATCTAAAGCAGGCCACACGCAGTAACCGCAAGATTAATGAACAAACTTCGTGTAACGTATAAGAGTGCGGAAACTCTATCTAAATTTATTGAAGGAATAAATTCTATTCCAGGTTTACGTGACTAAAGCCAAAAGCAATAAAATCAAACGCTGTAGGTGTATACGTCCCGCAGGTGTAATAAATTTTGCTTAGGAGAACGTGTCTCCTATAGTTATTACGAGACCCTGGAAGTGTCTCTATTGGATTTGCTCGGAGTTTACTGCGTCATATTAATTTTCGATATTGCGCGGATTTACGACAGGGGATATTAGACATCATGGAAACTGGGAGCCGTGCAGTTGAATGGTCAGGCAGTAAAATAATGACGATCAGTTTGGTACCCAAATGCGAGGATGATTATCGGAAGATCATACGTCTTTTTAAGGAGGAACATATTTTCGTCATACATTTCCTCTTTTCTCTGAACGAAACATCCACGCCGTCATCAGAGGGGTCCCAGCATCAGCTACCGAGCAAGAAATCAAAGAGGAGCTTGAAGGGATGTGTTATGCTTCCCACGACAGAACTCGCCTGAAGCGCAATGGCGGTTGACGATGCCTTTTGTAGTGGTAATTCTGCCAAAGACCGAAAAAAGACGGTAATTTTTTAATGAACATGAACTTCTGAGACTGTGTATCAGAGTCGAGGTTCAAAAGAACTCTTGAATGATAGGACAGTACCACTGCTGTCAAAAGTATGGATAGGCTGCGCCTGTGTTTGTGCCTAAGTCCTCATGACACATCTTTATCCTAAACAGGACAAGAGACACTCAAATGTGCGAACTAGGGTGGAGATCACCCAGCAAATAGTATCACCTGTAGATTCACGCTTGGGAGGAATCTGCAGATCATCGCACAAAGGCGAGCCATCTCACACGCCAATGCAACCGAGGATACAGTCTTGACTTCACCTGCTGCTTTCAGCTCACCCTCGACCACCAAGCGTGGACTTGGTAACAGCGCTCAAGTCCTTACAACACGTAATTAGTTCCCTGATAAGTGCCAAACAGGCCTTGCAGGCGGCTCTCACAGTGATCAATCAAATCGTGCAATTTTGAGCACAACTAAATTTTTACCTTTTTACTCTTCATATCTATAGGTGAGAGGAGTATTGTGATCGCGAAATTTTTCGATTTGAAGATAGTACGCTTTTTGGGCATTTAACGATATCTACATAACGAAAATCCATATCACTCTTTTCCGTCGGACTGTCTGTCGTCGGTATGTCTATCTGTTTGTCTGTTGGTGGGCGTTTTTCTAGCCTCATACTTAATTGCTATATGGATTGTGATGAAATTTGGACAGCGATATGCTGTGGAGTCCCAGTTGGGAATGCTCCTACAATTTGGGCGGCAGAGCAATCAGCAGAAAACAAAAAAAATCGATGATTCGGTTCCAAGGATATCCCAGACTACAGACTCATTCTATGGAAAAATAATAAGCTGGTATCATTGTAATGTGTGCGAAGTACTGAGCCAATCAACTTGACTTCATTTTTAGATATCGAACCGCAAAATTAACCGTTTTGGTTATGTTAAAAAATTACCGAACTCAAATCCACTATGTCAAGCTATACCCTCCAACCGACGAACCTTTTTCCTCTTTGAATGTAAAGAGGCGAATGAGGTCTATGAAAGAATTTGATGTATAGTCGAATCCCGATCACAAAGCAGAAAACCAGTTTAAAGAAGGGGGGAACGCTTACGTAGAATACTTGACTCTTTACGACAGGAAGTCATTCATGTAGTGGTTAAAGAGTGAGTAAATAACGATTTTATTTATTCTAGCCACAAAATGTTCTTTGCGATGCCTAATCTTTCCTTTTGTTACGCTTACGTAGAATACCAGACTCTTTACGACAGGAAGTCATTCATGTAGTGGTTAAAGAGTGAGTAAATAACGATTTTATTTATTCTAGCCACAAAATGTTCTTTGCGATACCTAATTTTTCCTTTTGTTTCAGGTACGTATCGATTGTCGACGAGTTGTGGCGGTATGGACCAGATATGTACCCTTCAGGCTCTTCGCACATCTAACGAAAATAAGGTTTGGGTTAATACCTAATTTGTTTCGTTCATGTCAAGTAGAATCAACGATGTTTGTACAAGATAGTAAAATATATGCTTCTATTTGCAAAGTTTTTCTGTTAATGTTTGTACTTAAATAACTTTTAAGCTGACGTTGAGTCCCATGTGGTTCCAAGGTAGAGAAAATACATACCCTTATCAATTGAGGCTTCTTCTATATATTTTGTAACGTTCTGAGATGACAATAAACTTCAAGATTCTAAAGTGGTTGGACAAAGCATCATCAATAATAGCCAATACAACTTCTTTAAGCAAGAGAATCACATTGGACAATCTGGTCTTCCTCATTCATATGTGGATTAAAGCAATTGAGCTTTCATAGAACATTTGAAGTCATCATGCTCAATTTAATGAAGACTCTACAAAGGGTGGTATGCGAGGGCTCAAGTTTGTTTGTGGCCTTATGTTAGTCATCGGATAGTTTTCTCAGTAGCCGGTCCCCCCTTTTGGGATGGTGGACCGATTTGTATCGGCTTCAGAGATATTTCCAAAGAACGCCCATGTACCCCAAGATCGACATTCCTGATCCAATGCATCCAATCTTGTCGTACGTACACGAAATATAAATAATCGACAATGAATTTATTGTTTCGCGGATGACAGTGGTCTTATGTTCCACATGGAACCAGTCGACGCACTACTATTCTCAATAACTGTGTAATGCATCAGCGGTAGTGACACAAAACTAACAGCATCAGGTGACGCAGGACACCCTCACTAGCCTCGAAAGCTCATAGTGAGGCTATTAGCTGTCACCAGAGCAACTAAGACTGACCATAATAGAAGTCGCTTTCTTATTATAGAGGGCTTAGGAAATTGGCTTGATCGCAAGGACAGAAGCACTCGGACAACCGAAGTTGTGAGAGAGAGTCTGCCCGCCCGACGTTTAACTAGCTTGAGTCATCTGATCACATGTCCCACAGACGCAACCGCGTCCATCCGACATGCCACCACGACTCGACTTCTTTCCCCTCTTTCTTCTTCTTTTTTTACCTCTGCTCTATCTCTGTCTGCCCCGAGCATCATCGTGAACGATATTCTTCGCAGTGCGAGATGAGGTCGTAATTATACCATTTAGGAATATCTTCGTCTAATGTTGTGATCGCTCTACCTTCTCCTTTGCAGAATTTTGTTTACCATCTCATATATAATGTTCCATTCCTCTACGATGGATAACATGAGCGGGACTATAGTCTAGCTCACCCTCCAGTTTTTGACTTGCCTGGTGTCTGTATAGCCCCCATCTGTCGCACAGAAACAGGGCATGCTTGACTATGTCTGCCGCCTCGCGGTGCAGGCATCTCCCGACAATTTCCCATCCTATCCTTTTCCTATACACTCGAAAAGGACCATGCCCAGACAGTGCCTGCGTTAGGAAATAGGACGTCTGTCGATGGCTGCATTCTGCCCCTTCTTTCATGGACGGTATTAGTCGTTTCGTCCACTGCGCGACATCGGTGGTCTCGTTCTATAGACTTTGCCACTTACTTGCTGTCTGTCTTTTAGCTTCAGGGCGGCATATCACATTGTCTGCTTTACCATGCGAGTTTCTCTGCAAGCTGTCTATGGCCTTCTGTTACATTTTCCTTTTCGTGGCTTTACATCACACAGGAGCTCCGTACAGGACGACCGACTATACAGCCTAACACAGTAGTGCCCTTTTGTTGCTACTGGGCCCTCCTGCATTCGGCATCAGTCTGACAGTATTGCCTCCTTCTTCTCAGCCTTTGCCACTGCTCTTTTAAGGTGTTTTTCGTAACACATATCGTTATCTAGTGTGACTCTGAGGTACACTATGGACTTGCTTGTGGGGACTTGTACTCCCTTTAGTTGGAAGACCATGTTAGCACACTTGCTCCTTAGGCCGCGCATTATAACTGCCTCCGTTTTCTCAGGAGCCAGAAATGGAATTTGTTGCTGATTAAGTTCCAGATTTACAATCATTGGTAACCTCTGGTGGTCAATTAACTAACAGATCAAGGTAGTGGATAATGTGGTAATGTGGGTCTCATAAAAAAAACTAAGCCCACTAGTTAAGCTTTATTATCTTCAACTTGTCACCAAATTGTTGACGAATGTGTATTTACAGTGCCTTCTACCATAGCTGTGTTACGTCAACAAAACCTACCCTTTATTTTCATATTTGTGATTTATGTCACCGCAGTCTTTAATCAAAATCTATGTTTTTATAATGTCCTAAGTTAGCTTATGTGTTATCAGTTGACCACAAAAAACATCAAGATAACCCACATTCATCCTTGGCTTAACATAACTGCTGGTTAAGTAGAGCTTTTCACATAAACCACTTATTCTGAAATGGATTGTTTTTGCTAACCACTAGTTTTCTGTTAACTACCGATTGTGTAGTGTAACTAACGATTGTGAAACAGGGCCTAAATGTGTACGATGTAGTGGAAAATTCCTCGCTATGTTGACGCTGTAAGGTCTTAGTGTACCACTGCAAGAATTCTGTAACCATCCTGTAAGAGGACGTAATAGCTGTTGAATGAGATAGGTCTTGAGAACTAGCTGAAATATAAGTGCTAAAGACCTACTGTTTGGTTTATTTACCTGTGAATTGATTGCTAGAGTACCTCATTCTTCTTCACAGATCCATTATTATACACATGGTTTTAAACAGACTACCCCGGATCGGTAGAATACAAAAAATCGATGAAAATATGGTGGAACAGTTTTTCGGGTCAGGACATTAAAAAGTTGCTAATTCTTTATATTTTTCTGTCTTTCAATTTCTTCACATTTGCTAAATTCATACGTAAAGTGATTACCTTCGCAATGAAAACATGTAGGTGTATCAAACTCATTACTACAATTTTTGGTTATATGATTCTCATGGCATTTCGCACATCTATGTTTACTCTTGCATTGTTTCGCCAAGTGACCATACCTTAGACAATTATGGCATAATATTACTTTTTGCACGTAGTTTGTAACTTCAAAAATGACGTGATTTATTGTCACATATTTTGGTAGTTCTTGGGTGTGGAAGCTAATCAAAATTTTATTTATTGGAACATATTTTATTTCCCCATTTTCCTCAACTTTTCTGTGCATACGTTTTACGGAGTTGACTGTGAATTTATAACGAAAATCAAATGGCTGAATTTTACTCATTAGGTAATCTTCCGATAAATCTTTGTCCACTAATACAATGCCTTGTCTGAAAACCATAAATTTCGGAATATAAAAGTCTAAATTGTATATTTTGAAAACATGTTTTGATTTGATTAAATTTTTGCCTGCCATTGAATTTTTGAAAATTGTACGAACTCTATTAAATCCTATTGATTCTATTTGTTTAATCTGATTATCTATTTCAGGTAGAGATTTTAATATTAGTTCGCCCACCTTGACTGGATTGAGCTTACCTACATCTTTTGTGCTATTTTCAACATAAACATGATACGGGCCCGTGTCCGTTTGCTCGTACAAAAGAAACGGTCGTTCATTGGTTTTTTGTGATGTTATTTCTGGTGCGGGGGATGTAGTTATTTTATTAGTTATATTTTCTCCGCTAAAATCAATTGAGTCTTGAATCATACTTATCTTTGACTCGTTATCCGCATCCTTTCTTCTTTTGCCTGGTGGAACACCTCCGCTTTCCACGCTCATCAAATCACCACTATTCCACTATTTTAGTTCTATTATTTTTAAATTGTCCTTATGCAGCAATTCGATCCATACACCTTATTAGTCAGAACTGAACTGAAAGAATCTATTTACTGTCTGTCTTTTCACCGATTATATTTCGAATATTAATATGATAATTTTTTCACTGACACCTCTTGTTGACGTGATACTGACACTGAAGTTCTGATTTATAATAATAATACTAATAAAAGGCCTTTATTTACCTAGCGGACATTCAGCGCTGTAAAATATCAACAAGGGCAGTAAAATTACAAATTGTGAAATTCTAACTTGCATATAAAACGTAACTGTAATACAAAAACATGAAAGGTACAACTCTATAGTTAATAATGTGAGATCTATACATGGTACTTCTATCGTTTAAAAAGGACTCATTTATTTTTAATAATTCGACAAATACAGTTGCGTATAATCTATGTAACGATACGTCTTGCAATGTTACTTCATTCAAATGAGAGACATACAAGGTAAACAATACTGGACCTATAACAAACCCTTGCGGCACACCTTATAAAACATCACGTAAAACAGAAACCGACCCATCATCTTTAACGCACTGTGTTCTGTACCTTTTCCATTTTCCACTCATCGTCCTGTATAATAAACGTAATAAAGCGGTAAATGCTGGCAAGCTGCCGCTCATCATCTAAGAGAGAACGAAAGGTTATAAATCATGCTAGCCATGCATATTGCATTCGTCTGCTGAGCCCCGCCGTTATCTGCACATATATTTCATCTTCGTAGCAGGCCTGGCCATAACGTCCTAATGGTGAACGTCCAGCGATTGTTTTAGTTTACAAGCTTATAGCGGTTACGAAAATTATGATAAAGCACATCGGGCACGAAGCTCATAAAGGCAAAGCAGCCTAGAATTATTGTAATGCTATAACTAAGAAATGGGGCTAAGTAGATTTACTTGGTGCTTCTCACGTATGTGACAAGTACTTGATTTTATCTACTTCCATTGAGTTATACAGCGATTACCGAACTACCTTTGAACAGGTAGTCATACTACACACGGAAAAATCTGTCGTTCTGTCAAAGACTTACGCTTGGATTCATTGGGACGTTACACTCAGCATTCCTCGAATACAGCGATGTTTTGTCCAATGAGAAGTGTATAGTTGGTAACGAATTATATCGTACTGTCAATTCAACTACAAGGTGTCATTGGATTCCAATGAATAATTCAATCGCAGCCTGTCATTGAATCGAATTTGTGTTTGGTAGTTGATTCTAAACTACTTTCTTTTCCTTGGACCAACTGATCGATTCGTTTGGATGTTTAATTGTATGATTTTGTATGAAGTTATAAGTAGCATGATATAAGAATTAGACATAAACCTGCACCAGTTGTTGCATTTTTACCTTAAATATAACTGTCTTACTAAATATCTACATTCAAATGTGGGTGTTAGTCCTTCTAAGCCCCAATTTCTCAGTAGGTCCTCCTTTTGATATATAACTGGACACATTTGAATCACACAACTGCTGATGCAATACGCAAAACTACGAGATGACACAACACGGCTAACACAACGAAACAACACAACGAAACAACCTCGTCCATGTTGTCGGGTTGGCGCCGATAATAATACTGAGATGATCCCCCTGTAATTTCTTTTCACGTTCATTGAATCGGGACATCATTCTCGCCCAATACTGATTATAGTTTAGCGAACAACAAGGGCCATTGAAACAAAATTAATTTTTATCAGATGAATTATCACGAACTGCTGTTGCAGTAATAATTTTTGTACATTGAATTGATTGTATGCTTTGCTTAAGTGAAGCATAGAGTAAATTTTGAAAACAAAAGGATGTTTTGATTGCATTTATGTCAGTACTGGTATTAGAAGGATTATACATATCGTTAGAACGAATATAAAATTATTTTGAATTTATTGGAGTACCTGTGATTACTTCGAATATAAGGATTGAATTCTTTCAATGACATGGATTTGAAACAACTGTAAATATATTTAAAGCGATGGAAAAACATCCAAATACTAATAATTGATTAGAAATGCAACAGTATTTTTTTCTGTGTACCAAACAGCGTGAATTATTTTTGGTAACTCACGCTCCAGCCGTAGGTTATGAACAGCGCCTACTAGATAGCAGTACCGATCTCTTGGAAACGCATGTGATTAAATACACGTACTGTACAGTATTTACTTTACTGAATTGAGGTTTAGTATTTATGTCGTACTATTAGTTGCTTCGATCGTAGATAAAGTATAGTATTCGACTCGCGGTAACAGTAATAACTCACGTGGTGATTTACAGCTCTCACCTACGGTTCGTGCTGCAAACTTCAGCTGCGTGAATTAGTAGCGTCAGTACCGCATCGTTGAACTATATACTATTAATTTTTTGTGAGAGCTGTTATCATTTTATTACATTACTAAGGGCCGAATTTTTGATGCATATTTAAAAGTTGCTCTTACGTGGCTAACAGATATAAAATTCGGAACGGTATTTCGCCACATTTTGAATTAAAGGCTACATAGCTGTGCGGTTCCAGTAGGTTGGCAGTAGTGTTTATTAAAATAAAGCTTATTGATTCGTCCGTTCAAATTTACCGCTGAAAATATTGTCAGTGGGAGTGTGTCATTGTAACATTCGGTTAAGCCACAGCCACACTATTCGCGAAGTTATCCAAAGTTAGTCAAGTACGAGGGTGTGGATGGTCGTTTTGCTTTCTTCAAGCTACTTTTAGTGCTTGGCGGTCTCTGCGCCGAGGAAAAGGACCGAAGTCACGAAGTGAAGTGACTGTCCACACGGCTTAGGCCCACCCGTCGAAAAAAAATGCAATCTCTAGTCCGAAAAATTCAAGCTAGGCTGGACCAGCTCGCAGCTCGACCTCAACTCAAATGGTGTGCCTCTATGGTACCCACTTTTAACGACCAAATTTAATGGCCCTTCTGTGTCTTTGGTTCTTCGTTCCTAGGCGTTTTAGGGGTTCCTAATTATTTTCTACTTTTTCTTGGGTGGGGTGAATTTGGGGATGTTGAGGAGTGGGAGGTTGTAATACTGAAAAGTTCTTGGGTGGGGGTGAATTTGGGGATGTTGAGGGGTGGGAGGTTGTAATACTGAAAAGTTTATTGTATTCGTAACGGGCTATCCATTGATATGTGAATGAAGATCCTAGCGGCATGATACACTTTTTTAGGTCCATCCAACATTGGCTTGCCTATTACAGAAACCAATTTTGTGATCTGAACATACGAGTTTAGCTTTATTGCGTTCTATGTATATTGCGTAAAGCGAAAATTATTGAATTGATGTTAATAAAATTTTGACACAGGATTTATTACCGCTGCGAGAATGGAAAACGACTCTGTTTTTGAAAAACCGTATCAGTGGCGGCGCAGCGATAATAAAAAAACCAAAAACATAAAATCAGCACAAACTTCGTTTTTAGATGGGTTGGAGGCTCTAGATCGTTTCACATCGTCCAGTTCAAGCATCCAAAAAATAATTGTGGCGGCCTAGTTCCTAAGGAGGGAGACGCAAGAAACTATTTACGAGGGTTTTTGTGTTGGATGTTGTTTTTGCGGGCGGATGGGCGATAATTTAGTTGCAAGGGGATTTTAGACTATAGTTTCATGCAACGGGAAATAATAAAATGATATCACCATTATGTGTGGGTAGTACTGAACTGTGGTACTGAGCCAATCAACTTGACTCCATTTTTTCTCGGTCAATGAAGAGTCTTTTTGAACAAAGACTTAAAATTTATACTGTAGGTACTGTTAGGCATAATGCAGAGCGATATTGGGACCTACAGACGCACCTGTTTTCAAGTACATGGTGGTAGTGCGTGCGTTGTCTGTATATAACAATGTAGAGAGATTTCAATTCGGCAATTGTTTCACTCGGTATGGAATAGTGCGGTGGCAGCCACAGCCACCTACAATGCGACTGCGTTCATTTGTTTCCACAGACTGTACCGCAGTGTTTATCTATGCGAAGTGTGGTGTGTTTGTTTCCAGAAGAGGAAACGTCCGACGAGGAAAGAGGATTTGGATAATGCAATGCCAGGTGGTGCTTACGATTGGGAAGTGTACTTGCGCAATGTTAGACGGATGTGTTTGCTGAAACTTTATGACACTGCTGTCAAACAGGCATCTCTGTCTATACGTGTCTTAAATTGGGTAAAAGGTTAGATTTAATAGCGACGGTGAGGTAAGCCAAGCAATTAGGTCACCTTTAACCCTTTTTGCAAATCCCAGAAAAGCTGCAATAAAAACCCTAATCTTCTCCCAAAGAACTCTTTTTGAAGACGTTCTGAAGAATGTTAGTACGTCCAAATACTTTACTGTTACCTCTTCAAACTCTGTCGTGCCAAATGTTTGCGCCATGAGGTTTTGCCACACAGCACACCTGCCAAAGAACGAGAGAGAAAGAGAGAGAGATAAAGATTCGGCTCTCCAGTATCTAAAGCAGATGCGTTCTTTACTACTAAATGAGCCATTTCTTTCAATCCAAACATTCATCAATTCACTGAAAGGCAATGCTGGCATTGCCTCTCTTTGTATCCAAAGGTGGAGAGTTTAAGAGTAGAGGCATATATACAATGAGTGTTAATTTGAAAACTTCCTACTGTGGACTTATCGAAAACCACTGTTTAAAAGAAAAAAACACCGAGATACGTCAAAAGGTTTGTCAAGGGGGACAACTATTTTAACCAAAAACTACTTCACCCCCTTGTACCCTCTGTCCCCAGTGTCATTCCCTCAAAAATTTTACGTGACGAGTAATACCTCATTTCGAAGGTACAATGTCGGAGTCCTTTATTTTGTCTTTTATTTTGAAGTTTGATTTTTTTAACTCGGTCAATTCGTTCTCAAAGAAACTAGAAAAATCGTAATGTATCTTAATTTGTTCAGATATGGAAAAGCACACAATGAGGGAAAGTAGTTTTGGTTAGAAAATTGTCTCCTTGACAAATCTTTTGACGTGGTGGGAAATGTTCAAATGCATATAAATATACGTACACCAATAAATCGCTTATTTCAGTATATCCATTTATGCCTGTGTGGGAATACTGGGACACGCACTATCCAAAATATTTCTGTTTCGAGCCTTTGGTACTTAGTTTAAATTTGAGTTCTGTTGGATAACAATGAAAGCTGTTACTTGAAGTTATTTAAGGTTTTTTGAATACCAGTTCAAATGGTGTATACTTTGTGAATGTATTTACGCTATTATTATATATGTTAGGGTTGAAGTGTTTACTTTGATAGTTTATACGCTGTAGCTGGATATTATAGAAACGATTCAAATGTCTGGTTATTTTGATGGCAAATCATATTTCTACTAAAATAGCCATGAATATTGGTTGGTTTGTGTACTATCCAGCTAGCTTACAAACTATACAAGATATGCCGCTGAATTATAATAACACAAAGATATCACACATATTAACCAGTGTTTCTGGTCAGTTTACAAACTATCCACATCATTTGGATAGATGATGCACCTAATGCCTCTAGTACTACAAAATAACAAACTCGTTGGTTAGTATGTAAACTAACCAATCCTCTTTGGTCACTTTAGTTTAGAACAATAATTTTTAGTCAAAAGTTAAGTTTATTCATAGATACAGCATACAATTGCTATTACTACCTAAAAATAAGTAAGACAAACAGAAATACTATTTGTGTAACTAAATATTCATACAAAATAAACCTCTAGACCCTAAAACCGCAAAAAAAGGAAATTATTGTTCATTAGAGCATATTACACTGCTGTGGCATTTGCTGTTACACGCATATCCATAAGCAAGGCGTTTGCATTTTTTATTTGTGAGTTTTCCTGCAATGACGGCGCACATAGCCGTGGGTTGAACCGATTAGTGAAAATTATAAATTCGTGCTTACATACTATCCAAGAAGTTGGTTAATTTACATACTAACCAAAGAGTTGGCTATTATGTATTTCTAGAGATATTAGGTGGATACCTTATCCAAATGATGTGGATAGTTTGTAAACTGACCTGAAACACTGGTTAATATGTATGATATCTTTGTGGTCTATACCTTACCGGCATATCCTGTACAGTTTGTAAGCTAGCTGGTTAGTATACAAACCAACCAATATTCATAGCTATTTTAGTTGAAATATGATTTTCCATCAAAATAACGAGACATTTGAATTGTTTGTATAATATCCAGCTAGTGTGTAGACTATCAAAGTAAACACTTTAACCGTAACATATAAAACACAGGAGTGGTACCCAAGCACTGCATAACTTAGAAATTCGTTTAAAATACAGGCCAAATTATCTCAACGTGACTGATTCAATTCATTCCGGAAAGTTTTCCGTTACTTGTTGAATAGGCCTACTGTAAATGGTAAGCAGCAACATTCCACATTCCATCCAAGAAAAGCGCTGCTGCTATTTCCTCTCACAATAATCGTAAATACGACCCTGATGGCCTTTTAGGACCGGCAGGAGGTGTATTTCCGGAAATGTATTCACTCCTCGTTTGAAGAACTTCAACAAAGCTCCAAAACTGCGAGCATCTTTGCATAATCACATTATCCTTATTAAGGCACTTTTATCGCTCCCTTCTGACTTCCAACGAAAAGCATTTAGCAAGTAGATGGATTTGTGTATCGAAACCTGTTATGCACAATAAATTGATGATTAAATTTCACTGCGGAAGAGCTGCCACACGATGATACATAGTAGCCTTTGAGGAACTAACAAGTTAATTATCCGTTTGAAAAACAGTGTTATTCATTCATGATTATTTATTCATGGATATCATTATTCTGTTGCAAGAATTACAAGTAAAGTCTAGAAGACATAAAAAATAATAATGGTAATGTCAGCTGCATCACTAAACTTGCTTCCGCATTTTCAGGACCCGCATTAAAGCTGTTGAAATTTGAATTTTATTTAAGATTTCACACAAAGATAAGCCGATGCATGGAATCTTCTACATCATCTAGAGTCTGAGGAGTTGACCGTCTCTTTCCTAAGATCTAGCGTGTTGAAGTTGAAGACTGAGGGTGCATTTAGCATCTTGGTGTAGTAAGGCTATTGGAATATCAGATGCTCGTTGTAGAGCTTGCCTCAGGTGCCAGAGATCCTAATTCATCTATCTCGACGCACGCTGGGACGGCTTACGTCTATCGGCACAACATGGTCCTACAAGTGCCATATTACGATTTAAGATACTGATACGGTATATACGAGACACCGGTGGTGCCATATGCTTCAGGGAGTAGTCTGTTGTGGAGAACGAGAGATGCCGGATTTACAGAAACTACCTCACGTTTGAGCTTGTGTAGGCAAACAAAGCCAACATACTCCTTCTAGACCTCCAACAGAAGGCGACGTTCGTTCGAGTTTCTGTCACCTGCAGAGATAAACATAGTGTGAAGGAGGAAGAGCGGTCTAAATTTCAGGAGGTACTCTAGCAACATCGCAGGCTTTGGCCTGATTACACTGTTAGGCCGTTGGTAATGCACATTGGATCACTAGGTGATATGAAGAATACGCTGCGCGCAATGCCAATGTGCCTTGGGTCGCTTCGTCTATACTAAGAGCGTACGATTCGTGGACCCAGTGATTCCTAACCTCACAATGTGAGAAGTATTCACTGGGTAATAGAATAGTAGTTCAGTGTATCGGAGCCCGGGAGACACCGTTCTGTTTTAAAATACTGATCAATCATCAAGACGTAATAACACACACATAGCATTCATGAGTTTTTTTTATCAGCAGAGAAAAAACATGATGGTTTTCTTAATGTTTGCAAGATGTTAGAGCTGCACGCACCGCTCTTTGCGGCGACTGGGGGTCCTACCCAGTAAAAAACCTCTGCATGCTGCCTCTTCTCCACACAGCAACGGAACTACGTGAGCATTACTTCGTTGCTGCGGGTGTCTGGTTAATAAGCAGTCTTAGTCTTCTTTTTTACGGATGTCAGGTCGTCTTGCTCATTCTGGTCTGTCCTGCATACTATTACATTTAGTTAGCATGATGCTCTTTGCCATATCCTGAATGGCCAACCAGTTGTCTTGAGATGTTAGCATGGAGGTATGACATGAGGCAGTCCTGCTGGAACCGGAAGTCCTCAAGACCAATGTGTTCCAATTGGTGGACGATAACTGTGTTATCATATCACAACGCCACCCGTCATTCTTCTTTAATGCATAACCTTCTTTGCCTTCACAAAAAATTAAGTCCAACTACTCTTCTAGGGTACAATACACACCAAACAGTACCACGCATCGCTTTTTGATGAACATTTTGTACATTTTCGAAGCTCCAAACGTGATCAATGAAGCTACTAGGTTAAAAATGGGCTTCGTCATAGCCGGCTTTGTTAATTTAATATATTTTTTCATGGTCAACCTCCCGCAAAAGCTGAAATCCTATGGCGCTGTAAAAGCGCTGCGAGAGGATGAGTGTCGGTGCATGTTAGATTTACGTGTAGAGTACGAGTATATACAACAAAACATTGTCCTGTTGATACAGGAATGATTTCTGGGAGTTACGGATACCTATTCTATAACATAATGTTAAACGAGAAAATTTACAGTTACAAAGGAGCTATGTAACAAAAGCTACAATCCGACAAAAATCGGATTAAAGTATTTGAAAATATTTTTACGTCTTACTATTTTATTTATGGATCGACCTTATTTATACTTTACATGTTATTAGACTAAACTGAATTTACTCTAGAAATACTGTGAAATTTAATTTTCAATAGAAGTGAATTCACACCCTATATCCATGAACAGAAGACACACATACACAACAAGGTTATAAAAAGAGAGATAAAATTATGACAATGAGCTTTATTACAAAACCTGGTATTTGATTACATGACAATTCTGATTCAAAGTACCTATACTGAATACCAAAATCTTCCTGAATTTGCAATAAAGTTGTCTGCATTTCAATATATATTTCATTTGGCAAGCATGTCAAGAAATTTTTAAATAATATTAATTTTTTACAATTATAGCTTTGAACATTTTTTAGACATTCTTGTTGGTAGGAGTTTAGAAACATATTTTAATTGATCAAATATAAGTTTTATTTGGTAAACAGTTCAGTGAAGGTCGACCTTACCCTGGATCCTCTACTACAATGTTTGTTGAGTTCCGAGTTGAGAATTCGGATTTATTTTTTCCTTTGTCCTTTTCAGGTAGTTGTAGCCTGTAGCACTTCATACTAATTTGATTTCGTTCTCGTTCCGGCCAAGTTTCCGCACATACTTCCAACTTTCCCGTTTTTCGTTCAACTCTGGAATACTGCACTCAAAACTTTCGCGAAAACTACTGCTCCATGGCATGCACATACATAGTACATACTTCCCTCAGAAAATGGGAATTATTCTCCCTAACACCGTTACCGCGCAGAAAGTCGAGCCAAGAGAAAAAAGGACCGTAACAAATTCAACTCTTAGTGTCTGGGAGCTCACCAGATGACATAAACTAACATTTTAAGACTGCAATAACCATTGAAAAGCGAGAAGGACCACATTTATTCCCTTTTCGCTCAGCAAAACGCAAAAGTTTCGTCTACGATGGGAGAATAACGTCACGAAGTCAGGAGGGTGGTCGAGATATTTTCACTCTCGTCCTTGGATAAATCTTCGTTTTGAGCTCTCCTGTTCTTAGCAACTTTATGACGCACAGAAAGGATATCGGTCGCGGTAGGAAGATAATCAGATGATTCACAGCCCACGATTAAATGACATTCCTATTGACATGCACAAGTTTTAAATTTTTCTGTTTTTTTTTTGTTGTTTTTAATTTCGTGTACATCAAGTGTTAAGTGTTTTATGACGTTTTTTACTCATATCATAATTATATTCATCTATTCGAATACATTCTGATTGACATCGTGAGTGCGATCCTCACTTATAATCATAATATTGTATAATTATTGTTATTTTCTTTAAGAAATGTAAACCTGACTCTTTGACATGTTCTATATCATCTGTGATGATCAAAAGAATAAAGATTAATCTATCTATCTATCTATCTATCTATCTATCTATTATGATGCAAAATGTGCCAAAAATAGACTCGTGAATGGTCCGCCCATTTTTCTTGACACGATTTTATTTTCTCACACCGATAGGTGAGGACATAACGAAAATCCACGTCACTCATTTCCGTCGGTCTTCCTGTCGGTGTGTCTGAATGTCTGCCTGTCTGTCTGTCTGTCGTGTTCTTCTACCCTCCTAATCTCAGTTACCGCTGCATGGATTGTGATGAAATTTGGGTTACGATATGCTGTGTGATTCTACTAGATAATGCTGCTATAATTTTGAAAATCGGTGCATCGGCGGCGGAGTAATTAGCAAAAGACAAAAAAAGTTAAATAGCCCTCAAACCTTTTTCCTCATTTCCTACTGTTTTGGGGGGGGGGGGGGGTGAATTTGGAGTGGTTGGGGGATGGGGGGTTGTACAACTGAAAAATTTGCTGTATTCATAATGGGCTGTCCATTGACCTGTCTTGCATGTTTTTTTGCGGGCGGGTGGGTGACAGTTGGTTGCAAGGGAATTTGATGCAATGGGAAAACAATAAAATGGTATCATTATTATGTGTGGGAAGTACTGAGTCAATTAACTTGACTCCATTTTTTTATACCAGAGTGCCGCGGCTCCTATGAAAAGCTATATTAGGGGCAATTTGTTGATGTGGGACTTGAATAGCTCTTTGGCTCGTGGGCTGAATAAATGCATTTCCTGCTAGTCTATTCCAAGCCCTGGACGCTCTGGGAATAAAACCATGGTGACACGGCCCGATTCTTGATGTATGAAGAACGTCCTTGTAATGAGATGCAGCGATCTCGTGGCTGCATATGATGAGCTTGATAACTGGTAGAATTATAGAGGATCAGTAAGAGAAGCAGATTCCGTTTGAGAAAGAAAACTAAGAGGTCATCAACCGCACGTCGGTCGAATGGAGGCTGGAGCTGGCGCGTTAGGGTTTGGTCACAGATTAAACGAATTGGGGTAGTAGGGGCAACAGCTCCCGAGATACGAGAGCAGGCCAGGCTTTATCTGGGCTTTATACAGAGTGAGAAGGTCGGATGGTAAAAAGTACTTTAAGCTCTAAATAAGTACCATGTTTTTTTCCGGCAGCCGGAAATGTCGACAAAATGTCTTCATGCCAGACCGTGCTTTCTGTAAAACTTGAAAGGGTGACATCTTGTCAGCGCCTGATCGTTTATTACAACCAGGTGCTTGCTTGGGTACTTTTCGTGTGAAAGGTCACAGCACTGGGTTTTGGAAGCATTGAATTCTACTATGTTCTTGATCCCCTAAGCGGTAATGGTCTCCAGGTCCTTTGACAGCGAAGTAACCGCTACCAGGCCTCTACGTTCGAGCTCGACCACAGAAATCGGTCTATTGCTTATGATGACTGGGTGCAAGTACTGTTATCCGCAAAGCTGTGGATGTTATGGAGGAAAGACGAGAATTTGTCTGCCAAGATAGAGGTTACAGGTATGGTCTATAAAACTTTTCTTCTTGGATAGTTTTTGAGTTGTTTCTAATGCAGATCACACCTTTAAATATTTTAGGCTCCGCCCCTGATAAGCATTAAAATTTATAATCACATCAAACTCTTATCAATTATGATGGATTGAATCTCGGATTGAATGCAAGGCGCACCAAATTCCTTCTACTGACAAAAGCATTTGCTAGTTTTGGGATATATATCTAAGAAAAATCAAGGCTTAGTTTACAAAGGCATCAGAACTATTGCTGTAACAATGGCATTAGTTAACGTTATGCTACTGCTTCTTTCCTATCTTGAAATTTGCAGTACCAACCTCACAAGCAAAATAACAAAAATGTTTCCTTTACTGCTATTTTCTAATTATCGAGGTACGCTATTAGATTGTTTTCTGGTAAGATAGAGTGCTTAATATTTTTGAACTACCTGTCCAGTATTGGTTGTCATTTTGAATCTGCCAGCTTAGCAAATGTATAACTAGGCCCAAAAACTGCAGAAGACTGCTAATGTTATTTCAGTTTTTCAGTCCAACTGTCTTCTCAAATAATAGTTATTTTTACTATAAAAAACATATTTTACTTTTTCAATATAGTTATATTGATTTTCCAACAAAACGTTATAGAAAGCGAATGTAGTTTATATAAACTAAAAAACACGCTTTTAGAGAACATCGGACTAACAGGTTGAAAATAGTTTTTAGGATAAGCTTAAAACATTACTGAACGGCAAATGCCTTGTTTACAATGATAGTAGTATTTTCCGTTCATTACTGTTCTAAGCCTGTTTTAGAAATTATTTTTTAGCGTTTTCGTCCGATGTTCTTTGAAAGCGTGTTTTTAGTTTTTTTGTTTTCTTTTTATTCTTTAGTCAACTTTATAACTGCGTGTTTTTTTTTCGTTTTTTTAAACTGTATTTATTGATACTCTGCGTAGATGAGCAATTGTTTTTTATCAATATTATTAGCATGAACGTTACCATGACTGCATAAACGATAATTAAAGCTGTCCATTTTTCTCAATAAATTTCCCAAAAATATCAACCCCTAACAGTTGAATTTCACGTCTTTTAGGCTCTCGTCGTTAGGCCTTTTCGTAGTACTAACATTTTCCCGCTAACGTGCGGTCTATGATACCTCATTGACTATACTATGTACTGAAATTCAACAACGCACCGCATCTGGGTAGTGGGATGCTATGTACGTACCTTTCGGCGAAGTCTAAACGTTGATTTTCAATTAGTCGGCAATAGCAAGTTATATACATTATGGTATGCTGTAAAATGCCAAATTATATTGTAGCTGTCTCTTGCATTAGCAATTCCGTACCACATATAAATACGGTAGTTTTCTTTTTCCTTGAACAAGCAGTTTCCGTATCGTATGGATTATAGTGACCAAAGGTTTGAAGAATGGGCCAAAACTATTATGCACCGAAACGACGCAAGCATGGCATTTACTGGAAGTGATGTTGAGCTGAAAGATTCACTTGTGGAGAAAATACATGAAGAAGACTTAGTCACAGACTATAATCCAGATGGAGATGAAACGCAAGATCGATAGGATGAGGCTGCAAGTGAGACATTTTCCACTCAAGGGGAAGAAGTTTTACATCGAAAAAAATAAGTTTAAGTGACAGTTCAGGCTCTATAGTTACTACAAGATCTGTGCATGGAATACTGGACTGTGAGCTTTATCAAAGCTTATTTTTTCAGACGTAAGGACGAAAGATCACTAAATATCAGAATCAGAAAGCACAACATTGAAGTCACTTTAACTGGGCAAAGATCTGATTTGAATGTGTCTTAGATAGAAAGTATCTGCTAAATTCTCAAAAAATAACGTTTTTCTTATGTTACACTCATTTCATGTATCGGTTAATGTAACAGAAGATTTTCAATAATAGCATATTCTTGTCGTTCATTTATTGATAAATATTTACAATATAAAAGTTGCTTCACTCATGAATATTTAAAAAATGATAGCGTTATTTCAGACCGCACATTAGCGGTTAAAGGTTAACAAGGTTAAAGTGTCTGGGCCATCTGTTCGTCAACTGGACGACTGGTCAGACATCAAATTCGTTTGCGCGGCAGAGTGCTCGCTCCGAGCTATTAATCCAGAAGAGAGTTACAAGCTCACAATCAAACAAACATACAGGTGAAGCTATTAAAAGCATCTTAACAAGAAAAAGCTTGTCGCCGTGGAACGCAACAGTTGCAAAGTTCGCATTTCGTCACTGTGGTAGTGAGCAAGAGGTCACTGTCATAATCAGTGCCAAATTTTGAAATAGCCACCGTGATCAAGATATCTAGTGGTAAAATTTAGAACGCAATGTTGTGTGTGTGGCCGTGATAACCAGATTCTTTTAGAATGCATGTGTACCAGCTCAGAGAGAGTGAAATCAAAACAGAAAAATGTTTATGTTGTTTTTTTATTACTTGTTTCTTAACATTGGTTTTGTGTTTATTAATCATGAGTGCTTTGTATTTGATACATTTTACTGATAAAGAATTTATATTTATATGTTGAAATATACCACTCAAAAAAGTCTTAATAATAGTGGTTCTGGTAGCCTACCCTTCATCCAATCACAGAAACTCCGAATTCGTTCAATCGTCTATTAGCCCAAAAGGATGTAAACAATACGTAATGTAAACTACAATATAACATGAGAATAATGCGCGTCGGACCGTACCGCTGCGCTGCCGGTCGGTTACCCACTGATCCCCAAAAATAAGTATTCTTATCAGTTCGGTTCTTCGACGTTGCCGCCTTCACCAGTTGATCCACCCGGCACCGGTCTTCACAGTGGTCAACTGGATCTTATTGTTGATATTGGTATGATAAAGTAATGGTTATAAACATTCACAGTCTAAATGATAAATAAAAATAATAATACATTGTGGGCTAGGTCTCTGTTCAACGTCAGGGAGAGAAATATGGATGGGATATAGAGAAATGTAAAATATAAACTTATATAAATAAATATAACCAACAGATAAAGGAGTAAATAAAGGATGTAATTGGAAAAGGATATCGAAACCGTATAGCGCGTAACCAGGACCAACCACACTTAACGTGCTCGCCCACTTAGACGAACCGTCGCGAACGGAAGCGGCGCGAGGCGAAGCGTCATTTAACCGATGTCCGCACACTGGGGCGAAGCGGCGCGAAGCAGTTGAACGAGGTACGTTGTCTAGTGAGGTACGATGAGCAGTTCATCAGAAGATGAACTCTTTGTATTGAGTTTATTTGCCACTATGGAAGAAGAAGAAAAGAAAGAGAATAAAAGAAAATTCTGGGTTCATGACATAAATCGAAAAAGAGATACACATGGTGAATTCCATGATTTGTTTAATGATCTTAGACAAGAATTTACAAATATTTTTGTGTCAGAGGAAAAGTTTTTTGAGCTACTTTGCATTTCATTTTATCACCTATTTCTTCCCACGGATTTTCCCTGATAAGCGTATTGTGGTATCTTGCATCTGTCAGATCATATAAAAAGGGATAACTTTGAATATGCACAATAAGTTCCTCTTCATTCATTTTACACTTCCTAAAAATAATTTTATTTATAATCAACACAAATATATATGCACCCATTCCAAATTCCAATCTAAATACCTATTTTCACAATGACACCAAAAATAATTAAATTACCTTTGTAATTGATGTCTTTGTACCACGGCCAGAGACTGCAATTTAGCACCACTTCCTACAAAATACAACTAAACACTGGAAATATGGGAGAGGCATCAAGAAATATTTGGATCTTCTCGCCGCCTGGTACCGCGCATTCAGGCGAAGCGAAGCGTCAAGAGGAACGACGCCTAGTTGGTCCGAAGACAATTCGCGCATCAAACGACGCGCCTCTTTGCTTTGCGCCGCCTGCGTGTGCGGGCTGCCATATAATCTCGCCAAATCCACAATTTTCTTCGCGCCGCTTCCGTTCGCGATACTTCGTCTATGTGGGCGAGCACGTTTAGGCGTTCTAACTGACTAAAGCTTCCCTTAACTTGCCACGGTTTCCGCAACCATAAAATAAATATCGTCCATAAATAAAGAGAATCAGTAAGGATTGAAATAGATACACAAAGGTGTCTCTGCTTACAACCAGCCTGCAATCCCTCAGGACCTAATACCTTGAGTAGACGTAAATCAGAGACCCAACGCCATACAATATAGTCTTAACAGCCGCATTTATAGTACAGGTTCTGAAACACTTTAAATATTGTAGCCAGACCACATTAGTTAATAATACAAAGTCAAAAGACAACATACCTACAAATTATCTGTGGAAAACTAATAAAAAATCTCCTGATAGCTAGCTTTCTGTTTTTCTTCCTCTATTCCCTTTTTTAAAAATAACCCCCTATCGTTATAATAAAACAAATCTCTCTGACTACCAGTAACCAAGGTAACCACGGCCCCTGAGAACACCTTTTGTTAGATTCATGTAACAAACTATGTGCCAAATATGAACTATGAAGAGATTGTCTACTCTATGAAAAATCACTCATGATCTTACCAATAACAAAACATCTGAACAATATATGATGTAGTAAAAATCAAATACATTACTTATCTGAACTTCATGGAATGATTACACTCATAGACTTATGTTAAAAATTCTATGAATCATACGTCACTGCCGTCAATGTCAATCTTCGGTAGCGTGACAGCTAAAGGTGCATTCTAACGTATGGCAGCCAGAAGCGCGTTCCGGATCACCACACCGTTTACCGGTAATATTCTCATATAGTTCAGATCTTTGCCCTGTTGCAGACCCGGTTTCGTTCCGATCCAATTCTAATATTCAAATTCACCTCAAGCCAGCCAGCCGGAAAACTCGGTAAACAACTACGTTCCACCGTTCTGAACACGGAACTATTGTCAACGATGTAAACAAAATAAATATTAACCGGGAATGAACGCTGCATCGACTTGCCAGGAGCACTGTAGGTAGTTTGTTTGGTTTGCAATATATCTATAATAGCGTAAAGCTGCACTGCTACGTAAGCGAGACGATAGACTCAAGTAGATTTTCTTATACAGGGTGAGTCAAGATCGATGCGCCAGACTCTTATGATCAAACGATAACCCTATTCAGAAAAATTACTATGCGAGCGTATGTAGATTATAAAAATGAAGTCAGATTGATTGACTAAGTACTTCCCACACATTACGGTGATACCAGTTTATTATTTTCCCATAGCATGAAGCTTTAGGCTGAGATCCCCTTGCAACCAAATCATCGCCCCAATTTCACCCCCACCCAAAAAAGGTAGAAAACAGTCAGGATCCCCTTAAACATCTAAAAACGAAGTTTGAGCTGTTTTCATATTTTTAGTTTTTTGATTATTGCTACGCTGTCACTGACACGATTTCCAACAAGCATACGCGCTTACCATCCTCACCACAGTAATAATAATGTGTCAAAATTTCATTAGAATCAATTTAATAGTTTCGAGGTTACAAAATACAAAACGATCTGAAGCAATAAATACTCGTATGTATATAGAAAATTCCCCTTAGTTTCGGTAATAGGCAAGGCAATGTCCAAATGGACCTAAAAAGCTGATTTATGTCGCTAGGTCTTCCTTCACAGGTCAGTGGACAGTCTATTATTAATACAGCAATTTTTTCAGTTTTTCAATCCCCCGCCCCGCAACTGACCCAATTTCACCCTCACCCAAAGAAATTGATAAAATGATCAGGAACCTCTAAAACACTTAAAAACGAAGTTTGAGCTGTTTTTATATTTTTAGTTTTTTTATTACTTCTGCACCGCTACTGGCACGATTTACAAAAACCATGCGCATTTTCCTTCGTCGCCACGGTAGTAATACTGTGTCAAAATTTCATAAAAATCAATTCAACAGTTTCTTCGTTACATAATATAGAACGATCTAAAGCAATACTCGTATGTTTACACCAGAAAAAATCCTAAGTCCTTTGGCTTCTGCAATAGGCAAGGCAATGTTCGGATGGACCTAAAAAAGTTATTTATGTCACTAGGTCTTCCTTCACAGGTCAGTGGACAGTTTATTATGAAAGCAACAAATTTTTCAGTTTTACAACCCCCCCCCCACCCACCAACCACCCCAATTTCACCCCTACCAAGAAAAAAGTAGAAAATGATCAGGAACCCCTAAAACGCCTAAAAAAGTTTGTGGCATATTTAAAATTTTTCGTTTTTTGCTAATTACTCTGCCGCCCATGCACCGATTTTCAAAATTATAGGAACATTACCTACTACGACACCACAGCATATCCGTGCCCAAATTTCACAACAATCAATCCAGCCGTTATACTGAGATTACGTGGCTAGAAACACGCGTACAGACAGACAGACCGACAGACAGATCGACAGACCGAAGGAAATGAGTGACGTGGATTTTCGTTATGTAGACATGATAAAACATCCAAAAAACGTATTATCTCAGAATCGAAAATTTTCGCGATCACAATACGCCCCTCACCTATCGGTGTGGGAAGTAAAAGTAATAGCTTTTATACAAGAGTGTCTAACAAAAGAGTGGAATGGAATACCATGTATATTATTACATATTCACATTCCTTGGTCAATTTTAGTGTGACTTTATGTATCACATATGGGACCTAAACTGAACTGTTAAAGTGCAACACAAATATTTTTGGTATTAGCAGATATCAGAAAAATATCAAATATCGCAGCAATTATAAAACTTCTAATACTTTGATATTGCCGTCAAAATGTTGATAGTTATTTCAGTGGTTCCAATCTGCCTTGAAGTGGTGTTCTATCCATAATTGATTTGTGGTGTTGTCTTCTTCTTAGCATTTGCTGATATACGAGTACCTATTATAAATGTTGATGATTCCAGAAATCTTTTATGTTTTTTTGACACAAAAATTTGTATAAGCATCATAAAATATTGTATGTACAGGAAAGACGTAAAATGACAGTTTCTATTAATGTACACCGTTAAAACGACTAACAAATTCGGTCACAGAATAAAATGCCTCATCTATGCCTCAAGCGACAATAGTCGCTTAATTTTTACTTTAAATGCATTAATGCTATTTAAGTTTACAGCTGTAACAGCTGTTATCCCTGATGGATACGCTGCTGTCTGGAATTTGTAGATAAACTGTCTCAACGGGATCATCAAGGACTTCGATGATCGACAAAATTATTGCGGTGAGTTAGTATTGAATTACTGTTATATCTTCAGTAGAAATTAAATGAATTAGACTTTTCGGCTTGACCTTAGATCTTTTGAAATAACCTGCAGTCCTAGAAAACTTCCTAAACATAAACACTCGAACCCACGACTGGTACTTGGGGCTTTCGAAGTAGAGCTGACAGGGCGACCTTAGCTCAACTGGTAAGGGCGCCGGAGTACAAATCTGGAGGTCTTGGGTTCGAATCACGCCGCTTGCCGACTTTTTCCGACATTTTCGGGTACGAATTTAAATTGAGAAATCCACATGCGAATGTAAGCACGATAGTAAAAATAATTCAACACCATCTCTGTTTCGAAGCACCAAGGGCACAGCGCATTACCAGTATCTGTGACGCCGTGAAGCTGCATCCATTTAAGTTTTGTAGAACAATCCATCGCTATTCCTGCAGAATGTTAAGTAGTCCTCCAAGGAGATCCTCACGGACTTTCATAAAATTTCAACACTAACGAGTCAACAAGCTGCAAAAGTTGCCTACAAGCTAAATTCCAGACGGACGTGGACTGAACGTTAAACGCACCCTTTTCATCCTTAAACAGTACGTTGTTAGTGTTATTTAATTTTTCCGACACTCGTGATGTTTGGTTCTCATAAACGAAGTTTTGGAATGAGTGTGTACTTCCTGTTTTGCTAGGGATGAGCGTTATAAGGCAATTTATTGATAACAAGATAACTAAAGCCATCGTTTTCATGTTTACAAAGAGGGTCGTGAAATTCTGAGCTCAAGGCAATGTATTTTTTAAGGTACATGTATAACTAATCCACTCAAGGTTGTTACGGTCCTTTGGAATGTGAGGAGGGGTGTATCCTTGTAAGCAATGTAAATGAAGTTTTTTAAATGAAATTTCTGAAAAACCCCACTTAACCGGCCCCTAGATGAACTCACTGTGCACTATGTGCAAATGAAATACACACATATCACAAAAGGTATGTGACAAGCCTGTATACTCTCTTTGTTATTCAACGCATATGTCGAAAAGATTTTTCAGTTAGCACTTGAAGGCAAAATAAAAGGCATCAAAATGAATGGCTTCCCTATAAATAACCTGAGATACGCTGATGATACCGCAGTGGTAGCAGACAATATGGAAACCTAAATGTTATGGTAGACAAAACAAACAGAATCAGAAATGAATATTTCCTAAAATCAATATAACAAGAACTAAATTAATGATTGCAAGTAGAAAATAACATGCCAATGATCAACTTTTCATGGACAACCAACTGATCGACCGATTATATACATTAGTATGTGGGTTTAACACTAAATGGAAGATGACGTAGACATCAAAATACGTATCGCGATGGCCAGGAACATTTCTATGAAGTTTAACTATTTTCTCCTACATCAAGAACCGAGAAACACCGCTAAACCTCAGATTGTGGTAAAATGCTACATACAGGGTGAGTTTTTAATACCGGCTTGGTCGATAACTCTACTACTTTAGAATATAGCGAAAAAAGTTGGATATAAAAGTGGTATCCACAGATATGCTCCTTGCTCAGACAATATTTTGATTTATACAGGGTGATCCATAACTACGTGGTGATGCAAACATGCATTTTTTTAAATGATATACCCTATATATTATTCCATATTCAAATTCTACTAATGACTTCCGTTCTTCCAATATAGGGTATTGTTACATTATATAGGGTATATCAAAAGTTATGACCATTTTTATATCCAAATCGCTGTCAAATGAACGTACTGTATATCAAAAGGTAATGAATCAAAAATCATTTTTTTACAAGGATGGATAAAAAATATCATCTGGTTTTAAAATTGGCTATAAGAAAAGCCCACGACGCATATTCGTATGCAGGGTGATGAGAATGCAAAATCTAGATTTTCTCCCTTTTTATTAAATGTAACCCCCAATATTTTATTATACCAAAGAATTGCTTTTAATATGCTTTTGTATAGCACTTATTATGGCTGCATTCATTAGTTTCTGAGATATTTCGATTTTTCTTCAAATTTTAAATATACCTTCTATTTATTCACTAAAATTTATTTATTTTGAGAAAATGCTATCAAATTTTATTTTTGCTTAACAAGCAACTGAAATATAAACGACACGGTCCAAATAAAGTGTTTCTTCAATCTTTCAAACGCATTAGTTTTAGACTGCCTCCGTTCTGGATATTGCTGTTCGTGGTTGATATATTCTAGAGGCAAGTAGGCAATTTCCAAAGATTATGCTAAATACCTTCAGTGGGAAAATTAATTTTTAAGGCTTGTTTTTAACACAGTACGGAATTATTGAGCAGGTTATGAAAACTGTCAATTTTCCAAAGCATACCTGATAAATCTGCTTGATAATGATGCATCACGCCTACAAAATTGCTTCCTCAGCATACCTGACTCTCTTATCTCGATGATTCATGGTTTTGGCTCCATCAAATTCTATCATGACCTTATAATTTAGTTGTTTGTTTTGTTAAATAAAAACAAATTCGATAATACTTTCTCAAAATAAATAAACTTCAGTACAGAAATAGAAGCTATATTTTAAATTTACCGACAAATCGAAATATTTCTGAAACTGATGGACGTAGCGCTATACAAGTATAAAAGAGCGTATTAACATCAATTCTTTGGTATAATAAAATATTGGGGGTTACATTAAAAAAAAGAGAAAATGTGGATTTTGCATTCTACATCACCCTGTATACGAATATGCGTCGCGTGCTTTTTTTATGGCCGATTTTAAAACTAGGAGATATTTTTAATCCTTCGGTGTAAAAAAATAATTTTTGATTCATTACTTTTTGATATACAGTATGTTCGTTTGATTTTGGACATAAAAATGGTCATAACTTTTGAAATACCCTGTACAATATTATAATACCTTATATTGTGAGAAAAGAAATTATTAGTAGAATCTAAAAATGGGATAATATATAGGGCGTCTCATTTAAAAAAAATATTTTTGCATCACCACGTAGTTATGGATCACCCTGTATAAATCAAAATATTTTCTGAGCAAGGAGCATATCCGTGGCTATAACTTTTATGTACAACTTTTTTCGCTATCTTCTACAATAGTGGACTCACAGTGGACTTACAGTAGGACACTCACCCTGTATATGGCCAATACTAATGTACGGCGCTGCAACTTGGTCCCTCAGAATCAAAACGATGAGTAAAATCAAAACATGTGAAATGTCGACTTTACGTCGGCTTTTAAAAATCCAATGGACAGACCATATATTATGAACCAGGATGTATTGAATAGAGCCTGCACCCAAAGAGAGTTACCAGAAACCACAGATAAATGAGCAGACGAAACGTTTCAAAAAAAAATATATAAAAATAAAAATTTACGTACTGTCGAAGGAAGCAAAAATCAAGAAAAGAAAACCTCTAAGTATATATTATTCAGATTTGCATCAGGGTAGGTTCGCTAAAAAAGAGTCCTCTAGGAAGACATGAAACGTTTTCAGTGTTGGCTTTCGTGGGGTCAATAAAAAGTCTCAAAGGTGGCCTTCTTGCATGACTCGCTTCATCCCTACTTCGACTAGAACTTCTAAGGGAGTTTAAATTCAGGGTGTGGGGGCGGGGATATGTTAAACCAATACTCGACACATTTATCATTGACGTATGCTGGCTTAATCACTTTCTGACTAGACCTCCTCTCACCTGTGAGTAAGTAAAGTACACCTATTTCAGGCACCTCCATAAAGTTAATAAATGTGTACTGAAACTACTTATATCTCCGTCGTTCCGTTTGTGCGAAACAATATCTTGAAATTAACTGCAATTCGGATAAGACGACATCGGAACTCTCTTCAGAGTCATTTTCAACTATGTCTGTAATAATCCCTTAACTGGAGTATTCACTGAGCGGGCAATCTCTAGTAATGAAAGTAAAAATCTTTCTTTGAGGAAAATTATCTGTGTAGCGCTAGATATAACGAGCTCAGGAATGAAATGGCATTAGTCTTAACTCCCCTTTGTATACAACAGCCAATTTTGTTCGCAGAAGGGATTTCATTGGGTATTTGGTGATGACCAATAAAGTGCCTGAAGGCTATCGACTACGCCGATGATCGATATCGTATTGTAGCTTTACTGGTCTTTGCCTTTATTGGCCATAGAAAATACTTTATACCGATGCGAAGAAAATACGTGTCTAAAGTTCAATGCCATTTAGCAGACCAGGTCTTAAGAACCATTTATATCTGCTCGTGTTTCAAAGCTTGCTAGACGCGTTTATTTGGACGTTTGAGAAATGTAATTTTAGCTCCCACTGATTCACTGAAGTCACTGAAGGGAGCTTATGCAGAGCCTCTGTCTTTCCGTCCGTCCGTCCGTCTGATAGATAGCCAAAACTACAGGTGCTAGAGAAGAACTAAATACAGATTCGGAATCAGCATGAAAAAACTAGTTCGATTTTCTCAATATGGCATCCGATTTAAAAAAAGCGATTAAGACGCTAGGCACCAGTCCGAAAGGGCGTGGGTTCGAATCTCACTGCGGTCAACAACTTTTTTTTCTTTTTTTTAAGACTAAATGTTAAATTTGTGCTTCCAGTTCATTGAAAGATTTTCTTAATTTGACTATCTTTGGATTTTCCTTATTAACCATCATAATCCAGGAAACCGGGATATTTTTGACATAGTTGTGTTCAGCATTCCGTTGGAGGTTTCTGAATGTCATTAAGGTCCTCGGGTTGCATCGTTAAAGCTTTAAAAGTATTCTTGTGACATGCATTCACTATCACATCTTTTATATTATCAGCTCTGAAAGCTTTTGTTATTCTTTTTGCTTTTCAATTTTGAGGGAAGTTCCGATCACAAGGAGGTATGACTGACGTTAAACTTTTTTTTTTTCATTTTTAACACTCTCAGTGCCCTTTATTCTTCACTTTAACACAGTATTTTGCGGCACAACTTCTGCGTCTTCGCTCATTTTAACTAGTAATGCGATTATAACCTTAAAAACCCCATTACAGCAATATGTAACGAATTGGTACTTAGACGGCTTTTCCCTATAATTGCCTACTTAACCTGGACGTCGCGCCATCTTTTAACCGAGTATTTAACGTTAAAATATGGCACTTAGACTGTTTTGTACGATATTGGCGTGGCACATAGATTACAAAATTAATGAAATCTCAAATTCGAGCAATCCGGCACTTAGACGCTTTTGAATTTTTACGGTTCACATATATTTGTGAATTTCTTATAATCGATCAACTACGCGAATTTTTCGGAACTAAGATTGAACGTAATTATAAGACTAATATATTTTGGAGTAGTTTCCGGATATCAAAGATTTTGTATTCAATTTCATCTGCTATAGAACCCCCAGTGGCGTTTCGTGTTCTTGAAGCAGCAATTTTACCTACACCAGTTCCACGCGAGGAAACCTCTTTTGGTAAATTTTTATTAAAAAAAAAACAAAATACCACCTGAAAACTTTACTGGCCTTTGGGATTTTTTTATGGTCAGTCTTCCGCAAAGGGTGAAAGCCTACGGCGCTGTAGACGCGCTGCGAGAAGATAAGTATCGGTGCACGTTAGATTTGAAACGCTGTTAAGTTGTAGCCGTCGGGAAACAAATTTTGTGGAAGCTCATTCTACAGCGTCGCAGCCACCCTTCTTCGATGTTCCAGGCTGTGGAGGTCCTTACAATAAATCTGTCAGAAAAAGATCCTTTTGCCGAAGCAGGTGTCCGAATCATTCTTATAGTTTAAAAGATAATATTGTGCATTAGGTGGTTTTATACTAATATGGACAAAGTACGTAGTTTTACTGGCTGATAGATGATTAGCTATCGGGTACATTGTCACTCTTAAGAAGTTTGTTTACGTATACAGTCACACTGCTGTCTACATTCTCCCCTGAGTTGCTCGTTCCACATTAGCTTTGTCATTCAATAAATTCAAAATCCATCTATCTTACACAGATAGAAATCTGAAATCGGAATATAAGAGTATCTATTGTTTGAATGTTATTCTGTTGACGTAAACAACATTTATTTTGCTGAAACTTTTGTTGTTTCGATGGCCATTTCATTATTTGATAACAGTAAATCGTGTTGTTTCAATGAGCCCTATGATTTGTTTCGCTTGAATTTTTTTGACTATAACAAGAACCGTTAGGTACAAACAATCCGTTGTTTAATTGAATAGAATTGATATGATAAGATGAGTGCGCGTGAGCCTAAAATTATGCAACACTGGCTACAGCCGGGCACGTCACAGAACCGTTGCCGATGCCGCGCACCACTAACGCTCGCGCCAATTGCCAAAACAAGTGAGTCGTTTTTCATTCCGCTGTTGTCTAAGTTATTTTGAAATATTTGCGGAGCTCAGTGTTATAGAACTTATAGAAGTTTTGTGAAAGCTGAAAGTTCCTGAACCAAGTCTGATGTCTGCGGTTCTGCACTGAACATCTTATATTTCGTCATGGATGATGTCAGGTCATTATTCGTTCAGTTGGGACTAGGCCATTTGATATCTCGTTTTGAAGGTAGGTAGAAGTGATTTTTTTCCTACACCTGTTGAATATGCCCTGAACTAAGCATATTCAATATACAGGGTGGCCAATCGGGTGACGATAATAATTTTTTTTTAGATAGCCCGTACCGAGACCTATCCAAAACACCCCCATGTATGCGTACCGATTATTGATAGTTTTCGAGTTATGATTTTTTTTTTGAAAACTTAGAGATTTTCCAGTTTTTCCAAGAAATCGTCAAAAACAAAAACAGGAGTACTGTATAGCTTATATTTTTTTCTGCAATTATACTCATTATTGAGCCTATTTTAATATCCAAGAAAGAAAACCTGTAAATCCGAACAATAATTAAGTACATTTTGGGCCCAAAGTTTGAAATCTCTGTTTTTAATCAGGAGACCAAAACCTTCAAAATAAAATTAAAAATACTTATGCCTGGTTCTGGAGCTTCAAACTAATTTTAAAAACTTTGCAAGACATTGCACTTTCGAAATAATAATGAAAAAGTAGCACTTATGGGGACATTTTGCGCCGTACGTGAGTGTTAAAGGTAAAAAGGTGATAATTTACGAATTTCCAAAATGATTTAAAAAACTATTATTTTGCTTTATTATGACAAATTCAAGAAAAAAAACTCGTAACAACTAATAAACCCGATAATCATTGATGTTTTGATGACTTTTAATAAAAAAACTAATACCCAAATTGTGATTTTTGAAGTGTTTTTGCTATGTACTATTGAACTTCTGCTAAAGTAAATTGTATGGAAGGTTAACAAAGGAAAGGAATAATAAAACAATAATCTGACTTCCAATTTCATGGCAGAATTACCAGGGAAGCGATGTCATAGCATACGCCATCCCTTTCTTTGAGAGTAGCTTTTTGCGAGCTCATGTCGGCGAAGCGCAGCTGTGTTAATTAATTTTCGGTAATAGGCAAGGTAATGTTCAGATGGACCTAAAAAGCTGATTTATATCGCTAGGTCTTCCTTGACAGGTCTGTAGACAGCCTATCATGAATACATCAAATTTTTCAGTTTTACAACCCCCCACCCCCCAAACACTCAAATTCCACCCCCACCCAAAAAAACGCAGAAAATGATCAAGAACCTCTAAAACGCCTAAAAACGAAGTTTGAGGAATATTTGAAATGTTTGTTTTAATTACTCCGCCGTCCATGTACCGATTTCCAAAATTATAGCAGCATTACCTACTAAGACCCTACAGCATATTGCTGCCCAAATTTCATCACAGTCCATGCAGCGGTTACTGAGATTGCGAGACTATAAAAACGCGTACAGACAGACAGACCGACAGGCAGACCGACAGACAGAACGACGGAAATGAGTGACGCGGATTTTCGTTATGTAGACATTATAAAACGCCCAAAAAACCTATTATCTCAAAATAGAAAATTTTCACGATCACAATCCTCCCCTCACCTATCGGTGTGCGAAGTAAAAGGGATGCTACGATAACGCTTCCGAGGTAATTCCGCCATGGAATTAAATGTCAGATTGTTGTTTTATTATTCCTTTCCTTTGTTAACTTTCCATAATTACCATACCATAATTTAGCAGAAGTTCAATAGTACACAGCAAAAAGCACTGCTATTAATTTTTTTTATTAAAAGTGATTAAAACATCAATGATTATCGTACGTATTAGTTGTTATGAGTTTTTTTTCTTTAATTTGTCATAATAAAGTAAAATAATAGTTTTTTAAATCATTTTATAAATTCGCGAATTATCACCTTTTTACCTTTAACAGTCACGTACGGCGCAAAATGCCCCCATAAGTGCTATTTTTTCACTATTATTTCGAAAGTGCAATGTCTTGCAGAGTTTTTAAGATTAGACTGGAGCTCCAGAGCTAGGCATAAGTATTTTTTATTTTATTTTGAAGGTTTTGGTCTCCTGACTACAAACAGAGATTTCAAATTTTGGGCCTAAAATGTACTTATATATTGTTCGGATGTACAGGTTCTCTTTATTGGATATTAAAATAGGCTTAATACTGAGTATAATTGTAGAAAGAAAATAAGCCATAAAGCATTCTTGTTTTTGCTTTTGACGATTTCTTGGAAAAACTGGAAAATCTCTAAATTTTCAAAAAAAAAATCATAACTCGAAAACTATCAATAATCGGTACATATATATGGGGGTGTTTTGGATAGGTCTCGGTACGGGCTATCTAAAAAAAAATTATTATCGTCACCCGATTGGCCACCCTGTATAGTATGCTGTTGATTATCCAAACCAAAGTACCTTATGATTTTATACATACTTTAAATCCATTCTGGTTAAGATTGCAGGCATTTATAAGCAAGTAGATTGCGCGGATATTGTTTTTTTGTAATCAAATTGCCATGGAATTCAAACAAATTATGTTTTGGTGGTACATACCTCGCTCATATTTTGTTGAAGTTAATAGATTTGTTATTAAACCCAAACAAATGTTTGTTTAATTTGACCCCTGTGTTATTTGTCAAAAAGATTCTCTTCATGTTTTATTCACTATAGATTTTTGCACTTGTATAGGTATTTCATTATTGAGATAAGGCTATATTCATAAAATATTTTTTTATTATATACATAATATAATCACCGACATAATATAATGCACAGTGTTGAAAGCAACTGTCTATGATTTTTAAGGTATGACAGAATACTTAGATAGTGTACTTTGGTTGACCTAAATTCCCATTCATAAACAACAGAGGGGAAGGGCAGTCTACTCCACATATGTTTCTATACCTATACATATGCTTGCATTCTCAAGTCGTTTATCGATTATAATCATCAATTTAAACATTCCTTTTAGAACACAAGATTAACAACTAGTCAGTAGTGAAACCTTTGGAAATAAGTGACATCAAGGAACTGATCCCAGCACTAGGAGGCAGGAAAAAAATTATTTCACAAGTGAATAATCTAAATGAGATACACAAAATGATGTGAGTATGTTGCAGTTGTTTTCTTTTTAACTTTGTGGAGAAACAAAATTTCTATCAAAAATATAAGTAAGCACATTTTAGAACATAAAATATTCAGTTTTCATTACGATTTGATTTTTTCTTTTAATTCTATTAATATGTAACTACAAAATCGTCATTACCTGCATTAAATTTTTCTACATTATATTTAGCATTTTCATTTGGGAAGATTCAAATATACTCTATTTACGTATTCGTAGATGATGATATCCATATAAATTTTTTTATTTTCCTTGATTTCTATATAGATTATATATCATTAAGTCTGCAATAGAGACTGTTCATTTTTAGTTCATTTATGTTTCCATATCACTTGCACACATAATTGCATATATTTTTCTACTATTTTTTTTTTTTAGAAAACTGGAATTTTATTTAAAGTATTTATTTTTTATTGGAATTATAGAGATATTTACATTTATGTTATCGTTGAAAATAAATATTTTCATTGATTTAAGATTTTTACTCAGGAACCCGATGTCTCCATTATATTATGCTAAACTAGAAATTCCACTACCGTTTTTAGTGTGTATGTGTATGTTCTCTGTTATCAGATGAATATACATATAGTTAACTAGTCCAACACTTTTACTTCATAAATCTTGACAACTATATGCATTTTATAAATAACTGAATAAGATATTTATTTAACTATAAACAACTAACATTTCCATGAAAGCTATAGTAGCCTGGATATAACAATACGCTTACTCCGTATAAACAATTATTTGTTTGCTTTACTAAACTATAGTGATACCTTCAAAAATATGTTACATTGATATAAATAATCCATATTTTTCAAGAAAACAAATATGTGCTTTGGAAAGTCAAACAAAGTAGTTATTTCATTGAAAAACTGATTTACTTGGCCCTATACCAAAGCACAAATTTATCTGGGTGAAATATTTTTTTTTTTGTTTCAAACAATCTTTTCTATCTGTGTATCGAAGCTTTTAGATGATGTTCATGTTCATGTTCATTTGAAAACTTCCCACCACGGATTTATCGAATACCACTGATTAAAAGAAAAAACGTCGAGTGGCGTCAAAGGATTTGTCGAAGGGGACAACTTTTTAACTAAAAACTGCTTCTCCCCTTATGCCCTCGGCCCCCGGGGCCATTCCCTTTAAATTGGTTGATTGGTTTTTGAGATAACTAGAAAAAATCTTATGTATCTTAATTTGTTCAGACAGAAAACAAAAACACACGAAACTATCACTTTTTATTGCAATAAGTGTTCAAAATGTTGCCCTGTGTTGGCCAAAAAATGATGTAGGGTATGTTGGAAAATACCATCAATCCGCGTATCACTCAAACCATTGAAACCAAACTCAAAGAGATACTTGATAGGGCTAAAATATGTTTCTTCAATATGTTCTTCCAGTTCGGTAATGGCTAGACGACGCGCTTCAAGATAATTGGATAGTGCGAAGGGGACTCATAGAATGACCTGTTAGATCTCCTGATCTGACGCTATTCGACTTTTTTCTATAGAGCTATTCAAAATCTATTGTGTTTACTCCCAAACCTTGGAGTTTGGATGATCTTCGTCAACGCATCATTGAAAGTTAACATGATATCCCAAAACATGTTTTTGCAACTGTCCGTCAGGAATTCGAACATCGCCTATATAATTGCTTGGCCAATAACGGGAAACATTTTGAACACTTACTGCAACAAAAAGTGATATTTTGCGTATGTTATTGTTTTCTATTTGAACAAATTAGGATACGTAAACGAAAACGAATCGAACGATTTTAAAATATCAACCATCAAAGTAAAAGTCTCCAGCATACATTTGAAACAAGCTATTACTCGATACTCCTTGTCATTTAAAATGTTTAAGGAGATGACCTTGGGGGGAGGAGGATACAAGGGGTGTAAGTAGTTCTTAGTTAAATAGTTGTTCTCTTTGACAAATCTTTTGACGCGTCTCGGCGTTTTCTCTTTTATTCGCAGTGGTTTTCGATAAACCCGTGGTGGGAGGTTATCAAGATTAACACCCTGTATACGTGCCTTCCATTGTTTCAAGTTTCTCCAAACTCATTATTTATTATTATTATTATTAGTTAATCAGAAACTCATTTTTGTGTTGAATTTTCTAGGACTTATAAATGCACAAAGTGTTCTTTAATATTGAGATTTAAGTACTTAGTTCCTGTGCAACGGTAGTTTTCGAAAAAAGAAGTCCACACACATATAGACCTAGTTATTGCGGCACCTCTTTTTTAAAGTGGGTGACACACGTGCGAACCTTAAGTACGCAGTTTTTAAGTTCGCGAACTTACTCGGCTCGACGTCGGTGACACACGTCAAGCTGAAATCACTCATTTTGATAATCTTCCTAAATAAACAAAACTTTTAACAAACGCCAAACACAACAAGCGTTGCACATCGGTGGCCTGCCAAAACAACGTGGTGGCTCGCGGCTCGCAGTACAAGCCGAGACAAGCTACGAGCAAGATTTCAAACCAGTTGGATCGCCGGCGGTTTGCGCGACGGTTTTAAAGTACGCGTACTTACGGTGACACACAGGCGAAAAAGGTCATCGAGCTATAAGTACGCGTACTTGCTCGTACGTGTATCACCCCTTCAAGTCTCCCGGTTTATCTAAATCACGACTAACTGTTCATTGCCTAATATTTATACGCTCCGAAAGTGTTGTGGGAAACCTGTGAAGCTATAATTTTATATATCTGTACTACTACTAACTCTATTTATTATATTTCTTAAACCTTAGGCAAAAATGTTTACATAGTGTGCATAACTTTGTGCTTATGCGGCTTCGAAAGGGCAATGTGCGGAACCAATCTTTTTGATGACACTATTTTTACGATCCTTTGTAATACCTTGAAGCTAAATGACAATTCTCTATACCACCGCAGTCCGGTTCGTTTCATTACGGACGGTAAAGCCGAATGATAAAGAACCTGGACGTGCTAAAATTCCTAGGTATCCCTGCGGCTGGAACTTCCTGGATGGGCGACTCTAATTTAGACCCCGACCACAATTATCATGTCCTTTTTCCCCCCTAAAACCTATTTAAATCTGCATGCGCACTGACAGCGACATAGAACGGTCGACGATGTATTGTTTGTATAATTCAAAATTGCAGTGTGGTATGTTTACTTATTTAAGGTATGCTTTTTGCAAATTATGACTGACCAAGTTTATCAATTATTTATATTTATTTGAATTATTTTTGTCTATTTTCATTAGTATTTTCAAAAATATTTAAAGCATTAGCATATAATGAATTTTCGCCACGTTTATTTTTCATACCAATGTCATTTATCTTTATCTGTATCTGTAGAGTAGGGAGGGTGAGTGGTCCCACTGCACTTAGGCCACAACTGGCCCATTGTGCATCCTCCCAGGGAGTTGTTCCCTCAGGTCGTCGTCCATCCTGCCAATTGTAGGAAGGTGAACAAGTCGCTAGGGGACATCCCCCTTATGTGGGCAGGTGTAGGCCAAGACTCGCCGAACGCACACTCTCTAATAGAAGATAACTCTGGGCATTCATGTATGACGTGTTCCACAGTTTCGTCTTCGCTTTCACACATTCTACATATCGGTGTGTCACTTACCCCCATAGTGTGGAGGTGTTTCCTGAGTTGACAATGGCCAGTCAGGAATCCTACTAAGAGACGTAGGTTTGGTCTGGTCATCGCCAAATACTTCTTGGATATTGCCAGGTCAAAACCTGCAAGGGTTTCCTTGGCAAATCGACATCCTTGTAGTTCTTCCCATCGTTTTACCATTTGGGCATGGGAGTGTTTTTTGGCTATTTCCGAAATTGTGGTTGTCGACATTCCAGAAAGGTCACATGGTCCTAAGATTCTTTGGTCAGCGGCCTTCCTGGCTAGACCATCCGCTATACGGTTGCCTTTGTTGTTGTTGTGCCCTTTAACCCACCTCAGGACAATATTGTTTTTGTCCGAAGCATGGGCTAAAGATTGGTGGCATTACATTGCTAGCCCTGAGGTGATACAAGGTCTTTTCAGGGTTAGAAGTGCTTGTCTGCTGTCAGTGCAGATTGCTACAGTTTTGCCAGATACATCTCTCCTGGCTAGTTCATTTGCGGCTATCGATATGCCAGCCAGTTCTGTTTGAACGATACTAGCGTGTTTGCCCATAGCCCACTTTTTTCTTAGCTTTAGAGATATACCACATCCAGTGCCTTCCCTTGTTTTGGAGCCATCTGTGTATATACAAATTGTATTTGTCGCATTTGGCTCAACATTCTGTTTAATTTCTATGTTGAAGGGTTTTTTAAAAACGAATGTTGGTTTAATTGAGTCGCTGGTTGCTTGTAGCATGGGTAGTGCCTTTAGCGCTTCCCGCCATACCAGCTGCCTCAGTCGTCCCATACCTACATCTGGATTAATACCAACCGTGCGAAGTCGTAACATTGACAGTAACGCAACCTCTTTGATGTAGATATCTAGAGGGGTAATGCCAATTATTACTTCTATAGCAGCAGTCGGTGTTGTGGTCATGGCTCCTGTTATATTAATGCAGGCCATACGTTGTATTTTATATAATTTATTAATCGCCGTCGCCTGCAGAACTTTAGGTACCCAGGCAATGGCTCCATACGTCAGCATAGGCCTAATGATTGTGGTATAGATCCAGTGGGTAACTCTTGGCGACAAGCCCCAAGTGCGTCCCACTGTTCGCCGACATTGTTCATAAGCGACATATGCTCTTTTGGCTCTACTATCTAAGTGAGAGTTCCACGTCAGCTTTCTGTCGAGGGTAATACCAAGATATTTCACCTCTTCAGAAAAATGTAGCTTGACGTTGAGAAGCAATGTCATTTATACCTAGATCAGTAAACCAAAGCTCCACAGAGAAAAATTTGAGGCACCCCTAATGTCACACTTATTTCACTAGACAAAACATTAGCGGCTATTATATATCTCCTATAATATAAAAGGGGTTGGCCTACCGTTACCCAGTAACCACCAGAATAACAGTGGAATTTGGCTGTCTGGGTAGTCTACGAAAAGCTTATGGTAATTATCTGATGTACCTCCTCCTGTAAGACAACGTTTACGTCATCAAATTCTTAACACTACGTAATTGGCATCGTCTTCTGCTGTATATAGCTACTATTATGATAAAAAATCAGTAAGTAATTAGTTAACCAAGTGAACTGACGTTCTTTCTATTTTCTTATTTTACGGTTGTTTTTCATGGGTTTCGGTCAACGATTGAAACTATAATTTTTCTTCACTACATTTCGGTTTATTTTAATCTAAACCATCTTCGGGTGTCTATAAATGAGGTAGAAAATGGTCTGTGTATAATAAAAATGAGAATAAAAATACAAAAGACAATAAAAAACAGTGAAACGAAAGAATTATAAATTGTATGTGTGAAGTAGAAATACAACTAACTATAAATGTATAGGTATATAGAACTTTTAAACATAAACTAAGTTATTTAATTTTTGTTCATTGAAAATGAATATAAATGAATTAAATTTACTGAGACAGGAAAAATAATACTTACAAACCTACTTACGTTAATCTTAGATGTCGGTTACATTTCTGTAAAATTTTGTTTGTTTGTGATGCAGCCTCTACGGGTTGAGAGAGCTGAATGATTTGCACGGCGTTTTTATGCTGTTCTAAAATACACAGATGTTCTTAAAGTGGTGGTGAACGATTGAAGGAACAATAGGGGTGAAAGCTTTGTATCTCTCTATGTATACATAAATATGGTTTGTTAGATTTTTACAAGACGCAGAAACCCTACCATTTTAGCAACATCACCATCTGCCAGTGACGAACAGGTTTGCTATAGCATATTATGCAGAAAATCAGGTACTTTTAGTTTGGAACCTCGTCGACCAGACTAATGAAACTGTCCGACCAGTACGCCGTTCATCCTAAATTTTATGATGTCGGTTTAATTACTGAAAGGGCTACACTCCCTCGCCTTTATTAGGTTAGTTAACCGGGTAGCAGAATGAAAAAAATCCTGATTTCGCGTAAGAGGGGATATGAGCGCACTGATAATATTTATTCCTTTTTTGGGAATGAAAATTTAGTTTCCTCATACGCCAAAGGCAGTTAAGTATTGTAGTCCGAGAGCTAGGCGCTTCAGCGTTACGCTTTACTCTGATTTGATGAAGTTTGTTTCATTCTTTTTTTCTTTTTCATACAGACTTTCTTATACTCTGGAAAAATGCGAGGTCATGAAATATTCACAGGGATTCTTAACTCCCCTCCTCGAATACCTATGGTACATTTTGTGGCAGTAGTCTCTCAAAAAGAGTTAAACTCCTTCAATGGCCACAAACATTTATTATACAGCGCGCAGTGTCACGCGCCGGATATTGAAGATAGACCCACCTAGGGTCACACTATCATTAAAGCAGAAAACTAAATTTGGTTGCCTAGTAAGTAGATTTTTAATAGATAGGTATTAACATTATGAAATGTAAAATAAACACCATTTAAACTTACACATTCTCATAACATTATTTAAGAGTACAAATGAAAAATTAGGAAACAAAAGAATTAACACAAGTCAAAGTCAGATTCAGATGAGTCGGTATCATCCGGGATGATAATAATTTCACTCGGTTGTGTAGAGGAAGAAGTCTACTTTTATTACATGTTTTATGATCTTTCGCCATTTTCCTTGAGTTACTAAAAAATGTACCCGATCTGTAATAGGGTTTACAAATGTTGATGAGCTCGAAGGGTGACTATTGTACTTTCTGATATTACTTTTTAAATCGCTCCATATTAATTAAATTGGATTCAAAAAAATAAGAACTGGATGACTAACACTTCACCCCCACTACTGCGCGCCATATCGTCAACGTCAACTTTTCATCAAAGTTGTAAGTTTTTACCTATGCCAAGAACTCATTTTTGTTTTAATTTCTGACTGTGATATTTTGTTTTCTAAGAAATTCAATGGCCTCACCTTTTCTAAGCGAAATATTAGGTATTTTTTCTAATAATCTCGAACGTGACTGAGCATTTGCCAATTACTGCATCCGTAGGAATATTTCGTAAAAGTTTATCTTGAAACCATTTTCCAAATAAAGCTCCAGACATATCTCTGTGATAGTCAGCACTGCAACCCTTAATTGCTCTAGCTGATACTAAAGGTCCGTTATTAATCCAAGCTATTCATATAAAAATAATTTCAGTACTACCTAAGATGGAAAACAGTCTGCACTAAGGGTTGTTCAATGTATAACCACATATAACTGTAGTTTTGGAAGATAAAATTTTTGAGAGATTGGTGCCATAAAATTTGCTGCCGGGAATATCTCGAACTTTGTTACTATACTTGCTACTATCTGCTGCCTGCTAGAGGAAACCTGATGCAATCGGATCACCATAAGCATTAACTTCTGCAATCTTTGTGGCACTTCTCTCAGTTGAAGGTCGATTAGGACGAGGTTCATTTCCGTATAATTTAAACTTGTTACTCTGCCCATCTGCATCTTGATAAACTATCATTTGTATATGCACTTTCTATCGTTTTGGTTGGTGCTTTATCCAACGGAACACAAAATTTTATCGCATAGTTTTGTCTCACATCAATTCACACAGTATTCAGTTGTCTTTGCTTTCGAATAAAGGACGAATAACGAAACACAATTGATTTTCTCAAATACTATTTCATTTAGTCTCATTTCATGGAGTTTTTTTATTTTTTCAATGACATAACATGTTAGTACCTAAATACAGGAAAAAATTAAAAACTTGCTGCACCAATAACATTATTATGCATGTTACACTTTTTGGCAGATACTATGTCCCTAAACCGTTTGAAAGTCTTGATAACTACTGATTGAGTGGTGTGTTCTCGATTTGGGTGACATTCATGGAAAATTTCACTTGCTATCCGATATATGACTATAATAAAAATTTCTGTTCGTTAAATGAACCATTTCTAACTTTAGATGACAAACTTATTAACCATGTCAAACATATTGACGTATGAAAAAAAGTTTTTGTCATATTTTACTGGCCTACTAATCAGATATCTAGGTTAATATCATTGATGTAACAAACTTGACAAAGTTTTCAATTTTTTTAAACATTTACTTTACAAACAGTTACTGGAAAGAGGAAAACACCTCTATTAAACGAGCCTAACGGAAGGGTATATTGCTAATTAAAGAAATGGTGTCAAGCTGATTGACTCAGTAATTCCCACACATCATGGTAATAATACCAATTTATTAATTTCTCACTGAAGGAAACAATAGTCTGAGATCCCCTTGCAACCTAATCATCGCCCGTCCTCTTGCCCGCAAAAAGACATCCTACACAAAAACTCTCATAAATAGTTTCTTGCATCTCTCTTCGTAGGAACCAGGACGACATAGTTTTTATTCTGCAATATTCAATTGAATGAATTGGTACCTAATCCCATGTTAACCTCCCGGTATTTAAACACAGATTATATTACCAGTATCAATCTTTAAAGGGCGATGAAGAGTGTTCTGGGGTTTCCTAACCACCCTATCCGAGAACGCATCCTACTTCGATTCATTTCAAGCGCAAAAAAAGTTTAGCAGTAATTGATCCCAGATGCTCAGAGTTTGAGCTGTTTATATTTTCAATTTTTTTTATTTTTGCTGCGCCATCACTGACATGATTTCTAAAAAGCATAAGCTTTTCCATCCTCGCCACGGTAATAATACTGAGTCGAAGTTTCATTAAAATCAATTTCAGGTTATACAATATAGAACGATCTAAAGTTTTCTTGGTTTCTGTAATAGGCAAGGCAACGTTTAGGTGGACTAAAAGAGTGTACTATGCCGCTAGGTCCTTTATTCGACATCCTATTTTGAGTACAAAAATTTTTTCAGGTTTACAATCCCCCCACCGCCAGCCAAAAAAAAGTAGAAAATGATCAGGTACCCCTAAAACGCCTAAAAACGAAGTTTGAGTCGTTCTTATACTTTTAGTTTTTTACTATTGCTGCACCGCCGCTGACACGAATTCGAAAATCTATACGCGTTTTCTATCCTCGCAACTATAGTAATACTGTGTCAAAATTTCATCGAAATTAATTGACACACACAATACAAAATGTTTTGCAGCAATTCGCCAATACTCTACACAAGGCGTAGACTTCAATGTGGCACAGTTTTTATCGCTAAATACAAATAAAGTAGTAATAAAAGAAATAACACTCCTATGTTACACGTCAGAAATTCTACGTCCTTTGGTTTCTGCAATACACAAGGAAATGTTTGGATGAATTGGTGTGGGAAGTAGAAAGTTCATCTTTTTTTTTACTCCTTCGTTTTTTGAAACAAAAACAATTAAACTATTACTGTGTTATGGTAAATACAATATTGAAGAACTTTTGTATGAAGTATATATGCTATATTCCATACATAATGGGAACTCTATATATCCTTCTGTCAAGTAGATTGGTAAGTGTTTAATGAGTACAGAAATGTAGATACTTATCAACTCCTCCCCGCCCCTTACTCCGAATTAGGTTCATTACAAGAAAGAATTTGAAAACCATCAGAGGAGTTTATAAACCTCTGGCTATTTTACCAGTAGTTCACTTACTGCCGGTAACATACTCCTGCTCGCCACATCAAACCAAATACCTTCCCGCTGTAAAACAGCTCTGCAGCGAACCCTTTCGAAAAGTTTTACCCTCCCAGGACTACAGAACTTTCAGGCGAACGCCAACCAACTCCAGTTCATAGTAAAATCGATGACAGCGTACTGGCTGGAAAAGAAAGCGGCCCCCTGTGTGCTTTTATCACTTGTTATCGCGATGATGTTCATAAAAAGTTCTGCTGGGAACTTTGATTGGCTCGGGTGTTTTTAATTCCATGAAGATTTGTTTTATATGTAGCCTGCGGGTAGATTTATTTGGGAAAAGTCACACATTGAAAACACAGCTTAAGGGTCTAGACTTTGAGAATCCAAGATAATACGCATTCCACCGTGTTAGCGAGGAGGCGTGGCCACCTGTTCCCTTTCTCCGGTATGCGTGCCTAAAATGGGGGAGGACTGCAAAGGTCTAAACGTAAGGACCAAAGGTCGTCATAAAAATTCATTTCGCATGTAGAAGCTCTTGAGGTTACCTTTAAACCTTTTAAGTAATGACTCAAAAAGCGTATTGAAGAGTAAGGGCCGGTTGTTCAATGCGAGCTTAAGCTTCGGTTTAAGCTAAGCCGCCGTTAAACCACGTCAGATGCAAAACGTCCGTTGTACAATGCTAGCTCAGCCCCCACTCCAAGCTTAACACGAGCTTACATAAGCCGAAGCTTAACGCGAGCTTAGCTGAGGTTTAAACCTAACCTGATACAAATGACATGATGTGACAAGGAGGAACCTTCAAATTGCTTGTCACTTTATTAGGTCATATTTTTTGAAAGATTTGTGTCTAATTTAACGAAAAAGAGCAAATGAAAGAACAGAGACAGAAACGGTCGTTGCCGGAATTTGACACAAATTGTCATAAGTGCCTAACCAAACAAGGTAATTTTTCAGATGATTATGATGATCGGTGTGGCGATTCTGTAACTCTAAGCGAAGCGATAGCGACATTCTTCCAAGGCTTTCGTTCGTTTCGGTAGTCCATAAATGTCTTCGTTCCGATTATAAGCGATAGTGAAAGAATTTGGATCTCGTTTGTCAACTCTTGACGTTATTATTGCTGTATGTCAAAGTGACAATTCGCTTAAATTTATTTGTATAGTTGATTACCAGCAATGAATCAAAGCGAAAAAACTAATCCTTCAAATGGTCGGCATTGCTGGAGCTCATCCAGAGATATTTAAGCCAACTCGTGAATGCTCCTGAGTCATCGAGCTCCATGCCGAAAGCATAACGAAGCGGTAACGGTAAACTTTGGTTATGGGATGTCGTCAAAATTCGATTTCGTAAACGATTACCTTCGCTTTCGTCTGCTTTCGTTACTATAGTGAAAGTTACAGAATCGCCACACAGTACGTATTGCTTCATTGATGCCAACTGTAGTGAAATTCATTATCAACCAGGTTTAACTAAGCCGACCATTGTACAACGGGTGTCGACTTTAAGCCTGAGCTTAGCTTAGCCCAGGTTTAACAAAGCTCGTGTTAAACCCGGGTTTGTATAATCGGCCCTAAAGCTTGCGCTAGGACAACACAGTAGCCTTGTTTTGATATCGTGTTTGGTTGTTAGACTACAGACATTTGAAGAATGTATGATTTTGCATTGCGAGTTTCACCTTCTAAAGTTTTATGTATGCAGTTTGAAAAAAAAGTGAGTTCTGTTCTCATACGAATCTATGCTTTATATGGCGAATAGATATGCATAAATGTGTGTACCCATGCCCCTTAATAGCTTAACCTATCTATTATCTCACTACAGACCGACTGCTACAGATGTAACATACGTGGTGTTAAGTTAAAAATACGTTTCGCGTGATTTCTGATAACTTTGGTCATTATAATCATCCCAATGAGGCCAGAATTGGGATTTTGAAAATAGTGTATTGCTCACTGCTTGAGACCATCTGTTTTGACGTTTTTCATCTTGCGGGACATTTAAAAATACATTGTGCGTAGCTGTCTTTGTAGTATTCGTACATTATGGTTATGATATATAATTATATTATGATATATTTGATTATTTAACAATGACAACATAATTTAATAGATCAAAACACTGTACCTATTACCTCTGTATAAGCTGTAATGAGCGGCAACAAAAATTATGACATCATACGCGCTCTCATTTGTTCAGGAGCTGTCGGCGTGTCTTCGGTACTGGATTATTTTGAATTATTGTGAACGCAGCGAGCTAGAGGTTCTGGAGCACATAGAAGAACTACAGACCGGCAGATCGTCATCTCCGATTACTGGCCCTTCGAGACAGAATGCGATCCACTCCAGCTGGTGCTGACAGTTGGTATGCAGCTCTAGGTACAATAATACAATACAATAATTTATTTTCCAGTTGACAAAATACATTGTGTTGGAATAGTCACAAAAAAAAGAGAAAAAGAGAAAAAATAATAACATAATATCGTACTAGGCGATGAAAATCAGCCTAAGAGAAACTCGTCTAGCTTATAAATACATAGCTCTACTAGAAGCTTTTTTAAGCGTGTCCTAAATATCTTTGAATTAGTTGATTCTCTGATGTATGATGGTAGTTTATTGTATAATCTTAATCCTAAGCAATCTGGAGAATTATATCCTAAATTATATTTTCTATATGGTACATATACCTTATCCTTCTGTCTGGTACCCTTATTGCGAATATCACATATAGGTGTTAATTTATTTTTTTCCCTAAATACATATGTAGACATTTCAAGTATTGCAAGACTAGGTACAGTTAAAATATTAAGTTCACGGAAAAGTGATCTACATGTTTCCCTCTTGCGCAGCCCTGCCATGGACCTGAGAGCCCAGGTAGGCCCATTCGAATCCGCAGGGTGACCACAAATTGAGTGAAATGGGCTTAGGATCATATCGTCCGCGTCTAGAGGTTCCACTCACTGCAACTCATCGTCGCTAACGGTTAGATTGGTGCCAAAAATATCGACAATGGCATGCTACGTGGTATCGGACATCCTTCTCCAACGAGTCCAGGCTCTGTGTGGGGGTAAATGATGGACGCCAATACGTAAGACGACGACGGGGTAAACGACGTCATCTCCAGTTTGCTGTTGAGCGCCATGTACACGGTCCTATTGGTTTGATGGCTTGGGGTGCCATTCCATTCAACAGCAAGTCACCCTTGTGATTCGTGGTACAACGACTGCGCAACGTTATGTAAGTGAGGTTTTAGAACCAATTGCCGTTCTATATGTCCGAGGCCTCCAAGAGGTTTCTTCCAGCAACATAATGCACGTCCTCATATTGCAAGAGCATCGATGAAATTCCTACAGGAAACTGAGGTCAGGGTACTCCTCTGGCCTCCACGATCACCCGATTTATCGCCAATTGAAAAAGTATGCGACTGGATGGGTCAATAAATAGGCGATTTACCCAATCCTCTGACCAGAGTTTATCAACAATCAGATTACAAGCATGCCGCATAGGCTAGAGGAGTGCATGTGACAGCAAGGAGCGCTCACCCATTATTGATCTGTTGTATTTTTAAAAGCTTTTATTTAACTTGCAATGTACGTACGCTTGTTCGGGTGGAATCTTGCAACTCAATTTTGAAGCAGATGTCATCAACCGATTGAGCTGAAATTTTGTATACACGTTTAGTTTGGATGACAATACACGATAAGCTGTACGACATCGTTCTAAATCCAATAGTGGAATAGTTATTTAATGCGTTTCTATAATATGGGTATGCATATTAATATGAGAACGCCCAGTAGATGTTAAGGGGAATGACAATCTAATGAGAGGAATTTCATCACTGACAATAGATGTCATTTTTAGTCAAACGGCGAATTTTGTTGTGAGAGTTTAGGGAAAATATACTATTCAAAGCCGGCAAGTTGTTTTATCACTGCCTGAACCTGACGACCTGAGAGAAGAAAGTTCTTGCATTTGGCGCTCAACTGGAGGCTTGCGGTGTGAGCAAGAATCTGGCAGCAGTCACAGGAGATTCTGGATTGAATCGTACGAATTCCTTTATGCAACCTACGCAGTGGTCATCACCAGGTTGTATCGACGACGGCGACGACATCGACATGAGGTTAGGGGGTAGCTAACAAACCGCTGGTGCACCGAGCAACCACGAAGGGTAGACCGGACAGCCGGTGTGTATGACTGTGACAGCGACGTAAGTGGTAAAGGATTTTCTAATAATAAGTTGTAAAGGAACATCTGGGGTGCTGGACTGACTTTGGGAAAGTAATAGGGATAAACTCGTGTTGTTAGTGGACTTATCGCCAACACAGTTTTAAGGTTATGCTTAGAGTAGGTCTACATTTTTAGTTTTTCATGATGTCTAATAAAAGGAAATCTACGAAAATGAGTAAATATCAGGATAGTGCAAATTCTAAGTTAGAAACTGTCGTTCAAAGGGTGGCAAATAATACGTATTTTTAGATATAATACGATGATGTGTTTTATTGTAAGATTTTGGGGAAAATATACTATTCAAAGTCGGTGAGTTATTTTATCACTGCACGAACCTTGCTTACGACCTGAGAGAAGAGAATCCCAACCCAAAAATTTTATCTATGAGAGAGTCTTTGCACAGTGAAAGGGCTTGTTGAGAGTGACTCGAAAAATAATATGACGTCATTCTAATCTGAATCAACTATGGTGGACCATCCAAGATGGCGAAATAGTTCTTTTCAATGCACTTCTGCAATATGGGTATCAAATAAAAGGGCTTGCCGAGAATAAATAAAAATTTTGTTTGATATAAATGCAAGTGAATAACTAAAAAGTAAAAAATAAATTTAAACAAAAAACTTAAAAGAAAAGGTTTTGTTTAAAGGTTCTAAAAAAAAGAAAATAAAATGCTCCTTTAGTGTGTTAACTATAAACTTATAGCTTCATTATACACAAGGTTTACGTAAGCACTTATAAGAATTAAAGGATTCAATTAAACTGAAATTTTAACACAATTAAACTTAGCAGACCAAGTTATTCAATTGAATAGGTACTAGCTAATTTATACAAGTAAACCGCGCGACAAGCTTTTATGATTATATAAATTGTGTATAATGAAGCTATAAGTTGATAGTTAACACTCTAAAGGAACATTTTATTTTCTTTTTTTAGAACCTTTAAATAAAAGCTTTTTTTTTTAAAGTTTTTTTGTTTCAATTTATTTATAAACTGATTATTGCAAATGTGTTCGTTTATTATTGTATGTAGTCATACCGCATTTGATCAACAGCGACCCTTTTCTTCTCGGTGCTCAGATTTCACTTGCGAGTGGTATACTTACATATATACCCCTCGCCCTAACTTTTTTAGTTCTTAAGTCACAAACGAGCGATTTAACTAGTTATTGCTACTACCACCGTGACGTGTAAATCTCATGTATCAACCTTAGAATAGGATAGACAACTTGCAAAACTACTTTTTGCCAACACAACCATTACGCCTTGCCAAGGAGTATCAACAGCAAGTGTGGATAGACCTTAAGCCATCGAACTGTAAAGTGACCCCGAAACTTCACTTCACTCCTTCCGGAAATCGTAGAGGGCAAGCTTCGAGGAGGGGTGGTGGCGAGGGGAAAGACGACTGCAATTAATTCAGCCTTGGGTCGACCGTAAGCCACAGTGGTCGATGGTTCGTGAGATTTCGGCCACCCCGGCACCCTGAGAGCTGCCGGACTCTAATAGGCACCCGGAAATGGAGAATGGCTGATGGAAGGGTGATTGTTACGTTCAACTGCGTAAATTGCATTATCACTACTGCCTTAATTTGATCACTTAGGAGATACGGTATACATCTGATTTGACTGTTTCCCAAAGGTTGTGTTTAATAGCTTAGATTGCCTTTCACATGCCACAAGCAAATATGCTCTAGAAATATTTATATATATTTAGATATATGGAAAAAAGGTCAGGCAAGGAGCACTTGAAAAAATATACTATAACACCTCTTCGCTAAACAACTTTTATTCAGGGTAATGTTTCGACAAAGAGGTACTTGGAACTGATGTAAGTTTGAGCTGATATAAAATAGACATTACAAGCAATTTTAAACCTTATTCTAAATGCGAATCACAGCATAAAATCATATAGCCAACGCACTTAAGTTATTGCGAAACCCTTCAGAAGGTTTAACAAATCATATCGGACGGGTGATTGTGATTATGGGTTTATCTTCAACACGGTTGGATTTAAGCTTTCCTTTAAAATCTACTTGCTTCTAGGTTGCATGTTTAACCTTATCCTTGGATAGCATTATCTTCGAATTATGAAATTTTTCGATACTGACAGAAATCCACCTCCCGAGTAACACAACTACGCTATTAAATTTCCATATTTTCATCAACTTCACCATATCTGTCATTCCGACAACACTGTGTTTTGCAATCATCTCAAAAGCAAGATTCCGCAGCATTTATAAAATAAATCGCTTCCAATAAACAGTTACGAGCAGCTGGTAAAATTTATCACCGCTGGCTTGGAAAACAAAAACTATTTTTAATTACCTTATAAAGCTACTATAATAGTGTTTATCCAGTCCCATTACGTTAATCAGCCATTACCAAACAACTGAATAGGTTATATTACCTATAAACGAACAGCGTGTGTTATTTTTCATGGTCCAGCCACAGCATAATAAACAACCAGCACAATAACTCAAGTTGGCGGAAATTACACGCGCATCCCCACTTTTAGATGATTTTTTGTAGGGATGCTAACGATACTTCGATACTTCTGCACTAATATCGAGTATTTCTGTCATCGATACATTTTGAGACATTCTAAGCTGGTATCGATACTTTTGTATCGGTATCGAAAATAATTATATAATTATTGAGGGTTGTAATCAGTTGCACAAAATGCCCTGTACGAACCAAACGCGCCTATGAGGCTAAAAAATGTCAAGTTGGTACCGGTATCGATATTTTCATTTACGCATCTCTACCCAAACTTCACAGCCGTAAAGTCATCCATAAATCCTCCCAAGGACAAATTTTGTGGGAACCATTTTTTATAGGAAATCCTCAGAGATATTATGCTGGTTGTTTATTATGCTTTGGTCCAGCCGAGTGTTATGAACACCGCCTGCCGGATACTACTACTGATCTCTTGCAAATGCATAGGATTAAGTAGACGCTACAATTCGTCATTGTCTGTCAGAGCGGTCCGGTGGACCTTTGCTCTTAGTTGCGGTCGTGTCGATCGATCGGTCTGTCAGGTCTGGTTACCCAGAAACCAGACAAAGTCAGGGAGAAGTAAGGGAAGAAAAAGAAAAGGAAAGAAGGAAAAGAGCAAAGAGGAGGAAGTTCGTCAGTTAGAGGGTTTAGCTTGACATAGCCGATTAAAGTTCGGAAATTTTTGGGTTTGACCAGGAGTTAATTTTGAGGTTACATGTCTAAAAGGGAAAAATTTAGTTTTCAAAATTGCACGACTTAATTTTGATCACAATGCGAGCCGCGGCCTTGTGTGCTTGCGAACTTGCTCGACTGTGTAGTTCACTGACTCGCGCAACAGAGGGTTGCTGTACGATTCCGCTTGACTAAAGTAGACGCTGTAACAAATGCAAATGTCGCTATAAAATATCAAACGCTAATTTGAACGGTGACGTTATTTGAGTGACAGAGAAGTGGGATTAAGTTGTCAGTGTTGTGTAATTATTATGTATTTAAATAATTGTTATTCATAGATTCGGTCGTAGATAAAGTATAATGTTCAACGCGGTAATGATAATAACTCACTCGCCTCCTTAGCGCATCATTGAACAACGTACTATTTATTTTAATTTGTCAGTGCCTCTATAAACGTTTATGAAACAACTTTATGGTGAGCACCAGCGTCGCTACTCTCTAACTTAAGAGATAGAAACATGTTTCTATCACCATGACGACGATAACGATCGGGCAGTTTCAGGTGCCTATCACGTGTCTACTACGCTGTCATGGCACGCTGTCATATTTACGAGGCCACCCGATCCCATAGCATATAGTGCATAGAAACACGTTTCTAAGTTACAGAGTACCGATGCAGAGACCTTGTAAATATTTCTAACAAACTGAAGTAATTTATCTAGTTGTATCAAGTTGTACAGCAATTACCAAATTCCTTTTGAATCAGTAATGCAACCTATAAACTAACGCCGTGAATTTCTTTCATAGGTCATGCTCCAGCTGTGGGTTATGGGCAACGCCTGCTAGAGATCGGTACTGATCTCTGAAATGCATGTGATTAAATAAAATACAGGGTGCAACTAAATAAGTGTAAAACATTTAAGGGGTGAGTCCTCATCGGAAAAAAGATAGGATCTTTCATATAAAGAAACTTCATTGGAGCATCTCTTGTTAAGATACAGCCCCTGCCATAAAATTTGTTTAACAATTTTTTTCACAAGAATAAAAGAAGCTGCAATATTGGAGTTAATTTGCTATTTTCTACTACCAAAAAGACACGCACGCAAAAAGCTAGTAATTTGTTTGGTTTACCCCATGGTTGTAAGGGATAGAAAACGCAACCCCTAAAATTTATTTCCCATGCAACCACAGGCATATACAAGGGGGGGGCAATAGGGGTAATTACGCCTCCCAAGATTTTCGGAAATTCAATTCAGCTTTGACTTATTTTATTTGACTTATTTATTTAAACAATTGTCGCACTGAAAACAAATCTTTTTTCAATAACTAAATTACAATAGGGTTTGTTTTGCATTATTACAGTGATGCATATCTAATATATTCTCATTGTTACCTAACCAGTTGAATGTCCCATACAACGTGATAGCTTGTCACAAAAAATTACCTGACTCATTAATTACCTGTTATGAAAATTGCACCGATTAGAAAAGTTGAAACTAATTAAAAAAAAATGGAGTACGTGTTGTGGCTACTAGGGTACCTGACTGTTGAGTGTTCATGATCGTTTAATTTTTTTATGCTGTGCCAATAAAATGTTCACGGATGATACGTATTACATATTATTTCGGTAAAATTAAAATTAATGCATCAATAGATTTTTCATTTCATCTCCCTAAAATACCTGATACTCCACTGTTTCACTGCTGTTTATATCTTCTTTTTTTATTTTAATACTATTAACATTTTCCTTTTCTCTTGCATCAAAGTCCTTCACGAAGGTATTACAAAAAATGGTGAAAGCACATATAACTTCATGCCCCGCCAAGACTGAGGTCTGGATACGCCCCTCAATGCAACTTTTTATCTTATTATTTGGTTACCATTTGAACATTTATTTGCGATAGCCTGTTTCGTTCTAAACAAAATATGTCCCTTGATTTTTTTTCCCAAAATAGTTCGCAGCGAAAAATTATTTTACGAAAAATATCGTAAAAATCGTAATTTAACTATAAAATAAAGTGTCGATCGATGTAGCCGAATGACTGGAGTTGGAAAGTCCACCGTGTTCGAATTATTGCGGGAGATAATGACTGCAGGTGAAGTGAAACCTCCCAAGAAAAATACAGACAAAGCAGTAATAGTCCTTGATCAAAACACCAAAAGTGTAATTCGAAGAACAGTTTACCCTTTTTAACTCAAAAAATGTCCACCCTAGATAAGAGTTTAATGGAGCTTAGCCAGGATGACAGTATTCGGTTGATAATCGAAAAACTTCTATGGACTAGTTTGAAATATACATATAAATTTGCCTAGGAAAAGTATATCCGCGAAGCGCTTTTACTGGAGAGCGATGAAACTATTTGCTAGATACCAAAATGCTTGAGAGGTATAAAGCAGTACTGAACAGAGCAGAAGAAAATCGTTTATCTTGGATGGGGCGTGTATCAGTGAAGGTTACATAGTACCAAAAATGCGGCAAGCCAAAAATATTAGCAGTGCTCGCCAAGCGTTCATAGAAGTCCTGTCAACAGGTATTAAGATACCTTCAGGAAAGAGAAAAAAAGTTAATAATCGTCCATATTGGGAAGCGAAGAGCGATTTTTCAAAACTGGTCGGTTAACCTTGCAGTCATCCCATACGGGAGACAACTCCGAGGATATGCATTTGGATGTTTTTGAGACTATTTTGGCGAAATGATAAAATATCTTCCGACTGAGTCAGTGGTAGTTATGGATAAAGCTTTCATTCACGACGCATAGAGAAAACTCCAACTTCGTCTTGGAGAAAACAAGAAATTATTGATTATCTAGCCTCCAAAAATGTTGAATTTGGAGATAATTCGATAAAGAAGGATTTACTACATATATAGCAAATTCACACAAACATCGTATTATGAAATATGTCGTAGAAGATGCAGAAAAACAGTGCAACTGCACAGAAAAGAATACTGTTGCGTTTCCAACTAAATGTTAGTATTTGGATGTTTTTCCATCGCTTTAGATATATTTCCAGTTGTTTCAAAGCTATGTCATTGAAAGAATTTAATCCTTATATTCGAAGTAATCACAGGTACGCCAATAAATTCAAAATAATTTTATATTCGTTCTAACGATATGCATAATCCTTCTAATACCATTACTGATAAATAATGCAATCAAAACATCCTTTTGTTTTCGAAATTTACATTATGCTTCATTTAAGCAAAGCACACAATCTATTCGATGTACAAAAATTATTACTGCAACAGCAGTTCGTGATGATTCATCTGATAAAGATTAATTTTGTTTCAATGAACCATAATCAGTATTCGGCGGGACTGATGTCCCGATTCAATGAACCTAAAAAGAAAGAACAGGAGGATCATCTCAGTGTTATTATCGGCGCCAACCCGCCAACATGGACGAGGTTGTTTCGTTGTGTTGTTTCGGTATTACGTGTTGTGTCATCTCGTGTTTTTGCTTTTTGCATCAGCAATTGTGTGATTTAAATGTGTCCAGTTATATATTAAATGGAGGACCTACTGAGAAATTGGGGCCTAGTAGAGCACCCACATCTGAATGTAGGTATGTAGATTAGTCAGATTGTTATATTTCAGGTAAAAATGCAACAGCTGGTGCAGGCCTATGTCTAATTCTTATATCATGCTCCTTATAACTTCACTCAAAATCACACCATTAAACATCCAAACGAATCGATCAGCTATCCTCGCAATAAAATGTGTTGGTCCAAGGAAAATGAAGTAGCTTAGAATCAACCACCAAACACAGATTCGATTCAACGACAGGCTGCGATTGAATCATTGATTGGAATCCAATGACATCTTGTAGTTGAATCTACAATACGATACAATTCGTTACCAACTTTATTATAACTTCCCATTGGATAAAACATCACTGTATTTGAGGAATGCTGAGTGTAACGTCCCATTGAATCCAAGCGTTCATCCTTGACAGAACGACAGATTTTTCTGTGTGTGTGGTGCGCACTCCACCATATCGTTGGAAACTAAATCCTATAGAACTTAGATATAACACGACATTCAAAATCAAAGACCTTTAGCTACTCTTTAATGAAGGCATTAAAAATGTAGCAACAGGGACCTGGCGAAAAGCAGTCCATCATGTCATTAGGCAAGAGGAGAAAATGTGGAATCTTGACTACTTCTGTGCGCTCGATGAAAAATAAGGATACCTAAGACTATGGAAGTAAAATTCTTTCCTTTTTACAAGTATCCTACCTTGGTACACCCTTTTCAGTGTTATTGAATAGATAACGCTAGGCAAGTCCCATTTGTTCCCCTAAACCCGAGTGGTACCACCTGCAATTGATAAAAAGAAAGAATTTTGCAATGAAACTAATGGAAACCTATGAAAAGTGGCTTAGGTATTCGCTGGGTCACTCTGTAGCATACATTTTTTTAACGAGAGGGCTAGAAATCTCCAAAAGGCAATCTTAACTGGCTATAACTGCATCTAGTGCTCAGAGGTAAAATCTCCTTTGGATACCTACGGAGCTATTCCTTTCTACATTTCTAATACAGACAATGGTTGGGTATGTATCGTAGCAATCGAAACATCTACGTAGCGGCGTAGGATCGGTACAAAAATATGATGTTGGAACGATCCCTTGTTGACCAGACATTTTTGCGTAGGTGGTCTACATCATAACTCTCACTCAGTTGATCTGCATCAAAACATGTTTCATAAACATCTAAATCCCTCCAGGTAAGGAGGGAAAGAGAACGTGGAATAACCCTGACCCAAAGCGGCGTTATGATAACGACGGCATATAACGCGTGGGTTCGTGAGCCCGCCCGACGCCTTTCTGAACAACAATAAAGCACTTTTTCAGCTCCGCGGAGGGAAGTGTTATTTAAATATTTATCCGTCGGTTCCGCATTTCATTCAAAAAAATGCGTTTCGAGACGTGCCTCATAAATTCATGCAAATTGCTAGAAAGCTGCCGTGGCTGTTTTGAAGCGATACTATCGAGGGTTTATTTGAGGGAATTCATCTCAGTCCAAATAAAAAAAGTATTGCTATGCAGCCTCATTAATGATAACTTGTATAAGGATGATAATATCTGTGTAGCAATAACGTTGTAGCTATGATCATACATAGTACATTAGTCACAACTAACAAAATGAAACACAGTACATGACAACATAACATTAAAATGAATAGGGTCAAAGCAGTCGCACCCAACAGTCCTAATATCATTTTTAAGGCAGACAGTATTATTTATTAAAAGATACTATGACATTGTAATACTGGTACAGTGATAGTAATTCGATACGTTAATTTAGGAAGATGATAGTAAAATTGGAAAGCGAACAAATTGACGATATATTTCGTGTCTAACTCATACTAGTTTCCGATATAAATTGACAAAATTTTGACAGTGTCAAAATCAGCATATGTTGAAAAGCGAATTGAAAAAACCTTACAAACATATTAATTCATCAGCCACCAAATAATTAATCGTGTACTTTGTGGTAGAAACATGCCCAGCTTTCAAGTTATTCTTTGAAACCATAAACTTGTTTCAAATGTGGTAAACACAGGCAATAATATGGCATTTGAACTCTAAAACCATAATGGATCTCTGACAGTACTAAGTTTCAAAAGAGCGTTTCGCAGAAGCTACTCGGGATTTCTAATTTTTGTTATAGGTTCTGGAATAATGATTAGTCGTAAAAGTTGTTAGGTTAACCAAAACTCCAATGTGGGGTCTCAAAATTGTATAATTTCAAAATAATACCCAATTTACAATTTAAAATGGATTCGTCGCTAGGTAATAAAGCAGAACATGCAACCCACGTTATAAAGTATCTTGTATCCGTAGATTTCCACTTATGTACAAATGAGAGATCGTATATCATCCAGAAGGAAGCATATCTAAAATTAAGTATATCTTGAGTAACCACAATATAGGTCGATCATATACATACGTGCTCTAAAGCAGAAGCTGTAGATTTTGTGCTGTAGGTCGACAATAATGACCGCTGCGTCTCTACTTTTAGAACGGGCAACGGCGCCGATGTTCACGCGTGCACGCAAATCATCTACAGTTTCCCCTTTAGTGTACGTACGCTCATGATCGATCTACAGTGTGTTCACTAGAGCGCAATCTGTTTGTAAATGAAGAATATGAGGACCTTGTCCTGTATGAAGCACGGCGGCTGCTCTCTCGGCATATAGAGGGCAATAGCCTAATTGTAGTCAACCCAACGAAAGAGTTTTTTTCTGGGACTCTTCGACGTCTACGGGAGACAGAACCTTTCGACCACGCCCCAGCGATGCCGGTATGCCTCGTCTGTGTGACCCCAAAGACGAGGACCAAATTCTTTGACATTTTGAAGAAGATCCTAGGAGGATCCACCTACACTGTTGCAAATAGTCTAAATACGGTATTCCACAGCGGAAGGTGTGGTTCATTGCGCACACGACTGGTCTGTATCCGTACCATTACAAGTTTTTTCAGTGGAAATTCTCTGTACGAATGAGTCCATACATAACTGAAAATGTACGGATGCAAGAATGATACTTTATAACGTGGCATACATGTACTGCTTGCTTGCCTAGCGGCTTTTTAAAACAAATCCATTTCAAACTATAACTTGGAGTTACCTTCTAAAATTATACAATTTTGAGATCCTATACCGACAAGTTTTTTCCAAGCTCTCTGTTGATTATAGAGCGCCTTAGAGGATCCCCATGCTTCTTTATCCTATAAAGGCACTACAAAAACAGTGTAGGTAGATATTTTGTTACCCACCTCATGACTAAAGGGCCCCACAGACATCGTTCTTCTTCATCAGGTATGCACGACGTGCCAACCGATGTCGGTTAAACCGATGGAACGATACCTCCACATACTGTTCTTTTTTCTTTCAGTTTCTCGCAAATTTTTGGTCCGTTAACATGGATAATACTTTAGCGTTGGCGGCGGCTTTAGCTATTAAAGTTAAATACAGCAAGAACGACACTGCAAAATCCCGTCGTGATTGCACGATGAACGGCCACACATGTACCGAGTTGCACGATCACGTTCGAAACCGACGGGTGAAATCAAGCTCGGACAGATTTTTTGGAACGACGGTCAACACGACGGTTTCTCGGCATACACGGACCGAAATGAGTGTGATCGGTTGGCACGTCGTGCAAGCTGATGAAAAAGAACGATGTCTGTGGGGCCCTTAAGGATTGTATCCGCGCCTGCTCTAGTCATTGGCAGCAATGAGCCGATTTACAATTCACTACGCATCTGCAATAATTCCAGTGGCAGAGTCGGATCAGAAAGGGCCCTATTGACATTCCATTGGAGTTGCCGGCAATCACAAGGCAATTTGCAGAGGACACACATCTAAATAATGGACGACGACACAAGCGGGCCTCTTATTAAATGGCTGCGGTTAATGCGTTCGGTCTTATGGTAGGTTGAGCCCCTTATGACTGTCCACTGAATCACAAAATTACATTATTGAGCATATCAGCAGGTCTTGGTATTATGAAAGTATGTACAGTCAACCTCAGTTGGAACAACCCGGGTTATAGCAAACTATCGGCTATAACGACCCAAACGAAAAGTTCCGTTCAATCATCCCATAAGCTCAATACAAAAATACCTCGGGTTTAACGCACGTGGGTATAATGAACTTTTGGATGTAACGAACAAATTTCGCGTTCTTTTTTTAATTGGTCTCCTGTTATAACGAACGTTGGCTATAGTCAACCTTAACTGCGAAATCACGTATGGATGGTTGTCTGTTTGAGCAGTTTAACGCGTGGAATGAAGTCGAGCGCGGCTTTAGCCCAATATGTGGTAGCACTGCCGTACTACAGATGCACCATACAGCAAGGGGGTTCCCCTAATTCTGACATTATACAACCTAACCTAATTCTGACATAATACAACTTACGTGTATACCTGCTGTGCAGTAAGGTGATTAGGTAGTAGTTCTCGCAAGTAAAATGGGTGACAAAATAAAACCGCAATCCTTTACGTTCAAGGACAAAGCGGATATTATTCATTAAAGATAAGACGGAAAGAAACAAGCGGAAATTTTCCATGTGTGCCTTCGTTTATACCTTGTCTTTGGAAATAAAATTTGTTTTTAAGACACAATGTTTTACATATTTATTCATTCTTACGCGTGTTGCGTATTTTTCACGTTTATAACGAACTTCGGTTATAACGAATCATAATCAACGGTCCCTTGAGGTTCGTTATAGCCGAGGTTGACTGATTCGTAAAAAGAACATTACAGAATGACATGCTTTTACACATGGAAGTTCCATCAGACCTATCAAAATAATAAAATAACATTAGGGTGTTTTTGCACCACTTAAAATAAGGTCAAAAAGAACGAAAACCCTTGTTAACGTTATTAGGGATGCTGGTAGCTATTGCTAAACAAGAATTACTTTTTGAATCAGCAAAAATAACCACATTTTTCATTATTTGACGTTTTAATTGTTATGGCGCCTCTTCTATTCAATTTGTATATGAGTGATCAATCTGTCGGTGCTGCTACAAATAGTTTCATCTGCATCGAGAAAATCTAAAGAACGTTAACAGGGTCCCAAGGATGGTCGAATACTACTAGTTGAACCAGCTACGCTCAAATCTAGATAAAACTCAAACTTGCCTATTCCATCTTGATAACCGGCAAGCCAATAGGAAACTACAAATATCATGGAATTCGACCAGGCCAGTTTATCTGGGTGTTAGACAGGACTTTGTCCTATAAAAAATACGTAGAGAATACTACAGTCAAATTAAAGACGTGGAACGCTGTTATTCGCGAGCTGGTTAACTCCCATTGAGGAGCCCAACCTTTGCCATGTGCTTTGCCCCAGCCAAATACGCATGCCCTATTTGGTCCATATCGCTCATGCTAACAAACTGGACCCTACCTTGAACGACACCTGTAGGATAATCACGGGTTATCTAAAACCTACCAACCCGGACCACCTATACACGTTAGCGGGAGTAGCCCCCCAAAAATCAAGCGACAAGTCTTATGTATGGCAGAATGAGGTAGGCAGGTATTAGAAAAAAGACACCCCTTGCAGCATCCAGACTTAAAAGCAGGAAGAATTTCATTATGCCAACAAACCCACTGACATACTCCAAGTCAGTAATCAAAAGCTACCGTGGAAGCGACGGCTAACAGAAAACTTCATAGCAACTTGGAATTCAATTGAATGCCAACCTGCCTCATTACAACTGGAATAGAGAACCTGGAAAAGTCTCAACAGGGTTAGATGCCAAATGAGAATAACCTAGTAAAATGGGGATACGCTGAGGACGATTTAAGTGGCCGCGGGGACGATTCAGCTAACTGAAGTCATGATAACTCTGCCTTTTTTACTTTAGTTTTGCCTTCAAACAATAAGAAACATAATACCCACGTAAAACTAACCAGAAGCTAACATAACCAAAATTTGTTTAAAAAATACTGTGCAAATATCACACTATAAAAAATAATGAAAACGATGAAACGTTGGAAGGATCTGGCACTGTATACTCTTATGTATACGGGCATGATAGCCTGACACTACATAGAGAGAGTTGAGTATGGGGGTTATACCTTAGTCTCCGACGTTATGAATTCGGGAGTGCCTCAGGGGTCCAATCTGGGCCCTCTACTTTTCTTAATATATATTAATGGTTTCGTTACAGAATTAGTTAATTTTGATCTTTGGAGATGAACTGAAGATATACTCGAAGTTAAAAATAGTAGACGGTATTATATTACTTCAAAACGATTTGAATATTTAATTAATTTGTTTTGCTTGATAAACTTAACTCAAGCATGAGTAAAAGTAGGATACAAGGTTTTTATGAAAACAGTGTTGTTTTAGGGAGATGCCAACAATTTAAAGACCTGGGAGTGATATTTGATACTACACGTTATACAAAGTGTTGCAAATCCTGTCTTGTTGGATTTTGATCATAACAAGTGGCGCGATGTTCGAGTAGTGTGCACGTAAACACAGGACATTGCAGACAACATCACTTCAAATGAAATTGAGAAGGAGAAGGAACACGAATGCTTATATAATATCTTTTTAGTAGCTGGAGGGTTAGGGTTCAGTTACCTTAATAGTTGTCGCTCAGACTCAAGTATAATTGTACACCCCCAGTCGAAGAGATCAGACAGAGTCCCATACTAAGTACTTTGCGAACTCTGACGTGCATTGTGCTCTCCTGTCTTCCGTCCTGGCCTACATTCAGATAGGAGTTGCTGCTTTCAATCAAGATAGGAAAGGATAGGACAGGATCGCAACATGCATAAAGGATTAGCTACATCTTTCCCCAATATTTGCACGTGTACACTCCAATGGTCAGTTCCAAATCTAACTGCCTTTCGTAGTCCTTTCCTGCTCAATCTGAAAGCGTCTGCGGTATTAGAACAGTGGGGTCCCCAGTATCGTCTAGACTGGACACTCTCCACCACCCTGTCTAACGCTTCTGGTCCTCATTTAACACCCACCTGGTGACAACTGTCCATACCATGTTGCATGATCTACCACATGTTCGTTCTGGTCTGATGAGAGGGACTTCTGAACCTTCCTTTGCACACCTGTCCCTCATTCTCATCTACTCCTATGTGACCAGACACCTAAGATAATATTACCTTGTTGGTTTTCGCAAGTGTCTTTAGGGTATTATGACAGTCCCATACAATTTTTTTAGTATACTAATTATTTGTGAAGGCCACGAGAGCCGCTCGTCTCCTTTATCTATTTATAACATGAAAAGTAAACACTATCGACATCAGAACTTGCAAGGGGAAGCTCACCTTGAAGATGTCGTTCAGAATTTACTGAATGTATAAAATGTTTTCCTTTAGTTCTCTGTGGTAGTCATGGCTTGAATTGAAAACTAACGCACATATACGTATACGTGCAGCATCCCCTGTACCCGTACAGCTTTCAAGTTAAAGTTGAGAGAATGGAAGTGCTGAACAGTACAGCGTGGGGTGGATAATTCTATATCACTTTACATCCCACGCCATCCCGTTCTCGAAATGGAGATCCAAGTGGACGATACTGGGTATCATCATAATCAGGCGATGCCTCTGACGCCATATCTCGCGTCATTTGACAAATTGGCGTTGCAAGGCTTAGCAAAAGTGCTCCCCTCGCGCAGTAATGGCTGTTGTCGGTGCTCCGCATAACTGCACGTATAAGATTATTGTGGCCGGACTCGCTGGCAGATGGATACGTAAGTGCAGTCGAGGTGAACCACTCCCTACCGTAATTGGCTGGGAGTTGTCCGATGGGAGCTGCGTCTTTGTCTGGAGGGAAACTCCGACTTAGATATATGAACGCGTTGTTGCTTAATTAGAGATAGTTGTATTGCCGCCGTCTTCAAGCCGGCGCACTTATGTTGGAACTGTGATTAATTATGCGCTGCTTTTGCCCGTCATTGAATTAGGATGATACCGAGACTTAAGTGCAGTTTAATTAAACGATATCCTCAAATCACCCTGTACAAGTCAAAATGTCTTTTCAGCAAGGAGCATATTATACTTGCCTACAATCAGTCAATCAATTTATTCCAAGAAGACTTCCAGAAAATTGCATATGGCAAGTCAATGTACAAATTTATCATACATGAAATAGAATATTATATTAACTATATAAGTATACAACTATAAACACCCTAATTACCAATTAAAAGTTCACCACGGTATACAGGGTGTCACTGAATTTCCTTGAGACGTAATACTCTCGAAACAAATAAAAGTTCAAACAAAAACTGTGCGGAGTTTCTGGAGGTATCGTAGGTTCTATCATACCATGCTTTTTAAAATATTTTTTTGTACTTCAACCTTAAGAACTCACCCTCAACTTTTGTTTTTCAAATAGCACCATATAGTCTTTTCAAATTAAGCCCTTATATTATTTAAATGTTTTGAAAGCATGGTATCATAGACCTTGTAGCACTTTCAAATACTGCACTTAGTTTTCGTTTGAAAATTTATTTGTTACGAGAATATTACGTGTCAACGAAACTCAGGGACCCCCTGTCTGAATAGCATGATATAAAATCGTAAAATTTATTCAACGAGCAGTCGATCGTGACAAAATTTGCTAAATAAGAAAACACAAGTAAGGCTACATTGAAAGCTTGCGTTATCTATGAGAGAGGAAATTATCAACTGAGTAAAGACAGTTTCTTAACAGAAAGTCCCAAACACTGTTCTGAAATCTACGGCAGTTATTTTGCTGTCTCAATGACAATGGCAGCTTATTTTACAAATCAATATACAGGGTTGGGATAAAGTATAGAACCAAGCAAATAACTTTGGAACGGAAAGAATCATATTGCTGAAAATTTGCACTCAAGTGTAGCGACGTATAGTGCATCCGAAGACATTTATGTTAGCTATTAATGTACTTCCGTTTGAATCGGAAGTACCGTCAACTTTTTTAATCTAAATGGGACACCCTGTATATTTTGCAGATTTTAATACATCTTTTTTTTTCGAACACGTCCATAATGGTTTGGGTAAGAGTTTCTGTAAAAACGGTAAAGATAAAGCTTCTTCATATGTTTAAAATGCCGGCCATTTACCTCCTGACGTCCTGATCCTGACGTGAATTGATTCGACAAGGTAACTCAGCAATTTTGTCAACAGACTTGCATATTGTCAGGAAGTAAACGGCGGGCATTTTTAGCGTCTGAGGTAATTCCTTGATAATTCATTTTAAATTTTATTATTGTAACACATCAAATAAAATTAACGTTTCAGTAAGTAAGAAAGTTTTATCTTTCCCATATTCACAGAAACAAATGCTAAACCTACTATGGACGTATTCGGAAAAAAAGATGTATTAAAATCTGCAAAAATATACAGGGTGTCCCATTTAAATTTAAAAAGTTGACGGTACTTCCGGTTAGACCGGAAGTGCATTAATCGCTAACATAATGTCTTCAGATGCATTATGCGTCACTACATTTACCTGCAAATTTTCAGCAATATCACCCTTTCCGCTTCAAAGATATTTGCTTGGTCCATACTTTATCCCAACCCCGTATATTTGATGTTTAAAGTAGTTGAGCGGTTTTGAATTTCTAGTAATTCACCATTTCTGGTATTATGTTCATGGTATTGCCCTAAAGTTGAGAACACATTCAAATTCATTTTTACAAATAAAACACAGTTCAAAATATAAGTACAAGTACAATGCTAGAATACTGTTTTGTCTAAAAAAATTTCTGCAACTACTTTATTTTAGAAGATTGAAAACAAGCCTTTGTATACGTTTTTGGAATATGGAAGCTCTATCTCTACAACTAGAGGTTCCCCATATCATGACGTCATATGGCAGGTGCGTGTGCGCTAAAGGATAATACACATTGAATAAGCCTTTTTAGATGAGGGTAGCTTTTAGCTGTAGTATGGCATTCAATTTCTTACATACTTGGTCAGTATGATCAGTGAAATCATTATCTGAAACTAGAAAATCACTTGTGAAGCTAGTGGAAATTTGTCTTCTAGCAGCATAGTTGATAATGACAGTTATTCTCATTATTCAAAATGAGCTTATTTCGTTGGCATCATGCACTCACCTCATCTATCACACAGTTGACCTTCAGCTCAGGATCACCAGGGTCTTCACTTGACACTTTATAGTGATGTTGTCAGTAAACATAGTAGCATGACCACATGTAATATAGTTTGGTAAATCATTCACGTAAAGTAAAAAAAGTACAGGTCGTAGCACTGAGCCCTGAGGAACACCAATTTATATGTTCTGCATGGACGAAATCGGATCACCTGGTTTTCCCTGTATTTCCCTATTTTCCACGTAGGACTGGATGTAAGCGAATACACCACCTCTCATTTCAATTATTGAGTCTAGGTTTTTCATTGAGTATGTTTTATGCACGCTTTGGATAAATCAAATAACAGTGATATAACATACTTTCGAAGATCAATCCCTCTATACATGAAATTAAACTAAGAACATAATGCTGTCTTCAAATATTTTTTTAGCGATGTTATGATGTTGTTAGTATGCTACAGACTTGCGAACGCCCTAATTCTATAATACAAAAATTTCTCTAATATTTTCGAAACTGCGCTTAGGCGAGAAATTTGCCGACAGTTATCAATATCTTCAGGATCTCCTTTCTTGTGTACTAGAATAACTATAGCTAGTTTTTATGCAGTAGGGAAAGTTACAGGTTTCCATTGATTTATTAGCCAATTTTACAAGGAACGGTATGACTGGTTCTTTCACTTCTTCAAGCATATTCATTGTAAGGCCACCAAACTCCGCAGATGTTTCGTATACAACCTTTTTTCTATCTTCTAAAGTAGCAGAGTTATGGACCGTTCCGGTTTCAAATCCTGTACTAAAAACCGACCCGGTATATTAAGAGCCTTTCGAAAGAGCTTTCCAAAATAAGTTCAATGAAATTAAACAATGTTGTCTCTAAAACGGCGGTTTCACTGCTGTATTGCACATATTTTCAATCTAACACATAATATTGTATTTCAAGCCGAAGCTACTCTGACCCTGTTTCAGAACTTTTTGCAGTTCAGCGATGTTGTGTGGGAGTTATAGTTGGTCTGAATTGCTGTGGTTACTGCAAACAGGATTTTATTAAATACGAAATGCTGACTGTTTCAAGCATTTACGCATTCGACTCTCTGTATGGAACGGACCTTTGAACAATACAGTGCCGAGAGTAGTGCTTAACGTTGTGGTACTTTTATTAGGTTTGTGTTTATAGATGAGCGGTTGCTCGTAGTTGTCCTGGAATTCATGCTATTTGAACTTATTTTTATGCGTTTGATCTCTTAAGATGTTTCTTTTGTACCAGTCTTTCTCTTTGCATAAAGACATTGTTATCCTGATTTTTCTAGTTTCTCTCGCATAACTGCAGTTTTTCTTATTATAGGCGGTTTAGGAAATCGGCTTGATCGCAAGGACAGAAGCCCTCGCACACCCGAAAGTGTGAGAGAGAGTCTGCCCGCCCGACGTTGAACCAGCTTGAGTCCTCTGATGTCCTGTCCAACGGACGCAAATGCGTCCATTCGACATGTCACCACGGCCCGACCGGCTTAAACCCGTTCCCTATCTTCTTACCTCTGCGCAATCTCCATCTGCACCGGGCATCATCGTGAATGATATTCTTCGCAGTGCAAGATGAGTTAAGTATGTTTTTGTTCTCCTTCTTACTACATGTCCCTACGTTCCTCTGCCTCTTTCGATTCATCTCATCTACGATCTTCGATGTACGATCTTCCAGCGTTGCTCGCTTGATATCATTATAGGCACCATGTTCTCTGGGGTCAGGTCCTCAGGCATGTTCGCTCTCGCTTCCTGCCTGTAACTGGACCATCTGTCACACTCAAATAGGGTGTGCTCGACTGTGTCGCTCTGTCGCAATGTCGACAACGATTGTCCATCGCTCGCCCTATTTTGTTCCTATATACCCGAAGGACCATGGCCCGACAACGCCTGTGTTAGGTAATAGCAGGTTGTCCTGTGTCTACACTCTGCCCATTCTCGTATATTTGGAGTCAGGCGCTTAGTCCACTGCGCCATCTCCGTTGTACTGGACCAGATCCCCTGCCACTCGTCCATTGTTTTCTGCCTGGCGGTCCTCCTCCGCTCTGGCAAAGCACCTTCCGCGACATAATATGTCTCCTCTCCTTGGCCAACAAATGCAGTGGCGGTCCCGCTGTTATAACCTGCAGCGCTTTGGTGGAGACAGTACGATACGCACTGTCCACCCTCAGCAGCGACTTCCTTTGCACCCTGTCTACGGTTTGCTGGTGCTTTTTCCTCTCCATTGCTTTATACCATACTGGAGCTCCTTATAACATAACTGACTGGATAACTCCGTTCAAGATCTGTCTCTTCCTCATACTTGGACTGCCAATGTTTGGCATTATACGGGACAGTAATGCCACCTTTCTTTCTGCTTTCACCGCAGTTCTCTTTATATGTTCGTTGAAACATCGTTCGTTATCTACGTTAATCCCCCAGTACATTATCGATTTGCTGGGTACTATTTGCACCCCTCTAAGACAGAATCTCACTTGGCTTCTAGTGATCCTAGAACCGCCTCAGTTTTGTTTGGTGCGAGTTGAAGTTGATGCTTGGACATCCACTCATCTATCCTTCTCAGCGCCTCGTTTGTCGTTTGCATCAAAGTTTTTTCGTCTTACGTGGATGCTACCAGAGCAAGGTCATCCGCGAATGCCACAGTCTTTGTGTTTCGAGGAAGAGCTATCCTTTAAACTCCATCATACAGGACATTCCAGAAAAGAGGACCCAACGACGATCCCTGTGGAACGCCTGTAGACTTCTCTAGTTTGCTATTTTGATAGCTCTGTCACTAAAATAGCTGCCGATCAGGTTTCGTAAATACCTCGGTATGCCACGTTTATTCAACTCCTCGCATGACTGCAGTAGCAACAAACGTTGACAAGCTGTTCCAAGTAAACAGATGAACTAATGCGGATCTGAATTTAGGAAGTATCATATAATATTACATTTTTTTAGGATCACGGACTTCTGGAACATTTTGTGTAACCTTCCGTCTAGGTCTGACTGTTGCAGGTGTGATGTAAATGTGTTTGGTGTAAGGCCTGAGACCGACATAATTAGGGGGACAATAGTAACCTTGTTTTGCTTCCAGAGTCGTTTTGTATTTAGATATCATCCCAGCGAAGGCGTTTTAGATGTTCATATTGTTGGGAATAGCAATATCTATCAAATAGGTGACTTTGTCTTCCTTTGACTGGAAAAATATCTGGCCGATTTGCCGATAGTCTTATTCATATGTATTTCAACATCTCAGTATAGTTTATACTCTTTCTTTTCGATGTGTAATTTTAATATGGTTCTGTGTTTTCTATTAACTTGATCTATTATTATCATTCCGACTTTCTAAGTTCCTCTCGCATTATTGCGGTAGTAAGAAATATTGACGGGCTATGCCAAGTCGACACCTGACGTATTATTATTCTAAACTCAGAAAGGACCGTACAATGCTACAGGTCTTGAGGATTACCGACCTTCGGAAGGTTTTGTGTAATTTCTCGTCCAGCGCAATTGTTGATGCTTCAGAGGGTGCCTCGGACTGCATCCCCACGCATGGGAGCAATACTCCAGCGATGGTCGGATCTGTGCCTTGTAGAGCAGCAACAGTTGCTCTGGTGTACGTATACAGCTTGCTAAAGCGGAGCAGAACTTCAAGCTTCTGGTATGCCGTTTTAGCAATACTGATGACGTGGTCGTGCCAGAACATGTTATGCTTGAAGCAATAATGAGCGAAAAAACCAGTATACCAGTATTTTTCGTTCATGGTTGTTTTAAGCTTATTTTCAACTTTTTAGTTCGATGTTCTGTAAAAGCGTATTTTTTAGTTTTTCAAACTCTATTTATAATTCAGTTAAGTCATTAAGACTTTTTTTAGTTTTTTTTAACTATATTTGTTTATAATTTTTTAGTTAGCTCAATCACTGTAGCTTTTTTTAGGCTTTTCGAACTAATTTACTTCATTGATGGAATGACTAGGTTACGAAATGATAACAAACTAGTGCCTCCGTTGTTCTGATTACAGCGCAACCTGCCGAATATAGTGTAAACTTAAGGTGGCGCCCAGACTTCCGCACCGTCAGTTCTAGGTGGCTATGCACGAGGCCAAGTGGACACATGACACGTTACAGTTTAAGACAACGGATGGCGCAGTATTGTAGTTACTATCACATGCCTGACAAAATTCAACAACTATCTTTCTAGGAGCATGCGAAAGCATACTTATCTGACGTAAGCAGTTATGCCAACTCAGTGGATCTTTCGTTGTAACAAATTGTTCTGTGAATAGAGATGGAATAGTCAACTTAGTCTTAAATCAAAGGAGTGTTACAAGCTCACGAACGCACATACCGGTGAAGCTAATAAAAGCGTTTTAGAAACGAGGCAAGGTTTTATTGAACCATCAATCGTCAAACTTATGAATGCGATTCATGAAATTGAGATGAAATAAACCCAGTTAAGTGTATCACGGTAAGTCTGATCCACGTAATATCATAAAGTACTTCAGTGAATTCAGCTCGGTAGAGTTCTCTCCGCCAAAGTTCTAAATCTCCCAACTTCTATTTACCTACAATATGTGTAAGATTATATAAGGCTCAAAGTGATTCTTTCCTGAGTACGCTAAACTTTCTAATTGAATCACCTCACCTGTGGTCTTATTAAAACTTTAGAATTGATTTAATCGTAAAGGGATCCGGCGTAATTTGCTGGAGCTCCTCGCCTTTATCTGAAACTTTATCAAAATCTGCTTAATTGAAAATATGCAATTTTTAATTAAAAAATCAGAGCCTTTGAGGATTAATTAATGTCAACAGAATAATCTAACTTTGTGCTATTAAACTTCTTTTCTAGTCGGAAGCTGAAACTAAGTGGAAACTGGAGTATTCTTCGTCATAAAGGATGGCAAGATTCTGTAAAAAAATATTTTAACTTCAGAAATATGGACGAATGCCAGATTAGTAATCCCTATTCATTAGTCTATTCATTTATCTCGCTAATACTGTTAGTATTTTACATATTTATCTTCTGCTTCCGTTATTGACTATAGCTAGATCTGTCTATTATTGCACGGGTCGTTGTCAAGGCGCTATGACAACTGAGACTACACTTAGAACTCACCTCACGTGTACATATAGGGTTGGGATAAAGTATGGAACCAAGCAAATAACTTTGGAACAGAAAGAGTGATATTGCTGACAATTTGCAGGCAAGTGTAGTATAATGCATCCTAAGATGTTATGCTAGCTATTAACCGGAAGGACCGCCAACTTTCTCTATTTAAATGGGACACCCTGTATATTTTTGCAGATTTTAATACATTTTTTTCCGAATACGTCCATAGTGGGTTTAGTATTAGTTTCTGTAAAAACAGGAAAGATAAAGCTTCTTTATCATTTCAGATGTTTAAATTGCCGGCCATTTACCTCTTGACGTCCTGACAATATTGTCAAGTCTCTTGACAAATTTATTACTGTATCTCAACCCAAATCTGGTAGGCGATTGTTGACAAAGAGTCAAATTTATTCGATCAATGTCAGTACTAGTATAGTTGATTGAAAAATGTTATCTTTCCCATTTTTACAGAAACAAATACTAAGCACACTATGGACGTATTCGGAAAAAAATATGTATTGAAATCTGCAAAAATACACAGGGTGTCCCATTTAAAATAAAAAGGTTGACGGTACTTCCACTTAGACCGGAAGTACATTAATAGCTAACATAGTGTCTTCGGATATACTATGCGTCACTACATCTACCTGCAAATTTTCAGCAATATCACTATTTCCGTTTCAAAGATATTTGCTCGGTTCCATACTTTATCTCAACCCTGTATAGCCGTAATGATAACTATAGATAAATTAAAGATCATCGCTAATTGTAAATCACGTGTTGCTTGTCCTGTAAGTGAATAATGTGACACAAAGGCTTCAGTTCCGAAACACCGAGACACAAATCAGAAAACTTAAAAAAAAGACTATTACCCGCTCTTTGATATCCTACCAGACTGAGTCACATTCCACTCCATTAAGCAGAAAATCACTTACTTTAACTTTTTTTTATATAGCAATACACCCTTTTGTTAGGCTCATTTGATAGAGATTTTTTATCTCTTTCCAATAACATATCACGTCAACAGCCAGATGCAAAGAAATGTTTAAAAAACTAAACCTCTATTAAGTTTACTACATCAATAACATTAAAGTGTAATATGTATTTTGCATCAAAATAAAACAAATGAGCATATACCCTTCTTATTGCCTTGAAGGTAAAACGAAATCAGTAGTGAAGTGGTTCTCATGAGAAGGGTTGTTCAAAATTTCTCCCAGAATGTTCAGAAATTCTTTTCAAGCTCCTAAGTATAGGCTAAGCTACTATCCTAGAGTTAATGGTGAACATTTATAACACCTACTGTGATAAAAGCCACTTCCTTAATTTTGTTTTGCCTTGCAGGCTTAATAATAAACGTGCATCCTTCTTTATTTTGATGTAAAATACATATTAGATTAATGTTGCTAATTTAATAAACGTAATAAAGTCTTTAATAATTTTACTTAAATATTTTCTTGTATTTGGTTACTGACACGTTATATCATTGGAAATAGAAGTAGCAATATATAGATATTGGGAAGCAGTACTTTGAAAAGGTATTGGTTCACCATCTATCTACCAAAGCCGGTACCTGAGCGTTGAATTTGAGTATCCAAGCATTGTTTATGTGACCCGCTTAAAAGCATCAGGTACAGAAACCTGCAGGTACCACAACAAACAGACTAAAATACAGTGAATTGACCACTTATTTCTAATGTCAATAGGTTATTAATGTATACCAAAAATAAGATGGGACCTAACACAGATCCCTGTGGTACTCCATCCCGTATGTTCGATTTTTCAGAAGTTAAATTTTTAGACAATTTAACAATTTGAACAATTGCTCAAATAAGAGGTAAACCATTTTAGTGCTATTTTAGAACAACCATAGATAGGAGATGCTCCATCGTCTGTTGAGACTTTTCCAGGTTCTCCATTATGATTGTGACCCGGCAGGGAGGCTTTCAGTTGGTATGCGGTTCTCTGTTAGCGGTTGCATCCACAGTACCTCTTTAATTACCGATTTTGAGTCTGTCAGTGGGTTTGTCATCATCATAGTCACAATGTCTTAACAGACATGTTGTGAACTCGTAAAATGCATTAAGTCGGAGCTAGAGTATTGCCGAAACGAATATCATCAATAGTTTTGAGAACTGTAGCTCGCCATCGTTCGCGATTTACTGTCAGTTCAGTAGCGCTCTTGATACTCATATCTAGCAACTGTTTCGTCGTATCCACCCAGCGTGTAGGGGAACGGCCACGGTGCCGCCCACTAGGGGCGTGACCCTGAACTGCAAGTTTCTCCATATTATCGCTTCTGTGAATATGTCCGAAGCATGTAAGCATTCTCATCGACACAATGGAGGATAGTCTCTTTGGATTACCGAGCTCATCCAGTATGGAAACATCAGTTCGATGGGCGGTATAAGGAACTCTCAGCATTCTCCTCCACGTCCACATTTCAAAAGTATTTATGCGAGCTCGATCTGCCCTTTTAACGGTCCAAGTTTCCGAGGTATACAAAAATATGGAGAACACAAGAGACTGAACCAGTGACATTTTGGTAGCTTTAGTGGTGTTATGGTCACGCCATATTTTAGTAAGCTTTGTCATGGCCACCCGTGCCTGTTGAATGCGCCGTCGAATCGCATTCTCACAGCTACCTGAATTGTCGACCAAAGGACCGAGGTAAACAAAACTTTGAACTACCTCACAACGGCCTATTGACTTTATTTCTCGATGATTGTCATGCTCTCTATCTACGATAATAACTTTGATCTTGTTGTAGTTAATACCAAGACCATCTGCTGCACTGTGTTGTTCTAAAACGTTCAATAGAGCTACTAGTTCCTCCTGAGAAGCAGCAATAAGGGTTGTAGCGTCAGCAAATCTTAAGTTAGATACTTTGCTTCCGCCAATAGTTATACCGCCATTCCAGTTGTCCAATATCTTTCTCATCACAAATTCAGAGTAAATGTTAAATTTTTTGTTAAAATGTTAAATTGGGTTTGTGGACATAACTAAATTCTTCCTGGATTTAAGTCTGGATGCTGCGGCTTGTGTCCGTATAGAGGGTGTCTTTTATCTAAAGACTGTCTACTTCTTTTTGCCATACATGAGACTTTTCGTTATGTAAAATAATTCACGTTGTTTGTTCAGTGGTGGTTTAAGCCTTGCAGAAATAGTTTGATAATCACTGTAGAACCTAATGGGAGTAGATGATAGACGTACTATTATGCTCCGTACTCTGGGAGTTGCTTATTTTATCACTGCTTTTCGTGCACTGTTTTTATGTATCTATAACTTCAGCTGTCGGTATATTTAGAATAATTTGTTATTTTTCTTGAAGAATAAACGCCAATACATGTATAACTACTATAACTTATAGCTATTTGTTTAACAAATGACGTTTGAAATTGGAAAATCGCTATTTCCGATGCATCATGCGAGGAACGAAATGGCAATGAGCATTCCATGTAAACACTGGAATTTGCCTATTTATTTGATCACATTATTATATATTCACCCAATGGAGCGGAATCAACTGTGAACACGCTCATATATTTTATATTAAACACAAAATACGTAGTTCTCTCGAATAACGTTGGGATTATTTAATTTTGAGACCATGGTATTCCAGTTATAATGTTTTCCAATTTGGCTGATGATAGCATTTACTAATGTATAAACAGGAACTATCAAATGTTAGGCCGTAAAGCTATAACCCCTTATTAGTTAGTATAATCCCACATAATTGTTTTTTTCATGTAAATACGACAACTTTTATACAGGATGTTCTAATAAAAGCGTGAGATATCAAAGTCATGTTTTTAATTCCCACACCGATAGGTGAGGGGTGTATTGTGATCGCGAAAATTTTTGATTTTAGGATATTGCGCTTTTTGACCGTTTTATGATATCTACATAACGAAACTACATGTCAGTGATTTTCGTCGGACTGTCTGTCGAGCTGTCTGTCTGTCGGTGTGTTGGCGTATTTCTAGCCTCGTAGTCTCAGTAACCGCTGCGTGGATCGTTATGAAATTTGTGTAGCGATATGCTGTGAGATCGTAGAACAGATAATGCTGATATATATTTCAAAATCGATGTATGGGCAGCGGAGTAATTAGAAAAAAAAGGAAAAAAATTCAAATATTCCTCAAACTTCATTTATAGACGTTTTAGGTGTTCCAGATGATTTTCAACTATATTTCAGTGGAGGTGAGTAAAACTGGAAAAATTGTTTTATTCATAATAGGTTGTCCACTGACCTGTGAAAGAAAGACCTAGCGGTATAATACAATTTTTAGGTCCACCCGAACATTGATTTGCTTTTCCAGTATTGCTTTAGCTCGTTCTGTACTGTTTAACGGGGAAACTATTGAATCGATTGTAATGAAATGTTGACAGTATTATTACCGTTGTAGGGATAGAAAGCGTGTATGGTTTTTAGAAATCGTGTTAGTGGCGGTGCAGCAATAATTGGATGTAAGACTTGATAGCCTTTCCAAAGTTTACGGAATAAATATAAGTTGGATCACTCTCCGTCGGCACTTTGAAGATCTCACATCAAAGCGATGCCGCGGCCCCACGCGCTAGTTAGTTTTTGCGTTGGTTTTTGCCCAAGTACGAGGGTCTTTTAGCGGGGACTTGCTAACGCCAGGGTTTTACGTATATACGAGGGTCATTGAAAGACTATGTATTGACAGCCGATTTAGACATACAAATACAAATATAACGTTTATTTTGCTAATACACTAGGTAACTAAAGTAAAGTAAAACTATTTCTAATGAATCTCAAATGATTTCGCATATTGTAGCTGTTTCGTAGATACGTAAAAATTGGTTCAAAGGTGCTGAAGTATATTTACCTTAATGCTTTGTTTATTTGGCATATTTTTGAGACCACAGCTTATAAAATTTATGGTATAATATATAGGAACTCGTATGTACAATTTTAAAAGATAATGTTGTGGAAATGCTTTACATGGATGTGAATAAATATTATTGACATTTTGCTCTTCAGTGTCATTCTAATTGCTACTGTAGAAACTAAATTGTGAAAGTTATCAATAAAAATATTTCCGAGCTCTAAAATATAATTCAGAATGTCTCTAGGTGGTATGGTAAGACCACCGAATGAATATTTTGTCTCACTATACGCTTTTAGCGTGATACAATCCTTTAAGTACCTGTAGGCCTGTAGGCCTCGAATTAATCACTTTAGACGTGTGCTGGTTTGTTGGAATTGTTTTATCGGGTGGAACACAGAAAGGCACAAATGTACAGGTGTCCCATTAATAATTTTGAATCGGACGTCACGTGATCAAAAACAAATACCTTCAAAATATTACGATCAAAATCATCAGTGAAGAAAAGGCTACAAATAGAAATTGGATATTAGTGAATACTAAGAGGCTCTACGTATATCCTGCAGATAACCTGACATATAAAATGAAACAACTCCAACACCAGTGGCAGATGATGGCATGAGGCGAAGTAGCAGCATGTAGGTTAGGGACATAAATTTCAGTTGTATATAAATTACTCAGCCAATGCTCTACACAAGGCATAGCCCTCAGAGTGGCACTATTTGTATAGACCAAAACGAATAAAGTAATAATTGGATATATAATTCTCTCCTACTGCCCAGTTCCGACCTATTGCGTGCCCTAATCGTCGTGAAACATGTATTTATATCCTTTATATTTCAAGGTTTACCACAAAATAAGGATGGATCTGATTGCCATTTTCCATCCGTTAATAAATTTGATTGATAAAATCAAACTTCTGAAAATATTATCCATTTCCTGCAAACAAATGCGAGATAACAAAATCCGGTATTTTTGAGACACTGTATACACTTCGCGTTACACACGTTCAACCACTACTTTGCGCCGCCCCGTATCTCCCGGCTGACGTCGGTAGACTGCTACCGGTGGACCGGGGAGACGGGGCAAGGGGCAGGCTGTTTTGATATTTTTGCGGAGTGATCCAACTTATATGTATTCCGTAAGCTTTGGCCTTTCTAATAATATATAGTTGTGAGTAGTGCATGCAAAACCGGTCGCGGTTCTCGAATTTTCAGAACCGGTTCTAAATGCACTTTACCCGGGTACCCGGTTTCCAAGCGGTTCTAAGGTGCGTACTGAAAGAACGATAAATTCATATTGAAGCAACACTTATTGCAAAAAAGAAAATAACGAAAATAACATGACATAGTTATTAGGAACATAAGTGTTAGGACCCTGGAAATTAGACATACATACATGTTTACTTTTTCACCCATTTTTTCTTATTATCATAGAATGACCGTAAAAATGATGTGGCCGTCAAACTTCGATGTGATAACGAAGTGCGGAGCTTATTGCAGATAATCCCAGCTGATGAGAATAATCTCTCTGGCTCCACACTATTGGGCTAAATTGTAAGAAGGTTGTCATAGGCTAAGGACAAGTACCTTCCTCTTTGACCTCCATTTTCGTAGAAGTCCATTTCAAGTCTTATGGCTTGTGTCATGTCGTCTGTACAGGGTGGCCAAGCTGATGTTTGAAGGTTGCTTTTTGAATTTCTTTATTCAGCTCATGTTCAGTTGTTAAAATGCGGTGATCTTGTAGAGGTTCTGGATCGGTGATGCTTGCATTCACTGATGCATTATCATATTGTGACCGTATTATGCTTTCCAGCATCGCTGACATTGTGGTACTGGACATTCTTGGACCGAAGGTGTTGTCGGTATCGGAAAAATAATTGGAGACGTTGGTTAAATATTGCATAACTGGGTGCGTGAAATTTAAATTTCTTGCGGCACCGTTATAGAACCGAAACCCGGGTCTTATGTTTTTCAGAACCGGTTCTGTGACCTGATAAAATACACAGGTAGAATAGGGTATCTTGGAACCGGGTAGAACCGGGCCCATGCACTAGTTGTGAGTATCAGTCTCTGGTAGTTTTCATTTGATTTCAAATTTTCAATCAAACCGGTATTTCTCAATTTTACTGTAACTATGTCATCGGCATACCGTGAGTTATTTATCAGTCTGCCGTTACTTTCATACCGTCTTTGGATCCATCAGGAGGTTGCTCGAATATAACTTCGGAATACATATTGAAGAGCGTGGGTCTGAGCATGCATCTCTCTTTGACTCGCGCTTTATAGATATCTCTATTGTCTCGATACCTTCTAATTTTGTTGAGTCAATACCTTTACTCCCTAGTATTTTTAGCAGTTTTGCACTTTGACCACAGTTAAAGCTTTTGGACAATCTATACAACCCAGGTATACACTCTTTCGTTGGTTTCTGCATTTTTGTAGCATGGTCGACAGTGAACCCAATTCCTCTCGGCAACCCATTTGTACTTCGCTTACATCTTGATCATATTTCATATGTATTGGTGAAGTATGTTAATGTCCTCTATTTACATATTTGTCGAACACAAAATCCAAGACGTTACCTCACGTATCTCTGTAGCAACAAAAGGGCACTACTGTGCCGGGTTGTACAGTCGGTCTTCCTGTACGGAGCTCCTGTCTGGTGTAAAGCCACGAAAAGGAAAATGTATCAGAAGATCTTAGACAGCTTGCAAAGAAAGTCTCTGCTGAGGGTGGCCAGTGCTTATCGCACGGTATCTACAAGAGCCTTGCAAGTTATAGCGCCAATACCACCATTATACTTGCTGGCCGAAGAGAGGACACTGATCCGCCATGGTCAAGCAGGCAATGCGATAAGCCGCGCTGAGGCCAAAAGGCTGACAGCAAGTAAGTGGCAGAGCATATGGAATGAGACCACTGATGTCGGGCAGTGGACGAAACGACTAACACCGTCGATAAAAGAATGGGCGGAATGCAGTCATCGGCAGACGTCCTATTTCCTAACGCAGGCACTGTCTGGGCACGGGCCTTTTCGAGTGTATAGGAAACGGATAGGACGGGTGATGGACGAAAGATGCTTGCACTGCGAGGCGGAAGATACGGCCGAGCATGCCCTGTTTCTGTGCGATGAATGGGGGGCGTATAGACAGGAGGCAAGTCAAAAACTGGATGGGGAGCTGACCCCAGAGACTATGGTCCCGCTGATGTTGTCCAGCGTAGAGGCATGGAACATCATACATGAGATGGTCAACAAAATACTCTCTGTAAAGGAGAAAGAGGAGCGGCTTCAAGTATAAATGAGGAGTGGAAGAGTAAGACAGAAGGAATTCTGCCGGTGTCTAGTGGCAAAAGCGAACGAGCCTTGTCGTTTCATCAAGGAGAGTTTACTGCTGCTAGTAGCGTTTCTCTCTTTGGTTGCCGTCACCTTCGGGTACTAGATGGCGCACCGGCACTCGTACATCTTTCACATGTTTATTAAACATGGAAAAATTGATGCTCTCTACTTCCGTCAATCGACCTATGGCGCACTGATGATTGCTAATAAGCGTGAAACAGCGGTCTGCGTACTGGTGGTTTGACGGAGGTATAGAGCAACCCTCGTGAGGAGTGGAAGTTATTCATAAATGTGTTTTAATCATTGCCTCACCTTGCACTGCGAAGAATATCATTCACGATGATGCCCGGTGCAAATGGAGATGTAACATCAGAGGTAAGGAAGAGGGAACGGGTTTTAGCCGATCGGGCCGTGATGACATGTGGGATGGACGTGGTTGCGTCCATTGGACATGTGATCAGAGGACTCAAGCTGGTTCAACGTCGGGCGGGCAGACTCTCTCTCACACTTCCGGGTGTGTGAGTGTTTTCTGTCCTTGCGAACAAGCCGATTTCCTAAACCCTCTATAATAAAAAAAAACCTCACGTACCTCTGAAATCATCAACTTTTCACGAATATTCCTATAATTTTCACTCCTATTTATTACTGTCTCACCCTTTTACGCTATAAAAGTTAATCATTTAAGCGCTTGTCGCCCACTTGCTAGAAAGAGAAGGCGAACTACACATCGACCGCAATGGTTCAACTTTTTCACCGACTGCTGCTAAACTTTCCATCGAAATAAACTTTTTACATTTTAAGTTGGCGAGGTGTCAGACAATCGAAGTTGCGGGATAACTTGTGCTATGAGGGTTGCGGAAAGAGGCAGCGAGGAAGGATGGAGGATGCAGACTTTGAGGATAAAAATTGCTAAACGTTTTTAGAGATAGTGCTTTTGTCAGTGCTTCTGAAGTTCAAAATGTACGCCGTTTGGTGTAAGACTCAATACGTAGCTCAGGTAAATTCCGCTTGTGCGGTACTAAAAAGTTGTGATAAATGGAAAATTCATATATGTATAAATTTTATAACAACATTGTTCTTTTTGCTATAGTTCAAAGGTTGTATCAAAATTAAAATAGATTTTTGAATCCAGTACCGAAAACACGCACACGACTCCCAAACAAAACCAAGCGCATGTGACGTCAAAATGTTAGAAGTTTTCACCAACGACGTCCTACTCCGATGCCTATTGCCATTACTTTTTTATAGATTCCCAGCTAATCGTGGAAACAATTACTTGTATAACTAGTGCATATTTATTGCACGATAAACGATGAATAAAGTTCTGAACGAAGTCTATGATCAAAATAAATATTTTTTTGAGTGTTTCAACTTTTATTTTTATTCGATCCAACATTTACACTAGTACCTAGGTATATGAATTATATTAAGGCCTATCTACTACTATCAGGTAGCTGTGATTTATGATACCTAACTGTTGTCATACAGCTATCATTATGAATATCTGATAACGCTTCCCCAATCTTGAAACAGAAAGATTTAGTTTAGTCAGTAAGTATGGACAATAAATTTTGCAATTGATTAACTTGTGTAGGAAAAATAAAGCAGACATGTTCCGCCTTGTTGATAGTGCAGTAGTTGAGTAACTCAAGCAATTTACTATGGCAAAAACCACGCTCAGGGTAAAAACCATTGCTCTTAAGGAAGAAATACCTCAATGCCTTTCGCTGAATACCTTCAATTAAAACAACTGAGTTTTTATAAATTGGTGGCCAAATCAGAATTGCATACTCCAGCTTACTCCTAAAAAAAGTAAAATATAGAATTTTTAAGCTATTTGTTTTGAAGAAACCTTTCCAATTCCTTATGCAAAGCCCGAGCAGTCTGGATGCAGCTGTTGATATGTCATGTATGTGGCCATTGAAAGTTAGTTTACTATCAGAAATTACCCCAAGATCCTTCAAACGGGAGCATCTTTCTATAGCCTGTCCACTAATGTTGTAATCATCATATATTAAACTTTTAGCCTTTTTTGTATACGATAGTACTTTACATTTAGAAATGTTCATGGTTAGGTGATTGCGCGAACACCACAAGGAGATTAGGTCTAAATTATGCTATGAGGTGATACAGCCATTAATAGAATTTATTGATCCATATATTCTCAGATCATCAGCAAAGAGTAAGTGCAGCCATTCGAGTTCGCAGGATAAATAATTAATAAAGATCAAAAACAGCAATGGACCTAAATTTGATTCTTGAGGAACACCAGATATAGCTTTATAATAACTCGACCTATACCCACCATATTCCACACATAACCTCCTTCGACAAATTCCAGCAGTAAAGTACCTTATCAAACATGATATGTTCAATAATTTTTTTCGGCGCCATGGTAGCACAACATCTTAGTTTCCAGTCTTTCACCCTACCATGTCCGCGGGTTCGAGCCCAGAGCATGACAACTTTTTTTTTAGGTTTTTAGCAAAAAATATTATTCGTTTGACTCCAGAAATTAAGTGTAAGTCACTTGGAACAAGACTGAAAGAGTAGAGAGGGTAGAGATTAATGGTAATACCATTCATCTAAGGAAATCTGCCTCACTGATTGATGCAAATCTAACTGGATTTGTTAATAAACATACCTGCAGGTACTGGAGCAATGAAAATCTTCAGGCTTTTGGAAATTTAAATGAAGACATTTATTTGGATATATTGGAAAATACCATCAATCCGCTTATCACTTAAGTCATTGAAAACCAAATCGAAGAGAATGGAAACGCTATACTTGATAAAGCTGAAATCTATTTCCAGCAAAACGGCGCGCGGCGCTCCTTCTCATTATGTTCTTCCGGTTCTGCAATGGCTAGACAGCGAGTTTCCAGATAAATGGATAGAGCGAAGAGGGCTTACAGAATGGCCTGCTAGATCTCCTGATTTGATGCCATTAGACTCTTTTCTGGGGGATCATTCAAAATCTATTGTGTTTAGTCCCCAACCTGGAAGTATGGACGACTTTCGTTAACGCATCATCGAAAGCAGCCATGAATATCCCACAATATGTTTTTACAACTGTCCGTCAGGAATTTAAACATTGCCTGTAGCATTGTTTGGGCAATAAAGCGCAACACTTTAAAAATCTTATTGCAATAAAAAGTAACATTTTCGTGTGTTTTTGTTTCCTATTTGAACAAATTAAGATACGTGCAGATTTTTCTTTTTTCTCGAAAACAAATCGAACGATTCAAAAAATCAAACTTCAAAATAAAGGTCCTTCACATACCTTTGGAACGAGATACTATTCAATACCGAATGAATGAATGAAAAAGGGAGAGAGGCTATCTGGTGGCTGGAACCACTAGTGCATAGGCTTACCAACGGGCCCCTTTGCACCTCTCCTTACCCTAGTTCTCAAGTCCAGCCCTCATCGCAAAGGTGAGGATCGCCTTGGTTTCTGCCCATCTTATATCCTCAGGTTCAAGAACCCTTAAACCCAGTATAGTCTGTCTGCGATACCCAAGGGCTTCACAACGACAAAGAATGTGTGAATGTGTGCCGATGATTCTTCCTCCTCGCCAGAGCGTGTACACGTCGGATCATTTACCACCCCCATCACATACAAATGGTGTTTGAAGGTGTTATGGCCGGATAGCAGGCCAACAAGTAACTATAGTAGGTTTCTGTCCAGCGAGAGACAGAACCATTCCACCTTAGCCAGAGGTCCTCAAATAAGTTCTCTAGCTTAACGGAGGTATCCGGAGATCCCTCTTCATCTGATAAGATGCTGATTTTGCAACCACACCTCTGTTTTCCTTCTGATAGTACCTGCTGCCAGCCCCAAAGCCAGCTCAGGGCCCAGGAAGTTATTCCTCGACCCTCGCCTTGCGAGCGCGTCCGCCATTTTATTACCATTAACTCCAGCTTGACTAGGCACCCACATAAGTGACACCTGATGTATCGCCGAAATGTCATCCAAGACCTTTCTACATTGCATAACGAGCCTTGATGTAAACCTGCAAGCTCTTAATGCTTTTAATGCTGCCTGGCTGTCAGAGCCAGCCTGCTTGGCCCCTGAATTTCATAAATGCGAAAGACACAAGCTAAAATTGCATATATCTCTGCTTGGAATACTGTGGTATTTTCCCAAGAGAGAGGGAGAACTTTATTTTTGGCCCATAGACCCCAGCGCCGGAGCCTTCGTCGGTAAGTGAGCCGTCGGTGTATCAAACTGGCCCTCTCCCCTCGAAAGGCCGCCTGCCGCTTAGCCCCCACTCTTCCCTTGTAAGATACCTCACGGTAAATTTGCAGTCGAAGCGATACGTAGAAGGAATTATATCACTCCTCATATATAGGATAGGGTTATCCTTTTGCTGTTCCGAGAGGATGGCAGAGTGTCCCCTTCCAGGATTCACAAAGGACCAACTGCCTTGACTCCACAATCGGAACGCAGACACCCTTGCCTCCCCTTGAGCTACCAAGTCGAGTGGAGGGAGATTCAGCAGTGCTTCTAACGTGCCCAATGGAGTCGTGCGTACTGCGCTTGTTATACTAACACAAGCCAAGCGTTGAATTTTATTTAGCTTTGCTTTGATTGTCTCTATCCGCACACATTACCACCACACCCCTGATCCATACAATAAAGACGGCCTAAAGATTTTAGTATAGAGCCAGAATATCACATTAGGAGTCAAGCCCCAATTCACTCCTACAACCCTTCTGCTTCTGCAGCTTCGAGTCTAGAATTACGCCTAGAGATTTTACTGATTGGGAAAGTTTAAGTGATGTTCCAAAGAAGGTTGGTCGGATGTACCCATCCAGTTTCCTTCTTCTAGTGCTAGTCTAGAACATAACTAGCTCGGTCTTCTCGGCATTGACCGATAGATCTACCTCGTTGCACCACGATTCCACAACGCGCAGAGCGCCTTGCATTATCTCCGAAACAGTAGCCACGAATCGACCCCTGACTACTATACCAAGATCATCTGCATAGGCCTGCACGTAAACACCTATATTGTTCAGCCTTACCAGAAGTTCATTCACCACCAGACACCACAATAAGGGAGATAAGACTCCGCGCTGCGGGCAGCCCCGCGCTGCTTCAACGCTATGCGAAATGTTATTCAGCATGGCAGTAGCCAGTGGACTAAGGTTGAGAGGATCCATTCCACGACGGAGGACTCACCCCATGCCTCTCCAAGGCAGACCTTGTTGAGTCGGAAGTGGTGCAATTAAACGCACCCTCAATATCTAGGAAAGCTACCAAGGCTACTTCCTTTTGTTCCAACGTCTTCTACAGTCTACAAACTAGCTGGTGAAGGGCAAGTTCAGCTGACTTACCAGCTTGATAAGCAAACTGACAAGCATGAATGGCGCACCCTTCCAGAGGTCCATCCTTTAGGTGTCTATCAATTAGCCTTTCCAAAGTCTTCAGCAAGAATTAAGAAAGGGTAATCGGTCTTCCTTCGGGTGTGTATAACTACCTCTACCCGGTTTTGGTATAGAATGTCTCGATACCACTTGTCATTCGAAACTTTTAGGATGACCCTGGGGGGCAGAGGGTTCAAGGTGGTGAAGCAGTTTTTGGTTAAAAGGTTGTCCCCTATGGCTGATCTTTTAACGTGTCTCTGCATTTTTTCCTTTAATCAGTGGGTTTCGATAAATACGTGGTGGGAAGTTTTCAAATGTACATACAGGGTGTCCCACGACGATCAAAACAAGCAATATATCTGATCTGGGCAGTAGTAGCGAATTATAATTTTGGGGGTGTAAATTAGAACAAATATAGTATATTTTCTTATTATTGTGTCACCAAATGAGGTATTTGTTTTTGGTCACGTGACGTCCGATTTAAAGTTTTTAATGGGATACCCTATTTGTGACTTTTTGTGTTCCATCCAATAAAGAAATTCGAACAAACTAGCACAGTTGGGGTCTAAAGTGATTATTTCAAGAGCTACAGCTACTTAAAGGACTGTACAAATACCATTATGAAACACTACCTAAATAATTTAACTGTAGGGGTACATGTTATAATCAATGGTAGTGGTACCATCTTTTACGTACCTGTAGCTCTTGCATTAATCACTTTAGATCCTAAGTGTGTTAGTTTGTTGAAATTGTTTTATCGGGAGGAACACAAAAAGTCACACATATATAGGGTGTTCCATTGAAAATTTTGAGTCGGACGTCACGTAATCAAAAACAGATACCTTATTCGGTGACACAATAATAAGAAAAGATACTATATTTGCTCTAATTTACACACCCAAAGTTATAATTCGCTATATTGCCCAGTTCTGATATATTGCTTGTCTTAGTCGACGTGGGACACCTTGTATAAAAAGATGCTCCATTGGAGCGTAAAGTTTTGCGTTCTCATTGAAACGCCCTCTATATCAATCCGCACGTTAAGGTAGTTCATCTTTTCGGACATCGATATTCAAAAATTTAGATTCCTATCAGAAATAATAAAAAAGTATCCACCTTCGAAGTTAACTTTCCTGCAAACTCCAAACTCCACTCGCGATAGCTGCCTAGAATCAGCACTGCCATTTTCTCAACAAGATCCTTCCGAAGTTTTAATTGCGATCTCTCTTCTGCGCTCTGAGGGAAATACTCTTCTATTTTTATTTTGCGCATCATCGATTCCTCAATGCCGTAATGGTCTGACGTGTTCTCCGTCTAATAATGATATCCCGCCGCTTTCGTCCTATTGCACCAGATAAATTGCTTCAAGTACCTTTTACGCTTCTTCATTTTTTTGTCTCTGCAAGCGCGGAGCTTTTTATAGTTTTTATAGTGCGGGAACACGTTGCATGAATTTCGGTCACTGGTAGATAACTTTTATTGCATTAGCTTATTAACAAGCAACCTATTATTCCCATCGCAATAAACAAGTTCTACTTCTCTGTCAAAGTTTACCTAGTGAGGTATAAAATTACAAGCTTTTTCTTTAAAAAACCTCTTAGCAAACCTCATAGTAAAAAATACCCAAAAAGTAGTTTTCTTTCTCGAGAACAAGAAAACCCTTTATATTCCAAAGGTAATCTAAGAAATAACTTAGGTCATTGTATAGTAACTTGTTACCTTACTGTCCTGATAGCTACAATACTGAAAGGACAACTTGAAATACGTAATAGGTGACTTATTTCTCTTATATATTCTACTCACCTATTCTGTGTCTCATGGTGCCAAATTTTAGTGCTTCATTCAATCCATCTTCGAGTAAGAAAAAAATATTAGCTTTAGCTGATTAGCAATCAACCTATTATTTCCATCGCAATAAACAAGTTCTACTTCTCTGTCAAAGTTTACCTAGTTAGGTATAAAATTACAAGCTTTTTCTTTAAAAAGCCTCTTAACAAATCTCATGGTAAAAAAAGACCCAAAAAGTAGTTTTCTTTCTCGAGAACAAGAAAACCCTTTACATCCCAAAGGTAATCTAAGAAATAACTTAGGTCAACATATAGTAACTTGTTACCTTACTTTTGTCCTGATAGCTACAATACTGAAAGGACAATTTAAAATAGGTAATAGGTGAGGTAATCTAAGAAATAACTTAGGTCAACATATAGTAACTTGTTACCTTACTTTTGTCCTGATAGCTACAATACTGAAAGGACAATTTAAAATAGGTAATAGGTGACTTATTACTCTTATATTCTGCTTACCTATTCTGTCTCTCATAGTGTCAAATTTAAGTGCTTTATTCAATTCGTCTTCGTTTAAGAGAAAAATATTAGGTAAAATGTTACACACTGATGTTCTTATATAGGGAAATGGACTAAATGGCAGTTAAAATTACTGTCCAAAATTAAATGAAAGTGTTTTCATCTAAAATTACAAGAGGGGCAAAAAGTTTCTAAGCAAGATGGGAAAATTATATTGTTTATTTAATATTCCAAATTTAAGATAAATACCTCAAAAATTGAGAGACTGATTAAGAAACACTGAAAAAATAATGAAGTTTCAACACCCTGCGGATCAGTAACGAAGCATTTGCGAACCTATGTTTATTTGTAATTTTAATCTTTAAAACCACTAAAGAATCTTCTTGTTTCGTTTGTACATGATATTTAGGAATACTTATTTAGGCCACTTTTCGTCGCTTGAGATCAAAACTATACTATGCCCAAATTATCGTATTTTACGATTTAAACGCCTACGTATACATTGAAGATCACCGAATTTACTGCAGAAGTATACCAAGTCCACACTGAAGGGGGGATAACAAATTCACAAAAATTAAACTAGTCTATCTATTCTGTGTTGGAAACATACTAGTTCTAACCATTTGTTTTGGAGATAGTATATATTGGTAATGGACTTCCTAGTTCTTAGAGGTAGTACCAGCATCGGAGGACATAGGTTTATTCTGATCTGTAGTATGTGAGTTAGTGTACCATCAGAGGCGATGGACGTGTCCTTATATATACTATGTTCGCCATTATTTATAGCATGAAGATTATCCCAATTATTTCATAAGGCTATGTAAACTTTATCAAACAATTATTCAGTTTATAATATCTCAAAAACAAAAAAAAGCTTCTCCTGTAAAATTTACATTTTGTGATTGGTATACTTGTTGCTGTAAGGGCACGTTTTGTGTATAAGGGACCATTTTTTTCCGTTTAGAAAATTTCACCAAAAATGTGTCCTGTCTGTATAGCAGTAAATACTAGCGAAACTTATTTTTTACCCCTAAGTTACTTTAATTTTTTTTCTCCACCTGTTGAAAATACCGTGGAAAAGAGGTAATTGAGACTTGTTCTCACAGGGTCTGCGTCTAGTTTCAAAATAAAAAATAGGTATTTGCAGATTTACATTTTTGTTGGAATGGTATCAAAAACAGTACAGTATAATTATTTTTTTGGATCTTATATGTATTTGGGGTGATAACTTCCCTAACTACGCTTATGCGAGTAAGGCGACATTGCGCGTTAATCATATCGACGGTTTCAACATAACAGGATCACTGTAAGTACTTAATTGCTGCAGAGTCATTTGCAGCATTTGAACGCCTAAAGTACATAGATTCATAAGCTCAGCTCCACCTTCGTAGTATTTGTAGAAAATTTCTATCCCGTATAAAAAATGGTTGTCGGTTAACCACGATTCTTATTATTTTTAGCCCCTAACGTACACATTTATTTTTTATGACACAATAATCACGCTGAGGTCTGACTGATCCCAAAGTTATTTTTCAAAGTTTTTTTATAACTAGGCAGCTTCATTCAGTGAGTTCACTACTCAAACATATTTTATTGAAATAAGATTTCAGAAAAATAAAAAATAAACAAAATACGTGATGAACTGTTTACATTATAGGTAGCAAAACGTAAATTCTTAATCGAAAATTAAGACACACACTGACAAATGAAAACAAATAAATAAAGACAAAAAACAAAACTTTTATGAACATAGTAATGTCTCTAAAGTACCTTTTTTGAATTTACAAAGACAAATTTAGTCTTTATGTTAGTCACAAATGGGCTTTGCACGCGAGGTCTCCAACAACATGCATTTTGAACTAAACTATTCTGAATTTCCAACTCGTAATGTCTCTAAATTCCCTTTTTAAAAATCAATCGTTTTTCATCTTCGCATTCTGCCACTACAGTTTATACAAATTGAGTCTTTAGTTACAAATGGGCTTTGCACAAGGGGTCTTTAACAAGGTCCTCCTCTGTATTTTCAACGAACATATTTTGAATTTCCAACTCTAATTCTCCCTAGATCACAGGGTGGTGTCAGTAGTGATCGGATATTTCTTTTATGGAAATATTCAATGAAACAACGAAAGTGCACACTTGAAATATTCACCTTTAAATAACATACTGGGTCTATTAGATGCAAGGCTAACTTCATACGCTAGCGGCTCCACAGCTCCGGCCAAACTGAATTTAGGTGGATACGCCAAGATATACTATCCAAATAAGAAAACTAGTGCATATTTAAAATACTGCCAGGGTCTCATAGACCCCAGTGTGATAATTAAGGGTTAGTGATTTTATCATATTAGATCTAGAGCCTGTGTAGCTCTGTTAAGTGACCATGCCTATAAATGTATTAAATAGAATTATAGTGAGTAGATGCTACCTACAGCAACAAAGTTATATCAAGCAAAATATTTCAAACTTGTTCCCAAAACAGCAGACAAACTGTTTGTACAGTAATTCAATTTCTTTGCCAGCGAACACCATGCTTTTCCTTGCAGCATGCTTCACATCTTCTCCAGCGCGTTGAAGCACTCGAGGCTGTCTGTCGTTTCATCGCATCGATCGGCTGAGCGCGTTTTTGTTTTTTCGCAGCGAAAGGACCTGAGTAACCTCTTAACCTTTCAACATGCTCTCCACTACAGAAAGCTAAAGTGATTCTGCATCAAGGTGAGAGCGCTTCAGATGTTGTTAACTGTAACTTTATTTGTATTATGTGATCACGGGCTGAAGTTGATCCAATACAGTACGGAACAAGCTTAACGATGGAAGCGCAAAAGATGTATAGCCTTACGTCGGGGAGTAATCTGATTTTCAGGCTTGTTAAGTCCTTATATGGTGCCTAAAGTTATCAAATGGACACAGCGTACAGGGTAAAAAGTAATTGGAAATGACAAATACGATTACAAATTGTAGTTAGCAGAATGCTACTCACAGCAACGCAATATATCAAGCAGTAACTCGCAAGCTTGTTTCCGAAACCCTAGATAGACTATCGTATCAGTGAGGCGTGTTTCTCGCTGCATGGAAAATTGGCTGCGTACAACCCATTCCTAAGTGCGCAAACACAGTGGGCAATTTTATTGTGCGTGCAACTGCGTGCGAAGGCGTGCAGGTACCGCATGCAGGCTAGCCTGCTCCACTGTATTTTCGACCGCTTACCAGCGTCGGAAGCCCGCTTCAACGCCTTTATAGTAACAGAAATTTAGTTTGCTACCTTGTTTACAAAGCGATTCAAACAGTCTCTACCAGAGTAGGTAGCTTCCTTAAGACGCGCACAAGAATTCGTTAAACATGTGCATAGGGTGGAGCGAAATTGGACAAAAAAAATATTGTTCCCAGAAATCGGAAACCCTGTATAACTAAACATTGCTATGGGTAATTAGCTGTTGAATCTTATTAAAATTTTTGGTTTTAAGTTTGTTCTTCAGATGGCGCACACGATTTATTTGCAACCAAAAAACGACATATATCGAAACATTAAATAAATCAATTAATGATTGTCAGACATTATTATTTATTATGTAGATTGAAAAAACAAAGAAATATATTAAAAAGAAACAAACTGATGCCATTTCAGTCTTCAACATTGTCATCAATATCCTGGGTAGATTGTTGAACTTCAATAAAAAACTAGGATTTTTTGTTAAATGTTGGTCTCGATGTTGGTATACCGTTTCTGGATTTACTTTGCATTTTTGGAGCCCGTGTTCACAGCAGTTCCATCACATCCAATTGTCACTCAAGTCGAGACATCTATCATATGAATATTCAAAAATTCTATGACACTATTTTTTATTGAAGTAGCAGTTCCAGATGCAGGCGTAACGCGACCAATATACTGAGAACCTGGTTCGGAAAGCAGGACAATATATTCCTCTGTAATGGTTTTTCTGCGGTACCTGCTGCCATGTTTTTCTTGAGTGATGGTCTTATCTTTTCGTCCAACTATTTTATTATCATCAGACACTAAGCCCGAATTCTGCAATTCTTCACGAATCTTTCGTCGCTCACGTCGCAGCTTATTTCTGTCTATTACTTTCTATGTATTTTCGTTAGAAATCAAGCCAACATCTTGAAGAACTGCACTGGCAGTAAGTAATCCAGATCTGTTGGAGACACCAGTCACAAGCAGTGGCGAGGTTTTCTAGTTGGTACCTCATCTGATGGTCCTGTGTTTTTGATGAGGAAGGTTGACTGGATTACGATGAAATTCTAATACAGAAATCTGCATCTTGACGAATGTCTGATAAGCTAGAACCATCCGATGTTTCTGAGTCGAAATCCGATAGAGTAGCTGATAGGCTTAATGGTTGATGAGAAGCCTGTTCTTCAAAGAACTTAATTCTTTTCGCCAATCTTATTTGCTTGTGCTCCAAGGCTCTTGTTGTTTCTATGTCTATCGAGCCTATATACATTTTGCGGTTTTTCTTTGGTCTTGCAAAAATTCCAGCTCCTTTTTGGGGATTTTGGTTGGGCATTTATAAAAGCTGGCACAGGCGCACTTACACACTGCTATATCAAACAAAGTGGCTGTTGCATCTTTATAAAAATCAGTTTTCTTTTTAGTTACCCGACACTTCTTCACTTTCTTGTACTTTTCATGATACAGTATTAATCTACTCACAATTTGTTGCTTAGATATTATAGGAATCGATGCCTTGTTCCAGAGCTTGATCAAATCTGTTGCAACTACTTCACATATCTCTTTCACAGAAGGGTCTTTTCCATTACTGAGCCCGAGTAATTCATTCTTTATCCAAAGATAATACTTCATTATGTCAGAATACGTAAGCAGCACATTACTTTTCAACTTGTCTGCTCCGCCAAATACGACAGGTTCTGTCTTGTTTTAGGCATACCGTTAGCAAATCGAAATAGCGATTTTACTTCAAGGCTCTCTGACCTTTTACTGACGGCAACGGACAACGGACTGAACTCTATGGACTCAACTGAAACTGAACTACTGTCTATCGTGTCTATTGAACAGAAGCGAAGGCTGTTGGGGAGGGGGAAGAATTGCATTTATACTAGCGCAGCACGACGGGTTAACACAGTTGTCAGATGTTCACTTTTTGTGAAACTTTGAGCTCAGTGCACCACCTGAAGATTAACTTAAAATGACATGAAATTTCGTCCACTTTATAAGGTACATCCAGAGCATCAAGTGGTTATACAGGAAACCAAAAATTCAGAAAAAAATGTTTTCGCTCCACCCTGATGTACAGTATCAGTCACATATTCATCTGATTAACAAATTTCAACTAATTGGTTCTAATGTGCATGATGTGAATCTACATGTGTATGTACTAATAGTTCATTTGACAACTTTCCACCACGGATTTATCACAAACCGCTGATTAAACGACAAAACGCCAAGACACGTCAAAATATTTGTCCAGAGAGACACTTTTAACCAAAAACTATTTCACCCCATACCCTCTAGCCCCTCATGGGAATCATTTCCAGTGTTTTTGCACTTGTGCCTCATTGTTTTGCCAATAATGGGCAACATTTTGAACCCTTATTGCATGTTTCCTATACCGTGTCTAGATGCGACTGGCCAATCTTTGTACTCTTCTTCTTGTCTGTTTTCACCGTACCATGCACTGGTGTGATTGACTGCGTGCGGAATCGGCGCAGGCCTGCTCCTACCTGCCGAGGCGACTCGGCGCTGGCCAACGCACTCCAACGCTCTCCAACGCTTCTAACTGCTGCTACTGTGCATGCGTACTAAGAAAGGCAAAAGACGATCTCCTCAACTATAGACCTGTGTGTATATGTGCTGTATTTAGCCAATACTATACACAAAGCATAGTGGCTGTATCTTTATATGAAATATGTACTTGCAGAAGATAGGTCTGGAAAAAACAATGAACTGTCATTCCCACTATGTGGAGGGCAAAAATGCGGAGCAGATATTGTGCTCCTGACCAGTACTGGAGAGCTAGATTTCAGACTTTCGGATTCACTCTTCTCAAACCAACTGACCCCAGGGAAGTTTCACCCAAGGACCGTCGCCTTCGTGTGGATTTTACGTGAGCTCTAAATGTTTGTGAGCCACAATAGACACAATAGGAACACAGTGGAAGGAAGCACAGAAGAACAGTGGTCCCACTCACTATCAACGTAACCTAATCTAACCCAAATAAATACTTTTTGAGTATCTTATGCCCAGTTGCATCAACTTTCACTCAAGGAACGATTAACAAAGGAAACCTCAACATTTAAGATGACCCTAAAGTTCCAGTCGTTTGCACGGACGTCAATCTAACCTTACTTAGTTAGGTACTGGTTATATGTGGCAATGCTGGTTCTGTTACGCCTCTTTTGTGTTTTGTCACTCCTATTTTGTGTATTGTGTTCGTGTTCAGCATTACTTCTTGTTATATTCTGTGGTTTCTTGGTTTGGATTGGAGGTTGAAGTTTAAAGTATTGAAGTTAACCTTAAACCTTACCGTTTTTGTACATTGGAATATGTGTTTCAAAAAAAGAAAAATGAGTGAATGCAAACAAGATTAGATGCCACAGTATTTTTGCCTAAACCTTTTGAAAAAGCTTAATTCATCTAGCTCGTCAAAGTAATTTGGTCTGTGGTAAATGCGCCTAGGAATTCCATACTCCACACTCCACGATATCGACAACTTCCATACCATCATCCAAAAAATCGAAATCTTTCATAATCACGATAAAAAGACAGCACCAGATCACAGTGATGCGATAATTAAGTGCAAAAAGCAGTTAAGTCATGTTTAAGTCGCTAAAATCGAGCACTTTACAAAGGACGGTTTAAGGAGACTTTGGGTATTCCTTAAATGTTGGTGCAATGAAATATTCTATATAAGCACGATTTAAGGATGCTTACCAGTTAAGGCTTCCTTAGAAGAGTTGGTGCAAATGGGCATGAATAGTCTTTTTTTTATTATAGAGGGTTTAGGAAATCGGCTTGATCGCAAAGACAGAAGCTCTCGCACACCCGAAGGTGCGAGAGAGAGTCTCTCCGCCCGACGCTGAACCAACTTGAGTCCTCTGATCGCATGGCCAAACGGACGCGAACGCGTCCATCCGACATGCCACCTCGGCCCGACCGGCTAAAACCCGTTCCCTCTTTTCTTACCTTCAAGCCCTCCTACCACTCACGGAACCTTCGCCGAACGACATAACGACAAGTATCTTAATAGTAAGAATGTATAAGATAGAAGAGCGAAGTAACTGCTACCAACCGACAGGGATTACAGCTATAAATATCAGCAGCCAGAAATTAGTCACGCATAAAGCACATTATATAAACTGTGCCCTCTAAATTATTTGAGCGACATTCTGTTTGCAAATTAGTACACAATAAATATTGTACTCGTTTCATCTATTATGTCATATTTCAACATAATTAAACACAAGCAAAAGTTATTGTTGATTTTATGGGACAAAATTCACAAAATTCAATTCGAAAATAAAATTAGCTTTATTTATTATTCCCTCATTACCAATCCACTACAGACGAATTTAGATAGATGCAGTCTGTTCGAACAGAGAGAATTATAATAAATTGTGTAACAAATTGGTTAAATTACAATAACAGTGAATCCTTTTGTACGTCCGCTAATAGAAGGAATGTGGAGAGGTAAAAATTATACCTACATGCGTATATATAAAACAACCTGGTGAGTGAACGACAGGCAGCATGCAATAAGCAATGGGTGCCCATTGCATTAAATCTTAACAGGTATGCCACATAACTATCACTATGAATAGTGAGCAAATCAGCATCATCATCATAGTCACAGTGTCCTAACAGACATGTTGTGAACTCGTAAAATGCATTAAGTCGGAGCTAGAGTATTGCCGACATGAATATTATCAATAGTTTTGAGAACTGTAGCTCGCCGTCGTTTGCGATTTACTGTCAGTTCAGTGGCGCTCCTGATACTCATACTTAGCAACTGTTTCGTCGTATCCACCCAGCGTGCAGGGGAACGGCCACGGCGCCGCCCACTTGGGCGTGACTCTGAACAACAAGTTTCTCAATATTATCGCTTCTGTGAATATGTCCGAAGAATGTAAACATTCTCGTCGACACAATGGAGGGTAGTCTTTTTGGATTACCGAGCTCATCTAGTATGGAAACATTAGTTCGATGATCGGTATAATGAATTCTCAGCATTCTCCTCCACGTCCACATTTCAAAAGCATCTATGCGAGCTCGATCTGCCTTCTTAACAGTCCAAGTTTCCGAGGCATACAAAAATATGGAGAACACAAGAGACTGAACCAGCGACATTTTGGTAGCTTTAGTGATGTTATGGTCCCGCCATATTTTAGTAAGCTTTGTCATGGCCACCCGTGCCTGTTGAATGCGCTGCCGAATCTCATTCTCACAGCTGCCCGAATTGTCGATCAAAGAACCGAGGTACACAAAACTCTGAACAGCCTCACAACGGCCTAGTGACTTTATTTCTCGATGATTATCATGCTCTCTATCTACGATCATAACCTTGGTCTTGTTGTAGTTATTACCAAGACCATATGCTGGCCTGTGTTGTTCTAAAATGTTTAATCGAGCTACTAGCTTTTCCTGAGAAGCAGCAATAAGAGCTGTATCGTCAGAAAATCTTAAGTTAGATATTTTGCTTCCGCCAACAGTAATACCGCCATTCCAGTTGTCCAATACCTGTCTCATCACAAATTCAGAGTAGATGTTAAATAACATATCGGAGTACATATCCCTGACGAACTCCTCTTCTGGTTGCTGTTTGACCAGACAGGTTACCATCGATTCTTCTGTAGGATTTCGCTCAACCTGGCCACGAAAGACCATCGTTCCATCGGAATGGATTCTCGCATTGATAAGGCAGCTGGCCATTTGCACAGCACGTTCTCAATTGGGATGTATCACTATACCATATATTGAAGAGGTGTTTCCTTAGGCTACAGTGTTCAGTTACAGCACCAGTTGGAGGGGCTGCCTGGATATCTATCAATTTATATCATTTATTTGTACTATTATAAGACAATACAAATACTGCCACCTCGAAGGGTACGCCTTGTATAAAATATTGGCATTGACACTTTGAAAATATACATGAAATTTAGATAACCTATCTTGCTGCCCCTTTTTCAACTGCTATCCCTGTTACCCGATACTTTAAACTGTCAGCCGTGTCAACAGCGAGCGTTCGGCTAGTGATAACTAAAAGTACCCCAGATTGAGTCTTGAAGTATCAATTTTAAGCCTCGAAGGAATACAGGGCTGTAATGAGTGCAAGTACTGTTAATGACGAGTAATTGTCACTTGGTGACGTTTTCGTGTATGCTCTGAGGTCTATGCTTATTTTAAATTTTCTCGGAAAGTCCGGCGTTTCTTTCAGTATTTCAGTATGGATGTCTGAATGATAATGATTACGCTTTAAATGAGGTAAGAATGAAGATAAAATCATTTTTAGCTTAACCATACACAAGCACTGAGTTCCTAACATTTCTTTTTACGGCAATGGAAGAAAAATAACGCTGAAGGGCAACGCAACGGCTATACAAATAGTAAAAAGTGTATGGAGCTATTTCAGAAAGTTTAGACAGGTTCGATTTCCTAAATTAGAACTGAACATTGCTGAGGTACCAAATAATTAGTTGTTCAATTAGAAACGTTTTTATGAAAATGTATAAACATTTTATTATACAAATCAATAAAATAATTATTTCTTTTAAGCAACCATTTTTGCTGCGAATTTCAGGATATTGAAGCAATTTCTTGTTCACAAAAATAGTCATTCCTTTTTGTCAATCAAGTATTCAGTAAGAATATTACTAATGCGGTCCTGATCGCAGGATTGCCAATCAACACCATTAGTAAAAATTAAATTTGAGATACACTTCTTCGTCAGCTGATTCCTATCAAATAGACGTCAGGCCAGTTTAAAGTATCAGGTAACAGAGTATACGTTTATCCAGTTCTTGTGTATTCTCTTCGTGGCCTTCAATACATCTATCTCGAGTTGCAGCATGCATTCTTCTTGGAAAATATTGATGCTATCGTTTCGAACAGGTAGTATTTAGCTACCTCCACCTAGGATAGCTAAGAAGTTATTTAGCAGTTGAACATCCAGAAGTCTCGCCTACTCCGTCCTAAAAGGTTTGTGGGTGCGCTCTCTCAACAGTCTTCCAGATATGGTGTATAAGAAACAAATTTGTGAGTACTCAATAATTTGACCCGTTCGTCTAGCAATAAATGAAACTGATACAGAATTAAGCAGCTTCCACATTAATTCCTTGAGATTCTTGTTTTTGTATAACATTGGTCACACATTCTTGAGGAATGCATCAACAAAACTAATGCTAATAAGCTTACAGAACTACCTTTAGACTAATTATTAGATATCCCTGTATCTCCGATCATAGTATACGTAAATTTGTTTTCTACAAAATGGTTACTCAGCTTTCTCATCTATTTCTCGGATCACTTGGCTAATCTATGACTAATGCCCCCTCCTCTCGTTTTCCAGAATAATAAACAAATTTCTCACTACTGCCTCTCGGATCCTCGCTATCCATTCAAAACGTTTCCATTAAATCGCTATTTGTTTGTCTGTTCGGCACGAATTTTGGAATTGATTGCAGACCAACTTCAGAATGTGTTAGAGACTTGCAGCACTGAGCAATGAGCATAGCCCAGAGGTATATTCTATTATTAAATTTGTTGGTTTACTTGTCTCCTTCCTGTATCACACAGACACGTATAATTGTTTATCTACCCCCATTAAGTTATACAGCGATTACCAGTTACTTTTTAATTGTCAATTCTACCTATAAACAAACAGCGGGAAATAGTTTTCATAACTCATGCTCCAGCCGTTAGAAACAACGCCCACTGGATACCAGCACTGATCTCTTGGAAATGCATGTTATCAGATACTCGCTAACATAACAATTGCAAAGGTCTATGAGGCGTCTAACGCTAATTCGAACGATATTCAGTATTTATTTCAGTGACAAGGTGAGGTTGAGTTGTCAATGGTTCGTAATTATCGTCACGTTACTGCGAAAAGTCACTAACTGACTTTCTGTGGAAAAATTAACTAACTGCATCTTACACTTTAGTTTCATTGTATCTTTCAGTTTTAGAAGTCACTAACTGTCTATATGTATCAGATCAGATTATATCTATACAGGGTTATTCACGTTATTCGACACGGAGCATTATGGCTAAAGTATTTGATAAAAAAGAAAATAATAATTTGGGATGGATAGAGACCCATAAAGGCTACATTTTAAAAATATTTTCATGTTACACAGGGTGTTCCAAAAGCACGAAATGTATCAAAGTTATGTTTTTTTAAATGGAACACCCCATATAGTATTGCATATTCAGATTCCTTGATGAATTTTATTGTGACTTTATGTATCATACATGGCACTTAAAGCGAACCGTTTAGGTGTAAATCACCATTTTCGGTATAAGTAGATATCAGGAAAAAATTGAATATCGCAGAGATTACAAAATTTGGAAGGCTGTGACTTTGCCGTATTACTAAGCATAAAATGCGTCAGCTTTGATGATACTGTCAAATTTAAGTTACGTTTATGCTTGGAGAAATCTGTCGATTAATTAAGGAAACTTCGATCAGAGATAACTTGATTTTTTCAAATAGGAATGCCTAATTTTTTTTATATGGTTAAAAGTAGAATTTGATAACCTTTCTAGTGATATAAGGTTGTGCATATCAATCTCTGGTAGTTTTCACTTAATTTTAAATTTTCAAACAAATTGGCGTTTTTCAATTTGCCTACCTATAATCAACGTAGCAGGCCATGAAATATAAACAAAAACCTGTTCAGGTAGAAGAAAACAACTAACTTAGCTGAAAAATGCACACGAACTAGACTAAAGGGACAAGATTATAAAAATTACTCACAACAAACAAAGTCTAACCAGAAACAACGGCGGTAACATATCTTTGGTCAAAGAGAAGCTGGAGTATGGCAGAAATGGATTTTTTCACGGCCTACTAGCTACTGCAATGTACTAGAGATTGGTAGTTTCCAAAACCATTAAAAATTTTGAAATAAAGTAAAAACTACTAGATAATGTTGTAAGCAGTTTATTATTTTCATAATAAAATTTCACATTTAATGATATAAAAAAGTATGCAATTCTGTCAAAACTCAAGTCAAAAGTACCTCTGACTGGTGTTCTGAAAATTCAGTACCTATTAGCAAGGTCGCAGAAAATGAAGAATGAATTAAAATTTGTTCAAATTATAAAACATAACTCAAGTGGCAGAAAATTTAAATCTGATTTTTCAGTATTCCTTTTTTGCAATATTGCCAATAGATATTGAAAACTAGAAGGGCTCCAGTCAGAGGTATCGACTTCGACGCAAATTAGTACTTTTTTAGTACTTTTTTACACCATTACATATGATTGATAGTTGCGTGCTGGAGCAACAGTCGCTGGTTGTTTCTGTTTCATATGAGGGTTTTTAACTGCCTTGGACATTTTTAACCTCTAGTGAATTGAGGTAGCCAGTAGACAGTAAAAATATCTATTACTGCCATACTCCAGCTTCTCTTTGACCTTAGAGATGTTATAGCAGTTGTTTCTGGGAGAGTTGATTTGTTGTAAGGAATTTTTATAATCTTGTCCCTTTAGTCTAGTTAGTGTGTATTTTTCAGCTAAGTTAGTTGTTTTCTTCTAGCTGAACAGATTTTTGTTTATATTTCATGGCCTGCTACGTTGCTTATAGGTAGGAAAATTGAAAATCGCCGATTTGTTTGAAAATTTAAAGTTAAAAGAAAACTACGAGAGATTGATATCCACAATCTTATATCATGAGACAACTTATCAAATTCTACGTTTAACTGTATAAAAAAAATTAGGCATTCCCATTTGAAAAAATCAAGTTATCGCTGATTGAAGTTTCCTTAATTCATCGACCGATTTCTCCAAGCATAAACGTAATTTAAATTTGACAGTCTCATCAAAGCTGATGCATTTTATGCTTAGTAATACGGCAAAGTCACAGCTTTCCATAGTTTGTAGTCTCTGCGACATTCAATTTTTTCCTAATATCTACTTATACCGAAAATGGTGATTTACACCTTAACGGTTCGCTTTAGGTACCATGTATGATACATAAAGTCACACTAGAATTTACCAGGGAATCTGAATATGCAATAATATATGGGGTGTTCCATTTAAAAAAAAAAACATAACTTTGATACATTTCGTGTTTTTGGGACACCCTGTATAACATGAAAATATTTTTAAAATGTAGCCTTTATGGGTCTCTATCCATCCCAAATTATTATTTTATTTTTTATCAAATACTTTAGCCATAATGCTCCGTGTCGAATAACGTGAATAACCCTGTATATTAAAACTCATCAACAAAATAGAAACTAAAAATTGTAATACGAAAAGTCCTTAAGTACCTTAATGACTTCTCTCATAAACGCTTCATACATGTTTGAACGGGGCGCGCGAATGCAAAAACTCACCAACAGCAACTGTTGTTTGAAGTTTGTAAACAAAGTAGATATTTCAGATGGCCAGTTTCGGACTGCCATTACCATTTCGACACTATTTATTCTCGTCTAGCTGACGCAACGTTTTTCGAGGTTTGTTCTGATTGGTCGGTGCCGCGTTCTGCTGAGTGTGTCAGTTCTTGATTACGTGCCATTCTTCACGACTTCTTCTAACCAGACGCTGTTGTGTTCTAGTTCAGTGGCGTCGCGCGTCGGTCTTTACTGACGATGACGGGGCCGTTCGATGGTCATTTCGTTACACGTTTGTGTCCAAGTTTGTTTTAGCCAATTTTAGTTTTCCTATGCTTCTTATGAGAGGATGCTATTTTGATCTAATTTCCACAGTAGGCTTGCTGTACACGTTCTTGTTGCAGGCAATATAAGCAGCTTCTTTGAATTTTTGGCGATACCATTGAGGTTCTTTGCTTAGCGTCAGCCCAAATAATTTTGTGCTGCTCGGCCACAAAATCACCCATGGGCCGAGCATCTTAAAATTATTTGGAAAGAGGTTATTGACAAAGAACGTCACTGGTAACGCTAGATATAAGGCCGCCTAAAAATCTAATCCACAACATATGCACTCCCCTGTCTTCGATGAGAACAATTTAAAAGGTGGCAAACCTAATCTGGACCACGCCCAAAACTACATTAAGTAATGTCACCCCCGCCCCCGCGACCAATCCGTAATTTGTCCCCCCACACCAAAAAAACTAAATCCTGGATACGTGCCTACCGATTTTTATTGATAAAAAGGAAGATCTATTAAAACCATGTCGCAAGAATATTATACCAGAAGAGCTGGTATCAGTCACTCACAACCTCCAATAACGTGTCAGATCACACTACCAAACCTGCCCAAGAGGACGACAAACAAGAAGAGTAAGCCGTTTCCCTCTCTACTGACATTATTTCTTATTTAAATTATAATATTGCCTGCATAGTGGGCGAATAAATAACTAGTTCCACAAAGCTTATTATTTTAACTGCCAAAAGTCACTAACTCTGCTTATTTTTAGAGAGAATAGAACTGAATTTTTGCCATTAAAATTAATTAGGCATTTTATTAGCCGAACGCAGGAACATAGCTTGCGTGAAAAAAAATTAAAACTGATTTAATAAATAGAAAATAAACTTCAAGCTGAAATATCTCGAAAGTCAATAAATGTTTGTTAGTGAATTTTAGCTGAAATACGAGGTTATCATGTACTTAAATCAATCTATTAATTGCTTTGGTCGTAGATAAAGCTATTAATAGGTATTTACTATTATTCGTCGAAATTGTAATTATGGTGAATGTGCGCGCTATTTTTTTGTGTAAGCGATCATTCGCCATTTCTTCAAACGTTAGGTGATGAAAAGCTGCTGAAAGAGCATTGACGCGGAAAAAAATGTTTTCCTGATGCCGTTGAAAAACCATAAATACTGTAAATACCGGCAAGCCTTTTAACGAAACTAATTTATTGGATACATGCTTTATTATGGATAGTTTGTGCCTTAAAACGCTACTTTTATATTAAGCTGCAGATATCAGTCTTTCTTTAGCGCTAGCTATTGCATTCAAATTTTTCGTGACAGCTCTACAACTTGGTGGCTATGAACTGACGACATTATGATTTTTTTTCAGTACCTAATGCATTTTGCACAGATCCACACTAATAAATGAATGCGCTGTTAGACGATAAACTTCTTACCAGCTTACAGCGCCCATTTTTTTCCAGTTGAATTACCCAAACTTTCAGCATTAATTTTTACGCCTCGAATTTATGCGGTGCAGCCTTCGGCAGCAATTATTTCTTGCATTAATAACGCTTTCCAAACCAGCGGCGTACCGGGTCGTGAGTTCGTGCAGAATAAGCTTCATTCATAGTGACACATTGCATAATCGCGTTACACTTTTTTTTATACCTGGGCATTAAAGCCTGTACAGAGTACAAAATTCGTCCTCGTGCCTAGATAAAGTGCATAAACAAACCCGGGTGAAACTATACCGATTTCTGAAAAAATGTGTTTACCTCATATTGACAGTTCAATTGTTTGTCCTTTTTATATGCAATAATCATAACTTTTGGAGCATCCCGTGCATTTAGTTGAAACAGAAACATTAAGATGCCCAATCATAGGCGTTGCTGGGTGAATAAAAAATTAAGTCAGGGTAATTGACACAGTACTTCCCAATCATTATTTATGTTGATACCAATTTATTATTTCGTTGCCCCTCCGACCGAAAAAAGTATGTTATGCTTCTAGGTCTTTCTTACACAGGTCAATGGACGACCTTTTATGAATACAACAATTTTTTGAGTTTTACGACACCCCACCCCCCAACTATCCCAATTTCACCCCCATCCAGGAAAAAGTAGAAAATAATCAGGAACCCCCAAAACGCCTAAAAACGAAGTTTGAGCTATTTTCATAGTTTTAGTATTTTTACTATTGCTGCGCTGCGCCGCCACTAACAGCATTTCTAAAAACCAAAACGTTTTCCATTCTCGCCACCGTAGTAATACTGCGTGAAAGTGTAATTAAAATCAATCCAACAATTTCCACGTTACACAATACAGAACGATCACAAGCAATAATCGTATGCATACATCAGAAGCAGGCAAGACAATGCTTGAATGGACCTAAAATCGTGTATTAGGTCGCGAGGTCCTTCGTTTACAGGTCAATGCATTGTTCATTATGAATGCAACATTTTTTCCAGTTTTACAACCTCCCAGTTCCCAGCCACCCCCACTCAAATGAACCAGAAAATTATCAGAAACCCAGAAGACGTCTAAAAACGAAGTTAGAGTTGTTTTTATACTTTTAGATTTTTTATTATTGCTGCGCCGCCACTGTCACGATTTCTAAAAATCATAAACGTTTTCCATAGTCGCCATAATGGCAATAACATGTAAAAATTTCATTAAAATCAATCCAATAGTTTCCACGTTACACATTGTAGAACAATCAGTAGCAATAATATCGTATGCATACATTAGAAAATTCTAAGTCCTTTGGCTTCTGTAGTAGGCAAGACAATATTCGGATGAACCTAAAAAAGTGTATTAGGATGCTGGGTCTTCCTTTCACAGGTTAGTGAACAAGCTGTTTGGAATACAACAAATTTTTCAGTTTTACAACCCCCACCCTAACCATCCCAACTTCACCTCCACTCAAAAAAGGTAGAAAATGATTAGGAACCCATAAAACGTTCAAAACGAAGTTTAGGGAATATATTTTCAAAAATTTAGGAATATTACCTACTACGACCCCACAGCATATCGCTGCCCAAATTTCATCACAATCCGTACAACGGTTACTCAGATTACGAGTTTATCAAAACGCCAACAGACAGACAGACAGACCCACAGACCAACAGACAGACAGACAGACCGACGGAAATTTGTGACGTGGTTTTTCGTTATGTAGGCGTCATAAAACGCCCAAAAAGCGTATTACCTATCTCAAGCTCGAAAATTTTTGCGATCACAATACTCCACTCACCTATCGGTGTGGGAGGTGCAACTGTCTGTCAGAAATTTGAACATCGCCTGTATCATTTTTTGGCAACATTTCAAGCACGTATTGCAATTAAAAGTGGTATTTTCGTGTATTTTTGTTCCATATCTAACAAATTAAGACAAATAGAGATTCTGAAAACAAGCTATTACTCGATACCCCTTGTCCCCCTTGACAAATCTTTTGACGAGTCTCGGCGTTCTTTTTTTTTCATAATCACAGGCTTTCGATGAATCAGCGGTGGAAAGTTTTTAAATGAACATCGTGTATATTGTTTGATGCCATAATATATCGATATATTTTCCAAAACTGCCATCTCTACTATGGCGCTGCGCTGGTGGGCTCTTGTTCTCGTAGCTACTGGTAATTGCTCAATATCTCCTACGAAATTTACGATCCTCTAGACCGAAACTTAAAATCAATACTGCTCTTTATCACTGCAGCAGTTGAGATACGGTCTATTGCCTTTTTTGGTATCGGGCGCCTTATTTAGGAATAACCGTTAATTTATGTTGACGTAAATTTAAATTACGAGCTAGACTCGCCATGTAAATATTTTCGCAATAAATTTCGTCTGGTAGACAAGCTCGCTGGTGCGAGGATTAAGTACCGGCGAGTATTTTGAGTTACTGCTTAGGTTTGAAATGAGGAATTTTGTGAGCTGTGCATGGGAAAGAAACAACAAATTAAGAAGCTTCTGGGTCGAAAATAATGTATGCATTTTGCCGTACTGCTTTCCAAATTTTCGTAGCCCTGGTGATATATTCAGGGTTATGCACGTTATTCGACACGGAGCATTATGGCTAAAGTATTTTATAAAAAAGAAAACAGTAATTTCGGATAGATAGAAACCCATAAAAGCTACATTTTAAAAATATTTTCATGTTATACACGGAGTCCCAGAAACACGAAATGTGTCAAAGTTATATTTTTTTGAATGGAACACCCCATATATTATTGCATATTCAGATTCCTTGGTGGATTCTAGTTTGACTTTATGTATCATATATGGGACTTGAAGCTATCCGTTTAGGTGTAAATCAACATTTTCGGTATAAGTAGATATCAGGGAAAAATTGAATATCGCAGAGATTATAAAATTTGGAAGGTTGTAACTTCGCCGTATTACTCAGCATAAAATGCGTCAGCTTTGTTGAGACTGTCGAATTTAAATTACGTTTATGCTTCGAGAAATCGGTGGATTTTTTCAAATGGGAATGCCTAATTTTTTTATACGGTCAAACGTAGAATTTGATAACCTTTCTTATAAAGTTGCGGATATCAATCTCTGGTAGTTTTCATTTAATTTAGAATTTTCGAACAAATTGGCGTTTTTCAATTTTCCTACCTATAAGCAACGTAGCGGACTATGAAATATAAACAAAAACCTGTTCACGTAGAAGAAAACAACTAACTTAGCAGAAAAGTACACACGAACTAGACTAAGGGGACAAGATTATGAAAATTACTCACAACAAACAAAGTCTAACCAGAAACAATGGCGCTAACAAAACTTTTGTCAAAGAGAAGCTGGAGTATGATAGAAATGGACTTTTTCACGGCCTACTAGCTAGTGCAATGTACTAGAAATTGGCAAATTCCAAAACCATCCAAAATTTTGAATTGAAACGACAACTACTAGAAATGTTGTAAGCAGTTTATTATTTTCATAACAAAAATTTCACATTTAATGATATAGAAAAGTATGCAATTTTGTCAACACTCAAGTCAAAGTACCTCTGACTAGAGTTCTGAAAATTCCTCAGTACCTATTAGCAAGATCGCAGAAAATGAAAAATGAATTAAAATTTGTTCATATTATAAAACATAACTTGGCAGAAAATTTAAATCTCATTTGTCAGTATTCCTTTTTTGCAATATTGCTAATAGATATTGTAAAATAGAAGGGCTTCAGTCAGAGGTATCAACTCCGACGCAAATTACTTTTTTACACCATTACATATGATTGATAATTACGTGCTGGAGCAACAGTCGCTGGTTGTTTTTGTTTCATATCAGGGTTTTTAATTATCTTGGGAAATTTTCAACTCGTAGTAAATTGCCGTAGCCATCAGACTGTAAAAAATTTCTATTTCTGCCATACTACAGCTTCTCTTTGACCTTAGAGGTGTTACCACCGTTTTTTCTGTCTGACTTTGTTTGTTGTGAGTAATTTTTATAATCTTGTCCATTTAGTCTACTTCGTGTGTATTTTTCTGCTAACCTGGTTGTTTTCTTCTACCTGAACAGGTTTTTGTTCATATTTTATGGCCTGCTACGTTGCTTATAGGTAGGAAAACTGAAAATCGCCGATATGTTTGAAATTTTAAGATTAAATGAAAACTACTAGAGATTGATATTCACAACCTTATATCATTAGAAAGGTTATCGAATTCTACGTAAAAAATTAGGCATTCCTATTTGAAAAAATCAAGTCATCGCTGATCGAAGTTTCCATAATTATTCGACCGATTACTCCAAGCATAAACGTAACTTAAATCTGACAGTCTTCACAAAGCTGACCCATTTTATGCTTAGTAATACGGCAAAGTCACAGCCTTCCAAATTTTATAATCTCTGCGATATTCAATGTTTTCCTGATATCTACTTATACCGAAAGTGGTGATTTACACCTAAACGTTTTGCTTTAAGTCCCTTGTATGATACACAAAGTCACAGTAGAATTCACCAAGAAATCTGAATATGCAATTATATACAGGGTGTTTCATTTAAAAAACATAACTTTGATACATTTCGTGTTTTTCGGACAGCCTGTATAAAATGAAAATATTTTTAAAATGTAGCCTTTATGGGTCTCTATCCACCCGATATTAGTATTTTCTTTTTCATCAAATACTTTAGCCATAATGCTCCGTCTCGAATAACGTGAATAACCCTGTTTATGTATTTTTGAAAAGCTGTGTATTATATGTAGAACTAAGAGTACGTAGATACGGTAGATGGGTATAAAATAAATAATGATATAATAAAATTCCAACGTAACACTCTGTACTGCAGTAAAACAAAACTCTGATATATTTTCTCCAGTACCTGCTGATTTGATTAATAGATGTGTAACTTGCTGGTGAATTTCCTGCTGCACTTAAGCTTGCATTCTTGACAATAATATTAAAAAAAGGTGAAAAATGCAATGTCAACAAGTACAGGCCAGTTACACGAAAAATTTTAAATTACTTATCAAAATTCAATCTTATAACTGGGGCACAACATGGCTTCAGAACAGGTCACTCAACTAAATCTAGCATCCTTGAGTATGTTCAGTGTATCAGTGATAACCTTGATAAGGGAAATTATGTAGTAGCCATTATACTGTTTGACCTAACTCTCGCTTTCGACTATGTGAGTTCCTCATTTGTGGCAAACAACCTGGAGAGCATTGGCATACGTGGATGTTTGAATGAGTGGCTAGTGAGTTTTTTTGATAACAGATTTTCTTGTCTCTGTTGGTAGTACAAGATCCGATAAATACAATTTGGATTGGGGTACACCTCAGGGTAGTGTCATCGGGCCACTACTTTTTTTAGTGTTTATTAATGACATACCTACCTAAATACTTATCCTGAGGAAAATTGCTACTGTATGCAGACGATACTAATATTATCCTTTCTGACTCATCACCCAAATCTCGTGAAGAAAAAATTAATAAATAGTTAATAAATCGGTGAGTGATTTCAAACTATGGTGTTTTAAAAATAGAGATACAGCAAAAATAGTTTTAATTGAATATCGTATGTATCCTAGGATTCCACTGGACCTCAAGTTCAAACTTCAGGACAATGCAATTGAACCTTCAAAATCTGCTACGTTTCTGAGGATTAATTTTTACTGTAGTTGTCAAAGAGCATATATCTGATAATAACGCTTAGTAGGATGTTGAACATAAATGCGATGCTAGATGTCTGCTACGCTCATATGGTATTATTGCATGGAGCTGGACCAACGATGTCTGCAGGGTGTTTGTGATACAAAAGAGAATCATCCGCACGATATTAAAAATGCAGTCTAGATCATATTGTCATGAAATACTTATAAAATACAGGTTACCCACTGTGATATGTGTTTATCTGTATAAGATCTACACTTGTAAGCATAAGAATAATTTTACCAACCATAAAGATCCTCGCGTAATAGAAATAACATTGTTAGGCCCAAATTTTACCGCATGCTCTCTACTCGTATACTCTTTGATGGCTTCTTAGTTTCTTTGCAGCAATTTCTTGTAAATGGAAGTACGAACTTGTCTCACTAGCCAGAAACTATGTTTCAATTAAGATGTTACAAGCCTTCGAAGCATCTTGATTGTCTAGCCTAGAGGAATCTGTACCACACATAAACATAAATTCTAAATCCAAGAACTCTGATAATCTTGTAAGGCTATACTTGGAACATGAACATATGTTCTCGCTCTGATAAAATTCACTGGGTGAGGAAATTATGGTTAATTTGAATCAAGAGAGATATATTTTTTATTTCAATACTCATTCTAAAGAAATATGCTTTAACCAAGAATATCATTATTTTCACAACTAACATTTCAATACTCCTTGACAAAGTATTTCATAAAGCTTTAGAAATGGTATCATGTCATACAACTGAGCTCCTACTACTTCGATCAAGAATAAAAGCAGCTTGATAATTGTGAAGTGCTATTGAAAATATAATCTTTGTTCATGCTCATCTACTAGAGACAAACAAACTGCCCAACAGTCATTTTTATTTTTTCCAAAATGTTTTTCAGCTTTCTTGTACCAAATCTTGCAATTGAGTTCCATAGAACTCATATCATTATATATATATATATATATAGCGGGGGTCCTACGGTCTTAACCGCTTCCCGCACTTTAGTCTCCATATCATTATATTATGCCAAATATTTTTTTCACTACGATTTGAAAGTCTGCTCCTCAGTTGTCGAATACCACGTATACACTTCTAACATAAGATTATTATTTGGCCCAAAGGATCATAATTATACATATGCAAAGTGCTAATCCACTCATGAACTATCGACCCAACAGAAAGCCATAGAATTGAATATGCCCTCATTAATTGTTTCCAAAGTATCACTTTACATAAGATCAGCTCTACTTGGAGTTTCCTAGCGTATAAGCTTAATGCTCAAAGTTCCGCTATCTGCTCATAAAAAATACACATTACCGTTAGAGCCCGGCAGTGATATTGAGCTCACGACGGTATAGCAGCATTGCTTATTAACATATGAAATAGATATATGTAACTTCTATTGGGAGAATTACACGGACCTTTATAGCTAATAAAAATGTTTATAGGTATCTGCCTCGTAAAAGTTGGTCCGTAGTCTGGAATGAATGAATACGTTAACGCATGCGGCAAAAAATTGTTAATAATTTGCTCAAACCGGTGAGGCGAGAGACATGGGAAAACATGGAAGCAGGTACTTTCCATGTTAAGACTTTCACAGACTGGCGCGGATGATTCGCGGCGACTGCGATTAATTCGCGTCGGTAAAAATCGCACCATACTGTTTACGTAGCGGCATACGTGCCTGTTCCGACCTGTATGGTTTTTTCCGCGCCGACTGCGGATCTGACAGCGTTAAAAATTATCCTATATTATTCTATACTTATCCCACAAAGATTATAGGAATGTGCAAAAAAAGGTAAAATATGGAATCAAATACCAAAATAACTTTGGTAAGCAGCAAATACCTATAATTTAATGTAAAGTAAATTGACACTAACCAGAAATATTTCTGTAATTCTCACATGGAGATTTAAATGATTTGAAAAATATGAGAAAAATATGTTATTCCTAGTAATATTTTATTTACTTAAAGGAGAACTTACACATGCATCGTTTCAGTGCCAGTAAACGTTTATATATATGTGCTAAAATTTTTGGGATCGCCAGTTTCATTTTGTTATAGTTCGCAATATGTCGACCGAATTTTGCGAAGCCTGCAAAGTAGTCGCTTTAACGGAAAACAGATAAAAGAAATATGTACGTAACAAAAATACTACAAAGTGTAAATTCCGTGTGTGGTTTAAACCATGGAATACTCGTTGCCATCGACCTACTTTGGGTGATTCTGCACAAATTCGATGAGAACTCTCAGCAGAAGATCCTGCAAGCTACAAAAACCTTCTTAGAATGACAAAACAATATTTTTAAATTATTTTAGATTGTGACTCACGTGATAAAAAGCTGATACCCGCATGAGAGGCAATTTAACATCCCAATTGAAATTGGAAGGGTATCTTGCAAATGGAGATTATTCCACTTCACTGCAATATTTATATCCGTGTTCTGCTGACCACTTCCTTCTAACCACATTTGCCAAATCAAAAATAAAATTCACAGGTTAGTAGCTCTACCTCTAGCTCTAACATCAAACTAAAAACATTTCTTTTTTTTTCGTGGATTTGTATCATCACGGGCGCCAGTGATTTGGATACAGAGTTTTTCTTATTCATATATATTCAACTTGCAAATTCCTCCTATGCTACTAAATCTTTACATGTGTAAACACGCCTTAAGTCTATAAAATAGAATATACATTTTTGTCGGGTGAGGAACGAAATACTTGCTGCCCTCCTTGGATCAGTCTTAAAACTAGTGAAAGCTTAATTCCTGTGTTTTATATATGTTTTTTAACAACACTTTCTTTGCGACACCGTCTGCGTTATGACGCCTGAGTGTGAACAGGTACGCGACTATCACTACCGCAGCTAACGCAAAACTTCCGCAACTAAGGCGAATCCGCGAGAGGCACGAATAGTTCGCGCCAGTCTGTGAAAGTCTTAATAATATAAGTCAGCTTGTTATTGACAGACGAATATCCTCAATATCCATGGTTACAGAAATATATGTTAAAATACTCAAAGAACGTCTTTTTAGGTACCTGAAAAGAAAAACATAGTATCAGAAGGACAATAGAGTTTATGGATGGGAAGTTCACTCGGGATACGATCAATTATTTAGCAAACAAGGTGTGGGGGATGACAGAGCAGTGGAGAGAGGAAATCAAACTTCCCATACTTTAAGTGTATAGAATGTATCAGATTTATTCAGTAGCTTTGGTTGGTTGTTCACCAACATTATTATCCGGGTTGAGCCTTCATGTTTTAAAATAGGTAAGAGTAAATTTAATTTTTAATAAGAATTATTTTTGTTAATAGGAATTAACGACATTCCCATCTTTCAAGTTGCTACCAGAAAATGCCGGAAAAATACCGACTGCCAGCGGGATTTGAACCCGCGCCTCCGGACTAGAATTCTGGAGGCGCGGGTTCAAATCCCGCTGGCAGTCGGTATTTTTCCGGCATTTTCTGGTAGCACCCTGTTTTAAGAGCCCAACATGCGGGCAATAGCATGAAACATCTTGCCAGCTTTACCAAGGAAGACCTCTTCCATTCTAGCTAGAGTCCATTGAAGAGGAGGAGTGTCTTCGTCCTTAGGTAGGACTAGATCGTTGACGTTGAGAGGATTTTTCCCTTTGAACCATTAGGGTCTGTTGTGTAACCAGTTAAGATATTCTGTGGTCCACCGCTTCCAAAGGAATTGCTGCGCTTGAGTTATTTGATGCTAGAAAGGTAGACGATTGACATTTAATGTAATTACGTCTCTATCTTGGTATACTGTTAAACAGTTCAGATCGTTTGGATCATCTAATGATCTTATTGGTCGAGAGTTCACGACTGTCACTATTTGTGAAGTGTGAAGTGGAGGATAGGTTGCCATTTGTTCCATTAATGTAGAACTTGGCTTCCTCTATAGCTGATTCTCATATACCACCCCAATGAGGCGACATTGGAGGGATAAATTGCCACTCTTAACCAAGAGAATGTTTGGAGGAATGTTGAGTTTACAACATGTAGTGAGCAACTGGTCACTGTCAAAACCGATACCAAATTTAGAAATAGCCAAAGGGATCAAGATGTCTAGTGGTGGAATTTAGAACCCAATGTTGTGTGTGTGCCCATGGTAACCAGGTTCTTTTAGCATGCATGTGTACCAACTCAGAGAGAATGAAATCAAAACACAGAAATGTTATGATATGGTTTCTTTATTATTCGTTTCTTAACATTTGTTTTGTATTTATTAATCATGAGTGCCAAGTGTTTATGGTATGGTTTTATTACTTGATTCTTGTATTTATCAAATCATGAGTGCTTTGTATTTCATATATCTTACTGGTGAAGTATTTATATTGATATGTTAAAATATACGATTCAAAATGTCTTAATAATAGTGGTAAACTGGCTCTTGTTATTGATATTGTATAATAAAGAAATGGTTATAAACATTCACAGTCTAAATGATAAATAATAATAATAATACATGGTGGGCTAGGTCTCTGTTCAACGTCAGGGAGAGAAATGTGGATAGAATGTGGAAAAATGTAAAATATCAGCATATATGAATAAATCAATATAACCATCACCTAAAGGAGTAAATAAAGGATGTAAATGGGATCGCGTATATAAAATATAAGCATAACATCGCAAGCATAGCAGCATAGCAAGCATAACAGAATCGCAAGCATGGTATCTAAGGACATAAATAGATCAATAAATAAATATAAACAATAAACAACATATAAAAGAGCTTGTTACAGGAAACGTATGGTTCGTGAACGCGTGATCGTAACCGACTTCCACCTACAGTAAGTGATAAGCCGCCTCCGAGAACAGTCACCTTGGTTTCCACAACCATAAAATAAATATCGTATATACATAAAGAGGATCAGTAAAGGTTGAAATAGATACACCTAAGTAAGACGGAATTGTCTCTGCTCACCATTAGCCTGCAATTTCTCAGGACCTAATTCCTAGAGTAGACGTAAATCAGAGACCCAACACCAAATAAAGTCGTTTTAAAAACACGGAGGTATAGTATACGTTGTCAAACGCTTTAAATATCGTAGCCAGTCCACATTAGGTAATAATACAAACTCAAAAGACAACATACCTGCGAATATTTTCGTAAGACTTCCAAAAATGATGTCTTGTTTAAATTTTGGTGTCCAGCTTATTGCCTTTTTCCAAAACAATCCCCTCTTGTCATTAATAAACAAACTATGGCAACGATTACTACGACCCACTACTTTATTCAAGTGACAAAACCCAAAAGCATCACAGAACTGTAGCTTTGTGTCACAGATTGAAAATGAACACGGAACTATTTATTTTATGGAAAGTCACTCATGGTCTGACAAATATCAAAATATCAGAACAATATAGGATGTAGTAATAATCAAATAAATTACTTAACTGAACTTCATCGAATGACTACAGTCATACACTTTTATTATAACAATTAAGAAATTTGGATCGCTTCGATCATCTTTCACTGCCATCAATATCAGACTTCGGACTCCTGATAGCTAAAGGTGCGTTCTCACGTATGGCAGCCAGGAGCGCGTTCCGGATCACCACAAACATGTACATAAGTTTAGAGAAGCTTGCAGATTATGTTTGGTAAAACCGCGCGGTCAACCTTAATTTTTTGTGGAAATCAGAATTTGGTTGAAGCGAAACATCATTTTTCACATTTTGCACTTCGCACCCGTGTACTGGTCAACAAAAGGCCACCATGAGCGGTTCAAACATGTTTGTAGAACATGTTGGACAGCCCCTTCATCGCAGTCCGACTCGATATACTGAGATGGAAGCAGTTATGTTCATTTTAACGGCATGGCTTCATAATGTGGAGTGTTCAAAAATTCTAAATCCTCACAAGTCAAAAGGTATTACCTGTCCTCTCGTCCTGATAGGGGAAGAGTACTAGCCATTTCAAATACGTCAATTTTGTGTGCCGGACCGTGTATAAACTTTGTTTGACGGTGTTCTTTTATCTCCCGATGTTTGATGCTATGTTTACGTGTTACTGTACTCCAGTCTTATATTCGCTATTTACATTCAAAGCAGTAAATAGATTTCTTTATTTCAGTCCACTTCTGAAGCCTTAAAGAGCTTTGCTTGTTACAATCCGGCACTGTGTCTCCCTTTCCACAGAAAATAACTAAGATCCGAAGTACCTTACCGTCGAGTTGCATCTTGTCGACAAAGCTCTCGGTTTTACAAATCGAAAATGCTCCGACTGGAAACTGTACGCGAGGCAAATCCAATAAGGCAAATGATGACTTCAAAAGAGGTAGAAATTACTCCGGTACGAGGTAAATAAAATATCTTGCTGAAACACAAAGTGATTTAACGGTTTTCGTTTACAGTCCGGATAGCAATAAAGGAGAACGCAGCAGATTGAAGACAGTTACCGTGTGAATCGGTCTTCGATGCTTTGAGTCGTAAAACCAATAGACGGTGGACTTATCTCACAAGAAAATAATAATGTTTTCGAGTCTCGAAGTCTTTTCTACAGGTTCCTGTATATAAATAATCTCTTCTACACAATTATGACATCACTTTGCTCACAGTCTTTTAAGGTAGCCACTTCCCTACTTTTTGATAATGCCGGCTCCACACATTGGGGCCAACGTTGGGACCAACAGCGTTCATCGTGTGTGGTTGAACTAAATACCGTTGGCGCCAATGCTGAATGACGTTGATGCAAAGAGCCTCCAATATGGAGTAGTGAATTGATTTGCTTCACCTCTTGTTTTTGAATAACCATCATTCCTTTATTGCTGGTGATTTCAATATTGATCTGAAAAGTAGTAGTACCACTGCGTAGACCTTTAGATCTTTACTTGAGTCTTATGGTGTAATAGTTTCGATGGATGAAGTCAGTAGATTTAGCCATACATCGATTACTTGTATAGGCAACATTCACTTTTTTGTGAAACTGTCATTCTCATGTGTTGGACCATTTAATGCAAAAGCTTTCAATAACATGTCAAAGAGATGAGGATAGCTTCAAATACATAAGATGTGTAAATAATGAAAGAATACGGGATTTTTATAATTTGTTAGATAAAGAAACATGGGATAATGTATTTGACGTAGACGAGACCTACAGTGGACAGCGTTCATGGATGTCCTTATGTATTATTTCACTTGCTGTTTTCTCGAACAGAAGAAAAATTTGAAAAGTTGCTGTAAACAAAGGTACAGTTCACCAAAGATTGATGTCTGCAAACAACGGCTTGTCTCATTATAACTGCTGACACGTCACGATTGATGGTATATAAATGAATATAATAAAGAAAAATATAGACTATAGAGGTATTATTGGCATCTGCAAAGAAAAAATTATATGATAGTAAAAGACTGAATTCTGATAATTTGGCAAAAACGACTTGGAGTATAGAAATTTCTGGTGGCTTCACTGATGGCTTCTAATTATCAGTGCTGTTCCTAGAGTGGCGCCGAAAATCAATAAGAAAGCCTACACTGAACACGAGGCTAATGACCAGAGCAGTCGACGCCGATGACACAGAAGTAAGAATGATAATAAAAATAGGAGACGTTATGAACTTAGAGGAAATATAGAGGTTGCAGGTGAACAACTTTAACAACACCCGTTCTAGAGGAAGCACCAAGCCTACTAAAAAGTATACAGAAAGTACAGAGAAGAATATACCTGTAAGTAGAAATTATTTACTTTTGTTTAAAGAATTAAGGGAACATGATATTCTTGATGCGATCAAATTATTAAGGATTATTAAGGAATACATCCAGCGTCTGCGGTGATGGAGTTTATGCACGTATTGTACACAAATCTATAAAGCATTATTCCAAATCCAAAGCTCCTAAAATATACCACAAATAGCTCTATTGGAAATGGCATCTTTCCTGAAGCCCCGAAGGTGGCGGTCATACCTCCGATCTATGAGAAGGGAGATGAAAGTGACATAGCTAATAGGGTCCTTGCACCCAAAAACAATATTGCTTAAAAGCATTCATTATAACCTATTAAACATCATAAAATAGAAGTTTTTCATTTTTTAAGTTGCTTGTGAGACTTATTCCAAATATAAATTTAAACCAGTGAAAACGTCGCGAAAACGACCTCTGACGTCACAAGACATTATTGTGATGGGATTTGAGGTATCGTAAAGACTTTTTGGTCGATAATTTTCGTTACGACACTTGACGACTTGTCACATCACAAATCAAAATGGAAGATTGACACAAGATTGACGTAAACAAAACCTACCTTGTGCTTCTGTGTCATAGAACAACATGTTATTTTGTGCTTTTTGGGGTTGTCATTTATAGTTAGAGATGGGTTTAATAATCTCGATTATTGTACTATCTTGTGACGTCAGCACCCGTTTTTAGTCGCGTGTAAAAATTTGAAAAAGACGTACATTATAGTTACAAATTTCTTCATCTGAACAGCATCAAGAGTGGAAGTTTTGTTATAGACAGCATTGGATACGTCTTTCTTTCCTATAAACATACCCTTAATCCAAAATTACGGCCACTGCAAGGACTCTATTACAGACCAATAAGTTTGTTGTACGGATTTTCAAAAATATTTGAAGAAGCATTGTAAGCAGTAGATCTTAAGATACTTGTGGTAAAGTTGGAATCCTATGGAGTTAGATCTGTAGCATTACAATGGGCAAGGTTCTATCTAGAAAACAAAAAATAATATGTACAGCAGCTTGAGCAAGGGCATCACAGGATAAAATCTAATGCCTATAGTAGAAAATTTTAATGTGGGAATACCACAGGGTAGTATCTTGGGACCACTGTTGTTCAACATCTACATAAATGATTTGTGTAATATGTTTAACGGTAGTGAACACCAGATTATTGATTATGCTGATGACACATCACTAATAATAGGAACCAATAATATTAACCTATTAGAAATACTGTTCAAGGAAGTCATGATGGAGATATCAAAGTGGCTTACACAAAATAAGATGATTCTTAATATAGATAAAACCAGGTGTTTAGCTTTTCGCGCAGCTAGGAGTAATACGCAAAAAGGTAATTTGAAGTTTCAACTGATACATGGTAAAATAACAGCAGTTACACATTTTTGGGAATAATGGTCGATCATATTCTAAATTGGCAAAGTCAAATATCCAGTCCAGGGAAAGAATTGACCCAAATATGTTACAGTTTCGAAGAAATATGTATCACTTGAAACATTAAAAACAGTTTATTATGCATCATTTTTATCTAGGGTACGTTATTGTATAATTTTTTGGGGTGGATCGAGCCAATTGCAAAAGCATTTTGTCTCCAAACAGAAATGCATACGGATTATTACGAACATTAAGGGGAGAGACTCATGTAGAGACAAATTTAGGAGCGCCAATTTTTCTTTTCACTTTACCAGCTGTATATACATATTTATTAATGCATATGTTTAATTTTAAACATAAAAGTGAATTTTAAGTCCAAACAGAAAATCATTCGTACAGCACTAGACACAACAGTTATAACTTTCCATACCACAGATTGAGTATATTTGAGAAAGGACCATTTTGCACCAGCTTGATATCTTTTAACTTGTTGCCAAATAATATAATCAATCAATCAATAACGCTAAAGTGTTTTTTTTTATGGTCGGCCTCCCGCAAAGGCTGAAAGCCTATGGCGCTGTAGAAGCGCTGCGAGAGGACAAATGTCTGTTCACGTTAGATTTGAAACGCTGCAGGTTGTAGCCGTCGGGAAACAAATTCCCCGGCAGCTGATTCCACAGCGTCGAAGTTCTCCAAAAGAAGGAATGCTGGAGGAGACTGGTTCGGGGAGTAAGGACCTCGACCTGGTAAGGATGAGCTCGCAGAGCTTCTCTAGTATTCCTGGTTCGGCCGGCCTTTGGTGTTATTATCTGGGAGAGCTCACTCGAACATCTTCCGTGATAGAATCTGTAAAACAGGCATAGGTCAGCCACCCTCCTTCGATGTTCCAGGCTGTGGAGGTCCTTTGTGAGGTTAGGCGTATCGATTAATCTAATTGCTCTTTTCTGGATAGTGTCCAGAAGCTTCAGAGAGTGCTTCGGAGCACTTCCCCATACATGGGAGCAATACTCCAGCGATGGTCGGATCTGTGCCTTGTAGAGCAGCAGCAGTTGCTCTGGTGTATACAACTTCCTACAGCGGAACAAAACTCCAAGCTTCTGGGATGCCGTTTTAGCAATACTGACGACGTGGTCGTGCCAGGACATGTTATTGTTGATGTTGATTCCCAAGAGCTTGACGGAAGGTGATTCGACTATGGGGTGACCCTCCATTTCCACGGTTGGTAAGCCATCGTGAGACTTCTTTGTCAGTGTTGTTGCCTGAGTTTTTTGTACGTTGAACTGTACTTTATTTGCTAATCCCCACTCGACAATTGTTTTGATATCAGCGTTGATCTGTGAGGCATGCTGCTGTCGCCGACGTACCGTCTCCTGGGATGACAGTGGCTTGCCTGGTTCCATGCACGACACTAATGTACTGTCATCTGCGAAGCTGTAGATTGGATTGGATGTTATTTCCAGCAGCTCGTTGATGTACAGCAGAAACAGTGTAGGGGATAGGACAGATCCCTGAGGAACACCGGCGTTTATAGAAAATACGTCTGATGAACAGCCCTCGACTACAACAAACAGAGATCGATCGTTCAAAAAGCTATTCAGCCACTGGCGCAGGCCAGGTGGTAGTCCATAAGCAGCAAGCTTGACCAGAAGTCCGTCATGCCACACTCTGTCGAAGGCTTTCGATATGTCAAGTGCAACAACACGGGATTCGCCATGTTTGTCTATTGCTCTGTTCCACAAGTGAGTGACATAGGCAAGGAGCTCACCTGTAGACCTGTGCTTGCGGAAGCCATACTGGCGATCATTTATGATGTCATTGTTGTCGAGGTATTTCAGGAGCTGTGTGTTCATGACAGTCTCCATAACCTTAGACAGGATGCTGAGAAGAGCCACAGGTCTATAGTTGGTGGGATCAGTTTTTTTGCCTTTCTTAGGGATAGGTTGCACGCAGCCAATCTTCCACGAATCGGGAAACACGCCTCGTTGATACGAAAGTTTGAAGAGCTTGCAAAGAATAGGTGCAAGCTCAGCGGCACAGCGTTTAAGGACAATGGCTGGAATTTGGTCAGGACCAGTAGCTTTATTGGTGTTCAGTTTTTGGAGGATGCTTTTTACATCTCGATGTCGAAATTTGACCTCTGCCATTCTCGAGTTCACGCTTATGGTGGTGGTCGGAGTACTTCCTTGAAAGTCTACAGTAGAATTGGCTGCGAAGAGCTTCCCCAAGATGTCTGCTTTTTCTTTAGGAGCAGAAGCGATGGATTTGTCCTCTCTGGTCAGGGGTGGTATTGACGAATAGGAAAAGTTCTGACTAACAGCCTTAGCTACAGACCAGAATGTTCTGGACGAACTAGGACATGAGAGGAGCTTGTTCTTAATTTTTTGGTTGTGTTCCTCCTTGCTGCTGTCAATCACGCGTTTGCAGTGATTTCTGGCGTCAATAAAACTGCGGTGGTTCTCGGCATTTGGATTTTTCCTCCATTCTTTGTAATGGTGGTTTTTAGAGGAAACTGCATCTCTACAGCGCTGATTGAACCATGGCTTGTTTTTGGAGGGATGCTTGACGACATGAGGAATATAGGCTTCCATGCCAGATATTAATACCTCTGTTATTTCTTGGGCGCAAGCTGATGGGTCTCGTGACTTGAAGCAGACGTCATTCCAGGGAAAGGACTGGTAGTATTCTCTTAGGTCGTCCCACTTTGCTGATCCGTAATGCCAAACCCGGCGAGGCTTTGCAAGGTGGAGATCTGGAGAATGCATTCTGCATAGCGTTGAGACGGTGTTATGGTCAGAAGATCCCAGTAGAGCAGTTACTTTCACTGTGTAGATTGTTGGAGTAGTTGTTAGATATAGGTCCAACAGACTAGCAAAATCTCCGTGGCGGCTGGGGATCCTTGTTGGTTCTTTGACTATCTGCTCCAAGCCGCAGCTAATAGCGAAGGCTTCAGCTTCACGTCCTTCGTCGTCCGTTTTGTTTGAGTGTTTGAGCCAGTAGGAGTTGTGAACGTTGTCACCCAAAAAGACTATCTCTGAATGAGGGTGATCTGATTGCAGCGCGTCCACAGCGGCTGAAAGCTTCTCGAAGAGCTCTTTGCAGTTGTTATTGCTTGGTGGAATGATTTTGGAAGGATATTTTGAGCCATATGATGTCAAATCCTTCCAATTCGAGCTCTTCTTCTCGATGACAAGAAAGCCCAGATTTAACGTACACGCATACGCCAAACCTACGTCTGAATCGGGTGTATAAGTCATATCCGGGATATCTGAAGCAGTTATCCATTGTTGAAGAGCCGACTTGAGTTTCCGTAAGAGCCAGAATGTGTGGCTTCTCTGCCTGAAGGTATTGATGGACAGAGTTTATGTTGGAGGCAAGCCCTCGTATATTTGTAAAGTCGGCCCTGAAAAAGTTTCTTTGGCCTTCGGGCCTGTCGTCAGTGCGAAGTTGCTGCGAAGGACGGCTTCTGTTGTTAGCCTGACGAGGAATGGCAGCACAATTCTTTAAATAAACTTCGCTTAATGTTCCCCCCGGACCACCTGGCACCCGGAGATCCGAACGGCCAGGTATTTTACCTCCGGAATCTTTTGATCCTGGAAGAGCCATTGAGCGTTTTTTACTTCTAATTAATCCAATTTGTCACTTATGAGAAACCGGGAACATCGGCCCAGCGACGGAACATGAACCATGAGGCCATTTGGCGCCGCCTATTTGCGGGAACCTATTTCTAGTTTCCCGGAAATATTCCGATGTGGGGGCGATTGCACCGCGGGCGAAGCTAAGTGACTCCACTTCTCCCCCCTGTGGCTGATTGCAGAGATAATAGTACATGATGCACCGTCGACGGAGCAAGGTGTACCATCACCTCTGGGCGATGGGGTCGCCACATCCCTACGCCTTAATAGGGAAGTATATAACATACGGTTAAATATTGAGCCATATATCGCAAATATAACATATTTGTTTTATACCTAATTTGTAAAATAAACCGAATTAACCCATTTGCTGTATATGGCAGTTTTAATAAAATTTGTTATTACTATTTCCGAAGACGTACTTTTTGTAGTAGCTCCAGTTACATTTGGGGTAATCTTTGGGTCAAGAAAGCGGAAAATAAATCCATCTGGTAAGGCCAACGGTATTCCAACAATATTATGTGGATATATCCTCCTTTTCTTTGGAAAATACAGGGTGTCCCACGACGATTAAGACAAGCAATATTATATCGGAACTGGGGAGTAGTAGCGAATTATGATTTTGGACGTGTAGATTAGAGCAGATTTAGTATCTTTTCTTATTATTGTGTCGCCCAATGAGGTACTTGTTTTTGGTCACGTGACGCCCGATTCAAAATTTTTAATGGGACACCCTATACATTTTGTGACTTTTTGTGTTCCTCCCGATAAAACAATTTCAACAAACTAGCACACTTGCGGTCTAAAGTGATTCATTCAAGAGCTACAGATACTTGAAGTACTGTACCACTACCATTATGAAGCACTACCAAAGTAATTTAACTGTAAAGGAACATGTTATAATCAATGGTAGTGGTACCATCCTTTAAGTACCTGTAGCTCTTGAGTTGATCACTTTAGACCCCATGTGTGCTAGTTTCTGGGAATTTTTTTATCGGGAGGAACACAAAAAGTCACAAATATACAGGGTGTCCCATTAAAATTTTTGAATTGGACGTCACGTGACCAAAAACAAATACCTCATTGGGTGACACAATAATAAGAAAAGATACTATATTTGCTTTAGTTTACACCCCCAAAACTATAATTCGCTACTACTGCCCAGTTCCGACATATTGCTTATTTTAATCGTCGTGGGACACCCTGTATATAGAAGTCTGCGAGGAAGGCGCTGGTGCATGAAATTTTGACAAATTCTCATTACGCGTCCCAGCTATGATTGAAAAATACGAGTCCGATCTGTATTGGACGCTTTCCATATCCCATCATCCGGACCAGAATTGCAGTAATTGGGCAAAACAGCGAATATCTCTGTGTATGTTTTCCACGCTCGCAATATGGAAATCAACACAATTTGTTCCATTTATGTTGGCAGCGTTCCATCGTAAATTTTACAATTGATAGAAGTTTTCTTTGAAAAAAACAAGCAACGCTCAATAAAACATCTATAGGTTATCCGGGCAGTACTGTCGTAAAACGGACGTAATACGTCCTGATTTATGGGAAGTCGTTAGGACACGATCTGCATACAGGGTTGCTATTCGGCTGCACCAAATTCGGCGGATTTTACTCGTTTTGGCTTAACTATGTCCATATTGGTTCGTCTGAAAATGGTATGATAGGTCTAATAAAAGCTGATCTTTCAGATTAAAATATTTCTAAGAAGTAGCATACCCGTTAGATTGAACATTTTATATAGGGTATCAATTTAGTATATAGGTATTTCTTTGAAAAGCCGCAATGTGTAACTGGTACGCATTCGCGAAATTCCTGCAAATGTTTTGCAAATAATTTTTTTTAATGTTGGTTAACAAAAACAAACTACCCTAGTTTCTTGAGTTTCTTGATGTAAAACAGTAACTTAAACTTGTTATTACGTTATCAGTGTCCTTTGTATCATTTGATATGATTTATTTATTTAACTTACTGCAATGAAGCTTAACAATAAATTTTTCGTGAAAATTCAGGAATGAAAAATGCAATTTAAACAAACAAAAATAATTCTATTCAGTGTCTTGTGTTCTCCATATTTTTGTATGCCTCGGAAATTTGGACTATTAAAAAGGCAGATCGAGCTCGCATAGATGCTTTTGAAATGTGGACGTGGAGGAGAATGCTGAGAGTTCCTTATACCGCCCATCGAACTAACGTTTCCATACTGGATGAGCTAGGTATTCCAAAGAGACTATCCTCCGTTGTGTCGACGAGAATGCTTACATTCTTCAGACATATACACGGAAGCGATAATATGGAGAGACTTGTTGTTCAGGGTCACGCCTCGAGTAGGCGGCAGCGTGGCCGTTCCCTTACACGCTGGGCGGATACGATGAAACAGTTGCTGGATATGAGTATCAAGAGCGCCACTGAACTGACAGTAAATCGCGAACGATGGCGAGCTACAGTTCTCAAAACTATTGATGATATTCGTGTCAGCAATACTCTAGCTCCGATTTGATGCATTTTACGAGTTCACAACATGTCTGTTGAGACACTGTAACTATGATGATGAGACGGTAATGGTCGCCAGGATCATTTAATATATGTCAGGAAACCATGGCAGGTATGGGATGAATCTGAGATGGTAGGGAACACTCCAAAACGTTTGTTATTCAAGAATTAAGAAAGTACCAAGTCAAGCCACTTAACGTCATCTTTGAATCCGTTAATTTGCAAGTACCATCGAAGAAGCGTATAATTCCTCATCTCATTAACAGCTGCAAGCAAGCTAAATGGACATCATCCAGTCGAAGGGTTCTTATTATTGATGTTTAGTGTCTCTTTTTGTGTTTACCATCCGCGAGTTATTTTTAAAATAGATTAAAGCCCTCGCACGATGCGGCCGGGCAAAACGGGTTGCAATTAGCGCCGGTGCACACTTGCGGCTGTTTACCGTCCGGCGCCGCAACGGCACCGGAGTTGCGGCCTAAAGTACTAAGGAATAGATCAAAAGATGCACATTTGTGTCCGGCGCCGCTGCCGTGCCGTCCGATCGCCGTGCGGCTGTTTGGAGCCGTCGTTTTCTTTGAATTGATACGGTGCCGTTACAAAACCGCAAGTAGTGTGAAGGCAAACTCGCGGTGCCGGAGCGGCGCCGCAACGACGCCGGACGGTAAACAGCCGCAGGTGTGCACCGGCGCTTAGCTTCGCATCGAGCGCGAATTAAGGGTACGGACGTTATACAACAAACCTAAAAATCTTTTTGCAATAAAATCCTAGGATACGGTCAATAATATATTTAAAAAATATATATGTATATATTGGCCACCGTTTCGACGCTAGAAGTGCGTCATCTTCAGGACATGTGTGACATATGCTAAGACAATATCACAACAGTCTGAAATATTATTGCCGGATGGCGTAGGCTACTTGACACTTGTTGAGTCTCTCCAGTAGCCTACACCATCCGGTAATAATGTTTGACACCTTACGCATATCACACACGCCCTGAAGATGAGGCACTTCTAGCGTCGAAACGTTGGCAAATATACACATATATATTTTTTAAATATATTGTTGACCGTATCCCAGAATTTTATTACAAGAAAATTGGATCATAATGGTCAGGATACAAAAAGTAGATAAAACCTAAAAATAATAATCACCAAATACTCAACAATAAACCAACTATAATCATTTCACTTTATATAGAATCAACACTGAGCAAAAAAAAATAGAATAAAATCTTTACTTTAATAAATATAAAACTGAATATTCGCATTCGCAAATGCTGGCAGCAGATGTTCGCCTTCGTATCCGCGAATGTCCGAATGTGAGATTCATTACACCACTGATCACTAGTACCTGGTAGAAAAAATACAAACGCTATCTGATCGGTTAAACTGCATGAGTTTACGGTGTATGTCGATAGAGCACAACCATATTACACCCCATAGGGTGCAAACATTTTACCTTCAACTTTGCATACTGATTGACTACAATGGAAAGATTGGGGGATATAATCGATCGATGATAATTGCATGTGTAAAAGTTAACATTTCTTTTACTCTATCTGAAGTCACGTGTGACTTTGAAGGAGCAATAAGCAAGGCGGCACGGTCTGTACGGCGCAGTATTACAATTGTTGGATGCGGGTTCCATATATCGCAGCCTCCGATGCGAAATATCCAAAACCTTGGATCTAAAGGAGCAGACCACAACAAAGGGAGTTAAATAGAGTATTTGGTTACTTTGGAGATTTGGCTATCTTTCTGGAAGACGCCGAAGTTTTTAGGTGTTTTGTAGAAGACCTCATGGCTACTGTGCCTGCATCTCTCAGGAATACTGTTTTCTGTGATCATTTAGTGGATAATTATATAAGTGCGTTAAAAAAAATTCCATCTAAACTCCGGGACTCAAATTTTGTGAGTGTGAGTCGGTTCATAACCACTTCAAGGCTAAATTTTATAGTACTGGTCCAAATATAATTTGTACTCTGAAATCAATTAAAAGGTGGCCAAGCATAACGTTATATCAAATTAAATGATTATTCGTATTGAAAACTAAACTGGAGATACTAATTACAATAAGAAACGCTCAAAATATATTTAAAATCTAATCAACCTTTATAAATGAGAAAATATTCCTTGGATTGCTCTTGTAAAAACTGTAAGTTATGAAGTGTCACTATAAATATTGTTTTTAAATTATTTATGTGCTCTTATGGAAACAAATGCCATTATACTTACTATTTTGTTATTATTAGTGACTCCCTTGCGCCTATCTTGCAGACCAAAGATTACCTTAAGAAGGCCTAATATTAGAAACTGATACTGTGAGCTTTTTTTCTATATTTAGTTGAGATCTATACTTGGCTTCAGAGCAGCTACGGTAGAAACTCCTTTTTGGCAAACGCAAAACATGGCGTTTCGTCAATTTGAGTGAAGACACATGCATTTCAGGCATATGATTTGTTGAATTTATAGGTTACATGCTATTAAATATTACAGCGCAGTTGAAACATTGATGATGATGTCTACGCAATTTGAATAAACTATAATTGCTTGACTGAAATGATCATTTACCATGTTAATGCGCTCCTAGCCCTGCAGATTCCAACTGTTGTAAAAGCTAAAGCGACGCTAATCAAGATTTAGCTAGGAATTGATAAGATGAATGTTGAAGAACTGTGAATGATTCTGACTGTAAATTTCGTCAAGAGAATTGTCAAAAGTCGACGCGTGTCTCTTGACGTACTAGTAAATTGTTGTAAAAAGTTTAAAAACACACTTCAGAGAGGAAGGGGGCACATTCAGAATTGTGACTCAAAATTGGGTCGTAAACGTAGTATGATAAGAGGAATAATAATCATTCTGGGCATGTCTTATAAACACTCAGTAAGATAGTAATTTAATCAATAAGCAAATGACGCAAATAAATTGTCATGCCTACACTAATACTACTAGTTCGACAAGAAAAGTATCCCTTCTTTAAACCAGCTAAGGACGAAGAGTCAACTCGCAAGTTACTACGAGATCATGTTAACTGTTTTTATTTCGCGTACATACAAGAATCTAATTATCAAACCATTGATAACATCAACGTGTGTATGAATGTGTGCCAATATTTTAGTAAACAAGTTTGATTGAGTATTCTGTGACACAACTACACAACAGTTCTTTCTCTGTACTATTCAGAGTGATACTTCGGCAAGAAAGGACGTAACTTCGCAAACATTTTGCGATTACGGATTTTATTTTTAAAGTGACCAAAAACCTAAATTATTATGAAGCTCATCAGACTGTTTGGAAAATAATATCGGCCAGATGTCGAGTTGTTTTGCTCGAACACAAATCTTCTCACTCTCACACAAATACTGAAAAGTTGAGAGACACTACTGGGTCACGTGGACGGTGCACTTCGAAAGCAATAATATTGCACGATACGAGTTGCTATATGTGTTTTATAATAAACACAAGGGTACTCTATTTACCGTTTTCATACAGAGTCGCAGAAAAGCGTTTTCTGCTATCGAAGAAGAAGCGAGGTGAATGTAAGTTTTCAACAAACTACAGAACATACGAGTAGTCGAAATTGATAGCAGCCTTATCGAATTGGAGAGGCAGCGCAAATAAAACAAATCATCTAGCGGAGCTAAAAAGCGGATGATACCCCTTGAGAGAGTCGATTTGTCGAATCAGCAGCGAGCAGCATAAAAAGGGAACAAAGCCGAATGTAGCGCGCGCTAACCCCGCGGCACCAGGGCGTCCTATCAAACCGAGCTTTAAATTGAAACATTCGATGCATCAGATTGTCAGCATCCTCCATCACCAGCAATGGCGGTCGCGTTTGTTACATTGTTACTGAGATTCATCCGGTTTATTTATTTCTGAATACACCAAGAGAACCATGACGCAAGACAAAGACAAGTAGACTGGAAGGTTTCACGTAATGCTACAGATCATTATTCGGATCCAAATTTTGACTGACACCCTCCATACACTACATTACATGTTTATATACGGTGTACATTTGAAAACTTCTCAGCACGGGTTTCGCAAAAACTATTAAAAGAAAAATCGCCAAGACACGTCAAAAGATTTGCCAAGTAAGACAACTTTTTAACCAAAAACTACTTCCCCCCTTGTACCTTCTACTCTCCAGGGTCATCCCCCTAAAGGGAAGGTCAAGAAACTGTTCACTGTTTTGCCGACGTTTCGGCCTTTATTAGGCCATCTTGAAAAACAGGCAAAACAGTAAAAGAGACTCCCTCTTTTTCTTGACCTAAACCCAACCATCTGTTTCCTGGATAGTATACAGTAGGTCACTAAACAGCCGAGTAATAGCTTGTTTCAAATGTGTTTCAAAGTCCTATGGTGTTTGATTTTTTTAAATCGGTGAATTTGTTTTCGAGAAAATTAGAAAAATCTTTATGTATAATAATTTGTTCAAATAGAAAAGAAACACACACAAAAATATGACTTTTTATTGCCATAAGTGTTTAAAATGATACCCTTATTGGCCAAAGAATAATACCGGCCATGTTCAAATTTCTGATGGGCAGTTGCAAAATTAGTGGGAATAAATCCAATTTATGGTGCCCAAAATAAATGTGCTCGACAGATTGCCGATCTACTTAACGCCACATATCCGGGGCAGATAACTTTGCATAGGTATTTTTTGGAAATTGTTACAGAATTTGCTCAAACTCGATCTGTTGCAAATAAAAAACGAAGAGTTTTGGATAAAGCCGCTCAAATAGAAGTTTTGGATCATTTTGGCATAAATCCTCCATAAGTTTAATCCATTCAAAGTGAAAATAGTACAAGAGTTAACCGAACAGATTTCGGTCGGAATCCTTTGAAGGATCTTGGCGTTTTTTTTTTTGAATCAGTTGTTTTGATGAAATCGTGGTGAGAAATTTTCAAATTAACACTGTGTATAAACCTTTCGACTTGAATCTGGATCAGAAATACGTTCTCTGATTTACGGCCTATCCATGAGAAGAACAAAGCTGACTTGTTTGGTTTTACATTTTTTTTTCGACAGGCTATGTAGTGGTTGTTTTTTCCGAAAACAAAGTGATAGACAAAAACTCGTGGTGATCCGGAACGCGCTTCTGGCTGCCAGACGTTAGAACGCACCTTTAGCGGTCACGTGACCGAAGTTTGACATTGATGTCATCCACGGATTTTTATAAAAAATGTAAGATCTAAGTGTATGAGTGTATAGTCATGAAGTGACTTGATGAAGTTCAGATAAGTAATGTATTTGATTATAACTACATTCTATATTGTTCAAATATTTTGATACTTGTCAGACCATGAGTGACTTTCTATATTAATTTTCCATCTGTGATTCTGTACTACTGTTCTGTAATGCTTCCTTCCTTTCCTTTCATTCTGTGTTAAATTCTCAATCCGTTTTCACAAAAAAAGATATTGTTCTGTGATGCTTTTGGTTGTTGTGTTTGGTCACTGGAATAGTGAGCTGTGATATTCGTTGCCATAGTTTTGTTGATAGTTTTGTTTTAATAATTACGAGAGGGAATTGTTTTTGAAAAACGTAACAAGCTGGAGACCAAAATTTCAACAGAAGGGTTTTTGAGTCTTTTTCACGAATATTTGCAGGTATGTTGTCTTTTGAGTTTGTATTATTAACTAATGTGGTCTGGCTACGATATTTTAAAGTGTTTCACAATGTATACTATACATCCGAGCTTTTAAGACGACTTTAAATGGTGTTGGGTCTCTGATTTACGTCTACTCTAGGTAGGTCCTGAGGTATTGCAGGCCGGTGGTGAACAGAGATAACTCTGTCTTATTTAGATGTATCTATTTCAACTTTTACTGATCCCCTTTATTTATATACAATATTTATTTTATGGTTGTGGAAACCGTGGCGACTGCCGGGACGGCCTATTCACTTACCCAAGTTGGAAGTGGGTTGATTCGCGTGTTTCACGAGCTATACGGTTTCCTCTAACCAGCCCTTTTATATGTTGTTTATTGTCTATATTTATTTATTGATCTATTTATGCGCTTAGATACCATGCTTGCTATGCTTTTATGCTTGCTACGCTGCTATACTTGTGATGCTATGTTTATATTTTATATACCCTATCCCATTTACCCCCTTTATTTACTCCTTTATATGGTTGGTTATATTTATTTATATATGCTGATATTTTACATTTTTCCACATCCTATCCATATTTCTCTCCCTGACGTTAAACAGAGATCTAGCCCACCATGTACTATTATTATTCTTTATCATTTAGATTGTGTATGTTTATAACCATTTCTTTATTATACGATATCAATAACAAGAGCCAGTTTACCACTATTATTAAGACATTTTGAATCATATATGTCAACATATCAATATAAATACTTCACCAGTAAAATATATGAAATACAAAGCACTTATGATTTGACAAGTACAAGAATCAAGTAATAAAACCATACCAAACACTCAGCACTCATGATTAATAAATACAAAACGAATGTTAAGAAACAAATAATAAAAAAACCATATCATAACATTTCTGTGTTTGATTTCATTCTCTCTGAGTTGGTACACATGCATGCTAAAAGAATCTGGTTACCATGGGCACACATACAATATTGGGTTCTAAATTCCACCACTAGACGTCTTGATCACTTTGGCTATTTCTAAATTTGGTATCGGTTTTGACTGTGACTAGTTGCTCACTACAAAATTGGTGCCGTGACCAGGATGACTGTCTCTGGGGCCCCGGGATAGTTGTTCTGGTCAAAATTGTTGCTGTTGCGAAGGAGGTATGTCACTGTGTACTAATTTCAGATGAGGTATGGTTTATTAATCATGAAAGATCTTTTGTTGTTGTCAAGTGTGATGCTGCGTAGCAATATTTGCAGGGTGATCTATACACAACGATGGAGAACCAAGATTCTACACCAAGAACCAATAAGAATCTGAGCGAGTTAGATGAAACCCAAATTTCTCAAGTCTTATCAAGAGGTGGTACGCCTGTTCCTGATCAATCAGATAGTATGACAGCAAGAAAGCCCTTGTCCCTTGTGAAGAATGTCAACCTTCTAAGACAACCATCAGCGATATTACAGCTTTTCGCAGGCATTTTGGCAGGTCAGTTTCATTTTTAATATCCTATCAACCATTTAAACTTCTGTTTTTTATATTATTGTTTGTTCTCTGAGAAACAGGGAGGTTTAAAATTTTATATGTTTGGAATGTTGCTATCTCTCTATGACAAATTTTACTATGATAACATATTTCTTATTTTCTTAGGCTGTGGACAGGCTAGTTTGCTGAAACCATTGCAGCCACATATGACGAATGTGTCAGCTGATCGAAGTCTTCAGGGATCTTTAAATTTTCTTAAAAGATATCCATCTACTGTTTTGCTTTTTGCTTCTAGTATGTTAATCAGTACTCCTCTTCAATCAGAATTTCTTCCTCTGCTGCCAACTATGTTTAACATTCCTCTACCTCACTTTTTGTTGAACGCACTGCAAGTGAAGTGATGTGGGGTCCTCGCTTTCTCACAAAACTATTTGTTCACTCTTCCTATTCTATATCTGATACTATTTTTTCCTTGGTGTCCGTGAAGCTTTCTTTTTCAGCATGGTCTCACCTCTAGGGGCGTGGAGCTTGATTAAGAACAAGTAAAGGTCATTTTCAGGTAGCCTACAGCCGAAAATATAAACAGTTTGGAACTTTCTTAGGATTGTGTGTTCTTTATCTTCATTTTATCCAGGGTTATAGTGATTTGCTATTAAATCCTGACATTTGTCTGGAATTGTTTATTTGTGTCTTTCCCTTGTGCATTAGTCACAATAAATATTATAATTTTATAATACATTATACAATGGGATATGTTACGTCAAGAATGACATTTGTGAAGTCTGCCTAGACAGCTGACGGCTGGCCTCTTTCGAACTGTGCTGTCTAGCCCACGAGTGTCCAATGTTGCCATATCGTAACACATGAGACTAGTTTTACCTGAGGCGTGAGGTCCAATGTTGCCAGGTCGTAACACATGTTTGGTTTTACCTGAGGAGCGAGCTCCAATGTTGCCAGATCATAACCGATGTGATTGCTTGGTCTTTTACATTAGGGGCGAGGTAAAGTCAAGTACATTTCTGACTTTTAGTTCTATTATGGTCCACACTGTGTGTCAACCCTATCTTATTCTAATATTTACACTTTGTGGTACCTACAAACTGGTGAATGTTGTGGAAACTTAATATTTCCAACTTGAAGTTTTTCAATCGAATGTTTGGTTGAAGTTTTCAATTGTTTGAATTGTTATCAAGTATTCTGACTTAAAAGAAATACATATGTGTTCTTTGAAGTCGTTGGTTATTCCTCATTTCTAGTTTTAGAAGATTATTTACTATTTGATTTCATAAATCTGCTGATTGAATTTTTCTTGTTGCATGTATCGACGCGGCGGTGCTCCTGAGGCTATGGAACTACAAGAAAATTTTTCCAGCCAGGAACTAAGGGATGTTGGAAAGCTACCCAGCCTCCTTCGTCTTTGGATACCTTTCCAAAGGGGCGTTTGTGGTGATCCGGAACGCGCTTCTGGCTGCCAGACGTTAGAACGCACCTTTAGCGGTCACGTGACCGAAGTTTGACATTGATGTCATCCACGGATTTTTATAAAAAATGTAAGATCTAAGTGTATGAGTGTATAGTCATGAAGTGACTTGATGAAGTTCAGATAAGTAATGTATTTGATTATAACTACATTCTATATTGTTCAGATATTTTGATACTTGTCAGACCATGAGTGACTTTCTATATTAATTTTCCATCTGTGATTCTGTACTACTGTTCTGTAATGCTTCCTTCCTTTCCTTTCATTCTGTGTTAAATTCTCAATCCGTTTTCACAAAAAAAGATATTGTTCTGTGATGCTTTTGGTTGTTGTGTTTGGTCACTGGAATAGTGAGCTGTGATATTCGTTGCCATAGTTTTGTTGATAGTTTTGTTTTAATAATTACGAGAGGGAATTGTTTTTGAAAAACGTAACAAGCTGGAGACCAAAATTTCAACAGAAGGGTTTTTGAGTCTTTTTCACGAATATTTGCAGGTATGTTGTCTTTTGAGTTTGTATTATTAACTAATGTGGTCTGGCTACGATATTTTAAAGTGTTTCACAATGTATACTATACATCCGAGCTTTTAAGACGACTTTAAATGGTGTTGGGTCTCTGATTTACGTCTACTCTAGGTAGGTCCTGAGGTATTGCAGGCCGGTGGTGAACAGAGATAACTCTGTCTTATTTAGATGTATCTATTTCAACTTTTACTGATCCCCTTTATTTATATACAATATTTATTTTATGGTTGTGGAAACCGTGGCGACTGCCGGGACGGCCTATTCACTTACCCAAGTTGGAAGTGGGTTGATTCGCGTGTTTCACGAGCTATACGGTTTCCTCTAACCAGCCCTTTTATATGTTGTTTATTGTCTATATTTATTTATTGATCTATTTATGCGCTTAGATACCATGCTTGCTATGCTTTTATGCTTGCTACGCTGCTATACTTGTGATGCTATGTTTATATTTTATATACCCTATCCCATTTACCCCCTTTATTTACTCCTTTATATGGCTGGTTATATTTATTTATATATGCTGATATTTTACATTTTTCCACATCCTATCCATATTTCTCTCCCTGACGTTAAACAGAGATCTAGCCCACCATGTACTATTATTATTCTTTATCATTTAGATTGTGTATGTTTATAACCATTTCTTTATTATACGATATCAATAACAAGAGCCAGTTTACCACTATTATTAAGACATTTTGAATCATATATGTCAACATATCAATATAAATACTTCACCAGTAAAATATATGAAATACAAAGCACTTATGATTTGATAAGTACAAGAATCAAGTAATAAAACCATACCAAACACTCAGCACTCATGATTAATAAATACAAAACGAATGTTAAGAAACAAATAATAAAAAAACCATATCATAACATTTCTGTGTTTGATTTCATTCTCTCTGAGTTGGTACACATGCATGCTAAAAGAATCTGGTTACCATGGGCACACATACAATATTGGGTTCTAAATTCCACCACTAGACGTCTTGATCACTTTGGCTATTTCTAAATTTGGTATCGGTTTTGACTGTGACTAGTTGCTCACTACAAACTGTTCATTCCTTTTAAGAGGTTATTGTCGTAGATTTCTTTTTGCTAGTGCTAATCGTGGGAGCGTCTCACAAGACACCACTGCCAAATTGCAAAAAATTGGCTCAATGATTAACTAAAAAAATTTACCGCTTTTCCAAACTTTGAAAACTACACTCTTTAAGAGAATTCGAGATATTCTAGAACGCCCATCTGCAGTCACGAAAATTCCAGATGATTCGGTGACGATGACGTCTACACACCAAAGATCTAACCTATAATTCTGAAAGTAACATCAACAATGGCACAAAACAGTAGTACTATATACGGTATATTACAGTATTAATAAAATTCAACGCTGCTGCTAATATGGTGACACAAAACAACAAGTGAGCAAGAGGAGTATAAATAGCTTCGAAGGGAATGTGATATGTGATGCATCAAACATATCCCAATACTTGCCAGGCGTATTCGGCGTATCCTTGACTGCAGTAATTCTATTTTGAAACCGAACTCTAAAGAATAATAACATAACATCTGTTTTTGAGAATACCTTTGTGATTTTGCAAAGAAGTCTTTATATACCACATGAAGGACGAAATACGAGAATTGTAGAACGCCATTTGATATCGAGGAAGTTGTGAAATGCCGCCTTGTCACTCTGAATTTTATGAGCTTCAAAATTTCAAGTATGCACGTTGTTCTTACCAAATCGTGTATACTTGTATGGTTATTGTCAGGAACATATCTTTAATGTCTTGGTTATACAACGCATGCGTTATTCCACTCGATGGCGGTCTGTTGAACAACTATCGTCAGCTATTGGCGTTATTGGCAGTGCGTTGATAGATATACAGATATTACGCAGTTTTTCTTGAAAGCTAGATATGACTACATGCGGCTAAGTGGCTGTGGTGGCAAAAGAATATGTAAGTACGCAGATATTTTATTATCTCAACATAATGTCACTTTGCTATTTTGCCTACTTTTATGATATAAAAAACCTGTTATGTTTAATTTTTTAGGGTACCAACCACTGGAACCTAGAGCAGCTGATAAAATAGTATTTTTTAATCTAACAATCTCACTACAATAATAAGCCTGCACAGTGGTTGGCACTATACATAATGAAATAAACGTCATAAAATCATTTGTCTTTTTATGTTTATTTCAATGTCACATTTGGCTTTGCCTCTTACGAATATGGTCAATGCTGATACAGTCCTAGGAAATAAGAATACTTATCCTCGATACTTAGCTGAAACAGGGGCTATTGGAGGAATTTAAAATTTCTAGGTGCATCCCACACCTTCTGGACTGATACAGTTCCAGAAAACGAGGATATTCAACTGAAGTGTAGGACACCAGAGGAGTTTGCTATGGATATACCTTTGATAAGTGAAAAAAAGTTGTATAAGGTGTTTAAATTGTATTCGTATGTACCATTCCCGCTGCTTTATACGAGTAGGTTTTATCTGCCCAAAATGAATAGGCTACTGTCAAGAGCTCTATATGTGAATAAATATTTCTAATAAATTATTTCGTACTTTATTAAGTCTAGTATCATTTGAAACTAATTTCAGTTACAAATGTATTGGGTTATCTGTACAATCTTTCCTTTAAAGAAGTATTATTCAAAAACTCAGAAAATTAATATCATTATTTGTTTATATAAATCAATAGAGTAATGTGACAGAGTTCAGGTTTTCGCTTACGGGTACCAACTACTGTACACTTTATCCTACAAACTTTTTTAAAAAAGTTTTTTTTTATTTTAATTCATTAGGAATATTCCTGCATTCTGACTTGTTTATGAAATTGGATCCAGCATCCAGAAGGCACGTACAAAAAAATATCTCATATCCTTCCGCTATCGACTATTGGGGTCGTCCTTTACGAGTTCCTGAATATGTATGGAGCCATTGTCCTTGACTGGCTGGGTAGACACGTACCTCGAGAGGTATTTAGCCTTGCATGGCCCCGGATTTATCTGCCTTTTATAGAGGAGGTGGTTTTACGGAGACGGTTCGGCTGGCCGAATTTTATGAGGTTTAGGTTATCGGAACGCAAGTAGAGAACGAAAGTGCGAATTAATCCTGAAAAGTAGAGTATTTACTCTAAGTTTTTATATAAGAAGAGGAAGAAGTTTTATTTCAAAATAGGATTACCATAACACAAAATAAAAGTAGTGATACCTGAAAATACAAAATTATTATCCCAAGATAATAAAATTAACACTAAAAAATAATTAAACTAACACTGATACTACTACAATGCCAATATATAAAACTTCAGTAATTTGGAGAGGCTAACTGTGAGTCTAGAGATTATATATTATGTACTTAAATAATTGTCGATATTTGAGAACCACTTGGCTCAGAATGTACCTAGTAAGACATGAGCCTTAAAATATGATATTCAGCGTTGGTTTTAAACCAATAAATTAACTGTTATTTCAAATAAATCACAGTTAATGACAATCACCCTACGTAATCGGGAATTCAATAATGATCATATCAAATCAGTGAGGTTTACATTGACACCACTCTGAACTGAAGAGCACGCATCAACTATGTTAAGGCGGGTTCTCACTACCTATTCAGTTTCGCTAAATTAGCGATTCAGTCATACTGTACAAATAACGAACTTGAGGACACATTTTCATTATAATTGATCAGTGGGATTGTACTTTCAGTCTCTTCTACTTTTCGTTCATTTTGGCTGAAGCAGTATTAAAAGATCAATACAAACGTCGTTTTCATTAATGCTGTATCAGCCAAACTGATTCAGCGAAACTGACTAGTGAGAACCTGTCTTTAGCCAAACATTCACAGAAATTATTTACGAGTTAAGCAGTTTGAAAAACTCCGTATCTCGAAAAATTTGATTAACAAGTCATCGTTTTTATTTTCACACTAGAATGATATACATTATTTTAACCTGGATGCACATGTCTAAGGTATTTCCATACAGAAAAGGTGCATAAGATAGATAATAAACTTGAAGTATAGAGATCCCTGCAGAGAACTAAGTATTATGACATTGCCCTGTGCATACATTTACTACGTTCCAAAATCCCATCTATCCAGAGAGCAGATGAATTTTCGAGGATAGTCACGTGATTCCAGATGTTAGGGATGTTGGAATATTTATGAAACGGCAAAGATCTTTTTTTGACAATTTTGACATATCACATAACCTGCGCTGTTTTCTCAGAGTCAGAGTGTCAGAGTAGTCGTACGCGTTAGAATGTCAATGCATACAAATAAAGCAGAATAGGTTATGTTAAGTTGTTAGCTGTCAAGTAAAAAATATCTCATGACCGTCTTGACACAAAGGTCGCTAAAATCTCAATTTGATTTCCGAGCAAAACGATGACATCCATGGCCTCGGAAATGCAATAACGGAACACAGATTTTTGTTGACAGTTTGATGTTGAGTGAATCCTGAAACGCTACAGAGCAAATCGAGGTCTTTGATGGGATTTTGTAACGTAGTAATTAATGGTTGCCTCATGCGCGTCAGAAGTAATGCTCAGGCTTATACGACCCACCAAGAAATCGATTCGTACAATACCTGACGTAAAGGAAACTACACAAAACAACACAATCTTGCTAAAACCAGGAATGGCGTTAATTACCATAGCATATAAAACTTTTGAATGTACTGCCCGATAAAATAAGGGCTCTCGATGTTAGAGAACTTAGAGTCAGCATAAAGTATCTCCTACTATCACATCCACTATTCTACTTTAACACGGATGAGTTCATAACCTACAACTTTCACAACTTCAATCTAGCTTTTAATCGACTTTCTTACTATTTTAATCTGTTGAGTTTTGTCTTATTTAAATGTATCTGCATACCAATCTATTTCATTTGTGAGTGTATGATAGTTTTGATATATTTTTATATTTTATTACTAGTTTAATCGCTCCGTAGCAAAAAAGGTTTTTGACAGCAAAATGCCGGAAAAAAATGAAATTTGGTGGGACGGTAGACATTGGTCCTCTGAATCTTCACCTAAGTTTGCGACCGCGAGCGGTTGTCGCTCGAAGGGTGGGAGGGTGAAAATTCTCCTTTGTGAGGATTTTCGAAAAACAGCATCGTTCGGGTAAGTGTCACAAATGATAAATTTTTTTCTTTACTTCACTTTGGGGGGCTCATCCCATCTTTTTTTACTAACGATGCTTTTTACAGCGCTTCAAAAGCTTACAGTTAAGTAGCTATTTAAAATTCTCTGCCCAACACCTACTGATTCCTTCGTTATTACAGAAATGAATATGTATTACATTTCTAAAGTTTCAGCGACCCGCTCTGATACAGAGAGTCGGAATAATTCAGCCATAAATGAATTTCCGGGAACTTTCCAATATTTATCGACGAAAAATGAAAGAAGTTTCTATATATTTGAACATTTTTTATTGGAATCGACGCTTATTTCGCTTCTCACACAAACCGGAAGTTCAGTTTCCATTGTAAAAGTTGAGGGATGGCAGGGCCCTATATGGGAAGAATTGAATTATTACGGAAATGATTGGGAGTGCTGACAATAAAACTTCAGGAGATTGCAGTTTATCCAGTGAATACCTCCTTTCTCTGACGTTTTGTGTCTGTATTTTTTAAGAATGACTGCCTTAGGATAAAATGCATCAGTCCTGCTGAACAAAATTGTAGAAAGTAGCTCAGCCGAGCAGATTCCGTTTGAATTCTGGCAGAAAGAAGAGAGTTCACTAACCACCATCGCCAGTGAGGAGGCTGCAGGTGATGCGTTAAGATTGGGTCACTTGTTAGTCGGACTGCCTTTCTTTGGGCTGCATTAAGTATAGAAAGAGTGGTAGAGGCAGTAGTTCCCGAGATATGAGAGCAATACTCCAGGTCAGGTCTTATCGGGACTTTATACAGCGTGAGAAGTCTGCAAAGTTAGAAGTACTTACCTCCTCTATCTCCACCTACATCGGTCATCATTGTGAAGCATATTCTTCGAAGCGCAAGATGACTATTTTCTATTCCATGAGTCTGCGTTCTTCTGACTCATTGCCTTCAAGCCTGCTTTGCATCATCCCATGTACCAGCTTCCATCGTACCTCATTCGATAACATCACTGGCAACCTATTTAAAGGGGTGAGATCCTCAGGCAGGTTTGCTCTCGCATCCTGTCTATAATGGGACTATCTTATGCAGTCAAAGAGTGTGTGCTCCGTTATGTTGGGCACCTTGCAGTGATGGCACATTTCATCAACTGCTCTGCCTATAAGTTGTCTATACACTCTGAAAGGTCCAATGTCTGACAGCACATTGTTCTGTGCATTCACTCCACTCACTCCGTTGTTAAGGATGGTATCAGCCTCCCTGTCCATTGCGCCACCTCCGATGTATCTGCCCTTGGCTGCTGCCATTTTTATAGCATTCTGAATCTCGCACTTGGAAGACCTTCTTTATATCTATGCATGTGCGCTCTTTCTTCCACTAAAAGAGGGGTGGTGTTGCCGTAATGACCTGTGGAGCTCTAGTCAATGCGGTAGCTACCTTTAGCAGCGCTTTCTCCTGCAGACTATCCAACGTCTGTTGATGTTTTTCCTTCTTAATGGCTATTTGCCACATTGAGACGCCATAACTGAAAAACTGACTGAACTACTGCGCACAAGAGTACCCTTTCCCTGCTGCTAGGTCCATCGACGTTTAGCATAAGCCAAAAAAGAATTGCCACCTTCTTTTTCGCTTTGGCTGTCACTCTCTGGTGATGCTATCCAGAGGTCTTCTCGTTGTCCAAAGTGATGCCTAGATACACAATTGACTTTTTTGGTTAAAGCCGCTCTCCTCTGATTTAAAAACTGTACTGTCTTTCTTGGCTCTTGAGCCACGCAGAATAACCTCCTCCGATTTCTCTGAGGCCAGCTCCAAGTCGTAGTTCCTCATCCAACCACCTATAGCTCATCATCATAGTCACAATGTCTTAACAGGAATGTTAAGAACTCGCAAAATTCATTAAGTCGGAGCTAGAGTATTGCCGACACGAATATTATCAATACTTTTGAGAACTGTAGCTCGCCATCGTTCGCGATTTTCTGTCAGTTCAGTGGCGCTCTTGATACTCATATCTAGCAACTGTTTCGTCGTATCCACCCAGCATGTAGGGGAACGGCCACAGCACCGCCCACTCGGGGCGTGGCCCTGAACTACAAATTTCTCCATATTATCGCTTCTGTGAATATATCAGAAGAGTGTAAGCATTCTCGTGGCCAAAATGGATAGTCTCTTTCGCCGAACTGTGTGTTTTGCTTCCCAAATACACAAATATTACTACGAATTTGTTTTTACGTCAATAAACATATTTCTGTATTAACTATCTGTCTATTTGATTGGAATTAAAACAGGTTTCCAATTTATTTTAAAATTTCTAACCGCCGGCGCCGTTTGCTAATTTTGAGTCAACTGAAGCTTATCAAATAATGTTTATTTTGGGACATGGGAGCGTTTTTGAAATACTAAAAATAACGGATTTCGTGGCTGTCGTTACTTTGAGTATGCACGGTAATAAGAAATAAGGAGCCTGGGTATACACAGTTATACATATGCATTTGCCATGTTAAAATACAGATTCCCATTTCGAACAGAACTCACTTGTGTTTCAAACTACATACAAAGTATTTCAGAAGGTGATAGTTAAGACATTAATGAATGACAACTATTTGCAGTTTTCTCAAAAAACTTTTTTAGTGTGCAAAAAAACTCGCAATGCAAAATCATACATTCTTCAAATGTCTTTAATTTAACAACCAAACACGATATCAAAAAAAGACCAAATAGCTGACGAAGCGCAAGCTTTCTTCTTCAGTTTTCTTTTTAATCATTACTGTAAGTTTAAAGATAACGTGAAGCGCTTGGAAATACAAAATTCATTTTTATAGTGACCCTTGGACCTTACCTTTGGACATTTTGACCTTACCTTTGGATTTTTGGACTTACCTCTCCTCATCTTAGACACACACTGGAGAAAGGGAACAGGCGGCCGCACCTCCTCGCTAACACGGGAATACGTCTTTTTTTTGGATTCTCAATTTCGGGTGCTATACCCTAGACCTTTAAAGAATCGCTATTATGGTAAAAGTGTCTATTGTAGAACAACTGGCAATATTACCGCTTCATAATGCTAGCCCTTATTTCTGAGAGGAAGACCGGCCAAAAATCGCCGAACTGTGTGTTTTGCTCCCCAAAAGTCGCCTTCCCCACCACAGGTGACTGCCGTTTGTTCCCCGAAATCAAGGGCGAATCGGAAAATTGAAGATCTGAGTCGGATTTATAGCTATATACAGGTGGTCGCTGAATTTCCTTGACACGTGATATTCTCGTAACAAAAAAATTTCAAACGAGAATTGAATGGTGTTGCAGATGGTATTAAAGGATCTATCATACATAGCTTTCAAAACATTTTTTTTTATACTTCAACCCTAAAACTGAACCCCAACTTTCTTTTTCCAAATAGCACGCTACAGCTTTTCTTACATAAATGAGGTCCTTATTTCATTTAAAATCTTGTAGTACCTTTAATTTCATACACAAACCCATTTTTTTATAAATTCATCATGATCATAGTCACAATGTCTTAACAGACATGTTGTGAACTCGTAAAATGCATTTACTCATTTTACGAGTTCCTCTTGGGATATCTTTAAGATCTTTAATGCAGTAGTTTCCCGTTTGCTTTCTGCATCCTCATGCCATTGACCGGGCGGTATCTACTGGTTCATCCGCCTTTAGGGGTAATTTCTCACTCCAAGGACAAAAAGGTGCCCTGACTCTTCTCAACTCGTCCACCCAAAGCTGTTGGTTGAGAAGAGGTTATTGTTTATACCGACAGCAGTTCGGTGTTTCTTTTAGTCGCCTTTTACGACACGCAGGATATACGATGGGAGGTGTTCTAACCCGCCCCCACAGGGAGTAAAATAAATTCATAGCATAAGGTTAATAAAATAAGGATTTGTATTTTCGTAAAAAAAGGATAAAAAAGAAAACTAAGTGGTTTTTAAGGGTACCGAATGACCTATATCATACATACTTTCGAAATCAAATGTTTATTATTATTTTTTTATTACAAAAATGCTATGGCTCAAACAAACCCTTATTTTATATTTAAAATTTTAAATCAAATAATGGCCTCATTTACATTGGAAAAGCTGTGGGGTACTATGTGGAAAAAAAAGTTGGGGGTGAGTTTTAGGGGTTGAAGTACAAAAAAATGTTTCGAAAGCATGGTATGAGAGATCATTCAGTACCCTTGACACGCCCACTAAGTTTTCTTTTTTATCCGTTTTTTTTTAATATTAGGTGACAAATTCTTATTGTTTTATTTTGATGCTCACGATTTTACAACAAAAACCCGTGTGGTTGGGTGCCTATCGGGTGCGTCCCCAGGTGGCGGATAGGGGAATGGCCGGGGGAAGAGGAATCTCGGAACCCGGTTAGTGGCAGCCATAGTAGAGTACGAGGGCTTAAAAACCCTCAATCCTTTTGCGAAAGCTGTCGCCGTGGACCAACCCACCCAAAGCTAAGGTGTAAGGTATCGTGCTGAGGGCTGAATGGTCGCAGGGTAAAGTGCGGCCACAAACGATCCCCTTGGGGAACCAGGCGACACCCCATTGTAATAAGCCTTACCCTGGCATGCGGGGCTCTGCCAGTGGTGGACTCATCCTTTCCCTTGCTACTCGTGGGAACGACTATGGATAACACAAAAATCAATAAACAAAATCCCGAGGCTGGACCATCAAGCTCACCTCAACCTGAATCTGCAGCTAGGGCTGGACAATGTTCACCTCAAGCTGCGGCACAGACCGAGGCTGGACGAGAGGGATCACCTCAGATACAATACAAAAAACAATGGCCAAAGCGTCGCCGAGTTTGTGGCGCTGACGCTAAAAGGAAAAGGAAGGCGAGGCAGGCGAAAGAGGCGGCATCCACAGGAACTACCTCCTCCTTCTCAGCCCCTTCAAAACTAAAGGAGAAGGCGCCCTGTGAGTCAGGTGGCAAAAACCTCGCCTCTAAAAGAGGCCAGGAGGTAGCGACACCTGGGAAACGCCTTCACCCAAGTACCTCCACAGAGGGCACGCCGAGAAGGATTAAGAAGGTTCGCAGTGACACAAAAGCCGCTGCACCTTCCCAAACCTTCGCGGAGGCAGCCTTAAAGCATCTTAAGGTTGCCATAATAGATAAGGATAACCCCTACGGCAAGGTCTCTGTAGAGCGGGCAAGCCTTATCAAAAGACGGCTAATGGAGGAGCTGGCCAAGTTAATCTTGACGCCCTCCAGCAGCCAAAACAAAGTGCCGACATTCAAGTCGTGGACTCACTCTGGTGAGATCATCAGGATCGTCTGTGACGACGATGGGGCACTACATTGGCTTTCTGGGGCTGTTAAAAACCTTAGGCCATGGGAGGAAGCATCACTGGCGGTCGTCAGTTTGGACAAGCTCCCAAAGCTCACCAAAGCCTCTCTTTGGGTCCCGGAGGATGACGCTACCGCCACCTCTGAAGACCCGGAGAGGGTGCTGCGGCGGCTGACGGTGCAAAATCCGGAACTGTCGGTAGCCAAGTGGTGCGCCTTCCACCATGAGGTCAAGAAAAGCCCTCCAGGACACCTGTTCGTCTTCGGTGTTGGAGACGAGGATATGGCTGTACTAAAGAAGAGGTCGATGAGGATGAGCTATGCGTTCACCTCATTGACCATCAGAGCCTCCAGTAATAGGACGGGAGCTTCTGCAGAACCAAGGACCTCGGATGAGGGACAACCAACACCGAGGCCCCCTTGGAGAACGCAGAAGGCCCCGAACATATGGACGCCATCCCTCCTCGGACGGAGGAGGAGATGGAGTCCTAAAGAGGCAAATCTATGACATCTGAGCCATGGGCAAGGACGTCATAAAAAAGGTGAAAATCCTTCAATGCAACCTTCAACACGGTAGGTCGGCGACAGCAACTTTATGCCGCCGACTTGATGTGCTGGAGGATGCAATAGCACTAATCCAAGAACCTTGGATCATAAAGACCAGAATGACAGGTCTAAGCTCACTAACTGGTCAAATTTTCAGCTTACCAAGCAACTTACAACCCAGGACTGCAATATATGTACCTAGGAAGATTAAAGCCACCCCAATGGCACAATTTTGTACCTCCGATTTAACCGCGGTTAGATTGGAATGTCCATGGGAAAGAGGCAACAGCAGGGCGTTGGTCCTAGCATCGGTCTACCTTCCTTCAGATGCAGCCACCCTACCACCAACAAAAGAATTGGAAGAGCTAGTAGACCACTGCCTCAACCAGAAATTGGAGCTTGTCATTGGCTGTGACTCGAACTCCCACCATCTGGCATGGGGCAGTAAGGACATTAACTCTCGAGGTAAGTCTCTTTATGACTATATTGTTAAGAAGGATTTACGAATCTTAAATAGAGGCACGGAACCGACTTTTATTAACGCCCGCAGCCAAACTGTCATAGACATTACGCTGGCAACAGCCAAAATCTCCAATAAAATTCTGGACTGGCAGGTGTCAGAGGACATTTCGATGTCTGACCACCGCTGGCTGAATTATACTTTAAGTCTGGAACTCAAAACTCTCGTAAAGTCTCGCGACCCGAAGAGGACTGATGTAAATCTCTACAATCGACTCTTAGAAGGTGCTCTGCGTAACGAACAGGTTTTGACTCCGTGCACTAACGAAGAATTGGAAAGATATACAATATCTATCCAAGATAAAATAAGTTATGCTTATAAAAAATCCTGCCCCATAAGGATGGTCCAGGAAGGCGGCAAAACCAATAGTTGGTGGTGCAGCGAACTGGAACACCTCAGGAGAGCAGCAAGAAGAACTTACAACAAAGCAAAACGTACCAAACTAAAAAAGGATTGGGACTTGTACCAATCCAACATCAAAGAGTTTAAGAAAGTCTGTAGACAAAAACAGAGGGCTGCCTGGAGAACCTACTGTGAAGAAATAGAGGATTTCCCACAAGCATCCAGACTGCAAAAAATGCTCTCTAAAGATCCACATCGGTGCATCGGCATTCTAAAAAGGGAGGATGGAAGTAAAACCTCCAACCTCCGGGAAAGTGCCGAGCTCCTGATGGACACACACTTCCCTGGTTCGATTGTCACTGCGACGTCGAACTGGATGGAAGACATTAACACACCCTCACCGATTGACTGGCAATTCACCAGAGAAATAATCAGTGAGGAAAAGATAAACTGGGCCATATCCTGCTTCTCCCCCTTCAAATCACCAGGGCCAGACGGCATATGTCCAGCCCTACTTCAATGGGGTCTGGATCATCTTATGCCGCACTTGGTGGGAATATTCAGAGCCTCCTTGGCTCTAAAATATATTCCCAAAAGGTGGAGAGAGGTGAGAGTGGTCTTCATACCTAAACCAGGTAGGCTGGACTACACCCTACCGAAGGCATTCCGACCAATAAGCTTAACATCGTTCTTCCTCAAGACGATGGAACGGCTATGCGAGAGGTATATAAGAGATGAGGTACTAATTCATTTCCCACTTCATCCAAATCAACATGCATACACTCCAGGCAGATCCACCGACTCTGCACTACATCAAGTAGTTGGCAGAATTGAGAGATCACTGGACAACAAAGAATCCACCCTTGGTGTATTCATAGACATAGAGGGAGCGTTTGACAAAACAACATTCCCAAAAATTAGCCAGCAACTCCAGGCTAGGAACGTGCCTAGCACTGTAAGCGAATGGATACTTAGCATGCTCTCCAACAGAGCAATAACAATCAACGTAGAGGACATTTCTGTTAAAGGTGTTGTTACCAGGGGTTGTCCGCAGGGAGGTGTTCTGTCACCACTGCTTTGGAACGTGGTTCTGGATACCCTCATCAATCACCTCAACAGCAATGGACACTACACAATAGCATATGCGGATGACATAGTCATCCTGCAAACAGGTAGATTTGAGAACACGTTGGGTGAACGCACCCAAGTAGCACTCAAATCAATAGAAAAGTGGTGTCTAGAACACTCATTGTCCATTAATCCCAAGAAGACTGAGATGGTTCTGTTCACCAGAAAAAGGAAGATCAGGGGCCTAAACCCCCCTGAGCTTCTCAGTGTCAAGCTACATTTCTCTGAAGAGGTGAAATATCTTGGTATTACCCTCGACAGAAAGCTGACGTGGAACTCTCACTTAGATAGTAGAGCCAAAAGAGCATATGTCGCTTATGAACAATGTCGGCGAACAGTGGGACGCACTTGGGGCCTGTCGCCAAGAGTTACCCACTGGATCTATACCACAATCATTAGGCCTATGCTAACGTATGGAGCCATTGCCTGGGTACCTAAAGTTATGCAGGCGACGGCGGTAAATAAATTATATAAAATACAACGTATGGCCTGCATTAATATAACAGGAGCCATGAGCACAACACCGACTGCTGCTATGGAAGTAATAATTGGCATTACCCCTCTAGATATTTACATCAAAGAGGTTGCGTTACAGTCAATGTTACGACTTCGCACGGTTGGTATTCATCCAGATGTAGGTATGGGACGACTGAGGCAGCTGGTATGGTGGGAAGCGCTAAAGGCACTACCCATGCTACAAGCAACCAGCGACTCAATTAAACCAACATTCGTTTTTAAGAAACCCTACAAAATAGAGATTAAACAGAATGTTGAGCCAAATGTGACAAATGCAATTTGCATATACACAGATGGCTCCAAAACAAGGGACGGCACTGGATGTGGTGTATACTCCAGGTCTTTAAACCTAAGAACAAAGTGGGCTATGGGCAAACACGCCAGTATCGTTCAAACGGAACTGGCTGGCATATCGATAGCCGCAAATGAACTAGCCAGGAGAGATGTATCTGGCAAAACTGTAGCAATCTGCACTGATAGCAGACAAGCACTTCTAACCCTGAAAAGACCTTGTATCACCTCAGGGCTAGCAATGGAATGCCACCAATCTTTAGCCCATGCTTCGGACAAAAACAATATTGTCCTGAGGTGGGTTAAAGGACACAATAACAACAAAGGCAACCGTATAGCGGATGGTCTAGCCAGGAAGGCCGCTGACCAAAGAATTTTAGGACCATGTGACCTTTCTGGAATGTCGACAACCACAATTTCGGAAATAGCCAAAAAACACTCCCATGCCCAAATGGTAAAACGATGGGAAGAACTACAAGGATGTCGATTTGCCAAGGAAACCCTTGCAGGTTTTGACATGGCAATATCCAAGAAGTATTTGGCGATGACCAGACCAAACCTACGTCTCTTAGTAGGATTCCTGACTGGCCATTGTCAACTCAGGAAACACCTCCACACTATGGGGTTAAGTGACACACCGATATGTAGAATGTGTGAAAGTGAAGACGAAACTGTGGAACACGTCATATGTGAATGCCCAGAGTTATCTTCTATTAGAGAGTGTGCGTTCGGCGAGTCTTGGCCTACACCTGCCCACATAAGGGAGATGTCCCCTAGCGACTTGTTCACCTTCCTACAATTGGCAGGATGGACGATGACCTGAGGAAACGACTCCCTGGGAGGATGCACAATGGGCCAGTTGTGGCCTAAGTGCAGTGGGACCACTCACCCTCCCCACTCTACAGATACAGATACAGATTTACAACAACAAAAAATTTGTGTGAAATATCGGAGCTGCTACAATATTTTAAATGAAACAAAAAAAGGAAAAGGTGCTATTTGGAAAAAGAAAGTTGGGGGTGAGTTTCAAGGGTTGAAGTACAAAGAAAAATTTTTAAAGCTAGGTATGATAGACCCTCTGATACTTTCTAAAATATCACTTAATTCTCGTTTAAACTTTTTTTTGTTACCAGAATATCACGTGTCAAGGAAATTCAGTAACACCCTGTAAAGCTAAAAAATGCTGTGATGAGTATACTAAGCAGAATCGAGTACCTACAAGGACAGTTTTGAATATTTTTAAACTATATATTTCATTGTTATACTATAGCATAGCAGAAGTCATGACTGTTCAAAATGCTAATTAAAAGTATATATGATGGGCCAAAAACGCGTGTATGTTTAAGATATTGGTTCAAAAAACCTATCAGACAATCCAGTCTCTAGGTCTAAAACATGGTGGATGTGCTATCTAAATGTAATGCAAGCGCTTGCACCATTTTCGGAAGACGCACTTTTATAGTCCGCGAAAATGAACACTGGAAAGAAGACGAACACAAGCACAATTACAAATATTACCAATCCGACACCACTAAAGATGTCGTAAATTGAGTAAGCGCCAAACAAAATATTCACATTCTGGCTGGAGGGATTAGTTTTTTTTCTTTCCGTTATCATGATGGTGATTGTACAATAATGGGCGTTCAAAATGCTAATTAAAAGTATTTATGTGCCAAAATCGCCTGTTTGTTTAATATATTGAGCCACAAAGTTGAAGCCTAAAGAATGATGAACATGCTAACTGAATTTAATGTTAAGGCATCCACCAATTTCTGAAGCCTCATGTCCACAGCCCACAAGAATGAACACCAGAAAAAAGACAAACGCAAGCACAGTTGCAAACATATTACTACACCGACACCACACAAAACATAGTAAATCCACCAAACGATAAAGACAAATATTTACAATCTGACTTGAACGATTAATTTTTTCGTTATACAGGGTGTCCCACGACGATTAAGACAAGCAATACATCGGAACTGGGCAGTAGTAGCGAATTATAATTTTGGGGGTGTAAATTAGAGCAAATTTAGTTTATTTTCTTATTATTGTGTCATCCAGTGAGGTACTTGTTTTTTATCACGTGATTTCTGATTCAAAATTTTTAATGGGACACCCTGTATGTTTGCAATTTTTTGTGTTCTTACGGATAAAACAATTCCAACAAACTAGCACACTTGGGGTCTAAAGTGATCAATTCAAGAGCTACAGGTACTTAAATGATGGTACCACTACCATTGATTATAACATGTATTGTAGCCAACAGTTAAATTATTTTGGTAGTGATGCATGATGGAGTGGTCCAGTCCTTTAAATACCTGTAGCTCTTCATTTAATGACCTTAGACCCCAAGTGTGCTAGTTTGTTGGATTTGTGTTATCGGGACGAACACAAAATGTCACAAATATACAGGGTGTCCCATTAACATTTTTGAATCGGACGTCACGTGACCAAAAACAAGTACCTCATTGGGTGACACAATAATAAGAAAAGATACTATATTTGCCTTAATTTACACCCCCGAAATTATAATTCGCTACTACTGCCCAATTCCGATATATTGCTTGTCTTAATCGTCGTGGGACACCCTGAAGAGATACTTCATGTTTGAATTGTGATCATTGTACATTCATGAGTTTTTATTTTCTGGTTCATTCTCGTATTTGAGCCGTAGTATAGCGTTCTAGCAAGACAAGTTTTATGTACTGAAGTACATCTAGAAGCGCTTGTAGCAGATTAGTGGCTTGTACGTTCTGCCATTAAGGCGCTTTTGGTCCAACAAGTATTACGTGAAAACAAGATCAACAAGGACGGCCACATGTTTGAACAACGAATAAATAAATAAATCAAGGGGACGGAAACCTTGACCACACAACAAAAGATGGCAGTGCATTTTTCATCCAGCGGATTTGAAAGAGCCAGGCAGCACGAACAATGTATTTCGTATTAAAATGAGGCTCTTTTTTGCGAGGGAGATCGCATTCCAAGAAGTGTACGAAGAGTGATGTAGTTCTATCTAATTGGATACGGGGTGGAGACAGAGATTGATGCGACGAGCTATAAAAATCCACTTAGTGAGCGAACGACGCCGGCGCTTGCGATTCAGATTTGTCTAAACAAACGGTATCGCTGGAAAATTGGAATAGTTTTTTACGTTTTGCCACCCTCCCGGCCAGTGGAGTATCTGGAGGTTTGCGAGGGAATGAGGTCAGCCTTGTGATCGATCCACGACTACTCAATAACGATTTATCTGGATCCTAGGCAAGTTAGTTTCAACTCAGTTAGACATTTCAGAGTGGATTGGTTGAAGAAGGATTATTTTTAACTAAAGACAAACAAGCGCTGAAATAAGAAATACTTATATCACGCAACCAAAAAATTTCATGCGGTTTTGAAGGTTAAGAAATAGTTACACAAAAAATGTAGTCAAGTTGATCGACTCAGTACTTCCCACACATTCCGATCATACCAGTTTTATTATTTTCCCACAGCATGAAACTATAGTCTAGATGCCCTTGCAATCAAATCATCGCTCGCCCGACTGCAAAAAAGTGTTTTATCCTACTAGGTGCTTCTTTCACAGGTCACTGGACAATATATCATGAATACAACAAATTTTTGAGTTTTACAAACCCCCACCCCGAACCACCCCAATTTCAACCCCGACCAAAAAAATTTTTAAAATGATCAGAAAACCCTAAAATGTCTAAAACGAAGTTTGGGGTGTTTTTTATATTTTTAGTTTTTTTTATTATTGCCGCGCTGCCACTGAAATGATTTCTAAAAACCATACGTGCTTTCCATACCCGTCGCGGTAATAAATCTGTGTCAAAATGCCATTAAAGTCAATTCAGAAGTTGCACGTAACACAATACAAAATCAGCCAAAGTAATACTCGCATGTATTTTGTATGCATCAGAAGGTTCAAGTCTCTTGGTTCCCGTAATACACAAGGCAATGTTCGGATGGATCTAAAGAAGTGCATTATACCGCTAGGTCTTTCTCTCTCAGGTCTAGCCTATTATTAGTAAAACAAATTTTTCAGCTTTACAAACTCCCACCCCTCAACCACCCCAATTTTACCCCCACTCAAAAAAAAGTAGAAAATGATGAGAAACCCCTAAAGCACCTAAAAACGAAGTTTGAGGCATATTTGAAATTTTTCGTTTTTTGCTAATTACTCCGCCGCCCATGCACCGATTTTCAAAATTGTAGCAACATTACCTACTACGACCCTACACCATATCAATACCCAAATTTCATCAAAATCTATGCAGCGGTTACTGGGACTAGAAGGATATAAAAACGCCAACAGACAGACAGACAGACAGACCGACAGTCAGGCAGACCGACAGACAGACCGACGGAAATGAGTGACGTGGATTTTCGTTATGTAGGCATCATAAAACGCCCAAAAAGTATATTATCTCAAAATCAAAAATTTTCGCGATCACAATACTCCCCTCACCTATCGGTGTGGGAAGTAAAATGGGTTAAACTTAGATCTATTTAGAAAAATAGTCACCCTCAGCAAGCACTACCCTTTACATTAGCTTTACCCTTACCTGTACATCCCATTTTTATAGAAATCATGCTTTTGGAAACTGAGGAAGTGTGTCATCTGGTTTTCCAAAGCCTCTCTATTTTCAAATCGCCGATTCCGCATGTGGTTGTCCAAGGCCAAGAACAGATGGTAGTCACTCAGGGCAAGGTCTAGTCAGTATGGAGGTTGTTGTGGAATTTCGCAGTGGAGTCGCGCTATAGTTTCCTGGATTATTCTTGTTGTATAATATGGTCTTGCATTATTCTGATTGAAGTCAGCACCTTTTCTATTCGCCAAAGCAGGCTATTTTAGTATTAAAGTGACCGCAACTCTGTTAAGCTGTGCTGAGCAGATTTCGGCAGTGATGGTTCATCCACTTAGCAGAAGCTCATCGTGAGCTACATCTGTAGTCCGCCATGCACATAACGCAACCTTTTCTTGGTGAATGCTTTGGCGAACAGAAAAGGTGTTGTCTTCCATCAGGATAATGCAAGACCACATACAGCAAGAATCACCCAGGAAACTATAATGCGACTCCACTGGGAAATTCTACCTCACCCTCCATATTCAGCAGACCTCGCCTCGAGTGACTACCATCTGTTTTTGGCTTTGAACAACACCATGTGGAGTCAGCGAATTGAAAAAAGAGAAGTTTTGGAAAACGAGATGACACACTTCTTCAGTTCCCAAAAGCAAGATTTTTATAAAAATGGGATATACAGTCTATGGTCTAGATGGAAAAAGGTAAACTTGTTTTTCTAGATAGATCTAAGTTTAACCTATTTTATTGTGTAGCTATTTCTTAACCTTCAAAAACCGCATGAACTTTTTTGGTTGCCTGATAATTTCTGAAACATATTCTGCTGGTGTATCTCATGTTGTTTTATCGAGGGTTCTATCTACAAATGTAGCCTTTATCGAAGCACAAAATTGCTTGACAAAAATAATTTCAGTAAGTGATGTTTACCGAATCATAGCTGCCCAGGCAGCTGCTTGTTGCCTGGAATTAAACCTATAATAATGTAATACATATAATTATATTACCTACTAACTATACCCGAATACATTTTAACCTACTTGACAAACATTATGTAATTACCACGCTTTTACTAGCGTCACATGTGTGTTTGTTTGTTTATGAGCTTGTAATTCTCCTTTGGATTAAGAGGTCGGACCGAACACTGCACGTTCCAACTTTGCCGCGAAAACGATTTTGACGGCTTCAAATCCGGTCGTAGCCGCTGTCTAAGAAATGACACAGACACCTTAAAGTTTGTTAATACTATTCAGAGGCGTACCGACGAGTGCTTAAGGGGCGTGATATCAAACTGTTTGGGAGTTGATATGTTTGTTAAATGAATTCGGGAACGTCGACAGTTTTAATTATCGTTGATGCAGTAATGAGAATGATTATGCTATAAATATTGATAAAAGTCAATTATGAATCTTTGTTACACATAGTGGAAATAAATACAGTTTAAAGAAACCAAAAAAAACACGCTTTTAAAGAACATCGGACCATAATTTTGAAGGCCTATATACAGGGTGTTACTTCCAAGGGTGCATTGATGATCCAAATTTAAGTAAATAAGTTCATATAAACCTGTGTCGTAGAGTCTGCTTTTCAAGATGCAGGCTGTCAGGCTTTGGAGGATAATTTGATTTTTTATTAATTCCTGACAAGCCATTTCTTTTGTAATTTGGCAATATCGTCCATTCCAGCAAAATGCTAAGTCAGCACTGACTAGAAGTTCATTATTATTTCCAGTAGCGTCTCAGAGGGGACGGGTGCAATATCACGAATAATATTAGCAAAAAAAGTGTACACCACTGATCTTAAACAAACTAAATGTTGCTTTTTAGATTAAACAGATAAACACACAACGCGTTCGTTTTTCATTTTTTTCCAGCAAAAAAACTAAAAAAAAAAGTCATAAATATATCCACTGTGTCGCAAGACTAATCCCGAGAAAGGAAATTGCACGTAGGTTTCGGAATGCGAAGCCGATATTTAAAGGAACTATTATCAAATTCGCATTTGTTACAGAGAAATCAACTTTTGAAGTTTTGTTGTTAAGATGTTTAAAACGTGTGAGGCCCATTTTATTTGATTTCAAGTAAAAACACTTTCGATTTTACGGCAGAAAAGGGTGAAGGTGGTTCGTTAACAGGTCTTTTTTAATGTTTTTGTTGATTGTTTACCTCAGCTGGTAACCTAGTAACGTACGAATATGATAAGGGCGACCACACGTTAACCATTTCGCGATCTAATCAAAGATATTTCCACTTTTTAGGTATTGAGAATAAACATATAATTTAAACATATTATATCATATAAGTTGGTGCCATAAATCATCACTTAAAAGTTTTCTGGATTCGTCCTGTGATACGGTGTATACAGCTTGTCGAAAATATGTCAAAGCAAGTAAACTGTATCCTTCGCATGATATTTACCTAATAAGACGCTTTTTAATCAAAAAATGAAAAGTTATAACAGGCTAACATAATAGAGATGTGAACCACAATATGTCAAATCTACACCTATAAACACAGTGTAGGAATTTATTTTAGAGAGTAAATAAACTATGTATAAATTCTCTTTTTGAATGTTGTTTCCAAGGTATGGCGGCAAGCAGCAAATTTACTGTGCCAATTGGGTAAGACCTGAGTTTGAGATTATGAATGTTTTAGGCTACGGGTCAGTCTGTATTTGTAATCCCTAACTCCGGAATAATATGAAAGTACGTGATAAGCAAAACTACGCTATCAAAAATTAAATAATGTATATAACTAAGAACAACCCACATTTTTCTAAAATAACTGTTGAATGAATTAAATGAAGTCTATGTGTTTGCTGATTGTTATATGTTTCTCAATTCAAACACTAAAGACGCAATATCAATTTGCTTCAAACACTATCTTAATTCAAGAATAATACAATTTTGTCAATTTAAACGAGATTATAGCTACAATAGTAATAATAATTTTCAGTAATTTATTGTTTCATTGTATTAATGGCACTGTCTTAATTTAGCGTTTCACTAATGAATATTAATTAATTAGGCATCAACTCCATAAGTAAGATCATAATAGTGCATTAATATAAGGGTCTGTTGCATTAAATTAATGAAAAATGTCGTTCATTTAATGAATATGTTAAGAGCAAACACCGATTTCGGCCAATGGACGAAAAATATGGCCAAAACGTGTTTTGGCTGCTACCATTTTACCAATGTCCGAATTATCGCTTTCCGACTGTTTAATGTAGCCCAGAACGTATTTTGGCTCAACTACGATTGCCAATACGCGTCCTGTTCTACTGCGACTTCCATAACGCGTGGTGGATTTTGTGAGTGTCTCAGCTTGTAAACTAGCTAGTGTATTCATTTAGTATTTGATCTTTGTGCGGGTTAGACAGTAGCTAGAAAGTGCCATGGAAGACCTAAAGTTATGTTTTAATGACGAACTGCAAAAAGTCATAAGTGGTAGCAATGATCGTAGTAATATTTGTACAAGAGAAAGATACGACCAAACACTCACAGAGGTAAAGGCGGCAAAAGCTTTTAAAAGTAAGGGTGATACAATATCTGCGAAACAAAGATAACGATTGAAAAGGTATGATATTTTAAAAATTGGCTATATCGAAAAGCTAATTGAAAGAAGGACAGACGAAACAGCCCAACTGCGTTATTTTTGCATAACCCACGAGTTATTTGACATTATTCATTCCGCTCATGTGGAAGCTGGACATAAGAAATTGTGAGGTATGTTTCTTTCAGTTTTTTTTTTCACGGACCTAAGATCTACAAGTGCTTTTTATTCATTTTTATTGATTTTAATTATTCAGTTTTTTGCACCAGATTAACGAACGAAGTCATCATTCACATCATTTTATACATTATAATAATAGAATCTGTCCATTGAAACAATAACTAGGTATGCTCATCACAGTATTGAAATTGCATTCCTCAAATTAGTGTTGTAATAACAACGAGAAAAATGTACATGATATCAAAGAAACTTCATGCATTATATTAATTGGTAGCGGTCATCGATCTAATGAACTTAATGATGATAAAGATAGTGAATTAGTTTCCACTATACAGGGTGTAACTAAATAAGTATAAAACATTTAAATGGGTGATTCCTCATCGACTTTTTGTCTTATTATTTGTTTACCATTTGAAAATTTATTTCCGATAGCCTGTCTCATTCTAGACAGAAAATGTTTGTTGAATATTTTGCCCAAAATAAACCAGTTCGCAGCAAAGAATTATTTTACAAACAGGATACATATCGCCATAAAAAAATAATTTCTTGGAGCGAACTGGTTTATTTTGGGCAACAAATCAAGCGACGTTTTTTGTTTAGAATGAAACATGCTATCAAAAACAAATTTCTAAATAGTAAAAAAATAATAAGACCAAAAATTTGCATTGGAAATAAATTTTAGGGGATGCGTTTTCCACCCGACACAACCATGGGGTAAACCAAATAAATTACTGGCTAAGTGTCTTTTTGGTAGTAGAAAATATCAGGTTAATTTCAATATTGAAGCTTTTTTAGTGCTTCTGAAAAAAATTGTTCAACAAATTTTATGTACCCCCTTTAAGGGTCTGTATCTAACAAGGGATGCTCCAATGAAGTTCCTTTATATGAAAGATCCTATCTCTTTTTCGATGAGGATTCACACCCTTAAATTTTTTACGCTAATTTATTTACATCCTGTACATATTGATGAATTCATTCTTCGGCTCAGAGATAATGAATCTGTTCAAGTTTCATTGTATCTAAAATCACTTTAGGTTCAGTGTAATTCAGAGTTCCCGGAATTAACCTGGGATCATCCACTAAACCGTATTCGCTTGTAAGGTATTCCTTGGCATGTTGCTCGCTTTGTGAGGAGCCATCCATCTATTATGCTTTTGGTCGGGCGGAATGCAGGAGGCTTTGGTAATATGTTTAGCTAATGTTAACATCCTCGATCAACACAGTTTGCAGTTGCCGGTGGATTAAATTCGCTACCGGCGACAACCGCAAGTACATGGCGGTCGGGTTATTTTGAGGATAGACATCGGAAATGTCAGGGCCACTTAATCACTCCTTGGGGTACATTACAATTACAACCGGGTAGGTGGTCAGCGCTACATGGATAGCAAATTGGATCAAGAACAGGCGCATTGTTGGAGGTTAGCTGTAATTAGATGGATTAGAGGAGATAAATTATATACCTTTAGTTACAATTCAATCAATAGAATAATTGTAGCCAAGAAACTAATTGTGAAGGACCAACTAAATTGCTAAATAACCGCAATAGACTCACGAGCATCGAAGTTAATCGTAAGAACTGGTTGACTCATCCCATGTTGGTTGGCGCTGGATGTCTTCTCCAGCTGGATACTGCGTTGCTCTATCCAGATTCCAGAGTTAGCTAAGCGGTGGTCACTCTAGTTAGAAGTACGCACGAGGTGAGTGATATCACGCACACGTCCGTTCACATCGGTAGTTGAAGTACGACTCTTTTTCTCTTCTTCCGTGTAACCGCTAGACTAAAAATATGCGGGAGATTCGAATATACAGTAAATCATAAATACTAATCGCAACTAACCTTTATACTTAAATATAGTTTATATGGCTTTAGAATAGTAACCTATGTGTACATTCCCGTGGTTGCTAATAATTCGTATACCTACTTATACGAAATTTCTTGAACGTCAGAAAATAATAATAGCAAACATTACGAATTGTGATTTTATTTTTCTTTATGGTCAGCCTCTCGCAAAGGCTTTAAAGCCCCTGGCACTGTAGAAGCACTGCGAGAGGATAAGAGTCGATGTAAGTTAGATTTGAAACGCTGCAGGTTGTAGCCATCGGGAAACAAATTCCCCGATAGCTCATTGCACAGCGTCGAGGTTTTCCAAAGAACGAATGCTGGAAAATACTGCTTCGGGGAGTAGGGACCGCGACCTGGTAAGGATAAGCTCACGGAGACTCTCTAGTGTTCCTGGTTCAGACAGCCTTTGGTGTTATTATCTGGGAGAACTCACTCGAACATCTTATAGAATCTGTAAATTAGGGGCAGGTCAGCCGCCCTTCTTTGATGCTCCAGGCTATGGAGGTCCTTTGTGAGGTTAGGCGTACCGATCAATCTGATTGCTCTCTTCTGGATAGTGGCTGGACGCTTTAGAGAGTGCTTTAGAGCGCATACCCTCACATGGGAGCAAAACTCCAACTATGGTCAGATCTGTGCCTTGTAGAGCAGCAGTAGTTGCTCCGGTGCATACAGCTTCCTACAGCGAAACAAAACTCCAACATTCTGCGATACCATTTTAGCATTAGGCCATATTGTTGAAGCTGAACCTCAAAAGCCTGACGGAAGGTGATTCGACTATCGGATGACCCTCAATTGTCACGTTGGTAAACCAACGTGAGACTTCTTTGCCAGTGTTGTTGCCTGAGTTTTTTGTACGTTAAAAATACTTTATTTACTAATCCCCACTCGACAATTGTTTTTATATCTACGTTGATTTGTGAGGCATACTGCTGTCGCCGATGTGCAGTCTGCTGGAATGATAGTGGCTTGTGTGCTTATGTTTAGCAGATCGCTGGTGTACAGCAGAAACAGTGTGGGGGTAGGATAGATTCCTGAGGAACAACGGCGTCTACAACAAACAGAGATCGGTTGTTCAAACAGCAAGCGACAAGCTTGACCAGAAACTGTCGAAAGCTTTTGATATGACAAGTGCAACAATACGGGATTCGCCATGGCTTTCAATAATTGCTCCGTTCCATCACAAGCGAATGACGTAGGCCAGGACGTCACAGACTAACAAAGAACACGATTCTTAGGTCTAAATAACAAATTATTAATTTATTTATCTACGTCACTCTTAATACAGCAATCCGCACAGTAGTTTGCGTGGAATGCTCGATCACAGTGGTTGCAGCGAAGTGACATCGTTCTTCTTTTTTTTTGACAGACATTATAATGTAACATGCTTTGCATTTCTCTCGAGGATGATCGCCACTATTCTATCCTGAAGGAATCTTGGTTAGGAGTAGCTCAATAAGCGCTGATAAGTCACTACATAGCAAAACGCTTTCTATGCCAGGCTGCTGTGGGTTGAGCCTGAACAGTGTCTAGAAAAGTCTTTTTTGGGATGGATTTTTCTGGTTTATGAGCCTCAAGTGTCTGGTACAAACAGTGATTTAGGATGGTTCTTAGGGAGATGTGTTAAAATAATAATTTTTTATCTATTTTCTATTTTAATAAGTACTTTTTTGATATTGCAAACTACACGTTGACATGAGTAATCAAAAACGCATTCGTGTAGATAAGATAAATAATATATATGTATACACGATACATACGTCTACGACTACGCCACGGGAAAGAGATAATTATCTTAACCCTTAACTCGAAACATTGGTCTATGAGACCTTAATCAAAATTATATTACTCACTGTGAAAATATTGTAATTTCCAGCGACTTTGCCGGTGCAAACACCTTCCTGGCATGAAGGAAAGCCTATGGTTAGATCAATTTGGCCTTGACACGCTACGCGAGTGAAGCCTAGTGCCGCTGTACTAAAAATTTTGCAGATCGGACAGACCAAACCAAACAAAGGATGAGTACCAGTATTCCCCGAGAAATGAAAACGAGCAAGCATTGAAAACTACTTTAGCAAGGTAGTAGCAACTCAGTCTCTAGGTTGTTTTGCAACACCAGATGACAACTTGCCTAAAAGAAAACTGAAGCATCGGTCAATCTGCGAAGATGAGCAAAACTAATTTTATCGTTGTGTTCCGTGTTCCAGTCCATTTGTTTAGAATATGGCCATAAAATTTGTGAAAACTAATAAAGAAAGTATTAAAATCCGACCCAGCTTTATTTTGATTCTAATTGGGTTTTTGCAAATCGTGGTCTCACAGACCAGATGTTTCCAATGAACGTAAATATACACATGTTTCGGGTTATGGGTTAAGCTAGATACAAATAGATTCACAGATCGATTCCTGACTGGTTTATTTTTGTTTGCAGGTACGTATCTAGATTGGTCAAGCTTATCTTCTCGAGCAAGCAGGTAAGTATTGTAGTTAACGCCATATCTCAAAAACGGTAGACTTCTCGTTACGCCTTCAGCTCACACAAGGGTAGCTTTTGCGCCATTGTACCATTTAAAATCCTCAGAAAGCAAAACTAGAAAAAAATCTTTGTAGTCAATTGGGTGGACTGGAACCCTACCGAAATCGGGCAACACCAGCGCCCTCTTAACAGAACATTAAGCAAGATTCACTGGCATATAAAACGAAAAGGACACTCCTATTAATCGCGCTAAACATCCCTCAACAGAACGTTTGATAATAAATATCACCCTTTACGCCTTTATGCTTACAGAAGCGGATCAGAAACTTTCAGGTTGAGAAAAACTGACTGCCTAAAGGGCAACAAGATTTTGTGTTGCGATTCATTTATTTAATTTATATTCAGTTAAAATTTGTTGAGATTCCATATAAAATGTGCAGATTAAAGGTATTGCTTGAATTTATTGATGCTTCAACAAAAAGTTGAGTCAAGTTGATTGACTCGGTACCTCCCACACACCACGTTGATACCGCGTTATTATTTTCTCACTGCATAAAGCTATAGCACAGAATTAATGCATAGCCTGAGGTCCCCTTGCAACCAATTGATCGGCCGCTCACCCGCCAAAAAAGTTCAAGACAAAAACTCCCGTTAATATTTTTTTGCAGCTCTCTCCGTAGGGGCTACGACGACACAGTTTTTATTCTACAATCTTCAACTGCTATCCTTGTCACATTGCGTGCCGATTTTCCTATATTTAAAAACAGACTATATTATTAGTATCAATCTTTAAAGGGCAATGAGAAGTGCTCCAAAAACACAGTTTGAACAGCTTGTATATTGTACTGTGTCTTTAGTTTTAGTTTACCGCCACTAACACAATTTTCAACAACCATAGACTTTGCCGATCTCTATCACGGTCCACAGTATGGTTTAGAAATTTTATTGCTGTCAGTTTAGTGACGAGTTACCCACATTACAGAATTATCTAACAACAATGTGATTTCAAAAACTATTTCATGTTTAAGATAGGGCAGCATTAATAAAAAGCTGAAAAGTATATTACGTCGTTCCTTTACAGTGCAATTAAGAACCCACTACGAATACAACATTTTTTTCAGCTTCACAACCCCCTACTCCCAAACTACCCCAGTTTTAGCCCCTCTAAAAAATTTGGAAAACGATCAAGGACCTCCAAGGCATTTAAAAGCTTAGCTGTTTTTATACATTTAGGTTTTTCATTATTGCTGCGCCACCACTGACACGATTTCTGAAAACCATGCGCATTTTTTATCCTTGCTGCGGTAGTGTGTCAAAATTTCATTAATATCAATTCAATAATTACCAGGTTACACAACACAGAAAGATCTGAAGCAATACTCGTATGTATAACATCAGATAAACAAAAGTCCCTTAGTTTCTATAATAGGCAAGGCAATATTCGGATGGCCCTAAAAAGGTGTATTATGCCGCAATATCCTTCTTTCGTAAGTCAGTGAAGTCCATTATGAATACAGGAAGTTTTGCATTTTTACAACCCTCCGCCCCGCAACCACCCCAACATCACCCCTACCCGAAAGAAGTGGAAGATGGTCTGGAACCCCTAAAATACCGAAAAACAGTTTTTGAGGAATATTTCAAATTTTATATTTCTGCTAATTACTCCGCCACCTATGCACCGATTTTCAAAATCGTAACAGCTTTACCTACTACCACTCCACAGCATATAACAAACTAAATTTCATCACTTCATCACTAGAAGAACTCCAATAGATAGGCAGACCGACGGAAATGAGCGACGTGGATTTTCATTAAGTAGATATCATAAAACGCCCAAAAAGTATCTTCGCAAAATCGAAAATTTCGCCTCCTTTTGATTTGCCGCACCTCAGTGTGCTGAAATTTTTAGGCTTCTTATTCTCGTTCTTCGTAGTATATAAAATAGTGTTAGGGGTGAATTTTAATCAAGCTGGATCAATCTAGTCCATTTAATTGCGCTCTGTTGAAAGTTATCCTAGTACATACGTAATAACATCATATTTTCATATAAAAATTCACAAGTTGGACATGAAACTTAAGAATATGGTACTGATACAATATTGGGAGGCACCACAGAAGAGAAGCTATTCAATTTGGCATAACTGATCGTCAAAAGGAACCTCAGAATAGCTAAAATCATGAGCTAGTATAAGTCCCTTTATAATATAATATAAGGGTATTATAAGGGTATAAGTATTTCTATTTACTTATTTAGCGTATCGCACAATACATCGTCAATTTATAAAATGAACAACAACAAAAGTGACTCGGGGGAACAAATAGAAAACGACTAAACACAGCCGAATACTACAGAAAAGAGCAGAAAACAGCTAAAAACAACACAAAGCAAGCAGATAACAAACTTACTGTAAGCGATAGAAAATGACAAAATACAATCAAATAGAACAGAAGACAGCCCATAACAACAGAAAGCAAGCAGATAACAGCGCTAAACAATAAAAAATGACTAAACACAGCCGAATACAACAGAAAAGAAAAGAAAACAGCTCAAAACAACAGAAAGCAAGCAGATAACAGCTGTAAACGGTAGAAAACGACCAAATAAAACCGAATAGAGTCAAAACTAGCTCAAAATGAGAGAGAAAGCCAGCAGATAACAGCGGGAAACAATAGAAAATGACTAAACATAGCTGAATACAACAGAAAAGAACAGAAAACAACGATAAACAATTGAAATGGACGAAACACAACCGCATAGAACTGAAAAGAACAGAAAACAGCTGAAAACAACAGAAAGCAAGCAGATAACAGCGCTAAACAGTAGAAAACGACTAAACACGGCCGAATACAAAAGGAAAGAGCAGAAAACAGCTAAAAACGACAGAAAGCAAGCAGATAACGACTGTAAGCGATAGAAAACGACCAAATACAACCGAATGTAGAACAGAAAACAGCCAATAACAACAGAAAGCAAGCAGATAACAGCTCTAAACAAGAGAAAACGACTAAACACAGCCGAATACAGCAGAAAACAGCTAAAAACAACACAAAGCAAGCAGACAACGACTGTAAGCGATAGAAAACGACCAAATACAACCGAATAGAACAGAAAACTGCGGATAACAACAGAAAGCAAGCAGATAACAGCGCTAAACAACAGAAGACGACTAAACACAGCCAAATACAACAGAAAAGAGTAGAAAACAGCTAAAAACAACACAAAGCAAGTAGATAACAACCTACTGTAAGCGATAGAAAACGACCAAATACAACCAGAGTAGTGAATATAATAAGTAGATATAAAATTTAAAATATCCAGTTCAGATGTTTCCCGACGGCTACAACGTACAGCGTTTCAAATCTAACGTGAACCGATACTTATCCTCTCGCAGCGCTTCTACAGCGCCATAGGCTTTCAGCCTTTGCGGGAGGACGACCATAAAAGAAAAAAAAGTTAGCCATTCAAGGCTTGACTGTGTGGTGTGGAAGTTTCTCAAATTCCCTCAGTTCACATTCTGTCACTATGTAGCTAATTGTCTGGCCTGGATCGCCGCAGTCGTAGACTGTATTGAGTCCTTTTCCCCATCTATGGAGGCTATGGGCACACACAGACATGTCCTGTTCTGATGCGGTTTAAGGTCTTCCATACACGTCGCGGCTGGTCGAAGCCATCGGCTCTTACACCTGGTTCAATGAGATCTCGTACATGGGTTAGGGCATTTGCATTCCAGAGGACCTGCTATTCAGAGTTGATGTTAAAGTTATTGGCTGCCAGTTGTTGTGCTGATAGCATTACTAGCTCCTAGATAGAAGCCGGTTTCTTGTCAAATTCGGCAACTACATATGGATTGGGAGTTGCGTATTATGCATTATTTTCTTATATTCTTTTAACAATGCGTCATGTCTTCTTAGGGCAGGTGATGGAGCAGTTCAGATGCAGCCACTGCTTATTTTTTTAGCTGTTGTTTCAAGGTGTCCCTTTAGTGATAAAGTTTTCTCCTAGATAACCCCGAGATACTTTGGATACCGTTGGCAGGGTAGCACTCTGTTATTCATTTTGATCTCTAATTCACAATTAATCTTATTATTATTAAGGTGGAAGCAGCGGACTTCAGTTTTATTTAGGTCTGGTATTAACCGCCACTTGGTGAAACATTTGTACGGTTTGTTGAGGTCGTTAGTTAGACTGTTTTCGGTAGGTTCAAACTACTTGTGTTGTACAGCTAAGGCTAGATCGTCAGAGTTCCCAAACTTTGTCTTGTCGGTTTCAGGAAATCCGATATATAGAGATTGAAAATCATCGGTGTGAAGACTGATCCTTCCCATTTTCTATTAACAACTGGGTATAATAAACTGGTCATTGGTCCCTTTGGCACATAATATTTTGTTAATTCTGAATGGCCTTTCTTGTACCTATATAGCACGAGTCATAACGTTACTGTAATTTTTTTAAACCTAACACCATCCTAGGAGACGTATTCCCGTGTGTTAGCGAGGAGGCCTGGCCACCTGTTTCCTTTCTCCAGCGTGTGTGTCTAAGATGAGGGCAGATAAGTCCAAAAATCCAAAGGTAAGGTCAAAAAGTCCAAAGTTAAAGTCCAAAGGTCACTGTAAAAATGAATCTTGCATTTCCAAGCTCCTGAAGTTACCCTTAAACTTACAGTAATGACTCAAAGAGCAGATTGAAGAAGAAAGCTTGCGCTTGTGCAACTATTTACCCTTTTTTTGATATAGTGTTTGGTTGTTAAATTACAGGCATTTATAGATTGTATTATTTTGCATTGCGAGTTTTTTTGCAAATTAAATAACTTTTTTGAGAAAATCGAAAATAGTTGTCATTCAGTAAGGTCTTACCTATCGCCTTCTAAAATATTATATATGTAGTTTGAAAATAGAGTGTGTTATGCGAGAAATTGTATAAATGTGTGTATCCGGGCCCTTAAGTATTACAAACGCGGTGTCAATACCATAAAAGAACGCGCTCACGTACGTTGTCACCTAAGCGCGCTGTCCGTCTCTGGCTGTTCATTCGTTTCCTGCTCAAAGGGCTGACGTTTACAGGGTCTGAATTTATGGGCAATTATATTTGAGGACATGTGACCTGGTATCACTGGGAAGTTTTACGTCTAGGTATGAAAGGGGAAAGGAAGATTATGTAACAACACGAAGCTGTAGGTACAAAAAGAGCTGCAAACAAGACAATCCGGGTGATGATAATACATGATTACAGTGGCATTACATGCTAAATTTTAAGGGAGGCATTTATATGGCTATCTATGGCTGGAAGATTTGCTTTGTTCTGGATCTGATTAGGTATATTGTGTCCAGACCTAGAGTTATGTAGTAGTAGTAGCTGTAGAGCAGCTGCGCCTGGCAAATAGCCCCCAGTAGGCCCTTTTTGCCATCCCCGCATATCACTCCCAGCCACCACTGTCTGTCTACCCCTCCCTGCTAAACCTTCACGACATTTTAACAAAGGCCAGTAGGTCGGCCCAGCTTAGGGAGGGGAATTCCTCTGCCCCCCCTGGCTGGAGTCTATCGGATCCAAAGATCTCAAATCTCAGCCCACCTTGGAACTCACATTCCACAAAGAAGCGGTACGCCGTTTCATCGACCTCTCCACAGCCCATACATAGGAAGTTTTCTTGGACTCCTAATAGTGATAGATGCCGCTTGACCCTGGAGTGCCCCGACAGAACAACCGCGAGGTTTCTGATTGCCCATCGGCTTTGGTTCCGTAGGCATGATGATCTAGATCCGTTCAGCCGGCCATAAAATCTTGGACGTGTTTGAATGTTGCTTCCATTATTTACCTATGGCATAGTTTACCCACATTTTGAGGGCTGACGTTACCTGTTATCTACTACTTGATCCTATAACGGCTTCTGGGTCAACAAACTGTCCTCCAATGCCGAGTCTGGCCAGCCTCATTACCAAGAACGCCCGCATGATCCATAAACTACATCAAGGTAATTTCTTTCAGGCTCGATAACTCTTCCAGCCTCTCCGCGCACTCCCGAACGGGTGCCCTCGTTCTGGGGCCGCAAATGGCCGTTAGTGCCGCCTGACTGTCAGAGCAGATGTAAACTTCAATTCAAGTTCAATTTCCATATTCATAGCTAAGACAGGACAGCGTCTGTCTGGTGAGTTAGTATTATTATACAGGGTGATCAGTTTATACTCGAAGTTTAATATCTCCGTTATTATGGCAGATACAAAAAAAACTGTCGAAAAAAGGTTGTAGATAAAGCCAAGGTATACAACTTAAAATTATTTTATAATATACAGGGTCATTGATAAAGTCACGGCATACCAAGGTTGTGTTTTTTCAAACGAAACACCTTATATATTATCACAAATTTAAACTGTGCTCGCTCTCCCTATTCTGGAAATATAGGGTTTAATCAGGTTATACAGGGTAACTTCAGAGATATGGCCAGTTTCATGTGAAAGTCTTAATGAATATTTTAAAAAATCAATAACTGAAAGCTTGATTCTCAATACTAGAATAATTTTGTGGTTGTCTAGTCTTGTATAAAATTATCAAGTTTTTGCTATCCTTGATTTTGCATACAAGGTGAAAGTGACCATAATTTTCTTTGTTATCTTAAATGGAACACCCTGTATCTTATAGCATCGACAGAAAGTTCTTTCGAAGTACTTCCATTTTTATTAATCATTCCCCATGCCTAGACGTAACAGTTATGGAGCTATTTCGATTTGAAGTAGTAAAACGATTCCTAATAATAGTACATTTTTGCCAAATACTGGAAGTTTCTCAGAGTTGGCCATGGCTACCGTGTTTTTTATACCGTCTGGCCTTTCTATGAAAGGAACTAAGTCAAGGATGGAAGAACCCAAAGGATGGGAATGGAATAATTTACAGGAAGTCGCAACAGGAGATCAATTAAACATTTTTAGCTTCCTTTAGAAAAATGTTCGGTCTATAAGACAAGAGTCTATCATTTTTGCATGCTACGCCAAAATCTATTTTCTCTTTTTTGATACGTTCACATATAAACCTTCTTGTAATAACTAATATAGTCTTGCCAAAGGTTCTGTAGTTTTATTTTCAGATAATTTTGTAACTGACATGTGATTTTCAATTTGTTTATTGCCAACTGTAATAGCCAATTGAAACCCAATCAAAACTAAAATATTAATTTCAATTTAACAAATCTAATAAGCATAGCATCCAGGGCCAACTCTAACAAAATTCAAAATTTGTTAAAAATATTGTTATACTACTTCAAATCGAAATTACTTCACAACTGTTACATTTAGGTATAAAAAATGTTCATCAATTTGAAAGTATATTCTGAGAACTTTTGACGATGCTATAAAATACAGGGTGTTCCATTTAAAATAATAAAGAAAATTATGGTCGCGAGTTTTGTTTCACCCTGTATATAAAATCAAAGATATCAGAAAACTGATAATTTTATACAAAACCATACAACCAGGAAATTATTTTAGATTTGAGTATCTAGCCTCCAGTCATTGATTTTCTAAGATACAGTGTCACGAATTCATTAAAATTTTCACACAAAATTGGCCATATCTCTGAAAATACTCTGTATAACCTGTTAAAACCCAATATGTGCGGAATAGGGAAAATAAGCATAATTCCAATTCAGAATAATATAGGGTGGTCCATTTGAAAATACACAACTTTGGTATGCTGTGACTTTATCAATACCTCTGTGTATTGTAAAGTAATTTGTAGGTCTTAGCTTTACCAACAACTTTTATTGGAAAGTTTTTTTGTATCTCTCATAATAACGGATGTATGAAACTTCGGAGCTTAAGTTGATCGTCATGTATTTATGACAAATGGGCTAACTGCTAGCAGAGTACAAATAGCTGTACCTCTTGCCTACGCTTTGTGTCGTTTAGTTTACAGTTGCAATAACTAGTGTGGAGAGCATATTGAAACACTACGAAAAATGTCGGACATTTTTGACTACCATACTTATTTTTGGCATCCGCATAACCAACTATCAATCGAAAGACACCTCCAATCGAAAAACAGGATATAAACCATCCGAGGACGTATCCGACCAGAGTTTGTAGACAGTTTGTAAGTTGTCGCGCAGTCGAAAAAGATAAATATGTATTGGAATAATGAAAGCAATTTCGAACGTGGTGTTCGTCAATTTTTCCTTTTCTCCAGTTTGTAAAGTTTCCTACCGCCGCCGCCGCACTGCTCCTGTCACTATTCGTTTTTCTCGGTAAGAGATGAAGTATAGGAAAAGCGTTTGCAATTTATAAAAGTTGCCTCCTACGTCAGCGCGAACGATCGCTTTGGCTTGAAAAACTCGTCAGTCTTATTGACGCTTGGATTTTCCTCATTAACTCTGTTTGTAGCTGAATGTTTTCAACTACACGGCTAACGAAGTTCATTTGGTCTGATAAAGCATTGATCGTTGTATGATAAATTATATGTTTGGATGTTGACAACGGGATTGTGTTTTTGTAACGTGGATGAACGAGTATTTATGGAATTGATTCCTGCAATTGTTTATACTTACGAGGTTGCTCTGATAAGTTCGTGACTTTTAAAGTAAAAATTTTTATGGGCCAAAGATCAATTCAGTCGGATTAGGTAATATCATGGACCGAGCGAGTAACAAATAGTTTTTTTTATTATGGAGGGTTTAGAAAATCGGCTTGATCACAAGGACAGAAACAATGGCACACCTGGAGGTGTGAGAGAGAGTCTGCCCGCCCGACGTTCAACCAGCTTGAGTCCTCTGATGTCATGTCCAACGGACGCAAACGCGTGCATCCGACATGTCACCACGGCCCGACCGGCTAAAACCCATTCCCTCTTTCCTCTGCTCCATCTCCATCTGCACCGGGCATCATCGTGAACGATATTCTTCACAGTGCAAGATGAGTTAAGTATGTTTTTCCTTCCCTTTCTGCTTCTCCTTGTTACATATCCCGACGTTCCTCTGTCTTTTTGAATTTTAAGATGCCTTGAACCATCTTGTGTACTATCTTCCAGCGTTTCTTGCTTGATATCATGATGTGCACCATGTTCTCTAGGGTCAGGTTCTCAGACAGGTTCGCACTCGCTTCCTGCTTGTAATAGAATCATCTGTCACACTCAAATAGGGTGTGCTCGACTGTGTCGCTTTGACCACAATGTCGACTACGATCGTCCGTCGCACGTCCTATTTTGTTTCTATATACCCGAAAGGGATCGTGGCCCGACAACGCCTGTGTTAGGTAATAGCAGGTTGTCCTGTGTTTACACCCTGCTCACTCTTGACGTTTAGTCCACTGCGCCACCTCCGTTGTACTGGACCAGATCCCCTGCCACCCGTCCATGGTTTTCTGCTTGGCGGTCCTCCACCGTTCTGGCAGAGCACCTTCTGCGATATACATATATCTCCTCTCCTTGGCCAACAAATGCAGTGGCGGTATCGCTGTTATAACCTGCAGCGCTTTGGTGAACACAGTACGATACGCACTGGCCACCCTCAGCAGCGACTTCCTTTGCACCCTGTCTACGGTTTGCTGGTGCTTTTTCCTCTCCATCGCTTTATACCATATTGGAGCTCCGTATAGCATAACTGAGTGGATAACTCCGTTCAAGATCTGTCTTTTGCATACTTGGGCCGCCTACGTTTGGCGTTATACGTGACGAGTAACAAATAGTAGGGTACTAACAAGATTGAGCAAAAAAACAGGAACCTCCAACCACAATAAAAGGAAGAAAAGCAGCTCATTGCTGACATACTTTTAAAAACAATTAAATCAGTCGAAACAGAGAGTCAACAAAATAAGGTAACTTTCAAAATTTCCGTTAGAGTAACTACTATATCTAGAACGTTAACTACAATCATTGTAGATCACGTGGGATGGGAATGCGATCTGTATAAATATGATGCCAGCAGGAGTTTGAGAGAAATTATAATTATTGGTGATGGTCACTCAAAAAGATAGTAAGGAGGCGTCATCCAGTCAGCTAAAAATGGTATCAGTAAGAACATTATGAGCAAACTACCCAGATCCACCACGCAGGCTTGGATTGAGTAATTTTTATAAAACACCTCATGTTGCAGAGTTGTTATATAACACAAAAGTAATAAATAAAATCGATATAATACATCAGTAACGGGTCATTAGTGATTTAAAGCTTAAACGAGTAAGACAGAAGGAATTCTGCCGGTGCGCCATCTAGTACCCGAAGGTGACGGCAACCAAAGAGAGAAACGCCACTAGAAGCAGTTTACTTCTCCTTGGTGGAACGACAAGGCTCGCTCGCTTTTTGCCACTAGAGGCGCGGATTCTGACGCACGCAGCGTGAAGCCGATATACGAGGGTTGCTCTATACCTCCGTCAATCCACCAGTACGCAGACAGCTGTTTCACGCTTATTAGCGATCATCAGTGCGCCATAGGTCGATTGACGAAAGTAGAGAGCATCAATTTTTCCATGTTTAATAAACATGTGAAAGATGTACGAGTAAGACAGAAGGAATTCTGCCGGTGCGCCATCTAGTACCCGAAGGTGACGGCAACCAAAGAGAGAAACGCCACTAGAAGCAGTTTACTTCTCCTTGGTGGAACGACAAGGCTCGCTCGCTTTTTGCCACTAGAGGCGCGGATTCTGACGCACGCAGCGTGAAGCCGATATACGAGGGTTGCTCTATACCTCCGTCAATCCACCAGTACGCAGACAGCTGTTTCACGCTTATTAGCGATCATCAGTGCGCCATAGGTCGATTGACGAAAGTAGAGAGCATCAATTTTTCCATGTTTAATAAACATGTGAAAGATGTACGAGTAAGACAGAAGGAATTCTGCCGGTGCGCCATCTAGTACCCGAAGGTGACGGCAACCAAAGAGAGAAACGCCACTAGAAGCAGTTTACTTCTCCTTGGTGGAACGACAAGGCTCGCTCGCTTTTTGCCACTAGAGGCGCGGATTCTGACGCACGCAGCGTGAAGCCGATATACGAGGGTTGCTCTATACCTCCGTCAATCCACCAGTACGCAGACAGCTGTTTCACGCTTATTAGCGATCATCAGTGCGCCATAGGTCGATTGACGAAAGTAGAGAGCATCAATTTTTCCATGTTTAATAAACATGTGAAAGATGTACGAGTAAGACAGAAGGAATTCTGCCGGTGCGCCATCTAGTACCCGAAGGTGACGGCAACCAAAGAGAGAAACGCCACTAGAAGCAGTTTACTTCTCCTTGGTGGAACGACAAGGCTCGCTCGCTTTTTGCCACTAGAGGCGCGGATTCTGACGCACGCAGCGTGAAGCCGATATACGAGGGTTGCTCTATACCTCCGTCAATCCACTGGTGGATTGACGGAGGTATAGAGCAACCCTCGTATATCGGCTTCACGCTGCGTGCGTCAGAATCCGCGCCTCTAGTGGCAAAAAGCGAGCGAGCCTTGTCGTTCCACCAAGGAGAAGTAAACTGCTTCTAGTGGCGTTTCTCTCTTTGGTTGCCGTCACCTTCGGGTACTAGATGGCGCACCGGCAGAATTCCTTCTGTCTTACTCGTACATCTTTCACATGTTTATTAAACATGGAAAAATTGATGCTCTCTACTTTCGTCAATCGACCTATGGCGCACTGATGATCGCTAATAAGCGTGAAACAGCTGTCTGCGTACTGGTGGATTGACGGAGGTATAGAGCAACCCTCGTATATTAAAGCTTAAATATTTCTTTTGTTGAATGAGAGTAAATTTCTTAAAAATGTAATAAAGCAAGAACGTCTAAGTCACAAAGAGGCCAAACAAAAATCGGAACATATTCTGTAGTCTTTATTACGAAAGGAGGATATATGTATATTCCCAGTTATGCTGTTTCTTAAGTAAGTGCAAGAGTAATAGTTATACAATAACATATGATCATGTGGATTTATGTTTTTTTTTATATAACTGAGCAGACCGCGTAGGCAGAGCCTAAATACCAGAGTACCGCGGCTGCTGTGAAAAGGTTATGTTAGGGGAAGGGATTTGAATGGGCCAATACCCGCAGGATCAATAAATACGTCTCCTGGCAGTCCATTCCAAGCCTTGGATACACTGGGAATGAATGCGTGGTTGTACCGCTCGGTTCTTGATGTACGAAGAACGACCGCCTTAGGATGAGATGCAGCGTCACGCGGGTGCATCTGATAGGAGCGGTGAGCAGCGGAACGACAGAGGATAGCTCGGAGGATTAGATTCCGTTTGAATATCGGTAGACGAGCGACGAGAGGCCACGAACAACACTATGGTGAGCAAGTGGCTGGAGGTGGCGCGCTAAGGCCGGGTCGCCAATTAGTCGAATTGTCCTTCTCTCGACGGCATCAACTATAGACAGGGTAGTAGGGGCAGCAGCTACCCATACATGAAAGCACTACTCCAGGCCAGGTCTTATCTGGACTTTATATAGCGTGAGGAGGTTGCATGGTGAGAAGTACTTTCTGGCTCTAAATAGGTACCCAAGCTTCTTACCAGCAGCTGTGGCAGTTGACGTAGCATGTTCGTGCCAGATCCAATTTTCTGTAATGTTAACTCCTAACAGCTATATCACACCTTTTACCAATTTTTGCAAAGGGGTCTTTCTGTTTATACTGACCTGTGAAATGTTACCCTGGATTTTTTTTCTGTTTGAAGAAGGAAAATATTTTTAAACAACACCTTGTCCTCTACTTATTCATGATTTTTTATCTTACACATCTTGAAACTTTGACTGCTCTCGAATTCTTGTAGCACTTAAAACAACAAAGTCTTATTTTTAATCAAATACATATAGATACAATAATCATATTGACCATTTACTTCCAATACTGAAACTGTAACAACTGCACATGTCTTATTGTATAATAACTCCTCAACGGATGTCTATAACAGTTATACAGAAAAGTACTTAATCCAGGCTTGTCCAGTCTGCCACAAAGCTCTGGTGCGAGTACGAAATCTAATAAATCCCTCTTAGCATGATATCTCTATGATTGGGACAGACTATGAAGTGAGAGCTTAGTCGTACTATTTAGCAGTCACCTTCCGCTCATACGCAGATTCCGGATCATACTCGTATGCTTCCGGTAAGCCATTTTCAAACTAGCGTAAAGATACCTTGCATTTCAAATTCCTTAATTCTCTGAACTCACATGGAACCGGTCTTATTTGCATTATAACGTCTACATATCTTTCACGTGCTGCACCCAACTAAAGTTACGAACTTCCAGCACAAACAAAGGCTAAGCAATATTATCCGGCAAAGTATTTACATTATTTTCACAGTTGTAGCACTGAGTAGCAGCTTCAAAGGGAAATTGTGTAATTAGTGATTGTGAGTTTAACAACGACATAAGTTTACGTAAGATATTTATTCTACGCAAGCAATATTTCCCCGTTCGTGTCGATTTCTACTCGAGAAATTACCTTTGGGAGAAGCTATGTCCTTGGGAATGTTGGTGTGCGCTTCTGCGTAATTTGTTTAGCCATTGCTACTGCTCAGGTAAATAATCTACACCTTTTCCAGCTGTCAATTGGAAAACGTCAGTTGTAAATCAGAACAGTCAGTTGAAAATCAGAATGCGTCTTGTGACGCATTTACCTGTGTAAATCAGAATTATCAAATGAAAATCAGAGCTCCATCACGTAATGAACGACAGATAATATGGATTTCGGCACCAAAGATCAACTGAAGATCTCTTAGCTTACGTCACACATATGCGGGGCAAAGTCAGTCTGTCATTTAGAGAGGCGCACGTCGTTGCTCTCGATATTTCAAAGGGATTCTATCAACCGTAGCATGCAGCTTTCCTAAACAAGATCTCGTCTTACGGGCTTCCTGTTAAGATTCGCAGTTGGGTTGCAGACCTGGTTTCAGGTCGGAAAACCTCTGTCGTGGTGGACGGCTTCTTTCCATAGCTTCAATGCTGGGGATCCGCAGGGATCGGTACTGTCTCCGACATTGTTTCTGCCTCACATCAATGATCTATTTTCGAGCATTACAAACCTAATCCACAGTTTCGCGGATGACATACGCTGCATGCAGGCATCATGATCGTGAGCAATAGAACGATCTCTGTGGTCGAGCTGGAACGTAGAAGACTGGCAGTGGCCGCTTCACTTTCAAAGGATCTTGATACCATTACCGCTTGGGGACTCAAAAATATGGTAAAATTTAAAGCTTCTGAGGCCCAGTATTGTACGCTATCAAACAAAAAACGCCCAAGCCAACACCCGGTTCTAATGAACAACCAGGCTCTGCCAAGGAGTCACTTATTCAAGCTGTTAGAAAATAACACTACAGAAAATCTGATCTGGCACGAACACGTTGCGTCAGTTGCAATAGTTGCTGTTAAAAAGCTTGAGTAGCTATTTAGAGCCAGAAAGTACTTCTCACCATGTAACCTCTTTGCGCTATATAAAGCCCAGATAAGACCTGGCCTGGAGTATTGTTCTCATATCTGGAGAGCTGCTGCCGCTACTACCCTGTCCATACTAGATGCCGTCTAGAGAAGGGCAATTCGACTAATTGGCGACCCGGCCTTACGGTACAACCGCACATTTATCTACAGGATGTCCAAGGCTTGGAGTGGACTGCCAGGAGATATATTTATTGGGCCTGCGGGTGTTAGGCCATTCAAATCCCACGTTAACAAACTTCCCCCAACAGAACCCTTTCACAGCAGCCGTGGTACTCTGGTATTGAGGCTTTGCCTACGTCGTCTACTCAGTTATAAAAAAATACTGATGGCGGCTAAGTCGACAGAACTCGAACAGTGCTCTGAACGGAGCATATGTATATGCACTAACAGCCAGGCAGCTCTAAAGGTGAGGCCCAGATCAGTTCTGGCACAAAAACGATCAGTTGTCCTTCAAAAATTAGCATTCCATAAGAAGGTGACCCGAGAGGTGACCCTAGTGCGGTTCCCCAAACACTTTGCACGGCCCAGAACCTATGCCTGGAATTAGCAGGCGCCCGGACAAATGTTACCCTGGTTGGGCCCACAAGGAACTACCGAAGGCTTGACTAGAGAGAGACAGCTGCACGAAAGCTAAAAGACCCACAGCGGGCCCTGATAGGGGCTGAGCGCTATGGCTTCTGAATAAAGGCCTTATGGTGGGGTTCTCACTGACCCTTGCCTGCTGAACTGACATTAGACAATAGACACACCCCCACCAAAAGGTTGAGCGTCTTTCTGCCTCTAGCTAAAACCCAAGGCGTGCAGCCCTTATTAGAGCCCGTTACGAATCTTTTAACTTGCCTACAGTCATCTCTTCCTAACCAGGCTTTGTAGGCCCGGTCGTCCAAGGCAACGCTGACCTGGCGCCTGATAATTCCAAAAATCGGTTCGGGCCCAACACAAAAGCTGCCGGCCCCTATCCTAGCTAGACGGTACACCAATGTGTCCGGGGATGCACGACAGGGCTTATGTTACACTACAATTCTAGCGGTAGCCTAAGTCACTAGTTATTTCAACTTTTATTATGGATATATCTAAGAGCTAGGCAGTGAATAGTTCATTGGATATAGATGAAGCCTTCTCCGTTCGACCACCCTGTACATGATGCCAGAATGTCGAATGACGTCGATTAGAGTTCGACCCCAAGGGAATTGAAAGGAGTTCCGCCTTTGTCCCTCGGACAAAGGACACGCGGCCTCTCAAGTGCATTGTCACCCTATTTATAGGCATTTGCAGATTCGCCTCCGAAAAATCTTCAGTCCATCTTTTTGTCACCTCTTGCTGGAATGAACCAAAGAGGTTTGATGTAGTAAGAAGAATGTTGTTCCATGTTCTGCATCTTTATATACTCAACATTCACCCTAACATAAAGACAGTGTATCATCCTGTCAAAAGCACCCTTTACTTTACCGTCTTCTTCTGATGATATCTGTGTCATCCTCAACACTAGGTCAATAATCAAGCAAAACGCTATTACATGTATAATGCTAAACGAACCATCTTATCCGTTATCTGACACAAAATGGATTGACATATCGGACAGCCTCAATATTCTGGATGGTTGAGCATAGAAATGTACTACGATCAATTTTACATTGAAAGAGGAGCATGTGTTCAACTCCGCTTTAGAGTAATGCTATTCTGTATACTATAACATTCTAGAATTTAGACGTCTTTAGTTCTGCTTTATTGTAATGACGCCGTCCTTCTTTTTGCGGTGTTCCTGTATCCGTAAATTGTCGAGGCAAAAAAGCGGCGATAGCGCTGAATCTAAATTAAAAAAATGGATGTCAGCGAAAGAGGATGCAAATACCACGGATTTTTTTTTTTTTTTGTTAAAATCTTCGTGAAATTGAAATTCTAGCTATAAGGTTGAACTTTAATTCACGGTGATTCCTGGGCGCACATTGACTATTTATGGTCGAGCATACTTCAAGCAAGGCCATAGGCTTTCTCTGTTTTTTCAGTTTTCTCATTAATCCCAAATCAGATATCATCGTCGTCATTATCAACCTTTCAGTAACTATTGAATTTATATTTGGTATCTGAGCCATCCTTAACACACTGGTTCCGCATTTGTGCCTTATTAGATCAACAATAATCAAACAAAATACCAATAAAGATAATGCTTAGCGAGCCATCTTATAAGTTATCTGACACAAAACTGGGTCCAAAGGAGTCGGATACAACAATACAAACATATATACAAACTATACAGGGTGTTCATTTAGTGTGTAATTCTTCGATAGCCCGCAAGGTATACCCGATAGAAGAAAATGTCAAATACAAAAGTTATTCAGTTACTTAAGACACATATTCTAAAAATACTTCGAAATATACAGGGTGTTGTGGGAAAGTACAATAGTGGTCAACTTGATTTTTTTATATGGAACTATACCTTTTTTTAAATTCTTCTAGTTTCCATCATTGATCTCTATTTAACTCTAAAATATTTTTGGGATCGGTTGCGACGTTGTCAATCTATTATTTTCTATTAATTTCCGGATTTGCAAGGTCGCAAATAATATGTCCAAATTCATATACTCCTTTAACTTTTCTCAATAATATTATACAGCGGGTTACTTGAATATTTTATCTTGGATGTTACCAGCAATGTGTATCTACGTCATAATTTTGAATGGAATGCCCTGTTTATGAAGTCTAACGTAAAAGTGGTAAATCTGACAACACTGATGTCACCATTTTTGAACTCTGTATGTTCAGAAACCCCCAAGTATTGAATTTCACCGCTCCAGCTGTGGCACTTTTGGAAATATTTAAGCGTTCCGGTACTGTTTACTAAAAAGGTGGTGTTGCCGTATCTCAGTAATTAACAGAAACAAAATATTGAAATTGTGAGATCTTACTAAATCCGACATGCGCAATTCATTGCAATAAACATAAGTAGAGGATTCTATTTAAAATAAATTAAAATCAGGGATATTTGTTTAAAAATTTGGAAAAATAATTTATAACATGGCAATGCCGCAAACGCGAAAAAAAAATTTACAAGGCGAGATAGGGCATTAGTAGATATTTCGATTTAAAATATAAAATATAGGGTGCTACATTTAAAAGAGTAAAGTAAAGTGACCTTCAAGTTGCCCTAATTTAAAATTCTGTCAAAAAGACCCTGTAGATACAAATCACTGGTAACATCCAAAATAATATCCCCTAAATATTCAGGTAACTCACTGTATAATATTATTGAGAAAAGTTAAAGGAATATATCAATTTGGACGTATTACTTTGCAAATCCGGAAATTAATAGAAAATAAATTTTAACTTGTCAACGTCGCAACCGATCCCAAAAATATTTTAGGGTTGAATATGGGTTGAATAGAGATCAATGATGTAAAGTAGAACAATTTAAGAAAAAGTTATAGTTCCATATAAAAAAGCCAAGTTGATCACTATCCTACTTTCCCGCAACACCCTGTATACTTCAAAATATTTTTAGAATATGCTTCTTAAGTAACCAAATAGCTTTTATGTTTGACATTTTCTTCAGTCAGGTATACCTTGCCAGATATCGAAGAACTACACACTAACTGGACACCCTGTATACAGGTGAAGCTAATATAGGCGTGTTAAAAAGGCATTACATTTTCGGTTAACAGAACAATACGTATATATATACCCCTTTGCATGGTTTTTTTTATATCATATCATATCATATCTTGGTGCTTATATAATAATAATAATAATAATAATAATAATAATAAATCGTCTTTATTACTTTAAATTAAATTATACATTTTTGTTTCGAGAGTCCAGTGGCGAAGTCTAGCTTCTAGCTACTCTACTCAACCACTGGCGGGCCTCGCCCGAAGAATAAAACCAATGAGAAAAAAAAACATACAGTACGACCGCTGAATCAATCAGCCTACACAGAACTAGGTAGTGAAATGCAAGCCTATTTCCAGCATACACATTAAATTATCATTAAAAAGTAACTAAAGGATAACAGACACCGATCAAACTAAAATTAACATTACGTGGCCTTACTAAATATATGTTACATATCATAATATTAGCGCTATTTACAACCTTGGGATTATATTAAATATACAAGCTCTGAAATTGTACTAAATATACAAATATACAGAGATACAGAATTGCTGTAAAAAATAAATACAAAAAAACAATCCGCAATACAACATATTATCGTTCGCAATATGAGTGAAAAATTAAAAAAAAAGGAAGTAGTATCACACATCAACCCTACTGCAGGCCAAGAAGGTATCGTTTGAGTTTGAATTTAAATTTATTAATGTTGAGCAGCTTGAACTCTTCTGGGAGCAAGTTATACATTCTAATGGCATTATATATGAACGATCTTTGAAACATAGCAGTCTTATGCTGAGGGATGGAGAAATTTGACTTAAACCTTATATTTCGGTGATGAACTACATTACGGGGCAGAAAATGCTTAATCAAGTCAGGAGGGTTAGAACTATTAAGAAGTTTATGTGTAAAGCTGTTCAAATGGTGTAACCTTCTGTTTTTCATGTTAAGCCAGCCACATTCCTTAACTTTGTGTGAGATTGGATCATATTTTCTAATCCCGTAAATCATTCTGCAACAACTATTCTGGACACGTTGAATTTTAGCTGCATCAACGCCAGTTAGGCAAGGCCCATATAAAAAGCTACAATAGTTAAAGTGACTAAGCACCAAAGTCTCACACAAGGTTCTTTTCAAGCGCGTGCTGAGTATATGACGATTACTATAAATCATTTTAAGAGAAGTAAATGCCCTGTTAACTAATGTTTGTATATGATTTGAGAAGCGAAGGTTTTCGTGCCAATCGTGCCAATAATCATGCTTAAGGGTCTAGGGTACAGCGCGCGAACTTGAGGATCCAAGAAAATACGTATTCCAGTTTTGACGAGGAGGTGTGGCCGCCTGTTCATTTTCTCCAGTATGTGTGCCTAAAATGAGGGGGGTAAGTCCAAAGGTCCAAAGGTAAGATCCACATACCGCCATAAAGATGCATCTCTCATGTAGAAGGTTCGGACGTTAAATTTAAACTAACAGTAATGGTTCAGAAAACAAATTGAAGAATAAAGCTTGCGTTTGAGCGACACAGTGGGCTTGTTTTGATATCGTGTTTGGTTGCAAAATTCGAAATATTTGAAGACATACTAAAAAACTTTTTTCAAAAAATCGCTCTGCCTTGCACTTCATTGAGAGGTCTTAACTACCACCTTCCAAAATTTGATGTAGTTAAAAACAAATGAGTTTGATCTACATTCTAATCCATGTCTTACCTGGCAAATACATAGGGTAAAGTCGGGTAAATTGTACCACATTGCACACTTTATCAAATATCTCGCTATTGCCTTGATTTGAATTCAACAAAACTACAAATTAGAGTTACTTAACATATTCCTATCAAATTCCGTAACAGAAAAGTTACATAAAGACTGACAGTTTGACATAATAAATGTTTTTTTAAAATGTTGCAAACGGTACAATTTACCCAACTGGTTCGTTAAATTGTACCACCCGGTTCGGTAAATTGTATCATGGCAAAATGCATTAGATGATCGTTGTTGATAGAACAACAGATTCATAATACAATACATTGCAAGGAATTAAAATTTTTATTTGTAAAACTTCAACACATAAATCACAAATTAGGAACCGATTGGGTTAAACAAAATATTGTCGTAGCAAATAACTAATACTCAATACTTATTTATCTCAAACACAGAAGTTACAAATATAGTCCCATCGACTGGGAAACGAAGCACAGCTTTCATGCAGCCAATTCGCACAAAATTTCCAGTTTTATAGTTTCTTATTGCTACCTTCATATCATGCTCTGACCATTGGCAGTATTTTGTACCCTTGCGAGGCATGACTGAAAAAAATACTGGAATTTGGTAAATTGTACCGGTACGATTTAACAAACTAGGTGGTGGTCCAAATTAGCAAACCGGTATTATTGACACAAATTGGTTTATTTCTTTTAAAAAAGTGAAGTTAGGGTAAATATAAACCGCCTAAACTATTTCCAAATGTCCAATAATTACGAAGAACGCCACCCCAACTACCAAAAACTGATCATTCAGATACAAAGGCTTATCTAAAGTTGTATAATACTTACTACGTAAAGTCGTTTTTCAGAAAAACACAAATTTTACGTTTCACTAGAGACCGCCGTTTACGCGTCCTGGTAAGTAATGTTTTGACAACAAGAGGTACCGTAAACGCGGGCTACTTTGGCCCTAACGTCCTTTTTTGGCCCAAATGAAAAAAAAAACAAAATCGTACTCTACAATCATATTTGTGACCGTATTTAAAATACTTCCGGCTCATTCCGGTAGGTAGCCGCACTATACAGGCTGTCTGATAAGTCCAGTGGTTCCTTTGCTGTCCACTAGAAAGCAGCACTTAAGTTGTTTGACTAGTGAAACCACGTGCAATTTCTACCTCCCAAACTTCCACTTACAAAAAACGTATTTTTTGTTTAACAAATCCGGTAAGTACCCCCTATTAAACAATTTTCCTTTCTTTAAGTCGTACTGTAGTTACAACACTGGTAAACTAAACAAGTTTTTTTATTTTCATGTTTTTTTAAATCAGACCCAATAATCTATAAAAAACGTCCTACTTTGGCCCAACGTTTTTTTTGGCCAAAACCCATAATATTAATTTATGAATTGCTACAAAAACCTTGAAACATTTTATTTTTTCATTTATATTGCGTATTATCATAATCAGCTTGTTCAGGATGCCGTAATAAAAGACTTCCAGGCCCAGTATATACTGGCTATAGCAATGAACAACTTCTAACTTGTCTAGAAGCAATCAGATCTGGTGATATGACGCAAAGGCAGGCTGCTGATCATTGCAAGATACCCCTATAAAAAACAAGTTGAAAAGTTTGTTTTCCAGTTCACCAGGCCATGCAACAGTTTTTTCGCAAGAAGAACTAGCATTCTCGATGAACTAGATTTAAGATTCATCATAAAATCTTATTTGACTAGGCAATGGAAGACTATGCAGTGTTTTTGCAACTATGTTCCAGGACGTGAACGGGTCAAATCGTTTCTAAAGAGACACCTTCAACTGACTGTCACGTTTTCGTCGAAGGTCAAAATAAGTCGTAATCAGATTCATGAACAAATCATCACAGACTATATTGAACATCTGAAAAAGGTGGTCAAAGATGTTTCACCTGATAAAATTCATAATTATGACAAAACTTGGTAACATTTGATAATATAATCTTCGTTGAAGAACCTGTTCTAGTCAATATCCAAGTCCTTCTGTATCCATACCATTTGTATCATGCTTTTAGCGCTAAAAATTGACTTGGGCCAAAGTTACCCTAACCGCAGGGTAACATTGGCCCAAAACTAAAAAAAATATATTAATTTAATAAACGTTTTGTAAGTAAAAACATGATTACTGATTAAAATTTAAGATATTATAGTTGTAAAAAAGATTGCCAGAACTTCTGGGCAGTGAAAACAACAGTTTCTAGAGAAAAGTACATACAATAATTACTGAAAAGTGGGCCAAAGTAGCCCGCGTTTACGGTACTATCAAAACAGCAAACTAGATGACGTTAGAGGTTTACAATTTAATAAATGTTGAGGTGGTACAATTTAACAACTGGTACAATATACGCGACTTTACCCTATGTATAAAAATGTGTTTACTCAGGCCCCTTAATATACAAAATACAATGATGTCAATTTTAGTACATTCACATCTTCACATATATTGTGTGTCCGAAAATTATATTTCTAAATTCCTGACACGAACTCTGTATCTCATACTATTAATGAAGCTCCCATAAACATTGACATTCAAATCTTTACTTCGGGTTCAAGGCCCCTGAATCAATCTATTGAAGATGTATATCTTCAATCGATTGAAGATATATATTGTCATCGAATATTCTTATAACTGTCTTAGGTATTTGAGAAAATTTCATAACTCAGACACAGTGATTAACACCGAATGAGTCTGAACAACCTCGTAAATTCTTACCACCGCCCACCCCCCCCCCCCCCCCCGCCACTGAAATGGAAAAGACGTAGACGTTTTTTCGCTTTTCGCTTCAGAACCCGGACTTCACAATTCAACAATTCCCCATGACGCTTCAGTAACTGCAAATTTAGCATCCCGAGCTCCCCTACTGTAAGTGTGAAGCCGCATATTTGCAGAGCCATGAAGGTCCTGTCGATACCAAGCTTTCATCCAGCAATGCCAAGATTGCACACATCGAGTCACGCCGGGCCATCCCGGGGTTTATTAAATTTTTACAGGAACTCCCACGAAGCGTGCTTACATCATAAAACAGGTACGATATAGCCTAGTTCTAGTAGAACCAGCTTGAGCGTAGAATATATCTGATATCATCTTAATAATAGACCCTATACGCTAGCCCCTAATAACTATGGCTATTTATACCCAACGTGTGAAGTTAACCGGAACTTGCTCTTAGTTACACTTACCTTTTTTGTTTGTTTGTAACCGACTCCTTTGGTTTCGATTGTAACCCTCTTTTAGGCGAACAGATTTAATTTAAACATTGTCTACTTATCAAGATCAAGTGATAATACACCAAATCTGTAAGATTTTATCATTATCTTGATCAGGATCGCCAACATTGAATAAATAACGGTAAACGTTGAATATTCGATATAATGGTGAAGGTGTCAGATGCATTACATAATTTTCTAGAAATGGTGAATGATATGCATCAATTTATCGCCAATACTGATGATCCTCGCCAGGACATAGGGGAACGATGTAAACGAACAGCTTGATTGTAAATTAATTTAATACACTTTTATCAATAAGTAATAAATATAAAAGTTTCTCTCATTATCCTGAACTAATGAGTGAAAATAAATATAGTTAGAAGAACTAAAAGCTCTCTTCTATAGCACTATTATTGTGAAGAAAGCGTGGGTTGCCCGATATACAAAAATATGGTCTAAAGCACCTAACAATTTTTTCACAATAATACTAGCATTTTTTGTTCGGTGCTAATAAAATGCAACGCTTGGCTTGTGTTAATATAACAAGTGCAGTATGCACGACTCCGTTGAGCGCCCTAGAAGCACTGCTAAATCTCCCTCCACTCGCCTTGGTAGTTCAAGGGGAGGCAATGACGTCTGCGTTCAGATTGTGGAGTCAAGGCAGATGGTCCTTTGTTAATTCTGTCATGGAACACTGTGCCATCCTCTCGGAATTACAATAAGATGACCCTATCCTACATACGAGGAGTTATATAAGTTGCCCTACGATCGCTTGGACTACAAATTTACGGTGAGGTATCCTACAAGGGAAGAGTGGGAGCAAACCGGCAGACGGCCTTTATAGATATATGCAACTTTAGCTGAGCCAGCTGTTGGGCTGGCAGCAGGTACCATTAGAAAAAAAACAGAGGTGTGGTTGCAAAATCAGCACATTATGAGATGACATCACTGACAAGCTAGTGAACTTATTTCAGAACCTATGGCCAAGTGAGGGCGGTTCTGTTTCTCACTGAACAGACTCCGGCTAAGGCTGGGAGTGGCAAGTGACTCGACGTGTACACGCTGTGGCGTACATTCTATGTCGTTGTGAAGCCCTTGGTTATTACAGGCGGACCATACCAGGTTCAAGGATTCTTCAACTTGAGGATATAAAATGAGCAGGACCCAAGGCCATCCTCACATTTGTGATGCGGACTGGTCGTGGGAAATAGGGTGAGAAGAAGTGCATAAGGGCACGTTTGTATGCCTATGCACTGGTGGTTCTGGTCACCAAATGCCCCCCTTTCTCTTTCACTCATTAGTTCATTCATTCAGTGTTTTTCATTCGTTATCATTTTTAGTACTATGAAAGCGTCATTATTAGTCACTGCAAGTCATATTTATTTATCATGTATTTTCTATGCTTTGATATACATCTATTTACGTAAAGTTTAGAACACTACGAACTAATTTTAAAAAACTGGCAGATCGATGAGGTTTAAATAATGTACCTGCAAAAGGAAAAGAAACGTGTTTTCAACATGTTTGAAGTTCAACAGTTTCCAAACACGCAGTACAAGGACATATTTAACTCCAAAGATACCTTGAACTAGTCGTTCATGTCTGCAGCATTAGAAATTCCTGAAAATGATATTAGTATATAGTGATAGTATTCCATTTATTTGTATTTGTTTTACAAATTGTGGTTACCTTTGAAGGACATACGACTTTATATAAAATACTTGTATAAGAGTATATAGACGCCTTTAAAATGTATATTTATCGCCGTATACTCAGAATATCATGAGTTCAAAGAGTAACGAACGATGAAGTCCGCAATCGTATGGAGAAACAAAAAGAACTCATGCTTACCATCAAGGAACGAAAAACGGCTTGTATAGGTCATATCATGCGAGGGCAAAGATACGAGCTTCTGCGACTGATTATAGAAGGAAAAGTCCAAGGTGAAAGGTCTGTCAGCAGACGCTACAATTCTTGGTTTAAGGACATCCGAAGATGGTTTGGTTGCTCATCGCTTGACATTTTCCGCATGGCCGTGTCTAGAATTATTTGAATCACCAACCTCCGAAAGGAGACTGCGTCATAAGAGAAGAAGAACAGTATCTACCGCATTATGATCTTACAATAAAATATCGAGGTTCTTGTTCATGACAGTTCTACCTAGAATTGGTGCCCTATTCATAATTGATTCTGCGCAGCTTCAGGCAGCGGGATGCGCCGACGTCAATGCGACTGAGCGTATGGACGTCGGCAGAACAGTGCAGGAGCTGTTAGTTACCTAAACGTTATAATGGAAATTCGCTTGTCTAATCCTTTTAAGTGCAATTGCTGTCTAACAGAACTGTATTATACGTACGAGTAATAAAATCCGTACAAGTAAAATTGGCGAACGGCAGTAAAGTTTATAAATTGGTAGCTTAACATCGGGACGGAAAACCGTACCTGCGGTGAGGATGCCATAAGTTGTCGACTACATTGAGCTGCATAAAGGATTTGATTCACGTGAAAATTTCTCGTTATATTTCAGTACTAGTAAAAATATAGACCTTCCAGAATGGGAAGCATAAAAGTGAGTGGAGGTATAAGATAGCATCTCCATTTCCAGTATTAGGGAGTATTATGTGGTGGCTTAAGGTTACGTTATATATATGTCGTAGGCTTGTAATGCAATCCGTTTTTTCATGAAAAACCTCGTCGTTTCATGAAGCGTCGGCATTTAATGTAAAATCATGAAACTACACTACCTGCCTAGACTTTACATGTAACGCTATTATAATTCCGTTGTATTGTGCATGACACAAAGTGCCTAATTGAAGAGGTTGAAGCTTTATGAAATGCCCCAAAAATTAGGCATCGTGTGTTCAAATGACTTATACGAGCTTGATATTGGAACCTATACTATACAGAGTGGACCACCTTACCAAGATCACTCTAATCAGAGCAAGCAGATTCTCGAAAACAGTTAATCCAATAAAAAATAATATTGATAAAGTGAAAGTTGAACAAATTTATAATACGTTATCCAAACGTTTCAAATAAGCATACATTTAATGTTGTAACTGTTTCAACTATATGTAATACTTTAACTAGGAAACACTAAACTACAAACATTAAAAAGGCAAACATCTTGTATGACAAACGGCATAAAAACACATTCAAAATCAGTTTACCTATAATATAAAAAAAAATTAAATATGTGAATTTATTTATTACTGCAGGGACCACCTTTGTGGCACCTGGAACTAAAAGATATAGCGGAGCACGATTCGCCCACTGGAAGTTGGCACTTCATAAAATGCCGACCGTTACATTTAGTCAACTCGTGTAGTAACGTTATAGGTCAGAAGAAGTAGTTTATTACATGTAAAGCCTAGGCGGCTTGTGTTGCGGTAATCATTTTACACAATATGCCGACGCTTCATGAAATGCCTCGGATCTTCATGAAAGGACGGCTTACACTAGGAGACTACGACATATGTATAACAAACACTACACAGTCTTGGACTATTCTAAGGCGTTTGATAACGTAAAGTAGCATAAACTGTAAAAAATACTTATCTCTGTGGGAGTTCCTTACCACTCAGTATTTCTTATACAGCAACTCTATGAGCCTAGCTCGGCTCGTGTAAGAATTCATGGTAACCTGCCTGGTCAAACAGCAACCAGAAAAGGAGTTCGTCAGTGATGTGTACTATTTCCGATGTTATTTAACATTTACTCTGAATTTGCGATGAGACAGGTGTTGGACAACTGCAATGGCGGTATAACTGTTGGCGGAAGCAAAATGTCCAACTTAAGATTTGCTGACGATACAGCCCTTATTGCTGCTCATCAGTAAGAACTAGTAGCTCTATTAATCATCTTAGAACAACACAGTGCAGTGTAGTGTCTTGAAATTAACTACAACAACACCAAGGTTATGATCGTAGAAAGAGAGCACGATAATCATGGAGAGATGAAGTCAGTAGGCCGCTGTGAAGTAGTTTAAGGTTTTGTATAGCTCGGTTCTTTGATCGACAATTCGGGTAGTTGTGAAAATGAGATTCAACGAAATATTCGACAGGAACGTGTGGCCAGGACAAAGCTTACTAAAATATGGCGTAACCATAACATCACTAAAGCTACTAAGATGCCGCTGATTCAGTCTCTTGTGTTCTCCATATTTTTGTATGCCTCGGAAACATGGACTGTTAAAAAGGCAGATCGAGCTCGCATAGATGCTTCTGAAATGTGGACGTGGAGGTGAATGCTGAGAGTTCGGTAATCCAAAGAGACTATCTTCCATTGTGTCGACGAGAATGCTTACATTTTTCGGACATATTAACAGAAGCGATAAAATGGAGAAACTTGTAGTTCAGGGTCATGCCCCTACACGCCGGGTGGACGATGATGGCGAGCTACAGTTCTCAAAACTATTGATAATATAGGCAATACTCTAGCTCCGACTTGATGCATTTTACGGGAACACAACATCGTTAAGACATTGTGACTATGATGATAACACAGCCTTATCACTCGCCAGACCCGTCACACGTTTGGCTAGGCATATGTGAGTATTTTCTGAGAAAGGTTTAGCCTTATTCCGAAAAATGATTGTATCACTCGATAATATTGTAACATTATACTAAAAAAATGAACATGATAGAAAACCACCAAGGTAACATTAACGGCATGCAAGTTGAAAGATATTCAAAGTTCAAGGATCTGGGAGTCATTTGTGACTAAAAGCTTACCTTCAACGAGCACATAAGTCAGATGGTTGTATCACCTTCTAAGCTATTAGGATTTTGTATAAAAATTTGGAAAAAAATTGCAAATCTCGCTAACTTTAAGATTTTGAACTTTGCATTTGTTAAGGGCAAGCTAGAATACGTAACGTTAATTTGGTCACCGATCTACAATAATTCTATAGATGTTATTGACCCGGTTCAGCGAAAGGCTATGAAATATATACCCTCCTAGTGTAGTGGATACTACTCTGAGAGGGATTTTAGCCATAATTCTCTGTTGTTTTTCTTCAGCGTCGATCCTCTAAGTATCAGACGTAACATTTTTGCCTTCTCGTTTTTGCTTAACTCATGGTACGATGAAATTGGCTACCCACATTTACTAAATCAAGACCAGGAGGCCGATAACAAGCCTTTTTTGATTGTTCTGCACGTCATACAAATGTAATGAAGAGGTCTCCTGACAATGCTATGTGAACTTCATTTAACTCTTTGTGTGATGTCTGTGACATAGTGGACAGAGATAAGTACATGTTTATCTAGGTTTTCGGTGTCCAGTTAACTATATAGTATCTAGTGTATTAATTTATTACACAATAGCCACTAATTTCTGTAGCCACATTTCCTGTAATTGGGTGTAACTCGTTGGGGAAGAAAGTATTATTACTAGTAGTCATGACAGGTCACATATATCATCTGTACAAAATAAACTCCAGCAGTGTATTGATAATCTAGCCAAACCTCCAGCTCAGTGTCTCCTTGAACGGGTCAAGAATTAATGCTTCAGAAGAAGTATAAAATATTGAGATGTGGTTGGATTATGATATTTGTTTTAAAAAACATGTTAAATGTATAATTCAGAGGGGATATTCGACGCTAAAGAATTTAGTAGATGTTTTTTCTTTAATAAAACATTGGCTTGGATCAAGAATCAACTGGGAAACTGCAAGTCCTTCAAAATTCTATGTAAGGTTCATCTACGGTCTTGGCAGAGATGCGATTTATGTATATGGAACACAATGATAGTATAAGGAATGCTCAACTTTTGACCTTTTGAGTGTCCCTAAATACAAGATTTCCATTTTTGAGAGATCATTTTCTTATATGCTGCCAAGTAGTTATGAGGCTAGAAAAATGCCAATAAACAGCAGACAGACGGACAGGCCGGCAGACAGACAGACCGACGAAAATGGGAGACGTGATGTTTATGTTATGGATATATCATAAAACGCCCAAAAAGCATACTATCTAAAAATCGAAGATTTTTGCGATCACAATACTCCCCTCACCTATCGGTGTAGGAAGTAAAAACACATTAAAATAGTTTCCAGGTATGGCAGGTGCTGGTGAGGTGGAAGGTATGTCGATATGCACCTATTTTGCGTATATTAGAAGCACTTAGCAAAAACTGATGTTCCTTATAAGGCTTTCAGTGTTATAAATTATGTTTAAATACATTTCATATGGTCATATGTTTAGCTGCTCTAGCGAGTGGACGTGTTTCTGTAGTGTCTCGCAGATATCGAGTATTCATGGTTGAAAAGCAATAAAAATAAGATACAGTATATATTTTCGAAGTGTAAAAAATAAAGAATCAATAGTGAAGTGCAGAAGGGGTTTGCAAAGGTAGAAGACAATAAACCCTGTATGTGATTAAGAAGCAAAATAGTATCCATATACATATACCAGCAGCCTCCATTGTTAAGCGATAGGAAAAGGCCGAAAGCCAATTCCCCCGATGCAAAATGAGTGAGGCACCCGATAGAACAGTAAGTCAACTCACAACCACAGAACTGCTTAAACTTATGAAACACGCAAATGACCAACAGACAAGCGAAATCAGACAAGAATTAGTATCCAAAATACAACAAGTGTCAGAGACAGCTGCAGAAACAAATAAAAAGGTGCAACAGCTAGAAGCAAAAGTGCAACAATTAGACAGAAAAATTAGAAGAAACAATATAGTCGTATTCGGACTTCATATTGAGAATAAAAGCAATCTTTTGGAAGAGGCTACAACGAAGCTGGGCAACATTTTGGAAGTAGGCATAGCCAAAACAGATATTAGTAATATCTACTTCATTAAACAAGAGTCAGAGTGTCCCCCGATAATACTGGAATTTGTATCATTCCTCAAAAAACAGGAATTATTCAAAAATGTGTCAAAGCTTAAAGGCTCTGGAGTAGGTATAAGTAACGATCTATCCTACGAAGACAGACAAACACAGAAGATTTTAGTACGTCATCTGAAACAAGCTAGGAAACAACAACTACCGGCAAAAATAAGAGGTAATCATCTTGAAATTGAAAATCATCTATACAGCGCCGAGGAATTAGAGAACTTGCAACAATTAGTTGACAAAGAAGATTCCGAGGAGTCGCCAGACGAGGAAGTGCCAGGCCAATCGGGAACTACGGAGTCGAAAACCATCATACAGAAAAGGAAAAGGTGCAAAATCCAGTACAGTCCGAAAACGCGTAGTGGAAAAATAAGGTGTAATTGAAAGTGATTACGGACAAACCAGTCGTCTAAACAAGTAAGTGAGAAAATTAGGGGAATTTACTTGTGACTCTTTTTCGTTCATGTTTGGAATTTATCTGACTTAGTTTTTGCGTTTGCTTTTTCTTGCTACTTATATATCGTGAATGTATTTTTATTGCAAGTAAATAATTAAATGTAATATGGAAGAATATGTACTTAATTTCAAAACTAATTTGGTAGATACTCCTACAATAAAGTCTTTACAAGACATCAAAAATGGAAATGATGAAAAAACATGTCTGTTTAAAGTACTGCATCAGAATATAAGAAGTGTTTATAAAAATTTCAATGAATTCTTGATTCTTTTGGAACAAATTGGCAATGACTTCTCGTGCATAGTTTTATCAGAAACATGGAGGGTGAATGATATCACATTGTTCAAGCTTGCAGGATACACTACATTGTATAATGAGGGTGACTTAAACCAGAATGATGGCATTATAATATTTGTTAAAAACGATTTGCAATATGAGCACTATATAAATCAAATAGGCAACATAAAAGTTTTGGAAATCAGTACAAAGTTGAATGATAAGACCTTGCTTTTAACAGGTATCTATAGATCTCCTTCTACATGCATAAAAACTTTTAATTGTGAATTAAAAACCTACTTAAAAGATAGAAGCAAATACGATATACATATAATAGCTGGAGATATCAATATTAACATTTTAAGAGGTGATGAAGATACCAATGACTATTTAAATATTTTAAGTGAGCACGCTTATCAATCTCTAGTCAACAAGCCAACAAGAATCCAAAAAGACTCAGCTACATGTATTGATCATTTGTTTGTGAGAGAGCATGGTGATCCTGGTCTAAATTTTCAGCCACTTATATATGAATCAGACATAACTGATCATTATACATTGATTTTAAAAATACATACTTTAGTAAAGGTAAAACATAAAACTTTTCAAACTCAAACTCAAACGAAAACATTTCTTGATAAAAATAAACTAAGACAAGACCTACATAATGAACAATGGGAGGATTTTTATCGAGAAAAAGACGTAGATAAGGCAGCCAAAATATTTGAAAATAGAATTAAATTTTACATCAACCAAAATACCAAAACTGTACGTCTGAAAAAATGTGAAATCAAGCGGACACCCTGGATAACCCAGGGATTAGTAAAATCATCAATAGTGAAAAATAAATTATATAAACAAATGATTTTGGATCCCACAACTGTTAATATTGACCAATATAAAAAATACAAAAATCACTTCACAACACTAACAAGAATTTCTAAATCGAACTTTTACCAAAATAAAATACTAGAAGGCAAGAACAACTCAAAAAAGCTTTGGGAATGTATCAACGATATCTGTTGTTCTAAAAAAAGGACAAGTGATATTGGCGAAATAGAAATGTCAAATGGTAGAATCACAAAAAATCCAAATGAAGTTGCGAACGCGTTTGCTGAATTTTACACTAATGTTGGTACAGATCTTAGTAGTAAAATAGAAAAATGCGAGAAATATACTTTTGGAAATAAGCAACAGATATCCAAATCAATTTTTTTAAAACCTACCTGCGAAAACCATGTTGTTGAAAAAGTAATTAACCTTAAAAACTACAAGTCCCCAGGTCATGATGGCATTAAGGCAGAGCACATAAAGGAAATAGTGATGGAAATTGTAAAACCATTGACATATCTTTTCAATAATTGTATTGAGCAAGGAATATTCCCCGAAACATTCAAATCAAGTATAGTAAAACCAATTTTTAAAACAGGAAGTAAGACTAACTTATCAAACTACAGGCCTACATCACTGATAACTAATTTCGCTAAAATTTTTGAAAAAATATTACATGATCAGGTGACTAATTTCCTTGAAAGAAATGAACTTCTCTCGCCTAAGCAATATGGCTTTAGACAAGCAAGATCCACACAAGATGCAATTGTAGATTTGACAACACATATTTATAAAGCACTTGATGTAAAAAGACCAGCAATGGCTATCTTTGTCGATCTTGCAAAAGCATTTGATACCGTAAACCACGATAAGCTTTTGGAAATGATGGAATACCATGGATTTAGAGGATTATCATACATGTTGTTTAAAAGCTACTTGACAGGAAGGTTACAAAGGGTAAAGATTGGAGATACTTTCAGCAAATCTAAAATTATAAAATGTGGAGTCCCGCAAGGGACAGTTTTAGGGCCAACTTTATTCAATCTATACATGAGTGATCTTTTTCAACTCCACACACAAGGACATATTGTAACATTTGCAGACGACACAGCAATTTTATATGAAGAAAAAGACTGGAAAGAGTTAAGAAACAAAGTTCAAGCTGACCTTGACTTGATATTCCCTTATTTTCAAAACAAGTGCCTAACAGTTAACTCTCAAAAAACCTTTTTCGTCCCGTTCACATCCCTTAGCTCATATTTACCAAAATTTGAAAACATCATGATCAAAAGGAACTGCGATTGTCAAAAAACTACAATAAGTGTGGCATACAACTTAAAATATCTCGGCATAATGCTTGATTCTCACATGAGATGGGATATCCACATAAATTATGTTATTAAAAAAGTACGTTCATTTTTTTATAAATTCAGATACCTCAAACAAATATTCACCATTCGTCATTTGAAAACACTCTACTATGCTCTGATTGAACCACATTTATTATATGGCATTGTAGCCTGGGGGGAACTACAAATAATCATATGTTGCAGCTAGAGAGAGCTCAAAGGTGGATATTAAAAATCATGCTTTGTAAAGACTCCACATATCCTACAGAAGCCTTATATGAGGAGTGTGAGGTATTTGATATTCGTCAATTATTCTGCCACTCAGTATTAATGAGACAGCATTGTAATAGATCGGAGCTTATCAGCATTGACCACTACTATGCCACTCGTAATCCCTTAAAATATAAGACACCCAGAGTAGGAAAAACTGTTACCCAAAGGAGTTATTTCTTTCTAGGGCCTAGACTGTATAATCTCCTGCCAGATGAAATTAAGCAATTGAATTCAAAATCAATGTATAGAAGTAGCTCAAAAAAATGGATAAAATCAAAATCGAGGAAGGAAATACACAGGCTCTTGGGTATTAACACCGTATTTACCATGTCCGCGGCTTGAATAATGGAATAGTATTCAGCTTTTTTTTTGTTCGTTTAAGGTATCGACTACATGGTCATTAGCTATATACTGTTGTAGGCATTTTGTACTATGCAATTTGTAATATTTAGGTAATGAGCAGTAGTATAGATATGCCGGTTCTGATCCTCCCTGAAGGTCATTCAAATGGGGTGGGTATGACCTTGGTTTCCATATTTCATGAGCTGTATTGACGTGGGTATGGGGTGTGGATAGCCGTGTGCTTCGTTGTGTGTTTTTTAAATGAGGTGTTGGGTAACCTTGAGCTTTTTCGGTTACGTTGTGCTTATAGCGGCTGGTTTCGCAATATTTGTCAAGGCTAGCATTGGTTATTTGTGTAGCATTGAAGATTTTTTGTAACCGATTACAGCCGTCGATTGCGGGGCCTCATTGTGCCCTTTCCTTTCGCATACCGGTTGTTATCCTCTCTGAAGGTCATTATGTGTGTGCTTCGTAGTGTGTTTTCAATTGTGATCGTATCTGAAGGGCTTTTAAAATGGGGTGGGGATAACATTGAGCAACGTTGTGTGTTTTTCATATGGGTGCCGGTTGTGATCCTCCCGATGTCATTAAAATAGGGTGCGGATAAGCTTGAGCATTAACGTGGGTTTTTCTTATGGGTGCCGGTTCTGAACCTCCCTGAAGGTCATTGTGCAACGTTGTGTTTTCAATTTTTATCGTGTCTGAAGGGCTTTTTAAATGGGCGTTAGGTAACCTTGAGGTTTTTAGGTGTATAATTGTGCTTATAGACACTGATTCCGAAATATTTGTCGTTAGTGTTTGTATTGGTTGTTTGTGTAACCTTGAAGTTTTCTGTGCTCCATTTCACCAGTCACTTCATAAGACTTGTTTTTGAGATTACTGTGGTTTTAGTTGAAATTCCTTCTCATTATAATGGACTCCCGAGGTCATTTAAATGGGGGGCGAATAACCTTGAGCTTTGATGTGGGTTGTTCTTATGGGTGCCGGTTCTGATCCTCTCTAAAGATCATTTAGTAACGTTGTGTGTTTTCAATTGTGATCGTATGTGAAGGGCTTTTTAAATGGGCTGTTGTGTAACCGTGAGTCTTTTAGGTTTACATTGTGCTTATAGACACTGATTTCGAAATATTTGTCAAGGTCAGTATTGGATATTTATGTAGCATTGGATATTTTTTGTACCCGATTACAGCTGCCGACTGCGGGGCTTCGCTGTGTCTTTTTCGTATGCATGCCGGTTTTGATCCTCTCTGAAGGTCATTTATGTAATGTTGTGTGTTTTCAATTGTGATTGCATACTCTACATAGGTACGGTCTCGCTAGCGTATGGTATGGCCTTATAACTGGTTCTAGTCCACTATATTTACTATTTCTAATAATAAGCCCCAGATATATACTTACTATTTAGATATAATGGAAATTGGACCTCATGTTCCTCTGAAAGGTAACTCCTAGGTCTTTTATTTCACGTTTGCGCTCTAGGACTACCTCATTAATGTTGTAGTTGTGCTCTGTGTGAAGGTCATAACGAAACATTTTTTGACGTTTACCGACATTCTCTTATCTTTGAGCTAGCAAATAATGGTATTTATATCTTTTTGCAGCAAAAGGCATCCTTAGAAGAAGCTATTGTTTTAAAAAATTTTTAAAATGATCCATAAAAAACAGTCCGATAGAAAGAGAAAGGCAGATAGGGAGAGGGCTGATAAATAACGTAAATAAGAGTGGACCCAATTGACGCTTTGTTGGATAAAATATCTTCCGCAGATCAGTTGCAAGCCAGTTAAGCTCAAAAGATGTAACTTTTCTTTAATAGTGTTATGCTAATTAACCGATGATAAAAGAAATGGACACTATTGTTGGATAAGACGTGTTTCGCGTTAAGTTTAAGTGGGTGGAATAGCACCGAGATGTGAACCCCTCCTTGAGATTCTCTCAGTGTTCTCATTTAATACTCCATTACAATGTTTATCATTATGTTCTTGGGAGAATAAAGACATTATTATCATTGATATAGGTATAGGTATATCAGTCTGCGCTGCTTGCCCACCTTTGTTATTTGCTCGTGCTTTGCTTATGGATGTCGGTTGTGATTCTCCTTGAAGGTTATTTGAAATACATGAGGGATAACTGTTAGGCACCCGAGCAGAAATCTTTGATTCCTACCACCAGCGATCGACGGTACTACCAGAACTTTGCCGGTTGTGATCCTCCCTGAAGGTCATGCAGCGTTGGACGGTACGCGACGTTCTGTAGTATAAATTTCTAATTTAGAAGGCCTTTTTTGTCAATGGCTGTTGTACAGTTATGCTATAACCCTGTCCAAAATCCTGATTATCTAAGGGGAATTATTATATTGTTGAAGTTTAAATACAATCACACAGATTTCTACATAGATATTCTTTTCAAGGACACAAATATGACACAATTGGCAGAATACATACAGTTCTGTTGATTATAACATTCAGTCTTAGGTTTCTTCAAAACGCAATTCCAAATAATAATTGGCAATATGAACTATATATAATAATAGCAAACACTTTATTATACATAAGGACAAATAAGAGCTTCGCCAGTTGCAAATTAATTTCACATACTTATCCAGAGTTTGAGTTTATCTCTTTTATTTCTGTAACTTTAACTCTATATCCATCTATGAGAGTAAAACTCAAGGACACACTGATGAAAGACAGATATACATGCATGGCCAATCTTATGAGGAAAGCAAGCTCAGCCCGAATATCTGGACGAGCAGAGATGTCAGGACCGCGTAACTCCTTCCAGTTCCTTTTCCTCTGATGTTATGCGGATAAGCAGAGTTTTCATTTCTTATAATAAAAGTAGAGAGATTCGATTGTTAAATCTAACAACAACACTGTTAGTGTGATTTTTTTGTCAATAGCTGTTACGATGTTATCTATTAGATCACTCTGAGTTGCAGTTGTGCTATAACCCATTCATAAGTCCTGATTATCTCAGAGAAATTATTATACCGTTCAAGGTCTCCCTCTCACATACTCTTACGAAAAACAGATATATAAAAGTATGGTTAATTTTATAACGATTCGCAAGCCTTCCACGAATATCTGGTCGAACAAAGACGTCAGAACCTAACAAAACCACTCTTCCTTTTATGTTATGCAGACAGGCAGACTTTTCATTTCTCACAACACAACGAGCATAATTACATAGCTCCTTAAACCTGTTCCATGTGTCTACTGTCAATAATTGCTGTGTCAAACTTGCAAGGGCGTTATCTCTCTGTTGAAAAATAAGTTTTACCTTATTTGTTATCTTGGGTACATGAGGGATATTTACATGTACTTTAAAATGTATCATGGGTAACCACTAGATGCTTGAGCAGACATTTTCGATTCCTACCACCAGCGACCGACGGCGACGGCTCGCCCAAAAGCTTGCCGGTTGTGATCCTCCCTGAAGGTCATGCAGCGTTGGACGGTACGCGACGTTCTATAACATACGTTTCTAATTTAAAAGGGTCGTGCATGAGTCAGCCAGTTAAGAGCTCTTTCAGACGAGGATACCGTATCTCAGATACGCGTATTTGAGATACAGAATTTGTGAGTGATACTTCTGGATACCGTATCGCATACAGGTAACTCTGCATCAGTACGAAAACAGTGGCGGTGCAGTGCACTTATTATTTCAAGTTGTAGATATTGAGGAGTGCATAAACCCATAGACATGGATTTGGCTCCACCAAACTAATAAATTACTCATTATCAAATATGGCATGCTCCATTATTTGGTTACTTGCATCAATGCGTGTAGCTAATTCAACTTCTAACAAAAGAATAAAAAGCCTATGGAATCCGCTGCAAAAGTATGCGTGTCTGAACAAGTAGGTATAACGTAATGGTAATATTGTATCTGAGATACGCATACTGTCGCCGGCGGCTGGATGGCACGACATACTCGAATCAGTATCGCGATACTTTGGCGATACTGTATGCGTCGCCGGAGCCGTCTGAACAGCTTCATTTGAATGTGTGGATTATCTGTATCTCAAATACGCGTATCTGAGATACGGTATCCTCGTCTGAAAGAGCTCTAAGAGGTGTGCAGGTGTGCTGCCTGCGGTGGATAGCGTATGTTTATGCATGGCGGTTGTGGAAGGTCCCACCAGCGATCGACGCGACGGCGATGGTTCGCCCAAAAGCTTGCCGGTTCTGATCCTCCCTGAAGGTCATGCAGCGTTGGACGGTACGCGACGTTCTGTAGTATAAGTTTCTAATTTAAAAGGCCTTTTTTTGTCAATAGCTGTTGTACAGTTATGCTATAACCCTGTCCGAAATCCCGATTATCTAAGAGGAATTATTATATTGTTGAAGTTTAAATACAATCACACAGATTTCTACATAGATATTCTTTTCAAGGACATAAATATGACACAATTGGCAGAATACATACAGTTCTGTTGATTATAACATTCAGGCTTAGGTTTCTTCAAAACGCAATTCCAAATAATAATTGGCAATATGAACTATATATAATAATAGCAAACACTTTATTATACATAAGGACAAATAAGAGCTTCGCCAGTTGCAAATTAATTTCACATACTCATCCAGAGTTTGAGTTTATCTCTTTTATTTCTGTAACTTTAACTCTATGTCCATCTATGAGAGTAAAATTCAAGGACACACTGATGAAAGACGGATATACATGCATGGCCAATCTTATGAGGAAAGCAAGCTCAGCCCGAATATCTGGACGAGCAGAGATGTCAGGACCGCGTAACTCCTTCCAGTTCCTTTTCCTCTGATGTTATGCTGATCAGCAGAGCTTTCATTTCTTATAATAAGAGTAGAGAGATTCGATTGTTAAATCTAACAACAACACTGTTAGTGTGATTTTTTTTTGTCAATAGCTGTTACGATGTTATCTATTAGATCACTCTGTGTTGCTGTTGTGCTATAACCCTTTCATAAGTCCTGATTATCTCAGAGAAATTATTATACCGTTCAAGGTCTCCCTCTCACATACTCTTATGAAAAACAGATATATAAAAGTATGGTTAATTTTGTAAGGATTCGCAAGCCCTCCACGAATATCTGGACGAGCAGAGACGTCAGAACCTCACAAAACCACTCTTCCTTTGATGTTATGCAGACAAGTAGACTTTTCATTTCTCACAACACAACGAGCATAATTACATAGCTCCTTAAACCTGTTCCATGTGTCTTCTGTCAACAATTGCTGTGTAAAACTTGCAAGGGCGTTATCTCTCTGTTGAAAAATAAGTTTTACCTTATTTGTTATCTTGGGTACATGAGGGATATTTACACGTACTTTAAAATGTATCATGGGTAACCATTAGATGTTTGAGCAGAAATTTTCGATTCCTACCACCAGCGATCGACGGCGACGGCTCGCCCAAAAGCTTGCCGGTTCTGATCCTCCCTGAAGGTCATGCAGCGTTGGACGGTACGCGACGTTCTGTAGTATAAGTTTCTAATTTAAAAGGCCCTTTTTGTCAATGGCTGTTGTACAGTTATGCTATAACCCTGTCCAAAATCCTGATTATCTAAGGGGAATTATTATATTGTTGAAGTTTAAATACAATCACACAGATTTCTACATAGATATTCTTTTCAAGGACATAAATATGACACAATTGGCAGAATACATACAGTTCTGTTGATTATAACATTCAGGCTTAGGTTTCTTCAAAACGCAATTCCAAATAATAATTGGCAATATGAACTATATAATAATAGCAAACACTTTATTACATATAAGGACAAATAACAGCTTCGCCAGTTGCAAATTAATTTCACATACTCATCCAGAGTTTGAGTTTATCTCTTTTATTTCTGTAACTTTAACTCTATGTCCATCTATGAGAGTAAAATTCAAGGACACACTGATGAAAGACAGATATACATGCATGGCCAATCTTATGAGGAAAGCAAGCTCAGCCCGAATATCTGGACGAGCAGAGATGTCAGGACCGCGTAACTCCTTCCAGTTCCTTTTCCTCTGATGTTATGCTGATCAGCAGAGTTTTCATTTCTTATAATAAGAGTAGAGAGATTCGATTGTTAAATCTAACAACAACACTGTTAGTGTGATTTTTTTTTGTCAATAGCTGCTACGATGTTATCTATTAGATCACTCTGTGTTGCAGTTGTGCTATAACCCTTTCATAAGTCCTGATTATCTCAGAGAAATTATTATACCGTTCAAGGTCTCCCTCTCACATACTCTTACGAAAAACAGACGTATAAAAGTATGGTTAATTTTATAAGGATTCGCAAGCCCTCCACGAATATCTGGACGAGCAGAGATGTTAGAACCTCATGAAACGTTTCCTCCGATGTTATGCAGATAAGCAGACTTTTCAGTTCTCACAACAGAATGAGCATAGCTCCTTAAACCTGCTCCATGTGCCGACTGTCAATAGTTGGTGTTTATAACTTACAAGGGCTTTATCTCTCTGTTGAAAAATAACTTTTACCTTATTTGTTATCCAAGGTGCATGAGAGTTGTTTACAAGTACTATTAACACAGGACACTTTTGTTAAATAAGTTTACAACACTCTCAGTTGAAAATGTAACCTTCTCTTCTATGTCTGTGATGTAGAATATTTCTTGCCACGGTATATTATTGAATTTCCCGTCAAACAAGGTCTCGTTAAAAATGTCTAAATTCCCTAAAATTAATGTATCTTCGTTTATTCAAATAATACTCCACCTTTAATTCACAAAATACAAGTTGGTTATCAAAGGAAATAGAAATTGTCATTCTATAATCAATTCCTCTGTCCTGTTTTCTGCCTATTGCGAACAATTTTCAGTGAAATGATTAATAATGAACTCAAACCTTATTTATAAGGAATAGTGGAGTATTTACCTCTACATATTATTACCAAATACAGCTTTATGGATAAAGACTTATGACTGTACATAGGGCATAGCCTCGTGCTTGCTTCATGTGTACTACTCTCAGTATTCGACACATCATAGCTGAATGTGGTGGTTCTACCATATGTCAGAGAATCTGGAAGAAATTTTAAGGACTAGTCCAGGGAGTATAAGAACACTTCTGTTGTGGTTATGGAGTATCGGACCTAAACCCAAAAAGGTAATAGTCACCTATTACTCCACAGAAATAAGACTTCCTCTGTGGAATGAGGCCAAATAGGCTGAACTTTTGTAAACAGCTTCGTTTCAGTCTTCCTATGAAGCACAAAAAAATCGCATATGCGTACCCTTGTGCGTCTTAAAGTATCAAAGGTAAAATGGCATTAAAATAGGTTTTTCGCAAAAATTTCGCTTCCAGTGCATCTTAGAAGCCTTAAGAATATATATATCTAAGTCGCATCACAGACACATTTTCCTAAGGAACATTAGCAAAGGTACCTTATCAACACAAGTTTATTTCTCTAAAAGTCTCGACATATACCGTCTTTGCAAATAATATATTTGGTTTTTCCATGCCGTCACTGCATGTGACTAGTTTTGCCAGATCGCCAAACCCAATAGCCGAACAGACCAGCCAGTTTGGCCGGACATTATTTGTGTACAAGTGCCGGAACCCTACATTATTTATTTATTTGTAGTCGACATACAAAAAGAAAATGAACTACTTGTATAACTGAAGATTCAAATACATTTCACATTTACCGCAAAAGGGACTGCTAGTTGCATAATGCTGATACAAAATAGCAGCCTCATAGGAACTTAAAAACTACCGCTAAAGAATTTTGTACATTAAAAAAAGAGAAAAAAGAACAGTTATTAAAAAGGAATACAGATTGGTGAAACAATACAATAAGAAAGAGGGTACATAGTATGAGCATGGTCACAGGGGATTTTGTCTTATTATCTCAGATGCGACAAAAAAATTGTATGTAAAGACCATTATCGTAAATCTTGTTAAATTCTAGTGAAATAATAAATGAAATCGCTGTTTTCTGCTGATTTCTGGTGTTTTCGGTCGTTTTCGGTTCTTTTTTGTTATATTTTTTTTGTTTTCTGTTGATTTCTGTTGCTTTCTGTTATTGTTGGTTGTTTTCTGTCGCTGTCTGTTGTTGTTGGCTGTTTTCTATTGTAATCTGCAGTTTTTTTATGTTTTCTGTTGTTTTGTGTCGTTCGCGTTTTCTGGTGGTTTTTTTTTGATAGTTTTATGGAGTTTCGGTTCTTTTATGTTGTTTTTTGCTTCTTTTTGGTTGCACAAACGACTTGGGGTCCACTAATTTCACCCAGGGGTCAAGCAACCAGTCAGGATGGAACAAAAAGGAGGTTAATAATGAGGGAGATCAGGTACACAAAATTTGATGGTAGTATGCATCCTGTCACGTTTATAAAAACATAAGAAAATTGTTTTGAAGAAACAGGATTACCAGAAAAGGCAAAAGGGCAGGATTTACTGTTAAATGTTTGAGGCATCCGGCAGCTGTCTGGGCGGCGACTAAGCAGGGACATTGTTTTAAAGATTGTGTGATATTTAAAGCATACTTTGGAAAAGAGGTATCGGGGACAGGAGCAAGAGAGGCAACTATTTTATGAATTGGAATACAGTACCTATGGTGGTAGCAGTAGAGCTATGTTTTAAAGTTATCTCGTGTTACAGTAAAACGAAAGTCTTTGCAAAAGTTCAGCCTATTTGGGCTCATTCCACAGAGGAAGTCTTATTTCTGTGGAGTAATAGGTGACTATTACCTTTATGGGTTTAGGTCCGATACTCCATAACCACAACAGAAGTGTTCTTATACTCCCTGGACTATTCCTTAAAATTTCTTCCAGATTCTCTGACATATGGTAGAACCACCACATTCAGCTATGATGTGTCGAATACTGAGAGTAGTACACATGAAGCAAGCACGAGGCTATGCCCTATGTACAGTCATAAGTCTTTATCCATAAAGCTGTATTTGGTAATAATATGTAGAGGTAAATACTCCACTATTCCTTATAAATAAGGTTTGAGTTCATTATTAATCATTTCACTGAAAATTGTTCGCAATAGGCAGAAAACAGGACAGAGGAATTGATTATAGAATGACAATTTCTATTTTCTTTGATAACCAACTTGTATTTTGTGAATTAAAGGTGGAGTATTATTTAAATAAACGAAAATACATTAATTTTAGGGAATTCAGACATTTTTAACGAGACCTTGTTTGACGGGAAATTCAATAATATACCGTGGCAAGAAATATTCTACATCACAGACATAGAAGAGGTTACATTTTCAACTGAGAGTGTTGTAAACTTATTTAACAAAAGTGTCCTGTGTTAATAGTACTTGTAAACAACTCTCATGCACCTTGGATAACAAATAAGGTAAAAGTTATTTTTCAACAGAGAGATAAAGCCCTTGTAAGTTATAAACACCAACTATTGACAGTCGGCACATGGGGCAGGTTTAAGGAGCTATGCTCATTCTGTTGTGAGAACTGAAAAGTCTGCTTATCTGCATAACATCGGAGGAAACGTTTCATGAGGTTCTAACATCTCTGCTTGTCCAGATATTCGTGGAGGGCTTGCGAATCCTTATAAAATTAACCATACTTTTATACGTCTGTTTTTCGTAAGAGTATGTGAGAGGGAGACCTTGAACGGTATAATAATTTCTCTGAGATAATCAGGACTTATGAAAGGGTTATAGCACAACTGCAACACAGAGTGATCTAATAGATAACATCGTAACAGCTATTGACAAAAAATCACACTAACAGTGTTGTTGTTAGATTTAACAATCGAATCTCTCTACTTTTATTATAAGAAATGAAAACTCTGCTGATCAGCATAACATCAGAGGAAAAGGAACTGGAAGGAGTTACGCGGTCCTGACATTTCTGCTCATCCAGATATTCGGGCTGAGCTTGCTTTCCTCATAAGATTGGCCATGCATGTATATGTCTTTCATCAGTGTGTCCTTGAATTTTACTCTCATAGATGGACATAGAGTTAAAGTTACAGAAATAAAAGAGATAACCTCAAACTCTGGATGAGTATGTGAAATTAATTTGCAACTGGCGAAGCTGTTATTTGTCCTTATATGTAATAAAGTGTTTGCTATTATTATATAGTTCATATTGCCAATTATTATTTGGAATTGCGTTTTGAAGAAACCTAAGCCTGAATGTTATAATCAACAGAACTGTATGTATTGTGCCAATTGTGTCATATTTATGTCCTTGAAAAGAATATCTATGTAGAAATCTGTGTGATTGTATTTAAACTTCAACAATATAATAATTCCCCTTAGATAATCAGGATTTTGGACAGGGTTATAGCATAACTGTACAACATCCATTGACAAAAAAGGCCTTTTAAATTAGAAACTTATACTACAGAACGTCGCGTACCGTCCAACGCTGCATGACCTTCAGGGAGGATCAGAACCGGCAAGCTTTTGGGCGAGCCGTCGCCGTCGATCGCTGGTGGTAGGAATCGAAAATTTCTGCTCAAACATCTAATGGTTACCCATGATACATTTTAAAGTACGTGTAAATATCCCTCATGTACCCAAGATAACAAATAAGGTAAAACTTATTTTTCAACAGAGAGATAACGCCCTTGCAAGTTTTACACAGCAATTGTTGACAGAAGACACATGGAACAGGTTTAAGGAGCTATGTAATTATGCTCGTTGTGTTGTGAGAAATGAAAAGTCTACTTGTCTGCATAACATCAAAGGAAGAGTGGTTTTGTGAGGTTCTGACGTCTCTGCTCGTCCAGATATTCGTGGAGGGCTTGCGAATCCTTACAAAATTAACCATACTTTTATATATCTGTTTTTCATAAGAGTATGTGAGAGGGAGACCTTGAACGGTATAATAATTTCTCTGAGATAATCAGGACTTATGAAAGGGTTATAGCACAACAGCAACACAGAGTGATCTAATAGATAACATCGTAACAGCTATTGACAAAAAAAAATCACACTAACAGTGTTGTTGTTAGATTTAACAATCGAATCTCTCTACTCTTATTATAAGAAATGAAAGCTCTGCTGATCAGCATAACATCAGAGGAAAAGGAACTGGAAGGAGTTACGCGGTCCTGACATCTCTGCTCGTCCAGATATTCGGGCTGAGCTTGCTTTCCTCATAAGATTGGCCATGCATGTATATCTGTCTTTCATCAGTGTGTCCTTGAATTTTACTCTCATAGATGGACATAGAGTTAAAGTTACAGAAATAAAAGAGATAAACTCAAACTCTGGATGAGTATGTGAAATTAATTTGCAACTGGCGAAGCTCTTATTTGTCCTTATGTATAATAAAGTGTTTGCTATTATTATATATAGTTCATATTGCCAATTATTATTTGGAATTGCGTTTTGAAGAAACCTAAGCCTGAATGTTATAATCAACAGAACTGTATGTATTCTGCCAATTGTGTCATATTTATGTCCTTGAAAAGAATATCTATGTAGAAATCTGTGTGAATGTATTTAAACTTCAACAATATAATAATTCCTCTTAGATAATCGGGATTTCGGACAGGGTTATAGCATAACTGTACAACAGCTATTGACAAAAAAAGGCCTTTTAAATTAGAAACTTATACTACAGAACGTCGCGTACCGTCCAACGCTGCATGACCTTCAGGGAGGATCAGAACCGGCAAGCTTTTGGGCGAACCATCGCCGTCGCGTCGATCGCTGGTGGGACCTTCCACAACCGCCATGCATAAACATACGCTATCCACCGCAGGCAGCACACCTGCACACCTCTTAACTGGCTGACTCATGCACGACCCTTTTAAATTAGAAACGTATGTTATAGAACGTCGCGTACCGTCCAACGCTGCATGACCTTCAGGGAGGATCACAACCGGCAAGCTTTTGGGCGAGCCGTCGCCGTCGGTCGCTGGTGGTAGGAATCGAAAATTTCTGCTCAAGCATCTAGTGGTTACCCATGATACATTTTAAAGTACATGTAAATATCCCTCATGTACCCAAGATAACAAATAAGGTAAAACTTATTTTTCAACAGAGAGATAACGCCCTTGCAAGTTTGACACAGCAATTATTGACAGTAGACACATGGAACAGGTTTAAGGAGCTATGTAATTATGCTCGTTGTGTTGTGAGAAATGAAAAGTCTGCCTGTCTGCATAACATAAAAGGAAGAGTGGTTTTGTTAGGTTCTGACGTCTTTGTTCGACCAGATATTCGTGGAAGGCTTGCGAATCGTTATAAAATTAACCATACTTTTATATATCTGTTTTTCGTAAGAGTATGTGAGAGGGAGACCTTGAACGGTATAATAATTTCTCTGAGATAATCAGGACTTATGAATGGGTTATAGCACAACTGCAACTCAGAGTGATCTAATAGATAACATCGTAACAGCTATTGACAAAAAAATCACACTAACAGTGTTGTTGTTAGATTTAACAATCGAATCTCTCTACTTTTATTATAAGAAATGAAAACTCTGCTTATCCGCATAACATCAGAGGAAAAGGAACTGGAAGGAGTTACGCGGTCCTGACATCTCTGCTCGTCCAGATATTCGGGCTGAGCTTGCTTTCCTCATAAGATTGGCCATGCATGTATATCTGTCTTTCATCAGTGTGTCCTTGAGTTTTACTCTCATAGATGGATATAGAGTTAAAGTTACAGAAATAAAAGAGATAAACTCAAACTCTGGATAAGTATGTGAAATTAATTTGCAACTGGCGAAGCTCTTATTTGTCCTTATGTATAATAAAGTGTTTGCTATTATTATATATAGTTCATATTGCCAATTATTATTTGGAATTGCGTTTTGAAGAAACCTAAGCCTGAATGTTATAATCAACAGAACTGTATGTATTCTGCCAATTGTGTCATATTTGTGTCCTTGAAAAGAATATCTATGTAGAAATCTGTGTGATTGTATTTAAACTTCAACAATATAATAATTCCCCTTAGATAATCAGGATTTTGGACAGGGTTATAGCATAACTGTACAACAGCCATTGACAAAAAAGGCCTTCTAAATTAGAAATTTATACTACAGAACGTCGCGTACCGTCCAACGCTGCATGACCTTCAGGGAGGATCACAACCGGCAAAGTTCTGGTAGTACCGTCGATCGCTGGTGGTAGGAATCAAAGATTTCTGCTCGGGTGCCTAACAGTTATCCCTCATGTATTTTAAATAACCTTCAAGGAGAATCACAACCGACATCCATAAGCAAAGCACGAGCAAATAACAAAGGTGGGCAAGCAGCGCAGACTGATATACCTATACCTATATCAATGATAATAATGTCTTTATTCTCCCAAGAACATAATGATAAACATTGTAATGGAGTATTAAATGAGAACACTGAGAGAATCTCAAGGAGGGGTTCACATCTCGGTGCTATTCCACCCACTTAAACTTAACGCGAAACACGTCTTATCCAACAATAGTGTCCATTTCTTTTATCATCGGTTAATTAGCATAACACTATTAAAGAAAAGTTACATCTTTTGAGCTTAACTGGCTTGCAACTGATCTGCGGAAGATATTTTATCCAACAAAGCGTCAATTGGGTCCACTCTTATTTACGTTATTTATCAACCCTCTCCCTATCTGCCTTTCTCTTTCTATCGGACTGTTCTTTATAATAATAATAATAATAATAATAATAATAATAATAATAATAATAGTCTAGTCTCCGCGAGGGGTTGCTAGATCCCCTCAGTGGCGCCTCCCCAAGGTGGCGGATAGGGGAACGCCTCCCAGATATGGGTGGTACCGGGGAAATCAAATACCCGGGGTGGACCAAAACTAGCTCAGTGGAATAGCGTCTGCATCCAGAGGATCGGCTATTCCACAATTAATAGGACACGACGGATCTCCATGTGAGGAGCGGTACTCCGACAGCGTCTGTTCTTCATGTTAGAAGCGGCTGTTTTCATAAACCCCCAGGAAGCCGCCCAACATCAACAGGCTATTCGGTGCGTGGCGACACCGAGGGGTATACCGAAGCCAAAGGATGCAAGTCGGTCGGCAACCTTCACAGGTCCATCCTCTGGAGGCAATTTGGACGTCTGCCTCCGGAAATGTCGGCTGCGGGCCCTAAGGCTAACCACCTGACGGGCCCTATCTTCGGGTTCGACCACCTCGAAGGAAAAGCACCCACACCGAGCCGGTTTCGGAAGCCGGCGTTGGGCAAGGTGGCGGTGCTTCGATTTGCCCTGATGACGACCCCCGCAATAACATGGACCGTTTTAGGTGGACGACGGAGCTCAAGGATGACCTGCTGAGCTGCTACGAGAGCAGTAGCCCGCGCCGTAGGGGATACATGTCCCGCATGTATGAGAGGTGGTGTGAAATGCACCCAGAGCATAGCACGCTTACCTCTCAGAATTTGCGAGATTATGTATCGTACCTCCGGAGGCAGGGATATGTTCGTGCTCCAGCTCAGCCTGCCCCTTCGGCGGACGGAAGGCCTGTTAACCAGGCTGAAAGTTCGCCGGTAAGGCCCGCTGAGAGGGAAATCGACCAAGTCGTCTCACCTGGGGATTTCAGGGACCGAAGGGCCTTGCATAACAACGGAAGGTCCTTGAAGCTGGCAGATTTAAAGAGAGAGGATGAGGTTGTTGGTGAACGTCTATCGGAGGCCTCTGACATTTGGAGCATCAATTGCGAAATTTACGCTGCGGCTCTGAGGCTAGCTAGACAGGGGAGAGTGAGAGACTCTCCTGTTGAGAGAGCACAGAGACGGGTGCGCCAAATGGAAGCGAAAATCCAGTTGGCTCGCCAGGAAGCATCCCGTATCCAGTGTGTGATGGAATATAGAGCGGCTGGGAAGCCCTTTACGCGCCGAGTGCGCCAGATAGCCTACGGGTTGAGGCGCGACCATCATACACTCAGTCAAGCGGTACTGGTTGTTGTCAAGCAACACTGCCTTGACAGGATACGGATGCTAATCGCTGCTAAGCGATCGTTGGTGGCGCGGGTGAGAGGTCTGGAGCAGAACAGAATGTTCTACGAAAGACCTTCTCGCCTTTTCCAACAGCCGCCTCCAGCCATAGAGCAGCCGCCAACTGCTGATCGCGTGGAGGCCTTTTGGAGGGACATTTACGAACAGCCCAAACCTCTCTCAGCAGAAACTCCGGCCTTGGCGCAGTTCGAGTCCGTTTGTAGTAGGACTCCTAACTTGAATGTACTGCGTCACCCGATAAACACGGAAGAAATTCTTGACGCCTTACGAGGCGCAAAGAATTTCGCAGCTCCTGGCCCGGATGGCATAAACACCTACTGGTGGAAAAAATTCCCCAGTTGCCACCGGCATTTAGCTAGAGTTTTTAACTCGTGGCTAAATCAGGAGCAGCCAATTCCGGCTTGGTTTGTCGAGGGTCGAACCGTGCTTCTCCCGAAGACCGGAGATTTGTCTGATCCCAAAAACTACAGGCCAATAACATGTCTGAACGCGTGTTACAAGCTCTTCACCAGAATCTTGTACATGCGTATCCTTCAAGCTGTGAATCCTGTATTTCTCGACGTGTATGAACAGAGAGGGTCAAAGAAAGGAGTAGCTGGCTGCAAGGAGAACCTGTTGATTGACCGATGTGTCACGCAGGACTCTGTGCAGTACAAGCGAAACCTTTCTATGGCCTGGATTGACTATCGCAAGGCATTCGACAGCACGTCTCATGAGCTCATTGTGCGGCTGTTGGAATGTCTTTCGGTGGATAATCAGATAGTGGGGTGCATCAAACAACTGATGCCACTCTGGAAGACCCGGTTCACCATAACATCGGAGTTCGGGACAGACAAATGTGCACTGGTTCATCTCAAGAAAGGACGAAGCGGAGATAGTGGAGATGAGGAACAGCTCGTTGATGGGAGCATCTTGCGACAACTGCATGCCGGAGATACTTATACCTACCTTGGAGTGGCGCAGCGTCATGTCCAAGAGGCAACATTGGTTAAAGAGTGTCTCCGCCGCAAGTATTTGCACCGACTCCGGCAGATCTGGTCGTCAGAACTGTCCGGCAAGAACAAAGTCGCTGCCACAAACATGCTTGCGGTCCCATTGTTATTATACACCTTTGGTGCTATACACTGGAAAGTGAACGAGCTGAAGGAAATCGACACGAAGACCCGCAAAAGGATGAATATGGAGAGAAGCCTGCATCCTAAGTCCTCTGTCCCGCGAATATACCTCCCGCGACACCTGGGAGGGCGTGGACTATTGAGTTTGGAGCGTCTGCACAACAGAGTAGTACTGGCCACTGCCTGCTATGTAACGAACAGCACCGATCCCCTGATCCGCTTCGTGCGAGAGCACGAGAATGCGGGAAAAGGAGCCTTTCTTTTTAGCGCAGCGAAACGAGCAGCCGAGGAGCTCAGCCTCACACTCGACTTCAAGCGGAGGTGTCAGCAGTCCATTACGGAACTTGCTCCCGCAGAATTAAAAGCCCACATTAAAACTGCCGAAGTCGACTTCCTCTTAAGACTTCATAAAGATAAGCCTATGCATGGAATCTTCTACAAACATCTAGAAGAGCATGGCTTGTCTGAGCAGTTAACCTTCTCTTTCCTAAGGTCTAGTGGGTTGAAGTCGGAGACTGAGGGCTTTATAATGGCCTGCCAAGACGGTGTCTTCAACACCTTGGTATACCGTAGAAGGGTTATGGGTGTAGATGTACCCGACACCCATTGTAGAGCTTGCCGACAGGCGCCAGAGACGCTTATGCATCTCTTATCGGCGTGTAAGACGTACGCTGGGACGGCTTACGTCCATCGGCACAACGCGGCTCTACGAGTGCTCTACTATCATTTAAGGCACTCATACGGTATCGATGAGACACCGGTGCTGCCATACGCTCCAGGGGATATAGAGTCCGTTGTGGAGAACGAGAGATGCCGGATTTACTGGAACTACTCGTTCCCCACGCTCGAGCTTGTACAGGCAAACAAGCCCGACATAGTCCTTCTCGACCACCAACAGAAGACGATGTTCGTTATTGAGTTTTCGGCGCCTGCCGAAGTGAACATCGTCTCTAAGGAGGAGGAAAAGCGGACCAAATATCAGGAGTTGCTCGGACAACTTCGCAGGCTCTGGCCAGACTACACTGTAAGTCTGCTGGTTATGGTCATTGGATCCCTAGGTGGAATGAGGAATACGCTGCTCTCTGCACTGCGCAAAATACCGGTGTGCCGTGCGGCGGCGCACATCTTAGCCGCCAGAATGCAGAAGGCAGTCATCCTTGGGTCCCTTCGTCTACTTAGGGCGCACGATTCGCGGACCCAGTGATTGCTCACCTCACGGTGTGAGGAGTAGTCATTGGGTAATGGAACAGCAGCCCGGTGTGTCGGAGCCCGGGCTGCACTTTTTTGTTTTAAACCATAATAATAATAGTCTAGTCTAACCCCCAGGAAGCCGCCCAACATCAACAGGCTATTCGGTGCGTGGCGACACCGAGGGGTATACCGAAGCCAAAGGATGTAAGTCGGTCGGCAACCTTCACAGGTCCATCCTCTGGAGGCAATTTGGACGGCTGCCTCCGGAAATGTCGGCTGCGGGCCCTAAGGCTAACCACCTGACGGGCCCTATCTTCGGGTTCGACCACCTCGAAGGAAAAGCACCCACACCGAGCCGGTTTCGGAAGCCGGCGTTGGGCAAGGTGGCGGTGCTTCGATTTGCCCTGATGACGACCCCCGCAATGACATGGACCGTTTTAGGTGGACGACGGAGCTCAAGGATGACCTGCTGAGCTGCTACGAGAGCAGTAGCCCGCGCCGTAGGGGATACATGTCCCGCATGTATGAGAGGTGGTGTGAAATGCACCCAGAGCATAGCACGCTTACCTCTCAGAATTTGCGAGATTATGTATCATACCTCCGGAGGCAGGGATATGTTCGTGCTCCAGCTCAGCCTGCCCCTTCGGCGGACGGAAGGCCTGTTAACCAGGCTGAAAGTTCGCCGGTAAGGCCCGCTGAGAGGGAAATCAACCAAATCGTCTCACCTGGGGATTTCAGAGACCGAAGGGCCTTGCATAACAACGGAAGGTCCTTGAAGCTGGCAGATTTAAAGAGAGAGGATGAGGTTGTTGGTGAACGTCTATCGGAGGCCTCTGACATTTGGAGCATCAATTGCGAAATTTACGCTGCGGCTCTGAGGCTAGCTAGACAGGGGAGAGTGAGAGACTCTCCTGTTGAGAGAGCACAGAGACGGGTGCGCCAAATGGAAGCGAAAATCCAGTTGGCTCGCCAGGAAGCATCCCGTATCCAGTGTGTGATGGAATATAGAGCGGCTGGGAAGCCATTTACGCGCCGAGTGCGCCAGGTAGCCTACGGGTTGAGGCGCGACCATCATACACTCAGTCAAGCGGTACTGGTTGTTGTCAAGCAACACTGTCTTGACAGGATACGGATGCTAATCGCTGCTAAGCGATCGTTGGTGGCGCGGGCGAGAGGTCTGGAACAGAACAGAATGTTCTACGAAAGACCTTCTCGCCTTTTCCAACACCCGCCTCCAGCCATAGAGCAGCCGCCAACTGCTGATCGCGTGGAGGCCTTTTGGAGGGACATTTACGAACAGCCCAAACCTCTCTCAGCAGACACTCCGGCCTTGGCGCAGTTCGAGTCCGTTTGTAGGAGGACTCCTAACTTAAATGTACTGCGTCACCCGATAAACACGGAAGAAATTCTTGACGCCTTACGAGGCGCAAAGAATTTCGCAGCTCCTGGCCCGGATGGCATAAACACGGTGGAAAAAATTCCCCAGTTGCCACCGGCATTTAGCTAGAGTTTTTAACTCGTGGCTAAATCAGGAGCAGCCAATTCCGGCTTGGTTTGTCAAGGGTCGAACCGTGCTTCTCCCGAAGACCGGAGATTTGTCTGATCCCAAAAACTACAGGCCAGTAACATGTCTGAACGCATGTTACAAGCTCTTCACCAGAATCTTGTACATGCGTCTCCTTCAAGCTGTGAATCCTGTATTTCTCGACGTGTATGAACAGAGAGGGTCAAAGAAAGGAGTAGCTGGCTGCAAGGAGAACTTGTTGATTGACCGATGTGTCACGCAGGACTCCGTGCAGTACAAGCGAAACCTTTCTATGGCCTGGATTGACTATCGCAAGGCATTCGACAGCACGTCTCATGAGCTCATTGTGCGGCTGTTGGAATGCCTCTCGGTGGATAATCAGATAGTGGGATGCATCAAACAACTGATGCCACTCTGGAAGACCCGGTTCACTATAATATCAGGTGAAACTCGGGTTCAGACAGAGTTGGTGTCATTGAAAAGAGGTGTCTTCCAAGGAGACTCCTTGAGTCCCTTGCTCTTTTGCATCTCACTTTTGCCTCTGTCCATAGCGCTGAGAAATACTAAAGGATACAGCTGTGGCACGCCCAATAACCGGAGGCACAAGGTCACCCATCTGTTTTATATGGATGACCTAAAAATCTATGCCTCCGGCCAACGCGAACTACAACAATCGCTGAGGGTGGTGCAGGAGTACAGTCATGCTATCGGAATGGAGTTCGGGACAGACAAATGTGCATTGGTTCATCTCAAGAAAGGACGAAGCGGAGATAGTGGAGATGAGGAACAGCTCGTTGATGGGAGCATCTTGCGACAACTGCATGCCGGAGATACTTATACCTACCTTGGAGTGGCGCAGCGTCATGTCCAAGAGGCAACATTGGTTAAAGAGTGTCTCCGCCGCAAGTATTTGCACCGACTCCGGCAGATCTGGTCGTCAGAACTGTCCGGCAAGAACAAAGTCGCTGCCACAAACATGCTTGCGGTCCCATTGTTATTATACACCTTTGGTGCTATACACTGGAAAGTGAACGAGCTGAAGGAAATCGACACGAAGACCCGCAAAAGGATGAATATGGAGAGAAGCCTGCATCCTAAGTCCTCTGTCCCGCGAATATACCTCCCGCGACACCTGGGAGGGCGTGGACTATTGAGTTTGGAGCGTCTGCACAACAGAGTAGTACTGGCCACTGCCTGCTATGTAACGAACAGCACCGATCCCCTGATCCGCTTCGTGCGAGAGCACGAGAATGCGGGAAAAGGAGCCTTTCTTTTTAGCGCAGCGAAACGAGCAGCCGAGGAGCTCAGCCTCACACTCGACTTCAAGCGGAGGTGTCAGCAGTCCATTACGGAACTTGCTCCCGCAGAATTAAAAGCCCACATTAAAACTGCCGAAGTCGACTTCCTCTTAAGACTTCATAAAGATAAGCCTATGCATGGAATCTTCTACAAACATCTAGAAGAGCATGGCTTGTCTGAGCAGTTAACCTTCTCTTTCCTAAGGTCTAGTGGGTTGAAGTCGGAGACTGAGGGCTTTATAATGGCCTGCCAAGACGGTGTCTTCAACACCTTGGTATACCGTAGAAGGGTTATGGGTGTAGATGTACCCGACACCCATTGTAGAGCTTGCCGACAGGCGCCAGAGACGCTTATGCATCTCTTATCGGCGTGTAAGACGTACGCTGGGACGGCTTACGTCCATCGGCACAACGCGGCTCTACGAGTGCTCTACTATCATTTAAGGCACTCATACGGTATCGATGAGACACCGGTGCTGCCATACGCTCCAGGGGATATAGAGTCCGTTGTGGAGAACGAGAGATGCCGGATTTACTGGAACTACTCGTTCCCCACGCTCGAGCTTGTACAGGCAAACAAGCCCGACATAGTCCTTCTCGACCACCAACAGAAGACGATGTTCGTTATTGAGTTTTCGGCGCCTGCCGAAGTGAACATCGTCTCTAAGGAGGAGGAAAAGCGGACCAAATATCAGGAGTTGCTCGGACAACTTCGCAGGCTCTGGCCAGACTACACTGTAAGTCTGCTGGTTATGGTCATTGGATCCCTAGGTGGAATGAGGAATACGCTGCTCTCTGCACTGCGCAAAATACCGGTGTGCCGTGCGGCGGCGCACATCTTAGCCGCCAGAATGCAGAAGGCAGTCATCCTTGGGTCCCTTCGTCTACTTAGGGCGCACGATTCGCGGACCCAGTGATTGCTCACCTCACGGTGTGAGGAGTAGTCATTGGGTAATGGAACAGCAGCCCGGTGTGTCGGAGCCCGGGCTGCACTTTTTTGTTTTAAACCATAATAATAATAGTCTAGTCTAACCCCCAGGAAGCCGCCCAACATCAACAGGCTATTCGGTGCGTGGCGACACCGAGGGGTATACCGAAGCCAAAGGATGTAAGTCGGTCGGCAACCTTCACAGGTCCATCCTCTGGAGGCAATTTGGACGGCTGCCTCCGGAAATGTCGGCTGCGGGCCCTAAGGCTAACCACCTGACGGGCCCTATCTTCGGGTTCGACCACCTCGAAGGAAAAGCACCCACACCGAGCCGGTTTCGGAAGCCGGCGTTGGGCAAGGTGGCGGTGCTTCGATTTGCCCTGATGACGACCCCCGCAATGACATGGACCGTTTTAGGTGGACGACGGAGCTCAAGGATGACCTGCTGAGCTGCTACGAGAGCAGTAGCCCGCGCCGTAGGGGATACATGTCCCGCATGTATGAGAGGTGGTGTGAAATGCACCCAGAGCATAGCACGCTTACCTCTCAGAATTTGCGAGATTATGTATCATACCTCCGGAGGCAGGGATATGTTCGTGCTCCAGCTCAGCCTGCCCCTTCGGCGGACGGAAGGCCTGTTAACCAGGCTGAAAGTTCGCCGGTAAGGCCCGCTGAGAGGGAAATCAACCAAATCGTCTCACCTGGGGATTTCAGAGACCGAAGGGCCTTGCATAACAACGGAAGGTCCTTGAAGCTGGCAGATTTAAAGAGAGAGGATGAGGTTGTTGGTGAACGTCTATCGGAGGCCTCTGACATTTGGAGCATCAATTGCGAAATTTACGCTGCGGCTCTGAGGCTAGCTAGACAGGGGAGAGTGAGAGACTCTCCTGTTGAGAGAGCACAGAGACGGGTGCGCCAAATGGAAGCGAAAATCCAGTTGGCTCGCCAGGAAGCATCCCGTATCCAGTGTGTGATGGAATATAGAGCGGCTGGGAAGCCATTTACGCGCCGAGTGCGCCAGGTAGCCTACGGGTTGAGGCGCGACCATCATACACTCAGTCAAGCGGTACTGGTTGTTGTCAAGCAACACTGTCTTGACAGGATACGGATGCTAATCGCTGCTAAGCGATCGTTGGTGGCGCGGGCGAGAGGTCTGGAACAGAACAGAATGTTCTACGAAAGACCTTCTCGCCTTTTCCAACACCCGCCTCCAGCCATAGAGCAGCCGCCAACTGCTGATCGCGTGGAGGCCTTTTGGAGGGACATTTACGAACAGCCCAAACCTCTCTCAGCAGACACTCCGGCCTTGGCGCAGTTCGAGTCCGTTTGTAGGAGGACTCCTAACTTAAATGTACTGCGTCACCCGATAAACACGGAAGAAATTCTTGACGCCTTACGAGGCGCAAAGAATTTCGCAGCTCCTGGCCCGGATGGCATAAACACGGTGGAAAAAATTCCCCAGTTGCCACCGGCATTTAGCTAGAGTTTTTAACTCGTGGCTAAATCAGGAGCAGCCAATTCCGGCTTGGTTTGTCGAGGGTCGAACCGTGCTTCTCCCGAAGACCGGAGATTTGTCTGATCCCAAAAACTACAGGCCAGTAACATGTCTGAACGCATGTTACAAGCTCTTCACCAGAATCTTGTACATGCGTCTCCTTCAAGCTGTGAATCCTGTATTTCTCGACGTGTATGAACAGAGAGGGTCAAAGAAAGGAGTAGCTGGCTGCAAGGAGAACTTGTTGATTGACCGATGTGTCACGCAGGACTCCGTGCAGTACAAGCGAAACCTTTCTATGGCCTGGATTGACTATCGCAAGGCATTCGACAGCACGTCTCATGAGCTCATTGTGCGGCTGTTGGAATGCCTCTCGGTGGATAATCAGATAGTGGGATGCATCAAACAACTGATGCCACTCTGGAAGACCCGGTTCACTATAATATCAGGTGAAACTCGGGTTCAGACAGAGTTGGTGTCATTGAAAAGAGGTGTCTTCCAAGGAGACTCCTTGAGTCCCTTGCTCTTTTGCATCTCACTTTTGCCTCTGTCCATAGCGCTGAGAAATACTAAAGGATACAGCTGTGGCACGCCCAATAACCGGAGGCACAAGGTCACCCATCTGTTTTATATGGATGACCTAAAAATCTATGCCTCCGGCCAACGCGAACTACAACAATCGCTGAGGGTGGTGCAGGAGTACAGTCATGCTATCGGAATGGAGTTCGGGACAGACAAATGTGCATTGGTTCATCTCAAGAAAGGACGAAGCGGAGATAGTGGAGATGAGGAACAGCTCGTTGATGGGAGCATCTTGCGACAACTGCATGCCGGAGATACTTATACCTACCTTGGAGTGGCGCAGCGTCATGTCCAAGAGGCAGCATTGGTTAAAGAGTGTCTCCGCCGCAAGTATTTGCACCGACTCCGGCAGATCTGGTCGTCAGAACTGTCCGGCAAGAACAAAGTCGCTGCCACAAACATGCTTGCGGTCCCATTGTTATTATACACCTTTGGTGCTATACACTGGAAAGTGAACGAGCTGAAGGAAATCGACACGAAGACCCGCAAAAGGATGAATATGGAGAGAAGCCTGCATCCTAAGTCCTCTGTCCCGCGAATATACCTCCCGCGACACCTGGGAGGTCGTGGACTATTGAGTTTGGAGCGTCTGCACAACAGAGTAGTACTGGCCACTGCCTGCTATGTAACGAACAGCACCGATCCCCTGATCCGCTTTGTGCGAGAGCACGAGAATGCGGGAAAAGGAGCCTTTCTTTTTAGCGCAGCGAAACGAGCAGCCGAGGAGCTCAGCCTCACACTCGACTTCAAGCGGAGGTGTCAGCAGTCCATTACGGAACTTGCTCCCGCAGAATTAAAATCCCACCTTAAAACTGCCGAAGTCGACTTCCTTTTAAGACTTCATAAAGATAAGCCAATGCATGGAATCTTCTACAAACATCTGGAAGAGCATGGCTTGTCTGAGCAGTTGACCTTCTCTTTCCTAAGGTCTAGTGGGTTGAAGTCGGAGACTGAGGGCTTTATAATGGCTTGCCAAGACGGTGTCTTCAACACCTTGGTGTACCGTAAAAGGGTTATGGGTGTAGATGTACCCGACACCCATTGTAGAGCTTGCCGACAGGCGCCAGAGACGCTTATGCATCTCTTGTCGGCGTGTAAGACGTACGCTGGGACGGCTTACGTCCATCGGCACAATGCGGCTCTACGAGTGCTCTACTATCATTTGAGGCACTCATACGGTATCGATGAGACACCGGTGCTGCCATACGCTCCAGGGGATATAGAGTCCGTTGTGGAGAACGAGAGATGCCGGATTTACTGGAACTACTCGTTCCCCACGCTCGAGCTTGTACAGGCAAACAAGCCCGACATAGTCCTTCTCGACCACCAACAGAAGACGATGTTCGTTATTGAGTTTTCGGCGCCTGCCGAGGTGAACATCGTCTCTAAGGAGGAGGAAAAGCGGACCAAATATCAGGAGTTGCTCGGACAACTTCGCAGGCTCTGGCCAGACTACACTGTAAGTCTGCTGGTTATGGTCATTGGATCCCTAGGTGGAATGAGGAATACGCTGCTCTCTGCACTGCGCAAAATACCGGTGTGTCGTGCGGCGGCGCACATCTTAGCCGCCAGAATGCAGAAGGCAGTCATCCTTGGGTCCCTTCGTCTACTTAGGGCGCACGATTCGCGGACCCAGTGATTGCTCACCTCACGGTGTGAGGAGTAGTCATTGGGTAATGGAACAGCAGCCCGGTGTGTCGGAGCCCGGGCTGCACTTTTTTGTTTTAAACATAATAATAGTCTAGTCTACACTGTAAGTCTGCTGGTTATGGTCATTGGATCCCTAGGTGGAATGAGGAATACGCTGCTCTCTGCACTGCGCAAAATACCGGTGTGCCGTGCGGCGGCGCACATCTTAGCCGCCAGAATGCAGAAGGCAGTCATCCTTGGGTCCCTTCGTCTACTTAGGGCGCACGATTCGCGGACCCAGTGATTGCTCACCTCACGGTGTGAGGAGTAGTCATTGGGTAATGGAACAGCAGCCCGGTGTGTCGGAGCCCGGGCTGCACTTTTTTGTTTTTATTGACATAATAATAGCTTTATTGTCCAACAGTTACCCATTTACAGGACAATGTAGCACAAATATTACAAAACAAAGGTATCAAAAGTAAAAAAGTTTAAATCAACAGATCATAACACAAAGTGAAACTTCGCTTCCCTAATTAGCGATTTTAAGGTACAATTAAAAATATCACAGTTTGGGCTGATTCTATTATAATTACTACACATAATATAAAAAGGTGATTTGAGCAGCATGTTTGTTTTTGGCTTTGGTGGTTTAAAAGTATAATGTGTACGGGAGGTAAATGGTCTTACATTCAAATTAATTTGTTGCAGCAGACTAGAACTATCGATCATATTGTTCAATAGCTTGAATAATAATACGAGAAAAGCAATGGTTCTACGCAATTCCAATGGTTCCATCTCCGTGCGAAAACATAACTGATTGTTGGGAACACCCCTCTCGGGATACGTGCCATCAACTTTAAATAACAAAAATTTCATAAATCGTCTCTGCACATTTTCGATGGTGCGCTTATGACAATCATAGAAAGGAGACCATATAATACTTGCATACTCTAACTTTGATCGTACATGAGTATAGTAAAGTAGCTTCATTGCTGCGATGTTATAGAAGCCTTTGCAGTTTCTCACAATAAAGCCGTACATTTTCAAGGAGTCTGATACTTTATCGGATATGTGTTCATTGAATGTTAGTTTATGATCGAATATTACGCCCAAATCCTTAATATTGTTACATCTTGTCAAAAGCTGTCCCTTGCTATTGTAAGAGAAAGAAATAGTAGACTTCTTCCTCGTGTAGCTAATAATTTTACACTTGCCTATATTGAGACTAAGTTTGTTTGTTTCACACCAAGCATCCACTAGATCTAACTGTGCTTGGAGGGCAAGACAATCCTGGGTATCATTTATTACTTTATACAGCTTTAAATCGTCTGCAAAGCATAATATTTCACATTCTAGACTTTCGCATAAATCGTTAATAAATAACAAAAAAAGAAGAGGGCCTAAATTCGATCCTTGTGGCACCCCAGAACATGCAAGGTATGACTCTGATTTATGTCCGTTGTAAGTGACATATTGCCTCCTGTTGAATAAGTATGATTTAATAAACTTGAGTGCATGATCTGAGAAACCAAAATATTTAAGCCGAACAAGCAGGACACTATGATCGATCTTATCAAAGGCCTTAGAGAAATCCGTATATATAACGTCGACTTGCTTGGTAGCGTCAAGGGCTTCTGATATGAACTGCGTGATAGTAACTAAATTCGTTACCGTAGAACGGTTCACAACAAATCCATGCTGATACAAAGAAAGTTCGTTATGGATTGAGTGGTAGACGCGATTATATATAACTATCTCAAAGACCTTTGAAAACATTGATAATATAGATATTGGTCTATAATTTGTAATTTCAGTTCTCACACCATTCTTAAAAACTGGACACACTTTAGCTATTTTCCAGTATTCCGGGTATTTGTTGGTGGAGACACATAGATTGAAAAATTGCGTAAGCATAGTTACAAATGCTCCGGCACAGTCTTTAAGAAGGAATGACGGGACCTTGTCTGGGCCTGCTGTCATCTTATTTTTTAATTTTTTCAAAGCTAACATAACCTCATCACTACTTATTTGACCAAAATGAATATGAGCTGAACTACTTGAAACCCTATGCTCTAAATTACCATCATCTGAGCTGGCATCTACATAAACACTTTTGAAAAAATTTCCGAATGCATTTACTATATCCATAGGGTCGGTAAATTCATTGTCATCATAAGACATCATTCCTGGTATTCTTGTTGTCTTGTTCTTGGAATGTATGTAAGACCAAAATCTTTGTGGACTCTCAGAAAGTGATGACTGAATTTGATCAATATATACTTCATATGCATCTTTTATTTGTATTTTTATTAGACCCCTTAAACGCTTAAATTCAAGTAAATCATGCATATAACCTAGTTTTTTAAATCTACGTCTATGTTTCGCTTTTAGCTTGATGTTTTTTATAATTTCTGCTTTATACCAAGGTGGATATTGACGACTGAAGTTTCTAAATGTAGGTACATATTTGTCAAAAATATTATTTAGCCTCACATAGATATTGCTAAGCACTGAATCAACATCTGTGGTAGTGAAAAGGTCACTCCACTCTGTTTCAAATATCTCTCTATATAAGGCTGGAAAATCTGCTTTCCGAAAATTATAGGTCTTTTCAAAAGTGTTTGGTTTAAACTTTGCTTGCTTGACGAATATATTCTGCATTTCTATATTCAACGCTGGATGATGGTTATCTTCAGCAAGCAAGGGCTCCTCATCATGAGTTACTTTACATGTAAAGTGCGAGAACACTAGATCTAGCAAACGATTCAAATGATTAGACACGGTGTTATACTGCTTCAAGCTAAGCAAATCTGCATAATTTAATAAAGCTCCTGTTTTTGGATCTAAACGATTCTTTTCGATATAACGTGGCACATTAAAATCACCCAATAGTACTGTGCTGCCTGTATTCAGATAGTCAAGTTGTTCTAAGGCTTCGAAGAAGGAAGTGAATGAATCTAAATCTAACTTATCCGGTATGTACAAAATAACTACAAAAAATGTCCTATATCCTAAAAAGCATTTAACTATCAATAAGTCTATACTAGGAAATTGTATATCAAATGCAGACACATCAATAACTTTTGAGTGTATGAAATCCCTTACAGCTAAAAGCACACCTCCACCTGTAGTTTTTTTGATAATGTCAAACTTACGATCCTTACGATGTACACAGTAGTTTTGAGGAAACAACTCCGAGCTAGAGACGCTATCATTTAACCAAGTTTCACTCAATGCCACTAAGTCAAATTCACTTTCACTTATAGCTACACTAAACAAATCAATTTTGCTATTCAAGCCACGCACGTTTTGGTAGTAGCATGAAATGTCTCTTTGATTTGAGGTCACGGAACTGCTGGACAGATTCAGTTTAAAGCCTTGACTATTTTGTATGTTCCATTAAAATATTTAATCTTATATTTCACTGAACCCGACGAGTTCATCTCTTGCATTTCAGCCTGTAGCTTCTTGAAGTGTTCTGTCTGTCTTCGTGTTTTGTCGAAAGAGATTGATATCTTCTCGTAGCGACTTTTTTTCAAATTTCTGGCCTTCCTAATCAAGTTTAAGACTTGATGCTCATCTTGAAGGACTAGCTTTACTGGCCTGTTCTTGCCAGCTGTGAAGCGACCAAGTCTGATCGGTACTGGAGTTTCAGACGTCCATTCTGGCTCAACAGTTTTTAAGATATTGAGAATCTCAGACTTATCCTTCGCCTGCCGGGCTTCAGGAGTTTCACGTTGATCAGATTCTGGCAAGCCAAATATAATCATATTTCGCTTGCGAGAAATTCGCTCGTTCATTTCCTCAATTGCATCTTCGATGTCAAAATCACTGGACTGAGCTCTCAACTTCAGGTTTTCGGCCTTCATGGCTCTGATATCTTCCTGAAGAGATAGAATTAAGGCCTTTAGATCGTTGATTTGGCTACCAATATGCCTGCACGAAGTACAAGACCAACTATATCCTTTATCTGGATCACTCAGGATTTTCAGTTCCTCAGCTGACAGATTGACGCACTGATGCCTGAAGACTTTCATACATACATTACACTCAATCATCTGAGTTGATTTGTATGATTTGGTACAGCAAGCACAAATAAAGTTAGACGGCATCTTGATACGCCACTGACAGGTTATTGGCCACGCAAGTAATGTAAACACAACCTCGATTTAATCAAAATTATTAATCCAAATTGCTGTTAATGACTCCGAACTTCTTCCTGCGGACTCAGTAGCCACTAACTCACAACTGGGAAACGTTTCAAAAATTTAACTGCACTTGTTATCGGAAAACAACAATAATATCCGGGAGCGAACAATGCACATGTATACCTTCGAATACCAGCGGCGGATGGTTATGGATCATTTTAAAAATTTTTTAAAACAATAGCTTCTTCTAAGGATGCCTTTTGCTGCAAAAAGATATAAATACCATTATTTGCTAGCTCAAAGATAAGAGAATGTCGGTAAACGTCAAAAAATGTTTCGTTATGACCTTCACACAGAGCACAACTACAACATTAATGAGGTAGTCCTAGAGCGCAAACGTGAAATAAAAGACCTAGGAGTTACCTTTCAGAGGAACATGAGGTCCAATTTCCATTATATCTAAATAGTAAGTATATATCTGGGGCTTATTATTAGAAATAGTAAATATAGTGGACTAGAACCAGTTATAAGGCCATACCATACGCTAGCGAGACCGTACCTATGTAGAGTATGCAATCACAATTGAAAACACACAACATTACATAAATGACCTTCAGAGAGGATCAAAACCGGCATGCATACGAAAAAGACACAGCGAAGCCCCGCAGTCGGCAGCTGTAATCGGGTACAAAAAATATCCAATGCTACATAAATATCCAATACTGACCTTGACAAATATTTCGAAATCAGTGTCTATAAGCACAATGTAAACCTAAAAGACTCACGGTTACACAACAGCCCATTTAAAAAGCCCTTCACATACGATCACAATTGAAAACACACAACGTTACTAAATGATCTTTAGAGAGGATCAGAACCGGCACCCATAAGAACAACCCACATCAAAGCTCAAGGTTATTCGCCCCCCATTTAAATGACCTCGGGAGTCCATTATAATGAGAAGGAATTTCAACTAAAACCACAGTAATCTCAAAAACAAGTCTTATGAAGTGACTGGTGAAATGGAGCACAGAAAACTTCAAGGTTACACAAACAACCAATACAAACACTAACGACAAATATTTCGGAATCAGTGTCTATAAGCACAATTATACACCTAAAAACCTCAAGGTTACCTAACGCCCATTTAAAAAGCCCTTCAGACACGATAAAAATTGAAAACACAACGTTGCACAATGACCTTCAGGGAGGTTCAGAACCGGCACCCATAAGAAAAACCCACGTTAATGCTCAAGCTTATCCACACCCTATTTTAATGACATCGGGAGGATCACAACCGGCACCCATATGAAAAACACACAACGTTGCTCAGTGTTATCCCCACCCCATTTTAAAAGCCCTTCAGATACGATCACAATTGAAAACACACTACGAAGCACACACATAATGACCTTCAGAGAGGATAACAACCGGTATGCGAAAGGAAAGGGCACAATGAGGCCCCGCAATCGACGGCTGTAATCGGTTACAAAAAATCTTCAATGCTACACAAATAACCAATGCTAGCCTTGACAAATATTGCGAAACCAGCCGCTATAAGCACAACGTAACCGAAAAAGCTCAAGGTTACCCAACACCTCATTTAAAAAACACACAACGAAGCACACGGCTATCCACACCCCATACCCACGTCAATACAGCTCATGAAATATGGAAACCAAGGTCATACCCACCCCATTTGAATGACCTTCAGGGAGGATCAGAACCGGCATATCTATACTACTATGAGCTTATGTTCGTTGGTTCAGCTTATTATATTTTTTCTTTTATTTTTTTTTCGTAATTATTAAATATGAGATAGCAGTCTCACATTGATTTTGTCAGTCATCACGTTACAGTGTCAACAAGACAAGCAATGCTTTTAGTTTGGCACTGGAGTGTTCCTGATGGGATCAATGTGAGTATGTTTCTTCAGATGTTTTGTTTATAGGGTTATATATATCGAATATATGGTATGTTTATAGCGTACATGTATGGGTTCAATGGTGCTGTATAGCACTTTTTCTTCAGTATATTTTTTTTCTGTCATAGTCATGTTTTTTTTTTCCACAAACAAGGGCTGTGACCCTTATGTGGCTGTCCTATGTATTTATGGGTATGAAAAATAATTATTTGTTATTTGCTTATATTGAATAAATACATTTTTCTATTCTATTCTATTCTATTTAGAAAATGAAAGCGGCGATTGAACTGGTTTGCATTTCTTTGTGAAAATCAGCAGTTTTTAACGTTTAGAATATAAAGCCTGACATGGCAAACCTTGTCCAAACTTGCGTAACCCTGACATTGACCTTCGAAGTGCCCCACTTACATACTCATTCCAGATACATCACAAAGATTTGGATAAGTGGGGCAAAGCACCGCCACTCGTATGTAGCGACACGTCTCAGAATGACAGATGCAAAACAAACTTTCTTCGCCCTAATCTCTAAACTTGGAGTCAAAACGTAATCACCATAACGTAGATATTAATCTGGTAGCAAAGCGTAAACTTAAGCTTTTCATATTTTTCGAACAACGAAGTACATAGGTTCTCTCGAAACCAGATTAAATCAGGACGCTATGGGGTAAACTTGTTCCGAGGAAAGTTTTCATGAACTTCGCTTTGCCGACGATCGAAATACACCCGGTTTTCTTCACTCGAGGCATATCAGTGTTGTTCTTGTAAGCAGCAAGTACGTTACTCTGATACTGTTATAATCACTATTTCACAATCGCTAATTTAGCTAAAGCAATTAGGTTTTTACATTTCTTTGCGATAAATAGAAGGATATTATACAGGGTGTCCCAAAAAATAGTGTCAAGCGGAAGTCCAGAGATAGAGCACACCTAGAAGTATCTGAATCACCCCCATATATGTTATGCAATTTTTTGTAGTTTCCGAGTTATGATTTTTTTTTCTGAATTTTGGGGAATTTCCTACCTCAACAACATAAAACTGTTCCAAAAGAAAAATTTAAAGACTTTCCCAAATATCTTTTTTGGTAGTTAATTCTCAAGAGTTTACTGTTTATACATAAAATAATCGGCTTCATAACTTTGATGAAAGTCATAAAAATTTTAGTGTAAAGTGAAAAATTTACGATCTGATAATTATGACTTAAATCTTTGACTCGCAATTAAAAATCCAAAGAGGTGATTTCATGATTTCTAAGCAGGTCTAAAAACTTCTTCAGACTCTCAGCTATCACAGCCATTGAAAAAAAGTACTACTTCATGGGGCCACTTTCGCTCCAATCGACCCTCAAAGACAAGAGGCGAAAATTTCTTGAAATTTGCGATGTGATTTTCAATTCATCAATAACTTATGTTAACGCGCTAATAGCAGAATGATTGTCAGTACCGCAACAATAAACGTTAAAAACGGTCCATAAATTAAACATTAATAAAAAAGATCCTATTTCTTGCTAAAAAACCACAAAGAACGCATTCTTCAAAACCGGCTTTTACCTGAGCAACAACAAAAAGGGCTAACGCTAACGCAGCAAACGATGGCGATGTTAAAAAGAGATAGCTATGATATTGTTGTGATGTCTTTTCAAAATATGTCATTGCATAGGTTGTTTTCGTTGTCTTTATTTAGTCGTCTGTCTGTCTTTGCGGCTTTAAAACGATACGCTTTTGTTTGGATTGGTGTTATTTCTGTTGTCTGACTACTTGGCTATTCCTACGGACCTTGAGTGCACGACAACTGAATTTAACGATGCTGTTTTCTGCAAAAAACTATACAACAAATGGATAGGTCGTGGTGGACCCACTGAGTGGCCGCCACGGTCAGCTGACTTAAATCCGATAGAGTTTTTTGTTTGGGACTACTACAAAAACATAGTTTATGCTAAAGAGTGTCGAAACATCAGCGAATTGCGCAACAAACTAACACAGGATGAAGAAACAATAAAAAACAATCGAAGAGCTTTTGCTAATTTAAAAAACAATTTTTTCAGAAGATGTAGATTATGCATCGAACAAGAAGGTAGACATTTTGAAAATTTCTTGTGAAATTTAATAAACTTAGTGAAGAAATTTGATAATTTTCCACTTACAAAAAAGAAGTCGTACATGTAAAAAAATCTTAGTAAAATGACACAGGTGGTCATCTATCGATATTCTGGGCGCAGTGAACGTTTGTTATTGCGGCACTGACAATCATTCCGCTATTAGCACCCTAAACTTAGTTATTGTTTCATTTAAAATCCCATCGCTAATTTCAAGAAATCTCGACCTCTTGTCGTTGAACGTCGATTGGAGACAAAGTAGCCCCATTAAGTGCTCCTTTTTTTTAATGATTATGATAGCTGAGAGTCTGAAGAAGTTTTTAGACCTGAATAGAAATCATGAAATCACCTCTTTAGATTTTTAATTGCGAGTTGAAAATCTAAGTCATAATTAACAAAACGTAAATTTTTCACTTTACACTAAAATTTTTATGACTCTCATCAAAGTTAAGAAGCCGATTATTTTACGTATGAACAACAAACTCTTGGAGATTAACTAGCGAAAAAGATAATTTGGAAATGTCTTTTAATTTCTCTTTTGGGACAGTTTTAAGTCGTCGAGGTAGAGAATTCTCTAGAATTTAGAAAAAAATTCATAACTCGGAAACTACAAAGAATTGCATAACATATATGGGGGTGATTCAGACACCTCTAGGTGTGCTCTATCTCTGGACTTCCGCTTGACACTATTTTTTGGGACACCCTGTATAAGTTTACAGAAAATTTTGCAATAATTCAATAGTTCTAACAAAATAACAATTAATTTCTTAATCCAGACACTCCAATTGCTCCCGAACAAAACCGAGTGAGTGTGACGTCACAATGTCAGTTTTCACCCATTACAGTTTATTCAGAGATAATAGGTCTGTTTTACTTCCCACACCGATAGGTGAGGGGAGTATTGTGATCGCGAAAATTTTCGATTTTGAGATAATACGTTTTTTGGGCGTTTTATGATGTGTACATAACGAAAATCCACGTCACTCATTTCCGTCGGTCTGTCTGTCGGTCTGTCTGTCGGTCTGTCTGTCGGTCTGTCTGTCGGTCTGTCGGTCTGTCTGTCTGTCTGTCGCGTTTTTCTACCCTCGTAATCTCAGTAACCGCTGCATGGATTGTGATGAAATTTGGGCAGCGGTATGCTGTGGGGTCGTAGTAGGTAATGTTCCTATAATTTTGAAAATCGGTGCATAGGCGGCGGAGTAATTAGCAAAAAACAAAAAAATTAAATATCGCTGAAACTTCGTTTTTAGGCGTTTTAGGGGTCCCTGATCATTTTCTACTTTTTTTTGGGTGGGGGTGAAATTGGGGTGGTTGGGGGGTGGGGGGTTGTAAAATTGAAAAATTTGTTGCTTTCATAATAGACTGTCCACTGACCTGTGAAGGAAGACCTGGCGACATAAATAACGTTTTTAGGTCCATCCGAACATTGACTTTGCCTATTACAGAAAGCAAAGGACAGAATCTTTTTTGATGTAAACATACGAGAGTATTGCGTCAGATCGTTGTAACGAGGAAACTGTTGAATTGATTTTAATGAAATTTTGAAACGGCATTACTACCATGGCGAAGATTGAAAACGCGTATGGTTTTGATAAATCGTGCCAGTGGCGGCGCAGAAATAATAAAAAAACTAAAAATATAAAAACAGCTCAAACTTCGTTTTTAAGCGTTTTAGAGGTTCCTCATCATTTTCTGCGTTTTTTTGGGTGGGGGTGAAATTGGGGTGGCTGGGGGTTAAAAAACTAAAAAAATTCTTGTACTCATAATAGGCTGTCCACTAACCTGTGAAGGAGTGAAGGAAGATCTAGCGACACAAATCTCCTTTTTAGGTGCATCCGAACATTGCCTAGCCTATTACAGAAACTAAGGGACTTAGAATTTTGTGTATACTATACGAAAATTTATTGGTCTAAATCGTTTTGTATTTTGTAACGTGGACACTATTAAATTGATCCTAATGAAATTTTGACACAGTATATTGTTACCGTGGTGAGAATGGAAAACGCGTATGTTTGTTAAAAATCGTGTCAGTGGCAGCGTAGCAATAATCAAAGAACGCGACAAGTATGAAAGCAACTCAAATTCGGTAGTTTTTAGATGTTTTAGGGGTTCCTGATCATTTCCTACCAGTTTTTTGGGTGGGGGTGAAAGTGAGGTGGTTGGGGGGGGGGTTGTAAAACTGAGAAGTTTGTAGTATCGATAATAGGCTGTCCATTGACCTGTGAAGGAAAGACCTAGCGGCATAAGACAATTTTAGGGGGGGGGGTTGGCAATTATTTGGTTGCAAGGAATCTTAGACTAAAGCTTCATGCTATGGGAAAATAACAAACTGGTATCAGCGTAATGTGTGGGAAGTACTGAGTCAATCAACTTGACTTCATTTTTTACAGAGAATCACAAACCAGTCAGAGCCAATCAGTATTCCCCATTGCAGTTGTCAAACTATTTCTGACTAGTACTGGCCAATCAAATTGACGCTGACTAGTTTGTGATTGCTGTAAAAACAGACCTATTATGTGCAGTGTTTTGATCCACTATTCTGTTGTCATTTTACTTCCCACACCGATAGGTGAGGGGAGTATTGTGATCGCGAAAATTTTCGATTTTGAGATAATACGTTTTTTGGGCGTTTTATGATGTGTACATAACGAAAATCCACGTCACTCATTTCCGTCGGTCTGTCTGTCGGTCTGTCTGTCGGTCTGTCTGTCGGTCTGTCTGTCGGTCTGTCGGTCTGTCGGTCTGTCTGTCTGTCTGTCGCGTTTTTCTACCCTCGTAATCTCAGTAACCGCTGCATGGATTGTGATGAAATTTGGGCAGCGGTATGCTGTGGGGTCGTAGTAGGTAATGTTCCTATAATTTTGAAAATCGGTGCATAGGCGGCGGAGTAATTAGCAAAAAACAAAAAAATTAAATATCGCTGAAACTTCGTTTTTAGGCGTTTTAGGGGTCCCTGATCATTTTCTACTTTTTTTTGGGTGGGGGTGAAATTGGGGTGGTTGGGGGGTGGGGGGTTGTAAAATTGAAAAATTTGTTGCTTTCATAATAGACTGTCCACTGACCTGTGAAGGAAGACCTGGCGACATAAATAACGTTTTTAGGTCCATCCGAACATTGACTTTGCCTATTACAGAAAGCAAAGGACTTAGAATCTTTTTTGATGTAAACATACGAGAGTATTGCGTCAGATCGTTGTAACGAGGAAACTGTTGAATTGATTTTAATGAAATTTTGAAACGGCATTACTACCATGGCGAAGATTGAAAACGCGTATGGTTTTGATAAATCGTGCCAGTGGCGGCGCAGAAATAATAAAAAAACTAAAAATATAAAAACAGCTCAAACTTCGTTTTTAAGCGTTTTAGAGGTTCCTCATCATTTTCTGCGTTTTTTTGGGTGGGGGTGAAATTGGGGTGGCTGGGGGTTAAAAAACTAAAAAAATTCTTGTACTCATAATAGGCTGTCCACTAACCTGTGAAGGAGTGAAGGAAGATCTAGCGACACAAATCTCCTTTTTAGGTGCATCCGAACATTGCCTAGCCTATTACAGAAACTAAGGGACTTAGAATTTTGTGTATACTATACGAAAATTTATTGGTCTAAATCGTTTTGTATTTTGTAACGTGGACACTATTAAATTGATCCTAATGAAATTTTGACACAGTATATTGTTACCGTGGTGAGAATGGAAAACGCGTATGTTTGTTAAAAATCGTGTCAGTGGCAGCGTAGCAATAATCAAAGAACGCGACAAGTATGAAAGCAACTCAAATTCGGTAGTTTTTAGATGTTTTAGGGGTTCCTGATCATTTCCTACCAGTTTTTTGGGTGGGGGTGAAAGTGAGGTGGTTGGGGGGGGGGGGGGGTTGTAAAACTGAGAAGTTTGTAGTATCGATAATAGGCTGTCCATTGACCTGTGAAGGAAAGACCTAGCGGCATAAGACAATTTTAGGGGGGGGGGGGGGTTGGCAATTATTTGGTTGCAAGGAATCTTAGACTAAAGCTTCATGCTATGGGAAAATAACAAACTGGTATCAGCGTAATGTGTGGGAAGTACTGAGTCAATCAACTTGACTTCATTTTTTGGAATACTCGGAAATGGTGAATGTCTAACGTCAAAGGTGATCGTTCTTATTTTGTGTATTATGTTGAATACTACAGAAACAGCTCCTGATACAATGTTTTCAAATGTTTCGCAGCATGAGAAACACCGAAAAATATGATTTGAAGCAGTGTACCGAGATAAAACAAAAACAAAATCGATTGAAGTTGCCCTCACAGCATGTTCCAATTCGTCCAGCGTGATCGGAGGATTAGGTAAATCGCCTATGTATCGACCCATCCAATCCTTTACTTTTTCAATTGGCGACAAATCGGGTGATCGTCGAGGCCAGGGGAGTACCCAGACCTCAGCTTCTTGTAGGAACATCATCGATACCCTTGCAATGTGAGGACGTGCAGTATCTTTCTGGAAAAAACCCTTTTCGAGGCCTCGGACATATGGAACGGCAATTGGTTCTAACACCTCATTCACATAACGTTGCGCAGTCATTATGCCACGAGTCACAAGTAAAGGTGACTTGCTGTTGAATGCAATGGCACTCCAAACCATCAACCCAATGGAACGGTGTACACTGTACATGGCGCTCAATAGCAAACTGGAGACCATGTCGTTCACCCCGTCGTCGTTTTACACGTTGGCGTCCATCATGTGCCCCCAGACAAAACCTGGACTCGTCGGAGGAGGTCGTCTGATGCCACTCAGCATGCCATTATCGGTGTTCTTGGCACCAATTTAACCGTTGGGGACGATGAGTTGCATTGAGTGGAAGCACTAGATGTAGACGTTATAGTCCTTAAACCCATTTCACTTAATATTTGGTACACCGTGCGGATTCGAATGGACTTCCCCATAGCTGCACACCAAGCGTCAGCAACAGTTCGAGTGGATCCCATTCTGTCTCGACGGGCCAGTAGTCGTAGATGACGATCTTGCCGGTCTGTAATTCTTCTACGTACTCCAGAGCAATTCCTCTGAAAGAAACACCACGTTCCTGTTGGCCTATAATCCGACTCCGTTCAAAGGGGCTTAAATACGTAAACTGGGGCTATCGTATTCTAGGAGGCATGTTGACACAACCAATTCATCTCTTTTACACAACCAACTGGTCTCTCGCCACATTTGCAATAGATTACTATTTTCGTATGGCTTACATGCAGTGTACATAACATAGATACAGGTACATAACAAACAATAAGTGATAGCACAAAGAAAAAAACAAAAACCACAGAAAAAAATTACACATGAACTTAACTAAATATCATTATCTAAGTTCCTAATCCGGTCAAGAACTGCATCGTCAGCTTTCATAAGGTCCAACTTCCCCGATAGGAACGCAGGGGGCATTCGTCCCTAATCGTTTTTGAATCGACAAAAAGCCATGCTTTGTATTTACATGTCCAGGGATTTTTCAAGGTGCCATGTTGGTAAATAGCGTCTGAATGACCTGAAGGTATTACGCGTGAGGCAGAGATGGTACTGCCAAGCTGTCTAAAAATTTTTAATGCAATATCCCTTGTTTTCTAGGTTTTTAAATTTTACTTGCGGGTAATAAACGTATTTTTATAAAGATGCTTGAATATGTTGAAAGCGTGCTTGTTATAGACCTTTATATTCAAATATTCACAGAGAATGTTATATTTCCACTTCATATAAAATTATCGTTTTTACAAGCATCTAGTAAACATCTTGCTCCTTTGCTTAGAGCCACACAAGAGGTAAGGTTTAAATTTTCAAATTCAAATATCACATAACCTACACAAAATTTGTTTTGGAACGGAACGCACCATATCACAAATCACAGTCATGATCGGACGTAGATCTGGTCCTGTGGATCCTGCATCATGGTAGGAGATCGAGATTCAACATTATGACATCACAACTGTGGTGACCAACACTGGCGCAATAATAGTCATGTGATTTTGTTTCAGATTTTATTAATTTCTAGTCTTTTATAATTAATTTAATATAAATACACTTTAATCTTTTCACATTAAGTTCAGATAAACTGAATATTGATTGAAGATGGTAGATCCATCGAAACGTTGTATAGACGACGGAATTCCTAAACAGACTTCTTGAAGCATCTACTTTGTCCTCAGATTTCAAACAACATGATCTCATTTATTTGATGCACGAAAGTGGTGCAGAACTACTTTATCTGTTATATTATTTTTTAGTACACCTCAGCTTTCTTCTCTAAACACTATATCGATGCATTACGTGACACCCTGCACTCATTAAATCACGAAACTCCACTGCAGAAATCTTAAACAGTTTAGTTATGGCTGCTGATAACCGAATAACTCAGTAAAGTCGCGTCTTCCATTAGATTAAGCAGTAACCCGCTAATGCGGTCTTGTTTAGCACACTTTAATAGGTCATTATATGGTTGCTCGCCAGCGCTTCACGTTGCGGCAGTTTGTGCTGGTTACATAGAAGGCGGAATATGTTTTGCCGAAGAGGTTGCTGGGTTCGTAATCTAGATGTCATTCGACTAGGCAAATACTGATATATTTCTCCTTAACGTTTTTTTAACACACATATACTAGCTTCACCTGCACATTTGTTTGTTTGTATGTATGTAACGGACTGAACAAATTTAATTTATCATAACAATAGAGTAATTCAATAAGTTTGACTCATTATTCAGGATTAATTTAAGATGGACCTAGTGCGTTTGAAGGAATTCGGCAATCACTGATGAAAAGATTGCCTGCTTGTATCCAAGCTGTTGCGAGTTATTGTGAACACTTAGTGTAGATTGGGCAACTTATCATGTGCTTTTTTTTATTTAATGTAGTTGTCGCAATTTTTTTTAGCCTATGTCTTTCAAAACTCATCAAAGAATAAAATATTCTGAAAATGGTTCAAGGGATCACCCTTAAAATTTTTGCCACGTGTTTGCTAAATACCTTCTTCAACCAGAAGGGCTTCAGGTACTTCAATCTGAAGCCCCTCTGTTTGAAGAAGAAGAAGAAGAAGAAGAAGAAGAAGAAGAAGAAGAAGAAGCCTACTTCAGGTTCAAGGGATCACCCTTAAAATTTTTGCCGCGTGTTTGCTAAAAACCTTCTTCAACCAGAGGGGCTTCAGGTAATTTAGCCCCTCTAGTTATTTTCGCGATCTCTATATTATGTTACGCCCCCTCCAGAAAAATAATTATTACCATAAGGGTAATAGGTGGTCGGTGACCCAACAAATAGACACAGTACCACGAATTTGAATCCTGGCTATGCTCCTGAATGCAGGTTTTCAATAGGACGTTTATACCTTTTTGGGAATCTGAGATTGTGGGCAGGTTTTTTCAGTGGTTTGTATGGCAATATTTTGAGCTAGATATGATTGTGTTAAAACAAAAACGGACATGAGAATTATTTTATGTTTCTCAGTATCTGTTATTTCACACACAGCGTACATTTTCACCTATTCATGATGTTACTGAATCAGTGTAACCGTATGGAACTAAAATAAGTCAACATGTTACTGATTTTGAATGTAGATTTTTCTTTGTTTCGAAAAAAATGCCAGATTTTGAGTAAGTATTAGAATTCCGTTAAGATTGGAGAAAACCTCAAAAACTATTGATTTTTGCCCATACAGATATTGAGCTAATTTTGCATTTTAGCTGTACTATCATTCTCTGACAGGAGAAAAGCATAATGGATTACAAGACTAACCGTTCGAAAGGTTGTAAAATTGTATGACTCATCCCTTTATAACACCGATTGAAAAGTTTAATTACTTCTGTATTTCTAATAATTATTAGTCATCAACTGTGAACTAGCGTTGTTGGATATGTTTTGGTGGAAATAAGTATTTACAGGTTTCGTATGCCTTGTCCATACATCGCCATAGGGATGTAGCATTTTGTGTTTCCTAGTAATTTAGACATGCCATGCATTACTGGTTCTCATCTTGTATTTATCAGTTAGCCTATATTCCTTATGTTAGCGAATTATCTATGTTTAAATAATAGCTGGTATCTATATAATTGGGGGAAATAGGTTAACAGAGTCTCTAGCAGCAAGTTAAATCAGCTACGCCCACACCCGTATAAAGACTCCATCTTGGTAACCGGCAAGCGGTGATTGCAAATAGAAAGAAATTTGGCCAGGTACATGACTGCCCTAATCCTAGAGAAGACTAGAGTATAAGTGAACATGAGGAACGGTTTTATTCGCAAGCTGGTTAACTCCCAATGGGAGGCCCACCATAGCATATTGCCGACGACATCCCTTGCCGTCCTGTCGATCCCTGTCGATCTGTAAAGATCGACTCACACTAACAAACTTAACCCCCCCCCCCTGAACGACACAGCTGTAGGATAATCACGGGCTGTCTAAAACCTACCAACCTGGACCAGCTATACATGTTAGCGGGGATATCCGGCAGAATGAAGAAGACGGCCATTAGATAAAAGACATCCTCTATATGGGCACAAGTCCCCAGCATGTATACTTAAATCCAGGAAGAATTTCATTATGTCCACAAACCCACTGACAGAATCAAAATCAGTAACCAAAGAGGTACTGTGAAAGGGACCGCTAACAGAGAACCACATACCAACTGAAAGCCTTCCTGCCGGATCACAACCGTAATGGAGAACATGGAAAAGTCTCAACAGGATTAGATGCCAAATGGGCTCACCCGATATGGGATGACCTAGCGAGTTAGGGATACGCTGAGGACGACTTATGTGCCTGCCGGGAGATCCAAACAATGGAGCTTCTCCTTCTTGCCCATCCTTGGAAACTTGTTGCACAATCCAGGACTTGCAGGAAGCGAACCACACGGCAGTGCAGAGTACCAGACACTGGAAAGAGATATGAGCAAATACATTTCTGGCCCGCGAGGTCTGTGATCGTCACATATTTGTGTTTTTTCTTCCTCTAATAATTGCTAATTACCTGTAACTGATATAAATAAAATAAAAACAAAAAACACCAAAAAATAAAAATAAAATAAGATATAATAAAAAAGTTATACAGAACTAACCAGTTAATTCGAATGTAGCTTAGATTCGGCTAAATAAATAAATAAGGGGGCAACTAATCAATAAATAGATATCAATAATTCCCAATTAGTTTTTGTAAAACTGCAAGGAACCATGTTTTTTGTTGTCTGTCCCATTTTTTATGGTACATATAACAAGACTTTATGGCCACAGCAAATTGATGGACTAACTTTTGATCCAAAAGTAGATAGTTGTTGTTTTTATGGATACAACTATTGTTGTTGCTCATTTTCATAAACTCCGATGTAATGTAAGCAAACAACTAACACTTACCTTAATATCCTGCCTTCTCCCAGGTCGACGCCTATGAAGAATGACGCCTTGCTCACAAGATTAGTGGCATGAATGGAACGGGACTTCTTTGTGTTTAGCCTCCGAATGGAAACCGAAAGATAAAAAAATTATGGCCTTAAAGACCGCGACATTTTTTATGAGGATAATAAGTTATAGTCTCAGCAAAAGGAACAAAGAGACACACTTTCACTGCGTATAATTTTGATAAGAAAAGGGTTGATGACAAATTGATGTCAGGAAATGGTGCGCTAAAAGACATTTAATTTAGCTAATGAAAATGAAATCATTGGAACAGGCATCAAAAGGGTTATTTTTATACTTCCTTTGAACACCAAGTACAAAGTACAAAAGCTGATCATTTTGCAGTGCTGTTTAATAGCTGTATTACAAATTAAACTGTAAATGTACAAATCGTTAGGTCTTCAACTGAGTACTTTGATGCTGTCTATAGAATGCTAATCAACTTTGTGGTCCCCAATAGAAAATGTAGCCTGCTCAAAATAGTGGACTGCAAAGAAACAGCAACTTCTTTACTATGACATCTAGCTTTCTAGTCTTAGCCCAAAAAAGATCTATGTTGGAATTGTTGGAAGATTTGCGAAAAGATGATATCGGTGTCAGTGGAGCAATCTAATCTAGCTTCAAGAACTTGATAAAAGTGACCAGCACCGGTACTTTGTTTGTAACTTAGATACGCATTTCTAGGCACTATGTATTATGGGATCGAGTGATTTCGTAAATATGTCAGCGTACTAGGCGCTTTGTGGTAGGCACCCAAAACTGCCCGATCGTGATGGCCATCATGGTGATAGAAACAGGCTTCTATCTTATGTTACAGAGTACCGGCATAGCACTGATATGTAAAATCTTGTACAAGCCATTGGATCCTCCGAAGATGTATCACAGAATTCTTTTTCATATAAGACCTTTTCATAGCGATTTTTATAATCATGGTCTCCAGCATCCCATAACAACCCAGCTTTTCTACAGGGTGAGTCAGGAGGAACGCACCAAACTCTATGAGTGTTTTGTACCTCTAGAAACCATAATCTAGTGGTTTCAGGTCTGGAGATCCCTCAGGCCAACTAAAAGGACCTCCACAACTAATCTAACACCCTACAAAAGGTTCGCTCAAACATTGCTTGACCTGATGAGCGACATGTGTAGGAGCTCCATCGTGCTGATATTATATCTATATTTTAATATTTAGAAGACCATTCTTTAGCAGGCGTTGTAATTCATTTTATGAAAAATTGAAGTAATTGTCTACTGTAAGGCGATTCTCCAAAATGAAAGGGCCAATCGAATAACTGTCCACCAGACCACACCACACGTTAAACAAACACCATATTTGCATACTCTAAACCTGAATAATTATCTGTTGTTTTGTAATATTAAATATCGTCCGAGTTCGAACATAAACACTGAAACTTCGTCAAAACATCTGTGTTATCAAATGTCTCAGAGTCTCGAACGTGACATACTTTGATCATGATAAAACTCGGATAAGTGGAAAGCTAAATAAATATTTTTAATTATGCTATAGGTAACTAGAAAACGTATGAGAATAGGATAAAGATACAGGGTGTCCCACGACGATTAAGACAAGCAATATATCGGACTGGGCAGTAGTAGCGAATTATAATTTTGGAGGTGTAAATTAGAGCCAATATAGTATCCTTTCTTATTATTGTGTCACCCAACAAGTTTTTTGTGTTTGGTCACGTGTCGTCCGATTTAAATATTTTAATGGGACACCCTGTGTATTTGTCACTTTTTGTATTCCTTCCGAGAAAACAATTCCAAAAAAGTAGGACACTTGGGGTCTAAAGTGCTACAGGTACTTAAAGGGCTGTACCACTACCGTTATGAAACACTACTAAAGTAATTTAACTGTAGAGGTACATGTTATAATCAATGGTAGTGGTACCATCCTATAAGTACCTGTAGCTCTTGAATCAATCACTTTAGACCCCAAGTGTGCTAGTCTGTTAGAATTGCTTTATCGGAAGGAACACAAAAAGTCACAAATGTACAGAGTGTCCCATTAAAAATTTTGAATCGGACGTCACGTGACCAAACACAAATAACTCGTTGGTTGACACAATAATAAGAAAAGATACTATATTTGCTCTCATTTACACCCCCAAAATGATTATTCGCTACTGCTGCCCAGTTCCGATATATTGATTGTCTTAATCGTCGTGGGACACCCTGTATGTCAGCTTTTTACATTACTTTCACGCGTATAATACACTCCTAGAGTTTGGTGCGCTCCTCGCGACTGACCCTGTATAAAGCTCAATCAATGTAAAATAAAAAGTAAATTAAAAAATTTCAGAAAACAGGAACAGTTCTCAGAATGCTTCCCTTTTGTTCCTAAAGTCTTAGGAAACATTGAGTTACTGTTCTTCTTTTGCACTTTTTTATTTACAAAATAGACCGCATTAATCGCGAAGGGTTGTTAGTGGTGAGAGGAGTACATTTTTTAAATTCGATAATATAGACCGCTATGTCTTAGAAAACTAATAACACTTTTATAATTCATAGTTAGTGCTTCTGGTAACTTCTGTGCTATCTGCCTGTAGCTGAAATATATGGGACACTCGATAACAATATGTTTTACGCCTAAGGTATGTTGAACACATTAGTGCTCAACATACAATTGTACAGATAAACATGGGTCAGCTGTCGTTTCATGAGTTTCACCAGAAGTAATTAAGTCGAATTAAGTACTTGATTTTTAAAAGGACGCTTCAGGTCATAGTGCTTTTGTGGGTTTATTGTGGACCTGCTGAAGAAAACGAGTTCACATAATTGTGACTTACAGACGATAAGCCAACAATTAGTATTAAAATGTTCGTCAGACTGCAGCAAAGGTACTTTTGGTTCTTCTAACGAATCCGATAGGTTACTCGTCACACATGAATGATGACCAAGGAAATGGCTTTATGTGTCAGAGATCAATTTTTATACTCCCCTAATACTAAGGACAGTGGCCATGAATTTCCATGGAAAACTGTTAAGTGGAATAGTCCGTCTGAGAAAAGCGTTTGAAATATCAGAGCGAGGACAGTTGGTTGTATGTGAGAAGCGATTTATATTCATTACGCGCGCCACCTGCTGTTGTGTTCCAGTCGCTTCGGCCTTGCTCTTCAAAGGTCACGCGGACATTAATCAGCGCACATGGAGCAGAAAAGTATAGAAGAGCAAAAGAGGAGAGCACGTTCCAGAGTAGTATCTGGAAGTTCTGCTGCTTAAGAGTTAAGGTCGGTGACTACAATGAGACTTAAATTTCATGAGATACTTGTTTCATGAGAAATTTATTATAGGTATGTTCCACATAAGACATATTTCTTTAAAACGCGTGAGTAATAAAATTTGTATCTCATAAGACAGGGTAGTTTAGGCAACGGTTGAAGGTGAGCTGGGCAATTATACCTCCTTCTACTGCAACGATATAGTGTCTATTGTGGCTGACACCTATTTGGAGTTCATCGTACAATTCACACCACTTGACCAAGGCGATGGTCATGCTAGACGAAACTTCCTTGAAGTTAGTAGGTCTCAGTTGGGTGAATCCGCAAGTCTAAAACCTGACCCTTTCCAGTACTGGACAGGAGCACAGTATGTAATCCGCTGTTTCGTTCTCCTCGTAGCATAAAGGACAGTCGATTGTTTGTTCCAGACCTAACTTCCGCAAGTGGATCCTCAGACAACAATGTCTCTTCAACAGACCAACCAGAATGTGCAGATCATTCCTGTTCGATTCTATGATGCTAGGGGGAGAGCTGACTAGAGGGGTATAGTATATGAGCATCTTCGAGTGTAGTAGCTCTGGTGTATCTCCTTCCAGTGCAGGAGTGCTTTCCTCTCTTCTAAGTCTGAGATGGTTTTCTTAGCAGTGCTTTTCGAAATGTCCACAATTGGTTCTGATCCTCCCAACATAGATTCGGTTCCTTCTCTTGTCGGTATGTCGGCTAATGGTTTCACTCCGCTGTGACCTGGAACCCAAACAAAAGTTATTTTTCTCTTGTTCCAAGTTTGTTGAGGAGATGTATGCAGTTCCATACGAGTCAACCCGCTTAGAGTTCGATGCTCGATGAAATGATTTTAATAGAATTGTTTGTTAGCGGTCTTTTGTTCAACACTCTGGCTCCCAACTGTTGGCTATCATTTTTGTTTGGTAGATTGCGGTATACCTCCTAGGGTTTATTGAGATTTGAGCTCATGGATTAGTACCAGCTACTACCACCCTTGTCCCAAGTTCTACTTGGAGCCATCCCTGAATAGCGTAAGACTGCAGGGTGATATGAAATTGATGGGACAGAGTTTTTCTGAATGTGCGATCTCAACAGTACCATATGAAACACAGAGAAGTGAAAATTTATTGAGTAACTGATTTTCTAACAAAATGTCAACAAAGAGGGTAGAATAAAGGCTACGCTGTCTGTTTTGTCGGTAATCCTGTAGTCTTATGGGCTTCCCGTTAAGCTACGCGGTTGGCTCCCAGACTTCCTCTCAGGTCGGAAAATCTCTGTCGTGGTAGATGGCTTTTCCTCTTCTTGCCATAGCATCAATGTCGGGATTCCGCAGGGATCGGTATTGGCTCCGACATTGTTTCTGGTTCACAATAATGATCTATTCTCTAGCACTACAAACCCAATCCACAGTTTTGCGGATGACAGTACGCTGCATGCAGGCATCATGAGCAATAGACCGATCTCTGTGGTCGAGCTGGAACGCAGAAGACTGGCAGTGGCAGCTTCATTTTCAAAGGACCTCGATACCATTACCGCTTGGGGGCTTAAGAGTATGGTTAAATTTAATGCCTCCAAGACCCAGTATTGTACGCTATCAAACAAGAAGTGCCCAAGCCAACACCAGGTTCTAATGAACAACCGGGCTCTGCCAAGGAGTTACTCATTCAAGCTGTCAGCAGTCAACATTACAGAGAATCTGACCTGGCACGAACACGTCGCGTCAATCGCAACAGTTGCTGGTAGAAAGTTTGGGTACCTATTTAGAGCCAGAAAGTATTTCTCACCACGTAACCTCCTAACGCTATATAAAGCCCAGATAAGACCTTACCTGGAGTATTACTCTCATGTGAGGGGAGCTGCTGCCCCTACTACCCTGTCTATCTCTTCTATCGATATTCCAACGGAATCTGCTCCCCTATCATTCCGCCGCTCACCGCTCCTATCAGATGTACCCGTGCGTCCGCTGCATCTCGTCCTAAGACGGTCGTTCTTCATACATCAAGAACTGAGCGGTACAACCGCACATTTATTCCCAGGGTGTCCAAGGCTTGGAATGGACTGCCAAAAGATGTATTTATTGGGCCTGTGGGTATTGACCCAGTCAAACCCCGCGTTAAGAAACTTCCCCTAATATAACCCTTTCACAGCAGCCGCGGTACTCTGGTATTTAGGCTCTGCCTGCGCGGTCTGCTCAGTTATAAAAAAAAATAATAAAATAAGGTGTCACAGCTACAGGGTAAGTTATTTGATTAAAAACAGAGCAAACAAGAATACAAAATACAGGAAACATTATTAGAAGAGTTAAAATGAGATCAAGAAGTTATAAGATCTTTGACGAATATCTGTTGCAGATTGCAATTATTTACTAGTAAAAATAGAATTAGCTATAGGAAAGCAAAATAGACATATGCGAAATACAACTCCTCTATCTGAGAACAATACCTTAATATTGCATTTTTCTGGTTGTTCGTGTTCGTGTGTTAAATAGACTGTACAGTGCATGTTTTGTATGCTGTGTGAGAAATTTTATAGTACTATGTTATACACAGTCCACGCGGCAGAGGTTTTTTGACAGAAAGAGGTCGGAAAAAATGAAATTTGGTGGGATGGTAGGCCCCCTGAATCTCTGCCTAAGTTTGCCACTTGGGGGATTACCGATCGAGGAGTGGGAGGGTGAAAACTCTGCTTCGCAACGATTTTCGAAAAATATCGCCATTTTGGTACAGCTTCAAATGATTTACGGAGGAAACAAAATTCTGCATAATTTTGGTTTTCACATTTTTCGTGTGCGACGAACAGTTTCCACCCTACATTACGTCAAAGTTGGGGTTGGTTTGTGATTTCCACTAAAATTTAAGGGCGGATTAAGGCGAAAAACTTATATTAGATATGGAGACAACATAATTTTTCACGATTTTGGTCTTTACATTGTTCGTGTGCGACCAATAGTTTGCACTCTACAGTACCCCAAAGTAAATGGGTGGTTTACGGTTTACGGTTTACTAAAATCAGAATTTTATCGCGTATTACGTCGAAGAATGCTACCAAAAAGTTTGTAGCACTTTTTCTCCTAAGAGAATAACATTTTCCATATCACTGTTATCCCCAATTTTTTAAATAACACATTTGGGCTTGAAAAATTACGATATTTAGGACGACATCGCTAACTACTGCTGCTATTAGTCAATCCTTAACTGAGCTATGAGATTCGACGGCGCATTCAACAGGCACGGGTGGCCATGACAAAGCTTACTAAAATATAGCGTGACCATAACGTCACTAAAGCTACAAAGATGTCGCCGGTTCAGTCTCTTGTGTTCTCCATATTTTTGTATGCCTCGGAAACTTGGACTGTTAAAAAGGCAGATCGAGCTCGCATAGATGCTTTTGAAATGTGGACGTGGAGGAGAATTCTGAGAATTCCTTAGACCGCCCATCGAACTAATATTTCTATACTGGATGAGCTCGGTAATCCAAAGAGACTATCGTCCATTGTGTCGATGAGAATGCTTACATTCTTCGGGCATAATCACAGAAGCGATAATATGGAGAAACTTGTGGTTCAGGGTCACGCCCCGAGTAGGCGGCCCCGTGGCCGTTCCCCTACACGTTGGGTGGATACGACGAAGCAGTTGCTAGATATGAGTATCAAGAGCGCCACTGAACTGACAGTAAATCGCGAACGATGGCGAGCTATAGCTCTCAAAACTATTGATAATATTCGTGTCGGCAATACTCTAGCTCCGACTTAATGCATTTTACGAGTTCACAACATGTCTGTTAAGACATTATGACTATGATGATAACTGAGCTAATAATGCTGCAATTTTTTGTAAGGTGTCAATAAAACCATTATTTATTGATTTCAATTTTTATTAGCTTTGAATCACAAGTAGGCTTGGTATGAAAGTCGTAAGTTATACAGTGTGACAGTATATGTAAACCGACGGCATTTTTACGGCAACATTGCCCCTGACACAAGGCGTTTCCAGTGCATGTGCATAGGCAGTGTCAAGGGACGCATGAGACGCTTGCAAGTATAAATTACTGAGTAATTCACCGAGTTTGGTTACAGCTCTGCCCCAACTTTAATTATACCAGTAAGCGGAGCAGAACTGACTTCGGCAAATGCCCTTGGTCAACTGAGTCAACTAGGGCGGTAACTTAAACGTTCTGGAGTGGTATGTATGTACATTGCAGTTTCCCATAAGGGCCTGCGTCATTTTAGAATAGTCGAACAGAAATGTATTTCACAATATATCCAACAACTGATAAGCTGTCATCCATTATAGTCACAATGTCTTAATAGACATGTTGTGAACTCTTAAAATGCATTTACACATTTTACGAGTTTCTCTTGGGATATCTTTAAGATCTTTAATGCAGTAGTTTCCCATTTGCTTTAAGTACACTCGTGCCGTTGACCAGATGGTATCTACTGCTTCATCCGCCTTTAGGGGCAATTTCTCACCCCAACGACAAGAAGGTGTCCTGACTCTTGTCAACTCGTCCACCCAAAGCTGTTGGTTGAGAAGAGTTTACTGCTTATACCGACAGTAGTTCGGTTCCTTTTAGTCGCCTTTCACGACACGCAGGATATACGATGGGACATATTTTAACCGCCCCACGCGGGGCAACAACGATAGAAGGAGACAAATTTGCTATACGCCTTTTCCTTATAGGTTGTTACCGTTACCGAGCAACATCCAGTCACTAGGATATCGGCTTAAAGTTTATAGTTCTAAAGGATAAACTATAGTGCCGCTGCTACATCACAAATCAAAAACTAGCTTTATAAATATAACTAGTTTTGGAGAAAACTTCCTGTTACTTGGCGGCGGATCCACATGTTCTATTTGAAAAAATAAAAATAATTTCATTGTCTCACACCCAGAGAATCAGTATTATTAAATATAAATAGTGTTTGACGAAAAGAAACCCAGTTGCGAATTTTCCAAGAAAATATTGGGAACTTTAGAAATAGTTGCTATTGTCAGAAAATGCCGTCTACTTCCAAGTTTGGGGGATCCAAGTCACGAAGGATGATGTCAGCTCGGCTTGAAAATGAATACAGGCATTGCCACTAGAAATTTCTTCAGTTTCTGATGGATGGGACATCCTCAGGAAAATATAACAAGTGAAACTGCTCCTAGCACTGTCCTAACCTGTATATAATGTCAAACTTCGGGATATGTATCGATAATTGGGTTTTTGGAAAAAATATATTTTTAATTTTTTTGTGACTAATGAACAGTACCTGGGACACATCATGAGAGGGGAGAAATATCTTCTACTCCAAGTAATAATTGAAGGAAAAATCGCAGGGAAAAGAACAATAGGAAGGAGAAGACATTCGTGGCTGAAGAATCTGAGGAATTGGTATAATTGTTCCAATAACCAGCTATTTAGAGCGGCGGTTTCCAAAGTTCGAATTGCCTTGATGATTGCCAACCTCCAGAATGGGGATGGCACCTAAAGAAGAAGAATGAAAAGGTCATATATAGATTTTATAGCAAAACATTGGTTTTCTTTGTTTTCGCAATAATTCAAGTTATATCCATATAAAAACTGATATTTGAATCCAGTACCGAAGACACGGTAGCTCCCAAACGAAACAAAGCGCGTGGGTTGGGTCTAGTGGGTTGAAGCCGGAGACTGAAAGCTCTATAATGGCTTGCCAAGACGGTGTCTTCAACAACTTAGTATACCGTAGCCGGATCATGGGCATGGATGTGCCCGTTAACCTCTGTAGAGGTTGCCTACAGGCGCCATAGACCCTTACACACCTCTTGTCGGCGTGTAAGGTGTACGCTGGCACTGCCTACGTCTATCGGTACAACGCGGCCCTACGAGTCCTATACTACCATTTAAAGCACTCATACGGTATAGGTGGGACACCGGTGTTGCCAGACGCTCCAGGGGACATAGAGTCTGTTGTGGAAAACGAGGGATGTCAGACTTGCTGGAACTACTCGTTCCTCACGCTCGAACATGTACAGGCAAACCTGCTGAGGTGAAAATGGTCTCTAAGGGGTAGGAAAAGTGGACCGAATATCAGGAGTTGCTCGGACAGCTTCCTAGGATCCGGCCAGGTTGCACCGTAAGTTTGCTGGTTATGATCAATGGATCCCTAGGCAAAATGCGCTGCTCTTGGCACCGTATGCCAGGCCGGTTTGCCGTGTGGCGGCGTACATCTTAGCCGCCAGAATGCACAAGGCAGTCGTCCTTGGATACCTTCGTCTACTTAGGGCGCACGATTTGCAGATCCAGTGCTGCTCACCTCACGGTGTGAAAAGTACTCACTGATGGGTAATGGAACAGCAGCTCGGTGTGTCGATGGAGGGTATGCTGGAGCCCAGGCTGTACCTTTTTGTTAAAAATAATAATAATACTGACATTTTTGTATCATAACTGGTATACATTACCCACGCGATCAAAAATGTCAACGCACAGACAGTAGTTACAGGATAGTCAAGGATGCTAAAAAAATGGGCAGAGGGGGGTTGGTCATTTCTGTAGCCTGTCTGCACCAGCTAACCGCTTGTGCACGACGATACACCGACAGACCGGCGAAATAAATACCACTGTTTTTTATTATTCAGATGCTATAATTATAAAACGCCTCGTAGATTTACTATCCCAATTTTTAAGTTCTTCACAAGAACAGTAATTTCTCTGCCTTTTTGACCTGGTAAGGAGAATGAAAAGTATAAGATTGATGTGCAGAAAAGCGGCGTAGTTCCTGATTAATGGCGATATTGTGTTTTTTATCAGTTCCTGCTGCTTACAGCAACGGCTTGTTTGTGTTTCTACATTAATTTCCTCCAGTTAGTATCAACACGCACCCGGCAAATCGCTGAGCAATATCGGTGGCGCTGAAAGGCCGACAAAAAAAAGCCAGGAAAGAAAGCGTCGCTCCAAATGACCGCAATCATCATCTATCAACGCGCGTGTGTACGGTTCTCCCGGAAAACTCCGGTGTGGCACGAATACTAGGACAGAGCACACAGGTCCGGAATTGAGGCGATGACTGAAGTGCCTCTATCTATGAGACCACAACAAAAATCATTTTGTTCGTGTAGAAAAAAAAATGGAGACAAGTTGACTGTCCCATCAGTACCTTTGGCACGCTACGTGATACCATTTTATTATTTTTGCATAGCATATACATTCAAACTCGATTTATTCATAATCAGAAATATGAATTCTTACATACGTCAGAAGTTTCTACAGGCAAGAAAAGTTAAAAAAGCAGCAACAATCACATACCATATTTAATTTGCAGAAATTTCTCGTGCTTAAAAAAATGAAAGCAAACATAATATGCACACATTAATACTACCAGTGGAGACAGCACTTAATATGTACTAATTTTAGTAGAATGTCTATGATTATAAGCATAAATTAGGCACCTATACATAAATTTTGATGGAACTGTCATTATTTTTAATTCAATAAATTTATGTTGTGCAGTCTCGCTGAAGCCCATTTCACATATCACCCTCAAGGCATTACTTTGTAATTTAAATACAATACAAAATACAATAAAATTATTTCAACAAAGCTTAAGTGTGTTCATGCCATTATTGCATAAACACCTATGAACTGAAAATGTCCGTGAAAATTTGAAGACGTACAGTGAAAGGGATAAGGTTTTTAAGATTTCCCAGTAAGTATAAGGTCTTTGTAGTCTTACCAGTCACAATCTATAATTAAAGGGCAATGAAAAGTTCCGGGGCTTCCCAACCACCCTATACGAGAGCCCATCTTGCCCCGGCTCGTTTTAACCACTCAAAAAAATAGAAAATGACCAAAGATCGAAGTAACCAAAGTCGTGGTTTGAACGGCTTTTGTATTGTAGTGTTTCTTATTTACACGGTTCAGTTTAGAAATTTCATTGCAATCAGTTTAGTGATTGGTTACCTATATTAGAAGCGTTACTTTCATAACCCGCACCCTCAAATTACCCCAATTACCCCTTATTAAAGAAATTTGAAAGGCGATCAGGCGCCTCCAATTTTGAGATGTGTTCATACTTTTAGTTTTTTTATTATTGCTACATTGCCAATTGCTTGATCTCTAAAAACCATACACATTTTTCATTCTCGCCACAGTAATTATACTGTGTCAAATTTTCATTAAAGTCAATTCGACAATTACCAGGTTGTACAATACAGTACGACATAACGCAATACTCGTTTGCTTGTATACATCAGAAAATTATTGTCCATTGGTTTCTGTAATAGCAAGACAATGTTAGGATGGACCTAAAAGAGTGTATTATGATTGATGATAATATATTGATTACAATCATTACAACCAATTTCATATATTCCACGCATCCCAAGTTCATTATCCTTATCCTCTCTTTTGCAAAATAATGAATTTTTAAGCTCCAGACACTGATATATCTTCGTTAATTCTAAGCTCATAAATACCCTTTCAAAGCTCCTTGTATATATTATGGTCGAATGTTGCTAATATAATTTTAACTCTTTCTCTATCAACTTGAAACGCTGTGAAATCACGAACAGACTCCTAAAGATACCTTTTCTGATAAAACTATCCATCTATCGTTTCTTTTCAGAAACATCTTTTACGGTAATAAGAAATTGACTAGCCGATATAATATATTTAAAAGTTGGAATGTTCGTTTCTCTTCTATACCCCAATTTCGAAACAGTTTTAGCTGTTTCTTTTAACGACAACATCCAGGCACAACAACTCTTCATTGTTATGATTTTCAAAAGGGCCGAGTATTTCGTCAACGTGTCTGCACCAAATTCTGAAGAAGTTCTCAAAACTTTGACTCACATCTTGATCAGTGTTGAAAGTCAGATGTTAGTCCGGATCTGTTTGTGTCCTATCGCCACCGCAGTTTCAGCGGTGGGATTACTTTTTATTTTCTGTGCGCTTTGAATTTAAAGCAGAAGTCGATTCGTCACTTCGCCCCGTGTATCAATTGCAACGCATGCGAGAGGGAATGCTAATGCTCCAGTTATACAGGGTGGAAAATCTCTCAATAAAATATCGCAAAAAGCAATCAAATCTCTCCGGTCGCGAGGTATCAATATAACAAACTAATGATTTTAGGTGGAAAACAACATGGCAGCGATTAAATTTTAATAGACTACCAACTGATCGAACGAGTACATAAGTTCAAACAGGGCCGTATATAAGTGGAGGGGGTTAAGGGGGTTCAACCCTCCCCCCATGAGTATTCCCATGAATGAAATAATCACTAAAATAATACAAAATAAAAATAATCAAGATGCTTTCTCCAAGCTTAGTGATTTATTCTACTACTAACCAATCCCTCGGCGCTCATGACACATTTGCAGCGATAAAATCTAAACAATTTTTAGGCAAATTAAGACATTACAAGGTCAAGACTTTTCTTTTATACATGAAACCATCGCCCCTCCCCCCCTAGTCGACCTGAGTCAACATGAACCCCCTCCAAGATCAACGCCAAGCTATACGGCCCTGAGTTCAAATATCTGGCTCAACACTGAATTCAGGATGGCACTGTGACGAAGAAATCAAAATACGTACTGCAATGACCAGGAACACCTTTACAAAGTATACCAGTTTTATTCTACGTCTGGAAATACCACTAAACCTCAGTCTTTGAGATGTAAAATGCTACATATGGCCAATACTGATATACGGCGCTGAAACATGGTCCCTCAAAATCAAATCAATGAATAGAATCGAAGCTTTTGAAATGGGGACCTCGCGTCGAATGTTAAGAATTCCATGGACAGACCATATTACGAATCAGGATGTACTGAACAGAGCCTCCACCCAAAGAGAGTCACTGAAAGGCAAAAGAAAGCACCAAGTAGCATACACATGCTTAGAGGCCTCAAATATAGGCTACTGCAAGTCCCGCCCGCAAGAAACGCCCACTGCTCCAAGATACAAGAAATTCGTGTCATGTGAAAAACATCCCAACAACAATGAGGAGAGTAGAAGACGACCCTCACCACATTGTCAGCCACGAGAGCAGATAACCGTCCACACGCTACAAAGCGTATGGTACCTAAAGAAGGAGAAGGTCGCAGTAAATGAATTTTCCTTTTAATTTAACAACACCAATGCAGATCTGTATACAGGCTAATTTAGAATATAAAAAGATGCAGTCAGCAGGCCCAATATAGTTATTTGACAACAAGTGAGTGGTTCAGTAGGTAGAGTCTAGGGCTCGTGACTGCAAGGTCTCTGGTTCGAATATCTGCAGAAGCAGAAGAAGATTTCCATAGAACCTCTGCTAGATTCCCTATCTGACGATTTACCTTTGGGTTCTAGTTAACAGTGCTGTTCCTGGAGTAGGACCAGGAAGCAGTAACAAAGCCTACACACAATTAGTGTGTGTGAGTTATATGGGGACGGCCTACTCGCCTGCCCATCACTACTACTACTATTCCTATGACAACAGGAATACCTCAAAGATCTGCTTTGAGGCCGCTACTCTGAACACCCTGTCCCATGGGGTGCTAAAGCTTTCGTTGCCCAGCGGCGTAAATAAGGTGCCATACGCTGACGATCTGGCACTTGACGTGCTCGCCCACTTAGACGAAGCGTCGCGAACGGAAGCGGCGCGAGGCGAAGCGTCATTTAACCGATGCCCGCCCACTGGGGCGAAGCGGCGCGAAGCGTGGCGTCGCGTCTTTTACGGCGCGTGTGTGTGTGAGTTATATGGGGACGGCCTACTCGCCTGCCCACCACTACTACCACTATTCCTATGACAACAGGTATGCCTCAAAGATCTGCTTTGAGGCCGCTACTCTGAACACCCTGTCCCACGGGGTGCTAAACCTTTCGTTGCCCAGCGGCGTAAATAAGGTTGCATACTCCGACGATCTGGCACTTGACGTGCTCGCCCACTTAGACGAAGCGTCGCGAACGGAAGCGACGCGAAGAAAATTGTGGATTTGACGCCAGGGAAGTTTACATTAGGTTATATGGCAGCCTGCCCACTCAGGCGGCGCCAAGCAAAGAGGCGCGTCGTTTGACGCGCGAATTCTCTTCGGACCAACTAGACGTCGTTTCTCTTGACGCTTCGCTTCGCTTCGCCTGAATGGGCGGTACCAGGCGGCGAGAAGATCCATTTTTCTTGATTCCTCTCGCATATTTTCAGTGTTTAGCAGTATTTTGTAGGAAGTGGTGCTAAATTGAAGTATCTGGTCGTATTACAAAGGTAATTTAATTACCCAGCATTTTCCTATGTTTTTTTTTTCTTTTCTTCTTCCATAGTGGCAATTGAACTCAATACAAAGCGTCATTTAACCTATGCCCGCCCACTGGGGCGAAGCGGCGCGAAGCGTGGCGTCGCGTCTTTTACGGCGCGTGTGTGTGTGAGTTATATGGGGACGGCCTACTCGCCTGCCCACCACTACTACCACTATTCCTATGACAACAGGTATGCATCAAAGATCTGCTTTGAGGCAGCTACTCTGAACACCCTGTCCCATGGGGTACTAAACCTTTCGTTGGCCAGCGGCGTTAATAAGGTGGCATACGCCGACGATCTGGCACTTGACGTGCTCGCCCACTTAGACGAAGCGTCGCGAATGAAAGCGGCGCGAGGCAAAGCGTCATTTAACCAATGTCCGCACACTGGGGCGAAGTGGCGCGAATTTTATTTGTTTTTAAGCACTTGAACGAGGTACGTTGTCTAGTGAGGTACGATGAGCAGTTCATCAGAAGAGCAACTCTTTGTATTGAGTTTAATTGCCACTATGGAAGAAGAAAAGAAAAAAACAAAAGAAAATGCTGGGTAATTAAATTACCTTTGTAATACGACCAGATACTACAATTTAGCACCACTTCCTACAAAATACTGCTAAACACTGAAAATATGCGAGAGGAATCAAGAAAAATGAACCTTCTCGCCGCCTGGTACCGCCCATTCAGGCGAAGCGCAGCGAAGCGTCAAGAGAAACGACGCCTAGTTGGTCCGAAGAGAATTCGCGCGTCAAACGACGCGCCTCTTTGCTTCACGCTGCCTGAGTGGGCGCGCTGCCATATAACCTAATGTAAACTTCTCTGGCGTCAAATCCACAATTTTCTTCGCGCCGCTTCCGTTCGCGACGCTTCGTCTAAGTGGGCGAGCTCATTTATCGTGTGAAATGAAGAGACAGAGCTGATCCACAAAGCAAACGCATCGCTGTGCAAGATTGACAGGTGGACGTGGGATCGCAAGCTTGAGTTGTCTCTTGAGAAAACAGGGGCAATTATAATGCGCGGCCCGAGGAGCAACAGAGCTAACGTGACCCTCTTGTTGGGGGAGTGCAAGTCCTAACAAGCAAGGCCATAGTTTACCTTGTAGTTACAATGGATAACGAGAGGTGTTACCGAGTACACCCGAAAGGAGTATTGGCAAAGGCATAGAAGAAAGCGGTACCACTGACACGACTGATGCCAAATATAGGAGGGCCCAGTAGAAACAAATGGCACTACTGAGTCGGTCGTCCTATAGGGAGCTCCTATGTGGCGTAAAGCCACGAAAACAAAAAGGTATCAGAAGGTCTCTGCTGAGGGTGGTCAGTGCATATTGCACGGTATTTATAAGAGCCTTGCAAATTATAAAGGCAATACCACTTTCTGGGTCTCTGGATCAGGCTGTGGTGGCATGTCAGGTGGACGTGTTTGCGCCCGTTGGATATGTAAACAGAGAACTCAGTCTGGTTCAACGTCGGGCGGGCAGACTCTCTCTCACACTTTTGGGTGTGCGAGAGCCTGTGTCCTTCAAGCCGATTGCCTAAGTCCCGTATACCTGCCTCCCCACAGATTCTGTCACTACTAGTAGTAATTATTGTAACAAAAAATCTGAAATTTATTGCATAGGTTTAGATCGGCATGTTACATTTGCCTCTGCCGCAGCCCCACCCAACCTCATTTCATTATCATCCGGCGAAGCGCGTTGAACTAATATAATGGCCTTTTTGCAGTGATATTCTGCTTTCCTTCTCTATACGATGAAAATTAATCATGACTAGCAAGCAATATTCCAACGGGTATATTGGAATAGCCAAACATTTCCTATTAACTGTTCCAACTGGATAACTCACTGTTACAAAATTGCATAACTTTTGATCCGATTAGCATCCTAGTTTAGCGGTCATATTATTACTACTACATATGTATTAACAGAGTCCTTTTTAACATGCTTCGATTAGCTCCAACTGTATGTTTGTGAATTTGTAACTCTCCTTTGAATTAAGAGGTTGGACCGCATACTGGACGCTCCAACTTTGCCAAGGAAACGGTTTTTATGGTCGCATCCGCTGACTAAAAGATGGCTTAGACACCTGAAAGTTACTTAATATCACACAAATGCGTAGAGAGGAGAGCTTAAAGGGCGTGACATCCACAGTTTGGGAGTCAAAAAATAAAAAACACGCTCTTAAAGAACATCGGACTAAAAACTTTTATAGCAATCTTAAAACAATAATGAACCGGGATGAGTGTAAAAAACACGTGCTTTGTGACATGCTATTCATAAATCGAGCGCCTGATGCTTTTTTCACAATAATGCTAGTATTTTTCCTTTAGTATTGTTTTAAGCTTATTTTAAAAATTATTTCTAATTTTTTATAACCATGCTTTTAAATCAGAGTTTTTTAATTTATTTAAACCATATTCACTTATTAAGTGTCTGCCTTTTTCTTTGCATTTTAATTCACATCCTTTGGCTAATTCTGTGTTTATTTTTCGTCATTAGATGAGATAAAACCATCTCATTCTCATCATACATCAAATGTAATTGCTTTTAGTTCTGTTGTTCCATTTCTTTTAGCCTGTTTACGTGAATTTTCAATTATTATTTATAAATTTCTTTCGAAACTAAGCACTGCAAGCGAAATTAAATACTGAATATCTATTTGTTATAGTTAATGACTGTATGACAATGACCCACTCTCTTGTATGTAGTGAAATATTTGGTTATTCCCTATTATGACGTGCTTTACCCTACTGCCGAAGCTAGCCTGTCAGCTGGAACAATACCCACTCTGGGGCATCGCTTTTGTAGAACAATTATTCGCAGCTAGTAGTCGATTCTTCAGATACAATCAGACCACCTACAAGCCAAATAGATTCTGTTTAAAAAACAATCAAGGGCTGCAAACGATAACGGAGCAAAGAGTTAAAAAGAACAAACTGGAAATAGAAAATTAATGTCAATTTGAGAGTGTCGGCAGAAAAGATCTGCCTGTGCGCCATCTGGCCCCGGAGGTAACGGCAAACCAAAGAAAGTCGCTGCTAAATAGCAGCAAACTTCTCGGCGGGACACAAAGGCGCATTCGCTTACCTAACCAGATAGGTGCGCTTCTATGCTATACAAGCAGATCTTTTCTGCGGCCTACTCTCACATGCTTTACATGTCTGACATACAAGAAAATTCTGATGCTCTCTATCTCCGTCAATCGACATATGGAGCACTGATGATCGCTAATAAGCATGAAACATCTGTCTGCGTACTGGTGGGTTGACGTAGATATAGAGTAAGCTCCATAATGTCAATTTGACAAAGTGAAAGAATTTTACTGAATCTAGCTGATAGGGTCTTGTGAGTAATACGTCCATGAGTATCTCATTTGGCAGTAAAGGCGTGTATAGATTCTATGTCTTACGTTTCACGGCTATAATTTATGCTGTCTATATTTACGATCCTCACCGACAGTCAATTCTAAAACATTGCGTTCTACACACCTTTGAACTGAGATATCGTTTCGTATATAATTTGAAGCACGTGTACAGTGTATCATAATTTTCAGCATGTTTTTTGTTATTTGAGTGGGTCTTCCTGATTAGTCATGCCTCACTGATCTACAGGGCGGCCAACACTGTTACCGCATCATGCGTAACTATCTCGGAAACTATAAAAGGTACAAAGACAGTTAAATCAGAAAAGCTTTAGTATCGGTAGTTCATGTCATCTATGGAATAATTTTGTTTTTGTTTTTGAGATATTTTTGAAAATCGCGTGACGCGTTTTGTTGGATCTAGTGTATTTTTTTTATTTCCCAACATTTCTCATTTCTGTGAAGATATTTTCACAGCACTTATTTACGCGGAACAAGCTTATTCAATCAGATACTGGATACTACGACATTTAGTTTTCTTGGAGCAACATCGTCTTCAAACAATGTTCCAACATTCGAGAGTGCAAAACTGTCAAATAACCGCCCCAACTAAAACTAAATCAAGTAAATAACAAATATTTAGGCCATAATTGTTACATGTTAATATGATACAATTACTGTTCTAAATTTTGTTCTTCTTAGAAGACTTTGAAAAATTGAATTTATATAGTGGCCGCCTTATGAAAAAGATAAATTGGTGATGTTTCCAGGTTAACGAAATGTGGCATCTAAAATCTGATTGAATAAGCATATTAAATGTAAAAACTTCTTCTGTGAAAATGTCTTTGTCCAGGTTTTAGTAACAAACAATTCACATCCGATTCAAGTAAGTTTTGTATTTTCAAAAAAATTTTCAAACATGAGAAGAAAAATACCATTAGGATTCCTAGCTAGCCATTGCCAACTCAGAAAACACCTCCACATTACGAGATTGAGTGACACACCGATATATGGAATGTGTGAAAGCGAAGACGAAACTGTGGAGCATATCATATGTGAGTGCTCAGGGTTATCTTCTATAAGAGGGTGTGCGTTCGGCAAACCTTAGCCTACACCTACCCACATAAGGGAGAATTCTGCTAGCGACTTGTCCGCCTTCCGAAAAATTGGCAGGAGGGACAATGATCCGAGAAAACAACTCCCTGGGAGGATGCACAATGGGCCAGTTGAGACCTAAGTGCAGTGGGACTACTCACCCTTCCCACTCTACAGATATAGATACAGAGATAACAATCAGTTGCAATAAACTACAAATACTATTATTTAAAACTTCTCTCATTTAATTGTCTGTGTACGTTTTATAATTTCAGAGATTCCGATACTGTCATCACCAATTCCGGACACCATGCATGACTAGCTTATCTCTTGGAATATAGAATTTCTATTAACGTTTTGGTCACCTCTAAAGCATTTCTCTAAACACAAAATACTTGGGACAAGAATATTTGGAACAAGTAACGTTTTACTCACTGATTAGTTGCCCCAGGTGTATACTTTTATTGTTTGAGGGCTGTGAATGGGGCGGTGATTTTGTACAATTATGCAAACATCATTTAAAGATGAAAGTCGCACAGAATGCTCCTGTAAATAAATGAGATGATACAACGGAACTCGATCAGTAGCGGCGGCTTTTTAATTAATTAAGAATTCAAAGGTTTCGTCTCTATGAAATCCACTTCAAGGCGTCTGTTGTTCTTATTCCTATCTTCCGTTATACTGATAAAAGGATCGTGATGAAGTATTTTTAATTGCTCCCTGTACCTCGATTCATCCCTGTCACTTCCAAGCAGAAGACCTCCCATGAGTGCTGCACTTAGCTACTCCGTAAATCCTCATCAGCTGCCTTGATTGTGCTGGAGCGCTTAAGAGCACAGATGTGGATATAACCGCAATTCTACTTTAATCTGCTTTTAATAAAAACAAAGCTGAGCTTCAGGGAAGTCATTTTATAAAAGTGTTTGTAGGTAAATTGAGTAAATAGTACCATACGAGGCGAGTGAGAGTTTATATCTCATACAAACGGGGTATTTGTACAATAGTAACAATGTCCGAATATATTCTAACGCTTCGCCTGTCACAGTAGACAAGAAGCAACTCAGTTTTTAGGAACAGCTTTCGAACCACACTGGACCACAGTCCTCTGCCGAATTAAAAATACAATATTGATTCAGTTTTTACAGGTTTTACCTCAATATTACTTCATAACTATATTATGTCACTGTACTGTATTGAAACCAGATCCTGTGGACTGTATCGTGACTCCCAAGCATGTTCAGTGGATACTGGTTTAAACGATCCTCCGTTAATTCTATAATTTTCACATTATTTTCCGATTAGTAACAAAATATGATTCGCAGTACAAATTATTTAAAAGCATTGAGCCATATATTGATTAAATAGCATCAGTAATAAATGAAAAAGGGGAGTGTTGTCGAAAGCAATCAAATTAGGTATATGCTTATCGACTACCACCTAGCCTGCGCCAGTGGTGGCTGAATAGCTTCATGAATGACTGATCTCTGTTGTAGCAGAAGGCTATTCATCAGACATATTTTCAATAAACGCCGGAGTTCCGCAGGGATCTGTCCTATCCCCTACACTGTTTCTGCTGTACATCAACGAGCTGCTCAAATGACATCTAATCCAATCTACAGCTTCGCAGAAGACAGTACATTAATATCATGCATAGAACGAGACAAGCCACTACCATCCCAGGAGACGGTGCGTTACGTCAACAATTGTCGAGTTAGGATTAGTAAATAACGTACAGTTTAACGTACAGAAAAGTCAGGAAACAACACTGATGAAGAAATCTCACGTTAGGTTACGAACTGCTGGAATGCAGGGTCATCCAATAGTCGAGTCGCCAAGCTTTTGGGAATCAACATCAACAATGACATGTTCAAGTACGACCACGTTGTCAGTTCTGCTAAAACGGCATCTCAGAAGCTTGGAGTTCTGTTCCGCCGCAGTAAGCTGTATACACCAAGACAACTACTTCTGCTCTACAAGACACAGATCCGACCATCAGTGGAGTATTGTTCCCATGTACAGGGATGCGCTCCGAAGCACTCTCTAAAGCTTCTGGACACTATCCAGAAGAGAGCAACTAGACTAATCCATGCGCCTAATCTCACAAAGGACCTCTTCAGCCTGGAACATCGAATAAAGGTGACCGACTTGTTCCTGTTGTACAGACTCTATGACGGAAGATGTTCGAGTGAGTCCTCCCAGATAATAACACCTAAGCCATCCGGACGGGGAACACTAGAGAAGTTCTGCGAGCTCATACTTATCAGGTCATGGTCTCTACTCCCCGAACCAGTCTCATCCAGCATTCCTTCTTTTGGAAAACTTCTACGCTGTGGAATGAGCTGCTGGGGAGTTTGTTTCCCGACGCCTACAACCTGCAGCGTTTCCAATCTAACGTGCAACAATACTTATTTTCACGCAGCGTTTCTACAGCGCCATCCGCTTTCAGCCTTTGCGGGAGCTAGACCATAAGAAAATATGGAGTAACGCGTAAGATAATTCACTTCAGCTCCTTTATCTAAAGTAAATGGGAAGGAATCATAGTTAGTGTCATATGAGTTGCATATTATGTTGAAATCTCTCACCATGTAGATAAATAAAAAGACTTCCAAACCAAAGATGCGTGTTCTAGCATTGAGCATGCATAGAACATTATTTATAATGGATAATTGTTATACAGTTCCTTCCTATTTACTATAAACCCTTAGAGCTTGCTTGCTTGCTAGATATTTTCCAATCGGTGTGCTGGATAAGCCTTAACGTTATATCAAGCACAACAAAGCAATGCTGATGAAGCTTCTAGAATAGGTTACCACTTATAGCATGACAAAAAAAAAGGAGTCAAGTTGATTGACTCAGTACTTCCCACATATAACGATGATACCGTTTTGTTTTTTTCCATTGTATGAAGCTATTGTCTGTAATCCCCTTGCAACCAAATCATCGACTGCTCGTTCGCAAAAAAAATCGACAGCACAATCCTATCAGTGTGGGAAGTAAAAGGCTTCACAATTTTACAAACTGACAGATCTAGGTCTGTCTATGGGCTCAGCGGAATTGAACTGTTGTTAGTGGGTGAACAATCTTTAATGATTTTGTACAGTGATACAGTGGCGGCGGAGCAATAACATACAAAACAATATACCTGTAAAAGTGCTCAAATTCAGTGCTTAGGTTGGCTGCTATGAGAAGGGATTTAGGTTGCTCGTACAAGGGATACTCATTAATGACTTGCTGTATTATCCTGTTGCCATCCAGTACCATAGGCAGCTTCCTTAGGATATTCCACAATTTTCAGAATCTTCCTACATGACCTATTTATTTCAATATTCATAACACAGAAATATTCGTGCTGCAGATATATTCCACAAAATTGTGATGAGGAGTGACAGTAGCATCCCCTCGTCAAGAAACTACTTCTTAGAACATAAGGATCATAAGGACTGCTTTTACCTCTCAACGTGCTATGGCTTCTACTGAAATAAAGAAGCTACCCGTAATGAGAATAAAATAATGCCACAAGATAGCTAAATAAATAAATCTGGTGTAGCTAATCATGTGAGGACAGAGCGCTGCAGAATAACCTGTGACGGCATTAAGGCCATATATAACGAAAGGGTACTTCAAAGAGGTAGTTTTCAGAGCATGCATTGGTGCATTTAGAGGAAATACAGTATTAATATCGAATACATTTGGATAGTCGATCATATACGTGAAAGGCACAAGATCAGTAGCGGACATGATCTGGGCTGCATAAGTTATCACCACGTTCTGGTGATTATGCTGACGACATTACGGTGAGATAGATCACAACGTCCATACATACATAGATATCACTTACAATTCTATAAGTAGCAGGAAGGAAGTTTTGATTTTAAAGACTCACTATTATGATGTTTGAGACTGTTACTTAATATTGTATATCGTATACTTTGTGTCAGTATGTTCAAATTATATTGACTGACATTCAGTTAAATTATGTGACTAAATTTAAAAGACAAATCCTTCTGGTGTGTGAGTTTCCTGTACACTAATTGAAACAAGTTCAGTTTTAGAGATTACATAACATAACAACGAAAAGTGACATAACTTCATAATACATGCGGTGGCTACCTTTTATTAATAGAAAGTAAAGAATGTTACATTTGTGCAAGACTCTTACGCACTTTCCTCTTATTTTCAACAACAAGTTTGTATACGCATTCCGTCTTGTGCATGAAATTTAAATACTTTGTGACCAACGTAAGTTGACCAGCAAAAGGTTTTAGTGGAAGAAGTAAGGGCGTTGTCATAACTGTTAAAAATTCTATCCTCCAATATTATATTTGTGTACTTCATCAAACTTGTAACTACAACCAGTAACAGCAGATTTCATTCCCCACCTTAAAGACGGTCCAACATCGGGATTGGATAATTGCAGCAGATGGCATTTACTGTTTCTGTTGTACTTACTGTGTGACCAACGTAAATTGAGCAGCGAAAGTTATTTGGCGAAAGACGCAAGGACGTTGCCATAACTGTTAGTAAGTTTATCCTATTTCCATCTCTTACGACGTTTTATTCAAAGTATAATAATTTATATGCGCTTAATATCTTATTTATACACAGAAAAAAATACTGTTGCGTTTCCAATTAATTGTTAGTATTTGGATCGCTTTCAATATATATACAGTTGTTTCAAATCCATGTCATTGAAATAATTCAATCCTTATACTCGAAGTAATCACAGGTACGTTAATAAGTTCAAAATAATTTTATATTCGTTCTAACGATATGTATAACCCTTCTAATACCAGTATTGGCATATAATGCAATCAAAACATCCTTTTGTTTTCGAAATTTACCCTATGTTTCATTTAAGCAAGGCATACAATCTATTCGATGTACAAAAATTATTACTGCAACAGCAGTTCGTGATAATTCACATGATAAAAATTAATTTTGTTTCAAAAGGTAATGATTACGCGAACAATAACCCATGCTTTCAAAACATTGTCTATGCTGTTGAAGAAATTAGTAAGTAGTATTCGTAACAACAGCGTCATATATCGAATTCAATGGCCCTTGTTGTTCGCTGAACTACAATCAGTATTCGGCGGGACTGATGTCCCGATTCAATGAGCGTAAAAAGAAAGAATAGGGGATCATCTTAGTGTTATTGTCGGCGCCAAACCGCCAACGCGGTAGAGGTTGTTTCGTTGTGTTGTTTCGGTGTTAGCCCTGTTGGGTCATCTCGTGTTTTTGCTTTTTGCATCAGCAATTGTGTGATTTAAATGTGTCCAGTTATATATTAAATGGAGGATCTACTGAGAAACTGGGGCTTAGAAGAGCTAACACCCACATTTGAATGTAGGTATTTAGATTAGTTAGACAGTTATGTTTCAGGTAAAAATGCAACAACTGGTGTAGGCTTATGTCTAATTCTTATATCACGCTCCTTATAAATTCATACAAAATCATACCATTAAACATCCAAACGAATCGATCAGCTGTCCTCGCAATGAAATCTGTTGGCCCAAGGAAAAGAAAGTAGTTTAGAATCAATTACCAAACACATATTCGATCCAACGACAGGCTGCGATTGAATCATTTATTGGAATCCAATGACATCTTGTAGTTGAATCGACAATCCGATATAATTCGTTACCAATTATACACTTCCCATTGGATAAACCATCGCTGTATTTGAGGAGCGCTGAGTGTAACGTCCCATTGAATCCAAGCGTAAGTCTTTGACAAAACGACAGATCTTTCTGTGTGTATACTTCATAAAACTACAAAAGGCAACAGCAGATTTTATTCCCCACCTTAAAGACGGGACTGGATAATCGCAGCATCCCTTTTTAAACTCGACATGGTAATGACGATCGTCACCTAAGGGAACCTTCCGCTACCCTTCCTCATGGCGCGCTGGTTAATTTATGATTGTCACACAGTACTTAAACAACTGTCTGTACGTCTAATATACTGTGTACAGTATAGTATTTTAGAAGTCGCCGAAGTGAAATAGCTTCTGAAGATGCCATCCACTCGTGGTGGCGAAACGTCAAGCTTTAACGCTAAACGATGCCGGCCTAAAAACCCAAGAACCACAAATTCATGGTCTGTACATCTTCTAACAAATCGCTTATGATAAAATGGCCATTGACTTTGACACCTTTTGTACATGAAACGGCCTATTAACTAGTAATCTCAGGTACACTGAACTGTAAACATTTTCGTGACGTGGTTGCAGCAGTTTAAAAATAATTCATACAACTGGAGCTTCTACATTTGATCAATGCACTATAAAACTATGCCTTGTGCAGCATGTTTGTTAAACAATTTTTAACACGATAGATACCCGTTACTGATTTTGTCATCTGAAAACTGAGTTCCGTTATAATTTTAACCCAGTGATTCATCCAGTGGAAAGCTCTCACCCGTATTTTGCCATGAATACAAAATGTTCACTCATCGCAAAATGATGTATGACCGCTATACCATTACATAACTCTTTCTGGCTTGCATAAAGTATACAAGGCCGCACTTTATGATCAAACGTCACGACGTGTGGGACACTCATGTACTCATAGTTCCAGGCAAAATGGCGGTTTATGTGCACTACAAATTTCCTGAAAGTCTGAGAGCAACGTACGGTAAATAAGAAAACTTAAATCAATAAGTTGGTTGCGATGTATTATAAATACCACGTAATATCTTTTGGTGGCCTTAACCTTTATCAATGTTATAATCAGATCAATATTAGAATTTGATACGGAGAGTATGAAGTAGTGGTACGACTCCCGAGAAAATGTCAAGGTTAGATTAGATTGATAGTGGTTGCGGTGACTGTGCCTTCTTCTACTGCGACTCTATTGTGATTATTGTGGCTAACTACTATTTAGGGTTTGTCGTACAATGTTGACAAAGGCGATGGTTGTGTTAGATAAAACTCTTCTAGTGAAAACTATAAGTTTCAGATGGGTAGTACTGGACAGGAGCACAATATGTGCTCTGTTGCTTCATCCTTCACATAGCAGAGACGGTAGTCCGATGTTTTTTTGTAGACCTATCTTCCTTAAGTGGTTTCTCAGACGACAATGTCCTGCCAACTGATCAACCAGATTGCGCAGATTATTTACGTCTGGATGGGTGTGGTACGAACATCTCCGAGTATAGTAGCCCTCATGTATCTTGCCAGTGCAGAAGTGCTTCCCTCTCTGCCCAATCTGAGATGGTTTTACTGGAGGCACAAATGGTTCTGGTCCTATGAACGTAGATTCGGTTCCTTCTGAAACGAGTGTGTTGCCTTATGCTCCGATATGACTTCAAACTCAAACCATAGTTACTTTATTGTTTCTTGTTCCAAGTTCATTGAGCAGATGTATGTAGTTTCATACATGTCTTGAATCGACCCAGTTTCGAGCAAAATACTTTCAGGGCAGTCTGGATATCTCAAAAGATTTTTATAGGTTTATCTGTCAGGGGTCAGGGTATGCCTTTCAAGGTTTACTGAAATTTCATCTCTTGGATGAATGCCAACTGCTCCCGCTCCTGCCCCCAGTTCTAACCTGGATCCTATGTGAATAGCATAAGTTTGGAGGGCGGTATGAAACTGTCTCTCCTACTCCATTCGCCTTTTCCTGGGAAAACGATGTTGTAGTATCTTTTCACATGCGCTTGGGGAAACTTAGACTCTGAGACCATTCCGAGTATATGGTCTATACATAATACCCGTTGTGTCCTGTCCTAGTTCTTTTATGTCCAGTCTAGCGGTTGATAGCAGTCTGTAGGAGATCATTCTAGCACCTCTCTCTACCACAATGTGTAGAGGGGTTAAGTTCAGCAGGACGACAAAACCACACATATTTGAAGACCATGACAGGACTTCTAAAAATCTATCAGTTTATGTAGACTTTAGTGTCACTAATTGCCAGTCTGAGGGTAAACTTTATAAAATTAAAATTGCAGACAAGATTTTGGTAGACATTTTCAAAATTCGAGAAGGCTTATTATATTTTAACACGATTTTGTTGGCCTAAAATCCGGCCCCGTTCAAAGGAGGTCAACTGCGTAAACAGGGAGCATCTTTACACAACCAACAGATGTCAAAGTTTTTGGATCGACTAAAAGCCATGCTTTGTTGTATAGAGTGCCATGTACTATGTAAGTAGATAGCATCTAAGTGAACAACTACTAAGTGTTAGTTGTGTACTAGAGAGAGCAGTACTGTCGAGCTGTGCACACATTTTCAATGCAAATATCCCTTTTACTTCCCACAGCGATACGTGAGGGAAGTATTGTGATCGCGAAAATTTTCGATTTCGAGATAATACGTTTTTCGGGCGTTTTATGATGTCCACATAACGAAAATCACTCATTTCCGTCGGTCTGTCTGTCTGTCTGTCTGTCTATCGGTCTGTACGCGTTTTTCTAGCCTGGTAATCTCAGTAACCGCGGCATGGATTGTGATGAAATTTGGGCAGCGATATTCTGTGGGGTCATAGTAGGTAATGCTCTTATAATTTTAAAATCGGTGCAGGGGCGACGGAGTAATTAGCAAAATACAAAATAAAATAAATATTCCTCAAACTTCGTTTTTAGGTGTTTCAGGGGTTCCTGATCGTTTTCTACTTTTTTTTGGGTGGGGGTGAAATTGGGGTGGTTGGGGAGTGGGGGGTTGTAAATCTCAAAAGTATGTTGTACTCATAATAGGCTATCCATTGACCTGTAAAATAAAGACCTAGCGGAATAATACACTTTTTTAAGCCCATTTGAACATTTCCTTGCCTATTACAGAAACCATTTAAGGGACTTACAGTTTTGTGGTGATACGAGTATTGCTTAATTTTGTTAGTTTCGTTGCGTAAAGCAAAAATTATTAAATTGATTTTAATGAAATTTCGACAAAGAATTGACTATCACGGCTAGAGTGAAAAACGCGCCAGTGTCTGAAAAATCGTGTCAGTGGCGGCGCAACAATGATTTAAAAAGCTAAAAATATAGAGACAGCCCATACTTCGCTTTAGGACGGTTTAGAGGCTCCTTATCGTTTTGTGTCGTTCAGTTAAAGCATGCACAATGAAAACTGTGGCGTCCTAGTTTCTAAGGAGGGAGACACAAGAAACGATTTACGAAAGTTTTGTGTTGTACAATATGTTTTTTTTCGGGAGGATGGGCGATGATTTGGTTGTAAGGAAATTTCAGACTATAGCTTCGTGTAATGGGAAAACAATAAAATGAAATCATTTTGTGTGGGAAGTACTGAGTCAATCAACTTGACTCCATTTTTTCCTAGGTGTCCGGATTTCACATACGAGTAGTAAATAGGCAACCTGCCTGATACATTTGTTTGCCTTTTGACGAGACTGAAAAAAATGGTGTACTTAAAAAATTCTGAAGCTTAAGCAGCAGTATATTCTATACGCATCCTCTCTGTTTTCCTGCAATATTAGCGCTGCACGTAAACGAGGTACGAACCTAGCCTTAATAGAAAATAAATTAAATAACCAAGCAATTTTCTCAGCCAAGTGCCCGCGTATATACTGTGCGCCCCCGCAACTTTTCATTTCGAATTTATTAAATGCAGAATTCATGCCTTTTGCGCCTCCACTGTTTACACGGGTGGCTGCTTGTGGTCTGCGCTGGCATCGAAAATGCATGGTTAACATTATTTTTTAATTAAAAATACATTCACATCCGAGTGAGCTTAATCCTTGCGGTTCTTATTTAAAGTTTATACAGAATATACACGCTCATAATTATTATATTTAACTAGTTCTCATGCATTTCAAGGGACAGCAACCGAACAGATATAAAGAGAGGGACACGTAAACTAGTTAGAAGAAAAAGATCCAGGTGGGCTAAGGAAGCGTGTTATACGGACAAAAATACTGAAATCGACAAATTACAAGGAAAACATGATATCAATAATGTCCACAAAAAAGTACAACGACAGAGATGAGTAAGTACCATGAGAGACTAAGATGGAAATATAGCATACATAATAAGTGAACTAAAGCGGTGGAAAGAATATACAGGGTTACTGGTAACTCGACTACTTTCCTGCAAGAGGTGATAGAGGGACTCAAATGCAATAGATTTAACCCCCCATATGTAATTCCGAAAGCAGATAGTTTTTGAGATAATTGACATTTAATGTTTTTCAACGATATGACCAAATTTCCACACTACATCCCAGATTTAGAAAAAACCCTGCTGTCGATTTTAGTAATTTCCAATTTAGTTTTTCACTGACACATACGCAAATCTAATTTAGTATTTAAATATGTAAAAATGCTAAACAGTTTCAAACTACAAACAATTATTAAAAAAATAAAGAACAAAATTTTTACAGTCACTGCGAAAGAAAATTGTCTAGCTCAAAAAAAGATACACAATTAGTCAAACAAGTTATTTTAAATTAATCAACATAATACAGAATCATCAACAACAGGATATTCCAGCATGATGGTTGTCCAGCACATTACCGTATCACAATTCGGCAGTTGTTGGACAACACATACCCGAACAAATGGATAGGGAGGGGTGAACCCATCCCATGGCCTGCGCGGAGCCCAGATCTGACACTTCTTGATTTTTACGTCTCGGGTCACATGAAGGAATTGGTTTACGAGACTCCAGTTAATGCTGCTGACGAACTAAGGCAAAAAATTATCAATGCGGCGGAGGAGATGAAACGAACTTCTTCAACACGAGTTACAGAAACCGAAGTGAGGAAGCGGATCCGTACTTGTATCCGAAATCAAGGGCAACACATTTTTGAGCGATTTATTCAACCGTTTGTACAATTTTTTTGAGCTAGATAATTTTCTTTCACGGTGAATGTAAAAATTTTGTTGATTATTGTTTAAATATTTGTATTTAGTTTGGAACTGTTTTAGTATTTTGAAACATTTTGATACTAAGTTAGCTTTCTGTATGTGTTAGTTAAAAAAAATTATCAGAATCAACAACAGGTTTTCTTCTTAGTTTAGGATCTCGTGTGGAGATTTGGACATTTGGTTGAAAAACATTAAATGTTAATTATCTCGAAAACTATCGGTTTTCGGAATTACATATGAGGGTTAAATCTATTACATTTGAGTCCCTCTATCACCTCTTGCAGGAAAGTGGTCGAGTTACCAGTAACCCTGTATACAAGAGCTCTCTGCGGCCACAAGTCAACAGAATCTGGTACAAACAGGCGACATAAAACCAGAATTAACTAACGACAAAGTCATGAATACTATAAAGAACGTGAAAAATAACAAATCGCCTGGACTTAATTAGGTACTATAAGAAATTTTCAACTTATTGATCGAGACCATTATGTGTGACCCTTTACAAATATCCTTAATAACGTTTACAGAACAGGCATACTACCAAAAGAACGGATTCTCTCAACATATGTAGTTATCCCGAAAAAGCCTCAGGCAAGCGATCATCGAACCATATGTCTCACGTGTCACATTCTGAAGACATTTTTCAAAATAATCCAAATGTGCATATAATCAGCTAGAGGAAGAAATCACTGAAAGTGAATTTGTGTTCAGAAGTGCATTGGCCACACAAGAAGCATTATTTGCCCTAAATGTTTCAACGCAGGGGTGTCTAGATGTGGACCAAAATCTTTTCGTATTTTTCAGGATTACACCAAAGCATTTGATCATGTAAGACTCGACATATCTATGAAAAATCTAAGTGGGGAGCGTACTGACTCCAACGACATGAGAATTTAAGCAATCTATGTTATACTCAAAGAGCTGTTTTTAGAGAGGGCGAGAAGACGTCAGACCAGAAAAAATTAAAAGAGGAGTAAGATAGAGATGCGTACCCTCTTCGATACCTTTTAACCTCTATTTAGAGAAAAGTATGTCAGAGGCTGTATCTGAAGGAACAGTGTGAGAATAAAGGTAAACCATGAAATAATAAACAATATCCGTTTTGCCAATAATATCTTACAGTAGCAGCCCAGAGCAGCGCAAACCTACAAATGATGATGGACAAAATCGTCAATAGCAGTGAGGAAGCAGGTCTTTGTTTTAATAATAGAACGAAATAATTCATGATCATCAGAAAAACGAATATCCATAAAACCACACAAAACATTGGAAATCTCTGTATACACGACCTAGCGGTTGAACGTGTTAAGCGATATACTTATCTTGGAACATGTATAAATGAGAACAATGATTGCTCTATTGAAATAAGAATACGCATAGAGAAGGCCAGAAATACATTCATGAAAATGAAAAAAGTGCTGAATAGTCGGGATCTAAGCCTGGAATTGAAGATGCGGCTTGTGAGAGGCTACGTATTTCCTGTATTGTACTATGGGATGGAAACGTGGACGATGAAAAAAATAGATACCCAACGCCTCGAAAGTTTTGAAATGTGGATATATCGTCGAATTCTGAGAATATCATGGGTAGACAAAGTTACAAACGAAATAGTATTAATAAGAATGAAAAAACAAAGGGAAGTGTTACTAACAATAAAGAAAAGAAAATTACAATACCTGGGACACATCATGAGAGGGGATAAATATCATCTACTTCAAGTAATAATTGAAGGAAAATACGCAGGGAAAAGAACAATAGGAAGGAGAAGACATTCGTGGTTAAAGAATCTGAGGGATTGGTATAATTGCTCCAATAACCAGCTATTTAGAGCGGCGGTTTCCAAAATTCGAATTGCCTTGATGATTGCCAACCTCCAGAATGGGGACGGCACCTAAAGAAGAAGAAGTAAGGCAGTCGAGAGAGTTAGAAAGTACAAATGCCTAGATACCATTTTGAACGAGACTGGGAGACACTTTCTAAGCATAAGGTCTAGGATAGGTCAAGCTGAGTTTACAAGTATGCTTTGAGTAATCTGCTCTAGAGATCATAACATGAAACTTAAGATCAGATTAGCCAGGCGTAGTCGTGGACAAGGAATAAAGCTGATCTGAAAGGACTTGAGGCTATCGAAATGTGGGTATCTAGAGAGTTTCTTGGACGGAAATAGTCACAAAGTTTTCTATTTGAACAAATTAAGACGCACAAATATTTTTCGGATTTTTTCGGAAACGAATCGGTCGATTTAAAAAAGAAAACGTCAAAATAGAGGACTTCGACATACCTTTGAAATGATTACCCGCTACCCTTATCATTTAAAGTATTGATAAGCGGATGATCCTGGGGGGTGGAGGGTACAAGGAGTGAAGTAGTTTTTGGTTAGAAAGTCCCCCTTGACAAATCTTTTGACGTGTCTCGGCGTTTTTATTTTTAATTAGTGTTTTTCGATTAATCCGTGGTGAAAAGCTTTCAATTGAATATTTCAATATTGTAGCAATAAATCAAAAACTTGTTGGGCCAATATGAAACTAGTTTGGACCAATATATCAAGAATCTTGTTCCAATATTGGGACACATTATACGCCAATATTGGAACCACATGACTCTGCTACCTGGGTTTCAATATTTCTTTTACTAGAAGTTCTAACATAAATTTTTTATTGTGATTGACAGCCAAACTATAACTGGCAAGATGAAAACCTTATCTACGCCTATGGAACAAATATTTATTCTCTCCCACTCATACTATTCCAAATCCTCACACAACCTCTCAGCTCCACCACATAAGCAAAGACGAACGGCAAACCGGTTGAAAGCAAACAAACCTTTCCGCTTTTGCATAAAGTATGAAGCGGTGGTCCAGATCGGGATGAGCCTAGGCGAAAGGATTTTCATTCAGCGACAAACAAAAACGCATTATCGTGCGAGAGCTTTGCTATTTCAGTTTTAAGCAAACCGGGACGTAGCTGATTATTAAAGCCAAATAGCTGCCGGGATCTGGATGATCCGGGTTTCACTCTAGCAACTAAACATATAGAAGGTAGGCACACAACTTGGTAAGCTGATGTAACACTCTTGTGTTGTCAACCAGATCACGATGGATTAAAACAAATTGCTTTTCATGTTTTTATTTTCTCTTATTGTTCGAATTATCCAAAGCTTTCCTAATCTAGGACTAAAGCGATACACCCATAAAAATAAATTTTTGGACTTATGTGTGTAGACGGAATCTTACTTGCAGAATTTTAACGGAAATTTAAATGGTGACATTTTATTCAGATATGTTGAAAAGTACTATCAATCCGCTTATCACAGAAACCATTGAAAACCAAATCGAAGAGGATGGAAACCCTATCCTTGGTGAGGCTGAAATCTATTTCCAGCAATATGAATGGATAAGGCGAAGAGGGCCTACAGACTGGTCTGCTAGATCTCCTCATTTGACACCATTAGACTTTTTATATGGGGCCATTTCAAATCTATTGTATTTACCCCCCAAGTTGAAAGCTTAGATAACCTTCATCAACGTATCATCAAAAGCTGCCATGACATCTCACTACACGTTTTCGTAACTGTCTGTCAAGAATTTGAACCTCACCTATATCATTGATTGGCCAGTAACGGGTAACATTTTGAACACACATTGCGATAAAAAGTGATATTTTCGTGTATTGTTTGTTAAAATTGTTAAATTAAGATACATAACGATTTTTGAAAAAAATGACCTCGACATAACTTCAAACTAAGCTGTTACTCGATACCACTTGCATTCAAAAAGTGACTGCCCTAGGTGGCAAAGGGTACAAGAGGGTGGAGTATTTTTTGGTTCAAAAGTTGTCCCCCTTGAAATGTCTTTTGACGTGTATCGGCGTTTTTTCTTCTAAACAGTGGTTTTCGATAAATCTGTTATGGGAAGTTTTCAAATAAACACGCTGTATATGCAAGCTGGCACAATAACTGTTACATTTATTCGAGATAAGTCAATTTTTTTTAAATTTAAATAGTTTTTCTATTTTACTTTCTTTTTTATGGGATATGAAAAAAGTAATAAATAGTAATAACATTGTGTTAAATTTCTCTCCAAAAAATTATAAATCGCAATACATTCATGTCTAAATAAATTAGAAGTCTCATAGGCCTCGGGTACTATCGATGAGATTTTCAATCAGGTTAATACGAGATATACCGGGTGTCCCAGAATTTCCTTGACACGTGATATTTTCGTAACGAAAAACGGTTCAAGCAAGAACTGAGTGGTACTTTTGAAGGTACTATAGGGTCTATCATACCATGCAATCAAAACATTTTTTTGTACGTCAACCCCTAAAACTCACCCCCAACTTTTTTTTTCAAATAGCACCCCATAGGTTTTCCTACATAAATGATATCCCCATTTTATTCAAAATCATGTGGTACCTTTAATTTTATATGCAAACTTATTTTTTCCGTTAAATTATAAGAATAAGACAAATGAAATGATAATTTGTTTGACGCCTGATATTTTTGTAACAAAAACGGATAAAAAAGGAAAGTAAGTGGGTGTTTCAAGGGTAGTGAATGACCTATCATTCCTTGCTTATGAATCATTTTTTTCTTACTAAAACCACTGGAATCCACCCCTAGCTTGTCCTTTCAAATTTCAATCCACAATTTTGCCTGGAAAAATAGATTCTTTACTTGAATTTAATTATCGTAGTGCCTTACCTTTTATGCCCCTAATACAATGTATCGTTAATTTTGGCGCCCGTGTGCGGGGCACACCCTGTACACGGAGTTGGCGCGGCCCGATGTAGCCATAAAACTTTTTCACATTTTTGCACTTAGTTTTGTTATCACATTTTTTTTTTATTAGTTGATTCATGAAGATAAAAAAAATTTTCCACACATGTGTTTTAATTAATTTATATTTACGATTTCATGGATTAAGCGGAAAAAATTAACGATAAATTGCAATAGAGGCATAAATAGTAAGGCACTACGATAATTAAATTCAAGTAAAGAATTTTTTTTCCAGGCAAAATTGTGGATTGAAATTTGAAAGAACAAGCTAGGGGTGGATTCCAGGGGTTTAAGTAAGAAAAAAATGGTTCATAAGCAAGGAATGATAGGTCATTCACTACCCTTGAAAAACCCACTTACTTTTCTTTTTTATCCGTTTTTGTTACAAAAATATCAGGCGTCAAACAAATTATCATTTCATTTGTCTTATGCTTATAATTTTACGGAAAAATAAGTTTGCATATAAAATCAAAGGTACCACAAGATTTTAAATAAAATGGGGATATCATTTATGTAGGAAAACCTATGGGGTGCTATTTGCATGGTTTGATAGACCCTATAGTACCTTCAAAATTACCACTCAGTTCTTGCTTGAACCGCTTTTCGTTACGAAAATATCACGTGTCAAGGAAATTCTGGGACACCCGGTATAATAACACCCTGTACCAGTGTATATCAGTACACAGGGTGCTCCCTAGCGCCCATACCGTTTAAACTAGACGAAAATATTCTAGATAAAAAACGTTTCTTTTCAAATGCTCTACATTTAGAAAATAATTTCAAAGATGGCGGACTTCCAAATATACCGGAAGTAGGCATCAACCTCCTTATTTTAAATGGAACACCCTGTATGTTATTACGTTTTTGAATTCAACATCGATTTTTAGGTCCAGTTTGTTAACCATTGTTTGTGTCTACGAAGCCTATTTTCGGAGTTATTCAGCAATTCTACAAAATTTGACGTTTGTAGTACTTTACAAGAAACGTTAATATCTCGGAAACTAAAACGCGACAGAAAGATGCGGTTTTCGGTTTTGAAACAAGCACGGAACGCATTATTTGAGTTTCAGTAAGACTGTTGTTTCAAAAGAACATTAGATCAATAGACTAGCAATTTTCAAATTTGAAAAATTAAAAACGTAAAAAATCCAAATTTTGAGAAGTTTGTTGACAATCAGCATGGAAACTTTCATTTGGGGTGGTGTTATTGGAAACCGCATATTAAACTAATGTTTTCTAAAACATTCTAAATGAAAGTTTGGAAAACCTGATGGAAAATTTAACACTGGAGTTTTTAAGAACAATGTGGTTACAGGTAGATGGAGCGAAAGCACATTTTAGTATTAGAGGTCGAAGCACTTTGGAGGAAAGGTTTCCCACCAATTGTTTCGTCTGCGAGCCACGCCACCTACTATTTTTCCAATTCCTACGCCATAATTACAAAACCGTAAATATCTTAAAAACCATCAAAGATAGAACCATATGTGTTTAGATAAAAGTGAAAGAGAATTTAATTTCGCATCCACCGATGTGAAACTTCTGATACCATCCCATTTGAGAAAAAAAGTTTTTAACGTTTTTAAATTTGAAAATTGCTGGTGTATTGATTTAATGTCCTTTTGAAACAGCGATCTACTGAGACACAAAAACGTTCCTTCCTTGTTTCAAAACCGAAAACCGCATCTTTCTATCGCGTTTAGTTTCTGAGGTATTAACGCTTCTTGTAAAGTACTACAAACGTCGAATTTTGTAAAAATTGCTGAATAACTCTGAAAATAGGCTCCGTAGACATAAACAATGGTTAACAAACTGGACCTAAAAATCAATGCTGAATTCAAAAACGTAATAATAAATGTTCCATTTAAAATAAGGAAGTTGATGCCTACTTCTGGTATATCCGGAAGTCTGCCATCTCTAAAACTTCTAAATGTAGAGCATTTGAAAAGAAACGTTTTTGGTTTAAAACATTTTCGTCTAATTTAAGCGGTATGGCCGCTAGAGAGCACAGCGCGCTTATTGGACCACCCTGTATATCCTGATATACGAGTATCTTATCACCTCGCCACTGCACTGCTGTGAATAACTTCAAGTTGCCCAATGAGGTAATATTGCGAATTTAATATCTAACCAACGTTTTACAGCATTCATACGAATTTGTTCGTACGTACATATATGTATTTTATATGTGTAACAATTGTCCGAACAATGCGCTCTCAGTTCCTATTCATGTTTCCAGGTCATACCTTTGTTGCTTTGTCTGAAAGTTGCATGCACAACTCCTGAACTAGAACAGACGCAAAATACCCAGCGACCACTCTGAAAATGCTGTTTCTCTATTTTCATATAGTTTGGGCGATAGACGGAAAGTGTAGTGCTGCTTCCAACCAACTCGAAACTCTATTTTCATCAGGTTATATAAACCACTTTCCTCTTTACTAAGCTACGGCTTCATCAGGCTACCCGTACTTCTTTGAACTGTGTTTTAAATTAACCGGTGCACTTTTTTAAACCGCACAAGGTAGAAAAGTTATATTAAAAGTGCTGCTGAAGCTGCAGTTAATATACCTGCTTGGTGAGGCCGTACAGTTTCGAAGAATCTTGGCTTAGCAAAGTTAAAATATTGCAGAAGTTTTAGTTGCGAGTATAAAAACTATCATCTTAAGTTTTTTCTTCTAAAAAGGAACGGGGGATGGAACTTAAATAACATTTGGTTACAATAATGAAAAATAATGATTAGAATAGTTACGAGATTTCAGAGGCGAACCTAGGGGGGATATGGGGAATAGATCACCCCCTGAAATATTTGGGTTCTGTACAAGAACTTTATCACCTCAAGCTCAAACATACAAATAATACTAAAATAATTTTTTTAGTATATTTTTTTCACATCAAATAAAAATAATGAATAGTTATTATTATAAGCTATTTGTGAAATTTATAAAATTCAGGTAAATCATGGGATCACCCTCCGAAAAAAAAATCTGGGTTTGCCCCTGCGAGATTCTAACCTAAGACATGCATCCTCTAAAGCCATAGATCATATTTAATATAACCATCACAAATTCAAGAATGTGTACGTGTATACACAATAAAAAAAATCGATTCAAAGTTATTATAAGATAGTCGTAGTATCGTTTACCTTCTTCTTCTTCTTCTTCTTATTCACTTCAGGTTTTAGGCACTTTGCCTGTTAGGATACCCATCTATTTCTTGACCGTCCGATACCTATTCTTCCAGATTATTGATAAAATTTGGCTCTGGCTGGTATCCTATTCTTGTGCATTCGTTCGTGAAGTTGGGTGGTTGGGGGGTGGGGGTTGAAAAACTGAAAAATTGATTGCATTCTTAATATGCTGTCTACTGACCTTTGAAGGAAGCCCCAGAGACATAAATCACCTTTTTTTGATACTTAGAACTCGTGTCAGTGGCAGAGCAGCAATAATCAAAAAACTAAAAATATGAAAATAGCTCAAACTCCGTTTTTAGGTGTGTTAGGGCTTGATGAGTCACCCACTTAAGGTTTTCCTAAAAATAATACACAAGTGAATATATAAAGAGTGCGAAGAGGTCAGCCGTGAAACACAGTTTGGATTTATAAATGGGCTCGGTACCAGGAAGTTATTCTGCATGCAATTCCTGGTCCAGAAATGCTATGATCAGAGGAAAGATGTTTTTATATGCTGGACAGACTACCAAAAAGCATTCGACACCACCCGACATGACTTTCTGTTTGATATCCTGAAGGATATTGACATTGATAGTAAAGATATTAGGATCATTAAAAACTTGTATTCAGAACAAACAGCGGAATTGCGCATTAACAGCTTCCTTTCTAAAGGACAGATACAGATACAAAAGGGTGTCCGTCAGGGATACATACTTTCCCCCATATTATTTAATATATATGTAGAAAGAGTCTTTCAGATGGCATTGAAAAATATACAGAAAGGTGTAAACGTCAACGGAATTCTTATAAATAATATCAGATACCAATCTTATAAGCGATATTGGTATAGAATACGGACTTACAATAAATACCAATAAAACCAAATTTATGGTCATAAGTAGATTACAGCATGGCGAAGCTCAATTACTAGTCAACGGAAGCAACATAGAGAGAGTCAATAAATTTAAATACCTTGGATGTACACTATACGAAAAGTGAGATTGTGACGAGGAAGTAAAAATCCGGGTGGCTATGGCAACAGCAGCTTTTACAAAATGCTGTAAGTTCCTAATTCGTCGTGAAGTCTCTCTGAGCCTCAGATTGATGGTGGTAAAATACTATATATGGCCAATTCTTCGATATGGTGTAGAAACGTGGTCCTTGAAAATAAGATCCATGAACAGGATTGAAGAGATGGAGATGTGGCTGTTTCGAAGGCTCCTACGAATCTCGTGGGTGGAGCATGTCACAAATGAAGAAGTACTGAGAAGAGCAGGCATGGAAAAAAACTGATCAATAATATTAAACACCGGAAATTATCTTATCTGGGGCACATTCTGCGAGGATCGAGATATTCATTACTTAAATTTGTGCTGACAGGAAAGACCGAAGGACGGAGAGGCGCAGGGCGCAAAAACATTCCTGGCTGAGGAACATAAGAGATTGGTGCGGCATTTACAGTGCGGCTACCATGTTTCGACGTGCAGAGGAAGGTTCTCTCCAGATATTTAATTAGAAGTAATGAACATCTGAACACCTACACGCTGCAGAGCGTATGGTACCTGAAGAAGAAGAAAGGGGTGTCCCATGATTTTCTACCTTTTTTTGAGTGGGGGTGAAATTGGGGTGGTTGGGGGTGGTGTGTTGTAAAAAAGTTGTTGTATTGGTCATAGGTTGTCCATTGACCTGCAAAGGATAGACCTAGCGGCATAACATAATTTTTGGGAGAGGAGGGGATGGGTGGCGATGATATGGTTGCAAGGGGATCTCACATTATGGCTCGATGCTATGGGAAAATAATAAATTGGTATCGCCGTAATGTGTGGTAGGTACAGAGTCAATCAACTTGACTTCATCTTTTCGTGTCTGCTCTTGAAACAAGGCACACACTAGATGGTTCCCGGATCTGAAATTCTGGAATAATAGGAAGAGCATACGCAAAAACAAAGCGACTTAATGGATGCACCCTATTCCCGTTCGGGTTTTTTGAGGTCGGTTGCTAAATAGCTGAGGAATTTCCGGAGGCGGAAAATTCGCGTGAGAATTTTCCGCGCTACGGACCGGCCCCTGCTTTTGTGCAGGAAGCCACTCTGCCCTAATTGGGGTGGATGTCTGCCACGCTTTGGACGATGATGCCCGACTAAGTACGGAGTAACTGTTTCTAGGGCGCAGTTCATCCTCGTATCTCGGTGATTTGCCTGGTTCAGCTTCCTACCTATCAGCTGAGTAGCACTTTAATCGTGAATTAAACAGAACATTTTAAATTAACTCCGTGTATGAAAAGTACATACAGACTTACATGATATTACGTATTAAGCATTAAGCGAGAAATGGCATCAAGCGGCTTGTTCAGTACTTCCCACATGCACACATGAGAAAATATTATAAATTCATAAGAATTCTGAGGATCTTATAAGTTATACTCGAGACGAAATTCGCTCTGAGAATATTTTATTGGTGAGGAAATTATGGTTAATTTGAACCAAAAAAATAAAATACTTATTCTGAAGAAATATGCTCTAAATAAGAATATAATTATCTTCGTAACTAGAATTTCAATACTCTTGGACAAAGTATTTGATAAAGTCTTGGTAAGTATATGATCCCTGCCTCCTTATGTGGGGATACACCACGGTATTCCAAGCAGAAATATACATGATTTTAGCTTGTGCCTCTCGTTCAGAAGCCTAGCAGGTGGATTACTATCTGCTCTAACTTCCAAGCCATTTTTTGAGTTTGTGTAAATCAGGATTCTTTGCGATCACACACGAGAGGGGCATCTGGATTGCAAGGACAGTATTTTCAGTGTTACGTACAACAGTGTTGTAAGGAACGTGTGTCTCAATCCCAGAGTGGCCAAATCACCATACGTTTACCTTTTTGAGCTAGAAATATCACTTGAACAAGATAGAATTTGACCTCCAACATACATCTATAAAAAAATTGCAGTTTTTCCCAATTAAATGGTTTTTAGCTAGCTTTTTAAATTGTTAGCACATAAAAATACATTTTAGATAATTATGGTATCAGAAATATAATCTCAGAAATTTCCAATAACGTGCACAGAGTCACACAAAGAACTTCTTTACATTTTTTGCATCAAACTCGCATATCCATTCTATGGACATATTAATGATTTAGATTAGCAGAAGTAGGCTTTATCTCAGAACTCATACCATAACTCCATTTTCAGATAGAGTATATAATGACCTGAAATTTGAGAATAACAATGGATAAGCGATTTTCATGCAAATTCCCCCAAAAAATTTCCTGTACAGGCGCTATTAAGAACTCGCCTGGAAATTTAGAAAACTTCTATTTTGCAATTTTGTATTTTAAAGATAAGTAAAGATTACTAACAGGCAGAACATTTGATTAGAAGCAGATCGAGTGTCTTTGATTACATTATTGGTATATACTGGAGACATTTTTGATGGAAACCGGACGCCTATGGTAGTAAGATAGTTGCAACGTGATAATTTGTCAAGTATGCCAGTGATGTTCGACAAACGGCATCGGTGTTCTATCGTCTTTTCATGAAGTTTCCAGTAATTTTGTACTATTTTCCACTTACTTCTAGTTCTTGGGAACTATCCATATCGGAGAGTTCCAGGGGGATTGGCATGGGCGAATTATACTATCATTACTTATACCTATATATTTGCAATTAACATCGTTTCTCAAAAACATGATGGCAACTATGTTTCTACCACTCAGAAACTTGAAAAAGAATCTGTCGTCAACTTCGGGCATTCAATAGTATCAACAAAGAAATAAATTAAAATTTTCGTACATATTTATGATACCTTCAAACTACATGTGCAAACAAAAAAATTAAATGTGCACTGTTACAAATTGCTGGAATCCGACTGGCTGTAATGACACACATTTCCATTAAGAACTCTCAAAGCTTCTTCTATTCATAAATCTCTTCGTATATGAAAATTAAAAAAGTCACAGTAAAACGGAAATTAGAGCGCAATATTTGATTCTAGCAAACTTCTTTGCGGGTCGGAAAGGCTCTTAGAAAATTAAAATCTTCTATCAGGGAGCCCGTAGAGCGCATCTACGTGCCTTAATGCAGGGATATTAGTTGTCCCTAATCGTTTTGACCTGAATTCTCTTCTGGCTTTTGTAAAATGCCTGAGAAAAGTTCGCAGCAGCCGTTATGGAGTGCCAAGGAGGGAATATTGGAAAATGTCATCGCTGTTGATCCAGAGTGAGATGTCTGCGGTAATGCTTGTTGTATCGATGCACGCTGCCTGGCTACCAGGAAAAGAAGCCGAAACACGGAAGGTAGCCTAGTAAGATAATGGGCCATTCTCACCAAATTCAGAATATTATGGTACGCGAATTACAATTTTTTTATAACTTTTTTGTGTTATACTTTTTGGTCAGCTGATCTGAATTGTTTTGTTTTGTTTACCATTGTCTGCTTTAATCTGTGACTTGCCCATTGTAGATGCTGGAAATGGTTTTTTATCATCGCAACTTTTGTACTGAGGATCCCCTCCGTTAAGCAGTCTGCCCCTCCGATATCTTACAAATTAATTGAGGTCGGTTAATAGGTTCAGGGGAGAACATCTTCGTTCGAAGGCGATCCTGATTAATCCAAAAAAAGTGTTGTTAGGAGGTCTCTGTCATTCTTTATAGACCACAAATTATGTCTGTTCGTGATTATTTTGATTAGAACATTCACACTGGTTAATGGAGGAGAGCAGTATGCTTTACAAATATAGTTTCACTTACATTTTCTAGGTAAACTTGCAATAATTATCTTCCAAACGCAGCAAAATCGCAAGAAATCCTTCACGTGGATGGCATCTTAACCCTAGTATTGCTCCGCTAGCTGGAGCTGTGATTATAAGCCAATTTCGTCAATGGAAGAGAGCTTTTAACGAAAGACAATAAATTTGACACTGACTAAAACTAATTTAAAGTCGTATCAATAAAATAGCCATCTTCAGACAATGACTCGACATCAGAGGCCTCACTTGAAGTTAGTTCAAAAATAACAAACAACAAATACAGCAAAGAAGTTCATTATTTTGTGGGAACATAGCTAAAGGAGGGGAAATTTATTGTATTTTTTAATATGTCTTCCTCAGTGACATTTAGCTATATCAGAAACATTCACAAAACTAAGAGCTCCAGGAATCGCTATCAGTAACTCTCAAATTTAATACTTTCCAGAATAGATAAAAATTGCACTCACCAGGGTGAACCAGAATATAACGAGAGACAAGAACAAAGAAATATTTACTTCACAATCTTCTGCAACTAACCCACAAAGTACTCTCCATTCTGTCGAATACATTAATTTATCCCATCGCTATGGCCCCTTGTCATGAGTTTCTGAGAAAAATATTTTGATAGTCTGTTTAAGGTTATTTTCTAGCGACCGCGCCACTCTTCTTTACGAAGTTTCGGTTTGTTATACTTGAAAAGCATTTTGTGTATGTAGTAATTAAACATAGATATTAAATTGTACGTGAAGGTAGAAACGATATAATTAACAAACATGAAATAAATTTGCACGCCACTGAACCAGAACACAACCGCGTCCGGTCAGAACAAGTCGCGAAGAATGACACGTCATCAAGTACTGGCGCACTCAGCAAAACCCGGCTCAGAACAAGCCACGAAAAACGACAAACATGTTTGACAGTTCACCTGAGGACAATTGGAGATAACAGACTAATCGGAACGTTATACTCAAAAATTGTACAGGCAATGGAAGTCCGAAATAGATCTTTTGAAGCAAAAACCCTACTTTATTAAACTGTCGCCCAGATGATTAATGTCAGATCGCAAATTCATTGAACTTGGGTGACTCTCAGTAGAATGCAAGCTTAAGCTTCGGTTCAAGGTAGGGCGGCGTTAAACCACGTCAGTTGCAAAACGTCCATTATACAATGCTGGCTTAGCCCCCACTTCAATCTGAACAGGAGTTCACGTAAAACGAAGCTTAACTCGGGCTTAGCTGAGCCTGAAACCTAGTCTGACACAAATCATATGTCAGTAACCTTCAAATTGCTTGTCACTTTATTATATGTTTCGAAATATATGTGTCTAATTTAACAAAGAGAGCAAATAAAAAAACAGACAGAAATGGCTGTTCTCCGAATTTGACACAAACCCTCACAGCGGCAAACCTGAATAAGTTATCTTTTTGAATAATTATGATAGTACGCATTGCTTCATTACTGCCAAACGTCGTGAGTTTCATTTTCAACCAGCTGACGATTGCACAACGGATGTTAACTTTAAGCCTAAGCTTAGCTAAGCTTGAGTTGAACCGACATTTGTACAACCAATTCCTTAATCTGAACCATGTCCTTAATATTTCTTTTAAGTTTGTTACTTTCTCGTATTAGTATTTTTGGTTTGTCAAAATTACATCTATGACATGTGTCTATAGTGTGTTTTGCTAGAGCCGTAGTATCTTTTTCATTCAACTCCTTCTACTTACTGTATGATCCGTAACTTTTTTCAAGGTCCAGTTTGGGACACACTGTATGGTTTAATAGACATATGTTGAGGAGATATGTATTTGATCGAATAAATACCTTAGGAATATATTTTTTAAACCGTATAAACTAAGAAAGATTTAAATACCGAATTAACTAGTACTTATTAAAAAATTATCATCGCGTGTTGAAGTTGTTGCACTTGAGTTAAGAACTGACAACTTAATCAATGATGATTTATATTGATGCAAAATATAAATATGAATAGAAGTTGCTACATTCCGAAAACTTAGTGAAACTAAATTTTTTAGCCATGGCAACGCATAAAAATGCTGAAAGTGAATACATTAGTGTATGAAAGTGATATGAGCATCAAATTTCCTGGTCCCAAGGTCTTTATAGACCTGTATCTAAGAAAATTGTCTACTATTATAGTATCTATAGACATTCTAAATGTAAAATTAGCAAGAAGAAGAGGTGTTGGCTAGTCCCCCCATTCTCCAATGAGAGCTAGTACCAATTTTCGACTTCCGATGTAACGTCGTGTGATAACGAATATAGTTTTTAGTACTGCATAGCTTTCGTCCTCTGCGTAGTCATTTCATGACGAACTACTCGGTCTTCATCTTCTCCATGGATGAAAAATCAAACACAGGGATCGATGTAAAGGATGCCCTATGTATCAAATATATATGCTGTATATACTACTGCACTGTAAATAAAAATCCCAAATAAGTTCCACCGGCCCCGGAATTTAATATATTTCCGAAGGAATACCTTCCATAGTGATGAAATCTTTTTATTCATGTTTATATATGTACCGATGGAACTGTAATGTATAGATAGGTTTTCCAGTCACGGACCAACTTTTGCCCGATATCTATACAGGAAATATGTCCAGACATAGGCGGCGATTTCAGAACTTGGTCCGGAAAAAGTGGTCGAAAGGGGCGTCTTTGCTTATCTTAGATGAAATGGTGGGTGAGAGGATCTATACCACTGTAATGTAATTGAAGGGGTGAGTGGATGAAGGAGGTATGTCACATTTTCGTACAAAATGAGTTTTTCTCACGGATGAAAGGGGTATGTGTTATTCTATTTTTCAGCGGTGGCACCTATTGTCCAAAACCCATATTAACGGAGAGTGCAGTGCCGTGGAGAGCAGATTGATATGAATATAACCCCTTCATCCAGACATCCATCGATATATAGTGTCAGCTGAGTAACATACCTCCTTCATGCACTCCATGGCTCCATGGCAGCTGAAAACTGATTGTTGATTTAAGGTTATGTACCTAAATTGTGCGTGGGGGTGTTATTTTGAGGATGTTAAGACTGGGAGTGACAATGAACCATTTTCAAAAATAAAAATCCAATACAAGCAAGCCTGCAAGTCAATACACTTCTTTCTATGCTCTAATGTGATTTAGAATAGTTGAAAAAAAAATTGGAAGGAGGAGGTATGCACAATAATTTTTTTTATATATTTCCTGTTGACATTTTCACTCTTTCATTCAATGAAAAAAATTGTGTTTTCATACTAACAGCGTAATGTGCTTAATACTTGAAAAAAGCAGTTTTTTTAAAGTACCATCGAAAACACTTCAGGGTTAAATATCTCAATACAAGCTTTTTGTTACATACCTCTTTCATCCACTTATCCCTTCAACTGACATCTGACTATTTGAATTTACAATTGACGCTTTAGAAATGTAATTTGATGCTTTTGAAACTACAGATGAAAATAGTATAAATGTTGATCACGTGGTAATTAGTAGTTATTCATTTTTTACTAATTTGTCAACCCAGACATTGTTTATGTTAAAAAATAAATGCATTTTCGGGGATTCTTACAAATAGTTAATATATTTAGCTACAGTATAGTCCAACTATATATCATATGTTTAGATTTATTTGCGGTATATCAAAGTGCCTCTGGATATAATGCAGATCAGAACTTCAAATAGACATCATTATTATGAGAGTTCACAGATACAGTTATTTTTGCCTTTGAACTCATAGAAGATAATTTATGAAATGTAATCTTAACTCCTTCTTCCATAGCGTTAAAGTCCACTATCCTATCATACGTCAAAAAATACATTAAAAGAAAAATTCATTGGCCAATGTTTGCGTAAGCATGTGGCGGGGGAGGAGGGTGGGTTAAAAGCTTTGCTTACTTTTGCTGACAACGGGATCGAAGGAGAAATAATTATTGTAGAAAATCTGCTTACGTAAAACTAACATGGCGCCAAAGCTGAAAAATTAAGAATTTCCCTTTTAAGGGCTTATAACTCATATAAAATGTGGAGCAAGGTATGTATGAGTTAAGCCATTTATAGAGTGGAGTCATAAGTCTGTCCCAATCATACACAAGGTCATCATTCGGTTCCTACAAAAAACATAATATAATTATGGACTGTAAGCCTTGAAGGCCTATTATTTTTAAAGCAACCAGATGACGATCTTGCCTCTGATGTCAATCAAAAAGGTTTAGAGGTAAATTTGATGGTGAGTTGATTTTATTGAATAGAACCACGTACAAGAGAAACACGATATCTTAGATAAAACTGATTCACTTATTTTTTTCTATCCTTACTGATTAAGTCACTCAAAAACAATCAGTGATACTTTCAAGAAATCTTCGCTGCAGTTCTTCGAAATTTAATTCATAAATATGTAAGCACACATTATTTTAACCATCATTCTGCATGATATTCACCCTGTAAGTACCCGCCTATGTTTACAAAAGTTCGGTACCATGTGTTTATTCTCAAACCCCTCATAGAGATAGGACCGAAAGTTTTATGAGCTGTCTTAGTATAAGGGTGTTATGCGTTTTAATAGCCATATCCCTTTTGTCTGGGTGACAAATACACAAAAATCAACTACAAGCCAGTTTACAGCTAACGTGGTGCTTCAGTGATTGTGATTGCTATTGGTGAGTTTTTTTACTGAGCATGTTTCTCCATTTGCCCGTCCTTCATTTTCATGTGAATCTATTCAAATCTTACAATGTGATATTGATTTTAGTGCGCAAACAACCATTGACAGATAGAAATAAAAGCTGGCTAACGAGAATCTCTGCGGAGGACACTCTAATTAGACCTCGGGTGCTGTTTCAACTCTCTTATCGGACTTGGGATAAAATTGAAACAGTTAGGTATGATCATGATATTACTAGGGAGGGAGGTTACTTGTATATTATTCAAAACACCTCATCCTCTGCATAAATCATTAGCATTAGCGTACTTGTCTGACGACAGCCGATCTCGAGAGACCCGCCAATTAGACCTGCGGTACTGTTGTAGAGTATTTGTGGCTTAATCAGACAAGGGAAAAATTTCTTAGACAGTTGCGTACAATCACATGGTTCCTGAGGAGCGAGATAGAAGTACTTATTGACCTATAATAAACACCGCACCCTCTCCGCAGTAATCGATATCTGTCGTACTTGTCCGGCCTGGGAACAAGACATATTAGACAATTCATGAGGGCAGGATGTAGTCCGCCCATTGCACTCATGGATTCATATCTTGGAAGGCTTTCATGTGATAGTAAGCTACTGTTCTCCTTGATATGGAAGGTGGATTGCACTAATTCTACCTATGTCACTTACAGGATATGATCCCAGGTCAAAGTCTCACTCATTTATTGAGGTATGTACCTAGATATCGCTTAGTAGATCAGACTTGCGGGTCACATTCGTAGGTAAGGCGCCAGTTTTGACGCCAAGACATACTTTTGCCGCTCGTGTGGTACCTTTGGGGATCGCCCCCCTCTGGTGTGCAGATATAACGAACGAATACCAAAGTAGTTGACTGATTTCGCCACGTTTTGTCAAAATGATTTTTTCTGTCGTCATTTCACCCAGTAAATGGCTTCTTCAGTATCCTGACTATTCGGGGGTCTCATTCGAATTTCCTTACGTATTACCCTCGTAAACAAATTTCATGGTACAAGGTGTCACGTTGCAATTTTATGATATCGTTGTTTATTCAGTTCGATTCTATATCTATTTACCTAGTTATTATTACCTTTTACAAATATATTTTTTCTGTTAGTGCGTTTAAATTTGAAAATATCTCTGTACTTTGAAGATTTGATCCTGTCCCCTTTATCGGCACTGCGCTGTGTTGATGCTATGCTCAAATGACCCCTCTTCCAAATGAAACGGATTTCAGGGAGATTGTTGCCTCTTCTTCCTTAAATCACGGCGGTTATGCTCTCGATGTGAATTAAACATGAAAACATTCCGCAGAAGGGGACGCGCTATCCGAAGAGAGATTTATTTGGGGAATCCCGCAGATTTATAAGTTTACCGACTCGTTTCTGAGACATAAGGCGTATTTATACTTTCCACGCGCTCTAACAAATGGCACGACTGAGGATACAGCGAAATTGTAGGTACCTTCTCCCTAACTCAGTCTGAAGGCGTTTATTGATTTATTGCTCTTGAATAAAAAACCACTTTCACCATACAAAACGTTGGATTTGCTTTATAGCAGAGAGAAACAAAAAGTTGAGTGATGAACTTTTAATCTATTCAAGTTGAATCTGATAACCTGAAATTCGAGGTATATAACGTCTGTTGAACATATACATAAGATATTGTGTAGGTACCATGTAAGGCTTTCGCGGTCATCGTCCAATAAATTTATGGTTCTTGGGTTTTATTTCACTTGGGTAATAGCTTCTGAGGATGCCAACCACTAGTGTTGGCGAAACGCCAAGCAGCGAAGTGCGGCCGAACAGCGCAAGAACCAACAGTTCATCATAGATATCATAGGTAGTAGGTAGGTAGTAACAGTCAGTGATCGACAGACTTACGGTATCTTAGCAAATTTCATGTTGATTCTAGATATGCGATTGCATCTGCCGTAGATGAAATGGGGATTCACTATCCCAGGCGCGGCGACTCGACGGTTCCTTTGGGCGTGTCCAGGAGTCTAAAAGCGTGAAAAAGTGACTTCCAAAACGTGATTTTAGTAAATCTGACTTACTCATATAAGGGCTATAATTATTAACACAAGATAGTTTAATACAATTTGCAAATTAAATATATTATGCGTGCTTGATAAGAAAACCAAAATGTAGTATAACCTAATAAAGGTGCCTTATATTGTTTATTAAGATGAAATATACAATTTGCATGGTACATTCTGTTCGTCATGTTAATGATATCCGTCCACTAAAATATATACAAATACTGAATAGTTTTCGTTCACTATTAATTAAAAGTTAATAATAAAAGTTAATATTTTTATGATGATGATAAATATATATGCTATTTCTTAATTCAGATAATCCCACCGACCTCACATCAGTCGGGTGTTCTTTGCGGAATGACCTCTTTGTGCCCAAGGGATTTATTCCTCCTATATCTAGCATCAATATGAAAATACCTTAAGTCTGCGGATCACTGACCCTCAGTCTATAACAAAAATGATCAACTTCATTTCGTATTGAGGACGTTTTTATTGTTTTGTCTACTATTATTATAGGTATCTATATATAGCGGTATCTAAGGTAGGGCGCCGTGACAAAATACTAAACTTGAAAGTGCGCCGCGGGCTGAAGAAGATTGGGAATCCCTACCTTAGTCCTTTAAGTGACAATTATTAATACTTCTCTAAAACAACAAAACATTGCCACACCCTATGTTCTTTAACGCTCTTACATTGTCGTCTTATCTTTCATTCCCGAATATCTTCAAGTAATCCGCACTCGGCAGTATATCATGACTTATCCGATTTTTGCTCGTTTTCTGTCGGCGGGCGAGGCCGGGCATCCTCCAATGTCCCCGTTTCCCTCTAAGCTCACTACATATATTCAAAGGAATTTTATAGCTACATATTACCGCTGATAAATGTGGGGCCTCCGATACGTTATACATACCAGCAGTATATTTTGTCCCTTTTTGGCTCGGGAGTGGAGGACTGGCCCAGCCTACATCGAGGGGTGATGGATCGGCAATGCTCGGTTTGCTTTTACGCACTGTTTTAACCCGGAGAAGGGACACTCCAGGGAGAAGTTATGGCGTGCAGGGGTTTTGTCATCAAACAAAGCTGAATAGAATCATAATGTTTACTTACCTGAGCGTTTGATTTAAGAAATGGTAACTGCGTGAATATACTTATTTTGATTATTGTTCATTAACGTATGTTTTGAGAAGTTTTTCAAAAAATTAAAAAAATATCTCACGATAATATATTTGAACTGTAACAAGAACTACAAAAAAATAACAATATTTCTTATAACAAAAATTATATTGAAGTAATGCTAATGGGCCATGATCTTCCACGGCTCGCAATAATTTCCTCTTAATGTTCCTCATTAGGTCTTCTCTGATCTTTGGCATTATTCTTCTTCTTAACTGCTGTTCGTTTTGAGCTTCATAGCCATTATTATAAACTTTGGCACTCAGTTGAGCCCAAAAAGTTTCGATAGGTCTTGCTTGAGGAACATTGGGAGGGTTGTCGTTTCGTGGTACAAAAGGTATTCCGTATTGTTCTAGCCAGTTTCTTGTACACAAAGCATAACGACTTGAAGCCAGATCTGGCCAAAACATTATATTGTCATTAGCATGGTGGGTGTCAATAGAATTTAGTAGTTTAGGCAAATCTCTGAGTATAGACTTCTGCGGTAACCGCTTCGGCCCTAACTCATCCAACGTACGGCTGTGAAATACCGTTGTGTGATATAGCGCACCACACTGAAACTTTGTTTTCAAACCTTCCTTTTCGTTTAAATTTTACATTATCTGGACAGGCTTCAAAATCTCTTGTATAAAAACCATCGGGTCACAATACCTTCAGGCGTCACTTGGTTGTGATGAGGGTGGTCAACGACCCAACGTGCACGTGGTGTGGTGAAGAGGAAGAATCCTCGGCACACATCCTGTGTCGCTGTGAAACCCTGGGTTATCACAGGCAGACTATGCTGGGCTCAAGAACCTTGGAACCAATAGAGATAAAACGGATAGGACCTAAGAATGTACTTGCCTTTGCCAAGAGGGCAGGTCTTAGGAACTAGCGCGGATAGAGGCGCAAAAGGGCCCATCGTGTGGCCTATGCACCAGCCACATTCCATGCTGGATAGCCTCTGGTTCTTATTCATTCATAAAAACCATCATTACCCTTGATTTCTGAGTTCGAAAATGTGAAACACATTTCATCGTCAAGAACAATTTTTATGTTGCCAGCAAAATGAGTACGACGTAAATTGTGACAGCATTGAGGAATTCTTTCTAACTGATTTGAGGAGTACTTTAGGCATTTTGTTTTTTTTTTCGGAATTTTAAGTTATTTCTCTTCATTTCTCTACAGATTGTGCTAGCATTGACGTGAAAGATGCGTCCAAGTTTTCGTGTTGAAGTTCCAACTCGATGTTCACTTCTGTTGACCATTTTTTAAACTGTAGCAATATTCAACGCTCGAGGACGTCCACTTTTTGGTAAATTTATACAAGGAATACCTTCTTCGCATTCACGGATCACTCAATAAATTGTGGCAACAGAATTATTTTGATCTTGATATCGGCGAACTATTTCTTTTTTTTCAAGTGGTCCAACTAGACTGTAAATACTCTTCCGAATATCTAATTTGTACGACGTTTTGACAACTTATATCATAACCAAAATGGTTTTATTGTTACTTTTAGATGTTGACTGGATACCATGGTAACGATTTCTGAATTGTTTCCAGTGGAGAAACTACCTCCCGAGTTTTGAAAAAAATTCTCAAAACTTTAGCAACATACGTTATTATTCTTTAAGTTCTACAATACACGAAACTAATACCTCACAAAATTTAGATCATGCAGTTGCACCAAAAACCAGGCACTACCTAGGCAATAATCTTGTTTTGCGTCATACTTGGTTCAGGGAAAGCTTTTACAAAGTATACAGCATATTACACAACACAGGATATTTTCAAAGTTGGGACAATCTTTTCCAGAAACAACTGCCTTTTGACAAAGCTCATGTACGGTGAATCAGCAGCAGAAGAATAAGTAGAATGTCAAGAAAATACTGAATATTCGTTCGCTGCGTAGGTTTAAGTACAGTCCTGTCATACGAATCTTATAGATGATATGGTTCGAAGTTAGTGCCGTGAAATGGAAAAGTTCAGTATTTCTTCTTCAGTTTGGACCATTCGAGGTTATCTAGGTCATCTAGCGTCTCACACTGAAATTATATCCACCAGTTCATCATTACTTATGCCGGTTGCACCATTTTTGTTGTCCTTAAAGCCGATATAGCACTTCAACATTCAAGATAAATCAAACCCGCGCTACTACGTACATCTATCCTACGTATGTTTTTATGTAATCGTACAGGGACGGAATTAGAAATGAGGGTTGTATTACCGGTAAACGTCTTGATATCACTAAATATTTCAGTTATATGTTACTGCGAAAAATCACTCCTCGAAACACTCCTTTTAGCGAGTATTCGATGCCTCCTAAATCCCAACTTAGGAAACACCCTGTAGATATACAGGTAGAGACAAAAGCAAAAGAATAGTAGAATATATAGATAGAAGAATGCGATGCTGGTATGGCAGCTATGCAGAAAAGGGTATATTAAAAGACAACCATCTCTTCAGCATCCTTATGGTATTTTTTTCTACGACAAATTTTTATACTGCAACTTTGAATTCTCTGTGTTTGAATCTTTCTCATTTTGTAAGGTATTTGATTGAAAAGTTTAGGTCCGAAGAAGAATATTGTCCTTTATGTAGCAGCATTATCTACTACGACCCTGCAGTATATTGGTATTCAAATTTCATTACAATTTATGCAGCGGTTACTGAGATTACGAGTCTAAAATAGTTTCAACAGGCAGACCGACGGTGGGATAGACAGTCCGATGGAAATGAATGACGCGGGTTTTCGTTATGTAGATGTCATAAGACGCCCAAAAAGCGTATAATCTTGAAATCGAAAATTTTTGCGATCACAATACTCCCTTCATTTATTTATTATATTTATCATTATTTAAAATTACATGTATTAATGTTTTGTAATGTATGTATCAAATATTTCGTTCTTTTTTTCCCCAACTGACTATTCCAAAACAATGTAATTTGTCTCTTGGAAATAAAGGTTATTATTATTACTCACCTATCGGCGTGGGAAGTAAAAACTAAAGATCATGCTTTTATATCTCACAAAAGTGAAATGTAATTCATAATATAAGCTGAATACAATAATGCACCAAGAATGTTACTGTTATTGTGAAAAAGCCTAGATTGCACGAAACATGAAAAATATGTCACAAAGCACTTTTTTCGTTCATCGTTGTTTTCAGGTTATATGTTTATTATTTATTGATAGCGTATCGATGCCGACCGAACAGCTCGGTGTAGTGTAATAAAGATGTAGATAGCGCTGAATTTAAGGACAACATCTGAGACCTCGACGCACGGACATCATGGTGATTCAAAGATTTGAGCCCTTACTTAGCTAGGCTCTGTATACGTACAGGGTAACCAATCGAGTGAGGTTATTTTTTTATTCCGTGCCAGGACCGAGAACTATCCAAAACACCCCTGTATGTGTAGCGATTATTGATAGCATTCAAGTTAATTTATTTTTTTTTTGAAAACTTTTCCAGTTTTTTCACGAAATCGTCAAAAACAATAACAAAAAAGCTTTTTGACTTTTTTTCTGTAATTGTACTCAGTTTTCTGCCTATTAACCTGTACATCCGATCAACAATTAAGTACATTTTGGACCCAAAGCTTTAAATCACTGTTTTTAGTCAAAAGACCAAAACCTTCAAAATAAAATTAAAAAAATTTATGCCTGGTTCTGGAGCTCCAAACTAATTTTAAAAACTTTGCAAGACATTACACCTTTGAAATAATAATGAAGCATTTTGTGCCGTACGTGACTGTTAACAGTATAAACCATTATTTCACTTTATTATCACGAATTAAAGAAAAATAGCTCGTAACAAGTAATAAACACAATAACCATTGATATTTTAATTACTTCTAATGAAAAAACGAATACCCAAATTGTAATTTTTGACGTGTTTTTGCTAACATGGGGGTGGTTTGGGTAGGTCTTGGTACGAGCTGTCTAAAAAAAATGATAACGTCACCCGATTGACCACCCTGTATATAGCTGATGAAGAAGACGATCAACCCTTCATCGGAATGCGTCCCTGATATAATCTGGAGAGAGTCCTTAGCAAACAATCTGAAGGCCCTCCGGAAATTTCTCGGCGAACTGTTTGCCAAGAAATTGTATACATGTTTGAGTCTATCAGCGTTCATTATTAGCTCCGGAAGTATCTTGTCCCTTCAAGGGTTAACCCTCAGAATCCGCTTCAGGTTCAGAAAACAACCCTTGTAGGAGGTGTAGCTGCGGGGTGTTGAGCAGCGCATTCACTCGTGTTATTATATTACTCCAATCGCTATACGATCAGAAAAGCTTTCTGATTGAAAGCAGAAACAGATAATTGGATGATGTTCGTTTAAAAATAACCACTACCATTTGGTAGTTGTGAGATATAATGCTTTAAACCAATAGTCACAATTAGAAAATGTGACGGCGAATATCGTCATATTACACAAACTTGTTTGCGAAAAATTAAGATATGGCTAAACAATAATCTATTGACTTTGAACATTGAGGAGACAAAATGTGTAGCTTTTTCAACCATAGCTAGTGAAAAACACAGTTTTAATGTCACTTACACAAACCATACTGCTCTTCGGATAACTGTGATTGTCCGTCATTGTAAAAAACAGCAGTTGTCCAATACCTCGAAATTATGGTTGATCAGCATATGAGATGGGAAGAGCATATTGTATACAGGGAGTTTTCAAATTTAGGACTTTCCTTTTGAGAAACAGCTTGCATTGAAATGCTAAAAAGGTAATGTACGGTGAATCGGCAGCAGATAAATTAAAAGGAATGGTAAAAAAATACTTACTGTTCATTCACTGTGAACTTTTAAGTACGGTTCTGTCACATGAGGCTTATAAATGGTTCGAAGTTCGCGGAGGATGAAAAGCCAAGCATTTCTTCTTCAGTTTGAACCATTTGAGGTTTTCTAGGTCGTCCAGCGTGTCCGCTATGATGTGAATAAAAATGTCTTCTGTGCCTCTAGCTCCTTGCATGAGAAAGACAAATCGACGGGGTGCAGAGTCAAAATATGGCCAGGGAAATAATCAGCATACAGTCGCAAAGTCCAAGAGGAATTTTGACCACATTCATCGTACACTAACTAAGCTCATATCCACCAGTACATTATAGTTATGCCGGTTCCACCATTTTTGTCGTTTGTAAAGTCCGATATACCACGTCAACAGCTCAACCGACGATTGACGCAGTAAACTGGGTTTTTCGTTCTTTGCATCTATGTAAACGGGGTTTTCTCTATATATCATGAAAAGGTTGAGAAGACTGACTGAGTAAATGCTATGCCATGTCAAAAAAATGCTAACGATTATAATTGTATAAATTAGTCGCCGAATCTGTTTAAAAATATTGCATTATAGTTTGTGGTGGTGGATTTACTTAGAAATTACAGAATTTTCAGGCAGAACAACTTGCTTAAATTAGTAATACATAAGGATCTACTATTTTCCATAAAACTACTGTACGAAGAAACCAAAGTTATTAAAATAAGCCATATCAAATTATATTTTTAAATTATCAATTGTCACTTCAAATTGTCGGCCGTAATTTAGAAGTGACAGTTTGGAATCACAATTGATGCTTCAGAAGTGATCCATTTGCTTGGAATGGCAATTCGCAAGATGTCTGTATCAACATGACACATAAGGGATAAGTGTAGTCGGGTAGAAGGTAACTATAATAATACAAAAAATGTAATATAGTAGAAAGGCTAAATATGAGTGGTTATGTTAAAAAAAGGCACATATCCTTAATAAAGTTGACGACCGTCTGGATTTTTCAGAAAAAAAAATTATTGTAGTGCTTCAGCTTGGGCACACAGTAAGATATCCTTCAGTTGCTGTTTTAATTCCACTAAAGATAAAATACGTTTCACGGACCCTGGCAAAGCATTAAATTTCGCCAAACAATCACTCGTTCTCACTGTTCGCATCACTTGAGACACTCTATTTATAATAGCAATAATCCTATCATATTTGATAAAAATCTAGAGTGTCAAAAAGCCTTCAACAACCTGTACACTCCTTTGTTTGCTACAAAAATATCTAGAAGTGATTAATGACCAGCCAATTATCGCGTAAAAACTTCTCCGTCTTCACATCTTCGTCTCAACTTTTTCATCATTAGCCGTGGAAGCTTACTGTCAAACGCAGCCTGTCAGGTGAATCTGCCGACTCACCAATTTCCGGGAAATATCACCCAGTGGCGTCTCATCAAGGATGCTGGGGTAAACATGTCATCCTTTGAAATAGGCTAGATGCAACTTTAATCACGTTTTCTGTTTCGATCCTTACCAAGCAAATACCCAATCTGCATACTAAACTACAAAACTAGGAAGCAGTGAATGACTAACTAAAAGTTAAACTACTTTGCAACCATCGTGAAAACATGCAATCGCAGCTTAAGATGGTCCTTACACCTTTATTTGTTTTATATCTACGTAGGGAATCCAGTGTGGTAGCTTGCAGTCAACGACAACTGCAAGTTAAATTGTTTTAGGTGCTTCCGGTGCTGGTATTAACTGACAGTCACTTGACTGTAAGATTTACGTGAATCCGCTCAGGTTGGTAGGCCTGTTACTGCGTGACAGTCAATCAACAGAAAACAATAAAATTTAAGTGTTCATAGTACAATATCTGAGTAATAGGACTGATCAAGTTCAAGTATTTCTGGAAAAAAATTTCAATATAGACAATTGAAGAAAAGAAGTAAATAAAAAATATTCCTAATCTATAACTTATAACCAATCTCGGAGATTGAGACGAAACATCTAGGTATGTAGAACTGACACTGGCTAACTGATATTCTATTTCGTACATTCCCCTTTCAGTTACCATTTTAATCGCAGGTTGCAAGTTTTAGTCAAAATATCATTTAACAACAGAAACGCTAACGAAAAGCAACAGACAACCAAGGAAAGCAACAGAAGACAATATAAAACAACGGAAAACAGCGGAAAACTGCAAGAAGACAACATAAGATAACAAAAAGTAATAGATAACATCAAAAAACAACATAAAACAACTGAAATCATCAGAGGACAATAGAAAACGATAGCAAATAACCGACAATATTTACAGGTAACAATATAAGTCAACAGAAAACAACAGAAAGAAGCAGAAAACAGCAGAACACAAAAAACAACGTAAAAGAACTGAAATCATCAGACAACAATATAAAACAACAGCAACTAACAGAAAGTATCTACAGATAACAACGGACAACAACAGAAACAACAGAAGCAACAGAAACAACAGAAACAACAGAAACAACAGAAACAACAGAAACAACAGAAACAACAGAAACAACAGAAACAACAGAAACAACAGAAACAACAGAAACAACAGAAACAACAGAAACAACAGAAACAACAGAAACAACAGAAACAACAGAAACAACAGAAACAACAGAAACAACAGAAACAACAGAAACAACAGAAACAACAGAAACAACAGAAACAACAGAAACAACAGAAACAACAGAAACAACAGAAACAACAGAATCAACAGAAAACAACGGAAAGCAATCGAAAGCTTCAGAAAACAACAGTAAACAGCATGCAATAAGTTGGAGTTTAACATTCCATTGTTCGATAATTGAAGATAAGATATTTAACTATACATTGAACAATGTGACCTACGGGTGAAATATGGTGCAATGGGTAATATGGAAAAGCATTTCTACTCCCTCATGGCCAAAGGTACATACCATTTGAGGCTTTAAATAAAGTCACAATTAAATGAAGAATATTAATCCAAAAAGGAATGTATTTATGTAGTAGCTGAAACAGACAGTAAGTATTAAATATCTTTTAAAATTATTTTTGAGCAATACAACATATATAGTGTTCAAGCCCTTAGTATATAAATGACCGTTAATCATGGAAATGTTACTTTTTCAAGAAAGAAGAACTATTTTTGTTATCTATCTGATCTATTTCATTATAGATTCGATATATTCATGTCAGTGATCAAAAATAGCTAGCAAAAGCTTGGTTTGGAGAAATTCAAAAGACTCTCACGAATATTCTTCTCCTGTGAATAGACATGCGTTTATCCAGATATATATTTTTTATTTATTTTAGCCCTTAGTTTCATACAAAGGCACAAAAAAGCAGAAAAATATGTATTTCCTGAAATTCCTTGTATAAAGCTACTAAAACTACTAAAATTTTGATCATTTTGGTCATAACCTCGAAGGACTTTGGCACCTCCAAACCCGCTACTGTATAAACCGTGACTTCCTTCAAAAATCTCCGTTTGGAAATTGGGTTAATTACGGTTTTATGTAGAAGTTCCGCGCCCTGTTCACCTTCTTTCCTGATCTGATTAATATTTAATTATTGCTCCCGGAAAGTTTGTGTATCTGACGGAAAATGGTGGAATTTAATATCCAGAAACTGACTCGCTCCTGGGCTAATCAGATCTGACTGGAGGCTCACACCATGCTACGAAAATAGAATATTTAAACTTTCAGTGATAAAACTGGAGCTTGTGCTAGCGCCCGAACTTTGTTGAAGTAAAACTACTCTTTCTCTCTCTCTGAAGTGCAAATATCACGATTTAAGGTCAACCTTATGTCACATCATTGAGAATAGAAAGAACATTTTGACCCAGTCTAGTCAGAGATCCTTCACGAACTTTTGACAATATTTTAAGTAAATGTCAATCTTATGATAATAAATGGTAATTATGTACTGAAATAGGGAAACCTGTTGAAACCATAAATAATACAAAGTCTTGCTACTGGCTAAATCGATTTTAGCAATCCCGACTCTAGTCTTGGGAATTTTAACTCTTTTCAGTGTTTCGGATATTTCGAATCATTTGAGTATAATTATAGTTCAAATCACTGATTTAAATCATAGAAACGGTGACATTTCAATATGCAAGTAGTAAATTATCGGAGGCGAAGTAAGTGTTACCTTCAAATCGTATGTTCAGTATTGTCTTTCTGGACGCCAATTCGTAGCTGGGATTTAAAGCTAATATAAACATTTTTGTAATTGTTGACACCCCTACAGCGATAGCCGCTTCCCACATTTAATTCTCCAGCCTTTTCATCCATCCATTTATCACGTTTTATTTCCCTGGATCTCATACCCTTTTCTATACCTTGCCTTCACGTTGAGACCGGTCTTCCCCTTCATCTTTAATCACATTGTATATAATCCAGAAGCGGACGCGTCGTGGCGTTCCACCAAGAAGTCTGCTGCTATTTAGCAGCGATTTTCTTTGGTTTGCCGTTACCTTCGGGTACCAGATGGCGCACTGGCAGAACCTTTCTGTCGCTTGCTCTCACATGCTTCACATGTCTGGTAGACATGAAAAATCTGATGCTCTCTATTTCCGTCAATCGACCTATGGGGCACTGATGATCGCTAATAAACGTAAAACAGCTGTCTGCGTACTGGTGGATTGACGGAGGTAAAGAGCAACCCTCGTAAATCCAGAATTCTTTTTGTCCATCGTTCATTCGTCATTCTCATAACTTGGTTATACCAAATTGATTGCACCTATGCTTTTATCCTCCCGTGTGCTAATTGCATGTTTTGCCCCTGCCCTCCAACCTTCAGGTATTCTGTTTTTCCAAACTTATAGTCAAGCCCCATTTTTGGAATTTTTCTTCGATTTATCTGTACATATACCCTATATCTTCTTCCCCATTGGCCTGATCATCTGCAAATAGGAATGTAAAAAGACTTTCTCTTACTTCAACTCCCACGCGCGAACATTATTGCTCTTACATATATTTTACTAATGTCAACTGGGTTCAAGGTCTTCTTCAACTTATTCAAGAAAATATTATAGTAGGCCTTCTCTAAATCAATAATCAAGAAGTGTGTATCAAAAATATCTCGCTGATCTCTTTTCGATCTCCTGCCTGATATTATCTTTGTAGAACCCTCCAGCACGAAAGTCGCTTTGTTCCTCTGTTTCGGAAATTTGGTGTTCTATTCTTTCCTTTAGTATTTTATCGTACAACCTCACCATGAAACTGGTTACACCTATTTCTCTGTGATTCCTATCTATCTTCTTGTGAATGGACCTGATATAAGCCAAATTCCATTCATCCGGTAGAATCTGGCCTTCTATTAAACATTTATTGTAAAGGCAAATTATCATCTCTAAGAGATGATCTGAGGCATTCTCAATATTGAAAGGCTGATAATGCTACCATGAACCTTAGTAAATGTCAGATCAGGATTCTGTCTCTCAAAAATAGTATTTGGCTTGGTATAGTGCGTATTAATGCCTATTGCTTCAAGTCAATTGGTATTACTTCAAGTCCACTGGTTGACGTTAACTTTGTTGATTGTCGTGTTCTTTGAAATTGAATTTCTTTAAGTAAATCCATATTATTATTGTCATTTTCTGGTAATATGAATTTTAATTTTCTACTTTTACTGAGATTTGCTGTCAGATGTCTGAACCTTATATGTCTCATCATATTTTAAGTTGTTCCTATCTCAATTTTAACTGTCAAATTGTCGTAATCAACTTTTTACATGACGGGCGTCAGGTAGTTTTCGTTCTTCTAAATTAATCTTCGGTTAACAAATACGTTGTCAGAACCGCTATTTGACAGATAAATAAATAGTTTTCGGAGCAAGACACCACGGTAAGATGCCCCCTAACCTTATATTTTGATCTACAACTTTGACACCATAACGTCAAAATAGCAGATGAGTATTGTAAAGGTTGTTGTTTGAAAGAAAATCATAATTCAATAGTGTTCGCTGTAGTTTGCCCTAAAATGATGGACGAGTTGATTTTATTGGACTCCAGTGATGACTTAGATTTTGAAGATGCGATCTTGTTGGAAGTATTTGACAACAACAACATCGAATACAGAGCCGACCTTTACGGGAGATTCATTTTAGATATGCTCTCGGAACAGGAGTGTAAAGTGAATTTCCGCTTCGAAAAACGGCATATTCCGAGATAGGTACAAGAACTCAGAATTCCAGATGAGCTTAATACAGACAGCCAACATAAGGTTTCGTTAGTCGCTATGGCTATCGTCCGTACAATGCTGGCATTTAGCGGTTACGATATACGTAAAACGAAATGCAAGTTTCAAAGTTGTCAAATAGCGTTAAACGGAACATCACTTTGTAAGTAACGAAAACTGCCTAATCAGTGTAGGGTTAAGAGCCTGAGAGCGCATTTTGGAAGCTTACTGGTACCTTTATTTTTCTCTGTTGATCTCCGTTAAATAGTGAATGCAGTTTTTCTTTCAGTAGGTAGACTCTTTCGAGACTTAGTAAAAAAATTTGCCAATACAATCTTAGACCGTGATCCTCGTCGCATCGATTTGTATTCGAAAATGAACTCACCCGTTCCAATAATGATCGAGAATTGCAGACCGCAGAGCCGCCGATAGCAAAAAGGAGGATGTAGATAACAAATCTGATTAAAAGCAAAATAGATGCGGTCCCGTTCGCGTAATGGAAGAGAAGGAGGATTTGGGGCTACGTCCCAGTCTTTGCATGGCTGTCCATAAATAAGTAATCAGCACCGGGGCATGTGGACCTGCATAATTAAGGATATAGTGGCGGCGACGAGAAACGTCGAGTGCTCTTACAAGGTGTAAGCTCTCTCTAAACCACTTGCTATGTTGTTAGTGCGGGGGAATTATTAGTAAGCTCAATTGAACATGTTCAATAACTAGGGATTCAAAGGTTCAGAAAAAACCGGAAACAATAGAGAAAATGCAGGTCGTTTTCTTGAGTTTTTCTCCCGAACTAGCGAAAATTGGAGAAAAGCGGAAAATATATGTTTTTTTACCTAAAGCCAGAAATCTAAGTAGAAGTAAATGGTGAGGTAAATGCGTATTCGTGAATAGGTATAAATTGCTTTAATAATAAAACAAAAAATATATATAACTGTGTATTCATACTTTATTTCATAATGTTTAAAAGAAGGAAAAAACTGGTTAACGAAACAACAAACTTTAAAAAAATGAATGAAAAAAAAAATAGGAGGGCTGCTATAGTAAATAAAAAACATAATTTGGCAAAGCCACCATTATTTCAGAATATGTGAAAAAACTCTTGATTTGATAAACACAATAACAAACTTGAGAACATAATACAACAGACAGAAATTTACATAAAAAGAACTTGACATAGCATCGCTATCCTAGAAGTAATAAAAATGCTCAATATCCATTTCAGCCCGCTCTAAAAGTGGCAATCGTTGTAGGAAAATGTTTCACTTTCATCCAACGACAATGCTATCAGGGTTATAACGGTGCATTTTATATTTTAAATATGTTTAAAATATTTATTGTTGAATTGACTAATATTTAATACGTATACTTACCTGAATACTATAGTGATTTTTTTATTTCTAAGCGGAACGCGTTTTTCTAGAAATGTATCGTTTTTTCCAATTGTTTCGGTAAGAAAACCCGCCACACAATTCTTCCAGACATTTTGAAACACTATCAATAACCAACCGAGGCTGAAACTCAAAATAACGGCTGGATTTGAAATTGGCACCCTCAAACTCCCTACGACACGAGTTTTCATCCAGATAGTAAGCCAGATAACGATTTTGGATATTTAGGGTGAACCTGAATATCCGAGGGTCTGGAGGTTATTATTTTCTTTACCCGAGGCTGAAACTCAAAACAATGGCCGGATTTGAAATTGGCACCCTCAAACTATACACGATACAGATTTTCGTCCTGATAAGAATCCATTTAACGATTTTAGATATTTAGGGTGAGGCAAGATTGAAAAAGTATTTTTTGAATATACAAAATGTATAGTTATGCAGTCTTATAAAATGAATCCAAGTTCTGATAGGTAATTTTCTCTCTCTTTCTCTTTCAACCTTTTTACGGCAAATTACGCATGTTATAACAAAATGTAGCAAAATAATAACATGTTATAACAAACATTTTAACACAAGAATACTTGTTTATTTATGTGCTCTATACTTTTAACAGGTAGAACTAGATTAGAAGAAATGTACAAATAATGGATTACAAGATATATGAACATACTACTATAAGTAGGTACCTAGCAACAAATATGAGCTAAGCTATGATTGCTTTTAATACTATTACTAAACAGCTGCGATTTATAATACATACAGGTATCATTATAAATATCACAATTCTTACAGAGTTGAGGGAATAGCACAGTATTTAGAGGAGATTCCAGAAACATATTTGTATGATACGAATTACATGACCATATCCTAACCATGGAACACAAAGATTGAGTTTAGCTAGTAAATACAGTCAATCAATTTTGCTATGCATTAATCCATGTAAGAATGATAAAGATGTATTCCTCCTGGTTATGCTATACTGAATAGTTAGAGCAAAGTGTTATGGCAGAAACTGCTAGCAGAGTAAAAACCATTGCACTTAAGGGTCTAGGGTATAGCGTGCGAAATTGAGAACCAAGAAAAGGCGTATTCCCGTGTTAGCGAGGAGGCGTGGCCGCCTGTTCCCTTTCTCCAGTGTGTGTGTCTAAGATGAGGGGAGATAAGTCCAAAAATCCAAAGGTAAAGTCAAAAGGTCCAAAGGTAAGGTCCAAAGGTCACTATAAAAATAAATTTCGCATTTCCAAGCTTCTGGCGTTACCTTTAAACTTACAGTAATGACTCAAAGAGTAAATTGAAGAAGAAAGCTTGCGCTTATGCAACTATTTGGCCTTTTTTTGATATCGTGTTTGGTTGTTAAATTACAGGCATTTAAAGAATGTATGATTTTGCACTGCGAGTTTTTTTGCACATTAAAAAACTTTTTTGAGAAAATCGAAAATAGTTGTCATTCATTAAGGTCTTAACTATCGCCTTCTGAAATATTATATATGTAGTTTGAAAATAGAGTGAGTTATGCGAGAAATTGTGAGTCCGTGTTTTACATGGCAAATACGTATGTATAAATGTGTGTATCCAGGCCCCTTAAGGAAGAAATGCTTCAATGCCTTTCGCTGAATGCCTCCAACTGAATCAACTGAGTTTTGGTATATAGGATTAGTGTTGCATACTCCAACTTACTTCTGACAAAAGTGAAATACAAGGTCTACAATATACAAGCTGCTTATATTAAAAGAAGCTTTTCCAATTTCTAATACAAAAACCGAGCATCCTAAACGCAGCTGACGAAATTATTTTATTAATCTAATGAAGTTTTCCATGGATCTAAGGCCAGTTTTATAGCGTTTTTCACTGGTTGCACTCGGGCTGCCCTGGATTTCTGTTTTGCATTTCACTGGCAATTCCAGTACAAAATTTTTTAAATGCGCTCATTTCACTGGCATTTCTGCACTCGGAGCGGCCGAACTGGGTGCAATAATTTCGCACCGATTTCAAAATGTCGTGGAAGTGAACCAAGAAAATGACAGTACGTTTGAGCTTGAAACTTCAAATTAAAGAATTGTGTTTCACCTGTTTAAACTTTCGATCCTTAAATACGGTAATACGTAGTTGATTTTCACCATTTTCAGTCAGAATGAATAGAGTGAACGAAAAAATCAAACTTTTAATTTCCTTGTTTGAATTGGCAGAATCCAGCTCACCTTCTGGGGATGAACAAATAATGTGTTTAGGAACAAAATTTGGGAGCAAAAATTCTTAGAATTAGCAATTACGTGGAAACTATTGCACAGTTTTCAGACAAACGATTAAGTAGTATATAACACAGGGTTGGGATAAAGTATGGAACCAAGCAAATAACTTTGGAACGGAAAGAATGATATTGCTGAAAATTTGCACGCAAGTGTAGCGACGTATAGTGCATTGGAAGACATTCGGTTTTACCGGAAGTACCGTGAACTTTTTTAATTTAAATGGGACACCCTGTATATTTTTGCAGATTTTAATACATCTTTTTTTTTCGAATACGTCCATAGTGGTTTGGGTATTAGTTTCCGTAAAAACGGGAAAGATAAAGCTTCTTCATATGTTAAAAATGCCGGCCATTTACCTCCTGGCGTCCTGATCCTGACGTGAATTGATTCGACAAGGTAACTCAGCAATTTTTCAACAGACTTGCATATTGTCAGGAAGTAAACGGCGGGCATTTTGAACGTCTGAGATAATTCCTTGATAATTCACTTTAAATTTTCTTATAGTAACATCAAATAAAATGAACGTTTCAGTAAATAAAAAAGCTTTATCTTTCCCATTTTTACAGAAACAAATACTAAGCCTACTATGGACGTATTCGGAAAAAAAGATGTATTAAAATCTGCAAAAATATACACAGGGTGTCCCATTTAAGTAAAAAAAGTTGACGGTACTTCCGGTTAGACCGGAAGTACATTAATAGCTGACATAATTTCTTCAGATGACTACATTTACTACATTTACCTGCAAATTTTCAGCAATATCACCCTTTCCGTTTTAAAGATATTTGCTTGGTTCCATACTTTATCCCAACCCTGTATATGCAAAGATTATTGTCAAAAAAAACGTGTTAACCGAGATGGACTTTTTCAGTATTCTGCACTTGCACGGAGTGCACTAAATCTGCCCAGTGAAAAATGCTATTAGTTCAGTGCGGGGCCTCTTACCACTTTTATCAATGAGATATCTGTACACAGTTTGCATTGAATAATTCTTTTTGCCCAAACAGACTCATGGCATGTTTTTTGTTATCTTGTGCACTAAGATCACCGTTAATGACATTCGGTGTTACATTAGAGCGAACATTACGTTACAGAACGTTTACTAGAGGAAACAAATGTTTTTCGGTAGCCAACGAACATTCGACTACTATCGCCAAGTTTCATTCGTTGGCATTCCTTGGGTAAATCTGTGCCAATTGCTACTAAGTTGGATGTCAAGGTTCAACCAGTTTGACTGGAGTATAGTATATGTATATACCGCGTTGGATGGTGAGATTCATCCTAACAAACAGCACCTGCAGGTAGACGCTTTCAGTTCTCTACACTGAGCACTACCGCACAACTTTGTCAACTTCGTAGACGTAACATGCAAATTTAGCGTGAATTTGTGCATGCAAAATAGATAACTTTCATCGCTTATGCATGCCTGAAGTACATATCTGCCGATTGCTCTCTTAGTAGATAAGTGATTTGATATGTTTTGGTGGAAGTTTGTGAATAACGAATGATCTGAAAAGGAAAAGCTATATAAAGTTAAATCAGACATACTGTCTAGTCTACGAAAATTACGTGTACTTATTATTTGAGCTACTTTTGACTGAAGGCCTGATTTTATGATATGGTGACACATATCTCTCAGCGCCCATGGATACTGCACATCTCTCAGCTGTAGTTTCTAAAGCGTCAAGTGATAATTCAAAACGGTCAAGTTAATTTTCCAACTCGTCACTTGTAATTTCAAACTGTCAGGTGTAATTTATACGTTTTATGTTTCAAACTATCAGGTGTAATTTATACCTGTCGGTTTGAATTTCTAATTGACGAGTTGGAAAATCAACTTGACCGTTTTGAATTATCACGCTTTAGAAACTACAGCTTTAAAAGGTGTAGAGCTACTTGGGGCTCAAAGCTATCTTTGTTCCATACTGGCTAAATCTTATGCGATTGGAATTGTTGTGGTCTGGTTTTACTTGAATCGTTAGTAGGAAAGAGTTTCCATCGATACTGACCTTAAAAAATTGAATGTGTTTTTTCGGAACAAACAGATTAAAAACAACCATTTTGGCTCTTGATATCTGTTCGTATCTCAGTTTGTTTTTCAGGAAAAGAATATACCTAGAAGAATAGACCTCTTATCCTGTCAAAAAAAATTATACCTCTTCTTATTGATATTCCAATGGCGTATTTCTGACGCAAATTCAAGATACATAGTGTCTAAGTTTAGAGAAAAATTGATTTTTTGACACCGTGCATCCTGAAAACCACTATGTACTATGGGATCGGGTGGCTTAGTGAATATTTCACCGTAATAGACACTTTCTGGTATGCATCCGTTCCTACCCCTTAAGTTACAGAGTACCGGGAGATATGTTTGTAAGGCCTTTTCCGCTTAAATTTGGGTCAGAAATATAGCCTATCATCAAAAAGAACAAAGTTAGCTTGTTTAATTTCAATATCTTTTTCGACATGCTATGAAGTGGTTTTCATTGTTTTCCTCGAAAACAACCTCGCCCGAGAGTATTCACGACTTGTTCCGTAATGATCGTCTTATGATCCTTATTGCATAAATAACTATAATGAGGGCGATATACATATAAGAAGCTTTTAGATAACAAAATGACACAAACGGCATGAAAGAAAACGAATACTGTTGATAAGCATAATTGCTTACTTCCCTTCGCTTCTATTACATAACCTGTTATACAAGGTGTCGCAAAATCAAGCACCCTATGAAATGGTTTCGTTTGTAGTTGACAGCTGTTCGAGTTTTTCTATCAGTTGTAAAGTAGATGCTTGGGAAATTCATTACGAATCAATATATGCTTCGAGAACGTGCCAAAATCAATTTTGTTAACCAAATAATTCGTCGATTATTATCCTAACCCAACGAAAGTACCGTAGAAAATATGGAAGATGCGGTCTTCCAACTGCATAGACATTTCGTCGATTAGCGACAAATTTTCAACAAACTGGATATATATCGGATAGGGGAATGCCTCACAGATATGGGTGGTACCGGGGAAATGAAATACCCAGGGCGGACCAAAACTAGCACAGTGGAATAGCGTCTGCATCCAGAGGATCGGCTATTCCACAATTAATAGGACACGACGGATCTCCATGTGAGGAGCGGTACTCCGACAGCGTCTGTTCTTCATGTTAGAAGCGGCTGTTTTCATAAACCCCCAGGAAGCCGCCCAACATCAACAGGCTATTCGGTGCGTGGCGACACCGAGGGGTATACCGAAGCCAAAGGATGTAAGTCGGTCGGCAACCTTCACAGGTCCATCCTCTGGAGGCAATTTGGACGGCTGCCTCCGGAAATATCGGCTGCGGGCCCTAAGCTAACCACCTGACGGGCCCTATCTTCGGGTTCGACCACCTCGAAGGAAAAGCACCCACACCGAGCCGGTTTCGGAAGCCGGCGTTGGGCAAGGTGGCGGTGCTTCGATTTGCCCTGATGACGACCCCCGCAATGACATGGACCGTTTTAGGTGGACGACGGAGCTCAAGGATGACCTGCTGAGCTGCTATGAGAGCAGTAGCCCTCGCCGTAGGGGATACATGTCCCGCATGTATGAGAGGTGGTGTGAAATGCACCCAGAGCATAGCACGCTTACCTCTCAGAATTTGCGAGATTATGTATCGTACCTCCGGAGGCAGGGATATGTTCGTGCTCCAGCTCAGCCTGCCCCTTCGGCGGACGGAAGGCCTGTTAACCAGGCTGAAAGTTCGCCGGTAAGGCCCGCTGAGAGGGAAATCGACCAAGTCGTCTCACCTGGGGATTTCAGAGACCGAAGGGCCTTGCATAACAACGGAAGGTCCTTGAAGCTGGCAGATTTAAAGAGAGAGGATGAGGTTGTTGGTGAACGTCTATCGGAGGCCTCTGACATTTGGAGCATCAATTGCGAAATTTACGCTGCGGCTCTGAGGCTAGCTAGACAGGGGAGAGTGAGAGACTCTCCTGTTGAGAGAACACAGAGACGGGTGCGCCAAATGGAAGCGAAAATCCAGTTGGCTCGCCAGGAAGCATCCCGTATCCAGTGTGTGATGGAATATAGAGCGGCTGAGAAGCCATTTACGCGCCGAGTGCGCCAGATAGCCTACGGGTTGAGGCGCGACCATCATACACTCAGTCAAGCGGTACTGGTTGTTGTCAAGCAACACTGTCTTGACAGGATACGGATGCTAATCGCTGCTAAGCGATCGTTGGTGGCGCGGGCGAGAGGTCTGGAACAGAACAGAATGTTCTACGAAAGATCTTCTCGCCTTTTCCAACAGCCGCCTCCAGCCATAGAGCAGCCGCCAACTGCTGATCGCGTGGAGGCCTTTTGGAGAGACATTTACGAACAGCCCAAACCTCTCTCAGCAGACACTCCGGCCTTGGCGCAGTTCGAGTCCGTTTGTAGGAGGACTCCTAACTTGAATGTACTGCGTCACCCGATAAACACGGAAGAAATTCTTGACGCCTTACGAGGGGCAAAGAATTTCGCAGCTCCTGGCCCGGATGGCATAAACACCTACTGGTGGAAAAAATTCCCCAGTTGCCACCGGCATTTAGCTAGAGTTTTTAACTCGTGGCTAAATCAGGAGCAGCCAATTCCGGCTTGGTTTGTCGAGGGTCGAACCGTGCTTCTCCCGAAGGCCGGAGATTTGTCTGATCCCAAAAACTACAGGCCAATAACATGTCTGAACGCATGTTACAAGCTCTTCACCAGAATCTTGTACATGCGTCTCCTTCAAGCGGTGAATCCTGTATTTCTCGACGTGTATGAACAGAGAGGGTCAAAGAAAGGAGTAGCTGGCTGCAAGGAGAGCTTGTTGATTGACCGATGTGTCACGCAGGATTCCGTGCAGTACAAGCGAAACCTTTCTATGGCCTGGATTGACTATCGCAAGGCATTCGACAGCACGTCTCATGAGCTCATTGTGTGGCTGTTGGAATGCCTTTCGGTGGATAATCAGATAGTGGGATGCATCAAACAACTGATGCCACTCTGGAAGACCCGGTTCACTATAACACCAGGTGAAACTCGGGTCCAGACAGAGTTGGTGTCATTAAAAAGAGGTGTCTTCCAAGGAGACTCCTTGAGTCCCTTGCTCTTTTGCATCTCACTTTTGCCTCTGTCCATAGCGCTGAGAAATACTAAAGGATACAGCTGTGGCACGCCCAATAACCGGAGGCACAAGGTCACCCATCTGTTTTATATGGATGACCTAAAACTTTATGCCTCCGGCCAACGCGAACTACAACAATCGCTGAGGGTGGTGCAGGAGTACAGTCATGCTATCGGAATGGAGTTCGGGACAGACAAATGTGCATTGGTTCATCTCAAGAAAGGACGAAGCGGAGATAGTGGAGATGAGGAACAGCTCGTTGATGGGAGCATCTTGCGACAACTGCATGCCGGAGATACTTATACCTACCTTGGAGTGGCGCAGCGTCATATCCAAGAGGCAGCATTGGTTAAAGAGTGTCTCCGCCGCAAGTATTTGCACCGACTCCGGCAGATCTGGTCGTCAGAACTGTCCGGCAAGAACAAAGTCGCTGCCACAAACATGCTTGCGGTCCCATTGTTATTATACACCTTTGGTGCTGTACACTGGAAAGTGAACGAGCTGAAGGAAATCGACACGAAGACCCGCAAAAGGATGAATATGGAGAGAAGCCTGCATCCTAAGTCCTCTGTCCCGCGAATATATCTCCCGCGACACCTGGGAGGGCGTGGACTATTGAGTTTGGAGCGTCTGCACAACAGAGTAGTACTGGCCACTGCCTGCTATGTAACGAACAGCACCGATCCCCTGATCCGCTTTGTGCGAGAGCACGAGAATGCGGGAAAAGGAGCCTTTCTTTTTAGCGCAGCGAAACGAGCAGCCGAGGAGCTCAGCCTCACACTCGACTTCAAGCGGAGGTGTCAGCAGTCCATTACTGAACTTGCTCCCGCAGAATTAAAATCCCACCTTAAAACTGCCGAAGTCGACTTCCTTTTAAGACTTCATAAAGATAAGCCAATGCATGGAATCTTCTACAAACATCTGGAAGAGCATGGCTTGTCTGAGCAGTTGACCTTCTCTTTCCTAAGGTCTAGTGGGTTGAAGTCGGAGACTGAGGGCTTTATAATGGCTTGCCAAGACGGTGTCTTCAACGCCTTGGTGTACCGTAAAAGGGTTATGGGTCTAGATGTACCCGACACCCTTTGTAGAGCTTGCCGAGAGGCGCCAGAGACGCTTATGCATCTCTTGTCGGCGTGTAAGACGTACGCTGGGACGGCTTACGTCCATCGGCACAACGCGGCTCTACGAGTGCTCTACTATCATTTGAGGCACTCATACGGTATCGATGAGACACCGGTGCTGCCATACGCTCCAGGGGATATAGAGTCCGTTGTGGAGAACGAGAGATGCCGGATTTACTGGAACTACTCGTTCCCCACGCTCGAGCTTGTACAGGCAAACAAGCCCGACATAGTCCTTCTCCACCACCAACAGAAGACGATGTTCGTTATTGAGTTTTCGGCGCCTGCCGAGGTGAACATCGTCTCTAAGGAGGAGGAAAAGCGGACCAAATATCAGGAGTTGCTCGGACAACTTCGCAGGCTCTGGCCAGACTACACTGTAAGTCTGCTGGTTATGGTCATTGGATCCCTAGGTGGAATGAGGAATACGCTGCTCTCTGCACTGCGCAAAATACCGGTGTGCCGTGCGGCGGCGCACATCCTAGCCGCCAGAATGCAGAAGGCAGTCATCCTTGGGTCCCTTCGTCTACTTAGGGCGCACGATTCGCGGACCCAGTGATTGCTCACCTCACGGTGTGAGGAGTAGTCATTGGGTAATGGAACAGCAGCCCGGTGTGTCGGAGCCCGGGCTGCACTTTTTTGTTTTAAACATATATAATAAACGTCTTTATTCGTCATCCATATAAATTACATACAATAGCAGTAAATTTAAATAAAAAGAAGAAATGTAGATGACGAATGGGCGAAGTTCAGCCGTACACCATAGGTGATGCACTTCTGTTCTACCACTTGACCCCTAATACCCCCCTAAATTATTCACCAGCAACCGTTCTCACGAGCCAAAAGTGACAGTGTGGTGTTGCGTTAGTGGTAGAAAAATCTTAGGGCTCTATTTTTTCAGAAAGATCGGGTAAGAACCACTACAGATCCGTGCTGTTGGATTTTTTTAATTCCTGAAATGGAGGAGCTTAATCAGGAAGATATTTTGTGTCAACGAGGTGCTGCCACAGCGCATACAGCCCGTGAGACAATAGTCATTTTTAACACAATTTTTTCTGGACGCCTTATCTCGAAAAGCGCCGATATTTGCATATTCGCCAAGCATAGTCTCCCGATTTATCTGTTCCAGACTTTTGGTTATGGGGTTATCTCATAGATAAGGTATTTGTAAATAATCAAACATCCGGAAATAAGTTGACAGAATACCACCTGAAATGTTGGAGAAAGCTATGAAAAATATTTTAAAAACACCTCATTATTGCATTAATGCTGGGGATGGCCCTTTGATCGATATTATTTTTGGTGTATAACAAAACAGATTGTTAGCGCTTAGATAAATATTTTTGATTTATAACGTGATTGTTTCACTTCCTACACCGATAGGTGAAGGGAATATTGTGATCGCGAAAAATATCGATTTTGAGATAATACGCCTTTTGGGCGTTTCATGATGTCTACATAACGAAAATCCACGTCACTCATTTCCGTCGGTCTGTCTGTCTGTCTGTCGGTCTGCCTATCTCTCGGTCTGTCTGTCTGTCTGTCTGTCTGGCTGTCTGTCTGTCTGTCTGTCTGTCTGTCTGTCTGTCTGTCTGTCTGTCTGTCTGTCTGTCTGTCTGTCTGTCTGTCTGTCTGTCTGTCTGTCTGTCTGTCTGTCTGCCTGCCTGTCTTTCGGTCTGTCGGTCTGTCTGTTGGCGTATTTCTAACGTCGTAATCTCAGTAACCGCTACATGGATTGTGATGAAATTTGGGTAGCGTTATGTTGTGGGGCCGTAGTAGGTAATGTTGGAAATCGTTGTACAGGGGGCGGAGTAATTAGCAAAAACAAAAAATTTTCAAATATTCCTCAAACTCCGTTTTTAGGCATTTTAGGAGTTCCTGATCATTTTCTACTTTTTTTTTGGTGGGGCTGAATTTGGGGTGGTTGGAGGGTGGGGGTTGTGAAACTAAAAAAATTGTTGTATTTATAATGGGCTGTCCATTGACCTGTGCATGAAAAGCTTAGCGGCATAATACATTTTTTCAGGTCCATCCAAACATTGGCTTGCTTATTATAGAAACCAAGGAACTTAGAATTTGTGATGTAGGTATACATACGAGTATTGTTTTAGATCGTTATATATTGCGTAATGCAAAAATGATTGATTTGATTTTAATGAAATTTTGACACAGTATTACTACCGCGGCGAGGATAGAAAAAGCGTATGTTTTAGAAAAATCATGTTGTAAAACTGAAAAATTTGTTGTATTCATAATAGTTTGTCCATTGACCTGTGGAAGAAATACCTAGCGGCATATGACACTTTTGTAAGTCCATCTAAATATTGGCTTACCTACTCTATTACAAAAACCAATTTTGTGATGTATACATACGAGTTTTGCTTTATTTCGTGCTACGTATATAGCGTAAAGCGAAAACTATTGAACACTTGAAGCATGAAGAAGAAACTGTGGCGTCCTAGTTCCTAAAGAGAGACGCAAGGAACTATTTACGAGAGTTTTTGCGTTGGATGTTTTTTTGCGGGCGGATGGGCGATGATTTGGTTGCAAAGGAATTTCAAACTATAGCTTCATGCAATGGATAAATAATAAAATGGTATCACCATTATATGTGGGAAGTACTGACTCAATCAACTTGACTCCAACTTTGAAGTAAACTTACTTTTATATAAAAAATGAAGTCAAGTTGATTGACTCAGTACTTCCCACACATTACGCTGATACCAGTTTATTATTTTCCCATAGCATGAAGTTTTAGTCTAAGATCCCTTGCAACCAAATAACTGCCACCCCACCCCCCCCCCCCCCAAAATTGTGTTATGCCGCTAGGTCTTTCCTTCACAGGTCAATGGACAGCCTATTATTATCGATACTACAAACTTCTCAGTTTTACAACCCCCCCCCAACCACCTCACTTTCACCCCCACCCAGAAAACTGGTAGGAAATGATCAGGAACCCCTAAAACATCTAAAATCCGAATTTGAGTTGCTTTCATACTTGTCGCGTTCTTTGATTATTGCTACGCTGCCACTGACAAGATTTTTAACAAACATACGCGTTTTCCATTCTCAGCACGGTAACAGTATACTGTGTCAAAATTTCATTAGAATCAAATTATTAGTGTCCACGTTACAAAATACAAAACGATTTAGACCAATAAATTCTCGTATAGTATACAGAAAATTCTAAGTCCCTTAGTTTCTATAATAGGCTAGGCAATGTTCGGATGCACCTAAAAAGGTGATTTGTGTCGCTAGATCTTCCTTCACAGGTTAGTGGACAGCCTATTATGAGTACAAGAATTTTTTAATTTTTCAACCCCCAACCCCCCAACCACCCCAATTTCACCCCCACCCAAAAAAAACGCAGAAAATGATCAGGAACCTCTAAAACGCTTAAAAACGAAGTTTGAGCTGTTTTTATATTTTTAGTTTTTTTATTATTTCTGCGCCGCCACTGGCACGATTTATCAAAACCATACGCGTTTTCCATCTTCGCCATGGTAGTAATGCCGTTTCAAAATTTCATTAAAATCAATTCAACAGTTTCCTCGTTACAACGATCTGACGCAATACTCTCGTATGTTTACATCAAAAAAAAAATTCTAAGTCCTTTGCTTTCTGTAATAGGCAAAGGCAATGTTCGGATGGACCTAAGAAAGTTATTTATGTCGCCAGGTCTTCCTTCACAGGTCAGTGGATAGTCTATTATGAAAGCAACAAATTTTTCAATTTTACAACCCCCCACCCCCCAATTACCCCAATTTCACCCCCACCCAAAAAAAAGTAGAAAATGATCAGGGACCCCTAAAACGCCTAAAAACGAAGTTTCAGCAATATTTAATTTTTTTGTTTTTTGCTAATTACTCCGCCGCCTATGCACCGATTTTCAAAATTATAGGAACATTACCTACTACGACCCCACAGCATACCGCTGCCCAAATTTCATCAAAATCCATGCAGCGGTTACTGAGATTACGAGGGTAGAAAAACGCGACAGACAGACAGACAGACAGACAGACAGACCGACAGACCGACAGACAGACCGACGGAAATGAGTGACGTGGATTTTCGTTATGTAGACATCATAAAACGCCCAAAAAACGTATTATCTCAAAATCGAAAATTTTCGCGATCACAATACTCCCCTCACCTATCGGTGTGGGAAGTAAAAAGAAGTGGGGATTTCATTTTATGCCGCCTTGTATTTGGACTAATAAGACATGTTATCATATTGTTATAAGTGCTAAAATTAAACAAAATCCTACTAACGTATGCCACCATAATATTTTTTCTATGGCGAATCAAACTCCAATTATGTACGTTATGCACTGCATTAATAATACCTGACTTAAGGCTTTTATTTTAGCACCTGCTGACAGAGCCCTCCGAACTTCGAATAGCAAACCTGCACACATAACATAGCTTGAAAGGGCGGAAATATAACAATTATGATTGCATTGTACGTTAAACAACGCGAATAATAGTAACAATGGCTAATTAGTGTTGCATGCGTTACAATAAATAACCCAACATAACTTGCATAATTTGGTTTATTTACACAAACTGCAAACTGACGTTTGCATGCTAAAATTACAGAAATACTTATGATCGGATTTAGCAGAGTCGATAGTACAGTTAAACTTGACCATATTTGCTCGCAAAAACGCACATGTGAAGCCTGCATGTTCTGCAGAGCAGGACATTGCACACAATAACTAAAGCTCCATGGTATATTTCTGACAATACCTATCACTGGGATCTTGAAATCCATTACTTGAGGGATTATATCAAGCAAAGTCCTCTGTTGTGCGAGCCAGTGGACTACACAGTCGATGAAGTTCGCAAGCACAGAAGGCCGCGGCTCGTATTGTGATCAAAGCTGATCATGCAATTTTGAAAACAACTAAATTGTTGCCCTTTTAGATATCAAACCTCAAAATTGACCCATTTAGTTAAACTCAGTAATTACCGAACTTAAATTGGCTGCTAAACTATGCTTTAACCGACGAACTTCCTCTTTACTCTTCTCCTTCTTTTTCTTCCTTTACTTATTCTCGCTGACCGTATGTGGCCTCTGGGTAACCAGACTCGATAGACTGATCGACCGACACAACCGCAACTGAAAGCAAACGTCCATCGGACCGTGACAATCATTGACGAATTGCCTTGACTTGATTTTACGTCGGTTTAACAGTACTCATCACATTTGGATTGACGCAACGTTATTGTCACTTATGTATCAGAAATCTGCCTAAAGCTAAACTGAGCTTGCCTTTGTAATCTGTTAGTAGGCTCAGTGTGGTAGGATATGATTTGGGAAAGAATCAAATCAGGGATCTCCAAATCAGACAGTAAGGAATAAATGTTTTCAGGTTTTCTTGCCGTTTGTTCTTGGATCCTTGGATCCCGTTTTTTGTGCCTATTTAGTGTTGCAATGCTGCATGTCACTTTATTCGTCCGGCTCTCATTTTGGACTTATTATCAGATGCACCGCAGATGTTCGTTGAGGTCTCATGATCGCCTACCTACAAAAAAATGCTGTTACCTGGAGCAGTGCCGATATACATATGATGTCACTTATTTGACATTAAAGCCGAATTTACATTACGAAACTAGTTTCTCAAAACTAGCGTTGTGACATTAGTTTCACTCTTAGTTTCACGTATAAATGGGCCGTTTACATCGCGCATGCATCAGTTTCACGAAACCGGATTGATTTCGCGTGTTACGCGAATTTTGAATGACACTACATAGTGTCATGCAACTAGTTTCAACCTGTAAAATGTGATGAAATAAGTATCAGTATTAGTAGTAGGATTAGTATCTGCTAATGAAAATATTAATTTTATAAATGAATACCAGCGTAATGGTGTCTTTGGGATCCTAAATTCGTATGATAATGATTAATGACTGGAGACTGTTTCCAATTGCTAAATAACATAAAGTATTTGGAGTTTCACTTTTGCTGTCAATGCTTCACGGCATGCTGTATGTTGTTTTGATATTCAGTTGGAGACTCGGTTGGGGACTTTATCTAATAAGAGTGCTTCACCCAGACGCACCCAGATCTTTTCTCGATAACTACTCTCGAATCCAACATCTTTTTTTCTTCCGTTCAAGTCTCTTCTTTAATTTGTAAATAACCATTTGTGCAACAACATTACGAATTGCAGTAAGTTTGGACGCGGACAGTGCCATGGTCACTGTGCTACTGAAAGTTTTACGACACTTGATTTCATGAAAATCTTTGCATTAACTAGTATCGTGTAATTAATTTTTGCATGCGTGGAACTAGTTTCGTAATGTAAGTTCGGCTTAATGTTTGTCAGAGTGTTTTCCACTGAGTTTTCTGGTAACATCGGAATTTAGACTGAAACGTTAATATTTATTGTATTTTTGTATTTTTATTGATTTGTACAGATGTTATAAATGTTACGTACAAAAATAGAGCCACTACGAAGGCTAGGCCTTGTACGTTGTATTGGCCTAATTAATCATAGACTACCCTAACTTAAATTTAGTTGCAATGAGTCGCAATGGATGGTCGTTTTCTTATCCGCACTCTGGTATATCTGCATGGACTTCTTGGTTCATCATTCTGCCTCTGTCGTTTGCCTTTTTCGTTTTTGGTCACCTTTAGGAACCTCCACTGGCAGCCACAAGGTCTACAGCAGTCCATTCCATTCAGTCAGTCTGAACTTGGAGTACTTTTACATGCGTGGATCTTATTTTAATAGTTCTGGTCATGATTATGAGCCGATAAGGGACTACGAATCAGAAAGAGCGTAAGACAATAACCAAAAATTATGTTGCTTACACACAGAAAAATCTGTCGTTTTGTCAAGACTTACGCTTGGATTTAATGGGACGTTACACTCAGCATTCCTCAAATATAGCGATGCTTTATCCAATGGGAAGTGTATAGTTGGTAACAAATTATATCGTATTGTCGATTCAAGTACAAGATGCCATTTGATGGATTGACCAATGAATGATTCAATCGCAGCCTGTCGTTGAATCGAATTTGTGTTTGGTAATTGATTCTAAACTACTTTCTTTTCCTTGGACCAACAGATTTTATTGCGAGGACAGCTGATCGATTCGTTTGGATGTTTAATGGTGTGATTTTGTATAAAGTTATAGGAGCAAGTTATAAGGAGCATGATATAAGAATTAGACATAAGCCTGCACCAGTTGTTGCATTTTTATCTGAAATATAACTGTCTGACTAATTTAAATGCCTACATCCAAATGTGGGTGTTAGATCTTCTAAGGCTCAATTTCTCAGTAGATCTTCCATTTAATATATACTTGGACACATTTAAATTACACAATTGTTGATGCAAAAAGCAAAAACACGAGATGATGCAGCACGGCTAACACCGAAACAACACAACGAAACACAACGAAACAACCTCGTCCATGTTGGCGGGTTGGCGCCGATAATAAAACTAAGATAATTTCCCTGTTCTTTTTTTACGTTCATTGAATCGCGACATCAGTCCCGCTGAATACTGATTATAGTTCAGCGAACAAAGAGGGCCATTGAATTCGATAAATGATGTTGTAGTTACGAATACTACTTACCAATTTCACAGCACGGACAATGTTTTGAAAGCATGGGTTATTGTTCGCCTAGTAATAGTTACCTTGTGAAACAAAATTAATGTTTATCACATGAATTATCATCATGAACTGCTGTTGCAGTAATGATTTTTGTACATCGAATAGATTGTACGCTTTGCTTAAATGAAACATAGGGCAAATTTCAAAAACAAAAGGATGTTTTGATTGCATTATATGTCAATACTGGTAATAAAAGGATTATACATGTCGTTAGAACAAATATAAAATTATTGTGAATTTATTGGCGTACCTGTGATTACTTCGAATATAAGGATTAAATTCTTTCAATGACATGGATTTGAAACAACTGTAAATACATTTAAAGCGATGGAAAGGCATCCAAATACTAACAATCAATTGGAAACGCAACAGTATTTTTTTCTGTGTACAGAGCATTTTCCTATAGTTTATTTACTCTCCAGAAAAGTATTTTGCATATGCATTTTAATGTATAAGTAATAGAAACGGTTTTGTACAATGGCGAAGAATTCTTCCAGATGTTCAGTATGCTTAGTGTGACATCTGTCCCCAGTTAAAATCATGAATTTATATGAGACAATAGTACAAAGCTTGTGGTCATGCACCTTTTTGAATCTAGATCAAACAGTTTTGTAGGCCTTGCTATAATTGCAGCTGGTATTAATTTAATGATTTACAAAATAAAAGTACCACAACTGTCTGGTAATTGGATTATGTTTATTCAGAGAATCAATTTGTTACAATGAATTTCATGCACTGAAGTTTGAACGGTTTAAATATTTTTCCAATATTGGTGGATTACCTGCATCACTAGCATACCACATTTCTTGATTCGTTGTCATATAACTTTTGCATGTCTTGTTTTAATGAATATATGGTTTTTTTTAGATCTCTAAGGTGGTATGATTTTATCTTAGGGTTTCACTATGATACATCCCGTTGTTTTGTTCTCAAGTCAAGTAGCACTGATTCAAAGACAATGATGCATCACTCGTTCTCATTTTTATCAGAAAAAGAAATGCAACACTCTTATGTGATTTAAAGTCTCATAATCACCGACTTACTTGAGAAATGAAGTCTAATAGAACCGCTACCTATACCAGCTATCAATCAGCAAAATGTCGCGCTTTGCAAAGATCTCTTATATAGCTGTTGAATGAAAACTCATAAAATATTTTTTAATTCCAGGTAAGTACCACTAGGCGCTACAATATGCCGCTCCAAATACGTAAGTATACTTAGACACATATAATAATATTATTATCGATATCTATTAACATGGACGAACTTGTCCACATTGGTTCACGTTTGCAACAACACATTTTTCAGTTGTACAGAAACACAAACCATAAACCATATTCGTTTACATTTAAACATTTATGATTATTTTGACTATGTCCAAGTCTAAATCCGTGCTTTGTACAGACAATATTTTTTACATAATAAATGGGTACTAACTTTTGGATCTTTCGCTGAGTTGTTTCAGAAGAAGGAACATGCCTCAAGCTGACTATCAATCTTTCACCCCCTATAGTTCGGAATGTACCAATTAGATGTTTGTAAAGATAACACTTAGTCTTGGGGCTCTGAGGAAGGGATGCTTATGTTTCTGGGTAATTATTTCGTTAGGTAGTGCAAGAAAATGATCGCTCATACATCTTTCCTGTGCTTACAAACTTAATTATCTGACATGCATCTTTTATAAATTATAAAGTCCGCTTCAAAAAACAAAAGTAACCCCTTCAACTTAGATATCCATTGTAGCTTCCGCTATTGAGGCACGGCTTGTAGACGCCAAACAGTAACTATAAATGTAACTTTTAAAGCTTGGGCTATGGTTATCCCTCTGTAAAGTGTATCTTATGTATATATGGCTTTTATTAAAGGGCCAGTGGAACACGATGGAAGAAATCATAAGCTTCAAAAAACTCCATGACGAAGGTTCATCCAGGTTTGCATGCTCAAAATAATGATAGCCAAGTAATTCGTTCTATCAGGTGGTCACAAACGCCCTAATGTCTCAAAACAAACATTATTTGAAAAGTTGGATTTAATTCGCAATTAGAAAATGCAGTAACAAAATTAATTAATCTCACTGGGGAGTTGTTTGAATTCAGATAGACGACTGAAATATTTTTTTATTGAGGTAAAGCACAAATAAGTAGTCATGTGGTGTCGAGGTGGCTATTATTTGTAATATTACAGAATAAATAATAATGTATTTTCAACTGTATAATCATTGCCACCAATACCTTCGTGGCCTGGTACTCAACTGAGATGTGCAGCGTTGCATCAACCAGTGCGTTTTGAAGTAGCCTTAAACCAGGTTTAATGTAATCTTCCCGCAGTCCAAGATCCTTTAAGCGGCCTGGGAGTCCTGGAGGATTATATAGCCCTTAGGTTCTATAATAAACATGACCTTGACCACAGGCTAATCAAAGGATAATTTCAGTCTGAGATAGTTTTGCAGTTCCGTAGGTCAAAGGTTACCCTCACCCACAGAATATGTCATACTGGGCGTTTTGGTCTTGATAATTTTGAAATTCACGTCCACAGTTTTCATTCATCCATGCCAAAGTTTGGCAATTTCTGACGATTTTCAAGCCAAATGCTGGCTACAAGCATACTGATAACCTAGAAATGTGCTGTTAGTCTGGGAGGCAATGTTGCAAATCACCCCATTTCAGGTGGATTAATTCACATTGGACTTAAATGTTTAGCAGCAGTCATATTGTGTTTTGAAAGTCAGCAAGCTTGGAAAGGTTGGGCGGGCGAGAAAAAAAAATTGATTATTTCAAAACAAAAATATCCAAAATTGATCAAGTCGCTCAGTGATTTATCTAGTGATTGTTTACATAATAATACAAATTACAAAAGTAGTCATCAGCATGGATGCTGATGATTCTACGTCTGCGGTCTGTAAACCCTATCTAAAAGTAATTATATTGGATTAATTTCAGCTCACATGAAACTAATACAGATCGCTCTTTATATTAAGTAATTAATGAAAAAACTCTCGAGCAGCAACCCCCCGAGGTCGCAAAGTTGGATGTAGATTCAGGACCAATGTCTATCATCCCACCAAATTTCGTTCCTTATCTTCCTTTCCTTTTTGGACGTAACGACTGACCTATATGCGCTATAAAACCAGAAAGATAAAAGTAATAAAAATATTTAATATTTTAATAAAAATATCAAATCCGGGTCATTTGAAATCAATAGTGGATTTAGTTTGATGGATTTTATAAATAAAAAAAGTCAGCAGAATAATAAAGGATGGAACAATTGTCAGCTGAATATTCCATTTAATTGGCTTTGATGGAAATTAAATGGCTATTCAGCAGCTTTTACCCCCTGCTGACGACTTCACGACCATGGAAAAACTTGCTGACATTTTTTCCATTAGTTATTTAATAAAAAGGGTAATTTTAATTAATTCGATGTTTAGTTTACCTATCCCTGCTGACTTTATGAGTTTTGTCGATGACAAAGTATTGCTTTATGAACGGGAAGGCTGGAATGAAATAAAAACATGCATCAAAAACACTTTTCCGACTCTGCTAGATTACTTTAACAGCAAAATATTAACCGTGAATTTCAGAAAAACTGTTCATCTTCCATTTACAGTTACTCAACAAATCTTCCTACTTTTTCCAATATAGCGATCCAATTTCAAAGCCAAAGTATCGAGTTGTCATCTGCTGATACTGTTAAATACCTAGGCATCCATTTGGACAGTCACATGAAGTAGGACAAACACATGAGCAACCTGACAAAAAAATTCATATCAGTAATGAAATTATTAAGAACATTTATTACCGAAAGTCAGCTTCTCTGTGCATTACGCTCACTTAAATTACGGGATAATTGCATGGGGCGGCGTTACTAATGCATTCCTAAAACCCGTGGAGGTGGTACAGAAATGCCTTATGAGAATAATGAAAAACGTAAAATATACTCACCCAAGTGACGAACTCTTTTCACAACTGAGACTATTAGATATCCGGCAAATATACCCATTAATGATTCTACTGCATCAACAATCTCATTTGTCAAACTGCAGTCATGTACGATACAAGATTGAAAATTAATAATATTGAGGTTCCCAGGGCATATAAAACAATTGGCCAAAGATATTGTCAATACCTAGCGCCCAGGGCATACACTTATGTACCTGATGAAATTAGAAGTATTAAATCTAGAACTGTATTTAAGAACGTTTGCATCAGAATTATTTGATCTGAAAAATAACGATTACTTGTTGTCCCGACGTTAATTGAAAACCTGCAGTGACAAAAAGTTACGGATATTGTGATTTCTTTTTTGGTATTGTTTCTCTATTTAAATTTTTAACTTGTCTTTTATTCCCCTAATATTTTAGATGTAAGTTATAGCTTTGTTATCAAAATCCACGCACAAGCACAACTTCAGTGGATTCCTGATGTTTATTTTAATCTTTTCTTTGTATACTGCCTTGTATTTATTCTAATAAACATTACATTACATTTGTGTCAGTTTCATGCAACCTGAAATGAATTCAATACTTTTAAATAAGATGTCGACTGCTGACCTAGAATCTACCACCGTCCATGCTTCTGACTATTTTTGTAGCTTTTGTTATTGTGTAAACAATCACTGGATAAATTATTGAGCGACCTGATCACGTTTTTGGATCTTCTTGTTTTGACATAATCAACATATTTTCTCCTGATCGTCTACCCTGGATGCATCTGCTGACCTGCTATTCGATTATTAGGATCATTGGAACTATCTATGTAAACTAACATTGATCGGCCTGAAATCACCATGAAAAGTCCAACGCTACCTCCCGTACTATATAGTATTGCTAGTACTATATAGTTGTTCCAACGGAACTAGTTTTTTCAGTGCGCCTGGCAATGAAGGTAGTAGGTATGTAAGATGCACGAGGGATTAGGTGTCTCCTTTCAAATGATAGCTTTGTCTGCATGTACCCCGTATGTTGCATAGGAGATTTTTCAGCTCACCCCAGATCCAACTCTGCCAATAGTGTATATTCAAATAAATATAAGAGCTTTCAACTTACTACTTATTCGAGCATAGGAATTATGGAACCTGGAGAACAGAAGTTGTTTAGCAGGATCCCGCATCACAGAGGAAACTCAGTTTCATCTGAGCAAATTAAGATTCTGCTTCACTGTGCGCTGTCGCGTCCTTCTAAAATATGCAAAGACTTTAGAGTTGCAACTGCTTTATTTTGTCTGGATATAAATGCCCAAATATATATCTTCAGGATGTGCGCTGGCAAAGATAATAAATTAGCATTATACTCCATCTCAGGAAATACAGGCGAGCTCTAAGTGTTTAGCTCGAGTTTGGACATACTTTTCCATCACTGCTTGAACGTATCTTGACGCAAAAAACTCGAAGCGTTCTATTTTTTATAGCGAAGTACTTGTGTACTTTAGTAGCGTATTTGGGAGGTCAACATGGTCCTGACCCTACACAGTATCCGTAACTTCCAAAAAATTCCGATATAAGGATCAGAATTGGGTTTTTGGAGAAAAATTGAGGTAATTGGAAATTTCATTATACGTTTTATGACAAATATATTTCTTTCTTTTTTCGCAACAATCAAAAGTTATATAAAATTAATGATTTTTGAATCCAGCACCGAAGACACGCCGAAAAAAACCAAGCACGCGTGACGACAGAATGTTAGTTTAACAGACAAGTATAGAAATAATTAAAATATTTTTCTGTGTTAGTCAACCTCATCTTCTGAAACAGATTATGGTACCCTACTTACTTTTTTCTATTTTTAAGACTGATTGGATCCATAATATTCACTTTATTCCCTTTTCTTTATGTTCATCCATAAGGGGGATAAAAGTAAAATATTTAATGAATTCACATAGTGCGCTCTTTGCTGAATTACCATTTTTAAATGCAAGTTCATGGAAGTTGACAGCTATCAAATTATCTAAAATCAAAATATTTTTAGCTCGTCCGATCTTTGTATAAAAAATGAAGTCAAGTTAATTGACCCAGTACTACCCACACATTACGGCGATACCAGTTTATTATTTTCCCATAGCATGAAGTTTTAGTCTGAGATCCCCTGGCAACCAAATCATCGTCAGCCCCCCCCCCCCCCCCCAATTGTCTTATACCGCTAGGTCTTTCCTTCGCAGGTGAATGGACAGTTTATTATTAATACTACAAACTTGTCAGTTTTACAGCCCTGCCCCCCCTCTCGACCACCCCAATTTCACCCCCACCCAAAAAAGGTAGAAAATAATCAGGAATCGCTAAAACGTCTAAAAACGAAGTTTGAGCTGTTTCCGTATTTTAGTTTTTTTATTATTGTTACGCTGCCACTGACACGATTTCTAACAACCATACGCGTTTTCCATCCTCACCACTGTAGTAATACTGTGTCAAAATTTCATTAGAATCAATTTAACAGTTACCAAATTTAAAACGATCTAAACCAATAAATACTCGTATGTATACAGAACATTCCCTTAGTTTCTGTAAATAGGCAAGATAATGTTCGGATGGACCTAAAAAGGTGATTTATGTCGCTAGGTCTTCCTTCACAAGTCAGTGGACAGCCTATTATGAAGCCAACAAGCTTTTAGTTTTCCATCCGTACACCCCCCCCCAACCACCCCAATTTCACCCCCACCCTAAAAAACGCAGAAAGTGATCAGGAACCTTTAAAACGCTTAAAAACGAAGTTTGAGCTGTTTTTATATTTTTAGTTTTTTATTAATTCTGCGCCGCCACTGGCTCGATTTGTATAAACTATACGCATTTTTACCCCTGCCACGGTAGTAATACTGCATCAAAATTTCATTAAAATCAATTCAACAGTTTCCACGTTACACAATACAGAACGGTCTAAAGCAATTCTCGTATGTTTACATCAGAAACAATTCTTAAGTCCTTTGGTTTCTGTAATAGGCAAGGCAATGTCCGGATGGACCTAAAAAATATATTTATGCCGCTAGGTCTTCCTTCGTAGGTCAGTGGACAGTCTATTACGAATACAACACATTTACCAATTTTACAACCTCCCACCCCCCCAACCACCCCAAATTTGACCCCCACCAAAAAAAAGTAGAAAATGATCAGGAACACCTAAAACGCCTAAAAACGAAGTTTGGAGAATATTTGAATTTTTTCGTTTTTTGCTAATTACTCCGCCGCCTATGCACCGATTTTCAAAATTATAGCAGCATTGCCTACTACGACCTCACAGCATAGGTGGCTGAGATTACGAGGCTAGAAAAACGCCAACAGACCGACAGACAGACAGACCGACGTAAATGAGTGACGTGGATTTTCGTTATGTAGACATGATAAAACGCCCAAAAAGCCTGTTATCTCAAAATTTTCGCGATCACAATACTCCCCTCACCTATCGGTGTGGGATATAAAATTAAGATTATTGGACATAAGTTTGGCGCCAATTCATTTTGAATATTTCAACCAATAGGAACAGCTTGGTTCCATCGTTTTGCTTTAGTCGATAGTAGTGACTTGAAACTTGACGCCTATCATGTTTGCATTGAAGTTACGCATCTACCATTTCAATTTGATTGACAGTCAAAGGGTCAAACTGAAAATAGAATATTGATGACGTTGACACTTCTATCTATCTATAATCATGCTACGATTGTCGATTTCGTATACTAATGACGTCAGCAGCTGTTTTGAGTTGCGTAGAAAAATGTTACTGGTTAACATTTTCTCTTCATTTGAGTAGCAGCAAGATTGTAGCTTGAATTTATGACCACTGGAAGGACCACATATGTATGTTACCTTCACCGATTATCTGGTACATATTTGCGCAATCGTACTTTTATCCAAAGTTGAACTAAACAACTAATGTATATCTCATTTCTGGTGCTCTACCTTCCTGAAGCCTCGCATTAAGCTTCTGATATTGCAGAACAAAGAGCAGTTTAAGTTCCTCGTGAAAAGACATGATGAATAAAACTTCGTTCATATACCACCCGCAGAGAGGCTTCTGGAGTTTTAAGCATATGTTAAATCCGACATAAATAAGAAAAGTTCCGTAAAATGTTGCAGTCCAAGTGGTATATGGACCATATTCTATTTTTGGCATTATTTTGCCATTTTCTAGACTATTTCTTTAGTTAAAAGGGCGTTTAAGTCATTGAGCACTTATTATTTCTTCTTGGCTGTGCTTCAAGGACTTCATTTTGAATGTTTAATGTCATTTTACCACAGCTTTGAGTTTTCGTATGAAGTGTTGTTTTAAAACCAGATATGAAAAGACCGAACATCCTTGCTGACCAACATTCCAAAATACAGATCAGCTGAAAAACGTATTTTTCATAAAGGACAGCTATAGTAGTTCAAAAGTAATAGCAAATCCTAAACCTAGAATTTCACGAAATATTTGCGAAGTATGTGAGTTTCAATGTGATATATGTTTCATTGTTAATTACATTCCTAACGTGAATATACATTTCGATCATTTTTAAAAGCTTTTATTTAACTTGCAATGTATGTATCTATTTTATGTTTGTCCGAGTGGAGTCTTGCTACTCAATTTTGAAGCAGATGTGTTCAACCGATTGAGCTGAAATTTTGTATACACGCTTAGTTTGGATGACAATGCTGTGTAGCGTCGTTGTGAACTCGATATGGCGGACCATCCAAGATGGCGAAGTAGTTATTTTAATGCATTTCTACAATATAGGTAGAGCAATTCGAAAAATAATGTGACGTTATTCCAAATCCAATATGGCGGACTATCCAAGATGGCAAAAAAGGTTATTTTCAACGCACTTCTACAATATGAGCGCCGCTGCACACTTGCGGCTGTTTGCCGTCCGGCGCCGCAACGGCACCGGAATTGCGGTCTGAAGTACTTAGCGATAGATTGAATGATGCACACTAGTGTCCGGCGCCGTTGTCAATCTACCGCTTAGTACTTCAGACCGCAATTCCGGTGCCGTTGCGGCGCCGGACGGCAAACAGCCGCAAGTGTGCACCGGCGCTTAATAATAATAATAATAATAACGACTTTATTGCACTATAATTGTTATACATACATATAAAACTATAGTACAACGGCGAAGTCTGGCCATAGTACCACCTTGTTGAGAGTGACTCTAAAAATACGGTGACATCATAATAAATCCAACATGGCGGACCATCCTGGATGGTGGGATAGTTATTTTTATGCACTTCTACAATATGGGTATCAAATGAAAGGGTTTGCCGGGGATAATTAAAAAAATATTTAGACATCACTCTTAGTTCAGTATGGCGGAGTTTTGAAGTTTTCTATGCTTTCCTATAGTATGGACAATATAAATGCAAGTTGATAACTAAAAAGTAAAAAAGTGTTTAAAATAAAAAACTTCTTGATAAAGCTTTTATTTGAATGCACTAAAAAGAAGAAAATAAAATTTTCCTTTGTTAACTATCCACTTATAGCCTCATTATACACAATTCATAATTATGATCATAAAAGCTTGTCGCGCGATTTACTTCCGTAAATGACAGTGCCACTTAATTGCCTAACCTAATCTGCTAAGTTTAATTGTGTTAAAATTTCAGTTTAATTATAAACTTATAGACTCCTATGTAAACCTCACGACAAGTTTTGAGGATCATTACATTTTGTATGATGAGACTGTAAGTTGATAGTTAACATTTTTGAATAAAAAATGTATTTCCTTCTTTTTAGAGCATTTAAAGTTTTTTTGGCTCATTTTTTATATCTTTATCCTTATACACACTGTTATGTCAAGGCGCAAATAAGAAGACGTATAAAAGCACGTGTGAGATGATGCAGCACAACATGTTTTTTCAACTACCCGTTCAAAAATATGGTCTTATCGATCTTACAACATGTATTTAATGATAAGGTCTTTGTTGACGTCTCGGATCTTATTTTATATTTGTGAAGAACACTTTCTGTTTTTCAATATATCGTAATCACCAACTAAGTTAGCAAGTTGTTATACAACAAAAAATAAAAGCAGCTGCCTAGCGCAGCTCTCTATTAATCTCAGTTGTTTTTTGTTAAACATTTTATACATACTTTGATAAACACTACAGAGGTCGCCGAAACGCCAGTAAACTATCATTTTAACATGTGGTTTCAATGGTGGGACAGTAAAGCGCGACGTATCATAGATACAATTGTAAAATGTATTATCAAAGTTTAACTCAGAGGTATCATCGAGTTGCCTAAGAAACAGTAAGTACACTTCTAATGATTTATACCTTTCCATACGGGTTTTTTGGGTGGGACTTCAATTGGTCGGCTTTTAGTTATTCGCGGACATTACCCTTAATTTATCATGGTTTGAGTTTTTCCATAGAGCGACAGCACTTTAAAGTATCGAGTGTACATCAATTCGACGTCATTGAGGCGCTATTTATGCAACTCTTGTTCCAGAAGTTCTTAGGCTAATTTTCCAGACTGGCAAATCCGGCAGGCGTTGGCCAGAGTTTTACACTGTAGTGGATCCGACTGAAACACGTAATTAGGTGAAGTTGGGAGTTCCTCAGAATTTGTGGAGCGTTGTTAAGCTCGACTTTTAAAAGGTACACGACTCAAATGTTATAAAGGCAACTTTGTAGATAACCGGATCTTGGGGAGTTTCCTTTAGATCGAAGGTACCCTCAGCTTCCATAGTATATCGTTAGCGTTATCATACACAACGAATTTAATTTTTATTAAAACTTACGCCAAAGATGCATCATATATTTTTGACTACCATTTAGGGAATCCGCGAAATCGAAACTATACAACAATTTGCTTCTTTTGAAGAATAATATTTTGCGCACGTTTACAAAAAAAGAATCTCATAGGGGAGGCTGCCGTAAAGAATAAATTGGGGAAGACTCGGCTGCTCCTTTCTTCCCACAATTGCCCGTTATCCAAATATCTATCTTTGAACAAAAGTAATAAAACTCGAAAATGGTTAAAATGCTGCCAAGTCCAAAGAAATTGCTCTTTGTGCCTCTTTAAGAATTAGGTTGCCCCCACTGGAACGCCCATAAAATCCAAACGCATTATCAAACTTGCTAGTATGTGACCATTTTATTGAAGTCTAGATTCGAGGTAATAGTATATAACGTGTACTGAAATCTTCCACAGTCCACAGTTATTATTCGCTTTTTATTTGAAGGCAAATGAGAAGATACATATTTGGTGCTTTCACTTCCAGATCCAATTTTTATAGGGCAATAAAGCACTTTTTGGAATTCACTAATGTTAAATCCACATTATACCCAATTTCATCTCGTCCAAAGCTTTGGTACGTAGTCAGCGGCATCCAGAATTCTTGAAAAATGAGAGAAGCAACACAAGGATCACGAAATTCTCATCTCTTGCTTACTGGTATAAATATTTTTCATCCATGATATATTAGCAACTAACTTTGAAACTTTCATCACAATCAGGTTAGCATATAACATGAAGCGTCCAAAAAGCTTTTTGCCTCAAACTCATTTTCGCATTTTTTTGTGATCTCAAGTGTTGACTGCTTGCTATAATGCTAGTCATGTTCAAAACTTAACTAATGGTTAAGCTCTTGTCAAAGTCATGATTCAAAAAGGTATTTTTAACACCACTTTTGTTGCTTTTAGGTATTTAAGTGGCCTTTTGGATTCCCAAACGGAAACTGAACAATGATTTCATATTTTTGTATTACTTACCAAGAGGCAAACAAAAAAAACCCGGCATTTAATCACTAAGATAGAGTCAAATGAAAAGGCCAGAGAATTAAGCTACTTAGATGCAATAAGGAACAGTGAAGGCTCAGGTGGGGACCCTTACTGATCTTTTTTATGGATATTCATTTTTAGTTGAACAAACGAGAAATAAATTTTCGCTTCTAATGAGAATCGAACCCGAGACCTTCCGGTCACGAGCCCTCGACTCTAACCACTGAGCCACCACCCTCCAACTTCCCTTATTACTCGATAAAAAATACCTAAACAAAATTAAGTAACAGAAAACCTGTAAACTAATCCAGGCTGATATGCAGTTTTGTAATTACCTCCAGAAAGACATCTCTAAGGGCCGGTTTCTCAATGTCCAGCTAAAGTGTCAGATAGGTAGCTGCCAGATAGCGTTTCTATGGATACAACTGTCAGATAAGATTTACGTGAATTTATAAGTTTAATCTTCAATTGTTTAAACAATTTATCTGACAGATAACCGTTAACTTCCAGATAAATATTTATCTGGACATTGAGAAACCGGCCCTTAGAAACGTGACCAGATTGGCAAGCCGTGATTAGTTGCAACAAAAATGCATTTTATAAAGCGCGTGTACATCCAAGATGAAAGTTAACTGTTTAACAAAGTGGAGCGATAGTTAAACCCAATTTTGTGACACGAGATCGCTACACTCTACAGCTTAAACTCATGTGTAAAATGAAAAATCGGCTTTTCAAGCTCTACAGTTTTAACGGGTTGAATTTTGTGGCAGCTGCCAGTATCAGAATAATTAATTCTGTCATATTATTGTCTAGTTTTATGGCTTTCGCGTTAAAAACAAAGTTGCTATCAGGGAAAACAAAGAAATTACAATTTTATAAATTATTTTTGTTTAATTTTAATGAAATGGTCAACTAAAATGAAATAATACAGTACATCCGGGCAGCGTTTGATGGATTTGAGCACAGGTACGACATACATTGTAAACAGTTACCAGATATACACACATACTTGTATATTGTCTTACCTGTACTCTACACACCCACCCAGAACTGGACCAGTACCACTATTACCAGAAGGGGGAATAGTTAAGGCAATGACGCGTTAATTTTAGTGTTCAGAAAGCAACCAGATGACGCTTAGTATATGAGTTCCAAGAAACTCTTGAAACTTTTTTGTCGTTGCACCATAACCCCAAAATGGGAGGGAAGGAAGTTAGAGGGGGGGGGGTGTTAAAAAATGAAAGAGAAATCGTGACGTAACCGATTAAAAATTTGGTAGGGTTTTAAAAATCGTCATGCGAAATCTACGGGCGGTTTGAGCGTACCTTTTTTTCTAAATGGAAAAAAATTGCGACGAAACGGGTCGGAACTTGATAGAGAATTTTTATTTTTTTATAGAAGTACAGTCATCCATTTCTGCTGGACTTCATTTGAAAGCTGAACTTAAAATTCAATTTTTCACGTTGCTTTCGATAAATATTGTAAAAAATTGTTAATACTGCTTAAAATGACAATGGTCCAATTATGTCATGTATCAGCGTCATCCGTTTTTATTATATTTAGCCCCAATTTTCGACCCATACGGGCCTATAGGGGGTGACATTATTGAATGCCTTCAGTATCCTTTTAGAAGGCGTTCACAGAAAACGATTCATTGATGCATTTTAAAACAGTACTGCAATATCCAGGTAAGTCTCGTCTGAGTAAAAGCTGAAATACAAAAAAGCTTGAGGTTTTAGAAAGACCAACAAAAACCAATATTAAAACAGAAGTCTAATAACTACACATAACTCCGATGATGGTGCCAAAACAAGTGCTCGAAATCATTTCGATTACACTGCTAGCCTGCCTTCCACACTGATGACCCCCTGGAACTCTTGGCTCCATGGGAAGTGAAATGAAATGAAAAGGAAAGCTCATCAAATATTACAAATTGGGGTAATATCACTGCGACAGGCCATTTCGCACAGGGTCAAATGGGGTTTCATAAAAGAATGAGGGATGCTGCAATTTTGTGAAATTCGTGGCCGAAAAAAAACGCTTTGGGGTGGAGCAAGGGATGGCCCGCTGCTAGAAAACAGGGTTGCCCTTGATGATGAAGAAGCTTTGGAGTCAATCATAAAACGGAGGCTAGCAGTATACTGTTAACACAACATCGTATATGGTGGGTCATTTGTAGCTGGCCGAATTTTTTGAAGTCAATCTGTGATTTATGATTTCTTTAATTATTTTGATCCGTCACTTGATGTCTGGTAATAAGTAATAAATAAAAAAAAATAAAATCGTCTTAAACCATACAAAATCACAATAGGTGACAGACCTTCAAACTCAACACACAGATACTTTAATAGGCAATTTCAAATCAAAAACAGAAACACATAATATAAATACCGTTTATCAAATTGACTGCACACACTGTGGCGGAGTATATATTGGGCAAACAAGACTATATTTAAAAAACAGGATATATAATCATAAGTACGATACGTTGAATGGCAAGGAGTCAACATAGCTTAGATACAGGACATAAATTTAATTTCGACAATCCAAAAATATTAACTCATGAATGTAACCAACACAAAAGAAATATAAAGGAAATAATTCATATTAAGAATCACCCAAATTCAATAAATTTCAGAACAGATATAAATCAATTAGGCGATATATCCAAAAAACCATATTTATGTATATGTTACGGTTAACGTGTTTACTTTGATAGTTTATATACTATCCAGCTATTATATAAACCATCCAAATGTCTCGTTATTTTAATGGAAAATTATATTTCTACTAAAATAGCGATGAATATTGGTTGGTTTGTATACTATCCAGCTAGTTTATGAACTATACAAGATATGCCGCTAAAGTATTATACCACAAAGATATCACCCATATTAACCAGTGTTTCTGGTTAGTTTACACTAACCAATCCTCTTTGGTTACTTTAGTTTAAAAAAACAATTTCTAATCAAAAGTGAAGTTTATTCATAGATACAACATACAATTGCTATAATTACATAAAAATAAGTAAAAGAAACGGAAATACTATTTGTGTAACAAAATATTCATATAAGATAAACCTCTAGACCCTGGGCAGCTTTAATGGCATCATAGGTATCACTCAAACGTAAAATAATCTTTCCAGATCTTTTATATTAGGTTACATAAGATGATTCGATTCTCTGTAAATCATAAGTATTAATTTCATGATAATCAATCTTGCTATTAGTGTTAGGTCCTTGTTCGCGTATTCTCTTTATATGTTGCAGAAGTACATTATAATCACTGTCGTTCATTAATTTTGAATTTTGGTACTTTTTCTCATAACGACGTAACATTCTAATAGTAACTTTTCAAACTGCCGTTGCTGATCCTTTTTTGGTAACTAGATACCTGTTCTTAAACAAATTTTACAAGGCACGACAGTAAACAATACCAACACGTCACACTTACACTTGCCATAAACATAACCTCACCTTTCTGTTAAACTGACCAAAGAAAATTAGTTAGTTTGCATACTAACCAAAGAGGATTGGTTAGTTTACATACTAACCAACGAGTTGGTTATTATGTATTACTAGAGATATTAGGTTCATACCTTATCCAAATGATGTGGATAGTTTGTAAACTGACCAGAAACACTAGTTAATATGTGTGACATCTTTGTGGTATATACTTTCGCGGCATATCTTGTATAGTTTATAAACTAGCTGGCTAGTATACAAACCAACCAATATTCATAGCTATTTTAGTAGAAACATGATTTTCCATCAAAATAACCAGGCATCTGGATAGTTTCTATACTATCCAGCTAGTATATAAACTATCAAAGTAAACACTTTAGCCATAACATATACATAGATAGACACAAAAGCACCCCTATTGTTCCATCACTCTTTTCTCACCACTTTAAGAACATCTGTGTACTTTATATTATCGTAAAAACGCCGTACTGGTCATTCAGCTCTCTCAACCCGTAGAGGCTGTTTCACAAACAAAACAATTTTACAGAAATGTAACCGACATCTGAAATTAACGTAAGTAGGTTTGTTAATATTATTTTCCTTGTCTCAGTAAATGTAATTCTTTTATATTCATTTTCATCAAACGAAAATAAAATCACTTAGTTTATGTTTAAATGTTTTATATATACATTTACAGTTAGTTATATTTATACTTTACATATACAATTTATAATAAATTATTTTATTTAATTGTCCTTCTTGTGTTTTTTTTTATTTTTATTCTTATTTTTATTATATACAGATCATTTCCTATTCATTTATAGACACCTGAAGATGGCTTAGATTAAAGTAAACTGAAACGTAGTGAAGGAAGGTTATAGTTTCAATCGTTGACCGAAACCCACGAAAAACAACCATAAGAACAATAGTGATGAACGTTACTTCCCACATGGGATAGGTGAGGATGATAATTATTTACATAGCGAAAATCCACGTCACTCATTTCTGACGGTCTGTCTGTCTGTCGACGTCTTTGTAGCCTCGGAATCACAGTAATCTCTGCATAGATTATTATGAAATTTGGGCAGCCGCGGTAGTCTATAATTTTGAAAAGCGATATACAGACAACGGAGTAATTAGCAAAAAATTAAAAAAATTAGATATTCCTCAAACTTCATTTTTAGGCGCTTTAGGGGTTCCTGATCCTTTTTTCCTTTGTTTGGGTAAGAGTGAAATTAGGTTGGCTGGGTTGCTTGTGAAACTGAGAAACCGAAAGATATATCCTAGCGGCGTAATACAGTTTTTAGGTCCATCCGAACGTTGCCTTGCCTACTAAAGAAACCAAAGTACTATGGCAACAGCTCAAACCCTTCGTTTTTACAGAAATTAAGGAATCCTGATCATTTTCCACATTTTCACAAGGGGGTAAAGTTGATGTGGTCTTGGGATGGGGAAGAAGTTGTGAAACTAAAAAAAATGTTGTACTCGTACTGGGCTCTTCGTTCCCATTTGAAGGAACGACAACTTTTCAGCTTTATCTGAATGCTGTCCTACCTTAGACAAACAAATAGTTGAAATTAGATTGCGGTAGATAATTCTGTAATGTACGTAGCTTTTTTGAGTGGTGTTTGAGAAACCGCGGAAGATTTCATTGCCCTTTGAAGATCGATACTGGTAATATAGTCCGTTTTTAAATATCAGAAGATCGGCAGGCGATGTTGTTTTTTTATGGTCAGCCTCCCGCAAAGGCTGAAAGCCTACGGCGCTGTAGAAGCGCTGCATACGTTAGATTTGAAACGCTGCAGGATGTATCCGTCTGGAAACAAATTCCTCGGTAGCTCATTCCACAGCGTCGAAGTTCTCCAAGAGAAGAAGTGCTGGAGGAGACTGGTTTGGGGAGTAGGGACCTCGACCTGGCAAGAATGAGCTCGCAGAGCCTGTCTAGTGTTCCTGATTCAGAAAACCTTATTATGATTAGGATGTCAGTTGAAAATTGCAGAATAGAAACTGTGTTGTCCTAATTACTACCGAGAGAAATGCAAGAAACTAAGACAGTTTTTATGTTGTATGCTTTTTTGTGGGTGGGCGGGCTATAATTTGGTTGCAAGGGAATTTCCGAATATAGCTTCATGTTATTGGATATAATATATAATAGTATCACCGTAATGTGTGGGAAGTATTGAGTCAATCAACTGGACTTCATTTTCTCTATAAGATAATGCCAGTTGTATAGAGGGTGTCCCACGACGACTAAGATAATCAATATATCGGAACTGGGCAGTAGCAGCGAATCATAATTTTGGGGGCGTAAATTAGAGCAAATATAGTATATTTTATTACTATTATGTCACTCAATAAGGTACTTGTTTTTGGTCACGTGACGTCCAATTCAAAATGTGTACACCCTGTATATTTGTGCTTTTTGTGTTTCTCTCTATAAAACAATTCCAACAAACTAGCACACTTGGGGTCTAAAGTGATTAATTCAAGAGATACCAAAATAATTTGACTGTAGGGGTACATATTATAATCAATGGTAGTGGTACCATCCGTTAAGTACCTGTAGCTCTTGAATCAATCACTTTAGGACCCAAGTGTGCTAGTTTGTTGAAATTGCTTTATCAGGAAACATAGAGTCATAAATATACAGGGTGTCCCATCAAAATTGTTGAATCGAACGTCACGTGGCCAAAAACAAATACCTCTTTGGGTGACGCAATAATAAGAAACGACAACATTTGCTCTAATTTACACCCCCAAAATTATAGTTTGCTACTACTGCCCAGTTCCGATATATTGCTTGTCTTAATCGTCGTGGGGCGCCCTGTATATCAATAAGTTAGTGTGGATTTATGAATTGAGGCTCAATAGCGCAATAGAGGATCACAAAGAAATGAGAAATTATTTATACCATAGGCAATGCATTTTGTTTACATATTTCAACAACCTGCGATGAATGAAAGTACTGTTGCATGAATAAAGAGATTTGTGGAACGATTGTGTTCATTTTTGCTAAAAATACATCAATCAGTTTTACAAGCACTCTTTTTTCATTTGAAATTTTATGAAACCGTTGCATATTTCAACAAAAAATGGAACGAGCACTACGAGCAATCGCCATGTACTTTTTAATAAAAGAATAATCTGATGATTTTCAGTCTGCGCATATGCGTACTACTCCTGAGTATCTAGATAGTAGCTTTCAGCTATAAAAAAGTTGTGGGATATTTAAAAGTCATTGCATTCTTTGTATTTTAACCCGCAACTACCAAAATGGCATTTCTGTTACGTAATTGCTAACGTGCCGTCTGAGAGACGCCACTGGGTTTTTCGCATGTTTTTAAGAAAAACTTCGTTTCAAAAATATTTTTATAAAATACGTGCTTACTACTACTAAAATCAGTTTAAAGGTTAAGACAAGGTGCTAACGTATTTTAAGTTTAATAAGTCATGCAGGTTATTTTTAATTCATATATTAACACGGAAAATCGCATTCGCGAATATCGCTGCAGAAAATAGAACCAAATACTAAAACCAAACCCCTCCTCCAAACCGCATTCTAAACCCAAAAGTTTTAAACACATATATAATTACAAACACAAAAATCCAGTTTTTATTTTCTTGATTAAGGGGAATATTCAGCAATTCTTGAGTTTTTCTAACAGTTTTGATTTTATTTTAGCCATATCTTCTAAGACACCCAGAAAGTCTTTTATATTTTCTCATAGCTTCCGAGGTAAGCGCGTATTTTCCGCTTTCCTTTGTAAGTGTCACTTTCTCGCGCAAAATTTGGATATCATCCTTTTCATCATGCTGCCTACTTCTTCATACCATTTTGAAAGTTGCTCTCCAAAACGAACCCTCGTTTAAACACTGAGACGAATATCTATGTTTATATTTTTTCAAAAAGTTACATTAACACTAACATGCCATCTCTGAGATGTTGTCAGTACTTTCTCGTAAAATAAATTTGTTGTACTCGTAAAAAGAGCTCAAATGTTACTGCTCGCACATTGGTCTTACTACTAGTAATGTGCTAATGTTTTTGGTCACATGACGTCCAATTCAAATTTTTTAATGAGATATTTGTGACTTTTCATATTCCTCCCAATAAAACAATTCCAACTAACTAGCACACTTGCGGTCTAAAGTGATTCATTTAAAAGCTACAGGTACTTAAAGGACTGTACCACTACCATTATGAAACACTACCAAAGCAATTTAACTGTAGGGGTACATGTTATAATCAATGGCAGTGGTACCATCCAAGTGTGCTAGTTTGTTGGAATTGTTTTATCGGGAGGAATACAAAAAGTCACAAATATACAGAGTGTCCTATTAAAAATTTTGAATTGGACGTCACGTGACCAAAAACAAATACCTGACTGGGTGACACAATGACAAGAAAACCATACCATATTTGCTCTAATTTAAACCCCCAAAATTATAACTCTCTACTACTGCCCAGTTGCGATGAATTGCTTGTCTTAATCGTCGTGGGACATGCTGTATAAATCTGGGAACACAGACAATGTATGTATGCGCGATTTGCCGTACGGGATTCGGATTCGTTCTATTCGTTGCAGTTTATAGTATCCAGATTTGCAATAAGTGCAACCCCTTAGTTTTTAGCTACAAAGATAAATTCTTGGAAAAATGTACTTACCATTGTTACTTTATGTTTTTTATCATAGTTGTTTTAGGTAAATCGCAAAAACAGAAGCACTCATGGCACACTCGAGGATGCGAGATAGAGTCTGCCCGCCCGACGTTGAACCAGCTTGAGTCGTCTGATCACATGTCTCACGGACGCCGCGAACGCGTCCATCTGACATGCCACCGCGGCCCGACCGGCTAAAATACATTCCCTCTTTCTTACCTCTGCTCTATCTCCATCTGCACCAGCCATCATCATGAACGATATTCTTTGCAGTGCGAGAGGAGGTAATGATTAATCCATTCAGGAATATCTTCTTATCTTCATCTAATCTTGTAATCGTTCCTCCTTCTCCTTCGTAGAGAGTTTTTTGTTTACCAACTCATGTATGATGTTTCATGCCTCTACGCTGGACAACATCATCGGGACCATAGTCTCTAGGGTTAGTTCACCCTCCAGTTTTTGACTTGCCTCCTGTCTGTATGGCCCCCATCTGACGTACAAAAATAGGGCATAATCGGCCGTGTCTTCCACCTTACAGTGCACGCATCTCTCGTCGATCATCCATCCTATCCTTTTCCTGTACATTTCAAAAAGCCAGACAGTGCCTGCGTTAGGAAACATTTAATGACTGCATTCCATCGATTCTTTTATCGACGGTATTAGAAGCTTCGTCCACTGTGCGACATTAGTGGTCTCGTCCCATAGGTCTTGCCATTTACTTGCTGTCAGTCTATTAGCTTCAGGGTGGCATATCGCATTGCTTGCTTGATCACGGAAAGTCAGTGTCCTCTCTTCAGCCAGCATGTATAGTGGTGGTATTGCCGTTATCACTTGCAAAGCTCTTGTACATACGGTGCGACGATTACTGGCCACCCTCGGCATTGTATTTCTGTGCAAGCTGTCCAAGACTTTATGGTATTTTTTCCTTATCGTGGCTTTACACCACGCAGGGGCTCTGTATTACATGAACGCCTGTACAACCTAGCACAGTAGTGTACTTTGGTCGCTACTGAGCCCTCCTTGAATGCATTCAACATCAGTCGTGTCGGTATTACCGCCTTCTTCTCTGATTCTCTGCTTATACCACTACACCTTTAAGGTGTTCTCCGTAACACCTCTTGGTATCTAGTGTAACTCCAAGGTATACCTTGCCTGTTGGGCCTTGCACACCCTTTAGTTGGAAAGCCAGGTTGGCTCTCTTGCTCCTTGGGCCGCAAATCATAATTGCCTTTATTTTCTCAGCAGCCAACTCAAGCTGGGTAGCAAAAGTTTCAGAACCCCATCATGCAGATCCTTGAGGTACCCCTGCTGTCATAGGAATTTCGGTTCCGAATAAGCAAATTGATCGAAGCCTAGGTAGCTGCTTATAAAATCACTTAGCTATTTTGAAATCTTGAGATTTTCTAGTTGTTCTATAATCATGCTCCATGATACTGTACTGAAAGCATTGCGGACATCCAGCATCACCAACGCACACCATCCTTCTCCTCCTAGAACATCTTCATGTAATTAGTTAACACCCTACACACGCCCCCAAGGAACACAGAAAATAGGTATGGTGTATTTCGAGCGTATCGTTATACCGGGGATATTGAAAACCTCCATCACTCCTAATTATTATGGCCCGAATAACCCTCTCATGTATGCCATCAGTAGCTCCTAAGTACGTGCAACTTGAGAGTCACATTGTACGACCGCTTGGCCTGTACCTTTATCGGTAGCCGTAAACACCATAATGGCGTTCGGAATTTGTTAACCGTTAGTGTGGGAAAGTTGGCGAAAGCCATTCAAACTGGTTATAAGCAGCTAAGTGCCAAGTAATGTCCGCGCTGCTTTAATAAGATAGCAGTGCAGTTAGCTTGTCAACTTTGTGGCTGGTAAAGCCTCGCTCTAATGTACCTACCTCCACGGACTCTCCGTGTATTACGATGTGCGCTCAGTTAGTAGCGCCGAAAATTGAGTTATGGACAAGAAATCGCAAATATTTAAAAACGGCACACCTTAATTGCCTGCCTGCAATCTGCAGAGTTTTATAAGATTGGACTTTTGTTCATAGGGCATCAAAATAGGGCTTCAAAAGGGAGCGTTTTTCCCAGTAACATATAAACGAAATGATTAGGGATACCAAAATATTTATTGGCAATGAAATTCTCATTTCTAATTCCGCCCCTGAGTGACAGAGACAAAAAACGCTGACTACGGAGCACAGTTGTACGTAGCAGCAAGCGTTTCAGGTGTCTCGAATTGTTGACGTGCTACGTCGGACTTGAAAAACAACAAAAATGGTGAGGTAAAACCCCCAATTGTTGGCACTTTAAGGTATAATTTCCTTGAAGATAACGATAACTGCTTCCATAAATGCGAGACACGTATGATTTTTATGATTATATAGCCAGAAATCACTGTAGTTTTGAACTGATGAGAAATAATTTCTCAACAAGCTGAAAAACCAGGGAATAAGACAAAAAATACAGGCAATTGCAAATTCCGTTATTGGCACCCTTTTCCCAATGGTTGGCACTGGCTGATGCTAATTATTGGCACTACGCTTTTTGTATTATATGTAGTGGTTTAAAATAGATATCAGATTGATTTTAACTTTGTATGAAGAAACAAGTCTAGTTGTTAAACAAACTTTAATCAAAACAGTTCAGTATAGGTATCTATAAAAAATAAACGACATTCTGAGTACCAAATTAAGCCAAATCAGATTCATAGCGTACTACCAGCACTGCACAAAATAAATCAGTACCTAATACAGTAATAATTATTATTGGTAGCTAAATTGTTCCAGCAAATGTAAACATAAGTTCAAGTTCTGCCAAGTTTTCTATCATTCTTAGAGTTTTCTTTTGCCTTGCACACATATTTTTCATAGACCTTTTTCCTTTTGGAGCGTTTGCTTTTCCCAGTTCTCGGTTGTCCTGTCTTTTAAGTACCCTTCGATACCCATGAACCAGCCTCTGATGTCCTTCTCCGCAATGCAAGAAGAAGCGGAGGTTATTCCTTCAAAAGTACTTCAATCAGCTCTGGACGGCACTTCAACCAATCCTTACCAGGCATGTTTTCTGGAACGGACCGTTTCTCTGTCCATAAACTGTAGGTCGACTGGACCCTAGGAAGCCTCTTCCTGTAATTTTCCAAGACCCAACTTACAATTCTAGTTTCTTCATCGGATACTAGGTAAGTAGCTCTTTTCCTCTATTTTTGAAGTTGTATTCCATTCTGAACTGTATGGTTGACCTAGGCATCCCAAATTTTTTGAAAACAGCCTTTTTTGACTTTCCAGTGAGCACCTCATCCAATGGCTTTTTGCAAAATACCTTCGGCGTACCAGGAAGGTAAAAGTGATACTGTAAATCAATTTGCTTATGCGGTACATAAAAGGGTTGATTTTCCATGAAAACCAAAAGCAAAATTCTATTTTTGAGCTGATATTTATCCTTGGGCCAACAAATAGATTTGGGACTACCTAGTGTTCCAATTATTGGCACCTTGAAATGCTACGTACTAGCTGATAAAATTTAGCAGTACTATCGGAAAATAGGTATTTTAGATTACTAACTATTATTAAAAATCATCTATATACTTGTATTGGCTGTAACAGAATGATTCAACTGCCTGAATAGTGTGTGTGTGTTTCATACCTAATTTGCAAGCAGATAGCAAGCATAAACATATGGAGAATATTAATTTTACCTTTTTCACTAGCCTTCCAGGCCGTAACGATCAACAGGAAGATGATTTTGCTTTAATTTGAAGTACTTGTAGTGTACCGGAAGCTACACAATTGAAAAAAAGAGCAGTGGCAAGTATTGGGAACTCTATTTAGTCCGCAGTTCTAAGATCTTGACACCCCGTGACAACATTACGTGACTTCACAAAAATGGCACTCCGATTTTTACTAAAACAGATGATCATAAAAAGTTTTACATCCTGAATATACTTGAATGGACCTTACATGATTTATTTCTGTCAAAAATGCAGGTGTATCGCCAATCATTTCAATATAGAGGGTACTTTTGTGATACCTACCGGTCTAAATTTCGCGCTGATTCTGCAGTCTTTCACGTGACACCCTCACTTCTCTGCTGACAAGCATCTACTGGTGAAAGACACTTTTATAAAAATTATATCAATACTACCATATTCTGTTGCCGCTTCTACTAGTAGCACAACAACTAGCTGCCGCTTTCTGAAATTCGTTAAATTCTACAAAAGTTGCGTAAGATGCCAACAATTAGCGAAGTGCCAACAATTGGGGGTTTTATCCTACACCATCATGTCTTTGATAAACTACTTGTGGACATGATTTTAGTGCACGGTGAATATCTAAATGCCACTCACGCTTCGCGACTGTATACTGGTCGTTTCCCTGACCGCATTCAACCTGCGCTCCGTGTATTTGAAGATATCTTGCAAAGAGCTAGAGACGCAGGATATTTGTACTCACATCATGATGGATACAATGAAAGACTTCGAATGGTCCAAATTGAAGAAGAAATATAATCGTTTTTGGGTCTTGCGGCGCGATTTTCGAACCGAATCTATGAGACCCATGTGACAGTATCGCACTTAAAACTTTGTAGCAAACGAATAGTAAGTACCTTCTTACCATTTGTTTTAATTCTTCTGCTGCTGATTTACCATACATTAGCTTTCTCATGTCATAGGCACTTACTGGCTCCACGTCTCAACGTTGGCTTACCAACTGTGGAAATGGAGGATCATCCAACAGTCAAGTCACCTCTCGTCAGGCTTTTGGGGATCAGCATCAATAATAACATATCCTGGCATGACCATGTCACCAGTATTGCTAAAACGGCATTCCAGAAGCTTGGAGTTTTGTTCCGCTGTAGGAAGCTGTATACAACAGCGCAACTACTGCTTCTCTACAAGGCACAGATCCGACCATCGTTGGAGTATTGCTCCCATGTGTGGGTATGCGCTTCGACGCACTCTCTGTAGCTTCTGGGTTCTATCCAGAAGAGAGGAATCAGACTAATAGATACGCCTAACCTAACAAAGGACCTCGACAGCCTGGTGCATCGATTCATCGATTTGGGTGGCTGACCTTTCCCTGTTTTACAGATTCTATCATGGAAGATGTTCGAGTGAGCTCTGCCAGATAATAGCACCGAGGGCCGTCCGAACGAAGAACACTAGACAGGCTCTGCAAGCTCATCCTTGCCAGGTCGAGGTCCCTACTTCCCGAACCAGTCTCCTCCAGTATTCCTTCTTTTGGAGAGCTTTGACGCTGCGGAATGAGCTGCCGCGGAATTTGCTTCCCGACGGCGCTACAACCTGCAGCGTTTCGAACCTGACGTGCCCCGGCACTTGGCCTCTCACAGCGCTTCTACAGCGCCGTAGGCTTTCAACCTTTGCGAGAGGCTGACCATAAAAAAATGAATCAGGTTGTATAATATTGCTATTCGTAATTGAGAGGTGATATTTTTGTATGTTCTTGTATTCTATTTTCTTATTCTAAGCTAAGATACATAAGGATTCTAATTTTCCCGAAAACGAATCTACCGATTTCAAAAAATCAAACGTCAAAGTACTTCGACATACCTTTAAAACAACACGGTACCCCTTGTCATTTAAAACTCTTAAGAAGATGATCCTGGGGGGCAGAGGGTACAAGGGGTGAAGTAGTTTTTGGTTAATTCTGGGCTGGGAAGTTTTCAAATTTTCCACAAATCGATGTGGTAAACAAGAAACAAATACGTACTTATCATCATACCTATATGGTCTGAATAAATCATACCCTATATTTAGACCTCGATCGTAAAAGCTTGTACCGCGTGGAGGTTAATTAAAATAAATTGAGGGTAACGTAGGGCTTTTGAGAGGCTAGTAATAAAAATCTCTGTTTGTCTTCTTACTGCGTTAACTATTCAAAAGCTATACTAATTATTGCTTTATCTTAAATCGACGACACTTTTTAGTAGACTTTTTGTTAAAACATTCGTGCAATTAGCGACATATTTAAACAGTATTCCCATATGACCAAGTACACAAAATTACTACAGCCTTACATAATTTCCCAAAATATGGTGTGTCAACTCGTGATTGTGTTGAATTAAGGTATAGCATTATTTATACAGCGACAATTTGGATGAGAGATAACAGGCATAATAGGATGTCAATTTGTAGCTGTTTGCCTCGAGCATTGCTAACAATTAATTAGCATCAAGCGGGTGCGCTGGAGGGTGATTGATTTCCTTTTCAGGTTAATTAGCCATCATGAGATAACTTTCTAATTATATTGCTAAGCATTGTTCGCGCCAAGATCCTGCTCAGGTTACAGCAATCGCATTGGCCATTGCAACTGTAATATTTCCAAATAGCACGTCTCAAAATGTATTGGCTGCATGTTTTGCGTATCTATCTAAAGTAAGGTTATTTTTTGTTATTACTGGTTTTGGGTTCATTATTTTTGATTATCATCATCATAATCACAGTGTCTTAACAGACATGTTGTGAACTCGTAAAGTGCATTTACTCATTTTACGAGTTCCTCTTGGGATATCTTTAAGATCTTTAATGCAGTAGCTTCCCATTTGCTTTCTGCATCCTCATGCCGTTGACTAGATGGTATATACTGGTTCGTTCACCTTTAGGGGCAATTTCTCACCCCAAGGACAAGAAGGTGTACTGGCTCTTCTCAACTCGTCCACCCAAAGCTGTTGGTTGAGAAGAGGTTACTGTTTATACCGACAGTAGTTTGGTTCCTTTTTGTCGCCTTTTACGACTACGCATTCTAACCCGCCCCCACGCGGGGGATTTTTGATTATAATGTGCTAGAATTTATGTGTTTATGGGTGGTTGGAAAAACTCTATCTGGCTGTGGGGGCTTATCGAAAATTGAATATGTGTGTTTGAAATTCAAATGTTAAATCCAAGAAGTTAACCACTTGATCTGCTTCTCTTCCTAGTGTAAATTTGATTGCTAGATGTAACCCTCAACCCTTAACTGCCATCATGGCCTTTCTGTTACGTAGTCACTAATATGCCGTCTGAGGGACGCTATTTGTATTATCGCATTTTTTTAAGAAAACTTCATTTCAAAAATGTTTTTATGAAATACATATAACAAAATCAGTGTGAAGGTAAAAACGTATTTTGAGTTTCACAGGTCAAGCAAATTCATTTTAATTCGTTAATACGGAAAACTGCATTTGCGAATGCCTCTAGAGAAGATAGAAATAAATACTAAGGACAAAACCTAACAATAATTTCAATTTTATTGCAAAAATGCAAGTGCACTTTTTCTGCGCAATTTTCATAAATTCTTTTGGTGGCTTCTAAATTCATGGGTTTTAGGCACATCTTATTATATTTTTCTAACAATGTTGATTTTATTTTGGCAGTATCTTCTGAGATACCTGGAAATAGTTTTTATATTTTCTCGTAGCCTCCGAGATAGACGCGCATTTTCCGCTTTTCTTTGTGTCACTTACTATCGCAAAATTTGGATATCGCTTTTTTCACCATCCTGCCAAATTCTTCGTACCATTTTAAAAGCTGCTCTTTAAAATTACTATCCCCAAAATGAACCCTCGTTGATGTGCTGGGACGAGCATCTATGTTTATATTTTTCAAAAAGTTACATTAACACTAACGTGCCGTGCTGTCTCAGAGACGCTGTCGGTACTTCATCGTAAAATAGGTTTCTTAAAATAAGAGCTCTTACCACTAAATTGACTAAAGGTAAAGAGATGTGTAGAGCGAAAATCAGACGGGAACATTTGGTAATGTACTAATGTCAATTTCCAATCGTCACGTCAGTAGTTAAGGGACTTAAATTCCAGGAACCAGCAAATCACTTTTTAAAAAATATTTATTTGTTAATTGTACAAAGTTGAGCTCTAGACTGACTGAATTATATAAAATACATGATAAGGTAAACTTAGCTGACGCAGCATTTCCTGAGTTCATCTTCCACACGCGCCGTCTGGTCAGCTGGGTCGATGTCCGGCTGGATACATAACTCCTCCCTCCTTAAGATGGAAGTTCGTCCTCGAACTTCTGGTTACTAGCTTGAAGTTCTTGAAGGTCCTTCAAGGGAATTCTGGGCTTGAAGACCCTCTTGCGTTTTCTTGCAGTGAAGTATATAATCATTGCAACCAGGATAACGTACAGGGTTGCAATGGTCCATGAAGTAGAAGAGATGAAAATGGGCTTCAAATGCATGGGTTCAATAACTGATAGGTGGGATGTTTCTTGAATTTTTTCTATCTGGTCTAGCTGGATCTGGAACTTCGGGTTAATTTTGACTGGGATGACCTCTGGAACTTGAATACTCTGCTTTGACGTAAAGTACCACTTTTGACCAATTTTTACAGCACATGTTGATTGGACAATAACTGGCTGGCTAATATTTTCAGCTTCTCTAGAACAGTTTTCAAAAATTTGGATCTGATAGGCTGTGCTAACTATTATTAGGCTTTTCTCAGTTCGGTGTATGATGGGATGCTGGACCACACTAACAGCCAATATCATTTCTAAACATACTGTAAGTGTGAACCTTCGAGAGTGTAACAGACTCTGATTGGCAAATAATTTTCTTTTCAGTGTGCTTGCAGTCAGAGTACCAATGGTTATTTCCATAATGGGTGGCGGGTGGTATCAAAATGATTGCGTCTTTGTTATGGATGGGGTAAATATGGTAAAGTGAGAATTCACGTTCATTTAGGATAGGGATCTTTAGGATAATAAGTATCTGGGTATCCATTGTGACAATAGTGCTATGAGAATTTTCAATTAGTTCAAAGGGATGTAAATCATCTGATAAAAGGCTAGTTTTCTTATAGAAAAATTTTAGATGGTCTTCAAGTTCACTAATTTCTGAAAGTGTGAAAAGTTCTACATTAGACTGTTGCAGGGCGGCTAGGCTAATAGTTCTCAAAATTTTTAAAAGAAACTGATTTAAGCTATTTATGCTTAGAATTTGGCTATGGAGTGAAAAATATTTTCCCAGACTTTCTTCGAGTGCATTAATTTCTTGTGCAACTTTGACAGAATTTTTATTAAAAGACGTTATAAAATTATTGTACCTTTTTATAGTGTCTAAAGCGTAGGTGGTGGAGTTATTGACAACTGTAATTATTTTGGACTGCTTTGACTCAAGTGCTTCAATGTGTTTTTCCAAAAATATGCGATCATCTTCATCGAGATTTCCTGTGATAGATTTTATCACTGAACCTAAAACATTTATTAAGCCACGCTTTCTTCGTGTACGGACTATTTTTTGAAAATTATCTAATGTTTCTTGATATAAAATACTCTATTCTTTAAGTATATTTTGATAAGGAGAGGTAGGAATTTTGTTAAAGAGTAGAGGATGAATCATTGCTGCCTTGAGAGAGTTATCAATAGAAGTAAGATTTATAGTTACTATATGGCGATGATAGTGGTCAAACATTTGAGCTTGGCCGACTAGTTCCTGATAGTATCCATTATTGGGGATCGGGCGCACTTGAAGGGCCAGGCTGTGGCTCATCATTTGGCCGGTCCTGTAACAAGGTAGCCTTGCGTAAACGTTTAATATTTCTAGGGTGCGTATTTGTGGGCCTATTTTTTGAGGTTACCGCTTCAACTTGGGTTTCTTTGGCTGAAGTAACTTTTGCTGAGACATAGGGTGCAGTAAGTTTGTTACGAGGGTTTTTGTGAATATACACAGGATCTCCTGGTCTGGGGGCTGGGGCAGAATCTGGCAAATTTTCGTTACGTTTTTCTAAAACTGCAGATTCCTTGTCATGAAGTTTTCGATAAAGGGAGTCGATGAAAGGTCGAAGTTCGTCTTTGTGACGTTGGTTATATTTTTCGTATACCGGCATATCATCGTCAAATTGAATTTCTTCGGCATATGGACCATAAAGAACAGAAAGTGGGGAATAACCAGTAGCAGAATGAATTGATTGATTATAGATTAGGACACAATGTGTTACTAAATCGTTGAAATATTCTTTGGGACGTTCATCTTGCATAACACGGAGTTTTTCGATGAAAGTTGAGTGAAATCTTTCAATGGGGCTATTAGAATTTGGATTATTTACCGTGATATAGTGGAGTTCGATACAATGGAGTTTCATGAATTCCTTGAAAAGATTATTAGAAAATTCAGTACCTGCATCACAAACAATTTTTCTAGGATAGTTGTGATGTGAAAAATAATGTCTCAATTTACTTAAAATTGTAACTGTGGTTTTATCAGAAATTTGGTAAACCTGAGCATACTTAGAAAATGAATCAATAATTGTCAGAAAGTTATCTTTAGAACACGAAAAGGTATCTATATGTAAAATATCAAAAGGCTTTTGTCCTAGAAGAGGGCCTTTCAAAGGAAGCTTATAAGGGTGTCTTTCATATTTATTTCGTAGACAGATATCACACTGATTAATGAGATTTGATATGGTGCAACGCATATTTGGCCAATAATATTTAAGTTTCAACTGATTGAAAGTTTCAACAATGCCGTTGTGATTTTTCTTATATAATTTTTAACACATTGAATTTGGGATTCGGAATCTTCTATGTCCTGTACACGTTTAGTACAGAAGAAAATTTGAATTGTATCATTGTACGTATTTCGAACATACTCGGAAATATATTTTTGAATATCGGGATTATCAGTGAGAATGTAATATCGCTGATTGGGGGCTATTATATCGTGAAGCGTTGTCTTGACATCATTTTTCCAATTTGATTCAACTAGGGTCACAAGATGTTGATGCTTGGTTTTGAACTTGACAGAGTAACGAATTGAATGTTTATCGCCAAATTTCAGAATAATTTGGTTTGCGAAATGATTTATGGGTTCCTCGGAAAATGGAACCGTGGCAACTGGATTCTCGAGAGCGGAATGTTGGGTGGATTGACCGGTTTCCTTTTCGAAAGTTTCATTGACAAAATCATCGACGTCAAAGGGGTCGTCATCAAAAGATTCATCTGAAGACTCTGAAGGGGGATTGGCAATAATGGATTCAGTTTCATGCATATTGATCTTTATGCGGGATAAAGCATCTGCTACGATGTTTTCTTTACCTTTCTTATATTTTATGTCGAAATTATAGTCCTGAAGTTTGAGTTTCCATCGAACTAAGCGAGAATGGGGTTCACGAATTTTGTGGAGCCAGACAATGGGGTTATGGTCAGTTTCTACAGTGAATTTTACTCCATAAAGGTAGGGATGAAAATGTTTGCAAGGGTCTACTATAGCAAGAAGTTCTCTTTCTATGGTTGAATAATTTCTTTCGGCAGTATTGAGAGTACGGGAGCAGAAAGCGACTGGCTTTCCTTCTTGAGAAAGGACAGAACCAATAGAAATACCTGAAGCATCTGTAGTGAGTGTGAAAGGTTTTGAAAAATCTGGATATTGAAGTATGGGGGAATTACTTAGGGCGGCCTTACATTTTTCGAATGCTTCTATATATTGTGGATTGTTAATGTCAATTTTCTCACCTTTTCGAATACATTTTGTCATGGGGGCAGTAATTTTAGAGAAATTATGAATGAAACGTCTGTAGTAGCCGACTAGGCCAAGAAAACTTTGAATTTCTTTCCTTGTCTTAGGAATTGGATAATTTTCAATTGCATGAATTTTCGAGGGATTAGGCTTTATGCCTTCTGGAGTTACTACGTGACCAAGGAATGCCACTTCTTTACAAAGAAATTCTGACTTCTCAGGCTGTATTTTCAAATTTACGTCACGAAACTTTTGGAATATTTGTTTTATGTGAATAAGATGATCCTGAAGACTTCTAGAAAAAATTATGACATCATCCATAAATACAAAGCAAGACTTATAAATATAATCTCTTAGAACTTCATCCATCATTCTTTCGAATGTGGCAGGGGCATTTCGGGGACCCATTGGCATCCTTAAATACTCAAAATGGCCTTGGGGGACAGTAAAAGCAGTTTTTTCAATGGAATCTGGGTGAACTTGGATTTGATGAAATCCTTGGGCCAGGTCAAGGGTAGTGAAATATGTACATCTGCCGAGGTTATCTAGAATTTCGTCTATACGGGGTATTGGGTAACGTTCCTCTATAGTGTTTTTATTAAGCTTTCTAAAATCAATAACCATACGAAATTTCCTTTTTCCTGATGCATCAGCCTTTTTGGGGATGAGCCAACAAGGGGATGAATATGGACTTATGGAGGGGCGTATAATATTGTTTTCTAATAATTTATTAATCTGAGATGAAATTTCTGGGAGCATTGCTCTCGGATATCGATAGGTTCGAGAAAAAATGGGTTTGTCATCCTTAGTACGGATAACATGTTTAACAGAGCCTGTGAAAGTGAGAGGAGAATCTCTGTATGAAAAATGTCCTTGTACTGATGACATAATCTAAGTATTTTTTGTTTTTCTTCTGCATTTAAATGCTGAGTTCGAATCATGTTGATATTGAAAGAATTACTATGCGGGTTATCTGGAAGCTTTTTGTCAAATTCTGAAAGAGGGGTAACAGAGACGGGCTCTGAAAAATGTAAGTCAATATCCTCTGACTTGGGAATTTCAATATATCCATATTTAGCACAATGTATAGACTCCGGTAAAATAATTTGGCCTTCATGAAAGATTTCTGGGACAACTATCTCACCATTATTTACAGATACTGGAATACTGAGGCGATTAGCCGAACGATAAATAATTTTGAATGGAATTTCAATGTTCAACTTTCTGATAGAAAATATATGAGATTCATAATCAATATTAGCACCTAATTGATCAAGTTCACTAGTACCAAGAAGAATATCAAAATCATCGTGCCAATCGGCAATTCTGACTGTGAGAGGTTGCTGTATGCCAATTTCATCAAATATGGGATAGTAAAGATTTCGATTGTAAGTTTTTGGAGTTTTCATAGAAATAAGGGTAAAGGGTTCATAGAATTGATATCTAGAATCATAGATTTTAGCAGCTTTTAGAGTAATAACGGTATCTGATCCACCAGAATCAAATAAAACTTTAAGATTTGAATAGGACAGGTAAAAATAAGGCAACTTTGTGTGCTTTGAAAAATTATTCAATTGGATGGTTCTGGGTCGGGGGGCTCTAAAACGGCTGGTTCCTGAAAATTTTCAGAAAACTCAAAATTTTCATATCCCTGACTTGCTATTTCGTTAGCATGTGTGACAGAATCTGGGCCACACTCTATATTATGGTTGAAAGTACGACTGTTGTGAGTGGAAGTAGTCATTGGAGTTGGCTTACGACTAATATTTTGTGAGACTGACATAGGAGTAGGCTTGAACTGATTTTGGTAAGAATTATTTGGTCGAGAAGGAGCACCAAATACTTCCCTGTTTGTGGGAGGATTTTGACGTTGGGGTATGGGTTTATTAATATCACCAAAATTTCTAGTAGGTGTAAAAGGCTGAGAAAATGGATTATTCTGTAGACGAGGCTGATGGAATTGATTTTGTGTGTTATAATGATTTTGATTCATAGACGGCTGAGAAGAAGATTGTACATTACGATATTGTTGAGGAGGATGCGTGTTGTGTTGGGTGGGACGTGGTGGATTCTTTTGATATTCATGGGGGTAGGTTGAAGATTTTAAATAACACATATATTGTTGCTGTTGCTTATGATTATCTAGAGATATACATTTCTGAAGAGCTTCATCTAATGAGGATAAGTCGAAATGAGAAAGATGATCACAGTAAGGATTATTCACACCAGTGCAAAAGGTTCTAAGTGCTTGATTTTTGAAAAATGAAGCTTTGAACTCTACTGCCTGTGTATTACTTTCATGTAAAGAAACATGCTGTAAAAGATCATTCAGAGCTAATGTTATGCGGTGATGATAGTCTTGATATGATTCTGAACGTTTTTGGACAGTAGTAGTCAGCTGGGTTAATAAAATTTCTTCGGTGCGATGATCACCATATTCTTGAAGTAAAAGCGGCTTAATTTCAGCCCAATTAGTTTTATTATGTAGATTTAAAAAATCACGGGCCTCACCCTTAACCTTAGATAATATATTTGCATTAATAATACAGGTTTGGATTGCATCCGCACCTTGCTGAGAGAAAAAGGTGATTAAACTATCAACAGCATTTACAAAAGTTGACAAATCGTCACCAGCTGAATATTCTGGCAAAGTATTACACAAGTTATTGATATCAGAATTAGATAAAACCATGATTGAATCTTCTGGAATAGAATCAAGAGGAATATTTAACTGTTCGTGAGAAATACTTTCAAGTGAAGGGGTTGAATAAGGCTTAAAACGAAATTTTTCTTTTGCTAATTTTCGGGTTCTGGAGTCAATAAGAGCTTCTAACGAATTTTGTGGATACTCAGAACTCATGGAAAAATGGAAAATGGACTTACAAAAGGAGAAGACGAATCACCGTGATTATCATCCCAGTATGGTCCTCCAAATTGTCCTGTTCTGTGGTATTCGGTGGTTAACTGCCAAGTCGTAGAAACGAGCCGATGATCCTTAGGGATGTCGTGCAGTTATCCTGTTCGCAGCGCCACTTAAATTCCAGGAACCAGCAAATCCCTTTTTAAAAAATATTTATTTGTTAATTGTACAAAGTTGAGCTCTAGACTGACTGAATTATATAAAATACATGATAAGGTAAACTTAGCTGACGCAGCATTTCCTGAGTTCATCTTCTGCACGCGCCGTCTGGTCAGCTGGGTCGATGTCCGGCTGGATACATAACTAGGGTTAAGAAGATTTTGTGGCTATCATAGGTTCCAGTAAATTATATCAGTATTCACATGATTCTATTCGATTCCACTGGCAAGATTTTTCCAGAAATGCTTCACAAGGCAATACAAAAAATCTGACAATAATTTAGAAAGCTCTTCATAATAACTCTTGTGTACGAACCACGAAGTAAACGAGTACTTAAATATGTCTCTTAATTTCCAACGGGCTGAATAGTAGCGAAATGTTCCTAACAGGAAACTAATTGAGAGGAATTTATCTCGAAAGCTCTCTCTACTTTTGCATAGTTGAAATAGTATCGAAACCAGAGACGAAGTACGACAAATTTAACCAATCGCGAAACTAACCAACTGCTCTAGAAAGTACATTAAGTTCTTAGCTTTGTACGATTACTTCAATTATGAACTTCCTGGCTGCCTCGTAGGCATCCAGAGAAAACTAGGATGCTACAGGCTACAGGAAGCACTGTGTATTTGATCGGTGTTACAGTTACTTCTTTATGAACGACAAATGTATTAAATTCTGTCACAGTCAGTTTGTACGCGGGTGCGCCCGGAAGTACTTGAGTTGACTTAGAAATGATGGCAGTTGTTCGAAAAATATATAATTGTATTAAAGTACACAATCTGCAAAGCATGTGTTCCAAGTTTAAAAACGCCATTTTTTTGGCAGCCGTCAATAGTGCATGTTTTCAGTGAATTTGTGAAAATTGAGAAAATAGTTCATCGGTAGAATAATGCTTTATTTCCATTAGATCCTGTATAGGGGAATTGGAATATAGTCAGGTGAATGTAAATAACAATACGTAGATATAATAATAATAATAATAATAATAATAATAAAGCTTTTATTGCCCAACAGTACAAAGACCCTTTACAGAGCAATTTACACAGTACAATACATACAAAAAAAAAATTACACGAAAAATTTGATACCAAACTAATTTGAATTAAGTGCCTGTATGGCTGCAATTTCCAATTCATGCCTAGAACACGTGTGAATATCACATAAACAACTGACCCTATTGAAATTGGTGCATATAGAGTAAACTGGCGACTTCACAACGGCATTAGTTCTAGGAGTGCTACAATAGAATAACTGATGTTGACGAGTCTCAATCCTAGGTACAAAGAAATTGATCTGTTCTAAAAGCTCGGAACAATCAATTAGACCATTGAGCAATTTGTAAAGAAACAGCAGCCCAGCAAAATCTCTTCGAAATCTTAAACTATTTAGGTCGAATTTGTCAAGAAGGATACTGTTCTCGATACCTCTGGGTGGGTAAGTGCCATCGACTTTAAATGAGAGATACTTAAGGAATCGTCTTTGAATTTTTTCAATAGTATAGATATGGCAATTATAGCAAGGATTCCATACAGGGGAACAGTATTCTAACTTTGACCTAACGAGAGCACAATAGAGGGTTTTCAAACATGACAGGCTAAAAAACTGCTTACAGTGGCGTACGATAAATCCTAATGCTTTCCCCGCTTCACATACTTTTTTATTAATGTGCTCAACAAAGGTCAATTTCCTGTCAAAAACTACACCAAGATCATTGACATAATCAGGCTGTTCTAAAGGTAATCCATTAATTTCGTAGGTAAATTGCGAGGGCTGTAGCTTCCGTGTAAAAGTTAGGGTTTTACATTTTGTCACATTTAGTTGCAAGTTATTTACACTACACCATTCAGAAAGACTGTTTAAGTCATCTTGCAACCTGCAGTGATCCTCAGCACTGTCTATCCTTCTGTAGATTTTCAAGTCGTCCGCAAAAAAAAGTTAGTTTGCTACTCAGGTCATCAATGAATAAAAGAAAAAGCAAAGGGCCAAGGTTTGACCCCTGAGGAACACCTGACATTGAAATGTATTTGTCCGAAGTAAAGTTGTTATAGGACACATATTGTAGCCTCTGCTGAAGGTAGGATTTAAACAAGTTAATCAGGCTAATAGAAAAACCGAACTTATCCATCTTGCTGACCAAGATTTTGTGATCCACTTTGTCAAAGGCTTTAGTGAAATCAGTATAAATGACGTCCACTTGGCCTCTTTCATCAAGGACTTCAGATATGTACTGTGTTAGAACCATTAAATTAGAAAGAGTAGATCGGTTTTTCATGAACCCATATTGGGTCGGGGTAATCACATTTTTGGCACTTGAATAAATTCTATCATATATTACGCTTTCAAAGAGCTTAGCAAAAGGCGATAAAACGGATATTGGACGATAATTAGAAACTACAGAGCTGTCACCCGATTTTAAAATAGGAACTACCTTAGCCTCTTTCCACTTGGAGGGAAAAGTGCTGCTCCTAATAGATAGTTGAATATTATAGAAAGAGGTAAGGTTAGTGCTCCGATACAATCCTTGACAATAAAAGTTGGCAACTTGTCAGGTCCAACAGACTTTTTATTTTTAAGTCTTTTACTAGTTATAAGTATTTCTTCCTCTGAAATATAATCAATATTTATTGTCGAAAAGTGATACGCGTCTGATTCAGGTACAGGGTTGGACTCAGAGGGATCACAAAACATGCTTTTAAAGTACGTTGCAAAACCATTGACTATATCAAGTGGAGAAGACAAAAGTGTTTCATCCAGCCGCATTTTACCTGGAATTCTGGAAGATTTCTTTATATTGTGAATATATGACCAAAACAACTGAGCATCTTCACTTATTGAGTGCTGAATACTTTGCACGTACTCCCGATGGGCGTTTTTGATTTCTAATTAAATGATGCTCCTGAGCCTTTTGTATTCATCTAAGACAACACTGTCATGACTGACCTTATACCTGTTTAGACATTTTTCTTTAAGTTTTATGTTTTTAATGATGTTTGAAGTGTACCAAAATGGGAATTGCCTTTTAAATACTTTTGATTTCGGGACGTAAATATCTAAAATTCCGTAAATTTTGTCATAGAAAGCCTGAACAGCATCATCCACGTTAGAAAAATTGTACATAAAAGACCAGTCAGTGTGAAGGATTGCTAAATATAGTCCATGAAAGTTCGCCTTCCTAAAGTTATACAGTAGATTTTCAGTACCCCTGTTAAATAATTTCTGCTTTTTATAGAATATCTTTGGAAATATCAGTAACGCAGGATGATGATCATCCTCCTTTACAGCAGGGGATACGTCGCGAACAACACTACATTCTACGTTTGACATCACGAGGTCCAGTAGTCTATCTAATGAGTTCAGTACAGTATTGTATTGTCTTAAATTGAAAAAGTTCATGAGATCAGTTGCAGCAGCTGTTGCTCCGTCCTCTAAATTGTTGTCGACAAATTTGGGTATATTGAAGTCCCCCATTATAATTATGTCCCTATTATGTAAAGTTTCGGTCTGCATAAGGCATTCATAGAAATCAGAGACAGTAGCTAGAGGGACTGCAGGCGGTACATAGATAACTAGAATATAAAACAACTTATGGGAAATTTGACACTTTGACAGAACAAAATCAATAGAAGGAAATAGTACATCCAAATGATCCAAATTAACATTTTCATAGCTAATATTATATTTAAAGCCTAGAAGAACTCCACCTCCATGCTTCTGACCTGTGATACTAAATTTACGATCTTTTCTCAACACTGAGTAATTATTGCCAAAGATTTCATTGCTCGGAATATCAGGATGTAACCATGTCTCAGTAAAGGCAACAACATCTGCATCACAGTCACTCAGAAACGTCACTACATCGTTGATCTTTGTATTCAAACCACGCACGTTCTGATAAACACAAGTCAACTGAATATCGTTGTCTTCTGTATGGCAACCGTTGGGCAAAGCTAGTTTAACGCCACTATACGTGGTGAACCCTTATAGTATTTAATCTTCAAATTTTGCTCACCGTTTGCTGTACGTTGATCCAACTCCAACTTCAGCTTCTTGTAGTTATCAATTTGCATAGGCGTACGATCTGGAAATATGGATATGTTCTTGTAGGCAGGATTCCCTTTTAGGTTCTTTGTAGCACGGAGCAGCTCTATCACTTGGTTATCTTCTTTCAATGTAACTTTGATTAATCTATGTTTTCCTGGAATCAGCTTACCTAGCCTAATAGGTTTAACATCGAGACCAGCCAGTGCCGGTGTAGCAGCTCGTAGTATGTTGGAGACTTCAGTTTTGTCTTTAGCAACCCGAACAGCAGAGTCCTGATCCTGACCTTGTTCAGGCACACCCAGTATAACGATATTACGTTTACGTTGATTTCTCTCACTTATTTCCTGTATCACCTCTTCCATGCTGAAGCCATCCCCGGTGCTGTTGTTGGTAACAAATTTTTCCTTGAGGGACTTAATTTCCTCCTGTAGCTTTATAATTAAAGATTTAACATCTTTAAATTCATTACCAAACTCCTTACAGTTTTTACAAGTCCACTCAAAGCCTTTGTTTCCATTCAGTATCCTGACTTCGTTATTAGTAATATCCATACAAGTATTCTTATAAAACTTCCTACATATCGAACAATTCACCATGAGATGGGAATCGTAAGACCTTTCACAACAAGTGCAGATTAAAGTTGATGGCATTTTTCGCTGATCTTCACAAAATTTTGGAGTGCGTGGTCTCCTTTAGTATGATTTGTCTATTATTTATTTTCCACAAGAGATTTTAACTGCTGATAACGTGTGCAGAAATTTAGGTTAATTTATAATATTAACTGTTGTTATTGTTTCTTGCTGCATATATAATATTACATTACATACACAGTACCTTGCACATAGCACCAAACTTCTTTTGGAAATTGCCTTAGTCGATTTTCACACCAAAAATTCGAATAATAACAGAGCGTTTCACTAGGAACTCTACACAGATATAGGCACACATACATAGATATGTAAGAACCCCACATCTTCTAATTTACAGAAAAATATACACAAGAAAAGGATATTTGGATGTACAGAAAAAATAGACAAGGTTTCAATGGAATATTGAGTCATAAATTAAATATTCGTCGACCAAGCAAAAGGTATTCTCCAGAATGAATCTTCTAACTTTCTTTTCAAAAAGTAGCAGACTTTCTATATTTTTTATTGAAAGGCGAAAATGGTTATATAGTTTAATGAACATAACAGTAGGACTTTTGGTGGACAGAGTCAAACGATGCGAAGGCAGTGTCAAGTTCCCGTTGGGACGTAAATTCAGTGAAGATAAACTAGAGTTTCTGGATTTGAAAAGAGTTACATTATTATTACTATATATTAATGACTCGAAAATGTACAAAGGACTAACAGTCATAATCCTTGCGTCTTGTAGACAAACATTGTTCTGATTATCTTTTTTTGGATTACAAGTGCTTCGCTAATGCGAGAGCTATTTCTCCAACAAACGAAGCAGCAACAAATGGTTATAAGATGCAAGCGCAATAATACGTTATTAGAATTGATACCTCAACATAACACATACTTTGAAAAAGTGGGAAGTAAGTTTACCATTGACAAAATCCACATGATTGGTCCACATCAGACGTTGTACGACCGCAATACCTAACCTTCAGGTTTATTGCTATTAAGTACCAACTTATTGTCAACACTGTCATTTTTTCATCACTGTGGTAGCGCTGCTATCTGTCAGACTTAGCGTGTTAGTATAAATGGCAGAGAATGAAATTAATACCATCAGCATATTGTGTTTGCCACGTCAGGACAGTTTAGTTTCAGATCATTTATAAAAAGTAAGTAAATGCTTCCTTGTGGGACACCAGACGTAATACCAAGCTGATTCAGTTCTTCTCTTCCCTTTTAATCATTACCGTTTAGGTCCTGTTAGATAAATATGATTCAATCCAAGCGAGACAACAACCTGTAATGCTGTATTTATGAATTTTGTAGAATAGAGTGATCGGTGACGTCGCATGCTGTACTCAAATTAAAAAAATGTAGTCAAGTTGATTGACCCAGTACTCCCACACATTCCGATGATACCAGTTTTATTATTTTCCGAACTATTATGAATACAAGAAAATTTCAGTTTTACCTCCCACCCCTCAACCATCCCAATTCCACCCCCACCCCAAAAAAAGTTGAAAATGATCAGGACCCCCCAACCACCCCAATTTCACCCCCACCCAAAAAAAGTAGAAAATGATCATGGACCCCTAAAACGCCTAAAAACGAAGTTGGAGGAATTTTTGAAATTTTTCGTTTTTTGCTAATTACTCCGCCGCCCATGCACCGATTTTAAAAATTGTAGCAACATTACCTACTACGACCCCACACCATATCGCTACCCAAATTTCATCAAAATCTATGCAGCGGTAACTGACAGACAGACCGACAGACACACCGACAGACAGACAGACCGACAGACAGACCAACAGACAGACCGACGTGGATTTTCGTTATGTAGGCATCATAAAACGCTCAAAAAGATTATTATCTCAAAATCGAAAATTGTCGCGATCACAATACCCACCTATCAGCGTGGGAAGTAAAATATGGCAGTGTGATTGAGTTTATTTTAAAAGCTTTCTACTATCTTTGAGTACATCTATCTTGAGTACTTTTTTTCTTAGTAGAACCAAATTGGCGGCGAGATAGCATCGTATGCAATAGGTTTGATTGGAATGTCAACAAATTAGAAGTTCAATCATATTCTACGATGGGCGGCATTCTAGATGAATCTACTCGTTCATCTACAACAGTAAAATACTGGGGGCACAGTTTAAACCAGGCTAAGGCGAGCGGTGGATCAAATGAGGTGACGAAATCAAAAATGGTGAAAAGAATCCATATAGCGGTCCTGAATGATCGTCGACTGAAAGTATGCGTATTCAGAAAGTATGTTTATGCCTATGTTTATGTTTACTATCAAAGGTTCACACCAAGTGACAGAATAAAACTAAAAACAAGATAAAACCGTGTAAATATCAAAAATAACTAGCACATGTGTTGTTTTACAAATGTTCAAAAGTGACACAAGACTGTACAAATTGATGTCACAAAATTGACATACCTTGAAAAATACGAATTACAGATTTTGATAATGTTTGTTCTACAGAAATCAGTATAAAAACAAACTGTAGGACTCAATTTTCGGTACAGAAAGATTTAGTTTTGCTACCAGGTACGGACAATCGACCATATTGTTTAACCGACTTAACAGAAAGGAAAGCGGTGTTAAGTTGCGTCTATCTACCACCAGCTCCATATCATGCGCTTTGAGTAAATCCGACCGTAGCTTTTGTAGAATAGAACTTTAATGAATTTCCTTTGAACAGCTTCCACAGCTTGTATGGAATTCTGGCAGACTGGCACCTACATTATATTACAATATTCTAACTTACTTCCAATGAAACTAATACATAATAGTCTTAAAGTTTCAGCGTCGGCAAAGCTGGACCAACTCCATATACGATGTCCCATAACAGTCTGGGTGCTACAGCAGTTATTTCATCAATATATTCTTTAATATTAATGTCAAAGCAAACATCTACAGGACTATTATGACTATTATGACAAGTTAATGAAATAACCTTATATTTGAAGATATTTGGCATTAAAGATTTGTCAGTCAATCCTTCATGAACTTTAGTTAATAAAGGAGCATTATGCAATCGTCAAGATGGGCAATTTTGTTAAAAAGTTTAGGAACAGCAAAAACGTGAGAAGCAATGGAGAATCTAAATTTGAGCTTTGTGGTACATCTGGCGTAGCGACATAGGATTCTAACGAGGGTTCTAATCTGAAAAGAGATAAGAGATAAGCCAACGGATGATAAATATGATAAAGATAAAAAACTATCATATCATTGAAAGCATAATGTGTGAGATCTACTTGACATATACATATAACTGTTACCTTTCCAGTAATATTCTTATCATATTCCAAATGCATCAGGGATATTTGCCTTAAAACAAACTGTAGCGCATGAAGCTAAAAAGGACTATAAAAATTCGTCGACCCAGCATCAACATTTATCACAGCCCACTACGGCAATTGCGTCATAAATTTTCATATGCTGCTTTTTCTGTTCTTCCATTTAGTTGACAAACCGCCTTTTTATCTGGTGGTAGAGTTCAAAAGGTTAGTTTGGGAAATACTTCACTGCATACGACTGACGAGCTAACAATTCAATAGATGACAAGGACATCAGCCTACGCATGGGCAGTTTGCGTCTCCGCACACGTCTACTGTGGTTTTCATTCAAAGTATCGGAGCGCGCCACAAACGGGTCGTTTGATGGTCATGTCGAGACGTGCGTTGTCAATCTCCTCCTTTTCAGTCGCCTACGATCAAGTGATTCGTGCGTCTTGTGCGTCTGATAGCGGTAAATATTTTAGATTATACTGATAAATTGGTCATGATTTTGTAGTTATATGAGGACATTACAAGCTTCCAGGTGTTCCACGTGTCATTTATTCATCGTATGGCTTTACGTGATACAAATAACATAAAAGTACATAAGAGTGTATAAAAGAAATTATAAGTTTGTCCAATTCACATACACATACTACGTTCCAAAATCTCATCTATCCAGTGAGCAGATGAATTTTCGAAGATAGTCACGTGATTCCAGACGTTAGGGATGTTGGAGTATTTATGAAATGGCAAAGATCTTTTTTTGACAATTTTGACATATCACATAACCTGTGCTGTTTTCTCAGAGTCAGAGTGTCAGAGTAGTCGTACCCGTTAGAATGTCAATGCATACAAATAAAGCAGAATAGGTTATATTAAGTTGTTAGCTGTCAAGTGAAAAATATCTCTTGACAATCTTGACACAAAGATCGCTAAAATCTCAATTTGATTTCCGAGCAAAACGATGACATCCATGGCCTCGGAAATGCAATAATGGAACAGATTTTTGTTGACAGTTTGATGTTGAGTGAATACTGAAACGCTACAGAGCAAATCGAGGTCTTTGATGGGATTTTGGAACGTAGTAACACATTTAATCTAGACACATAGTCAATTGAGGCGTCAGTTGCCATAAGTCATCAGAGTTTCCCCCATAAGCTGTATTTGAGCATTCCATCATCATACGTATTTTCCGCCCCGCAGTCACACCTCGCAGATTGTACTCTGCCTCGTTTGTGTAATGAGTCCGCGCATGTGCCATGGTTGGTACATATTCCACTCAGTGTATGTCCAATTTTTTACAGGGCTGATCGGAGGCAGGAGGTTTCATTCTTATGTACGGAAGATTTCTGGCCAAAGGGGGGCAGTTATCTGTCCATTTTTGCTCCCAAGGGTCTATGGGATCGAACTGTGATATGTGCAGATCTCTGGCAGTTTTTATGGTTGGTCTTCTGGATCGTAGTCTGTTTCTGCATGGTTTATCCCTATCCTGGTGTACGGTAAGTTGTGGGCTGCGTGTATACGTTTAGATTCTCGGACGAGAGCTGCTTTGCGTAGGAGATCTGGAGGATCTGGAGGTACATGGTTCAAAACTTGTAGCCATTCGGTAGCAGTTGATTTCGGCGTTTCGCTGATTAACCTCATGGTCTCGTCTAAAGCTAAGCGCGCACTGGGTCAGACGGAACGGTACGAACGGTACGCACCTTCGACACTTTTTTAGGTGACTGCGCTCACTGGGTCGGTCGGTACGGACGGAACGGACGGACGGACGGACGGCCGAAGGTCGGACAATATAGACGAGCAGTCTCGTAATAGGTTTTGTGCTGTTATGTATTATGAAAACCAAAACGATATGTTGAGTGAAGAAGAAATAATTGTAAGTCTATTGTTGGTAGCAGAAGAAGAAGAAGAAGAAAGGTCAAGAACTCGAGGAACACCCAGATTTTGGATTCATAGAATAAATCTCAAGAGATTAGAGCACCACCGTAATTGGGAACATCCATGCTCGCTTTGCAACCAGTATTGCTCAACTGAAACGGCGGAACGTCTGTACCGAAGTACGTGCAGGCACGCGCCGAAGGGCTGATGAGTCATCGGTACGGCCGGTCGGGACAGTCGGGATGCCTAGAAATCTTTCTTTCGGGATTTTATCGGACGGCGGAAGGGGCGGATGGTCTTGTTCCGACTTTTGACGACCCAGTGCGTGCACCAATAAGCAAATCAATGCTAAACATTTTTGAAAAATCCCGTGCGTACCGTTCGTACCTTACCGTCCGACCCAGTGCGTTCAAGGCTTTAATGTGTCTACCTTCTGGGTATGTGCACTGTTGAGCCAGATCGGAGCGCCGTATTCTGCAGTCCAGTGTTGAGGTTCTTAGTGTTTCTGCGGTAGAGCCCCATGTAGTACCACATAGCTAATGGAGGTTGTTGTTCCAAGTCCTTAGCGTCGCAGCCGTGTTCTCCAGGTGCCTCTTACAAGTTAGTGTCCTATCTATGGTGACACCAAGAAATTTTGGGTGCGTATTGTGGTGCAGTAAGGTATCCTGGAAGTAAATCTGGAGCTGTCTATACGATCCTTTGCTAGAGAGATGACAGAACGCCGTCTCCCTTTTTTTGGGGTTTGTCTTGAGTCTCCATTTACGGAAATATCTTCCCAAGTTCGCCAAGTCTGAAGATGGGGCAGTTTTTGTTTCTTCAATGGAAGGGTGTTGCGTGGCTAGCACCCAGTCATCCACGTATCCGAACTTCCGAGATCTAGTGTCAGGCATGTCAGAAATGTAAAGGGTGAAAACTAGTGGGGCTAGGACAGACCCTTGGGGGGACCGTCAAGGAGCGTTTTTGAGGAACTCGTTCTGCTGCTCACGTGAAATCATTAAGGCCCAGTTTCACAATCGTTAGTTAACTAGTGGTCAAAACAAAACTAGTGGTTAGCGAAAATAATCCATTTCATAATCGACGGTATACGTCAAAAGCTCTGATCAACCAGTAGTTATCTTAACCCAAGGATGCGGTATGGGTTATCCTGACGTTTATTGTGGTCAATCGATGACAACTTTGGAGGTTATTAAAACATGGATTTTCATACTAACGCCTAAGACGTCGATGGATTTTGATCATACTCTGTAATGACATAAATCAAAAATATGAAAAGAAAGGTTAGGTTTCTTTGTCAAAGGGTTAGCTTTTATTCACGGAACACCATTATGGCAATGCTCTGAGGTCAATTCGTGATGCCAACTTAAAAATAAATAAGTTTAACCATTGGTTTTCTTTGTAAAACGGAGATCTCCGATAACTACTGGTTAACTTCCATCTGTCGGTTCGGCGACTACCAGAGGTTACCAATGATTGTGAAACTGAGCCTAAGTAAGGTAGATAAACGTCTAGGGCAAACTGCAATTTATGAATTATTAATCAACCCGTGGAGCCGTGAGCGAATCTAAGATATGCCATTCCCATGGATCGAGCAGAACAAGTATCTCTTTAGTCTTTGTATCCTTGCCATTGTTATCCAATATTTCGCAGTAAATCCTGAAATACGGGCAATATTATATTTCGTAAAAGATATATAATTCTTACGACGTTTCTTTAGGTTATGAGAGATTGAGATCGTAAAAATAATATGTATTTTTTGAAACACAGTATTCACCGTTTCCGAGGATTTATTATTGAATATTGAACGAGCATCTTGTGCAACTAATCTACTATAAAATTATTTCAGAAACTGCCTAGACTAAATTGAGATCTATTATGTACTGTGTAAGACTTTCGCGGCCACGTTCTGATGAAGTATTGGTTCTTGGGCTGTTCGGCCGGCGTCGTCACGCTTCGCCGCCTAGGCGTTAAGATGACGTACCCAGTGACTTTCTACAAAATAGGTTCAATACCCGTCAATGGGTTGATAAATAGTCAAGCACTATGTCTGCTTGAATCAATGTAACCACGATAAAAAATGATTTTAACACAAATTGAATTTTTCATCTTTTTGGTTATAAGAGTTACCGAGACAAAAGTTTTGTATTTGTATTGACATCTACATACTAAGGCCCGATTTTGTCAACATGCGCATTTTAACAAAGACTATGACCAATCAGAGTAGCCCTTTTAACAACATGCACCTGTCAAAGTACTCTGAAAATTATTGATTTCTCTTGAAGTTTACCTCAAAAAGGTCCAAAATGACATGCTTTATGTACAGTCGACCATTATGAACCATCTAGTATCTTCTCCAGTCTGATTTTCCACCCTAAATGGGTGAAAAAATGCATTTTCTTGTTTAACAAAGAGCTTAGCAATTGCTAATCTCAACCAATCAGATTCCGCAGAAGCGGAACATTTGGTCACTAGTCCTCTCCTTCGTCTATCAAATGATAAGGATGACAGGAAATTCAAATTACTGCACAATTTGGATAAAACAATACCTTACTATCGATAATAATTATAAATACATGCAATATATATCTTTATTTCATAGTGAAAAGGGATAAAAATAGCATTTTGTTACCTTTCAAAAGCAAGCTATTTCCCAAGCGTGCATGTGCATTACTGGTTGCCTATCCAGAACAGCGAAGCTCCCTAGCTGCGATGCGTCTAACCTTATTTTATGTACCTATGTATGCCTTACAATGTGTACGGTGCACCTTTATGTCCTCTGTGAATATTTCTATAAGAAGGTCTATAACAAACATGCATCCAGTAAATGAAAAAGATTATTCATTTTATTTATTTATTTTTATTTTATTTTGCTACATTAAGGGTACAACAGAAATAAATTCCATAGTAGCACCCGCTATTTACAATAACAATAAATTTTGCGGATAATACAATACTAAGGCTACAGAGGGTATACATATTTACATCGACAGAAAAAAAATATAAAATAGCAATGATCTAAACCACAGCATAATAAGTCTAAACTTCAAAAATATGGTAGGTTGCAAGACCTACGGCACTTTGTAGAGACGTAGTGAGAAATGTAGAGTTAAAAAGTAAAGGGCAGAATTGTGGTATGATACGTTAGGGGTATTGTGTAAACTATTTGAGTTAATTATTATTATTATCATTATTAAAATAAAGTAATTAGACATTTTAAGCAATTTAGGCATTACAGTCTTTATATTAAGCGCTGTTTCAAATAGTTTTTAAAAGTCAGTCCCGAGGTGTTGAGCAAGTCTAGATCATCCGCGGTATTATTGTAAGTCCTTTGGATGCGCACAAGTGGCGAGTTTAGACCTAGATTCGTCCTACAATAGGGCACCTTAAAGAATGACCTATGCCTGAAGTTCCTATCAGGGACATTAAATCCTATTTTAGATAGTAAGTAAGGGCAATCGAATTTATTTATAATTTTATGAGCAGCACATAAGTCATACATTAGTCTCCTGGACTCTAACGTCATTAGATTGAATTTTTTTCTGATAGACCCATAGTCACTATTTACTACTGGTGTTCCAATTGTGTAGCTTAACGACCTTAGAAATTTATTTTGTACACCTTCAATTCTCTTTACATAAGTGACATATTGAGGGTTCCAGATCACTGAGGCAAAAGATAATTTATTTGAAACAAAGGCATGATAGAGGGTGATCAGAGCCTTCGGACTTTTGAATTCCCTACAGGTTCTGTTTATAAATCCCAGCATCTTATTTGACTGACTTACCATGGTGTTAATATGATATTGGAAAGATAGTTTCTCGTCAAAGAAGACGCCCAGGTCCTTGACTACGTTAGTCTGCTTTACGTAAGTGTCACTAAGCTTATAATCGTACTTGATAATGTTAGAGTTTCGTGAGAACCTGATGAAACAGCATTTGTCTATATTTATGAAGAGATCATTATCGTTACAAAATTTACAAAAGCTATTTAGTTCGTTTTGAATTATTTCACAATCGTCAGGACCTTTAACAGTGTGATACATCTTTATATCATCGGCGTACAACAAAAATTTTACATGTTTCAGCACGTTGGTTATATCGTTAATGTATATTAAAAACAACAATGGACCCAGGTGACTTCCCTGTGGCACTCCTGAAGTGACTTCAATATATTTAGATTTATAGCCATTGATAGCTACTAGTTGCTTGCGCTCACCGAGATATGACTCAATCCATTGTATCAGTCTGTTATCTATCCCGGCTTCAGCAAGTCGACGCACAAGTAAGCTATGCTTCACCTTGTCGAACGCCTTACTGAAGTCGGTATAGACAGAATCAACCTGAGCCTTATTGTCGATGGCCTCCGTTATATAATCAATATAACACGTTAGGTTTGTTTCAAGTGATCGGTTTGGAAAAAAACCATGCTGTTCATAAGCAATACGTGTTTTTACAGCGGGAAGTAGCTGGTTATAGATAATCTTTTCTAATAACTTGGAAAAGCAGCAGAGTCCACTAATTGGTCTATAGTTTACAACATTTTGTTTGTCACCAGATTTAAACACTGGCAATATGTGGGCCATTTTCCACTTGCATGGGAATTTTGTTTCACTTAGTGACCTTTAAAAGATCATACAAAGCGGGAGACTTAAGCTAGTGGAGCACTCCTTCACAAACCTAGGAGGAATTGCGTCAGGACCAGCCGATTTTTTAACATCTAAATCAGAAATCAATTGTTTGACATACTCTTGAGTAACAAACAACATTGAGTCCCCAAATAATTTTTTTTATCTATCTGACTATCCTGTTTGCTATGGTCCTTTACATATACACTAGAAAAGAAGTCAGCAAACATGTTACAGATACGAGTGCCATCCTGAGCAACTTCGTCTTTATAGCGAACAGTATTAGGAAGGGCATCGCGATTTTTCCTTTTATTAGCAACATAATGCCAAAATTTTTTGCTATTATTTGTTATTTCATTTTCCGTGTTTGAAATATATTCTCTGAAGTTTTCATTAATTAACATAAAAGTATGTATTTGTCTATAATCCATCTGACTGGCGGAGGTGCGATTTGTAATTATTAAATAGGTAGTTTTGGTTTTATGATTCTATCACAAATGATCCCAGTTTGCAATAATTAGTAACTATACAATAATTATAATGTAAACATGAAAAATCTGGCATTAATTTGCACATCAATCGCTTTGTTTTGATATCCTGCTATGATTTTGATCCATGAATCACCCACAGATTATCAGAATAGGTTGGGTTAAGAAGATGGGACACTCAGTACAACATCTATTCACTATTAGTTCTTACCGCAGTCACAAATGTCGCCACTGTCGCAGATCGTTTTGACAGCTACGTTAGCGGGAAATTTAAATTTCAGACCTATCACTTGCAGGGCTACTATTCCAATTTTTTTATTGTTTTCATGAAAAAAAAACCTCTGAAGTGTTTGCAGTATTTTATTTTACAATTATTTTGCTACATACATACATACCAGTCATAAAGTAAATCACAATTTTAGGTTTGTTCTGTTGCGGAAGGCTTCAAATTTGGAATCACCATCGAAATGGGCATCACATATTACAAAGTTGTTCCTCAAACTGGTAACGCTCTTCTCTTGAAGATCCACACGGCCCGTAGCTTTCACCCACATTTTGCACAGCTAACATCAATAGTAAGAATTAGAAAGATGATTTTTATTACAGTTTTCACATACTCAAGCTCAAACCATAGGACATTGCTTACATTATGGATATTGCAATACGATAAATTAAATATTTGCTGTACTCACCTTAGGATCCTTAGGGAACCTATGCACTTTTTTGTTCTTAAAAGAGCAGTTTTTAACGCAGCACCGTGATACTATTATAATTCGATACTATTCAGGAAAAGCGCAGATACATTACTTAAAACTGACTTAAAAGGTTATAAGGTGACTTAGGCTGTCAAGTCTTAAGTGTTATTCACTGGTGTTTCACAAACTAGCTACAGCGCTACCTAACCGTACCTGTTTTGTGGCGCTACCCGTGACTGCGGTAGGAACTAAATGAGTGTCCAGGGCATGGAATCACCATGAATTTATGAAATATTTTTGACAAAAGTGTCATCCAGCTTTGACGTTTTGTTTTCAATATTGATAAAATACTATTGGAGAACACTTATTAACATAGCGTCATTACCAGATAGAAAGCTTTTGCTAAATAACATCCAATAAAAGAGCTTTTTTTCATGATGGGTATATGTGTTTTAAAAATTAATGGTCAAACACTACATTATGCAAAGTAAAACAACGAGCTCAACTACATATGGTATTACTCCAGAGTTTTCACGAGCCGATAGGGCACGATCTGTACTGTTCAAACCTTCTGGTTAATTCAGCGCCACGTAGCAAATGCTTCGAATTATCGCACAGACTAGCAGAATATTCGTTGTCGTATTGTGAAAATAAATATTACGCTAAATTTGAAAGTTCGAATTTACCTCCGGAAATATTATTTTCTAATAAGGCAAATATGGTTTGTATGCATTGTTCCCAAGATATTAATTTCAATGACAAAAAAATAGTTGACTTCAAAAAGCAAGCTAACTATTTTACTAAAATTTAGTGAGCTATGTCTCCACATATTCCTATTGTTTATATGAATGCGTAACCTACTACTAATATATGCACTACAAAATTATGCACGGTACATTTCATAATTACATTTTGCAAAATCGATTCATAGGAACTTTTTCCATTACTTTGAATTATTGAGCACATATAAAACTTCTTAAAAATGTACTGTTTTATGTATTTGTCCAATTTGGTCGTTTTTAGCACCTACTTTCTTATCTTCTGGCTTCAGAATATCTAGCAGACACTCATTCTGAACCAGTGCTTCTATAAAAGAAGACGTATGAGTCGCAATTAGTTTCAGGCGATTGTTTTTGTAGCACATGGACTGTAGACTGTGCGTAGCAGTTGACTTGAAGCGACAATTTTTCAACCCTGACACGTGTTTCGCTAACTATGAAGATGTTAGTGCAGTTACTTTCAAGAAACCTGTTTGCCGAGTGGCTTGACCATGTAATGCTTGTTAACGATTGACTTGTGAGTAAAATATTAATGTTGAAGGAGGTACTACAATTATTTTAAGAAGTGATTTTTCATTAATCACTCATTCCTTTGTATTATCTTTCGGTAAGGCTTTCCAAATATTGTAGGCTACAGCGGCATTGACAATGACTATAGCTAAGGCATGACGTCTAATGTTCGTGTCCAGCAAGAAACCGGTTGACGCTTGGTATTTGAGTTCTAGAGGTGATTTGGAAACGTTTTTGTCATTGCACCATAACTCCAAAATGGGGGGGACCGGACGCAGAGGGGTGTGCTAAAATGTGAAAAAAAACATTAAGTAACCGAATGAAAATGCGGTAGCATTTTGGTACACCTACCAACTAATGTACCAACAAATCGTCATCCGAAATCTACGGGCGGTTTACGCGTACCAATTTTTTTAAAATGAAAAAAACGAATCGCGAGGAAGCCGGTCGGACCTTGATAAAAAATGCTTTGTTTGTTTTGTAAATAACACAAAAATACTGTCATCCGTTTCTGCTGAGCAGTTTATGAGAAAAATGAGCGAAACGTGAGCTTACAGTTCGATTTTTCACGTCATTTTCGTTAAAAATCGGTATATTTAGATGTTTATATTGTTTAAACCGGATTAAATTTTTTATATAATATGTTCTTGGAAGCTTCAACTATGACATGCATCAAAGTTATTCGTTTTTATTATGTTTAACACTATTATTCGACCCCTAAATTTGGTGAAATTATTGAGCGCCTTCCGTATCCTTTCAGTTGTTACCACAACTGATGGCACCGACACGGCAGATATCTAAGTGGTTTGGGCACTAGATGAAATATTAAAGACTCATTCACAGCTTATTCATACACTGAAAACACAATTTGCGAACCTGTAGTAGGTTTGTTAGAAGGGCGCCTAACAATGTTCCTTTTACACAGTTTGTACTCATTTGGTATCATCAATTATGATAACATGGTAGTGGTGTAACCTCACCAACATCCACTGCTACCTAAAACATACTTATGCGCTATATTTTATGTGCTAAAAACCCTTCATAACTATCACGTTTGCTTGCTCAGCTTAAAGCTACACACCTGGTAATACCAAAGACTTAAGAGCATCAACCGAGGATTCTGGACCGTCGGCCCACTCATCCTACCGAAGGGCCTCCGTACATAAAAACCATCCACGTTCACAAATAAACTTTGTCCCTTAGGCCTTGCTAAGAGTTCGGAACTTTTCCTAATCAAGTGACAAATTCTGTCGACAAAAACGTCGCCAGCATAAAGTAAATAGTTCTACGTGACACCTTAATTAACGATCTGTAGATGTAGTTGAGAAGTTTTGTAATGTGCTATTATTGTCTCTTTGCTTGTACATTCGTTTCCCGAATTACCGGGCAGCAGAGTTCAGAAGGTAGCGTCAAGTAGATTTACTTTGTACCTCCCACCCATTTTAAGGCTACTGTCATATTGACATTAAAGTCGGGAATACAATTTACATCCAAAACAACCAACCTATTATGTCTTACTCAGTATATTTGTGAATCTATTGATAAACAATTTCAGAGAGACGTAGATACACCGACTTCTCCAAGGCCAGACTGGACTGTAGCATTCTTCTGAACAAGCTGGCTAAATTTGTTCTAACGAATTCGCTGTTAGTATTTTTCCAATTAAGTGACAGGAGGTAGTATGTTGCATGTTGCGGTCACAGGTATGTCAAGTACGAGGTTACCTCGGATGTCCCACAGAGCTCCAATTTAGGTCCTTGATTATTTATACTTCTTAGTGATATTGCAGAGGTTATTGATATACAATAGCTACTATATGCCGATTATATGAAAATATCTTGCAGGATCGCATTGAAGAATTATCATTGCTTACAGTGCAACATCGTAAGGGCTGACAAATGGTGTCATGAAGAAACTTGAAACTAATGACGACTAGAACGACGATGACTAGAAGGCAGAGCATCCTTACAAAATTGCTGCAAATTTGATAGAAAACTTTCATTCTCCTCTCATATTGACAATATTGTAATATTAGCCACAAAAATCTACGGTTTTGTCGAAATAGAGGTAATTTCAGGAATTCTTCAACACTAAGCTATTCTACTATATATATGTAAGAGCAAAACTAAAATATACATCGCTGGTGTGGTATCCTCATCATCAGCTATATGAAGATCACTTAGAATCTGTCCAGCCAAAATTTCTCAAATATTTGCCATGCAAAGGAGATGAGCAATACCCTATAACTGCATTTTCTCACAGCATGATATTGATGAGACACAATGTTAACAGCTTAGTGAATATGCGTGAGTGCTTAGTATTATTTCTGTACAATCTTATCCATGGACTAATTTTACAGCCTCTTTGGAGGAACTTTGTTTCTATATACCTAGATTAGCTTGTGGAAACAGTATGAACTTTTACCTAGCCAAACCAAGAACTGATATACTGAGATATGCTCCGACTTATACAATATGTCGTAGCTTATGTCCTTGGTAGTGATTTAGATATGTTGTTCGAGCTTGGGCAATATAAATGCATATTTTAAAATGATACTAATTATGAATTATCATTAAGACTGAGGTGTGATGGATGAAAGAGGCTTATAAATTTGTTTTTTCCACCTAACTATTGTGGCGGTCTTTTTAGCTTTTGTACCATCTCTTCAATACATTAACCATGGGCACTAATCTTGTTTGTTAGTATTTTTACACATTTAGTGCCACTTTGTTTTTGGCAGATGTTGTTGGATGTTGAAACAAGAAATAAATAATTAAGTAAAATATGCCCAGGAATGATCATGCATTCTAGCTATCATTTGCAAGTATATTATTACCATTGTTACTGAATATGTATTTCCAGTAGTGGAATTTAAAACTCCAATGCACTGAAAATGAAACTAATTTGAATGCTGCATACTATTTCATCATCTCGAATGCCAATTTGCATATAAAATCCCATCAGTGTGCCAGTTAGCAGAAATTGGACAATTTCTTTTGTCATAACATCTAATATATCACAAAGTTTGCATTTGTGAATGGAAATACATAATGTGTTTCAATTTTAATAGATGTTACTTTTATAGTACAGCCTATCGTTCACTGAGAGAAGGCTGAATGTTGACAAAAATTGCTTGTGGAATAAATCCGTATTTGCGAACAAAATTCCTCTGGGGCGGGTTAATACAGGGAATAGAATGGGGTGGTTTCAAGTGCCACCAAACTGAAATTATCCAATGGTCAGGTCAACATTTTTGTCCGTGAAGTAGCCATGGAAATTTGATTGAAAAAAGAGCATATATTTTTACGGCAACGTCGAAGCAAGAAACATACTGCATCAATGGACATAATCCCATTTGAAAATGTTCTTAACCGCTAGGAAATGCCAAAATTTGCATAGTTTCTAGTTTGGAAGACAAAAAATGCCCAATTATTAGTTGAAGCTAATGTGTACAAAAAAAGAATTTTCACCCCCAGTTCCCCAACTCTTTAATTTCTTAGCCATTTTATGCGTAATGCACATTTCAATTAACAGACTGTAGAAGTCATTGAGAAGTTTTGTAATGTACTGATGATATCTCCTTGCTGCTACACTCGTTTCCTTTATTAGGTGTCAAACAGTCTATAAAATGGTGTAGTGCCACCACCTCACAGCACGTCTTCATTTGAAACTAGTCGGAGCAAAATTGTAGTGTAATTTCTGTCACTAAAGACAAGAATCAAGATTTCAAAGCACTTCTATCCTTAGTTGTGAGAATTCCGGCCATTTTATTGCATCTGTACACATCAAAATAAGATGGTTCAAGTAATGCCCAAATTGGTGCAAGCGCCTAATTTATTACAATTAAGGGCAAAATTGAATTGTAATTTCTTTCACTTACGTAAAAATTCAACAATCAGTTGCTGTACCGAGTGATGAGGGCGCATATAAAGTCATTTTCTATCAGGTGATATAATTATTATTCCAAGCATTAGTCTATCAAATGGTGAGAGTGTTAGCACGCCACATCCTCATTTGAAACAATTCAGCTTAAAATTGTATTGCAATTTCTCTTCCTAAGGTCAAAAATCAAATTTTAGAAGCAGTAGGTTGTATTAAGGAAAACTGGCTCTTTTTCAATCCGGGCATTTTGCGACGTTTATGAAATAGTTTATAAAATGGTAGGAGCGCCGGCACCTCGTTATATCAATTTAGGGCAAAATTTGATTGGAATTTTTCGCAATCATGTCAAAATCAAGTTTCCGCTGCAGTACAGAGTGATGAGGTCGCATAAAAAATACTTTTCTGTCTGAAAATAAAAGGGCCAGTCTAGAAAATGGTGGGAGTGTCCGCACTTCGCGGCACGCCTCATTTGAAACAATTCAAATTGTATTGCAATTTTTCTCCTTAAGACCAAGAATCAACTTTGATGAGCAGTAGGTTATAACAAAAAAAATACTGCCTCTATCCTTGAATTCTAACATTTTGTTTCTCTCTGATGCGAAATAGTGAATAAAATGGTGGGACTATTAAGACTTCACTAAGTTCTCGTTTCAAACAACCAAACCATTACATCCGCACTGACATTGGCCCAACCGTGATACTGAGGAGAACAATAAGAGACGTAGAGGACAAACTCAGTTTCGTCGTTAATATAGTGTTTTTTTCCCTTGGTAGTTTGGTAAAGATGTGGCAAAAAATTTAAAGGTGATCCTATGAACAATTTTAAGAATACTTTGTTTGTTAATGATTTTTGAAAAACCGCTTAATTTCGGAGATACAGGGTAAAAAAAGTATGCGATACGATATTTATTAAAATTATCCCAGCTTACTGGATGATGTACCACCATTAGCAACGTGCAGCGTTGATTATGCACGACGATGCACCACCATATTTTAGTTTGGTTGCTCGTGAATATTTAACAGCAACATCCGAAGATCACTGGATTGGTTGAGGCGCATGATCTGTGCGATCACCAGTCATAAATTCCCATTATTATTTCTTGTGAGGTTATGCAGGGTGTCCAGTTAGTGTGTAATTCTTCGATATCTCGCAAAGTATACCTGATAAAAGAAAATGTCAAATACAAAAGTTATTTGGTTGCTTAAGACGTATGTTCCAAAAATATTTTGAAATAAAAGGGTGTTGCGGGAAAGTAGGATAATGATCAACTTAATTTTTTTATATGGTACTATACCTTTTTTTAAATCATTCGATCATTGATCTCTATATAACCCTAACATATTTTTGGGATCGGTTGCAACGTTGCCAAGTTATAATTTACTTTCTACTAATTTCCGGATTTGCAAGGTCACAAGCAAGATGTCCAAATTGATATGTAAAATGATGTAAAATGTAAAGTCTAGATTTTCTCAAATGTAACCCCCAATATTTTATTATACCAAAGAATTGCTTTTAATATGCTCTTTCATCTTCGTATAGCACTTGTTAGGGCCGCATTCAGTAGTATCTCAAATATTTCGATTTTTCTACAAATTTTAAATATACCTTCTATTTGTTTACTAAAATTCATTTTTTTTTTTTTTACTTTACTAACGGCATCAACATCTAAGGTTATTAGCCGTAAATCATTTTGTTTCCAAGTTCTCAGATTGCGCAGGTGTGCATTTTTGGGTTCGCATAGTATAGGTATTCAGGATCTGAAGGGAGCATCAATAAGTGAAAGGGGGGTTTATTTTAATTCTAAATTTTAAGATAGATATTTATAGTTTTTAGGAAGCATAATAGGTTTTTAGTGGCCAGTGTATTTGTAAAACATCCTTGAACAGTACTTGGTATAGAGCATTGTGATCGGATGGAATCGTATTTTGGACAAGTCAGAATAATGTGCTCAATTGTTAGAGTACAATGACATTCTAAACATAGGGTTGGTCTGTGTCCGAGGAGAAGGTGGGATGAGGTTAAACGGGTGTGTCCAAGCCTTATTCTTGTCAAACAGACTTGCTCTCGTCTGCTCAATCCTGGCGGGTACTTCCATTTTTCAATAGTTGGTTGCAAGTTCCGTAGATGCCTAGTTGTTCGCACCCATTGACTCTGCCAGACTTGCATTAGACGTGTCTTAGATAAGGATTTAAGATCGTCAGGGGCAACTATGTTTATAGGAATTCCATCATAGATGGCGCTTCGGGCTGCTGAATCTGCTTGTTCGTTGCCGGTAATGTCGACATGTCCTGGGGTCCAAATGAAAACAATCGCTTTTGCTTTTTGAGCGAGTTCATTACGCTGATCGATTATTTTTTGAACCAGTGGATGTTTTGATTGACTATTTTTAATAGCTTGCAGGGTAGTCATAGAATCTGTACAGATGAGGTAGGTATCATTATTATTAGTACTATTGTTAAGGCAATACTTAAGGGCCTCTGAAACGCCGTATAGTTCTGCAGTAAATATGGATGCAACAGGATTCAAACGATATTTGGTGATTTCGGTGGTGGTGATATATGCCGACCCGACTCCATCATCATTTTTAGCCCCATCCGTGTATATGATTTCTGATGGGTTGTATCTATTCAGGATTTCCATTATCACACGTCTATATGTGCTTGCAGGCGTTACGGCTTTTCTATAGGCAGAGCAGTCCAGAATTATGTTTGGTTTCGTTGAGGCCCAAGGTGGAATTTTGCTGGGGGATTTGTGATATGTGTCTGGGAGCTCCAAGTTTAGATCCTCTAAAATGAGTGCTACTCTAGCTCCAACTGACCTTGCCATTGTTGGCCGTGCACTGTATGTTTCGTGGCTATCCGTATTAAACATTATTTCATAGTTGGGGTGGAGAGGTTGGGCATGAATATTGATGGCGTAATTTAATAATAATTGCTGAATTCTTATAGTGAGTGGGGGAATTCCTGCTTCGCAGTATATAGAGTCTGTCGGGCTCGTGCGAAATGCACCCAAGCACAGCCTTAACGCTTCTCGGTGAATTACTTCTAAGGCGTTTAAATGACTCTTTCTAGCAGACGAAAAAGCTACGATACCGTACTCCATTTTAGACATGACTAGAGATCTGTATATTTTTAACAAAATCTCTCTATCAGCACCCCACTTTATGCTGGATATGCATCTGATGATATTGAGGGCTTTTTTGCATTTTAGAGCCAGTGCTTCGATTTGCTCGTTCCACAGCAGCTTTCTGTCGAATGTTACGCCTAAAATGCGGTGAGAATCTTTGACCTGTATAGGTTGTCCGTATAATATTAAAATCGGGTCTCTGTGGGGTGTTCTTAACCTGCAGAAGTGAATTGCAGTGGTCTTTGACTTGGAAAATTTGAGGCCATATTTCTCAGCGGTATCCGCCAGCCTGTTTATGGCAGGTTGGAGTGTATCTTCTATGGTTTCGATTCGGTCTGCGGAAAAAAAGATTGTTAAGTCATCTACATACATGCACTTTCCGATCGATTCGTCAATGCATTGCAGTAGGTTATTAACGGTGACTATGAACAAAATAACGCTTAGGGTTGATCCTTGTGGTATGCCATTTTCTTGAGTGTACAGGTGGGATACTTTATCTCCAAATCTGACCTTAAACTTTCGGTTATTGAGAAAGCTTGCAATAAATTTTGGTAACCTTCCACGAATTCCCCATTTGTGAAGGGTATCTAAGACTCCATGTCCCCATGTTGTGTCGTATGCCTTTTCCAGGTCAAATGAGATTGCCACTAGATGATTTCTAGTAGCAAAGTTAGTTTGAATGGCCGTCTCTAGGTGAACTAGTTGATCTAAGGAGGATTTATTTTTCCGAAAACCTGTTTGGTGACTGGACAACAGGTTGCGTGTTTCCAATACCCACATTAGCCTTTTACTCACTATTTTTTCTAAAATTTTACTAAGACAACAGGTCAGAGATATTGGTCTATAGCTTGCGGCAATTGATGGATCCTTACCAGCTTTTGGGACTGGGATAATAATTGATTCTCTCCATTGATCTGGGTAGGTGTGCTGCTGCCAAATTTCGTTGAATAAATTTAAGACGAATTCCTTTCCTTCTGCAGGCAAGTTACGGATCATTGCATAGTGAATAGAGTCAGGGCCGGGAGATGAGTTACCTGTTTCTTCTAGTGCATCTTCAAGTTCGATGGAAGTGAAAGGTGTATTAAAGTGTGAGATGTGGTCTTCAGTAAAGTCAAAAGTAGTATTTTCCGTCTGCTGTTTTCGTTGAAGTATTACGGGATCCAAGCTGCTATTTGAGGATATTTTCTCAAAGTGCTCACCAAGGGCGTTGGCTATCTCTCTGCCGTCTGTGATCTCGATGTCATCTACCCTTAGTAGTGGAGAAGGAGCGGCAAAACGTTTTCCTGCGATCGTCCTAATTTTCCTCCAAACTTCTGTGGCTGGGGTGTCCGAAGTGATCTCAGAAACATATGTGTGCCAAGAATCCCTTTGACCCTTCAGGATGAGCCTGCGTGCCTTTGCACGGGATAGCTTGAATTTAACCATATTAGCAAGAGTAGGGTGTTTCTTGAAGACATTGAAGTCATGCTTTTTGGTTTTAATAGCACTTGCAATTTCTTGGTTCCACCAAGGTACCCTAGGTTTTCCAGGCTGATTGTTCGTTCTAGGTATGCTCGCATTGGCAGCCTTCAATATGTTACCTGTGACATTCTGGACCGATTCAGATATGGAGTCACGCATCTCCAGTGGTGAAAGTTGCTCTTGGTATTTATACCAGTTTGCTTTTTTAATATTCCATCTTTCTATTGCAGGTAGGCTTACGTTTTGTGCAGCACAATTGATTGCGATTGGTAGATGGTCGGACGAGTTATCTTCTAGAACTTCCCAATCAAAGAGGTGCGATATGTTTGCAGAACACATTGCCAAGTCTATTGCACTAAAGTTGCATGACCTGGAGTTGATGTATGTGCCATGCCCTTTATTTAGTATCACCAGCTTCAGTTCATTGATGATTTCCTCTATTACTTTGCCTTTTGTGTCTAATCGTGCCGATCCCCAGAGTGGATTATGGCTGTTAAAATCTCCGATTAGGATATACGGCTTAGGGAGCTGTTCGCAAATATTCTTCAGTTGATTGGGTTCCCAGTTTTGATTAGGTAGGTATATATTGCATATCGAAAACTTAGTAGTAGGGAGCTTCAGTTGTACGGCAACGGCTTGCATTTCCGAGACAATATTGACTTCGGAAAAAGGGATATTGTCCCTTAAGAATATAGCCACGCCACCTTTGGCTCGGCCTTGAGTGATAACATCTTTTCGTGTGCATGTGAATCCTCTTAAGTTGAACTTTGTACTGGGTGAAAAATGGGTTTCCTGAACACATAGACAAAAAGGTGTTTTCTCCAATATTAACGATTTGAGCTCAGGATAATGATTAATACAGCCGTTGATGTTCCATTGAATTATGGACTGCATATCTATTGGCTTAAATTGAATCGACAACAGGGAGAAATACACAAAAATTGAGTAAATATTAACATGGTGAGAATAGATAAATAAGTATAGACAAAAATAAATAACTAAACAAATTAGTTGAATAAATAAGACAAACAAAATAAATAACAAATAAATAACTAAGTAATAAATAAATAACAAATAAATAATTAAGTGAGTAAGTTAAATAAATAGGTTAAATAAATAAATAAATAGATAAAAATAAGGGTAGATATATAAATCGAAATTGGGTGTACGAGTATGTCATACAATATATACAATTGACTAGATTTGCGGTGGTCTTATCACATTTCCGATCTCCACCGTCTCTGGTTGAGACAGGGGGATGGGTTGATCAGCTAGCATGGTTTGTTCACTCGTTGCTGGCTGTTCCGGTTGACTTCGTGAAACACTATTAGTCTTTCGGGGTCTGCCTTTTTTCCAGCCCCGCTTGTTTCTTTTTGTTTCTGGGTCATCAGTTTGCGAAGAAGTCAGACTTTCGTCAGATAATTCTGATCCATCTACGGGAGATATAACTTTCCTTTTCGATGAACTGGATGCTTCTGACTGAGATCTAGTTCTGGGGAATGTTTGATCAGTCATTCTTGGCAGGGGGGTAGCAAACCGATGGGAAGAGGAGTCTTTTCGTGATTTGTTATCCTCTATCGCTTGAGAGATCGAAGTTTTTATTAAATTCGTTAGGCGTGGTATAATTTTGTCTATGATTTCGTCATCTTGACGTCTTTGGGAGGCTTGTGCATATGATAAGTTCGGTTGAGGGGTGGTGAGTGTGACTTTCTTTTTGGCTTCAAAGTAGCTGAGTTTTTCTGTTGCTATGATCTTTTGTATAGCTGCTTCGATTTTATATTTGGGGCACAGTTTCGAAGTTGCTACGTGTGGGCCGTTGCAGTTTATACATTGTACAGGTTGGTCACATGGGTTTCCTACGTGCAGCTTCTTACCACAAACACATATCTGCTCTTCTTGACAAGACATCGAAGTGTGTCCATAGCGCTGGCATTTGAAACATCGAACAGGGGCAGGAATATACTGGCGGACTTCCAGCCTATACATTGCGCATTTGATCTTTGATGGTGGTATAGGGGAGTTAAAAGTTAGAATGTGATTTGGTGTATCACGCAAAACACCATCCTTCTTAACTTTGATTCGCTGTACCTTGATTACTCCTTCTGATTTCAGTTCCTCCATAATCTCAGCTTCTGAACAGTTCAGTAGGTCTTGACAGTAAATTACACCTCTGCTACTGTTTAGAGTGGGGTGTGGTTCAACGGTAACAGGGTTATTTGTGAAACGATCTATTTTCATTAACCTATGCGATTGAGCATCAGTTCGTGTTTCTACCAGCAAACCAGACTTAATCTTTTTAACAACGTTAGCTTCTCCAATTAAGCCATATAGGGTTTTAGATATTACGAAGGGATTAACTGTTGCAAAATTCTCATTATCTATCCGTTTTATTACCAAGAACCGGAGGGTAGGCCCAACCGTCTCTGTGATAATATTATTCTGTCCAGCGGTGGCTCTGCATGTAGCTCCGCCTTCAATGTCGTTGCCTACGCTTGAGGTGGTAGGCCCACCTTTGTTTTTTGTTTTATTTCCCATAGGAAGTGGCTGTGTCTTCATCCTTGCAGCTCCCCACCCGCCATGGAGCCCGCATTGGGGGAGCCATGCCTGCTAGGTTAACCTAGGGACATGGTCTCCAGGGCTACCGCAAGGATATAGCTTCTGCACCTGGTCCAGAACAGGCCGTTGGCCACAAACTACCAACCAACGTCTGCCTTTCACAGACCACAGAAACTCGCTCTGCTAGCCCTCTGACGGGGTAGCGCAGCCGATTAACCGACGCTGAGCTAGGCGCGGCCGCCCGTCTAGCCGAAATCCAGGCCAAAGTGGTGTGTTGTGAAGCGATACGCACAACATCAGGCGTATCGCCCACTCAACCACCAGGACCCCTTCATCCGGCGACACGGGTCGCGTGGCACGGCACAAACACCACGGAGACTTTCCGTATACCCCACAGCCAAGCCTCAAGTCTGTGGGGCACCTCTTAAGGCGAGGCATCCTGCTGGGGCCCCGGGATCGCCACCCCCGTATATAGCAATCAGCACATGTCGTAACATGTGCCGACTGTCTATACTCCCCTGAGGGTTAAAATTCATTTATTTTAAGAAAATACTATCAAATTTTATTTTTGCTTAACAAACAACTAAAATATAAGGCCATGATAGTACTTGATCAAGTCCAACCACTGAATTAACGAGATGATATAGGTCAGGTCTGGTGTGCTGAGGAAACAATTTTATAGACGTCATGCATAATCATCAAGCAGATGTGTCAGGTCGGTTATGAAATATTGAACGAAACAGTCCAAATGAAACGATTCTTCAATCTTTCAAATGCATTAGTTTTGGAGTGCCTCCATTCTGGATACTGCTGTTCATAGTTGATATATTCTAGAGGCAAGTAAACAATTTCTCAAAGATTCTCCTAGGTACCCTCAATGGAAAAATTAATTTTTAGAGCTGGTTTTTCACACAATACGGAATTATTGAGCAGGTAATGAAAACTGCCAACTTTTCAAAGCCTACCTGATAAATCTGCTTGATAATTATGCATCACGCCTACAAAATTGTTTTTCTCAACATACTTGGCTTTAGTATCTCGATGATTTAGGGTTTTGACTTCACCAAATAGTATCATGTCCTTATAATTTAGTTGTTCGTTAAATAAAAAACAAATTAGACAGTACTTTCTGAAAATAAATAAATTTCAGTACACAAATGTAAGCTATATTTTGAATTTACCTAAAAATCGAAATATCTCGGAAAGTGATGGACGTAGGTACAACAAGTGCTATACAAAGATGAAAGAGCATATTAAAGGCAACTCTTTGGAATAATAAAATATTAGGGGTTACATTTGAAAAAAAGAGAAAATCTGGATTTTGCATTCTACATCAGCCTGTATACGAATATGCGTCACGGAATTTTTTTATAGCCGACTTTAAAACTAGAGGATATCTTTAATCTTCTCATGTAAAAAAATAATTTTTGATTCATTTTTTTTGATATACAGTACGTTCATTTCACCTCGATTTGGATATAAAAATGGTCATAACTTTTGAAATACCTTGTATAATGTAACACTGCCCTATATTGAAAGGACGGAAGTCTAGTAGAATTTGAATATGGAATAAAACATAGGTTGTCTCATTTAAAAAAATGGATGTTTGCATCACGACGTAGTTATAGATCACCCTGTATGAATCTAAATATTTTCTGAGCAAATCAACTTTTATATGCAACTTTTTTCGCTATCTTCTACAGTAGTGGAATTATCGACCGAGCCGGTACTAAAAACTCACCCTGTATCTATGAGTATTCAACAATCTCGTCTATCTCTTAATAAATTCCAATGAGTGGAAACTAACATTATGACGTCATACGTGCTCGGCTTTGTTCTGGAACTGTCGGCATGTCTGCGGTACAGGGTTCAAAAATTAACCTTGATTTTGTTATAGCTTTTGATTATTGCGAAGAAAAAATGAAACAAGTAATTTTGTTATAAACCTATATAATTATGATGTTTCTGTTTATCGCTTTTTTCTGAAACCCAATTTTAAATAGTGTATTGTCCAGCCAGTGAAGAAAGATACATTTGTTAAATAGCGAAGCCGCTTCGGGAAACAGTGTCCCCAATAAGGAGTACAAAAAAATCTTTCATCCTCCTTAGATGAGATAATTCCGAACCTTTTACATGGCTATGATCGCAATGAGGTCGGTCAAATAGTGCATAAAATGAGGGAAGCGTCGGCACCTCGCGACACGTCCTCATTTGAAAGCATTCAGCGCAAAATTGTATCCGTGCCGACAGCGCGATGGCAGCAGGCCGTATGCATCTGGAATGAGCGATGCTCGGAAGAATGGAGAAGCGAGAATGTTTCTCTCCGCGACTATCATAATATTAGCCCGAAGAAACATTAACTTGATTCATGCCGCGCTCTGTGCGAGGAATGCTAAACGGGACTCTTACAGAGGCTACAAAGTTAACGGTGCGCTTCGCTAGCAAATATTCTGGACCAGCGACGGAAAAATAGCTACAAATTTACAAGCCATGACGTGGATGTAACTTTTACTGAAACTTGTCGATTGTTTTTCACGAAATGTTGCATTTCACCAGCCAATAGGTTAATCCACATCATACAGAGTGACCCATTTTTTCTGGAAATTTAAAAATTTAATATACACTGCGTTCATTTGAAAACTTTCCACCCCGGATTTCTCGAAAACCGCTGATTAAAAGAAAAACATCCGAAATGCAAAACATGTTTAACCAAAAACTACTTCGCTCCTTGTACCCTCTGCCCCACCAGGAGCATCCACTAAAAATTTTAAATGACGAGGGGTATCTCGAAAACGGTCCATCGTAAGAAAAAACCCATGAATATTTTTCTTATTTCATAAGGCATGTACCATCATACAATACTATTTAATATTTGCAACAAAGTCAGTGACGTCAGTGACATACCTCCATCACTCGCTTTTATAAACTGTCATCATACCATGAAGGATCTTTAGCTTATCCGGTAGGCCAAATTTCAAATGTTTCTTAGCAACGGATTAGGAAATATTCAAAGCAATATAGATTTTCTATAATATTCGAACACCCTGAAGCTGTCCCGGATATGAGTGTATTGTCATTATTTTAATATTATCTATAATGTCCTGAAGTTATGCCATTATAAAGTGGACCACCCTGTATACAAGGTACAGAACGTTTATTCAGCTCATGCTACTGGAGAGGTCTGTCTGTCCTGATATATTTGCATAGGCCAGCTGCGTGTTTGGGATGATCCGACATAAGCGAGAGCTCAAGTTTTAATCACTAAACACCAATTATTGATAACAGAGACCACAAAAAATTGAAGTCATACATTTGCATGGAGACAAAGCATACAGTTAGTGAGTTATTATGTATGCAAAAGTAAACCCATGGCCAACATTTTCTATTCCCTAGTATTCACGAATTATCTACAGAAAATAATAGACGGTAAAAAAGTTATCAAGCTTCAACAATATGGTATACGGTCAAATAATTTCCATTACCGTACCTCACGTTGGAACCGTAGAGCTTTCTTTTACTGTGTAGTAGTAGTAGTTTATTGTGACAAAGAATCAATACGCAGATATGTGGATACATTTCAATCATAGATAAAAGCTTCACAATAAATTTGAAAGATGCCCAAGAAGAAAAATCTTGTGCTGGGCATCGAACAAATTGATGGTGACCAAAAAACGCAATATATAGACACAAAGGTAGTTAGGAGTGTAAGAAAGAAATAACTGATGTAGTAACAAAAAGTAGAAAAAAATACTACTGCTAGAAGACCCTAGAAAAAATACATACTAACAAAGCTTAGTAATTTTTGAGTACTATACATAAAATATAAATAATATCTTGGTTGTTTTTACACTACACGTAATACATATTAAATAGAAAGTAGAATGAAAAACATTTCCTTTAGATAGAAAACAATCGGAACGAGAAAGATATATATCAAACAATTAGTCTTAAGTAGTATTATTAACAGAAAAAGATACGCAATATGATGGATGGAAGTTTGATTGTATGATATTAGAAATCAAAAAAATAGGTCTTGCCCAATAAATATTAAACAAAAAGAAATAATTATGTAATGTGATGTGCGTCTGAGGACGTTGCTAGATAGGACTCAAGCGTGGTGATGGGAGAACAAACTTAAGTATTTAGGTTTTATTTTATTTTCACTACGAGGTACCAATTGCAACCAACTTTGTTTTTTTTTAAATATGTCATGCTGTTCATGTCTTAGGGCAGGGGTATCAAGATATATAATTTCGGTGCTAGATACTTCTGGATGGTTTGGGTACATACTGAGAGATTAATTTATATCTGGTGTTACAAGCATGTCTGTATAGCCTTATATTGATTTTTACTTTTTTGGTAGAATGAGACAATATACAGGAAATACAACTGACGGAAATCAAAAAACATTTGTTTCTTCGTATAAGCAAACAAAAGGGTACAGTCTAGTTTTGTGGAATAATGTTCTGAGTACATGGCGGTGTATGACGTCGATATCATGGATGTGTATTTGCAGAGCACCACCCCAGACTGGTATACCATCTATCAAATAACTTTCAACTAAGTCATGATATAATATTCTGAGTTAACGTAGTGGGATGAGGCGTGAAAGGTATTTGAGTTTATATATAACGAATATTAATTTCTATAGTCTATGTGAATATTCTAGATTATAATATACGGTAATATCACTTATCTGTTAAGCCTCTGTATACCAGTATGTCAATCATGTCAGACAAACAGCTGAAACTAATTCGTAATGAATCTAAGTTTTGATTTAAACTCCTTAAATTCGTATGTAGAATTCTTACATACATGTTCGGACTATTTTCCATTCAAATAGTTAACAGACTGATGTCATTTATATAAGTTGTTACAGCAGGCGACAGAGAGGTTCTGCCGGTGCGCCATCTGGTACCCGAAGGTAAAGGCAAACCAAAAAGAATCGCTGCTGAATAGCAGCAGATTCCTTGGTGGGATGCCATGGCGCGTCCGCTTGGCCACCAGAGAGCGCGGGTTCTATATGCTGCTGCATATGAAAGCCGATATACGAGGGTTGCTCTATATCTCCGTCAATCCACCAGTCCGCAGACAGCTGTTTCACGCTTATTAGCGATCATCAATGCGCCATAGGTCGTTTGACGGATAGCATCAGTTCTTTCATGTCTACCAGACATGTGAAGCATGTTGGAGCAGGCGACAGAAAGGTTCTGCCGGTGCGTCATCTGGTACCCAAAGGTAACGGCAAACCAAAGAAAATCGCTGCTGAACAGCAGCAGATTTCTTGGTGGGACGCCACGGCGCGTCCGCTTGGCCACCAGAGAGCGCGGGTTCTATATGCTGCTGCATATGAAAGCCGATATACGAGGGTTGCTCTATATCTCCGTCAATCCACCAGTCCGCAGACAGCTGTTTCACGCTTATTAGCGATCATCAGTGCGCCATAGGTCGATTGATAGAGGAATTGATAGAGCAACCCTCGTAAGCTGTTACAATTTTATCAATATGAAATTCAGTTATGGAATTATCCATCATCAAAAGGTAGATCACATCAGCAATTACTTGCCTGAAAGAAATACGTAGCGATTTTCTCGGAAAAGCTGCTGAACATTATAAAGACATTTCTTTTCATTCAGCGAAAAATTTAACCGTTATGCACTTTTGACACGACCATCTGTGATAATACGAAATTAATAGCCCAAATCACGCGACATTCATTGTAACGTACGGACATTTTAATAACAAATACACACATGACAGCCTGTGTAGAGATGGTATCTCTGTGAATTATGGGTATTAGAAGTCCGTTCAAAAAAATTGTCGTTGAATTTATTGAGATGTAAATTAGCCATAAAAGGACGCGAAACGTTAAAATGCTGTTTAACAATGCAACTACGGTATGTGTACTTTGCTTTGCGTGTTCTGCTGAGGAGTTGTATGCTGATTGGTGTTATTAGTTCAACATTGCGGCAGTATACATATTGGATTGTGACACGTCATACTCAGCCTGAAGGGTAGGTAACGAAAGCCATTATTACGTTTAGCGATGTGTACAAGTCATAGTTTCAAACGTAATAACACAACGTGTATGTGACACGTATTTCAACTTATCCACGTGTGAGGTCAGTAACCGAGGCTATTATAGTTGGAAGCAAAATTAAAGCAGAAATAGTGAGTAAGGCGTTTGGAATGGATGTTACGTGACAGAAATTTGTAAATACAATGAGAAAAATGTGTAGATAGTAGTTACCCTCACTCGTAGAGATTGACGATTTAAGTACTTTAGTCATAAATTTCACAATATAATTGAACAGTGCAGTGGACAAAGGAGGTGGTTAATATTATTGCACTTGCCACTAAATCCGAACGTAGATAGCAACCTCTAGACGTATAAAGCTGTTTACATGTAAAAACAAAGTTTGGCTTTCTGTCGATCCAAAAACTATGATATGTGGTAAGTGTGGCACGATACTAATTTGGTTGATAATTAGGGGGCACCCTAGAAGATAACAGCCCCAGCATACTCGGTTAAGTTCCCCTGATATACAGGGTGAGTTTTTGGTAACGGCTCGGTCGATAACTCCACTACTGTAGAAGATAACGAAAAAAGTTGTATATAAAACTTGTAGCCACGGATGTGCACCTTGCTCAGAAAATATTTTGACTTATACAGGGTGATCCATAACTACGTGATGATGCAAACATGGATTTTTTAAAACGAGACAGCATATATATTATTCCATATTCAAATTCTACTAATGATTTACGTTTTTACACTATAGGTATTATTATATTATACAAGGTATTACAAAAGTTATGACCATTTCTATATCCAAATCGCTGTCAAATGTATATCAAAAATATCAAAAAGTGATGAACCAAAAATTATTTTCTTAAACAGATGGATAAAGAATATCATCTAGTTTTAAAATCGGATACAAAAATGCATATTCGTATACAGGGTGATGTAGAATGCAAAATCTAGATTTTCTCTTTTTTTTTAAATATAATTCCCAATATTTTATTATACCAAAGAATTGCTGCAAAGGATTGCTTTTAATATGCTCTTTCATCTTTGTGTAGCACTTGTTATGACTGTATTCATTACTTTCTGAGATATTTCTATTTTTCTACAGATTTTAAATGTACCTTTTATTTGTTTACTAAAATTTATTTATTTTGAGAAAATACTATCAAATTTTATTTTTGCTTAACAAACAACTAAAATATAAGGCCATAACAGTAATTGATCAAGCCAGAACACTGAATGTATGACATAATATAGGTCAAGTGTGCTGAGAAAACGATTTTATAGGCGTCACGCATAATTATGAAGCAGATATGTCATGTAGGTTATGAAATATTAAACGACACGGTTCAAATAAAACGATTCTTCAATCTTTCAAACGCATTAGTTTTAGAGTGCCTCCGTTCTGGGTATTGCTGTTCATAGTTGATATATTCTATAGGCAATTAGACAATTTCTCAAAAATTCTCCGAAATACCCTCAATGGAAATATTAATGTTTAAAGCTCGTTTTTCACAAAGTACGGAATTATTGAGAAGATTATGGAAACCGTCAATTTTTCAAAGCATACCTGATAAATCTGCTTGATAATTATGCATCACGTCTACAAAATTGTTTTCTCACCATACTTGACTTCAGGGTTTTGACTTCATCAAATACTATCATGACCTTATAATTTAGTTGTGCGTTAAATAAAAAACAAATTCGAGAGTACTTTCTAAAAATAAATAAATTTCAGTACACAAAAGAAAGCTATATTTTAAATTCATCGAAAAATCGAAATATCTCGGAAACTGATGGACGTAGGTAAAACAAGTGCTGTACAAAGACGAAAGAGCATATTAAAAGCAATTCTTTGGTATACTAAAATATTGGGGGTTACATTTAAAAAAAAAAATCTGGATTTTGCATTCTACATCACCCTGTATACGAATGTGCGTCGCGGGCTTTTTTATAGCCGATTTTAAAACTAGAGAAAATTTTCAATCTTCTCATGTGAATAAAGAAATTTTTATGCACTACGTTTTGATACTCAGTACGTTCGTTTGACAGCCATTTGGATATAAAAATGGTCATAACTTTTGGAATACCCTGTATAGTGTTATAATCCTTATATTGTGAGAAGAGAAATTATTAGTAGAATCAAAAATGGAATAATACATAATAAACGTAGTTATGGATCACCCTGTATAAATCAAAATATTTTCTGAGCAAGAGCATATCCGTGGCTACAACTTCTATGTACAACTTTTTTCCGCTATCTTCAACAGTAGTAGAGTTATCGACCGAGCCGGTACTGAAAACTCACCCTGTATACCCATACGAAGTAATAGCTACGGTTCTTCGATCTTGTCTGCTTATTTATCTAACCGCATACTTGACTGTAGATTGCTTGACTCGCGTGTTACGCAATAATAATTACATAAATTAAATTAATCAAAAAATGCGTTTAAAGCTGAGACATATTTATCTATTTTGGCGTTGAATCCACACAAGACAAATATCTCGTTTTTTTCCGGCTGATAATCCGGAGCTGAAGCTTTCAGCCACGAAATGTTGATAAATCGTAATCACGATAACCCGTCAGAAAATAAAAAGAGACGAACAAAAAACATTTTATGGAGAACCGATAGCATTTTCGGGAATTCCTGCTGACAAACGCTAAACGCCTGAAGTCCCATCCCAGCATTCAGCCTAGTGGCTCGATTGAGGAAACTTGGTTTCTGTATAAATTCTGTATGATCATTAGATCCTGAGTGTCAATACTTTTTATACAGGGTGTCCCACGACGATTAAGACAAGCAATATATCGGAACTGGGCAGTAGTAGCGAATTATAATTTTGGGGGTGTAAATTACAGCAAATATAGTATCTTTTCTTATTATTGTGTCACCCAATGAGGTACTTGTTTTTGGTCACGTGACGGCCGATTCAAAATTTTTAATGGGACACCCTGTACATTTGTAACTTTTTGTGTTCCTCCCGATGAAGCAATTCCAACAAACTAGCACACTTGGAGTTTAAAGTGATTAATTCAAGAGCTACAGGTACTTAAAGGATGGTACCACTACCATTGATTATAACATTTACCCCTACAGTTAAATTACTTTGGTAGTGTTTCATAATGGTAGTAGTACAGTCTTTTAAGTACCGGTAGCTCTTAAATTAATCACTTTAGACCCCGAGTATGCTAGTTTGTTGGAATTGCTTTATCGGGAGGAACACAGAAAGTCACAAATATACAGGGTGTCCCATTAAAAATTTTGAATTGGACGTCACGTGACCAAAAACAAATACCTCATTGGGTGACGAAATAATAAGAGAAGATACTATATTTGCTCTAATGTACACCCCCAAAACTATAATTCGCTACTATACTGCCCAGTTCCGATATATTGCTTGTCTTAATCGTCGTGGGACATCCTGTATTTCATTATCAATTTATTATGCTTAACACAGTCAAGTGCTTTTGAATAGTCTATAAAACATAAGTGTACATTCTTTGGTATTTTTGTAGTATGGTTGGTAGTGCAAACAAGTTCTCCCTTGTACATCCTGCTTCTTATTTGAAAAATACTGCTTCCAGTAATATAGTTCCGTTCTGCATTATAGAAAAGTTTCATTACATAACGGAATCCAGAAGTTAAGCAAACTATGCATTTTAATAAATATTAGAGTCATAGGCTCCACTCCTAAGATATGTCTGACAAATCGTTCTGGCGAGGATATTTTTCTCCTAAATGAATAGAAATGGTTAGCTTGACGTGTCATTTTTATCGAAAAGGCGGTTAGAAACGTGGAACAAATAGTTTTCCGGAGCAGACAGCACAAAAAACCCAGCGTTGATTAATGGAGGTGAGATTAGTAAGTGAGCAGTTTGGGATGATCTGTTTTGCCATCGGTGCTTTAGACGAACTGATTTTCTCGCGAAGGCTTCTTTCAGCAGCTAAGCGGTTATAAGTATTCGGGTAAAATTGGCTAAAAGTTTACAGTCTAGCGAAGCGTGAGAAGTTCTGCAAGTCCAAAATATATGAACGACGAAAAGGTAACTAACAGTAGGAAAGAGCGGAAATGTGCTGCTCAATCATTGTTTATGAAGATTCGAAAAAATGAAGAACTTGAAATATACTATATAATGAAACAATGCCATTTTTTCATACTTGATATACAACTTATTTTAAAGAGATGTCTTTATTAAGTTGATTACAAAACTTTGTTTTCTTAATTTCATTCATTTTCAAGGATACGTTTAACAAAAAAAAAACTTGTAATCATGTGACCAATGAATAAAACCATGTTGACTGGCAATCACCTACCTACGCAGCCTTTTTCAAACTACAAAATTGTTCTACAAAAGGAAAAGGCAACAGCATTGATTGGCTAGCTGTCTCAGAATAACATCCCTTGTTCTGAGAACTAACGTTTCTCAGCGATTTGATAATTATTATGAGTTCCTAAATTGAACGTGATATTGCATTTTGAATCACAGATAAATTCAAACTATAATCGGACTGTATTGTGACGGAATAGCGTAATAATACTGGAGTTATACCTTTCGTTGAATAATATTCAAAAATGATGCATCACACATTACTTTTACCTTCTCCCTGTACTGAAAACTACCTTTTTCTATATGGTAACCTGTGAAGTTTAAGGGGAAAAACTATTTCAACATCGAAAATATACATTCTGTACCGTGCATCGGTTGGTAGGCAACTAATGCAAAATGAACTATTTCGTATTCGATTTGCTGTTTTGATAATTAAAACTAAGGTGGCTTAGACCGAGACCTTATCCTACCTCGGTCCATTTCAACCATCTGCAAAAGATATAAATTGATTAGAGATCCCTAAATCATCCCAAAACAGGGTTTGTACAGCTAGCACAATTTTTAAAGAACTATAGACTTTAACGATTTCTACCGCGGCCCACGGTTTAAAAATTTTATTGCTATAAGTTAATATTACAGAATTACCTTCAGCAATATAGTTTCAAGAGTTATTCTTGGAATAAGACAAGGCAGTATTCGTAAGACGCTGAAAAGTATATTACGTCGTACTTTTACAGGACACAAAACAGTCCACGACGATTACAACCAGAAAGTTTTTTTTGGGTTTTTGCATACTGACGTTTAACTGTTCTAACTGTTAAATTGTATAACCCGCAAGTTGAGACAATATTAAGGTACAACTTCTGCCGTTGGGGCTATGCTCCTCACGCCCATAAAGAATTTTAATTAAAAAAAGTACTGAGATGTATAGCTTATGTTAACACTACACACTGTTGTATAGAATTCTTTAGAAGGCTTGAAATACCTTCTCAGGGCTTTTCATTTGTGAGCTTTCAGTTTAAATTTATTAAAATCAAGACAAGTTTTTCCTCAATAAAGATATCGAAAATTGACTGGGTGCGTTGAAAAATAAGAAATAATGTCATGCATAAATTATATATAAGCGGATTCCTTTTCCTTCTTTTACTTGTAATCCTCTTTGTATAATATAGAGGCTTTCTCCGGTTCTCTGTGTTGTTGCTTCCTCAGCTCTCGTAGTTACCCATCACTAACTTATATAATTTCGATTCCACATTGAAGAGGTTTAGATAACTTATCAATATAACATTCGCTTTCTAGATACTTCTATAAAGTCCACGCCTCCAGATTACCCTAAATTTACCTCCTCTGACAAAATGTGGAAAACGATCACGAACTCCCAAATCGCCTAAAAACGATGTTAAGGAATGGTAAAATTTTTAGTTTTTTGCTAATCACTCCGCCCCCAGGCACCGATTTCCAAAATTACAGCAGCATTACCTGCTACCGCCCCCCAGCATATCGCTGCCCAAATTTCATCGTCGTTCATGCAGCGGTTATTTGAATTTGCGAGGCTAGAGAAATGCTACATCAAAAGAAGACAGACAGACCGACGAAAAAGAGTGACATGGATTTTCGTTATGTAGATATCATAAAATGCCCAAAACGCGTACTAGGTATCTCACCTTACTCCTTTCACTCATTAGTAATGCAAAATAATCAAGTAACTATTACAAAGTAATCGTTACTGATGGGTAACTAAGGACTAAGGGAAGGACTTGTTGCTTTCGTTCTCCTTACTCAGTCCTGAATCCGCGCCAATCAGATACACACATACAAACACATTATCGTTTGGGGTACATTACTTTATTTAACTTAAGTTATTTATCAGGGATTGCCTATATAGTCATTTATGTGTTGTAGTCCCTGTTTAAAAAAAATGTCTTCAAATATAATCTTTTTAAACCAAATATCTATCTTTGTAATACATACCTACTAAATATACTTGTCGGTCTACTTGGTCTAAAAAATGACGTCAAATGCCTTAACTCAGCACTTCCTACACATTATCAGTGCTAACAGAACATATACAGTTTCTCTATATCTACATAACCTTCATCAAAAATGTAAACAGTGATCCTCCGAAACATCCAAAAACGAAGTTTGAGTGATTATAAGGATTCCTCCAAGACTTGCAACAACAAAACACTGTTACCATTCCCTCTACAGTAATAAGTAGTAATACGGTGTCACAATCAAGTACATAGTTTCCAAGATACACGTTATAGGATTATATTATGCATCAAATTATTCCACACATTTAGAGTTCACAGACAACATTTGAATATGTCTAAAAGGCACATGAGATCACGAAAGTCAATTTTTTAGCGTATTGTAGGGTATTTTACATGTACCACAATTCTTTTAGTTTTAAAACCTCCTACGACCAACCACCCCAATTTCAGCCCCACTCAAGAAAAAGCAGAAAATGTCCAGGAACCCCTAAAATGCCTAAAAATTAAATTTGAGCTGTATCTATATTTTTAATTTTTTGTTTATCGCTGCGCCGCCACTGACACGATTTCTGAAAACCATATGCGCTTACCATCCTCGCCACGGTAATAACACTGTGTCAAAATCTCATTTAAATCAATCAGTACCTTCTAGGTTACACAATACAGAATACTCTTATATCAGGAAGTTCCTTGATTTCGGTAATAGCCAATAGCCAATGTTCGGATGGACCTAAAAAAGTGTATTATGCTGCTAAGTATTTCCTTTACAGGTCAATGGACAGCCTATTATGAATAAAACGCCCCACCTCCCAGCCACATTAATTTCATCCTCAGCCAAAAAAAAGTGGAAAATGATCAGGAACTCCTAAAACGCCTAAAAGCGAAGTTTGAGGCATATTTGAAATTTTTTGTTTTTTGCTAATTACGCCGCCGCGCATGACCCGATTTTTAAAATTATAGTAGCATTACCCACTACGACTCCACACTATATAGCTATCCAAATTTCATCATAATCCATACAGCGGTGACATGGATTTTCGTTATGTAGATATCAAATCGAAAATTTTCGCAATCACAATCCTCCCCTCACCTATCGCTTTGGGCAGTGAAAATAACTAAACTAAGATGAAAGTAGCATGTTTAAGCATCTAAAATACTCTTGAACATAAATCTAAAAAGTAACTAACGTAACGAGTAACGAATTCTGGGGTAACCAGTAACAAATTCTTAGTAGTGAGTCCTGAGATAGAAAGTAACGAGCCGTTACAAGTCCTTCGAAATAACTAAATTTTGCACCACTATCACCTATTGGTGTGGGGAGCAAAATTGCAACAGGCAGACAGATAGACCGGCTACAATACGAGTACTCTCTACGTCTACTGTGAGGGAAGCAAAATGCAGATAATTCCAATCGAATTATCAGGACTGAATGCCTCTGCTAGTGAACGAAAAGCTAGAAAGGCGCCTAGAATACCTTTTACTCCCGACTTCCAGAAAAAACAACAAGAACGAAACAGCTCCATCCGTCGCAAATTCCTTGGACAAATAGCGTTAACAAACCACGGTGGAGCGATGGAGCTCGTCTCGGTCGGCTTTGGGGAGGAAAAATCCGGTAATAAGCGGTCACGTCTCGGGATGAAAAAAGGAGAAACTATAAATTGGACCACTTGATTCGCCGTGACGTTTCAGTAAATTCCAGACGAATGTTCCTCAGTGAATAAAATATCAGGAGGACGGTGTTGCAGTTCAATCATTGTCCCGTTCTTAGAAGGGAAATCCCGCGATGGGCACGTGACTTGGTTGCGGACGCTGCGTCAGACGAGGGACAACGACATAGCCAGAGGCGTTTCCCAAAAAAACCACAGCGTGGGAAAGTTCTGTTTTCAAAAAAATGTTCGACGTCCCTAAAATTTATATCATTACCTACATAAGAGGATAAATCGTTATATAACGAGCCTGGTGCTGTCGTCGGTAACACCACGAAGGGGCGTACCTTAAAAATTGCCGAATTTGAGTTAAGTCTGTCAATGTAGCTAGTCATAAGTATACTTTCATATGACGAAAACGACATATCTCTATTGCTACATATGGACGAAATAGACGATGGGCGTAACTCAAATTGATAAAAGCAAAACACGACGAATAGGCGTAAGTTGTCTTACGCTCATTCGTCGTATTTGTCTACATGAATGAATCAGCTACGCCCTTCCACCGGCAGCACAAAAATAGGAAAATAATGTGTGCTTTTGGCAGAAGAGGAACGAACAAACATGCTAAATGATTTTCACGATACTGCATCTATACAGATACAGAGATAATACATACATAGCTCGTTTCGTTAAAAGTATGAAAACTAAGCAAAAAACAAAAAGTGAGGATGCCTCAAAACGTCTTAAAAGTAACTTTTATCTTCTACCGAAACCTGATTTCGAAAAAGTATCGGCCTGTAAAAATATGTTCTTAAGTACTTTTGGCATATCGGAGAAAGTAACGCTTACATCTCTGGCTAAGGTTAACCAAACAGGAATTGTTCAAAAAGATCAGAGAGAAGGCAGACCTGTACATTCAAAGAACAACAACGAAACATTGAGAAAAGTTCTATACTGGAGCCAATAGGAAAATTTCCCAGAATGGACTCGCGCTATTGCAGACAAAGTTCTTCTCGTGAGTACTTGCATCAAGACTTAACTATCAAGATGATGATGATAAGCTTGTTGATGAATAAGCAGGTAGAACAGAGCCAAGTCAGCTATTCTCTTTATCGCAATGTCTTTAAAGCTTTACTGTTATCTTTCCACCACCCTAAAAAGGACCAGTGTGGGCTATGTGTTACATATGGAGGGAGCAGAACTGCTAAAAAGGTAGAAATAAAAGACCGCTGCCATCAACATATAGCAGAATGTGGAGTGAAGGGCTGAGTAGACGTGGTTCATCGGAAATGTCGACATACCTATACCTGTAACAACGACTCCGAAGATATTAGTACTGCTTGTCTGTTTTCTGATGGATTTGGTGGACAGAGTAAGAACTCAATTGTGAGTGCGATGCTGTTACATGCGGTTACCACCTTAAAAACTATAGCGCGTATCTCCTTGAGCTTTTTTGAATGATACTATAGTCAGAGGGAGACTAGGCACACAGTGCAATAAAACATGTGATTAACAAATCTGAAGAATTGATTGTACCATCTCACATAGCGCCAGTCTTAAAACTGGCAAGGAGGAAAAATTCATATGTTGTTCACACCCTAGCTTCGAAAGACTTCTTGAATTTTAAAAAGCTGTCAAGTGATCTAAAAATACTCGCGGTAAGAAAGGATGATGACGGAGGTGCCATTCATTGGATACAAAGACGTGGGTTCATGGTAAATAGGAGTGACAAAATTTTTTTCAAAAATAGTCATCTGCAAGGCAACTATCAATGTATCCATTTGAAACGAACTGCAGCAAATAGCAGATCTGATCAATCTTACCTCAATACCGATTTGCCCAAGATATCGCTCAAACGATAAAACGACCTTATGGCATTGTGCAATGGGACACCTCCTGTTATTAAACTACAAGAGCTTGTTTCCTTTTGTCAGCAATTGCCGTTTTGTTAAGGTTTTTTGGTTCTTTTGGCCATTTTTTCAGGTTCAGGAAACTATGAAAAATTGTTAATTTGTACTCATTTCACATTACTCACCAGTGGTTGTAGCTTTTAGATTTTCGTCCCTTTGAAATATATTTGTAATTGTTTTTTTTGTAGAGAATAAACGTCCTTTTCATAGATCCTGTTATATGAATAAACTCTTTTTGACTTTATGCAGGTTTGAAAACAAGTATAAAATCCAATTTTGAAGTACCTTTTAGAACCTTTATGGAAGGCGTATCTCTCAGGAGATTGTACGTAGCAAGACGAAAGTGCGTATCTCTAAGGGCGGTTTTATCCTCTTTGATAAAAGCAAAGATAATAACGCTCTAGTCTGCATCATACTCTGATATTTGTACATCACTTCATGTTATTGGCGTTTTCTAAGACCAATAAAAGTTGATAATAACAAGCGAGATACATAATCAAAAAAGTAAATCTAGGCTTGTTTACCAAGACTTACCTAGTTTGTTTATGTTTAGCTTTTGCTCAGATTTTTGTTATATCGATCACGCGTTGTACCCCGTCAATTAGTGCACTAGCCGCTTTCAGTTTGTCGTAGTTAATTTTGAATTGGTAAATCCTAAAAGTTGATTCGATAATAATGTCATAATGTTCCACTTTAAGGATTTACCAATTTAAAATTGACAACGATAAACAGAAAGTGACTACTGCACTATCAAGCAGATACAGTGCCCAATCGATTTGACAAAAACTAGGTACCTCTTGATATACAAGCCTAGATTCACCTTCTCTCTTATTTTTCAGTTTTCTGAAAAAAATTATTTGAAAAAGTTGTTTATTTCAACGACTCCTATATACACTAAACAAATTTACAACTCAGGAATCACCCTGTAGAGCGTTCAGTGAAATTTTACCATGTGCTTCAAAATTTTTATCTGCTATTCGTCACTTTTAGTTAACGCAAATTATTAGACGCTCGCCACAGGAGCTTCAAACTTTTGTTACGGCACTGCTGCAACTTCTTGCATATACATATACAGGCTGCCCATTATGTATGGCATATAGTATACAGGGTGAGTTCTGAGTTGATACTTTTTCTAACTCTGTATAGAAGTCGTTAGAACAATCGATATACAAATTAATAAAAAATGTACATCTGGACTTGTTCATCCAGACGTACCCATGCCTTGTTGCTACAGTTGATGGCCCAACTGCATGTCTATATCTCAGTGGTTTGGGCACTAGATAGAATATTAAAAACACTGTCCGCATCAACATTGGTTTTGCTTAGCACGTATTCCTTTGGTGTTTGTGCCATCAATTGTGATAATAAGTTATAGTCTGTTTATGATTAGTTTTTTGCTCAAAATTTTGTCTTGTCGATTAGACATTACACCTGTCAGATATTGCAGTAGTCGCTTTCTATTTATCGTTATTTTAAACTGGTAAATCCTAAAAGTAGCACATCAATATGAAGGCAACTTTTAGGATTTGCCAATTTAGAATCAACTACTATAAACTGTAAGTGACTAGTGCACTAACTGATAGGCACAATACTTGATCGACAAAGCGAAATAGCTAAAAACATAAACAAGATAAGTGACGATACACAAGTCCAGACCTACTTTTTTTGAGTCTGTATCTCGCATATTTTTTAGTTTTTGGAAAGGAGTTTTTTTGGAAAACCTGTTTATTTTAACGACTTCTATACACAGTTTAAAAAAGAGTTACCTTAGTAAATAGCGGGGTAAATAGTAGCTATATAAAAACCATTTTCATACAAAGGTTGTTTAATACTCTATTCAGTTGCTTGTGTTTCAGAAAACAAAGGAGTGAGGAAAAACAGTTGACTTTTTTTCTTTATATAGTAATATCGCGTATAATTCATTAGGCTCATTGGACAGACTTTTCCCGTTTCAGTGACGTAACATTCTAGTACCCAAATACAAAAAATTGTTTAAACAAAAAATTAAAAACCTTATTATTTCTGTTAATTTTCTGATCTTTCACTATAGACTGCTGTTTTTCTTGGTAACTAGTTTATATGTGGTAACGTGGTACAGTATAAAAACCAGAGTTTAGTATAGGTCTACAATTTTTTAGACAATACTTGCACCAATCGACTACTGATGCTCAAAAAACTAAAAGAGGACACTTTCAGTATTAGAAATAAAAAATCAACTTACAGATTACTTCACAAGTCCTCCTGCTGCTAGAAATGTTCTGCTTCACAAACTTGGATGACCACTTTACACGCACCGATCTATTATTAAGTCACAACGATGTTTAATATGCAATCGCGCAATCAATGAGAATATTTGATAACTATGAGATCAAACTGCTAAGATTTGAACAGAGCACTACGCGAACCGGCGCGGCGTACGTGGAGTCGTTATGTTGAACTGCCGGTAAATAACTGAAAATAGTCAAAAAAACAGAGGACAACAAAGCATGTAATTTACTAGAGATGAGCAGTAGTTATTGCGGACAGATGATATCGATCTTCGGCACGATATGGTGGTCTCACAGGCGCTATGGTACAGGTTATCTACCACCTCCACCAAGGAAGACGTTCGAGTTTCCCTGGATCAGCGGAAATGCAGAAGATATAAATTCAATTGTCATGCATTATATTTTCAGTCTGTTGTTAGCATTCATAGCGTATACACGCACCTATAACCCTTGTATTTTGACAAATATTTTTTTTAAACTAATATACCAGGGCTGGTCAGTTAATTCAGGTCATTTCTGGATGAGAGTAGTAAAGGACCCCATCTGCTCCAGATGCTGTATTCATAGTCAGATGGTCGGACATACCAACTTTCGTCAAAACGTCTAGTAGGTTTGACAAGGAAGAATTTTGTAGGAGGCCTTGAGGGTTTTTGCATTGATTTCGTGGGCGAAACATGGTCTACTTCCCTGACTTCGCCTCCCCATCACTACTATAACTACGGTAAAAGGTATAATAGGTCTGTTTTTACAGCAATCACAAACTAGTCAGCGTCAATTTGATTGGCCAGTACTAGTCAGAAATAGTTTGACAACTGCAATGGGGAATACTGATTGGCTCTGACTGGTTTGTGATTTTCTGTAAAAACAGACCTATTAAAATAAAGGAATGAACGGAATGCAGTCATCGATAGATGTCCTATTTCTTAGCGCAGGAACTGTCTAGGCATGGGCCTTTTCAAGTTTATAGGGAAGGAATAGGGAGGGTGTTGGACGAAATATGCCTGCACTGCGAGGCGGAAGACACGGCCGAGCTTTCTCCGTTTCTGTGCAACAGATGGGGACCATACAGACAGGATACAAGTCAAAAGGGGTGAGCTAACCCTAGAGACTATGCTCCCGCAGATGCTGTTCAGCGTAGAAGCGTGGAATATCATACATGGGATGGTCAATAAAATTATCTCCGCAGAAAAGAAAGAGAAACGACTACAAGAGCAATTGAATACAGGCTAATCTGCCTGTTAGATATCATCGGAAAGCTGTACGAAATCCTGATAAAGCAGAGGCTGGAGAAGGATATCGAAAAGGCAAGAGGGCTCTCGCCATGCCAATTCGGTTTCCGCTCGGGGAGGTCCACCATAGATGCCCTGGAAACCGTAACGAGGATTGCGTAAGAAACCAAGAAGAAATGGTGTGCGTTGGTGTCGCTGGATGTCCGCAATGCTTTTAATACAGCCTGGTGGGGTATGATTATGGAAGAACTAGAAACTGAAGATTTCAAAATGCCTAAAGAACCTTATAAGCAGCTTCCTAGACTCCAGATCAATTTGCATTGCCGGAACTGAAATGTCTGTGACAACAGGGGTGCCTCAAGGATCTGCTTTAGGGCCGTTACTCTGGAAAATTCTGTATGATGGGGTGCTGAAGCTTTCGCTGCCCAACGGCGTAAAGACGGTTGCATACGCCGACAAAATGGCACTAGTTATCGTGGAAAATGAACACGTAGAGCTGGTTCACAAAGTCAAGGCATCGCTGTGCAAGATTGACAGGTGGATGTGCGGTCACAAGCTTGAGCTGGCTCCTGAGAAAACAGAACCAATTATAATGCGCCGCCCAAAGAGCAAGAGGGCTAACGTGGTCTTCCAGCTAAAGGGAGTACAGGTCCCAACAAGCAAGCCCATAGTGTACATCGGAGTCACACTGGATAAAAAGAGCTGTTATGGAGATCACCTTAAACGAGTAGTGATAAAGGCTGAGAGGAAGGCGGCAATAACGTCGCGACTGATGGCAAATTGAGGAGGCTCAGTAGCAGCAAAAGGGCACTACTGTGCCAGGTTGTACAGTCGGTCGTCCTATACGCAGCACCTGTGTGATGTAAATCCACGAAAAGGAAAAGGTATTAGAAGGTCATAGACAGCTTGCAGAGAAAGTATCTGCTAAAGGTGGCCAGTGCTTATCGCACGGTATCTACAAAAGCCTTGCAAATTATAACAGCAATACCACAATTATACTTACTGGCCGAAGAGAGGACATTGATCCGCCATGGTCAAGCAGGCAATGCGATAAGCTGCGCTGAGGCTAAAAGGCTGACAGCATGTAAGTGACATATGGAAGCATATGGAACGAGACCACTGATGTCGGACAGTGGACGAACGACTAATACCGTCGATAAAAGAATGGGCAGAATGCAGTCATCGGCAGACGTCCTATTTCCTAACACAGGTACTGTCTGGGCACGAGCCTCTTCGAGTGTATAGGAACCGGATAGGACGGGTGATGGGCGAAAGATGCTTGCCTTGCACTGCGAGGCGGAAGATGCGACCGATCATGCCCTGTTTGTGTGCGACCGATGGGGGCCGTACAGACAGGAGGCAAGTCAAAAACTAGATGGGAGGTGACCTAAGAGACTATGGTCCCGCTGATGTTGTCCAGCGTAGAAGCAGCAAACATCATACATGAGGTGGGCAACAAAATACTCTCCGTAGTGGAGACAGAGTAGCGGCTTCAATGGTAAATGGAGATTGAAAGTTATTCCTAAATGGTTTTTAATCATTACCTCATTTTGCACTGCGAAGAATATCGTTCACGATGATGCCCGGTGCAGAAAGTGATATAGCATGAGGTAAGAAAGAGGGAATGGGTTTTAGCCGGTCGGTCCATGATGACATATCGGATAGACGTGGTTGCGTTCATTGGACATGTGATCAGAAGGCTCAAGCTGGTTCAACGTCGGGCGGCCATACTCTGTCTCACAGGTCCGTGTGTGTGTGAGTGCTCCTGTGCTAGCGATAAAGCCGATTTACCTAAACCCTGTATAAAAAAACCTAGTAGTAGTACTACTACAACTTCCTCTAAAGACAGATATTTTTATCGAAATACCTAGGTATGATTTGAGAAATTCAGTTCTGTTGTTGCAGCTGTGCTTAAGGATCCAGTCTTGCATTTTCCCACGTCTATGGTCAAGCTGTACACTGAACTTCAATAATTATCAGGATGTCGTCCCGCTGTTAGGTCCTAAGCATACCAGACTGGCCGTAACGCGTGAGTAAGGACTCGATTTTCCGGCGCTATTCGGAAAATTAAATTTTTATCGACTGGACATCCTTCTCTACAGCACCAATAGTCCAGTAGTAAAGTGAACCTAGTTATCTAATTCACAGCATAATTTCTGGGTCCCACAGTTTTAAGACTTAGGAGAGTGTGTTTAAAAGTGATCATTACTAATCAGATATTTTAGTTAGATTTTCCGTTCTAGGAGATACAATAAATAGCTCTCTATGCGATATCAGTGGTCTCGCTCCATAGACTTCACCACTTGCTTGCTGTCTGCCTTTCAGCTTCAGGGCGGCATCTCGCATTGCCTGCTTGACCATGGCGGAACAGTGACCTCTTTTCAGCCAATGGTGGTATCGCCGTTATAACTTGCAATAGATAGTCTAGGCGCATAGCTGAGGGAGGGTTATCGGTTTAAACCCCCTTCCCGAAATTTCAAAAAACTTTCAATAGAAAATATCAATGGTTAAGGCGCAGTCACACTTTCAATGTAGAATATTTAATTGAGTATTAGTAACTAAGTACCAGCAAATCATAGCGAAATATTGGACAATATTGCTAGCGCGAAAACACGCACATGTGCGTCAGCATGAATTTCTAGCTTTTGGCAGTATGAAGAGAAACTTATAGTGTAGATGCTGGAGGGAAAAATCATGACAACACATGCATTGATACTCTAGATCTTCATTTCATCAAACCAGCAAAACAAAACAAAACAGCAACTCAATTTTGTGTAACATTTTGGCAACAAAACCAAAACATTCAGACAAATATATTGCTTTGTTGGTGTTTTCAGCAACTTTTCATTTTCGTGTAGCCGTTTGGAAAATGTCAGTGTTGATGCTTTGTCCGCGTTTCTGGAAACTCTATTGGTCTGATACGGGCTCAACTAGAAGAAAATAAAATAAACCCCTGGTTGTTTGCCCCGTTGATGTGAGCTACGGGCTATGCCGTGTGAGAAAAGTGTTGAAAATACATGCAAATCAGTTGAAGATTATACAGAGGTTAGGTATATATGTAATCTGATTATAAAATCGTTATAAAAGGGCAGATGCTGTAATGGAATTAGGAATATTTTGTGATGCTTCTTCCTAGGGTCCAATGGTTTGTATTATAATTTCATTGTCGGAACTATCCGTCCTTATACAGTTTTTAAATCTAGATCGCATTTCTCTACCAGTACCTACATTACGTTTTCGTAAACCTTTCAATAATTCCTCAATACAGCTTTTGGGTCGGTTCTTTAGGCTGTTAGATACCGTGCGACAAGCACTGGCCACTCCTAGCAAAGACTTTCTGTGTATACGGAATCTACTATGGCACGAAGAAGTTTCTATCAGCACTGTTCTATTCCGCCGCCAAGACGGTCGGAACGGCTGAATCGATAGCATGGAGAAAAAGGACGGAAATACAGAAGGCAATTTCAATTTGTCAGTGCTGGCCATTTTTCCGGCACCATGTACTTGAAATACACCCTCAGGGCTCACTCGGCCAGACAAGCGGCAAAAGTTTCTCTCCAAGAGTGATCAAAATGTGCCGTGTTTCGGGGTAAGGACGCATAAGTAGACAAAATGCTTTCCGAAAGAGAGCTTTTTCTGTGAATAGAGGATAAGCTGTTTGCGAACTGCTTTTTCTTTCGCAATAGAGGTATCCCCTTGGGGATTAGCTGTGTGTGTTGGGTGAAAATACTAAGCATTGTGCGTCTATGGGCCCACATGTTCTCTTTCCGTTTTCTACATCAGATTGATAATACAGTGGAAAGCAAATCTTGTCCCAGTTTTTTTATCATTTGATATAAAAGGTTCTTCGGATTTGGGATAAAGTATCGCAGAGATATTTTACTCAAAGACCCGACGTTTCGGCATTTATTTTACGCCTCCTTCAGGATTAGAATTCATATGAAGATAAAATATGTATATCTATATATATATATTGAAAAACTTTTGGGTTTTAGCGTCAATAATTCAGCCTTAAAAATTTAACAAAAATTTTGCACATCAAATTCACGACTAACGTTTAAAAGATTTGAAATATTGAAAATTTTATTGTAATTTTAACATTTTAATAATATGGAATGATGCCACTGGTCAAAAGTTCAATGTACTGGTTTCCAGTTTTGATTATCTTACCGAGTTGCGTTTCGTAAGAATTGTTCAAATCTTTTAAATATTAATTCCCAATTTTATGTGCAAACGTGTTTTGTGAATTTGTTTATAAAACTGAATTTTTAAAGCTAATACTCAATGTTTTTCAATGTGTATTTTTACTTATATGTTTTTCCGTCTTCATTATGAATTTTAGCCCAGAAAAAGGCGTAAAATAGACGCTGAGTAAAGAAACTCTGCAGTACTTTATCCCAAAAAGCCGAAGAACATATTCTATTAAATAATACTGGTTATGTTTGTTCAGTGGCTACATATATACAATCCTGGTTAGGTGAATTAGATCAGAATTAAAACAAAGACTTCTGGCGTAGGGATGTGGTTAGAGGCGTAGGGATGTGGTGACCCCATCGCCCAGAGGTGATGGTACACCTTGCACCGACGACGGTGCATCATATACTATTATCTCTGCAATCAGCCACAGGGGGAGAAGTGCAGTCACTTAGCTTCGCCCGCGGTGCAATCACCCCCACATCGGAATATTTCCGGGAAACTAGTAATAGGTTCCCGGAAATAGGCGGCGCCAAATGTCCTCACGGTTCATGTTCCGTCGCTGGGCTGATGTTCTCGGTTTCTCATAAGTGACAAATTGGATTAATTAAAAGTAAAAAAAATGCTCAATGGCTCTTCCAGGATCAAATGATTCCGGAGGTAAAATACCTGGCCGTTCGAATCTCCGGGTGCCAGGTGGTCGGGGGGAACATTAAGCGAAGTTTGTTTAAAGAATTGTGCTGCCACTCCTCGTGAGGCTAACAACAGAAGACGTCCTTCGCAGCAATTTCGCACTGACGACAGGCCCGAAGGCCAGAGAAACTTGTTCAGAGCCGACTTTACAAATATACGAGGTCTTGCCTCCAACATAAACTCTGCCCATCAACACCTTCAGGCAGAGAAGCCACACTTTCTGGCTCTTACGGAAACTCAAGTCGGCTCTTCAAAAATTGATAACTGCTTTAGATATCCTGGATATGACTTATACACCCGATTTAGACGTAGGTTTGTCGTATGCGTGTACGATAAATCTGGGCTTTCTTGTCATCGAGAAGAAGAGCTCGAACTGGAAGGATTTGACGTCATATGGCTCAAAATATCCTTCCAAAATCATTCCAAATTTATATGCTGCATTTATAGGCCACCAACCAGTAACAACTGCAAAGAGCTCTTCGAGAAGCTTTCAGCCACTGTGGGCGCGCTGCAATCAGATCACCCTCATTCAGAGATAGCCTTTCTGGATGACTTCAACGTTCACAACTCATGCTGGCTGAAACACTCAAACAAAACGGACGACGAGGGACGTGAAGCTGAAGCCTTCGCTATCAGCTGCGGCTTAGAGCAGATAGTCAAGGAACCAACAAGGATTCCCAGCCGCCACGGAGATTTTGCTAGTCTGTTGGACCTATATCTCACAACTACTCCAACGGTCTACACAGTGACGGTAACCGCCCCACTGGGATCGTCTGACCACAACACCGTCTCGGCGCTATGCAGAATGCATTCTCCAGATCTCTACCATGCAAAGCCTCGTCGGGTCTGGCATTACGGATCAGCAAAGTGGGACGACCTAAGGGAATACTACCAGTCCTTTCCCTGGAACGACGTCTGCTTCAAGTCACGAGACCCATCAGCTTGCGCCCAAGAAATAACAGAAGTATCAATATCCGGCATGGAAGCCTATATTCCTCATGTCGTCAAGCATCTCTCCAAAAACAAGCCTTGGTTCAATCAGCGTTGTAGAGATGCAGTTACCTCTAAAAACCAACATTACAGAGAATGGAGGAAAAATCCAAATGCTGAGAGCCACCGCAGTTTTATCGACGCCAGAAATCACTGTAAACGCGTGATTGACAGCATCAAGGCGGAAAAGAACCAAAAAATTAAGAACAAGCTCCTCTCATATCCTAGTTCGTCCAGAACATTCTGGTCTGTAGCTAAGGCTGTTAGTCAGAACTTTTCCTATTCGTCGATACCACCCTTGACCAGAGAGGACAAATCCATCGCTTCTGCTCCTAAAGAAAAAGCAGACATCTTGGGGAAGCTCTTCGCAGCCAATTCTACTGTAGACTTTCAAGGAAGCACTCCGACCACCACCATAAGGGTGAACTCGAGAATGGCAGAGGTCAAATTTCAACATCGAGATGTAAAAATCATCCACCAATAAAGCTGCTGGTCCTGACCAAATTCCAGCCATTGTCCTTAAACGCTGTGCCGCTGAGCTTGCACCTATTCTTTGCAAGCTCTTCAAACTTTCGTATCAACGAGGCGTGTTTCCCGCTTCGTGGAAGATTGGCTGCGTACAACCCATCCCTAAGAAAGGCAAAAAAACTGATCACACCAATTATAGACCTGTGGCTCTTCTCAGCATCATGTCTAAGGTTATGGAGACTGTCATTAACACACAGCTCCTGAAATACCTGGACAACGATAACATCATAAATGATCGCCAGTATGGCTTCCGTAAGCACAGGTCTACAGGTGACCTCCTTGCCTACGTCACTCACTTGTGGAACAGAGCAATAGACAATCATGGCGAATTCCGTGTTGTTGCACTTGATATATCGAAAGCTTTCGACAGAGTATGGCATGACGGACTTCTGGTCAAGCTTGGTGCTTATGGACTACCACCTGGCCTGCGCCAGTGGCTGAATAGCTTTTTGAACGACCGATCTCTGTTTGTTGTAGTCGAGTTCATCAGACGTATTTTCAATAAACGCCGGTGTTCCTCAGGGATCTGTCCTATCCCCTACACTGTTTCTGCTGTACGTCAACGAGCTGCTGGAAATAACATCCAATCCAATCTACAGCTTCGCAGATGACAGTACATTAGTGTCGTGCATGGAACCAGGCAAGCCACTATCATCCCAGGAGACGGTACGTCAGCGACAGCAGCATGCCCCACAGATCAACGCAGATCTCAAAACATATGTCGAGTGGGGATTAGCAAATAAAGCACAGTTCAACGCACAAAAAACTCAGGCAACAACACTTACGAAGAAGTCTCACGATGGCTTACCAACCGTGGAAATGGAGGGTCACCCCATAGTCGAATCACCTTCCGTCAAGCTTTTGGGAATCAACATCAACAATAATATGTCCTGGCACGACCACGTCGTCAGTATTGCTAAAACGGCATCCCAGAAGCTTGGAGTTTTGTTCCGCTGTAGGAAGTTGTATACACCAGAGCAACTGCTGCTGCTCTACAAGGCACAGGGCCAAACATTGCTGGAGTATTGCTCCCATGTGTGGTGATGCGCTCCGAAGCACTCTCTAAAGCTTCTGGACACTATACAGAAAAGAGCGATTAGACTAATCGATACGCCTAACTTCACAAAGGACCTCCACAGCCTAGAACATCGAGGGTGGATGGCTGCAGCGTTTCAAATCTAACGTGAACCGTTACTTATCCTCTCGCAGCGCTTCTACAGCGCCATATGCTTTCAGCCTTTGCGGGAGGCCGACCATAAAAAAATACGACGTTGAGACTAATATGCACTAATCCTCAGGCGTCAGAAAGTCAAAGTTTTCATCATGTGAAAGAGCATAGTAGGAGTATGGCTAGATATTAGTTAAATCACTGCCCATAAATAGATTCAAAGAAAATTCGACGGCACAGAACACGTTACACATACCTATCCTAGATTGAATTGCAATGTTACCAATCCTAGACTGGACTATAAGACTGTCAATCGCACCTTCTAGACAGATAGGCATCACAGGTGCAATGAGGACGACGCCACCTGCAGCACTGGAGGTCCTGCTCGGACTGCCGATGGTGACAACCTGGATTAGGATGACAGCGGTGGCAGTGCATCTGAGAATATGGACCTCTGGTAACCTGCACATAAAGGAAGAGGCGGTTGGCCACGCAAATATAGCCAAGCTGGCGGACGAGCTTCAGGAGCAGGGTTGTATATAGAAAGTCGAAGTACGGGACAATTACTATTTACACCATGATTTTTGAAGCAGAATTATATGAAATACTCTCTGCTGCATACAATGACGAGTGAGAAAGGGAAAAGAGCAGAAGGTTTACATCTGTTCTGACAGTCAGGCGGTTCTAAAAACCATCCGCGGGCCCAGAACTAGGGCACCTCTGGTTCAGGAGTACGTGGAGAGACTGGAAGAGCTGGCGAGAGTGAAGAAAGTTACCTTGATGTCGGCACTGAGTCATACGGACGCTCTTGGTAATGAGGAATCCGACAGACTCGCCAGAGACTGCTTGTTGGTCCAGAGCCGCCTATAGGACTAAGTAAGCAGCAGGTAAGGGATACAAATAAGCCAAGGATTTCATAGCCGGGCTGAACACATCTAAGTCAGCATGGCTACGGAACCAACGCCGATGGGCAATCAGAAACATCGTGGGTGCTCTGACAGGAAATTGTAAGCTCAGGCGGCATCTATCTCTATTAATTAGGAATAGAAGAAGAGTCGCAACTGTGGAGAGGCCGATGAAACGGCCTACTACTACACTTCCTTGCGGAATATGAGTTGCTGGGCGGACTGAGATATGAGATCTGATAGACTTCAGACAGAGGAATTACCCTCCCTAAGCTGGGCCGATGATGACGTACTGGTTTTTGCTAAAAGGTCGTGAAGATTTGGTAGGGAGTGAAAGGCAGATAGTGGTCGCTGAGGGGTTATATTCGGGGATGGCAAAAAGAACCTACTGGGGCCTACTTGCCAGGCGCGGCCGTCCAACAGCTACTGCTACTGGTACTACTACTGATAGACAGATTTAAGAGGAAAAGATGGTTGTCGCTACAAGGCAAGGCGAAGAATTTAGTAATAAGGTAAATCAGTACATAATAGTAGTAGAGATCTTTATTTAGCTATTAGCTATTCAAATACATAACAAAAAAAATATAATAAATAAATTATATGATTCTATTTTGTAACAACCCTTTGACTCGCTTTTTGAACATAAAAATAGAAAAATTCTTCATCTCACTCGGTAGTCCATTATAGTCCACTACTCCTTTGTAAAACACAGAACTTTGTGTCCTTGATTTTCTAGCTTGCTTAACAATATAATTTTATTTACCTCTAGTGTCATACATATGTACATCTTCAAATTTAACTAGAATATGTTTCAAGTAGTCAGGAACCAGATTTATATGAATTTTATGAACAAGAAGTAACATGCTATATCTTACATATGCCGTCACATCCAACCACTGTAATTTTTTAAACATACTGTCTACTGAAGTCCTATAATTACATTGCAAAATACATCTCATAGCTCTATTTTGTAGAATTTGTAACCTTTTCAAATCACACTGTTTTGCCATGTATATAATAGTCGTGCAATCGTTGAAATGTGGCAAAATTGTTGTATTACACACCAATTTCCTCGAATAAACTGTTAAAAACTTACTGACCCTCCGCAAAAACCCAATTTTTTCCCAACTTTACTGCAAATGTAATCAACATGCTTCTCAAATTTCAAATCTGCATCTACTATAACCCCAAGATATTTAATTTCTTTTACCATCCCAGTAACCTCCCCACATATATTAAAATTTAAATTTCCCTGTTCAAATTCCAACTTTACCCCACTATTACCTATTATCATGCTTTTTGTTTTTTTAACATTTAACATAAGTTTATTTTTATCTAACCAGTCTTTTAGCTTTTTTAGTTCAACATTCATCTTTTCTGCTAGTCTATTTGCTTGCGTTTCTTCCAGATATATTATGGTATCATCAGCAAATAAATGATAATTCTGTAAATACATACTGAATATCATTTATATACATAATAAACAATAGGGGCCCTAAGATACTCCCTTGGGGTACACCAAAATTAACATCTAATTGTTCTGATACTGTTTCTTCTAACTTAACTACTTGTTTCCTATTACTTAAGTAATCTTGTAACCATTTACATACGTTTCCAGTAACACCATATATTTTCAATTTTTCAATAATTTTGCACCTATCAGCTGCTGCCAGTGGCGTCTCTCTCTTTGGTTGCCGTCACCTTCGGGTACTAGATGGCGCACCGGCAGAATTCCTTCTGTCTTACTCGCACATCTTTCACATGTTTATTAAACATGGAAAAATTGATGCTCTCTACTTTCGTCAATCGACCTATGGCGCACTGATGATCGCTAATAAGCGTGAAACAGCTGTCTGCGTACTGGTGGATTGACGGAGGTATAGAGCAACCCTCCTACTATCATCTGTTGCTTCCTTCCATTGATTTATGATGTACTGTAATGCAGTTTCACAACTATAATCATCTCTGAATCCTGACTGAAATTTACAAAGTGAATTATTTAATGTAATAAATTGTTTTAGCTGAATGTAGACAACTTTTTCTAGGATTTTCTCCAGTGCAGGCAATGTATTAATTGGTCGCATATCTTCAGCATTTATACTGTTTGCTACTTTTTTTATAGGAGTTATAGTTGCTACTTTCAGCATATCAGGAAAAATACCTTTTTCTAATGAACTATTAATCAAATTTAATAAGGGATCAGCGACCAGGTCAAAATGATTTTTGAATACAAACATTCCTATATCATCTGGACTATATTTATTTGGTAAACATAAAATTATAGAATGAAGTTCATTTTTTGTTAAAAGTTTGAAGTCAGAAAATTGGTTGCAATTGTCACTAGGCAAATTAAAAATAACGTTTGTGTTAGGGATAGAATTGACAATATCACTAATGCTTTCTACAAAAAAGTGATTTAGTTTTTCTGCAATAATTTCTTTATCACTGACAATAACATCATTAAATCTTACAACTGTAATCAAATCCTTATTATTTGAAGAAACAAGGGCTTTTAATGTTCTCCACATTTCCTTTGAGTCACCTTTACACCCGTCTATTTTTTGTTCATAATAATAACGTTTTTCTTTTCTTAAGGTATCAACTACGCTATTTCTTTTACTTTTGTAATCCTCCCAATCCACATCAACACCAGTATACTTGAATTTCCTATATGAATTATCTCTTTCTTTCATAGCCTGCCGTACCTTATCACTGAACCAATGTTTTTTGTTTCCACCTACCATTATTTCTTTTTTAGGCATGGACTCATCAATAATGTTCCTAATCCCGTCACAAAGACTGATATATTTCATATTCAACTGTTTTTCTCTATAATCAAAGGAGATACTTTGCAATTTTTTGTTGAATTCAGACACGTTACTCAACTTGCTTCTTCTAATACACTTTTTACCCTGTAAGACATTATTCAACATTTTTATTTGGATTATCCTATGATTCGAAAAGCTTGATTCATCTAAAACAGATGCTTCTAAATCAAATGAGTTAGTGATTACTAAATCAGTTAAACTACTACCATTACTCCAAACATGAGTCGATGATGTCACTATTTGTTTAAGACCAAAGTCAGAAATAGACTGCTTTAATCTCTTACTATAAGTATTTTCCGATCTCCAATCGATGTTAAAGTCTCCTAGCAAAATAATGTTATCATATTTGTTTTCTGATATTAATTCTTCAAGCAATCCGTCAAGAAAATCCAAAAATACCGCGTCAGATGCGTTTGGGGAATGGTATATTCCAACTAGAACAAAATTAGTACTATTGATTTTTACCTGAATCACACAGCACCACACATTTTTTTCAATTATACATTTCTTAATAGTACTATACCTCAAATCAGAGCTTATGTAATAGATAACTCCACCTGTATGCCTGCTATGTGAGTCAAGTCGTAATAAGTTATAATTTTCTATACATAACTCGCGTTCTTCTATTTCTTCTGTCACATGGGTTTCCGTTAAGCAAACAACAGCAGGTTTATTCTTGCATATAAAATATTTGATTTCATCATAATGACAAACCAGGCTTTGGCTATTCATCATGTATATATGGCCATTGAGGGATGTTGTGTTGATACCTCTTCTAAACGTTGGTGGCTATTTATTCTTGTTCTCACCTCCATTATCTGGATACTCAAATGTTTGCTGAACATCTCTTAATACTCTTCTGTATGCAGCACAATCTTTACTGTATGCAGGATGTTCGTGGTTTATATTAGGTATTCTCAATGTTTCTGACGCAAATTTACAATTTACACAGCAATGTTGATTCGCCGTGCACTCGACAGATTTATGGTTTCCAGAACATTTTGGACATATATTGCTTTGGCTTCTGCAATTTTTGGCTTGATGCCCAAATTTCCAGCATTTATAACACTGCAGTATATTAACATTATCGCAATAATAATATGCCTTCCAGTCCAAATTTATAACTTCTTTTTGTTTTATTATACTGTATTACTCTGGATCTAACTCGAGAATAACTATATTCATACCTTTTCTGTTTTTATATTTATTCAGTATTTTTATCTGCCGTTTTTCTTCATCTGTTATTATTCCGTTCTGAAGAATTATTTTCTCTACTAATTCAACTCCATTTTCAACTATAGATTGTTTAACATTGTATATCTTGATTTCAGGCTTTTTCTTCTTTGGAACTATCACTTCATAGTCAGTACCAATCTGCCTCTGAACACTATCACAAATATCTTCTATTTCTTGATGAGGATCACTACACTTTATAGCTACTCCTCCGTTTCTTAGTTGCCTTACACCTGACACAGTAGCCTGCAAAGAACATGGATCTACAGTTTCTTCAAGTTTTTTCCTTGTTTCCACACTGGGTTGATCTGCTTTCTTAGGTTTTATAACTATAACATCATCCTTTCTCTTTTTTACTGCATCATTGTATCCAGATTTTACATTTGTTTCACATTTATCTTTGAGTTCTTGAAGTTCACGTTTTAGAAGTTTAATGATTTCATTTTTATTCTCTATTATTTCTTCTTTGCATTTTATTACCTCCCTATATAGTTCATAGGAGTCCCCAAGTTTGCACTTGGAACAGTGGAAATTTAATACTCTGCTAGATACTAACTGAAGCACTTTCACTTCCGATGATGTAAGTTCTCCACATGCTTTGCAAAATAGACTACTACATCCATCACATTCGAACGCCTCCCTATTTTTGTCTTTGCAGAGGGAACAAGACATCTTTGCATACAAATTTTTACAAATCCGGTCCTGTTTATTCTATTTATCGGTATCTTCGGTGTGTAGACACGTTTTTTAACGAATTCCATAAAAAGCAGGTATCGTGAATTCCACAGTTGGTTTTCTGTTAATTACTTATCAATTATTGGATGTTTCCATATAATTTTATTATCACTGGCTTCCCCATAATTTTACCGTCACAACGGTGTAACACAACACTATTTTTGTTAACTATTTACTACAACTATTTGTGTTTATAACAGAGCACAGATAAATCACTGTCTGGTGGTTGTACCATATATCCAGCCATAGCCATAATGAGACTGGTTGTGTGACTTATTTCAAAGCTAGAATTTTATAAAGCACAAAATGAGTCATGAAAGCCTTATTTTTAGTGTATCTTCGCTCAAGCAGGCTTTGACTAAACGTTTCGCGTTTGTTATAAATTAATAATTGAAGTGTATAAACCTTTCACCGCCAAGCTCCAATTAACTTTTAGTTATTGAGATGCTCGGTCGAAATTGACACGCTCCGCCGCCCTGGCGTCAGCGCACTTCGCGGCTTAACGTTTCACCAACACGAGTGGCTGGCATCCTCAGAGGCTGTTACCCATCCGGCGTGTTTTCAGAAACTGAGACCGTGGCACCGGGCATTAGCAATTATTTGTTTGTTTGAACGGGGATGACACATTCTTTGATATATGATCATCAAATCAGAACTTAGTACCAAAGACAATTCCTTAATCTCTAAAGTATATGTAACAACCTTACACTTTTTGACATTTGAAGTGAGCAAATTCTTTTGGCACCAACAATAAACTAAAGTCAACATTCTTTAAGGCTCTAGTTTAATGAGTTGCACCTAAATACATCTAAGAAACAAAAAATCAACAGTACGTTCCACGATCCGTAAGATAAGGAGCAATTTAAGGACAAATGTGGGTTGCAGTAAGACACCGACTAAAACTATTCCTGCTGGCAGCTGATATATTGGGATCTTCTCCTGTCAGGGCCGTTACTTTTTAGACGGTGGCCATTTCCCGGAACGGTGGCGGCGGTGAAATGATTTATCTTCTGGATATCTATCCGGCGCCCAGAAACGATGGAATTTTCCATTTTTATTAGGTTTGCGATCCATTTCTTCCTTAGTCCGCGGTTATTATATTTTTTCGGGGTTAATTCCAGTCTTCTGCTTTATTGGAGTAGAGGAATTTATGATACCAGTATCTGGCAGGAGCTTTGTTGTACAGGATGTAGTGGAACGGAGCATTGATCAGAAATGTTCTCGCGACTTAGATAAAAATGGCATTGCGGATTATGCTGCATCGTCATTTTGGGATTACTAATGAGTTAAGTTATGCAGTGGTTACAACTGACAAAAATATCTTTATTGCTTTCTTTGTTCACAAGATCTTCTGGTCCGAATATTGGAACGCTGTTACCTGAATCTAAAATGTAATGTGGTAGAGCCAAGTTTACTGGATACATTTTTATTGCTTTGAGTATCGTTAGAACTGTTGAATATAGCCCGTGGAGGAAAAGTTAGAAATGATATGATATACAAATATCTAATATACATTCTTGTGCAATGACTCTAAATCTTCAACTAAAGAGTTTTAACGTGAAAATTAAAAGAACGTATTTGTAGGATTTATTTTGGACTTTGGACAACGTCGCTAGTCTGTATACCAGTTCCATTTACGTTCACGTCCTACTACTACTCGTCGTTAACTGTCAAGGCGGTCCGGAGGACCTTTGCCTTTATGTCACAGTTCGTCAATCAGTTTGTCATCCTGTCGGCCTGGTCACCCAGAAACCAGACAATGTTATAGAGAAAAAAAAAGAAAGGGAGGAAAAAAGAGAGGAAGAAAGAAGAAGAGCAAAGAGAGAAGTGCAACTGTTAAAATAGGCATCGTTAAAATAACTAGGGTAATGAATTTTGATGCTCTAAACACAATTTTGTTGGGATCGGATATTGCTAAAAAGGGAATTTATATGATCTAAAATTCCACGACTTAATTTTGGTTACAGTGCAAGCCGCGGCCTGGAATGTTTGCGGACTTGCTCGACCGTGTAGTCCACTGAGTCGCGCAGCAAAGGGTTGCTATGCGATTCCGCTTGTCCATAGCGCCGCTGCGCCTATGTTTTCATATAGTCCTTTAAGTAAGGAATATCAAGATCTTTATGCAGGGTCTCGTTTGAAACATACCAAGGGGCATTTGTAATAGTTCTCAGGATCCTACTTTGGAGTACCTGCAAAACTCGCATGTGCGTCTTAGCTATAAAACACCAAGCCGCACATGCGTAAGTAATTGCAGGTCTAATAATAATTTTGTACAGCCGAATTTTGTTAACCAGACTTAATTTTGAAGTTCTACATAGCAAAGGATAAAACTGTCGTAATGTAATTTGGAATTTTGTTTTTAACATCTCAGTCAGGTACCAAGGTACCTGACGCAAGAGCTCCACCGTAATAGAGTACCGTTAATAGAGACCTCTGGCGGGGTGCCGCGACGCTTTTTGGTACAGTAGACAGCCTGCGTTTTAGAATGGTTGATTTTGATAAGCCACCGATCCGCCCACTCTAGTACTTCATCCACCGCTGTCTGTAGCCTGTCATGGACTAGGTTGCTAGACCATGACTGGGCCACTAGTGCGGTGTCGTCAGCATAGAGATAAACTTCACAGTTGCTGGGACTAGGGACGTCATGAATGAAAAAAGAGTAAAGTATTGGTCCAAGGACCGAACCCTGAGGAACACCGGCCTTGACAGGCCGTATTGTCGACAACACATTGTCAGTTTTGATCCGAAATTTCCTTCCTTCTAGAAAGGATTTCAACAGTTTTAGGAGCCGAAAAGGAAAGCCCTTTTGGATTAACTTATAGAGGAGGCCCTCATGCCATACTTTGTCAAAGGCTTTCGATACATCTAGAAGTAAGACACCAGTGCTCTTGTCTTCGGTAAATCCCCCGGTTATACGCTCCACCAGTCTGACTGCCTGCAGCTCAGTGCTATGTTCAGACCGGAATCCGAAATGGGCGTCAGGAATCACGTTAGGATCCGACGAAAAATTCTCAAGGTGACGGAGAATCACTTTCTCGGCGAGCTTTGAAGGTGCTGACAGCAAACTAATGGGACGATAATTCTGGGAAAATATCGAACCTGCTTTCTTTGGGATCATGATGACTTCAGCAACCTTCCAAGCCTTGGGGAAGTATTGAGTCCTGAGCATAGCGTTAATTATTGCCACCAGATATGTCACGGCTTTTGGCGGGAGTAGCTTCAACGCCTTGTTAGTGATCTGATCCTCTCCAGGTGCTTTCCGTACCTTGAGGTCTTTAATATGGCCGAGAAGCTCTGCTGGTGTGCAGTGAGGAATCATTGATGATTCCTCTGTTGTGCTATGCAGAGCTTCTGTGGAGGAATCTTCCGAAGAAGTATCTTCGAAAGAGGATCCACCAACAGAAGCATTGTCACCGTCCCCACCATTGGCCCTGGAGTACCTCCTGACAGAACTTACAGTTTGTCGCTCCTCATCGAGGTCATTATCAAGATCATAATTGGGTGAGAACTGATTTTCCATAGCATCAGCAAAAACCTCCACCTTATCACTAGTCGTAAAGGCCATGCCTCTAGGACCATGAGTATGGGGAAGTTTTTCCCGTTTGCCATTTCTGAGCGCTTTCGCGACTTTCCATAGGGGAGCACTTGAGTCGAGCATTCCCATTAGAAACTCGTTCCATTGCTCGTTGCGCAATTCGTGGAGTGCGTTTCTCACTTCATGGACAAGATTCGTCGCTCTACGAATGTCATCAGGATGACAGGACCTCTTTGCTTGCTTGATAGCAGATCTTTTATCCGAAATTTTTTGTCGAATATCGGCTGGAAGGAAAGGTCTACCCAGGCGCTGCACAGGATGCACCGCTGCGCGTTGTAGAGCGTTTTGAACGAAACTTGTCCACTCCGCTTGAGCGGCATCAATTCCATTCTCATCAATTATGATCGGGATACTGGGAAACTCTCTGAGGAGAGACTTGTATAGCTCCCAATCAACGCGTTTTCTTGAAGGAGTTTGCTCCTCCAAGTTATGCTCATTCCCCACCTCCAAGATGACAGGCAGATGATCGCTTGAAATATCATACATGACCCTAGAAGTAACACGGAATCTACAATTTCTAGATATTGCGAAATCTATAACATCAGGTGCTTGCAAGTGGTTAAAAGGGTGATGCGTAGGCTCCTCAATGCTGTGGATGAGGCACCCATTTCGCATCACATGATTGTATAGGCGAACACCGCAAGTAGAGTTAAGCCTTGAGTGCCATGCGCGATGTTTGCAGTTGTAGTCCCCAGCAGCGATAAGAGCACCCGAGCAGTCCAGTAGAACTTCAAGGTCAGCCTCTCGCAGCCTGAAACCACACCTGACATACACCGATGTGATTTTCAATGGGATACCTCCAGCCATATTTATTACAACAGAAGCCGCTTCAATGCTTTGCATCTCAGCGTTGCTGCTTCTATGATAATCAATACCACGTTTCACCAGCACGGCCAAGCCGCCGCCGCGTCCAGTTAATCTGTCAGCGCGTATGACATCGTAATTCGGGCAAACTAAGCGGTCTCCAGGATTTAGCAATGTCTCCTGCAGCAGAGCTACGTCTATGCATTCATCCAAAAGAGCTTGATGAAATTCACGTCTTTTGGGGATGTCCTTTAGTCCCAAACAATTCCAAAAGAGAATTTTGATGAATGCAGGCTGTCTACTGCTATACCTAGCCATTTAGTGGCTGAGGAAAGATCGCCTGCAAAGCCTGAGTGGCGCTAATCAGGGGACTGATTATTTGCTGTAGCGACCTTAGCGCTGTTGCTAGGTCCACGTTTTGAGAAGTCAAGGAGGAACTTTGAGCAGGAGGGGCGGACAAGGGTGTGACATTGGCCGCTTCTGCATAGGATTTATTACGCCTTTCAGTGATAACCTGGATGTTCCTTCTAGGAGTATACCTACATGTCGGGCTATTCGCTGAATGCCCCTCACCACAGTTTGCACATTTGCGCGCCTCTTGCTCTGTTATAGGGCACAAATGTGTCATGTGGTCCTGAGCACATTTGACACACTTAGGAGACGCAGTACAATATGACTGCGCGTGTCCATATTTCTGGCAGCGATGGCACTGTCCAATGAGTCGAGAATTCTTTTGAACTTCGACTCTTATCGCTAGGCCCAGCAGTTCGTGTTCATTGAATACTTGCTCGGACTTCTCTATCTTTGGCAGTATCACCACCGCCAAAGGCATAGGCACGCCTCCACTACGTTTGAGGCGGATAATATGGTGAGGGGAATAGCCTTTCTGCTCTAATTCCTCCTTGATATCATTTTCTGAAAAGGATGCGGGGATCCCTCTGATAACTGCGTGGATATTTCTTTCAGAGGGAAGAGGAAACGTATGATGTGGGACGTTTTCCTCTTTGAACAAACGAATGATTTTTCTGTAGTCATCTTCCGACTTAGGAAGAATGCGAATCCCCGCATCGACGGCTACTGCACGTTTTATTTTGATGCCAAGACTAACAAATTTGCCATTAAGTGTCCGCTAACCAGTCACCACTCGTAGGACTATCGGAGTGACACGACGTTGTTTGGATGACAGCTCCGGTGTCACTTGGGTTGCGCGGGTTGGTGTAGACGTAATATCACCAGCCAAATGAGTATTCACGTCAGTATTTTGCATATGTAATGGAGGTGTGACTGGATGGCTTTGTTGTATAGAAGCAGAAGGTTGCAAAAGAGACTGTTTAGTTGTAGGACATAGGGAATCAGGAGTAGCAGGTTTTGAAGGTAAAGGCGGAAAGTCGTCTAGAGAACGTACTGTTCGTCGTTTACGACGTGGAACGGTGGAAAATCCGTCATCTTGAGTGCTGTTTTCGTCCTCTGTGGCAGTAGAGTTATTTGTGGGCGTTTGTCTGTCAAGTTTTCTTTTTGTGTTTGAGCTGTCAAGTGGAAAGGAAGGACTTAGTTGGGAAGTAAGAAGGCTCACCTGGGTGGTCAGTTTCTCAATCTGTTGTTGTAAGGTGGTAATTTGAGTAGTTTGTTCAGCAATCTGCTTCGCCTGGTCCTGGATGATTTTGTACAGCAGTGACTTTTCATCATCGTCGGTTTTGACAGCTGGTGAATTTGCTTCACTTTTCTTTCTTATTTGGGTGTTTGCCGGGTGTTCTGTACTGGGATGGATGGCGGGATCCCCAGTTGATCCATCAGAGTCGATCTCCATTCAAAAAAGCTAGTTTTCTCAATACTATTTTAAAAACTTTCTGGAGCACAAATTAGTGACGTTTACCAAGAATGCCCTATACAGGGCGTTGCGTTCACGTCCTTTTCTCATTCATAATTTGCTGTTGTTGTTGTTATGTCATTTACCCACACATTCTCCATTATGCGTGTGTGCATATATTTTAATATATACCCGCCATCCTGAATCAGACACCTTTAAAAGGTAGGTAAAATAGGATTCAATTAGAGTTTGAGGTTACAAAGTTTATACATACGAGACAGCCATTTGGATTACCCCGCCGTTCCCCTCTACCCAATGGCCACCTTTTTAATGTTCCAATGTAAACAAATATACAAAATATGGAATATAGTATATACCTCAATAAATAGTGATTGTATCCTTTTCTATATGAAATTTATTTAGATGTCCCATAATACAATAGTATCCAGTTGTTTTTGTTTCAGATACAAATGAGTAATCAAATTCCTTTTAAATAGCAATACCCTTTCATTAGGTTCATTTAATAGATTTTTCTCTCTTTCAACGGCTTAATAGTATTATGTTAGTATCCTGGTACAAGAAAATATTTAAAAGACACTATAATCTTTATTAAGTTTACTCCATCAATGACTCTAATCTATTATGTATCTACCAGTTTTCGGCAGAACCGTTTTAAAGTCTTGCTAACTACTGGCTGACTAGTTCTCGATTGGATGATATTCATGAGAAATTTCATATGTGCTCCTATTTCCGATCCCATATCCGACTATAATTAGGATTTCCATGCGTTCAGGTTCTGCTAAATGAATCATTTCTTTTGTGATTCTCTTGAATATTTGTTGTTTGTATATTTTCTATTCATTCCTCACTATTATACAGTGAAGGCCAATAAATATTATTATTATTACCTTATCAACAATGTCGGACGTATTGACATATAACAATAAGCTTCTTTAACATTTTACTGGCCTAGTAACGGATATCAGATATCTAGAGAAATATTATTGATATACAAACTTAATAAAGTTTTTAATTTTTTTAAACACTTTCTTGTGCTTTTTTTTTATGGTCGGCCTCCCGCAAAGGCTGAAAGCCTATGGCGCTGTAGAAGCGCTGCGAGAGGATAAGTATCGGTTCACGTTAGATTTGAAACGCTGCAGGTTGTAGCCGTCGGGAAACAAATTCCCCGGCAGCTGATTCCACAGCGTCGAAGTTCTCCAAAAGAAGGAATGCTGGAGGAGACTGGTTCGGGGAGTAAGGACCTCGACCTGGTAAGGATGAGCTCGCAGAGCTTCTCTAGTGGTCCTGGTTCGGACGGCCTGTGGTGTTATTATCTGAGAGAGCTCACTCGAACATCTTCCGTGATAGAATCTGTAAAACAGGGACAGGTCAGCCACCCTCCTTCGATGTTCCAGGCTGTGGAGGTCCTTTGTGAGGTTAGGCGTATCGATAAGTCTAATCGCTCTTTTCTGGATAGTGTCCAGAAGCTTTAGAGAGTGCTTTGGAGCGTATCCCCACACATGGGAGCAATACTCCAGCGATGGTCGGATCTGTGCCTTGTAGAGCAGCAGCAGTTGCTCTGGTGTATACAACTTCCTACAGCGGAACAAAACTCCAAGCTTCTGGGATGCCGTTTTAGCAATACTGACGACGTGGTCGTGCCAGGACATGTTATTGTTGATATTGATTCCCAAAAGCTTGACGGAAGGTGATTCGACTGTGGGGTGACCCTCCATTTCCACGGTTGGTAAGCCATCGTGAGACTTCTCTGTAAGTGTTGTTGCCTGAGTTTTTTGTACGTTGAACTGTACTTTATTTGCTAATCCCCACTCGACAATTGTTTTGATATCTGCGTTGATCTGTGAGGCATGCTGCTGTCGCCGACGTACCGTCTCCTGGGATGATAGTGGCTTACCTGGTTCCATGCACGACACTAATGTACTGTCATCTGCGAAGCTGTAGATTGGATTGGATGTTATTTCCAGCAGCTCGTTGATGTACAGCAGAAATAGTGTAGGGGATAGGACAGGTCCCTGAGGAACACCGGCGTTTATTGGAAATACGTCTGATGAACAGCCCTCGACTACAACGAACAGAGATCGGTCTTTCAAAAAGCTATTCAGCCACTGGCGCAGACCAGGTGGTAGTCCATAAGCAGCAAGCTTGACCAGAAGTCCGTCATGCCATACTCTGTCGAAAGCTTTGGATATATCAAGTGCAACAACACGGGATTCGCCATGGTTGTCTATTGCTCTGTTCCACAAGTGAGTGACGTAGGCAAGGAGATCACCTGTAGACCTGTGCTTACGGAAGCCATACTGGCGATCATTTATGATGTTACTGGTTTCCAGGTATTTCAGGAGCTGTGTATTAATGACAGTCTCCATAACCTTAGACATGATGCTGAGAAGAGCCACAGGTCTATAATGGGTGGGACTTGGCTACGGATATGTTATGTCGCTGAAAATAGAAAAACATGTCTATTAAATGAGCCTAATGAAAGGGTATAAACATATTGCTCTTCCAAAACTTCAAATGTTTTACGTTACAACAACTGAATACTGCCGTGTTATGGGAACTCCATAACTCCCAAATACCTATACATAAAGAAAAAAAATGGAGTCAAGTTGATTGACTCAGTACTTCCCACACATTACTGTGATATCAGTTTATTATTTTCCCATAGCATGAAGCTTTAGTCTGAGATCTCCTTGCAACCAAATCATCGGCAGCCTTCCCTCCCCTAAAATTGTCTTATGCCGCTAAGTATTTCCTTCAGAGGTCAATGGACAGCCTAAAACATCTAAAAACGAAGTTTGAGTTGTTTTCATACTTTTAGTTTTTTGATTATTGCTATATACGCTGCCACTGACACGATATTTAACAAACACACGCGTTTTCCATCCTCACCACGGTAATAATACTGTGTCAAAATTTAATTAGAGTCAATGTAATAGTGTCCACGTTACAAAATACAAAAAGATCTAAAGCAATAAATACTCGTATGTATGTATACAGAAAATTCTAAGTCCCTTAGTTTCCGTAATACGCTAGGCAATGTTCGGATGGACCTAAAAAGTTGATTTATGTCGCTAGGTCTTCCTTCAGAGCCCCTACCCTACACCCTATTATGAATACAAGAAATTTCTCAGTTTTTCAACCCCCCACCCCCTAACCACCCCAATTTCACCCCACCCAAAAAAAAAACGCAGAAAATGATCAGGAACCTCTAAAACGCTTAAAAACGAAGTTTGAGCTGTTTTTATATTTTTAATTTTTTTTATTATTTGTGCGCCGCCACTGGCACGATTTATAAAAACCATACGCGTTTTCCATCCTCGCCACGGTAGTAATACTGTGTCAAAATTTTATTAACATCAATTCAACAGTTTCCTTGTAACACAATATAGAAGGATCTAAAGCAATACTCTCGTATGTTTACACCAGAAAAAATTCTAAGTCCTTTGGTTTCTGTAATAGGCAAGGCAATGTTCGGATGGACCTAAAAAAGTTATTTATGTTGCTAGGTCTTCCTTCATGGGTCAGTGGGCAGTCTATTATGAAAGCAACAAATTTTTCAATTTTACAACCCCCCACCCCCCAACCATCCCAATTTCACCCCCACCCAAAAAAAAGTTAAAAATTATCAGGAACCTCTAAAACGCCTAAAAACGAAGTTTGAGGAATATTTAATTTTTTTTGTTTTTTGCTAATTACTCCGCCGCCCCTGCACCGATTTTCAAAATTATAAGAACATTACCTACTACGACCCCCCAGCATATCGCTGCCCAAATTTCATCACAATCCATGCAGCGGTTACTGAGATTACGAGGACACAAAAACGCGTACAGACAGACCGACAGACCGACAGACCGACAGACAGACAGACCGACGGAAATGAGTGACATGGATTTTCGTTATGTAGACATCATGAAACGCCCAAAAAGTGTATTATCTCAAAATCGAAAATTTTCGCGATCACAATACTCCCCTCACCTATCGGTGTGGGAAGTAAAAAGCGTTTTGTAGGGAAAAATAATCTTTTCCGCTGAAGATACGAATACGAAGGAAGAAATAGTATATTGCCCAACGAACGGTAATGACAGTAACAAATCACGCAGTTAAGGTTTACTGCGCGAGCAGTAGGCGATAATGTAATTCGGCATTCGAATTAGCGTTTGACTTTTGATAACCACCTTTGCGGTTATCATAGCATTGGCAACACATCAGTATTGGTATTGGTACTTGTCTACCTCATGCCTTTGTCACACATGAAAAACATGTTCCTTAAACTACTAAATATATCAAACATTTAGCAGTTGCATTAAGATTTGTCGTACAAGAATTTACGTGATTATCACAAACACCACATAACAGAATGGTCCTGTAAATAAACCAGACGTTATGACGGCCACCAATTAGGAGCGATGGCTTGTTAATTGGGAATTTAAGACATTCGCCTCTTTGGGACCCGCTCCAAAGAACCAGTCAAATCAACATTTCTTGTCTTATCTATTTTCTGTAATTAAAAACTTAAGCAGTTCACCTCCATGGGACTATCTTCAAAGCATCGCCATCGAGAGCCTTTTTGTCTCGTCTATGTTCGTTGCCTAGTACTAGGAATCCATTAATCGGATCTTATCTAGAATTTATTTCCCCCATCAAACAAAATATTTGTCTCTGGAAACGAGATGCTTACAAATGATTGCAGATTTATCAAGGGTGCGCTTTATCTCTGATTTTCCGCCACCATTAAAAAGGCTGATCAAGACGGAATCTTTTCGGTCCAGACAGAACAAAAATATTGGTAGGGATTTTTCATCGAATATTTAGGTGTATTTATCTGCTTGGAGAGAAAGAGGCTGTAGCTGTTATTTATTGGATGTCTTTGTGAGCAGAATACGAAAAAAGGAGTCTTGGGCGTAAATCATATAATTCCTTTTTATGTGCAGATAAGGGAAATTGTGTAGAGCAATGACCCGTTAATCTTCAGTTTATACAGAGCTCTGCAAAGAAACAATAGCCAGTAATATAGCGTATATCTTACTTACAGCAATAATGTGCTATAGCTAAGGATCGTTTATGTACTATATTATTTGTCATCGTCAAAGTAAGAACTAAAACGTCACATTTGCGAGATAGAGTGCGAATCCAAACCACAGCTTATCGACACTCAAAAACTTTTTTTTTATTTTTTTATATATTTTCCCTTCTTCATTTGAAATGATATGCTGCTTACCGAAAAGAAAAGAACATTCAATTTAGAAATGTTAGATCTTCTTTCGATATAAATTGCGATTTTCAAGGAAATACACCCATAGCCATACTTTTCTTTGTCTCATTCCGGTGGTCCCCAATATTTTTTCGAATAAAAAAACTACGACGTTCTATATTTAGCATGAGCTTTTCTACACGGCTTTAAATCGAAGCAACTATCTGTCAAACGAATTTTGGTTTCCCGCATTTTGTTTATCAATATAATTTCAATTTTTTGGTTTGGCAAATATAGCCATATTACTGCTATTAGTAGATAAAAGAAGTATTGTAATCGTAGAGTAATACAAATGAGGGTGGAAAGTTTCTCGATTTAGGAACTTACAAAATTTTTTGTGTTATAGCTTCATTAATCTATAAAAATGAGATTACATACAGGACGTCCCACGACGATTAAGACAAGTAATATATCGGAACTGTAGCAGTAGTAGCGAATTATAATTTTGGAGGTGTAAATTGGAGCAAATTTTGTATCTGCTCCTATTATTGCGTCACTCTATGAGGTATTTATTTTTGGTCACGTGACGTCCGATTAAAAAATTTTAATGGGAAACCCTGTATATTTGTGATTTTTTTGTATTCCTCCCGATAAAACAATTCCAACAAACTCGCACACTTAGGGGCTAAAGTGATTGGTTATTGGTTCAAGAGCTACAGGTACTTACAGGATGGTACCACTACCATTGATTATAACGTGTACATCTACAATTAAATTATTTTGGTAATGTTTCATAATGGTAGTGGTACAGTCATTTAAGTACCTGTAACTCTTGAATCAATCACTTTAGACCCCAAGTGTACTGCTTTGTTGGATGTGTTTTATCGTGGGTAATACAAAAAGTTAACAATTTTTAATCCGACGTCACGTGACCAAACACATATACCTTATTGGACGACACAATAATAAGATAAGATTTTATATTTGCTTTTATTTACACCCCCAAATTTATAATTTGCTGTTACTGCCCAGTTCCGATATATTGCGCATCTTAGTCGTCGTGGAACACCCTATATATATCGCCTTTCAACCATAGTAGAACATGAAATACTTCGACTTCAAAGAAGAGAAGTTGTAGAACTATATTCAGCAGCTGAAAATGTTTATAACTTTTTGATCCGTATTAGTCATTATTCTATCCATACCTCTTTTATAATAAAACTTCGCACCTGTAAGTATCTAGTGCTGGAAAAATGTGGAATCTGCATTTTGTGCAACGTTAATACTATGCCTTAGTACCATAGTGCGAAACCTGATGTCAAAAGTCCCAAAATAAGCGTCTATCTCTTCTTTTTGTCACTGATATAGTTTTTATAGTGTAGTTTATCTGTAATGAATGTACATCATACATCTACATACCAATACATCCAGCTAAATTCCACTAGAGTATCACTCTATATGCGATAATCAAGTAAGTATCAAGAACGTCAAGTTTGACATGAAAAAATATGCGTTTTACATGCATTTCTTGATAATTCATTATCTTCTGGTATAACGAGGTAGATCCATCCATAGGTGTGGTTGTGGGGGTTAGCTAGTGCTTCTTACGATTTATTGTTCATGTATCTTTCTAACCCTCTGTAAGATTTTTCAAGCCTCAAATTTTGGCAAGTAAATTTTTCACATTGCCTGTTTTACTCCAAAATTTCACTTTGTATACAGTAGTGTGTGCGAGTATTTACAATAAGCTTTGCATTTCTCGAAAAATGCTCCAAATTGAAACAAAGTTAGTAATCAATGAAGAAAACACTAAGCGAGGCTTACAGGCATCTCTTGAGGTTATTATTAAGAACTATCCTAGATCTTTGGAGGCTATAAGGTATGTTGATATTGGTTGAGGATATCATCAAAAAATTGCTTCTTCCTTTACGTTGTGCAATCGCTTTAAGTGTAGCTTCTATCCAAACTTTAATTGTCAGAATTTATGTCTGTGTATCGAAACATCACAACATTAAAGCTTAAATATTTCTTGGTAAACATTGAATCAACCTACTTTACTTTATTTTTTGATATTCTAGTTCCCAATAGACAGCAATATTGTAAAATGTTTGAAATTTCCACTTTCCTACTTATACCTATGCTGAACTAAAAATGCAGTATTATCAACTAAATTGTTCTTGTTGCAGCTTCAGAACCCGAGAGCTCGAACAGTCCTGGCAGCAAGTCTTCGAGCTTTGTAGACTCGATGAAGCCTACTGGTGGTCAACCTCAAACACAAAGTCAGAAGCCTTACTTTGATGACATAGGACCAAGGAACGTAACTGCTGTTGTAGGACAATCTGCTATGCTGAAGTGCAGAGTAAAGCATCCTGGAGAGAGGACGGTAAGTCAACATAAACGGTTATACTTCTCACGTATTCATTGGTAATATTGAAGTAATACATATACAGGTTGTTTTCAAAGTTAGGGTTCTCATTCTCAGAAGCAACTGCGTTTGAAATGACAAAGCTAATGTGCGGTGAATCAGCAGCAGAAGAGTAAAAAAATTGTAAGGAAATACTTATTATTAGTTCGCTGCGAAGTTTTAAGTCCGGTCCTGTGACATGAATTTTATAAATATAGTTCGAGATTCGCACCAGAAAACTGCAAAGCGCTAGTATTTCTTTTTCACTTTGACTATTCGAAGCCGTCTAGGACTTTTAGCGTATCCACGATAATGTGACACAAACATCCTGTGTCTCTAGCTCTTTGCACGAGACAAATCGACAGGTTGCAGGGTAAATATGGTTAGGGAAACCATCACTCGCGACGTCTGAGAGGCATTTTCAACACACCCTACATTAAAATTATGTTCACCAGTTCTTCATTAGTTAAACCGATTGCACCATTTTTGCTGTTGTTAAAATCCGATGTAGCACGTCAACATCCTAAAGAAGTCACACACACTCTGCTGCTGTACATCTATGCTCCGCTCTTGTGAACAGGGTTTTTTCGTTTTTGTCCTCTGTTTTGATGTAATCTCACAGGGACGGAATTACAACTGGGGACTTCATTATCGGTCAATATCGTAATATCCCTAAACATTTTGGTTATATGTTACTGGAAAAAATCACTCCTTTTGGTGAGTACTGTGCGCTCTATGAAGAAATGTCCCAACTTAAGAAACACGCTGTATATTGTGCAAGGCTTTTGCGATCATCTTGCAATGAACTAGAGACTCCTCTCAAACGTATAAACACGCCAAAATGACGGAAAGTACCAGCGTCATCCTCAGAGCAACAACTGGACATAGAGGTAGTAAACAAACCACTTCAGCATGGCGTGCTCCTTTTGACACTTCAGCCTCCAAACGTTGCCAACTAACCTGAATTTTTCCAATGCAACTTATGTTACAAACACTGCTCTGCACTGTCTCGTTTCGAAAAACTGTTAATAGCACAGCAAGTCCGTAAAGCTTCACTACAGTTACCAACAAATAGCGAATTCGATTTTACTGACCAAGCATAAAAGACGCACAAACAAAACAAACGTTTGACAGTCGGGGTTTACCGTAAACAAATCGCAGGAAAATTATGTAGGCGTTGCCAGCTCCTCAAAATTTATGTAAGACAGAATTTGCGTTTATGATGAAGAAACATACAGTAAAGCAGTAGAGGTCAACATATCTATCGGTTTTGCTGTAATAATTCCTGAACCATCAAAATACCGTCTTTTTTAACGTAGAATGGAATATTTCTGGATATTATACAACTAAGACGATAGTAAACAATTATGATTGCCGTATCTGGTGGTCAATATGACAACTTAAGAAGAGATGTTGGCCTATTAGAATTAGTTGTTTACTACCTCTATGTTCAGTTGTTACTCTGAGGCGTCGTCATTAGATATGTGTGACTATGATAACTTTGCTTCGCAATAATTTTTAAGACATTTCTACAACCCAGCTATTATGCTCTACAGAGTTGGAACATGTTTTTCAAAAATCGTTAGGCAAGACTATCTAACTCTCATCTAATTTTGCCGAAAATCTGTTTGTCCAATTAATCCCCAATAACTGAGGGTAGCGTACCCTTGTTAGGATAGGGAGGATGAATTAGGATTCAATTGGAAACTGTACGGAGAGCGTGTACAAATTGACGTCAATCAATCCTTTGAGCACATTCACGGAAGGGGTGACGGGAGAATACTGGTTCAATCCAAAGCTCGAAATATTATACAGGCTCACTAACCTTGAGGTCATGGTCGTGACATGTGAAGTACCGTTAAGGATATAGGCCGGCTTACTTGTAAAAGGCTGTCGGTGTCAATATACATTAAGTTTGTGAGAAAGCAGCACTGCACATATACACATCTTTTTAAACGTATAATTTACTATATTTCAATGTTTTCACTGCTTATCATATAAGTACTAAGTTAAGATGTTTTTACTACAATCGTTGAGCTTTTATCCGATTAACTGTGGGAAGCTTAAAAAAGGCTCAGAGAATATATTTCAGTTGAGGTGAAATTACATTTTCCACTAATTCCAGACAAGCTTTTTTAAAGAAGGTAACGTGTTTCTTGAAACAGTATTCATGAAGTGTTATTTATTTGAAATAGCTTTTCCATTAGTTATAACGTTTTCAATTTTTATCCCGGATTGAAGATTATCTCGAAGCTTATAGACCCCGATTACTTATCACTGTTATACGTAATAGCTTGGTACGATATGATCGTAATACTACGGAGTACTACACTAGGCAAACATATACCTTTGGCGAACACAGATGATAAACTTTATTGCACATCATAAAGTACAGCCAAAGTTATTCTTTTTGCTTAAATGTAAACATTCTCACTACATCACACTGCTTACAGTCAGAGGCGTAGCAACAGTTTTCTCAATTCGAATTCGCATAATAGTATAATTCAAAACAAGTGCGTTTCTTCACAACATAATGCCTTCAGCGACATTGGACTTAGGCAAACCGTAAAACCACACAAAATAAAAACAAACCGCTTAAGATAGCTCGCACACAAACAATGATGTCCCGCAAATTAATCTAACCTACGCTACTGCATGGCAGCCGACCAGCTGATTATGCGTACATAGCGCACGTATCTAACTGTGACGTTACTGTTATTTTCTTGCGTGAAATAGGATGTAGTTCATAATAGCCTTCTTCATGGATTTATATAGTAACTTATTTTTTCAACGGTATTACACCTAATTCTGTAAGCATTCAATAGAACCTGCTCCTGCACCTCCTTTCCAGATACATTAACACTAGTATTCCATTTGACTTGCTAATCCATGATTACAGCACTTTCATCGAAGTAAAAATGTTACCCAAAATCAAAAATTTTATAGTAGTACACAAATTCTAAAAATATATATTACTAAAATTCCAAGTCGCACGTGCTACAAAAGTACTAAACGACGCTGTATTCAATTTTAACTGTCCTTTATCCGTATGCTGAAATGATAGTATTCAATCATCACTTGAACAGTGACAATAATCAAGGCAAATTATTTAATCCTAAAAGGATGATTGAATGATATGGGCAGAGTAATATTACTAAACAGATATAAAAGCAAAAACTGTCAGAGGCTCTAGCTTTTCAGTATATTAGGATATATTGCGAAATAGAAAAAGATGGCAATGTATTTGTCCTGTAATATGCTAGATGATAAACTCGCGTTTTAGAACACATGAAGTGACATATTCTCTAGAGCTCTATAAATGTACTGGTTTTTGTTGGCCATGTCTTTTGTTACTTCTTGAAGAGGGACACCAAAGTTTTTATATGTACTGGAATTAATATGATTTGGTATAATTGTCCTTGGACTTGAGGTATTAGTAAAATAATCAATTTTGTTTATATAAAAAGGTACTGTTTTGTTTGCGTGCTATCTGGGTGCATAATGTACTGTTCTCAACTCCTTAAACGTTTACAACTGTTTACATAGTTTAGACAACAGTTAGCTGATTTTGACAGTGACGTAATTGTTTCATGTGAGTCTTTGATCGGATGGTTTGTTGCGAATGATTTTTCAAGCTAGCTTGTGTTTTAGGTACACATTTCATTTCGTAACAGTGGTTGAGTTTAAATATTTTTAAAAAGCATATTATGTCACATACAATAGAATGTACAAAATTCCCATAATCCCAAAATTTACATAACAATTTTCATCAATAACGTTGGTTCCATTCTCTGTTTTATTAAATAATCTGACGGGAATATTGAGCTTTATCACATAATGCTTTTCGGTATCAATTTTTGTGCACCCATTTGTGGCTGCAAATCACTTTCGGATTCCACCCTATTCAAAGACACTATTATACGTGCATGTTTTCTGAGTATATAATATACTGCTTTCAGTTCCGTAGACCTCAATAGCTATTTATTTAGATAGGTAGATAAGTATACTTTGTTATCTGAGAATTGATCAATATGATTTATAAAATTCAATTTTTGATCAATGGACCTAAGAACTTCATGCTGTATGATATACATAATTGCTCATTGTTCAAGCAAATCACGTCAAGTAAACATTTGAAAGTCACGAATTCGAAATATTAAAACATAAATAATTGCTCTCACCATCTTTTGATTGAATCGATATCATTTCGTTTTTTCCTTTAAAACATGATTGTGAGTATTTTAGTGTCATCTGAAAGTACAGTATGTTGACCTGTTATTTATTTTCAATTGCTATCAGGTTATTAATATAAAATATATCACAAATAAAATAGGACCTAATACAGATCCCTGTCGTATTCCAGCCCATGTACTTAATTTTGCTGACTTACATTTTTAGTTAAATTAACAATTTGAGAGCCATTGTTCAAATAAGAGGTGAACCGTTTTAGTGGTATCTCAGAACAACCATATTTATCTAATTATTAAATCAATATATCATGACTGACACAAAGGCTCTAGAAACGTCACAGAACAAATCCACTTAAATTTGATTTTTATCTAAATTAGAGTATAGTCCATGAAAAAGAATGAAAAAATGCTATCTGAGGTATTTTCTTGTCTTTGAAATATAATCTGAGACTTATGTTGTTGCTGTTTCCAAAAATAGTTTTTCAACCTAATGAACTGTTTTTTCAACGATTTTCGCTAACATCGTAATTATACTTGTAGGCCTGAAATTATAATGTTCAACATTCGTTCCTCCTTTATAGATATGAATTACTATTGACGTTTTTATATATTCAGGGTATGCTTTCGATTGAAACACAAAATTCATTAATTGAGTGAGTACAATGAGCGCTTCATGTATGAGATTTAGGAGATTTCATCAATACCCGATTATTTTTTGTTTCTGATGGATTGTAGGACAACTTTTAGTTCATGAATAACCGTTGGTTGAACTATTAGTTTATTTTATGCATAATAATAATGAAGATTAATTAATGGGTCATCAGTAGTGTGTACAGTATTCTGTAGTTTTTATAGCCGAGAACAATAGTATTTATTTTATAGGTTAGGATGAACTGTCGGCATTGTATCAGAAGCAAACGGTTTTCCTCTGATTTCATTCGCTTTCCAAGCTTCCTTGATCTGATTTCCAGCTCCGTTGATTTTATGCCTATAATAATATATTTCAGAATTAGAAAACACTGAGCTTATTTTGATAGCGACGTGATTGCTCCTTGCACGATTTTAATCTCAAGGTTTGTTTCGCAAGATTTTTAAGTGCTAGTGTTTTAGTCACATATTTCATATCGTTACGATGGACGAGTTTAACAGTTTTTTCCAATCCAAAAATTTCCAAGGATCAAAAGTTCAAATAAAAATGTTTTCCGGTACACAAATCCTGCGCTGGTGGGCATGGACATTCGAATGCGACGCCAAACAACTGTTGATGATTCGTTCGTATCACACCAAAAATTAAAACTAGGCAGTAATTACAAACATGCAGTTCCAAATGGTGTGATGTATGCAACGTGTAGGCAACATCAAAAAGGAATGACATTTCTGGCCAATGAATATTCATAGAGACAGGTAGAGGAGAATTTATTTTACAGGCAGTGATTTCGAACAACTAGCGCTACGATTTAAATTGTAATGGATATTTCGAGGGTTGAATGGAGTATTTTGCATTCGGCGATGGCTGTGCAATAAGCGAACGACGCGACGTAACTGCATTTATATTGAGAGATTTATTTATCCTGAGGAATGTGTTTGTATAAGGAATTCCAAGGTAGGTACAACCTCTTCAGTAAATAGGCGTTCATTTGACATTATAATCACGTGAGGTGGTTAAATGTGCATAAGGACTATTTTTCTCTACTTCTGTGTCATCGGCATCGACTGCCTTGGTCATTAGCCTCGAGTGCTGTGTAGGCTTTGTTACTGTTTCCCGGCGCCACTTTAGGAACGGCACTGTCAACAGTGATAGCTCAGGTGGGGATTCTTCGCTAAGCTTTTCTATGGATATTTATTTTTGATTGAAAAAAAACCAGAAAGAACTTTTTGCGTAAGGGCTATCATTTATATATTTAGCGTATGGTTGTACCGTTGTGCAAATGCTAATGGTATCTGCAAAAATGCGTTTTTGAGAAAATCGACGTTCTTTACTTTGTTAAACGCCAACCGTCTCGGAAACTTATAAATGAAAAGTAATATATGCGTTTGTAGTGAATTTTCCACAAAATTTTGGTAATTTCTCCAGATTTTGTTTGTTTTATTCGGATATTGATTTATGGTAGATATAAGTCTTTTAGTCTTATTAGTGCTGAGACGTCTATCAATGAAAGAAGGCGTAACCGAAAATGTTGCACACATGCCTATAATATGTATTAGCAATTTGTTAGTAGCTCTGTAGTATTTATGCAGCCAAAATAGAGTCTAGTTCCGTTGTGATCAACGTTTATGGATTTTGAAATTGTATTTAACTGAGAGAACAGCTCTGGAGAAACAAGTCGCACATTAAATAAACAGCAAAGCTTTTGTTAGAGATACTGAACACAAAGCATCTTTCTTAAGGAAAATAAAGTGTACATTCTATCAAGTCAATAAAAGATAACTAGTTATCTGAGCTCTCTTCCTGTCAAAACTCACACGGACTTCAGATGAGGTAGCTTCTTAAAGTATGTAGTACGCATGAAAAAAAGTAATAAAAGAAGTAAGACAGTTGGAGGATCGTACAAAAATGTTGTTGGTATAAAAATTTAATCTTTTTATTATATTTGCGAAACCGGATTTTTCCCGGACTAGTAATCAAAAAATGTAACATTTAATCTTAAAAAAAGGAAAAAAAAGTTGTTTGCCGCGGTGAGATTCGAACCCACGCCCTTTCGAACTGGTGCCAAGCGTCTTAACCGCTCGGCCACGCTGTCTGTGCTTTAGGAATATCAATACACCGTACATAATACGTCGTCAGTTACCTGTCGTAATTTAATTCAGTTTTTTTTTTGAGCCGGTAGCGATATTGACAAAACCGGATTTTTCCCGGACTAGTTTTTTCATGCTGATTGCGATTCTGTATTTAGTTTTTCTGTAGCAGCTGTAGTTTTGGCTATCTTTTGTATCGGATAGACAGACAGAGGCTCTGCATAAGCTCTCCTCAGTGACTTCAGTGAGGCTGGGCTATAAGTTAACATCGAAATTAACCTGGAAATCCGTTCTACGAACGCCACATTTTTGCCCCATATTCCATTTACACAACGAATCAGCATACACTCCATGCAACATGCGAATTCTGTCAAAGGTTGACCATTCCTTTCGATGGAGCTCAAAACGAGGGGGTTCTTGACCACAGTTCGCTTCTTCTGGTCTTTGGGTCGCCCAAATTTCTGCCCATTTACACTGCATGATTAAAACCATAAGACTAAGGACTATAATACTTATTTATGTGATAAGAATCGTAAAGACGATCATTATGATACACACATAAAAATAAATTCTTGGACGAAGAATATACTCGTACTTTCATTCAAGTATACCATATTTTCCTATATACGTAAGGCTGTAAGCTGTAAGCTCTCAAACTAAGAATATGATGTTTTTGATGATATAGGGTTATACTAACTGAATATTTTCAATTATTCAAAACTGAAATTTAGTCTGATGACATTTCTATTAATACATTTTCGAAAAACAAAAAACTGCTTTTTTGACATGTCACAACGACAAATATCTTTAACATCCTTTTGCTAGCTTCGCCTGTACGTTTGTTTGTTTATTTCTTTATTTGTGAGCTTGTAATTCCTTTTTGGATTGAGAGGCCGGAGTGACCATTGGAAGCTCCAACTTTGCCGCGAAAACGATTTTTATGACTGCAAATCCGTCGTACCAGCAGTCGTATCCGCTGAATAAGAGATGTCGCAGGCACCTCAGAGTTTGTTAATATTACATAGAGGCATAATGACGAGAGCTTAGAATTCATGACATCCAGCTGCTTGGGAGTCGGGATTTTTGTGAAGTTTATTCAGAAAAGTCGACAGCTTTAATTGTCGTTCATGCAGTAATGGCAATGGTTATGTGATGAATATTAATAAAAGCCAATTCTTCATATTCATTACAGAGAGCACTAATAAGTACAATTTAAAAAAATGGAGTCAAGTTCATTGACTCAGTACTTCCCATACATGATGATGATACCATTTTATTATTTCCCATTGCATGAAGCTATAGTCTAAGATCCCCTTGCAACTAAATTATCGCCCATCCGTTCGCAAAAACAACATCCAACACAAAAAGCCCTCGTAAATAGTTTCTTGCGTCTTCCTCCTTTGGAACTAGGACGCCCCAGTTTTTTTCTGCACGCTTCAACTGGGCGATGCGAAACGATCAAGAGCCTCCAATCCGATCTCCAACCCGTCTAGAAACGAAGTTTGAGCTAATTTTACGTTTCTGGTTTTTTGATTATCTCTGCGCCGCCACGGACACGGTTTTTCAAAAACAGTGTCGTTTTCCATTCTCGCCGCGGTACTAAATTCTGTGTCAAAATTTTATCAAAATCAATTCAATAATTTTCGCTTTACGCAATACACATAGAACGAAATAAAGCAAAACTCGTATGTACAGATCACAAAATTGGTTTCTGTAATAGGCAAGCCAATATTCGGATGGACCCAAAAAAGTGTATTATGCCGCTAGCTACAGGGCAATGGACCGACCATTATGAATAGAACAAATTTTTCAGTTTCACAACCCCCCGCCCCCCCCCCCCAGCCGCCACGATTTTACCCCACCCATAAAAACATTGAAAATGATCAGGATTCCATAAGTTTGAGCTGTTCTTATATTTTTAGTTTTTTTATTATTGCCTCGCCGCCACTGATCCGATTTTTCCAAAGCATACTCGTTTTCCATCCTTGCCGCGAGGGTAATACTAAATTGAACAATTTTGTATACATCACAAATTCTAAGTCCCGTGGTTTCTATAATAAGCATGCAACGTTCGGATGGACCAAAAAAAGTGTATCATGACGCTAGGCTTTTCATTCACGTATCAATGGACAGCCCATTACGAATACAATAAATTTTTCAATATTACAACCCCCCACTCCCCAACAACCCCTAATTCACCCCCACCCAAAAAAAGTAGAAAATGATCAGGAACCCCTAAAACGCCTAAAAACGAAGTTTGAGGCATTTTTGAAATTTTTCGTTTTTTGCTAATTACTTCGGCCCCCGTATAACGACTTTCAAAATTATAGGAACATTACCTACTACGACCCCAAAGCATAATGCCCCCCAAATTTCATTACATGACATCATGAAACGCCCAAAAAGCGTATTATCTCAAAATCGAAAATTTTCGCGACCACAATACTCCCCTTACCCCTCGGTGTGGGAATTAAAAGCTAAAAAACACGCCTTAATGATAGAGGTAACTGAAAAGTTAAAAATAAATATAGGTAGACTTTTTAGAATAAAATAATAAGGATACCTTTCTGCTAGTTTTTTATTGTTTTCTATTTTGTACCTAAATTTCAACATCAATAGTTTTAAGGTTAAGTGGTAGTGTAGCACGTGGCTAAACTATGATTCACTATTAGGTAAGCTGATTAATACCCTTTATATTATTATGAGAATGTAATTATTATTATTACCACTTTGTTTTAGAATAGGTCTAACAAATTCGTAATTTCGCCAATTAGGTTTCTTAAGAGCTATACTACTATGTAATTGTAACCAAATAAGTGCACCTGTACTATCACTAGGTTATTATTTAGTACCCTCTGTTCGATCTGGAGGAAGCTCAAATGCCAATTTTATTGCCCCTTCATCGTGGAAAGCCCAATAGTGTCCCTATGATGAAGGACCCCAATTACACAGTTGCATAATCTGAGGCAAGTTGCTCGGGAACACTGGTAGGCGACAAAACTTGGATAGGGACGGGATTAGTTCAGGTCAATATAACTTTTGCAGGGATTATTGAGATTTAGTTTCTACTCTCGATTGTCGGGATCGTGACGGGGGTGGAGATACGAAATTTATCGATCGGACGAAGCTAAAGACGACTGGTGGCTTATAATTGCTTTCGGTGATGAATGATGATGCCACATAGTCAATATTACATATAATTCAGCAAATTCAGTAATATAATTATTGTAGGATACGGTCAAGACATTATATTTAAAAAAAATGGACGTTGGACGAGGTAGACCTCGTTTTAGAAACTTCCCCGACTCAAGTGGTGGTGTCCATTAGAAGTTATTGACATTTGTACATTTTACCCTATTAAATTTTTTCAGCCGATATTATGAGAATAAGCGACATGTGATTATCGTTTCTAGCATACAAACACGTCGTCCTTTGACTGGTGGGATCAGATGTACCAATGTGTTATACGACAATTTTTTTGTGCAACCCCTACTCCTTTTAATCCTTAAGAGTCCAAGCGAATAGTGATATTATTTTGAGGTAGACATCTTTGAGTTATTTACGACTGCCTAATATCAGAACAATTCAGTGAAGAATAAATACAGCTGTCAATGACATTTGAGAATTTCAATACATTTCTCTATTTCAGAAAAAAATAACATGTGTATCGTGTAGACATAAACACATTCTCTCTTTACTGGTGCTCTCAAATTTAAGCTGGGTATTTATACAAAAAGGGAATACTTAGTAAATCCTAATCCTTTATTCCGAGAATAACTTCAGAGATAGTCAAAAGGGGTGATTAATTTAAATCTGTTTTATCGTTAAAGAGATGACCTAAGAATTTATTAGATATTTGTTTTTCTAGAAAACTTGATTAGTGTAATTTTTTGTTCAACATGTCAGATTGCAAAATCACCATTGACGGTGTTCGGCGGGGGGAGAACAAGGTTTTTTATAATGATTTTTTGCCCTGAATAATACTGATCCAGGTAATATCCTACAGTTCTGAGACCTATTCGGACATTTCCTTTATAGACACCGCTTTGGATTCTTTTATACAGGTTACGCTAAACCTATAATATATAATTTGGAAGCTGCTAACGTAATAGAAATGTAGTTTAGTCACCGTATGACTCCGCGGCAGTATCATAAAGTTCTAATACCTGGGTATCAGTGTACCCGCATCATTTTTCGTTATTTTGCTTTTAAAATGAAGCACTACCCCTGAGACAAATGGTTATCATCTCACAGTAATGCACATTTCCCAAGACAATATTTCCCAAAAAAGTCTACTGATTTGCACACATTTGGCAACTATTATTATTTATTATTTATTTATTCATTTTAAAAGCTACATGAATAAATAAATGTCATTCACAGAAGGTACTACCTTGTGCGTGAACATCCCCCGGTATAGAAAAACTAACATTTAAGTTCATATGCTACTACTTCTCGGGCATTCACTAACTTGTAGATCTGTCCATGATTAGTCATCTTTTGGTTCCTCCTTTAATCCTGCTGTTTCTACCATTTCGACCAATAAAACTACCATCTCTTGTGCAGTCAAACATGAACCATATTAATTTTCCTAAGCTTTGTTCAGAATAATTTCACAAATAAATTTTGAATTACTACCACCTCGTGTCATGTTATGTTGACAAGTTATAGGGAGATATTTAAATTTAGAGGATAAATCCAACTTCCATGTTGGACGGGGTATAGGCAACTACCCAACTTCAACTACTTTTTCCACAGTTTGTGAAGAAGGCCCTCCAGGATACCTAATTGTAATGGCTATATTAGTCCTAGGTGAGATTCTCGCAAAGGCTGAAAGCCTGCAGCGCCGTACAAGCGCTGTAAGAGGATAGGTATCTGTGCACGTTAGATTTGAAATTCTGCAGGTTGTAGCCGTCGGGGAATAAATTCCCTGCAGCCAATTCGAGAACGTTGAAGTCCTCCAAAAGAAGGAATGCTGGAGGAGACTGGTTCGGAGAGTAGGTACCTCGACCTGGGTAAGAATGAGCTCGCAGACCCTCTCTAGTGCTCCTCCTTCGGTGTTATTATCTGGGAGATCTCACTCGAGCATCTTTCGTGATAGAATCTGTGAAACAAGGACAGGTCAGTCACCTTTCTTCAGTGTTCCAGGCTGTGGACACTGTGGAGGTCCTTTGTGAGGTTAGGCGTATCGATTAATCTAATTGCTCTCTTCTGGGTAGTGTCCAGAAGTTTCAGAAAGCGCTTTGGAGCGCAACCCCACACAAGCAATTCTCTAAAGGTGGTCGGGTCTATGCATTGTAGAGCAGCAGCATTTGCTCTTGTGTATATAGTTTCGTGAAGCGGAACAAAACTCCAAGCTTCTGGGATGCAGCTTTAGCAATACTGACGACGTGGTCGTGCCAGGACACGTTGTTGTTTATGTTGGTCCCCAAAAGCTAGTGCCAACGTTTTTTTATTGCATATTATGTTTGGGAGAAGTTTTCTTTACCATAAAAACTGTCTTGTGTACTTCAAGTCATGCAAGTCACATTTGCTATATTCTTATTGTCTTCTACACCTGCTGCTGTAATACTTCATCAAATTGGATAGAGAATGGAACACTTATCAATTTTACGCAAGAAGGCTACTTTTTCTCAGCATATAAAGTGATCTATTGAGAAAAACTACACCAATTTGTGTAAAAGTCAGACAGTATTATTAATTTTGGTAGGAGCGCCTTCCTGGTTCAATATGTGAGATATCTTGAAAATGCACCACTATGTGAATGCCAAGCCTTATCTATAGGACTATAAATTACGACAACTCTGTGACCCATATTCCAACAAATATTCAACTGCGCGCTACAAAATAACTCCCTCCCACAAAAAAAAACCTACGTTGGAGTTTTTGGCTGATCAATTCAAACCCTATGTATATGAGCTGGTAGAACAGCTTGTTCTTGTTGTTTATTTTTGAGAATATTCGATAATGAAACGAAAATGTGTTTTGTTTTATTTACGTAGGTTGCTGAAGGGTATATCAATAGCTGTGAAGTATTTGTTTGAATAAGGATTAATCTGAAAATATAATGCATGTCGATGCTCCTCACACTTAAAACAAAACACTGCTATTAGTAAAAATTGTATAGCTATAAAACTTGATGTGAAATTAAAAAACTGTCTCTCCGTGATATCGTGGAGTCAAACTTAATTTGAATGAATGGACGATAATACGTTAAAGGGATCCATGAATTTAGAGTACAGTATTTTCTGAACAGGACTAAGTTTGATTTTCTAAGCAATATAAATTGGACATTATCACACAGCAAAGTGGTACAAAAGCGTAAGTTGAACTAGAAAAATGAGATAAAATAGAAAGTGTTCTATTTCCATTCGATTTTTAGACTGAGAACACCAGTACTTGAAATATAGTAAAAGCGTCATTGCGTCGCAAATCGCCTTGCCGATCGAACAGTGTGACAACCATGATGCAAAACAGTTTAGCATTATGTATGAAATACGTAAACAAAGAATGAAAAAACATGGCATGTATGTATATACACAAAGATCTACATGATAATATTGCTCTCCATAGTACAAATTTATGGATTAACAATGATGGAACAGCAACAAATATCACAAACGAGGGTTGCTCTATATCTCCGTCAATCCACCAGTACGCAGACAGCTGTTTCACGCTTATTAGCGATCATCAGTGCGCCATAGGTCCATTGACGGAAATAGAGAGCATCAGGTCTTTCATGTCTACCAGACATGTGAAGCATGTCGCCTGCTGTTTTTGACATTGACAATTTTGAAATCCTACACCACCTCAATTTCACCCCTACCCACAAAAAACGCAGAAAATGATCAAGAACCTCCAAAACGCTTGAAAACGAAGTATGAGCTATTTTTTTTAATTTTTTGTTCTTTCATTATTTCTGCGCCGCCACTGGCACGCCATACGCATTTTATATCCTTGCCACGGTAGTGTGGTAGGTCGAAATTTCATTAAAATCAATTCAACAGTTTTCTCGTTACACGACACATAACAATCTGAAGCAATACTCGCATGGTTACACGCATGTTGACATTTTGTCAGCTGTTTTGTGCATCATATAGAACTTTAACAGGATGCGGTTTTTGACATTGACAATTTTGAAATCTGAAAACTGACTGTTGAAAAACTCAATCTTTATACGTAGTGTCGTAAGAAAAATAAATAAAGATTCTATGAACCGAGCGAGAAAAAAATAATTATGAGCCTACCGTTTTATTAAAGGTGAAGGAGACGACACAAAAACAGCTCCGTGCTTTCACCACAATCTTAACAATGAGGCTAGAAACCACAAGATGAAAGGAATGCTTGTCCCTCGGTTTGTCCAAACATCAGAAATTATTCATTTAACAACAAATTTTTGTCTGCATCCTATCCTTTTCTTACGCGGCCATGCTGTAGTGGGTGACCGGTTTGATTCGAAATCAAGGATTCTACATAATGCTTATAAGAGTTATATTCCAATTTCATCCAGAAATCCAAACCATAGAAATCGCATCAATGGTAACATCTTTAGTACGTGATGCCGTTTCTCAGGCTGCGTTTCTTATGTTCGTCATTACAAGCAGAAAATTGCAGGGTTGGGTCTGACATGCATAAAACATAAATCGAAGGGCATCTTTCTCATCAGTATACATAGCATTCATCAGGGCAAGGAATATTGCACACAATAAAGCCTCTAGATTTTTCTTCAGGCGCAGATACTATCAAATAATTTTTCGCTTTCTCCATCTGAACCAGCGACGTTCTGCAGTGTAACAAGACGGCGGCATTTATCGCCGTAAACGTAATACAATCAAACAACTATTAAAAAGTGATCATTATGTATGTAAAGGAGTTTGACCTACTGTGATGAACTTCAGTTATTTTTTGAAGGATTCAAACAAAAAACTCCTTATTTTTCTTTCTGTGACGCTTCGACTTATATTAAGTCATCCTTACGCAACAGAAAATCGAAGTTTTCATCGTTGGTACGAAAATAATCATAAATATAACTGGATTAATAAAACACTACCAACGGTACTAAAATACAACATTAGAAAACACGCACAATAAAAACGAATTAAAATAAATCAAACACCAACATTTCTGATTTCATTCTGTTCCTGTTTGTTTTATCAAGTCCTTCATTTCGGAAATACTCTTAACTAACTTTCGTTCTAGTTACAACGCATCCGATACACAGACCGAGTAGACTGCCAGGAGATACATTTATTGAGCCTGCGGGTGTTGCCTATTCAAGTTCTGCGTCAACAAATTTCCCCTAACATAACTTTTATATAGCAGCCGCGGTACTCTAGTATTTAGGCGTTGCCTTCGCGGTGTGCTCAGTTATACGGATAAGAAATGTCGTCCATATAGCCAATTATGAGATATCACATTTATGCCTTCCCCAGAAATGCTCCAGTGTCTGGTTGTTCTTTATGAAACATCTTCTTTTTTACTATAGATACTAATATAATTACCAGTCTCAATGTTCTATAAAGTAAATCAAAAGTCGTATGTTCGACCTCGCTAAATAGTAACCGCTATATAAATAAGTATTAGGACCTCTTATTTCTCATGTATCTACATCCAAAACGTAACTAAACCAGAACTAGTAGATAGCGAATTTAGAATAACTAGTCCTGTGGAAAGTGGAAAGTAATGAATCGGTACACGTTCTCCGAAATATAGAAAGTTATTTAGATTTCTTTATAGTTCCACTGGGTTTTATATATTCCAGCAGATAGTGATAGTGACTTTAGGAGTTATTTTAGAAGAATCTAACCACAAGCAAGCTGGTGAACTCCTATCGGTGGTAACATTTTTCCATATTTATATACTTATAGTGTTACTTATTAGTCGTGCTACCATAACGTCATAACTATTCCGTTAACTTTCATAATATTATGTAGGTGCCAGAAGACAATTTGGGAAATTCTCGAGAACGTCAAAGTTAGTATTCAGCTACGTAGTAAAAGAGCAGAAATTTCTATTAGTTTGATTTCCTAAAATACTGAAAAGGCGATCACCATAACAGTTGGTGTCAAAAGTGAATCAACCAAAAGGAACCAGAAGAGAAGCGCAAAAAGTTAGCAAAGCTGTTAGTCGGTTCTAGTTGCTAAACCTATAAACTCCGGGATGAGTAGTTTAGTTAAAATGCTAGAGTCAATCAAATAGCATGTAGCAGAAGTCGATCCATCTGCAAGGGCGGAAATCGTAACCAAAATTAGCTAAAGACAGTCAATAAAGACCACAGCACAAGTACTAGCAGAAATAAGAACCATCCAGGGGTAGAAGAAGTAGTTGTCGTGAAAATATAGGATGTACATAAATCTAGATGGGGTGCATATAGAATTCATTTTGGGCCTGATGAATCGTCTAAAACATGTTGTGTGATCCAATACTTCATATGACTATATTTCTTTGGTTATCTAGTATAATATAAAGGCTAACCCACACATACGGTACTGTGCACCGACTGTGCGCCGACTGTGTTGATTTGAACTGAATCGGTCATCCAACGTTTTCATATGAATGTATTGAATTACTGTTTTTAATTCAAGTCTAGGCGCAGACTGTGCTGTGATACACAATAGACAATACAGCACAGCCGATGCGCGGTCATGACACTGTCGGTGCGCCGTGCCGCATGTGTGAATTGGCCTTAAATATCCATAAAGTACTCCATACTTTCACTATTTATAAGAATCATCAATATAATCCCTAAAAGAATTCGTCTCTCTGTTATTGCAGTATAGTGGCTCAAAAATGCAGTTCCTTAGAACTATTTCGAGCAGCGGCAAATAAAGTAAAAATAGCATTGATGATTTCCAACCTACGATAGGAGACGGCACTTAGAGAAGGCTCAAAAAAAATTACTTGGCCGCCGCGCCGCGCAGCTTTTCAAATACCAAATTCATTGACAAAAGATAATATCGAATAAAAATGATTTTTATTAAATTTATTGACAAGTTGCCTTCATTTTGGCAAAAATATAACCTTTGTTAGCATGCAAGTGATTATAAGCTTTTGGAAAAGACAGAGTGTAGTTTTTGAGATGATTCTAATAATTGTTATGTAATTCATTCACAAAGGTAATTTTCGAATAAGAATTATCTTTATTTACTGATAATTTGTCCTCATTTTGGCAGAAATATAACCTTTGTCGACATGTACGTGATTATAAGCTTTTGAAGAAGACAGAGAGTATAGTTTTTGGGATGACTCTAATACTAATTGTAGTTCAACTAGTGACCAATAAAGCGCGGCGAACCCGGAAGTGTCTTGTTTCTTGACTATAACTAGTGAAAGAAGTAAAAAAAGAAGGATGTGTATCTCTCGTTGAATTGTCTACGTCACTGCCCCGCATTTTCATCTTTTCAGCTTTGATTATTGTAGGTGTGTATAGATATGAATTATATATCCCCGGTCTGTTTACCTATATCGACCCGCAACACACACAATATCGGTTTACTAAAAGGAAAACGACACCCTTGGGAAATACCCTTATCTGAAAATATGCCTCGGAACGAATAGACTATATCGTTATACGCGCAGTATCGAATTCCTATTTTGGGAGATGTGTTGCGAAAAACAGTGTCGTGGTCAAGGTGAGATAAATAATACCGGTGTCCTAGAATGAAGAACCTAGAATGGCCCACGAAAGAAATTTTCCACATCGTGTTCATACACAATCAATTACAAAATGGATAAAAACCAACACTATAATTATTATGGCTTTATTTGGTTATCGTTAAATACAGAGTTGCGCACTCTATTCGCCACAGTCTTTTCACTAAAAGGTGTTGAGTGATTAATCTTTTTGTTTGAATATATGTATGATATAAAGGTCCAATAGGAGCACGTTTTTAAATTATTTTCATTTATACAGGGTGCTTCGGAAAAAAGATGCACCTTAAAGTTATCGAAATTTAAATTGAAGAACCTGTATACAGTCTATTACATATTTGAATTTCTTGGTGAATTCTAGTATGACCTTATGTATCGAACATAGGACTTAAAATGAACCGTTTAAGTGTAAATCACACAAATATCAGAGAAAAGTTAAATATCGTAGCTATAGTGAAACCTTAGAAGGCTGTGACTCTGCAGTGTAACTAAGCACAATATGCATCAGCTTAGGTCATACGGTCAATTTGGAATTATTCTTCTACTTGGGCAAATCGGTAATGATTTAGAGACTCTAATCCAGGATAACTTCGTTTTTTCAAATGGTAATGCCCAATTCTTTCACGATCAGCTATAAAACTTCATCATAATATTTCAAAAAGTTATTTTGAAGTCACTACAATGCCAGTCCAACCCCAGATTACAAGAGAGAGTGCTTATAAACCATAAAATAACGGCAGTGTACTATTTATCTGAATTGTCACACATGTAGGGCTTATCCCCATTATGATTCTCCAAGAATCTAGAAAATAATTGGTGGGAAGGAAAACCTGTTCACGAAAATCTGCGGTAAAACACGCTATTAAACTGTGGATTTAGCTTTTTTACGGCCGCAATTACAACGTTTCGTAGTAGGGCGGACCTTCCTGTGTTGCCATGTTGCATCCTTCTGTATGTTCACATAGGTTTCAGATATTCTGTTGAGGTGAGACTTGTTTTTACTGGCATTTTATTTACCTGTTCATTCCTGTCTTCATTAGTGAAATACCGGCATCAGATAATCTTTTTTATTAGATCTCTCGTGTCTCATATTGCATTGCTTAATAGAACAAACACAGATACTCCGGTATCTGGAAGCAGTTTTCAAATATGGCCATATGCCCACCAGTGCATATCTTACAAATATTAAAATAAAGCTAACATATGTGAGGATTTATCAGCATCTAGAAGCCTTTAACCACAACTAACGGAATGCGAAAAGCATCAATCTCAATGCGGCGGCAGGTCCCTAGAAAATTTTCCGATGTTTCAAACAAGCCTCCAATGCTATCATTTAAAAAAACATAAAAACACACGAAATATCATTGACATGTTTGCGCGGAATTTACACCACAACTGTCAACACTACAAAACCAACCACAATACGAAAGTTAGAAGATCCCTCAAATATTTTTCAATATGAACAAACTTTTTTTGGAAATCTGAAAGCATTTCGCCTGATAACATCGCCGAAGAGGCCAACCCCAATGCGAACGGGATGTTTCTTCTTAGGCTTTTTACTTTAAAGTATAAACAAACCTGTGCTGTAAAATTTATTTTAGAAACGTCGATGCAAAGTTTCATTACATCTCATTTATTAAGAAAGTATTAGTAACATATACAGGTCTTACACCACAACCGACAACAGCGCGAAAGGAACCAACCCCAAAGCAGAGATTATCTGCTGTCTCAAATATTTTTAAATCTTAAGCACAAACCAAGTTCTACTGTTGGGCTCTTTACTGCAGCGTCATAGCAATGAATTTATACAGGGTGTCGCACGACGATTAAGACAAGCAATATTATCGGAACTGGGCAGTAGTAGGGAATTATAATTTTGGGGGTGTAAATTAGAGCAAATATAGTATCTTTTCTTATTATTGTGTCACCCAATAATGTATTTGCTTTTAGTCACGTGACGTCCGATTCAAAATTTTCAATGGAACACCCTGTATATTTATGAATTTTTGTGTTCCTCCCGATAAAATAATTCCAACAAACTGGCACACTTGGGGCCTAAAGTAATTAATTCAGTAGCTACAGGTACTTAAAGGATAGTACCACTACCATTGATTATAACATGTGTACCCCTACAGTTAAATACTTTGGTAGTGATGTTTCATAATGGTAGCGGTACAGTCCTTTATATGCCTGTAGCTCTTGAACTGATCACTTTAGACCCCAAGTGTGCTAGTTTGTTGGAATTGTCTTATCGGGAGGAACACAAAACGTCACAAATATACAGGGTGTCCCATTGAAAATTTTGAATTGGACGTCACGCGACAAAAAACAAATACCTCATTGGGTGACACAATAATAAGAAAAGATACTGTATTTGCTCTAACTTACACGCCCAAAATTATAATTCGCTACTATTGCCCAATTCCGATATACTGCTTATCTTAGTCGTCGTGGGACACCCTGTATATAACAATGAAAGGAGATGTTATCCTCGTACTGACAACACCGTTAAAAAGGCAACCCCTATTCGGTAATTAGTTTTTCACTCAAACTCACACCAATTTTAGGTATAATCCAACTCCTAGGCTAACACTATTTTTTTACTTTGAAATAAGGCTACCTTATAAGTTACAGAACTTACAGAATAAAGAAATATGATAAAATATAACATAAACGGAGTCGGAGTATCATAAACCCGTGGATTTTAATCCAAAGCTGGCAACAGCGCAAAAGGGACCAACCCCAATGCGGAAGTTAGTTGCTCTCGCACTTGTTTCTCCCCCTGGAGTATGTGTCGGGAAAGAACTTTTATGTAGTCGTCGTGTGGATGAAGTCGTAATCATGAAATTAAAAGGATGTAATTTGAAGGGATTAGGAAGGGCTATGTCTGTGCTTGTGTTGGCTCCGTTTTTACTGTCTCAGCAGTTGAGGCCGTATAAAGGGAGACGAATGAGTTCAAAGCTGTAGCAAAAAGGAAGGTGACTGTATTTAATTCAGTACATTATGCAATATATAAACAAGTCAAAAAGGCTTTCTTATATAATTATGCTACATCCAATTACAATCAATATGATCTAGTAGTAGCAACATATATATATATATTGGGAAGCAGTACCTTAAGAAAGGATTGGTTCGCCACCTAAATCACACTGACGAGCTTTAATAAAAGCGAAATGACGTCGTCTGTGATTGGTTTTGGATGAATGAATGAAATTGCTACTCTTTAATCAATATAATCATTACCTTTTTCAACGTTATGGTAGTTTTTCAGTACCGATAGGCCAAACGCTTTTCTATTGTAGTGAGAAAAGTTTTCTAGTGTTCATTTGGTAGCCTCATATTTATTTACTGAACTTTTTCGCAAATTATATCCAGCGCGGATTTAAATGTGTTTTAATTGTCTTTAAACAGAGTAAATTTAGTGATTTACCTGGTACTTTTACTAAATCAAATAGTATTACGATTTCTATTCTCTGATATTGCAATGACATCTATTATGTAAGGTTTTCGCGGCCATCGTCCAATCAATTTGTGGTTCTTGGGTTTTTAGGCCGGCGTCGTTTAGGCTTGACATTTCGCCACCATGAGTGAATGGCATCTTCAGAAGCTGTTTCACTTCGACGACTTTCAAAATGGAATGGAAGATGCCATCCACTCGCTGTGACGAAACGTCAATTCTTAATGGTAGACGACGTCGGCCTAAAAACCCAAGAACCACAAATTCAAAGATATCTATCATTTAACCTGTCCCTGGAAGAGGGTTATGGCAGCAATTTTTAAATAGAATGAAGGGCGCCGTACTATGTATGATTTTGTAAACTAATTACTTGATGCTTGAGATTTGAAGTACTGCTGAAATTGGAAGCAATCATCGTGATACACATTTTATGTCCTGTGAGCGAAATGTACATTTGGCCGTCTAAATCAATAAACCAGGTTGTATAGTTGCAGTTGGGCTGACAAACCCCCAGAGGGTGTTTGAACCCCTAGTGTAACGGTGCTGTCAGCAAGCCAATAAAGTATCGGAGGGTCCCTTCGCCCTTAGATACACATTTAAATAGCCGAGAAGCTAGCAGATACACTAGTGTTTGTATACGTTTTGGATGTTAGCTGGTTGTTTACTGCTCTTACAATATTCTCATCACTCACCTCAGGTGAGAGAACTACTGTAATCGCTGTACTATTTTCTCTTGTGTAAAGATCATACAGAATTCGATGCAGAAGGTTTGTATATAGACCTTTGGAAAACGGTTTTCAGTTGTGATCGTTGAATTGAGGAGTGAATACGTGGGAAGTACCGGGTCGTTCCACTTGCCTTTTGCATCTAAACTACTATTCAGGGTAACTAACTTCTTGGCTTTATGATTAAATGTCTTTTTGGTCCGGCATTGAGTTTTTATAAACGTCATAAATATTACTTTTAAAAAATATTCTGTATAACAGTTGCCGTATCCGGATTGTTTTTCAGCTTTGTATTAAAATCTTCTACCTTTTCCAAGTCAGACCAGTGGTATACGCTCGAGAAATACGTATTAACTGTATATATTAACTATCATGTATTGGCAATGTAGCGGTAACTTCCATTTTTTGGAAACATCATTTTATATTCTAAGGTATTTTAGTATGTGGATCTTATTGCATATTTAGGAATGATTCTCTAACACTTCACGTTTCTCAGTTCATTCAGCTGTCCCATTTCTGTCTTCGTCAAGCGACAGCTCTTGATTTGCGGTCTGTGAGTACCATTTCTTGAGTTCATCGTAGCATAATCATGCATTTTTATGCAGTCGTGGTGCTCCTTGAGCACAGCATCGCAATTTTCCATTATGGTACAGAGAGAAATAAAGAACTGAAGCTACAGACTGGCTCTTAGTCTAATATCCAGAGATGGAAAGAAGATTCTGCTAAGACTTCGGAGCAGACAACTTTTAAATAGGATACGGTTACTTTTCATTAAAGTTTCACTGAAGGTTATAATTGACGACTACCGTTTATTCGATGGAGTTATTGCCAGGAGTGCCAGTTTGAAGTACTGTATTTGATGTTTGTCGATTTGCAATTTCGAAGGATCCGATAAGTTGGCATGACATCTAAGTTCGTTATACCGCATGCAGGCAGTTTCGGAGAAAAGCTGGAGTCGCCAGATCGTAAAAACGTGTATGTCGATATACAGTGTTCCGTAATTTAATGTTGTACAACAAGACTGCAGATTTTTTTTTGATAAAGGAACTGAGATTTAACCAGACTTACCTAAGCCCACACGTTAATCATTGATAATGGAAGTAGATTATATCAAAGTTGTAATTTTTTTCTTGATAATTCATCAACAGCCTCACGGAAAGATAAAAGAATTAGAAACTTAGTATTTTTTTGAGGCAAATATTCCAAATCCGGTATTAGTTCCTATAATATTTGTAAATAACCCGAATTTTTGTGTAATAGTGCCTTGAGGTTAAATATTTTGTACCTTTTTCACTAAATGTGTACTTTATCGCTTGAGAAACCGTTTTTCAAATGTCTGCCTATCAGTTATTTAGTAGACCTATTCAAATCCCCAAACATAAAGTCGGCATTGAAGAAACAAGAAGTTTTAATGTTATATAAATAATTGCATGGGGTAGTAATTGTTATTTTGTTTTATGGCACCATTGATTTTGGTTATTATAAGCCTTTAAAATGAGGCATATTTAGTTAAATCACGACATTCGTAACCAACGCAGCAAATGTCCAATTTGACGTGCTCTAAGAGAAATTTACCATCCTTGAATTTGAAGAGTTGAACTGACTGATTAATACGCAGATATCTGAGAGCAATTGAAGGAGTCAGTGGTCAAAAAGTAAAAACCTGTATGTAAATTTTACATTTAATTATCATTTTGGCGCCAAGAAGTATCTAAGTGTCAAAAATTGCCAAGTTCACAATCATGAGACTTAGCAGTTTTTTGCACTGATCCCTCCAATTACTCTTTGTGGTACTGAGAACGTACCATTTTTAAGCTTTAGATCAATGCGGAGCTGCTGTCTACCATTTATTAAAGGTAATACAAACGTTTTTCTAATTTCACTTTATTCTTGGCAACTGATGTATACAGATACCGACTCACTTATTTGAAAATGCTTGTTTATATATTAACCTAATATTATAATTTCTCTAGATATGATACAGGTACGCAAAGCGAGAAATGAGCACACTTGTGGTTTGATATTATTCAATATAATCACACAATGTAATAAAGAATGAGTAAAAATCGACAGCGACTACACGTTCTATATTTGTGTATCTAGGTCCTGCTGACAATATTAATTCTTTCTTTAATAATATAATACAGCTGATATAAAAATTGGTAACAATGTATTTGACAACAAAACTTTATAATAATATGCTAATATTTGAAGATATCATTTTTGTGAGTCATTTAAGAAGGCTTTATACAAATACATGACCTGGATCTATTAACTATGTATACATTAATAAACACTTTGTTGTGCATGCGTTCGTACATTGAATTACTGATTATACTAGTTGAATTAAAGGTGCAAATTTCGCAATCAGTATGATTTAACCCTTGATAAACCTTGAAAACGTTGTTGGTTGCATGTTTGTCTGTTTGTGCATCGAATCCCAAAAAAAAGTTTTGCGACGAGTTTCTACTCTTTAGCCCAAAAGTGAAAACCTCCAGGTGAAGAACTGCCTCCTTTCATCAAGAAACGCCTCAGTATGTCCGCTCTTTAGCGTAGTCAAAATCTAAATAAATTAGTTTCCCCTTGTTAATCTTCCTAGAATATCAAGGCGCAATCTGACTCCAGGCAAACTCACGTTGATTCGCCGTCCTCTCACTAAGTTCGTGAAAGTCGCTACAAAGTTATCACTGCAAAAAATGAACCATGAGAATAAGATAATAAGAGCAAGGATGTTCTGGTAACCTGGTAACCCAATTTTGGTAATTATGTTCACGGAATCGCGAAATGCAAAGTAAACACTTTTTTCAGTTTAGCTGTGTCCTTGGTCACACCGTAATCAAATTGAAACTCTATGGGACTTTCTTTTTTAATTACATTATTCCTTTGGTAGGCTTACATTGGCGCACCATAGAAATTCAACAGCACTGGAGTATTTTTTAACTAGCTAATATTGCTCATTTTATCGGTGAAACAATCTGTTTGCATCTAATTTGTAGTAATAGCACTGTTTCTAAGTTTTTTCCTCCCACATGGAGTACAAATAGAGTTTGAAAGTAATCCCTTTGAACAGAACTCATTTGGATCTCTTGAGCCTGCCACCTAAGTAATCAGTCAATCAATAGTGATTTTTGTTTCGGATGGAGATAGAATGTGACTATGTAAATTTGCACTAAGCGTAGATTTAAGGCTATCCTGCTGTTAAATTTTTTCATAGTTTGCTATAAGTGATGTAAACTTTATTTTGTGTTTATTCTTATTTTCACTTTTCTATTGAATAGGAATTCATTTTTGTAGACTAAAAATATTTTCCTACCACGTTCTTCCATTTTTTACACTATTATGTGTTTAGCAGTTCACTCACGATTTCTGATAATTTTTCCTAGTTATTTTTAACGATTTTACTTCATATCATTCGACAACACTAACGACGATTATATCTTTAACAGCCTCCTTCTTGTGTCATCACTGACACGTTACCTAATTTACCCAAAATAGATTACAAAATGATGTATACCATTTTTCCGGAGAGTTCGTACTAGCTTGACGTCTATTTGATAGAAGGTATCAGCTCATTAAGAAGTGCATCTCAGACTTAGGTTTTCAGTAGTTTTCTGAGTTGGCAATATTTTTACTGAATATAGCATTGCTGAAAGGTAATCACTATTTTTGTGAACAAGAAATTGGTTCAATATAGTATAGAAATTCACATCAAAAATGGTTGGCCAAATCAAATACATTTACTGATTTGTATATTGTTAAAAACTATGACCAAGGGTCAGTAACTACTTTTCTAGTACAGAGTATAGCTCTGTATTCTGTCAAATCTGTGAAAACTCATTTTGGTGTACTTTAAGTTATCACTAGCCTAACAGCTGTGATACGCCTAACAGTACAAAATATCCGGCAAAGCAAATAAGCAACGTCAACCGTTACCTACTAACTTGCTGTTTATGTAAGACGGCTTCCATGGGCACCGCAAGCAAAATATTCAGGATAAACGATTGATATAACTCTAGCTTACAAACCTCACGTAGACTCAATCAGGGCTAGAATAATAATTATTTTTCGAAATTTATATCATTTGCTAAAGGAAACAACTAAACTCAGTCTAAGTAACAAGTTGTTATTGTATCAATCGATAATACGTCCAACTATAACTTACTCATGCGGAACATGGCGTTGTGCAGCTAAAACGCACATTACAAAATTGCAAGTAATACAAAGCAAAGCTCTTAGAACAATTTTAAATACTCCTTGGTACGTGTCTAATGCAACCATACATAGAGATCTTGATATTCCTTTCTTGTCAGATTTCATTGAACAAATTATTGAACGTAAATGTTATGAACGTGCAATATCAAATTCAAATCCTCTGATAATGGTTGCCGTGTCATTTGAGCCTGCATCCATACGGAAACACAAAAGAGTCAGATTGGCACTTCTATAGTACCTATTATCACTATATTCCTAAACTATAGATTTACTATATTCTATCTTTAAGTCTGTGCACATGAATCTATTTACATAAAATTTTTGTCATGAACTATCTCTTAGAATGTTTGCTTGAAACGTTCTTTTGAAGAGACTCGCTCTTATGCCAGCTAAAGGTCAGTAATTTTTTGGCAAAAGACCATTGGCCTACCCTGATAAATAAGAGACGTCAAGTCAAGTAATGGCAAAGTAGAATCATATTCTAAAGATGGCCCCAAGAAAGACTTATGACTTCACGCTAAGACATTTTATGTTTCGGAGGGGATTCTAAGCCACTTCGCATTCACAGAAAGGAGTAAAAATGTTTTTACATGGTTTTTGGAGATGTCACATCAATATTTCGTCATATGAGTACGCTGCTTTTTTTGGAAATACCCCATTTGATCAATCTCAGCCAAAGCCAAGAATTGCAGACGATACTGTGTCTTTAGAATTTGGATGATCGTTAACTTCGACTAGCTGCCCCATTATGGATGTGCAAAATGAAATGCGAAATTCTATAAAATTGCGGAAGCATATGAAATATTGCCGTAACTTTACCTATTAAGCCGCTTTGAATGCAGGCTGAGTGAAATTAATGTACAAAAGCAAAATGCAATTCCCAGCACTCGGCTACCATAAATCTTTTATATGGGTGGATCTTCGCCCAACTCTAACAGTATGCAGATATTAGAAAGAAGGTATTAGTGTAATGAAAATTTAAATGCCTTCAAGTATAACTAGCTGCGTAAATGACCGTTGTTGTATGAATAAGACGCAACCAGAGTAATGATCATATCATATATGTTGGTGGTGATCGTAAAGCAAAGATACGGGGCGATTCACCCAAAACATTAGTAAGATTGGTTTGTTTATTTATACTATGCATACGTACAATACCACAAATTAACTACTGTATACATCAGGTTGACTGCAACAACAAGGGAAGATAGCAATAATTCAATACCTCATAATTTAACATACAGGATCTTTCAGTACCTCTAGTTAAATCGAAAACTACCATTTGTGAAACATGACATGTAGGGTTAACCTCCGGTCAACACACAAGCTTGAGTTAACCCATCATTGCGAAACCGGCACTAAGGCTATGAAGGCTATGTGGAATGCAGCTACAAAAAACAATCTTTGATATCGTTTTTAAAGATAACAACACATAAGCGCCGGTAAATTCTCCAATAAACGTTCGACAACAAATGTGGTTTCAGCACGATGGAGCGCCAGCTCACTTTGCTGTACCAGCACGTGAGGATTTGTCTAAGCGGTTCGGGCACCGTTGGATTGCTAGAGGTGGAGCCGTTCCTTGGCCTCCTAGATGACCTGATTTAACGCTCATAGATTTTTTCCTGTGGACATGTAAAGTCTTTGGTCTACGAAACTCCAGTAGAAACAGAGCAAGACTTAATCGGACGAATTACAGCAGAATTTGAAATCATTCAAAACGAGTATCAAATTTTTAGTCAATTCCGCCGAAATCATGTGCGACGTTTGAATCGGTGTATTCAGGTGGGAGGAAGACATTTTGAACGATTGTTGTGATGATATCATGTACAAAAGACAAAAAGTGAATGCATTAAAGGCTATTCAGGCAATTCATCGTCTTTCTACATTTTAACACTTCTTAGGGCCGTAGTACCGTACGGACACTTTTCCGGACATGGGTCCCTGTACTCTGTAGTTTTCTACTGTTGCACTGAATAACCCCTAGAAGTTTGATCTCATAGTTCTGAAACACCCTGTATACAACATATACATTATAGTACTAATCAAAGTCAAAATGAACTGTATGGTAGTTGGTCATACAGATTGTTTTTAATGCTAATACAGATGTAGATATTTACCCGTGTGGGGGCGGGTTAGAATATCTCCCATCGTATATCCTGCGTGTCGTAAAAGGCGACTAAAAGGAACCGAACTACTGTGGGTATAAGCAAGTAACCTCTCCTCAACCAACAGCTTTGGGTGGACGAGTTGAGAAGAGTCAGGACACCGTCTTGTCCTTGGGGAGAGAAAATTGTCTCTAAAGGCGGATAAACCAGTAAATACATCTGGTCAACGGCATTAGGATGCAGAAAGCAAACGGGAAACTACTGCATTAAAGATGTTAAAGATATCCCAAGAGAAATAGTAAAATTGGTACATTTTACGAGTGACTTAAGTGATGATGACGATGATGATGATGATGATGACAGATGTATTAAAAATGTATCTAAATGGCTTAAAAAGTAAGCCATTAGAGCAGGAAAAAATGACAACAAAGGGTATGAATGCAAAAGTACGTATTTTGTATGTATGTAGGTAAAACATATGACAATTTATATCCATAGAGCTTCAAAACTCAGCAGTCAGCAGTGTGCAGAGCCTAAGTACCAGAGTACCGCGGCTGCTGTGAAAGGGTTATGTTAAGGGAAGATTGTTACGCGGGATTTGAATGGGCCAATACCCGCAGGCTCAATAAAAACATCTGCTGGCAGTCCATTCCAAGCCCTGGATATCCTGGAAATGAATGTGCGGTTGTATCGCTCGGTTCTTGATGTATGAAGAACGACCGCATTAGGATGAGATGCAGCGGCCGCGCGGGTGCATCTGATAGGAACGGTGAGCGGCGGAACTATAGAGGATAGCTCAAAGGAGCAGATTCCCTTTGAATATCGGTAGAAGTGCGAGAGGTCACCAACAACATGGCGGTGAGAAAGTAGCTGGAGATGGCGCATTGAAGCCGGGTCGCCAACTAGTCGAATTGCCCTTTTCTGGACGACATCAAGTATAGACAGGGTAGTAGGGGCAGCAGCTCCCCAGACAGCAATAGTCCAGGCCAGGTCGTATCTGGGCTTATATAGCGTGAGGAGGTTACATGGTGAGAAGTACTTTCTGACTTTAAATAGGTACCCAAGCTTTTTACCAGCAGCTGTTGCAATTGCCATAGTTGTCTAGTTGTCCTAGACAGTATTTGTTTTTTCTTTCGAATATGCAATCGCCTTGCCTGCTGCCGCAGATGGCAATCAGCCAGAGAGCAATGTAGTTCAGAACTTGGGCTCAGTGTTAGTCCTGAAACTATTGTAGACCAGATGTTTGTTTCCCAGGAGAACTAGAACGCTATGGCTGTGGTGGCGCGAGACATACTGGAGTGCAAACGCCGGGAAATGAACCAAATGGAGTCCCTGGTGCCAAACAGATATGAGTGTAATTAAGAGCAGACAAACACCTGTTTACCGAGGAAATGATTGAAGATCAACATCACCAAAGTAGAGACACATACAACAGCATTGGCATGCTAATGCCGTACCATTGTTATGTCAAGAAGAGACAACAAGTAAAAAAAATCCGGAAATTCCGGAATTTAAGAATGTTGCTTACGGAGAAGCTGTATCCGTAATAAAAACATGTATTTGACATTCCAAATTAGCAGCATAACATATACATATTTTATAAGCCACTTATGTTAAAATATCGCACTGAAAATAGCGAGATCCTTTGAAAAATTCAGCACTAATTTGCGTACAGCCAAGTCGTAATTACCACCCATTATGTGCCTTAAACGGAATTTCTGCTAGTAAATTTAAAATTAAAAATTAACATCACGCTGCTAATTAAATATTTGTATATACGCACAGAAGGTAATTGATAATTAATATTCATGCGGTTTACTGGACTTTGAAGTTTTAACTAAGCTTTTGTAACAGAATGCAACTTTATGTTTTAGACCAATTAATTGGCTCAGCCAGTAGAATTCGAACCAATGCTCGCATAGAGAATCTGATTTCCAATAACAATTCTATTGGAAATCAGATGGTTTAGTAGAAAAATAATAATGCAGAGGTATAGTTCATCAAATGATAGTAGATATAGATCTCATAACAAGCCAGCACCGGCATCCCAGAAAGGCTATGGCACAAAGGAATAGTGGATTTTCAGAGCCGGTTATACAAATGCCGGTTTAACACAAGCTTTATGACACCAGTTGTACAAGCGGTTATAAAATTTGTTTAAACTTATACTGTGTTACCTAATATCCAGGAAACAGATGGTTGGGCTAAACCCTAAGGTTTAGGCCAAGAAAAAGAGGGAGTCTCTTTCACTGTTTTTGCCGACGTTTCGGCCTTTATTAGGCCATCTTCAGGGCACTACATTTTTTTTTATAATTAAACAAACAATTATACATTACAGTTATAAAAAAATTGAATAGGTATATAAAATGGCAATAAACAATAACAAATTAAAAAAGGAGAGGTGATCATTGCTATTCCAAAAAAAAACCTAATATACAATATACACAATAAACGGGTAGTACTTACACCAGTGATGGACTCCTTGAGTCAAATATGGTGAAAAGGCACATGTAGTATAAAAAAAGTATGTAAGAGCAAAACGACACGTAATAAATAAATAAGACAATAAGACGGAGATTGTATGTCTATTCACAATCGATGTGTACGCCGGACTGGCAAAAATCATAGGTGTTATAAAGGAATTCTATAGGGGTACAAAAAGGTTAGCAAGAAACATAATATAAATATTCAAATATTTCCGCAGTTAGGCTCGGGTTAAGATACACGATTGTCGACTTGCGGTGCGTTACCACATACAGGGTGAGTTTTTAGTACCGGCTCGGTCGATAACTCCACTACTGTAGAAGATAGCGAAAAAAGTTGTATATAAAAGTTGTAGCCACGGATATGCTCCTTGCCTAGTCATATAGGAGTAGGTGCTAATCAGAGGGCCAACAGGTGTGCCAAGGAATGTGCAGAACTCCCTGTCATCGGTGCAGAACCAGCATGCAATTCGTAATCTCTGAAGCTGAAAAACCAGTACTACACAGTGCATTTTATATTCATGCTTTCACCTTAGTTGCGATAAATTTTGAAAGACGATCGCTATTTAACGAACAAACAATGCATCTACGTATATTCACACATTCCACAAGAAGCTTTAATCTCCCAACAACAACCATAGTTCATCTCATCCCCAGGCCGCCCGTGATCTTAATCCAGATTATACTCTGGAGTGATTTTAACTTCGCGTCGGATGCTTACAGAAAATTGCTTCCTATAAAGTAGCTTTCGCCGTTCCACGCTACGTGCAAATTTAAAAAAAAAAAGAAATTTTGGAAGGGCGATGTTCTCGTGTTCCGTTGGCCCATGGCAAATTGGAATACCGGAAGGAACTGAAATAAAGTGCTGTGAAAAAAGCTCAGCAAGCGGGAGAAATTGACATTCTTTAAGAATCTATATACTCGTGGTATATGAAAGTGGAGAAAATATTATTGACTAGGTCCCACGAATTCTCGTGTTTCATGCAATAAAATGTACTTTGTGTTACTTTTTGTAGGTTAAGGTCATTAAAACAAAAACTCCTTATTTTTCTATGTGCGACGTTTCGACATACATTAAGTCATCCTCAGGCAACTAAAACTATTGATGGTGTAGGCTAGGAACAGATTAACTTAAACTTCTTGAGTTAAACTTAAGCTTCAATCATTGGTACGAAAATAATTATAAGAATTCATTGTATGTATATATAATATGTATTATATGTGTTTTGTGATCTTACATTTTAATACAGTTGGCAGTATTTCACTAATCCAGTTTTATCTAGTCAAATTCTTATAATTATTTTTGTATCAACGATGAAAACTTCGATTTTCCGGTAAGTCAACTTATTGGGAAAATGATATATTTTTCCTGTTTTTTGAGGTATTTGTGTATGTTTAGTACTATTTTTAAATATTTTTAAAACAAATCAAATCACTTGTACATTTTATCAAGTGGCAACCATCCTTTTTCAATAGAAAAAAGAGAAGTCATTGTTAGCTCTTTGCTATGTAACTGTCGTTTAGGTTAATATGTTTATATCCTACACCATCAACTGTTTTTGTTGCCTGAGGATGACTTAATATAAGTTGAAACGTCGCACATAGAGAGATGAGGAGTTTCTGTTTGAATGACCTTGTCCTAGAAAAAGTAACTCAAGTTCATCACAGTAGGTCAAAATCTTTTAGAAATAAAATGTAATTATCTCATGAATGAAGCTGTATGACGAAATCCCTTTATAACATAGAATAGACATTTCCCAAAGAGCTTGGTAATAAATTCGAACTTTTGCTAGTGTTTATCCACATCAATTTAGATATTGCGTTTTTGCGTTTTTGATATACTTGATACATGATTGACAAATTTGGATCAGGAGTGCGAAATCTCCAAGGCAACTAACAGAGGAGACACATAAGGGCAAAGCCATCAGAAGAAAAGAGACACCTAACCCTTCATATACCATTTCCTGTGGAGCACGTTGATGTCTTACGAAACGCCAATACCGCATGTTGCTAGGTTATAAGTATGCTTGTAGCCAGCGTTTGGCATAAAAATCGTCAGAAATCACCAATTTTTGTAAATGGCGACTTTGCGGTTGTGAATGTGAAAATTGTCAAAACCGAAACGCCCAGTATGAGTAATTCTATGGATGAGGGTAACCACTGACCTACAGAACTACAAAAATATATCAAACTGAAATGATTATGATTAGTCTGTGGTCATATTTATAGCAGAAGCTAAGGGCTGTTGTGATTCTATTGTGATCTTCTTGGATCCCATGCCGCTTAAAAGGCTTGGACTCCTGCAAGAGATTACATCAAAACTGATGTGGGACTGTTTCAATACTCTCAGCCTAGTAGCTCCACGCAACGCTGTGCATATCAGTTGGGTACCAGGCCACTAAGGTATTGATGACAATGAGTGTACAGTGTCTCATTTTGGGCACTTTTACGGGGTATCTCAGTTATTTTAAAAGATAGAGGGTTCCAGTTTTCGCGACAGTCTGCTATTTTTGTATGCAACTAAAGATGCCGTCAACAAAATTATCATGGCCCTCTTGGGTTCTGAGATATAGGGTGAAGTCGAAAATTATCGATTTTAGGACCGCCCTCGTATCTCGGTTGTCTTTTATCTTACTGAAAAGTTTAAAAAAGGGACCTAGCGGCATAAGACAATTTTATAGGAGGGGGGCTGGCGATTATTTGGTTGCAAGGTATCTCAGACCAAAGCTTCATGCTATGAGATAATAATATACTGATAATAAAGTACTGAGTCAATCAACTTGACTTAATTTTTTTGTTTTTAGTAGATGAGTCATAGCCCACTATCTACTCAATATTATAATAACACAATATTCATCACTTTAATGAGACATTATTATTTAAAAACATGTATTTTGATTCTGTTATTGCGAATCTGAGCAGAAGGTCTCTTGTAGAGTAATAACTGAGTAATAAAAATAATATACAGGGTGTTCCATTCAAAAAAATATATGTTTGCTTCATAACTGAAAAATGGTTAGATTAATAAAAAATCAAACTACACCACTGGATTCTACAGAAAAAGTTCTGTAAGATCCTTTTTTAAACTTTTCAATAAGACAGACAACCGAGATACGAGGGTGGTCCCAAAATCGATAATTATCGATTTCACCCTTTATCTCAAAAACCAAGAGGGCCATGATAATTTTGTTGACAGCATCTTCAGTTTCACAAAAAAATAGCACACTATCGCGAAAACCGCAAGTCTCTATCTTCAAAAATAACCAAGATACCCCGTAAAAGTGCCCAAAATGTTTTGTTTTTTTTTACTTCAATAAAAAATATTTCAGTACAAACTCTCTGGTTAGTATTAAAACAACTTGCCAGTGGGTCAATTTATTCTTAAATTTTTAACGGTCATTTGATAAACACGAACTCCTGCTTTTCAAATAATGTTAATTTTGAGACATTGGGGTATGAAGGTCGACCAATTTTGCTTGCCTGCTCTCTCTCCTTCAAGGGTCACTATGGTCAAAGTGACAATTATGACATAACCGGCAGTATTGCCGCTTTATGAGGCTAGCTCCAATTTTTGAGGGGAACTCCGATGTAACGGTTAGAAATAGACAAAAATCGCCAACTCGCTGTGTGTTTTGCACCCCAGCTACGATTTTTGGTCGCTAACACGGTTTTGAAATTGTCCTCTGGCAGAAATGCGCCACACCTGGCAACTTTACCGGAACGTGTGATCTAAAAAGTGGAAGTGAACACAATATCTTGTGTTCTCTATTCAACCTGTTAAAGGCTAAGCTATCTTCTCGGCTATCGAGTGCGACGCGTTTATATCGATGTTCTAGATTCCGGCTTGCCAATCGTGTATTCAAATACGTTCATTTCACTTTTTTTGCATTTGCAAAGCCCATTTTTTTGTAATCTAACACATGGCCCAAAGTAACTTAGCTTGATGTAAATCTTATACATGGAACTAAGACTGACAACCTGCATTGTGCATCGCCATGCACTACCTCATCTGACATGCATCTACGCGGAACCAGAATTATGCAAGTCGCCTTCAACGCTGTGTACATAACGTCACGTCATGCCAAGGTGCTTGCAGTAGGAAAACATTTACTTTTACCCAGACGATGTCGGTCCTCTTACCTTGAGTAATCTGATGAATAAATGATAGAGTGCAGCTCATTACGGTTGCTTCCATGTTATGTACAGGAGAAGCGCAAGTACCTTGCTCTTCTTATTTGAATATGTGTACCTATGTCACACCGAACATTTTTGCAAATTTGATAAAAAATGGAGTCAAGTTTATGGCTTCCCACTAGTGTCCGACCGAACATTCGGTTTCGGTTTCGGTTTCGGCCTAGTTTCGGCCAAAAAACGGGTTTCGGTTTAGTTTCGGTTTCGGCTGCCATCCAGCCGAAACTACGGCCGAAACCGAAACTAAATTCGATGGATTTGGCGCTGCGATCGGACGCCCTCGGAGCACTAATCTTCAAGCGAAGAAGTGTTATTTTGCTGGGTAGATGATGGTAATAACTTATCACAAGTCAAGAAGCCTACTTATCGGAGCCAAGCTTGCAAAGAAACGCAGATATTACTCTCACTAGAATTTCAGTCCATTTCTGTCTTTCAGAAAGATTCCCCTAAAATTCACGTCTGCCTTACCGACGATTGATTCCACTGAACAACTACTTAAGGCTACTAGTCAAATTTATTCAGACCGAGGAAGCTATTTGCAAAGAAAGTTGTTCAGTTATGAATACTGATCGCAAACAATAGCTGTAGCTCAATCAAGCTCACAACAGTTTCTTAAATTTAGAGAAAACTCCTTACTTTAAAAAATACTTAGTGGTTGTACTTAGCACGTAGGTACTTCAGAAATTTAGTTTTAGGATAACAGTGTCATAAAGGTTGATCAAAGTCTGGAATGTTATTTAGTAGATACAAAATATAATATAAATATAAAATAGTTGATATTTGGTTCAGACATCTTGTTTCAAAAAGTATAAATAATTTATTTGAAATAATGTGTGATAACGCTGATGAAACGTTATTCATTTTTGTATCTGTTACACTCAATAGCCGAATTCGGGCAATGCCCGAAAAAAATACGCAAAACTAGTTTTGAGCAAGGAATATTTCCCAAACCCGAAATATTAATTTTGTACGGCTATTGAGCATTACCAAATAGGCAGAACTAGTTTTGCGCATCTTGAAATGCACATAACTAGTTTTGCGCAACTTGAAATGCACAGAACTAGTTCTGTGGTACGGAATGACAACCAAAGTGAACATTCGTCATGCATATTGTGTCAAAAACCAGCAAAAACCTATCGTTTAGGTTAAGGTTAGGTTAGGTTTCTTTGCCAACGTTCCTGCAATATAAGTACGAATCGTGAAAAAGCAAAAAGAGGTTTGGGAGCACAAGCCAATTTGGTGCTCACACAATCAAATAAAAAATTTAAACCAGCCTCAATTGGCGATTTATTATTTGTTGGTATTCATTAAAATATATTTAACTTCTCCAACTTTATGTTTATTTGAGTCCGTCGCTGGCGCTGATTAAATGGAAGAAGCTGAATCTGTGCTGGTCATTCAGAAAATATACAGAGCTAGTCCTGTGCATTTCAAGTTGCGCAAAACTAGTTCTGTGTATTTCAAAATGCGCAAAACTGGTTCTGCGTATTTCGTAATGCTCAATAGCGGGATAAAATTTATATTTCGGGTTTGGGAAATATTCCTTGCTCAAAACTAGTTCTGCGTATTTTTTTCGGGCATTGCCCGAATTCGGATATTGAGCTTAACATATCCATCACGAAAAACTTACTGGCATTATATTGATGTTTCGGTTTCGGTTTCGGTTTCGGCCGAAACCGAGACGGAGGCCGAAATTCGGTTTCGGTTTCGGTTTCGGCCGTAAAAAGTAGTTTCGGTCGGACTCTGCTTCCCACACAAAACGGTGATATTTTATTATTTTCCCATTGCATGAGAGTCTAAGATCCCCTTGTAACCAAATCACTCAGAAGAAACTCTCGTAAATAGTTTCTTGCATCTCTGTAGGAACTAGGCTGACACAGTTTTAATCTGCAAGCTTCAACTGGATGAAGCGTAAGGAACATTAACCCCCAAATCGTTCAAAAATGAGGTTTGAGCTATATTTATATTTTTTTGCTTTTATTTTATTATTGCTGCACCGCCCCTGACACGACTTCTAAAAACTGTACACATTTTCCATCCTTACCACGGTAATAATATTGTGTTGAAGTTTCATTAAAATAAATTCCAGGTTACCCAATATAGAATGATCTAAAGCAATACTCGTATGTATGAGCAGGTATACATCAGAAAAGTCAAGGCAGTGTTTCGATAGACCTAAACAAGTGTATTATGCTGCTAGATCCTTCTTTGGTAAGTTAATGGATAGCTTATTATCAAGACAAAACTTTTTTACAACCTCCCACCGCCTAACCGCCACAATTTCACCCCACCCAAAAAAAAGTAGAAATCAATCGGGAACCCTAAAATCCCTAAAAACGAAGTTTGAGCTGTTTTCATATTTTTTTGGTTTTTCATTTTTGCTGTGCCGCCCCTGACACCATTCCTTAAAATCATACGCTGTGTCAACATTTAATAACCTTGGTGTCTGTAACAGGCAAGGCAATGTTCGAACAGGCCTAAAAAAGTTTATTATGCTGCTAGGTCTTTCTTCACAGGTCGATAGACAGCGTATTGTGAGTACAACACATTTTTCAGTTTTGGAACCCCCACCGCCAAACCACCCAAATTTCACTCCCACCCAAGAAAGTAGAAAATCGGTAACCGCTAAAACGCCTAAAAACGATGTTTGAGCAATATTTATTTTTTTTGTTTTTTTGCTATATTCGTCCGCCACCCAAGCACCGATTTTCAAGATTATAGCAGCATTACCTACAACGGCCCCAAAGCATATCGCTACCCAAACTTAATCATAATCAGACTCCTGTCGGTGTGGGAAGTAAAACAGAATAATAGACGCATAACTTTATATTGTTTTTCACCGTATTTTTCCTTATAATCAGTGCATTTATTTGTTTTTCAATAGCATCATTTGAATTTAAGATTTACTCAATATGCATTTCATCTTTCAACTTTGGGATTAGTAAGAAGTTACATAGTAATAAGTCGAGGCTATAGAGTGGATGTTGTAACAATAAAATTGTTCATAGCAACCGGCAGCTCAATTGGTTCGCATGAGACAAGGGTATGTGGGTGCGTGCGTGTGTGCGTGAGTCTAGCTAGCCGCCAAGAAATGAAAAATAGGACAACAATGGTTTAATAAAGATTTATTTCAGTATATATGAATGCAGTACATTCTATCTATTTTTTTTAAAACAAAAACTTATCTTCGGAGGGAAGTCCTCGTGGTGCCCTTCCGAAGAGAAGGTGGTGCTCCAAAGGGCTGGCTTCTTCAGAAGGAGTTCAGGTGGTGTCACCCCAAAAAAGTGTTCATGATGGTGACATGGAAGAGGTGTGGTGCCCTTCCAAAGAAGTGTGCTTTTCCTTGGTGGCACCCCGAAGGAAGTGGTCTTGATAGTGACATCCCGAGAAAGAAGGTCTTGATGGTGGCACCCCGAGAAAAAAGGGTGGTTTTCCTTGGTTAAGACATGTTGCACATACACAAAAGATTGTCTTAAAGAGACATAATTATATTAGGTGTTAACTGTTTAAGATTATTAAGATTTATTTATTATTTTTATAGAGGTTAATGTCGGTAGTGAGAGAGAGAGGGCATACTCCCCACTCATTAGATCTTTCCCAAAATTTGTGCGCACTTGCACAGTGTGGATAATTAATAATATTTCCAGCTGAAGGAAGTAGGGATGGGAAAATGTAGAGGTGAGAAGCACAGTAGCTATAAAAATGTACTAGTATAATGAGGAAGTAGTCGCTAAAAATGGAAGTTGTAAACTATTTGTGCATGGTAGCCAAGTAAATAAGATAAAAATAATTTTGAAAACGGGCGAGCCGTTACAATGTTCAAGTAATTTTTTGATTCTTCCAAAAACTGCAATAGGTAATGAGTAGGAAGAACTGATCATCTTGAAATGCCCGCGAAAAGAAAACTCTCCACTGGCGTTGAAGTGTTCTTGGAGTAAATGTTACCCCATTCAGGCAGCTCAGATATCTAGAAGTTATTTTAGGTGATTGGAGAACATTCGCCCCCACATTAAACAAGTGGTCGAGAAGTTGTCCAGAAGGAAGGAAGCCTCAACTCGAATCCTGCCAAAAGGGGCTCAAGTAGTACCAAACAGTTAGTGCTTTGTGAAGTAATGCACTCGATGTATAATTCTATACGCAGCTCTCATATGGTTAAGAGCGATGAGCACTTTACGGTTTTTCTACATGCTGAGCGGAATACAGCGTAAAGCCCTCTTGATAGTAGCAAACGGATATCGTACGGCATCATGGCAGCTATACAAACTGTCACTGGTACTCATCCCATATAACTACTGGATGAAGAGAGATGCCGACTCTATAGAACCAGCGAGGCACTCACCCAAACGGCAAGAGAGAGGGAGAGGAAGGTGACGCTAAGTATGTGGCAAAACACCTGGAAAAACCATACCCACTCGGCAACGTTGGCAAAACACTTATGCCGGACATCAGGAGTTCTGTCATATGCAAACACAGGAGGCCGAACTGCTTTCTGACGCAGTTCTCGACTGTGACGATTACGTCGGAAGCTATCCTAAAAGAATGAACTTCTCGTTGACCAGCTTATGTGGTTTTACATGGAGAGCTAAACTACAACCTAGGCTCGTAAAACCTGGTCGGAGAAATGCTCAGCAATGGACACAAATGGATTAGACTGAAATCCTTCGTGGGCCAAGTCATGGCCAGAAAAGGGACGAAGACAGGTTGTGGTAGGTGTCGTCCAATAATAAGAAGAAGAACCTGGTAAAAGAAGTCATTGAACTCCTAATCCCCGCTCCCGGGACGAAAAAAGAGAGGAGGCATGGATAGAAAATTAAGACAGTCTTGAAGATATGTCAGCACTTTGACAGTTCCGAGTTAGGGAGGCAGAGGACATGGCATCAGAAGACTCAAGCTAGTACAAGCAGATTTTCTCTCACATTTCCGGATGTGGGAGTGCTTATTCTACCTGGCGATTCTGCCGATCTCCTAAACCCTCTAGAATAATAAAATAAAAACTTAATCTCTATAAATGTACCCATTCTCGGGAAAGAATAGCAGACTGGTACGGTCAGTTGTCATTACGTACCTATCGATGTAAATAACGTGGATTGTTATCGATAAATAGGAATTTCCAGATATTATGCAGGTATAACCACAGTCCCAACATAGATTATTTAAATTTTTCAGAAATTCAATGGCTGTTAGAACTTTATTTGAGAAGTATCTAGGTCTTTTGTAATAATATTTGTAACTGTGATCAGTATTTTGTGTTCATGTCAATATGATACTCTGCAATTGGATTTCTAATAGCGTTTTGGACTTATTGTCCTATCACTGCACTCATAGGAACTGAGTGTCAAAATTATGTTCGTCTTAGATTTGAGTGCAAAACTAGTGTGATTTTTTGTTTTCGACCTATCCGCTTAATTGCACTTGAGTGCAAATCATCGCCACGGATTCTCTGAGCTTGTGGAGATTTCAGTGCATTTTTGACGTCTATAAAATATTAATTATAACCTATTTTATTTGTCAGAGAAAATAATTCTTTGAATAAGAACTGGGTAGTGGGGTAGTATACATAGTAGTATGAAAGGTGCGGAAAGTGTAGTTGGAAGAACTGCGAATATTGTTATCTTGGAATGATGAGGAAACTGAAGCTAAATACAAGTAAACTGGTTAAGTTATATTGTCTGACTATAACTCAGAAAATATTATCTTCCTCTACTCCCGCGTACCTGATGGAAAAACTTATACCGCGAGGGGATACTCATTCGCTTAACCTGAGACACGGAAGTTTGTTGACAATTCCATACCACCAGTCTGCAATGTTCCAAAGATGTTTCACCTATAATGCCGCAAAACAGTATAATGCGATAGATAATACCTTGAAGTCTTTACCAGTTGACAGATTTAAAAAGAAAATGAAAAACATCTTATTGCTAGCATAATGCTCAATTTCGAGTGATATATTTTTTTTGCTCAGTGTTACTGTTAATACTGCTGTTTATAATATATATACATACATTCCCTGTTAGCTTAGGTTTAGGTGTTAGTTTAGTATGTAGTTTTATATATGTAGTTTTATATATGGGTTAAATGTAAGAATAGCCTTAGGCTAAATTTCGCCCAAATAAAGTCGTTAAATAAATATCTAGTTAAATTGCAAACAACGGCTGCGGGTGTCCCAAAAATAGGAATATTTGTTGAAGATGTTGGGCATAATCTGACGGAAGAAGAGATACAACAAGATATACATAAGTATTTACCGATATAGATTCATTCATTTTTAGTGCAAAGGCCATATTGCATAAAATGCTGTTAGTTTTTATGTCAATAAATAGAATAAATGACTGGGCGGATTCAAACTATTTAAATTCCAAAACCACCACAGAATGAAATTGACCTCTCAGGACGCAAAATGACATCAAACTGTCATCAGTTGGCTGACAGAACAGTTACTTGAATTGCACTGAAATTTGGTATATGTTCGACTTATCAGTTCAGATTTATTGCACTTCTGGACACCAGATGAGTTTTCAATGTGCACTGTAGTGCAATCGTGGTTAAAATCAGTGCAGTAAGTCGAAAAGTCTAATATGCCGTTCATGTTCCTCTCCGTCAGTTTCACGTACGCTACTGTAGATGAAGCCCTCAAATCTAGACGTGTATCTGGCAGCGCTGGCGCTATTTACCTACCTAGATGCATTATGCGAACAGCCTCAATTTCCACTTGGCATATGCGACATCAGTATATCTGGAAAATACATTTTCTCATCGAAGTCTGCGTCGGTACAGCGGAGGAAATCACCTACTCTGCTCCACGCTCTACCAGTAGCTGAAACCATGTGAATCCAAATTGGACTAAAACAGGTATAAACAGAGTTACTATTTTATTCATCTACAAATTCGATGCTCCGCCAGTTGGCTATGCCTGGAGTCATCAACGCAATGTAGGCTTTGGATGAACAAATGAGATTACATAGTTACATCTATACGCGATTGGCCGGAACCTAGATTGCCGACATGAAAGGATCGGAGGCAGATAGCCGATAGCCTTCAGCAGGTTGAACAGAGCACACAATATCCCCTACCTCCCACTACCATTCTTTAGAACACGCGTTCTCGTAGAATTTCCAGGTGTGGCGATTTTCGGCCAAAGTGGCGATTTCAAAACTTTTTGGTGAAGCAAAACATACAGTGAGCTGACGACTTTTGGCTATTTCTAACTTCCATTTCATTGGTTTTCGACTCAAAAATAAGGGCTATCCGCTTGAGGCGGCAATTTTGCCAGTTGTTTTATAATTTTCGTTTCACCAATCGTTATGGTGACTCTTCAAGGAGTTATTGGGCATCATTTAACTATTTTTTATGACTGCGCATGCTCAAGATAACGATAGCCACGAAATTGCTTATTCATGGTGGTCCAAAAACGCCCCAATGTCTCAAAATAAACATTATTTGAACAGCTAGAGTTAACTCGCAACTAGCAAATCACCCTTAGAAGTTTTAAAATAAAATGATCTCACTGGGAGTCCCAGCGATCAGAATAGTCCTTAGTTTCTACAAGAAAATGACCTTGACCTCAGACTAATCATGGGATAATTTTAGTTAGATATGTTTTTGCAGTTCCTTACGGCAGATGTGACCCTCACCTACAGACTATGCCATACTGGGCGTTTTGGTTTTGACAATTCTCACATTCACAACCACGAAGTCTCCATTTCTGACAATTTTGATTAATATATCAACAACAACAACAACAACAACAACAACAACAACAACAACAACATAGCTTTATTCCCATAGAAGTTAGATTACATCATGGAAAAGGTCAAAAGGATTATTGATATTTATAAAATTGCATTTGTATAAAAATATAAAATATACAAAAAATAGTTACCTATGAGATTAAGCACTCTTGGATAGTGTTTTAACATTTCTCTATTAATAGGTTTTTCAATTTTCTTCTAAATGTAACTACGTCATGAGAAGACTTGATGTTCATATCCAATTTATTAAAAAAATGTATACTCAAATATGTAGGAGATTGTCGGCCTACTCTAAATTTGTGAATCGGATCCACTAACTTAACATAACCTCTAGTATGGTAATGGCGATAATGACTGTTACATAGTAGTGTGCTTTGATTTTTATAAGTTAATGTTGCAAGTTCAAGGATAGCTATAGAAGGCAACGTGAGTATTCTAAAATGTTTAAAAAGTTCTCTACAAGACGTTCTCTGTGAGACACCTGCAATACATCGAACTATCCTCTTTTGGATCAGAAATACGTTTTTGGCGGCACCTGATGCACCCCAAAAACATATACCATACCTTAACCTTGAGGATATGTGGGCATGGTAAACAGTAAGGAGTAGATCTAGTGATACTATTGTTCTGAGATTTCTCAGTGAATAACATAGAGAGCTGAGTTTCGTGCAAATGTCCTCAAAATGTACCTTCCAGTTGAAATTTTCGTCGACTGATATCCCAAGATATTTGACATGATTAGGTTTGTTTAGAGGATCTCCATGCAAAGTGTAGTATTGCAGTTCTGATTATTATAGTTGTAAAAAACAACATAGCTAGTTTTTGCAGTATTGAGCAACAGTAAATTTCTACTAAACCAGTTGTGCAGTTTGTCTAGACTATATTTGTCTAGATTATATCCCAAAGATTGTCGATGTCTGGCGATTTTCATAGCCTGACAACATACGATACTCGCTTTGTGTAAGACACCAATCAATGCGCTCCATTGAAACTGCTTTCTTACTGCTCCTGGCTGCAAATGTAGTGAAGATGTAGGATGTATGAGGGGTTAGGTGTCTCTTTTTATCTGATGGCTTTGCCCTATGTACCTTCTCTGTTATTTGCGTCGGAAATTTCGCACTGCAGATCCAACTTTCTAAATTGTGAGCAACCACAGGAGGTATGATATACAGTGTTATTCACGTTATTCGACACGCAGCATTATGGCTAAAGTATTTGATAAAAAAGAAAATAATTATTTCGGATGGATAGAGACCCATAAAGACTACGTTTTAAAAATATTTTCATGTTATACGGGGTGTCCCAAAAACACGAAATGTATCAAACTTATGTTTTTTTAAATGGAACACCCCATATATTGCATATTCAGATTCCTTGATGAATTCTAGTGTAACTTTATGTATCATACATGGGACTTAAAGCGAACCGTTTAGGTGTAAATCACCATTTTTGGTATAAGTAGATATCAGGAAAAAATTGAATATCGCAGAGATTATAAAATCTGGAAGACTGTGACTTTGCCGTATTACTAAGCATAAGATGCTTCAGCTTTGATGAGACTGTCAAATTTAAATTACGTTTATGCTTGGAGAAATCGGTCGATTAATTAAGGAAACTTCGATCAGCCATAACTTGATTTTTTCAAATGGGAATGCCCAATTTTTTTATACGGTTAAACATAGAATTTGACAACCTTTCTAATGATATCAGGTTATGAATATGAATCTCTGGTAGTTTCCATTTCATTTTAAATTTTCAGACAAATCGGCGTTTTTCAATTTTCCTACATATAAGCAACCTAGCAGGCCATGAAATATAAACAAAAACCTGTTCAGGTAGAAGAAAACAACTAACTTGGCTGAAAAATACACACGAACTAGACTAAAGGGACAAGATTATAAAAATCTTTGCAACAAATCAACTCTCCCAGAAACAACTGCGTTAACATCTCTAAGGTCAAAGAGAAGCTGGAGTATGGCAGTAATAGATATTTTTTACAGTCTACTGGCTACCGTTAAAAATTTCCAAGACAATTGAAAACTCTGATATGAAACAAAAACAACCAGCTACTGTTGCGCCAGCACGCAATTATCAATCATATGTAATGGTGTAAAAAAGTAGTAATTTGCGTTGAAGTCGATACCTCTGACTGGAGCCCTTCTATCTTTCAATATCTATTAGCAATGTTGCAAAAAAGGAATACTGACAAATCAGATTTAAATTTTCTGCCATTTAAGTTATGATTTATAATTTGAACAAATTTTAATTCATTCTACATTTTCTGCGATCTTGCTAATAGGTACTGAAGAATTTTCAGAACTCCAGTCAGAGGTACTTTTGACTTGAGTTTTGACAGAATTGCATACTTTTTTATATCATTAAATGTGAAATTTTTTTATGAAACTAATAAACTGCCTACAATATTGTCTAGTAGTTTTCGTTTCATTTCAAAATGTTTAATGGTTTTGGAAATTGCCAATCTCTAGTACATTGCAGTAGGTAACAGGCCGTGAAAAAATCCATTTCTACCATACTCCAGCTTCTCTTTGACCAAAGATATGTTACCGCCGTTGTTTCTGGTTAGACTTTGTTTGTTGTGAGTAACTTTTATAATCTTGTCCCTTTAGTCTAGTTCGTGTGTATTTTTCAGCTAAGGTAGTTGTTTTCTTCTACCTGAACAGGTTTTTGTTTATATTTCATGGCCTGCTACGTTGCTTATAGGTAGGAAAATTGAAAAACACCGATTTGTTTGAAAAACTGAAATTAAATGAAAACTACCAGAGACTGATATTCACAACCTTATATCATTTGAAAGCTTATCAAATTCTACGTTTAACCGTATAAAAAAGATTAGGCATTCCCATTTGAAAAAATCAAGTTATCGCTGATCGAAGTTTCCTTAATTAATCGACCGATTTCTCCAAGCATAAACGTAATTTAAATTTGACAGTCTCACCAAAGCTGAAGCATTCTATGCTTAGTAATACGGCAAAGTCACAGCCTTCCAGATTTTACAAACTCTGCGATATTCAATTTTTTCCTGATATCTATTTATACCGAAAATGGTGATTTACACCTAAACGGTTCGCTTAAAGTCCCATGTACGATACATAAAGTCACACTAGAATTCATCAGGGAATCTGAATATGTAATAATATACGGGGTGTTCCATTTAAAAAAACATAACTTTGATACATTTCGTGTTTTTGGGACACCCTGTATAACATGAGAATATTTTCAAAATGTAGTCTTTATGGGTCTCTATTCATCCGAAATTATTATTTTCTTTTCTATCAAATACTTTAGCCAATGCTCCGTGTCGAATAACGTGAATAACCCTGTATACAATATTCCGAGGCAAAGACGGATCCACTTTAATCGCAGTTGAAATTTGTACCACGAGCCAGAGGCAAGTACGGTAAATCAACAGTGAGTTATTACCGTTACCGCGGGTCGAATACTATAATTTATCTACGACGGTAGCAATAAAAAGTACGATATAGATACATACTACTACAAACTATTGACAACTTCATTGACGCTTCTTCTTTCATCAAAATAAATACTGAACACCGATCGAATTAGCATTTTATGTTTCACCTTTGCAGTTATTATAGCGTATATTTAAGGATAATATTATGCAGTTCCAAGAGATCGGTATTGGCATCTAGTAGCGTTGTTTATAACTCACAGCCGGACAGTGGGTTAACTAGATCAAATAATAAGTAATTGAACTATCGTTGCAAGTAGCCGAAATTACATGATGACAGTATATAAATTTAATCTTAGGTTTCTGATACTATACCATAGATTAAGTAAATTCTACTTTAAGTTTATAACACTTTCATCCTTCACGTGCAGAATCAGTGTCAGTTTCGGTATTCACACAAGTCTACACAAATATGATGAATTTGATATATCTGATATTTGTTATAAACTAGTCAAAATGATACAAATGATTTGTAAACCACTGATGATATTTTTATGTAAATATCATAAGTTATCCTGCAGAACTGTTCACCACCACAACATACTAATTTCTACTTTTTAGATAAACCAAAGTTCTGCTAGATTAGTCTCTACAAAGAATCTAAAACTTGAACCAGGATATCAGGTGCATGCAGTTCTCGGAGAGAATCAGGCACAGCAATTTCAACTTGGACTTACTGCGTGAAACCCTTCGGTGCCGTCTGGATTTCCCCCCTTGGACCACACCGCAAGTATTCATCCTTTCTTGAGTGCATATCCAAAACTAGAGATAAACCACCAGCTTATACAATGCAGGTATGCCGAAATCATTGAACGAAACCACGGTGCTCAAGTAATTTTCACTGACGCTTCAAAATCTACAGGAGAAGTCGGCTGTGCTACAGTTAGCCATAATATCAACAGATATGTCAGAATCCCTCACTACTGCAGTGTATACACAGGCGAGATAACGGCCATCAAAATGGCACTTACTATTGCAGAAGACTAACCGACATCAAATATTCTAGTGGCAACGGACTCGCTGAGTGCACTTTATGGTTTAAAACAACTATAGCAAAAAAATCAAATTATCTGCGAAATCAAGAAAACTCTTCGAAATCTTAGCAACTCAGGAAAAACGGTAAAATTTTTATGGGTGCCCTCTCACATTGGCATCGCAGGAAATGAGGAAGCTGACAGAGCAGCGGCGAGAGCGGCGACCGATACTAACATCATAACCGATAACCATGTGCCCTACTCCGATATCAATCTCCTCACCAAACATCACATCCGATACCGATGGCAGCAGAAATGGGATCGCAGCAGTAGTAAACTTCACCAAGTCATACCACAAGGTGCTACTACCTTGAACCTTGCTGCCAACAGAAGAGACCAGGTGACAATTTCGAGACTGCGTATTGGTCACACACTTCTGACACACCAGCATCTATTTAACAACGCAGAACCACCAACCTGTTCCACGTGCAACACCTCGTTGACAATCAAACACATCCTCCTTGAATGTCGCAGCTATGAACCTGCAAGACGAGCCAACCACCTACAGTATAGTTTACAAGATATACTAACTTCAAATATTGATAGCCTTCTAAAATTTATAAGAGACATTAAGCTTTATTTTTCCATATGATACCTGTGCAATATTACAATTGACAATGTATTTCTGAGTTGTACGTCCACCGCTGATAACCCTGCGTGGTTGATGCGGTTATGTGTTAATAAAAAAAAAATTTAAATGTACAACTTGACCAGTCAAGTATGAGGCACATGGACTTCTTTCGATAAATACCTAAAAACATAAGTTGTTGAGGACTTCGTCATATCAATTTCTGAAACCTGCAGTTGGAACGCTGAACATTTACTATTCTGACAGTGGTACACTAGCCACCATGATTCCTTAACAAATCTGTATACCTCAAACCCACGTCAGAAAGGGGGCCCCCCGCCAATGGCTGGGACTGAAGGAGCGTTCGTAAGTGCATCGGCAAATGAATTCGCCTGAAGTGTTTTTGGTTAAAGCTGCCGTTGAAAGCTGTGGCTGCAAGCGAGAATGCTTCTAAGTTTACTCCGTGATGAGTACGTAACACCCAAGTTGATGCTATACGTATATATTTACCAGTTTTATGATGCATGCTGCACAGCTCCAACGATCTTTTGGATAGTCAGTCACGCGTTTTCAGTCTGTTACTTTGATGAAGCTTACTGTTAGCTCAAGTACTGTGCTATAGGGTGCCCCAATAAGAACGGTAGGAAAGAAAAATTAAATAAAACAACAACAGTTTGAGATATCAAATAGGTTTTGGCTTTATTTTGAAGCTCCATGACATTATGTATGGAATAGAATCAAATGTCCCCCTCGGGCTTGCTGGCAGTGCTTCAAGCGATCGGTCCCATTTCGGATGACATTTTCGAGCATTTGCGGCGTTATGGCGTTGATGGCTACTCGAATATTGTTTTCGAGGGCATCCAAAGCTGGTTTGTTGCGTAGACCAATGATTTGACGTACCTTCAAAGAAAATAATCGAGAGGTGTCAAATCACACAATCACGGTGGCCAATCAATGAACGCTCGTCTGGTGATAATCCAGTCGCCAAACTTCTGTCGAACAGCTTCGAGCATTGCGTCGTTTGTATGGCTCGTGGCTCCATTCTGTTAGGAATACTTGTCGGTAATATCGATGTTGTCGAGCTCTGGCCACAAAAATTCTTCCACCATCGCTCGGTAGCGCGGCCCATTGGCTATAACGGTGTCTCCTTCCTCATTTCAAAAGAAATAAGGACCGATGATGCCGCCATGCCACAATCCGCACCACACATTATATTTTTTCGGGTACTGGACCACTTCTTCGGTTATCTGTGGATTGTTCACATCCCAGGAACGACAATTCTGCTTGTTGATACAGCCACTGAGGTGAAAATTAGCTTCGTCTAAGAAGATGATTTTTTTGGCCAAAATGAGGATCTTCGTCCAACATTTGTAGGGCCCAATTTGCGCACTCACGGCGACGGCCTATGGTCGTCCGGCTTCAATTGTTGCGTCAGCACAATCTTATACGGGTGCAGGCCCAAATCCAAACGCAAATCTCACCGAGTTGTTTCTTGGGAGAGGCCCAATTCCGCGGCTCGGTGTTGATACGACAAATTGGGGTCGTAGTGAACACTGGCCGCTACGGCGGCGATATTTTCTTTACGTCCGCTAGTTCGCATTTGGGCGTGTTTCTTTAGGTCCAATAGAGTATACTGACGGTCAAACTTTTCCACAGTGCGACGAATTGTCTGCTCACTGAAGCCATGATGTGGATCGAGTTCACGACGAAATGCGCGTTGCGTATTTACAATTGAGCGGAAATTTCCGTAGCACTTTTTGATAATTTCCAAACGATCGGCACGCATGAAATGATCCACGATGAATTTTCAAACCTTACTGAACCTTTTGACAGCTGGATGACATTTGTACCTTTGACAGCTGTCAAGATATCCCTATTAGAAAACCTTCTATTGAGACACCCTATAATAATGTAACCTAATAATGCAAATAACGCATGTCATGACAAAAATTACCTGGTAGATGGAACCCAAGTCTAGAAGCTTTTATGGTATGTACCTTCACTCAGCTGTCGCTATTACCTATATTTGCATATTTGATATGTATTACTTCTGTACCTCATGGAGATGATCCCGAATAGCGTTCTCTCTTGGTTCTCTTTTAACTAAATACATGCAAATTACTCAAATAGTATACACCTACCTTTTAAATGGAGTAAGATATTCACCAAGGGTTTTACGAAAAAAGATGGTGGCATTTTTACCTCTGTCTAGCATATACAGGGTGAGTTTTTAGTACCGGCTCGGTCGATAACTCCACTACTGTAGAAGATAGCGAAAAAAGTTGTACATAAAAGTTGTGGCCACGGACGTGCTCCTTTCTCAGAAAATATTTTGATTTATACAGCGTAATCCATAACTACGTGGTGATGCAAACATGTATTTTTTTTAAATGAGACACCCTATATATTATCCCATTTTTAGATTCTACTAATAATTTGGAAAACCTGTTGGAAAATTCACCACTGGAGTTTCTAAGAATAATGTGGTTACAGTTAGATGGAGCGAAAGCATTTTAGTATTATTTAGTATTAGAGGTCGAAACACTTTGGATGAAAGGTATCCTGCCAATTGTTTCGTCTGCGAGCCATGCCACCTACGATTTTTCCAATTCCTACGCAATAATTAGAAAACCGTTAATATCTTGAAAACCATCAAATATAGAAACACATGTGCCTAGATAAAAGTGAAAGAGAATTTAATTTCGCATCCACCGATGTGAAACTTATCATAGCATCCCATTTGAAAAAAAACTTTTAACGTTTTTAGCTTTTCAAATTTGAAAATAGTTTTTGTGTTGGATGTTTTTTGAGGGCAGGCGGGCGACGATTTGTTTGCAAGGGATCTCAGACTATAGCTTCATGCAAAGGGAAAATAATAAAATGATACCACTGTTATGTGTGGGAAGGTACTGAGTCAATCAACTTGACTCCTTTTTTTAAATTATATTTGTTATAGTGTCAATGACATCGGCATACTGACTTTCGGTCATTATTCGACCACATGAAAAACATTTCTTGGGAGCAGTGCTACAATTCAGTCAGAAATCGAGCACAACATCCTGTCGAAAACACTTCAGACCACCCCCTACCTTCGACCCACCCCCTGCCTGCTCATTTACGTCCGTGACCTAAATTACGTGTGTAAGCGTACATAAACAGATTTGCAAGAGCCCGTTCAGCTTACACTCTCTTTAAGCTAGATTATTTAATCTGGGGCTTTGTAACGTTATTCCTGTGCCACTAATGTGTCTGTATGTGATCTTTGTGGCTTTAATAGCCTACTAACGATACTCACCCTTCCTTTATGTTAGACATAAGCATGTAGTGCAGGAACAATATTATTAGGGCGGATTTTATAGCGTGTATTTTTGACCACCCCTGATATATTCTATTAGTTACTAAGGAAATAAATTGGTTACTACCGTGAGATGTTAACTCATTAATTAAACAAAATCTCGAAATTCGGTTAATCGTTTATCTACAAAGTTTTTACCCAGCATTTTAATCATATTAATAATGTTATTCATTTTCTAAAAAAACACGCTGACGAGATATTAACTCTGTCTCTGTCTACTGTCAGGGGCTGATTTGGTCACAATATTTAGTCATTTAAAATAGATGATCAGGCTTACAGATCTTCAAGAAGACTAATTATTTTGAGCACTTAAAAGCAACGTGGAGAACAAAAAAGAGAGTCAAGCTTATTAACTAAATCAGTTTACTTGCAGGCCTCTTCTGTTCCGAAGGATCCAGTAAAAAATTCAAGCATTTACTACAACTTTTGATGCATATACAAATCCATGTACAGTTACAAAGGACGCAATGTCTTTTGTTTCGCAATCTCGAACTAATAGTTGTAGCCCTCGACTTCATTTAGAGCTGAAAACTACATAGGTACATCGTGCAACAAATTTGCAATTTTTGCACTAGTTACACATATAACTAATGTGGGAGACATCTGAGTTTGTAAAATAATAATCTAACCAACTCGTAACTGAGTAAATTCAGTTTAACTGCATAAAAAATTTTGAAACTTTCATTTTGTGACAATAGTCGTAGGACCGATTTTATCAACACGCATATTTAACAAAGACCTTGACAAAGCTTTTCTATTGGCTGTTATTTAGCAAAAGCTTTCTATTGGGTATTGAGGGCTGTGTTAATAAGTATCATCCAATAGTATTTTATCAATATTGAAAACAAAACGTCAAAGCTGGATGACACTTTTGTCAAAAATATTTTAGAATTCATGAACCAAAATCATAGCAGGATATCAGGACAAAGCGATTATTTGCAAATTAATACCACATTTTTCATGTTTACATTATAATTATTCTATAATTACTAATTTCAAACTGCGATAATTTGAGACAAAATCATAAAAGTACCTAGCATCAATCACAGCAACTACCTTATTTAATAATTACAAATCTCACCTCCATCAGTCATATAGATTATTCAAAAAAATATACATACTTTTATGAAGAATCAATCTTTCATTTACTGGATGCATGTTTGTTATTGACCATCTTATAGAAATATTCACAGAGGATCTAAAGATGCAGCATTTATATAAAATATAAGGTTATACACTTATACGCACCTAAGTAATGAGCTTCGCCATTCTGGATAGGCAACCATTAATGAACATGTACGCTTGGAAAATAGCTTGCCTAACAGTTAAATCGTTTGTTTAACTTTTGAAATATAACAAAATGCTACGTTTACCCCTTTTTACTATGAAACAAAGATATATTGCATGTATTTAAAATTATTATCGATAGTAAATTGTTTTATCCAAATAATGCAATGAGTGAATTTCTTGTCATCATATCATTTGATACAGCATGAAACCAGCGATCAAATGGAAATGGAATCTGGAATGTGATTGGTTGAGATTAGCAATTGCTAAACTTTTGAATAAACAAGAAAATGCAATTTTTTACCCATTTAGGGTGGAAAATCAGACTGGAAAAGATACTAGATGATTTACAATGGTCGATTGTATATAAAGTGTGTCATTTTTGAGCTTCTTGAGGTCAACCTCAAGAGAAATTAATAACTTTCAAAGTACTTTGACAGATGCATGTTCTTGGAAGCAGCTGTTTTGATTGGTCAGTCTTTGTTAAATTGCGCGTGTTGATGGAATCGGGCCGTAGCAGCACATTTTACCTGATTGCGATGTAATTTTCAACATTATTTAAATAAAGCAGCCACTAGGTTCCTGTCTATACCATAGTTTGAATGAGGAGATACAAGTGGAGAAAACAGTAGTGGCGACCTTTGCATAAGTTTTTTTATTATAGATGGTTTAGAAAAATCGGCCTGGTCCCAAAAACAGAAGTACTCGCACACCTGGAAGTGTATTCCTTTTTCATATCGCCCACGCTCTTCAACCACTCACGGAACCTTCATAGACCGATATAACAACATAAGTGTAAGGCTAGTTCAAGCTCGTTGATCTTATGGTTTTAATTACTGCTTCTGCGTTCTTCGCTTTCATTGGCGTTCAGGTCTCCTCACCACGCAGTGGATGGAGTGGATTTTATCGGGAATCTTCAGTCTCACCATGTTTTTTGTCTAGCTTTCTTATCTCCAGTAAAAACATGTATACAAATCTTATATCTCTGTCCGCAGCTATACTAACAGTTCCGAATGGTTTATCTGGTGCCAATTTTCTATAATAAAGTATTTTTCTACTTGGTAAAAGAATACCTGAACTTCCATGATTTATTTGTTTAGCAATCTGATAATTCCAGGCAAAAAAGTCGCCGTTCATCGTTTATCGTTTGATCTTGTGTTTTGACACTTAACAGGGTTTAGCTGTTATTCAACGAATTTAAATTAATGGAATTATTAAGTTTGTCACATATTGAAGTTGTGGTTCTTGGGTTTTTAGGCCTGCGTCGTTTAGCGATAAAGCTTGACGTTTCGCCACCACGAGTGGATGGCATCTTCAGAAGCTATTTCACTTCGGCGACTTCCAAAATAAATCAGTATTTTGGAAGTCGCCGAAGTGAAATAGCTTCTGAAGATGCCATCCACTCGTGGTGGCGAAACGTCAAGCTTTATCGCTAAACGACGCAGGCCTAAAAACCCAAGAACCACAACTTCATTGGACGATGGCCGCGAAAGCCTTACACAGTATATTTGTCACATATTGTTCTTACCCGGATTGACGAAATATTTACAAACAAGTATTCCACGCCTCCACTGTCTTTAGCTTAATGCAGGTGTCCAGTTTTTGTGGCTTTCTTTCCCTTGCTCGCAAAAAATATGAACAAGTCTTAAGGCGCTGTCCTCGACAATACACTGGGTGAATCGAAGTCAACTTGGATAAGAACAACCTCCCCGTTTTCCCATCACAGATTTGCCATCAAATGACGCACTCTGCGAACATCTTTCCTGTGCGCTCGTGTAAGTAGTAAGTAGGGTATAATCGCTTCCTCTCCCCATGCCAGCGCCATCTACCCCCCGAAAACAATGCGCCGAGATGCAAATAGCGCCGTTAAGTGGGGAATGCATTAAAGGAATTGCATTGCGATCCGGCACCGACGACGCACAACGTTTTCATTTAACATGTTATGCTGTCACGGCAGCTGCAGATGTTGGTTTTCATCATGCGGTGTCATTTATACGTAGTGGGGTGGAGTGAGATGAAGTTAAACTAAGTTCTCATCCATAGAGTTAGTAGTACAGACAACTATCAGACATATATCACACATACATCGTATCCAAACTGCCACATTTTTTTTATGTTATTGGCTCTGATCTGAGATCAACTGGCCAGTTCTATTTTGGATGGACATCTATTTTTTCTAAATAATACGAACATTGTTTTATATTAGTTATAGTTGGAAGTTACAGTGTTATTTTTAATTTTTGTGTGCAAAAGTTATATAATAGTTTGTATGCACAGTTGTTTTCACTAGCTAGTATAGAGATCATATTAGCAGGTAACGGAATATAGTTTGACAATCTGTGATACAGGTCTGTTACCTCATTACTGATTAGTTGGCATTCTAATATACAGTGTTGAGCAGAACCAATCTCTCCACATCTGCAGTGAGGGTCATCATCTAGCCCTATTCTAGTTTTGTGTTGAGGACTTAAGCAATGACCACACCTCAATCTGCAAGGTGTTCTCACAAGTGGTCTATTCGTTTCTCTCTTAAACCAAGGTTCTGTTCTTATGTTCTGCTGGATCTGTTTGTATATAGTTCCGGATGGATTTCTATGGTAGTGTTCACTGCACTTTTCTTTCAGGTTCTTGTTTAATTTACTGTTCAAGTCACTGTAGGGAATTTTGAAATTCCTCATCAATATTCCATCTGTAGTCGCCATCTTTGCTAGTATGTCGACTGTGTCGTTTTGAGGTATACCTGTATGTCCTTTAATCCATACAATTTTTACATTTTTATCCAAATTGTTGTGTCTGCAAATCAATTTCATTATGTTTGAGATGATATGGTTGAAATTCGGTGAAATTCTTAAATGCTCTAATCTCATAGCTGCACTCTTGCTGTCGCTGAAGATTATAACGTCTCTAAGCTCAGTATTACTGAGAGAATATTCTGGTGCTTTTTGAATGGCTGTCAACTCAGCTGTATATATTGAACAATCTGGAGGAAGTTTGTATAATTCTTGATATTTTTTATTTTCATGGTAGAAAGCGCATCCTACACCGTTTGTCGTTTTTGAACCGTCTGTGTATATGTGTTCACATTGATCCCATTTTTCTTCTGTCTGCTGTTCAAATTTGATGTATGTGGTAGGATCAGCTTGATGAAAGTTCGTATATTCTACTCCTAGTTTGAAGTTGTAGTTCTTGTATTCTGTGGTAAAGTAGGGGTGTAATATGTTGGAATATGTTTGTTCTCTGATTGGTAATAAGTACACATAGCTTTCTGTAAGTAAAGGGAGTTTTTTATGCTGCCAGTATTTGCTAGTCAGACCCAAAATGAAAAGTCTATGAATAGATGCAACCTTGTCTTTGCTAATCTGCTTCAGTACTGCTCTTGTACCCAGTTTTTGTCTTCTTAGATACAAAGGAGGTTCATTGCACTCTACCTCCATTACATTGATTGGAGTACTTGGTAAGTATCCAACACAAAGTCTTAAACATTTGTTTTTTATTTTTTCTATTTTTTGCAGATCTTGCTTTGATGCGTTGCCATATTGAAACGATCCATAGTCTAATATTGATCTTCTAACTAGAGATCTGTAGAATGTTAGACAGATATTTGGGTCTGCACCCCATTTGTAATTACTAAAGGTCTTCAAAATATTGATTGCATTCTCTGCTCTTCTGATAAGATAATTAATGTGGTCTTTCCAGATCGGTTTCCTATCTAGATATAATCCTAAATATTTGACTGTATTTTGTTGTTTGAAGTTTTTGCCTGCAAGGTTTATTGTATTTGCTGGATTGAGTCTTGAACGGCTGAACGTACAAACCGTAGATTTCTCATAGGAGTGCCATATTTTTTCCTATTTTTATTAACACGCTTTTACTAGCTTCATCTGTATTCTTGTTTATTATTAGTTTATTTCTGAGCTTGTACCGCTCCTTTGAATTAAGAGGTCGGACCGCACATTGAACGCGCCAACTTTGCCGCGAAAATAATTTTGACGGCTTCAAATCGGTCTGACCAGCGATGGTATCTGCTGACTAAGAGATGGCGGACACACCTTAAAGTTTGTTGATATCGGAAGCTTAAAAGGCATGTTATCCAACTGTTTGGGAGTTGGTATTTTTGTGAAATTTATTCAATAAGATCGATAGCTTTAATTATAGTTTATGCAGTAATGGCAACGATTATTCTATGAATATTGATGAAAAAGGGTTTTGCATCCTTATTACACAGTATACTAATAAATACAGTTTGAAAAAATTAAACAAACACGCTTTGATGTTAATGTTAACTGAACAATTAAAAATAAAAATACCTAAATATAGTATACTAGCAGAAACTAAAGTACATCCTACTAAAAGGTTAACAATAACTTTGAAAATAAGCTTAAAACGGTGATGAACGAAAAAGATCAATATGATTGTGGAAAACACATGGACGCTTTGTGCCATATTATTTGTAAATTAATCATATGCTTTTTTCACAATAATACTAGTATTTTTTGTTCATTCATGTTTTTACTTTTTAGTCCGATGTTCCTTAAAAACGTCTTTTTAGTTTTTTTGAATGTATATTTATTAACTTCTGGTGATATGAATTACCTTTCTTATTTAGCTGTCTTTTGCATTTTGTTGAACAAATAAATAATATCTGAATTATGTCATGTTGATTGACGCTGAGTTACAAAACAGCTGTGATATTTTGCGTACTAACTTTCTGCTTGAATTACACACAAAAACTTAGATTTGTCAACGAAAAGCAAATGCAACACTGTGTGTCAAAAAACATTTATTTAATTCAGTCAATGCCACTTATTCCTAATTGATTTGTCGTCAAATATTTTGTATGTACTTTCGTAAAAACAGCGGGCGCCGAAACGTCAATAAAGAGTTTATGGTTGAAACCCTGTACATATATCGTTGACCACAGAAGCTCTGGCAATCTGGCGCCCTCATGGGCTATAAGGACAGGCTTATGATGCGGTAGATGGTTGAGTGAGACTGTATTTTAGCGTACCTGAAAAAAGAGTCAGCACACCAGCTAGGTTAAATCCACCTTTTCCACTAGTGGCTGGATTACATTTAGCAACTTTGTATAAGAGTTCGTTTCAAGTCTTGTTGGCACCTGATTGGAAACGTCTGCTTACGCTCAACATTTTCCCAAGGTTACAAAAAGTTCCATTATCCTATTTTTAGGTTATTAGTATTTCTTTTATAACACAGTTAGTGCATACTTATTTACCAGTATTTCTATCTAATTCAGTATTTTATTTCTTAATCAACAATTTTGGACTACTTTCAAATTTGAGGATGATATTAAGGATCTTCAGGCCTTTTTAACGACGTTCCAGATTTTGCTTCCTATTTCATAAGAAAAAAAACGTATAAGCGTGCATCTTACTGTGATTTTACATTGTCACCTTTGCAGATCATATTTTTATACAACAGCACCATGTTTCAAAGATAATCTACCAGTTGAAACACAAATATAACTATAACTGTAAATTTATTTATTGATTCCATGTACCTAATAATGGATATCTGTCTATACAAGTTGAAACATGGTTTGACCGTGAGGATTGAGTATACTTCAAGGAAAGCCAAAGCCAAAAGCAAGAGTGTACCATGCAGATTACTAGGCTTGTCCTTGAGTCCAGAGCGAGATGTATCTTATATCATTTTCTTGAAATTTCACTGTTCTACTTTCCTCTTTTCCAAATAATCGACATTCTGTATATTGCACGATTGTACACAAATCTCTAATTTATGCATTATTTATGTTGTTCAGAAAAGATAGCACGTTATATTAGCACAGTTAGCATAGTAATGTCAATCAGAAACATGTAAATAATCCATCAGTATCAACATTACATTAAGGGCCGATTTTATCAACAGGCGCATTTTAACAAAGGCTTTGACCAATCACAGCAGCCCGTTCAAGAACATGCATTGCATCTGTCAAAGTACTCTGAAAACTACTGATTTCTCTTGAAGTTTACCTCAAAAAGGTTAAAAATGACATGCTTTATATACTATCGACCACTATGAACCATCTTATTATCTTTTTCAGTCTCATTTTCCATCCTAAATGGGTGAAAAATTGCATTTTCTTGTTTAACAAAAAGTTTAAGGATTGTTAATTTCAACCAATCAGAATCCGCAAAAACTGTAGATTTGATGGCTGGTTTTTTCTTCTGCTAAATGATGATGACAAAAAATTAGGGTTTTGAATGATTTTTTTTGTGATAAATGGAGAAATCAAATATAACTTTTACAACGAAACTGTTTTTGTTTGCTTTTTTTTCGCAACAATTCAAAAGTTATATCAAAATAAAAATGGGTTTTTGAATCCAGAACCGAAAACACACTGACGGCTCCCGAACCCGTATGACGTACTTCGTGAAAATGCTTGTAACAGTTGTAACTAGAATGTATATTTGTTGCAACATAGCCGATGAATGAAGTTTGCAGCTCGAGACGAAGTCAACGATCGAAATCAATATCTTTTTGAATGTTTTAAATTAGATCACAGATCCCAGTAATAAAGTACCTAAACAAATATGTTCTGAGGCGATTTTTTCTCTAGCATGCTGGGTGGCCGAGTGGCATAGTGGTCGACATCGTATGACTTGGTATCGCTGGTGGTGTTGGTTCGAGATCCAGCCCGTGCAACTACTTTTTTTATTTTTTTATCCAAAATATTCATTGTAATGCTTTTTACTCATGTTATATAATTTTTTTTGTACCATCGACATAAATATGTTTTTGAATCAAATGTTATTATGTGTTTTACTAGTACAACAAAAATTACTAATAATTTTACTTTTTCGGAATAGTTTCATTTTGATACCGCTATCAGAGCAATTGGCGATTGATATTGACGGATAAACTTCACTTCCACTGACTGAATTCTCCACTGCCTCCGGTACTTAGCTTTTGCAATATGTCAAGTAAAATGTCTAATAAAATTTGATTCAAAAACATTTTTATGTCGATGATACAAAAAAAAATGTGTGTAACATGAGTAGAAAGCACATCGATGAATATTTTGGATAAAAAAAATTAAAAAAAATAGTTGCAAGGGCTGGGTCTCGAACCAACACCATTACCACACACCAGCGACATCACGCGTTACGATGTCGACCACTATGCCACTCGGCCATCCAGCATGCTGCAGAAAAAGTCGCCTCAGAACATATTTGTTTAGGTACTTACTGGGATTTGTGATCTAATTTCAAACATTCAAAAAGATATTTATTTCGATCGTAGACTTCGTCTTGAGCTGCAAACTTTTTCATCGCCTATGTTGCAACAAATATACACTTGTTACAACAATAGTTTTGTTATAAAGCTTATATACGATATGATGAAAAGTGTCATCCAGCTTTGACGTTTTGTTTTCAATATTGATAAAATACTATTGGACGATATTTATTAACATAACCCGCAATACCCAACAGAAGGCTTTTGCTATATAACATCCAATAGAAAAGCTTTGTTAAATTCTTTGTTAAATATGCATGTTGATAAAATCGGCCCTAAATATAACCTTTTGTCACTCAGTTTCTAAGCTACACCGCTGAAGCCGAAATATTAGTAAACCTATTTTAATGATGCTCATGAAAATTATTTTTTCATTTTCAAGCCCGATTCTGAAACCACAGGTGTAGTAAAATACAAAATCATGCACAATGCAGCTTTTTATTTAAAATTTCTGGTTAACAGCTAGCAATCAATATAATTAATCATCCACCATTATCTGCCGCCCTATGTTTAAATAGATCTATTTCATTAAGCCTACCAATTTTTTAAGGTAACAGAATCTGTCAATTTCACCAGTCAAGCTCCGCCTGACGCAATTTTCAGAGGGTAGGCGTAATCAATCATAATCAGTGAAAACTCATCTTACGCACGTAGATGCCGTAATGTGAGATGAGCAAAAAATCGCTCGCAATGTAACGCTAAAACCAATTACGTGTACTTCAGAAAAACTTTTAAAACGTAAGGACAAGGTTCGTTAGAGCCACAACCCATAAGGTTTTTTTTACATTAGAGGACAGAACGTTCATCAACTGTTAGAAAAAACAATTAACGGAAACGTTTAAGACCCTTTCCGCTTTGGTACGATATAGGATAGTCTAAAAGCTCAACTTTCGCGATGAAAATGTAAAGTTTTAATGATAAGTGCATTCATAATCTACACACATTAACTAGGTAGTTCGATAATATCAATTAGTCAAATCAAAAATACGTTTTGCACCTTATAGCAGTTGATAACATAAATGAAAGAAGCAGTTGATAAACATTTTACAATACAATACTGATAAATCAACAGCCTCTAGTAAGACATTGTAAGATATTGCACAACTCTAGCAATAAGCTGCTGCTAGGTTACTCAGTATCTAATAATAAAACTTGGGATATCCTTACATCCAAGTGGATTTTCCCAAGTCTGGGGACGTTGGTTGGACAGTTGAATCAACTCTCTGGAAAACACCGAGGGCGTGAAAAAAGGCCTGTTTTACCTGCATTTACTATTTATGTACCTATACTACCTCAATACAGAGTCCTGCAAAATTTTAGAGAAGGTTGATTATGAGGGTTTTCTGTGTTTTCAGACATGTACTAAGCAGTGCCAATTTTATTTGTACATCGCTGATCATTAGGTTGTGGCGTACTCAAGTTGATTTTTTTTAACTGTAATATCCTGCATATTGTTAGATATTTCAATTATTTCTCAGCTGTATGTAGTATAATATGCCCAAATTCAACCTTTTCCTAGTCAGTAAGCTCCTGGGACGACAAATAAATCCTATCAATAGAATTTCGAAATGATCGGCTACTGGGACTATTGGGTAAAATATGTAAGCTATCCAAAGCTATTATAGTGTTCCCAAGTGTCTGCTACAGCGTCAAAAAATGTGTTATGCAGGATTGGTCATAAAGTCACTGCGCACCAGAGGAGCATTTTTTGAAGAATGTACTCTATTGCTAGATAATTTAATATCCCTTTCATTCTACACAACAACTGTATACAACATAATGTACCCGAACTTAACCAACAGTTATATCGAGTTTCGTTTAATAGTATTCTTGACAAAGGCATATTTCTAATTAATACTATACTAATTAGCGACACATTGAAGTAATACGAGATAATAGCCAACTTGAGATAAATCGTAAATTGATATATTTTCCATCTTCAAAATGACCTCTAAAAGATCACCATAATATGATGTTGGAAAAGGGAAAAAAATGCTAGTTTTTTAATTACTGTTTTTTATAAATATGCTTTATGGTGAACAAAATGTGATACAAGATGACTCGTGGATACGAAAACTCAAATGAGATTATATACAATCATGTCATGTTACATCAAAACCATAATACCAGGATTTGCGATTTACAGCATATATACATAGAATACTATTTACAATAAGACTGCCGTCTTCTAAATTGGTTACCAAAAAACGGTTTACTTGGATACTTTTTTTACATAAAATTTGTCTAAAATTGGAATATCTTAGTTTAGTGTGCCTGTGGTTAGTGCCTTTAAGAACTCTGAAGCCCTATAAATATAACGCTGTATACAGTGGATATTTTATATAGTAGTAGTATATGGTTTTCAAACTGAAAGTTCGCAGTGAAAAAGGAAGCTTTTAATTATAAAACAAAATAATCGCAACGATTTCTATACAATAAAGGACACATTTAACCAGATCTGATACTTATAGCTCTAAATGTACTGAGCTCACAGCAAATATTGCTACGTTTGCTGAATCCAAAATATTCGCTTAAAAGATGGATTTGACAACTTCTGTATTAAACTTGTCGTAACGGCGGCGCTGTGGCCGCTCCCCTACACGCTGGGCGGATACGACGAAGCAGTTGCTGGATATGAGTATCCAGAGCGCCACTGAACTGACACTAAATGGCCAAAGATGAAGAGCTACAGTTCTCAAAACTATTGATAATATTCGTGTCGGCAATACCCTAGCTCCGACTTAATGCATTTTGCGAGTTCGCAACATGCCTGCTAAGACATTGTGACTATGATGATGAACGTTCTGATGTGAGATATTGAACCTGCGCCATCTGGCATATAGGCCAACAATTTGGCCCTTCTGCACCTCTCTTCGTTCTAGTTCTTGAGTCCAGCCCTCATCGCAAATGTGAAGATGGCCTTGAGTTCAGCCCATTTGTCTTCAGGCGTAAGGACCCTTGAGTCTAATATAGTCTGATACGCAAGGGCGTCACAGCGACATAGAATGTGTGCCGAAGACTTCTTCTCCTCGCCACAGTGTGCATATGTCGGGTCCCTTGCCACCCCCATCACATACAGAACCACCCCATCTTGGCCAGAGGCCAGAAGTCCTAAAATAAGCTCTCTAGCCTTACGTAGATCTTCAGAGGTTCCTGTTCGCCTGTTAGGATATTGATTGTGCAACCACACGTCTGTTTTCCCTCTAACGGTACCTGCTGCCAGCCCCATAGCCAGTTCAGGACCCCGGAAGCTATTTCTCGACCGTCGCCTTGCGAGTGCGTCCGCTGTTTCATTATCGCAAACTCCAGCATTTGTCGGCACCCACATAAATGGCACCTGATGTGTTGCTGAGCTCGAAATATATTCACAAGTCGTGGAACGATTGTTCCTCTTCTTGTTGTAACATGGCCGGAATCATGCCATCCAAACCTTAGCTTTTATATCGCATGGTTAGAAGGACGGAATGTTTACAAAGTATCTCATACTATCAAGTTTTTATGATCAGAAAACCATGAATGAAAACTCTAGAACCACATTATGTACGTAAGCTGAACCTTACTGATACTTCGGCCACCTCTGAAGTATTTACCAAAGTGGTGGCAGAAAGTAAAGTTTATTTCAAGTATACATGGCCCTTATTAGAGGACCAGTGAAACAGGTGAGATAGAAAACTATTGTCATAGCAAATAAAATAATTAATCGGATCAATTCTACTCGGTCAACCAACCCAGGGTTAATCGACGTGCTCCCTCGCCTTTGAGGATATTTCTTTGATTATCTCTTTATCTTTCAAATTATTCATGAAATTAAAAGTACCTCCTTGCATATTCATAAGATGATATTAAAAAAATGTTCCTAATTTTTATTCATCCGAAAGGTCGACTGTCTCAACGTTCTAATGCCTTAATGTTGAGTGACGTTTTTCTTAGAAGGATCTTAGCCATATGCTACTTACGTATATGGTTCATCAAGCGTCTTATAAGTCGTAAAAAGTGAATAGAAAAATATACATTTTTTTCTTCATAGCCGTTTATCTCTAATGCATAAGGTCAAACTAAGTTTGTTACAAACTCCAACCACCAAGAGGGCGCTGTCAATCATACGCTACCTGTCACTGCTGTCAACATTGTGATTGTTGTGTCTGACAACGAAATTTGGAAGCATTTGTTGCCAAAAACAGTATTTGGTTGCTGTGTTCCTCGGTATGGTCATTACTTGCTTCTGAAAGTTTCAAGTTATTAGACTTTTTAGGAATTGATTATTCCTGTTGATCCTGTTTCACTATTCCTTAATCTGCGTATCCCAGAGTTTCAGAAAGGAAGGTCTAGGTTCCGCCGGCCATTTTCTGGATCTGCTTTTACAAAGACCAAGCAAAGAATTAACCTTAATCCTAAGCTAGATATTGCCTTACTAAAACTTGAGACTAAAGACATTTTATTCAATCAAAAATAACTGAATTTTCAATGTTATATTTTATTTAAGAAATTGATTTGCACCTTACCCTAAGTGAGCTCCTGAATATCACAATCTTCGTTTGGAGCATGTCCATGCGCGACTTCACTGTTTCGATCTTCATGATCTCATGTGGTGGACCTGGGCACCGTACATTAACAAAGACAAGTAGGGTCACTCGCCGTGCCGACTTTGATGTGAATCTCACAGATGCGAGCCGCCTCGAATTCAGAAGGGTTCCCTTCGTGCGATCTCGTTTTCTTACAGGGAATCCGACTGTGCGATATTGTCGACGTCAACGGTCGACATTCACTTTACTTATACGGGGGTCAATAGAAATGAATTCTATAGTATAGATAGAATATAATTTATTATTCAATAAACCATTCAACACAATAACTGCAGATGCATCTAATGGGGTGGCAAATAGCTCAAGCAGTATTATAGATCATGTTTTGTCAGATAGATGTAGTAATTTGAAATGTACGATTCAAGTAGTAAGTAACAGTAACAGTCTAATCAATCATAATTGGTTGTCAATAACCTTAGGTGTAAACATAAAAGTACTTGCGACAAAATATAGAAAAGAAGTAAACAGAATAGATCATAAAAAATTCATTTCAAAATTTGAAAAGAATATTCAAACTACAGAAGTTCAATCATTTCAGGAACTAATTGACTTAATCACTTCTTGTAATAAAGATTCGGAATGTAAAAAGACGTATAAGATACGTGAAAATAACGACTGAATAAATCAAGAAATTCTCGAAATGATTGAAAACCGAGTCAAAATGTATAAACAAAAGGTTAAAGGACCGGGAAACACGAATTTGGAAAATGAATTTAAAAAACTTAAGAATCAAGTCAATGATAAAATCAAAGTACTAAAAACAGATATTTTGAAAATCAATGGGAATACGTAGGAACAAATATTAAAAAAACAATGGGGCCATATACAGAGCATGTCGCAGCATTTTTTTGTGAAATACGCGCAAAACGCTCAACAACAAACAAACACTACTTATTTAGGCACCCCGATAGATCCGACCGATTGTATCCCGTGCACCGTGTCGCGTGTTAGGTGGTGTTAGGTGGACTGACCCTGTAAACCACAGCTGTTAGCGTTCGGCTACTGCTCGAGACGGCCGGGTGCCACAATCCGCGAGCTTGCGTAAGTGGCCCTACTTGTCTTTGTTAATGTACGGTGACCTGGGTAAAGCCCGGTATTAGACTGATGTGGAAGCACTAAACCAATAGAACTGCTCCGAGAGCGAATACCTCACCATCATTGAAATTACTCTACATATATGGCTTGAGTGCTGCCTTTGGAAAATCGTCAAGAAACTGATTTTCACATTACCTTATAAGATTACAAAGATCGAAACAGCGCTGTCCTAGACTAGAAACATCAAGTCGATATGATTAAGGACATGTTCCAAACAAGGATTGTGATATCCTTGACCTCATTTTGGGTAAGGTGAACTCAATGTCGTGATGCTTCCTCAAAGAAGACACTCGAGTCAATAGTGTAATTCAGTGCTTTTATTTCTTACTACCTTTAATTGTTCTGTAATTATGTATCCAAAGACTATAAACTAGCAATCTGGCACCACGTATCCATACAGTCCGTCAAGAAAGAATATAGACGTGATCCAGGCTTCCGTGAGGTACAAAAGCTAAGAAACAGTAACCCAGAGGGTTTGGTTTTAAAGCCAATTAAATTTGGTTATTCAAACAGTGCAAGAAACTGGAATTCCATTAAAATGGTCAGATTCACGTCTGCAATTTCACGAACTGTAGAGGTAGGAAAAACGATGCTTCTCATTAGATCTGAATGTCAGCAGACTAATTGGACTAGACCAGGCAGATTGGTATTTGAGGTAGATGTTTTATAAAGCTGATATTTCCATTGCTGCAGAATTCCGTTTTTAATCACGGAAGGCTATTTGAAAAAAGATTACTAAACCGTTAATAATTGTGACCTTCCTAACACTGAGCTCAAAAAGAAAATCTCTCAGAGCAGAACTTAGCCATTTTGTCTTTACTGAGAAGACACAAGCCAATGCAGTACTGGCAGTACAATAACAAATTGACTGTGAAAGTGGAAAAGGGTTTTAAAACTGCTTTAGATGTTTTTTGTGATTACTTGGTTTGTAAAGGGAATGTGAGAATATTGAGAATAAATATATTACTTATAACATCTTGACAGACTTATTAAAATGCTTGACTTATTGGTCAAAACGATCCAGTTCATTTATTTCTGGTCTTTTCACACCTACATTGAACTTAACTAACTCTAGAATTTCAGGAAAATTAACACGATTACAATAAATGAATGAAGATTTCAAGTTCATTTCTGCAGAGCGATGCTTGCGTGTAGTTGCAGTATATTGAGTAAAGCCATACAACATAGGTATTTATATTTGAGTCATTATGAACGCTTTATAAACCTGTTTTGTACTCTCTCACTTGAATCGATGTTATTATGATAGGATGGTGACCAAATGATTGAATTATAGTCAAGAACTGAACAAACCAACCAACAGTAGGGTAGTTGGAATATTTAAACCGAAAAATCAGTAGATCATCTATAAATTATGTATTAGAGTTTTTTTCTCTTGGAGACTATACTTGTAATATCAATCTTAAAATTTAGAAGTTTAGAATCTAAGATTAAGTCTAAATCCTTCACATCGCAGGTTTAAGCTACAAACTATTGTCAGTCTAATAAACAATCGGGTTAGCAGTTTTGTGGAAGGATTGGATGGATTTTAGAACATTTACAAATACTTAAAATAAAAGATTTACGTGACACTGGTTGATAAAATTACTTAAGTCTAGTGAAGTTGTTGAGGATCTTTCAATTTATTGATGGATTTAAACAATTTTAAGTCGTCTGTGAATAAAAAAAGCTCGTTACATCTAATGACATGTGTGATATCTTTAATAAAATTGATAAATAATATTGGCTCAATATTGATGCCCTAAGGAGCACCGGAAGTACTCATAATTTAGAAACACATACCATTACCGTATTTCACAATTCATTTCAAAATTGAACCTCCAATTCCTACAGCATCAAACTTAGTATTCAATCAAGTGTAATTCACTTTATCGAATGCTCTAAAAAAGTCTATATTTAAATAGAATAACCTGCATTCTATTTTCAAAAGCACTTGTTATATAATTCTGGTAAATCATTACGTTGGTGCAAGTAGACTTGCCTTTTGAAATGCCATGTTGCTGATTTATAATTATATGTTTAGTATCAGCTTTGTAGCTAGACAGTCAAATAGCTTAGGGAACTCTAACTGATTTGACACTGCTCTATAGTTCATGATGTAATTACGGGAACCAGCTTCATGTATTGGTTTCAAGTAAATACGTTTCCAAAAGCCTGGGAAGCATCCAGAAGTTTATTAGGAAAGTACTGTCCTCAGTTCAAATAACCATTATACGAAGGTGCCAAATATAAGATTCTGCTTTCGCGATGATTATTATTTTTGCCTAGAAATCCTTGCTCTGCAACAAGTGAGAGAAAAATCCTATTCATCATAAATGTTTACTTCGTCACGCGTAAAATCTCGCTCTCGCTACATAAACTTCAGAAATCCAACTTCATTTCGAAATCCTTCATCCACTCATGGGAAAAACTTCCACATAAAACTTCGGAGAGTTTACGGCGTATCCATAAACAATTCAGCCTCCGTACACTGTATGAGCAAAAAGTGGTTGTGATGTATATACGCGGTACATACATTAAATTAACATATTGATAGACTCTGTATGGCATAGAATACCGTAGACCACCTTGCTGTTTTCTCTGGATGTGGACGACGGTTTATATTTATTTATGTATTTGGAAATTTAGGGTACAACAAAGAAAAATCGAGAAAATACATACTACTTGCAGCAATATACATATAGTGTGGAAAATTAAAATTACAGCAATTAATGCCTATATCTACATCGATATCGATCAGATATTTGACAACTAACTAAAGAGTGCATTTTTTGGTATCATTATCAGTTGTCTACGCAGAGTGGTGCTTTTAACAATGTATTGAGGTTGACTATAAATTAATAAATCCTCATTATACCCACAACCATAGTATGTCTTTCGGGTTTTAATTAAAGGAGAATTTACTCCCACATTTATTCTGTTGAAAAAAGGGCATTTATCTAAACGGTCTTTCTTCGATGACCAGGGTATGGTAGTAAAAGTACAAAAATAGAGCATTCTGAATTATTTCTGAAAATGAACCTTTCACTCCGACAGAAAGTATTGACAGCCACTGGCGCTAATTTATTAATGATATATATTCTGGGACAAGTCCCGATAGTCCAAACTTTTACACAAATACTCGATTTTTTAATGAAAGTATCGATGGAGAAATTAATCTTCAAGGGATGTGGATTCCTCGATATAGTACATTTATAAATACCTCATAATAGTATGATGCCTAGTCCATACCTGATATTTCCGTTCTCAGGCTGGTCACTGCTTTTGTTTCATATTAAGTAACAATACGGTTTTATTAAAATTATTTCGTCTATTTACCGACCGCGGCCTCAAAGTACAAGAATACATAATCATAGAATAAAATACAGTAAACCAGAGTACTGTGCCTATATTTTTGATTTGGCCTGTTCAGATATTGATTTAGGATACAAAAAATTGTACCTACAAAGAATCAACAACCAGGTGAGACTTTGAAATCTAAAATTTTTCAGAATTTCGTGTTTTCATAATTGCCTCAATAGCTCAAGAAGTGCTTCTTAAATTTATATATCAAGGTCAAAAAAGCTTTACTTCTTTTAACAACCTATCCCGGAGTGACGAATTTTTATAAAGATATAAAGGATATACAACAAATAAAACTTTACCCTTGAAGCCTTGAAGGCCACTAATCCTTAAAAAATTAGGGGATGGAGTAATTGGTAAGTAGGGGATGGGAACAGAAACTTTAGAAGAGGGGTTCTGTTGGTCTATAAAGATTTGCTTTGCTCTACTCAAGGGCCATAAGAGCTTATTTATCTGATAAACCCGTCAGCTGGAACCTATATTGTGTTGAATGTTCCAGAGACTGATTCTAGTATCACAGGAAGGAAAAATAAATGCTGCATGCAAGAGCACTCCAATGGTGGCACGATGAACGTAGGGAAAAGTTAAATTGTATTTTGGTCGTTTTAGATGACCATAGCAATCATGTTTAACAATGAAGTTTGAGAAATTTAGTAGAAGGGCAGACACTGAAATATGATCAAATTGATCAAGGCTCCAAATATCTCTTTTATGGTTCGCTAGTTACCAGTGATTTGTTGCAGTAGTAGAAACAATACTTTTTAAGAAATAATCTGTTCATTAGAGTTCATTATTATCTGTGCTCGACATTGAAGTTCTAGGTCTGAAGGCATGATTCCAATAATTCAGTTTTTCATCGTTAAAGCCAATGCGATTGCATAAGGATTCTAGAAGACTGCATAATTAGACTTAAAGCCACAGATTTTAGACTGGTACTCGTGAGTATAGTCAGGTAACCGACACTTGTAGTAAAAATATCATTCCCAATAATGTGCAACGTATTTATTAGCCATCTGGTAATTATATGATGTAGATTTGTAGTAACAAAAAAATATATTTCCATTGACAGAAGACCTTTCAATCTGGTAAAAGAAAGTATTTTATCTAATATGGAGTATTTTTCAGATCCTATCCATAGCCTTAAAACAGAAACGAAGTAATAGCTAACATAAACAGCAGACGGTAGAAATGTATCAATTTCACTAGTAACAAGAACTAATGAGTAAAAAGCGGAAAATGTAGGAGACGTTCAAATTTTGATTTTTAGACATCATTTTCAAATATCAAAATTGAGTCAAGCTGGACTGGTAGGTAGGTAGGATAAAAGGCTCTCCATTACGCTATAATAAATTATTGTTACAGATAGTAGATACCCTGCACTCCTCCAATTTATCCTCATATTATCTTGAAAGAAAATTGGTATCAGCTTGATTTCTTAGACATCGTTTATTTGCATTTGACAGACCTAGAGCACAGCATAGTAAACAACCGGCAGAATATCTCTGAGGATTTCCTATATAAAAATGGTTCCCACAGAATTTGACCTTGGGATGATGTTGCGGGTGTGAAGTCTAGGTAGAGATGCGAAAATAAAAATATCGATACCGGTACAAATTCGATACTTCTTAGCCAAGTATACTCCAATGGAAGCGCGTTTGGTTCGTAATTATTTTCGATGCCGACACCGCTTCAAAAGTAGCGATACCAGCTTGGAATCGCTCAAAAGGTATCTAAAATAAAAATACTCGACATTGGTGCAGAAGTATCGATACATTTCAAGTATCGAAGTATCGTAAGCATCCCTACAAATAATCATACAAAAGGAGGGATGCGCGTGTAATTGCCGCCAACATGAGATATGCTGTGCCTAGATCACTGAGCCTAGATGTTACAACGTACCCACTTGATTTTCTATTGCAAGATAATGGATAACTAAGTCGAAATGTCCCATTTGAAAAGAAAAGAGTTGATCCACATGTTTTACTTTTACAAGGACAAAGAAGTACAGCCCTGTCGAGCAATGGTCCCAACGAGTTTTCGAAAATGGTGGGAGAGTATGGTAAATCACCTCCAGGCGCATTCACCATTATTTGTAAGGACGCGGTATTCGATGCCAGAGAATTATTGAGTTAACATAATACAAAACTGTACCAGAACACTTCAGAGGTAACAGCTTCACAATCGGAGTAATGTTCACTTGGTTTATTTACAAGAGTTCATTTCAATTTTTATATAGCTGAAACCGCGTAGTGTACGACTCGTTCATTACTAATATTTTATGTAGTCAATTTGTGTGTTCTAGTTTGTCTGCTGTGGGAAAACATACATTCAATAAAAACTACTCTTGAAGTAGATCCGATCCTACTATAGTAAAAAATATCCATCTGGCAACACTGAATATGATTGAACCATAAGTACCTGAAACTACCTACAATACTTTAGAGCACGATTATCCTCTGACTGACACTTCTGGCCAGTCTAATAAAAAAATGTGGAATAAATATATTACAGGTGGAAGTGATTGATAAGTGGTAGGACGGATCTACACAATGATGACTAGATATATACAGCCAAATTTATTTTTATGAATTATCGTCTATTTTGTCAAAATTAATCTTTTGCCCGTAGAATTTTTCAGTTAAGTTTTTGAATAAAATTGGCGAAATGCAGAAGTAGGTTAGTTTTATTCGATTAGCATTAAAATCGATAAATAGTTCTTCGATATATTTGCACACAACGTATTTTGTTCAATTCTATCATTGATGATAAGGTTTAAAATAATAACTCTAAAAAATACGTGAAGATAACGTATAAGTCTTCATGTGTGTGTGGAAAATGTTAGCCCGATCGGTTTGTTAGTTTACGAAATACGTAGACTATTTTTCTTAGCTTAAATATTCACTCTTGTCCAATCTATATCCCAAGAGCTATTTAATAGAATGGGACTATACCACATTTTTAGTTTATTGGCTTAAACGAACCCTGACACCACGTAGATGCCATAAGTAATTTTACAAAATTTTTCTATCGTATTTATAACCGAAAAATATTGCTCTAAATATTGAATTTTTTGAATCCATACACTTCCCGCCCAGGTCGGTCATCGGACCACGAAGGGACGCTTCCCATTGGTTCCCTACAGAAAGGACGCTTCTCATTGGTTCTCTACAGGTGACATCATCATCGGCTATTTCAGATTACAGTCCAATTTTCTTTTTAGTGTTATTCTCATTTGGATCAAGTTTTTTTCTGCTGACTTTTTACAGTAAACGATCCTATGTATCATCAACAATAATACCGCAGTAAATAAATTGATCAATTTGACATCACCGTATAGGCCCATTGGAATGGATGCACCGGAGGTTGAGCTTCAAAGCAAATTTAAAAAAATTAGGTATCTCCTTTCATTAAGCTAAAAAGCCATTACCAAACTACTTCTAAACAGGTGGTTACTGTAATAAGTTTTAATATGAAAACCATGAATTTTTACCCACAGAGAGGTATTTCTAGTCTTTCCGAGATTTTCCCTCAACCGCACTCTTCCAAGATGTAATATTTCCAGTAAGACGTTATACTTTGTTTCCATATTTCAGAATTTTGAATTTATTTTATCCATCATATGGCACTTTGCACATCGTACAATCGAAGCATTTTCAGTTTCTCTTATATTTTTTCTGGCATTAACCCGGGTGTTAAATTTTAACGTTTCTTTTTTTTATTCGTTTATACTTAAGACCCTGCAATAATAGTAAACAAACTTATTACAAAGAACTACTCAATCCTATACGATTTAATTGCTCAGCGTATAAGAGTACGTCCTACTCTTAAACATAGGTGCATGACAGAATGAGCGTTGGCTTCTCATCTATACTATACTGAGGACATGACATTTTCTCCGAGAGAAAATTCGGAATCACATGACTTTTCCAGGACATGGATTGAGATGAGGCTATTTTTCAGCTCCTTCTATCTATTCTTGTTTTCAGTTGTTTAGCAGATGAAGGCTAGATATACGTGCCTTGCAGTTCTACGGGATGAAGGTTTAGAACGGAATCTACCGATGTTAACGTCTGCCAGATCATCATGAGTATGATAAGTGCCATCTGACTTGCGTAACTATAGAGGAGGTACTCGAGGAGGTATCAATACACGGCCTAGCACTGATAGCCAGTATTCTCGTTACTTATGGTTAGGTTAGAAACCGACCATTTTTGCCATATTACGCAGCTCATTTTTCATCAGCGGAGCTGAAGATTGCAGGGCGACAGTCAAAACAAAAATTAACTCCTTTCTAGATAAAAACTTTTATATCCGACAGAATTTTTTGTGAGACTGAGCCTTAAACTATCACAGAAAATACTTTTTTCCACACTTTTCCGCAAACCAAAATTTTAATAAAAATTACCACATAGGCCGGCAAAGCATCAATATGCTAATATGTCAGCCGTAAGCCGCAAGAATGGATATGTTATAAGAAACGCAGCACTCCCTAACGTGCCTGAAGAATACGAAGAGCATGCATAGAGACGAGGGAGAGCTTTATATGGGGTATCTCCGGAGGTGTATCGTAAATTTTGTTGCGTATAATCGCACGGTGCCAGAATTATATCAGGCGTACAGAATCCTTGTTTGTTTATGTCACCCGTAATCGTAATTTTACACCAACTGGTACGCACTGGAGCTGTACAGCGAAGAGGCTAAAATCAGTAGCATCAGGGCCGAGTCTATGTGTGGGATTTTCGGGCACGGTTGTTTCAGGAAGTATCTGTTTCTAAGGAATAGAGCTGCATCCAGTGAATGTAGCTACTGTGATTTAGATGACGACGCTCAACACACTTTGTTCGAGTGCCCTAGATGGGAGGACAGTCACAGCCAATTTTGGAAAACAACTGGGAAGGTCTTCAACAGCTCAAACATGATGTCATGTCTCTTAAGTTCACTTGAGTCTTGGAATCAGACATATATAACCATCCGAAATATCATAGAGACCAAGGAAAAGGAATCTCTATGAGGCTAGAGTTGGAGTAGCAGTAAAGACTGCATATAAGGCATACATATACAATGAGCTGTTGGACCTTCCTGTACCGAAGTAATGCGCAAGCGGATGCCAGTGCTGGAAGGTTGAAAGAAGAGCAAGGGGTTTTAGTTGGAGTGGCGCCCGACACTGTTGGATGCATTTGAAGCAAGGGCAAGGACACTTTGAATATAAAGGGCCCATCGTCCGTTGCAGACAATGATAATACATAGGATTTTACGGAGGTTCGATCAGTGATCAGCACGTACATCACTAATAGTTAGTCAGTGATTGATTAAACATGTTTGGTCATAAAGTCTTGGTACACCAGACTTACATTGTTTTGGAATTGACTACGCAGTTCGTTGCAAAGCGTAGATCAATTGAAACGTTTTCGAGTTTTTGAGTCGAGAAACCGGCGGTTATTCATTAAAATGTAAAACAAATCGAAAAAATATATCAACAGTATCAACACTGACAAAGAAGTCTCTCGTTGGCTTACCAACTGTGGAAACGGAGGGTCACCCAATAGCCGAGTCACCTTCCGTCAACATTGACAATAACATGTCCTGGCACGACCACGTCATCAGTATTGCTAAAACGGTATCCCAGAAGCTTGGAGCTTTGTTCCGTTTTAGGAAGCTGTATACACCAGAGCAACTACTGCTGCTCTACAAGGCATAGTTCTGACCATCGTTCGAAGAATTGTTCCCATGTATGGGGATGCGCTCCGAAGCACTCTCCAAAGCTTCTGAACATTATCCAGAAGAGAGCAATTAGACTAATCGATATGCGTAACGTCACAAAGGATCTCCACAGCCTGGAACATCGAATAAAGGTGGCTGACTTGTCGCTGTTTTACATATTCTATCGCGAAAAATGTTGGAGGGAGCTCTCCCACATAATAACACCAAATGCTGTCCGAACGAGTTCTGCGAGCTCATTATTACCAGGACGAGGTCCCTACTCCCCGAACCAGTCTCCTCCAGCATTCTTTCTTTTAGAGAACTTCGCCGCTGTGGAAAGAGCTGCTGGGGAATCTGTTTTCCGACGGCTACAACCCGCAGCGTTTCAAATCTAACGTGCACGAACACTTATCCCCTCACAGCGCTTCTATAGCGCCATAGGCCTTCAGCCTTTGCGAGATGCTGACCATAAAAGCAAACAACAAGGGTTTTATGATTTTTCGCAACATTTGCTAATTATATGGGCAGATATCTTAAATATTTTCAAAGTATGTTGAGGATATGCTAAAGACACCGTAGACAAAACACATACGTAGTAAATTTGCTTTAGGGTCGATTATATGGAACAGGATATGCTTAAAATTTCTAGTATGTCGATTGAAATAAGTATTAATCAAGGTAGAAAGAGGGCTTCCTCAGGGGTTCACATTTTTCTTCCTTAGGGGTCCAGCAACGGATACTTAATTTTCACACACATCAATTAATGCCTTTGACAAAAAGGGACTGGGAAAGATTTATATTTGTGTACACAAAGAAATCACAGTACAGGAAAACCAGAGATTGTGATGTCATAATTTAATGGTGTAGAAAACTTCATCAAATGTGCCAAGAACAGCTCAACACTTTTAGGTAGAGAAATCTAAAAAGAATGTTCTAAACTTCTCTGTTAACGTTTATGCCAAGCATTCAGTGGAATCAGCGAAGAATCTAGGAGTTGAACTGGATAATATGATCTAATTTATAATAATAGCTTATAGTAAGCTTACGGTTGTGTATTTATAAGGAAAAATTCTAAATAAAGAACCAAGCAAGTTATGCGATTGTTTTATTCTGTCAAAATTTAACCACTGTGATGTTATCTATAATGCATCCATATCAAAACGAGACTCTCATAGATCTATTCAATACTCATGTGCACGTTTACCATATGTGCAAATGCTTTACTGATTAGATTCCAAACATGTTGGAAAAAGCGTATGTCACTGTCCAAATTCAAACCAAGATTTCCAACTAGCTCACTGAATTGTAAAATTATGTCATCAATTTTGACTGAAATGCTTTTCAAGAGATTTCTTGATATGCTGTTATCAAAAAGAATAACCCCAAGCTTATCTGAATTTAACTTGAGATTTTCTCATTTGACAGCTTTTTTAAAATCGTTCAAAAATGACCAAATACCCTCAGCGTATTGAAAGTGGAAGAACAAACCAAATGTGCTTACCTTCAGCTATATATAACCAATTATACCTATACATTCGCATATTCGAATATAGTTCGATTAAACTAAGTCATCTAGTTGTCCTACAATCCAGAAAGTAGAAGTTCAAATTTGCGGTATGAATATTTCTTTATACGTGAGCAGCATAGAGTCTCACCGTCTCTATTTTTAAAACTCCATGTTTTTCAAACAGTGCTTTGTCATCATGAGTGAGGTAATAAAACTCAATATCACCAAGCACGAGGCATGTCAGTCTGGCAAACAAATCAGGAAAGTATCCCCAATACACCTTTGTATTCGATATCATCTATCTTGATGAAGTAGATGGGTATCGATCAGCGCGTTCGTCCGTCAAGTGTGTTGGCTGCTATAGCATCGGCTTCCACTTGTTTTGCCTTAATGTATTCATAACTTCACGTCATGGGTAATTGAGTTCCGAGACCCTATTAGCATACTGACAGTCAGGTATAAGTGGTTTTATTGAATCTGCTTCAGTTTGATCGAGACGTTCTCTGCTCCAGTCAGTATAGAGCTGTCCAATATTATACAGGGTGGGCCAATAGTCCGTGGACGGAAGATTGTGGGCTTACTGAAACACATTTTAAAAATCTGTCACTTGATCATGGTAGGGACCCTTGAGGGCTATAACGTAAAGATATTTTCACTTAAATTTTAACGTTTATACTGGGTGATTCATATCAAACTTAATTTTTTTTTAATGGAACCCCCTATACATTAATGCATATTTGAATTCCCTGATAAATTCTATGTACCATATACGGAACTTTGAGCGAACCGTTTAGGCGTAAATCACCATTTTTGGTATAAATAGGTATCAGAAAAAAATTGAATATCGCAGGGATTATAAAACCTAGAAGGCCGTGACCTTGCGATACGCTTAAGCATGGAACGCGTCACTTCAGATCAGACGGATAAACTTGAATTCTTTTTATTGTTGGAGAAATCAGTAGATTTTATTTTATTTATCGTATGGCTCAAAAACATGACAACAGTAAATATAGATTAAAAGAAAAACTATTATAACCTATACTAAAATAAAATATATACAGCTACAAACTAAGATACATAGTCTTTGGTACTTACAGGTTGATGTCAAGTTCTTTCAGCCACTTCAGCGCCAACGGTGTGGCTGTGAAGAACTCTTCTCGCGATCCCTGAAACGCACGCAGTTCACATTCGCTCGTAATATGGTTTATAGTTTGGCGGGGCGCGCCACAGTCACATAAGGGAGATTGCACATAGCCCCACTTGTAAAGGGAGTCGGCACATCTGCCGTGGCCTGTTCGGACTCTATTAAGTTTTACCCACTCTTTCCGGGGTAGTTCTGATCCTGGAAGTAAGGCTGCCCCCATAAATGCGCATCGCGAGTGGTGTTCCGCAAAACCTTCCCACTGAGAGCGCCATTGGTTTAAGGAGTCAAAGTTGTTGGTTTTAAGCCCTTCTGCATCCCTTATTGGTGGTTGTCGGGATTTAAGTCTGTTTATTTGCAACGGGGTATTGCTCGGTGGATGGGCAGTTTGTTGTTGGCCGTAATCTTGTTATACTCCCTTAGAAGGGCGTCAGTCCTTGGCAGCTGCGGTGGGGCTATTCCAGAGAGTACAGGCAGCCATTGAGTTGGGGTTGTCTTAACTGCGCCTGTAATAAGTCTCATAGTGTGATTTAGTTGGACGTCAATTAGTCTGGTATGATGGCTGTTAATCCAGACAGGCGCACAGTACTCAGCACACGAATAGACAAGAGCTACTGCACTGGTTCGTAGAGTTAGAGCAGTGGCACCCCACGTCGTTCCACACAGCTTTTGGATAATGTTGTTGCGTGTTATGAGTTTTCCTGCAGTGTTTGCGAGATGTTTCTTATAGCAGAGGGTGCGATCTAACGTTACTCCAAGATACTTTGGGAAATGGTTATGCTTCAGGGGTTCGCCTGCAAAAAGTACCTGCAGTTCATATTTAGCTAGTTTGTTATTCAGGTGGAAGCAGGAAACTTCGGTTTTGTTGGGGCCCGGTACTAGTCTCCATTTCTTGAAGTAGTTGTTTAGAGCTAACAAGTCGTTAGAAAGAGTATGCTCAACGTTCTTGAAGCTCTCATCGGAAAAAGCTATGGCTATATCGTCCGCATAGCAAAACTTGTAACTAACTGTTTCTGGCATGTCAGATATATATAGATTGAAAAGTAAGGGGGCCAGTACTGAACCTTGTGGAAGTCCGTTGTTCAATTTGCGCTGCCTGCTTGCTTTCTCGTTTAGGATTACTTGGAACTTTCTGTCGCATAACATGTTGTTTATGAGTCTTGTAGTGGTCTGACAGGGAATCACCGGCAGCAACTTATATAGGAGACCCTCCCTCCAGACCGTATCGTGTGCGGCAGTGAGGTCAACAAACGCCACTCCTGTCTTCATGTTTTGCTGGTAGCCTGCCTCTATATGCGTTGTGAGGGACAGTACTTGATCACAACAACTGCGACCCGGTCTGAAACCAGCCTGGGTTATCGGGACCCGGTCTAAGATAGTCGCGCTCAATCGGTTGTAGACGGCTCTTTCTAGCAATTTATAGGAGCAACTGAGCAAGGCTATAGGTCTGTAGCTGGCGGGTTGATCGTTCGGTTTACCGGGTTTTAATATTGATATGACCTTCGTTCTTTTGAATTCCCGTGGGAGGTTTCCCGTATTAAGGAGGTTCGTGAAGAAGAGAGATAGCCACACTCTTGTTTGCTGACCTGCGTGAATGAGAAATTCCGGCAGGACGCCGTCGAAACCAGGAGCCCTTCCAGGCCTAACATCTGATATGGCATTATTAATGTCTTCGATCGAGAGGGGTCGGGAAAACGTTGTTTGGGTAGGAGCGTTCCTCCTCAGTAAAGTCAATCCCTTCTTCACGCGTTTTGTATGCTCTTTATCAGAAGGTGCTCTTGACGTTTCTACAGTATGCGCAGCAATCTTGTCTGGAGTTACTCCCGACGGTGCCCGTGTGGATGGCGTGCTTGAGCCTAGTTTTCTAAGAAGGCTCCAGGCCTTTCGACTTGAGTGTTGGAAGTTCATTTCCGACGTAGTTTCCTCCCACTTACGTCTTCGTGAGCTGTCCAGGGCAGAGATGAGTTCGTCGGCAATATCTGGATTGTTGGTTTCCTGAAAGTCGCCGTATAGGAGTTCGCACCGCTCATCCCACCCAGGGATATATTCCTTCCTGTATCCCCTAGGAATGGTCCTTTTTGCAGCGCTCATCACTGCTGTAGATTAATTAAGGAAACTTCAATTGCAGATAACTTGATTTTTTCAAATGAGAATGCCTATTTTGATTTATAGAATCAAACGTAAAATTTGATTACCTTTCTAACGATATAGGACTCTAATATCAATCAAATTTTCATTCAAATCGGTGTTTTTCAATTTTCCTGCGTGTAAGCAACCTAGCAGGCCACGAAGAATAAACAAAAGCCCGTTAATATGGAAGAAACCAACTAACTTAGTAGAAAGATGCAAACGAACTAGAGAAGCGAGGCAAGATCATGAAAATTCCTTACAGCATATCAGCTCCAACCGGATACAACAGCGGCAAGATATCTAATGTCAATAAGAAGCTGGAGTATGACAGAAGTGTTTGTTTTTCAGAGCCTACTAGCTATTGAGGTCTGCTAGAGCTTGACAACCTTCCAAAAGGATTAAAAATTTTGAAACAAATGGAAAACTATCAGCGATTTATACTTACATCCTAACGGTTTTAGAATGAAATTTCACATTTAATTGCATAAAAAAATTAGTCATTTCCGTGTAGTTAAGTCAAAAGTGAAGATATCTCTAACTGGAGCATTCTGAACATCTATTGAAATGATTGCTAGAATTTTTTAGTTACGCTACGTTGTAATTGTGTTTATCTCATGTAGTTTTCTACAAACTAAATTATGTTTTACAGTTCGAACAGACTGCAATTCAAGTTTCATTTTCCGCGATTTTGATAATAAGTAGAAGTACCTACTGAAGAATTTGAAGGGTTCCAGTCAGAGGCTACGTTTTAATGACATTAAATGTGAACATTTATTCAGATGACATATGTATTCTACTGCCAGCAACAATCACTATTTTCCTTTGATTAGATATTTTTTTACTGATTTTGGAAATTGGCTGATAGCTAGTGGGCTGTGAAGAATGAGCGTTATTGTTACCGCTATTGTTTCTGGTTAGAGCTAATATGTTGTAAGGAATTTTCATAGTCTTGCCTCGTTACTCTAGTTAGTTTGTATCTTTCTCCTAAGTTAGTTAGTTTCTTCAATATTAACGGGCTTTTGTTTATTTTTCATGGCGTGCTAGGTTGCTCGCACGCAGAAAAATTGAAAAACAAATTTGACTGAAAATTTTAAATAAAATGAAAACCAAAAAAGATTGATATGGAGAATGCTACGAGTATATTGCTAGAGATGTAATCAAATTCTACATTTGATTCTATAAACGAAAATAGGCAGTCCCATTTATCTGTTGTAGAAGTTTCCTTAATTAGTCTACTGTTTTCTCCAAGTACAGAAAGAATTCAAATTTAGCCGTCTGATCTAAGGTGAGGCATTTCATGGTTAGTCGTACCGCAAAGTCACGGCCTTCTAGGTTTTGTAAGGGCTGTGATATTCAATTTTCTTCTGATACCTACTTATACGAAAAATGGTGATTTGCGCCAAAACGGTTCGTTTCAAGTTCCATATATGATACATAAAGTCACACTAGAATTCACCAAGGAATCCAAACATGCAATAACATATAGGGGGTTCCATTCAAAAAAAAGTTTGATATGAATCACCCTGTATAAACGTCAAAATTCGAGTGAAAATATGTTTGCGTTATAGCGCTCAAGGGTCCCTACCATGATCAAGTGACAGATTTTTTAAATATTTGTTAGGAAGCCCACAATCTTTCGTCCACGCACTATTGGCCCACCCTGTATATAGATCCATTGGACAATAATTAATAGCTTTTGTTTCATTGGGTCTCTTTATCCGCTTTCAGAAGAAGGCCATGGTATATATAGGGTATTCCCTAACCTGACGAAAATGTGGAATGCATTTCTTTGGTAAGTTGACAGTTTTCAAAATACTCCCTCAATTTCCTTTACATGTCATATTCTCGTAACAAAAAAAAGTTCAATTAGCTGTAAAATGTGACCGAAAGAACGTTCGTTATTCTCGAAAGAATAATATTAGATCAAAAAACAAGTTTCAAACATATCTAATCTCAAAATACGTGGTGCCGAAGTTTAAGAATACTTCGCCAATAGTATGTAAAGGTGTGTGTCCAATATTCAATTGTACGGAAATACCGATAATTCAGTCGCAATGGAAATTTCGATGAAAGTTATCTCAAAAATGAATAGGCACTTAAACAAAATATACCTTTTTCACGTAAATCGTGTTGAGGGAACGACTTTTTTTAATACTCAGATTGATGCGCCACTTAGTGGAACACCACATAAAAACTTGCTCTCCTCCTATTAAGCAGTGGCACTATCCTGTTAGCCCAGCTGTGTTGAAACACGTGTATGCAGAACTAGGAAGCTCATCGAAGATGATGTGGTGGAACCATCGAGTTCACCATGGGCGTCCCCAATCATTTTGGTTAGAAAGGGTGATGGCTCGCTTTGTCGTCGATTTTCGACAACTCAATGAGGTTACTGAAAAGGATTCTTATCCGATACCGTTTCTTACAACTACCTTACATAAACTGAAGGATGCAAGATTTCTGACTACTTTTGATATCAAGTCAGCATATTTTCAGATTCCATTATCCGAAGCGTCAAGACCAATGACCGCAATGGTGATTTCTGGTCGTGGGCTGTTTCATTTCAAGGGAATGCCTATGGGTCTTCACAATGCCCCTGCGACCTGGCAACGATTTCCCGATCCCGATCCCAAGATAGCAAAACCGTTGTTTAATTTGGATTTCCCGTCTTAAAAAAACCCCCGATACGTAACTCTAGATCTTTGTGCCAATTTGTTGCTGATTATTGAGGAAAAAGTAAAATAAAAGTAAAACTTTGACACCCTGTATCTTAAACATTCTAAGAATTCACGCTCCTATCATAAAGTTCATAGAAAAGTGAGGTCTATCGCCTGTCAAGCGTTGTCGGTTGAATATCTAGAGACTCTGTATTACAGCTTCTTTTTGCTCTTTCTGCTGGTTATTTGTTTTGTTCCAGCTGAACAGGCTTTTGCTTATTTTTTATGGCCTGCTACGCCGCTTATAAGTAGAAAAATTAAAAACACCATTTCGATAGAAAATTTGAAATTAAATTGCAAAATATTGATACTGAAGATCTGATATCTTCAGGAGAGGCTATCAAATTTTACATTTGATAGTAAAAAAATTTAGCCATTTCTATTTAAGAACCAAGTTATCTCTGATTGTGTCAGAAAAGGTGATTTTTGTCTAAATGATTCGCTTTAAGTTTCACGTTAGATACATAAAGTCACAGCAGAAGTGTTAGTAGAAGTAGACATTGGTTATTAGCACAATGCTACACATAAGGTTTGCAATCAATTAAATACTTAAACATCGAGCCTCGTCAGAGGTTAAAAACAATGTACATAGATTAAACAATCTTGTTCATATACACTCAATCAAAAGTTATTAGTTAGAGACATAAATTATACCTAGAAATTAATGAAAAAATATCTATATAGTCACACGAACAAACAAACTATGACGTACCCTGATTTATATTCCGTACTTTTATTTCAATAAGTCAATTAGTCGTCCTTAAAGATTCTCAAACTTAGTGCTGTTCTCAAATAGTCCGAAAAATTATTATATTCATTAATTTCATGATCAATTATACAGTTCTTAGTAGAGATAACATTGTTAAAATATGCATTTGTATCAACTTGGTGAACGCTACTATGTTTTATGTTTTCGGTACTGTCAACAAAGTGTTAGTTAAAAATGTTTTCTGATTGCTCAGTTACTATAGTTCCATTAACACTAAGTAGATCAACATAATCACTAGTTTTAGTGCTTTTTATTATACTCGTCAAGCGCCTCTTATACTTCAACCAATAAGGGATAATAATTGCTCTCGATTGGACTGCTGTATTAATATCTAAATGTGGAAAACTAAACACAGCAGATGAACTCAAATTATTTTAAAAACAGTGGTCCGAAAAATAGTTGTCTCCCATGGTATTGTAGCTCTGAATATGCCAATAAGCCTAGTACAAATAAAGCTCCGTGAAGCTCACTCAAATTCTTATAATGTTGCGGTAAACAAAATCAGATTTATGTGAAAGCGAGCCACTACATTTTTCATAGTATGTCGAACGAATAAAACCAATATTAGCATGTTGAATTGTTGATTTACGCCATTCATTGCAAACATTTGGTGGTATGTATACCAGAGAGTCATCGGTGATTTTTGCTGTAATTCCTGGCATGGGGGTACTTATGGAAAAGCAAACAAAGCCGTAAAAAATGCCAGCGATTTTTTATGAAGGGTACGCGATGTGGTTCGTTTTAAACTGCTAACTCTGATGCAGGTCATTGATGACCATTTGCTATATTATGTTTAAAGCACCAACGCGCTTTACTGGACAACAACTAACCCTTAACTGGTCCGGTAGCAGATTTGGTACGTCAGCGGTCGGGGGTAGTCTCAGAAACCACGACATTTAAAAGCGTACAGCTAAAGAAAAAATTGTTGTGGAACACATGCTTTACTCAGCGAATACAACACAAACATAACCAAAATAGAACATATGATAACGAAGATATTTAGTTCAAAAAAAGAAGTAAAGTTTACTTGCCACACAAGACAATTTATTATTTTCCATAGCATGAAGCTATAGTCTAAGATCCTCAATGGAATCATCACCCACCCGCCCGCAAAAAAACGTGTATAATGCCACTATTCCATTCACAAATCAATGGACAGGATATTATGAATACCTAAAACGCCTAAAAACAAAGTTTAAGCTGTTCGTTTCACAGGTGGATACACAACCTATTATGAATACAGCAAATTTTTCAGTTCTTCAACCCTCCACCCTTCAACCAACCAATTTCACCCCCACCTACGAAAAAGTAGAAAATAATCAGGAACCCCTAAAATGCCTAAAATCGAAGTTTCAACTGTTTTTATATTTTTAGTTTTCGACACGATTTCTAAAAACCATATGCGTCTTCCGTCCTCGCCACAGTAATAATACTGTGTAAAATTTCATTAAAGCCGACTCAGTAGTTTCCACGTCATACAGTACAGAACGATCAATAGCAATACTCGTATGTATACATAAGAAAAGTCTCTTGGTTTCTTGTAATAGGCAAGGCAATGCTCGGATGGACCTAAGTGTATTATGCCACTAGGTCTTTCTTCCACAGATCAGTGGACAGCCTATAATAAATACAACCCGCTAATTTCACCCCCACCCAAAAAAGTAAAAAATTACTAGGAACCCCTAAAAATTCTAAAGATGAAGTTTGAAGTATATTTGATTTTTTTTGTTTTTTGCACATGCACCGATTTTCAAAATTATAGTAGCATTACCCAAATATCACCACAATCCATGCAGCGGTTACTGAGATTACGAAGCTATAAAGACGCCAACAGAATAGATGGACAGACAGTCTGGTGCTGGTGTTGTCCGTGAGACTACTTTAGAATTTTAAGCTATGCTTGCCTGCTATAAGCTAATAATAATAGCTTTTATTGCCCAACAGGAAACCCCCTTTACAGGACAATTAACATATGCATAATACAATATAAAATAAAGAAAGAAATAAATCATAGCTCAGATAAGAAAGCATACAGAAAAGAAAAATATTAGAAAATATATAAAAACTAAGAGATTGAGTGATTTTTCAATAGCCGCTTCAATTCGCTTAAATCGCAATTAAATATGTCACAAATTCTATGTAGGCTGTTATAGTTGCTACACATAACTCTAATTGGAGATTTCAGTAAAAGATTCGAATGAGCCCTCTCGCAAAAGAATAAAACATGCTGTCTAGAATTTTGTCTGGGCACTAGAAATTGAATTTGATTAAGTAGCTCAGATGAGTCAATTTGACCATGTAGAAGCTTATATAAGAATATTATTGAACTATGTTTGCGTCTGTCTTCGAGGGAGTCCATATCGAATCGCAAGAGTAGCCTATTATAGTCTGAGCCTCGCTCAGGGTAAACACCATCAGTTTTAAAAGACAAATATTTTAAAAACTTTTTCTGTACATAGTCTATAGCACTTATGTAACATCGATAATATGGATTCCAAACAACCGCGCCATATTCAAGTTTTGATCTTATGTATACGTAGTATAGTGACTTAATTGCTAATGTATTACAAATAAGCTTGCAGTTCCTAATAATAAAACCTAACGATTTATTTGTCTCAGCTATCATCTTAAATATATGAGAATCAAAACTTAACCTAGAATCAAATAATACACCTAAATCTACCATACTATCACAGCGATCAATTACAATGTCTCCCAGACGATAAGGATACTCTATTGGCTGGTGTACACGACCATATGACACCACTTTACATTTATTTAAATTTAGGAACAGCTTGTTTTCGTTGCACCAAGTCTCTAATAAGAACAAGTTACGTTGTAGTTCCTCACAATCACTGGCTCCTCCGACTTTCAAGAATAGTTTCAAGTCGTCAGCGTACAGTAGCCGGTTACAGTTGAAAATGTCACACAAATCATTTATAAAACATAAAAATAAAAGTGGGCCTAGGTTTGACCCTTGCGGGACACCTGACGACGCTACATAGGTTTCAGAGTTATATCCATTATAAGAGACATATTGTCGGCGATTATTTAAATATGATTCTAGTAATACTATTGATTTATATGTGAATCCTGACAGCTTTAGCTTCTCGATGAGAACGGCGTGATTTACTTTATCGAATGCTTTTGCAAAGTCCACATAGACTACATCCAGCTGTCCCTGTTTATCCACCACAGTGGCTGCGTACTGAGTAAACAACGTTAAATTTGTTACAGTGGATCTTTTCTCCATAAAACCGTGTTGATGTACCGAAATTAGATTTTGAGTTACACGATAAATGCGTCTATATAGAATTATCTCCAAAAGCTTGGCAAAATTATTGATGATCGAAATTTGGCGGTAATTAGTAATTACATGCCTGCCTTCAGATTTGTAAACAGGGCAAACTTTGGACTCCTTCCAGCTGGTAGGGAATGTCGTTCTACGTAATATCATATTAAATATTATAAGCAGCGCATTGACCAAGGCAGGCATACAATCTTTAACAAAAAATGACGGGATTCTATCGGGTCCGGAGGTTAGTTTATTTTTCAATTTTTTATTCGCCTGAAGAATTTCATCCTCTGTAATGGGCTCTGATACTATGTCAACGTCAAAAACCTGATCTATATGGCCTCCGTCGGTCTGACTATGTGGTTCTGGTAGTGAGTAAATACTTTTAAAGAAGCTACCGAAGGCGTCAACAATTAGTTGGGGCTCCTCAAGAACGTCTTCACCGTATAACATTCGCCCAGGAATACGTGATGATTTATTCTTTTGATTCACAAATGACCAGAATGTAGCAGGGTCAGACTGTAATGAACCTCCTACTCTATTTATGTACTGATTGTAAGCAGTTTTGATTTGTAGTTTTATAAGAGACCTAAGCCTTTTGAACTCATTCTCATGATATGTGTCACGTGTACGCAGATAATTCTTACGAGATATTTCTTTTTGCTTAATATTTTTGATAATTTCAGAATTAAACCAACAAGGAAATTTGCGTTTGAAATTTTTATACAAAGGAACATGTGTATCCAAAATGTTGTACAGTTTATCATAAAACCTACCAACAGCTATATTAACATCATCATAATCATTCAGAAAAGACCAGTCAGTTTCAGTAATTGCTTCATATAATGCAGGGTAATTCGCTTTCTTGTAATTATATAATTTTTGATTCAAATTAGCTTCAAAAGGTGAATTCACTTGTTGGATCTGCAAGATCCTAACTATAAGAGCAGGGTGGTGACTATCAATCGGCACTAACGGGTTTTCATCTAGTTCAACAGCACACGAGAAACTGCTTATAATCAGGTCTAAAATTTTTCCATTAGTATTAAGAACATTGTTGTATTGGGAATAACTATAAAATGCAAGAAAATTATTGATTGTTCTAGTTTTTGAATCACTTTCATCATTTAGAATAAAGTTTGAGACATTAAAGTCACCCAAAACTACAACGTTCTGTCCATGTAATACATTCCATTGCTCCAGAGCCTCTAAAAAATGATCAAAATCGTATAGTGATGTATGAGGCGGTATATAAAGTGCGAGTACATAGAGTGTTTCATGAGAAAAGCTACATCTACAGCACAAAAAGTCAATATTAGGAAAATCTGTATCGAAGCAAGCCGTATCTATGACACACGACATAATTGAGTTTTTTATTGCAATTAAGACACCTCCTCCAGTTGTTACGTTAATTAAATTCAACTTACGGTCTTTGCGGTAAACCTGATATGTGTCGGGAAAAAATTCCGAACTAGAAGCACCTTCCTTCAACCACGTCTCACTGAAAACAATCACATCAAACTCACTTTCAGACGCTGCAGGATAAAGGTTGTCAATTTTGGAGTTAAGTCCACGCACATTTTGGTATGCGCAGACCAGCTGCTTCGAGTTTCCCTTGGGCACGTTCAGTTTAAATTGACAATCCTCGGAACATCATTGATATATTTTATTCGGCAGTTATGATCACCTGCGTTCTTCCTTTCATCCAGCTGACGTTTGACTTCTTTATATAACTGAATTTGCCTAGGTGTTCGATCATAGGATATGCTTATGTTTTTGTAGTTAGAATCCTTCAGCTTTCTAGCATTACTCATCAAGTTGCGAACAGTGACCTCCTCAGTGAACGATATCTTTATTGCACGACATTTCCCTCGCTCATATTTGCCAAGACGTACAGGTTTGATTTCATCACAGTTTAATTCAGGTGATACAACCTGAAGTATAGCCTTTACCTCCTGCCTATCACCCTCGGTGTGTCTGTCATTAGATTGCTGTGGGTCTTTCTCTGGCACTTTGAATAGCAGAATATTTTTTTTCCTTTTTGCTCGCTCTGAAATTTCCTCAATCACCTCTTCAAAAGTGAATGAAGCGGAGGCTTGCTTCAAACTAGCATTTTCCGCTTTCATGGTCTGTATATCATCTTGTAATTTTAGTATCAGCGTCTTCAACTCTTTTAAGTCACAACTAAACTCCCTACAATTTTTACAGGACCACTCATATCCTTTGTTACTGTTCAGTGTCCGTATCTCGTTGGAAGTGACATCAACGCAAGTATTCTTATAGAGTTTCCTGCACACCGAGCATTTTAGCATTAAATGACTTTCGTACGATTTTTGACAGCATGTACAGGTCAGAAAGCTAGGCATGTTTGGTAACTATTCTTTGTTTACACAGTTACGAAACGGAAACGGGAACGCCACTGGAGCTCGATCGATTGATCGATTCTCAGCACAGCAACAGAATAATGGTAGGAATTTCAGATCTTATGAGGTTATTGTGAGGAGTATTTGCAAAGCAAATGCACTCACCGGTTCCTTTACTTCTCTAGAATGGCGTAGTAAGTAGCACAAAAATTAATCGCGTTTGAAATCCTCAAAATAAACACTTACACTCAGAGCTATGAAACACACGTGTAGTAGGTAATAGAGATGCTGATATATATATCTAATGCTAATGCAAAATTGTTCTGGGTGGATTACGAATAAGATACAAATAGAGGCGAAAGGAAGGTTGCAGAACTTAGCAAAACAATTATTTGCAGCCTATGATTTGTCAGACCAATTAACAGATAAAAAACCACATATAGTGCAAGATAAACTTTACTGACGTTTTGGCAACATTTGTGTTCAGAGTTCCAGAGAAAATTATTTTGCATTGTTTTTGGCGAACCAGCTTCCTAACTAACTAACGGTGGTTTTGAAGCCTTGGAGAATTTAGTGTTGTATTTTAAATTATACAAAAATGAGGACCAGCTTTAGCGATGACGTGTATTTGACACAAAGACTGTAACCCCACGATGAGACGATACCACCTCAGACAGACCATAAGGAAACGTGGAAAAAATGTAGAACAATCGTTGACTTGTGTTTATATTTATACATTTTGTACTTTTTGAAGCCCTTAAACGTGGTCGAAACCCAAGAAAGGTCTACCTCAAGTATATGTGGTTTTTTGCTGAGGGCTAGTAAAGCGAGAGACAATCACAAAACAATTTGAGAAAATATGTGAATAAATAAGTTATTATTATTCCTTTTACTCCTTCCGTATAACATACAATTGATTTTATTTATTTGTACTGAATTGATACAAAGAGTGCCACCTCGATGAGGCACTGGCATCAAATAGAAAATGTCACATTAAAATTTATCCAACCTATCCTCCTGATTCAAATGATCTGGTTGTGTTACAGGTTGATTAAGATAGAGATTTGCCCATACTACGTCATTTTCACAGTGCAGTGGTGCAATAAACATTGTTATCGAAACCTTCAAATAATAGAAAACAATATATCAACTAAAGCATCATAGCACTCCATTTTTTTAAATAATGTACGAGTAAGCTTAGCACAAATAAAGCTGTGTGACACTCTATCTACAAATTCTTATCAAATTGCGGCCACTGAAATCATATCTGTATAAAAGCAGCACTCTACATTTTTCCACCGGATGCAGTCAATATTAGCATTCTTCATGAACTGTTGATTTACCCCATTCAATAAAAACATTCTGTGGTCCGGGACACCTGTATAGCGACGACATATCGGTGATTTTTCCTGTAGTTACAGGCATTTTAGGCATTCCAAGTAAACAAATCGAATGTTTATCAAATAATCACCAAGCTGATTTACTTAAAACTGCTCTCAGGTTCATTAATTCTCATACTTGATTACGTTATGCACCACCAATAGTATTTACTTCTTCTATACGTGCTAAAACATATCTCACCATTTTGCATTTCGAACCTCAAAACTAAAAAAAGAAGACAAGTTGATTGACTCAGTACTTCCCACACATTACGGTTGTACCAGTTTATGATTTTCACCTAGCATGAGGCTATAGTCTGAGATCCCCCTGCAACCAAATCATTGCCAGCCCGCCCTCCACCTTACCTTATTTCATCCCCGTCCAAAAAAGGCAGAAAATGATCAGGAACCCCTAAAATATCTAAAAACGAAGTTTGAGCTGTTTTCATATTTTTAGTTTTTTGATTACTGCTACGCTGCCACTGACACGATTTCTAACAGCTGTACGTGTATTATCCTCACAACGGTAATAATATACTGTGTCAAAATGTTATTAAAATCTATTTAATAGTTTCCACGTTACAAAATACAAACCGATCTAAAGCAGTAAATACTCGTATGTACACAGAAAATTCCCTTAGCTTCGGTAATAGGTAAAGCAATGTTCAGATGGACCTAAAAAGATGATTCATGTCGCTAGGTCTTCCTTCATATGTCAGTGGACAGCCTATTATGAATATAACAATTTTTTCAGTTTTTCAACCCCCCACCCCCAAACCACCCTAACTTCACCCCCACCCAAAAAAAAATAGGAAATGGTCAAGAACCTCTAAAACGCTTGAAAACGAAGTATGAGCTGCTTTAATGTTTTTAGTTTTTTTATTATTCCTGCGCCGCCACTGGCACGATTCATAAAAAACATACGCATTTTCTATCCTCGCCACGGTAGTAATACTGTATCAAAATTTCATTGTAATCAATTCAACAGTTTCCTCGCTACACAGTACAGAACGATCTTAAGCAATACTCGTATGTTTACACCAGAAAAAATTCTAATTCCTGTGGTTTCTGCAATAGGCAAATGTTCGGATGTACCTAAAAAAGTATGTCGCTAGGTCTTACTTCACAGGACAGTGGATAGTATATTATAAATGCAACAAATTTTTCAATTTCACAACCCCCCACCCCCTAACCACCCCAAATTTCATCCCACCCAAAGAAAAATTAGAAAATGATCAGGAACACCTAAAACGCCTAAAAACGAAGTTTGAGGAGTATTTGACATTTTTCGTTTTTTTTTAAACAAGAGCAAGGCTTAATCGGACGAAATACAGCAGCATTTGAAATCATTCAAAACGAGTATCAAATTTTTAGTCAAGTCCCCCGAAATCATGTGAAACATTTAAATCAGTGTATTCAGGTTGGAGGAAGACATTTAGAACAATTGTTGTGATGACATCATGTACAAAAGGCAAAAAGTGAATGCATTAAAGGCTATTTAGGCAATGGGCCTATACCGTGATCTCAAATTGATCGATTTATTTACTGCGGTATTATTTTTGATGATACACAGGACCGTTTACTGTAAAAAGTTAGCAGAAAACTTGATCCAAATGAGAATAACACTAAAAAGGAAATTGTACTGTGATTTGAAATAGCCGATGATGACGTCACCTGTAGGGAACCAATGAGAAGCGTCCTTTCTGTAGGGAACCAATGAGAAGCGTCCTTTCGTGGTCCGATGACTACGAGCCGATGCTATTGTTTTGTACCAGTGAGCTCTTATTGGTTCCCTACAGGTGACGTCACGACCTGGGCGGGAAGTGTATGGACTCAAAAAATTCAATACTTAGAGCAATTTTTTCCGGTTATAAATACGATAGAAACATTTTGTAAAATTATTTATGGCATCTACGTGGTGTCAGGGTTCGTTTAAGCCAATAAACCAAAAATGTTGTATAGGCCCATTATCGTCTTTCTACATTTTAACGCTTCTTAGGGCCGTAGTACCGTACGGACACTTTTCGCGACATGGGTCACTATACTCAAAATTTTTCTACTGTATACTACTATATACTACCCTGTATAAATGTCAAAAAAATAAAATAAGTGTTGATGGAGAAGAGGATCCCCACCTCCTGCTGGGTCAAAAAATGAAGTATTTAAATTTCGATCTGTTAGGAGTATAGTGATGGCCCCTTCTAGTACTGGGAGAGAAAGAAGGAGAACAATTGCTGTAATTGTTACTGCTCATGAAAATAGGGGTATCTGGTCAATTTTTTACTCCTCTTGTACGATTCCTGGAAAATAATTGTATTTTTTAGCGCACCCCTCTGTATAGTCAAGCTGAGCATATAAGGGGTTGAGGTACTTGCTGGGAAATTCACCCTGCACGTGCATACGCCACACGTCTGTGTTAGCGAATCGATATGACGGCTTCGTTTCTGGGGGCACAGCTGCAGAGCCTTTGTATGCGTTTGAAGCTGGTCAGAAACTTTGGCTGTACAATGCTGGTTCCATTTGCATGCATGATTAAAAACAAAAGCAAACAGTTTCCGCTTTTGTAGTGCCCACCGGCTTCAACAAGGAGTGGAGTGTCATTGCCACCAATTCCCCACAAATGCGAATGGAAATCACAGGGCGGTGTTAAATTCATGACAGCGATTTGGAGCAATGCTGGTGTGGATGTCGGACTAAACCTATTACGAAATGATCTTTCAACCAATAAACTATCGGTGCTTGCACCATTTAAATTAGCGTTTGCAATTTTTATAGCGTGTATTTAATCATACAATTGAAAACTTCCCACCACGGATTTATAGAAAATCACTGATTAAAATGCCACGACTTGTCAAAAGATTTGTCAAGGAGGACAACTTCTTAACGAAAAACCACTTTCCCTCGTTGGACCCTCTGCCCCCTGCAAAATTTTAAAGGAACAGGGGTATCTAGTAATATCTTGTTTTAGAGGTATGTCGACGTCCTTTATTTTGACGTATGATTTTTTTTAAATTGACGGATGCGTTTTTGGAAAAACTAGAAAAATCTGTTCGTATATTAATTTGTTCAGATAGGAAATAAAAACACATTAAAATACCACGTTTAATTGCAATAAGTGTTCAAAATGTTGCCACCTATTGGCCAAACAATGATATAGGCGACGTTCAAATTCCTGACGGACAGTCACAGAAAGAGTAGAAATGATTCCAATGTATGGTTTTATCCAAAGTGCTCGGCAAACTGCCGTTCCGTTTAACGCCAGATATTCTAGAAAGATAATTTCGCATAGGTATGTTTTGGACCTTGTTACTAAATTTACTCAAACTGGATCTGTTGCAAATAAAAAACGGGATGTTCTAGATGAAGCCGCTCAAGTTGAAGTTTTAGGTCATTTTGGCATAAATCCTAATACTTCATTACGCAAAACTGTAGATCCGACTGACATTTCATTTGGTTCTATACTAAAAACTCCATAAATTTTCTCCGTTCAAACTAAAAATAGTACGGAAGACGATTTCGGTCGGTAATTCGGGTTTTGTGAACAAAAGGCTACAACGATTAGTGGTAATACCATTCATATAAAGAATATCTTGCCTGATAGATGCACATTTCATCTAACTGGATTTGTTAATAAGCCTAACTGTAGGTACTGCGGAAATGAACATTCTGCTTTTGTAGAGGTACCACCAAGAATTAACGTATGGGCAGGCATTTTAGGAAACAAAGCGATTGGATCATTGTTTATCAATGGAAATTTCTTCTTCTTATGACACCGTCTCCTTTCGAAGGTTGGCGATCCAAATAGCTAACGTAGTCCTAGATACGGCCATGCGGAAAATGTCAAGTGATAAGCAACCAAACCATCTTCGGATGTCTTTCAACCAAGAATGTTGTCGTCTACCGACAGACCTTTTACCTTGGATTTTTCCTTCTATAATCAGTCGCAGAAGTTGTTCGTATCTTTCCCCTCGCATAATATGGACCTATATATTCCGTTTTTTGTTCCTTGATGGTAAGCATGATACGATCATACGATTAAGGGCTTCAGCGTTCGTTATTTTTTGAACCCATGATATTCTGAGTATACGGCGATAAATGTACATTTCAAAGGCGTCGATTTTCTTTTCCAATGTAGCATCTAGAGTCCTACTCTCACATCCGTATAGGAGAACCGAGAAAATGTAGCATCTGACCATGCGTATCCGAAGTTTTAGGCTGAGATCTGACCTTATGAAAAATCTTCGCATACTCATAAATGCCTTTCTGGCCTGTTCAATGCGGCATCTTACTTCTTCGGGTCACATGCCTCATTTACAATACACCCCAGATATTTGTATGACGATACTTGTGCCACCGTACTATCATTGATAATCAGATGAGCCTGTACAGGTGTCTTGGCAAAGGCAACGACTTTAGTTTTTGCAGTATTTATAAGTAGGCCAAAGTTTTCACGATTCAGCCTTTGTAAGTCCTGCACATTCTCAGCTAACACAACGGTGTCGTCCGCATATCTGATGTTATTGATTATTTTCCCGTAGATCTTAATTCCATACTCCATTCCTTCCAGAGCTTCTTTGAAAATAGCTTAAGAATATAGATTAAATAAGAGCGGCGATAACACACAACCCTGTCTTACACCTCTTTTAAACATCGCCGCTTCTGATGTGGTACCCTCAACGTTTACTGCTGCGTTTTGCGTCCAATAGAATTGAATTTCTTCTCGATCTATTCCAGTTGTTTTAAGGACTTCTATAAGTTTTTCATGTTTGACGCAATCAAAGGCCTTTTTATGGTCTATAAAACTAGCGACCACGTTAACGTTCATGTCTCTACATCGCTGTGTAAGAACGTTTAGTGCAAATAGCGCCTCACGTGTGCCTAGGCCACTGCGAAATCCAAATTGAGAGTCATCGAGTTGGTATTCCACTTCTTATATATTCTGGTATGTATTATTCTGAGGAATATTTTGAGGACATGGGACATCAAGCTTATCATGCGGTAATCGTCACAATTTGAGGCATGGTTTTTCTTAGGCAGGGTAATAACAGTTGATGTCATCCAATCTCAAGGGAAATTTCCTGTACGGTAGATGGCATTGAATATTGAGGTTAACAGTTGCAGACCCTTTCCTTCTTGTTCGGCTATGAGTTTGATAACTTCGACATGCATATTGTCTGGTCCGGTGACTTTTCCATCCTTCTGGGTTTTAATTGCATGGACTACTTCGTCTTTGGTAATATCGGGGCCTCGTTCGTTGACATTTTCATCCGGCTCTGGTGGTGTATTCGGCCTACTGTCATTAAATAGCTCTTTCACATACTCCTTCCATCTTTGGAGTTTATTATGGAAATTCAAATGGAGGCTTTTGTTTGGGTATGTAGGAAAACATCATCAATCCACTTGTTACTGAAATCATTGAAAATCAAATCGAAGAGGATGGAGACCCTATATTATTTGATGAATCTGAAATCTCTATTACCAGCAAGATGGCGCTCCTTCTCACTATGTTCTTACGGTTCGGGAATGGCTAGACGACGCATTTCTAGATAAATGGATAGGGTGAACAGGGTCTATAGAATGGCCTGCTAGGTTTCCTGATTTGACGCCCTTAGGCTTTTTGCTATGGGGTAATTTAAAATCTATCATGCTTAGTCGCCAACCTTAAAGTTTGGATGACCTTCGTCAATGCATCATCGAAAGCAGCCATGATATACCACAACATGTTTTTGCAACTGCCCGTCGGGAATTTAAACACCGCCTACATCATTGTTTGGGCATAATGCACAACATTTTGAACACTTATAGCAACATAAAGCGATATTTTCTTATGTTTTTGTTTTCTATTTGAACAAATTAAGATACGTAAACATTTTTCAAATTTTTATTGGGAACGAAACAAACCAACCGATTTAAAAAAAATCAAACGTCAAGGTAAAGGACTTCGACATGCCTTTGAAACAAGATACGATACTCTTGTCATTAAAATTTTTCAAGATGAAGTAGTTTTTCGTTAAAAAGTTGTCCCTCCAGATCTTTGACGCGTATTGGCGGTTTTTCTTTTGGCCAATGTTTTTTGATACATCCATAGTGGTAAGTTTTCAAATAAACACCTTGCATATACATTTTCAAAAGATCACTATTGGTAGTATTACCAGTTCAGAAGTAGTTCGGTAATCACTGTATACTATGTATACAATGTGTTCCGCCATCATGTCGACAAACTTTGAGGTATGAAAATACAATTAAAGTTATCGAGAAAAATGCGAAAAAAAAGGGTTCAACCTTTTAGTTATTTTTTTTATTACACTTTCAATTTCTGTATCACGACTCCATGGGTTCGCGCAGTTGTAACGCCATAGCTTGATTATTTATTGACCGATTCACGACTTTTTGGACTCATTTTATAGGGGAATGATTGGACCTGGAACTAAAGCAAAAAAAAATAATATATGACAACTCCTAAGGCTAAAAAGATTCATTATTAGTGCCCATTTATTAAGACAGTTTAAGGTTTAGCAGGATGTTTTCTGTCTAACCACATGTAATTCGTGTATGTAGCACTAAAATCTTCGACAGAATAGGCCTTTCTGTATTATGACTTCTGTATCACAGCGCTATGTGTTCGCGTAGTTGTAACACCATACCTTGATTATTTATCCGCGATTCACGACTTTTGGACTCACTTATAGGGGAATGACTGGGCATATCAACTAAAGCAAAAAAAAAATAATATCTGGCAATTTATAAGGCTAAAAAAATTCACCTAACTGACATTTTTTTGTAATGCACTTGTTTTGGTTACTTGTAAATAATTTGAAAAGATGCCGTTTTAGTGCCTATTTATTAAGACAGAAATGTCTAGCAGGATGTTTCCTGTCTAACCACATGCAATTCATGTATGTAGCATTAAAATAGGCCTTTTTGTATTATGACTTCTGTATCACAGCGCCATGTGTTCACGCAGTTGTAACGCCATGTCTTGACTATTTAACGAGCGATTCACGACTTTTTGGACTCATTTTATAGTAGGATAACTGGGTATATAAACTAGGGCAGAAAAAACGATATCTCATAATTTCTAAGGCCAAAAATTCACCAAACTAAAAATTTTTTTTTGCAATGCGCTTGTATCAGTTAATTTCAAACATTTTAAAAAAAAGTCTTATTCGTGACTATTTATAGAGACAGTTTAATGTTTAGCAGAATGTTTCCTGTCTAACGACACACAATTTGTTTATGCAGCACTAAAATCGTCAACGGAATAGGCTTTTCTATTATGACTAATTTTGAAATAAACGAGAATTTGGTATGCACATTAGCCTAAATGAAAATGGCGGACATTCTGAAAATTTAGTTATTTAATTTAAATACTACATAATCACATTTGTCTAGTCATTCCCCTATAAAATGAGTCCAAAAAGTCGTGAATCGGTCAATAAATAATTACGCTATGGCGTTACAACTGTGCGAGCCCATGGAGTCGTGATACAGAAATTGAAAATGTAATAAAAAAATTAATTAAAGGGTTGATCCCTTTTTTGCAATTTTTCTCGATAACTTGAATTGTATTTTCATACCTCAAAGTTTGTCGACATGATAGCGGAACATGTATACAACAACTACTTGACCTGGAGAATCAAGTGTTTCGGCGGTGTATTGGATAAAGTGTACTAGGTTAGCAACTGTAGATCGTTTAGCTATAAACTCATGTTCATATTCAATGATTTGTTTTTTAACTGAACTGTAAATAGCCTCATATAACACAATCTCAAACAGTTCATCAACATTACATAAAATAATTATAACAACAAAAGTGCAAAGTCGAGCATTGCCCTCTCCTTACCTGGACAACAGTTCACAAAATCAATTAGAAAATCGGCGCATTCTTAAGGCATTAATTCCTTGCGCTCTATCATATCTTCCCTCAGGGCACATAGTAATCCCTCTAAAACCAACCACTATATGGAAGAGAGTGTTGAATCTGTTGTTGGGTCGTTACGTCTAGTGGCTTATGGTTAATTTCCAGTGTCATAAACCAGCTGGTATGTTCCAACTATCACATCTGCTGCATATTTCGGAGAACTAAAGCACCTCTTAGCCGCCAGGAGTGAATATGTAAATTCTCTAGGTAACATCCCGGATACCAGGGATGAAATATTTTTGGACGATTAATCGTGAATTATTCATGCCGTTCCCACCAGGAAATTGTGGTGCATACTTCAAAGAACAGAGGTAGGAGATATTAATAATGTTTTTACACCGCTTGGTCTCCAACGATGCGAGTACATTCGACGGCTTTTGAACTTAAGTTTTTTGCTCTCATGTTATTTTATGTATGGTTTCGGTGGTTGCTCTGATTTTTTTTTTGTTTTAGGAGAATAGGCTCAATGGTCTCTCTTTTTCTAGAACTGAATATTATAACATATTTTCTACTTGGAATATATGTATACTAATACATTTATCTTTTGCGCGGTCTGACATTTCACTGAAATTTAGAGCTGTGATGGTTATACTTAATGAACTATCAAATAAAATATAGCTTAAAAAACTTCTAGACAAGATCGGACCAGAAAGCTGAAAAAAAATTTCAAAATAAGCTTACAACACAAAGCGCCCATTCTTTTATACAATCATACTAGTATTTTTCGTTCAGTATTGTTTTAAGCTTATTTGAAAAATTGTTAGTTTAAGTCACAGAGTTAACATCTCTAGAGGGAGCCTAATTTGAATATTGGCCAGCCAACATCTATAGCGCTATTGCCACTCTTCTTAGTCCGCTTCCAGTTTCTTCAAAATCTGGCAGTTTCCGCAGTTTGAAGACAAAGTATTTAACTGGATATTTAACTATACATTCCAGTGTACCTGCAATGTAACTGATTTACGTGAAGATAATTTGTATTGATTTAATGAAATCTCAAAAATGGTAAATTTCATGCGGAATGTCGCAATAACTTCTAATATGTCGTAAATCTGGCAGCCTACAATCGGCGTGCCCTTAAGCTGTCATGTGGCTGTCATTGCAGTTGTGGTTATTGCGTATGTCGAGATTTTTGTGATTTTAGTGTATATTTGACTGACTTTGTGACTATTTGTGGTGTGAATTAAATTATTTATGAACAATATTGTCATAATTGCATGATGAGACAACATAAAAAGTGCATAGTTTGCTGTAATAGCGACGAATTGGTGAACACTTCTTATCATAGGTGAGTGTAAGTTTTGTTTTAGTTTTCAGTAGCGTAATATATGGGGATAACTGGGAACAAAAGTAACTTCACTCCAGTTTGAGGAATAATAATGGTTGTTCAATGTATGTTTTATGCACTCATTACATTCATGTCAATCAACATGAATTTTCCAAATTCCATTTTTGAAACTATTTGAGGATGTGAAATGCAAAAATGTATGCCACATTTACTTACAGAAAATCTATCTATGAGAATTTTATAGAACTGGGTATTACCTAATGCAATTATTATATTTTATTGCTGAAGTAAAAACACGATGCAGCCAAGCCAACAGGCTACCTTTCAGAACGCTGTTAGATATGTTTTGAAAAACACTTCATGGTAATAATAAATTATCAACTGTTACAATGAAATTATAATAAGAGTAACTCTCTAAATATAGCTAAATACTAATACAACTTATTGGTATCAGTTTGTAACATCACCGTAATAATTGAATCGATTAACGAACATCCAATTTTAATATAAAGTGGCACGCTACTGGTAATTCCCTCAGGCTGTCAAAATTTCCGTTACATGTTGGCTGCTCAGCGACCTGTGCATTTTGTTGCTTACACTCCCTCTATAGATGTTAACTCTGTGGTTTAAGTCCAATGTTCTCTAAAAGGTGTGTTTTCACTATATTTTTGATTGTTTATTTAACTTTATCATTAAGGTGTTTTACTTAATTTTTTTAAACTGTATTTATTAATACTCTGTTTAATGAAGATGAACAATGTTTGTATCAATATCCGTATCACAACTCATATTAAAACTGCCGACTTTCCCGAAGGAACTTCACAAAAATACGAACTTCCAAACAGTTGGATGTCATGCCTTCTTTTAAGTTCTCGTTGCTACACCTCTGTGTAATATTAACATTCTTTAATGTGTTTGCGCCACCTCTTAGTCAGCAGATACGAGCGCTGGCTGGTCCGGCGAATTTGAAGCCGTCAAATCGTTGGAGCGTTCGATGGTCGGTCCGACCTCTTAATTCAAAGGAGAATTACGATCTCACAAACAAATAAACAAACATACAGATGAAGCCTGTTTAAAATGGTCTCTCAAGTTTATGACAAGTTAGTTGTAAAGCGATGGGATGAGTCAATAGGGTGGAGAGTACTTTGAAAGTTTGTTTTTGAATTTTCAAATCTGTTTGTTATAAACAGGGTGTCCAGTTAGTGTGTAATTCTTCGATATCTCGCAAGGTATACCTGATAGAAGAAAATGTCAAATACAAAAGTTATTTGGTTACTTAAGACGCATATTCTAAAAATATTTATTTATTTATTTCTATTCAACCTTAAATATTGTTGGAATCGCTTGCGACGTTGCCAAGTTATAATTTATTTTATATTAATTTCTGGATTTGCAAGTTCGCAAGTAATACGTCCAAATTGATATATTCCTTTAACTTTTCTCAATAATATTATACTCAGACTTACTTGAATATTAAGTGGATATTATTTTGGATGTAACCAGCAATTTTTATCTACAGGGTGTTTTTGGCAGAATTTTAAATTACGGCAACTTGAAGGTCATCTTACTTTGTTTTTTTTAAATGTAACACCCTGTATTTTTTATTTTAAATCGAAATATCTACTAATACCCCATCTCGCCTTGTAATATTTTTTTCGCGTTTGCGACGTTGCCAAGTTACAAATTATTTTTTCAAATTTTTAAACAACTATCCCCGATTTCAATTTATTTTAAATAGGCGACGCTACTTATTTTTACTGCAATGAATTGCGCATGTTAAAATAAAAATTACAGGGTATTACATTTAAAAAAACAAAGTGAAATGACCTTCAAGTTGCCGTAATTTGAAAGTCTGACAAAAATACCCTGTAGATACAAATTGCTGGTAACATCCAAAATAATATTCAAGTAAGTCGGTGTAGAATATTATTGAGAAAAGTTTGAGGAATATATGATTTGGACGTATTACTTGCGACCTTGCAAATCCAGAAATTAATAGAAAATAAATTATAACTTGGCAACGTCGCAACTGATCCCAAAAATATTTTAGAATTGAATAGAAATCAATGATGGAAACTAGAAAAATTTAAGAGAAAGTTATTATAGTTCCATATAAAAAAATCAAGTTGATCACTATCCTACTTTCCCGCAGCACCCCGTATATCTCAAAATATTTTTAGAATATGCGTCTTAAGTAACCAAATAACTTTTCTATTTGACATTTTCTTCCATCAGGTATACTTTGCGAGATATCGAAGAATTACCCACTAACTGGACACCCTGTATATTGCTATACTATACACCAGTGTTGTTCTTTTCCGATAAATCGTCAAAACTAACACCTAATACTCTCAGATTGCTTAAAAAGTCCCGTCTCGCAAAAAACGGAATATGATTAGTAACCCCTAATATGCTTGAAAACAAAGTTTGGAGTGATCCTTCAGCATCACCTACTATAACTCCATAGCTCAAGAAAATTTTTCTGAGGAGGTAAAATATCTTGGTATTGCCATCGACAGGAAGATGACGTGGAACTCTCACTTAGACAGTAGAACCAAAAGAGCATTATGTATCAGCTTATTAACAATCTCGACGAACAGTGGGACGCACTTTGAGCCTGTCGCCAAGAGTGACCCACTGCATCTCCAACCATTAGACCTATGCTAACGTACGGGCCATTGCCTGATGTCTGAAGGTTCTGAAGGCAACGGCGATTGATAAATTATATAAAATACACCACTTAGCCTGGATTGATATGACAGGAGCTATGAGAACAAGACCAGCTACTGCTGTGGAAGTAACAATTGGCATTGCGCCTCTGGATATTTACATCAAAGCGGTTGCGTTAAGTCAATGCTATGACTTCGCTCAATAACAACAAATGCAATTGAATAGCGGATGGTCTAGTCAAGAAAGCTAGGAGGGTCTAAAAGGAAATAGCCAAAAATCACTCTCATGACCAAACCATAAAACGATAGGAGGAACCACAAAGATGCCGATTTGTCAAGGAAACCCTTCCAGGCTTTGGCATAGCAAGAAATACTTGCCGATGACTAGGTCAAACCTACGGCTCATAATATAGGATTCCAGACTGGCGATTGTCAACTCAGGAAATACGTCCACATTATGGGGTTAAGTAACACACCGATATGTAGAATGTGTGAAAGTGGAGACGAAACTATGAAACACGTCATATTATTATGTGAGCTGCCGAGAATGGACGTTCGGCGAGTCTTGGCCTAAACCTGCCTACATAAGGGAGATGTCCCCACATTCCTGAAACTGGCAGGATGGACGATGACCTGAGGGAACAACTCCCTGGGAGGATGCACAATGGGCCAGTTGTGAGCTAGTGAGGTAACGCGGATAGAAAATCGGGAACAGATGGAGATAGAAACCAACAAACACATCAAGAGACAGAAACAAATGAGTAACAGAGAACAACAAGTGTTAATACGGCTGTTTTTACACGTTTTTCCAAATCAGTGCAGTAGACGGTGACAGTACGTAAATGAAGCTATAGATAGACCGACTGACAGAAGGCTGAAACTATACCGACCGTTCACATATTCAATCATTTTTTCACTATACATTTTCTAGCTTATGTTACTATTTCTACTATAGCAGGTTCAAGATTATCGACGTATTGTGCGACAAGCATCAGACCGTACATACGAACGAGGTATAGGTCGAGCTGGCAGGTAAAACACTGCATCATACAATTTTTAGTACGTGAAAAGAAATTTTCACCACAAGCCAATATCCACCGAGGAGAGATAAAACAATTTCTCACATACTTTTTAGTCTGCTCCTGCTCACCTTATTTTGTAGGGCAACGGTGCAATTCCTCACCTTCGATCATTGGCGTAGAATAAGGGTTTAGCTGGTGCAAGACTAAACCTACTTCCCTTCAAACATAAAATCTCTTCTAATATTTTAGCCAGCTATATTTGGGAGTGACGTTTCACTTCCCACACCGATAGTTCAGAGGAGTATTATCATTGCAAAAAATTTCGATTTTGAGATAATACGCTTTTTGGACACATTATGATGTCTACAAAATTCACGCCACTTATTTCCGTCGGTCTATCTGTCTGCTGTCTGTCTGTTCGCGTTTTTCTAGTCTCATAATCTCAGTAGCCGCTGCATGGATTGTGATGAAATAGGGGCGGCATTATTCTGTGTGGTGGCAGCAGGTAATGCTGATACAATTTTGTAAATCGATTCATGGGCGGCGGAGTAATTAGCAAAATATCAAATATATTAAATTTCCATTTTCTACTTTTTTGGGTGGTGGTGAAATTGGGGTGATGTGTTGTATTCAATAGGCTATCCACCTGTGAAAGACAGACATAGCCGAATAATACATTTTTTAGGCCCATTCGAACATTGCTTTACCTATTACAGAAACCAAGGGACTGATATATACATACGAGTTCTGTATTGTGTAACGTGGAAACAGTTGATTTGGTTTTAATACAATTTGAAGCAGTATTATCACTATGGATAAGATGGGAAGCGTGTATGGTTTTTAGAAATCGTTTCAGCGGCAGCGCAGCAATAATAAAAAGACTAAAATATAAAAACTACTCAAATTTCGTTTTTAGGCTTTTAAGGGGTTCTTGATAATTTTTTACTTTTTTCTTTGGGTGAGGGTGGAGTTGGGCTAGTTACGGGGTGAGCTTATAGATAATGCGCTGTCCCATTATTATCATTGTCATGGTTGTCGTTATAATTTAACGAACAGTGCTATGTTGTATTGATAAAGATACTGACAAAAGAATTATGCTTCGCATTTACAGTTTTAGAAGAATTTGTCTCAGATCACATGCAATTTTTCGCTAATGACATGCGCGAAGTGCGAATATTAATCAAAAAAAATGTCATAGCTCATATGCAAGCTACAGATGCAATAGGTACATATCCAATACATATCTGAAACAGTGAATTGCAGTTGAGGTTAATGTGGATCCGCTCACCTCAAACATGACTTGTACAATCAGCTAATGTGCAGCTGATTGAGCATTCATCAATTCTACTTTAATTCAAACTATAACCTGCAAATCCAGTGCACTCGAATCCATGAATATTATACTGTGCCAGTTAACGTTAATTAATTAATGTCGCATTCACACATGTAACGTAACTCTGTTTTAACTGAGTTCGAGGTCTGCCTTAATAGCATTTATTTAACCTATTGGAAAATGTGTGATGTGTGAAATTGTGTCTACGTATGTTGGGCTTAGAGGGGAGTATATGAGCATTAATTAATAATTACAAGTGGCATTTACTTTATTTGGGTTCATCTGAAAGTAGATCGGGTGATAAAGTGTCTGCACCTCAGAGTAACAACTGAACATAGAGGTAGTAAACAACTAATCCTAATAGGCCGACATCTTTTCTTACGTTGTCATACTGACTACCAGATACGGCAATCATAATTGCTTACTATCATCTTAATTGTATAGTTTCCAGAAATATTCCATTCTAAGTTTAAAAAGATGGTATTTTGATTACAGCAAAATCAATAGATATGTTGACCTCTACTGCGTTACTGCATATTTCTTCATCATAACGCAAATTCTGAAGCCTTACATTAAATTTGAGAAGCTGGCAACGCCGACATAATTTTCGTGCGACTTATTTACGGTAGAACCCCAACTGTCAAACGTTTGTTTTGTTTGTGCGTCTTTTGTGCTTGGTCAGTAAAATCGAATTCGCTGTTTGTGGGTAATTGTAGTGCAGCTTTACGGACTTGCTGTGCTATATGCGAGTGTAGGAATACAAAAAGTCCCATTAAACATTTTGAATCGAACGTCACGTGACCAAAAACTAATACCTCATTGAGTGATGCAGTAATAAGAAAAGATACTATATTTGCTCTAATTTACACCCCCAAAACAGTAATTCGCTACTGCTGTCCAGTTCCGATGTATTGCTTATCTTAGTCGTCGCGGGACACTCTGAATATTATATTATAGCACTGATTAACACACTAAATACGTTAATCAATGATTATAATCTTTACAACACTATACAATAATATATGTGTTTTGGTATCCCGGTGTTATCCACCTCTGTCAGTGGTATATGTTTCTAATAGCGTAGAGAAACAAGAAAAGAACCCTGTTTTTCGGTTGAAATAATTTTAAGACAGGTTGAGTGGGGAAAAACATCCCTCTAGACGAAAATAAAGAAGACAGTTTGGAAGAAAATTAAGCACGGTAGAACAAATACGATAGATACTCGGAACAAGATGTCATGACAGTTGAAGATAACGCTTTTCAATGAGCGACGGTAAACAAATTGAAGGTAGCAACAGCTTCATAAGGAAAGATAAAGTTGCTAGATGGATCTTGATCCCTGTGGCTCTTCTGCGCATCTTAGCTGGTATGCTTATTGTTGAAGTTGTTTTTATTTTTATAAATCTCGATGGACTCTCTGTACAATCTAGCGTATTAAGGGGAGATCGTAGCAAGAACCTGTGTCTCCTCAAACTTTATCTTGTTGCTATACCACTTTGATCCAATCGTCCTTTTCCGGAATGACTGGTGAGTACGTGTTATCTGGAATTAAGGTATCTTTGACTCTTTCCACCCTGATTGACGTTATCGGGATATTATTCTCCACGAATCGCTCTATTCTGGTGGGGCCAACTAGTGGTTCTCGTGGACGACAGGCCGACACTGCCTCTCTTTCTATCCAGAGGTTCAGAGGCGACAAGCCCAAGAGTACTTCCAGGGCAGCAGTGGGTGTTGTCTCCATATGGCACCCGTTATGCTCGATGCTGCAAGCTTTTGAAGCTAAGCGAACTTTCTTCTTAAATGACTCCTTCTTACTTCTTGGTACAACTCGCAATCTTTCTCATCAAGCCTAGTTCTGGATATGACATTATTTGATATGGGATATTCTTATATATAATTTTACTTCGTGATGTTAGATTCGCAGGCAGTTTGGAGAAGTCTCTGCCTATAGGATTGCGAGCAATACGTTCTCCCTCCATCTGATTTAAGTTTTCGTTTTTTTTCTAGTTTGAGTTGAAATATCATTTCAAGTGATGGGGTCCTGTTACTGACTTCCGATATAACCTCAGAAACCTTATTTGGTCTGCCCTGGAGATATCTCAGAATGGTCCGTTCCATGATGTATAACCCACAGTGGTCGTATTTTTGAGTCCATGCGCTAAGGGGTGGAGCACATGCTTTTCGGATAAAAGCCCAGACGTATCAGTTGCTGTATCAAATATAAATAATGTTTAGAATACTACTTTCCTCCAACTCTGGAGGGGTGCCTTTATTAACCCATGTTCGTTTAAGTATGTTGCCATATTATTGGGTGAATACCAGGGAGAAATGTTACTGATGGCCGTCTCCCTTCAGCCTCGACATAACCTTTGATCATAATTTTAGTGAACATGTTCATCACGTCCGCCACAGTATCTATATCTATCAGCTGCTCCTTTCACTAAAAGTGGCTCTAATAACGGACTACCGAAAGCTCTCATTAATGTACATAGCTCTAATGAGAGGCGAATATCAGCATCAGTGAAATTATTAGGTTACATAGGTTGTTGTAAGTGACTACCCATAAAATTTGGAATCATTATGAGTATTTCTGTTTGAACAATATCCAGTAAATTACGAAAGCTAAGATCTTGAGTATCATTTGCACAGATACAGATGAGAAGATCACAGATTCAAATCCTGGCAGGATCGCCATGTAGTACGCCTTGGGTGACTTGTGGTATAACTGTGGTAAGTTGGGGGATAACCCCCTGAGTAAGGAGTAACATAACAAAGACATTAACTACTCTCGGCCACCAGACCTAGCAGCCATATTGGATCCTGGTCCTGACTACTGCCGTGCAGGGGTTAAGCCCCCCCAACTACCCGACGCCGCTGCCACTTGGTAGCTATAAGCACTGAATAGACCTTAACACAGTTACTGTGTGGTCATCGTAAATTCACCAGTGCGACATGAGGAAAGAGAGCGGGAGGTTCCCTCAGGTAACGATCATCGATATCGAGTCTAAAAAGAGGTAGAAAGCATAAGTATAACACACACAGAAAAATCTGTCGTTTTGTCAAAGACTTACGCTTGGATTCGATGGGACGTTACACTCAGCATTTCTCAAATACAGCGATGTTTTATCTAATATGAAGTGTATAGTTGGTAACGAATTATATCGTATTGTCGATTCAACTACAAGATGTCACTGGATTCCAATGAATGATTCAATCGCAGCCTGTCGTTGAATCGAATCTGTGTTTGGTAATTGATTCTAAACTATACTTTCTTTTCCTTGGACCAACACAGTTTATTGCAAGGACAGCTGATCGATTCGTTTGGATGTTTAATGGTGTGATTTTGTATGAAGTTATAAGGAGCATGATATAAAAATTAGACACAGGCCTGCACCATTTATTGCACTTTTGCCTGAAATATAACTGTCTGACTAATCTAAATACCTACATTCAAATGTGGGTGTTGGCTCTTCTAAGCCCCAGTCCCTCAGTAGGTCGTCCATTTAATATATAAGTGGACACATTTAAATCACGCTATTGCTGATGCAAAAAGCAAAAACACGAGATCACACAGCACGGGTAACACCGAAACAATACAACGAAACACAACTAAACAACCTCGTCCATGTTGGCGGATTGGCGCCGATAATAATACTAAGATGATCCCCCTGTTCATCTTTTTACGTTCATTGAATCGGGACATCAGTCCCGCCGAATACTGATTATGGTTCAACGAACAACAAGGGCCATTGAATTCAATATATTATTATTTATTTATTCGTTTTAAAAGCTACATAAATAAATGAAGGTCATTCACAGAAGGAACTGCCTTGTGCGTGAACATCCCCTGGTATAGAAGAACTAGAATTTAAGTTCATATGCTCCTACTTCTCGTGCACTCACTAACTTGTAGACCTTTCCATGATTAGTCATCTTTTGGTTCCTCCTATAATCCTGCTGTTTCTACCATTTCGACCAGTAAAACTACCATCTCTTGTTCAGTCAAACATCAACCATATTAATTTTCCTAAGCTTTGTTCAGAATAGCTTCACAAATAAATTTTGAATTACTACCTCGCGTCATGTCATGATGAATACTACTTACCAATTTCTTTAGCGGCATAGACAATGTTTTGAAAGGATGACTTATTGTTCGCGTAATAGTTACCTCTTGAAACAAAATTATTTCTTATCAGATGAAAAATTAATTTTTATCAGATGAATAATCACGAACTGCTGTTGCTGTAATAATTTTTGTACATCGAATAATATTGTATGCTTTTCTTAAATGAAACATAGGGTAAATTTCGAAAACAAAAGGATGTTTCGTTTGAATTATATGTCATTACTGGTATTATAAGGATTATACATATCGTTAGAACGAATAGAAAATTATTTTGAATTTATTGGCGTACCTGTGATTACTTCGAATATAAGGATTAAATTCTTTCAACGACATGGATTTGAAACAACTGTAAATATATTTAAAGCGAGGGAAAAACATCCAAATACTAACAATTAATTGGAAACGCAACAATATTTTTTCTATGCAGGGACATTAAATACAGCCTGCTGCAAATATCCAATCCCGATGCTGGAACGCCTTGAAGGTGGGAAATAATATCTTCTGTTACCGGTTGTAGTTATAAGTTTCATAGAGTAGATAAATAGGATATTAAGCAAATATAAATAATTTTCCGTTTCCTTTATATATAAAATAAAGGAAATCGTAAAAGAAGGAAATACGATAGAATTGTTAAGAGTTATGGCAGAATCCTTACTTCTTTCACCGAATTCTTTACGCTGCTCAATCTACGTTGGTCATACAGTAAAAGACAATTTGTGGAAAATCAAAACATAAATAAAATTAGACATTAGGATGGGAAAATTGACCCTCCTTCAGCGAAATCCCGAATCATCGTCTTTTTTTGGTACGCCTGTTTCGCCCATGGTATAAGCAGCAGTGATTTATGTCCCTCATTTTATGCACTCTCACGTTTTGTTGCACTCGACGTCTATGCAGACTTGCAGACGCCTTTCAACCGGCATCCGCAAAATGGCGGACAGATGCAACAAGGGTGGTGTGACCTCTCTAACCCGAATACGCGCTTGTAGACTACCTTACATTTTAGATGAAGCGCTGTATGGGGGCAAGGTATGTTATGCAAACTCCTATGATAATATAAGATCAATCAATATTAGGGTCGCGGGCTATAAATATAATTATACTTGGTGTCGCCAGCCAAAAAGATTAAGAGCCGCTGTTTTCAAATGTCCCTATAAAAAAAGTCGAAGACATTTTGAATATCGCCAGCATGCCTGCATGGAATAAAATGGTTCCCATTTGGAACCTTTCTACGATAATATTTCGGGTCATTCAAAATGATGTATGGCAGTCCCATTTAAGATTTTGACGTAGGAGTAGTTGGGGGTGAGGGGGTTGATCGCACAATGATGGCGTATTTGGTGGAAAATCTCCCCCTCGAAATACAAATAGACGTGTCACGGCGTTTTTAACTATCTTATCATTTCAAAGACAAGGCGGGTGGCAAATTTCAGCTGGGATACACTGTATATCACCTAACTTCTTAATATTGGATCATTAATGTATTGAATTTGGGTAATTCTAAATTTGAGACATCTCTTTAATATTTATCCTCAGTTATTTACTTAGAGATTCACGACTTGATTTTCACGCTACTTGACTTGATATCAGATCAAGATCAAGTCAAGTATTTGTTTTCGAAATTCAAGTCAACTCAAGTAGTTACACATCAAGCAACTTCAAAATCAAGTTTTTCAAGCTAACTACTTGATTTTTCCCGAAAGAATAATTCTTTTTTGATATTAATCTGATTAACTGCCAAAGCGCAGTAACAATAAAAATCTATGTATATAAAGATGTAATCTTTTATTTAGACAAAAACATCCAAAAGCTTAGTTAAATAATGAATGTAATAATATGAAATAAAAATACGAAATATCCTGAATTTTGGCAAAAATACATAGAAAAACAACAAACTCAAATGGGGGTGGGTTGGCTCAGTGGTTAGAGTCGAGGGCTCGTGACCGGAAGGTCCCGGGTTCCATAAAAAAAATCTCAGCGAAGAATCCCCACCTGAACCTTCATTGTTGGCTTCTAATTAACAGCGCTGTTCCTATAGTGGCGCCGGGAAACAGTAACAAAGTATAAAAAATTAATATCCTCATTTGCCCTCCATGATTTAAGACACATAAGACTTCTAACCGAGTTATCACCTAATCGACTTCTTGTTTAGGTGAGAGTTAAGGCAGCTCTAGAAAACTGCCTTTCAACTGGAGCTGAAGAAGCTGGCGTTGTCAAAAAAAAGTCTGGCCATTGCGGCAAGGTTTGGAAAAATACATTCGTGTCTTTTCCACCATTCTAAAATACTGTCCCTTGCCGCTTGAATACTATTTATAATCTGTTCATCGGTTTCATCTCAATCAGGTTTATTGTCAAGTTCCATAGACCACGAATCTAGTCTATCGAGCAGCATATTAATGCAAAAATGTTGGAAATACTCTTAAAAACATTGAGGTACTGGCAAATTCGTTCAATTAACGACCATTCTGTGTCGGTTGGCTTTAAAGTTTCAAAGTCATCGGGTATCAGATGCTGTCGAAACCTCGGTGATTCCCATATTTTAACGCTTCGATTCGCATTTTACAGATCGATGTCAAGTAATATCAAGTAGTTTGATTGATTTTACTTGATATCAAGTCAAGTAGTTCAGATCGAAAATCAAGTCAAGTCAAATATCAAATTTTCAAAAGCTTGAGCTTTCAAGTCAAGTCAAGTATTTAAGAAAAAATTCAAGCAACTTGGCTTCTTGAATCCCTATATTTACTTTTTCTGATTAATACCTTTGATTTCACAAAACTACATCTACGTACTGTGTTGTGCTAAAGCTATAGACTATTTTTTTCTAATCAACGTTTAAGGTATCATACTTATGGTTTTAAATCCTAGTTGTGATGAATATTGTTTTGTTAATTTTTGAAGCTTTGTCTATATCATATTGAATTCAGATATGTTGTTTGTAGTGGAAGCACACCTGGACAACCGGGAACACCCGAAATTATTCCGTTTAGGTGCAATTTGATAAGACGATGGCAATGTAAACTTTTTTGAACGACGTTTGCGAACTGCAAACTTCTACATAACTTCCTCTACTACTCTCGCTCACATCCGCCATAATTGCTTCCTAACATTATAATTCCGTTAAGCAATTCGAACCAAGTTTTAATGTTGAGAAAATTTGTGAAACTTGTTTAGCGTGTTCCTCATAGTCTCACTGAAGTACGAGATAAGAGCCAAATATTTACAGAAATGCACCAAACTCGCACTATTCTGTTTATCTAAGTAATCTGAAAGAACAAAGGGTCTGCATAATTTGACTTCTACGCCATAGATTCAATGTTTCGACTAGGTACTCTGACGACACAACTGTTAGTTTCAATATGAATCCTGAAGACTTAAGCGAAACACAACAGGCGAGTACTATCACTGGTCATGCAAAAAAATGACTCAATTTGAACGAACTCTTTCTCAACAGTAATCAAACCTAAATTTGCTCTTTTTCTGAAAATAGACCTAGACTTCTTCCAATCCTAGTCTTTTTCCATACAAATTCTGTGTTGTGAATTATCAAGTGCTGTTTATGCGATAAGAAATGTATCACAGACCATGGACACTGAAGCAGCAGTGACTGCTTATTATGGTTTATTTTACTCACCATTAAGTTGTGGAATTTTAAGTTGAGGAAATGCATCCCTCAGTCAACTTCAAAAACTGTTTACTACTCAAAAAGCTGCTGTGCGTGGCATAGTGAACGCCAGACCTGTAGAACATTTTATTTATTTATACGAGTCAAATAAAGACTACCCTTGAAGGTTATACCTTGTATTGTATTGGTTGAATTTTATATCGCATAAATTTTTGTTTACCTTTACATACTCGCCTATCCAACTTTACAGCTATTCAACCACTGTCTTTAACGTTGGGATTACCCTCACCTATTTGGTTATAGTGACAACCAAATATTTGGTTTATGGACTCTCTCACGCATTCTATCACTCGTAACATAGTAAATCAAACAAGAAGTGCCCAAGCCATCACCAGGTTCTAATGAAAAACCAGACTCTGCCAAGGAGTCACGCATTCAAGCTGTTAGGAGTCAACATTACAGAAAATCTGATTTGGCACGAACACGCGTCGCGTCAATTGCAACAGCTGCTAGTAAAAAGCTTGGGTACCTATTTAGAGCCAAAAAGTATTTCTCACCATGTAACCTCCTCACGCTATATAAAGCCCAGATAAGACCTTGCCTGGAGTATTGCTCTCATGTCTGGGGAGCTGCTGCCCCTACTACCCTATCTATACTAGATGCCGTCCAGAAAAGGGCAATTCGACTAATTGGAGATCCGGCCTTAACGCGCCACCTTCAGTCACCTTCTCACCGGCGTGTTGTTGGTGACTTCTCACCCTTCTACCGATATTCCAACGGAATCTGTTCCTCTGAGCTATCCTCTATCGTTCCGACGCTCACTGCTCCTATCAGATGTACCCGTGCGACCGCTGCATCTCATCCTAAGACGGTCGTTCTTCATACATCGAGAACTGAGCGGTACAACCTCACATTTATTCCCAGGGTGTCCAAGGCTTGGAATAGACTGCCAGAAGATGTATTTATTGAGCCTGCGGGTATTGGCCCATTCAAATCTCGCGTTTTCAAACTTCCCCTAACATAACCCTTTCACAGCAGCCGCGGTACTCTGGTATTTAGGCTAAATGTTGTATATCTGCCGATCAAGCTCAAGTTTGACTGTGTCTTCAGTCTTTTCCAGTTAGAACTTCTCTGAGCAAGTGTAAAAGCAAATAAATAAATATAAGTTGTTCATGACGATTTGGTAAATTTCCGCATTCGCATTCATATTGGAGAATGCTAAATAATTGTTATTCGTTAGACCATTAGTGCCTATCACTTAGCATTTCACTCAGCTGGTAACCCATATATTTTACCGTAGCTGAAGATGAAAGGACGCCCTTCATAGTTATTTTTTTTCTTCCAGGTTTCTTGGATGCGCAAACGAGACCTTCACATACTCACGTCGGGCATCCATACGTACACTGGTGACCAGAGGTTTAGTGTACGGCATCCCGACCATTCAGATGATTGGGACCTGCATATTGAGTATGTACAGAAGCGAGATGCCGGGGTGTATGAGTGCCAGGTCAACACCGAGCCCAAAATCAACTTGGCCGTAGTACTAAACGTAGACGGTGAGTATTTTTTCAAGTATATTAAGAAGATCTAGAGGCGCAACGTTCTCAGCACAGGTGCTAACCCAGATATTCAAGGGCGTAGCAGGGATTGCATTTAGGGAAAGGGAAGACAGGGATATTGATAAACTCAAGGGCGTAGCTGGGAGAGCGAGGTTTGGAGAGTCAGACCCCCCCCCCCCCCAAGAAGACATTTTCTGAAACTTTCTTTCAAATAGGTGTGTAAGTTAATGTCAGCAGTGATATGGACAGGGGCCCAAAGGAAGCGTCATTTTTATTTGAAAAACCTTTTTTTATTTGGTCTTCAAAGGGGTCGACAGTTTAGTCCAAATGTTGTACTTTACGATAGAAAACGGTTACTTTTCACATTAGCAGAAATTCATGAGGTTCCTGGCAAAACCGTTTCAATAGTTCACTTGCAACTTTGTCTTTATCTTTGTGTACCATCTTTCCATGTAGAGGGAAAGGTATAGTGAAAGATATCTTTTATGCTACTTGTTATGCAATGCTGTGCCAATAAAATTAGTTTTGCATTTCTTATTGCAAAAAAGAGCATGATCTCTGATTTCCTAAGGATTTCTCTTATCACACCCTTATTATGTCAGTGCTTATGCCATATTTCGGCTTCATCACTGAAAGCTTCCAAATGGTGGTGTTGGCAGAAGATTTGCGATTTCTATTTAATATCAACATTATACTCATCGCACGTACTGGCACAATAATTTCAAGTTACCTAGAAGGTACATTTCTTCTACAATTCAGGCTAAAATTGGACATAGTGCCTTTCCAGTACATTTAGTTAGACTGCATGTAATACCGTCATCACTATGTGAACACTGCCACGTGGAAGGAGACATTGATCATATTGTTTTCGACGGTACTAAAACTACTGACCTTTGCAACCAATTTTACAGCAGTTTAATCAAAAGATAAAGGTTTGAGAATATAGTTTTGTCGCTTATAGTTTTTCCCTTGTATCTATCCTCTGTATCTTATATGTATAACCCGCCCTTACCGTGGCCTAATTGTTGTTTGTGTCTTAAAAAGTGCCTCAATGGGTCCTTAGGCGAGAAGATTGTGTGACCCTGTCTATCCTGTCCTATATCCTTCCCATTATAGATTTGTCTCTATTACTTATCGGCAGGTTTCTACAGGTTCGTTAGATTGTGCAGAATATTCAGATTTAGGTTTATTTTTCTCTTTAAATTGTACACATTATCTATTTATAACTTTATGCATTATGCAATTTCCCATTAATTACTATAGTACATTACTGAATGTGTACGTTTTGCTAAGTTATATATCTATCTTCTTCTTAGGGTGCCATCTTCTTACGAAGGTTGGCGACCATCATGACAATTTTCACTTTATTAACTGCGGCTCTGAATAACTGTGTTGTGGAGCAGTTATACCACTCCCTCAAGTTACGAAGCCACGAGGTGCGTCTTCTTCCTACATTACGTTTGCCATCGATTTTTCCTTGCATAATGACATGGAGGATATATCTATGTTACTGGCTAATGGGACAAACTCCTAGTGCCATTGAAAGAAAAGTGATACTCAACAGTAAACGGGGATGTAGTGACATCAAAGCAAAAAGAGGCAAAATTTTATCAGCAAAACGCTGCGCCACTGTGGATATAAAATATAAGGGAATCTAAATAAAGAAAAAAATCGATCACTTCCAAAAATCTCCTGGAAACAGACCGGTGGTAGGAGCAATGTTGCAGAACTTGTACATTAGTTCTAATGGCAGTTAAAGTTCTGGCCGAACTGCTTAAAATAATTTGGAATTTCCTGTCACCATTCCTAAGTGACGATCCTTTATTATAGACGTTATTGTCTGTCGTGCCAATCGTCTCTGGATGTAACGCATTAGCAATCGGTTCGAATTAGACTGAATCTTTGGCCATCAGTCTAACGCATATAATGAATATACGTGCAAGGACTACATTTTTTGGTTCGATAGGACTCGTAGCATGAAGTTACGCATATCCTGCTAGGGGGGGGCAGCTGTTCCTCTCTGCCCTTACCTGGCTACGCCCTTGCAGAAATGCCTCGATCAGCAAAGGCATGTTTTGTAGATTATGAGACGGCATTTTATAAGGTGAGACACGATAACTTAATACGTTTGCTCATCGAAGGAGACTCAAAATACAGGGTGTCCCAAGACGGTTAAGATAAGCAATATATCGGAAATGGGCAGTAGTAGAGAATTATAGTTTTGGGAATGTAAATTAGAGCAAATGTTGTGTCTTTTCTTGTTATTATGTTACCCAATGAGGTATTTGTTCTTGGTCATGTGACATCCGATTCAAAATTATTAATGGGACATCCTATACATTAATGCCTCTCTGTGTTCCTACCGATAAAACAACTACAACAAACTAGCATACTTGGGGTCCAAAGTGATTAATTTAAGAGCTACAGGTACTTAAAGGATTGTACCACTACCATTGATTATAACATGTACCCCAATGCTAGTGTTCGTTTCATTTTTTGTGCTAATGGTAATATTACAATCCTTTAAGTAGCTGTAGCTCTTGAACTAAAGACCTTAGACCCCAAGTCTAGTTAGTTGCTGCTAGTTTTTTGGAATTGCTCTATCGGGAGGAACATAAAAAGTCGCTAATATACTCTTTCGTTAAAAAATTTGAATCGGACATCACGTGAAAAAGATGCAGCATTTGCTTTAATTTACACCCCCAAAATTATAAATCTCTACTACTGCCCAGTTCCGATATATTGCTTGTCTTAATCGTCGTGGGACACCCTGTATCAAATACCTAATGACCAAATACAACAACTTAGAATATTAAAAAATATCTATAAGAATCAGATCAAAGCATCCAGTGCGCATTTTTATTACAGCATGGTAATAAATTACACCTTGAAATGTAAATGTTGCCATTGGCACGGCAAGGCTAAGTAAAACTTCTTTCTGTTTAATATCGTCACTGATGTTTTCCAATAATATAAACTTATCCAAACACTTCGTGTAAATTTTTGCTTGAGGGCTCGTTCGTTTGTGGAACTTTATTCAAATCATGATAGCCCTCATTGAGCGGACAATAACGAGATTGCCCGGGCAAAGTCGTAAAACCTAAATCCATTCCCAGTTTATCAACACTGCCCAGTTTACATGCTGTGATAATACATTCACTACAATGGCCGGCCAATATCGTAAAAGACCGAAATATCATCTTTGACCGTAACATATATAAGGCCCTTCCAAAGCTCGTCTTGTCCACTTGACATGATTTTTTATAAAGCAAAACCTTTTAGTGGATGTACGTACATAAATATGAGGTTTTCAAAAATTGACAAGTGGAGGCATTATCGCAATGAGGGTAGTATTTCAGCACTGATTCAAATCTTGTTTTCTTCATGTCGGAGATATTTACAAAAATAAAATGTATAAGGCGAGTTTTGACATGTTAGCTTGAATAAAGTAAGTTATGAAATGATAAAAGGTGTAAGATTTATATCAATTTAATGAAAAATCAGGTAAATGAAAAGGTTCATTATCCATATTGTGGCCAAAAGAACAATTTCTTTTCTGAAACCACTGCCGCAATAATACTACGTCTTCTTTACTCAGCAGCAAGTCAAATAGCTCTGAATATGGCCGCTTGATGCGTAATAACATTGTGCAATCACGCCACACAAATGCCGAATTTATATTGGTCCCCCGGGATAAAGCAAGTTTTGGAAGGATATAGGCAATGGATAAGGCACGTTATGGAATGATGCAGCAACTTTTGCATGTTTTTAACATAGGATGCCGGAACTTTTGGCTTGCTTAAAGTGGACTATCACATAGGCGACTGTTCATGTAAGACATCGCTATCTAATTTTTCGTAAAAAGTGGATAAGGCGAGTTTTGGAATGGAACCCTTCAAATGTTCTCTAGGTTTATGGCTTCTAAAAATGAACAAGCTTAGACATTTTGTAGCCACATGTGCTCGTGTGCATCTGATGCTCCCCTAAACAGATAATAGTAGAGAATTTGCTTGTGCCTGACAAAGTCGACGTTGAAATACTAAAAGTGTGTTCGAAAATCCGAAAGGGTATCCGTAACGTAACGCGGAGTCGCTGCAACTCGGGGGATCGCAGGAAGAAATAAAATAATGCCGTGGTAGCACAATGCGCGTTCACTCGAATGTACTCTTAAATTTCTGCTGAAAAGAAAAGAGAGAGAAAAAAGCAATGGGAAGCGGACTCATTCGACTGGAAACAGATATCAAAAGTATTGGTATTATTTAGCGTCAAGAAATGCGGAGAGGGTATCTGCATATTTACGCAGTTATGCATTTGTTTAAAAGAGTAGAGGAAATTACTGTGCTGTTGCGCTGTCAAAGAGACATAACGCGATAGATATCTTGTATACCGTGTTATTTTAGCTGCATCGATATTCGGTTACTATTCTATAGTTTTCATTTATGCTGTTAAAACTTGCGTTTCAGCCTAGGTTAACATTGAAATAATATCCAAATAAAAAACCAAACAGTGGCTCTCTGTCCTAGTGGTACTACTGATCCATATCCCTCCACTGTACCAATTATATTAAACAAGAGGATGCGAAAAATGACTAGAGAGGTTCATATCCACGATTGGCTTTGATCTAGGTAACACGCATGGAACATCATTTATCTACTCTTTAGCTCTACAAACCCAATTCACAGTTTTGCCGATGACAGTACTTTGCATACAGGCATCATGGGCAATAGACCGATCTCTGTAGTCGAGGTGGAACGCAGGAAGCTGGCTGTGGCTGTTTTGTCTACCTACTTCGGTTCTATAGTGAACAATCAGGCTCTTCCAAGAAGTCACTCAGTCAAGCTCTTAGAAGTCAACACTACAGAAAATCCGACCTGACAGGAGCACCTTACGTCAATTGCAAGAGCTGCTGGAAAATAGCTGGGGTACCTATTCTGAGCCAGAAAGTACTTCTCATCGTCTAACATCCTCAAGCTACATAAAGCCCATATAAGACCTGGCGTGCAGTATTTCTCTCATATCTGGGGAGCTGCTGACCCTACTACACTCTCCTTTTAAAAAGTCCTATTAGTATAACGTAGCTGAATGAAAACTATGTACCCACAATAATATAAAACAAAATGCTTATAAGAAAAATATGGTAACATGATTTAAAGGAGGTATCTGGTTCGTCATTTATAATCTTTGTAGTTTTCATCCGCTCCATGTGTTTGCAGCACGCATGACTCCGTTGAGTGCACCAGAAGCACAGCTGAACCTCTGCCCATTTGATTTGGTAGTTCAAGGGGAGGCAAGGGCATCTGCGCTCCGACTCCTTCATATGAGGAACTACATATTGCTCCGATCACAGAACATTCACTCATTCATTCATTCATTCCATCATGCATTCCATCATTATTCAGTCATTCATATATTCATTTATTCATTCATTCATTCATTCATTCATTCATTCATTCATTCATTCATTCATTCATTCATTCATTCATTCATTCATTCATTCATTCATTCATTCATTCATTCATTCATTCATTCATTCATTCATTCATTCATTCATTCATTCATTCATTCATTCATTCATTCATTCATTCATTCATTCATTCATTCATTCATTCATTCATTCATTCATTCATTCATTCATTCATTCATTCATTCATTCATTCATTCATTCATTCATTCATTCATTCATTCATTCATTCATTCATTCATTCATTCATTCATTCATTCATTCATTCATTCATTCATTCATTCATTCATTCATTCATTCATTCATTCATTCATTCATTCATTCATTCATTCATTCATTCATTCATTCATTCATTCATTCATTCATTCATTCATTCATTCATTCATTCATTCATTCATTCATTCATTCATTCATTCATTCATTCATTCATTCATTCATTCATTCATTCATTCATTCATTCATTCATTCATTCATTCATTCATTCATTCATTCATTCATTCATATTCATTCATTCCTTCATTCATTCATTCAACTACTCGGCCCCTCGGCTAACCCGTCAACTTTTGTAAAAGAAACACCCTGTATATACTACCAGAATTGAATTCGTGTCTGACTCTTGTTTTTAAAAGTGTAAATGCCTGAGGACTAGGAAATTAGATTTCTCGGCATTCCAGATGGGTTAACAATTAAATAATACTGATCATCATCATAGTCACAATGCCTTAACAGACATGTTGTGATCAAATCGGAAGAGTATTGCCGACACGAATATTATCAATAGTTTTGAGAACTGTAGCTCGCCATCGTTCGCGGTTTACTGTCAGTTCAGTGGCGTTCAGCAACTGTTTCGTCGTATCCACCCAGCGTGTAGGGGGACGGCCACGCCGCCGCGTACTCGGGGCATGACCCTGAACTACAAGTTTCTCCATATCATCGCTTCTGTGTATATGTTCGAAGAATGTAAGCATTCTCGTCGACACAATGGAGGATAGTCTCTTTGGATTACCGGGCTCATCCAGTATGGAAACGTTAGTTCCATGGGTGGTATAAGCATTCTCCTCCACGTCCACATTTCAGAAGCATCTATGCCAGCTCGATCTGCCTTTTTAGAAGTCCAAGTTTCCGAGACATACAAAAATATGGAGAACACAAGAGACTGAACCAGCGACATTTCGGTAGCTTTAGTGATGTTATGGTCACGCCACATTTTACTAAGCTTTGTCATGGCCACCCGTGCGTGTTGTACTGATAGACTCATAGAAATAGTACAGCTGATGAGGTAGATAAGCACTGTGGAACTTAAGAATGGTAGTAGCGGGGTTGTATGAGCCTTTGCTTGTAACTAGTACAATAAACTGAAAAGAAGCAAGTCAGAGCAGTCCCTGGCCTCTTATGCTCTTATGTCTTAGTATTAGATCGTAAGTAAGTCAGATGTGGCACCCAGGAATCAGAAAATGTTAAAGAATGGAAGCATTGTCAAGTTAGGCTCAACTAATCACACGTGGGACTCCTTTAACCACTTTTAGCTAAACGTGACCAAGTAAAACAAATACCAGAAGCAAGGTAAGCCCCAAAGTTAGATGACCTTTCTGCTACGTACCCCATCTTTATTTTGAAACTGCCTCCAACAAATTGACGTGAGCTCATTATAAACAGCTAATGGTTCAAAGGCTTCTTGTTGGTCTTGACTTTTTCGAACTGGTTTCACATTTTGAAATCTTTTTGTAAAGAAAGCGTACCCAATGCTAAGATAGTGAAAGGATGCTTAACGATTACAGCATCTTAGCAGCAGAAGAGATGTCAAGACTTTGACGATAAATTAACGCTTTTTTCGGCAAGTATGAAGTCTGATAATATTCTCGCCACTACACTGCGAAGATGTCAACGTTTTTCCATGTAAATTTCGGTAACGTGGATTCAAAAGGAACTTAGCTTGGCATTTGAGCAGGCTGGCTTGCAGGTTCTTTTCTTCCCTATAAAAGCTTTTCCTGAATCCTCGTTGGCGTGTGTACAATGAGGCGGGTAATGCGACTGGCAGTTTCCGGTTCATGAGGCAAGTCCACCGTCACCGCGTCTAGCTGAAATCGCTGCTTCAGAACTCCATAAGCATTGTCGAAAATACTGGAGGTATTGTGCTAACCACATTTCCTTTAACCGCAAAATAGTGTCGGGGATATAGATTCGCTGCTTCTCAAGAGTTAATGTTATTTTCAAGTGCCGGTTGCTGACAGTTGAATTTATGACCCATCAAAATATCACAATAATTATACTTGGAAAACGTACGGTTTTCAAGTAAACCACCCTCTTCTGAAAAATAAACATTTCTGGCAACTGGTCGGAGATTGGCGGGAAGTGCCAGACGCTGTCTTCCTTCAACCAGTCGCCAAAGCGACAAAAGTGATAATTATGAATTTTGCTACAAGTAATGCAGGTAAATAAGTGACGTTAAAGCTGTAAATGTCAGAAACCGCAATTACTACTTGTAAAAACCAAACAATGGCTGATCCGTGTTGCCGATGTGCATATCGCAACGTGACACCAGTACTCCAATCATATCGTCCTGTTACTCGTACTACAGTACAGTAGTAAATACAGATAGAACACGTCTTTAAAATTTCAATGCATTTATTGTATTTTCCACAGAACGAAGTAATTCTGTTACTTTGAACGATAAATATTTAAGTTTCCTCTACCATACATTTAGCATTTTCGTTCAAGCCACAGATATAATTATTCACATTACTCGACACGGGGGAATGAATAGGGACCTATTAAGGCTACATTTTAAAAATATTTTCATGTTATACAGGGTGTTCCCAAAACACGAAATGTATCAAAGTTATATTTTTTTAAATGAAATCGTATAAAAAAATTAGGCATTCCTACTTGAGGAAATCAAGTTATATCTGATTGAAGATGCCTTAATTAATTGACCGATTTCTCCAAGCACGAACGTAATTCAAATTTGACCGTATAACCTAAGCTGACGAATTTCATGCTTAGTAATATGGCAAACACACAGCCTTCTAAATTGTATAGTTTCTGCAATATTCAGTTTTTTCCCGATGTTTATTTATACCGAAACTGGTGATTTACACCTAAACGGTTCGCTTAAAGTTCCATGTGTGATACTAAAAGTCACACTAGAATTCACCGCGGAATCTGAATATGCAAATAGGGTACACTATTTAAAAAATATAACTTTGATACGTTTTGTGTTTTGGGAATACTCTACATAACATGAAAGTATTTTTAAAATGTAGCCTTAATGGGTCCCTATCCATCCGAAATTATGTTCTTTTTCATCAAATACTTTAGCCATAATGTTCCGTGTCGAACTGTCGAATAACGTGAATAACCCAGTATATGCTTGCGACTTAGAAGAAGAATGAATCCAAAAAATCAGCAAAATAGGTATGACGAAATCAGAGTATAAACATAATTAAATTAAAAAAAATGCCTCATACCAAAAAGTATTTAACAGGAATGAGGCCGAACCCAGCATAAATAGGGATTTGCACAAACTTCTTCTTAAGATAACGATCTTCATATTAACCAAATCCAATATTTTGGTTTACGGTACTGAAGGACGTATCTCATTACTTTTGAGTTATTCCAACTACTGTGGTGCTAAGTATGGCCTCTGCTTGGACCAAGTGCTGAAAAATAGTGAATTTAACGATTTTTAAATGTTTTGATTATTTATTTATTTATTTATTTATCTAGATACGCCACCCAACAGCCATAGCCAATTAAAGGGTGGGAGAATCGCACAGAAAAATAATATACAATACCAACAAAATACATAATCATGTGAGGCTGACAAAAAGATCAAAAAAGCCATGTACACTAAAACTAAATACACAAATAAATTAAAAATATGAAACAACAATCAAGAGAGCGAGATCAAGGCTTCATAATGGGACACCGAAAGATATCAAAGGTATCTGCTGACCTGTTGTAACATGCGCAAAGGTTATAGACTGGAGAACATCTGAGTAAGTGTATTCTAGGAGTTCTCATGTAGGAGGTGTGGTTACCTCTGGCATGTTCTCTTGGAACAAGGAAATTAAGTCTGTATAAGATATCGCAATAGTCGATTTGATTGTGCAATAACTTACTCATGAACCTGGTCGCATAGTCATCTCTCCTCTGCTTCAACGAACAGAAATGGAACTCCTGGAAGAGAAGTTCACTAGGATAACCTGTCGGTTATACCATTAGCCTTGAAATGTAAGTATTTCCAAAATCGCCTGTTTATGGACACAAGTTTATCTAACCAATAATTATGATGTGGTGGCCAAGCTAACGCAGCATATTCAAGCTTTGATCTCACAAACGTAAAGTATAACATCTTAATCGTATCTGTGTCACTGAAATCGCGGCTAAATCTGATAACAAACCCTAGAGTTTTGTAAGCGCTACAAACTACTGATTCAATATGATCTGTGAAGGTCAATTTCAAATCAAAAATCACGCCCACATCTTTGACACTTTCTAGGCGATTAAAAGCTGCTCCCCCAATATTATAATCAAACACCAAAACGTTGTCCTTGTTTGAAAATGTCACAATATTACACTTCGAGATGTTTAGAGGTAGCCTATTGATCACGCACCAGTGGTTCAGCTTTGTGGTGATGGACTGCAGCCGATAACAATCCTCGAGCCACTGAACATAGCAGCTTAAGATCATCTGCATATATCAGAAAATCAACTCAAATCAGAATTATGGAGACTGTTGATTTTTTACGTACTGTCTGATGGTAGACCCAGTTAGTCGCAAGTTCAATGAGCTTTCGCTTTTTATAACCATATATCGTAACAGGTTATGCATAGTCTAACAAATACATACAGGGTGAGTTTTTAGTACCGGCTCGGTCGATAACTCCGCTACTGTAGAAGATAGCGAAAAAAGTTGTATATAAAAGTTGTAGCCGCGGATATGCTCCTTGCTCAGAAAATATTTAGATTTATACAGGGTGATCCATAACTACGTGGTGATGCAAACATGCATTTTTTTAAATGAGACACCCTATATATTATTCCATATTCAGATTCTACTAACGATTTCCGTTCTTCCAATATAGGGCATTGTTACATTATACAGGGTGTTTTAAAAGTTATGACCATTATTATATCCAAATCGCGGACAAATGAACGTACTGTATATCAAAAAGTAATAAATCAAAAATTATTTTTTTTACATGAGAAGATTAAAAATATCCTCTAGTTTTAAAATCGGCTATAAAAGGAACCCGAGACGCATATTCGTATACAGGGTGATGTAGAATGCAAAATCTAAATTTTCTCTTTTTTTTCAAATGTAACTCCCAATATTTTATTATCCCAAAGAATTGCTTTTAACATGCTCTTTCATCTTTGTATAGCACTTGTTGTACCTACGTCCATCAGTTTCCGAGATATTTCGATTTTTCGGTAAATTTAAAATATAGCCTCTATTTGTGTACTGAAATTTATTTATTTTGAGAAAGTACTATCTGATTTGTTTTTTATTTAACGAACAACTAAATTATAACGTCTTGATAGTATTTGATGAAGTCAAAACCCTAAATCATCGAGATAATAAAGTCAAGTATGCTGAGGAAACAATTTTGTAGGCGTCATGCATAATTATCAAGTAGTTTTATCAGGTAGGCTTTGAAAAATTGACAGTTTTCATAACCTACTCAATAATTCCGTACTGTGTGAAAAACTAGCTTTGAAAATTAATTTTTCCATTGAGGGTATTTAGGAGAATCTTTGAGAAATTGTCTACTTGCCTCTAGAATATATCAACTATGAATAGCAATATCCAGAACGGAGGCACTCTATAACTAATGCGTTCGAAAGATTGAAGAATCGTTTTATTTGAACTGTGTCGTTTCATATTTCATAGCCTACCTGATACATCTGCTTGATAATTATGCATGACGTCTATAAAATTGTTTCCTCAGCACACTTGACCTATATTATCTCGTTAGTTTAGTGTTTTGACTTGATCAAGTATCATTATCGGCTTATATTTTAGTTGGTTGTTAAGCAAAAACAAAAATTTGGTAGTATTTTCTCAAAATAAATAAATTTTATTAAAGAAATAGGAGGTATATTTAAAATTTGTAGAAAAATCGAAATATCTCAGAAACTAGTGAATGCAGCGATAGTAAGTGCTATACAAAGATGAAAGAGCATATTAAAAGCAATTCTTTGGTATAATAAAATATTGGGGGTTATATTTAAAAAAAGAGAGAAAATCTAGATCTTGCTTTCTACATCACCCTGTATACGAATATGCGTCGCGGGATTTTTTTATAACGTATTTTAAAACTAGAGGATATTTCTAATCTTCTCATGTAAAAAAATAATTTTTGATTAATTACTGTTTGATATACAGCACTTCATTTGACCGTGATTTGGATACAAAAATGGTCATAACTTTTGAAACACCCTGTATAATGTAACAATACGCTATATTGGAAGAACGGAAATCATTAGTAGAATTTGAATATGGAATAATATATAGGGTGTCTCATTAAAAAAAATGCATGTTTGCATCACCACGTAGTTATGGATCACCCTGTATAAATCAAAATATTTTCTGAGCAAGGAGCATATCCGTGGCTACAATTTTTATATACAATGTTTTTCTACAGTAGTGGAGTTATCGACCGAGCCGGTACTAAAAACTCACCCTGTATAAGAAGATGAAACAACTAAGTAGTTACTTCTTAACTATTTGTCCAAAAATAATGTAAGGATCGATCCTCTTCTTCTCTGGCTAGACAAATAAAAAGTCCGCTGAGTTTTGCCATCAATTTCTTCACTGAAGACCTACGACTGACAGATGGTTGATACGAATGTAGGAATGACCTCCTTCAATAAATACTGCAGAGTGCCTACCATATTTTCTCGCATACATCAAAAAGTTGTCCACTTTATTTGACAAAAAGTCGCAATGTGTGTAATAGGTACTGTCAACTCAAATGTAAAATCTGGTAAAGGATACAGGATCAACCAGTAAGTCAAAGTTAAATAATTTTCAGAAAGAACAATTAAATTTAATCCAGTAAGGATTATCACATATACTCAATACCCTCGATACTTTTGCCCAGCATGACTGAGATAAAAAAAACTTCGTATTGGGAACAATCTGCTCTGTAGTAAGAGCCGAGGAGCCGAAAATCCCTGTTATATTATTGCCTCATAAATATCATGATATTAGGCTGACAAAAAGGCCTTATCGCCGCTGGCACGCCTGAGGCATACAGAAATTATGGGATGGGGTTAATCGGACAACTTCTTATCAGCACTGGTGTACTACAAATGATCCTTTTTGTCCCGCCGCAATCCTGAATGTGCCGTGAATGGATCACAGACTGCGAGAGTAATGGTGCGTCTTTTGTGGTTGATGTGTTGATTTTATTTTTTTTAATGTTCAAAGTAATCTTTTAGCCTACAGAAGATTGCTTCAGGTAGATTGACTCTGTACCTCCAATGGACTAATTTCAATACGAAGCAATTGTCTGAAGGCTGTCAAATTGATACAAATATCCTTTGAATGTTAAACTTCATTCATCATGTAGTAATGCTATACCCACAAATTAAATTAAATCAAATTCAAAAATGCTTAATGGCTCTTCCAGAGGTAAAATACCTGGCCGTTCAGATCTCCGGGTGCCAGGTGGTCCAGGAGTAACATCAAACGAGGTTACTTTAAAGCAATGTGCTGTCACTCCTCGTCAGGCTAACAACAGAAGCCGTCCTTCGCAGCAACTTCGCACTGAGACAGACAGACAGAGCCGATTTTACAAGCATACGAGGTCTTGCCTCCAACATAAACCCTGTCCATCAACATCTTCGGGCAGATAAGCCACACATTCTGGCACTCACGGAAACTCAAGTCAACTGTTCAACAATGGATACCTTAGATACCCCTGATATGACTTATACATCCGTGTACGTTAAATCTGGGCTTTGTTGTCATGGAGAGGAAGAGCTTGAACTGGAAGGATTTGGATCATAATGCTTAAAATATCCTTACAAAAACATTCGAAATTCATATTCTGCATCTGCAAGCCACCTTCTTCTTCTTAGAGTGCCATGCAGATTCCTGCGTAGGCGTCCATCCTCTTCTTATCAAATCTCTCTATTCACAGCCGCATTTTGTATCTCTCCGAGGTTTCTTATTCCTGTCCACTGCCAAATGTTTCTGAGCCAGTACAGTTTTTTTCTTCCTATTCCTCTTTTTCCTCCTTCGATTTTACCTTGAATCACCAGGCGTTGTAACTGATAACGTTATCCCCGTATTACGTGTCCCAGGTAGGCTATTTTTCTTTTTTTAATTATGTCGAAGAGCTGTCGGTCTGTTAGTTCAGCTCTTCGGAGAACTTCTTCATTTGTTACATGATCTAAACAGGGTATTTTTAGCATAAGCCACCAAGTAGTAACAAATGCAAAGAGTTCTTCGAGAAGCTTTCAGCCACTGTGGTTGCGCTGCAGTCAGGTCACCCTAATTTAGAGATACCTTTTGGGGATCAACATCAACAACAGTATGTCGTCGTCAGTATTACGAAATCGGCATCCCAGAGGGTTGGAGTTTTGTTTTGCTGTAGAAAGCCGTATATACCAGAACAACTGCTGCTGCTCTATAAGGCACACGTCCGACCATCGTTGAAGTACTGCTAAGACTAATGGATACGCCTAACCTCACAAAAGATCTTCACAGCCTGGAACAACGGAGAAGGGTGGCTGAACTGTCCGTGTTTTACAGATTCGGAAGATGTTCGAGGAGCTCTCCCAGATAATAACGCCGAAGGCCGTCCAAACGAGAAACACTAGAGAGGCTCTGCGATGATCTCATCCTTACCAGGTCGAAGTCCCTACTCCTCGAACCAGTCTCCTCCAGCATTCCTGCTTTCAGAGAACCTCGACGCTGTGGTTTTGGCTACCGGGGAATTTATTTCCCGACGGCTACACCCTGCAACGTTTCAAATATATTGTGCACAGATACTTATCCTCTCGCAGCGCTTCTACACCGCAATAGGCTATCAGCTTATACGGAAGGCTGACCATAAAAATAACTTTATAAGTCAAACTACGCATTTATGGTATGATATACCCTACAAACGGATTTCATAACTTAACGGAATACATGTAGTATCAAGCTCGATAGTTAGGCAAATTTGTTATCCTACTTCAATAGTAACAGTGATTGACATAGGTCGGAGTCGGATAAACGCTTCTTGAAATTTGTGTTTCTGCCAACGACATTCGCTAAAACATTTGTATCAACTCGTCTTTAAACTAAAATATCGGATTGGGTTTTTTGACGCAGGCAAGTAAGTACCTTTATTCTTTGTTCCAGATTTAACCTCGCTTGCTGCTACGAGGGCAAACGGAGAATATAAAGGTACTTTATGTCTGTATTGCTTGCAGTGGTCGTAGTTGCTTAAAGCCTGCTTTATCACATGAATTCTAGCAACAAATATCAGACACAAAACTGCACTATAATCTATCTGTGCAATCTTACTATGTCTCTATACTATACATAATATATTTTCATATTGAAAACTATTTGGTCAAAGATAAGGTCCTGCAATTATCTCACGTTTATGAAACAGAGTAGGTAGGTTTCCATGTTTAATTTGAAATGAACTTACTACCTTTTTATGGACTAATACACGCTTTTATCATCGACTCCCAAAACATCAGTTTTCATAACTGCAAGATACTGTACATACAGGGTGTCCCAGAAATAACACGCCAGAGTGACATGGAAGGTAGATTGGCTTTAGATCAATCAGATAACATCGACATGACCTTAGTAAAAGTTTTCTAGTTTTCGAGATATTGCCACTTTTAAGGTTTTTCAAAAAATTCCTACTTTCTCTCCTTTTGTTGCCTGTTATGGCTACAAGGATTTGCGGACTTATGATCTTTTTTTTCCTGGACTACTACTAATAATTGGTTGAGACGACAGAGTATTTATTTCATTGAAAATTATCACGGTACGTTAAACCGAATTCTTAGATTTTGTGTCAATACGAAAACCTTAACTAAGGTTTAACTGATTACTGTGAAAACGAATGAACCAGAATGAATCAGCAAATGCTCTCAAAAACCAACCTACTTAATGCTCTTTGAGAAATAGTATTAACATTTATAGGTTCTTTTTACTAAAAATTGAATAGCCCCAAGTTTTTTCATAGAAGTTGTAATACTTCTACGTCTAAAACTCCCAGATACGTTGGCCTATTTAATTTGTTGTAAGCATCAAAGTAATGAATAGAGGTAGGAATAGTAGGCTAATAAGAAAAGATAATAACTCCGCAAATCTTTTAGCCAAACCAGGCAACAAAAAGAGCAAAGGTAGGAATTTTTTGAAAAACCTTAAAAGTGGCAATATCTCGAAAACTAGAAAACTTTTACTAAGGTCATGTCGATGTCTTCTGATTGATCTAAAGCCAATCTACCTTCCACGTCACTCTGGCGTGTTATTTCTGGGACACCCTGTATATAACAATGGAACATCTTAAAATCCTTAATAACTACATAGTATTCTTTATTGTGTAAAATTTACTTATCCCATTGCTTAACCAGTTTTATAAACTTCTGAGAATCAATTCTTTGATAGTGTCTTTGATAACCGATTACAGACTTCAGGAAACGAATATGTAGATCAGATGGAGCGATGTCAGGGGAGAAAAGAGGGGGGTGAACCACAACTTCCGGCCTTAATTCTTCAACTGCTGAAGACTTGATGAAGCGTCCGTTTTGACTCTAATTTTGGGTTAGAGTGTGCTCGAAGTACATTAGAATAGTGCTCAAGCAGACTGCTTGTAACGTGTACTCAGAGAAGTGAGAAACATGAGTTCTGGTTATAGTAAGCATATAGACACCGAATCGTCCCGGTATCTGAAGCATAATATTATTATGTACATATATACTTTAAAAAAATGAGGACTACCACAATTTAAAGGAGCCTTGAAGAAGAGAATACATCTCTCGAAACGTCTGCAAATTTAACCTAAAGCTGTGTTTCATTTTGATCAGCTCATGGCTGCTTGGAGCGATCCGCTTAACTCCGTCACTAAGAAAGTGAAGCTTAAACTTGAGGATCGCCTTGGATTAGCTTTGATGGACCATCACTGCTTAATTAAAACTTAGCTATATATCGAACTGATCTGTAAACAACGGAGATCTGTCAAATTATGTAGTCCTTTGTCAGATTGTCACTCTTCTAGCACTCGCGTAATCTTATAAGTCAAAAGGCGAGAAAATATGGAAATACAAGTGCAATGCAAACGAGTAAGGAATTTCAGTTTAAATATGTCGTTTTAGCCATTGCAACATAATCTCCATATAACTGTTCTACTACTTTAGCTACACTTTCAACAATACAAGATGCAGTTGAGGTATAAGCTCCAATAAAATGTGCTATCCACATCAAATGGCTCCCAGTTGCACAAAATCAAAGGTAGACCAATAGTTGGTTCATTGGTGATACCGCACTGCTCCTAAAATGCAATATAGATTGCTTTCAAAACTTCAAAAAGTCACCAACGGACCAACTGAATAAAATAATTATGAGTTAGGTGCCACTTAAGCCAAAGAAATCTCTGACTCAGATTTTGGCCCTTAAGCTTCGGTGGAAATTATGAATGACAGCGGTGTAATTCAAATTTTTAGGATAAGGATATCATCAATGATCTTTAAGAAATTAATAAACATCCAACATTATGTTCATATGAACAATTTGTGTGAATGTCATTAGTGGCTTCAATACGTATTATTACGTGACTATGACGATTTATGTTAAGTTTGGTATGACGAAAGCTAGATGGGCAAAAATAATATTGAACTATGAAGCTCAGGATCAATTGCCTTCTGATTCTTCATAAACGTTATTGCTTCCAAGCAAGATTGTTTCTGTGATGTAGGAAAGCGACTCAGTTGTTCGCCACTCAAAGCACGTTTCAGATATAGATAGAACAGAGGGACAATGTAGGTTGGGCGAAGCTAAGTTTGAAACTTTGCCAATTCGCCAAACATGTCGGACGCGTATTACTTTGCAACATTCAAAGTGATTAGATAGTTCGATAACTCTAATTAACACTCAATGCAATAATTCAAGTCGGACGTGTAATTCGTGGGATCGATAAGCAATGCATAGGTTATATCGATCGTTCTGTAATAGTGTGCCGGTTTTCTCCAATAATGCACACGTATAGGGTAATTTTTGCGTTTACTGGCTAGGCGATAAATCAAAAGACAATGCAATGTGGGAAACTCTCCATATGTATTGAGGAAACCCACTGGAAATCCTTAATATCATTCAGAAACTGTGCATGTGGCGGATGAATTATATATCAAAGGAAGGTAATAGTCGGGGATAACTGATCGAATAGCTACTAGAACTACTAGAACATCCATTTAACGCTTTTTAGATCTTTCTCTGATACCAAAGGACCGTGGCTGTTATGAAAAGGCTATTTCAGGGGAAACTAGTTGATGCGTATACGTTGATCTTCTTCTTCTAGTGCCGTCCCCTAACGGAGGTTGGCGACCACTTCTCTGAATGCATCTTTATGTTTTGCAATATGAAACAGTTCTCCGACACTCATATTAGTCCGTTCTCTAATGTTTCTCAGCCAGGATTTCTTTTTTCTTCCTATGCCCTTTTTTCCATCTACTCGTCCATGCACGTAGTTCGTATTTGTTATTCCTTAATATGGCCGAGGTATATTGTTTTTCTCCGTTTGATTGTTATTATTAGTTTCCTCTCTTGTCCTATTCATCTCAAGACCTCCTCGTTGGTAACTCTAGCCGTACAGAGTATTTTTAATATTCTGCGATAAAGCCACATTTCAAAGGCCTCCAGTTTTTTGATGGTCCGAGCCTTAAGAGTCCAAGTTTCTACTCCGTACAGTAGTTGTGACCATACGTAGCACTCGATAAACTTCAATCTTAGTTTAAGGCATACGTATACGTTGATACTGTACTGTTATCCTCAAAACTGTGGATTGGGTTTATGGTGCTAGAGAGAACATCATTGATGTAGAGTAGAAACCATGTCGGAGGCAATATCGGTCCCTACCAGACTCCAGCGTTGATATTATGGAAGAAAGAGGTGAAGCCGTCTACCATGTCACAGATTTTTCGACCAGAGAGAAAGTGTGATGTCCAACCGCACAGTTTGGCCGGAAGATCGTAGGATGGGAGTAGTTGATGGAATGCCTTCTCAGTATATTCTTTCAGTTCGGTAATAGTTAGAAGACGCTTTTCCAGATATTTGGATATGACGAAGCGGGCCTATAGAATGGTCTGCTAGATCTCCTGATTTGACGCCATCAGAGCTTACAGCTCTATAGTCTCTCTATAGTCATTTAAAATCTATTGTATCTGAATCTGAAAGTTTGGATGACCTTCGTCAACACATCATCGAAAGCTGCCATGATATTCCACAAAATGTATTTGCAACTGCCCGTATATACATTAGTTGGACAATGATGGACAAGATTTTGAACACCTATTGCAATAAAGAGTGACATTTTTGTGTTTGTTTATTTGTTTTCCATCTCAATAAATTAAGATGCAGAAAGATTTTTCGAAAACGAATCGACTTTGAAAAATAAAACTTCAAATTGAAGAACTTATACATACCTTTAAAATAAGCTATTACTGAATACCCCTTGTCATTGTCAAATTGCTAACGATGGCGACCTACAGTTCTGAAAACTATTGATAATATTTGTGTCGGCAGTACTCTAGCTCCCTCTTAATGCATTTCACGCGTTCACAACATGTCAGTTAAGACATTGTGACTACGATGATGATATTGAGGTTATTTAGTCCTATTGCTTGAATGCAGTCTTACAATTTCCCGTATCATGTTAGCTGGAATCCTAAATAATCTTAAATAAATCGTGTACCCTCGCATATTCTATGACATACTTTAACATCTTTTTGACGGAAATCGATCTGTGCAAAAACAGACATTTTTCTCATCTGGCTTAATGTACTCTGACTTCTGACTACGTGTCACTTATTTTACTCAAGGAATCTTTTTATTGCAGATGCCCAAGCAGCAATATCTGGTCCCCCGGAAGTGTACGTGAAGAAAGGCAGCACGATTTCCCTGACGTGTACGGTGAACGTGCATTCCCAACCCCCTTCCTCAGTCCTGTGGTACCACGGCAGCGCCGTGGTTGACTTTGACTCCCCGCGAGGCGGCATCAGTCTGGAAACAGAAAAGACAGAAGCAGGTACTACCAGCAGGTTGCTGGTCACTAAAGCCTTGCTCTCTGACTCTGGGAACTACACCTGCATGCCGTCCAACGCCAGTCCTGCGTCCACTATTGTGCACGTACTCAACGGTAAGTACCTTTTGTGCTTTTCCTCCTCGCGTAAATAGGCTGATGAGTTAGTGTACTCGAAAAACATTTGAAATTAGATAAAAACAGTTTATTGGACGTTTCTTTTTTTATGGTCAACCTCGCGGTGGCGCTGTAAAAGCGCTGCGAGAGGATAAGTATCGGTGCATGTTAGGTTTGAAACGCTGCAGGTTGTAGCCGAGTAGACATGTGCTTTTGTAAGATTTTCAATAATTCACAAAAAATGAATTTTCTACATCAGTTCTTCTTGTTGTTGTTGTCCTGAAACCTATTTTTGACGTGTTTTGATCTGTAGTATGTCCTTTTTCAACTGAATTAAAAAATGAGGGAGGTTAGTTTCAAATTAATATACTTAAAATATAAATGCTATAATGTTGTTCAAGTGTTTTACTTCCCACACCGATAGGTGAAGGGAGTATTTTTATTGCGAAACTTTTCGATTTTGAGATAATACGCTTCTTGGGCAGTCTATTAACGAAAATCCACATCAGTTTTTTCTGTTGGCGTTCCTCCAGCTACGTAATCTCAGTAACCGCTACATGGATTATGATGAAATTTGGGAAACGATATGCTGCGGGGTCGTAATAGGTAATGCTGATAATATAATAATCGGAGCATGGTGGAGTAGTTAAAGGAAAAAACAAAGAAATCAAATATACCTCAAACTTCGTTTTTAGGCCTTTTAGGTGTTTCTCATTATTTTCTACTTTTTTTGATGGGGATGAAATTTGGGGCTTCTTGGGGGGTGGTTAAAGTGAAAAACTTGTTGTATTCATAATATGCCCTACAGTATCCCGTAAAAGAAAGACTTAGTGGCACAATACATCTTTTTAGGTCCATCAGAAAATTGCCTTGCCTGTCAGGTACAGAAACCAAAGGTCTTGGAATTTTCTTATGTATTCATCTGAATATTGCTTTAGATCGTTTTGTATTGTATGACGGTGGACATATTGAATTGATTTTAATCAAACTTTAACATAATTTCATTACCATGGCGGAGATAGAAAACGCATATTATTTTAAAAAATTGTGTCAGTGGCGGCGCAGCAATAACCAACAAACTTCGTTTTTAGGCGATTGGAAGGTTCCCGATCGTTTTCCACGTTTTACTTCCCACACCGATATGGGGTAGGATTTTGAGATAATATGCTTGATATCTAGAGGATAGCTCAGATGGAAACTCTTTGAGAGAGTGGCAGGAAGTGGTACATTAAAGCGGAGTCACCGATAGTAGGTGTGACGATTACCCAGACTTCTGTGCAATACTTCACGCCAGGTTAGAATAAGTATTCGAACTTTTCCCATCATCATTGCAACTGAAGAAACGGTTAATGCTAGAATATGTTCTGTAATCTTCACTCCCGCAAGGTAGATTAAATGACTTCTTAGCAGAACCTGACTGAGAAATTAGTACTCGAATGGGCTAAATTACTACATTAAATTTAAGGATATTCTTGTGTCCATATTCTTCAGTATCTCATTTCAAGTACCACTTGAGATCGACGTACTAGTGGTTCTTGCGCTAAAGCAGCAAAGCGTATCGACGACTGCCAAATAGTCCAAGAAAATGTATTTCATTGCAATTCTATACCGAATGTCTTATACAATAAATACACATTAAACTCAACAGAACAAAATTATTTAATAATACTTCAGAATAAACGAGTTATTGCGTGTTGAGTGGGGATTAGTGGATTAAGTATAGTTTAGCATACCGAAAACTGAACTAACAAGAGTGACAAAGAAGTCTCACGTTGGCTTGCCAACTATGGAAGAGGAGGGTCACCCAAGTCACCTTCCATCAAGCTTTTGAGGAACAACATCCACAAATAACATGTCCTGGCAAGACGGCGTCGTCAGTTTTGCTAAAACGGCATCCCAGAAGCTTAGAGTGCTGCTCTATAAGCAGCTAAAGATCCGATCATCGTTGGACTATTACCAATTGTGGGGATGCGACCCAAGGTACTCTCTAGGGTTGCGTTTCCACCAGAGATGTGCTAGGGATATGAGCGGTACGAAGGTGTGTGGCGGAGCTGTTGAACGGTGTGCAGATGAGCGTTGCGAGGATGTGTAGCGGGCTTCTTTCAGATTTTCCTTTTTGCTCGCTTACATCCACAGAATACATCCCTCGCAACGCATTTCTAGTGCACATTTCTCGAAACACATTCCTGTTACGCATTCCTTGCTAACATGCTTATTTTACGCACAAAAGCCCCACCGTTCCCACCAGAGCTGTTGTGAGGCTAGGTAATTCAAGCGATTCTATTGGTTCGTTAAAAACACATTCCGCGTAACGTATCCTCGCACACCTCTGGTGAGAACGCACATTAAAGCTTCTGTACACTATGCAGAAGAGAGCAGTTAGGCTAATCGATACGCCTAACCTCACAAAGGACCTCCACAGCCTGGAACATCCAAGAAGAGTGGCTGAGGTATCCTTGTTTCACAAATTCTATCACCTAAGATGTTTGAGTGAGCTCTCCCAGATAGTAATACCAAAGGACGTCCGAACGAGAAACATTAGAGAGGCTCTGCGAGCTCATCCTTACCAGGTCCCAATACTCCCCAAACCAGTATCCTCCAGCATTCCTTCTTATGGAGAACTTCGGCTCTGTGGAATGAGCTGCCCGGGAACTTGTTTCCCGACCGCTACAACCTGCGGCGTTTCAAATCTCACGTGCACCGACATTTATCCTCTTGATACGCTTCTACAGCACTTTCAGCATTTGCAATATGATGACCATAAAAAAACGGTACATTATGTGGCCTCATTATTTTCACCTTTGAATATAAGCAAGAAAGGTGTTAGTGACTAAAGCTGTGCATGAAAGAAAACAATAGCTACGTATCAATGGCAACATTGAAATTATACCGCTATACAGTCTTGTTCTAATATCATTTTCAAAGTAACACTAATCAACTTCATCAGAATACACAATACTTTACAACATCTAAAGTGTATAATTTTCCACGCTTCCGGCTGGTATTCAAAACAGAACGCGTCTTCGAAACTTCTCGAAATTGATTAACTTTGTCTTTTAGCAATTTCCTTAGGAGGCTTTGACGTTTTATTTGATTTTTATTGTAGGTGCTCTTTCCCGATTGATTATTTGTATTGGCTTCGTTACTTATTAGTCTTATTTGTCTTGAACTCAATTCTTGACTCGTTACTGCTTCAACCTGCAAACATGTAATTGGAATTGGTATCGTCAGCGAAGACAGTAGGAGGTCGTACACATGTCGCCTGGTATTTAACCTGAGTGAAAATTATAATTATTATCTGATTAAAAAATGATGTCAAGTTGATTGACTCAGTACTTCCCACACATAATGATGATACCATTTTATTATTTCCCATTGCATAAAGCTATAGTCTGAAATCCCCTTGCAACTAAATCATCGCCCATCCACCCGCAAAAACAACATCCAACACAAAAACCCTCGTAAATAGTTTCTTGTGTCTCCCTCCTTAGGAACTAGGGCGCCAGAGCTTTTTCTTCATGCTTGAACTATAGCAGCATTACCGACCCCACAGCATATCGCTGCCCAAAATGCCATCACATCACAATCCATGCAACGGTTACCGAGATTATGAGGCCAGAAAAATGCCAACAGACTGACAAAATGACTGGCGTGGTAGTAAAAGTCAAAGAGAAAAAATATTTAGAAGCTCCTATAAGTGAAGTTGTAAATAATTCTAGGAATACTCGTTTTCGGCGATCACTCCGCGACCAATGCACCTATTTCCTGAGAGTGAGCTGTTAAAAAAAATGAGACAGACCATAAGCAATACGATCACCTTTGTCGTTACGTATCATGAAATATTGGACGTTATACGCCCCCGCCAATTTTCAAGATCTTAAGTGTTTGTGTGTCAGTGTTGTTATAGATACGTCCAACAGACTAACTTTCCTGATGGGCGTGATTATATTCAACAATCTCAAAATTTAAACAGACTCCAGGTTTTATTACAGCGCGGAAACTTTCAGTTTAATATCATCCTAATGTAAAGTACATAAACTTTTGTTTACTGCAAAGTCTCCTAACTTTATTGTGTACGCGACGAAGTCGCCCTTATTATATAAAATGAAAAACTTTGCTGGCTGACAAAGTTAAAGATGGTTCTGGTGAAGCTCGGGTCTTGGATATACAAATTAAGCGCAGCCTCGTCGTACAAATTTTATCTGTAGTTGAGCGAAAATCGTTTTCTTGTTGCTCAATTTGCTAGGGAAACTTTATATGTCTGGAGAATATTTCAATGAGAACCCTACATCGTCAGTACTAATGACATGTATCTTCAAATTGAAATTTGTTAATGATTGTGTGAAGTGGAAGTGTTGAAAATAGCGCACGATAATAAGACAATCCATATTTTATAATATTGGCTCAATATTGATCACTCAAATGTGCTTTGGTTAGCAACCATGAGATGAAACGACCCAACGATGACTGCCTTCTTCATTCTGGCGGCTAAGATGTGCACCGCTGTACGGCATACCGGTATAGCACGTGGTGCAGGGAGCAGCGTATTGTTCATTACACCTAGGGATCCCATACCAATTACCAGCAGACTAACTGTGTAATCTTGCCAGAACCTGTGAAGCTGTCCGAGGCGATCCTGATATTTAGTCCGAGATGCCCACCTCAAAAAGTGGCGACAACTCAATAACAGACGTCTGTGGTGGAAGTCGAGGACTATTTCAAGCTTGTTTGCCTATACGAGCTTGAGAATGGGGAACGAGCAATTCAGTAAATCCAGCATCTCACGTTCTGTACAACGGACTTCATAGCCCCTGCAGTATCTGCATCTCATCTATAGTGAGTGCTTTAGATGACAGTAGAGCACTCGGAGAGCCGCGTTGTGTCGATGGAAGTAGGCCGTCTTGGCATACAGTACAGTATACCAAGGTGCTAAAGACATTGTCTTGGCAAGCCAAGATGAAGCCCTCAGGCTCCAACTTCAATTCGCTAAACCGTAGAAAAGAAGAGGTCAACTGCTTAGAAGTTTGTAGAAGATTTCATGCACCGGCTTATTTCTACGAAGTCTTAAAAATCGATTTCAACAGCTTTAATGTGGGATTTTAATTGTGCGGGAGCAAGTTCTGTAACAGATTGCTGACACTTTCACGTGTCGATCGCTAGGCTGAGTTTCTCGGCTACTAGCAGATTGCAGACAGTGGAAGCAGTGGCTAGTACCACCCTGTTATGCAGATGCTCCCAAAACTCAATAGTCCATGCCCTTCCAGGTAACGTGGAAGGTATAGTCGCTGGATATAGGACTTATATATTATAGAGCTATCTCCATATTCATCCTGCGGGATTTTTAATATACAGAGAATGGAGTTTGTCAAGCTTCAAAGACGGTGAATGTGCCAAATATTTGTTGCCTTGATATGGGATGAAAATGGTTCTTTCCCTCGACTGAGGTCTGATATATCTGTTACGGTTAAAGTGTTTACTTGGATAGTTTAAGCACTAGCTGGATAGTATACAAACTATCCAAATGCCTGGTTATTTTGATGGAGAATCATATTTCTACTAAAATAGCTATGAATATTGGTTGGTTTGTATACTATCTAGCTAGTTTACAAACTATACAAGATATGCCGCTAAAGTATATACCACAAAGGTATCACACATATTAACCAGTGTTTCTGGTTAGTTTATTACAAACTATCCATATCATTTGGATAAGGTATGCACCTAATATCTCTAGTACTACATAATAACCAACTCGTTGGTTAGTATGTAAACTAACCAATAATTTTCAATCAGAAGTAAAGTTTATTCATAGATAAAACATACAATTGCTATTCGATTCGATTCTCTGTAAATCATATGATAATCATTCTTGTTACCTATTAGTGTTAGGTCCTTGTTCGCGTATTCTCTTTATATGTTGCAGAAGTACACTGTAATCACTGTCATTCATTAATTTTGAATTTTGGGACTTTTTTTCGTAACATTCTGATAGTAATTTTTCAAATTGCCGTTGCTAGATAACTAGATACCTATTCCTAGACAAATTTTACAAGGCACGGCAGTAAACAATACCAACACGTCACACTTGCACTTGCCATAAACATAACCTCACGTTTCTGTTAAATTGGCCAAAGAAAATTAGTTAGTTTACATACTAACCAAGAAGTTGGTTATTATGTATTACTAGAGATATTAGGATTCAAATGATGTGGATAGTTTGTAAACTGACCAGAAACATTGGTTAATATGTGTGATACCAAATGTGATACCTTTGTGGTCTATACTTTAGCGGCAGATCTTGTATAGTTTGTAAACTAGCTGGATAGTATACAAACCAACCAATATCCATAGCTATTTTAATTGAAATATGATTTTCCATCAAAATAACGAGACATTTGGATAGTTTGTATAATATCCAGCTAGTGTACAAACTATCAAAGTAAACACTTATACCGTAACATATCCATGCCTCAGGAGGATATTTCATATATTCATGATTTTGAAAAGTGAATCATGTAAACGAGGATTTAGCGTTTTCCGCTTTTGTGAGTTTGTAGTGGTATGATTGTAAGGCTGTTAACAGCAAGCACGGTTAGTGCTTTTTACAATAATTTCATGCATGCATATACAGGGTGTCCCACGATGATTAAGACAACCAATTATCGGAAGTGGGCAGTAGTAGAGAATTACAATTTTGGGGATGTAAATTAGAGCAAATGTTGTGTCTTTTCTTGTTATTGTGTTACCCAAAGAGGTATTTGTTTTTGGTCGTCCGATTCAAAATTATTAATGGGACACCCTGCATATTAATGCCTTTCTGTGTTCCTCCCGATCAAACAATGCCAACGAACCCACACACTTGGGGTCTAAAGTGATTAATTCAAGAGCTACAGGTAATTAAAGGATTGTACCATTACCATTGATCAACATGTACTAATGCTAGCGTTCCTTTCATTTTTTTTTTTGTCCTAATGGTTATGGTACAATACTTTAAGTACCTGTAGATCTTGACTGAATCACTTTAGACACCAAGTATGAGTTTGTTGGAATTACTTTATCGAGAGGAACACAGAAAGTCGCTAATAAGTCTCATTAAAAAATTTCAGTCGGACGTCACGTGACCAAAAACTAATACCTCATTGGGTAACGCAATATTAAGAAAAGATGCAACATTTGCTCCAACTTACACCACAAAAATTATAATTCTCTACTACTTCCCAGTACTACCCACTATAGCTTGTCTTAATCGTCGTGGGACACCCTGTATGTATGGATGTGTAGTAGTCCGCAGAGGCAAGGCTGGTCGCTGAATAACAAGGCAAGTTGTTTGAAGGTCCATTATGAGGGTGGTGTTGTGCACTTGTGCCGCTGAAGATGTCAGCTTTGTTGGCACAAATTGGCCCAGTTTTATCATAACAAACCGTCAATCTAAACTTGGTATGCAGCACGGATATGCATTACTCCAAAAATAGCACTGCAAGCGATTTGTGCTGATGGCACACGAAAATGGCATGGTGTTTTGAGTAACTTACTTGATTTGTCCCATGCCTTAAGTGTGAGACGTTCCATCCGCTATTTACTACTTAATGGTAATGAATGAGATCGTGGTGTTGTTCGTTCCAATATTACTTATTTACTTACAAAGCGTATACTGCCCGTTCTGTCTATCTATCTTACCATATGTATAGTTCTCTCCATATTCGTGCTTTTGAAGGACTCTGTGTAGATTTGTCGCAGCTCATCCACTATTTTTTCGTATTAAACGGAGAAGGCAGTCGCCATAATAATAATAAATGTTGAGAACGGTTGTCAATTTTAAAAATGGTGAATATGCCATATACAGGGTGTTTCATAAGTTGGGACTTTTTTTCATACAGCGAATAGTACTCGCCAAAATGAGTGTTTTTCCCAGTAACGTATAAACGAGAAAACAAGATACTAAAGAAATCCTCAATTCTAAGTCTGTCCCTGGGCAATGGTTCACCATGTCATAATATCACAACAAACAAGGCAGCGCTAGCGGTGCCGATGCCGGAGAGAAAACACTAAAATAGGCTGTTCGTCATACGTCGCGTTGCTGTGGTATAGTATACGAGAGTGCTTGACTTGTTACAACGGACGATCGGACTTTAAAAACAAAAACAATCGCGCACGCTTATAACAATAATGAACTGGTGGACATGATTTTGATGTACGGTGAGTGTGGTCAAAATACCGCTGCGACTTCGCGAGTGTATGCCGATCGTTTCCCTAACCGTACTCACTCTGCACGTCGTCGATTTGTCTCGCTCCTGCAAAGAGCTAGAGACACAGGATGTCTGAATCCACATCGTGGTGCAAACGCTGGAAGACCTAGATATCCAGGTATGGTCCAAATTGAAGAAGATATCGTAAATCGTACTTTTACCTGTAAGAGGCCTGCGACAGGACCGCACTTACAACTTCGTAGCAACCAAATAGTGAGTACATGCCTGAAAACTTCTTTTTACTGTTTTACTGCTGGTTCACCGTGCATTAGCTATGCCGCTTCAAGGGCTGTTGCTTCTAAAGAGGAAAGTCCCAGCTTTTAGAACACCCTGTATTTGCTACCTGAATACAAGATGAAAATAGTTATCTGCAACTGAGGCCTGATATAATATAATGAATATTATAGTGTATCCGAACTCATTTGGAACAACAAAAAACGCTTGAGCAGCATCTCCTTTGTGAAATGCGACCGATGCATAGAAATACAATAAGAATATTTTCAAAAACATCAGAATAGTGCGTTTTAGCTAGGAAGATGCGAGTGTGCCGGGCAAGTTTTTTTCATTATACAAGATTTTTTCATACAGTCCCAAAATATTAGACATTCGTTTAGGCAGTGCTTTCTAACCAAGGAAAATGCGAAGACTTCCATTTTTTTTCATATATCATCATCGCCATCGCCTTCAGAAGTGGAATCCATATGCAACGAAATGATAATAGGGTCAGACACAGTATTCAGTTTCTTTTTCAGTCATATGTTCAACACATTTCTTCAGTCTTCTATAGGTCTGCAGTGGAAATTTCAGTCACTACGTTACACACAGTGGTCAATAATGGTCCGCCTAGTTGTGGTGTTTGTTTGTTTTTTCGAACTTTGTTCTTAAGTGTATCAAAACCATTTTCAATGGGTTGTCAATACAGCAGTAAAGAGGAAGACCATATTGTTCCATAAGTGTGTCGACATAGTACTCTTTAACTTCTGCTCTTCATTCGGTTCTAATGATATTTTCTACGTGGGTTTCTAGGGTATTTCTATATATTATCTTTGCAATAATTTAATGATATCTCCTCTTTCAGTGCCCACATTGGAAGTTTTGTTCCTCTTTAATGAGTGAATAATTACAGCACTTTCATTCGTAGCTTTATAGATACTGGAAAGAGAAAAAGACTAATTTTTATCAACACACAAATTCCATCCACGATATGATTTGACGAAGCACCTCTGTTTTCGTTTTTCAAACAGTCGTATATGTTTAGAGTTACTCTCACTATATGCTCCTCCAAATTTTGGTGAATAGTCGTGACGAGCATACTCCACACACGTCTCTCACACTATCACTAGAATTTTCTCAAGATCGCCAGGAAGGTATCGTTAGGTATTTATACAATAAACGCAAGGAAGCACAATACAAAGCACAATTTATTCAAAGATCCGCGAACTGCACCTGTTAGACTGGCGACAGGTTCACCCATTCTTTAATGAACCAATTAATACCTCCTTAGAATAATCCTCGGCAACCCAGGAAACTAAAAATGAGGCACTAGCCCTCTTATTGGCTATTGCCACGACAGGCTGAGATCTAGTCCCCATTGATGGCAATAAAATGTATATGAGGGTTGCCTGTTATTAATTCGGGAACTCTTTCCAATACAATTGTCCGGCAAAAGACGAGGAATCGGTAGCACCTCGTATCTCACCCTGTTCCAAGTAACTTGGTATAGTCTATACATATAAGTATTTATGATTTTGAAAAGTACAGCATGTACACAAATAAAATACATTGATTATAAATCGATATAAATGGTCGTGTGGGATACACCTGTATCCCACAGCAAAACAATGTACGTAAACACCGTAATATTCAAACGTGGCATATCCATACTATTTTACTGACACAAGCGAAGTGTGTTTCAACATTACTTAAAGCTGCGGAGGCAGTTTATGCTTAGTGTCGGCGCAAGCGCGTTTTTAACGTGGGATACGCATGTGTCCCATGCGAGTACTAGAGGGTGGAAATAATACTAATATAGCCTCTGCTTTACTGAAATAAGCTACTCAAGTTGCAGGTCTAGAACTCTATATCGAGCGTAGAGAAAAAACGATTTTTCAGTATGTAGCGTATGTATGGACTTTCCGCATTTCAGTCACGTTTGGCGAGTCACGTCAGTTCCAGATTTAAATAGAGCAAATACTTTCCTGAGATCTGAACGGATAAACGTTTGTTGCCAAACTTCGGGGAAATAGCCGAACACTTCGGCATCTCTACCGCAGTTCCGATATCCGCCGTATTTACTTTAAGACTTAAGCTGTTATTCATATGCGGAGAATCCTCGCGATCAAAACACACTTAAACTTCTATAAGAGTTCGAAACTTCATACAAGTAGAAACTTGCGAGTACGAAGGGGCTTCCAGAAAAATGATCGACTTCTGGCCAATACGATAGAAGACTGCGGTACAGATTCCTAGTAAACTTTTTTATTTTATTGTATTCCATTGTGTACAGAAGGGAAGAGATGTAGAGAAGAATTTTGAAGTAATGAGCATGACTGTTATACAGGGTGTCCCACGACAATTAAGACAAGCAATATGTCAGAACTGGGCCGTAGTGGAGAATTATAATTTTGGGGTATAAATTAGAGCAAATGTTGGGTCTTTTTTTGGCAATTTGTTTTTGGTCACGTGACGTCCGATTCAAAATTATTAATGGGACACCCTGTATATTTTTGCCTTTTTGTATTTCAAACTAGCACACTTGGGGCCTAAAGTGATTATTTCAAGAGCTACATGTACTTAAAGGATTGTACGTCTAGCATTGATTATAACCTACCTCTACTATTAAATTACTTGCTAGTGTTTCATAATGGTAGTGGTACAATCATTTAAGTACCTGTAGCTCTTGAATTAATCACTTTAGACCCCAAGTGTGCTAGTTTTTTGGAATTGTTTTATCGGAAGGAACACAGAAAGGCAGAAACATATAGGGTGTCCCTCTAATAATTTTGAATCGGACGTCACGTGACCAGAAACAAATACCTCATTGGGTAACACAATGACAGGAAGAGACACAACATTTGCTCTAATTTATACCCCTAAAATTATAATTCTCTACTACTGTCCAGTTCCGATATATTGCTTGTCTTAATCGTCACGGGACACCCTGTACAAGGGTTTTGGTTATCTTGGCCGGTGATCTTGGCTCAAATTGTAGTATAATACTGACAACTTCAACATTCCACACAAAGGCTGTATTCTACATACACATACACATATGGATAAAATATTTTTTCTCTCTGAAAATTGGTTACCTATCTATAAAGCACAATAACAATGTGAACAAATTACTGTTAGGATTCAGTTGCCCTAATCGTTCCCACGGAGCCTTATTGTGCAACCCCGGTCAAAGACCTCAAACAGTCAGTCAGTCAGAATATTGGATTATGCTCTTATGTCTTGGCCTCCTACTGCTTTCATTTTGTGCAGCACAATCGATGAATACATGATGCCTCATCGCACTTCTTGCTTGATGGGTTTGCCACATCAATCCCCAGTTTTGACAGGTGTGCACTGAAACTTCAATGGCCAGTTATAAATCTCACCACCTCTCATAGTTCCTTCTGGCTGAGTCTGATACCGTTTGCGGTATTAGAACACGAGAGTCCCCTCAGCATCCTCTTATAGACTGAACATTCCCCACCACTCTATCCCAGCACTTCTGGTGCCCATTGGACACCCAACTCGTAGCAGCTGTCTATTCCATGTTGTATGATATACCACATGCTGGCTCTGGCCCAATCAGAGAGAGTTCTGCACCTTCCTCGGTACACCCACTCCTTTGTAACTAGGCACCTAAGATAATGTTGCCTTGTTGGTCTTCGCCAGTGTCTTTAGGGTATTATGGTAGTCCCGCACTATTTTTGAAGTACGGTGATGTTACTTGCCAAGGCCATCAGAGCCGTCCGGCTTTGGCTGTATACATAGATAGTCTTCTTGCTGTATCCTTTATATATTCTGCCGCATTCCAAAATTGCAGCTTTTTCTGCTTGGAAAACCGAAACCAGTTTGCTTAGGCGGATACTTACGTTCCGTTCACCGTAGATGCCTCCTCCTGCATCTGATGAATTTTGGAACCATCAGTATGCCATTAGATATAATATCCGGGCTCTCCTGGAGCCCAGTCCGATCTGTCACCTTGTATGGGATCTCATTGTCCACATCTCTTGACATTCTGTCGGATGGCATCTCAAGTGTGTCGCACCGCAGGTCACCAAGTATCATGATGTGCAGTTATTACTCTCATAGGGGTGCAATTTTAGAAATTGTGGACTACTGTTGATGTTATTGACCTTTTTAATCAAAGTTAAGCCTTTCTTTCTTAGAGCTTCAGTTACCTTTTTTGTATAATCCGTATCCTGATTCAAGAAAAGCATATATCGCCAGAGAAGGCCTGTATCGTAGCAAAATTGATCGCAGCCTGGCAATTTCTGGAACTAAGCAGCAAAGAGTGCGTCTATACCTTGAGTGGGCGACCACTTGGGAACTTCGCGTTTGGGCGGCGTTTTGTTTTCTTTTCGAGATTAACAGCCTCTCCTCCCTCCCACTTCACCAAGTGACATAAAAATGCCGTTATTAATAAGTGGTGGTAACCTATGCTTGCCACCCCTGTTTTGTTTACAAATTCGCGGCAGTTTATTCGCTATATCTAAACGTTTACAAATATTACAACATACACCACAAAATTTATCGAAAACCAAAATATTTGTCAAGGGGGTATCCTCTACGCTCAGGGTCATCCCTTAATCAATTCAAATGACAAGGGATATCAAGTAATAGCTTGTCTCAAAGGTATGTCAATGTTATTTATTTTGGCGTCTAATTTTTTTAAATCGATTGACTCTTCTCCGAGAAACTTCTTTATGTACCTATCTTAATTTGTTCAGGTATAAAACAAAAACACACGAAAATACTACAGTAAGTGTTCAAAATGTTGCCCGTTATTGGCTAAAAAATCATATAGGTGTTGTTCAAATTCCTATCGGACAGTCTCAAAAACATGTTGTGGGATATCATGGCAACTTTCAGCTATGAGTTGACGAAGGTTACCCATACTTTCAGGTTGGGGAATAAATACAATAGATTTTTATTGGCTCCATAGAAAAAAGTCGAACAGCATCAGATCAGGAGATCTAGCAGGTAATTCTATATTTCTATATCTATATTCTATATCTTCAAGCGCTTCGTCTAGTCATTTCCCAACAGAAAAAACATATTGAGGAAATAGATTTCAGCCTCATCAAGTATAGGCCTTCCACCCTCTTCGATTTTGTTTTCAATGGGTTCAGTGATAAGTGGATTGAAGGTATTTTCCAACATTTCCTATATTATTGGGATAAGCTAAAAAACATTATTGAAAACGACTTTATCAAAATTATTCAATGGCTTACTCAAAAAAAATTGACAATAAACTTTTCTAAAACACACTTTTTACCATTTACTTCCTATTCTAGATATTTACCTTCTTTCGACAATATTACATTAAACATAAATAATAAGAGAATAAAAATTGACAGATTAAACAATATAAAATATCTAGGAATATATTTAGACTCACACTTGCGTTGGGATGTACATATTAATAATCTAATAAAAAAAATTAGATTTGTTTCATATAAGATAAAATTACTAACGAACATTTTAACAGAAAAGCATTTACGTACAGTATACTATGCATTAGTTGAAACCCATCTCATTTATGGTATATTGGCATGGGGTGCTGCATGCACAGTATATATGAATGATTTAGATATCCTCCAAAAATCTATTTTAAAATCTATATTTAGAAAACCAAAACTGTATCCTAGTGACGATTTGTTTAGGGAAACTCTGATACACGATGTAAGGCAACTCTATTTCTTACATGCCATCACTCGTTACCACAAAAATTTAAATAAAGAAGATAACATCAAACACAGTCATAATACAAGATATAAATTACACGCAAAAGACATACCCAAAACGAGAAAATCAGTTATGCAGAAATCATATATCTATTTGGCGCCAAAACTTTATCAAAAATTACCTAACGATATAAAGGAATTACAGTCTAATAAACGCTTCAAAAAATGTCTCAAAGAATGGTTAAGTGCAGTAGAGAGGAAAGAAATACATAAATTAATAAATAAATCATATTATAACTAAATCCGCATGTAATCTAATAATTTTATTAAAAAAAAAATCATTTAAGTTATTCATAAACATATTTATCTTGTACATATATGTAAGTATATGTTTATATCATTTATGTACACTAATTCGTCCATGTACAGGCCTAGACCTTCTATGGATGTAAACATTTATTTACTCATTTTTTTTTCTCAATGATTTGTTTTTATATGTAATTTGAGAGTAAATAAATTAAAAACAAAAAGGTGCAGCTCGGGCTCCGACACACCGAGCTGCTGTTCCATTACCCAATGACAACTCCTCACACCGTGAGGTGAGCAATCACTGGGTCCGCGAATCGTGCGCCCTAAGTAGACGAAGGGACCCAAGGATGACTGCCTTCTGCATTCTGGCGGCTAAGATGTGCGCCGCCGCACGGCACACCGGTATTTTGCGCAGTGCAGAGAGCAGCGTATTCCTCATTCCACCTAGGGATCCAATGACCATAACCAGCAGACTTACAGTGTAGTCTGGCCAGAGCCTGCGAAGTTGTCCGAGCAACTCCTGATATTTGGTCCGCTTTTCCTCCTCCTTAGAGACGATGTTCACTTCGGCAGGCGCCGAAAACTCAATAACGAACATCGTCTTCTGTTGGTGGTCGAGAAGGACTATGTCGGGCTTGTTTGCCTGTACAAGCTCGAGCGTGGGGAACGAGTAGTTCCAGTGAATCCGGCATCTCTCGTTCTCCACAACGGACTCTATATCCCCTGGAGCGTATGGCAGCACCGGTGTCTCATCGATACCGTATGAGTGCCTTAAATGATAGTAGAGCACTCGTAGAGCCGCGTTGTGCCGATGGACGTAAGCCGTCCCAGCGTACGTCTTACACGCCGACAAGAGATGCATAAGCGTCTCTGGCGCCTGTCGGCAAGCTCTACAATGGGTGTCGGGTACATCTACACCCATAACCCTTTTACGGTATACCAAGGTGTTGAAGACACCGTCTTGGCAAGCCATTATAAAGCCCTCAGTCTCCGACTTCAACCCACTAGACCTTAGGAAAGAGAAGGTCAACTGCTCAGACAAGCCATGCTCTTCTAGATGTTTGTAGAAGATTCCATGCATTGGCTTATCTTTATGAAGTCTTAAGAGGAAGTCAACTTCGGCAGTTTTAATGTGGGCTTTTAATTCTGCGGGAGCAAGTTCCGTAATGGACTGCTGACACCTCCGCTTGAAGTCGAGTGTGAGGCTGAGCTCCTCGGCTGCTCGTTTCGCTGCGCTAAAAAGAAAGGCTCCTTTTCCCGCATTCTCGTGCTCTCGCACGAAGCGGATCAGGGGATCGGTGCTGTTCGTTACATAGCAGGCAGTGGCCAGTACTACTCTGTTGTGCAGACGCTCCAAACTCAATAGTCCACGCCCTCCCAGGTGTCGCGGGAGGTATATTCGCGGGACAGAGGACTTAGGATGCAGGCTTCTTTCCATATTCATCCTTTTGCGGGTCTTCGTGTCGATTTCCTTCAGCTCGTTCACTTTCCAGTGTATAGCACCAAAGGTGTATAATAAGAATGGGACCGCAAGCATGTTTGTGGCAGCGACTTTGTTCTTGCCGGACAGTTCTGACGACCAGATCTGCCGGAGTCGGTGCAAATACTTGCGGCGGAGACACTCTTTAACCAATGTTGCCTCTTGGACATGACGCTGCGCCACTCCAAGGTAGGTATAAGTATCTCCGGCATGCAGTTGTCGCAAGATGCTCCCATCAATGAGCTGTTCCTCATCTCCACTATCTCCGCTTCGTCCTTTCTTGAGATGAACCAATGCACATTTGTCTGTCCCGAACTCCATTCCGATAGCATGACTGTACTCCTGCACCACCCTCAGCGATTGTTGTAGTTCGCGTTGGCCGGAGGCATAAAGTTTTAGGTCATCCATATAAAACAGATGCGTGACCTTGTGCCTCCGGTTATTGGGCGTGCCACAGCTGTATCCTTTAGTATTTCTCAGCGCTATGGACAGAGGCAAAAGTGAGATGCAAAAGAGCAAGGGACTCAAGGAGTCTCCTTGGAAGACACCTCTTTTCAATGACACCAACTCCGTCTGAACCCGAGTTTCACCTGATGTTATGGTGAACCGGGTCTTCCAGAGTGGCATCAGTTGTTTGATGCACCCCACTATCTGATTATCCACCGAAAGACATTCCAACAGCCGCACAATGAGCTCATGAGACGTACTGTCGAATGCCTTGCGATAGTCAATCCAAGCCATAGAAAGGTTTCGCTTGTACTGGCCAGAGTCCTGCGTGACACATCGGTCAATCAACAGGTTCTCCTTGCAGCCAGCTACACCTTTCTTTGACCCTCTCTGTTCATACACGTCGAGAAATACAGGATTCACAGCTTGAAGGATACGCATGTACAAGATTCTGGTGAAGAGCTTGTAACACGCGTTCAGACATGTTATTGGCCTGTAGTTTTTGGGATCAGACAAATCTCCGGTCTTCGGGAGAAGCACGGTTCGACCCTCGACAAACCAAGCCGGAATTGGCTGCTCCTGATTTAGCCACGAGTTAAAAACTCTAGCTAAATGCCGGTGGCAACTGGGGAATTTTTTCCACCAGTAGGTGTTTATGCCATCCGGGCCAGGAGCTGCGAAATTCTTTGCGCCTCGTAAGGCGTCAAGAATTTCTTCCGTGTTTATCGGGTGACGCAGTACATTCAAGTTAGGAGTCCTCCTACAAACGGACTCGAACTGCGCCAAGGCCGGAGTGTCTGCTGAGAGAGGTTTGGGTTGTTCGTAAATGTCCCTCCAAAAGGCCTCCACGCGATCAGCAGTTGGCGGCTGCTCTATGGCTGGAGGCGGCTGTTGGAAAAGGCGAGAAGGTCTTTCGTAGAACATTCTGTTCTGCTCCAGACCTCTCGCCCGCGCCACCAACGATCGCTTAGCAGCGATTAGCATCCGTATCCTGTCAAGACAGTGTTGCTTGACAACAACCAGTACCGCTTGACTGAGTGTATGATGGTCGCGCCTCAACCCGTAGGCTATCTGGCGCACTCGGCGCGTAAAAGGCTTCCCAGCCGCTCTATATTCCATCACACACTGGATACGGGATGCTTCCTGGCGAGCCAACTGGATTTTCGCTTCCATTTGGCGCACCCGTCTCTGTGCTCTCTCAACAGGAGAGTCTCTCACTCTCCCCTGTCTAGCTAGCCTCAGAGCCGCAGCGTAAATTTCGCAATTGATGCTCCAAATGTCAGAGGCCTCCGATAGACGTTCACCCACAACCTCATCCTCTCTCTTCAAATCTGCCAGCTTCAAGGACCTTCCGTTGTTATGCAAGGCCCTTCGGTCTCTGAAATCCCCAGGTGAGACGACTTGGTCGATTTCCCCCTCAGCGGGCCTTACCGGCGAACTTTCAGCCTGGTTAACAGGCCTTCCGTCCGCCGAAGGGGCAGGCTGAGCTGGAGCACGAACATATCCCTGCCTCCGGAGGTACGATACATAATCTCGCAAATTCTGAGAGGTAAGCGTGCTATGCTCTGGGTGCATTTCACACCACCTCTCATACATGCGGGACATGTATCCCCTACGGCGCGGGCTACTGCTCTCGTAGCAGCTCAGTAGGTCATCCTTGAGCTCCGTCGTCCACCTAAAACGGTCCATGTCATTGCGGGGGTCGTCAACAGGGCAATTCGAAGCACCGCCACCTTGCCCAACGCCGGCTTCCGAAACCGGCTCGGTGTGGGTGCTTTTCTTCCGGGGTGGTCGAACCCGAAGATAGGGCCCGTCAGGTGGTTGGCCTTAGGGCCCCCAGACGACATTTCCGGAGGCAGCCGCCCAAATTGCCTCCTGAGGATGCACCTGCGAAGGTTGCCGGCTGGATTACATCCTTGGGCTTCGGTATACCCTGCGGTGTCGCCACGCACCGGATAGCCTACTGATGTTGGGTGGCTTCCTGCGGGTGTATTATCAGCCGCCCCTAACATGGAGTCAGACGCTGTCGGAGTACCGCTCCTCACATGGAGATCCGTCGTGTCCTAATTGTTGAGGAATAGCCGATCCTCTGGATGCAGACGCTATTCCACCGTGCTAGTTTTGGTCCGCCCCGGGTATTTGATTTCCCCGGTACCACCCATATCTGGGAGGCGTTCCCCTATCCGCCACCTTGGGGAGGCGCCACTGAGGGGATCTAGCAACCCCTCGCGGTAAATAAATATTATTATTATTATTATATGTCAATAAAAACAAAAAAGTGCAGCCTGGGCTCCGACACACCGGGCTGCTGTTCCATTACCCAATGACTACTCCTCACACCGTGAGGTGAGCAATCACTGGGTCCGCGAATCGTGCGCCCTAAGAAGACGAAGGGACCCAAGGATGACTGCCTTCTGCATTCTGGCGGCTAAGATGTGCGCCGCCGCACGGCACACCGGTATTTTGCGCAGTGCAGAGAGCAGCGTATTCCTCATTCCACCTAGGGATCCAATGACCATAACCAGCAGACTTACAGTGTAGTCTGGCCAGAGCCTGCGAAGTTGTCCGAGCAACTCCTGATATTTGGTCCGCTTTTCCTCCTCCTTAGAGACGATGTTCACCTCGGCAGGCGCCGAAAACTCAATAACGAACATCGTCTTCTGTTGGTGGTCGAGAAGGACTATGTCGGGCTTGTTTGCCTGTACAAGCTCGAGCGTGGGGAACGAGTAGTTCCAGTAAATCCGGCATCTCTCGTTCTCCACAACGGACTCTATATCCCCTGGAGCGTATGGCAGCACCGGTGTCTCATCGATACCGTATGAGTGCCTCAAATGATAGTAGAGCACTCGTAGAGCCGCGTTGTGCCGATGGACGTAAGCCGTCCCAGCGTACGTCTTACACGCCGACAAGAGATGCATAAGCGTCTCTGGCGCCTGTCGGCAAGCTCTACAAAGGGTGTCGGGTATATCTACACCCATAACCCTTTTACGGTACACCAAGGTGTTGAAGACACCGTCTTGGCAAGCCATTATAAAGCCCTCAGTCTCCGACTTCAACCCACTAGACCTTAGGAAAGAGAAGGTCAACTGCTCAGACAAACCATGCTCTTCCAGATGTTTGTAGAAGATTCCATGCATTGGCTTATCTTTATGAAGTCTTAAAAGGAAGTCGACTTCGGCAGTTTTAAGGTGGGATTTTAATTCTGCGGGAGCAAGTTCCGTAATGGACTGCTGACACCTCCGCTTGAAGTCGAGTGTGAGGCTGAGCTCCTCGGCTGCTCGTTTCGCTGCGCTAAAAAGAAAGGCTCCTTTTCCCGCATTCTCGTGCTCTCGCACAAAGCGGATCAGGGGATCGGTGCTGTTCGTTACATAGCAGGCAGTGGCCAGTACTACTCTGTTGTGCAGACGCTCCAAACTCAATAGTCCACGCCCTCCCAGGTGTCGCGGGAGGTATATTCGCGGGACAGAGGACTTAGGATGCAGGCTTCTCTCCATATTCATCCTTTTGCGGGTCTTCGTGTCGATTTCCTTCAGCTCGTTCACTTTCCAGTGTATAGCACCAAAGGTGTATAATAACAATGGGACCGCAAGCATGTTTGTGGCAGCGACTTTGTTCTTGCCGGACAGTTCTGACGACCAGATCTGCCGGAGTCGGTGCAAATACTTGCGGCGGAGACACTCTTTAACCAATGCTGCCTCTTGGACATGACGCTGCGCCACTCCAAGGTAGGTGTAAGTATCTCCGGCATGCAGTTGTCGCAAGATGCTCCCATCAACGAGCTGTTCCTCATCTCCACTATCTCCGCTTCGTCCTTTCTTGAGATGAACCAATGCACATTTGTCTGTCCCGAACTCCATTCCGATAGCATGACTGTACTCCTGCACCACCCTCAGCGATTGTTGTAGTTCGCGTTGGCCGGAGGCATAAAGTTTTAGGTCATCCATATAAAACAGATGGGTGACCTTGTGCCTCCGGTTATTGGGCGTGCCACAGCTGTATCCTTTAGTATTTCTCAGCGCTATGGACAGAGGCAAAAGTGAGATGCAAAAGAGCAAGAGACTCAAGGAGTCTCCTTGGAAGACACCTCTTTTCAATGACACCAACTCTGTGTGAACCCGAGTTTCACCTGATGTTATGGTAAACCGGGTCTTCCAGAGCGGCATCAGTTGTTTGATGCATCCCACTATCTGATTATCCACCGAAAGACATTCCAACAGCCGCACAATGAGGTCATGAGACGTGCTGTCGAATGCCTTGCGATAGTCAATCCAGGCCATAGAAAGGTTTCGCTTGTACTGCACAGAGTCCTGCGTGACACATCGGTCAATCAACAGGTTCTCCTTGCAGCCAGCTACTCCTTTCTTTGACCCTCTCTGTTCATACACGTCGAGAAATACAGGATTCACAGCTTGAAGGATACGCATGTACAAGATTCTGGTGAAGAGCTTGTAACACGCGTTCAGACATGCTATTGGCCTGTAGTTTTTGGGATCAGACAAATCTCCGGTCTTCGAGAGAAGCACGGTTCGACCCTCGACAAACCAAGCCGGAATCGGCTGCTCCTGATTTAGCCACGAGTTAAAAACTCTAGCTAAATGCCGGTGGCAACTGGGGAATTTTTTCCACCAGTAGGTGTTTATGCCATCCGGGCCAGGAGCTGCGAAATTCTTTGCGCCTCGTAAGGCGTCAAGAATTTCTTCCGTGTTTATCGGGTGACGCAGTACATTCAAGTTAGGAGTCCTCCTACAAACGGACTCGAACTGCGCCAAGGCCGGAGTGTCTGCTGAGAGAGGTTTGGGTTGTTCGTAAATGTCCCTCCAAAAGGCCTCCACGCGATCAGCAGTTGGCGGCTGCTCTATGGCTGGAGGCGGCTGTTGGAAAAGGCGAGAAGGTCCTTCGTAGAACATTCTGTTCTGCTCCAGACCTCTCGCCCGCGCCACCAACGATCGCTTAGCAGCGATTAGCATCCGTATCCTGTCAAGACAGTGTTGCTTGACAACAACCAGTACCGCTTGACTGAGTGTATGATGGTCGCGCCTCAACCCGTAGGCTATCTGGCGCACTCGGCGCGTAAAAGGCTTCCCAGCCGCTCTATATTCCATCACACACTGGATACGGGATGCTTCCTGGCGAGCCAACTGGATTTTCGCTTCCATTTGGCGCACCCGTCTCTGTGCTCTCTCAACAGGAGAGTCTCTCACTCTCCCCTGTCTAGCTAGCCTCAGAGCCGCAGCGTAAATTTCGCAATTGATGCTCCAAATGTCAGAGGCCTCCGATAGACGTTCACCAACAACCTCATCCTCTCTCTTTAAATCTGCCAGCTTCAAGGACCTTCCGTTGTTATGCAAGGCCCTTCGGTCCCTGAAATCCCCAGGTGAGACGACTTGGTCGATTTCCCTCTCAGCGGGCCTTACCGGCGAACTTTCAGCCTGGTTAACAGGCCTTCCGTCCGCCGAAGGGGCAGGCTGAGCTGGAGCACGAACATATCCCTGCCTCCGGAGGTACGATACATAATCTCGCAAATTCTGAGAGGTAAGCGTGCTATGCTCTGGGTGCATTTCACACCACCTCTCATACATGCGGGACATGTATCCCCTACGGCGCGGGCTACTGCTCTCGTAGCAGCTCAGCAGGTCATCCTTGAGCTCCGTCGTCCACCTAAAACGGTCCATGTTATTGCGGGGGTCGTCATCAGGGCAAATCGAAGCACCGCCACCTTGCCCAACGCCGGCTTCCGAAACCGGCTCGGTGTGGGTGCTTTTCCTTCGAGGTGGTCGAACCCGAAGATAGGGCCCGTCAGGTGGTTAGCCTTAGGACCCGCAACCGACATTTCCGGAGGCAGCCGTCCAAATTGCCTCCAGAGGATGGACCTGTGAAGGTTGCCGACCGACTCGCATCCTTTGGCTTCGGTATACCCCTCGGTGTCGCCACGCACCGAATAGCCTGCTGATGTTGGGCGGCTTCCTGGGGGTTTATGAAAACAGCCGCTTCTAACATGAAGAACAGACGCTGTCGGAGTACCGCTCCTCACATGGAGATCCGTCGTGTCCTATTAATTGTGGATTATTATTATTATTATTATTATTGTTTGGCCAATAAAGGCCAACACTTATTGCTACGTAAAGTGACGTTTTCGCGTGTTTTCGTTTTCTAACTGAACAAATCAAAATACATAAAGATTTTTCTAATTGTCTCGAAAACTAGTCGACCGATTTAAAAAATCAGATGTCGAAGTAAAGCACCTCACCATAACTTTAAAACAAGCTACTACTCGATACCCTAGTGATTTAAAATTTTGGAGGGGATGACTCTGGGACAAAGGGGAAGTAGTTTTTGGCTAAAAAGTTGATAAATCTTTTGACGTGTTTTTGGCGTTTTTTCTTTTAATCAGAGGTTTGCGATAAGTCCGTGTTGGGAAGTTTTCAAACGAGCACCCTATGTGTATGTCGCCATTAATTTTTGTCTCTGTTTTTTGCAGGTGAACATCCTGCGGCCATGCAAACCAGCCTCGCTTCAAAGACACACCGACAGATGGCGCTGTCGCTGCTACTTACCCTTACAGCGGTTTTACACTGCAGATGATTCGTGTACCCATAAGAATCCAACAGTTCAGTGCTCACACGATTTAGTGAATTTTATATTTGTACATAATTATTATGAGAGCTGGGACATGATGTAAGATGGACTTGCAGTTGTATTTCGGAACTGATATATGATACGAATTCTTGACATTTGTCACAACCTTTATATTTTCCAGCCAGGTTATGACAAGAGATTGCAAAATGTACCCAATGCGGTATCTATAGTCATACGTTATTCCTTTAAGCACTATATTTGCTATATATCAATAGTTTAGTCATGAGACTTTAACCTAGCTACATTGAAATGGAAACTGTTTGAACTAGATTTTGTTTTAATTATAAGGTCTTTCTTTCGCCAAAGCACGATACAAAAGCTTTTTAACTGATATCGAGGGTATATTACATCTATGTATTTTCCGGTCCCGAGAGATGTTCGATGTCAAAAATTGTGCACTAAAGACGAAAAACCCGCAAAAGTATCTACTTCTCACCATAAAAGTAATCTCTCAAGGCGCATCTAGACTATGCAGCAATTTTTGTAAACCCATGTGTATCAAAATATGGTGTTTGTTTTAGAACATGTTGAAAAAAAATAATTGTTCCGACAAAAAGGCGCATTTAGAATATGCAACAAGTTGTAACAACGTCTTTCGAAACAGTGATCTGTTTAAAACCATTTTAATGTTTTGCAACATTGGTTTTATTCCATTTTTCAGCATTTTTAGCTTTTATATGGACTAGAAATAATTTTTATCATGAAAAAATTGTCGCTGAGGGAATTTTGCTCTTGGTGCAAATTTTTGTACGCATTTTAGCTGTTTCGATATCGGGTTCATTTTTTAAATCAAAAAATACCAATCAGCATATCAGGACACATCCTTTTGTGGTGCAGTGTTATTTTAAATAATTTGCTTCATTCATTATTAATATAATCGTTAACTGGTCCATATAAGTAGGACGACTATTTTCAGAATAGCTGCCTAAAATAGCAACCGATTTTATTTGCTACCAGCTTCTGATGATTAATAATGAATATTATTATCTGTAATTGGTTTTTGACCTGAAATCAACTTGTGTCGTTGACATGAGATCTAATTCTCTCTGCAAGGAGTTTTATACTACACCTGTGACGTTCCCAGATTGGCAAAGTGTTGGTCCAATATTTGCGTTGTGTAATGGCAAAGATTAACTCAAGCAAAATGTTTAAGTGGGTTCCAATCTTCACCATGGCGCTATGAAAGCTATGCTGTAGAAAGCTTGTAAGATTTCACTATAGCTATGAAACTAAAATATAGGAAACAATTTAGTTTTATGATTCTAGCGCTTATGCCAATTGAAACTTCAGAAACTATGTTACATAAGTAATTTTTAAATAAATTCTTATGATGATCAATCAATTCATTTATCAGTAAAGTTATTATTATTCCTGCTAATTATGATATTACATTTTTTAACCCAAATCAGGCTACTTAAAAATATCACTTTATATCTGAGACTGTTTAGAATCCCTCTAATTTGCCTTATACTGTGCACGAAGGTCAAGCAATATACAAAGAACATATTTCATTTTCCATATTTCGGTTCCGAAATAACACACACTAAAGCGCATCAGGCTATAGCTCTAAGAGCACAGATTTATATAACTACTATTAGTATGTTGTATCTGTTGTTTTTGGTGCTAATCTGAAGATCATAAGTACAGTGAAGGAAAAAAGTGAGGTAAATTATGATCTAATTAATATCTTGATGATACAGGACGGACGAATATACGCACCTGTATGAACCTGGTGGCTAGAGAACTAAAACAGTATGCTATAATGAGAAAGGTGGTGTAAAAATTCAATTCAGTTTTTTTTCATTCATTCAATAAGTAAGAGGTAACATTGAGAAAAAGATGGTTTTTCGCAGAGAGGAACCAACCCAAAAAAGGGGTTGTAAATCAATCTTAAAGCTATAGTAATCACTTGCCTAACATATCCATTGGGCGGTTCTCTTGTTAATAGATGGGGATAGGAACCACAAGGTGACAGGGATCTGTTTTGCACGAAAGGAGGTGGCTTATATTAAAATGTTATCCTATAAAAAGGAACTGCCAGCCCTGGGTTGATAGCAGATATTATTTTTTCAAGGCTTTTATACAGCTTTCTATTGCTGCTACTCCTACGTCCAATTTCACATCTAAAAAAACTATGTTTCCTAGAGTTATTTATTACTACATGCAAAAAGTGGTTCAAATCTTAGGAATCTACATTTTTATCGAACTTCTAAAGACTTCACTCTTGGGTAAAGTTTTTATAGCTAGAAGTCATTTTTTAGTATCTGCAGCTTAAACATTTAGTAGTAGCGAGATCTAAAGTTACACTGGCGTTATTACTATTATTGTTTTTTTTTTAATCTGAACTTGCCTATTTTTTCATGGGGGCAAAGTGGAATGAAACGGAGATTAAGTAAACCAAGCGATATGAGCATAGTGGAGCTGGTCTTTGCTAGTAATTTCGTTAACGTTACCCAATGAGATGACAGGTATCTATGAAACGGAAATTGATGTCCTGAAAATGATTTGAAGCAGCGCTTAAGCTATTGTATGCCATTAACTTAGATAAAGGCATACAGATAAAGAAGAAGAGTGTGTGTAACGAAGAAGCGTTCCAAATACCTCTTAGCCAAATAATTTGACAAACAAGAGTTCTCCAGTATATTCGTTCGTCACCTGTACTTCAATCCAGTTACTATCAAAGTCTTCTGCGAACCAGCGGAAGCTGAATACAAATCAAATTTTATTTTTGTTCTTCCAAGCTTGGTGATGTTATTGAAAAAGTGGAATTGATGCAATTACAAAACCAAATAAAGGAGGCCAATGATGCCTGTTTCCCACAATTCGGATACCGACTTCGTTGTTGTGTAGTTGATTCCTGTAAGCACACTGTAACAGATACCAATGAATGTCAAAAAATAAAGAAATGCTGATGTTGTCACTTATGACAAAGATGAAGTTTTAATCATTTCTTTAAAAACAATCGCAGATAGTTCATCTTCGCTTCCGTGGAAGCTCATCATCACCGCATGTATATCCAATGTTCAAGTGTCGGGTTGTAGCTATTTGTACTACAGGATGACCAACTGGAGCTGTAGCTATTCTGTTAAACTGATAAACATTCTAATTGACGTTATCTTAATAAGGATTAAAGAGCCTCATTCAAAAACTAATTTGACTCATGCGGTGTGTTCCAAAAAGAGCATGCCATGCAACGATCATTTTTTAAATAGGATGACCAATTTATTTCTATTGAAGTGAGCATACTTTCAAATCCATCGTTCACCTCTAAAATAGTTTTGCTTTAAAGTGTGACGTTGCCGTGTTATTGAGTTTTTTATACTTATTTAACAATGTCACTACTCTTCTTAAAAAAACTCCCCATTTGTTTTTCTTTTTTTTTTCTTTTTTCTCAACCAAATATTAAAAAAAGTCAAAACCTGGATCATTTTTCCTTGCGTGTTCCTGAGAAAAAATATTAGTGGCAACGTCTTCAAATTTGTCTCACGGCATTTTATTAAATAGATCTACTTAGTTTAAAAATGGCATCAATACTTCTAGTGTTGTTTGTGACAAATTTTTATAAATTGAAATTGAAGTGTCACAACTAAAAAGACGTTCCCTTTAAGACTCCAATATTCGATTGTGGTTATATAAAATTTTGCTTGACTTTTTTATTAAGAACGAATCAGTCTACAGGGTGTCCCAAAAAAATCGTACCACGTTATAGCTATTTTTTTTTTAATTACTACCACTTATTCCTATTCAAGTACGCTAACTTCTGGAATATTCGTTCGCACCTGACATAGTTTAGATGTAAAATGCGACGTTGCCACGTTATTGAATTTTTTATATATTTTCACCGACATCAATACTGTGCTTAGATTCTGGCATTTTTTACGTTTTATTTTTTTAATTCAATTAATCTCTGTCATACCATGCTTGTCAGATATTTTGTTTCCTACTTCAATCCTTAAAAGACACCACCACGCTTTTTTTCCAAATAGCACCCCACAGCTTTTCCTACATAAATAAAGTCACCTTTTATATAAAATCTTGTAGTGCCTTTGATTTCATACACAAGCCAGTTGTTTTCTTTAAGTCGTAAGCGTAATATTAATGAAATAAGGATTTGTTTGAGATGTACCTAATATAATCGTAATAAAAAATGATAAAAAAGACATTTTTCTCGAGAGCATTATATGATAGGTCATTCAGTATCCTTAAAAACTCACTTAGTTTTCTTTACTGTCCGATCTTTTTTTTGCAAGAATATTAGGCGTCAAGCAATTTTATTTATATTATGCCTATCGTTTGGCAAAAAAGATAAATTTGCATTTAACATCAAAGGTGCTGCAAAATCTTAAATAAAATAGGGATATTATTTACGTCGCAAAATCTATGGGGTGATATTTAAAAACGAAAAGATGGGGGTGAGTTTTCGGGGATAACATACGAGAAAAATGTTTTAAATGCATGGTATGATAGACCCTATATTACACACGCTACTCAATATATTGGAATAAAGTGCGATATTAAACTATGGTGAGATAAAATAATCTTAGTTTAGGCTGTCATATTATATTTAAAAAACATGAAATCAAAGGTAATGTCAAAATTTAAGGAGAGTAGTGACAGCAAAAATAATATTGAAGATGCAATGACATGACAACATCGCATTTTAGAACAAGAACGAAGAATTTGAAAGTACGCCCTTTGCAATAAGTTGGTCATTCCATTTCAGCAAAAATGATCATTGCTTTTTCAGGACACCTCGCGTAAGTCAGTATTAATTGCAAAATGTGGTCGTTTTGCCCTCATTAACCTCTTAAATGGATACCCAATGTTTAGTTGGGTAACAGATTTAAGACATATAAGTTATTTAACAAGGTACGACAAAACTGTCAACAGATTTAAGACATATAAATTATTTAACGAGGTACGACAAAACTGTCAACAATATCATGCTGGTCTTACGACAGTCCGCAAAGATTCGTTGCTTTTAAGTCGTACTTGATTAGTAACGCTGTTATTATATCGGTCTGGTCATCGAAAAACCAGACCAAATGAGTAATAAGTTAAAAAAGTAAAGGATATCATTAAAGTAAGACCAACGTGCTATTAGAAGAACCTACTACGTTTTATTGGAAGGATTCGAACGGTTTTGACGGTTTAAACAGGGATTCAAATCAAAAAGGTATACAGGGTGTTTCAGAAAAAAGATGACCCCGCCTCTAGGGTCCGTACTCATAGTCGTTTCCCAAGTATCCTTTGAGTAATGCTTGAGAGTTACTTGAGGGTTACTCAAGGGACCCTCAAGGGTGGCTTTCCTTTTGTATCTGTTTCCTAGACAACATGTACGGGACGGCGGGATTCATTTGGTGACGTTATCATATTTCAAATATAAGTCAATTTGTTATGCCTATGCCTACGCATTTTGATTTTTTTTTATGGTCGGCCTCCCGCAAAGGCTGAAAGCCTATGGCGCTGTAGAAGCGCTGCGAGAGGACAAATGTCTATTTATGTTAGATTTGAAACGCTGCAGGTTGTAGCCGTCGGGGAACAAATTCCCCGGCAGCTGATTCCACAGCGTCGAAGTTCTCCAAAAGAAGGAATGCCGGAGGAGACTGGTTAAGGGAGTAAGGACCTCGACCTGGTAAGGATGAGCTCACAGAGCTTCTCTAGTATTCCTGGTCCGGACGGCCTTTGGTGTATTATCTGGGAGAGCTCACTCGAACATCTTCCGTGATAGAATCTGTAAAACAGACATAGGTCAGCCACCCTCCTTCGATGTTCCAGGCTGTGGAGGTCCTTTGTGGGGTTAGGCGTATCGATTAATCTAATTGCTCTTTTCTGGATAGTGTCCAGAAGCTTTAGAGGGTGCTTCGGAGCACATCCCCATACATGGGAGCAATACTCCAGCGATGGTCGGATCTGTGCCTTGTAGAGTAGCAGCAGTTGCTCTGGTGTATACAACTTCCTACATCGGAACAAAACTCCAAGCTTCTGGGATGCCGTTTTAGCAATACTGACGACGTGGCCGTGCCAGGACATGCTATTGTTGATGTTGATTCCCAAGAGCTTGACGGAAGGTGATTCGACTATGGGGTGACCCTCCATTTCCACGGTTGGTAAGCCATCGTGAGACTTCCTTGTCAGTGTTTGTTGATGATGATGATGATGATGATGATGATGATGATGATGATGATGATGATGATGATGTTTTCTGTTATCTCTTTTTGTTTTGTGCCAGTATTTCGTGTTCTGTGCTGGACATCTTTCCGGATGTAGCAGAAATGGACAACAGCGTACTCTAAAATTGACCTACAAAATCGCCTTGACTGCACGAAATATCATGTTGACATTTTGTTACTTGAGTATTACTCAAGGGAGCCTTACGTAAGCGACCCTCAAGTTGCTGTCGAAACACAAAACCTTACTTAAGGGCCCTTAAGTATGAATACGACCCTAGTATAGGTAGAAAACTGAACAGTAATTGGGGTTTGCTTTGTAAAAATTTTTCGTAACACCATCTGTATTCAAGATGCAGGGCATTGAAAAGAAATTATACACATTTTTTACGATTTTTCCGAAACTACTGGCAAGATTGTAATGAAATTTTTTACGAATATGTTTTGGAAGCCAATACGTCCCATGAATTTGTTTTTATATCTGACCCTCATTGCACATAACTTCTTCTTTTTTTCTTCAACGCCCTGTATCTTGAATAATGATGGCGTAACTAAATTTTATTACCTAGCAAACCCCAACTATTTTTTAGTTTTCTACCTATCCTAGAGACTGGGTCATCTTTTTTTGAAACGCCCAGTACGTCTACCAGAAACACTAGAAATTAACTTATTTATGTAGAAACAGTTCCAAATGGACCATCATTTTGTCTATTTTGTAGAACTGACATATATTCGAATATCATTTTACTGCGTTAATATCCACGATTACAGTGCTACCAGCTTTTAATAAATGACAAGCTTGATGAAAGCCTGCAATTGACTGGCATTTAATTGGAATCACGTTATAGGCTGCTTTCGGCATCAGTGGAAAATTTATGATTCAAGAGAATTTATTATCTCCACAACAGTCGGTGGTGAACTTAGACTTTAGGAATGCTTGCAGGAATGCTTGCAATATAAAATTTTCCACTTTTTCCATCTGAGGCGATCTCTTTTTAATGTTTGTTAAAAGATTATGTTAAAAATTAAACGTAAATGTGAGTGTGAGGCCGTTCCGATATGACAATGAAAACCTGTATATAGAAATTTGTTTTATATTTATAGAAAGCACATTAGAAGAGTTTATAGAACAGATTTATTAAGACTATTATTACATGTTGGTTATATGTAGATGTATACTAATCAAAATATCATAAACTGTGGTGAAAACTTATTGTAAAACAGTATTTTGGACGCTCTTCCCTTATTTATTTCTTTAAATTATATAATGTAAAGCAAAAGTTTGCTTTCGTCAACGATGTTTTAGTGTTAGAAGCAACCTTCAATAATGGTCGATTTATTTCTCCAAATTCCAATAATTTTAGAAATAACTATAGCTGGGGAAAACTAACCTTAAGATTCATAAACTTAAGGCATGAAGACAAGAAGCATAGGAAGTTTGTGTCATTTGTGCTCACTTATTTTTCTTTTTTTTAATGTATAGCCAAAGCTAAGTAGAACCGAACAAGGAGCGTTCAGGAACTGTATCATACATACTGTATTTTCTCCAGTAAAAACCGATTTGAGGACTGTACTAACATTTCTTTTCTCGTATTTTTGTGGTACACCAGTGCATCACAGACTTGTAATTACTACTGTAAATATTGTACTTTAAGATAATATAATAGTTCGTATAAAACTGTTCATTTAATCTTTTATTTATTTTTTTTTCTAATTCAGAAAGTTATTATTTGTATTCTCCCCCAAAATTGGCTTGTTGCTTTCACCTAGAGTAAAAATATCTGATGACGTATTAGTGTCTGAATTTGAATGTACCTTACAGAGAGACAAAGAGTAACTTTTGGCTGAGTTAAGACGGTGCCTTGTCAATGCATTTGATCTCTCATTGTTCACAGTAAAAAAAAGTTGATTGACTCAATACTTCTCACACAGAATGATGATACTATTTTATTATTTCTTCATTGCATGAAGCGATAGTTTGAAATTCCCTTGCAACCAAATTATCGCCCACCAGTTCGCAAAAAAGCATCCGACACAAAAACTCTCGTGAATAGTTGCGTCTCCCTCTTTAGAAACTAGGACGCCACAGTTTCTTCTGCATGCTTCAACTGGACGATGCGAAACGATCAGGAGCCTCCAAAACGTCTAAAAACGAAGTTTCAGCTGTTTTTTTATGTTTAGTTTTTTATTATTGCTGCGCCGCCACTGACACGATTTTTCAGGAACAGACAAGTTTTCCATTCTCGCCGCGGCAGTAAATTCTGTGTCAAAGTTTCATTAAAATAAATAAAATAATTTTCGCTTTACGCAATATACATGGAACGAAATAAAGCAAAACTCGTATGTGTCCATCACAAAAATTTTTCCGTAATAGGCAAGGCAATGTTCAGATGCACTTACAAAAGTGTAATATTTACTTATTAGGTATTTCTTCCACAGGTCAATGGACAAGCTATTATGAATACAACAAATTTTTCAGTCTTAGTTTAGGTAGTAATACTGTGTCAAAATTTCATTAAAACCAATTCAATCATTTTTGCGTTATGCAATATATAACGATCTAAAACAATACTCGTATGTGTACCTTCATCACAAATTCGAAGTCCCTTGGTTTCTATAATGAGCAAGCCAATGTTCGGATGGACCTAAAGAAGTATGTTATGTCGCTAGGTTTTTCATGCACAAGTCAATTGTATTACAACACACCCACCGTCCAACCACCCCAAACTCACCTCCACCAAAAAAAAAGGTAGAAAATGATCAGGAACTTCCAAAACGCCTAAAAACAGTTTGAACTGTTTTTATATTTTTGGTGTTTTTATTATTGCTGCGCCGCCACTGACACGATTTTTCCAAAACATACGCGTTTTCCGTACTCGCCGCGGTAGTAATACTCTGTCAAAATTTCATTGAAATACATTCAATAAGTTTCGCGTTCTGCACTAAAGAAGTCCCTTGGTCTCTATAATAGGCAAGGCAATGTTCATATGGACCTAAAAAAATATATTATGCCGCTAGGTTTTTCATCCACAGGTCAATGAATAGAACAAATTTTTCAGTTTTACAACCCTCCCACCCCTCAACCACCCCAAATTCACCCCCACCCAAAAAAATAGAAAATTATCAGGAACCCCTAAAACGCCTAAAAACGTAGTTTGAGGACTATTTGAGAATTTTTTTTTTGCTAATTACCCCACCCCCTGTGCATCGATTTCCAAAATTCTAGAAACATGACCTACGACCCCACAACATGTCGCTACCCAAATTTCATCACAATCCACGTAGTGGTTACCGAGATTACGACGTTAGAAAAACTCCAACAGACAGACAGACCGACCGACAGACAGACCGACATATGTACAGACCGACAGACAGACCGACAGGGAGACCGACGGAAATGAGTGACGTGGATTTTCGTTATATAGACATCATGAAACGCCCAAAAAGCGTGTTATCTCGAAATCGAAAATTTTCTCGATCCCAATACTCTCACCTATCGGTGTGGGAAGTAAAAAGACTGCAGTCTTTTCAGTGTCGAGAAACAACGCTTTGCCGTTGTTATTGGTGTTCTGTTTGATGGCTTTTTCCAATTTTTCAAATTAACGGTTACGAAATAGTGGTTTCAGATTAAAGCTCAAAATGTTAAACTGCTATATTTCATTCTGCGTGTTTATGGTGACCCAATTTGGGAAAATTTAGTGATAATTTTATGAATCGCTCCAGCAGTGGCGGAGCTTTGATCAAGGAAGTATATAGAAGTGGGAGATCACGAAATATCGAATTTTGATGCTTTCAAGGTTGCTGTATAATTTCGAAATTTCGTTTATATGAAAATAACAAGTTAGAAATAGAGGTAAGATACAAAATTAGAGCATTGTTGAAGGGTTACTGTTATAATAGCAAAGAAAAGGCTTTCATATGAATATTTTCCACACCTTTGGATCCACTGACGCAAAGTTTTTGACCTTCCTGATCATGGTTGAATTGCGGAAATATGAATAGAGGGAATTTAGTACTAAGTTATCCCCAAACTTGTTTTTTCAATCCAATATCTCAATTTTTTGGGCATATCCGTCAAACTCTTTCAGCTCCGTTTTAGGCCAAATCATAATTTTTTGTATAATTATTAGCGACTATCTTTGGGCATTAGCAGAGTCTTTTTATGATCTCTCAATTGTTTTATATAATACCATTCTATTAAGCATCAAGGGCCTCTAAAAGCTGCCGCCACTCTCTATCCATCGCAAACGCTTTTACCTCTCTCCATGTTTTGCCCATTGTTCTTGCTTGGTCCGTAACCTTTCTTCAGCAGGTCTTTTTATGTGTCTACTTCTTTGGGGTCCTAGCGCCGTTATAGCTACTGATTCTTCTGTTCCTCTCCGCAGACCTAATTGCAATTTCTTTGCCTCATCTCTGCCGCACCTTCCTATTATTATTTTCTTTTTACATAACTCCAAAAATCAGACTTTTTGATGCATTTTTTCTATATGAGTGGGAAGGTGCAGTAAAACTTCATTGGACTTTGAACCGACTGGCGTAAAGGTAATGGCATTTAATGTCGATACCATTGACTGACTAATTTCGAAATGCACGACAGTTCTTGTACCTGTGTTCGGTTCTTTCATTGCCAGGTAGCACGCGATTTGCTAATAATAATTATTAAGGCAAATGGAGCAAGAAAACAGAAGTTTTTCACCCAGCTCGTCATTGAAGTAGACTTTCAGTGACAATTGCAGGGTTTATACGAGACAATGGTTAGATACTTAGGTATGATAATATAGGCAATTTGGTACGCCAAATTAACAATAAGTATGCTTCCTACAGAAAGCAAGATAAGTGGAAACATTTCTCTTAAATTGCAGCATTGGACACGTACAGTACGAAATTATTATTCGAGAGGCGCTGTCAGCATAACTACATGTTATTAGTCGGTGCTGCAGTGAAAAAAAAAGGAAATCTTTATGGAATTGATTCTAAAGTAAGGAGTTTAATCATACCATTCAACTCCTTCCTTTCGCATACACTTCGCATATGATTAGGTCTGGAACGTCTCCACTTACAGTAAAAAATTCTTTAGACTACACAATTTCGTATGCAAGATTTTGTTCAATTTCTTTTAAAGAAAATTGCTTCAAAATTATAAATTCAACCAAAAACTTCAACTATTGATTCCGACGCAAACGCATTGGGAATAAAATCATGATCGCCTATCCAGGATTTCTTTTGTCACGTATGTAAGTATACATTTGCGCATCTAGCAATATCTTTTTCCATTGCCAAGAGAGTAAATTAACAGACATGAATTTCAATAATGTGTAAGTAATCTGAAACATAAGAATACTGGAACGTGAAGAACAGCATTAAGAAAAACAACTGCACAATAATATCACTAACACCAGTACCTCAGCATAGTAAACAACCAGCATAATATCTCTGAGGATTTCCTACATAAAAATGGTTCCCACAGAATTTGACCTTGGGATGATTTTACGGACGTGAGGTTTGGGTAGAAATGCGAAAATGAAAATATCGATACTGGTACCAACTCGATATTTTTTAGCCAAATAGGCGCGTTTGGTTGGTACAGAGCAATTTGTGCAATTGATTACACCCCTCAATAATTATATAATTATTTTCGGTACTGATACTAACGTATAGATACCAGCTTGGAATGCCTCAAAAAGTATCGATGAAAAAAATACTCGATATTAGTGCAGAAGTTTCGAAGTATCGTTAGCATCCCTACAAAAAGTCGTCCAAAAGTGGGGATGCGCAAGGAATTTCCGCCGACCTAAGTTATTGTGCTGGTTGTTTATTATGCTGTGCCAGTGCTATGTAAATGTTAGTTCCAAGCACTTGACGAAACGTCTGGCTGAGAATTTTGATCTGTGAGGTTACCGATGTGATATCAGGTTCTGAATCCTTGTACAATAAATATTTGTATAAAAGGTTAATGGTACCACCATATGACAATTCACGTTCTTTGGGAACAGCACTAACATCTCGGCGCTGGCGCTGTGCACTTGAGTACGTTGACGTGGCAACATTAATCGACAATTTGTATTTTTTACATGTTGTGAAGCTATTTTAAACCTGAAACCAGTTTAGATAGTCCAATACTCTCTGATAGGTACATTGGCGATATAAACTTACACTCAAGTTCCAAATATCAGTAAACCTGTTTTTGACATGTCTCCCATAAAATCACGTAACATCTAATTACAGGATTCAGTATGTGAGATTTGACAGCTTTGACTAGTTGACATCTATATTCAGACAGTTGACATATAAGATCTGCGATCATGATGTAATCCGCTGAATCGTGAAACAATACGTGAACAAGAATTTATGTAATTTCCATATTCGGAAACAAATTGACCACAAACAATACTTTGTTTTGCTTTTTGTACAAGAAATTGGAACCAATTATTCTTGAACAATAAATTATGTAGTCCAAACCAGTCATTAGTCGCAGCTTTGGCTTCGTAACAATTAGCTAACCAAACGTCTAGCAGCTTCATTGACGACATTATTATTGACTCGGAAGTTGATTCAGTTGATATTACAAAGGAGCAAATAAATTACAGAAACACAAAGCTTGATACTTATGCGTGGAGATAATAGTATTTAGTGACCAACAGTGCAAAAGCCAGACATATAAGCAAAATACCGAGCAAAATACGTATCTTTTATATCTTCATGCAGACCAATATTATTAAATTTCAGCTTTGGAGTATAAGGTCAGTTGAAAAATTTAATTAAACATGCGGACATGCCATTTTATATTTTTTACTTATATATTTTTCGTCTTCGTATGAATTTTTGCCTTGAAATAGGCGTAAAATAAACGCAGAAACTTCGTATCTTTGAGCTAAAACCCCTTGCACAAATTTATCCCAAAATCCGAAGAAACCTTTTCTACTAAAAGAAACCAAGAATTATTTTCAACTGTATTAGTAAACATGAACACAAAAATAGGTCACTGACTTTATGGCTCTTGTTAAATTACGAAGTAAGTCATGTTTGCCAAGGATGCCAAGTTGACTTGTACACAAGGGGTCTATCTTTGTTCGTTGTATCATGCTCATAGCTAGTAATCCGTATGTTGATCATTATATAAACAAAGTTTTGTGAATTTCAACAGTACAATGCTCATCTTTTTGATTCCCTAAAAACTTGTACTGTCTATTGCTATTTCTATCCTTCAGTGTTCTTGAAATGTGTGTATGCGGTTTGCCTATGTAGCCTAGAAGTATGTCCTGAGACGAAGCCCTTTGGAAGCCCTGTATCGATATCGCTTAACTTTGAACGTTCACGATCTACTGTATCCCTTTGTTTGTGAACACTCAAGAAGCGACTTACTAATTTCACAGCGCTTCTTCTAAGCAACTGTGTCTCAAAGGTTTTATTACTGTTGATTGTTTAACGCATCAAATACATTTGCATAATCTAGTAAAACTAGTGGTGTAATGGAAAGGTGTCCTTATTATGTATATACAAAAACATGATTGTCATATATGCCCAGTAGCTCGAAGTTGACATTCAGATTTAAATAGCTTTGTATGATATTACGCCTTTGCCTTCTAGAAATTACTAAAACCCGACGAAAAAGGGCTCATTATGTTAGGATTACCAATTTCATAGTATCTCGATCGCTTTCGAAGCTTAATTGCAAATCGTTAAGACACAACGGGTAGAATCGGTTATATCTCGATTTAAGCTTTTAGTTTTTAATAATGAGAAGTGAAGAAAATTGATGAAGTTTGGCGGATGCTTTTCTCCAGCTGTCTACTTATTGAGAAACTGTAACAGTTGTTCGTCTCAGCACTGCCGGATGGATTTCATCTCGCATCGTAGGGTTGAACTTTATGGTCCCAGATTTTCCAGCAGACAAGGGGTAGATCGGGGGTGCATGGAATTTTTCTTAAAGGCATATTGAACGGTTAAGTTCGAGACCAAAAAACAAAATAATACTAAGAGCAAGAGCATTTTCATATGAATCCAGAAAGCGGTTGTTAGGTGTTTGTTACATTTTGACAGCTCTAGATTGATGTGATTTTGATTATAATTTATCGCTTTTTCTTCAATTTTTACCTCTTGCATTAAAAAGGATCTGGTATCCTGAATTTTAGGTAGCTGTACGTAGGTAAATATGCCCTTGTATAGATTTTATTCTTGCAGTCCTCAAGTAATCACATAACAACTAAAGTTTCATTTCTTAATTTTGTTGTTAATTACTATTAGTAACTTAACGTGGAATTTACTTTACTGCACTTTCAAAAAATTTACTACCATCTAACAATAAAGCTATTTTACATCTCAGGCTAATAAGCGGTATAATAATCAGTGGCAGCACATCGCGTTTATTATCAAATCATTAAATCATTAGGGCCGGTTGTACAGCAAGCTTAAGCTTCGGTTTAAGGTAATCCGACGTTAAACCACGTCAGTTGCAAAACGTCCGTCGTACAATGCTGGCTTAGCCCCCCACTCCACGCTTAACACGAGCTTACGTAAGCCGAAGCTTAACGCGAGCTCAGCTGAGGTTTAAAGCTAACCTGATACAAGTGACATGATATGTCGAGGAACCTTCAAATTGCTTGTCACTTTATTAGGTCATATTTTTTGAAAGATTTTGTGTCTAATTTAACAAAGGGAGCAAATGAAAGAACAGAAACAGAAACGGTCGTTGCCGAAATTTGACACAAACTGTCATAAGTGCCTAACCAAAAGAGGTAATTTTTCAGATGATTATGTCAGTACTTAACGTCCTTGGTCAGTAAGTTTGCTTCATTGATGCCAACTGTAGTGAATTTCATTATCAACCAGGTATAACTAAGCCGACGATTGTACAACGGGTACGAATTTAAAATAAAAAATTATGCGATTCCGCCAAGCGCACTGTGACATTGTTAATTTTATCGGAAAAGAAATGTGGAGAACTGTTTCTTTAAACAGAAAAGCCTAAACATGCTAACAAAAATGTGAAACAGTCTAACGGCTGATTTTTTACGCCATTATGATAACATTTCAGGATTTCAAACAAAGATTTAAACTGTCATCTTATTAGCTTAGGGCGTTTAAAAAACTTTGATATTGACATGAACGAAATTTTTTTTGTCCAAATTTCAAAGGGTTGAAACTTAGGGGGGAAGTGATTTTCAATGAAAAATTGTGTAGTTTCGCCAAGCGCCAAAAAGTCAGAATGTGGAAAGCTGTTTCTTTCGATAGATGTGGAATATCCCAAAATTGAAATTTTTGGCAACATTTATATCTTAAATATCTTCCAAACTGGAGTTTATGGTTTGATATAGACATTACAGTACCAATTACCGAGTAAATCTTGTAGTCGACATGACATTTCACCCAATTTTTCTATTTTTATCCGCAGCACACATGCAGGTAGGATATTTTTAACAGGATCGAGATATTCAATCATTCGTCACTACATTTACCAATTGAGCTATAAATAATAGATAAACCCATACATAGGTAATAGCTGTAGCATGAACATACTCATAAATAATTCAACGTTATTGTGATTGACGCCGGCAAATGTGGTGGAAAACGCAAATTTTTCATTCTAAAAAGTTTGGTCATACCAAATTTAGCAGTTTTGTGGATTTTTCTGTTGTCCTACATATCCAATGCAGCGCGCATTGTTTGTTTCTACGCATATAGGTATTCGTGTATTGTTTTCTCAGTAGCACATAGCAACAAAGTTGATTTATCCATTTTCATTTCCTGGATTTACACGTTTCGAAATAATACAATTTCATGCAGTTTGAGGAATGATATGATGGTCATCTCTAGATTAATTATTAGCTATGTTATGGAATAGAAATAGAAAATCAGGATATAGAAAGAGTAAGTAAGATACAAATATTTCGGATGGTAGCTAAATGACAAATGGGATCCTGTATGCCTGATATTCTTTGGAAACCCATCATATTTCTCCAGTTGCAAGACTGTTATCAGGGTTCAAAGGGTTCTCTCGTCCTGCCAGACTTAGTGTCCGCAGGTCTGCAACAGGTGCGAGTGCGAGGAGTATATGTATGCTTCAACGGGTGCAAGTGAATAGAACTGCTTTGCAGCCTAGATTAGTCTCCATTTGCACCCCTACGCCAAATCAAGTTTGGTCGCTAGACGACAGACCGGTAGCCTAATCGCCGCATTCTTATTGATCTATGGGTGATATGCCGAACTCCACTGACATGACCTCACTCGTCTTTCTGTTATAATAGAAAAGCGACCAGCAGAGCGCGCGGGGGGGGGGGGTGGTTAGCTGGCGATAATTTGGTTGCAAGAGGATGTCAGTGTTATGGGAAAATAATAAGCTGGTATCACCATAATGTGTGGGAAGTACAGAGTTAATCCTATGACCTCATTTTTTTTACCTTCCACACCGATAGATGAGGGGGGTATTGTGATCGTGAAAATTTTCTATTCTAAGACAAAACGCTTTCTGGGCGTTTTATGATCTCTAACAAACATAGCATGGTATATATGTTACGGTTGAAGTGTTTACTTTGATAGTTTATACACTAGCTGGATATTATACAAACTATCCAAAGGTCTGGTTATTTTGATGGAAAATCGTATTTCTACTAAAATAGCTATGAATATTGGATGGTTTGTATACTATCCAGCTAGTCTACAAACTATACAAGATATGACGCTAAAGTATATACCACAAAGGTATGACACATATTAACCAGTGTTTCTGGTCAGTTTACAAACTATCCAAATCATCTGCAAAAATTATGCACCTAATATCTCTAGTACTACATAATAACCAACTCGTTGATTAGTATGTAAACTAACCAATCCTCTTTGGTTACTCTAGTTTAGAACAATAATTTTTATTCAAAAGTAAAGTTTATTCATAGATAAAACATACAACTGCTATTCGATTTGATTCTCTGTAAATCATAAGTATTCATTACATGATAATCACTCTTGTTATTAGTGTTAGGTCCCTATTCGCGTAGTCTCTTTATATGTTGCAGAAATACATTATAGTTAATCACTGTCATTCATTAATTTTGAATTTTGGGACATTTTTTGTAAGATTGTGATAGTACCTTTCCAAATTGTTGTTGCTGATCCATTTCTGGTAACTAAATACCTGTCCTTAAACAAAATTTACAAGGCACGACAGTCAACAATACCAAAACGTCACACTTGCACTTGCACTCATAAACATAACCTCACTTTTCTGTTAAATTGGCCAAAGAAAATTAGTTAGTTTACATACTAACCACGAAATTGGTTAATTTATATACCTACTAACCAACGAGTTGGTTATTATGTATTACTGGAGATATTAGGTGATACCTTATCCAAATGATGTGGATAGTTTGTAAACTGACCAGCTGGATAGTACACAAACTAACCAGTATTCACAGCTATTTTAGTTTTTGAATCAAAATAACGAGATATTTGGATAGTTGTCTGGCGTTTTTGTAGCCTCGTAATCTCAGTAGACGCTCTGCATGGATTGGATAGCGATATGCTGTGGGGTTGCAGCAGGTAATGCTGCTATAATTTTGGTGGCGGAGGACTTAGGAAAAAACTAAAAAACTCAAATATTCCTCAAACTTTTTTTAGGCGCTTTAGGGGTTCCTGAATATTTTCTACTTTATTTTTTGGTGGAGGGTGAGATTTGGGGAGGTTGGGAGGTGGGGGGTTGTAAGACTGAAAAATTTGTTGTATTCATAATAGGCTATCCACTGACCTGTGAAATAAAGACCTAACGGCATAATACACTTTTGTCAATCCGAACATTGCCTGTTACAGAAACCAAGGGATTTTTCTTTTGTGCTGTATAATGTATACATAGAAGTATTGCTTTATATCGTGTATTGGGCAACGTGGAAAATAACTCCACTTTTTCAATCAATAATGTATTCAAAAATTTAGAAAAACTAAAGCGGGGATTTAAGTTCAAACCTACTACGAATGCTCGAAACAAAGTCCGAAATCATGGAGCATTAAGTACCTTAAAAAATTTGCGAAGGCTTATTAAATCTCCTTTTGTAACGAAAATAATATTACGTAACTAATTTTTGAGACACCCGGCAATGCTTTTGATATATTGGATGACAGGTAAGATGAATTAAGTACAAAAACTTACAAATCACACATCTATTTCCAAATATACATATTACGTACATAACACAAACCGCTAACTAAAGCACTCACTTATTTTGATGGATGCTGCAGCTCCGCAAGAAAATAGACTAATAGAAAATCTTCTTCTTATTCGATGCGGAAAGCGGAGTCTCACAAAGAAGTTTTAATGGACATTTTCTTAATTGCACCCCAGAAAAATCGGAGGGTCGTAAAGTAAACGATTTCAATTATGCTCAAAATACTGCATCCCAAACAGAGTCCGAAGATCCCGCCTTGTTGGACTGAAATGAAATGTGATTAGTCAGAAGTCGGCAGATTCTAGATTCGAATTTTATAGCTTTTTATGAGTAATTGCTGAGCAAGATAAATTCGTATTCATGAAAAACAATTTTTTGTATTTTTTGTAATATTTTATACTGCATATTTAAGGCAAAGTATAAAGCACTTCATGACCGGAGTTTGTGTAGTTTTAGCAACATATAGATATTGGGAAGCAGTACTTTGAAGAAGTATTGGTTTGCCATCTATCTACCAAAGCTGGTACCTTAGCATTTAATTTGAGTATCCGAGCACTGTTTATGTGACCCGTTTAAAAGCATCAGGCATAGAAACCTGAGGTTACGACAACAAACAGACTCTTTTTTGTGGTACACTCATTTAACACTTCCGACATTCGGTTTAAATGCTAAAAAGCAACGTAACTCAATTAAAGAGTAGCAATTTCATTCATTCATCTGAAACCAATCACAGACGACGTTGTTTCGCTTCTATTAAAGCTTGCAATTTCATTTATTCGTCTGAGACCTAGATCACACTGACGAGTTTTAATAAAAGCGAAAGGACGTCGTCTGTGATTGGTTTCGGACGAATGAATGAAATTGCTACCCTTTAGTTGGGTTACGTTGCTTTTTAGCATAAACCGAATGTCGGGAATGTTAAATGAGTGTTGTCGTACCCGCAGGGTCACATAAACAGTGCTTGGATACTCAAATTAAACGCTCATGTACCGGCTTTGGTAGACAGATAGCGAACCAATACTTTTCTAAAGTACTGCTTCCCAATATCTATATGTTGCTACTACTAGTACGAGTTTTGCCAGCTAAGCACTATCTTGCAACTTTATTTATTCGTCTGAGACCTAAGTCACACTGACGAGCTTTAATAAAAGCAAAACGACGTCGTCTGTGATTGGTTTCGGATGAATGAATTAAATGGCTACTCTTTAATTTGTGTAGTTTATTTCACTGCTATTGGTGAGAAGAATTATACATAAATTGTATGTGCCTGTGTTGTACAAAAAAATTTTTGTTTAATTATATTACCGGGAACAGTGTCTTTAGCTATATCTAGCGATACTCTTGGCATGTTGTTTAATACCATGAAAACTTCGACATTCTGATGCCTGGTGATGACTATATATTGGACGAAACGTCTCATGGATGAAGAATCATAAGAAGTTTTTGTTTTATTGTTAACCTAACCCTAAAAAATTACAACTAAGGATACATTAGTATAATAGAAGGCACGAAAAGACGCGTTTCAGCTGAACAGACACGCACTTTTCAATATTGAGCCTCGTGCAACTCGCGACAAAACTTAAACACGCGGTTCCCTAAACACGAGTTTACAATATTTGTTCAAAGTTTCCAGTTTCTAAACCCTTCCAATACCAATTGTCTTCTTCCTTTTGGCTTTCTGGCTTCGAAATTGAACGTAGTAGGCTACTCATTTTCTGTTTTACAACTCTGACGTTCGCGTTGAGTTTTCCTGCAATTTCTTGCCAGGCGTCATTTTTTTATTTTCCGAGTAATAAAAGGAGCTACAATAATCCCATAGTTCTGGGCACGTATGAGTCAACCAATTGTAAACACAATTCATTGCTCCATTCCATTTTTTCACACACCGTTATGTTCACAAAGTAAAGACAATTGAAGATCTAGCACTAATTCGTGTATAGACACGGCACAGATAACGCATACGTCCACATTGAGCACGCATACGCTGAACGTTTTCTTTGAGCGTGGACCGAAAACCGACAAGGCTTGGCTCGAAACGTGCGCGCTCAAAGTCGTGTGCGAGTCAGCCCGCATGCTCTGAGACATGACGAATGGGACGTCTACACTCTATCCAAATAAGAAATAGACCAAAACATAAACAAATTCAACTGTGACCCTTACGTAAATGCCGCTGTGCAGCTGGACAGAACAACTCCTATTGGTCGATTGGGGTGGGCGCCATTAAACCCACCTGTCCACCTGCAACGCGGCGTTTGCGTAATGATTACGATCGAATTTGTTTATGTTTTGGCCTGTCTCTTATTTGGATAGACTTTACATTTGTATATTCGTGTGTAGTCAAACCATGTGCGCTCAAATGTGTACGCGGTTTAAAATACGCGTCCAAGAAACGCGCGTCTAACGACCGTTGATCTGAACTACGCCTAAGCAGCGTTTTCCTAGCAACGCATATTTTACGCAGCGTAGAACCTAGCCAGCCAACTCATAAGGCTAATAGGAATGACATTACAAAAACAAGAACAAAATAACATGGATGGGAAGTGAGTCATAGGAATTTGAAGTGAGAAAAGGACTCGGACAAGGCGATCCTCTATTAAGGATACTTTTTAACCTGACGCTTGAAGCAATAATTAAAAAAAGCAAAATAAGGACAAATTAAACCATATTTAATAACGAACACCAATGTATAGCATATGCGGATGACATAACACTAGTAGCAAGAACAAAGAAAGGACTAGAGAAAATTACGGCCAGGATAGCTGCGGAAGCAAGGGGATTTGGGATAGAGATAAATCAAAGTAGGACAATATATAGTCATGGTACAAATGCAAAAAACTTCCGATGATCAACCGAACCTAACTTTTATGGCCAACAACATGAAATATACTTTTGAAAGGACTACGCAATTTATGTACCTAGGGGTAATATAGAGCAAAAGGGACAGGAGAAACAAGAAATACAGGCAAGGATCATCAAAGGAAACCAGAAGTATGGAGCCCTAAAAAATCTTGTGAAATCCAAATATTTATTCAGAAAGACCAAAGAGAGAATTTATACAACTGTTATAAGACCAACAGCGACATATGCTTGTGATACGTGGACGATGAATAAAGAGGAGGAAGAAAAAATTATAAGATAAGAAAGAAAAATGTTGAGAGCTATGTATGGAGGCGTAAGGACAAACGAGGGATGGAGGAGAAGAACAAACCGGGAACTGAAAGACACGTATGAGAACACCAGTATTATAACAGTCATCAAAGCGCAGAGAACAAGGTGGCTGGGATATCTGGAGAGGCTGAATGGGACGAGAATGGCAAAACTAGTTCTCAACCGGAGACCAATAGGAAAAAAGAAGGAAGGGTAGACCAAGGGCGAGATGGCTGAAGAAGGCAGAAGATTACTTAAAGAAAACTAATATTAAGCACTGGAAAAAGAAGACGGCAGACAGAAATAGGTGGCGTAGAATAGTCTAAGATATACTCAGAAGTAGGTGGCGAAAGTATCCAAAGACAATTCAAGTTATATAAATTTTAGCGGTATAAGATCAGACTGTAGTCATTTCTGCCCTAGGCCTTCATGGCCTGTTGTGCAAAATAATAATAATAGAACCTAATTCGGTTCGCGTAAAATGCTGAGGACATGGCTAATGACAATCAATGGAGGTGTTTTCCTATACTGCGCAAAAACGTCTTGCGTCAGTGTAATACGGTTGACGCAATGGCACGAGTGCGCAGTCGTATTCAGTCATACGTGCCGCGCCGTGTTGAGAAGGGAATATATTATGCGAAAATGAGTTCAAAAATCCGTTCTAGTGTCGCACACGACTACAAGGCTTCACACTTAAGTCTTCTTTTACAAGATCGAGGAGAAACGAGAATTGCTGCCTTGTAACTTTAAAGTATACTTTAAATTTTACCTCGTCGTCAAGCAGATGTCTATGGACAAGTAACTAAAATGCTACTTTGCTGCTTCTTTTTTTAAATAATCGACTAGCAGTATTACCAGTCCTATTATGAATCGCAGAACCGTGGTTCTTGTGCCAATTTTGTCTTGTAAAGTTTCATCTTCCAATATTAAAAGTTTTAAAGCTAATTTCTTTTTTTTTACTCATAACGATGGTCAGGACGCAACTGAAATTCCTAAGAAAACACTTTTTACGGAGCTTTGCGTTGCGTCGACCGTATGACGTTCTTCGCTGCGTAAAGTGTGCGTTGCTAGAAAAACCCTGCTTTAGGTTTTCCGAGCTTCATTTCTATCATCACAACTCAGTATCAGTATCAGTTGCTTATACTTCTGCCAATTCATCTGGAGTAGCGACATGTGAGCAGATGTTAGCAGCAACATAGCGCTGTTCATTTCTCCTCTATCCTTTAATCAAGACTACTTTTTGTTCTCCATATTTCGAAGCAACGTTTTTTATATAGAGCTCGAAACGTTATTACATCAAATGAAGCCTTATCGCCAGAGAAATCAATTTCCAATATGAAAGCACGTACGTGAGAGGTATATGTGTGCGAAATGTTTCTCTTAATTCCAAGTTATATAGAACAAAACGTGTCAGCTGGCTTTGTCCTTCGTTTCGGCACAGCTGCCTGTTTTCCCCATTTTCTCTACCCGCTACATCTGATACTCTGACAGAAATGACGATCGCTTCGGAAATTAATAGAGTATGGCGCAGGACTCGGATGGAAACTGTGTCCCCTGACTATGTAGAAACACACTGCCCACCTGACGATAACGCTAAGGGCACGCGCACATAAATCGGCATCGGACGGACGGTACGGATGGAACGGTACGATACGGATTTTTCATCAGGGTATCGCACATAGCTGATGGGAATCATCGGAAGAATTGGAAATCAGTTGCAAAATACGCAAATGATCTGCATGCAGTGTTGCCAGGCAGACCAGATTGAAGTTCGCTACTGAGCCGCCTTGAATGTCGCTACGTTGTCGCCCCACAAAAAAAACGTATAAAACAGCCTGTGTATAACTTTATTCGTGGGAGGGGTGCAATTGATGTTAGGTTAGGAAAGGTTATATTATACATATGTATAATATAACCTTTCATTCAAAAATAGTGGAATACCCGATACATAGTGTCGACACAGCATAGTAAACAACCAGCAGAATATCTCTGAGGACTTCCTATATAAAAATGGTTCCCACAGAATTTGACCTTCGGATGATTTCACGGGTGTGAAATCTCGGTAGAGATGAGAAAATAAAAATATCGTTACCGGTACCAATTCGATACTTTTTAGCCAAGTATAGAGCTGTACACGCCAACGGAGACGCGTTTGGTTCGTAATTCAGTTCGTAATTATTTTCAATACCAATACCGCTACAAAAGTAGCGATACCAGCTTGGAATCGCTCAAAAAATATCTAAGACAAAAATATTCGATATTAGTGCAGAAGTATTGATACACTTCAAGTAACGAAGTATTGTTAGCATCCCTACAAATCATCATCCAAAAGGGGGGATGATGCGCGTGTAATTTCCGCCAACCTGAGATATTGTGCTGATTGTTTACTATGCTGTGGTCTCGACACAAATACAAGACAGTCTGGGCAAAATCGAAAAGAAGAATAGACAAGCAGTAATCACTTAATCAGTGGCGAAAAAAAGATAGTAACAGAATCTTTCAAAAAGTCGCTACAAATCGGTTTATTTTGTTAAATCGCCGCTACGTCTCAACGTAATCAAAATGTCGCTATTTTCGCGACAAGTTGCTATGAATGGCAACAATTTCTGCAGGCAGTACAGGTAGAAACTTGGAAAATGCCGACGGTGCCTCGGAAATCGCCGATCAGCATAGCACATACGTCGGTATCGGCATGCGTCGGCCGGCTTTAATTCTAGTTGCTATACTTTCGCCGGATTTTAAAAATCCGATGCCTACCATCCCGACGCATGTGCGATGGTGGTCCACTAAATTTAATAGAAAGTAACTTTTTCCGATCCGTACCGTCCGTCCGATGCCGATTTATGTGCGCGTACCATAAGTGTGATAGCCTCCCCAGGTGCAGTCGCAGAGCTCCTAATTGACGTAAATAATAATAGGGATATTTTTTACGGTTCTTTCCAAAGTGTGAGTAGTGATAAGTTAAGGGTTACATATGTCATCTAATGATTCTAACGTTACACTGTAGAGTACGCAATTTTTACTTTTTGCATACACCTTTGTGTATCGTAGCGTAGAATAAGTGAGGTTCGTGCTTTAGGCTTTCTGTGTTTTTTTATTGTTTTTATAGTCTTTGTATTGCAAACGCTCCAAATGGAACAAACATTTGGACGCTGTTTTGAGGCGCGTCGGCGGCATATTGGACTTGATCATAAAAAAATAAAACACCTAACATTATAGGTTTTGCGGGACCACTGAAGCAAGACATTTCAGTCTCATGGTTCGGCTCCTTGATTCTAACACGCTGTTGTCGGAGACGCTTAATTTTGTAGCTTTTATTCGAAAATACTGACTGATAAAACTGATGGAAGGGAACCTGATCTTTTTCTACAATGATAAACCACAATGCAAGTATTGTTGCTATCAAAATAAATTAAAACAAAGAAACTTTTTTAGAAAAAGCTTTTATTTAAATCTTCTAAAAAAAAAAATGTTCCTTAAAAATGTTAACCATCAACTTATAGCCTCATTATACACGATTTATGTGATCATAAAATCTTGTCGTGAGGTTTACGTGAGTACCTATAAGAATTTAATTAACTTGAAATTTTAACACAATTAAACTCAGCAGACCAAGTTAGTCAATTGAATAGGTACTAGTTCGTTTACACAATCGCGCGACAGGATTTTATGACCATATAAATTGTGTATAATGAGGCTATAAGTTGATAGTTAATATTTAGAGGAACATTTTATTTTCTTTTTTTTTAGAACATTTAAATGAAAGCTTCTTTTAAAAAAGTTATTTATTTTAATTTATTTTTTACCTTTTTGTTATTAACTTGCGTAAATTAAAAAAAATACTTATTCTCGGCAAGCTCTTTTGTTTGATACCCATATTGCAGAATGCATAAAAAATAACTATTTCGCCATCTTGGATGGTCCGCCATATTTGATTTAGAATGATGTCACGTTATTTTTCGAGTTACTCGCAATTTATTTGTACCAAAGAGCTGCAAATATTACCACCTCGAAGGCTTCGGCCTTGTATGAGGTATGGGCAGATAGAGACACTAAAATGTATCTAACCTATTGCTTGCAATCCATCCAATTAATTGCATGGCTCTGTTTTGAAGATGATTTCATCCTTCTTCCTCCTGGTATCCTGGACTAAAAGTGATGCTTCTACAGCTTTGCCCACGTCTTCTTTTCGTATATAGATTCATCTATACGATATTTTATACAACAAATTTTGACGAGGGGCATGGCGTCCCGAGTGTTAGCCCATTTCCATAGATAAAAAAGTTTGGTTCGGTTGCCCATTTCAATTTGAATGGTTATACCCAAGGACGTTAAAACAATAGGGGGACGCAGCATGTCACAGTCTATCCTGTATTAATGGTGAAGCCAAAATATTTACGTCTGCGCTTTCTTTTGTTTTCTGTGAAATTGTTGAAGTTGTCAAAATGCAGTGCAGTGCATTTTTCTGGGGTATCACAACAAAAAATAATAAATCACCATAAGTGGAATTGTATCTGTATACCGGGTGTCCCAGAATTTCCTTGACACGTGATATTTTCGCTTAATCCATGAAATCGTAAACATAAATTAATTAAAACACGTGTGGAAAATATTTTCTTTATTTTCATGAATCAACTAATAAAAAAAATGTGACAAAAAAACTAAGTGCAGAAACGTGGAAAAGTTTTATGGCTACATCAGGTCGCGCCAACCCCGTGTGCAGGGTGTGCCCCGCACACGGGCGCCAAAATTAACGATAAATTGCAGTAGGGGCATAAAAAGTAAGGCACTACGACAATTAAGTTCAAGTAAAGAATTTATTTTTCCAGGCAAAATTGTGGATTGAAATTTGAAAAAACAAGCTAGGGGTGGATTCCAGGGGTTTAAGTAAGAAAAAAATGGTTCATAAGCAAGGAATGATAGGTCATTCACTACCCTTGAAACGCCCACTTACTTTTCTTTTTTATCCGTTTTTGTTACAAAAATATCAGGCGTCAAACAAATCATCATTTCGTTTGTCTTATACTTATGATTTTACGGAAAAAATAAGTTTCCATATAAAATTAAAGGTACCACAATATTTTAAATAAAATGGGGATATCATTTAGGTAGGAAAACCTATGGGGTGCTATTTGAAAAAAAAAATTTGGGGGTGAGTTTTAGGGGTTGATGTACAAAAAAAATGTTTTGAATGCAAGGTATGATAGACCCTATAGTACCTTCAAAAGTACCACTCAGTACAGTTTTGTACTTATACCTTCGAATAACTGCTTATGACATCAGGAGTATACCGTTTTGGTATTTTTTGAGGTTATATAAAGACATCAGAAATCAAATTTATCATTGTAATTCGAAAAAGAATAATTTAATAAGTCATACAACCATTAGTAGCATCCGAAATATGTTAGCTAGGTACGCTTGAGTCGTACTTCCATTTAAAATAATAAAAAAATATATAGTACTAAATCACGTTTACAGATAAAAGTTTTATAAAGCCATACTGTCATGCTCAAAAGTAAAGACTATCATGAAGTAATTTTTATTGTAACAAACTGTATTGATAGAAATACATAAGTACCTAAGCATTGCATGTGCTCCGTTTGCAGTGGTTTAACCATTATTTTTGGCAAAGAAAATGATTACAACTTATTTCAAAGAAAAATATTAGTGGCTCGAAAATCAGTAGGTAAATTGGAAGTTACTACCCGCCCATCATGTACTACCTTATTAAATCATGTCAAATTAAGTGTATACATTTTTAAAGTAGCAGACAGGCAGTGAACAATTACGTGTTTTTCCTATAAACTCTAAAATTTTCATTAAAATCAGTCTTCCCAATTATCGATATATCGACAGCCTTCACATAAAAAAATAGTAACTGTGGCAACAATTATTTTATTCATATTTGTACACAAATTAATATTCGTTTACACACATGTCATGTAACCAATAGTAATACAAAATGTTTCTCTTATTTAAAAACAACTATTTAAGTATTTTTAATGTACATGTATATTTTAAATTTCATTTTAATTTTCGCAACATATAACGTATGTATATTAATTTAAATTACATAATGAGCTTGTGCCCCATTCTTTGTCATCCTACCATTATTTATTCAACAAAGCATATATTCTTCTAGTAGTCACAGTCACAGTAGGATTTATGTTGGGAAGCGTATAGCTTACATAGCTCTTACACTCGACTGCTTGGATCACTAAAAACAAAACAAAAAAGAAATATAAAAATTCAACATCAAATACATCATACGTCGATGTACTGCAAAAAGTGATAGGTCAAAAATCGACGATTTGACGTTTTTGGTACTAAACGACGATAAATGATTTTGTCCAAGTCAATACTCGAAAATTTTGCCAGTTTGGTTAACAGCTCGTTTTGACTAAGTCTAATATGTCCAATAAAGCAGCAGGTAAAATGATCAACTTCACTACATTGTGAGACATATCACGTAAAAGTAACCATCTTGACTATCACAGCTGGAATAAATCCCTCCCTGTAGATAAGAACAAGAAAAGCAATGCCCTGGAACCAAAATAGATCTGATTCAGTATTCTAGATTTAAATGTGATTGATTATGTTTATGTTTCTTATTTCAAGAAAATTGAAGTTTATTTGGACCAAGTCAGTATTAATATATTTTCCAACATCAAGTGTGACCAAGTCAGAAATATAGTCTAATTTCTTCAAGCTCTCTTTATAACTTGCAGTGAACATTTTTATGAGTTCTATGTTTTCTAAAAAACACGTTGAGTGATTTGTTACTTAAATTATGATTACTTTCAACAGCCATTTACGAGGAACTAGTTTTCTGACTTGGTCACCTTTTTGCAGTATACCAACATTATCAACAATTATTATAAACAATGGTACAGTATTATGGGAATAATTAGAAATATCAGTATAAATCATCGAATCTATTAAGTGCTGTTGAACGGCGAAAAATTGCAAATGTGCCGGATATGATGATTTACTGAATAAAACTGCTTCTACTGGTAGTACTGGTACTACTTAGTTCACAAAGCTTTTACACTCAACCCCTTGGATTCCTAGAAGCACAGCAAAAAATTAAACATCAAATACGGGACATAAATAATGGCACACTATAGTAATAATACAGGTAGGTCATCAGAATTTGAAATAAAATTTTAGATTATTAATATTTTTAAAAAACACGAATTTGATATATTCTGGGATTTATCCCATAATGAATGAACAGCTGCCACAGCACGACAGAAAACTGACTCAGTGTATGTAGAACTTTTATATTTCTTATCTAACTTTTATCATATAATAATCATGGACTTCAGAGATAATGAACCTCGTTATTTTTTTATCACATTATTGAGCCAAAAATCAGAATGAATAAAAGCACACAAAAAGACAAAGTAACGGAAAATGTACTTTCCTGTTGTACACAATTAACATCAAAAAACCCTCAAAAAGCCATATTGTGCTGACACCTTATATGTTTAATACAACTATAATTAAAAAAAAAAAATTCCTCTTAGGAGCTGGTTCACCACAGATCGCTTCTTGAGAAGCACCAACAGCAGATAAGAAAGCTGCATTCAAGGGGTAGTGGCACCTAAAAATTTAAATCATAATAAAATTATAATATTAACTACATAATTATAACTTGATAAAACAATTATAGATAAAACATTCTATTTGTGATAGTAACCATTTTGACCATGGAGACGAGACAGAAGAATTTAAAAGTAAAAATATTTCCAAAAATAAAGATACTTGTGGTGAACAACAAAATACTGTTTAGCAATATGTTCAAAAAACAATTTTAGATAAAATATTCTATTTGTGATAGTATCCATTTGACCATGGAGACAGAAGAATTTGAAGGTAAAAATATTTCCAAAAATAAAGATACCAGTGATGAACAACAAAACAATATGTTCAAAAAATACTACACAGTAAAGTGATTTAGTGATAAAAATTATAACATTATCATAAATAAACAGTGTAAGGCGCTATTAATTGTATGTAACTGCCTTTGTACATTTTTTAACATTGTTTTCAAACTATAATTGCATACTTTATGCTCCGAAAAAATGTATCTCTGCAAGCTGTTTACTGAGCAAATCTATGAATGACATGCAAGTATATATATCTCTAATAAAAAATATATTGTATGTATATTAAATATATAAATAACAGTTAAAAATCAGATCAAATACAGGCACACAGCAAAGAATCCTTGAAAAAGCAGTATATTTCATATATTTTTACTAAATAAAAAAGGTACCTCTTTGCAGCTGGTTCATTACCACTACCTCCTTGAGAAGCACCAGTATTACATTTGTGTGTTACCTTCAAAGGATGGTCTCTATATAAGAATTGGAATTATGATTATCATTATGACTATATAATTATAACATTATAAAACAATAGATAAAACAGTCTGTTTGTGATATTGCCCATTTAGACAGTGGTCAGAACAATTTACGAGCAACAAAGTTTCAAAAAATTGAGATAGGTACAAGTGATGAAACACAAAATACTGTTCTGGGAAATGATTAAAAAACTATACACATTAAAATAATTTTGTGATGAAAATTTATAACAAAATAAATGATATTACTGTTAAACAGTAAAAAATTATTAATTGTATGTAATTACTTTTGTACATTTTTTTATTTATTTATTTAATTATATTCAAAAAATAAATTGCTCACTTTATGCTCTGAAAAAAATTATCTGAAAGCTGTTTCCTGAGCAAAAACTGTTGAGGATTGAGAACATTGAAGTATTTATATGTAACACAAAATATATTGCATATATATATTTCCCTTGAAAATAAAACAGCCTATAATTTGTACTTAGTATATGATGATAAAAACTAAAGATCACCTTAAAATAACTAGTAAGAGTAACAGTTAAGGTCTTTCAACAGTTTATCAATTTAGGGTTACTATTACTTTTTACTAAACACTTGTACCTATTTTATCTTTTGCTCTAAAATAATTACACCTCATTATTCAATTCACCAACTAGATTTTTTACTCACTATTCCTTCAAACCTCAAAGAAAAATTACATTACAAGTTTTACAACTTGTCTCAGCAAAAGTATACCCTTGACACTAAAAAAAGTTTCACATGCACCTAGATGGCATATCGTAGCACTTCATAACTCCAATTAATTTTCCTGCATTAGAACCATAAAGTCTACAGTTCAGCAGCCTATCCACTTTGACACCATTATTTAGAATAATCAGACTAAAGACTGTGCTCACAGATATAATGGATTTTCTTGGATTATTTCCAACATAACAAAGATGTAAGAAAAACATGCTTCTTAGAATGTAACTAAGTTGATTGAATTATATTTTTTGTTACTATATCATATTCTAAATCCTACCTGATGTTAAGGTCTTATTATTTATATATAGCTACTTACACTAAGCTGTTTTCTATCTTCTTCCTTGGTATACAAAGTAGGCACCACATTCTTTTTCAAACGCTTCTTTCCGGATAGTGTGGTTTCAAAGTCATCGTTAGTAAAATGTTCTGAGCAGACTTCTTTTAATTGTGGTAGGTCTGTTTCAGTCACTCCCATTACATCAAACCACTTCCTCCTCAGAACAATATCTTTGGTAATACTGAAAAATATGATTAATTATAGAAAAGCTCAAAAAAATGATACTTTAATTTACTTTATTTTGTTAAATATGAAAGTAACACTCAAGCTAGGTTTATTTATATGTAAGTATATATACAGATATGTAGGTAAAATAATATGACATAAATATATATAAAGCAGTACCAGTCCAATAAATTTAAACATGCATAAATTAAAAATATTCTATACCTATGGCAACAGTAGCAAACTGGATGAGGTGTTTAAGAATATGAAAGTAACACTCATCAGGCTAGGTGTGTTTATATGTAGGTACAGTTGTGTATATATTATGTGATATCGATATCACTTTCAAATTATCTATGTAAAATAATATGACATTATAATTATATAATGCAGTACCAGCCCAATAAATGTAAACATACCAAAGTATTCCTACATGACAATAGGAGCAAACTGGAGGTGTTTAAAATAATTTCTAAAAATATGAAGCCCAACTTTACTGTTTATAGACACCTTATTTGAAAGATCCCATATGTACTGTATACTGTTATTTTCAAATGTACCCCAGCAGGTAGCACATAGGAATGAAATTAGAGGTTTTACAATACCATCAATTTTACTGCAGATGAATGCACGAATACACTTACCTGTAAAAGGTCAAGTTAGGGTGCCGATAATCCCATTTTTTGCATATGTAGCAGCGTCTACCCATGACTATTTTCGGATCGTCAGCCTGTTTTTGGGGCCTATCAGGTAACTAAGCACTGAAACACACTCAACTCTACTCGAACACAAAACAGATACCTACGAATGTACGGTCTGTGTTACGATTATCTAGAATTTGAAATGTTGGAATTCACAACAGAACAATTTATACTCGAACACAAAATAGATTCGAATAAGGTTTAACGGTTCTCAGGAATTTCAAATATAATTGAAATTCACACCCGTTGACGTTCCCTGGTCCGGCGCTCAGACGGTACAGGGTTGCCGGTGGAATAGCAAGAATTTCTCGCACCTTTGTCGAGTGGGTGGATCAACATAACCTCTTCGTTTAATGACGCGATGTTTGGGGCGAATTTGACCGTAAATCTACTTAGAAATTTGCCCAGTTTGGCAACCGTAGAAATCCCATGGCAACTAGCAATGAGAGCCAAGCGGCGTTGCCGGGTTGACATATGAAAATTTCTTCATACTATCAAATATTGCAAAAGAGCGAAATTAGACTCTGATCCTAACGTTTTGCATATATAAAAATCATTACATCAATTCACAGTTCATAAATATATTATATTATTATATTAAATATGATATTTTGTGTTCATAAGCTTGCTTGTTTCGCTGATGTTTTGTGTTCATAAGCTTGCTTGTTTTCTTAGTTTTACTTAGAAAAATGCCTAGTTTGGCAACTTTGCAATGCGCTTAGAATGTGACTATGCGGCTTCAACGCGAAAAGTAAATAGCTGCGTCCCCCTATTGTTTTAACGTCCTTGGTTATACCCGAGAATAGCTACCATAGAGAAGCGACACAACCTGTCGCCACCTTTGATGTTCGGCGGGTCATTATTTGGTGACCTTGAATCGGCTTGAACTGACACGTTCCCACCAGTTACAAATAAGGGTTTACTGAAATATATTTTGGTAAGACTTCGTTTTAGCGGAAACCGAAATGGGGGTCGAGAGTGGTGTCAAACGACGCGGTTTGACGCCCTGAATCGAACGAGACCACTCCCAGACCGAGGAAACGTTCTGGTGAAGAACTACGGCATTTTGAAGTTTAGTTACCTAACCTAACTTATCCAAAAAAGTTTACTTGTTGAGCTCAAAATGAGTGTTAATCGACGTGGCTGAACATCGTGACTCGAACTTGACCACTTCCAGAGTGAGGAAACATTCCAGTGAAAATCTACGCCACTTTAAAACTTGGCAATTTCAATATGTTACCTGATATAACCTAACTAATACGGTCGGGCTAAAAAAGGGTATCAGTCAACTCAGTTTGATGTCCTGACTCGAATTGTATCAATTAGTAGACTGAAAAAACATTTATATTGATTCTCAGTTTAGGAAATTAAGCCAAAAAAGGTGTTCGAGGGTCTGCGCCTGGGGCCTATTCCAGCAGACTGAAAATGTTACATGGAGTACTCAAAATTTACAAAATTAGTAACGTCTGGGGGGGCCAGCCCCCCCAGGCCCCCCTATCTATACAAGTGAACAAACCTAATCCAACTTAAACCTACCTCATTTCTAGGAACATTAAGAATTCAAAGTATCATTTTTTTTATTTCCCATTTCATAGTGTTGCTTCTGGTGTCGTTGTACCCTATTCGTCAAGTACTTTCGAATTGATCATATATTTCGTGGAAAAAATATAGAAATTTCGAAGTCGTTTTTAGGTTAGGTTTGAAATTTCAAAAAGGCATAGTTTTTTATCGGGCCGTTTTCTTAGGCTGGGTATGGTCTAATACCACTCAAGGCGTCAATCCGAGTCAATTAACAGTCCTTTAAACCCTATTCAACCTATTTTGACCTCAACAACTTGACCCGTCGGGTTAAGTTAGGTTAGGTACTGAAACTTTAAAATGCTGTAGTTTTTCACCGGAGCGTTTCCTCGGTCTGGGAGTGGTCTCGTTTTACTCAGGACGTCAAACCGAGTAGATTGACACTACTCTCAAGCCTCAAATCGGTTTCCGCTAAAACGAAGTCTAGCCTATATTTTTATTGACTACCAGTTTTTATACCTACAAATGCTCAAATGAAGGCATACAAAAGTTGGAATGGCTAAAAGTTATTTGAAGCTGTTGTTTTAGTAGCGTGGAGGGATTGAAATTAAGAACTAGGTACCACGTTTTATTACCAATGGTAAGATCATCATTTACTTTATTTATTTTGTCTGCATAATGTGTGGAATTTAAGGTCAAACATTCACAACACATGACTGTGCTACCATTACACACATGGATTACTGCAAATTAGGATGGAAGCATTGAGTGTGCTCATTGCACTTGCATGGCTGGTACAGAAGAAGTAGAAGACGTATTATAGTCATGTTGGTGCATTCTTGTATGCTGCAGAATGATGACCAGCTGGAACACCTCATCATGTACAGGTGTTCGTTCATTGTGGAATGTACCAAGGATGTCTCAGGTACTTTAAAATGTATTGTAAGCTTTTGCGATACATTTTATAAATGTACACATTTAGATTTAATAGCCAACAAAGGTTTAAGTTACGGGACATAATATACTTATGTTTGACATGTTCCACCTATGTATATGTGGATAAAAATATCAATATCTTCTTATTGGTTGTAGGTATGCTGTGAGCCATTAAAGAAAATGGATTTTGGTACAACTGTGACTGCATCATCATGATCTAGATGTACCAGCAGCATCTCATGAAGACTAGGTCAACCTACTACAAAGCCTCAAAAAAGCAAACACGTCATCAGTATTGATGCATCTAGTGGAGCCATCTTCAAGTGAATTTTAAGTGCCAAATGTTGAAACATTAAACCCTTACCAAAATTTGCACAATGAGAAATATGAAACATTTCATTTGCAACAGCTATTGCAGAACAATATGTCCAAATTGGTAGTGATTAGTTTAATCAGCATGCTGATATGATAATAGCATCTAAATTGAAGCAAGTTTGTTAAATATCTGTAGAAAAACCATTGTGATTAGTAAAATGTAGATGTTATCCACTGGAATTCTTTTTCCAAACAAAAGATGCAGCATGAGGGTTAAGACATTACCACTAGGATCTGGTAATGAAATGGGTAGGCCTTGTTATTCAACCAAAATGGGCCTAGCTAAAAGCATCACCTGATGACCTGATGCTCTTGTGCCATGTACGTGCTGTGGAAGTGGCTGTCTAGAAATGAAGTATCTATACTCAAACAATTTGCTGAGAGGCAGATTACTTGTTCAGTATTGATAAACAATGAGATATGTTTGGATAAAACTAAAACTCGTAGTATTATTTCCAGGTAGGCAAGCAATGTTATTTGTCTTCTCTCAGTATTTGGTAACACCATGTGTTGTAGGCAGCATCACTGGTCAATGTATGTATGTCCGGATTATTAATTAATATAATACAAACATAAGCAATATCACTTAAAACCATATCAGGGTTATCAAACAAATTCTCACCTTCAAATCATAAAACTCAACAGATTTTTATTCATCATTGGTTCAGTGATGGTCTCAAGAATTTACTATTTCCTAGGTAGTTTAATAAAACTAGTGGCTAACATTTTCATATTTTCTTTTTTGTTTATAAAATAAACATTGTCTGTAAACCTAAACCCCATAAGATAGTTTACATTTTCTAAAGTTCATCATTTAGGCGTGCATGGTATTGAAATCATATATATAAAAATTTGATACCTAATGAGTTTTTTCTTACACTGGCCTACTCACATCATCATCTTCAGTCCTTTGTTGATGTTAATACAAACTTGGTTTGTTTACATAGGTCATAGTGCATTATAAAATAAAAACATCTAAAACTTTGTGGAATACAACACTAAAATTATACACTAAATTCCTCCAAAAAATAAAAAAACAGTTTTCTATTAAAATTTAATTTTTTATTAACATTTTACCTTTATTATAAATTGTTTTAAAGGTAGCCCCTTAATATAATTTGGAAATTTATTATATAGCCTGATTGTCCGGTAGCCAGGACCATCTTGACACTTTGCCAAGTTCCAACTTTTTTTTTTCTGGTGCCATGATCATGTATATCCGAGTTATATGACCATTACTTTTTTTTATATATAATAAATTTTCAATTATCAAGAGGGAAGAGGGTATAGTTAAAATGTAGTATTCCTTGAAGGCATCTTTGCAATCCTCAGTATATCCTAGTCTAGCCAGTATTCTTACAGCCTTCCTCTGTAATGCAAACAACCTATGAGCCCCTAAGAAATAACCCCAGGCCAAAATTGTATATGAAATGTGAGTGTGTATGAGTGCAAAATAAGCATTTTAAAACATATACTGAAATATGTGAGCATATATACCACTGGCATCGTCTTTCCTACTTTTGCTGTATGTGATCCCCATTGGAGTCCACTGTCGAGGGTCACCCCAAGCAATTGAGCCTGTTTCATCCCCCATTTTTGTAATGGTTGAGCACAATGTAAATATCACATTGTGTGTTTTGTTTTTATATAGTAGTAGAGCATTAGTATGAAACCATACTTCTGTCAGAGCTGCCTTAGATCTTAATTATGCTAATTTTAGACTATCTTCAGAAAGAGATATAGTTGTATCAACCGCAAAAAAAGTATAATGCACATTTCTGTTGGTGGCAGGTAAATATATATATAGTAGAAATAATATGGGTCCTAAAATTGAGCCTTGGCCTTGGGGAACTCCTTGTTTTAAACAGTTCTTCTGAAGGCAATAGACTTCCAACTCTTACTATCTGTGATCGATTTGATAGATGTTTCTATTAATGTGACACTCTCATCAGAAAAGTTATAGGCTTTCAGTTTTTATAACTCAATTTTGTGACTAACACAATTGAAAGCTTTCACAGTGCTGCTGAATATTGTTTCTTGTAAAATACATCCGTTATCTGAGAATTCAGATTAAGAATACCCATGACTAAGTTCTTGCCTTTACGGAAACCAAACTGGCATCCTGAGACTTTTTACAGATAAATGCAGTTCTATTAATATATTTTTTATATACGTTATTATCTTCAGGTTCAACAGCAAATGGCCATGACAGAGATGAAGTTCTGCAATTTCATTGTATGGTCAACTGAAGGGACTTTTGTTGAGAGACTCAGTTTTAATGAAGCTTTTTGGCTCTACCACAGGGAAAAAGCTCTCCTATTTCATCAGAAGGTTATCATGCCAGAGCTATTGGGTAGACTTTTCACACAGTCAACACCATCCATTACTACATGGTACATGGTGCTCCTATAATGGTCCTGATTGATGATGGTAGACCAATTATTTGCTGTAACGGAGAACTTTGCATGATATCTTGGTATCATTTACAATGTGTTGGACTGTCTGAAGTTCCCAATGAAATATGGACATGTAGGGGTTGTAGAGAGATAGATAGAGTAGATACTGTTTATTCATGTAAGATAATCCTATTACAATATAGTTACAATAATACATAGACTGATAGAATAGAATAATACAATTTTTTAACCTAAAACTATTCATAATCTTATCATATAGTTAATGAGTAGTCAAATGATAACCAATTACTAACTGAAAAACATCAATTTGAGGTATTACAATAATCTTACAAAGGCTTAAATAATTAAAAAGCCATGTTCATGTAGTTCTAGTGAAAATTTTTTTTTAATTTTCTTATGAATATATTCAAAATCAAGCTTCAGAGAAAGTGTTTGATTCATGATTAATCCAAAATATTTTATTTGACTTACTCATTCTATATCCTCATTATGCAAGTTCAATTTAAAATTTTTAATACTTATAGTCTTTATTTTCTGAAGAGTAGAAATCTACATTGCTTTTGTTGCTCAGTTTCAATTTGTGAGTTTCTGTTGTTTTAATTTGTTAGTATCTATAATACCTTCTTTTTTATTAAGCAACCATTGTATCCTCTCTATTAGTTCAAAAAATTAACATCAGTGCATGCAATTAATGTGTCATCTGCAAATAAGTTGATAAATTCCAGCCCTTCAATATAATTCATAAACGTTATAAACAATAATGCTCGAAGTATACTACCTTGTGGTGCCCCATATTTGCTTTCTTTGTTTAAAGATTTACTCTCACCCACTAGGGCATCCTGAAATCTGTTGGTTAAATATTCCCTAAACCATTTTATTACTTAATTTTGTTCAAAACCATATTTTAGTTTTTTTAACATTATTATGTGAATGGCTTTTCTCAAGTCTAAAAAAATTACAACTACAAATTCATTCTTGTCTACCGTTTGTTTCCATTTTGAGATTGTGAGTTGAATTGCTGTTTCGTAGGAGTGACGTTTTCGAAAACCAGAATGGTTTTCAAGGAGATCATGTTTATCAAATATAAGACTATTTATTTATTTATAAATTATTTTTTCCAACAGTTTTTCAATACAAGGCAGTGTGTTAATTATTAGTCCATATGTAGACACATCGGATTTGTCTTGACATTTTGCAACAGGATTAATGGTAGTCTATAATTTATTTGGAAGACTACCCCTTTTAAACGAATTTATAAAATTGAGAGCTGCATATCCTGTTGTATCAAAAGTTCTTTTAAGAAATTGAGTTTTTAGCATATTATCTACGTCTTGCATGTTTTTCATGGAAATATATTATTATTATTATGGGCTGAAATTAATCAATTCTGCACTCAAAGTACAAGTAAATCACTATCAGACCAATCACAATTTTAATGAACACTAGATTATTATATCCTCAATAGTTTTTGTGAAGTATGAATTAAACATACATGCGGTTTCATTTTCAGTCCCTACAAAAATGTTGGTATTGTTCGTTCTAAGATTTGTATTTTGTATAATTTCCAGATTCCTCAGAGTCATTTAACATTTTTTTCAGACATTTCCATATTTCTTTAGAGTGATATTTATTATTATCAGTCATGCTTTTATATTATTCTTTCTATTTTGCATTAACAAATTACAACTAAGTTTTGCTTGATTTTATAATTATTCCATATCAATATATTACTACCATTACTATAGTTAATAAAATATCTATATGCCCTGCTATCAAGCTTTAAGGCTAATTCCCTAATTTTACTATCATAGGAAGGAACATTATCAGTCTCAAAGTTTATTTCCATAATCATTCATTACAGCAGTACATTTTTTATTAAGATAATCAAATATCACATCAGTATCAATAGAATCAAAATTCATATCACATACTAACAGTTCAATCATTAGTTGTATATATGTAAGAATTAAATTATTACAAACCATGTAGGTATTTTTTGCAGGTGTTAAATTTTTTGCTAAACCATCTCTTTTTAATGACTTGTGAATAAAACTACATTCTTTGATATGAAAACTGTTTATTAACATTTTGGCTGCCTCTCAAGTCCTGCTTTTAAAATATAAAAATTATTGTTGTATTTGTATATTGTACTGTATTGTATTTTATATAAATATATTATTGTTGCTCTATTGGGTATTGTGTATTAACTTTATTTTGTGTTACTTGGGAGCTTTAATCTAGAATTCATTTACTTTATTACAATAAAGTCCTTTCTTATAAATATATAACATATACTCACAAAAAAAACAGATGACTTGTATTTATAGAGGTGCAACTGCTGAGCATAAATTTATAAGAGCCCATCATAAATATACAATTTTTGTCAATGATAGGATAAGGTCTTCTCAACGTGTACTAAGCAAAACTGTAGATAAGACATCATTAAGGATATTATACTTTTGTCAGTATTCCAATAACATGTTCTGCATGGATCTGCAGTGTGCCAGGGCTCGTGTTTTCTAAAGTTATATGCAGTTATATATGGCCACAGGTAAATGCAGGTATTTCAACAGTTGCCCTATAGAGCTGTACAAACTCCCTCATTAGAAAACTTCTCTCAGCCACAACATTTGGAATAAATTTTTTGAGAAATTCTGAATTCTCTATCACACACTTATCTGAAACTGGCCCACCCCATCCTTTACAGGTAAAACATATTGATCAGTGTAATTCAAATTAAATATTTGTTTATTTGCCCATGTTTATAATGTGAGTAAGACTGTGCAGTTGCCAATACAAGTGAAGGGTTTTTTTATTTTTATCTCAAAACAGTCTATAATAACAGTCGTTTTTTCCTGGAAAGTTTCTTTAAACCAAGAACGCATTATTTTTTTGAGATGCTCTTTAGATGGCCAAAATACAAAATTCTTCATCTGCATGACATTTTATGTTTATATTTTAAGAATAAGTTGACACAGTAGTTGGACTTATCCCAAATCAGAAATCCAAATCCTTAAAATCAATATTTAAACGTAACTTCATAGGAGTCAACTGAATATGCTTCTCTATTGGCAGCAGTCTGGCTTTAGAGTAATGTAGGGTTCTACAAGACTGATGATAGTCTCTTAAACATTTTTGCTGGAAACCTCATATAACATTTTAGGTGAATCTGATCATATTTGAGAAGTTTGCATGAACACGTCTTTCCAAATTGTCTCTGATGTTTGAAGTACCCCATATGCTCCAAATAAAGTTTTGTGATGTTATTGCAGGTCATCTCAGTTTGCACAACTTTAATGGTTTTCTTTTCCTCTCAAAGGTTACAAGTGTCCCCAACATTTACACTGCTGTTGTTTCCTATTCTGACTTGTACTGGGTTCATTCTACTGCTAAAAGTTTTAAAGCCCATTGTTTTGAAATCAATAAAGCTAAATATTATTTTACCTGTGCTCTGTAGCATTTCGGTTTATATCATTCCAGCTTCACACCTGTTAAATTTGTGCTTTTTGGTTGCAAACCCAAAAGAGAAGGTATTCAGTCAGGATTCAACTGATCTGTTAAGTATAGCAGATTCACCTAAAATATCAGTTTATTAGTGGGTATGTGTAATAATAATATTCATAATAGTGTTTATTCCTCAAGAAAATATCTATACATTACAAGAATACTTGATTAACATAAACAAATAAAACAACAGCAATACGAGGACATAAACAACGAATTACCACAAAAGTGCATCACTTGTACGTGGTGTACAAAAGGAATATATAATATTAAATGTAATAATAAATATAATATCCAGGTGAAGGGTTAAGTGTCATAATTTTGAGTCAACTTAGGATGTTTTGTATAACTAGGTAAAGGATCATAATTGTAATTTTGAGTCTAATTAGGGTGTTTTGTATAGCCAGGTAATTTAGGTCTTATCAGATGAATCGTAGAATATTAGTACTAGTACACTAGTATTGGTACTATATAATCTCTATAGATTTATGTATTTGGAAGCGGGGAAGTTCTTGAATCCATTTTTTTGTTTTTTGAAATAGCTTAACCTTCCAATTTCTTTAATAACTGATGGTAATACTGTATAGTTTTGTGGACAAGTAAACATATGACCTAAACATAATACTTTTATTATGCGGTTTGAAAATAAAGTTGGACGATATATATCTATGTATATATACTGACCTGTTATAAAGTGTCGAAGATACATAAGCAATTAAGCATATTTCAGTTTCAAATCATCCAAATCTGCCAGCAAAATAGCAACTCCAACTTCTCCTAATATATAAAAAAAGATAAATCTTCCCAGGATATTCTAACGTTTTTACCACGGATTTTAAGTTTAGCCAAAAAAAGGATGTTTAGATAAGTGCAATCACGAAGTATTATGCCATCGATTGTAAAATTTGTAAACGAGCCAAACGAGGTAAACACAAAACATAAATATTTATAGGTTAGCACAATAGGTTAGGTTTGAACCGTCCAACCGCCAGATTTCCTGCTCGCCAGTCCTCGGCACAGCCGCCTTCGTTTTCCTCGCAGTTCTCACTTGATTCTCGCTTCCAAGCTAGTATCGCATTTGCCGTAATAAAACGATCCTAGAACCGGTTCTAGAACTGATGGGTTGGGACACTTTGAGGATCGATTGAGAACTGATTTCCATATAGTTAGCATTGGAGTGGGCGGGGCTTAGACGGTTCTGTTACCGTCCGATTACGGTACTCAGCTTGATTGGGACAAATCTAATGAGAGCCAAGCGGCGTTGCCGGGTTGACATATGAAAATTTCTTCATACTATCAAATATTGCAAAAGAGCGAAATTAGACTCTGATCCTAACGTTTTGCATATATAAAAATCATTACATCAATTCACAGTTCATAAATATATTATATTATTATATTAAATATGATATTTTGTGTTCATAAGCTTGCTTGTTTCGCTGATGTTTTGTGTTCATAAGCTTGCTTGTTTTCTTAGTTTTACTTAGAAAAATGCCTAGTTTGGCAACTTTGCAATGCGCTTAGAATGTGACTATGCGGCTTCAACGCGAAAAGTAAATAGCTGCGTCCCCCTATTGTTTTAACGTCCTTGGTTATACCCGAGAATAGCTACCATAGAGAAGCGACACAACCTGTCGCCACCTTTGATGTTCGGCGGGTCATTATTTGGTGACCTTGAATCGGCTTGAACTGACACGCATCCACAATAGAGCAATTCCACGACCATAACCTCAAACGTCGTGATCAGCTGATGTTCGGCGGCCGCACGTGGAGTTTGATGGTTTGACATTTGTCCACAATAACCCTGCGCATGCTTTATGAAAATCGGTCCCTGCTGTGTCGCTTCTCTTTGATGGCTATTCTCGGGTTATACCACGGCTCAACAAGTAATCAGCTGTCAAGGTTTGTGGATGCTTTGCGCCGATCCTTTTGCGCACCGCTATTTTGGGTTAGATATGTTCTGATTTCAACAGCGGCGATACGGCAGGGTCATGGCTATCTGGGTTTTATGTTTGACGAGGCGTACTCACAGTGGTAGTGTCACTACCAAAAGAGCTATCATTCGAGCTGTTTTGCGTTTTGCACACAGAGTTAACATCTATAGAGGGAGTGTAAACAACAAAATGCACAGGTCGCTGACCAGCCAACATATAACGGAAATTTTGACAGCTTAAGGGCATTACCAGTGCCGTGCGACTTTATATTAAAATTGGATGTTCATTAATAGATTCAATTATTACTGTGATGTTACAAACTGATACCAATAAGTTGTATTAGTATTTAGCTATACTTAGAGAGTTACTCTTATTATAATTTCATTGTAACAGTTGATCATTTATTATTACCATGAAGTGTTTTTCAAAACATATCTAACAGTGTTCTGAAAGGTAGCCCGTTGGAATGGCTGCATCGTGTTTTTACTTCAGCAATAAAATATAATAATTGCATTAGGTAATATCTAGTTCTATAAAATTCTCATAGACAGATTTTCTGTAAGTAAATGTGGCATACATTTTTGCATTTCACGTCGTCAAATAGTTTAAAAAATGGAATTTGGAAAATTCATGTTGATGGACATGAATGTAATGCGTGTACTTACCACCTGGTAAAGAAACTGTATAAGGGCGATAGGTAAAAACAATAAATAGTATAGATTACAGATATGTATATATTTATTCACATGCAGTAATAACCTATTCCTTACAAAAAACTCAATAATATAAATACTTAACCCGTAATATGCTAAATAAAGAACGGACAACAATATTGATAAATAAACTAGTTCAGCGGTAACAGATACAATAATATTTAAGCAACATGAAAGTCATTGAAAACTAAACAGTTTACTTTTATTATACTTTTGGAAACTACAACAACATAGCCGCAGTATCAGAGGCATCGTTATTAAAAAGAGTGGAAGATTCAAAGTCAAACAAGGTTGTATAATGAAGCGGCATCGTTAACCTGAAGGTATTACTTATACATCTATCAGGAATGATATAACGAAAAATTAATTTCTTGGTTTTCCTGTGGTAAACTGCCGTTGTACAGGAACTAAGTTATGAAAACTTATGAAAATAGGAAACTTCAAGCAATGAATGACACGGAAATTATTTGAAATATGATCGTATTTCTAACGCAAAAAAATAATCGTACCTATAAATATGTATGATATATTTTTTCAAAATTAACTTTGTTAGGATTGAAAAATGGTTATAAAGAGATCGTCATACCTATGGTCAGCAAATACCATAGAAATATTTTATGGAAAACACTGCATGGTACGATTTATGATTATGTACTGGGCTTTACTGATATCACTTGTAAGAATATTCCTGAAACTGGAGTGAAGTTATTGTTGTTCCCAGTTATCCCCATATTTTACGCTACTGAAAACTAAAACAAAATCTATACTCACCTATGATAAGAAGTGTTCACCGATTCGTCGCTATTACAGCAACTATGTACTTTTTTTGTTGTCTTATCATGCAATTATGACAATATTGTTCATAAATAATTTAACTCACACCACAAATAGTCACAAAGTCAGTCAAATATACACTAAAATCACAAAAATCTCGACACACGCAATAACCACAACTACAATGACAGCCACATGACATCTTAAGGGCACGCCGATTGTAGGTTGCTAGATTTATGACATATTAGAAGTTATTGCGACATTCCGCTACGAAATTTACCATTTTTGAGATTTCATTAAATCAATACAAATTATCTTCACGTAAATCAGTTACATTGCAAGTATATTGGAACGTATAGTTAAATACCCAGTTAAATACTTTGTGTTCAAACTGCGGAAACTGCCAGATTTTGAGGAAACTGGCAGCCGACGAAGAAGAGTGGCAATAGCGCTATAGATGTTGGCTGGCCAATATTCAAATTAGGCTCCCTCTAGAGATGTTAACTCTGTGGTTTTGCATATATGGATACGGATAGCAGGTAAATTGAAAGCTGGACTTCGAAAAGCTATAAGCTTTTTTGTGTTCTCTAAACAGCCCCCAAGGCAAGAATTAACATTTATTACTACAGATAAGATAATGACAACTACTTATGGTGATTTTGAAAGTCTCAGAAATGAGACTTTATTCAAAGCCTTTATTTTGAAGAGTTTTATCATGAGAAATTGTAGTAGAATACCTTGTCAAGTGATGGTTTAATGAATTACTGTCGTGATTTGAAGGCATTCAAATTGTATTTTTTATGTTGTTCTTAATGTTTAGCTCCCTCTTTATACCACATGTGTTGAGGATTATTATTTTAATTCTGCCCTTTCGTACTGATAACACCTTTTTCCACTCCTCTCCTGTCATTTTTAAAGAGACTATCCCAAAATGGCGTCGATGATGTCAGATATTTGCAACATGTCATCACAAATGGACTGACAGTGAGTAAGACAGCTGATTGTTTATTGAGCCATGGTTATACCACAGCATAGTGAACAACCAGCATAATATCTCTGAGGATTTCCCATATAAAAACGGTTCCCACAGAATCTGACCTTGGGATGATTTTACGGATGTGAAGCTTGGGTAGAGATGCGAAAGCGAAAATATCGATACCGGTACCAACTCGATATTTTTTATCCAAATAGGCGCGTTTGGTTCGTACAGAGTATTTTTTGCAACTGATTACACCCCTATATTTATAAAATTATTTTCGATACCGATACAAAAGTATCGATAAGAGCTTGGAATGCCTCAAAAAGTATCGATGACAAAAATACTCGATATTAGTGCAGAAGTATCGAAGTATCGTTAGCATTCCTACAAAAAATCTTCCAAAAGGGGGATGCGTGTGTAGTGTTACCGCCAACCTGAGTTATTGTGCTGGTTGTTATACTTTATAACCCTTAACCCAGGTCTCTTAGAACTCGTTAATGACGACTAGTGTTTAGGATAGATAGCGATGTTAATTCCAAGTGAGTGAATGTTCAGATAAAGCCGTTTCTAATTGGCAACCAAACTCGTTATTAGCCTGGAAAGTGGGTTGCCCAGACAAATGGCTCTCCTGCCAAGTAATCCGCGTTTCGCAGTAAAGAATTATCGAATGTCTTTGCCTCGGAATTACCAGATAAGCGGCAGCACTAATGGTTCGTTGTGATATATCTCAGAGCTTTCGTAACGTCTACTTGATTTTATTTCTTGTATCGAGGGTGTGACTCCGTTTTTTTATTCCTAAGTAGCGGAACAATGAGGAATTGGTATCAGTTAGACATGCTAGTCTACGAGGAATACTCCAAAAATCAAACAACTGCTATACTCAAACCAACCACGGTAGATGCAAAATCTTCCAAACCGGAAGGATTATAACTATATTAACATACACTAAATGATAGATTAAACAAAGAACGATGATGTTTATCTATAAAATTTTAGACAACATATTAGCACAATATTTAACTATCAATTTACAATATCGTTATGATATACAGTCATAACACATGGCAAAAAGGGCATGCACATATACAGCCCAACAGCCTCATGATTAGTAAGAACACTATAATATTTGATCGTGAAATTAATGAATATAGTAAATTATCGGACTTTATTATAAAAACAGCGTCAAGTCTAAGGGTCTTCAGGGAGCGATTAATTGAGTTATTTAATCAAAATCAATGAATATAAATCAGGATGCTTCAACGTGTGTTCCTTCTTGTGAATGTATGTGGTTTTTTGGATGTCTATATATGATTTATAGGTGGAGATTAATTCAGTTAGTTTCTTAGATAGTGTGTCAATATTATCCCATTCAAGTGAAGCGTCATCTATAATGCCTAACATAGAAACACTTCCATTGGAATTAGATCTGATATTATTTCTTGAGACTTATCCCTATTCAGTTTCAGGCTGTTGGAGCAGACCAAAATTCTATACTGCTACAGCATCATTAAGGACATCTATGTTTGAAATCAATTTGGTTAATATTATGTCATCTGCAAAGCACACAATGTCCACACGAAACTCATAGTGAAATATGTCGTTCACATAAAAAATAAATAAAAAATGAGCCCGAAATAGACCCCTGATGCACAAATAACTTAACTATTTTCAAGCTCCAAACCACAGTCGCCAGAAAGGTTAAATAAATGTGGAAGAGTATAAGCATTAAAAATGATAATGCAGATCTAATTATGTCACCGTTCAATCCATAAGCTTTCAGGTTAAAGAGTTTTAAGGGAAATGTAGCTTCATAAACGTCTGCAGACGTAACAGGTGATATGTAAAAGAATTTCCAAGTTCCGTCAGTGTTTTCAAAGTATCCATTGCATCTTCATGACTATCAGGCAACTTCTCAAGAACTCACAACTGATTGATGAGTCTATGTATACGTTACTTGGTTTTATTGCCAGTACCGATCACTAAGTGTTTTGGAAATATAGGTACTTAGTATATATATATATTTACTCAGAGGAAGTAGCCACAAATAGTACACTTGCTACATAACGGCGTTTCACTAAAAACTGAAAAAGGAAGATAAAATCCATGAACAACACTGGGCCAATGGCGCATGGCATGTTTTATATTTTCGTTTGGCACATTACGTCCTTCAGTATCCCAAATTGTATGTTCTCTTAGATAAAAATGCTAATTTTATTTAATTTATGGCTGTACATTTAGATGTGTTTCAATAAAGTTGAAAAGTACTCATCCAAAAAACCGATAAATAGCAATAGCCCATAAAGCCCAGTTATTTAGAAGATAAAATATTCAGCAGGATGTGCTCATGTATATTTTTTGTTATAAGACACAGTAGTCAGCAAGCTAGTTAGTCAGTGAGATATATTTTTCAGCCTAGAGATAAATATTGTGTAAGTATTGTGTAGCATATGGATCTTACCAACTATGTCCATCTTTGAAAAGAGCAGTTTCCTCACGTATCTGGGCTGCGTCAGCGTGTCTATTTGAACAGTCAGCAAAGTATCTTGGAACCATGCTTTTGACTGTACAAGGTCAATAATTATCAGACTGCTATCGCAATCTTGCATACAGTTACACATGGTTTTATTAGTGAGAGGATCTCGAAGTGTTTTCAGCATCACTGGAAGTGTGAAGGAATTAGGAATATTACCCGTTTTATACATATCACTAAAACTGACAACCAAATGTTTTGGAAATTACTTTTTTCAATCTATCTATACTATAAATAACTTTGTTATGGAGGTTTATTATTGGCAGTATAGTTTTCTTTCTAAAAGCGTTAGTATTAGTTGTTAAGTCGTCCTTCTCTCAGAATAAATCCACTTGTTTCGGTATTCAACTCAAAGATATCTGCACCAGCCATAGATATTTCAAAACATCTCTAAACCCCAACAAGCTTGATTTAATGGACAGAGGACTGATATAGTTATTGGCAATAAAATACTTTGGTACAAAAATCTGAATGCTTACCATCAAGCTTTGCAATACACAGCATTCCTTGCAGGTTGCAAATCGGTTCGTCTGAAACAATTTTAATTGAAATATTTTACAAGGATACTAAAGGAAAAACGTTCCTACATGAATTCACTTGTAATTTAGTTACTTTAACATACATTTTGAACCAATCTAGATGGTTGAATGTCAGATGCAGTAGTTATGCCACAAGGAGGGCATTACTTCTGCTACTCTTATTAGATGAGCAGCACTTCTGTTATAAAAATAACCATTACAATAAGAATTATTCGTTATGGTTTGCATTTCCATACTACAGTCGGAGAGGTAGCGTCAAATTTCCATGGGCGATTATATCGAGAATTCACAGTTTCTTGTATAAAGTTGAAAATGTATGTTAGGTGACGCGACTCCGTGGCCTAAGATTTTGAGAGTCTGCGTAACTCGTAAAAAAATTCGGGTTATTTTACTGAAGTTGAAAATTTGCATACAGTTAGTTGATGAAATTTTCATCACGAGAAAATATGTTAGTTGCAAAATGTCTGTGTCATGTTAGCTGCGCGCATGATTTTGTAAGGGGTGTATCAACGAAGTGTCTTATTTCAGATAGGAGAAAATGTCCGGAATTAAAAATATAGAGGGAAGTAAAATTTATGTTACAAAAATATTTACCATTATATAAGGTGTCCAATAAATGTGATATTTAGGGCCATTTGCACCACTCACTCTTAAATCTGCAGTTTAGCTAGGGTGTACCTTAGAGTTAACCTGAACCTTAGCTTAAAGCGATTTACTGGGGTTCCTTTTAATGTAATCTTAGTTAAGCGAGCTTACAATTTGGCATCGCCGGAATTCTAGGGAATTTTAATTTGTACTTCTGAAATTTCACTTTTATGATTTGACGTATGTCGCAGGTCCAGCTATGTTTTGTGATCGCGTCCACTCTGCAGCCTCAATACTCAATATACATATATGTTTTGTGTTCGCATTTCAAGACGCAAAGTCGTTGATCGCAGGGCCCCGCGGAATAACTGTATTAACTGCGTTCTCAAAAATTATTTCATTATTAGAACAAAAAAAAATGGAGGACAAAGATAAAAAAAGGGGGCCAAATTAAACAGAAAAAGAAAAATCAACTACACCAAAATATGCATGGCCAGTCAGCTTCGTCACTCTGAATCTTTGAAAAAAGGTTAATTCATCGAGCATATTGAAATGGTTCAGTCGGTCTTCAATTTGCCTAGGTATCCCTGAAATAATTAAATTCACTTCCGCCTACTCATCATCATGTGTTATTAAATTATTTCTGAATAAATCCATTTTTGCCTTGCGAATATCGAAAAAAAGCTGAAAGGTTTTCAGGTTATATCATTAAGTATCACCTTAAGCCAAAGAAATCTTCGGCTTAGTTTGATGTCACACTAGGTAAGGCTTAACACAGATTTTGTGGACCGTGCAAACGAATTTGACAGTTTAAGCGCTACTTAAAGTTAAGGTTCACTCACGGGCCTTATCAAAGTAATTTTTTTATTAGATGTGTGGTATATCCTTGGTCAATAGTGTCAGTTTATGTATCACACATAATACTTAAAACGAACCATTTAGCGCAAATCATTTTTATATGAGTAGATGTTAGAAAAATTTGGGATATCGCAGCGTGTATGAAACTTAAAAGGCTCCGACTTTGCGATGTGACTAAGCATAAAATGTGTCAGCCTACGTAGTACTGACAAATTATTTTTGTACTTATTGAAATCAGTAAATTAATTGAGGAAACTTCAATCGCAGGTTTACTTCACCACAAAAGCTACAGATACATGTATTTGTATTTATAATTCTGCATTTAAGCTGGAAGTATGATTAAACAGCTTTGATGAGTTTTTGTGTAAATTACTGCTCACATTATGCGGCTGTTTGCTATGTACTTAAAAGAGAAAGCTAACTTGTTTGACAAGCATTTGGACTTATCAGTTGTAGTGAATTCTTTCTATGAATTATAAGAAAAAGGCAGTTTACCACGTTACAAAGTGGCAATCATTTCGGAAAAGGTATATGACCTTATATGAATGATTCTGTATCTCAGTTTTAAAATTATAGAAGCATTTATGAAACCGTGTTGTGATTTTTTGCTTACTAGTCCTCCTATAGTAATACGGGGTACAGTCGCAGTGACTGTGGCAAATCTGGATCCTGCAATCGGTCCGGCACATGCTGTAGCTGTACACAGGGCTATGTACCAAACCTTGCGTTTCCGAGTTGAGTTTGCAGTACCGCTGACCGATAGACAACTTTCTGACGTCTTCAGTGGTATGAACGTTGATAGTGTTGACCTTAACGGTTGTCGCTTTGGCAAAGTAGCATGTGGTGTTCTTGCTTTCATAGTTCACCACGTCATTGGGAGAGTGGACGTATAACTGAAAATCGATGATTTATTCCTTTACATTCAAATCAGGTTAACAAATTTTTTAAAAAACAATAACATAATAAGTCCCTTTCAGTTTGGATTTCAGAAACAAAAAAATACTTCGGATGCAATTTTTTTCTACTTTGTAAACTATAATTTAAATAAAAATCAAATTTCAGTGGATCTGTTCTGTGACTTTTCTAAAGCGTTTGATTGTGTCAATCATGATATTTTGATCAAAAAATTGGATAAATATGGTTGTTCTAAAGTAGCACTAGAATGGTTTACCTCTTATTTGAATAATTGCTCTCAAATTATCAAATTCTCTAAACATGTAGTTTCTCAAAAATTGAACATACGGGATGGTGTACCACAGGGATCGGTATTAGGTCATCTTATTTGTGGTATACATTACAATACTCTGGCATGATAATGAAATACATGTCTTAAAAAAATTGAAAATGATATAAGTGTAATTAAGAGGTGTGACAGCAATTTTTTATCCATTAATATCTCGAAAATCAAATTCATGACTTTTCATGACTTCCAAATGCTTACCTGACGTGATCTACTTAGACAACGAACAACTACGTCAAACATACAGCATGAAGTTCTTAGGTCTAACTATTGATCAAAAATTGAATTTTATTAATCATATTGATAATATAATTGATGAGTTAGCTAAAGTAACTTACACACTAAGAACAGTTAGAGAAACTCTTGGAAGAAACACCACCAAATGCTGTTATTTTGCATTATTCCAAAGTAGGTTGGGTGCATCCCATTTTGAGGTGTCTGTTCACATACCTACTTAAATAAATTGTTAATCTTACAGAAGCGAGCAGTTAGAAGCATCGCCAAGAGTAGACCTAGAACTTAATTCAAGCCACTATTTTTTGAATTTAAAATTATGACCGCAATTGCACTATTTATTTTGGAAACTACATCAATTATATTCAAAAATCAAACAAAATTTGAAACCATAAATATAGAATTTAGTATAAGACAAAAGAATGATTTGAAATTAATCACCCCCAAATCATCACTAATTAAAGACTCAATTATGTACAATGGAGTGAAGATTTATAACAAACTTCCTCACTCTTTTAAAATTCAAAAAGATTTGAAAGTTTTCCGTAAAACACTTATATTTATCTATCTCTCTATCATTCTCACCAAAAACAAAAAACTAGGTCGCCGCGGAGTGGAGCTTTAATAATAATATATACTTATAAATGATAAATAAATTTTGAGGCCCAGGCAGCCTGACTCATTGCTTCAGAATTTGTTGCATATGACCAAAACCTCAAAATATCATCATTCTTCAATGAATCTCTTTAAACAAGAAACTTCTGCACCTAATAAACATTCAAATGAGCTCAATTAGCATTACTTACGTTATACTCTCCCATTATATTTTTTGTAACTCTGATGCTCATAGATGTTTCTTTGGTCATATTGTAGAGAATCGGTTGAAACTTCCTTTCGTAAGACTTGGAGTTGTTGAAGTAACTAAAAAATATGGCCTTGAATGTTATATCGGTGTTAAAAACATATCTCAACTAATCGAATCAATACCTCTTTTGATCTACCAATGGAAGTCAACTTAGCTACTTAAGCTTTTACAAAAGGCCGTCTTTTGTACCGATAATTTTCACTACCTTTGCAGAAAGAGTAGAGAGGCTTTCACGAAATAGATAACAAAAAACTAGTTATAGTTAGATACCTTCGCATACTGAGAGGTTATGCTACATCTTCTTGATTAATTTGCCACTCAGTTTAGATATTCTAACCCGCCCGTGTGGGAGCGGGTTAGAATATTTCCCATAGTATATCCTGCGTGTCGTAAAAGGCGACTAAAATGAACACCGAACTACTGTCGGTATAAACAGTAACCTCGTCTTAACCAATAGCTTCGGGTGGACGAGTTGAGAAGAGTCAGGACACCTTCTTGTCTTTGGGTTGACAAATTGCCCCTAAAGGCGGATGAACCAGTAGATATCATCTGGTCAACGGCATGAGGATGCAGAAAGCAAATGGGAAACTACTGCATTAAAGATCTTAAAGGTATCCCAAGGGAAACTCGTAAAATGTGTAAATGCATATTACGAGTTCACAACATGTCTGTTAAGACATTGTGACTATGATGATGATTAGAAGATTGCAGGTGTTAAAATGGATGTGGGATTTATGGAAGGTTGTCACGTGTATTTGAAGATAGGGGGGTTACAGGTCTTTGTAATGGTCCATTTAGGTAGCCAGCTAGGTTACCTGATTTGACTTCTCTTGATTTTTACTTATAGGGTTAGATCAGAAATAAGGTAGTTATACTGATATGGAAACAGGATTGCTTAACGGAGTGTGGTGACCAGTCCAGAAAAGCTTGTCGACAGATTAGTTGAAGAAAGCGACAATTGCTTAATTGAGAATAATTTATACATTATTCTTCTTTGAAGTACAGAACACACTGATAATTGTTTAATAAAGACACTGTGTGTCGAAACGATCGTCACAAGTTTTAAATAAAAGTGGTGATCATTCATCGGAAATACTTTGTGTATTAGTATGGATCTCCATCAAGTAACGACCAACTCCATCGACACTGATAATGATTAAAAAATATTTAAGGGGATGTAGGAGAAAAAACATTAAATTTAGGCATTCGCTAAAGATAATGAAAGCCGTGATAAAAGTGTGTGCTCAACTTGGTGCTTTTTTGTTAACTTCTTGGGAATATCTCGTAATTCGATGAATTTAAGTTCACTCGGAGATCATACTAAACAGTGAGTAAGTAAATCTAATAAACGCTATAGGCACGCAAGTTTTCTATACAAAAGCCTAATAAAGTAGGTGCAATATTTGAACAAGTCGAATTGACAGTAAATTCAGTACAACCCGATATGCCCCCATCTTGCAGATAATAATGATAATATAGATGCCAGAATGCAAAAGGCAATCATCCTTGAGGTTCCTTCATCTATTTAGGATATATGGTTCGAGGATCCAGTGATTGCTCACGTCACGGTGTTAGGAGTAATCACTGGGTAATGTAACAGGAGCCCAGTGTATTGGAGCCTAGGCTGCACCTTTTTTGTTTTTAACTAATAATAATAATAATCAATACTAATACACCAAATACATTTACGCTATACCTAAAACAGTTCGGCCTGGATAAAATTTTCCACATGACTGCGATTCTGGAGACATGTAGTATTGTCCGATCCTTCCCAAATTTAGAATAATAATAGGTCAGGTGTTGACTTGGCATAGCCCGTTAATATTTGTTAGTACAGCAACCATGCGACAAAATTCAGGAATGCAGAATAATCTTATGATTATTAGGTCTTTATTTGTAGTGTTTTATAAAAGGGCATAGTTTAGCCATCAAGCTGTCCAGGCTTAATCTAATAAAGCTGTAAATCGATTTCGAACCCTCCACCCCGCACATATAAGTTGAAACTTTAAGTATTATCGGTATATGGAAGCGAAGCATCCACCAAATGTTCATACAGTAACGTACTAAGCTCAATGATCATACAAAGCTATTGAAATTGAAAATTTCGTTACAAAACAAAAAAAAGACAAATCTGAAAAGAACATTTTTACATCAAGATATACAGGGTGTTTCATAAGTTGGGACTTTTTTCCATATAGTGGATAATACTCGGCAAAATGAGTGTTTCTTCCTAGTAACATATAAACGAAATATTTATGAGGAAACAAGATACTGACCATGAAAGATATCCTCAATTCTAAGTCCGTCCCTGGGAAATGGCTCACCATGTCATAATATCACAACAAATAGGGAGCGGTAGCGGTGCCGATACCGGTGAGAAAACACTAAAATAGGCTGTTCGTCATACGTCGCGTTGCTGTGGCATAGTGTATGAGAGTGCTTGACCTGTTACATCTGACGATCGGACTTTAAAAACAACAACAATGGCGCACGCTTATAACAATAGTGAACTGGTGGACATGATTTTAATGTACGGCACCTCGTCGATTTGTCTTGCTCGTGCAAAGAGCTAGAGACATAGGATGTCTGAATCCACATCGTGGTGGCACGCTGGAAGACCTCGACAATCTCGTACGGTCCAAATTGAAGAAGACATCGTAAATCGTACTTTTACCTGTAAGACGCCTGCGACAGGACCGCACTTACAACTTCGTAGCAACCAAATATTGAGTACTTGCTTGATTTTTTTTTAACTGTTTTGCTGCTGGTTCACCGTGCATTAGCTTTGCCGTTTCAAGGGCCGTTGCTTCTAAAGAGGAAAGTTCCACCTTTTAGAACACCCTGTAGACTAATAATGGAGTTTATTCTGAGGGATCATGCTTTCCCTCAAAATTTCCAAATAAAAATTCCAGTTACCAGTACAAAAGGTTCTATCCAACGGTTAAGATTAATCACCCTATATGCTACTTACTCTGGCGTATAGTAGATACCAACATAAGGATTGATAACAGCACACAGTCCGACTTCAGTGAAAATAGGCAGGATTGGCCTACTCTCGTCCGAAGGATAGAAGGTTCCTTGCTCATTAATCACGTACGTCGCATTCAATAAGACACTAGCATAATCCTTCGGCTTCAAAAATTCTGTTTTATGTGTGAGTAGGTAACGCTCTATGGTATCATAATCCAACGTATGCATCTGGCTGACGACGTTCATATAAGCCTTCGTTGTCTCATTGAACTCGATTCCTTTCGACCTAAAACGGATGTTTGTAGCAATTTTGTTGCACAATTGAATAAAATATTCTTAAGGCCAGTAGTATAATTTTGTTCATCAAGGTATTCAGGTGTCCCTCAATTTTGTAATGTACAATAACAATACAATCACAAAAAAAGAAGATAACCTGAAGCATGCTGGCTGTAGCCTGAAATGCATTTCTTGTAGGCCTATTGGTTATTTGACAAGAACTTATCTATCAACTTTAAAGACCGTTTGCTGAAAAGTTAAATTTAAGCAGAGCTCGAGTTCCATTCAACTTTAATCATACATTTCAGTAAATATCAACCCGCTGCATTTAGCAAACATATAATAATAAAGCAGAACTGGATTTTTTTACAATGCTTTTATATGTTCATTGCATATTTTCAAATTTATATCTTAAATTGAATTTGAGAGCACGAGGGTCCCCTCAGCCTCCTCTTAGACTGCATATTTCCAACCACTAAGTCCCAGCGCTTCTGTTGCTCATTGGTGATAGCTATCAATATCATGTTGGATGATATACCGTATTATGCTGGTTCTGGCCCACTGTTGCCAGGTCTACTGAAATTTCACTAGATCTAGTGAATTTTCTGTAACTAGTGATTTAGTGAAAGCTTTTATTAAAATATCATATTCTAGTGATTTTTTCACACTGACATTTTGCGTCACATATTTTGTTATTTTAAATATCTTGACCTTAAAACACGTCATCACGATTGCTTGATTATCGAGCGATTTCTTAAGACGAATCCATTTTTAATCAAAACTTGAAATTTTCTTTTAAAATTATACTATTTTGAGACCTTATACCGAAGTTTTGGTCAACCGATCACTTTTCATGACTAATCATGATGTATTCAGCAGACTATTCAAGTACCCATAACAAAAATTCTGAAGCAAAATTTTTGCCGAATGCTCTGTTGAAACTTTTTACTCTCGGAGGTCCATTATGCTTTTAGAGCTTGAATGCAATCTTATTGCCTATGTTTACCACATTTACTAAATGTTTATGGTACCAATGGATAACTAGAGGGATGGGCATGTTTTCACCGCAAGGTGCACGGTTAATTATTTGATGACTTTTTAAGATAAATTCATTTTTCTGTAACGTTTCTTGAATCCACTATTCAACATTTGCTGATTCTGACACTATCTCGCGAAGTGTTTGAGACATGATTACCTACTTTCTTTTAGTCCATAATGACGTACCTAATACTATATCTTTTAAAGACTAATACCAAAAATTCCAAAATCTGACAATATAATTTTGTTTTATTAGTTTTCGTTTGGAATTCAGCATTTTATTGAAAATCTCTAAAATTCAATTTAAACTGGAAACTATTAGAAATTGGACGTGGTCAGTTTATTAGCTTACCACCTTTACTATGCTTATTCTGCATATTATATAGTTTGAGTTGATTTTTGTATATTTACTAAGATGTCACTAAATATGTCTTTAGGCATTTTCATTTACACCCCCCCCCCCCTCCCCCTAGCAGAGGCAGCAAGGGAAATCCAATCTAGTGAAATTCTAGTGATTTTTTTAAACGTCATCTAGTGAATTTTTGAATTTTGATCTGCCAACACTGTATCTGGCCCGATGAGAGGGAGTTTTGTGCCTACTGGAAGGCTATCGACTACCAGGTTCCACGGTGTCGGTGACAGACCGCAACCTTGTGTACAACCTATCTGCGTCTTTATCTCCCGTGTATCACCACACAAGGATGCTTTTTCTAGGTATGTAGAGGTAGATGAGTTATCTGTTATTTAATCAAGAATACCAAGGGTGATCAATCAAACAGCTAGTATTAAATGAACCACTAAGGGCCGGTTTCTCAATGGCTGGTTAAATAGTTATCTGGAAGTTAACGGGTAACTGTTAGATAAATTGTTTAAACAATTGAAGAGTTATATCCATAGGAACGCTAACTGGCAGCTACCTATCTGACACTTTTAACTGGACATTGAGAAACCTAGAACCTAAATGGTATACATGTGGGATACAATTTGGCTTATCTAAGAAACTAGGTTTTTACTTGAACATATCCTTCAAGGCTCCCTCGTTCAGCTTTGACTGACAAATTGTAAGGCTGGGGAACTCCGCCAACCAATCATTGCTATTCAGTTCGACATTTACCACACTTGGCCTCTTCCTATAGTGAATATAGATTCCATAGCTCTTGGATAGCCCGAATGTAAAAGCCCCAGCTATGATGCCCATCCACAGAATCCTGAAAGCAAAATCTTCAACATAGTTGCACTTTAATTGTTGGTAAATGTTTGCTTCTTATTGTTGAGTACGTCAAGTTGTATGGCTCTGCTCTTTATTTGATGATATGAGCTAAGTCAGGCAAAACGCAGGAGAAAACTACATTTATTAGACGCTTCCTGGTGTCCTCAAGCTGCAAAAATTGGTCGCCAAAACACCTAAGGGTATTTTTTGTGGCCAAGATTGACTACACTTCGGCTGTCCCAAGGAAAAACACAGTATGTGCATTTTTTTCATATATTGAGCTTTTGATGAATTTGTACATACTGGGCCATGATCTATCTGTTTAAACAGTCAAAACTTCAATACATGCCGAAATAACGGAGATTCTGACTGACAAAACCCAGTGTCTACACAACAACAATAATTATCAAAATTCCAAAACACAGTATCTGCGTGCCAGCTAGACATTAAAACACAGTAAATGCACCAACCAATCAGGGATCATCATCTTGTAACGGCCATTGTAGATGCTGTGTTTTAACATTTGTTTTAGTAGGGTTTTAGTTTGTCTTGGCGGCTTAAACGGTAGTATTTTTGGGAGGCTAACTTGGACAAAATAGGCAATTAAAGGTGCCTACTGCGGTATAAATGCAGAGAAAAAATCTACTATAATCGGGTATCTAATACCTAAAATGGAAAACATTAATCATCGTGCGTTTTGGCTAAATCTGAGCAATCGTGTGATCTGAATCATCATCATTTTAGTCACAATGTCTTAACAGACATGTTGTGAACTCGTAAAATGCACACGGGGGAGCCAGGTAGTAGTAGAATAGAAATCAGGCTATCCAGCGCCAGCGTTAGAATTTAATTTTTGTTAATTTTTAGATTAGGACCTATTGTTTCATAATATGTGTTTTATCAAAAACTTTTTTTAACACACTGTTACTCTCGGCATCAGTTTTTATTTTTTGTACCAATATTGAAATTATTATAAAGGTGATTATATGTTTTGTAACTGCCTGTGAGATTACTTGTGCAATAAATGTTCATTTAGAATAAACATTGTGGTATTTTACTGTGTTAATGCTGTTATTAACTTTCCATGAACGCATACATGCGATATAGTAAAAACACAGCATGTACTTACTGTCTCCGTTAATTATATTTTCTAAAAAATCAAAACACAGTATATGCATTTCTACCTAAAAACCTGTTTATTTCTCAGCATTCTATGAAGTCCATCCATATTAGAGCTCTAATATAACTAAATCAAGGCATTACTCTTTTATTTCACTTAAATTATTAATATAAGTATAAACTTAATTGTGGTCGTTATAAGGAAGGAACTTTCACACCCGATTTCTCAGAATATATTTTTTTCATGAACTGCTATACATAGAACATTCCAAGTCATTCTGCGATCCAATGTATGGTCACAAAGAAAACCAAATTAAGAACGGCCTACCACAAGGATGGGTACTTGCGCAGCTGCTTTCCTTGACACGTGATAATTCTCGTAACAAGGGGATGTTCAAATAAAAACTGAGCGAAACAAAAACATATTTATTTCTATCACAGAGGCCGTCTAGAGCTGCAAACTGGATTCATCAACTATGGTGCAACGAATGTACACTAGTTATACAAATAACTATTTTCACGATTAGCTGGGAATCTAGAAAAATTAATAGTAATATGTATCTGAGTGAGAGGTCGTTGGGGAAAACGAACATCTTGACATCACGTCTTTTTGGATAGCTGCCTGCGTGTTTTCGGTACTGGATTCAGAAATAAATTTTCATTTTGATATAACTCTTGAATTATTGCGAAAAAATAGTTTTGTCATAAAACTTATATACTCGTATGATCTTTCCATTAGTCACAGGATTATTTTGCGTTCAAAACCTCAATTGTGATTTCAATACAAATTATATTGATATGTTTGTGATCCATGACTGTATACATATAATATCTTATTGCCATACGCTAAATAAAAATCCAAGCAAGCTCTTTTGCAGGTTACCTCTCAAGGATATGCCTCTTCGGTGCCACAACATGGTTCATCCCATGGAATGCAGATATAGTGAATCCATATTTGATGTGTTCAATCAACCTTTCATGAAAGCTGGATTTCGGTTTTCTATAACGTTTCATATTCCTGACTGGCTTCGAATATGCGGCCACACGAAACAGCGGTCAAATTGTATCTGAAATATTCAGTGCGATATATGGCTTTACTGCATGATACTTGCTAGCTCGTACAGGGTTAAGCTGTTTAAAATGGTTGTTTGGGGTAATCGCTGAAATTCGTTCTCTAATATTCTCCGTGCCACGCGCTATTTCAATCTCCTCCGTTGTTTCACGTCACAAATACCCTGATGAGATTGCTGTGTACACATACATGACCTCTATCAATATGTGATGCGGTTGTGGATGCGCTTTTTTGTTGGAAAAAATCTGCAGTGTATCAAACTGAAAGGAAAAGCTTTTCTCTTGGTTCATGGCGTTTCACTTGCTCATTAGTAATGGTTATGTTTGATTGAAAGTGAGCCGGGGAACTATCCCTCGTTACACTGCGACCTTATTGTGTATTGTGGTTCACACCTATTTAGCGTTCATCGTAAAATCCACACCTCTTGACGAAAGTAATAGTTGTGCTGACTGAAACTTCATTGGAGTCAATAGATTTGAATAGGTGAATATGAAGGTCTGAAACCTAGCTATTTCAAGTACTAGACAGCAGAAACGACAGTCCGTTGTTTGTACGAGACCTAACTTCCACAGGTAAATGCCCGTCAACAGATCAAACAGAATGCGGAGATCATTTCTGTTCCATTCTATGATCTTCAGGGGGTCTGAACAGATAGGTATGGTATGAACACCATCAAGTTTAGTAACCTGGAGTATTTCACTAATACAGAAGTGCCTTTCTCTCTGCTAAATCTGAGATGCTTTTCCTGGCGATGCCTTTCGCAATTCCCGGGCATGGTTCTGGTCCTATGAACACAGATTTGGTTACCCCTCTTAGGAGTGTGTCTGCCAATACATTGCATTCCACTCCGCTATGACGTCGAACCGCTATGACGCCTGTTAGTTTGTTCCTTGCTCTAAGTTTGTTGAGGAGATGTATGCAGTTCGATCCGAGCCTTGAGTCAACCCGTTTGGAGCTCAGTGCTTTCAGGGAAGCCTGGCTATCTGAAAAGGTTTCATTGAATTCCAAGGGCTTTTGTTAAGCTCCCTGACTCCCAAATCTATGTCTGTATTTCTGCTTCCAAGGTTTACTGGGATTTCAACTCTTGGATTGGTATCAGCTACTCACCCTCCTGTTCACAGTTGTGACTAGGAGTTGTGAATAGCGCAGGATCGGAGGGTGATATGAAAATCTCATTCCTCTTATATTCGTCCCTTCCTGAGAAAAGGACGTTGTAGGATCTCTCCGTGTGCGCTTGGGAACGATAAAGTACGAAATCATTTGGAGTATCATTATGCTGATTTATAATTTCATTCATAATACCCGTTGCCTCTGATCCTAGTTCCTTTTTGCACTGTCTGCCAGTTGATAGCAGCCTGTAAGCGACCATTTTAAATCCCCTTTCTACTTCAATGTGTAGAGAGGTTAAGTTTAGGAGGGTGGTCTTAATTGCTAGACTGATTAGTGAAACAAAATATGTCAATCTTTTGAAAATTTTAAGATCTTATTTTAAAATTAAGACAAGATCAAGACAAGGAGCCGTTTTAGATTTCAACACAAAACAAGGAATTTTATGTCAATACAAAGATATCTTGTCAAGGGAACAAGATGTCTTGAGATATTAGTTTACTAACAATGGAAATACTGAAACGTATTTATTTACGAGAAAGATAACATATTTTAACACAACATAACATAATATACAATAACGTAACATATTTTAATTATTAGAACAAATTTTTACTTTGATTCCCATAAATTATAAATGATAAACCTGATAATACCAAAAGCGCATGATAGATTTGAAATAAAACGCCTTATGGGGTTAGCGCTTAGCCAATTTCTTGACTTTGTTATTGTTAAAGCTGCTCTTTATTATAGCGTTTCCGGAAGTGTAGATGCTGCTGGTCTTTTACTGTCTTATCCACCAAACAAGTATATTTTCCGCACTTTCCATCATAGCCTCAGTCAAGTATTTCTCAATTTCTTGCTACCAAGATTCTAAGTTAGTTGGGTATATTGAACAAAATTTTGAAAAATTGTCTGTACATGTATGCCACAAATCTCTCAACAAAAGTAAAGCAAAATTATGGTGGTATTGCAAGTGGTACATTTTAGGTAACCAGGTGCTGAAATTGAACTCGTCGTCTCTTAAATTGAACCTGCCCTCAGATCTTGATAAAGTAGGGATAATACTATCAGAAAAAGAAATTACCCTCAACTAATGTCTATTTAAGAAAAATTGGTAAATAGCAAAACATAATTAATTTTTTCCAATAATTCCTAACCAGATGTGTAAGAAAATTATGGGGATGAACACTTGAATATTTTCTTTTTTGGTCAAACACCAACACATTTCCAGTGAAACCAAGTGTGACAGTGCAGACACTAAACTATTTTAACTTGGTCTTCAGTCTTGCGTTCAATACAGAACAACGAAAGTTCAGGTTCAATTATTTCAGGTTTCTTAAGTGGTTCAACATGAGCACCTAACTAAAAAATCAACATGACCCCATATTTAACTAAGTTTTTGAATATCATAAATTTTATTTTAGAGACATTCATTTTTAGACCCATTTCCCATAACATAATACATTACTTTGCGCGTTTTCAAACTCAGTAGGTCAAACATTTTGAACTGCCTAGAAGAATCTATTCTAATCTACGTTCTAACGTCATAAAAAGACTGACCGGTTAGTCAAGAAACTCCAAATTCTGACATTACACTTCTGTTCTCTGTTGGTGATTCCAAAGGTTTGTAGATTTTGTCTGAAGTTGCTATATAAGAGCAATAAGATGCCTTTTTGTGCTTCACTAGTCAGCCAGTGAACCACTTATTTGGGCTTGTAAACAGCTTTTTATCTGGTGCTTGTCCAGAGTAGACTCTTCATCGTTAGCAACGTTTCTTGTTAGACCATTGGTTGAAACTTTGTGGGCGCTAGCTTTGTTCATGCCAGAGCTGGATTCTGGACAGGAAAATGGCCCACTTGCCTCTTCAAGAGGCAAGATCGTCTGTACACTTGTTTCCACCCATACTTTCATAGCCTGACATCAGGTTGAAGCAGGTGAGTTACTTGTTCAACTTTTCATTGAAATGGTTCAGGCATCCAAAGGGAATGGGAGAAAATAGATGGCCAAGAAGAAAAAGGGGAAGACCTAGAAGGAGTTGAAGGGATGATATTGAAGGGGCAATGGAAATCAGAAACCTGTTGTGTTTCTATAGACAAGTATGAAAAATGGGTACGGAGAAATGGCGACCACTTTTTAATTTCATCTCGAGGGATGGAATCATTCTCCATCTTAGGGTGCCATACAGATTCGTGCGTAGGCGTTCATCCTTTCTCTCATGAGATCATCCTACTCATTGCAGCCCTCTGTAATTCCTGAAAGTCACTTATTCCTGTCCAGTGACGGATGCTTCTCAGCCATGATAGCTCTTTTTTCCAATTCCTCTTCTCCCACCTTCGATCCTACCTTGAAGAATGAGACGCAGGAGGGGTTAGCGTTCCCCACGCATTATGTAGCCTAGGTAAGCTACTTTTCTCTTCCTTATTACCTCAGAAAGTTCTCGTTCTGCTAACCTAGCTCTCTGGAGAACGTTCTCATTTCTTACATGGTCGACCCAGGAAACTCCACAATTCAAACGCTTCAATCTTCTTTACAATGGCTGCCTTCAGCGTCCATGCCTCCACGCCATACAATAGAGTGGACCAAACATAACACTTCGTCATCCTGTATCTAAGACTGTAGTTCAAATTTTTGTTGGTAAGAAATTTTCGAAGTTTCAGGAAAATTGTCCTAGCCTGTTCAATTCTGCATCTTATCTCCTGATCTGGATCCCATCTTTCCATGTATCCCAGATATTTAAATTTGCTGACCCGTTCGATGTCCCCTCCACTCAAGTGGATTCGGGTGTTTGGGATATGGTTTCTGCTAACCACCAAGAACTTAGTTTTGTTGATATTTATCTTCAGACCCCCCTACTCGTGTGGGGGCGGGTTAGAATATCTCCCATCGCATATCCTGCGTGTCGTAAAAGGCAACTAAAAGGAACCGAACTACTGTCGGTATAAACAGTAACCTCTTCTCAATCAACAGCTTTGGGCGGACGAGTTGAGAAGAGTCAGGACACCTTCTTGTCCTTGGGGTGAGAAATTGCCCCTAAAGGCGGATGAACCAGTAGATACCATCTGGTCAATGGCATGAGGATGCAGGAAGCAAATGGGAAACTACTGCATTAAAGATCTTAAAGATATCCCAAGAGAAACTCGTAAAATGAGGAAATGCATTTTACGAGTTCACAACATGTCTGTTAAGACATTGTGACTATGATGATGATCTTCAGACACAGTCTTTGGCTTAACGCGACTAACGTAGAGTTTGAAGGTCATTCACAGCATGAGTGATGAAATCGTTGTGGTGCCAAAATTCAATGTTCAGAAATGGTTGTAACAACCCTGTATATAATAACTGCTTGATAACACGTACGAACATACGCGTAGTGTTTCAGAATAATTCAGAGCCATTATTATCGTCCATTTTTCCGCCATCAATTATAAATCGTCCCAGTCGTGACATTTCCATTACATGATATTAAAATAAAACATATTGGCAGGACGAGATAACTATGCTGTTATACATTATGCACGTCATCAACAAGTATGTTGCATGTTGCACCAAACGTAACCGTTCTAGTACAGGTGGTAGAACGGACACTTTCCCCACGACTATAACTAAATGTAATCGTTATGAAATAATTTTGCTAATATGGGAAGGAAGCAGTGTAGTCGCGAAAAAATTTGATCTTGAGAAGACATTACTACTGTGACAATTGATCATTTGTGCAAACATTGCACAGTCCACCATCATCTTGCGACTTGGTCGGGTATTGCATGCTATCTCCTTTAGTCTACGGTCTCTCCAGTCACCATCACACAGGTGGTCTATCTTCCTCGTGGCTTATTCAACATCATGTCTCTAACATTTCCTAGGTGTTCATTTTCTCTTAAGGGGATGTCCACTGGAGAACTCTTTTGGACCATCTATTGTCAGTCACTCTAATCACTCTTTATGCTAGACCCAAATCTTTTCCCCGTCCCAATGAATGAATGAAATAAGGAGGGAGGCTTGCTGTTGACCAGAACCACCTGTGCATATACCTACAAGTGGGCCCTTATGCACACCTACTTACCCTAGTTTCTAAGTCTAGCCCTCATCGCAGAGGTAAGGAAGGCCTCCTATATCATCAAGAACTCTTCAACCTAGCATAACCTGCCTGTGGTACCCAAGGGCTTCACAGCGACATATAATGTGTGGCGAGGGCTCACTCTTCCTCGCCATAGCGTGTACACGTTGGGTTGCGTGCAAGCCCCGTCACACACAAGTGACGTTTGAAGGCCCACAAGTAACCTCAGCGGACTTCTGTCCAGTGAGAGACAGAACCGCTCCACCTTGGCCAGCCTCTAGCTTGACGAAGATGTCCGGAGATTCCTCTCTCCATCTCACAAGATGTTGATTTTGCAACCAAACTCCTGTTTTCCTTTTAATTATACCTGCTGCCAGCTCCACAGGTGGCTCAGGACCCAAGAAATTATTGGTCAACCTTGCGAGATCATTCGCCGTTTTATTACCGCAAACTGCAGCATAACTCATCACTTACATAAGTGATGCAGGTATCACTTATGTGAATGATGTCTTCTCGAAATCTCATCCAAGACATTGAAGTAAACCTACAAAAACTCAATGCTTTTAATGCTTACTCGTTTTCAGAGCAGATGGTAATCCGCCTCCGAGACACCTGAATTTCGTGAGTATGAGAGGCACAAGCTAAATTCGCATATATTTCTGCTTGTAATACCGTGGTGTATCCCCTAAGAGAGAAGGAGAGCTTGGATTTTGGCCCACAGACCCCAGCGCCAAAGTCCTTGTTGGTAAGTGAGCCGTGTGTATGCCAGACTGGCTCAAATCAGATTTGTAATTTCATTGAGCAGTGTTTTAATATTGTAAATTCGCAGAAACGCATTTTTGTAATATCACATTTGTCTGTGATATAACATGATAATTTGTGAAATTTATGAGATTTTACACAATTTTAAGGATATCACACTGGTTTTTTACATATATATTTTGTAAAACTGTTTTGCAAGATATGTAATTTCACATAAATTTCTTGTAATATCACTAGATTATACTGTAAACCCATTATACGTTTTATTACAAATTACAAATTTTTTAATAATTTGTTTTGTAATTTTACCTCGTTTTATAGAATCTTATAGTCTTACAAAAGATCTATTATAATAGGTCTTAAGAAAAAGCTGTCATTATAAACATATTTTTATTTTATGTATGAAAATACGGTAACAAAACATTAAAATTCCATACAAAATTAAAAAGTCTACTGTTTTAGTCTCATCGGCTGCCAAAAAAGCATCAGCTTGTTGAACAGGCAAACGTTAACGTGCCAGTTTATTAAAAAAAATATTACTGTTTTCCTACTGGAAGTGTGACTTGACCGTCTTTCAGAGTCAAGATGCACTTTAATAAAAATGTTTGAGTCATTTCCAAAGTTACTGAAACATTTTCTGGACTAATCCGGTTAGAATTGAAATATATGACAAATAGTATTGTTATTGCTTCTTCAAAGGAAATTTCGTTGATGAGCTGGATTTTTTCATTGTAAGCGGAAATTTTCTTTTTTTCCTTCTTCATCTGAGATTAAAGAAAATTTGTTCTTAAAGTAAAATATTATGACTCGAAAACTTTTTCGTTAATTAACCATATCTTATCGAAGAAAAATAAAAATGAGTGCATCCCTAAATAATGGCCATATTTCCAAGATGACGGCTTACCTTGTTTAAATGCACTTTTATCATTTTATATAATGAATCTTCAAACTTCAAACACAAATAGCACCACTACACGTTATATACCGGCACTTCCAAAACAAAATCAATAAAATAACGACCCGTCCGCTGTTTTTCTATTCACACAAGCTGATTCTTCTCACCCGCCAGTGCTACCGTTCTTCGGCAACGCGTAATCTGTACTAAGGGTAAGTGGCCATATAAAGCGTTCTAGTCCAATTACCATTGATACCAACCGAAGAAATCGATTATTTTACTAACATTATTGAAGCATTTTTCTAAAATAATTATGAATTTACAAAAGAAGACTGACTGCAAAAAAAACAAACATTTTGTATAACGACAATTACCTTGTAATTTTTGTTATAAAAATGCAACATGTAATTTTTTCAAATATTTTGTGAAAAAATGAATTATTTGTATTTTTTCTGTAAAATGCTCAACCATTTTTACAAAATTTAGTAAATCTACAAAACTGCTGTATTTTTGTTAAACTTTATCGTGGTTTTACAAGATGACATAGTAAAATCGCTCCGATAGTGGTTGTAATTGTTTTGTAAAAATACCCACTTTTCTTTCAGTGAACAGCGACATACTCTGTTTTGTTGGTATTAAATTGTGAGACTCCATTTTTTTCTTCTTCACGTTTTCTCTTCATGTAATCTATGTCATTCTGATCATCTGCTATAACAACCTGATCATCTGCAAAGTGCAATGCATAAAGCTTCTCACAGGTCAAATACTGGCTAAATAGCACACGTGTTCCGCTATGTTGAAAATGTCAGCATAGATGTCGGAAAATGTGCTGAGTTTGACAATATTTGTTTATAAACTGGTAAGTCTGTAGTGTTTATAGAAACAGTATGATTTAAGATGCTTTGTACATCTATATTACAAACAAATAGTTTTCTTCGGACTGCGGGTTTAACATGTGTGCTGTAATGTCTGGCTTTTCTATAATGGGAAAAGGGTTACCACTACCGTGGATCAGGTAAAAATAGAGAGTTTTTGGACATCCGTTTCCTGACGTTATTGCACGTTATCGGCTATTTGTGCGCAGTTCTCCCGAAATAACTGAATCGACGAATAACGGATAAAGTTTTACGTTAGCTACAGAAGTTTACGGTACGATATGATTACGTACGGTATTGCCAGGTCTAAACCACTATGCGGCAATGAGAAAAGAACCGTGATGATTTTGATAGCAACAATACGTATTCTGTGGTTTATCATTGTACAAAAGGATCAGGTGTTCTTCCGTCAATTTTATTTGACGGTGTTATTCAATAAAAGCTACAAAGTTAGGCGTCTCCGGCAACAGCGTGTTATCATCACGGGACTGAACCATGGTTGTGAAATCTGAAATGTCATGTTTCGGGGATCCTGCATAACCTATTTTTTATTTCACTTGTGATGTGATCTATTTTCTGCTTGTGGTGTATTCTTGCTGCACGTAACATTTCTTAGACATTTCCGAACAAATCGATCATAATGTGAGGTTAAGTTAAAATCAAATATGTCCAATAATTGTTAATGTCAATTGTCAAATAACGCAACGATACAGTTACAAATTTCGGTTACAAAAACTGTACACGAGGCACACGATTATCCGTTATTCGAAACACACTGCGCATGCTCAGGATAATGTTCTACAGATAGCGACATCTCAATTTTTAGGGGCTCAAAAACTCTCTAATGTCTAAATCTATCCCGCAACAGCTTATTACTGATAGAATGCGGTAATATTTTGGACCCTCTATAATTTATAAAACATAGATCTGTGGGGACATATGTGACATCAGATTTTTAAAACAGACTACTCCTACAGGGGTTCGTAGTTGGCGTGTTTACTGTTAAAGTCAAAAGTAGACTAGCCTCCTCGTTGTGCACTCTGAGCAACGTGATACTGGTAAATAGTCTACAATATCGGCTGATGAACACAAGTACTAACTACTGAGATGGCTTTACAGAAAACTTCAAATAATGGTGAATGTGGTGATATTTAGAGAAGTGGCCAAAGCATTCACCATTATTGATATTCTGCCGATTCTTACGTGGGTGCTTTGATAATTCCTAATTCCTTTCTAATTTATTTATTCCTTTACAATAATAAATAGTATTTTTCAAGGCCCTCAAAATAAGCTTTTGTTATAACGATGACCTCTCCATTTGATCCGAACCTTCTGCCTTTAGGCTTTGAAATGGACTTCTTGGAGGGGTCAAATCTATACAGGGTGAGTTTTTAATACAGGCTCGGTCGATAACTCCACTACTGTAGCAGCTAGCGAAAAAAATTGTGTATAACAGTTCTAGCCAAGGATATGCTACTTGCTCAGAGAATATTTAGATTTATACAGGGTGATTCAATAACTACGTGGTGATGCAAACATACATTTTTTTAAATGAGACACCCTATATATTATTCCTGATTCAAAATCTACTAACGATTTCCCTTCTTCCAATATAGGGCATTGTTACATTATACAGGGTATTTCAAAAGTTATAACCATTTTTATATTCAAATCGCTGTCAAACGAACGTACCACCGTATATCAAAAGGTGATGAATCAAAAATAGTTTTTTTACACGGATGGATAAAGAATATCAAATAATATCTAGTTTTAAAATCGGCTACAAAAAAGCGCGCGACGCATATTCGTATACAGGGTGATATAGAATGCAAAATCTAGAGTCTCTCTCTTTTTTTAAATATAACCCCCAATATTTTATTATACCAAAGAATTTATTTTAATATGCTCTTTCATCTTTGTATAGCACTTGTTATGGCCGCATTTATTAGTTTCAGAGATATTTCGATTTTTCTACAAATTTTAAATGTACCTTCTATTTGTTTACTAAAATTTATTTATTTTGAGAAAATACTATCAAATTTTGTTCTCGCTTAACAAACAACTAAAATATAAGGCCATAATAGTACTTGATCAAGTCAAAACACTGAATTAACGGGATAATATAGGTCAAGTTTGTTGAGGAAACAGTTTTATAGACGTCATGCATAATTATCAAGCAGATCTATCAGGCACGCTATGAAATTAAAATTAAACGACACAGTACAAATTAAACGATTCTTCAATCTTTCAAACACAGTAGCTTTAGAGTGCCTCCGTTCTGTATATTGCTGTTCATAGTTCATATATTCTAGAGGCAAGTAGGCAATTTCTCAAGGATTCTCCTGGATACCCTCAATGGAAAAATTAGTTGTTAAAGCTGGTTTTTCACACAGTACGGAATTATTGAGCAGTTTATGAAAACTGTCATTTTTTCAATGCCTATCTGATAAATCTGCTTGATAATTATGCATCATGCCTACAAAATTGTTTCCTCAGCATATTTGACTTCATTATCTCGATGATTTAGGGATTTGACTTCATCAAATACTATCGTGACCGTATAATTTAGTTTTTCGTTAAATAAAAGAATTTTTATCTTACCTTAGACCGCAAAATATCATCTGGGTCAGTGGCAGTTCCAAAAACGCACTCATCGATCTACAATTTGACTGAACTATAATCTTCTAAATAATGCCTTTGTTAAAGATATGTACAAAGATGCTGGAGGATAGAACAGTCTTAGCTCCTATCTCCATTGTGATGAATCCCCTTAAGCACTTTCACGTTATATTACAACACCTAACAAGACTTGAGCGGTCTCCTGTCTAATCCGGGCTCTCAGATACATTATAGCCATCGCCGGCTGTTATAATTAAATTTGGGGTCAATACCTCGTTAATTACAGTTATTGTTAATTAGAGCAGGTCGCCGTAGCTTGCACAGGCAACCGCAATTTATAATTTGCACCCAGTATGTTGGCGCAACTGGATCAACCTGTACACCGCCTGCTATGAGACGTGAAAAATTTATTGACCCGCAAGGTATCCATCATGTGGAATATTATTGGTTCCGGCTCCTGGAAGCCCTGGAACATACTATGTGCATTTTGCATCAGAAGGAGAGAAATCTACGTGGTAGGGGTATTGAAGGAGAGGAAGGATTTTTTATTATTCATAAATAATAATTAATTCATATTCATATTTTGTGCTTCACAGAGATGTCTGAACAAATCCTTTGAAGACATATCCGTCTTGTTTGCACAACTGCATCAACCTGTGCACCTCTTGCTATAAAATGTAAGAATTTATTAACTTGCAAACTATCCATCATTTATTCATTGATATTATTTTTATCTACATCTATTAAGTTAAACAGCCATTACCAAACTGCTTTGAACGGGCCTCTGGTACCAAGGCGTAGTTCTGGGCGACGGATTCGAAGTTAAGTCGACAGGATGACCGTAGCTCAACTGGTCAGAGCGCTGGAGTACCAATCCGGAGGTTATGGGTTCGACTCCCACCGGCCGCCGGCTTTTCCCGACATTTTCTGGTACGAATTTAAACTGTGATATCCACATGCGGATGTAAGCATGACATTTTTTTTTATAGTCAGCCTCCCGCAAAGGCTGAAAGCCTATGGCGCTGTAGAAGCGCTGCGAGAGGATAAGTGTCGGTTCACGTTAGATTTGAAACGCTGCAGGTTGTAGCCGTCGGGAAACAAATTCCCCGGCAGCTGATTCCACAGCGTCGAAGTTCTCCCAAAGAAGGAATGCTGGAGGAGACTGGTTCGGGGAGTAAGGACCTCGACCTGGTAAGGATGAGCTCGCAGAGCTTCTCTAGTGTTCCTGGTTCAAACGGCCTTTGGTGTTATTATCTAGAAGAGCTCACTCGAACATCTTCTGTGATAGAATCTGTAAAACAAGGATAGGTCAGCCACCCTCCTTCGATGTTCCAGGCTATGGAGGTCCTTTGTGAGGTTAGGCGTATCGATTAATCTAATTGCTCTTTTCAATTCAACATCCCCCGCCACAGAGGTATCTCTGTGCTATCCCCGACGAGTGACATCCAGATCAAACGCGGTCGGAGATCAATCTCGACCCATCAAATCACTTGGTCATAGATGCGGGCCGCTGGTGGTACCAGAAGTTGGCGCGAGAGAGTCGTCGGCGGGCGGGTCCATTCCCGCGTAGTTCTAGTCGACGCTTTCGAAGTCGAGTTGACAGAGTGACCGTAGCTCAACTGGTGAGAGCGCCAGAGTACCAATCTGGAGGTCGTGGGTTCGAGTCCCGCCGGCCGCCGACTTTTTCCGACATTTTCTGGTACGGATTTAAATTCTCCGTTTTTTATTTGAAAGAGATCCAGTTTGAGGAAATTTCGTAACAAGGTCCAAAACATACCTACCCATGCGAAGTAATCTTTCCCGGATGTCTAGCGTGGAAGGCCAGTTTGCCCAGCACAATGATTTTGGGCACCATAAGTTGTAATCATTTCCCCCGTTTCTGCAATTGAGGCGTTTCTCGGAAAAACCTCATAAGTCAATTTTTTCCAAAATTTAGATAATGGCATCATAGCATTTTAAACATCCATATACATGTATAGAAATAATTATTTCTCGAAAAAATGTTATAGGTCCCATACTACTTACAGAGGAAAATTGACTTGTTCTTCTAAAAACATCGTAAGTCCATATTCTTTCACCTAATAAAGTCATTTGTGCATTGTGTGCACGATTGGTTGTCGTGCAAACTTGATAACAAAACAGTACAACACAGCACCTGACACTGCTGGTAACTTTGTCACCGACAACGATGATAATATAATAGTGTAGTGGTTGCGAAGACTGAGTGGTAGATATCGGGCTTTTTGGTTAGCCAAAGTTAATTGTTTCAGTTAGTCGGTTTTTGCATTAGGTATAGTTATTCACTATCGCTCTTTCTTTGTTTTTTGTATCGGAATTTATTTTACTTTCATGCTGTTTGTATTGATTTGTTAACCTTTTCTCTTAAAAACCTCATATATTATGTCAATGTCATTCGGACATCCCATCCAAATTTTACGTTCAAATTTCGAAATCATCTAAAAATTTTAGAAGAATTTATGCTGCTGCTGACAATAGATCCATAGAAGGTCAAGAAGGATGAGAAGCAAATCGTTAAAAGGTGAACAAATCTAACAGTCCAAAGGAGAAGCAGCGATGAAATTAGGTTAGCAAAATTTTAGTGTATATTTCAACGCCAATATCTCACACAAGGCCTAGCCTTCGAGGTGGCAATATTTGTATTGTACAGTACAAATAAATGAATGAATGAATGAATATGTCCATGTATTTTTTGAGTTTTTTTCGTATCTGTTTAATAATTAAATAATTGCTGCTTGTGGACGATTTTTGTAATTTTCTCGAAAACGGATCGACCGATTTAGAAAAGTCAAACGCCAAAATAAAGGACTTCGATGTACCTTCGAAACACGCTATTACTAAATATCGCTTGTCGTTTAAAAATTTTAAGCGGACGACCCCGCGGAGGGTACAAGTGTGTGAGTAGTTTTTGGTTAAAAAGTTGTCACCTTACTCAGACATTTCGACATGTCCCGGCGTTGTTTCTTTCAATCAGTGGTTTTCGATACATTTGTGGTGGGAAGTTTTCAAATGAACACCCTGTATGGGGCTATTGATGATTAATTCAACGGAACTTCTGACTACCTACGGGCACTGTTAATACATCCGATGTAACTGCAAGTACTGCATCGGTATCTTAGAATCCCAATATTGCCATTTTTATGTCATCTGTATAGGCCAGATAGTGCTGCCCTTTTCTGTAAAGATTTGCTTTGCTTTCTATTTTTTTTTTCTAATGATTATGCAAATTATTTTACCTTCATTTAGTTCGAACTTGGGTATAGACGTTTACTGGAAAGCGAGTTATGTCTGTGCGTACTTGCGGTAAAACGACTAATTGTCTACATTATCTGATAGCGCAGTTAGCATCTCAGTGCAATTAGAAATCATTTTTCAGAGCGGTAATAGAATAAGAGATGCACATCTACAAATCTGACAAGAAGATTTTTTGATGAAACATCAAAAAGTATTATCTCAAAAGCCAGAACGGTTACAAAACTTTCTCGCCTATTAGCGTGGTAAGTAAGAGTGCTCTATTTTTCAGTTCAACTATGCGGAGTTCAAGAAAATCTTATGAACCTGAAAGTAGTTTATGGTCATTAATGAGTAAAGCAAGATAAACGTCCTTAGAAAAATAAAATTTATTGAGGCTATTTACAGTTAAGTTGACAGTAGTTATAAAATATTTTTACTAAGCATAACTATGATATAAAGCCAAGCAAGGTTGAATCTTCTTCCACTAGAATGTAATGGGGAGTCTCTTTGCATGGCTTCGGAATGTTCCCCTGAAACAAGAAAATGCTTTTAATCGTTATAGTAATTTTAAATTTGAAATAATGGTGACAAAAAACGATTTTAAATTGATAGCCCCCAAATCATCACTTGTTAATGATGTGGATCTGTCAGTGAACGCTGAAAAGACGGAGCTCGTTATGTTCACTAGGAGAAGGAAGATGGAAGGCCTCGTGAGGCCTACCCTTTTCAGAACGACACTTGAATTGTCTCAGTCAGTAAAGTATCTAGGAGTCATACTGGATCACAAGCTGACTTGGAGGCAGCACGTGGATTATAAGGTAAGCAAGGCTCGAAACTCATTATGGGCCTGCAGAAGAGTTGTCGGTAGTAGTTGGGGCCTGAGCCCAAAAGTGGTGCACTGGCTCTACACTACAGTAGTCAGACCGTCATTAATATATGGCTCCATAGTGTGGTGGACCTGTATAAAGACGGAGGCAATAAGAGCCAAACTTAATAAGGTTCAACGTTTGGCATGTCTTAGTATAACCAGTGCAGTGCGCACAACACCTTTGAGTGCCATTGAAACACTATTGAATCTTCCTCCTTTGGATCTGGTAATTCAAGCAGAAGCTAGAAAAACCGGTTTCCGTCTCTGGAGTCAGGGCAGCTGGACTTTTATGAATCCAGGCAAAGGACATTCGGCGATTCTAGCAGAGTTGCAGGAGGATAGTCCTATTTTGTTGGCGAGGAGCGATATAGTTTCTCCTACGCATCGCTTCAATCGCAAATTTACGGTGGTGATCCCGTCAAGGGAAGAGTGGGAGTCTAGGGAAAGACAGCTCATCGAAGGAGGAGGACAGGTCTGGTACACAGACGGTTCACTCGCTAGAAAGGGCTCGGGCTCGGGGGTTTACGGACCCCATACAAGACTTTCATTCCCTCTTGGGGGGCACACCACAGTATTCCAGGCTGAGGTCTATGCGATATTGGCCTGTGTAAATCGTATTCGGGAAATTGACGGGTCTAGGAGGCGGATTACTATCTGCTCTGACAGTCAGGCAGCCATCAAAGCAGCTTGGAAAATAACGTCGGGACTGGTCCTGGAGTGCAGGAGGGCTCTTGACGACATCTCACAAGGTATCACTAATGTGGGTACCTGGGCACGCTGGGGTAAAGGGTAATGAAATGGCAGATCATCTGGCTAGGATGGGATCCGGAAACAGTTTTGTGGGCCCGGAACCAGCCTTAGGACTGTCTGCAAACTTGATTAGGAAAACAACTGGAGAGTGGATCCAGAATCAACACTCTCTGAGATGGAATAACATCTCTGGTCATCTCCGTCAGACACGGGAGCTATTAGCAGGCCCTGCAGAGAGAATAGGACGATTTTGTCTCTCTCTGGATAGGAGTAACTTGAGATTGCTAGTAGGCTTATTAACGGGTCACAACACCTTCAGGCGTCACTTGTTTGTGATGAGGGTGGTCAACGACCCAACGTGCACGTGGTGTGGTGAAGAGGAAGAATCCTCGGCACACATCTTGTGTCGCTGTGAAACCCTGGGTTATCACAGGCAGACTATGCTGGGCTCAAGAACCTTGGAACCAATAGAGATAAAACGGATAGGACCTAAGAATGTACTTGCCTTTGCCAAAAGGGCAGGTCTTAGGAACTAGCACGGATAGAGGCGCAAAAGGGCCCATCGTGTGGCCTATGCACCAGCCACATTCCGTGCTGGATAGCCTCTGGTCCTTATTCATTCATTCCTCACTCTTCTACAATTCAAAGATAAAGCTACGAGAAATGTTATTCTCTCAGGATAAAAAGTGTTACAGAACATTTTCATAGCGTTCTTCAACTTAGCACGCGATAAAGTTATGATTTTTGTAAAAATCTACGCCCTAAATTTGGTGCACTGTAGGGTGAAAGCTGTTGGTCGCACACGAAAAATGCAAATGCAAAAATTGTGAAGAATTTCGGTGTCTCCATATATCATTTGAACTTTTTTCAAGAGCACTTACCACAACGGCGCTATTTGTCGAAAAGCGTCACAGTTTTCACCCCCCTTCCCCACCGTCGAGCGGCAACAATAGGCAGCAACCCCCAGAGATTCCAAATCGAATCTTTTTTTAATTAAACAACGCCGAGGTAGTATCATTTCCACTAAAAGCATGCATAAATAAGATATTTTTCTCAACAACACATATCGGTAGTACAACTCGACAAGAATAGCTAGAGACGCAGACGTGAGAAGTCTGAAATAAGGAACGTCCCTCGATGCGCAGTGGACAGCGCACAATTTTGCCATTTGCATCAGATATTTCGTAGCGTACGGAACGGTACTCTCTGGGCAAAATCACGTATAGTGAATGGGTGATATGGGTTTTATAGAAAATACATGTTTAGAATTCAAGTCTGGCACTCAGGAGATTATCACAGCGAAATGAATTATAACAAGTGAACAAATGTCCTACTAAGGCAACCAGCAAAAATAACATGAAAGGGTGGTTAAGACAGCGCAATATTCTATTTTCTGAAGTCAAGTTAAAAGCTGAATTATACGGTTTAATGAAAATGCATAAACTCAGATACAAAACCTATGAAATAGATAAAATGATGACTGAGGCAGGTCATTCTGTTTTACAATTTCTACCGTATCACTTCGACTTAAATCCAATTGAATAGTATGGGCATCCCTAAAGCGAAATGTGGCAGAAAAAACGTGGATTTCAATTTTAAACACTTAGAAGAATATTGTGATGAGTTTTTTCCACATTTTCGCAAGAAGCATGGAAAAAAGGTGTGAACATGCAATTTACTACGAGCGCCATTTTACTGAAAAAGAACCATTTCTGAATGTGATTGTGGAGGATCTAACAATAAACTTGCAGGAAGACAGTGACAATGATGATGCAGAATTTAATGCCACCTGATAATTATTTATTATTTGTCATCAACATCGAGGACCTTTCTTAACAAAGCAAATATTTTCCTAACTTTAACTGTTTACTTGGAGTGTACGCGTAGACTGTGTTCCTATTTCTTTTCCGCCGAATGTGTTCTCTCTTTCGTGTGCACAAAAAGCGTAATTCTCAAGTCTTTTCCTATATTTGTCGAGTTGTACGGAGCAGTATATAAATGTAATTTTTTTTAAATCAAATGACGTGAGTAGAGGCAGCTACAGATAATAAAAAAATGAGGAGATATCATTGTTTTAGGGAGACAACAAATGTAAGATGACTTTTTGATAAAGTTTTTCGTCTTAATCTGCGATGAAGTTCTGGTTATAGTGAAAATCACAAACCTACCCCTAACTTTGGCGCACTATAGAATGGAAATTATTTTGTTTTCTCCATAAGTCATTAGAAGCAATTTCTGACATCACTTACCAAATCGACACTATATTTCGAAAACCTTCGCGAATCAGAGTTTTCACCCCCCCCCCCCCCCCCTGTCACAAACTTAAATGTCTGTTGAGAGGACCAATGTCTACCATCCCACCAAATTTCATTTCTTTTCGACCTTTTGCTGTCAAAAAACCCCTACCTCCTGGACTAGTACACTAGGTCATGCATGAAATGAGGACAATGTAAATTTATCAATGATGACGTCTACTTTACATTTTTAGTCGGCCTATTTTACCTTCAACAACAATAAGCTGCACATTGTCCGACTTGGAGGAAGGCTGCATGCATGTATATTTTCCAGCATCTCGCCATGTGACCGATGCTAGGTTAAGCTCACTGGTCACCTTTTGGTCCTCTTGGGAGTACTCTGTGTGAATAGTGACATTGGTGTCTTCCTTAAACTGAAACAAAGATATTAAATTTTTTTAGTTGTTATTTGTTGTAGGTGTTTGTTACAGCGGGTTCGACCACTGCAACTAGTTAGACAGATTTTCCCTTCACCCTCACTATTGTTAATTATATTGCTGTAAGGCTTTGGTCGCTAAGAGTTTGTGATACTATGAAACAGTACTTCGAAAGCAATGAAATGCAATAGCTCTAAACCTTGATAGGATGCTCACCGTTTTTTATTTAAAACACGTAGCTAATAATCTTGTGATCATCAAAATGATCATGAATGGTGATCTAAAATTCAAGAAAAGGGAGTTGCGTTAATACATAACATTAAGTGAAATTCGAACACTTAGAAGGTGACTGCCTATAGCTGCATACGAGGAGTCAGCAACAGCTCGAGAGGATTGCGTTCTAGGGATAGAGAAGAGCGAGTAGATCCGGTGTGTAGATCTTTCACCTGCCCCAAAACCTCTAGCTCGCTGGATTCGCTCTTCTTTGATCGATGCGCGCCATGCTGCTACAACTGTAGCCACGCTACGCCCCATGGTTACAGAAATTATTGCTCTGAAAGAAGCACCACGTTTTCGTTGGCTTAAAATCCGACCCCGTTAAAAGATGGTTAACTGCGTACACAGGGGCTGTCGTCTTCTAGAGGGCATCTTTATACCACCAACTCAGTGGTTGATTAGTTAGTTGGCGAGAAACTTTTCGCCACATTTGCCATGAATATCGTGGTTTTTGGACCGACATAAAGCCATGATTTGTTTTTACACATTTTTTGAAGGTGCTACGTAGGTAAGTAGCGTCTGAAGAAAAAACAAATATTATACGTATACTGCAAAGCTATGCACATATTTTTAATGTGAATATTATATATGAGATATATTCGTTCGTCATGGCGGCCGACGTTAGTCTGTGTCCGCGCTGCTCCGATAATTTTGTTGTGAAAACTAAGTTTGTTGAGTGCAAATATTGTAAAAAGTTGTATCATCAGGTGTGTGTTAATCTAAAGGATGATGCATATAAGGTAATAACCAAAGTCGATAATATTTACTGGTTTTGTGGCGACTGTGATGAAACTATTGAAGAAAGGTTATCTGACATGGTACCGCTAGCGCTATGTCGCAAAGAAATTGAGTGTCTCGAGCGAGAAAAGAAACTGTGTGAAGATATGATCACTGAAATGCGATTATCCAATAATTTACTCAAATCTAAAGTTGAAGAATTGCAGCATAACATTAAATCTTTTTCTGCCGGTACAGATACGCAAGGTGTTTTTGTGCCGGGGTCGGTAGAGCAAAAAATGAACCCAACATACAGCAGTACTCTGAAGAAAAATATAAACAGTGAGTCACAGGTTCTTCTAATAAAAACTAGAGATGGGAAATCACAACAAGATGTAATGAAAATATTAACAGAGACCGTCAATCCAGCAGAGTTCAATATTTGCGTTAATGGAACCAAACGGATAAATCATGGAGCAGCAGTATTTTGTAAGGAAGTCGCAGATCTAGAAAAACTCCAGGATGTTGTTAAGGCGAAATTAGGCAACAAGTTCAGTGTTAATCAGCCGCAAAAATTGAACCCGAGAATCATGATTCGCAATGTCAAATTGCAAGAGCATACGGATGAGTCGTTTGCAGTGAACTTTATTTCTGCGAATGAGTTGACCGACTTTAGTGCGTCAGACATCAAAATTGTCGTGAAATTTAAAGCCTTGGAAAAAGATCATCATAATATGGTTCTGGAGGTCCCGCCGCTGCTGAGAAAACGTCTCGTTGACAGAGGTTTCGCTTATTTTGGATGGAAGAGGTGTAGTGTTGGTGATAACTTATACGTTGTCCAGTGCCGGAAATGTATGAAATTTGGTCATCAACAGCAGAATTGTCGGGGATCTGAGGCGTGCTCTAAGTGTTCCGGGGTACATTCTGTGAAACAGTGTAAATCGGATGAAACGAGATGTGTAAATTGCTCTATGTACAATGATAAATATAAGTCTAAATTATGTACAAATCACTGTGCTACTGATAAGGACTGTCAGATGTATCAGAATTATGTTCATCATTTAAGAAGTAGAATTAATTATGGCTAAGTCACTGAAAGGAGAAAACATTTCGTTAGCACATGTAAACGTGCGATCACTTTTATCAAATTTTGGAAATTTAAAAGCACATGTGTTAGAAAAAGACTTTACTTTTCTGCTAGTCAGTGAAACATGGCTATCGCGAGATGTATCAGATAGTGAAGTGGCTATTGAAGGATACAAAATATTAAGAAATGATAGAGCTGGAAGAGGAGGTGGGGTGGCAATATATCTAAGCAGTCAGGTTCCATGTGTTCAGGTATGTCCTACTAAATTTAATACTTTCGAAGCCTTATTTGTAAATTTTAAGCTAAATAAGGAAAAAATAGTTGTAGGTGTGATTTATAGACCTCCTGGAGCATCTTCAATACACGATTTCCTGAATGAGTTTGAAGAAGCTATAGGTAGTTTGTTGATTGATTGTGATAAATTTATATGTGGAGGTGATTTTAACATAAATGTAATGGCTTATGAAAACACCGAAGTTCAGCAGTTCTATAACATCTTGTACAGTTATGAACTGTCTCAACTAGTTGATGAACCTACCCATAATAGTCCAACAAGTCAATCACTCATAGATCTAATCATATCTTCAAATAAAATTCAGTCTACCAAAGTATCTGTGTATGATATTAATGTGTCAGATCATTTTCTAACGGAATGTCACCTTTCCATTAACAATATATGCCAAAAACGCAAATACGTTACTTTTAGAGACTACAGAAATTTTAACATAAATATTTTTAATGACGCCCTCGATAAAACTGATTTTCATAGAATTTTTTACACTTGTATAGACGAAAAACTTGAACTCTTCAATAAATATATTCTAGATATTTTTGATAAACATGCGCCCAAACGCACTGTCAGAGTAACTAGAAATAGAGCGCCTTGGCTTACCGACAATCTTAAATTTATATTATCTTTAAGAGATTCGGCTTTGAGCAAATTCAGGAAAGATAAAACTAAGGAAAATTGGGAACGTTATAAGGAATTAAGAAATTTTGCTAATAATGCCACAAAAAATGAAAAAAAAGCTTATCTCGGTACAACTTTGGAGCACTGCGATGTGAGAAAAAAATGGCGGACTTTGAAGTCGATGGGTACAATGAAAGATAGTAATTCAAATATTCCTGACCATCTATGCAATGTTGAGAGGTTGAGTGATTATTTTTCAGCCGACATGACATCCATATTGACTCCTGATTTAGAAACACTTAACAAATATTTGAACAGCAAATTAAATAATCTGGAGGGTTTCAATTTCACAATGACCGATACTAACGAAGTTGCAGATGTCTTAAAGTCTATTAAGTCGAAAGCAGTGGGGCCTGACAATATTGGAATTGATATGCTGATATACTGTTGCCCTACAATACTTCCTATCATAACGCACTTAATCAACACGTGTATTGAGCTGTCCGCATTTCCTGATTCCTGGAAAGTATCTTATATTACACCAATACCAAAAAATAGTAGTCCAAGTTTATTCAAGGATTTAAGGCCAATCAGTATTTTACCCACTCTTTCTAAAGTAATTGAAAAAATTCTTGAACGGCAGATTCGTAAATACTTAGACGCTTGCAAAATACTTCCTCAACATCAGTCAGGATTCAGGAAAGGCTACAGCTGTGCTACAGCCCTACTTAAGATTACTGATGATATATTGGAAGCCACTGATCGTAACGAATTAACGGCATTGGCATTACTCGATTATTCAAAAGCTTTTGATACACTCAATCATGAGCTATTGCTCTCCATATTAAAATACATTGGTTTTTCAAAAGAATCAGTACAACTTGTTCGCAGTTATTTAACCAACCGAAAGCAAATTGTAAAAGTTAATGACATACTTTCTGATTTTAAGACAGTCACTAGTGGTGTGCCCCAAGGCTCAATCTTAGGACCTTTATTGTATATAGTATACACATCGCAAATTCACACTTGCCTTAATACCTGCTCAATACATGCGTACGCAGACGACACGCAAATTTATTTGTCATTTAAAGCAGAAAACATCAACAATGCGATACATCAAATTAACGATGACTTGAGATACCTTAACATAGTCTCAAGAAATCATTGTCTAGTTTTAAATCCTGAAAAATCAAAAGCCATTTTGTTTGGTAGCAAAAAGATTAGGAATAATGTTACTAATGGCTTTAGCATACAAGTAGATGGCAAGCCTATACCATGGGTTGAAAGTGTCAGAAATCTTGGTGTTGAAATTGATGTCGACCTTCGTTTTCATGGACATGTTGCAAATAAAATTAGATCGTCATTTCCAAAGCTAAAGCTGATTTATGGACAAAGAAAAATATTGAGCTATAAATGGAAACGCATACTATGTGACTCTCTAGTTCTTTCGGCGTTTAATTACTGTGACGTAGTATATCACTCGTGTATCACTAAATCCGATTCTAATCGGATACAGCTAATGCAAAATTCGTGTGCACGCCTTATTTGTGGTGTTCCAAGAGGAGAACACATAAGTGGTAAAATTAAGGAGATCAAGTGGCTTAGAATGTATCAACGGCGCATACTTCACTGTCTGATACAATACCATAAAATTATGACAACTAATGAACCGCAATATTTAGCTGATAAAGTTAAACTAAGGGCTCAGTCCCATGATCTTCATATTAGGGGTAAGGATAAGATCAGCCCTCCCTATCATCACACCTCTCAGTATGAACATTCTTTTTCTTATTGTATTTATAAATTATATAATCAACTACCATCAAAAACAAAATGTTTACCTTTAATTCCATTTAAGAAGTATGCAATGGATTTTTTAATTTCTGCAAACTGCTCTTAAATGTTTATTGTTTTTTTCCTATTTCGTATTTCCTAACTTAGTGTTTCAATCTCTTTTTGTGCCTTTCTTACTAAATCTGCATTTACTTTAATGTACTCAACCATAGTTTTCTTTTTCACTCGTACGATTACTGTTAAATAATTTGTATTTTTATTTTTCATTTATTTCATTGTTCAAGGGTTGAGTGGAAGAACGCATTCATTGCGAACTCCGCCTTTTGGAGTATGTACACATACCATGTATATTTCCAATAAAGACCATTATTATTATTATTATTATATTCCTTTTTTGTAGATGTCGAATTTCACTTGCTAGTATTATACAGGGTAAGTCGGAAGAAACTTATATATAGTAACAAATTAACAAAGTTCACACACTAACATTTTCTTAATCATAGCTTTTTTGGATAAATGTCGCCACTGACCTCTAAACATTTTCTGCTTCATCTACGAAAAGCACTTGTTGCTCTACCAATTGATTCTTTTCTTTTTTTAATTTAATATGGGATGCATTAGTCGAATTACTGCATCCTGTGTGATCACTTTTATTTTGTACACTGAATTTTTGATCCAACCCCATAAACAATAAGCTAATGGTGTGAGGTCTGGAAATCCTGCAGGCCAATTATTAGGATTTCCACGACCAATCCAACGCACTGGAAAACGTTAGTCCAAATGTTGCTTGACCTGGCCAGCGACATGCACAAGAGTTCCATCATTCTGATATTTACAGAAACATCCCATCGCAGGCCTTGTAATTCATGTTGTGAATAATTGAAGTAGATTTTTCCTCTATAACGATTTTAAATAATGAATTAAATAACTGTCGACCATACTACGCCACACGTTTACAGAAAACCTATGTAAATTTACACTGACACTTCATCAAAACAGAGATATTTACTGTCTTTGAACCTCGAACATGGCACACTTTGATATGACAAAACATGTATAAGAGGAAAGCTAGATAAACATTTTCAAACTTGAAACATGAGATTTGGATAAGAACATATCAGCTTTTTTATATTCTTTTACGCATATAATACACTTCTAGAGTTTGGTGCATCCCTCCCGATTCACCCTGCATGCCTTTATAATCTTGTACAATAGAGACTTTGGTGACATAATTGTTATTTTTCAGGGTTGAAAGTTACAATCATTTAAATAACATTCAAATGGAAAACAGTGCATGTGTCATATGACATGTTTAATAAGAATGACTCAAAAAGTCTGAAAAATAATATGCCAATGCAGTTTTTGCTTTACCAGATCATTCGCTGCAGATGTAATTGTGAAAATTTTTCATTGTGAAATACGTGTTATGTCTAAATCACGAAACTCTAATCTATGTAACTCATTTCCGTCGGTCCCTCTGCCATACTTCTAACAGCAAAACATTAACAACCTCATCACCGCCAACAAGAGCAGACAAACGCGCTGATCGCGTTGTTCAACAAGATCCAGGCCCAGAAATGAACGACCCGTTCATCTTCCCCAGCGAGCCGAAACACGAGACTGAAGATCCTAAGTTGGAATGTTAACGGAGCTAGGAACAAGAAGCACGAGATTGGAGAAATCCTCACCCGTGGAGGCTACGACATCATGGCACTCCAGGAGACCAAGATGACCGAAGCCCGGGTGCCACACTGGACGATCCCAGGCTACACCACATACCGGAAGGATCGGACCAACAACGCCGGCGGCGTTCTACTAGCTGTGAAGAATCTCGTGCCTCACCACCCGATTGGCATCCCAGAACTTCACTCGATGGAGGCAGTTGGAGTTGCAGTCACCACCACCGGACGACCGTTGAAAGTCATCTCGGCCTACATCCCTCCAACGAGACCAGTATCAGAGGAAGACTTCCAGACTGTACTTGACGAAGACACCGTGATTGTTGGCGACCTCAACGCCAAGTCCACGACTTGGAACAGCAGGACTACCAACACCAGAGGACGAGTACTCGAAGACATTCTGGACAGAATCACTGGTACGACCGCCATGGGACCGGAAGAACCCACCTTCCACCCATCTCGAGGCCTTCCGGACGTCATCGACATAGCCATTCTTCGAGGAGAACAGTATGTCGCTGAGACCTGTATTGGTACTCTCTAAGAAATAGAAACGTGTTTCTATTACCATGGCAACCATGACGATTGGACAGTTTCGGGTTACGTGTACTACCCTACTGAAAACATTTGACTCAGCCCAGCCTGTGAGCATGGATGGAAAATAATTGTTAGAAGCATATGTTGTTTTATGTCTGCCGGCGAATTCTGTTTTGTGCATGGATCGAAAATAAAGTGGATGCACATGTGTCAATGTTTTCAACTTGATATTTCTGATTGATGTTTGATTAGTTAGATTTTGTTTGTTTATTGTTATTTAAAATTATTAAAATGAATAATGAGGGTCTACTTTAATTCATTTCGACGGCTCAACTTATTTCGGCCTCGCCAAATTCCGACGGTGGGGATTTTTATAGTTTTTTAATTAGTTTTGGGTTGGTGGAATAAATTTTTGAAATTAGGACTGCTGTCCCTAACGTCATCTTCTGTGTCTCTGTGACTTGTGAGCTGACAAACATCTGTTCGGCAGATGTAAGCCAATGGGTCATGTCAGTACAGAGGTTTTTGAAAATTGAGATACTTTCAAATAAGCGCATTAATTGATTTGTTTAAAAATATTCAAGAAGAGAAAATCATATTTTACAATACGGTGATGCCTTATGCTCTCAAATGCAAGCATTACTGTGAAAAATAATGGTGTAGATTCTTTGTTTTGTCCAAAGATGAAACGGAAAGGAAAAATGGATATTTCCTTACTTCGGTAAGTAATCGAATATTAATTATTATTATATATTGTTGAACCTTGGTTGTATTGCCCTGTCTGTTATTCCTCACGTCGGTTCTAATTAAGAGATAAAAATAGGTTATTTAATTGTTTGGGTTGATTCATGAATCTACTTCCTTGACTTTTGTCGCTGATGATTTAATAAAATAATATTTTTTCAGGGAAACAAATAGAACATTCGATTTATTCTCTTGTTCTTGCTATTTCAAGGACAGGGATATAAAAAAATGGACCAACCATTTTGAACATAAATCTATGAAGTAGGGGCACAAAAACGCCTAGGAAATTGAACTATTTTATTTGCAAGTTAGTAGAAAGCATCTGCTAATTAATCTTTTGTGATATTATCTAAGCCTAAGAGGCAGACATGAGGAAATATTTTGTATGTTGTATGAATAAAAAATTTAAAAATACGAGGTACTGGTTACAAATTATGTGTATACTGTAGCGATTCAGACTCTGTATAAACTGTTTCTTAAATCTCATTATTTACAGGAGACAGCTTCATGAAAGACTCATAACTTAAGAAGTATGGAAGTATAATGGCTAGCAATCAACCCTTCCAAAAGCTATAGCATATCCCAACATGCGCTGCCTTTAAATACCATGGAGGTACAGAAGCTTAAAATTATTTTTTAAGGAGGGAGCTAGGAGAAATGAAGGAAAAATTAAACAATTTGTTATTTTTTATTTCTAACATATTAAAAGCAGTGATGTTAAATCAATGTTTTTCTGGTCTGGCATTTAAAGATCTTCATGAGTTTACGAGTTGAAAGAATGTGTATGTATCTACTACCTCTGACAGGTATAATTTTGAAACCTTTATCTTAAAAAAAAAAAATCGAATTTTGTTTTAATAATACCTATATTCATCTAGTGTGTAATACAAACTACATACCTACACCATGGAGAAAATAAAACTAGTTTTTGCCATTGGCAGTACATAATGTATGAATATGACATTGTAATCTTATGAGACAGAAAATAATGAAGATACATCAAAGTAGAAGAAAGAAAAGAATAATTTTTATCTGTGCAATATGATTCAACTAATGCCCTAATTATTTGCTCATAAATAAATGTAATAACTTTTTAGCTTTTGATTTTACACAACAATATTTTCATATGTAGAGTAGAGCCTCCAAAGTGAAGCTCAAATGGATTTTGCTTTGGATAGGTGTGGGAAACCCACAAAAAGTGAAATATCACATTCAAATTGGATCGCTTTATTATAATTAAAAGTTATTGATAAATTTGATGTTTCCTTTCTTTAATTTGTTTGCAAAGGTAAGTATGACCAGAATGTTTGTTAGATTGCTGATTCACAAGGAAAACACTAATTCTCTGCATTTTGTTGAAAAATTAACAATGAGACATTAATTTCTAACACATGACTGTTATAAAACCATTGTTAACGAATTCAAAGAAGTATCAGTACCTCAGCAATAAAATATGCCTTGCCGATGCATCACTCCTTATATTTTGGATTATAAGATTCAAATCATCAAGTATATTCTAGAATTTATAATCATCAAGTATGTTTCCAAAATATAATATGTCATTCACTAATCTTTTACTGTAATCTCATATTTCACTTTTTTTAGCAGTTAATTTGTAATTTCATTGGATAGACAGATGAATTTCAAAATAATTGTATAATTACAAATTTTAAATAGGCCATTGAAGGAGTTTCTAAACTAATAGGCATACATAAAATAAAGCATACTGGACTATACAAACAATTGTATCTAGAAAGATTCTCTTTAGCATATGGTTTCATATCACATAAGTCTTTGAATAATCAAAAGATGAAATGTGTTACGTTAGAAATAATTTTTATCTCATTAGGCAGTTGGTAGTATAATTTCATGCTAGAATAGCATAGAATAAAGGACCTTTCTCTGTGTATGACAAAAATGAATAGGATAATTGACATAATTTTGAATTTGTTTTCTAAGAAATAATATACACTTATTAAGGTCCAGGTAAAGTTAATAAATTGCTTTCTTTGAAAGATCGTCTGTAAGTTTGTCTATCTGCCAAATTATGTATTATTGGACATGCTCCTTTCAATACTTTGGAAATTTCAATAGCAAATGATCATCTATTAGTGTTTCTTATCATAGCACTGAATGTAGTTTTCAGTCAGAATAAGTTACATTTATGGATCACCTCTTGTTCAGAAATTATTTTTTGTTTGTTTGTTTATTGTACATTGTTCCTTACAAATACAATCACAATTTAGAATAATATTCTATACAAAATAATGTCATGTAATAATATGTATAAGTCAATATTATATAAATCTGTGGGTCAAGTGGGGATTGAACTAATACAGCTATCACATTAGGCTTGGAAGTCTGTTTCGTAATAGTGTATTGCTCAATCCCACAAATCATGTACAGAATATTAATATTAAGTATGTAACCTAAATTAAAATACAGAAACAAAATTACTATTATATATTAACTACACCTAGTAACCTTTAAGGAACTAGTGAATGAAGTGGCCAAGGAGTAGTGTTTCAGAAAAATATACAGAAATCGGTATAAATTTAAATAATGAATTTTTTTTATTGTTTTGTATAAATGTTTTGATTTATTTTTTAAACACGCGAAATTTTTAAATCAATTTTAATTTCTTGGAATTTTTTTGTTGAATAATTTGGGTCCGTAATATCTTTCAACATTCAGGCATCTTGTCCTTGCAGCCTCAACGCAAGCACTGAAGCGGCAGTGGTTCCAAATCACATACTTCCTCTATTGAACTAGTGAGTACTGTCTTGCTCATGGATGATGAAAGATAAGTTATTATTAGCACCTATGCTGAAATTATTCCTCCAGACACTCAGAAAATCTAACATTGCAAGTACCTACAAAATTATATTATCAGCAAACTGTAACTCCTCATGAAAAGCTCCAACGTGTCTTCCAAACACCAACATGCTTCTTTATCTTTACTCAGTCTGAAATTGTATTTAGAAGCTGGATTAGGAATAGAAAATGGGTCTTTGGCATTTCATATCATCCTCTGAAATAGGTAGGTATTTGAAGTAGATTTCGTTCTTCTGCCCGTGACAACTCCATGAACAGTTAGAAAATGCACAAAAGGCAATGTGCCATTCTTATAAAATTGCTAACATGTCCATATCTATTGCACATTAGTGATATTTTGCATATAAAACTTTTCCAAAAATGAAATCACCATGACTAATAGAAGAAGGTGGTGGCTATATTACCAGTGCCAAATGAAAATTTCTGTATCAAATACAAACTATTGTGACTGTGTCGTCTGATCTTTTTTTCAGAAATAGAATTTTACCTGATTTTAAATTCTGGGAGGAAAATAAAAAAAATTGGCATGAAGTTTCATAAAGAAGTTATAATGCCTGCATTATTAGGTAGGCAAAAAAGAAGGCGCTTAGAGGGGTATACAGTCATAGACATATAGTATTTGTAGTGGTGGTGCCAATCATTAGATATGATGGAGATGAATGTTGTGTAGAATGGTTTCATTTTGAATGCGTAGACCTAGAAGATATCACTAATTTTCCATGGTACTGTTATAACTGCAAGTCGAATATATAAAAATGAAAACAAATTTTAAAAACAATAATTGATATCATACAAGTACAACGTGTATTCACAATTATTTCGTACATAAAATTCCTGTCATTGATCAAAATTTTGATATGACCCCTTTAAGTGTTTTATCAAGGTAGGAAAAGTGCTCTTTACATTTGGGTTATTAGGCTTTTTACTGCACTAGATTCCTTAGTTATTATATTTGAAACTATATTTAGTGAGCCCAAATTTGGTAATTTGTTTTTGCAAGTTTTAAATATAATGAATATGAATCTTTTTTTCTGTTTATTCAATGACAGCTTGTTATGTTTGTCATTCAGATATATTTTTGCAGCATGTATCTGATAATATTGCCTTAATAATTTACTAGATGGTTTATATATAATGTCAAAATGATTACTCCCAGTACTATGACCATTTAATTACTATTGAGTTGCTCATAGCACCATCAGTATTGTCAATCAAACATTATATTTTTTATATTTTCAGTTATACAATAAGATTATTAAAACTCCATTGACTTTTATCGATTTATTTTTTTATATTAATAAAACTTATTCATTAATATTACAAATAAATTAATAATATAGATAACGTAATAATAACAAATACATGTGTTTGCAGATTATAAAAAATATCTTTTTCCTTGTTATTGACAAAATATCACCTACTGGTACCAAATTAATATTGATGTAGGTATTTTAAAATGGCATGAACAGGGTTAATAAATAATATTTTTTTAAATTACTTGTATTTTTATTATCCCTTAGCACTACACAGGATGGCGATGTCATGTGCAAAATTGTTGTTTTTAAATATAGTGCACTAAAAGCTATCCAGATCACAACAAAAAACAAGTTTTCAATGAATTTACTTAAAATTACATTTATAGACTTGTTTCCAGAATTCTGCAAAGATTTTTATAATGGAATAATAGGAAGGCCTAAATTTATGAGTACACAAGAGACAATGACAATTTTATCAAGCGTGCTAAACGTTTCAGACCTACTACCTTTTTTCGACATACTGATTGGAATAGTACCCCTAAATATTCTAAACTTATTTTTTGAAGACTGATAACCCTTTGAACATGTATTCGTACATGATCAGTTTGCCTAGTCTCCTTGATTTCTATTGGATGCAGTTGATTTTTTCCCTTTGTGAATGCTGGAATGACAAGTTTGCCCTGTGCATGCTCAAAATATTGCTGATTAAAAATCCCCTATCTGCCAGAACAATGTCACCTGGCTTGATGCTATCTAAATTTAATTTATTGTCTGGTGATGTTTATAATTTGACCAACAAGTCTGTTCAGTTTTTCAGTAAATACCTATAAAAATTTATAATGACAGTTGTTTTATCATGAAAAACTTCCCTGAAGCATTTGAGGATATTAATTTTAAAGTAGAATGGCCTGGCCACCTTATTAAAATAACAAATTTGTTATATGATAAGTGAATAATATTTTCAAGATCCTTAAAATCCACATCCAGTTTCAATTTAATAAGCATTAGTATTAGTAAAGGCAAATGAAGATGGTAGTTGTACTGCTAGAAATAACAAAATCTTTAACATTTTGGAAAATTATACAATTCACTATATTATATAATATGAAAAACCTGTATAATATTCCCATTTCACTTCATCTGCACCAATAAGGCCAAGTAATGAATTTTCCACTTTCTCTTCTAGGTCTGCATTTTTTTGCTTTACCAAGTCTTTCAAATCGTTTTATCAATTCCTTCATTGCCATATCAGTCTGTGAAGAAACTCCACTTTGCTTGCTCACCCTACTCTTCAGTTGGTTCAACACTGTCCGCCACACTGTCACAGCTTTGAGTTTTTCTAGAAATATAATTAGTAACTTTTAGACCCCTTCCCTTTTTCTCACCATTTTCCAGTAACTAATACAAATATAAAACCATTTAATAGTCTTTTACATTTATAAATAATAGCCTTCTATACAAGAAAACGAGACAGAGAGCCAAGCACGTAGTCAGGGGGGGCGAAGGTTACAAATTATCTTAGTGATTTATATATTTCTAAGCTGTTAAAACTTTTATGCTAAAATTACTGGGCTACAAGCTTAGAAAAAACCATCTCAATATTATTTACTGAGTAAAATATTCAATGGAACGAAACAAATTTAAACAAAAATTTTGGGGTTTCTAGGTATCAACTATCTAAGTTATAATAAGTGGTGCTCATTAAAATAATTGACAAATAAACAATAATAACAACTATGTCTAATGATATTATTAACTAGTGATACATCAATGAAAAGCTAGATGTACTAATTTGCATCTTTTGGTGTTGATAAAAATAAGAAAATTCTATAACAGTTGAATTTATGTACTACTATTTATGTATTATGATGCATAAAGTTTTCACTCAGAATTTAGAGAAGAAATCATTTTTACGTTTCACCATTGATTAAAGTATTTAGGTTTCACCTTTACACCCAAGTAGGCTATAAAGAATATTTGTTGAGTTTAGTTCCTTGATAATATAATATATAAACACCCTTAAAACATGCATTATTTTCATATCCTTTGATAATTCTATATTTGATATAGTTTATTTTTTGATTTCAAAGAATAGATAATAGCCAGTAAAAATATATTGAGCTCAAGTCCTCCCAGGGGCTTGGAAGGTATGTAGATAAAAACAGGCTTTGAATATTTCGAATACACAATAGGTTGCCCTTAGGAAGGGCCACCACCTGAACAATTATTTCATAGTAGGTAGGAGCCATACAAGCTTTTGTTTTGCTGTAATGATGATGCTTCTCTACTGCTCCTCCACAAAGTTTGAGAAATGGAAACCTAACTATCTGGCCCCCTTTTTTGCTTGCAAAAAATGGTGATACCTGACTGCTCCCAGTTTTTAACCCCTCCCCCCCTGATGCAGATCAGAAAATTAAGCTAGTGAGCCCCCCGAAGTGAAATCCTGGCTATGGGCCTGCAGAGAGAGACCTCACAGGGCTCAGACCCCAAAGCATAAGCATTCCCGTAAATCTATGAAATGAGTATCTTAATATACCAGTATGAAATAATCCCTAGCTTGGTTTGAACAATATGAGACAATATTTTCTGCTAATTTTATTACTAAGACTGACCTTAGAAGCTTGCAGTTTTCTTCTTTTCTCTAGCCTCTCCTTTCTTTCAACGTCTCCATGTCATTTTAAAGCCTTTAGAGCAGTGTGTCTCATGTTCTGTGATGGTACCCAATCAGGATGGTTTTTATCCTCCAAATCATCTCCAAATCTGTAGGTCTACCTGAATTAAATTGAAGGATAAGCATAACACAAACCACATTTACTATATATATAAACGAAACAGTAAAATGACTGCCTTTGTAAGGCGATGAGGGCCTTACCTGTGATAAAATGCTTGCTGATGAATTTTTGATGTTTGAGTTTTGATTCTATGAGATCATCTCGTTTAATTGCAGCTATAAACAAAACTCCTGCCTTGTTGGGATAATTCATTTTTGCCAGTCAAAGCTAAGTTTTTCTCGGTTAGATCAAGATCCACACCCAACCACCAGACACGTATACTATAGTATAATTATGTTTTAATCAAAATAATGCTCAAAATACCCTACACGTCTCACATGACAACAAGCCATTTTGGATTATTTTGACACTTTGACAGATCGGACGATCGCCCGCCTTTAGGGCAATTCCAATCTACGGTTGTATTACCGTCCTAGAACTGTTTTCGTCATGCCCCGCCCATTTTGTGATTATAGAATTGATGATTAGCTGGTACGCTGGCAGACCAACCAATCACCGTTTTTAGAACTGTACAATGGGCGGGGCACGATAAAAACAGTTCTAGGTCGGTAATAGAGCCGTAAATTGGAATAGCCCTTATAAATTTTCTGTTAGAGTCAATGTTTTCAGGTCAGGATAAAATCCCGAACAATCCCGATCTGATAGTAGATAGTAGATAGAAATAAGTTTCTATGTTAGAGAGTGCCCCTACTGGACGATTATGGAGTGAAGTTCCGACCACAACCCCATCATCCTGGACCTGGAACTGGCAGACGGAAATCCCATACCGAACGAGCCTCGTACGGTGAGACGGGTAAACTTCGATCTGGTTAGGAACCTGATCCATGGGAACATAGGACCCCTGACCGAAGTGAAGACACCTTCAGACATCGAGAGGGCAGCCAGACACCTAGAAGAGTGCATCAACGCTGCCCTCACCGAAGCCACTTCGTTGGAGAACATCACAGAAAGGAACAGGACAAGAAGACTCGCTCAGACTACCTTGGCCCCGGCAGATAGAGCAGAACTTCGGCGAAAGAACAATGAAGTGAGAGAGGCGCTACAAACCCATCACCTGAGGCAATGGGAATCACGACTCCAAGAGCTGGATCCAGGGGACTGTGGTAGATGGAAGCTACAGAAAATCCTCCGGCGCAGGCGAAAACCACCGACAGCGATCCACGGCGAGAGAGGTCTGGTTTACTCGAACGACGAGAAATCTGAGGCCTTCGCAGACAGCATCGAACTTCAGTGCAGGGACAACAACCACCCGAACCAGGGCGAGGACTGGATAGACCTGGTGCACCAACAGGTCCTCCGGCTCAGAGCCACGGACACCAGCGATGAGATTCTCGAACCGGCATCACCAGATGAAGTAAGAGACATCATCCGAGGCACTCAACTGAAGAAAGCTGCTGGCTGCGACGGGATAGGCAACAGAGTACTTAGAAGACTCCCTAAAAAAGGCATCGTAGCACTGACCAACAACCTCAATGCGATGCTCAGACTAAGGAGGTTTCCGGACCATTGGAAGAAGGCTGATGTCATCGTCATCCTGAAGCCAGGCAAGGATCCGTTGTTCCCGCAGAACTACCAACCCATCAGTCTACTCACCGCCATGAGCAAAATCGCCGAACGCGTCATCGTCAGAAGAATCTGGCAGATGGCAGACCAGCTCTCAGTCATCCCGAATGAGCAGTTCGGAGTCAGGAAGGGCCACAGCACCGAACAACAGGTCCTGCGCGTTGTCGAGTTCATCGCCCGATCCCTGAGTGAAAGGAATGTCGCTAGTGTGGTGGCACTAGACGTCTCCAAAGCATTCGACCGAGTCTGGCACGATGGACTTGTATACAAGATGACCCAACTTGGATTTCCAGGGAGCATGGCCCAGATGATAGACTCCTACCTGAGAGGAAGGACATTCCGCATCAGATCCGGAGAGATGACGTCCAGCTACCGAGAGGAGAGATGGAAGCCGGAGTACCCCAGGGAGCAGTAATGTCACCACTACTGTACCTGATCTACACTGCAGACATCCCCAGGACGGCGCAGAACACCGAACTGGCCATGTACGCTGACGACACGGCCATCATGGCACGCTCCAGCTAAGCTAGGCAAGCGACCACGTACCTTCAGAGAGCAGTCACCGCTCTGGAAGAATGGTGCATCAAGTGGAAGATCCAAGTCAATGCAGAGAAGACCGGAGCAGTCCTTTTCAAGGGCCTGAAGAGGACCAACGTTCACCCTGCAGACAACTTAGAACTTGATGACCAGGACATCCTCTGGACCAACAGCATGAAGTACCTAGGAGTGACCCTAGACCAAGGCATGACCTGGAGACCACACGTGGACAAGACCATCCAGAAGATCAAAGGGGTGAGAGGCCAACTCCAACCGATGATAGGACGAAGAAGCAGACTTAGTCGTAGGAACAAGCTGCTGATCATCGAGATGGTGCTACTGCCGATCATCATGTACGCTTCAACTGCTTGGGGATACCTGGCAGAAAGCTACAAGAGAAGATTACAAGCCCAACACAACATGGCAGTAAGACAAGCCGTCAACGCCCCCTGGTACGTGCCCAACCACCGAATCTTCGAGGATCTACGAGTCACGCCCGTGATCGAGAAGATGAAGCAGCGAGCGGTGAAGCTGTTCACGAAATGGGTAGATCACGAGAACCACCTGATCAGAGAGGCCCTGGACTACGACCCCAGATTCATGAACCGATACAAGAGACCCAAGTCCCTGGTGGCGGGACTATGACACTCCGACGAAGGATAACCCAACGTAGAAAGAAGACCAACATCTACACCCAACGCAGAAAGAAGACCAGCTAGAACAGAAGGAGACTAACGCTTTTCTTTTCAGGTCTACCAGAGGACACCGCGACGGCTGGTGCGCCAGTCGGGAGTACCGCCTCAAGCGGTGCTCCCGAAGGGCGAACCAGCTGCAAACCAAACACCGCTCGAAGTGGCCAACCCGAAACCGGGATTCGGAAAATCCCCCGCGAATCGGCAACGAGACGACACCGCGTGCTCTCCAGAGCAAAACGCGGAGGAACGGTCCTCCGCCCCCTCACCGCGAACCCGCAGGCAACATACAGGCACGTGCCTGTCGCGCGTACGCGATGAGGCCCTGACCAGAGGCCGCTTCACGGGCTGGTCAGGGGGTGGTGGAGCAACTCAGCCGGGGAGTTGCGAGGGTACCTCAAGGCGAAGGAGGTCGTCGTCGTCGTCTCATCACCGATTCTGTTGAAATTTTTTATTTTCCATTTTCTTCAGGTATGGTTGAAATTGGCATGGCAGAGAGGTTGGATGGCGGGAGCTGCCTTCTAGCTCGGAATAGTCATCCGAGCTTTTTTTTGGCATTGACAAAACGTGTTCTAATGCCGCCCTAAGCAATTAGTGCCTCATAACAACTTATACTTGTACGCTCATTTACATTAATTTGTATCAAATAACAGATGAATCATTTATTACAGGTAGCATTCTCAGGTATGGAGTCAAATTAGTATGTTGGAGAGAGTTCTGAATTTGGTAGTTTCAAAATTTCTGTGTGGTGCAATGAACCTTTATATTTGAATAAAAACATCAGTAACGTTTTCGTTATAATACACGTGCGTTCTCTTGTATATTATTGCAGATGCACCGATACTTTATTTGCATAGCAGAGCATATGTTATTGTTTATTTAATTTAACGAGGGCAATAAATTGATGACAATAACCTGTATCATTATATCGAATATATTTGCGCAAGGCAGCTCCAATGTATCACATAAAATATTCACACGTGTTTCACTCATCAGAAGAACCTAGCTACTAAGTCTCCAAATTAACAGAGGGACATCACAGTCATTATCGAGGATGTGAGGTGAAGTATTAAGCCCAGCCAGGCAATTCTTTTATGACTGTTATTCCGCCAGAGGACATTTACTTTTTTATGTGTAATAGTAACATGAATAATCTATTTTGCTGAAATAATCTAATCTGCCGCTGGCTTTCATTCTACTAATAGCAATAAAGGAAAACAGACAGACGGACCAACTGAAATGAGTGACGTGGATTTTGCGTTATGTAGGTATCGGGACTGGTATGAACACATCATCTTTAATTCGTACCACTCAAGACCGGAATAAGTACCTACGCCGAAATTGTCGCCAACCTTCATTAAATGGAGATGGCACCTGAAGAACAAGAAGGTATCGTGAAACGCCCAAAAACAGTATTATCTCAGAATCTAAAATTTTCGCGATCACAATACTCCCCTCACCAATCAATCAACAGTGAAATAGGCAATGTTCAAATTCTTGATGAACAGTTGCAAAAACATGTATGCCTTCGTTGATGCGTTGACAAAGGTCAGCCAAACTTTTAGGTTGGGGACTAAGTACAAGAGTTCAAATGGCCCCATAAAAAAAGTCTAGACATAGTGAGAAGTCGCGGCGCAATCTTGTTTGAACAAGTATGGTATTTCCATCCTATCCTATTCAATTTGGTTTTCAATGGTTCCATTTAAATTTCCATAAGTAAACAATGGCCCAATCACTTTGCTTCTTAAACTGCCTGCCAATACATTAATTTTTTGGTTGCACTGGGTATGTCCTTCTATAGAAGCGTGAGGATTTTTATTGATCCAATACCTGCAGTTATGCTTACTAATAAATCCAGTTAAATAAAATATGCATTCATCAGTAATGCAGACATTCCTTACGTGAATGGTATTAGGGAGTTACTGGAATAGTGCCATCCACTAATAGTGCTGTCCTTACACTAATAGTGACAGGCACTGCCTGACCTTAAAATTGACTCTGACACAGTTTTGGAGGGCTCTGCGCGCGGACTTAATTCCAACCTAAAAAGAGACGGAACTTCGGTTTCACCTTCTGCACTGTATTTTGTACACAGAGCTTCACCTGCGTTAAAATCACACAGCAACAAAAAAAACTGTTTAAGGCTGTTAATGATCTACTTTCCGCTATTTAGGTGGTATATTTTTTCATCATCAATCATTAGTATACTTATTTGTCGAGTATTCAAATAAATATATAGCTTAATTGAGATGCACACGACATCCGACGATACGACGCGACGCGACGGTACGAAACCGTTCCTATTGGTTGAAATATTCAGAATGATGTCAAATCAAAATATCTTAACCAATAGGAACAGTTTCGTACCGTCGTATCGTCGGATGTCGTGTGCATCTGAATTTAGCTTTAGTCCTAGTTCTCATTTATGGTTATGTTCACCAGTCACATCCATAAAATATTAAATCCCGTGTCTCAAAACAACGAAAAGAAACACTATGTCAAAATAGTGCCTTGGCAGTGCCGCGACACAAGACGTCCGTAAATAGTGGCAGACACTAACCTTATTACTGTCAGGCAGTATTTTTGTCTTGGTGCGCATGCGTAGATGTCAAATACGGCAAGGAATTATCACTGCCTTGTTGAATGACGTCTTCAGGAACCCTAATACCATTAATCGCTGTAGCTGTTTGTTCACAAAACTCAACTCGCCGATAGAAATCGTCTTCTGTTAACCCCTTTACTATTTTCTTTTCGAATGGATAACATTTATGTTTAGTTTAGTAAGTGTGTGTATAGAGACAAATAGAATGTCAGTCGAATCCATAATTTTGCGTAATGAGGTATTAGATTAATGCCAAAGTGTCCCAAAGCTTCAACTTAAGCGGCTTCATCCAGAACTTTTTGCAACAGATCCAGTTTGAGTAAATATCTTAACTAGGTCCAAAACATACCTATGAGTTATCTTGCTCAGATGTTTGGCGTTAAACGGAAGGGCAGTTTGCCGACCACATTTTGGACACCATAAACTGGAATCATTTCCACTAAGAGCAGACAGAAAGAATTCTGCCGGTGCGCCATCTGGTACCCGGAGGTAACGGCAAACCAAGGAAATCGTTGCTTAACAGCAGCAAACTTCTTGGTGGGACGCCAAGTTGCGTCCGCTTGGCCAGCAGAGAGCGCGGGTTCTATACGCCGCTGCGTATGAAAGCCGATATACGAGGGCTGCTCTGTACCTCCGTCAATCCACCAGTACGCAGACAGCTGTTTCACGCTTATTAGCGATCATCAGTGCGCCATAGGTCAATTGACGGGAATAGAGAGCATCAATTTTTCCATGTTTACTAAACATGTGAAACATGTGAGAGTAGACAGAAAGAATTCTGCCGGTGCGCCATCTGGTACCCGGAGATAACGGCAAACCAAGGAAATCGCTGCTTAACAGCAGCAGACTGCTTGGTGGGACGCCAAGGTGCGTCCGCTTGGCCACCAGAGAGCGCGGGTTCTATACGCCGCTGCGTATGAAAGCCGATATACGAGGGCTGCACTATACCTCCGTCAATCCACCAGTACGCAGACAGCTGTTTCAAGCTTATTAGCGATCATCAGTGCGCCATAGGTCGATTGACGGAAATAGAGAGCATCAATTTTTCCATGTTTACTAAACATGTGAAACATGTGAGAGTAGACAGAAAGAATTCTGCCGGTGCGCCATCTGGTACCCGGAGGTAACGGCAGACCAAGGAAATCGCTGCTTAACAGCAGCAGACTGCTTGGTGGGACGCCAAGGTGCGTCCGCTTGGCCACCAGAGAGCGCGGGTTCTATACGCCGCTGCGTATGAAAGCCGATATACGAGGGCTGCTCTGTACCTGCTGCGTATCATTTCCACTGTCTGTCAGGAATTTGAACATCGCCTATATCATTGTTTGGCCAATTACGAGTAATATTTTGAACACTTATTGCAATAAAAATTGGTATTTTCGTGTGTTCTTGTTGCCTGTATAAACAAATTAAAACACATAAGATTTTTCTGATTTTCTCGAAAACGAATTGACCGACCTTATAAAATCGAATGGCAAAATAAAGTACTTCCACATGCCTCTAAAACAAACTATTACTCAACACCTTCTGCCACTTAAAATTTTGAAGGGGACGACCCTGAGGGGCAAAGGCTACAAGGAGGGAAAGTAGCTCTTGGTTGAAGGGTTGTCTCCCTTCAGTGGTTTTTGATAAATCCGCGGTGGGAAGTTTCTAAATGAACACACCGTATGAATGAAATCACGACTAAAATAGAAAAAAAAACGATCAGAAGCGAAACGAAACCTCGATGCATTTCTTTCATCAAAGAAGACGGGCGGACTAGAAATGCGGAACTAATCCCTGAACCATAAAGCATCAGATATACAAAAAGCTCCGCCACTTCTACTATAATGTAACAGGAAATAGTCACGCAGGGAATACTCCAGCAGTACGAAGAGACAAAAGAAGCAGAACCAAAAGGTCCAAGATAACAAAAACAGGCTATCCGACTTTCCTATCTGGAATAACAAAGAAGTGCTTTTTGCTCGGGCTTTTTCAGTATTTAACACCTGAAAAGGTCGTAATGTTTTGTTCACGCCCATCAGTCCGATGTTTTTGTTTAGGGATGAGGTGTTTGCGGAAAGAATTCTTTATAGAGCCAGCCACAGAATGCTAAGGAATTTACTCGAACTTCAATAAGGATGTACATTCGTATTGAGGTGGGCTGCTAGGTTAGAAATCACTTAAAATACTATAAAGTGTAGGTGAGAGTATAAGATTAGGATTGCTCGTAATGTTTGAGAGTCATAATGACATTTGATTATCATGATCAAAATGGAGCTACGGATTTAAATAACGTGTTGTCCCAGCACTCGAAAGAAGCGCGCAGGGAAACACGGTTTTAAGGAAAAAAATTACGGTCTGCAAATAGAGATACATCTGCTTGGTCTACTCGCTCGTAAAAGAACGTAAAAGAACTTTTGAAGTTTTGTTGCAAATATAATTAAACGTGTGTGGCCCACCGTACTGATTGTGAGCTTATTATTGACTTCTTTAGCAAAAACATGGAGAAGGAGTTAGGCGGGGCACAAATTGAGACACTTGTAACGCGTTTGAAGTAACACGCTCACCACCACACTGGGAAATGTCACGGAAGGAAGACCTAAGCCTTTACGGAAACTATGATCGTGTTAACCCGATCACATAGGTCATGATCCTGACGTTCAAAAAGTAATCTAGGATCAGTCATAAATAGGGTTCTAATCGACTCGGCTTGAAGTCCTGAGTCAAACTAGACCGTTACCAGCGTGAGGAAACATTTTGGGGAAAATCTACGCTACCTTGAAATTCGCAAATTCCTATATCTTACCTAACATAAAAAAATGAAGTCAAGTTGATTGACTCAGTACTTCCCACACATTCCGATGATACCAGTTTTATTATTTTCCCACAGCATGAACTATAGTCTAGATGCCCCTGCAACCAAATCATCGCTCGCCCGAACGTTTTATTCTGCTAGGTGCTTCTTTCACAGGTCAATGGACAATCTGTCTATCATGGATACAACACATTTTTGAGTTTTACAGACCCCCACCCCCGAGCCACCCCAATTTCACACCCAACCAAAAAAATTTTTTAAAATATTGCTGCGCCGCCACTGAGACGATTTCTAAAAATCAGACGCATTTTCCATCCTCGCCAAAGTAGTAATACTGTGCCGAAATTTCATTAACGTCAATTCAGTAATTTCCACATTATAAGATACAAAACGGTCTTAAGCATTACTCGTATGTATACATCGAAAAATGCTCTAAGTCCCTTGGTTCCTGTAATACACAAGGCAATGTTCGGATGGACCTAAAAAAGTGTATTATACCGCCACCTCTTTCTCTCTCAGGTCAGTAGACAGCCTATTATGAGTACAACAAATTTTTCAGCTTTACAGCCCCCCCCCACCCCCCGACCACCCTAAATTCACTCCCACCCAAAAAAAAAGTAGAAAATAATCAGGAACACCTAAAACGCATAAAAACGAAGTTTGAGGCATATTTGAAATTTTTTGCCATTTACTCCGCCACCCATGCACTGATTTTCAAAATTGTAGCAACATTATCTACTACGACCCTACACCATATGGCTGTCCAAATTTCATCAAAATCTATGCAGCGGTTACTGAGATTAGGAGGGTAGAAAAACGCCAACAGACAGACAGACCGACAGACCGACAGACAGACCGACGGAAATGAGTGACGTGAATTTTCGTTATGTATACATCATAAAACGCTCAGAAAGTATATTATCTCAAAATGAAAATTTTCGTGATCACAATACTCCCTTCACCTATCGGTGTGGGGAGTGAAAGGTGTGTTAAGCGACTCGGCTAGATGTCTTGACTCGAATTGTGTCAAATCTAGACTGTACAACCGTTTAGATTGACTCTCAGTTGGGAATTAACTAAAAAAGGTGATTCTGGAGCCTACCCCCGTACGCTATGGAAAAAACCGAATCGGTTCCTGATGGTGAACCTCTTGCGTAGACTAGTCAAAATATTCGAAGACAGTGACGTTTGGGTTGGCCAAGCCCCCCAGGCCCCCTATTATACGGCTGCACAAACCTAATTCAACATAAACTAGCCTGGTTTTCAGTTATTCATATTTCCTCAACAGCTTTAACATTAAAGATTTAAAGTATCATAACTTTTTTATTTTCCATTTTAGAATGTTGCGACTGATGTCATTGTGCTATACTAATCTAGTGCTTTCGCATGGTATTTAGCTTGACCACATATTTCATGAGAAAGTCATTTTGAGGTTAGGTTTGAAACATTAAAAGTGGCGCAGATTTTCATCCGAGCGTTTTTACTTCCCACACTGATAGGTGAGGGGAGTATTGCGATCGCGAAAATTTTCGATTTTGAAATAATACACTTTTTGGGCGTCTTATGATGTCTACATAACGAAAATCCACGTCACTCATTTCAGTCGGTCCGTCTGTCTGTCTGTCGGTCTGTCTATCGGTCTGTCTGTACGCATTTTATAGCCACGTAATCTCAGCAACCGCTGTATGGATTGTGATGAAATTCGGGCAGCGATATGCTGTGATGTCGTAGTTGGTAATGTTTCTATATTTTAAAAATCGGTGCATGGGCGGCGGAGTAATTAGCAAAAAACGAAAAAAGTTAAATATAGCTCAAACTTCGTTTTTAGGCGTTTTAGGGGTTCCTGACCATTTTCTACTTTTTTTTGGGTGGGGGTGAAATTGGGCTGGTTGGGGGTGGGGGGTTGTTAAATTGAAAAATTTGTTGCTTTAATAATAAGACTGTCTACTGACCTGTGAAGGAAGACCTAGTGATATAAATAACTTTTTTAGGTCCATCCAGAAACCAAAGGACTTAGAATTTTTTCTGGTGTAAACATACCAGTATTGCTTTAGATTGATCTATATTGTGTAACAAGGAAACGGTTGAATTGATTTTAATGGAATTTTGGTACAGTATTACCACCGTGGTGAGGCCGGAAAATGCGTATGGTTTTTATAAATCGTGCCAGTGGCGGCGCACAAGTAAGAAAAAAACTGAAAATATAAAAACAGCTCAAACTTTTTCAAGCGTTTTAGAGGTTCCTGATAATTTTCTGCGTTTTTTTGGGTGGAAGTGAAATTGGGGTGGTTGGGGGGTGGGGGGTTGGAAAACTGAAAAATTTGTTGTAGTCATAATAGGTTGTCCAGTAAGCTGTGAAAGAACACCTAGCGACATAAGTCACCTTCTTAGTTTTTAGGTCCATCCGAATATTACCTAGCATATTACCTAGCATATTACCGAAACTAAGGGAATTTTCTCTATACATACGAGTATTTATTGCTTTGAATCATTTTGTATTTTGTAACGTGGAAATTACTAAATTGATTCTAATGAAATCTTGACACAGTATTACTACCGTGCTGAGGATGCAAAACCCTTGTGTTTGTTAGAAATCATGTCAGTGGCAGCGTAGCAATAATGAAAGAACTAAAAATATGAAAACAGCTCAAACATCGTTTTTAGAGGTTTTAGGGGTTCCCGATAATTTTCTACCTTTTTTGGTTGCGGATGAAACTGGGGTCATTGGGGGTGGATGGTTGTAAAACTGAAAAGTCTGTAGTATCAACAATAGGCTGTCCAGTGACCTGCGAAGGAAAGACATAAGGCATAAGACAATTTTAGGGGGAGGGCTGCCGATGATTTGGTTGCAAAGGGATCTCAGACTAAAGCTTCATGCTGTGGGAAAATAATAATCTGGTATCACAGTAATGTGTGGGAAGTACTGAGTCAATAACTTGACTTGATTTTTTCAGTCTGGGAGAGGCCTATTTCGACTCAGGACATCAAGCAGAATCGATTAACACTAAAATGGGTGATACACGTACGTACTTTAAGTACGCGGTTTTTAAGTCCGCGAACTTACTCGGCTCGACGCGGTGACACACGTGAAGCTGAAATCACTCATTTTGATAATTTTCCTAAATAAACAAAACTTTTAACAAGTGCCAAACACAACAAGCGTTGCGCATCGATGGCCTGCCGAAACAAAGTGGAGGCTCACGGCTCGCAGTACGAGCCGAGACAAGCTACGAGCAAGATTTCAAACCAGTTGGACCGCCGGCGGTTTGCGCGACGGTTTTAAAGTACGCGTACTTACGGTGACACACAGGCGAAAAAGGTCGTCGAGCCATAAGTACGCGTACTTGCTCGTTTACTTAACCACCAATCAAACCGAATTTGGCCTCACTCACCTCATAACTTATTTCTCTTCCGTCATGCAACCACCGTACTGGCGGCCTTGAAACGAAGAACAGCGTTCTTGAGGTAGAAAGCGGAATTACTGAACATCTGATGGTGATAGGCGATCCCAGCTGGGCGTAGATAGTTGCTGGACTGTGTATCGTCGCCTCGCCCACGTAGTTCGAACTCATGTCACTATTCACCTCACCTGGAACTAAATTATTCACTTTTAGTACACCAGCTAGCAAGGGCGTATCCAGACGGATACATGGAACTGGGGGGGTAGCGGGGCATGAAGTTGTGTGTGCTTTCACCATTTTTTGAAATACCTTCGTGAAGGACGTTGATGCAAGAGAAAAGGAAAATGTTAATAGTGTTAAAATAAAAAAGAAAATATAAACAGCAAGTGAAACAGTGTAGTATCAGGTATTTTAGGAAAATAAGATAAAAAATCTATTGATGCGTTAATCAATTTTAATTTCACGGAATACAAATAATGTGTAATACGTTTCATCCGTGAACATTTTATTGGCACAGCATACAAAATTAAACGATCATAAACACTCAATAGTCAGGTACCCTAGTAGCCACAACACATACTCCATTTTTTTTAATTAGTGTTTTAACTTTTCTAATCGGTGCAATCTTCTAAACAGGTAATTAATGAGTTAGGTAAATTTGAATTTTTGTGACAAGCTACCACGTTGTATAGGACATTCAAGTGATTATGTAACAATGGGAATATATTAGATATGCATCACTGTAATGATGCAAAACAAACCCTTTTGTAATTTAGTTACTGCAAAAAGGATTTTTTTTCAGTGCGACAATTTCTTAAATGCCTAGGTAAGTCTGAATAAGGCAGATCGAGCTCGCATAGATGCTTTTGAAATGTGGACATGGAGGAGAATGCTGAGAGTTCCTTATACCGCCCATCGAACTAACGTTTCCATGCTGGATGAGGTCGGTAATCCAAAGAGACTATCCTCCAATGTGTCGACGAGAATGCTTAAATCCTTCGGACATATACACAGAAGCGATGATATGGAGAAACTTGTAGTTCAGGATCATGCCCCGAGTGGGCGGCGCCGTGGCCGTCCCCCTACATGCTGGGTGGATACGACGAAACAGTTGCTGGATATGAGTGTCAAGAGTGCCAGTAAACTGACAATAAATCGCGAGCGATGGCGAGCTCCAGTGCTCAAAACTATTGATAATATTTGTGTCGGCAATACTCTAGCTCCGACTTAATGCATTTTACGAGTTCACAACATGTCTGTTAAGACATTGTGACTATGGTGATGAAGTCAAATAAAATAAGTCAGTTTTTTTTCGAACATCTTGGGAGGGGTAATTACCCCTGTTACCCCCCTTGTATACGCCTGTGCCAGCTAGCGACCTAGGTTTGCTAAATGTCATGTCAAATGGTATGGCCATGATATTGTCATAATGTAGTAATTGGTTTATTATACTCTCCATGATAATGATTCTGTTACTGAAATCCATTTCAGTAATAATTTATGGATGTTGTATGACCTACGGGAGTTATTTACCTTTCTAAGCCATAGATTAAGGTCATTCAGACAACGTTCCAATCAAGACAATGATATGACAAAAAAATATCATCATATGACATGTCATAATATGAAGAAGGGAGAAAATTTTTGAGTTTGTCTAGCAGTTCGTCATGGAGCTTAGGAACAATGAAAGGCATTGGCATTTTAGCAGTTTAGTATTGCTCTTAATTATAAATGTCGTGCTGGTTCTCAGAAATTTAATTTTGCAGTCACTAGAGTTATATAAAGTTACTCTTCCTGATTTTTTAAGAAATTTATGTGATATGCTATAGGGTCCTAGCAGGTAATGCTGTTGTGTTTCTTAAAAATTCACGCACAGCGGCAGTGCGACAGCAATAAACAAAAACACTTAGTACCGCTCAGACAATTTTTGCTCTTCTGTGAGGAGGCGAATGTGGTCGTGAAGGGTAAGAAATACCAACATCTATTAAAATCTCATATTCTAGTGATTTTTTCACAGTAACGCTTTGCGTCGCACATTTTATTATTTTCAACATCTTGATATTATAGCATGACGTGCATGACTGCTTGATCATTTAGCGATTTTTGAAGACGATTCTATTTTAAATTAGAACTTTTCATTGAATTTTTCTTTTAAAATTATACTACTTCGAGACCCTATACCAAAGTTTTGGTTAGCTGATCACGATTCTAACTAATCGCGATCTATTCAGCAGACTATTCAAGTACCGATAACAAAAATTAGAAATCCGATGCCAAACTTTCGCCTAACGCTCTGTTGAAACTTTTTACTTCCGGAGATCCATTATACTTTTAGAGCTTAAATGCAATCTTATTGCCTGTATTTACCACATTTACAACACGTTTTGGCACCAGTGGATAACTAGAGAGATGGGCATGTTTTTACCGTAAAGTGCATGATTAATTATTTGATGACCCTGATAAATTCATTTTTTATAACGATTCTTGAATTCACTATTCAACATGTGCTGATTTTGACACTAACTGTCTGGCGAAATGTTTGATACATGATCACTTTCTTTCAGTCGATAATGACGTAATGGTGTATTTTTTAAGGAATAAACGAAAATCGAAATCGAAAATCTGACAATACAATTCTGTTTTATTAGAATTTTCCTTCGGAGGTTTGCATTTTAATGAAAATCTCTAAAATTCAGGTTAAACTGGAAACCGTTAGGAATTGGACATAATCAATTTATTAGCGCTTACCACCTTTACTATACTTATTCTGTATATTATATTGTTTGAGTTGATTTTTACATATGTACCTACTAAGATGTTGCTAAATAAATATGTATTTCGGAATTTTAATTTACACCCCTCCCCCCCACTAGCAGCAGTGGCAGCAAAGGAAAACTAAACTAGTGAAATACTAGTGATTTTTTTAAACGCCATCTAATGAATTTTTGAATGTTGACCTAGCAACCCTGTATTCCATTATGTTAAAAAAATTACCTACTAGTGATTTTTTTAAACGTCATCTAATGAATTTTTGAATGTTGACCTAGCAACACACAACACAACACACACAGTATTCCATTATGTTAAAAAAATTACCTTGGTGATATGCTATACTTTACAGACCTATACTAACGTTGCCTTAGAAGCCACAAGTGGATTTTCTTGGTAGATATTTCACTACATAATCTTACTAGCTTGGCTCTAATGAAATTTTGATATCTCACAACCATAACGCCAGAGAAGGAAGAGTTATAGTTTTTAAGAATTCTAACAGTGAAAGCAGAACATGAAGAATATTAAAATCGCTTGAACTTTGTTTTTAGGTGTTTCACGTGTCATGAATTGGGGGTTGAAACAGCGCCGATATGCTCACTGCTCACACCATAGTTAGTTCTATGCTACGGTCAAAGTGTAGCAGTAAACTGACTTTAATTAAATAACCACTGTATACCAGGTACTGATATCTTGGTGAATAAGTTTCATTTCATACATCTCTTAAAAGTGACATAAAAAGTATAACATTTTGTAAACTTACGCATACATATGCATACATATACATATTAGCCCTTACCAGAACGTTAAGAGCCTCTATCTTTGCTTAAAAACCATAGCGCATGTCTTGTCAGGGCCAGCTTTAAGCCTTTTAGCTTGTCTAAAGCGTTGCTTCAAAAACAAGCCATGTTTTCGACAGGGTTGTAGAGTTGCAGTTGCCTCTAAAAACCAACAATACAAAGAATGGAGGAAAAATCCAAATGCCGAGAACCACCGCAGTTTTATCGACGCCAGAAGTCCTTGTCAACGCGTGACTGACAGCAGCAAGGAAGAACACAACCAAAAGACTAAGAACAAGCTTCTTTAACGTCCTATTTAGTCCAAAACATTCTGGTCTGTAGCTAAGGTTGTTAGTCAGAACTTTTCCTATTCCACGCCAGTGGCTGAATAGCATTTTGAACGATCGATCTCTGTTTGTTGTAGTCCAAGGCTGCTTATCAGACGTATTTTCAATAAACGTCGGTGTTCCTCAGGAATCTGTCCTATACCCTACACTGTTTCTGCTTGACATCAAACAGCTGCTGGAAATAATAGTCCAAACCAGTCTGCAGCTTAGCAGAAGACAGTACATTAACATCGTGCTTGGAACCAGGCAAGCCACTATCATCCCAAGAGACGGTACGACGGCGACAACAACATGCCTCACAGATTAACGTAGATATCAAGACAATCGTCGAGTAGGGATTAATCTTGAGATTGGTAAATAAAGCACAGCTTAGCGTACAGAAAACTCTGGCAACAACACTAAAAAAGAAGTCTCACGTTGGCTTACCAAACATAGAAATGGAGGGTCACCCAATAGTTTAGTCACCTTTTGTCAAGCTTCTGGAGATCAACATCAACAACAACATGTCCTGGCACGACCAGGAGTATTGCTCCCATGTATGAGAATGCACTCCGAAGCACCCTTTAAAGTTTGTGGACTCCTGAAGAGAGTAATTCAATTAATCCACCTCACCAATGACCTCGACAGCCTGGACCATCGAAGAAGGGTAGCTGACCTATCGCTGTTTTGCAGATTCTATCACGGAAGACGATCGAGTGAGCTCTCCTCGATAACAATAGCAAAGGCCGTTCGAACGAGGAACTCTAGAGAGGCTCTGCGAGCTCGTCCTTACCAGGTCCAGGTCACTACTCCCCGAACCAGTCTCCTCCAGCATTCCTTCTTTTGGAGAACTTCGACGCTGCAGAATGAGCTGTCGGGAAATTTGTTTCCAGGCGGCTACAACTGGCAGTGTTTCAAATCTAATGTGCACGGATACTTATCCTATCGCAGCACTTCTACAGTGCTATAGACTTTCAGCCTTTACGGGAAGCTGACCATGACAACACAAAACACCATAACATGAACAAGCAATGAACTATATCGGAATCAAAAAATTATAGTACACTATTGGCATGGGAAGTAAAAACGGTAGGGCCAAAGCTCGCTGCTAAAAAACAATGCACGCCCATGGAAACCAAATTTCGAAAAGGTGGAACAATAGATTAAACCCAATTAATATCCCATTTATAAAAGTAAAACAATAAATGTGATAATTACAGTATCACCACATTGAAACTGAAGTATTTTATCATGGGACAATTAAAAGCGTAACGTCATTACAGCAATTAACAGCTGGTAATTACGGTTGCAACATTTTAAATAACTGATCGATAAAAACCAGACAGATATTAAATTTGCATATATAAAATTCACCACAGCACGGCGGAAAATTGCAAACTGGACCGCAATCGAATTGACAAAGAAAAATTACGGTTTTCAGTATAATGGTCGAGAGCAACATGTGATAATTACGTTTAAATTGTGATTTCTATCATAGAGGTGTTGAACAAAATATTAAATAAACATTAAATATCCTTGGATCCTCTGCTGAAGTTCTACGAGAAACACAGTCACTCAGTATGCTATTGCCGCTTGTGCATACAAGAATGACACATTATTATTCCTTATCTTTTTTGCCTCTCTTTTAATAATAACTATAATAAGAATAAGCTTTATTTACTCAACAGCATAACCATTTATAGAGCAAAATGTTAAAAAGAAAGGTTAAATACTGACGAGTGTAGTGTCAAAATACAGTGATTAGAGTGTATTTATTGATACAAACAATCATATATAACTGAAGGGCCCAATGTAAAAAGTGCCTGAATGACATTTTTCTGAATTTGTGGTTATTGGGTTTTTCGTCGGCGTCGTTTAGCGTTAAAGCTCGACGTTTCGCCACCACGAGTGGATGGCATCCTTAGAAGCTATTTTACTTCGGCGACTTCCAAAATACTGACGGCTGATGGATCTGTACCTGTATTTATACCTGCTAACGGTGACGTGGCCCAACCAGGTAGCGTTGGTAACCCCGCCTCTTCGCAATATGCTAGTGTCTTCAGGTCCTTTATGATGGGTACGCGTGTCCGGTTAACTTTCTGTGATTCTTATTTCCTATTGAAATTATTATGATGTTTTTGTATTTCGATGGCTTCTCTGTGAAGTCTGGCATGGTATGAAGACGTTGCGGCAAGAACCTGAGTTTCTTCAAACGATCCTGTGACTTCCCTCCTTAATCGCATGTTCGGCTACCGCTGATTTGTCCGTATGACCTAGTCGACAGCTAGCCTTATGTTCTGCAATTCTTGTATTTATAGATCGCTTCGTTGTTCCTATGTATACACTCCCACATGTGCATGGTATGCGATAGACCTCCGGTATCTTTCTTGTGGGCTTGTAGATAGTCATGACGTTTTCCTTCTGTAACATTTTTCCTATTTTGTCTGTTATTCCAGGCACATATCGTAGAAAAGCTTTTACTATCGGCTTAGGTTGTGCTTTTGCCCTATTTCTTCTCATTGTTCTTGCAATTTTCTGTTCTGTGTAACCGTTTGCCTTAAGAGCATTCTTTAGATGTTCCAATTCGGTGTCGATTCCTTTGGTTCGTACACTTTTATAGCCCCTTCTGTCAAAGACCTAATAATTCCGTACTTCTGAAATGGGTGCTGGTTTGATTCCTTATATAAGTACCGGTCAGTATGAATTGGTTTTCTATACACCTTGTTTTCTAATGTAACTCCTTTTCTTGTTAGAAGAACATCAAGGAAGGGGAGTTTTTTGTTTTCTTCTACCTCCATGGTGAACTTGATGTTTTTGTGCACGCTGTTCAGGTGTTCTAGAAATTCTTCTAGCTTTTCTCTTCCGTGATTCCAAATGACGAACGTATCGTCCATGTATCTGAGCAATATGTTGCTTCATCAAGAACTTCATTTTTTGAGCCAGGACGCATATCACATGTAGTATTATCTGTAGGTCAGATATGTGATATCTATAAGAGACGCATGTGGTAAAGTTGACAGTTTTGCTTTACATGAAAAAATGTTTAGGTTATCTTAGCATAAAACCGGATCTTCCTATACAAACACAAAATTATCGACAATATTAGAAAAACCCACTTATCTGTTTTTCTTGTACTATTTCTCCACAATTTCTCAACTATAAACGATTTAGATAAATTGAATGAAATAATAAATCACTAGGAGCACGCGTGTATCAGTGAATGGAAAAACGAATGGTAAACCACTAAGCATAAATAATACTCTAGTGGACTAAGGCAGTTTTTGCGTTGAAGTGGCCATTCGCAGTGAATAACAGACCGCGTGCTTATGTTCATCTTCCATTGAAGATATTTTATCTAATATTTGGCTGGACTTAAGCACATGTTGCATTGAACTGAGAACTCATATGCTCATGCAATCATTTAGGTGCAGCTTCAACAATTTTAGATATACTACCAGAAAACTGACAAGAAGTTCGCATATAATATATGCGAACTTATGGCACTGATAGTCTATAATAATTGATGAAATTGTGACTTAGGCACTTCTTGTATTGGATCCTTCAATTCTAAATTAATTTTAATACCCATGAACATTTAAAGATGAACTCTGGATTTAGTTTTTTAGCTTAGAGGTACCACAACAATATGTCACAGAACTTCGGTGTCTCGTTTTATTTTTGTACGTATGAAATGTATTGGCGCTTTCGATAATAAATTTGTTTGAGCTCCATTACAAAAAAAATGTGTTGTTACGTCTTGAACCAATTCTGCGAGTTAACAAAATTTTTTGTGATGATAATAGTACTAGACAATCAATAGATCCGTATAAAAGTTTATGTAGGTATACTACAGATGCGTGGTTCTTGAGACTACTTAAAGATCGCAAGCCAAACCTCACTACTAGTGCAACATAATGGCAACCGCTGGCAGGATAGAAAAAATCAATTTTATAACACAAGAATTCTAAAAACCATTTTTGTACTCTTTCACCAGCAGCACTGTATATATTATAAATTGGGTTCCAAGTTATGGAGGCATAATCTGACTTAGACATAATTAAAGACATAAGCCATGAAAGTCACGCACATGAGATCAAAAGAGAAAAATAGTCTGAGTGCAAAAGTCCATGCTTGGAATTTTTTGGTTAAGTAGTTAATTATTAATTACTTAATTAGGGTAGCCAATCAAGCGCACACTATATAGAGAGTGAGTGGAAGCAATAGGAGACGTGAGAGCGAGACTCGTAGAGACAGCTCAATCAGTAGACCGGACAAACGTCAGGCGGGTAAGTGTGTGAAATTTTTTTCTGGTGAAATATCGTTGATACGGCTCATTATTTGACTGCTGATTATGTTGTGCTCATACTTTACGGAGAGTGTAACCGTAGTGCCGAGGCGGCTTCTCGCCTTTATCGTGAGCGGTTCCCGAATCGCAATTATTATCCAGACCACAGATTCTCTGCGCAATTCACCGTGGTTGTGAATCTGGAAATTTGTTGACGAATAACGTTGAGCAGATCAGTCCACCTCGTCGACCTCGTACCGTTCGCAATGAAAAGAGCGTATACTTGATGCTGTCCATGTGAATCCTGAATTTCACGCTCAACAATCCTCTAACTTCTGCACTTTTCTCTCACGGTGAGGGTGGAGCTCTTCGATGTGAGTAGTCACGTTGATTGTAGGGCAGCGTTAAGTTGCGCCAACCTTTCTCTTAACTTTGACTCAGCCTCCTTGACCCCGGCCTTTTTAGCTTCAGCAATCACGTTGTCTAGGATATTTTTAAAGGATGCATTCTCAGCCTCCAAGTTATACTCTGTTTGACTATTACATTTTTGTCGTTCACTTGGTCACACTCCTTTCCCGCTTTCTTCAGCTGATCCAATGCCCTAAGCTTCTTGATTTCATCCTTCAAAGCAGACACTTCTTTGTCGTGCTTTTCGTTGAGATTGCTCAGGCCTGCCTTCTGTTGTTCGTTCTTCTTCAGCAGATTATTCCCATCCCTTTCAAACTCACCTTTAATATCCATACTTTCTAAGCTTCGCATTGAATGAAAACGGGTTATGGTTATCGTTTTAGTTATGCACTTTCACCTCTAAATTCGTTTTGTTCTGCTACCAATTGGCTGCCAGTAGTTCAGACTTATAAATACTGATTTTATAATTTCAACCATTACCGTAATTCAATCAATGAACATGGTCGTTTAAGCCAAAATTACATTACACTGGCACGGTTCATGATAGAGCGGGGTTTTACATATGACGATAATTAGACAGATATCAGCAGTGCACACTGCGGATCGGATCTCAATCGAATTATTGACAGGAAATTATTTTCTGATTTAGTTGCATGGAATTCAATTACCAATGTTACTGGTAGTGATTAGTAACACCCATTATGCACCTGCTGGGGATCCAGGCAAATTCTCTTTTTTACTATAATAGTTACTGATGATCGAGAAACTAGACACTAGACAGCTTGAACTATAAAATAATACATTCTAGGTTGAAAGGGTCCGTTATGCAATTGAGGTTTTGAATTAAGAAAAAAAGTACTTTTTTGTGATAAATGGAAAGATCATATATAAGTTTTATAACAAAACTGTTTTTATTTTCTTCTTTTTCGCAATAATTCAAAAGTTATATCATAATAAAAATAGGTTTTTGAATCGAGTACCGAAAACACGCCGACGGCTCCCGAACCCATGTGACGTCACCATGGCGGTAAGGATGCTCCTCTGAATAACGACGTCCTACTCCGATACTAGATTCTAGATTCCCAGCCAATCGCGAAAATACGTACTGCTAAACTGGTAACTAGTGTATATTTGTTGCAACACAGTCGATGAATGAAGTTTGCAGCTCGAGACGAAGTCTACGATCGAAATAAATATGTTTTTGAATGTTTAGAAAGCTGAAGTCAGATTACAGATTCCAGTAAGTAAGTCCCTAATCAAATATGTTTCGTTGAAAAGATCTTCTCAATCGAAGGATGGCCCAGTGGTTAGAGAGTCCGCTAGTAGATCTCAGGGTCTTTGGATCAAAACCCAGGCCTTCCAACTTTTTTTTATTTTTGATTATTGATGTGCTTTTTGCACTTGTTACGCACATTTTTTCTACGATCATCATTAATATGTGTTTGAATCAAATTTTGTTAGACATATTACTTGTACTGCACAGTGCAAAAACTAAGTACAGGAGGCGGTGGACAATTCAAAAGATCAGTGGAAATGAGGTTTGTCCGTCAATATCAATCGCCATTAATTTTTTGTTTAATGTAATAGTTGGTTAATAAATCAAAATCCCTTCGTCCATTCAATTCAATCATTTTTAAGCTTTTTTAATGTAAAAAGGGTAACTCAAACTCGTAATCACATTCTGTTTATCACTTGGTATTATTACTTATTTGACTTTGGCCAACAAAATTTGATTCAAACACATATTTATGTTGATCGTAGAATAATGTGCGTAACAAGCGCAAAAAGCACATCAATAAATTTTTTGATAAAAAAAATTAAAAAAAAGTTGGAAGGCCTGGGTTTCGATCCAAAGACCCTGAGATCCACTAGCGGACTCACTAACCACGGGGCCATCATTCCATTGAGGAGATCTTTTCAACGAAACATATTTGATTAGGTACTTACTTACTGGAATCTGTAATCTGACTTCAACTTCAAACGTTCAAAAATATATTTATTTCGATCGTAGACTTCGTCTCGAGCTGCAAACTTCATTCACCGACTGTGCTGCAACAAATATACACTAGTTACCAGTTTAGCAGTACGTATTTTCGCGATTGGCTGGGAATCTAGAATCTAGTATCGGAGTAGGACGTCGTTGGTCAAACGAGCATCCTTACCGCCATGGTGACGTCACGCGGGTTCAGGAGCCGTCGCGTCGGCGTGTTTTCGGTACTCGATTCAAAGCCCCATTTTTATTTTGATATAACTTTTGAATTATTGCAAAAAAAAAGAAAACAAAAACAGTTTTGTTATAAAACTTATGTATGGTCTTTCCATTTACGACAAAAAAGATTTTATTCGAAACCTCAATTACCGGATTTAGTATTTGATCTTTTAATGCTGGGCAGTTTGCCAATAGGTGGAAGATATAGATTTGAACCGCTTTTTGGGTTTTGCATAGTATCTATTTACATATACAGCATTATTGCATAAAGTACTCAAGGTATCAAAAAAGGGTTCACGTAATAGTGGGTATTTACTTGCAACAACATTTTTCGGGTGCACTCTGAGCGACCTACAACAAAACATTTTGCGCGGAGCGTTCCGGCTGTTTGGCGGTGTTCGCCGCTTTCCCACCAGTAATCAGTTCTGATATTACCATAGCTGCTGGTGCTTTTTTAATTATAGAGGCATTAGCGGGTAATAAAAAAGAGAAAAAAAGAAAACAACGGAAAATCTGGGCAAGACGCCTCTTTTTGTGCCATCAATATATCGCCTTACTTAGTGACTTCGATTATAAATGCATATAAACAGCCTTGCAAGGCTTTTTCTCTTTTAAAACTCAACAGAAGACTTTCAATTTTTTTCGCATCTGATGGGGTGCACCCCATATTAGTAGCAATTGCCACCCAAGCATCATGCTTCTTTATTTTATTATAATATGTCCCGTTTGTCCGGTTCCATAAAATAGGCTGCCTTTCAAACTCGTCAATTAGCTGCAAACACTTTTCTCTGCTCCACTCCATAGCCAGGCATAAAAATACCAACAAACGCGACGAGTGTCCAAAACTGTCGTATTGCCCGTATCCATTGAATATCGCTGAACAAATAAAATCTCTTTGTGCAAGTCCCGTTTACCAACAAATCTCCGAAAATGTTTTGCGCGTTCTGTTTTGTTCGGCGCAACGTACTGACTAGACGAATTTGATACAGCGCGCGCAGCGCGTTTGGTTCGTTCGGAATGTTTTGTTGCAAGTGAATACCTACCATAAAACCTATAGGTCCTTTTAACCGCCCAAAAAGACAGTGCCATGCAGTGAACATTTTAATTATATGGGGTTGATCATAAAGTTATGTGGCACCAAATTTGACCACAATTGAATAATTATTGAACACCTTGTACATTAGTAGATGTTTCAACTCTTCCTTGATTTTTATGCAAACACAGAATGCGCCTAAGTTCAACCGCTTCTGGGTTATCGAGTTTTGATTATGACAAATAAACCGTATCAATGAATTTTGGAAACAGTTATTGGATAGAATGTAGGTACAGGGCTTAATGTAATTCAGCATATTCCTGTGAGAGCATGGTAGGAGAGCTAAAATGCAACAAATTTTGTTTAGTATATATGGAATAAAATCAATAGTTTTTGAGATTTTTCAATTTTAAGGGAATTATAATAATTACCTAAAATCTACGTTAAAAATCAGCCACCTGTTCACTTATCCCAGTTTAATACGCTCAAATTAATTCAATACCAATGAAAAAAGTATGGTATTAAAAAAACAGATATTGAGAAAAATAAAATTAATAATTCTCATTTTCGTTTTCGTTTCAGCAGAATCATATCTAGCTCAAAATATTGCTAGACACTGCGCATACAAACCACTGGAAAAGCTGGCCCATGATCTCAGATCCTCAAAAGATATAAATATCAAACCGACATTAGGCAGCATAGCCAGGATTTAAATTTGGGGGAATGAGTCTAGTGGTTGGGTCATCGACCACCTATTACCCTTGTAATAAATATTTTTCGGGGGGGGGGGGGGATGTGTAACACATCATACAGATAGCGATAATAATTCGAGAGGATAAAGCTCCTCACGCCCTTCAAACCCTTCTGATTATACAATGTGTTTGATAAACATAAGGCAAAACCTTAAAGAGAGATCCTTTGAATTATTTTTAAAATATCTTGTTCTTTGATGCTCCATTTCAAAGGTACAGGACGAAAAAAAGTTTCTGCAGCTTATTTTATCATCAAATATCACATGGTAAATTACTCAATCTACACTAAATGTTCAAAATACTCTATTTGCTTTGGTACTACGCGACTCAACTAAACCATAGTACAGATTCAATAAGTGACTTTCATTAAAAACAGTCCTAATATTTTTGAGTGCATATAACTGTCATGAATTTTGAGGCCACAAAATTACAATCATCCTTAGAATGGAGACATTCATCTAACAAGATACAAGAAAAATGGTAAAACACGCATATTTGTGATAATGCCGTGCAATAATACACATGAATTTATGACATGTTTAACTTTTTACACTGTGCATCCGTTTTTAGACTACTTTTTTTCAAATGTTATTATTGGTAGGTTGAGTAGAGTAGCTCTGTAGCTAGACTCCGCCTGCATAGAGGATACACTGTAATTTTAGTTTCTTATAATGTTCCTAATAAAGACATTTTATTATTATTATTATAAGATTCCTAAAAAGTTGTGGTACTTTCCTTTGATAGTTGTGAAATCTGATGGCTACAGTTTTCCTATCGTTAAGGTACAAATGCTTATATATGACACATTTTGCCACTAATATGTGTCCCTCCTGTCAGACACAATTACAGATACGTAATCTGCGTAAAGGATGAACTCAGCATTAGGAAATATTCCACCCAGTTCATTCATATAAAGTGTGAAAAGAACTGGTCCTAAAATGGAACCTTGTGGATCTGCTGAAATAGTTTTTAGGCTGTTAGCATTAAATAGGAGCTTGCAAATCCACCTACCTCCGACTTTGAGTACTATCCCCAGGCTTTTCTTGGGCTCGGTGTTAACCTGGCATTCATATCTTCCAGCATCATCGAGCTTCACTCCTCTAATACGAAGGCCCCAAAATTCTTCGGAACTGTCCGTATGTACTGCTTCAAACCGACTATCTCCGGTGAACGTGAAACTGCCAACAGTTAGTACATGCACATCTTTCGAGCGCATCCAGGAAACCTGAAAGAAAATGGTTCATACTAAATGTCAAGTGTTCTAGCAAACAACAGCTTTTCTGAAAGCTAGATGCATGGAAATTTTTACAAAATGAAGATGCATGAAGAAGTCCCAGTAATGAAATGAATTATTGACGGTAACTACCTATGGGCTTGAAACAATGGCTCTCACAAAGAAAACCGCAGAACAACTAAGCGTTACTCAAAGAGCCATGGAGAGGGCTATGTTAGGGATCAGCCTAAGAGACAAGGTTCGAAATAGTCACATCCGGAATAAGACAAAAATTACTGATATAATAACACGTACAGCGAGTCTTAAGTGGCAATGGGCAGGACATGTAGCACGAGAAAATCCCGAGAAATGGACAGTGAGAATAACGAACTGGAGACCAAGAGAAAATAAAAGAGGAATAGGTAGACCACAGAAGAGATGGATAGATGACATAAAACAAATCGCGGGCAAACAATGGATGAGAATGGCAAAAAACAGACGTGCATGGAAGCAATTGGAAGAGGCCTATGTCCAGCAGTGGATGAATACGGGCTGAAGAAGAAGAAGAAGAAGAAGAAGATTGATGGTAAGGGTAGTTTCTTTTTCAGAAATATGTTTCGTTCATTAAATGGGGGGGTGCGCAGTTCTATGGAGACATCATTGCTTCTTAAGTGCGATTAGAAAAATGGAGTCAAGTAGATTGACTCAGTACTTCCCACATATAATGATGATACGATTTTCTTGCATTGCATGAAACTATAGTCTGAAATCCCCTTGCAACCAAATCATCGCTCAACTGCCCGCAAAAAACATCCAACACAAAAACTCTCGTAAATAGTTTCTTGCGTTTCCCTCCATAGGAACTAGGACGCCACAGTTTTTATTCTACATGCTTCAACTGGATGATATGAAACGATCAAAAGCCTCCAAACTGTCTAAAAACAAAGTTTGAGCTGTTTTTATATTTTTAGTTTTTCTAATATTACTGCGCCGCAACTGATACGATTTTTCCAAAGAATACACGTTTTCCATGCCCGCAGCGGTAGTACTACTGTACTACTGTGTCAAGATTTCATTAAAATCAATTTAATAGTTGTCGTTACGTAATATAGAACGACTTAAAACAATACTCGTATGTATACATGACAAATTCTAAGTCCCTTTGTTTCTGTAGTGAGCACGGCAATGTTCGGATGGACCTAAAAAAGTGTATTATGCCGCTAGGTTTTTCATTCACAAGTCAATGGACAGCCCATTATGAATCCAACAAGTTTTTCGGTTTTACAACCCCCACCCCCCAACCACCCCAAATTCACCCCCACCCAAAAAAAGTAGGAAATGATCAGGAACTACTAAAATGCCTAGACAGACCAACAGACAGACCGACAGACAGACAGACAGACAGACAGACAGACAGACAGACAGACAGACAGACGGAAATGAGTGACGTGGATTTTCGTTATGTAGACATCAAAATCGATAATTTTCGCGATCACAATACTTCCCTCACCTATCGGTGTGGGAGGTAATTAATATGTCGTTCTTACAATACGATTAGATATTTTTTAAACAGACTACCGCTATAATTTTTCTTAACTGGGTTATCTAAAGACTTGCGGAACATTTTTTTAAATTAAAACCACCTAAAGGACAAGTATTATAATAATGAAGTTAAATACGTATCTTCATCGTTTTTCATTGTTATAAGGACTCTGAAATAAAATAAAAAATAAAGTAAAAAAATTATTGCAAAACTTCACATATAGTAAGTGACCATCCGCCGGGACTTTTCTAAAAAGTATCAGTTTCCCATATACACTACTTATGTAGAGACTTGTCACATGTTTGTACGTTTGTAGTGGCATCTGTCAATCAATAAATGCTGCTTATTTCAGATTATTGTTTTTTTTTACTTTGAGAGACGCTACTGAGTTATCCAAAGCATCAACAAACTTTTCATCTTATTTATGTGCTAGTGAAGAACATTTTATGACCATAATGATCATAAATCACCATAATACATACGTGAATTGTTTTAGCCACTTTCTACACAAACATGCTATTCAAGTTATTTGTGCGTTTATTTAAGAGGAGTGTAGTGACTATGTGAAAAATATTTTTTTTACATTGTATTAGTAACAAATCTTTCTTAAAAGGTATAGCCTTAGAATCGATGTTGACTACATTCAATAAACACAATACACAAATGCCAAAAATGGTGGAAGTGCGATAGTCTTAGCATCCACCATATTTCATAATTATGTGTGGAGTATTCTTAACGGCCAATTATTAGTTACCAGTTTCTCTACGGTTACGTCCCAGCGAAACTTTAAAAGGAAGCCAAAGACATAACTAAAAGTACAGTTTTGACCAAATATGAAAATTTCGACTAAATTTACTTCACACATTTTTAAGAAAGCTGTTTTCTACAGTACCGAACACTTCTCGAAAACTTCTTCAATAGATAGACCGATAGGCCCTTGTACAATAGAAAATTAATATTGCATAATATATCTACAGATATAACTGTTCATTTTATCTTTTATTAAAGGCAAAACGCTCAGGTCTATCTAAACCACATTCACCTTTCACTTCATTGCCTACTAATACGGTGATTTGACGTTTTATCCGAGTTTAACTATGGCAAGGTAAAACCTCCATAATTAATAAGTACCTATTACTATTTTACTTTTTACTCACCACTTTGGTCCCTAAGTTTTTAACTGCACAAGGTAGCAGCACAGTCTGTCCAACGTGAGCCACAACTTCTTTGACGTAGTCGTCCTCAAAACAGGGATCCCCATAACCAGAAGCCAACCTTGTCAGCCGTGATCGGCTGAATCCTGGAACAAATTTGTATATCATAGAACGTGAGCTGATTCAATGAAATTTATATGGATTCTTTTTTGAATTGTAATCTGGACTGCATGACTCTGAAAAAAACTTAATGGCGCAGCAAACATTATGTGGCGACAAAAATCTTTGCAAAACTGACGAAAGAAAATTTTTCGACAGGATTACTGCGGTCATTTATGTTTTTTAGGCTAATTTTTTTTTATTTTCACATGAAGCTTCGGAGACTGAGAGTAAATTAGTTCTGCTTAATGTTATTATACCAATCGTGAGTCCAAAGGGGGCAAAGTATACAACTCCTTCGCCACCTGTCCCGGAAAAACAAGTATATGCAGGCAGCTTTAGCGAATAGTTAGATGAGATATCAGATTAGAAGATGATTGTTTCCTCTCCTTTGGTATCGAACGTACGCACAACAGGAAAGGTAACTCTAAGCTCCACACTCAATGCTGCCCTTTCGCTCGCTCCCTCAAGTTGAGAGACTCAGTACTTCTCACAAAGGTGATACCGTTTTATTACTTTCCTATTACATGAACCTAGTGCCTGAGATCCCATTGCAACCGAATCATAGCCCGCTCGACCTCAAAAAGATATGCAACAAAAAACTCTCGTAAATAGCAAACCGAAACGATCAGGAACCCCCAAATAGCCTAAAAACGGAGTTTGAACTGTTTTTATATTTATAGTTTTCTGATTATTGTTGTGCCGCCACTGTTACGATTCCTAGAAACTATACCCGTTTTCCATCCTCTCTGCGGTAATAATAGTGTGTTAGAACTTTATCAAAATCAATTCCAGGTTAAACAATACAAAACGATCTAAATCTAAACCAATACTCGTTTGTATACATCAGAAAAAAAGCCTCAAATTAAAGGGAAAAGGTGTACAGAGAATTCAGCACAGCTGTAGAACAACCTGAAAAATTAGAAACCATATATAAAGTAGTTAAGAAATTCATAAAAGAATTCAGGTCAGGTTTCGTAATTTAAAATTATTTGTTTGATATTTTTGTAGATTCTTGAGAAAGTAAAAGAAATCATCCAAACTAATTGCACTTTGAAGCTCCTGTTTTTGAAGCCTCCAGGTAATTATGGACTTCCTGTTTCGCCGAGCTTAGGAGATAAAATCGCACACAAGTCAATATTTTGTGAACAGCTATCGGAAAAATGGTCAAAATTGGACTGAAGCAATAGCCTAGTTTGCGAAAAAACGGTGCAACTCGACTTTTCGATAATAACATAAAAAGGATTCATATTATGGATTGATTTAATCCATGGATCCCTTCACTACTCACAACGTTATATATTTTTTTAATTTCCTATCTGACTAACTCCAAACCGTAACATGTAGCCATCGTAGATTGAAAATCAAAACAATTGCATGTATGATAACAACGGGTAATTCTAAGAAGGTACTTTGAGAAGTTTTAAAAGCTTTCGTCGTTTACCCAATACAGCATGGTGTTTAGCGAAGGAGGGTTAGCCAAACTTCCTGGGCATATAGATAAGCTCATTCGGAGATATTTTACTATAGTAGACTTGCGCTCCGAGCCTCTCTGTTTTTTATATCCTTGCTTTTGTAATATTTTCAACAATTTACAAAAATTAACATTATTACTCCATTATTGTTTTTAAAGTTTGTTAAATAAATTTTTGGTTTTTGTAACAATATATGAATACAAGGGTTAGGTTTCTTTGTCAAATGGTTAGGCTGTATTAACGGAATACAATTATAGCTGTGCTCTGAGACCCATCCGTGGTGCCAACTTTAAAGATGAATAAGCTTAACCATCGGTTTTCTTTGTGACAGAGCTCCCCGATAACTAAAGGTTATTTTTTATGGTCAGCCCCTGCAAAGGCTGAAAGCCTATGGCACTGTAGAAGCACTGCGAGAGGATAAGTGTCGGTGAGCGTTATATTTGAAACGCTGCTGGTTGTAGCCGTCGGGAAACAAATTCTTCAGATCATTCCACAGCGTTCAAGAACTCCAAAAGAAAGAATGCTAGAGAAAACTGATTTGGGGTGTAGGAAACTCGCAGAGCCTCTCTCCTCGTTCGGAAAGCCTTTGGTATTGTTATCTGGGATAGCCCACTTGAACGTCTTTCGTGATAGAATCTGTAAAATAGGGACAGGTCAGCCACTCTGTTTCTATGTTCCAGACTGCGGAGGTCCTTTGTGAGGGTAAGCGGATCAATTAGTCTCTTCTGGATAGTATCTAGAAGCTTTATAGAGTGGTTAGGAGCGCATCCCCACACGTCGGAGCAATACTATAGCGATAGTCAGATCTGTATCTTGCACAGTAGCAGTAGTTGCTCTGATATATACAGCCTCCTACAGCGGGACAAAACTCCAAGCTTCTGGGATGCAGTTTTAGCAATACTGACGACATGGTCGTTCCAGGACAAGTTGTTGTTGATGTTGATCTCCAAAAGCTTGACGGAAGGATACTCGACTATTGGGTAACCCTCCATTTCCACAGTTGCTAAGCCAACGTGAGACTTTTTTGAAAGTGTTGTCGGTTTACTGACAACCAGAGGCTACCGATGATTGCCTGGCCTGGCCCTTAATAAAATATCTTCGAAATGGGCTTATATGCCAACACATTTTGGCAAACCCTCTGAGAGACACCCCGTATAATGCGCTCACTCCTATATCGAGGTACTTCAATAGCCTACAGGAGTCAAACGCATAATTGGATAGCACCAAAAGATCGTGTGCAACCGACAGAAGGGATGCAAAACTGGACCGAAAGGTTTTATGGAGAAGCGATAAGCCTGAGGGGTCACGATAAACAATCGCTTACAGTCTAGAAAGCGCGATCGTTTGCCGCCTCTCCTATTTCTGATTTCTTATTCGTGTTTTTCCGATACTTTATAGGATAGTTAGCGTGGTTGGGAGCGTAATCAGCAACAGGAAAAAGAAGCTATTGCAGTGCGTTATTTATTTTGCTAATTGAGCGGAAAGTTTATCTGGAAACTGAAACGAAATGGGCTTCCCAGGCTTCCTTTCGTTAGACGCAACTAAACAAAATCGACAAATTTTAGAAAAAAATAATTCTGAATAAGTATTCGATGAAAAGCTAGGTCAAGACACTCCATGACTGATCTATTGTAGTAGGTATATCAGAAAAGAATTGCAATCAAGTACCCTGAAAAGCACACAAAGGCCGCAGCTTTTTGTTCCTTTCAGTCGAGCATCCGTACAAGGCGGGTTCAAAGGATGCTAACACTTTTGATGCAACGCTATTGTTAAGCAACCGTCCATAAATTATGTTATGTAATATTAACACGTAGTTCGCTTACTCCCAGAAGTGGTGGGAATACAGGAAAGGCAATTTAGTGTTAATGATAGGAGGAAGAATGAATTATAATCCAGGAGGGTTAAGACCCTTCCAAGTGTATATAAGTATATAGGTAAGAAAAGTACGCTTGTAAAGTTTATTCAAAACTCTATGTGACAGTTCGGCATTCGCTTATCTTTATCATAATCTTTTAATACCCACTTAACTATTTACTATTTGAGAAAAACGGATATACAGCGGTCAACATCCAATAGAAAAGGGGACGGAAATGTAAATGCGAGTTGACGAGGTGAGGGCCGCAGTGAGCTTTCCATTCATCAGTTTGTATTGTTTGTTTTTGTGCGATTATGGCTCTGTGGCGTCCAACAATGTTCCTGTAGATCAAAATGCTATCATATGGTGACCATTTGGTGATCTACATAACCAGAGTTGAAATGGTTATGAATCTCCCGTTTGAGCTATCATTTGTCTGTCAAAACACAGCAGATTGTATTGAACATGTTTGAAAAGTTATTCGAGAAGAGCCAGCATAAGAAGATAGGTGTAATCAAAAGTTCAGCGATTCAGTTATAACACTTATACGTGAGACTGAATCTTTTAAAATGAACACTGGTCCAAATATGTAAAACATGTTGAAAAGGTTGAAGACAGATACAAACAGACAACTGTGGATAAATGTTGGACCTGTCATCATTAACATTAACAGTGATAGTAATTAGGACAAATGCCATATCGCAGACATAATTATTTAGCTGGTAGGTACTGGTTTTTTCGAGGGGTTGACATGAAAACTATACTTGGCGCCAGCTAAGCAGTCGCCTATTAAATCGGAAGTGAGTTTCCTAGTCAAATATGGCTCAAAAGTTGACATTGGAGCCAGAAAGCACATTTCCAAAATCATAAAATCCTATTTTATAAATTGAAGAAGAAGAGGGCGAGGCTATACACTGGTCGGCGGTCGGTTTTCAGTAATATAATGATATATTTATTACTGCCTTTTTTTATTGGGTGATAGGGTCCAAATAATACAACTTTCTTGCAGCTCGTAAACTAGCCCCGTGTCATCGACGCTTTACAGTCTACGTGTACAGTCCGTTCTATCTAAGAAAAAGCTAATGATACCTGAAATTGACCTGGTAAAAACTGGATGCACAATGTACCGTTAAGCATTGATGACACGGGGCTAGTTTACGAGCTGCTAGTCGGCGAGTTTAAAAGCTGGCGCGTGAACGAGTATCGATGACACACAGAGTTTTCTACTCGCTCAGCCGATGACGGGGGCTAGTTTACAAGCTGGCTTGTCGCTAGTAAACTAACCCCGTGTTATCGACGCTTAAGTGAGGGATACAGTTTGTTGATTTAATTTGCTTTGAATAATACCTAAAAAGTTCCGTTTCCATCCAACACGATTTAATCTACATAACAATAAGTATAGCTTAAAAAAGCGAAAACACGCTTTAACGGAACATTGGACTAAAAAGTAAAGATTTAAGAATACGCCTAAAACAATAGTGAACTCAAAATACTAGTACTGTTGTTAAAAAGGCGTTGGCGCTCGATTTACGAGTAATACGGCATAATAGCTCGAAACGGGATCCAGATCTCGAAAATTGGAAACCCTAAAAAGGAGAGTATGTCGAGTTAATAAGATTTGCCCTATTGTTTAGTTTAAATTAAAATACTAACCATTACATAAAGTTGGAAGGGTTTAGAACAGTATAGTCTTTCAAGTTTCTTGAATTGTGACGGCCTTGCTATATATAATCTATTTATCCTAGTAGCACTCTCACCGACAGATCTATCTGGAATAGAACCAGTGCATTAATTTGGTGACAAAGTATGTTATGTTTTGCTAACTATACATTTGAGCTCTCCTGTAATTGCATACTTTATAAATACTCTTAATACCTATGATAATTAACAGAACGACTAATTATAGATACCCGGGGCAAAATATTTCAGTCTCTTTCTGAACGTGTTTATATCAATTGATGGAGACGAGCATCCAAGGAACAGTTATATTGCAATAAAGCTTAAACAAGGAAGCATTCTCTTGAAACATTGCTTTGTTTTCGGAGAGGGCCACTTTTGAAATCGTAAAATATTATAAAGAGCATCATAATTTTCAAATCAGAACATACCGAAAACGGTCCACAGTATCGAGTTTTACCAAGAGTGTCTTTTTGGTGTAGAATTGAATGACGTTTAAGAATACGGATGGCGTTACGAAATTTTTTTGCTAAGCAAAGTTCTATCTATCCTAGAGACGGGGTTATCTTTTTTGGAACACCCTGCATATGCTTTGTCAAGTGTGCCACCATCAATACACACCTCCGCCTGTGGGACAGACATGCGGTCCCAAGCGCGGAGCATCGCTGCAACTAACTGCTACCTTGAAGTTATTCTGTCAAACTAGACATAAATTGAGAGGTCCAATGCAAGAAATCCCCTATCAGTGCCATTTTGCGAACTTTTTGGTAGCTTTCTGATGGTATATCTAAAATTGTTGTAAGATGTACCTAAATGATAATATGAGTATCTGAGTTTTTTAAAACATTTCACAATTCAGTGCAACTGGTACTTAAGTCTAACCAAATATTAGATAAAGTATATTCAATAGAAGATGAGCCCAAGACACAGTCTGTTAGTAACTATGAATGACTTCAACGCAAAAATTGCCTTAGTTCCACTGACATATCATTGATGAGTAGTTTGTGGTTTACCATTCGTTTTTCCATTCCCTGATAGAAGCGTGCTCCTAGTGGTTTATTATTTCACTCAATCTGTTTAATCGTTTGTAGCTAAAAAATTGTGGAGAAATAGTACAAGAGACACAGGTAAGTTGGTTTTTTTAATATTGTCAATAGTATTCTGTTTGATTAGAAAATCCTGTTTCATGCTGAGATAACCTAAAAAGTTTATCATATAAAGCAAAGTTGTCAATTTTACCAGATTTCTCTGTTATAGATATCACATATCTGACTTACCTATACATCTGACATCCGACCTGGCTCAGCAAAAAGTTCTTAATGAAGCAATAGACTCTGACGCCGATATTTATGAATAAATTTGTATTTGTAATGTATTTAGTATTCTCATATATCATAAAAGAAACATACTTTAATGTTGCAGGCTTTTATTACCCTTTTAAGATCCAGAGAAAAACGTACTTCCATTTTTTAAAAAAACAAAATCTTGGAAAGTGTACCACTAAACTAGCTTCTACTTAAATTCGCTCACTCTAAAAGTAATAAAATACAAGATTATAACTAACAAATGATCATTCGAGAAGGTAATATTTCCAGAGAGAAATATAAACGTTGAAAGCGTTTTTCTGAAAAGCTGAAAAATGAGATTTGGCACTTTTTACATTGGGCCCTTGAATTGTATTTTGTATCCATCAGCCTTCTTGATTATGTTAACTTGCAGAATTACAGCCTACGTATACAGGGTGTCCCACGACGATCAAGACAAGCAATATATCGGAACCGGGCAGTAGTAGGGAATTATAATTTTGGGGTACAGGTACTTAAAAGACGGTACCACTACCGTTGATTATAACATGTACCCCTAAGTTAAATTGTTTTGGTAGTGTTTCATAATGGTAGTGGTACAGTCCTTTAAATACCTGTAGCTCTTGGATTATTCACTTTAGACCCCCAGTTTGTTGGAATTGTTTTATCGGGAGGAACACAAAAAGTCACAAATATACAGGGTGTCCCATTAAAAATTTTGAATCGGACGTCACGTGACCAAAAACAAATACCTCATTGGGTGACACAATAATCAGAAAAGATATTATATTCGCTCTAATTTATACCCCCAAAATTATAATTCCCTACTGCTGCCCAGTTCCGATATATTGGTTGTCTTAATCGTCGTGGGACACCCTGTATAAAACCCTTGGGAAAGAAGTATTCACATTAATTTTTGTGAACTGCATGACACGTGTTGCAGAGGTTGCTCCAGAAGAGCTCACCTTATGTCATTACGAAATAAATTAGCCATACCGCTAAGACATAAAACGCAACTCAACACGCGGCATCCATTTCGGCGGTAGGTCCACATTATCGTGAGAGCTCTCTGCATCTGTGGCTAATTCGTTAAAGCTTCCTACACTGCATTAAACTTCAAACAAAATTAACGACATTAGTTTCGGTGTAGCACGTTCCACGAAAAAATAATTGATAGTGTTTTGTTAGAGCACCGTTTCTTAACCTTATAGCATTTGCGACCCAATTTTCGACAATAATAATCTTGTGGTCGTTCCCTCTGGGACATTTTTATATTGCAATAGTTCTGAACTGTTTGTCGAAGGTTATCCAGTAGGGAAGTAAGAGATTAAAGATCATTATCATAGACGCCGTGTTCTTTTTTGTTTGTCAAGCGGCATCAAATACATGTCAAGGTGCTACCAGAAAATGCCGGAAAAGGAACCGACTGCCAGCGGAATTCGAACCCGCGCCTCCGAAATTCTAGTCCGACGCTCTACCAGCTGAGCCACACAGAAAAAACACTGTTGCGTTTCCAATTAATTGTGAGTATTTGGATGTTTTTCCATCGCTTTAAATATATTTGCAGTTGTTTCAAATCCATGTCATTGAAAGAATTTAATCCTTATATTCGAAGTAATCACAGGTACGCCAATAAATTCAAAATAATTTCTATTCGTTCTAATGATATGTATAATCCTTCTAATTCCAGTATTAATATAATGCAATCAAAACATCCTTTTGTTTTCGAAATTTACCCTATGTTACATTTAAGCAAAGCATACAATCTATTCGATGTACAAAAATTATTACTGCAACAGCAGTTCGTGATAATTCATCTGATAAAAATTTATTTTGTTTCAAAAGGTAACTATTACGCGAACAATAACCCATGCTTTCTAAACATTGTCTATGTCGATTTCAATGGACCTTGCTGTTTGCTGAAATATAATCAGCATTCGGCGGGACTGATGTCCCGATTCAATGAATGTAAAAAGAAAGAACAGGGGGATCATCGTAGTGTAATTATCGGCGCCAACCCGCCAATATGAGCGAGGTTGTTTCGTTGTGTTGTTTCGGTGTTAGCCGTGTTGTGTCATCTTGTGTTTTTGCTTTTTGCATCAGCAATTGTGTGATTTAAATGTGTCCAGTTATATATTAAATGGAGGACCTACTGAGAAATTGGGGCTTAGAAGAGCTAACACCCACATTTGAATGTAGGTATTTAGATTATTCAGACAGTTGTATTTCAGGTAAAAATACAACAACTGCTGCAGGCTTATGTCTAATTCTTATATCGTGCTTCTTATAACTTCATACAAAATCACACCATTAAACATCCAAACGAATCGATCAGCTGTCCTCGCAATAAAATATGTTGGTCCAGGGAAAAGAAAGTAGTTTAGAATCAATTACCAAACACAGATTAGATTCAACGACAGACTGCGATTGAATCATTCATTGCAGTCCAATGACATCTTGTAGTTGAATCGACAATACGATATATTTCGTTACCAACTATACACTTCCCATTGGATAAAACATCGCTGCATTTGAGGAATGCTGAGTGTAACGTCCCATTGAATCCAAGCGTAAGTCTTTGACAAAACGACAGATTTTTCTGTGTGCATCGCGGTCATGGCAACCCAGTCGGTGAAACGCTCATTAGAGGCGTCGAATTCGCGCCACTTGACGACCCCAATGCCGCCATCTTCTGGTAGTATGGAGCGGCTGTATCATCGAAGGAAATCCGTTGGGTCAGTATTAATCTCCGGCCAAGTTCTACTCCAGGCGCCACCAGATCGGGCCAGCACAGCCAGGCATTGGGGCCGTCAGCCAGCGTGAATTTGACATCTCTAATGATAGTTTCGTCGGCTGGGTTTGCCATGACCGCCATGGCTCAGCTGGTAGAGCGTCGAAGTAGAATTTTGGAGGCGCTGGTTCAAATCCCGCTGGCAGCTGGTTCTTTTTTCGGAAATTTCTGGGAGCAACAAGATTTGAGAGCCCAATATGCCAGGAAGCAGTTTTTGTTTCTTTTTCCAGCGAACCACCTGCCTTTGTAGGTGATTTTGAAAACTCAAAGAACATAGACTGTTGTATTCATCAGTGGTCTATGACTCATTATGTTTGCATATGTTTCAGATTTGTTGTTTTATCGTGAATGGGGGTCAAACTATTTGCTCAGAGGGTAAACAACATCATGATCCTAACATACTAATATATTACTGGCTCTCATTTTGACCACATTTTTTTTCCATATCTCTTCAGAATGAATGATGACCATTTTCGGGAATTTTCCGAGCTTAAAATAATTTGTAACTGAAAAAAGAATAGAGTTATTATGCGTCTTAAACAAAAGAGGCATTTACCTCTGCCAAGGAAATGTTTATAGTAAAAAGAATTTATTTTGATCAACCTTTGCACCTGGGTATATCCAATTTGTTTATAGTTAAACAAGATTTTGCAAGAATACCAAATAGGGGTATATTTCGATTGGATTTAATGATATTTACCTGGACTATAAGGAGTCGTAAATGACGCAGGCCTCATTCAAGCCATATCAGATTTTTGAATACGAAGCGTAAACCCTGTTTAAAGTGCCCGAATAAAGCATTTTTAAGGTAGCTTTTTATGACATAAATGAGTGCTTCATTGCTCGTGATACCTAAATTGGAGCTAAAAATAATAACCTGTCGAGGCATAAAAGCAACCTGTAATTGAACCTATTTTCTGTTCATGACTCCATCAACTAGGGACTCTTATTGGGTTAATTATCCACTAACACGAAAGTAAGTGTGGCGTTGTTTGATGCAAAATCATTACCCAAAATAATTGTAAACTGACTGAAGGGTGATACACTCCAAAAGACTTCTTGTTGCAATTTCGCTTGATATCTCCATATTTAATACTATATCGGTTTAACTAAACTATTTTTTAACATTTAGGTAGTTAAGCAGAAAGTACCTACAAAACTCATGAATAATATTTTTTTGGTATTTATTGATACTGAAACTCTTTGATTGTAGTTAAGTGGTTTATTAAAAATATCAGTTCTATCATTTCTCATTTCTATACCTAATACAACCGGATACAACCAAATACAACAGAAAACAATAAAAAATAGCTCAAAACAACAGAAAACAAACGGCAAACATCCAGAAACAACAGTAAACAATCAAAAACAACTAAAAAGAACAGAATAGAACCTATAACAACAGAAAAGTGCTGAAAACCACAGAAAACAAACAGAAAATAGCCGGAACCAACAGAAAACGACACAGGACAACAGAACACAACAGCGAACAACAGTAAATAAAATACAGAAAACAGCCCAAAGCAACAGAAAATAGAAAATAATCGAAAACGCCAGAGAACGACAGAAAACAGCGCTAAATGACAGAAAACAACCAAAAGCAACACAAACCGACAGAAAACAAACAAAAACAACACAAAACAACAAAGTATAACTGATGGCAGCAGAGACCAACAGAATACAAGAGAAAACAGCTCAAAGAAACTAAAAGCAACAGAAAACAGTCAGAAACAACAAAAAAATACCAAGAACAGAAGAAGAGAACATGACAGAATACAACAGAAAACAGCGCAAAACAACCAGAAGGTGACAGGACAACATTGGATTCGGCATTAATTATGAGCCAGTAAAGCGCCATGCATTGATGATTATATGTCTGGGCATCATAAAGTCATCTCCTTGCACCGTAGTTCTGTTAGAGGCACACGAACCACCCCTTCAACTGAGTACAGACCTTTTGGCTGGTAGACAAATTGTCATTGAATCATGATTCGTTACTGTACAGTAAGCTAAACGAGTTGAACAGCGAAGATCTTGGTTAATCTCTGTTGGGCGAAAAAAAAATTCCACCTTTTGTCAAACTTTTAGATCCTTAAACAATTATTCAGACCATATCCAAAGTTAATTGAAACTACCTTTTCAATGTTTTGAAGTTGACTGTTTTATTGCCAAAACACCTGCACTGTTCTCTTAATATAGTCGATATCCATCTCGAAACAAAAAATCATTCAAAGCATTCTACAAAGAGCTAAACCAAAACACGTCACATTGTTCAATGGTTTTAAAACCCTAGATGGGGTTAGGTGTGTCTTTTATATCGCCGAAGAAGAATTTTTTGACAGTTGTAAGCTACCTGATATTTGCAGTATCTTCACTGCAGAAACGATTGCCATTTCTTCTGCGCTGAGGTGGTTCATCAACCACAATCTCAAGCTGATCGCTATTCTATCAGATTCTAAGTGTAAGTTCTCCAATCTCTCAGAAGCATAGGCACTAGATAATACATCACTGTTATGTGCGACATTAAATAACTTGTTTTCACTTTTCTAATAATAGCGCAAAGGTCTTCTTTCTCTGGGTGACACAAGGGCATTATTAGAAATGAAAAGGCTGATATAAGAGCCCAAAAGTGTTATAAGGCCTGGTCAATCTATATACAGGTCCCAGTCTCTAAAGACGTTTTCTCATTATTTAGAAATAAAATGAAATTGGAGTTGGTACAACAGACAGATAAGGTTAAACAGTTTTACTACAAAATATGTGTTTGTATCAACCGACCTAGCTGGTACCTCTTACATAAAAGGAAATTGATTTATGCAGTTCCACCCTTGAATCGTGATAGTGGCTTCCGTCTAGTCTACAGCTATCCTCACTGTTCATTAGTATGAACTCGTCATCAACAAGCGTGAGCTCATCCACAGATGCTAGAATGGATGTAGAGTAGAGCAGCCAATTTGCCTTCAAAGAGTCAGCCGAATTATTAAACAAACACTACAACCCTGCACTTTGGCACGGAGCTTGAACCCTCTGGCATACTACCAACTGTTTTTGATTTAATTGTGTATATTGTAGGTCGTCGTGCTGTAATAGACGTATGCTGCTCGCTGTACGCGTCCTATTGTTTTCTCTCGACAAACGTGATTCTAATTACCTACAGGGTCATTTCCTACACGAAATGCTGTCATGGGTTGCTGGATTGCGTCCTTTTAACTTTGGGTGCAAAAAATACGAACGCTTGTTTTGTAAATGAGGTTGAAATATATCAGATATGTACTTACTTTTCAAACACTAGAATTGAACCATGATTGAAATACAAAATAGATCACGATTAAGGGCCAAAAAAGTTTTCTGGCTTCATAACTATTGTTTAATATACATATGCATCTCGAGAATGTAAACAATTTCTTTTTAATTCCCGCGTAATCCTAAAAAAATGCTTTGGACTATCAGCCGTATCAACAGTGAATAGTTGTTCAGTTAGTGATAACTAAAATACCCCAGAATGAGTCTTGATATATACCATTTTTAAGCTTCGAAGGAACACAGGGTTGTACTGAGTGCAAGTACTGCTATAATGACGAATAAATGACCCTTAGTGACGTTGTCTTATATGCTTACCACAGCATACCAATCAGCACAGTATCTCAGGCTGGCGACAATCATACGCCCATCCCGCCATTTTGGATGAGTATCTGTCAAAGGAGGCCTATACGTCGGTGGACACCATTGACGCAAGGTCGACGCTCGTATTTGATCATTGCTGAGATAAAATGCAAAGGCGTACGGTGTGAGATTTTGTATACGCGGTATTGACAGTGTATGATCTTCAAAATCGTTAAACAATGTGCTGGAAATGTGTGCGCTGCTAAACATCGCAGAAATAAATACATACTATAACTACTGAAGAAGTTTTTTCACATTTCCGAGTGATCTTGTAAGGTAAGTACATACAACCTACATATAAAATGTGTACTCAGAAATGTACCGACACTATTTTTACGGATCGATTGAGACGACTTAGCTGATTTGATAAATAACAGCTGATCAGCCAGCAGGGTTTTGAGCTGAATTTTATGCAAGCCTGTGGTTTTTTAATACAACAAATACGGAACTGTCAAAATCGAGAAAGCGCCTTTGATATCATATTAGTGTAAAGTATACAGTGATGGTGTTTTGTGCAATTTCAAATTGCTTTTTAGAACATTTTTCTGGAATTCAGTTCATCTTCTGGTACAATTGTGCATGTACAAGAACGTACCTACTGATGTTCTTGCCTATATTTTTATAAATAACGTTTCTTAGTCACAATTAAAAGAGGGTCTTCATTTTGTTTGTAAATATTACTCAAAAATTTGTATACCTGTATTTTTGTTATCAATACTTTTTGAGCGATTCCAATGTGGTATCGATACCTTTGATCTATTATTTATCGGTATCAAAAATAATTAACTACTGAGGTGTGTAATCAATTGCACAAAAATCTCTGTACGAACCAAACGCGCCTTCGTTGGCGTGTACAGCTGTATGCTTTGCCAAAAAATGTCGAATTGATATCGATATCGATACTTTTTATTTTAGTATCCCTACCCAGACTTCTGCACCCATAATGGTGCATCAAGATCAATTCTGTAGGAACCATTTTTATATAGGAAATCCTCAGAGATATTCTGCTGGTTGTTTAGTATACTGTGTGGTTACTTTACATCTACCTGGAAAATACGGCGTCCCTTTCTAAAAAGCATATCAGTATGACTGGCCTGAATGATGATGATTGCGCTTTACGTGGGGTAAGATTGAAGATAAAAATATTACTCAGACTGTCCTGACTTGCAGGATTGCCAATCCAGACCACTACTAAAAATTAAGCTTTAAATGCAGTTCTTAGTCAGCTGATACCCATCAAATAGACGTCAAGCCAGTCCAAAGCATCATGTAAAAGGGTATACTACTGAGATGCCCAATATGATTTTGCTTTCATTATGATACAAGTTTACGTCTAATAGGAATGCAATATTACAATGCTAAGTTAAAAATTTGTCATGCATTTGTTTTGACTTAATATTTTCATTCGTTTGTGCTTTGTGTGAAAAAATTCGATATGCAAATATATGAGCGAGTAGGAATTTTTTACTAGGTTTGTATTCAGATCCCCTCCAATGCAACATGAAATAACGTAAAAATTACATAACTAAAGGGAAAACGATGCATTCAGTGACACTGAGCGAGTGTACGTATAGGATTCAGAACACATAGTAAAAGCGTATTAAATTACTACACAAGCTCCTACATAAAGTTGAATTGTACTACTACCCTGTCTATACTAGGGCGACCCGGCCTTAATGCACCACCTCCAGCCATTTTCTCATCGGCGTTTGTTGGTGACCTCTCACTATTCTACAGATATTCAAACGGAATCTGCTCCTCTGAGCTATCTTCTATCGTTCCGCCACTTATCGCTCCTATCAGATGCACCCGTGCGACCGCTGCATTTGATCCTGAGGCGGTCTATCTTCATACATCAAGAACCTAGCGGTACAACCGCACATTTATTCCCAGGGTGTCCAAGCCTTGAATTGGACTGCCAGGGGATGTATTTATTAGGCCTGCGGGTGTTGGCACATTCATATCCCGCGTTAACAAACTTCCCCTAACATAACCCTTTGACAGCAGCCGCGGTACTCTGGTATTTAGGCTCTGCCTATTCGGTCCGGGCAATGAGCGATCAAATTTTGTTCAAAGCTCCACAAAACTGCTACTGAAACACACCCATTCAAGTGGTTGAAAGAAAACTGGTGATTAGCGAAAACAATCCATTTGACGTAACTCTGGTTAACAATACTTTTGGTGGCTTACGTCAAAAGCTCTGGTTAACCAATATTTAAGTCAGTACAAGCATAAAGCGTGATTTACCTTGACGTTTTTTGTACTCAACTCATGACTGATGAGCTAACCTTGGAAGTTATAAAGATCTGTATTTTGACTATAGTCTGTGGTGAGATAAATCAAAAACATGAAAACAAAGTTTAGATTGTGTTTACGGAACACAATATGTGTTTAGACACCCATTCGTCAAAATTTTTTCGCCAACTTGAAGATAATTAAGCTTAACAATTGGTTTTCTTTGTGAAACACAATAATTAATGGTAAAGTACTACTATGACTACCAGAGGTTACGAATGATTATGAAACTGGGCCTAAGTGTTTTAGAAGATCTCAGTTAATGCGAACAAAAATACCAGTCATGAGCTATGCACGTAGTTGAATCAATTTTATCGGCTGGGCATAGTCGAACCTCCAGCCTCTTGGACGGTTTACTGCTTTACTGCATTTCGTAATCGGCAGTATTACAACAGACGATGCGTCAATAGAGCGAGTAAGAAGATATAGATACTTGGGAACTTGGCTAATCGAAACTGTTGAGCAATGTCAGGAAATAAGAGCTCGAATAGAGAGTGCAAGAACTGGATTTGCAAAACTAAAGAAAGTTCTTTGCAGCAGAGATATAAACCTGAAACTTAGACTACGAATGCTGAGGTGTTGTGTCTTTTCGGCTATGCTATACGGTGCCGAGGCTTGGACGCTTAAGAAGAGAAATGAATTCGAAATATGGTGTTGTAGAATAATGCTGAGGATCTCTTGGACTGATAGGGTCTCAACTGTGCAACTACGGCTGAGAATCCAAAAAGAGGAAGAAATATTTAATACCCTCAAAACAAAAAACTAGAGTACTTGTCATGGTCATGCTATAAGAGGGCCCAAATACATTCTACTACAGAACATTATGGAAGGGAAGATCAAGGGCAAGAGAAGCCAAGGAAGAAGAAGAAGAACCTCTTGACTGAAAAACTTGAGGGATTGGTTTGGGATGACGTCAAATCAACTATTTAGAACAGTGGCAAACAAAGTTAGAATTGCCATGACAATATCGAACCTCCGCTAGGAGATGGAACTTGAGGAAGAAGAAGAAGCATTTCGCTTGGGCTGAATTCGTGACTTCAATTGATCACTATCAATTTAATTTTTCAAGATAACGGAAACGTACTGGAAACCATGACAGATAGAAACATTTAGAGGTACTAGGTGTATATTTGTGACCATTCTCAGCTCTTTATGTGGCAGCCCTCCCTAGTACGTGACATCGTGTGTTACCTTCCCAAATTACGAATAGTTTTGTTACTATATGGAATCACCCCGTATCGCTTGGATATTTTAAGGCAGCAACAGAGAACAGATGATAAATGGTACGTATTTTGGGATTGAAAAAAATTGGCAGCTTGTTGCTCGACACATGTGTAATGATTCGTTTCGTTATGCCGTCCTTCCTGTGATTATTAAGCTGTGAACAATGTACGGAATGTTGTTCGACAATGCCTCACTATGCAAGGTACACGACTGTGCATGTACAGTATTTATAATTGTCAAATAAATTAAAATTGTTTTGTTGCAAGCTGTGCGAGTAACGATACAGGAAGATGCAGATTTTGAGATCAAATTGAAGTACTTAGGGTTGGAAGTAGCAACTAGAATTCATTGGTTCAGAAACATACATAACAATCTAAACATTATGGAAGGTAAACGCTTTTTGAAGAATGCCGGCGCTAGTTTGCGTGGTTTAGAAAACGATATACAGGGTGTCCGGATATTCGACCGATAACGCTTGACAGCTGATAGACTTTTAGACCTCACATTTTTATGATCATTGAGATGGGAACATGATGCCTTAAAATGCTTAATTTTCAAGATACAGGGTGTCAAAGTTTTGCTTTTATTTTCGTTTTTTCTCAATTACTTCGCTATAAAATGACACAACGATCTAAATTGAACCACGGTTTTGCTATCAAGCCTTTTTTCTGTTTGTGAATATTAATGTGGATATTAAAAAGGATGTGTCTGCAATATTTTTACGTAAGAAACGTATACTTTGTTCAAGTCGCTAGAGGTTACCGTTTTCGAGATAACCTTTATTGAAATTTCCAAGGAACTCCAATTAGTTGTGAAATGTGATCGAAAGAATTATCGGTAATCAGGAACGAATCAACATTAGATCAAAAAATATATTTCAAGCATATCTAATTTCAAAACAGGTTGTGTTGAATTTTAAGAGTACTTCATTAATAGGACGTTTACAGTATGAGCTGAGTAGTCATTGGTGCGGAAATACCGATAATTCAGTCGCATTGGAAATTTCAGTGAAGGTTGTCTCGAAAACGGTTACATTTAGGGACTTGAACAAAGTGTGCCTTTTTCACGTGAAAAATATTGAGAACGATTTTTTTGAAAATCACATTAATGAACAAAACCGGAAAAAAGTTTTGATAATTTAAGTGGGTGCCGTCTATTCAAGATAGTAAAACTGTTGTTGAATTTGTATTTCTCGCCTTAAATAAATCCTCGATATGTAATTTTAGATTGTTGTGCCATTTTATTGCGGAATAGTTGAGAAAATTCGAAAATAAAAGTAAAACTTTGACTCCCTGTATCTTAAAAAATAAGCTTAAAGACTTCATATTCCTATCTCAATGTTCATAAAAATGTGAGGTCTATCACCTGTTAAGCATTATCGGTCGAATATTTGGACACACTGTATAATACTGTATTCTCGTAACTTCACAACCTGATCCAAAACTTTTAACTATGTATTCGATTAGTATAGTACAAGTTATACCACCATGCCCGTGAAATAAACTTTTATTCCGCGCAAGATAGGTGAAGAAACCATTGCGATTGCAAACATTTATGAGTAGAGATACATATTTTGCCGTTTTATAATACCACTATCACTAAATTCCATGTGACTTATTTCAGTCTGTCTCTTTGTTAAGCATATTCTCAGCAACCCGTCCAACGATTTCGATGAAATATGATCGTACTGATGGAGAAAATAGATTTATTGTATTTATGAAGAACTTTCCACTGCCTTGCTTTTTGCTTAAAACTTTAAAAAACATAGTTTTTTTGACGCATAACGGGATGTTCCACAAATAGTGCGCAAACGTCCAGGTCCTGATAATTTGATTCATGAGTATCTGAAGAATTGCAATTATGTTTAATAGGTCTCAAGATTTTTGGTGTAAACAGCACTTTTCTGATCTGAAATATTATTATTATTCAGATTTGCTAAGTTCACCTCGCATGATAGCGGTATCAACAAGTAGTGACGGGTTGTGTTTCTTTATCCACAACATTAATGTACAAATTTTAGAAGAGGAGGCGGTATTCAACTAGGTTGCTCTTTCATACAACCCCCTAACGAAATAAAGTTAAAATATAAAAAGCAAGCAACGTAAGTTGTGATACAAGAGATACTAAAATTAGGAACGCAAAGAAAACAAGTAGATTTTGACTCTTTTTCGGTATACGTGGGACGTGATGGTATCCTTAACATACACGAGTAAAGAATTGAAAAAGGTAGACGCGGTGTAGGAGAATAATTTTTCAAATAGTGCATTTGAATGTGTTGGAGCACAGTAATTTTCGGAACGTCCGGTATTTCGATCATGCACATCAGACCCTTTCACAAGCTTTATAAAGAGATATCTGGGTATCTGAGTATTATTGATTATGAAAATGAGGCTTGACATATGCAACTTGAAACGTTTATCTAAATTCAACCAACCAGATTTATTGAATACATCACTAAAGTGATCGTATTTTCTCAAGCCGTAAGAAAATTTAATACAAGCATTTTGAACCTTTTGTAAACTAGCTTTGTCCCTATATGATAGTGCTGGCCGATAAACTATGTCAGCATAGGCTAATGAAGCGAGAAAGAATTGCACAATTTCAGTTTTTCTGAGGCTGTAAGATAAGAACGTCTTTGTTAATGTTGAAGTTAGTGTTAAAGAGTTCTGAGTTTTGCATATGAGTTTAGCAGGAGCATTTTAATATGTGCTGTAAACCTAAACTCATTATCTATAAAAAATCCAAGATTTTTGCAGTTTTCCTTTGACATTAATGTTTTCTCCTTATCCTTGTTGACAAAGTGTCCACTGTTGTTAAGCACATCCACGTCGGATCCGGAATTGAATAACTCTGTCTTACTTACTATTCAATACTAAATCGTGAGCTTCCGAGAATTTAGATCATTATTACTGAATGAATAGGGAATCTGAGTATCATCAGCATATTGATGTACCTTACAAAAACCATTGCATTCATTTCTAATATTCGTTATATGTCGTTGTAACGCCATAGGGTATTACAAGGCCCACTATACTACTTGTAGGCGTTTTTGAATCCTACCATTATTTTAGAATGTAGAATGCTGGTATGTACTAAAACGTGGATATGAAAACCTGGTTTTATTCTGAAACAATTCTACGTCCTCTGTCCATGGTTCATTTGGAACGATGTACACGAGTACATGTACAGAAAAACGCCAGATTGGATTCATTTGTGGAAAATCACGGAAATGTATACTTTAAACACAGTGTGTGCTTTTTAGAAATGTACGCTGTCGATGTTGTTACATTTATTCGGTAAAATCTGTGTGCGCTGAAATCTGTATCCAGTGGTAGCTTCTACAGTGGGTAAGATATTCTTACTATTTTGTTTTAATGACGGCAATAAATCACGCGTTGAAGTAAATCAACAAGCGAGTTATTACGAATAGTACGATAACATAATAATTACACAATATTGACAACTTAACCTGACTTCTCTGTCACTTAAATAAATACTGTCACCGCTCGATTTAGTGTTTGACATTTCATGGCGACATTTGCAGTTGTTACAGCGTCTGTTTGTCGCCCTGTATATTATGTTTCAGACGTAAACGTCAAAAAAGTTCGCTCCAAAAGTGTAATAGTATATTTACGAAGAAAGCGGACTATTTAAATATGGAGGCAGACGCAGAAGGAACAAGCAAAGGTTCCTCGACCACCACCGATACTGCAGCTGAACCGAGCAACGACCCTTGGAAGGAGTGACTTCTGAAAAGCGAGGAGGAGCTATCACGCCTAGATGAGGAGCAGTCAGCGGCTAAGAAAACCATCCATGAACTTACTCAGCTAGTCGCAGCCCAACAGAAGCACATTACAGAGCTAATGCTAAAGATAGACCGCCTACTTGAAGTCCAGGCACTGCTTACCAATAATTGTTCCAAAAAAAGTATCTGTTATTGAAAATACTCAAAGTTCTGACAGAACTTTCAACCTGGAAACACCGCTAGAAAATTTACACGAACGACGAAAAATGAGTACTGCGGACGATGACATCTCAAATGACGGTTTTATTAAGGCAAAAACAAGGAAAAAGGAAAAAGGCGGTCTGACAATACAAACAAGACTGATATAACAGGAGATTTTCCACCACTACCAATGCATGAGTCATTAATTCCTAAAAGGGGTGATACACGTACGAGCAAGTACGCGTACTTATGGCTCGACGACCTTTTTCGCCTGTGTGTCACCGTAAGTAAGCGTACTTTAAAACCGTCGCGCAAACCGTCGGCGAGCCAACTGGTTTGAAATGTTGCTCGTAGCTGGTCTCAGCTCGTACTGCGAGCCGCGAGCCACCACTTTGTTTTGGCAGGCCATCGATGCGGAACGCTTGTTGGGTTTGGCGTTCGTTAAAGGTTTTGTTTATTTAGGAAAATTATCAAAATGAGTGATTTCAGCTTCACGTGTGTCACCGCGTCGAGCCGAGTAAGTTCGCGAACTTAAAAACCGCGTACTTAAAGTTCGTACATGTATCACCCCTTTAACAACACTACCTATTCGACCAAGATACAGCCTGTATCTTCGCTACCGACTACTACGCCTTCGACGTCAGCCAGCGAAGCAAATACAGCATCACAACCAGTAAATGCTTCGTTGACTGACATTGGTGGCCAGTCACCTTCGCAAGCACCCCAGTAAACGACTGAACCAGGGAAATTGCGTGTTACTCTGGTTATTCTTCGGGATGTGTCAAAGTGGCGTACTATAAATCATAAATTCATTGCCTTGGGCATTCAAATTGAACATTCGTTTGCTGTCTATGCAGGAATTAGGATAATTCCTAAGTCCGAGGTTGATTACCGCAAGATTGTGCGCGTATTCAGAGAGGAGGATGTGCCTCACCACACGTTTCCTCTCCCTTTGGAGAGAAATATTCATGCGGTAATCAGAGGAGTACCTGCAAGCAAATCGAAAGTAGAGATCAAGGAAGAGTTGCGACACATTATTTGACTTAAGCGCAGTGGCACTCCTATGCCTTTGGTGGTAGTGATCTTGCCCAAGCTAGATAAATCAAAGGAAGTGCTTAATGAACATGAGCTGCTAGGGTTGGCTATACGAGTTGAAGTTCAGAAGAACTCTGGACTCATTGGGCAGTGTCACCGCTGCCAAAGGCATGGGCAAACGTACTGCACCGCGCTACCTAAGTTTTTCAATTGTGCCTGTGACCACATGACCCACTTATGCCCTAACACAGGACTAAAGGAGTGAAAGTGCGCAAACTGTGGAGAGGGGCATCCTGCCAATAGCCCAACTTGCAGATTCGCCCCTAGGAGAATTTGCAGGTTATAGCGCAAATGCGTAACGTCACATACGCGGATGCAGCAAAAGACACAACCTTGACTGCTCCCTCTTTGAACTCATCTGTGACCCCGCAGAACGTGGATCTGGCAACCGCGCTAAGGTCCTTACAACAGATCATAAGTCCATTGATCAGTGCAACTCAGGCGTTGCAAGCGATCTTCCGTTTATCAAAGTTCTTTTTTTGGATTGTTTGGGTCTAAGGGATATTCCTAAAAGACGGGAATTTCATCAAGCCCCTTTGGATGGAAACATAGACGTGGCTTTGCTTCAAGCCATATTGCTAAATCCGGGAGATCGTCTAACTTTCTCAAATTATGATGTTGTCCGCGCTGACAGATTGAATGGGCGAGGCGGCGGCTTGGCGGTGCTTGTCAAACGTGGTATTGACTATTACAGAAGTACAAATGCTGTGATGCAAACCATCGAGGCAGCTTCTGTGATGGTTAATATGGTGGGAGGTGTCCCTTTGAAGATACCGTCGGTGTATGTCAGGTGTGGTGCCAAGCGGCAGAAGACTGACCTGGAAGTCCTTCTAGATTGCTCGGGTCCGCTAATTGTAGCAGAGGACTTCAACAGCAAACACTAAGCGTGGCACTCCAGATTGAATTCCACTAGTGGGGTTTCATGGGAGAAAGGTCTCATAAATTTTAATTCAGCCTTGTCTTATGCCACACTACATAGTGATACATGCATGCAAAACAATTGATGAAGAGGCCTTGGGATGCTATTTTCATATGGTAACAGGTCGTTACTAGCTTACATTTGAAGCCTGATACTACATTCAGGAGATGGTTTATTGACACTGTATGCTACCACACCTTCACGCTAGCCAAAATTCTGGATTTCAACAAGATAATGTCAGATCGCAGGTTGCCATAGCCTTCATGGTTTGACATTAACCATCTATCAGGCTGAAAGATTAGCTAATATATCTACCACTAACCATTTCTGGTGATATTGGTGCAGCGTGGTGGTTCACAGCATCTTATACACATTGCTTTCTTATTAAGTTAGGGTAGCTTAGAACAAGATACCCCAAAAAACCGTGATATATTCTTAAGGACCGAGCTAAGGCGTTTTTTGCCAGATAAGTGGGATTTAACATGTAAAAAAATGGAGCAAAGTGCTCCTACCCCAACACATTCATTGTCCACTTATTGGCCAGATGTAATCAAATCTTGGAGCTCAGTTGCACAGAAGAAACATTGTTCATTCGACCTTGAACGAATTCCATGTATAATCATGTAGCAGCCTCCATTTTGGCGGTATTGTAATTTGTCCATGATATCTATCATCCTGTTGGCATGATTGTGGGTAATGAATGGCTTGGGGATCTTTCAAAGTAACAGCCTACCCCGACTTTGCATTTAACGGTGTAGGTCCGCTTTCAAAGGGACGTTACATTAATCACAACAAAAAAAACATGAAGAAGGACGATACAGAAAGAGAGATAAAGAACAGCGAAGGCTTGTGTACCTACTTATCTAAATTTGTATTTTGATGTGTACAGGGTAATCGGGTTAGTTCTGTGAACATGTTTAGAACGCCATGTGATGCACGTCATCAATTAATTCAAATGCCTATTTTACGATGCGTTTCCACCAGAGATGTGCTAGGAAAATGTGCGCAGCGAGGATGTGTAGCGGAGCTGTGAAACGGTGTGGGCGTTTCCACCAAAGATGTGGTAGGAAGAGTGAGCGAAGAGTGTGGCAGAGCTGTGAAGCGGTGTGCAGATGAGCGTTGCAAGGATATGTAGCGGGCTCTTTTCAGAATTTTGTTTTCGCAAGCCTACATCAACAGCACACGTCCCTCGCCTATATCCCTCGTAACGCATTTCTAGCGCACATCTCTTGATACACTTTAATAGCACACATTCCTTGCCTCGCCTTGTTTTGTACGTACAGAAACTTTGCTCCGCTGAGCCGTTTCCACCAGAGCTGTGCTGAGTGAGGCGAGGTAATTCAAGCGATTCTATTGGTTCGTTAAAAACACATTCCTCTTAACACATCCTCGCACATCTTTGGTGGAAACGCAACCTTATGCTCGCAAAGAAAGTTTTCAGGTTGCTGATTCTGAAGACACAGGTACACATCTACTGGATGAGATCTTATGTATCGGGTTTCAGGACCAATTCCGAAAAAATAAAGCGCACTTAGGTTTCGGAATATGAAAGCATTTTGAAATTTCAGTACCTTACCTAACTTAAGCCGACTGATTTAGTTGTTGGGGTCGAAATGGGTCAAATAGGGTTTAATCGAATGTTAATCGGCTAGGCTTGACATCTTAAATTGAATTGCACCACTCTCAGTCTAAGGAAAGGCTCCAATAAAAATCTGTGCAACTTTGAAATGTCAAACCTAACATAGAAACGGATTCTAAAAATAGCAACTTTTTCATGATATACTTGATCAAAGTGTATACATGATGATTGGCAATTCGATACAGATATTTCGGAAGGTAATAGTAGAAGATGATACGCTATAAAATTGGACATATAACCATGTCCAATTACTAATAGTTTCAGAGATACATTCCTGAGATTTTTGTCAAAATGCAGATTTCCAAATGGAAACATTATTAAAATAAATTTTTGTTGAATTTTTGAATGGATACAAGATACTTTATAACGCCACCTGCATGTTCTGCTTGCTCGCCTAGCAACGTTTTAAGTCATTTTTGAATCACCATTTGAAGTTTTCCTCTAATATTGTACAACTTTGAGACCCCATACCGATTACTTTTTATGACTAATGAGGATACAAAAGCACATTATTCAAGTACCTATAACAAAAATTAGAAATCCATTGACAAATCGCAGAACGGTCTGTTGAAACTTTGTACTCTCGGAGATCCATTACGCCTTTAGAGCTTAAATGCAATCTTATTGTCTGTGTTTATCACATTTACAGCAAGTTTGTGATTCCAGTGGAGAACTAGGAAGATAGTCATAGTTTTACCGTATAGTAATTATTTGGTGATCTTTAGTATAAATGCATTTATTTGTAGTGTTTCTTAAGGTTACTTTTCAACACATGCTGATTTTGACACTATCTCGCAGAGATACATGGATCACTTTCTAGTAGTCAATAGTGACGTAATAGCAGATTTTCCAAGGACTAATACCAAAAACTCCAAAATCTGACAATAAAATTTTGTTTTATTAGGGTTTTTGTTCGGAAGTCTCTAAAATTCAATTTATCTCAGAAACTATTAGGAATTGGAAATGGTATTATATGGTCAATTATATAAATTAACACCTCTACTACCACTACCCCAAATATTTATATCGAATTACCAATCACCGTATTATTCGGAAGTAATCGAAGACTAGAGTGCGACACTAGAAGAAACACCATCAGGAGATGTAAAATAAAACAATTATTATACTTTGATTTTATGTTTGGGGAAATATAGCATCAGGTTAGTTTGGGTTAAATTAGGATTGTGCAAGCGCATAACTAGGGGGCCTGGGAAGCGTTTTCATATCATGTCCGAGTAGGCCTCAGAAGACCTTTTTTTCTTCGATTTCCTATGAGAATCAAAATAAACTTTTCTTCATGCTACCATTGGTACAAATCGAGTTAGGACATCAAGCCGAGTCAATTAGCCCCTTTTAACGTCGACCTATCTAGTTAGGCTATGTTAAGTAAGGATTATCACCGGAACGTTTCCTCGATCTGGGAGTGATCTCGTTCGACTCAGGACGTCAAACCAAGTCCTTTGACCCACGCATGTTCTGTTTTCGATATCTCATTTCGCTTCTGAGTAACATCTCGTGCTTAGTCAAGCTTTTTGCAATAAAGCCCAAAGGATTACCCAGGCATAATAGCGTAAGGAAGCACTACCACCCGAAAGCCGCACGCGTGTGTGATATATCACCCTGTATATCTGCACTAAATGGAGCTGTATACAAGAAAAATAAAAAATGAGCTTTCAAGAGTGATATATAAGCAATGACACTTGATATCACTGACAACCGTACGTCTTTGTCAAATAAATTCGGGGCTATCACACGAGTCGTTAGTATGAAAAAATATTATAAAATGTATAGGATAACATTTTGCATAAAAAAAGAGGGGCCTCTTGTAATTAGGAATAACTCAGGAAAGAAGCATGGTTTCCTATATCTAGAAAGATATGATTTGAGAAATTGTAGTTTTCAAAATGTCTAGGTAATGATTTGAGTCATACAAGCACCCAAAGAATTTGGCACTTTTGAGTTACGAAAACAATAATAATAATATAATTTTATTCTAGCCTTATATGCAGTAGATGCGATAGTCAGTTTAAGAAATTTATCAGACTTTTTGTAATATATTTCGGCTTGTGGCTTAGTATTGTTCTAACAGATACGTAGGTCACACCGAAAAAGAATTTATGGTTCTTGGGCTTTTAGGCCGGCGCGGCGTCGTTTAGCGTTAAGGCTTGATGTTTCGCCACCACGAGTGGACGGCATCTTCAAAAGCTATTTCACTTCGACGACTTCCAAAATACTGACGGCTGGTGGAAGTCGCCGAAGTGAAATAGCTACAACAGCATCATTCGCATTTGAAAAACGATCACCACGCATTTTATGTTTCAACTTTGGGAACAATGAGAAGTTCCATGGTGATAAGTCGGGATTGGAAGGCGGATGCTCAAGCAATTTTGCTTTTGACTCTTCCAAAAGCTGTTTCATTTATTATGCTTCAAGGGACGAAGCATTGTCATGATGCAAAACAATGTTGCTTGAGCACTGACTGTTTATGTTGATCCTCCAAAAGAATCTAGTAACAAGGCCTCTTTTTAAAAAACCGCGTTCGTTTTTTGTCCGACACTTAGAAACTGCTTCGTTTTCACTTGAATGGGATCAGTTGGAAACACCAATTGAGCCGATTGGCGTTTAGATTGAACTTTTGTTTTCAGACTCCTTAATATCCATTTCTGCCTTGATTATGTTAGTTTGCAGAATGTTTTGCTGCCAACCCTAAGCGGAGGAAGAATTTTAATCATGAATCACGTTTTGGACGTTTTATTGATACACCAATGTTCGTCGCTCTGCCTATCCGATAATAATCAATGGCGCCTAATCCGAAAAGTAATTGAGTGATGTTGATGGTACTCTCGCCGCAGGCAAGGAGTGAAAAATCTTTATAGTTTTCGGAAACCATGCTAACGTAACAAGGACAAAAAGCATTTACTTATTTTGAAAATGGATTCTCCGTGGCTGCCAAAAACAGTGAAAGGCGATAATATTATTCCATTTTAGGCGTCTCACAAATATCTGATCAGTGAAAGGCGATAATATGATTCCATTTTAGGCGTCTCACAAATACCTGATCAGTTTACATGTGTTTTTTCGAGGTAACCAAATTATTGTTATTCATTTGTGTTTAGTCTATTGCTGGTGACATACATTATAGACTCATTTGCTACCAAAGAAAAAAACTAATAGTAATTTCTAGTTGCTGTCGAATTTTATTCATACATCTTTCAATCCCAGTTAAACATTTAACCGATGCTTCTACCTTTTTCCAATTTTCTTCACAAGTTGTTGCTATTTGGCAATAAATGCAAAACTGCATTTTTTCGAGCGACGCTTCAATGGCAGCAATTTTTTCGTGATGTCTGATAAATTTCCAAGGTAAGGTGGATGAAATATTTCGCATTAGTGTTGCTTACAATATACGCTCTTAAACTTCTTTATGCTTCCCGAGTTTGCAAAACCTTTGTTTTCATGGTTTAATACTTATTTTAGATTTCCTTGTGTAGATAAAAAAACACTAAAATGCTTGCTTTCAAATAACTTTGATACCTTGTATCTTGAAAACAAGAAAAGGACTCTTAAGGACACAATACATGTTTATAAGACCTTTTCTACCCAAATTTGTGTCAGAAATGCGGTATTCTAATTATGGCCTATCATTAAGTAAGACCCTGTATACATGTAATGTGGAACTTCCTGATTTTATCTTGTTAATAAATACATTGCAAAAACAATTACCAGTTCAATTACATCTCACTAGTAACATCGCTTAGTGACACAACATTAATCTTTTTGGGCTCTTAACTTGAATGCCGTACATGGTTGTGTTTTCTATTTCCGCCTATTATACGCTTGTCTTTTCCTCTTTTTATGCACCGATTACATTCCTAATTATATTTTTTTTTTGTGTAGATTTGCTGTCTAAATATAGCCAACTCGTATATTCGTATGTAAATTGAAGTTAGGATAGATCTATGTATTCGTCATAATATCTTTACGTTCCACTAGAATGTTGCTTTTCGGAGGCCTTATAAGCATCTGTTTACTGACGCATTTATGAAGTTTATATTTAGAATACACGAACAATGAGGAACTCATGTTAAACTATTCTCAGTTTGGGCAGAGGAATCCTCGGAATACGTAGCAAATCTGAAATAATAAGCTAGCATAGATTTATCAGAAGCCTTCGATACATCGAATCGCAATAGTTATTTGTATAATTAGGGCAAAAAGTGCAATTTTTTGCACGACGCATGAAGTTTGCAGCTCGACACGAAGTCGTTAGTCGACATTTGTTAATGATTATTAAACACTATCGGTAAACGATGATCATCAACAGATGGACGTCATAGATCCATTATTCTTCGGATATTAATATCGTGAACCACATGTACTACTTCGCGTAAAAATATGGCATGGCTTTATGTTGATCCAAAAACTTTATCTGCTGCTAATATGGTGAGAGACCTGTTGGTTGTGCAAAGATGTCCCCTAAAAGACAGCAGCTCCAGTATACGCTGTAAGCCCCCTCTGAACAGGGTCGGATTGCAGGGCAACAAGAACGTAGTGCTTCTTTCAGAGCAATTGCTGTATCCATGGGGCGTAGCGTGGCTACAGTTGCAGCAGCGTGGTGCGCATGGATCGAAGAAGGGCGAATGCAGCGAAGTAGATATTCCGAAGCACCGGCAAAATTGTTATCTACAACTTCTGGCCCTTTGAGACAGAATGCGATCCACTAAAGCTGTTCCTGACGCTTGGTATGCAGCTTCAATAAGGCTCTTAGAATCCGCACAGTGCACCACAGATTGCGTAAAATGGGCTTAAAATCGTATCGGCCGCATCTAATGCTTCCACCCACTGCAAGTCATCGTCGTCAACGGTTAGATTGGTACCAAGAACACCGACAATGGCATGCTGAGTGGCATCAGATGGCCTTCTCCAGCGGGTTCAGGTTTTATCTGGAGGCACATGACGGACGTCAACGCGTTAGACGAATATGGATGGGGTAAACTACGAGATCTCCAGTTTCCTCATGAGCGCCATGTCACCGTCCTATTGGTTTTGGTGGCTTCGGGTGGCATTACATTTAACAGAAAGTCATATTTACTTGTTATTCGTGACAAAATGATGGCCCACCTTTATGTGAATAAGATTTTAGAACCAGTTGCTGTTCCATATACCCCAAGATGCGAAGAAGCTTCCTTGAAGCAGGACAATGCGCCTCCTCATATCGCAAGGGTGTCGATGAGGTTCCTACAGGAAGCCTGGCCTCCACGATCACCCGATTTATCGCCAACTGGATGCTGTGAAGGCAGCTATCAGGCTGTATCTCTTAGTTCATTAACGTCCAGACTACGAGCATGTCGCGTAGGCTTGAGGAGAGCGTTCGTCAACTTGGAGGGCCCACCAATGATTCACCTATTATACTTTTTCATGAACTAAATATGGTTTATCATCGTCTTTGGTCGACAGACGTTTCATGAACCGCATCACATTTTCCCGGAGTTCACTTGCAAGTATTATATATCACACTAACCTGATTCTATAACGGACAGAATTACGTGCCTAAAAGTTAATAACACGTTCCAAACAGCTAATATCAGCTGCCGTCTGACATTTCTGTAAACTATGACTACAAGAGTTTTATCAGAAAATAGGTAGTACAGGATACTTCAGTTTGTTCTAAGTTTTGTTTGAGTAGCTTACTAGAATACCAAGCGTCAGAAACAGCTCGAGTGGATCGCATTCTGTCTCGAAGGGCCAATAGTCATAGATGACAATCTTGCCGGTCTGTACTTCTTCTACGTGCTCCAGAACCTCTAGCGCTTTCTGCTACAACTGTAGCCACGATACGCCCCATGGTTACGACAATTGCTCTGAAAGAAGCACCACGTTCTCGTTGACCTAGAATCCGACCCCGTTCAAAGGGGCTGAACTGCGTAAACTGGAGCTGTCGTCTTCTAGGGGGCATCTTCACACAGCCGACTAGTCTTTCGCCACATTTGCAACAGATATCATCGTTTTTGAATCGATAAAACACCATGCTTTGTTTTTGCATGCCTAGAGTTTTTTTGCGGTGCCCATGTAGGTAAATAGCGTCTGAATGAAAAAGAAAGTATTACACAACGACGTCATACTGATAGACTACGCATCCAAGGCAAATTGTTTGTCGGCATTCCAAACATTGGGAATGTCAACGGAATATTTACAAGCAACGACGTCATTGTTTACAAGTTACATCGCAGCATGCCAAGTTGACAATCATTTGGAATGAATTTTCAGAAAAATGTATGGAACGTGAAGATACTCTTTTGTAAAATACGTTTAATTTTGCAATTCTGTCAAGAATTAACGCCATTTTTATATTTTACAAACATTGCTGCATGCACCAAGCATGCCCTAATGCACAACTGGCAACGTCGGGTGTGTCTATGTCAATACGGCTGATGTTCCCCCCTTCCGTCGCACCGCCAGAAACGCTTACAAACATTCGGTATACAAAGCGTAGTCTATCAGTATGACGTCGTTGGTATTACATGTGTACCTAGAGATGGTACTGCCAAGCTGTGTACAAATTTTCAATGTATATATCCCTTTTTTTAGATGTTCGAGTGGTATATCTATTAAAAATAGATAACTTTGTCTGCCTTTGACTGAAAAACTGTACTTGGTGTATTGGTTGGAACAGTTTTATGTATTGTGTTTCAACGTCCCAGTATAGTTTGTGTTGATTGTTAAAATTATTACTACCACAATACCAGAAAATAGCTTCAAGAAATCGTGCCCTCTGAGTGAGACACCTCTAATGTAATGGAGTGTATTTTAGTTAATGATTAGATTCGTAAAATAAATATTGGCATGTCCATTGTAACCGCTTATTATTAAATTTGTTTATGTTTGAGGTTAATTCATTCATGACGAAATATTTACTGTAATATGTTTAATATTGGCTCATTCACTGACTCATAAGTCAGTGATCTGACATGATTGTATCAATGACCGACAAAGGGTATCGAGTTTCAGAAGATTGACTACTAAAGTTCTTCAAAATTGAAGAACAGACTTTCAAATTGCATTTTGTCCAATACTATAAATTTTTAGGAGAAGCAAAAGACCAAGAGAGAGAAACTAAATCATAGAGAAAAAAAAAGGTTTGGGATAATATAATCATATTGGGCCTATGGAACTCAATCGCAGAATTTACTACAAGAAAGTTAAAAAACAATTCGGAAAAATTAAAAAACTGTTGGACATTATGCATTTTGTTTGCCCCTAGTAGATATAATGCAGTTAGTTGGTCACTACTGGACAAAATATGATTTTAGTTTCATCGTTACGAGTAAGAGCAAAAATTTGGAAAATATTTGCAGCTTATTAGAATGAAACAACAAAATATAAGAGTCGTATACATAGACAATTATTAATTTTTTTAAGTAAAATCATTTTGATCATTCTCAGTGCATTCAGAAACATCTAGTTTCATTCTAGTTTCATACATGACTAGTTTGCCGCAGTTTTCTTACATATTGCAGATATCATTTGAGCTCCCGAACTGTGTCGTACAATATATGAATATGAAATCCCAATCAAAACGCATTTTGTCCGTTTATTGTTCATAAAGGGTGAGTTTTTGGTCATAGGAATACAGCGCCACCCATAACCAAAATGCTCCTCAACTGTTTTCTGTGCATGTCTGGCTATATGGCCAGCATACCAAAAATGTCCCCCATTATGCAGTATTTCTGCCATTGCTGGCAGTGCTGCCCACTTATCTGTTTTGGCAACTTATCTAAGTAAAAATATTGCTCGTTTGGGAACTCCTTAATGATAATAGCGTGCCTTCGTTCCATAATTATCTCATGCGATAAACTGGAGAAATAAAATAGGAACGGAAGACGGATTATCAAGTTTAGAATTACCTTCGTTAGTTTGTTTCCAGACAGATAGGAAAACTAGTGTGCGAAACAGCAGGAAAGGTGTCGCAACGCAACTAGACGGACTGGCAGACCCACAAACTTTCTGAAAAGTTTTGTCATTAAATTAGTTTTCCCTTGAGGTAGTCCGTTTGGGTTACGTGAATAGCTTGAAATAATGTTTTGGGAACGATTTTCTGAATTTACCTGACGTATGACGTTAACTGATTTATTTAACTTTTATTGTTTACGTCATAATATGTAATTTTAATATCCATAAGATAACAGTTACAACTGATTAATTAGCTGTTATTTTGATTTTTTTGTGATAGGGTGATAGGTCAAAATGAAACACAACTTTATGTTTGCCAACGTTTCGAAACATTTGTTGTCTTCTTCAGGACACCTTTGTGTTTAAAGTTGTGGTAGTCCTCAGCACCGGTACTCTGTAACTTAGAAACGTGTTTCTATGCACTATGTGCTATAGGTTCGGGTGGCTTCGTAAAGATGACAGCATAGTAGACACTTTGTGAAAGGCACCCGAAACTGCCCGATCATGATGGTCGTCATGGTGATAGAAACATGTTTCTGTCTCTTAAGTTAGAGAGTACCGACGCTGGTTTTGTACTTGTATTCTAGATATTCAGATTTGATGTCGATCTGCATACTCTACCATAACTATAATAGAAGTCACTTCTCTGAACACACTATAAAAGCAGTTCCGAACCTAGCGCTTCTGGTGCTCATTTGACAACCATCTGGTGACAGCTGTCTGTACTATGTTGTATGATATACCACATGCTGGTCCTGGCCCGACGAGAGGGAATTCTGCATCTTCTTTGGCATACCCGTCGCCCTCTCATTATCACCCACTCCTATGTAACTAGGCACAAAGATAATGTTACCTTGTTGGTTTTCGCCAGTATCTTTAGGGCATTATGGCAGTGTCACACTATTTTTGAAGCATAGTAGCCACTTGCAAAGGCAATCAGGCTGTCTGTGTTTACATAGGCCGACTTTTTCCTGTATCCTTTATCTACGCATATTCTTCCGCATTGCGGCTATTTACCAGTTTACCTAGGCAGATACCTCCGATCCGCTAAATCCTATCACCGTATGCATTTATACATTCCGTACATGTATACAGCACCTAGCACAATCACATTGGTCAGATTTGAATTTAGAACCAATCAAACTTCGAGTGCCGTACGTGTGTACGTGCCATATGCACTTACGGAATGTAATATAGTTATGCGCATGTCAAGCGTATGGCTATGGCTAGACTCTTGTTTTAATTTTTGCGATTACAGCGCGACAGGTTTGAAATCGCCATGCATGTTGAGGCAAAGTAACCTACTAACAATAAATATTTTGAACCGAGCCCTGGAAAATATGGATCAAACCTAATGACTGAGGCCGAAGAAAAAACATAATCTATCCCAAAATATTAAAACAAATAAACCCAATGCAATTATATATGGTTTTAAATAACGTTCTTTTTTATTTTATTATATTCTTTAGGGCCGCTTGTACGAATGCGGGTTTAACAGGAGCTTTGTTAAGTCTAAGCTTAGCTAAGCTCAGGCTTAAAGTCGACACCCGTTGTACAATCGTCGGCTTAGTTAAACCTGGTTGATAATAAAATTCACTACGGTTGGCACCAATGAAGCAATACGTACTGTCGTAATCGTCTCAAAAATTAACCTTTTTGGTTAGACACTTCCGACAGTTTGTGTCAAATTTCGGCAACGACCGTTTCTGTCTCTGTTCTTCCATTTGCTCCCTTTGTTAAATCAGGATGCCGTATTCATCAGAAGGACAAAAATTATACAACATACTATAAATTAATTTGTAATAAAGTTTACCCGCAGTTTAATATATAGTTAACAAAATGGTTGTCGCTTAAATCGCTTTTCCGTTTGTAAATTTTCAGCTGCATTAAGTATTAAGTGCATATAGCACTCATTTACATTCAATACTCACGCATGGCACTCAGAGTTTGATTGGTTCAAGATTTAAATCTAACCAATGGGATTGTGCTAGGTGCTATATACATGTACGGAATGTATAAATGCCCACCGTATAGGCCTACTTCTATGCCTGATGAATTCTTGGAGCCATCAGTGTACCTCGTGACACCAATCGACATAAATGTCGAGATTCTCCTAGAGCCCATTTTGACCTGTCACTTAGATTGACCGTGTATGAGATCTCGGCGTCCACGATTCTGGGTATTCTGTTGGGTGTCATCTCAAGTATGTCACACCGCAGGTAATTACCCCCCCCCCCCCCCAGGACACGGATTGCTTTAAATCTATTTTTCTGTTTACATTGTTTATAATAGGTCTGGTTTAGTTATATGTGTTTTGTTTTGTTAATTTTCTTTATAATAAAAAATGGAAAATACCTGTGTAATGTTTAATTTGATCTTTGCGGCTTAAAAATTTTAATTTCATAAATATTCATCTCTTACCGTATTATATCTTCATTTGACAAGATGTTTATTGAACCCCCCCCCCTCTCCTTGGCGGCGCCCAATACATTATTCATAAATTAAATACCACCCCCCCCCCCCCAGACAAACTTCCTAGAAGCGCCACTGATAATTGGTGAAATATATTAGCATAATTAGTTGAACTAGCTTGGAAGACTTAAAACTTTAGATCCGTCTTTTTTCTTCAAACACGTTTAAGAAAGGTTATTCTGGAAAAATCATGTAACCGAGTCTATTGTTGGCGCAAATACATCGAGGGTGAATACACTACTTTACAGATATAGCAAAATAAATCTACTACAGTCTTCTACCATTCCCTCCTCAATTGTAGCCTCTTGTATGCCCTTGGGTTAATATACAAACAAAGTAGCTAACTTTGTAGCCCTGAAAAAGGGATCAAATGATCCCGAAAGCTTGGAAATAGAGTTTTAAGAGTACACTTCGCTGTTTATTTGCCGCTACCCAGCCATCTAGCTTGAGTTTTGTTTCCAAACAAAGTAATATAGACACATAATATTGCGCTAAAATTGACTGGTTTATTAAAATACACCTAACAATCCGTTTGCAAAAGCCACAACCTCAAAGAGATCATTTACACCTCTCAGTGTTTTACAAAAAGAATAACAATTCCGACTCCAAATATTCATATATTATACAGAGAAGCCGTGCATAATTTAAGAGGTTGTACAATTTTTAAAGTTAACGAGCACAGTGATTTGAATAATGAGAGCGCAACATATGGTCTAGCTCTCTAAGTACATGGAGATGGGTAAAAATGTGAATGTCGACATTCTTTCTTTCATTTTCAGAATTTATGATATAACACGGAAAGTGGAGCAGAAGTTCAGTTGTAGTAAACCTGGTCGCATTACCTACACTGCTCTCTGAACGTTTTACGATGCTTACACCACCAATAGTCCATGTGGCTAGTTTCTGTCTGTCTATACGTCAATCTGTCGGTCGGTCTGTTGGCATATTTTTTTGATGAACTCAATAACGATTTTGACTATTTCAGAACCAAGATGTTCTAGTGTGGTAGTAGTAGACTACTCTCCCTCCCCACTCTACAGGTACAGGGGGATATCGAACTATTTTGCGCACAAACCTAAATAACCCTTTACTGCAAACAATTTCTAGAAATTTAGCGGCTATTTGTACCCCCCGTGTGGGGGCGGGTTAGAATATCTCCCATCGTATATCCTGCGTGTCGTACAAGTATAATTTAATTATTCTATGGTGTTCAAAAGTTCTTGTGCATGTTTTGAAGGCACGTTGATCGATTCAGTTAATTATGCTGAAAGAATTTCGTACGAGCTCGTCCCAGCATTTTAAATTAATAAATGTTGTTTCTTTACATCCTTTGAAATCCTATCTGCTACCAAAACTTGTCTACCCATTTTCAACATACATATATTTTATTTCCAATAGGAAACGTATAAATATGTTACTTTGAAGATGCATACCAACACATGCACATCTGATGTTTATAAATACTACTTAAGAGACAGTTTTTCTCACGTTTGCTTCTGTGACAGGGCATGGATGCTAGAAAGAATACACGTGTACCCATATCGGTCTCTAGAGACGACTAATAGGTTGTTGATTTTCAAACACGAAGGTGTAACTTGAGCTGACGAGACAAAAATGTATCATTTGAATCGATCTGTATTTTCCCATGCCTTAATGTAAATCCACTCTAAGTTTATTGTGCCAGTATAAATAAATAATATTTCTTCTTTATTATCTGTATGATGAGTGTCATATCACATTCTAGAACTGAAATCAAGTCAAAGGAAACTGGAGATTAGTCATACTATTCATATGTTTCCATGGGCTTCAAAAACTGTTTTAAAAATGTTTTGTGATTTTGCATTACCGGTATTTCCACGACAATTTTCGAAACAGTTTTCGAAACGCATTCAAAACGTTTTCAACTGACATTCTTAACACATGTCATTTCCTAGTTTTATAACTTATTTTGTTGTTTATCATAAATATTTAGTTTTGAATTCGAATAAACTTCAATAAGCTAACGATACCGATATTGGACAGCAATACACTGTGTATAGTTCATTTCAAAACGTCTTGGAAGTTACAGCTTGTGTTTCTACGACATTTGGATCTCGATACGATCCCAAAAATTACTACGTTTCCACAACCTTCATAAACGTTTTCAAACCGCTTTGAGTTTTGGAATATATCGTGGAAACTTCAATTGGATGCGTTTTCAAGACGTTTCCTGTTCAAGGTCAATTCGCTAATTTTTGGGATCGTATCGAGGTTCAAATGACGTGGTAACACCAGCTGTCACTTTTGAACTTTTTGTGTTGCTGTCTAATGTCACGAGACCTTTACGAAAACTACGATCGGATTAACCCGATCACAAGGATCACTGATCCTGACGTTCGGAAAGTGATCCGGGATCAGTAAGAAATAGGGTCAGTTCACTCTTGTAAGGTAAGTGATAGGGATCAGATGATTCAGATAAGTAGCTGTTTTTCATAACCATATGTTTTTTGTTCTTAAACCAACTTTTTCGTTGTTCGATTTCCGTTAAATCCATGGAATCATAAAGCCCACTTGACAACTGTTTGACAGGATACTGAACGCTCCGGATCCAGATCACTGTTTTCGTAAAAGCCTACTATGGCCAGTTTTGTGGAGCTTATTCAAAAATCGATACTAAATATTTATGATAAACAACAACATACGTCATAAAACTAGGAAATTACATTTTTTTCAAGAGTGTCAGTTGAAAATGTTTTGGATGCATTTCAAAAATCGTTTCGAAGCCTATCGTGGAAACATCGACAATCCAAAATCACAAAACGTTTTGAAAACAGTTTTGAGGGTCTGTGGAAACGTATAGTAGATTAGCGAATCGACTTTGAACATGAAAGTTTTGAAGCTCCCCCAACCAACTGACGTTTCCACGATATACTTGAAAACTCAAAGGGTTTTGAAAGCCCGTGGAAACGTAGTTATTTTACGCTTTAATATAGTTTTTGGTTTGACAATAATCTTCCCATATTTTCTAACCACAATAATTGCTATACGTCTCTAAACATGAGAATCTTGTGAACGTTAATCTTAGCACTCGTAAAACGATCCCTGTTGAGTTGCTGGAAAGCAATTTCTCTATATTACAAGATTTTTCAACGCTATTTATGGCTCACTACACGCCTCTGCACACAACCTTGCAATTTCATCCTTTTTGCACCTTACCTTATCGTAACAGCGCATTGTAGTTGCCATAGCCTTTTTCATATGCAAATTCGATGCCCTCTTTTTAAAACCCGAAACTTCCACGAACGTCAGTCCGCTGCAGGCCGTCGCGAACAATGGATTGATGAAATTGATTGGACGAGGACAAGAAAATATGCCATTGTTAACGCGGATTTCTTTTCGCTTTGCTCGATTGAAGACTGGGGTGTTATCGTACAAGGAGCGTAAGAGAAGTTGTTTGCCCGCACCTCAAACACCACTTCTTTTACTCAAAACTTATTAAAAAATGTCCGACAAAGTTTGATACTGCCGGGTTCCGAACTAGGGTTCGGTATATAAGCTATGACATCTTAACTTTGATTGGATGCAAGATGTAGCTTATTAGTGTCATCTTTCAACAAAAGACGTGTTTCTTTTAGCAACATCTACTACCAATATTTGCACAACTTTACACATAAAAATAAAATAAGGATACTATATTTTTGACCATATATTAAGTTAAAGTAATACTTTCAAGTCAAAGTAGTAGTAGTATTTGTAGTGATGGGGAAGCGACGCTACGCGAGTCGGCCACCTTTGACCCTTTTTGTCAATCCTACAGAACCAATGCTAAAAATCCCTCTCTGCCGACCCTACTAGACATTGACGAAATGCTCGACCATCTCACTGAGTATAGTGACTCCTCCCCGAACTCCGTCGTGTCAAATATCTGAATCCTGAAGTTGCGGTTACATAGCCCATCTACCCAGAAAGTGAAATGGTGTTTTGTCCTCTTCCCAGCGAATCCACCAGAAGGTTTAGCATCTCATGCCTTTGTTCAAAATCCATAGCGTACGGTTCTTGTCAGGGCTTTTGTAGCTGGCCTGTAGTTATCAGAGATTCACGACTTGACTTGACTTTCAAGCTACTTGACTTGACTTGATATCAAGTCAAGATCAAGTCAAGTATTTGTTTTCGTAATTCAAGTCAAGTAGTGACACATCAAGTAACTTGAAAATCAAGTTTTTCAAGCTAACTACTTGATTTTGCTTGAAAAAATAGCTCTTTTACTTCCCACACCGATAAGTGAGGGGAGTATTGTGATCGCGAAAATTTTCGATTTTGAGATAATACGCTTTTTGGGTGTTTTATGATGTCTACATAACGAAAATCCACGTCACTTATTTCCGTCGGTCTGTCTGTCTGTCGGTCTGTCGGTCTGTCGGTCTGTCGGTCTGTCGGTCTGTCGGTCTGTCGGTCTGTCGGTCTGTCGGTCTGTCGGTCTGTCGGTCTGTCGGTCTGTCGGTCTGTCGGTCTGTCGGTCTGTCGGTCTGTCGGTCTGTCGGTCTGTCGGTCTGTCGGTCTGTCGGTCTGTCGGTCTGTCGGTCTGTCGGTCTGTCGGTCTGTCGGTCTGTCGGTCTGTCGGTCTGTCGGTCTGTCGGTCTGTCGGTCTGTCGGTCTGTCGGTCTGTCGGTCTGTCGGTCTGTCGGTCTGTCGGTCTGTCGGTCTGTCGGTCTGTCGGTCTGTCGGTCTGTCGGTCTGTCGGTCTGTCGGTCTGTCGGTCTGTCGGTCTGTCGGTCTGTCGGTCTGTCGGTCTGTCGGTCTGTCGGTCTGTCGGTCTGTCGGTCTGTCGGTCTGTCGGTCTGTCGGTCTGTCGGTCTGTCGGTCTGTCGGTCTGTCGGTCTGTCGGTCTGTCGGTCTGTCGGTCTGTCGGTCTGTCGGTCTGTCGGTCTGTCGGTCTGTCGGTCTGTCGGTCTGTCGGTCTGTCGGTCTGTCGGTCTGTCGGTCTGTCGGTCTGTCGGTCTGTCGGTCTGTCGGTCTGTCGGTCTGTCGGTCTGTCGGTCTGTCGGTCTGTCGGTCTGTCGGTCTGTCGGTCTGTCGGTCTGTCGGTCTGTCGGTCTGTCGGTCTGTCGGTCTGTCGGTCTGTCGGTCTGTCGGTCTGTCGGTCTGTCGGTCTGTCGGTCTGTCGGTCTGTCGGTCTGTCGGTCTGTCGGTCTGTCGGTCTGTCTGTCTGTCGGTCTGTCTGTACGCGTCTTTCTGTCCTCGTGATCTCAGTAACTGCTGCATGGATTGTGATGAAATTTGGACAGCGATATTCTGTGGGCTCGTAGTAGGTAATGCTGCTATAATTTTGAAAATCGGTGCATTGGCGGCGGAGTAATTAGCAAAAAACGAAAAATTTCACATATTCCCCAAACTTCGTTTTTAGGCGTTTTAGGTGTTCCTGATCATTTTCTACTTTTTTTGGGTGGGGGTGGAAATTGCGGTGGTTGGGGGTTGGCGGGTTGTAAAATTGAAAAATTTGTTGTATTCATAATAGACTACCCACTGACCTGTGAAGGAAGACCTAGCGACATAAATAACTTTTTTAGGTTTATCCGAACATTGCCTTATGCCTATTACAGAAACTAAAGGACTTAGAATTTTTGCCGATGTATACATACGAGTATTGCTTTAGATCCTTCTATATTATGTAACGAAGAAATTGTTCAATTGATTTTAATGAAATTTTGACACAGTACTACTACCGTGGTGAGGATGGAAAATGCGTATGGTTTTTATAAATCGTGCCAGTGGCGGCGCAGAAACAATAAAAAAACTAAAAATATAAAAAGAGCTCAAACTTCGTTTTTAAGTGTTTCAGAGGTTCCTGACCATTTACTGAGTTTTTTTGGGTGGGGGTGAAATTCGGATGGTTGGGGGGTGGGGGGGTTGAAAAACTGAAAAATTTGCTGTATTAATAGTAGGCTGCCCGCTGACCTGTGAAGGAAGATCTAGCGACATAAATCACCTTTTTAGGTCCATCTGAACATTGCCTTGCCTATTACAGAAACTAAGGGACTTAGAATTTTCTGTATACATACGAGTATTTATTGCTTTAGATCGTTTTGTATTTTGTAACGTGGAAACTATTAAATTGATTCCTATGAAATTTTGACACATTATTATTACTGTGGTGAGGATGGAAAACGCGTATGCTTGTTAGAAATGGTGTCAGTGGCAGCGTAGCAATAATCAAAAAACTAAAAACAGCTCAAACTTCGTTTTTAGATGTTTTAGGGGTTCTTGACCGTTTTGCACCTTTTTTGGGTGGGGGTGAAATTGGGCTGGTTGGGGGGCAGGTTGTAAAACTGAAGAGTTTGTATTATTGATAATAGGCGGTTCATTGAGCTGTGCAGGAAAGACCTAACGGCATATGACAATTTGGGGGGGGGGGGGGGCCGGCGATGATTTTGTTGCAAGGGGATCTCAGAAGAAGGCTTCACGTTATGGGAAAATAATAAACTGGTATCACCGTAATGTATGGGAAGTACTAAGTCAATCAACTTGACTTCATTTTTTGATATTAATCTGATTAACAGCTAAAACGCAATAACAATAAAAATCTGTGTACTTAAAGATGTAATATTTTATTTAAAAAACATCCAACAAACTTAGTTAAATAGTGAGTATAATAATATGAAATAAAAATACGAAATATTCTGAATTCTGACAATAGTACATAGAAAAACAACAAACTCAAACATGTAAAGAGTGAATATCTAAAATAGATCTTCAATATCCTCATTTGCCATCTATGAATTGAGACATGTAAGACTTCTAACAGAGCTATCACCTAATCGATTTCTTGTTTTGGTAAGAGTTAGGGCAGCTCTAGAAAACCGCCTTTCAACTGGAGCTGAAGAAGCTAGCGTTGCCAAAAAGTCTTTAGCTATTGCGGCAAGGTTTGGAAAAATACATTCGTCTTTTCCACCATTCTAAAATATCTTCAGTTCTCTTGAGTCAGAAATATATTTGTCGATTTTTCAACACCAGGCCATATCGTCGCCTGCATTATGGGCAGGTTTTCTATTAAATAAACCTACTAGATCTATTTCAAACTTTTCGACACCACTATGGTTTGAAGATGATGCTACTGGAACTGGAACTGATGGTTGTGGCTCAGACATCTGCAGAGAGTCAGCCCTTTGCCCTAAAAATATCTTCAAAATGTTTAACTGCTTCTATCTGTAACTCTTGTCCCCAACTTTATGTCGGGGTCTAGAATTAGGACAACACAGTACATCCAGCTAGTTCGCTCGTAATGCTTAATGATTTTGTAATACTAATAGCAAGAGCGCGTCGTCATCGACCTCGGTGATTCCCCTATTTTAACGCTTCGACTCTCATTTTACAGATCGATATCAAGTAATATCAAGTAGTTTGATTTTACTTGATATTTAGTTTAGATCGAAAATCAAGTCAAGTCAAATATCAAAGCTACTTGGCTTGATAAATCCCTAGTACTTATCTCTCTCTAACTAGGCTTCTGGGGCCCCTATCCTAGCTAGACGATCCGCCTTGTCGTTGCCCGGTACACCAGTGTATCTGGGGACCGACAATAGGATTACCTTCTTGTGGCGTGCTAGTCTCTGAAAGATAGTAGAGGATTCCTGTGCTAGAGCTGATTTAACCCTCGGAGCTGTTACTGCCTTCAGAGCTGCCTAGCTCTCAGAGCATTAACCAGACCAAGTAGCCATACTCAGTGCTGGTTCTGATTGTAGTCTTCTAATAGGTTCCATTTTAGAAACCTCAAACCAATAATAAAGGCTTCTTTATAAAAAAAATGCTTATGATGTCTTGGCCTTTAAACGTCATTTTTGACATAAAATTAAAATACGTCAAATTTAGATGAACGTTTGAATAAAATGTACTGACTTTCTTGTAAAACTTAAAAAAATATGCTAAACCATATACCCTGTTTTAAAGGAAACTAAAAAACAAACACTCGGCTTTTCTGAAGCACTCTGTATGAATGAAGGTGTTTTAAAAATATCACCATCACGTATCCTACAACTTTTGTATTAAACATTTTCTTGGGTGGGTTGCCTCAGTGATTAGAGTCGAGGGCTCGTGACCGGAAGGTCCCGGGTTCGATTGTCGTTAGAGGCGGAAATGTATAAAAATAAATATCAATAAAAAAAGGTGCGAGAATCCCCACATGGCTGCTAATTAACAGTGCTGTTCCTAGTGTGGCGCCGGGAAACAGTAACAAAGCCTACACAGAACACGAGACTAATCACCAGAGCAGTCGATGCCGATGACACAGAAGTAAAAAAAACATTTTCTTGTATCTCTGTAAATAAGTTATATATGCTACTCCGCGGAATTGTTGACTCACACTGTAAAAATTTTGCAAGTAAAAAATCTTTGGTAGAGCAAGAGGAATATTAAACTAGTTCTCGTATCATATGCTTCTTTAAACTATTTTTCTCAATTACAATACTTTCTCCGCTTAGTGGAACGAAAAAAAATTAAAGACCTAAAAAATCCTATCAGTTATGTAAAATCGACCAAAAATTTTCCGGAATCTCATTAAAATTACACCCATAGGCCAAATAACCGAGAAATTAGATTATTTATTTATACTTATAAATAACTAAGCTGGCTCTAAAAAGGAATTGATCATTCGAGTGAGTAATGGCCAATCTTACAAGCATTCTAAAGCGACATTTGTCTAGAGGCTGTTTTTAATGAAGCAAATAAATTAACAGCTTCATTAATTCTAAAGCGACATTTGTCTAGAGGCTGTTTTTAATGAAGCAAATAAATTAACAGCTTCATTAAACTAACCGTTGATGAGATCTGTTTTCAGAGGAAATCGGCTGACTGCGAAAATAAACAAATTCTGCTGGAGGCCACCATTAGTAGAGATTGGATGACGGGACGAGCTAATGCAAATATCAGGAACGGGTCAGGATAAATAATTAAAAAAATATTTTCAATCATTTTATGTAGGAGATAAAATTGTTTTTTGAATGACTACGACATACCATGTATGAAAACAGCGCCAAAAGCTTGGTACTTATAGTAGAAGTACCTCTCTGTGGAAACAAATATACTTTGGGTGATAAATGATCATAAAAGGTTTTGGATGCACAGAACAAATATAAAGCAAATCTGGTTTTAGTAAGCCCCTTCTGCTGGATTCTAACAAAAATGCTAACCATTCACCGGACATATAGGTGCAAAACACCATTTTTGGTGTAAGGATATATCAAAAAAAGTTAAATATCGTAGCGATTATAAGACTTAGAAGGATGGGAATGCTTAATTCTTTTTATACTATGAAATGCAAAATTTAGTAGCCTTTCTAACAATATAAGGTTGTGAATATCAGTCTCTGGTAGTTTCCACTTAATTTCAAATTTCTAACCAAATCAGTGTTTTTCAATTTTACTACCTGTAAGCAACCTAGCAGCTCATGAAATATAAACAAAAACCAGTTCAGATGGCATAAAACAACTAGCTCAGTACAAAGATACAGACGAACTCTGTAGATTACGGGGACAAGACTATATAAATTCCTTACAACAAATGAACTCTAACCATAAACAACAGACATAACATATCTAAGGTCAAACAAAAACTGGAGTTCGACAGAAATGGATATCTTTCACAGCCTAACTACTAAAATGTACTAGATATTGACAATTTAAAAAAAATTAATGAAAGTAAATTAATATCGTCAAAATAAAATTTCACATTTAATGATATAAAAACGTATTCATTTCCGTCAACAAAAAAAAGTAACAATACTTCTGACTGGAGTTATGCAAATTCTTCAGTAGCTATTTGCAAAGTTTACGGAATACATATAAGTTGGATCACTCTCCGTCGGCACTTTGAAGAACTCACATCAAAACGATGCCGCGGCCGCACGCGCCAGTTAGTTTTTGCGTTGGTTTTCGCCCAAGTACGAAGGTCTTTTAGCGGGGACTTGCTAGCGCCTGGGTCGAGGGGTAAAAAGCTGCTCGAAAAGTGTACACCAGAAATCCATTTCTTTAGAATAAATCCAATAAATCCATGGAAATCCACAGAAATCTATGGAAATCTAAAGAAATCCAAGGAAATCCACGGAAATCCAAGGAAATCCAAGGAAATCCAAGGAAATCCACGGAAATCCACGGAAATCCAAAGGAAATCCAAGGAAATCCAAAGAAATCCAAGCAGTTCCAAAAAAACCACTTAAAAATAAAAACAAAATCAAACCACAAATAAACATTTAATTCCAGAAACTCGGAAATAAAGATAAAACATGAGATTTCGTAACAAATAAGTCATGCTATATAATACTAAAAAAGTCGATGACGCTAAAGCAAAAAAAACTTTTCAGCGCACTCGTCATTCACAATTTTCGTGGTTAGAACTAAATATCAACGTTTTTCTTAACAGATGGCATACAATTTTCCACATTCCGGCTGAACAGGTTGTTCAAATTTTGGAGTTGAGGCGATGAAGCCATTATCGTTGTATGATATTTCAAGGAATATTCGTTGCAATAATCTATACCGTCCGAAGTTTCATCCGAAAGGACCTCGGTGTCTGTACTGTCAGCATATTTAACACTAATTTTTGTTAGAGGTTTTTGAAAACCTTGATATATTTTTTCTTCCCACGCCAATACGTGAGGGGAATATTGTGATCGCAAAAATATTTGATTTTGAGGTATTACGATTTTTGGGCGTTTTATGATGTCTACATAATGAAAATCTACCTCACTCACTTCCGTCGGTCTGTCTGTTTGTTGGCGTTTTTCTTGTCTGGTAATCTCAGTAACCACTGCATAGATTGTGATGAAATTTGGGAAGCGATATGCTGAAGGGTCGTAGTAGGTAATGTTCCTATAATTTTGAAAATCGGTGCGTGGGCGGCGAAGTAATTGGCAAAATACAAAAAAAAATCAAAAATCTCTCAAACTTCCTTTTTAGGCGTTTTAGGGGTTCGTGATCATTTTCTACCTTTTTTTTGGTAGGTGAGAAATTGCGATGGTTGAGGGGTGGGGGGTTGTAAAACCAAAAAAATTGTTGAATCCATAACAGGCTGTCCACCGACCTGTGAAAAAAGGCCTAGCGTTATAATACACATTTTTATGTCCATCCGAACATTGCCTTTCCTGTACAGAAATCAAGGGACTTAGAACCTTCTGATGTATACATACGTTTATTGCTTCTGATCGTTTTGTATCGTGTAACGTGGAAACTATTAGATCAATTTTAATGAAATGTTTACACAGTATTACTACCATGGCGAGGATGGAAAACGTTTATGATTTTTAGATACCGTGGCAGTGGCAGCGTAGCCATAATAAAAAATATGTGGACGTTGTACGAGATAGACTTCGTTCTAGGAACTTCCCTGACTCAAGTGGTTGTTGTTCATCCCCCGTCCTTGTTTTACCATAACCTTGTTACAACAGTTATTGACATTTGTAAATTTCACCCTATTTATTTTTTTACGCGCCATTTCGGGAAAAACGACATGTGATTATCGTTTTTTGTATAAAAACACGTCGTCTTCTAACTTGTGGGGTCATATGTACCAAGGTACCAATATGACATTTTTTTGTACAACCCCCACTCCCTTTAAACCTTAAGAGTCCAATCGAATAGTAATACGAATAGTAATATTATTTTCAGGTAGACATCTTTAAGTTATTTACGACTCCCTAATATCAAACAAACAATTTAGTGCACAAATACAGCAGTTAATGACATTTGACTACTTCAATTTATTTAATTTCTTTTAGCTTCCATTTCAGAAAAAATTAACATGTTTTAGACATAAAGACACATTCCCTTTCAACTGGTGCTATCAAATATACATGTTGTATTACGATTTATTTGTGCACCCCCACCCCTTTCCATTACAAATTGTCCGATCGGCACCAAGACCTTTTCAACTCGAAAGGACCTCTATTTTAATTCTAGTTGGCCAAATTTGGGAGCAATCGCTTGAGGCGTTTTTGAGTAATCGTTAGGGACCGAAATCAGGGACGTACAGACACAGACTGACATGAAAACACTAAAACTTTCCGATTTTCTCCAAACTTGGTCACTATATAAATGTTATCATTATAAACAAAAATATAGTTTTTGGTCCCGCTGCGAGATTAAAAAAGGGGTGGGGTGGGGGTACCACATGTTTTGCTATGTCGAAAACGCTACCGCGCATGTCGCAAAATTTTCAAAATGGCGGAATAATGATCCAAAGAAGTAGCAAATTTTCGAACTTTAGAATGGCAGTAACTGGCACAAAAATAATCCAAATAATTTCATATTTAACTGTCATAAAGGGGTGTTTGTTCTTTTGGTGCAAATCTATGATTTAAAGGTAGGGGTGGTCACTTTGGAAAGGACACACCTCGCACGTTGATTTCAGTAAAATTTGCGAAAACGGGCCGATTCTAATTACTTACCCCTTTTTTGATTGGCAAGTTAAAAACTAAAAATATAAAAACAGCTCAAACTTCGTATTTAGGCGCCTTACGGGTTTCTGATTATTTTCTCCTTTTTTTGGCTGGGGGTGAAATTGGGACGGTTGGGGGTGGAGGGTTGGAAAACTCATTGACCTGTGAAAGAAAGACCTAGCGGCATGACAAACTTCTTTCTGCTCGGGCGGCCGATGATTTGGTTGCAAGGGGATGATATGCTATGGGAAAATAGTATACTGGTATCACCGTAATACGTATGTTAGAAATACTGCGTCAATCAACTTCATTTCATTTTTCTTAAGAATGTACGAGTATGTGCGCCTTCGCGCCTTCCTTGTTTTACGCTTAAAAGAACCATGACTAGAAGTTCTTGATGTTTTCACTGGTTTACTTGTAAAAAATCTTCAATCTATTAATTCAGGTAACTGAAATCAAGATGGTTTCGGCCGAGACATCCGTGTTTGCGCATGCGTACTGGCACAGTAAACCCACAGAAATCCACGGACATCCATGGAAATCCACGGAAATCTACGGAAATCCACGGAAATCCACGGACATCCACGGAAATCCACGGAAATCCATAGAAATCCACAAGCGTGTACACCAGAAATCCACAGCTTTTTACCCCTCGGCCTGGGTTTTACGTATATACGAGGGTCATTGAAAGACTAGGTATTGACAGCCGATTTAGACATAAAAATACAAATGTAACATTTATTTTGCTAATACACTAATGAATCTCAAATGATTTCACATATTGTAGCTGTTTCGTAGATAAGTCAAAATTGGTTCAAAGGTGCTGTAGTATTTTTACATTAATGTTTTATTTATTTGACTTTTTTTTGAAACCACAGCTTAAAAAATGTTTGGTATAGTATATACGAACTCATATATACAATTTTAAAAGATAATCATGCGGAAATGCTTTACATGGAAGTGAATAATTTTCAGTGTCATTCTAATTGCTACTGTAGAAACTAATTTTTTAAAGTTATCAATCAAAATATTTTCGAGCCCTAAAATATATTTCAGAACGTCCCTGGGTGGTATGGTAAGACCACCGAATGAATATTTTGTCTCACTAAACGCTTTTAGCATGATACATCCTTTAAGTACCTGTAGGTCTTAAATTAATCACTTTAGACCCCAAGTATGTTAGTTTGTTGGAATTGTTTTATCGGGAGAGAGGTACAAATGTACAGGGTGTCCCATTGACAATTTTGAATCGAATGTCACGTCACCAAAAACAAGTACCTCATTGGGTAGTACAATGACCAAAAAAAGACACAACATCTGCTCTAGATTACATCCCCAAAATTATAATTCTCTACTACTGCCCAGTTCCGACATATTGCTTGTCTTAATCGTCGTGAAACACCCTGTATTTATATCCTTTATATTTCAAGGTTTACCACAAAATAAGGATGGGTCTGGTTGTCATTTTCCATCCATTAATAAATGTAATTGATAAAATCAAACTTCTAAAAATATTATCCATCTCCTGCAAACAAATCCGAGATAAAAAAATCCGATATTTTTGAGACACTGTATACACTTCTCGTTAAATACGTCCAACCTCTACTTTGCGCCGCCCCGTATCTCCCGGCTGACGTCGGTACACTGCTACCGGTGTACCGGGGAGACGGAGCAAGGGGCAGGTCGTTTGGATATTTTTGCGGAGTGATCCAACTTATATGTATTCCGTAAACTTTGCTATTTGTCAGTTCGTAGGAAATGAAGAAAGAATTAAAGTCTGTTCAGACTATAAAACGTAATTTACCTAGCAGAAAAGTCTGATTTGTCAGTATTCGTTCTTTCGCCATCCTGCTAATTAATATTGAAACATTTTAAGCGCGGAGGTATCCTTACTTTTAACTTTGACGTAAATTACTACATTTCATACCTCTAAGTGTAAATTTGCTTGGTGAATATATTAGACTGCCAGCAACTGTCGGTGGTAGTTTTTCTGTCACTTCAGAGATCAAAGGTTGATATTCAAAACCTTTTATCATAGAACATTTTAGGCGTTTCCTATCAAAAAGGTAGGAAATAATTTGCTTGAGTAAATTCAAATGGCGCTCTCACTGTGGAACCCGAAGCAGTATTGACAAAACAGGATTTTTCCTAGACTAGTTTTTTCATGCTGATGTCGAATAGGTATTTAGTTTTTCTCTAGCACCTGTAGTTTAGTTATCTTTTGTATACGGACTTGCACACAGAGGCTCTGCATAAGCTCTCATTCGTGAGAGCTAAAAATCAAGTTTTCTCTGGCTAAAGGTTCCTTAATCACTACCTCCATCTCCTGATTTCTCCAAGTGCAAGGATAATATTCAAATTTGACCGCCTAGCCTAAGCTGACGCACTTCAGGCTTACTGACAGAGCTTTCTAAGCTTTATAATCGCTGCAATATTAAATGTATTTCTGACATCTATTTATACCAAAAATGGTTCGCTTTAAGTCTCATGTATGATGCATAAAGTTACACTAGAATTCACCGAGGTACAGAGTATTCAATTAAAAAAACATGACATGACATGTCACACTTTTATTAGTCACCGTGTATAAAATTATTTTCAAAATGTAGATCGTATCGACCTACATACACTCGCATAGTTATTTTCCTGAAAAGAGATATCGTTTGGTCATAAGAGTCCGACCCGTTCAGATTGACTCACTCTATATAGTGTCTTCGTCTGTATTCCAAAATTTGAGACTATTGATACTTAGAAGGCCTCAATGCAGTTACTTTTGGAAAATACTTAATGAAAAGTGTATCTGAAAAACTTGTCAAAGATCTGCACACGCCATTAGCATCTTATGATTACCGACCATTGCTGCATTGCTCGCTTTTGGGCGCTTTGAATCCTATAAACTTTTCATCGTGTACATCTTGCATTCCGCCCCGCTTCTTATTCAGTGCGTTACTGCAGGCTCGACCACTGAAATATACAAAGCAGCAAGAGATCTTTCAGCTGGCACGACTTCCAAACGATTGCAAATAAACCTAACAGTTTACAGAAATCTTTCTATAACAAACTACCATCGTATTTCTAAGAACATTTCCGAACTCCTTTGAAATCACATCGCAATGCTGTCTAACAAAAACAAACTTTTTGTTTTGTCTTGAAAGGCGAGTGCGCACTTTTGGAGCTGCCAGTGGCAGGATGCAACGGACTCATCAACGGGTGTGTGTCAACTGTATATCTACGATTATAAAGTATAAAGGTATGTTGTGCCTACATCCTAGATAAATGAGGAGAGATGTAGGAAAAAGCTAGCATTAGTTGCTTATCATGGATACGTACGATGAACTTTGCCATATGGTGTTATGTTCTGGGGAGCATCATATCGCACTGTCAGAATAATGGTCCTGCAAAAAAAAGGGTATAAGGAGCGTCTTTGGTTTAGAACCAAGGGACAGTTGTAGGGTAGAATAGTATCCTGACGGTTGTTGGTATCTATGTTTTGGAAGTGATATTTGTGAAAAGTAATATGGAACTCGTTTAAGAATTTGCTGCAAACATCACTGAGAAACAAGAGAAAACAATAGACTTATGCCTTATAATATGAGGTATAGCTGTCTCTAAAAAAGTGTGTCTACTTTTTGCCGAAGTCACTTTTAACTACCTATACTCTGCAGGAATATTTGAACTGTGATATATGTATCACAATTTAAATAGTGGTAATTAAAAAAATGTACATTTCATTATTTTATTTAAATTCATATTCGAAATTGTTTGTTGTGTTGTATTTATAAGGGTTTGTAAATATTTGTGTTTCTACTTATTATATTATATGTAGTTATTGACAAGTTCTACCCTGAAAAGGCTAATAGGATAATGAAGGAATCTGTCTATCTACATGGTTCAAGTATTTCTTTGACAGATCTTTTCTTGACCACAGAGTGCAGCATTTGGCAACTATAAGAGAAGTTGTATACATTTTTTTGCTTTTTACTTCTCGTCACTGTAGATTTTAATTTCTTAAATATGCCGCATGGACTGCAGTTGGCAAGGACCACAATATGTTATGTGATATCATGTCAAAGAGCTTGATCTTTTTAAAAACTCAAGAAGAGAGAGAACTAAGGGGTGGTTATGGAAATAAATTTAGAGAGAGTCCGGTACATCCATCCTGGTCTTCTCTTCCATTAACCTAAGCCAGACTAGAATGGCGTCAAGCTTCAATACGCACTGGCGATTAAGGCCAATGAAGTGACAGCCAACTATGACCAATTCTGACACGTCTCAAGCAGACTTGTTCTTTCCTGTAAAAGATCTTGGGATAGCGCCACCTCTTTATGCAAGCGTTTTAACTGAATATGGCAGTCTCTCCGTTAATGTTTTCGGTAATCCTGACGTATTCTCACAAAAAGTTTTAGGTTTTGAATATCACGAAAATTTGTACTGATTTCTGTCTTCTTAGTGACCTCAGTAACCCCTTCACCGATTATGATGAAATTTGAGCTTATTTTTGAAACTTATTGTAGTGTTGTCAGAGTTATTAGCATTAAATTCAAATTTTCGGGCGTTTCGGAAAATTTGACGTTACTTTCAGGAGGTGGTGAAATTGTGATGGGATTTCAAAATTTTTGTTGTATTCATAAAGGGCTATCCACTACCCTGAAATGATCTGGACAATGTTGTGTACTTTGAAGACCTATACCAGAATTGCCTTTCAAGGTATGTTTGTGCATTTATTTTCTCACCTATGGCAAAGATGAAGTCAGTACCATATACTCTTGTCATTTCTTAATCTGACTATCTGCTTCAATGATTTTGTTGTAGGTTAAGTTGAGATATAAACTGGGATCATAATAGGTTATGCTGCTGCTAGCTGCTACATTTTTTTAAATCCTCATAATCCTTCCAAATTTTAGTTTTAGGTTTAACTTATACCTCATTTTCCATTCTTCCAGAAATAAGAGGGAAAAATGGAAGTGACAGGGATGGTAAGGGATGGGGGAAATACATTTTTTTTTGTTTCCATAATCGCATGTTCTGGCAGGTCAATTGACCGGTCCATTACGTAAGGTTGATACAACATCGAAAAACGACCCAAGATGAAAGACCATCTTCTTGAAAATAAAATGGTTGTCTCATCTGGAGTGTTATAACGACAAAAGTTATCACGAATCGCATAGAACATATTCTTGTAGTTCATTTGGTAAACTTTAATGGAGTATTCAATGGAGTGCGGCACTATGGCGATGAATCGCAAACATGCAACTGAAAAAATTACACAACGTGGACAAAAATAAACATTTACCCTCCACATGAGGGGGTAACAGATATTATGAAGTATATTTAGGACTAAAGTTTGTACCAGACTTCCCTTCCAAAAAATGCTATCAATAATTTTAGCACTCGGAACACTTAGAATGAAGCGTTTTACATACTCAGAATCATCAAGAATAGCCTTGATATACATGGTGATACTCTACTGCCTAAGATTTCTGGGAAATATTAATTTGTTGTACAACTAGTAAACCACGTTTATGGAACAGCAATAATTCTTTATATACGCCAATATTGTACTACTCGAATTCAAAAATAAATTTTCCTATTTCGGTAACAATTCAGTTATTCAGCTAATTTTACCCCTGCTCTCAGACACTGGCAGCAGATGTTTCAGGACTGCTCCCCTTAATAACTGCGATATCGTATTTTATTGTTTCGCACTAAACCGTTCGAATGGCTCGGTTTTATGACTTTTTAAACAGAACACAGAAGTTATGTTTTCTTTTGGGAGATTTATTTGCGACTCGTGTAGGCATAAGTGCCTAGAAAATTGAGAATTTTCACTACGTAAATATGACTGTGTTTACTGTCAAGATAAATATATGCCTAGCTGATTGTTTCTTGCTCCATAAATATTGACATTTTTGTGTCAGGAGACAATGTATTCGGATAGCAGTGGACATTTACTTTTCGCGTCACAGCACAATAAAGTACAAACAGAAAAATAAATTTTTGATGGGTGAAGAATATATATTTTCATTCAAATATACCACATCTTTCTATATCCACAACGCTGTAATTATCTTTATGCTTTTTTTTCTAGTGACCGCGACTATAGGTTCTGGTTGTTTTTCATGGGTTTCGGTCAACCATTAAAACTATAACTTTCCTTCACTACGTTTCGGTTTATTTTAATCTAAACCATCTTCAGGTGTGTTAATTTCAGATGTCGATTTACATCGGTAAAATTGTTTTGTTTGTGAAACAAAGCTCTCTCCACTCGTAGATGGTGCTTCAAAAACAAAACAGTTTTACAGAAACGTAACAGACGTCTGAAATTAACACACCTGAAGATGGTTTAGATTAAAATAAACAGAAACGTTGTGAAGGAAAGTTATAGTTTCAATCGTTGACCGAAACCCATGAAAAACAACCATAAGCTGTAATTATCTTGAACCAAGAGTGTGATGTTTTTGATCATATAGGGTTATATTAACTAAATATTTTTAATTTAGAACTGGTAGGAAAATTGGAAAACACGGGTTTGATTGAAAATTTGAAATTATATGAAAACTACCAGAGATTGATATTCACAATCTCATATCATTAGAAATGCCATACAATTTTACATTTCATCGTATAAAAAAATTAGGCATTCTCATTTGAACAAATTGAGTTATCTCGATTGAAGTTTCCTTAATTAATCCAACCACAAACGTAATTCAAATTTGACCGTCTAACCTAATCTGACGCATTTCATGCTTAGTAATATAACAGTCGTAATCTTCTAAATTTTAGAATCTCTATATTAATTTTTTCTCGAACATCTACTTATATCGAAAATGATGATTTACACCTAAACGGTTTGCTTTAAATCCCATATCTGAGACATAAAGTCACACTAGAATTCACCAAGGAATCTGAATATGCAATAATATATAAGGTGTTCCATTTAAAAAAATATAACATCTTGGACACAGAACATTGAATATATCACCTATGAGAATGTTACATATTGACAAGCATTTCATAATCTTGTCGCAAACAGCTGAATATTTTTGTCTGCTTATTCGAAACATCTAAGGGTATCTGTATTAGGACTCGGCAATTTTAGGTTATTTAGTACTTTTCAAAATTCATGTTGAAACATATGTACATGTACTTTTGAGCTAGAAGTAATATATTGCACCCCACTAGTCCGCCATTATTTCTACTCTATTCGTTACTACTTACATCAATATACCACGTACCACTTAATTTATACTTACACACGCACTATATTAGGTCCCCACAATCCTAACTCAGCAATGAGAGTACAACAATATAACAGACAGACACAAGTAAAATAATCAGTTATTAACAAATGACTATGGGGCCTGTGGCGATATGTCAATCTGCATAAACCAGGATTATCATATTCACAATGGAGGTACTCCACAATTCTCAAACTGCTTACATTCTTAATTAAGGTAATAGCTCAGCTGGAAAATATGATATCCTTACCAAAACTTGGTCGAGGAGTACTGGAATTTTAGTTGTGCAGAAAGTTATACCCTTAGTCAGAGCATGTTTCTTTAAAATGCACTTTGAAATCAAAAATATAATTTTCCTGGTTCAAACCAACCATAATTTACTGTGTAAGGCTTTCGCGGCCATCGTCCAATGAATTTGTGGTTCTTGGGTTTTTAGGCCGGCGTCGTTTAGCGTTAAAGCTTGACGTTTCGCCACCACGAGTGGATGGCATCTTCAGAAGCTATTTCACTTCGGCGACTTCCAAAATACTGTATTTTGGAAGTCGCCGAAGTGAAATAGCTTCTGAAGATGCCATCCACTCGTGGTGGCGAAACGTCAAGCTTTAACGCTAAACGACGCCGGCCTAAAAACCCAAGAACCACAAATTCATTCAACCATAATTTCTTGATCAAGAAAATTTTCTCAGAGCGAGAACAAATGCCCTTGTCGCAAGTATATCTTTACAAAATTATCATAATTCTAGAATTGAGAATATTTTTTATGTGTGTATTGTCTTATTTTACTTCCTACATGTTAGGTAAGGTGAACATTTTCATTTTCCAGAGTCGGAAGCCTTATGGTGTCATCACATAAAAACCATCTCATTAACGTTGGCGTGTGGGTGTGGCTATATCTATATTGTAGGTATAGTGTAATAAGTAGTATTGCTATACTTTCAAAAGTCGGTGCATTCGCAACGGAATAATTATTCAAAACCAAGTATTACCAAATTCCCTCCTAACTTCGTTTTTAAGCTTTAAGGTTCTGTTATCATTTGCCAACCTTTCTTTGAAGGGGATGATAGCTCGGCAATATTATCCAGAAGAGAATGAAGTCAAGTTCGTTGACTCAGTACTTCCCACACATATCAGTGTTACCAGTTTATTATTTTGTCATAGTATAAAGCCATAGCCTGAGACAACAACCAAATCGTCGCCCAACCACAAAAAAAATGTATGTGATGCCGCTATGTCTTTCCTCCAACAACAAGTTTTTCAGTTTTACAACCCCCTACTCCCCAACTATTCCAATTTCACCCCCATCCAATAAAGTAAAAATGGTTAGGAACCCCCAAAACGCCTAAAAAGGTAGTTTGGAGAATATTTGAATTTTGTTGTTTTTTGTTAATTACTCCGCCGTCCATGCACCGATTTTCAAAATTGTGGCAGCATTAAGGTTGCCGCTCATTTGCCCGCCACGGCCCGACCAGATGCTATCCGTCGTCCACTTTGCGGGTGAATAAATCAACATACCGTTGTGTTTTTAGTGCCTTGTAGCAGTCACAGATGCACCATGTTTGAGAGCAGCAGTTCTGACAAAGCCCTAAGGGGCCTGGATACACACATTTATACATACGTATTTGCCATGTAAAACACGGACTCACAATTTCTCTCATAACTCACTCTATTTTCAAACTACATATATAATATTTCAGAAGGCGATAGTTAAGACCTTAATGAATGACAGCTATTTTCGATTTTCTCAAAAAAGTTGTTTAATGTGAAAAAAAACTCGCAATGCAAAATCATATATTCTATAAATGCCTGTAATTTAACAGCCAAACACGATGTCAAAAAAAGGCTAAATAGTTGCACAAGCGCAAGCTTTCTCCTTCAATTTGCTCTTTGAGTCATTACTGTAAGTTTAAAGGTAACGTCAGGAGCTTGAGAATGCGAAATTCGTTTTTATGGTGACCTTTGGACCTTTTGACCTTACCTTTGGATTTTTGGACTTATCTCCCCTCATCTTAGACACACACACTGGAGAAAGGGAACACGCGATCACGCCTCCTCGCTAACACGGGAATACGTCTTTTCTTGGATTCTCAATTTCGTGCGCTATACCCTAGACATTTAATAGTAGCGGCTGCATTATTGGTAGAAGAAAAAATAGCAAGAGCAGCTTGAGGGATAACCCCATTTATCAAAAAAGGGCGGAATTTTGGGAGTTCCAAAGTTTATCTAATGGCCTGAAAGATTTTTCGTCACTCTTTTTGAGATTCTCTGTCCTCTCTGTTGCTTTCGAACAATTGCTAAAATATTGCTAAACAGATTATTTGCCGTACTTCGGAAGGTCGGCGATGCACTTGCTTGGCCGGTTTTTGTCGGCCGTCACCATTCTCGCCGTGATGTAACGAGCTGAGCTGGTCCATTTATTTGCATTTTCCTTGTCCTTTCCGTATTTTGATGGAACGGGTCGGAACGGACCGTGACGGGCAAATGAGCGACACCCTTTACCTACTACGACCCCACAGCATATCGCCACCCAAATTTCATCAAAATCCATGCATTTACTGAAATGGGCTCGTTCAGCAAATTTTTTTTATTGCATATTCTAAAAGAGCGTGTTGAATTTAGTAGCTGTGCAAAATTTCAGAATTTTCTGAGCTCGCTTTCATATTCAAATAAATTACCAAAGTGGTGCAAATTTAAAACGCGCGGCACTTGCGAGTATGCGGCTGTGACGTCATTAAATCTTTCCGACCGGCCGGCTCGGCGCCGCGTCCCCGCCACGCATCGTACGGGTGAACTGCATACGCGTCTATTGTATAATTTATTTAATTGTTTCATGGACACGGGATACTTACCAACCTATTCGAATTCCTTGATACGGAGTATAATAATGGAAGGAAGACGGAAGAAGAAAAATTATAAATATTGTATAGTTCCCCACTGTAAAAATACGGCAGTGATCACTTCTGATAAAATTTTTATTAGTTTGCCACGAAATATAAAAATCAGGAAGTTGTGGCAGAGAGCTATGCGTAGGAATGAATTTGTAAGCGATAAGTCAACAAAGCATTGCTGTGAGGACCATTTTAATGTAAGTATTTTTATAACTACGTGAATCGTGAATTGTATTATAAAGAAACCGCCCGATTATGAAATCGGAAAGTGTATTGTGGGATTACGTCTGAAATTAAAAAAAAGTTTTCAAGCATTTGTCAATGCCATTCTAAAGATATATTGATGTCAGTTGTTCGCAGATTTTGCTGTTACTGGTACCTACACTAAAACGTAAGAGATACAAATAGATTTTTTTAATCCAAATACTGACCTAATCATATAACAATTATAAAAGCATTGTAAAAATCAATTCTTATTGATATGTGGAAGATGTGAAAGACAGTTTTCAATCCTTTGATGTACCCAACATTCATATGTATTTTAATTATGTAGAAAAAATTGTTTTATATATATTATCTAGTTCTTTTGTCTCATTTTTCTGTACACTTATTTTGGGTAGAAAATCCTGGGTATTTAGCTTATACAATATCCCTGTTTGAAATGTGTATCTTAATCTTGTATATTTTGTTTTAGTTGGAGGAAGATGTTGAAAATTACATGTACTACAAACTAATGAAACATGTAAAACTTAAGATGAAACCAGAAGTGGTTCCGCACATTTTTGATTGTCAAAAAGACCGACAAGCCCTACACACTAGAGATCCTCGGAATGTTTTCCTTAAAAGACAACGAAAACGAGATTTAGATGAACCTAGTACCAGCACAAAAAGAACTCGATGTTCGTCACCAAGCAGCGAATCTAGCACCAATGTTTTGCAAGTAGAACTAGAATGTACTGAAGACAGCGAGAGGGAACGTCAGAAGACAGATAAGTGTGTCCAAGTCAATATAAAGGCCAAAGTTAGATCAAAATATGTTGAGTGCGATATACTAAAGGCAGCCACTAAGGGAAAGCAGAAACAAATGCCATTAGAAAATATCCCAAAAACATGTTAGTCTCCAACTAGTGGTTCAAGTTCGGATCATTCAGCATCCTACGAACTAATATCGGATGAATCTACTTCAACGGAAAGGGATGAAAAGGCCATCAATAATAAGGAAGCTGTAGAAAAGCGGACTGTTTTTCTTATAGAAAATAATCCGAAAATGTATATTGGGATACCCAGTCACTCATTTTTTTCTATCAGAAAACCACCCGATCAAATAAAAGATAGCGTCAACCAAAGCACTTACTAGTTGAACGTATTAAACGTATGCTAGGCGCTGTCGCTGTACAGCCGCCAGCCGGTCTGGGCTCGCCGACAGACCTAATGACGTCACAACGATGAATTTTGAGCGCATGAAATATTTTAATCTTTGAAGGCGCGTAACTTTTTCAATTCTCATCCAATTAAGTTGAAATTTTTTTTGTATGTTATATGTAAGTAATACTTCATGAAAATGTGCATAAATATGGTTATTGGAATTTCACTGAACGACCCTGAGGCTACAAAAACGCCAGCAGACAGATAGATAGACAGACAGGCGGACTGACGTAGATTTTCATTGTATAGGTATCATAACACGCCCAAAAAACAATATCTCAAAATCGAAAATTTTCCCCTGTCGGTGTAGAGAGCAAAAATGTACGTTTTCATATTTCTCATAAGTTTGTTTGCTCTGTCCACTACTTCTGGTGTTCCCTTCTTTTATTTTGAAGAACTGTCAGTACCATATTTTACTAATTATAGGTATATGTCTGTGATTAGTCGCTGTAGAAGCGCTGCAAGAGGATAACTATTGGTACACGTTAGACTTGAGACGCGGCTGGTTGTAGCATTCGGGAAGCCAATTCCCCGGCAGCTCATTCCACAGCGTCGAAGTTCTCCAAAATAAGGAATGCTGGATGAGACCGATTCGAAGTGTAGGGACCTCGGCCTGGTAAAGATGAGCTCGCAGAGAATCTATAGTATACCTCGTTCAAATAGCATTTAATGTTATTATCTTACTACTTATCTATTTCCCTACTACTTACCTATGAATGAAATCAGTTTCATGCAAGATCATCATAAATCTTCCATAGCCATTCTGATATAATGAAAGACTAATGCATTAAAAAACCATTTTCTGAAATAAATCATTTATATAATTGTGAACCTTCCCCAAAAAAGAGCAACTCGATCACGCTATATAATAGCACCATGTGCACTATGCAGTTAGTTACCAGTATTTCAATCTCCCTTCCTTTTCATATCTGCGCCCTTTGTAGTGGCTGGCGAAGTCCGTCTAGGGGTGCGTCTGTTATCTTCTAGGGTAAATTTACCGTGGTATTTGTTATATTCAGCTCTGCAAAATATTATTAGGCACTCCGTTGTGCTCGTGCTACTTTACGACCTCGTTTGATGTCAAGTGTAAAGGAACTATTCACACTGAATCAAACGGATACTGTTTAATTGTGTTCGTTGTCTTTCATCTTGATTTACTTGAATTTTATAGATTAAAGAATAACCTATAGACAAGTATGCATTGAAAGATCTGAAGGATCTTACATTATCGTGAAAAGAGTAATTATTGTATTTTTATCAACGATTTTTCATGTACGTTTTATATTTTCATCAAGAAAATCATGTGACTATTTTTTTATAACTGAGCAGCTGCGAAGGCAAATCCTAAATACCGGCGCACAGTAGGGTCTGTTAGGAAAATCTGGTGACGCGGGCTTTGAATGGGTCAAACTCACAATCTAAGACCCTCTCTGTTTCTGATACAGTTCCGAGGATACATCTATCGGTATCGTTAAGTGGTGGAATTATAGAGGATAGCTAAGTGCAGCACGCTCCGTTTGAATGTTGGTAGAAAATGAGAGGTCACCAACCGCGCACCGGTGACAAAGTGGCTGCAGGTGACGCATTAAGGAGCCTGGGTAGACACCTTTATACGTATGTATTTGCCATGTAAAACACGAACTCACAATATCCCGCACAACTCACTTTATTTTCAAACTATATATTTTAATATTTCAGAAGGCGATGGTTAAGACCTTAATTAATGACAACGGTTTTCGATTTTCTCAAAAAAGTTTTTCAATGTGTAAAAAAACTCGCAGTGCAAAATCATACATTCTATAAATGGCTAAATATTTGCACAAGCGCAAGCTTTCTTCTTCAATTTGCTTTTTGAATCATTACTTCATTTTTATAGTGACCTTTAGACCTTACCTTTAGACCTTTTGGTCTTACCTTGGGATTTTTGGACTTATCTCCCCTCATTTTAGATACACATACCGGAGAAAGGGAACAGGCGGCCACGCCTCCTCGCTAACACGGAAATACGTCTTATCTTGGATTGTCAATTTCGCGGGCTATACCCTAGACCCTTAAGCCCGGGGCTCTCTGAAATACATTAGGTATGGACGGAGTAGTATGGGTAGCAGCTCCCACATCTACGAGAAGTACTCCAGGCCTTGTCATATCTAGGAAATTTATTTTGCTCTGATTATCTGTCTGTCTCCTTTTCTGTTGTATGGGTTATTTGGTCTATTTGGTAGCTACTGACTCTTAATAACTGAAAAAGTACTGATTTTATTCCAATGATATTGTGGCAGCAAAGTAGTAATCAAAAAAACAAGTATTGTTTTACCTCTCTATGAGAACAAAAGTATTCTTATAGAGCATTTATGGACTATTTGTATACCAGCAAGGGAAAAGGTCTTACTGCTGTTGACAACTTATTTAATTTTCAGCTAAGTAAGGAACAATAATAAAAGTGTGGATCTCGTTCTAAGAATCTCCTCGGCTCAAGTGGTTGTTGTTCGTTCCCTGTCCTTAACTAGTATTTCAATTTATTTAATTTTTTTGGCCTCCATTTCAGAAAAAATTAACATGTCATATATCGTTTTAATCATTAAGACACATTCTCTTTCAACTGATGCTATCAAATTTATATGTTGTATTACATTTTCTTGTGTTCCCCCAGCCTTTTCCATCCCCATTCTCCGCTTTGGTCCGATCAGCGCCAAAACCTTTTCAACTCGAAGGGACCTTTATTAATTGAAGCTGGCCAAATTTCGGAGCAATCGCTTGAAGCAGTTTTGAGTAATCGTTGGAGAACGATATCGGACATGAAAAAACCAAAGTCTTCCGATTTTCTTCAAACTTTGTCACTATAAAAAGGTTAACATTAGGAACAGAAACCTTGTTTTTGGTCACCCTGTGGTAATAAAAAGGGGTGGGGGTAACTCACAAAATATAATGTTATAACGTGAAGTTCTTATGCTACCACAATATAATCTTATGTCGAAAACGCCACCGCACATACCGCAAAATTCTCAAAATGGCGGAATAAAAATTCATAAAAAGTAGCAAATATTTGGTGGGGGTTACTCGGAAAAATTATAATATAGCATAGCATTCTGTTATCAGAAAATGGGTGGAGGTGATTTTACCTTGGAAATGACACCTCGCACGTTGATTTTGGTAAAATTTGCGGACACAGTTCGATTCTAATAACTTACTCCTCCTTTTTCGGGGAAGTTAAAAATTAAAACAGCTCAAACTCTAATCTTCAGCATTTAGAGGAGCATTTATTGTGAGAGATAACACTGGTAGTGGGGGGGTTGGAGAGCATGAAAATTGAAGATAACATGCTTTGCAATATATTTGAGAATAGAATAATATTTATTAACATTGAAATAATATTAGATCCTTGTACGTTAGATTATCTAAAGTCTAAAAGTCAGTTGAAAGTGACATAGTATTATCTTATCTTTGAGTTATAGGTAACAAAATCTGGGTACTTCTGTAGATTTGTGATTTTCACTTCTAGGGATGCAGGCAACCTTGTTTCTACCTTTTTTTACAGTTAATAATGACTTATTACTGCTAAAAATAGACAAATCAGGTACATATTGATACAGAAGCCCATCAGATGTACCTTTTTTATTCTGTATCTCGCTTATTTTTCATCTCAAAAAGTTATTTGGAAAAGTTGTTTATTTTAACGACTTCTATACACAGTTAAGTATCAACTTGGGGCTGACCCTGTATAGTCAAGATGCTATAGGTGTTCTTCAAGTATTACATAAATAGATATTGTTTCAATTTTTGTACGCTTTAAATAAATTCTCCACACCAGCCTTAGCATAGAAATTTCGAAAGAGGTAAAATATTATCTATTGCGACTCGTTCAGTATAAAAATTACCCCCTTTTAGAAGGATTGTCCACACCTAATTTGGTGCATAATACATGACCAATTAATTTTTCGTGGCACTCCTCCGTTTATCATTGGGTGGTCTAATGCATTCATTTAATTAAATGTGAGGGGCGAGGTAGCTTACATCCAAAACCAATAAAACGTGAAATGGGTATACAACTAAACACGAATGCATCAGCTGTTACGCTCATCATCTGTTCCACTCCAGACCCGTTATGATCTATATATGTAGTGTTAACTGGTATGTAGGTAGTATTAAGCAAATACTTGGTAGTAGTGTACCAAACATGCTTGATAAAAAATTAACTTATTGTACGGCAACATCTGTGAGCTTTAAAAAATATAATATTTGGCAATGAATAAGTGAAATTGTTTAGGGAAGAGCGTTTTAGTTGGATAAATCTCTCACTCTTACCACTCCCAGTATCAAGGAGTGGAAAAGAGAGGTGATTCAGTTTCCCGAAGAGGCATTAGTATGCTACGCTGACGGCTCTCGTTTAGATAGCGGTCAGACCTCAGGAGCAGGGTTGTAGGTATGTATTCCACGATTTTTGAAGCAGAAGTATATGCAATACTCTCTTCTACAGGCCACAGAGCAGAAGATATACAAGATGTATACCTTCTGCTATGTGGCCTGCATCTGCTGTGTACCCTTTCTCTGGAAGGGCTGGCGAGACTTAAGGCAGCTACCTTAATTTGGATCCCGGATCATTCGGGCGTTCTTGGTAATGAAGAAGCCAATAATTTGACCAGACTTGGCACCAGGAGACCTATTGCTGGCCCTGAGCCTGGTATAGGATTAAGTAGGCAGCAGGTAACGTCAGCCATCAAAAATTCGGTGAACGGTACAGTAGATGGACAGTGGAGGCAAAGAGAGGGATGCAAACAAGCCAAGGATTTTATAGCCAGGCTGAACACATCTAGGCCACCATGGCTATTATGAAACCAAGGCCTATGGGCCATCAGAAGCCTTGCGGGTGTCCTGACGGGGCTCAGGCGGCATCTATCACTATTAGGAGTTGAAGACGACTCCCTATGTATGGGCTGTGTGGAGAGACCGATGTAACGGCCTACCACTTTCTTGCGGAATGTGAGTTGCAAGACTCCAGCCAGAGAAATTACCCTCCTTAAGTTGAGCCGACATACTGGCCCTTGTTAAAAGATCGGGAAGGTTTGGCAAGGAGGGAGAGGCAGGTAATGGCTACTGAAGGATTGTATTCGGGATGGCAAGAAGCGGCTACTGGGGCCTACTTGTTAGGCGCGGCCGCTCCATGGTACTACTACTACCACTAGTTATAAGCTGTAGACAGATATAGAATTTCTAAGGTGAGAATGATAGAACATAAAGGTATAAGAGTTAGGTTAGTTAGGGGGTTAGTTAGATAACGCCATATAAATAGTATAAGCCTATCTGACAGATAAGCTACCTGAAACGGTGAAACCGGCCCTTAACCTTCTGTCTGTAAAGTAGTAGTATCCACCCGCGGAAAGAATTCCTGGGATACTTTCTTAAATATATTTTGAAAGGTTTTTCTCACAACAAACAAAAAAATAATAATTAGTAATGGTTTTAAGCTATAGTGTCAGATTTCTTTATTCGATGAGAGTATAAGATTTTTAAAGTAAGAACGATTAGAATAGAGAAACTGGTCAGCTTAAGGTCGTTTGTAAAATTAAATTTAACTGTGGAATAGTATAGTATCTCCCTCTCCGATAAAAATTCCTTACTTACAATTGCTATAAACTGATTCAATAACTACCACACTTGGATCCATATTTTTTAGTTACATGCATTAATAAAGAATGACCATGGATCGTCAGTCACTAATATTACAAACGGCAACAGATATTTGCAGTATTAATGTCAGCACTTAGTCGTCAATGGTTTGCCACATCAGTTCTATGTTGTTTTTAATGATAGCTGGGTTCTTAAAATTAATACCTTAGTATTACTTGCAATAACCCGGCGTAGTAATCACAGAATGGGAAATCAAAAAATTATTCAAACCTTTTTGGTTTTGTTGGTCCTCGATCTACTCTTAAGATATATGCGAGGAGATTCGGAGATATATTATTAATATTTGGAAGGAAGGTGATGCTAGCAAATCGTCCTCAAACTTGCCTTCCTCAAATTTTTTATACCATTTTCTCTTTATTCAACAATTAGTGCTAATTATTGGACATAATGAAAAAGTTTTCACGATATTCAGACTTTTTAAGTGAAACAAAAATCTACGAGAGAAGTAGCCGATCAAGCTACTTTCTTTTGGCATTTGAGTTGGCTATTTTATATATTCATATGAAATATGATTTCTGTTAAATAAAATATATAATTCTCTACTAGCAATATTCCTGTGCAATTCACCGGTCTGTGTAGTTATTTGCATCTGATTTCCTGTCTCTATTTCCATCGCCGTGTGTGAACAAACCTCATATCATAACAGAAATTAAACACGTTGAAGTAAATATTTCAACGTTCAATCCCATTAAACTGCACCATTGCACCAATCATTCGAAAGTTTACAATTCCCGAAACAGTGGACCCCACATAAATGCATTCACTCTCGCAACGGTGCGTTCCGTTCGTGCGTATTTGGGTTCAGCGGAAAACCAAATAATGGTTAGAAACGGTGGGACAAATAGAACAACAGGAACGGTGCAAACAATAACAAAGTCTATTTTAGCAGTCGATCTAAAATTAAGCACTCGGTGCGGATTAATGTAGTTCACCTCACACCTTCGGGCGCTAGAAATGTCAAGCTCCATTTGCGACGTAGGTGTTGCTTATCCAGAAATGCCATTGTGCAGTAATAGCCTGTACGATGCAATTTTGGAATTGTTTTCGATTTTTGTTCGGCTCTTTTTTTCTTGCAGAGTATTTATACTCCAGCTGCAGTAGAACATCGGCTACATATTTTCAAGTTAATACAGAATGTTTCATAAGTTGGGACTTTTTTTCATACAGCAGATAGTACTCGCCAAAAAGAGTGTTTTCTCCCAGTAACATATAAACGAAATATTTAGAGAAAACAATATACTGACCATTAAAGAAGTCCTCAATTCTGAGCTCGTCCCTGGGCAATAGCTCACCATGTCATCACAACAAACAAGGCAGCGCTAGCGGTGACGACGATGCCAGTGAGAAAACACTAAAACAGGCAGTTCGTCATACGTCGCGTTGGTGAGGCATAGTGTACGAGAGTGCTTGACTTGCTACATCTGACGATCGGACTTTAAAAACAACAACAACGGCGCACGCTTATAAAAATAATGAACTGGTGGACATGACTTTAATGTACGGTGAGTGTGGTCAATATACCGCTGCGACTTCGCGAGTGTATGCCAATCGTTTCATTAACCGTACTCACCCTGCACCTCGTCGATTTGCCTCGCTCGTGCAAAGAGCTAGAGACACGGGATGTTTGAATCCACATCGTGGTGGACACGCTGGAAGACCTAGGCCTCGTATGGTCCATATTGAAGAAGACATCGTTAATCGTACTTTTACCTGTAAGACGCCTGCGACAGGACAGCACTTACACGTTCGTAGCAACCAAATAGTGAGTACTTGCTTGACATTTTTTTTACTGTTTTGCTGCCAGTTCATCGTGCATTAGCTTTGCCGTTTCAAGGGCCGAAGGTAAGGAGATGAAAAATACCTCGGAAGTTTTTAAAATAGCTGAGTAGCACCATTTAATTTACGACATAAATATGGTTTCCGCTATCAGTGATGAACTGCAGGCCCCCTCTGGCTGAAGTTACACAAGTATGGAGCAAGCTCATCAATCCAATTGAGCAAGCGCACGTCCTTGCTCTCGATATTTCAGGCATTCGATCAGGTGTAACAGTGGGCTTTCCCAAACAAGCTGCAGTCCTACAGCATTCTTGTTGAATTTTGCTCTTGTTTAGCGAACTTTCCTCCATATGAAGAAGAACAAATGCCATTTAATCTCAGAAAATAATTGGAGATACGTATGCAAACAGTGCAAACAATAAAAAAGTCTACCTTAGACCATCCAGAATTAAGCTCTCGATATGAATTAATGTAGTTCACCTCACACCTCCGGGTGCTAGAAATGTCAAGCTCCATTTGCGGCGTAGGTGTTACTTGTGCAGAAATGCCATTGTGCAATAATAGCCTGTACAATTGTGGAATTGTTTTTCATTTTTATTTGGCTTTCCTCTTTCAGAATATTTATACTCCAGCTGCATGTTCCATTTATAGGACATAATCACGTAATTCTTCTCGGTACCTCCTACATATTTTCAAGTTAATACAGGGTGTTTCATAAGTTGGGACTTTTTTTCATACAGCAGATAGTACTCGCCAAAAAGAGTGTTTTCTCCCAGTAACATATAAACGAGATATTTAGAGAAAACAATATACTGACCATTAAAGAAGTCCTCAATTCTGAGCTCGTCCCTGGGCAATAGCTCACCATGTCATCACAACAAACAAGGCAGCTCTAGCGGTAACGATGCCGGTAAGAAAACACTAAAACAGGCAGTTCGTCATACGTCGCGTTGCTGAGGCATAGTGTACGAGAGTGCTTGACTTGCTACATCTGACGATCGGACTTTAAAAACAACAACAACGGCGCACGCTTATAAAAATAATGAACTGGTGGACATGAATTTAATGTACGGTGAGTGTGGTCAAAATACCGCTGCGACTTCGCGAGTGTATGCCGATCGTTTCATTAACTGTACTCACCCTGCACCTCGTCGATTTGCCTCGCTCGTGCAAAGATCTAGAGACACAGGACGTCTAAATCCACATCGTGGTGGACACACTGGAAGACCTAGACAACCTCGTATGGTCCAAATTGAAAAAGACATCGTAAATCGCATTTTTACCTGTAAGACGCCTGCGACAGGACCGCACTTACAAATTTGTAGCAACCAAATAGTGAGTACTTGCTTGAATTTTTTTTACTGTTTTGGTGCTGGTCCACCGTGCATTAGTTTTGCCGTTTCAAGGGCCGTTGCTTCTAAAGAGGAAAGTCCCAGCTTTTAGAACACCCTGTATAAGCGAAGGTAAGGAGATAAAAAATACTTCGGAAGTTCTTAAAATATCTTGAGTAGCATCGTTTAATTTGCGACGTAAATATGGTTTCCGATATCAGTGATGATCTGCAGGCCCTCCTCTGGCTTAAGTTGCACAAGTATGGACCAAGCTCATCAATCCAATTGAGCAAGCGCACGTCCTTGCTCTCGATATTTCAGCCATTCGATCAGGTGTAACAGTGGGCTTTCCTAAACAAGCTTCAGTCCTACAGCATTCTTGTTGGTCAATTCTGCTCTTATTTAGCTAACCTTGCTCCATATATGAAGAAGGACAAATGCCATTTAATCTCAGAAGATAATTGGAGATACGTATGCAAACAGTGCAAACAATAAAAAAGTCTACCTTAGACCATCCAGAATTAAGCACTCGATATGGATTAATGTAGTTCACCTCACACCTCCTGGTGCTAGAAATGTCAAGCTCCATTTGCGACGTAGATGTTACTTGTGCAGAAATGCCATTGTGCAATAATAGCCTGTACAATTGTGGAATTGTTTTTCATTTTTATTTGGCTTTCCTCTTTCAAAATATTTATACTCCAGCTGCATGTTCCATTTATAGGACATAATCACGTAATTCTTCTCGGTACCTCCTACATATTTTCAAGTTAATATAAGCGAATGTACCGCGATGAAAAAAACATCAAAAGCTTTTACAATACCTTGAGTTGCACCATTCAATCAACGATAGACCATATGACCATATGATTTCTGATATCAAAAATGAACTGCAGATCTCGGATGGAGCAAACTCATCAGTCCAATTGAGCTGACTGGCTCACGTCCTTGCTCTCGATATTTCAGACATTTGACCAAGTGTAGCAGTGGGCTCTCCTAAACGAGCTTCCATCCTTCCTGTTGAATTTCATGACTGTTTAACGGACTTTGCTTCATATGAAGTACAAGAACTGCCAGTTAATGTCAGAACAAAATTGGTGCTATACATGCAAACGGTGCAAATAATAACAAAGTCCATTTTAGGAGTCCATCTAAAATTAAGCACTCGATATGGACTAATGTAGCTCACATCACATCTTCGAGTTTTAAAAACGTCAGGCTCCATTTGCGACGTAGATGTTGCTTATCCAGAAATGCCATTGTGCAGTAATAGCCTGTACGATGCAATTTTGGAATTGTTTTTGATTTTTATTTAGCTCTTTTTTTCTTGCAGAATATTTATACTCCAGCTGCAGTAGGACATCGACTACATATTTTCAAGTTAATACAGGGAGTTTCATAAGTTGAGACTTTTTCATACAGCGGACAGTTCTCGCCAAAATGAGTGTTTTCTCTCAGTACCATATAAACGAAACATTTAGAGAAAACAAGATACTGGCCATTAAAGAAATCCTCAATTCTAAGTCCGTCCCTGGGCAATGGCTCACCATGTCATCACAACAAACAAGGCAGCGCTAGCGGTGACGACGATGCCAGTGAGAAAACACTAAAACAGGCAGTTCGTCATACGTCGCGTTGGTGAGGCATAGTGTACGAGAGTGCTTGACTTGCTACATCTGACGATCGGACTTTAAAAACAACAACATCGGCGCACGCTTATAAAAATAATGAACTGGTGGACATGACTTTAATGTACGGTAAGTGTGGTCAAAATACCGCTGCGACTTCGCGAGTGTATGCCGATCGTTTCATTAACCGTACTCACCCTGCACCTCGTCGATTTGCCTCGCTCGTGCAAAGAGCTAGAGACACGGGATGTTTGAATCCACAACGTGGTGGACACGCTGGAAGACCTAGGCCTCGTATGGTCCATATTGAAGAAGACATCGTTAATCGTACTTTTACCTGTAAGACGCCTGCGACAGGACAGCACTTACACGTTCGTAGCAACCAAATAGTGAGTACTTGCTTGACATTTTTTTTTTACTGTTTTGCTGCCAGTTCATCGTGCATTAGCTTTGCCGTTTCAAGGGCCGAAGGTAAGGAGATGAAAAATACCTCGGAAGTTTTTAAAATAGCTGAGTAGCACCATTTAATTTACGACATAAATATGGTTTCCGATATCAGTGATGAACTGCAGGCCCCCTCTGGCTAAAGTTACACAAGTATGGAGCAAGCTCATCAATCCAATTGAGCAAGCGCACGTCCTTGCTCTCGATATTTCAGGCATTCGATCAGGTGTAACAGTGGGCTTTCCTGAACAAGCTTCAGTCCTACAGCATTCTTGTTGAATTTTGGTCTTGTTTAGCGAACTTTCCTCCATATGCAGAAGAACAAATGCCATTTAATCTCAGAAGATAATTGGAGATACGTATGCAAACAGTGCAAACAATAAAAAAGTCTACCTTAGACCATCCAGAATTAAGCACTCGATATGGATTAATGTAGTTCACCTCACAACTTCGGGTGCTAGAAATGTCAAGCTCCATTTGCGACGTAGGTGTTGCTTGTGCAGAAATGCCATTGTGCAGTAATAGCCTGTGGGATGCAATTTTGGAATTGCTTTTGATTTTTATTTAGCTCTTTTTTTCTTTCAGAATGTTTATACACCAGATGCATGTTCGATTTTTAGGACATGATAACGTTATTCGACTCAGTACCTCCTACACGTCTTGAGTTAATACAAGGCAACGCAAGATGATGGAAGATACATCGGAAACTCTTAGAAAACCTTGAGTAGCACTGTCATGTTGATAGAATGGCACCAGACGAAGTACCAAGTACCAACAGGAGAGTTGGAGGGAAGAAGAGGAGTGGGCGACCCAAAGAGAGGTGCTTTCAACAAGTACTTCGTTACATTGGAACAATAGGGGTTAGAAGCCTAAGGGTAAAAAAGATTCTAAAGAAATAACTAACAAAGCCTTGTGCATAGTAGGCCTGTAGTGCTAATATAAAAAAAGCACCTTAATCGTTTGACCAGGAGTTGCATTGGGCTCTCCTAAACAAGCTTCCGTTTTATTGCCTTCGTGTTCAATTTTACTTGTTGTTTAGCCAACTTTCCTCCATATGAAGAATAAAAACTGCCAGTTAACATCAGAAGAAAATTGGAGCAATATATGTAAACGGTGCAAACAACAGCAAAGTTTATTTTAGCCGTCCATCCAAAATTAAGCACTCGGTACGGATTAATGTGGTTCACCTCACACCTTCGGGTGCTAGAAATGTCAAGCTCCATTTGCGACGTAGGTGTTGCTTATCCAGAAATGCCATTATTCAATAGTAGCCTGTGCAATTTTGGAATTGTTTTTCATTTTTATTTGGCTCTCCTCTTTCAGAATATTTATACTTCAGCTGCATGTTCAATTTATAGGACATAATCACGTAGTTCTTCTCGGTACCTCCTATATATTTTCAAGTTAATATAAGCGAACATGCCGCGATGAAAAGTACATCATAAAAATAAAATACCTTGAGTTGCACCACTTAATCAACGATAGACCATATGATTTCCGATATCAAAAATGAACTGCAGATTTCCTCTGGATGGAGCAAACTCATCAATCCAATTGAGCAGGCTGGCTCACGTCCCTGCTCTCGATATTTCAGACATTCGACCAAGTGTAGCAGTGGGCTCTTCTAAACAAGCTTCCATCCTTCCTGTTGAATCTCATGGCTGTTTAACGGAATTGCCTCCATGTGAAGTACAAGAACTGCCAGTTAATGTCAGAACAAAATTGGTGCTATATATGCAAATAATAACAAAGTCTATTTTAGGAGTCCATTCAAAATTAAGCACTCGATATGGATTAATGTAGTTCACGTCACACCTTCGTGTTTTAGAAACGTCAGGCTCCATTTGCGACGTAGGTGTTACTTATCCAGAAATGCCACTGTGCTGTAATGGCCTGTGGGATGCAATTTCGGAATTGTTTTTGATTCTTATTTGGCTGTCTTTTTCTTGCAGAATGTTTATACTCCAGCTACAGTAGGACATTGACTACATATTTTCAAGTTAATACAGGGTGTTTCATGAGTTGGGACTTTTTTTCATACAGCGGATAGTTCTTGCCAAAACGAGTGTTTTCCCCCGGTAACATATAAACGAAATATTTAGAGAAAACAAGATACTGGCTATTAAAGGAATCCTCAATTCTGGGGCAATGGCTCACCATGTCATAATATCACGACAAACAAGGCAGCGCTAGCGGTGCCGATGCCGGTGAGAAAACAGTAAAACAGGCAGTTCGTCATACGTCGCGTTGCTGAGGCATAGTGTACGAGAGTGCTTGACTTGCTACATCTGACGATCGGACTTTAAGAACAACAACAATGGCGCACGCTTATAACAATAATGAACTGGTGGAAATGATTTTAATGTACGGTGAGTGTGGTCAGTGTATGCTGATCGTTTCCCTAACCGTACTCACCCTGCACCTCGTCGATTTATCTCACTCGTGGCAAAGAGCTAGAGAGACAGGATGTCTGAATGCACATCGTGGTGGTCACGCAGGAAGACCTAGACAACCTCGTATGGTCCAAATTGAAGAAGACATCGTAAATCGTACTTTTACCTGTAAAACGCCTGCGACAGGACCGCAATGACAACTTCGTAGCAACCAAATAGTGAGTACTTACTGATTCTTTTTACTGTTTTGCTGCTGGCTCATCGTGCATTAGCTTTGCCGTTTCAAGGGCCGTTGCTTCTAAAGAGGAAAGTTTCAACTTTTAGAACATCCTGCATAAGCGAAGGTAAGGACATGAAGAATACCTCGGAAGTTTTTAAAATAGCTTGAGTAGCACCATTTAATTTACGACACAAATATGGTTTCCGATATCAGTGATGAACTGCAGGCCCCCTCTGGCTGAAGTTACACAAGTATGGAGCAAGCTCATCAATCCAATTGAGCAAGCGCACGTCCTTGCTCTCGATATATCAGGCATTTGACCAGTTGTAGCAGTGGGCTCTCCAACACTAGCCTCCGAACTACAGCACTCCTGTTGAATTTTTCTGTTGTTTAGCGAGCTTTCCTCCACATGAAGAATAACAAATGCCAGTTAATCGCAGAAGATAATTGGAGATACGTATGCAAACAATAAAAAAGTCTACCTTAAACCATCCAGAATTAGGCGCTTGATATGGATTAATGTAGTTCACCTCACACCTCCGGGTGCTAGAAATGTCAAGCTCCATTTGCAACGTAGGTGTTTCTTATCCAGAAATGTCATTGTGCAATAATAGCCTGTGAGATGCAGTTTTAGAATTGTTTTTATTCCTATTTTTCTTTCAGAATATTTATACATGCTATTTATAGGGTATAATAACTTGATTCGGCTCGGTACCTCTTACGCATTTTCAAGTTAATCTAAGGCTGTGTAAGATGATGTAAAAAACTTCGGAAGCTTATAAAATACCTTAAGAGGCCTCGGTATATACAGTTATACATATTTATTTGCCATGTCAAAACACGGATTCCCATTTCGAACAGAACTCACTTGTTTTTCAAACTACATTCACAGTATTTCAGAAGGTGATAGTTAAGACCTTAGTGAAGGATAATTCAGACCAATTTTTTCAAAAAAGTTTTTTTTTAGTGTGCAAAAAAAACTCTCAATGCAAAATCATACATTCTTCAAATGTCTGTAATTTAACAACCAAACACGATATCAAGAAAAGGCCAAATAGGTGACAAACGCAGGCTTTCTTCTTCAATTTGCTTTTTGAATCATTATTGTAAGCTTAAAGGTAACGTCCGCAGCTTCAAAATGCGAAATTCATTTTCATACTGATCTTTGGACCTTACCTTTGAACCTTTTGACCTTCCTTTGGATTTTTGGACTTATCTCTCCTCATCTTAGACACACACACACACTGGAGAAATGGAGCAGGCGGCCACGCCTCCTCGCTAATACGGAAATACGTCTTTTCTTGGATTCTCATTTTCTCGCGCTATACACTAGACCCTTAAGTAACATCACTCAATCAACGGCAGACAACATGGTTTTCGATATCAGAAATGATCTGCATATGTGGTTTATGTTATGCACATATGGAGCACACTCATCAATCCATTTCAGAAAACTACGGATGGAATGGAAGGGAGTACACCTGGAGTGTACACGTAACACTGGACATACAAGCATCACTGCCTTACCACCAAACTAAAATTTAGCAGAAGAAGAAATAATATGTTCCGCAATTGAAGTTTTGAATAAAAAATTTTTTTGTCATAAATGGAAAGATCATACATAAGTTTTAGAACAAAACGGTTTTTGTTTTCTTTTTTTTCGCAATAATTCAAAAGTTATATCAAAATAAAAATGGGTTTTTGAGTCGAGTACCGAAAACACGCCGACGGCTCCCGAACCCGTGTGACGTCACCATGGCGGTAAGGATGCTCCTTTGGTCAACGACATCCTACTCCGATACTAGACTCTGGATTCCCAGACAATCGCGAAAATACGTACTGCTAAACTGGTAACTAGTGTATATTTGTTGCAACACAGTCGATGAATGAAGTTTGCAGCTCGAGATGAAGTCTACGATCGAAATAAATATGTTTTTGAATGTTTAAAGTTGAAGTCAGATTACAGATTCCAGTAGGTAAGTACCTAATCAAATATGTTTCGTTGAAAAGATCTCCTCAATCGAAGGATGGCCCAGTGGTTAGATTCCGCTAATTGATCTCAGGGTCTTTGGATCGAAACCCAGGCCTTCCAACTTTTTTTTATTTTTTTTATCAAAAAATTTATTGATGTGCTTTTTGCACTCTTAACGCGCATGTTTTCTACGATCAACGTAAATATGTGTTTGAATCAAATTTTGTTGGACATATTACTTGCACTGCACAGTGCAAAAACTAAGTATAGGAGGCGGTGGACAATTCAAAAAATCAATGGAAATGAGGTTTGTCCGTCAATATCAGTATGCATGCCCAGTTTGGTATAGACCAGCGCACGCTAAGCAAGTTGATGTCGCCCCCAATGAGACAATCAGAATTATCACCGGATGCTTGAAACGTATATCTTTGAACAAGATCCACCATCTAGCTGGTATCGCTTCCCATACCATCCGTAGAGAGGCAGCAGTACTCAAAGAACGATTCAAAGCAGCAGCATCTGAACTCCACCCCCTCCACGGTCTCTAGCCGGCCCGTCAGCGAATAAAATCTAGGCGGAGCTTCCTGATATCCACATAAAACTATGAGGGACCTAAAATCAGAGTGGACCTATGAGGGAAGATCCTAAATCAACATTGGATGCACCCGATGGAAGAACTGGCTCCAGGAAGTGGCGAAATCTGGGAATCCTGGAAAGCGCTAAATAGACTGCTTACGGACACAGCGAGATCGAGAAACACCCTCAATAAGTGGGGCTACCCTGCGAACTCCATCAATCACTGCGTCTGTAGAGTATGTATTGCAAACGCAATATATGTATGCTTGCCCGCTGTGCCCCGCCAAATGCACCATAGAAGACCTCATGGCAGCGAAGCTGAACGCAATTTACTTCGCCCCTTTCTGGGCAAAAAATGTTTAGTTTGATAATCACAATGTTATTTTATGTTTATCGATTTTTACTCTTCTTTAAATGTTACTAGCGCTGCGTTATATTTATGTTCAAATGCAATTTATGACGTTTCTGACATGAATAAATAAAATCAGGCGCGTATCCCTGACCTCTATATTTCAAAGACATTTGACCAGGTGTAGCACTGGGCTCTTCTAAATAGGATTCTGTCCTACAGCCTTCCTGTTAGATTTTACGGTTACTTAGCGGACTTTCGTCCATGTCAAGAACAAGAATTGCCAGCTAATGACAGAGTAAAATTAGAACTATATAAGCAAACGGTGCAAACAGCAACAAGGCTATTTTAGCAGCCCACTCGATATGGATTAACACAGTTCACTTCGCACTTTTGGGTGCTAGACATATCAAGCTCCATTTGGGATGTAGCTGTTGCTTATCCAGAAATGCCATTGTGCAATAATATCCTGTGCGATGCAATTTTTGAATTGTCTTTGGTTCTTATTTAGCTCTCTTTTTCTTTCAGAATATTTATACACCAGCTGCATGTTCCATTTATAGGACATAATAACGTAAATCGACTCGGTACCTTCTTTATATTTTCAAAATAATATAAGCGCAGGTAACGCGATGAAAAATACCTCAGGAGCTTTTAAAATACCTTGAATAGCACAACTTAATCAACAACAATGATTTCGGATATAAGAGATAAACTGCAGATATCCTCTGGATTAAGTACGGAGCAAGTTCAACAATCCAATAATTGAGCAAGCTCACGTACTTGCTCTCGATATTTCAAAGACATTCGGTCAGGTGTAGCATTGGGCTCTCCTAAATAAACTTACGTCCTACAGCCTTTCTGTTGAATTTCGTGGCTGTTTAACTTCCCCTCCATGTGAAGTATAGGAGCTGCCAGTTAATTTCAAAATAAAATTAGAGCTATATATGCAAATAATAACGGTCTATTTTAGAAGTCCATTCAAAATTAAGTACTCGATATGGATTAATGTAGTTCACCTCACACCTTCGAGTGCTAGAAATGTCAATAATAATAATAATAATAATAATAATAATAGCTTTATTGTCCAACAGCAAAAACCATTTATAGGACAATACTGTTCATAAAAAACATATGGTGTCAAAGTACATAAGGTATAATAGGTATGGAACAAGAAACATGAAAAAAGATAACAATAGTATGAGCTTACTCTAAGTGAACAATGGCAATCCTGAGCAATTTTTTTAGCGAGCATGCAAATATATCGCAGAATGAATTAATTTGATTATAACAGTCACACATTACATATAAAGGTGATTTAAGCATAATATTTGTTCGCGCTCTTTGAAGTTTAAACGTAACATGAGAACGGGACCTGCGAGACGGTACATTGAAATTGATTTGGTTGAGAATTTCTGGGCAATCTATGAAGTTATTCAGTAGCTTAAATAAAAATACAACAAATGCACATCTTCTTCTAAGATCTAGTGAAATCACATTTAAGCGGTCACACAGTAGTTGGTGATTTATGCCTCGTTCAGGATAAACACCATCTACCTTGAACGCTAAAAACTTCAAAAACTTTCTCTGAACCCGTTCTAACTTGATTTTATGGACTTCATAATAGGGGTGCCAGATAATGCTTGCATATTCCATTTTTGATCTTACATAGGTGAAATAAAGCGCCTTTAATGACTGAATGTTATTGAATCTCCTACAATTCCTAATTATGAAGCCGTAAGCTTTTAACGCTTCAGATGCCTTCAAAGAGATATGTTGTGCAAATGACAGCTTGACGTCAAACGTTACACCAAGATCCTTGATAGTTGTACAGCTATCAATTACAGAACCTTGGACAGTATATGAATGTTGACAAATAGCTTGCTTCCTGCAGTAACTAACAACCTTGCATTTACTTACATTTAATTTCAACCTGTTATTTACACACCAAGCGTTCACTAAATCTAATTGGATTTGAAGGTCATAGCAATCATTAATAGTGCTAATTCGCGTAAATATCTTTAAGTCGTCAGCAAAACACAATCTGCCACAATCCAGCTGGTCGCAAAGATCATTTATGAACAAGAGGAAAAACAACGGTCCCAAGTTTGAGCCCTGAGGAACTCCAGATTTAGCGAAATAAATATTCGATTTAAAACCATTGTAATAAACGTATTGTTTCCTATTGTCTAAGTAAGATTTGATAAAAAGTTTAGCACAGTCGGTAAACCCATAATAAGAAAGTTTATTCAATAGGACTCTATGATCGAGTTTATCAAATGCTTTTGCTATATCCGTGTATATAACGTCAACCTGATTATTATTATCTAGAGCTTCAGATATGTACTGGGTAATAATAACTAAATTTGAAATAGTTGAACGATTATTAATGAATCCATGTTGATAAACAGATAGGTGACACTTAACCTCTAAGTAGATACGATCATAGAGAACCATTTCAAATACCTTAGCAAAGTTAGACAAAATGGATATGGCTCTGTAATTTTCAACTAACCTCTTATCGCCAGACTTAAATATAGGAATAACCTTAGCCATTTTCCACTGCTCTGGAAAAGTATTAGACAAAAGACATTTATTAAACAATATAGTTAGTACGCTCACTAAGGCCTCGGCACAGTCTTTAACTAGAAATGATGGTACATTATCGAACCCAGATGTTATTTTGTCTTTCAACTTTCTCAGAGCAGCTAGGACCTCACTTTCTTGGATTGGATGGAAAGCTATATTATTGGAAGCATTGGTGTTTAGTTCATCAAGGAAAACCATATCATTAGGTATCTCGTAGACGCTACTGAAGTAGCTACCGAATGCATTGACTATATCGGCAGGCTGTGTCAGCTCAGCATTCTGATACTGCATTGTTCCTGGTATCCTTGTTGATCTCTTTAATGAATGCACATAAGACCAAAATTTTTTGGTGTCATGACTGAGTGATGTTTGCACATCTTCAATATAATTATCATATGCCGTTTTTATTTGACTTTTAATAAGTTTTCGTAACTGCTTAAATGCATAAAGATCCTCATTGCTACCATATGTATTAAGTCTTTTTCTGTGCTTGGCCTTCAGTTTGATATTTTTTATGATATTAGAATCAAACCACACTGGATATTTATGAGCAAAATTTCTATATATTGGTACGTGCTTGTCAAATAAAGCATACATTTTACTATAAAAGATATCCAGCGCGAGATTGACATCTTGTATTTCGGACAAGCAGCTCCAATCTATCTCAAGCAGTTCTTGATATAAATCTATATAATTGGCCCGTCTAAAGTTATAAGTTTTTGCTTCTGAGTTGCATTTAAAGGCAGCATCCTTGACATACAAGTTATTTATGGTTACCATTAAAGCCGGATGATGATTGTCCTCTGGCACTAGGGGACAGTCATCATGGATTACATCACAAGGAAGATTTGAAATAACTAAATCCAGAAGTCGACCTAGATGGTTGCTTACATTATTAAATTGATTGAAACTAAATAAGTCCAAGAAAGTGAGTATTGCAGAAGACTTAGAATCAGATACATCTAGTGATACTAAACTAGGAGCATTAAAATCACCAAAGAAGATTGAATTTTCACTATATAGGTAATCCAGTTTTTCCAAGCATTCAAAAAAAGATTGGTATTCATGAACATTCAAAGAGTCAGGAATATATAGAACCACTACAAAAAATGTCTGATGCACCAAGCGACACTTAGCTATTAACAGATCTATACACGGAAACTGCACATCAAATGAGGAGACGTCCATGGTTTCAATCCTTAGATCTCTCACCGCTAGCAAAACTCCTCCACCCGTCTGTTTGCCAATTTCTTCAAATTTTCGATCTTTTCTGACGACACTGTATTGATCCGGAAACAATTCAGCACTGGCAACATCATAGTTGAGCCATGTCTCGCTTATTGCAATCAAGTCATACTCAGATTCACTTACTGATGATTTAAATGCGGCGATTTTACTATTCAACCCTCTGGCATTTTGATAATAACACATTAGTCTGCAGTTGCCTTGATTACTGTTAATGCTGTTGGAGCTGTTTAGTTTAAACGTTTAACTATTTTAGGATTTCCATTTATGTGCTTAATAACAAACTGCTCTGAACCAGATGAGTTTTTTTCAATAAGTTCCTGTCGCAACTTCTTATAAAACTCCTGCTGTCGAGGAGTGCGATCACTTGCTAAAGAAACATGCTTATAACGAGAATTTTTCAGATTAGACACCTTTCTGAGTAAGTTCAGCACATGGGTCTCATCACTTAGAATAACTTTAACTGGACGAGGTTTATTTCCAGTATTGCGCCCTAGTCGGATGGTTGTCATATTGGTTGGCTGAAAGTTGGGTTCGACAACTTTGAATATTTCGGCTACAGTATTTTTATCATCAGTGTTGTCGACTTGCGGTCCATCATTCCGATTTGGTTCGGGCATTCCAAATATGATCATGTTTCTTTTACGAGCATTACGCTCATTGATTTCAGATATTATTTCCTCAATATCAGCTTTAGCAGCATTATCTCGCAATAAATTGTTGTCAGATTTAAGTTGTTTGATATCATCCTGAAGCGACAATATTAGGTTTTTCAGATCATTAATTTGGCTTCCTATGGTTCTGCAGTTGCTGCAAGACCACGTACATCCTTTAGCTGGATCGTTTAGCGTATTTGCCTCTTCTATGGTCAAATTGACACATACATGCCTAAAGTGCTTCTGGCATACTGCACAATTGACCACCAGGTTCGATTTGTAGGACTTATTGCAACAGCAACAAATAACGTTAGGCGGCATATCGATACGCCACTGCCGGCCAAACAGAGGACGTACTGGTAAACACGAATGTTTATAAAATTTTCAACTGTGGAATTTATGGATTCTCACGTGAAAATGATGGCAGATAATGCAGAATTAACTAAAATGAACACTTACTTTTCAGATGAGCACGTTTTTGGAAATTAGTACAGACTTTTTCTATTAAAAATGGTTGATTTCACAGCAGCAATAATACACACGTTATCTTTTGACACCAGCGGCGCGAATAGCTCCATTTGCGACGTAGGTGTTGCTTATCCACAAATTGAATTCTACAATAATAGTCTGCATTATTCTACTTTACCCACCCACCAGGCAAAACCATGCAAACTTTATTTTCTCTTTTAATACCTACGTAAATTATATCAACTCCCGATATTCAGAAATGCCACGACAACGGCAATGTAGGCGATTCTAAATTAATCCATGATGAGGCCTGCATGTGGATCACTTTCGATCAGCCTCTGGATGTTCAATGTAAGAACTGTCAGATGTTATATTACAACTGACAGTTTGAATTTACAATTGGCGCTTTAGAAATGTAATTTGATCCTTTTGAAGCTACTGCTGAAAATGTATACTTCAATAATAGCATCCTTATATAGAACTCCGACCGGGTTGAAACCCGAAACACAGCATAATAAACAACCAGCACAATAACTCAAGTTGGCAGAAATTACACGCGCGTCCCCACTTTTGGATGGGCTTTTTTGTAGGGATGGTAACGGTACTTCGATACTTCTGCACTAATATCGAGTTTTTTTGTCATCGATACTTTTTGAGGCATTCCAAGCTGGTATCGATAATTTTGTATCGGTATCGAAAACAATTATATAATTATTGAGGGGTGTAATCAGTTGCACAAAATGCTCTCTACGAACCAAACGCCGCTTACCTGGATAAAAAATATGGAGTGATACCGATATCGATATTTTCATTTTCGCATCTCTACCCAAACTTGACAGCCGTAAAATCATCCAAAAACCCCCCAAGGTCAAATTTTGTAGGAACCATTTTTATATAGGAAATCCTCAAAGATATTATGCTGGTTGTTTATTATGCTGTGCCCAAAATGTCTCTTAAGATGAGAAATGGGGTATATCCCAAACTACAACAATTTAGTAACTCATTTAATTTGATAATATCTTGCACAACAATTTATTGGGTTTAAATTTGTACCAAAAAATGTCGGAAAAGGTTGGCGGTCGGCGGGACTCGAGCCCGCGACCTCCAGATCGATACTCCGGGGCTCTCGCCATTTGAGCTACGGTCTCCATGTCAACTCAACCTCGAAGGCTCCGACTAGAATCGCAAAATCGTCCCGCCAGCCGACAACTCTCTCGCGCCACCTTCTGTTACCACCAACGGCCCGCATCTATGACATCAAGGAACCTGATGGATCGATATCTATCTCCGACCACGTACCATCTAAATGTCACACGTTCGGAATAACAGAGAGACCTCTATTATGGCGCAACAGAGTTGTCGGCTGTCGGGAGGATCTTGCGATTCTAGTCGAGGTTGAGTTGACTTATGGTACGCGCACATAAATCGGCATCGGACGGACGGTACTGCTCGGAGAAAATTACTTTCTATTAAACTTAATGGACCATCGCACATACGTCGGTACGGTAGGCATCGAATTTTCAAAATCAGGCGAAAATATAGCAACTAGAAATGGCAACTTGTCGCGAAAATATAGCGACATTTTGATTACGTTGAGACGTAGCGGCGATTTAACAAAATAAACCGATTTGTAGCGACTTTTTGAAAAATTCTGTTACTATCTTTATTTCGCCACTGATTACTGCTTGTCTATTCTTCTTTTCGGTTCTGCCCGGACTGACTTGTGCAGGTGTCGAGACCACAGCATAGTAAACAATCAGCACAATATGTCAGGTTGGCGGCAATTGCACGCGCATCCCCCCTTTTCGATGATTATTTGTAGGGATGCTAAAGATACTTCGATACATGAAATGTATCAATACTTCTACAATAATATCGAGTATTTTTGTCTTAGATATTTTTTGAGCGATTCCAATCTGGTATCGCTACTTTTGTAGCGGTTTCGGTATCGAAAATAATTACGAACCAAACGCGCCTCCATTGGCGTGAACAGCTCCATGCTTGGCTAAAAAATATCGAATTGGTACCGGTATAGATATTTATATTTTCGCATAGAGATAGGTGTGAAATCTGGGTAGAGACCCAGATTTCATACCCATAAAATCATCCGAAGGTCAAATTCTGTGGGAACTATTTTTATATAGGAAATCCTCAGAGATATTCTGCTGGTTGTTTACTATGCTGTGTCGAGACTATATATCGGGTAATCCACTATTTAGAATGAAAGGTTAAATTATATTATACATATACCTAACATCAATTGCAACCCCCCCCCCTCCCCCACGAATAGAGTTATACACAGGCTGAAATATACGTTATTTTTGTGGGGCGACAACGTAGCAACATTCAAGGCGGCTCAGTAGCGAATTTCAATCTGATCTGCCTTCAACACTGCCTGCAGATCATTTGCATATTTGCACCTGATTTCTAATTCTTCCGACTATTGCGAATAGATATGTGCGATACCCTAATGAAAAATCCGTACCGTACCTGCGCAGCAGTTCCATCCGTACCGTCCGTCCGATGCCGATTTATGTGTGCGTACCATTAGCAACCGTAGCGCAAATAGCGAGAGCGCTGGAGTACCGATTTGGAGGCTGTGGGTTCGAGTCCCGCCGGTCGCCAATTTTTTTATTTTCTGGTATAAATTGAAATTGCGAAATTGACAAAGAATCTGAGCATAAAAATAAAAAAATTGAGTCAAGTTGATCGATTCTGAAATTATAGTCTCAGGTCACCTTGCAACGAAATCAATATCAAAAAAACATCCAACACAAAAACTCTCGCAAATAGTTTCTTGCACCTTTATAGTAACTAAGACGACAGAGTTTTTATTCTGCAAGCTGCAACTAGATGAAATGTAACGACCAGGAACCCCCAAATCGCCTAAAAGCGTTCGAGATATTTTTATATTCTTAGTTTTTTATTATTCTTTCGCCGCCATTAACACGACTTCTAAAAGCCATACGCATTTCCATCCCAGCCGCGATAATAATACTGTGTCAAATTTTCATTAAAATCAATTTCTGGTTACAAAATGCAGAACGATCTAAAGCAATACTCGTATTTCACCCCTACCCAATAAAAAAAGTAGAAAATGATTAGGAGCCCTTAAAACGCCCCGTGTGGGGGCGGGTTAGAATATCTCCCATCGTATATCCTGCGTGTCGTAAAAGGCGACTAAAAGGAACCGAACTACTGTCGGTATAAGAAGTAACCTCTTCTCAACCAACAGCTGTGGGTGGACGAGTTGAGAAGAGTCAGGACACCTTCTTGTCCTTGGGATGAGAAATTGCCTCTAAAGGCGGATGAACCAGTAGATATCATCTGGTCAACGGCATTAGGATGCAGAAAGCAAATAGGAAACTACTGCATTAAAGATCTTAAAGATATCCCAAGAGAAACTCGTAAAATGAGTAAATGCATTTTACGAGTTCACAATGTCAAGACATTGTGACTATGATGATGAAAACGGAGTTTGAGGATTGTTTAATTAGTTTGCTTTCTGCTAATTACTACGCCGCCAATACATCGATTTTCAAAATTATAGCAACATTACCTGCACATAGGACACCAGAGCATATCAGTACCCAAATTTCATCACAATCCATGTAGCAGCTGCTGTTATTACAGACAGACAGACCGACTGAAGTAAGTGACGTCGATTTTCGTTATGTAGACATCATAAAACGTCCAAAAAGCGTATCAGCTCAAAATCTACAATTTTCGCGATCACAATACTCACCTCACCTATCGGTGTGGGAAGTAAAACAACTTCTTGGGCGGCTTTTGAGCGAATATTAATTTTCCTTTTTCAAAGCTACTCGTAGTATTTCAACGTCGTAGTACAAATCGATATGCAAAAATGAAACGCAAAAATCGGAAGTAGCTACAAAACAAAGATTGATCATATCAAATGTAAAGCAAATAAACCAGCCAAAGTAGTATTATAATGGCCTTGTAGAAGTAAGCTCAAGAAAATATAAAATACTTCGCTATGCACCGTGATTCCTGCGGATAGTGTTTCATTAATATTCTATATTTTTGCATAGCACAATGGCGTGACAAGGGCTTGACTTCTGGAATACGATAGCGCGACTTGTTTAAAAGCAAGAGTCGTAAGAAAGGACGTAACGAGTATAAAATAACAGCGCGACATGGAGAGATTGTTTTTCTCTCACGTTGCTTGATATATTACGCTCATTAAATTTGTCGAAATCCATATACCATAGAAATCATATTGCATGCAGTTATGATTCTCAGGTTGAATTTCGCATTTGTGGTTTCTCATATATGTAATCATGACTAAGCCACTTTCTCCCCTATAAATTATATTATATGCGGCTTGCTTACGGCTTGCTTACGGCTTCTGCTGTTGATCCCAAGTTCGCACTGGAAGCATTTCGACAGACTATTTCACAGGCACATGATGTATGACGTCATGTTGGGTGAACTTGTGCTCGCAGTGCGGTTACACCCAAATTAATATAAATTTACATTAGTTATTTGCCACGCATTTGCCTGTGAGCGTAACCCTACTCACGACCGTCTCCGTTTTTTGCCAAAAACTAGATAAAAAATTCAGATTCAGTAAGGTGGGCCATACACGTTTCAATTATCTTACAACAAAATATCAAAAGTTGATTTTCCTGTGATAACCACTTTACACGGTCAAGAAGTCGATCAAATTTGTGACCTTGATAAAAATTCGTGAAGAAATTGACAAATTGGAACATGTTCTAATTTATTGAACTTTTTTAGGGAATTCTAGGAATGTTTGAGTCTGCCGACAATACCAACTTCGTCATGGCAGGTTTTGATTTGCATCTATTTTACAGTAATCGGAAGCACACCGAGCAATAAGGTTGGCATTATTATAAATCTTTGCCAATTAACAATACATAGTACATACTTAAATATAGTAAAAGACACTCTAGGTCATTTATTAAGATGAGTGCCTGATTGGTGAAAAAGGTCCAGTTCTATGAACTTCTAGCAGCACGTACAACTCTTGTGAGAGTTCCATTCTCACCATAATTACTACGGGAAAATGAGACAACAAATAAATCGGTATTGTATTTCTGGTTCTGTTTACGCCTACATTGAAGCTGACGAATTCTTGAATCTCAGGACAATAAGATGATTATTAAATAAATCATATACAAATTTCAAGTCTATCTCTGAGTCGCGATGCTTGATTGAAGCTATATCAAGTGAAGCCATACCAAAGGTATTTAAATTAAAGTCATCTGGAAGTCCCACTTCATATGCACAACGCTTTATAAACTTTAGAAACCGATTATATACTATCTTATCAGTATATGGCTAAATCTGGAATGCCTCAAGGTTCCAACTTAGGACCTTTGTTGTTCATCTTATTTATTGATGACATTGCAAAATCAATTAACTGTAACAAGTTGCTTTTTCTGATGGTTTGAAAAATGTTCATGCTATAGACTCTGTGTAAGACTAAGTAGTACTTCAGCGAGATATTGATTCATTAACTGACTAGTGTAATACCAAGAAATTATTTCTCAGTGCTTCCAAATGCAATATACTCAGATTTTCGAAATGAAAGTATGTTTTGAAGTATAATTATGAAATAGGAGATGTTTCAATAAATCTTTGCGAATCGATTAAGGATTTGGGAGTTATTTTCGACAGCAAACTCAGCTTTTCTCACCATATAGCTGAAAAGAATGCTAGGCTTTCCGACCATATGGCTTGATTGTAAGTAATTGCAGAAGTTTTAACCGCCCTTATACACTATTAGCTTTGTATTCAGCATACATCGGACCGAAGCTGGAATATGCATCACTAATTTGGAATCCAGTTTATAAATGCTACTATCTTGAACGCGTTCAACGTAAGTTCTTAAAGTTTTTGGCTTTCAAAGTAGATGGCGTGTATCCTGCACAGGGCATGAAAACCAGCTATTATCCAGGTTTGGAATTCAATCTTTGAAGGCTAGAAGGCAGTGTGCATCAATCATTTTTTTATATAAATTGCTTCATGATCAAATAGATGCTATTGAATATGGCAGAGCTAAATGTTTGTATTCCTTCCCTAAGAAGTCGTAACTTTAAGACTTTCTGTTGTGACATGTACTAATTTATACCTAAAGTCTCTCATTTTATTTATCTGGGATTAGTATAATAGTATTTGTAATTATTGTGACATACATGCTGACACCTTGAGAAGTATTTTGGAGGAAGCTGTGATCTGTTGTAGTGACTTGTGACTTTTTTCTCTTGGGCATATTTTTTTGGATAAAGTGAACGTAGTGTTAAATTTATTCCTGTTATCTGTGTTTTTTAATTTCTGTTTTAAGATTGTCCTGTAAATGGTTTTATGATAGCTGTTGGGCAATATAGGCTATTTATTTTTCATTTTCATTTATTATTATTTATCTCGATTAAATCAATGCTGTTATCGTAGGATGGTGGCCAAAAGATTTAATTATGTTCAAGACACGAACGGGCTAACGAACGATAGAGTATCTTGAATGTGTGAACCGAAAAATTAGTAGAACTTCTATAATTGGAGCCTAATATTTTTAAACCCTTCGAGACAATACTTAATACTAATGAAATAGTCAATGAACAATCTTCAGAATCCAACTTTTTTACGATTACAGATCATCAAATAGAAAAATTCACCACAAATAAGTGGTTTTGAGCTTCTTCAGAATACTCAAGTTCGAGTATTTCAAAAACCATAACCAGGGGCGTTTTTTGGGGTGTGCAGGTTGTGCCAGCACAAACGCAACCAAACAAAGTGGCGTCCGCAAGCCGTCTGTAGTTACAGTAAAAATTACTTTTTGATTATAAAAATTAAATGAATTAATTTTATTCAAAAATTTCAAAATATAACAAACCTACCGAAGTTAGGTTTCAAACATCAAACATAAAACCTCCATGGTGTGTCTATACTCTACACTTTAGTTTAATTTTTGCCGACCGTTTTTTATATTGCGAGTCGCAAATATAGTTTAGTTTAGTTTAGTTTATAGTGCTATATACAAATATTTATGCAAAGCAAGTATGGCTGTCGTCCGTGGAAGGTATCTATTTCGGTTTTTTGAAAAATGTGTTTCGCGAAAATGTTTGTTATGTTTCAGTAGCGAGCAAATAAAATAGCGACATACAAACTTAGGTATAAAATGAACTGAAAATTAAATCTGTGAAAATTTAGATCACAAACAACTTATAGACGAATACGCGAGTACAAAAGCTAGAAAAGTATTTCTCAAGTAAAAAGGAATAGGTTTCTCTTCCATTGTGACCTAAATTAGCATAATTTATGCGTTCGTGCTTAGACAAAATACTTGAAATGCACCAATTTTACTTTGTTTCATTTAACTTGTTTCCTATTTATATTTGTTTATTGTATTATTATTATCACACAAATATGTTTACTAAGCTCGGAGTACTCAAGCTCCATTTACTACCATTACAAGGGTATTATTTCAAGCAGATTCCAAAAACTAATACTGAATGGAAGGACCTTGGTATGCAACCAAGAGGAGAACAAACTTCTGCCAAAAAACTAAACCCAAATTATAATGGAGGAGACAGTAGACTAACGACAAGGCTATCGAACAGGACAAATGAGATGGATCAAGGAGAAAATCTCAACACGGACACACGGATGGAACAGAATTAAGGGGAAACTCTCGGGTGCAGGAGACTGATTGACCTCCTCACCAACCAACTCATCAAAGAAACCTCTACAAGCAATAATAATACCAGACGGACCAAAGCTATACATACCTTCAAATATGGGTCTAACAGTAAACACGAAAATCCCCGCCTTCTTTACAGCAAAGCGATTCACAGCTGACTACTTTGAATATCTAGGCAGTATAGTTAATAACACAGGAGGGACAGATCAAGATACTCAACAGCGTCTACTCAAAGCAAGAACAGCATTTGGGAATATACCCCGTACTCAATCAGAGCCAAAGCAAAAACTCCAGGTTTTCATTAATAGATGTCTACAGAGGGTCGTACGGATTTTTGGCCAAGGACAATATGGAATGAAGAATTCTGGAAGATATCAACGCTGAAGAGAGTAGGGACGGAGATTAGACAGAGAAAGTGGAATTGGATAGGTTACATTCTGCGAAGAAGAGAGACACAGGAAGTGACCTGGAGAAGCCAGTTACAGACGAGGCAAGAAGAATGGGCAAGACATGGAGAGAGATAAAGCGCTTGCGAAGAATAGGTGACACTTGCGTCAGGTTGTAGAGGCCATATGTTCCTTAATGGAATGATGGGACTATATATGTATTTCAAGCCGTGGTGTAATTATTCCTATTAGCTGTTGTTATAATTGTAAAAATTTATGCGGAAGCAATTTCTATATAAACCCATCATAGCTCCTTGTTCCTCTGACATTAATCCGAAATCGCGTGATACTTTATCGCATACGGCGAAAGAGGGCTTTTTAATAAAAAAGCGCATTTTAATAAAATCCTGACGTCTTAAAAGTCAAGAACAATGTCTTATATTAAAATCTAAAGAAAAATGGCACATAACATACCACTTTGTCTGTCGAGAAGCTTTAAGTATGTATGACAGTGGTGGATAGGATAGGGTAGGTAGGATACATAAAAATGAACATTTGGAATTACGTAAGTTTTAGACTTGTAGTATTTGTTGACATCAAAATCGATGCAGTGGTGATGGAGATTACGCATCCAAAAAAATGTTGGATTGACTATCTAGACCTTTTGGCTATTGGCAGTTATAGTATTTCTAATCCTAATTGAAACTGGATAAAAACTCATGCGCCACACACATCAAAGGAAAACATGCCATGGACGTCACACTTCACATATAAAATGTGTCCGGTGTCGGAGCCTTTAGAAGGATGAAATATAGAATTTTTTATTGACAAATCACCCCCCATAAGTAGTTTTTCTCCCACTGTAACAGAATGGCAGCCATTTTTTTTTTGTTTAATCGATGCACGACTGTTGTACTAATTTAGCCATAGCTATCTACGTAGAAGTTCTATAAACACAAAATAAGTCTCGTTCGATAGCGAAACATGTATTCCATAAACTAGTGGTAAATATTTTCCAAATTTTATTTCATACAAGGGCAAAAAAGATTGTTAAAGAAAACTATTATGTATTTTACTGCGTTTTTTACAGTTTTAGCTTTTTCAAAAAATCTGAGCTGTTAACCTACAATGTTTTTTATTTCTGAGCGATAGTACATTATGCTTCCTAAAAAAAATAGCTATAAATCTTAGACCTATGTAAAGCAGTTTAGAAGCGATTATGGTTTGAACATGACCCTTTATTTTCTAATCCGCAAGCTGAGAAGGCAATAAAATAAAATACTTAATGGTCGCGGCATTTATTTTGGGAAAAAAACAAATGGTGCAACCATTGTCCGAAATGTCTTTGGTGTTGAAGACATGCTGTTGCTCTTTCTGACACATGTTGCGTAGAAAGACTGGTCATCGCTTTGTGATTCCGTGATTCATTTCCGGTTTGAATAATTTTACAAATAAGCTCCTCGCGTGTATTTAGCACGTCAACATAAACTTTCCGTTTCATTGTACCCCACAAGAAAAAATCAAGTGGGGTCAAGTCCGGTGAACGTGGTGGCCAAGCCATTGTTCAACCGTATCCAATCCATGGCGAATATCGTTCATTTAAATGGCTTCATACATTTGCAGCGAATTCTCGGTAAATGTGTGGGCAGGCATGATTGATATTTTGATTGGCCCACTCATATCTCCAGCCACGATGAATGGCCCTATATTTCTAGAGTTCTCAGAAACCAACTTCCTTGACGCCATTATCGAAACACCACTGGCCTATAGGTCCAGGATGATTCTCCAACTGGACGGAGCTCCAGCACACTTCGCTGCAAATATACGAAGCCGTTTCAATGAACGATATTCGCAGTGGATTGAACGCGATGGAATAATCGCTTAGTCACCGCATTCACCGGACTTGACCCCACTTGATTTTTTCAAGTGAAATACAATGAAACAGAAAGTTTCTGCCGACGTGCGAAATACATGAATTGATTGAATGAATTACGGAATGACAAAGTGATTATCAGTTGCTCTACGCGACATGTGTCAGGAAGGGTTGTAACATTTGTTTCTTTTTTTTTAGAAATAAGTGTCGTGACCATTAAGTACTTGTTTTGTTGCCTTCTCAACTGCCGGATTAGACAATAAAGGGTCCTACACAAATCATCTTCTTCTTCTTTAGCGTGTAGGCGAGTCACTGTTCATCATGTTAGATAATGTGTAAGGCATGTTCTCTTGCTTTCCTGAATCATGTTCCGATGTCTCTGATACCGCACCAGTTTCTAATATCTCTGAGCCAAGAATGTTGTTTTTGTCCTGGCCCTCTTCTTCCTTCTATTTTGCCCATTAAGATTTCTTTCGGGATTTTATATTTGGAGCCTCTTAATATATGTCCCAAGTAAGCTACTTTTCTATATTTGATAATGTGCAGCAGCTGTCTTTCTTCACTTGCTCTTCGTAGAACTTCTTCGTTGGTGACATGGTCCATCCAGGGTATTCTTAGAAGTTTTCTTAGAGTCCACATTTCGAATGCTTTTATACGATTCATTGATCTTACTTTCATTGACCAGCTTTCTGACCCATATGCTACTATAGGCTAAATGTAGCATTTAAGTACACGCAATCTTAAGTCCAGATGCACTTCTCGGTGAAGGAGGTAAGTATTAAACTTTATGAAAGTATTTCTGGCCACAGCAATCCGGATCTTTATTTCTTCATCACAATCGCATTTGAATTTCTGAACTCTTTGGATTTGCCGGTTGTCGATTGAAAGCCTTTCATTGCCTCTATTCTGGCGACTTACTACCATCAATTTTGTTTTTGAAGCATTGATATTCAATCCGTATTCCTTCCCAACTCTGTTAATGTTATTGACTAGTATTTGCAGATCTAATGTATTAGCCGCTACAGTCGCAGTATCATCAGCATACCTGACATTAATAATAGGTGTTTCGTTTATCTTTATACCTCTTGCTTTGTTTTCAAGTGCTTGTTGGAAAATTCTTTCAGCATAAATATTAAACAGGATAGGGGAAAGAATACAACATTGCCCGACTCCTTTCATTAATTCTATGTAATCAGTATGTAGCGTGTTGTTAACTTTGAGTTTAGCTTCTTACTTCCATTCAAATCATCATAGCTTCTAAAATACTTTACTTAGAGCTAAGATGTGCAGTTATATTTTATTCGAGTATCAGAAGCTAGTGGTGTAAGAGAATAATTGCTTCCAAAAAATAAAAGAACAACAAATTCGAGTTAAAAGTCAAACTTTCAAGCCTGTCTAATGCATAATTCTTGTAGGAATACAAGCTAATTTTAACAAACTGCGTGGAGATTGTTTTAACATAAACAACACGCAACTTCGATTAAGAAAAAAACCTGTTGAAAGCATTGTTGAGATGTGTGATGGTCACCAGATGGATTGAACAATGCTCAGTATTTTAATGCCGTCGCTATAAATAGGTGCATACCTACTATTCGGGCGTCTATATCTATTTTAACAGTACGCCATTTAGTGCAGCTTAAACAGGTTGAGGGTCAATATACAGGGTGTTAGTTAATGTAATGATTCCAAGGCCGCATTTCTGACTCACGTTTATGTAGAAAAGACCATAAATGTGCCCGAAAAGGTTCTGGTTTATAAGATACAGGCTGTAAAGGTTTGGAAAAAAATTGATTCTTTATTCGTTTCTTACAGTTGGCCGATTTTGTTGTAACTTGACAGTGCGATAAGACGCTGTCAGCATAGATTGGAAGATAATTATTACTTCCGGTGGCGTCTCGGGGCAGTCCCACGATTAATAGTAGCAAGAACATGTACACCACTGGCCTTAAAAATATTAAATATTGTTTTTCGAATTAAACAGATAAAATGCAACTTTTTTGTGTCTTGGTGTCTCCTCGTAACCCAGTTTGTTTTAAGCGGCGGCCACACACAGCAACTTGCCCGCACGGCATAGTTTGCGCAAACAAGACGGTATACCGCGCGGTGTCCACACCATTCAAGTAAGCTCGCACAAACCTCCATTGTTTAGTAATTTGGAAACTGACGATTTCATATAGGTACTGCTATCCTTATAACTGAACCCTATGGTCCACACACACAGGGCTTACCGACAGGCCAGTTGGCGCAAGCCAAAACTTTCAGAAGAGTGAAATTTACGTACGGGCTTCCCGATACAAACTGGTTTGCACAAGTAAGTACGAAGTAAAGCCTGCATGTGTGGCTAGGGTTTTAGCTGAAAGAAATGAAAACTACTTCATACAGTGCATAAATCAAATCAGACAAATCGTTTATGGCGCAAAACAGTGATAGTCCTCTTGGACATTGGCCAAATTCAATAAAGGTATAGAATGTAAAGAATTTAAATAGCAGAACCACGGGTGAGTGGCAGTCAATAATTTCCAAGAATTCAGATAAAGGTGCTCCAAAATCAATGTGTCCGATTTAGGGTTACTACCTTTTAACTTTGCTTAACTTTTAACTTAACTTTGCTCTGCTTGACAGGAGATGTAAGAATATCAAAATATATTCCTCCGGATGGGGGAGGGTGTAAGAGATGATTTCGAATAAACACAACTGAAACATTCAAGACGTAGGTATCGTAGTTGAATAATCAGGAAAAGGTTCACAGCCAAAACAGTTGTTATGAAATGTCCGCTAAAAGGTTTTCACTTTTACCATATCCATATTAGTACTTGCAGCCCTTCCATTATAATATAATAATACTTATTCGAGTAAGAATACTGTCTTGACGCGACAACTACAGTCACTTTCTCATCGGCGGATGATCAGTGCCTGACAAATTTCTACTGAGTCATCGACAGGGTCTGCTTTTATAAGCTCCATATAATTAAATTAATGCAATTAATATAAATGACAACAAAACTGCTATAGATATGGGTGGAAATTAACTCGAGGAATATAAGTGAATAAGGGTGTTAGACAAGGCTGCTGTATTTCACCAACATTATTTGACATCTATACATATATATGCCATTATAAAAGACTGGAAAACAAAATGCCCTGAAGGTCTACATCTTGACCAAAATATCACTTTAACTCTAATTTTATATGCCGATGTATATCAAGTTTTATAAGACGATAGATAACGGTTTCAACACTGTTATGCGGTGGTGAAACATGAACGACAACGAAAAAAGAAGAAAATAGGATACAAACACAACAGATGAAATTTTTAAGAAGGATGAGAGGTTTCACAAAATCAGACCGGCTAAGAAACACAGATATAAGGGCGGAATCAAACATCTTCAACATAAACGTAAAATAAAGGAAAATAAGGCTAAATAGAAAAAACATGTAAAACGAATGCACGAAAATAAGATAAGAAAGTGCCTAAAACCTGAAGTGAACAACAAGAAGAAGGAGCTAATTCTGTTACTAGGCGCACTAGTGGATTTGCTTGTTCTCGCTCAATTTCTTGATGTATTAGACGATTACTTTGGAGCGCATATCTTTAGTGTGTTCAAAGTTTATTTATCTTTCACGATATTATGAAAATTAATTTGTTCAAAACTCATATCAGGGAACGAAGTCTGAAATCGCTGTAACAAACCACTAGTCAAGTGTACCACCTTTCCGGCACCAATATCTATTTATGTAAGAGATTTGGCATGTCGAAGCCTGTCATCCTTTCCCGTACGAAAATAGATCGTCTGTCCATCACACTAATTATCATAGTCGGTATAACTGTGTTTACGTCTTAATTTATATCTGGGAAGGTATGCGTATGGCGCCAAGGCGTTCTGGTAGGTAGAAAATGAAAATATCTAACGCACCTCCACAGAAGCGTATAAATAGAGAGAAACATTTTGGTCATATGACGATATATATGAAACACGTGTAATGAATATTGTAAATGTCCCTACTTGTTGAGCTCGCATCGTACGTGTGGATTGTTGAACACATAAAGGTACTTCGTATATGGAACCTATTTTTAATTCAGTACTAGGATCAGTAGTAAAACTGTACAAACTTAATGGATGGATCTAGACTGCTGGAATGGATACACTGGAAGGGCAAAGTTATGAAACAATCAGCCATACTAGGCTGCAGTATTAACGGGAATACCCACATAACAAAGGTATATACAATGTACATACATTGGATATCGAATCAATGGATATGTATATCCACAAATGGAGCAAGAATATACATTGCATATCCATACAATGTACATATGTACGTCTAATGTACATGCATAGTATATGTAACATAGTTCAGGTATAAACATGTATATTCATTATATATACCATGTATATACTTACATGCCAAAGTATATACATTGTACATACAATGAATATTTATATCCACAAATGGAGCATGAACGTCTAATGGATGTAAAATAGACATAAACAAATTTACATTTCATGTACGTTTGTCGATAATTTACACATCCATGGTATATCCATTAAATGTACATTCATGTACTTTTAATGCACATGCATAGTGTATGATAGTTCAGTGTAGAGGCGGAAAGATAAATAAACTTTATTACTTTCATTATGTATTTTTATTAATTCAATTTCTAGTTACAATATTAATACTTGGAAAAATCGATGACTATGACTCTCATCTCTTTCGTGTTGAACGGCATGTCTAAAACCACAAAGAAATCAAGGTTATAAAATTTTGTAGGTGGTTTGTTCCGCTTACGACTTACCGTCAAACGCTGGATAGGAGTGCGATCAGAAGCCAGAAGATAAGTAACATTGCACAATATTTCACTCGATCAGGTAATCAGGTACAACCAGCACCAACACACACACGCTAACTACGACGAGTGGCTGGAAATCAGCAATGGCGGCACTAGCTGCAAGCGTAAACTACTGGATGTATATATGATACATAGACCAACATCTTATGTATATTCACATATGTATATACCTACGTGAATATACATAGTACATTACACTAGTGTATATCATTTTTCATATGTACATTTAACGTCCTATGAATATCCAAAATCTACATGTTCAAACTGGAATATCTAATGTACATTCTGTGGATGTACATATCCATATAGTGTCATTAGAGACGTTTTGTCGGACGGTTACTAAGAAACAAAAGAAATTCTACTAACCGATTATTATCACAACGATTTCTGATTATTGTAGATTAGTGAAACAATACATTAAAACAGTACAAGAATCAATATCACTACGATTGCACAACATGACCAAATTAATAGCTTCTCTAACAGTGCAATTAATTCATTAAATCAATGCAATTCAGTTGCTAATGCACACTAAGGCGCCGATTTTGCGAACATGGTCATTGTTTATTCATACCATGCACAGGCACAGCAGCTGTATATTTAGATTGACCGTGTTAGTAACTACCAATCTTGATGGACACGAAAATTCACAAACTTTTTTCATTCAATTCATCAAAGTAAGCTTCTGATGACATTTTTGTGCTGCGTTTTAGCTTATATTTTGAATCCTGATGAAAGAATAATACAAGTGGATGAAAAGCTTCGAACATTGAAGGTATTCGAAGATGAAAAACATTGTCACGATTTTTTTTGCATTACTTGAAGGGCTTTCAATCACGTAAAGGGGTGAAATACAACCAAACTTATGTTTGTGGGATAAGATAATTTGTTGCTCATTATTAGATAAACGACTGAATAAAAAAATGGTTTTGTGATGGTAGTTTTAAAAATTAACCTTGATAGAAGCAAAAACCAATCAATCAATACTTATGATAATGTGCATCAATAGCTCTAATTGACCAAATTATCTTCTCATAACTCATGCAAAGGTTAAACTACCTAAAGGGATGAACTACTCGTAGTTAAAAAATAAGTTTGGAAAACTCAACAGGGGTGATAATGTTATGATAGCTTTGTGGTTTAAATTCGTTCTGGAGTACACTTAGACTTTTTAATGCAATTAGTCTAAATCAAATGTAGCTTCTAACCTGTATATAACTTATAACCTTATAAGGTATTAACCACAAAATAATCGTACCTATAAGACCAAAAATAATAATAAGATTTCACTCCTGTGGTGTAGTGATATATTAATTATTTAGGCATATGGTACGGTGAATTCGTCGCTGATAGACCGTAAAGGCGTATCTTATTTTTACCGATTTTTAGGAGAGCGATTTAAAGAAGAGTGGTTATACGTATGTATCTACAGTGTATCATTTTCTGTTCTGGGACAGTGCGTTTTTGCAGTACGCCTTGACGTCACAATTTGAGGCATGCTCAAATTCATGTGCATTGGCGTATAAATCCCATTTTCGCCGAGTTTCGAGATACGCCTTTACGTATTGTCAACGGAATTTATGTAACTAGTAAATGTTAAATGAGCTTTCTAACAAAGTCTCATAAGCAATACCATCCCATTAAAGAATTAAGTGGGGTTATGTTTCACATCATCAGTAACAATTTTTTATAAGGAAGTGGTAAGTCCCTTGCGATGAAAAAAATTGCAACCGACATCGACACCAGAATATCCACCCCACAATTCCGCCCTTCCACAAACAATCTGAAATAATCCTGTAGACCTGTAAAAAAATTTTATGATATTTTTTCTTTTTTGATAACCACCGCAAATCACCGGTTTTCTAAAATTTTCCAGCATTACCTACTTCAACCACTTCCAAGTTGTCATAATTACTGGTGCAGCGGTTACTGACATTGCACGGATACAGATACATACTGACAGACAGGCAGACCGAAAAAGGGGTGATATGGATTTTCATGTAGTCAAATAAAACCTATGATCTCTAAGTCAAGAGTCTTCGCGATCACATTGGCCGCTCGTCTATAGTATGAGAAGAAAGATTAAGAGAGATTGGAAGCAGTTTTGCACACATGTTCAGTAAATTGTATTTTTGGACTTTTGTCCTGCTTTGTGCTTTGTATGCCGACAAGAAAATATAATTTGCGGTCACTTGTTCTTTCCAATACATTTTAAGTCCGGGTTGTACTTCTTTCACTTAGATAATAGAGTATTCAACCAGAATATTTATGAAAAATACGAGTAGATATGCAGATGTTCACAAACAAATGACCTATTTTGTTTTAAGTGCCTAATTTTTTGAAAAGACGTCATTGCGTAGAACAAACAAGGGAAGGATTATTTAAAACACATTCCGGAGAGGACAAAGAAAACGAAAATTCTGTTTCTCACGTGAATGCATGCATGGATTTTAGTGTTTTGGGAAAAGTGAAAATAAGTGAACAGTTGGACAGTGCTAAATATATAAGTGTTTCTGTGCCCGCCCTCATTCAAAACCTATGAGCCGCAACCGATAAATAAAGCTGTATTGTAAAATTTTCCTAGTACATTGTGAATTCAAAACAAGCATAATCAAATCGAACAAATTATTTGGCACAGATTTAATATTACTTTTATCAATTCAACAGTAGTTCTATCATCATCTTGATGCATCAATGATATCAATTTAACCAGGTCGTTATATTCGCAGTAAGAATTTTGGTAGTATCTCCTTGATAACCGCTTTACTCACAATGGTGCTTTTGTATAACTAATGCAAATATGTATATCTAAACAAAAGTCTACTTGTCGCAACTTTACCGTAATATAAGTTATATACCATAGTGTCAAAATAGTATTATCAATTTAAAGTTGATACTATTTTTCGTTGTGTATGTTGTCTCATTAGCGACTTGCATACAACTTAGGCATTCAAGTACACTTCCTTGATAGCCGATTATGTATATAAAAGGTACGTAACTATTATGTTCCGTTATTTTCATTTTCTACGGTAAGTTTTTATCTTGTCCTTCATACGGCATTGTATTCAAAACGACACGTCCACTGATTCCAACTAGATTCCTCGAATAATCCCATTACAGACACGAAAACATGCCAACAATGTTTCCCATCTTTGTTTTCGAAGTATCTATGCATCGGCATCCTGGCGCTTCCAGCGTTCTTTTTTACTCCTGTTTTTTCTTTATCGCAACACTGTCCGTCTATCCAGAAATAAATGTAGACACTTTTTAGGGAGTTGGGTATGCGAGGAAGGCAGGAGCTTTTTGCTCAGAGAAGCGTTACATTCCTGCCAGCGGTCTACAGGGTTTTTGAAAGTACCTGGAACCTGGAATTAAGAACCTGTTGCACCATATAATAGTACTGTAAACCATCGTAGGTCTGATTACCTTGGCGTACAGCCAGTTTACAGCAACATTAAAGTTATCTGAGATCGGCTCGTGATGTTGTCTATGGGCCGGTTTCACAATGATGGGTTAACTCAAGGTTGTGTGTTGACCGGAGGTTAACCCTAGATGTCATGCTTCACAAATGGTAGTTTTCGATTTTGCTTGAGGTCAACTCTGATTTAACTTGACCCCAAGAAATTCTTGAGTTAACCCCAGGTTTGCGATGACGCATGCGCATTAGGTTGTGTCACTTTGGTTTTGCTACTTGCTAGGCGTTTGAAGTTTCATATTTTATCGTTTACCTTGACGCTTTCCATCGTTATTTTTATTTGAAATGGATGGTTATGATGCAAATGCTTATATATCAGTGACAAAGAAGCAATGGTGCTAAGAATATTTCGACTTAGAGTCAATTATTTTGAGGAATATGATGACCATGACTCCTTGGTCTTTTTTAAATTTTTGTATTTTTCTTTCAGCACCTTTACAGATCTGCGGCTATTATTTGCACATTTACAATTAAATTATTCTCTTATCTTTTCCCAGGCGTTGTCTTTTTCGCGCCATGTTGTTGCACCTTTTGTTTTGGATTCTATTACATGCCTGTACTTTTCTACTAACGAAATGAACAGATATTCTTCATCTTTTGAAAAGTTGTTCGCTCTTTTTGGTTTTTCCATGCTGACACACGGGTACATGTATGCCTATTATTTGAAAAAGGCCCCAGAAACAATTACAACGCCAAGCAGTCCAAACACCAACCCAACCTAAAAATCTTTTATCCATGCCAAACACCAAATGGGTGGGTTGGCCCAGTGGTTGGGGTCGAGGGCTCGTGACCGGAAGGTCCCGGGTTCGATTCTCGTTAGAGGCGGAAATTTATTTCTGGTTTTTTCAACCAAAAATAAATATCCATAAAAAAAAGCTCAGCGAGAATCCCCACCTGAGCATTCACTGTTGGCTTCTAATTAACAGTGCTGTTCCTAAGTGGCGCCGGGAAACAGTAACAAAGCCTACACAGAACACGAGGCTAATGACCAAAGTAGTCGATGCCGATGACACAGAAGTAAAAAAAACTGCGAGTGAAATGGAAAAACGTCAGTGGGAGAATCCAAAATGAGGTTGGAAATCGCATGGAACTGACAACTCAACGAACTCATTCTTTCACAGTCTTGTCAGAAAAACACAAAACACCAGCACGGAACACAAAACGAAGAAATAGGAAGAAGAAGAATTTTAAATATTGCGGACACATTACCACCAACCGCTAAAAATAGAATAAAACTCGCGGTCAGTTAACCCTACGTCATTTTATGATTGTGAAACAAGAGGCGTTCCCTTGTTCGAGTTAACTCGCAGGTCGAGGTTAGTAAATCGTCAGAGTGACCACTGATTGTGAAACTGGGCCTATGTGGCTGTTCCAAGTTGGTTCATCGTTTGACTTGATTCCCGGGTATTTCGGTAGTCTGGCAACTTCTATATTTTTTGCCGAGAAGAGAAATAGTTCCTTGGTGATATTTACACTGCTTTGGTTCATGAATGGTACCATGATGGTTTTCGAAGGATACCCAGATTCGCATGCGTTTACCTCTTATTAGGATTACAATTTCATCAGCTTATCCTTGGGAATACATCCCCTTCTCGTTTAGTGTTACGACAAGACTATAGACTACCAACTTCCACGGTGACAGCACGCCACCTTGCAGGCAACGTCTTTGCACCTTCGCCTCTCGTGTAACGCCACACAAGGATGCTTTTGCCTTTCTGTTGCTTACCATGTTTCCAATCCACCTCGTCATTGTCATTTCTGTACCCCTGGACTCCAGCTATGTCACTATCGAGCCAATGCTCGTATTATTAAATGCTCCTTCAATGTCCACGAACACTTCTTTGTAGGTAATGGTCAGCTTGATCATCCCCTAAAAGTTGTGTAGAGCTGTTGAACAGGACTTTCCACTTTATAGCATGTTGCTAGGTTGTAGGGGTTTGTTAGTCTTAAGTCGCGAGAAGAAATGACATACTATATGTAAGGCTTATCGGACGGTGATTCTGTGCAGCGTCATAAGAAGGTCTTCCCGGTTTTGGAGTGGACACCACCATAAAGACCTCCCATAGCGCAGGAATAACCCCTGTGGCCACGCTTAGTCTGAAGAGATGCACAAGCCTTGGAGTGATTATATCGGCGCTTTGCTGGAGTATGGCCGGAAAAAATCCGTCCGCCCCAGGTGCCTTAAATGGTTCAAAGGATTTAATAGCCCATATGATCCATATGTGGTTCCTGATTTGACTTAAAACCAATCCTCTCGAGAGGCTCCTGTTCGGAGGTTTTCCCGTTCTACACGTAAGATCTCTACATCTTCCGTGTGCAAGGTATCCTCTTTTAGTATCTCCATATCATTAGATGGATTACGAGCCATGCCTCTTTGGAGCTTTGCACAGTTAGGTACACTTGCGATCTCCTGACACAAGTCCCTCCATGGGACGATTTGACACTTGTTATCGAGGTAGATGAAGGGACAGAGCTCGTCCATGAAGCAAACGCAGCGCTGTCCAAGACTGACAAGTAAATGTGCGATCATAAGCTTGAGTTAGCTTCTGAGAAAACAGAGGCAAGTATAATGCGCGACCCAATGAGCAAGAGAGCAAACGTGGTCTTCCAACTAAAGGGAGCGCAAGTAACAACAAGCAAGACCATATTAGGGACCTTAGGGTTACAATGAATAACGAGAGGTGCTACGGAGAACACCTTAAAAGAGTAGCCGCAAAGGCAGAGAAGAAGGCGATGATACTGTCACGTCTGATGCCAAATGTAGGAGGGCCCAGTTACAACAAAAGGGGACTATTACTTACTTTTAGCACGGTATCTATAAGAGCTTTGCAGGTAATAACGCCAATATAACGATTATATTTGCTGGCTGAAGAGAGGGCACTGATTTGCCACGGTCAAGCAGGCAATGCGATATGCCGCGCTGAAGCTAGAAGGCTGACAGCAAGTAAGTAGCAAAGCATGTGGAACGAGACCACTGATGCCGCACAGTAGACGAAACGACTAATACCGGCGATAAAAGAATGGGCGGAATGTACTCATTGACAGGCGTCACATTTTGCAACGCAGGCACTGCCTGGGCATGGGCCTTTTTGAGTGTATAGAGACAAAGGATAAGACGGGTAAAGGATGAAAAATGCTTGCACCGCGAGGCGAAAGATACGGCCGAGTATGCCCTGTTTCTGTGCGACAGATGGGGGCGTACAGACAGGAGGCAATCAAAAATTCTGGAATGGGAAGCTAACTCCAGAGACTATGTTCCCTCTGGTGCTGTCCAGCGAAGAGCCATGGAGCATCATACATGGGGTGGTCAACAAAATACTCTATGTAAAGGAGACGAACCGCTTCAAGGATAAACAGAGATTGGAAGGTATTCCTAAATTGTTTTTAATCATTACCTCGTTAACGATGATTCCCGGTGCAGATGGAGATATAGCATCAAGGTAAAAAAGGGTTCTGAGGTCTATGGGCCAAAAACAAAGCTCTCCCTCTCCCTCTCTCTTGGGAGAAACACCACGGTATTCCAAGCAGAGATATATGCGATTTTAGCTTGTGTCTTTCGCATTTACGAAATTCAGGGGCCAAGCTGGCGGATCACCATCTGCTCTGACAGCCAGGCAGCATTAAGTGCTTGCAGGTTTACATCAAGGCTCGTTCTGCAATGTAGAAAGGTATTGGATGACATTTCGGCGAGACATCAGGTGTCCCTTATGTGGGTGCCGAGTCATGCTTGAGTTAGTGGTAATGAAATGGCGGATGCGCTCGCAAAGTCAGGGTCGAGGAATAACTTCCTGGGTCCTGAGCTGGCTTTGGGGCTGGTAGCTGGTACCATCAGAAGGAAAACAGAGGTGTGGTTGCAAAATCAGCATCTTATCAGATGGAGAGGAGTCTCCGGACACCTCCGTCAAGCTAGAGGACTTATTTCAGGACCTCTGGCTAAGATGGGACGGTTCTGTATCACGCTGGACAGAAGCCGACTAAGGCTACTTTTTGGCCATCCGGACATAACAACTTCAAACGCCATTTGTATGTGATTGGGGTGGTAAATGATCCGATGTGTACACGCTGTGGCGAGAAGAAAGGATCCTCGGCACACATTCTTTGTCGTTGTGAAGCCCTTGGGTATCACAGGCAGACTATACTCGGTTCAAGGGTTCTTGAACCTGAGGATATAAGATGGGCAGGAACCAAGACCATCCTTACCTTTGCGATGAGGGCTGGACTTGACAACTAGGGTAAGGAGAGGTGCAAAAGGGCCCGTTGGTAGGCCTATGCACTGGTGGTTCCGGCCACCAGATAGCCTCTCTCCCTTTTTCATTCATTCAAGGTAAGAAAGAGGGAACGGGTTTTGACCAATCGGGCCGTGATGGCATGTTGGATGGACGTGTTTGTATCCATTGGACATATGATCAGAGGACTCAAGCTGGTTCAACGTCAGGCGGGTAGATTATCTCTCACACTTCCGGGTGTGCGAGTGTTTTCTGTCTTTGCGATCAAGCCGATTTCCTAAACCCTCTAAATAAAAAAAGTCAGGTCCTTTGCTGAAGACAAATGAAAAGAGAAAAGTGGCTTCAGCGTTGTTGATAGACTTGGTGATATCAGTTATAATTTTCATTTGAGCTATGGAGCTATTCGAATCTCGGTAGGCTTGACCAGACCCAAAAAACAATATTTATGCCTAGGTATCTCTAGTGCCATGTTATATTAAACGTACCAGTGGTTATACAGCAAAATTATACTACGACCTTTTCCATTCGGGTCGTTGCACTGCAAAAAATATTTCCCAATGAGATCTATTCAATATATCCTCAACGTATTTTGCGCACTAATTGATAATCGTCCTATAAATCAGGAATTTATTGGAGTACTTTTTGCTCCAGCACGCCATGTCACGTTTGAAATATGCCGGTTAAATAAATTGTGAAAATTTTTAATTGTTTATTTCGAACTGTCTGTTTGAGCATCGGGTATTTTATTGTTATCTAATGTGACCTATAAAAAGTGAAAATGTGGAATTGAATGGAATAGAGTTATTCTAGACTCTGATTCTGATAAAAACAGTAACTGACATATACAGGGTGGCCAATCGGTGACGATAATAATTTTTCTTTAGATAGCCCGTACGAGACCTACCCAAAACACCCCCATGTATGTGTACCGATTATTGATAGTTTTAGAGTTATAATTTCTTTTTTGAAAACCTAGAGATTTTCCAGTTTTTCCAAGAAATCGTCAAAAACAAAAACAAGAATGCTTTTTGGCTTTTATTTTTTTCTGCAATTATACTCAGTATTAAGCCTATTTTAATATCCAATAAAGAGTACATCCGAACAATAATTAAGTACATTTTGGGGCCAAAGTTTGAAATCTCTGTTTTTTGTCAGGAGACCAAAACCTTCAAAATAAAATTAAAAATACTTATGCCTGGTTCTGGAGCTCCAATCTAATCTTAAAAACTCTGCACGACATTGCACTTTCGAAATAATAATGAAAAAATAGCCCTTATGGGGGCATTTTGCGCCGTACGTGACTGTTAAAGGCAAAAGGTGATAATTCACGAAATTCCAAAATGATTTAAAAAACTATTATTTTGCTTTATTATGACAAATTAAAGAAAAAAAAACTCATAACAACTAATAAACATGATAATCATTGATGTTTTAATCACTTTTAATAAAAAAAATAATACCTGTGCTTTTTGCTGTGTACTATTGAACTTCTGCTAAATTAAGTTGTATGGAAAGTTAACAAAGGAAAGGAATAATAAAACAACAATGTGACTTTTAATTCCATGGCGGAATTACCTGGGAAGCGTTATCGTAGCATAGGCCATCCCTTTTACTTCCCACACCGATAGGTGAGGGGAGGATTGTGATCGTGAATATTTTTGATTTTGAGATAATAGGTTTTTTGGGTGTTTTATGATGTCTACATAACGAAAATCCGCGTCACTCATTTCCGTCGTTCTGTCTGTCGGTCTGCCTGTCGGTCTGTTTGTCTGTACGCGTTTTTCTAGCCTCGTAATCTCAGTAACCGCTGCATGAACTGTGATAAAATTTGGGCAGCAATATGCTGTGGGGTCTTAGTAGGTAATGCTGCTATAATTTTGGAATCGGTACATGGGCGGCGGAGTAATTAAAACAAAAATTTCAAATATTCCGCGTCTTTTTGGGTGGGGGTGGAATTTGGGTGTTGGGGGGTGGGGGGTTGAAAAACTGAAAAACTTGTTGTATTCATGATAGGCTATCTACTGACCTGTCAAGGAAGACCTAGCGATACAAATCACCTTTTTAGGTCCAGCCTTGCCTATTACCGAAAATTAATTAACACAACTGCGCTTCGCCGACACGAGCTCGCAAAAAGCTACTGTGAAAGAAAGGGATGGCGTATGCTACGACATCGCTTCCTAGGTAATTCTGCTATGAAACTGGAAGTCAGATTATTGTTTATCATTCCTTTCCTTTGTTAACTTTCCATACAACTTAATTTAGCAGAAGTTCAATAGTACATAGCAAAAACACTTAAAAAAATCACAATTTGGGTATTAGTTTTTTTATTAAAATTCATCAAAACATCAATGATTATCGGGTTTATTAGTCGTTACGAATTTTTTTTCTTTAATTTGTCAGATTCAAAGTTTTTAAGATTAGTTTGAAGCTCCAGAACTAGACATAAGTATTCTTAATCTTATTTTGAAGGTTTTGGTCTTCTGACTAAAAACAGAGATTTCAAACTTTGGCCCCAAAATGTACTTAATTATTGTTCGGATGTACAGGTTCTCTTTATTGGATATTAAAATAGGCTTAATAGTGAGTACAGTTGCAGAAAAAAATAAAAGCCAAAAAGCATTCTTGTTTTTGTTTTTGACGATTTCTTGGAAAAACTGGAAAATCTCTAAGTTTTCGAAAAAAAATTATAACTCGAAAACTATCAATAATCGGTACACATACATGGGGGTGTTTTGGATAGGTCTCGGTACGGGCTATCTAAAAAAAAATTATTATCGTCACCCGATTGGCCACCCTGTATAATAGAGGGTTTGAACAGCTGTTGAGATGTTTACTTTGAAGTATTGTACCTACAGTATATACAAGGTGTTCATTTGAAAACTTCCCAAGACGAATTCATCGAAAACCACTAATTGAAAGAAAAAACCTGAGACGTCAAAATCTTCCTTCCTTGTACCTTTGCCTACATGGTCATCCTTTCAAAAACTCTAAATGACAAATACTATCTATTAATAGCTTGTTTCAAGACATGTCGAAGTTCTTTATTTTGGTATTTGATTTTTTTAAGTCGGTCGATTCATTTTCGAGAAAATTAGAAAAACCTTTAAGCATATCTCACTTTGTTCAGATATAAAACAGAAACACACGAAAATATAACTTTTTATTGCAAAGGTGTTCAAACTGTTGCCCGTTATTGGAAAAACAATAATATAGGTGATGTTCAAATTCCTGACGTACAGTTGCAAAAGCAGTGGAAATGATCCAATTGATGGTGCCCAAAATCAATGTAGGAGAGTTTTGGATGAAGCCGCGTAAGCTGAAGTTTTTGGTCTATTTGGCATAAATTCTAATACTTCATTACTCAAAATTCTGGATGCGACTGGTATTTCAACTGGCTCTATATACACAGTTATTAAACCCCTATTCATACAAAATGAAGATAGTGCAAGAGTTAACAGGAGATGACTTCGAGCGAGTTGAGTTTTGTGAACAAATGAATACAGCGGTTAAGTGATTGTGTCAGTGTTTATTAATGGACATTTAAATGGACACATGTGTTGGAAAATACTCTCAATCCGCTTATTAAAAAATGGAGTCAAGTTGATTGACTCAGTACTTCCCACACAAAATGATATCATTTTATTGTTTTCCCATTACATGAAGCTACAGTCTGAAATCCCCTTACAACCAAATCATCGCCCACCCTCCCGCAAAAAAACGTATTGTACAACACAAAACTTTCGTAGTTTCTTGCGTCTCTCTCCTTAAAAACTACAACGTCACAGTTTTCACTCTGCATGCTTCAACTGAACGATGTAAAATGATCAGGAGTCCTCTGAACCGTCTAAAAGCGAAGTATGAGCTGTTTTCATATTTTTAGTTTTTTAATTATTGTTGCGCCGCCACTGACATGATTTTTCAGACACTCGCGCGTTTTCCACTCTCGCCGCGATAGTCAATCCTTTGTCGAAATTTCATTCAAACCAATTTAATAATTTTTGCTTTACGCAATATACGTAGAACGAAATTAAGCAATACTCGTATATGTATACATCACAATACTTTAAGTCCCTTAGTTTCTGTAATAGGCAAGGAAATATTCGCATGGGCCTAAAAAAGGGTATTATGCCGCTAGGTTTTTCATTAACAGGTCAATGGACAGCCCATTATGAATACAACAAATTTTTCAGTTTTCCAACCCCCCACCCCCCAACCACCCCAAATACACCCCTACCCAAAAAAAAGTAGACAATGATCAGGAACCCCTAAAATGCCTAAAAACGAAGTTTGAGGCGTTTTTACTTTCTTATTTTTTTATTATTGCTGCGCTGCCACTGACACGATTTTTCCAAAACATACACATTTTCCATCCTCGCCGCGGTAGTAATACTGTGACAAAGTTTCATTAAAATCCATTCCATAACTTTTACATTACTCAATACAAAACGATCCAAAGCAATATTCCTAGGTATTTATCAGAAAATTCTAACTCCTTTGGTTTCTGGAATAGGCAAAGCAATGTTCGGATGGGCCTGAAAAAAGGTATTATGCCGCTAGGTCTTTCTCTTACAGGTCAATGGATAGCCTATTATGAGTACAACACATTTTTAAGATTCACAACCCCCCACCCCTCAACCACCCCAATTTCACCCCCACCCAAAAAAAAAGTAGAAAATGATCGGGAAGCCCTAAAAAACCTAAAAACGAAGTTTGAGGAATATTTAATTTTTTTTGTTTTTTGCTAATTACTCCACCGCCCCTGCACCGATTTTTAAAATTATAAGAACATTACCTACTATGACTCCACAGCATATCGCTGCCCAAATCTCATCACAATCCATTCAGCGGTTACTGAGATTACGACGTTAGAAAAACGCCAACAGACAGACAGACGCAGAGACAGACAGACAGACCGACAGACAGACCGACGGAAATGAGTGACCTGGATTTTCGTTATGTAGACATCATAAAACGCTCAAAAAGCGTGTTATCTCAAAATCGAAAATTTCCGCGATCACAATACTCCCCTCACCTATCGCTGTGGGAAGTAAAAGTGATATTTTCGTGTGTTTTTGTTTTCTATCTGAGCAAATTAAGATTCGTAAATATTTTTCTAATTTTCAACCGGTTTTAAAAAATCGAACATGAGAATAAAGGACACACATGCATACATACCTTTGAAACAAGATATTACTCTATACCGCTTGTCATTCAAAATTTTTAAAGAGATGACCCTGCAGGCAGAGCTTACAAAAGGGTGAAGTAGTTTTTGGTTGAAAGGTTGCCCCCCTTGACAAATCTTTTGACATGTCTCGGCGTTTTTTCGTCAAATCAGTGGTTTTGGATAAATTCGTGGTTTTCAAATGCCATCCTGTATACGAGTTCATATTCACCAATGAATTCAAATTAATAATATACATATATAGGTAGCTTAAATGTGTTGATAAATAATTTAGATGAAATTTGCTTAGCTTATTAGTAGATCAGCTGTGAAGTTAGCTGTAATATGGGTATCAACTAATTTATGTATTTTTTCTATCTACTGTGTTTAATCATTCCTTAATACATTTCCTGAACTGTCTATTGAAATGCAGTTCCTTTATATTACTGGGTACCTTTTGGTATAGCTTGGATGCCAAATAAATGACGTATGATCACTGCATAATTGATTTTTTCGACTTCGACAACTTTTTCGTATAATTTGTATCTAATATTATGATTGTGCTTGGTATAATTTTGTTCATTAGAAATTTTGTGTACGTAGGAAATAAAGCTGGCCAAGTGTCTAAGAGCCGTATGACACACAAAAGTTATTCCATGAATATTTCTCTGAAATTTATGAAGAGATTAATGAAAAGCATTTTGCGGGAAAAAATAGTTAAATTTCTCTTCAAACATCAATCACCTTGTATTCCACATGGCATAAACTTCACCGAAATTATATGTCATGCGCATGCTCTTTTGTGTAGCAAATGTCACCTATATCAACGTTTTATGATATTTTTCAAAATTAACTTAGCACGGTTTGTCCCAAGTTTCTGTTTTTATAATTCGCCGATTTTACTACATATAAGTTGGGCCGCTTTCTGTACTCTTCTAGCAACATTAAAAATTCCTTGCGGTTCCAAGGAGACATGATGAATACGCACTAAATACGAAATCAGCTAAACAAACACTTTAGGTAGATACTCACAACACAAGGTACAAAACCATGGAGTCAGAGTTAGGTTATGTTACAAAACATGAAATATATAAGGTGACAAAATGAGTATTTAATGATTTTATAACGGGCGGACCAGCCCAAAGGATCCGTCCGACACGGGAATTCCCCCTACATCCTGGTGCAACCAAGGCACACGCTGCTGTGTGTGTTGCAAAGTGAAAGAACCTCCTCATCACTCACGTCAATGCTGTCACGTGTCAAATGTTAGATGATCTAATTTTCAGTGATCTTGCGCATAAATTCGCGCATATTTCAACCAAAATACTAGAAACTATAGAAATAGTTTTATATTTTTCTGGCGAATTCTTTGATAATAAATCTCATATAACTTTTGGATGTTTGATACGGGAATTTTTTTACTATAAATTTCATGGAAAAACTTTTGTGTGTCATACGGCTCTAACATCATATATCGATGCGTCTCTGAACGAATCATCAAATCAATCAAATTATAGATCAATCGATATTTCTGAAAGAGAATTTTTTGAGGTTATAAGGAAGGGAAAAATAGCTTACCGGTCACATAATGCGTGGTGAATGGTATCACCACCTGCTGCGTCTCATTCTTCAAGGAAAGATCGAAGGAGGGAGAAGAGGAATTGAAAGAAAAAAAGCTATTATGGTTGAGAAACATCCGTCACTGGACAGGAATAAGCGACTTCCAAGAAATACAGAGTGCTGCAATGAATAAGATGATCTGATGGTAGACAGGATGGACGCCTATGCAGGAATCTGCATGGCACCCTAAGTATAAGAAGAAGAAATATTTCAATATTTCACCACAGAAGACCATGTTTATTGAACCCCACCATCTTACGCCTTTACTGTAACACTACTTATTTCGGTGAGTCTTAAATATAAATTCAGTTGCTGGGTACAGTATGTCAATGTCCTACTTACCTGTTCCGACCTTGTGCCTATCGTGCGAAAGTATCCAGCATTTCCGAAAAGGCACAGATAAAATTATCTGGCAACCCAAAAATAGATCGGGATTCTTCTACTGCCTATCCGTTGCTTTCTATTTCACTGGCATTGTATGTGTATCTTGGCAGTGATACCATACAGTGATGAGTTACAGAGATGGGGCGGAGAGGCATTTGAACAGATGCATTAAATGACTCACTGCACAGAAATATAGTTATGGTGCTGTTAATAGAACAACAATAGAACATACGTAAAACCATTGGAGTCATAGACATCGTGAAGATTTGAGGTTATGTATTGGAACATATCGAACGAGCCCATCATCCTCAATATTCTGTGAATCTGAGGTTCCTCAATTTCACATTTCACAAAAGACGACCTAATTTTATATTATGCGACAAAAATGTGGGCTCAGCCCTCTCACCCTACTCACGAAATACTTTTTGAAAGTGAATTTGAGACGTTCAGATTAAGACCAACTACCGCCAGGCCCATTGGAGTAAGAGTGAGGAAATTTCTAGAAAAAAATTCTATAGAATTGCCCATTGTGCATAATATAGCCTTACCAAAAATCCCCCCTGGACAATACAAGCTCCCAAAATTCTTCGAGGTGGTAGTATTTGTATTGTCTCATAATAATACAAATAAATGATAAAATGATGTGATAAATGTAGTAATAACGACTGTACGAACAATTATGGAACCATATGAAACGAGTAGAGTGCTATACGGATAGATCCAAGTCTGACACTGGAGTCGGTGCTGTAGTAGTATCACAAAACGAAGTTTGGCAATTGAGCATGAATCCAACAGCGTCTGTGTATACTGCTGAACTTTTCGCTATATACCAAGCATTACGGTGTACAGAAAATTGGGAAGTAGAGACCTATTTAAGACAGACTCTGTAAGTTCGTTGAAATTCCTTAAAAATATTTTTAACGCCAACTTCTTCGAACAGAAAACTCTGCAACTTCGCGGTGCACCAATGAGTGCATCCACAAATCAAGTAGTCAGAGCAGACGACCTGAAGTGTTTTTTAAAAAACAAAATGCAGTATTGTTGGCAAGAGGAATGGCACAGAGACACGAATAACAAACTCCGTCAAATATGTAATTCGGTTAAGGAGAACCAACATAAAAGCCCCAATCCAATGGAAAGAGCAGGTGTCTTAGAATAGGTCACATATCATACCCAATGAACCCACCTATATCTGAACAGTGTCAAGTGAACCTCACAATAATGCACATCTTCCTTGATTGTCAGCTATACAGAGATTTAATAAACATGATGTCACTAATGAATGACCACCGATCCGGCTGAAATAAGAAAATTAATCACCTTCCTTAACCCTTCGTTAGTTGCGTGGGCTACACTGGTAGACCACGCGCATTTATACAGGGTGAGTTTTTAGTAGCGGCTCGGTCGATAACTCCACTACTATAGAAGATAGCGAAAAAAGTTTTATATAAAAGTTGTAGCCACGGATATGCTTCTTGCTCAGAAAATATTTAGATTTATACAGGGTGATCAATAACTACGTGGTGATTCAAACATGCATTTTTTTAAATGAGACACCCTATGTATTATTCCATATTCAGATTCTACTAATAATTTCCGTTCTTCCAATATAGGGCACTGTTACATTATACAGGGTGTTTCAAAAGTTATGACCATTTTTATATCCAAATCGCGGACAAATGAACGTACTGTATATCAAAAAGTAATGAATCAAAAATTATTTTTTTTACACGAGAAGATTAAAAATATATAAGTTTTAAAATCGGCTTTAAAAGAAGCCCGAGACGCATATTCGTATACAGGATGATGTAGAATGCAAAATCCAAATTTTCTCTTTTTTTTCAAATGTAACCCCCAATATTTTATTATCCCAAAGAATTGCTTTTAATATGCTCTTTCATCTTTGTATAGCACTTGTTGTACCTACGTCTATCAGTTTCCGAGATATTTCGATTTTTCGGTAAATTTAAAATATAGCCTCTATTTGTGTACTGAAATTTATTTATTTTGAGAAAGTACTATCTGATTTGTTTTTTATTTAACGAACAACTAAATTATAACGTCTTGATAGTATTTGATGAAGTCAAAACCCTAAATCATCGAGATCATAAAGTCAAGTATGCTGAGGAAACAATTTTGTAGGCGTCATGCATAATTATCAAGTAGTTTTATCAGGTAGGCTTTGAAAAATTGAGCGTTTTCATAACCTGCTCAATAATTCCGTACTGTGTGAAAAACTAGCTTTGAAAATTAATTTTTCCATTGAGGGTATTTAGGAGAATCTTTGACAAATTGTCTACTTGCCTCTAGAATATATCAACTATGAATAGCAATTATCCAGAACGGAGGCACTCTAAAACTAATGCGTTTGAAAGATTGAAGAATCGTTTTATTTGGACTGTGTCGTTTCATATTTCATAGCCTACCTGATACATCTGCTTGATAATTATGCATGACGTCTATAAAATTGTTTCCTCAGCACACTTGACCTATATTAGTTAGTTCAGTGTTTTGACTTGATCAAGTATTATTATCGCCTTATATTTCAGCTGTTTGTTAAGCAAAAACAAAATTTGGTAGTATTTTCTTAAAATAAATAAATTTTATTAAACAAATAGAAGGTATATTTAAAATTTGTAGAAAAATCGAAATATCTCAGAAACTAATGAATGCAGCCATAATAAGTGCTATACAAAGATGAAAGAGCATATTAAAAGTAATTCTTTGGTATAATAAAATATTGGGCGTTACATTTAAAAAAAGAGAGAAAATCTAGATTTTGCATTCTACATCACCCTGTATACGAATATGCGTCGCCGGATTTTTTTATAACGTATTTTAAAACTAGAGGATGTTTCTAATCTTCTTATGTGAAAAAACTAATTTTTGATTAATTAATTTTTGATATACAGTACGTTCATTTGACCGTGATTTGGATACAAAAATGGTCATAACTTTTGAAACGCCCTGTATAATGTAACAATACCCTACATTGGAAGAACGGAAATCATTAGTAGAATTTGAATATGGAATAATATGTAGGGTGTCTCATTTAAAAAAATGCATGTTTGCATCACCACGTAGTTATGGATCACCCTGTATAAATCAAAATATTTTCTGAGCAAGGAGCATGTCTGTGGCTACAACTTTTATATACAACTTTTTTCGCTATTTTCTACAATAGTGGAGTTATCGACCGAGCCGGTACTAAAAACTCACCCTGTATATGCACCAACCCTCTATTCCACAGGTGGCTCTTGAGTCCGTTTCAGTACCTTTCGAAAATGTTCCCAACTAAACGTTCAGTTGATCTGCTGTGTTTATAGTGAGGTTATCGCAAGACAATTAGCACCGAAATACGACTGGGCTACAATCGTAGACCGCGCGTTACAATTCGGCGTGGATGCAGTGTTTCCTGTTTGTGATTTTTTCCCAAAAATATTGGATTTAAAGGTTGTTTAGACACATTTTCATCATGGTAAGTGTTACTGCAACTACAAGGTGGCTTAGGTGGGGTTTCCCCCAGAAATCGGAAATATATTATGCGAGATCCAAAACTTCCACTGTGGTTATATTTGAGACAACTTTCTTTCGTTTAGCCGGTAAATTATACCACAGTCGCTTGAAATAATGTTTATTGACGTTTCGGCTACTTTCACAGCATTACTCAAGGTACAAAATTTGACACTTTTGAAATTTTCATCATCTTTTATGACCTAATCAATATCAGTGAAAAAAATGCACTTTGCGTTTATAAGGCTAATCGTCCTTAAGAACAAATAAATATATGTAACTTTTTATACCTCCAATGAATATGGATCTATAATTGACACATTACCGGTTCAACTAAGAAGGTGAGCACAGGCTCTTCTGGCAACCGAGGAAAGGTATCCTAGACCGTCTCAAAATCGACCGAGAAATCTCTTTGGGCGTTGCTCATATTGTCCTTGAGCCAGAGACAAATCAGCAAGCAAGTTTTGTGCAAATTGCGGTAAATACGCGTGTATAGATCACATCCGAGACCTGTGTGTTGCATGAGTAGAAAAATAAAAATCGATTTATTTGTACCATTTTTTTTTTTAAAGTACTGATAAGAGTTGTGCTTTTCTCATATTTTATTTGCGTCTATATATTTCTAATGTAATAAATGTGAAAATTATCGTTTGTACCTATAAGCATAGATAATGAGCTATTACTAAATAACTACATGTAAATAACGGTATAAAACGTTCATGTGCGTTTCTTCTATAATCTGCTTAGTTTTATCATTTGGAGTAAATATTTTAATTATTTATATAACAAACACCATAAACTGAATTAACGTGCAGAAACTGTTTTTCCTGAAACTACTATGAGTAAGATGTCAAAGCTAAAATATGGGCTATAATATATGTAGACCACGCGACTAAACTCGTCACTCGAGTACACGCGACTGATGAAGGGTTAAAATAACTTGACTCTCTCTTATTCCTTAAAAAAAAGTAGAGGTCATTTTCCAATCTTCAGTTGAATTTCGATTTTTAGAACTACCATTAATTAGATGTACAATTGAGGTCGCGCTGTTTTCTATAATTTTGGCTACATACATCCCATCAACAGCGATTGATCTATGGAACAAACCCTTCTCGTTTAGTGCTACGACGAGACTATCGACTACCAAGTTCCACAGTCTCAGTGACAGCGTCAACGGACAACGGCTTTTGTGTCTTCAGTTCTTGTGTAATACCATACAAGGATGCTTTTGCCTTTCTATTGCTTACTATGTTTCCAATCCACCCTCGTGATTGTTATTTCAGTACTCTTGGACTTCAGCTTTGCCACTATCGAGCCAGTGCTCGTGTTATCACATGCTCCCTCGAAGTCCAGGAACACTGCTAGTGTTACTTCTTTACATATAATGACCTGCTTGATCTTTCTTACAAGATTGTGTAAGGCTATGCAGAATTTTCCACTATGGTAGTTATATTGGATATGATGTAGGGGTTTATTGCTTACAGCCGTAATCCGTATGTATCTATCTATCACCTTCTCCATAGTGTTGAGAAGGGACGACATAAGGCTTATCGGACCGTAAGCGTTTGCACCGTCATAAGGTGGTCTTGGTATTGGTGTCCTTGATATTCATGACCGGATTTATATATTTATAGCATGATCGCGAAAATTGATGTATGACTTTTCATAGTAATTACAATTTTCGCCGTAGGCCCAAAATTGATGTTCACGTACATTAATATGATGATCACTTCATTAATATCATGCACTTATAATTATTGTCCTAGGTGAAAGTTGCAACTCATGTAAATGGACTTACAAAGTTTGCCGTTTTGTTAACGTCACATAATTTTCCTGATTAGAGCATTACAGTGCATGATTAATTTATAGAATCGATTGGATCTTGTATTAAGTATCGAAACTATAGGTCTTCAGTGGCTAACAATATCTTAAAATAGTTGAAATTTCGTTCATTTGTCTCAATACTAGTAGCAAATATGATCGTGTTGGTTTCATTATCACCAGAAGGAGTGACTTTTTAGCTTTTTAAATCAACCTTCGGTTAAATATAATACGTTGCATAGTGGAGTTATCAGTAAAGATACTAAACAAAAATTATTTCACTTTTTTACCCTATGGGAATAAATGTCGATTTATACTGATACAATGAATAGCAATCAATCTAGTTATCAACTAAAAAATGGTGGAACGTGTGCGAAGTACTGGATCAGGTATACACAATTTCCCGCAACATACAATTTTTGCCAAAAAGAAACCCCTATTTTTGAATGGTAATTGCTAATGAATGTTCGCCAGTTTTTAATGAATGCGGATGCGAGTTATTCCAATAAATCAGAAATTCTCTTCCAATACTTTCCACTTCAACATTGCAGATATGGTATATTGAATTTCGCAATTTAGCGTTATGGCGTAGGCGAACTATTCAAATTAGTAGCCTTAATCAGCGGCGCCTCTATGGCAAGGGATAAAGAGCATAGTAAGATCACTGTCAGAAGAAATGAAATTTTAAAATGATGTTACATTACAGAAATTCTTTCCAGCTTTGCTCGACTTTCATATAGGGCACAGCTATGTGTAACACAGAAGGATAACATAACAAAGGCACAAAATTTCAACTGGCAGCCACCTATTAAGGTTGGTCGTCTGGGCGGTCCATGGGACCTCAGCTCATAGTATCAGTTCGTGAGTCTCAGTTCTCGTTACTCAGGAACCAGACAACGTTAAAGAAGGAAGAAAGAAAGGTAGAAAGCAAAGGGGCGGAAGACAATATTTTAAAACCAGATGCACTTAGGAATTTCTGAAATATTTCTGAGAGTTTTTAAAATATAGTCGAGAGTTTAATTTTGAACAGAGCGAGGCGCGACCTTGTGTGCTTGTCAGTATGCTTGACTGTGTAGTCCGCTAGTTCGCGGAACAAAGGGTTGCTGTGCGATTCTACTTGACTATAGCATCAGAGCACCTGTTTTTGAAAGTTCCCTAAATAAGGGATATCAAGGTCTCTATGGAGAGTCTCGTTTGAAACGTATCAGAACCTGCAGACCCGGCAAGTGTGTTTTGGCAAGCAAACTCCAAGATGCACATGCGCAAGAAATTGCTGATCGTATTACCATTTTAAATCTTGTAGATCCAAACTTAATTTTGTATGTTTATACAACAGAACGTAGTTTGGAATTTGATTTGAAATGCCTTTGTGTGATAGATTTTAAAAGTTTTAGTAGCCAGAGAGGAGAGCCGTTTTGAATTAGTTTATAGAGTAGACCATCATGGTGCCAGTACTTGAAGGGTGGAACCCCTGGTAACACTCTCCACCAGCCTAACTGCCTGTAACTCTGTACTATGCTCGGGTCGAAAACCAAATTGCACATCAGGAATTCCGTGATGGTCTGACGGGAAATCTTAGAGGTGGCGTTGAATCACCTTTTCGGCGAGTTTAGAAAGAGCCGATAAAAGCATCATGGCCCAATAGTCCTGATGGAATATCGAGCCCTCCTTCTTTGAGGTTATGATGACTTGAGCAGTCCTCCAACCTACAGGAAAGTACTGCGTTCTGCGCATCGCATTGATTATAATCATCAGATACGTTAGTGCTTTTGACGAAAGAAGCTTCAACGCCTTGTTGCACCTATCTGGAGGCGATTAAAGCATGTCCTTTGTCTAGTAAAACGTTAATAACATTAGCTCTGTCAAAGCTGCCTTAAAATGATGAAAACCGAAAACTTCTTGAGGTTGCAGGAAATATACCAAATATGAAGCAGCAAAGGAGAAACAGCTAAGAAAGAAATAAATTTTCCAAAAAATTATTATGTGAATATTTTAATATACTCATAACGTCAGAATTCGTTTGCAGGTTACACATGCCAGAATCGAAGCACATTATTAACATATAAATATATCGTCAGTTAAAAAAATCTTCTTTGGTACACAATCTTGACATTAAAATACAAAAATAAGACCAAGCTAGTTGATAGGATTTTTCGGCAGCACAGTGAATCGAAAAGATATCTGGCGGCTTGGGAAATATCAAAATGAAAACGAAATACCAGACATCCAAATAATTTGACTGCTATAAAAATACTGTAGAAAAGTAGTCAAATTTCAGATCCCCTTTCTTCATTTTGTGGTTGTGAGGATGCCTCCTCCTGCTGCTTTATGTACGAGGATGTTTTCGATACAATATGCCAACAGCCCGATATACTTGTAATTAGCAAACGTATTCAGTCCATCGCAGTCAAAGTAACCAGCAGAAATAGTATCCTGCAAAAATTATGTGGAACCTAATGGGGTTCTGCCTCTTTGCGGCTGAATTTTGCTCACCAGTGTGGCTAAATAGCCCGCATACTAGACTGACAGATGCCTAGTTAAACTCTTCTATTAAAAGAATATAAGGAAATCAAAACAAATCCTGCTCTAATACACGAAGATATACCTCATCTCTTCTTGCGCAGATTAAGGTTCACAAAACCATCAATTACAACAGCTTTCCAATTTGAGTCTGATAGTTTCAACCCTGCAGTTAAATGGGCAGAAACTTGGCCAAACATCAGAAGAAGTGTGAGTAATCTAACTGTCCGTCAAGAACCCCCTGGTTTGAGCTCCACCGAAAGGAATGGTGGACCCTAAACACGTTGCATGGAGTGAGCGCTGTTTTGTTGTTTAACTGGAACAAGTGAGAATCTCCACGATGCGACTGTGGAGCGAATCGCCAAACTGCCAGGCATATAGTGCAAGAATGTGGCCTTCAAGTATATCCAGGCAATAACAAGGACTTTCTCGAAGTCATGCCATCAGCCGTAGAAAGGATTTACAGGCTCGATATTAACTTATAGCCTAGTCAATATTTAGATCGCAATTTTCTTTATTTTGTATTGTTTGTCTTAACTGATTTACTTTTCTTATTTCTTTTTTTCATGTGTACTATACACGAAATAAATAATATAACGCGTTTTTATTCCCTTTCCTCTCAACACTGAGATTCCTGAAGGCCTCTAAGTAAGCGGTGGTTTCAAGGATGACGTCTTGATTCGGCCTGAATATCCTACCGCCTAGTTACTAGTTTAGAGAAGAAAACAGAAAATGGTAGGAAAGGACTAAATATGTGATGAATGAGGTAGCACTGAGAAGCCCAATCGATAATTTTTCCTTCACATGACTGCAACCCTGTCTTACCTTGATGCAATAGTACTATAATATACATAATGTACTATATAATAATAGTACAATAGTAAAACTATCAAATCTGTCCAACAGACCCATTTCTCTTTTCTTCGGTGCTCGTCCGCCCATAGAACTCCGCTGTTTCGCTTGTGACTTAGTATCTGGTATGATTTAATTGATCCACGTCTCATCCACGTCAAATAAAACAGCAAAAAACTAACTTGCATAGTCCTTGTTCAGAACATGACCTGAGTCGCAGTGAACCAACAGAAACAACTACTCCAAGAGCAAATACCACTACCGGCATTAAGTTACACTATTGGCTCGAGTCCCTCTTTTAGGGAGACAAGAAGAAAAAAGTTCCACCCCACTTTAGGTGGCTCACGCTCAAGGATATCACAATCCTTGTTTGCAACATGTGTAGGGATTCATCAAGTCAAGTAGCTTGAGTTTTTTCTTAAATACTTGACTTGAAAGCTCAAGCTTTTCAAAATTTGATATTTGACTCGATCTGTAAAATGCGAATCGAAGCGTTAAAATAGGTTACGACAGCAGTCAAGCACCCGATGACTTTAGAACTTTAAAGCCAACCGACACAGAACACAGAATGGTCGTTAATTGAACGAATTTGCCATTATCTTAATGTTTTTAAGAGTATTTCCATCATTTTTGCATTAATATGCTGCTTGATAGACTAGATTCGTGGGCTATAGAGCTTGACAGTAAACCTGATCGAGATGAAACCGATAAGCAGATTACAAATAGATTTCAAGCGGCAAGGGACAGTACTGAGGACATATTAGAATGGTGGAAAAGACACGAATGTATTTTTCCAAACCTTGGCGCAATGGCCAAAGACTTTTTGGCAACGCCAGCTTCTTCATCTCCAGTTGAAAGGCAGTTTTCTAGAGCTGCCTTAACTCTTACCAAAACGAGAAACCGGTTAGGTGATAACTCTGTTAGAAGTCTTATGTGTCTCAAATCATGGATGGCAAATGAGGATATTAAATTTCTTTTTACCTCTGTGTCATCGGCGTCGACTGCTCTAGTCATCAGCCTCATGTTCTGTCCTGTTTTCCGGCGCCACTCTAGGAACAGCACTATTAATTAGAAGCCAGCAGTAAAGGCTCAGGTGGGGATTCTTCGCTGAGCTTTTTTTATGGATACCTATTTATTTTTGATTGAAAAGAGGAGCCCTCGACTCTAACCACTGAACCAACCCAACCCCATTCGAATTTGTTGTTTATCTATGTATAATTGTCATTATTTCGTTTTTTATTATTACATTCATTATTTAACTAACTTTGTTGGAGTTTTCGTTTTTGGATTTTTTGAAATAAAAGATTACATCTTTATATGTACATAGATTTTTATTGTTATTGTGTTTTCGCAGTTAATCAGATTAATATCAGAAAAGAACTATTTTCGCATGGCATACCTGTAGTCCCACTCCCTCCCACACTTGATCTATTTATATTTCCCTCCGAAATGAAAAATAACTCAATTATCTCCCATCCGGTCGTCATTCATTTGGAAAAATATGTGAATGCGTTACACTGCTTTCAAAAACGCCCAAATTATATCCACGATGGTTTGAACTTAACGACCCATTAGTGACTCCGCTCGTACCGACTCTTAACGATCGTTAATCATGGTTTTAACCCCTCTAAACCAGGCAAGCTTAACACTATAGGTGTTCATAAATATAGTACCTAGCTTGTAGAGCTTCTTAAGTTATTCTGCGTTTCCCTTCATTTTACTCCGTTTCTGTTAAAAGCGTAATATAATATTCTACAACCTCCGTGAAACATCACATAAGAGCGCAAGATTTGAATTGCGCACCGCATTTTACAGCCATAAAGTATATTATGTGGTTATAACGTAATAGATCAAATCTCCATAAACGGTGGCTCAAGAGGTGTGTGGTATTTTACGTTTAGATAAAGACACATATCTTTTGAGCAAATTGACACACTTACATTACATTGTAAGTATGATCCGATTATGTTTGGAATAAAATATCCAGCAAATAGCCCCCACTGCTCCGATGACAGGCCATTACTTGTTTCATGAAATTTTCGACGTTTTATTTACAAAGGTGTATAGCAATGACAATCTGTTGGATCTCGGCCTTAATCTCGGGAATTGTTTCCAGTTTGCGAGTAGGCGGCAGAAAAGATCTGCCTGTGCGCCATCTGGTACCCGAAGGTAACGGCAAACCAAAGAAAGTCGCTGCTAACACCAGCAGAGGCATATCTTTTCTGCCGCCTACTCTCACATGCTTTACATATCTGGTAGACATGAGAATTCTGATGCTCTCTATCTCCGTCAATCGACCTATGGCGCACTGATGATCGCTAATAAGCGTGAAACAGCTGCACAGAAATATCTGTCGTTCTGTCAAAGACAGATTCAATGGGACGCTACACCCAGCATTCCACAAATACAGCGATGTTTTATCCAATGGGAAGTGTATAGTTGGTAACGAATTATATCGTATTGTCGATTCAACTACAAGATGTCATTCAATCGCAGCCTGTCGTTGAATCGAATCTGTGTTTGGTAATTGATTCTAAACTACTTTCTTTTCCTTGGACCAACAGATTTTACTGCGAGGACAGCTGATTGATTCGTTTGGATGTTTAATTGTGTGTTGTTGCATTTTTACCTGAAAAGTAACTGTCTGACTAATCTAAATAACTACATTCAAATGTGGGTGTTAGCTCTTCTAAGTCCCAATTTCTCAGTAGGTCCTCCATTTAATATATAACTGGACACATTTAAATCACACAATTGCTGATGCAATACGCAAAACCACGAGATGACACAACACGGCTAACACCGAAAAAACACAACGACACAACCTCGTCCATGTTGGCGAGTTCGCGGAGATAGTAACACTGAGATGATCCCCCTGTCCTTTATTTTTACGTAAATTGAATCGGGACATTAGTCTCGCCGAATACTGATTATAGTTCAGCGAACGACAAGGACCATTGAAACAAAATTAATTTTTATCAGATGAATTATCACAAACTGCTGTTGCAGTAATAATTTTTGTACATTGAATAGATTGTATGCTTTGCTTAAATGGAACATAGGGTAAATTTCGAAAACAAAAAGATGTTTTGATTGCATTATATGTCAGTACTGGATAGAAGGATCATACATATCATTAGAACGAATATAAAATTATTTTGAATTTATAATGAGATGGATTTAAAACAACTGTAAATATATTTAAAGCGATGGAAAAGCATCCAAATACTAACAATTAATTGGAAACGCAACAGTATTTTTTTCTGTGTGTCTGCGTACTAGTGGATTGACGGAGATATAGAGCAACCCTCGTATATCGACTCTCATATGCAGTTGGCATAGGAGCGCGCTCTTCTGGTCAGGTCAAGCGAACGCGCCTTTGCGTTCCACCAAGAAGTTTGCTGCTGTTTAGCAGCGACTTTCTTTGGTTTGCCGTTACCTTCGTGTATATCAGGTGGCTCACAGGCAGATCTTTTCTGCGGCCTACTCTAACATGCTTTACATGTCTGGTAGACATGAAAATTCTGATGCTCTCTATCTCCGTCAATCGGAATAAGGCGCACTGATGATCGCTAATAAGCGTGAAACAGCTGTCTGCGTACTGGTGGGTTGACCGAGATATAGAGCAACCCTCGTATGTTTCCAGTTTATTCGCATAAACTTGCGATTGACATTGATATCTACGTTTCGTGAAATAATATGTGGAAATCATTGCTGCAATAAATCATGGGAGATATGGCAAGTGGCTCCGACCTGCTGAAACCACATGTCATCCAGATCCATGCGTTTTAGTTGAAATCACGAAAATTCTGTAGTCATTCTTGGGACGGTGTACAATAGTGCCTAAGATCTGTTATTTTGACAGCTCGCCCTTCTATCAATACTTAATACAGAATAGGGCTAGCTAGGGTCTACGACATTGTCCCTAAAATCCAACCTCGCCAGAACATCCCCTATTTCGTCACCATATATTCCGTCAGGTCCAGGTATGTTCAAACACTTTCCAGGAACCCTTTGAACCCCCCGTGTATTAAATATTCAAATACGCCATCAAGTAAAGTGCCACCGTAAAATTAAAATTCCATCCAGCAGTATTTCATATGAAATATGCGGGCTCCTGTAAACAGCCCTTGACATCGATCCCTAACGGCAACGATACTATAAGTTCTTCCTTACATGACAGTCCCTTCGTACTGATAACAATCGGATATTCCCAGAACTCAACAAACTCCCGGGGTCGTAAAAAATAGTTGGTTGACTCACACTCCGACACGATCTGTGAGTCATCGACTTCCTTTAATTTTACTCTGAACCAGGCGGTGAGATAGCACCACCAAAAAATTAATTCATTTTATGTTTATTGAGTAATTGATATGATCATAATATATGCCTTCATCTCGGCTTATTGGTGTTGGCAAGCGCATCAAATGATTACGAGGCATTCATAAACCACTTGTTAAGTGACAAGTGGTGATTGAATTAATTAACTGAGTGTTGACCGGTATCCCTGTCAAGCCACTAGATATTAAGTCATCAGCTTTGGAGTTGGTTCTCGGTTATGGTGCATCCACACTTCGCTCATCCGGAGGAATACCGTCATAACTCAAAAAGTGCAGATTTTACAGTAGAGCAGTTTTGAAGTTTTTCAGTTATATTTCAGTACGATATTTTTGATCCTAATCACTTTGTGTTTGCAATAGATCTTTTTTCTGATAAAATGGACTTGTATTGAATGCTCGGATTTATAAAAATAACTTTGTATCACCTTTAATAATAAAAACACGATGCTTGAACTAATAAAATGTATAAAAGTGTCGCTTTTCTTCCAAAATATTGCACAAAAGTACTGATAAACGTATTACGTTTCAACTTCAATTAATCGCAACAGTAGGTACTACATTAAAACAAGTATGCATTATGGTTCTATAGTTTTATTAAGAATGAGAAAGTTAACAGAATTATTATTCCTTAAAGTAGATGAAAAGCCATTTATCAAAAATATATCAAGAAATCAGACTTTAAAACTCTGCATTAACATCCCTAAGGAATTTTTGTTTGATGTAATCAAATAAATGACAGTAAAACTAATTAAACTTAACCTAAATAAATGACAATAAGTGAAGCATTGGTTTCCTTCTGTAATAACTTCGTTTGGTTGTTCAACCTGCAAAACTGGTGTCTGGCTGCTTGTTTTAACATGTTCCTTGACTTAAGATTGAGGCTTCGAGGTTTTCGTTTTCATGTGTAGTGAGTTCGTCTAGTCTTCAACCTACAAAACCGGTATTTGGGTGCCTGTTCCAACTTGTTCATCGAATTGACGGATTGAGATCTCGCGGTTTTCATTTCCGGCTGGCATTTGAAAAACTACTGGATTTTACTGTTCTGAATGCTGTTTATTATACTTTGTTTCTGTGAGGTATTTTGAGAAATCCCTACTTGTGCCATAATCTGACTCCGGGATAAAAAAAGTAGGTTAAATATGTATATGTATTTCTAAAGCAGCTCACAACTTGAAACAATACCCGAGAATAGCCGTCACAAAAATATAAAAGTAAAATTCAATGGAAAATTAGCACTTTTCGAAATGATACAAAAAAGCTAATAGGTTGCTTGTCTTATTATTTCAGAAACGTGTCACAACTTAAAATATTACAACGTGAAACTTAAGTTATCCGGTGGAAAACTGTCGCATATTGAAATATAACAATGTTGAAATAATTACCACTAAATGACCTACCTCGCTGCTGAAAAAAGACACAAAACAAAATAGTACAGTTTTCTCACAAAAAAACATTCATGCTGGCTGTTATAACTTGAAATGTGTTTTTCTATTATTTGGCATATGCTTCACCTTCGATAGCTGAAACAAAATTGAGAAGTGTCACTTTAGATCCAAAGCGTTGCTAACTTTGGCTCTGTGGAAAAACGTCACTTATTGCCATCTCGCGCAATGTAGCGCAAGTTCAGATGAACCGTTTTTTCAGTAGAACATTTACTATATCAGGAATCTTTTTCCGTGAAAAGGTATATTTTAATTTTTTTTTTCGGACCGTTCGTTCTATTCGTTGTGTTTTCGGCTACAGCCACTAGTTTTTAGTATTGTGATCTGGAATCGTATCTTCATAAACTTAAGTAGCATTTATAGTGCGGTAGGGTAAGAGGTAACGTAAGACGTAAGAATAAGAAAAAAGTGGGTATGCTATAGTGCCGTAAGCAGCTTACGGCTTAAGTGACAGACAGGTGACAAGGGTAGCGTGAGGCTAGCCAAGTTTGGTACGTGACTCATAGATGGGGCTATATGTTTTTAGCTTCTTCTTGGAGAGATGTTTTATGATTGTTTTGTTTTTTTTTTATTTTTATGGTTATGTCGAATGTCAATGACCCTAGGTAGGTATTGACACTTCATTGCCCTAGGGCAATATTGTTAATTGTTTAAAGTTATCTCTGATTGTTTATTGTAACTTGTTTACTACTGGAACTTTGTTGAAGGTCTGACGATCAATACGGTACCAGTGCATAGGGGTTTTGGATAAAGGTAAGGCGCTATAGACTGAAATACAATGGATTTCTGGATTCTAAGGAAAACCGCTTTTTTTCGAAGAGCTATACATGTCTCATAGGAGTCATAGGGCTACAACATCTAGTCCAGCAATTTTGAATGACTGTCCCTCGTGAGGCGTGCCCTGTATATTTAGTGGACAGTGCAGCTGTTTATAGGATGTAGTGATGTACTTTGTTTAATCAAGTGTACTCCATAGAAAAAATTGACGCATACACATACCTGGAATGTTAAAGCAGGTTGTGGTTGTGTGACGAAGATATATGTGAAATTAGTGGGGCAGTTTTCCAATAAAATTACAAAATAGGCAATTGTGGATATATTTCTTCTCAAGTAGAAAGTCTACATATCCAGCGCTGTCCATCAGTGTAAAATATGAGGACAGTGACTTAAAACAAATAGAAATAGAATAAACAATTCGAGTTGTGACTGTTTATAAAGGACTTTGTACACATTGTGATGTGATTTTTTTAAGAGTATTTGGCCCAAATGTATTTGTTTGTAAACCAAGTATGTATCCTTCTCTGTATGACAAACTTTTTAGTTTTATAATAAACAGGTCAAAACTACCATTTCTAAAACTATTGTTTTTGCCATGTCATGAAAATATTAAAGTATTGTGACTCAGAACAGAGGCAATAGAAAACTATTGAAAATATTCTAGTCAAACTTGGGTATTGTTATAGGTGGGCCTGGGGCAGCTTGGAATTCCTTCATAAGGCTGTGATGTGCTAGTGAATGAGTGAATGTTGACCAAAAACACTTGGTTGCTGTTGCTACAGAGCCTAAGATTTACTTATCTATTTCTTAACATTTACAATAAAATAACTAGTTGGTTGCGGTCGCTACAGAGCCAACTTTGAGATTCATTTATCTTTGAACAGATGCAATAACATACATATCCCTGTTTGTCAAATTTAGAACCACATAATCCTCTCAAATGTCAAATATTCCATATTCATATCCCCATACAACTTTTAAATGAACAAATGCTCATTTAACTGTAATAGCACACAGCTTTTACAGATACAAAGGTATGTCAAAATTTTGAACTGTGAGATGCAGCTGGCAATTTTGTAAAGCTATTCTTGAAAAGCTGAATCAGAAACAAGTGAAAGTAACATATGGGAGAATCCTAAAATGTTTGTGTCCATAAAAGTTTTGCTGTGGCCTGAGTAAGGTTTTCAACCCATTCAGAACACTCGCTTTGAAGTCATACCTATGAAGTAAGCATATTGCTTAGCTATATTTTTCAAATTACAAAGATGATAACTAACACTCAAAACAAAATTGTGTAGTTGTTGAGTTGGTTTAAGTATTTTGTTGTGGCAATATTGAATCTGAACAAGTGTACAGTGTAGCTGATGATTTATTGATACACCCTGGATTAGCTCTGAAAAGATTCAATAAAATACATATCCCTGTTTGTCAGCTTTAGAATCACATAATGCTCTCAAATGAACACAAATTCCGTATTCATAACAACATACATATGACATTACATTACATTATTAATTGTAACAGAGCATACAACATTTATAGAGTATGTCAAGACTTTAAAGTGTGAGGTGCAGCTGGCAAGTTATTCTTGAACAGCTAAATTGGAAACAAGTGGCCTGTTATATATGTTACAACTTGTAGGAAAACATTAACATATGGGAGAATCCTAAAAACGTTTGTGTTTATAAAACTTTTGCGATGGCCTGAGTAAGGTTTTCAGACCTTCCTGAACAGTCACTATGAAGTCATACCTATGAAGTTATAGCATTGTTCATATACGATATTCTTACAATCTTGAACATGCTTACTTGACTGCAATGATGTTTTGACACTTTACCATATTATTGTGCAAGAGATATGCCCAAAATATGTTCACTCTACACTGTAAACCCAAAAGCAAACTGTGTAGTTGTTGGGTTGATTCAAATATAAGTTGCTCTGGCAAAATTGAATGTGAACAAGCATGCAGTGCAGGTGAGTTATTGACAAAAAATCGATTTCTGATACATAATACTTATACTTTTGATAATATGTGCTATTCAGCAACAACTAACTTATTAGTTCACTATTAAGTTGGGCTGACTGCAATATTTTCACACTTTAGAAAATTGTATATGATTCCATTATACATAATCAGTTAATGGTTGCATAGTAAAAAGTATAGCATCATACTAAAACTGTACTAAGGGCTCTGCATTTTGTTAGGCGGAATGAGCTTTTATATCTACATATCTACTCATATCAATGGAGTACTTATAGCTCTACATCATTAGGGAAGGAGGAACTCCTCACAATCCTCTTCATGTATACAGAATATAAAAAACCTCAGCAAAATCATGACTACAATATTGTGGGACTATGTTGGTTCCATTTTTTTTTTTAGGGAAAATATTTTCTAATACTGCAAATCATGTTCTAGCTGTGAAACAGCCTCTCTAGTGCATAGTCTGCCTGGTGTAACCATTTCTTTCCTTGTTCATATAAAAATGTATAGGCCGGTCCTGCACGACTTGTCCGGACCTGCACGCCTTGGTGTGCAAACGTATTTTGCAAAAAGTCGGTTCAAATCACCCGTCGGTGATTCAAATCTTTGATCACATGTCCAACACCAGCCTATGGCGATTGCATTAATTTTGGCGACCATGGCCGAATTCACCGGAATTCACCCGATGCCGTAAGAAAAATGAATTTGGCTTATTTCCGAGGTAAGCAGTATTTCACGAGCATATTTCTAAATTCCCGCGTGTTTTATGCACGATGTCTAGCGATCCTGGCCGATTTGCACCCGAAATCGCTTCTCATTTCATGTCCCGTCATTTTAGAAATGAATTTCTTACGTCTTGCGTTACTTCTTACGTTACGACTATAACCACTCTCATCTGATTCCACAGGTTTATTTTCATACCTCTTACCTTACCTCTTACGTTACAGCACTATAAATGCACCCTTATAGTGGACTCGTCAGATACACCTACGTACACCTTTTATATTCTACAAACAGCATACACATATTTTTACCTTTGCCGGTGCCCATACTCTCTTTTGCTTTTGATTTTTCCCTCCTGTAACTAGACTCTCCACTTTTTCCCAATTTTGCCCATGTCTAGGGTTCCAAAAAATTAAACATTTTTCATATTCGTGTATAAGGGATAGACATTCTTCTGTATCCCAGTTCATACTGAAGATTATATTACTCTGGCAAAAATAATCCTGAGTCCTTATAACTGCGAAACTGACAACCTCACAAAACCCGTCCACACTGAGCATTCGGCGAACGCTTAATTTTTTTGAGCAATCCCATTTTACCAACAAATCCAGGGACATTATCGCCTACATTCGTTAATCTCTCATGCAAGCAAGGTTCTACTATATATTTTGCAGTCTCGTTTGGAGGGTTCTATTGGCTGGCAAATTTCTCAGACGCAGGCAGGTCTCGTAAAAGAACGCGGTACGCGTGAACAGATCTTAAACTTAAGACAGGTTATTGAAAAAGCCAGAGAGCATTATTTTCCCGTTTTTATCTGCTTTGTGGACTATTCTAAGGCGTTTGTTAGCGTAAAGTGGCCTAAACTGTGGGAAATCCTTATCTCCATGGGAGTCCCTTACCACTTAGTATTTCTCATACAGCAACTCTATGAGTCTAGCTCAGCTCGTGTAAGAATTGATGATAACCTGTCTGGTCAAACAGCAACCAGAAAAGGAGTATTGGACAACTGGAATGGCGGCATAACTATTGGCGGAAGCAAAATATCTAACTTAAGATTTTTTGACGATACAACCCTTATTGCTGCTTCTCAGGAAGAACTAGTAGCTCTATTGAACGTTTTAGAACAACACAGTGTAGCATATGGTCTTGGTATTAACTACAACAAGACCAAGGGCATTATCGTAGATAGAGAGCATAACAATCATCGAGAAATAAAGTCAATAGGCCGTTGTGAGGTAGTTCAAAGTTTTGTGTACCTCGGTTCTTTGATCGACAATTCAGGTAGCTGTGAGAATGAGATTCGACGGCGCATTCAACAGGCACGGGTGGCCATGACAAAGCTTACTAAAATATGGCGTGATCATAACATCACTAAAGCTACCAAAATGTCACTGGTTCAGTCTCTTGTGTTCTCCATATTTTTGTATGCCTCGGAAACTTGGACTGTTAAAAAGGCAGATCGAGCTCGCATAGATGCTTTTGAAATGTGGACGTGGAGGAGAATGCTGAGAATTCCTTATACCGCCCATCGAACTAAGGTTTGCATACTGGATGAGCTCGGTAATCCAAAGAGAATATCCTTCATTGTGTCAAAGAGAATGCTTACATTCTTCGGACATATTCACAGAAGCGATAATATGGAGAAACTTGTAGTTCAGGGTCACGCCCCGAGTGGGCGGCGCCGTGGCCGTTCCCCTACACGCTGGGTGGATACGACGAAACAGTTGCTAGATATGACTATCAAGAGCGCCACTGAACTGACAGTAAATCGCGAACGATGGCGAGCTATAGTTCTCAAAACTATTGATAATATCATGTCGGCAATACTATAGCTCCGACTTAATGCATTTTACGAGTTCATAACATGTCTGTTAAGACATTGTGACTATGATGATGATTTTACCGACAGCGCAACGCTCGGAAGTCATTCTGCTCGGGGAAACGTCCAAACTGGGGGAATTCGCGCTATTCGGTTTGTTCGTTCTATTCGTGCGGGCTAAAATGCTCAAATGTGGACGCCCCGTAAGAGGAATGCCAGGGATGTTACGATCATTAGCATATAATCTAAAGATGATGTGATATCTCGTTAGGTAGTACGGTCCTCATTAAAATATACAGCGATTACCAAACTACTACCTATAAACAAACAGCACGAATTATTTCATTACTTCACGGCTGGAGCGTGAGCTATGGGCAACACCTACTCTATGCCAATATTGATTTCTTGGTAAAATGGATATGATTAAATGTTTATACAGGCTATAGCCACAGCACACTAAACAACCAGCAGAATATCTCTGAGGATTTCCTATATAAAAATGGTTCCTACAGAACAGGGTACTTGCAGAGGTCGTGAAATCGCCTCGGGAATATACATAGCGTAAAGAAAACCGTATCAAGAAGCAATAGGAAACAAAAAACATGATTTTGCGGCCAAAAAAAGATGTTTGCAAAATAAAATAAGGGTATATTCAAATTTTTCCACGTGACCTAAAACAAGGGCTGACGTCACAGGTATCTTATCGATATCGACAATCGATACTGCTACAGCGCAGGTCAGTGAGATTCAACCGCAAACTATTTCTGATGTTGCCAAATTTCTTTTTAAATATTTACGTTAGCCATATATCAATAATTTATTTTACGAGCGTGTTTTGTTATATGGGTATACATATTCCCAAATGAAATGAGACCTCGTTTATCCTACTACAGCCGTAGTTCCCCATTGAGTAATGCTGCGAGATGCAAAATGCAAAACGAAATCATATCAGCTGTTCGAATGCAACCATATTTTCTTTGTGGTTTGCCAACTGCGCATTCGACTAGAGATGATCTGAATTCTTTAACAATGCGACTCAATTTATTGATGCTTAAACATATTTGAAACAGGCAATTAACACACTAGCATTTTCGTTTCAATACATTTTTATATCTGATAGGTATCACAGTTCATCCTGTTTGTGACCGAGATTCGCAACTAATCGAAGCCATCATTTTATTTCGGCGCATCCCATTATGAATGAATCCAAAGATTCTAATTTAAGCCCATCCCTACAAAGTGAATTAGTAATCTAACCTAACTTTTATTCTTTTGACTTTTGTACTTTTGTTGTGTACGTTATGCACGTGTTTGAGTTTGAGAGTAAATTTTCATGGTTATAATCTTATGACTTATGACTGTGTTTTGTGGCTATAATGATCAATGTCAAAATGTTAGGTTAGCACTGACTATCGATATCGAATATCAATACTTTACATCCCATCACTATACGATATCACTGACGTCAGAGGTTGTTTGCGCGGCATTTTCCGGCATTTGAAATAATTTTTAGAATGTCTCGCACAGCCGATTCCAAAAAACCAAATAAGTGATTTTGTCATGTTTACTAGGCTCAAAGGAACGCGTCAACGACATAATATTTTTTTCTGCAAGTACCCTATTTGCCTTGACGGCGCCATTATGGGTGAGAAGTCTGGGTAGGGATGCGAAAATAAAAAGTATCGATACCCGAGACCGATACCAAGTTTTTTGGCAAGCGTAGGGGTACACGCCAGTGAAGGTCCGTATGCTTCGTACAGAGAATCTTGTGCAATTGATTTCGCTCCCCAATAGTTAATTATTTTAGATACCGATAACCATTTTTTTTTCCAGGAGCCGTCCGACATTGCTGTCCCCGTCAATACTTAAGCCTTAAGGCCTATTGTATTATTGCTCCTCTCTTTTACAGTATTCACTCCAGCAATCTGGATCCCTGCATAAGTTTATGCAGTTTACCTACTGGTCCTGGTGCTGAGCCGTACTCCATTGGTTCTAGCTTGGTCTTCCCAAAGAGCTGTTGTCTCTTGTGATCTAGCGCTTCGCACTCACAGAGCACATGTAGGGCTGACTCGGTTCCTCTTCCACACAATCTGCAGTTGAGGTCTCCATTGTAGAGTCCCATTTTATTCAGGTGTTCCTTCAGGCCACAATGTCCTGTGAGGAGACCCGTCGTTATTCGGAGCTGATTTCTACTCAAGGAGAGCAGTGTTTCAGCTATCTTTTTGCATGGAGCTTTAATGAATGTTTTTCCATGAACACATCCTGGCAACAAGTTCCACTGCTCCTTGTGCTGATGTTTCACCCATTCTCCCACCTGGCGTCTGATTGTGCTTTTAGGCACCCCCAGGGCAGGTTCTGCTCCAATGTATAGGGCAGACGAGCCTAGTCTTGCTAGCTCGTCCGCTCTTTCATTGCCTCTTATACCTGAGTGTCCAGGCACCCACTCCAAAGTTACTTTGTTGTGTTCTGCCAGTCTTCCCAGTTCCTGTAAGCATTCCCAGACTAGAGCAGACGTAACTTTGGGCGCTTCTAGTGCCCTAAGTGTAGCCTGACTGTCTGTAAGTATTGCGATCCTCTTGTTTCTGTAGGATCGTTTATTATTGATCCTTGCACATTGCAGGATGGCGTACACCTCTGACTGAAATACCGAGGCGTATTTTCCTAGCGGAATGCTCTGTCTAGTTCCTCTTCCAAAGATTCCCGCTCCTGTGCCTTGCTCGGTCTTTGATCCATCTGTGTACCAGACTATTTCCCGATGCAGGTTGTTTACTTCACAGAGTTCTCGATCTCTTATTATAGTTTCGAATTTCTTGTTGAAGATGTATTTCGGAGTTATGTGGTCCTTTCTAGCATCCATTATGGTGTGCCCCACATATTCTGCGATTTGGTTGTGTCCAAGATCCTTGTAAATTCCTCTTGGTAGGGTTTGTAGTCTAGAGTAGCCCATTCTCGCCTCACCCATTATTACAATTTGCAACGGAGGGAGGTCCAGGATGGTCTCTAAGACTGCAGTGGGTGCGCTTTTCATTGCCCCTGTTATGGAAAGACAGGTAAGTCTTTGCACCTTGCTTAGTTCTGCTATAGCAGCTCGCTGTTTCATCTTTGGCCACCAGACCAAAGACGCATATGTAATCATGGGTCTCACCACCATTGTGTATGTCCAATGCACCATGGCTGGACTTAGACCCCATGTCTTACTATGCGAGCGCCTCGATAGCACTAATGCCATCTCGGCTCTTCCTTTGACTCTTTTAAGCTGAGGGTTCCAGGTTAGCTTAGAGTCTAGTACTACTCCTAAGTATTTAACCTCCCCTGACAGCTGTATTTGGCTACCCAGAAGTTGTAGAGGTCCTAGTCCCTCGACTTTTTTCCTTCTGGTAAAGGCAATTATGGACGTTTTGGAGGGGCTGACGTTCAGTCCCTCCTTATGGGTCCAGCTTGTGACAGCATTTAGAGCCCTTTGCATTTTGTCTCTAACCGTGCTGTTGAGTTTTCCTTGCTCTAGAATTACCAGATCGTCCGCATAACCTAGAGTTTTGTGTCCATCCTTGTCTAGAAGACTGATTAGCTCGTCAACAACGAGGTTCCAGAGTAATGGCGATAGTACGCCGCCTTGAGGGCATCCCCTCGTGATTCGAACCATCATAGTCTCTTCCATGATAGTTGTGTATACCAGTCTCCCTTTTAGCATGCAGTCAATCCACCTGCATATAGTGTCTTCGAGGCCTATTCTCCTCGAGGCTCTGGAGATGGAGTTTAGGGCCGTATTGTCAAAGGCTCCTTGTATATCTAAGAAGGTGCAGAGTAGCACCTCTTTGTTTTCCAGTGCATATTCAGCCGCCTGTACTAGCTGATGTAGCGCTGTTTCTGTTGATTTTCCTGCTATGTATGCATACTGGTCTAAATGTAGTGGTCTGTCAACCAGAACATTATCCCTAATATGTCTGTCTAGCAGTTTTTCTAAGGTCTTCAGTACGAAGGACATCAGACTTATTGGTCGAAGTGACTTTGCATTTCCCTGTCCAATTCTTCCAGGTTTGGGTACAAATATCACCTTTATGAGTCTCCATGGCTTCGGCACATGACCTAGCGCTAAGCTAGCTCTTAAAATTGTGCTGAGTCTTCTAACAAGGAGGTCTGAGGCCTCCTGCAGAAGAACCGGATATATGCCGTCTGGTCCTGGAGATTTGTATGGGTCAAAAGAATTTATGGCCCATTTTGTTTCCTCCAGATCAACCACGGATTTCGCTAGCCTCCAATCATCCCACCCCGCCCTCCTTAGAGGGTCAAGTGGTTCTGTCATGTAGTCCTCAGGTTTTAAATCCGTTATTGTTGACTCTGGGAAGTGTACCTTAAGCAGCTCTTTGAGTGTTTCTTCTGCGGTTGTTGTAAATACACCAGTATCTGTTCTTAGTGTATTTATTGAGCTGTGCGGTTCACACCATACACCATAAAAAAGTATAGATACCAGTTTGGAATCGCTCAAAAGATATCGATGACAAAAATACTCGATTAATTAATGTAAATTTTTTAGCAATATTTTGCTTGTTGTTTTTTATGTTTTTTTTTTACTTCTGTGTCATCGGCATCGACTACTTTGGTCATTAGCCTCGTGTTCTGTGTAGGCTTTCTTACTGTTTCCCGGCGCCACTTAGGAACAGCACTGTTAATTAGAAGCCAACAGTGAATGCTCAGGTGGGGATTCTCGCTGAGCTTTTTGTTTCGATATTTATTTTTGGTTGAAAAAACCAGAAATAAATTTCCGCCTCTAACGAGAATCGAACCCGGGACCTTCCGGTCACGAGCCCTCGACCCTAACCACTGGGCCAACCCACCCCCCTTTTTATGTTGTTATTCAAATAATATAAAATAGAAAATATACAGGGTGTCCCACGACGATTAATACACTCAATATATCGGAACTGGCCAGTAGTAGCGAATTATAATTTTGGGGGTGTAAATAAGAGCAAATATAGTAGCTTTTCTTATTATTGTGTCACCCAATGAGGTATTTGTTTTTGGTCACGTGACGTCCGATTCAAAATTTTTAATGGGACACCCTGTATATTTGTGACTTTTTATATTTCTCCCGATAAAACAATTCCAACAAACTAGCACACTTGGCGTTTAAAGTGATTTAACCTATACATGTTATAATCAATGGTAGTGGTACCATCCTTTAAGTACCTGTAGCTCTTGAATAAATAACTTTAGACCCCAAGTTTGCTAGTTTGTTGGAACTGTTTTATCGGGAGGAACACAAGAAGTCACAAATATACAGGGTGTCCCATTAAAAATTTTGAATCGAGCGTCACGTGATCAAAAACAAATACCTCATTGTGTGACACAGTAATAAGAAGGGATACTGAATTTGCTCTAATTTACACCCCCAAAATTATAATTCGCTACTACTGCCCAGTTCCGATATATTGCTTGTCTTAATCGTCGTGGGACACCCTGTGTATACTTGATATTTTGCAAAAAACTTAGGAACCTCCTGTAATTGGGATTAAGAAACTTTATTAATTTAAATATAGGGAAGAATATCAGTAGCTATCAGTAATAGGATCTACTGAATTCCAGAAACAAAAAGCAGTTTAAAATGGCATAAAATATCATCAATAGGCTTTTATAGAATTTAGCTCAAAAGCGTGCTGGCTGATCAGCTGTTATATATCAAATCGGTTAAGTCATCTCAATCGATCCGTAAAAATAGTGCCTGTACATTTTTGAGTACATATTTTATTTGTAGGTTACAAGTACGTACCTTACGGGATCATTCGAAAACTTAAGAAAATGTGTACAGTTATAGTACTTATTACTGCAATGTTTGGCAGCACACAGCATTATTGTTTATCCTTTCTAAAGATCATACACTATCAACACAGTGCATATAAAATCTCACAGCGTACGCCCATGCATTTTATCTCAGCAATGAGCAAATACGAGCGTCGACCTTGCGACAATGATGTCCAACGACGTATATGCCTCTTTTGACAGATACTCACACAAAATGGCGGGATGCGCGTATGATTGCCGCCAACCTGAGATAGTCTGCTGAAACGTCAAACGCTAACTCGAACGATGTACGGTATTAACTTTAGTTATTATCTATTTGACTCGTACTATTTATTGTTGTGGGCGTAGATAAAGTATAATATTTAACTCGCGGTATATAGTAATAACTCACATATTGATTCACACTATTCGCCTACGGCTCGTACTGCAAACATCAACTCACGAGTTTTTAACCTTATTACCACTCGTTAAATAATATACTATCTAAGGTACTTTTTTCCCTTTAGGTCATCGTGATCTTGGTTAGACACTAAAATGCGTCCGTAAAGTAAATCAATTGTGTTGTGCCATAATGCCTTGATTAAAAAAGCCACCTTTATGGGTAAGACTACTTCTTGGTTAGCATCAAACTCATGGCAAGGTTAATTTTTTTTGTAGGATTAATCTCGGAGGCATTTTTCTGGGCAAGACCATTATGTCTTGATTAAGAATCAACTTCTCGGCAAACTCACCAACTTCAACTTCCTTTCTGTGAAGAGCCAACTTATTGACATGAGGTGAGACGCTACTTCTCGGCAGGGCTGACACCTTAAGGTCAAGAGGCTTCGTATGCAGAAGGAAGAAGCTTCGACTCATATAAAAGTTTTTTCAAGTGTCAGAAAACTGTACTGCAATTTATATGTGTCAGAAATAAATCTTTGTCAAATTGTTATCATGTGTTTTCACTTCTGGACAGCTCACACACCCACATGCCCTAATCTCATGCAATATGTCTCAGCTGCCGGTTGCTATGAGCAATATATTGATTGGAGGCTCAGTGACCTAATGCTTATCAATCATTTATATGTATTACATGATAAGGAATAAAAAGAAGACTAGATAAGCGTTCCGTTTTCACTGAATAACTGTCTATTAAAAAACATAGGCTGCTGGATACTAATCTTGCTAGTAACACTCATTGAACTGTTTTCTTAGATAATGTGGAAAAGAAACTCAGTTCCCAGAAAAAAGAAAGGATGAAATGAGCACTGCAATACCAAGAGGAATTCTCAGTTGAAGTGCGCTCTTGTATACATATTAACAATCATAGCGAAATCAGATAAAAGAGCAGCCTACGTTTGCATATTCTGTGTGGAAAACAAACACGCGAGAGAAAAAAGCAATTAGCAAGTTTTAATTTTTAGCTGCAGCTTTGCATAAAGAAGCAAAAAACAACACTCACGCTAAAAACAGTTCATAGCAATCCACACTACTAAATGCACACAGTCCAGTGATCTTGGATACAAAATCGCATTATTTTTTTCCAACTTGTCGTTAATAGTTTTTTATCTATACCTATATTACTGATCTCAGGGCATCTCAAAAGCTCAGTAAATCATTCCAAGAAATGTCTTTCTCAACACGTAAGTGATATTTATCTATTCCCTGAGATATGAATATTACATGAAAGATGTGTTTTGAAATTCTATGACATTGTATAGATTAAATAGACTCATAGCATGGTGTGAGAGAGGTAAGTCAAAGAATTACTGTCTAAGATGTAAAATAGATGAAGTCAAATTGATAGAACCTTAAACAAAACAACGATAAATACAATGAATACGAATGAAACTACATCATCTCACCTTTGATCGTTATCACTTCTCTCATTGGCTTCTTCTTAAGACTTTTTAACGACCTGTTAAAGCACCTCAAGTTGCCTAGTCTGATAGTCTGTGATTTTTCATTCTGAAGAGATATACCTTACCTAGAGGAGGCAATCAAAGGATGTTTGTGCACATAAACTTCCCGACATAATCTTCCCCAGTCCTTAAATGATACTCTTGGTGTAATTTCCAGTAAAAACACCTCAATTTTTATTGGAAAATGTTCAAATTGTCGGAATAGAAAACTTTTATAAGAACTTGAAAGTCACACACTACCCGCCATGTTGAAATACAATAATAGAGGATTTAGTATTTTCCAACTTTGCTGTTTACTCATTTTTCTACCTTTATACATTTGTTCGACTGGTTCCTCTGTTCCAGCTGTAGGAACAAGAAGTAGTGTTATTTAATGAGTATAAAAAGTTCAGGATGTCGTTGTGAATATCTGGGTATCATAAAAGCCTGATCGATTCACATTGTCACTACTAGCTGTAATCCAACGAACTCGCCTTGCTGTTTTGCTGGAAATGTCAGACTAGTAACTCGTCATAGATATAGATATCGATTTCGTGACCTGTTACTATAAATAAAGTTATTGCAAATAGATAGGTCAAACTGTCAGAAATACAATGTTATTATCACAAAATTCTAAAAACCGCTATAATAGTGGAAACACTCACTCATAATAATAAGTGGCAAGTAGAACTAGTACTGAAGAGAACAAGCCAAGCAGCCTCTTTGACTCTTCTGTTGACCCCGCAGAACCAGCAGTAAAAGATCTTCGTGACCTTCTGGAGAACTTCTTGTTTACGAACCTACCAGAGCTCGCTGTGATGATAAGTATGTTCCACCAGTTTACTGTTAACTGAGTACAGTGGTTTATCTTCAAACTCAAACGTGCGAACCCTAAAGCTGCGGTACATAGCGCATCTGCTGAGGAAGTAAGCCTTTCTCCCAGATTGAGTGTTTTACCACTTTTATGCGCGATACCTGTCAGCTCAGCCAGCAATGACCAACAAAAAGGAATTGGGCCTTCTTTCAAAAGCCGTAGCTTACAGCCCTTATCCGGGCCTGTTATAAATATGTATGCTTTGCTATAGTCATCTGTCCTTAACCAGTTCTTGCCAGTAAGCCTAATAATCCGTGGCAACATTGACCTGGGCCTACTAATTCCTATCGTGAGTTTAGGGCTGTCACAAGAGGATTTAGCCTCTATCCTAGACAGGTGATCCTCCCTCTCATTAACCGGTACTATATGTCCAAGGACCCACAAAAAAGTAACATCCTCGGTGCGAGCTTTGAAAGTCAGCAAAGCATTCATGAGCCAGAGCTGATTTAGCCCTCGGATATCCTATCGCTATCAGAACTGCTTTATCCATTGCTCACTGTCAGGGAATCCTCCTTTTTTAGAATTACAGAGCAGCAAGTCCAAAAGTTCCTCCAGAGGTCTTCTCTAAGCTCGCCACCAAACTAAGTGTCCATACGGAATTTTGGACCTGAGAGGCACTATGTGTATTACTGAGAACGAATAAAGTTTAGAACTTTTGGCTCAAGCCCCAGGTCCTACCAAAGACAATGCATAGCTGCTAAATGATAGGTATTAACTTTTTGTAAACATGGTCGCCATGTGAGTCTACTGTCAAAACCACTCTTCAGGCAAGGTGTGCTTTGCACACGTTCTGTAATCAGATGAGGGAACAGGTATGACTCTTATAAGGTTAGTCTTAGATAGTCGTCCTAATGTGACCAAACTATAGTTTTGTGTAAAGCTTTACAGAGGTGTACAAGTCTTTTCGCTGCGACACTGAAGTGCAATTTAGTGACTCTGAACACGTACCAACCCGTTCTCAAAAGGAAGCAGTGTGGGAATATATACTGTTTTTAATCCCAGCTTCCCTTTGTTTCTGCTCTCGATTAATATTTCAACTGATATCCACCATGTGGAGTACGCTGCATTATCAATTTTTCCGTGGCTTTGATAAAACTCTCATCGTCATTTTATTACCCTACGTTTTCTCGACCTTTTTCGGTGCTTTATTGCTAGAACCTGCATCGGTAGTGATACTCGATATAGTATATGCACTAGTGTCGCTGGTGAGATCGTAGTAAGGACTTTTTTGAGGATGCATCCCAGGTCAAATTTGTATACTATCTACACGAGTAACAATAAGACATTATAAAATTATAGGTTACATTAAAGAGTAGCAATTTCATCTGAAACCAACCACAGACGACGTCGTTTCACTTTTATTAAAGCTCGTCAGTGTGATTCAGGTCTCAGGCCAATAAATGAAATTGCCTGTTAGTGCCTAGCTAGCAAAACTCGTACGAGTAGTAGCAACATATAGATATTGGGAAGCAGTACTTTAAAAAAGTATTGGTTCGCCATCTGTCTACCAAAGTCGGAACCTGAGCGTTTAATCTGAGGAACCGAGCACTGTTTATGTGACCCATTTAAAAGCATCAGGTATAGGGACCTGCGGATACTACAACAAACAGACTCTTTTTTATGGAACACTCATTTAACACTCTAGACATTCGGTTTATGCTAAAAAGCAACTTAACTCAATCAGTAGATAGATGGCGAACCAATACTTTTTTAAAGTACTGCTTCCCAATATCTATATGTTGCTACTACTATAGGTTACAGTCAGCGAGTGTTCCGACAGAGTGTGGCATGAGGGACTTCTGGTCAAGCTCGCCACTTATGGACTACCACCTGGCCTGCGCCAGTGGCTGAATAGCTATTTGAACGACCAATCTCTGATGAAGTCGAAAGCTGTTCATCAGGCATATTTTCAATAAACGCCGGTATTCCTCAAGGTCTGTCCTATCCCCTACTCTGTTTCTGCTCTACATCAAAGAGCTGCTGGAAATAACATCCAATCCAATCAGGAACTTAATACCGTGCATGGAGCAGGCAAGCTATATCATCCCAGGAGACGGTACGTCGGCGACAGCAACGACAATTGTCGAGTGGAGATTAGTAAATGAAGTACAATTTAACGTACAGAAAACTCAGGCAACAGCATTGACAAAGAAGTCTCACGTTGGCTTACCAACTGTGGAAATGGAGGGTCAACCAATAGTCGAGTCAGTAATATGTCCGCGCACGACCACGTCGTCAGTATTGCTGAAACGGCATCCCAGAAGTTTGGAGTTTTGTTGCGCTGTAGGAAGTTAGTATTGCCCCCGTGTGTTGGAATGCGCTCCGAAGCTCTCTCTGAAGCTTCTGGACACTATTTAGAAGAGAACAATAATTAGGCTTATCGATTCGCCCAACCTCACAAAAGACGTCCACAGCCTGGAACATCGAAGGAGGGTGGCCGACGACCTGACCCTGTTTTACAGATACTATCACGGAAGTTGTTCGAGTAAGCTCTCCCAGGTAATAACACCAAAGGCCGTCCGAACGAGGAACACTAGAGAGGCTCTGCGAGAGCTCATCCTCACCAGGTAGAGGTCCCTACTCCCCGAACCAATCACCTCCAGGCATTCCTTCTTTTGGAGAGCTTCGACGCTGTGGAATGAGCTGCCGGCTACAACCTGTACCGTTTAAAATATAACGTGCACCGACACTTATCCTCTCGCAGCACTTCCACTATAGGATTTCAGACTTTGCGGGATGCTGACCATAAGAAAGCGGGCATAAAATTGAACAAAATTAAGCAGGTGAGAAGGATCGCTTTGTATCTTGTATCATCCATCCACCGACTGGTGGTTTATCTGATTTCGATGCATTTTTAGTTTATCAAAATACGCTACTTAGCTACACAAAAAACTAAATATATAAATTGGAATGTCTGACCCGAAAAACGATAATAAATAGTAAAGGTTTTGTAAACAGCTGTTGTTTATACTAAGCTTTCAGTGAAACTGTACTTCAGTAGTAATATACACTCGAGAACCATATAATACTCTATCTATGTCTGACAAAAGCAAGTTTTCATTTCCAACACTGCACATGATATCCTTAATTTCAAGTCAATGTATATAATTTAGGAGTTAGGATAAATAAGCAAATTCGAGATCAAAAATGTTCGAGAATACTTTCCACCAACTATCCTCCTCTTGTATAATGCATTGCCTCATATATCCTAATATACTATATTTAATACAGTCCAGAGATGACAAATGCGAGTATTCGGTGATATTACCTTGACTCGCCACCTCCAGCCTATTTCTTATTGGAATGTGGTTGATGACCATTTAATAATATCAGAGCTGGAGTTGCTCATATAGGGTAACCTTCCCAATTGCGCCACTCCAAGCTCGTTGACTTGAATTTGAAGCAATACCTTTTTTGAGGTTTATTTCATCTTATCACAAAGAACTATTTGTCTGATTGACTGGCCTTGACCGTTAACCAGTCTGTAACTCAGAAGTACTTTTTCAATGCATGTTCACAATTAAAAAGTCTTTAAGGCTTTCCAAAATTAATTGAGTGACCTTGACCTTCCCGATATCTCGAAAGCACTACTCTATTTTTATGAAATTCATATTAGGTGGTAAATAATGAATAGTTATCCATTAGTCGCAGGGAATAAGATCAACAACGAACAATATAATTAAATCAATCTTGGTCTTGGAGCATTTTAATAGCCTCAAGTGTTAATAAAATGGTTAGAGGTTAAATTGTGATACAAACAAATCAGTACTATAGAAACAGGTTGTATTGGCTCATAAACATTTTACTCTGCACGTATCCTTGTATTTTTTACGGTGAAGTATCCTATAAGGGAAGAGTGGGGGTCAAGCGGCAGGCGCCCTTTTGAGGTGGGAGGGCCACTCTGGTATACAAACGGCACACTCACGACGAAAGATGGAGTCGCGAGCCAAAAGCAAAGCTTTTCCTCTCTCTTGGAGGACACACCACTTTCTCTTATATTCACGAAATTCAGGGATCTAGGAAGCGAATTCCTATCTGCTCTGACAGCTAGGTAGCATTGAAAGCATTGAGTCCTTGAGTTATATAGTAGACTACCCCCGTATTTAGCCATTAGGATGTTTACTTAGGATAAACATTACTCTATTATAAATTCTTGTTTGTGCCCTTAAGGCAGTAGTTGTTTGGTAGTCTTGCTGCCCGAAGTATCTCATGTAATTTTAGGTTTTATAATAAAAGTGTCCAATCAAGCATTTGTTTAGTCTTTTTTAAAATGCTAAACTGAAGTGCGTGAACCATAATTGGCTCAGCTAACCGCAGTAGGGTAAGAAGACTGAAGAACAAGAAAACCTCGCAAAGGAAGTTCATCAGGTTGGTTTCAACCATTTACTTCTGGACCTCGGACGTCGAAACCGACGGAGCTACATTTTTGGATAACGTTAGTATTTAAAGTTATTTGCCAAAAGTTACATTTTTGGAATTAGTTTAGAATAGAATAGACTTCCTTTTTTCTTCTTTTTTTAAACAGAAAATTTTTACTTTTCCCTTATTACGCGCTGCAAAAAGAAGCTTATATTATTTACTTTTTACCTTTTGATTACACTTTTTTACAATTATGTTGACTTTTGTGCATTTTTTTTTGTTATCTCATTAGACATTGATACGTTTCACATAACTACCCTTTCGCAAGAGACAATATCTCATTCATATTTTATGCCAGATTCTGACCCAACTGTAAACTCCGTTATAGAACTTCTAGGAAAAATATCTTTACATCAGCAAAACCAGTCAATTCCATCAGTTCCAAGCATTACTGCTGCTAAAGCAAATTCAGAAATTTTGCCAATTTTCGACGGCGATATTCAGCAATTAGAAGCTTTTATTTTTAGATGTGATAAATTTTTTAATACGTATGGTAGATCTAGCGATAATGGTTTAAATGATTTTGTTTTTAATGCAATTTGTTCAAGATTAAGAGGCAATGTCTGTAATTTCCTGATGTGTATACCAGACCTCACAACCTGGCCACAAGTCAACAGTACTTTAAGAGAGCATTTTGGGAACAAAGTAGATAGACAAACCCTTACTATACAATTCTTGCAACTTCCAAATATCGTAATGAAACCATATTAGACTTTCTGGAAAGACTCAAGCTTATTAAATCCAGAGTCGAAGTTAAAATCCAGACAGATACTTCCCTCACCACTGACCAAAAATCCCTAATCATAAGCCAAAATGAACTAAACGTATTAGACGTATTAACATCTAACTGTGACGACAAATTACTGCTCGACATTCAGCAACCATCAGCTTCCAATGTAGTGACACGACATCTTCATAACGAAATGCGAATTAACGCATTGACCAACAGACAGAACTTCAGACATAACCTACAACTGTTTGCGCTCTTAAGGCAGTAGTTGTTTAGTAGTCTTGCTGCCCGAAGCATCTCACGTAATTTAAAGTTGTTTAGTCTTTTTTAAAAAGCTAAACTGAAGTGCATGAACCACAATTCTTGTAGGTTTACTTCAAGGCTGCAATGTAGAAATGTCTTGGAGTACATTTCGGCAAGACATCAGGTGTACTTATGTGAGTGCCGAGTCATGGTGGAGTTTGCAAAATGAAACGGCGGACGCACTCGCGAGATTAGGGCCGAGAAATAATTTCCTAGCTCCTGAGCTGCCTGTGGATCTAGCAGCAGGCATCGTTAGAAAGAAAATGGAGATGTGGTTGTAAATTCAACATCTTTTGAGATCTAGAAGAATCTCTTGACATTTCCGTCAACCTAGAGTGCTCACTTTAGGACATCTGGCTAAGGTGAGGCACTTCTCTCTCTCTCTCTCTCATTCGACAGAAGCCATCTGAGCTTGCTTGTGGGCCTACTATCTGACCATTACCCCCTCAGATTTATTTATTTATTAGCACACTGGGATGTGCAACAAAGTTTCAAACAAAAATCAAACGAGGGAAGTCACTTGTATGCGATCCGGGTTTCAAGCGTTCTAACGTGTCCATGCTTTGACGAGAAGGAGAAATCCTAGGCGCACTTTTTATGTCGCTGTTATGCCTTTGGATATCACAGCCAGACTAGACTAGGTTCAAGACATAAGAAGGGCCATCCTCACCTTTAGGATGAGGGCTGAACTTGGGAACTAAGGTACGAAAAGGTGAAGAAGGGCCCGCTTTTAGGCCTATACACATTTTAATCATTCATTCACCTCTGTATTTTTGAAACCCACCCAAACATCTCTGCTTTCAGAAAAAAATGGGTATACTCTTTAATAAATGTGAGCCTACATCTTTTTCTACACATTTTACATACTTTGACATGATCACCTACTACTAATGTGGCAAGAACAGTACTCCTATGGTTTTTTTCGTTCCATTGGCACCTTTCACACATCAGGGGTACAACGAGAACTCTCTCACTGCTAGTTATTCGCTTTTAGTCCCTCTCAAAGTATTTAATTCCTGGTTCTTGGGTTTTTAACCCGGCGTAGTTTAGCGTTAAAGCTTGACGTTTCGCCACCACGAGCTAAACGACGCCGGCCTAAAAATCCAAGAACCACAAATTCATTGGACGATGGCCGCGAAAGCCTTACACAATATATTTAATTCCTTTTAATAAAGGTTAGGGAGTCTGAGGAAGTTCACGATATGGAAAAATAGAGGGCTCCTGCTCCACAAGCTTATTTATGCCACTTGAGTTAACAACCTTTTATATGCGTAACCTGTAACAATTTGTATTGAGATAAATTTACACGGAAACTGTCAAGAACGATTTCTATCCTGGTACAACACACTGAAATTGTTTGTTTACTCTCTCTATGCTATGTACTCTGAGGTGGGTCGTGTTCCGCAATCAACCACCTGCACTTTCCTAACTAAATGCCGAAAACAGAGCAAATTGACTAACCTGACATCACCGGAGCGAAGACAAGTATTAGCGTCCACAGTTTGAGGAGTTCCCAGCAACTTAGAGGCGGTCGCACTTTCCAAACTTCGCTCATATTTCAAAAGTGTTATGCACTCCGGCTTCGCAGCGACATGCTTATCGGAATATTAAGGCGCGGCACTCCGTTGACGGGCGCCCTGGAGCTGCAGGATGCCCGGGCAGGACGGTCGAAGCTCTTCCTGGAATTTCATGGACATCGGCTAATTAATAGCATGAAAGTCAAATTAATAGTAAATTTAGCTGTTGCCAGTAAATACATGTACAAAATTCAATATAATATTATTATATTATAGTTCCAAAAAAATTAATTTATTATGAATGGAGTGGTGGCGGATGACTATAGTGACTATAGGGTCTTCAAGAACACAGAATGTTCCACCCAACTTTTTGATAACAGGGTGTCTCCTACCATTAATTAATGGTATACAGTAAAACTACGTATTCTTTGTGTAAAAATATTGGGATGTAACTAAACTTACATCAGTGCAAAAGTTAATAATAACCGAAAGTATATTTTTTTCAATGGTACTAATTTCGTTTGACTAATAATTCATCAACAGAATGACTTAATGGCACGAAATTAGGAACTTGGGGGTTTCTTGAGGCAAGAAATTTAAGTCAGCAGTTAGTTCGAATGCCACTTGTAGAGGGCGGCACTTATATTATGGGTAATGATGGAACCTTTTTTGAAGCACTTTTACGTGAAAAAGGTGTACTTTGTAAATGTCGCTCCGAGTGACCGTTTTCCAGATATCTGCTTATTACAGTCAAATTTCAAAATGTAAATTTTGTGTTGAAGTAGGCTGTGGTTGAATCAGATCTTCGGTTTTTGAAATCATTTATAATATGTACCTAACGTTGCACGTAAAAATCTCTCATCGCAATCGCAATATCTTTACACAAAGGATCTGCAGTTTTGCTGTGTACCATTACTTATTAAACACACTGTATATTTTGGTTCCTTGAGACCCTATCCTCATATAAAGGTTGATTAACGCAGTACTTCCCACACATTAGGGTGATATCAGTTTATTACTTTCCCATAGCATGAAGCTATAGTCTGATATCCCCTTGCAATCAAATCATCGCTCACCCGCCCGTAAAAAAATGTAAATATGAATGAATACAAGTTTTCCAGTCCTCCAGCCCCCCCCCCCTCTAACCGAACCAATTTCAGCCCCACCCAAAAAAAAGGTAGAAAATGACAAAGTTTCATTAAAATCAACTCAATAGTTTTCACGTTAGACAATACACAACGATCTAAAGCAATACCCGTATGTTTACATCAGAAAACTCTAATAATTCATCAACAGAATGACTTAATGGCACGAAATTAGGAACTTGGGGGTTTCTTGAGGCAAGAAATTTAAGTCAGCAGTTAGTTCGAATGCCACTTGTAGAGGGCGGCACTTATATTATGGGTAATGATGGAACCTTTTTTGAAGCACTTTTACGTGAAAAAGGTGTACTTTGTAAATGTCGCTCCGAGTGACCGTTTTCCAGATATCTGCTTATTACAGTCAAATTTCAAAATGTAAATTTGGTGTTGAAGTAGGCTGTGGTTGAATCAGATCTTCGGTTTTTGAAATCATTTATAATATGTACCTAACGTTGCACGTAAAAATCTCTCATCGCAATCGCAATATCTTTACACAAAGGATCTGCAGTTTTGCTGTGTACCATTACTTATTAAACACACTGTATATTTTGGTTCCTTGAGACCCTATCCTCATATAAAGGTTGATTAACGCAGTACTTCCCACACATTAGGGTGATATCAGTTTATTACTTTCCCATAGCATGAAGCTATAGTCTGATATCCCCTTGCAATCAAATCATCGCTCACCCGCCCGTAAAAAAATGTAAATATGAATGAATACAAGTTTTCCAGTCCTCCAGCCCCCCCCCCCCCCCCTCTAACCGAACCAATTTCAGCCCCACCCAAAAAAAAGGTAGAAAATGACAAAATTTCATTAAAATCAACTCAATAGTTCTCACGTTAGACAATACACAACGATCTAAAGCAATACCCGTATGTTTACATCAGAAAACTCTAAGTCTCTTGGTTTCAGTAATAAGCTAGCCTATATTCGTATGGACCAGTGTCATTATCCTGGATAGCCTGGATGAATACAACAAATTTTTTAAAATTATCCTATATGAAACGGAGTTTAAGGAATATTTAATTTTTTTTTTTTGTTTTTTGTTAATTACTCCGCCGCCCATGCACTGATTTTTAAAATTACAGCAGCATTACCTACCCCACAGGATATCGCTACCCAAATTTCATTACAATCCATGCAGCGGTTACTGGATTACGAGGCTAGAAAGAAGTCAACAGACAGACTGACAGACAAACAGAACATACGGAAATCAGTGACGTAGATTTTCGTTATGTAGATGTCGTCATCATCATCACAGTCACAATGTCTTAACAGACATGTTGTGAACTCGTAAAATGCATTAAGTCGGAGCTAGAGTATTGCCGACACGAATATTATCAATAGTTTTGAGAACTGTAGCTCGCCATCGTTCGCGATTTACTGTCAGTTCAGTGGCGCTATTGATACTCATATGTAGCAACCGTTTCGTCGTATCCACCCAGCGTGTCGGGGAACGGCCACGGCGCCGCCCACTCGGGGCGTGAACCTGAACTAGTTGCTCCATATTATCGCTTCTGTGAATATGTCCGAAGAATGTAAGCATTCTCATCGACACAATGGAGGATAGTCTCTTTGGATTACCGAGCTCATCCAGTATGGAAACATTAGTTCGATGGGCGGTATAAGGAATTCTCAGCATTCTCCTCCACGTCCACATTTCAAAAGCATCTATGCGAGCTCGATCTGCCTTTTTAACAGTCCAAGTTTCCGGGGCATACAAAAATATGGAAAACACAAGAGACTGAACCAGTGACATTTTGGTAGCTTTATTGATGTTATGGTCACGCCATATTTTAGTCATGGCCACCCATGCCTGTTGAATGCGCCGTAGAATCTCATTCTCATAGCTACCTGAATTGTCGATCAAAGAACCGAGGTATACAAAACTTTGAACTACCTCATAACGGCCTATTGATTTTATTTCTCGATGATTGTCATGCTCTCTATCTACGATAATAACCTTGGTCTTGTTGTGGTTAATACCAAGACCATATGCTGCACTGTGGTGTTCTAAAACGTTCAATAGAGCTACTAGTTCTTCCTGAGAAGCATCAATAAGGGTGTATCGTCAGCAAACCTTAAGTTAGATATTTTGCTTCCGCCAGTTAGTTATACCTCCATTCCAGTTGTCCAATACCTGTCTCATCACAAATTCGGAGTAAATGTTAAATAACATCGGAGATAATATGCATCCCTGACGAACTCCTTTTCTGGTTGCTGTTTGGCCACATGTTACCCTCAATTCTACACAAGCTGAGCTACAATCATATAGTTGCTGTATGAGAAATACTAAGTGGTAAGGGGCTCCCATGGAGATAAGGATCTCCCACAGTTTAGGCCACTTTACGTTATCAAACGCATTAGAATAGTCCACAAAGCAGATAAAAACGAGAAAGTAATGCTCTCTGGCTTTTTCAATAATCTGTCTTAAGTTTAAGATCTGTTCACGCGTACCGCGTCCTTTTTCGAAACCCGCCTGCGCCTGAGAAATTTGCCAGCCAATAAAGCCCTCCAAACGAGACTGTAAAATATATAGTAGAACCTTGCTTGCATAAGAGATTAACGAAAGTAGGCGATAATTGTCTGGATTTGTTGGATATCCATTCATTTGGCCAAACACCGGAGGACCAGACCCTCTTACAAATATTATATAAAAGAGAGATCCCCAAGCATTTTAATGTTTCGGCAGAAATAGCATCAATGCCTGTAGCTCTATTAGTTTTTAACTTGTTGAGGGCATGTTCCACTTCAGACAAAAGAATATCAGATTCATATTCAAAATCCAAAGAGGTTATATTTCAATTATATTCAATTATATTTCACTCATATTTGCGAGCTTAATAATGAATTTTAACAAATCAATAAGCAAAGAAAATGTCAGAAATAATCCTACCGGTTCATTTTTCATTCCACTTTGAATTCAATTAAAGCCTTCCATTGTATCTCTCGGTAAAGTATAATTTGGGTATAGCCGATAAAAAAGTGGTTTGTTTGCGCAGGGCAGGTGACAGCGACACCCTCTTAATCCCTGCCGTACGTCAGGGTTCACACACATAGACAAAGAGACCGGGGAAATCGGCCCCATAAACAGAATTACGACCGGACTGAATTTTTCCATGGACCTCTAGGGCCATTATGACGCTGGCCGAACAATAGCCCGCTCAACCCCCCGGTGATGTGCGTTTAATTTCTATAATGTTACGCATCCCCTGCCTGCGGGTTCGAGCGCTAATTGGAGATGGCTATCGTGCCTGAAACGTCACCTAGCATCATCGGCAATCGGCTTAGCCGTATAGATATTGGTCCAGTGAAATCGAAACTAACTACCTAAAACTCTAAGGCCCGCTTTTATCAACACGCATATTTAACAAAGAGTTTGACAAAGCTTTTCTATTGGATGTTATTTAGCAAAAGCTTTCTATTGGGCATTGAAGGCTATGTTAATAAGTATCATCCAATAGTATTTTATCAGTATTGAAAACAAAACGTCAAAGCTGGATGACACTTTTGTGAAAAATATTTTAGAATGCATGGACCAAAATCATAGCAGGATATCAGAACAAAGAGATTGATTTGCAAATTAATGCCACATTTTTCATGTTTACATTATAATTATAACAAGTACCTAGTTTCAATCACAGCAACTACCTTATTTAATAATTACAAATCCCACCTCCGTCAGTCAGATGGACTTTAGAAAAAAAATACATACTTTTATGAAGAATCAATCTTTCATTTATTGGATGCATGTTTGTTACAGACCTTCTTATACTTCTCATAGAAATATTCACAGAGAACCTAAAGGTGCAGCGTATATAAAATTAGGTTATACATAGCTGAATAGTGATCTTTGCCGTTCTGGATAGGCAATCAGTAATGCACATGCACGCTTGGAAAATAGCTTGCCTAACAGTTAAATCGTTTGGCTTAGACCTCACACAAGGCATAGCCTTCGAGGTAGCTGGATTTGTATAAAGAATACAAATAAATAAATAAAATAAAAAAAACATTTGAAATGTAACAAAATGTTATTATTACCCCTTTTAACTATAAAACAAAAATATATTGCATGTATTTATAATTATTATCGATAGTAAATTATTGTTTTATCCAAATAATGCAGTGAGTGAATTTCTTGCCATCACATCATTTGATACAGCATGAAACCAGTGATCAAATGTACCGCTTCTCTGGAATCTGATTGGTTGAGATTAGCAATTGCTAAACTTTTTGTTAAGCAAGAAAATGCAATTTTCACCCATTTAGGATGGAAAATCAGACTGGAAAAGGTACTAGATGGTTTACAATGGTCGATTGTATATAAAGTATGTCATTTTTGAGCTTTTTTAGGTCAACTTCAAGAGAAATCATTAATTTTCAGAGTACTTTGACAGATGCATGTTCTTGAAAGGGCTGCTCTGATTGGTCAAAGTCTTTGTTAAAATACGCATGTTGATAAAATCGGGCCTAAAGTTTATATACAAGGTTTCTAAGTTGGGACTTTTCTTCATAGGGCATATAGTACTCGCAAAGCAGTGATTTTTCTCAGTAACATATAATAACCAAAATACTGAATGTTTAGGGATACGAAGATACTGACCGATAATGAAATCCTCATTTCTAATTCCGTTCCTGTGCTATTAGATCAAAACAGAACCACAAAACAAAAAGGCCAGTTTACATAGGAGCAAAAAATGAAAAACTCAGTTTACTATGGAGCACAGATATAAGTAGCAGTGCGCATTAGACGTCACTTGAGCTGTTGACGTGCTACATCGGACTTAGCGAGTGTATGCTGATCATCTCCCTGACCATATTCACCCTGCGCCCCGTCGATTTATCTATCTCGTGCAAAGATATGGAGGCTCACACACTATTTGTATTCGCATCGTAGTGAACATGCCTGATGACCTAGACAACCTCGAATAGTCCAAACTGAAAAAGAAATACTTGGCTTTTCAGCCTTGCGGCGCAAACTTCGGAGCGTTTCTATAAGACTCATGTGCCAGGACCGCACTTAAAACTTCGCAGCAAACGAATAGTAAGTATTTTCTTACCATTTTTTTTATTCTTCTGCTGCCGATTCACCGTTCATTAGCTTTATCATTTCAAAGACGGTTGTTTCTGAAAAGGAAAGTCCCAACTTTGAGAAGACCCTTTAAAGAGCAATTCGTAAGAAAATGGCACTGATGCCTTATGCATTTCATCGTATTATAATTCAGACGCCAATAGGCGGAGAAATGTTCGCAATCGCAATAATGTCTAATTTCATATATGATTTTTCAAGGTTGTATGGATCATTTCCATCGATCTGTTTGTCTGTTTGTCAGTCATCAAACTACTACTCGGAGTTTTTTACTTCGCAGGCCGGTAGATGAGGGGGGTGTTGTGATCGCGAAAATTTTCGATTTGAGAATAATAGGTTTCTTGGGTGTTTTATGATATCCACATAATGAAAATCCACATCACTCATTTTCGTCAGTCTGTCCGTCGGTCTGTTGGCGTTCTTCTAACCTCGTAATCTCAGTAACCGCTGAATGGATTGTAATGAAATTTGGACATTGATATACTGTGGAACCATAGTAGGTAATGCTGCTATGTTTTGAAAATCGGTGCATGAAGAGGGTTGTAAAACTGAACTAAACTGTTTTATTTTATTTATTCACATATCAAAGCAACATCTAGCGGCATAATACATTTTTTAGGTCCAACCGAACATTGCTTTGCCTACTACAAAAACCAAGAGACTGGATTTTCTGATGTATACATCCGAATATTGCTTTTCATTGTTCTGCAGTGTGTAACTGAGAAACTATTGAATTGCTTTTAATAAAATTTTGACAGTATTATTACATTGGCGAAGATAGAGAGCACCTATAGTTTTCATAAATTGTGTCAGTGGCGGTGCAGCGATAAACAAAAAAAAATGGAGTCAAGTTGATTGACTCAGTACTTCCCACACATAACAGTTGCAACCAAATCATCGCCCGCCTGTCGTCAAAAAACATCCAACACAAAAACTAGTAAATAGTTTCCTAAATTTCTCCGTAGGAACTAAAACGACACAATTCAGCTTTAACTGGACGAAACGAAACAATCAGGAACCCCCAAATTGCTTAAAAACGAAGTTTGAGCTATTTTTATATTTTTAGATTTTTATTATTGCTGCGCCGCCACTGACACGATTTTTGATAACCATACGCATTTTTCATCCTTGCCGCGGTAATAATAGTGTGCCTAAATTTCATTAAAATTAATTCCATAATTTCCATGTTACTAAATTCAGAACGACCTGAATCAATACCTACCCCTACCAATACCAAATCCCTTGATTTCTGTAATAGCCAAGGCAATGTTCGGATGGACCTAACAAACGTCTATTATGCCGCTAAGTCTTCCTTTCACAGGTCAATGGACACTATTATAAATGGAATAAATTTTTGAGTTTTACAACCCCCCACCCCCTAACCACCCCAATTTCACCCCCACCCAAAAGAAAAGTAAAAAATGATCAGAAACCCCTAAAACGCCGAAAAACAAAGTTTGAGCTATTTTTACATTTTTAGTTTTTTTATTATTGCCGCGCCGCCACTGACACGATTTTTCCAAAATATGCGCGCTTTCCATCCTCGCCGTGGCAGTAATACTGTGTCAAAATTTCATTAAAATCCATTCGATAATTTTGGCGTTACGCAATAAAGAACGATCTAAAATTAAAACAACACTCTGATGTATACATAACAAATTATTCTAAGTCCCTTGGTTTCTATTATAAGCAAGGCAATGTTCGGATGGACCTAAAAAATTGTATTATGGCGCTAGGTCTTTCATTCACAGGTCATTAGAGAGCCCATTATGAATACAACAAATTTTTCAGTATTACAACCCCCCACCCCTCAACCACCCCAAATTCACCCCCACCCAAAAAAAAGTAGAAAATGATCAGGAACCTCTAAAACGCCTAAAAACGAAGTTTAACGCATATTTGAAATTTTTCGTTTTTTGCTAACTACTCCGCCGCCCATGCAGCGATTTTCAAAATTGTAGCAACATTACCTACTACGACCCCGACCCTACACCATATCACCACCCAAATTTCATCAAAATCTATGTAGCGGTTACTGAGATTAGGAGGCTAGAAAAACGCCAACAGACAGACAGACCGACAGACAGACCGACGGAAATGAATGACGTGGATTTTCGTGATGTAGGCATCATAAAACGCCCAAAAAGTGTATTATCTCAAAATCGAAAATTTTCGCGATCACAATACTCCCCTCACCTATCGGTGTGGGAAGTAATAATGATATAAAAGCAGCTCAAATTTCGTCTTTAGGCATTTTAAGGGTTCCTCATCATTTTCTACTTTTTTCTGGAGGGAATAAAATTGTGATAGTTGGGGGTAGGCAGTCGTAATACTCAAAGAATTGTTTTACTTATAAAATAATCTATAATTCGCTGAAAAAATTTACTTTCGTGGTATAAAGTGATTTTTAGACCTATTCGAATGTTACGCTTGAATTTCATCACTGTGGTGGTAAAATTGTAACCCCATATTACCACCGTGAAGGAAATGGTAACAGTGTTTCGTTGTGGGAAGTCTTGCCAGTGCCGAAGAAGTAAACAACAAAAAAACCAAAAATTTCGTAATTGCTCAAACTTCGTTCTTAGATGTTTCAAAAGTCCTTGATCATTGTTTACCTTTTGATGAGGATTTTGTAGATATGGAGGAATACCGATGTGTGGGAAATACCGAGTCAAGACACTTGACGCCATTTTTGAAGCAAATTTTGAGTTCAACTTAAAATTTTAAAATTTAAAACAAAGAACCGTATCGATAATCTTTATATAAATATGGATAACTGAAAATATAATGCTGTTGTAGTAAACAATAAAACCAACATACAATTTTCAATTATGCTAAGTCAGGAGACATGAGCTATCCTCTATCGTTCCGCCGCTCACTGCTCCTATCAGATGTACCCGTGCGACCGCTGCATCTCGTCCTAAGACGGTCGTTCTTCATACATCAAGAACTGAGCGGTACAACCGCACATTTATTCCCATGGTGTCCAAGGCTTGTAATGGACTGCCAGGAGATGTACTTATTTGGTCCTGCGGGTGTTGGCTCATTTAAGTCCCGCGTTAACAAACTTCCCCTAACATAACCCTTTCACAGCAGCCGCGGTAATCTGGTATTTAGGCTCTGCCTGCGCGGTCTGCTCAGTTATAAAAAAAATGGGAGCAAATTTACTATTCTGCTGACCTTATAACAGATAAACTGAATACACTCATATTTTATTGCCATAGCATTTCCATTTAAAACTGAAATAATAAAAAAATAAAGCTAGAAAGCCATGGATAACCAAAAGCGTATTTATATCAAACGACAAACTCCATTATGTATATAAACTCTGTTTATATTGCAAGAAAGAGATTTTAGGTGCAAGAAGTCTTGGAGTGCAATAAAGCTAATTAAAAATTTACCAGGAAGACGGGAAACCAACAATTTAAAAACAGTTGATGTTGATACATTATTCTGTATTTTGTGTTGAAAGAAGGGTGGTTTGCCAATTAGATACCATTGCGTCTCTTGCACATCCTCACAAGGATCCCCCAGATTTTGAGTGTTTAGTCATCCTAACCTAGTGAGAAAGGCCGTGATGACTCAGCGGGATTCCCCTTTAACCTGGATGCGGTGGAAGGCCAGCGGTTCCCCAGAATGGATTCAATTGCACAGCAGGCGCTCAACAGACTTATCTTCCTGTTCGTGTTTGCTGCACAGGGGAGTGTCACTTAATTTCATATTGTAGACGTGTGCCCTCTGTTTGACCAGGCCTTGAGTTCATCTATGTTTGAATTGCTAGACATCTTGACAAAAATTGGCGTAATAGTAGAACATCCGAATATAAAACGACCTTCACCGAACTGGTTAATGGATGAAAAGCATTTTATATTAAATTTGATATGTTAAAAACATATCGCGAGTGGGTTGGCTGAAAAATTACAGTCCAGGATGTGATTAATTAAATATTGAAAAATTGATGTTTTTTAAACGTTTCACTGGTTTGGTTAATAGACAAATCACACCCCAATCGAATGTATGAAGCCCATAGAATATGCAAACGTTAGGTTGGCTACGCTTTTCCCGTCCCAACTATAGGGTAGGCAGGTATAAACAGGTAAATCAATAATAGTAATTTGCACCGGTGTGGTTAATGCATGAAACTTATATCAAAATAAAGATAATTTTATTGCAAACACGTCGATATAGGGTTGTCTGTAAAAAATCAGTCTGGAATTCCGTTTGTCGAATTTTAAAAATCAAAATATTGCTGCCACTGAATACGTACCCCAGAGAGGTCCGAGCGAACTATCCCGTGTATTAACAAAGGACGCAGCATAGCAGCTGCGTATAGCTCGGCCATTGAATGAAAGAGAGTGCGCATGTCATGTGTCCGTGAAATTAAAAAGGATAGCGATACACTAGTAAATGCTGTGCATCATTGTATTCGAACAGTTTGCCTCATTCTTCTGAATTGAAAAAGCGTGCTACTACTACTATACTGATTGTTGTTGCTTATAAACATTAAATTGTGATAAAAACTGGCTAAAAAGTGTTTTTTATGTAATTCGGACGACAATGTTCTTGATTTTAACGATGAAACGTATAAAAACTTCGTTAAAATTAAATTCTCGTTAAAAGAAAAATTTTAAATACAGTGGCGTTGAGTTAACCAATGCATCACTCGATTTTGTAGGTTATCATACCACGTGCTACAAAAAAGTGACTGCTTTGGGTAAAAAATATAATGAAGAGTTTAATAACTTTCTTGGTGAGAATACGGTAAGTGCATAATAATTTAACCTTCAAAACTATCTTAGTAAATACATCTTTTAAATTTTTTTAATTGTGAAATAATGACATGGAAGATTCATAAATTTATACATTTTTGATTATGTTTCATTCAAACAAATCACTTCAATTTCACGAACGCATGACATGCGCACTCTCTTTCATTCAATGGCCGAGCTACACGCAGCTGCTATGCTGCGTCCTTTGTTAATACACAGGATAGTTCGCTCGGACCTCTCTGGCCCACGTATTCACCGGCAGCAATATTTTGATCTTTAAAATTCGACAACCGGAATTCCAGACTGATCTTTTGCAGAGAACCCTATATCGATCTGTTTGCAATAAAATTATCCTTATTTAGATATAAGTTTCATGCATTAACCAGACCGGTGCAAATTACTATTATTGATTTACCTGTTTATACCTGCCTACCCTATGGTTGGACGGGAAAAACGTAGCCAACCTAACGTTTGCATATTCTATGGGCTTCGTGCTTTCGATTGGTATGCGGTTTGTCTATTAACCAAACCAGTGAAATGTTTAAAAAACATTCATTTTTCAATATTTAATTAATCATATCCTGGACTGACATTTTTCAGCCAACCCACTCGCGATATGTTTATTAACATATTAAATTTAATATAAAATGCTTTTCATCCATTAACCAGTTCGGTGAAGGTCGTTTTATATTCGGCTTAGGACTATAACGCTTTTGCTCAACCTGTCAAACAGGCCTGTTTGGTACAAACAACGGAATAGTAACGCGGCGTTAGAGAACGCCGGAACGCCGCGTTCTAGAACGTCCTCTGTTTGACCGGGCCTTTATGGGTCTTTGTATTATGCTTTAGAATAAACTTTTTTTGTTTGCTTTAGTGGGAGTGTTATTTCATAGCAGTCGCAGAAGTACGTTTGTGGCTTATATTGGCTTCTTATTAGAAAAATATTGCAAACGAGCTTACAAAGCCAGCAGATATATTACCCATTTGAACAAAAAATACGAAGGAAGCTTATAATTTATTCGTTTTTCCATACTAGCAGAATTCTCGTTATTGTGTATAGGGTGCTGATACCATTTGGGCTAATGGAAAATTTTCTTATTATAATCCGATGTGGGGACTAACGATAAGTCGATGAATCGTATAATTTTATTGCAGAGCGTCACGAACATGATTCCTTAACAGCAGGCGGTGGGCTTACGACCTGAATAATGGCTTATTTTAATCAATCAGCCAAATAACAGATCCAATAGGAACGTCGGTTACAGTATACAACAGTTAACATAATATCTAAAACTTAGCTGTGTGGTTGTCTCTCTATTCCATCCTGCTGGAACATTAACGTTGCTGTGGTCACTGGCTGTCATAGGAGAGGGCATGGCCCCATGGCCCCCCTTAAAATCTCACAATACAAGTCATACTTTTACTTTACTATATAATTCTTATTTCGTATTTTTTATTTCATAGTATGAACTATAGACAATATACAACTACCGTTATACAGTTGATAAACTTTCCAAGCCACCCCTCCCCCCCCCCCAACTGTCAAGTAGGTTATGACTGCCAGTGAGTAAGGTATATATTTCAGTATATGTAGTGTTTATTGAGGGGCCAGGGAAGCGCTATGACGTACAGCTTAGGAGTCGCATACCCATGCACAGAGGTGTAGAATCAAGAACCGAATATATATGGCTACTAGGGTTTCCAATCCAGAACCCCGGAGGTTTTATGGTCCCTCTCTCTCTCTCTTTTGGATTGATAAATCGGGATCCCGGCAATCTCAATTTTTTAAATGGAAACTTTCATTCATGTTGTATTCGCATGTTATTTTAGAATCTACTCCGGTAGTGGCGTAAATTCAAATTCGAGGCCCCCGCAAGAAATTCTCTCTCCCCTCTACAGTGGCGTAATATTTACAGATGGTACCATCTACGAGTGTGGAACCTGAGGGATGAAACTCTTTGGCTTTTCTAGGGTCATATTCTATTTTTGCTAGCAGATTCTGCCATGCTTCATGCTACATGCCGCATGTCGGGCTCTCAAATCAAGGTGCTACCACAAAATGACGGAAAAAGAACCAACTGCCAGCGGGATTCGAACCCGCGCCTCCGAAAGTCTAGTCCGGCGCTCTTACCAGCTGAGCCATTACGATCATGGCAATCCAGCCGGCGAAGCGATCTCAAGAAGCATCGAATTCTCTTCACGCCAACGAATTCGAATAGGTTAGAAGAAGTAAACAAGGTTTTGGTTTGTGCCCACAATCAGATCGCGGCAGCTGGCATACTGACCGCTCAATCGCTGATAAACCCATACCCTTTGTATGAATAGCAGGTAAATAATCCTAAAAATAACAGCACTCATGTAGAGGCATAATATAAATAGCTACTTTAATTTGGTTGATCGTTTCGGGTCAATTGTTATAGTTTTGAATGAATTTTGGGTTTTAACAGTGCACAAGTGTTAAAAGACTATTTTAAATAATTCCATAAAATTTAACTCCCGCAGATTTCTGTAAAAAATAACATCGTGTTTGTGAACACAGTAAATAATAACAACGGAATCTTGGGCACACTCTCATGCCTGTTAGAGCATGGGCGTTACTTTTTCTAACTTATTCGAATTCGTTGCTTCACGCCCATTGACGGCTCCACCTTCGCCGTCTTCTGGTAGCATGGAGCGCCTCGTATCTGTGCATTGAAGAAAATCTGTCAGGTTATCATTGATCTCTGACCACGTCCGATTTTTTCTAGTAGCACCTTGATTTGAGAACCCAACATGCGGGCAATAGCATGGAACATGGTATATTATTCATACCCTACACACAGCTGTCTGTGCTAGCTCGACCTGGTGACGTCTGGAGTCGAACGCGGTCAGAGATCAATGCAGTCCCAACAGATTTTTTTCGATGCACAGATACGAGCCGCTCCATGCTACCGAAAGATGGCGGAGGCCCCCGCAAGATGATGATGGCGAAGCTTCTTGGGATCACTTCGCCGACTGGATTGCCATGACCGCCATGGCTCAGCTGGTAAAAGCACTGGACTAGAAATTCGGCGGCTCAGGTTCAAAATCCCGCTGGCAGTCAGTTCTTTTTCCGGCATTTTCTGATAGCATCTTCAAATCGCAGATGTCTAAGAATGATTTCAATTGCACATTCTTCAAATAAATATTTTCTTTCTATTTCTGTTTTTAGTTCCTCTTCCTTCGGGTCCCTAATTTTAAGTTGTTTTATAACCAAAGTTGATTTGGTTGAATATTTACTTTTCAAAGGTCAAAACTATTATACTAACAAAAACGTACTTCTGTTTACTATACCTATTTTTGAATTTTTATCGTTGCTATCACTAGTGTTAGAGTGTAAAAATATCGCAGGCTCTAGATTGTTATTCCGAAAACTCAAAACGGGACCCCAACATTAATTAAAAATAAATTAATTAATTAATTAATAAATACAAAATATAAGTGAAAAAATTTAAAATGTCCCTGATCCAATAAATATTCGACTTTCGACGCAAGATAGCGTAGTTAACGCAACGAAAGACTTAAGAAAGAACAGTTGAGCCTTATCTGAATTAAACCTGCAGACTTCTTTCTTCTGATCAGAATTATATTGAAAGCTTCGCAACCTTACTATTATTTCTATTCGTGATATGACTTGCATAATTTGGACATTCGAAAATGTTAGTTTCGATTGATCAGCAGAGTGGTTGCCGTAACTCCCCAGGGCCCCGATAATAATGTCCACAATCTAAATATAGTCGACTAATGATAAATACTCTAATTAAGCCGAAAATATGCTCGAAATACGCTCAGGCTCAAATGTACATTATATTCATTAATAATGTACTATTAGTTGTTACCAGATGGAACTGTGACATCAAAGAGAGTCAAGTTTCAATTGGGACTTTTATTTTCGTCGTGTATCTGTTATGCGTTCAAATAAAAATAAATTAGCCTAACAACCTAAGAAATCAATAACAAAATGGAGATTCTGCGAAATGGTAATTTCTAAGAACTGTAAGAACTGATTTGTCACAGAAATATGGTATTTAGTTTGAAAAATGGTTGTTTTTTGCATAACTCTTCATAAGGTGCACTTCTTACATCTTGATAATTTACCGATATGCTATGGCTTGACCTGAATAACTTAAGCTTATTAGTACTACTGTTCCATAGAATTCTGTTGATCATAATGGAACATTAAGATAAGTAGGAATAAATTTGAAAAAATATTGCGACCATCAACGAATAAGAATTAATATCCAACACCAATTCAGAAGATTGAGCTACTTCAGTGAGCATGTAAAGCCGCGTACACATCTGAGCGCACATGGTTTGAATACACACGAATATGCAAGTGTGGACGTCCTGTTCGTCGTGTCTCAGGGCATGCGGGCTGACTCGCGCGCGACTTTGAGCGCGCATGGGTCGAGCCAAATCTTGTCGGTTTTCGCTCCCCGCTCAAAGAAAACGTTCAGCGTATGCGTGCTCAGTGTGAACATTTAGGTAGATCGACAGAAACTGCATCCTGCTCTTCAGTCGAAGTGGTATATAACTCTATTGACAGGTGACAATTCGTTGGCGCACTGTTTTTCGACCTTACTAAGGCATTCGATACCATTCATCCCAATGTTATTGAAAGCAAATTATATGCCTCTGGTTTCCGGGGCACTTTCCTTCATTGGCTGACGTCATTCATAAATTAACGTAGGTTCATTGTTAAAATAAATGACTCTCAATATACTCTTTCTACAAAATGAACTCCGAGAAGTCCAAGGCGCTTTACCAAGCAACACTTCCATTTACACCGATGCTTCAAAATCAACTAAAGGTTCAGGTTGTGCTTTTTATGTACCTAGCTTAGATGTATCACGAATGTTCAAACTACCAGCAGAAAGTACAATATTCACTGCCGAAGCAGTCGCTATTTATCAAGCACTGACATACGTGGACGAACACAACATAAGCAACTCTTCTATACTCTCAGACTCCCAATCTGTTCTTAACAGCCTTATAAACTGCACCCCCTCTGAAATCTGCAATATACATATTTCAAATATAAGAGATAAACTTTCACACCTGAGAAGAAGAGGATTCACAGTCACATTAATATGGGTGAAGGCTCACTGTGGTATCGGCCCCAACGAAAAAGTTGATGAGTTAGCGAAGAATAGTATCATGATCGGCTCTGAATTAGATATACCTCTAAGCACTGAAGACAAGTATGTTATTTTGAAGCGCTCTCTATATAAAAAATGGCATGCAGAATGGAGTAGATATTGCTTCACTAATCCTACGAGATATACTGGTATTCATCCGACTCTACCAAATACATATTGGCACCAAAATTTTAAAATCCCAAGGAAATATATATCTTGTATTACTCGCTTGAAACTTGGCCATGGTATCTTCCCAGCACATCTCGCGAGACTTAACTTGAGCCCGTCTGACCTTTGTAATGTCTGCAATGTCTATGGAGATCTCGATCATCTCTTTTTTGGCTGCTCTAAATTTTTACCCCATTCCAATGCACTTTATGCCGACCTGGTTAAGTGCGGTTTATCTGCCCCCTTGAACACCTCACATATTCTTTCGCTTAGTAGAGCCGACGTGCTTCTCTGTTTAATCAAATTTATAAAAAATTCTGGTATCACAATTTAGTGTTTTTTTCCTACTTTTTTGTTTTGCTAGCACTCCTCTGTTTTATCCCTTTTATGTGTATTAAAACCTTCCCCGTCCTTTCTAACCGAAGGCCTAATTGATGTGTGTGAAAGTTTGAAATGCCTTGCCGGGCCCCTAGGCGAGAAGAATGTGTGCCCCTGTCTAACTCACTTCCCCTTCCTTCCTAGATTTGTTGAAATAAGTGTCGATATTGTTTTTAGTCTCATCCCTCTCTTTTGTAACTGAGTGCTTGGTCTTTGAGTCTTCTTCCCATGGTTCATGAAAACTATATAAGCCACTCATCTGAACTTTTCAGAACATCAGTAATATATCTTTCTCACTTAATCTCTACACTAAACACCAAAGTATTATGTCTGCACTAAATAGTCAGTTAAAGCCTTACATATATTTGTTCCACAGATGGTGTACCCACGGTAGACGTTCACTCTCGCCTTATTAATTATATTTTTTTTTTATTATTCATAATCAGTTAAACTACGATTTCAAAACCATTACATAATATGATGCTGGCTAATGGGACTAGATCCTAGTGCCAAACAAAAAAAAAATATACTCCCTTTACCTCACACCTTGGAGTGCCCCAAGGCTCAATTTTAGGTCCTTTAATATTCCTTTTATTTATCAACGACCTGCCGCAACATGTATCAAGTAACAAAATAATCCTATATGCAGATGACACTACAGTCCTAGTATCTGCAGAGACCGCAGCTGATTTACAGCAAAAACTAAACAAGGTGGCCTCTGAATTTTCGCAATGGTGTGCGAAAAATTCCCTAGTAATTAATGCGAATAAAACCATGATGTGTTTTGGAAATCAATGTCGTTACCCAACGCAAATTAGTGTTTTGATTGACGGTACTGCAACCGATGAAAGCACCGACGCTGAATTTCTTGGCACAACCATTGATAGGGACCTGAGATGGATAACTAACATTGATAACATATGCGGGAAAATTAATCGAATGCCGTTTTACAACTGAAAAAATATCTAAACTTGAACCAAATAAGCAATAATGAATAATAAAAATATATTAGGCTATAATACACTCGCATCTCTCATACAATATAGTACTATGGGGTGCTTCACCAGGTGCCGATAGGGTATTCATAGCTCAAAAAAGGGCTCTTAGGCTGATATTCAGTTTATCATACAGAGAGTCATGCCGACAGACATTCTGTAAGTATAAAAATACTGCCAGTCCCGTGCATCTACATTTATAAATGCATCATATACCTAAAATCCAACCTGCACTTGATAAAGAAAAATAGTGATCACCATAACTACTTAACTCGCGGTGGCAATGTATTACGTTGTGGTAAGCATTATACATCTTTATTCGAAAGAAGTCCTTATTGTATGGGTATTAAACTTTACAATTCCTTGCCGGCTGCAATGAGTTATGAAGTATCGAATCCCCGTTTTGGGAAGAAACTTAAAAGTTTCCTTGTTGAAAACTGTTTTTATAGCATCAGGGAATACTTTGAATTTAGCGGCAGCATCAAATAAAATAGTTTCTACATGTACGTTTGTCTCAACAAAAATTGTTATCTGTCCTATAGTATTAAATAAAATAGTTTTTAAATGTACGCTGGTCTCAACAAAAATTGTTATCTGTCATATACTATCGTACTTGTTCTTTTTATACATATTACCTATTATTTTGATATGTCCAATACTCTATGTAGTCTTACTGGATTAAATAAACTATTATATTATTATTACTATTATTATACGTTGCCCGTGGTGCCTGCTTATACCAGAGTCCCCGAGTGTGGACATGGAGCGAGATGAGAACACACGCATGCGACTTAATAACTAAAACCTGAGAAACACTTACTTGAGAGGTCCACACATTGAGCACGCACGCATTATGGTGTCCTCAAGTCGTTTGCGCTCAGATGTGTACGCAGCTTAAGGTATATGATTATTTATTCAAGTGCAATTGTAAGGCAAACGACACAGGTAAAGTACTACAACGGGTAACAACAAAATGTTTTGATATTCGACAGTTTTTGGATTATGTAATGCGCACTAAGGGTAGAAACATAGTGGAGTAGTTCATCTCGCTGCGCTGTAGTCCGCACTGCTCGCCGCTTGGCCACAGAAGCAGACTAAGAGAAACATACATAGTTCACATAGCCTCTCACCAGTCACCTCGTCCCGTATCTCGCCAAGTTTCAATGAACAAAAGTATTTGTTTTTAACACGCTTTTATTAGCTTCACCTGTATGTGGGTTTGTGAGCTTGTAACACGCCTTGGTGGCTTACTACTGTTTCTATTCACCAACAAAACTGCCAACACCGGATAAGTATCCTTTTCCATGCTCCTGGAAAGATAGTTATTGAATTTTGTCGTTCGTGTGTTAGTAAATGCAACACAGCGCCATCTGTTGTCTTAAACTGAAGATATAGCTTTCCAGGTGGCTTTTATTATTCCATTCCAAAAATTTTTCTCAACGCCGAGTGTAGATACAAGACATTGTGCATGACAATCTGAACGTCGAACAGCATGGTGAAATGATTTACTACACTATGTGTTGAACAAAAACCACTTTGTCCATAGTCTATGCAATTCATAGAAGAGCAGTTGTTTTTCCAACATGCCTCTTTCTTACTTCCCAGTGGATTATGGAGTAATTTCAATCCTCTGATATATGTATATGGTTATAATATTTTTATAATAGTATCAATTATTTATCGCCGTAAAACAAAATTTGGGGATATGCGAATGTTTACACCCCAAACTCAGAATCAACATTGTGTTACGTTCGTCTACAGCTTTGTGTGTAGCTGTGTTTTAACCTTTTTATAACATATCTGAATCAGATAACCATAAAATGTATCGACATGCATAAATAAAGCATAAATTTGTTCAATAATTGAGCTTTCCAATTAAATGTTCGGAATCACAATTGACGTAAATTCATTCTGCTCAATAAAATATTAACACCGGACAAAGAAATGCAATTTACCATAACAAATATTCTTTTAGCTTAATTGAGTCAATTTGAATATTTTACTGAATTAACTCTAAGAATTAGTAATGCATATGATTTATCAACATTTATCAATACTGCATGGTACATTTACACTGAGCATGTCATATGTCATACAAAAAATTATGAAATATACAGACCGCTCACAGATCACAGAAACACATGTATATTAATAAGTGTAATTATACCATTTCCAGTAGTTTCAAAAAGATCAAATTACATTTCTTAAGCGTCAATTATAAATTCAAACTGACAGGTATAAATTACACCTGACAGTATGGATTTACAATTGACGCTTTAGAATTTATTGTAATTTGATGCTCTTAAAACTACAGCTGGAAAAGGTATAGTAATTTTTCCAGGATGAGAAACTAATATAGTTTATACTATTGAATTGAAGAAATACCAACAATGAGCTATAATAGTGTATTGAATTTAGCCCACGGAGCAAAAGGCCTACAAGCGGTACTAAATGACACACAACCACCTAGCAAACAGAAATCATAATCAAAGCTTATATGCAGGTTATGGTTGTTTTTCATTAGTTCCGGTCAATGATTAAAACTATAACTTTTCTTCAATACGTTTCGGTTTATTTTAATCTAAACAGTTTCAATCGTTGACCGAAACCCATGAAAAACAACCATAATCTGTAGTCGCGGTCACTAGAAAAATAAGCATAAAATTGTGCAGGCAAAGAATGTAAATGAAAATAATACATAAATAACTATATAATCACGAAGGTGCTTTTCTAGCGTCAATTTGTCAGAACTGTTTTTTGCGTGTTCTTTTTAATATTTATATATGCTTTGAACGAACATGAGCACTGCCAGAAAAATTACAAAGGGGTGTAGTGTATTTTCAAGGGGGCTGAGGGAAACAAACTATTAACGTGATGATAAGCACAACTTTAGCCTCAAAAACGTATGTCTGTACTTTGATGCAAAACTTCCAGGAAGGATGGTTTTTTTTTATTTTTCAATACTTTTTAAAATAAATATTATTCACAAAATAGTATGAAATCAGTGAGTATTCAGATGGTTATACATAAGATTTATTAGTTCTTCGGGAATGTTTTATTTACCATAATACATTAAGCGAAGATGGTTACAAAAACTTAATTTGCCGTTTTCCAAAGTAGGGTACTGCCTCCCTGCCACCCCTGTAGCGGCACTTTTCTGTACTATTACGGGGATGATAAGTATATCTTTGGCATCAAAAATGTATGTCTGCCCTTTAATGAAGAATGACTAGGAAGGATTTTTTTATTTATCAATACTTTTTAAAATAGCAGTTGTTTACAAAATATTATGAGTTCAGTGAGTATTTTAATATATATAAAATAGCATTTAATAGGTGTTCAGCAATGATTTTTCTATTATAATCCTTTGAAGGAAAATGTGCTACAAAACCTTAAGGGGCCTGGGTAGACACCTTCATACGTATCTATTAGCGATGTAAAACACGGACTCACAATTTCCCGCACAACTCACTTTATTTTCAAACTATACATTTAATATTTCAGAAGGCGATAGTTAAGACCATAATGAAAGACAACTATTTTCGATTTTCTCAAAAAAGTTTTTTAATATGAAAGAAAACTCGCAGTACAAAATCATACATTCTACAAATGCCTGTAATTAAACAACCAAACACGATATCAAAAAAAGGCGGTATAGTTGCACAAGCGTAAGCTTTCTTCTTCAATTTTCTCTTCGAGTCATTACTGTAAGTTTAAAGGTAACGTCAGGAGCTTGGAAATGCGAAATTCATTTTTATAGTGACCTTCAGACCTTAACTTTGGACCTTTTGACCTTACCTTTGGATTTTTGGACTTATCTCCCCTCATTTTAGACACACACACACTGAAGAAAGGGAACAGGCGGCCACGCCTCCTCGCTAACACGGTAATACGTCTTATCTTGGATTCTAAATTTAGCGCGCTATACCCTAGACCCTTAATTTTCGGTTATCCAAAGTAGGGCAACTGCCTCCCTGCCACCCCCTAGCGGCGCTTTTGTATACTATTGTCGGGGTGATAAATACATCATTGGCCTTAACAATGTACTCGTAAAGGACAGACTCTAGTGTAAAATGACGAGGAAAGATAATATTAATTTTTTGTTTTTCAATGCTTCTTAAAATAAATAGTTTTTACAGAACACTAAAAGATCCGTGAGTATTCGTATAACTAATTTTCGGTTTTCCAAAGTAGGATAACTGCCTCCCCCCTGGCGGTGCTCTTGTCTACAAGTGGTCATATGTGAGTCGCAAGCATATATGATTATACTTACTTTTCAATGAGTAATCATTTCACTAATACACAGAAGGTGAAGAAACTAGAATATTTAGACACAAAAAAATGAAGTCACTCACTATTTGTTTATAATAACCCCGCCACCACCCTGGCGCCGTTCTTGTTTACAAGTAATCGTATGAGCCGGTAACGTCAAAAACGTCAGATATTACTTACTTTTCAGTGAGTAATCCTTTCACTAGTACCCTACAGACACTAGTCATTGAGACACAAGAAGTCAAGTCACTCACTATTTGTTTATAAACGCATATCGCTTCTAAAAAGTAGTTCAAAAAATTTGAGCGCAAAAGTGTCAAACTTCCCCGCCCTGATCACATTAAATATATAGCGATGTCACCCCTCCGGCGCGGCGTAATGAGGAAGTTCCCAGGCACTTTGGCGAGTCCGCGAAGCACCTAGACCGCGGAAGCGTCGCGACGGATTCGCAACGATTCTTCAATTGTTTTATTTCCGGCCGAACCGGCTACCGCGATTTCCGTTTCGGGGGTACGTGCGGCCACACCATCGTTGTAGTCGTCGGGGCGCAATTAGCGTGAGGCGGTGGTGGGGGCCAGAGGCGTCGACGACACCGACACCCAAAGCTCAATACGATTGTTTGGGGCGAGAATCGAAAATTGAATTAGGTCGAGAAACACGCCTGGGACTTGCACTAGCCACACACGGTCGAACGGTTGACCTCGACCGCAGATGGAGATTTACAAATTTAGCGCCTATGGGGTGAACCAAATTGCACAAATATGTGTCTTACAAGACCAGCAGGCCGATCCTGGGTGGGAGGCCGTCCTTGTGCGAATTCGATTTTCACCGCCCCAAGTATAAATCCATTTTCAAATTATTGATTACTATGTAAAAAGTGACTGCTTTGGGTAAAAAATATAATGAAGAGTTTAATAACTTTCTTGGTGAGAATACGGTAAGTGCATAATAATTTAACCTTCAAAACTATCTTAGTAAATACATCTTTTAAATTTTTTTAATTGTGAAATAATGACATGGAAGATTCATAAATTTATACATTTTTGATTATGTTTCATTCAAACAAATCACTTCAATTTCACGAACGCATGACATGCGCCCTCTCTTTCATTCAATGGCCGAGCTACACGCAGCTGCTATGCTGCGTCCTTTGTTAATACACAGGATAGTTCGCTCGGACCTCTCTGGCCCACGTATTCACCGGCAGCAATATTTTGATCTTTAAAATTCGACAACCGGAATTCCAGACTGATCTTTTGCAGAGAACCCTATATCGATCTGTTTGCAATAAAATTATCCTTATTTAGATATAAGTTTCATGCATTAACCAGACCGGTGCAAATTACTATTATTGATTTACCTGTTTATACCTGCCTACCCTATGGTTGGACGGGAAAAACGTAGCCAACCTAACGTTTGCATATTCTATGGGCTTCGTGCTTTCGATTGGTATGCGGTTTGTCTATTAACCAAACCAGTGAAATGTTTAAAAAACATTCATTTTTCAATATTTAATTAATCATATCCTGGACTGACATTTTTCAGCCAACCCACTCGCGATATGTTTATTAACATATTAAATTGAATATAAAATGCTTTTCATCCATTAACCAGTTCGGTGAAGGTCGTTTTATATTCGGCTTAGGACTATAACGCTTTTGCTCAACCTGTCAAACAGGCCTGTTTGGTACAAACAACGGAATAGTAACGCGGCGTTAGAGAACGCCGGAACGCCGCGTTCTAGAACGTCCTCTGTTTGACCGGGCCTTTATGGGTCTTTGTATTATGCTTTAGAATAAACTTTTTTTGTTTGCTTTAGTGGGAGTGTTATTTCATAGCAGTCGCAGAAGTACGTTTGTGGCTTATATTGGCTTCTTATTAGAAAAATATTGCAAACGAGAGTAGTATGGATATGCCGGTTCTGATCCTCCCTGAAGGTCATTCAAATGGGGTGGGGATGACCTTGGTTTCCATATTTCATGAGGTGTATTGACGTGGGTTTTTCTTATAGGTGCCGGTTCTGATCCTCCCTGAAGGTCATTTTGTAACGTTGTCTTTCCAAAAGTGATCGTATCTTAATGGGGCTTTTTAAATGGGGTGTTGGGTAACTTTGAGAGTTCCAGTTCACATTGACTGATTGTGAAATATTTGTTATTAGTGTTTGTATTGGTTGTTTGTATAACCTTGAAATTAGTTGTATGATTTTCCTATGAGGATCGATAGTGATCCTCCCTGAATGTTATTAAAATGGGGTGGGGATAGCCTTGAGCTTGGCCTTACAAAAGAACGTGTTTTGCTAACGTCGGGCCTTGCATGATAAGCGAATGAGTGGAGGTGGGGGTACGATGCCCTTGAGTATCTAGCTATAAATCGAGGAGGCTCGATCATCGATGCTACAGTTGGTTGACAGACAGTGATCAAGATATAGTCTAATAAGATGCATACATGTAGTGATTGCGGTGATAATTTTACGCGTTCGGACAATTTGCGTCGACATCAGAGAAATGTTTGCAGTGGCAGTTCCACAAGTGGACCACAAGCTAAAAAAATTAAATTGGATAGTACACCTCCGAATATGATATGTCCTTGCTGCAATGTTTCACTTCCGAAAAATCGAATGACTGCCCACGCAAGGACATTACAACATAGAACAAATTCATCGATCCCGATCACTGATGGTGTGAGACTTATAAAAAGTGCATTCAAATGTAGAATTGCCAGCTATAGATTTAGCCCATCAGAATTGTATACCGACTTTAAAGAGTTTTTCGATAACATCAAGCAAAATACTCTAGATGTAATAGAAGAGAAACTTCGAGTGCACAGAGCCCTGAAAGTGAACATGGAAGTATTCGGGAAGTATGTATTACAAACGAGTGATGTGGCAGACGTCAAATCCTTCAATACGGTTAATAAAGTAATAGACGAGAGCACAGACCTATCTGATGTTTATCAACGGTTTGCTGATGAAATTACATCCCAATCATCTGAGTTTGAGGAGAAGGATTCTGGTATGTTAGATATTTAGAGAAGTGCATAAATTGAGATAGTAACCTTTGTTGTTTTATTTTCAGGGTGGGCGATCGAATGTATCCTTTATGCTGAAGTGAACATTAACAAGTTTTCACCATTGGGTGGATCGTCTTATATAAAGTTACCATACTTTATAGAGAAAAAGAAGGCAGTGGTAAATGTGCGAAATCAAGACCAGTGTTGCTTTGCTTGGGCCGTCACATCAGCGCTACTACCAGCAAGCACCCGAGTAGCGGAAGTGTCATCCTACCCGCATTTTTCAACCATATTGAATGTCCACGGTATGAACTTTCCTATTACTTTTAAAGATATCTCATTGTTCGAGAGAAACAATAATATATCTATAAACGTGTACGGAATTGAAAAAATAATCAAAGATGGTAATATCACATACGAAATAGTTGGTCCATTGAGATATGCTCAGAAGAAATTAGCTTTACATGTCAATCTGCTCTATTTAACGGATGATAAGGGGAATGGTCACTATTGTTGGATAAGAGATCTTTCACGGTTAGTTGCACATCAGTTAAGTTCAAACGAGCATAAGCGGTACTTTTGTGACGGTTGTTTGTTATATTTTTCAACTAAGGCGTATCTAGATATTCACCAAAGGAACGATTGCAATCATATATTCACGATAACACCCACAGAAAAATTACGAATTGATAAGTTTGGTAATCAGGTTCCAGAAAACATACTTAAATTCGAGAATTTTGAAAAGCAAATGCCGGTCCCCTTTGTTGTGTATGCGGATTTTGAGTCATTATTAAAACCAATCGATAACTGTGAACCCAACCCAGAATATTCGTATACAAACGAAACCCACACACATGAACCATATTCATTTTCATATTTTATTAAATCTTCGTTTGATTCTGACTTATCCAAATTTGTCTTGTATCGAGGTAAAGACGCGGCGAAAGAATTCGTGACAAGGCTAGAAGCTGATCTTAAAGAACTATATTTCAAATATTTGAAAGATGTAACTCCCATGAGCCCTTTAACGCCGGAAGAGCAGATTGAATTTGATACTTCAACGAAATGTAACATCTGTGAGAAACCATTTTCAGGATCCGATATTAAAGTTCGCGATCATTGCCACATAACTGGTAAAGTTAGATTCGGGGCTGCACATTCGAAATGTAATTTAAATTTCAAATTACCAAATTTTATACCAATTATAACGCACAATTTAAGTGGGTACGATTGTCACCTATTTATCAAACAACTATCTTCTCATGGAGATAAGATAGACGTGGTAGCCCAGAATAAGGAAAAATACATTTCATTTACAAAAAGTCTGTATATGCATGACTATGTGGACCGAACCGGTAGAATAAGGAGGAAGTTTTTACAAATGAGATTTATCGATAGTTGTCGTTTTCTACCTGGATCTTTACAAGCATTATCAGACAGTTTGACTAGTAGGGATTTTCTGGAGAGTAAAAAGTATTTTTCAGACCCTAGAGTCTTTAATTTAATTAGACAGAAAGGTGTATTTCCTTACAATTATGTGGATGATGTAAAGAAATTGGATCAAGAATATTTACCGTCAAAGGCAGAGTTTTATGATAAGTTGAATGAGAAAGATATATCTGAGGAGGAATATTCGAGGGCAATAACTGTATGGAGAACGTTCAACTGTAGGAATCTAGGTGAATATTCTGATATTTATTTACGGACAGACGTGCTTCTCTTGTGTGATGTCTTTGAAAGGTTTAGGAGAAATAGTATGAACATTTACAAATTGGATCCAGCACACTATTTTACATCTCCTGGATTGTCTTGGGATGCCATGTTAAAGTATACCAAAGTTAATCTCCAGCTCCTTACGGACATAGATATGATTGGGTTCTTTAAGAATGGTATTCGCGGGGGGATAAGTCAATGCAGCGATAGAATGCACGAAGCAAATAATAAATATTTACCAAATTATGATCCATCTAAAGAATCGACATTTATATCATATCTCGATGCCACGAATCTTTACGGGCATGCTATGTCGTCACCTCTTCCTACGGGAGGTTTTGAATGGATGGGGGATTCAGAAATATCTACATTCGATTTAGAAAATGCCAAAATAGACGGTGAGAATGGCTATGTCTTGGAAGTTGATGTGCGATATCCTGAAGGGTTACACGATTCACATAGCGACCTTCCGTTTTTGGTGGAAAGTATGATCCCACCAAATGCCAAGACAAAGATTCCGAAATTAATCCCAAATCTGTACGACAAGAAAAAATATATTGTACATTATCGCGTACTACAACAAGCTGTACGGTATGGTTTGCAAGTAACCAAGGTTCACAGGATCCTTAAGTTCAAACAATCGTTCTGGTTGAAGGAATATATCGATCTCAATACGGCAATGCGTAATAAAGCAAACAATAAATTTGAAAGGGACTTTTATAAGCTTCTAAATAATGCAATTTTTGGAAAAACTATGGAAAATGTAGATAATAGAAGAGATATAAAGTTGGTCACACATTGGGAAAATCTTCGTAATAGCATCGGTGTCGGAGCACTAGTAGCTCGTCCAAATTTCAAGAGTTGTTCCATATTCAACGAAAATCTTGCAGCTATCCATTTAGGAAAAGTTAGAGTACATTATTTTAAGCCAATATACGTGGGATTCTGTATACTGGACATATCTAAAATAGTAATGTATGATTTTTTTTATGGGTTTCTTAAAAAGCAGTTCAACGATAAAGTATCTATGCTTTACTGTGATACAGATTCGCAAATTTTGAAAACTCATACGGATGACTTCTATGAATTTATGAGAAATAATATTAGCGAGTTTGATACTTCAAATTATAAACAAAACAATGAGTTCAACATTCCAGTCAATGACTCTATTCTGGGTAAAATGAAAGACGAATTTCCAGAAGATCCTATAATAAGTTTTTACGGAACAGGTGCGAAGGCATACTATATCAAGTCAGTTAAGGGAGAAATGAAAAAAGCAAAGGGTGTTAAAAAAGCAGTAATACAAAATCAGTTATGTGGTAATGATTATAAGCATATACTAGAGAATGGTGGTCTGATTTTAAGAAAAATGAATACATTCAAAAGCAGGTTGCATGATGTATATACAGAAGTCAAAAATAAAGTAGCTTTAGCACACAACGATGATAAAAGGTTTATAATTCCAAATACAACAAAAACTTTACCCTGGGGGCACTCTGACATTCAATTTTACCAAACAGACCCCGCATCGAATGTAAAATATGCTATCGATGCCATTAATCAGATCACCGCGCGAGATGAGGCTCCTGAAGATGGTAATTTAGATCTACTTATACAATTAATGTTAGCCGAAGTTTCTAAATATTAGATTTAAGTTACTGTAAGCTTGTAAAGTGTGATAGTATTAAATATATGTTTGCAGAATAAAGTTGGCACATTTTATTTAACCTAAACTCAGACTACCCACAATCTACATCAGATTCATTGTGAGACTTCAAAAATGACTATAGTTGTTCTAGATATCCAAGGATATAATATCCAGTCTACGTTTGTTCCAAAAGAGATAGGGTTTAAGAAAAGTGGAAGTTTATTTCATTATGTGCTTAAACCCGTCATTAAATTCAATGAACTGAGCGTAAAAGATCAAAGAAGCGTCAAGTTTTTGGAAAAATATAATCATGGCATCAGATACAGTAGTGGAAATACAAATGCGCAACAAATCATGAAAATAATGAAACAACATATCAGGAACAGCGATAAAATCTTTCTTAAGGGCCATCAGAAGTATGAGTATGTAGTGAGAGCTGTAGCTATGTTAAACTTGAAAAACATACAGATAGTGAACATTGAGGCTATAGATCATAGTATCTGTCTTAACGTGAGCATGAGCAGAGCAGAGCAGAGTGTTCATAGCAAAAAGTGCGACTACCATTCCGAAAACACGAATGGGAGATGTGCATTGAGAGTTTGTGAGGCTATTGATTCGTGGATTAGGACACCGCCTCCGTCACATCCGCAACCACATATGAAAGTTCTGAAAGACGAGTCGTTAGCCGAAAGAGCAGATCATAATTTTCATTAATACATAGAGTGTCTTTCTTTTAGATTCATAGTTTTAGATTCAAGTTGTCTGTTCATAATTTTTTGGTTGTTGCAGAATTTAATATCTTGAATAGTTGTTAGTGGAGTCTTGGAATTTTAAGTTGCTTTCAACGTATTATATTTGTAGTTTTAGAATTGATATTTAAATCTTTGTGTATTGCAGTTACTTTTATTTGGTATGTTAATATATACATAAGAAAATTTCAAATTGTATTAATCAATAAATATATCCACAAGAAAGCTTTGAGATATTTATTTAAACGAGTATAATTACAGAAAAGGCGAGCTGTCCCTAGCAGTCGGAGTGTTTCGGGGAATGAGACCCTTTGGGTCTCGTAAACTCATAATACAGTTTATTTCTTTAATCCCTAAGTCCATAACAAACTTTATTACCACCCCATGTTTAAGATTAGGTTATTCTACGAAGAGAGGTAAGCCTCTATATAATCCCTAAGCCATTAACAAAATTTTTTATTGCCACCTCATCTTTAAGATTAGATTATTCCACGAAGAGAGGTAAGCCTCTATATAATCCCTAAGCCATTAACAAAATTTGTTATTGCCACCCCATCTTTAAGATTAGGTTATTCCATGAAGAAAGGTAAGCCTCTATAAATACCCATTTAAAATTTAATGGTGCCCCATGGCTACCCTCTTTAAGGCATACACATCTATTAATACATACTTAAAAAATCATTACCGCTCCAGGTATTCAAACTCATGAAATATTTCATAAGTTCTAAATACACATTGATGTAGAAAGAGACAAAAAAAAAACATGGCGACATTGGAGTTGATAGGGTAGGGATGTGGGCTGTCTTTCATCCCCATTGGAGGAGTGGGCGTACACCTCTGCCTCTACCCCTACTCTCGAACTATCTGATTGGTGGATTGAGGTCTTAAAAGTGCAGGCGAGGACAGGTAGAAATCATTCTGTCCAGCTTTTGCCGCCAGAATACATCTCTCTACCAGCCACCAACTAACCAGCTACGAACCATGTCTCTGAAGAGAAGTGTAAGTAAAAATAATTTTATCCTAACTTGGGAGACCGCTCTACCAACTACCCTCATGGATATGTTTCTAAATATGGTTTTCTCTTTATTGTTACAGATGCCCATCGAATACGACTCAGAAGATGAGTTTCAAAGCTCACCCAAGCGATCGACACTGCTATCGCGATCGCCTGTTGCCAAGGCTGGTCCCTCGCAAGTACGCGCAAGTCCTACCACCAGGAAAAGGACGGCGCCTATGAAGATGATGACGGGTACCAAACGCCCCAAGAAGGTAGATGGTGATGAATCGCAAAAAAAAGTGGTTGCGATGCAAAAAGAGCCGCGAAAGAAGGTTGTAAGAGTACCGTCGAGTTCGGCAACGCAGCGGAAGCGAAATGAGGGTGCCAAATTTAAGCTGTGTAAGTCGGCATGCAAGACTTACACAGCTCGATTTCGGCAACCTGTACCCCAGTTTGCCACTTCCGCTGCTGTACCGGAGTCGACGGTAGACTTCTCCGTATTGCACGAGGCTCCGACTGTAACGGAACCACCTTTTTTGCGAGAGTCACCCGTCCGGACTTCGGCGGTTGTTGAGGAAGCTACCCCGACATTGCCGTTGTCGATTACTCCACCGGATCAGAATCAAGCACACAAAATTATAGTGCATCAGAATGTGCTTGTTACTGCTCCAGTGGAGTCATCGACGACGACATCTTCGGAGCTTCATCAGGCAAGTCGAAGCCCGGAACCTCTTGCGGTTAATGATGCCCAGTCATCATTTTCACCGGCACCGGCTGACATCCTGGAGGCCTTGCCGCGTACACCCAGGACACCGCGGATATCAGCGACTCAATCGTCCCTCGAGTCGCTGACATCGCACGAGGCCAGCCAACGTAGCAGCGGTAGCGGAAGCAGTGGCGGAAGCAGTAGCGGAAGCAGTAGCGGCAGCAGCAGCCAGACCAGTAGTGGGAGCAGCCAGACTGTGGAGGAGGATCCTGGCTCGCTGCTTGCCAAGGCGACTGCTAAGATGAGAAAGGAACTGCAGGACGCAAGGGTGAGGGTGCAGGAACTGAAGGAGGACCAGTTCCCGCAGATCTTATCGGCCGCCAGGGAGGAGAAGCGAACCGCCGAAGAGTCGAGCCGGCAACTTTGGGGCGACGTTCTGCTGCAGGAGGTGGAGTTGCAGCAACTTCGGGAGGAAGTACTGTCGAGGGAATCGAAGTTGCAGCAACGTCGGAAAGAAGCTCAGCAGCAGGACGTGAAGTTGCGGCAAGCCGGCGGTAAGCTTGAAGGCCTGGAGGAGAGAGCCTCCAAGATAGAAAATTATGAGGCGAAGATAGCAAAGCTGGAGGGACAGATAGCGACGATCGAATCCGTGGATTACCATCCGATCTGTCTGTCCCAAAACCAGAAGGGTGTGTAGTATATATATATATATATATATAGTATATATATATAGATATATACTACACTTTCCCTTATAGTTAGAATTAGGGTTTTATATGTATATATTTAGAGTTAGATATTTGTATAGCATCTTTATTTTATAATTATAGTATTGTATAAATGTATATTTTAACTAATAAATTTTTCATGTATATATAATTGTTATTAAATATATATTTTTTAATTTTAACAAATTTTCATTGAATATATAAAAATCTTATTATATAAATGTATTTTTTAATTTTAATAAAATTTCATGTGTATATAAAAATATTACTGTTTAAATGTATATTTTATTTTTTTATAAATCTTCATGTACAATAATTACAAAAAATGTATTACTCAATTTTAATAAAATTTCATGTATGTATAAAAATATTATTGTTAAAATATATATTTTATAATTAATAACTTTTCATGTATAATAATTACAGAAAATAAATTATACTTGTTCTCAAATTTAGTGTTTCAGTTAATAATATTTTTATAGAATAGTAGCAATGTACAAATGTAATTTTATGTATATCTTATAATTGAAAAAAAAATATATAAATATATCGATTATGAGATTATTTAATAAATGAGTAACAAAAAAAATATGTGAACAAAAACTTTTAATTTTGTATTTATTTGTATGCAGGTGTTAGATATTTGTGTAAAATTTTCTAAGATAGTAGTAATGTACAAATGTGTTTTTTTCTTACAATATTTTTTATGTATGTCTTATAATTAAAAATAAATAAATTCAAATATATATATATATATATATATATATATCGATTTTGAAATCTAGTTCTTTTCTGGTTAATAAAATGAGAAATAAAAAAAATATGAAAAAAAAGTTTAGTCTATAAAAAATATCTGCGAAAAAAAACTATAGGTTGGTCTCCAAGACAACAGGATAGTGCATAGTGTCCAACTACACATAGTGCTTACTGGTTCGTGATAAGTATCGGTAAAGGCAGAGACTAGGTCGACGGCTGCGCCGTCGACTACCCGACTGCCCGAAACCCCGGGTGAAAAAAATTATAGGTTGGTTTCTAAGACAACAGGATAGTGCATAGTCTCCAATTACACATAGTGCTTACTGGGTCGTGCTAAGTTTCGGTAAAGGTGGAGGTTAGGTCGACTGCTGCGCCGTCGACTAACATCGACCACCTTATCTCGCCGCGCATGCAAAGGCGAGGCGGCGCCGAGCCTTTGTATGCGCGGCTCGGCGGCTTCGCCGTAGCATGTGCCGCCGCCGTGCCGGCCCATAGAGCCGGCGGCACATGCTGCGGCGAAGCCGCCGAGCCGCGCATACAAAGGCTCGGCGGAGGCCCATATTGACGCATTTTGAGGGCCAAATGTGATCTTCAACGGTCCTTCAAAACGGTGGTTTTTCAGAAAAAAAGAGTGAAAAAAAAACGTTAGAAGCATGAAAAAATCGAGATAGACAAAATTGGAAGACTGATAAAAAATGAGAAAATAAAGTACACCACTGAATAAAATTTTTAGAAAGATCGTTTGTTGGCAAAGCCGCCCACGCTCGATGAATTTTTTTCTGTCACGATGGTAAGGTTTTTTGAAAAAAGGTACGATTTAAAAAAACAAGTTTATTGGTTAATACAAAAAAAATCTCTTTATAATTTAATAATAGCACCTCATGTCTCCTCCTCGCTATCTATGAGAAAAGGCAGTTCTATCCGCGCACCTCTAAGGTTTGATGGACCATCTGGACGATAAGGATCAGCATCATCATCATCATCGCTGTTATCTGATGAGCTGTCTATAGTAGACAACAGGAACCCCAGCGGCTGTACTGTGGAGTCGCATGGTCCATGGTCCATCGGTGGTCTCGCCACCGCCCAATGAGATTGGTCGGGTGTCTCATCATCCGGTACCGCAGTCTCCATACTCCATATGCTGGAACTGTCCTCTTGATCCTGCATCCAAGACGTGGAGTCGCAAGGTCCGTTTGACTCTGTAGTGAAGTCCATTTCGCTGCTAGTTGTATTACTGTACCAGTTGACTCTGCACTATGTTTTTCATTGACAAGAACTCTGCCTTTTATGTTCTAAGCTCCCCACACTAAAGCCCCCTCCATACCTCCCCACCTCTTCATTTTATTTGTGGAACATCGGTGGCGTTGGGTGGTGGGTACTGTAAAGCCACACCCTAATCCACAAGGTATATTTACCGTTTCTGTTAGCCCACTGGTACTTACACAATATACCATCATCAAATAAAAGATCATACCTTTTTTTTATTTTTATTCAATATTCGTAATATGAGGAAAATCGATACATATAATGTATATAAATATATATATATATATAATATTTTGCTGTTTATTTTACAACTCAAAGAAAGATATAATACGTTCCTTCTCTTCAGTCAGCTTGCATCTTTTTTGAGTTGATGTCACTCGTAGGGTGTCGATTCTCTTCTTGCAATCATCCAACTGTCGCTTTCTCCTCGTCTTGGTTTCTTTTACACGCTTCCTTTCATCGTCTAGCTGTTTCAACTTTTGCTCATCGATAACTTGTGCTGCTTGGAGACTATCGTTCAGTGCCAGCTCCTCTACCAGTTGCCGCTCATTATTTGCTATTTCATCCTTGATGCGTTGAACAGTACTCCTCAACGCTTCCGTCTGGTCTTCGATCTCTGTTTTTGGAGGTTTATTTGATTTTTCCAATGTCTGCCGCAATAATGCTCCAAAAGGCTTGGAAGGTGCCTTTTTTATTTTTCTACTCGTTATCGCAGGCACTGTACTTGTGGACGCTTGCATCGCATCCACGCCAGCTCCTATAGCTACAGGAGTATTCACACTGGTTGCCAGGGCAGGCACTGCACTTGCGGCTGCTTGCGTTGCATCCACGCCAGCTCCTATTGCTGCAGGGGTGTTCACACTGGTGTTGTTTTCAGCTGGTGGGTTCACATGGACGAATTCTTCAAGTTCTTCTTGGACATCTGCAGCCAGCTGCGTAAAAGGCAACCCCTCATCTTCGAACTCCTGCAGGATGGCCCGTAAGTCGTCCCCGACGACTATAACATCTTGATTATTGGTTGCGGCCATAATGTTGGTGATATAGGTATGATATACAATATTTTTCTGCGGAACGGTACGATTTTCTGAAGAACGTAGAACTGAAAAGCCTTACAGAATGAAGCTGTATTTATACCCAAAAATTCACAACATAATTCAGTTGTAAAATCAGAGCGGAGGGGACGAATACTTGGATGGGGAGGATGGGCGAAACAATCACAACCAATAAGCTTTAGATGGGTGGGTTGGGTGAAACTATCGCATCCAATAAGGTTATATTGGTGGGAGCATCCACAATTCTTGTTGGTTTCAGATATCGATATAGTGGTACACAGATCTAAATTAGCATGGTTGGGGTTGGGCGACAAAGTAGTTCAGGAGCAGGTGATGACGTGCGAATGTGTTGCCAAAGCATATAACATTTCCACCAATAGGGATCTATGGTCTATACGCCGATTGGCTGGTGGGTTGGTCGTTCTATATTCCCGTTTCAATAGCAGTTGGTGACGTACGAATGCGTTGCCAAAGCATATAACATTTCCACCAATAGGGATTTATGGTCTATACGCCGATTGGCTGGTGGGTTGAACTTTCTATATTCCCGTTTCAATAGCAGTTGATGACGTGCGAATGCGTTGCCAAAGCATATAACGTACTTAATGGTCTATACGCCGATTGGCTGGTGGGTTGGTCTTTCTATATTCCTGAAACGACGTACCCTAAGAGAGGATTGAAGCGGAGGAGGGGAAGCGTTAGTCCCCTAATATCGTATAAATACGGTGGCTGAACGAGAATTACTTAGTGAAGTTCGTGATTCAGTTCTTCAGTTATAGCAAGATTACAGCAAGATAATCAAGAGGAAGAACGAGAATGGAAGCCATAGGATTCAACATCTTGGACCTGGAGCACCTGAGTCAAGGTAAACATTATTCTGCCATTGTATACATTGCGTACAAGTAACAAGTCAAAATACAGCAAGTCTGTTTTCGCTAGTATCCACTCATATGTATTTCTACAATGTACTCTTCTTTTCTTTTCAGCACCAGAGGTCATTCCGGGTGATAGCCGATACAGCGGCTTCACAGAGGTGGCGAGGCGGCTGCGGGAGACAGCATGTCAGGGTGGTGTGAAAGCAGCGACCACAGATCACCGGACATTTGGTCTGCGGCAATGTCCGCTGATCGCGGACCATCTAGTGAAGCCGTCGTCGATGGCGAATCACCTGGTGCGGTGTCGGCGAAGATTGGCAGAGGGTCATGCACCATCTGAAGGTACCTATGTAGTTTGTTTATGAGTAATTATTTCCGAGTTTATGAAATGCTACCTTTATTGATGACACTAAAAATTTATCAAAAACAGTTTATCTTTCTATGTTTTTACTTTTTTTTGCGAAGCAAACGTATTCTATTACAAACTAACCATATACTCATCGATAATTCTTTCTTTTTACAGCTTCTGACAACCGTGGGGTAAAAGGAAGAGAGCAGGGTGATGAAGTCGCCACCACCAATGTAGAGGTGCAGATTGAAGGTATAAAATGTGTTCATTAAATGCGAAAAAATCAAACCACCACCAACTTAGCATCTTTTTTTTGTTTTGTACCAATCCTATGATATTGATACTTTCAACATGCGCCAACATAGCAATTTTTTATTATTTTTTGTTGTGTATTGATAATATGATATTGATACTTTCAACGTGTGTACCCATCATTCCTGAAAAATCTAAATTTAATGAAACCTCGTAAGATTTAGCAATATATCCTTATACACCTTTCACCTTTTGCATCTTGCAATCTTCGCACGCATTACAAAACAACACTTTTTTGTTTCAGAAAACTGGGATAGCGATAACTACCAGAGCTATAAACCGAACTTAGAAAACAGGGCGGTCCTGCGGATGCCCCCACCGTTCTTGTCCAAGAAGGAGAGACGCAGGTGGAGAGCGAGCGAGGTCGCCCGATTCAATAATCTAACAAATCAATGAATGATTATTATTGTAAATATATATATGCGAAAAAATAAAACTACAGTTAGTCCAAACAACTGTTTTATTTATAAACGAATCTAAAAATCATCCAAACAAAAAATAATGAAATAAGTTTACACAGTTATCGAGAAACCATTCAAATATATTATTGAATCATTACAATACATCTTTTACGTCTATCCACGAATTTTTTTCTTTCGGGAAACCTAACCACTTAACGAAGAGCTTGGTTCCTCTTTTCTTCAAGACCCTTTCAATCAGATACTCATCTGGAAACTGCGTCTTTTTTAGCTCAGCTTCGTAGAAACAGCCGCTTATCGGTTGCCCATCCATATCATCTAACATATATGTGACTGGATTTGTAATGTTAACGTTGCGTATTTTAAACAATTCCGTAGAATAGTTGGGGGTGTAACCTTTTTCAAATACACCTTTATATCTGCTTACTCTCACAATGTCCCCAAGTTTAAGCTTACTTCTGCCTGCTACCTTTGGATTGCGATACACATTCAATCGTGTATGAAAATCGACTTCGATGGGGGCCAATCCTGTTGTTCGATGTTTCCTGTTGTTATAGAAGTTAGTGACATTTTGCAGAATTGTAATCCATTTGTAACTACCTCTTGCAGAAAATTCCTTGTACAACAAGTGTTTCAGTGAACGAATAGCTCTTTCGGCAATTGCTGCTTTTTTCGTAGCGTCCTGCAGGATATCATGCATTGCAGCCGTCACGTTTTGCATATCTTTATTCTTAATTGCTCTACACCATAAGAACTTAGAGTAGCAGTCAATGACTACCAATATGTATCTATAGCCATTATTTTCCTTATGAAAAGGTTGCATTTCCGCTAAATCGGCTTGCCATAAGTCAGCGAAACCTTTTATGATAGTTTTTCGACGGCGAAAGTTCTTCCGAACTGCCTTGTGTAATTCTTCTGCTATGCCACGTTTTGTTGCGCTGTTAACTGACATATCTACATGTAGAGGTCTGACTCAGGTGATTGTAGAAAAGAAACTGATCATTAATCATGAAAAATCAACCGATCTATGGTCTGAGTTGATTTAAAGTGTAGCCTGCAAGCCACGCTGGTAAAACAGGGCCACCTTCAGCATCGAATTCCCTGTTGACTCCACTAGCTAATTTCTGGCAAAAATTATATAGAACCTCTAGTTGCTCTAAAATGGATATCAAATTGGTTGTTAATACATCAATCTTTTTCTCAAGGCCATCACTCAATTCTAGCGTTTTGCTATTCACTATACTTTCAAGCATATCAGCGGTACTTTTTAGTTTTTTTTCAACATACTTTATATGAACAGAGTCATTTTCATCTGTAGGATCACCAACATTCTTTAACTGCTTTCCATTGATATCATAATTTCCAGTTTGTGTAAGTTTAAAACCAATACCTGGAATACCACGTACAGTTGTATGCTTAGAACTGCGACGACCAAACTTATCTATCGTATTGTGCATCGCTACGAAAGCGTTATACTATTAGTGGGATCTTTCAACTCGCAAATATATATACCCCAAATTAGCGTATTACGCCCTCTTCACGCAATTCTTCTATTATAGATAAAATTTCGTTGTCGTGGTTTGTATGACCAGCTGATTTTGAGCTGTATAGCAATTTCAATCGATCAATCAGCTCGTTGATGTCGTTCCAGTACACAAAGTCGCGTTTATTAGTGTTAAATATCTTATACTTAGGTATCTTCATTTGTGTATGTCCCCTACCAACTCTGGCTCTCAAATGCATGGGGGATGATGTAGATAGGATATTAAATAATTTATTGAAATACTCAGATCCGTCGACATTGTAAATATTAAGAGGTGTGTAATCTTTGCGAAGTACATTAGTTAGATTCAATATGGACCTGAATGTGTGTAGAGTTTTTGAGTTGGAGTTTCGTGTATCTCCTACAAACATCATATCTAGTAAGTCTGGGGATAGTTTGAATTTAGTAGTCTTATCACCCGACGATAAATAAACCGCCTTATCATCAAATTCCACTTCATGTACACCCATTAACAGCTTCTGTGATTGTGGGTTGATCCTCACATTATAAACACTTCCATAGGCCGGATGTCCTGCTCTCAAATTATCTATATGACTTTTCAGCACCTCAGCAACTGCCTCTCTGTCCACACTTGAATTAGCTGTAGATACATACTGAGTAACTGAATCTCTTTCCCTCTCATTAATTGATGATGGTGTATCAGGTAACTCCTTTATTGGTGTTATACCGGAAAAAGCAGCGGAAGTCAATTCTTCGAATCTCGCCCCTTTTGGTGTACTAGTAGAGGGAAGGGTTTGATTTGGATATGTAGATTGTGGTCTTTTAGGAGTGCTTGTATGACCAACGTTTTGCATTGGTTGTTTCGATTGTGTATGAACTGATGCATTCGCTATTGTCTTCAGCTGTTTCGTAATAGGTTCATATATCCGTTCCAATGCTGTGTTATCGATGTCGCGACCTTTCTTTACAGCATTAAATTTTTTTTGGACAGACTCTGTTGCTTCCACTAATTCTTTTTTGAGAGCAATCTCAATGCTGCTCTGTTGCTGCTTCATACTTGTTATGGTAATGCTACAGCTGCGATGTACATTGATTGCAGTCTCACATTCAATTGATGATATTCCTAGTCCACCAGTGGATTTATGAAACTATCGAATCCTTTCCTGTACCGACCATCTTTTAGTTCTCTATCTTTATCAATTACTAGAAACCCATATTTCTCCCTCCAGCACATTGCACACATATCTTGGAACTGCTTAAAGGTTACGTCGGGTGCCACATGATCTGAAAAAACATGTGAGAGGTTAGTGTTGTCAACTTTGAACAACACAATCAGATTTGCGTTATCTCTAATCACCCTTTTTGGTATCCAACTGTAGCTTTGCACGCAATAAAAGCAATCCACACCTTTGTGTCGACCCATACTGAAGTATTCTCGGATAACATTTTGATTTTCACATATAACGTCATCGAAAATGAAAACTGAATTTGGTTTGGCTTCTGATGGTGGTAGAATATCAGAGTTATTGGTAAATGCATGATATCCCAATCCATCAATCGACTTCATTACTTTTTCTATGAATGTATACTTGGGTTGATTAAGCGATTTTGAAAATATATAGATATTTTCGAAGAAAAGCCCATCAGGATGCAACAACAAAGATATCAGCACATTGGTTTTTCCGCAGTTTGATGGGCCAACAATAATACAACGAATCGTGGATGGTAGTAGTATACCATGTCGATGATGAGAAGTATTATTTTCCAAATCCGTGACCTTTACATCAATATTGCTAATACTTAATTCCTGATCTTGTTTTGTCACCTTCATCGTGCAACGACTTAACCGTATATAAGCCGCAGTTGTTTATATATGTTTTATTTAAATGCCGATACTTCTTGGGAGAAGGTGTAGCAGCATTTCCAAAACTGGTGGTGGAATTGTTAACAAGTTGATAGATAAGTTGCCATTCGAAGCACATTTACCCTTTTATCAGTTTTGTGGGCCGGGCACGCGCGTGGAGGAAAGGCTAGCTCTTGGCCAAAAAGGAATCAATAAATTAGACGCGGCTTGCTTACAGCACGACCTTGCATACCGCAAATCTGACTTGGCTACAAGACACTCGGCTGACTACCTGCTTCAACAAGAAGCCTGGAAACGAGTCAAATCAGCTGATGCAAACTTCGGAGAAAAAGCAGCTGCCTGGTTAGTTACAAATATTATGAAAGTAAAACGTCACACTGGAATGGGTCTTGCATCACGACGTGGGCGCAGTAGGAAAAAATGCATGCGTAAAAAATTGTGGAATGCATTACGTGTAAAACATCATGCGGGAATGGGTTATGGATCACGACGTAGAAGGAATAAGAAAAAATGTGTGCGTAGGAAAATGAGGAAGGCTACAAAGAAGGTGCATTTTGGTTCAGGGATACTAAACAGAGTTCGCAAAAATATGAAGAGATTTTCGAACCATAAGCAAGATAATAACGTGCTACGAAAAGCAACTTCTGCAGCATTATTAGCCGCCCGGAAGCATATCAAGTCTCTGGGAGGGAAACGACGTATTCGCCTTCCGCGAGTTATACCTATTCCAAAAGTAGGTGGAATTCTACCCTTGATACCAATTTTTGCAGGTCTCTCAGCATTAGGCAGTCTCGCTGGGGGTATTGCAAATATTGTTAGGACCTCTAAAGCAATAAATTCAGCACGAGAAAAAAATTCTACATCTATCTCCGGTATGAATAAAATTGGCAGTGGTTTATATTTGAAACCATACCGCAAAGGATTGGGTTTGTTTATCAAAGCTCGGACTTCAAAAAACTTTTAAAAACCCTACCCCAACGACCGCTGACAGACAACGACCTTGTTTATTATGCCAAACAGCTAAAAATACCGTATTTCAGAGGAGTTTTTATGCGTGATGATCTACCTAAACAAGGTCCATTCTGGAATGAGTCAGCCATTATCAACTTAGATAGCAAGAGTGGGGGTGGGTCACATTGGGTATCATATATAAAACGGGGAATGGTGGTGTTGTATTATGATAGTTTCGGCAACCTACCACCAACGAACGAGCTAGTGAAGTATTTATTCGATCAATCAAGGAAAATTAAGATCTTGTATAATCTCAGACGACAGCAGAACTTCAATACTTTTTGGTGTGGACATTTGTGTCTACGATTCCTTTCCGAGGAAAAGCAGAAAGCTAATAAAAATGGATCGTGAAACAATTAGAAAAATGAGTTATTCCCTGAAAGCATTCTCAAAGGAAAGAAGTCTGTTGAACATGACAGAAGAGGAACTTGCTCACATACCAAAAGAAGTACTCATAGCATGCGCACCTAATGAAATAGCACATGTATGGTACAAACTACCATTACACTTGAAGGAAGACCCGGACATGCAGCGATTCCAATTCTGCTGGGAGCATTATGATACACATCAGAGTGGCGATCAAGCAGATGGGCCGCCGCCAAGAAAAATATTTTGTTGTTATTGTAATTTACATGATATTACTTTAAAGAATAATAATCAAAAAAACAATTGCTGTTTTCAATAAATGTTGCTGTTTGGATATATAAAGTGTTACCTTTTTTTGCACCCCATCAGTCATGTCTTACACACTTACGTTGACGGGTTATGACAGCGAGTTGTCGGCTAATTTCTATCCACCAATTGAGCTAGATACTAGCGCCCAGTATGGTTTGGGTCTAATAGGTTTTTACTCCTACAACTCAATATTCAACGTACACGAAGAAAATAATCTAATCGCTTTGAGGTATCCAACAGATAACACCAAATTCAAAATTATATATATTCCGCCAGGTACCTACGAAATCGATGAACTAAATAAATATTTACAAAGGACAATAAAGCCCATCAGTATACACCCACCTAAGCCCACAACTGATGAGTTGTTCTCTCTCAAAGCTAACAACAATACATTAAAGTGTGAGCTATACTCAGCGTATGATGTTGACTTATCTTTTCCTAACTCAATCGCATCTTTGATTGGGTTTGAACCGAAGATTTTTGGACATGACGAAATACATGTGTCAACTTTACCGGTTAATATAACTACAGTTAGATTGATAAGAATCGACTGTGGACTGATATCTGGCGCGTACCACAATGGAAATGAAATGCACACTCTTTACGAGTTTGACATAGACGTCGAGCCAGGATTCAAACTAACAAAGGAGCCACAGAATGTAATATATATGAGCGTAAAGCCAAGCGGACGTCAGTTTATCGACAACATCACACTTAAAATTTTGGATGACGATGGGAATCTAATCAACTTCCGTGGTGAAAAAGTAATCGTTAAATTGGAATTGCGACGTTTAACTTAAAACAAGCTTCATAATTCAGCAAGATGGGTTTTTTGTACAACGTAGGTTCATACCAATTGAAAAATGTCAAGAAAGTTCACACAAGTAGACATAAAATACGACGAAATCAGAGAATTGACGTTATTCGTCGTTCGTCTGCCGCCAAGGATACAGCATCGAAAATTTCTCTACTGAATCGTAAGTTCCTCGAATCTATAGGACTGCAACTTACCAAAAAAAATGGTTCTGCACGTATCAAGTGAGACGTTGGATGTTTTTGAGGAACCTATCATGGACCGTTCCTTAGCCAGCCTTCATGAATACACATACAAGCCGTACGGTTCGCCGTATTTCAAGAACTCCGATATTGTTCATATACCGATAAATTTCCAAGATCTCATTTTAAATATTGCTGACAGTTACATTTACATTGAAGGAACGTTTACCCCAGCAGATGCAACGAAGACGTGCTACCTATCTAATAATGCTCTATCCTTTTTATTTGATGAAATTTCTCTGCATATGGGTGGTGAAAAAGTTGTTGTCGTGCGGAATCCTGGAATAACTTCAACAATGAAAACAATGATTTCACATGGTAAAAGTGCAGCCCATACACTTTTATGTACCGGATGGGGCCTGAATGCTGATAATTTAGCGATATGGGATTTAAACAGCAAAGTATTCAGTGGTAGGATACCTCTAAAGCATATAATGGGATTCGCAGAGGACTACAAAAAAGGAATTCTGAATATAAAACAAGAGCTCGTCTTGGTAATTGCAAGATCTTTCAAAAACTGCTTTGTTGGTGAATGTGACGCTCAGTTAACAATATCGAAGATTGAATGGAAGGTTCAACATATTGTTCCTGAAGATCGATACAAGGTAAAACTTCTACAGCGATTGAATAAAAACAGTCTCAATTCAAGGATTAAGGTAGCATTTCGCTCTTGGGATTTGTATGAACTGCCATCACTTCGCTCAACATCATCAGACGTCTGGGCAATTCGAACAACCAACAAACTGGAGAGGCCTTTGTTTGTTATCGTTGGATTTCAAGACTCAAAATTAGCAGAAAATCCTAAAGAGGATATCACTAAGTTCATTCATGCCAACATAAATTCAATTCGATTAAAGTTGAATAATCAGGTATATCCGTATGAACGATGGAACCTAGATTTCAACAGAAAGCTAAATACTGCAGCTTACTATGCATTTGAGAGCTTCCAAAGAACATTTTATAACAAGGACATTCCAGAACCAATTCTTAACATAAAGGAGTTTAGTGACAATCCTCTATTTGTGATTGACTGCAGTCATCAACCTGATAACCTTCAGCTCTCAACTGTGGATATATCATTGGAATTTGAAACCAGATCTTCTTTCCCAGCGAATACGAAGGTGTATGCATTGATAATTCATGATTCGTGCATTAGTTACAACGCCTTTGATGGATCTATTCAAAATGGACTTATTCATTCCTACTAAGTGTCTCTGATTTTTTATTATATCTAACTCGCAGAAATAAAACAGCTTTTTAGTACATTTAGTTTTTTATTTATGCATATAAAACGACACACGGTGTATACAGTTATCATTCCTTATCTAGAAGGCGATATTTGATAATAATATCTTGAGGTAAGTATTTAACTATTTCGTACAAAAATGGTTTGAGTTGATTATTAATCATTCCATCACATAGTTGGTCGACGGTACATTCTTCACGTAAATACTGTCTGCATAACTTTTCCCCTGCTTCATATTTCCTTATTAGTATCCTCTTTCGTTCGACCTCTTCATCATCCCAGCAGATACTTAAGTCATACGCTGTGGAATGTTCCTCATCGAAAATCAAATCCACCAACTGGCATGCAATTCTCTGGATGGCACTACGTAGATCTTTTGCTTCAGGCCACCCCATTGCCGAATACTGCATCCACATTATATAATGGGAATGGAGAGTTAGTCTGCTTCTGAAACAAACGGAACGTCTAATATCAGCTACAAACAAATGTTTTTTTTTTATCTCGAATTTACCTTCCATATATCGGGGTCCAATACATGGGAGTAACCATTATATTATTTATACCCAACACAATCTGTACTACCTCATCACCAAATATATTATTGTTGAATATAATCAAATTTCATCAAACATTTGGAGCGAGTGCCTGGTGTTTTAGGTGAACTTTGACCTATATATGATAGTGAATATTTATTTTGTGATTCATTTATCTCTTTGATCACCGCTTCAGACATATGTTCCGTTACTCTTTTCGGTAACCATACTTTGAACTCATCAGCATTATCTTCTAATAGTGTTGCTACTAGACATTCACCAAATTTTGATTTGACTGGTGACAGATTCTTAATTGTATGGGCTTTGTTTACAGTTAATGAAGATAAAGTTCTGAACGGTATTTTGTTATTTAGTTCACAGTTGATTTTATTGTTAATTTCATGCAATTCAGAGGTAGTGACAGACATTGTTTAAAGAAAAACAAATAATGTTACTGTTGGATAAATAATATAAAAGGGTGCTCACCAATTTATATCTGTACACAATATACTTCGGGAATATACTCCGATCGTCTCTCGACTTTTACTGATCACTAGCACCGTTAGTACACTATTTATACAGATACCATCAAGGTGAAGATACGTCACCGTGCATTCTTCTCAAAACCGCAAAGAAATATCAGTCTCAATAATCACATTCAAGGACGTTCAAAATAAGCAGCTATACAATAACACAAAAAAACCTCAAGGTTACGCAAATAACCAATACAAACACTAATGACAAATATTTCAAAATCAGTGTCTATAAGCACAATGTGAACTGGAACTCTCAAGGTTACCCAACACCCCATTTAAAAAGCCCCATTAAGATACGATCACTTTTGGAAAGACAACGTTACAAAATGACCTTCAGGGAGGATCAGAACCGGCACCTATAAGAAAAACCCACGTCAATACACCTCATGAAATATGGAAACCAAGGTCATCCCCACCCCATTTGAATGACCTTCAGGGAGGATCAGAACCGGCATATCCATACTACTAACGAGCTTACAAAGCCAGCAGATATATTACCCATTTGAACAAAAAATACGAAGGAAGCTTATAATTTATTCGTTTTTCCATACTAGCAGAATTCTCGTTATTGTGTATAGGGTGCTGATACCATTTGGGCTAATGGAAAATTTTCTTATTATAATCCGATGTGGGGACTAACGATAAGTCGATGAATCGTATAATTTTATTGCAGAGCGTCACGAACATGATTCCTTAACAGCAGGCGGTGGGCTTACGACCTGAATAATGGCTTATTTTAATCAATCAGCCAAATAACAGATCCAATAGGAACGTCGGTTACAGTATACAACAGTTAACATAATATCTAAAACTTAGCTGTGTGGTTGTCTCTCTATTCCATCCTGCTGGAACATTAACGTTGCTGTGGTCACTGGCTGTCATAGGAGAGGGCATGACCCCATGGCCCCCCTTAAAATCTCACAATACAAGTCATACTTTTACTTTACTATATAATTCTTATTTCGTATTTTTTATTTCATAGTATGAACTATAGACAATATACAACTACCGTTATACAGTTGATAAACTTTCCAAGCCACCCCTCCCCCCCCCCCAACTGTCAAGTAGGTTATGACTGCCAGTGAGTAAGGTATATATTTCAGTATATGTAGTGTTTATTGAGGGGCCAGGGAAGCGCTATGACGTACAGCTTAGGAGTCGCATACCCATGCACAGAGGTGTAGAATCAAGAACCGAATATATATGGCTACTAGGGTTTCCAATCCAGAACCCCGGAGGTTTTATGGTCCCTCTCTCTCTCTCTTTTGGATTGATAAATCGGGATCCCGGCAATCTCAATTTTTTAAATGGAAACTTTCATTCATGTTGTATTCGCATGTTATTTTAGAATCTACTCCGGTAGTGGCGTAAATTCAAATTCGAGGCCCCCGCAAGAAATTCTCTCTCCCCTCTACAGTGGCGTAATATTTACAGATGGTACCATCTACGAGTGTGGAACCTGAGGGATGAAACTCTTTGGCTTTTCTAGGGTCATATTCTATTTTTGCTAGCAGATTCTGCCATGCTTCATGCTACATGCCGCATGTCGGGCTCTCAAATCAAGGTGCTACCACCACGGAAAAAGAACCAACTGCCAGCGGGATTCGAACCCGCGCCTCCGAAAGTCTAGTCCGGCGCTCTTACCAGCTGAGCCATTACGATCATGGCAATGCAGCCGGCGAAGCGATCTCAAGAAGCATCGAATTCTCTTCACGCCAACGAATTCGAATAGGTTAGAAGAAGTAAACAAGGTTTTGGTTTGTGCCCACAATCAGATCGCGGCAGCTGGCATACTGACCGCTCAATCGCTGATAAACCCATACCCTTTGTATGAATAGCAGGTAAATAATCCTAAAAATAACAGCACTCATGTAGAGGCATAATATAAATAGCTACTTTAATTTGGTTGATCGTTTCGGGTCAATTGTTATAGTTTTGAATGAATTTTGGGTTTTAACAGTGCACAAGTGTTAAAAGACTATTTTAAATAATTCCATAAAATATAACTCCCGCAGATTTCTGTAAAAAATAACATCGTGTTTGTGAACACAGTAAATAATAACAACGGAATCTTGGGCACACTCTCATGCCTGTTAGAGCATGGGCGTTACTTTTTCTAACTTATTCGAATTCGTTGCTTCACGCCCATTGACGGCTCCACCTTCGCCGTCTTCTGGCAGCATGGAGCGCCTCGTATCTGTGCATTGAAGAAAATCTGTCAGGTTATCATTGATCTCTGACCACGTCCGATTTTTTCTAGTAGCACCTTGATTTGAGAACCCAACATGCGGGCAATAGCATGGAACATGGTATATTATTCATACCCTACACACAGCTGTCTGTGCTAGCTCGACCTGGTGACGTCTGGAGTCGAACGCGGTCAGAGATCAATGCAGTCCCAACAGATTTTTTTCGATGCACAGATACGAGCCGCTCCATGCTACCGAAAGATGGCGGAGGCCCCCGCAAGATGATGATGGCGAAGCTTCTTGGGATCACTTCGCCGACTGGATTGCCATGACCGCCATGGCTCAGCTGGTAAAAGCACTGGACTAGAAATTCGGCGGCTCAGGTTCAAAATCCCGCTGGCAGTCAGTTCTTTTTCCGGCATTTTCTGATAGCATCTTCAAATCGCAGATGTCTAAGAATGATTTCAATTGCACATTCTTCAAATAAATATTTTCTTTCTATTTCTGTTTTTAGTTCCTCTTCCTTCGGGTCCCTAATTTTAAGTTGTTTTATAACCAAAGTTGATTTGGTTGAATATTTACTTTTCAAAGGTCAAAACTATTATACTAACAAAAACGTACTTCTGTTTACTATACCTATTTTTGAATTTTTATCGTTGCTATCACTAGTGTTAGAGTGTAAAAATATCGCAGGCTCTAGATTGTTATTCCGAAAACTCAAAACGGGACCCCAACATTAATTAAAAATAAATTAATTAATTAATTAATAAATACAAAATATAAGTGAAAAAATTTAAAATGTCCCTGATCCAATAAATATTCGACTTTCGACGCAAGATAGCGTAGTTAACGCAAAGAAAGACTTAAGAAAGAACAGTTGAGCCTTATCTGAATTAAACCTGCAGACTTCTTTCTTCTGATCAGAATTATATTGAAAGCTTCGCAACCTTACTATTATTTCTATTCGTGATATGACTTGCATAATTTGGACATTCGAAAATGTTAGTTTCGATTGATCAGCAGAGTGGTTGCCGTAACTCCCCAGGGCCCCGATAATAATGTCCACAATCTAAATATAGTCGACTAATGATAAATACTCTAATTAAGCCGAAAATATGCTCGAAATACGCTCAGGCTCAAATGTACATTATATTCATTAATAATGTACTATTAGTTGTTACCAGATGGAACTGTGACATCAAAGAGAGTCAAGTTTCAATTGGGACTTTTATTTTCGTCGTGTATCTGTTATGCGTTCAAATAAAAATAAATTAGCCTAACAACCTAAGAAATCAATAACAAAATGGAGATTCTGCGAAATGGTAATTTCTAAGAACTGTAAGAACTGATTTGTCACAGAAATATGGTATTTAGTTTGAAAAATGGTTGTTTTTTGCATAACTCTTCATAAGGTGCACTTCTTACATCTTGATAATTTACCGATATGCTATGGCTTGACCTGAATAACTTAAGCTTATTAGTACTACTGTTCCATAGAATTCTGTTGATCACAATGGAACATTAAGATAAGTAGGAATAAATTTGAAAAAATATTGCGACCATCAACGAATAAGAATTAATATCCAACACCAATTCAGAAGATTGAGCTACTTCAGTGAGCATGTAAAGCCGCGTACACATCTGAGCGCACATGGTTTGAATACACACGAATATGCAAGTGTGGACGTCCTGTTCGTCGTGTCTCAGGGCATGCGGGCTGACTCGCGCGCGACTTTGAGCGCGCATGGGTCGAGCCAAATCTTGTCGGTTTTCGCTCCCCGCTCAAAGAAAACGTTCAGCGTATGCGTGCTCAGTGTGAACATTTAGGTAGATCGACAGAAACTGCATCCTGCTCTTCAGTCGAAGTGGTATATAACTCTATTGACAGGTGACAATTCGTTGGCGCACTGTTTTTCGACCTTACTAAGGCATTCGATACCATTCATCCCAATGTTATTGAAAGCAAATTATATGCCTCTGGTTTCCGGGGCACTTTCCTTCATTGGCTGACGTCATTCATAAATTAACGTAGGTTCATTGTTAAAATAAATGACTCTCAATATACTCTTTCTACAAAATGAACTCCGAGAAGTCCAAGGCGCTTTACCAAGCAACACTTCCATTTACACCGATGCTTCAAAATCAACTAAAGGTTCAGGTTGTGCTTTTTATGTACCTAGCTTAGATGTATCACGAATGTTCAAACTACCAGCAGAAAGTACAATATTCACTGCCGAAGCAGTCGCTATTTATCAAGCACTGACATACGTGGACGAACACAACATAAGCAACTCTTCTATACTCTCAGACTCCCAATCTGTTCTTAACAGCCTTATAAACTGCACCCCCTCTGAAATCTGCAATATACATATTTCAAATATAAGAGATAAACTTTCACACCTGAGAAGAAGAGGATTCACAGTCACATTAATATGGGTGAAGGCTCACTGTGGTATCGGCCCCAACGAAAAAGTTGATGAGTTAGCGAAGAATAGTATCATGATCGGCTCTGAATTAGATATACCTCTAAGCATTGAAGACAAGTATGTTATTTTGAAGCGCTCTCTATATAAAAAATGGCATGCAGAATGGAGTAGATATTGCTTCACTAATCCTACGAGATATACTGGTATTCATCCGACTCTACCAAATACATATTGGCACCAAAATTTTAAAATCCCAAGGAAATATATATCTTGTATTACTCGCTTGAAACTTGGCCATGGTATCTTCCCAGCACATCTCGCGAGACTTAACTTGAGCCCGTCTGACCTTTGTAATGTCTGCAATGTCTATGGAGATCTCGATCATCTCTTTTTTGGCTGCTCTAAATTTTTACCCCATTCCAATGCACTTTATGCCGACCTGGTTAAGTGCGGTTTATCTGCCCCCTTGAACACCTCACATATTCTTTCGCTTAGTAGAGCCGACGTGCTTCTCTGTTTAATCAAATTTATAAAAAATTCTGGTATCACAATTTAGTGTTTTTTTCCTACTTTTTTGTTTTGCTAGCACTCCTCTGTTTTATCCCTTTTATGTGTATTAAAACCTTCCCCGTCCTTTCTAACCGAAGGCCTAATTGATGTGTGTGAAAGTTTGAAATGCCTTGCCGGGCCCCTAGGCGAGAAGAATGTGTGCCCCTGTCTAACTCACTTCCCCTTCCTTCCTAGATTTGTTGAAATAAGTGTCGATATTGTTTTTAGTCTCATCCCTCTCTTTTGTAACTGAGTGCTTGGTCTTTGAGTCTTCTTCCCATGGTTCATGAAAACTATATAAGCCACTCATCTGAACTTTTCAGAACATCAGTAATATATCTTTCTCACTTAATCTCTACACTAAACACCAAAGTATTATGTCTGCACTAAATAGTCAGTTAAAGCCTTACATATATTTGTTCCACAGATGGTGTACCCACGGTAGACGTTCACTCTCGCCTTATTAATTATATTTTTTTTTTATTATTCATAATCAGTTAAACTACGATTTCAAAACCATTACATAATATGATGCTGGCTAATGGGACTAGATCCTAGTGCCAAACAAAAAAAAAAATATACTCCCTTTACCTCACACCTTGGAGTGCCCCAAGGCTCAATTTTAGGTCCTTTAATATTCCTTTTATTTATCAACGACCTGCCGCAACATGTATCAAGTAACAAAATAATCCTATATGCAGATGACACTACAGTCCTAGTATCTGCAGAGACCGCAGCTGATTTACAGCAAAAACTAAACAAGGTGGCCTCTGAATTTTCGCAATGGTGTGCGAAAAATTCCCTAGTAATTAATGCGAATAAAACCATGATGTGTTTTGGAAATCAATGTCGTTACCCAACGCAAATTAGTGTTTTGATTGACGGTACTGCAACCGATGAAAGCACCGACGCTGAATTTCTTGGCACAACCATTGATAGGGACCTGAGATGGATAACTAACATTGATAACATATGCGGGAAAATTAATCGAATGCCGTTTTACAACTGAAAAAATATCTAAACTTGAACCAAATAAGCAATAATGAATAATAAAAATATATTAGGCTATAATACACTCGCATCTCTCATACAATATAGTACTATGGGGTGCTTCACCAGGTGCCGATAGGGTATTCATAGCTCAAAAAAGGGCTCTTAGGCTGATATTCAGTTTATCATACAGAGAGTCATGCCGACAGACATTCTGTAAGTATAAAAATACTGCCAGTCCCGTGCATCTACATTTATAAATGCATCATATACCTAAAATCCAACCTGCACTTGATAAAGAAAAATAGTGATCACCATAACTACTTAACTCGCGGTGGCAATGTATTACGTTGTGGTAAGCATTATACATCTTTATTCGAAAGAAGTCCTTATTGTATGGGTATTAAACTTTACAATTCCTTGCCGGCTGCAATGAGTTATGAAGTATCGAATCCCCGTTTTGGGAAGAAACTTAAAAGTTTCCTTGTTGAAAACTGTTTTTATAGCATCAGGGAATACTTTGAATTTAGCGGCAGCATCAAATAAAATAGTTTCTACATGTACGTTTGTCTCAACAAAAATTGTTATCTGTCCTATAGTATTAAATAAAATAGTTTTTAAATGTACGCTGGTCTCAACAAAAATTGTTATCTGTCATATACTATCGTACTTGTTCTTTTTATACATATTACCTATTATTTTGATATGTCCAATACTCTATGTAGTCTTACTGGATTAAATAAACTATTATATTATTATTACTATTATTATACGTTGTCCGTGGTGCCTGCTTATACCAGAGTCCCCGAGTGTGGACATGGAGCGAGATGAGAACACACGCATGCGACTTAATAACTAAAACCTGAGAAACACTTACTTGAGAGGTCCACACATTGAGCACGCACGCATTATGGTGTCCTCAAGTCGTTTGCGCTCAGATGTGTACGCAGCTTAAGGTATATCATTATTTATTCAAGTGCAATTGTAAGGCAAACGACACAGGTAAAGTACTACAACGGATAACAACAAAATGTTTTGATATTCGACAGTTTTTGGATTATGTAATGCGCACTAAGGGTAGAAACACAGTGGAGTAGTTCATCTCGCTGCGCTGTAGTCCGCACTGCTCGCCGCATGGCCACAGAAACAGACGAAGAGAAATATACATATAGTTCACATAGCCTCTCACCAGTCACCTCGTCCCGTATCCCGTCACGTTTCAATGAACAAAAGCACTTAACACGCTTTTATTAGCTTCACCTGTATGTGGGTTTGTGAGCTTGTAACACGCCTTGGTGGCTTACTACTGTTTCTATTCACCAACAAAGCTGCCAACACCGGATAAGTATCCTTTCCCATGCTTCTGGAAAGATAGTTTTTGAATTTTGTCATTCGTGTGTTAGTAAATGCATTTCCGCGTCATCTGTTGTCTTAAACTGTCTATAGCTTTCCAGGTGGCTTTTATTATACCATTCCGAAAATTTTTTTCAAGGCCGAGTGTCGATACAAGGCATTGTGTATGACAATTTGAACGTCGAGCAGCGTGGCGAAATGATTTACTACACTATGTGTTGAACAAAAACCACTTTGTCCATAGTCTATGCAATTCATAGAAGAGCAATTGTTTCCCTAACATGCTTCTTTCCCACTTCCCAGTGGATTAAGGGGGCGATTTCAATCCTCCGTATATCTGGTTATAATATTATTATAATAGTATGAATTATTTATCGCCGTAAAACAAAATTTGAGGTTATGCAAATGTTTACACCCCAGAATCAACATGGGGTATACATTGTGTTACGTTGCCGTTGGTCTGCAGCTTTTTGTGTAGCTACGTTTTAACCTTTTTACAACATATCTGAATCAGATAACCATAAAATGTACCGACATGCATAAATAAAACATAAATTTGTTCAATAATTGAGCTTTCCAATTAAATGTTCGGAATCACAATTGACGTAAATTCATTCTGCTCAATAAAATATTAACACCGGACAAAGAAATGCAATTTACCATAACAAATATTCTTTCAGCTTAATTGAGTCAATTTGAATATTTTACTGAATTAACTCTAAAAATTAGTAATTCATATGATTTATCAACATTTATCAACGCTGCATGGTACATTTACACTAAGCATGTCATATGTCATACAAAAAATTATGAATTATACAGACCGGTTACAGATCACAGAAACACTTGTGTATATTAATAGGTGTAATTATACCATTTCCAGTAGTAGTTTCAAAAGAATCAAATAGAATCTCTAAAGCATCAATTGTAAAATCAAACCGACAGGTAAAAATTACACCTGACAGTATGAATTTACAATTGACGCTTTAGAATTAAAATTTGATGCTTTTGAAACTATAGCTGGAAAAGGTATAGTATTTTTTCCAGGATGGGGAACTAATATAGTTTATTCTATTGAATTAAAGTTTAAGTACAAACAATCAGCTATAATAGTGTATTGAATTTAGCCCACGGTGCACAAGGCCTACAAATGATACTAAGAGACATATAACTACTTAGCAAAGTGAAGTCACAATCAAAGCTTATATGCAGGCAAAGAATGCAAATGAAAATAATATATATAAAGAACGATATAATCACGAAGGTGCTTTTCTAGCATCAATTTGTCAGAACTGTTTTTTGCGTGATCTTTTTAATATTTATATATGCTTTGGCTCCTATAAGCATGGGCGCTGCAAGAAAAATGACAACGGGGAGTAGTGTATTTTCAAGGTGGCTGGGGGAAACAAACTATTAAGGTGATGATAAGCATAACTTTGGCCTTAAAAACGTATGTCTGTACTTTGATGCAAAACTTCCAGGAAGGATGTTGTTTTTTATTTTTCAATACCTTTTAAAATAAATATTATTTACAAAATAGTATGAAATCAGTGAGTATTCAGAAAGATATACATAAGATTTATTAGTTGATCGGGAATGTTTTATTTACGATAATACATCAAGCGAAGTTGGTTAAAAACTTAATTTGCTGTTTTCCAAAGTAGGGTAACTGCCTCCCTGCCACCTCTCTAGCGGCGCTTTTCTGTACTACTACGGGGGTGATAAATATATGTTTGGCATCAAAAATGTATGTCTATCCTTTAATGTAAAATGATTAGGAAGGATGGTTTTTTTTTATTTTTCAATCCTTTTTAAAATAAATATTATTTACAAAATAGTATGAAATCAGTGAGTATTCAGAAAGATATACATAAGATTTATTAGTTGATCGGGAATGTTTTATTTACGATAATACATTAAGCGAAGATGGTTATGTTTTCCAAAGTAGGGTAACTGCCTCCCTGCCACCCCTCTAGCGGCGCTTTTCTGTACTACTACGGGGGTGATAAATATATGTTTGGCATCAAAAATGTATGTCTATCCTTTAATGTAAAATGATTAGGAAGGATTGTTTTTTTTTATTTTTCAATACTTTTTAAAATAGCAATTCTTTACAAAATAGTATGGGTTCAGTGAGTATTTTAATTTACATATACAAAATAGCATTTAATAGATGTTCAGCAATTATTTTTATATTATAATCCATTAAACGAAAATGTGCTACAAAACCTTAATTTTCGGTTTTCCGAAGTAGGGCAACTGCCTCCCTACCACCTCCCCTAGCGGCGCTTTTGTATACTATTGTCAGGGTGATAAATACATCATTGACCTTAACTATGTACTCGTATATCTGTTCTTTAATGTAAAATGACTAGGAAAGATAGTTTTAATGTTTTATTTTTCAATGCTTCTTAAAATAAATATTTTTTTACAAAATACTAAGAGATCCGCGAGTATTCATATAATTAATTTTCGGTTTTCCAAAGTAGGATAACTGCCTCCCCTCTGGCGGTGCTCTTGTCTACAAGTGGTCGTATGTGAGTCGCAAACATATAAATGATTTTACTTACTTTTCAATGAGTAATCTTTTCACTAATACACAGAAAGTGCAGAAACTAGAATATTGAGACACAAAAAAATCAAGTCACCCACTATTTGTTTATAACCCCGCCACTACCCTGGCGCCGTTCTTGTTTACAAGCAATCGTATGAGCCGGTAACGTCCAAAACGTCTGATATTACTTACTTTTCAATGAGTAATCCTTCCACTAGTACCCTACAGACGCTAGTCATTGAGACACAAAAAAGTCAAGTCACTCACTATTTGTTTATAAACGCATATCGCTTCTAAAAAGTAGTTCAAAAAATTCGAGCGTAAAAGTGTCAAATCTCTCCGCCCTGATCACATTAAATATATACCAATGTCACCCCTCCGGCGCAATGAGAAAGTTCCCAGGCACTTTGGCGAGTCCGCGAAGCACCGAGACCGCGGAAGCGTCGCGACGGATTCGCAACGATTCTTCAATTGTTTTATTTCCGGCCGAACCGGCTACCGCGATTTCCGTTTCGGGGGTACGTGCGGCCACGTGCTGCCAGCCGACGGCGCGTTTAGTCCTGTACCTGCACGGTCGCGGTCGGCGTTGGAACAAAACACCATCGTTGTAGTCGTCGGGGCGCAATTAGCGTGAGGCGGTGGTGGGGGTCAGAGGCGTCGACGACACCGACACCCAAAGCTCAATACGATTGTTTGGGGCGAGAATCGAAAATTGAATTAGGTCGAGAAACACGCCTGGGACTTGCACTAGCCACACACGGTCGAACGGTTGACCTCGACCGCAGATGGAGATTTACAAATTTAGCGCCTATGGGGTGAACCAAATTGCACAAATATGTGTCTTACATAGGGTTGCCATTTCTAAAATTTGGCAACCAGGACCAGACGCCTGAAAAACCCGGATTTCAGAGTCCAGGACCCGGACAAGTCAACAGATTTTTTAAACACAGTCAGTGTAGTACAAAAACAGTTGAGAATATCATAAATCACCATTTTGTTTATTTATGTGGACCTTAAAATTAAATTTCTTTTTTCATCGTCATTTAAAATTACCTTGGAAGTAATCTTGATGAAGCTTGGGACCATTCACTAGAGATAAGAACATGCATAGAAAAAGCACGTAACGTATTTTATAGAATGCAAAAGGTACTATGCAGCCGCCAACTTAATATCCCATTAAGAGCTCGGATACTGAAATGCTATATTTTGTCCACTGTATACTGTACGGTGTTGAGGCTTGGACAATGGCAGAAGCAACACAAAAAAAGAATACAATCATTCGAACTCTGGTGTTACCGTAAGATGCTTAGAATGTCTTGCGTGAGTCATACGATAAATGAGGAAGTCCTGCGGAGAATGAACAAGACAACAGAGCTTATGTACCTATAAAAGAAAGAAAAACAATATTTTGGCCACATTATGAGAAACTACAAATACGAACTGCTCCGTCTCATCATCGAAGGCAAATTCAATAGTAAGAGGAGACCAGGAAGAAGACGCAACTCCTGGCTCAAAAACCTGCGACAGTGGTCAAATATGACCTCCATAGGATTATTTGCAGTCGTCACAAATAAGATTTAAAACGTACATAACAAAAGAGAAACTTATTACAGTTTGCTACAAATTTTTTCAATAGTCAGTTAGATTTTTTATTCTTAAAATAAAATACTAATTATTAATATACTCTGTTATTAAAGTAAAACCTTTAAAAATCTTGAATTACCATTTTGGTATTCAGTCTTGCAATTTTTGATGTACCTCTGTTTTAATCAGCAGCAATTTATTCAACAATCATCATCATCATCATCATAGTCACAATGTCTTAGCAGACTTGTTGTGAACTCGCAGTTATAAGTTGAAGATAGAGTATTGCCGACACGAATATTATCAATAGTCTTGAGAACTGTAGCTCGCCATCATTCGCGATTTACTGTTAGTTCAGTGGCGCTCTTGATACTCATATCTAGCACCTGTTTCGTCGTGTCCACCCAGCGTGTAGGGGAACGGCCACGGCGCCGCCCACTCGGGGCGTGACCCTAAACTACAAGTTTCTCCATATTATCGCTTCTGTGTACATGTCCGAAGAATGTAAGCATTCTCGTCGACACAGTCGAGGATAGTCTCTTTGGATTATCGAGCTCATCCGGTATGGAAACGTTAGTTCGATGGGCGGTATAAGGAACTCTCAGCATACTCCTCCACGTTTACATTTCAAAAGCATCTATGTGAGCTCGATCTGCCTTTTCAACAGTCCAAGTTTCAGAGGTATACAAAAGTATGTAGATCACAGGAGACTGAACTAGCGAAATTTTGGTAGTTTTAGTGATGATAACAAAATATCCCAGGATATGAAATAAATTCAGTCTTCTTAAATATTAAGCAACAAATCTCAGCTCTACAATAATGTAGATTACGTTATTAACTTGAAACGTAAAATAACCAAAAATTATAGGTACCCATTTATAACCCCAAGACTTAAAATTTTCAAACCCGGTCTACAAATGAAGTCCCGCCCGGATGCTTCCCGGATGCGCTCTAAACTAGGACAAATCCGGGGAAACCCGGACGGATGGCAACCCTAGTCTTACAAGACCAGCAGGCCGATCCTGGGTGGGAGGCCGTCCTTGTGGCGATTTGGGCCGCCCCAAGTATAAATCCATTTTCAATTTTTTATTACTATGTGTTATATGATGCACCTACCTAATTATTTATTTATTTATGCAATATGAATGTTATATTATTATGCGTTCAAGAGCGTCGGAGAGGTTTGAGTTGGTGTTAGGTTCGTATGTATAAATTAAAATTAAAGTTCGAAAGGTGCATTTATTAAACACACAAAGATACTTGAACCTTGGCCAAAACCGATTTCCAGAGCATTTCAGTAAGCAACATTTGTAGTAGATTTGACAATAATAATTTTTCTGAAAATTTGATGCGACGAACAGGGGGAGATTTTAGAAAATTTTGTTCTACTCTCGTACAGAGATGGAAAAATAGTAACAGAATCCTTTATAGGTTCAAAATAAGGCACCAACTTCAGTGCCACTAAAAAACTGTCGTCTCAAAGCCTCCAAAACTGCAAATCAAAGACAGCCAAGAGGACCAAGTTTATACAGGGTGTCCCTGAATTTCCTTGACACGTGATATTCTCGTAAGAAGAGAAAGTTCAAACGGAAATTGAGTGGAATTTTTGTGAGTACTATAGAGTCGATCATACCATGCTTTTAAAACTTTTTTTTTGTACTTCAACCCTTAAAACTCACCCTCAACTTTTGTTTTTCAAATAGCATCAAATAGTTTTTACTACACAGATTAAGTCCTTATATTATTTAAAATCCTGTAGTACCTTTGATTTTATACAAAAACCTTTTCTTTTTCGTAAAGTAATAGGCATAAAATAAATAAAATATGATTCGTTTGAGGCGTAATATCTTCGTAAGAAAAACAAATAAAAATGAAAACTGAGTAAGCCTTTCGAGGGTACCGAATGACCTATCATACCATGGTTTCGAAACATTATTTTTTACTTCAACCCCTAAAACTCATCCCCTTCTTTTTTTCCAAGTAGGACCCCACAGCTTTTTCTACATTAGTGAGGTCATTATTTTGTATAAAATCTAGTAATGCCTTTGACTTCATACATAAACTAATCTTTTTCGCAAGGTCACTAACGTAAGATAAATAAAATGAGGATTTGTCTGAGGCGTAATATTTTCGTAATAAAAAAAGGATAAAAAAGACATTTGTTTTTGAAAGCATTTAGTACCCTTAAAAACCCACATAGTTTTATTTTTATCAGCTTTTTGCCTCAAGCAAATTTTTATTTTATTTTTATCATGCTTATGATCTTACGAAAAAAAATTACTTTGCGTATAAAGTCAAAGGTACTACAAGATTTTAAATAAAACAAGGACTTAATTTGTGTAGCAAAAACTATTTGGTGCTATTTGAAAAACAAAAGTTGAGAGTTGAGGGTGAGTTTTAAGGGTTGAGGTAGAAAAAAGTATTTTATAAGGATGGTGATAAACCCTATAGTACTGATAAAAATTTAACTCAGTATTCGTTTGAACTTTTTTTTGTTACTAGAATATTACTTGTCAAGGAAATTCAGGGACACCCTGTATATCGAAATGTACTGTAGAAAAAACGAGACGCTAGAAATATGTCTTCCGACATGCAGCATGAGACAATGTTGTTTGTTGAGGCAAAAAGCTTATCAATAGTAGGAGACTGATCTCGCGGTACTGATAAAAGAAACTATAAAAAGTCTCTCGCGCCCATCGAAAATAAGAAAAGAGCTGTTCGGAAAAGAAAGAATTCTGTTATTATCTTTCCATCTTTGTGAGAGATTGGAACAAAATTTTCTCAAATGCTCACTGCAGTGGCTCAGATTGATATAAAAAACGTATATATTTTAACAAACTGCTTATTTTTTGAAATAAGATACCCTCATTATTATGACCCATCTTAAATTCTCAGATTTATTGGGATGTAACCACCGACTATAAATTTAGGTAGTCACATTTATTAACAAAATCTTCTGATCGGAACATTGGAGCACTAATACCTAAATGCAATATAGGAAAACTAAATTTACGAAACACATGTTTCATTGCCTTGAGTATCATTAGAACTGTTGATTGACTCAGTACTTTCCACGCATTACGGTAATATCTACCAATTTATTATTTTCCCATAACATGACATCCCCTTGTAACCAAATCATCGTCATTTTTCTTTCATAAGTCAATAGACAGCCTATTATGAATACAACAAATTTTTCAGTTTTATAACCCCCACCCCCCAACCACACCAATTTCACGCCACTGACATGATTTCTAAAAATCACACACGTTTTCCATCCTCGAAATGGTAATAATACTGTCAAATTTCATTAAAATTAATTCAACGGTTTCCAGGTTACACAATACAGAATTATCTAAAGCAATACTCAATTCAATTTTTCAATTCAATTTATTTGTATTAAAGAATTACAAATCTTTCCACCTCGAAGGCAAAGCCTTGTGTGAGGTATAGGTACATAAATATGTATACATCATAACATTCTGTCTCTTGGTTTCTGTGATAGGCAAATTAATGTTCGGATGGACCTAGATAAGTGTATTTTTTTAACAGCCTATGGACAGCCTATTATGGATACAACTAATGTTTCAGTTTTACAGCTCCCCATATCCCAACCACCCCAATTTCATCCCCACCCAAAAAAAATGGTAAAGAAGCCCTAAAACGTCTAAAAGCATCTCGCTACCCAAATTTCACAATCCATGCAGCGGTTACTAAGATTACGAGGCTAGAATAGCGCCAACAGACAGACCGACAGACAGACAGACCAACAGACAGACATACCGACCAGTGGCGTATATAAGGGGGAGGCCCGGGCTCCCCCCCCCCCCGAAACCAGCCTCGCATTCAGTTTTGACGTCTGAGAAGAGGCTGACGTAGTTGTCAAAAAATATAGTACTGAATAAAATTAGCAGCGACATCAAAATGTAATATAATAATAAAGCAAATAGGGCAACTTTAACGATCATATAGATGTCCGATTAGGAAGTACACCTTGGTTTCATTGCTTCAATTTAGAACTATTATCTATAAAAATAGAAGTTTATATTTCTAATATGCATATGTGTTATATACAGGGTGAGTTTTTAGTACCGGCTCTGTCGATAACTCCACTGCTGTAGAAGATAGCGAAAAAAGTTATATATAAAACTTGTAGCCACGGATATGCTCCTTGCTCAGAAAATAGGTATTCAGATTTATACAGGGTGATCCATAACTGCGTGGTGATGCAAACATGCATTTTTTTAAATGAGATACTCTATATATTATTCCATATTCAAATTCTACTAATGATTTTCGTTCTTCCAATATAGGGTATTGTTACATTATACAGGGTATTTAAAAAGTTATGACCATCTTTATATCCAAACCGCTGTCAAATTAACGTACTGTATATCAAAAACTGTAGAATCAAAAATCGTATTTTTTACACGGATAAATAAAAAATATTCTCTAGTTTTAAAATCTGCTATAAAAAATCTCTTCTCTCTTCTTTTAAATATAACCCCCAATATTTTATTATACCAAAGAATTTCTTTCATTATGCTCTTTCATCTTTGCATAGTACTTGTTATGGCTGCATTCGTTAGTTTCTTATATATTTCGATTTTTCTACAAATTTTAAATATACCTTCTATTTGTTTACTAAAACTTATTTATTTTGAGAAAATACTATCAAATTTTATTTTTGCTTAACAAACAACTAAAATATAAGACTGTAATAGTACTTGATCAAGTCAAAACACCGATTTAACGAGATATTATATGTCAAGTGTGCTGAGGAAACAATTTTATAGACATCATGCATAACCATCAAGCAGATCTATCAGGTAGGTTATGAAATATTAAACGACACATCCGGAATAAAACGATTCTTCAATCTTTCAAACGCATTGGTTTTAGAGTGCATCCGTTCTGGATATTGCTGTTCATAGTTGATATATTCTAGAGTTAAGTAGGTAATCTCTCAAAGATTTTCCTAAATACCCTTAATGGAAAAATTAATTTTTAAAGCTCGTTTTTCAAACAGTGCGGAATTATTGAGTAGGTTACAAAAACTGTCAATTTTTCAAAGTCGACCTGATAAATCTGCTTGATAATCATGCATCACGCCCACAAAATTGTGACCTTATAATTTAGTTGTTCGTTAAATAAAAGAAATTCGATAGTACTTTCTCAAAATAAATAAATTTCAGTTCACAATTAGAAGCTATATTTTAAATTTGCCCAAAAAATCGAAATAACTGACAGACATAGGTACAACAAGTGCTATACAAAGATGAAAGAAAATATTAAAAACAATTCTTTGGTGTAATAAAATATTGGGGGATACATTTAAACAAAGGAGAAAATCTGGATTTTGCATTCTACATCACCCTGTATACGAGTATGCGTCGCGGGCTCTTCTTATAGCCGATTTTAGAACTAGAAGATATTTTTAATCTTTCCATGTAAAAAAATAATTTTTGGTTCATTACTTTTTGATATGCAGGACGTTCGTTTGACAGCGATTTGAATATAAAAATGATTATAACTTTTGAAATACCCTGTATAATGTTATAACACCTTATATCGTGAGAACAGAAATTATTAGTGGAATCTAAAAATGGGATAACATATAGGGCGTTTCTTTTAAAAAAATGCATGTTTGCATCACCACGTAGTTATGGATCACCCTGTATAAATCAAAATACATTCTGAGCAAGGAGCATATTATCTCTGGCTACAACATTTATGTATAACTTTTTTCGCTATCTTCTACAGTAGTGGAATTATCGACCAAGCCGGTACTAAAAACTCACCCTGTATAATTATTTTCGTTAATATTATAACATATAAGATAAACTTTAATTTTTCCGATGCCCCCCGTCCCCCCGAAATCGATTTCTATATACGCCACTGATACCGACAGACAGACATACCGACAGACAGACCGACAGAAATGATTGACGTGGATTTTCGTTATGTATGTATCATAAGGCCCAAAAGCGTTTTATCTCGAAATCGAGTATTAAGTAATAATTATTAAGTAATAAGTATGTTAAAAGAAGACAAGATACATATTCTTTGTCTTTGTTTCGAGATTTGGAACACGCCAAGTGCGACGTTGTAAAGTTAGTCACCTTTTTTATAGTATAAAAAATAAGAATACGACTGTGAAATGTTTTAGTTTTCATATGACTAAAATACCATGTACCGCTTTGACAGTTGTGACATATTGACAAATTTAGTAAAATTGCAGCAATAGCAGTAGCAAAAGCAATAGGTTGAACATGATTAGGGTACTTAGGTCTTAGACGACTCGATTAGACTTGGTTTATTTTTCATCCGCCACTGATGCCAAGTACTTAGACAAACTAGTGTTACCGGTACTATGCTAACGGAACCATAGATTTTGCAAAACTACCCTTAATAGATGCGCCTTTACCAAACAGTTATTTTGAAAGCTTCATAACTTTTTTTTAGTACAGATGATGTTGTACCCAACACTGAGCAGCGGAAAAGGAAGCAGTGAGAGAAAGGGGATTCCTCTTCCTTCTAGCCACCAGCACTTAACGTATGCCCTTCGTCTCTTACACTCATAATTAATAATGGGTCGGCAAAGAAAAGCTCGACTCTCTCGAGCGGCTCTCGATTCGAATTCCGACGATTCTCCCTCTGCCCTTTGCCCTGTTCGCGCCACTTTGGCACCCCTCATTGGCACATTGTCGTCGCTGCCCTTAGGATGAATGGGACAGTGGCGGGTAGCACTACATTGGGGCCAAAAGCTACCTTCAGATGAAACCTAGATTTGTGCTGTAGGGTTTGACGATAAAATGAAGTCAAGTTGGTTGGCTCAGTATTTATCACATGTTCATTCAAGCACAGTTGTAACAACTGCTAGGATAAAGGCCTTCTCACCATCCAAGCTGCTTTCGCTGTACAAACCTCAAATAAAATCTGCCATTTACACAGTCCACAGATGATCAATTCAAGTCCCGAACACTGAATAGTGCTTGCGTTTGGAGTATTTCACTTACATTAAATTTTCGTTCTAAACCTTGTGCTTAATGAATTATTCTGCTGGGATAATTACAGATATTAAAAATTTAGCAACGATAAAGAATGAGAAAAATATTAGCCTTCTACAAAGAACAACTTGGTACAAATATGTGCGGAAATGATATTTTAAGAATCTTCTTTCCAATACTTTCGCCACATTTTACTAAAAAAATGTTGCGTAGTGTCTTGACTCAGTATTTCCCACACATTTTCGGTGATAAAAAAATTGGAACTCCTCCATCCCTAGACCGTTCTTATCAAAAAAAATCTCAAAGCGAAGTTTGAGCGCTTTTGAAATTTTTCTTTTTTTATTGATTTCTCCTCCGCTACTGGAAGGGGTTCCAACAACAATACGCTGTTACCATTTCCTCCAAGGTAGTAGTACGAAACTACAATTTCAACACAATCAAGTTCGTAGTTTCCAAGTTATACGTTAGGATTTTAATATGTATGTATTAAATTATTCCAAAGATATAAAATTCAAAGGCTACAATCGGATAGGGCTAAAAGGGACAAGATATTACAAAAGTCAATGTTTTCAGCGCAATGTAGAGTATTTTGTTTCACCCCCTCAAAAAAATTTAAAAGGATCCAAAAACACTCAACCGCCAAAAAAAAATAAACGAAGTTCGGAGGAATTGTGATAGTTTTTAGTTTTTTCCAATTTCTCCGCCGCCACTGTACCAATTTTCAAAATTATGGCAGTATTAGCTACTACAAACAATGCTCAGAAACCTCCAAATCGCCTAAAAACGAAGATTGAGCTGTTTTTATATTTTTAGTCTTTTATTACCTATTCCTACGCGGCCACTGACAGGATTTCTAAAAACCATACGCGTTTTCCATCCTCGCGACGGTAATATTATTATGTCAAAATTTTATTAAAATGAAATTAATAGTTTCTAGGTTGCATAATACAGAACGAGCTAAAGCAATACTTGTTTGTATACATCATTCTGTGGTCTATTGATTCGTGTAATAGGCAAGGCAATATTCCCTCCCAACCACCCCAATTTCACCCCCATCCAAAAAAGAGTGGAAAATGATCAGAAATCCCTACCACCGATTATCAAAATTATAGCCGCAATACCAACTACGACCCCACAGCATATCGCTGCTCAAATTTCATTACAATCCATGCAGCGGTTACTGAGATTACGAGGCTAGAAAAATGTCAACGCTAACAGACAGACCGACGAAATGAGTGACGTGGATTTTCGTTACGTAGACATTATAAAACGCCCAAAAAGCGGTATCATCTCAAAAGCGAATATTTTTACGATCACAATACTCCCCTCCGCTATCGGTGTGGGAAATAAAATCAGAAAGTACTGTAGTTAGTTAATCTTGTTGTACACATATATTCCTGATCATCTTCACTGTGGGAGTTCCTTGTGATCGGAATTTTCTGAAAAAGATGCCTTGCTTTTTTTAAGATTAAAAACCATTCTTAAACATTGATAATTGACACTATCGCATAAGGTTTGAATAGAACTATGGATACCTCATATTTATAATTTTTCGCCAGTTATGATCTCCAGATCTCTTGACAGATAGGAGCGCATTCAGAAAGAGGAAGTATCACGTACGACCATAGATATTTTAAGACTAGAGATAGAGTCCGAAAAGCAAAACAACTCTTAAAGGGAAGGCTGCGGACGGAAGCTTGCTTAGGACAGATGGCTGAATGCCTTCGAAATAACTAGGGCCACTCTAAATGAATTGATGCGTTTTCGGATATCCAGTTGTTCTCATATAACGGAATCTATACTGCATATGCAGTTGGTTAGGTGTCAAGACTTTACACAAATAACAGACCTATGAGACTGTAGTTAACTAGGTCTTTTTTAGATCACTGCTTGTAGAAGAGGCTTAATATGAGGAGACATCCAGCCGGATAATGCCTGGTTTCCGAAAACAAAGAGGATAAAGAAGTTGATCCAACTTTTTCGAGAATTTTACATGAAAGCTAGCCAAATCATACAAGTTTGAGGAAGGTATTTACTCGCGTATTATAAGATCAACAGCGTGCTTTGTTTATAAACAAATATACTTTTGTATATTGGGTCGAACTACTTGTCTAGATAACATTGCAGTATCGTCATGCTTAAAATAATAGCTTGTATTAGTTACGTATTTACACCAAAATTAGTGATAATCGTAAACATGTATCAGCGATGTTCATGTACACTATCTAATCAAAACCGTGGACTATATTGGTGGACCAAGCAGTCGTGCCATATTTGTTGCCGTGATAGACTTCGTTTCTGAATATTTGTGCTTCTTTGTCTACTTATCGTATCAGTTTGGTTGTAGATACAATAATATAGTGCAACTATTGCAGCTTGTGCCTTGTGTAACAGTGATAATTGCAGCAAGTTATGGTGAGTTTATAGGGTAACAAAAAATGAAGTTAATTTGATTGACTCAGTACTTCCCACACATTACGCTGATACCAGTTTATTATTTTCCCATAGCATGAAGCTTTAGTCTAAGATCCCTTGCAACCAAATAATTGCCAACCCCCCCCCTAAAATTGTCTTATGCCGCTAGGTCTTTCCTTCACAGGTCAATGGACAGCCTATTATCGATACTACAAACTTCTCAGTTTTACAACCCCCGCCCCCCCCCCCAAACCACCTCACTTTCACCCCCACCCAAAAAACTGGTAGGAAATGATCAGGAACCCCTAAAACATCTAAAAACCGAATTTGAGTTGCTTTCATACTTGTCGCGTTCTTTGATTATTGCTTCGCTGCCACTGACAAGATTTTTAACAAACATACGCGTTTTCCATTCTCACCACGGTAACAATATACTGTGTCAAAATTTCATTAGAATCAATTTAATAGTGCCCACGTTACAAAATACAAAACGATTTAGACCAATAAATTCTCGTATAGTATACAGAAAATTCTAAGTCCCTTAGTTTCTGTAATAGGCTAGGCAATGTTCGGATGCACCTAAAAAGGTGATTTGTGTCGCTAGATCTTCCTTCACAGGTTAGTGGACAGCCTATTATGAGTACAAGGATTTTTTTAATTTTTCAAGCCCCAACCCCCCAACCACCCCAATTTCACCCCGACCCAAAAAAAACGCAGAAAATGATCAGGAACCTCTAAAACGCTTAAAAACGAAGTTTGAGCTGTTTTTATATTTTTAGTTTTTTTATTATTTCTGCGCCGCCGCTGGCACGATTTATCAAAACCATACGCGTTTTCCATCTTCGCCATGGTAGTAATGCCGTTTCAAAATTTCATTAAAATCAATTCAACAGTTTCCTCGTTACAACGATCTGACGCAATACTCTCGTATGTTTTCTGTAATCGGCAAAGGCAAAGTTCGGATGGACCTAAAAAAGTTATTTATGTCGCCAGGTCTTCCTTCACAGGTCAGTGGACAGTCTATTATGAAAGCAACAAATTTTTCAATTTTACAACCCCCCACCCCCCAACCACCCCAATTTCACCCCCACCCAAAAAAAAAAGTAGAAAACGATCAGGGACCCCTAAAACGCCTAAAAACGAGGTTTCAGCAATATTTAATTTTTTTTGTTTTTTGCTAATTACTCCGCCGCCTATGCACCGATTTTCAAAATTATAGGAACATTACCTACTACGACCCCACAGCATACCGCTGCCCAAATTTCATCACAATCCATGCAGCGGTTACTGAGATTACGAGGGTAGAAAAACGCGACAGACAGACAGACAGACCGACAGACAGACCGACAGACAGACCGACAGACAGACCGACAGACAGACCGACAGACAGACCGACAGACAGACCGACAGACAGACCGACAGACAGACCGACAGACAGACCGACAGACAGACCGACAGACAGACCGACAGACAGACCGACAGACAGACCGACAGACAGACCGACAGACAGACCGACAGACAGACCGACAGACAGACCGACAGACAGACCGACAGACAGACCGACAGACAGACCGACAGACAGACCGACAGACAGACCGACAGACAGACCGACAGACAGACCGACAGACAGACCGACAGACAGACCGACAGACAGACCGACAGACAGACCGACAGACAGACCGACAGACAGACCGACAGACAGACCGACAGACAGACCGACAGACAGACCGACAGACAGACCGACAGACAGACCGACAGACAGACCGACAGACAGACCGACAGACAGACCGACAGACAGACCGACAGACAGACCGACAACAGACCGACAGACAGACCGACAGACAGACCGACAGACAGACCGACAGACAGACCGACAGACAGACCGACAGACAGACCGACAGACAGACCGACAGACAGACCGACAGACAGACCGACAGACAGACCGACAGACAGACCGACAGACAGACCGACAGACAGACCGACAGACAGACCGACAGACAGACCGACAGACAGACCGACAGACAGACCGACAGACAGACCGACAGACAGACCGACAGACAGACCGACAGACAGACCGACGGAAATGAGTGACGTGGATTTTCGTTATGTACACATCATAAAACGCCCAAAAAACGTATTATCTCAAAATCGAAAATTTTCGCGATCACAATACTCCCCTCACCTATCGGTCTGGGAAGTAAAAGGACGCCACATAATATTGTTGTATTCTAAAACACTAAATAGTGAACAGTTGTACAATGACTTGATTATTAAAGTATCACAAAAGTCTGAACATGTACAGGGCGTCCCATTTTGGACACTTTTACGGGGTATCTCGGTTATTTTAGAAGATAGAGTGTTGCAGTTTTCGCGACAGTGTGCTACTTTTTTGTGAAACTAAAGATGCCGTCAACAAAATTATCATGGCCCTCTTGGTTTTTGAGATACAGGGTGAAATCGAAAATTATCGATTTTGGGATCACCCTCGTATCTCGGTTGTCTTTTATTATATTGAAAAGTTTAAAAAAAGGTCTTATAGATCTTTTTCTGTAGAATCCTGTGTAGTTCGATTTTTTCTTGCTCTAACGATTTTTCTGTTATGAAGCAAACAAATATTTTTTTAAATGTGAATTATTTTCGAAATCAATCGGAAATAATTCAGGCTATTCAAAAATATATATATCGGTATCAAGTTGTTTTGAAAATGACGCTCAAAATTTGATTTTCCCAATTTTTACTTTATTTGTAGCAGTAGGCCATGGTTAATCAACTATAAATAATAAGCATCTAAGCAGTTATTACTCTACAAGACACTTCCTACTCAAAATCGAAAAAAACAGAATCAAAGTACACTTTTTTAAATGATAATGTCTCATTAAAAAGATGAATATTGTGTTATTATAATATTCAGTAGATAGTGGGCTATGACTCATCTATTAAAAACAAAAAAGCAAATCTGTAAAAAACTTGCGAGACTGTCAACTTTCAATTATATTTTTATTAAATATGACTTTGTTCTTTCTGTGTTTTCATTTTAATTATTGTCAATTTTCTGCAATAATGGCAGCTTAGATACCTAGAGAGACAGCAACCGTTTTGAGATATACAGGGTGAGTCAAGCTCAACGCCTCGGACTCTTGTGACCAAACGATACCACTTTTCGGAAAATCGACTTTGCGAGTGTATGTAGGTGGGGTTGGACTACATTTTAAAAATAATGACTTTTATACAGGGTGTCTAATAAAAGCATGACATATCAAAGTTATGTTTTTTTAAATGGAACACCCTGTATATTATTGCATATTTAGACTCCCGGGTACATTTTAGTGTGACTTTATGTATCACACATGGGACTTTAAGCGAACCGTTTAGGTGCAAATCACAATTTTGGGTATAGGTAGATGTCAGAAAAAAATTGAATACCGCAGCTATTATAAATCTTAGAAGGCTGTGACTTTGCCCTGTTACTAAGCCTGAAATGTGTCAGCTTACGTTAGACGGTCGAATTCGAATTACATTTGTACTTGGAGAAATCGGTAGATCAATTAAGGAAACTTCAATCAAAGGTAACTTGATTTTTTCAAATGGGAATGCATAATTTTTTTTACACGATCAAATGTGCATTTTGATAAGGTTTCTAATGATATGCGGTTGTAAATATCCATCTCTGGTAGTTTTGATTTAATTTCAAATTTTCAGTAAAACCGGTGTTTTCGAATTTTCGTACCTATAAGCAACTTAGCAGGCCATGAAATATAAACAAAAAACTGTTTAGATGGAACAAAACAACTATCTTAGCAGATAGATACGGATAAACTAGAGTAAAGGGACAAAGTTATAAAAGTGACTTACAACAAATCAATTCTAACCAGAAATAGCAGACATAACACATCTAAGGTCAGAAAGCAGCTGGAGTACGACAGAAATGTGTATTTTTCACAGCATACCGGCTACTACAATATTATAAAGATTGACGATTCACAAAACCATGGTGAATTTTGAAACGAAAGGAAATCTACCACGTGATGTTGCTGGCAGTTTAATAGCTTCAGAATAAAATTTCACATTTAATGATTTAAAAAAATAGTAACCGACACCTCTGACAGGAGTTCTGCAAATTCTTCAATATTCATAAGCAAGATCGCCGAAAATGAAGAATAAATTAAAAATCTGCTCAAATTATTGAACACAATTTATCTGACAGAAAATTAAAATATGATTTGTCAGTATTCCTTTGTTTTGCGACCTTGCTAATAGATACTGAAAAATTTAAAGGACGACAGTGAGAGGTATCATTACTCGTATCATTACTTTTGACTGACGGAAATGACTACTGTTTTATACCGTTAAATGTGAAATTGCGTTCTGAAGATATTAGACTGACGGTAACGATCGCTAAAGGTTTTGCTTTCATTTCAAAGTGTTTAGTGATTTTGGAAATTTTTAATCTCTAGTACATTGCAGGCGCTAGTAGGCTGTAAAAGTTATCCATTTCTGTCGTATTCCAGCTTCTCTTTAACCTTAGACATGTTACCGCCGTTGTTTCTGGTTAGAGTTGATTTGTTGTAGGAAATTTTTATAATCTTGTTCTTTTAGTCTAGTTCTGCTGGATCTTTTTGCTAAGTTAGTTGTTTTCTTCCATCTGAATACGATTTTGTTTATATTTCATGGCCTGCTAGTTTGTTTATAGGTAGGGAAATCGAAAAACACTGATTTGATTGAAATCTCGAAATTTAATAAAAACTATCATAGATTGATATTCACAACCTGATATAATTAGAAAGCCTATCAAATTGCACATTTGATCGCATACAAAGAATTATGCATTCCCATTTGAAAAAATCAAGTTACCTTTGATTGAAGTTTCCTTAATTGATCTACCGATTTCTCCAAGCACAAATGTAATTCGAACTCGACCGTCTAACGTAAGCTGACACATTTCATGCTTAGTAACACGGCTAAGTCGCAGCCCTCTAAGATTTATAATAGCTGCGATATTCAATTTTTCTCTGACATCTACCTATACCCAAAATTGTGATTTGCACCTAAACGGTTCGCTTAAAGTCCCATGTGTGATACATAAAGTCACACTAAAATGTACCCAAGAGTCTAAATATGCAATAATATACAGGGTGTTCCATTTAAAAAAACATAACTTTGATATGTCACGCTTTTATCAGACACCCTGTATAAAAGTCATTATTTTTGAAATGTAGCCCAACTCGACCTACATACACCTGCAAAGTCGATTTTTCGAAAAGTGGTATCGTTTGGTCAGAAGAGTCCGAGGCGTTGAGCTTGACTCACCCTGTATGTGCTCGTCTAAAAATTAATATAGTTAGGTACGCATCCTTTATTCAACTACGTTCTAAAACTTATTTCAAGGAGAGGTAGCAAAATGCGTGGGGAACGCTATCACCTCCTGCGCCTCATTCTTCAAGGTAAGATCGAAGGTGGGAAAAGAGGAATTGGAAGAAAAAAGCTATCATGGCTGAGAAACATCCGTCACTGGAGAGGAATAAGCGACTTCCAGGAATTACAGAGGGCTGCAATGAATAGGACGATCTGATGAGAGAAAGGATGAACGCCTACGCAGGAATCTGCATGGCACCCTAAGAAGAAGAAGGGAGCAAAGGGAAACAAATGTATTAGAATACATAGAAGCAACGCGTTCATCATCTTGTAAGCACAGCTGTGAAAATGAGATTCGACGGCGCATTCAACAGGCACGTGTGGCCATGACAATGCTTACTAAAATATGGCGTCACCATAACATCCCTAAAGCTACAAAAATGTCGCTGGTTCAGTCTCTTGTGTTCTCCATATTTTTGTATACCTCGGAAACTTGGACTGTTAAAAAGGCAGAACGAGCTCGCATAGATGCTTTTGAAATGTGGACGTGGAGGGACGTGGAGGAGACGGGTCTTGATCCTCCTTCGGGGTGTATTACCTTAGTCACCAATGATTTCTCAAATTGATAAATAATCAATACAGCATAAATCAATCGTAACTGAAAAAAATGTGACTTCATTGCAGAGTATTCTCAACGAAAGGATGCAATGGCAAAAATAACCTCCTGTGCTCGTCATGTGACTTGCTACCGTTGTTCGTATTGGCTCTTGTGTTTGAAACGTTTTAGATAATGAACAAGATTGTATTATAACACTCTACTTTGAAAAATGTGTGACATGTCGGGTTTTGCATTGAGACGACTGGTTTAAAAAATGCAGTTTAGACTTAGGACTTAGGTAGGTGTCCATTCATCGTGCTTTAAACCATGCGAGGTTATCAAGGAGGCTTGTATGGATTGAAAATGATACGTAGTGGTGTTACTTAGCACAGTAACGTGTTCTCGGTATTTCCAGATGTTGCTGACATCTTCCGTACCTCTTGACGTAGTCATCTTTGCAACACTCGCTGTCTACATCATCTACAGATACGTTACAAGAAACTTCAACTACTTCAAAGATAAAGACATACCATACGTAAAACCTGTGCCTATCTTTGGCAACTTTGCTAACATCGTCCTGTTCAGAACAACAATGGCAGAATGGTTCAAGTCATACTACGACAAGATGGATGCACCGTACTTTGGGATATTCGTCTTCAATAGTCCTTGTATGGTTATTAAATCACCAGAATTGGTGAGAGATATACTTATCAAAGACTTTGGCCATTTCTTCGATCGATCTACCCCAATGCCTAAACACGAGCAATTGCAACAAGGTATAGTATGACAGATAAGGGCCTATACGTTGTTACCATAATTGATGGCATCAACAGTATGTGGATATCGAAGTGGTTTGGCCACTAGGTAAAGGAATAGAGACACTCCTTCTTAGCTTATGTATATGCTACGCTCAATACCCGAATTCGGACAATGCCCGAAAAAAATACGCAGAACTAGTTTTGAGCAAGGAATATTTCCCATCTTAATACAATCTGCGAACCTCTAGTATCTTCGTTAGAAGGGCACGTGATAACATTGCATTTTGCTCAGCTTGTATATCTTTGCTGCCTATCAATTTTGATAACAAGGTATAGTTCAATACCAGTTCGGTTGGATTTATCAATTATAGCTTTCAAATTAGAAGAGGCGAGTATCCGTGGTTTTCGAATCAGAAAAATGCTAAATGTATGAGTCTTTATAGGAAATTTTTTTAACACTTCTAACAACAATTGAAATTTTCTCATTTCGCATGTTATCATCGATTTTTGTCCAATCAAATCCAACTTACACACGTCGATGAAAAAAAGACATAACCCAAAGTCATAAATACGTTTGAGGAGTGGAATATTTATGTGTTGTTTTCAAAAAAATCCGCCCAAGGTCCCTCGGACATTGACAAAAGCGTCATAATTTTCTGAAAAATCTCTCAAGCTAGTAATTTGGTTACCAAGGAACGAGCTTGCGACTTTCGTTGACAGATCTGTAAATATAGCTTCTTTAAAATTTATTCCCTTCACAAACAATTTAGTGTTGCGCATGTCCCTTCCACTTAAGTGGTGTTACACGGACTGTCATTTTCGGATCCCCTCCTGCCATACAGAGTGAGTTTTTAGTACCGGCTCGGTCGATAACTCCACTACTGTAGAAGATAGCGAAAAAAGTTGTACATAAAAGTTGTAGCCACGGATATGCTCCTTGCTCAGAAAATGTTTTGATTTATACAGGGTGATCCATAACTACGTGGTGATGCAAACATGTATTTTTTTAAGTGAGACACGCTATATATTATCCCACTTTTAGATCCTACTAATACTTTCGCTTCTCACAATATAAGGTATTATAACATTATACAAGGTATTTCAAAAGTTATGATCATTTTTATATCCAAATCGCTGCCAAACGGACGTACTGTATATCAAAAAGTAATGAATCCAATTTTTTTCACGGATGGATAAAAAATATCCTCCAATTTTAAAATTAGTAATAAAAAATGCCCGCGACGCATATTCGTATACAGGGTGATGTAGAATGCAAAATTTAGATCTTCTCTCTTTTTTTAAACGTAACCCCCAATATTTTTTATACCAAAGAATTGCATTTAATATGCTCTTTCATCTTTGTATAGCACTTGTTGTACTTACGTCCATCAGTTTCCGAGAGATTTCGATTTTTCGGTAAATTTAAAATATAGCTTCTATTTGTGTACTGAAATTTATTTATTTTGAGAAGGTACTATCGAATCTGTTTTTTATTTACCGAACAACTAAATTATAAGGTCATGATGGTATTTGGTGAACTCAAAACCGTAAATCATCGAGATAATAAAGTCATGTATGCTGAGGAAACAATTTTGTAGGCATGATGCATAACTGTCAAGCAGATTTATCACGTAGGCATTGAAGAATTGACAGTTTTAATAACCTGCTCAATAGTTCCGTACTGTGTGAAAAACCAGCTTTATAAATTAATTTTTCCATTGAGGTTATTTAGGAGAATCTTTAAGAAATTGCCTACTTGCCTCTAGAATATATCAACTATGAACAGCAATATCCAAAACGGAGGCACCCTAAAACTAATGCGTTTGAAAGATTGAAGAATCGTTTTATTTGGACTGTGCCGTGTAATTTTTCATAGCCTACCTGATAGATCTGCTTCATAGTTATGTATGACGTCTATAAAATTGTTTCATCAGCACACCTGACCTATATTATCTCGTTAATTCAGTATTTTGACTTGATCAAGGACTATTGTGGCCTTATGTTTTTGTTGTTTGTTAAGCAAAAATAAAGTTTGATAGTATCTTCTCAAAATAAATGAATTTAAGTGAACAAATAGAAGGTATATTTAAAATTTGTCGAAAAATCGAAATATCTCAGAAACTAATGAATGCAGCCATAATAAGTGCTATACAAATATGAAAGAGCATATTAAAAGCCATAACAGCCATTCTGTGGTATAATAAAATATTGGGGGTTATATTTAAAAAAAGAGAGAAAACCTATATTTTGCATTCTACATCACCCTGTATACGAATATGCGTCGCGAGCTTTTTTTATAGCTGATTTTAAAACTAGAGGATATTTTTTATCTATGTGCGTAGAAAACTGATTTTTATTCATCACTTTTTGATATACAGTACGTCCATTCGACAGCGATTTGGATTTACAAATGGACATAACTTTTGAAATACCCTGTATAATGTAACAAAACTTTATATTGCAAGAACGGAAATCATTAGTAGAATTTGAATAAGGAATAATATATAGGGTATCTCATTTAAAAAAATGCATGTTTGCATCACCACGTACTTATGGATTACCCTGTATAAATCTAAATATTTTCTGAGCAAGGAGCATATTCGTGGCTACAACTGTTATACACAACTTTTTCGCTATCTTCCACAGTAGTGGAGTTATCGACCGAGCCGGTACTAAAAACTCACCCTGTATATCGTTACAAACAGTCTAGATCTATACATATTTACTAGATCAGTAGCGCATAAAGAAGTTTGCACCTGTACGCCTATTCTCTTTCCTATGCTTTACCATTTTTGTGGTTCGATGGACTACCAAACGTACTTAGCTCATTAACCTAAGAATTTCTTCGTATATCAGTAGTTAGCTTCAATAATATTTGAGTTAGTCTAATATTTTAGGAATACCTGTGTCTTAGCCCTTTACAGTTCACAGTTTGTTTCTACTGCGTATTCTGTTTATTGAGGTGTTGAATAATGAACCTCACGCATTGTTATTGAATAATTTCTTCTTCAAAAGGCCTTTTGGTTTCAACTCCATCTACGAAAAAGGAAATTGGGTACAAATGTTTTAAATATTTGGCTGCAAAATTTTTTAACTATCTGCCAGCATACCTAAGAACAAGTGTTTATGAAAAAACGTTTGTCGTACAATTGAAAACATGGATGCACACTAAAGATAGATAACATATCATAAATTCATATAGAAATGATATTTGATCTATAATAATTGCGTAGAAATTGTTTAAAAATATGTTTTTTAGTGAGTATGTATGACCAACAGTGACCTTATCCCGAACCGGATCAGACTATTTTTAATTATTAATAAAGACATTCATCCCGTTTGCGACGATTTGCACAAACAAGCTACTTAAGTAGCTTCTGTGTATCTTTGTTTATTTATTATATTAAGTACGGCTGAAAATTATATTTTTTATTTGTAATTGATAAATAAACTATATTATTATTATTATATATTCAGTTTATCCATATACTTCCATAGCGTTCCCAACTTTATAGAAATTATCGTACAATAGTGCTGCTGTAGCTAACAAGCTTTTATCCATACACACATAAGTCATACAATATAGTAAAAATAAAAGTAATATACAATTGGGATGTAAAATTATTAAAGCTACGAGTAAAACCACAGACGACAAATCACATAAAAAAGTGGTAAGGACCTATATTACCTATTATAAAATTCTATTAAATTATAGAAGCAATTATCTATGAGGAATAGTTTTAAAGATTTTCTGAAACGATAAATTTTAGGTATGATGTTGCTACAGAAAGGAAGAGAATGGAAAGAAACAAGAGAAAAGTTTACAAATGCGTTCACTTCTGGCAAGCTGCGGAAGATGTTTTCCGAACTGAACACTTACGCAGAGAAACTGGTCAAACTTATAAAAAATAAAGGACTTACTACGATCAACATTCAGGACTGTTCTTTGAGATACTCTACAGACACACTTCTCAGGTAAAAAATCTACTCTCGACAAAGAGTAGGTTTACGAGGGTTGCTGTATATCTCTATATATCTTTCATATGCAGTAGCATATAGAACCGCGCTCTCAGGTGGCTAAAGTAGACGCGCCGTGGCGTTCCACCAAGAAGTCTGCTGCTGTTTAGCAGCGATTTTCTTTGCTTGCCGTTACCTTCGGGTACCAGATCGCGCACCGGCAGAACCTTTCTGTCGTCTGCTCTCAAAGAGTAGGTTGTTAGGTGTATTGCTACGTATACATATACCATTATTTTGGTTAATGTAGATATCAGAAAAAAGTTGAATATATCAGGGTCCATAATACTTTGAAGGCTTACACTTCACAGTAAAAAGCGTAGGTTAAATGGCCCAATTTTAATTATTTTTGTACTTGGGGAAAGTGGTAGGTAAATTAAGGAAAGTTCATTCAGAGATAACGCGATTTTTTTAAATGGGAATGCCTAACTTTTTTTACGATCAAATGTAAGCTTCATTATTAGTAATGATATGACATTGTAAATTATCAATCTCTTGTGGTTTTTATCTTATTTCAAATGTTAAATCAGATTTTTTTCCATACGCAATCAAACAGGCTATTATGTACAAATAAAAACCCGTTCAGATGGAAGCAAACAACTAACCTATCATAAAGATACAGATGAGCTGGAGTAAAGAGACAAGATTAACATTCTTCAATTTCAGGAGTTTTGTGGGAATAGAAGCCTATAGCCTGGAGGAAGACAGTGATATCTACCGGAGGATGGTATCAGCCATGACTCCTAGTTTAGAAAGTGGAGTGAGAGGTGTAGGCTTCTTCTTCCGGCTACACACATTAATCGAGTCTCTGAGGCTTTGTTTTCCTCAAAGAGCTGCCCTGGATTTCTTTGCAGAGACGTTCCAGCATTTGGTTAAAATTGGCAAAGAAGGCGATACAAAAATTAGTAATCTCATCGATATTGTCAACAGTTTGAAGAGTAACGAGAGCTATACACAGAAATTCATCTACGGTAAGTCTGCCGTAGCATAACCCATACAGTACCTCTCGAAATTCTGTATGTTGCTTATGTCTAAACCTGTCATAGGGTATGCTCCTTTGATCTGAAATCCGTAATATTTAATGCATGTAAGAAGACATGAATCGGTACAAAGGCAGTTTTTGAAGTTTCTTTCTTCTAAAAGACGAGCTCTCTGAAGTCTGGAAACAAGGAGAAAATTAAACTCTGTTATTGACGACATTCATCTGCTAAGCAAATGTTCAATATACAGGGTGAGTTTTTAGTACCGGCTCGGTCGATAACTTCACTACTGTAGAAGATAGCGAAAAAAATTGTATATAAAAATTGTAGCCACAGATATGCTCCTTGCTCAGAAAATATTTTGATTTATACAGGGTGATCCATAACTAGGTGGTGATGCAAACATGCATTTTTTTAAATGAGACACCCTATATATTATTCCATATTCCAATTCTACTAATGATTTCCGTTCTTCCAATATAGGGTATTGTTACATTATACAGGGCGTTTCAAAAGTTATGACCATTTTTGTATCCAAATCACGGTCAAATGAACGTATTGTATATCAAAAAGTAATTAATCAAAAATTATTTTTTTACATGAAAAGATTAGAAATATCCTCTAGTTTTAAAATACGTTATAAAAAAATCCCGCGACGCATATTCGTATACAGGGTGATGTAGAAAGCAAAATCTAGATTTTCTCTCTTTTTTTAAATGTAACCCCCAATATTTTATTATACCAAAGAATTGCTTTTAATATGCTCTTTCATCTTTGTATAGCACTTGCTATGCCTGCATTCATTAGTTTCTGAGATATTTCGATTTTTCTACAAATTTTACATATACCTTCTATTTCTTTAATAAAATTTATTTATTTTGAGAAAATACTACCAAATTTTGTTTTTGCTTAACAAACGACTAAAATTAAGGTGATAATAATACTTGATCAAGTCAAAACACTGAACTAACGAGATAATATAGGTCAAGTGTGCTGAGGAAACAATTTTATAGACGTCATGCATAATTATCAAGCAGATGTATCAGGTAGGCTATGAAATATGAAACGACACAGCCCAAATAAAACGATTCTTCAATCTTTCAAACGCATTAGTTTTAGAGTGCCTCCGTTCTGGATATTGCTATTCATAGTTGATATATTCTAGAGGCAAGTAGACAATTTCTCAAATATTCTCCTAAATACCCTCAATAGAAAAATTAATTTTCAAAGTTAGTTTTTCACACAGTACGAAATTATTGAGTAGGTTATGAAAACTGTCAATTTTTCAAAGCCTACCTGATAAAACTACTTGATAATTATGCATGACGCCTACAAAATTGTTTCCTCAGCATACTTGACTTTATTATCTCGATGATTTAGGGTTTTGACTTCATCAAATACTATCAAGACGTTATAATTTGGTTGTTCGTTAAATAAAAAACAAATCAGATAGTACTTTCTCAAAATAAATAAATTTCAGTACACAAATAGAGGCTATATTTTAAATTTACCGAAAAATCGCAATATCTCGGAAACTGATGGACGTAGGTACAACAAGTGCTATACAAAGATGAAAGAGCATATTAAAAGCAATTCTTTGGGATAATAAAATATTGGGGGTTACATTTGAAAAAAAAGAGAAAATTTAGATTTTGCATTCTGCATCACCCTGTATACGAATATGTGTCTCGGGCTTCTTTTATAGCCGATTTTAAAACTAGAGGATATTTTTAATCTTCTCATGTAAAAAAAATAATTTTTGATTCATTACCTTTTGATATACAGTACGTTCATTTGTCCGCGATTTGGATATAAAAATGGTCATAACTTTTGAAACACCCTGTATAATGTAACAATGCCCTATATTGGAAGAACGGAAATCATTAGCAGAATCTGAATATGGAATAATATATAGGGTGTCTTATTTAAAAAAATGCATGTTTGCATCACGACGTAGTTATGGATCACCCTGTATAAATCTAAATATTTTCCGAGCAAGGAGCATATCCGTGGCTACAACTTTTATATACAACTTTTTTCGCTATCTTCTACAGTAGCGGAGTTATCGACCGAGCCGGTACTAAAAACTCACCCTGTATGTATGTTAAATGTTATTCACTTAGGATTATAAAACAATTTAAGAAGGCAAAAAGGTTGATATGTTTAACAACAGTGTATCAGAAATTAAGTACCATTTTGTGTATGATTTTTAATTGCTACTAAGTTTCTTTTACGATTTTTTCCTGTTTCTAAGTTATTAATTTATATAATTAGTTACATATAAGTGTAACCTAAAGTTGCATTAGTAACGATACACCATTGCAGACTGACAAGCATAATCTTTGCAGATGTAGATATTGTAAATAAAGAAACATCTTAAGTAGTAGAATAGCTACAAATGCTAATGACTTATTTTATGTTGATTTGTAGGTGACCGGAAAGCAGTTGGACAACCGTTTATGTTCTTTATAGCAGGAGAAAACACTCTCATAACTACGTTAACTTACATGCTTTATGAGCTGGCTAAGCACCCAGAAGCACAAAGAAAGTTGAGAGATGAAATTATGGAAGCTAAAGGTGGTGATGCTGAATTCAGCTACGAAAAAATTGTTGGCATGAAGTATATGGAAATGGTACTACAAGGTGGGCTATACTCTGCAGCAGGAATAGCCGAAATATATAGAATTGATTCATTTCATTCATTCATTTATTTGTATAAATAGTGGAATACAAATATTGACACCTCGAAAGCTAGGCTTTGTATGAGGTATAGGCTATAGAAATGTACACTACAATATAACTAACCTAATATTGCCGAGATAAAATATCTTGCTAGCAATGGTGGTATCTGCTTCATTCCCAATTCCATGTGGCCTTCAAATGAAGCCCTACAGCTCATCTTAATTATGGGATGTTTCCTAATCTTCCTCTTATCGAGAAATTGTATACTCCAAATTTTGAGGCGCATTTGACGCCTCTCACATACGTGTAATAAATATTGAGTTGTTTCGCCATTTTCTTATTTTATTTCGAACATATTTTGCCCACAACCTGTCAGATGTTATTGTCACTCCAAGATATTAATATTCATATGTTAATTTAACTTATTGACCATCTACATATACTGAGATTAGTTCCTGTTCACCTAACTGGATTTGCTCTATGTTAAGTTCTTACCCACATTTCTTATATTCTTTAATGTCATGCTACATGTAGTTTTGATTGTTCATCTTTAATGTGTTTTAGTTCTCACTTTCAATTTTCACTACTAAATAACAACAAATAAAATAATATAGTTGCTGTATTTAATAGTAAAGTAATTAATAACATCTTTCCAGAGGTACTGAGGATGTATCCACCACTGCCATTCTTAGACAGGGAATGTACAAAGGACTACATAATAAGAGGAACTAATGTTACGATTCCCAAGGGTCAACAGGTATATATACCAATGTACGGCTTCAACTTCGATGAAAATATTTTTCCGGAACCTGAGCAGTTCATTCCTGAAAGATTTGAAAGCAAATCGAAATACAACCAGAATGGAATCAGGTTCTTTCCATTTGGTGAGGGACCTAGGATTTGTATTGGTAAGTGACTATATTAATATTTACTCTTTCTTATACCTTCTTGTATAGTACAGAGGCTTGATCCCATTTTGCACTGTCTCAGACATCAAAGTCATCCTTCAGTGAACACGAGTGGTAGCCAGGTCACAGTGTAGATTGGGATCGAATTCCTATACTATACAAAACGCATCATATTTATTATAGAAAAGAAGAATGTTTATATAATGTTCAATCGCGACAGCATTTCCAATTCATTAGTATACCATGACACTATGGTTGGATATGCCTTAGGCAAAAATTTGATGAATCCTCTTCAAACCAAAGAAGTTTTTCCAGGTTTTCTTATGGTTTGTTGTTGGATCCCGAATGGGGTCTCATTTTGGGACTATAGTGACATCTGTCCATATCCAAGGATAAACAGTATCATGATTGAAAGACACCGATATTGTTACAGGTCTTTAGTCGCTCTGGGTGGAGTTGCTGGAGTTCTCTAACTTGCGCTTCCGCATTATCTCCAGCAAACGGAGCCAACCTGTTGAAGTGTACGACTCTGGGCTTTCCACCGTTGGCCTTCTTGATGCCATAGATTACGTCGTTGATCTTCTTGACGACCTCGTACGGGCCCTCCCAGGAACTCTGGAGCTTCGGTGACAAGCCACGGCGTTTCTGAGGGTTGTACAGCCAGACCAGGTCTCCAGGTTGGTACGCTGTTTCGCTGGACCCTACGTCGTACGTCATCTTCATGCGGTCGCTTGCGGTGCGAATATTATGGCGAACTTTCTCATGGGCCTCGTCCATCCTCCTGCGAAGGTTGGCAACATAATCTTCGCCTGCCACATCGTCCCCTGGTTTGCAGCCAAACATGAGGTCACAGGGTATCTGGAGCTCTCGCCCAAACACAATACTGGCCGGTGTCTCTCCCGTGGTTTCATGGACTGCCGAGCGGTACGCCAATAGGAAGAGATGGAGCCAGCTGTCCCAGTCTCGCTGGTGATCGGAGACAACCTTGGCCAAATAGCGGTTCACCGTCCTGTTCATCCTTTCCACCATGCCGTCCGACTGAGGATGTAATTCCGTGGTCCGAGTCTTCCTAATCCCCAAAATTTTGCACACGTTCTGGAAGAGCGCAGACTCGAAGTTCCTTCCCTGGTCCGAATGCAGCTCGAGTGGAACTCCAAAACGGTAAATCCAGTCCTTGACCAGAGCGTCAGCAACGGTTGCGGCCTCCTGGTTTGGCAGAGCGTAAGCTTCGACACATTTGCTAAAGTAGTCGATCACCACCACGATGTACTTGTTCCCAGCTGCGCTCTCCGGAAAAGGTCCTGCTACGTCGATAAATCCTCTCGAAGGGACTTCCGACGTTGTATTGGCGCATAGGAGCTTTCTTACGCCTCTGTGGACCGTTGCTGGCGGCACAAACTGTACACTTCCTGCACCATTCCTTGACGTCTTCCTTGCACCTAAACCTGTAGAACCGCTCTCGAACCTTCTCCAGGGTCTTGGCTACGCCCAGATGACCTCCACAGGTTCCGCTGTGAATCTCCCCAAGTACCTCGGCCACGCGGTTCCTAGGCACCACGGTCTGTCTTCTTTCCTGGGTCCCTTCTTTGTCCTCGAGTATTCGTCGCAGGATGCCATCCTCCATTACCAGACTGTCCCACTGAGCCCAGTAAGACTTGACGGTAGGCGAGTAAGGTGAAACCTCCTGCCAACTCGGTCGTCGATCTTCCCTCTTCCACTCGATGATCAGTTTCAGGCTGGGATCCTCTTCTTGGACTTTCTGGAGTTCGGTAGGCTGCCAGCGGTCATCCAGAACTGTGGTTCTCCTGGTGATGGCGTCCTTCGTCTCGGCTCGGTTGCAGTGAGCACAGTCATCGGGACACGGTCTCCTCGAAAGTGCATCCGCATTCCCATGAGACCAGCACGGTGTTCAATGTCGAAGTCGAATTCCTGCAGTCTCTCGATCCACCTGGCTACCTGTCCCTTTGGATTCTTGAACCGAAGTAGCCATGTCAGGGATGCATGGTCCGTCCTCAGCAGGAACTTCCTCCCGTACAAGTGCTTGTAAAAGTGTAACCACATGCTACGAGAGAAATGTAGCTAGGAGTTCTAAAGTCAGCAGTTGAGAGGAGGTAGTTGATTGAACTTGTTTGAGTTTATTATAATGCGTTGATTTGACAGTCTAAGATTCAAGAATATTGGAACATGTTGTTAATGCGTTACACTGAAAGACTATCGACATGAACATACGACTATACACATAACAGAGCTTTTTCTTAGTGAATGCTTTGGCGAACAGAAAAGGTGTTGTCTTCCATCAGGATAATGCAAGACCACATACAGCAATAATCACCCAGGAAACTATAGCGTGACTCCACTCCACCTCACCCTCCATACTCACCAGACCTTGCCCCAAGTGACTGAAGTCTGTTTTTGGCCTTGGACAACCACATGCGGAATCGGCGATTTGAAAATAGAGAGGCTTTGGAAAACGAGATGACACACTTCTTCAGTTCCCAAAAGCAAGATTTTTATAAAAATAGGATATACACTATACAGTCTTGTGTCTAGATGGGAAAGGGTAATACTTGCTGAGGGTGATTATTTTTCTGAATAAATCTAATTTTAACCCATCTTTTTTGTGTAACTTTTTCTTAATCTACGAAACCGCACGGACTCTTTTGGTTGCCTTTGGTTGGAGCGACTTTGCACCTTGGTAAAGGATACAAGCCAAAGTTATAGTCAAATTTGAAATGTTAACCTTTTTGAAAGTAATCTCGACTTATAAATCATCTAACCGGACAGCTCCTTCTCGAATACCCAGTATTTCTTGCCTCATTGACCTATTAAAGTAACCGAGCAAATTCAGCCTAATTATAGACTTGTACGGAAAGCAGAGGAAAAACGCTATATAAAAATACTTCAAAGAAAGCAGATGAAAGTTACTCCCTCTTTCCCATTTCATTAACGCGCATCAGTTGTAGCGTAAATTTTCACTGCGTCAATATTGTTTTCCTTTTAGTCTCAACCCTTATGTTTCTTTTTTTATTTCAGGTGAACGATTTAGTCTGCTGGATATCAAAATTGCTGTTGCACACGTTTTGAGTAATTTTGAGATGGAGACAGCACCTGAGACCCCACAGAAAATACAATTCACGCCCTTTTCATTCAGTTTAGTGTCCAAGAATCCGATTTATTTGAACTTCAAACCACTTAGCAAATAGTTCATGTAACACTCTCTATTTGGTTGGATTGAAACTTACGCTGTGATTTGAATGAGCAACTGCTATAATACTACATTGTAATACATTTGTAACACGAAACAAGTAAATAGGTATATTATGAGTCAATGATACTTTCCTAGGGGCTACATTATTATTATTTAATTTGTTCAATTTATTCAGTTTATTTGTATTAACGGATTACAAATATTTCCACCTCGAACGCTTGTGTGAGGTATAGGTATATATACAGCTTATAATTTAGCTAATCTATATTGCATTTATCTCATCCAATGGATGATCATGGCTCGTATTCGTAGTTTTGCAGATCAATCCGTCGTTTCTTCTTCCTAGACGACAAATCATGCTGCTGTAGCGTTCCACAAGTCTGCATTACTTATACAAATATACTGTGTGACTTAGAAATTGCAATACCCAGTATAAGCCCAGATATATTTATCATTTTTTGTCAGCTTATTGTTCATATGAAAATGTAAATGATAACATTTTTGTTCCAATTTATCTTCAAAAACCAGGCTATTTTTGCATTTAACAAAAAATGGAGCAGTTTGTATCAATTTTTTTGTCGTTGAATTTGCGAATACCAATTTAGTTTTATTGCGTATGTGGTACGTGAAACACTGTTTAGCAATGGCTCCCATAAGGAGAGGTGCCGTGTATAGTCAATTAAGTGAATTTGAACGAGGTAGGATAGTGGGTCTACGCGAGGCTGGGATGTCCTGCCGGAAAATTGGAAACAGAATTGACTGGCATGCTACAACAGTGATGCAGTGTTGGCAGGAGTCGTCTATAAATCGTCGCCATACACGTCGTAGGGGCACTGGGATTTTAAGGAGAACCACTAGCTGTGAAAAACGCCTCTTAAGATTTAGTGCCCTAAGAAACCCGCGCAATCAAACATGCGTGGAGAGTAGCTACGGGTCGACAGTTAAGCATGAGAACAATTCATCAAAGAATTAGGGCTTACGGGCTACTACTGTCATACCATCCTCGGCTGGTATTACCATTGACCAATAGATATAGACAGCAACGACTGACATGGTGTCAACAACGGGCTCATTGGAATCAGGAGTGGGATCATGTCGTTTTGAGTGACGAGTCAGGTTTCTGTTTGTGAGCTCATGATGGTCGTAGAGAAGCCAGGCGAAGACGTGGAGAAAGGCGCCAACTTCAATATTGTGTGGAGCGCGAAACTGCGCTTACTAGAGGCGTTATGGTATGGAGTGCCATAACAATTGGAAGCAGATCACCTCTAGTATTTTTAGATAGAAACATGACCGCCCAGTCCTACATTAATAACGTGTCATAACCTGTTGCGTTTCTATACCTTCAGCAACTGCAAAACCCAATATTTCAGCAGGACAATGCTAGACCACATATTGCTGCAGTTAGAGACTTTCTCCGACAAGCCAATGTGACCACCCTTCGATGGCCCGCAAGATCACCTGACCATTGAACATGTATGGGATATGATACGTAGAAGACTGGGTCGATCGCAAGCTGTTATATTGGATGTAGGCCGACTACGTGACGAGGTTAGATTAGCATGGAACAGCATACCTCAGGCAGATATCGGTCATTTCATTCGCAGCATGCCAGAGTGTCAAAACTTTGGTGGAGGCGCCACTCACTACTGATTTTTTGAGAATGCCTTTCAATAAATTTGTTTCATAATTTCACCGATTATCATTCCTATTAATCTCAATCCATTTTCCAAATATTGATAAAATATTTTAACATTTACTGGGTGTTGCAATTTCTATATCACACAGTATATATTAATGTGATATTTCATACAGAAAATTGGGACGTCATATAGATTCAAGTCAGTTGCATCAATTTTTCTCAAATATTATATTTAACAAATTCCTGATTCTGAAAGCAGAACCTTGTCGTTACAGCTGAATGAAATTACGTTTCATCAAAAGTGGCTCGATCTCAAAAAATTTTAGTTCAAAATAGGTATTTAGTTGCAAGATCAGCTACATGGTAGAATCTCTTTCAAAATCAGTAGTAGAGCAAACCAGTGAAGCTTAATCAAATAAATCACCTTAATAAAAATCTTATAAAAAGTTTGTTGTTTACTTTTCCTGTACCTTCCACACATATTAAGTTCAAAGTCTAATCAGCTACATCCATTGGGTCAGATTCTAAAAGTAGCTACATCCAAATTATTTTTTTTATTTTTTTTTAAGTACCACGGTGTTGGTATTGTGTTTATAGGTAATGTAACTGACCGTTATGTAGATCTTAGGTGATTTAGGAGATAATAGTAGTTTTTCCGACGACTCAAATATCTGTTAAACAATAGGAACCCTATCGGCCTGTCTGTCGGTCTGCTCATCTGTCTGTCTGTTGACGTTATTCTACCCTCGTAATCTCAGTAACTGTTGCATGAATTATGATGAAATTTGGGAAGCGACATGCCATGGGGTCGTACTTAGGTATAATGATACTATAATTTTGAAAATCGGTACATAGGCGACTGAAAAATAAAAAAATATGAAATTAATTTTAGTAAAATTTTGCCACAGTATTGCTGCCATGATGAGGAAGGAAAACGCGTATAGTTTTTAAAAATCGTGCCAGTGGCGGCGCAGCAATAATAAAATAACTATAAATATAGAAGCAGCTGAAACTTTGTTTTTAGGCGTTTTACGCGCTCCTGATCATTTTCTATTTTTTTTTTGTAGGGAGGAAATTTGGGTGTTTAGTGGGGAAGGGGCTTCATAATAGGCTTCCCATTGTCCTGTTAAAGAAACACCAAGCGGCATAGTACACTTTTTTGCGAGCGGGCCAAGATTTAGTTCCGAGGGGATCTCAGACTATAGCTTCATGGTATGGGCAAATAATAAACTAGTATCACCGTAATATGTGAGAAATGAGAAGTACTGAGTCAATCAACCTATCTCCATTTTTCTGAAATATAAGGGTGTCGTGCACGGCAATAAGGTGCTGAGTCAGCACTTACTAGAAGATAATTGTCATTTTGGTGGCATCTCAAGGGATAACCCCACGATTAATGTTAGCAAAAAAATGTACGCCACTTATCTTAAAAAAATTAAATGCCGTTTTCAGATTAAACAGATCAAAAAAGATTAAAACAAAGCAAGTTAACATTGTTCGTCTTATTAATGAATTCAAGTAAAAAAGTCCATGTAAACATGTGTCTTGAAGGGCCTGATTCTCATAATAAAGGGTCTCAAAGTTTGAAAAATTATTATTTTTGGCGCACCCTGTAGCTTGAAAACCAGACCCAACCTGACACATGTTTATATGAATTTTGGTCAAAAATGCGTTCCTGGAATTACGGCTTATCATTAAGTAGCACTATGTATATTATTCTTTCCTGTGTCCCCCCTCCCCCCCCCCCCCGCCCTTAGCAGACCCAATTCCAGTTTCTGCTACTGGCTGAACAGGTAACAGCCGCTGAGAATGGCATCCAATCGTGCAGAGCTGTAATGCAATACACCTTGTCTCTGGACGAATCTACAAATCTTTAAGGGGTGATTTGTGGCAGCGACTTACGATATATGATTAAATTACATGTTAATTCTTAATAGCAAAAAGTTGAAATTTTCTTCGCGAAATGGTTAATGTGTGTCCCCCTTTATCATATTCGTACCGTATAAGCAATACAACATATGACATTTGCTGTAAACAATCGACAAAAACATTCAAAATACCCGTTAGCGTAATCCAACCTTCACCGTTATTGCAAGGAATTCCCGAAAATGAAAGTGAATAAGGTGGGCCACATACGTTTCAATTCAGTTCTTTACAACCAAACTTCAAACGTTGATTTTCTCTATAACAAATGCGAATTTCTGAGAAATTCCTTTTGATATCGGCTTCACATTCCGAAACCTAAGTGCGATTTCTTCTTTTGGGGTTCGTATAGTGAACAACCGCCTGTATTCCAATTTAAATAAATAATCTAATCCGAATGAAAATACATTCATATGTTGCCTTCTTGTATATTGGATTAAAAAGCGTAGGTTGATGATACATATTAATAGACGGTTCAGTTTATCGACTGCATTGAAAACTGAAAGCCTTTGTTAATGGTGTTTGTTGTGACATGTGATATATAGTTGAAGAAACAGATTTTATGGATCATAAGTCATGGGCCATTTAAAATGTAAAACAGTAAGAGATGTTCCTTATAACAGAAAGCTTTCTTATACAAGGTGGTTATAGAGTGTTAGTTGTTGTATGTTCACTCGGGGCTTAAAAATATAAAGGCTTGAGTATTTTTATCATATTTCATGTAATATCCGGTCCACCAGATAGCAATGAAGATAATGCATTGAAAATTAGTTCTAGCGATAACTACTAACTAATAATTCTATCCTATTTCCATCTTTTACGATTTCTTTTATTTGATATATACAGGAAACGGCAAATAATTTATATTCACTTAATGTCCTATTTATCTACTTCAAAAAACTTAAAGAAATAAGACGGTCCTGCATTGGAATTGGATTATGGCAGCAAACGATATTTAATGTCAATTTTATACTTGTGTTTTCTATACATTTTTAAACTCGAGATTTTATGACTATCGCTACCTAAGGGAACCTCCCGCTACCCGCGCTGGTCAATTTACAATGATCATACAGTAATTCCTGGTTTGCAAGGCTTAACAGTGAAAGCCAAAAGACCTACGGACTGCCCTCACAAGAAATGAGGAGCACTGGATATTTTCCGAACGCTGCTTTATCATGATGCTGTTAGTTGAGTACAATAGTATCTGATACTCGTAGATAGAAATTATTCATCCAGGCAAATACCGAAAATGGTTGATAGGTGGACGCGCGTGGGCGGATTTGGCCAATGATGCGCTTTTACGGCTCCCGGATGGGATAATTTTATCAATTTGCCATGAAATGGATTTCAGCATTCATTGCATATCAATCACATCCAGATGCAATACATCAACGGCGGTTATGCTATAGTAAATCGGAATATCCTTAAATAGTTTTATAAGCTTTCAAAAATTACCTAGAGCGGTGTTTACTTCCCACACCGATAGGTGAGGGGAGTATTGTGATCGCGAAAATTTTCGATTTTGAGATAATACGCCTTTTGGGCCTTTTATGATGTGTACATAACGAAAATCCACGTCACTCATTTCCGTTGGTCTGTCTGTCGGTCTGTCGGTCTGTCGGTCTGTCGGTCTGTCGGTCTGTCGGTCTGTCGGTCTGTCGGTCTGTCGGTCTGTCGGTCTGTCGGTCTGTCGGTCTGTCGGTCTGTCGGTCTGTCGGTCTGTCGGTCTGTCGGTCTGTCGGTCTGTCGGTCTGTCGGTCTGTCGGTCTGTCGGTCTGTCGGTCTGTCGGTCTGTCGGTCTGTCGGTCTGTCGGTCTGTCGGTCTGTCGGTCTGTCGGTCTGTCGGTCTGTCGGTCTGTCGGTCTGTCGGTCTGTCGGTCTGTCGGTCTGTCGGTCTGTCGGTCTGTCGGTCTGTCGGTCTGTCGGTCTGTCGGTCTGTCGGTCTGTCGGTCTGTCGGTCTGTCGGTCTGTCGGTCTGTCGGTCTGTCGGTCTGTCGGTCTGTCGGTCTGTCGGTCTGTCGGTCTGTCGGTCTGTCGGTCTGTCGGTCTGTCGGTCTGTCGGTCTGTCGGTCTGTCGGTCTGTCGGTCTGTCGGTCTGTCGGTCTGTCGGTCTGTCGGTCTGTCGGTCTGTCGGTCTGTCGGTCTATCGGTCTGTCGGTCTGTCGGTCTGTCGGTCTGTCGGTCTGTCGGTCTGTCGGTCTGTCGGTCTGTCGGTCTGTCGGTCTGTCGGTCTGTCGGTCTGTCGGTCTGTCGGTCTGTCGGTCTGTCGGTATGTCGGTCTGTCGGTCTGTCGGTCTGTCGGTCTGTCGGTCTGTCGGTCTGTCGGTCTGTCGGTCTGTCGGTCTGTCGGTCTGTCGGTCTGTCGGTCTGTCGGTCTGTCGGTCTGTCGGTCTGTCGGTCTGTCGGTCTGTCGGTCTGTCGGTCTGTCGGTCTGTCGGTCTGTCGGTCTGTCGGTCTGTCGGTCTGTCGGTCTGTCGGTCTGTCGGTCTGTCGGTCTGTCGGTCTGTCGGTCTGTCGGTCTGTCGGTCTGTCGGTCTGTCGGTCTGTCGGTCTGTCGGTCTGTCGGTCTGTCGGTCTGTCGGTCTGTCGGTCTGTCGGTCTGTCGGTCTGTCGGTCTGTCGGTCTGTCGGTCTGTCGGTATGTCGGTATGTCGGTCTGTCGGTCTGTCGGTCTGTCGGTGGTCTGTCTGTCTGTCGCGTTTTTCTACCCTCGTAATCTCAGTAACCGCTGCATGGATTGTGATGGAATTTGGTCAGCGTTATGCTGTGGGGTCGTAGTAGGTAATGTTCCTATAATTTTGAAAATCGTTGTACGGGGGGCGGACTAATTAGCAAAAAACGAAAAATTTCAAATATGCCTCAAACTTCGTTTTTAGGCGTTTTAGGTGTTCCTCATCATTTTCTACTTTTTCTTGGGTGGGGGTGAACTTGGGGTGGTTGGAAGGTGGGGGGTTCTAATACTGAAAAATTTGTTGTATTCGTAATGGGCTGTCCATTGATATGTGAATGGAAAACCTAGCGGCATGACACACTTCTTTAGGTCCATCCAAACGTTGCATGCTTATTATAGAAACCACCGGACTTAGAATTTGTGATGTATAAATACGAGTGTTGTTTTAGGTGGATCGATATCGCGTAACGTGAAAATTGTTCAATTCATTTTAATGAAATTTTGACATAGTATTACTCCCAACGCGAGGATGGAAAACGCGTATGTTTTGGAAAAATCGGGTCGGTGGCGGCGCGGCAATAATAAAAAAACTAAAAATCTAGAAACAGCTCAAACTTTTTTAGGCGTTTTAGGGGTTTCTGATCATTTTCTACGTTTTTTTGGGTGAGGGTGGATTTGGGGTGGCTGGAGGATGGGTAGTCGTAAAACTGGAAAATTTGTTGTACTCATAATGGGTTGTCCATTGATCTTTGAATGAAAACCTAGCAGCATAATACACTTTTTACGTACAAGCATGCAGAGAAAAACTGTGGCGCCCTAGTTCCGAAGGAGGGAGACGCAAGAAACTATTTACGAGGGTTTTTGTGTTGGATGTTGTTTTTGCGGGCGGATGGGCGATAATTTAGTTGCAAGGGGATTTTAGACTATAGCTTCATGCAATGGGAAATAATAAAATGGTATCATCATTATGTGTGGGAAGTACTGAGTCAATCAAATTGACTCTATTTTTTTTGTAGGTACTCAGCATGCTTAGTTTTTGTGTCAAAACAATTTACATGACTTTGTAATGCATAGTGAAATTAAAATCATTTTTGTTCTCCCAGAATCCATTATAAACCTAAGCCCAAATTCATTTAGAAATTGAGTTGAACGTTACCTAATTGAGAAAGGGTTGTACTTCTTTGAGGAGCAATGACTTTACTCCATTATTTAACTTTATTTGCTTTTCCTTACTTTAATTTGAGACCTGCGCATTAACTTCTAATGTACATTACCCAAACATTTTCAATGTTGTATTTACTTAACCTTTGACTTGTGCAAACATTTAATTGCATATAGCACCAATAAATAATGGAAAAACAAAAAAATGGAGCTCGGGCTCCGACGCTGCTGTTTCAATGACTATTCCTCACATTTTGAGGTGAGCAATCAGTGAGTCTGCGAATTGTGGTGCGCCCCAAATACACGAAGAGACCCAAGGATGACAGCCTCTGCATTGTGGCGGCTAAGATGTGCGCCGCTGCACGGCACACAGATATTGTGTACGGTGCACAGAGAAGCGTATACCTCATTCCACTTAGGGATCCAACGACCGTATCCAGTAGACTAATAGTGTGCTTTGGCCAGAGCCTGCATAGTTGTCTGCTTTTCCTCCTCCTATATTTAGAGACTATCTTCACGTCGACAGGCATAAAAATTTAGGTCATAACTTCTATTTTATCCAAATTCTTCTTGATCATTGTGATGTTGCTATTCACTGATTTGGTCTAGACCTATTTTTTTAATGGTCAGTCTCCCCTATGGCGCTATAGAAACGCTGCTAGAGGATAAGTGTCGGTGCATATCAGATTTGAAGCGCTGCAGGTTGTAGCCGTCGGCAAACAAATTCCCCGGCAACTCATTTCTCCAAAAGAGGGAATGCCTGCGAAGACTGGTTCGGGGAGTAGAGACCTTGACCTGGTAAGGATGAGCTCGCAAAGCCTCTCTGGTGTTCCTCGTTTGGACGGTTTTCAACGTTATTATCTGGTAGAGCTCGCTCAACCATCTTCCGTGTAGAATCTGCTTTTAAAGGTCAGCCACCCTTCTTCGATGTCCCAGGCTGTGGAGGTTCATTGTGAGGTTAGGCGTATCGATTAGTCTAATTGCTCTCTTCTGGATAGTTCCAAAAGCTTTAGAGTCTGCTTCGCAGCGCATCTCCACACATGGGAGCAGTACTCCAACGATGGTCATATCTGTGCCTTGTAGAGCAGCAGCAGTTGCTCTGGTGTATACAGCTTCCTACAGCGAAACCAAACGCCAAGCTTCTGGGATGCCGTTTTAGCAATACTGACCACGTGGTCGTGCCAGGACATGTTATTGTTGATCCCCAAAAGCTTGACGAAAGGTGACTCAACTATTGAGTGACCCTCCATTTCCTCAGATGTACTAGAATGGGGCTTCTTAAGTTCTTTGAATTACCTTTCATTCTGAAATTTCAAAACAAAAATATATTGTTCCACATGTTCAAGTTTCTTACTGTATATGCCTGATTCGGAAAGCATTAGGTTTAACCTACATTAGTTAACTATATATGTTTCTATTTTAGCTCAACGCTTACGTCGAGAATAGCATTCATAGATGTCAAAAAAGCAACATAAACAAACAAGATAATAACTTGCTTGCTCGTGAAGATTCACACCAAAATCAGCAACTTACGGTCAAACGTATCGTTAGTTTATAGTCCAGGCTGTGGGTAAATTTCATAACTGTAATTTGTAATCGGGTACTAGTGTCGAGTAATAGAGATGCAGGAATAATTGGTAACTACTGCCCGTGTGGGGGCGGGTTAGAATATCTCCCATCGTATATCCTGCGTGTCGTAAAAGGCGACTAAAAAGAACACCGAACTACTATAGGTTAAGCAGTAACCTCTTCTCAACCAACAGCTTCGGGTGGACGAGTTGAGAAGAGTCAGGACAGCTTCTTGTCCTTGGGGTGAGAAATTGTCCCTAAAGGCGAATGAACCAGTAGATACCATCTGGTCAACGGCATGAGGATGCAGAAAGCAAATGGGAAACTACTGCATTAAAGATCTTAAAGATATCCCAAGAGAAACTCGTAAAATGTGTAAATGCATTTAACGAGTTCACAACATGTCTGTTAAGACATTGTGACTATGATGATGACTTCAGGGTTAACGCTTTGTCAGTCGCGTGGGCTAAAATGGTAGACCATGCCTATTTATGTATGCGTCAACCCTCTATTCTACATGTAGCACTTATGTATGTCCGTATCAGTACCTGTTGATAATATTCCCAACTTTATCCAGACTAATAAAATAAAAAACAAGGTCATTTGCGGAATGAGGCCAAGCTGAATTTTTGCAGAGGCTTTCGTTTTGATGTTCCATTGAAGCACAAAAAATCTCATATGCCTATTCTTGTGCGTCTTCAAACATCGAAGGCTAAAATTGAAGCTATAGTCTGAGATCCCCTTGAAACCAAATCATCGCCCACCCGACCAAAAAACGTGTATTATGCCGCTAGGTCTTCCTTTCATCCCAGTAAACACTCATACGTTAGTTTAACGTTATTTAATCCCTGACACCTTTTCATTTTTACGTTACTTTTTTACGTACAATCAACTTAAAAATGTCGCGGTTTCTAACGTTACAAGTAACGTATAAATATAGGCTTTATCCCGCTTTTAAATAAGCGATCATTATACGTTTAAAAAAGTTCAAATTGTAACCCTTTTCAAAAACGTTTAAAAATCGTGTATTTGCAACGTTAATAAGACATTATTTTTGCCCCAATTAAAATATTATTCTGAGGTAGTATTTGAATTGCTATTAATAGTGCTCATAATTTTAAAAGGTATCATAAATAAAACGCAACGGTTGTTTTTTTAACCTATTTATCGAACTCTCTGTAATAACTGGATACATCAAATTAGAAGGCCGCTTATAAAGGAATAGACATATAATATATAACTTAAAATAAAGTATATACACAACTTTAAGGGCGCTTATAAAAAACGCAATGTAAAATTTTCGTTTCCAGAGAATCTTAAAATGTGGCTTAATTGACAATTACCTAAAAGTAGAGCATTTTCATTAAATCTAGAACAACCCTAACTATTGATTTTCGATGACCGCCATCATAATTGACCGCCATCATAATATGTCCGGCGTTAATAAAAATTCGGAAATCACAGTTTCAGTTTTGTGTTAATCCAAATCATTATAAATACATGAAGATAAACCAATACAGATTTATGCCTTCAACATTATGAAACAAAATGTAGAATAGCCAAACAATAATCAGGAAGCATGATAATTACAATGCTACTATGATGAAACGGTTATATAGGTACTCCATATGAGTTGAGAAGAAAAACCATTTGCCTAAACAAACGCACGCCACCAAGCGACGAATGGGGTATTTTCCAACTTGCTAATATTGCCTGTTTAATGGCTGAAATGGATTGCTTGTATCTAATTTGTAATGATGACAGTTTTTGCTTAATTTTTTTCTGCCCACGTGGAGTAAAGATATACTTTGAAAATTATCCCTTTGAAAAGAGCTCATTTAAATCTCTTAAACATCCCGCCTAAGAAATCAACCAATCAAAAGTGATTTTTATGCCGGATATAGATAGGATGTGACTATTTTAATTTGAATTGGGCGTAGATTCAAGGTTGCCACGTTGTTAATATTTTGCAGTTTTTCTATAAAGGATGTAAACTTTATTTTATGTTTATTTAGTTTCCCTCTCTTTGTAGACTATAAATGTTATATTGCACAGCTTTTCCATTTTTTGCATTGTTATGTAATTAGCAGTTTACTCTGAGAATGTTTCATAGTTACTTTGCACAATTTTACTCGTCATTCGGCAACACTCGTCTTTAACAGCCTGTCACTAGTGTCATGCATAGCATACATAACCTCCCCTGGTGTCACGACTGTCTCGGTATCTCATTTAACCAAGATAGATCATGAAATGATGTAAACAAACATCTGTCAATATCAATGCGAAGCGGAGGTTATGTTTGTAGATGGAGGAAAGGATGTCAGACGACAAAGTAGAATCACATTCTAAGGATAGCACTACGAAGGACTTATTACGTCACGCTGAGATTTATTACGTCACAGCTTTGGCGCGAAATTTTATGTTTGAACTTTGGAGGGGATTTTAACCCACTTCGCGTTCACAATAAAACGTAAAAATGTTCGTTTCATGGTTTTTGGGGACGTAGCATCAATATTTCGTCATAAAGTTTTTTTCGGAAAATACCCCATTGTAATAGCATCATTTGCATCGCTGAGGTCCAGAGCAAAATTTTAGCATTAGGGACATTCGCATTTTCATCTCAGCAAATTAGTTAGTCATGTATGTGTAGTCATGTCAGTGATGGTGTAGAAAAGTTGGGCTGCCATGCTCCAAAGCAAAGACTCCAAAGCTCCAAAGTTTGTGGTCAGTCCCATGGACAGGCATACCTAAACCCGTCAACAGAATTCAAACCATTGAAGACTTTAGCCACACTGTTTAATTAGGTCGGTCTCTATGTTCAACAATACAGATATTTTTGTATCTTTAGTCATTCTATAAACTGACTGACTGACTGACACTGAATTATTTCCTGATAATTATCTTGCAGCAAGAAATGATCTGCAGTCAACGATTCTCTCGCGATATGATTGAAGCCAGTACGTTCTGTGTCTTCGTCGTCATCTAATAAAAGCATGAGCTACTGTCACACCTTGACAGCTCTTCTTTAATGAAAACACCGGCTTTCGCAATGCTCAACTATGTAGAAAGAAGTAGCTTGCATGAAGCTGGTATGACGTGACGTGAACAGCAAATTGAACAGTGATCCTCATAGATAAATATGGATCCCAAGATACTAACGTAACATGTTCTGTCTTAACGTGTTCATATTGTAAATTTATTGTTTGTCTGTAATTTGAAAACTTGTAATATTAAGTTCATTTAAGGCTCGGTTAAACAGAGGGCGTTCTAGAACGCGGCGTTAGGCGTTCTAGAACGCCGCGTTACAGCGTTCCATTGTATTGTATTATTCCAGTATCAACCCGTCAAACAGAGCATGAACGGTCGTAATGCACGTAGAACGCCGCGTTATATTTCGATACAGATTTTGCAAAGAACGCCCAACGTTCTCGGTATCAGGATGACGGAGGAGTTGATTGATTCTGTTTAAAACCATCCTTGTTTATACGACACGAAAAACAGTTCAGATAAAAACATGTTTACATCCGAATCACTTGAGATCTTGAAGAAAATTGGTCTATCTGACATCCAGTGTACGCGGCGTTCTGACCGCCCTGACGTCGCGTTCTACACCGCGGTCTGTTTCAGTATAAACCCGTCAAAAAAGCCCAAGCCATCGTAGTAGGCAACGTCCTGTTACGGCGTTAGAACGTCACGTTGTATTTCCAAACAGAATTTGCAAATGACATATGCGCCCATAGCGGTTTTTGTTTTTTTGAACGTGATAATGCGAAAAAAAGGATAAATTCATCTATGCCTGAATCACTCGACATCTTGACAAAAATTGGCGTAACGCTTTGGCTCAACCCGTCAAACAGACCTGTCTGGTACAAAGACTACACTGTAACGCGGCGTTAGAGAACGCCGTGTCGCCACGTTCAGAACGCCGTAACGCCGCGTTCAGAACGCGCTCTGTTTGACTGGGCCTTTAAAGTGCAGTCAATCTGTTGAACTTCATTTTTTCACTTACGTACTAGTCTATAAATTATCTAATCAAAGTCGTTGACTACTTGACAGATCGAACGTTTGTGCTATATTTGCTACCATACTGTTGATAAATACTTGTGCTTCTTTGTTTTCTTATCATATGAGTATAATAAGAGATATGACAAATATATTCCTTCATTAGTGTAACTTCAGCAGACACCGCAACAACTTACGGTGAGTTTAACAGTTAATTGGAGAATCTCAGCGTTATGACTGAGTATGGTTCTAATGATTCAATGTTTCTCATAAATGCCAAGAAGTGTCCAACACACCACAGCGCGACAGTGACGTCCATTTTAGATCCTAAATTTATGTTAAATACACGTCTTTGAGACTGCCATTAGGTCTTTTGGGTAGCTTCGAGTAGTCTCGTTTTGGCTTTCGTAGAAAATTATTTTATTAATTATTATATAATTATCATCAATTGTTATATAATTATGATTATATAACATAGTTTATATGATATTATCGTCACTCAGCGATATTTTGTAATATATTTCAAGAGATATAAACTTGTTCAAGACGTTTCAGAACGTTTGCCCCTTCAATATCCTTATGGGTATCTCTAAAGTGGCCCACAGACACTGCGGAAATCCTCAAAGGAAAACTGCACAGTCCTGGCCTGATAGCCCTGGCACTTTGTCCTGAATACACCCTCCTTCATAGATGCTCAGGAAACCTTTCAGTTCTAGCAAGCACGACATCAAAAGACGGCCTGCGCAGGCGATCGAATGGTTTTCATTTCCACATAGGGCGGCCTCTACAGTCCGGCGAACCTCCACATACGCTCCGATAATCCTTGAGGCCAGGACTGTGCAGTTTTTCCTCCGAGGATTTCAGGAGCATCTGTAGGCCGCTTAAGACGTTCACTATTTTTTATAATATTCCAATATCACCAAAGGTTGCTAAAAAAGGTTCGTACTATAGATAAGCCACAAACTTATGAGAGTCATCCAAAAAATATCTTTCAAGGCTTATTGCAACGCAAATATGTGTTGTTGTGTTGTTAAATGCAGTGCATATGACTAGAAGTTGTGGGTGATGATTGGGAGCAATGGACAGAGAGAATAAAATTTCCCATATTTTAAGTGTACAGAACTTAGACAAGGAAAGAGAGTGGATGGAATGCGCGGCTGACATTTCTGTTACCAAAAAGTACCAAAGCGCTAGTCCCAGTGCCGTAGCTAATGGGATTAATATTATAGTTAGGCTATTTGGAGAAATAATCTATTTTTAAATAAAACTTATTGAAATATTTTTATTGACGGGTTCTGTTTGCCGGCCAATTTCACCACCCACAATTAAAATTTAAGTGATTAATATTACCTTAACCGTGAATTTTCATTCTACCGACATCTTGTGGCCAATAATATATAAAAATGGATAATGTATACATTGTATTCAAAATAACTTGTTCATTTATGTTCATTTGCAGCATATGACTGATGAAAGACAGGATTGCACTTCTATCAAATAATTTTTTTATTATCAAAGAAAACAAAATACCTATAGTCTATTTATATTTTATTGAGATTATGTTGCTTAAGCATATTATGTGTAACTGATTTGGTGTATATCTCTATCCAAAACGTAAGCTACAACAGATATGCCACTGCAACACTAATTGTATTGGAACCAAAAAATGCCTCAAAAAGTATAATTTTTACACTCCACATGCTCAAAAATGTTATGGTTCTCATGTTAGTGGTACATTTAAAATCATATTTTGCATACATATATATCCCTGAACTAAATATCGAGATATTTGCAGAAATTTCGGATACACCAAAAAGTATGACTATTAATTTACCTGTGAAAAGTGATTCCTGACTCCTTCCTGCTGCTGTGGCTTTTACAACCGTGAGCTGCACACCCTTCCATTATGCACACCACAATATTTTACAATGATTGATCTTAAAAACGCTAAATATCACAAAAAATTCTACCGTACCAAATTGTTTGTTTTCCACCAAAATTTTGACAGCTATTGGTTTTCTGTCACAGCTAAGTCATATAGCATCAAATTGACGCGCGGTATCCCCTCTCTTTCTTTATCTAAGGTACAGAGAATCTTTCGATTCATTTACTGATTATTTTGGACAATACTGACAGCGAATCACAGCAACTCGCCAAGTTTACCGATGAGTTTCAACGTCTTGACGCCGCGCGCAAAGAGAAAATTGATTGTAGTTGTCTAGGCTGCCTAGAGGAAGAATTCCCATGGGGCAGATGTCAATCAATACGATTTTTCCTAATTTTTATTTATACTTACGAGAAATGGGAAATCCTTATCTCCATGGGAGTCTCTTACCACTTAGTATTTCTCGTACAGCAACTCTATGAGTCTAGCTCAGCTCGTGTAAGAATTGATGGTAAGCTGTCTGGTCAAACAGCAACCAGAAAAGGAGCTCGTCAGGGATGCATATTATCTCCGATGTTATTTAACATTTACTCTGAATTTGTGATGAGACAGGTATCGGACAACTGGAATGGCGGTATAACTATTGGCGAAAGCAAAATATCTAACCTAGGATTTGCTGACGATACAACCCTTATTGCTGCTTCTCAGGAAGAACTAGTCGCTCTATTGAATGTTTTAGAACAATACAGTGCAGCATGTGGTCTTGGTATTAACTACAACAAGACCAAGGTTGTTATCGTAGATAGAGAGCATGACAATCATCAAGAAATAAAGTCAATAGGCCGTTGTGAGGTAGTTCAAAGGTTTGTGTACCTCGGTTCTTTGATCGACAATTCAGGTAGCTGTGAGAATGAGATTCGACGGCGCATTCAACAGGCACGGGTGGCCATGACAAAGCTTACTAAAATATGGCGTGACCATAACATCACTAAAGCTACCAAAATGTCACTGGTTCAGTCTCTTGTGTTCTCCATATTTTTTTATGCCTCGGAAACTTGGACTGTTAAAAAAGCAGATCGAGCTCGCTTAGATGCTTTTGAAATGTGGACGTGGAGGAGAATGCTGAGAATTCCTTATACCGCCCATCGAACTAATGTTTCCATACTGGATGAGCGCGGTAATCCAAAGAGACTATCCTCCATTGTGTCGATGAGAATGCTTACATTCTTCGGACATATTCACAGAAGCGATAAATGGAGAAACTTGTAGTTCAGGGTCACGCCCCGAGTGGGCGGTGCCGTGGCTGTTCCCCTACACGCTGGGTGGATACGACGAAACAGTTGCTAGATATGAGTATCAAGAGCGCCACTGAACTAACAGTAAATCGCGAACGATGACGAGCTACAGTTCTAAAAACTATTGATAATATTCGTGTCGGCAATACTCTAGCTCCGACTTAATATATTTTACGAGTCCACAACATGTCTGTTACGACATTGTGACTATGATGATGACGAGAAATGTTATATTAGAGGTGGCCAAAAAGTCAGTAAAGCGTTTATGTTTCAACTAATTTGGGTTTAATTATGAACCAATGAAGTTCGATGAATCGTTTTCTTTATAAATAAGCTGGCATGGAAAGTATCTCCAGAAGTCACTTCTCGATGTGAATTAACAGGCAACAACTAATTAAGAATAAAAGTTATCTAAATTTTGTGTAGTCGTATATTTTTAGGTCGCTGTGTGACCCGTAGTTGCAAATTTATTATTTTTGTTAATAGCGATAAGGATAGCGGCAAATAATCATGTATCATGTGAATTAATTGGTTGTCATTATGGAAAACAGAGACGTGCGTTCTGTAGAATCCAGATGCTACGTTTTGTACAATGTTTGGTCTGCACAGCTCAACACTTAGTAGACAAAACCTAAGTTGCGTGTAGATGCAAAAGCTGGGCATTTTTGGGAACTGCGTACAGTTGGAGCAACAACTGAGCTGAGTTAAGGCACATACGCATTGTGCGGTCAGCCGTTCCCAGTAAACACAGTACATACATAAGACGTACATTTTATGTCATATTTACGTCCGTACGTCCATGGACATAAAATGTACGTATTATGTACGTAAATTTTGGGATGTACATGGTACGTACATAATATACGTACATAAGACGTAGTTACTACTACGTAAAGAACTTACTATATAGTTATACCTTTTCTGAGGTAACTGTCATGATCATGGACGTTGTTAAAAATGTTCATTTATAAGCTTATATCAAATATATTGAATTATTGACGGATATCTTTTATAAATACTGTAGATTTCTTTGAATAGGTACGTTTAGTCATTGCTGCAAAAAGGGCCAAGAGGGTAAGAGCGAAGAGCCAACACCCCCTTAGAGCCGCAGCGTGCAGCGTAATCCATAGGTACTTCTAAAAACTATGAAAACTATTTAAATTGGACGTGAAACTGTCATTCAAAAAATTAATGTTTTTTAACCGTTTGCTGCCCGAACGTTATAGGTTATGTCATTCATTTCTGTTGAGCTTCCAAAAAGTGTGGGAAAAATTATGGATAGTTAAAAAATTCAGCCATTCAGCAGAATTTAGCTTATTTTACAAATCACAAAACCTCAGACTTCAGAGTAACATTGTAGAAAACAGAAGGCTTTGCAAAAGTAATGTTTAAGCAGTGTTGTCAGTTGGTTTGACTGTCTCGAAACGGTCCACTTCGGAAACGAAATCAAAACGAAAGAGATATTAATCTTTGATGAATTTTAATCGTTATTGAGGTAATTTTGTTTACCGTTGAATATTGGGGTAATTGCCTTGACGTGATAGTTAAATAAGTAGCAAAGTTTTAAATTTTTTATCCTACACTTGGGGAATACTAACAAAAGTAGGTAAAAAAATTGAAATCTGGCAGCATTGGATTGACAGCAGTGAAAGGTGACAACTGAGGACTGACAGTAGTAGCAATTTTCGTTCTCTTTCTCCGAAATCCGAATTTATGGTGCTGGTGTGGCGTTGGTTATGAAAAAAAAGAAAATTCTATTAACCAGTATACAGGTAAGTGGATATTAAATGCATAGTATAAAACGTAGGATAATTTGAACATTATTTTAACTCTTTAATAAGAGGGGTGCATGCATAGAATCTCAGAAAGTACCAGTGGCCAACGAATTCTTGATAACCTAAGAAAATTACTACTAGAAACAAAAACGAACTAAAGAAATTTAAAACTAAAACACATTATTACTGTATGTTAACTAGCTAGTGTAACCAATAAAGCGTTTATTAGCTTTTTATTTTTGCACATAATTTTAGATAATGAATACCAATAAGTCAAAATTAAATAAACATTATAGAACTGCCAAGAGACACCTGGAATGTTTTGACCGTAATCTTGAAGTCCAAGGAAAAAAAGCTACTAGTTTCATGATGTCTGCGTAAAATAATGACTGACTCCCTTGCCAGCACATATAGCTGACTGGGTCGCAGACAGAAAAATAAGTTTTGCGATACTTTATTTGCTAAGCTTGTCCTAGGTATGTCGTAAACCAGATTAAGACATACCTATTGCAGTCTTAAGTTTAGAAGTAACTTATTAATGAATAATTTTACAGGTCAAAACTTTTAATTTGATTTCACCTAAGCCATACAAATCCCTTTAGATGAAATGTACCTAAAAATGAAATAAATTTTAGCTGCTGCGGAGGAGTCCAGAATTCCAAAAAACAAAAAGGAAAGTGAAGAAGCAATAGCCACATGGCATCGCAGAGCCACTGACCGCCTAAAAGCAGAGAATAGATAAACTTTAGATAGTATATTATTTAAATATTTAAAATACTATTATTTAAACCAGAATGGTTCCTATTTTTTTTTTGAGCTAGAGTTATTATTTTTTAAATATATTATACCAGTTTGTTATATGAAAAAATAAAATGTTAAAAAATATGTACCTCTATTAGTCCAAATACCATATGAAGTAAAATTACGTCCTATATATGTCATATCTATGTCAGAAATACGTCGAAAAAGTACGTACATAAGATGTTAAAAAGGGTGGACAAAGTACGTACTATGTACGTCTTAAAGATATCCAAACGGAACTACCGTACGTACATAAGACGTACGCTACGTCAGACGTCTACGTACATAATACGTCTTTATGACGTACATTGGTTTATTGGGTTGTGCGGTCAGAAAAATTCTTTTCAAAGATGGACGTGGAAAAAGTCGCAGCTGTTTATTACATTAGCGCTCGCTATATAAATAAAAAGCAGAAATAGAAGTAATGGGTGCATCCCTACCTGTAACCACGAGATGAAAGCAAGAAATTTTATAAATATTTATTGAAGATCTAAAAAAAGTTTTTTGGATACAGTAGAACGAGCTTGCGCACTTTCGTAGAATTACTGCGTATTTTGAAAACGTTTATAACGAAGAGAGACATAACATTTCGCAATAGTATTGAGAACTGATCGAAAACTGAACGCATAGTGCGAATAGCAACCGTGCGGCTAACCGCGAGTGGGGCCGCAGTTCTCCAAGCGACCGCGGCGGTTTGCGGCCAGCCCAACGAATTCGAATAGGTTAGAAAAAGCAACGCCCATGCTCTAAAAGGGGTGATACACGTACGAACCTTAAGTACGCGGTTTTTAAGTTCGCCAACTTACTCGGCTCGACGCGATGACACACGTGAAGCTGAAATCACTCACTTTGATAATTTTCCTAAATAAACAAAACTTTTAACAAACGCCAAACACAACAAGCGTTGCGCATTGATGGCCTACCAAAACAAAGTGGAGGCACGCTGCTCGCAGTACGAGCCGAGTCAAGCTACGAGCAAGATTTCAAACCAGTTGGATCGCCGGCAGTTTGCGCGCCGGTTTTAAAGTACGCGTACTTACGCTGACACACAGGCGAAAAAGGTCGTCGAGCCATAAGTACACGTACTTACTCGTACGTGTATCACCCCTTTAACAGGTATGTGAGTGTGCCCAGGATCCCGTTGTTATTATTTACATTATTTATATTTAAGATGTTATTTTTTACAGAAATCTGCGGGATTTACATTTTATGGAATTATTTAAAATAGTCTTTTAACACTTATGCATTGTTAAAACCCAAAATTCATTCAAAACTATAACAATTAACCCGAAACGATCAACCAAAACAAAGTAGCTATTTGTATTATGCCTCTACATGAGCGCTGTTATTTTTAGGATTCTTTACCTGCTATCTGTACAAAGGGTATGCCGGTTTATCAGCAATTCAGCGGTCAGTGTGCCAGGATTACCAAGCTGCCGCGTAGGATTGTGGGCACAAACAAAAGCCTTGGTTAGTTCTTCTAACCTATTTGAATTCGTTGGGCCAGCCGCGTCACAGTGCGAATAGGGATAACCTTTTGCGTACATTTTTCGCTTGCGGTAGACCGCACCGATAGCCGCAGTGCGGCTGACCGCATAGTGCGTATGTGCGCTTATCCATGAACTGCGTGCGGACAAATCGGTACATCTTGACGTTAGCTCCGCTTTTCGATGCATCTTGTTCGCTAATTTAACAAGAATGACACATCTTTGATCATATTCCGAAGAGTTTTTACGCAGTTTATTGCATTATATGAAAGCTTTTCCGGTCGTTGGCGTATCAAATTCAATAAAGACAAAAAAGACCACAGATCACAGAAACACTTATAGATATGAAACTGATATAGCCAATTGTCAAAAACTGTTCGTATCACACCACCTGGCGTTTGCGATGGTAACTAAAGCTTATACAGGGTGTTACCTTCAAAGGTGGCATTTGTTTATACTTGTATGAATGAATAATAATAGATGTTTACGCGGATCACGCCTCGGACTGGTTCGGGACTGATTCGAATGAAAAGCGCATCCGCATTATGATTAAGGACGTTCGTAGTATATAAATATTGCACGTAAGCTGACTCGATTTACATCACGGAATCAGTTTACATGAATTTACATACCGCGAACGCCCGTAGTTATACTGCTCATGCGCTTTTCACATTTCAGTCATTTCACCCGAATCAGTTTGGCACGTGATCCGTGAAAACCTGTAATAATAATAATTAGTAATAGTGTCTTTATTCTTTCAAAAGCAACATAATAGTAAACTTTAATGATAACATAAAAAAATGAATATGCAATCAGAACAACCTCAAGGAGGAGTTCACCTTGATGGTGTTCTTCCACTCAGCCCTTGCCAATATTAATACAATGAAAAATTATAAACAATTGCTTATCCTAACTTAAAAACAAAACTATGTACAACATTGTAAAATTGATCCTTGATTTACTTTTGCAACCAATTTAATATTAATTTGTTTACCAATTTGAGCAAATATAAAAAAATGCATAATGCACAAACAAAATAAACGTGAGCTGTATGTAGAAATTATTGTTTTAACGTCCTTGGTGGAAATAATGTGCAAAAGGTGATCTTTTTGAGTCTAACAGTATATTTATGACTTTCTATTTCTATTCAATTCATAAGCCGTCATTCAATATTCCTCACGTATAAACAATACATCGTGTGCTATTGTACAATAAAATAAATACTATGATCCTTCTCTCAAATTAGTGAAAAAAACCAAAAACATATAAGTATCTACTTTCTGAGACAAATTCTAGGAGATAAAAACCAAATAAATACTAGTATCCATATATTTATGTAGATTTATAATATAAATCAAAAGATATAAGTGGCCCACTATTTACTTTTAAGATTAAGTTAATGCATAATGTTGTAACAAGAAGATTTTACAAATACTAAGAAACAAATAAATTTCTAATATTTACTTTTACGCTACAAAAAAACTGTTGGGCAAAGAGTGATAATATTTTTGCAGCAACTTTGAAGCGCTCTTTATACTTGATCATGTTTTTCTGCATCTTTCCCATCTTTACGCTCCATTTTCTAATAGTTGTCTAAAACTGTTTAGCTTGTGGACTGAGTTGACTACTTCGATTGACATTGGCCAACCCCAAAACAGAATTCCGCCTAGAGACACCTACAAAAAAATATAAACTAATTAGAAAAAGACATGGGTTGCCACCAAAAATATATATTTTTGAGGATAACAGCATTTTCCCAGTAAAAATGATTATAATTAATCTAAATATTCTGACTAATATGTTAGCACAAAAGAAAATTTGAAACATAATGTATCCATCAGTGGCAGTGGCAAAAAATTTTGCGTGGCCTCTTTTTTTTTTAATAATATTTTACGTATATATATACAGGGTGTTCCTTAATGATATGCCAATATTCAAGGGAGTAAATCTACATGAAAAATTAATGATAGTTTGCTTTATAAAGTATGGTCCAAAAATGTACCGTTACGAAAATACAGGGTGTTAAAGTTTAAGGAAAAAAATGGAAATTAATTAATATTTTTAAAACCGCTGAACATATTTTAATGATATTTGGTACATAGTAATATTAAACAGAAGTGCACATTTTCCAGTACATAAATAATTTCGTTTTCAGTAGTGGCGTGCGTACGGGCAACAACTTTGATATTTTTGAGGAAAAAAATGATACGCCAATGGTTTTTTCCGAAATAAAAATTATCTTCGAATTTCCCATTTAATTCGGAAAATAACAGCTTCCTCTGCGTTACCGTCAGCGAGACCATACACGTAATGCATATCCACCATTTCTGCATTTGAATAATTCACCATTATTAACAAGATTACGAAAATAAGAAATGAAATAAGACTGTAAAAACAAGAAATGAAAAAGATAAATCGCAACAAACAGATCTCAATTACAAACTGACAGGAAAATGGCAAGTGTAATAAACAATTGCCATATTTCATGGCAACTAGATCTATGGAAAAATATTGTATTCTTTAATAATTACCTTAGTTTTCTCGGACAACGTACAAGAGTTTTTATTTTTTTACTCAATAACGGCGCATGGGAGGAAATTAACTCAAGAGAGCTGTTATTTTCCGAATTAAATGGGAAATTCGAAGATAATTTTTATTTCGGAAAAAACCATTGGCGTATCATTTTTTTTCTCAAAAATATCAAAGTTGTTGCCCGTACGCACGCCACTACTGAAACTGAAAATTATTTATGTACTGGAAAATGTGCACTTCTGTTTACTATTACTATGTACCAAATATCATTAAAATATGTTCAGCGGTATTAAAAATATTAATTAATTTCCATTTTTTTCCTTAAACTTTAGCACCCTGTATTTTCGTAACGGTACATTTTTGGACCATATTTTATACAGCAAACTATCAAAAATTTTCCGACTTAATAATGTAATTTTCCCATAATTTTCACCATTTTTATCATCTTTCATCTGTTATTGATCAATTTTTAACCTTGTGACCAGTTTTGTGCGTTTTAACTTGATGTTTTTTGATGTAACCTTCATGCCTTTCGAGATTGTGACTCCTGAAGATAAAACCTACCGTTGTAAGTTTTTTTCTTGTTACTATTCTATATTGTTACTTTCAACCCATATTTATATTGTAGCAAGCTCTGAAGAAGGAAATAAACATTTCCGAAAGCTTAGCATGAACAAATAGTTTCATTTTCTTCGTTGGCCTCACCATTTTTGCTACGGCTGCAACCCCAAGATTGAAGCCTGTACATTAATTTTTCATGTAGATTTACTCCCTTGAATATTCGCATATCATTAAGGAACACCCTGTATGTATATATACAGGGTGAATCCTAAGTTGATTTTCCTTTAAACTGTGTATAGAATTCATTAAAATAAACTACGTTTTCAAATAACTTTTATCCAAAAACTGCCAAATAAGCGAGGTACAGAAAAAAAGTAAGTCTAAACCCTGATCTGGACTCATGTATTAAGACGCACCTAGTCTCTATTGGCGTTTTCAAAAATGAATGCGCCCTCTGGGCGGAAAATATGCGAACCTAGACTACGAGTATTCATACATAACCCTATATTATTCTTATTATATTTTGTGCCTTTGTCGTTTACACACTGTTTTTGCTGCTGCTTGTTTTATTGTGATTTGCTCAGATTATTTTGTGAATTTCAATATCGATCGATTCTGTTGTAAAATGTCATCGCCGACAGCATCAAGATCTGCATATGTTGAACCGGGGCCGGGGCCGGGGCCCTCGACCGAACATAAAACCAAACATAATACAAACTGTTGTGTGTACGAATGCCATTCTAGAAAAGGTGCCGATAGAAGTACACATTTTCACTATTTTCCGAAACAGAATTCTGATATGACGGTGAAAATAGTGAATCAATTAGGCCAAGAGGAAAGCCTTGATAAAAGGAAGGCTTGGGAAAAGGTTCTTCTGATGGGAAAACCAGTGACAGCAAGTATGCGTGTCTGCTCAAAACACTTCAGGAAAGAGGATTATTGTGCAAAAGGTAAATAGTAGAAAGATGTGAGAGATATAAGCCACAAAAAATCAACAGCAAAACTTGTACTATCATTGTGTCAAATTGTAATCCATTTTTGCTAGAAACTTGAAACGTACTTGAATTATTCAGAAACTAAACTGATAATTCATGTCGATTGTATCTACCTTCACTTCATCAGATCTGATCACTCAGAAAACAGCATATTTCAGGAGTAGTACCTACCCAAATAAGAAGTCAAATCAACCAGTGGACTGCCTTTGAGAGCACTTGTTTGCAAGCATAATGCTAACAATTCGACGTATTCCTCACTATCCGAGACAACACCCATCAAAATTATATGGTTAGCATTAGCAGTATTTCTTGACCTTCAGTTATACATCTACTGTCTGTGTAGGCACAAAGGTATTTGAAAACTGACGATAATGTGAGGAATACAGATTTATCACTCATTTTGGAACATAATTGCTTAAATCACCAGATAGCAAATGCACACTGACTCACTGATCACTGAGGCACACCACAAAATAAATGCACTGCACTCCACAATGCACACGATCATGGTAGAATAGCTGCACACAAAACGGAAAAGATTACTCGTTATCCGCCATGTTTGTTTACATACGCCAGCGCCCTCATCGGTGGTTGAAATCGCCAATATGTTTAGTCTTTTTCTGGAATTTTTGTCTTATCGCCAGGCATTGTATCTGTCAATAATAACTAGTCACTTTCAGTTTATCGTAGTTAGTTTTAAATTGGAATATCTTAATTTTGCGTTTATAATAATGCGTCACTTCTAGGAATTACCAATTTAAAATTAACAAATTTAAACAGAAAGTGACTATTGCACTACCGGACAGGTGCAGTGCCTAAGAGATAAGACAAAAATCCGAACAAAAAACTGAACAGATTAGGGTAGGTCCGTCTTGATACACAAGCCGAGATTTACATTTTTTATTTTGGAGCTCGCATATTTTTCAGTTTTTCTAAATAAAATTACATGAAGAGCTAGCTTTATTCAACGACTTCAGTACACAGTTAAGAAAAGTATCATCTGTTGTGTTGTGTTTAATTAGAAACACAGGTCACTGCATAAAGGAAACTGCCAAGCTTTCGGCAATGTTTATTGCCATCTTCGGGGCTTTAACATTGAGGTTTACTCGCTACTGTCCCACTTTTTCAATGATAGGTATGAATCATGGGGTTAATAGGTATTTTTTGTAAAGAATATTAATAACCAGGAAACAGACCTTTTAACTTATTATCTACTTTCTTGTTGCACAAAGGCGGGCCCTTAGTTACGCCACTGGTATCCACACCATACATGCAACAATATTTACCTCTATTAAGTCTTGCAACTGTAGGTACAGTGTGTGGTGGTCGCTTGGGTGTAGCGTCTTCACTAGACATAGGCTGGAGTACAGAATTATCACCTGAAAGATAAGTAAATATAGTTAATTTTTTATGACTGTAATATACACCGTATGTCAGGACGAAAACCAAAAAAGAAATCGTACTTAGGTTTCGGAAGGTGAAGACGATATCAAAGGAATTATTCTGAAATTCGCATTTGTTACAGAGAAATCAACGTTTGAAGTTTGGTTTTAAAGATAACTGAAACGTGTCTGGCCCACCTTATCTCACTTCCACTTTCGAGATTTTCTTATCTATTTTACAGCAAAAATCGGAGATCATTTAGAAGGATTACACTTTAATGTTCTTGTCGATTGTTCACCTCAATGATCAGATTTTTGTAGTTTTCGTACAGTACAAACAGGCACATATCCAGGATTTGTTTTGGGGGGTCCAGATTATGGGTGTCACTGAGTTGACCTTTCGGGGGGGGTTCAGATTAGAGTTGCCACCTTAAATCCTTAAATTTGCGGGGGGGGGACTTTGTGGATTCCATTTTTTAGGCGGCATTTTATATCGTTTCGGGGGGGGGGTCCGGACCCCCTGGAGCCCCCTAAATACGTGCCTGCGTACAAATGTGATACGAGCAGCCACATACTAATCATTTCGCGATCTAATTAAGGGCAACTGAACTTTTTAGGTTTTAAGAATAAATATATAACTCAAACATATTAATACATAAGCCGGTGCCAGAAATCATCCTTAAAGTTTTCGGGATTTGTCCTGGGACACGGTATACAGAAAAATGTTTGCACAATGTTACAACTTGCAATTATGGTGTAATGTCGCAAACAATTGATGACAGGATTTTTTAATTTTTGCCCAAACAAAAATCACAGCAAAATCTATATGTATTTCAAAATTGCTTACAAAATTTAATGTCATGTACAGCTGATTTTAACAAAACTGATACAACTCATAAAGCACTTTTCTCAGATATTAGTATTATTGTAGATTCCTAAAGCATTAATAATGATTATGATTTCATTTACATGCAAAGTTCATCATTTCCATATCTTACTCTTACTGTTAAGTTAAAAAAAACCACTTTGTCAAATATATCCGCCTGATGACTGTTATACTCTGTTAATACAAATTTAATTTTTCAAGAACTGTTATCAGTTTTTTTTAAATCAGAAGTACTTTAATGTGAGGCATCTTTGTCAGGTTGGATACAAAATTCACAATTTTCACCTTACCTCTTGATGTTCCTGGTAGAACTGGAAACCCATGAGAATGACTATCTTGTAATTCTAAAAATGAAAATAAATATAACTACATATATCTATATACGTGGTATAATAAAATTATATTATGATAAGTTGTATCAAATTGGAAAGAGGAAATTTAGTAGGATATCATAAAGATTTTATTGCAGGCTGTAACATATAATATGTAATTCATGGTACTGTGGGTTGCAGTTTTAGGGGTTCGTTATACAATTTGGCACTATACGGTTGAAACTTTATTTTAAATAAGCATCTGATAAAACGCGGTTTTCTGCACTATCCACATAGGTAGGGCATTGCCTCTTAAACTACATACAGGGTGAGTTTTTAGTACCGGCTCGGTCGATAACTCCACTACTGTAGAAGATAGCGAAAAAAGTTGTATATAAAAGTTGTAGCCACGGATATGCTCCTTGCTCAGAAAATATTTTGATTTATACAGGGTGATCCGTAACTACGTGGTGATGCAAACATGCATTTTTTTTAAATGAGACACCCTATATATTATTCCATATTTAAATTCTACTAATGATTTCCGTTCTTCCCATATAGGGTATTGTTACATTATACAGGGTATTTCAAAAGTTATGACCATTTTTGTATCCAAATCGCTGTCAAATGAACGTACTGTATATCAAAAGTGATGAATCAAAAATTATTTTTTTTACACGAATAGATAAAAAATATCATCCAGTCTTGAAATCGGCTATAAAAAAGCCCGCGACGCATATTTGTATACAGGGTGATGCAGAATGCAAAATCTGGATTTTCTCTATTTTTTTAAGTGTAACCCCCAATATTTTATTATACCACAGGATTGTTTTTATTATGCTCTTTCATCTTTGTATAGCACTTGTTATGGCTGCACTCATTAGTTTCTGAGATATTTCGATTTTTCTACAAATTTTAAATATACCTTCTATTTGGTTACTAAAATTTATTTATTTTTAGAAAATACTATCAAATTTTATTTTTGCTCAACAAACAACTAAAATATAAGGCCACAGTAGTACTTGATCAAGTCAAAATACGGAATTAACGCGATATTATAGGTCAAGTGTGCTGATGAAACAATTTTATAGGCGTCACGCGTAATTATCAAGCAGTCCTATCAGGTAGGCTATGAAATATTAAACGGACACAGTCCAAATCAAACGATTCTCCAATCCTTCAAACGCATTAGTTTTAGAGTGCCACCGTTCTGGATATTGCTTTTCATAGTTGATATATTCTAGAGGCAAGTAGGCAATTTCTCAAAGATTCTCCTAAATACCCCCAATGGAAAAATTAATTTTTAAAGCTGGTGTTTCACACAGTACAGAATTATTGAGCAGGTTATGAGAACTGTCAATTTTTCAAAGCCTACTTAATAAATCTGGTTGATAATTATGCATCACGCCTACAAAATTGTTTCTTCAGCATACTTGACTTTATTATCTCGTTAATTTAGGATTTTGACTTCATCAAATAGTATCATGACCTTATAATTTAGTTGTTCGTAAAATAAAAAACAAATTCGATAGTACTTTGTCAAAATAAATAAATTTCAGTACACACATAGAAGCTATATTTTAAATTTACCGAAAAATCGAAATATCTCGGAAAATGATGGATGTAGATAGAACAAGTGCTATACAAAGATGAAAGAGCATATTAAGAGCAATTCTTTGCGATAATAAAATATTGGGGGTTACATTTAAAAAAAAAGAGAAATTCTGGATTTTGGGTTCTACATCACCCTGTATACGACTATGCGTGGCGGGCTTTTTTTATAGCCGATTTTAAGACTAGATGATATTTTTTATCCATCCGTGTAAAAAAAATGATTTTTGATTCACCACTTTTTGATATACAGTACGTTCATTTGACAGCGATTTGGATACAAAAATGGTCATAACTTTTGAAATACCCTGTATAATGTAACAATACCCTATATGGGAAGAACGGAAATCATTAGTAGAATTTAAATATGGAATAATATTTAGGGTGTCTCATTTAAAAAAATGCATGTTTGCATCACCACGTAATTACGGATCACCCTGTATAAATCAAAATATTTTCTGAGCAGGGAGCATATCCGTGGCTACAACTTTTATATACAATTTTTTTCGCTATCTTCTACAGTAGTGGAGTTATCGACTGAGCCGGTACTAAAAACTCACCCTGTATATGCCCCATCCTAGCTAGTGCCACTCATTTGCACGTGCATATGCATATTATACATATATGTAGAGTAGGTCATCAAACATTGCAGAAAAGAACTCGAAGAATAATGTGAAATTCTTAAACAAAAATTACACTTACTTGGAATCAGCAGCGATGGCACAGCATCCTACATCAGCCCTTTCCGGCTTCCAGGAAAAAGCAGTTAGGGGTAAAATGTTGGTCGCACACATAAAACCTATTATAAATCTGTTCCCTTGAGAGTTGTTCACAATTATGAGGTTTGATCCTCTCCAGCCACAAGTCAAATAATTCTTCAATTGGTTTTGGAAGCCGATCTCGTTGACCCCGGCTTTCAATACAACCCGGCACACAACACTTCTTTTCGGGGTTCAACGTTTCAAAATTTTCCATCAGGAATGATCAATATAATAGATAGGTACTACCGATATCAAGAATATAAAAATATCACCATTCATATACGTTGCACACTTTCAAATTCAAACGCACCGTTCAAAAAATTTTAAATCTGTCAAAGTAATGTCAAAGCCCAAGCTACAAGCTTGTGACTTAAGACAGAGGCAGACTTGATTAGTAGATATAAAATACGGTGACGCGCCGCGCGCGCCGTTGGTGTTTGCGATTGGATACAGAACAATTTTCGGCGGGAACGGCAAAGTGACAAATCTAAACTTTGTTTCTGTAATCTGTGAAAAAGACTAAAAATTAGTTCTGTGAAAAGTAGGTTGACAATCGACATAAAAATGTCATTCACCAAAAATTTTTGGGCTGAGCTCATATATTTATACAGGGTGTCCCAGAAATAACACGCCAGAGTGCCATGGAAGGTCAATTGGCTTTAGATCACTCAGATAACATCGACATGACCTTAGTAAAAGTTTTCTAGTTTTCGAGATATTGCCACTTTTAAGTTTTTTCAAAAAATTCCTACTTTTGCTCCTTTTGTTGCCTGGTATGGCTATAAGGATTTGCAGACTTCTTTTCTTTGTCGGACTACTATTAATAGTTGGTTGAGACGACAGAGTATTGGTTTCATTGAAAACTATCACGGTATGTTACAAAAACAACCGAATTCTTAGATTTTGTGTCAATGCGAAAACCTTAACCAAGGTTTAACTGATTACTATGAAAACGACTGAACCAGACTGAATCAGCAAATGCTCTTAAAAACCAACCTACTTAATGCTCTTTCAGAAATAGTATAACATTTATAGGTTCTTTTTACTAAAAATTTTATAGCCCCAAGTTTTGACATAGAAGTCGGAATACTTCTACGTCTAAAACGCCTAGATACATAGTCCTTTTTAATTCGTTGTAGGCATCAAAATAATGAATACAACATAAAGCCGTTTTTTTATTTCCATCGATTTTTAGTCACTATAATAGTTTTTCAAAATGTTTACCACCCACTCTTATACACAACCTGCATCTTCTTAAAAATTGTTTTCAATAAAATCCATACTCAACCAACTATTAATAGTAGCCCAAGAAAAAAAGAAAATAAGTCCGCAAATCTTTATAGGCAACAAAAGGAGTAAAAGTAGGAATTTTTTTGAAAAACCTTAAAAGTGGCAATATCTCGAAAACTAGAAAACTTTTACTAAGGTCATATCGACGTTATCTGAATGATCTAATGCCAATCTACCTTCCATGTCACTCTGGCGTGTTATTTCTGGGACACCCTGTATAGAGAGCAGAGGATGCTTAAGCAAAGAATGAAGTAATAAACATGTTCTTCTAATGTCTACCTTCCGCAAAGGCTGAAAGCCTATGGCGCTGTAGAAGTGATACGAGGGGATAAGTATTGGTGCATGTTAGATATGAAACGCTACAGGTTGTAACCGTCGGGAAACAAATTCCCCGGCGAAGCGTGGTGCGCCCTAAATACACGAAAAGGCCCAAGGATGACAGCCTCTGCATTATGGCGGCTGAGATGTGCGCCGCTGCACGACACACCGATATTCTGCACGGTGCACATAGCAGCGTATACCTCATTCCACCTAGGAATCCAACGACCGTAACCAGTAGACTAATAGTGTGCTTTGGCCAGAGCCTGCATAGTTGTCTGTTTTTCCTCTTCCTTGATTTAGAGACGATCTTCACGTCGACAGGCATAAAAATTCACGTCATAACTTCCATTTTGTCGAATTTCTTCTTGATCATTGTGACATTGCTATTCAATGATTTGGTCTAGATCTATGTTTTTTAATGGTCAGTCTCCCCTATGGCGCTGTAGAAGTGCTGCGAGGGGATAAGTATTGGTGCATGTTAGATTTGAAACGCTACAGGTTGTAACCGTCGGGAAACAAATTCCCTAATAGCTCAGTCCACAGCGTCGAAGTTCTCCAAAAGAGAGCAAGATAGAAGGAGACAGGTTCGGGTTAGGGACCACGACCTGGTAAGGAGGAGCTCGCAAAGCCTCTCTAGTGTTCCTCGTCTGGACGACCTTTGGTGTTATTATCTGGGAGAGCTCACTCGAACATCTTCCGTGATAGAATCTGTAAAACAGAGGCAGGTCGGCCATCCCTTTTCGATGTTCCAGGCTGTGGAGTTCCTTTGGTTAGGCGTTCCATGCACGATATTAATGTACTGTCGTCTGCGAAGCTGTAGATTGGATGGATGTTATTTCCAGCAGCTCTTTGATAGAATAGAATAGAATATGTTTATTGGTACAGAAAAAAATATTACATGCTGATACAATAAAAGTATTTAAAAATATTTCTGCCCAATATACATCAGCTAACCCACCGAATGACGTAGAATACTGTGCGTGGGAATAATAAGGTGAAAATAATAATAGGGTAAAAAAAAATAAGACAAAGGCAGTACATATACCGATGTACAGCAGAAACAGTGTGGGAGATAGGAGAGATTCCTGACTAACATCGGCGTTTCTTGGAAATAGAGCTATTCGGCCACTGGCGAGGACAGGTGGTAGTCCATAGGCAGCAAAATATGTGAAATGTGTGAAAAATGACAGTTATGCGGTTATGGTGGAAAAAAGTGAAGTAACCTTTCCTGCCGCGAATTAAAGAGTTGTGAAATCCAAATTAGAAAGTTTTAGAGCCTCATCCATTTTGTAATCTTGCGAATCGCTTGCAGCGATTCTTTTATTAAAGACTTGTGACAGTGCTATTATTTAGCAAAAAATAGATTCCGGCGATGTGGACGGGGCGGTGCATGTCTACAGGCTTTGTGGTGCTTCGTTTTGTTGTACTTCTGAAACGCTTGAAAAGGTGCATCACGTAGTTATCTAACACGGAAAAAGTGACTTGTTAGGGGTCACTTCCTGGACTAACTTGAGCACCGGATACTTTTCAAACATTCTATTTCTTTCCTCTAGTGCCTCCTCCATGATCAATATACCAAGACTGTGTAAAAGTAAATGCAAGAAGATACCATGTGGACGCTCTATTTTATTTTCTTCATTCAGTTTTGAAACTGCACAGACAAAACGTCGTAGAAAATGTAGCGCATGGACAAAGTTATCAAATAGATTTTTGCGCCATTATTTTTCACTTTTTAAACAAGATGAGGTCCGCATTTTTTTGAGTAAAAAAATAATCATTGTTTTGAACGATAACGCAAAATAAAAACCAGTCAGTTTTAACAATGGATGGCATTTTGAAAAAAACATAATTGTTCTTTAACCCTCACAGGCACCAGTTTGTAAAGCTTTTCTTGTAACAGCTGTAACTTTTTTAAGTTTAGTTTTTTATACAAAAAAACTGCATTTGTGCCACTTTCTATTCTAAATTTGTAATTACTAAAACAATACTACAGAAAGTTGTTTATTTGTTCCATCTTGTGATCAGTTGTACCTTAAATTTTGTTTTCGGTTCCGTTAGGAAAAAAAGAGAGGCATTCGATCCATCTCTAATTACGTGTGGTTTTTTTCAGCATTAAAGTAATATGTTTTACATACTTTCAGATGCTGTTGACGTCATCAATACCACTGGATGTAGTTATCTTAACAATAATATTGGTCTACATCTTGTACAGACATGTTACCAGAAACTTTAACTACTTCAATGATAAAGGCATACCCTATGTGAAACCTGTTCCTTTTTTCGGCAACTTTGCTAAGATTGCTCTATTCAGAACGACAATAGGAATATGGTTGAAATCGTACTACGACAAGATAGATGCTCCATACTTTGGGTTATTCGTCTTCAACACTCCGTGTATGGTTATCAAATCACCAGAAATAGTGAGAGATATAGTCATTAAGGACTTCAGCCATTTCTTCGATCGGTCCACGCCAATGCCCAAGAATGAACCGTTGCAACAAGGTACAGTATAATAAAGACGATTTGGATGTAACCCAATCTTTTCTTATACCCGTTCTACATCAACAATAAAGCCATGGTTTCGATTCGAGGATTCAGTTCCTGATCAAAGTTGGCAAGTGTAAAACAGGGATTGAACGTCATATAAGGCAATGTATTTCTTCTTGGATGTCTTCACTGACTTAGAACCCGTTCTAATCTGTGGTCAAGTTTGATGTAAAATTCGGTAGTGCCAACCTTAACAATCATATGATGCATGTCATCCATGGTGCATACCTAAGTTATATGACAGCAACAATGTTGGCAGCACTGCATGCTGTCACAAAATCCGTAGTTTCATTCACAAATGTAAAACACAATCAGTTTGACCTTGAACGCGACCATGGATCGATCAATGAATGAATTCGCGGAGAAAATGTCGATGTAAAAAGGGCGTTAGAAATGCCTCCATTTTTCAACACTGTTATTAGCTTCACGTATACATTCAAAAGTTTGGAACCAGTTGGTTATTAGGTAAAAAATGAAGTCAAGTTGATTGACTCAATACTTCCCACACATTAGGGTGATACCTGATACCCGTTTATTATTTTCCCATAGCATAAAACTGTAGTCTGAGATCCTCTTGCAACCAAAGCATCGCCAGACCCCCCCCCCCTCCCCCTATAATTGTGTTATGCCGCTAGGTCTTTCCTTTGCAGGTCAATGGACAGCCTATTATCAATACTACAAACCTTTCAGTTTTACAACCCCCTACCCCCCAATCACCCAAATTTCCCCCCCATCAAAAAAAAGGTAGAAAATGATCAGGAACCCCTAAAACATCTAAAAACGAACGAACGAAGAGCTGTTTTCATCTTTTTAGTTTTTTGATTATTGCTACGCTGCCACTGACACGATTTCTAACAACCATGCGCGTTTTCCATCCTCGCCACGGTAAAAATACTGGGTCAAAATTTCATTAGAATCAATTTAATAGTTTTCGCGTCACAAAGCACAAAACGATCTAAAGCAATACTCGTATGAATAGGGAAAAAGTCCCTTAGCTTCGATAATAGGCAAGGTAATGTTCGGATGGACCTGTAAAGGTGATTTATGTCGCTAGGTCTTCCTTCACAGATCAGTGGACAGCAATTTTTTCAATTAGCTACCCTATATTTTTAGTTTTTCATTAGTTCTGCGCCGCCACTGGCACGATTTATAAAAATCATATGCATTTTCCATCCTCAGCACGGTAGTGATACTGTATCAAAATTTCATCAAAATCACTTCAACCATTTCCTCGTTACACAATACAGAACGATCTAAAGCAATAGTCGTATGTTTACACTAGGAAAAATTCTCAGCCCTTTGGTTTCTTATTATAGAAACCAAGGGACTTAGAATTTGTGTTGTATATAGACATACGAGTATTCTTTTAGATCGTTCTATATTGCGTAACGCGAAGACTATTCAATTGATTTTAACGAAATTTTGACACAGTATTACTACCGTGGCGAGGATATAAAAAGTGCATATTTTGGAAAAATCGTGTCAGTGTCGACGCAGCCGTAATAAAAAAACTAAAAATATAAAAACAGCTCAAACCCTGTTTTTACGCGTTTTAGGGGTTCCTGATCATTTTCTACGTCTTTTGGGTGGGGGTGAAATTGGGTGGTTGGGGGGTGGGGGGTTGTAAAACTGAAAGATTTGTTATATTGATAATAGTTAAGAAATACGTACCGACGTATTTTGTCCATGTGAATATTTCCTTGCCTATTACAGAAACCAAGGGACTTATTTCTAAAGTATTAAATTGATTTTAATGAAATTTCGACACAGAATTGCTTATCGCGGCGAGAGTGGAAAACCCGCCAGTGTCTGAAAAATCGCGTCAGTAGCGGCGCAACAATAATTAAAAAAACTAGAAATATAAAAACACCTCATACTTCGCTTTTAGATGGTTTAGAGGCTCCTGATCGGTTTGCATCGTCCGGTTGAATTGAAGAATGGAAACTGTGGCGTGCTAGTTTCTAAGGAGGGAGACACAAGAAACTGTCTACGAGAGTTTTTGTGTTGGATGTTTTTTGCGGGAGGGTGGGCGATGATTTGGTTGCAAGGGGATTTCAGAATATAGCTTCATGCAATGGGAAAACAATAAAATGAAATCATTATTATGTGTGGGAAATACTGAGTCAATCAACTTGACTCCATTATTAATTTTCCTGATACCGATGGTGACGTAGTATATATAAGTCTTTTTTGATGCCCTAACAACTTTGTCTTATTTTGTGGCGCATCCTTAAATCCTTTTTTCTGTCTCAACTAGTTTGTTGTGGCTACCTATTTGCTTCTACCATTCGAAGTTTTCTTTCTTTGAGCCTTGCCTCAAAACATCAAACTTTTAGGTATGATGTTGCTACAGAAAGGAAGGGAATGGAAAGAAACCAGAGAAAAGTTCACAAGTGCGTTCACTTCGGGCAAACTGAGGAAGATGTTCCCTGAGTTGAACACTTACGCAGAGAAACTGGTCAAATTTATAAGAAACAACGACATGAATAAGATTGACATTCAGGACTATACTCTGAGATTTGCAACAGATACCCTTCTTAGGTAAAAAAGACATGCTATACAAATTGTATGGCTTCCAAACCATTGAAAGTAATTTAACAGAAGAGAGTCATAATTGAGCAAATATGTAAATACTTTAGTTACTTTAGTATGTTTGCCAACAACCTCTAATGATACTCCAAACGTTTTAAGATATTTTGAAGGGTCTTTTATTTTCATGGCCACCTAAAGACACCGAGAAGTGCATTTTTTAAGAGTATCTGTATTTTAATTTCAATTTTGGCAAAACTGAGAAATCGGAATGGCCGTCTACAGATATAATCAAAAAAAGTTTACTCATTTTTGGGTCGTGTTTTGGAGAATGGAATTCTTCGCTACTAGTATAAATATATTGTTTACCCATCATGGAACCCTTTTTCTGTCTTGCTATCTTAAGAAATCACATATTATTTAAACAATTTTTGAACACCCAGTATATGGCTCAGAGTAGAAGACTATCGGCCTATATGCTCAGTGTTCGGGTTTTTTAAGTGAAAGAATCTCTGTTTTAGTCTTGCTCTTAACTCAGCTATTCTCCAAAAAGGTCATTGGTTCGATATGGCGAGATAAACAAAGCTATTTGCTTAACAGTGCCACTGGATTTAATATAAACGTCCGAATTTCGAACAGATGAATGTTCACAATATTTTTCGAAAGTCTCAAAGTTATACATTTACAGACACACATGCCACAAATGCCAACTTTTTGCACTCAGCGTACTTCAATTTTCAGGAGTTTTGTGGGGATAGAAGCCTATTGCTTGGAAGAAGACAGTGATATCTACCTTAAGATGAAGTCAGCCATGACTCCTTGTTTTAAAAGTGGACTCATAAGTGTAAGCTTCTTCTTCCGACTTCAGGGATTGATAGATTTTCTGAAGCTTGGCTTTCCTCAAACAGGTCCACTTGAATTTTTTGCATCGGTGTTCCAGCATTTAGTTAAAGTCGGCCAGGAAGGCAATACAAAGATTAGTAATCTCATTGATATTGTAACTAGTTTGAAAAATAATGAAAACTTCACACATAAATTTACCTACGGTGAGTATAGTGTCGTTGATGCTACATAGTTTACCATGTATTTGCTATACGATATGCCAGTGTGCTATAATTTATTAGATTCTTTGGCACCAGGATGACAGTCAAGCATAAGGTTTGTTCTGAGACTCAATCGACCTATGGTGCACTGATGATCGCTAATAAGCGTGAAACAGCTGTCTGCCTACTGATAGATTGACGGAGACATAGTGTAGCCCTCGTTCATCGGCTTTCATATGCAGCAGCATATAGTACCGTGCTCTTCTGTTGGCCAAGCGAATGCGCCGTGGCGTTCCACCAAGAAGGCTGCTGCTGTTTAGCAGCGATTTTCTTTGGTTTGCCGTTACCTTCGGGTGCCAGATGGCGCACAGGCAGATCTTTTCTGTCGCCTGCTATGATTTTAGACATTCCAATATCAGTATCATACAAGGTACAAATTTTAATATAGTGAAATATTATTCTAGGTGATCGGAAAGCAGTTGGACAGCCGTACATGTTTTTTATGGCAGGAGAAAACACTATAATAACTACATTAGCTTACGTGCTTTATGAACTGGCTAAGCACCCAGAAGCACAGAAAAAGTTGAGAGATGAGGTTATGAAAGCTAAAGGTGATGATGAATTCAACTACGAGAAGATCATTGGCATGAAATATATGGAAATGGTTGTACAAGGTGAGCTCAATATTTTAGTGACTTTATACTGGAAATCACAAGGATGAACATCAAATATTACTTTCGTATTTATATAGGAACGTCTTCTGCCAGGCACCATCAATAGTTAATCTTTGTTACAGAGGTATTGAGAATGTATCCTCCACTTCCCTTCTTGGACAGAGAATGTACGAATGATTACACAATAAGAGGCACGAACGTCACGATACCCAAGGGTCAGCAAGTATATATACCAATGTTTGGTTTTAACTTTGACGAAGAGATATTTCCTGAACCAGAAAGGTTTCTCCCTGAGAGATTCGCAAGTAAATCTAAGTACAACCAAAATGGCCTCAGGTTCTTTCCATTTGGGGAGGGACCTAGATTATGTATTGGTAAGTTACCATATTTGGTGCATTTACATATTATGTTCGATCAATACATATCTACAAGTTTTGTATATACTGTCAAGACTAGATGCTTTTCACTGACTTCTTGGTATCGCGAAGACTACTGGTAATGGTAGTCCAGTATTCCATGGTAGAAACATCATCACGTCAGAATTCCATCAACATGTATCAATTTCCGTGAAATTTTGAAGATCTACTCACACTTCGCTCCAAAGTCTACTCTGTGTCAATATATGTGCGAAAACTACCCCTTATTGCAAAACTGTCAAAATTATTAGACCTTGTTTCAGAAATATTGGAATAAAAATTTACCGGAACGTTTACAGAATTTGGTACTCCATCCACGTTAAGATTTCTTCCAATTTTGTCACGAAAACGATTATGGCGGCTTCAAATCCGTCGGAACAGTGGTCGTTTTACTACTGTTGTTATACAGGGTTGGGATAAAGTATGGAACCAAGCAAATAACTTTCGAACGGAAAGAGTGATATTGCTGAAAATTTGCAGGAAAGTGTAGTGACGTCTAATGCATCCGAAGACATTATGTTAGCTATTAATGTACTTCCGGTTTAACCGGAAGTACCGTCAACTTTTTTAATTTAAATGGGACACCCTGTATATTTTTGCAGATTTTAATTCATCTTTTTTTTCCGAATACGTCCATAGTGGGTTTAGTATTTGTTTCTTAAAAAATTTGTCTCACAAATTCGTCGGTGGCGGTCTGCGGTCTTCCCGTTTGAGGAAATTTTTTTGTATTTCTTTCTTTTAGTGACCGTCAAACGTGTTATAGGACCCCTGTCGGGACGTAAATCATTAAAAGTTGACACACTTCTTTGTGAGTTCTCACGCGATCGCCAAAACCGACTTTGAATGACCGGCATTTTAAACACCTGACATGATAAAGAAGCTTTATCTTTCCCGTTTTTACAGAAACTAATGCTAAACCCACTATGGACGTATTCGGAAAAAAAGGATGAATTAAAATCTGCAAAAATATACAGGGTGTCCCATTTAAATTAAAAATGTTGACGGTACTTCCGGTTAAACCGGAAGTACATTAATAGCTAATATAATATCTTCGGATGCACTAGACGTCACTACACTTGCCTGCAAATTTTCAGCAATATCACTCTTTCCATTCCAAAGTTATTTGCTTGGTTCCATACTTTATCCCAACCCTGTATAAGCTGCGTCTATCATAGGATATGTTACTAGATTCCAAAATAATCAACAATTATGTGTCTGTTTATTTAGAAACGAGCAAAGCAATTTTCACTTGCGCGCAGCTTAGACTCATCTTTCTCACTTTCACCTAATAACTGACTAGGGACTGGTCAACGACATGCGGTGTGGATGTAAACAATGTTGACTCATTGGGATTTTGCGTATTTATAGACAACTTGTAACACTACTGACTAAGAGATGGCGCAGACATCTTAATGTTTGTTAATATTACACAGAGGCGTATCGACGAGTGCTTAAGAGGCGTGATATCCAACTGTTCGGGCGTTAATACATTTTGTGAAATTTATTCTGGAAAGGCGACAGATTTAAATACCGTTCAGGCAGTAAAGATAATGATTATGCTACGAATATTGATTAAAATTAATTGTTCATCCTCAACGGACAGAGTATTAAAAATACTAAAATAACACGCTTAAATGATAAAAATAACTAAAAAAACTAAAAAGAAATATAGTTTTGAAAAACTACAAAACAGGCATTTAAAAAACATCGAGCTAAAAAGTTAAAAATATGTTTCAAAATAAGCTTAATACTACTACTAAATACTAGTATTATTGTCAAATAATCGTGGGCGCGTTGTACCAAATTATTCGTAAATCAAGCGCCTGACGCTTTTTCCCAATGATACTAGTATTTTCCATTGATTATTGTTTTAAGCTTATTTTAAACATTATTTTTAACTTTTCCTGCCATAAAGTTTTACTTGCCTCAATATTGTATTTCCTCAAATTATTATAATTACTATACTTTTCAGGAGAACGGTTTGCTCTACTGGACATCAAAATAGCTGTAGCACACATCTTGTGTAATTTTGAGATGGAGTCATCATCTGAAACCCCACAAAATATACAGTTCACACCATTTTCGTTCGGGTCATTATCCAAGGACCCTCTATATTTGAACCTCAAACCTCTTAACAAATAGTTCGTCTGACAACATTTTTACTAAAGATAATGGGAATAGTGAATCAAATGTATTTTCTTTGTATGCATCACTCGAATGTAACCCTTAATAAAGAAATAATGAGTGAATCAGGCTTCCATCATTATTAACATCAATATTTTTACAATTTTGGTATATCATATCCTTTATCAATCTGACCAGCGGATCTAACCTACAAAAGGAATGCGGACAAAAATGTTCGATGTCGCCAAGTTTATTTATAAAAAAAGCAAAATTTACGGTAACAGCAATTTTAGACATTTTTATAGCTACTTTAATATAGTTGTTAATGTATTTTTATTCAATAACCGATATTTCTCAATCTGCCTGTTATAAAATGTACATATTTTCTGAAGATATCATCAACTTCAAGTGAATCGGCAGGCAACAACTCACGAATCCTGTCATCCATCGTCTTGTCAGGGAGCCTTATTGGTTGAGGATTTGCCACCATGCGGTTGCCATGGAGATAAATCTTGCTATTGGCCGCCCTGCCACCAACTTTATGTTCCTGTCTCTTTCTCTGTCTGGAAATATCTAAATACCAGTAGCGTTTTGTATGTCGTGTTTATAATCTTTCTACAGATTGTCAGATTGACATTTATATTTACGAAAGGAAAGACGCTTCATAGCCCTAACGTATTCACGCCCATGGCTATTTTATGAATGAAATCGGCCATGTTTTTTTTACAATTGTACCCGTAGCTTTACAACCATTGGCCAGATGATATATTCTGCCGCATTCCATAACTGCGGCTATTTTTGCTGCTTGGAGTCAGTTTACCTTAGTTTACCTTATATTCCGCCCAGGTTTACCATCGTACAGGCGTCGTCCTCCTGTACCTGATGAATTTTTGGAGCCATCAATGTACCAGGTGATACCATTCGACATACGTATGCCGAGGCTCTAGTTGAGGCCATTCCGATCTGTCACAAAAGTTGACTTGTATGGGATCTCAGTGTCCACGATTCTTGGCATTCTGTCGAGTGGCATCTCAACCGCAGGATATCAGGTACCGTGGTGTGTTCCATGGCGGGGAAGTAAAATAATTTACCATGCCACTGCACACTGTATGCAGCTGTCTTTACCTCTCCCTCTATCTAAATGTCAAGAGGTGGGATTTTGAGTAGTACCTCCAATGCTGCGGTTGGTGTGCCCTTCAAGGCTCCCACTGTGCTCACATACGCATCCCGCCGCACTTTTGTGAGCGCTTCAGATGCTGTGCTTTGATGAACCTCTGGCCACCATATAATAGAACATAAACTTTATATTATTTATTATAAAATATGTCTCATAAAAGTAATTCTGCACTTGTAGAGTCGCATGTAATATCCACCTGTATTACAAGTTCCTGTGTTTTGGTTTAGTGTTGTTGAGTTTGATGTGTCAGTTCTGTCAAAACGTAAAGAAAAAAAACAAAAAAGTACAAACTTTTTAACAACTGCATATATTCAAAACAATAATTTTAGTGAAATAAACCAAAGTAATAGAATATATTATATTTTTTTAACAACCAACATGATACATTTTTTGTGTACCTACATCATCATCAATCGTTTTCAAAGTATGGTGAGGACCACCATAGTCGAGTTCATTCGCGTTACCACCATCATCCTCTCCGTCACTATGGTTTTCAATTAATTTATTTTCAAATCATGAGAGATTACAAAGTGCTACATAATACTTCACAAGTTTACATAGAAACGCAGGCTGGAGCCTAAGATAGTTCAAGCAAGGGAATTGCACCAATGGTTGCACTTGTTGTTGTACTTGACATATTAAAATCCTTTGATAGAGTGTGGCATGAGGGACTTCTGCGTCGGTACTCTGTAACTTAGAAACGTGTTTCTATGCACGCGCATCCCCACTTTTGGCTGATTTTTTGTAGGGATACTAACGATACTTCGATACTTCTGCAGTAATATCAAGTATTTTTGTCATCGATACTTTTTGAGGCATTCCAAGCTGGTACCGATACATTTGTATCGGTATCGAAAGTAATTATATAATAATTATTGAGAGGTATAATCAATTGCACAAAATGCTCTGTACGAACCAAACGCCCCTATTTGGCTAAAAAATATCGAGTTGGTACCGGTATCAATATTTTCATTTTCGCATCTCTACCCAAATTTCACATCCGTAAAACCCTCCCAAGGTCAAATTCTTGTCAAATTCTGTGAAAACCATTTTTATATGGGAAATCCTCAGAGATGTTATGCTGGTTGTTTACTATGCTGTGCCGTGACAGCGTAGTAGACACGTGATAGGAACCCGAAACTGCCGGATCGTCTGGTCGTCATGGTGACAGAAACATGTTTCTATCTCTTAAGTTAGAGAGTACCGACGCTGGTCAAGCTTACTGCTTGCTTATGGACTACCACCTGGCCTGCGCCAGTAGTTGAATAGCTCCTTGCACGACCTGCCTTTATTTGTTGTAGTGAAAGGCTGTTCTTCAGACTTTTTTTTTAATAAGCGCAGTTGCTCCTCTGGGATCTGTCCTATCCCCTACACTGTTTCTGATATGCATCAACGAGCTGCTGGAAATAACATCCATTCCAATCTACAGCTCCGCAGACGACAGTACAGTAATATCGTGCATGGAACCAGGCAAGGCACTATCATCCCATGAGACGGTACGTCGGCGACATCAACATGCCTCACAGCTTAACGTAGTTGTCAAATAATTGTCGAGTGGGATCAGTAAATAAAGTACAGTTTAACGTACAGAAAGCTGCAAGGGCGTCGATATGGGGGTAATGGGGGTAATTACCCCCCCAAGAATAATTACTAAATAGTAATACAATCCGAATCAAACGTAATATTCAAAAATATTACGAAACAATACTGCTGCTCAGCCACCGACGATAAAAATATCAGCTGAGCTACAATAATAATTATTATTCTGAATGTAAATGTAGCACCGGAGATCAAATTGCATACTATGCATCATTTCGTTCCGAATAATACTGCCTCTGTCTTCTATTCCGACCAGTAGCGTGCCAAGGTGTTCGGGGGCCCCACGCAATTTTTTTCACGGGGCCCCCTCTCTACATAAAAATATATACTACCTATACTGGGTGAAAACGAAACTACTTTCAACCTCTCACGGGGGGGGGAGTTTTAGTTAGGTTTAAGGATGGAAAAAATTTGGTGTGACCTCAACTTTATACCTATTATGAATTTTTTTCTTTCGGGTTGTTGAAGAATACAAATTGAGAGACCTTTCGTATTTGATTATACATCGAATAACGGCGTCGTGTCAGTGTAACCTTGCCACCTATTCTAGATGTGGATTCTACGTTCGACCACGTTAACGTATGGTCATAAAATACCTACATAGGTATACTGATAAGGCAATTAATAATAATAAATAATATAAAACAAGTACAAGTATTATATTACTACTATCTAAAAAGCTTGCTCTTGCATCTTGTTTTTTATTTATAATAGACTTTATGGTTATCTGATATGTAACAATGTTACCTGTTAGCTCAAAGAAGTTTAATTTTGTAGGTTTGTTGAAAATATATGTTACTTGAGTTCCTATACAATTGCATCATTTTTTGTGATTATACCAGGTTAGGAACCATTACCCCCCCCCCACCCTAAGAAAAAAAATTAGCGACTCACCTGGAAAGCTCAGGCAACAACACTGACAAAGAAATCTCACGTTGGCTTGAAAACTGTGGAAATGGAGGGTCACCCAATAGTCGAATCACCTTTCGTCAAGCTTTTGGGGATCAACATCAACAATAACATATTCTGGCACAACCATGGTCAGTATTGCTAAAACGGCATCCCAGAGGCTTGGAGTTTTATTCTGTTGTAGGAAGCTGTATACACCAGAGCAACTACTGCTGCTCTACAAGGCACATATCCGACCATCGTTGGAGTACTGCTCCCATTTGTGGGAATGAGCAATTAGGCTAATCGATACGCCTAATCTGACAAAGGTCCTCCACAGCCTGGAACATCGAAGAAGCGTAGCTGACTGGTCCCTGTTTTACAGATTCTATCACGGAAGATGTTCGACTTAGCTCTTCCTTAACACCAAAGGCCGTTCGAACAAGGAACACTAGAGAAGCTCTCCGAGCTCATCATTACCCGAACCAGTCTCCTTTAGCGTTCCTTTTTTTTGGAGGACTTCGACGCTGTGGAGTGAGCTGCCGGGGGATTTGTTTCCCGACCAACCTGCAGCGGAAAGCTGACCATAAAAAAAATTAAATAATTATATGCATATTAAATATGATTAAGTTTAAAATTCATCTTCGTAATATGAATTTTGAATTCCATGAGAGTAAATTCCCCCACACTAATATGGCAACTCTATAAAACTGTCACTGAAAAGCTCATCCGCAGCTTTCGACGTCTGCAATGACGCTGGGCGCATAAATGCACAGCAAACACAAACAGGCGCGCCGCATCTAGCGCCACACGCTTGATGAATTACTTCATGTTTTGACAGTTCCATCACAAATCCCGCCGACAAATATTAACTTGCCACGTTCCGACGTGGCGAGGCAGTCCCTATAACCATCGCATTGTGCGAATGCTGCGGCTCTATTTTTGTAAAAACATCGAATTCCAACAAAGTCACCCGCAAAACCGTGTCTATGTTGAGAGTTTTAAATGACCCAGATCAATCTAATGGCGTTTTTCACTGGGCACATTTTAGTGCACTCCATGCGAGTGCAGACTACTGAAAAACTTCACCTGGGTTCTTCCAGTGAAATACACATCAAGAAACATCAACTTATTTTGACAACAATCCTTGGATATATTACTACTACTATACGATACTACTTACTCGCTTGTCTGAAAACTGTTCAATAGTTTCCATGTAATTGCTAAATCTGGGAATTTTTCTCCCGAATTTCTTCCTAAATACATATCTGTTTATCCTGAGATGAGCTGGATTCTTCCAATTCAAACAAGTAAATCAAAATTTTAATTTTGATTTACTTGTTGATTTTTTCGTTCACTCTACTCATTCTGACTGAAAATGGTGAAAATCAACTAGGTGTTACTGTATTAAAAGATCGAAAGTTTAAGCAGATTAAACACAATTCTTTAGATTTGTAGTTTCCCGCTCAAACCTACTGTCATTTTCTTGGTTCACTTCCACGACACTCGCTTTGAAATCAGTGCGAAATGATTGCACTCAGTTCGACTGCTCCGAGTGCAGAAATGCCAGTGAAATGCGAGCTCTTAAAAAGTTTTGCACTGGAACTGCCAGTGAAATACAAAACAGAAATCCAGTGCAGCCCGAGTGCAACCAGTGAAAAACGCTATAATAGTGCGCTGAGTGGGAACGACCCTCAAGGCCACCATGGTGAGTTATGGAGAGACTATCTGTAATGCCCTGGAAAAACATCATGGTACCATTTGTAGGCGCGATAAAAAAATAATTCTGGGCGATTACCATATAAGCATTTAATAAGGTAATAATTCAATTATGAACAAATGACCAAAATAAACTAAGTATGGACACAACGAAATATTTAAACAGTATAACTTACTAGGACTATCTAAATGAACATCAATAAAAAAAAGTTGGGCCTGTATCAGGAGAAGCGGTCATGATGACACACCTGTAAATTAAATAAAAAGATATCTGAGTAACCAATTCATTGAAGAATGATAAATAAAAGAATAGGTTAACATATGTGTTAGTTTAATACTATGACGCTATTTTATATGGATCTCATTGATAAAACAGGCAGGTAAGTAATTGTAGGAATTAAACACAAAACATAAATAGATTACACAGCAAATATATCCTTTAACGCCAAACGGATAAAATGATATTTACATCTTGTGTGATCATACAAATTATACAGAACATAAATCAAACATCTCTCGGGTCGTAGGTATTAAGGGTCAGCTCGCGAAATACCTCTCCAAAAGAATAGATGAAATAATATACAATTATACAAGAAGCATATAACAAAACTCCAGCAGCTCTTGGGTCTTTGGTATTAAGGGTCAACACGCGATTACCTCTCCAAGAGCTCCAATCACTATAGCGAAGAATTATTATGATAACTGTGAGGCCAACTCACTAAGATACTAGGGGTCAACTCGCAAAGTATCCACTCCTTTATACTAGTTCAGCACGAAGAGTCAACTCGTGACGTGCTTCGAGATTGTTATCTGTTTTATATCGCAGACATTCAAGAATTGGATTATCATACCATTACTTATCAGTAATGGATCCGATTTTACTACAGATATCTGATTTTAATGTGTTTTTTAATGTTTAAAGTCCTTTGTATCAACATTCAATGTTTCGTGGCAACGATTTTGTGTTTTACACAAATTGTGCTAGTTTAAGTGAAAACTCTCCCATTTAACATCATTTCGCTGCAATCTCACTAACTTTGTAAGTATTAACATTCCTTTTTGAGATTGTGACTCATTCCAAATTCTATTGTAGCCCTAAAGATGGAATCATAAGTTTCCGAAAGCTTGGAATAAAGTTAAAAGAGTCCACTTGTGCGTTTAATTGCCGCATTCCCAATTATTAACCGTTTATTACCTAACTGGTTTTTGTTTCGGCAATGACTACCCCCCTTCTATCTTCTTCTGTATATACTTTAACTATGTCTGATATTCGATATGTTGGTTTGTTTCGATGTTAGATATTACAAAGTGGGCTGTTTAACGATAACAAATTTTAATGATAAACGTTATTAAAAATATAGTATATGGTTGCAAGCAATGATATCAATATGATAGAAATCTGATACAGATATAGTATAAATATGATGTAAATATGTTAAAGGAATGATACAAAACATGAAATGAGTGAGGTAACAAAATGAGCATTTAATAATGTTATAATTATCTTATAACTGGCGGGCCAGCCCAAAGGATCTGTCCGACACGGAATTCCCACTGAACCCAGGTCGTCCCTGCTACGTTGCCAAGTTCAGAAGCCTCCTTATGTAGCGCGTCCAATGTCAATGTTATTCCCAATGCCCACAAAGCACATTATCTCAAAATCGATAATTTTCGCGATCACAATACTCCCCTGACCTATCGGTGTGTATCGGAAGTAAAAGCCATTCTAATATTAATATTTAACAAAATAACAATATACCCGACCAATGATATTACGAGACCAAAATATATAACGTTAGGCCATTGTATTTAACCATCTTTCCAACCCGGTAGCATGCACCAATATCCTGCATCATCAAGTTCACACTGAGTTTGGTGTTTAAAATTTCAATAACTTTGGCTCTGGTATCTTCTTTATCGGTTTCTTTCAGATTAAATATGCGTAAGTTCATAGACCGGTTCATTTGATCCACTTGGCCCATTTCATGATCTGTTTCCAATAGCTTCTGTTCCATTTCCTTAATGCGAGTATCCATCAATTTGAATTTAGTTTCGTAATCGGATTTAAGAGACGCCACTGTTTTTTCCACCTGAGCTAGTTTCGTTTCCAGTTTTTTGATTACTGCTTCGGAAACATTGTCAGTTATTGTTTTTATGATTTCTCTGGTTTGTAACGTTTCATTCAATGCCTGTAGTACGGCATTTTCTATTTCGTCTCTAATTTCTCGAGTTAAAACCATATTTGAAGAAATTCAGATTACTCACCAGCTCAGTTGTAGGCTTATTTCACTATTCACGCAAACTCAGATTTTTCAATCACGTAAATCCCTTTCAATTTGCCTTATTAATTAGGAGCGAGGTTTAACCCAATTTACTGACAACTATTTGACATAATATCACTTTTTTTTTTTAAACTTCTTTTATTTCGCATAATCATTACGTTACAAACAACAAATTCTCTAAACAGTGCATAAAGCGCTGGCCTCGAGAATACTTAGATTTTCATATCTGTGTTGGAGAGCGGAAAGATTCACATATATATACACATAAATTTACTTACTAACTATACCTAAATACATTTTCACCTGTTTGACAAACATTGTATAATTTTTTACGTTTCTAGTGGTCTCTGGAATTTTGTTGTATGCCTTACTGGCTTGTAGAAATGGATTATTCAGACCTATATTTGTTCTTGAACTTATCTGATAGATATTATTTTGGAATCGGGTACTGTAACTGTGTACATCATTTGTCATAACAATACTAATATTAGATTTCTGCATTTTAATTAATACTTTGTAAATTAATTTAATTTGCTCAAACTCCAATACTACGCTAAGTTTGGAAATACTGAGTTCACTATATAATTCGTCTGTGCTAGTTAATTTATCATAATTAAATAAAATCTTTAGAACCTTGTTCTGAAGTGTTTGAACTGCATTAAAACTAGTTTTACAACATGTTCCCCACACTGGCAATAGATATCTAAAATGTGATAGGAAAAAGGCATTGTAGACACTGTACTTAGTTTTATCTGAAAGGTAATTTCTGCATCTATATATTATTGGTATCATCGGCATTATTTTTTTGTAGATATATTCTATATGATCCGACCAGTTCAATTTGTTATCAATTATAAGGCCTAAGTATTTTATGTGATGTACCTCCTCTATTTTTTGATTATTAATTTGAATGTTTAAAGTTTGGACACGTTTATTTTTTTGTTTGAATGTTATAAATTTTGTTTTATCAATGTTTATCTTAAGTTTATTATGATACAACCAATTTGAATAGCGTTCCAGGTCCCTATTTACAGTGTCGTTCAGTGCCTCTTCTCCTGCACCTTTATAAACTAAGACAGTATCGTCAGCGAAAGTAAAGTACTGTGCTTCGATTCCAGACAATCCTAGATTCAATACATACAGCGAGTATAGTAGTGGACCAAGTATCATTGATATAATCAAATGAGCATAATACATTTATACACAACCACAACACTAGATATAGGCTAGGTCAAACCAAAAAAATCAGTCATGCGGCGGTCATATCTCAACTTAGCGCCAAAATGATACAACACTTCTACCTTTTGATACCAAAAACTTGTTTACAAAGCGATTCAAAAAGTCTCTACCAGAGTAGATAGCTTCCTCAATAAGACGCGCACAAAAATTCGTTGAACATGTACAGTATCAGTCACATATTCATTTGATTGACAAATTTCAACCAAATGGTTTTAATGTATATGATGTCAATCTATATGTGTATGTACTAATAGTTCATTTGACAACTTCCCACCACGGATTTATCACAAACCGCTGACTAAACGAGAAAATGCCAGGACACGTCAAAGTATTTGTCCAGAGAGACAACTTTTTAACCAAAAACTATTTCACCCCATTGTACCCTCTGGCCCCTCAGGGGAATCATTTCCAGTGTTTTTGCAACAGTCCCTCATTGTTTTGCCAATAATGGGCAACATTTTGAACCCTTATTGCATGTTTCCTATACCGTGTCTAGATGCGACTGGCCAATCTTTGTACTCTTTTTCTTGTCTGTTTCCATTGTACCATGCACTGGTGTGCTTGACTGCGCTGCTAACTGCCGCTACTGTGAATGCCTACTTAAGCTCTACTTTATTTACTAATCCCCACTCGTCAACCGTTTTGATATCTACGTTGATCTGTGAAGTGCACGATATTAATGTGCTGTAGTTTGCAAAGCTGTAGATTAGATTGGATGTTATTTCCAGCAGCTCGTTGATATAGAGCAGAAACAGTGCAGGGGAGTACCGGCGTACGAGGTTTATAGTTTATGGGATCGGTTTTTTGCCTTTCTTAGGAATGGATTGTACGCAGCCAATCTTCCATGCAGCGTGAAATACGCCTTACACCCCGCCCCTAGAGTTTCCGCCGAATCTGCGCCTATGCTTACTCACAACTCAATTTCGTGACAATTTCATGAGCTTAAAACGCGTTATAAATCCTATTTCAAGGATTACCGCAACAGTTGTACTTTAAGCGCGGCTATAAAGTGGGTTGTAACAATAAAGCCTATATTTCAACACTTACCGCTGTTTCTGCTCATAAATTCGAAAATGACTGTTATTTTCATCTACTTCTGCGTCGAAGGCCCGCGCCGTGCTGCTCCGACCAAGGTGACTAATCTAACCAAGGTGACTAATCTAAAAGGGATAAAGAAGAGCGGGCGGTCTCATAGGTGTGTTTAGACCCCCTACTGCGCAGATAATACGGGGTTGAACCACATACCTGTGAGAGAATTTGATATACAGGGTGATGTCCAGTTAGTGTGTAATTCTTTGATATCTTGCAAGGTATACGAAGTTCGACATGTGCAATTCATTGCAATAAAAATAAGGTAGAGGATTCTATTTAAAATAAATTAAAATCGGGGATATCTGTTTAAAAATTTGGAAAAATAATTTATAACTTGGCAACCCCGCAAACGCGGAAAAAAATATCACTAGACGAGATAGGATATTAGTAGATACCTCAATTTAAAATAGAACATACAGGGTGTTACATTTAAAAAAACACAGTAAAATGACCTTCAAGTTGCCGTAATTTAAAATTCTGCCAAAAACACCCTGTAAAAACAAATTGCTGGTAATATCCAAAATAATAACCACTTAATATTCAAGTAACTCGCTGTATAATATTATTGAGAAAAGTTAAAGTAATATATCAATTTGGACGTATTACTTGCGACCTTGCAAATCCGGAAATTAATAGGAAATAAATTATAACTTGGCAATGTCGCAACCGATACCAAAAATCTTTTAGGGTTGAATAGAGATCAATGATTAAAACTATATGAATTTAAGAAAAATTTATAGTTCCATTTAAAAAAAATCAAGTTGATCACTATCCTACTTTCCCGCAGCACCCTGTATATTTCAAAATATTTTCAGAATATGCGTCTTAAGTAACCAAATAACTTTTGTATTCGACATTTTCTTCTATCAGGTATACCTTGCAAGATATCGAACAATTATACACTAACTGGACACGCTGTATATGTTACGGTTAAAGTGTTTACTTTGATAGTTTTGGTTTATACACTAGCTGGATATTATACAAACTATACAGATGTCTGGTTATTTTGATAGAGAATCATATTTCTACTAAAATAGCTACAAATATTGGTTGGTTTGTATACTATCCAGCTAGCTTACAAACTATACAAGATCAGTAGCGTAACTTCAAATTCGCCCCCCCCCCCCCGCAAGATACTTCTCGGAGCCCCCTGTAAGGAATTTTCCGTGGCCCCTTTTTTTCATATTTTATGTATATATACAGGGTGAGTTCTGAGTTGATTTTTTTTAAACTGTGCATAGAAGTCGCAAAAATAAACAACCATTTCAAATAACTTTTATCCGAAAACTGCAAAATAAGCTAGATACAGAGTCAAAAAGGTAAGTCTAAACCCTGGTCTGGACTTCTGTGTTAAGACGTACCTAGTCTCTGTATGCGTCTTTTGCTCGAATTTTTGTCTTATCATCAGGCATTGTATCTGTCCATTAGTGCACCAGCCACTTTCAGTTTATCGTAGTTAGTTTCAAATTGGGAATTAGCTTACCTAAGATATATAATGCGTGGGTAACGTTATCACCTCCTGCGTCTCATTCTTCAAGGAAACATCAAAGAAGGGAGCAGAGGAATTGAAAAAAAAAGCTATCATGGTTGAGAGACATCTATCACTGGACAGGAATAAGCGACTTCCAAGAATTACAGAGGGTTGCACTTAATAGGGTCATCTGATGAGAAAAGGATGGACGCCTACGCAGAAATCTGCATGGCACCCTAAGAAGGAAAAGAAGAATAGTGGTAGGTATATCCATACTGCCACATACTTGCAAAGTACTTCGAACAAAGGCATCGATGAGCTAGTATAATTTACGAACATATCACGAACTCAAGAGAATAGTGCTTGACAACGGTAGATGTAACCAAGACATTCACTTTTAGACAAAAAATGGTCCATAAGTGCAGGGTCACAAAACTTGGAAGGAACCAAATTGGAGCTTAGGGTTTTGAGATCCATAACGGCTATTGCATTTCTAAAAAAAAACGTTACTGGCCTGGTAATATTATATACTTTTCAAACCAGGCAGCACTATTTCCAATAACTTATTTCTTATTTAACCCAACTTCATCGAATCTGTCCTATTGATTGATTTTTGATATTTTAGTAGCAAAAAAACAAAAAAAATCTAAGAGTGCTGTACTTTCGCTTTAACCATTTTAGTGTTCTTGATTAGTTTCCGAGCTTTGTGGTTAGGAATCTAATTTACATTAAGGGGTAAGTAGTATGTTGAGTAATCTCCAAAATGTTTTGAAATGTACATGCTTTAAATATAAGAAAAACTACTATTGCCCTATAAAAATTTCAGCCTGGTCATAATATCCTGTACTTTTTATACCTGGCAGTATAAGATCTCAGCTGCATTCAACAAAACATATGTTGCCAAAAATATATGATAATTTATTTATTGACGTTCATATTATCAGTTCTATCCTGTTACTCTAATTTGGTGAGCTATATACTTGGTTGTATTTTTGCTGTATCTGTGTCTTAAAATTAGTTCATTGACGATATCGGTGATCAAAAAGATGTCTGTGAGATCCTTAACTACTTTTTAAACTTCTTGGAGGACAAATTACAGGAGGATGTCAGCAGAACTTAAGTTTCAGCATGCGTGATTGTTTTTGTATTAATTCATGTAACGTTGTTGTTGAGAGCTTTTTTGGTATGTTAGACTATTCCTATACAGATATCTGTCCTATGGAAAATAAACGAATTGAGTTGAGTATTGGAAATATAAGTCAATCCACTTATACCTTTTTTGCCTATTTAAGGTGATTGTATTAATAACTTTTTTTTACTGGCCCATAACTAAAACCACATATATTAAAACATAAACATTTTGTAAATATTTCGGCCACGTCTACATCTGTTATCGAAGTTACAGAAATGACCGATGCGTTAGTAAAAAGTTTATCTTATAGCATATATGATTTCAGTCAGCTGCGTTTCGATGACGTCCGTTTTCGGAACCCCTAATTTTATGGCAAATATAACGAATCGCACGCCATTGTTCTCGCTGATTCCCCATATAACTATAATGATGGCGAGCTGGGCTGCAAGTCTAACCCATCGGGATTTTTAATTGGATTCTGACAGGTCAGTTGATCAGTGGAAGAGCGGTGATTAATGTAAACACCGCCAACTGCGTTTTCGCGCTCCGCCAAATCCGCTGCGCTGCGCCAAACAAGTACTAGTCCAGGTAAAGTTTGCCCAATATCATAGTTATCTCATTCTGCTTAACGACCGGTTTCTCAATGTCCAGTTAAATATTTATCTGCAAGATAACAGCAACTGTTAGATAAATTGTTTAAACAATTGAAGGTTAAACTTACGAAGTCACGTAAATCTTATCTGACAGTTGTATCCATAGCAACGCTATCTGGCAGATACCTATCTGACATTGCATGCAACATTAAATCAAGATAAATTAAGGTATTAGCACTCCGAGTTCACGTCAAAGTCGAGTATACTCCACTCAATGCGAGCGAAGCACCCACATAACACTATATGGATATATACAGGGTGCCCCATTTTGGGCACTTTTACGGGGTATCTGTAGATCCACAGAATGTACATTAGATATTCCAGTTTGAACATGTATATTTTGAATATTCATCGGACGTTAAATGTACATATAAAAAATGATATGTGTGATATACTATGTATATTCACGTAGGTATATTCATATGTGAATATACATAAGATGTTGGTCTAAGTATCATATATGCATCTAGTAATTTAGGCCTGCGCGAAGGACAACTAATGCCGCCATTGCTGATTTCTAGCCATTCCGCCGTTCGAGTCCTTGTTCATACCTGGTCTATGTTACATATACTAAGCATGTAAATTAGAGGTACACATGTACATACACTGGATATGCCATGAATGTGAAAGTTCGCGACAAAAGTACATGAAACGTATATTTTTTTGATGCCTATCCATTGGACATTCTTGCTCCATTTGTGGATAAACATATCCACTGATTCGATATCTATTGTATGTACACTGTGTACACTTTTGTTATGTGGGCATCTGGCTATATTGACTGGCCAATAAGAAATTCAAAAATGCCCCCTTGTGATGAGGCTAAATGCATTGCAAAAAACTTGTAGAACCGGTGTGTCTAGCAAGCCTGCAAACTCCTCCTCTTTCCTATGTATATGTTGTATTCATAATAGGCTGTCTACCGACCTATGAAAAAATGACTTAACGTATAATAGACTTTTTTAGGTCCATCCGAACATTGCCCTTGCCTATTAGAGAAACCAAGGGACTAGAATTTTCTGATGTATACATACGTTTATTGCTTTTGGTCGTTCTGTATCATGTAACGTGGAAACTATAGAGAATCTCAATACGCGCGTCGGTCAGCGGTGACGCGTGCATTGAAATACTAGACGTTCCCATTGCCTGTTCAGTTGGCATGCGTCATTTCAAGCGTTTAGTCGACATACCTGGTGCTTCTTTGCAAAATTGATTTCTCACGTATGCTATTGAAATGGAAACAGAAGAACTTAATACAGATGTTTTCATTGATGAAATTGAGAAGAGGCCTACGATTTGGGACATGCATTCCAAATTATATTCAAATAAGACGGCAAAAAAGAGCGCCCGGGAGGAACTGGCCCTAATGTTTTGCAAATCCGATGATAAAAATTTAGGTTCGTGATTTTGCAGGCTGGGATACAGTGTAAAGTATAAACTTGTAGCAAGTCTATTCCTTGAAATTGGGTGCACCCAGTATGTCCTTTCCCTCCTACGTCGTTTCCTTCTTCTATAACCAAACCCAAACAGCTTCTCCTACATCCATTCTCGTTAATAACAACAAATAAACTGACACTCGATTGCCTAGTCTCACTGTATACAGGGTGAGTCAAGCTCAACGCCTCGGACTCTTGTGACCAAACGATACCACCTTTCGAAAAATCGACTTTGCAAGTATATGTAGGTCGAGTTGGGCTACATTTTAAAAATAATGACGTTTATACAGGGTGTCTAATAAAAGCGTGACATATCAAAGTTATGTTTTTTTAAATGGAATACCCTGTATATTATTGCATATTTAGATTTCTGGGTGCATTTTAGTGTGACTTTATGTATCACACATGGGACGTTAAGCGAACCGTTTAGGTGCAAATCACAATTTTGGGTATAGGTAGATGTCAGAAGAAAATTGAATATCGCAGCTACTATAAATCTTAGAGGGCTGTGACTTTGCCGTGTTACTAAGCATGAAATGTGTCAGCTTACGTTAGACGGTCGAGTTCGAATTACATTTGTACTTGGAGAAATCGGTAGATCAATTAAGGAAACTTCAATCAAAGGTAACTTGATTTTTTCAAATTGGAATGCATAACTTTTTTTATACGATCAAATGTGCAATTTGATAGGCTTTCTAATTATATCAGGTTGTGAATATCAATCTATGGTAGTTTTTATTAAATTTCGAGATTTCAATCAAATCAGTGTTTTTCAATTTCCCAACCTATAAACAAACTAGCAGGCCATGAAATATAAATAAAATCGTATTCAGATGGAAGAAAACAACTAACTTAGCAAAAAGATCCAGCAGAACTAGAGTAAAAGAACAAGATTATAAAAATTCCCTACAACAAATCAACTCTAACCAGAAACACCGGCGGTAACAAGTCCAATGTTAAAGAGAAGCTGGAGTACGACAGAAATGGATAATTTTTACAGCCTACTAGCGACTGCAATGTACTAGAAATTAAAGTTTACAAAATCACTAAACACTTTGAAATGAAAGAACTTTCAGCGATCGTTCCCGTCAGTCTAATATCTTCAGAACGCAATTTCACATTTAATGGTATATAAAACAGTAGTCATTTCCGTCAAAGTCAAAAGTAATGATACCTCTCACTGTCGTCCTTTAAATTTTTCAGTATATATTAGCAAGGTCGCAAAAAAAGGAATACTAACAAATCATATTCTAATTTTCTGCCAGGTAAATTATGTTTAATAATTTGAGCAGATTTTTAATTTATTCTTCATTTTCGGCGATCTTGCTTATATGTATTGAAGAATTTGCAGAACTCCAGTCAGAGGTATCGGTTACTATTTTTTTAAATCATGAAATGTGAAATTTTATTCTGAGGCTATTAAACTGCCAGCAACATTACGTGGTAGATTTCCTTTCATTCCAAGATTCGGAATGGTTTTGTGAATCGTTAATTTTTAGAATATTGTAGTAGCCGGTATGCTGTGAAAAATACCCATTTCTGTCGTACTCCAGCTGCTTTTTGACCTTAGATGTGTTATGTCTGCTATTTCTGGTTAGAATTGATTTGTTGTAAGTCATTTTTATAACTTTGTCCCTTTACTCTAGTTCGTCCATAACTACCTGCTAAGTTAGTTGTTTTGTTCCATCTGAACAGTTTTTTTTTTTGTTTATATTTCATGGCCTGCTAAGTTGCTTAGAGGTAGAAAAATTGAAAAGCACCGGTTTTACCGAAAATTTGAAATTAATCAAAACTACCAGAGATTGATATTTACAACTGCATATCATTAGAAAGCTTATCAAATTGCACATTTGATCGTATGAAAAAAAATATGCATTCCCATTTGACAAAATCAAGTTACCTTTGTTTGAAGTTTCCTTAATTGATCTACCGATTTCTCCAAGTACAAATGTAATCCGAACTCGACCGTCTAAAGTAAGCTGACACATTTCATGCTTAGTAACACGGCAAGGTCACAGCACTCTAAGATTTATAATAGCTGCGATAGTCAATTTTTTTCTGACATCTACCTATACCCAAAATTGTGATTTGCACCTAAACGGTTTGCGTTAAGTCCCATGTGTCATACATAAAGTCACACTCAAATACACCCAGCAATCTAAATATGCAATAATATACAGGGTATTCCATTTAAAAAAACATAACTTTGATATGTCACGCTTTTATTAGACGCCCTGTATAAAAGTTATTATTTTTAAAATGTAGTCCAACTCAACCTACATACACTCGCAAAGTCGATTTTTCGAAAAGTGGTATCGTTTGGTCACAAGAGTCCGAGGCGTTGAGCTTGACTCACCCTGTATAAAAGTTGTACGAAGTCCTACGCATGTCATCTGAACACAGACGCAACAAACGTGCGTCATTTAAACTGAGCCTTAGACTGATTTTTACGTTTAAGATTTTTATAAATCGTGTTAGTGGCGGTGCAGCGATAATAAAAAAACCAAAAATATAAGAACAGCTCAAACTTCGTTTTTAGGCATTTTGGGGGTTCTTGATGATTTTCTACTTTTTTTTGGGTGGGGATGAAATTGGGGTGGTTGGGGGGGGGAGCTTATGTAACTGAAAAATTTGTTATATTCATATTAAGCTGTCCACTGACCTGTGAAAGAGAGACCTAGAGGCATAATAGCCTCTTTTAGGTCCATCCGAAAATTTCCTCGCCTATTATAGAATTTTCAAACGTAAATATTTGAGCATTGCTTTAGATGGTTCTGTATTGTGTAATGTGGAAACTGTTAAAACGATTTTAATGAAATTTCGACACAGTATTGTTACTTTGGCGAGGATGAAAAAAGTTTACGGTTTATAGAAGTCATGTCAGTGGTGACGGAGCAATAATCAAAAAACTAAAAATTTAAAAACATCTCAAACTTCGTTTTTAGGCGTTTTAGGGGTACCTGATCAGTTTATACTTTTTTTTTGGTGGGTGTGAAATTGGGGTGATTGGGGGGTGGGAGGTTGTAAAAGCGGAAAATTTGTTGTAATAATAATAGGCTATCGATTGACCTGTGAAAGGAAGACCTAGCGGAATAACATACTTTTTTTGCGATGATTTGATTCCAATGGGATCTCAGACTATAGCTTCATTCTATGGGATAATAATAAACTGGTATTACCGTAATGATCTGTGGAAAGTACTAGGTCAGACAACCTGACTTCTTTTTTTTGATATCATGATTATGCACTACTTCCAAACTTCTGAAAACCCTTTATATTATAGTAATAACTTTTGTATGGAATAGAAAAGATAATTTTAGATTTTATTTATTTTTAAACACATTTTTTACAAGTGTGTGTTTCGGCCTACATTGGTGCAAGACACGACAAGACACCTTTCAGATTCCCTAAAGGTTTCAATGACTGAAATGGCCAGGTGTAAAGTCGGAATGCTTCAAATTACAAAAAATGATCCAACTATTTATATAGATCTGAAAATATATCACCGATATCTAAAAGCACGAAACACGCTGCATCTCAAGGGAATCCGTTAAGCTGCAGCATCCCCTTTTTTGTCTCAGCCACGATCGCAACCGAAGCCAAACATGTGGAGCAAACTGCGCCATCCCTCATGAGGCCCGTAAATCTTTCTTTTCAATTTCCGTGATTGTAAAGGGGAATGTCCGTTCTTTATATGGCTAACTGAATTGCTGTTCGTCGATCATAACTTCTCTGATTTCTCTAAGCACAATTATCCGTTTGTTGTGATTAGACAGGGCGACTCGTCAGGGGACATCGTAAGGGATATAAACCGTGCCCCAGGACGAATCTCGAAGACGTTAAGGGGCCTGGATACACACATTTATACATACATATTTGCCATGTAAAACACGGACTCACAATTTCTCTCTATTTTCAAACTACATATATAATATTTCAGAAGGCGATAGTTAAGACCTTAATGAATGACAACTATTTTCTATTTTCTCAAAAAAGTTTTTTAGTGTGCAAAAAACTCGCAATGCAAAATCGTACAGTCTATAAATGCCTGTAATTTAACAACCAAACACGATATCAAAAAAAGGCTAAATAGTTGCACAAGCGCAAGCTTTCTTCTTCAATTTGCTCTTTGAGTCATTACTGTAAGTTTAAAGGTAATGTCAGGAGCTTGGAAATGCGAAATTCATTTTTATGGTGACCTTCGGACCTTACCTTTAGGCCTTTTGACCTCACCTTTGGATTTTTGGACTTATCTCCCCTTATCTTAGACACACACACTGGAGAAACGGAACAGGCGGCCACGCCTCCTAGCTAACACGGGAATACGTCTTTTCTTGGATTCTCAATTTCACGCGCTATACCCTAGACCCTTAAAGAATGATTGCTCGCACCGACTTATGTTATTACACAAGCGTGCAAAACAATTTAGGTCACTTAAGTAATTACAAACCATTTTGGAAAAAAGTGAATTTCTGAATCTTGGGTTTAGCAGGCAATGTATAATGGAATAGTATTATGAATTTTTTTGGTTGCATATGATAGAGTACGCCATAAAAAGCGTCTCATTTTTTTCTCCGAATTTTTTGGGCACAGGAAAGCCGTGAAAATGAGTCAAGTATTTGACTTCTCCTAGGGCAGTAACGTCACTGCCCTAAAGGCGAACAGCCAATCAAAAGACAGATATGTGTTCTGTGTTGCCGCATTCTGATGGCGCGCGAAATGCCGGAGCTGTACGCGGGCTGGCTCATCTATCTTGTCTTCTGTTCCCGTCTGCCTGTCGGAGCTGTTCTTGGCAACAATGCACTGCTGATGATTCGCGCGGTTGGCACTGATTAGCTGAATTTGAATTCCTTTCTTTAAACTTTAGAATGGAATTACTAAAAAACAAAATGATGTAGAAAGTAACGAAATGCAGCAGTACGTTTATTTTTGTATGCACTAAGCGGTTATAACAATTAAATCATTGTTCTTAACCTCGTGATACTAGTCCATTCATTTTCCAATACATGCAAGCGGGCGTTTTTGTTATTTGTCAGTTGACGTAGGTTATTTTTTTTATGGTCAGCCTCCCGCAAAAGTTGAAAACCTGTGACGCTGTAGAAGCGCTGCGAGAGGATTAAGACCCGGTCAAACGCGGCGTTACGGCGTTCTAGAATGTCCTCTGTTTGACAGTGCCTTGGGTTCATCTATGTTTAAATTACTAGATATCTTGACAAAAATTGGCGTAACGCTTTTGCTCAACCCGTGAAACACGGCTGTTTGGTACAAACAATGGAATTGCGGTAACGCGGCGTTAGAGAACGCCGGACCGCCGCGTTCTAGAACGCTCTCTGTTTGACCGGGCCTTAAGTGTCGGTGCACGTTATATGTGAAACGCCGCAGGTTATAGCCGTCACATTGATGCACCAAACAGAAGAAAACTTTTGTAATTTAAATGAATTCAATGTGCCGTAGGTGGCGCCCTCTATTCATGATAGCAACACCGTTGTTGAATTTGGATTTCTCGCCTTCAAAAACTCCTCGATACGTAATTTTAGATCGTTGTGCCATTTTATTGCTAAATAATTGAGAAAAAACGAAAATCAAAGTTTTGACACCCTTTTTCTGGAAAATTAAGCAAGAAAATATGTTCCTAACTCAATGTTTATAAAAACGTGAGGTCTATCACTGTCAAGCGTTGTCGGTCGAATATCCGGACACTCTGTATATTTGATATAGTTTATTTTTGGATATCAAAGTAATGGGTAATATCCAGCAAAAGAGTATATCGAGTTCGATTTTGAGATAACATGCTAACGAGAATCCACGTTACTCATTTCCGTCGGTCTGTCTGTCTTTCTATCTGTCTGTCGGTCTGTCTGTCTGTGTTGGTCTGTTGGCGTTTTTCTAGCCTGGTAATCTCACCAACCGCTGCATGGATTTTGATGAAATTTGGGCAGCAAAAAATTAAAGTCTTCCCCAAACTTGGTTTTTAGGCGTTTCAGGTGTTCCTGATCATTTTCTAGTTTTTTTTTTTGGTGGGGTGTATTTTGGGGTGGTGGGGGGTGGGGGATGTAAAATTGAAAAATGTGTTGTATACGTAATAGACTGTCCTTGACCTGTGAAGGAAGACCTAGCGACATAAATAGCTTTTTTAGGTCCATCCGAACATTGCCTTGCCTATTACAGAAACCAAAGGACTTTTTTCTGATGTAAACATACCAGTATTGCCTTAGATCGTTCCGTATTGTGTAACGAGGAAACTGTTGATTAGTGAAATTTTGACACAGTATTACTACCGTGGTGAGGATGAAAATGCGTATGGTTTTGATGAATCTTGCCAGTGGCGGCGCAGAACTAATAAAAAACTAAAAATATAAAAACAGATCGAACGTCGTTTTTAAGCGTTTTAGAGGATCCTGATCATTTTCTACTTTTTTGGGAGGGGGTGAAATTGGTGTGTCTGGTGAGGTGGGGGCTTGAAAAACTGAAAAATTTGTTGTATTCATAATAGACTGCCCATTGCATGTGAAAGAAAGACCTAGCAGCATAGTACACTTTAGATACTTCCTAACGTTTCCTTCGCTATTACAAAAACCAAAGGATTTAGAATTTTGTGATGTAGATACATACGGGTATCAGATCGTTCTGTATCGAGTAACTTGGAAACGACCGACATGATTATAATGAAATTTAGACACAGTATATTATTACCTTGGCGAGGATGGAAAACCCGTATGGTTTTTAGAAATCGTGTCAGTGGTGGCGCTGCAAAAAACTAAAAGTACAAAAACAGATGAAACTTCGTTTCTGAGCGTTTTAGGGGCCCCGTATCATTTTCCTATTTTTTTTTGGATGTAGGTGAAATTGGGGTGGGGGTTGTAAAACTAAAAAAGTTGTACTGATAGGCTGTCCATTGACGTGTGAGGGAAAGACCTATTGGCATAACACATTTTGGGGGGGGAGCGATGATTTGGTTGCAAGGGGATCTCATATTATAGCTTCATGCTACCATTATGCTACGAGAAAATAATGAACTGGTATCACTGTAATGTGTGGGACGTACTGAGTTAATCAACTTGACTTCATTTTTTTGCCCGCCATAAATGAATGATGGCACCCAACCACATCCTACTCCTAATGTTACCCAAGACGTGTTTCAGTAGGGCGTTGTTAGTGATTGATACTCACCGGCGATAAAAGGTTATGGTGGTGATACCTGACTGTTTCTGGTTTCCTCCCCCCCCCCCCGCGCGCAGGTCTGATGATTACGAAGTGAAATCCTGGCTACGGGCCTGAATGCAGCTAACGATTATTTTGCACAAAACAACATACTTGATACTCGAAATCGTAAATATTTCCAAATTTCTCTACCATACATTGAGCGAAACTTAGGAGATACTTCACCAACCGGCAACGTCGAATCGGAGAATCGCTGGCGATTTAACGGCACGAGGATGTGTGGAAGATTGATAACGCATACCGGCATATACAGGGTGAGTTTTTAGTACCGACTCGGTAGATAACTCCACCACTGTAGAAGATAACAAAAAAAGTTGTATATAAAAGTTGTAGCCTCGGATATGCTCGTTGCTCAGAAAATATTTAGATTTATACAGGGTGATCCATAACTACGTGGTGATGCAAACATACATTTTTTCAATGAGACACCCTATATATTATTCCATATTCAAATTCTACTAATAAATTCCGTTATTCCAATATAGGGTTTTGTTACATTGTACAGGGTATTTCAAAAGTTATGTCGTACTGTATATCAAAAAGTAATGAATGAAAAATTATTTTTTTTACATGAAAGGATCAAAAATATCCTCTAGTTTTAAAATCGGCTCTAAAAAAGCCCATGGCGTATATTTGTATACAGGGTGATGTAGAATGCAAAATCTAGATTTTCTCTCTTTTTTTAAATGTAACCCCCAATATTTTATTATACCAAAGAATTGCTTTTAATATGCTTTTTTATCTTTGTATAGCTCTTGTACCTACGTCCATCAGTTTCCGAAATATTTCGATTTTTCTGTAAATTTAAAATATAGCTACTACTTGTTTACTGAAATTTATTTATTTTGAGAAAGTACTAACGAGTTTGTTTTTTATTTATCGAACCACTAAATTATAAGGACATGATAGTATTTGATAAAGTCAAAACCCTGAATCATCGAGATAATAAAGTCAAGTATGCTGAGGAAACAGTTTTGTAGGCGTGATGCATAATTATCAAGCAGATTTATCAGGTAGGCTTTGAAAACTCGACAGTTTTCATAACCAGCTCAATAATTCCGTACTGTGTGAAAAACCAGCTTTAAAAATTAATTTTTCCATTGAGTGTATTTAGGAGAATTTTTGAGAAATTGTCTACTTGCCTCTAGAATATATCAACTATGAACAGCAATATCCAGAATGGAGGCACTCTAAAGCTAATGCGTTTGAAAGACTGAAAAATCGTTTTATTTGGACCGTGTCGTTCAATATTTCATAGCCTACCTGATAGATCTGCTTGATAATTATGCATGACGTCTATAAAACTGTTTCCTCAGCACACTTGACCTATATTCTCTCGTTAAATCAGTGTTTTGAGTTGATCAAGTACTATTATTGCCTTATATTTTAGTTGTTTGTTAAGCAGGAATATAATTTGATAGTATTTTCTCAAAATAAATAAATTTCAGTAAACAAATAGAAGGTATATTTTAAATTTGTAGAGAAATCGAAATATCTCAGAAACTAATGAATGCAGACATAACAAGTGCTATACAAAGATGAAAGAGCATATTAAAGGCAATTCTTTGGCATAATAAAATATTGGGGTTACATTTTAAAAAAAAGAGAAAATCTAGATTCTGCATTCTACATCACCCTGTATACGAATATGCGTCACGGGCTTTTTTTATAGCCGATTTTAAAGCTAGAGGATATTTTTAATCTTTTCATGTAAAAAAAATAATTTTTTATTCATTACTTTTTGATATACAGTACGTTCATTTAACCGCGATTTGGATATAAAAATGGTGATAACTTTTGAAATATCCTGTATAATGTAACAATACCCTACATTGGAAGAACGGAAATGATCATTAGAATTTAAATATGGAATAATATATAGGGTGTCTCATTTAAAAAAATGCATGTTTGCATCACCACGTAGTTATGGATCACCCTGTATAAGTCTAAATATTTTATGAGCAAGGAGCATATCCGTGGCTACAACTTTTATATACAACCTTTTTTGCTATCTTCTACAATAGTAGAGTTATCGACCGAGCCGGTACTAAAAACTCACCCTGTATGTCCTAACATGCGATTATAGATCTAAAATGAAATCACGCTTGCCGAAATATTGATACAAATATGACGAGATTCGAACGCGTGCCTTCTTTATTTTATCCTCCTTAACTGATACATGACATGAAAATCTAAAAAATCTAGAGTATTTTGTAATGTTTGTTCATTTAGAACAAATTAATTTTACACTGCTTTCAGAGTCAAATTGCATTTTATTTGTTTTTCTCTGCATATAGAACCATAGCAAATACACATTTGATGTTGAACATTCAATAAACAGTTGCATTTCGAAAATGTGTCGTATTTCATAGCTCATTTTTTAACAAAGCATTTCAATATGGAAGCAGCATACAATTTTATTTAACCACACATGGTACAAAATACATATAAAGTCTAAATATCAAAATTTGTCTAGGTTACATATTATATTGATAAAAATGTATGAACGTATAAAAATAACTATCAATTAAGGCAGAATTATATCTGGCAAACATTGCCAGATATTGAGCAAACATTAGCTTACAAGTCTTATAAAATACTTAAATCTAATACTGCAGCTATAAATCATAGCCAAACATTAAGCTTTTCGAAAACTCTCCACTTCTCCAGCTTCCAAGTCTTCACGAACAGTATGGCAGATTCTTCTTAAATGTTCTTAGCTTTCGTTGTGACAAACCATACGGAAGATCCGTAATACGTCAATAAGCCATAATAAATCTATTTTTACAGAATATCCGTAATATTTCTATTTTATCTCCACACAAATCATACCGTCTGATAAAAGATGTTTTTCGTAATTTTCAGTTTATGATAAGGCCTCTTCTTCCTCTTCTTTTATCTTCTCGATCTTCTTGCCGATATTTACAGCCTGCTCCACCGTATCTGGTAACTTGCAGTTCAAGGTTTCTGGAAAGAGCAGCGCTAGTGTGCCTGAGATGCAGCCGATTCCTCCAAAAGTTAACAAGGGGAGAAGTCTTGATATCCGCGCCTGAAATTATATACAAAGCTTCATTAATAATAATAATAATAAATAATAAATAATAAATAGCATATATTGCCCAACAGTTATAAAGAAACCATTTACAGGACAATCTTAAAATGAGAAGATAAAAAAACACTGAGATACCAGAAATAAATTGAACTTTACGTTCACTTAATCCAAAAAAAAAATATGTATATATATGCCCAAGAGATAAAAAAAATCACACGTCACTACAATAGATTACAGCTACCTCCAAAATACTTCTCAAGCTATCAGCATTTATGTCACAATAATTACAAATACTATTGTACGAATCACAAATAAAGAAAATGGGAGACTTTAGGTATAAATTAGTACGTGCCCTATCACAATAGAAGGTTTTAAAGTTACGACTCCTAAAGGAAGGAACACAAAAATTTAACTGTGCCATAAGTTCAATAGCATCTATTTGATCATGAAGCAGTTTATATAGAAAAGTTTTTGATGCATACTGCCTTCTAGCCTTCAAAGATTGAATTCCAAACCTAGATAATAGCTGGTTTTCAGGAATGCCCTGTGCAGGATAAACACCATCAACTTTGAAGGCCAAAAACTTTAAGAACTTTCGTTGAACACGTTCAAGAGAGTCTATATAGCACTTATAAATCGGACTCCAAATTAGAGATGCATACTCCAGCTTAGATCTGACGTATGCTGAATACAAGGCTAATAGTGCATCAGGGTGGCTAAAACTTCTGCAATTCCTTACAATCAGGCCATATGCACGGAAAGCCTGGCATACTTTTTCAGCTATATGGTGAGAAAAGCTGAGTTTGCTGTCGAAAACGACTCCCAAATCCTTAATTGATTCACAACGATTTATTAAAACGTCACCTATTGCATAATTATACTTCAAGACATACTTTCTTTTTGAAAAGCTGAGTATATTACATTTGGAAGCATTGAGAAATAATTTGTTGGTGTTACACCAGTCAGTTAATGCATCAATATCTCGCTGAAGCACTACACAGTCTTCTTCAGAGTCTATAGCATGAAAAATTTTCAAATCATCAGCAAAAAGCAACTTGTTACAGTTTATTGATTCGGCAATATCATCAATAAATAAGGTGAACAACAAAGGTCCTAGGTTGGAACCTTGAGGCACTCCAGATTTAGTAACATACTGATAAGATTTGTAGCCGTTGAAAGTAACATATTGTTTCCTGTTATAAAGATAATTTTCAATTAACAATAAAGCTGATGAGTGAAACCCAAAATGAAAAAGCTTATTTAAAAGGATGCCATGATCAAGTCGGTCAAACGCTTTGGCAAAATCTGTATACACAACGTCAAGTTGACCTTGCCTATCAACACGTTCAATAGCAAACTGAGTGAAAGTTGCTAAATTAGTTACTGTGGAGCGCTTAGCGAGAAATCCATGCTGAAAGGGAGACAAAGATTTATGAATTACTGAATAAATTCTATTGTATAATACTATCTCTAACAATTTTGAAAAATTACATAGTATAGCTATGGCCCTGTAATTTTTTATATCGGAATATTCCCCAGACTTAAAAATTGGAGTTGCTTTAGAATTTTTCCAAACATCAGGATAAATGTGACTGGTTACAGAGAGATTGAAAATTTTTACTAAGGGCTTAACAAAAATGGAAATACAGTCTTTAATAATAAATGAAGGGATGTTATCCGGGCCTGCAGTTAGTTTGTTATTCAGTTTTTTGGATGCCGCAATGACTTCATGTTCTAAAATGTTGTTGAAATGAACTACTACCTGGCCATTGGCAAGCTTGTCTTGCGTAAAGCTGGTTGCAGAGGATGAGTTAACAAAAACGCTTCTGAAAAAATCTGCAAAACCATTCACAATACTGGATGGATCATTCAAGGTGACGCCATCAAATTTCATTTGACCAGGAATTCTGGTAGTTCGATTCTTCGAATGCATAAAAGTCCAAAAATACTGAGGATCTCCTGAAATTGAAGTCTCAACCGTATGCAAGTAGTTTTGATAAGCCACTGTTATCTGACGCTTTACTATTGACCTATAGCTTTTGTACTGTTCGAGGATTAAGTTATTATGGCTCCTTTTATATTTCCTATATAAACTTGCCTTTAGCTTGATATTTCTAATAATTTCAGCAGTGAACCACGCAGGATACTTACGGGAATAAGATTTAAATTTAGGTACATATACATCAAATATGCTGTAAATAACTTTATAAAATTCTGTAGTTGCCAAATTGACATCTGAGATGTTATCTAAAAACGAGAAGTCTGCAGCAATCAAAGCATCATACAGCCCAGGAAAGTTTGCTTTACGGAAATTATACATATTAGTATCACTCACAGATGGAAATGTGTTAGCTTTACTAACAATATTTTCAAAACATATATCCAGAGCTGGATGATAAGGAGCATCTTCAGGTACCAATGGTGAAGTATCATGGCTAATCGAACAATCTTCATTTGATAACACTAAGTCTAACAATCTTCCAGTATCATTCAGAATATTATTACATTGCTTAAGATTAAGTATATTGAGTAAACCGACTACGGCATTCTTCTTCCTATCAGAATTACTCTCAAAATGAAAACTCGGAATATTAAAGTCACCCAACAAAATGATGCTACCTGATTGGAGACAAAGCATTTGTTCAAGTTCATCTACAAAATGTTCGTACGTATCATTAGGAGTAGTAGGGGGGATGTAAATAACAGCAATATGGAAGCGTTTAAGACCAACCCAACATTTGCAAAGTAATACATCAATTAAAGGGAAACTTAAATCTAGTTGAGAGATATCGACCACTTCCGACTTAATATGATCCTTAAAAGCTAGTACGACTCCACCCCCACTTTGCTCATTAACAACGCCGAATTTTCTATCCTTTCTATAAATAGTATAGGTTTCAGAGGGAAATAACTCACTACTCATAACATCTGGCTGTAAATTGGATTCAGTTAATGCTATAATGTCATATTCACTATCACTAACAGATGACACAAAAACATCAATTTTGCTACGAAGTCCGCGTACATTCTGATAGTAACAGCGAATGCAGTTCTCCTTACTGTTGGGCTTTACTGGTTTTCCGAAATGATTTTGGGAACTCCGTTGATATGCCTAATCCTTATATTCGACTCACCAGACTCTAACCGTTCATTAAGCTGATCCTTTACTTTTTTATAGTAAGCAAGTTGTTTAGGGGTGCGATCGACAGATATAAACACCTTATTTTTAAAGCGTGTACTACTGAGTTTCTTAGAATTTCTCACGATTTGGGATACTACAGATTCAGAAGGAAATGTGATCTTAATCGGACGGCGTCTTCCTTCCGTTAATTTACCAAGACGAATAGGTCTAATAATGCTTTCATCAACATTCTGATCAATAACATGTAGTATCTCTTTAACCAAATTCTTATCATTAGATACGCCATCTGCATCTTGCGTCTGCTCTTCAACTCCAAATATTATCAAGTTCTTACGACGTCTGGTTCTTTCATCGATCTCAGAAATAATCTCCTCGAGGAGATCATCCTGACTCGCTGAGCTAATCTCGCTTTTAGCATTCTTAATTGTGTGTATGTCATCTTGGAGTTTTAAAGTGAGGGACTTTAAATCCTTAGTTTCATTTCCAAAAGCACGACAAGATTTGCACGACCAATCACATCCTTTGTTCGAATTAATTAGTCTAACTTCCCCGGAACTAATTTCTACACAAGAGTTCTTGAAAGGTTTTTTACAAATACAACATTTAACCATGTAAACAGCATCATACAGTCTATTGCAGCACGCGCAGGATACCTGTGACGGGGCCATAATTAATAGAGGGCTAGGTTATCAGCGCACTGAATACAGTCCTGTATAGTGTTTACCAATCCCGCGATACCACGATAAGAGCGTTCACCGGATCAACTCCTCGGAATGTTCGCTCTTCTAGGTACCCGATTTCGACTTTAAATAAGTTATTACAGTTACCTTTCAAGATCACTATGCCAAAACTGGAACTACTCTCGATAGTTTAATAAGAAGAAAATTAATCACTTATAAACCACTAATTATAATATTTGTTCGGGAGCTAACGAATTAGCTGCTATATCCAACAGTGGCAGGACCGGACCGGACTAATAAAGTGAATGGCTTAGATTTCTACCAGAAAGTGTAGGAAAAAGTCGGCGGTCCATAGTACCTGAACCCGCGATCCCCAGAAACCTACTCAGCCTCGAAACAATGTGAATGTACTCTTCAAGATTATTTAAGATTTAGAATTGCGTTAGTCGGTGTGAAAGTTAGTTAGCCAAAAAAATATAAGCTGTCAAACAATTCCACTTATTCAAAGATAGAGTAGAGTATTTATTGATTATTTATTGTACAGTGTACATTATAGCAAGTCAGTCACAAATAAAACCATAAAAACAATGAAAGAAGGTTCATACATATGACCTACATTAAATAAACAGATAACAATAACAAAAAAAAGAACAAAAAACAGAATAGCACATGACCGTGTGTTATACGGAATTGTTTTCGAGGTATTTCTGAGTTGAATAAAAACGTTGTGATAGCAAAAGCCTTCTTATGGAAATTTTGAATTTTTGATTTGAAAGTTTCTTTATTGACTCAGGTAGTTTATCGTATAAATTATAATTTAGTGAATTTGTACTAGATTTTTTCAGTTTATGGAGAGAAATGATAACCAGGTCTGAGATTAGGAGAATGATTTTTGCTAGTTGAAGGCAGTTCGCTTTTTTCAATTTTTTAATTTATAGGAGAGTGTAATAAATATATAAGCAAGGTAGAGGTATTATTTTGTGGTTGTAATATTGGTTTACAATGAGCACGATATTGAGCACCACATAAAATCGTAATCATCTTGTTCTGTAACCTAAAAACAGTTATAGTTGACGTAATTTGACCATATAAGGGGATCGCTTATGTGATCCTAGAATGAAACCGAGCAAAATAACTGTCTTTTAAAATATTGAAACTAACAAAAGGATGAAGCCTTCTTATCAAAAGTATTACGATACGGCCTAAACTATCGGTGTGCTAAGCCCACGATAGTTTCTTATCTATAAGTGAATCCCAAAAGTTTCACTGAGCTGCCTTGAGCTAATTTGTAGTCTTTAGGGGTCATCAAGCTTTGGGTCTTGCTTTTGTTTAGTAGCAAATTATTGACATTAAACCATTTTTTTACTAGAGTCAGAACATCATTTGAACTAACGAGCAGACCATCAAGGGCATCAAGAGTAGCGCTATGGCTAATCTTGAATAGCTTACCTCATTCGCGTAGATGACAAACAGAAGAGGTCCCAATATTGAGCCTTGAGGGACTGCATAATTAATTTTTTTTTTGTTCTGACAATTGGTTGTTGAAAAATACTGACTGAGACCTATCCATCAGGTAACATTCAAGAAACTTTAAAGGCAAGCCTCTTATACCGTATACTTTTAGTTTTTTTTAATAAAATATCACGGGATACGCAGTCGAAGGCCTTCTACAGGTCGCACAGAGCTATTTTACTGTGGGAAACTGCATCAAAGCCCTCGACTGCGTCCTTCAGAACTTCTAATAAGGCGATAGTAGTAGAAACACCAGTTTGAAGACCAAATGGACCTTTACTGAAAATATTATTTTTTAGAAGAAACTGAACCACACATTTCTTTAGTATTTTTTCAATAATTTTGCCAAATAAAGGTATTATACTTCACTGTAGACTTCCTGCTCATCAACAGGGGCGAGAAACAAAGAGCAAGAGCTTTCGAAGAGGATCCAAGAAAGGTCACTCTCTTGAACGTTAGGTAACTTTTTTACAATTTTATTTACGGCATCAACAAAAAATGAGTTAATTCCATCAGCTGAAGGCTCTCGTTGATCGATTTTCTGTTTGTATCTCTCTCTGTATTTATTATTTTCCACACCATCTTTGCATTATTTTTGGTATTTAACATCTAAAAATTGTTTTTTGACTTTGTGGATTTCGTTTGTAACGTTTTGTGAAACTCTTTGTACCGGGGACAGTTGGAATGTGTACTAATAGATTTTATTATATCCAGTTGTTTTCTCGTATTTTTTTAAATCTTACTTAAACTAGTTAACAAGCGGTATTGATCCAGAGTTCTTTACAGGTATGAGAGGAAATATGGTTCTTATATTTTCAGCAAAAAAAGTTATTGTTAAATTTCGTGCACCACAGAAGTGACTGAAATGTCAGTACCGTTTGTATTCAAATCATGTGAATCTTGTTGGTAGGCTAGTGAAGCAAGCTGGAAAACAGAAGCACCCAAAAGATAAGTTTCAGAAATTACTAAATGCCTTGTTCAAGTTTATCACGTGGACAGATACTCCAACCAACCCATAATTGCTTTTGTCCTATTTCTGCTTCATGTTCCTTTGTACTTACCAACAATGGTATCTGAGGTGCCAGCATGGAACCAAATCTGCCAAACATGCTACAAATGGAGAACATGGTGTGTCTGGAGCAAGTAGGAAATATTTCTGTGGTGTAAGAGAACAACACTGTGAACGCCACGGTGGAGGAGCATTTTCCCCATAGGAATAGTGCTAACTTCACCAGCTCGAGATCTAAAAAAAAGTTCTATTCAAACTGTGAAATATTATACCGATAGCTAGGTCAAAACGTGAGCTTCCAATAAATGGAAAATTGGCATATACCGTGATTTCATACTGAACATTTTGTTTACTATAGATACATAGTAGTACTTTTGAAGAGAAAGAGCAGAGTTTCCTATAAAAGTGGTGCAGAAAATGATCATAATGAGAATAGTACTACAAGAAAACTATATATAATTATAAGTTAAAAAACAAGAATCCGCCTTAATTGTGTCATGTGTACCAAAACCAAAAATAATCTTCATCACGTGGCTAAGTGCAGTATGGCAGCAAATTGTGACTCTTAGTACTTTAATCCCTGTTGGTGGTGTAATAACCTACACAGTTTATTGACAACTTAACCATACTTCTGTTACTAAAATACATACTTCACACCATTTGAACTAAGGTTTGACTTTTCATATCCACCTCTACAGTTATTATAACGTATACTCAAGTACATTGTGTATGCATTTCCAAGAGATCAGTATTGGTATAGATGAGTTGTTTCCATTTCCTTCAGGTCTCAATCAATGCCGACACTTCTACAGGGTTATTCACGTTATTCGACACGGAGCATTATGGATAAAGTATTTGATGAAAAAGACAATAATAATTTCGGATGGATAGAGACCCATAAAGGCTACATTTTAAAAATATGTTCATGTTATACAGGGTATCCCAAAAACACGAAATGTACCAAAGTTATGTTTTTTTAAATGGAACACCCCGTACATTATTGCATATTCAGACTCCTTGGTAAATTGTAGTGTGACTTTATGTATCATACAGGGGACTTAAAGCGAACCGTTTAGGTGTAAATCACCATTTTCGGTATAAGTAGATATCAGGAAAGAATTGAATATCGCAGAGATTATAAAATCTGGAAGGCTGTGACCTTGTCGTATTACTAAGCATAAAATGCGTCAGCTGCCTGCTACGTTGCTTATAGGTAGGAAAATTGAAAAACGCCGATTTGTTCGAAAATTTAAAATTAAATGAAAACTACCAGAGATTGATATTCACAGCCTTATACCATTAGAAATGTTATCAAAGCCTACGTTTAACCGATAAAAAAATTATGCATTCCCATTTGAAAAAATCAAGTTATCGCTGATCGAAGTTTCCTTAATTAATCGACCATTTCTCCAAGCATAAACGTAATTTAAATTTGACAGTCTCATCAAAGCTGACCCATTTTATGGTTAGTAATACGGCAAAGTCACAGCCTTGCAAATTTTATTATCTCTGCGATATTCAATTTTTTCCTGATATCTACTTATACCGAAAATAGTGATTTACACCTAAACGGTTCGCTTTAAGTTCCATGTATGATACATAAAGTCACAAAAATTTACCAGTGAATCTGAATATGCAATAATATACGGGGTATTCCATTTAAAAACATAACTTTGACACATTTAGTGCTTTTGGGACACCCTGTATAACATGAAAATATTTTTATAATGTAGCCTTTATGGGTCTCTATCCATCCGAAATTATTATTTTCTTTTTTATCAAATACTTTAGCCATAATGCTCCGTGTCGAATAACGTGAATAACCCTGTATAGTGCAGTTATGTTATTATGTAGACCTGAGTAATGATAATAGCCTAATTATCTATATAAAATATATATTATAATAATTCAGAAAGTGGTAGGAAATCAAAATTATCGCAAATACCAATTTGCAATACATAAAAACAAAATAATTTGATCTATTTATTGTATATTGACATCTGGTTATACACAGACAATATATGTATATGTTATTTTCACTACACTGGTAACCGCGCCAGCCCCCTAGCCAACCCAGCAAAAAATGCCGAAGGGGGATTAACATTGTTGGACTCGTCAAGCGTCTTGGAAAGGCATAGACATACCTTGTAGTGTCGGCACTCGGTAGGAGCACAAAAAATGTAAACAACTCATATATTTCTGCTAACAACCATCTCCGAGTAAGACTCTTGTTTAATTTTTTTGAACCGTTCAATGAGTTTAGCATTACAGCTTCTATTACTCAATTTCCATGCTATTGAGGTATGTTTAAATCTGACGTTTCTTACATGATATTTATGTCAGATTCAGATGGTCTTCTGTGTAAGTGTAGGTATATTTATTCTTTAATATTACGTTTATTAAGGATTTAATAAGATTTGGAATGTCCTATATGTATAAGCTATAGATCTCAAGCAATTAATATAAGTAATTATCGTAAACAGTAAGTATGATAGACATTTCATACTTATCTCATGGCATAAGTATCAGATGTAAACGCACCTTCACGCACACGTATATTGGTTTGTATATTATTATTTTCCTACATCAGTATCATGTACGGATGATAGTTACTAAATAGACGTTTTGACGTGTATTTAAAATCTGTTTGTATGTTGGTTATAAGAGGGTAAGGGTTAAGTTGATCATTGCAGTTTATCTGTACGTACAGTACAGCTTCAATTTAGTCAAAAAGTAGCTTAGAAAAGATTTTCTTTAGTTTTTTCAGAGAGGTGTAAAAATTTTAAAATAATAAACGCTCGCACCAGGATGCCGTTGAAATAAAAGCGTGAAGACATTCTTGTACCAATTACAGCAAAATAATTTTTAATATAGCGCAAGTGACGAGCGCTTCTAGGAACTCTTTTTTCTCGACATTATTCATTTCTAATAAGAGCGACGCTCTTCCAGAAATTTACGTAAGGCTTTTGAAGCCGTATCGAGTAATAATGATGGCATTCTAAGTAAAAGGGGAAGTTATTAATTATGTTCGTTATACGCGTTTTAAATTGGAGGCAAAGATAACAAAGTTACAGTTATACAGTACTAAACCTATTTTGCTTTGGTTTCCACTTAATGAAGCTTTTGGTAGAGGTTTTGATAAAATATTAACTACAGAAACTCGTTTTCTGTCGAATTCAGTGGGAGCGACATCACAAAGTAATCGAATTTGCCTGTGCGTGATTTTATCTTGGGCAGCTTTAAGACAACATACAGGGTGTCCCACGACGATTAAGACAAACAATATATCGGAACTGGACAGTAGTAGAGAATTCTAATTTTGGGGATATAAATTAGAGCAAATGCTGTGTCTTTTCTTATTATTGTGTTACCCAAAGAGGTATTTCTTCTTGGTCACGTGACGTTCGATACAAAATTATTAATGGGACACCCTGTATATTAGTGCCTTTCTGTGTTCCTCCCGATAAAACAATTCCAACAAACTGCACACTTGGGGTCTGAAGTGATTCGTTCAAGAGCTACATGTACTTGAAGGGTTGTACCACTACCATTATGAAATACTATCAAAATAATTCAACTGTAGGGGTACATGTTATAATTTTAGTACCTGCAGCTCTTGAATGAATCACCTTAGACCCTAAGTGTGATAGTTTGCTGGCGATTATTTGGTTGCAAGGGATCTTAGACTAAAGCTTCATGCTATGGAAAAATAATAAACTGGTATCAGCGTAATGTGTGGGAAGTAGTGAGTCAATCAACTTGACTTCATTTTTTAGTTTAGGATGATGAGATAAACTTATTAAGTTATTGTGTTGTCATCGTGAGACAAACTCATTGAACTATTGTATTATCACAGTCTCTTGATAAATGTAGAAATTTGACTTTAAACTATTTACATATTTGAAGTGAATCAAAATCTAGTCCAAAGAAGTCGGTTACAAACAAACATACAAACATATGTGAAGCTAATAAAAGCCTGTTAAAAGGCACTGGGACTACCTGTCGTAATTTGTTCTCGGTATTTTCGTTACACAGGTTATTAAAGTAATCTAAAACTCACCTTCCGCTACAACTCCCACGGCGATGCAGGATAACCCGGCAGATATCAAAGAAAAAAACATCATCCATCTTCTGCCGATTTTTTCATTTCCATAGTAATATATTATGTAACCGGGCACCTCCACCATTACTGCAAAGATGAAGCTCAGGTAGACGTTCTCGGACATTGCCGTCTGAAAGGTAAAGCGGGTCTTACACTGTGATAATTGTTTTAAGGAGAATTTACAGACATGGTTTTAGCGGCGCTAATCGTCGCGCCGGTGTTGTACTTATGTGCCAGTGAAGGTTTACGCTGTATGTAATAGAAATGTTTGGCCCTCCAGTTCTATTTTGTTATAGACTGTAGTATGTCCACCGAAATGGTACCAAACGGGAAGGTCATGTGTGGGTTATACCTTGAATTAGTCGTCGGCCTACTTTGGGTGCCTCTGCACAACGACCTTATAATGACAAAACATTTTTTAATATTGTTTTAGGTTGTGTTATATCTTTTGCTTCATTGCCATGCTTGTACCTTATTCCAAAAAACACACTTTCAAAGTTCGTCCCTGAATTTTGTGAAGCTTTTATGATGCGCTAGAGAAAAAATTGATTACCTGGGCTCCCTGCCACTTCTTTTTAGTCATATTAACAAAAAAATAAAATTTACAAAGGTTAGTAGCTCCACAGAAACGAAAATCAAACTAAAAACTGGCAAGCCGACCTATACGTACTTGTTCAGATACGCAAATTGAAGCAATATTCTGTTTTTCCGTCGGTTTGTGTCAGTGATTTCAGAAGGATACAGACTTTTTCGGTCTATGCATGAAAATGCTCAAGTTGTATGAAAGTAGCTGTTTACACGTGCTAATTTAATGTTTTGCATTGTAAACCCGCCTTTATACTACGGTTTATCGAAGATGCACACATCAATGTCATTTCATAATAATATGTATATAGGACATAAAAAATGTCATGATGAAAGGGGGACACTCCAGAATATTGACGTCCGAAAGATAAAACGTGTTTTACACTGTACAATTCTTTTATACTACGATTTGTCGAGAATGCATACATCAATGTCATTTTGATTCAGGGTAGCCCTTGAACTACTTCATCGCATTTATTTATTGGAACTAATTATTACTTCAGTTGAAAAATCATACTCTACAGATCAAAAACACACAAAAATAGGTTTCTGACTTATTTTTAAAAGAATTGAATATATCAATTTTTATGAATTCTTGAAAATATTACAAAATCAATAATATACAAAAGCAGAGATCCTTAGGGCCTAAGTTTATTAATAAAATAGCTTCCAAATGGGCTTATCTATACGTCCACGTGGTTAGGCTAACCCACCAAGTGACATGAACGATAAATTTAGTATCTGATATATCCCTTGATAGCTATTTTTTGTATTATGTATCTACTAAGCTGACTTTACTCACACTATAAGACACAATCTTTGCACAGGGTGACCTATTAAGAATGGACGCTGGCAATATCTCGGTAACCGTAAATCATATAATTTCGAACAAAAAATATTATTAGGTAAATCGGCTAAGAGAAATTGCTGTTTTCAAGTCCCCAAGTGACCGCTAGGGGGCGTAACTGTTGCTATCAAGCGGAAAAACGACGGAGGCTATACCCCTATATATGACACCAATTGTTTCTGAAAGCCACAGCACACTTGTCATAATACTGGTTTTTTATCTCCGTCTTGAAAATAGCTAAACAGTTGGATCTTGCGCTGACTTTTTAAGAATGTCATCCTCTATCTATCTGTGTTACAACATGTATAGCATATCATTTAAGATTTTCATAATAATGAGTAATAGTTGTTTTGATATCAAATACCGCCCTGTAGCTACTAAGTCAAGATAAACTTGGATAATTTTTATCTAACAGATTATTAAGTGAAAGCAACTCTTTGAAACGAGGCCCGGCTTGTTCAGTTCTGTTAACTTATACCAAATTTATTGCCATTTAAATAAAAAGATTTTTGACACCCACACCTTACAATTAAAATATACCTTTATTTGCATATTTTTGAAAAAAAGTCGTTTGTACGGCATTTCTGCGCCCTTTAGCGGCTACTTGCGGGACTTGTAAATAATTTCTAGTGATTTCTCTTAGCCGATTTAACTAATAGTTTTGGCGAAGTTATACGATTAACGTTTACCGAGATAGTGCCGGCGTCCATTATTGATAGGCCACCCTGTACGCTCCAAAAGCTCATATATCATATAGAATTTTTCCTCTAAATTCCTAGATTTTTTCTGCAACTCTTATATTCTAAAATGGAGGGTAAACAGATGACTACTACCACTAACCGAGTGTATGGTCAATCCAAAATAGAGAAACGTACAGCAGATCCAGGTGAAGGAACAGTGCACCATCCTGACAAACAGCGTCCTGTTCCTGATCGAGTCAAAAAATCCACTCTTCCCAGCTGGATCAACACCAGTCCTGACGCCCAGAAGGCTTATGCTGGAGAACATTATCTCGCGGTTGTTCTCCGACGCAATCTGCGATATCACTTTCTTGGCCTCTTTGGTGTTGCTCTTAGACAGCAGCCATCTGAGTGACTCCGGGATGGCCCAGATGAATAAGATGGAGATGAAGCCTGGAGTGTAGAGGATCCGTAGCATGATCCTCCAGGATGGGCTGAACCAGGCTGCCAAGCCCACCAGAACGCTGCCGAAAGCGTATATGCAGCTGAGAGCGAAGTTACCTAGGGTTCGGTGTTTGGATTCCAACATTTCCATGGCTGGAATGAAAGATGACGTCAGTTTTATTGCAAGCATGCCAATTTCGTGAATGATTCGTTACAATGTAACAACTCTGGATTCAAACTGACAGGTATAAATTACACCTGAAATTACAAGTGATGAGTTGGAAAACTAACTTGACCGTTTTGAATTATCACTTGACGCTTTATAAACTACAGCTGGAAAAGGTGTAGTACTGGTGGATCCATTTTCGAAAACACCAAATACTTATGTTTCGTTTTTTACTTCCCACACCGCTGCATGGATTGTGATGAAATTTGGGCAGCGTTATGCTGTGGGGTCGTAGTAGGTAAATTTTGAAAATCTTTATACGGGGGGCGGAGTAATTAGCAAAAAACGAAAAATTTCAAATATGCCTCAAACTTCGTTTTTAGGCGTTTTAGGGGTTCCTGATCATTTTCTACTTTTTCTTGGGTCGGGGTGAATTTGGGGTGGTTGGGGTGGCGGGTTGGAATACTGAAAAAATTGTTGTATTCGTAATGGGCTGTCCATTGATACGTGAATGAAAAACCTAGCGGCATGATACACTTTTTTAGGTCCATCCGAACGTTGCATGCTTATTATAGAAACCACAGGACTTGTGATTTATACATATGAGTATTGTTTTGAATTGATTTTAATGAAATTTTGACACAGTATTGCTACTACAGCGAGGATGGAAAACGCGTATGTTTTGGAAAAATAGTGTCAGTGGCGGCGCAGCAACAATAAAAAAAACTAAAAATATAAAAACAGCTCAACTTTGTTTTTAGCCATTTTACGGGTTCCTGATCATTTTCAATATTTCTTGGGTTGGGGGTGGAGGTTGTAAAACTGAAAAATTTATTGTATTCATAATAGTCTGTCCATTGACCTGTAGAAGAAATACCTAGCGGCATATTACACTTTTTTAGGTCCATCCGAACATTGGCGTGCCTATTACAGAAACCAATTTTGTGATCTGTACATACGAGTTTTGCTTTATTTCGTTCTCTGTATATTGCGTAAAGCGAACATTATTGAATTGATTTTAATGAAATTTTGACACAGAATTCATTACCGCAGCAAGAATGTAAAATGACTCTGTTTTTTAGAAACCGTGTCAGTGGCGGCGCAGCAATAATCAAAAACCAAAAATATAAAATCAACTCAAACTTCGTCTTTAGACGGGTCGGAGGCTCTTGATCGTTTCGCATCGTCCAGTTGAAGTATGCAGAAAAAACTGTCGCATCGTAGTTCCTAAGGACGGAGACGCAAGAAACTATTTACAACGGTTTTTGTGTTGGATGCTGTTTTTGCGGACGGGTGGGCGATGATTTAGGTGCAAGGGGATTTCAGACTATAGCTTCATGCAATGGCAAAAAATAAAATGGTATCATCATTATGTGTGGGAAGTACTGAGTCAATCAACTTGACACCATTTTTTACTACAGTGCTACCGTACAAATTTCATCAGTATCAAGTAACATTTTCGTAGGAGAACAGTGGTTTTTTATTGTTGCTCTACCGCCACTGGGCACATTTTTGAAAGCTACAAAGCTCTTTCGTCTTTGTCATACTGGGTCACACACTGTAAATATTTCATTAATATTGCTTCAATACTTTCCAAGTTATAAAGAGGCCATGGATTTCCTGACCGAAGACAGATAGCAGATAGACGTCAAATAGGCCAACGGAAGTATGTGACATAGCTGTCATAAAATTTGCAACTTTTCAATTTTAATTACTATACTTAGTTTCTTCTACCTGAACGAGTTTTTATTTATTCTTTATGGCCTGCTTGGTTGCTTATGCTTAGGAAAATTGAAAAACACTGATTTGGCCAAAAACTTGAAATAAAATGAAAACTAGAAAAGATTGATATTGAGGATCCTATATAGTTAGAAAGGTAATCAAATTTTACATTTTCTCCTATAAACAAAAATAGGCATTCCTATTTGAAAAAACCAAGTTACCTTTGATTGAAGTTTCCTTACTTAATCTACTGATTTCTCCAAGTACAAAAAGAATTCAAATTTAACCGTCTCACCTAAGGTGATGCATTTCATGCTTAGTTGCACTGCAGTCACGGCCTTCTAAGTTTTATAGTCGCAGCGATATTCAATTTTTTTTCTGATACCTACTTATACCAAAAATGGTCATTTACACCTAAACGGTTGGTTTAAGTTCCATATATGATACATAAAATCACACTAGAATTCACCAAGGAGTCCAAATACGCAGAACCATATAGAGGATTCTATTAAAAAAATGTAAATTTGATATGAATCACCCTATACAGGCGTCAAAATTTAAGTGAAAGTATTTTAACCTTATAGCCCTTAATGCTCCCTATCATGTTCAAGTGACAGATTTTTGAAATATGTTTTAGTACGCCCACAATCTTCCGTCGACTTACTATTGACGCGCACTGTATAATGTGTAATAAAGTTTTGTATTCTTTTGGTACTTGTAATATTTTTAGCGACACTCGGCATGGCTTTCTGAAGGGCAGGTCAACCCAAACAGTAATATTCCATTTCACAAAAAAATAGACCTACCAGAAAAAGATTGGCTAGCTTTGGGCCTATGTTTAGACCTATCTAAGTCGGACAGAGAGCTTTTAATGAAAAAACTTGAAAGATATGGTATACAAGCCAATATAAAAAAATGGTTTGAATCCGATCTCCCACAAAGAAAACAGAGGGTACAAATGATTAAAAGGCAGATAAAACTTGAATCAGACTATCCATATCCATATACAGGGGACAGTATTTTATCCCACCTAAGAGGGAGTCCAAGCATTTGGCATGCTGGATTCTGATTCTCGTTGGACTTGTCATGCTTCCTGTGGAAGTACAAACAAAGTCAAGCAGGTGTTGAAGTATGCAGCATCGCGCGATACTGCTCTTGGGCACTCTCTGTCCATTCAAAATCAAAGCCAATCAGTTATCTTGCGCTTCGGAATGTTGGCTACAAGATCATGGTTTGACCTGCAGAGGCTTAGTACTGGGATGCAACAGGCCAGAGTAGACCTGATGGTACTTGTTGTGAGCCTCATTGGTTGAGTTGGGTATCACTATTTATCCAAGCTGCAGCACGATTTTCAGCAGTAGAGTACTCCAGCCCTAGAGGTGAAAATCGCAGAGTGGCAGCTCTAACACCCCATGATGTGCCGCAGAGATAATATAGAAATAAAAATATTGTAATGGAAAGTTTGTTTGACTCAAGACCATGATAAAATTTAATGCTTCAAGACTCAGTACTGTGCGCTTTAAAACAAAAGGTACCTAAGTGGGCACCCGTTTGTAATGAACAATCAGGCGCTGACAAGACGTCACTCTTTCAAGCTTCTAGGTATCCACATCACAAAAAAAAGCATCATCGGCTGCCGGGAAAAAGCTCGGATACCTGTTCTGAGCCAGAAAACACTTTAACCATCTTTCCACCGTCTCACGCTGTATAAAGCCCAGACCTGGGCTACCCTACCCTGTCTATACTTGATGCGGTCCAGACAAGGGCAGATCGATTGATCAGTAATCTAAACTTAACGCGACACCTCCAGCCTCTGACGTGCGGTTTGTGATCTCTCACTTTTCTGCCGGTATTCGTAGGAATCTGCCCCTCTGAGCTGTTATTTATGATTCTGCCGCTTGTCAAGCATATTAGATGCTCCCTCGGGACTGCTACATCTCATTCCAGGGTGGTCGTTCTTCATACATCAAGAACCGAAAGATACGACCGCACCTATCTTCGAGATCTGCCCAGACCTTGAAATAGAATGCCAGGAAATGCATTTACTAAGCCTACGGCTGTTGACCTATTCAGGTCTCCTGTCAACAAATTTCCCCTAACATAACATTTTCATAGCAGCCGCGGTGCTCTGGTATTCAGGCTTTGCCTGCACGGTCTGCTTAGTCATAAACTACTATATTTTTGGTGACCCTGGAAAGAATTATAAACTGGGAAGAAACAAGTGTATTTGAGACCTCAACCGAGTTCAATTTCAATAAAAGCATTTTTAGTTCAAAAAATAACAGAACAAGTTTGGAATTAATGAGAAAAAAACCAATTTTGCAATGAAAGTTTTAAATTACGAAATTTTATCCGTATCTTTTCAATTACATGATAACTACATATTCTTACGGTTTTCGCTAGACTATTCATTTGGTATCGTTTCCGTTTCTCTAGATTCTTATAAAAAATAGTCACGTCATTGCATTTTATTTTTGGGGGTTTTCGGTTATTATATCAAAAAGCACGCTCTACCGGTATGACATATTGGAATTGATGGAATAAAAAATGTTTTTGCCAATTCGACCAGGTTTGTTGAAATTTGTTCAGTGGTTCACTATTTTTATTTTATTTCTAATTTTTTATAATTTTGCTACCCGCGCCAGTAGGTAATTACTTTTGTAAATCAAATCCTATACCAACCGTCAAGGAAGACTTGCATTATTACGAGGGGTGGACTGAATCAATTTACTCTAATAATACATGGGTTGCGGGTGTAAACAGCAAACATTTCTGCATCTATTAATTGAACTAAGCTCTCGAGGGCTCGTGATATGCGAAAAGCTTAACCGAAATCTAGCCTCCTCTTTCCGCGCGGCACAGTAAACTCCCGAAGTTTCAACCCAAGATTCATTCAGCGGTGGGCGATGCAAAGCACCCGTAAAGTTCAGGATTGTTCAAAGTTGTCTGAAAATCTTGTTTTAATGCAATGCAAGTGCACTAAACGTAAATTCCATGCAAAGTCTTCTTACGCTGGGCATACAGAACGTTAAACTGCTGAATATATTGCAGCATTTGTTAGCGGACTCCTTGAAGTGCGGTCATTGGTTGCTATTGCCCTTATCTGTTTGTTATCTATGTAGCGGTCCTGTTTGCAAAATCCCACGTTTTGCCACAATTTAGTGGCAGACGCTGCATCTAGCATTGGTCTCTTGGTCTGATAGGATCTCAAATGTGGAACTACGACGGGGAATCCAGAAAGAGGAAGAAATAATTAACACCCTCAAAAGGAAAAGGTAGAGTACCTCGGTCATGTTATAAGGGGACCCAAAATTGTAGTACCTACTACAAAACAGTATGGAAGGGAACATCAAGGGCAAGGCAAGCCAAGGAACACGAAGAACCTCTTGGCTGAAAAACTTGAGGGATTGTTTTGGAATGACATCAAATCAATTGTTTAGAACAGCTGCAAATAAAGTAAGGATTGCCATAATAGTGTCCAACCTCCGCTCCACTGGGAAATGGAACTTGAAGAAGAAGCGTTAGGACCTGGCCATATCTCCACGTCACGACGTCGTCAACGTGGAACGGTGCGGTGTCGCTGCAGGGTACGTTGCCACGACGTGCTGGTGACGATACGGCAACGTCGCCGTGGAAGAATAGCTGTCTCTTTCTAGATATGGACCGCACAATACGTATTCTGCATCTGCTATTGTTAAAAAGACGGAGAGAGAGGTTAATAAAAATATGTGAAAAGACAATACTGGGTGTGTACCTCTATCTTTCAATTATGAATAGTGCCTTCTGTTTTTAAGTTTTTGTCATTGAAATCGTCTCTTGTCTTGTCCCAAAGCACTGGACGTTCTTCAACAAGCGAAATCAATAGATCGCAATCTATGTCCTCCGACATCTTCTATTGACAACTAATCGCTATGCCAATAGAACATTAACTGAGCGAGTGCATCTTAACCAATAGAACTAGCCACACGTCGGCGACGACGTTAGACGTGGCGTTCCACGGTGACGTTGCCGTACAGTCACTAGCACATCGTGGCAACGGTACCCTGCTGCGACACCGAACCGTTCCACGTTGACGACGTCGTGACGTAGAGATGTGGCTAGGCCCTTAGGTGAAGAAGGTTCACACACTTCGCCCTCAGTCCCAGTACTGCAAAATGTCGGCAAATTTTAGCTCGCATTTAATATACAAGGTAGAAGTATATACGCGATTGTCAAGATTGGATCTGGGGTGCAAAATCTCCAATACAACGACCAGAGAAGAGACATACGGGCAAAGCCATGAGTTAAAAAGAGACGCCCAACCCCTGATACATCCTTCATTCTCACTACATTCACAGCCAGGCGCAGTAAGAAAGCAGTTCGGTGGAGCACATTAGTGTCTTACACAAAGCGAGTATCGTATGTTGCCAGGTTTATAAGTACGTGTTAGGAATCATAATTATATTCTGCTACATGACTATCACCCTATATAGTCGAACGCTTGCCTTTTCAGTCGGCTAACAATAAACCATCCGAATGAAGAAATAAATACCACAACAAATAGATATTCATTCCGTGACAAAGATTGTAGGATTTCGGATGTAATCAACTGTTCTTGCAATCACCAGTGTATTATTGGGGAGATCCCTAACACCTAACATATGACTGTAGCCAGCTGTTGTCATGAAAATCGCCATAGTTACTTTGCATGAATTAAAAAAGACTTATGACGACACGCCAAGATCTATTACGTCACAGCTTTGGCGCGAAATTTTATATTTGAACTTTGGAAGGTGTTTTAAACCACTTCGCGTTGACAGAAAAAATAAAAAATGTTGGTACAGGATTTTTCTTCTTCATAGTCGAATACGTATTGCGGCGTGGGGCGCGGTAAACGGAAGCAATATAAACGCAATAAAAATTACACAAAAACTTATAATAAAAATATAGTTAAATTTGCATATCCCAAACAGATAGATAGATATATATTGGCCAATAAATCAAACTTGGCAAAACACAAACATAAATGTGACATAAGACAAAATCTAATGTTGAACCTAAAGCAAAAAAATACATTGTCACAAAGTCATACATTTCTTGCCCCAAGACTGTACAATGAGATGCCAAATAGCATAAAATGTCTAGTGCCTGCGAATTAATTAAGAATTGTTGAAAGACATTGGTAGTAAGTTATAATGGCATGAAAATTCAACTTGTTGACATATTATGTAATATTACTACTGATATGTATGGAATTAAATATAAATATTCCTCAATTTGACTTTATTTGTTGCTTTTATTTTATAATAATTACCCTATACCCAAGCAAAGCTTTTATCTTTTTTAGGTACTTGCTGTTTATTGCATTGTATACTGCCCGTGTGGGAGCGGGTTAGAATATCTCCCATCGTATATCCTGCGTGTCGTAAAAAACGACTAAAAGGAACCGAACTTTTGTCGATATAAGCAGTAACCTCTTCTCAACCAACAGCTTTGGGTGGACGAGTTGAGAAGAGTCAGGACACCTTCTTGTCCTTGGGGTGAGAAATTGCCCCTAAAGGCGGACGAACCAGTAGATACCATCTGGTCACCGGCATGAGGATGCAGAAAGCAAATGAAAAACTACTGCATTAAAGATCTTAAAGATATCTAAAGAGAAACTCGTAAAATGGGCGAATGCATTTTACGAGTTCACAACATGTCTGTTAAGACATTGTGACTATGATGATGATGACATATTTTTATATTTACAATAAACGCTATCACTATTACAATACCAATATTTCGTCATGCATTTTTTCATTTGAAAATACCCCATTACTTTGCCGCCGGTCAATGGATGGTTGGATGAATGAAGGTATATAGATGAACACCATTGCCTGATTTTAATTGGCTTGCGTTAACGAGGCACGTGTCGGGTTTAAAAAAAAATCGGTTTGGCGAGTGATTAGCCTCTGCAGTATTTGAGGTTGGTGCTCCAAAGGATTCATCGTCACATTATCTGAATTTGATAATTCAATGCAAATTCAAATAATTCAGTACGGTTGGCCACGCAAAGATATCCAGGCTGGCAGAGGAAGCATTGCCTATCTCTGCCTACAGGATTGTCTGTTGAATAAATTCCCAGTATCGAGGAGTGGAAAAGAGGAAAATTCAGTTTCCCGAAGAGACATTGGTATGCTACACCGACGAGAGCCGTCGGTGTAGCATACCTCAGGGCCTCAGGAGTACGGGAGAGTTACACTTTAGGCACGAACACCATGGTTTTCGAAGCAGAAGTATATGCAATACTCTCTAATGCATGCAATGAGGAGGTGAGAAAGGGCACGGGGCAGAAGGTTTACATCTGCACTAATAGTCAGGCGACACTGAAAGCCATCTGTGGGCTTAGAATCAGGGCACTCCTAGTTCAGGAGTTGGTGGCCGCCAACTGGAAGAGCTGGCAAAGCTGAAGGAGGTTACAATAATGTGGGTCACGGATCACACGGCAATTCCTGCTAATGGGGAAGCCGGTAGGCTGGCCAGACTCGACACCGGGAGACCGTTTTTTTGGCCCGGAGTCCGTTATAGGATTAAGTAGGCAGCAGATAACGTTAGCCCTCAAAAAGTGGATAAACGATTCCATAGATTAATAGTAGAGGCAAAGTAAGTGACACAAGCATGCCAAAGATTTTATAGCCGGGTTGTATACATCTAGATGAGCATGGCTACGAAACCAAGGCAGATGGGCAATCAAAGACCTCGTGGGTGTACTGACAGGGCAATGCAGGCTCAGACGGCATCTATCACTACTAGAAATTAAAGATGACTATATTATATGGGCTGTGGAGAGGCCGATGAAACGGCCTACCGGAATGTGAGTTGCTACGAGGGCTGAGATACGAAATCTTTGGATTCGATATGCTTCATCCAGAGGAATTACCCTCCCTAAGCTGAGTCAACATACTGGCCTTTCTTACAAGATCGGGGAGATTCGGCAAGGAGGGGGAGGCGGCAGTGATAGCTAAGGTGTTATATTCGAGGATGCCAAAAAGGGCTTTTGGTACAATTATCGTTTATCGGTGTTGCTATTTAGGTACACTTGAATCAAATTCCTTAAGAAATCAAAATGTTTCGCCTTAAAGTCTGCTAAATTCAGTATGTAAATATTTATAAAAAAGTTTTGAACAACCATAAAATAAGCCTGGGGCTAGCTGATTTGGTCCCGCATATTTGCGAAAATATGCGGGGTGTTTAAAGACGGCTGGAAGACACTGTACGAAAAGACTGTATCTAAAAAAGTCATATAAAGTAGTCCTATTTTCAACTGTTTCAGAGATATTTCATTTTAATTTACTTTTTGATTTTCAACACCTCGACGCGAGCTTGCTAAATTTACGGCCCACAATTTTCATGCAGCAAAATACCAAATACACATTATGAAAGAGCATGGAATTTCCTATCAGAAGGTGCTTTTATAATATTGTAGCATCAGCTGATAATAGGATTACAGGAATTTAAAGTGACAAAAGAATCTTTCGCATGGTTTGTTGCTGATGCTTTGCGTGAATGTTTGTAGGCTTAAATCCAAATAACAGACAAAATATCTGGAAACAAAATTTTACAGGGCCGTTTTTTGGGACTAAATACCCTTTACTTGTGGATTTTTCTGTATTTTGCCGAAATTTTGGCCTCAAACTTTCGGGCATGCATTCGCAAAAATTATCAAGCACAAACCAGCAGAAGCAGTTATTCGAAACTTCAAATTCTTGTTATACGATTCTCGGACGACGCTACTACAGTGCTACGAAAGTGCTGTTCGGCAAATTTGATCTTTTCACACACTCTGTATTATGTATTTTGCTGCATAATATCGGGCGGACGTAGATTTACCAACCATACGCCGAAATCGCTAGAAATCAAGTAATGAAGGGAAATCAAATATCTCTGAAATAGTTGAAAATTGGAAACTATTTTATATGACGTTTTTTGTTGAAAATGAGTCTTCTCATAAAGCATCTTCCACTCGTCGTAGGCCCCCCTGTATATTATAATAATCCTATTCACCAGTAGAATCAAACCATAATTACAGGTCACAAATCACAGCAATGGGATTATAAACTCGCTTGGACGTCACTAGCAGGAAGTATGAATATTAATTATTGGAAAATGATAATTAAAAAATAATTCATATAAAAACTCTTTTTCAACTTTATGCGAATAGGTAAAGTGAATTATGAACAAGCGGATATATAAATTGATTGATATTGTTCATACCATGAGATAAAATATCGATACTCTGTACCGCCATGAAATATATCAAGAGGGCTATTATTCCAGATGAAATTAAATTTTGTAATTTTTTGTCTGTACAATTAGTATAAATACAGCGATCGGCTGACGCTATTGGTATAATTAATATAACAGGTGAAATCTGTTCAATAGATTGATACGAGGTGGATGCAAAAAACAGATCGCCTTCTAATGTAAATACGTATTGTTTAGGAACTAAAAATACGCTTTTAAAAGGCTCAGAACAACAGTCTGATTCGTCGTCTGGAAAACCGCAAAGCTTCCGGTGGGGATGGTGTCTCCAAATAAGGTACTCAAACTCTTGCCGAGAAAGCACATAGTCGCCATATGCAACATTATCAATGCTTGCATACGGCTTAGCTACTTTCCAGATGTCTGGAAGAAAGCCATTGCCATTTTTGTTCCAAAAAAGGGCAAAGCGCTCAACACCCCGATGGTTCTCTTGGTTCGAGAGAGCTCCCGTCTTGAGGCCAACAACATAATCCCGAATTCCCAATTCGGTTTCAGACAGGGCCATGGCACCGGCCACCAACTCCTTCGGGTGACAGAGCATATAGCTGACTCTCTGAACAAGAGACTTCACACGGAAATGGTCCTCTTCGACATCCGTCAGGCCTTCGTCCGTGTATGGCACGAAGGTCTCGTCCATAAGCTGACTAACAAATTCCCCCTACTTCAAACAACTCAAAATTCTATTTCAAAAATAATGTTTAAGAAAAATAGACTCTACCCAACCTCACAGCTTTACCATGAACTGCAGCAATATGTCTATCAATGTTTAATCTGGTCGTATAGAAACAGCATGAAACTTTCACACAAAAGTCATTTATCAACAACAACAACAAGGTTTGTCGCAAACATGAATGTAACAGTACCATTTTACAAAAAAAAAACAGTAACACAAAGATCATTTTTCTTTTTCGGCCCGTACTTATATAACTCTATTCCTTTAAATATTAAACAGATTCCCAGCTACCAAAGATTTAAGAATTTAGTAAAAATATATATAATGTGCAATAATAAATAAATAAATTTATTAAAATACTAAATATAGCAAAAAATACTTGAACAATAAAGTTTATAATCCTAGTTTAGTTTAAAAAAATATAAGTATAATCAATAGCCATTTCCTTATACCATCCATGATTTCCTTCTGTGAATAAAATTTATCTATTATTTCATTAATCTAACAAATTATTGTTTTTCTTTCCTGCCTATGTTTATTTTATTTTATTATTATTATTATTATTTTTTTGTCGGTACAAGCCATGTTAACTGAACGTATGTACAATTACGAAGACGGCAGAAGGAGCTCACAGCAACACAGGCAACACTTGCCTAGGCAGAGCTTCTTCTAACCATCTTCTTCTAGTGATAAGGTATATCAATGTACAAAGTTTGTACCTAATGGAAATAAATAAATAAAATAAACCTCTTTCGGACTAGCGCCCCATTTCTGCTGGCATCCCCCAAGGAGGTAAATTGCCCCTCCCCCCCCCCTTTTCAACATATTCTGTCACGACATCCCTCACCATCGTAACATCATAACCAGTACGCTGATGACATTGCGTTGCTGCGTTCTTCAAACCAAATCTCCAACTGCACAGCGCTACTTAATTCCCACCTCAAATCCGTTACCGATTGGAACTGGAAAAGGAGACTTGACACCAACGTCAAGAAATCGGACAGCTTTTTCTTTTCTCGTAGAAGAAGCACCCCATCTCCCGTCCTTGTGAATGCTCAACGGCTCAAGTGGAGCAATCACACACAATATCTAGGTGTCACTTTCCACAGACACCTATCTGGTCTCGCCATATCAGGCAAACGCAAAATAAAGCTTCATGTAGCCTTCATCGCCCTCAAACCTTACTTCGACAATAAAAAATGGAGTCAAGTTGATTGACTCGGTACTTCCCACACATAACAGTTGCAACCAAATCATCGCCCGCCTGTCGTCAAAAAACATCCAACACAAAAACTAGTAAATAGATTCCAAAATCTCTCCGTAGGAACTAAAACGACACAATTTAGCTTCAACTGGACGAAACGAAACAATCAGGAACCCCCAAATTGCTTAAAAACGAAGTTTCAGCTATTTTTATATTTTTAGTTTTTATTACTATTCCTCCGCTGCACTGACACGATTTTTGAAAACCATACGCATTTTTCATCCTTGCCGCGGTAATAATACTATGTCTAAATTTCATTAAAATTAATTCCATAATTTCCATGTTACTAAATTCAGGACGATCTAAAGCAATACCTACTCCCACCAATACCAAGTCCCTTGATTTCTGTAATAGACAAGGCAATGTTCGGATGGACCTAACAAACGTGTATCATGCCGCTAGGTCTTTCTTTCACAGGTCAATGGACACTATTATGAATGGAATAAATTTTTGAGTTTTACAACCACCCACCCCCTAACCACCCCAATTTCACCCCTACCATTATTGCTGCGCCGCCACTGACACGATTTTTCAAAAACATACGCGTTTTCCATCCTCTTGTGGCAGTAATACTGTGTCAAAATTTCAATAAAATCCATTCGATATGCGTTACGCAATAAAGAACGATCTAAAACAACACTCGAATGTATACATCACAAATTCTAAGTCTCTTGGTTTCTATTATAAGCAAGACAATGTTCGGATGGACCTAAAAAATTGTATTATGCCGCTAGGTCTTTCATTCACAGGTCATTGGACAGCCCATTATGAATACAACAAATTTTTCAGTTTACAACCCCTCACCCTCCAACCACTCCAAATTCACCCCCACCCAAAAAAAAGTTGAAAATAATCAGGAACCCCTAAAACGCCTAAAAACGAAGTTTGAGGAATATTTGAAATTTTTCGTTTTTTGCTAATTACTCCAGCCCGCGTAAAACGACTTCCAAAATTATCAGAACATTACCTGTTACGACACCACAACATATCGCTGCCCAGATTTCATCACAATCCATGCAGCGGTTACTGAGATTACGACGTTAGAAAAACGCCAACAGACAGACCGACAGACAGACAGATAGACAGACAGACGGACAGACAGACCGACGGAAATGAGTGACGTGGATTTTCGTTAGCAGACATCATAAAACGCCCAAAAAGCGTATTATCTCAAAATCGAAAAGTTTCGCGATCACAATACTCCTCTCACCTATCGGTGTGGGAAGTAAATAATGTTATCAACAGAACCAAACTCCGCGCTTTTTCCGCAATAATAAAAAGCATATGTACATACGCATTCACGGCGCATTCATGAGACTCCTGAAGTCTTCCCTGAAAATTCCCTGGTACATAAGAAATAATCAAATTCTCAAGGAGATTCCCATCACCTCTCCGGCACAGGCTGCTCCTCAATTCGCAGCTAACCTCCATAAGACAGTCAGAAACCATCCAAATCCTGCTGTCTCATCCCTTATAAGGTTCTGCCCAAAGGCCTACGATAGGGTCAAGCGGCCTTGTCACCTGCTAAACTAGTCGTGATTAGCAGATAAGTCTAAAACCCGCTTGTAAACCCCGGCTAAGGCCAACCTCCAGTCCCGCTTATGCGTAAAAGTTCTCTCGGTTTCCTCAAGACCGAGAGAGCCTCACAAAATCCCAACGTGTCTGTCACACACCCTTCACACCTGAACCTCTCACGGGAGTTTTAGTTGGTATGCGCCAGCAGGCTTCCCCTGCTGGTGAATCCAACACTACCCGCACTTCCATCGCGGATGTCTTTATGAAGATTTCTACTCCTGGTTCTTCAACCCCAAACAAAAAAAACACCAGCTGTCAGTATTTCGTAATTTGCCGAAGTGAAATAGCTTCTGAACATCTACTCGTGGTGGCGAAACCTCAAGCCTCAACGCTCAACGACGGCGGCGTAAAAACCCAAGAACTCGTGCCCTAGGTACGAATTTCCTCTCTGTGAACCCACATTTATACTGTTTCGGCTTAGTATTTGGTAGGACCTCGTATACAGAAATGGAATAATCATAATGGGTACACATTCCGATGCAAATATATAGGTTTAACCAATAAATTATGCATAATATCAATTGTTTTTCGATAGTATCGAAATACGCGATGGATATATGATAGCTAAAATATGACATTAGTTCTGCGGATTGCCAGATTATAGCAAAATTAATAAACAGGTCCACATCATGCCAGACTTTTAACTTTTCTACTTATCTCCCCAAGAGAAGAAGTAGCATAATATTGATTCATTTATAATTTAAAAGAATAAGGTTTTGGATGCTTTATGGTATCTGCACACTAAAAGCTATGCCAGTAATTTCCGTAGGTCTGTCTATCCAGTAATACTTGGCCCAGAATAAGTTATTTTCTAACAGTAGTTTGTTACTATAATAAAAACAAAAAATGTGGACATTGAACGAGGTTGACCTCGTTCTAGGAACTTCCCCGACTCAAGTGGTTAGTGTTCGTACATTTGAGTATTTCAATTTATTTAATTCGTTTGCCTCCGTTTCAGACAAAATTAATTAAAAACTATCCGGTTCTTTGACATTTGATCAAATAGCTACACAGTAAGTATCAGAAACTGAATAAACCTTCCTCTATACCCCTCTATAGTTTGAAGAATACTAATCTAGATTATAAGTTGCCATCATGAGAACAACTTGTTTTTACTTCCCTCACCGATAGGTGAGGGGAGTATTGTGATCGCGAAAATTTTCGATGTTGAGATAATACACTTTTTGGGCATTTCATGATGTCTACATAACGAAAATCCACGTCAGTCATTTCCGTCGGTCTGTCTGTCGGTCTGTCTGTCTCTCTGTCGGTCTGTCTGTCTGTCGGTCTGTCTGTACTCGTTTTTCTGTCCTCGTAATCTCAGTAACCGCTGCATGGATTATGATGAAATTTGGGCAGCGATATGCTGGGGGGTCGTAGTAGGTAATGTTCTTATAATTTTGAAAATCGGTGCAGGGGCGGCCGAGTAATTAGCAAAAAACAAAAAAAATTAAATATTCCTCAAACTTCGTTTTTAGGCGTTTTAGAGGTTCCTGATCATTTTTTACTTTTTTTTGAGTGGGGGTGAAATTGGGATGGTTGGGGGGTGGGGGGTTGTAAAATTGAAAAATTTGTTGCTTTCATAATAGACTGTCCACTGACCCATGAAGGAAGACCAGCAACATAAATAATTTTTTTAGGTCCATCCGAACATTGCCTTGCCTATTACAGAAACCAAAGGACTTTGAGCTTTTTCTGGTGTAAACATCCGAAAGTACCTATTGTTTTAGATCGTTCTATATTGTATAACGAGGAAACTGTAAAATTGATTTTAATGAAAGTTTGACACAGTATTACTACCATGGCGGGGATGGTAAACGCGTATAGTTTTTCTAAATCGTGCCAGTGGCGGCGCAGAAATAAAAAAACTAAAAGTTAAAAAGCCAATCAAACTTCGTTTTTAAGCTGATGATCGCTAATAAGCGTGAAACAGCTGTCTGCGTACTGGTGGATTGACGGAGGTATAGAGCAACCCTCTGGTGTAAACATACGAGAGTATTGCTTTAGATCCTTCTATATTGTGTTACAAGGAAACGGTTGAATTGATGTTAATGAAATTTTGACACAGTATTACTACCGTGGCTCGGATGGAAAACGCGTATGGTTTTTATAAATCGTGCCAGTGGCGGCGCAGAAATAATAAAAAAAATTAAAAATATAAAAACAGCTCAAACTTCGTTTTAAGCGTTTTAGAGGTTCCTGATCATTTTCTGCGTTTTTTTGGGTGGGGTGAAATTGGAGTGGTTAGGGGTGGGGGGTTGAAAAACTGAGAAATTTCTTGTATTCATAATAGGAATCACCTTGTTAGGTCCATCCGAACATTGCCTAGCGTATTACGGAAACTAAGGGACTTAGAATTTTCTGTATACGTACATACGAGTATTTATTGCTTTAGATCTTTTTGTATCTTGTAACGTATACACTATTAAATTGATTCTAATTAAATTTTGACACAGTATTATTATCGTGGTGAGGATGGAAAACGCGTATGTTTGTTAAATATCGTGTCAGTGGCAGCGTATATAGCAATAATGAAAACAACTCAAACTTTCGTTTTAGGCTGTCCATTGACCTCTGAAGGAAAGACTTAGCGGCATAAGACAATTTTAGGGGAGGGAAGGCTGCCGATGATTTGGTTGCAAGGGGATCTCAGACTAAAGCTTCATGTTATGGGAAAATAATAAGCTGATATCACAGTAATGTGTGGGAAGTACTGAGTCAATCAACTTGACTCCATTTTTTAATTTTAATTAATATTCAAAAACTCAATGCAACTCCATTCCATCCAAGTGTGGAGATCTATTTAAATTAGTTTTATACACTGTTACTTAATTTTTTTTTTTTTTTTTGGCTCTGTAGCACTATATCGTTCTCACATGTGTTGCTGCTGCCGCCACACAAAATCAATCAGTGGGTGTACACCCAGCAAAATGAGTTGATTTTTTCAAAAGACCCATATTTTTGCATTCGCATCCCTAAAGGGTGAATGTAGAAAGCCGGTTTGACATTTATAGGCTAGCTGTACTCGCCTAAAACCTGGTCAAGCGGTTTTATTTTGTGTGAAGCAGCAGCTTTTTTGGTGTTACAAGTAGTTATTACCTAAAACAAATGCTGCTCCATATGTGCAACCACTAAATGCAGTATCAAGGAACTCAAAAATGGCATAAGCGTAATAGTTTGGTGAAAATGACCGTAGTAGTCCTACCATGGTACTCAGTAGCATCGACAAGATGAGTAGCGTTTTTCTTCCATATCTGTAACAAAGTTTTTCAGTCAGTTTAACTGCAAAGCTTTTAAGAAATGTTCAAATTTTCTATCTAAAGTGCAGTACAGACTAAATGTAGTTCTTGGAACTTATCCTATGACTGCCTCTCCCATTGCTTTGCTGGCCCATCAATGAAACCCCATAAAAAATATTTAAGGCAAGAATAAAACTTGAGTTGTTATCGCCACCCTAATCACTGGCTTAGGAAAAGAGCAGTGCATAGTGTGAATACCATCAGAGAAACTCTACTATTACAGAGTTTTATACTGCTGAATTGTTGACTTCACGTAACACCAGTAAGTTAGGATAAACCAAGGAGCAGCACTCTTGGTACTATTGATTGGGAAGTGGACTGGTCTGTAAATAGGATAAAGCCTGAGGTCCGTAATTGAATATTTATATTTCCATAAATGCCTCTAATTAGTTTTTCACGATTAATTGGAAAGCCACTCGATTTATTGAAAGCAAGTTTTTTTGGTCTCTGCAATTTTTCCATTCAAATGTTCCGTTATCCAATTATTACTCATAAATAGTTAAGAATCATCCATGCAAATACTCATATCTGAAATCATGAATTACCACAGAATTATTGACCTTTAAAAAAATCAGTGCAATCTTTTTTACGTTGAATCAATTTAAGTAGCCAGTTGTCACAATTTCTGCCTCAAAAAAAAAAAATAAAATATTCGAAAGGCAATATTAAAGAGCTTTTTTGTTCTGAGATGCACACCCCTAAAATATTTTCGCAGACTTGTTATTTACCCTTTAAAGACAGTTCTCTTCAGAGAAATTAATAATCTTATAATCTGAAAGGTCCTCCATGATCTAAAAAATTTGCATCACTACTCCCAAATATGTCAGCAGTATCACTCGTGTCGTCATTAAATACTCCCATCATTACCCCTTCATACTGTTTGGACTTCAAATAATAATTATACTCATTTCTGTACTTACATGTCGGACACGAATCCAGTGTACGACAGACATACTAATTCTCCAGTCACACTCAGTGTTCCAATGATTGTCAGCTTCCACAGATTTTCGCTGCATCTTATGTTGAACTGTAAGAAAAGAAATATTATTTGAGATTTTTCTACTTTTGCAAACCGTATTCTCTTAATATTATTGAAAAAAATCAATAGTAATGACAAACATATTAGTAAAGAAAAATATGTCTTTTAGCTCTTCCATATATCGTGAATTTCGGAAACTAGATTGATATTTTTGAAAATAAGACAAATAGTGCCACATTTTATATTTTCATCATCAAATAATCAAATATTTTGGGTCGCTCTTCGTTAAATTGTCAGCTGTCATACTTACGTCATGGACTATGGTAATTTCTTTTTTCTGGTATACAAATTCATCGCAGGTAACTGTCACGTTCTTTAGGATAGATTCCTTTGAACATGTTGATGATCCTAACCTGAAAACGAAATAAAACGGTCACTCATTGACTATTGAACTTGCATTGAATATATGTTCAGTATGGCTATAAAATCTCTAATATTGGCTATGAAGTTGATGACCTGTTGGTTTTTGGGCTTTTCGGCCGGGGTCGACACGCTCCGCCGCCTTGGCGTCGGCGCGCTTCGCTGCTTGACGTTTCGCCAACACGACTGGTCGGTCAGAAGCTGATGTCACCTGTTCGGCGTGTTCCGTGAAACTGAGACCGGTCACAGGGTTGATCACTTATAAACCCCGGATTAGGAGTAAGGGAGGCGTATCCCAGAATCTTTGCGACCTTAAGGCGTGTATCCATATTTTGTTGAGCTTGTATGTTTCTTCTTTATTTTTGAAGTTATTCTTATGTTTGTAAATCTCAATGGACTCCCTGTACAATCTGGCGTAATAGGACGTGGTCGTAGCCAGTGCCTGTGTCTGATAAAACCTTATCTTTTGGTTACCGCTTGTCTGGAGTGCATACTATTTTATGACAAGGAGCTAATTAAGTTCATATTCCTAGGATTTACATTATGTATACTTGAATTGAAGGATATTTTATTGTAAAGATAGAGACGTGCCTTAAAAGTTAATATGAAATAAATATAGAGCGTTAGCAGTTAATACATTATATTTCATACAATGCCACTTCAGTTCTTTCAATTTGCGTGAAACCTGTTCATATTTGCGAATACCGAAAATGAATCGAATACATGAACTCTGCACACGTTTTATTCTACCCAACGTATCTGGGCGTAAATGTTGGCGCAAAGAACGAAAACGGCCACTGGCCGAAATTTTTGCTCAAACCTGAGTTTGGACGTTTCAAAACTATCAAAGTCCGAAGTTAAATTCAATATCGTACTTTGATCATTTTCGAGCAGAGGTTTATGCAATTACAAAACAACCAAACCCCGAAATAACGATCACTGGTAACGGTTGTGTAATTTAGAATGTATTGGCGGAGGAGATGGGCTTCTGTAGCGACTGTCGGGTGCCACGTGTTTTCGTCCAATTAGCGTTGGACAACGCATTCTGATGAAAACTCCAGAAGTACACTGATGACGGCCTACACAAGGAAACGTTATGGCCGTTTTTATCGGATGGAAAGAGGAAAACTATCTCTATCACTTGGGAACATCATCAGGAGTTCTTGAAAAATTATACGCAAGAAACAAATTTCAAGTAGCTGACTAAAACCTCATGAAACTAAAAGATGTCCCAGAAAAGGAGCTCACGTTGAGAACCGCTATAGAATCTCAGTTGAAGCAATATAAAGAAAATGTAAAAAATAACTGCGGAAACAAAAGATGCAATTGTTTTAAGAAAGGCATCCTTTCATTAAGTTGGGCTTATGCTGTTGATTTTTTTTAATTTGATTAATGGGAGTCTTTACACTGTTTTATGTTATTCCTTAGTAAAAATTCTAGTTCATTGAGGTCTCCAAGATAAGCAATGCTGTATTCATAGCATTGTTATTTAATATATCTGTACCTGTGGGTTTGTTAGCAAATACACATTAGGTAAGATTTAACTATTTACGTAACTATTGTATGACTATGAATGGACGACACTAAAATTATAAATTAAAAAGTTCCCTTCACTTAAGTGTAGAGTTTTGGGTGTTTCCTAAATACACAAACATAGGTTTGGCTATTTGAAAACCATCAGAGTGCGAAATTGGATTCAACTTTGGACTTTAATTATTTTAAAATGCTCAAACCTCGGTTTGATCAGAAGTTTCGGCTTTTGGTCGTTTTCGCATTTTGGGCCCAACATATACACAGTAAGGAAACAAGAGATGAAGTCAAGTTGATTGACTCAGTACTTCCCACACATTACAGTGATGCCAGTTTATTATTTTCCCATAGCATGAAGCTTTGGTCTGAGATCCCGTTGCAACCAAATCATCGCCCCAATTTCACCCCCACCCAAAAAAGGTAGAAAACGGTCAGGAACCCCTTAAACATCTAAACGCGAAGTTTGAGCTGTTTTCACATTTTTAGTTTTTTGATTATTGCTACGCTGCCACTGACACGATTTCTAACAAGCATACGCGTTTTCCATCCTCACCGCAGTAATAATAATGTGTCAAAATTTCATTAGAATCAATTTAACAGTTTCCACGTTACAAGGTACAAAACGATCTAAAGCAATAAGTACTCGTATGTATTCCGAAAATTCTAAGTCCCTTAGTTTCGGTAATAGGCAAGGCAATGCTCAAATGGACCTAAAAATCTGATTTTATGTCGCTAGGTCTTCCTTCAGTTTCTCAACCCCCCACCCCCCAACCACCCCAATTTCACCCCCACCCAAAAACACTCAGAAAATGATCAGGAACCTGTAAAACACTTAAAAACGAAGTTTTTTATTATTTCTGTGCCGCCACTGGCACGATTTATAAAAACCATACGTATTTTCCATCCTCGCCACGGTAGTATTACTGTGTCAAAATTTCATTAAAATCAATTCAACAGTTTCTTCGTTCCATAATATAGAACGATCTAAAACAATACTCGTAAGTTTACACCAGAAAAAATTCTAAGTCCTTTGGTTTCTGTAATAGGCAAGGCAATGTCCGGATGGACCTAAAAAAGTTATTTATGTCGCTAGGTCTCCCTTCACAGGTCAGTGGACAGTCTATTATGAAAGCAACAAATTTTTCAATTTTACAAGCCCCCACCCACCAACCACCCCAATTTCACCCCTACCACAAAAAAAGTAGAAAATGATCAGGAACCCCTAAAATGCCTAAAAATGGAGTTTTTTCCTAATTACTTCGCCGCCCATGCACCGATTTTCAAAATTATAGGACCATTACCTACTACAACACCACAGCATATCGCTGCCCAAATTTCGTAACAATCCATCCAGCCGTTACTGAGATTGCGTGGCTAGAAAAACGCGTACAGACAGACAGACAGACAGACAGGCCGATAGATCGACAGACCGACGGAAATGAGTGACGTGGATTTTCGTTATGTAGACATCATACAACGTCATAATTAAACTGCGACGGAACTGGTAAGTAGGCTCTATATTAGGATATAATAATTATAATGCAGCATCAGCATATTCTTTTCGGATATTACAGGCGACGTGATCACGGAACCTCAAGTCATTATCTAAAGTTAATCCCAATTTTTTTATTATTGCACAATTTGAATCTCTTCGTTGTTTGCCTGAGGTTTTCTGTAATATTTTTTAATCTCGTACCTCCTTACTTTCATCAATATACGGCCAAGCGCATATAACAAACTCTCTAAACGTGGTAATTCAGCTTCTTTTGCGGAGATAAATCTCTATATAGCAATGGCGAAATCTCAGGAGTAAAGCCACCAGTAAGAGAGATATACAGAAAATGAATAGCCAGGAATAAATCGGCGGCGAGAAAGGAGGCAAAATTGGCCTTAAACTGCACAACTTATTGCCTCTGCGGCTTAAAGCCCTCCTTTCAGGAACCGGCCGCCTCGACGCGCCCTGGTGCGCGAAATACTGACCACAGTTATATACTGAGCCAGCACAGACTCAATTGAGAGAGCGCTTTATCGGGCCAATTCAGTTGAGGGTGAAATAACCGTTATTTACCCCGGCTTATCACGGGTATGTCATCCACACGTGAATGCAGCATTGCTCTATTCTTCGGATCATTCACTGCAGTTCAATTGAGTACAGTTTAGACGGTGGGTCAAATCTTTGGATTTATTTATTTATTGACGGGATAACAACATATATGAAAGAACAGGGGTATCCAAAACACTTAATAAGGGCAATAGAAATTTTATTCACAGACAACAAAACAAAACTGAAATATAAGTTAATAAGGATTTTATACAAGGCTGCCGTATTTCACCAACATTTCTTAGTGTATATATTATATAGACGAGATTATAAATGAGTAAAAAACAAGGTGCCCTGAACGTATACATTTTGACCAAAATACCGCCCTAAACTCTATTTTATATGCCGATGACCTAGTACTTTTAGCCGAAACAAAAGACGGTCTACAGAGAAAAATATACGCCCTACAAACAATATGTCAGAAATGTGACATGAAAATATCAACACGCAAAACTAAAACCATGGCTTTCTTAGGTAAATATCCAGTTAGGATAACGACTGTCGTAAGCGATGAAGTACTGAAACATTTCAAATAGGCTTATACGTATAGGCGACGTGTCTTATGACAGAAGCAAATATATCGAATAAAAACTTAATAAACTCACAAATATTTGAGGAACTATCAGCAGAAGATTGAGAATTAAAACAATAAAAGATATTCCAATAAAATTTTAGAAGACGATAGCTGTTCCAACCCTGTTATACGATAGTGGAACATGGACAACAAAAACAGAAGAAAATAGGGTACAAACACAAGAAATTTAATTTCTAAGAAGAGAAAAAGGATGCACAAAATTAGACACACTATGAAACATAGATATAAGAGCGGAATTAATCATCCTCAAAATAAACGAAGAAATAAAAGAAAATAAAAATAAATAAAAAGAGCATGTAGAACGAATGCACGAAAATAGTATTCCAGCCAGAGCCAGATATCATCAATCAGGCAAAGTGCCTGAAGCCTGAGGTGAAGAAGATAACGAAATTAACTTACCGATACACAACAAATTCAACAAAATATAACTTCTTCTAGGACAGGTTAAGAAATATGTTGAATATCTCGATGTATGAAAGTTAATATTAACAACACATCTGTTTAAAGAGCTGCTAGCATCTTATGCAGGTAATCAGATCAAGCAATGTAAAGAAGATCCTTTGATGCCAAAGGGCCTGCACTGAGGTACTCTAAGCTCTAACAGAACTGCATGAAGCTAAAAAAGGATTTTTCTTCAACTCATATAGTATATCACTTTACTAGGTGGCTTGCACCAGCGGGAGTACTGCGCTCAACGGTTACTTTTCTTTGTTGGATGGAGATATATTTGGTGTAATTCGGGAGGCCTTAGAGTATAACTTCCTTTAATTCTATTAGCAACACTAATTCACTAAAAATTCTTATTTTCTACGTCGTCACATCTTAAAGTTATCTAGCTTCCTGTGTATCAGTTTACTATTATTATCTATCCCAACTTTAACCAATTCCATCGGAATATTGAAATGAAATTTACTGTTAAGCACGTACCTGAAGCATTCACCCAGCACTTGAAAGTCTAAGCTATGTTCATGATCAACTCACAAGTGCAGCTTCAAAGCTGGATGCCTTAGCACTAGTTTGACCATTATGATTTATAGTGACAATTTAGAATCTCTACCAAGAAGTAAATAGTGTTATCTATATATAATATCTTAACGTACTACTTCCACCGAAATTTCGCATCAACAATTTCGCGACATTCTTTGATTTGAGTTTAATTTTTTTAAATGCACTTATTGCCTCTGCCGCGTAAAGTCTTCCCCTATTAGGAGCACAGTTATATACTGAGGCAGCACAGACTCAATTGAGGGAGAGCTTTATAGGGCCAATTCAGTCGAGGGTGAAATAACCGTTATTTTCCCCGGCTTATCACGGGTATGTCATCCACACGGGAATGCAGCATTGCTCTATTCTTAGGATCATTCACTACGATTCAATTGAGAACAGTTTAGAAGGTGGGACATATTGGTTGGTTTTTTAACTTATTTATTTGTTGACGGGATAACGAAATATATCAACGAAAATGGGTATCCAAGACACTTAATAAGTTCATACACAGATAACAAAACTGCTGTAGATATGGAGCGAATATTAACTCGAAATATAAATGAATAAATGCTTCAGACAAGGCTGCTGTATTTCACCAACATTATTCAACATATAATATATAGACGCCATTATAAAATAGTGGAAAACAAGATGCCCTGAACGTATAAATTTTGACCAAAATATCGCCCTAAACTCTAACAGAAGACAATCTACAGACTACAGACAATATGTCAAAAATATGACATAAAAATATCAACAAGCAAAACTAAAACCGTTACATTCAGGTAAATATCCAGTTAGGACAAAGATCGTCAAATCTTGACAGGCAAAGTGCTTCAAGTACTTGGGCTCTGGTGAATCTTATGACAGAAGCGAAGATATGGAAGCAAAACTTGATACCTTAACAAATATTTGCGAAACTGTCAGCAGAACATCAAAAAATAAAACAATTACAGATACTTAAATAATATTTTATAAAACGACAGCTGTTCCAAAACAGAAGAAAATAGCGCACAAACAAAAGAAATTAATATACTTCGGGTACCAGATGGCGCACAGACAGATCTTTTCTGTCGCCTGCTCTCACACAAGAAATTCAATTTCTAAGAAGAGTGAAACGGTGCACAGAATCAGATGGACTAAGAAACATAGATATAAGAGCGGAATTAAACATCTCCAATATAAACGAAGAACTAATGTAGAACGAATGCACGAAAATAGAATTCCAGCCAAAGCCAGATATGATCAATGCTCTTGAAGAAGAGATATCGATAAAGTGCCTAAAACCTAAAGTGAAGAAGATAACGAAATTAATTCACAGGTACATCACAAATCCATGAAATTAGGCTAGGAACAAAATCGTTTTCGCAGCAAAGTTGTAGCGTTCAATGTTTGGTTCGACCTCTGAATTCAAAGGAGAGTTACAAGCTCACAAACATACAGGTAAAGCTAATGATAGCGTGTTGGTTATAAATATTACAGGTACAAATCACAAAATCCGTCTAGAGACAGTAAACAATACACGAAGTTAAAAGTTAACAATACATGAATTAAAATACGAAAAATAACTTTGGGCAAGCTTATGAATTAAATCATTCTTTGCAAATCCAACCTTAATTGTAAAAATTGATTAAATCAGGCCTGAACAGCATGTTAAATGTCTAGGTACCCAACAGGGATCGGTGCTGGGGCCACTGATTTTTCTATTATTGCAAATGATCTGCCCGACAGCATAAAACCGTATACATGAATTTATATTTGACAAAGGGTATAGATGCCAACCTATGGCACAATTCCCCTGACAATTTAGTAGAACAAGCAAAGTTGTTAGGTAGGTACCCATATAGACTCTCATAAATCATGTAACTTCACAGTGTCTCTCTTTTTTTTTTCTTTATTGGCATGCTATAGGTAATTTTGTATGATAATTGGTAGATAAATACTACTGCTATAAAAACTATAAATTAAAAAACATTTTTTTCAAACACAAACCTTAGCGTCTAGCAAACCTAAAGGGTATCGTTTAAAAGACTAGTTTTAAAATTGTAGCAGCTGTAATACAGGCAGTTATTGTTTTGAAACTATGTTGTATCAAATTATATAGCATATTTGCGTTATTTATTTATTTATTCACACAATTTGGGGTGAAGACAGTACAAACCAAAAGTACACCCACTACTAAATAACAACTAAACAACAAGTATCGTACACAAGTACAAAAAGGTATCAGTTTTGTTGCTCATCCCTTAAAAACTAGACATTGAAATATTGGATCCATAATAATCATATTACAGTTATTATTCAATTTACTACCACTTACCTACCATCTACTACTATAATTATAAGACTGCTTATTCGGCCGAATTGTTTAAATACTGGAGTTTCAATTTACGTTTGAGCGACTGTGGGCTGGTGTTAAATATGTCTATATTACAAAAACAATTGTGATTTTTTTGGGCTCTGATTAACGGAGAATTAGTGCCAAGATTTGTTCTGCGAAATGGTGTTCTGAAAAGTTCATTTATCCTAAGATTCCTTTCAGGAGCATTAAAATTAAGACGAATCAATAGATCCTGACAATCAAGCAACCCACTTGACAATTTATGAAGACAGCAAATATCGGAAATAGTTCTTCGATCTTTCAACGTAATCATTTTGAACATTTTCATAATCGTCGTGTAGTTTCTATCCGTTATCGGTAGTCCAATTTTATGTGATAGCATCCTCAAAAACTTATGCTGGACTCTCTCTATCTTAGTAATGTGTACACTATAGGAAGGATTCCACACTACAGATGCGTACATCAGTTTGTTATGCACAGAGGCAGAGTACAATAAAAGAGTTGTAGGATTCCTGAACCCTCTGCATGACCTATTGATAAAACCTAGAGTTCTGTTGGCTTCATTTACAATGTGCTCTATGTGGTTACTGAATGATAATTTTGTATCGACGTATACCCCTAAATCTTTAACTATACTCAGCTGTTCCAATTCAGTACTCCCTAACTTATATGTAAATTCAACAATGTTCGTTGTATTTTTGTTAAGTCTCATGAAATTACCCTTTTTCAAGTTATGAAAGAGACAGCTTGCTTCACAGTATTTCTGCAGAGCTTCTAAATCATTTTGCAGTTTTAAACTGTCATTCATAGTTTTTACTACAGAGAATATTTTCAGATCGTCTGCATATAACAAATTATTACTGAATTGTAAAGCTGATGAAATGTTGTTAAAGTAAATGTTAAAAAGCAGTGGGCCCAAATGGCTTCCTTGTGGAACACCTGACGTAACTAAAAATGCATAAGTAAAGCTTCAACATTGTGGTAGGGCCCAGGTAACCTGCTATAAGCTCGTAATTGTCTTGTCTTCCGACCCGAAATAACAGCCCAGAGACACCATCACTCGGGTGTCACTTCATCCCAAACCGATTCAACCGTCCCAAACTTTCATAGCGCAGTATATTCCGTGTCCATTATGTAGGATGTAGGGTATACATACCTGGAAATACTGGTATTTGCCGAGCCGTAACGCAGACACCTGCTTGGGGATTTGTCCTGGAATGGAACGAATTCCTGCAGCCAGTCGGGATTGTAACTGGCATCCCACGGAGATTTTTCGCACTCGGGAATATAACATCTGCAAAAGAGAAGTGGTCTGAGCAAATACGGGGATGTATTGATGTCTAGTATGCCTAGACACCGAACATAGACATAACAAGAAGGGTCACATGTCATCGGTTCTTTGAAACTGGTCACATTCACATTGAATGTCAACATTTTTTCGTATGTTTAGCAGCATCGACTACTGTGGTCATTAAGTGCATTGCACTGTTGATTTAAAATAACTCAGACATATATCTCAAACTTAATTTAATGTTTACTAGACTGATGTTAAGGTAAGTAGCGCAGTATTTTCAAGTTTAAACATTCCAGTATAATCCTATGGCTTTCAGGTACAAGGACGGATCTGTAATTCTGCGATCGGGAGAGGTATTGTTTCAAATCATTAGGAATACCAAACTGTCTGAATTGTCAATTATTAACAAGTGATCGATACCGATCTCGTCGATTGCAGGAGCATTATGTGTTACTTTCAGTCACAGGCGTATACAAGGGGGGGTAACAGGGGTAATTACCCCCCAAGATTTTCGAAAAAAAAGCTCGAATCAACTTTGACTTATTTATTTAAGCAATTGTCGCACTGAAAAAAAATCTTTTTTGCAGTAACTAAATCACAAAAGGGTTTGTTTTGCATTATTACAGTGATGCATATCTAATATATTTTCATTGTTACATAATCAGTTGAATAGAGAGTTTTTGGACGTCCATTTCCTGACGTTATTGCACGTTATCGGCTATTTGTGGCATGCGCAATTCTCCCGAAATAACCGAATCGGCGAATAACCGATAAAGTAGTTCGTTAGCTACGGAAGTTTACGATACGATATGATTACGTGCGGTATTGCCAGGTCTAAACCACTACGCGGCAATGAGAAAAGAACCGTGATGATTTTGATAGCAACAATACTTATTTTGTAGTTTATCATTGTTCAAAAGGATCAGGTATTCTTCCGTCAATTTTATTTGACAGTATTATCCAATAAAAGCTACAAAGTTAGGTGTCTCCGGCAACAGCGTGTGATCATCACGGGGCTGAACCATGGTAGTGAAATCTGAACTGTCATGCTTCGGGGATCCTTCATAACCTATTTTTTATTTTACTTGTGATGTGATCTATTTTCTGCTGGTGGTGTTTACTTGTTGCATGTAACATTTCTTGGACATTTCCGATCAAATCGATCATAATGTGAGGTTAAGTTAGAATCAAATAGGTCCAATAATTGTTAATGTCAATTGTCGAATAACGCAACGATACAGGTCACAGATTCCGGTTACAAAAACTGTTCACAAGGCACACGCTTATCCGTTATTCGAAACACACTGCGCATGCTCAGAATAATGTTTTACGGATAGCGTCGTCCCAATTTTTAGTGGCTCAAAACCTCTCTAATGTCCTATACAACATGGTAGCTTGTCACAAAAATTTACCTAACTCATGAATTACCTGTTTTGAAAATTGCACCGACTAGAAAAGTTAAAACACTAATTAAAAAAATAGACTACGCGTTGTGGCTACTAGGGTACCTGACTGGTGATCGTTTGTATGCTGTGCCAATAAAGTGTTCACGGATGATATACGTATTACATATTATTTGTATTCTGTAAAATTAAAATTGATTATTGCATCAATAGATTTTTTATTTCCCTAAAATACCTGATACTCCACTGTTTCACTTGCTGTTTATATCTTCTTTTTTATTTAACACTATTAAGATTTCCCTTTTCTCTTGCATCATCGTTCACGAAAGTATTACAGAAAATGGTCAAAGCACACACAACTTCATGCCCCACTACCCCCCCCAAGACTGTAGTCTGGATACGCCCCTGCTTTCAGTGGCTTTGTTCTGTGACTCTGTCGATCATGATATTTTGCTCAAGAAATTAGATAAATATGGTTGTTCTAAAATAGCACTAAAATGGTTTAGCTCTTATTTGAATAATCGCTCTCAAATTGTTAAGTTATCTAAAAATGTAACTTACATGATCAGAAAGATACATCGTCGAGCGTCATTTTTGTGGATTAGATTTTTATGGCATTACTAAAACAATCAAAAATTATAATTGTAGATTGCTATATATCATTTGAGGGGGTGATTACCCCCAGTACCCTCCCCCTCATCAACGCCCTTGAGCGTAGCAATGCGACTTGATTTTATTTTGTAATCAGGAAACTTAAATGAATTTAATGAATTTCTGAATATAATCTCCTGTTCAATTTATGTTTGTGTCATCTGTACCTATTCAATAAAATAAATTGTTTTACTGTAATTTATCATGGAACTAATTTTCTCAGTACATATACCGATAGTTTCAAGTAATGTTTGTTGTAAAGGATGCGCAGTTTATATATCTACAGCCAATAGAAAATGTTTCATAAAATACTTTCTTTAGTATTATTTGAAAAGTATTTGTCTACAACAAATAAAAATATAATATAAAATTATAGTTACGAGTATACCGGGCATTCTATGATGAAAGGAAAATACTTTACGGCTTTCCAACAAAAAGAGTCATACAAAATAGAGTCCGATTTTTAACTGTTTCAGAGACAAATTGATTTTTGGAGATTTTCATTAAAATGCAGACCTCCAAATGAAAACCCTAATCAAACAAAATTTTATTGTCAGATTTTGGAATTTTTGGTATTGTTCCTTAGAAAATATGCTGTCACGTCATTATAGACTGAAAGAAAGTGATCATGTTTCAAACACTTCAAGAGATAGTGTTAAAATCAACATGTGTTGAAAAGTTACTTCAAGAAACGTTACAAAAAAATTAAATGTATATAAAAGATCACCAAACCGTGCACTTCACGGTAAAAGCATGCCCATCTTTCTAGTAATCCATTGGTAATACAAACTTGTTGTACATGTGGTAAACACAGGCAATAATATTCCATTTAAGCTCTAAAAGCGTAATGGATCGCCGAGAGTTCAAAGTTTCAACAGAGGCTTTTTCAAAAACTTTATAATTTTAAAAGAAATATTCAAGTAGTAATTCAAGATGAATTTGTCCTGCAAAGTCGCTAGGCAAGCAAGCAGAACATGCAGGCGTTGATTGAAGAAAATAGGGCTTCAATCAACGATGCAGGCCACGTTATAAAGTTGTATTCGTAGATTTTCAGTTAAATATGGGTTCATCCGTCAAAAGGATCCTACTTCAAAAAGTTGCATCTTCGGCGTCCACATGAAGTATAAATTGACAAAAATCGAGTCTTCTGACAGGATCGCCTTCCCTATTTGCAACAGCGTAGGTGGATGCTGTAGGATCTCGTTCTTAATTTCGAGAAATTGGGTCCTCATCTTCGGGATCATATAGATGCGGCCTACCCCTCACCTTTGATATTCTAGGAGCCTACCGGAATCACTGGGAAGTCGTCGAAAGGTCCCTGTCTTGCGTAGACGTCGAAAAGTCCCAGAAAAAAATAATTCATTGGGTTGACTGCGATTACGGTATCGCCGTCCAATGCATAAACCGTATACAAATAGAATGTCCATAATTTATTCATTAGTAAAGATAATGGACACTAATCAACACACTGTAGATCGATTTTGAACGTACTTACACCAAAGCTGAAACTGTAGATGATTTCCGTGCACGCATGAACACCTACGCCGTTGCCCATTCTAATAATAGAGACGCAGCTGTCACTATCCACTGGATCCTAATGTGCGCAGGCGTGCGTTCATTATTGTCGATCTACACCATGAAATCTACAGTTTCAGCTTCAGCGTACGTACGTACGTCCATGATTATTCCACAGTGTGTTCACTAAAGATATCAAGCTTAATTTTAGACTTACTTCGTTTTGGATGATTTACGACCTCTCATGTATACATGAGTGAAAATCTAAGTAAACACGATACTTTATGACGTGGCTTCCATGTTCTCCTTGATTACTTAGCAACTTTGAAGAGATTACATAGCGACTTTGCAAGACAAATCAAATCTTAATTACAACTTGAATATTTCATTTGAAACTATACAACTTTAAGACCCTATAACGAAATTTTTATTAACCGATAGCTTTATATGACTGATGATGTAACAGTACGCTATTCAATTATCCGTAACAAAAATTACAAATCCGATGAGAAGCTTTTGCAAAATTCTCTGTTGAAAATTGATACTCTCGGTTATCCATTATGCTTTTAGAGCTTAAATGGAACCTTATTGCCCGCGTTTACCACATTTATAAGTTTGTGTTATCAATGGATAACTAGGAAGATGAGTATGCTTTTACCGTGAAGCACACGGTTAATTATTTGTTGATTTTTTAATGCAATTTAATTCTTTTGTAACGTTTCTTGGAGTCACTTTTCAACACATGCTGAAGTGTTTGACACATGATCACTTTCTTTTAGTCTATAATGACGTCATAGCATATTTTCTAAGGAGTGAGTAGGCAAACAAAAATTACAAATCCGATGAGAAGCTTTTGCAAAATGGTTGAAAATTGATACTCTCGGTTATCCATTATGCTTTTAGAGCTTAAATGGAACCTTATTGCCCGCGTTTACCACATTTACAAGTTTGTGTTATCAATGGATAACTAGGAAGATGAGTATGCTTTTACCGTGAAGCGCACGGTTAATTATTTGTTGATTTTTTAATGCAATCTAATTCTTTTGTAACGTTTCTTGGAGTCACTTTTCAACACATGCTGAAGTGTTTGACACATGATCACTTTCTTTTAGTCTATAATGACGTGATAGCATATTTTCTAAGGGGTGAGTAGGCAATCGAGATATTGGTCTGTAGTTTTCAGAATAATTTCTGTCTTCCTTTTTGTGTATTGGATTTACTAAAGCTAAGTTTATTTTTAGAAGGCACCGCTTGATGCAGTCTCTTAGGAAGTTTTTTTTATATAACTGGGCAGACCGCGCAGGCAGAGCCTGAATACGTGAGTACCGCGGCTGCTATGAAGGGGTTATGCGGGGGGTTATGTTAGGGGGAGTTTGTTAACGCGGGATTTGAATGGGCCAATACCCGCAGGCTCAATAAATACATCTCCTGGCAGTTCTTTCCAAGCCTTAGTAGGCATTCACAGTAGCGGCAGTTAGGAGCGTTGGAGTGCGTTGGCCAACGCCGAGTCCCCTCGGCAGGTAGAAGCAGGCCGGCGCCGGTTCCGCACGTGGTCAAACACACCAGTGCATGGTACAGTGAAAACAGACAAGAAAAAGAGTACAAAGATTGGCCAGTCGCATCTAGACACGGTATAGGAAACATGCAATAAGGGTTCAAAATGTTGCCCATTATTGGCAAAACAATGAAGGACAGTTGCAAAAACACTGGAAATGATTCCCCTGAGGGGCTAGAGGGTACAATAGGGGGTGAAATAGTTTTTGGTTGAAAAGTTGTCTCTCTGGACAAATATTTTGACGTGTCTTGGCGTTTTTTCGTTTAATCAGCGGTTTGTGATAAGTCCGTGGTGGGAAGTTGTCAAATGAACTATTAGTACATACATATGTAGACTCACATCAAATACATTAGAACCATTTAGTTGAAATTTGTCAATCAGATGTATATGTGACTGATACTGTACATGTTCAGCGAATTCTTGTGCGCGTCTTATTGAGGAAGCTATACACTCTAGTAGAGACCGTTTGAATCGCTTTGTTAACAAGTTTTTGGTATCAAAAGGTAGAAGTGTTGTATCATTTTGGCTCTAAATTGAGATATGACCGCCGCATGACTGATTTGTTTGATTTGGGAATTATTGTGGTACCTAGCCTATATCTAGTGTTGTGGTTGTGTATAAATGTGTTATGCTCATTTGAATATATCTCTGATACTAAGTGACAGTACGTAGTAAATACAATTGCCTAACGTTATATATTTGGGTCTCGTAATATCATTGGTCGGGTACATTGTTATTCAGTTAAAACATTAATATTAGAATAGCTTTTACTTCCGATACACACCGATATGTGAGGGGAGAGTATTGGGATCGCGAAAATTATCGATTTTGAGATAATATACTTTGTGGGCATTGGGAACAACATTGACATTGGACGCGCTACATAAGGAGGCTACTTTCATAACAGCACTTATTTCCTTCCAACATTTTGGGGGTTTGGGTGTATCCAAAGTTTGATTTTGAGATTCGATATTTAGAGTAAAAAAATTGTATATTTAGTTTTAATTTAACTTTTCTTGAAAATTGGGTGATTCCATGTTGATCACAATGCTAACCACGTCCTTGTGTACTTGTCACTGTGTAGTGCGTGCAAAGTTGTTTACGTAAGAAACTTGGCAATTGAAAAATAACGATTTAATCTACTTGATAACATTTTTTCAAAGAATTTTCGATGAGTCATAGTCTTGGTGATTTGTTTTTTAAAACCGTGTACAAATGCGAACATGGCCATCTGCTGACCTCTTATTCGCATTTTGCATTTCGCTGGCCTCGCGCTTTTCGCATGCGTAATTGACAATATTCATAAATTAAAATTGGTTGATATTGTGAATCTCCTTGTGTCTTAATGAATCATTTAGGTTGAAGCGTAAATACTACGAGTACTACTACTTGTGATAATTGAATTCTTAAAATGTTCATTAGCGTAAACACAATGTATGGATACGGAATAGTTCCATCAATTCTAATTTGTTAAATTTTGGGACAAACAATCTGGACTATAGTTTTTAACATCTACAAGGCTACAGTATTGTCACAGCAGCTACTTCATTGCTCCACTTCTTTACTCCAACTGAACGAAAATTCGCCTTTACAACAACTCAACCTTTGGTACCAAGACTAAATCACGGCGTTATAGCGAAAGGGTCAGTTTAGAACCATCTATTTATCTTCAGAGTTAAAATCAGTGGCGTGCTGAAAGGGACCGCAGGGCCCGCGGTGGGGGGGGGCCGGGCATCTGGGATGCCCCCGCTCAGCCACGACCTCGACTACCTCGAGCAAGCTTTGTACATAGTAATAACTATAATACATATACTTGATTTCATCAAGGAATCATAATTTTCTAAAATAGAATGAAATATATTTTGCCATATTTTGCCTTTTCAAGACATATTTTATGGCAAAATTTGACAACACGACAACGTAGTCGGATGTAGAATACGAAACGGCAAGGATAAGTGCAACGTTATACTGACGCGACGCGTATCTGTGCCAACGAATTCGAATAGGCTATAGAAAAATGCTCTATCAGGCATGTGAGTGTCCCCAAGACCCCGTTGTTATTATTTACTATGATCACAAACACGATGGTATTTTTCACAAAAATCCGCAGTATTTACATCTTGTGGAATTGATTAAAATAGTTTTTTAACTTTTACACCGTTAAAACCCAAAATTTACTCAAAACTATAACAATAAACCCGAAACAATTAAACAAAACAAGGTTGTTGTTTATATCATTTTATTATCATGCCATTACTTTTAGAGTTCTTTACCTGCTTTCTCGAAGAAAGGTGTAGAAACAAAGGGTATACGGGTTTATCAGCGAATCACTACTTTGGATTGTTTACTTCTTCTAACCTATCCGAATTTGTTGGTGCCGGCAAGTTAATTCTGGGATTCCCAGACAGTCGATGCCGATGCCTTCGGCTCATTTTCAAAATTAAAACTAATAAAAAGTTTTGCAAGATCGACAATAGGTGAATCGCGCCTAAGTTCTTTGGCATTCATTTCTATAGAAAATGAACAGGCAGAAGGCATAGTCTTGGACGAAATAGTTGATGCATTAGTTGCTTTACATACGAAAAAATAGTTTTTTTTCTTTACATGAAATGCAAGTCAAATCATAATAATGAAATTTTTAGAGTGAAGGTGTTTTATTTGTTTATTTTTTTATTACATTCTTGTGTGTTATAAATGTTTTATTTGTTTATTTTTGATTTTGTTATAGTTTTGTGTTCTGTGTTAGTGTAATGTTTATTAAATAAAGTTATATCTCAAATTCAGTAGTGTTCTAAACTTAAAACTCATAGTGGCCATATAATATAGATGAAGTTTGTTTCATTAATGTGATTAATCGATGTATACTTACATTGTACCGAAGGTTTATAAATTCTTATTCTTCAAAAGCTCGAAAGAAAAAAATAAAAACATAAGGTTGAGGTCACACCAAATTTTGTATACCTATGAGCCGATTTGAAGATATTTTTTTTTATATAGAAGGGGCTCCGTGAAAAAAATTGCCGGGGGCCCCCGAATACTTCGGCACGCTACTGCTTAAGATTTAAACAATCAAAGACATTCTAGATGATGTCTTGACTTCTCATATCCAAAACATATTTTTGAAGCTAACTATTACGTAGCTATACGGCTTGAAATATGGAAAGCTAGGAAAAGATAGCATTGGTATAGAACCGATGGAGTGATAGCTGTGGTGAAGAGACACGAAGACAAGCTCAATAGAAAAAAAACATAGTGGTAGGGACTTTGAAAAATACGGAAATATATCAGGCTAATATTGTAAAATATCAGACTTGCTATAACATTTGACTTTTTTGTAAATCATACGTTAAATTGTTGATGCATAAGCGTCAGAGAGAATCATCTATAGATATCTCAAAGCCAGTCTAGAAATTGGGGTAGTTTTTAGAATGGCCCGTGTAGGTATATGTGTATACGAGGAATATAGAGATAGTAGGAGTAGTTCTAGTTAATTTGGGTTACGAGGAAAAAAGGTAAAAACACTTGTTTCATTCCCTGGAACATCAAAAAGTATTTTTTGTAAATTGACAATAGCCATAGTTTTCTACTGGAAATTATTCATAGCCCTTGTGATGGAGCAGAGGTATAGCCAATGACAACAACAATAGGAACAAAATAAGAACGATCGAATTAGAGTACATGAGAAGACGCTTGCAAGTCACAAGAACTGACAAAATAAGAACTTCATGGATATGGCAAAGAATGGAAATCGATTGCTCAATAACAAGAACATTAGAAAACAGAGCACTGCAATGGTATGGTCACGTCCAAAGAATGCCAGAACACAGATGGCCAAAACGAATACTGGAATGGAATGGAAGCCTCCACATTGGGCATGCCATGATAGAGACCTGGGAGTAGGGGATTGGAATACAAGAGAGCTGTGGAGGACAAAAACGGCGAACTCGTAGGAAAAAATGCCGAAGAAGAAGAAGAATAAGAAGAAGAAGAAGAAGAAGTAGAAGACTTGTGATTCAAATTTGTTGGCATCAGTTAATTATCACTGGCAGTGATAGATATACCTACTGGCAAACTTATACAGTTTGTAGAGAAGACATAGAATTTTAACGTGAGATTTGAAATTTCTGCTTGCAAATTGCAAATCAGTAACTTCCTTTCTAGAGATCAGGGGCAAAATTTACGGAGCGGTATTAAAGGCATTAAAAGGTGAATTAGACCCGGTTTATATTCATACAAAAAGGAATTTAAGAATTTGAAATGCAGAACTTGACAAGTCAGATAAAGAAAATTGAGAGGGCATGAAATCAAAAAAGATGGCCTCATTTCTTCTAAATGGTTAGGATGTATGCCAAGCGCCAGCTTGAAGTGGTTAACTCGTATAAGACTATGTTAGAGATTAGCAATAAGATAATCACAGTAAACAATTAAGTTAATGACATCTAGTGTACTACAGCATCACACAAACACACCATTTCAGATAAACAATATTTTTCTGCGAATACTAACATTAATCTTTATTTATGATATTAGATACAGGTCATGGAATAATACAGAATCCTTGCTCATATCTAGTATTTACCGGAAGCAGAACGATTTCATAGAGCAGCATTATCAAGTGAACATTAACACACCTTAAGAAAATTTAAAAAGCCCTTTGATTACACGTTTATATGTTAATTAAGCAGTTGATAAATCCGTTACGAATTCCAGTGGTAAAGTTTGAATTATGTCCTACGACTGCTATATACAGGGTTGGGATAAAGTATGGAACCAAGCAAATATCTTTGAAACGCAAAGGGTGATATTGCTGAAAATTTGCAGGTAAATTTAGTGACGCATAATACATCTGAAGACATTATGTTAGCTATTAATGTACTTCCGGTCTAATCGGAAGTACCGTCAACTTTTTTATTTTAAATGGGACACACGGTACATTTTAGCAGATTTTATTATATTTTTTTTCCGAATATGTCCATAGTGGGTTTAGTATTTGTTTTTGTAAAAATGGGAAAGATAAAGCTTTTTTATTTACTGAAACGTTAATTTTATTTGATGTGTTAGAGTAAGAAAATTTAAAATGAATTATCTCAGATGTTCAAAATGCCCGCCATTTACTTCCTGACAATATGCAAGTGTGTTAACAAATTGCTGAGTTACCTTTTCCAAGATGTCTCTACGAATCAATTCACGTCCACCCTGTATAGGGTAAAGAAATGAAGATAAGGAATCAATTCAACATATTAATATATAGGACATAATGTAGAACATTAAAAACATTAACAACACAAATCACAATTTCAAAGAATCCATGATACAATATAAGCATTACTAATAAGGTAATTATCCAGTTTGGCTTTATAGTATATTGTTCAACGAGAGGTAACTACGGCAATATCTCACGCAGTGCAATTAGCAAGTGAGTTATTATCATTGTCGCCAGTTCTGAAGTCTTGTATCTACATTCCTTCATTCACAAACTGATATATTGCATAGTTTAGATCATATAATGTGTAAAATGAAATTTCATGAAATGGTTAGCCCTTTCTCTATATCAGTTAATAAAGTGTACTTTAAGCACTTAGTTATATCGATACAGTAGCATTTTAGGATGCTCCAAGGCTCTCGGTACTCTGTACATCAAAAAGAATAAATGAAGTTTGCAGAACTTGAAGCTGTTTGCATTTATATTCATCTAAAGGAAGCTTTACGCTCTGACATAAGTTCTGTACTTGTTAAAGCTAAATCAAATAATTGCAAGCCCAAAGAAAATATAGTTCAACGACCTCGATCAAAGGGTAACAAAAAAACGCGGCTTGATAGATAGATTCCTTATAGGTTGTTCCTCTTTCTCCATATTTACGTTTCATGTGCTATAGCGGATACACCAAGGAAAAAGGTAATTTAAAATAAACACCAACTCCCTAACAGAATAAAAATAGCTACCCTCGTGTAACTATATGAAAAAATATAAAGCTGGTACGTTTTTTATATTATTTAATATGTACCTGTATAATAACTTAAACAGGAGCCTAATGCTACTTCTATTGATTTATATATATTTGATCTTAGATTGATTGCCTCGGTGTCGGCAGGCTTACCGCTAATATATCACTTGTATGTAATAGATCTATTACCAAAAACAATATGATGTTGTTATGACTTTCCAGATTTAGTGGAAAAGTTATTACTATTTGACATATATGTACCAGCGAGAGCAGGCGACAGAAAAATCTGCCTGTGCGCCATCTGGTACCCGAAGGTAACGGCAAACCAAAAAAAATTGCTGCTAAACAGCAGCAGACTTCTTGGTGGAACGCCACGGCGCGCTCGCTTGGCCTGACCAAAAGAACGCGGTTCGATATGCTGTTGCATATGAGAGTCGATATACGATGATGACCGCTAATAAGCGTGAAACAGCTGTCTGAGTACTGGTGGATTGACGGAGATATAGAGCAACCCTCGTATATATGTAATAGTTTTGTCCTACGGGGGGCCTGCACTACCATCTGCAGTTCACAGGTACTAACAATACGTTAATTAATGGTATTAGGTAGTACCTTTTCAGAAATTAATAATACGTTCTTTTCTCATCAATCGGTGTTCATTTTATTGGGATCCGTTTTTCGCACGATTTTGTCTCTGAAATTTCAGAGCAGAATGATTTACGTTTTTGTCTCTGACCTTCTATTGGATAGTTAATTTCAAATTATTCACATAATAATTCACTATTGCGAACCCTTCACAAAAAAACATTATATAATACATTGTATAATGTAGGCAATATAATGCCGCAAAAAACTAATCCTAAAAAAATTAATCAAGTTTCCCGATCAAGCAAAATTAAAAAGTGGCAACCCTAACCTGGACCCCCCCCCCAAAATTAGATCGTGGATAGGTGACTGCTAATATTGCTTTCGATAACACCCATGGAGCCTTATATGACCAATCATTCGACTATGACTCAGTTACTAGGGGTTGTTATACCTACACTTTCATTTTGTGAGAGTGTACTGAGTCGATTAACTTGACTTTATTTTTACAGTATAACCAAGATGGAATAATACTTAAAATTATCGTCCCTGTTTGCAGGTTTTACTGTAATACACATCCTATATAACTTTTACCGTGACAGAAACTAAAACACATATTTACTAGCTAACCTACATAAGCACCTTGATAAAGAGAAAATAGATTATTGTCGTCTTATCTCATTCAGTTAAATCAAGACAAATTCGATAAATTCCGTCAACAAATTCTTGTATATTTCCATTTGTGTTATGCAACAGATACCAGCTTATCCTGGAAGATCTAATAAGCAGCTAAAAATACTTAAAAAAATATAGTATTGAGATTCGACAGTTAGCATAGCAACATATACATTCTTACCACCCCAAATTTCTCGCAAACTGCTGATTAAAAGAAAAAACGCCGAGACACGTCAAAAGATTTGTCAAGGGGGACAACTTTTTAACCAAAAACTACTTCACCCCTTATACCCCTGCCCCACAGAATCAGCCCCTTAAAAATTTTTAGTGACAAGGGGTATCGAGTAATATCTTATTTCAAATGTATGTCAAAGTCCTTTATTTTGACGTTTCATTTTTTTAAATCGATCGATTAGTTTTCGAAAAAATTAGAAAAATATTTTATCTTGTTCAGATAGAAAACAGAAACACGCAAAAATAGAGTTTTTTATTCCAATAAGTGCTAAAAATGTTGCCTATTATTGGCCCAGGAGTAATACAGGCGATGTTCAAATTCTTGACGGAAACTTGCAAAAATATGGTATATGGTGGCAGCTTTCGATAGTGCGTTGACGAAGGTCATCCAAACTTTCAGGTTGGGGAGTAAACACAATAGATCTCAAATGGCCCCACAGAAAAAAAGACTAGTGGCGTCAAATCGGGAGATCTAGCAAGCCAATCTGTAGGGCCTCTTCTCTTCGCCCTATCCATTTACCTGGAAACGTCATGTAGCCATTGCCGAACCGGAAATGGATTTGAGCGTCATCAAGTATAGGGTTTCCGTCCTCTTCGATTTTGTTTTCAGTGGTTTCAGGCATAGGCGGACTGGTGATATTTTCCAACCTATCCAAATAAATGTCTCCATTCAAATTTCCTTCAAAAAGAAATGGGCCAGCTACTTTGTTTCGCAGTATGCATACCCATAGATTAAATTTTTGGAATACTGGGTATGCCTTTCTGAAAAAGCATAAGGATTTCCATTGTTCCAATATCTGCAGTTACGCTTATTAACAAATAATGCAGTTAGATATGCCTACATCAGTGACACAAATAATCTTCTTCTTCCAGTAGATTATTATTATTTTCTTAAACAAAAAGGTGTAGCCCAGGCTCCGACACACCGAGCTGCTGTTCTATTACTCAGTGACAACTCCTCACACCATGAGGGGAGCAATTATTGGGTCCGCAAATCGTGTGCCTTAAGTAGACAAAGGGACACAAGGAAAGACTTCAGAAATCAGTGTAGGTAGAAATAGTGAAACGAAGCGATCTCTTTTGTGATAAATAAAGGTGGTAGTCTACTAGCCATGGACTAGAAAACTTATTTTAGTCACTAAATAACTGATAAAACGGAGCAGTGCAAAAATCACCTAAGTTATCAGACGAGACACTTGATGGAGTTAACACTAAGCATGTAATTGAAGAAAAATGTAAAAATGCGTGTATTTCAGTCAATTTATAGGTAGGCTGTGAGTAATTTATATGAAATAAACACATAAGAAGCCACCAACAAGTTTTTTATACATTATTTATGAATAAATAAAAAGGAGAACATGTACACCACGTAGGGAATTTCTTTTGAAATTTTTTGCTTGTAAAAGATTTCGTCCGTATGTGAAAACCTCCTCGTGTCGACAGAAATAGACCTCCAACGCTCAATTAGAACAATACGAAAGTGAAATTGCACTTTCATCAAAGCCTGCGACAAAAATAAAACATGATTTGCGTGCCAAAACAAAAAAACTTCTCACAACTCGCACCCGTGTTTCTCTGAAGAAATTCGATTCACGAAGGATGTTTACATACTCAACAAACACCGTGCATGTTTACACTAACCTACCTGTACTTGATATCCCTCGCCGTAAAAATATAACTCAAGGAAAACGACGAAAATAACGTAGCCAGGAGCAAACACACGAAAACTCTGAGTTGAAACTTGCCCCATCTACCCGCCCTTTCCAGAACTTTGTCCACAACGTCCTCCCCCATGATCAACCCTCTCACTGATTCACTCCAAGGAGCTGTCGTTACTCACTTGTTTTTTGTTCGGCATTCTCAGCGCTCGGGAATTTGTGTTATTGGTCGTTGAAACGATTCGAATGTTTATTTTCGGATTCGAGGACATGGAGATCACTGTATACTATGGAAGTGTGAATCGATTAGAATCATCCCGGATTCAGATAGCGCGTGATAGTACGATATCTTGTCCCGAGAGGGGGTATGCGCTAACACTCGCTTACACGCGCAAACATCGACCCCAACCAACGAATGATTGAAAACTAGAGAACAAACGATTCAAACTCGTCTGAAATCGTCTAGCTATAGTATTTACCTTCGGATTTACCATGAACGTAGATAATCCTACCATAATGGGGGGTCCAACAATGCACAATATCAACGAATTGAGGTGGTTAAGCTTTGTGGGAATGGATAAAAGAGGGAGAGAGGCTTTCTGGACCAACCACCAATGCATAGGCCCTTATGCATCTCTCTTTACCCTAGTTCGCAAGTCCAGCCCTCATCGCAAAGGTGAGGATCGCCTTGGGTTCTGCCCAACTTATATTCTCAGGTTCAACAACCCTTGAACCTGGTATGGTCTGCCTGTGACACCCAAGGACTTCACAGCGACATAGAATGTGTGCCGAGGATTCTTCCTGCTCGCCACAGCGTGTACACGTCGGAACATTTGCCACCAAATACAAGTTACGTTTAAAGGTGTTATTACCAGATAGCAGGCCGACAAGTAACCTTAGCTGGCTTCTGTCCAGTGAGAAACAGAACCGCCTCACCTGGGCCAGAGGTCCGAAAATATAAGTTCTCTAGCTTGACGGAAATGCTCAGAGGTTCCTCTCCACCTCATAACATGCTTATTTTGCAACCACACCTCTGTTTTCCTTCTAATGGTGCTAGCCCCATAACTGGCTCAGGACCCAGGACATTATTCCTCCATCCTCGCCTTACGAGCGCGTCCGCCATTTCATTGCCACCAACTCCAGCATGAGCCGGCACCCACATAAGTGACACCTGATGTCTTGCCGAAATGTCATACAAGCACTTTCTACATTGCAGAACGAGCTTTAATTTAAACCTACAACCACTTAATGCTTTTAATGCTGCCTAGCTGTCAGAGCAGATGGTGATCCACCCGCTGGGCCACTGAATTTCGTGAATGCGGAAGGCACAACTTTGTGGGACCAAAATTATGAAATCGTCAGTTGTAATCTCAATTATGTTAATTGTTTTGAGAGATGCACCAATAATCACTGTGGGGGACTTAATCCTTTGAGCCCCTTCCATAACTTCGGGTATGGTGGAAAAAAATAAACTGCGTGTTGCCTGAGACTTCATGCTTCTAAGGGGTGCGCCATTAATGACTTTTGAGGACTTTGGTCTTCCAACAGATTCTATAGATTCGCAAAAAGTTAAAGGGCCTGTTGCTTGAGAACTTCCTGTCATAGAATAGTATCGTTTTTCATCATTGATTACATGTAATGCCTCGTCAATCCTAGAGTGTAAGATGGCTCACATTCACTGGCGGATCTACTAGGGTGGGCTTTCGGGCTGAAGCCCCCCTCCCCCAAAACCTCAATTGTATAATATCCGTTGACGTTTAATGCTTGTATAATGTCTTAGTTACATTTACATTACCTACAATCAATCAGCATAAATTATTTTTATTTTTGCGCCCGCTCCGTTTATCTATAGTTTCATTGAAATGATACGCGCACTATCGAAGTTATGCATACAGTGTTAGGGGTATCCCCTTCCCCAGACCCGTAGGCTCTCGTTTCCCCCACCCACTTCTTGGAACCGGTTATCCGGATAAAACATAAAACGTTAAACTACTGTTTTGGTCGCTTCATTTTATGAAAGTTATTTCACAAAATATTGCCATGTTCAACCCTCCCAAAATAAAATTCTAGATCCGCCACTGCTCACGTTAGCTTCTATAAGTCTTCAAAGTATGATTTTGTTGACCTTCATTTTAAGCTGCTTCTATCTCATTTTCTACTCTTCATTACAAATTGCAATCTTGCCCAATTTCTATCGAGACTCTGTCATTAATATTCCTATTTGTCCTCAACATTCTCCTGGTTAGAAAACCACATCTTCACTCCCTATCTTTCTCTTCCATTGCATCTCAAGGTTACTATTTTGTCTGTCATGGCTCACACCTATTTAGAATTTACCGTATAGTCCACAGCTCTTGACGAAGGCGACGGTCATGTTTGGGTGAAACTACATTGAAGTCAGTAGATTCCAGTTCCAGCTGAATCCGACAAACTGAAATCTAGCTCTTTCCACATAGCAGAAACGACAGTCCGTTGTTTGTTCTAGACCCAACTTCCGCAAGTGGTTCCTCAGACGATAATGTCCCGTCAATAGACCAACCAGAATGCGATGATCATTCCTGTTCCATTCTATGATCCCCGAGAGGGCCCGACTAGAGGGAAATGGTATCAACACATTCTAGTATGGTAGCCCTGGTATATCTCGCACAGTGCAGGAGTGCTTTCCTCTCAGCCCAATCTGAGATGGTTTTCTTAGCGATGCTTTTCGCAATTCTCGCAATTGGTTCTGATCCTATGAACACAGATTAGGTTCCTCCTCTTGTGAGTGTGTCCGCCAATATATTGCCTGCCACTCCGCTATGGCCTGGAACCCAAGCCAAAGTTACTTTGTCCCTTGTTTCAGGTTCGTTGAGGAGATGTATGCAGTTCCATACGAGTCTTGAGTCAACCCGTTTGGAGCTTGAAAAGATTTTTATAGATTTTTTTGTCAGGGTATTTTATTCAGCTGTATGACTCCCAACTTGATGGCTATAATTTCTGATTGGAAAACTGTGGTATACCTCCCAAGGTTTACTGATATATCAGCTCTTGGATTGGTACCAGCTGTCCCCAGTTCTGAAAGATTTATATTGGTGAGGAGACGAAGGGAAAAGTTTCCATCCCAAATGCTTGTTTGGACAATGCAATTCTTCTTTTGGTTTCAATGATTGATGTATCGTTTTATGTGGTTAGACTTTGTTATATAGTTTATCCTTGAGTTTGCTGTAAACAGTTAGTTTAGTTTTACCAGTTGTTATTTTTAATTTGTTTAGTGCGGTATAGATGTAGCTCAACATAATTTTATTTCTACTTCAGACTCTCCTAATATAATAACAACAAGATCAATCAGACATAGAATAACTAAAAAAATAGCGTCAAGTTGCTTGACTCAGTACTTCCCACACATGATTGGTGCTAACCAAAATTTTGGAGTTCCTCTATACCTACATCATCCTCATCAAAAAAGTGGACAATGATCAGGGACCCTTGAAACATCTGAAAAAAGCTTGAGCGATTCTGAAATTTTTCGTTTCCTGTTGATTTCTCGTGCGCCACTGTCAAGAGTTCCAAAAACGATACATTATAACCATTTCCTCCACGGTGTCAAAATTTCACAACATTTAAGTTAGAAGTTAGTAATTTCCAAGTTGCACGTTAGGAACGATTTGATAAGTCTAAAAACCACAAGCACCATAAAGTCATTTTTCTCCACCGCAATGTTCGGGTTTTCAAATCCGACCACCAATATATTTAACCCCCTGCAAAAAATAATGGAAAAAAATCAGGAACCCCTGAAGCCCTTAAAAATGAGGTTTGGGCAGGAACCGATAGTTTTTTATTTTTTACGTATTTGTCCGCAGTCAATACACCGATTTTTCAAAATTATAGCAGCACTACCTACTATGAGCCCAAGTTTCATCACCAATCCAAGCAGCGGTCATAAAAATTACGCGGCTAGAAAAACGAACACCAATATAGATAGATAGACAGACAGGCATACCAAAGAAAATGAGAGACGCCCAAAAATGTATTATCTCAAAATCAAAAATTTTCGCGATCACCAATACTCCCCTATCCCCAGTCAGTGTGAGACGTAAAATGTGGGAAACCGTCAGGAACCACTAAATCGCCTAAAAATCAAATTTGAGCTTTTTTGGTTTTTAGTTTTTTAATTAATGCTACGCGGCCACTGACACGATTTCAAAAAACCATTCTTGTTTTCCTCCGTCCTAGTCACGGTAATAATTCTGTATCAAGATTTCATTAAAATCAATTCAATACAGAATACAGAACGATCTGAAGCAATACTCGTATCTATACATCAGAAAATTCCCTTCCTTTCCCTTGTAAGGATGGAGCTAGAAAAGCGTATTATGCCTCTAGGTCTTTCATTCACAGATCGATGCTGCTAATTTTACAATCACTCAAAAAAATGGAGTCGAATTGATTCACTCAGTACTTCCCACACATAAAAGTGATATCATTTCTCCTTGCAACAAAACCATCGCCCTCCCGCCCGCTCTCAAAAAAACATCCAACACAAAAACTCTCGTAAATAGTTTCATACATCGCTGTAGGAACTAATACGACAGACTTTTTATTCTCTAAGCTTCAACTGGATGAAACGTTATATTTTTAGTTTTTTATTATTGCTGCGCCGCCACTGACACGATTTCTAAAAACCATCCTCGCCTCTGCAATAATACTGTGTCAAAATTTCAGGTTAAAAAATACAGAATGATCTAACCCAATAAGTCCCTTGGTTTCTGTAATAGGCAAAAGGTAATGTTCCGATGGACCTAAAAAAGGGTATAATGCCGCAAAGTCTTTGTTTCATAGGGAATGGACAGCCTATTATGAAATTTTTGAGTTTTACAACCTCCTGCCCTTCAACCACCCCAATTTCACCCCCATCTAATAAAAAAAATGATCAGGAACCCCTAAAACGCCTAAAAACGAAGTTTGAGGAATATTTATTTTTTTTGTTTTTTCCTAATTACTTCGCCGCCCCTGCACCGATTTTCAAAATTATAGCCGCATTACGTACTAGGACCTCACAGCATATCGCTGCCCAAATTTCATCATAATCACTGCAGCGGTTGCCGAGATTACGAGAGTAGAAGAACGCGAGCAGACAGACCGACAGACAGACCGTCAGACAGCGATAGACCGACGGAAATGAGTAACGTAGATTTTCGTTATGTAGACATCATAAAACGCCGGCGTATTATCTCAAAATCGAAAATTCTCGCGATCGCAGTATTCCCCTCACCTATCGATGTCTGAAGTAAAAAAGGTAGAAAAGGCTTAAAAACGAAGTTTGATGAATATTTGAAATCTTCAATCTTCACAATCCATGCAGCGGTGACTGATATTACGAGGCTAGAAAAACGTCCTCAGACAAACAGACAAGCAATTAGACATGACAGACAGACAGACGAACAGTCCAAAAGACAGGCAGATCGGCAGACAGACCGACAAAAAGTGTATTATCTCAAAATCAAAAATTGCCGCCATCACAATACTCCCCTCACCTGTCGGTGTGGGAAGTAAAATGTTCTGTAGACCGACGAGTCATATTTTACTCGATGTAGGATTGTAAATTAGTAAATTTCCATAATCAACATGTATGGGCATTTGAATATCCCCATAAAATTAGACCACGAAAGTTTCGGCATTAATTTTGCATTAATATTAGGCTGTGATTTTGCAATGGTATAACCTATTTGGTCCGTGCGTACTTCCACCGTGATTGAATTCTAGAAACTTATATAAAACTTATTTGAGCATAAGCCTTGTTATTCTGAACGATTACTGACAGCTCGTTCACACGATGCGGTCAAATACGCATACGGTTTCGGTAATTTTAACGGATCGGCGCAAACCGAATGATGAGGTTCACACAGAAACTGTTGTAAACACTTCGCATGCATACACAATTACACATTGCCACTAATCGCCGATTGGGTTTTATTCAGTTTTCGGAGACAACACGCGACCAAAACGACGAAATTGCCATAGACTCACCGTGTGAACACATTCATTCAAATGTACGAGCCACTGCAGTACACGGTAAAAAAGACGATTCGTTAAAATAGCTGAATCGGTGTCGTGTGAACGGGCTCTAGGTACACGAGGAAGTCAGCAAATATCTCGAAACGTTACTTTTTTATTTTAAAAGGCATGACCATCGAACAGTATTATTGTTATTTGCAACAAAGTCAGTGGCGTAGGAGGTTTCCTTACACCCGTATGCACCGTTTGGCGACTCTAATCCTAGTTCCCTAATCGCGTTCTGCTAATCTTTGGCATCTAGCCATGCACTGTCAAGGGATTAACTAATGCAGATTGGAGATACAGTTGTCTTCGCAAGATTGTTTTGACAGTGACAGTTGGTGACAGTGTCAAAATTGTCAGTTTGCGGTGCATAGTAAACAAATAATCTAATCCAGGTTTACGTAACTAATTGCGCAACTGACTTACGGTGCATACAACAATGATTTTATTCAAAACTCCAGTAGCATGTGTGCGAAGACAGTTTATTCTGATTTTTAAATTTATAGGTCTTTGAGACCGGCGATTCCTGGTTTTAAGATAAACTGAACAAAGTGTTATCAGATTTGGTTGATACTGGTGTATTCTAGTTTCAAAGAATTACTATACGACTATATAAATACCTAGATATCAACTTTCATTAGGCTAATGAATGCAAACAAATTACTATTTATGCCATAAATGTACATTATGCTCGGACATACACGTATTATCTGCTTGTCGTCATGGTCATTTTAGTTTTAAATGAGATTATCATTAATAAATCGTATATTCAAAATGTCTAAGCGTAGTGCCCGGTAAAGGAAAATGGCCCGAAACCACACTCGACTACCAATTCCTTTTGAGGCATACAGTATGATATTCCAGGCAAAAATTTTCGCATTTTTGGCTTGTGTATCTCGTATTCAAGCATTCAAGAAGATCAGGGGCTCAGGAGGCAGATGCTCTCTGCGGGAATTAAGGCACTACATGCTTAGAAAATAACGTCTAGACTTGTCATACAGTGCAGTCAGGGCCAGATTGGTCAGGTCGGCTGTATTATGGCCCCCAAATGCAATAAAAAATATCGAACTATTTCATTTATTTAAAAAGATCGTCTGCTTTTTTTATTTTGCATATTTCACGTTTTACGTTGGTGATATTTTACGTAAATTTACATCTATACAATCTCCCTAGTCCCTAAAATATGTTCAAGGTGCAGTTTTGCATTGCATGGAATCACAGCTGTAATAAGTAATCGGCTCAATTCACACTACTTGATGACGTCAGAGAGTAATCGAAACCGAAGTTGACACTCAAGCTACACATGTGAAAGATTGTTGAGAACCTTAGGTTTAGGTCAGCCTTAAGCCAAGACCTTTTGTCTAGCCTACTTTCTATAAATGCAGAGAGAAATTCATTTTACGAATTAGATAAAGACGGAATTATAGATAAAGTAACTGCAAATAAGTATAGAACTTACTAAAAGCCGTTAGGTTAGTTAAAAAAATATATGTTTTTTAGTCACACAAAAACAAATGCTCAGTACTTTATTCTTACAACAATTGATCATTTTACTTTCAAAGCCCTCAAATAGAATAAAATGCTGCATTTTCTCGCCGATGGCTCCAGAAAGAGCCAGTCCGGCCCTGAGTGCAGGAAAGCTCTTAAAGGGGTGATACACGTACGAGCAAGTACGCGCACTTATGGCTCGATGACCTTTAGCGATGCTAATCCTAGTTCCCTAATCACGTTTTGTTAATCTTTGGCTTTTAACCATGCACCGTCAAGAGACTAACTAATCCAGATTAGACTGTGGATTAGACATAGGGCAAGGTTGTGTTCGCAAGATTGTTTTGACAGTGACAGGTGACAGTGACAGAATTCTCAGTTTGCGGTGCATAGTAAACAAATAATCTAATCCAGGTTTACGTAACTAATCGCGCAACTGACTTACTGTGCATACGAGTGTGAGTACGCGTACTTTAAAAACCGTCGCGCAAATCGCCGGCGATCCAACTGGTTTGAAATTTTGCTCGTAGCTTGTCTCAGCTCGCACTGCGAGCCGCGAGCCACCATTTTGTTTCGCCAGTCCATCGATGCGCAACGCTTGTTGAGTTTGGCGTTAGTTAAAAGTTTAGTTGATTTAGGAAAATTATCAAAATGAATGATTTCAGCATCACGTTTGTGTCACCGACCTCGAGCCGAGTAAATTCGCAAACTTAAAAACCGCGTACTTAAAGTTCGTACGTGTGTCACCCACTTTAGTTGTGTTCCAACTTCGCAGAAAACCGTAAAGGCTTGTACAAATGTTGCGCGATTTGCCTACGTAGACATGTCTATGGACCAATCTCCGTCTAAGGGCCTGTTGCGAGACCAAAAATCGCAGGTCTATGATGTCCCGACAGGAATGGGAGACTTTATGCAGCGTTAAGATATGTTGCGCAACATTTTAACAGTATGGACGTCAATCCGGGTCCATCGGGGTCTAGAGACTAGCTATGCTAGAGACGAGACAGTAGACGAGACGTCCCAGTCTGTCTCCAGCTATCGAGTGGCGTGGTTCGACTTTACATATTGTTTTAATGCTGAGACGTTCGCATTGCAAGCTTCTTTGATATAGACTGCTTGGATGTTCTGAAGGTCTACATGAGGCTGGTGAATGAGTCTCCACTTGCTAGGAAACGCAGTATGACAGCGCGTCGAAGATAAGCTAGGATTGTTTCTCTAAATTTTGTTTCTGGGTGAAATTCCGGAAACCCATGGCGCCTTCCAGCCTTAATTTGTTCAGTAATGTATTGCCGAGGCCGATCGTAGGTCCTTCTGCTAACACTTCTCGCATCCACCAACGTCTACGTCTCCGCTTTCTCTCACTATTCATTATCACTAAGCAGGAAATTATTCCGCACAATGCAATGAACACCATAGTGGACAGCGAAGATGAGACTGATGAGAAATTCTTTGTTTCATTTTCTCGTTTATCTGCACATGATGGTATAGACGCTAGACAAGACAAAAGACGGTGTCTCTAGATGGCCTAGTGACCGCGTGTCTATAGACGGTCTATAGACGGTCTATATAGACAAATCGCGCAATACGGTCTACTAGTGTGTACAAGGCTTACAGAACGCTCAAACACCTCGATAGTACTTTCTCAAAATAAATAAATTTCAGTACACAAATAGAAGCTATATTTTAAATTTACCGAAAAATCGAAATATCTTGGAAAGTGATGGACGTAGGTACAACAATTATGTGCTATACAAAGATGAAACAGCATATTAAAAGCAATTCTTTACATTTCTTTCTTTACATTTAAAAAAGAGAGAAAGTCTAGATTTTGCATTCTACATCACCCTGTATAGTAATATGCGTCGCGGGCTTTTTTTAGCCGATCTTAAAACTAGAGGATATTCTTAATCTTTTCATGTAAAATAGTAATTTTTGGTTCATTACTTTTTGATATACATTTGACCGCGATTTGGATATAAAAATGGTCGTAACTTTTGAAATACCCTGTATAATATAACAATACCCTATATAGGAAGAACGCAAATCATTAGTAGAATTTGAATACGGAATAATATATAGGGTGTCTCATTTAAAAAAATCCATGTTTGCATCACCACGTAGTTATGGATGACCCTGTAAAAATCTAAATATTGTCTAAGCAAGGAGCATAATATCCGTGGCTACAACTTTTATATACAACTTTTTTCGCTATCTTCTACAGTAGTGGAGTTATCGACCGAGCCGGTACTAAAAACTCACCCTGTATATTTGTTTTTGAGCTTGTAACTCTGATTTGTTTTAAGAGGTCGGACCGAACATTGAACGGCTCCAACTTTGCTGCGAAAACGATTTTGACGGCTTCAAATCCGTCATACCAGCGGTCATATCCGCTGACTGAGAGATGGCGCAGAAATAAGTTTGTTAATATCACACAGAGGCGTAGCGATGAGAGCTTAAAAGGCATGACATCCAACTGCTTTGGGAGTTGGGATTTTTGTGAACCTATTTAGGAAAGTCGACCGTTTTAATTATCGCTTATGCAGTAATGGTAATGATTATACGTCTGTGAAGAAACACGCTTGGAAGAAGTTAGGTGACTAAACATTTAAAAATAAATATTGTTTTAAAAACAAAAAAAAAAGCTTTTAAAGAATATTGGACTAAGGAGTTAAAAATGATTTTGAAAATAAGCTCAAAACAATAATGAATGAAAAGTACTAGTGTAATTGTGAAAAAACCGTGAGTGCTTTGTGCAATATTTATTCATATATCGAGCGTCGCTTTTTTCACAATAATACAGGTATTTTTCATTCATTATTCTTTTAAGGTTATTTAAAAAAAATTAAACTTTTTAATCCGATGTTCTTAAAAAGCGTGTTTTTTTAGTTTTTTAAACTATAATTGTCAAGCCTTGAACGCACTGGGTCGGACGGTACGGTAGGAACGGTACGCACGGGATTTTTCAAAAATGTTTGATTTGCCTATGGGTGCGCGCACTGGGTCGTCACTGTCGGAATAAGACCATCCGCACCTTCCGCCGTCAGATAAAATCCCGAAAGAAAGATTTCTAGGCATCCCGGCCGTCCCGACCGGCCGTACCGATGACTCATCAGGCCTTCGGCGCGTGCCTGCACGTGCTCCGGTACCAGACGTTCAGCCGTTTCAGTTGAGCAATCCGGTTGCAAAGCGAGCATGGATGTTCCCAAATTAATTACGGTGGTGGAAAACTACCCCAAGCTCTTCGATATGCGGCACCCTGAGTACTTCAACAACGTACGACGGGATAACTGCCAACTGCTACCAACATTAGACTTACAATTATTTCTTCTTCACTCAACATATCGTTTTGGTTTTTACAATACATAACAGCACAAAACCTGTTACGAGACGGCTTGTCTCCATTGTCCGATCTTCCGTCCGTCCGTTCCGTCCGACCCAGTGCGCGCTTAGCTTTAGTAAGATATACCATGACTGTTCCAGGCTTGCTGTCACCTGTCAACAGAGTCAACTGCCGTGCCTCAATTGTCGATCGCAAATTTAGCGCCACGGAATCGTACCCATTTTGTGCAGCACAGCACGCAGACGGCTCACCGTTAAGCCACAACCACACTACTCACGAGGTTACCCAAAGTTAGTCAAGTACGAGAATGTGGATGGTCGCTTCGCATTACTTCGCCACACTTCGCTCATCCGTTTCCAGTCGTTGTCGGTCTCTGATTCTCATCTGCGCCGAGGCAAAGGATCCGTCCACACTGCTCAGGTTTACTCGTCGAAAAAAAGTGTTCTGTAAATATGTTTTGGGGTGAAAATGAATATTTAAAAGTCCAGTTGCCTCTTGCACATCATCATCTATTTAGCCGTTGGTAGTTGACTAAACAAGATTGGGTTCTTGTCTGCCGAGAATGCGCCCTCTTGAAAATGAGCGCACTGACAATAGATCTGTTGAGGGCACTGGCGTATATAAGGGGGGCGCCCGGGGGGCCTAGGCCCCCCCGAAACCAGCCACGCATTCAGTTTAGACGTCTGGGAAGAGGCTGAAGTAGTTGTCAAAATATATAGTACTGAATAAAATTAGCAGCGACATCAAAATGTAATCTAATAATAAAGCAAATACCTAGGACAACTTTAGCGATCATAGATATCTGGTTAGGAAGTACACCTTGGTTTCTTTGCTTCCATTTAGAATTATTATCTATAAAAATACAAATTTACATTTCTAATATTCATATGTGGTATATATAATTATTTTCGTTAATATTAGTACATTGTTATTTTATACAGGGTATCCCACGACGATTAAGACAAGCAATATACCGGAACTGGGCAGTATTAGCGAATTATAATTTTGGGGGTGTAAATTAGAGCAAATATAGTCTCTTTTTTTATGATTGTGTCACCCAGTGAGGTATTTGTTTTCGGTCCCGTGACGTCCAATTCAAAATGTTGAATGCGACACCCTGTATATTTGTGACTTTTTGTGTTGCCCCCGATAAAACAATTCCAACGAACTAGCACACTTGGAGTCTAAAGTGATTCATTCAAGAGCTACAGGTACTTAAAGGACTGTACCACTACCATTATGAAACACTACCAAAGTAATTTAACTGTAGGGGTACATTGGTACCATCCTTTAAGTACCTGTTGCTCTTGAATAAATAAGTTTAGACCCCAAGTGTGCTAATTTGTTTGAATTGCTTTATCGGGATGAACACAAAAAGTCACAAATATACAGGGTGTCCCATTAAATTTTTTGAATCGGACGTCACGTGATCAAAAACATTTGCTTTAATTTACACCCCCAAAAATATAATTCGCTACTACTGTCCAGTTCCGATATATTGCTTGTCCTAATATCGTCGTGGGACACCCTGTATTTAGGTTAGGATTTTAATATGCCAGTATTATAACGTATGAAATAAACTTTAATTTTTCCGATGCCCCCCCCCCCCCCCCCCCGAAATCGATTTTTATATACGCCACTGGTTGAGCGAATAGTGTGGCGGCGTGGTGACCCTCCTCGTATTGTACTAAAGGTTTCCTCAAACCAACGTGGGACTGCGGGAGAAGGAGCGCAATTCGCGCGGGACATAATTGCACTGCGTGAAATAAACTCATGCACATTGCACAGCGTCGTTGCGATAAACGCAGCCGTGCGCAAAATTATTGTGGTTGGAATCTCGTGGCGGCTGTGAACCAGCCGAGTCAATTTAGACTAGGACCGTTTTAACACGTGCATGTCGGTATTACCAATCTTTGTTTTTCGTGATATATTATGTTACATTTTTGATCCAGTATAGTACACGATATTCATCTTGTAATGTAATTATAATGATAGTTTTGAGTTTTGATTAAGCAGTTTTTAAATTAAAGATACTGTTACAAGTCTTTAGTCCGATTGGGCAAAGAAACACTTGGTACGGATTTCACTATTTATTTGCACTAACTATGTACACTACGCCTAGCCTAACACTTAACAGTCTAATTTATCTAAAGTCACTACACTAATTTATGTTGGTCCTTAACTGCACTAATTTATGTCACAGTTCATTTATTTCGCGCGCGCCACTGGACGTCACGTATAGCTTTCCACTGCACGGCACGGTATCGACTGTAACTGACTTCGTCTCTCGTGTCGGACGGCGCTTTTATGCTAGGCGGCGCCATTTCTGGACCGTACGCGACAGCTCTCGATCATTACCGATTGTACGAGAAGGAATTTTTCTAGACTCACGAGATGGCATTACAGGGCCGGCCTGGCACAATACATATACAGTCTTAGCCTCCTGGATCTTACTACATGGGCTTGCTGATTATATGGAAAACGCAGAAACCATCATAGAGATATGAGAAGAAATTATTGTGGCTTACAGCGTGCAGCATTTTCCGCACTTGGCACTGTTCCCGCGTGTCATTTCTGGCAGCTTAACCGAACGAACGTCACATTTTGAATTCACTTGCGAAATGATGTATCGTAAAATGTCGCTTGACATTACGTTCGTCCGCATGTGGTTCGGATCTTTTTTTGACGTAACAGTGTGAATGCAAGAGATCGCCCCGCTTCCCGCATTTCCTAGGCCAGTCCTTTGCTCTTCGTCGAGGAATTTCGCGTGCAGTGTGGCTGAGGCTTTAGCGCTTTTAACCTCCTTGACTAGCGCCACCATCGCCACAGACCACAAAGTGCTTACAAAGTGTTAGCGCCATGGTCAACGCCACAAATCAACACCATAAGTTTGACAGTTATGTACGCTCATATTGTTGTTGTATGATATGAGTTGTGTCAAGACTGTCAAGTTGTGTTTGTGTCGTGTGTTGTTGGTGCAGCAGATATAAATAAACAAGCCAAAAATTCGCATTTGTTGTACGCGAATATATATCAACAAATATGAAAATAGCCTGTAACGTTTTCGTAACAAATAGAGCATACTCAACAATAGCTCTTAACAAAACAAGAAAGTACTTGAAGTCTACATTAGCACTATGTAAACACCCAAATACCAAGGAGTACTGCATGATTCTCTTTAATGGACAAAATCAAAAAGGAACCAAGTACCAAATCCAAAGCAACATTAAACAAGTATTAACGAAATTTGTACATGAGGGCAAATGTACCATTCAATTTAAACAGCCAGAACATGATGTGTATGTTACAGGAGATGTAGTGCAACTGAAGGGCTTTTTACATCTATTCAGACGAATTTTAGAAAATAAAGTGTCTGACAAAGAATTGAGTGTATCAAGTATGAGTATAATGCCTATAAAAGATGTAGCACAAACAAAACTTACAATAACAAAACGTTCTGATTACCCTGTAAAGGGTTTTCCAAGAACTTTGGAGGAGCTTCACATAAATGACATCAGTCGAACAGCTGTGGATAGAGGGATCTTGCAACTTACAAGACTGAGGATTTTGGATTTATCAAATAACAACATTGAATCCATTCCAGATGAATTGGGAAATCTTCCAAATTTAAAGGAACTGAATCTATCACATAATTTCTTGGGAAAAAAACTCATGCAATGGAACTGGATTCAGAAAAACATTGTAAAGTCTTTGTTATTATTAGATATATCTCATAATGAACTCAATTTTGTTCCTAGCAGTATATGTAAGTTTTTCAAACTTGTTGCATTAAAATTAGATTATAATAATCTGACTCGTTTGCCAGACAGTATAGGCAATCTTAGAAGATTAAAGTTGCTATCTGCTTCACATAATAAACTCACCATATTACCTGGTAGTATAAAGTTATTAAATTTAGATATGCTAGATATGTCAAGTAATAGTTTCGAACCTCAAGCTAATGGGCAACAGATTATTATGCAAGAAGTGCTACCGGTTCGCACTTTGAAAGAATATGCATCAAGAAAAGTCTTAGGTGCTAGAATACATTATTATCCAGGCATCTTACCTTTATCATTAATCAACTATTTAGATAATGCTAAATTTTGTGTATGTGGTAAAGCATGTTTTGAGGTATTCTTTCATAGACCTCAGTTCATTCTATTGACAAATATCACAGTTAATCTTAATAGATTAGAGAATGATTCCACATATGCTCCAATTGATTGTTATTTTTGTTCATTGAAATGTTATAGAAATTCTTCAGTGAATCGAATGCGGAATCCTATAGTCAGGTAGGACGCAGTAGATTTATATGATACTTAATTCTTGCAATAACCTTCAATGGAATTGTGTTATGTGATATTTCAGCTGTTGATCAAGTTGTGAGAAAGAATTAATAAGGATAATGCAGATGAAACTAAGAGTACAAAAGTATGCTGTCTTGATTAATGAGAAGTGCTATCACTAGTGTAGTTTTATTAAAAGGTTGTTATACTAGTATCACTAAATTACTACATAATGTTTTGAACCTCTACATTAAGTTTATCAACACAAAAAGATTAAGACTAGTTAGAGAAATAGACCATTCCATAACATCTGTGGATGTAAATTTTATTGGTGCATCTGAACAACATTCCAATTTTCAGATACATTAGTCCACCTTTTGGAACTGGTCAATATAGAAACATAGACATACCTAAATAACAGTTAGATGGTGTATTAAAATATAGTAAAGCTAGAACAATTGCTTTTGTCATTAGCTGTCAGCATTTTTTTATTCATCACAATTAACTTGATATTGTTCTCAATGAGAATCTGCTTTGCAACAGCTATCAGTGATTGCATCCTGGAATGGTCTATTAAACTATCACTATTAGCTTATTTATTATACTTGAAGTTAAATATCAAAAGATGAATATGTGTGACTTATTTGGCATTTCTCTCTAGCAAATATAACGAGCTGCTGGTGCATAAGATGATGATATTTCATCCTCATTGAACAGTGTACTGCTTGACTACCTAATTTGATTGTGAATTTTCATCCTTTTTGTGCATGGTTACATAAAGCAGCACACATAAAATTAATTAATCATAAATATTTCTATAATTAATAATATTAATTAATGGTATAATGAATGTTTGTATGTCTCTGCAATGAATGAACTTTATAACTCATTCATATATTTTTATAATTTCTGGGAGCCCCTTATTCTCTTGTGGTGATCTAATATACACGAGATTAATACAAACCCCTCAATAAAGTTTATGTGAAATAAATAATTGCTATATATAGGTAACAAAGATCCTCGCAAAGATCATTTATGGAACACTGCACCTTTTTCCAGCTGTAGTTTCTAAAGCGTCAAGTGATAATTCAAAACAGTCAAGCTAATTTTCCAACTCATCACTTGTAATTTCAAACTGTCAGGTGTAATTTGTACCTGTCAGTTTGAATTTACAATTGACGAGTTAGAAAATTCACCTGACAGTTTGAAATTCCAACTCATCACTTGTAATTTCAAACTGTCAGGTGTAATTTGTACCTGTCAGTTTGAATTTACAATTGACGAGTTAGAAAATTAGATTTGATCGTTTTGAATTATCACTTGACGCTTTAGAAACTACAGCTGGAAAAGTTGTAGAATTCTACTTACACTCTGTATAGATCAGATGACTGATTGACTGTTTGCTATTTAGTGAATGTAGAAGCTCTTTTAATTATTTCTTTTGAATAATCACCAATTGTGTGTGTTGTGTCTGTACCACTCAATTTATTCCATTTCCACAAGTCTGTCTGTATGAATTTATTTTGATCCACTACCATTAAGACTCTATATAACCCAGAAATAGCTATTTTTGATTCTTATGAGGAATATTCAATTGTGGAACTTGTAAAATACTAATATTAATGGCATACTTTAAACCATTAAACTTTTTGGGGTTCCCAAGAGTTCAAATAAATTTAAAGCACGATTACTGATTTATAAAGACTATTGTAAGGTAACATTACCACAAAATTTGTAGAACTGACATATAGTAGAAACTAATCTAACGTAATTAATTGTAATTTAAGCATTGAAAAATCGTATTTGTATCAGTTTTCGGAATTACAGATCTACAAGTTGAATTTAGATCAAAGCTAATGTTTCAATCATCTAGGTATATATACGGAAGCCTTGAGGCTTCACAACGACAACTTTTGGAATTTTATATAATTCTGTTTTTGGATTAATATCATAAGTACAACTACACACATTTTGAAGTTTTTAATACATTTCTTGTACTTGTATTTTATTAGCTTTGTGACTTTCACGGCTATTTTATTGTATTTTACACGCTGTATTTTTCTACTATTCAATTGTAATATTAAAATATTGCCCATTACACATTCTTAGTCTTTTATTTCGCCCAAGTTCCGCCACTTTACTAAAATAACACGACTCGTGTTATTGTTCCATCGATTTCCATTTATGATTGATAATCAGGATCTGTGATAGATGGCAAGAAACCTATCCACAAACATTCGTCCTCGAAACTTTATTTGAGTCAGATTATACCAATAAACTGAATACACTTTTCGAAATCAAACAATTCCATTTTTTTCAACTTTCACCTAATTTCCCTGCAAGTGCATACACCTTTCGTCCGAAATCAAATGTGCCTAAATACACAATGGGTTTTTTAAACACTGGCAGTTGCAGTGCGTGACCATGGGGGTCCTGACTAGTCGGTGGTCATGACCCCCCCCAATCTTGAACATACTTTTTGTTACTACATGATAATAAAAATTCTTATGCCATATTTTTTATTTCATATCTATTTTTCTTATAACGTGTAAACTATATATCTATATAAGGGGGCAAGGTATAAACTTCATTGAAAATCAGACACATGATGAAATTTCCATTTGCCCCTCCCTGTCAAGTAAGTTATGGCCACGTTGGCACCGTTTGTTAAACAAACTACTTACTTTCTGACTACTGAACAACAATAAAACAGAAAATCAATACACGTTAAATGCCAATGAATAATATAGTTTCATGCTACATAGTTTTTAAAACGCCGGTAAAAATAAACCGAATTGTCTTGGATCAAATATCTGTGAACAGATCCGGGAACATGTATAGGTAATGTCATCATGCCAGTTTAAGCCGGAATCAAGTATAACACCTAGGAATTTGGCGGACTCAGGTTTTTTCTGTAGTTTGACGGAACTAAAAACGATTGTTTTGTTCTTGGTTTCGTTCAACTTCAGCTTATTGCTGGAAAACCAGTTCTTCGCCGTATCGAGAATTGAAGCGTCTATCACTTTTGAATCCTACAAGCTGAACCGGGTCTTGCAAAAGATTGACTGGATAAGTAATCATAATATAGATTTGGCTCCCGAAAAATCTAAGGCGGGGATACTACGAGGATATAGGATAAAGAGGAAGGATGTGAACTTCCAGCTTAGAGGCAAAATGGTAATCCCCAGTAAGTCCGTGAGGTTCTTGAGAGTCTATATATATATATAGACAACGAGAGCTGCTGCTTCTCAGACCACATTAAAAATGCAATGTTCTCTAGACTGATGCCGAATATTGGGGGACCCAGCAGTGGAAAAAGAACACTCCTGAATGCTCAAAATAAAAATTCTGTAACACTTTCTATACAATAAATTCGTATAATATATACGTAATAATGTATGTACAATTAATTAATGTAAAACAAATGTATGTGTTACGACTTGATGTCCTGTTCCGTTGGTGGAGAATCGGTGGGCGTCACAGAGCGTGCTTCAAACTTAGAAATCAGATGATTCCTTATCACCGTTTTCGCTGAAAAAAAATATACTTTTTGTAGACGTATCCGTAATCTGTGACATTATAGTTTCATTTATTTGTACTGAAGGATACAAATATTACCACCTCGAAGGCTATGCCTTGTGTGAGGTATTGGTATTGAAAATATACACTAAAATTTTGTCTAATATAATAGTTATATTGCAAGACCCGCAGCCTTATCACGTATTTTGCAGACGACAAGTGACGGGCAAAATTCGCGCAATATCTGCTGTCAAACGCAAATTTCGTATTGTGCAACGACGTCATCGTGACGGACAACAACATATAACCTACAATTTTGATGGTCCTGTTGCTGTCATGTCGCTGTTGCTCGGCATCTGCTCAGCGACCACTGTCGCGAATTTTTACATAATAATAAGGCTGCCGCACTAACGAGAAAGACCTTTTTGTTGCGCAGTTGTTTATACTCATATAGATTGTGAAATTTTTGATCATCCAAATTTACATTTTATTAATACCAATATTCTTATCAGCCAAGTTATTTTAACAATGCTTATTATAAGAGTTGCACTTTTCTGTCTTTGCGTTTCTTCTTCCTTCATTTTCTTTTTCTGTCATGTCACTCTAGCGTTTTATGGTTTCGGGCGACCAGACCGGCAGAATTACAGTCTCGTTGATTAACTGCGACATCAAAGCAAAGGTCCTCCGGACCGCCTTGACAGCTTTATTTTATGGTCAAAGGCTGAAAGCCTATGGCGCTGCAGAAGCGCCGCGAGAGGATAAGTGTCGGTGCACGTTAAATGTGAAACGCTGCAGGTTGCAGCCGTCGGGAAACAAATTCCACGGCAGCTCATTCCACAACGTCGAAGTTCTCCAAAATAAAGAATGCTAGAGGAGACTGGTTCGGGGAGTAGGGCCTCTCTAGTGTTCCTTGTTCGGACGGCCTTTGGTGTTATCACCTGGGAGAGCTCACTCGAACATGTCCGTAATAGAATTTGTAAAACAGGGACAGGTCAGCCACTCTTTTTCGATGCTCCACGCTGTGGAGGTCCTTTGTGAGGTTAGGCGTATCGATTAGACTAATTGCATGCTTCTGGATAGTGTTCAGAAGCTTTAGAGAATGCTTCGGAGCATATCCCCACACATTGCCGGGAGGGATGCCGTTTTAGCAATACTGACGACGTGGTCGTACAAGGACATGTTGATCCGCAAAATCTCGACGGAAGGTGACCCGACTATTGGATGACCCTCCATTTCCACAGTTGGTAAGCCAACGCACTTGCTGCTGTCGCCGACGCACCATCACCTGGGATGGTAGTGGCTTGCCTGGTTCCATGCACGATATTAATGTACTGTCGTCTGCAAAGCTGTAGATTGGATTGGATGTTATTTCCAGCAGCTGATTGATGTACATCAGAGACAGTGTAGTTGATAGGACAGATCACTGAGGAACACCGGCGTTTATTGAAAATACGTCTGATGAACAGCCTTTGACTACAGCAAACAGAGATCGGTCGTTCAAAAAGCTATTCAGCCACTGGCGCAGGCCAGGTGGTAGTCCATATGCAGCAAGCTTGACCAGAAGTCCCTCATGCCACACTCTCTCGAAGGCTTTTGATGTGTCAAGTACAACACGGGATTCGCCATGATTTTCAATTTCTCTATTCCACAAGTGAGTGACGTAGGCCAGGAGGTCACCCGTAGACCTATGGTAGCTAGCGGCAAGTAGTAATAATTTATGAAATCCAGTATAGTACCTCGCTTATACCTGGACAGTAGAAATTCACGACGCCCATGAAATTGTTTTGCATATTTGACGTCCACGATGTCACGTCTTCGGCGGATGTCATCCTGACATTTCGTCGATCCCATTTCATCCACAACGTCACCAAATTAGAATTGAAGCTTTTGCAAATGCAACATGTAGAAAATTCCAAAAACAACGTTTTCGTGGCGATCATATTTACCGAATCAACAGCAAGCGGTCTAAACATTAGCCTTCCACATTTGGACCACCTTCATCCCGACAATTCCAGGATATGTATAATTACGGCCAGTGAATACAGTTACCTTAAAAAATGCAAAGAAAAGGTTCACCAATCTACCGATGATAGCCATGTTGCGTCATGCAGCAGTAAGGAGGATAAGAAGTTGGAAGAAATTTATCTGAAGCTGTCGTCTGACGTGGGTCTCTTCACCACCGAGCATTATTCTTCATCATCCTGTGTGAACGAAACCTCAGACGAAGAAATAGAAAACTGCATGCCTCAAAGGTCCGCGATTTTCGAGGTTACCAAAATCAACAAACTCCCGCTCGTTACCGCTAGAAGTATGGCTCATTCGAATAAACTCGATGTTCAAAATAAAACAATCCACGTATCTTTGCTGGAAGCGGATTCAAGATCATCGACAGAGTTCATCTGTCGCATATGCCACGGCGGAGATAGCGAGGATGATCTACTAACACCGTGTAGATGTAGAGGGACGGTAGCCCTAGTGCATCTCAAATGTTTGGAAAGATGGCTAAGGGAATCCAGCCATAGCACCTGCGAACTATGCAATCACCATTACAAAATCGTCCGGGAACCAAAGTACAGCATACCGTGGTCAATTCTGGTATTTTTAAGACACCCAGGGGACCACTGGAAAGACTTGCTGATAGATCTGTTCGCATTTTCACTGTACACACCGTCGGCAATAGCCTCTACCTACATGCTGATGATGATCTGCGAATCTCTGGTGAAATCGAATATCATAGCAGCCGGCACAATTTCGTCGCATATTGTTGCATTCTCTGCTGTTTTCGGAATGGCAGCAATAGATTTTACTTACTCCTCGTGGCTGTTGCTGACTCTGCAAACTCACATAGAAGCCTGGCGTCAATGGTACCGCAGCAACTCCAATCTGAAGATTATCCTACCGAAGGTCAAACTGCGACCGCACAAGTCGAAGAATAGGAAGCAGAATGAAAAAACTAAGAAAACCACGCCGACCAAGAAACCTCCCGTAAAATGTAAAAGCTCCAATAAATAGCCAATGTTCTCATCAAAAAGTGTTTGTTTCTGTATAAGTGAAGCTTTATAGTCAGGATTTAAGCACAGTATTTTTTAACTGACTCGGTCGTTCCATGTATGTGTCTCTTTTATAGGCACTTAAAGTTCAAACCAATTATAATGAATTTATGTCGAAACGGTTTCCATCGAATCTTTGATGTAGTCGTTTATTATTGTGACTTATGATTAAATCCTTTATAGAACATGGTTAGACCTAAACAAACATTCTAACGATATAAAGTTACAGAGAGAAATCTATTAACTATAAACCGCAAAAAGCCCTCAGCCATTTACAATTCTGCAAGAAAAGCTTCAACAGGTGGTTACAGCAATCCGCTCCAGGACAACACGTTTCGGAAGATGAGGTAAAAATCCGAGTTTCGAGAGGAGGAACCAATTTACTAAGATTTCATTAAAAGCCACCTTCATCCCGATAATGCCAAGTTATTTATCTACAATTACGGCCAGGGAATACAATTATTTAAAAAATTCAAAGAAATTGTGAATCAAACCAAAGGCAATGGCGGGAGGTTCCCTCAGGTGGCGATCGTCAGTATCATATCGAGTTTAGAAAGGGATACAAAACATAAGTATAACAGAGACATTAAATATCGTTTGCTGCGATTATCCAATCCCACTGTCGGACCGTCTTTAAGCGGGGGAATAAAATCTGCTGTTGCCGGTTATAGCTATAAGGTTTATGAAGTAGATAAATAGAATAATAAGTGAATATACATTATTTGCCGTTTCCTTTATGATATAAAAACAAAACAAGTCGTAAAAGAAGGAAACAGGATAGAATTATCGAGAGTTATGGCAACGTCCTTACTTCGTTCACCGAATTCTTTTCGCTGGTCAATTTACGTTGATGACACATTATGTAGTCTAATGCCGCAAGTGGGAGAAATTTATTTGAAGCAGTCCTCTGACGTTGGTGTTTTTGCCATCGAGCATTATTCTTCCTCATCTTGTATGAACAAAACTTCAGACGAAGATATAAAACTGCATGTCCCAAAGATCCGTGATTTTCGAGGTTACCAAAATCAACAAACTCCCGCTCGTTACCGCTAGACGAATGGCTCATTTGAATAAACTCGATGTCTAGAATGAAACAATCCCCGTATCTTTGCTGGTAGGGGATTCAAGATCATCGACTGAGTTCATCTGCCGCATACGCCACGGCGGAGATAGCGAGGATAATCTACTAACACCATAAGATGTAGAGGAACGATAGCCCTAGTGCATCTCAAATGCTTGGAAAGATGGCTGAAGGAATCCAGCCACAGCACCTGCGAACTATGCAATCAACCTTACAAAATCATCCAGGAACTAAGTACAGCATACCGTCGTCGATTCTGGTGTTTTTAAGGCACCCAGGAGGCCACTGGTAAGACTTGCTGAAAGATCTGTTCGTATACGCCCTCCGCAATAGCTTCTACCTACATTTTGATCATGATCTACAAATATCTGGTGAAAATGTTGTTCCATTCTCGGCTACTTTCGGAATGGCAGCAATAGAGTTCACTTACTCTTCGTGGGTGTTGCTATCCTGCAGACTCACATAGAAGCTAATGGTACCACAGCAAATCCAATCAGATTATCTTATATCTACCTAGGTCCGAAAAAAACGCCAGCTATCAAGTTGCGATATGGCGTGCCGAATATAAATGCTATGCGGTTTTGACACTTTTGTTTCCCGTTTACCGGTATACTCACCAACGCCGTTTCCGGTCGATAATAAAAAAAAGGAAGTATAGCTATTTTTGTACGGTATCTATTGGTCAATATTATTAGTATTTAAATATAAAGTATAATTCACCCTTTCTATTTATTTCCACTGGGTATAGGTCCAATTTTTTGCCAAAGTTTGCCTATATTCATGTTAAGCCGGCGCCAAATATACGGTGTTTGGGAAATAACGAGCAACGAATATTTGGTATTCGGCAAACATCTACTAGTGTGGCTGTAGGGGTTTATGCAAATGTTCGGTATTTTCCAAACACCAAATATATCCCGTCGGTTGTCGGTAAATCGTCGCAAATCAAAGCACACGGATACTTGGCTTTCTTCTCGAAACTAAACATCGCCAACTACGCGAATATGGGGCGACAAGGGCTCGCTTTTTGGCACATAAGGTTGAAAAACGGCAAATTTTTGATATTCGGCAAATACCGCATGTGTGGCGCCGGCTTTACTTTTTTTTTAATTTTTTAATGTGTGTTTCACGGATAAGCAATACATGATTTATGTTTATTTTCATTACAAATACCTAAAAGTACAATGTAATGTTTTTAAAATAACATACTAATGAATACCTGCACCTGGTCTCATCATTATTGAAAAACTTTTTGTTAACCTGCAACGTATTTTTTCTACTAGGTAATTAGGCTCTTTGTCAAACTATGTGGACCACCCCCACTCCCCAGACTTAAGCTCTGAGTAAGCAACTGCAATGGCAGCTGGTGCATATGGGCTGCAGTGCAAAGAAGCTCTCAAAAAAGTTAAGGAGGATTCCAAACAAATTATAATTACATAATTTAAATAATAATAATCTAAACTAATAGTACTAATACAATATTTTCAAGAACCTGTCCAAAATAAATATTTAAATATTTTGCAGTAGATATTGCAGTCGCCGAGGCAGTCGCTTTGTAATGCTTAGATAAGAAACTAACTGCAAGCAAAATGCTGCACTGGTCTACTTTATAAGGCTAAGTTAATATAATGGGCGTTACACGAGCGCCTAGCTCTGTAACTCAAGCTGGAACTCTGAAGGCTAGCAGTGGCTGATCCACTATCAATGGATTTGGAGAGCACCCCTTGAGGACCAGAATATGGTAAAATACAGTGCTTTCTAGATTCAGTCATGTCTATCAAGCAAAAAGTGTTCAAACGAGCACTGACTCTGACAAGAAGTCACTCCTTAAAGCTTTTAAAAGTCAACATCAAGTGCAACAGCTGCTGGAAAAAAAGCTCAGATACCTACTGAGAGCCAGAAAGCCAAGGTAGGACTTGGCCTGTAGGGCTGTTCCCATATATATGGGGAACTGCAGCTGCTAGCTACTACCCTGCTATACATATCACAGTCCCAAGAAGAGCAATTCGTCTAATCACTCTAATTGATGACCTGGCCTTAAGGCGCCACCTACAGCTGCTTTCTCACCAGCACGAATATGCAGGCAGTGACCTCTCACTTTCCTACTGGTATTTAAACGGAACCTGCTCCTTTAAGCTCACCAAGCCAATTATATGCACTCGCGGAACCCAAGGCAATCATCCTTCATATATCAAGAACCAAGAGGTACACTGCACCTTTGTTCTCAGCTGTATTTGTTGAGCCTAAGGGTTTTGGCCTACTCAAGGCTGTGGTACTCTAGTATTTGGGCTCTGTCTTTGTGGTTGCTCAGTAATAAAAAAAAGGAAACTGGATACTATACAACACAGTTATTCATCTATATTTGCAGATGTGCAATTGACCTTGCATATATCGCAGCATGTCATTAACCTTTCTCACAAGTTTTGCTGAACCTGTGTACAGTGCATATCAAGGTAAATACTTAGGCTGTATCTATGTGCATGGTAAGTGCCTCAGTTCTGACACTTAAAATTGCTTCTGGCCAGTGGCAACTTCAAATCAGTATGATAGCAGCAGACACCTGTCAATTGTGTGGCACTCTATCACTACTATCATAGATTTACTAAAATGACTTACCTAGTGTGCTGTTGTTGTCAATAGCTATTGTGTGTGCTGTATCATCATTCAAGTTCACCAGTGAACAATCTGCACCATTTAGTAATAGTTCTTTGCAGGTATGGGGATGGTTGCCTTTAGCTGCATACATCAAAGCTGTATTGCACATCTGTCTTTGAAAGAAAAAAATGTAATCAAGTGGTTTGACTATCAACAAATTCAATCTATTTTCAGATTATATGTTTATCAAAGATAAGTTATATGTATGAAGAAGGTCACAGCAATTGAAAATGGTGCAAGGTTTGATATTTGAAGAGTACCCTATCCTCCTGACTCCTCCCAAAAAATAGGAAAATATTCAGTAGCTTTCGAAGCAACTAAAAAGAAGTAGTTTTTACTACCTATATCCTAATATACTTGTAAACTTGTATGATAATTAATGATGTGAGCAGATTGTCTCCACTATATTTAAAAGTGCTTTATGTTACTCTAAGTTCAATCAGAAACTGTATCTGACTCTGTTTTGTTATTGGTGATATAATTTTTATTAGCATGTGGTCCTCCTACTTTTGATATTTAAATTTTAACTGTACATACATGATCAACATGATTGACATCTGAGCCTGCTTTGATCAACATCTTAGTAATTTCATGATGTCCACCACTTGCTGCAAGATGAAGAGGAGATTCCTCCTCAGGACCCAACAGATTAACATTAGCCCCACAATTCAGGAGGAGCTGAACTGTGCTGACCTGACCATAATGGCATGCCCAATGTAAAGCTGTCATGTTATGTTTGTCTCTAAAAAAAATTAATTGTGTGGTAACAAAAGTTTTCAAGTCACTCTAACACCTGTATGCACCGTTTGGCGATTCTAATCCTAGTTCCCTAATCACGTTTTGCTAATTTTTGGCATCTAGCCATGCACCGTCAAGAGATTAACTAATCCAGATTGGAGATACAGCAAGGTTGTGGTCGGAAGATTGTTTTGACAGTGACAGTGTCAAAATTGTCAGTTTGCGGTACATAGTAAACAAGTAATCTAATCCAGGTTTACGTAACTAATCATGCAATTGACTTACAGTTGCATACAGGTGTAAGCAGATGGTTAGCAAAGCCTAAAACAAATAGTTGAAGCACTAGCTATATGACACTATTTGACTGAGGAATCTACTTTATTCATCTTGTTCATACCGAATATCTACACTGGGTTCGTTATCAACATCCTGTTGGGTAAGTTCACCCTGACCAGCTTTGGCATGAAAATTAACATCTGATATTTGTGGGAAAGGATTTTGAGCTTGTGTATTACCTCTCTGGAGGTTGGTTAGCACTGTTGTGTTGCACTTATTTTGATGCCTGTATGGTAAGAAGGCACTCTTTCTGCAACAATAATAAACTTATGTTTAACTACACTATCAATGCAAAATACGATCAATCCTATGACTAGTCTTTAGTCTGCAATAGCAAACATCTCAAATCAAATAAAGCCATTTATTTTTTGAATATTATGATGTTTCATAGTCAGCATGTTTACTGACTGATAATATATCTGTAAGAAATAAAGCTCATAAATAGCTACAAGGGAAAAAACTCTCACCTATTTACAGTCCACTGTTTAGAACCTCCTCCTAAACTGGGCGATAAATTGTAGGTAATTGCTTTGGACTTGAAATCCTGGGAATTGAGACTAGGAGTGACACTTGGCAAAATAATAGACTTTATGTCTTGTTCTTCACTGGATGAACATTCTTCTGGAGAATCCATTGTTAGCAGGGGTGATTTTTCTCAATAGGTGTAATATTTCTAAGGTCCAATTCTAGTAGCTCAAATGTATCAAATGCTCACACTAACAACTAAAACATTAACCCCCTAAGTAGAGACGGCCATGCCCTATCACAAATAAAAAAACTCAATAATATGATGTAAGCTAGATGGTCTGTGGCAGGAGTGCCAGGCCAGACCCAGAAGGACTGAAGAGTGAAGATGAAGACCATGAAGACTGAAGCTAAGAAGCTATGGACTGAAGGAGAAAGGACTAATGAAAAACTGAGAAACAGAAATGTAACCTCAAACCGGTGCCATCAACAACAAAAACAAAACCGGCAAAATCAGCACATCAAACGTCATTACACGATAATAATAATAATAATAATAATAACGTGTATTCCCTTTAGGCCCGGTTTCATAATCATTCACTAATGCGTTGATTAGCAAATGTACCTATAAACTTAATCATTCCATTAAAGTGTTGCGCGTTTCATAATGCATTTGGAAACGTCAATTAATTAGCATGCAATAAAATGTGGTTGGTACACCTGAAAGAAGGTTTTATGCCACATTTTGTGCCGTTTGAACTACATTATGACATTTCTCTGTAAAAGTGAATGTGTCAGATTGTGACAAGTTTTCATGTTTGCAATTCTATTAAATAAAGCATTATTACTCTTATGAGAAAGGTATGGAATCAAAGCCAAAAAAAGTAAAACGTGCGCGTGATGGTAACATTACTAAAGAAGAGGAACTGCTACTCATTCGTACAGTAGCAATATTCAAAAGCATTATAGAATGCAAATTTACAGATAAAGCGAACAATCAGGAGAAGGTAGGTACCTGACGAGTGAGGATATAATACAGTCGTCTACAAATACATATACAGATGAATAAATAAAATATTATGCAATTAGATGAATACTTGCTTTTAACTGTGCTCAAAAGCTGCTATGAATCGATGTAATCTGTTTTATTTTATAAACATTGATAAAAGTGAACAACCACTGGCAACTCAACCTTAACCTAATGAAATTCTGATATGTGTGTCAACTCTTAAACGTCATACAAACGACATGTCAGATTTATAGGTTGATTTTCGAATTAATGCTCTTTAACTGGCAGAGGGCGAGCAATTACCTTATTGGACAATTATGTCATTTTAATCTGTCACTTGTTGATTATGAAAACCATTTATTTTCTAATGCTCAGATTAGGCATAATGGGTGAATTAAGTTTGATTATGAAACCGGGCCTTAAAGTTACAAAAAAAAAAAATAATAATAACAGTTAATGAACAGTGAATAAACAATGGAATTCCGCAAAAAGGTGTACCCTTGTGCGCGGATTATAAACAAAAACGAACACCATCTACAAAATGGGATGGGATTATACAAAAAGACGATAGAGTGGTAGAAATTGCCAGCGCAAATTGTATACAAATAATGATATTGTTTTCTGAACAAAAAAAAAGAACTAATTATTCTTCCACAGCGCAGGAGGGGAAGAGTTTACTACATTTTTGCGGTGAACGGTAGATGCTGTGCGAAAGTGGTAGGTCAGTAGTAAAAACGGTAGATTTTGCAGCACTGAAATGTAACCGCCCAACACTATTGTAATTCACTTAAGGCGAGTCTCCACGAACGACGTCCCACTGGTCACCAAACGAGTAAACTTTTTTTAGTGGTGGTCCTGTGAACGCCCATCTTTAGGACACGTATAGACGCAACGATGCTTAAGTATGCAGACGTAATTGAAATAAAGGATTGACAATTTTTCTCCGGGCCAAGCGTAATGAACTTTCTGTAAAGAATGAAATCACATTTTGCTGCTAATACGAAATATGCCCAAGGATATAAATTTCACCATCAGCCGTTACTTGAACTGCAAATCATTAACGACTGCTAGCTGTCGTGCAGATCATCCATCTAACACTATTGAGGTAATTATTAATATGTGCCATATGTTTAGCTATAAATTCATTGAATAAATATTGATTTACAATGTTACAAATACCCTCAGTTCGCGCGTCGTTTTGCGATTTAAGGAGAATCCGATTACGTCATAGAGATTACGTATTGTGCTAATATTAGCACCTCTAATCCTCTCAAAGATGATTCGGTCAGACATGACCAATGAGGCACGTCACTGAATACGTCACAGGACACAAGACGGAATTTTGTTGTGGTTATGGTCAGTTCCAGTATCCAAACAACTTTTCTGTATTTATTAAGATATTTAGCATTATGTGAAAAATAGTTTGTTATTTTTTTGTATTTTTGTGGTTTTTACGCTGATTTATCATCAATAAGGACTGTTTAAGAGCTTTACAGTATTTGGGTTTAAGGATTTTACATTTACTGAGGTCTGTTATCGCTATTCTAATCTAAATAAGCCTTAATTTTTCCAAGGTTTGCTGGAGAATTTGGCATGTTCTCAGTTATTATTAATTATTTTTATATTTTAGCATGACTGAGGCAGTTTCAGCTAATACACGACTTTATTTAATAATCGCTTTTCGGTTTTTAGGTTGGATTTGTTTTTGTTTGGATACTGAACGCTGACATTTACAGAAGTGACTTCAGAGTTATGTGGTGTAGTTAGTTTTACGTCAGCCACGTGTATATCAGTGTGGCGATTCTGTAACTTTCGCTATAGTAACGAAAGCGAAGCTAATCATTTACGAAAACGATTTTTGACGACGTTTCATAACCAAAGTTTAACGCTTCGTCGTTACGTTTTCGGTATGGAGCTCGATGACTCACACGAGCATTCAAGAGTTGGCTTAAATATCTCTGGATGAGAATCCAGCAATGCCGACCATTGCGAAGGATTACTTTTCTCTCTTCGATTCATTGCTGGTAATTAACTATCCAAATAAATTTAAGCGAATTATCACTATAACCAACAGTAATAATAACGTCAAAAGTTGACAAACGAGATCCAAGTTCTTTCGCTATCGCTTATAACGTTCGTCTGCGTTCGTTATATCCAAGTCGGAACGAAGACATTTATCGAACACCGAAACGAGCGAAAGCGTTGGAAGAATGTCGCTAAGCAGTAGAGTCGGCCATGCTTAGAGTTACAGAATCGCCATACATGGCCAATATTTATCCATGGTTAGAAATTGTAGGAATGCCATAAAGTGTAAATCAAGCCTAATATGTCAATTGTCAAGATGACATTCATGACAAGTGATCGATGGAATGAGTCACATGTCAGGCAGGTCGCGACCTGTCACTGTCATCGTCACGCGGTTTTGGGTTTTTTGTTCACCGTCATCACTCCGTCATTTTCCAGGTTTATAAACTAAACCCGTCGAGATATTTCAGGTTTCAGCGTTTCAGGAGTTCACAGTCAGCAACGGGCAGCAGCTATAGCATTTTATTTTTGTCGTTCGGTCGGTGTACGTCGTTAGTCGGTGTGCTTGCGTGCTGTCAGTGTCGAACACGAATGCGGTGAGAACGCATCTCGGAGTCTAGTGAAATACCTACACATAAGAAAATCGGGTATAATGTCGGTGAACGGGTTGAACAACGGCTCTCCGCGTAAAAGAGCTAGAGCAGAACCCGAATCTAAAGTGACAGTTATATTGGGGGCCCAATGGGGCGACGAGGGCAAAGGCAAAGTGGTCGATATGCTTGCTGCCGACGTTGACGTCGTGTGTCGCTGCCAGGTACCGATTTTTCCTATTATTAATTGTTTATCAATAATCAGCCCAACATAGTCTTAAATTTCCATTCACTGACACGAAATTGCTAGTTTATTAACTATAGTAATGCAATTCACGGGCCTGGTACAGGGGTGGTTTGAAAAGTTCCACGCAGGAGCCCCCTAAACCACAGAAGGTGTTATAACGCCACAACAATTTTAGCGGTCATTCTTTTAGTTTTTAGAAAAGTGTTTTTTATAGCTTTTTTATTAGCTTATCTCTATCAAAGATTCCACAACAGTTCAAAAAATTAAATACATAAATGTGGAGATGTGAAATAAGGTGGGGACATGGATTTAATTTTTTTGAATGATGAATGTGCATCTCAAATACTATGCTTCTGTCAATGACGATCAAGGGTTCTGTATCACTCAATGTTACTTCATAAATGCTAAGATAAAATTGAAATCCCATATTGGTCTTACTATTCCATAGCACTATGAATAATAGTAATGAAACATCTTTATTTGATTGATTAACAGTAGCAGGCGAAGTTTTGCTGAGAGCTATTCTTCCACTTAACCCTAAATTTATTTTACAATATGGTATTCCAACCCAATATATATCTTCAACATATATACAATTATACAGGTTGCTTACCTATTACTGGGATTTAGCAAGAACAATGAAAATAATCTAGCTATAGAAAAAAATATATAATATATATTTATAAGAATATAATTATACATTGCACAATTGAGAAGGTCCTTTATCAGAAAACTCTTAACTCTTAAATTGAAAAAAATCCCAAAATTGATGGTAATTCTAAACAATAGTGATGTTGAAATACTGGTCATATCCTCACAAAAATGTATAACTATACCCATTCCACCAAAGAAAAAGAGCGCAAAAAATTCATGGTGTTCACATGCTCTCAATATTTGCAAGACCTGTTTACATGGTACCTAACCACCAACGCGACAGTGTCTCTCCAGGAACGACAAATGGACAGTGTTGTACAATAGTGACATGAGCCACCAATCTGTTGTTTTAAGAAGATTAGTTTTGTATTAAGGTGCCTTTTGGACTGTTCTAGTTAAAAAACACTCTTATTATGGTTTTTTATATTCAAATAAAATTAGGAAAAAATTATGAAACCTGGTATAAGATTGCTTGGCAGGAATGGACCACCTATCTACCCAAATAAGCTGAAGTATGCTGAGTTTAATTTAACAAAGTTGTTTTTCCTCAGTATCTGAATCACAACCGCTTCTTCCAAGATGCTTTCAAAATCTTTATTTTGGAGATATGTACTTTCAAATGAGAGATGTTTATTTGTATTTACATATTTACACATGAGCAGGAACCAACTTGCTATTGCATACTCATCCTAGCTTCCTATTCTAATCAAATATTGACCTAACCAGTCTGCCGATGCATATACCTTCAAGGAATATGTTCAGCCTAATCTTGTACAGTTTTGAATCATATTTCATCTATCAATCTACACTAATGACTTATAGTTTTTCAATAATGGTGTATATCTCACATATTGTGGATTATAATACTGCTATATCCAAGGCTATATCTATCCAGCAGAGAAACATGGCACAAAAAAATGTGATGTTTATGTTCATGTGTTTTTGATATTTGGCAAACCTGTATGGACCACAATACGACCGCAGCCATATTATGAGGAGGCGTCGACAAACAGCTGTGTATTTGATTCTTCAGGAAAAGGTGGCCTGTTCTCCAAATTTATTGGTGGCAGGCATCTGGTTAGGCATTGGCATTACCAGGTGGTGTAAGCTTACCTCTGACCAAGCCACAAGAACTCACCTTTGCTCACCTGTGTTCCTGTTTATCTGCTGGAATTAAATTATTGGTTTGTCAATATGGAATAGGAACTTGCCCACAGATGTTGCCAAGATGTGAATAGTGGTTTAGGACATTTATGCTCAATGTAGAATGGAATGTCCAGGTTTTGGTATCAAATAAATGATTATAACCAAAATAATGTTATATAAATTCCTTATGGCACAACGCCATCCACATCGTGTTCGTTTCAAGAGGCGGTCTGCTGTGGTATAAGCTTGCCTATGGCCAGGCGACAAGAATTCACTCATCTTGCATGTGATCACTCTTTTTCTTCACTGGACAGAGAATAGTTTGAATCTACTTTTTTGATAATAAGGCCTTAATTCTTTTTCTTATTGCTGCATTGCATATTATTAAATGTTAAGGTTCCTGTTTGTAATGTAGGTTGTTAATATAAGGTATGTAATTTCTTCAGCAGGGTGCCAGTATCTCAATTTTTTCATTTTATTATTTATTTATTATTATTATTATGTACAATAGGCAGTCATACCTTATGAGAGAACTTGGGAGAGAACTATGTTTTAGTACCTATGATTGTCACTGTTATAGATGAAATATATGAGTTGTTTAGATTTCTTTCAGGTCTCAATCAGTGCCGACTAGTGTTCACTAAACATCAACTATCGGCTATCAATAGTCTATCGATAGTACCCAAAAACATTGGCTGGGCCGATGTGCAAACATCGATTTTTCTGGATAGGTTGCAGTTGCACAGATTGAGTTTGTTTTGGTCGGTTATAAATCCATTTCGTTTGTTTAGCAATTGCTTTGGCAAGTTATATTTATATATCTTTATAATGAATGCATTTTGGGCTAAGGTTTGAGATAAAAATACTCCTTCATAGTAAAACACGATACATATACATTTATTGAAATATTTGTTTTCATACAGAAGTTGTATATATAATACTTATAAAAAATTATAGAGACGTTATTTACATTTCTTTCAGGTCTCAATCAGTGCCGACACTCCTATAGTGATAAAGTGATGATAAAAACGTAATTATCCACACAAAATATATATTATAATAATTCAGAAAGTGGTAGGAGATCAAAATATTCGCAATATACCTATTTACAATAGATAAAAACAAATTAATTAAATCTATTTATTGTATATTGACATTGATTATACACAGACAATTTTGACTAGAAAAGTTCATATAATATAAACATGTGTTCTAAAGAGTCTGGTTTTCAGGATACAGGGTGTCAAAAGTGATCAAGTGATCAAAAATGATCCTTTGACACACTCTAACTTGAAAACCTGACTATTAGGAGACATGTTTATTTGAACTTTTTACATAAGTGTGGGTCAGACATGTGGTTTTGGAATTAGGGCTTATAAATAAGAACAAAGTTAACTTGTGTAATTTTAAAAATATTTCAACTGGATATGAATTGCCTTGTGAATTGCTTTATATTTTTTTCCTTCTAAACAAAGAGAAGTGCAAGACATCAAGAGGCAAAGAAATTGTTTTTTTAACAGTTTAATTGGAAAAACAACAATTACTTTTTTTAAGGACTTTCTAATATTAATTGTGGGACTGACCCCCAAGATGCCAAAACTTAGCGTCTGATTGCAATGAACAACACTGCCAAATTACAAAAAAAAATCAGCTCAATGAACTATTTGTCAGCAGCTTCAAAAAGATGTCATAGAACCCCCTTTTCAATTTAATTTTTTTCCCTGATGGCACCCAGCCTCCATCTTAAAAGTTTCATGTGCCAATTTTACTACAAATTATAGTATTCATGCATCAATTCCATCACCCTGAGTTTCATTTTGAGTTGAACCATTCAAAAAATAAAAAGGGGGAGGCGACATTAAAAGAAAAGCACTATTGTGTATGTCTGCCTTTTGAGATGGATAGAAAAATTCATATATCTGCCTTGTTTTTTTCTCTCCATTGTCAAAAAAATTAAGAAAAATACGGGATGCTCTTCAGTGAGTCCTGAGTATCTTTAGGTTCATCTTTGGAATATAATTATTTGAATCCATTAAATCCCTCGCAGTGAAAAGCAGAAAGCAGAACAAAACAAACACTTGTAGAGTTTTTTTTAGCGAGCTGTATCGCGAGGCGGCAAACCGCCACACATTACCTAATGCTTATAAACAGTTATCACATGATTTTGTATTCTAAAAATATATGATATGATGATACACACCCACACGTGTTGTTCACAAAGGTGGGTACGCCAAAAAGTTTTTGAGGCATGTACAGTGGGTATCAAAAAGACATTTGCTCATTATTAATACACACCCGGTTGTTGTGGAGGGGGGTTGGCATGACATTTGGACATATGTGCAAAAACTATGTTGTTATTATGGATCTTGTCAGTGAATAAATCGAACCATTTTTTTTTGTATTAATGAATTTTCACTTGGATGGATGCAGAAAGTTATTTGTAACAACAGAGAAAATTATAACACCCAAAATGAATTGCCTAATGTAGGTAAAAGATAGGGTTGAGCCCATTCTTATTCCTTTCAATAGGTCTTCCCAAGGAAGTCAGTTAACCTGTTGGTCGAGGAACTTATATCTTCCAAAACTGATCCGACTAACTACAGACCTATAGCTCTGCTTTCTGTAATCAGTAAAGTGATGGAGAAATGCGTCAACCAAGAGCTCATTAAATACCTAGAGCTCCATCACTCAATCAACGACAGACAATATGGATTCCGACACCAAAGATCAACTGGAGATCTCCTGGCTTATGTCACACATGTGTGGAGCAAACTCATACAGTCATTTGGCGAGGCTCACGTCGTTGCTCTCGATATTTCAAAGGCATTTGATCAACTGTGACATGCAGCTCTCCTAAACAAGGTCCCGTCTTATGGACTCCCTGTTAAGCTTTGCGGTTGGCTCGCAGACTTCCTCTCAGGTCGGAAAATCTCTCTCTCATCATTGCCGGGGTTTCGCAAGGATCGGTATTGGCTCCGACATTGTTTCTGCTTCACATTAATTATCTACCGTCTAGCACTACAAACCCAATCTACAGTTTTGCGGATGACAGTACGCTGCATGCAGGCATCATGAACAATAGACCGATCTCTGTGGTCGAGCTGGAACGCAGAAGACTGGCAGTGGCAGCTTCACTGTCAAAGGATCTCGATACCATTACCGCTTGGGGGCTTAAGAATATGGTTGAATTTAATGCCTCCAAGACCCAGTATTGTACGCTATCAAACAAGAAGTGCCCAAGTCAACACCAGGTTCTAATGAACAACCGGGCTCTGCCAAGGAGTCACTCATTCAAGCTGTTAGGAGTCAACATTACAGAAAATCTGATCTGGCACGAACACGTCGCGTCAATTGCAATAGCTGCTGGTAAAAAGCTTGGGTACCTATTTAGAGCCAGAAAGTATTTCTCACCATGTAACCTCCTCACGCTATATAAAGCCCAGATAAGACCTTGCCTGGAGTATTGCTCTCATGTCTGGGGAGCTGCTGCCCCTACTACCCTGTCTATACTAGATGCCGTCCAGAGAAGGGCAATTCGACTAATTGGCGACCCGGCCTTAACGTGCCACCTCCAGCCACCAGCGTGTTGTTGGTGACCTCTCACTCTTCTACCGATATTCCTACGCAATCTGCTCCTCTGAGCTATCCTCTATCGTTCCGCCGCTCACCGCTCCTATTAGGTGCAGCCGCGCGACCGCTGCATCTCATCCTAAAACGGTCGTTCTTCATACATCAAGAACTGAGCGATACAACCACACATTTATTCCTAGGGTGTCCAAAGCATGGAATGGACTGCCAGAAGATGTGTTTATTGGGCCTGCGGGTGTTGGTCTATTCAAGTCCCGCGTTAACAAACTTCCCCTAACCTAACCCAACCTTTTCACAGCAGCGGCGGTACTCTGGTATTTAGGCTTCGCCTACGCGGTCTGCTCACTAATAAAAAAAATTCATACAAGATCTAAATGAGGAGATAAGATATTTACTGTTACAGATGAGTAAAAAACTTTTTGAACACTTAGTGGAAATGCACAGCGGTTATTGCAGAATGTGCTATAACGCAGTCATGCCGGCTGGACTTCGCAGATGATTTTTTTTAGTAGTGAGGGGGTTAGGGTTCAGTTACCGCCGCTCAGCCTTAAGGTTTATTGTGCATCACCGATTATACATTCCTGTCTTTCCTCCTGGCCTACATCCAGATAGTTCTTATTTTCACTCAAGGGAGGACAGTCGAAGATAACGTGCTTAGCTGTTTCCTCTGCCTAACGGTACTTCCTGCATAAACGACGGCACAACGATCCCCAACTTTTGCAGGTGTGCACTAAAGGTCCAATGGTCAGTTTTGGATCCAACCACCTTTGAAAGTTCCTTCCTGGTGTATTAGAATTAGATCACAAGGGTTTACTCAGCAATCAGCACCCTTTTAGGTGCTCATTTGACACGGCCCAACTGGCTCGATGAGAGGAAGTTCTGCACCTAACTTGGCGCACCAGTTGCCTTCTCATTCCCACCTCCTTGTATGTGAGTAGACACCCAAAATAATGTTACCTTGTTGACATTTGCCAGTGTCTTTAGGATACTATGGAAGTCTCACACTATTTTTGAAGTATAGTCGTTACTTACCAAGGCTATCAGAGCCGCCTGGTTGTCTGTCTGTACACAGATTTTCTTTTTACTGTGTTCTTTATTTATGCATATTCTGCCGCATTCCATAATGGCGGCTATTTCTGCCTGGAAAATGGTAATTACTAATCAGTTTATCTAGACGAACACTTATGTTCTGCTTAGGCCTACCGCCATATATGTCTCTTCCTTTCCCATACCTGATTTTTGGAGCCATCAGTGATACCACTCGACATATGTTGAGGTTCTCCTAGAGCCCACTCCGATATGTCACTCAAGTTGACTTTATATGAGATCTCAGTGTTCGTGACTCTTGGCAGTCCATTTCAAGCCTTGGACATCCTAGGAATAAATGTGCGGTCGTACTGCTCGGTTCTTATGATGTATGAGAGTCGACCGCCCTAGGATGAGGTGGATCTGGTAGGAGCGGTGAGCGACGGAACTGTAGAGGATATCTCAGAGGAGCAGACTCCGTTTGAATATCAGTAGAAGAGTGAGAGGTCACCAACAGCACGCCGGTGAGAAAATGGCTGGGGGTGGCGTGTTAAGGCCGAGTTACCAATTAGTCGAATTGCCCTTCTCTGGACGGCATCTAGTATAGCCAGGGTAATAGGCGCAGCTGCTCCCCAGACATGAGAGCTATACTCCAGGCCCTTATCTGGACCTTATTTAGCGTGAGGAGGTTAGATGTTGAGAAGTACTTTCTGGCTCTGAATAGGTATCCAAGCTTTTTGCCAGCAACTATTGCAATTGACATAAGTCATTTCAATAACCCCTCTCAGCGGTAGCGTGCCTAGAATAACATGTAGAATTAGAAGTAGAATTGCAATAAATTTACCCCTGTACGCCTCTTTATACACAAGTTCCTATGAAAGTCATTGACCCTGCTTAATCGGTGATTATCTAATTGCAAGTGCTTACCCTTGTATTTTTGTTGTTAATCGCATAGTAATTTATGCTTGATAATCTAATTAGCGTAAGTATGATATCGATATCGGCCCATAATGGGAATTGCTGATAACATTTTCATAGAAATAATCCTTGTTTACATAACTCATACACCATAAAGCACTATTCTTTATTGAAGTAAACGTATAATATATGTATGATATGCAAATGTATAGTATAATAGTACAATTCGGAATTTTTTTCTAAGGTTTCGATTTGAACTGCTTTACGGGAGTGAAATGATCCACAGCCACAAAACTGCGAACGGTGCGGCGCGTCGATAAAGTTGTGCGCGCATATTAGTACAGTCAATTTTTATCAATTAATAACTGGGTAGCTAAAATAAACATTAATAAAGAAATAAGATTACCACGGTAACCAGTAATATCATCATGCTAGCGGAGTTGATTGTTCGCCCGTAGGGGGTGCTGCAGGGGTGTATTTTTAGGTACATATTAGAGAAATAGTATATCGGACTAACTTCAATAATTTTTTTTCACGATTTACTGACGATGTCACAAATTCATTTCCACTGCATACGATTACCACGGCAACCAGTAATATCATCATGCTAGCCGAGTTGATTGTTCGCCCGTAGGGGGTGCTGCAGGGGTGTATTTTTAGGTACATATTAGAGAAATAGTATATCGGACTAACTTCAATAATTTTTTTTCACGATTTACTGACGATGTCACAAATTAATTTCCATGGCATAGGATTACCACGGCAACCAGTAATATCATCATGCTAGCCGAGTTGATTGTTCACCCGTAGGGGGTGCTGCAGGGGTGTATTTTTAGGTACATATTAGAGAAATAGTATATCGGACTAACTTCAATAATTTTTTTTCATGATTTACTGACGATGTCACAAATTCATTTCCACTGCATACGATTACCACGGCAAGCAGTAATATCATCATGCTAGCCGACTTGATTGTTCGCCCGTAGGGGGTGCTGCAGGGGTGGATTTTTAGGTACATATTAGAGAAATAGTATATCGGACTAACTTCAATAATTTTTTTTCATGATTTACTGACGATGTCACAAATTCATTTCCACTGCATACGATTACCACGGCAACCAGTAATATCATCATGCTAGCCGAGTTGATTGTTCGCCCGTAGGGGGTGCTGCAGGGGTGTATTTTTAGGTACATATTAGAGAAATAGTATATCGGACTAACTTCAATAATTTTTTTTCATGATTTACTGACGATGTCACAAATTCATTTCCACTGCATACGATTACCACGGCAACCAGTAATATCATCATGCTAGCCGAGTTGATTGTTCGCCCGTAGGGGGTGCTGCAGGGGTGTATTTTTAGGTACATATTAGAGAAATAGTATATCGGACTAACTTCAATAATTTTTTTTCATGATTTACTGACGATGTCACAAATTCATTTCCACTGCATACGATTACCACGGCAAGCAGTAATATCATCATGCTAGCCGAGTTGATTGTTCGCCCGTAGGGGGTGCTGCAGGGGTGGATTTTTAGGTACATATTAGAGAAATAGTATATCGGACTAACTTCAATAATTTTTTTTCATGATTTACTGACGATGTCACAAATTCATTTCCACTGCATACGGTTACCACGGCAAGCAGTAATATCATCATGCTAGCCGAGTTGATTGTTCGCCCGTAGGGGGTGCTGCAGGGGTGGATTTTTAGGTACATATTAGAGAAATAGTATATCGGACTAACTTCAATAATTTTTTTTCACGATTTACTGACGATGTCACAAATTAATTTCCATGGCATAGGATTACCACGGCAACCAGTAATATCATCATGCTAGCCGAGTTGATTGTTCGCCCGTAGGGGGTGCTGCAGGGGTGTATTTTTAGGTACATATTAGAGAAATAGTATATCGGACTAACTTCAATAATTTTTTTTAATGATTTACTGACGATGTCACAAATTAATTTCCACTGCATACGATTACCACGGCAAGCAGTAATATCATCATGCTAGCCGAGTTGATTGTTCGCCCGTAGGGGGTGCTGCAGGGGTGTATTTTTAGGTACATATTAGAGAAATAGTATATCGGACTAACTTCAATAATTTTTTTTCACGATTTACTGACGATGTCACAAATTAATTTCCATGGCATAGAATTACCACGGCAACCAGTAATATCATCATGCTAGCCGAGTTGATTGTTCGCCCGTAGGGGGTGCTGCAGGGGTGTATTTTTAGGTACATATTAGAGAAATAGTATATCGGACTAACTTCAATAATTTTTTTTCACGATTTACTGACGATGTCACAAATGATTTCCAATTGCATACGATTACCACGGTAACTAGTAATATCGTCATGCTACTGGAAGTTGATTGTTCCATCGTACGTCTTCTGGAGGCGTGATCATACTGATACATTTTGTGAAAATAGAATTAAATAGCTATGTTGATTATCTTTCTGACAGACTTAGTAGCGATATCTGTAAGCATTATTTTAGACTTTCGCTTGGATCGATGTTGTGCTGCGCTAGCAAAGCTGGACACAATGGGTAGTTTAGTCACGCAGACCTGAGATGCACCATTACTTTACTACATGAAAAAAGAATAACATGTTTTTCTTTAACGGGTTCCAATTCCCTATCAGTGCCAGATTGCTTTATTGGGAATTGAGTGACCCGGTACATTCACAATATCTGTGGGGTGAGATTTTTAGTAGGTATTATTCTGTATACACTTAACGATCATATCAGACAAAATCAGGTTCTTAAATGGCAAAGAATGTTACTACGCCAGTGAAGTTGACGGTTCACCCGCAACTCACAGTGGATGCTATGTGGTGGAATGGTGGTGGGTAACATTACTGATTAATAATAATATCATCCTAATTTGACGGGTTCCAATCCCCTTCCGAGGCCTGATTGCTTTATTGGGAACTGGATGGCCCGGTACATTAGCAAAATATACAGTGACTACTAAATCTATATAGTGATTTTAACCACTAATACTAAGTTCAATATTGTCTATAACTTAATGGCTATGTTAATGACGATCTCAGGTCTTATTCAGGTCTTGGAATGGCAACGGACGTCATTGTGCCACTTGCAAAACACCGCTCTACAGAATTACGGTGTTTACGTTTTGATTTCTTATATTCGTCATCTTCTCTGTATACAAATATAGCAAATCATTGATTTGAAAATATAGCACAATGGCTGAAATTTTATAATCCGATAATATTTTAGAGCTTTCTTGTTGCGAACTTTATAGGAACTAGAAAGTATCAAAATGATATATTAATAATAAAGTAATAAGACAGTCTCAGGCCTTACACCAAACACATTTACACCACACTACAACAGTTAGGCCTGGACGAAAAGTTACACAAAACATTCCAAAAGTCTGTAATTCTGAAGACCTGCAACATCGTACGATCCTTCCTAAATTCCGACCAATAATAGTCCGGGTGTTGACTATTTCTCTAATATGTACCTAAAAATCCACCCCTGCAGCACCCCCTACGGGCGAACAATCAACTCGGCTAGCATGATGATATTACTGGTTGCCGTGGTAATCGTATGCAGTGGAAATGAATTTGTGACATCGTCAGTAAATCATGAAAAAAATTATTGAAGTTAGTCCGATATACTATTTCTCTAATATGTACCTAAAAATCCACCCCTGCAGCACCCCCTACGGGCGAACAATCAACTCGGCTAGCATGATGATATTACTGGTTGCCGTGGTGATCCTATGCAATGGAAATTAATTTGTGACATCGTCAGTAAATCATGAAAAAAAATTATTGAAATTAGTCCGATATACTATTTCGCTAATATGTACCTAAAAATGCACCCCTGCAGCACCCCCTACGGGCGAACAATCAACTCCGCTAGCATGATGATATTACTGGTTGCCGTGGTAATCGTATGCAATGGAAATTAATTTGTGACATCGTCAGTAAATCGTGAAAAAAAATTATTGAAGTTAGTCCGATATACGATTTCTCTAATATGTACCTAAAAATACACCCCTGCAGCACCCCCTACGGGCGAACAATCAACTCGGCTAGCATGATGATATTACTGGTTGCCGTGGTAATCGTATGCAGTGGAAATGAATTTGTGACATCGTCAGTAAATCATGAAAAAAAATTATTGAAGTTAGTCCGATATACTATTTCTCTAATATGTACCTAAAAATCCACCCCTGCAGCACCCCCTACGGGCGAACAATCAACTCGGCTAGCATGATGATATTACTGCTTGCCGTGGTAATAGTATGCAGTGGAAATGAATTTGTGACATCGTCAGTAAATCATGAAAAAAAATTATTGAAGTTAGTCCGATATACTATTTCTCTAATATGTACCTAAAAATACACCCCTGCAGCACCCCCTACGGGCGAACAATCAACTCGGCTAGCATGATGATATTACTGGTTGCCGTGGTAATCCTATGCAATGGAAATTAATTTGTGACATCGCCAGTAAATCATGAAAAAAAATTATTGAAGTTAGTCCGATATACTATTTCTCTAATATGTACCTAAAAATACACCCCTGCAGCACCCCCTACGGGCGAACAATCAACTCGGCTAGCATGATGATATTACTGGTTGCCGTGGTAATCCTATGCCATAGAAATTAATTTGTGACATCGTCAGTAAATCGTGAAAAAAAATGATTGAAGTTACTCCGATATACTATTTCTCTAATATGTACCTAAAAATACACCCCTGCAGCACCCGCTACGGGCGAACAATCAACTCGGCTAGCATGATGATATTACTGGTTGCCGTGGTAATCGTATGCAGTGGAAATGAATTTGTGACATCGTCAGTAAATCATGAACAAAAATTATTGAAGTTAGTCCGATATACTATTTCTCTAATATGTACCTAAAAATCCACCCCTGCAGCACCCCCTACGGGCGAACAATCAACTCGGCTAGCATGATGATATTACTGGTTGCCGTGGTGATCCTATGCAATGGAAATTAATTTGTGACATCGTCAGTAAATCATGAAAAAAAATTATTGAAATTAGTCCGATATACTATTTCGCTAATATGTACCTAAAAATGCACCCCTGCAGCACCCCCTACGGGCGAACAATCAACTCGGCTAGCATGATGATATTACTGGTTGCCGTGGTAATCCTATGCAATGGAAATTAATTTGTGACATCGTCAGTAAATCATGAAAAAAAATTATTAAAGTTAGTCCGATATACTATTTCTCTAATATGTACCTAAAAATACACCCCTGCAGCACCCCCTACGGGCGAACAATCAACTCGGCTAGCATGATGATATTACTGCTTGCCGTGGTAATCGTATGCAGTGGAAATTAATTTGTGACATCGTCAGTAAATCATGAAAAAAAATTATTGAAGTTAGTCCGATATACTATTTCTCTAATATGTACCTAAAAATACACCCCTGCAGCACCCCCTACGGGCGAACAATCAACTCGGCTAGCATGATGATATTACTGGTTGCCGTGGTAATCCTATGCCATAGAAATTAATTTGTGACATCGTCAGTAAATCGTGAAAAAAAATTATTGAAGTTATTCCGATATACTATTTCTCTAATATGTACCTAAAAATACACCCCTGCAGCACCCGCTACGGGCGAACAATCAACTCGGCTAGCATGATGATATTACTGGTTGCCGTGGTAATCGTATGCAGTGGAAATGAATTTGTGACATCGTCAGTAAATCATGAAAAAAAATTATTGAAGTTAGTCCGATATACTATTTCTCTAATATGTACCTAAAAATCCACCCCTGCAGCACCCCCTACGGGCGAACAATCAACTCGGCTAGCATGATGATATTACTGCTTGCCGTGGTAATCGTATGCAGTGGAAATTAATTTGTGACATCGTCAGTAAATCATGAAAAAAAATTATTGAAGTTAGTCCGATATACTATTTCTCTAATATGTACCTAAAAATACACCCCTGCAGCACCCCCTACGGGCGAACAATCAACTCGGCTAGCATGATGATATTACTGGTTGCCGTGGTAATCCTATGCCATGGAAATTAATTTGTGACATCGTCAGTAAATCGTGAAAAAAAATTATTGAAGTTAGTCCGATATACTATTTCTCTAATATGTACCTAAAAATACACCCCTGCAGCACCCCCTACGGGCGAACAATCAACTCGGCTAGCATGATGATATTACTGGTTGCCGTGGTAATCGTATGCAGTGGAAATGAATTTGTGACATCGTCAGTAAATCATGAAAAAAAATTATTGAGGTTAGTCCGATATACTATTTCTCTAATATGTACCTAAAAATCCACCCCTGCAGCACCCCCTACGGGCGAACAATCAACTCCGCTAGCATGATGATATTACTGGTTACCGTGGTAATCCTATTTCTTTATTAATGTTTATTTTAGCTACCCAGTTATTAATTGATAAAAATTGACTGTACTAATATGCGCGCACAACTTTATCGACGCGCCGCACCGTTCGCAGTTTTGTGGCTGTGGATCATTTCACTCCCGTAACTGCTTTGATGGTTTTATATATTAGGGAGAATAAATATTGCAAAGTTTATGGGAAATTTTAAAATTCATGAATCCCATAAATGACTTGACTCTGCTGTTCAATAATTAAGAACATGAGAAACAATGAGTATAAATTAGATTACATTCAATATATCAGTTTGAATTTTTAGGACTTTCAAGCTTGGTTTCAAGAATACGTACATAGTATCAGTACGTGTCAGATTTCTACTGAAACGAAAATTGACCTCCTTAATCCTCCCCCACCACAGGTCCCACAAAAAAATGAAAAATAATAATTATCCTATCTTCTGGCAATATATCTTCTTATTATAAGGGTTGATGCCTGTTAAGTGCTCTGTTTCAACTAGTCGACAGTCGTAGTAATTTCCACGATTTAAGTCTCCAGCTGCCAAACATGATTCTGATATTTTTCCTATAATGAGGGTATGCAATCTTGGTTTAAAGAATATGCAATACAGGAACCGGAAGCATATTTTCTAGCGAAATTTCCTACATACAAAAGACCGAAATAAAGTACACTCGACTGAATCATTTTGGGCAATATAAGTTGGAAACGTCATTGCTAGGCAAAAAAACAGCTATTTTATGCGGAAATGAAATAATACTCTGTAACATAGTAAACCTGACAATAAGTGAACATTAAAAGCGGCATTACAGACAGTGTAGGGTCGATCTGGTTTTTGGAGTATGCTATAGATATAGGCATGATAATTGAATCAAGATCAAATTGACAGTTATATATTTTTTAGTTAAAAACAAGCATAGAGCTCTAAAAATATGTCTTTCTTAATAATGTATGTATGGCCTATAAGACTATTATTAACTTTGCAGAACGATTACTTGCCTAATAATTTAGAAGTTTTTTCTGCAGATTTCTATGTTTTCTATTTGCCGACTCATTGTCTTTGTCGCACAAGTGCCCATATTGACAAAATGCAGCCCGAAAAGTTACCGGGCTGTTTTTTACACTTATTTGGTTTGGTAATATTTATATCGTAATTTAAATCAGGTATTTCTTATAATTTATGTAGTACCACTTTTTTATAAAGTGAATTGTTTCATCTCACTGGTGCCCCAAATTAAACGCAGTAGTATGATAATACTATAATACTGTTTAAGATAATTACAGGCCAGAATCACAAACAAAAAATAGTAAAGCCAAAAATATGTGGCAAGCCAGTGTTTTTCAAGTATTAAATTCCGCCTTTTTACTTTAGCCGAACAACAGATTTTGTGCCCCAGAACTACAGTGTTTTAATTTATGAAATTGCTTAAACAATTTATTACGGGAAAATAACAAGGCTTTATTATCCGCAAAATTAATAACCTGACCCTCATTGTGATTTATATTTTGTTTCAGGGTGGTAACAATGCTGGGCATACAGTTGTTATCAACGGTGTTGAGTATGACTTCCACCTACTTCCAAGTGGAATTATTCATCCAAAATGCAAATCTGTCATAGGTAATTTTTATTATAATGATGATATTTTTATTCAGTATCACTTAACATTTAGTGGAAACTTTGTAATTCATTCTCCGCTGCTTAAATGAAAAATCATTGACCTTGCTGTGTATACCAGTCGGCCGATAAGTTACACAAAAATAGGAAAGAATTTACTTGAGCAAATCCAAATAGTGCTCTCATTGTGGAATTTGTTGGTATCAAAATTCAATTTTTTTATCATATTGACAAAACTGGATTTTTTCAGGACTAGTAATCAACAAGTCTAACATTTAATCTTAAAAAAAATGAAGTCAAGTTGATTGACTCAGTACTCCCCACACATTACTGTGATACGAGTTTATTATTTTCCCATAGCATGAAGCTTTAGTCTGAGATCCCCTTAAACCAAATCATTGGCAGCCCTCCCCCTAAAATTGTCTTATGCCTTATGTCTTTCCTTCACAGGTCAATGGACAGCCTATTATTAATACTACAGACTTTTCAGTTTTACAACCCCCCACTCCGCAACCATCCCAATTTCATCCCCACCTAAAAAAAGTAAAGAAAATGATCAAGAACCCTTAAAACATCTAAAAACGAAGTTTGAAGTGTTTTCATATTTTTAGTTTTTTGATTATTGCTACGCTGCCACTGACACGATTTCTAAGAACCATACGCATTTGCCATCCTCGCCACGTTGGTAATACCGTGTCAAAATTCCATTAAAACCAATTCAACCGATTCCTCGTTACACAATATAGAACGATCTAAAGCAATACTCGTATGTTTACACCAGAAAAAATTCTAATAGCGTTTTCGACTTATTGCCCTATCACTGCACTCATACGAACTAAGTGTCAAATTTATGTTCGTCTTACATGTGAGTGCAAAACTAGTGTGATTTTTTCTTTTCGATTTATCCGCTTAATTGCACTTGAGTGCAAATTATCGCCACGTACTCTCTGAGCTCGTGGAGATTTCAGTGCATTTTTGACATCTATAAAATATTACTTATAACATATTTTACTTGTCAAAGAAAATTATTTTTTAAATCAAGAACTGGGTAGTGGGGTAGTATACATAGTGCGGATGCTAGGATAGGTTACGGAAGGTACGGGAAGTGTAGTTGAAAGAACTACGAACATCGTCATCTTCGGATGATGAGGAAATTGAAGCATATCTAGTTAAATTGCAAACAACGGCTGCGTGTGTCCCAAAAATACGAATGTTTGTTGAGTATGTTGTTCATAAACTGACGGAAAAAGAGATGTAACAAGATATACATATAAGTATTTACCGATATAGAAAGATATTCATTTTTAGTGGCAAACCCTAGGCTGGTGCAAAAGCCATATTGCACAAAATGCTGTTAGGTTTTATGTCGATAAATCAATAAATGATTGGTGGGCGGATTCAAACTATTCAAATTCCAAAACTGCCACAGAATGAAATTGAGCTCTCGGGATGCAAAATGACATCAAACTGTCATCAGTTGGCTGACAGAACAGTTACTTCAATTGCACTGAAATTTGACTTACCAGTTCAGATTTATTACACTTCTAGGCACCATACGAGTTTTCAATGCGCACTGTAGTGCAATCGTGGATAAAATCAGTGCAGTAAGTCGAAAACGCTATGAGCCTTTTGGTTTCTGTAATAGGTAAGGCAATGTTCGGATAGACCAAAAAAGTTATTTATGTCACTAGGTCTTCCTTCACATGTCAGTGGACAGTCTATTATGAAAGCAACACATTTTTCAATTTTACAACCCCCCACCCCCAAACCACCCCAGTTTCACCTCCACCCAAAAAAAAGTAGAAAATGATCAGGAACCCCTAAAACACCTAAAAACCTATCGGTGTGGGAAGCAAAAAGGAAAAAAAAGTTGTTGACCGCGGTGAGATTCGAACCCGCGCCCTTTCGTCGGACTGGTGCCTAGCGTCTTAACCGCTCGGCCCACGCTGCCTGTGCTTCAGATATATCAATACACCGTACACAATATTACGTCAGTTACCTGTCTTAATTTAAATCAATTTTTTTAAACCGGAAGCGATATTGACAAAACCGGACTAGTTGTTTCACGCTGATTCCGAATCTGTATTTAGTTTTTCTCTAGCACCTGTAGTTTTGGCCATCTTTTGTATACGGACGAACGGACGGACGGACAACACAGGGGCTTTGCATAAGCTCTCTTCAGTGACCTCAGTGAGTCAGTGAGAGCTAAAAAATCAAGACGCCTGTCTTAACATCATTTCTCTTGAACCGCTCATTTGGGTCTGTAAGCAGCTGTGAACAAAATGAATACGGTTTCAGATTATTGCTTAAAAAATGGAGTCAAGTTGATTGACTCAGTAGTTCCCACACATTACGCTGATACAATTTTATTATTTTTCCATAGTATGAAGCTATAGTCTGAGATGACTCTCCAACCGAATCTCCGCCCGCCCGCCTGCAAAAAAACATCCAACACAAAAACTCTCGCAAATAGTTGCTTGCATCTCTTTTGCAAGAACTAGGACAACACAGTTTTTATTCTGCAGGTATCAATCTTTAAAGGGCAATGAAAAATGTTCCGCGGTTTCCCAACCACCCTATCCCCCATCCTACTTCAGCTATTTTGACCTCTCCAAAAAAAAGCAGAAAATGATCAGAGATCCCTAAAGTACCCAAAAACAGAGATTGAACGGCTTTTATATCGTACTATTTCTTTTTAATGTAATGTTTCACCACCTCGTAACACAATTTTCAAAAACCATAGACTTTATCCATCTCTACCGCGGCCCACGTTACGGTTTAGAAATTTAATTGCTATCAGTTTAATGATGGCATACATACATTACAAAATTATCTATATCCATATAATTTCAAAAATTATTTTTTGTCGTTCGGGTAAAGCAGAGCAATGGAGAGCTCATTACGAATACAACAAACTTTTCAGTTTCACAACCCCTGCTCCCAACCTACCCCAACTAAAAAATATGTGGAAAACGATCAGGAATCCCCAAATCGCCTAAAAAACAAAGTTTGAGCTGCTTTTATATTTTTAACTTTTTGATTATTGCTGCGCCACCACTGACACGATTTCTAAAAACCATACGCACTTTCCATTCTCGCCATGGTTATAACTCGTCAAAAATTAAAGTCAATTCAACAATTATCAGGTCACACTATACAGAATAATCTAAAGCAATACTCGAATATTTACATCTCAAAATTCTAAGTCCCATGGTTTCTATAATAGGCAAGGCAATGTTCGGATGGAACAAAAAAAGTGTATTATGCTGCTAGGTCTTTTTTGGCAGGTCAATGGACAGCCTATTATGAATACAACAAATTTTTCCGTTTTGCAAGCCCCCACCCTCAACCACCCCAATTTTACCACCACCCAAAAAAAGAAGAAAACGATCAGGAACCCCAAAAATGCTTCAGGAATATTTAAAATTTTTTGTTTTTTGCCAATTACTCCGTCGGCCATGTACCGATTTTAAAAATTATATAAAATAGCATTATCTACTACGACGCCACACCATATCGGTACCCAAATTTCATCACAATCCATGCAGCGGTTAATGAGATTACGAGGCTAGAAAAACTCCAGCAGACAGACAAACCGACAAACAATCAGACAGACCGACGGAAATGAGTGACGTGGATTTCCGTTATGAGGATATGTACCATAAAACGCCCAAAAAGCGTATTATCTCAAAATCGAAAATTTTCGCGATCACAATACTCGCCTCACCTGTCGGTGTGGGAAGTAAAAGTTTTCGCTTTTCAATTTTACTAACTCCATTTCGCATTTCCGTTACTGTGAACTGATTTATATGGGCGTAAAGTCATTCAACCATATGCCATTGAAGTATTTTCACTTTGGGCACGAATATAAACAACTACGCATGACTGCACTGTTGGTACATATTTTTCGGATCATTCCTATCAAGAACGAATAAAAAGTATATTGGTGACAGCTAAGTAGATTGATTTAACGCTATTTTTGTTATGTTTGTTTTTTCTTTCAGCTGACGCAAACAAACTGTTAGTGTTGGGTTCATGGAAGAATTAAGTTTTTCATGAATCGTATTTCGTAAATATGGCTGGTAGCATACCACCAAAAGTGACTTTACGTTTATCTAAGAGATAGTTGCTAATTACATGGAATGCTCGCGGAAAATAGATGTCATTATGGCGCCATTTTGAAATTATAAGATATATATAATTAAATTTACCTCGCAAAAACAAAGTTTGCAAATGTTAAACTATTCTAGGTTTCCGCTGAATAGCCATATGTTTGTTCCATCGTAAGTCACTTGTCTTTCAATAAAGAACCACATATACCGGAATATTTACTTTACTGGCTTATCGGCCACCTTGGTGACCTTTATCAAAGTACAAAATGTGAAAAAAAAAGAATTTGGAATGTTTGAAGCTGTGCCAGGAAACAGCATTGCTTTTTTAACACGCGACAAGCTTTTATGATCATATAAATTGTGCATAATGAGGCTATAAGATGACAGTTAAAATTTTAAAGGAAAATTTTATGTTCCTTTTAGAGCATTAAAATAAAAGCTTTTTTAAAAAATGTACTCAAGTTGATTGACTCAGTACTTCCCACATCATTCCGGTGATACCAGTTTTAATATTTTCCCATAGCATGAAGCTATAGTCTGAGGTACCCTTGCAACCAAATCATCGCTCGCACGACCGCAAAAAAGTGTCTTATTCCACTAGGTACTACTTCCACAGGTAAATGGACAATATATCATGAATACAACAAATTTTTTAGTTTTACAACCCCCCACTCCCGAACCACCCCAATTTCACCCCCACCAAAAAAAATTGAAAATGATCAGGAACCCTTGAAACGTCTAAAAACGAAGGTGTTCTCATATTTTTATTATTTCTTTAATATTGTTGCGCCCCCACTGAGACGCTTCCTGAAAATCATACGCGTTTTCCATCCTTGCCAAAGTAGTAATACTGTGCCGAAATTTTAATAACCTCAATTCAGTAGTTACCACATAATAAAATACAGAATCATCTAAAGTCTATAGTCGTATGTATACATCGGATGGTCCCTTGGTTTCTGTAATAGGCAAGGCAATGTTTGGATGGACCTAAAAAAGTGTATTATACCGCTAGATCTTTCAATCTCAGGTCATTGGACAGCCTATTTTGAATACAATTTTTTAGCTTTACAACCCCCCACCTCCTAACCACCCCAATATCACCCCCATCCAAAAAAAAAGTAGAAAACGATCAGGAACCCCTAAAACGCCTAAAAACGCAGTTTGAGGAATATTTGAAATTTTTTGTTTTTTGCTAATTACCCCGCCGCCCATGCACCGATTTTCAAAATGATAGCAGCATTACCTACTACGACCCCACTCCATATCACTACCCAAATTTCATCAAAATATACGCAACGGTTACTGATATTAGGAGGCTAGAAAAACGCCAACAGACGGACAGACCGACAGACAGAACGACGGAAATGAGTGACGTGGATGTTCGTTATGTAGGCATCATAAAAAGCACAAAAAGTATATTATCTCTAAATCGAAAATTTTCGCGATCGCAATACTGCCCTCACCTATCGCTGTGGGAAGTAAAAAGGTTTTTTTCTTTTAATTTATTCTCATTCAAGAAATTGACCCAAACCTTGTTCACGAAATAGTGTAGTCTAAAGCAGTTTTACAGTAGTTCTATATTGCATCCAAAGATATTTTGAGAATGATTATTAACAACTTTCTTACGCGATTTATTTTATCACGTTTCAATTCAATAATATTTGCCTGATCCCTTATTTGGAATTATTATCATATTCATAACGTATAACAATGAACTAACTTATATTATAATAATTGTGTGGTATTTCAGGAAATGGCGTTGTCATTCACCTGCCAGGTATGTTTGAGGAGATCGAGAAAAACGAAAAGAAAGGGCTGAAAGGCTGGCAAGACCGGCTCATCATTTCTGACAGGGCTCATCTTGTTTTTGACATGCACCAACAAGTCGATGGACTACAGGAGCAGGAGAATAACAGAAAAGGCCAAGGTAATTATTTGTAGTCATCAAAATTCGAAAGAACACAGTATCCTTATGGAAGCCTGCAAATTTCATTTATCGTTGCCAAAGAAGGGAGCTGACATCCCTATATCTGCATCAACATCTTCTAAGTAACTAGGAGCTGAACGGAATGTTCTTTGTAACTTATAGTTCATGAATCAATATTTTTTATTATTTCAATACTTAGTTACATAATATGAATCAAGGAGTGAAATGATCCTATACATTTTAAAACATTTGTGTCTATTAATAAATCATTCCTTGAGCACAAAATTGTATCTTGATACTATCTTTCGTTATTGTTTAAAGTGTATTTAGATAAGGCAGCCAAGAATCAATAGTGATTTGATGTGTGGATATAATTACTGTTTTTTATAACTGCCTGAAGGCTTGTTTGTTTATTCAAGTACATATTATATGAACTGAATCTGTTATGAATGAAAATAAGTTTCAAGTATATATTTTTCCATGAAGGAAAATTTTCTATTTTCAAGATTTACACATGGCTGATTAAATTTGTTATGAAACCATATAAGTTTAGGAAAAACGCATTTTCAATAAATAACTATAATAGTAGTGTTCTTTTCATGGTGTCCTTTATTTAACCAAAAATTGGCGAGAAATATGCTTTACAATTTTCAGACGTAAGGAAATGGAATTTTGAAGTTAACACAACCATGCTCTGGCCCTTTTTTTAAAATCCTGTCCACAACACAAGATTTGCTACCTCTTAACATTGCACTTTTTATTAAATATTTACCCTAGCTTCAGTTCCGTATTTTTGTATGACTTCGTTCAATATGATGTATCTTGTCAGTTGTGGTGAATATTTTGCTACACGTTTTTCTAATTTTGGCAAGCTAGGAATATACTACGGGAATTCTTGGATCGTGAATCCTGTTGCAAATTCATTGAATGTTTTTCTTTTAACAACTATTTTTTATTCTTATTGAAGGACTTGGTACGACTAAAAAAGGCATAGGACCTACATATTCGTCCAAGGCTATCAGGAATGGCATCCGAATTGGGGACCTTTTAGGAGACTACAATCATTTTTCTAAGAAGTAAGTACACTTGTTAGAAACAATTTCATTACATTTCTTATTCTAGCTCTTAATTCTTAATAATAATAGACACCTTCAATGATGATTTAACGTTTGAGGTGAGTTAGTTTTTGGGAATACAATAAATGAACAGTATTTTTTTTACTTCTATGTCATCGGCATCGACTTTGGTCATTAGCCTCATGTTCTGTGTAGGCTTTGTTACTGTTTCCCGGCGCCGCTCTGGGCACTGTTAATTAGATGCCAGCAGTGAAGGCTCAGGTGGAGATTCTCGCTGAGAAATGAAACAGTAATGCTGAATGAAGTTTCTAAATTTTTTTAGTACGGTTCTTTAAATTGGATAGGAATTAAATGATTGGGCTGAGTACCAAATAACTACAGTAAATGTATCCATATGATACATTACATTGTAAATTGTATAACATTTGCTCACATGACGTGAGCGTGCACATAGAATAAATAAATCAGATACTTTGTATTTTTTATGTTCAGTTGAGTGACACTTCTATCCAAAAATAAAGAACCGTGTTTTGGCAAACTGGTATATGTGCACGTTTTCATCTGCTTGAATTATATGTTAGCCATGTTGCCAAAACATGTTTTATGATCTCAAACGTATGCATAAGCATTTGCACAATTTGACTATTTTAGGTTCAAAAATATCGTCTAAATTTGGATTGGCCTGTGTCTCCACAATCTAAATGAAATTTTGAATATGACGACTTTTTCAGACTGAAATTGGAGTCGAGCAGAACGATTCCCAACTTTCTGAGCTTCAGAGTAGATTTTTCAAATTAACGGAAAAAAATTATTAAAAAAATTGTGTAGCTCGTTCAAATATTTTGAGACCTGGCGCTTTGTACCATATTTTTCGGATATCAAGCATTATTTTACAAAAATACTAGCATTTTTTGTTCATTATTATTTTCAGCTTGTAATAAGAATTATTTTTAGTTTTTTATTGCTATAAACGCATGCTTTTTAGTTTAATTTAAACTATATTCATTAGTTTTCATCAAACTTATAGTTTTCCTATAAGTTTTCCTCTTATGAATATTATATTCAACCTTTTTTTCAGTACTGTCCATAAGTGACGTTAACTTTTCAGATTCCAAGAACTTGCCATGATGTACCAAAGGATGTTTCCATCTTTGAAAGTGGATATTGATGCGGAACTGATAAGATACAAAGAATTCGCGGAGAAAATAAGACCATTGGTGTTCGACACTGTCTGCTTCCTAGACAAAAGTCTAAGGTCGGGGAAGAAGGTGTTGGTTGAAGGCGCGAACGCAGCTATGCTGGACATTGACTTCGGTGAGCCATTGAAATCGTTTAATAGTATAGAACGTCAGAAACCGTAAATATTGTATCATTTCGGTATCCGGAAGGAGCCCAGTTTGTACAGGCTCCCTACTGGTCCTGGAACTGGGTTAAAATCTATTCGTTCTAGCTTAGGCTTCCCAAAGGGTTGTTGTCTTTTGTCTTGTGATCTAACGCCTCTCCCATGTTGCGTGCGCATGCCACAATATCCTGTAAGGAGACTAGTTGTTACTTGAAGCTGATTCATGTTCAAGGAAAGCAGTCTTTCAGATATTCTTGGGCAGCATGGGCCTTTGATGAGAACTTCCCCATGCTGATATCCAGGCATCAAGTTCCCACATTCGTTGTGCTGGAGTTTCATTCATTCCCTGAACTGGTGTCTAATTTTGCGTTTGGACACTCCTAATGGACTTTCTGGGCAGATGATACTTTTTTTGCAAGCTATGAATGAATGTCCTGGCACCCACCCCAGTGTTACTGGATGTTTACCTAATCTCTGGATAGATGTTGTCGTAGTCCCAACGACTTTGTCGGGTCAAGGTGATTTTCTGTAGCTACTTGGATTAATTACAATTATTATTGATTTTCTACGTACAGTCTTATTTTTGAAGCTGTTTATTTTATTCGTACGGCTACCTAGCCACTGTATTTCATGTATTGCCGAGATAAAACCAGCTATATTGTCGACTCTCTGGCCCATTTCATCTTTTGTATGGATTTTGGCAGTGTAATCTTTAATTTAATATATAGTAACAGTTGTTAGCCTCAAGCTTCCACATTGCTTTCAGTCTTTCCTTGAGAAAAGTGTATGATTGTTAAATGTTTAACGTAAAACCTCTTTGATATGTTCCTTAAGAATAGTTAGTATGAATATCGAAAATGTTTCTGAGCTGTCTAAAATAGAACATTGATTATCTCCAAGACTGAATGAATTTGTGGTTTTTGGGTTTTTAGGCCGGCGTCGTTTAGCCTTAAGGCTTGATGTTTCGCCACCACGAGTGGATGGCATCTTCAGAAGCAAAGATTACAATATTTTATTCTGTAATCTTTGTCAGAAGTTATTTCACTTCGGCGACATCCGAAATACTGTATACTGTAACGTCAAGCCTTAACGCTAAACGACGCCGGTCTAAAAACCCAAGAACCACAAATGCATTGAACGATGGCCGCGAAAGCCTTACACAATACATCTCCAAGACCGTGCGATATAAACAAAACGTCATTACACCCGTATAATTATTTTTTTTTTTATTTTGCAGGAACTTACCCATATGTTACGTCGTCGAACTGCAGTGTAGGCGGTGTATGTACAGGGTTAGGTATACCGCCTCATAGGATTGGGGAAATTATAGGAGTGGTGAAGGCGTATACTACCAGAGTAGGAGATGGACCTTTCCCTACCGAGTTACCTAATGTGAGTAAATCGATTTTTTTCTGTACAGAGTTATCAATTTCACTGATACCAAACACTCTTTAAGGCTAACATATTCAAAGGATTTATGGTACTAGGGCTGTATAGTAGATAAAGTAACAATCTATATGTTACGGTTAAAGTGTTTACTTTGATAGTTTATATACTAGCTGGATAGTATACAAACTACCCAAATGTCTCGTTATTTTGATGGAAAGTCATATTTCTACTAAAATACTATTGGTTGGTTTGTATAGTATCCAGCTAGTTTATAAACTATACAAGATATGCCGCTAAAGTATATACCACAAAGATATCATACATATTAACCAGTGTTTCTGGTCAGTTTACAAACTATCCACATCATTTGGATAAATTATGCATCTAATATCTCTAGTACTACATGATATCCAACCATATAAAGTCGAATCTGATGTATCATTTGGGTGTAAGTCAGTATGGTGTGATATGCTTCAAGGAAAAATCTCCTCAATGCTCTCCAAACCAAATAGTGTGTCGTAAGTTTTTGTAGTATAATGACTCGTGACAGTACTGTGTGTTAAACTGAAAATTGCGTATATGCCGTAAAAGAAAAATAAGTTTGTAGTGCAAAACCTTTATCTATATTGGCATTTTTTCATTAAGGGATGTTAAAATGAAATAATTTTATAATGAAATTTGGTTCTTGGGGTTTTAGGCCGGCGTCGTTTAGCGTTAGGGCTTGACGTTTCGCTACCAGGAGTGGATGGTATCTTCAGAAGCTATTTCACTTTGGCGACTTCCGAAATGCTAACGGCGTGGCTGGTGGATTTGTGGCTGTATTTATACCTGTTAAGGGTGACGTGACCCAAGTGGCGTTGGTAGGCCCGCCCCCTCGCCGTATGTCCGTGTCTTTAGGTCCTCTAGGATGGGTACCCATATCCGGTTGACTTTCTGTGTTTCTTCTTTCCTATCGAAATTGTTGTGATGTTTTTATATCTCGATGGCTTCATTGCGGTGTCTAGCATAGTATGTAGACGTTGCGGCAAGAACCTGTGTTTCTTCAAACTTGATCTTATGGCCTCCTTCCTTAATCACATGTTCGGCTACCGCTGATTTGTCCGTATAACCTAGTCGACAGCTAGCCTTACGTTCTGCAATCCTAGTGTTTATCAATCGCTTCATTGTTCCTATGTATACACTCCCACATGTGTCTTTTTTATCCTTGACGTTCTTAAATACTCCTGTATATTTCTTGTGAGCTTGTAGCTCGTTATTCCTGGCACATAGGGTAAAAAGGCTTTTGCTATCGGTCTTATGTAAGTGCAAGTTAGTATGCATTGATTTTTTATATACCTTGTGTCGCAATGAGGCTCCTTTTCTTGTTAGAAGAATATCAAGGAATGCTAGTTTTTGATTTTCTTCTACCTTCATGGTGAACTGGATGTTTTTAGGTACGCTGTTTAGGTCTGTTATTTCTTCTAGCTTTTCTCTTCCGCGATTCCAAATGATAAAGGTATCGTCCACATACCTGAGTCATTTCTTGGACTTGTATTGATCACTTTTAACGCTGCCTGTTCAATTTTCTCCATTACAAATTTCGCTACTACTGGGCTCAGAGGGCTTCCCATGGGTACACGTTCAATTTGTTCGTACATGTTGTCCCAGACGAAGTAGGCTGTTGTTAAAAAGTGCCTGAAAAGGTTTGTTATGTCATCTGGAAATGTGTTCTTGATTTGTTCAATTGCATCGTTTAATGGTAACTTTGTAAATAGTGACACAACGTCGATATAGTTACCGTAATTTTCAGCTAATTAAAGACACATTTTTCAGTATATCTAGCAAGTGAACGTCATTAAAAACGTAAATAAGAAAGATAACGATTATTACAATGACAAATGCGGACATCGGGTATTACCATGATAACTTGAAATAATACATTGTATTCTTGTCAAGAAATAATAAATATTTGAAAACAACTACTAATTCCTAATATGGATACAGGACTGATTCAGGAGCGCTTAGTGAATATTATGTTTTATTGATTATTGGAAAACAATTATGTAGGTATAATAATACACATGGCGATTTTCCTTTCAATGAAGTTGTTTGATCATTGGTTACACATTACTAGGTATTGCAGTTTCAATGCCGCGCAGTTATTGTTATTTATGCAACAGCTCTACATGAATAAATAAAGGACCTCATTCACAGAAGGCACTGCCTTGTACCGCTTGTACGTGAACATCACTCCTTATAGAATAACTAGAATTCGCTACTACTCGTACACTCACTGCTAGTAGACCATTCCATGATTATTCGTCTTCTGGTCACTTCTACAGTCCTGCTGTTCCTATCATCTTGACCAGTAAAACTTCCACTAGTGCAGCCAAACATCAACCATATTAACTTGTAAACTTTTTTAAAGGTACGTTTCCACGTTTGCCAAGGCTTGACAAGCATCCACAAGCACAAGCGTGTAAAGAGGCCGTTTGGCTTGGCTTGCGTGAACTTGCGGACGCTTGCATCCGATCGGGACTGGTGTCGGTTTTTTGACACAGTTCAAAGGGTATTTGCGGCAAGCGCTTGCGACGCATTTACACGTTGGTGCGCGTTTAGTAGCCGCTGTGATTGCGTGATGAGCCGATGAGCGGACATATAGTTTTCTATTCAAAACGAGTGTCTGGTTGAACATAGAGAGTTATAATGTTCTTGAAATATTACCAGAGCGAAACGCGTATCTGTTTATAAAGATAAAAAAAAAGTTGTAGATGCTTGGAGTCAGTGCCCGCCATGCTTGGATGTAAACGACTTCCAAATGCCAAGCGACATTTATGAAAGCTTGGGGCTTGTGGATGCTTGGCAAGCCTTGGCAAGCGTGGAAACGTACCTTTAAAATATCTAATAATTTATTTTCCAGGATATCGGCGACCTGTTGCAGTCTCGAGGCGCCGAAATCGGCGTGACGACGAAGCGGAAACGACGTTGCGGCTGGCTGGACATCTTTCTGTTGAAGTACACCAACATGATCAACGGCTACACGGCCCTCTGTGTTACCAAGCTGGACATTTTGGACACTCTGCCCGAGATCAAGCTGGCCGTTGGCTACAGCTTGCGCGGGAAGAAGATCGATTACTTTCCGTCCAATGTCTCCGATCTGGCTGCAGTTGAGGTATAATATTCTTATGCCTACGATTATGTACATATGGTCACCTTCCTTTCAAAAGGACTGTCTCAAAAAATTGCTAAAATGAGTTAGGCCATTGGGTAGCAGTAATCTGCAGCTACCCTCTTAACGCTGTATCTCAAATATGGATAGTCTCGTTAGTTATGACGTGTCTTTCTCAATTTCGACACCTAAAGAATCTCATAAAGTGGCTCATCTAAAGATAGGCCATCACTTAAGGAAACTCCTAAAAAATCACTAAAAATTAGATAGGCACTTTTGTAAGGAAGGCGACGATATTATCTCTCATTTATTACGCCACAACAAACTATAACGCGTTGTCTTGTGAGTTCAGACACTTTTCAGTTTTGAACTTAAAAAACGTCTAAAAATGTTGATATAATCAGAATAGGATGTGATATGGAATAAATAAATAAGCCATGTTTGGGTGACTAACACATTTGTGAACATTCACGACTCAATCGCTTTGTTTTTAGCTATGTTTGCGTCCTAATGTCTCCAGGATGAATTGTTACATTGTAAACTTCATTTTTTATTGCCTCGTATATTTAACGTTTCTTTCTGATTATCTTCTGCTATCATTTACATTGGCTATGATATGAATTTGAGAATAGGCCGCAGAAAAGATCTGCCTGTGCGCCCTCTGGTACCCAGAGATAACGGCAAACCAAAGGAAGTCACCGCTAAAGAGCAGCAAACTTCTTGGCGGAACGCAAACCGCATTCGCTCCACCTAACCAGAAGAGCGCGCTGCTATGCCAACTGCATATGAGAGTCGATATGCGAGGGTTGCTCTATATCTCCGTCACCACCAGTACGCAGACAGCTGTTTCACGCTTATTAGCGATCATCAGTGCGCCATAGGTCGACTGACGGAGATAGAGAGCATCAGAATTTTCATGTCTATGTGCAACATGCATGTCATGTCTGATAGACATGAAAATTCTGATTCTGAAGCGTGAAACAGCTGTATGCGTACTGGTGAATTGACAGAGATATAGAGCAACCCTCGTATGATATTTATTTGATAATGCTCATCATTTTCCTTATACTGGATAATTATCTGTAATCGCTTGCATCAACTTATTTATTCTAAGGTGTCGATATTTTGCTGGAAGAGTGAACTTTTTTTTAAGTTTGAGTTGAAAAACAACCGTGATGGTTAACACTCCGCCTCTTCGTTACATTTATGTTTTCGGGTAGGTACTTTTTTGTTATTTTTCTTAATATGACGAATAAAGAGCTACTATTGTATTATTATTATATTTAAAAATAGAAAAGGTGCTGCCTGGGCTACGCTGCTCTCTGTACTGCGCAGAATGCCGGTGTGCGTGCGGCGGCGCACATCTTAGCCGCCAGAATGCAGAAGGCAGTCATCCTTGGGTCCCTTCATCTACTTAGGGCGCACGATTCGCGGACCCAGTGGTTGCTCACCTCGTGGTGTCAGGAGTAGTCACTGGTTAATGAAACAGCAGCTCGGTGTGTCAGAGCCCGGGCAGCACCTTTTTTGTGGTTTCTCAGAATACTTTGAAGGATAGTTTTTGAAGATTGTCCGATAAATATTTCATAATTATACTAAAGCAGTAGCCCACCAGTCTCGTTATTTTTCTGATATATCTGCTTAGGGTATATTTTACATTTTGTTTTTGTTACTTTTTTTGACAGAGTACCCTTAAATTCTGGTGATGATATTTTGCATATCGCAAAGACCTGACCCTTTTTTTACCTGCGTGCGGTTGGTGACCTTTAACTTTTTCACCAGTATTTAATCGTATCAGAGGCACCTGCGGGTCTGCTGTATCGTATCTCAAGGCGGTAATTCTACAAACATCAAGGAGCTAGCGCCATAGCAGCACGTATATTCGCAGTGTGATCAGAACCTGGAAAGGACTGGCTTGAGCCTATGAGTGTTGGCTATTGGAAGCCTGCTTCAAAGAACTTCCTCTCCAATCTCTTTATAGCTGCCGCGGTATTCTAGTTTTAGGCCTTGCCTTCACGACTGCATAGCTATGTACAACAGGATGACTCAATGCTTAGGTACCTGGTTCAATATTCGGTTTATTGGCAGCAAAATCATTAGCAAAATTAAAGCACCAGAACTTCCACGAACTATATTCCTCGAATGCCCTGTTATGTATAGGCGCAAAGACTAAACTATCCCTTTCATTTTCAGGTTGAGTACTTAACAATGCCTGGTTGGAATACAAGCACCGAGGATGTACGAGAATTTGCTGACTTGCCAGATAATGCGAAAAATTATATAAATAAGATAGAGGAGATTCTAAACGTTCCAGGTATGTAGATCCTGTAATCTGGAATGTTTTTTAAACTATCTAAAAAGCCTTTATGAATTGATACGAGACGAAAAAATTCCAAGGGTATAATCATCCTGTAGTTCGTTATTTGAAAATTTGTGTTCATATACACAGTTTTCGTTAGACCTTTTTTCAGATCTATAGCTGCACTAGTCGAATAAGCTTCGGATAGCAACGAAGGCATGTCCATTTTTTTGCTTTATTTGTCAAGATGCTTGGCTTTGTTTACATAATCACATAGTTGTCTTTTGAAGTTTTTACATTTTTTGGGAATTTGAAAGTGACAAAATATATCCATCCACTTGGGGATTATTAATGGAAATCTAGAAAATTAATGTAAGGTTCAAATTCACGGGTTGTAGTTGTAATAATAATTATGTTTTAACAAACAATGTCATGTATCTATAAACAAAAATTTGGATACTACTAATTTTATACTGTATAAGACATATTATATATGTCACGCCGAATCTGCGGAATCGGCGAATACAGGTAATTGGTAAAATATTGCCCAATTCATGGAATAGGCAGATCACTCCTGCAGAGTTTGACAATTAATTTTAACTCTTTGTATGGTCAAATTTGATATCTCTGTTGACGTTTAGGATACAGTTCCTCCGTAATAGTAATTGAAAAAGTATTCACAGTTTTTACAATAAAATGCTGTCAGACTATGCTTTGTAAAGCTGAACTAGTTTCATTTTTCATTGTAACTTTCCGTGCTACATAATTTTTCCAATTATAGTGAGACTCAAATTAAGCTTTTCTCATGTTGCTAATGATTTATTAATTAAAAAAAGGAATCCGACAGTGGTTGTGTCCGTGAAATTTGACAAACTGACTGTTTAACCATGTCATATGACATCTAAAGTTTCATTGGAATCAGGCAGCCAATGTCGTGAGTCATAAACAGTTTTTTATGTTCTATTTTTGTTTCAGTGAAGTGGATTGGAGTTGGCAAAGGAAGAGAGTCGATCATTACAATCCACGATTAATGTTAGGTGTATTTTAAACATTTATTATGTATATTATCTTTTAGAACATTTTTAATCATTGTGTATTTCAATAACTAATGGCTAATACCAAATAAGCATTACAGTGATAAACATGAGCTACATAATATAATACCGTCTTATTTATTTTATTTTTTCGATATATTTCAGTTATGTTTGATATTAGCAATCAGTCATTGGTACACGAAGCAGTATTTCAGATTATTAAAAGATTTAGACCAGTCCTGTATTTTGTGATTTAGTTTATTAATTCTGATACACTTTTTTAACGTGTATACATCTTACTTTTTCAATAATTTATTCTATTTTGTGTTGATACACAAAACACCGTTATATAGATGAAGGTTGGTAAATATTTTATTTTTAATATTATTACTCTTTTTAATGTAATATTGTTTCTAGATAGCTGTCTAACAGCAAAAAAGCACACAATAAATTTTATTAAACTGCTTGCCAATTTTTAAGCAGGCGATATGGACTGATTCAGTATGGTATTTTGTATTTAGATCAGAGTCAATTGCGTTGTTACTTTAGAAATTCAATAATCTAATTACTAATTACTAATTACTGTTGAAATTTCTGTATGTGTATCCAGGTTGAAAATTTTGCTTCATTATAGATTACTGGATGAATAAGTGAGTAAATGGTAAATATTCGAATACCAGTGCTATTCGAATATTCATTGTAGATTCAAATATCGGACTTTGGGCTCGAATACTTTGAATAATCGCAAATATTCACAGAACAACGCGTCACCAACCAAACTGCTACCACATCATGCTAAACATGCTGCTCTGATAATTCGAAATTTTGAGATGTCAAATCTAATATTCGAATACTCCTAGGTGTTGGTGATTCAAAGTAGTCGCAGAATATGTTGGAAGCTGTAAAGCTGTAATGGTTAGCAATTTGCAAAGAACTTATTCCAATTTTAAATGGAACGTTGTAAGAATTTCATATCCATTCATTAAGAATTTTAAAACATACATTCGATGCGAAGAATAAATGCAGTTTTTTTCATTTACTTTTATGAAAATATGTTGAATGCCAATAACTCATGCCATGTTTGTGCCGCGCGCTTAAAGTAAGGTAATGCATTATCTTTGATCTTTAGCTACAAACGGATTTACTATTTTGAATTTGGAACGAAAATTGTTTTTTGCAATCATATAGATCATTGAAAGCTAAATACTGATCTGGACCAGTCATAAGTGTATTAAAGAATTGTATTTTTACTTCTACGACTGATCCATCATGCTACATTTTTGCTCGATTTTCCAAGGGAAAAAATGATTAGTTTCTGATGTAGCGTAAAATCTACATCTAATAAGTTTTGTGTTTTCTCTCCTTCACCCTAATTGGTGTACTTTTCATAAGTTACATATAACATTTAATTAGAAAGATATGTTGCACAAAACTTAAATCATATTTGCCCATATTTTCTGCATTGACGAATAGAGTAGTAGCAATTTAGGTTGCATTTCAATATTCCCCGTTTTCACGACACTAATCCATTTTGGGCAGTAATTTCCGAACAACCCGTAGGAGATTATTTTAAAAAATTAAGCAGATAATAGTAGCAAATGGTCATATAAATATGTATAATGTAGGTGTATAAACATATTGTATTCATAAGATAGTGTCATGCAACAGGGCGCTTGGTGTTCGTTATTTTCACCTTTTTCGTGTCCAACGAAGTTATTTTGTTATACTGTAAGCTATGCAAAATGTTGTGAAAGTAAAAATACAATTTATTACTATCATGGAAGTTACATGTTAAATTTAATTGACATGGTGCCTAAATAATAAGAGAAAGCACAAATTTTGCAGTGCAATAATGTACAATTTTGTTACCAAATAATAATCACTGCTTTGGAATATTAGATTATGAAACTGAAATTAGGATATGTGCTCTTTTTTTCTACCTGACTTGTTTATAGTTAAAATGTCTGGTAGAGTTTTGGCCGTTAGAAATATATTTTTAGCATATTAATATTGTATATGTTGAATATTATATTTTTAATTAAAATTGCATCCTCGTGAAACTGAATTTAATTTAACACTATTATCATATTTTACTATCAGTCTGGTCTGGGTAGAGTTCTTTGATATTGGCAGTATTTTTTTAGCAATCGGTATTATGTCTGAGACGATGAATGTCAATAAATGTGCGTATATTGGGTGATGGGTGTCCCAGAATTTCCTTGGCATGTGATATTCCCGTAACAAGAAAAATCAAACGGAAAATTAGTAGTATTTTTGAAAATACTATAGGGTCTATCATATACCATGCTTTTAAAATATTTTTTTACTTCAACCCTTAAAAACTAACCCCCTACATTTTTTAAATAGCACCCAATAGTTTTTCCTGTACAATTTAAGGCCTTATTTTAAATCCTTGTAGTACCTTTGATTCTATACACATAAGGGTAGTTAGGTCCCTGGATCTGGGGGGGCTTAAGTCCCCCTTGGTGCAATAAATTCAGCAGAACGTTACTGATTTGAATTATTTTTGGGGGGCTAATTTCATTCTTGGGGGGAATTAGCCCCCAAGCCCCCCCCCCCCTAACTACGCCTATGCTTCTGAAAAACTAAAGATGAGAATAATATTGAATTAATGAAAGGAGGAGACGTTCTGGTGACCAGAACCACCAGTGCATAGGCCTACAAGCGGGCCCTTATGCCCCTCTCCTTACCCTAGTTCCCAAGTCCAGTCCTCATCGCCAAAGTAAGAATGGCTTTGGGTCCTGCCAGTCTTATTTCTTCACGTTCTAGGCGCTTGGACCTAGTATAGTGTGCCTGTGATACCCAAGAGCTTCACAGCGACAAGCCGACAAGAATGTGTGCCGAGGACTCTTCCTCCTCGTTACAGTGTGCACACGTCAGGCCGAATGCTACCCCCATCACGTACAGCGGCGGCGCGTCGGGGGGCATGGGGGGGCGAGGCCCCCCCCACTTTTTATGAGGAGTTAAAAAAATTAAATGGAAATCATTTTTTTACGCGTCCATTTTTTAACTTTATTATATATATTATTAAATTTTATTGTATACGTACATACCTATTTTTTATTATTAAGAGGTAGATTATAACTACAAACTTATTTTTTTTTTTTGTAAAATCACAAGCATAACATAAATAAAACAAGAACTTGTTTGTGGCAAAAAAACTGACTAAAATAAAACTAATTAGATTTTTAAGGGTACTGAATAAATAATCTATAAAACATGGTTTTGTAAACAAATGTCTTTTTTATTACGAAAATATTGCGCCTCAAACCAATGCTCATTTTACTTATCTTAGGTTAGTGACTACAAAAAAGTTGATTTGAATATGAATCAAAGGCACAACAAAATATTAAATAAAATAATGACCTCATTAATGTACTAATCTGTCGAAAGCAAGCACTTAGTTTTCTTTTTTATCTTTTATTCTTAAGAAAAAATTAGGCCTCAAACGAATCCTTATTTTATTTATTTTATGCTAATGAATTTAAGAAAAAAATAGCGTTTGTATAAAATGAAAGGTACCACAAGATTTTAAATAAAATAACGACTTAATTTTTGTAGGAAAAACTGTTAGGTGCTATTTGAAAAAACAAAGTTGGGGGTGAGTTTTAAGGGTTGAAATAAAACAAAATGTTTTTGAACGCATGGTATGATCGACTCTGTAGTATTTTCAAGCATTCTACTCAGTTTTTGTTCAGACAGTGTTGATCACGTATACAGTGACGTTTGAAGGTATTGCGGCTTCTATCCGGCGAGAGGCAGAACCGCCCCACCTAGGCCAGATGTCCTAAAATAAGTTCTCTAGCATACCGGAGGTGTCCAGATATTCCTCTTCATCTCATGAGATGTAGATTTTGCAACTACACTTCTCTTTTCCTTCTAATGGTACCTGCTGCCACCCCCACAGCCGGCTCAGGATCCAGGAAATTATTCCCACCCACATACACCTGATGTCCTGCCGAAATGGCGTCCAAAACCTTTCTACATTGCAGAACGAGCCTTGATGTAAACCTAGAAGCACTCAATGCTTTTAATGCTGCCTGGCTGTCAGAGCAGTAATCCGCCTCCTAGACCCCTAAATTTCATCAATACGAGAGGCATAAGCTGAAATCGCATATATTTCTGCTTGAAGTACTGTGGTGAATCCCCCAGGACATAAAATAATATTAGCAATAAAATGGAAGTTGTTTTTGCCGCGTGTTACAATGTTGGAAGAACAAATAGGTTTTCAACAGGATATAGCGCGCTCTACAAAACAGTGCTTTCATGATTTGGGGATCCACGTTTTGGATTGGCCAACTCTTAGTCCAGCTCTCAATCTGATTGAAAATTTGTAGTGAACTATGGGCTAGAGAAATCTACGACCTTAAGAAGCCAGAAATCCAAAATATAGACGAGCTCGAAGAATCATAGCTTTGGAAATTTACTCATAAATGCATAACTAATCAAATGGTCCTCAACCATTTTTTATGTACAATATAAATTACATATTCCAAAGAATATGTTCGAACAGTATTTTTGTGTCTATTCTTAAAATATGCTTTTTTTATTTATTTTTTATTTGTCTAATAATAGTATTAGACTAATTTTCCATAAGGACCCATGTTATAATTATTATTTGTGAAAAAACATCAAAAAAATCTCATTTATTAACAACTCTCGTGCAGAAACTCTTTACTTAAATACTGCTACAGAGCTGATGTTTTAAGAGAAAGACATCGAGTATTAAAGAACGAGGAAGAGCCAATTGACTGTACTTGGAAAGGCCCAAAAATTCAAACCCTTAGAAACGAATTGAAATGATAGAGAATTTAAGGATATTTCAAATTCAGACAAAATAAAAGCATGCACTCAGTGAATTAATATTTATTTTATAAAAACATCTTCAAAAAAATTTCATCTTAAATTATATTCTACAGAAAATCTTCAAGTCCAGTATCAATCAATGCAACATTATCAACATAAAAAAAGATTGATCAGTATTCAACAAATATGCACAACAAAAACGATTACAAATATTTTTTGTTTCATTCAACATCTGCTACAGTATTTTACACCACACATTTATGACTTTTTGTGTGATATTCACACAATAATATATTGTACAATAACATTCATCTCTTAGAAGAGTTCGATAATTTAATTGGATTCAAGGGAAGATAGGAATAAAATAGATAGATCTTTGTTTTGTGTCCCTTCAGGGGTTACAACTGTATAGGCCAGTTTTGTTTTTTACTTTCAAGCAATTTAGTCCCCACTGAATGTCACAATATGTCTATGCATCGGAAAATAATCAATTGATAGAATACCGTCGTGCTGAACTGAGCTGAGAAAAAACTTCTGAACATTCGAATTAGTACTGTAAAGCTTATTCTGCATATGCCCTTAAAAACAAATTCATCCCTGGGCTAACATATTTTGTGACGACAAGCGCAATGTAGCAATAAGGGTAAATCAATGTCTTGCTTGTCACGCCTAGGATTGCCAAGATCTCCGGTCGACATTTTTCTGAATAACAAGCGAAAAGTACCCCAGTGTACAGTGGCGTGCCGAAGACCCGCGGTGCGGGGGGCAGCTTCAACTACTTCGAGCAAACTTTTCACATAGTAATAACTATAATACTTATTTTATAGCGGCTGAATATGTCTATAACACATAATTTCCCATAATCAAATTAAATATTTTTTTGCGCCTTATCAGTACCTATTTTATGGCAAAATTTGACAACACGACGTGGTCGAATGTAGGCTTCAAAACGACTAGAACAAGTGGCAACGTTACACTGAAGCGACGCGTATGTGTGACATTAATCGATGTATAATCATATTTTACGTAAGGTCTATGAACTCTTATTCTTCAAAAACCCGAACGAAAAAAATCTAAATATGGATTTGAGGTCACACCAAATTTTTTCTATCTATAAACCGATTTGAAATATCACCGTACACACTAGTTTCGTTTTCACCCAGTATAGGCAGTATATATTTTTTTATGATGTTCTTCTTGGTTTTCTTAGGAAGTCAGATTATTTCTTACGGGTTGTTTCTTGGTTATTCCTTACTCTGGTTGAATTGTGAAATAAAACACAAGTTTGCTTTTCCTAGGACATTTCGTCAAGGTACCTAGACTTTTTTTATTTTTTTCATTTTTAAATTAATTTCAAGATTAATTAATTAAAAATTAATTTGGGGGGGGTGGATTTAAAAAAAAATGTTGATGAAATCTAGGTACATAATAGACGAAACCTCCTAGGAAAATCAAATTTGTGTTTTATTTCACAATTCAACCAGCGGAAGCAATAACCAAGAAACAACCGTAAGTATTTTTTATGTAGAGGGGGCCCCGTGAAAAACTGCGGGGGGGGGGGGCGAAGGCCTTGGTACGCCACTGCCAGTGTACATTTTTTCAAGCTTGTTCCACGCCCTTCTTAAAAATACGTCTCGCAGGTACTCGTTCAGAGTAAACAAAAACGTTTAGCCCACATTTGGGCCAATTTTTGAAGGAAAATAAAGGAGATAGGAGATATAGTTCTAAAAGATAATACTTAACAACCCTAGCCGAACTAAAGGAAGTATCTGAAGAATTATAAAAATAATATAAACAAAATTATGCTTAGCACCGTATAATACAACTTTAAATAAGAAATTGGCCTCCAGTTCAAAATATTTCTGTAGCTCCGTCATGAGCAGAATTGAGATACCACCTTTAAGGTTACCACGATAATATATAAATCAAGAGACTGTCGTAAAGTTGTGACTTGAGCATTCGCATAAACCTAAATATATATTTAAACAATTATACTTTACAACCACTTTTGGAGTGTATAGAGTGTATTCTGAGCCAACATCTGTTGTTTATTTAATGAATTTATTTCACGTCAGTGCAGTGGCGACTAACATATTTAAATTAATATATTTTGAATGACAAGGATTCACAAATGACAATACTTGGAAGACGTGTCCGTTAATTTTGAAACAGGAATGATTGTCATTGAATGTTAAAGATGAAAAGTATAGATGATAATAATATGCATAATATCTTTAATCAACAGGTTAACACGTTAGTAAGATTATATTATGAAAAACAGAAATTCACATAACGTCAATGTTCCGTACAAAAAAAAGTGAAGTTAGTAAGCACCGCATTGACTCTACACGACGTTTCGATTGATGTGTTATTGTTTCATCTTCAATCCACTATTCACATAAAATACTTCATCTGTTTTACCAATTCCAGTGACATAAAATCCATTGTATTTACAGAATTCCTGCTGATATCAGTTTTAGTTACATGTATACAGTGGAGTATTGGAGGAGCTTCACACAGAACAATAAAACCTTTTTACATAATGTACAATATTGTATTGTTCCACTATATTCTACTTTTGCACTTTGACTTAGTGTCCAATTTAGTTCTTTCTTTTTAATAGTTACACTTTTTTTAAAGCAGCAGATCGCAGAGGCTAAGCCTAAATACAAGAGTGTCGCGGTTGGTATGAAAAGGTTATGTTGGGAGGACGCGGGACTTGAATAAACAAACACTCGCAGGCTCAATAAATAGATCTCCAGGCAGTCCATTCCAAACTCTGGACACCCGGTCGCACGGCTACTGTTATACATATAATTTTAAATGCAATTTCTCTGCCAATTTTATTAAGGTAAATTTAAGAAAATCGGAATAACACACCAATACTTCCAAAAAAGTGGCAAAAAGCATGTTTTGCGTGTACACCGTTTGAGAGAAGTGGAAATTTTCAAGCAGCATCACTTGCCTGATTTTTCGAAGTTCCCGATACTGGCTCTGATTTTCCCATCAAATTCCCGATTCAACTGGACTCAAAAGTTTTTTTCTGTGTGTTGAAAAGGCCAATCACATTGCAGAAGAGTTGCAAAAAGACATGGATCTATTCACATTATCCTTAAAATATTGTTAATTCAACCATCTGTGAATAAACCGCACATCATTCCACAACACATCAAAAGGTCTAAAAAAGGTATTTAGTTGTGGTAGGTCTAGTCTGGTGAAGAGGAACCTCTTGTGATTCTCTAGTATTGGGAATGTTTACTGCTCTTTGGTTTTATTGGCCCCAACGTCTACCATGATGATATGATCTGTGAAGTATGGACATATCACAGATATTACAGTCTGTGGAAGTACATATCAGGAATTGGCGTTCTGAACTTGACAAGTAGTAGTAATAGCTGTTCCAGTAAATACAACTCTCCTTTAATTGATTAATTGTTCTATATTTGAAGGAATTGTCCTGACTTAATAATAAATAGAATATCACTGTGCTGTTATGTTGTATCACAAAACAGCTTCCAATAGATATACTTTTGCTCCATGTGGTAGGTGACTTTGGCCCACTGAACAATCTCAAGCTGGATCGCATCACATATACTTTACTCAAGAAAGCATAGGCATTTGCTAAGACATTTGGCATCAAACTTGTCTTCATGGTCTGCCTTTTTTCATGAATGAAATTTGCATTGCACTGTAGATACTCTAAAATATGTTCTTCCAGAGGCAAGTTTTTGGTCAAAAACGTCCCTTTTGTTGAGACTTAAAGAGCAAAGCAATAAAGGGTTATTCAGGAAAAACATCTTTAAGCAACTGTTATTTCAAAAACAAAAATGTTTCAGTCCAAACGTCGATGTTACTCTAACAACCATCTTCACCATTTTGTGTCTTGCCTTTCTATTTAATTTGGTTTATAGGCAATCAATACTACATTTAAAGCCTGAATTGAAGGAACTACCGACAAGCATTTGAAAATGGCAAATTTTTGTTTGGCATATATCCGTATACACATCAGAGAAGCTATTTTTCAGTTATATCCTTGTCGTAAGTTTTTTGGCAAATTCAAAGAACCTTATTCTTCAGATTTTCAACAATACCACTAAATAACTATTGAATCATTTTATTGGCATTCATAAATTATTCAATGTGTTTTATCTGGCCAGTAATTAAAACCATATGTAAAGGGATAAGTTTCTGCACCATTTTATCAAATTCAGGGCAAATTCATATCAATGAACATTGACTGTCTATTGTTAAATAACAATTAATTACTACTAATCTGAGTTTATTTTAAAACTTCAGGCAATTAATTGTGTACTTTTGTCAAATGTGGTTTCAACTTTTGGGCAGATAAAGCACAATAGATCATGCATAAGTTCATATCATATTTTATCTTTTGTAAAGTGTAAATAATTTACTTCAAAATTAATAACAGTACATTTTAATGTTTTAAATATAGAAAGCCACATTTCAACCCCACAACATGAATACAATCCCAACTTTTGTAAATGTATGCTACATTAACAGCTCTATTTTATAGTTAGAATATAACTGAATCTATATGGTAAAAAATTGTTTATAATGTAGCACACATATACATAAATGCCTCTGCAATCCACATCATGAATTTTTTCCAAATAATTAGGCAATATTCTTAATTTTTATACAAGGAATCAGTCTGCTTGTCGTTTACTTGTGCTTCATGCTCTGCAATTGAGTTATAGCCTTTAAAAATCTGCCAATGCACCATTATATTTGATAAGGCGACCATATGAAAATCATGACACTAACATACAGAGCATCACCCAACCAACCTTTAATGAGACTATTATAGTACAGAGCAACTATATAACATTTGTTTACTTTACTGAAGAATTTCTGAAACAAAATGCATGAATAAATCACGGATTTGAAGTTAAAAATATTGTGCCTTGCACTTCTTAAACTGCATTAACTCTAAGCAAGTGTTATATTTATGGGCTAAACTATACACTTCGATATTTTAGTACTCAGATTATAGCAAATACTGTTTGAAAACCTGACCTTAGCAAAACTCACTTCACCACTTCACCTATGGGCACCTATGACAAATCAATCTATGTTACAGATCAAAGATGTTTGTATCAGAACTTGTTCGAAAACGAAAAATATTGTGGAAATAACCGGATTTCAACAACTCAGATAGTTACTGGTGCTACAGACTACAGTTTCTACAAATGTTTTTCTTTCATAATGAATATGGTGCTGCCACATATTTTTTCGATTCTCAAAAGAGGATTTTGTATTTCACCACATGACAGAAAAGAACACGTTTTTGATATGAAAAAAAATGTAATCGGTATTTTCTTCTTTGTGATGTTCCTCTCCATTAACAGGTGCAAGCCCCTTCTCAAAGATTGGACCTAGGACCTTCCCTTCAGTCACATTTCTGGGACATGTATCTTACTATCTTGTAAGACAGATAGCACAACACTGTTACAGATTCTTCTCATGTCACAAAATGGAACAAGATTGATACCTTTGAAAAGAAGGTACTGGCTGAAATTAGTATGAAATGTGTCTTCAAAGTGGGCGTTTTCATCACAACATGGAATGAGATTGATACATTTGAAAAGACGGTCCTGACCAAAATTAATTGTTTTGAAGTCTTTTATTCTGAGATGCCTAAGATTTATAGCAGCCTGGACCGCTGGAATCAATGGAAGACAGAAAAATTGACAGCTGTCAGGGTCAGTCAAGTTATCATTACTAAAAAACAATTTAAATTTTAATATCCTATAACAACCAATCAAGCAAAATATTTAGTTTCAAATAAATTTTAATAAAATCGTGTATAACTGTTCCTATTTTGTGTCAATTTTGCAAACTGAATACAAGACTGTTTCAGGACGTGAGGAATCATACCAGTTTATCGAGATAAAGGAGGAGCATTCCAGTATTCTGTAAAGAAAGACAAAATTGTATTGAAAATGTATTTTAGTTTGTGGTTTGGTAACCACAGATTGAAATGTTTGGTGAAGGTAATCTTTCAGATGTACAAAGTCATGAGTAAATGCTGAAAGACCATTTTTGGTGTCATTTGAAAAAGTGAGGTTTTTTTATCGCCCTTGAATTCTGTCTAGTTCAAAATTGTAATTACTAATGAAAAGGATTTGCTGTCCTACTGTACGACTTCTAGTCAAGTTGCCTGCGTTATATGCTCATGTGGTATTTTGGGATACCCTGTATGCGATCAACTTATTTGAAACACTGATAAATATGTACGATTTTATGAATAATTTAGTCCATTACCACTTTCCAGCTGCCTGATGGCAAGTGTACCCATTTGGTTCAGTATACACTCCTCACAATTCACAAACGACCGCGCAGCGGTACGGACGATTGAAGACCGCTTCCAATCGGAAGAATATCAGAGAAGAAATCACAATTTAGACAATGTGTGTTTGTAAACAAATGAACAAGAGTCCCGCACGATGGCCACCACATGAAAAAGATACGATGATAAGTCCCTAGGATCGATCGGTAGAGCAACACTAGCTGTCGTTGCTTAGAGTGTTGTAGCGGTTGCCCAGGTTCAGTTTGGGCCCTTGGGAAGTGTTCATTTTCGATTGCTCCGCTTGCCTGTAGTTGGACATTCTACTATGTTGAACCACCTCGAAAGATCCTCCCTCGTTACGATTTCTGCAAAGAAACATTCAATGTTATTCATGATAGCATTTTGTGGCAAAAGTATGAAACAGGGATGAGCAGTTATTTTAAATAACAGGTCATGGTTTAAAAGGTTATTTTTGCTCAGTGGCAGATTTAGAGGAGGAGCGATGGCCACCCTAGAGCTCTATGAAAGCATATCATATTTATATAAATACCAAAAGTTTGAGCTTTTTTTTACTCTTAAAAGGGCAGCAGGAATGGTCCGCCCCCCTACACCTGTAATGGAAAATGGAAAGTGTAATGGAAACACGGAACATTTATATAAATACCAAAAGTTGGTTTGAAGCTTTTTTTTAGCGCGTCCATGTGGCTCACATGAAATTCAAGCGCGGCAGCACCCTCCTAGAGAACACGGCTATCAGCTATCACAGCTGATGAAGAGCTGGATGATATGGTAAAGGAACCTCGCCGTTTTATTTTTACGAGTGGAATAACTGTTATCCTTGATAAAAAATGATCTCCCAAATATTACACTTTATAATTAAATGGAATAGTTGTACCTTACAAAGAAGTCTCACTTTGGCTTACCAACTGTGGAAATGGAGGGTCACCCCATAGTCGAGTCACCTTCCGTTAAGCTTTTGGGGATTCAACATCAACAATAACATGTCCTGGCACGACCACGTCGTCAGTATTGCTTAAGTGGCATCCCAGAAGCCTTGGAGTTTTGTTCCGTAGGAAGCTGTACACACCAGAGCAACTACTGCTGCTCTACAAGGCACAGATCCAACCATCGCTGGAGTATTGGTGCTCCAAAGCACTCTCTAAAGCCTCTGGACACTCTCCAGAAGAGAGCAATTAGATTAATCGGTACGCCTAACCTCACAAAGGACCTCCACAGCCTGGAACATTGAAGAAGGATGGCTGACCTATCCCTGTTCTACAGATTCTATTACGGAAGATGTTCGAGTGAGCTCTCCCAGATAATAACACCGAATGAGCAACACTAGAGAGGCTCTGCGAACTCATCCTTACCAGAACGAGGTCTCTACTCCCTGAACCAGTCTCCTCCAGAACTCCTTCTTTTGGAAAACTTCGACGCTGTGGAATGAGCTACCGGGGAATTTCCCGACGGCTGCAGCGTTTCAAATTTAATGTGCACCGACACTTATCTTCTCGCAGCGCTTCTACAGCGCCAAAGGCTTCCAGCCTTTGCGGGAGGCTGACCGTAAAAACAGAATTACCTATTCTCGCGCATCATCCCTACAGCCCAGACCTTGCTCCAGCGACACTGCACTGTTGCCGCGCATAAAAGTAAAGATAAAAGATGTGAGTGCGTGTGCTGAGTTTACAGCACACACAGAGGGTTTCCTCGTGACACTTTGAGGAACTGGTTTAAATAGCGGTTTTGGAGAACTAAGACATGTATTGAATGAAGAAGAAATTACTTTGAAAAAGTTAAATAAAGCTATACTGCAAAATTTTTCTAGTACCCTTTGTACTTTTTCCACCTATGGCAAGTAATAAAATTACGCAAAAATGACTTTAGTTTAGGAGGTCTTTTTTTGATGGCAATGGAGGCTCGTTTATGAGTACAAAAAATGCCCAAATTTAACCATCCCCTCACGATCCCAACCACCTAGGGTTTCTAATCCGGGATCCCGAAATCCCGGGAACCCGGAGATTCTCTGGTAAATGATAAAATTTCAGTCTGCTTTCTTCTGTAGTCTTTAGTATAAATTATTAAAGTTCCTATCATTGGCATTGTAGATAATCTAATTGTATATTTAGGTAGCACTGCATTCATTTGTTTGTTAGGGTTTTTTAAATATACCATCTTATTCTTTTTTTTTTGTCCGCGTGTCGTTTTAGCTTTGCTATATACCACTGGCGTAACTTCAAATTCGGGGCCCCCTACAATGACGTAAAATTTCGCCAGCCAAAAAATATGAAAATGGTGGATTTAAGAGGCTTGACTGAAAGAAAGAAAGAGGAAGAGGCTTTCTGGTGCCCAGAACCACCATTGCATAGGCCTACAAACGAGCGCTTATACACATCTCATTGGGCTAGTTCCAAGTCCAGCCCTCATGGCAAAGGTGAGGATGGCCTTGAGTCCTGCCCATCTTATATCCTCAGGTTCAAGAACCTGCTATGGTCTGCCAGCGACATAGAATGTGTGCCAAGGCTCTTCCTCCTGCCACAGCGCGTACACGTTGGATCACTTGCCACCCCCATGACATAGAAGTGACGTTTGAAGATATTACGGCCGGATAGCAGGCCTACAAGTAACCTTATCCGGCTTCTCTCCAGTGAGAGACAAAACCGCCCCACCTTGGCCAGAGATCTAAAAATAAGTTCTGAAGCTTGACGGAGATGTTCAGAGATTCCTCTCCACCTTATGAGATGCTGATTTTGCAAGAACACCTCAGTTTTCATTTTAATGGTACCTACTGTCAGATCCTCAGAAACTTATTCCTCGACCCTCGTCTGGCGAGCGCGTCCGTCATTTCATGACCACAAACTCTACCATGACCCAGCACCCACATAAGTGACACTTAATGATTTTAATGCTGCCTGGCTGTCAGAGCAGATGGTGATCCGCCTGCTAGGCCCCTGAATTTCTTGAATATGAAAGGCACAATCTAAAATCGCATATATCTCTGCTTGGAATACTGTGGTGTATCCCCCAAGAGAGAGAGGGAGAGCTTTGTTTCTGGCCCACAGACCCCAGCGCCGGAACCTTGGTTGTTAAGTGAGCCGGCCGTGTATCAGACTGGCCCTCCCTCCTCAAAAGGACGCCTGCCGCTTGGCCCCCACTCTCCTTGTACGATACTCCATCGTAATATGTAGGAGAAATTATATCACTCCTCATATGTAGGATAGTGCCATCTCTTTGTAGTTGTGTCACCTGCCAAGATTCACAAAGGATCAACTTGACTCCACAATCGGAACGCAGACGGCCTTGCCTACCCTTGAATTACCAACTGGAGTAGAGGGAGATTCAGTGCTTCTAGCTCGCTCAATGGGGTCGTGCATACTGCACTTGTTATGTTAACAGAAGCCAAGCGTTGGATTTTATTTATTTAAGAGGCTTACAATTGCAACAGTGTTACGGATATTTACTGACGGTACCACTCACGAGTATAGAAGACTAAAAGTGGTTACATTTGCAAACACACTCAGATCGCGCTTAAAAGACTTGACTCCAGACTCTTTGGTTTTTCCGGTTTACTAAGCAAATTGCAGATGTTTGAAAATTATTTTAATTTCACATTTAAATGAAATTTTTCTTTCTATTTTCGTTTTTAGTTCCTGTTCCTAATTTTGTGTTTTATAACCAAAGTTAATTTGGTTTGGTATTTCGTTTTCAAAAGTAAAAATATGTTTTTTGTGTTTTTTAATAAAAACGTACTTCGGTTCGGTATATTTTTGCACTTTTATCATTGCTGTTATTAGTGTTAATAGTTTAAAAAAATATTGGGGCTAATCCTGAAATCCTGGGATACCGGGATCTAGATTTTTATCCCGGGATTCCGACGGAAAAATTGGAAAATCTACGTCACACCAATTTCTCCCGAGAGAGGGGCCTCTACAAAGTGGAAAAAGTTCAGGAACCCATAAAACGCTGAAGAGGTTTTGAGTGATTCTGAAAATTATCGTTTTTTGCTAATTACTCCATCGCCAATGCTCCACTTTTCAAAATATGGAAGCATTTTCTACTGTGACCTTGCGGCATACCACACACCAAGTTCCATCAAAACCAGTGAGCAGTTGCTTACATTATGCTCTTAAAAAACACATGAACAGGTCGAATAAACAAAAAAAAAATAGAACACGAGTTTCGTCAAGTAGACCTCATACAACGTCGAGAAAACATAACCAAAAATCGAAAATGTTTGTGATTACTATGCTGCCTTCACCTACAGAGTGAGAAGTAAAATATTCAAAAAGGTACAGGAACACAAGATTGAAGAAAAAAATAACTGCCATCTGCAGAAAGGAATAAACCCAAAAACGAAAGTTTCTTAGCAAATCAATCTTAAAATTATAGAATCACTTACCAAACTCATTCATTTGGTTGGTTCCCTTGCTAATAAATGGAGCTTGGATCATTTTCGCAGGATAACAATATTATGCTATAAACAGAAAATTCCATTTTTGTGTGTTGGTTCCTTTCTACAAAAAGCCATCCAAATATAAAATATGTTTCTCCCAAGTTCTTCAGCCCCTTCCAAACTTTTTTGATATCCTGTGTAATATACATATAAAGTTTTTGAAAACGACTTACTTCTTGTGATCATTCGTCTTGGAGAGAGTGGGGAAGAAATCCTCGTTGTGGATGTCAGGCGCGACCTTGGATTTCAGCCGCGTAGGTTGTTGCTGTTGGGGCCCCCCACTCCCCGCGCCAGCGCGCATGCTCGGCGGCACGTAGGCGCCTTTCACGACATTGGGCTGTTGCGGTTCGGGCCGCTTCTCCTGCTTCGGGGGCTCCTCTACCTGGGTTTGCGACCCCTCGTTCGGTTCGATTCGCTTCCAGGGCCCCATCTTTCTGTCCGACTCTGGGCCTTGGTCGTCCTCTTGCTGCTGCTCGTTACTGGAAAAACAAACTACCATGAAACACAATAATCCACAATGATTTATCTACCATATTCAGTTTGAAGAATGTTGCATGACCTTATAAAAACAAGTAGACTGGGTCAGCCATTCCCATCTCATAAAAATAAAAAATACAAAACAAAATTTTGTGATATACAGGATGTCCCTGACTTGCCTTTACACGTGATATTTTCATATCAATAAACAGTTCAAACGAAAATTGAATGCAATTTTTGAAGGCACTATGGGTTCTATCATACCATGCTTTCAAAACTTTTTTTTTGTATTTCAACCCTTCAAACTCACCCCCAACTTTTTTTCAAATCGCACCTCATAGGTTTTCCTACATAAATGATATCCCTGTTTTACTTAAAATCTTGTAGTACCTTTGATTTTATATGCAAACTTATTTTTTGTGTGATTTCATAAATAGGAAACTAAGTGGATTTCAAAGAGTATTGTGCTACATACTTTTGAAAACAATTTCTTTTTTGTCTTTTTTTTATTAAGAAAATATTGCACCTCACAAAAATCCATATTTTATGTATCTTATGCTTATGAAAGTGGGAAAAAATTGGTTTGTGTATGAAACAAGGGCACTACAGGATTTTAAATAAAATAATGACCTCATTTATCTAGAAAAAAATGTGTGGTGCTATTTGGAAAAAAAAACTTGGGGCTGAGTGTTAAGGGTTGGAGTACAACAAAAATACTTCGGAAAGCATGGTATGATAGGCCATTAAGTACCCTTGAAAGACCCACTTAGTTTTCTTTTTAACTATTTTTCTTATTTTATTAACCTAATGCTTATGAGACTTTACCAAAAAAATAGTTTTCTGTATAAAATCAAATATACTACAAGATTTTAAATAAAATAAGGACTTAATTTGTGTAGGAAAAACTATTGAATGTTATTTGAAAAAAAAGTTGGGGTGAGTTATAAGGGTTGAAGTACAAAAAAAAGTTTTGTATGCATGGTATGATACACCCAATAGTACTTACAAAAATTCCACTCAGTTTTCATTTGAACTTTTTTTGTTATGAGAATATCACATGTCAAGGAAATTCAGACACTATTATCTGAATACCATGAAAAGCTAATACATATGCTAAATAGACCACACATAAAGAAATATGAATTTTATGCAACATTCAATTATGGGATCAAAAACTGTTTTGGTTATGCTCAAAAGAATTACAAACACTGAAGTCTAAGATGCACCTTCTACATATTCAAACTCCAAATTTTTCTTTGAAGAAATGATCAGTAAACACAAAAACATCAAAAAATGATGTTTTAGGAATATTTAATTTTTTGTTTTACTTTAATGGTGATTACATTGTTGCCTTAGAGGGAGCCTCAAAGACCATTCACTTTTTCCATTCTGCCAAGGTAGCAAACAATATGTTAAAATTTCTTTGCTATAGAAGTATATATTTTAAAACGCTTCACCTAAATACCAGTAAAGGGTTTTTATCCTTGAAGAGCAGTAACCTGCCATGAACATTTTGGGTCAACCCTTTCCAATTTGTAGAGATGAAATACCTGTTTTATACAGGGTGTTTAAAAAAGATGCGGCAATATTCATGGGTGTGACTCCTCAGGTCATTCCATGAATAAAAGTTCATATAAACATATGTCCAAAAATGTATGGTTTCTAAGATACAGGATGTTAATTTTTTTTAAATAACATTTTTTTTTTAAATAATTCTATCATCTTCTATCCGATTCTGTTGAAATTCAGTAGCGTTGTTTTTAGTAGTAAGCGGATGATTTTGCCCTAACTAGACAAAAAAATTATGTCCAGTGGCATTAGAGGTGGCAATTTGATAACAATTATAAGCAGAAAAATGTACGCCACTGACACATTCAATGATAATATTTCTTTGAGGTAAACCAACTACAACTACAACTTTTTTGTCTCCTGAATTTTTCTCGTATCTTGCTTTGTTTGTGAGTAGTTTTTATTTTTTATTCCGCAAACAATGCAAGATATGATGATGGTTTACCTCAAAGAAATATTAACATTAAATGTGTCAGTGGCATACATTTTTCCGCTTATAATTGTTATTAAATTGCCACCTCTAACGCACTGGACATAATTTTTTTGTCTAGTTAGGCCAAAATCACCCCCCCACTACCAGAAACAACGCTACTGAATTTCAACAGAATCGGTTAGAAGATGATAGAATTATTAAAAAAAAAAATGTTATTTAAAAAAAATAACATCCTGTATCTTAGAAACCATACATTTTTGGACGTATGTTTATATGAACTTTTTTTCATGGAATGACCTGAGGAGTATAGTATATCACAATTTGACAGAGATTGTTTTAGTACTTTTCAAGTTATAAGAGGGCAATGGATTTCCAGCTAGCAACATATAGTTAGAAAGACAAACAGAAATGAGTGAGATGGTTCTTTATGGTATCAATACCAAAAAGCAACCAAAAAACATACTATCTCAAATTTGATTTTTTTTTAGCAACCACAATACTTCTTGTGCCTATTGATAATGGAAAATGACAATACAAAATAATGTGAAAAAATATTAAACAGTACAAGGAGACATCTAATATTTAGAAAAACTAAGGAAAATAAGCATCTAACTCTTGCTCTAACCCCTCTCTACACTCAAAATACTTGGAATACTTGAAGGATAAAAAAGATCTGATATTGCCATCATTATTCATTCATGAAAACCTCACTTTTGTCAAGACCAAATCACTCAATTTATCAAGTACAAAGATGTGCATTTGTATATTACAAGGAATAACAAAGATCTGATTCTACCATAATGGAAGCTAAAGGGATGTTGTTGGTCTGATGTGCTTAGATATGCACTTCCACAATAGATAACCAGGAGAAAATACATGCAACTTCCAGCATTTAAAACTTCAATACTTAAATAAATCTAATTGATTGATTGAAGTCCAGATGACAAATAAATCTAATTGATTGATTGAAGTCCAGATAACAAGGGTATCAAAGAGGATAGCAAACATACTATCAAAGGTTTCTAAGTCTGTAGCTGCTGAACAAAGTTTCAACATCCTTATATTTTATGTTTTTTAATCAATTATCATTTATTAATAAGTTGAGGGTAACTGTTTCAAAAGAAGCAGGATTTTTTAAATGAATGTATATGCAAAAATAGCACATCCAATTTTTAACAAAATGAGTTTATCCCAAAAATGAAAAGCATCATATGTCAATGTCTACTACTCCCATAATATTGACAATATGGCGTCCGACGCAAGTGTAACTCTGTTAATTCAAGAGCTAAACAAGTTCAAAAAAGACTCGTTAACTGATATTATTGTGTACCAAAGGCTTCCAAAAAGTGTTACTAGTGAATGTGTTGTAAGTTTTGTTGAGAACCTGCATAAGAAATTGCAAAACAACGACATGAAGCAGGTGGCACCATCCATAACCTCCGATAGTCAAGAAATCAGGTTGAGGTATGAAGCACTACAAACTGAAATGGAGGCACTGAAAAAATTATCTTATCACCTGGAAAAGCGGACGCAGGAGCAAGAAGACCTTATTTTGTTATTAAAGGTTAATCAAAATAATATTACATATTCAGACACTCCAGAGGCATCTACTGAAAATAGCTGTAAAGACGGTACAGAACAGAAGGAACCTTACTCGTCAGTAACAGCAAAAAGTACGAAAATTACATCGACAGCTGATATAGCAGCAAAAACTAGTATTCATCCAAGCAGTTCCACGACCTTCGAAAGAATGCGTACAAAAAACCCAGAAATCGTCAGAAAGTCTACGAATGGGAATTCCCACAACAAAAATAATAACAGATATAAACCTATCGTTGGTTCGAACAAGGATGCACCAAGACTGACAGTTCAAAAACGTGGATACTTGCATGTGTATAGGTTTAATAAAAATATGACAACAGAAGAACTCAGTCGACTTCTGAAAATAACAGCCCCTCATATTGACTTTGAATGCCAACAATGGAATAAAACAGATACTTCATCGTCTTATAAAGTGTCATTTCCCATAGAGCTAGTTAAGGATGTATACAACCCAGCAATATGGCCAGAAGGAGCTGCGGTAAGACGATTTAGATTTCCAAGAAAAGAAAATTTTCAAGATGCAGTCCAGGAACCTACGAAGATTTGAACAATAGCTCTTTACAGTTAAGTGTTTTACATTTAAATGTTCAGTGTATCTCAAATAAAGTAAATCTTCTTGACGCGTTTTTAACTAGGCATGCACCGACAATTTTTTGTGCGACCGAACATTGGCTGTCTAGTGACAAATTTCAATTTGTTAAACTGAAAAACTATGTGTTGTTAAGTAGCTATTGTCGATCCAACTCCGTGCATGGTGGGTCTGCGATATTTTTGAAGGTAAACAGTTGTACAGTCTGCAAGCCGGAAGAAAGGGTAAGCAATTTATCTGTTGAACAACATTTAGAATGCTCAGCTATCTCGTACGGCCAAGATAGCTGTATTATTTGTATTTATAGGCCACCCAGTGGTGATTTCGAAGTTTTCATAAATCAATTTTCAGAGATACTGTCTGTTGGATGCAAATATTACAAATTTGTCATAGTCTGTGGTGATTTCAATATTCATAATGATAGTAAGTCTATTAAATCAAAAGTGTTGAATGATGTCTTAACATCTTTCAATCTTAGTTCTTTGGTTGACACCCCAACCAGGGTGGTACGTAATAATAACATAAATTCTTCCAGCTCCCTAGACTACATGATTATTTCAGATAATTCATACTTGGAGAATATTTCGAACTTCGATCCAGGCATATCAGATCACTATTGCCAACTAGTTGAAATTCGAAAAGTGAATAATAAAGTGCTACCAGATAAGGTAGAATATAAAGAAATAATTAAACTATGCCCCGCAGCTATAGAGGAATTCAGATATTTATTTAGTAGCTATTGTATTCCACCGAGTTTTACAGATCCTGAATACGCATTTGTCAATTTCTTAGATCATTTTACTTGGTGCTTCAGAGTTGCATGTAAAAAAGTAACTGTAAAATCAAATCCTAAGAAACTAAAGACTACGTTTTCTCCACAACTACTTCAAGAGTTGGATGATTTAAAAAATCTTAATTGGTTACGCAAGCAGCTAGACGACCCAATTTTCACCGAGAGGTACAAAAAGAGTAAGAAAGATTTGGATCGTAAAATAAAACACGAAAAGATTAAGCAAAACAGTGATCTGATTTTTTCTGCCAAAAATAAAATCCGAACAGCATGGAACTTAATTCACGAGCTAAATGGCCGAAAAGCCGGAAATAAAAGATCGTATGATGACTATTGTTTATGATGGCAAAGTGATTAATGATAGCAGAGTGCAAGCTAATGTATTTGCAGATTTCTTTACTTGCGTTGTTAAAGACAAACTAAAAACTACTTTTGGAGATAATATTTCTATGAGCTGTACATGCCCTACTTTAGCAGACAATTCATTCTTTTTCCATCCTTTTACACCCGCGGAAGTGATACATGTAATCGATTCTTTTCCAAATAAAAAGGCATGTGGTCTAGATTAATCAAGGAGTGTAAGTATGATATTGCTGGAGCAATAGCCAGCATAGTAAATTTATCAGTTACATCTGGTGTTTTTCCGGCATCTCTTAAAGGTGCTTTAGTAATACCAATACATAAAAAAGGTGAACGCGACAGTTTAGAAAATTATAGACCAATATCCATATTAAGTATAATTTCTAAAATAATTGAAAAACTAGTTTACACTAGGATGATGGATTTCTTGATTATCAACAATTTGCTCACTCCAAAACAGCATGGCTTCAGACCTGGTTTTTCTACCGAAACGGGTGCTATTGACCTGGTTCAAGAAATTCATAATGTCTTAGACGCAAATAAATTAGCAACTGCTATATATTTTGACTTGTCAAGAGCATTTGATACGGTCGATGCAACTTTTCTATGTGAAAAGTTGCACAATTTAGGTTTCCGGGGCAGGCAGCGCGCGAGACTTCACCCGCAGGAGGACAGGAGGAAGGACGGCTCCCGTTCTAAATCCCCAATCCTGCGGCGAAGACTCTAGGCGGAGGTTTGTCCACGACCTACCTGTCGCGTCCCAATGGCTGATAGGGTACCCCAGGGCCTAAATTTAGAGAAAATGGAAGAAATGGCTCTTTGCGGCGAAAGCCTTGCGGGGCCTCCCTCTTCCCCCTGGGAAGGCAATATGTAAATATTGTCCGCGGATCATGTGGAACTCCAGGGGCATCTTTACCTTTTCACTTTCCACGGAAAGGGATAAAGTAAAATGTTGGGTGTAGCAATCCCTTGAGACCCCAGCTTATCTACCCTGAACGCCGCGGTACTATGATGGTGGTGTTAGAGTGAGGGTGCCCTTCGCCTATTCCTCTATGACCTCCTCTGTTCCGCGTCGGTCTGAGTGGATCACCTCGCGTGGCTTGGGGTGCGGTCTCTGTCGCGCGCGTCGATTCCCCCACCGTTGCCCCGGCTGGGAACTTCCCGGAGTGGTAGCGACGAAAGAAACCAGGGTTGGCACTCCTGGGCCGCCGGTTAGTACAGGAACCCGTCCGGCCTAGCCAGTTTGGAGGGCTGTTCCATCAGCCGGTGTATAATCTCGGGCGTGTAGTAGTGCCAGGTGGCGCCTGGACAAAGGCCCTGCTGCACGTTTCGGGGGGCTTCGTCTGCGGCCGCCGGGTTTTCCCGAGGGGAATGACGGCGGTGGGGGGTCGGCGAGCGGGTGCGGGGACCGTGCCTTGAGCCTCGCAACAACACACACACACGCACACATCTACACATCTACACACGCACACACACACACACACACACACAACCAAAACTGAAAACTAAAATGGACCTACATGATAAAGAAACACAGAGTAATGTGCCACCCAAACTACCATCCCCACCCCCATCCCAAGTCCCAACCCCACAACCCCCAATGGAGGACCTTACCTCCAATGTTAAGTTGATGGAGGGCACGGAGGAGCCTATAATTAGCGCGAGCTCCCCCTGTGTCCCTTCAGACAAAGAAGATGACCTCCTGCGGTCGCCGGCTGGTGCTGCTGGTCCGACATCTCTGCCTCCACTTTCGAGTGACGAGGAGGGATTCGTTCCGGCGCACCTACGGGGCAAAGCAAGGAGGAACTGGAAGAGCAGACAGAGGAAAAAGGAAGAGAGCAGCCGGCGCGGTAGCCGTGGAGGCGGAGATGACAAGTACATCTCCAGCCCCGGCAGCCCCCGGCCACTCTAGATGGAACTTCGGTCGACAAAGGGGTCCCGGAAGTACCATCTACATCTCAAGCCGAGGGCGCCATAAGCTGGCTTCCTCTTACAGTAGAGGGCCGGTGAAGAGGGCAGCGGACCGGGCGGCGAATAAGCAGCCCTTCGTGCTGCCAACTGAGCCGGCATTAAAGAGAGGAGATCCTGTGGCCGCGACTCCTCAAACCCCTTCGCAGTCCGGGCGGGCGTTTCGCGGGGGTGCAACAAACCCCAGGGTGGCGCCCGGCGGAGCGATGGTGGGGAGAGGAGGATCAAGCAGCACCCAGGGCAAGCAAGGCGGCACCGGTGGGCCTCCAGGCCCGCAGCCGCAGGGCGCTCGCGCCCTTAAGGCAGCAGCGGTCGGGCGGCCATCGGAGAGTGCCAAGCGATCGCGACAGGACCTGACGACACCGCCGGAGAGGGCGAATAAGAAGGTCAGAGGCGAGTACCCGCCAGCGCAGGGGGCGTCGACCTCATCTGGTATATCCCCTCTTTTGAGGGAATCTGCCGGTAGGTCTTCGCGGCCGGCTGCTGGGTCATCGCAACCGACCTCTTACAGCTCTGCAGTCCGTAGAGAGCTACAGATCGTCATAAGGTCTGACAGACCTGACGGTCTGGTGCTCCCGGACGAGGCGGAGCAAATTAGGTCCTACGTCGTAGGAAGAGCAATCCAGGCAATGGAGGAAGAAGGAGCCCCTATCCTCCGTTTCCTGAACTCGGGGCTGTATGACACGGGCTGGTTCGTAGTCACAGCCTACGATGAGACGTCTCATGACTGGCTCCTGAACCGACTGCCCCCCCTGGACATTGGAGACCATGTCTTCAGGCCTGTACGGTCTGCGGACGCTCCATGGCCGGTCACGGTGGGCGTCCGGGTCAAGAGTCAGGGACAACCAAATTTAGAGAGGCTGGTTAGGACTCTTAGTCTCCAGAACCCTGATCTTAATATAAGAGATTGGAGGCATCTGGAGACAATGAGCGAGGGAAGAGAGGGTGATCACGTCATCACCTTCTCAATTAGTAACGAGGAGGCCAAGCTGCTAGAACGGGCTGGTTGGTCCCTCTTCTACGAGCTCTGCACTGTGGCTGTCCACAGGGTGGCTGCTCGTGGGAGGGGTGCCTGGCAGGGTCCATCTGGTGGCAAAGGCGCCTCCGGGAAAGCGAAATAGGCCATGCCGATGCTTCCCCAGCATACCGCAGGAACTATGACACAGCTGCGGGTAAGTCAAATTAATCTCCACCGCAGCAACGATGCCGCAGCCGAACTGCTGGCCATCGTTGCTGGAAGGACTAAAGAGATTATATTAATTCAAGAGCCCTATTGTTACAGGAAGCAAATACGCGGGTTGGAGGTCAGTACCTTCAGCCTTGTGTCAGGCAACTTAGACTCCCCCAGGGCGGCCATCCTCGCGTCTAGGGACCTGCAGGTGACGCCATTGCCTCAGCTAGGGACCAGAGATGCGGCGGTCGCCGTACTGGAATTCAAGGTTAGTGACTCTAGGTTTAAGATAGTCGTAGGCAGCGTGTACCTTCCGTACGATATCGCGAGTCTACCCCCGACTACAGACCTAGTTAATATAATAGATTTCACGAATAGCAATGGGCTGCCACTCCTTATTGGAATGGACGCTAATGCGCATCATTTAGTATGGGGTAGCTCGGACATAAACAGTCGAGGCGAAACCCTATTAGAGTTCATAGCATCTCGTAATTTAGAGATTCTCAACAAAGGCACAGAAGCCACATTCGCGAATCGGATCAGGAAAGAGGTTATCGATATCACGGTAGCTTCTCCGGATCTGGTTCGCGTAGTAACAGACTGGAGAGTAACAGATGACATATCTCTGTCTGATCACAGGATGATTAGGTTTGAGATAGATTCAGTACACAGTGAGGTAGCCCAATGCCGGAACCCTAGAGCAACCGATTGGGAGACCTACAGGGCCTCCCTGGCTGCTAACCTTAGGGAACCGGCTGGACAGTATAACACAATAGAAGAAGTGGAGCGCGGTGTCTCCAACTTGGAGGAGACTATCCGCACTGCACTTGAGGCATCTTGCCCACTGAGGGCTGTGGCTCCTGGGAGAGTACCCTGGTGGTCCGGGACGTTGAATAAACTCCGAGGGGCCGCAAGGAGGGCTCTTAACAGGGCTACAAAGAGAGGCGATGAAGCCTCCTGGGATGCCTTTAGAGAGACAAGGAGAAAGTACAAAAAAGAGCTACGCAGCAACAAAAGAGCAAGCTGGCGGAACTACTGTGGAGAATTGGAGTCCCTTTCAGAATCCGCCAGACTAATGAAATTGCTCAGCTGCGAGAAGAGACAAACCATTAGTTCATTCAAGAAAGAGGATGGTACATGGACTACATCGGTGGAGGAATCTCTCCAATACCTCCTCGACTCGCATTTCCCGGGAGAATCCGGCGAACCGTCTCCAGAAGCTGAGTCGGCTCTCTTGATAGGGGACGCCGGCCTGGCCGAGCGGATGATAACCGACGGATCGGTCTCCTGGGCAATAAACGAGTTTAGTCCATTTAAATCAGCCGGACCTGATGGTATATTCCCCGCGCTGCTACAAAGAGGTCTGGAGGAGTTGCTGCCACATATCGTGGCAGCCTTCCGGAGCTCCATAGCGCTAGGATACGTACCGTCGTCCTGGAAAGCAGCAAGAGTAGTGTTCATCCCTAAACCGGGGTAGATCGACTACTCTTCAGCAAAATCTTACAGACCAATCAGCCTTACCTCCTTTCTTATGAAAGCATTGGAGAAGATCGTGGACAGATACTTGGTGGAGGAAATCCTCGTTACCTATCCCCTCCACGATAATCAGCATGCCTATAGGCAGGGCCGCTCCACGGAAACAGCCCTGCATGCTATAGTAGGAAAAGTAGAAAGAGCCCTCTCTCACAGAGAAGTGGCTCTGGGAGTATTCTTCGACGTACAGGGAGCTTTTGATAAAGCACGAACAGCGAATATATCCACCGCCCTTCAGACCAGGGGTGTTCCACCCACTCTGGTCTGCTGGGTAAGGTCGGCACTTCAGAATCGCAAGGCTAGTGCAACATTAGGCGAGGTTCAGCTCGAGGTTGGGGTGAGTGGGGGTTGCCCGCAGGGCAGCTGCCTCTCCCCCCGCCTCTGGTGCCTAGTTATGGATGGCCTCCTTGCGAGATTTAGCTCGGCCGGCTTCTACACGCAGGCCTACGCAGATGACGGCCTGGTGTTAGTCTCTGGTAGATTCCTGGGCGTCGTCTGCGATAGGATGCAGATGGCGTGCAACATTTTGGATAGATGGTGTGGCGAATGAGGACTCTCAATCAACCCAGTGAAGACTGAGCTGGTCCTATTCACTCACAGGAAGAAAATAGATGATTTCAAAGCCCCCACCCTCCATGGTGTACCACTGACCCTAACACGGGGGGTCAAGTACCTGGGGGTGATAATTGATAATAAACTCACATGGGCACAGCATATCGACTATGTGTATAAAAAGTCTATAGCTACCATGTGGCAGTTGCGTCGGGTAGTCGGCGGAACCTGGGGCCTCAAACCCAAGGTCCTAAACTGGCTATATACGGCAGTAGTAAGATCTAGGATCCAGTATGGCAGCTCGGTCTGGTGGCCGAGCGTGGAGAAGGTCTCTGTCAGGCTCAAGCTCGCAAAGATTCAGAGGCTGGCAGCAATGAGCATAACAGGTGCCACGAGGACAACACCCACTGCTGCCCTGGAGGTACTCTTGGGCTTGCCGCCTCTGCACCTCTGGATAAAGAGAGAGGCGATGTCGGCCTGCCTGAGAATGCGAGACGGGGGAACGTGGGTAGCACGAGAACCATTAGTTGGCCACACCAGAATAGAGCGATTCGCGGAGAGTAATATCCCGATATCGTCATTCAGGGTGGAAAAAGCCAAAGATATCTTAAATTTAGATAAGGGATTCTCACTAGTCATCCCGGAAAGAGACGACTGGATGAGAGGGAAAGTCAAGTTTCCACCCAATAGTCTGGTATGCTTCACGGACGGATCGCTCTTAAAGGAGTCAGGATCCGGGGGAGCGGGCTTCTGTCTGGAGGGTAAAGAAGTGCGGCGGAGCTTCGCGCTGGGAAGCTGCACGACTGTCTTCCAGGCGGAAGTGTATGCGATATTGATGGTGGCATACTCGACGGAAGTCGAACAGTGCTCTGAACAGAGCATATATATATGCTCTGACAGCCAATCAGCTCTGAAAGCGGTGGCAGCTCCGAGGGCCAGATCAGCTCTGGCTCAAGAATGCTCGGCCGCCCTTCAGAAATTAGCAAGCCATAAGAAGGTGACCCTGCTGTGGGTCCCCGGACACATTGGTATACCGGGTAACGAGAGAGCGGATCGATTGGCTAGGATAGGGGCCAGCAGTCCCTGCATCGGCCCAGAACCTATGCTGGGAATTAGCAGACGCCAGGTCAATGTGGCCCTGGACAACTGGGCCTACAAGGAACTGGCGAAAGCCTGGTTAGAGAGAGACGACTGCAGGCAAGCCAAAAGATTCATAGCAGGCCCTGATAAGGGCCGAACGCTATGGCTTTTGAATAAAGGCAGAAAGACGCTCAACCTTCTGGTGGGGGTTCTTACTGGCCATTGCCTGCTGAATAGACATTTGTCACTTATGAGAGTGGTAGGGGACCCCATTTGCTCCAGATGCTGGGAGGAGGACGAGACAGCGTTCCACTTCCTGGGCAGATGTGCAGTTTATCGCAACCTTAGGGTTGAGATATTCGGCACGACGGAGTTTGGGGAGGAGCCACTATATTCAGCGAAATGGTCGGACATACTGACTTTCATCAGGAGGTCTGGTAGGTTCGACAAGGAGCTTTCTAGGGTGTAGAATTTTAGTGTTTTCAGTGATTGGTTCAGTGGGGTTGGCAAAAAGGGCCAAAGGTGGCCTACTTGCCTGGCTTCGCCTCCCCATCACTACTACTACTACTACTACTAGGTTTCCGGGGACCAATTAATAAATGGATTAGCTCTTTCTTATCAGAACGTAAGATAACCGTAAAAGTCAACAACACGTATTCTGATGTACATGACATTGAAATGGGCACACCTCAAGGGAGTGTTCTTGGCCCTTTGATCTTTTTACTGTATATCAATGATCTCCCACAGTATATAAGTGGTGGTGGTATATTCCTATATGCCGATGACACTACTATTTTAGTCACTGGAGAAACGGAAACATCGGTCAGGGGATAAAATATTAGTTGTCCTACAAGAATTCAGTCAGTGGTGCTGGAAAAACAGATTAATAATAAATTTTGAAAAAACGCTAATCATGCATTTCAGTATCCCATCTAGCTGCCGAAGTTTTATGAATATCACATTCAATGATGTAAGGATCAAGGAAGACTGCTCTACGTCATTCCTGGGTATCACTATCGATAATAGGCTTACCTGGACTACTCATATCGACACTGTAATGGCCAAATTGAACAAATGCTATTATATGATCTGTTCTCTAAAAAACGATATAACAACAAATTCATTAGTAACTGTGTACTATGCATATGCCTATTCAGCTATGTCATATAACATTGCCGTGTGGGGACAGTCCTCTGATGCGTTGAGAGTTTTCATTCACCAGAAAAGGATTATCAGAAAGATATTTAATCTTAATTATCTAGAGTCTTGTCGATCTACATTTAAACAATATAGATTATTCACCTTTTCTGCCATTTATTTGTATAAGCTTTTATGTTATGTGCATTCAACCAAAAGTGTGTATGAAAAGAATAATTTTAACCACCAATATTTTACTCGGGGCCGTAATGAAATTTGCTTACAAAAATACAATCATGCATTTTACAAGAAATCACCTATAAATGCTGGCTGCAGATTGTATAACGTTCTTCCTTCAACTCTTAAGGCTAGCTGCCTAACAAAATTTAAATTAGGTCTCAAAAACCTTCTTATCGATATCTCACCATACACGGTGGAGGAATTTACCACAAGTTTGTCTATACCAAGTTAGTGTCTGCGTTATATATTATATATGTTTGTATGTCTGTATATGCATATATGTACTTCTGTATTTATATCTTTAATTTTTATGTGACGTTACCTATCTACTTATTGTAGCTAAAAGGTATAATAAACATGAACATGAACATGAACAATAATTAGAGATTAAATGTAAGCTTTTGACAAGAAATTAACAGTTACAAGGTAGGCGTTTTTTTGTCTCTACCAAAAGTTGCACTTTAGGACAACTTTTTTTTCAGAGATACTGAATCAATTTTTTACTTCTGTGTCATCGGCATCGACTACTTTAGTCATTAGCCTCATGTTCTGTGTAGGCTTTGTTACTGTTTCCCGGCGCCACCTAGGAACAGCACTGTTAATTAGAAGCCAACAGTGAATGCTCAGGTGGGGATTCTCGCTGAGCTTTTTTTTTATGGATATTTATTTTTGGTTGAAAAAACCAGAAATAAATTTCCGCCTCTAACGAGAATCGAACCCGGGACCCTCCGGTCACGAGCCCTCGACCCTAACCACTGGGCCAACCCACCCCCCTACTGAATCAATTATCAATAACTTAGATGAAACAGACAAAAAAGAGTATATTACTAATACTAAAGATTCATTAGATAAATGTGGGCAATAATTGACAAGTTGGACAAAACAACATTGTATAGAACAATTTTATATAAAATAATATAGTATATGCTTATTTGGAGCTGCTGGCATAGAAAAACAGGAAATTGCTATGATGCAACTATGTAATGGACAACTATATAAGCATTCTATTGAGAGAAGGTAATTTTTTAATTGCTGACACTAAGCTTTTCTGAATACACAGTGTCCCAGGATGGATCCCAAAAACTTTGAGGAATGATTGCTAACAACAACCTATGTTATATAAAATATATAATTTATGTTTATCCCCCTAAAAGGTTGAAATATCCTTAAGTATATCACAAAATAGTACTGTCTGGTTACTAGTATTGTATTTGTATGTAACTATTATCTGATAGTTCAGGTAAAGATTTGACAAAAAAAATGAAAAGAGCTTTTAGCAGAATCCTACTAATTAATACTTTGACCTTCTCTGTTTTATGCTGTAAACAATTACTTTAGGGTAAGTCACATGTTTCAATTTCAATTATCTTTACAATAAAATTTCAAATGTTGATTTATCTGTAACAAATGGAAATTCAACAATAATTCCTTTTGTTATTGACTTTACATTGTGATTCATCCTGGGACACAGTGTATATAACAGTGTTCTGTGTGGCCCTTGTAATATTGATTGATTTGGAAAAAAATTACAGCTGCCTTATAATTGAATAATGAGTATTTTAAGAACACAATTTTGATGTGGACACACCAAATGTCAAAAAAATATTGCTCTCTGCTTGCAAAACACTACAAATGTATTAATAGCTGTTGTCTTGGTTTTGAATACATCATGTTGATGACTCCCAGTCCCAAGGTGGTGCAAGCACACTTGGCTATTGAAAATAATGTAATCCTTTTATATGGGGGCACAAGTAAAACATATTGCACCATCTATAAACTTGGCATGTATTTTGGATCAATAATAAATTAAATGTGCGTCAATTTATCTCAACATGAACTACTTACCTGGAAGTTTTTGTTGTGCTGGCATTGTCATCAGCATTGGAACCAATGGTCAAATTACCGATTTTCAGGCCGGAGTAGTCTTTTTTCTCCTCTTCAAAGTCCTTCCATTCATCTTGATCCTACAAGAAATAGGTGGTACATGCCAATTAAAAAAAACGTTGCAATATGGCTACTACTTTAACCTCAACTTCTCAATTTAACACGTCATTTTTGTTGTTTTTAATATAGATAGAAGAACAACTTACATGCGTTGAAGATTGGGTATCCTCACCCTCCGCATTTCTGGGCTCTTTCTTCACCTTCTCAGTCTTTTTGGCACTGTCTTCCAGTTTCTTAGCCACTTCTTCGGTGGTCGAGAACTTCTTGGAGCCCTTCGACTTCTTGCGGTCTTTCTTTGCGAAAAAATCATCTAGATCAGCCATAGTTTATTCGAAACGAAAAGATTGAACTCACAAAAGGAAAATTTGGAATTTTATAAAAAATAGTACTTCCCGTATGCAAGTGCAGCCACAAAAGACAAAACGGAAAACGACAGGCGGCTGTCAAGATGATGTTCAAAATGTCACTGCTGTCACTATGTGGTGTGCTCCTCTGTTTTATGGTCTGTGGGTGTGCTCCTCTGTTTTATGGTCTATGGGTGTGCTAATTGTTTTGTCTCTTTCTGTAGATATATTTCCATGATTATAAAGATCTATGTTGTGGATCTATGCATGCTGTGGCTTACATGTTACATGTTACATTTTGTGATGTTACATGGCTTAGGGTAAGCCCGCATTACAAAATCTCACTGCACGTTTTTTTCCGCAGAATTCTGTGACGGAGATTATACAATATGACGCACGTAGGTGCTAAAATAGGACCGCCTGAAAATATTGCCCCAAATATTCTAATTTGTATATAGTTTCTATAGAGTTTTGAATGCCATAAAAAGTTGTATATTGTCGACATAGTGGCTATAGAGGCATATGTCATATATTCGCGCGTAAAACTGAGAAGTATACAGAGTAATAGTAAATCCCATCACTGAGTCCTGAATAACTGGCAAATCATTTTAAAAAGATCGTTTCAACAGAAATCGTTGGTTTCTATCTGACAAATATAATAAAACAAGAAATCACAATTTACTGTTATCCATGGACCTATACATGGCCGACTTTACTCACACTGAATCGGGAGCCGAGCTTGTGTCATTAGTGTAATTCTTCCAGAGTAAACAATAAAATTGGAAGGTGATTTTTAATGTGTTTCTAATTATTTACCTGCACAAACGAAACTATAAAGATAAAAAGATGCCTGCAAAGTGTGTAGCACCAGGTTGCAATAGCAACTGTGCTTCCAAACAAGGACATACCAACATAACCTTCCAGAGTAACAACGAAGAGTGGAAGGTGATTTTTAATGTGTTTCTAATTATTTACCTGCACAAACGAAACTATAGAGATAAAAAGATGCCTGCAAAGTGTGTAGTACCAGGTTGCACTAGCAATTAGTGCTTCCAATGAAGGACACAACCAGAAGTGTGTGAAAGGTATTCCTCATAAGGGCTGGTTATATTTATAAGAATAAAGACAATAATTTACAAACATTTCAAAGGATAAGACGGAGACCTATTTTAAACCACAATGTGGTACCTACAATGTTTTCTGGACCTCCCAAATATCACAGAAAAAGACAGTTAATAGAACTCATCTGGGCAAGCCAACGAGGGCATGCATCTGGGAAAGGGAATCAAGACCAGCAAGAATGGCTTCACAGTGACCTAATAGTGAATTTTTCTAGCTCAAGTGACAATTTACAAAGTAAATTGAGTGTTCATTTAAGTGGAAGTGGAAGTGGCAGCAGGAAACAGGTTGCGTTTATTTTTATTTTGTAGTGTCTGACTATGATGAACCAGACATCGGATGTAAGTGGTATTAGTAGTAGTAGTACTAAAAAGTAATTTTTTAATTTATTAACCCAGATGGACTCTAATACATATAAAATGTAATAATTATTCTGAAATTATATGAGCCCCCTATTAGACAGCTAAGCCACGTTGACACATCTAAGGCTCCGGCCTAGTGTAGAGTCGGCCATGACCTATAGCAATATCATCTGTTACGCAAATCAAGAATGTTGACCATGAGCTTCGGATGAGAATTATGCAGAAACCAAAATTGGGTCACAGAGTCAGTACGCGGATTATAAACCTCTAAAAAGGTCGAGCGGTGAGATCTTACAGTGTGGGCTTAGATTTAAGATATATATTCTTATTTCGCGACGAAGCTGAATGCTTTACGCATTGTGCTTTGTATGTAGTCTCTAAAAATGAATAAAGAAGCTGTTACCAAGTCTAAATCCCACATGATTGCAGCTGAATTACCAAATCAAGTAATTTTTGAAACTTATTTAGTGGAGAAAAGCGCGATATATCACTTAATATAAAGTTGTTGCCATGTCAAACGTTAAACATGACAAGATATAAGTGGCTTTAAGTTGAAATCTATTTGCGCACATATTCAAAAAGACGTCGAAACAAACAATTCCTTAATTTACCCTGTATAAATCCATCGCCTATCCACATCACCTGACGTTGTCTTGAATTTTACAGCTTAAATCCTATGTTAAGTCGCCAGCTGTCGATGTCGCCAGCACAGTTGTCAGTATCGGTCTAGCCTGGAACATCGAAGAAGGGTGGCTGACCTGTCTCTGTTCTACAGATTCTATCACGGAAGATGTTCGACTGAGCTCTCCCAAGTAATAACAGCAAAGGCCGTCCGAACGAGGATCACTAGAGAGGCTCTGCGAGGTCATCCTTACCAGGTCGAGGTCCCTACTCCACGAACCAGTCTCTTCCAGCATTCCTTCTTTCGCTTCGACGCTGTGGAACGAGCTGCCGGGGAATTTGTTTCCCGCCGGCTACAACCTGCAGCCTTTCAAATCTAACGTGCACCGACACTTATCCTCTCGCAGCGCTTCTACAGCGACATAGGCGTTTAGCCTTTGCGGGAGGCTGACCATAAAAAAAAGCCCTAGGGTGACCATTCGTCCTAGCAGAACCATAAAAGTTATTAAAACGTCGGGAATGTGAGCCTTGATCAAAAATATATAGCAAAATAAACACAATTATAGACAGGCAAAAAATAGGCACTATCTCCTGACATAACAGTCGGTGCTTAGAGGTGACCACTATCAGCTGTGCCAGTACCACTAGGCTCCAAATTTGAAAGCGTAATAGTTTATTGGCGCAACGGCTTCAGCGCTCTTCTGACAGGCCCATAACCGAGAACCCCCCATACATCGTATCATACGATCAAGTCATTATTTCGCGGATCACACCCTGGACTGATTCGGGACTAGTTCGGATAAAAAGCACATGCACTGTTTGATTACGGGCGTGCGCGGTATGTAAATGCTTATGTAAACTGATTCTGTAATGTGAACAGATTCGGTTTACATACAAGATTTACATTCTGCGAACGTGTGGACGCCCCTAATTATACCGCGAATGCGCTTTTCATCCGAATCAGCCCCTAACTCAGTCCACAAAAACCTCTATTACTTTATGTTCACGGATGTCACGGGGTGATTTTTTCGGTGCATATTCATCTTTAAGCAGCAGATAGGGATGGATTCTATTGCCGGAGAAATGTAAAAAGCACCTTTAACATTTGAAGGTAAAAGGTCATAAGAGGATTTAGTTAAGGCTGTATTAGACTACCATATTTTTGAAATCAGATTTGATTTCATTTCTTGAACCAAATTTGAAATGAAAAATGATCTCAAAAATTGTGGCCCAGCATTTTGTCTGTTTGACACTACACCAAATTTGGTTCAAGAATTGATTTGCGATTCTGCGCATTACATTCGTTGAATACTTAGACAAGGAAAGAGAGAGGACGGAACCCGCGACTGACATTTCTGATACCAAATGGCACCAAAGCGCTATTCCCAGTGGCGTAACTAATGGGATTAACGTTCTGGTTGAGCTATTTGTAGAAATAATCTTTTTCAAATAAAATTTAATGAAATATTGTTATTCAGGGTTTCTATATGGCCAATTTCGCCATCCACAATTAAAACTTAAGTGACTAACATTACCGTAACCGTGATTTTCATTCGACTGCTGTTTTGTGGCCAATAATATATAAAAATTGATAATGTATATATTTTATTCAGTCATGAACATGTTATGTTCATTTGCAGTATATGACTGATGGAAGACACGATTATACTTCTACCCAGAAAGAAAAAAACTGCTTGTAGTTTGTAGTAAATCAATTTTTTATTATTAAAGAACACATAATACCTATAGTATATTTATATTTATTGACATTATGTTTATATATAAAATACTGTCTATTACATACTGTAAACAGAAGCAGCAATAAAACATTTTTGTTATTATAGATTAGCTTACGAGATTGAGGAATTTGATGCCTTCAATCTCGGAGTCCCCATATGCAGTAAAAAAATCTACTTGCTGTTACGCTGTTACTTGCTGTTTGTAGTGTGTAATGAAGAGCAGTATTTTTAATTACTCCAACGAGGCTTTTTTATACATAACTTCTTTTTGCGACGGTGGCAATAATTAATGAAAAAGCTGGGGGGTTAAACATAAAAATTATCTCAGACATGAAATAAAGTAAGTTTTGGGCTAGAAATACAAAGGTCCTTTAATCTTATCCAAAATCAAAACATTTACAAAATTAGAAAATGACTCCTAGATTAGCTAGTAGTAAATAAAAACGAACAATTCATTCAATATAGGTGAGGTCCTATAACTTACATAGAAATTACAACTCTATTTTATCACTTAACCCCTTGCTTCCAGTAAGTTCTAATTTATTGCAGTTATGTATTTACTTATGGGGAAGTTTGGGTGAAACTCAGTATTGTGTGCTTCAACAAAAATAATTTTTTTGTAGGAACGTGGCATTTCGCTTGCTCCTACAATTGATGGCAGTCAATATTACAGTCACGAAGGTCAAAAACTACCAATATTTTACTGCCCTTTAAACAGAATCATTTTTGTTAATTGGCTCCGAACTGGATTGTCCTGTTGTGATCGAGATTTCACAATAAAATGGATTCTGATATTTAAGTATTTTGTGCATACAGCTTTTATTAAAAAATATATATGATTTACATCATTTTCTAATACGTGACGTTCTAAGCAGCTGAAAATAGGGGTGCCTAGAAAACTTGATATTATTTTGCTTATCAGCAAAGGTACAAAATGTTTGGTGTGAATACAATTTTCATTAACTCTCAGAAAATGTTCCGATTTCAAACATATCTTGATAACATCATTTGATGGGTAAGTCAGACCGCCGTGGCTTTTAAATTCAATTAGGGAATTGAGAAACCGATCTCTAGTACCAATCAATGCTGTGACACATGTTTCACATTTTATTGTTTTTTGTAATTGGTGCGAAACATAACCAGCAATATATTGCACAATTTGGGATGAACATTCACTTATCACAGGTGCATTCATGATGTAGTCATGATCCTTCCAAATAGTTTCTAGATCATCAGAAGGCTCATTTATGTCTATTAAACTATGGTTAGATAAACTACTATTAATTACATCTTCAGACCTTACATTTTTTGTAGAACTACTTAGAATAGGGATTTGATCTAATGGAATACAGTTACCCATACCGCCCTCTCTAATTTCTGCTCGAACCAGAAGCCTTTTGTAAGCAGCTAGAAACTGTCGAGCGGTTGGGTTATTATTCCAGCCACCTCTTGATCTAATTGACGAAAAGAATAATTCTAAATGATCTTGACTAATCTTATACAACGGAAGGTACAGTAATGTTTTTCTCTCAGAAACAAGTTCTTTGTACAATCCTAAAGAACTTGATAATGAAATTATTAATCCAATAAACCCAGTTTTTCTGTTAGACATGATTACTTGCTCATTATTAGATAATTTCAACTTTGAAAGATAAAAAATTGCACTATTGATAAATTCCGCAGATCGATCTATATTTTTTTGACATAATGCTTTTTTATAACCTGGTGGTACTAGGGTTCTGCTGTTTAAAATATCGAAAATGCTATTTACAATTCTAATAAATTTAACTGTTGCCTGACTACCTTTAAAATCCTCAAGATTCAGCTTTTTTTCGCAATACTCAATAGCATCGGCTACTGATGCACTAAGTAACTGAACTGCAAGCCGAACCTTCATTTTTTGTTTGAAAAAAATAATATGAGCGCGACGTAACTTATTCCCTAAATGTAAGCCCTCGCTAGTTTGCAGCTTCTCTAGAAGCGCTATGTATTTCCATTGAATAAAATTGTTATCACAATCAATTAGGATTTTCTTTTCACCAAATGCATTGCGAACAAGTTTTATCATATGACATGGATCATAAAAAATATATACATTGTGATCTGTAACTCTGAAACTTGTCTGTATATTTGAAATGTTAAATAAGAATCCAAAGTTATGACACATAGCGGTATTAGATGGAGCACCATCGAATGTGATTGACATAACTTTGGCTCCCGTATCTTCAATCAGATGGATGCATTGAGATACAATTGAATGTTTTTGACTGCCATTCAAAGAATCTGTAAGAAAGTAACCGACAGGTAATTTCCAAGTTCCATTGATGCAAACCAACATTATAACAAAAGCTTCTTTGGCTAAAGCATTAGAGTCATCGTTTAAATTTGTACCACAGTTCACATAACCATGGAATTTTTTTCCATCCCATTCTAAATGTTTCCGTATGGCTATTTCATCGATAATTAATGAACAAATTATTGGTCTGTCAGATGATTGAACCTTATTTCTTAAGGTATTTATTGATTCCTTGGTAAAACCAGGCTCAGCATCCACATTCTGAAACCATTTAGCAATAGTTTTGCTATGCGGGAGACAAGTGTCAAAAACATCTCTCACATAGTTGTATGCCTTTGGTGAAAAAAAATTTAATGTCAGGGCAAATTTCCTAAGTTCGGGTGAATATTGAACATTTCTCCCCATTTTTCTGTTCAATATTTCTATGTTAACCTTGCTCATATTTTGAACTAAAACTAAATTTTCTTGAGATAGTAAATTTTGTCGCTCTAATTCCTCAGCAATTATTTTTAAAGAGGCTACTTTTTTGTGTGCTCTTTTCAGTGATTGACCAAGGGCACGGATTTTTTTCGTTTTTTCCTTATTCTTATCTTTTTGCAGCAGCAGTTCTCTTCTAAGTTTCTTTTTCCGGGGAGAGTCGTCCTGTGCAGCCAGAGCTGAGGTTGATGGCGATGGTTCTGGATGAACATCACGTTCACGGGGTCTTTTTCTTTCTTTTGCCTAAAATAACAGAGCTGTATATTAGACAATGTTTGAAACATTATTTCCGAAAGAAAGACAGAACAAATTAATTTATGATTTAAGTAGATGTGAATGAGTGACTGAATCTTATAGGAAAAGTGACAGTAACATTTTGTTTTGATTTCGTATCGAGTAAACACACCTAAATATAGTTGTTTAATAATGTAACTGTAACACAAGAAATTATTACATTTTTGAGGTTAGCTGCCTTTTGATTTTCATAGCTATCAATTTTTAAATGGTTATTCAGCCATTCGTAATCGTATTTCTCCTTACTTTATTGCACTGTTTATTTTGGAAACGTCATCACTAATACTCAAATATAAAACCAAATTTGAGACCATAAATATAGAATATAGGCATAAGGCATAAGAATGATTTTAAATTAATATCACACCCAAATCATAACTCATTAATGATCCAATTATATACAATGGAGTGAAGATTTATAACAAACTTCCTCCTCACAGGTTTTAGTGAATATCCCAAAAGTTTTGTTTGTTATTATATAGCTTTGTCAATAAGAATCTTGTAAATTCTTAGACTATAAAGTATATCGATCTATCTATCTATCCATCTATCCATCTATCCAACTATCCATCTATCCATCTATCCATCTATCCATCTATCCATCTATCCATCTATCCATCTATCCATCTATCCATCTATCCATCTATCCATCTATCCATCTATCCATCTATCCATCTATCATAATCCTAGAATGTTTATTATTTTAATATTGATTAAGCGTAGACAATGTAAGCTAGGAATTATAACTTACAATTTTTGGACGTAAGTATTCCGGAAGCTCGTCAAATATGGTGGGGACTGCTCCTTTCAGAAGATATACTTTTTGATTTGTTTGATGAAGGAAATTCTGTTCAAAATGCTTAGAACAAAGCCTATCGTTGCTTGTAGGCTTCCAACCTTCGATCCTCATATTTTTGATCCATAAATCATGTCTAGGAAGATCTTTAGGAAACCTGTCGAGGAAGAAAGAAAATTAATTTTATTATTCATACAACTACAAATAAAGGCCACCCTTGAAATGCACACCTTGTATAAGGGTATTGGTATATTATATATTACAATGCAAAGTCATAATATTTCTATTCAAAATGTAAGCTATAATAGATACGCCACTGGAAAACTGATTGTATTTGAACCAAAAAATCCCTTAAAAACATAATTTTTAGACTTTACGTGCTCAAAAACATTATGATTCGCATGTTAGTGGTACATTCCAAATTATATTTCGGATACACATATATCTTTGAACTAGATATCGAGATATTTGCATGAATTTCGGATACACCAAAAAAATAAGATCATAAATTTACCTGTGAAAAGTGATTCCTGGCTCCTTCCTGCTGCTGTGGCTTTTACAACGGTAAGCTGCACACCCCACCATTACGCTCACCACAATATTTCACAATTATTGGTCTTAAAAACGTTAAATATCGCAAAAAACACCACCTTGACACTACCGTCAGTTTTCCACCAGCATTTTGACAGCTATTCATTTTCGGTATCAGCTAATCCATATAGCATCAAATGGGCGTGCGGTATCCCCTCTCTTTCCTTATCTAAGGTTGAATACATCTTATCTGTCAACTGTCCGAACACAGATGTCCTCTACAGTCAAAGTTGTCAGATCTGACATGACGTATTTTGCAATTACATGTTTTGTGATTGTGTGAACGTCAGCAGTGATGCCAATTTAGCTATTTTATAGCTAGATCTAGCTATTTCGCAACAAGGTTTAGCTAGTAAAATATCATCTAGCTATCTAGCTATTTTATCTAGCTATTTCCCTTTTCTGCTTTATTTCAATTCGTGCTTGTGCGTCACAGTTGTGCGTGCTCTATGAATCTCGTTTGAGTGTTTTGTGGTACAACTGTCAAGTCGCGTGTTGTCGATTTGTCATTTGTCAGGTTCGTTTCTCGCACCGACCTTCAACGGTTGTATGCTTATAGCGTTTTTCACTGGACACATTTTGCGTGCGAGTGCAGAATACTGAAAAAGTTCACGTAGGGTAACACTTTTGCATTGGGTTCTTCCAGTGGAATACACATCAGACCTCCTGTCATTCCCTTGGTTCACTTCCACGACACTCGCTTTGAAATCGGTGCGAAATTTTTGCACTCAGTTCGACCGCTCCGAGTGCAGTAATACCACTGAAATGAGTGCACTGCTGCACTCAAAAAATTTTGCACTGGAACTGCCAGTGAAATGCAAAACAGAAATCCAGTGCAGCCCAAGTGCAACCAGTGAAATTTAAAAATATTTTCGGTTTTTCGATTTTGAAAAATAAAATCGTGGATAGTGAATTAATTCTGAACGGTAGGTTTGAAACATATAGTATTCCAAGGTGAAAAATGAATATAAAAGGAATAAATAAGATATTAAAAAAAATCTAGCTATTTTCTAGCTATTCTTCTACAGTGCTTCAGCTATTTTAATGTCCAATGAGTTGGCATCACTGAACGTCAGTGTCAAAATGTCAATGGTCAAAATAAAATCATAACCTAGCTTTTGTTTGTGGTTTATCGACTGTTTATTGAAATTCTCATTCATTACACTTGACTTGACTCCCTCGGCAATGGAAAAAAATAATGCTAGAACATGTATTTATCCATCTACGTTGCAAAAAACTCGTAGACAGGCGAATTAAGAGGCTAACTACTAAAGGAAAAAATTGACAAAAGAAGCGGCTGAGAAGAAGAGATGAAGGCATAGGTATGCTACATATGTTGAGAGAAGAGTTATTACTAGAAGATCTAGATCATTAGAAGGACTTTTTACGAATGAATAATAAAATCTTCAGTAAGCTACTTAGCATAATTTGACAAGCTAGATAACCATCTATGAGAATGCATAACAGGAGAAAATAGGTAATATCAGCAGTAAACCTTATGAATAAAAAGTAATAAACATTTCCATTTTCAGGCTAGCAATAATTCTTCGATGTTCAGCCATCCAGCGGCTCGAAGCAATGAGAGTACAATAAGTCAGATAGTTCCAGAACTGTGTGAACCAATTGTAATCAAATATTTGTTGTTTAGAACTAGAACAGCAGTTGAGAATACATTTGGAGCTTTAGTAAATCTTGGCAAAATAAGGCTAAAGGAATTGAATTAAAAATGGAAACATTATACTGTTTCTTTCTTTCTTTTAACTTGTAATATTATATGAAATTCAAAATATACATTCTGTTTGGTATTTTAATTTTTTATTTATTTCAATTGAGATGCAATAAACTGCGCCATATGGTCATCAGCAGTTGCAAAATGGTTGTCCCTTTGTGGACTGTAGACTGTAGAGCGAGGAGAAGTTTTCAATGTTTGATCAGCAGCATTCTTCAGCACCTTTATTTCCACATCTGCTGGTACTTGTTGTTTTTTATACACTTGGGTGAGTTACTAATGTAGTCTGTTCCCCCTCTTTTTTGAGCACCACCTGTACTTGCTATCTGTGAGCGGAGCAAGTCAATTTGAGCCCTATCTGATAATTCGCTTGTGGGTGATAGAACCCCAGCATGACTAACCTTATATTCCTTGTTGACTTGCCTGAAAGCAAAATACTGCATTGAAAGTTTAGCCTTCCTAATATATGCACATACAATTTTTACAGGTAGGTTCGAGTTGTAGGGAAGTAAAGGCAAAAAAATTTAACAATATATTCAAGTACATGTTAGGTTATTCCTTTGGCTCAAAGTGCAATTCAATAGTTATTAGTAGAAATTTGGCACTGTTATATCAATACTGCACCACTTCATTTATGATAAGCTGAGACTCTTACCTCATATTCTCCCATTCTAGTACGAAGTGACTAAAACTGTCCTCTGTTCTTGTGCATATGTTGACCTTAAGCCCATAAACTTCTTCTGTACCTCTTGTTCAGTTACAGTAGATCTTAGTGGTTTCAGAGCCTCTACTATGGCAGTGATAGCAGCACTCCATTTGATTTTACTGTGGTAGCACACATACTTGACCACATATAAGCAGGGATGTTGTTCATATATCTCTATCAGCAGAGATATATGTTCAGTAGACCAGTCATCCTTAAATCAAAAGAAATATGTTACTCTTAATATTGAATGCCTTTCTGTTACCCTCAGTGCAGTCAAGTGTGGCTACTTAACCGAGGACCTTTGCAATATGAAAAAACAACAAAACATAGGAAAACACCATAATAAAAAGTGACAATGTTGCCATACACTGAGGCAAAATATTAGATACACTTAATACATTGTAAATAACTAATAGTTAATACATCCAAAATGTGATGTAGGACTTAATACAATATTACAAATTAAATCTACCGAATCTGCTGAGTACTTTTAATATAATCAGGGCTATTATTGTATATGAAATCAATATGAAACATAATTGCAAAGATACTAACATCTTACCTGTTAAATTGTCTTCAAATTGCCAATTGCTTCCACACAACTCGCAAGAATGTTGGTAAATTCGCCACAAAGGTAATAAAAGCACCTATCTTGGGGCTGGGGGCTTTCATACACCATAACCAGTTCAAAATCCTTCAAATCTCAATGTTCGCGGGGCATTCCGGTCCGGTGGAGATTTACTAGCTGGGGCCGTAGGATTAACATGTTACTTGTTTTTGTTGGTGTACTTTCATCCGAATGTGGATTTCTCAATTTATATTAGTACCAGAAAGCATTCTGGAAAAGTCGACCGAATTTAAAAAGTAGTGTTACTGTCCTTATTTTTGTTTACCTTTTTCCCGGCGCAATGACATTTATGTTTCAAATGCGCATGCCCCCAGCCTAAAAATGATTTGGAAATAGAACATGTTCTAAATTCCATCTCAATTTTGGTTCAATCTGTCAATTTGAAACAATTTCGTGTATTACACTAGCCTATTTGAGCAGTTCAAGAAATGAAATCAAATCTGATTTCAAAAATATGGTAGTCTAATACAGCCCTTACAAGCTCAGTTACAAGTAGGACGGCGAGACCTTCGGGCACAAAACATATACGCTGAAAGAAGGCAAATTCCTTGCAATTCCGACAGCAACACGAATGACAGTGCCACATGTCAGCGGCCATTTTATTTTGTTGGAAACGTACTTCGCAGCTATTTCGGATTTTATCTCAAAGAATACGCGATGATCAAAGACATACCCTGTCAGAATGCGAATGTCATTTCTTTCTGTCAAGCGTCAAAATACTGCCAGAAATCAGCTGATGTTTTGACATTTGTTTGGTTATAATTTATAATATTTAAAATAGAATCAAGTTTATTGTAGTCGAAATGTTTCTCCCAATAGCAAAAATCCAAATTGTTTTTGCGATTGGGAGAACCAATTTTTCAACTGTACAATAAACGTGACTATCGAGCTGAAAATGTTTTAACAGTGGGAAATCAAACAAGTGGAGATGTTTAATACTTTTTATTGTTAAAACTAGATAATAAAGATGGTGCATTTGCTATATATTGAATAAAAATCGAAAACAAACAGTGAACAGACCAAGGAAACTAGGAAAAACTTGTGATACTACCTCAAACATAAAATTATTCAAAAAACGATAACTAAAACATGATATGTGCATATATATGAGAAATCTGTATGTATAGGGTACAGATTTCTGAAAAAAACAAAAAATGACATCATATTACAAAATATTGAATAACAATTATAACAAATAAAAATAACTTAAATGTCTTTAAATACAAACTAAAACACAATTCTATCACAATCGGGAAAAAAATTTGTCATATCAGGTACCTACTTAAGTCACAGCCAGGTTACTGATGATCCATCCATGGAGGTCCATATGGAAAAAAAAAGAAAATAAAGGGCAGTCATTATTCCATTAAAAACAAATTATAATGCCTTGAACTTTTTTATTTTCCTCTGGTGACCATCAGAAGGTCTTTTCAGTGAATTCTTGTCACAGACATATTTAAAAATTGTCAGTCTTATACACTTACCAATGATATCCTGAAGAATATCATGGTCCTTGCAAGGCTGAGACGATTTTATATGTCTGTTCAAGCTGGTCTTAAAGTTAGTTTCAACATAAGGCAAGTGACCAAACTTATCCAAGAAACTATAAAGTTTCACATGGATATCATCAACATTTTGGACTCTCTTTCTGACAACTCACTTTTTGAAATCCCTAATTTATTTAGGCAAGAGCTGGATTGTTCTGATAAAAATGAAAATCTATCATTAGAATGTGTTTGCACAGCAGAACCCAATTAGGAAAAGTATGAGTGATCATGTAAAACAGCAGCAGTAATACCTGGTAACTGGTCTAATACTTCTGTGGACTCAAAAACCTGACTACTTGCTGAAGATGTTGAAGGTGAATCTCAGATACTTGCTGAGGAACCAGCAGAGCATTCCTTCAAGGAGGGTGCAAGATTCAAATTATTTGTTATATCTTGTGGAGTAGAAACAATGACTTTTGGAACTGCTCTGCAGTTCAATCGTGAATTGGGGTCTTGTGGACACATATAATCTGACCGAAGGAAATGGTCTTCACAAACAAATAAATATGTACTATTTGAATCTGAACTAATTCCACAAGCACGAAGCCTCACTTCGGGGTTTTTGGAGAAGTAATGGAATTTTTTATGTTGAGGTTCAGAATGGCTCCCGCCCCAGTAGTACTTGTTTTCGCACAAGGGAAATTGGCATTTCCGTGTGCTGTATCTGTACTGAGAAATCGAAGTAACAGAAGAGCTAGCCATGGTAAATACTATGTATTGAAAGATATCAACAACACCTCAGAAAGAGTATGATAATAAAAAAGGGTCTATTTATGTATCTTGATATTCGTGATCAATAAACTCACCCTTTTACCATGCTTCCACGTTTTCGGAATATCTGAAAATTAAAATACCACATGGTTGAATATGGCGGGATAATTTGTTTTGATTATTGTATCAGAAATAGTTACATGTACACTTAAAAACATTCTATGCTATGAGTGTTTCAGGCCTCAGAAAGACACGAAAATACGATAACTTACCTTCAAATGAGAAATATCAGGAAAAAGAATAAATCAACCCCACGCCCACGCCGCGACCCCAAACCAAAATGAAATAACAAAACTAACAAATGAGGTTAGAAACAGTGTTGCCAATCTTAATTTGTGAAATTACACGGTGAACTGTTCAAATTACACGCTTTTAGCTTCACATGATTTCAAAAATACACGATTTTTACACACTTTGATATTTTCATTGAAATAAGGCAAAAGGAGACCTTATTTTTGGCATGTAATGTTGGGAATGGGTCAATACTCAAAACTAGACTCGAGTCACTCAAGTCAAAGTCAAAACCAAACCAAAACTGAACCACCTGGACTCCTGGACACTTGGTCAATCAAATGTGACTAGTGCTACCTAGTCAGAGGATGAATTTATCACGTTCTGTGTTAAGACTTGTACCTATCTTCCGTCAATTGTCGTAATCGGTACGTCCTACGTCACAAGTAGTTAAAATAAAAAAAAAGGTTCTGGAAGTGGAAAAATATATTTATATTCTAACTCAAATCACAAGAAAATCAACATTCATTATCTATTATAAATCATTTAAAACGGAAAACAATGGTTATTTTATGAGAACCTAAAAAATAACATCACTTTTATTGAGTAAATGCCAAATTACAAAATTACACACAAAATACACGCTTTTTGCAATGTTCAAAAAATACACAGAAGGCAATCAAAATACACACAAATGGTGTAATTACACGCTTTTTGGCAACACTGGTTAGAAACTTGTCATATTGACAGTGACATATATCAGCAATGTCACTTTTATTTTCAACAAAATATCCAGACGGCGCTGACATCGTGTTGCGGGTTCACAGGACACAGTTTACCACACATGACCTTCGGGTACACTGTCGCATAATTACGGTCGACTCTACTCACTGTCGTGAAAAAACGTCGACTGCGGACTGCGGCTTTCATTACAAAAGTTATCCTCTGTACATGTTGTTTGTTCTATGTTCTCAGTTCCTACTTTGTGCTTGCTCAGTGACTGTGACATTTGTGTCATTCTGCCCGTGTAATGTCATTGTCCTGTGATCTCCATTTGTGATCGCCATTTTGCAGTTTTTGTGATAAGTGATCAAAAATCAGAGGTGAGAAAAATATTTGGAGCCAGTTTGATAGTGGCCAATAGTAGGTGTAGGTATTATTTGACCACTGTTAAAATTGAAATTAATCATATTGTGCCTATTTTACGTTTTAATCGTGGCCTATACCGGACCAAATTATTCCTCATAGATGTTAGGTATTACGTAAACGGTCAAACACAATGCGGGTTTCTTCCGGAAAACGTTAATATTCTGTTACTCTTTTAGAATTTAGAACTTTGTCCTGTTCATATTTCATGATGAAATAACTTGAATTACATTACATAACTTAACCTAACTTTTCTCTTAAAGGTAATGGCAGGAACACTGGTCGCCCTGGGCCTCAGGGCAATTAGGCACGTCCCCAAAAATGCCCCTCTGCAGGCATCAGCTGCCATGAGCAGCTACACACGTACATTGATAGGTAAAAGGGAGATTGTTGGATTTGGGTTCAATGGTGAACCTTCCTATGTAGACCGTGCTGACTTCCCCATGCCTGCCATCAGATGGAAGGAGCCCACCTCAGACGTTCAAGTGAGTATTTGTAACACCTAGCATACATGGATATGGTCACAACTTAATAATATTTAGTTTCAAATGTTAATTCTGTTTGCTAATGTAGTGTAATAAAATGAACACACCTATTTACATTTATTTAAAATCCAAGGATTAACTATAATGAAATGACTTATTCCATAAAACCTATGATCAAACCTCTTACTTCACATATTTATTTAGATTGGTTTTCATTTGTTATGTTTTTTCAAAACCATTATTATTAACAAAAAAGTGGTAATAGTAAAATCGGGGCTGTATATAAGGGGGGGGGTTGGGGGGTTCAAATCCCCCTCCATGAGTATTCGCATGAATGAAATAATTACTAAAATAATACAAAATAAAAATAAGCAGTGATTTATTCTACTACTAACCAATCCCTCGGCGCTCATGGGCAGTGATACAATACAGATACAGATTTCAAGCAAATGAAGATACTGCATATTCTTTTATACATGAACCCCCAGTAAGGTCACCATGAACCCCCTCCATGGTCAACACCTAGCTACGGCCCTGAGTAAAATTAAGCATAGGTATTTCAGGTTGTTCTGGCAAACAGTTGAAATAATTCTTTTCAATTTTTTTCCCAACCCTCTCTGTAAATTAATCTTAACTCATGCAGCAAGTTTTTAACTGCTGTTATTTGAATTAGATACCATTATTATTTGTTTTGTGTTATATATTTTTATGAAATGTTTGAGATATATTATTATGTATGTGTATTCTTTGTTCTATAATTTTATAATTACCTATATGAAAATTTATTTGATTTTGACATTTCAAACTCAGAATATCTTATCTATGCTAGACAAATCTGTTACTTTTGTTTGTGGAACATCTTGTTGGTACCTAGATAATTTGTTAGAAGGCTGACATTTGGCTCAGTTATAACCTTATAGAAAAATGGTATATATGAATCAGTTCAGCTTTTAATTCTTCGTGGAACAACACCATAGGCATAGTAAGGTGGGGGCTGGGGGGGCTTAGCCCCCCCCCAAGAATGAAATTAGCTCCCCCAGAAGTCCAAAAATAATTTGTTCTGTTAAGTTTATTGTATCTAGGGTAGGGTCATAAGCTCCCCCAGATCCAGGGACTTAAGCCCCCCCAGATTCAGGGACTTAACTACGCCTATGAACAACACCAATATCTGCCTTTTTAGACATCAACTAAAAGTTATTGACATTTAAGTTTGTTTGCTTAAGGTCCAATTTGTTTGCTTTATGTCCTTCAATATGGTCCTGACCTGTTATATATCATACTTTTATATTGTTGGATAGGAGTTGATTGGCATAACCTTCAGGAGAGGCTGAATAAAAAAAGTTGCTAAAAAATGTCCAAAAACACTATTTATGAATGAAGATTTGTTCTGCACTTAAGTAACCCAAGGGACGAGAATGAAGCAAAACTGCCTCTTTCCCTGCAAACATCTTAACTGAGAATTTCAGACAAATGAAGTTTTCCAAACATTCTTCATATATTTTTGAAGGACTGGTGTGTGATCATTGAAAGTGAATTTGTACAATTTTTCATATAAAAGTGAGTCATATGCCACCTTGTCAACTGCAACATAATTTGGCATGCTTATCATTTGCAGAAATTTTGAATTGGTTTTCTATTAAAATCACTTTTAATAATGGATGTTTTTGTGGATCATGTCCCAAACTGATTCAGATGAAAAGTGCATCCACAGCACAATTAAGGTATATATGGTATATGGTATATAAAACTTGTATGTAAACAATTGTTTACATCATAGAATCTGTTTACATAAGAACTTACATACTCCAAACTCCCCTAATCATATTGTGTAAACCACTATTGATACAAATTCAAATGGAAGCATAAGTAGCATTTAATGTCATATTGCATCAAATTCTAATGACTAAAGGTATATATATATATACAGGGTGGTCCACTAAGGGCGCGGTGCTCCCTAGCGGCCATACCGTTTAAATTAGGCGAAAATGTTTCAAATAAAAAACGTTTCTTTTCAAATGCTCTACATTTAGAAAATAATTTCCAAGATGGCGGACTTCCGGTTATACCGGAAGTAGGCATCAACTTCCTTATTTTAAATGGAACACCCTGTATGTTATTACGTTTTTGAATTCAGCATCGATTTTTAGGTCCAGTTTGTTAACCATTGTTTATATCTACGAAGCGTATTTTCGGAGTTATTCAGCAATTTTTACAAAATTTGACGTTTGTAGTACTTTACAAGAAACGTTAATATCTCGGAAACTAAACGCGATAGAAAGATGCGGTTTTCGATTTTGAGAGAAGCAAGGAACGTATTTGTGTTTCTGTGAGATCATTGTTTCAGAAGAACATTAAATCAATAGACTAGAAATTTTCAAATTTGAAAAGTTAGAAACGTTAAAAACTTTTATTTTTCAAATGGGATGGTAACATAAGTTTCACATCGGTGGATGCGAAATTAAATTCTCTTTCACTTTTGTCTAGGCGCATGTGGTGCTATCTTTGATGGTTTTTAAGATATTTACGGTTTTGTAATTATTGCGTAGGAATTAGAAAAATCGTAGGTGGCGTGGCTCGCAGACGAAACAATTGGCAGGAAACCTTTCATCCCAAGTGTTTTGACCTCTAATACTAAAATGTGCTTTTGCTCCATCTAACTGTAACCACATTATTCTTAAAAACTGCAGTGGTGAATTTTTCAACAGGTTTTCCAACTTTTCATGTAGAAATTTTCGGAAAACATTAGTTTATTATGCGGTTTCCAATAATACCACCCCAAATGCTTAGACTTCATGCTGGGTGACAACAAACTCCTCAAAATTTGGATTTACGTGGGCGTAAAATATGAGAGAAGGAAACATGTAGTAGTAATACATGAAGATAGTGAGTTCGACATTCTCGCAATTGTAGCTAAAGATCCGCATAGCAGTGCTACAGCAGAAATTAGTCGCTACTTGGGCATTGGTCAAACATCTGTGAACATGATCTTAACGGAGTACATATAGCATCTTCATCACGTGCAGCTAAATCAAGCAGTTGAAAGACAAGACTTTGAAAACTGGATGAATTTCTGTAACTGGAGTCATGCTCGAATCCAAGAAGATGCACTCCTTTCCAAAAGTGTGTTGTTTACGAATGAAGCTACATTTCTTATGAAATTCTTTCATTTTCCTTTTTATGAAATGTAGCTACAGCGTTATCATTAACGGCCATGTAAACTGGCATAATTTATATTTCTATACCGACGTAAATCCAAATTTTGAGAGGTTTGTTGACAACCAGCATCGAGTCTAAGCATTTGGGGTGGTATTATTGGAAACCGCATATTAAACTAAGGTTTTCTAAAATTTTCTAAATGAAAATCTGGAAAACCTGTTGGAAAATTTACCACTGGAGTTTTTAAGAATAATGTGGTTATAGGTCGATGGAGCGAAAGCACATTTTAGTATTAGAGACCGAAACACTTTGGACGAAAGGTTTGCTGCCAATTGTTTCGTCTGCGAGTCACGCCACCTACGATTTTTCCAATTCCTACGTCATAATTACAAAACCGTAAATATCTTGCAAACCATGAAAGATAGAACCACATGTGCCTAGATAAAAGTGAAAGAGAATTTAATTTCGCATCCACCGATGTGAAACTTATGATACCATCCCATTTGAAAAATAAAAGTTTTTAACGTTTTTAGTTTTTCAAATTTGAAAATTGCTAGTCTATTGAATTAATGTTCTTTTGAAAAAACGATCTTAATGAGACACAAATACGTTCCTCGCTTGTTTTAAGACCGAAAACTGCATCTTTATATCGCGTTTAGTTTCCGAGATATTAACGTTTCTTGTAAAGTACTACAAACGTCAAATTTTGTAAAAATTGCTGAATAACTCCGAAAATACGCTTCGTAGATATAAACAATGGTTAATAAACTGGACCTAAAAATCGATGCTGAATTCAAAAACGTAATAATATACAGGGTGTTCCATTTAAAATAAGGAAGTTGATGTCTACTTCCGGTATATCCGGAAGTCCGCCATCTTGGAAATTATTTTCTAAATGTAGAGCATTTGGAAAGAAACGTTTTTTATTTAAAACATTTTCCTCTGATTTAATCGGTATGGCCGCTAGGGAGCACCGCGCCCTTAGTGGACCACCCTGTATATGTGTCTTTACAATTCCATACTCTTTCTAGTAGTACTTACACTTTACATAGTTTTTTTACAGACCCACCAATTTTGTTTGGCATAACTAGAATTCATTTCAATATTATTATCATTTCTGTAAATCAAGGCTCTTTCTCTTTGGTATGCCTGTAAACTGTGGTATGCTGCAGTGAATATCAATTTCATTTTTTTTAAAGGCTCTCCGTGAGAAAGAGAAGGGAGACTGGAAAAATCTCTCAGTTGAAGAAAAAAAGGCTTTGTATAGAGCCTCCTTCTGTCAAACTTTTGCTGAATTCAAAGCACCTACAGGAGAATGGAAGTCATTGATAGGAATTTCATTAATATTTGTATCAGGAGCTATCTGGGTGTTCTATGCTTTGAAAGCATTTGGTAAGTGTGAAAGTAGACTTACGTCCTTATTAACATTGATTCAAATTATCTCATACTATATTGTTCATTTAAAACTCATTTGTGAAGTATAAGGCCTTCCACAGAAAAAAAGCAAATAAGATGTATGTTTTGAAGGTTGAAAGAAGTTTTTATTTTCTTTAAATGTCCACTGCTTTCTTTTTTTGCCCAGTTGATCATTGATCTTACAAATATGAAAAAATAAACTTCCATATATTGTTTTGTGTTTTAATTGTCAATTTTTTACAGTATATTCTCCTCTACCTGAATCATTTAAAGAAGAAAATAGGGAAGCTCAGCTGCGGCGTATCATTGATTTGCAAGTCAATCCAGTTCAAGGTATTGCATCTAAGTGGGACTATGAAAAGGATGACTGGAAAAAGTAATTTTTTTTATTCTTTTGTTAATTTTATGTGAAGGAAACTTTTACCATGACAGCCGTTAAAAGTTTCTTTTATAAAAAAATGAAATAAAAAATAGTAAAATTGTCAAAATAGCATATTATTTTATACCTTGTATCATTTGTGATCCGCTATCAACTGTTGAGGTGTTGATTCTGTTAATGATGTACCCATGGGATTAAGTATTAATTCAATAAATTATTTGTTTTACACATTGTTTCATTACCTCAAAAGATCAGTTTTGTAGCCATATAACTGAAATGACAAAAAGGTGTATCGCCTCACATTCATTATCATTTTGAAAATATCTAAATGACAACTGAATAGCTCTTATATTTTCACAAATATTTTTTATCTTTTTGATTAGGCTTAAATTTATGTGATGTGACATAGTTTGTTTGAACTGACTAACAATTTTCACTCATTATTATGCCCAGTAACCACACAATAATAATAAAACAACTCTACTTTAAACTTACATCTTAATATATTTATAATATTTATAAAATATACAATTTTATACATAAAAAATTAAATCATAAGAAATCCATGTCTAAAGCGTTGTACAGTGCGGCAATTTCATTATGGCTGGTTATCCGCCAGAATGGAAAGTTTAAAGCTTTAGCAGCTGCCTCTTCATCCTGTCCATCGCCTATTACAACATAGGTGCAGTCCCGACCAAATCTGGCTACAATTCTTTCAAAACAGCTTGCTTTTCCTGCAAAGAAAATAAAAATTGTAATACAGGCTTTCATAGGAATCTTGTTGCCAAAAACCTAAGGGCCATATTCATGTTGTCTCTTGTGTAATACTCAAGGGAACCTCAAGTGTGCCCTTCCTTGTGTATCAGTTTCCTAGACAACACCTATTATATGGCGGGATTAATTTGGTGACGTCATATTTCAAACATAAGTCAATTTGTTATGCGTAGGCCTACACATTTCGATGTTTTGGTTATATCTTTTTGTTTTGTGCGAGTATTTCATGTTGCGTGTCTGCAATTTTTTCGAATGTGGCAGAAACTGACAACACTTCCAAAACTAACCTACGAAATCGCCTTGAGTGTAACAAAATATCATGTTTGCATTTCGTTACTTGAGTATAGATTATTTTCATATTATGTCACAATTGGCGTGGCTGGTGTTCAACTCATATAACCAGTGTTACCAGATGAAGTGGAGAAAATTCGTGCAAGTTGGCTTCCAAAAATCGTGCAGTCATAAAAATACTATAAGCACATCGCACCTATTAAAAATCGTGAGAATTTAACCGCTATTCGTGTAATGGGGACCAAAAATCATGTAATTACACGATTAATCGTGTAATCTAGCAACACTGTACGAGCTCGTATATGAAAATGATCTGTTACTCGTGGGAGCCTTATGTGAGAGCCGTATTCATACTCGTTTCTCAAGTATTACTCAGGGGATACTTGAGGGTTACTCAAGGGACCCTCAAGTGTGGCTTTCCTTGTGTATCTGTTTCCTAGATGACGTCTACCAGACCGCGAGGTTCATTCAGCGACGTCATATTTCAAATATAAGTCAATTTATTATGTCTATGACTTACGTATTTTGATTTTTTCTGTTATCTCTTTTTGTTTTGTGATATTTTTCCGGATGTGACAAACTGACAACACCGTACTCCAAAATTAACCTACAAAATCGCCGTGACTACAACGAAATGTCATCGTTACTTGAGTATTACTCAAGGGAGCCTCACGTAAGGGACCCTCAAGTAAGGTTTCATAACACAAAACCTTACTTACGTGATCCTCCAGTATTAAAAGACCCTTAAGGCCCGGTCAAACATAGAACGCGGCGTACGGCGTTCTCTAACAATTCAATGGAACGCCGTACGCCGCGTTCTCTGTTTGACCGGGCCTTTAGTATCGACTATGAATACGACCCTTAGGTCACTCCAAGTCTATTAGAAGCAGAGAAGTGAGTTATTTTTCGTAGTCAATCGTGTAATATTGTTCTCAATAAGTCGACAGTCAAAATCATGTGATATTCTATATTCGCCATTGTAATAATTACAATATAGCATCAAAATCGGTAGTCTACAACGGACCACAATCACGTGACTAATGAAAAATAAGCACTAGCCCACCTAATCTAAACATCCCTAGAGCATGTTGAAGAATACGGACTCCTGATGACCCTCTTCTATGTAGCTTGTTAGTATTCTTTTGGTATAAATAAAAATTGCGGTATCATTCAAACCAAACGAAAAAAAGTTGTTATAGCACTTTCTTCGTTTGGTGTAAACAAGCATCTTTTTCATTGACATACAAATATTATGATTGAAGACCTACAAAATTCCAAATGATGCAAGCTGATGAAGAACAGTAAGAACTTTGAATATCATCTAAGGAATGGTGATTACATGTTGCTACTTGGAAATTTCCATCAAATTAATAGCACAGCATAGTAAACAACCAGCACAATAACTCAGGTTGGCGGAAATTACACGCGCATCCCCACTTTTGGATGATTTTTTGTAGGGATGATAACGATACTTCTGCACTAATATCGAGTATTTTTGTATCGATACTTTTTGTATCGGTATCGAAAATAATTATATAATTATTGAGGGGTGTAATCAATTGCACAAATTGTTCTCTACGAACCAAACGCGCCCTATTTGGCTGACAAATATCGAGTTGGTACCGGTATCGATATTTTCATTTTCGCATCTCTACCCAATCTTCAGATCCGTAAAATCATCCCAAGGTCAAATTCTGTGGGAACCATTTTTATATAGGAAATCCTCAGAGATATTATGCTGGTTCTTTACTAGTTTACTGTTTACGATGCTGTGTTAATACTTAATAGTATATTTTCCTGCTTTAAGATTTGTTGTGTCATCCGAGGGTAGCAACTTTGAGAATATACTGGGTGTGCCACGACAATTAAGACCAGTAATATATCGGAACTGGGCAGTAGTAGAGAATTATAACTTTGGGAATGTAAATTAGAGCATATTTTGTGCCTTTTCCTGTTGTTGTGTTACCCAATGAGTTATTTGTTTTTGGTCACGTGATGTTCGATTTAAAATTATTAATGGAACACCCTATATATTGTGCCTTTCTGAGTTCCTCCCGATAAAGCAATTCCAACAAACTAGCACACTTGGGGTCTAAAGTGATTGATTCAAGAGCTACAGGTACTTCAAGGATTGTACCATTACCATTAAGACAAAAAATGGAACACTAGCATATAGGGGTACACGTTATAATCAATGGAAGTGGTACAAACCTTTAAGTACCTGTAGCTCTTGAATTAATCACTTTAGACCCCAAGTAAGCTAGTTTGTTGGAATTGTTCCATCGGGAGGAATACAAAAAGTCACAAATATACAGGGTGTCCCATTAAAATATTTGAAACGGACGTCACGTGATCAGAAACAAATACCTCATTGGGTGACACAATAATAACAAAAGTACTATATTTGTTCTAATTTACACCCCTTAAAATTATAATTCGCTACTAGTACCCAGTTCCGATATATTGCTTGACCTAATCGTCGTGGGACACCCTGTATAAATAATTGATAAAATATTTGCTAAACAGGGGAACTAGAATATTAAATTAGAGAAATAAAATCCTATTTCATATAAACTATACCTAACCAGTTGGGCTACAATTTAGGGTGCCATATATATAAAAAAAAAATGGCATGAAGTGGATTGAGACCACTCAATATGCATTTTCAAGTTATTGACAAAATTTGGTACCTTTGGGCGTTCTTTTAAATATATAATTCAAGGGAAATTTTTGCACCCTGGATAATTTTGGTATGTATTTATAGCTTACCTATTTTTGTAGCAGAATAAATATTGTCGATCGGAAAAACGCCCCCTAGTCCAAACAGTAGTATTTTAGCCAGAGCAGGAACGAGCTGAGTCGTCGTCACTAATACGTTAACACAATTAGTCCTCGAGTTAATCAGCGCCAAGCATTTGTTAGCTAACGTCAACCAATTGTCTGTCACAGCCTCTATTTCGGCTCTAAGTTGCAGCCAGTCGTCTCGTTTCGAAGCTCCTAGCAGACCACCAACACTGAAAATAAAATCGTGTCAAGTAGATTGACTTAGCACCTTCCATAAAATAGTTAAATATCTTGCATCAATGTCCAAATAGAGTTAACATAGCACACTTAATGGAGATGCCGATAGGTTCTACAGACTCGGGTCCGGCCCAGAGCTCATTATAAGATTGAGCAGATCACGCCAGCCCTCAAAAAGTTCCTCAGGCTACTACCACTACTATCTTAGCACACCCATAATGTAAATTACATTTTTTAAGTCCTTGGTTAAGTTGAAAGCTAAGCTTAACTTTGCTGATAAAGACCTATTGTTATTATTATGATTTGATTTCAAGCGCCACGTGTGACGAACGCCTCAAACTACCTATATAATAGGGTGAAGCTCTCAAGGATAGTTTTATTTAATAAAAATCCATAATTTTTTGTGTTCAGCTAACATTCTCCCATCCCACTTTTTGCTCGATTTAATCTTTTCAACATGAAATATTTTTAGTAGTAATGTAATGGTTCATCCGTTTCCAAAATCTATTTTTAACATCGTGTGGCATATTCGCGTATATGTATACTCAACTGATACACCCTACTTTCAATGATAGTGATCCCATCATCTCTTGTGACGTTATACCATAGTTGATTTTACGAGTCAATCTCCTCTCCGACTTCAGCGCATGGATCCTCGTGTGTTCCCCCACTCTGCTTGAGATTTTTTCCTGAAAAATTAACAACCCTTTTTTTCTCCTAACCGTTTCACATATCGTTCACTACACCGTCTTGTATGAAGCCATGAGCATACACTAAGCAGATTAATTTCTGGTTATCTAAAACCACGGGGATGCCACGATTTTTGTATGGAATACTTCGTAGTATGATGTAGGACTTCCGGATGGATTAATTCCAACATCCTTCTTGAAGGACTACTTCCAATACCCTCCCTGAAGGACTACATATAACACCCTTATTGGTGAAGTTGTTTTTCATGGAGTTCTTCGGGGCAGTTTTTTTGTTGATGATCACTTTTTTTGGTGACTTCGTCATGGAATCTTTGAGGATGGATCCCTTCTGACTCCCCCTGGAGCGCCTGGTCTCAGAAGATAAGTTTTGTGAACATATTCATTCGTTTAAAAAAACATCTGCGGAGCTGCATTGCAGTAGCAATGTTTCAGATTCGTAAGAGGTTATACAACTGACGTCCAACGTGGAGACGTTAGGCACTTTTCAGGAAAAAATCTGAAGCTGAGTGGGGAAACGTAAAAGTATGTATGTGCGAAAACTCGGAAGGGGGTTGGACTCTGTAGAATCACGGACGTTATTCTACCACCCCCATCTTTGAAAAAAATTATCTATGTCTGAAGCGCCTAAAAACTAGTTAATTTCTCATATGTTTCGGTTTTTTAGTATTATAATTTTTCAGCCATACAAAATTTAGTAACATCAGATCATCTTTTCCAAATTATAGAAAGGCTTACACGTTTTCTGATTATTACTCCGTCACCACTAGGTCGATTTTCGAAATCTATAAAGCTTTTTGGTCCATAGAATAGTAGAAATCTACTATGAATATTTCATCGATATGGTTTTGTATTTTGTTATATAAAACATGACATGATTACTTAGCCACAGATGTTATTCAGTCTAGCCAATTATTATTGAATTCCTAATTAAGTCATCGTTACCGATCAGTTGCTTATAAGAAGTAAAACAACAAATATTTATTTGAACCATATGATGGCACAGAATTTTTCGACCATGTTGCCACATCTCCAGGCAAAGCCACTGCAATTTCCTTATATACTAGTACATAATGTAAGTGTCAAAGCTGGTTTGACGATATATTGCAATAAAGCTGTAATTAATCCGATCGAAACTACGCTACCACAGAATGGGCCATATGAATAAGTTGAGAATATAATTATTGTGGCGATGGTCAATATATCGTATAACCATTATTTAAATAAAAAACATGACAACGTTGCATCCACTGGCCAGTGAACGGGTGAAGATAGTGGCAGAGCTTTGTTTTGGTCTGCTTGGTATCTGTTTATTCGACGATTTTTGAGCGATTTGTATTTTATCGGTACAAAAGTGCAAAATAGGTTGTTTTAGACATTTCCACAATATGCAAGAGAAGATTTGAGCGCGATGAGTGTTGATCTTATCATCGGTAAGCTAACATGGTAAATAAAAACAATGTGATCTTGCAAAAACACACATGCCTGCTACAGCATGGGTTTATTCTAACCTATTCGAAATCGTTGGGTGCATTTGTGCCATTACAAGGGCATTCTGTTGTGTGACATCGGCAACGTTCGCGTTACTTGTTATACGAGGAACAATAAAAATGTATATGTTACGGTTAAAGTGTTTACTTTGATAGTTTATAGACTAGCTGGATAGTATACAAACTATCCAAATGTCTCGTTATTTTGATGGAAAATCGCATCTCTACTAAAATAGCTATGAATATTGGTTGGTTTGTATACTATCTATAAACTATACAAGATATGCCGCTAAAGTATTATACCACAAAGATATCACACATATTAACCAGTGTTTCTGGCCAGTTTACAAACTATCCAAATCATTTGGATAACGTTTGCACCTAATATCTCTAGTACTACATAATATCCAACTCGTTGGTTAGTATGTAAGCTAACCAATCCTCTTTGGTTACCCACTTTAGTTTAGAAAAACAATTTTTAATCAAAAGTAAATTTTATTCATAGATATAACATACAGTTGCTATAATTACCTAAAAATAAGTAAGACAAACGGAAATACTATTTGTGTAACAAAATATTCATATAAAATAAATCTCTAGACCCTGGGTAGCTTTAATGGCATCAAAGGTTTCACTCAAACGTAAAATAATCTTTCCAGATATTTATATAAGATTACATAAGATGATTGGATTCTCTGTAAATCATAAGTATTCGTTACATGATAATCAATCTTGTTATTAGTGTCAGGTCCTTGTTCGAGTATTCTGTTTATATGTTGCAGAAGTACATTATAATCACTGTCGTTTATTAATTTTGAAGTTTGGGACTTTTTCTCGTAACATTCTAATAGTAACTTTTCAAATTGCTGTTGCTGATCTATTTTTGGTAACTAAATACCTGTTCTTAAACAAATTTTATAAGGCACGACAGTAAACATACTTGCACTTGCCATAAACATATCCTCACTTTTCTGTTAAATTGACCAAAGAAAATTAGTTAGTTTACATACTAACCAACGAATTGGTTATTATGTATTACTAGAGATATTAGGTGAATACCTTATCCAAATGATGTGGATAGTTTGTAAACTGACCAGAAACACTGGCTAATATTTGTGATATCTTTGTGGTATATACCTACTTTAGCGGCATATCTTGTATAGTTTATAAACTAGGTGGCTAGTATACAAACCAACCAATATTCATAGCTATTTTAGCTGAAATATGAGTTTCCATCAAAATAACGAGACATTTGGATAGTTTGTATACTATCCAGCTAGTACATAAACTATCAAAGTAAACACTTTAACCGTAACATATACAACATATTTGATGTATGAAGTTAGCTCACCGCACCGCTGGCGTCGCCAGAAAATTGTGCAGGGGGGGCGACTTACTTAAATTGAGTGCTGAAATCGGGGGCAGAGGAGACAAATTCGGTTTTTGGTTATAGAAGTTTTTTATCTTCACTGCTCCAGGGGGGGCACGGCCCCCCCTGCCCCCCTCTGCCGGCGCCCATGCACCGCACTGAATTTAATATAGCTATTATTTACGTCTACCATACGCAAAATTTATTAAGGACGAGTAGTGTTAGTAACCGAACGAGATGGGCGGCAACTTTGGGGCGGCGGTTAAAGTAAACCTTCTCGTATGATATTCGATGCTAATACTAACCTGTTCCTGTAATTGTTGTACGTCTCTTTGATCTTCCTATACCTGAACGCGAGTTTCCTCATCCAATCTACGCCTCCCCTCACCCCGGATGCGAGACACAGGCTTCCCCCACTCCCCGCCGTACTTGCTGCGCTGGTTTGGAACCCATCAGCTGCAAAGTTGTAGTTGGAGAGATCCTGCCCATTGTCATCCGATGACACATCGTCAATGTGTACTTGGTCGCATTCCTAATGATAAATGTTTATTTCTCACTTGTATATTGATCAAACAGTATCCATGACTTTAATTATACACAATCATGTAATAATTTTTTCCTACGGCCATCTATGAAGACTGAAAGAGGTTGATATCACTATCACCCATGTTTGCTGATCCGAAGGTTGGGAATAATAAAAAATGCGTAATGGTAAACAGATGGTCATAATTTTTATGGAATCAAGTTTTATAACCTTCTCCCAGAAATCGGACAAGTCATTAACCGCTGAACATTTTAAAAGGAAACTCATAGTTTACCTCAAACGAAAAGCTTTTTATTCTATTTGTTATTTTGTAGACAATGATTTTAGTGACTTGTTTGAATGAGCTTTTTTATGTTTATTAATTGATTTTAAATGTGTATTATATAAACTTCTGTAAGATGACATATGAGCTACTAGCATAAGCCAGTAGTTTATGCACAGAACCCTTATTTTTGACTTGTGTAAATCTGAGGGGTGTGTGGTCCATGGAAGCAATGGAAGCACAGCTTCCACTTAGAAGTTGTTAATAAATTACAATTTTGTTTCTGTATTGTAAATATCTATTTGTTTTTATTTGTGAGCAAATACCGAAAGTTAGTTCTTGATTCCAAGTAAATGTTAATATTGAAACATAAAAATGATATTGATATTATTTCATGATCAAAACAAGTTTTATACTTATATTACTTATGCAACAAGTGAATTTTAAGGTTATATAAGTTCAAAGAATCAGGGTGACATATAAAATACTCACCTCAATATCATTGAAGAAAAAATGTGTATCTGCAAGGTTAAAAACCATCTCCTCCATTTTGAATCCAAGTTGTACAACACTTTGAGTATCCTTAAAAAAAAATGAAATATTGGATTAAATTGGCGATAAAAGTATATTGACCAAAGATGTATAATGTATATATAGCTTAGTTTATCAGATATTTTTTTATTACTTGTCAAAAATTAATGACCAATAATCATATTAATCAATAATTCTGTAAAAGTTTGAGATTCTTTCAAAGATAGGCCATTGTGTGCCTTGAATCTTAGAGCCCCTAAGTATTATGAAGTTTCAGTAAGACAATTACTGTATCCTGGTATTCAGTCGGGATGAGTTCCAGAAGTTACATTTTAGATGTATAACACAGCCAAAGCTAGCCAGTTGTTGGGATAAGAGAAGTAGATTACTTCCACTAACCAGAATTGAACAATTACAATACTTTCTAAACAATTCTGAAGAGTTTGGAAAGATCTTCATAATCAATGCCATAATAAGTTTTCCTCAACAAACAGGTACTCCCAAGAAGTCAACCACAAAAGCTCAAACATAAAGGAGTACAAGATCTTGAATAAACAGATTTGAAAGATTGTTCAACAGTTGGAACAAAGTTTAGATGTCTTATTCAGAGCAAAACACCATCCAACCACTTATATTATACATATAGACCAGAAAATGCCAGACTTGGAGTATAACTCTTTTGTTTGGGGAGAAGAGGAGATCAATTGGACTGACTAGCATCAGAGTCCTGACATGCCACCTCCACTTGCTTTCTTAAACGCAACTAGTTAGTGCCTTTCACGTTTAATAATATTCTAGTGGACCTGATGCTTCTAAAATCTTTGTAGAATTCAAGCTTTAATCTAAACCTGGTAAATGCATGTGAAGGCCTGTCAACAAACTAGCTGTAACATATACTCTTTATGATAGTCTCAGCTCTCAGCATTTTGGTATGTAGGTGTTAGATATGAAATAAATTGTACTGGGGGCGATAGTTGAGAATAATTTTTTACCTTCTGATATTTTGTAGCATAGCTACCAGTGAGCAAACTATGGAATATGATGATCGTCTCATCCAGGTCCCAGATGAAAACTCTGTTTGTAGCAGATTCCGGTTTTGTTGGAGACACAGTATTTGTCCTTCTTCCCCTACCTCTCGTTCCTCTTGATTCCCCACCACTACTATTTGCTGAGTCACCTCTTGATCTTCGTGCACTATCTACTTTCAAAGGTGATGTGGAGCCGCCATCTCCTAGAGAGATACCATTTGTTGAATTTTCTGAAAGCATATGATAAACTATATTAAACCCCTTTTTATTTCATGTTGTAAAGATAAAAATAGGAATACTTATGAATATATAAAATATTATTTTTAGTAAATTTCTAACCAAATGTTTACACAAGTCAAAAGTATATTCTACAAAATATTATGTTTGTAAATGACCACTGGATATTTTTTGTATAAAATAATATGTTATCATACAAGAATTGAGTTCCTAGTATACAAAACACAGTAAATTATGTGTTCTAAATACTATAATGTTTGAAGGGTCACAGCCTTAGTCACAGCTTAAAGATGGGTTGGCAAGAATTAAGTATACATGCGGTAACTGCAGCAAAAATTATAAGGTACAAACAAACACCAATGAACTAGAATGGCGCAAAGTAATCAATTAATAAAACATGTTTGTGATAAGCTGTAAAAATAAGTTATGATTTAAATCATTACCATCATATTCTGTATCCGATTCACTGCTACTATCACTGTAGGCACAGAGTGACATTTCTCTTAAGATATACTTAATAAGTTTAATATTTGAAGGAAGTTTTCATTTATAATCAATTTAAAACAGATATTTATAATCTACAGAATTCGTGTGACATACAGTGAGGTTGTGGTTATGTTTGTTTACGTTCAAAAGGCGACGATGCCAGATCTAAGAAATTAAATAACTTTCCCTACTATTTTTTAAGCGATTAGACGATTAGAGAATAGAGTCGGCCATGTTTAGGAGTAAAAACTCAAATTTAAGAACATATTTAATAAATAAATCGGTTGTACTTGAAGATAAAAGCTATCTGAACTAGTTTTCCTATTTTTCGGCAATTTCTTATCGGTGGTCGGAAAATGGTTAGAAAGACATCTTAAATTAAGCAACGTTGCATGCCTCTGTCAAAATACAGCTGATTTTATAATTATAGGATACTGTACCTGTAAGACTTATGTTATAATTAAATTGTGTAGATGGCGCAAGTACTAGCTTTTAATAAAAGTTTCGAGATGACGCCACATTATGAACTCCTATACAGGGTGTTCGAAATTTATGTGCACAGCATTGGGGTCTTTGTTCTAAAAATCATAACAGCGGTTTTTTAATTATTTTGGAATAAAGTTGTTCTTGAAAATTTGATAATTCCAGAATATTTTGCATTATATCCTTGGTGTTATATATCTTCAAATATTTCTTTAGTACCTAACCGTTTTTCAAATTATTGTCAAAGAGGCATTATTTAAGACTCCATGTCAAGGACGGGAAAATGGCATAGATTTATGTGGTGGTGTCAAAATAGGTCACCGCAAAATTTTGTTTATGGTCAGCCTCCCGCAAAGGCTGAAAGCCTATATGGCGCTGTGTGAAGCGCTGCGAGAGATAAGTAGGTATCTGTGTACGTTGGATTTGAAACGCTGCAGGTTGCAGCCGTCAAGAAACAAATTCCCCGACAGCGCCGAAGTTTTCCAAGAAGGTTGAAAAGATATTTTTAAATTTTGGAATTGTGTAGAATGAAATGGTAGCTAATAATAAAAAAGTGTACATTAAATTAGTAATTATTTATATGTAAAGTGTACGTTTGCGCCTTATTTTTCAATTGTTGCGATTTTTCTCCTGAATTCCTGATGAATTGCATTGTAGTGACAATTTTTTTGGGAAGTTGTGAAATATGTATACAATAATCTACCTAGCTCCATGTTTAATGTACAAATTATTACTTCTTACCTAAAATTGATGATGTAGTTAGTTGGTAGGAACTAGCTCCTATACTGCCACTGGAACTAGGAGAACTGACGTAGGGTGAATAACTTTGAGCATAGTAACTTGAAGCGAACTGAGACGTTTGTGAATCTGCATATGTTGTACCATATGAGCTGTATTCTACTCCCTGAAAAATGTAAGATATTATTGATATAGATATGTATAACATCAGCGATTGATAAGAGAGTCAGACCAGATGATGATCAAAAACTGTTTTTTTACTTCCCACACCAATAGGTGAAGGATAAACTAAAAGTCGCGGAAGGCGGCGAAAAGATCGCTGCCCAGCGTAGGAACTGCTCGACATTCGAGGTCAATAACCCCTACGCACAACAGGCATTGACGACCGGCAGCGATCTGCGCGCATCTATGCAGTAAAAGGTTAGTTAAATTTACTACGTTTACGCAGGGTTTCGATTAAATAGTTCTGACAAATTAATGTTTTGTTATAAAATAACGGTATTATTCATGTTTCACTATTAATCTTTTGTTATTAAAATAGTGTAGGGAAGCGGTGCTTCCCCCGCTTCCATGGACCGCACGCCACTGGTTGAGTAAGTATAACTTGTATGTTCTTACCTGAGGGGCGGTATTACTAATGTATGCCTATTTATCTCTTGCCTTTTAAATAATATAGGGAAGCGATACTTCCCCCGCTTCCACGGACCGCACGCCACTGGTTGATTAAGTATAACTTGTTTGTTCTTACCTGAGCGGCGAAGCCCTGCGAGAAGGCCCCCGTCGCTGCAGCTGTAGGGGCCGTGTACGCAGCATACGCGGAGTATTGCGGCTGACTGCTAGAGGTGGCGCTGAACGGCGATGGGGCGGAGCCATATCCCGATGCCGCCGCGTTCACTTTGCACGCCGGATTCAGAGCCCCGCCTCTCGCTGCCGAGTAGGAGGCGTAGGCGGAGCCGCCGTAGAAAGGGGAGGCGGCCGCCGCAGCCGCGGCCGCGATGTAGGCGGAGTTAGAGGCGGGGCTTGCTGAAGAGGCAGCGCCGTACGTCCCGGCCGCCGATTGCATACTGAAATAATAATACAGAAGGATATTAATGAACTAGTCCAGGCGGGTAGCGGTTTTTTGACAGAAAAAAGGCGGAAAGAAATGGAATTTGGTCGGATTGTAGATATTAGTTCCCTGAACCTACACGTAAGTTTGCGACCTCGGAGGGTTGCCACTTGAGGGGTGGGGGATGAAAAATCTGCTTCGCGACGATTTTTGAAAAATAACGCCGTTTTGGTAAGTGATATCGAAAAAAGCTTCAAATGCATAATTTTGGCCCCTACATTTTTCATGTGCGACCAATAGTTTCCGTCCTACACTGCGTCAAAATTAGGGGTTGGTTTGTGATTTTCACTAAAATCAGAATTTAAGTTTGGATAAATATCGTAATTTTTTTAAGCCCAAATGTGTTATTTAAAAAATTTAAGATAATAATATATAAGAAATGTTATTCCCTTAGGAGAAAAAGTGTCACAGTACTTTCTCTTCGACTTAATACGCGATAAAATTCTAATTTTACTATAACAATCACAAGCCACCCCCTAACTTTGGGGCACTGTAGAATGGAATGGAATGGTAAAGACCAAAATTATGCAGATTTTTGTTCGCTCCATAAATCATTTGAAGCTTTTTTCGATATCACTTATCAAAAGGGCGCTATTTGTCAAAAAGCGTCACAAATAAGTTTTCACCTCCCTCCCCAACACCCTCGAGCGGCAACCCCCAAATGTCGCAAATTGAATCTTATCTCAATAAACAATGCCGGGGTAGTATCATTTCCACTAAAAGTATGCACAATACGATATTTTTCGCAACAGCACATATCTCCGGTAGTAGGTAGGGGTGCGTTTCTAAATGCCGTAATTTTTTTTAAAACCAAATGCGTGAGTTTAGGCAGCTGCATATAGTAAAAAAATGAGAAGATATCATTCTTTTAAGGAAACAAAAATGTTACACGACCTTTTTGATAAAGTTCTCCGTCTTAATCTCTTAATTCACCCCTAACGGCGTTATTTTTCAAAAATCGTCGCGAACCAGTTTTCATCTCCCCAAGTTTAAATGACATATGGAGACAACAAAATTCTTCACAATTTTGGTTTTAACATTTTTCGTGTGCGACCAATATTTTCCATTCTACGGTGCCCCAAAGTTAGAGGGTGGTTTGTGATTGTTACCAAAACCAGAATTTTATCGCATAGTGAGTCGAAGAATGCAACCAAAAAATTTTATAACACTCTTTCTCCTCAGAGAATAACATTTCTGATATCACTATTATCCTCAATTTTTTGAATAATACTCGTACATTTGAGCTTACAAAAAATTACGATATTTAGGACGACATTGCTACCTACTTCCGATCACGAAATAAGAGTTTTAACCCCGCCCCCTCGAGCGGCAACCCCCCGAGGTCGCAAACTTGGTGTAGGTTCAGGGGATTAAGTAACTGTTTAACTAAGTTTAGCTATTACCATTGATTAACGTATAAATGTGTTAATCAATACTATTACTAAGCACGAGTAAATAAAAAATGAAACTAACCGATTGATTTATTCATATTTATTATACGACTCCTATATTTTTTGCCATTTTGAAGGAGATAAAAAGCCGTGGTTTTCAAAATTAATTTCTTACAAGTGAGAAAACGGTAGTCTAGGTGGCAATGCCAATCTGGACCCCCCAAAACTAAATCCTGAAGACGTGCCTGGGTATACTCGTAGTCACAGGCATATACAGGGTTATTCACGTTATTCGATACGGAGCATTATAGCTAAAGTAATTGACACAAAAGAAGATAATAATTTCTATTGGATAGAGACCCATGAAGGCTACATTTTAAAAATATTTTCATGTTATACAGGGTGTTCCAAAAACACGAAATATATCAAAAATCAGATCAGATCAGAATCAAAAAGTTTTAAATAGAACACCCCGTATATTATTGCATAATCAGATTCCTAGTGTGACTTTATATATCATACATGGGACTTAAAGAGAACCGTTTAAGTGTAAATCACCATTTTCGCGAAGATTATAAAATTTGGAAGGCTATGACTTTGCTATGCATAAAATGCGTCAGCTTTGATGAGACTGTCAAATTTAAATTACGTTTATGCTTGGAGAAATCGGTCGATTAATTAAAAGGAAACTTCGATCAGCGATAACTGCTACGTTGCTTATAGGTATGAAAATTGAAAAACACCGATTTGTTTGAAAATTTAAAATTGAATGAAAACTACCAGAGATTGATATGCACAACCTTATATCATTAGAAAGGTTATCAAATTCTACGTTTAACCGTATAAAAAAATTAGGCATTCCCATTTGAAAATATCAAGTTATCGCTGATCGAAGTTTCCTTAATCAATCGACAGATTTCTTCAAGCATAAACGTAATTTAAATTTGACAGTCTCATCAAAGCTGACGCATTTTATGCTTAGTAATACGGCAAGCAGAGTATAATCTCTGCGATATTCAATTTTTTCATGATATCTACTTATACCGGAAATGATGATTTACATCTAAAAGGTTCGCTTTAAGTCCCATGTATGATACATAAAGTCCTACTAGAATTCATCAAGGAATCTGAATATGCAATAATATACGGGGTGTTCCATTTAAAAAAAACATAACTTTGATACATTTCGTGTTTTTGGGATACCCTGTGTGACATGAAAATATTTTTATAATGTGGCCTTTATGGATCTCTATCCATTCGAAATTATTATTTTCTTTTTTAACAAATACTATAGCTATAATGCTACGTGTCGAATAACGTGAGTATATATTGTCTGTTCACTCTAGCAAAATTCTGGAAAAATTTGCATAAAGATCCAATTGACGATTTCAATGTCTTATTTATTGGTGAGTGTCGGGCACTTGATTTTGTAATAATTCAAGGGGGTGTAGTCTCTACCTTTTGCGTATTTAGCCACATCTCAATTAAATGGTCCTCCACAGTAGGGTCTTGTTAAAAGCAATGGCTATTTCGTTCTCATATTAAAAGTAGGTATGTCTCACCTGTTATAGTAGTGATGAGAATAACCTTGATGATAATCCTTATCGTAAATATTGCCAATGTCCAGATGTGAACCATAAAAGGAATCCTGCGCTGATCCGACACAGTCGGATTCGGTTAGGCTCGGACTCCGCATTTCTGTTTTTACACCTGAAACAAACAAATTAAAATAAGAAGGTGTCATGGATTGTACAGCTTAACTATCATCGAACAAATGGAAGTAGTTTAAGGACAATGGCTGGAATTTGGTCAGAACCAGTAGCTTTCTTCGTGTTTAGTTTTTGGAGGATGCTGTTTACATCTCGATGTTGAAATTTGACCTGGTCGGAGTACTTCCTTGGAAGTCTACAGTAGAATTGGCTGCGAAAAGGCTGTCTAAGATGTCTGCTTTTTCTTTAGGAGTAGAAGCGATGGACTTATCCTCTCTGGTCAATGGTGTTATTGACGAAAGGAAAAGTTCTGACTAATAGCCTTAGCTTCAGACCAGAATGTTCTAGACGAACTAGGACATGAGAGGAGCTTGTTCTTAATTTATTGACTATGTTCCCGCTTGCTGCTGTCAACTACGCCTATACAGTGACTTCTGGCGTCGATAAAAACGCGGTGGGTCTCGGTATTTGGATTTTTCCTCCATTCTTTGTTGAGTTTTAGAGCTAACTGATTCTCTACAACGCTGATTAAACCATGGCTTGTTTTTGGAGCAACGCTTGACGACATGTGGAATATAGGTTCCACGGATATTAATACATCGGTTATTTCTTGGGCGCACTACATGAGTCTGGAATTATTTTGGAAGGATATTTTAAGCCATACGATGTCAAATACTTCCAGTTCGAGCTCTTCCTCTCGATGACAAGGAAGCTAAGATTTAACGTACACGCATACGCCAAACTTACGTCTACATCGGGTCTATAAGTCATATCCGCGATATCTAAAGCAGTTATCCATTCCGTAAGAGCCAGAATGTGTGGCTTCTCCGTCTGAAGATGTTGATGGACAGAGTTTATGTTGAAGGCAAGACCTCGTATATTTGCAAAATCGGCTCAAAACACGTTTCTCTGGCCTTCGGGCCTATCGTCAGTGCGAAGTTGCTGCGAATGATGGTTTCTGTTGTTAGCCTGACGAGGAGTGGCAGCACAATTCTTTGAATTAAGTTCGCCTAATGTTCCCTCCAGATCACCTGGCACCCGGAGATCCGAACGGCCAGGTATTTTATCTCCGGAATCTTTTGATCCTGGAAGAGCCAAGACCTATGGACAAACATGCCAGCATAACTATCAGAATTTTCACAGATAGCAAACAAGCGCTACTGCCTCTCAAGTGTTTTAAGCTAATGACGAGCTCAGCATTGGATTGCCATCGGCAACAACATAATAGTTGGCTGGGCAAAAGGACACGCACAGTCCAAAGGCAATATTTTAGCAGACTGGCTAGCACAAAGGATTGCCGAGACCAAAATATTGGGCCTCGAGCTTCTTTGTGTCTTGTCCTCTGGAGCTATGACTGTTGAGGGAACGCACCCACAAGACCTTTAAGATCGCATGATGAAGACACTTCTGGTTGCTTAACTGCCAAGGAACTTCTTAGTTACCCTGGTGAGGAGGTAGCTAAACATTCCATGGCCACGTTAAGGGAAATCCCGCTGAGATGTATCACTGCCTTTCTCACTAGGTTGGGATGGCTGATGAGCACTCAATTCTGAGGGACCGTTAGGAGGATGTAAATGGAGCCCAGTGGGGCCTAAGTGCTGTGATTTTGGAGGATAACCCTATTCCGATAGAGAATACAGAGAGAGTAATTTGTTCATACTTTTCAGCTGTACATCAACGAGCTGCTGGAAATAACATCCAATCCAATCTACAGCTTCGCAGACGACAGCACATTAATATCGTGCATGGAACCAGGCAAGCCAGTAACATCCCAGGAGACGATACGTCGGCGACAGCAACAAGCCTCACAGATCAACGCAGACATCAAAACAATTGTCGAGTGGGGATTAGCAAATAAAGTACAGTTCAACGTACAAAAAACTCAGGCAACAACACTTACAAAGAAGTCTCACGTTGCCTTACCTACAGCTGCTCTACAAGGCACAAATCCGACCATCGCTGGAGTATTGCTCCCCTGTGAGGGGATCCGCTCCAAAGCATTCTCTAAAGCTTCTGGAAGAGAGCAATCAGATTAATCGGTACGCCTAACCTCACAAAGGACCTCCACAGCCTGGAACATCGAAGAAGGGTGGCTGAACTACCCCTCTTCTAAAATTCTATCACGAAAGATGTTGTGAGTGAGCTCTCCCAGATAATAACACCAAAGGCTGTTCGAATGAGGAACACTAGAGAGGCTCTGCGAGTTCATCCTTACCAGGTCGAGGTCTCTACTCCCCGCACCAGTTTCCTCCAGCATTCCTTCTTTTGGAGAACTTCGACGCTGTGGAATGAGCTACCGGGAATTTGTTCCACGACGGCTACAACCTGTAGCGTTTCAAATCTAACGTGCACCAATACTTATCCTCTCGCAGCGCTTCTACGGCGCCATAGGCTTTCAGCCTTTTCGGGAGGCTGACCATAAAAAAAGTTAATGGTGTTTTATTACTGTTTCATAATTCTTTTTTCACTTTGGTGTCATCGAAATCAACTGCTATGGCTAGGCTGAGACGCTGAAATTTATTTCTGACTGAAAAAACCACAAATAAATTTCTGCGTCTGGGGAGATTCGAACCTGGGACCTTATGGTTCAAAAAACTTGACTTGTAAAGTATTAAATGTACATACCTTGCGTGTCGAGTAGCGGCCACGAGGAGGCGACGAAATTGGTGGGGGGCAACGCCGGCGCCGGTGGCAGCGAGTCAGGGGTGACGTGGGCGGGTGGGGCAGGCGCAGGGGCGGTCGCGGCCGAAGGTGAGGGCGGCGACTCACACGTGGAAGAACTGCTCTGGCCGCCCAAAGGGCTACCTCCTCCATCGGACGGCAGTCTGCAATCATAATGCAAACAAATAAAACCTCTGGATCACAGAATATCGAATACTATATAGTTGTTATTTGTACATTTCAATGCGCAGATTGCTGCATGTATCCAGTAGCACGTCACGTCGTTCTTGTTCTCCCCAACCTGCACATAATATTGAGGAATACATTTCGTTTTTGCGCACATCGTGTGTGCAGTTTTACAGTCGTAGACTGGTTATTATTACTATTACGCTATTTAGTATAAAATGCAAGCCAAAATGATACCCTACGCAAGTGATGTATTTTGTGAATACAAATATTGTGTCTCCTCGAGTCAATACCATGGCATCAGGGAAGTATCTTGTGTATCAGTATCAGGCAAACTAAATGAGTGACTCTGCCGTCTGTGTCTGTGGTAGGCTTGAAATCAAATTGATTATGAGGCCAGTTATGTTTAAAAATAAAAAAATGGTTTTAAGTGGATTGACTTAGTAGTTTCCATTCCCACACACTATCCATGCTAACAAAATAGATGGAGTTCCTCTATCCCTACACCCACCATCCTCATCAACAAGTAGACAATGATCAGTGACGGTTGAAACATCTAAAAGCAAAGTTTGAGCGATTTTGAAATTTTCTTTTTTTGTTGATTCCTCCTCCGCCATTGGTAAGACTTCCAACAACCATACACTGTTAGCATTTCTTACACGGTAGTAGTACGGTATCAGGTGTCATAATTTTATCACAATCAAGTTCGCATTTTCTAAGTTACACGTTATAGGATTATAATATGTAGGTATGTATCAGATTATTCCATAGATATAAAATTAAAATAAAAACCTACATGCAAATAGGTCTAAAAGGCACACCATGTCACCAAAGTCACTTTTTATTCAGCGCATTGTAGAGTATTTTATGAACACAACAAATGTTTTAGTTTTCACCCCCCCCCACACCACCACCCCGATTTCACCCCTTCTAAAAACAAAAATCGACAGACAGACGGACAGAAATGAATGACGTGGATCAAAATAAAAAAACTTCGCGATCACACTACTCGCCTTGCCTATGGGTGTGGGAAGTAAAAGACGAGTCACTATTTGAATTGCTTCCATTTATGTGAAACATCATACCATCCTATTTGAAAAAAAGGTTTTAACGTTTCAAACTTTCCAAATTTAAAAATTGCTAGTCTATTGATTTAATCTGCTTTACACACAAGTATGTTTCTGTCTCGTTTCAAAACCGAAAACCGCATCTTTCTGTCGTGTTTAGTATATGAGACATTAACATTTTTTGTAAAGTATTACAAACGTCAAATTTTCTAAAGACCGCTGAATAACTCCGAAAATAGGCTTCGTAAACATAAACTATGGAAAACAAACTGGACCTAAAAATCGTTTTGAATGCAAAAACGTAACAATATACAGTGTGTTCTATTTAAAATATGGAAGTTGATGATTACTTCCGGTATGTCCGGATGTCCGCCATCCTTGAAATTATTTTTTACAAGTAGACCATTTGAAAAGAAACGTTTTTTATCCAAACCGTTTTCTTCTAATTTAAACAGTAACGCCACTAGAGAGCACCGCGCGCTTATTGGATCGCCATGCAAGGACGTCGCCATCCTATGGCCTAGGGGAGGGGGCAAGGTAATAGTTAAAGAATATGAAACTCCGTGCAATTAATGGACCAGAAAATTTTTGTTCTAATTAAATGATATAATGCCGTTACTGTATAGATACTTAAAAACGCGGCGAATTCTAATTAGGCAATAAGCAACAAAGCTTATGATAAAATGCGCAGGTTTTCATCTAGGGGGGGGGGCACCTGCCCCTCCTTGGCGACGCCCTTGTCACCATGTATATGTATAATATGATAATTGTGAATCTGAATTCTGAGGTTTTCAGCAATACTGGTTGCTTAAAGCATTTGACCTGCGAAGGTGAGGTGGAAAAATATGCCTTAGTACTCGTAGCCAGTGATTTGAACTACACTTAGTTAGGATGGCCATTGTTGTGGGTCCTCGGGCACATTGGTGTACCGGGCAAGGAGAGAGCGGACCGTCTAGCTAGGATAAGGGCCGGTAGCCCCTGCATCGGCCCAAAACCGATGCTTGGAATTAGCAGGCGCCAGATCAATATTGTCCTGCACGACTGGACCTAGAAGGAACAGGCGTAAGCCTTGCCTTTACACATAGGCGGTTATAGAGAAATGACTGCAAGCTAAAAGATTTATAGCAGGTCCTGATAGGGGCCGAATGCTATGGCTTCTCAATAAAGGCGCTAAACCTTTCGGCCATTGAGTACATAATTGTCATTTGTCACCCATAAAAGTTGTAGAGGACCCGATCTACTCCAGATGCTGGAAGAAGCACGAGACAGCGTTACACTTCCTGGGTACATGTAGATGTGGTGTGTATCGCAACCTCAGGCAGTGGCGTATATAGAAATCGATTTCGGGGGAGGCCCCAATCCCCATCGGAAAAATGTTCATACGTTATAATATTGGTGTACTATAATCCTAACTTCAGCCTCTTCCAGACGTCAAAACTGAATGCGTGACTGGTTTCGGCCTTATATACGCCACTGACCTCAGGGTTCAGATATTCGACACGATGGGAGTCGGGAAGGAGTCACTATATTCAGCGAGACAGTCGGATACTGACTTTCTGTTTTGGATTTTCGAAATTAAATTTATGTCCTGCATCTAAGCTATGTTTTGCTAGAGCCGTGGACTCCTTCCCATTCAATGTATCGTACTTATGATTATACAATGTGTTCCATCATCATGTCGACAAACTTTGAGGTATGACAATACAATTAAAGTTATCGAGAAAAAAATGCGAAAAAAGGGGTCAACCTTTTGATTAATTTTTTATTACGTTTTCAATTTCTGTATTACGACTCCTTGGGTTCTCGCAGTTGTAGCGCCATAGCTTGATTATTTATCACATTAATACATTTATATAAGTAATGAAGACTCGTGAACAGCTACAGCAGCTTCGTTTTCAGTCCAGAAAGAAGAAACGACAGATTGATCTCCAACTGTGAATACGAGCCATGATGGGAGAAATGTCATATAGGTTAGCTAAATTATAGTCGGCATATTTATGTACCTATACCTCACACAAGGCTTTGCTTTCGAGGTGGAAAGATTTATAATTCTTTAATACAAATAAATTGAAAATTGAAAATTCACGACATTTTGGACTCATTTTATAGGAGAATGACTAAGCATATCCACTAAAGCAAAAAAAGATAATACCTGACAATTTCTAAGGCTAAAAGATTCACCAAACTGATTTTTTTTTTACTGCACTTATTTGGGTTACTTACAAATAATTTGAAAAAAAAGCCGTATTAGTGCCCATTTATTAAGACATTTTTATGTTTAGAAAGGTGTTTCCTGTCGAACCACATGTAATTCGTGTATGTAGCACTAAAATTTTCGACAGAATAGGCCTCTTTGTATTATGACTTCTGTATCACAGCGCCATGTGTTCACGCAGTTGTAACGCCATATCTTGACTATCTATCGAGCGATTCACGACTTTTTGGACTCATTTTATAGGTGAATGACTGGGTATATCAACTAAGGCAAAAAATACAATATCTGACAATTTCTAAGGCTAAAAAAATTCACTCATCGCGGACTAGATTTCCAGTCCGCGACTAAGCTACAATCGCAGTGTCGTCAGCGTAGAGATAGACTTCACAGTTGCGGGGGCAAAGGACATCGTGCATAAAAAGCGAATAAAGGATTGGCCCAAGGACCGAACCCTGAGGAAGTCCGGCCTTTATAGGTCGAAAAGGTGTTGTTAATTTTGATTCTAAATTTCCTTCCTTCAAGAAACGATTTTAAAAGTTTTAGAAGCCAAAATGAAAAGCGCTCTTGAAATAATTTATAGAGGAGGCCTTCGTGCCACACCTTGTCAAAAGCCTTTGATACATCCAGAAACAAGATGCCGGTACTTTTGTCTTAAGTGAATCCGCTGGTTATGCGCTCCACCAGCCTGACTGCCTGCAACTTCGTGCTATGCTCAGACCGAAACCCACTTTGAACGTCAGGAATCATGTTGTGATCTGACGAGCAATTCTCGAGGTGACATTTAATCACCTTTTCGGCAAGCTTAGACGGCACAGGCAGCAGACGAATGGGACGATAATCCTGCGGAAAAATCGAACCCACCTTCTTTGGAATCATGGTGACATCAGCAACCTTTCACGCCTTTGGAAAGTACTGAGTTCTGAGAATTGCGTTAATTATTGCCACCAGATATGTCAAAGCTTTTGGCGAAAGTAACTTCAACGCTTTATTTGTGATCTGGTCCTTCCAGGTGCTTTACGCACCTTGAGCTCTGTACAATGAGGAATCACTCGTGATTCCTCGGGTGTGCTATGTAGAGCTTCTGAAGAAGAATCTTCAAAAGAGGAATCACGAATAGAAGCATCATCGCCACTGACGCCATTGGCCCTAAAATATCTCCTGACGGATCTTACAATTTGTCGCTTCTCGTCGAGGTCATTATCCAGATCATAGTTGGGTGGGAACTGATCTTCCATGGCATCAGCAAAAATCTCCACCTTTTCATCAGTCGTGAAGACAATGCCCCCAGGGACTTGGATATGTGGAAATTGTTCCCGTTTGCCATTCCTGAGCGATTTTGCTACCTTCCAGAGAGGAACACTTGAGTCAAGCATTACCGCCAGAAAGTCACTCCACTGCTCGTTTCTGAATTCATGAAGTGCGTTTCTCACTTCATGGATAAGACTCGTTGCCCTACGGATGTCGTCGGGATGACAAGATCTTTTTGCTTGTTTGATTGCTGACCTTTTGTCCGAAATTTTTTGCCTAATGTCGGCAGGGAGAAAAGGTCTGCCCGATCTGCGACTGCGCGTTGTAAAGCTTGTTGAACAAATACCGTCCATTTCATTTGAGCGGCATCTATTTCATTCTCATCATTTATGATCGGGATATTTGGAAACTCTTTGAGAAGGGACTTGTACAGTTCCCAATTAATGCGTTTCTTTGGAGGAGTTTATTTGAATCACGTCATAGTATGTCATTTTTGTCATACACCCTAGGCAACTTTTCTGAGATTACCTGGCTTTCATGCAAACATTCATAGGCGTAGTTGGATGGAGGCTTGGGGGGGCTTAGCAAGAATGACATTAGCCCCCAAAAAATCCAAAAATAGCTCATTTTGTTGTGTTTATCGTATCTAGGCAAGGGACTTGAGCGCCTCCAGATCCAGGGGCTTAAGCCCCCGCAGATTCAGGGATTTAACTACGCCTGTGCAAACATTGTGTATATTGTATCAAAATAAACTCCGGAAATAATAAAACGAGCCCCCGTATCCCAGCAAACGCATCTAGAAACAGTATCGCACGGTTTTTTCGCGTTCGGGCAGAAATGCCTTCGCATACTCGCTGTCCCATGCGAAATCTAATCCGGTTGGAGATAAAAGTCGAGCAGCAGAGACTCAGACTGACGTTGCTGAAATATGCATAGTAAACAAAGTCGTGCAGTCGCCAACAGGCTATCCGTCGTCCGTTGGCGCACTTTTTCCGCTTAGACCACCGTTTCTGGCCGCATTTCCAGACGCCACTTCTTGATGGGAAGAAGCGCCAAGGTCAGATGACATCTTACGTAATTGCTTACGTTTTGGCGATTTAAGTATCCTATATTGCATATCTGTATAATGTGGCATGATGAGAAAGACAAAACTGGACGTTTTGCAAACTCCTACAAAATAAATTTATCAAATTCTACTTCCTTCTGAATATTTTTCGAGATCTACGTTGAAATATCGGTAGAATAGGTTCAATGATGCAGCACTGATGAGCACTTTCTAGCTCGATGCATTTAGTCTAAAGTGTTTCTAACCTTACTCCCCACACCTGGAGGTAAGGGGAGTATTGTGATCGAGAAAATTCCCGATTTTGAGATAATACGCTTTTTTATGATATCTACATAACGAAAATCCACGTCTCTCATTTCTCTTGGTCTGTCTGTCTGTCGGTCTGTCTATTTGCGTTTTGCTAACCTTGTAATTTGGGTAGCGATATGGTGTAGGGTCCTAGTAAGTAGGTAGTTAGCAAAAAACAAAAAAACTAGATATTTCTTAAGATTCGTTTCTAGGTGCTTGGGGGGCTGGTGAGAAGAATGAAAAAATTGCTGTATTCACAAGAGAGTCTATTACCTGTGAAAGGAAGAACTAGCGGCATAACATTGTCTTGCCCATTTACAGAAACCAACATATAATTTCTGATGTATACATAGAAGGATTGCTTTAGCTCGTTCTGTATTGTGTAAACTGGGAATTTTTGAATCGATTTTAATGAAATTCGGCACAGTATTATTACCCCGGCGAGATTGGAAAACGTGGTTTTTAGAAATCGCGGTTTTTAGAAATCGTGTCAGTGGCGGCGCAGCGATAATCAAAAAACTAAAAAAGTGTACGAAAACAGCTCAAACTTCGTTTTCAAGTGATTGTGATAGCGAAAATTTTCCACTTTGAGATAGTATGCTTTTTGGGCTATTTACGTTATCTACATCATGAAAATCTAAGACTTATTTCTCTATCTGTCTGTCGGTCTGCCTATCTATATTGCCGTATTTCTAGCTGAGTATAATTTCAGTAACGCTGCTTGGATTCTGAAACAGAGATCCACTGATTTGATTGCAATAATGCAAAAAAAACAGTTCACACTCAGTTTTTATCCATGTTGTTTACTTAAACGATTCTAGTGAATCCAAAACCTTTCTTGAGGCATCAACTCGACAGACTCTCGTTGAAGTGAGACAGACAAAAAATTGTTGCTCCAAGTGTAAGCAACATACGAATAGACGATCAGTGATGAGGCACAGCAGACGTAGATAATCAGTTAGTGATGTGTGAGGAAGGTTAAGTAGTGGCGCCACTGTTTCTTATCGCACACATATCAGTCCGTTTTCCGTCTCTCAAGAAACACATCACAACCACTTCCATGAGACAGACTTGAGTTTTAAAACACGTCGAAACCCTTTGATGTACCGCTTCCGAGCGAGACCCGAAAAACAAAACTCGAACTGTCGCAGAACAAGCAGTCCTCAAAAAGTTTGCAAAATGGCGCAGTTTTGTGCTCTTCGACAGGAGTTTGTGTTTTGTTATTGTTTTGCCCGTTTAATGAAAAACCGGCATTACGCTCCTTGAATTGAAATTTTACGAAGAAACATATTTCTTCTTCTAGTGTTGGTAAGTCACATTACAGAAGGAGACCCTTAACCAAACTTAGTGAAGCCTTTGATCACAATTTGCCTTTCAAAGTTTCATTATTGGATAGTGTTATGATGCTTAGTGCAGCATAGAGAAATGTTTGTCAAACAACGATCGCAAACTGTTTTCAGCATGTTAAGTTTTTGTGTTGAAGATGACCATCTTCCCTATCCCAGTAGATTTTAAAACAGTCGGTTAATAACACAGAGGCAAATGATTCTGTGAATTTGTCTCAGTGGGTTGAACCAACAACATCACAGACTTCAGATCAATTTGACCGGCACGAATATGGTAGACGAAACATCGGAAACAGCAGACTACCCGGAAGATAATTAATTGAAGAGAGTGAAGACGATTGTACCGAAGACGTGAATGATGAGAAGGGAAGTAGTTTCTGAAATGAAGTCGTGCAGTTTATTGTTAGTCCTGAAAACTGGGAAGATTGCAACGCTTGCAATATGCTGGAGAAAAGAATAAGGTCAAGTTGATTGACTCAGTACTTCCCACACATTACGGTGATACCAGTTTATTATTTTCCCATAGCATGAAGCTTTAGTCTGAGATCCCTTGCAACCAATTAATCGCCAGCCCCCCTCCTAAAATTGTCTTATGCCGCTAGGTGTTTCCTTCACAGGTCAATTACCAATACTACAAACTGTTCAGTTTTACAACGCCCCACCCCCAACCACCTCGATTGCACCAATACTCAAAAAAAGGTAGGAAATGATCAGGAACCCGTAAAACGTCTAAAAACGAAGTTTGAGTTGTTTTCATACTTTTAGTTTTTTGATTATTGCTACGCTGCCACTGAACACGATTTTTAACAAACATACGCGTCTTCCTTCACCACGGTAATAATATTGTGTCAAAATTTCGTTAGAATCAATTTAGTAGTGTACTTTAGTTTCCGTAATAGGCTAGGCAATGTTCGTATGGACCTAAAAAGGTGATTTATGTCACTAGGTCTTCCTTAGTCAACAGCCTATTATAAATACAAGATATTTTTCAGTTTTTCAAGCCCCCACCCCCCAACAACCCCAATTTCACCCCACCCAAAAAACGCAGAAGATCACGAACCTCTAAAACGAAGTTTGAGATGTTTTTATATTTTTAGTTTTTTTATTATTTCTGCGCCGCCAATGGCACGATTTATAAAAACCATAAGTGTTTTCCATCCTCGCTATGGTAGTAATACTGTGTAAAAATTTCTTTAAAATCAATTCAACAGTTTCCTCGTTACGCAATATAGAACGATCTAAAGCAATACTCTCGTATGTTTACACCAGAAAAAATTTCTAAGTCCTTTGGTTTCTGTAATAGGCAAGGCAATGTTCGGATGGACCTAAAAAAAAGTTATTTATGTCGCTAGGTCGTCCTTCATAGGTCAGTGGACAGTCTATTATAAAAGCAACAAATTTTTCAGTTTTACAACCTCCCACCCCCTGACCACCCCAATTTCACCCCCACCCAAAAAAAAGTAGAAAATGATCAGGAACCCCTAAAACGCCTAAAGACGAAGTTTGAGCAATATTTAATTTTTTTTGTTTTTGCTAATTCCGCCGCCATTGCACCGAATTTCAAAATTATAGAAACATTACCTACTACGACCTTACAGAATACCGCTGCCCAAATTTCATCACAATCCATGCAGCGGTTGCGAGGCTAGAAAAAAGCGACAGACGGACAGACAGACAGACAGACAAACAGACAGACAGACGGAAATGAGTGACGTTTATTTAAATACCTACTCCTACAGAAATAATTAATGTATGTAAATTTAAGTGTATGGCACTTTTGAGTTTAGGTTCTTTTCGTGCCTCTGCATGAAAATATCCGATTTTTTTCAACCTCTTGCTCTATTTAAATGCATCAAATCACTGCGCTAACATTCGCCACATTTTGGGTGTTCCATGGCTGAGCTCCACTGTACATTTATTTTTATCTTAAAGGAGCATTTTTAGATTAGATACATATGAAATCACGTTAGTTAGTTAACAAACAACAAACCTGGAATAGCTCTCAAAGAAAGTCATAGAAAATCAATTTTTTGTTGAATTTTTATACTTTGATAAAGGCCCACAGAGGTGGGCCAGAAAAAAACAATTTTTTCGATTTGATCCATATCAGTGATTCCACAACCCCCTTGCGGTTAATCACATTCTCTTACTCCACCCTGTATATATCGCCGGATAATTCATAACTGAGATGGAGATAATGCCTCTCCCCATTCACTGTCATCCCGCCGCATTATGCTGCCCAAATTGGTGTATAAAATTAAATGTACAAAAGTGACAATCTCATTATCCGAATAGAAAGGCCCCAAGGGTTAGGAAATAATAGGTGCATGCGTGCATGGTTACGTCAAAAACGGAACGCGCCAGTGGCGTAGTCTCCCGTGATCGCGCACGCTGAAGCACAAGCGAGCCAAAAGTCGCATCAGGAGGCGTTTCCACCAAAGATGTGCGAGGATGTGTTAAGAGGAATGAGTTTTTAACGAACGAATAGAATCGCATGATTTAACTCACCTCGCTCAGCACAGCTCTGGTGGAAACGGCTTAGCGCGGAGCGAAGTCTCTGTACATACAAAACAAGGCATGTTGGTGAATGTGTGCTATTAATGTGTTTCGAGAGATGTGCGATAAAAACGCGTTGCCATGGATGTGGGCGAGGGTCGTGCGCTGTTGATGTTGGCGAGCAAAAAGAAAACTCTGGAAAGAGCCCGCTACACATCCTCGCAACGCTCATCTGCACACCGTTTCACAGCTCCGCCACATATCTTTGGACCGCTAATCTTCCTAGCACATCTCTGGTGGAAACACCTGCACCGTTTCACAGCTCCACTACACATCCTCGCTGCGCACATGTTCCTAGCACGTCTCTGGTGGAAACGCAGCGTATAACAAGCAACTCAGGCGCAGTGTTGCCAGGTCTACTGAAATTTCACTAGGTCTAGTGATTTTTCTGTAATTTAGTGGTTTAGTGAAAACTTCCATTAAAATGTCATATTCTAGTGATTTTTTCACACTGACATTTTGCGTCACACATTTTATTATTTTAAATATCTTGATCTTGTAACTTGGCGTGCATGATAGCTCGATTATCTAGCGATTTTTTAAGACGAATCCATTTTAAATTAAAATTTGAATTTTTCTTTTAAAATTATACTATTTTGATACCCTATACCGAAGTTTTGGTTAACCTGTCACCTTTTATGACTAATCAGGAAGTATTCAGTAGACTATTCAAGTACCCATAACAAAAATTAGAAATCTGATGCCAAATTTTTGCCGAATGTTCTATTGGAACTTTTTACTCGGAGATCCATTATGCTTTTAGAGTTAAAATGCAATCTTATTGCCTGTATTTACCACATTTACAACCGCAAAATGCACGGTTAATTATTTGGTGACTTTTTAAGATAAATTCACTTTTTGTAACGTTTCCTGAATTCACTATTTAACACATGATGTGCTGATTTTAACACTAACTATCTCGCGCACTGTTTGATACATGATTACTTTCTTTTCCTCGATAATGACTTAAAATAGTATACTTCTTAAGGACTAATACCAAAAATTCCAAAATCTGACAATAAAATTTTGTTTTGAGGTCTGCATTTTAATGAAAATCTCTAAAATTCAATTTAAACGCAACTATTAGGAATTGGACTGTCAATTTATTAGCTTACCACCTTTACTTCCTTATTCTGTACCTATATATAGTTTGAGTTGATTTTTACATATGTACTAAGATGTTACTAAATATGCATTTCGGCATTTACATTTAACCCCCCCCTCCTTCAGCAGCAGAGGCAGCAATTTAAACGTCATCTAGTGAATTTTTTAATTTTGACCTGGCAACACTATGTCAGGGTAACCTCCTGTGATCGACATGTGACTTGCTCCCGTTGGTCGTATTGGCTAACTGTGGACATGTCGGTGTTTGAAATTAGATGCCGCTTGAACTAGTCGATTTTGAAAAATGTGTGACATTTCGGGTTTTGCATTTAGACGACTGAAATCAACTGTTCACAATGATTTTACGACGGTTCGATGCGAATTGTAGCTGTCAGGCGGACATTCTTTGGGTGGTCAGACTGGTCGAGTACAATCTCGAGCAAAGTCAACCAAATAACCTCAAATATTGTTGTCACAATCACAAGACATTGTTGTAGATACTATTTCTATGAGTATATAAATTGTTAAGTGATGCAGATAATAGTGAATGATATTGCAGTATTTTATTATTTGAGAAAGCGAAGGTATAACCTTTCTAATAACATCAATATGACAGTGTAAATAAAAACAAACAGCTTCTTGGAAATTACATCATCATATATATGCGCAAGCCATCGCGCATTTCGAGCATCGAGTGGAAATTAGCACACGAATGCTAAAGATACTTTAAGTTTAGATAATAGATTCTCACTAGTCATCCCGGAAAGGGACGAGTGGATGAGAGGAAAATTTCCGCCTCATAGTCTGGTAAGCTTCACTGATAGATCACTCTTAAAGGAGTCAGGATACGGAGGAGCAGGCTTATGCCTGGAGGGTAAAGAAGTGCAGCGAAGCTTCGCGCTGGGAACTGTCTTCCAGAAGGAAGTGTATGCCATATTGATGGCGGTATATTTGACGGAAGTCGACCATTGCTCTGAACAGAACATATTATATGACAGCCAAGCAGCTCTAAAAGCGGTGGCAGCTCCGTGAGCCAGATCAGCTCTGGCTCAACAATGCTCTGCCGCCCTTCAGAAATTAGCAAGCCATATAGGAAGGTGACCCTGCTGTGGGTCACCGGACACCTTGGTATACCAGGCGTCTACAAGGAGCTGGCGAAAGCCTGGTTAGAGAAAGATGACTGCAGGCAAGTCAAAAGATTCATAGCAGAAAGACAGTCAACTTCCTGGTGGGGGTTCTCACTGCCCATTGCCGGCTGAATAGACATTTGTCACTCATGAGAGTGGTAGGGGAGCCCATCTGCTCCAGATGCTGGGAGGAGGACGAGACAGCTTTCCACTTCTTGGGCAGATGTGTAGTTTATCGCAAGCTTAGGATTCAGATATTCGGTACGACGGAGTTCGGGGAGGAGTCACTCTTTTCAGCAAGATGGTCGGACACACTGACTTTCGTCAGGAGGGCTGGTAGGTTCGACAAGGAGCTTTCTAGGTTGTAAAAGTTTAGTGTTTTCAGTGATTGGTTCAGTGGGGTTGGCAAAAAGGGCCAAAGGTGGCCTAGTTGCCTGGCTTCGCCTCCCCATCGCTACTACTACTAGTACTACGAGGACATTTAAAGTTTTGAGGCGCAGGAATTCCATGTGTAACCAATAAGAGAACTGAAATCTATAAATTATCTTATAATTATAAATTAACTATACTTTGTCGGTCATGTACCGTAGTTTATCATGTTTTGCGTTGTTTATAGAAAAATAATTTGAATAAAGACGAGTATAATAATACGTAAAACATTTTCAATAAGGTTATTTCCTGTATGATGTGAATTGACCTGTGTGCGGATGCAGTCGCACCAGTCCAATGGATCGAGCAGAACGAGCATCTTGTGCAACCATGAAAGCTGGCTTATGACTCAGCCGACTCAGGTAATGGCAGAAACGTAACTACAGCTCTTTAAAGCGGCCTATAGACGTTGATGCATGCTGCGATTCCTGAATTGACTTAAGGTTTTATGAAACTTGCATCAGTTGTATACGTTTCTACTTAAATCGAAACCTGTTGCGATGCTTGAATCGACTTGATATTTTATGCACGTTTCATGCAACACAATAATAGTAGGGTGGTGTTATTTTTAAAACTAGTGCGTTATTATATGCTTGACGAATAAAATGAGGTATACTTTACCAACACTAGTTGGGGCATTCTTTATATTCTATGAAAGAACAAGAAAATCAAAAAGGAAATGGTCCAAAACATGGTCTATAGAAAAGAAACATTATTCAAATGCAAATTTATTGAAACAGCTTAAAGTACATGAGCCAGCGGGCTATGAACTACCTTCGGATGAATAGAGAAAACAGATATCGTCTTTGCATCGACGCAATACTATACACGTTGAATCCTGCATCAGCGTCACCGATTCGGCGTCATGACTCACCGACTAAATGGGATTCCAGACTATAAGCATCGTTGCAAGCCGCAACTGATGCTAAATCACTACTAAGGGGTGAGCAAACTTTAGCGTTAGAAAATCAAACGTGTATTTTTTCTAAATGTCAAATCGTTTGACATTTCAGATGTCACATCTGATATCTCCAGTCAATATCATTTGTAATCATGTCGTTGTTTAGCGTGCAATAGCGTGTTGAAGTTATTCAAACTTACTTCGAAAATTCGCGTTCTGTGAGAACCACATTTCGCAAACTCCGAAGTGAATACGGTCGATTTGATCGACTATCTCAGCGGCAACCGTGAGTGGCGTCAATTACCAAGTGATGTTGGAAAACTTTTGTGGCCGATACTGGATGACATGGACACTGACAACACGTGGTTTCAACAAGATGGAACGAAGAGTCACACTGCAGGCGGAACCATCGATTTTTTGAAATCCAAATTTCCCAATCGCTTGATATAAGGTGATATTGATTGGCCGCCAAGATCTTGTGATCTAACCCCATTGGACTTCTTTCTTTGGGGTTACGTGAAAGGAAAAGTGTATGCCAGCAATCCCGAAACGATTCCGGAGTTGAAAGACGAAATGCGGCGTGTAATTGGTGCAATATAACCTCATGTATGCCAAAATTTTATAAGGGATTTCAGTCGCAGCATTATGTACTGCAAGAAGAGTCGCGGAGGCCATTTGCCGGATATTATCTTTCACGTATAAATGTTTGCAATAGAATAAAGGATCGTAAAAGATTCGAAATAGTTTGAGTTTTATTCGAAAAATAGAATCACACCCTAAATTTGGCTCACCCTTTACACACGCGCATCATGAAACGTAGGAGCCGATGCCAGCGTCGCAGCATGCATCAACGTCTGTAGGCCACTTAATAGTTGTACCAGTGACTTAATTTTTTAACGTATAAATGACAGGGCAATAGATGTCTAATGATGCCTAATTAAAATGCGCCCATACTTCCGTCCAGATTGTGTTGTGTACGCCAGTGGCCATACACATCACCCCGATAATGAAACGTGGGGCGTTACCAGGGGTACCGTCCACCCGTCCACCAAGAGTTGACTGGGAGTATCAAAGGGCGCTCTCACATAATAATGATGATGTTCGAGAGCACCACTGGGAAGCCGCGCGTTATGCTGTTCTATTATACAGGGGCTAGGTGATAGTTACCATTTTAAGAACAAAACCATCTTAATAATTACCTTATACCCAGGCACAAGCTTTTAACTTTTTTTATAACTGTTATAACTGAGCAGATCGCGTAGGCAGAGCCTAAATACTAGAGTACCGCAACTGCTCTGAAAATGTTATGTTAGGGGAAGTTTGTTAACGCGGGACTTGAATGGGCCAATACCCGCCCAATAAATATAATATACTCGAGAGTGAAAGCCGAATACTGAGGAAAAAAGGGTTGCGGTTGATGAAATGCGGTAGGACTAAATACAATAATAAAAGAACTCATTCGCCGCAATTAGTTTATAAAAAAATACAACAGATCAATAATCGATGGGCCCTCCATGTTGACGAATGCACTCATCTAGCCTACACGGCATGCTCGTAATCTGGTGGTTGATAAACTCCAGAGGGACAGCCTCCGAAGCTGCCCTCACAGCGTGTTCCAGTTCGTCCAGCGTGGTCGGAGGATTGGGTAAATCACCTATGTATCGACCCATCCAATCCCATACTTTTTAAATTGGCGATAAATCGGGTCATCCTGGAGGCCAGGGGAGTACCCTGAGGTAACGATTTACTTTAGGGTACAGCCGCTAAGTGGCGCCTCTATATGTCAATCGAAAGGGCTTGAGGTGGGGAGCAATAATGTCCCCGGGCTCAACACCCGGAAACGAAAGATAAAAAAGTTATGGAGAAAACAATTTCCCATGTTAAGTGTATGGGATTTTTTCGAAAATTTAGGGTACAGCCGCTAGGTGGCGCCCTTATATGTCAATGGAAAGGGCTCGAGGTGGGGAGCAATAATGTCCATGGGCACAACACCCGGAAACGAAAGACAAAAAAGTTATGCAGGAAACAGTTTGGGAATTTTTCGAAAAATTTTTTTCTCATTAAAAGTCATTGGAATCAAAAGGAACATGTTTATTTTATTTACTATGTAAGAAAAAAGCAACATAACCTAACATAACCTAACCTAACCCAACCTAACCTAACCTACGTGGAAGATTGCATTCACTTTTAACGAGAAAGAAAAATTCCCATAGACTTAACATGGGAAATTGTTTCCTCCATAACTTTTTTGTCTTTCGTTTCCGGGTGTTGCGCCCGGGGACATTATTGCTCCCCACCTCAAGCCCTTTCGACTGACATATAGGGGCGCCACATAGCGGCTGTACCCTAAAATTTTCGAAAAATTCCCATGGACTTAACATGGGAAATTGTTTTCTCCATAACTTTTTTGTCTTTCGTTTCCGGGTGTTGTGCCCGGGAACATTATTGCTCCCCACCTCGAACCCTTTCGATTGACATATAGAGGCGCCACCTAGCGGCTGTACCCTAAAGTAAATCGTAGCCGTACCCTGACCTCAGCTTCCTGATACCCTTGCAATATGAGGACATGCATTATCTTACTGGAAGAAACCTCTTTGAGGCCTCGGACATATGGAACGGCAATTGGTTCTAACACCTCATTGACATAACGTTTCGCAGTTATTGTTCCACGAGTCACAAGTAAAGATGACTTGCTGTTGAATGCAATGGCACCCCAAACCATCAAACCAATAGGACGGTGTACATGCGCTGAACAGCAAACTGGAGATCACGTCGTTCACCCCGTCGATGTCTTACGCGTTGGCGTCCGTATGTGCTCCTGACAAAACCTGGTCTCGTCGAAGAAGGCCGTCCGATGCCACTCAACATGCCATTGTCGGTGTTCTTGGTACCAATCTAACCGTTGGCGACGATGACTTGCAGTGAATGGAAGCACTAGATGCAGACGATATGATCCCAAGCCCATCTTACTCAATCTGTGATACACCGTGCAGATTCGAATGGGCCTCCATATAGCTGCATATCCAACGTCAGACTCGAGTGGATCGCATTCTGTCGCGAAGGGACAGTAGTCGCAGATGATGATCTTGCTGGTGTGTAGTTTTTCTGCGTGTTCCAGAACCTCTAGCTCGCTGCATTGGCCCTTCTGCGATCCATGCGCGCTATGCTACTGCAACTGTAGCCACGCTACGCCCCAGCAATTGCTCTGAAAGAAGCACCACGTTCTCGATGGCCTACAATACGACCTTCTTCAGAAAAGAAACAACTCAAAACAACAGAAAACAAGCAGGCAACAGCGGTAAACAATAAAAAACGAAAAATACAACCGACTATAACAGAATAGAACAGAAAACAGCTCAAAACAAAAGAAAACAATCTGGAAACAGCTGGAAACAACAGAAAACGACTAGATACAGCAGAAAACATCCAAACTCAACAGAGAATCATCAAATAGAACCGAATACAACAGAAAAGAACAGAAAATAGCGCAAAACAATTGAAAACAATTATAGATTTTCCAGAAGAGGGGAGAAACGCCTCTCATGTCACCATAGACAATGAATATACACTGCAAGGAAGCAGCACCTGATAAGGAAGTATGTATATCAAATCAAAGGTCATTACCATTTATTTTGGTCCGACGACGCGAAATGATGATCGTTTTCATGAAGTTACGACTGTTGTACATTGACTCAATGACTGCATGGATCCATGCTAGTCATTAATACGATTAACTGAAATACATCAGCTTATAGTTGTCGTGCACAGTATCATTAGATCAATTAAGCTTCAGTGTTCAAGTGTTGCAAGCTATTCTTACTACAACCGACAACACCAATTCGTAATACATTAATATCAGCGGTTATTGATCTACGACTCTCCACCAGCCACTTTAACTTCGTTTCTGAAATTGGATGAGTGGGCTCGTAAAATTAATGCTTTAGCCATTGAAACAATGTAAACCGTTTATTATGTTTTATGTTTGCAATTCATGGCATAATGACAATAAAATCATTCTTCTAGAGACAGGAGGAATGTTTAATAATTGCCAAATGTTGCTTCAATAAAAGCTTACATTATAATTGCGAAGAAGATAGTAATTTCTTGATGATTTGGGTATATCTATTCTTTTAATGTTTTAATGTATTGCGTGATTGATCTACAATAAAAAATCATACTTAGAATGAATATTCAAATAATTGGCGAAGACGATTCTGTGAAATGAGACTGTAGCAGATTACAAATAAAAACTAGATAGTAAACCTTGGGGATTCTTCCTCTGGTGCGGCTGTTTACTAAGAAGAAACTTGTACAATCTAGTGGCATACAACTACTTAATAAGAAAGAAAAAATTACAATCCTCTCTGAACTTCATTTTGAAATAGTTTGTTCTTTACCAACTCTATTAAATTTGAAATATCTCAGGAAATTTTCAGAACCAACCTCGTATACAGAAGCAGTAGCTCTTTTCGCGTCCGCATTTTGTTATTCAATGTTTCCTGTACTCCACGGGGGGTGTCTAACTACCCAGAGGGGGTGAACTGGGGTGACGAGTTGTATAGGAACAGAGGATTTATCTTGTTATTGAAGGGTGTTGAGAAGCCGGCGTGTAGTATTAGAAAAGCGGTTCGCGGAATCCCGCTATCGATAAAAGATAAAGTTTCGTGAAAGAAGAGTAAGAATAGGAAACTGCACATTTTTTAATCAAGATACTTGTATATAGGTTTATTGCAATCATATTATGAACTCAATACCTAATACCTATACTACCCTTCAAAATTGTCAGATGTTAAATAGAGAAATCACTTCATGATAATTAAAAGTCACTTCTGTTAAAATGAAAATAATTTACTAGTCTTTTGGCCACCTCTGTAACCTTCATAATAGCACAAAATATTTGAATTGAAATTAATTTGTAATAATTGATATCGATTGATATCTGCCTGAAGTAGCAGTTTTTGTTTTTTGAGCAGTAACTTCGAAACTAAGTTGGTATGGTTATCTCGTTATTTATATCCAAAATTCGAACCAGTGTCGTTTGGGAAAGAAAAGAAACATCCTATAATTGTTACTGAACGATGATAAATATACTCTACATCACGTACTTTCATAACATGTACTGCTGTATAATACATGTACTGCAATATTTTCAATTAAAATATATAGTTATTAAAGAACAATGCCCGACTGTGCGCACTCCCCCCTCCCTTTCCGCCTCATCCGTCTCTCGCATTCTCCCCCCGGTCGAACAATGAAAGCCACATACATGTAGGTCTTAATTTTTTTAGATTAGAAGGTACAGGTAAAGGTAATTTGTTTGACCGTTTTATACACAAACAGTATTTACAGCAAGTCAAGAAATACAACAAAACTGAATATAGATAATATTACAAACATGAGTAAAAGACTGACACTTAAAATTCACAAACGATAACAAAGAAAGTATACCACATCTTCAACCAAAACGGCTGAAGTATTCTTCGCAACTATAGAAGCTGTTTATTAAAAATAATTGTTTCAGCGACATTTTAAATGTTGTGGCTTCCATATTCTTGAAACTGTCCGGCAGTGCATTGAAGAGCTTTAAGTTAAGGCTATTTTTATGTGATTTGCTCAAACGATAACGCGGTAATCTCAGGTGATGACAATTTCTGGTACCGAAAATGTGCAAGTCTGACTGTATCGTAAGATCCGCCAAATTGTTACGTATTTCTAGGAGAGTCATATACATGTAAACAGATGGCAGTGGCATAATTTGTAATTCAGAAAATGAAGGCCTGAAGACTCTCTGAAGCTTAAGCCCATTATAATTCTGATGGCTTTTTTCTGCATTTTTAACACCCTTGTAGCTTCACTTGAGGCACCCCAGATAGTAATGTCATATTGCATTTTAGACTGGAAGAGCATAATAAACAGTTTTCTGAAGATGTACATCAAGATTTTGTTTCAATTTTCTGAGGATGAATAGTACAGATGAGACTTTATTGCACAAAATGTCCACATGGATCGACCAATTTAACCTATTGTCAATTGTTATATCAAGTAAAGTGACACCTTTCGTTCCAGAAAGAGATGGTTTTGATGAGATTACAAGTTTTTGTGTTTTGTCACGATTCAAGAGAAGTCTGTTATCAGCGAACCTCCTCCTCCTCATCAGATAATTGTGCTAGGTTGTCTACATCGGGACTTCTAACTATAACAGTGGTGTGATTACCTTATGGTTTGTTAGATTCCGAATAAGATAGGGTAATGTCTTACCTTGGGGTCTGTGAGCCACATTATTTAGTACATACAGTATCATGGTCCGAAGACCTCATTTAGGATTCGTCAACACTCTGTGTTCTTTAAGAGTTTGGATTGGAATCAGTGTCAATTGGGAAGCTCATTCACAAAAAATCTGTTTCCTATCACATGTTCAAAATAAACTGTTTGTCAAATTTTATACTTTCTTATAGGTCGCAGTACCAAAACATCAGCGAAATTTTATGTTGCTTGTCTTATAAACAAATAAGGTGATACCAGGTACTCAGCGTCGCATTTTTTATTAGCAGCGGATATCAACGTTGATATCAATGGCGCCCTGAAGAAATATATGGAGCACCTTATGATGGCTTCGCTTCTACGCTCCGTACTTCGGCCCTGAGGCTCTGTTTCTTTGCGGTTGAATTTTGCTCGCCAGTGTGGCTAAACATCCCACATACTCATGAATTTGTGGTTCTTGGTTCTAGAACCACAAATTCATTGGACGATGGCCGCGAAAGCCTTACACAGTATATCCCACATACTAGACTGATAGATGCCCAGTTGAACTCTTATATATGAGAAGTATTACGGGATACATCAAATCATCCCCAACTTACTGGCTACCAACACTCAGTCAAATAGCTCTACCACCCATCCGTCGAGAAAATGTCCTTCTGAAAGACTATAACAAAATCAAAACAAATCCCTCACTGCCAATCCACGAAGATATACCTGATCTCTCCTTGCGCAGATTACCGTCCAGAAAACCACCAATTATGATACAACATCTTTCCAACTTGAGTCTGATGGTTTTAATCCTGTAGTTCAATGGGCAGAAATTTGAGCGACCCAAAGACCAGACGAAGTGAACAGTATTCTAACTGTTGGTCAAGAGCCCCCTGGCTTTGAGCTCCACCGAAAGGAATAAACGAATGAACAGAATTAACACGTCGTATGGAGTATGCGCTGATTCGCTGTTAGAATGGAAGAAGCACGAATCCTCACGATGCGACTGTGGAGCGGAGCGCCAAACTGTCAGGCATAAAGTACAAGAATGTGGCCTTAGAGCATATCCAGGCAACGACAAGGACTTCCTCCAAGCCAGGCCATCAGCCATATATTGACTTATAACCTAGTTACTGTTAGGTCGCAATTTTTATATAGGCAAAGCTACTTACCACGTCTACCAATGGGCTTCAGGTATTTTGAATTTTCTGAAATCCACACCCTACGGGCGGAAAAAGTAAACGAGCCAGTTATGTCAAGCATACCCCTTAAAATAATCATTTATAAAAGCTTACCTCGTCAAAACTGTAAGGTTTTTAACACCTTAGATGATTCGTACAATAATATTATACTTTAAACATCTTAGAGGTTTGGGAGAAGATACGCCCTTCAAACATCTTTACGGGCAAATAACTGAGACAAAGCCTAAAATAACTGTGCAGATGCCAATTATCATGTCTTTATGTAGTCTAGATTCGTGAGCTAGGTGCGTCGAGAAAACTGCATAGCAGTAAATAAGCCATTCCGCCCTTGCTTGCAGTTGTTGTTTACTGTATTGGTCAATCGACATGTGACAAAGCAATAATCAGCGCAGACAATGGTCAAACGACTATAGAACCGAATCCTGTAGTAATCATTTGGTAGTAGGCAGTAGGCGGGAGTTATAGGTTTGTTTGTCACCATTGACAATAATTTTAAAGGTATGGAAGATACGATATCAGTTCTCTCTTTATATATAAGTTACGTAGAGAAGGGCGTAGCCGAGGGGGACTGTTTGGGGGGGACAAAACCCTCCCCAAGAAGACATCTTGACAACTGAAGTCACATTATATAGAAGAAAAACATTACTAATATCTTGACTAGAAGTGCTGGTTAAAGCACAAAATATAAAAAACTTAATTAGTCCCAGCCCGTAGAAGAGAATAATAATTATTGAGGTCTTGGGGATTTGACTTAGTAGAACCTGTTAGAAAACGCCCTTCGTATCTGTCATTGGTAGACTCGTTGGTAGACTTTAAGCCTGAAGTCTTGTGATACTTGTGAAAACAGTGTAATATAGTAGAACTCACTATTGTTTATATGGGTCTATTTAGCACCCTCAACTTATATTTGTTCATAGACGTCGACAGAAATTATCCACGAGGGAGGGGTTTCAGATTGCAAAGTTGGGACTGGGTCCTTAATAGATTTCAACAGCAAAAAAATGGAACCACAAGTTGATTGACTCAGTACTTCCCACACATAACGGTGATATCATTTTATTTTTCCCCATAGCATGAAGATATAGTCTGAGGTTCGCTAAAAAAATATCCAACACAAACACTCTCGCAAATAGTTTCTTGCATCTGTGTAGGAACTAAAATCACACAATGTTTATTCTGAAAACTCAACTGCATGAAACGTAATGATCAGGAACCCCCAAAATCGTCTGAAACGAGGTTTGAGTTATTTTTATAATATTAGGTTTTTTATTATTCCTTCGCCGCCACTGACACGACTTTCAAAAGGCATACGCATTTTCATTCCCCGCCACGGTATTAATACTGTGTCGCATTTTCATTACAATTAATTCCAAGTAACACAATACAAAACGAACTAAAGCAATACTATGTATACATCAGATAATTCCCTTGGTTTCTGCAATAGGCAAGGCAATGTTCGGATGGACCTAAAAAAATGTATTATGCCGCTAGGTCCTTCTTTCGCGGGACAATCGAGAGTTTTTATGAATATAAAAACTTTTTAAGTTTCACAACCCACCACCCCCAACCACCCTCACCTAAAGAAAAGTAGAAAATGATTAGGAACCCCTAAAACGCCTAAAAAGGAAGTTTGAGCTATTTCTAAATTATTTGCTTTTTCCTTGTTGCAGCGCCTCCACTGAAACGATTTCTGAAAACCATACGCGCTTACGTCCTCGCCACGGTAATAATACTGCGTCAAAATTGAATTGAGATCAATTCATTCATTTCCCCGTTACTCAGTAAAGAACGATCTGGAGCAATATTCTGATGTATATGTTAAGAGCAAACACCGATTTCGGCCAATGGACGGAAAATATCGCCAAAACGCGTTTTGGCTGCTACCATTTTGCCAATGTCCGAATTATCGCTTTCCGATTGTTTAATGTAGCTCAGAACGTGTTTTGGGCGACTACGATTGCCAAAACGCGTCCCGTTCTACTGCGATTGCCATAACGCGTGGTGGATTTTGTGAGTGTCTTAGCTTGTAAACGATACCTCTGGAGCTAATGTATTCATTTAGTATTTGATTTTTGTGCAGGTCAGCTAGAGAGTGCCATGGAAGACCTAAGGTTATGTTTTAATGACTAACAGCAAAGAATCATAAGTAGTAGCAATGATCGTAGCAATATTTGTACAAGAGAAAGATACGACCACACACACAGAGGTAAAGGCGGCAAAAGCTTGTAAAAGTAACGGTGACACAATATCTTCGAAACAAAGACGACGATTGAAAAGATATGGTATTTTAAAAATTGGCTCTATCGAGAAGCTAATTGAAAGAAGGACAGACGAAACAGCCGAACTGCGTTATTTTTGCATGACCCACGGGTTATTTGACATTATTCATTCCGCTCATGTGGGAGCTGGACATAAGATTGAGATTCTTTAAGTTTTTTTTTCACGGACCTAAGATCTACAGGTGCTTTTATTCATTTTGTTATGGATTCTAAGCTCAGAGGAAATATTGAAACACAATACGGCAAATAATTGAGATTTATTTATTCGTAGTAGAATATAGAACGTGTTCTGACAATCGTAGTTGGCCCAAAACGCGTTCTGGGCTACACTGAACAGCCAGAAAGCGATAATTCGGACATTGGCAAAACGACAGCAGCCAAAACACGTCTTGACCATATTTTCCGTCCACTGGCCGGAATCGGTGTTTGCTCCTAACATAAATACATCAGAAAACTCCATTGGTTTCTGAAATATCCAAGGCAAAGTTCGGATGGCCCTAAAAAGAGGTATTATGCCGCTAGGTCTTTCTTTTACAGGCCAATGGACAGCCTATTATGAATATAGCAGTTTTTTGAGTTTTACAACCCCAACCATCCCAGTTTCACTAAGTTTGAAGAATTTTTGAATTTTTTTATTTTGCTAATTAGTCCTTTGGTTTCTGTAATAGCCAAGGCAATGTTCGGATGGACCTAAAAAAATAAAGTCAATTTGATTGATTCAGTACTTTCCACACATTGCGGTGGCATACGCTTTTTCCATTCTCACCAAGGTAATAATACTGTGTGCAAATGTCATTAACATCAATTCAATAGTTTCTACGTACACAATGCACAATGATCTAAAAATCAATACTCGTATGTATCTATACATCAGAAAATTCCAAGTCCCTTGGTTTTTGTAATAGGCAAGGCAAAATTCGGATGGACCTAAAAAAAAGTAGGAAATGATCAGGAATCTCTAAAACATCTAGAAAACGAAGTTTGAGCTGTTAGTTTTTCCTTTGTTACTGTGCCGCCACTGAAAACCATACGCGCTCTCCATCATCGCCACGGTAATAATACTGCGTAAATATTCTATTACAATCAATTCAATAATTTCCAAAATACACAATACTGAACAATCTAAATCAATACTCGTATGCACAGCGTGACAAGTGTAACAAGAGCCGTGAAAAATATGAAATAGACAAGGATAGCAAGAGACGAGAGGATATGAAATAACGTGTGCGTGTGAGACAGCGGCGAAATTACTACACTTGTCAGGCTGTATACCTACACAGAAAATTCCAAGTCTCTTTGTTTCTATAAAAGGCAAGGCGATGTTCGGATGGACCTAAAAAAGTGTATTATGCCGCTCAGTCTTTCTCAGTCAATGAAAATAGCCTATTATGAATATAACAATTTTTTAGTTTTACAACCCCCCACCCCCAACCACCTCAATTTCACCCCCACCAAAAAAAGTAGAAAAAGATCAGGAACCCCCAAAATGCATAAAAACGAGGTTTCAGGCATATTTATTTATATTTTATTGTTGGTAAAGCTGGTAAAACTCTACTAAGGGCCGGTTTCTCAATATCCAGTTAAAAGTGTCAGATAGGTAGCTGCCAGTTAGCGTTTCCATGGATACAACTGTCAGATAAGATTTACGTCAATTCGTAAGTTTAACCTTCAATTGTTTCAACAATTTATCTAACAGTTGCCCGTTAACTTCCAGATAAATATTTAACTGGACATTGAGAAACCGGCCCTAAAAGTGTTCCATTCTCTCAACGGTCCGCACTTAAGGACGCGACTGTACACGAATTACGCCCACCGCGGTGATCAATGTAATAACAGCCGTAATGACTGATTAACCAGATATTCCGTTTAATGAACGGCCATATTTCACGGGGACACATCGTACCACCCTGTAAGCAGCAGCGCAGTCACAGAGAGAGTCAGGTCGCGCGCGCGAGCCGCCTCTCGAATTTTGACACCACCATTAGTTACCGTAACGTATGGCTGAGACGAATTATAAATAGTCGACTCGGAAGATCGAAAAAATGAGATAAAATTACGAAAACTTTAGATACAAGATATATGGAGTTGTCTCCTCAAAGAAAAAGCGAATAAAACTGCACAGTGGCGTGGTTATGCGGGGTAGAAAATAGGTTGGCCAAATATGGCATACCACATACTATCTAAAACAAACGTTGTCTGTCAAATAATAATAATAATAATAAGCGTCTTTATTAGGGCAAAATTTAGCCACAGGCTTACAAAAGTACTAAACTGTGACAAGTAAAAGTAATATGCAAATTTAACAATAAATGTAACTTTTTTAATTTAAGGTTCAAGAAGTACCTACTAAGTAAAAATCTTAGTCTAAGATCGCACTGCTTGATCCTGGAGGTATCTGTTTTTTGATCAAAATAATTTTAAATGAATCTTGAGAAAGTATATAATTTTAAAAATTACCAATTACCTGTAATTAATTTTAGTGCAATTAATTCGCTACCTAATATAACTTGCAACTGTATTTTTTTAGTCAATTTTAGGTACATTTTAATCATGGAAACCTCTGTTGCGGCCATTTTCCAACTAGCACCCATGCATTTTTGTAATTAATATGGTTGATTAATAAATAAAAAAAAACAGGTAAGTGCAGATAATTCATTTACAGTAGAACCCCTCTAATCCGTCGCCTTCGGGACTAGGGGTATGGTCGGAACGCAAAAAAGGTCGGATTATCAAAATAGCCTTTATTTATTGTATGAACATGTTTTGCATTGCAATAAGTGATGTACGAAGTTTCTAAACATTGTTTAAAAGCAATAAATGAATTTAGTTTAGTAGTTTAGTAAAAAAATAAGAAAATCAGTCATAGATTTTTGTTTAAAACACGAAATTCTAGAGATAGCTGCAGTGTCTCTCCATTCCTAGATCCACAAAATGTCACTGAAGCAAGGTCGGACTAACCGGAGCGTCGGACCAGCGAAGGGCGGATTAGAGGGGTTCTACTGTATGTACAAAAATGATGTAGTGTAGCTTCACAGTTTTTTTCAATAGTCAGCCAAACAATTTTCCTAATTTTAGCAGAGATGTGAACGTACTTCCTCACACTACCTACAAACAAATCTGCAACGAGAGTTTTGGACTTTTTGTAGATTAAACTTGGTTATACTGTCTAGACAATACTGACCTTACGTCCTTACTTCAAATGGTAGTTAACATACAGTTCACTAATCTAAAGTTGTATATAATAATAAACCGTATTTATTTTCTGAGATGTAAAATACAAATAATAGAACTTAAACTGGTGACGAAGTCTAGCTAACAGCTATACCACTCAATGACCATGGGCAGTGCAAAAAAAATGATAACAGGGGTATAAAAGGTAAAGGATAACAGTAAAAAGTATGAAAGAATTTACTTGAGTAAATTCAAATGGCGCTCTCACTGTGAACCGGAAGCGATATCGACAAAACCGGAAATTTCCCGAACTAGTTTTTTCATGCCGATTCCGAATCTGTACTTAGTTTTTCTCTAGAACCTGTAGTTTTGGCGTCTTTTGTATACGGACAAACCAACAGACAGAGGCTCTGGTTAAGCTCTCTTCAGTGAGAGCTAAAAAACCATAATAAGAACCTAAAATAAACTGTATGTTGATTAATTCAAGAATTATACAATAATCATGATTATAACAATGTTAGAAGAAAAAATGCGGCAATATCTCACTAACTCGAAAGGACGTGTAGTTTTACTTTATATTTGAATTTATTGATATTATAAACTTTAAATTCATAATTTTGCAAATTATATATATAAACGTATTGCTTTGCATATGAGGGATCCTTACAAAAGTTAGATTGTATGGTAGGGCACGCAATAACGTTTCTGAATCTAATATGAACTTTAAGCCAAGGTTTTAGACCATGGAATAGGCATGAGTGGTGTTTTTGCATTCACAACACTTTTGTAACCATCATACATTAGGTACTATTAAGCTCCTATATTATTATTCTATTTTCTACAAGGTCTTAGGGTAATTTGATTTTTTCTCTAAAAAAAAAAATAATAATAATAAGACTATTTGTATATGGAAGATCCCGTACATTTTCAAAGTTTACGGAATACATATAAGTTGGATCACTCCGCAAAAATATCAAAACAGCCTGCCCCTTGCCCCGTCTCCCCGGTCCACCGGTAGCAGTGTACCGACGTCAGCCGGGAGATACGGGGCGGCGCAAAGTAGTGGTTGAACGTGTGTAACGCGAAGTGTATACAGTGTCTCAAAAATATCGGATTTTGTTATCTCGGATTTGTTTGCAGGAAAATGGATAATATTTTCAGAAGTTTGATTTTATCAATTAAATTTATTAACGGATGGAAAATGACAATCATATCCATCCTTATTTTGTGGTAAACCTTGAAATATAAAGGATATAAATACATGTTTCACGACGATTAGGACACGCAATAGGTCGGAACTGGGCAGTAGTAGAGAATTATATATCCAATGAGGTATTTGTTTTTGGTCACGTGACGTCCGATTCAAAATTATTAATGGGACACCCTGTACATTTGTGCCTTTCTGTGTTCCACCAGATAAAACAATTCCAACAAACTAGCACACGTCTAAAGTGATTAATTCGAGGCCTACAGGCCTACAGGTACTTAAAGGATTGTATCACGCTAAAAGCGTATAGTGAGACAAAATATTCATTCGGTGGTCTTACCATACCACCTAGAGACATTCTGAATTATATTTTAGAGCTCGGAAATATTTTTATTGATAACTTTAACAATTTAGTTTCTACAGTAGCAATTGGAATGACACTGAAAAGCAAAATGTCAATAATATTTATTCACATCCATGTAAAGCATTTCCACATCATTATCTTTTAAAATTGTACATGCGAGTTCCTATATATTATACCATAAATTTTATAAGCTGTGGTCTCAAAAATATGCCAAATAAACAAAACATTAAGGTAACAATAGTTCAGCACCTTTGAACCAATTTTTACGTATCTACGAAACAGCTACAATATGTGAAATCATTTGAGATTCATTAGTAATAGTTTTACTTTACTTTAGTTACCTAGTGTGTTAGCAAAATAAGCGTTATACTTGTATTTGTATGTCTAAATCGGCTGTCAATACATAGTCTTTCAATGACCCTCGTATATACGTAAAACCCTGGCGTTAGCAAGTCCCCGCTAAAAGACCCTCGTACTTGGGCAAAAACCAACGCAAAAACCAACTGGCGCGTGCGGCCGCGGCATCGCTTTGATGTGAGATCTTCAAAGTGCCGACGGAGAGTGATCCAACTTATATTTATTCCGTAAACTTTGACATTTTTCATATATTATGAAGGACAATTTTTTCCACTTCCTTATAAATGGATATATATTAACGAATTCGTGACGATAAAGTTTATTTCTCATGTACTACTAACCCACTGCTATCAATTAATAACTTTTATTGAAGTTCTTGGAAAAAAATACATAACTATAGTAAGAGTAATTTAGTAGTAATGTATTTACTCTTAAGATACAAAATTACCTAAAATTTCCATATTTACTTTCAAATCCGTGGTCACATCAGAAGTTTATAGGCGAGGGGGAGGGGGCGTATGCCCTCCCATTATAGCTCTACGGAAGCGCATTATATTTATATAAATACCCATAATAAGTTGGTTGGTTGGTATTTTTTGCTCTTCACAAAATTATAGCGCGTCCATGTGGCTCAATTTCCACCTCGTCATGAAATTCGAGCGCGGCAGCACTGGTCCGCCCCCCCCTCCTAGAGGAAGTCCTAAATCCACCCCTGCACATCAGCCAATTGCACTGACATATCTAAAAAGGATTTAATATCTAGTCCTGCCTATCATTAGGTACAGATTCAAGTTTTAGAGAATGCGCTTCCACACAGGTGTCCATTGCAAATGTGGTCGACGCGATTCCCGACGCATGTCCTTTCGGTTCATCATGCAAAGTATTGGAGCGCCACTAAAGGGTCGTTTGATGGTCGTCTCGAGACGTGCGGTTTCAATCTTGTCATTTTCAGTCGCGTACAATCAGAATGTAAATGTAGTTCGAGTGGTTCGTGCGTCTTGGGCATCTGAGGGCGGTAAATATTTGAACTTATACTGTCAAATCAGGTTTGATTTTATAATTATATGTAGTAATACGAGGATATTTCAAAGTTTTGGGATCCAGGAGTTCCACTTGTAATCATTATTCTAGGGTAAACTAAACTTATCAATTATCATTAATCCAACCGTGTGCGGCTATAATCACATCGACCACATCGCCGATAGACCCGTGTGCGGATGTCTTTATCAGGGTGTGCCACATGACTAGGTGAAACTTTGCCTACTATTAAACGTTAGGAACTTCGTAGCTGGAAACTTTTTACTAGAGAATTGTCATCTCAAACTACCTATATTACAAAAAAAGAATGCTATCAATTGCAATTGGTATCAGCAAAACTCGTTCCATGGCTTTGAATTTGGATTTGATAAATTTTGGTTTCCGACTTTACACCCGATAATCGACACCACTGTCCATGAATAACGCCTAAATCCTGTTTTAACATCGCGGTTGGCATTCTCTTGGATGAAATGTGCGGTGATAGGTCAGTTACCGTCGTTGTTCATTTGTTTTTAACGAGAATTGGTAATAATTAGCTGGAATGTGACATTTGAATTAAGAACGACTTGTATGTTTATGACAGCTCAGGTGTAAAACATATGCCAGCAAGGTGAGGGTCTGTTAAAATCGATTAGATTGGTCGTCGAGCTGATACTACTATTAAAAAATAAAAAAATGCAGGTTTTCCCGTATAGTGTGCAGTGGAATTTTGCTCTTTACGTTATTAATTACGGGAAAATTTGATATGATCGATATTTTAATACCAATGCATATTATATTTTCTAGTTAATTTATTCATATGCATGATAAGGAACTAAATATTCTATAAAAATAATAAACGCTCGATAAAAATAGTGAGTGCCCGATATTAAATTTATCCGTTTGTTAAAATAATAAATATTATAAAAATAATAGATGGGTGACAAATAAAACAATTTTTACATGCCGAATTCATATATGTATGCGTCCTGGAATTATTAAATATTAGATAAAGATAGTACAGGCTCAATAAATTTAACGAACGCTCAGTATCAAAGGCTTGATTCATTTAGGGATCGCTCAGTATCAAACTCAAATGCTCATTGAATTTATAAATATTCGTTACCAGATAATGAATGCTGGATAAATGTAGTTTCAACATTTAATGGAAAAGTTCAAAGCTTATAAATAGTAGGTAAATAGTTGCTGGCGTCTCCCTCCTTAGAAGCTAGTTTTTTTCTGCATGCCTCAACTGGACGATGCGAAACGCCCAGGGCCCTCCAAACCGTCCAAAAACAAAGTTTGAGCTGTTTTTATATTTTTGGTTTTTTGATAACAAATTGTTCAGTTTTACAACCCCCCAACCAGCCCAATTTCAAAGAAAATGATCAGGAACCCATAAAGCGTCTAAAAACAAAGTTTGAGCTATTTTTATATTTTTAGTTTTTTTATTATTTCTGTGCCTCCACTGACACAATTTTTCCAAAACATACGCGTTTTCCATCTTCGTCGCGGTAGGAATACTGTGTCAAAATTTCATTAAAATCAATTCAATAATGAATTTGTGGTTCTTGGGTTTTTAGGCCGGCGTCGTTTAGCGTTAAAGCTTGACGTTTCGCCACCACGAGTGGATGGCATCTTCAGAAGCTATTTCACTTCGGCGACTTCCAAAATACTGAATAGCTTCTGAAGATGCCATCCACTCGTGGTGGCGAAACGTCAAGCTTTAACGCTAAACGACGCCGGCCTAAAAGCCCAAGAACCACAAATTCATTGGACGATGGCCGCGAAAGCCTTACACAGTACAATTCAATAATTTTCGCGTTATGCAATATAGAACGATTTAAAATAACACTCGTGTGTATGTATCACAAATTTTAAGTTCTTTGGTTTCTAGAATAAGCAAGGCAATGCTCGGATGGACCTATAAAAGTGTATCTGCCGCTATGTTTTTCATTCTCAGGTCAATGGACAGCCCCATTATGAAAACAACAAATTTTGCAGTTTTACAACCCCCCCAAATTCATCCCCACTCAAAAAAAGCTAGAAAATAATCAGGGACCCCTAAAACGCCTAAAAACGAAGTTTGGGGAATATTTGAAAGTTTTCGCTTTTTTGCTAATTATTCCGCCCCTGTAGAACGATTTCCAAAATTATATGAACATTACCTACTACGACCCCACATCATATCGCTACCCAAATTTCATGGCAATACATGTAGCGGTTACTGAGATTACGATGTTAGAAGAACGCCAACAGACGACAGACAGACAGACTGATGGAGATGGATTTTCGTTACCTGGAAATCATAAAACGCCCAAGAAGCGTATCACCTCAAAATCGAAAATTTTCGTGATTACAATACACTCCTCACCTGTCGGTGTGGGAAGTAAAAAAGTAGAAAACGTTCAGGAACCCCTAAAACGCATAATAACGAAGTTTGAGCTGTTTTTTGTTTTTTCGTTATTACTGCGCCGCCACTGGCACGAATTCTAATGACAATACGTGTTTTCCATCTCCGTTACGGTAATAATGTCAAAATTTCATTAAAATCAATTTGAAAATTTCCCCGTTACACAATACAGAACGAAAGTATAGATACATCAGGAAATTCACAGTTCAATTGAAAACCTATTATAAATATAACAAATTTTTCAGTTTTACAAACCCCCATCCCCCATGCAACCAAGTTCTTAAACAAAAACGTCAAAAAAATTTGGTTGATCTCGGTCTTCCACAACAACAGGTCAGCACAAACAACACACATTATGGGTGTAAAATACAACGATGTTTACATATCACTTCTCCCGAACATTAGTGTTGTTTTTACTAGCAAACCTCAACGTTGTGAGTATATTAATAAACTTAATTATAATATTTAAACACAATGCTTTTTCTTCTAACTATTGTAGAAAGCTCTGAAGATGGCAATAAACATTGTCGAAAGCTTGACAGAACACCAGAGTCTCATTTCAAAATTTTGGCTACTATATCCCAAGATTTTGTCATCTTAACTAGTTTCTTGGCCATAATACTATAGACCTTTAGCCGCCCCGAAACTAAATCCTGGATACGTGCCTGATTTACTAGAATACTCAGCTAAAGGTGCATTATTGCCTTGAGGTATCTATATCATGTATGTATATTATGTATTATGTAGAAATATCAGAGAAGCAGGGCTATAGGGGAAATTAGGCGCCAGATTTATTGCGAGAGCCGAACTGATTAATTAAGGAAAATAAGCACAGTTTATCTAAATGATTGATGGAATTCTATGATGGTCGGACACTAACTACAAACCAATAAATAATTCAAACTTCTCACTCTTGTCAGCATTTTAATCGGCAGCATGATTTGTACAAGTTTCTCATTATGCAGATTGAGTAGCGTAAATAATAAACAGACGCAGACTACGCACAGTGCCTGCCTATTCGATGGTAGCGACCAGTGGAATCACATTAAAATTTCTCACCATCAAGCCCGTTCGAGCGAAAACATCAAAGACGCATGAATGCGCATATTATGAGCAAGAAGCAGCTGCTGATAATGCGTAATTAAATTCCATTCTACAGTTTAAAAGATGCATTTTGAGCGATGCGATTGATTACTTGTTCAAGCTGGAGCCGAGCAATTCTGTATTCTGTAATGGGAGGATAGGAATCTGCTAATTTCGCACCACTTAAGCCCCATTGGGCCCCTTGTACGTCCTCCGAAGGATCCGTCAAAACTGAATGTCCAACCATCCCAACCTGATGAGAATGGTGATGATGCAGTTCAGTGGTATTCAGCTTAGCAATTGAAGGCTAGCGGTCCGCCAGAATGGATTCTCACATTGGTAAGATAGCTGCTCAATTGCCTCATCTTCCTGTTCAAATCCGCTGCTTGTATCGCTTAACCTTACTGTAGAGGTGTTTTTCTAGAAGACAGAGTCCAGTAACAGCACCAGTCGTAATGCCTGGGCATGGCCAAGCTGTATTTAACTACCACCTGAATAGGACATATAAGAAGTTTTTTGGTAGTTGAGCAGCCAGAAGTTTCATCCCAGGCAGTCAAGCTTTGTGGATTCACTCCCTTTACAGAGTTGATTTCAATCTAGGAATTTGTTACTACGTTCTCTGACGGTCAAACGATGCCTTCAAAGTAAAACAGCAAATTTTTTTTAAACTGATAGGTGTTTCAAAAGGTCTGTTTCGGACTTCTCCATTGTCTTTTACAATTTTTGACTACAAGTTTCGATTGATCTGCTATCTCCAATCGTCTTCAAGTGAACCGTCGAAAATGTTCCTTCCATTGCTATTTATTCTCCTCTAGGTGTCGTGTCGTTGAAGAGGCACTGGGATAATCCATCCAAGAAGTTGCAAGAACACCCAACAATGAGAAAGAACGAATTTTCCAGTGAGTGGAGTAATGAAGCTATCAGAATTCTCAAGTCTCAAGAGCAACTAATCTCAAGAGAGCGACACATTTTTCATGCAAGAAGAAGGATTACCCATGGGATCACAGCTATTTAAAGACATTGCCAACCTTTACATGGATTGGTTCGAATCAACTGCGATTGAAAGCGCAAATATCAAAACAAAGATATGGCTTCGCTATGTTGATGATACGTTCATAACCTGGAACCGTGGCGACGAACAAGTGGAAACGTTCTTTTCGCATCTCAACAACATGAAGCCATCCATAAAGTTGACAAAGAAGGAAGAGTATAATAACAACCATGTTTTTTTGGATGTTCTGGTAATGAGAAGAAATAGAAACCAAAGTGTATAAAAAATCAACACACACGGGACAGTACCTACATTGTGCATCAAACCATCCATCAACGAAGAAAAGATTTATTCGAGCCTTGGTCGATCGTGCCAAGAACATTTGTCATACACAACAGAGGCTGGGAGAAGAACTACGTCACATTAAAGAAGATCTGTCAAAGAACGCATATCCCAAGAAGCTAGTCGAAGCAACAATACAAGGGAATGGTACTATGAGGTCTAGGTTCTGAAGAATACAGGCATGCCGAACCTGGTTGTTATTTTTTCAGGATTAGGTCAGCATTAAAACAAAAACTTCTTATCATTCTTTATGCATGCGACGAATAGCAAGAAGTTTTTTCAATGCTGACCTAATTCTAAAAAAGAATACAGGCATGTAATCAGTATACCACACGTGAAATGATTATCAGATGCAGTCAGAGGAATAAGGCCAGAATATAAAGTTCAAACACGATTCCCCAGAAGCACCACTCTCCGAAGTCTACTAACAAAAACAAAACCCAAGAGTGAGCATCAAGAAACAAAAAACTGCATCTACGAAGTGGCGTGTGAATGTGGCAAAGTATATATAGGAGAAAAGAAAAGACCTCTAGGAGCTAGAATTAAGGAGCACTGACTCAATACCCAGTGAGCAGAGCCAAGAAAGTCCGGAAATAGATCACGATTAGACCAAGGTTCAAATTCGTAGTTTATTTCTTAGAACCATTATCCTCCTTGTGTAGTACAGAAAATTGATCCTACACCGTGTCCTGGCTCCTAAACGTGTTGGTTAAGGGCTAATTTGGAAGTTTTCCATTAGTTATAACTAGAACTTTTATTTTTTATGATTCTATATTGGAGAGACCTATAGTAGACTCACAAATGTAGCATTTGCCAAATATGCAGTCTCTTTTCCATAGCGATATACAAAATAGATTTTTGGGTTTCCATTTATTAAACGAAAAAAAAAACAGACTACAACAAACTGTACTGTACTGAGGGCAGTTCCCCTTTAAAAGGCCACTGTGGATTCCTACAAAGTTCATAAACTTTGTCTAGTTAATTTTTGAATTTAAAATATTGCCAAGTTATAATTTATTATTCTAAAAAAGTTTTGCTATAAAAGTAGCTTGTATGTTTCATTTGAAACAAAAAATATTTCCGGTTAGGTATTGCGATTTTTTTATAACCGTTATTTATTTCAAACCAACTCAGTCAAAGACTTTTTGAGTTAGCATTAGCAAGCAATAAAGCAGAGTAAATAAGAAAAAACATTTGTCTCTAAAATTGTATTTTAATTACAAATTTAACAAACAACAGTTATCTGTTTCACCTACATGCGTGGATTGCATCATTAAACTTGATAGTCATCGAACAGATAACATCTTAACATCTTATGAGGGTGCCAATCACGGCTAAACACCATGCATCGACTTCGACCGAATAGCCTAAAAATCACAAAGTTCATTGGACACTGGCCGCGAATGCCTCAACGTTTGTGGCATTTAAAATTTTGGAACGTATTCATTCTTTTAGGAGTCAAAGAGGTTATCATAATCCTGTTAGGTGAAACACGTTCTTTGATAGGTAATTTGTTGTGATAATTTATTTTACGCCAGCCGGAGACTTCAGAAAAGAAGAGCACATTGCGTTGAAAGAGTCTTTTCTTCAATGTATACTCATCATACGGTGTAGTACCAGTACCACCTAGTGGCAGTGAAACTTTATCGTACAGGCACGGTACCCGACACACAAATGATTTTTATACGCATCCCGCATATCTCTCAAAATCTCCATTATTCTTTTCGCCACAGTGGGTGGTTCCTCATTTTATCGCCTTCATAGGAATTATTGTAATAATAAGGGTACTTTATTGCTCATTTGAGCTAAATTGAAAGGTTATAAATGAGCCTGGGTGTTCGTGTATTAATGATTGCTTTTATTGCTTCAATAACTAATAGTAACTTTGATTGTTAGTAAGATTCGGGGTGTCTTAAAATTCTCCATGTGTGGGCATTCCTTACTAGTACTAAAAGTAGCATGACAAATTACTGAACTGTTTAAGAGGATACTCATTCTATAATGAAGTTAGAAGCGATGAAGTTGTTTGTAAATAGTCTGTATCCTGAAATTTCCTTGACATGGGAAACATGACAGGCTTTCGAACCTCAGATATAAGTAAGATAATTTTTTGCGACCTATAAATACATTTGCTGAGCAGGTATTCGGCCTTACAATTTATCTGTTGAAATTTTCATATTATTTATATATCTAACTGTTTAAAACACTTGAGGTTTACCAACTATTGATGGCTTAACGCTGAAGATGAATTGGAACGGAGTAAGAAACTAATAACTAAATCACATTGTTACATATGGCACTTTGTTATTAAATAAGTCAAAAGAATTCCAAATCTACATCGAATATTGTAAAAGGTAGGTATAATTGTCATTTAGTTCATGGGGTGAGAAGGCAGAAAATAAGATTATTCCCAGTAAAAAAATATGTTAACACATACCGAAATATCTTAACGAAAAAAAAAAACGATTTTTGGTATGTTTTTGACGTTTTATGACACCTTCATCACGAAAAACCTTGTAACTAATTTCCGTCGATCTGTCTGTCTATCTGTTTTTCTAGGGTCAGTCCGGCAATTCTTGAACAAATGACACGTACATGCCAGGGTATAATTTTCAACAAGTCTAACTTGGAAATAAGAAGCAACGCTGACTCCAAAAGTTTGGACATACGTGAACTGTGAACATAGACTGTGAATGTTGAATTATGATGAAAGTGCCTTGCACTAGAATCAGTTGCGTTCGAGGAATTACTGCATACAGCTTGAAAAAGTTGTGCAAATGTATTAGATGTTCCGATTCGAGATGACACAGGGCTCCATTCATATAGGTATCAGCAAATTGTAGGCGGGTCAGAGTAATATTATTTCAACCGATATATTATAGAACAGCACAAAAATACAAGTTTTGTATGACACAAAACAATATTTACAATGACGTAAAGAAGTAATACAAACAGGAAATGAATTTTGCGTCCCTAAAATTAAAAATAATCTGCCGTTTTTTGATATTGTTGGATGTGGTATAACCTATCCATGAATTCGTAAATAATATAAATTACAGCTAAATTTGCAGTGGCAAACACAAGTACACTACTTCTATCTGTCGATATGCATACAAAATTATTGGCAATTATTATTACAGTAGAAAGTAATTCTTATCCCAGTTTTTCTAGTAGAAAAGGTTTCGGAGTTTATTTTACTCCTTCTTCAGGGCTATAGCAACAAGGAATATCATATCCTTTTGGGTTAAAAAACAAAAAAACATTCCAGAAGATGGATAAAAACAATCACAACTGCTGTTTGTCAATACATCTGACCTTTGGTATCTGCTGCTGTATACTCTTTTTATCTTCTGGAATGTTTTTTCTTCTTTGATCCAAAAGGATATGTTATTCCTTGTTGCTATAGGGGTGTGCTCGATAGCCCTGAAGAAGGCGTAAAGTAAACGCCGAAACATCGGCTCTTTGGGTTAAAACCTCTTGCAGTAATCTATCTCAAAATCCGAAGATAGGCTATTATTGTTATGTTGTGATATACAGATGCATTCTATAGATACATCTATGATAGTTTTCTGCTTACCTATGTCAATGAAACAAAAAATTGATTTCTCTACAAGGGTACTATTTCTTTGAAGGCAGTCAGAGCATAGTCGACTAAGTTTGAACAGTGAATTTCACCAGAGCCAAACTTTTAAAGGCTGTTGTGGAGATTCCAAAAAATTAATTTTTTAAGTTGACGTTCAACTAGGCAAGGGTTAATTTCTAAACGACTATAAAAGTGGTGGTAGTTGTTACGTGGCACTGCAGGGTAATGAGAAGTTCTTCATAAGTACATTTTTAAAATTTTTTAAATCCGTTCTTTTGCACTCCATTTCAGACTATTTGGTTTTCCAAATTCGTATTCTCGTGCTAGCGCTTTCTGAAGTATGTGTGTTTAAAATAAAATGAGGGGAGGTAAGTCCGAAGATCGCCTTGCCATGCTGATGACGATCGACCCCCAAGAAGACGATTTCGCATCGAGAGGGGTCAAGAGCGACCGACCTGGGGCTTACTGATAGTGTGACGTTACCTTTAAACTTACAGTAATGATTCAAATAGCAAATTGAAGAAGAAAACTTGCGCTATGTCAACTCGGTGACCTTATTTTGATATCGTATTTGGTTCTTGAATTACAGACATTTCAAGGCTGTATGATTTAGCATTGAGAGTTTTTTGCACACTAAAAAACTTTTTTGAGAAATTCGCTAAGGTCTTAACTGTCACATTCTGAAATTTTATGTATGTAGTTTGGAAAACAAGTGACTTGTGCGGTCCCTACCACCATTAAAATCCATGCCATCAGACGGCCTGGTGGCAAAAAGTGGCAAAAAGTTATGGATTTTAGTGGAAGTACCAGATGAAATGGCCACAAAACGTATTATCACAGAATCAAAAAACTTAGCAATCACAACACTCTATCTGCCTACGATTTGAAAAGTAAAAGGGAATATTGGCGGCAGATCGTGGTTTTTTGGGCCCATAGGCTGATTGAATTTCTGGGGCCGTCAACCTCCCGAAATTCTAGTTTGTTTAGTTTTTTATATAGTCAAACCATTACTTATAAAACAAATAAAACGACGAAGTCTATTTAAACTAAAAAAATACATAGCAATAATATAAGGTACCTAGGTACCTTATTTAAAAAGCTGTTCCCTTTTCCTTCATCATTTATGAAACGATGTCGTGATGTGTTATACTCAAGTGACAAAATTGAAAGTTTATTCAGATATTACTCAGTCTCTCGTCTGTCATTATTGACCTATACTTATTGTTTATAAATACCATTTTCGAAAAGGACCTTTTGGCCTCCCAGCTCATTATGGATATGGTTAAGTAATTTTCAAGAATTGCATACAGATTTGGAAATATATAAATAAGGTTGCTTTCAAAAATGAGTGTTAACATTTCAGAAGCCGTAATATAATACTCATCTCGTTGAATCCATGCAATACTTGAATAATGTTGGTAATGAGTGCATTCACTTAACATTACTTCTCCGATATCGTTACAGATATTATACAAAAATAAAGTAGTTTTTGTAAAGGTCTGCTTTTTATTAATGTTTTTTTTTAATTTATGAATAGTGAAATTATTTTTAATCATCTTATTTTCTTATGCAAGCGAGCATTAGATCACCAGATCAGTATCGGCATGGTTCCGTTTCTCATTGAGGCCCAATCTCTCATTTGATTAGCTTGAAAATCATTTTTGAGCCATTCTGTGTGGAAGCTGTTGAAGGCTGCGAGTTAGTTTGCTTAAACAGACCACCCCTTAATTTAACAAGTTATTTTTTTGAACCGCTAAAAATCCAACTGTTCTTTTTTCGGTATGTGTCACTTCAGATACCTGTCCCAGCAGACTTGCATCTGTTGACGGGTTTTTTTAATGGTGATTGGACGTGACAGGTTGTCACATACGGTGGTACCACGGCCAGCGCAGGTAGAGCCCCCCTCGGAACGAAGAAAAAAGCATAATTTCGAGTAAAAAAACGGTTCGTTGAACAATTAAAAATCCGTAGTGCGACGGTGCCAGACGCGGAACCCGATAATCTTGATCGATCCGTCAAACCGAGGTCTGTCCGAACGGGTCGCGTGAAGAGGAGGACCTCCTGGTCCGCTCACTCGGCCCACCTACCCGAACAACAGAGACGGATTTACGTGCCGTGAAGTATGGTAACATCTCCGAGAACTAGATCAGGTCTGGCCCAGAAATGCTCTGCTGCCCTTCGAAAATTAGCACACCACAAGAATATAGCTTTGTGTTGGTTCCAGAACACATTGCATCCAAGTACCGGTTAATGAGAGGCCGGATCACTTGGTTAGAATAGAACAGAGGTGCTATTCTCGAGCACATTCGAAGCTTCGAGCGGTCGTATGTATTGTGGTATTCGTACGTAAACACACTGGCGGCTCGTGGGTTCCGAATGAGAGTGGGCACAAAAAACACATATAAGAAGCACTGTCCAACTGTTCAATTATATTCACTTTTCCCCAAACAAAAGGAAAAAAATTAAACAGCTTATGTTTCAATAATGGTAGTACTCGCCGCTTTTCCGTTTTCGATTCTGTCTCTGTTCACTTCTTTTTATTATTCATATTTTATACTTTAAGCTTTCTTTATATATTTTTGGTAAGGTTATCACCTCACGTCTGTTAGCTTATTGTGTTTTGTGTAATGTTGCTATTATGTAAACATCGATTACTCTTGTAGCTTTTGTGGTTGAGTGTAAGAGTAGCTGATTAGCTAAACTTCGCCACAATAAGCTCCGTACTCTGCTACACCATGTAATTGGTTACTAAAGTCGTATATTATTATTATTATTATTATAATCTTGAACATGCGTATCCTTCAAGCTGTGAATCCTGTATTTCTCGATTTGTATGAACAGAGAGGGTCAAAGAAAGGAGTAGTTGGCTGCAAGGAGAACCTGTTGATTAACCGATGTGTCACACAGGACTCACAACTGATGCCGCTCTGGAAGACCCGGTTCACTGTGACATCAGCTGAAACTCGGGTTCGGACAGAGTTGGTGTTATTCAAAAGAGGTGTCTTCCATTGAGACTCCTTGAGTCCCGTGCTCTTCTGAATCTCACTTTTGCCTCTGTCCAAAGCGCTGAGAAATACTAAAGGATACAGCTGTGGCACGCCCAATAACCGGAGGCACAAGAGGCACAAGGTCACCCATCTGTTTTATATGGATGACCTAAAACTTTATACCTCCGGTCAACGCGAACTACAACAATCGCTGATGGTGGTGCAGGATTACAGTCATACTATCGGAATGGAGTTCGGAACAGACAAATGTGCATTGGTTCGTCTCAAGAAAGGACGAAGCGGAGATGGTGGAGATGAGGAACAGCTCGTTGATGGGAGCATCTTGCGACAACTGCATGCCGGAAATACTTATACCTACCTTGTAGTGGCGCAGCGTCATGTCCAAGAGGCAGAATTGGTCAATGAGTATCTCCGCCGCAAGTATTTGCACCGACTCCGGCAGATCTGGTCGTCAGAACTGTCCGGCAAAAACAATGTCGCTGCCACAAACATGCTTGCGGTCCCATTGTTATTATCCACCTTTAGTGCTATATACTGGAAAGTGAACGAGCTGAAGGACGCGAAGACCCGCAAAATAATGAATATGGAGAGAAGTCTGCATCCTAAGTCCCCTGTCCCGCGAATATTCCTCCCGCGACACCTGGGAGGGCGTGGACTATTAAGTTTGGAGCGTCTGCACAACAGGGTAGTTTTGGCCACTGCCTGCTATGTAACAAACAGCACCGATCGGAATTTCTACCGTGATTTATTGAAAATAATAACGAAAACGTGTGGGGTGTTTGTAGTTAGTACTAACATCTTTTACCCTCTGTGATCAAAATTTCCTTTCTTTCCTGAGGTGAGACAAATTTATTCTATTCATTAGACAACGATAGAGTAAGGCTTCAACCCAACTTCAACCACTGGAAATTATTTTTATCTCATCTGAAAAGTTGAAAAAAAAAACAGATATAGGCATAGGGGCTTGATTTATGGAAGTACTCATTGCTCTCTCCGCAATGTGTTTTAAATCATTTAGCCCTTGTCTATTCAATGCACTGACATCTTTATTAAAAGTTAGGCACATAAAACGAAATAGTTCATTTGTTTGTAAACATCCGCACATCTACTCATATTTTTTTCATAAGTATTCGGGTTTTTTTTTGTAGTGAGGGGGTTAGTTGCCCTAATAGTTGCAACGCAGCCTTAAGGCTTATTGTGCACCCCCAGACAAAGGTATCAAACAGAGTCCCATCCTAAGTTGTCTGCAAACTTTGAGATGCATTGGACTATGCTCTTCTGTCTTATCTTCTGGTCTACATTCAGGTAGGAGCTCCTGCTTTCACTCAGCACAGGATAGTCGAAGATAACGTGCTAAGCTGTTTCCTCTGCCCACCGCCCTTCCTGCATAATGGGTTTGCCACTTCAATCCCCAGCTTTTGCAGCTGTGCACTGAACGTCCAATGGCCAGTTATAAATCCAGCCATCTTTCGTAGTTCCTTCCTGCTCAGTCTGAGAGCGCCTGCGGTATTGGAGCACGAGGGTCCCCTCAGCATCCTCTTAGACTGAACAATCCCCACCATTCTGCCCCAGCGCTTCTGGTGTTCATTTGACACCCAACTGGTAACAGCTGTCCGAACCATGTTGTATGATATACCACATGCTGGTTCTGGCCCGATGAGAGGGAGTTCAACGCCTTCCTTGACACACATGTCGGCCCTCTCATTACCGCGCACTCCTATGTGACTAAGCACCCAAGATAATGTTACCTTGTTGGTCTTCGCCAGTGTCTTTAGGGTATTTTGGCAATCCCACACTATTTTTGAAGTATAGCGGTTACTCGCCAAGGCCATCAGAGCCACTCGGCTGTCTGTGTTTACATGGACAGTCTTTTTGCAGTATCCTTTATCTATGCATATTCTGCCGTATTCCAAAATTGTGGCTATTTCTACCCGGAAAACGGTAGCCAGTTTACCTAGGCGGATGCTTCCGCCCAGGCCTACCACCGTACATGCCTCCTCCTGTGCCTGTTGAATTCTTGGTATTCGGGTTGAATACTCTAATATAAGTCCGGATTTTACTTGTAGAACCATAATTAATTTGAAGACCAGGACTAGGCCTTCCTTTTTTCTTAATTAAAAGTTTATCTTCAAAGGTTAGAGAATTTTTTGAAAAGTTTTGCACATAATTAACTTCTGCTGCGGATGAAGCTCCGGGATCAATGGTAATATAAAACAGTACATTAGATACTTTTTTTAAGTTCAAAAGTAAGAAGTATTATATAGCGAAAAACAATATAATGCTGTTTTTAACGGTATGGTTGGTAACCCTAGTTTGAGCGGATGGAGGAATAAAGTGATGTAGCATATAAGTTATATATGCGTAGTCGTATAACAATGCAAAAATATTAAATAATAAAGGAATAAGGCACTGAATGATTACTATATGTTGTCATTTTTCTGGGCGGTAGGGTGGGCATGTGCCCTTCAATATCAGCTGCCACTGCGTAAACATGACTACACCGCAATAAAGCAATGTTTCCAATAGGATAAACTTGATTGTAGCTAATGTAAAACATTAAGTAACTAAAAAAAACATAATGAAAACACCAACTAGCAGCATGAGTAGCACAGAAGCAGCAGCAGGTGTTAGCAATACCTTAATAAAATTTGTTCATCTCATAGTCTTTCACCTTTCTTGTAGGGCATAAAGCAGACATACGTCTGGCAGGTATCTGGCAGGTTTTACAGTATCAAATTTCGAGTCATATTTTTTGATAGGCAAATTTTTTTTCTAAACCTTTCTTCGCCCATGTCTTCTAAACTAAAGGATTTATTGAATTATAGTAGTGACTACCAATTTCAATCCACATTACTGAGGCGTCGAGAGCTCCTGTAGCTGCTAGTTTATTCATTGTCCAAATCGTTAAGGAGGTCATCAGCCATATTTCATTTATTATTTAGTAGTTGGTCCGATATATAATATTCACTACGTTGAACCTTTTTTCCAGGGATAAGGTATAAATGTATTTTAATATAATCGTTAATAGTGTTAGCACTAGTTTTGTAATTAGTTTGTTGGCATTTATTACCTGAGATATAATATATATGTAGGTGGTGTACAGAATACACCACGCTTGTACTTAAGTTTTAAAACAAGGCGCGTGTAGCTAAAGGTTAAACCTAAAAAGCCCAATCGTGCGACTCTCCCTTTTGCAAGGACGTATCCAGACATCAGTCTTGGGACAGGAAGCAGGGAATGAGGTTTGCGTATGCTTTCACCATTTTTTGTAGTACCTTCGAAACAGTGGCATTTTTGCATTTTACAAAATACAAAATAAAAGTAAACATTTTATTAGTATGGCACAAAAAACTAAATGATCATAAACACTAAACGGTCAGGTAGCCTGGATATGTTGATATACGTGAAACACTGAAACAAGAGTTCATTTTAATCAATGCTTTTAGTTGGTTCCAGCCACGTTATGGGATTTCGGAAATTGTAGTTCATTTTATCTTATCGCAAGGCTTGTAGAATTTTAATTTGGTTTTAATGGATACCTCCTCATTATTTATTTCGAAAATCAGAGTTGTTAAAAAATACGAGGAAAACGAAAATTCGTGCACAAACTTTTATTTGAAACGCAATGTATATGAATAGGTTCCGAATTTGCAGCAATACGGTTTTATAAAGAATATGTAACTCAAATTTAGATATGAACTATGAACCATTCATTTCTTGGGAAAAACAATAAAATAAGTTTTTGGTCAAAAATCTATTACCCCCCTTTTTGTATACGCCTCTGTCCTTGTGCTTCTGCAGATTACGTATAATCGCCTGGACAACACTACACATATTGCAATCTTGTGTTGAAAATAATATTGCTATATGTAAGGTGACTTGGTGACTAACTATTGTAAAGAGCATTCATGCACACGTTTTATACAGGGTTGGGATAAAGTATGGAACCAAGCAAATATCTTTGAAACGGAAAGGGTGTTATTGCTGAAAATTTTCAGGTAAATGTAGTGACGCATAATGCATCTGAAGACATTATGTTAGCTATTAACGTACTTCCGGTCTAACCGGAAGTACCGTCAATTTTTTTTAATTCAAATGGGACACCATGTATATTTTTGCAGATTTTAATACATCTTTTTTTTCCGAATACGTCCATATAGGTTTAGTATTTGTTTCTGTAAAAATGGGAAAGATAAAGCTTATTTATTTACTGAAACGTTCATTTTATTTGATGTGTTACAATAAGAAAATTTAAAATGAATTATCAAGGAATTATCTCAGACGTTCAAAATGCCCGCCGTTTACTTCTTGTCAATATGCAAGTCTGTTGACAAATTGCTGAGTTACCTTGTCGAATCAATTCACGTCAGGATCAGGACGTCAGGAGGTAAATGGCCAGAATTTTAAACATATGAAGAAGCTTTATCTTTCCCGTTTTTACAGAAACTAATACCCAAACCACTATGGACGTATTAGGAAAAAAAAAGATGCATTAAAATCTGCAAAAATATACAGGGTGTCCCATTTAAATTAAAAAAGTTGACGGTACTTCCGGTTAAACCGGAAGTACATTAATAGTTAACATAATGTCTTCGGATGCACTATACGTCGCTACACTTGCGTGCAAATTTTCAGCAATATCATTCTTTCCGCCCCAAAGTTATTTGCTTGGTTCCATACTTCATCCCAACCCTGTATATTTATGTAAGAATATTGTTTTTTTGTCTGTTACTGTTTTTGCCATAGGGTTAAATTTTCTATCACGCTTATATTAAAGCTCTATTCATTTAGCGTATGGTTATGGTACAGATAAAAAAAGTCTTAAAAATGTAAAATAGTTAAGACAAACGATACAAAATAAATAATAAATAAATAAAAAATTGCCATCTAAATAGTATCTAGCGAGTCTGGAAATCAATTTTACCAGTGACGGCTTGGCTTGGAGGAAGTCTTTGTTCTGGCCTGGATAATGTGCTCTAACGCCGTATTCTTGCAGTATATGCCTTACAGTTGCGTAGTGGGGAATCGCACTGGACGAATCAGCGCACACTCCATGCAACGCCGCGACGGGCAAATTCTGTTTAGGGTTGACAATTCCGTTCGGAGGAGCTCAAAACCAGGGGGTTCTTAACCAACAGTTAGGTTTTTGAGTCGCCCAAATTTCTATTCATTTAACTGCAGGGTTAAAACCATCAGACTTAAGTTGGAAAGCTGATGTTGTAATTGGTGGAGAGATCGGGTATATCTTCCTGGAACGGTGAGGGATTTGTTTTGATTTTGTTATATATTCTCTACGGACGGATGGTGGAGCTAATTGGCTGAGTGTTGGTAGCCAGTAAGTTAGGGTTGATTTGATGCATCCCGTAATAGTCCTCATAGAAGTGTTTAACTGGGCGTCTATCAGTCCAGTACGTGAGCTATTTAGCCACACTGGAGAGCAAAATTCAGCCGCAGAGAAACAGAACCTCAGGGCCAAAGTACAGAGCGTAGAAGCGGAGGCGCCCCAAGAGGTTTCACATAGTTTTTTTCTCTTTTCTCATAGAACTTAGGCAAGCGTTCGCTGATTTGAAAAATTTTGAACTAATTCGAAGATGCGCATGTGCATTTGATAAATTCCTAATTTATCCTTTTAGCTCCATGAAAACGGCTATTATATTTCCTTCCACTATCAGTATATGTAATGTTAACAGTCTCGTGATGTGACGATAGTAGTCCATTCCGTTACGGTCCTGTGTGAGGCTTGCATCTCGTTCCTTTTATTTCACACACGGCAGATCTCGGCAGTTGCTGTGGATTAATAACTTTACAACTTCATATCTGGCTTGTTATCTGGCGATTCGTTTGTTCGGGATTTAAATGTACACGCGTACCAGCACCACCTCGAATGATATATCTACAGGTGTGTGTGTGGCGTGAGTCGAATTCTCCACGAGTCCGCGTTCCGAACACATTTGCTCTCCACTTTCGACCTGCCTTTTGATGTTTATGGAGATCTGACCGCAGGATTAAGATTCTTTTCGGAATTCTCCGTAAAATGGCTTCAGATCGGCTATAAATCAATCCGCACGGGGTGAATATCTTGCCCAAGGTGATTTTTCTGATTGGGGACAGTTTTAATGCTAGCAACGACATAACAGTGATTCTACCGAAGGTAAAATGAAAGGTACTTATTAATATTTGCAATTTTTACAAATACATTTTAATTTTTCTCACAATAGCAGTTCTTGATAATTAGTTCAATGAAAAATAATTTTCTCTAGAAGGCAGCTATAACAGACACAATAACTCATGCCTTTAGTACGTTGTCTATGCTATTTGAGACATTAGCAAGCAGTATTTGCGCAAGAAATATCTTACACTGAATTAAATGATTCTTGTCGTTGGCTCAACTGCTTTGTACTCGGTTGGATTGATATCCAGATTCAAGGAGTGTAAAAAGAGAGAGTGGGAGTTGTTGTTCCCGTCCCGTATTCGACGCAGCTTACGTATTGTATCAGCCATATTTTCATGTATATCCTTATTTTGTGGACTATTCGTGACCTATGTGTGTTGTACCTAAATATAGTTATATTTTATGCTATAATTGTATAATTATAATTCATAAGGTACATATTTATAACAAATTATTAATTTGAATTACAAATAACAAATTTATAAGGTAATTTTTTTATGGTCAGCCTCCCGCAAAGGCTGAAAGCCTATGGCGCTGTAGAAGCGCTGCGAGAGAATACGTATTTGTGCACGTTAGATTTGAAACGCTGCAGGTTGTAGCAATCGGGAAACAAATTTCCCGGCAGCTCATTTCACAGCGTCGAAGTTCTCCAAAACAAGGAATGCTGGAGGAGACTGGTTCGGAGAGTATAGGGACCTCGACCTGGTAAGAATGAGCTCGCAGATCCTCTCTAGTGTTCCTCCTTTGGACGGCCTTCGGTGTTATCTGGAAGAGCTCATATGAACATCTTCCGTGATAGAATCTGTAAAGCAGTGACATGTAGTCACCCTTTGTCTATGATCCAAGGCTGTAGTGGTCCTTTGTGAGTTATGAGCAGCTCGCTGATCTAGAGCAGAAACAGTGTAGGGGATAGGACAGATGCCTGAGGAACACTGGCGCTTATTAGAAATACATCTGATACATCTAACAGCCTTTGAGTACAACAAACAGGGATCAGTCGTTCAAAAAGCTACTCAACCACTGACGCAGGCCATGTGGGAGTCCATAAGGAGCAAGCTTGACCATCATGCCGCACTCTATCGAAGGCTTTGAATATGTCAAGTGCAACATCACGGGTTTCACTATAATTTTCGGTTAGTCTGATCCACAAATGAGTGACGTAGGCCAGGAGGTCACCCGTGTATCTATGCAGTCATACTGGCGATCATTGATGATGTTATTGTTGTCTAGGTATTTCAGGAGCTGTGTGTTAATGACAGTCTTCATAACCTTAGACATGATGCTGAGAAGACCCTCAGGTCTATAATTGATGGGATCGGTTTTTTGGCTTTCTTAGAGGTGGGTTGTACGCAGCCAGTCTTCCATGAAGCGGGATCACGCCTCACTGATACGATAGTTTGAAGAGCTTGCAAAGAATAGGTGCAAGCTCAGCGACCCAGCGTTTAAGGACAATAGCTGGAATTTGGACAGGATTAGTAGTTTTCTTCTTGTTTAGTTTTTGGAGGGTGCTTTTTAGATATCGATGTTGAAATTTGACCTCAGCCATTCTCGAGTTCATGTTTATGGTGGTTGTGGGAGTACTTCCTTGTAAAATTGGTCGCGAAAAGCCTGTCTAAGATTCAATCTGTTATCTCGAAATTTTTATGTAAATAAATAATTTTTTCCAAATTTTAAAAGAGTTGATCTGTTTGAAAAATCACTGTTACTGATACAGTAATATCTCTATTTTAATTTGAGTTGACCATTTTTAAAAATATTTTAATTACTTAATTATAGTAAAAAAAATGGTTTCACTATTTCAGAATCAAAATCAAAGGTTGTTTACTTTTCTCGTCACAACACTCCACAACAATGTAATGACGTACTAGGAGGTTATTCTTTTAAGGTCGATACGGTGGTCAAGTATCTTGGTATCACTTTGGATAAAAAACTTTCTTGGAAGTATTTCGTCAACGATATCATAGAAAGATGTAACAAAGCCTTTAATTTTTTTCAAATGGTTTGCACAGTATGGTGGGGAGCAGATCAGAAGATATCTCTCATGTTTTATCGCTTGTACATTAGGTCTATTCTGGATTATGGTATTATTTTCTATGGGTCAGCTAGCAGGACACTACTACACAAGCTAGAAGTTGTACAGAACAAATTTCTACGAAAATGCTTGGGCGCAATGAAATCTTCTCCAGTAGATGAATTGAGAGCTGAGGCAATTGAACCGCCTCTTCACTTGCGTAGAGAAATGTTGGCCTCTCGCTTTCTCATGAAAATCCATTATACCGATCCACGCATCACTAATAGGATATACGAACTAAACGAATATGACCTTACCAACAAATATTGGATTAAAAAGAATTCTCCTCCGATATGTACTGCTATACAGAATATGGCTAGCATCAGTTACACTACAATTGATCATCATCAAGATTACAATTATTTCACCTTTTTGTCAGTACTGAAGATTATAATTCCATCCTACAGTAAATTACAACATCTTAATAGAGTCATCTACAATCAAATCAGTGCTGAGTTGGCAAGCGACTTGTTCATCTCTAAAACTGGGAGAGGCACAGGATGTGCATTTTACATCCCTTCCAAACATCTGTCAGCCATGTTTAAGCTCCCAGAACAGATGTCAAATTTTTCTGCTGAAGCCATTGCCATCATGCAGGTCCTCGAGTACATAGAACAACAAAACATGCGAAATGTAGCTATTATGTCTGACTCACTATCTGTTAACACTAGTCTTAAAGAGTATAACTACTCCAAATCCCACAGTGAACATATCTTCAAAATAAAATATAACATCCACAGATTGGAACAAAAAGGCTATAACATCAAATTGGTATGGATAAAAGCACACACTGCAATACATGATAACGATCGAGTAGATGCACTTGCGAAAAATGCTATCATTTCTGGTGATGAAATACATAGTTCACTTAGCTTACATGACAGTTATATTGTACTAACAGAAAAATTATACGATAGATGGTCTAGCGAATGGAAAGAATATGCTATTACAAACTCCACAAGATATCCATCCAGAATTACCACGCACGTACTGGCACAATAACTTCAAGATATCCAGGAACTACATTTCTTCAATAGTTCGGGCAAAAATTGGACATGGCGCCTTCCCAGCACATTTGGCAAGGCTGGGTGTGATTCCACCATCGCTGTGTGAACACTGTGGTGTGGAAGGAGATATTGATCATGTATTTTTTGGCTGTTCTAAGGCCATTGTTCACTGCAATCAACTAGACTACAGTTTAGTTAATTGCGGCTTATCTGCTCCCCTGAATACAGCACACATTTTCTCTGTAGACAAACCAGCTGTAATTTCGTGGGTGATAATATTTTTGAAAAATACAGGTTTGAAAATATAGTTGTCGTTTTTAGCTCTCCTCTATATCTATCCCATGTACATAATGTGACCCTGTCCGACACGATCCCATATCCTACCTATTTTAGGTTTGTTCTAATCGTTGTCTTCTGTAGGTTTCTCGGCTTTGTACAGGTTAGTTAGGTTTACGCTGGAAAATTAAAATCATTTACACATTACATTAGATTTATATTTTGTTTCTGGCTAATGGGATAAACTCCTAATGCCAATTAAAAAAAAAATAATTATGGTATATGCACAACAACTGTTTATTATTTTGACAATCATGTATTACAGTTAATTTGAGTGCACATGATACTACTGCAATTACAAAAGCACAATACATTCCAGCACATGAGGCATAGGTTGGATACAATGGAAGGTTGTAATTGAAGCACTCAATGAAACTAAATATCGTTGGATCGACAACAGAATATAGTTAGTTACCAAATAATATGTCCTTTCCAATGAATAAAACATTGCTGTATTTGAGGAATACTGAATGTAAGATTTCATAGGACCAAATTGTGAGTAATTGAGGAAACGTCATATTTTTCTGTGTGATATTTCTTTTAACTACATAAAACTATTTATCTACTTAAACATATCTCAAGATGTAGTTAACATTAGGTACTCCGAAGAAAGAAAAGCTCATTCATTTTGCTCACAAGAGAGAAATGCTAAATTTCAAAATTAATGTTGTTTTCCTAAGCCGACAAAGCCATATAGCACTGGAAACACCCTGTACAAAACACATTGCACACAGAAGCAACGCTGAGCGATCCTATCGAGAGCACGGCTGCCCTTTTCTCCCAAAAAGGACAATCTCCCCGGCTGCATGCAGGGGGCGTGCCGCTGGGCTATTGTCAAGGGCACAATGGACCACATGAGGGCCCCATTTACTGTCATAATACTAATGCTGCCTAATACCCCGGGACCCCGTAAATAAATGAGATAGCAGAAGCAGCTTGTGAACCACTGTACGGTACCTCTCGAAACATCAACGGAAGCTGATGTTTTGGACATTTGTCGGTTGTTTGAATTTGTGGGAATTCGGCGGCACTTGTTATTTGTGTATCCAAGGCAGGTTGAAAGTTGGAGCCCAAATGTCCCAATGGAATACTACATTACTATGTTTTAGTCTTGATGGATTGGAGATTTAATGAATTTAGTCTGTGCATTAGAGTTTTTGATACCGGTATAATTTTGATACATTTTGAAAAGGGGAGAAGCCGGATCATTTTGAAAATAAATGCAAATTTATAAAGAACCGATATTCTAAAAATTACCATGTAAGTACCCTGTACTTTAACCCCGCAAACCCGTAGTCGAGGGATGTTGTAATCGAAATTTTTCGATATTGTGATAACAATATTTTTGGAAGATTTATGATCACTAAAATTTATTCCAGTCATACCCGCCGAACTGTCTGCCTCTCTGTTTGCCTGTCTGTCTATTGCTTTAGCATAATCTCAGTAACCACTTCACCTAATTTGATGAAATTTGATATGCTGTGGTATCATAATAGGCAATGCTGTTCTACTTTTGAGTCGGAACAATCAGCAAAAATCAAAAAACTCACTGACTTGCTACAAACTTCGTTTTTAAGCATTTTAGGATTTATAATCAGGTTCTTTGGGAGATTTAAAATTGGGGTGACGGAGAGAGTGGCAACCAGAGTTCAATTATATCCATGAAGAGTTGTCCATAACCCAAAAAAAACATTGGTGCCGACTTTACAGACCTATCCGAAGATTGCCTCTGAGGAGGTATCTTTGAATTTTGAAAACTTTGAAACAATATTTAAAAAATTTAAGATGAAAACGGTATATCGTGGTACACTATGCAAAACGAGAATATGTGGGAAGTACTGAAACAAAAAAGCCAGAGAGCATTATTTTCCAGTTTTTATCTGCTTTGTGGACTATTCTAAGGCGTTTGATAACGTAAAGTGGCCTAAACTATGGGAAATCCTCATCTCTATGGGAGTTCCTTATGTCCTAGTCTTTCTCATATAGCAACTCTACGAGTCTAATTCGGCTCGTGTAAGAATTGATGGTAACCTGTCTAGTCAAACTGCAACCAGAAAAGGAGTTTGTAAGGGATGTGTATTATCTCCGATGTTATTTAACATTTACTCTGAATTTGTGATGAGACAGGTATTGGACAACTGGAACGGCGGTATAACTATTGGCGGAAGGAAAATATCCAACTTAAGGTTTGCTGGCGGTACAACCCTTATTGCTGCTTCTCAGGAAGAACTAGTAGCTCTATTAAACATCTTAGAACAACACAGTGCAAGGTTATGGTCGTAGATAGAGGGCACGATGATCATAAAGCAATAAAGTCAGTAGAGCGCCACTGAACTGACAGTAAATTGCGAATGATGGCGAGCTACAATTCTCAAACCTATTGATAATATTCGTGTCGGCAATACTCTAGCTCCGACTTAATGCATTTTACGAGTTCACAACATGTCTGTCAAGATATTGTGACTATGATCATGATGGCTGAGTAAATAAACTAAATTTTTTTGGATCTACCCGAGTATGGCTTCTATTTCTAAGAAAAACTATAGGCTTCTTTTTATAGCCGTTGAAAGATGATAAACCTATAATGGGCAAAATATCAACTTAATTAAAATTTTGACTGATTCGTTACTACCTTATCAGGAAGGGAAAAGTATATTTAAAAATAGTTCCAAGGATGGCGGCAGTAATCTGTAAAAAATAATCTGTTCATTTTGTTTCTATTCTATTACCAAATGACATGTCACTTCTACGTTTCATGAAAATCAATGCAGCAGAGCACGCAAGAATATGCAATAATTCAATCACCTGTCCTAGGGAAGTTAAACATGGAAAAATCTAAAAAATCCTCAAAACTTCTAATCTTTTTTTAGTGAATTGGGGCTGTTAGGTAGGTGGAGGGATGGAAGTTTGGAGGCACTGCTAAGATATCTATTTATAAAAGACTCTGTTTTTTGATCTGTAAAACATCAAACCTGGCTGTACAAATCAATGGAATATAAATGTGGTTGTTCAACTGAAAATAATGATTCTTGTCAACACTATATTCATAATTGAACTGGTATCTGGTATTATAGCTTACTGCATTAAAATGTGTCTTTTTGAAGGCAAAATATGTAGAATATCATATGTTAAAGCAAAAGAAACAAAAGTAACACGCACAGAAGTTAGTTCAAGGTGGCTGTGACAGAAGACGGAAGAGATAAAAGATCAGCAAGGCAAAGCGCACCGGGATTAGAGACAGACACGGAGACATACGACCGTTTTACCTTACGGTAGAATTCCTTATCAAGATCGAAAGCGCCCACTGAAAAGAGCGTATACAGGAGACTCTCTGATTTTAAACTGATTTTAAATACCTGCCTTTTCTTCGGATTATACGCATCACATACTTTGTATACGAAACAGGAGTTTCTCGAAATAAGGGCACATTTCGCGGGCTGCTGCTTTATGAAAACACTTAATGGGTTGATAAAAACATGGGTTTATCCTTGAGACAAAATTTTATGGCGGTTTCCTCTTAAAAGATTAATCTTCCAAAACATGTGCTTATACACTAAACAACCCTTATTGCTCCCGTTCCACGGTAGTACTGAAATAATTTTTATATTAATAGTAAAGCTCATAAGTGAGTCTATCATTTTCGTACAATGTCGAATTATATGAAATATTTATAGTATGTTTACTTGTACTGTTTTCAGACTGTACGAAATATCATTTCCTGGAAACAGTGCTCTAAAATAGTACCTTATTTTCGATACAGGTAGAAAATTATCATAGTTAATTCGGAAACATGTCCTGATAATCGGTGAAGTTTATGTATTTTTGTGATAGTGACCTTTCTTCCAATAAGACTTCCTGAACTTATAACAGTCTCATAACGTATTTCAGCTTGGTTGCTGATGGCAGTTATTCTCGAGTGCTGTGTGATGAGCAAATTATAATATAGTTATCATTATACATGACGACGACGACATGACGAACGGAAAATACTTTAGGAGCTCATTTTCAACAACAGTCCATACATAACCGTCTAACCGAAAATCTACAGATACAAGATACTTTATAACGTGGCCTGCATGTTCTGCTTGCTTGCACAGAAAAAAATAGTTTTGCGTTTCCAATTAATTGTTAGTATTTGGATGTTTTTTCATCGCTTTAAATTTATTTACAGTTGTTTCAAATCCATGTCATTGAAAGAATTCAGTCCTTATATTCAAAGTAATCACAGGTACGCCAACAAATTCAAAATAATTTTATATTCGTTATACGATATGTATAATCCTTCTAATACCAGTATTGATATATAATGCAATCAAAACATCCTTTTGTTTTCGAAATTTGCCCTATTTAAGCAAAGCATACAACATATTCAATGTGCAAAAATTATTACTGCAACAGCAGTTCGTGATAATTCATCTGATAAAAATTAATTTTGTTTCAATGGCCCTTGTCGTTTGCTGATAGATAATCAGTATTCGGCGGGACTGATATTCCGATTCAATGAAGGTAAGAATAAGGAACAGGGGGATGATCTCAGTGCTACTATCGCCGCGAACTCGTCAACATGGACGAAGTTGTTCCGTTCTGTTGTTTCGGTATTAGCCGTGTTGTGTCATCTAGTGGTTTTGCGTATTGCATCAGCAATTGTGTGATTTAAATGTGTCCAGTTATATATTAAATGGAGAACCTACTGAGAAAATGGGACTTAGAAGAGCTAACACCCACATTTGAATGTAGGTATTTAGATTAGTCAGACAGTTATATTTCAGGTAATAATGCAACAACTGGTGCGGGCTTATGTCTAATTCTTATATCATGCTGCTTATAACTTCACACAAGCTCACACCATTAAATATCCAAACGAGTCAATCAGCTGTCCTCGCAATAAAGTCTGTTGGTCCAAGGAAAGGTAAGTAGTTTAGAATCAATTACCAAACACAGATTCGATTCAACGACAGGCTGCGATTGTATCATTCATTGGAATTCAATGACATCTTGTAGTTGAATCGACAATACGATATAACTCGCTACCAACTATACACTTCTCATTGGAGAAAACGTCGCTGTATTTGAAGAATGCTGAGTGTAACGTCCCATTGAATCCAAGTGTAAGTTTTTGACAAAACGACAGATTTTTCTATGTGTGTCTAGCGAATTTTTAAGACGAATCGATTTTAAATTACAACAATAGCACATTATTCAAGTACCCATAACAAAAATAAAAAATCCGACGACAAGTTGACCAAACGGTCTATTGAAATTTTGCCTTCTCGGAGATCTTTGTCTTTAGAGCTCAAATACAGTCTTATTGTCTATGTTTACCCCATTTATAACAAATTGGTAGTACCAATGCATAACTAGAAAGATCAGCATGTGTTTACCACAAGGTGCATGCATTTAGTGATTTTTAAAATGAATTCCTTTCTTTATAACGTTTCTTGAAGTCACTTTTTGACACAAACATGCTGATTTTGACACGAAGTGTTTGATACATGATCTCCTTCTTTTAGTCGATAATGACGTGATAGCATATTTTCTGAGGACTAATACCAAAAATTCCGAAATCCGACATAACATTTTGTTATTTGTTTCATTAGGGTTTTAGTTTGCAGGTCTGCATTTTAATGAAACTCTCTAAACATCAAGTTATCTCTGAAACAGTTGAAAATCGGAACCTACTTTATAGGACTTTTTTTGTTGAAAATGAGCTACACAGTCCACTCCTAAAGTATTTTCCTTTCGTCATAGAACGCCCTGTGTAGTCTGGAGACCAGCTGACTTCTCCAATGCTCAAGTTCTTGACGACGATCAACAGCAGTAAAGGAGTGGGTGTGAAGTTTTAAGACAATACTTATGTATTTTTAGTCCGAATGAGAAGATACGAGTTATAATAGAAGAATCTATGTCTTAAGTCTACAGTATCATCAAGTGCAGTTTTATATTTTGAATGATTTATGACTAATTTTAGAAACAACACGAAAACAAAACGCGTAACGAACAAGTGAGGAGGCGTTTCTTGCATTTATAGTCGTACACATGTACTCGAATCTTTGACGAGGAAGTGCCACATCGCTGGCAAGGGTTGTCACATTAAAAATCGAAACCGCTCAAGCTGCTGCCAAGCTGTTGCCGTAAAACAGGAGCGAACTAAATGAAAACACCGAGAATGCCATGGAAGGTGCCAGAAGGGCAAGACGAGGGATTCAAGTCAAGTAGATTGATGTTTTTTGGAATGACTTGACTTGTCTTAAAACCCAAATCTTTCAGAAACTAACTGCTTGACCTGACTTAACTTTTCACCACTACTACTTCGCTTGAATCAAGCAGTTTCAAGCTACTTGATATTGCTTTATTGCCCTGCTGCACCGAGAGACAAAAACATCATACAAGTTCACACTCATATTTGGCGAGGACTCGATCTCCAAGCCAGAGACGAAGCTTAAGCAATAAGTTATCCAAATAGTTTTGTTGATCCCCAACAGCCACATTGGCCAGATATTTTACTTCCCACACCGATAGGTGAGGAGAGTATTGTGATCGCGAAAATTTTCGATTTTGAGATAATACGCTTTTTGGGCGTTTTATGATGTGTACATAACGAAAATCCATGTCACTCATTTCCGTCGGTCTGTCGGTCTGTCTGTCGCGTTTTTCTACCCTCGTAATCTCAGTAACCGCTGCATGGATTGTGATGAAATTTGGGCAGCGTTATGCTGTGGGGTCGTAGTAGGTTCCTATAAATTTGAAAATCGTTGTAATTAGCAAAAAACGAAAAATTTCAAATATGACTCAAACTTCGTTTTTAGGCGTTTTAGGGGTTCCTGATCATTTTCTACTTTTTGTTAGGTGGGGTGAATTTGGGGTGGTTGGGGGTTGGGGGTTGTAATACTGAAAAATTTGTTGTATTCGTAATGGGCTGTCCATTGATATGTGAATGAAAAAGCTAGCGGCATGATACACTTTTTCCGGTCCATCCGAACATTGCATACTTATTGTAGAAACCACGGGAGAATTAATTTGTGATGTATACATAAGAGTATTGTTTTAGATCGTTCGATATCGCGTAACGCGAAAATTGTTCAATTGATTTTAATGAAATTTTGACATAGTATTACTCCCAAGGCGAGAATGGAAACGCGTATGTTTTGGAAAAATCGGGTCAGTGGCGGCGCAGCAAGAATAAAAAAACTAAAAATATGAAAACAGCTCATACTTTGTTTTTAGGCGTTTTACGGGTTCGTGATAATTTTCAATTTTTTTTTGGGTGGGGTGAAGTCGGGGCGGTTGGGCGGTGGGGGGTAGTAAAACTGAAAAATTTGTTGTATTCATAATAGTCTGTCTATTGACCTGTAGAAGAAATACCTAGCGGCATATTACACTTGTTTAGGTCCATCCGAACATTGGCTTGCCTATTACAAAAACCAATTTTGTGATCTGTACATACGAGTCTTGTTTGATTTCGTTCTATGTATATTGCGTAAATCGAAAATTATTGAATTGGTTTTAATAAAATTTTGAAACAGAATTTATTACCGCTGCGAGAATGGAAAACGACTCTGTTTTTGAAGAATCGTCTCAGTGGCGGAGCAGCAATAATCAAAAAACCTAAAACATAAAATCATCTCAAACTTCGTTTTTAGACGGGTTGGAGGCTCTTGATCGTTTCGCATCGTCCAGTTCAAGCATGCATAAAAAAAATGTAGCGCCCTAGTTCCTAAGGAGGGAGACGCAAGAAACTATTTACGAGGGTTTTTGTGTTGGATATTGTTTTTGCGGGCGGATGGGCGATAATTTAGTTGCAAGGGGATTTTAGACTATAGCTTCATGAAATGGGAAATAATAAAGTGGTATCATCATTATGTGTGGAAAGTACTGAGTCAATCAACTTGACTCCATTTTTTTCTTCAAATCAGGGTCATGACTGTTTCTCGTGAATTTTGGTTAATCATTTAAACTACATTCTTCTCCACGACATTTTGGTTTATTATACTTAAACCATCATCAAATGTTTGGAAACCTAAAAAATATATTTTCAATTTAAAAAATAAATTGTATTTGAAGGTAGGAATGTATATATATATAACACTTGAAATATAATTTTAGTCACTTTTTCATAGAATGAATAAATTGACATTAATAAAATAAATTTGCTATGCCAAAGATAATATTAACAAACTTACTTACAACTATATGAGATTTTTTATGAAATAGCCTCTGCGGTTTGAGAGAGCAGAATGACCTGCACGGTGTTTTTAGGATGTTATAAAATACACAGATGTTCTTAAAGTGGTTGTACTCGATTGCAGAAAAATGGGGGTGAAATTGTTTGTATCTATCCATATTATACATATAAATATGGGTTGCTGGATTTTTCCAAGATGCAGAAGCCCTACTTTATTAAATTATTATATAATCAGGGTCTTCAGCTGCTACTGAAAGACGGTTTTCCAGAGCCGCTCTTACTGCTACAAAAACCCAAAACCGAGTAAGCGAAAATGTTGTTAGAAGCTTTCTGTATCTTAGAACTTGTATAGTAATATTGAGAGTTTATTTTTAATGATGTAGTTTTACAACGCGGCATATTAAACAATAAAGCCAGTTTTAGAGAATTCTTAGGGATATACTATTTGTTATTATCCGATACAATCTATGATTCAAAAAATTGTTTATCGGGAATGTAATCCAATCCAATCCCATTTTTTTCACTTAGCGATAAATCGGGTGATCGTGGAGGTCAGGGGAGCATCCTGATTTCCTAGAGGACACATCGACACCTTTGCGATATGAAGATGTGCATTGATTTGCTATAGAAGAAACCCTCTTCGATCCCTCGAACATAAATATGGAACAGCAACTGGTTCTAAAATCTCATGCATATTATGTTGGGCCATCAGTGTGACTCAAATCACAAGTAAAGGTAACTTGCTGTTAATGCCCAAACCATCAAACCAATGGTATACATGGCGCTCAACAGCAAACTGGAGATCACGTCGTTCACCCCGTCGTCGTCGTCGTTTTACGCGTTAGCGTCCGTCATGTGCCTCCAGACAAAACCCGGACTCGTCGGAGAAGGCCGTCTGATTTCCACTCAGTATGTCATTGTTGGTGTTCTTGGAACTAATTTAACCGTTGACGACGATGATTTGCAGTGAGTGGAAGCACTAGATGCGGATGTGATCTGAAGCCGATTTTACGCAATCTGTCATACACCGTGCTGATCGAAGGGGCTTAGCTGCATACGAAGCGTCAGCAAAAGCTCGAGTGGTCATGTTGGTCACTAGTAATTCTCCTACGTACTCCAGAAGCTTTAGCTCGCTGCATCCACCCTTCTTCGATCCATGCGCGCCATGTTGCTACAACTATTGCCACGCTACGTCACATGGTTACAGCAATTGCTCTAAAACTGAGGTTGCCGTCTTCTCGGTGACATATTTACTTTAATCAGTCTCTGGCCAAATTTGCTACAGATATCACCATTTTTGAATCGCCAAAAAGCCATGCTTTGTTTTTACTTGTATAATTTGTTGGAGCTGTGATATACCTAGGCGCATTTAGACTATGCACAAGTTAGATAAACTTTTGTTTCAAAACAACCATTGTTTTAGAACATGGTGCAAAACATTAAGGCGTCAATGAGATGGCTATAAAAAAATAAAATTGTTTTTAAAACAGATCAGTAGGATTACATCATCAAAACCACTGTTTTGAAACACGTTGTTTAACAGCTTGTTGCATAGTCTAAGCCTTTAGATGTGTACTAGGGAGGGTACAAACATGTTTAATGCGAATATCCCTTTTTTTAGAGATGTTGTTTTAGAGAAGTAGTAGCTTTTGGGGATCAACATCAACAATAACATGTCCTGGCATGACCACGTCGTCAGTATTGCTAAAACAGCATTCCAGAAGCTTGGAGGTTTTTCCGCTGTAGGTAGCTGTATACACCAAAGCAACAACTACTGCTGCTCTACAAGGCATAGATCCAATCTAAAGCTTCTGGACACTATCCAGAAGCGAGCAATTAGACTAATAGATACGCCTAACCTCAAAAAGGACCTCCACAGCCTGGAACATCGAAGAAGGATGACACTGACCCTGTTTTACAGATTCTATCACGAAAGATGTTCGATTTAGCTCTCCCAGATACTAACACCAAAGGCCGTCCGAACGAGGAACACTAGAGGGGCTATACGAGCTCACTCATACCAGGTCGAGGTCCCTACTCCCCGAACCAGCCTCCTCCAGCATTCCTTCTTTTGAAGAGCTTCGACGCTGTGGAATGAGCTGCTGGGAAATTTGTTTCCCGACGGCACAACCTGCAGCGTTTCAAATCTAGCGTGCACCGACACTTATCCTCTCGCAGCGCTTCTACGCAGCAGCGCCATAGGCTTTCATTTAGCCTTTGCGGGAGGCTGACCATAAAAAATCTAAAACTGCTTATTTTTATAAGTACTTGAAACTATAACCACTTGACTTGAACTAGACTTGATTTGAGGTCAACACAAGTGAAGCATTTTGAAAATCAAGTCAAGTAGTGAAATCTTAGTTACACCGATTGGGCACTGCGGAAATTAAACCTCAACTACTCCTATGTAGATTTATGTATACTCTCGCACATCAGTAGCTGGGATAAATATAAATTTGGGTTTTTATAACTGCACCGAGATGTGTGAATGGGCGGAGGACGAATGTTTGCGGGAAGATAAACACATACAAACAGTTTAAGGAGCGATCGTAAACGATGAGCAATTATGAGTCTGTTTAGTGCCAGAACAGATCAGACAATGTTTGAATAAACAGCAGTCGAGCACATATTCACGGAACAATTAAAATTTGATTGCTTTTGATATGCGAAGAGTCGTGGCTGGTACCAGTACCCTCCTCACCTATTAGCCTGAGAGCCAGTAATCGTCAGACTTACGGTATTTTTAGCAAACTTTAGGCGTGGGTTGAAGCCCAAAAGCACACAAAAGTGTGTCCTAAAACGTCATTTTAGCAGGTCTGCGCTGGATTGTTTTAACCCATTTTTAAGTATTTTCTACGTCATTTTAATAGGTCGTCGGTAAAACGATATTCATTTAAAAAAGACTATTAGATAGTTATGAGATATAATGCTTTAATTCAATAGCCAAAAACATTGTTGTAGGTATATTTGCCAACTGTTGCTACTAGGTTAAAGCATTATATCTCAGAACTAACAAATCATAGAAGGTTATTATTTCTTTAGTAAAAACGCATATATGCCTGTCTACAATTAACTATTTCCATTCATCAACACGGATTTATTAATCAACGTCCAAAGTTAACAAATTTCATGGTTTTTAGCTAAAACTTATGTGAGCAATTAGATAATCGTGGACAGGTAGACGTGGTGTCCTTCTCCAAAGCTTTTGATAACATACATACATACAACTGCTGAAATCTTATTTATCAGAAAAAACACTGTTTTTTACAAGGGCTACTCGTCTTATATGTCAATGTGTCTACCAGCGGTGTGCCGCAAGGGTCAAATTTGGGACCATTATTATTTATAGTATTTGTTAATAATCTGTGTAATTCTTTGACATGCTCAAGGCTTATATTTGCAGATGATCTAAAATTATATTTCAACATTTCATCCACAGCCGATGGTGATCTCCTACAAAAACAGATACCATACAAAAGTGATGTTTGATGAATCAACTTCACTTAAACATCAACAGATGTAAGGTAGTTACGTTTACAAGGAAGAAGAACCCTATGATATATGACTATAAAATAGATGACTCTGTGCTACAGCATACTGAAGTTGCTAAATAGCTAGGTATCTATTTGGACACGCAACTAACTTTTAATGAACATATAACTAACCTATTAACAAAAGTTCATCAGACCTATGGATTCCTCATCAGAAATTGTAAAGACTTCAGCAATAATTATAGCTTCAAAATCATTATATTTCATATATTATTTTGGAGTCCTATTTATAAACAATATGTTTATGCCATATACAGACTACAAAAAGATTCTTAAATACTTGTCCTTCAAAATTGATGGAACGCATCTCGAAAGAGGCTCGAGCTATAGCCTGCTGTTGAGATTTGATTTTCAATGTTTACAACTGCGGCGGAAGCAAACTGCAGTTATTATTCTGTATAAGTGGATGCATGGCGAAATTGAATGTCCTTTGATTCTTTCCCAAATTCAGTTTCTAGTGCCAAGGTTGTCAGCACGGTATAATGTTCCTTTTTGCTGCCAAATAGCCCAGACTAATTTAATGTCTAAGGCACCAGTTACCATGAGGTGCGAAGACGCCAACCAGATATCAGAACTATGCGATATACAGGGTGAGTTTTTAGTACCGGCTCGGTCGATAACACCACTACTATAGAAGATATCGAAAAAAGTTGTATATAAAAGTTGTAGCCACGGATATGCTCCTTGCTCGGAAAATATTTTGATTTATACAGGGTGATCCATAACTACGTGGTGATGCAAACATGCATTTTTTTAAATGAGACACTCTATATATTATTCTATCATCAAATTCTACTAATGATTTCCGTTCTTCCAATATAGGGTATTGTTACATTATACAGGGTATTTCAAAAGTTATGGCCATTTTTATATCCAAATCGCTGTCAATTGAACGTACTGTATATCAAAAAATGATGAATCAAAAATCACTTTTTTTCACACGCATGGATAAAAAATATACTCTAGTTTTAAGCTCGGCTATAAAAAGGCCAGCGACGCATATTGGTATACAGGGTGATGTAGAATGCAAAATCTCGATTTTCTCTCTTTTTTTAAATGTAACCCCCAATATTTTATTATACCAAAGAATTGCCTTTAATATGCTCTTTCATCTTTATATAGCACTTGTTGTGGCTGAATTCATTAGTTTCTGAGATATTTCGATTTTTCTACAAATTTTAAATATACCTTCTATTTGTTTACTAAAATTTATTTATTTTGAGAAAATACTATCAAATTTTATTTTTGCTTAACAAACAACTAAAATATAAGGCCATAATAGTACTTGATCAAGTCAAAACACTGGATTAACGAGATAATGTAGGTCAAGTGTGCTGAGGAAACAATTTTATAGACGTCGTGCATAATTATCAAGCCGATGTATCAAGTAGGCTATGAAATATGAAACGACACAGTCCAAATAAAACGATTCTTCAATCTTTCAAACGCATTAGTTTTAGAGTGGCTCCGTTCTGGACGTTGCTGTTCATAGTTGATATATTCTAGAGGCAACTAGGCAATTTCTCAAAGATTGTCCTAAATACCCTCAATGGAAAAATTATTTTTAAAGCTCGTTTTTCACACAGTACGGAATTATTGAGCAGGTTATGAAAACCGTCTAATTTTCAAAGCATACCTGATAAATCTGCTTGATAATTATGCATTACGCCTACAAAATTGTTTCCTCGGCATACTTGACTTTATTATCTCGATGATTCAGGGTTTTGAGTTCATCTAATACTATCATGACCATATAATTTAGTTGTTCGTTAAATAAAAAACAAATTCGATAGAACTTCCTCAAAATAAATAAGTTTCAGTACAAAAATAGATGCTATATTTTAAATTTACCGAAAAATCGAAATATCTCGGAAACTGATGGACGTAGGTACAACAAGTGCTACACAAAGATGAAAGAGCATATTAAAAACAATTCTTTGGTAATAATAAAATATTAGGGGTTAGATTTAAAAAAAGAGAGAAAATCGATAACTTTGCATTCTACATCACCCTGTATACCAATATGCGTCGCGGGATTTTTTTATAGCCGATCTTAAAACTAGACGATATTTTTTATCCATCCGTGTAAAAAAAATGATTTTTGATTCATCATTTTTTGATATACAGTACGTTCAATTGACAGCGATTTAGATATAAAAATGGCCATAACTTTTGAAATACCCGGTATAATGTAACGGTACCGTATATTGGAGGAACGGAAATCATTATTAGATTTTGAATATGGAATAGTATATAGGGTGTCTCATTTAAAAAAATGCATGTTTGCATCACCACGTAGTTATGGATCACCCTGTATAAATCAAAATATTTTATGAGCAAGGAGCATATTCGTGGCTACAACTTTTATATACAACTTTTTTCGCTATCTTCTACAGTAGTGGAGTTATCGACCGAGCCGGTACTAAAAACTCACCCTGTATGTATTTGTAGCATAGAAGAAGTGAAATTGAAGTCTCGTTCTCTTCTATAATAGGTTTCATGTAAATTATTAGTTAGTAGTAGGTAAGCTAAGTAGTGTTAACCTTTAATTTACTAATTGCTCTGTAAATGGTGAAAAACCGTTGGGCAATAAATGCTTTATTATTAACCTCTAATAAACCTCTTCTTCTCAAAAACTGAAAAATGTTACTTGGGCACTTTTTACATTGAGCCCTTCAATCTTCAATTGCAATCATCTTCCATCGGGTACAACCAAAACCATTCTGACGGTACGTATTATCTAATCCGAATCCAGTTAATGATCCATCGATCGGTATCTGAAGAAAGGATAACCTTCGGAGCGGAAGAATGCTTCATTCTTTTTGTGGGCAGAAGGCAACGTCGAGGCGGATTAGTGCGACCAAGCGCGAAAATAATGAAATTTTCGACGGCCCAGGAAGGCCAATAACGATGTTTGTATTGCATGGTAATTTTGCGGTTTCGGGTTCCGATTAGGCCTGTTCAGAAGCTATGGACCGTGAACACTGCACGCTGCTGAAAAAGGCAGATTTTTGTGGTATGGAACCAGGTCTAATAGTCAATATATATACTAGCACCGAGGTTGAGCAGCTTATTAACAAAAAAAAGTTCATCAAGTAGACAAGGAGAAGTACCCACGCATTCAGGTTTTTTATACAGCACCGATTGCTCATAAAAATTATCATTCTTTTCTTATCTAATCAGTCAAAGGGCTGAAAAAGTCATAAATACCCAACAACTTGATCATTTTCATGTTGTTGGATTGTAAAAGAGAAAAACTTCTGAAACTGCAGCTATCGAAAATGATTTTACTTTTTTCTTCTTGATTTTTTTTTTAAATCCATGTCAAGTTAGGTTAAATTTACACAGGGTTGTAGATAGTACTTTAATCAACGCCACATTTTTCTACCACTCCAATTTAACCCTTTGTCGAAAAAATATGAGAAGCTTCTCAAATGCCTGAAAAGCTGCCAGAGCATATACTTTATTTTTCGTTTTCCAAAGTTCATGCCCTGTCTCAGGATATTTCCAGGGTCAGGACATTTTTAGACCTAAGTTCTCAGTTTCGCCCTTGTCTAGTTCGAGTATCTCGCAAAAAGTAGGAAACGATCAGGCAGCTAAGTCATGCCTAAGGAAAAGTTGAGAGAGACAGACCTGCCCTGATTCTCCTTGTTTTCAAAAGCTTTTTTCTATTCACTACTCCACCACCTGTTTACGTAAACCTAGCAGCATTATCTACTGTGAGCAACAGCATATCGCTCCCTAAATTTAATAAAATCGGTGCAGAATCACTGAGATTACGCACGGATAAAATAATACCATACTGATCGACTGTCAAACAGACTGACAGACAAAAATAATGAATTGCGACTTATATCGAAACTTTTTTTACTTTTAGAGTCTGCGCTGGTGCGAAAAAAATGCAGTCCAGCAGATTGAATCTTCAAGTTACGCCCACAAGAATTATGAGTAATAGCCTTTAAATAAGATCACAAAACATATCTATTACAGAAACATACTGCACGTAAAGTGATCCGAAATATTCTGAAAATTTCCATTTTCTGAAGATCTACCCTAAAGATGACGATCTTCCAAAAATCTGGAAAATTGCCCAGTACTGAAGATTAATCCCAAAAATTTATTAGAAACATACCCCACAACAATTTTAAAAATTATAATACGAGAAGCGGTTTGCAACAATGTATTTAAATAACGGTTTTACGTTGAAGTACACATTTATAAATAACTTACAAAAGAAAAATTCGGGACGCTATGATATTAAATATTAAAGCTGAACTTAATGAAGTTGCCTTCTACGCTCTAACCAATAAATATTATTAATGTGGAGTGATTGTGGTATAAAATATATCTACGTACATATTGAACGCTCCGTTTCACCTACAACGAGAATATGAAACAGACTTACCTATTATATCGCTACGTAAAAGCAATCTATTAGTGGACGTACCTGTAAAATAAACAAACATTATTTTACGTCTCGCATCACCAAACTAGGTTTATAATGAGTGCCAAAATACTCAAAAGTGCAACACGTGAAGTTTTAGTTTGTGCATTTTTAGCAGGGATGACAATAGTCGATCGATTTTTGATCATCAGGTTAATTACTTTTCAAACATGTGGTCCCTACCAGAAAAATTACAGGCAGATAAAAGGAACAGCGAAATCAGAATTCTTTACAATATGCCTACTGCCTTCGAAAGACCGATAGACACGATAATCCCTACGCATTCACCCTCAAAACTCCCTATTTTTTGGCCATTTTCTAAGACGATTTGAAACTTTATAGATACGTGCGAAAATCAAGTCTATCAATGAAAAAATTATGAACCTAAAGAAACTACTCTCTATAATTTAAAAAAACGGGAACTTCTCATAAAATATTAGAAATCGACTGTTGCTAGAGTTAACTATATAAAGTTTATTCCATAAATTGCTTTGCTAAGTTTCTTTGCCAATGTAATGTAATTTAATGAAATACGTAATGTGGTCATCAAAAAAGGTGCAAAAAGCGAATTACAAAAATACTTCTTTTTTGTTGGAGTTTTCTGGTGTTCGATGTTCTCATAGATATTGCTCGTATGCCGACCACAGACGCTCCGGTCTTCTGGATAGGTGACCTGCATAGATATACCTGCACAGGTCTGCTGCTTGTGTGGTATAGGATCCAGTATGCCAGATTGGTCAGGTTCACCGTACGGTTTTTCTGAAAAATATTGATTTTCGGTTTTGCTCCGGTCACCAACACAGGTTTAAATACCTGACCAGGTCAGGCCCCATACACGCTTCGGTCTGTCAGCGCAGGTACACCTGTACAGCTAGACCTCTCCGGTAGACGGTAGCTCGTGTGGCTAGCATTATAAAACTCGGTGGAACATTTTAGCAACTTTTCTAAATGTTTTGTGCTGAGAGCTGTGTATGTCTCTCGTAATATCAGGCGCTTCAGCTAGGCATTTCTCATTTTTTGTGGATTAAGATAAAAGTTTCAGGAGGTTCATGAGAACACATCCCCTATCATTATCACATCAATAAGATCTGTTTTGGACCATGTAATGTACAGTTGCTTCAATGAATCTTTGTAGCGCAGATAACCTCACTTTCTGGCTCGCCAATCTAGTAATACTGGACCTCTTCTTTTAGTACCGTCTCCTCAGCGGAGGTTGGCGACCATCACTTGGAATTCTTCTCTGTCTTGTGCTAAACGGATGACTATGCAGGTATTATATTAAACTACTGACGTAAGTTCCAAAGCCAGAAGAACTTTTTACGCCCGATCTCTCGTCGTCTATCGACCTTTCCCTCAACAACCAGTTGTCAAAAATCGTACTTGCTGTTTCTAAACGTATGGCTAAAATATGCTGCTTTTCTTCATTTTATTGTAGTTAAAAGTTCCTGTTCTTTATTCATTCCTTCTAATACCCTACTGTTTGTTACTCGCTCGGTCCATCATATACCTACTTACATTTCAAAAGAATCTAAATGTGACATGGCCCATCCCTCAACTCCGTATAATAATGTGGACAATACATTTGTTGCTCGCCATCAAGTAGTCAGACTTAAATCTCGCTGACAAAGTATCGTTTTCATTTTGAAGAAAGTATTTCTGGCTATTTAGATTCTCCTTTTATTAATATATTCATCAGGATCCCATTTGTCTTTTATCCAGCACCTCCAATATTTAAATTCCTTTACTCTTTCTATGTCCTGATATTAGATTTCTGTTCTAACATTATCAATATTTAATCCAGTGATTGTCATAAATTTTGATTTCTTTATGTTTATTTTGAGAACATAACTTTGACTAACATTGTTGTACCGTATCGTCAGCATACCAATTCCGGACACTCAGCCCAAATCTCTTACTATTACAGGTTTGTGATCAATCTGAGCCAATGTTTTTAAACCCTTGAAAGGGTCTAAAAGGCTGTATTCCTAAAACCCACCATGCAGTCTCGACGCCGACGGCTTTAGTTAAACTAGCCATTCGCCGTCCAGATTTGCCACCACTCGACCGCCGAAAATAAACAAGCAACCATCAAAAGTCAATACGTACGCAGCAAACTGTCTGTCGACTGGAAATAGGCGAAAATATTTTCCGAAATAACACGTCAAGCCGACGACGACATGAAAGGAACAAGTGTCAAAGTGAAGAGCTGAACGTTGCGACCGCGGCTATGAAAAGATAAAGACGTAAAAACAAATCGGAGCGGTTAGTCCAAGCAGTGGCGGCACGGTTACACATAAGGGGACAAAAAAAGGATCGATGAATCAATAAACAGAATGCCCATCGTCATTTGTCCTTGCCGGTACCAAAAAGGGTATCCAGTAATCATCCATTTATCAGTAAAGTGATGGAGAAATGTGTCAACCTTGAGCTCCATCACTTGATGAACGACAGACAATATGAATTCCGACTTCAAAGATCTTCTGGAGATCTCCTGGCTTACGTCACACATGTGTGGAGCAAATTTCTCCAATCGTTTGGCGAGGCTCACTTCATTGCTCTCAAAATTTCAAAGGCATTCGATCAACTGTAGTATGCAGCACTCCTAAACAAGCTTCCATCCTACGGCCTCCGCTGGAGTTCCGCAGGGATCGATATTGGCTCCGCGCGATTTTGTATCTGCATCACATAAATGATCTACTGTCTAGCGCTACAAAACTAATCCAGAGTTTTGCGATTGACAGTACCTTGCATGCAGGCATCAAGCATCATGAGCAGTAGACCGATCTCTATGGTCGAGCTGGAACGCAGAAGGCTGGCAGAGGCTGCTTCACTCTCTAAGGATCAGGGGACCATTACCGCTTGGAGGCTTAACAATATGATAAAATTCAATGCTTTCAAGACCCAGTATTGTACGCTATCAAATAAGAAGTGCCCTAGTTAACAACTGGTTCTAATCAACAATCAGCCCATTCAAGCTCTTAAATAAGCTTAGTTTGAAAAAAAATTGACGTTTTGATTTTTCATCGGTCATATGGACGTTAGGACATTAGGTTTACAGGAAGCCCAGACATACGGATATACGTAAAAACTCTTCACACCGAGATATTCAACGAGCAATAAACAAGTTTATTTATCACCCCCACCCCCCATGCTGACAGTAATCCACCTTCAAAATTTGCCTTCTTACCTTATATCCACAATGTGACCGACAAAATATCGGGACCTCTTAGGAAACATAACGTCTCCATTAGATTTACAACCATGACCAAATTGCTGTATTACAGATCTGTTATAGATAAAATTCCTCTAGCTTGGGAAGCTATGTAAGAAATCGTGTTCTTGTGGGAAGGTATATATAGGTGAGACAGGTAGGACAGTAGCAACCCATTTAAGGGACCATAAACGGTATATTAGACTAGAAACCCTACGAAATCTACGCTTACAGAGCGTGATATTGACACAGGCCACAAAATCCTATCCAAAAATGCACAGATTATTCCAAGAGGACCAAGAGCCCCTTATCTCAAAGGTCAGTTCTAGAAAGCATTGACATTCGGAAAAATTGAAACAATCTAAATCGGGACTGTGGTGTCTACCTGAATAATACCTGAAAATCCTGGTGCATCGGTAATGATCCACGTCTACTATTTCTCTTCGTTCCTTGTATCAAACTTAACTTTTCAGCAAACTATACTAGAGGCGTATTCCTTTATTCAATCGATGACATTGCGCAGCAATCGGAAAACCACCAGAGCATTTGCAAATTTGCACTCGTTATCTTAGCCTAGCAGAAAGCCCCCAACGCTTATAGCTTCATTTTCACTTGCGTTAATGGTGCAAAACCACAAGGAGCAAAGTAGACTGTAAGGAGAAGTTTCAGTTCTATTGTGGTCAATTATTCGGTGCAGGCTTTGACGAGGTGAGCTGGAGCTTGTTTTGATTCTTGGTCGGCACATACTAATATTACAGCCAAATCTCGTCACCAGTCACGATGTTATTCATATACCGAGATTGTCCATTCTCAAACATATCTAGTATCTCCCCGCACCAAGGCAAATGTTGTGTCATCTGCTCTGCAGTTACATGATGCGGCACCCAGAGAGAACAAAGTTTCTTCACGTGCAAATGGTCATGCAGATTTCAGCTGCATCCAGGTCTAAAAGACCCTCCGCGAAACGTTATATAATGCCGCTAAAGATCTAATCCAAATGCACCCCCTCTCACCCCGACACATATTTTGTTGAGATCATGTCTCTTGGACCAGTAAAATTAAAAAGTGGCAACCCTAATGTAGACCCCCAAAACCAAATCCTGAATGCATGCCTGCCTCTATCTGTTGGTAACTCACTTATCCAGCAGTAGCTAACATTCGTGGGTTTCCTGGCCTCCAGAATGAAATTTCCCCTTTGGAGTTCTCTATACCAGCTGAATTTCGTTGTAAGACGTGGAAAAGCATCATCTAATGCAGAGTTTTTTTTGAACTTCTAAGGACGAGTCTATACGAGATTCAATTCAATTCAACTTATTTTTCATTCATGGTAAAGTACAGCAATACTATATTAGTGTATCCTATCCCTAAATGAAGATGTAGCAGCAACATATAGATATTGGCAAGCAGTACTTTAAAAAAGTATTAGTTCGCCATCTATCTACCAAAGCCGGTAGCTGAGCGTTTAATCTGAGGAACCGAGTACTGTTTATGTGACCCGTTTAAAAACATCAGGTATAGGAACTCGCGGGATACGACAACAGACAGACTCTTTTTTGTGGAACACTCATTTAACGCTCCCGACATTCAGTTTATTCTAAAAAGCAACTTAACTCAATTAAAAAGTAGCAATTTCATTGATTCATCCGAAAACCAATAACAGACGACGTCGTTTCGCTTTTATTAAAGCTCGTCAGTCATGTGATTGGTTTTCGGATGAATCAATGAAATTGCTACTCTTTAATTGAGTTAAGTTGCTTTTTAGCATAAACCGAATGTCGGGATTGTTAAATGAGTGTTCCACAAAAAAGAGTCTGTTTGTTGTCTTATCCCGCAGGTTCCTATACCTGATGTTTTTAAATGGGTCACATAAACAGTACTCGGTTCCTCAGATTAAACGCTCAGGTACCGGCTTTGGTAGATAGATGGCGAACCAATAATTTTTTAAAGTACTGCTTCCCAATATCTATATGTTGCTAGTACTAGTACGAGTTTTGCCAGCTAGGTACTAACAAGCAATTTCATTTATTTGTCTGAGACCTAAATGACACTGACGAGCCCTAATAAAAGCGAAACGACGTCGTCTGTGATTGGTTTTCGGATGAATCAATGAAATTGCTACTCTTTAATTGAGTTAAGTTGCTTTTTAACATAAACCGAATGTCGGGAGTGTTAAATGAGTGTTCCACAAAAAAGAGTCTGTTTGTTGTCGTATCCCGCAGGTTCCTATGCCTCATGTTTTTAAACGGGTCACATAAACAGTACACGGTTCCTCACATTAAACGCTCAGGTACCGGCTTTGGTAGATAGATGGCAAACCAATACTTTTTTAAAGTACAGCTTCCCAATATCTATATGTTGCTACTACTAGTACGAGTTTTGCCAGCTAGGCACTAACAGGCAATACCATTTATTTGTCTGAGACCTAAACCACACTGACCAGCTTTAATAAAAGCGAAACGACGTCGTCTGTGATTGGTTTTCGGATGAATCAATGAAACTGCTACTCTTTAAATGAAGATGGTCAGAATTATAACATAACTGCATTTATCCCATTTAGTGACTACGATGCCATTGGAAGTACTTTACACTCTCACTGCTAATGAATACTGAGCTCGTCGACTTGATGTGGCTGCTACTATGAACGTATAAACATTTGTCAACAGGCAGTAACATGCAGCCTTCTGCGATTCAGTGCTGCGTCATATTCCAAAAATTTTTAGTACCCTCTGTACTAGCTAAGGACAAGCAGTGTTACCATTAAGAAATGCCAAATTTGGAAAGTCTCACAATTACTACTGAAAGGGCCAAAGAAACAATTCTCTCAAGTTTTTTCACCTCATAATTGGTATAAAAGCTTTCCTCGAACAAAAAGGCAGTTTCAAAGGCAATCTGTACGGCACTGGTTACTTTGCCTGCGAGCAAGAAAGACGGAACAGAACGACCATTTGGTTCACACATGTTTAGGCGCTAATAATGCTCTTTAATATATTTTCTTTCAGACAGTTTTTATGGAAAAAACGAAGGCTAAATAAACACCAGTTATTATTATTTTCTTATACGGTTGACAGATTTAGCCGGCGTTTACGGACTTTCGAGTTATAACTCTCATCAATCACATTCTTACTTCCTAACTTTTTATTGGGACATTATTAGTTCTTTAATAGTGCATAGAGTTAATCACCAAACAAAACAAAAACCAAAAAGTAATACTCCACTTGAGGGCAAAAGTGGAGAGCAATGTTTTGTTTCTATTTATCTTACCCTTAGAGTAACAACTGAACCTAGAGGTAGTAAACAACTAATTCTAATAGGCCAAAATATTTTCTTACGTTGTCATATTGACCACCAGATACGGCAATCATAATTGTTTACTATCGTCTTAGTATCCAGAAATATTCCATTCTACGTTGAAAAAGACGGTATTTTGATGCTTCAGGAATGATTACAGGAAAATCAATAGATATGTTGACCTCTACTGCGTTACTGCATGTTTCTTCATCATAAACGCAAATTCTGTCTCACATAAATTTTGAGGAGCTGGCAACGCCTATATAATTTTCCTGCGATTTGTTTACGGTAAACCCCGACTGTCAAACGTTTGTTTTGTTTGTGCGTCCTTCATGCTTGGTCAGTAAAATCGAATTCGCTATTTCTTAGTAACTGTAGTGAAGCTCTACGAACTGTGCTATATTCGAATGTAGTTAAACAGTTTTTCGAGATGGAACAGTGCAGAGCAGTGTTTGTAACAGGGGTTGCATTGGAAGAATTTTCAGGTTAGTTGGCAATGTTTGGAGGCTGAAGTGTCAAAAGATGATGGCTTTGAGCACGCCATGCTGGAGTGGTTTGTTTTCTACTTCTATGTTCAGTTGTTACTCTGAGATCTTACCACAATTTTTTTCAAATTTAATTGGGCTACTGAAATGTACGAGTTGTTTCTAAGCTTTGGGATTAATTTAATGATTATTATCATTACAATTAGAGCTTGGCTTTGGAGAACATTATTCCATAGCTCTCTGTCGAAGTAATTTGTTCCCGAGTACAATTCTTTTCATTTTATCAAGTACCTCCTCAAAGGGCTAAAAGTGCTTGGTACTTCCAAATGGCAAAGCCTTGAAGGTAGTTTGGAAAGTCTGGGGTGCCTCAAAAAGTAATTGAAGCATTTGATTACCTCACAAGCACAACTGCTGATCTGAATATGCGCTAAGTTGTGGGAAGTCAGAGATTTACATGCATAAAGTACTAGTAACATTTGATGCCAAGATTGCCAAGCATTCTCTTTGTTCGTTCGAAGTAAAATATCTAAAATTTCGTTATAATCAAGCTTGCGGTTTACGGGTTGTAGAGGAGTATATAACTTATTACTAATGTTATTATATGTATTGTGATGTAAGCCATACGCTAAATAAATTAAATATGTTTGGCATGGAGTGCTTTTTGCGACCAGGTATTTATTTTTTCTTGTTGTGATTGTGTGCGTTTGCTGCGTGGACTGGAGAGGGTGAGTGGTGTATAGTTCTAGTCTGCTTTTACTAGTGCCTATGTAAGTTTGTTTGTTTCCTTTGGAAAACACGTTTTTCTTGGTTTTCTATGAAGTGACTTTATGCCTATAATCCCTCTGCCCTCTTGTTTTCCGTCTATGTTAACCCTTTCCTTGCATGTATTCGGATGTGACATTCTATGCTTCATGAGTTCTGTTTGTAGGAGTATTAGTTTTTCTATATGTCAGTGTTTGATAATAATTATCCAGATTTTTCAAGTTTCTCTCGCATGACTGCGGTAGCAACAAACGTTGACGGGCTGTACCAAGTCAACACTGAACTATGACTGATTTAATTTAGGCTTTGGACACAACGTGGACAGTTGACCCTCGACCATCGACCATTGACCCTCGACCATAGCATCGTTGTCTTCACACTAAGCTCGAATTTACCCTGGTACGATAGGCGCTCCGTTGTGACCACGCAGATCTAAGACTGTGTGTTTATTTTTTTGATTGAAACCCAGGTACTTGCATGTTTCGTCCTTGCCCAGGTTATCCAATGTCTGGTCAGTTACTACTTCCTGTTCGGGATGGTAATTCTTTGGCCTTTATTGATGAGAAGCACCTGCATTTGCTCATTCCAAACTCCATCCTGACATCTAACGTACAAACCTCTATTATTTTGAGTAATCCTCCCAGTTGCATTTCAGGGCGGCAAATATTTTTTTAAATCATCCATGTAGAGAAGGTGATTGATTCTGTGTTGATTTACTTGCCGGTGTCTGATGTTGAAACCATAGTTTGTGTTATTCTGTGCGTTGGAGAGTGGATTTAGACAGAGACAAAACCACAGTGAACTTAGGGAATGAAGATACTGCGTCGTATGTGTAGCTCGTACGTTTGGATATGGCCGTCTTGAATTTAAAGGTGTATGTTTGTTCGCCCTGTTTCCATGGTACTCTTAAGAAACTGACGAAGTCCTGGGTTGATTTTATATATTTGAAGAGTTCTCATTAGCCAGCTATGGGGTACAGAGTCAAACTCTTTTTGTAATCTATGAAACAGGTATGAAGATTCCTGTGCTCTTTTCGACTTTGCTCCATGATCACACTATCAATTATAAGTTGTTGTTTGCAACCCTGGCTTTGTTTTCTACATCATTTTTGTTCTTCAGTCAGGATGTTGTTTTGCATCAGGTGTTTAATCCTTCTGCATATTGTTGCAGAGTGATAATTTTGTACAAGGTGGGGAGACAAGTGGTTGAGTGGTAGTTGGCACTGTTGGCAGGGTTCTTGGTATCTGTGTTTTGGGCTTTATATACGTTATTCCTTGTGTGAGGAATTTGGGAAGCCTAATTATTATAATAATTATTATTGCATTCTGTATTTCACTACCGACAACGCTGGATTGAGCTTTTATGGGGTCCGGAGCTATTATAGTTTTAAAGGGCCCTTTATGAATAACATGCAAATAATATAGCCCTTGCGGGGCCCCAGTGAATTGCGGGACCCGGGGCTCCATCCCTTTTAGCCCCATGGTTTATCCGGGCGTGACTACCGAACCAGCTGTTATCTATAAAATCGATATTAGAAAGCATCAGTTCTTGAAAGCTGTATACGTTTCGTGTAGTGAAAACATGAAGAAGTATCTATTATATACCTCCTACTCTCCAAAGTATCTGAAGGTATCTGCTTGTCTACAAATAGCATGAATTGAAGGCTGTGAAGAATGGGACCTCATATAATGTTCCATTCGACCTACACGTATAAAAGAAATCGTGTGTGGTTAACATCCATTAACCAGCAAAGCACATTTTTTCGCATACGGCTGGAGCTTTTTCTCCGAAAACGTCAATGGTTGTACCGGAGCCAAGCAGGCACGCAACCACCTCTCTCACTCCTATCCATCAACAACCGCATAGCGTCGTCCTTGTCGCGCTCATATTGTGCCTCTTTTCTCTTTGTCACTTGGGTGCGAAGGACGTGAGCGGTGGTACACAGGTGAATTATGGCGAATAAGCCTTGACAAGTCGCCTGTGACATATGTCTTTCAGGGTCAACAGTGGTGGGACACACAATTTTCAATGGACTACGAGCAGGTTTACAAACATTTCGATATTCATTCATTTTATTCCACTAAATGCAAGCCAAGGCCGGTTTTAGAGCTGATCATTATTTACTTTTTTGGGTAGGGGTGAAATTGGGGTGGCTTGGAGGGGTGGGGGGTTGTAATACTGAAAAATTTGTTGTATTCATAATAAGCTGTCCATTGACCTGTGAAAACAAGATCTAGCGGCATAATACACTTTTTTAGGTCCATCGGAACATCGATTTGCCTATTGCAGAAACCAAGGGATTTATAATTTTCTGATGTAAACGAGTATTGCCCTAGATCGTTCTGCATTGTGTAAGTTCGAAATTATTAAATTGATTTTAACGCAATTTGGACACAGTATTCGAAATAGTATCAGTGGAGCCGCAGCAACAATCAAAAAACTAAAAATAAAAAAAAACAGCTCAAACCTCGTGTTTAGGCATTTTACGAGTTTCTGATCATTTGCCACTTTTTTTGGGTGGTGGTGAAATTGGGTTGGTTGGGGGATGGGAGGTTGTAGAACTGAAAAATTTGTTGTATTCATAATAAGCTGTCTATTGACCTGTGAATAAAAGATCTAGCGGTAGGTATAACACAGTTTTTAGGTCCTTCCGAACGTTGCTTTGCCTATTGAAGGAACCAAGGGACTTAGAATTTTCTGGTGTATACAAACATCGAGGATTGCTTTAGATCGGTCTGTATTGTGTAACGTGGGAATTATTGAATTAATTTTAATATAATTTTGACACAGTATTGTTAACGTGGCGAGGATGGAAAACGCGTATGGTTTTAAGAAATCATGTCAGTGGCAGCGAAGCAATAATAAAAAAGGTGGAAAAATAAAAAACAGCTCAAACTTAGTTTTTAGGCATTTTAGGGCGGTAAAATTGGGTTGGATGTGGGGTGGGAGTTGTAAAAATAGAAAATTTGTTGCATTCGTAATAGGCTGTCCATTGACCTGTGAAAGCAATACCTAGCGGAATAATACTAATGGAAAAGAATTTCTTCAGTGTTTGAGGTTATGGTTAGGCAAAGGGTGGCAGTGCTAAAGGTGCAACAGTAGGAGAAGAGGATAACGTCAAAATGTCATTTTCTCATAAAAATTCTTAAAACAGGTCTGAGACCGAAAATGAATTGTCCTATCAAACTGACACACCAAACCTATGCCTAAGAGTCGTTTGATTCATTGAGATTTTCTGGAATATAATTTTATATTTTTTCAGTTTTATCGATTGTGACATACGGCTAATCGCCCACGCTTGTTACACCATGGAAGCCTGTTTCTTCAAAGTGCCCCTAAATCAGGGCCGGTCTGGTTAGGTCGACGATGGTCGAGCCCCCCCCCCCCCGCCCCAAAAAAATATAAATAGCGATATATTTAATTGATGTTAGAAAACTGCTTCTGTTTTACATTTTGCACATTTCATGTTTCACTCTGGTGAGATATGTGGTACCTACACACCTACATAAGCATACTAGGTCCTAGAGTATGATTCCGGCTTCCCAAACACTTCGAACCTATAGAACTTACTAAAAAGCTGTTAGACTAGTTAAAAAGCTATTCTTTCAGTCAGTCCTGCTACTCAAATTAAATGTATAGTACGTTATTCTTACAAAGATTAATATAAGGTTTATTTATTTTATTTCTTCTTTTCGTACCCTCAATATATTTTGTTCTATTCTAGTATTATATTATTTGTGTTTATCTTGTTGTAATCAATGTTTGATGTTGCAATGTAATACTATTATTATTAATTTATTAACCCTATGGTTGGCTTGGCTTGAAGTATAGTTTGTTTTCCTTGACTATTCATAACTTATTGTGAGTTTAATACCCTTCATGAAGGCGTAAAATAAAATAAGATATGAAGTTAAGTTGGTAAAAACTGTACAATTACTTATAAATACTTACTACATATATTTTGCTTGTATCAGTACACTACTTTATCCATCACTGAATATAGTTAAATATCAATTCCTATACTCATATAAGTACGTTACGTTAGTAGCATAATACTATTAATATGATTAAATGTTCGCGGGGAAGGTTACGAGCTGAAGCTTCTAATCAGATTACAGGTCAAATCTTCGGATTCACCCCTTTGTATGAGAGGTTATTAGTCTTCTAGTGCACTGTATACTTACAAACATATACATATGTCGTCTTTATATGTTTTTCAATAACATAGCAGAAACCGAGCTTCCAGAGAAGAACAATTTCAGTGAATCATTATTAGTACACATAAAAAATAAGTATTAGTCACGGTTCCTAATAAACTAAGGCTGCTCTTCACTTAGTACTTGCTCCTCTACTTTATTTTGTAAATTTATCTTTCATTAATGGTGCATTTCCAAATGTTTTAAAAACGTGGTAAAGTAATACCAATTTATAAAAAAGGAGATTACCAACATTTATAATTATAGACCAATTACAATGACATCTGTGTTCATAATATGGTTTTATTAATAGATTGCTATAGTTTGCTGGAAAATACAATATATTTTCAAAAAATCCAATACGGGTTCATGAGCGTAATAAACTACTACAGCGGTACACTTATATTGTGAAACGCTTATACAGTGCCTATACAAAACAAGGAACTTTCTGTGATTTCACTGAATATTTGATTCTGTTGATCACCAAAAACTTCTGGTCAAGTTCTTCAGGTGTGGTATCCGAGGTAATGCATTAAATTGGGTAAAGTATTTGGCTCGAGAGCACAAAAGACTCTTTCCCTATGGGACACACTCCAAAGGATCAATTCCCATGACACTTCTTGTCTTGTCTATGTTCGGTAAAAAAAGTCTAGATATAATCAAAAAAGTTTTGCCATTTTTAAGTGTCTAAAGCAGTTGAGATCTGAAAGAATGATCATATAGGGCCAATACTACTTAAATACTCTTTTGTGGGGTGAGGCTATACCAATATCAGTGAAAAACTTCTACTTGAGGTCTTTATGGAGGGTTTAGGGAAACCGGCTTGATCACAAGGACAGAAGCACTCACACACCACGAAGTATAAGAAATAGTCTGCCCGCCCGACGTTGAACCAGCTTGAGTCCTCTGGTCACATGTCCAACGGACGCAACCACGTCTATTCGATATGCCACCACGGCCAGACTAGCTAAAACCTGTTCCAAGCCCTTCTACCACTCACAGAACCTGCGCCGAATGGTATAACAACATGAGTGTAGGGCTGGCCTGAGCTCGTTAATCTGGTAGTTTAATTACCGCTTCTACTTTCTTCGCCTTCTTTGGCACTTAGGATTTTTCTCACCATGCAGTGGACAGCCTTCCAATAAATTTTATGGGGAATCATCAGTCTCACCATGCTATCTGCATTCAGATCTTACGGTATGTTTGCACAAGCTTTTTGTCTGTATATGACCTACCTCTCACACTCGAAGAGCATATGTTCACTGATTATGGGTAGCTCTTCCTGCTCACGGAACGGATCTTGTGCCGTTAGAGCCTGCGTCACGAAATATGAGGTAGTCATGTGCTTACAGTTCACGCAGTTTCCTATCCCTGGTATCAGCCTTTTTGTCCATTGCGCAACCTCCGTCGTTTGAGACCATAATATCTGCTGCCACTTATCTGGTCCTTTGTCTGCAGGCTTTCCGCCTTGTTTTTCTGTCCCCCAATTAGACATAGATGTCTCTTCCGTCTTCAGTTAGCAGATGCAGGGCTGGTGTCCTTGTCACCACCTTACCTATTATAGATACTGCTGATGGTTTTTCCTTTTGAGTGCTCTGTGTCATACTAGCGCTCCGTAAAGGACAATAGTCTGGAAGATTCTGTTCAGGAGAGCTTCTTTTCTACTGCTAGGCCCCCCAATTTTCGGGATCAGTCTAGAGAGCATTGCTATTCCAGCTTCTCTGGGTTGATTTCTTGAAGAAGAAGTACTTTTCGTTGCCTATATAGACTCCCAAGTACCAAGCACCTCACGGATTTACTGGAGACTATTCTAAGTTTGCCTCCGTGTGGGGGTGGGTTAGAACATCTCCCATCGTATATCCTGGGTGTCGTAAGAGGCGACTAAAAGGAACCGAAATACTGTCGGTATAAACAGTAGCATCGTCTCAACCAACAGCTTTGGGTGGACGAGTTGAGAAGAGTCAGGACACCTACATGTCCTTGGGGGGAGAAATTGCCCATAAAGGCGGATGAACCAGTAAATACCATCTGGTCAACGGCATGAGGATGCAGAAAGCAAATGGGAAACTTCTGCATTAAAGATCTTAAAGGTATCCCAAGAGAAACTCGTAAAATGAGTAAATGCATTTTACGAGTTCACAACACGTCTGTTAAGATATTGTGACTTTGATGATGATGACTCTAAGTTTGAAGTTCACGTCCTACCTCTTTATTCACTATCCTCATAGTATTACCCCTCAATGTTTTCTGGAGCTAAACCTAAGTGATGAGCCCTGATCCAGTTGTCAATCTTCTGTAAGGCCCGATTTACCTTGTATGAAACGGATACCTCATCTTTGGCTATCGCTACTAAGGCTAAGTAATCTACGAAGCTTATCGTTCTAATGTTACCGGACAGCGGTAGCTTCAATATCCTATCGTACAAGATGTTCCAGAGGGTGGGTCGTAGTGCCGCCCCTTGTGGCACCCCAGTACACATTGACAGATCTGCTTTAGATATAGTAGATATCATCCTGCATATTATATTACGAAGATATTTCGAGAAGCTGCGTTTTCGCATTTCAATTCATAGGAGGCAGTATTAAAAGCATTCCTGACATCAAGGGTAACTAGTATGCACCATTTGTCCTGTTTCTACTATTCCCATCACTAGAAAAGAAAACCAAACTGATACTTCGACAGACCTTTTCATCATCTATTTCTTTCTGAAGCCTCTGACAGACTATTAACTTGAATAGATCGCTATAGTGTCTAGTAGGCACATTTGTCTGTGAAATGCTGTAAGTCCAGGAGGTTTACCGCCTTTATTGAACAGTAGCACCTTGACTCCCACTGACAATTGACTCCCTTCCAGACTTCTGGGGAAGTTTTCATCATGAGTGTCAAAAAAATGACACTTCCGTTCCTACTTACAATACCCAAATACTCAAAACCCTACCTTGACCAGTGACACGTAAAAAATCTGTCCTGAGTGCTCATCTAAACAGTAGCGACGTCAGAGGAATGAAAATTCAGTGTAATTCAGGTTCCTTGGCTAAGTTAACACAAGCTCATAGAATTTACATTCTAACAATATTACAGAATCGACTATTCAATCGTATTATTGTTCATAGAGTTACCTCGACTCAAAAATCCCAAAAGTAAAAGAGTCTTGATGTCTAGTGAACCCGCTCCCATATGCATACATGCACATGCTGTTGATGACGTAATATGTGGTCCAGTAAAATCTCAAATAAAATTGATTGATGTGAGATTAACTCTAAAGGCCAAGCACGGTAAACAGAACAAATACAGCTACTAAAACGCATTCCGTTCTTGAAGAAATGAGACGAGCCGTGCAGATTTTTATAGCACCGAAGAATTTGTACGTTGTATTTGTTCCATGTTCCCAATATAAAGTTATGGCCCAATCCGTATGTTTTATGACGCGGATTGCAAGCTCTCCGAAATAAAAGTTAAAAGCGGCATTTGAGATGGCTCACGTTCTTTCATTCGCCGATTATTATTTTTAATCTGTACATTTAACATGCAAAGACAAACTTTCTTTTCTCGTCGTGGTTAATGTTATTTCCTTTTCTTAAGCGACATCAACAACTAGACACCCGTGTTTTATTTTATTTATCTTATTTTATTTTATTTTATTTTATCTACACCATTCAACAGACATACATCCATGAAATAAGTAATTACAACATAAAGCAAATTTTTACAAAGAATGTCAATTTGATTATCATTACAGATGTTACAGATGTTTTGAATCATAATGCAGGCAATAATAGGCTAAAATTTGTCATGTAGTAAAACAATAAATAAATCCACGGTCTGTAATGTGGAAAATAATATAGATATTGTAGTAGTTGAAAAGGTTGAAACGTACTGACAAGGACACAACTTACTGATACGAAATTGGCTAAGAACGTAGGGATTCTGAACAATACGCCATAGAAAACTCAAAACACAAATAATAATTTTTTCTACAAAAAGATGTAGCTCACTTCGTCACACCAAGATGCTGTTCCATTACCCAGTGACTACGCCTCATACCGTGAGGTGAGTAATCACTGGGTCCGCGAATCGTGCGTACTAAGTAGACGAAGGGACCCAAGCGTGATTGCCTTCTGTATTCTTGTGCGCTGTGCAGAGAACAGCGTATTTTTCATCCCACATAGGAACCCAATAACGGCAACAGTGTAGTCTGGTCAGAGCCTGCGAAGTTATCCGAGGAACTCCTGATATTTGGTCCGCTTTTCCTCCTCCTTAGAGACTATGTTTACTTCAGTAGGTGCAGAAAACTCCCTAACGAACATCGTCTTCTGTTGGTGATCGAGGAGCACTATGTCGGGCTTGTTTGCCTGTACAAGCTCGAGCGTGGGGAATGAGTAGTTCCAGTGAATCCGTCATCTCTCGTTCTCCACAACGGACTCTATATCCCTTGGAGAATAATAGTAGAGCACTCGTAGAGTATTAGTTTAATCAAAATAAAGATAATTTACAATTGCTTTTACAAACATCTTGGACAACTAAGCCAAGCTTGTCAGTACCCAGTTGTATCAGAAAGTAAATTGAAAAAGAGAATACAGTGAAGTATAATTCACAAAAAAAAAGATAATGAGAAAATCTGTTAAACTGTTTATTTTGTCACTCGATATATTTGCTTGCTCAAATTGAAGACTTAGGTGTTTCATATTTTTGAATGATGTAATTCTTTAGCTTTTTATTACAATATTGATCCTGGAAGCAACAACATAATTATTTTGCCCGAATTTCAGCTTTCAAGTTCATGTTTCCAAAATAGGAACTGGTAATACAATTATGCTCTCTTTTCGAATCCTAAAAAATCTGATCCCAAAGTCCCCAGTGCCTTCAATCCCTGTACACAAAATGAAGTCAAGCTGGTGGTGGCGCTTATACCAGTTTTCCATATAGCATGAAGCTTTAGTCTCAGATCCCCTTGCTAGGATGCCTGGTTACGCCGCTGGGTCCTTCTTTCACAAGTCAATAATCAGCCTATCATAAATACTACAAGGTTTTTAGTTTTACAAACTCCCAACGACCCCAATTTTACACTCACCCAAAAAAAAGTAGAAAATGATTAGGAACCCATAAAACGCCTAACAATGAATATTTGAAATTTTTTGTTTTTTGCTAATTACTCCGCCGTCCATGCACAAATTTTCAAAGATGTAGTAAGTGTACCTACTATGCCCATATCGCTGACCAAGTTTCATCACAATCCATGGAGCGGTTACTGAGGTTACGAGGCTAGAAAAACGCCAACAGACAGACCAACGGAAATGAGTGACGTGATATAATAAAACGCTCAAAAAAACGTATAATCTCAAATTCGAAAATTTCTGCGATCACAATACTCCCCTCAGCTATTGGTATGGGAAGTAAGAGGGTTTCTAAATTTTCTTAAGCTTTTCGATAAAAAAGCTACAATAAGCTTTTCCTTATTTCTTCGTAGGTATCATCAAAAGATCCATGAAAAATTATTATGGTTGGTTCTAAATTGTGTATTACCGATAATTTTGAACAAATTTATTAAGGTATGCGAAGCAGCATGACCGTAACGTAACCTTAAGCGAATAAATAATACAAATGACAACAAAACGGTATTTAAGGTATGTAAACTTTATTCAGAAAAATGTAAGTGTTTCAGACAGTCACTGCTCTGTTTCTCCATCCAAAGACCTCCCTGATAATCCCTCTGGCTTCCGAAGATGATAACATGATAAGAGGCCCCAGCAGCAGACATAACATACAAAGGAACAGCATCAGATGGTTCTCCAGTATAGTTGGTTGTGCCATTACGATGAGGGGAAAGAATACTGTCAAGATTACTGCTACCATCAGTATCATTAGCAAAGCGTCATCGTCATCTACCTACAAGTTTTTAAGAAAATATACTGTCGGATATAACGACCGAAAAAGAGTACGTGATATTAATAATCGTCGCTCCGTTGATTTAGTAAATGATGTTTCGTGTTCATTATTTTACGATTGTTGTACATTGAGTCAATGGACGGTGATCGCGAATCTATGATCGCTAATCATTAATACTATAGGAATTAGGACTATATATTTGCAATATTTGTACCAATATCAGTGATTGATTTATGGCTTGCCACTATTCGACGTCTAGTGTGTTTTCTAAAATCATATGACTGGCGCTGCAATAGCGTAATCATTATGTTTCTTATCGTCTTTACAATCAATGTTTGACGTGGGTCGACTTCCAGCGAACGAATGAAAATATTCACTCTCGTGTTAGTGTGGATTTTTGTGGATTACCTGTTTAGGGGGGGGGAGGGGGATCCGGATCCCCTAGACCTAAATGCATACCTGGAGGGAGGCCTGGATGCACCAGAACTACATTTGATTTCTAAGAGCTCTTATATATGCAGATTAGGTCCTAGAATTTGCTCGATGAAATCAATATTAAATCAGTATTAGGAGTGTCATTCAAAATAGGGTACTTGCAGAGGTCGTGAATTCGTCTCGGGAGTATACATAGCGTAAAGAAAACCATATCAAGAAGCACTAGGGAACAAAAAACATGATTTCACTGACGGCGACGTGACTTAAAACGAGGGCTGACGTCACAGGTATCTTATCGATATCGACAATCGATACTGCTACAGCACAGGTCAGTGAGATTCAACTGCAAACTAGAGATGATCTGAATTCTTTAACAATGCGACTCAATTTATTGATACTTAAACATATTTGAAACAGGCAATTAACCCACTAGCATTTTCGTTGCAATACATTTTTATATCTGATAGGTATCACAGTTCATCCTGTTTGTGACCGAGATTCGCAACTAATCGAAGCCATCATTTTATTTCGATGCATCCCATTATGAATGAATCCAAAGATAGAATCTAATTCAAGCCCATCCCTACAAAGTGAATCAGTAATCTAGCCTAACTTTTATTCTTTTGACTTTTGTACTTTTGTGTGTGACTGTGTTTTGTGCTTATAATGATCAATGTCAAAATATTAGGTTAGCACTGGCTATCGATATCGAATATCAATACTTTACATCCCATCACTATAGGATATCACTGACGTCAGAGGTTGTTTGCGCGGCATTTTCCGGCATTGAAATAATTTTTGGAATATCTCTCGCAGCCGATTCCAAAAAACCCAACAAGTGATTTTGTCATGTTTACTAGGCTCTAAGGAACGCGTAAACGACATAATATTTTTTTCTGCAAGTACCCTATTGTGTATTCATACAAAGTCGAAAACTTTCAGGCACTGACGAGTCCGTTTTTCTCTAACTTTTATAAAAGTTATCATAAATGAAGTGTCGTTATCGCAATACAACATATCTTAGACCTACCCATAGGCGTAGTTAGATGGGGGCTTGGGGGGCTTAGCCCCCCAAGAATGAAATTATCCCCACCAAAAATCCAAAAATAATTCGTTCTGTTAAGCTTATTGTATCTAGGGCAGGGACTTAATGCCCCCCCAGATTCAGGGGCCTAACTACGCCTATAGACCTACCTCTCCCACAACGTATCTTGTAAAACGAGCTCTCTGCTCTGCATCTCTTGTATTTTGTACACGTCCACCTCTTTTTCCAAGCTCCTGTTTTGATACGCATTGTGGACATTGGGATCCAATTGATAAATTTGCATCTCTTGTATTTTGTAAAAGTCCACCTCTTTTTCCAAGCTCCTGTTTAGATGCGCATTGGGGACATTGGGATCCAATTGGTGAATTTTTCATTTTGCACTGTTTTCACTTCAGATTTTGTCTTATAGCTAAAAACTTAATGGATCGAATGGATGATGAAAATGTGATGAGTCATGTTTGACGTTCGATTTCTAACCATAGTAAAAATTTGACAGATCATTTTGGGGCTGGAAACCATAGAAATAAAATAAGAAATAGGAGAGCAGTGTCGTGTCTGGAACGGTTCTGAGAATTTTTGTTTTTGTAAATGCAATGATTCAGGCAGACTGTCAGACGAACAGACAGACCGACGGAAATGAGTGACGTGGATTTTCGTTATGTAGATATCATGCCCAAAAGGTGTATTATTTCAAAGTCAAAAAGTTTCGCGATCACAATACTCCCCTTACCTATCGGTGTGAGTGTGAGAAGTAAGTATTATTTCGCTAAGTCTTTCTTTCACAAATCATTGGACAGTCTATTATGAATACAAAAAAATGATGAGTCTTACAACCCTCACCCCCTAACCACTCCATGTTCTCCCCAGCTCAAAAAAGTAGGAAATGATCAGAAACCCCAAACGCCTAAAAAGAAGTTTGAGCTATTTTTAGTTTTTTGCTGCACCGCCACTGACACGATTCTAAAGCCATTCGCGTTTTCCATCTTCGCCAAGGTAATAATACTGTCTCGAAATTTCATAAAAATCAATTCAGTAGTTTCCACGTTACACAATACAGAACGATCTCTTGGTTTCTGTAATAGGCAAGGTAATGTTCGGATGGACCTAAAAAAGTGTATGCCGCCAGGTCTTTTTTTCACAGTTCAATGGACTGTCTATTATGAATATAAGATATTTTTCAGTATTACAACCCGGCACTCCCCAACTACCCCAATTTCACCCAATCTCAAAAAAGTAGAAAATGTTCAGAAACCCCTAAAACGCCTAAAATCGAAGTTTGAGGAATATTTTAAATTTTTTATTTTTGCTAATTACTCCGCGACCCACGTCACTGATTTTCATACTTATAGCAGCATTACCTACTCGACCCCACAGGATATCGCTACACAAATCACATCACACCTCTTACAGCGGTTACTGATATTACGAGCCTAGAAAAATGCCAGCAGACAGACAGACCGACGGAAACGTAGATTTTCGTAAAAGCGTATTATCTTGAAATCGAAAATTTTTGCGATCACAATACTCCCATCACCTTTAGGTGTGGGAAGTAAAAGATATTTTGGATGATGACTCAAATAATAGAGGAGAGGATTGGGTTCAAATGTACAGCAACACTAATGCCTAGGTCTATAGAGGTAAGAAGCCTCCCTCATTATCTCGATATTCCTGATTTGCTGAGCATTTATCCCATAACTTTAGTGGCGTGCCGAAAATGCCCGCAGGGCTCGCGGTGCGGGGGAGCCCCGGGCATCCGGGGGGCCCCCGCTCAGCCTTGGCTGCCTCGGACAAGCTTTGTACATAGTAATAACTATAATACATACACTTAATTTTATAGCGATGGAATCATATCAAATTAAATATATTTTGCCATATTTGCCTTTTCAGGACTTATTTTAGGGCAAAATTTGACAACACGGCAACGTAGTCAAACATAGAATTCAAAACGGCAAGAATAAATGCAACGTTACACTCACGGACGCGTATCTGTGCCAACGAATTCGAATAGGTTATAGAAAAATGCTCTAATAGGCATGTGTGTGTTCCCAAGACCCCGTTCTTATTATTTACTGTGCACACAAACACGATGTTATTTTTCACAGAAATCCGCAGTATTTAAATCTTGCGGAATTGTTTAAAAGTAGTGTTTTAACTTTTGCACTGTTAAAACCCAAAATTTACTCAAAACTATAATAATAAATCCGAAACGATCAACCAAAACATGGTGTCTACTTATATTATTCCACTATTAATGTCATTTTTTGAGTTCTTTACCTGCTATCTCGAAGAGGGTGTAGGAACAAAAGGTATACGGGTTTTATCAGCGGTCAGTATGCTATAAATACCATCATCAAGCTGCCGCTGAATCACTGTCTTGGATTGTTTACTTTTTCTAACCTATTCGAATTCGTTGGTGCCGATAAAATATTTCTGGGAATCCCAGACAGTCGATGCCGATTATTGCCGATGCCTTGGCGCTCACGTTCGGCCCAAGCAGAACGATCATTCTCAAAACTAAGACTAATAAAAAGTTTTGCAAGATCGAGAATGGGTGAATGACGCGTAAGTTCTTTGGCATTAAGTTCTATAGAAAAGGAATGGGCAGAAGGCATAGACTTAGACCAAATAGTTGATACATTTGTTGCTTTACATACAAAAAAAAATAGTTTTTTTCTTTACATGAAATGCAAGTCAAATCCTAATAATAAGATTTTTAGAGTTAAGGCGTTTCATTTGTTTATTTTTGTTATATTCTTGTGTGGTATAAATGTATTATTTGCTAATTTTTGATTTTGTTATAGTTTTGTGTTGTGGGTTAGTAACGTTTATTAAATATGTTCTCTAAACTTAAAACTCATAGTGGCGATATAATATAAATGGACCTTGTTACATTAATGTGATTAATCGATGTATAATTATATTGAACCTATGGTCTAAGGTCTCTGAATTCTTATTTTTCAAAAAAAAATAAAAATATAAAGTTGAGGTCATACCAAACTTTTCCTATCTATAAACCGATTTGAAATATTATTTTTTTATATAGAGGGCGGCCCTGTGAAAAAAAATTGCGGGGGGGGGCCCTTGGCACGCTACTGCACAACTTTATTAATTTCCGAATATGGTGGTGCAAGTAGTGTGGTCCAGGTTAGACATAAGGTAGCGGGTACCCTCATGATGCCACGAACAGGAAGTGGTTGAACCGCATAGTGCGCAGCATCTTTACAAAAAGGCACAAAAAGGCCTTCTCGAGAGGAGAACGCAGCACATTTCGTTCTCTGTTGTACCTACTTGACGGAGAGGGAACAAATAAGCATTCACCAACGCGCCCTCATCATCCATCCATCGTGCACTATGTGTGTCTTGCCGCTTTTAATGTAACAGCAAACATGTGGTTGTCGACGTGACGTATGTCCGTCAAGAGCCGAGGGGGCGTTCGAAGAGAAAAATGCACTTCGTCAGTGCCGTACTGGGAATAGACAGGCTCGGATCCAGTAGACAATAGGTTCAAGAGCATCCTAGGCATGTGCACATTTATAAAAGTGTACTCTGGAATAATAGTTAAACCATAACAATTTGAAATAAAATACAATAACATAATTTTTTATAACTGACTAGATCACGTAGGCAGAGCCTAAATACCAGAGTACCGTGGCTGCTGTGAAAATGTTATGTTAGGGGAAGTTTGTTAACGCGGGACTTGAATGAGCCAACACGCGCAGGCCCAAATAAGTACATCTCCTGGCAGTCCATTACAAGCCTTGGACACCCTGGGAATAAATGTACGGTCGTACCGCTCGGTTCTTGATGTATGAAGAACAACCGTCTTAGTATGAGATGCAGCAGTCGTGCGGGTGCATCTGAAAGGATCAGCGAGTGACGGAACTATAGAGGATAGCTCAGAGGAGCAGATTCCGTTGGAATATCGGTAGAAGAGTGAGAGGTCACCAACCGCACGCCGGTGATAAAGTGGCTGGAGGTGGCGCGTTAAGGCTGGGTGACCAATAAGTTGAATTGCCCTTCTCTGGACGGCATCTAGTATAGACAGGGTAGTAGGAGCACCAGCTCCCCAGACAAGAGAGCAATACTCCAGGTTGGGTCTTACCCGGGCTTTATACTGTATGAATAGGTTAGATGGTGAGAAGTACTTTCTGGCTCTAAATAGGTACCCAAGCTTTTTACCAGCAGCTGTTGCAATTGACGCAATGTGTTCGTGCCAGATAAGATTTTCTGTAATGCTGACTCCTAAGAGCTTGAATGAGTGGCCCCTTGGCAGAGCCTGATTGTTCATAAGAACTGGATGCTGGCTTGGGCACTTCTTGTTTGATAGCGTGTAGTACTGGTTCTTGGAACCATCAAATGTTATCAAATTCGTCATCCCCCCAGCGGTGATGGTCACCAGATCCTTTGTAGATCATTGTAGATCATTGTAGATCATTGATGGAGCAGAAATAATGTCGAAGCCAATACCCATCGCTGCGGAACCTCAGCATTGATGTTATGGAAGGAAGAGGAAAAGCCGTCTACCACGACAGAGATTTTCCGACCTTAGAGGAAGTCTGCGAGCCAACCGCAAAGCTTAGCAGGGAGGCCGTAAGACACAAGCTTGTTTAGGAGAGCCGCATGCCACAGTTGATCGAATGCCTTTAAAATACTCATATTTTAGATTGACAATGCTCCCTTTCATTGGTCTGAATCAAAATCGCCTCTAATCACCAAGAAATGGTTGAGAAAGGGGTAGGGAGCTCAAGCCAAGGTATGATTCGCTCCGTGCTAAGGGATGAGTAACACCGGGGGTTGTTCGGTGTCACGAACGGAGCCTTCTTGGAACAGGGGGCACCCGTTCGTATATTCCCTTATCCTCCTAAACGGGTTACTGGGAAGATGGAGGCTGTGGGAAGATAGGCATGAGTTGAGGACAATCCCTCCCTCTAGCGGGTCTGCTTACGAAGCCCAGGCGTCAACATCTGGACAGCAGAGCCAGGGAGGAAAGAGGTTGCACTCGCAACTGACTGGAGGAAGCTGCCAGGATGACCAAAAGGTCAAAGGCAAAGACGGGGAGCATGAGGCTCCCAGAATCCTTTGCCGACAAGGTGTCGCTGGAGAAGATGACTATCGTCTATATAAACCACCCCCAAATGAGGTAGGAAAAGCACATAGCTATGAAAATCTAGATGGAGCTGGGGAGACGTGCTAATCGAGGCAAACACTCCCATATATCCAGCTGCCATCCGGAAATGACGCCGTAGTTGTAGGCTGTGCCAACTTACACACCAGGAGTTGGCTGGAAAGCCAGTTCAAACAGCTGAGGTCCTTTGAAAGGAATTCAGATTAAACTGGGCCCAGCCAAAAGCCTGGTGAGGATGTGCATAGTTACAACTTCTGTACCACGCACCATAGGAGTGGAAATCAAGGAAGAAGTGATGCTTGGTCTTAAGATCCAAAGTGGGCGACAGAATGCCAAGAGTCGTGGATGTGGAGATCCCATAGACACTGGAGAAGACCAACAAGGTAACATTATCTTGGGTGCCTAATCACATAGCAGTGGATGACAATGAGGGGGCCGACAAATGTGCCAAGGAAGGCGCAGAACTCCTTCTTATCGGGCTAAAACCAGAGCAACTACTGCTGCTCTACAAGGCAAAAATCCGACCATCACCATCGTTGGAGTATTGCTCCCATGTGTGGCTCCGAAGCACTCTCTAAAACTTCTGGAGTCCGTCCATAAGAGAACAATTAGACTAATCGATTGGCCTAACCTGACAAAGGACTTCCACAGCCTGAAACATCGAAGAAGGGTGCCTGAGCTGTCCCTGTTCTACAGATTCTATCACGGAAGATGTTCGAGTGAACTGTACCAGATAATAACACCAAAGGCCGTCCGAACAAGGAACACTAGAGCGGCTCTGCAAGCACATTCTTATCAGATCGAGGTCCCTACTCCCCGAATCAGTCTCCTCCAGCATTCCTTCTTTTGGAGAACTTCGACGCTGTGGGATGAGCTGCCGGGAAATTTGTTTCCCGACGGCTACAACCAGCTCCGACACTTATCCTTTCGCAGCGGTTCTACAGCGCCATAGGCTTCCAGCCTTTGCGGGAGGCTGACCATAAAAAAATGTGGTAAACATGGTAATGAATCAGCTAAGGATGTAATCTTCGACTGTCCTGCCTTCAGTGAAAACAGGAACTCCCATCTGAATGTAGGCCAGGGGGAAGTGCATAGTCCAATGCATCTAAAAGTTCGCAAATAACTTGGGTCGATGTGATTCTGACTGATCCCTTGACTGAGGCTGAGCGCTAACTATTAAGGCAACTGAACCATAACCCCCTCACTACCAAAAAAAAGTCTGTATCATATTCATCATACAAGTTCCCATGAACCTGTTTTTACTTAACGTTGACCGAAATTTGCACCCCCCCCCTAAATAATGCCAATGCTCTCAACTCAACAATAGTTACTCAACAATTCAAAACAGGTGTTTGGTTATTACTTCTCCAATATGCTGCTTACGATTAGATTACTGTTATTTTCCCATCTGCTCTTAGCGCCACACATAAAAGGAAGTGTGAAGACTGTGAAGTGGATTTTTTGTCACGTTGTCAAGTATCGACACTGAAAGATGAGACGCTGCATGCAGTATTTTTTTGTGTACCTATGTGAATGAGCTGGACTCATATGGTAGAAAGATGCATTCTGTATTAGTGAAAAGAGGTATCAGGTAGGCTGGCTCCTATATTTCCCAGGAAAAAATAACTTGTCCTTTTAGGTAGAACAAATTGACTGTAACAGCTTGCTAAATTACGAATTATTGCTATTTAGCTAATATTTTCATATGCCCTATACCTATATAAGGTGTTCATTTGAAAACTTCCCACCCCAGATTTCTCGAAAACCGCTGACTAAAAGAAGAAATGCCGAGACACATCAAAAGTTTCTTCAAGGCGGACAACTTTTTAACCAAAAACTACTTCATCCCCTTGTACCCTCTCCCTCTCAGGATCAAACCCTTAAAACTTTAATTTATTTTGACGTTTGGGTTTTTAAAATCGGCCGTTTTTTTTCTCGAGAAAATTAGAATCTTTATGCATATTAATTTGTTCAAAGAGAATTCAAAAACACAAGAAAATATCACTTTTTAATGCAATAAGTGTTCAAATGTTGCCCGTTACTGGCCAAATAATGATATAGGCGACTTTCAAAGCACTTCTTGGGTTGGTTCTTTAAAGTGGATACTTTGCGAGTTGACCCCTAGTATCTTACTGAAGCTCTTATATCATGATAACGCTCCGCTCTAGTGATATGAGCTCTTGGAGAGATATTTCACGACTTGATCCTTAATACTAATGACCCAAGAGCTGCTCCAATTTTGTTATATACTTTTTTCGTAATTACACAGTGTACTATTTCATCTGTTCTTTTGGAGAGGTATTTCGCGGGTTGGCCCTTAACACCAATGACGCTAGAGAGGATTGAATTATGTTCTATTTAATTACATAGTATCTTATTTTACCTATTTGGTGTTTAAAGATTTATTTGTTGTGCAATCTATTTATGTTTATATGTTAAATTATTACAATAGTTACTAACCTGCTTGTTTTGTCTATCCTATCTGTATAAAATAGCGTCTTGTTATTTAATTAAACATGGTAATCTATTTTCCAAATCCTTCTAAGAATTGATTACGCAGGTATCGTTTTATTTAATTTCCATATGTGACATCTCGAGCGCTTTTCCTAACACAAGCCCAACCTTCTATTGATGTTGGATCGATACTAGCAAATCAGTGTTTAGATATTGCCTTGTATTCTAACTTAATTTATTTTAGCTACTTGTTTATTGAGCGAATTACCTTATTAAATATTAAGACTGTCGCCCAGAAACATCATTTGTTTGTTATCCCTTAAAATTTGAATTATTCTGGCAAAGTCTGACAAAAAACAAACGCTATAAACTATAGTGTCATTGTAAAATTCTCAAAACAAATCTTAAAAGATTTTTGCACTAGACTTTTAGTCTTACTGAAAATTCATATAATCCACATGCATCAGAAACACATTTTCGCGTGAACATCAACGAAAGCAAGTCAATGGGTGCCAGCAACGGCGGCTGAAGTGTCACTCAAAAGTCCTAAAACAACAAACGACCAGACGTTAAAATCTGGTTTTATGCACCTGGCGACCTGGCCATCATACCATACATATAACATAAATGCCGAGATGTGATGCGGCGAATACGCGTTTGGAATACTGATTGTTTTATTTTTTATTATATGCATCTCTTGAAATTTTTCTGGGATGTATAGTTCTTCAAATTCACATAGCCCAGCTATATTTGGAGACTAGTAGAACTATTCTGTAGTAGCAGTTTTCTAACCAATTATTTTTAAATCAGTCCGAGTTGAGCATTTGAATTTTCCTGAAGGAAATTTTTGACCTTCCTATGTTGCCCCGTGGATGCCCCGTAAAATTAAGGTAATTAAATAGGTACTAGACTGACAACGTCATCGTCCACAAAAAACGATTTTCTGATATGCCATCACATAAGGTATGCCTCGCGGTCCGACTGGCAATCGGCGCTGTTCCTCGTCCGGGGAGGTCAGTGTGAAATTGGTGACCGGGCATAAGGAGTGCGACCATCAGGCTTCTTGTGCGAAATTAACTACTGATGACATTTTTAAAACGCGCCGAAAACATCGCCTGGCAACTTGGAACGTTAGAGGTCTTCAGGCTATAGGAAAGCTCAGCATCGTCGAACAAGAGCTTACAGCAAATAAAATAGCCATTGCTGGATTATCTGAGACTCATTATAGAGACACAGGTCATTTTACTTCTAGCAAGAGGAATTTTATTTGCTTTTCAGGTAAATCTGATGAAAGCGTTAACGGTGTTGGCTTTTGGGTGGCGAAAGGTTACAAGTGTATTAGTGACAGAATTATAACAATACGTATCAATGCGAACCCTACACCGATCAACATTATGCAAATCTATGCACCTACGTCAAATTCGGATGAGGAAACGATCGAATCCTTTTACAACGATCTTGAGTCTGCACTTGAATCTCTTTCGAATCGGGAAATGATCCTCATCTTAGGCGATTTTAACGCAAAGGTTGGTCAAACCATTGATGATGAACATCTTAGGGCTCATATTGGTAAATTCGGTCTTGGTGTCAGAAATGAAAGGGGTCAACGTCTACTTCAATTCTGTATTGACCATAATTTCTCAATTGCCAACACTATGTTTTCACAACATCCACGGCGCCTGTATACTTGGACCTCTCCCGACGGACGATTTCGTAATCAAATTGATTACATTTTAGTTCGTACACGGTGGAAGTCATCCATTAGCCTTTGTAAGACTCTACCAGGCTCAGACTGCGGCTCAGACCATCAATTACTCCTGTGCGAACTTCAGTTAAAACTGAAGGTATGTCCACGTTCTAAGCGGATAGTACGAATGGAGATCGCTGACCCTTCTTCTTTTCGGTCAAAATGTTCAGAGCTTTTTCGGGATGCCTCCATAACAAATATGTCAAGTTCAAATGATATGTGGCTATCATTAAAAAATGTGCTTTTACATGCTGCCCAGATAAGCCAACCAAAGGGTAGCACTCAACCAAGACAACAATGGATTAGTAGCCACACACTGTCCGTTATTGAGGCATGTAAAAGCCTTAAGATTTCAGGTCTGGATTCAGATACAGAGCAAAACACATATAGACAGCTCTCACGCGAGAGTCAAAGATTATGCCGGAAAGATAAGAACTCTTATCTACAGCAATTGTGCAGGGAAATAGAGATGCATGCCAATATTAACCATCCGAAAGAGATGTTTTTTAAGGTCAAATGCCTCAGTCGGGATTTTAAACCCAAATCTTGGGCTGTTAAAAATCCTGATGGAGAGCTAATTACCAACCTGCATTAGGTTATTGAGGTATGGCGAAATTATTGCGAAAATCTGTACCATGAGGATGGCCTTCACGCCCTCTCATTGGATTTTGAACACGAACCGGATATTCTTTTGTATGAAGTGGAACATGCCCTCAACAAGCTAAAAAATAACAAAGCTACAGGCATTGATGCTATTTCTGCTGAAACGTTGAAATGCTTGGGTGACGACGGCATCGCCCTTTTACATAATATTTGTAAGAGTGTCTGGTCGTCCGGTGTTTGGTCAGATGAATGGTGCACATCAATTTTTGTTCCAGTTCATAAAAAGGGATCTCCAACAAATCCAGACAATTATCGCCTACTTTCGTTAATCTGTCATGCAAGTAAGGTTCTACTGTATATTTTACAATCTCGTTTGGAGGGTTTTATTGACTGGCAAATTTCTCAGACACAGGCAGGTTTCGTGAAAGGACGCGGTACGCGTGAACAGATCTTAAACTTAAGACAAATTATTGAAAAAGCCAGAGAGCATTATTTTCCTGTTTTTATCTGCTTTGTGGACTATTCTAAGGCGTTTGATAACGTAAAGTGGCCTAAACTGTGGGAAATCCTCATCTCTATGGGAGTTCCCTATCACCTAGTGTTTCTCATACAGCAACTCTATGAGTCTAATTCGGCTCGCGTAAGAATTGATGGTAACCGGTCTAGTCAAACTGCAACCAGAAAAGGAGTTCGTCAGGGATGTATATTATCTCCGATGTTGTTTAACATTTACTCTGAATTTGTGATGAGACAGGTATTAGACAACTGGAATGGCGGTGTAACTATTGGCGGAAGCAAAATATCCAACTTAAGATTTGTTGACGATACAACCCTTATTGCAGCTTCTCAGGAAGAACTAGTAGCTCTATTAAACATCTTAGAACAACGTATAGCAGAGTATGGTCTTGGTATTAACTACAATAAGACCAAGGTTATGATCGTAGATAGAGAGCATGATAATTATCAAGAAATAAAGTCAATAGGCCGTTGTGAAGTAGTTTTATATACCTCGGTTCTTTGATCGATAATTCGGGTAGCTGTGAAAATGAGATTCGACGGCGCATTCAACAGGCACGTGTGGCCATGACAAAGCTTACTAAAATATGGCGTGACCATAACATCACTAAAGCTACAAAAATGTCGCTGGTTCAGTCTCTTGTGTTCTCCATATTTTTGTATGCCTCGGAAACTTGGACTGTTAAAAAGGCAGATCGAGCTCGCATAGACGCTTTTGAAATGTGGACATGGAGGAGAATGCTGAGAGTTCCTTATACCGCCTATCGAACTAACGTCTCCATACTGGATGAGGTCGGTAATCCAAAGAGACTATCCTCCATTGTGTCGACGAGAATGCTTACATTCTTCGGACATATACACAGAAGCGATAATATGGAGAAACTTGTAGTTCAGGGTCATGCCCCGAGTGGGCGGCGCCGTGGCCGTCCCCCTACACGCTGGGTGGATACGACGAAACAGTAGCTGGATATGAGTGTCAAGAGCGCCACTAAACTGACAACAAATCGCGAACGATGGCGAGCTACAGTGCTCAAAACTATTGATAATATTCGTGTCGGCAATACTCTAGCTCCGACTTAATGCATTTTACGAGTTCACAACATGTCTGTTAAGACATTGTGACTATGATGATGATCACATATCATCACTAATGATAACATAAAATTATACGAAGGGTTTCAATAATTAAAAATAAATCCTAGTAAACTGACCATAAATGTGTTTAACATTTTATTATCCGAAAATAAGCGATGCTTACTAAAAATTGTAATTTCGTTTGAAATATGTAATTCCAACCAGACCAAAATCTAGATGCACTATTTTGATTCTGAACAATAGTGTTGACATGAAAGTAGTTATCATGTATCAAAATACGAATATGAAGGGTATATGCCCCCAACCCACAACCTGACTTTGAAGTAATCCGCACTTGTCCGGATTCCTCTCAAAATACTTCCAGAACAGTGGATCTCATTCATTCATGAATATGAGATGTTCCACCAACTCTCTGTATCAGCACAAAAAATACGAAAAATTACTGGGAATCCTTAAAACGCTCTAAAGTATAGTTTCTAAACGTCCTTATTTATTTTACTCAGCCACTAATGTACCGATTCCGAAAATCTACACATTTTTTCTGTCTCAGCTACTGTAGTAAGACAAAATTCGATTTCAATCCATTTAGTAGTTTCCAAATTACAGGACATCACATGGCTCAATCTTTCGGAGCAAGGGAAACTATTTTGTGGACGAATAGTATTTCCCCTATTTCCCCACATTCAACCCCTGCAAAAAATGAGAATGGTCACGAGCCTAATATCGAAGTTTAGTTTAGCATGTCTTGCTAATTACTCTGCCGTCAATGTGCTGATTCCTAAAACTTACACACACTTTTCTATTTTTGCTACGGTAGTAAGACAAAATTCCATTGCAATGATTTCAGTAGTGTCCAAATTACAGGACATCACCGAAGTCAACCTAGTTCTGGGCAACATAAACTCTTTTATGGATGAAAACAAATATTGACGTTCCCCTATCCCCCCACATTCACCGCCTGGTGAAAAACTAGAATAGTAACGAACCACCGAGATGCCTAAATTCGAAGTTTGGAAGAGCTTTGATTCTTTTTTGCTTTTTGTGAATTACCCGTTGCTGAGATTACGCGGTTAGAAGAATAACGACAGAGAGACAGACCAACGGAAATGAGTGACCCAGATTTCCGATCCTTTAGACGTCATAAAACGTTGAAAAACTAAAACATACACTCATACAAATGTTGCCCACTTTTTCAGGTTTTCTTGTATATTGCAAAAACTGCACATTTTGTTCAAAAAACCATTCTGTTGGGGTGCATTGAACTTCTTTTCATGATTTTTCTCTGTTTATTAAGCTCTCAGGGTAATTGTCTGATCAATGTTTTGGGTAAACTATTTTTTAGTAGCTCAAAGTTCTTCAGTGATTATTTGAAATGTCTGCCTGGGAGGTAACAAGTAACAAGTGCATCAACTTGATGACACTCTTCGATCAGTTCGGAAATGAAGGAAACATTTGTTTGTTCCAGCAGCTAGACTACTAAGAAATACTAAAAATGTGATACATTTTTAACTAGGGCAATCAAATAAATGCATTTTAATAACTAAAATGTTCAAAACGCTTCTCTAGTAACGCACTTTTTAAAATATGCATCGATAACAGGTAGTTTATTCATTCAAAAAAGAAACAAGCTCTTTATAATATATGAACTGCTTTTAATAAATTTTCTTACATATTTTTACTACATTTAAATTTATTGACGTACTAAGTCAAATGGAGGTAGATAAGTGATCAAACTACACAACATAGACAATGTATCCCCCACAAACAATCACTTTGTATGTATTTTGAATTTTGGTGAACCTAAAACCTGCTTGAATGTACGAGTAAATACACTCCTGTCATAGTAAGGAAAAAACTGAATGAAACCGTGATGAAACTAGTTCGTAAATACGTAATACTGAATCAAAATTAAAATAGGCAGACGTATCCGACGTGTGTTTGTAAATAAATATTCCAGGAATCAATACTGACTTGGCATAATACAAAAACGTGCGCTGGATAAGCATAAGCATTTTAACCAGCCAAGGTTGAATTAGGCCAGTAATTTCAATCAATGCTTAGGACTTTTTCACAAGACCGGTAGTGTATCATCGAAATAAGGCTTTAAAATACGTAAGGAAAAACTTGCTGAGGCAGCCAAAACATTACTAAAGCTTCCACTGTATCAGGAAGACAACTAAATAAGTTGAAACTCTTCCATTATTGAACCTAATCTTGAGCAAGTACTCCAAACAACAAGACAAAATAATAATAATACCTCCCGCGACACCTGGGAGGGCGTGGATTATATATTGAGTTTGGAGCGTCTGCACAAAAGGGTTATAGGGCAGTATTTGTCTTGTATTTGCCATTGCCTCCTATGTGATGAGCAGCACCGATCCCCTGATCCGCCTTCTGCGAGAGCACGAGAATGCGAGTAAAGGAGCCTGTCTTTTTAGCGCAGTAATACGAGCAATCGAGGAGCTCAGCTCCATATTCCAGTTCACGCAGAGGTGTCAGCAGTCCATTACGGAACTTGCTCCCGCACGCACGCAAATAAATAAATATAAGCCAATGCATGGAATCTTCTACAAACATCAAGAGTATGGCTTGTCTGAGCAGTTGACCTTCTCTTTCCTAAGATCTAGTGGGTTGAAGTCGGAGACTAAGGCTTTATAGTGGCTTGCCAAGACGGTGTCTTGGCGCCTTGGTATATTGGATTATGATTATGGGTGTAGATGTACCCGACACCAGCTTTAGAGCTTGTCGACAGGCCCAAAGATGCTTATGCATCTTTTATCGGTAAGTAAGACGTTCGCTGGGACGGCTTACCTCCATCGGCATTACGCGACTCTAAGAGTGCTGTACTATCATTTAAGGCACTCATACGGTATCGATGAGACAACGATGCTGTCATACGCTCCAGGGAATACAGAGTCCGTTATGGAGAACGAGAGATGCCGGATTTACAGGGAACTACTCATTCCCCACGCTCGAGCTTGTACAGGCAAACAAGCCCGTTTATAGAGTTTTCGACACCTGCCGAGGTGTGAGGAGTAGTCACTGGGTGATGAAACAGCAGCTCGGTGTATCTACGTTACTACATAAACTTTCGTTTGCGAAATAATACTAAATACGCCCAGGACTAATATCCTCTATGGCTGGGATTTTAAAAGAAGGCTTATTTGAAAGCAAGAGAAATCTGCAAAGATTCACCTTGCTTTACTAGACTATAAATTTAAAACAGTTCACTGATGCAACTTTCCTCGAAATAAAAATGTAAATAGTGGTCTACACTATTTTGTGTAGACACTTGGTTCCAATGAGTTATGAAGTTTATTTTTTATTTGTATTTGGAGAGGTCTTGTAACATGTTGTCTACATATAGAATTCCCAAATACGTTTCATCTTCGTGGTTACTGATCGTCAGGATTAAGTAATATAAAATAATACCCTGTGAATGCCCACCTCTGGAAGTACGATAACAAAATCTAAGAAGTTGATTACGTTTCCCAAAAGGAATAGGTTTCTTTAGATGCATTACCGTGTTTAGTTTAGGGGCATAAACCTTATTATCTGAAGAAGTCTGAAGACCTTAAGTCGGGTAGTCGGGAGAGATTAATAGTAGTGTAAATCAAATGCCATTATCAGCAATCAAGAAAACGTACCCAAACAGCAAGCAACAATGAAAATTGGAGACGCAAAAAATTATACATAGAGTGGATGAATCGTCATTTTCCATTATTTGAAAATATTTTTTTTTTAAATGGCGATTGTCAAAATTAATTATGATCTTACACTAATGACGCATTATATTAAAATAGTAATCGAATCAATCAACGCTATGAATGTAAAAAATGAGAAATAACTGAGTTCGCCTCCAATAGAAATTTATTGAATCAACCCTTGGCGATTATTAGATATAAAAAACATGGGCGTTGAACGAGGCAGACCTCGTCCTAGGAGCTTCCCCTGTCCTTGTTTTTCCATAACCTTTTGATAATATTAACTAGTAGAATTCAGTACAATTTTTGAACCGTTAATATGAATGATGGTCGACATTTGTACATTTCACCCTATTTAAATTTTGTAGCCTATATTTTGAGAAAAAATCGAGATGTGATTATCGTTTCTAACATAAAGACGACGTATTGTCTTTTGACTGGTGGGATCAGCTGATGTACCAATGTGCTTGTTATATGACAATTTTTTTGTGCGACTCCCACTACCTTTAACCCTTAAGAGTCCAATCGATTATTATTATGTATTATTTTGAAGAAGACATCTTTAAGTTATTGACGATTGCCTAATGTCAAATAATTCAGTGCACAAATACAGCAGTATATGAAATTTGAGTATTTCAATTTATTTAATTTTTTTAGCCCCCATTTTAAAAAATTAACATGTAACATATCGTTTTAGACATAAATACACATTCTCTTTCAACTGGTACTATCAAATTTATATATTGAATTACATTTTTTTTGTGCAGCCCCCACCCTTTTCCACCCCCATTGTTCAATCGGCATCAAAACCTTTTCAACTCGAAAAGATCTTTATTAATTCAAGTTGGCTAAATTTGGGAGTAATCGCTTGAGGCGTTTTTGAGTAATCGTTGGAGAACGAAATCGCGGACGTACAGATATACACACACAGACATCAAAAAAACAAAATTTTCCGATTTTCTTCAAACTTGGTCACTATGCAATGGTTATTATTAGAAACAAAAACTAAGTTTTTGGTCCCGCTGCGATGACAACAAAGGGATGGGGGTGGGGGTAACTCAAAAAATAATGTCATTGCGTTTAATGCGACCACAATAAGAAGTATTTTTTTATGTCGAAAACGCTACCGCGCATGTCGCAAAATTTTCAAAATAGCGGAATACAAATTCATAAAAAGTAGCAAATTTTCGAAATCCAAAATGACAGTAACTGTCACAAAAATGATCCAAATAATTTAAAACTTTACTTTCACAGAACGGTTTTTATTCTCTATCTTTTGGTCCACTTTTATTCTCTATCTTTTGGTCCACTTTTAGCGCCAATCTATGATTTAACGGTGGGGGTGGTGGGGGTTACTCGGAAAATAACTATATAATATAGCATTTTCTTTTCAGAAAATGGTTCAGGAGGTGATTTAACCTTGGAAATGACATCTCGAACGTTAATTTTGGTAAAATTTGCTAAAACGGGCCGATTCTAATTGCTTACCCCTCCTTTGTCGGGGAAGTTAAAAAGCATAAAAATGATCTACGCCAGGAGTTTTAATGAACATTAAGGGATTGATTTAATCAACTCAGTCTGGTAGTAACAAGCCATAAATAAATCGCCCCTGACATCGGTATCAAAAATAGTTGTTACGTATCCTAAAACTAATGATCACAGGTTCACTAATCATTATTTATTGCTTATTGCTGCTGTAAGCTTTTTTCGGTTAAATGTTTTCCGTAATGCAACCATCAAACATTGATTCATATGCGGTAGTCGTTGACTCAAAGTACAGTAAATATAATTTGATTAATACAAAAATTCAATGAATACGAAAGCTTTATTATCATTTTAATTGATTGTGATGAATAAATAGCTTTCTTACTTATGTAAATGGAGTTGAAGTTTTTGCTGATGCATTTATTGATATATAAGTAGAAAACTTCATTTTAATTCAATAATTACAAATTACAAAAAGTGACCTAGTGGTCAATCTATTCTTAGTTAGTTGTATATGCTTCGACCGAAAGAATAATATATGAATAATATTTGTATGCAATATCAATAAATAGTCTTAATTTTCTCAAAAAAATACTTGTTATCCTGTTTTATGATTATCAGTTCAATTTGTTTCAATTCTAGAACTTGATATATATGTCATATTTTCAAACTAATCTATGTATGAAATATTCGCACCGAAAACAACCCAAAAATAAACTGGAAATGAAAAATGATGAAAAAGTTGAACCCCCTCTTTGAACATTTTTCCTTGATAACAAAGTCTGTTGAATTTTCTTGGACGCGATGTTTCGATTTGTTAATTGTACTAGTACATACATGCCAATATTTTCACATAACAAATTGACTGGTCTATAAACTGCATAACGAAAAAAAGCCAAGACGTTCGATGGAGAGCCAACGCATTTACATCATTTCGCACGATACAGAAACGCAACACGTTCCATTTAAAGATAACAACTAACATTGTTACACAATTTAAGTTGCTTTTATATCAAAGAAGTCGGGAGGGAAAACGAGATCGAATGCCATTACGGCCGTAAAACAAGCGCAAATCGCCTGAACAAAGCCAGCTGCGATCCCGCTACCAGACCAAACAAGCCTACTTTGTATTTTGTGGGCAGGAAATATTTGCAGCTGCTCTCTCAATTGCTGACCATTGGGTTAACCATATAATGAAGAATCGTTTTATATAACTCGTGGTTTATGGTTCTATGCATCTAGTGTAGATGTTACCTCTCCACAGATCTGAACCTCCAAAATATGTCACTCATTATAAACGGTGTGTCTGTCTGATGCCATTACTCTAAGAGCGGGATCTCAGTAACCAGTTCGCCAATTTTAATGAAATTTGGTTGTGCGGCATGCTATGGTGTCATAGCAGGTAATGCTGTCGAAACTCGAGGTAGTGGCGTTGGAGTAATTAGCAAAAACCACAAAAGGGTGTAATATGTGAAAACTGCTATGACCACTACAATTGCAAATTGCTCTATCACGTTGTTTCTATCTATTTTCATTTTCTATTTTCAAATAAATGAGGTCATATCCGACTGCGCTTGAAAAATGCAGGGGACTATGAACCTAAACTTTTTGGTCTCCCACTCTCGATAAAATAGAATCAGGGTATACTAAAACGCCTAAAAATGAAATCTACGCGTTCTGTTTCGTTTTTTGAGGATTTTTCTGCAGCCACAGGATCCCTTTTCAAAAACAGTGAAGCTTTTTCGTTCTTGTGAAAGTAGTGAACCGGACCCTTGAAATTTCGTTTTCTTGCCCTTAATTAGCCGTCACTGGATGTATTTTGAAAACTTGAAAAGCCTTTTCTGCCTTGCGGTACTAGTAACTATTTTATTAAGATGGTGTCAGTTAAAGTAATAAGGGAGTTGAACTTTATGCCAAATGCGATTTTCTTCTTATTTGATTCCTTCGCTTCTGGCGTATAATTTGAGACTTTGCCAAACAATTCGTTCTTTGAAAAAGACTCAAGAATCAGTAGGCACATTAGCAAATCATTTTTAAAATTCTGATAGAAATGAATTTATTCATTACCACAATTTTACTTCCAATATTTCGAAAAATGGACAGAGATCAATTTTCTGTACAGCTTTAAATGTTGTTTTGAAATTCTCGTATTCTTGCTCTGTCATAGTAACTAACTGTGCGGATTTTTATTAATATCGAATCAGCCTTAAACTTAAACCTAAGATACCGTTTTGTAAAGGCATACGTGCACACAGTTCTCTTGTAGGGAGTAGAAACATGGACAACATGGACATTAAAAGTGGATGGATACCATGAACAGACTCCAGGCTTTTGAAATGAAGACCTTCCGTAGGCTATTAAAGATATCATGGACTCAACATATTTAACGATGAAGTGCTCGGACGTATGAGAATGGAAAGAGAGTTACTTACAATAATAAAACGAAGAAAGACCGCTTATCTGGGCCACCCATACCGTAACAATAAGTGTAATATACTAAAATTAATAATAGAATGAAAAATCGAAGGAAAACGTGGTTCTGGTCGCAGACAACATTCATGGTTAAAAAACATACGCGACTGGACTGGTATCAACACATCATCTCTAATTCGTACCACTCAGGATAGAATTAAGTAATTAAGTATGCTGAAGTTGTCGTCCACCACCAATAAATGGAGATGGCACCTAAGGAAGAAGATCGAATCAGTAAAAGTAATAAACGATTAAAACATTAGAAGATATACAACAAAACGCCAAAAAAGTGTTTTCTTCTTTATTGCTTCATTCGCTTTTGGTGTGAAACTTGATATTCCGTCGACCAATTCGTTTTTGAAAAACCCAATATGCAGCAGGCAGTTCGGGAAAGAAAACAATTTTTAAAATTCCAATTGCTGTCAACTTACGACAATTTTACCCTTAATAATTGGTAATGATTTTACGACCCTTCTTATAGATTTATTACTGCCTTTAGCTCAAATTTGAGCTAAAGTTGTGTTTATTTTGGACCCTATCATCCAATAAAAAAAGGCAGTAATTTACCCTTAATATTTCGAAAAAAGAAGAAATGAAATGAAAAGAAACTGCTCAAACCCTTAAAATGAAGTCTGGGCATACGTTTTTTTTTTTGTTTTATTCTTTTATTATCCCTGTACAGCCACAAGATCAATTTTCAAAAATAGAAATAACAGTGCTTTCAACTTTGTAGAGGGACCTTGAAATTATCATCTGCATGCTCTCAGTTTTCGATGTATTTTGAATAAGTAAAGAGCTTTTAGCCCTTGTCATACTAGGAAGTAATAGATTACCAAACGTATGATACAGAAGAAAACGACTAGCATGATTTTTGTAGTGATTTTGATACTATGAAATGTCAAAAAAAAACGTTTTATCTCAAATAAGATTTTCTTCTTAATTACTGTCTCCTCCTTTGACACGAAATTTGACATTTTGTCAAGCAAAACATACTTAAAAAAATACTCAATAAGCATCAGGCACGTTAGAAAATTCTAATGAATGGAATTAGACTACCATCTTTTAAAGCAAAATGAGGAGGCACAGGAATTTCTAGATATGTTTCGTAATTATTGCAAAATGTTTGGAATTTGAAAGGGACTCCCCCTAATTAATTTAGCTGGTGAAATTAGGAAAGAATTTAGTGGCTTCGGAAGAAGGGGGAATCTGATACCCTTCCCACCCTCGTCTTAAGTTTCACAGGAAGACGTTATCAAAGTTATGGTTATGCACCTTCCTCTTCCTATCCCTTTTTTATATGTCTCTATCTGAAATTTATTACAGGGAACAAACACATCTATAATGATCTTTGGTATTAAAAAGACACCCTGAAACTTTCACAAGATTGGAGCTAAAAGGTAAAATATGGATAAGCTTATAAGTTACAAGTTTATGGTCGGTCTGAAAAGAAAGGTGTGAATAGGAGTTAACATATGAATTTAATATGAATACCGTAGCTACTGGAGAAGTTCTGATTTCTAGAAAAAAAATTTACTTCCCACATCGATAGGTGGTATAGGATATCTACATAAGAAAAATCCACTTCACTCATTTCCGTCGGTCTGTCTGTCTATCTGGCGGTCGATCTTTCTGTTTGTCTGTTGACGTTTTTATATCCTCATAATTTCAGTAACCGCTGTATTAATTGTGATAAAATTTGGGTAACGATATATGCTGCGAGGTCGTAGTAGGTAATGGGCGGCGGAATAATTAGCAAAAAAACATAAAATTTCAAATATTCCTCAAACTTCGTTTTTAGGCGTATTGGGTTCCTGATCATTTTCAACTTTTTTTAGGTGGGGTGAAATTGGGATGGTTGGGAGGTGGGGGGTTGTAAAACTGAAAATGTCTTGTATTCATAATAGACTGATCATAGACCCGTGGCATAATATACGAGTACTTTTTTAGGTCCATCCGAACATTACCTTGCCTATTGCAGAAACTATGGGTTTTAGAAATTTCTAATGCATTCATAGGAGTATTGCCTGTATTGTGTAACGTAGAAACTATTGAACTGATTTTAATGAAATTTTAACACAGTATTATTACCGTGGAGAGGATGTAGACCCGTATGGTCTTTAGAGATCGTATTATTGGCGGTGCAGAAATAATCAAAAAACTAAAAACCGAATAACAGCTCAAAATTCGTTTTTTGGCATTTTAGGGGTTCCTAATTCTTTTCTACTTGTTTTTGGGTGGGGGTGAAATTGGGGTGGTTGGGGGTGGGGAGGTTGGAAAACCTATTCATAATAGGTTATCCATCGACCTGTGAAAGGAAGCCCTAGCAATATAACACACTTTTTTGCGGGTGGGCAGGCGATAATTTGGTTGCAAGGGGATCTCATACTATATGTTCATGCTGTGAGAAGATAATAAACACCTTAACGTGTGGGAAGTACCTTTTTAGGCAAGATCAACCTCGTCTTGTAAATTCCTTGAATTGAAGATCTAACTCCCTTTGTTTATATGGTATACTTAGTAAGTAATACTATAAAATCGTCAAATCGTTGAGAAACAAAATTTAAATATCACGTAATTATAATGTTACTTTTATGACAAATTGATCCAAGATGGTAGGTGAGGTATAGTTAGCAATTATTATTTGTCCTACACTTCTTCATATCACAAATTTAAAAAACTGTAATCACAGTGAAAGAAGTGTTTTCTATATTAGACTGTATTGAAATCCTTTATTACGATATAATGGTATCAAAAACATGATCAGTTGCAACAAAACTAGACTACCGCGAAATTATTCTGGCCTTTAGAGATTATTACTCCAATGATTACAAATAATATCGTTGATGATTACATTAAGATTTATAAAGTGGCCATATATTTAAATGTACCCTCTAGGACCGAGTGAAACCTTGTATTGAGAACAAGAAAAATTAGCGGAATTCAAGTTCGAGGTAATATCATCGATATTAAAATTAGAATGAGTGGAAAGGATTGAGTTAGTGAGTCAATCAATGTACAAGTACCAAGTTAATCTATTTGGCTCGGTTTTTTTTCTATAGATATACGTATGGCCGCTGGAAGTTGCAGCTCCTTTCTCATTTTTGTGGATATATTAATTACAGATAATCTTAGCATATACATACATAGGTAGGTGAATAAATAATAAATTACAGTGAACGCAGGTAAAATATGGATTTGCATCTTCCTACTTCCCGTCGCATTCAATCATTATGAAGCAGTGTCATCATTACGCTTTAATTCCTTGTTAACCCCTCCAGTCTTGAAATTGATTAAACTGTAAGCCTAGACGCAAAGCAACCCTGAAGCTATGAAGATTAAGGATATAAATCGGTCCTGAAGTTTAGTGTCACCTCAGTGAGTTTTGAAAGTGAAGTACAAACATTTGAATACGGTGACATCATTGGCGTACCCAGGAATTGTTCATGTTTGGGGGAGGGTTACTACTGTGTCAGTGGAAATCACTTACATACTTATGCACGTCGCAAATTTTTTCCATGGTGGGGAGGCTTTTGACCCTCCAAATCCTCTCTGCGGCCACGCAAGTGATATATACCCACAAGTTTATATTGAAGAATAGCGTTAAAAATGAAGTCAAGTTGATTCACTCAGTACTTTTCACAAATTCTTGTTATGCTATCAGATCCTCTCATGACAAGTTGACTTCCAGCACCAAAATCAACCCACAAATGCTACAATTTTTGTTCTCTAACCTGAATAGAATTGTATACCGGTTGAGCCGGCAGTGAGTGAATGAAAATTTGAAGTTTATTGAAACACTTTTCTGAAGTCTGCTTCTTCAGATAACAACATTTGTTCTTTTTGAGACCTACTCCCTAGTTATGTCGATAATTATGAGGTCTTGATAACACAAAGTCTTACATATGCAGTGCTGATAAATCCAAAATGACAATGATAATGCATTAATGACTTAGAATCACCTTAGGGTGCAACGGTGAGACGAGAAACAATCGCACGATTTTACTTACATTCTTTCATGGACATATTCTGTCTTATATCTCCCATATTCTCCTAGAATGCTAAGTTTGACTTGTCTCTTTTTATATTCTTTGTGTATAGCATACTAATACTTTCATTTATCTTTTCTTATGTAACACAGGATCTATCTTCGAGTCTGTTCTAAAAACAGTTCTGATCCAAAATATTTTGCAGATTCTCTGATGATGTATGTCAATGGGTACCTTTATAGGTATTTTGTAGCTTCTATTAACCCCATGAAAATGTGATTTTTGTTTTTCTTATGATAGCGGTTGGTACAAAATTCATTTTATAGAAAAAATATTCAACGCTGAACATTGACGTTTTCAATGTTTTTTTTGCCCTGTTAAACAGACCTTAAATAATACCTCGGTTTATACAGGGTGAGTCCTAAGTTGATACTTTTTGTTAAACTGTGTACAGGAGTCGTTAAAATACTTCAGAAAACAGAAAACCAAAAAAATAAGCGAGATACAGAATAAATAAAGACAATCTGAGCTTGAGTATTAAGACGTACTTAGTCTGTTTATGGTTAGTTTTTGCTCGAATTTTGGTCTTTTCCACTAGGCGTTGTACCTGTCACATTTAGCAGTAGCCACTGTCTGTTTAGCGTTGTTAATTTTAAATTCGTAAATCCTAAAAGTGGCACTTTATTATGAAACAAATTTTAAGATTTACCAATTTAAAATTAACTATGATAAACTGAAAGTATCTAGTGCACTGGTTGACAGGTATAATGCCTGATCGATAAGATAAAACTGCGAGCAAAAAGCTAAACATAACAGACTAGGGGTACGTCTTGATACACAAGCCCAGATTTACTTTTTTGATTCTGTATCTCGCTTATTTTTCAGTTTTCGGCAAAAAGTTATTCAAAAAAGTTGCTTATTTTAACAACTTCTATACACATAAAAAGTATCAACTTAGGACTCATCCTGTATTGACTTGGTGACAAGATTTGAAATGCAAAATGATCTTATTGCTTTACGAGGGCTGCTCTATACCTCCGTCAATCCACCAGTACGCAGACACTGTTTCACGCTTATTAGCGATCATCAGTGCGGCATAGGTCGATTGACGGAAATAGAGAGCATCAATTTTTCCATGTCTAATAAACATGTGAAACATGTGCGAGCAGATAGAAAGAATTCTGCCGGTGCGCCATCTAGTACCCGAAGGTAACGGCAAACCAAGGAAATCTCTACTTAGCAGTCCTGGTGGGACGCCAAGGTGCATCCGCTTGGCCACTAGAGAGCGCGGGTTCTATATCTATACGCCGCTGCGTATGATAGCCGATATACGAGGGCTGCTCTATACCTCCGTCAATCCACCAGTACGCAGACAGCTGTTTCCCACATAGCACTGGATATTCTATGAATATTCTTTAAATCTCCTACATGTTCCATGAATATTCAGTAGAATCATAGAATATTCGTTATTTCTCTTGATTATTCTGGATTATTAAAATAATATTCTTTATAGAATATTATTATTTTATCCACTTAGGATAATCAGTGATTATTCGTTTAATGTCTGAATTATTCCAGAATATACCAGTAATATTCTTCATAGAATATTATTTTAATCAGGTACTAAGAACAAGCTATGTAGCTATTTTCTGAAGAACATTTAGTAATATTCGTAACAGAACTATTTTCTGTATGTAGGCAAATAATATTCAATATTAGGTGTTATTAATTTATATTTGCACCTTTCTCAGTGAATTAAAAAAAACTTTCATTTAGTTCTATTCGTTTTGCGTTCATCCTCCTAAATATACCTAATAAGTATTATGTCCAATTTTCAAAAGCTTATTACTTATTAGTGAATTAGCCATTGGCAGCAATACGGTAAAGTGAGAGCATCTTATGGTGATGTATGGTGACTATGGTGTGGTTCATTCGTCAGTTGTCAATCTTGTCAGGTTGTCACTCTATTCTTCGCTTCAAGTGTTCTGTGCTTCACCTTCGAATCCTTCGATTTGGATTTGTAATAAACATGTGATGTGGGCATTTTAGCGATTCACGAGTTTTATTCGTGAAAGGCGTGCATTTATACCCAATTTTGTACAATAAAGTTGCTAGTTGTTATAAAGTGTGCGACAGTGTTCTAAATTATGGTCACCTACTATGGTGAATGGTTCGTTATATGATTATATAATGTGAGTAGAATTTTGAGGTTAAATGCAAGTTTACATGTTTACACTATATTTTAAACATCTTTAGACTGAGAGATGTCTAACCACTTAACTTTCGTGACCATCTGCCACTAGTAGGTGCTATTATTTTTGGAACAGTATCCATAATACCATGAAAATGTTTCCTATATGAGATAATTTAGACTAAATGTTCCTAGAATATTCAAAAACATTCTTCTACGATTGTTCCTGTAATATCCTTGCGGAATATTCGCCGGAATATTCTAGGAATATAGCGTGTTTTTCCCATTTCGAACGTTTAGAGAATATTCTGTAAATATTCTAATTATCCATAGAATTTTATCAGAATATTCGTAATGTCCGTAGTGAATGTGAACAGAATATTCTCATATCATCCAGTGCTATGTGGGTTCACGCTTATTAGCGATCATCAGTGCGCCATAGGTCGATTGACGGAAATAGAGAGCATCAATTTTTCCATGTCTAATAAACATGTGAAACATGTGCGAGCAGACAGAAAGAATTCTGCCGGTGCGCCATCTAGTACCCTAAGCAGCCCTCGTATATCGGCTATCATACGCAGCGGCGTATAGATATAGAACCCGCGCTCTCTAGTGGCCAAGCGGATGCACCTTGGCGTCCCACCAGGAAGTCTACTGCTGCTAAGTAGAGATTTCCTTGGTTTGCCGTTACCTTCGGGTACTAGATGGCGCACCGGCAGAATTCTTTCTGTCTGCTCGCACATGTTTCACATGTTTATTAGACATGGAAAAATTGATGCTCTCTATTTCCGTCAATCGACCTATGGCGCACTGATGATCGCTAATAAGCGTGAAACAGCTGTCTGCGTACTGGTGGATTGACGGAGGTATAGAGCAGCCCTCGTATATCGGCTATCATACGCAGCGGCGTATAGGTATAGAACCCGCGCTCTCTAGTGGCCAAGCGGATGCACCTTGGCGTCCCACCAGGAAGTCTACTGCAGCTAAGTAGAGATTTCCTTGGTTTGCCGTTACCTTCGGGTACTAGATGGCGCACCGGCAGAATTCTTTCTGTCTGCTCGATCTATTGCTTTGTTTTAGTTTTCTATATATCTAAATCCGGAAATCATAACAAACTGGATGTTAATAAAATTACACAGTAGCGGATACGTAGACATCAAACTTCTTGTTCAATATTTAAGATTATCATTAAATTGGCTTACAAGTGAAGTGAGACCCACGTCTAGGGTAGAACATAATTTAGTGGAATCTGACTAGTTCAATTTGTACCTGACTGCTCTTGGATCCAGTTACTACCAGAATGCAGCTGCCAAGATGTCATGTACGCTCAACTGAATCCCATTGTTTGTTACAAAGCAGCAGAATTTACGCAAAATACGCAATTCGGAAGACTTTCTTGCATACCACATTTTTCTTTAAACAAAAAGAGCGAAAAATGTAAGGAGAATGACTAGACTAGATTTCTATTCGCCCTTCTCTTATTTCGCTTTTGGTTGTAGTTGGTGAATGGAGAGAACTGAATCATACGATATCGCCAATGAGATTTTGTTACATCGTTTCGCCTAGATAATTATGAAGCTCAACTCTGCGTTGCCGTTCTAGGGACAATAGAAGTAGCTTAGTATAAATGCATTCTTGTTATTTTTGGATATTTATGCTAAATTGTTTTATCTCTCTTAGGTGCAGAATGTATGCCATTAAATGTGTAATTTTTGACCGGTCATTTCGCGAATAGTGAGGCTTAAGCGGCCCACAGACGCTCCGGGAAACCACAGAGGAAGGTTGTACAAACGTCGATTTAACTCAAGCTTTATTAAACCAGAGCTTAGCTAAGCTTAGGCTTAGCGTTGACATCCGTTATACAATAATCGGTTTAGTTAAACCTGGATGATAATAAAATTCACTACTAGTTAAGGCAATGACGCGTAATTTGTGTCCGTAAAGAAACCGGATGTCGCTTGGCATTTGAGTTCTAGAGGCAGCTTAGAAACTTTTTTGTCATTGCACCATAACCCTAAAGTGGGAGGGATCGGAGAAAAAAATGATGTTGAATGTAAAAAAAAATCGTTAGGTAACCGAATGAAAATGCCGTAGCATTGTAGTGCACCTACCAGCTATAATGTTCCAAAAAATCGCCATCCGAAATCTACGGGGGACAATTTGCGCCTACTGATCTTGTTAAATGAAAATAAAAAAATTGCGACGGAACCGGTCAAACTTTTTTTTGTTTTTTTTTGTAGATTTACAAAAATACTGTCATTCGCTTCTGCGGGCAGTTTATGAGAAATTTGAGCTTAAAGTTCGATTTTTCACGATTTCGCAGAAATCGTTAAAAAATTGTTCGCATTGTTTAAAACAGATGACGTTTTTTATACACGTTCTTGGGAGGTCCAACTATGAGATGTATCAATGTCATCCATTTATATTATGTTTAACTGCATTTTTCAACCCCTACAGGGAGTGACACCGAGGGAGTGACATTATTGAACGCCTTCTGGAAGGATATGAATATGTAATCAGCTTTCTAGAAAAACGAGGAAAAAATATACCGTTCAATGAATTTCCTGGAAAATCGGAAAATGTGAGCAGAAGCAAAAAGCAGTACAAACTGAAAATTTAATTTTCCGTGAAAAATTTTGGTGGAGGCTCAAAATAAAAAATCCTAGCTCTGAGTCTGGATGTTGCTATTGGTTGATGCAATGACTCCGCATCAGTTAAAAAAAGTAGTAGCGTTGAGAGAAAATAAAATTAGGAAGCAGTTTTTCACACCACTTACCTTTCCTTTTCAGATAAATCGCCCTCGGTCCTTAATCGCTTGACCTGAAAAATAAAATTAATTTCGTATCACTCATGTGAAAACAAATTCCAAATTTATATGATTGCCATTGAAACACGACTCTCCTGAATGCTAGTTTAACACTGAGAGGTAATTATTGTCATAAACAGTGCCTGTATAGATATGAGATATATTTTGGAAAATAATCAATTAATTTAATCTGTTGTAATAAAACATGACTAATCAGGGTGAAGTATTAATAATAGCAATAGTTATGACCACTTTGAAAAGAAAAGAAAATACCCACAGGGGTTTGCTCCTGGTATAACAGCTACAAATAAAGAAATAAAATAACGTTATTGTGGTTTCTTCAAATCATGTTTTATGGATCTGTTTATGGGCAACTTCTCACTTGGTAAACAAATGTTATATCGTTGGGACCTAATATACCTACTCAGCTAAATTGAAAATTACTGCTCTCAGATATGAGTTCTACACAATTTTATTTGAAATACAAACATGATAATTTGAAGTCATCTCAAATAAATGAAAAATTGAAGTTTTTCATATTTTTCACTTGTGCGAATCATTTAGTTGTGCAAAATTTTAAATATGTACCATATCTTTTAAATGAATGATCAGCAATTTTGCTATTTTATCACATTTTGCTGTTACCTGAAATGGCTGCTAAGATCGAGATTGCCTATATAGCCAACTGTTATTGTATAAGTTACTAAAACTATTGTATAATATCTTCAGTCTAAAGCTGGTGACAGATAAATTTGCACATAATTTAGAAACATCTCGTTTACGTAGACCTAAGGAAAGCTTACGGTAATGTACCTCTATTAAAAATTTGGCAGGAAGTGGAAAGTCAAAAAATAAATCCAATATAAATAGAAGCAGTTAAATATTTATACTCCAACAACAAACACTGTGGTAAAAGCCGGTCATGATGTGTCACCGATTTTCAACCTTGATAAGGGCTTGCGGCAGGGATGTTGCCTGGCTGTCACACTTTTTGAAATGTATTTAAACGAAGTACTGAAGATCTGGAAAAGCAAATGTGTATATATGAATTAGCATAAATGACGATAAATTGTACACTTTGAACTTTGCTGACAACTAGTTCATATTCGCTGAAGATAGAGACGGCGTCTCTTACATGCCGTGAAAGCTAAATGAAGAATCTAAGAAATATACATAAACTACAACAAAACTGAATACAGAGAAACAGGATTGGTTGTAGATGATGAATCGCTAAAAAGTAAAAATGTGCCATGCTTATAAGAATTTGGGTACAATGATATCAGATGAAGGTGGGGGTAACTCGGACATTAAAGAAAGGCTGACTAAAGGGAATGTAGCAATAAAACAATTATATCCAATATTGTGGAACAAGAACATCCCTAACAATGTGAAACGAAGGGTATATAAGTCCATTGTAGAAAGTATTGCTATGACCAAGACTGTTCTCGAAAGATGGAGTTGAGCAGGAAGATAGGCAGTTGCAGGAACAGGATTGGCAAAATAGAAGGAGGTGGAAGCTTGGATGCGAACGACGCCGCATAGTGTAACCCCATTCGAATTGTATATAATGTAACGGTTAAAGTGCTTACATGGCTACTTTATAAACTAGCTGGATAGTATACAAACTATCCAAACGCCTGGTTATTTTAGTGGGAAGTTATCTTTCAATTAAAATATCAACAAATGTTAATTTGTATTATATCCAGATAGTTTGTAAACTAGCGGCGACTTGTTGTTAAAGTACAAACCACAAAAGAATTCCACAAATTAACCAGGAGTTTTGGCTTGTTTACAGACTTGCATTTGGATAAAGTGTAAACTGAATATTCTTAGTAATAATATGTAATAACTAACTCGTTATTTAGCATGTATAGTAAGCGATTCCCTTTGGTTAATTCAATTTGAATAATTCCTAGCAAAAATTAGGGTTTAACAACGAGTTGGTAGTTATATATTACTAGAAATATTCAGTTCATACTTTATCTAAATACTATAGACATTTTGTAAACTAGCTAAAAACCCCGGCCAACTTGTGCCATTCTTTTTTGATTTGTACTTTAATGGCAATTCTTGGCTAGTTTACAAAACTCGCTGGATAGTTTACAAACTAACCAACATTTCTTGCTATTTTAATTGAAAGCTAACTTTCTACTAAATTAACCAGGTACCAGGTATACTATCCAGCTACTTTACAAACTACCCAAGTAGACACTTTAACCTTAACATATACATATATGAAACCACGTAGTAGTTTGATTATGAATGATCGCTAGCTGAGTTAGTGAAACAATGAACTGCTACGTAAAACTGCCTCTAAACTGATTGTACGGATAAAACTGAATAATACAAAATCTTTATTTCAGCATCTGTAGATTCCTTATAGTCCTAAACTTTCATAACGTCTCGTCAGTGGTCATTATCCACACCAGATGTCCATATCTAGGAGCACCGACTTCTCGGTATTGTAAATCATCTGGTATGCTGGCCTGAGAAAAACACTTGTAAAAAGTGACAATTCCTCGGTCCTTTTACCATAAATCCAACTAATGACAACCATGTGTTTGAGACACAGCCTTTCTGGTAGATTGTCTCTGCAGAAAAAAAGACAGGAATAATGTGGTTTTTGACTGACATAACAAAAGGGATTCCGTTCATTCGCACATGGAGATGGCGAATTTGGAATTTCCTTAGTAATATTAAGGAAGCTGTAAGGCTTTTTATGCAATAAGTATACGTAAATAACTATTTAACAGAAGAAAGTTAGTTCTAAAAAATAAAGTCTAGTTGAGCAACTTAGAAACTACAGAGTTTTCACGTATGAAGCTGTAAAATGATGGTCACTGGTTGGAACTAAAATCTATTTTTTTTTTTGTGGAGAAACCCCACAACATATCGAGTCTGTACATCTGCAGTTTATCGATGTGCATTCATGTGAAGTGCAAAAATTTTATAATTTTTCCATATGTAAATAAGGCATAATGTAGTTCTCAATATGAAGTCACACTATGGTTTGCTATATACACTTAAACAATACCTTCAAAGGTGTTTAGTGAAGTATTAAGCCATAATGCTTGCTTTTTAAGGGTCTGCTTGGATAATATGTAAACTAGCTGGATAGTACATAAACTACCTTTCAACTAAAATAGCAAGAACTGTTGGTTAGTTTGTATTCTATCCAGCTAGTTTGTACACTAGCCAAGAATTGCCGTTAAAATACAAACCATATAAGAATTGCGCAAATTGACCTGGATTTTTGGCTAGTTTACAAATTGTCTACAGTATTTGGACATAGTAATATAAAATAACTTAATGATAAGTACCCAATCATTGACATCTTACCCAAAAGATGTCTGTCATCCAAATACAATGAATAGTCTATCAACTGGCCAAAGCCCCAGTTAATCTGTGCAATTTTGTTGTGTTTTGTACTTTAGCTTATTGGCTAGTTTACAAACTATCTAAATATAATACAAACTAACCAACAACCCCTGCTATTTTTATTGAAAGATAAATTTTCAACAAAATAGTCAGGCGTTTGGATAGTTTGTATACTATCCAACTAGTTTATAAGCTAGCTATGCAAACACTTGATCCATTACATATGCATACTATATCTAGATACAATCGAAACAGGTGACTTACTTATTTCATTATGTTACTGGTACTGTTGTATATAATTTGTCATAATATGTACTAGTTTTGTTAGAAAGTATACCTATGCCCGCATGTGATTTCATAGATGGTGATCTCCATGGTATTAAAACATGAACTACATAGATACAAAACGAAGTGCAAAACGAAACATTCATATAATAGAAACTTGTTGAGAATTGTCAACTTGTAGGATACGTTTTTTGTTCAGATTTGTGAATTGGAACCTCAAAATTCTTCTCTAAAAGATCGAGGACGAGATATGAGTGAAATGTAAGATGTAAAGCTTATGTCCCGGTGGAATGCAGACAAAGAATACCTTTAAAGATCATTGTTAGAAAGATAATATCTCGGAATGAAGGTAGAAAGGGCCTTCGTGTATTTACAAGTTTGGACTCTTGTACTTAAATGCATGTTTAATAGCGTATATAGCCAATATAGGCATAGTTATTTATCCAAATGGTGGCATAAAAAGTCAGAGTATTTTAAATGGAATGGATCTTTGACCAATACCAGAAAAAATTAATTCATTCTAGATCCTGTTTCAAATCAGCCAACGAACGAACGAAATATTGACCCGTTGACAATATAGCGCATCAGCTGAACTTGATTTTCGATTTAAAAGTCTCTTACAGAGAGAACTTTCTTTTATTATGGGCCTCGGTACTATAATAAATAGGGCTCCATCAAGCCACGTAGCTTGAGTTTTTTCTTAAATACTTGACTTGATATCAAGCTCAAGCTTTTGAAAATTTGATTTGACTTGATTTTCGATCTGAACTACTTGACTTGATATCAAGTAAAATCAAACTACTTGATATTACTTGATATCGATCTGTAAAATGCGAATCGAAGGGTTAAAATAGGGGAATCACCGAGGTTACGACAGAAAGCAGGCACCCGACGACTTTGAAACTTTAAAGCCAGCCGACACTGAATGGTCGTTAATTGAACGAATTTGCCAGTACCTTAATGTTTTTAAGAGCATTTCCATCATTTTTGCATTAATATGCTGATTGATAGACTAGATTCGTGGGCTATGGATATTCAAGCGGCAAGGGACAGTACTGAAGATATTTTAGAATGGTGGAACAGACAAGAATGTATTTTTCCAAACCTTGCCGCAATGGCCAAAGACTTCTTCAGCTCCAGTTGAAAGGCAGTTCTCTAGAGCTGCCTTAACTCTTACCAAAACAAGAAATCGATTAGGTGATAACTCCGTTAGAAGTCTTATGTGTCTCAAATCATGGATGGCAAATGAGGATTTTTATTTTTTTTTTACTTTTGTGTCATCGGCATCGATTGCTCTGGTCATTAGCCTCGTGTTTTGTGTAGGCTTTGTTATGTTACTGTTTCCCGGCGTCACTCTAGGAACAGCATTTTTAATTAGAAGTCAACAGTGAAGGCTCAGGTGGGGATTCTTCGCTGAGCTTTCTTTTATGGATATTTATTTTTGATTGACAAAAATTAATAAATTTCCGCCTCTAACAAGAATCGAACCCGGGACCTTCCGGTCACGGGCCCTCGACTCTAACCAACCCACCTCCATTTGAGTTTGTTGTTTTTCTACGTATTATTGTCAGAATTCAGAATATTTCGGATTTTTATTTCATATTATTACATTCATTATTTAACTAAGTTTGGATGTCTTTTTTAAATAAAAAGTTACATTTTTATATACACAGATTTTTACTGTTATTGTGTTTTGGTAGTTAATCAAATTAATATCAAAAAATAATTATTTTTTCAAGAAAAATCAAGTAGCTAGCTTGAAAAACTTGATTTTCAAGTTACTTGATGTGTAACTACTTGACTTGACTTAAATTTCGAAAACAAATACTTGACTTGATCTTGAATCTCTAATAATAAATCAGACACCGTGAACCAAATAAAATAACCTGCACTATTTCAAAAAAGAAATAACAAAGTTGCTATTGACGAATTCAAATTTATTCGAAAAAATTTAAGTAGCTGCCAAAATCAAATTAATATAACATGTATGTACATCCTTTGACTAGCTTTATCCTTATATCTGCCTTTCTAATCCAAATAATAGGTCATATTCAAAGAGTAGCAATTTCACTATCTATCCGATACCAATCACAGACGACGTCGTTTCGCTTTTATTTAAGCTCTTCAGTGTGATTTAGGTCTTACAAATGAAAATGCATGCTGCTTCTAGTTAGGAAAATTCGTACTAGTAGACACGACAAAGAAAAAAATTGTGCTTGTAAGTTATTACGGTTGATGAAAAGTGAATTTTGTATGACAATTTTAAATAGAGAAAGGCATGAATTGATTCAGACTAACCATCAATATCACCTGCAAAAACGAATATTCATGCCAGGAAAGTGAGAAAGTGTCAATCTGTGTCTGGTGGTAGTGTTGTCATTTATTATGAGCTGCTGGAACCTGGTAAAACTGTTTGTTATAGATGAACGTTACCAGCCCAAATTGATCGAATGAAAAAAACAATATTTGCTTATTGCCCCCTGGGAAAGTTCGCCCACAAATAGTAAAACCAACTCAGAGGCGCATCTTTTCCTTGGGATAGGAAGTTGCCAATTATGTGATATATTCTCACAACTTGATTCCTTCTGACCACTACTTATTCAGATCGATGTCGTCATATTTGAAAAATCTGCATCTGCAAGAACCTTGTAGATTTGCGAACATGAAATCATTTCAACCTGATATACTGCGAATCTTGATAAGTGTCATGAGTCATCATCAAGTACGCCTTGATCAGTTGAAAACGTCTAGATACGTCCAAACCGCTAGTCTGGATAGCAGTGGCGAGATATACAAATTTTAATTTCAAGTACCTACCATTGTGAACTCAGTCCACAGAACTCATCTGGGCTCAAGTAATGGATCATATTAAACGTCAAAGGACGTGAAAGTATTTTTGGAAAACGCTATTCAGCCTGTAACCCCTGCAGTATGGCAAAACGCTATCTGTCACGTCGTGTAGAAAGGAACACAAAAATTTCGGGTAGACCACCACATCGAGATTATCATGGAACCTGTGATAATCAACCTTGGCGAGGACAGTGATAGCTACAGTTTATTTCTGTCAAATGAAAGTGGAAGGCGCCGACGAATAATCGAGGTAAGCACTCAAGCTTTGATCTGAATTTTGTACGAAAAATGTGTGTAGTATTCTCATTATTAATACTATTACCCGGATTACCCCGTAATATTAACAGTATTTTACCACCACTATTAATATTAATTAATTAAATAATTAATTTTCAATTACGTCTCGTCAGAATTGTTTATCAATGAATAAATTACTCTTGTTTATTATACGTGTAAATTGTTACAAATAACATTACTGGGAAATCTAGAATACTCGAAATTAAACTTTGTATACCCCGCCACTGCTATTCAGGCTAGCCGTCTGGATGAGGTGACAATTTCTTGAGGATGGCTCATAACAGCTATAAAAATTTGCAGTATAGATGGCAAAATGCTTATAAATATTGGTATTGGCCAATATTTTGCTTCCCAGCAGCACACCTATTGAGTGCAACAGCCTTCACCTTGAATATTTCTTTAAAAAAAATCTGTCAGTAGTTCAACAGATGTAGCGGATGACACCGTTGCTCTGACCATACATCACAATCCGGTGCTAAGTAATTTTTTATCCTTTTATCAGGGTATCGACACTGCCACAGGAAGCCTATTGATCTTCACGTTGCGACGCGTCGACGTATTTCAAAGGCGTAGGTGTCACTAACGGCGCTTTTATTCATAAACGCGATCGATAGAATCTCGCTCCTTTCCATACAAAAAACTGGCAAATTGAATGGTTGCTGGAAACATTGTTTGTCAGTACAGAGTCGATTCAAACTGCTATACATCGATAGGTAACGAGAGTACTGTGATCGCGAAAATGTTCGATTTTGAGATAATACGTTTTTTGGGAGTTTTATGATTTATCTACATAACGGAAATCCACCTCTATCATTTCTGTAGGTCTGTGTGTATGTCGGTCTGTTTGTCTGTCTATTGCCGTGTTTCTAGCCTCGTTATCTCAGTAATCGCTGCATGTATGTGATGAAATTTGGGAAACGATATGCAGAGGGGTCGTAGTACGTAATGCTTTTGAAAATCGGTGCATGGGCGGTGGAGTAATTAGCAAAAAACAAAAAAGAAATCAAATGTTCCTCAAACATCGAATTTAGGCTCTTCAGAAGTTGCTGATGATTTTCTACTTTTTCTTGGTTGGGGGTGAAATAGGAGTGGATGAGGGCTAGGGGGGTTGTAAAATTGAAAAATTTATTTTATTCATAATAGGCTCTCAATTGACCTTTAGAAGAAGGCCCAGTGGCATATAATACACTTTGTTAGATCCATCCGAACATTGCCTTGCTTATTGCAGAAACCAAAGGTTTTGCATTAGTTCATTCTTTATAGTATCGTATTATTTTAATGAAGTTTTGACACAGTATTACTACCGCGACGAGGATGGTTCTTAGAAATCGTATCAATGGCGGCGCAGCAATAATAAAAAACTAAATATAAAAGCAGCTCAAATATTTAGTGTTTTAGTGCCCTGGGGGTTCCTGACCGTTTTTAACAGTTTTTTAGTGATGTTAAAATTCGGGTAGTTTCGGGTTGAAGGGTTATGAAACCGAAAAATTTGTTGTATTCGTAGTGGGCTCTTCATTGCTCCGTAAAAAATGACATACTTGTAGATAATTCTGTAATTTGTATAACTCAACACTAAACCATACCATGGGTACAGTCTATGGTTTTTGAAAATCTTGTTAGTGACGGCGGAACTAAATAAAAAAAAATAAAAAACATGATCATTTTCTGCTATTGTAGTAATTTAAAATGGGCCGAGGTAGGACGGGATTTCGGATAGGGTGGTTGGGAAACCCCAGAACACATTTCATTGCTCTTCAAAGATCGATACTGATAACAACATAATCTGATTTTAAATATTGGAAAATCGGCATGCCACGTGATTAACATATCAGTTCAAGATTGCAGAATAGTTCTACTTCTAGTTCCTCTGGAGATAAATCCAAGAAATTGTTTACGAGGGTTTTTGTGTTGGATGTTTTTTTTTGCGGGCGGGCAGATTATAGCTTGATACAATGAGAAAATAATAAAATGATATTACAGTAACATGTTGGAAGAACTGAGTCAATCAGCTTGACTCCAGTCTGTTACAATTCACAACACCGTTGTTATTTACTAAAATGAAGCAGTTAAACAAAGATTCCATGGGCGCCGCCAGCAAAATTCTAGGTAGGAACAAAAGGTTATTCGGCGTCACAAACAAATTTTGCGAAAGGAGCATACATAATTTTCAACTTAAACACATTAAAAACGTTGAAATTTCGATTAATAGCAAAAATATATAATTTCGCAATAAATCCTTAGACTTTTCGTTAATCTTATAAAAAATTAATTATATAGGGTTGGTTATAAAGTTGTGACGCACCAAATTTACATTTTTTTACTATTTTTGTGAACAAAGCAAAGGGCGCTCGATTTACGAAAATAAAAAATACTTGTATTTTTCGTTCATTATAGTTTTTAACTTATTTTAAAAATGATTTTTAACATTTTAAGATTGCAGTCCGATGTTCTTAAAAAGCGTGTTTTTTAGTTTTTTTTTTAATTGTATTTGTTTTTCATTTTTTACTTTACCATTGAAGCGCGATTTTTTAGTTTCTTCAACCGTATTTATTAATACTCTGTATAATGAAGATAAAATAATTATTTTTAATCAGTATTCATAACATACTGCATAAACGATAATTAAAACCGTCGACTTTCTTGAATAAATTTCACAAAAATAACAACTCCCAAACAGTTATTGGATGTCGCGCCTTTCAAGCTTTCGTCGGCACGTCTCTGTGTATGATTAACAAACTTTAAGGCTCGCTTTAAGGTGTCTGCGCCATCTCCAAGTCAGCGGATACGACCGATCGCTGGACCGTCGTCAAAGTCGTTTTCGCGGCAAAGTTACAGCGCTTAATTTTCGGTCCGAGCTCTTAATCCAAAGGTATGTTACAAGCTCACAGACAAACATACAGGTGAAGTTAATAAAAGTGTATTAAAAACCTTATTATTATTAGTTTGCACAACAGGCCATGAAGGCCTAGGGCAGAAATGAGTACAGTCTGATCTTATACCGCTAAAATTTATATAACTTAGAATTTCTTTGGATACTTTCACCATCTATTTCTGAGAATATCCTGGACTATCCGAGGCCACCTATTTCTGTCTTTTTCCAGTGTTTAATATTGGTTTTCCTTAACTCATCTTCTGCCTTCTTCAGCCATCTCTCCCTTGGCCTACCCATCCTTTTTTTCCTTGGTCTCCGGTTGAGAACTAGCTTTGCCATTCTCGTCCCATTCAGCCCCTCCACATGCCCCAGTCACTTTATTCTCTGTGCCTTGATGACTGCTATAATATTGGGGTTCTCATACATGTCTTCTAGTTCCTGGTTTGTTCCTCTCCTCCATCCCTCGTTTGGCCTTACGCCTCCATAAATGGCTCTCAACATTTTTCTTTCCCATCTTATATTTTTTTCTTCCTCCTCTTTGTTCATAGTCCACGTCTCACAACAGTTGTATAAATTCTCTCTTTGGTATTTCTGGATACATATTTGGATTTCATAAGATTTTTCAGGGCTCCATACTGGTTCTGGTTTCCTTTGATCATCCTTGCCTGTATTTCTTGTTTCTCCTGCCCCTTTTTCTCTATGATTATACCTAGGTGCGTAAATTCTGTAGTCCTTTCAAAAGTATATTTCATGTTGTTGGCCGTAAAAGTTAGGTTCGGTTGATCATCGGAAGTTTTTCCATTTGTCCCATGACCATATATTTTGTCTTACTTTGATTTATCTCCATCCCAAATCTCTTTGCTTCCGCAGCTATCCTTACCATAATTTTCTCTAGTTCTTTCTTTGTTTTTGCTACTAGTGTTAAGTCATCTGCATATGCTATACGTTGGTGTTCGTTATTAAATATGGTTTCATTTGTCTTGATTTTGCTTTTTCTAATTATTGCTTCAAGCGTCAAGTTAAAAGGTATCGTTGAGGATCGCCTTGTCTGAGTCCTTTTCTTACTTCAAGTTTCTGCGACTCACTGCCCATCCATGTAATTTTGTTCTTGGTTTTTTGTAATGTCATTCTTATTAGCCTTATGAATTTTTCTCGAATTCATAGCTGCACCATTGCTTCATACATTCTCTCTCTGTTTACACTATCATAGGCTTGTTTAAAGTCTATGAAAAGCACGTGTAGTTCCATTTTATATTCATAGCTTGTTATTTGTAGTTCTTTGAGAACGAATATTTGATCTGTCGTACTCTTGCCGCTTCTGAATCCAGCCTCATATTCCCCTAAAATTGTTTCTGCATAACCGTCCAGCCTCTTTCTTATTACCTGTCCAAGTACCTTGTAGCATGTGTCCAAAAGGGCGATACCTCTATAATTTAAGGCGTCTAATTTTCGCACTCATGACAATCTCCACACACTTTTTTGATGTTTCACCTGAGACAAAAATTGTAGCTCGGTATTACTAGCAGATACCTTGAAATCTAAGTTTTATTACTTTCTATGAATAAAAGAAACCGGTGAGCCTGCTTGAAGAATAGAAATAAATTTCAAAGAGACAAATTACCGACTGCTATCTACAGATCTACGTATTTACCAAAACAAATATCCCGGGCCGCAGTGAAAGGTATCCATTTAGATCGACACAGTTGATAAGGAATTTGGTGAGGTACAAGTAGGTGAGGATGCTGATACAAATACCTACCAAGGCAGTGGACAAACCGCAACATTACTCAGTAGATCTAATCAAAGCTTTAGCCGAAAAGCCCCGTTACAGAACCTTAAATACTATACGGGTATACAAGGCTTATCATGTTTTTTTCTTTAAATTAAGTTAACAGCATGAAATACAGGAAATAATATGACTGAATAAGATTTATGTCCAACAGCGATTAATTCAAATATCCCATATAAACCCGAACACCCTCAAAAAAATGGAGTCAAGTTGATTGACTCAGTGTACTTCCCACACATAACGGTGTTATCATTTCATTATTTTCCCATTGCATGAAGCTATAGTCTGAGATTAGTGAGATTCTCTTGCAACCAAGTCATCGCCCGTCTGCCCACAAAACACATTCAACACAAAAACTCTAGTAAATAGTTTCTTGCATCCCCCTCCGTAGGAACTAGAACGATACAGTTTTTATTCTGCGAGCTTCAACTGGAAGAAACGAAATGACCAGAAACTTCCAAAGTGCCTAAAAACGAAGTTTGAGCTATTTTTATATTTCTAGTTTTTTCATTATTGCTGCGCCGCCACTGATACGATTTCTAAAAACCATACGCATTTTCCATCCTCGCCATAGGAATCAATTCCGGGTTACACAATACAGGATGATTCAAAGCAATACTCGCATGTAACATACATCAGAAAAAAAATCGAAGTCCCCTGATTACTCGATTGCTGTAATAGGCAAGGCAATGTTCCGATGGACCTAAAAAGGTGTATATGTTGCTAGGTCCTTCTTTCGTAGGGCAATGGAGAGCTTACAAACTTTGCATACGAAAACTTTTTTCAGTTTTGCAACCCTCAACCCCCCAACCACCCCAATTTCACCTCCAACCCAAAAAAAACCGAAAATGTTCAGGAACCCTAAGACGGCTAAAAACGAAGTTTCAGCTATTTTTATATTTTTAGCTCTTTTGTTGTTGCTGTGCCGCCACTGACACGATTTCTAAAACCAAACAGTTTTGCATCCTTGGTACGGTTATAATACTGTGGCAAAGCTTTATTAAAATCAATTTCATAATTTCCAAGTTACTCAATACAGAACGATCTAAAGCAATATTCGTATGTATCAGAATATCAGAAAAAAAAGTCCGTTGGTTTCTGTAGTAGGCAAGGCAATGTTTGGATGGACTTAAAATACCGCTAGGACTCTCTTTCATAGGTCAATGGACTGCCTGTTATGAGTACAGTCAATTGTAGTTTTTAAACGCTCCACCCCCCAACCACCTCAATTTCACCCGCACCCCAAAAAAAAAGTAGAAAATGATCAAGAACCCCTAAAATGCCTAAAATCTAACTAAAAACTATTCCAATATATTTTTTGTATATGAGTTGATCATCGCACAAATATCACTTTCTCAAATTTCTGAAATTGTAACTTGCGCAGTACTGTTTTGTCCGGATTTTTTTTCAGTATGGGATAGTAAAGAAAATTGAATGTAAAGGACACTATGTTTCAGATCGTCAACGATTGTAGTAATAAGCGTGGTTTGCAAGTGCTAATAATGCCTAGAATTCGAAGAAATGCAAATTATCGCCAATACGAGGACGAATAGTTGGATTGGGGGAGGCTGGACGGCTGGACTTTTATACCGAGATATTACTGCAGGGTACAAAGAAGTTCAGATGCTGTGGTGAGATGTTGTCAGGCATGCCTTATAGAAGGCCGAATACAAAGAGCCAGGGGTACCTACAGGACAAGTTCGGGGAACAACATCGCTTCAAGACCGACGTCTACGGTTGTTAGCATTGCGAGATCGTTTCTCGATATCCGCATCCAGCGCAGTTGCAATTACAAACTGATGGTTTGCAGAACACGGAAGGCGAATTGGAATGAGAACTTTTTATCTTCAAATAAGGAGTTTCGGATTCAAACAGCTTTCTCCGTTAGAGCGTTTGGGATAGTGACAGCCCTTTTTTACTTAAGCTAGCCTCTTCGGGCTGAGCAGTTACTGAATCCAAACCTTCTCGTCATGAATATATTATTATTAATGGTATCATGCGAAATTTTGACGAATTTGGATCTCATATGTCATAAGATAAGATAAGAGGTGATGGCAAATTTTCCCAATTCAACCTGCGCCCGTGACTTTTTGTGTACAGACGCCCATGTGGATGCCTGTGCTGGTGACGCATAGCCAGTGGCGTAAGCCGATGACGGTTCGGAGACATTATTACTGGAGTATTCCTAACCTCCAATTAACTAATAGGTACACTGTAATAAAAATGGAAGGTACAGTTTTGATGCCACCGTCGAACACAAACCGAATTGAATGACAATTTGCTAGCAGTTGAAAAGGCAGCTCCTACGTAATCCAATGGTTACATTCAATGAAAGTTGATTTTATTATTACGACCCTGACTGTGACTCTCAAAGTATCAGAAATTATAGCGAAAATGGCCATTTTATCAAAACTTCAGTTGAACGTTGCATTACGACAATGCTTCGACTTTTTAAAACACAATAAATTGAAGAATTACGGATTTACATTATGATTCCTCCCTTTACTCTTCCAACGTGGGTCCATGTGACTTCTATTTCTTTGTGAAGTAAAAAAATAATTGAAATGTCGGAGATTAAAGGTGCACCATACAAAGAAAGTCTTACTAGAGATAGAGAGTGTTGATTGAACCTAAGAATGTTCTGTGCTTCAGTTTTCATGTCATATTCATTATTTATTCAAGTGAAACCCCATCTTCGCAATAATTAGTATATGATATATGTTATATAACGATATTGCTTACGATGCCTCCGCATATAAAATTATCACTAAAACTAAAAGTATATATGAATGAATGAATAAGGACCAGAGGCTATCCAGCACGGAATGTGGCTGGTGCATAGGCCACACGATGGGCCCTTTTGCGCCTCTATCCGCGCTAGTTCCTAAGACCTGCCCTTTTGGCAAAAGCAAGTACATTCTTAGGTCCTATCCGTTTTATCTCTATTGGTCCCAAGGTTCTTGAGCCCAGCATAGTCTGCCTGTGATAACCCAGGGTTTCACAGCGACACAAGCTGTGTGCCGAGGATTCTTCCTCTTCACCACACCACGTGCACGTTGGGTCGTTGACCACCCTCATCACAAACAAGTGACGCCTGAAGGTGTTGTGACCCGTTAATAGGCCTACTAGCAATCTCAAGTTACTCCTATCCAGAGAGAGACAAAATCGTCCTATTCTCTCTGCAGGCCCTGCTAATAGCTCCCGAGCCTGACGGAGATGACCAGAGATGTTGAACCATCTCAGAGAGTGTTGATTCTGGATCCACTCTCCAGTTGTTTTCCTAATCAAGTTTGCAGACAGTCCTAAGGCTGGTTCCGAGCCCACAAAACAGTTTCCGGATCCCATCCTAGCCAGATGATCCGCCATTTCATTACCCTTTACCCCAGCGTGCCCACGTACCCACATCAGTGATACCTTGTGTTTAGCTGAGATGTCGTCAAGAGCCCTCCTGCACTCTAGGACCAGTCCTGACGTCATTTTCCCAGCACTCAGTGCTTTAATGGCTGCCTGACTGTCAGAGCAGATAGTAATCCGCCTCCTAGACCCGTCAATTTCCCTGTATATAACAAATAATAAATGAAATAAATAGGTCCCCATTCCACCATATTTAAACTAGAAAGCTCACTCCTAGGCTCACTAAATGAAAATCTGAAAATGTTCAGGTGAATATTATTCATAATTTGTCGTGAAAGATACATAACGAAATCAATTTGGTTTGATATGAATATTTTTCATACCTATTCTAACAGTAGGGTCGAAGTCGGAAACTGAGGGCTTTATGGCTTGTCAGTACGATAATGGCTTTAACACCCTGATATACCGAAGTAGGGCTATGGGAGTAGATGTACCCAACACACCCGTTGTAGAGCCTGCCGACAGGCGACAGAGACGCTTTGCATCTCTTGTCGTCTTGTCGGCGTGTAAGCGTACCTACATTGGATCGCTAGTGCTGCCATAGCTGCAGAAGACATCCAGTTCGTTGTAGGAAACGAGAGATGCCGGATTTGCTGGAACGCACGCTCAAGCTTGTACAGGCAAACAAGCCCGACATAGTCCTTCTCGACCACCAACAGAAGACGGTTTTTTTATAGAGTATTCGGCACCTGCCCAGGTGCCATCGTCTCTAAGGAGGCGGAAAAGCGGACCAAATATGAAGCACAGACAACTTCGTAGGCTCTAGCCAACCTAGGTACACTGTAAGGCTGCTGATTTTGGGTCCCTTCGTCTGCTTAGGGCACAAGATTCGTGGACCCAGTTATTGCTCACCACACGGTGTCGAGCTGAACCTTTTTATTTTTATAATAAGCTCTACAAGCAGCCTTGGCGCACTTCGAGTCCGTTTGTGGGAGTACTCCTAACCTAAATGTACTGCGTTATCCGACAAACACGGAAGAATTTCCCAGTTGCCACCGGCATTTAGCTACAGTTTTTAACTCGTGGGCCCCGGGCCGTGGCTAAATCAGTAGCAGGCAATTCTGGGCTCCAGTTTGGTTTTTTGAGGGTCGAACCGTGCTTCTTCTGAAGACCGGAGATTTGTCTTATCCCAAAAACTACAGGCCAATAACGCATGTCACAAGCTCTTCATCAGAATCATGTACCTACATATGCGTATCCTTCAAGCAGTAAATCCTGTATTTAGATCAACTACCTAGTAGATTTTAAGTTTAAAAAAGTAAGTGACATCCATATTATTCGATGGGTATGCTTCTGATGTGTCTTAGTTTAGTATCCAACTATTCCCTAGGAGAAGAAATAGAAAGAGCTAGACCGTCTACAAAGCTTGAAGTTAAAAGTGTCAGAGGTGTCAGAACATAGAGGCCCGATAACTCCTATATTAGAGCCGTCGCGTCGTGACATTTATATAAAACCAATCAGTTATAAAATAAATAAACAACAAACCTTTGGCTCGCACATTTTATCGATCATTGTGCACCTGGAAGTTTGTGCGTTCAGATAGTTGCAAGGCATTAAAGTCACCATTGTAGTGCTCCGCGCAGAGATAGATTGGCACACTTCCGACACTCGCGCACCCACTACATGTTGTTCGTCTCTAGTTTCATCGCAATCGTTTGTTTATTTCCGGCAGCACTGACTTGTATTTGTTTATGGAGGCAAAGAGACCGGTCGTCGGTTACAGAAAGCAGTCGGTGGTCGAGGACGAACTGGCCGTGCGTCGCTGTAAGGCGTGAAGGTGTGGTGGGGAGGCAGCCCCGCCTTTCACCCTGCGCGGAGGACGACGCCCAATCACGGCGCAGACAGTTAGCGGTGGCCAATAGGAGGGGCGGATCGCGCTGATAATTCATTCCGGGGCATCGGATCGTCTGAGCGGGAGCAAGCGAGATGCGAGCAGTCGAGTACAATCAAACTGGCCATGGCCAGTCTAGCTCTGTCTTTTCATGGTGTTGCAGTGGTGGAGGAGAACATTGGGATAAATCTGAAAGCCATTGTCTATCTGCACTTCTCACAATTGACACAATTAGCTTTGTTTAACGTCAGCCTGACACCGGACTTTACCCAAGTCCATCTGATGACTGATGAGATCCTAAAGATCGAAACAACGCTGTCGTGGACTAGGGACCTTGTCGTGCCTGATGCGATTCTGGGCATGTTTCAAACAAGGATTGTAATTTTCTTGAGCTCACTTTGGGTAAGGTGAAAATGATTTTCTTCATGTTTTCCCAGAGGAAGCACTCGAGCCAATTATGTCATTCAATGCCGATAAAGCTATTTACCCTCAGAGTAGCTGTTTCTGTGGGTTCATTGCTTTCATGCCAGCCTGATGCCGGGCTTTACCCAGGTCCACCAGGTGCGATCCTAAAGATCCATACAGCGCTGTCGTGGACTAGGGACATTGTCCCCGATGCGATTCAGGACATGTTCCAAACAAGGTTTTTAATATCCTTGAGCTCAGTTTGGACTAAGGCCTGTTCGCTACCTAGACGAGAGCCGTCCGTGTAGCATACCAATGCCTCTTCGGGAAACTGAATCTCCCTCTTTTCCACTCCTCAATACTAGGAATGGTACGTTTGGCAGGACCTTTACAGCCTGGCTTAGAGGAGCCTCGGTCCTCGGTTTACCGCTCCACTTCATGTCGGCAACCTGCGTACAGCAAGCGTGATCAACTCGAAGTAGAGGATAAACCCTGACTTCTCCATCAACCTGGCGTTGTTTTGGCCCACCATAAAGGCGAGGTACCATCCTCCAGCACCACCCGTTGTCTCTATGTGCCTTCAGTTTTGAAACTTGAGGAAGTGATTCTGGAGTAGAAGCATCTCCTTCACCCTCTCCCTATCAACGCTCTGGGTCCTCAACCAGAAGCCAATCCTCGCCGGCCACGGAGCTATCGCCGCCCCTAGTGGGGCTAAACGTAGTGCCTCTCTCGGTCAGATGAGGACAATCTTCTAGAAGCCACCTTCTGGAGATTTTGTCCTCCGTCGTGACCACGAACCATCCAGGGTCGACCAACCCTGCATTCCCGAAGCGGAGCTCTGGACTGCGGGAACTCTCTGGGGTGTCCCTCATTGCCCTGAGTATATCCGCTACCAGGTGGCTGCTTCCTGGATCTAAAGACAACCTGGTTTTCCGCGATGGAAAATCCCTGTCGTCAGTGTCGTCCTTCCATCCCAGCAGCTAACTCCTTAGGCTTGGGTAGCACTGTGCCTATCAAAAGAGGGGACACATGGGCTTCCCTGCCTTAACTGCCTTCCCTCACCTTCTTCCTTATCCTGCCGGCTGGATTTTCTTTCTCCGCCCTTAGTCTTTTTTGGGCCTGTGACCTTGGAACACGGAAGGTTCGTTGAGGATCCTGGTTGGTTCCTTTTGGTTCCTTCCTTCCCGGAAGGTGCTGTTGGGAGCTAAATTTTCAGTCGTTTAGTCTGCTCAAGGGTTATGGGTGGGTTTGACCGCTGCAGATGGGTGGGATTCTGCCAGTTGGCTTTCTGACGCTATCTAGCCTCCCTCTACTTCCTCCTCTTTTCGTTCCGTTCCCGTTTCCTCTTCTCTTTAAGCCGATCTTTTCGCTCGGCGGTCTTTGTGGTGTCGTCCTTGGTGGATCCCTTGGGTTCCTCCTCGGCAGACCATCACCAGACTTGAGAAGGTCTTCCTCTTGTCCTGAACTGAGACCAGCACACCCTTCCTTCTCCCGACCTTCTAACAAAAGCTAATATGTCGGCCAAGCTTAGGGAGGGTAACTGCTCTGGTTGGAGTCTATTGGATCCAAAGATCTCGTATCTCAGCCCGCCTAGCAACTCACATTCCACAAGGAAGTGGTAGGCTGTTTCATCGGTCCCTCCACAGCATGGATCGATGGCTATGTATGGACATAGGGAGCCTGAGCCTGCAGTGCCCCGTCAGAAAACCCACGAGGTTCCTGATTGCCCATTGGCCTTGGTGCCGTAGCCATGATGATCTAGATGTGTTCACCCCGGCTATAGAATCCTTGGCTTGTTTGCATCCCTCACTTTGCCTTCACTGTTCAACTATGGTATCGTTTACCTACTTTTTGAGAGCTGGCATTACCTGCTGCCTACTTAATCCTATAACGGGCTCCGGGTCTACAAACGGTCTTCCGTTGCCGAGTCTGGCCAGCCTATCGGCTTCCTTATTAGCCGAGTATGCCCGTATGATTCGAGACGCACATCAATCAAGGTAACTTCCTTCAATCTCGCCAGCTCTTCACTCCTGAACCAGGGGTGGCCTAGTTCTGGGCTTGCAGATAGCTTCCAGTGCCGCCTGACTGTCAGAGCAGATGTAAATCTTCTGCTCTGTCTGCTTTCTCACCTACTCATTGTATGCAGCAGAGAGTATTCTGCTTCGAAAATCGTACTGTTCGTACCTAGAGAGTAACTCTCCCGTACTCCTCGATTATCCACGTACAACCCTGCTCTTGAGGCCTGTTGACTACCTAGACAAGAGCCGTCCAATGCTTCTCCCGGAAATTGAATCTGCTCTCTTTTCCACTCCTCGATACTGGGAACCATCGAAAAAAACGATAAGTTTGGGTAAGGTGGGAATAATTTTCTACATGCTTCCCCAAAAGGACTCGAGCCAATACTGTCATTCAATGCCGGTAGGGCTTCTTGCTCTCCAAGTGGTTGTTTCTGTTGGTACACTGCTTTCATATAGGCCTGATACCGGGTTTTACCCCACTGGCGTGCCGAAAGGGCCCGCAGGGCCCGCGGTGCGGGGGGCCCCGAGCATCCGGGGGGCCGTCGGCGCTCAGCCTCTACTACCTCGAGCAAGCTTTTTACATAGTAATAACTATATTACTTATACTAAAGGCCCGGTCAAACAGATGGCGTTCTAGAACGCAGCGTTCCGACGTTCTTTAACAATACAATGGAACGCTGTAACGCGGCGTTTTAGAACGCGGCATTACGGCGTTTTAGAAAGTCCTCTGTTTGACCGGGCCTTGAGCTCATCTATGTTTGAATCACTAGATATCTTGACAAAAATTGGCGTACCGCTTTTGCTCACCCCGTCAAACAGGCCTGTTTGGTATAAACAACGGAATGCGGTAACGCGGCGTTAGAGAACACCGGACCGCCGCGTTATAGAGCGCCCTCTGTTTGACCGTGCCTTTGTTCTATAGCGGCGGAATATACCTCATAAATTTTCATAATCAAATTTAAATATCTTTTGCCTTATCAGTACCAATTTTATGACAGAATTTGACAACACGACAACGTGGTCAAACGTAGACTCCAAAACAACTAGAACAAGTGGCAAAATTACACTGATCCAACGCGTATCTGTGCCATTAATCGATGTATAATCATATTTTACGTAAGGTCTACTAACTCTTATTCTTAAATAAACTCGAACAAAAAAAGGTAGGAAAAAATTTACTTGAGTAAATTCAAACGGCGCTCTCACTGTGGAATTTGTTGGTATAAAAATTTATTTTTTTTTAAACCGGAAGCGACATTGACAAAACCGGATTTTTCCCGGACTAGTTTTTTCATGCTGGTTCCCAATCTGTATTTAGTTTTTTTCTAGCACCTGTAGTTTTGGGCTATCTTTTGTATAAGGACAGTCGGACGGACGGACAGACAGAGGCTCGGCATAAGCGCCATAAGCTCTCTTCAGCGAGAGCTGAAAATCAAAATATAAGGTTGAGGTCACCCCAAATTTTTTCTATCTATAAACCGATTTGAAATATCACCGTAGACAGTAGTTTCGTTTTCACCCAGTATAGGTAGGCAGTATATTTTTCTTATGTAGAGGGGGCCCCGTGAAAAAATAGAGGGGGCCCCGTGAAGAAAATTGCGGGGGGGGGCCCAAAGACCTTGGCACGCTACTGCTTTACCCAGGTCTATTTAATGAGATCCGAAATATCCAAACAGCTCTGTCGTGGACTAGGGATAAAGTGCCTGATGCGATTCACAACATGTTCCAAACAATGATTCTGTTATTCTTGAGCTTACTTTAGGTAAGACGGAAATAATTTTCTACCTATTTCCCAAGGAAGCACTCGAGCCAATAGTGTCAGTCATTGCCGGTAAAGCTTCTAGTTAGTCCATAAAAGAAACTAACAGGTAAATGAATTAAATCGTTCAATAAGAGATTAGGTACTACATTCACCATTTTTGGAATTACTGTTAGCCAGGCTACAGGCCAGAGGTAGAGGCGTTATGGGGAGGTTATTTTGCAGGTATTTAAATGTTTTAGGAATCATTACCAACGTCTTTGGTGAAGGAGTTCTTCTTCTTTAGGTGCTGTACGCAATGCAGCGTGCTCCGATGTCTCTGATACCGCACCAGTTTCTGATATCTCTGAGCCAAGAATGTTGTTTTCGTCCTGGCCCTCTTCTTCCTTCTGTTTTGCCCATTAAGATTTCTTTCGGGATTTTATATTTGGAGCCTCTGAATATATGTCCCAAGTAAGCTACTTTTCTGTTTTTGATAATGTGCAGCAGCTGTCTTTCTTCATTTGCTCTTCGTAGAACTTCTTCGTTGGTGACATGGTCCATCCAGGGTATTCTTAGAAGTTTTCTTAGAGTCCACATTTCGAATGCTTCTATACGATTCACTGATCTTGCTTTCATTGACCAGCTTTCTGACCCATATGTTACTATAGGCCAAATGTAGCATTTAAGTAGGTACCCGCAATCTTAAGTCCAGAGGCACTTTTCGGCGAAAGAGGTAAGTATTAAACTTTATGAAAGTATTTCTGGTCACAGCAATCCGGATCTTTATTTCTTCATCACAATCGCATTTCGCGTTTAAAGTGGCCCCCAAATATTTGAATTTCTCCACTCTTTGGATTTGCTGGTTGTCGATTGAGAGGCTTTCATTACCTCTATTCTGGCGACTTACTACCATTAATATTGTTTTTGAAGCATTGATACTCAATCCGTATTCCTTCCCAAATCTGTTAATGTTATTGACTAGTGTTTGCAGATCTAATATATTATCCGCTATAATAGCAGTATCATCAGCATACCTGAGATTATTAATAGGTGTTCCGTTTATCTTTATACCTCTTGTTTCGTTTCATTATTCAGTATTTTTTCGCTTCAAGTCCCATGTGTGATACATAAAGTCACACTAAAATTCACCAAGGAATCTGAATATGCAATAATATATAGAGAGTTGTATTTAAAAAATATAACTTTGATACGTTTCCTGTTTTGGGAACACCCCGTATAAAATGAAAATATTTTTAAAATGTAGCTTCAATGGGCCCCTATCAAGTCGAAATTATTATTTTCTTTTTCATTCAATACTTTAGCCATAATGCTCCGTTTCGAATAACGTGAAAATCCCGATATAGTGGTTCGGCTCCTGAATTTTGTAAAGGGAGGCGCACAAAATTTAAAATAAAAAACTAGTTATATAAAAATCCTATGTGCGATTGGTGAGACAACAGCTGCACCCTACACGTAATAAGTTATTTCTTAAAAGCTTTTAGTTTTAGGTACCCGGTTATACATGAGTCTGTACAAATATGACGCCAGTGGTATCCAACGCTTGGGGGGAAACTGGCTTATGTCATACGAATGAAATTTCCGAAAATCTGCGGCCCATATTTTTATAGATTTTTTTTCTTTCTCTCTTTACAGTCGATTGACCAATAAGAGCCCCTGCACGCTTGCAGCAAACCAATTTTTGGGCCGCTAATATTGTGCCGCTACGCGTGAAGTACCTCAAATCAGGTTGGTTGCATTTGAGATCAATACTTTTTATTTGCTATAAATAGATACTGCATATATAGATCTGCTAAAAATACTTTCTTTGTCTTTGCTGAGCAGGGGCATATGGCATTAAGCTTTAAAGAAAAACCTCTGAATTAGTCGAAGGGTGGTCCATTAATCATTTTTTATTTGTTTCTGTTGCGCTGTTTCCTGAAACACTTTTCATTATGCGCAAACGTATGCATAACTCGCGTGTGTGCTTAGATCTCTATTTTCTATACTATATGATGAGGATAATCAGCCTATATAAAAATGATTGTGATTCGTTTCTTATTTACCAGTGGACTGAGACCCATTACCCATTGTAGTTGGATATGCTTTAGGGAAAAATCTGTTAAAAAAGGGGTCAAACATTTATCCATGGCTTTCTTTTGAGTTATTTTTCGGTCCAAAATGAGATGCAGTTTTGTCTCGTCTTAAGATTTCAGTTTTGTATGTCATTGCTTGTACATTAAACAAATTTCTTCGTGATCCTAAGACACCAAGGCCATAATGATGGTTCTGTACTCCTCAAGGTCTTGTAGTCACCGACCTAGGGAGGTCAATCGGTCAGTAAATACCACCTATGCCAAATTATGTTTGTTCAAAATGTTAGTAAAGTGTTATTTATTTCAACAGATTTACAGAGTTGGCATCAGCTACAGGCCAATTATTTGCAATAAATCAAGATTTGTCTCTCTCAGAGGTTAGAGGTTACCTATAAAAATATTATTGGATTTATTTTGTGGCAATATAGACAAAGATGCCCATTAGAAACTCAAATGTCACCGCTGTGAACACTTAGGTACTAAAATTAATCGACTTCTTGGAAATCTAAAAGGTAGATATGAAACAATCAGCAAGTGTCGCTTATTCTAAGTTATTCTTTGTATTTTGAGAAAGGCCGCAGAGACGTCCGAAATGTTAGTAAAGTGCTTATTTCAACTGATGTGGCTTCCGTTATGACTTATGAATCAGTGAAGCACCGTGAAACCATTTATTGTCTTTGTTAGAATTTACCTGTTAAAATAACCTGAAATTTACCTTATGGCAATATGGACCAAAATGCCGATTCGAAACCTAAATAACAGCGCTGCCGAACAATTACAAAAATTATTCGTATTCTCGGAAATCTGAAAAAGGGAAAAAGGTATCACTTTTCTATATGGCAGTATATAGCGCTCCATCAATTAACGACCCATTCAATTGGAATTGCCCCAAATTTGGAAAAATGTCAGGTAACCCTATAAAGGGTTAAAAAATACGTCAGTAAAGTGTAATTTGATACTTCCCTGAATGCTGTTACAATCCTAAATTTTTATACAAAAAAGTATTTCGTGGGAACGGGTTTGAATAAATTCGCGATAGGATAGAATTCATGACTGGGTTATGATAATATTCTGGGACAGTCGCTTTCAATAAAAATAGTTCAATAAATAAGAAACTTAAGGTTAAGATTATAAAACCAACCCAGATATGTTATCCTTTAATGCATCTGACTCGTCTGCCTATGGATCGCCACGTAGGTAGGACATGACTGTTTATAAAATAATAATATAATTATGATAATAATAAGGCAATAATTATTTCGGTATAGTCTAATAGTTCAACAAATAAGAAAATTAAGGCTTAGGTAATTAAGCCAACCCACATTTTATCATCTTAAATCCATCTGACTCCTCTGTCGGTTTGTTGCTCTGCCTATACATATAAGTCGCCACGTTGGTTGGTGGGATAAGAGATACATTTAATTAATTCTCAAGTTCAGAATTATTTAATCTACAGAAAACGTTTAGGCTCCTAAGTTGTCAAAAATTTGGTAATTACTTGAGAAAGGTGGGCCCATGGAATAATGGTGGATTCTTATTGTTAAAATAACACGATTGAACACAACATGCCTCCAGTCTATCATATTGCACCATTTAGTACTGGCAGGGACTAACGCTGAAAAATATTTTGTGGTTTTTGGTTATAAGAAAAATACAAAAGTCATTTTCAATTTTTTATAGATCCAGAAACTTTTTAAGATAACGTAAGCATGTTAAAGTCATATTCAGAAAAAGTTGAAGGTCACCTGACCCACTGACAAAAACATATACAATAATCTGTAAGTGTACAGTGGTAGCGTGTATTAAATCTATTAACATCTTTATTCTATTAGATGTTTACCAATTTTCAATTAAATCGTCCTTTTGGAGGTAAACTAAAGACAAAAGATAATATTCTAGCTTTAGGGACTTCTCACAGCCAAATTGTACAAGATATATGTATGTATGCAATTTATTTCTATTTACAGCAACAGTATTTCTTTGCAAAGTCAGATAATCATATTTGAATGTGATTTGTTGAAATAGTGAAACGTAACCCGAATGGCATAACAATAATCACAATTACCTTTAGGGGACCCATCACCTTGATTCTTGCCTCTATCTACGTTAACTGCGTAAATTAATAATTGTTAACTAAAAGTTGGGTACCTACCCACCAGGGCCACCAAAGTATAAAAAATGTCTTGAAGTGTCTTGACCCAGTACTTTCCACATATTATAGGTGCTAACAAAAATTTGGAGTTCCTTTATCTTACAAAACGATGTCTGGGCGATATTGCAATTTTTATTCCTTTCTTTATCCTCCGCCACTGGCAGGAGTTCCAGCAGCAATACATTTTTACTATTTTCTTCATGGTAGCAATATTTTGTGGTTTTTGGTTATAAGAAAAATACAAAAGTCATTTTCAATTTTTTACAGATCCAGAAACTTTTTAAGATAACGTAAGTATGTTAAAGTCATATTCAGAAAAAGTTGAAGGTCACCTGACCCACTGACAAAAACATACAATAATCTGTAAGTGTACGGTGGTAGCGTGGATCAAATCTATTAACATTTTTATTCTATCAGATGTTTACCAATTTTCAATTAAATCGTCCTTTTGGAGGTAAACGAAAGACGAAAAATAATGTTCTAACTTTAGGGACTTCTCACAGCTAAATGGTACAAGATATATGTATGTATAGGTCTTTTATCATAGGAATCTGCCATTGTATATCGAACCCCACATATTTTGTTTTACGCTGGTATGCTCAGTAGATGTTTTATCTTACAAGTGACAGCCCCAACCAATAACCTCGAAATACCCAATATGTCGTAGTAAAAAAATGTTTATATAATCTTTGTGGCGCTTATACAGCTAAAAAACTTTCTAAGTAATAATGCCGTAGTCAAAGAGCACAAGAATACTTTAATGGGTAATTGAGTTCAGTACCATATTCTGTTTTCATTCCTATTCCCCAAACATCCACGATTAGATAAATTGCACAGGCGTATACAAGGGGGGGTAACAGGGGTAATTACCCCTCCCAAGATTTTTGAAAATAAAAACTCGATTCAACTTTGACTTATTTATTTAAGCAACTGCCGCACTGAAAAAGAATCTTTTTTGCAGTAACTAAATTAAAAAAAGGGTCTGTTTTGTATTATTACAGTGATGCATATCTAATATATTCCCATTGTTACATAATCAGTTGAATGTCCTATACAACGTGGTAGCTTGTCACAAAAATTTACCTAACTCATTAAATTAAGTTAAAACACTAATTAAAAAATGGAGTCAAGTTGATTGACTCAGTACTTCCCACACATTACTGTGATATCAGTTTATTATTTTCCCATAACATGAAGCTTTAGTCTGAGATCCCTTGCAACCAAATCATCGGCAGCCTTCCCTCCCCTAAAATTGTCTTATGCCGCTAAGTCTTTCCTTCAGAGGTCAATGGACAGGCTAAAACATCTAAAAACGAAGTTTGGGTTGTTTTCATACTTTTAGTTTTTTGATTATTGCTATATACGCTGCCACTTACACGATATTTAACAAACGTACGCGTTTTGCATCCTCACCACGGTAATAATACTGTGTCAAAATTTAATTAGAATCAATTTAATAGTGTCCACGTTACAAAACACAAAAAGATCTAAAGCAATAAATACTCGTATGTATGTATACAGAAAATTCTAAGTCCCTTAGTTTCCGTAATACGCTAGGCAATGTTCGGATCGACCTAAAAAGTTGATTTACGTCGCTAGGTCTTCCTTCACAGGTTAGTGGACAGCCTATTATGAATACAAGAAATTTCTCAGTTTTTCAACTTCCCACCCCCTACCCACCCCAATTTCACCCCACCCAAAAAAAACGCAGAAAATGATCAGGAACCTCTAAAACGCTTAAAAACGAAGTTTGAGCTGTTTTTACATTTTTACTTTTTTTTATTATTTCTGCGCCGCCATTGGCACGATTTATAAAAACCATACGCGTTTTCCATCCTTGTCATGGTAGTAATACTGTGTCAAAATTTCATTAACATCAATTCAACAGTTTCCTTGTAACACAATATAGAAGGATCTAAAGCAATACTCTCGTATGTTTACACCAGAAAAAATTCTAAGTCCTTTGGTTTCTGTAATAGGCAAGGCAATGTTCGGATGGACCTAAAAAAGTTATTTATGTCGCTAGGTCTTCCTTCATGGGTCAGTGGACAGTCTATTATGAAAGCAACAAATTTTTCAATTTTACAACCCCCCACCCCCCAACCACCCCAATTTCACCCCCACCCAAAAAAAAGTAAAAAATGATCAGGAACCTCTAAAACGCCTAAAAACGAAGTTTGAGGAATATTTAATTTTTTTTTGTTTTTTGCTAATTACTCCGCCGCCCCTGCACCGATTTTTAAAATTATAAGAACATTACCTACTACGACCCCCCAGCATATCGCTGCCCAAATTTCATCACAATCCATGCAGCGGTTACTGAGATTACGAGGACACAAAAACGCGTACAGACAGACCGACAGACAGACAGACAGACCGACAGACAGACCGACAGACAGACCGACAGACAGACCGACGGAAATGAGTGACGTGGATTTTCGTTATGTAGACATCACGAAACGCCCAAAAAGTGTATTATCTCAAAATCGAAAATTTTCGCGATCACAATACTCCCCTCACCTATCGGTGTGGGAAGTAAAAATGGAGTACGTGTTGTGGCTACCAGGATACCTGACTGCTGAGTGTTCATGATCGTTTAATTTTGAATGCTGTTCCAATAAAATGTTCACGGATGATCATCATCATAGTCACAATGTCTTAACAGACATGTTGTGAACTGGTAAAATGCATTTACCCATTTTACGAGTTTCTCTTGGGATATGTTTAAGATCTTTATCTTTAATTCTGCATCCTCATGCTGTTACCCAGATGGTATCTACTGGTTCATCCGCCTTTAGGGGCAATTTCTCACCCCAAGGTCAAGAAGGTGTCCTGACTCTTCTCAACTCGTCCACCCAAAGCTGTTGTTTGAGAAGAGGTTACTGCTTATACCGACAGTAGTTCGGTTCCTTTTAGTCGACTTTTACGACACGCAGGATATACGATGGAGATATTCTAACCCGCCCGTACACGGGGAGGGGATGATACGTATTACATATTATTTGTATTCCGTAAAATTAAAATTGATTAATGCATCAATAGATTTTTTATTTCATCTCCCTAAAATACCTTATTCTCCACTGTTTCACTTGCTGTTTATATCTTCTTTTTTATTTTATTCTATTAACATTTTCCTTTTCTCTTGCATCAACGTCCTTCACAAAAAACGGTGAAAGCACACACAACTTCATGCCCCGCTATCCCCTCCCCCCCCCCCCCCAAGACTGAGGTCTGGATACGCCCCTGATAAATTGTGTCGCCTTCTAGATCTTAGTTTCTCCATTTTTCAAAAATATCACTCTAAATTTTCAGGAAAAACAAATTACATAAGCTTTTTTGTTTTTTCTTCTAATCTATGGCGTTCCAGTAACTGTGATGCTCAAGGAAGACTTTTCTCATTCCCCTATCTCTTAGTGACTTATGCAAAAAGGAAATGGAGCTATTATTTCCTTTAATTCCTTTTTCGGACAGATTTATTCTATTTATCCGCCATCTTATGTGTGGCAAACCCACAATCAAAAAAACATATTTTCCATGGCCTATTACTAGGATGGAACTGTATCACTGAGGTTGACCAAAGTAAATCTATATCTGCGCAAGAGATTGTTTACAATTCGTACTTTGGTTGTTGTTATTTCTCAATTAAACCGCATGCACACATAATTTCCCATCGGGTTAATTACGCTGTAATTATTTCTTCAAGGACTAGATAAAGTGGCTTAGATTGTAGTGTATCGCAATAAGCAATTAACATAATGATTTGGAACGTTCACACTAAATCGAAGGCAGGCAAACAAAGGTTTTGAATAACAGAAACTGGCAGCTGGCAGCTACAGTGACTTCGCTAGATATCATTATCTCTCATGTCAACAGCGGGTGGAGTTATGATAATTACAAGATGTTGAAGTTAATATAGGTGAGGTTGCCCATATTGAACCAAATTTTGAAAAATTGTCCATACATGTGTGGCGATAAAAAAATAAATAGATTGATAATGCAAAAAAATCTCTCCACTCTGAGGAATATTTTGAGTATTTTTATATTCGTAAACAAAAAGAGAGAAGAAAAATTAAGATGTAGTTGCAAATGGTAAATATGGAAGAAAATAAACCATAATTCTATGTTTCTGTACTACAAGAGATGAAAACTTGAATATATATATTTTTTTTGGCTCAACACTAACAAACTTGCAATGAAACTGGCTTTGGAAGTGCGGGAACTGAACCATTTCAACTTGATATTCAGTCTTGCGTTCAATATCGAACCACGAAACTTTAGGCTCAGGAGCGTTAGAAATTTATAATAGCCTCAATTGAACCAGGATGATCTTAAATTGAATCGGGATTCAATTAGAGGTTTCTCAAGTGGTTCAACATGAGCACCCGATGTTTAAATAAATGTTTGTGACAACGTTATTGTTAGCTGGCGCTATAAAACACTGCTATCTAATAGACACATTATAAAATTGAAAGAACAAACCTTCATTGTTTTAGTTACATTTTAAGTCTTCGCTAAGTTCATAAAATATCACTTTGCACGTGGGCGAAATCTTCAACACTCCACAGATCTGCTCTAATCTAAACATCAATTAAGCCGTAAGAAGGTTCAAGGTGCGGTGTCGAATAGCAGATGGTTTTACGGAAACTAATAAAAACAGCTAAGGCTCAATTTGTGGGACAGTTCAATATGGGCAACCGCACCCTAAGTTGTTTTCTGGATGTAAGATCATGGAAGATCATATCACTCATTTTCGTCTCAGTTTATCTGGCCCTAAGGAGCGCTACCAATGCCATGATTTCCAAAAAAGCAGCTAAGTTTACAATGGTGCGGCACCATCTCACATTCCAAATTTCATCAAAATTGGGGTGCAGACTAGCTCGCGTCCGTAGCAGGAAGCTACACGTGCACCCTGGGTAACGCTAAATGAGCTAGAGCGAACCTGGCAACCAGACTCAAAAAAAAAAAAAGATTTTTTTTGAGATTTCCTGGTTAAAACATGACGAACATAAGTGCTAAAAACTTACAGACTAAAAATATCGGTAGTTTTATTCGTATTTGTCAGCTAAATGTGGAGAGCATAAGCAGAGCTAAAAGCGAATGCATCTCCAAACTACTTTTGGACAATAAGGTTGATGTCATAGCAATCCAAGAAACTCACGCCGACAGTGAGGAATCACTCACCAGACGGGGACACATTTCTGGTTATACATTACTGGGAGCCACTTACCACCATACTTACGGCGTAGCCTCTTATATTCGCAACAATATTGACAATGCCCAACTCATTTCCAATGACACAAACAACAACATACACAGCGTAATAGTAAAAGTGGGAGAAGTCACAATTGTAAACGTATATAAGCCACCGGCAGCGAAGTGGCCTGAACAACCACTTCCAGTACAACAGCATCCGGCTATATATATTGGAGACTTTAACAGCCACCACCAACCGTGGAGATACCCCGACTGTGACGAAAATGGCACAAAGTTGGCTGACTGGGCTGATGATAATGATATCTTTCTTGTATTTGATGCCAAAGATAAAGGCACTTTCAAATCAGCAGCCTGGAACTCAGAAAGTAACCCTGATTTGTGCTTTGTGAGTTGCAACCGGAAAGGGATCCCTATACCAGCTAACAGAAAAGTCGCAGAGGCCTTCCCACACAGCCAACACAGGCCAGTTTTCTTAGAGGTGGGAATCCAAATACCCCTAATACGATCCATCCCTCGGCCTCGATGGAATCTTGCAAAGGCGGACTGGTGTAACTACTCACGGGAGCTGGACCGGCTGGTACAGTGGATACCGCCAACATCAAACAATTACAAACGTTTCGTTGGAGCAGTGATGAGCGCTGCAAAAAGGACCATTCCTAGGGGATACAGGAAGGAATATATCCCTGGGTGGGATGAGCGGTGCGAACTCCTATACGGCGAATTTCAGGAAACCAACAATCCAGATATTGCCGACGAACTCATCTCTGCCCTGGACAGCTCACGAAGACGTAAGTGGGAGGAGACTACGTCGGAAATGAACTTCCAACACTCAAGTCGAAAGGCCTGGAGCCTTCTTAGAAAACTAGGCTCAAGCACGCCATCCACACGGGCACCGTCGGGAGTAACTCCAGACAAGATTGCTGCGCATATTGTAGAAACGTCAAGAGCACCTTCTGATAGAGAGCATACAAAACGCGTGAAGAAGGGATTGACTTTACTGAGGAGGAACGCTCCTACCCAAACAACGTTTTCCCGACCCTTCTCGATCGAAGACATTAATAATGCCATATCAGATGTTAGGCCTGGAAGGGCTCCTGGTTTCGACGGCGTCCTGCCGGAATTTCTCATTCACGCAGGTCAGCAAACAAGAGTGTGGCTATCTCTCTTCTTCACGAACCTCCTTAATACGGGAAACCTCCCACGGGAATTCAAAAGAACGAAGGTCATATCAATATTAAAACCCGGTAAACCGAACGATCAACCCGCCAGCTACAGACCTATAGCCTTGCTCAGTTGCTCCTATAAATTGCTAGAAAGAGCCGTCTACAACCGATTGAGCGCGACTATTTTAGACCGGGTCCCGATAACGCAGGCTGGTTTCAGACCGGGTCGCAGTTGTTGTGATCAAGTACTGTCCCTCACAACGCATATAGAGGCAGGCTACCAGCAAAACATGAAGACGGGAGTGGCGTTTGTTGACCTCACTGCCGCATACGATACGGTCTGGAGGGAGGGCCTCCTATATAAGTTGCTGCAGGTGATTCCCTGTCAGACCACTACAAGACTCATAAACAACATGTTATGCGACAGAAAGTTCCAAGTAATCCTAAACGAGAAAGCAAGCAGGCAGCGCAAATTGAACAATGGACTTCCACAAGGCTCAGTACTGGCCCCCTTACTTTTCAATCTATATATATCTGACATGCCAGAAACAGTCAGTTACAAGTTTTGCTATGCGGACGATATAGCCATAGCTTTTTCCGATAAGAGCTTCAAGAACGTTGAGCATACTCTTTCTAACGACTTGTTAGCTCTAAACAACTACTTCAAGAAATGGAGACTAGTACCGAGCCCCAACAAAACCGAAGTTTCCTGCTTCCACCTGAATAACAAACTAGCTAAATATGAACTGCAGGTACTTTTTGCAGGCGAACCCCTGAAGCATAACCATTTCCCAAAATATCTTGGAGTAACGTTAGATCGCACCCTCTGCTATAAGAAACATCTCGCAAACACTGCAGGAAAACTCAGAACACGCAACAACATTATCCAAAAGCTGTGTGGAACGACGTGGGGTGCCACTGCTCCAACTCTACGAACCAGTGCACTAGCTCTTGTCTATTCGTGTGCTGAGTACTGTGCGCCTGTCTGGATTAACAGCCATCATACCAGACTAATTGACGTCCAACTAAATCACACTATGCGACTTATTACAGGCGCAGTTAAGACAACCCCAACTCAATGGCTGCCTGTACTCTCTGGAATAGCCCCACCGCAGCTGCGAAGGACTGACGCCCTTCTAAGGGTATAACAAGATTACGGCCAACAACAAACTGCCCATCCACCGAGCAATACCCCCGTTGCAGATAAACAGACTCAAATCCCGACAACCACCAATAAGGGATGCAGAAGGGCTTAAAACCAATAACTTCGACTCCTTAAACCAATGGGGCTCCCAGTGGGAAGGTTTTGCGGAACACCACTCGCGATGCGCATTTATGGCGGCAGCCTTACTTCCAGGATCAGAACTACCCCGGAAAGAGTGGGTAAAACTTAATAGAGTCCGAACAGGCCACGGCAGATGTGCCGACTCCCTTTACAAGTGGGGCTATGTGCAATCTCCCTTATGTGACTGTGGCGCGCCCCGCCAAACTATAAACCATATTACGAGCGAATGTGAACTGCGTGCGTTTCAGGGATCGCGAGAAGAGTTCTTCACAGCCACACCGTTGGCGCTGAAGTGGTTGAAAGAACTTGACATCAACCTGTAAATACCAAAGACTATGTATCTTAGTTTGTAGCTGTATATATTTTATTTTAGTATAGGTTATAACAGTTTTTCTTTTAATCTATATTTACTACCGTCATGTTTTTGAGCCATACGATAAATAAATAAAATCATCAAAATTGAGGTAGCATTTACTGAGGTTACGCGATTGCAAAATATACAATACTCCCTCATCTATGTCGTGGAAAGAAAAACATAAATATATCTTCGAAAAGAGTGTTCGGAAAGGCCTGTAAATTGTAAAATATATTCATGCCCATTTTTCTTGAGGTACTGATGGAGAATCCTTTATGATTTCACCCAATCACTAGTGGAAAATGTTCAAAAACATCCAAAATAACTGTAAACGTAGTTTGGAGCGATTCTGAGAATTTTTTTGTATTGCGCAATCCCCACCATGACTCAAAACAATATCCCCCCCAAATTTCATCAAAATCAGTGAAGCTGTTACTGAAATCACGCCGTTAGAAGAATAGACACAGAAAAATAGACGATGACGGCAGACCCAAAGAAATGGGTGACATAGATTCCATGATGTAGATATCACAAAAGTCCAAAAACTTACTATTTTAAAATCGAACATTTTCGTAATTTCAATACCCCATCTACGTTGCGGAACGTGGGAGGTAAAGAAATTGAATTTTTTCTTATACCTTTCCAAAATTAAGGAAGTGAATCCTCACTTGATTTTTAATTAATTTAACTTAAAGAGATTACCTTTTTCATGTAAACATGCTTGAAAAACATAGTCGTTAAGACCAATATACCGAGACATAAAAAAGTTACATAATTTAAAAGAAGCTTGATTTACAGTAACTGGCGCCCTCTACAAGTGGTACACGAACTAAGAACGGATTTGATTTTCTTGCCTCAAAAACTCAATTTCGTGCCGTTACGTCATCCTGTTTTATTAAGCAAAAACTAAATGATAATTACAACAACAACAATTACAGAAAACATGCATTTCATTTTAAATGCATGTTTTCTAATTGCAATTTCCATAGCCAATGTTTACCAGAAGCATACACCTGGTATCACCCCAACAAATAAACAATGTACCAGGCATATGTGTCTGGTAAAGCAAGTTTTTACAAATCACATATTCCTGGGTTGCACGGAAAGTAAGTGTGCCCGAGTCGTCATTTTACTTTTCACATCGATAACAGAGGAGTACCTATTGTGATCGCGGAAATTTTCGATTTCGAGATAATACGCTTTTTGGGCATTTTATAATATATAAATAAAGAAAATTCACGTCATTCATTTCCGTTGGTCTGTCTGTCGGTTTGTAGCAAAAAACAAAAAATCTCAAATATTCCCCAAACGTTTTTAGGCATTTTAGGGGTTCCTGATCACTTTCTATTTTTTGTTGGATGGAGTGAAATTGGGGTAGTTGGTGGGTGAGAGGTTGTAAAACTGAAAAATTTTATATTTATAATAGGCTGTCCATTGACCTGTGAAAAAAGACCTAGCGGCATAATACACCTTTTTGGACCATCGTATAACTAGGGTCGCCAACTTTTTTGTGTAAGAAAAAAGTATAATAGCACCAAAGGAGGAAAGAAATAGTATTTTGCAAAAAAAAACAGTATTTTACTTTTTTCATGTTTTAAACACATACTTTTTGGAGCTTTTCGCTGAGCTTATCAAACAGCAATCATTTCTGAATGCCTCATCACATCTCAGGTCAATTAAAATACATATATGAGTACCTCATTTTTCATTAAATTATTTGAGGCTCGGTTCCTCTCATTTCACCACTTCGCATTCATCACAGAAAATATCCTTACTATAAATAATTATGAATGCTGTAGTGGCAGGAACAGAGAGTAAATATGGAATAATTTTGGTAATATTAACAAATTCTTCTGAAGCATTTACTAGCAAGTAACTTCATTTCTTGCAAGTGCTCAATGCTCATGTTGATAAAATCTCCTTTATGGCTGCGGATAAAGCTCCGGTATCAATGTTAATATAAAACAGTACTTATATTAGATACTTTTTTAAGTTACACAGTAAAATGTATTATATAGCGAAAAACAGTAGAATACTGTTTTTAACAGTATGGTTAGCAATCCTAAGCCTACATTGCCTTGCCTATTAGAGAATCCAAGGGACATTCGAGTATTGTTTTAGATTGTTCTGTATTGCGTGACGTTGGAGTTTTTGAATAATTGCTTTCAATGAAATTTCGACACAGTATTATTCACGTGGCGAGGACGGAAAACGCGGATGGTTTTTAGCAACCATACTTCGTCTTTAGGTACTTAAAGGGTTCCTGATGATTTTCTACTTTTTTGGGTGGGGCGAAATTGGGGTGGTTGAGGGGTGAGGAGTTGTGAAACAGAACAACTCGTAGTATCCATAATTGGCTGTCCATTGACCTGTGAAAGAGAGACCTTGCGGCATAACATACCTTTTTGGGACGGGCGATAATTTCGTTGCACAAGGATCTTAAACTATAGATTCATGCTATGAAAAAATAATAAACTGGTATCACCGCAATGTGTGGAAAGTGAGTCAATCAATTTGACGACATTTTTTAAATACATGCCAGAATTAAATTATTATCTACGTGAATGATAGCGACACTTCTTTTCACTTCATTATTTTTCATTTGTATTTTTAAGTCATATTGTTAGAATGTAAGATGTAGGGGTGAATGGTGTTTATGGTACATTTTATAAAGTTAATTAGTAATATCTATTAGAAACCTAATAGGCAACCACGTTTGGTTTTCTTCTTTAATGTTAGTGTGGCCCTGGATGGTTATGTCTTCAATATCCGGCACGCGACACTGTGCGTTGTACAATACATGTTTCTCGCCAATAAAGGAGGTTATCTTTTTGAAAAATGAAAGCCATAAAATTACTGCCTCCGCCTAGGTATCTCGCACGTTTTTAACAGTTCTCCATATTATTATTAAGGTGGAAGCACTCGAGACTGGAGATGATTGCATAACATCATGATTTTCGGTATTCGGGAGATGAAGGAGCGCGTCATCCTTGTTCAGTTAGATATTCCAGGTAAGGGTGGTTGGCTGCTGTTGCCGCACTCGCCCTCCCTCCCGCGCCCGCCCGCCCGGCCTGTAGAATAATGGGGTAATTCGATATCTGCAAGCGGCTCTCCCTATTTATCCACAACATCCGACATAGAGATGAACCGAGCTGAGCCGAACCGCCGCCGCCGCCACCGCTGCCGCTCCACGGCATCGGCATCGACGTTCTCAGCAAATTCAATCACAGAACTCGCATTGGGTCACCTAGACCAAAGTTTACGGAATACGTATAAGTTGGATCACTCCGCAAAAATATCAAAACGGCCTGCCCCTTGCTCCGTCACCCCGGTACACCGGTAGCAGTGTACCGACGTCAGCCGGGAGATACGGGGCGGCGCAAAGTGGAGGTTGAACGTGTTTAACGCGAAGTGTATACAGTGACTAAAAAATATCGGATTTTATTATCTCGGATTTGTTTGCAGGAAATGGATAATATTTTTAGAAGTTTGATTTTAGTTCTTTGTTTTCTATCATAGGCATAAGGCAATGTTCAGATCGACCTAATAAATTTATTTATGTCGCTAGGTCTTCCTTCACAGGTCAGTGGGCAGTCTATTATGAATACAACAAATTTTTCAATTTTACAACCCCCCAACCCTCAACACCCCAATTTTCACCCCCACACACAAAAAGTAGAAAATGATCAGGAACGCCTAAAAACGAAGCTTGGGGAATATTTGAAATTTTTCGTTTTTTGCTAATTGCTCCGCCGCCAATGCACCGATTTTCAAAATTGTAGCAGCATTACCTACTACGACCTCACAGCATATTGCTGCCCAAATTTCATCAAAATCCATGCAGCGGTTACTGAGTTTACGAGGCTAGAAAAACGTGCACAGACAGATAGACCGACAGACCGACAGACCGACAGACCGACAGACCGACAGACCGACAGACCGACAGACCGACAGACCGACAGACCGACAGACCGACAGACCGACAGACCGACAGACCGACAGACCGACAGACCGACAGACCGACAGACCGACAGACCGACAGACCGACAGACCGACAGACCGACAGACCGACAGACCGACAGACCGACAGACCGACAGACCGACAGACCGACAGACCGACAGACCGACAGACCGACAGACCGACAGACCGACAGACCGACAGACCGACAGACCGACAGACCGACAGACCGACAGACCGACAGACCGACAGACCGACAGACCGACAGACCGACAGACCGACAGACCGACAGACCGACAGACCGACAGACCGACAGACCGACAGACCGACAGACCGACAGACCGACAGACCGACAGACCGACAGACCGACAGACCGACAGACCGACAGACCGACAGACCGACAGACCGACAGACCGACAGACCGACAGACCGACAGACCGACAGACCGACAGACCGACAGACCGACAGACCGACAGACCGACAGACCGACAGACCGACAGACCGACAGACCGACAGACCGACAGACCGACAGACCGACAGACCGACAGACCGACAGACCGACAGACCGACAGACCGACAGACCGACAGACCGACAGACCGACAGACCGACAGACCGACAGACCGACAGACCGACAGACCGACAGACCGACAGACCGACAGACCGACAGACCGACAGACCGACAGACCGACAGACCGACAGACCGACAGACCGACAGACCGACAGACCGACAGACCGACAGACCGACAGACCGACAGACCGACAGACCGACAGACCGACAGACCGACAGACCGACAGACCGACAGACCGACAGACCGACAGACCGACAGACCGACAGACCGACAGACCGACAGACCGACAGACCGACAGACCGACAGACCGACAGACCGACAGACCGACAGACCGACAGACCGACAGACCGACAGACCGACAGACCGACAGACCGACAGACCGACAGACCGACAGACCGACAGACCGACAGACCGACAGACCGACAGACCGACAGACCGACAGACCGACAGACCGACAGACCGACAGACCGACAGACCGACAGACCGACAGACCGACAGACCGACAGACCGACAGACCGACAGACCGACAGACCGACAGACCGACAGACCGACAGACCGACAGACCGACAGACCGACAGACCGACAGACCGACAGACCGACAGACCGACAGACCGACAGACCGACAGACCGACAGACCGACAGACCGACGGAAATGAGTGACGTGGATTTTCATTATGTAGACATCACAAAACGCCCAAAAAGCATGTTATCTCAAAATCGAAAATTTTCGCGATTACAATACTCTCCTCACGTATCGGTGTGGGAAGTAAAAATCTTTTAAAATTGTACATACGAGTTCGTATATACTATACCATAAATTTTATAAGCTGTGGTCTCAAAAGTAAGCCAAATAAACAAAACATTAAGGTAAAAATACTACAGCTCCTTTCAACCAATGTTTACTTATCTACGAAATAGCTACAATATGTGAAAGCATTTGAGATTCATTAGTAATAGTTTTACTAGATTTTATTTTTGATATCAATTCATGTAACTTAGTGTATTAGCAAAATAAACGTTATATTTGTATTTGTATGTCTAAGTCGTCTGTCAATACCTTGTCTTTCAATGACCCTCGTATTTACGTAAAACCCAGGCGTTAGCAAGTCCCCGCTAAAAGACCCTCGTATTTGGGCAAAAACCAACGCAAAAACTAACTGGCGCATGCGGCCGCGGCATCGCTTTCATGTGAGTTCTTCAAAGTTCCGACGGAGAGTGATCCAACTTATATGTATTCCGTAAACTTTGCCTAGACTTTGCAGGGCCAATAAATACAGTCCATTCCAAGCCTTGGAAACCCTGGGAATAAATGTGCGGTCGTCAGTAGCGTAACTTCAAATTCGGGGCCCCCCTGCAAGATACTTACCGCCCCCCCCCGCAAGAAATTTTTTCATAATATATTACGTATATATACAGGGTGAGTCCTAAGTTGATTCTTGTTTTTACACTGTGTACAGAAGTCGTTAAAATAAAAAACTTTTTCAAATCACTTTAATCCGAAAACTGAAAAATAAGTGTGATACAGCATCAACAACAAAGAGTCTGGACCCTGGTCTGGACCTGTGTATAGACGTTCCTAGTCTCTTTATATTTAGTTTTTTGCTCGAATGTTTGTCTTCTCATCATCAGGCATTGTACCCGTCAGTTATTGCACTAGTCACTTTCAGGTTATCGTAGTTAATTCTAAATTGGTAAATCCTAACAGTTGCGTTTATAATAATGTGCCACTTTTAGGAATTACTCATTTAAAATTAACAAAGTTAAACAGAAAGTGACTACTGCGCTGACGATGTGCATTGAGTCAGACATTCAAATGCCATTCTGAAACAAAAGCTTAAACAAAATTTTGGTTAATTTAACTCGGTATCTTGTCACACAATCAACCAAGACATAGGTGTAAAATACAAACTAAACAACAACCTTTACAAGTTTAGATCACCTGAGAAATTACCAAATTCGTGATTTGAAAACACACATTTTTCGATTTAAAATTTCTTTAGAAGGTTGTTGTTTACACCTATGTGTTGGTTGTTTGTGTGACCTGTGTTGTGGAAGACACCGAGTAAAATTAGCCAAAACATTTTTGACGTATGCTGCCTTGCCCTATTTTTCCATTTACTGCGGATACTACGCTGACTTTTAGGGTTTAGTTTAAAATGCAATACTATCCCACTATTGCAATGATAAGTACGTATCATGGGGTTAATAGGTATTATTTGTAAAAAATAATAAACAATACAAAGGAATCGACCTTTTAATTTAGTACTTCCTTGTTGCACAAACGATGGCGCTTGAGGACCTGGGCCTCCAAAACTACGGGGCCCCAAAACCCTGCGGGCCCTTAGTTACCACTCGGTTCTTGATGTATGAAGAACGACTGCCTTAAGGTGCGTCCACATTATGCTGAGCGGCATAGCTTAGACCGAATGAAAAAGCCGAATTAGTGTGGACGACTCTTTCGGCCTGCCCCACGTGCCGATAGCCGACTCGAGTTGTACCGAATCGGTACCGAACCATGTCCGTACTTGGTACGGATTAAAGAAAGCCGAACCGAATCAGTACAAATTATGCAGTTTAGACGAGCCGATCGGCTTCTGTTGAACAAGAAATAAGGTAGTCTCGTGTTGTCCATGCTAGAAGGTGGTTCATCCTTAATCGAAATCGATTTTCGTGAATGCCATGGAGTGGACAGACGAACAAAGATTTTATCTTGAGTCTCATCGAAATGTACCGTGCCCGTCCCTCCTTGTGAGACAGTTCAAATAGCAACTAAGAAAATAAAAACCGGAAACATGATGGTCTCATCGATTACATGTTGCTGTCAATGGCACAGTAGTGCCCATTGATAGGCAAGTTAAATTTTTGGGGCTGTATCTCGACACGAGCTTAAACTTTAAAGATCACTGCGAGTACCTTAGTTCAAGGATAAACTCTCAGTCTTATGTTTTGAAAAATTTAAGAACAGTGCTTACGCATACTCAACTAATTTCGGTTTACTATGCCCAAGTTGAGTCAAGACTGAGGTACGCTTTGTGTTTCTGGGGCTCATCAGTTAATGCTCAGCACGTCTTTTTGAGTCAAAAAAGGGCCATCCGGTGCATGACTGGTATCAACAGTAGGCAGTCCTGCAAGGATAGTTTTAGACGCCTGGAAATTTTAACACTACCGTCTTTGTTTATTTATGAAATGGCGGTGTATACATTTATAAAGAAAAACATTTCATGCTCTGTTGTGACCAGGCAATTTGAAGATCTGCACATGGCTTTCGCTAAATACAATGTGGGTAAGAAATCACCCGATATACTGGGACCTAGAATCTACAATAAATTGCCAAAAAATGTTAAAGACTGTTAAGATATCAACAAGTTTAGGATCAAGCAAGAAAGACTTCCTTGTTTCTCAATGTTACTACGCTGTCTCTGAATTTGTTTGTTTATGATTGTTATATACTTGTTTGTTTTATATACCTATTTTCTCTGTGTTTTGTATTTTGTATTTTTGTATTTATGTATCTTTTTTATGACGAATCCTATACATTCGTTTGAATGTCTAAAGGGCAATAAAGAAAAGAAAAAGAAAAAAGAATCGAAATCGCCATTTCATTTGGAGTCGAAAAGCAGGAGAAATGACTTTGCCAATTTGGGACGTTTACACTGCACAATCAATGTGGACGTCCTGCCGGCCCAAATGGGCCGAACCAAACGTGCCGCCTGGCACAGGCCGATCGGCCTGAGTCGGCATAATGTGGACGCGCCTTTAAAGCCCTTTCACACGATGCGGTCAAACCACCGTTTCGGTAATTTTGACGAATCGGCGCAAACCGAATTATATGTTCATACACAGCTGTTTTAAACAGATTTTCAGCCGATCCCGGGCTCTCGAATCATTTTTGAATAGCTTTCTTGCGAGATGGATGTATATACATTTATAATTTTGTATTGTTATCGTCGATTATTTAACAGAAAATTTGAATTCACCCTATTGTAAGTCAAAGATGTCGTTTGGGTGCTTACTTTCAATTAGGTTTTATTCCCGAATCAGCTATTCGGTTTTCGGCGACAACATGCGACCGAAACGACAAAATTGCCGTAGGCGTTTCATAGACTCACCGCGTGAACACGTCCGCTTAGGAGCCCGTTAACACGGCACCGATTCGGATATTTTACCGAATCGTCTTTTTTACCGTGTATTGCAGTGGCGCGTATATTAAATATTATATATTAATATATTCCAACATCCAACTTAAGATTTGCTGACGACATAACCCCTATTGCCGCTTCTCAGGACGAACTAGTAGCTCTATTAAACATCTTAGAACAACACAGTGCAGCATATGGTCTTGGCATTAACTACAACAAGACCAAGGTTATGACCGTAGATAGAGAGCATGATAATCATCGAAAAACAAAGTTAATAGGCCGTTGTGAAGTAGTTCCGAGTTTTGTTTACGTCGGTTCTTTGATCGACAATTCGGGTAGCTGTGAAAATGAGATTCGACGGCGCATTCAACAGGCACGTGTGGCTATGACAAAGCTTACTAAAATATGGCGTGACCATAACGCCATAACATAACTAAAGCTACCATAATGTCGCTGGTTCAGTCTCTTGTGTTCTCCATATTTTTTTATGCCTCGGAGACTTGGACTGTTAAAAAGGCACATCGAGCTCGCATAGATGCTTTTGAAATGTGGACGTGGAGGAGAATGCTGAAAGTTCCTTATACCGCCCATCGAACTAATGTTTCCATACTGGATAAGCTCGGTAATCCAAAGAGACTATCCTCCATTGTGTCGACGAGAATGCTTACATTCTTCGGACATATTCACAGAAGCAATAATATGGAGAAACTTGTAGTTCAGGGTCACGCCTCGAGTGAGCGGCGCCGTGGCCGTTCCCCTACACGCTGGCTGGATACAACGAAACAGTTGCTGGATATGAGTGTCAAGAGCATCACTGTACTGACAGTAAATCGCGAACGATGGCGAGCTACAGTTCTCAAAACTATCGATAATATTCGTGTCAGCAATACTTTCGCTCCGACTTAATGCATTTTACGAGTTCACAACATGTTTGTTAAGACATTATGACTATGATGATGATGGAAACTAGTTCACGTTATTCGTTAAAGGAGTAATGCTACAGCAGGAACATCTCGATGAGTTTGATGATGATGCCCTTTCTAGTCTACCTGATGACTCGATGGTCCCTCACTTGTTTAAAAGAAAACTCGGGAGCCGTCGAAAACTTGGATTGTGTCAGCAGCCATCAACGAAAGGCGGATGGGACGTTATTTGACGGTCGATATCGTTTAGAGAAGCAGCAAAGGCAGCTCCACGCTCTTTCTTTGTTTCTTTCATTGCTCATTGCCTCGCAGCGACAAAGGGGCGCGACGTTATTCGCAAATTCTTTTTCTTCATCTTTTCACGAATAACAACACTTTTCCTTGCCATAATGGAACATGGAATTCGCGATTTCTTTCAGAATCGTCACTGCTCGTTCTTAGAAATCCTTTCATGCATCTCGTCTATCCTGTTGTCCGAAGTCCGAAGCCATCTGAAAAAAAGTCCAGACGATGAAGGGGGTTCAAAGCAAAAGACATTTGTTCGTGACATGAATGAATTAATGAAAGAGAGGGAGAGGCTTTCTGGTGACCAGAACCATCAGTGCATAGGCCTACAAATAGGCCCTTATGCACCTCTCCTCACCAAAGTCCAGTCCTCATCGCAAAGGTGAGGATGGCCTTGGGTCCTGCCCATCTTATATCCTCAGGTTCAAGAACCCTTGAATCTACTATGGTCTGCCTGTGATCCTCGAGGGCTTCACAGCGACATAGAATGTATGCTGATGATTTTTTCTCCTCACCACAGCGTGTACACGTCCGATCACTTGCCACCCCCATCACATACAAGTGTTTGAAGGTGTTTTGGCCCAACAGCAGGCCGACAAGTAATCTCTGGTCAGAGGTCCTAAAATAAGTTCTCTAGCTTGACCGAGATACCCAGAAATTCCTCTCCATCTCATAAGATGCTGATTTTGCAACCACACCTCGGCTTTCTTTCTAATGGTACTGCTGCCAGCCCCACAGGCGGCTCAGGACCCAGGAAATTATTCCTCGACCCTTGCCTTACAAGCCGTCCACCATTTCATTGCCACCAACTCCAGAATGACTGGACACCCACATAAGTGACACCTGATATCTTGCAGAAATGTCGTCCAAGACCTTTCTATATTGCAGATCGAACCTTGATGTAAACCTACAACCACTTAATGCTTTTAAGCCTGCCTGGCTTTCATGTCAGAGCAGATGGTGTTCCGCCTGCTAGGCCCCTGAATTTCGTGAATACGGAGGGCACAAGTTAAAAAATCGCAAATACCTTTGCTTGGAATACCGTGGTCTATCCCCCAAGAAAGAAGGAGAGCTTTGTTTTTGGCCCATAGATTCCAGCGCCGTAGGCTTCGTCGGTGTACCAGACTGGCCCTCTCCCCTCAAAAGGCCGCCTGCCGCTTGGCCCCACTCTTTACTTGTAGGATACTTCACTGTAAATTTGCAGTGAACGCGATATGTAGGAGAAATTATATCTCTCCTCATATGTAGGATAGGGTCATCCCTTTGCAGTACCGATAGGAAGGCAGAATGTCCCCTGTCAAGATTCACAAAGGACCATCTCCCTTGACTCCACACTCGGAACGCAGACGGCCTTGCCTCCCCTTGAACTACAAAGTCGAGTGGAGGGAAATTCAGCAGTGCTACTACTCCTACTGCACTTGTTATACTAACACCAGTCAAGCGTTGAATTTTATTTAGCTTTGCTTTGATTGTTTCTATCCTTAGGCATGGCCACCAAACTAGTGATCCATACAATAAGGACGACCTTACGATTGTAATATAGAGCCAGGACACCTTGGGAGTCAGCCCCCAATTCAACCTACAACCTTTTTATGCGTATAACGAATTACCTGCCTTATTGACTTAATGTTCTACAGGTCTCCAATTCAGCTTCGAGTCTAGAATTATGCCTAGATATTTTACTGATTGGGAAAGTTCGTGAAGTACACAAAAAATGATTTCCATTCGCATTTTCCTTTGTGAAGAGCAAAGAAGGGAGGCTCTTCACATTTTTATGAAGAGCAAAATAAACTCTTTCATTACATTGCTCTTCAAAAGCTCCAAATTCATATACGACAAATCCCAAAACCAAAAACGAATACAAATTATATCCCCCCTATCCTATGAGACGTGGACTATGCACAAAGAAAAGGAAGAAAAAAATATAAGATGGGAAAGAAAAATGATGAGAGCTACTTATAGAGGCGTAAGGGCAAACGAGGGATGGAGGGGAAGAATAAACCAAGAACTGGAAGACGTATTGTAAGAACCCCAATATTATAGCAGTCATCAAAGCGCATAGAATAAGGTGGCTAGGATATGTCGAGAGGCAGAATGGGTTGAGAATGGTAAAACTAGTCCTCAACCGGAGACCGGAGAGAAAAAAGGGAACGGTAGACCAAGGGAGAGATGGCTGAAGAAGGTAGATGATTTAAAGAAAATTAATATTAAACACTGGAAGGATAAGGCGGGAGACAGAAATAGGTGGTGTGGAATAATGCAGGACTCCAGGATATACTTAGAAATAGGTGGTGAAACAATGGAAGGCATTTTTGCGGTATAAGATCAGACTGTATTCATTTTTGCCCTAGGCCTTCATGGCCTATTGAGCAAACTAATAATAATAATAGAGAAAACAATGTTTTGTTGATCCTTACAATCTTGCGCTTTTATTGAAACACCCTTTTAAAAAGGACCACTTTAGATTGTAAAATAACACCAACGTCGCAAAATGGCAAAACATCAATTTGAATAACTCCATCGGACTTCCGGGCCTTGCGAGGCTTGTCTGTCATTGGAGGCCACTCCCTACTTTAAAATCTCATTATTTCGTCTGCAGAATGTTGTATTTGCCGGGGCGGGAAGTGGGAAGTGGGAAGGGAATCGATGCGAGGACGGTTGGCGGATGCGCTGACACCAAGCAGCTCCAAGCAGCACCATTTAAGGGCGGGAATGAATAAAACGCTTTTATTGTTCGCCCTCTTCGCAAATATTAGCTTTGTACGGAGCACAGAACAGTGGCGGGTACGGCTGGTTTGAAATTTTAAATGAACCTTACATACAATTTGAAATAGTTTGGAAAAAACTCGAGTTAATAAAACTAATAAATTTTTCTTGGTTCAAATTAACAATAATTTTTTCATCAAGTGAATTTTCTCATAGCGAGAACAGATGGGGAGCAGACTTTCAAATTGTATTTTGTCCGTTATTACAAAAATACCAGTAGGTACAAAGAAACCAAATCATAGAGAAAAAATATTTGGGATAATATAATGATATGAGGTCTATGGAACTCAATCGCAAAATTTGTTACAAGAAAGCTGAAAGATAACTTGGAAAAATTTAAAAAAAAACTGTTGGACATAATGCAGTTTGTGCGTCTCTTGTAGACATAATGAATGCAGTTAGTTTGTAACTACATGACTACTGGACAAAATGTAATTTGAGTATTGTTGTTAAGTAGCAAAAACAAAAATCTGGAAAATAATTGCAACATGTTAGAATGAAAAAACAAAATAGTATTTGTAGACTGTTATTTTTTTTAATGAAACCATATGATCATTCTCAGCGGATTTAAAAGCATCTAGTTCCATAGTCCCATACGTCACTAGTTTGGCACAGTTTTCTCAGTATTGTAGCTATCATTTCAGCGCCCGTACAATATACGAAAATAAAATCCCAATCACAATAATAGCACGGAAAATAAATGCATTTTGTCTGTCTTATTGTTCATAAAGAGCAGGTATTTGAAAATTTGGACAAAATGCATTTTGAAAGACTACTCCTCTGGCTCCTCAGATATTCTTGTCGTATATGGGGTGCAGTTGCCCACATTGCATACTTCCCGTAAAACTTGGCAATGTTGCCATCGGGTATTCGACATCACAACTTGAACCTTCTTGCGGCTCAGTTAATATTTGAATTAGGGCAGCTTGATACAGATCTATGAAGTGTTGGAGATTTCGACCACGTGCAAAGTCATATTTTATGGACTTGGCGAAGGCTTCAAATCTAACTTAAACAACAATTTTATAATTTTATGTATGTGTGATAGCAGTGTTCTATAGCGCTACCTAATAATAATAAAATTTTATTTAAATATGGGGTTGCTCTTGATATTGGCGCTAGGTGCTCACGTTGAAGCATTTAAGAAACGTCTAACTGAGCCCCGGTTCAATTTAGGATCCTGCTGGCTAACAATAAGGTTGTCAAATATTTATTTAAACATCGGGTTAATCTTGATCTTGGAGCAAGGTACTCATGTTGAACCACTTAAGGAACCTCTACTCGAACCCCGATTCATTTTAAGATTATGCTGGTTTAATTGTTCAATTGTGGCTATTCTAAATTTCTAACTCTCCTGAACTCACGTGGTCCTGTCCTGGACGCACGTGGTCCTGTACTGAACGCAAGACTGAAGACCAAGTTGAAATGGTGCAGTGCCTATACTACCACACCTCGTTTCATTACGAGTGTGTCGGTGTTGGGCCGAAAAAGAAAATATTCAAGTGTTCATCTCTTCCAGTACAGAAACATAGAATTATGGCTTATTTTATTAGAAATTACTACAAAAATATGTTTCGGTATTCACCAACTTTTTTTTAAATAGAAATTAGTTCATTTCAGTTTAATATGCTTCATGGAAGTACTTTTCAACATCTGAGGGCATGTTAAATTTAAGAGGCCCGAGTTCAATTTAAGCACCTTGTTGCCTAAAATGAACCATTTGCAACTCCATCTTGAATTTGCTTTTCTCTTGTTGTTTATAAATATAGAAATAATTTATAGTGCTCAAAATATTCCTGAAAATTGTGCGATTTCTTTTGCGTTATCAATTTGTTTTATTTTTTTTAATGTCACACATGTACGGACTATTTTTTAAAATTTGGTTCAATAAGGCGACCTCACCCTGTATTTATAAGATTATCCCAATTCTGAACTGAGCATTTCTTTTTAAGGGTGTAGTTTTCGAATATTTTTGAATAAATATTCTATTGTTATACTACAGCAATAGTTTTACTTCCCACACCGATAGGTGAGGGGAGTATTGTGATCGCGAATATTTTCGATTTCGAGATAATACGCTTTTTGGGCATGTTATGATGTCTATGTCGCAGTCTTATTGTAAAATTAGTCATATTATTATACGCCTACGTTTTTTCAATACGGCTAGGCGTATTGCTATATCGCCGAAATAATCGAGGAACTCACATAAGGCGTATTAGAATACGCCTGTTGCTTATTAGGCTTATTGTCAAATTTCAATAGCGCGCGATTACTCTGGATTCTGATTGGTTATACTCGTCGTATTATAATACGACTGACGACTTGTCAGGCTAATTGTATGTTATTGTGGTTGTGACTTACTGTTCAGTTTCTCTGTGCAATATTAGTGCAAATGATTGCATTGTAAATGAGTGATGACTCGCTAGGTGTATTTGTCCACAAGGACAAGTATTATGAAGAACTTGAAAAGTTTTACAAAGATCAGAAGTTGTAATAGCCATGCCATACCATAATCTTAAAATTTTAAAAGTTTTAATAGGGAGTTTTAGCTGTGCTGGCAAATTGGGCAGCGTAAGAGTGGATCGTGTTCTAATAAATAACCCAAATCTATAATTATTTATTTCTTTGCCCTATGAGCGATTTTCATAATTTGCCTGGCACACTGCCAGTCATCTTATAATAAGACGTATTTTATACAGTCAAATTCTAAAAACAAGCCCGTACAGATTCTTATGAACAATGAAACTAAGAAGCGTCAGGCGTATTATAACACGTCTTAAATAATCAGTCATATTGTTAGATTTTCACTTACTTTGTTCGTTTTACATTACGCCTAGTCATATTGGAAAAGCCTAGGCGTATTATAATAAGACCGATATTATGATAAGCCTGCGACATCTATATAACGAAAATCCACGTCACTCATTTCCGTCGGTCTGTCTGTCGGTCTGTCTGTCGGTCTGTCTGTCTGTCTGTCTGTCTGTCTGTCGGTCTGTCTGTTGGCGTTTTTCTAACGTCGTAATCTCAGTAACCGCTGCATGGATTGTGATGAAATTTGGACAGCGATATGTTGTGCTGTCGTAGTAGGTAATGTTCCGATAATTTTGGAAATCGTTGTACGGGGGGTGGAGTAATTAACAAAAAACGAAAAGTTCCAAATATTCCTCAAACTTCGTTTGTAGGCGTTTCTGAACATTTTCTACTTTTTTTGGGTCGGGGTGCATTTGGGGTGGTTGGAGGGTGGGGGGTTGTAAAACTGAAAAATTTGTTGTATTCATAATTGACTGTCCAATGACCTGTGAATGGAAGACCTAGAGGCATAAATACACTTTTTTAGGTCCATCCGAACATTTCCTTGCTTATAATAGAAACCCAGGGACTTAGAATTTGTGATGTATACACACGAGTGTTGTTTTAGATCGTTCTATATTGCATAACGCAAAAAATATCGAATTGATTTTAATGAAATTTTGACACAGTATTATCGCCGCAGCAATGATGGAAAACGCACATGTTTTGGAAAAATCGTGTCAGTGGCGGCGCAGCAATGATAAAAAAACTAAAAATATAAAAATAGCTCAAACTCTGGTCTTAGGCGTTTTTGGGGTTCCTGATCGTTTTTTACTTTTTTTTGGGTGGTGGTGAAATTAGGGTGGTTAGGGGGAGGGGGGTTGTAAAACTCAAAAATTTATTCCATTCTTAATAGGCTGTCCATTGACCTGTGAAAGAACGACCTAGCGGCATAATAGACGTTTGTTAGGTCCATCCGAACATTGCCTTGGCTATTACAGAAATCAAGGGACTTAGAATTGTCTGATGTACACATACGAGTATTGTTTTGATCGTTCTGAAGTTAGTAACATGGAAATTATGGAATTGATTTTAATGAAATTTAGACACAGTATTAAGGCCCGGTCAAACAGAGAACGCGGCGGTCCGGCGTTCTCTATTAATACAATGGAACGCTGTAACGCGGCGGTCTAGAACGCGGCGTTCGGCGTTCCATTGTATTGTTAGAGAACGCCGGACCGCCGCGTTCTCTGTTTGAGCGGGCCTTTATCACCGCGGCAAGGATGAAAAGTGCGTATGGTTTTCAAAAATCGTGTCATTGGCGGCGCAGCAATAATAAAAAAATTATAAAAATAGCTCAATATTCTTTTTGAAGCAATTTGGGGGTTCCTGATTGTTTCGTTTCGTCCAGTTGAAGTTGAATTGTGTCATTTTAGTTCCTTAGGAAACTATTCACTAGTTTTTGTGTTGGATGTTTTTTTGACGACAGGCGGGCGATGATTTGGTTGCAACTGTTATGTATGGGAAGTATTGAGTCAATCAACTTGACTCCATTTTTGTTGTTTTCTGATACATCCTCGTCAAAGCGTATCGTGATTCGGGCACATCCCTTTCCCGCCGACGGCGACGCTGTTTAGAGCAACGGCACGAGTTGGCGAATCGATACCTCTACTGGCTCCGCGTCGAGAGCTTCAGGACTGGCTGCGAATGCCACTCAGAGCGGCGACACTGAAACGCTGAAAAGCAATTATGCCTTTTTGGACGACTGTATGCCGACGCCTCCATCACTGATGATGGCCTTTTTGGGATCTATTGTTTGCCTCCGGTTCGTTCGTCAGATGGATCCGCGGAACAGAAATTCGTGGGTTGCTCAGGCTGAATATTCAGGGGTGGTGCCTTACGTGGCAAGACAAGGGGTAGTGTGATCCGAAAACTAGGTTACACTTGGTACTGGAACTATCTAGATCCGAGAAGTTTAGAGGATAATCCATGTCCTCGTGGTCCATAATCTGCAAGTTCTACTTTCCTCTCAAATAGGTGTAATTGAGAAAAAATGTAACTTGTTATCGTTTACGTTTTATAGCATTGCGAAAAGTCATTTCTCATTTTCATCGGTCACTGTGTCGCGTGCCTGTCAGGAAAACCCTAGAACCTCTATAACTTGGAAAGTACTGACTCAATACATACATAAATCACTTGAGAGTCTACAGAGAATATACTAACAGCTAATCTGTATAAACTGTTTTAATACTTCTGTAACAAAATGCCTCAGCTTGATTTTAATCAATCAGAAGTATCCTGCTCAATAACAGACTGACAGTTATTAGAGAGTTAAAAATGTATATGGAGGAACAAAACCATAATAAAATATCTAGGAGTTACATTGGATAGAAGATAGAGCATTCTCCTTAAATCAATACTTATAGAAAGCACCTGTAAAGCAAAATATTGATGAAATTTTTACTATACATTACTGCTACAAAAAATGCGAAAAATCCATTCAGTGGCGGTGGAGCAGATATTACGATGATACCAGTTTATTATTTTCCCATAGCATGAAGCTATAGTCTGAGATCCCCTTGCAACCAAATCATCGCTCGCCTGCCCACAAAAAAAGCATGTTATTATGTTATTAATACAACAAATTTTCCGCTTTTACACCCCCACCCTCCCAAACACCCCAATTTCACCGTCACCCAAATAAAGGTAGGAACAGGTACCCCTAAAACGCCTAAAAACAGAGTTTGAGCGTTTTAAAATTTTTGTTTTTGATTATTGCTGCGCGGACACTGACGCGACTTCTAAAAGCCATAAGTGTTTTTCATCCTCGTCAAGCTAATAATAGTTTGTCAAAATTTCATTAAAATCTATCCAATAGTTTCCTCGTTACAGAATACAGAACGATCTAAAGCAATACTCGTATGTTTACGCCAGAACAAAGTCCTTCGGTTTCTGTAATAGGCAAAGGCAATGCTCGGATGGACCTTAAAAAGTTATTTATATATATGTCGCTAGGTCTTTTTCACAGTTGAGTGGTCAGTCCATTATGGATACAACAAATTTTTCAACTTTACAACCCCTCACCCCTCAAACTTCCCAAATTTCACTCGCAAAAAACTGTACTACAACTCGTCAATGCTTGTTAGAGCGGTACAGTGGACTTTTGCTTTTAGTTACGGTCATGCCTGTCAATCGCTCTGTCAGATCGGGTTGCCCAGAGACATAGTCCATTTGAGTTCGGTAATTTTCGGTTTAGCCAAAGGCGTTAATTTTATGTTTGATATTTAAAAGGGCAAACATTTTACTGTTTTCAAAATTGCTCGATTCGATTTTGCTCGACTGTAGTCCACTGACTTGCGCATCAGAGGGTTGCTGTGCGATTCTGCTTGACTATAACGTCACTGCGCCTGTTGTTTAATGTAATCCCTCAAGTAAGGGACGTCAAGATCTCTGTGAAGTTGGAAACAAACCATGAAGCGTTAGAAATGGTACACGATAAGCTGCTTTGCAGAGCCTGCAGGTTTCGCATGGTGCGTTTTGGTAAGGAAACACCAACCCGCACATGCGTAGGTAATTGCTGGTCTAATAATCATCTATAAAGTCGAATTTTATTCACCAAATCATACATTACGTAGGCTTGAGAAGTAACTTCAAATTTAGTTTTTAGCGCTTCATTGTGTTTCTGCAAAGTCCTGACCAAAAAAAACTGTATTGAGGGACAATTTTTTCCGCAACTTTGAAAGGCTGCTTCCCCCCATTCCGACACTCCACCACTGCTTGACGACGCCCGCATCGCTTCTTCCCATGGCACCGTCAGCGTCCCCATGGCAACGACGGAGGAGCCAATAGCCCTAAGAAGATGCATCCCAAGGAGGACGCCCTTCCCTAACTACCAGCGGGAGAGTGTATGGAGGAAACTGACTGACATTCTTGCGTTTTGAAAAACAAAAAACCCCTTTCTTTAGGTACTCGCATTTTAGTGGCGCAATTTCTTCCGGCGCCACTCTAAAATTTGTGGGCATGCTTAAAGTATAATGAATCATGTCGTCCGTATTTCACAAAATATAACATATTAACGTTACCATCAATATATATTTATAAATGTATAATTTTCGCTAAACAAAATATAGATGTCTATTGGAAGAATTCGGATATACACAATTATCACACTAGAGGTTGTGCATCGTTACGATCAGTGAAACATAAAACAGTTTTTATGAGAACAGTCCTTTTTATATGGGATATAAGTTATTCAACTCCTTACCTACTGTCATAAGGAATATTGGCAGTGATAAGTTATTTAAAGGACAGCTAAAAAGTTTCCTGCTTTCAAAATGTTTCTATTCAGTTACTGAATTGTTTACTGTATAGTTTGCATGCATGTATCTTCTAGGTATATGTATTGTGTAGTATTATGTGTATGTATATATGTATATTTCTGTGTGACTTTATAGACAGCCTTTACTTTATAATTCATTTCCAATTTATATTTATACATCTTTATATTATTTAAGATTTTTATGTGACATATCCAATACCTTCAATGGTCTCAATGGATGAATAAAGTTATTATTATTATTTTTATTTAACGATAGCAAAACTGCTCCCAAAATTGTTATATGAAAGTTAAACATTTCATACACATATTTATTAGTTTTGTGTGTCTGTGTGTGTTTATTGCACATTTATGTAGTTGGCTTGATGATAATTGCACAAGATACTTCGAATGATTCAATTTATTAATATGGTATGTCTTTATTTTGATAAAAGGTTCAGATGAAAAGAGGTAAGCTGCTATTGATGCAAAAATGGCAGAATCGGGGATGCAGATATCGTTAAAAAAGAATAATTTGGGTCTGAGAATATTTAATTCATTTCACGCAAAGGGGTATTCGTAGATACTAAAAAGTCGGATACAGATCGATTTTGTCAATTGGCCCGCGCGTATGGCGAATCTAATTTGTACGAAAAATATCGGAAACGCCAAATAACAAGAGACTCTTCTTTCGCTCCATAGCTGCGCATGCTTGCCAACAGTTTTAGTCGAAAATTAGTCATTTTACACTGTCCATGTATCGGGCTACAGTTCAATTGATATAATAATATTCCAAGGTTTTTACAGATTTTTGAGAATCTTTTACCAATTATTAAATATGGGCACGAGCAGGTATGTGCAACATATTTCGTTAATTCTAGTAATAGTATAATATACTGACATTAGGAACACTGTCTTTTTAGTGAATCTTAAATTGTTTTGATACTCTTCTCGATGAGTCCCGGGTTTAGTTTTTGTCTTGTATCACGAACTTAGGTCTCTGCTATTCGCCACATTAAAAAATGTTTAAAACTTATTTCAAATATTGTAATATTCCTAAATAGCTGTATGTATTGTAAAATCAAAGGTAATTACACGTTTGTTGCTACTTTACCCTCTACAGCAAAAGTAATCACTCGAAAGCGTTTTTTTTTGGCGTCACGTGGGAGTGTCCCAATAACGACATAAACCTGAACTACGCTGAATCATTTTTTCTAGATTCTCAGAATTACTCAAGAGAACAACGAAAGAAAGTTAAACAAAAACTACAACCTGGCAAGCGTAACAAGGGCCGTGACAAATATGAAATAGACAAGGATAGCAAGAGTCGAGAGGATATGAAATAACATGTACGTGTGCGATAGCGCCAGCGGGGAAATTCCCAAGTCTCTTGCTACACTTGTCAGGCTGTACAATAATTATATTCGTGGAAATCAATGACAGTAACTCTTAATAAAATGTTACTCCATTATTCGACTGTTATTGAAAAGGTTTTGTTGCCTATAACAATGATTTCGGAACATGCTGCAGAGGCGCGAAATAATTATTATGTTCGGAAATTCAACAGAGTGTTGCAATCTTGATATAATAAATAGATTGTTACTGGGCTCGGATCCCCTGATCACTGACATGAGACACCCTCCCCAAAGAACTACTAAACCATTCCTCAGAGAAACTGTTGCGATGCTTTTGCCTGCAGAAATTGTGTATCAATCTATATATCTTCCAATGAAGACGTTGCAAAAGAAATACAGGTCGACTCTTCAGATGAATCTTGTTTGCCACTGTCCTAATAACTGAGCCTTTGTACTTTTTATGAATATTTTCTTGTTTTCCAAAATATACGATTTTTTCCTTCACTCAGTGTAAGTACATTTTTTGACAATATTACAGTTACGCTGTTCCAAGTAAATTGAGCTTAAAAAATAATTTTGTCGATATTTAGCAACAAATCTATTTCTGAAAGAATAAAAATATGGCGACGAGGTATTCTATAAAATTTTCCCCATTTAGTCTTATAGCGACGATCTATTCCCTCACTGTTTTGAACTTTTTGTTATAGAAGGCTCGTAGTGTACTGTGTTCATAAACTTTGAATCTTTTCTTCGGTGGAAATTTTTGTAAACGTACCTTTTTACGTCTTACTCTGGAAAGTCAATAATTATTTGTGGAGCAAACTTTTAAATTGCATTTTGTTCATTATTACAAATTTTCAGGACAAGCAAAAAACCAGTGCACAGAAACCAAATCATAGAAAAAAAAGGGTTTGGAATAATATAATGACATGGGGTCTGTGGTATTTGGTACAAGGAAGTTGAAAAACAACTTGGAAAAATTAAAAAAAAACTGCTGCACATAATGGAGTTTATTTGTCTCACTGGACTACTGGACAAAATATAATTTGAGATTCATTGTTAAGTAGCAAAAACAAAAATTTGGAAGATATTTTAGAATGAAACAACAAAATATAATAGTAGTACAATAGTATGTGTAGACGATAACTAATTTTTTTGAAATGAAATCAGCTTGATCATTCTCGCGCATTCGAAAGCTTCTGTAGTTCCATACATCACTATAATAGTTTGCCAGTTTTCTCACGTATTACAGCTATCCTTTCAGCTTTTGAACTGTGTCGTACAATATACGAAAATAAAATCCCAATCAATTGCATTTTGTCCATGGATTTAAATCAGTTTATTTGTATAGGTATGATTTCCTACTGGATAGCATGGAGACTAAATGCATTTTGTCTGTCATATTGTTCATAAAAAGTATTTGATCATAGGAATAGAGCACCACCTCTACCTCAAATATGGAAAATTTGGACAAAATGCATTTTAAAAGTCTGCTCCCCATTTAAGACCACAATAATTTTCTTATCTAAGTCTGATGCTAGCATGAACTCGCATCAGTTTGCAGACGATACAAATTCCATATACTTTACAACGTTTTTTTAATCAGCTCAAGTATGCCGCAAGAACTAAAACAGCGGAAAAAGTTTCCCTACTGATGGAATTGTATGCAAGGGTACATAATGCGTTTTATAGTAACTATAAATTGGATCAAGAAAAACAGGAAACGAAACAAAAACAGGAAACTTAAAAAGAGCAAAAATAGGCGCGACGTACAGTGAGCAGCTGTTAAGAGCATTTCGTTTCGAACGAGACTGGAATTTTTAGAATTCCCACTTGTCCTTATAGAAATTTACTTTTTCCCAAACATTTGAATAATCCCTGATTTTAACCCCGATTAAACACTTTTTTGTTAGAAAAGGGTCGCACACACCCTTGTCGTCCACTTTCTTAAATCCAGTAAACTTTACACCTGGGGTGATATTGTTCGAAAAACGGTGTAACGCCCAATAACAAAAAGGTCCTTAAAGAAATACATTTTTTTCGAGTACCTAATAGGTGTTTTGCACGAGTATAAGGGGTTTAGTTAATAAAAGGTATCAAGGAAGTGAATTAATGGATCATTTGTTATGTGAATGTTATACCTACGTATCGGCAGGAAAGGGTTAAAAGGCGACCTTTTGTTGTTGGGGAGGAAAGTATTACAGGTATTTTGAGATCTTTTGTTACTCATATAAATCATTCTTACTTACACACTTTTATGGATTTTCTCAGGAAATCAGCAGATCGCTGAACAAAACAAACATCTGAAGGTGGTTTTCTATCAAAAATAAAAAAAGTGTATACAGGGCCGTTAATAAATAGCAATTCTTTTAAATATGTTTTAATTAAAATAAAATAGGTCATTTTATTCGTCTTGATATTTTAGTGATTGTTTGAAATTACGTATTAAAGAAAGTATCATAATCTCTGAAAGAGAACATGAATTTTCTTGAATACGTTTTCCATTACGTATTTAGATTCTAAGAAGAATACTTAATTTGAATTGTGACTTGACGCAGAACTTTATAACTCCTCTGGTTCAAAATCACAACTTGCAAAACATGTCATTTTATTAGGACGAATTAATTTGTCATATAACCTAGGGAACTAATCATTATTGGGAATAATTATTCCAAGACGTCCTCTCGATTGGGTGATTTGATCTGGCCCCCAAGACCTCCCATTTAAGGGGCTTAAACTTTGTCTACAGATATTTCTAAACTATAAGGCCTATGCTATTAAACTAAAGACTGCACGGCAGCTAAAGAACAATATCCAAACTATTCCTCTCTAAGGTCCGGTTTCTCAATGTCCAGTTAAAAGTGTCAGATAAGTAGCTGCCAGTTATCGTTTCTATGGATACAACTGTCAGATAGGATTTACGTGAATTCGTAAGTTTAACCTTCAATTGTTTAAACAATTTATCTGACAGATAACCATTAACTTCCGGATAAATATTTAACTGGACATTATGAAACCGGCCCTAAACCTGCTCAAAAGTAATTCCCAAAACTCATACTTTTGTTTCCAGAGGTAGACATTATCATTATTGTTCAATTTTTCATAAATAACATGACCAAGATGGACGTATTTTAATTCTTTTTAAGGATATTTGAAGGACAAATAAATCAGTTGTATATTATATTGGCCACTCTATATAATAAGCAGATCCTTGACAATTACTGCAATGTATTTTTACTTCCCACACCGATAAGTGAGGCGAGTATAAATAATGTGATCGCGAAAATTTCCGATTTTGAGATACTTACTACGCTTTTTGGGCGTTTTATGATGTCTACATAACGAAAATCCACGTTACTCATTTCCGTCGGTCTGTCGGTCTGTCTGTCTTTCGGTCTGTCAGTCGGTCTGTCTGTCGGTCTGTCTGTCGGTCTGTCTGTCTGTCTGTCGCTTTATTCTAGCCTCGTAATCTCAGCAACCGCTGCATGGATTGTGATGAAATTTGGGCAGCGATATGCTGTGGGGTCGTAGTAGGTAATGCTCCTATAATCTTGAAAATCGGTGCATGGGCGGCGGAGTAATTAGCAAAAAACAAAAAAAATTGAATATCACTCAATCTTCGTTTTTAGGTGTTTTAGGGGTTCTTGATCATTTTCTACTTTTTTTAGGTTCATCTGAACATTGCCTTGCCTATTACAGAAACCAAGGGACTTTTTTCTGGTGTAAACATACGAGAGTATTGCTTTAGATCGTTCTATGTTGTGTAACTAGGAAACTGTTGAATTGATTTTAATGAAATTTTGACATAGTATTACTACCGTGGCGAGTATGGAAAACGTGTATGGTTTTTTACATCCTGCCAGTGGCGGCACAGAAATAATAAAAAAACTAAAAATATAGAAACAGCTCAAACCTCGTTTTTAAGCGCTTTAGAGGTTCCTGATCATTTTCTGCGTTTTTTTGGGTGGGGGTGAAATTGGGGTGGTTGGGGGGTGGGGGGTTGAAAGACTGAAAAATTTCTTGTATTCATAATAGGCTGTCCACTAACCTGTGAAGGAAGACCTAGCGACATAAATTACCTTTTTAGGTCCATCCGAACATTGCCTAGCCTATTACGGAAACTAAGAGACTTAGAATTTTCTGTATACATACGAGTATTTATTGCTTTAGATCGTTTTGTATTTTGTAACGTGGACACTATTAAATTGATTCTAATGAAATTTTGACACAGTACTATTACCGTGGTGAGGATGGAAAACGCGTATGTTTGTTAAAAATCGTGTCAGTGGCAGCGTAGCAATAATCAAAAAACTAAAAGTACGAAAACAACTCAAACTTCGCTTTTAGATGTTTTAGGGGTTTAGGGGGGAGATGGCGTTTATTTGCTTGCATGGGATCTCAGATTAGAGCTTCATGCTATGGGAAAATAATAAACTGGGAAGTGGGAAGTACTGAGTGAATCAACTTGACTTCATTTTTTTATTTATTTGTGAAATATTTAGAATAATTTTTCAAAATGTGATTCACTCGATTCAATGTATAATGTAGAAGTACCATCGAAGATTACTACCTTAGAATTTTTATACGCGCGGTTTGGAATTATATTTTTTTGTTAATGCGTTCGACGTATTTTATCAATTTCTTAGGCTCAAACCTATTATTGCCACGGCAGAAATTAGTGAGACATCACACCAAATTAGAATTTGAGAATGAGTATTTTAAATGTCACTAGGAATCACGACAATTATGTAGACACAAAAAACCGTCTAAATCCATTTGAATTTTGAAATTACAAAACTGCCAATCTGAAGATGTGGCGATACTAAGTTACAGGTAATAGTTCACTATAGCATTATGAATTTTTTTCAAGCAGAGTTTATTGATGATGATGATTTGAAGATCAATAATTACCACGTGACTTGTGTTATGTGCAAGTTGACTAAGATTCACTTAAGGAGCTCTGATGGCCTTCTCCCTCTGAATAGAAAAGGGAATAACCTCAACTTGCCTGAGTAAGCGTGGTGGGGAAACTTGGGTAACATGAGATTCGGTTTATAAAGAGCACTATCCCAATATCCTCATTGAGAGTAAAAGTAGCCAAATATTCTTTACTTAGATCACCATATAATACAAATGTTGCAACCTTGAAGATACTATCTTACCTTGTATGAAATACTGGCGTATGACGTACAGTTGGTTGTGAGGATTGGGTCATCATAAGTTTTCCTTTTCTTACTTTTATGCGTAAAGAGGTTCCAGCAGCTGGTAAGAGATTTATTTTTTTCTATAATTTTATTATTATCGGTCATTTGATCGGTTTAAACTCTAAATTTGGACGTGGCGATTCACAATTGTTTGCTCTTTATTAGAGCTTTGTGACGTGATTTGGTGAGTGAAAACTCCAGTTTGATTTTTGCATTGACGAATCCATGCTCTAAAGAGTCAGACTCCATTTTGGCAAGTTTCAGCCTCAAAGTTAAAAGATAGTATTAGTTTAGTAAACTTTCTTTCTCCAGACAATTCTTAATCGACGATATCTGATCTGAAATGGCATCTTTGACTGCTTCAGAAGGTACTTCTACTGAAAAACAGTACTCCGGAGTCAAGTAATGTTCGCATATAGCCAGGCACGTATTTAGGGGGGTCCAGGGGGTCATTAACACACAGCTCCTGAAATACCTGGACAACAATAACATCATAAATGATCGCCAGTATGGCTTCCGTAAGCACAGGTCTACAGGTGACCTCCTTGCCTACGTCACTCACTTGTGGAACAGAGCAATAGATAATCATGGCGAATCCCGTGTTGTTGCACTTGATATATCGAAAGCTTTCGACAGAGTATGGCATGACGGACTTCTGGTCAAGCTTGCTGCTTATGGACTACCACCTGGCCTGCGCCAGTGGCTGAATAGCTTTTTGAACGACCGATCTCTGTTTGTTGTAGTCGAGGGCTGTTCATCAGACGTATTTTCAATAAACGCCGGTGTTCCTCAGAGATCTGTCCTATCCCCTACACTGTTTCTGCTGTACATCAACGAGCTGCTGGAAATAACATCCAATCCAATCTACAGCTTCGCAGATGACATTACATTGGTGTCGTGCATGGAACCAGGCAAGCCACTATCATCCCAGGAGACGGTACGTCGGCGACAGCAGCATGCCTCACAGATCAACGCTGATATCAAAGCAATTGTCGAGTGGGGATTAGCAAATAAAGTACAGTTCAACGTACAAAATCTCAGGCAACAACACTTACAAAGAAGTCTCACGATGGCTTACCAATCGTGGAAATGGAGGGTCACCCCATAGTCGAATCACCTTCCGTTAAGCTTTTGGGAATCAACATCAACAATAACATGTCCTGGCACGACCACGTAATCAGTATTGCTAAAACGGCATCCCAGAAGCTTGGAGTTTTGTTCCGCTGTAGGAAGTTGTATACACCAGAGCAACTGCTGCTGCTCTATAAGGCACAGATCCGACCATCGCTGGAGTATTGCTCCCATGTGTGGGGATGCGCTCCGAAGCACTCTCTAAAGCTTCTGGACACTATCCAGAAAAGAGCGATTAGACTTATCGATACGCCTAACCTCACCAAAGGCCTCCACAGCCTGGAACATCGGAGGAGGGTGGCTGAACTATCCCTGTTTTACAGATTCTATCACGGAAGATGTTCGAGTGAGCTCTCTCAGATAATAACACCACAGGCCGTCCGAACCAGGATAACTAGAGAAGCTCTGCGAGCTCATCCTTACCAGGTCGAGGTCCTTACTCCCCGAACTAGTCTCCTCCAGCATTCCTTCTTTTGGAGAACTTCGACGCTGTGGAATCAGCTGCCGGGGAATTTGTTTCCCGACGGCTACAACCTGCAGCGTTTCAAATCCAACGTGAACCGATACTTATCCTCTCGCAGCGCTTCTACAGCGCCATAGGCTTTAAGCCTTTGCGGGAGGCCGACCATAAAAAAAAAAAAAAAAAAAGAACGTCATAAAAAATGGAATCCACAAATTTGCACACCCCCCCCCCTCTGCAAATTTAAGGATTTAAGGTGGAAACTCTAATCTGGACCCCTCCCGAAAGTCAACCAAGTGACACCCATAATCTGGACCCCCCCCCAAAACCAAATCCTGGATACGTGCCTGCATACAGTTCTATATAGTAACACGTAAGTTTACCAAAAAAAGCTTGGATTACAACAGCTGTTTGAGCATGTTGAAAAAAATAATCCAAAAATTAATATTGGGGAACTAATCCATGCGTTAGACAGCAACCGTATTACAACAGGTTCATCCCCTCGTGTATCAGGTGTAAACTTATACTTTGTATCGCAGAGGGCATTTCCTCTCCCTTCGAAAACGTGTACAACTTCCCTGAGACAGAGCTGCCGAAAGAGGGTTCATTTAATGAAAATCTTTTGAACAAATGAAATTTCTGTGAGAAAATGTAAGTCTCGTAATACACTACACTTTTACACACCTGATAATACATTTAATGAAAATAGAGAGATTATAAATAAATCTGGATGAGAACGATTGCCTGATTTTCATATATCTTGCAGAATTAGTAGTAATTAGGAAATCATAAACTGCTTTTTTAAAAAAACCGAAGTGCCTTAATGAATTTGGGCGATTGGGTTTTCAAGCAGGTTTATCGATTTTAGAAAACTATACAATTTGGTTAGTATTAATCTAAGTTCAAAAAACCTTGACCCTTGGCCCGTTCATACAGGGCGTCCCAGCATAAGTGCACAAACGAATTTGTGTGAAACTAAACCTCAATTTATCAACAAAAAAAATTTTAAAAAACCTAAAAACTGTAAATTTTGAGCTATTGCGTGCATTTTGTTCAAATAAAAACATAGTGGTGCTTAGCAAATAATAAAGTCTATCAAAAAAAGTAGGTGAGCTTCAAGAAAATAGTTTTTAGAAACTGTATTTTGAACTAAATTCCGATTTTCAAGGAAACACTCTCATAATTATACTTTTTCTTCTCGTCCCCTTGCTCCCCATCCAATATCTTTCTAATAAAAAATTCAACGTTCTATATCTTTAGCACAAGCTTTTTTTCTATATGGCGTGATCATAGCGTCGCTCAATGATCATTATTTATCATCGCTCAAGTACAGATCCATTTTTCTGTTATCACTGTTTGTCCAAACACTTCAATTTAACACCTTGTAGAAAAGCGTCGCAAATACCGACACGTCAATTTAAATGCCATATAGAAAATCTTTTGCTAGAGATAGATCGTTGTAGTTTATTTTATTAGACAGGAAATGGAATGAGACAAAAAAATTTGGTTGTTGGGAGTATTTTCTTAAAAATTGAAATTTGTTTGAAAAAAGCGTAAGCGACGTTTTTGTTTTTTTTATATAAGAAATATATACATGTTAATAGAAACGACATGATGGCATCATTCGCTTAAAATAATAGTCCGTGATTTTTGCTTTGAGTTACACTTTAGACCAACAGGGAATTTTCAGTTCTCTTTTTGTACAAAATGAAACTTCTGTTTCCTTCAAATACTTATTTAGCTTTTGTGGTTCGACGTTGCTTTCTGGTGTTTGCTCTTCTTCTGATTCTGGTGCATTATTCGGTGAAAATCATGAGAAAGACATAAGAACAGACAATTTGTTCGGGATGATACGGCAGTCCTAACAACACTACAATAAACAAAGCTAACAGTCCAAAAATATGTCGACTCCTCGTTATTGTCGCAGCTGTAAATATTTCAAAACCGAAGTAGAAATTTTTGATCGTTGTATACTAAGTGGCGTGGTAGTTTCACAAAGAAAATTTGCTCGTAGCAAAGAAAGTGCTCGTTATATAAGAGCTCAAAGTACCTACGTTAAGTTTGACATGTGATTAGTCGTATCTCAGAAAATTGCTCCTCAAGGAGCATGTATTTGTCATGTGAAACAAGTAAACGCACAACTCACTTGTCTTTCAAGCTACATACATAGCATTTCAGAAGGTAATCATCATCATCATAGTCACAATGTCTTAACTTGTGTTGTGAGCTCGTAAAAACCATCAAGTCGGAGCTAGAATATTGCCGGCAGGAATATTATCAATAGTTTTGAGAACTGTAGCTCGCTATCATTCGTGATTTACTTTCAGTTCAGTCGCGCTCTTGATACTTATATCTAGCAACTGTTTTGTCGTATCCACCCAGCGAGTAGGGTAACGGCCACGGCGCGCCCACTCGGGGCAAGACCCTGATCTACAAGTTTCTCCATATTATCGCTGCTATGAATATGTCCGAAGAATGTAAGCATTCTCGTCGACACAATGGAGGATAGTCTCTTTGGATTACCGAGCTCATCTAGTATGGAAACGTTAATTCGATGGGCGGTATATGGTACTCTCAGCATTCTCCTTCATGTCCACATTTCAAAATCATCTATGCGAGCTCGATCTGCCTTTTTAACAGTCCAAGTTCCCGAGGCATACGAAAATATGGAGAACACAAGAGACTAAACCAGCGTCATTTTGGTGATGTTATGGTCACGACATATTTCAGTAAGCTTTGTAATGGCCTCACGCGTCTGTTGAATGCGCCATTGAATCTCATTTTCACGCCTACCCGAATTGTCGATCAAAGATCCGAGGCACACAAAACTTTGAATTACTTCACAACGGCCTACTGACTTTATTTCTCGATGATTATCATGCTCTCCATCTACGATCATAACTCTGGTCTTATTGTGGTTAACACCAAGACCATACGCTGCACTATGTTGTTCTAAGATGTTTAATAGAGCTACTATAGTTCTTCCTGAGAAGCAGCAATAAGGGTTGTATCGTCAGCAAATATTAAGTTGAATATTTAGAAGGTAATAGACCTTAATGAATGACATCTCAGAGTAATTTTTTTAAAAAAGTGTGCAAAAAAACTCGTAATGCAGAATCATACATTCTTCAAATGTCTGTAATTTAACAACCAAATACGATATTAAAACAAGGACACCGAAGTGAAATAGCATAAGCTTTTTTCTTCAATTTTCTTTTTGAATCATTACTGTAAGTTTAAAGCTAGCGTCAGGAGGGTCCTAATGCGAAATTCATTTTTATGGCGACGCTTGGACCTTATCTTTGGACCTTTTGACCTTACCTTTGGACTTTTGGACTTACCTTCCCTCATTTTAGACATACATACTGGAGAAAGGGAACAGGCGGCCACAATTCCTCGCTACACAGGGATAAGTATTTTCTTGGATTCTCAATTTCGCGCCCTTAATAGACCGGGTGCTCGTTAGATATAGGTTATGAGCAGACCCGACTGTATTTCTTTGAAAATCGAAATTTAGTTCAAAAAAAGCTCTAACAGCAACCGGTTCGTATACGCACCTTGGGTCCCAGCTGTCTACGGCCCTGCCTGAAGGGCGATTCCACGTAGAGCACGACTGATGCGTTTTAGGCCGTCCATAGGGCTTCTCTCGTTCTCGATCGTAGTCGGCGGAAAAGCCACATCCGGTCTGAACGGACAACGAAGATTGCAAAGGTTTCATCATGCTTCGATAAGTTTTTTACCGATCACCGGACGATCATTCAGACGGTTGGGAGAGTTGGAACACAGGTGAGGTTTCCTTTCCTGCTTTTTTTATTTAAGGAAACGTTTTTTTTTTCAGAATTCCGCTATAGTTCATATATGACAAAAAACGAGAAATATCAGAATCTTAAACAAATTCTAAAAAAGATTTTTATTTCAAAGTTCATTGAAATAATTAGGAATACGTTTACTGATATCAAAAATATATATAAAAATACACAAAGTATTCCAGATGAATAATCACCACTTTTATTTAAACTTGCGACGATCGTTTCGACACACAGTGTCTTTTTCAAACAATAACTCTAACTTACAATACTAGGCTATTTATATAAAATATGCATGCTTATACATATACATAAGCATGTATAGTTTATATAAATAGCCTAGTATTGTAAGTTTAGAGTCATTGTTTGAAAAAGACACTGTGTTGTCGAAACGATCGTCGCAAATTTAAATAAAAGTGGTGATTATTCATCTGGAATACTTTGTGTATCAACGGATCTCCATCAAGTAACGGCCAACTCCATCGACTATATATAAAAATATATGATATTTAAGTTGTCCTAAGTTGATAATTTTTTTAAACTGTGTGTAGAAGTCATTAAAATTTAAAATTGAATTTTTCAAATAAGTTTTTGTTTTGAAAACTGAACAAAAAGCGAAGTACAAAAATGTAAATCTGGGCGTCTGTATCAAGACGTACCTAGTCTGTTTATGTTTACTTTTTTTGCTCAGATTTTTGTCTTATCGATTAGGCATTGCACCCGTCAGATAGTGCAGTAGACATTTTCTTTTTATCGTTGTTAATTTTAAATTGGTAAATCCTAAAATTGGCACATTATTATGAACGCAACTTTTAGGTTCTACCAATTTAGAATCAACTACGATAAATTGAAAGTAACTGTTGCACTAATTGACAGGTACAGTGCCTGATCGATAGGATAAACATCTGAGAAAAAAACTAAATATAGACAGACTACGTACGTCTTGATACACAAGTCCAGACTTAAACTTCTTTGGTCGACTGTATCTCGCTTACTTTCCAGTTTTAGGAAAAACATTATTTGAAAAAGTTGTTCATTTTAACGACTTATATACACAGTCGAAATTATCAACTTAGCATTCACCCTGTATTTTTAATGCAGAACGTTAACAAATTCAGGAAAGCTACACTACTGTATTCCCCATACAAAAATGTTACTGAAATAATCCTAAAACTTTTTTCTTCCTATTTTTTTGACTACCTTTACGTTTATGCAACTTTCACAGATTTCTATAGCTTGGTTCGCTATTGATTGATGTTTTTTTGGCATTGCCATTGCCAATCTGATGTATTTTGTAATGGTTGACAGCTAATTTAAAATATAAAAAACTCACCTTCATGGGTTACTCTGTATAGTCGCTTGATCGCCAAATAAAAAGAAACTTAGTACAACTATAAAGCTACCTAAGCAAATAAATTTATCAAATATATTGGTGGTGTGTTAAAAACTTCAAATCTCCTTTTTTTATTGGACTCGAACGTAAGGTGGATTTAAACTCATTGAGTTTCTGACTTGCCCTAAACTATTATAGCGGCCTCACACACAATACAGAATACGTTTTTTTAAGTACAATCTATGTTTGTTTAAATATTCATAGAAATTCAGAAAATCAGTACAGTACAGACACATGGGTTGATTTAACAGTAAATATTGGGTCGCTACTATCATTTATTTCTTGCTTTTCATAAGGCCAAATTAAAATTAACCGAATTACGGTTTTTTATTAACAAAAAAATCCGGTATACCTTAAATATGATTTCATTTAATATATCAGTTGAAGATTACGTAACTGAAGTTACAGCAATTTTTCTTCCTGTGTGAATGTATATCGAATAACAACAGACTTAAAACACAATTTTGGACTGAGTCTTTGGAGATTTGTGTTTTTTGGACAATGACTTGGTTACGAGGGATGTCACAATATATACCTGCAAGCTATGAGACTATACTGAATCAGTCAGATTGACTGCATCTTTTACATTCGGGATTCAGCGTCCTGTGCCTTTTAAAAAAACATCTTGCTTCCATCTGAGTTCTCTCGTTATTGGTTTTATGCACAGCATTTTTTCCACGTTAACCAAAATGCTGGCAAAAATAATCATAGTCCAGTACGCAATGAAAAATATGTAGCACTTCCACCATTTCATAGCTTCATGATAGGACAATTATTATAATAATTACCAATTAACTTGCCAGTTTCGAAAGCCTGTTTTTTCCCCATTGCTTAAAGGTTATAACAGTGTCGTGTTCCTTGCTACTCCCCTGGGTGACAGTTATTAATGGACTTCAACAACATAATTTTTGAGAAACGGTGACAAGATGGAGGTGGAGGTTCCATATGAATCGATGATATCAAATGGTGAAAGTGCAATCCTGTTTTTACTGGACTGTGCAACAATTTTTAATTACGGTGTCTTAATATTAGCGTTAACAGATTTTTGCAGCATGTAAGGAACATATCCTAAATGGGGTGAAAAAACGAGATTTTTCTGTACGTTAGAAAATGAAAATCCAAATTACTTTTTGTGGTTTATTGTTCTTCCGTTCTTTCTTATATTTTGGTGAAGGTGGTGTATTTTTTCACATCTTATTTGATGGTAGATACAGTAGCGTGCCAAGGTCTCTGGGCCCCCCCGCAATTTTTTCACACCCCCCCCCCCCCCTTCTATATAAAAAATAATATTTCAAATCGATTTATATTATATGGCCACTACGAAAGCAACAAATACAGGGTGAGTCAAGCTCAACGCCTCGGACTCGTGTGACTAAACGATACCACTCTTCGAAAAATCGAATTTGCAAGTGTATGTAGGTCGAATTGGACTACATTTTAAAAATAGTGACTTTTATACAGGGTGTCTAATAAAAGCGTGACATATCAAAGTTATGATTTTTTAAATGGAACATCCTATATATTATTGCATATTTAGATTCCCGGGTGCATTTTAGTGTGACTTTATGTATTACACATGGGACTTTAAGCGAACCGTTTAGGTGCAAATCACAATTTTGGGTATAGGCAGATGTCAGAAAAAAATTGAATATCGCAGCTATTATCAATCTTATAGGGCTGTGACTTTGCCGTGTTACTAAGCATGAAATGTGTCACCTTACGTTAGACGATCGAGTTCGAATTACATTTGTACTTGGAGAAATCGGTAGATCAATTTACGAAAGCTTCAATCAAAGGTAACTTGATTTTTTCAAATAGGAATGCATAATTTTTTTTATACGATCAAATGTGCAATTTGATAGGCTTTCTAATTATATCAGGTAGTGAATATCAATCTATGGTAGTTTTTATTAAATTTCGAGATTTCAATCAAATCAGTGTTTTTCAATTTCCCTACCTATAAACAAACTAGCAGGCCATGAAATATAAACAAAATCTTATCCAGATTGAAGAAAACAACTAACTTAGCAAAAAGATCCAGCAGAACTAGAGTAAAAGAACAAGATTATAAAAATTCCCTACAACAAATCAACTCTAACCAGAAACAACGGCGGTAACATGTCTAATATTAAAGAGAAGCTGGAGTACGACAGAAATTGATAATTTTCACAGCCTACTAGCGACTGCAATGTACTAGTGATTAAAAATTTCCAAAATCACTAAACACTTTGAAATGAAAGCAAATCTTTCAGCGATCGTTGCCGTCAGTCTAATATCTTCAGAACGCAGTTTCACATTTAGTGGTATAAAACGGTAGTCATTTCCGTCAAAGTCAAAAGTAATGATACCTCTCACTGTTGTCCTTTATATTTTTCAGCATCTATTAGCAAGGTCGCAAAAAAAGGAATACTGGAGGAAAGGGGAAGGAAAATAATATTTTAATTTTCTGCCAGGTAAATTATGTTTAATAATTTGAGCAGATTTTTAATTTATCCTTCATTTTCAGCGATCTTGCTTATGAGTACTGATGAATTTGCAGAACTCCAGCCAGAGGTATCGGTTACTATTTTTCATGAAATGTGAAATTTCATTCTGAAGCTATTAAACTGCCAGCAACATTAGTGGTAGATTTCCTTTCATTTCAAAATTCACAATGGTTTTTTGAATCTTCAATCTTTAGAATATTGTAGTAGCCGGTATGCTGTGAAAAATATCCATTTCTGTCGTACTTCAGCTGCTTTTTGACCTTAGAGGTGTAATGTCGGTTATTTCTGGTTAGAATTGACTTGTTGTGAGTCATTTTCGTAACTTTGTCCCTTTACTCTAGTTCGTCCGTAACTATCTGCTAAGTTAGTTGTTTTGCTCCATCTGAACAGTCTTTTGTTTATATTTCATGGCCTGCTAAGTTACTTATAGGTAGGAAAATTGAAAAACACCGGTTTTACTGAAAATTTGAAATTAAATCAAAACTACGAGAGATTGATATTCACAACTGCATATCATTAGAAAGCTTATCAAATTGCACATTTGATCGTATAAAAAAAATTATGCATTCCCATTTGAAAAAATCAAGTTACCTTTGATTGAAGTTTCCTTAATTGATCTACCGGTTTCTCCAAGGACAAATGTAATTCAAACTCGACCGTCTAAAGTAAATTGACACATTTCATGCTTAGTAATACGGCAAAGTCACAGCTCTCTAAGATTTATAATAGCTGCGATATTCAATTTTTTTCTGACATCTACCGATCTACCTATACCCAAAATTGTGATTTGCACCTAAACGGTTCGCTTAAAGTCCCATGTGTGATACATAAAGTCACACTAAAATGCACCCACGAATCTAAATATGCAATAATATATAGGGTATTCTATTTAAAAAAACATAACTTTGATATGTCACGCTTTTATTAGGCACCCTGTATAAAAGTCATTATTTTTAAAATGTAGTCCAATTCGACCTACATACACTCGCAAAGTCGATTTTTCGAAAAGTGGTATCGTTTGGTCACAAGAGTCCGAGGCGTTGAGCTTGACTCACCCTGTATATCCACTATTTCGTCTAAGTCAATGGTCTAAGTCTATGCCTTCTGCCCGTTCATTTTCTATGGAGATTAATGCCAAAGAACTTAGGCACGATTCACCCATTGTCGATCTTGCAAAAATTTTTATTAGTTTTAGTTTTGAAAATGAGCTTGATTGAGCTGATGTAACGGGCAGTACTAGAAACCATAATTGAAATGCAGTGCACATCTCAGGTACACTACTAATCAACAATTGATTTTTTTTCGAAACTAAAATCAGAAAATTCCCTAATACTGTTAAGATTTTTCAGGTTACATATAGAAGATTTTTTATTTGAATTAGTTCCGACGCAAGAATTTGTGAGATTGTCTGGATATTTTTCAACTAGTTTTTTTACTTTATTAATAATTTCCACTTCTTGCACTTCAATGAGTGTTTTGGGGTTTAAAACATCGAATTTTGAATAGACATTTATGAATGCCTCACATCAATTTTTTGTTGTACTAAAATAGTTCTAGGCATGTGTTGAATACTAAACGATTTTTAGGGTCAATCAACCGCCATTTCATTAAAAACTTTCTAGTAGTACGAATTATTTTGTCTGTAAAGTTTCATAGATATTTTCAAAATTATTTCTTAAATTCCCTAATTAATCTGAAACATATGCAATTAAATCTGTGGCTTGTCCAAAATCTATATCACTTTTTTGCAAACATTTTGAAAGTAAATTGATGATTTCAAATATTTTTCCTTGAAACATTAATAAAAAAACAAATTAAACATTTTCTATTTAATTTTTGTAAGACCTTTGCCTCATCCCTATCAGATTTTTTCTTTGCTATTATACCTAGATTCGACAATATTTAACGAGAACTAAATAGTTACTTTTTAATGAAATTATCGATTCGACCCTGGATGACCATCTGGTGGGACATAGCTTTTTAATGGGGATCTCACAGTTTTACTGTTGTTTATTTCAGTGTTGTAAGGCTTGCCAACGAGGCACACTTTCGCTAAAAAAAAAATATAAACTGACTAAATAGTGTCAAAGGAGGCCCCCCGGATGCTCGGGGCCCCCCCGCACCGCGAGCCCTGGGGGCTCTTTCGGCACGCCACTGGGTAGATACTGTAGATAGGTGTATTTAAAGAAAAAATAATATATAGGGTGTCCTTGCTAATGTGCGTAAAAAAAACTGGTTGAAAGTGAACTACAATCTATAAAAAATATTGACAGGTTAGTTTTGTTTGCCATTTTTTATTTGTAGTAGTAGTAGTAGTAGTTATAACTTTTGAATAATTGCGTACATTTCGTTGTAATAAAAACCACAATAATTCCTAATAATAGATGCGGCTTAGCTTAAAACATGATTTTTTAGACGCTATAGACTTTTTTTAACTAAATTTCGATTTTTACAGAGATATCCCCGTAGCTATACATTTTTTACCTCGTCTCATTAATCCTCCTTCAATATCCTACCTATCTATGTATAATCACTGTTTGCAAAGACACTTTAATTTAACGCCTTGTAGAAATGCGTCGCTTACCAAATTTTTGAACCAAATTTTGATTTTTAAGGATCCCAATCCAACATCCTAATAAAAAGCTACAAGATTCTATCTCTAGAAAAATATTTTCTACATGACGTTGCAATGTTACATTGAAGCGTCGGTGTAAGTGTACGCTATTCTACAAGACGATAAATTGAAATATTCGGGCACGCGATACTTTTGTGCAAGACGTTGAATTGAAGTGTCTATGTCTGTGCAAACAATGATGATGCAAGAAAGGATTAATACTTGACCGATGACATATGATCAATGAGCGACCCTACGCTCACGCAGATGCTTCGACTTAGAACAAACAAAATCTTGTGCGAAATATAGAACATTGTAGTTTCTTTATTAGACATAGTATTGCATGAGGGCCAATGAAAAGGGGTTATCGAAATATCGAAAAATTTTAAAAAAATCGAAAATTAGTTGAAAAAAGTCTAAAATGCCTAAAAGCAATTTTTTTGAAGCTCACTTACTTTTGTTGTGGACTTTTTTATTCGTTTAGCAACATCTATTACTAGGCATTATTAATGCTTTTATTTCAATGACATACACGCAGTGCTTCAAAAGTTATAATTATTTTAGAAAAAGGCAAAAAAATAAACTGCCAGTATAATGCATATAAATATTTTGAGGTTTTTTAAATTTTTTTCTTGCCGATAAATGTGACTAGTTTCATGAGGTTTCGTTAGCTTACATTAAATAGAGACATTCACAGTTTCTATCAAAGTGTTTCGAATATTAGTTCTCTTCATAGATATGAAAAATCCTTTCTACAACTTTGCGATCCACGACAAATATAAATAACACGTGTTCTGCGGGTGACAAAACTAGTTGGTTTTTCAAATGTAGTGTCTTGCACTTCTAGCTTATACGTGTCTGGAACAGTGTTTATTGATCGTTATATCAGTAATATCGTCATGGATATGAAACGTGAGATTTTTAACAAATCCCTGGGGGCACCTGTTATGAGCATTGGTTGGCTTAGTTTAGTATCGATGATTTTTATGTGAGGACCTATTTATCCAAGCTGCAGCACCGTATTCAAAAACAGAGAGTACCAATCCTAGTCACACTATCTAGACTCACCGTGTATGTATGCTTGATGCATACGTTCGTAACCAGCGTAATGCTGCCGAATGAGGTAGAGTGAATAGTGGTTTGGGTGTTGGGTTTCCAGAGACTGCGTTTCAGGTGACGCGACACACAGATACAATATCAAGTGCTGCTGAATGCAGGATGCACAACAGATTTGCATACGTGCGTTCTCTAACCTAGCGGTGCTGATGTTAATGCTGATGATGCCTTCTGTTGTTGGCCAACTAACGTTAGTGCGCTTCCGCATGTTGTCAATGACAGAATCGCTCGTATGTTACACTAGCTTACAAAATATAAAATCTTCCTTAAATAATAATAAACTGTGGATCATCTAATCTCATTTGTCAACGTAACAATTGAAACATATCCAGTGATGTTTTCTCTAACTCATGGGATAAATGCATAAAAATACATATTTGTCTATGTTAAATGGTTTTCAACGTTTTGGCTGCCTCTATACTTTATAGGTCTTTCCTGTGAAGGGAATATGCTTTTCTTTTTCCAGTCACTCTAATTAATATGATAGGCCATAAATTCAGTTAGAAAAATTCATATAAACATGTGTCCTAAAGAGTCTGGTTTTCAAGATACAGGGTGTCAAAGTGAGGAGGAGAATTGATTTTTTAATTTTTTTTTATTAAAGATCATTGAGCCAATTATTTTGCAATTTGGCAGTGTTTTCCAAAGCAACAATACGACGAGAAGTCAGCAATGACTAGAAGATAATTATTATTTCCAGTGGGGCAGTATCCCACGATTAATATTAGCAAAAACTGATGTACGGCAATGACCTTAAAAAACTTAAATATATTGTTTTTCAGTAAAAAAATCAACTTTTTTTATCTCTTCGAATTTCAGTTTGTTTTCTAGGAAAAAAAATAAAATCACTCCATATCTTGACGGAAAAAATTAATGTTAAAGCAAATCAAGTCAACTTTGTTCTTCTTTTTGATAGATCGTAATTTCAAGGGTATATTTCTGACCTTTATTCAAAAAGTAAAGTTTATATAAACATGATTTGTACTATAAAGTCTGGTTTACAAAATACAGTGTGTAAAAACTCAATTTTTATTAGTTTTTTTCAATAAAGGCTTTTGTGGTTGACTGAAGACATCAAATCGAGATTAATATAAGTAATGAAGAAGTACTAACAAAAGTGAGATCGACTGCTTGAACTAGACTAAGTCAAAACAGCCATAGGCGTAGCCAAAAATCATCCAAGGGGAGGAGTTCGGGTTGGGTAGATCCTGAACAATTTGAATAGTAAAAAGAGACCTCTCAAATAAAAATAACATATCTAGGCCCAACGCCGAAACCGAACTGCTATAGCCCCATTGCAAAATATGACCGATGGGAGGATTGCGCTTTTTAATATTAAGTACAACTGAGATTAAAGTAAACACCTATTCCTAAAAAAAGGACAAAAAATGACAGGGGGGTCCTACCCAAGTAGTGAAACTCTTGATAATATTACTAAACGAAGCATAAGCTCAGACTCAAAGTATTCGGGGCAGACACTTATTTAGGGGAGTCCGGACTACCCTGAAACCCTATATAATGGCGTCTAAAAAATTTAATCCACATATTTGCACCACCCCTCCCCCCCCCCCCCCCTGACGAGAGCAAATTTAAGGTGGCAACTCTAATTTGGACCCCCCCCCCCCACAAAAGGTCGAACAAAATTAAAAGGGGTACACCCGTAGTTTGGACCCCCCCCAAACCAAACCAAATCCTGGATAAATGCCTGACTCGAGATATACAGGGTGAGTTTTTAGCACCGGCTCGGTCGATAACTCCACTACTGTAGAAGATAGCGAAAAAAAATGTATATAAAAGTTGTAGCCACGGATATGCTACTTGCTCAGAAAATATTATTCCATATTCAAATTCTACTAATGATTTCCGTTATTTCAGTATAGGGTATTGTTATATTATACAGGGTATTTCAAAAGTTATGACCATTTTTATATCCAAATCACGGTCAAATGAACGTACTGTATATCAAAAAGTAATGAATCAAAAATTATTTTTTTACATGATAAGATTAAAAATATCCTCTAGTTTTAAAATCCGCTATAAAAGAAACCCGTGACGCATATTTGTATACAGGGTGAAGTAGAATGCAAAATCTAGATTTTCTCTCTTTTTTTAAATGTAACCCCCAATATTTTATTATACCAAAGAATTACTTTTAATATGTTCTTTCATCTTTGTATAGCGCTTGTTATGGCTGAATTTATTAGTTTCTGAGATATTTCGATTTTTCTACAAATTTTGAATATACCTCCTATTTGTTTACTACAATATATTTATTTTGAGAAAATACTATCAAATTTTGTTTTTGGTTAACAAACAACTAAAATATAAGGCCATAGTAATACTTAATCAAGTCAAAACACTGAATTAACGATATAATATAGGTCAAGTGTGCCGAGGAAACAATTTTATTGATGTCATGCATAATTATCAAGCAGATGTATCAGGTAGGCTATAAAATATCAAACGACACAGTCCAAATAAAACCATTCTTCAATCTTTCAAACGCATTAGTTTTAGACTGCCTCCGTTCTGGATATTGCTGTTCATAGTTGATATATTCTAGAGGCAAGTAGACAATTTCTCAAAGATTCTCCTAAATACCCTCAAAGGCAAAATTAATTTTTAAAGCTGGTTTTTCACATAGTACGGAATTATTGAGCAGGTTATGAAAATTGTCAATTTTTCAAAGCACACCTGATAAATCTGCTTGATAATTATGCATGACGCCTAGAAAACTGTTTCTTCAGCATACTTGACTTTATTATATCGATGATTTAGGGTTTTGACTTCATCAAATAGTATCATCACCTTATAATTTAGTTGTTTGTTAAACAAAAAACAAATTAGATAGTACTTTCTCAAAATAAATAAATTTCAGTACACAAATAGAAGCTATATTTTAAATTTACCAAAAAATCGAAATATCTCGGAAACTGATGGATGTAGGTACAACAAGATGATGACAAAGATGAAAGAACATATTAAAAGCAATTCTATGAGATAATAAAATATTGGGGGTTACATTTAAAAAAAAGAGAAAATTTGGATTTTGCATTCTACATCACCCTGTATACGAATATGCGTCACGGGCTTTTTTTATAACCAATTTTAAAACTGAAGGATATTTTTAATCTTTTCGTGTAAAAAAAATAATTTTTGATTCATTACTTTTTGATATACAGTACGTTCATTTGACCGCGATTTGGATACAAAAATGGTCATAACTTTTGAAATACCCTGTATATTGTAACAAAACCCTATACTGGAAGAACGGAAATCATTAGTAGAATTTGAATATGAAATAATATATAGGGTGTCTCATTTAAAAAAATGCATGTTTGCATCACCACGTAGTTATGGATCACCCTGTATAAATCTAAGTATTTTCTAAGCAAGGACCATATCCATGGCTACAACTCTTATATACAACTTTTTTCGCTATCTTCTATAGTAGTGGAGTTATCGACCGAGTCAGTACTAAGATTTTGCTCAAACTCGGTGACTCTACTTTTAAGCATTTGCTCCAAGTAAAGGTGGCTTGCTGTTGAATGCAATGGCACCCCAAACCATCACACCAATAGGACGGTGTACATGGCGCTCATGCTCAACAGCAAACTGATGGAGATCATTCACCCTGTCGTCGTCTTACGCGTTGGCGTCCTTGATGTGCCCTCAGACAAAACCTGGACTCATCGGAGAAGGCTGTCTGATGCTACTCAGCATGCCATTGTCAGTGTGCTTGGCGCCAATCTAACCGTTGGCGATGATGATTTGAAATGAGTGGAAGCACTAGATGCAGAGGATATGATCCTAAGTCCATTTCACTCAATCTGTAGTACACCGTGCGGATTCGAATGGGCCTCCCTATAACTGCATACCAAACGTCAGCAACAGTTCAAGTGCATCGCATTCTGTCTCACAGAAAACATCTGTCTCGAAGGGCCAGTAGTCGTAGATGATGATCTTACTGGTCGGTAGTTCTTCTACGTGTTCCAGAATCTTTAGCTCGCTGTATTCGCCCTTCTGCGATCCATGCGCGTCATGCTGCTAAAACTGTAGCCACGCTACGCCCCACCGTTACAGCAATTGCTTTGAAAGCACCACGTTCTCGTTGGCCTAGAATCCTACTGCCGTATCAATTATAGGGGACTTACGGGCTACGGGGGCCCTCAACGTGCGTAAGCATAAGTTTCCCAATTTTTTTTATTTTACAAATGATAAAAGCCAAAAAAACAATTAATTTGTTTCCCGCGTAAAGCGTTCAAATGTTGGCAAAACCCTACATCGGGTATCGCGGGCAGTTAATCTTTGAGACCCGTTAAAGGCTCTAAAAACATGCTTAAAAACTAAAATTCAAAAAAGTCATTGCAAAAAGGAGTTCATTGAATAATTGCTAATAAAATTCAATAGTCTAGAATCCAGTTTTCCCGAAGCAATAATAGCATGCTTTTTATTCTTGACAACATTATGTTACAACCGCAACTGCTGAAAGAATTTTTTCAAAATTAAAACTGAGAAAAAATCACCTAAGAACTTCAATGGGACAGGAACACCTGTCAGACCTGTCACTACTGTCCATAGAGGCAAAAGCTTCATCGTTAGCGTTATCAGCAATAAATGATTTAACAAATCAGTTTGCCGAAAAAAAAGGCAAAGAGAGTGTATATTCAATTTGAATTGTTTGTAAACATTTTTGATGAACTGACACATAGATAATTATGATGAATAAATATTTCTTTCAATTTTATGCAATTTTTCCATTTGTGTGAAATGTTTAATCTTTCTGCCTTCACCCTTCAAACAAACTTTTATACGGTGCCCCGGCAAGGCAGGATACGCTACGATGCTACGACAAACTAAGTTGCACCGTCACTGCTCCTCATTTCCAAATCCTATGACGACGCAGCGTCATAGCATGGCAGAGAGCACTCGACATCAGCAGCCACTCTTCTCGACCCTTATCGTAACTCGTCGAATCCATTTAGAAGATAATGAGGCGAAATTGAATACATTACCTCCCCGAGGATTAGCCGCGTAGCTGTAGCAACACGCCCTTTTAATTTTTACGACACGCCACGCCACTCGACGCGAAATAATTGACATTATTTCGTTAGTTCAAGTGAGAACAGACGCCACGCGATTAAGATAAGAATAACACGTCCCCATGCATCCCAGAGGACGTGCTGTCTTTTGTTGGTTATATACAACGAATCAAACGTTATCTCCAATCAAAGCTTGTACATTAGACAGAGAGAAGCGACAAATAACGTTTAAAATGATCGACCAGTATACAACAATGTCTGAATCTTGAATAGTTAATACAAGATTAATATAACCAAGATATAAGGTGCAATATTGAACAGGCAAAAACGGTTAATAGGTATAATCTATTCGTAATTATTCCGAATAAGGCATTTAAAAATGGCCTTGACTCATTACTTCCCACACATTATACATGCTAACAAACAATTTTGAGTTCATCTATCCCTGTACACAAGCCTCATCAAAAAAGAAGAGCGGTTTTGACATTTTTTTCGTTTCTTTGTTGATATCTTCTCCGCCACTGGCAAGAGTTCCATCAACGATACACTGTTACGATTTCCTCAACGGTAATATGGATCAAATTATTCCACAGATATAATATTCTAAGGTATGATTAGGATAGGTCTAAAAAGCACACGATATCAAGAAACTCAATGTTTTCATCGCAATGTAGAGTATTTTATGAATACAACAAACGTTCAAACCCCTGCCCCACTACTCCAATTTCACCCGTCCCCCCCAAAAAAAGGAACCCCTCAAACTCCCAAAATCGAAGTTTGGGGGGCTCTGATAATTTTTTGTTTTTTACCAATATCGCCCCGCCAGTGTAACGATTTTCAGCAGCATTACCTTCCTATGATACTATAGCAAATTGCTACCCAAATTGAATCACTTTCCAAGCAGCGGTTACTGAGGTTGCGCAGCTAGAAACACGCCAATAGACAGACAGAGCGACAGAGGGACCGACGGAAATAAGTGATGTGGATTTTCGTTATGTAGATATCATACAATACCCAAAAAGCGAATTATCACAAAAACCAAAGATTTTCGCTATCTCAATACTCCCATGACCTATCGTGAGAAGTAAAAGAGAAAAAAATCCGCTCTTGGAACACCTGGTATATTTATTCTGAAACACTACACAAATGGTAGAATGAATATACCTACCATAATCATGCTCAACGAAAAACCAAAACGAATATGCCGTCTTGTTTAATTACAAAAGCATTCTGTCATGCGACGTCGGTGACAGTCACGTTACTCCTGTTTCTTGTAGGAAAATTGGAAAAAAATCTACACACAACATTTTATTTAATATACGAAGTGTTTTTAGCGAATCTCCTCTCACTCCATTTGTACCTCAATTTTTTCACCCCTTCCCCAAATTCTGATAAAACACGCATTAGATAGCTTTTTTATTATTAAATAGGCAGGAAAACGAGTATAAGCAATGCATTAATAAAATTCTAATTCCTCAAGCATATTTATTAGTTGAGTAAATACTAAAAAACACCTATTTTGTGTTCAAACCACTCCCCGAGTTCACCCCCCTCTTTGGATCCGCCCAGGCCTCAGAGGAGCCAATCTAGAGGAGAAAGACTTTGTAAATGCGTTACTTGATTTTTTGTAGTGAACGGTGTCAGAAAATAAAGGGATATTTCGTTTTTTGAAAACAAAAAATTTCATTTATTCGTCTACATTAAAATTTTGTCACCTTCAAAATAGTCCCCATTAGATATTATGAACCAAAGTCCATCCCAAAGGAGCGCTTTTTACAATCCTCGAAACACCTTTCAAATTCGATCTTGGGATAGTCTTCAGTTTCTCTAGTGCTGCGCTTTTAATGTCATCTAAAGCTCTTCAAGGTTCTTTTCATTTTTGGAAATGGGTCATTTTTACAAAGAGTGGATATTTGGAGTGGAAAATTATCCTAAAAAAAATTTGACGAATTTGACGAAAATAACTTTTTAGGATACGTTTCCCACATATTACATTGCCTACAATTACTAAAAGTCAGTGGTTATACATTATCACTGGTATATTTCTTTTTTTTAAGATTTCTTTCAGAATTATTATTAACGGAGGTGAGACTTGATTAACGGAGGGTGATTAATTTCGTAATTAACAAGATCAATAAAGTATTTTAAGTTATATTTTAGTCAAAATAACATGAAAGTTATTACTTAAGTTACTAACGCAGAAAAAATTGTTTAAATGTTTTGATAAAAAGCATCAGCACAACTTAACGCAAATTGGATTCATAGGGGAGATCAAGTAGTGTATGTTGCCCTCTTCTGACGGTTGGCTTATTCAAAGCAGATATGATACCCTTATTTGATATTAGAGCGAAATCTTCTTCATCTAGAAATTCGAAGATATTTCGTTTTGAAATTTTCAGAAATATGTTACTATATAGTCAGAATTTTCTTGTTTAGATTAAATAACAGCCACATTTTCTCTGCTCCGCCATGTTAGACCGTGAAATGCTATCTTCTATTTGTGAAGACATTACTTCTCCAAAGAGTAAGGCTTGCTTAACCTCTAATGAAGATGTCTAACCTCTTGTTATCTTCTTAACCCTTAACTGGTAACGTGCCGTCTGTGAGACTGCAAGCAATCTTAAATTCGAGCCTACAACAAAACCTTACCGCATTTCTGGTAAATGACCTCATCTAATCTATCTGCCATTGCTATCCCTTTTATATCCCATTTATCAATAAGTTTGCGTAAACAACATTCCAGATGTGCAGATGTTATTATTAAAGGATATATACCCAATAAATCTTCATGCATTTTTTCCAAAAAATAATTAAGAGAGTTTGATTTTTCAAGCTTCAAAGACGTTACAGTCTCACAGACTGCACGTTACCAGCTATGCTCCGAATTTGCACGTTACCGGTTAAGGGTTAACTTTATTATAAGGTGAATCTTATTCACCATTTCTTGGGTTAGTCTTTTTTGTATTTTTCCTTTTTTCCCTTTACGAGCTTTAGTTTTAGCTCCTCAATTATTGCTTTTAGCTGTTTTTTATTTTTATGTGCCAGTCTTTTGCCTTCAGTAGCTCTCCCAGATGGTCCAGGGTTTTGAGTAATCTGTTGTCGATCAACGTTAGCCGACTGTGGAGAAGGTGGCGTTTCTAGTTCTTTAATCGATTTTATTTTCCCTTGCTCCTTTCTGCGCTGATACCATTCTCTCTCTTGCCTCTTTCTCCTCATACTTTACTGGATCATTTTTTAGCCTCTCTCTGTATTTCCGCATAGCACAGTTTGATTTTTCATTCAATTTTGACTGAGCCTTTTCTGAAATATCTCTGCTCTTTGATTTAAAAATTTTTCTCCTGAAAATTTGTGGACTTAGACAAACACTAAGAGACAAATAACCGCGATATTAAAAAATGCATAAACTACAAGAATTTTAGCAAAATCAAGCAGATAGATGGTCTAGTTTGAAAAAATATCACTTCCGTTAATATTCACTCACCTCCGTTAATACAGTTTTATAACGGATGTGAGATAACAGAGGTGAGAATTTTATCCATTTTTTGCCAACAAAAGCTCAATTTAGAAAAAAAAAGCTTCAAATTTCATTTTAAATAACGTCGACCAGTTTTGCGCTACAAACGCAAAAAATTACAAAAAACAAACATCCAAAGGAAACAATTTTATCACGGTTAACGGTAGTGAGAATATTGACCTTACCTGTTAAAAAAATCGCCACGTGATCGTAGACAACTGCTCTAACATAGCATGCAGATCTACGTGATTGACTGAGGCAGACTGGCTAAGACACATTCCCCACTCTTTCTGTCGAATCAAAATTTAAAATAACCGCCGTTATAACTGAAGTGAGATTTTATCCTGGGGACAGACGTGTTTTGGATGAAATAAATAATACCGTAGGTTAGAAAAATATGGAAAAATTTCCGATAGTAAGTTTTTCAGTCCTCTTATTCTCGGGATATAAACATTTTCATGTAGCTTCTTAAGAAAATATCAAAAATTAGCATTAAACATATCAACCTCGGGGCGGGGACAGCTAATGGAGGTGAGAATTTGGGGATTTGGGCTTAAGGAAAAATATATTAAAAGCAATAAAATTTAGTTTTTTTATGTGGATCTATTAAAGCTAATTTAGTACTCAAGTATGAATACAGAAAACGATTTAAATATAAATTTTAGGTACCTAAAATTGGCTAGGGACACAAATATCTCCTTTTTGTGAAAATGACCCAAATGGGAAAAAGTTAGACAGAGCCATGTCTAGTAAATATGGGTATCATTATAGATTATAGAACTATTTTTGGCCGATTGAAGTGTTGTTGGGGCATTATCGTGGTGCAATAGCCATTAATTGTTTTTTCACAGACCGGCCAACTTTTTCGGATTAATTCACGCAAATGACGTTGAACCTGTAGGTAGTAAGTACTTCTAATTGACCATTTGACTTCGAGGCAAGAACTATCATTCATGATGCACTATGCCATTAAAATCGGAGAACACAGTAAGCATAACTTTTTCTCTCTTGGTAAGCCAGAATGCCTCTACTGGGACGATTGAGCCTTAGTTTCGAGGTCATATCCCTCAACCCATGTTTCGTCACATGCTATTATACGTTTCAAAATTCTGCATCGCTGTTGACTTCATTCAGTGACGCCTAAGCAACTTCCATAGTTTTGTTCAAAATTCAACAATTTACAACAAAATTTGCTGCCACGCGTTTCATATCCAGAACTCTCGAAAAATTCTCATGACATGAGCCAGTCGATATGCCAACATTATCGGCAACCTCTCTGATTGTGATTAAGCAATCATCAATTTAATATCGACTTTCATTTTTTCTACGTTTTCTGGGGCGTCCAGGGCATTCGGCATATTCAACGTATTCACGGCCAACTTGGAAACTCTTAGTCCATAGGTCTTTGTTAACATTTCACATAATTTTTTAAACATACAGTTTGAAAAACATTCATTTTTTACGCAAACTTTAGTATTAATTCTTTGATCCATCTCTTGTTTTCGGACGAAAATCGCCAGGCTCATAAAAACACGCCTAACGCCTTAGCGTCTGTCACAGATAAATGATACAATGAATACAGATGGTAGTTTTATTATACTTTATTGATATATTTAATCAATTGACCTCTTCAAACCCGCGAAATTTAAAAATTCCCAATGCCCACTTCCATCAAGGAAACCCTGTAACAGCTTCTGAGTGTACTCCACTGCAGCTATGCTCTCAAGGGATGGTCCTCTAAGTTATGAATAAACAGCTTTTCGGTCTGTCGTTTTATTAAAACACGCCATGTACTCGGCACACCATACGTTCTGCGTAATCAAATATAATTACGTCCCTGGAGACTAGGCGGACTGGGGACTTTGTGACGAATCACACTCCATCTCCAGTGTAGACGCGTAACCAAGGGGATGGCTTGCAGGGGCTGCAGCCCAGTAGACATTCTGCATGCAATGTTTTTTCCAAATTAGATGATTTATGAAAAACAAAAAGAACAGAAAACAGCTAAAAAACAAGCAAAACACAGCTGGAAACAACAGAAAACGACCAAATATATTCGAGTGTAACAGAGAAGAACAGAAAACAGCTCAAAACAACTGGAAACAAGCAAAAAGCGGTTGGAGACAACAGAAAACGACCAAAAACAAGGGAAAATAACACAACAGAAAAACAATCAAGTATAGCCGAATACAACAGAAAATAACAGAAAACAGCTGAAATAAACAGAAAACAACCAAATACAAGCGAATAAAACAGAAAAGAACAGTAGAAAACAGCTCAAAACAACAGAAAACAGCTGGGATCAACAGAACCGATTAAATACAACAGAAATGACTCAACACAACAGAAAACGACCAAATACAACTGAATACAACAGAAAAGAACAGAAAACAGCTCAAAACAACAGAAAACAGCTGGAGACAACAGAGAATGACCAAAAACAAGAAAAAATCCAAATTCAACAGAAAACAATCAAGTACAGCCGAATACAACAGAAAAGAACAGAAAACAGCTGGAATGAACAGCAGAAAACAAGCAGATAACAGCGAGAAACAACAGAAAACTACCAAATACAACCGAATACAACAGTAAAGAACAGAAAAGAAGCGGAAAACCGCTGGAAACAACAGAAAACGACCAAATACAACAGAAAACATCCAAACACAACAGAAAACAACCAAATACAACATAAAACAGCTGGAAATAACAAAAACCGACTAAATACAACAGAATACAGAAAACATCCAAGCACAACAGAAATCAACCATGTGAGAGTTTTTGGGTATTCTGATAACTCATTGCTTTTGTTTTTGGGTATTCTGATAACTCATTGCTTCTGGGGAATTGCATTACCATGATTCATCCAGCAAAGATATTGGAGAGAAATGTACGCAGATATGTAGGAGGGAATCAAACGAGGACTTCCAGTATCTCACCTAAAGCCAGACTCAAATCCCCGAGTACCTGACAAATATTTGTTATTGTCATATACTTACTTGCCATGCCGCGCGAGTAGTTCAAAAATAATTCTTGTCAAAGAAATCACAATTATTGGTAAACTTGCCAAGTGCAGACTCGGCTAACTTGATGCGCTCAAACGGATTGCACAAATTATAACTGAATGTGTAGCCATATTGATTAGGTAAATAACACTGGTCGACAAGATTTTTGTAACACAAAGCAGATCTTTATTTTTAAAATGGAAATATCCCTCTAGTAATAGTAAAAACATTCCTAAACACGTACCACTTTGCAATAACTTAATAAAACCATTTTACATTCATAGTTAGTCAGTTTTATGAGAAGACCGTTAAAATTGATGCATTTTATACCAGGAAAACGATCTGAACTTTATTGTTGAAAAAATTAGACATAAAATTAAGGTTAAAAATCAGTCTTCTGTTGAGTTTTCAAGTATGTGGTTCTCTGTGTGTAGATAAGAAAGCGTTTTAAAGGGCCTGGGTATACACAATTATACATATGTATTTGCCATGTTAAAACACGGATTCCCATTTCGAACAGAACTCACTTGTTTTCCAAACTACGTACACAATCTTTAAGACCTTAATGGATGACAACTATTTGCGATTTTCTCAAAAAAGTTTTTTAGTGTGCAAAAAAGCTCGCAATGCAAAATCATACATTTTTCAAATGTCTGTAATTCAACAACCAAACACGATATCAAAAAAAGGCCAAATAGATGACGAAGCGCAGGCTTTCTTCTTCAATTTGCTATTTGAATCATTACCGTAAGTTTAAAGGTAACGTCAGGAGTTTGGAAATGCGAAATTCATTTTTATAGTGACCTTTGGACGTTTTGACCTTACCTTTGGATTTTTGGACTTATCTCCCATCATATTAGAGAAACACACTGGAGAAAGGGAACAGGCGGCCACGCCTCCTCGCTAACACGGGAATAAATCTTTTCTTGGATTCTGAATTTCGCGCGCTATACCCTAGACCCTTAAGGACGAAAATGTCAGGTCAGACGCCGCAGTTGGAAAATCTCTCCTGACAAATTTTGTTATATTTGTTGAGCATTTATGGTAAAAGGACAAGCTGGGCCATTCTCTGAGAATGTTAAAAAAGCCTACTTCCTATATTTTAGTGTTTTAATTCGAAATCAGGACAAGCAGTGGGCTCCCCATGTATCACTGATACGGTGGAGGAATGGAAAGAGGAAAAGCATGCCTTTTGCAGTCCCAATGGCATGGCGAGATCCCACTAATCATTTGGACGATTGCTATTTTTGCCTGACAAAGACTGAAGGTTACTCCAAATAGGGAAAGCAAAAGACGACTATCCAAATTTTCAGTCTGCAATACGACATGTTCCTCATAATGGCCGATCGCAACTTTAGATCCGCAAAATGATGTTTTGGAAGATATTGAAGACAAAGAATTATCAGGCAGCTCCGAAAAACAGTGCACCGACCTTAGTTTTACTCCAGGTCCCAGTTCCGCAGCCTTATCACGTATCTTGCAGACGACAAGCGACGGCCGAAAATCGCGCAATATCTGCTGTCAAACGTAAATTTCGTATTATGCAACGACGTCATCGTGACGGACAACAACATATAACCAACAATTTTGACGGTCCTGTTGCTGTCATGTCGCTATTGCTCAGCATCTGCTCAGCGACCGCTGTCGCGAATTTTTACATAATAAGGCTACCCTTGTGAGCCACGTTTAATTGTTCAAAGTGTACGTGGCAGTTATGTGGGAACTTGAGAGTTATAGGAATTTTAGTGGCACTTCAGGGAGGATTTACAAAATATTGCTATTTTCTTTGTCCATGGGACAGTCATGCAGTAAATCAGCATTATGTAACAAAAATTCGGCCAGAAAGAAATGAATTTCAACCGGGCTCTCAAATTAAACCTCTTGTAGATCCCAAAGATATCCTTCTGTCTCCTCTTCACATTAACACAGTAGAGTCATAACATTAAACTTCGGCTGATGAAAAACTTCGTGAAGCCTATGAATAAGGATGGTGATGGTTTCGAATACTTAATACATGTCTTTTCCCAGTTAAGTGATTTCAAATTAAAAGAAGGATTGGACCACAAATCAGAAAATTGCTGGACGACGTTAATTTTATAGAGACGCTTACTAGACAAATTATAATGTTCATGCTGGTATACTTGTCAATTGTATAAGTCGTGTGAACATGGTACACTTGCCAAGTAGGCAACTATTACTGTAGGTATACTTGCTGAATAGAGGAGTCGTTTGAGCGGTTTCACAAAAAATCTCATACCTATAGATTTTCCACAGCGTTTTTCAAGGCTTCATGCAAACGGAACTATATTGAAGACCATCTGAATAGATTTGGTGTTCCTCTGTCCCTATATCAGAAAAGTAGGACAATGATTTGAAACATCTAAGAAAGAAGTTTGGGCGATTTTGAAATTTTCCGTTTTCTTGTTGATTTCTCCTCCGCCACTGGCAAGAGTTTCAACAACGATTCACTCTGCTACCATTTCCTCCCCGGTAGTTTATACGGTGTCACAATTTCATAAAAACCATATTCGTAATTTCCGAATTAAACGTCATAGGATTATAATGTTTGTATCAAAATAATTCCATAGATGTAAAATTCAAAGCCAACATTCGGGTAAAAATTATTTTAAGGAGACTTACAAATACGGAACTTTAGGAACTTCTAACCACACTGCTAGATACAGATCTAAACCGAATCAAACTCTATAAGTAAGTTTTAATACTTCTCCGCCTGTGCAAGGTAGATGAAATCAATTTCGATATTTGGCCATAAATTGAAAATTCAGCATCTCCCTTTCCTATCTCTCAATCTAATGAGAAATATAGTACCTCGCGGAAATACATTCATAAAATGATGGGATGCTGTAGGAACTTGATTTTGCATGTATAATTCATAACCATTCATGTGACACAAGTACACGTTGCGTGTTAGCAGCTCACGCTATCCACGCTTCATTAGTTTTTTTGGTTAGAAATAAAAAAAAACCTGGAAGGAGAGTTTCATGTTACTGCACAGCCGTGTGAATCAAGAAGTACTTATTATAGTCTTAATGCATTAGGTAAAGCTGTAAAGGCTTTTAGTAGTACCTAGGTACTACTTAAAAAATATTTATTGAGAAATATTCATCACAATTCAAAGTTCCCCGTTATACCTTTTGTTGGTAGAGGAAGAAATGATTTTTTTATATAGCAATGGAATATCCTTCATAAACGATACAACGTTTGTAACCCCCCTTCCAAAAAAAATGTGGATGTTTAACGAGGTAGACCTCGTTCTAGGAACTTGCCCGACTCAAGTGGTTGTTGTTCATACATTTGAGTATTTCAATTTATTTAATTTATTTATAGCCTCCATTTCAGAAAAAAAAAACAGATGATATATAGTTTTAGGCATAGAGACACGTTCTCTTTCAGCTGGTGCTATCAAATTTACATATTGTATTACATTTTTTTGTGCACACCCACCCTTTTCCAACCCCTATTATCCGATCGGCACCAAAACCTTTTCAACTCGAAAAGACCTTTACTAGTTCAAGTTGGCCAAATTTGGGAGCACAAACCAAAAGTTCTCTGATTTTCTTCAAACTTGGTCGCTATAAAAAGGTTTCACTGATTAGAAACAAATATCTAGTTTTTGGTCAGGAATTAATAAAAGTAGTGGGGGTGGGGGTAGCTCAAAAAATAATTTCATAACGTGAAATTCTTGCTACCACAATAAAGAGCATGCTTTATATCGAAAACTCTATCGCGCATGCCGCAAAATTTTCAAAATGGCGGAATAAAAGTTCATAAAATTTAGAAAAATTTTCGAGGTTCAAAGTAGCAGTAACTGTCACAAACATGATCCAAATAATTTCAAACTTCATGAAGAGGTTTTTGTTCTCTATCTGTTGGTCCACTTCGCAAATCTGTGATTTAAGGTGGAGGTGGTGATAGGATTTTCCTTCCAGAACATGAGGCAGGAGGTGATTTTACCTGGTTAATGACACCCTGCATATTAATTTCGGTAAAATTTGCGAAAACGGGCCGATGCTAATAACTTTTGTTTGTCGAGGAAGTTAAAAAATATTTGATTAATGCCTAAACTCGGAATGTATAAGTATCGTGCACTTTTTCCCTTACCGTCACAGTAGTAATAAAGTAACAGAACAATAATACAATCAAGAGCACTTTTGAGATCCATGCTGCCACGACCTTCCGATGCTCCTATTTGCCATTTGGCATGTTGGCGTATTTGTTACTGCGTAATCGTTATCCAATTTTGATGAAATTTAATAAATGGTCTGCTGCCCTGACAAACCAGACGCCTAAACTTGCAGGGAACTGACAAAAGCCTGGTTAGAGCCGTACGGTATGGTTTTTGAGCAAAGACAGAGGCGCTTAAACATTTGGTGAGGGTAGTGGTAGGGAACCCCATCTGCTCCATATGTTGGGAGAACGATGAAACAGCGTTTCACTTCCTGGGCAGATGTGAACCCCAGAGTTCAAATATTCGACACGACGGAGTTCGAGGAGGAGTCGCTATATATACTCAGTGAGATGGTCCGGCATCTTCCATACCTACTTTCGTCAAGGTCCGGTGGGTTCGACAAGAAAGGGCTTGTAGAACGTAAGGTTTCTCACTAAACAACACAGTTTCCGTGGGGTTGGCAAAAAGGGCCCCTCTGGCCTACTTACTTGGCTTCCCCTCCCCATCACTATTACTTCTACTAATTATCACACAAAATTTTATTGTATAGGTATATTTTACTTAAGCGAAAATATGATACACTAAATATAAGGCTTTCGTTTCTGTGCCTGTTGTGTCAGTTCTAAAATACTACCTTTGAGTTATTATCCACTATGCTAGTACTGTCGTAATTTTCCTCGAAAATGTTAAAACATCTGTTTGATGAGTAGTAATGCTGTATAATGTAGTGATTCCAGCAGGCACGTAATTAGGGGGGCCCAGGGAGACCAGACTCGACCCCCGAAAAGTTACTATGATGCCGCTAAAAATCTAAATCTAATCCATAAAAATGAACCATCCCCTGAATATTTTCCCCTCACCTGACGAATGTTTTTGCTGATCAAATCAAAAGGGGGCAACCCTAATCTGAACCACCTACCCAAAAAAACTAAATCCTGATGGATACACGCCTGGAATACAGTAGGCACTAACTGATCTAGTGTCACATAATCAGTGAATACATATAGGCATAACTTTGCTTTCAGCAGCTGTTCACTTAGAAGCGACAATGCGCAACCAACAGTGGTTTAAGGTTGTTCCGCTTTACTCACAGAGTTATGGCTTTACTATATTGTTTTTATGACTCCATTGACATCTGCTGTAGCTGTTCCTACTGTATTTGAACATATTCTTTGTCCACAAGCGAAAAAATCGTCTCTAGTTTGACCGAGGAACAGCTGTGTTGCCAGCTTCCTGTGTTTCATCTCGACTACGAAGATCGGTCTATTCGTCTATTGCTTATTTTACCTACATGCAAAGGAACTGACATCCGCAAAACTACTATTATAGTACCAGCGATCGCTAACCGATCCGTATGGAATTTCCGCGTTGATGTTATGGGAGGAACTTAGCGACCAGAAGCCTGCTAACCAACTGCAAAGTTTAACGGAATAGCGGTAGGACGCAAGCTTGTTTAGCAGAGCCGCGTGCCACAGCTGGTGGTTAATGACACCAATGGTTGGCCTTAAAAGGTTTTCCTATTCTATAAAAGGTTGTTACTGATAATATCCCTTATTTCCGATGACATAAGTGACTTACTTCCTATTCCTATCCCTTGTCTTCTAAGAAATAAGGTGATAAAATATTTAATTCTCGGTAACTGGACCCATTTATTAAGCAATTATTTTTAATAGTGAACCTATTACAACCTGGAAACTGCTAACTTAGTTATAGTAAGAGTGAAACAGGAACAGATGTTCAGGTTACGCACTTGAAATATAGGATTAAAACACTACATACATAAATCAAACCGAAAATGTATTATCACTCAATAATATGGAAACATTCTATACATTAACTTAAGATATATATTTTAAAGCTATAATATATTGCAGGAAAAATCGAAGGAGAGGAGTTGTGAGTAATAGTTAACCAAGTGACACACTAACTACAAGTAAACTGATCAAAATTGTTTTTAACAGCCACAGATTTTTCACATTTATCAAAAAAATGTATTCATAAAAGTTCAGTAGTTATGTGCATATTAGGAATAAGTTTAAACTAAAACAAGGGTGAGCATACATCTTCATGTGATTAAAATACCATACGAATTTCATGAGATATAGGACAACCTATATATTATCGACTGACGATTTTGTAATCAGTTATAAAAAAGTAGCGCTTCACATTATTCCATGCTTATTTCTAGGTTTGCAAAATACTGGTTATTTTTAAGGGTTAAAAATAATTGTTATAACCTGATAACACAAAAAATAGTAAATTACATTAAAACCTTCTACGAAGCTGAAAACATTGGTGTTGCAGTGTAGGTCCATAGAAGTAACCTAGCAACCGGTGGTTCAGTGGATTGCTAGTAGAGACCAACTCAGATGGTAAGTGTTGAAGTTCCAAAGTCAGTTGTGGTTGAGAAATTCCAGGACGTTAGTTCAACAAATGTTTTATTTAAACATTATAAAAAAAGGAATAATTACGTTTACAAAACCCTATATTCTGAGTCGGGGGGTTCTGGTTATACAGCCAGTCAGGAGGGATTTTTATTCCCTATGGCGAAGGGTTCATCCAGAAGAGAAGACAAAGAAGAATGGTTCCATGACGAAGTCTGCGAGGAAGGAGGAAGGGGATCAAGAAAAAGACTGCCCAGAAGGGCTTCATCCAACAAAAAGGTCAACAAAAACGTAGCTCTATCAAGAACAATAGGTATAACTTGGAGATGAGACAGACTGGGAAAGAGTTGAACTCGAATCACGTAAGGCATGATGTCATAAGATATTATTACAAATGATTGGACCACTATCACTGAAAGTAGGGTGTATTAGCTGATTATATGCGAACATGCCCATAACATGTCAGACGATGTGAAGCGTCAAAACATAGCAAATACGGGAAGTGTTATACAGGGTGTCCCAGCATAAAGTGCACAAACGAAATGGGTGAAACTAGACCATAATTTATCGACAAAAAAATTATTTAAAAAAATCTCAAAATGTGTTTGGCTTATATTGAAAGCTCATTTCGTTGAAAAATATGAATAATATCCAATGCTGCTTCGCGAATAAAAAAAGTCCGCCAAGAAAAGTAAGTGAGCTTCAAAAAAATGTTTTTTAGAAATGTTAGATTTTTTTAAACTAAATTTTGATTTTCTGGGGAAAAACATTTTGCTCTTTAAAAAAATATACTGTTGGTTGCTATTTGCAAAGTGCACTGCGCTTTGTAAAAGGATGCATAAGTATTAGACCAGTTTCTCTATGGTAAGTACAGGTCATGTCACGCAGTCCTTTATTAAAGCACGCAATGTTTTAGGTATTTTAACCCTTAATAGGACCGGTACCTACGACTTTTAAAAAAATACTATTAAAACAAAAATTGCTGTAAAACAAATATTTCACTTAGCGAATATGACACATACATAATTAAACGAGAACATACATATAAAAATATAGCAACTCAGTTAAAAAAACTGAATCTCCATTAAAGGATTACCCCTGCATAAAATTATTAAAAAACCCATATTTTTATGCTATAAGCTTGATAAAGAGAAAACATAAATTGACTAACAACAAACAAACAAACAAAGATGTGCAGCAAAACAGAAGCTTGTAAATATTTATGTTTGCAGGATATGGTAAACTTCGTTGAGGTTAAACACAGTTATTACGTACAGGTTTAGTGAAGAAAAAGCGAAGAAAAAGGATTTTTGCAAACACCAGGTACCTTGTCATCCTATGTTTCTTGCTAGGACACGTTTTTCAAGAACCATATTGTCGGTTGTGATTCACTTTTCCGATTCTGGATTCTTCTAAATAGAAACGCTTGGCTCACTACTTTTATACTGTTTTAGCTAAACGTCTCTTCCTATGATGTGCCACGGATTGCTTTGCTAAATCCAAACCGCAAATACCTTTTCCCTGTTTGCAGGGTTATTTTCATAACATTGGCATAGCCTATATGAATTTTTTGCAGTCATTTCATTATAAATGTGAAACACTCCAAAACTGTGGATTAGACGGAAGTAGCGGGCAAAGGGCAGTAGCAGTACTTGATAACATATAATAATTTGCAGTCTTTAGTTTATCAGACTACGCCGAACAAATTAAGCGTTATATAAATGAATGACGGTACTAACAGACTGCAAAAGAATAATTTATAGTCGGCCTCTAAAAATGTTAATACAGACAAGGCAATGCATCAGTCTTTACAGTAAGAAAACCCGGTATGTCCCTAAGGTATTTATTAAAAAAATGATGTGTGACGAAATACTTACCTGTCTAAAATCTATTTCAGGTTAAATTTATAGAAAACTATTGTGCCTTTTTATTCTTTTTTTCTTGGGATTTTCCAAATTGTACAAGTGGAATAGGTATTCCTATAATAATTTAATCACATAAAGACGGTCCTTATATATAAACATACCAAACATTGTAAAACAAATGCATAAATAACCAGTACGTGTATACATTTATGCCAGTGAATTTGTTTCTGTAAACTCTCATCCATTTATATATACAATCACAACAGCCAATTATTAATCTGATCAATCATCTTATTCACAGGCGCAAAACATTTAAGGAATGCTTTACTGAGTGTATTTCAGACTTCGTTTCCTAAGATTATATCACAATAAGAAATTCTCTACCATTGATCACGAAACAAATCCGCAAATGTACTACTCACAAACGAAATCCGAATACCTAGAAAAGAAAGGATATTCGCATTAAAAACGTGTGCACAGCTTGGTAGTACCCTCTCTAATTCACCTCTAACACGTGTCTGAATGCACAACAAGTCTTCATGTGCATTCAGACGCTATTTACTTACATGGCACATCCAAAAAACTCTATACGTGTAAAACCATGGCATGGCTTTTTTTCGATCCAAAAACAATGTTATATGTTGCAAATATGACGAGAGACTAGTTGGTTGTGTAAAGATAACCCTTGGAAGACGACAGCCCAGTTTACCCAGCTAACCCCCTTTGAACGAGGTCGGATTGAGGTTTTGAATCAATTTTTTTTTGTCATAAATCGAAAGATCATATATAAGTTTTATAATAAAACTGTTCTTGTTTTCTTTTTTTTCACAATAATTCAAAAGTTATATCAAAATAAAAATGGGTTTTTGAATCGAGTACCGAAAACACGCCGACGGCTCCCGAACCCGTGTGACGTAACGATGGCGGCTTTGACCAACGACGTCCTACATCTATACTAGATTCTAGAGTCCCAGCCAATCGTGAAAATACTTGCTAGTAACTAGTGTATATTTGTTGCAATATAGCCGATGAATGAAGTTTGCAGCTCGAGACGACCTCTACGATCGAAATAAATATCTTTTTGAATGTTTGAAATCAGATTACAGATTCCAGTAAGTAAGTACCTAATCAAATATGTCTTGTTGAAACTATCTGGTGCACGTTCGGCTGGCCTAGTGGTTAGGGTGTTGGTTAATGGATCCGTTGGTCTATGGTTCAAAGCTCAGCCTGTCCAATTTTTTCTTAATTTTTTGTTTATCAAATAATTCATTCATGTGCTTTTTGCACTTGTTACGTACATTTTTTTCTACGATAAACATAAATATGTTTTTGAAACAAATTCTATCAGACATTACTTGCACTGCATAGTGCAAAAACTGAGTACAGGACACGGTGGACAATTCAAAAAATCAGTGCAAATGGTGTTTGTCCGTCAATATCAATCGCCAATATTTTTTTTTAAATGTAATAGTTGGTTAATAAAACAAAATCCATTCATTTTTTTAAGTTTTTAATATAAACATAAAGTAACTCGAACTCGTAATCACAACAGTCTTCTGTTTATCACTTGGTATCTTTATTTATTTAACTTTGAGCAATGAAGCTTAATAATTAAATTTTCATAAAAATTTAACAAACAAAAATATATAAATGCAATGCAAACAAACAAAACTTATTCTTTTATGAGTTTCAATGTGATAATTATCTTCTTGACCAAAACTTAAAATAATTATTTTATTATTTAATATTATTATTGATAATAAATACTTATATGATAAATAAATTATAAGTCTAATTATTTTAAATAAGAGTTAACACTTCAAGTAAACAAAAATAAAACTATATTTTTTAGTCCCGAACATATAAAAAAGTATAAAGTATCTAGGAATATATTCAGACTCACACTTACGTTGGCATGTACATATTAATAATCTATTAAAAAAAAATTGGATTCATTTCATATAAGATGGAATTACTAACAAACATTTTAACAGAAAAGCATCTACGTTTATATTAAAAACTTAAAAAATTAATGGCTTTTGTTTTATTAACCAACTATTACATGTAAAAAAATATTGGGGATTGATATTGACGGACAAACACCATTTGCACTGATTTTTTGAATTGTCCACCGCGTCCTGTACTTAGTTTTTGCACTATGCAGTGCAAGTAATATGTCTGATAGAATTTGTTTCAAAAACATATTTATGTTGATCGTAGAAAAAAATGTACGTAACAAGTGCAAAAAGCACATGAATGAATTATTTGATAAAAAAAAAATTAAAAAAAAATTGGACAGGCTGAGATTTGAACCATAGACCAACGGATCCATTAACCAACACCCTAACCACTACGCCAGGCGAACATGCACCAGATAGTTTCAACAAGACATATTTGATTAGGTACTTACTGGAATCTGTAATCTGATTTCAAACATTCAAAAAGATATTCATTTCGATCGTAGAGGTCGTTTCGAGCTGCAAACTTCATTCATCGGCTATATTGCAACAAATATACACTAGTTACTAGCAAGTATTTTCACGATTGGCTGGGAATCTAGAATCTAGTATCAATGTAGGACGTCGTTGGTCAAAGGAACATCTTAACCGCCATCGTTACGTCACACGGGTTCGGGAGCCGTCGGCGTGTTTTCGGTACTCGATTCAAAAACCCATTTTTATTTCGATATAACTTTTGAATTATTGCGAAAAAAAAGAAAACAAAAACAGTTTTGTTATAAAACTTATATATGATCTTTCGATTTATCACAAAAAAAATATATATTTTTTTCTTAATTCAAAACCTCAATTGTAGACCAACGGGAGCTTTGTGCTTCTTTCAGAGCAATTGCTGACTCCAATGGGCGTAACGTGGCTACAGTTGTAGTATCATGGAGCGCAGGAATTCAAGAGGGGAGAATGCAGCGAGCTAGAGGTTCTGGGGGTACGGAGGTGAACTAAAGACCGGCAAGATCATCATCTACGACTACTTTTCCTTCAAGACAGAACACAATCCGCTCGAGCTGTTGCTGACGCTTGGTATGCAGCTATAGGGAGACCCCTTCAAATCCACACCGCTTCTAGTTCTTCCACTCACCGCAAATAATCGTCACCAACGATTGGTTGGTGTCAAGAACACCGACAATAGCATGCTGAGTGGCATCAGATGACCTTCTCCGACGAGTCCAGGTTTAGTCTGGAGGCACACGACGGACGCCAACGCGTTAGACAACGGCGGTGCAAAAGACGTGATCTCCAGTTTGCTGTTAAGCGCCATATGCACACCGTCCTATATGTATGATGGTTTGGGGTGCCATTGCATTTAACAGCACCTTTACTTGTGATTCGTGACACAATGACGTTCCAACGTTATGTGAATACGATGTTAGAACCAGTTGCGGTTCCATATGTCTGAGGCTTCGAAGACAACTTCTTCTTGCAGAAATCTGAGTTCAATGTGCATCCCTAGACCTCGTCAATTGAAAAAGTGTAGGATTGGTTGGGTCGCTACATTTGCGATTCACCCAGTCTTCCGTCCACGCTGGATGAACTGCAACATGCTGTGAGCCAGCTTTTTTATCGACTAATTATGATAAATGAATTCGTTTATTGTCTTCTGTCGCATTTCATGAACCATTTCCATGTTTTTCTCAGTGTTCGGATTTCACTTGCGAGTAGTATACTTATAAAATTCTTCAATTCCATCAGGAATTTTTGTCTGATATGCGTTCGACTGGCTATTTTAAAGGATTGCCAAAGATGAATCGATGTTCTTGGATGAATAATAAATTATAAATGTCTATACAATTCAACGAGATGCATACAAAAAAAAAGAAAAGCACGTGATTCTTCTAATACCCGATAGTATTCACTATTTAATATTAGTGATACGGACATGGAAAAAAAGCTCCTGGCTTCGGAACTTAAGCCAGTGGTTTAATATAAGAGAGGCCTGCACAATCATTCGTTTAGCCCAAGACAGAGAAGAGTTCCGAATGATGGTCGCCAACCTCCGCTGAGGAGATGGTACCGAAAGAAGAAAGAAGAACATTTACGTGATTTCCTTTTGATGATTTACTACTGTTGACCACTTAAATTAGACAAAAGGAGGGCGCAACCGCAACTTTTATCCTGTGACAACACTTTCAATGATTACTAGTTTACTCATTCCTACTTCACTTTGGGTGAAAATCCAAAAACATAACCCAATCTAAATCGCTAAGATTTATCAATAGGGCTCTGTGGACGCTAACCAGTGGTCGGCGCATTTTCATTTGATTCCATGCTGATTTCCAGGTACTCAGGAATTAAAATTCAATTCGCCCAAGAGAGAGAAAGTAAACATCAACGCGTGTTCGCCTCGAAATGGTCAAACCTCCACGCTAATTAACAGACAGTAAAGTGGCGAGTCAATGAGAAAGAGTCAATATATGTGGAAATATTTGAGTTTCCCTCCTTCTTGGAACAAAAAGATTGTGACTATGTAATTACATGTCGACCAACTAGAAAAGAACTGATCAGTCGCGTATTCCATTCTCAAGGAAAACTGTCATGTTCTGTTCTTAGGTAGGCCAGTCTTCCCGCCAAAATTTGACCTCGCAGTTTAGGCTGCATTAAAAACTGTACATGCTTATGTTAAAAATTTCTCAATGTATGTATTTGAAAATCTAAATCTGTTCCCATTTTTTCCTATTTTAACAAGCCTAATCCTATGTGTGATACATGCTTCAGTAATGTGAAATTACAATAGTCTTGTTGAAAAATATTTCAGTGAGAAATATGTGGTATCAACTAGATTTCTACAAAACTACTAACAGATAATAAAATTTAATCAATAACAATTCCTAAGTAAGGAAGTTCATATATTGCATGTCCAAACATTAAATTTTATTGATCTTTTCAAAAAGGCTCCACATGGGAATGTTTCTCGAAACCAATTACTGAAAAAACATTTTTTGCTCTATACAAGGTGCCCATTATGTGTATAATATAGTATATATCTCAGTAAGTAATAATCGTATAAAAAAATTTTTGAAATAAAAGTTGATTCATATCGGATTTTTCGTAATATGGTATTATACAGTTGTTTTTGCTTCAGAAAACAAATGAGTAGCGGAAACCAATTAATTTTTTTTTGTTTTAATAGAGATATACCCTTTCATTAGGTTCATTTGATGGGAATTTTTTTCTCTTTTCAATGACATAACATATTAGTACCCAAATACAAGAAAATGTTCAAAAAAAAATTAAAAACTTTATTATGTTTAATGACATATGGAGAAACTTGAATGAAACAACTAATGGCGCACATTATTATAGTTTTGGTTGCGTACATTCATCCTTATTTCTTGATGCTTAATGCTTTACTATGCAATGTGAATTTGCATAAGTGGCTCTTAAGATTCATTTATATCTGCATTTCAAGGCCCGCTCATGGCCGCGAATGCATTTATTCATAATGTTACCATATGCCAGCAGAAGTTAGGTCACACATACAGATAAGCTGCTCAGCTTTTTGCAAGACATACGGTTCCATCTATTTTCCTCATGTAGAAGCTAGGTTAATTATCCTGTTCAGTGACAGTTTATCATAAGCTAAAAAATACACAGCTAATTTCGTATAAAAATATAGTTTCTGGAGCGTTGGAAACTTAGGACTTTGGCAATCTTGAATAAGACATTTCGGTTTCGCTCAAGCGCGGTAGGTGCGATATGGCCGTTTACCATGCTCTATAAATCAAAACATCCTGGTAAAACTTACCTGTGGAAAACACAAGAGTAGTTCAACTGTGTGACCATATATAAAGTTGCAAAGTCACAATACGTACTGCTCCTCTGGGAGACAGTGAGGTCACTGTCGAATTTTACTATTCGATATTTTAGAAATATCGAATTTGTCTTGGTCTGATTCATGCAGATGCTTTGAGTAAAAACGGTTCGCGCCTTTCGTGATAGATAACGTGAATGCCAATTTAATCGAAACGACAAGGAATCGAAAGTACGTCGAAGCTCTAAAACACACCCAGTGTAACATCAGAATCTTGATAACCTTTAAAAAATAACAAATGAATACTATTTAATCTTGTTGGGCGACTTCAGTCTGTTGTTGCTGTTGAAACTTCTGCAGCCTTCTCCTTCTAATCTCTTCCTCAACCGTTGACGAGGTGCTCGTAGGCTCTTCCATCATGTTCGTATCTTTCGAAGAACTAGGTTCGCTGCTCGAACTTGGTTTACTTAGGTCCCCTTCGTCGAGGGTAGTGGACTGGAAAATCATACAAACGGTAGCAGGTTCGTTTGAAAGATAAAACAAGGCATCGATTAAAAAACAGAGCTGATACTTTAAAAAAACTAATTTTTCACTTCCCACGCCGATAGGGAGGATAGGGAGGATTTTGAGCGTAGTACGCTTTTTGGGCGTTTTGTGATATTTACATAACAAAAGTCTACGACACTTATTTCTGTCGGTCTGTCTGTTGGCGTTTTTCTAGCCTCGTAATCTAAGCAACCGCTATGCGGTTTGTGGTGAAATTTGAGTATCAGTGTGATGTGGTGTCATAGTAGGTAATACTGCTACAATTTTGAAAATAAGGGGCATGTGCGGCGGAGTAATTGGCAAAAAAACAAAAAAATTCAAATATTCCTCGAACTTCGTTTTTAGGCGTTTTAGGGATTCCTAATCATTTTCTACCTTTTTTGGGGTGGGTGTGTGAAATTGGGGTGGTTCGGGGGTTGTAAAACTGAAAAATTATTTGTACTCACAATAGGATGTCCATTGACATGTGAAAGAAAAACCTAGCTGCATAATATACTTTATTAGGTCCATCCGAACGTTATCTTGCCTATTACAGAAACCAGAGGACTTTCTGATGTATAAGTACAAGTATTGCTTTAAATTACTACCATGGTGAGGATGGAAAACGCATATAATTTTTAGTCATTGGCGGCACAGCAATAATAAAAAAATAAAAATATAAAAACAGCTCAAACTTGGTTTTTATGCGTTTTCTGTTTTTTTTTTTTGTAGGGTGAAATTAGGGTGGTGGGGAATGGGAGGTTGTAAAACTGAGAAATTTATTGTATTCGTAATAGACTGTCCATTCACCTGTGAAAGAAAAACCCTAGCGGCAGTATACACTTTTTATACATAATTGCTTTAGATCGCTCTGTATTGTGTAACTTGCAATATTATTGGATTGATTTCAATGAACTGTTGATACAGAACAGTACTATTACCGTAACGAAGATGGAAAACGCGTATGGTTGTTAGAAATCGCATCAGCAAGAATGATAAAAATATATGACCAGCTCAAACTTCGTTTTTAGATGTTTCAAAGGTTGCTGATCATTGTATACTTTTTTGATGAGGATGATGTAGGAACAGAGGAAGTTAGCACCGATGCAATTTTTTAATTTTCGTATAAAAAAATACAAATACGTTAAAAATTATGCATATATCAGACTATTCAGATGAAATTTCCAATCGTACGCCATGAAACATGGACATAACAAGAAGAGTCACTGTAACCTCTGACCTCAATGCTGCCTTTCCCACTCGCTCTCTGGTGGTATTCTTCCTCAGCAAATCTTGAGAAACGAATTTTAGCTCAGTATACAGGCTTTTGTATAACAGCTATGTGTTGTGTGCGAATTTCGTACATTCAATACTATATGTTGTTATGTAGATTTTTCTTAATCTTCGTAAAGTAAACGTAACCTCAAGTAGGCAGCCTCTTGCAGCGGTTTTGAACTAAGATTTGCCATTAGCAGTAAGATTTTTTCTATAGCGGAAAAAGTTAGCTTACCTGTGAAGGTAGCGGGGAGGAACTGGTGGTGGGCGCCACTTTGGCGATTTTAGGCGACTCTGCACTCGAACTCGTATTGTCCCAGATGCCCCCGTGCAATGTCCCATTGCTGGTACTTGGGTTGGAAGGATTCGACGATGTAGACGTCGGCTGCGCCATCTGCTGGGACATCACCACAGTCGAACTGTACTGCTGCATCATCATCACAGCCGCATCCAACAGCATCTAGAATAAATGGCATTATTTAATACATATATTTGCTAAACTTTTTAAATTTATGATTTGCATTTTTCGAATCATAGTTATTCTGCGTACAAAACGTAAGAGATTTTTTTTGTTTTTTTCATAACTAATTTCACCTGTTCTATACTTGTTTTAAACCATGAGGGAGAATTCATTCCGTCACGGGGTATAGAATGAAAATACATACAAATCACGTAAGAAGCAAGTGGTTCATAACAACAAAATGGATTTGAAATTACATTGCATTGGCAGATGAAGTGAATTTCTAACCCTCAATTGGGAATTCCACAAAAAAGAGTAATAAACACACTCTATGAGCAAGACTTATATCCTTACTGCATACAGAGAATACAGCACCTACAACCAGAGGATTATGCTAACCGTATGGAGTGTTGTAACGCGTAGACTTTTTACGAAGCCTATTTTCGAAGTTATTCAGCAATCTTTAGAAAACTTGACGTTCGTAGTACTTTACAAGAAATGTTAGTATTTCGGAAACTAAGCACTACAGAAAGATGCGGTTTTCGGTTTTAAAACGAGCAAGAAACATACTTGTGTGTCAGTAAGATCATTGATCCAAAAAGACATTATTATTAGACTAGCAATTTTCAAATTTGAAAAGTTTAAAACGTCAAAAACTTTTTTTTCAAATGGGATGGTATAATAAGGTTCATATCAGTGGATGCGAAATTAAATTTTCTTTTACTTTTATCTAGGCATATGTGGTTCTATCTTTGATGGTTTTCAAGATATTTACGATTTTGTAATTATTCCGTAATGGCACGTAGGAATTGGAAAAATCGTAGGTGGCATGGCTCGCAGACGAAACAATTGACTGGAAACTTTAAATCGAAGGTGCTTCGGCTTGTAATACAAAAATGTGCAGCCGCTCCATCTAACTGTAACCACATTATTCTTAAAAACACCAGTGATAAATTTTCCAGCAGGTTTAGTTTACTATGCGGTTTCCAATAATACCACGCCAAATGTTTAGACTCCATGCTGGTTGTAAAAAACCTCTGAAAATTTGAAGTAACGTCGGCGTATACCCGGTATTTACCCAACTACTGATATGTTATTACCCATTGGGTATATGCAATGTGTTAAACTTTGGGTATTTACCTAAATTTCAATATACCGGGAATGGGGTATTTTCCAACTTGCTAATATTGCCTGTTTAATGGCTGAGATGGATTGCTTGTATCTAATTTGTAATGATGGCAGTGTTTGCTCAATTTTGTTCTGCCCACGTGGAGTAAAGATAGACTTTGAAAATCATCCCTTTGAAAAGAGCTCATTTAAATCTCTTAAACCTCCCGCCTAAGAAATCAACCAATCAAAAGTGATGTTTATGCCGGATGTAGATAGGATGTGACTATTTTAATTTGAATTGGGCGTAGATTCAAGGTTGTCACGTTGTTAATATTTTGCATAGTTTTTCTATAAAGGATGTAAACTTTATTTATTTAGTTTCTCTCTTTTTGTAGACTATAAATGTTATATTGCACAGCTATTCCATTTTTTGCATTGTTATGTAATTAGCAGTTTACTCTGAGAATGTTCCATAGTTAGTTTTCACAATTTTACTCGTCATTCGGCAACACTCGTCTTTAACAGCCTGTCACTAGTGTCATGGATACATAACCTCCCCTGGTGTCACGACTGTCACGGTATCTCATTTAACTAAGATAGATCATGAAATGATGTAAACAAACATCTGTCAATATCAATACGTAGCGGAGGTTATGTCTGTAGATGGAGAAAAGGAGGTCAGACGACAAGGTACAGTCACATTCTAAGGATAGCTCCACGAAAGACTTATTACGTCACGCTTAGATTTATTACGGCACAGCTTTGGCGCGAAATTTTATGCTTGAACTTTGCAGGTGCTTTTAAGCCACTTCGCGTTCACAGTAAAAAGTAAAAATGTTAGCTACATGGTTTTTGGGGGCGTAACACCAATATTCCGTCATAAAATTTTGTTCGGAAAATACCCCATTCGGACACCGCTGGTTTTAACCCAGTTGGTTCCAGCCGTCTCAATAAAGGTCAATGCTAGTTCTCAACTATGTGGACCATGGATTACGCTAAAGGAACTAGCCAATACTGGCGTCAGATATTACTTTTTTAAGGGCCGGTTTCACCGGTTCCTGATAAGTGTCAGATAGTCTATCTGTCAGATAAGCCCATATATTTTATGTGGCCTTATCTGACAGACAGGTTATCTGACACTTATCAGGGACCGGTGAAACCGGCCCTAAATCAAGTAACTATCAAGCGCACACTGTATAATTCTGTCATTTTTGATAGTTTGATACATCTCTGTGACATCAATCCTAACCTGTATATTCCTAAGACACTGTATCCTCGCTTCGACGTTCTCCCTTTCGTTCCCTTCCATCCGCCTCAACTCTTCGGCGCTCAGCCTAGCCAAATGTTGGGGCGGCATGGGAGGCGGTGGGGGTGGCATGAACGGTACGAATGGGAAAGGCGGCGGCGGGAAAGCGAACGACGAACCGGGAGCGGCCGATGTACCGGTGGGCGGAGCCGACGTCGAAGGGGCGGGGCCTGAGATGCCGGCGTGGGCGGGGCGTGGCTGTTGCTGCGCATCTGGGGGCGGAGCGGCAGCGGCTGCTGCTGCTGCGGCGGCCGCTGGTAGATTCTGGAACATCTGGAAATAATGCAAATAATAATATAATAATAAATAAATAATAAATAGCATATATTGCCCAACAGTTATAAAGAAACCATTTACAGGACAATCTTAAAAAAAGAAGATAAAAAAACACTGAGATACCAGAAATAAATTGAACTTTACGTTCACTTAATCCAAAAAATATATATATATATATATGTTAGGAGCAAACACCGATTTCGGCCAATGGACGGAAAATATGGTCAAAACGCGTTTTGGTTGGTTGGTTGGTTGGTTGGTTGGTTGGTTAACATGCTTTATTGTCAAAGATATATAAAAAATCTTATTGACAAAGCAAATAACTATGTAAAAGTACATAATGAAAGTACATATACATAAAAATTAAAATACAAATACATAAAAATAAATAAAATACTTAAAAGTCAGACATTCGTTTTGCCAATGTCCGAATTATCACTTTCCGGCTGTTCAATGTAGCCCAGAACGCGTTTTGGGCCAACTACGATTGCCAGAACACGTTCTATATTCTACTATGAATGAATAAATCTCAATGATTTGCCGGGTTGTATTACAATATTTCCTCTAAGCTTAGAATCCATAACTAAAATGAATAAAAGCACTTGTAGATCTTAGGTCTGTAAAAAAAAACTGAAAGAAACATGCCTCACAATCTCTTATGTCCAGCTCCCATATGAGCGGAATGAATAATGTCAAATAACTCGTTTTCGATATCGCCAATTTTTAAAATATCATACCTTTTCAATCGTCGTCTTTGTTTCGAAGATATTGTGTCACCTTTACTTTTACAAGCTTTTGCCGCCTTTACCTCTGTGAGTGTTTGGTCGTATCTTTCTCTTGTACAAATATTACTACGATCACTGCTACCACTTATGACTTTTTGCAGTTCGTCATTAAAACATAACCTTAGGTCTTCCATGCCACTCTCTAGCTACTGTCTAACCCACACAAAGATCAAATTCTAAACGAATACACTAGCTCCAGAGGTATCGTTTACAAGCTGAGACACAAAATAAGTAGAACAGGACGCGTTTTGGCAATCGTAGTTGACCTAAAACACGTTCTAGGCTACATTAAACAGTCGGAAAGCGATAATTCGGACATTGGCAAAATGGTAGCAGCCAAAACGCGTTTTGGCCATATTTTCCGTCCATTGGCCGAAATCGGTGTTTGCTCCTAACATATACATATATGCCCAAGAGAAAAAAAAATCACACGTCACTACAATAGATTACAGCTACCTCCAAAATACTTCTCAAGCTATCAGCATTTATGTCACAATAATTACAAATACTGTTGTACGAATCACAAATAAAGAAAATGGGAGACTTTAGGTATAAATTAGTACGTGCTCTATCACAATAGAAGGCTTTAAAGTTACGACTTCTAAAGAAAGGAACACAGAAATTTAACTGTGCCGTAAGTTCAATAGCATCTATTTGATCATGAAGCAGTTTATATAGAAAAATGATTGATGCATACTGCCTTATAGCCTTCAAAGATTGAACTCCAAACCTAGATAATAGCTGGTTTTCAGGAATGCCCTGTGCAGGATAAACACCATCAACTCTGAAAGCCAAAAACTTTAAGAACTTTCGTTGAACACGTTCTAGAGAGTCTATATAGCATTTATAAATCGGATTCCAAATTAGTGATGTATACTCCAGCTTAGATGTGACGTATGCTGAATACAAAGCTAATAGTGCATCAGGGTGGTTAAAACTTCTGCAATTCCTTACAATCAGGCCATATGGACAGAAAGCCTGGCATACTTTTTCAGCTATATGGTGAGAAAAGCTGAGTTTGCTGTCGAAAATCACTCCCAAATCCCTAATTGATTCACAACGATTTACTAAAACGTCACCATTACATAATTATACTTCAAAACATACTTTCTTTTTGAAAAGCTGAGTATATTACATTTCGAAGCATTGAGAAATAATGCATATTGAAGAAAGGGCGGGAAGTATCGAAATTCATTCATTTAACATATTTTTTCTCAAAAACTAAGAAAAAACTCCGATAATGGCATTTCGAGTGGTGTTTGGCTAATGTCGCGAGCAATATTGGTGTTAGCTGATCGATCCACGTCCACTCCGATGCGTGAACTTAAACTGTCCGCCGTAATGTTCTCGTCGTAGTGACATGACTTCGGACTTCAAATTAGGCAGTTTTTGTAGTTTAACACGCTTTTATCAGTTTCACCTGTGTGTTTTGTGTGTTTGTGAGAAACTCTCCTTTGCATTAAGAAGTCGGACCGAACATTGAACACTCCAACTTTGTCGCGAAAACGATTTTGATGGCTTCAAATCCGTCGGACCAGCGCCAGCGGTCGTATCCGCTGACTAAGAGATGGCGCAGACACCTTGAAGTTTGTAATATTACACAGAGGCGTAGCGGCGAGAACTTGAAACGTCTGACATCCACCTGTTTGGGAGTTGGTATTTTTGTGAAATTTATTTAAGAAACTCGACAATTATCGTTTATGCAGTAATGGTAATGATTATGCTATGAATATTGATAAAAATTATCAAAAACAATTTTTCATCTTCATTACACAGAGTATCAATAAATACAATTTAAAAACTAAAAAAAAAACACGCGACAATGATAAAGTCAACTGAACAATTAAAAATAAATATAGTTTAAAAAACAAGCTTTTAAAGAGCATCGGACTAAAAAGTTAAAAATAATCTTTAAAATGAGCTTAAACAGACTAATCATTAAACATATATTAATGGACGGTCCTAAATTTACTAGTGAAAGAGTGATTTGTGAAGTGCAAACAAAGATTAGAAGTGCCCTTACAGAACAATATAAGCTTACTTTAAAATTCTTAAAAGCTATTGGTTATTACAAACTAATCTAATTACCCCGCTATAGCCGCTAATAAACCTGCGCGGTTGATGCGGCTTTGTTTTCGCTTAATTAAAAAAAATGATGAACGAGAAATACCAGTACTATACTCGGTCCACCGAAGAAAAAGAGCGCAAAAAATTCATGGTGTTCACGTGCTCTCGATATTTGCGAGACCTGTTTACACGGTAACCACCAAAGACTATTTGATTTAATAGTCGGTGGTAACCACCCACGCGACGGTAACAGTCTTTCCAGGAACGGCAAATGGACGGTGTTATACAATAGTGCGTGAGCCACCGATCTGTTGTTTTGAGAAAAAAAGTTTTGTATTAAGCTGCCTTCTGGACTGTACTAGTTAAAAAACACTCTTATTATAATTTTTTATATTCAAATAAAAGTAAGAAAAAAATTACCAAACCAGACATAAGATTTATTAGCAGGAATGGACCACCTACCTACCCAAATAAGCTGAAGTATGCTGAATTTAATAAAGTTGTTTTTCTTCAATCTCTCAATCAGAATTACGACCACTTCTTCCAAGATATTTTCAAAATCTTGACTTTGGAGATACTTTCAAATGAGAGATGTTTATTTGTACTTACACATTTACGTGAGCAGGAACCAACTTGCTTTCGCGTACTCATCCTAGCTTCATATTCTAATCAAATAATGAAAATACCCCTAACTGGTCTGCCGACGAACATACCTTCAAGGAATACGTTCAACCTAATCTTGTACAGTTTTGATATCAATTTCATCTATCAATCTACACTAACGACTTATAGTTTTTCAATAATGGTGTATATCTCACATATTGTTAGTTCATGTGTTTTCGATGTTGGCAAACCTGTTTAGACCACAATACGACCGCGGCCATATTATGAGGAGGCGTCGACAAACAGCTATGTATTTTGATTCTTCAGGAAAGGTGGCCTGTTCTCCAAATTTGTCGGTGCCAGGCGTGCGCTTAGACATTGGCATTTCCAAGTGGTGTAAGCTTGCCTCTGAACAAGCCACAAGAACTCACTCTTTGCTCACCTGTTTTCCCGTCTCTTTGCTCACATGTTTTCCCGTTTCTCCGCTGGATGGATATTAATGAATTTCTTCGTTAGATTATTGGTTTGACAATATGGAATAGGAACTTGCCCACAGATGTCGCCAAAATGTGAACAGTGGTTTAGGACATTTATGCTCAATGTAGAATGAAACGTCCAGGTTTTGGAATCAAATAAATCATAAATAAATCGTTTACGATTATAACCAAAATTATGTTAAATTCCTTATGGCATAACGCCATCCACATCGGGTTCATTTCAAGAGGCGGTCTGCTGTGGTGTAAGCTTGGCTACGGCCAGGCGACAAGAATTCACTCATCTTGCGCGTGACCACTCTTTTTCTTCGCTGGGCAGAGAATAGTCCGATTGTCAAAAAAGCGAGGGCGTTTTGCGCCATATTATCAATAACTCGAGCGCCCTACGCTTTTTTCAGAATAATATTAGCATTTTTCGTTTATTGTTGTTTTAGGCTTATTTTAATAATGATTTTTAACTTTTTAGTCCGATGATTTTAAAAGAGTGCTTTTTAGTTTTTTTCTACATTTATTTACCGAAGAGAATAAAATCTTAGCAATGAATGCTTCACTTACGTGGAATGGATGTTGTGCAGGTGCAGCACCAAAGAAGGGATTCACGAACGGATTGGGAGCTGGAGCACCACCAAGACGTTCGCCAGGAGGAGGAGCTGCAGCGGCCGCTGGAGGGGGATTTCGGGTGTTGTTACTGAAAATAAATAAATCAATCGCTTCTTGCTCACTTGGTCACCCAAACGTTAAGCAAGGGTCCATAAGAGAATACTGCTAGTATATATGCTATTATTGCAACAATACTTATAATCACGAGCTTGTTTCTCATGAGCAAGACAGAAATACAGTAAGGCAAACTGACTAGGTACTTCATTCAAAGCCTCTTCAAGTTTTTGGTTTGCTTGCTGCACTACATTGTTTTACTTGGTTGGAATTGCTTCATGTATCTTTTAATGGGGCTTTTGACTTTCTCGTCTTTTATATGAGTCGGTACTCACACACATGAAACACATAAAAATAATTTTTCTTAGTTATCGTCAATCTATGTGGACGAGTGGTACATTCCTGGCTCTAGTACTACATAAGTAATCATTTTGGGTACGAAGCTTTTCTGTTTTTCACAGTAAACAAACACACCTACAGGTCTGTTGCAATTTTATCTGATTCACTGCCTTATGATCCCTTTGCCTCTGTCTGCCTGAGCAAATTTCAGAACCGGAATTACGAATATCTCATGTTTTTCATATCAATTAACTTTATCCTATTTAACCTCAAATAAAAACAAGCAGCTTCATAAAAATAAGTCACATCATAAATGGGGTATTTTCCAACTTGGTAATATTTCCTGTTTAATGGCTGAAATGGCTTGTATCTAAAGTGTAATGATGGGTTTGCTCAATTTTTTTCTGCCCACGTGGAGTAAAGATAGACTTTCAAAATCATCCCTTTGAAAAGAGCTCATTTAAATCTCTTAAACTTCCCGCCTAAGAAATCAACCAATCAAAAGTGATTTTTATGCCGGATGTAGATAGGATGTGACTATTTTAATTTGAATTGAGCGTAGATTCAAGGTTGTCACGTTGTTAATATTTTGCATAGTTTTTCTATAAATGATGTAAACTTTATTTTATGTTTATTTAGTTTCCCTCTTTTTGTAGACTATAAATGTTATATTGCACAGCTATTCCATTTTTTGCATTGTTATGTAATTAGCAGTTTAGTCTGAGAATGCTTCATAGTTACTTTTCACGATTTTACTCGTCATTCGGCAACACTCGTCTTTAACAGCATGTCACTAGTGTCATGGATACATAACCTTCCCTGGTGTCACGACTGTCTCGGTATTTCATTTAATCAAGATAGATCATGAAATGATGTAAACAAACATCTGTCAATATCAATACGAAGCGGAGGTTATGTCTGTAGATGGAGAAAAGGAGGTCAGACGACAAGGTACAGTCACATTCTAAGGATAGCTCCACGAAAGACTTATTACGTCACGCTTAGATTTATTGCGTCACAGCTTTGGCGAGAAATTTTATGTTTGAACTTTGCAGGTGCTTTTAAGCCACTTCGCGTTCACAGTAAAAAGTAAAAATGTTAGTTACGTGGTTTTTGGGGACGTAACATCAATATTCCGTCATAAATTTTTTTTCGGAAAATACCCCATTCTGGGAGCGTTGAACTATACCATTTCCAGCAGTAGTTTCAAAGCGTCAATTGTAAATTCAAACTGTCAGGTACAAAAGCAGTGAACCAACAGAAACAACTACTCCGAGGGCATTAAATTACACTATTAGCTCGAGTGCTTCCTTTGGGGAAACATGAAGAAAATGATTTTCACTTTACCCAAAGTGCACAGGATATCTCCTGACCTCAGTTTGGGTAAGGTGGAAATCACTGGCTTCTGTCAGGTATAAATTACTCCTGACAGTTTCAATTTACCATTGATGCTTTAGAAATGTAATTTGATTATTTTGAAACTACTGCTGGAAATTGTATAGTAAACATTGTCGTTGTGATTGGTAACTCTTGGTAGAAATAGGTTTGTAGAGTCCTCAATGGATCTCTCACAGTATGTTATGTAGCACCCCGTGTAGCACCATCCTGAGTACTGCCATTTCGGAAAATATCACCTATACATTTCTGGAAGCAGAAAGTCTGCAAGGTTAACCACATTTCGTTGGAATGTTACAGTTAGGGCTTATCCATTTTCAGCCTGGAATAAGTATGGATCAATAATCCTAAAGCCACAAATTCTACTTCAGGAGAGGCAAGTGAAAGTAACGATTAACTACCGAGTTCAACGCTGCTTACGTGAATCAATTAAAAAATGCCCGGATGTGTAGAAAAATTTTAATAATTCATGACTTTTGCACAACGATAATGCGGCTCACACTTCATTGCTTGTACGGGAATTTTTGATCATAAATAATGCCTTCTGAAAGGATATGGAAGGCGCGCCTAGGCGTCCAGTAATGTCACCCCCTATAGGGGTTGAAAAAAATGTGGTGAAACATAATAAAAACTGATAACATTGATACATATCATAGCTGGACCTCCCAAACGCATTTATAAAAAATGTCATCAGTTTTAAGCAATATTAACAATTTTTTAACGATGTCTAACGAAAATGATGTGAGAAATCGAACTTCAAGCTCAAATTTCTCATAAACCACCCAGCACAAACGGATAACATTAGTTTGTAGGTGTACTAAAATGGTACCGCATGTTCATGCGGCTATTTAACGGTTTTTTTTTTTCATTTTTTAACACCCCCCTCTATATCCGATCCCTCCCAATTTTGACAAGAAGATTCCAAACTGCCTCTAGAACCCAAATACCAAGCGTCATCGTGTTTCTTTCTCGACACTAAAATTACGCGTCATTGCTCTGAATATTACCATTTTTCATGGTCTTGGCCGCATATCGCGCTCTCAATCAAGAAGCGACCAGAAAATGCCGGAAAAAGATCCGACTGCCAACAGGATTTGAACCCGCGCCCTCCGGAATTCTAGCCCGACGCTCTGCCAGCTGAGCCATGGCGGTCATGCCAACCCAGTCTGCAAAGCGACGACGCGACGCCAAGATAAAAACTGGTAATAAATTTCACTCCCACGCAGAGGTTTTCTATGCTGGCTCGATCTAGAGAGATGTGGAGTCGAACGTGGTCGGAGTTTCTTACTGACCCAACAGATTTCTTTCGATGACACAAACACGAGCCGCTCTGTACTACCAGTATATGGCGGCAGTGAAAGCGTCAGTTAGCGTGATGATCCGACGCATCTGGTCGAGATTCTTTTTTATTTATTTGTAACGTAAATTAGAAATATTGCCACCGAAGGATATACCTTGTATTTTTTTTATGGTCAGCCTCCCGCAAAGGCTAAAAGCCTATGGCGCTGTAGAAGCGGTGCGAGAGGATAAGTGGTGTCGGTGCACATTAAATTTGAAACGCTGCAGGTTGTATTCGGCGGGAAGCAAATTCCCCGGCAGCTCGTTCCACAGCGTCGAAGTTCTCTAAAAGAAGGAATGCTGGAGGAGACTGGTTCGGGGTGTAAGGACCTCGACCTGGTAAGGATGAGCTCGCAGAGCCTCTCTAGTGTTCCTCGTTCGGACGGCCTTTGCTGTCCTGGGAGAGCTCACTCGAACATCTTCCGTGATAAAATCTGTAGAACAGGGACAGGTTAGCCACCGTTCTTGGATGTTCCAGGCTATAGAGGTCCTTTGTGAGGTTAGGCGTATCGATTAGTCTAATTGCCCTCTTCTGGATAGTGTCCAGAAGCTTTAGAGAGTGCTTCGGAGCGCATCCCCACACATGGGAGCAATACTCCAGCGATGGTCGGATCTGTGCCTGAGCAGCAGTAGTTGCTCTGGTGTGTACAGCTTCCTACAGCGGAACAAAACTCCAAGTTTCTGGGATGCCGTTTTAGCAATGCTGACGTCGTGGTCGTGCCAGGACATATTGTTGTTGATCTTGATCCCCAAAAGCTTGACGGAAGGTGACTCGTCTATGGGGTGACCCTCCATTTCCACTGTTGGAAAGCCAACGTGATACTTCTATGTAAGTGTTGTTGCCTGAGTTTTCTGTGCGTTGAACTGTACTTTATTTACTAATCCCCACTTGACAATTGCTTTGATATCTGCGTTGATCTGTGAGGCATGCTGCTGTCGCCGACGTACCGTCTCCTGGGATGAATGGATGATGAATGTACTGTCGTCTGCGAAGCTGTAGATTGGATTGGATGTTATTTCCAGCAGCTCGTTGATGTACAGCAGGAACACTGTAGGGGATAGAACAGATCCCTGAGGAACACCGGCGTTTATTGAAAATACGTCTGACGAACAGCCTTCGACTACAACAAACAGAGATCGGTCGTTCAAAAAGCTATTCAGCCACTGGCGCAGGCCAGGTGACAATCCATCAGCAGCAAGCTTGACTAGAAGTCCCTCATGCCACACTCTGTCGAAGGCTTTCGATAATATGTCAAGTGCAACAACACGGGATTCGCCATGGTTTTCAATTGCTCTGTTTCACAAGTGAGTGACATAGGCCAGGAGGTCACCCGTAGACCTGTGCTTACGGAAGCCATACTGGCGATCATTTATGATGCTATTATTGTCCAGGTATTTCAGGATCTGTGTGTTAATAACAGTCTCCATAACCTTAGACATGATGCTAGCCACAGGTCTATAGTTAGTGGGATCGGTTTTTTGCCTTTCTTAGGGATGGGTTGTACGCAGCCAATCTTCCAGGAAGCGGGAAACACGCCTCTCCGACATGATAGTTTGAAGAGCTTGCAAAGAATAGGTGCAAGCTCAGGGGCACAGCGTTTAAGGACAATGGCTGGAATTTGGTCAGGACCAGTAGCTTTCTTTGTGTTGAGTTTTTGGAGGATGCTTTTTACATCTCGATTGAAATTTGACCTCTGCCGTTCTCGAGTTTATGTTTAAGGTGGTAGTCGGAGTACTTCCTTGGAAGTCTACAGTAGAATTGGCTGCGAAAAGCCTCCCTAAGATGTCTGCTTTTTCTTTAGGAGCAGAAACGATGGACTTGTCCTCTCTGGTCAAGGGTGGTATTGAGGATTAGGAAAAGTTCTGACTAACAGCCTTAGCTACACACTAGAATGTTCTGGACGAACTAGGACTTGAGAGGAGCTTATTCTTAATTTTTTGGTTGTGTTCCTCCTTGCTGTTGTCAATCACGCGTTTACAGTGGTTTCTGGCGTCAATAAAACTGCGGTGGTTCTCGGCATTTGCATGAGGGTATTGCCATAATTGTGACTAACTACATGCACGTTACATTAATTTGGCATAACCTATACTCCAACCATACTCCCACTATTCCTTTTTTGTTACTGAAGCTGCAGATTGTGAGCATTTGGTCCGGTCATCCTCCATTCTTCTTTCATGTGTAACAAGGCTCCAGCAGCTGATAATAGGTGTACTTTTCCAATATGCATAGACTACTTGACCCACACACTCTAAAATTTGACTTCTCATTTAACGACATGTTATGGAGTTGGCATGACTGGCAGAGCGTCTGACTAGAATTCAGGGGGTCGCGGGTTCACATCCCGCTGGCAGTAGGCTCTCATTTCCGGCATTTTCGTATAGCATATTGTCAAAGATCGTGTCTGAGAGATGCTTCCAGGATTCGAAAAAGCGCTGCCACAAGTTCATAATATCTATTTTTTAGGCAACAATATTTTCTGAACACACCTCGTATTTCTGCTCTATATCACACGAGAAAATCATAGTCACTTACTTGTTGGTCGGATTCCTGAGTATATTCAACCTACACGTCGGGCAAGTCTGCTGCCTCTGGAACCAGCTGCGCAGACAAGACGTATGGAATATGTGGTTGCAGGGTAGCTTCTTGGAGGCGGTCAGCATCTCCTCTCTGCAGATAATGCAAACATTGTCTGCCGCCGCTAGTTCTTCGGGGGTGGCGTCCGGATAGAGGGTGTTCATGTTGTGGATGGCCCTACGGGAGAGAATCACGTCGCTGAAGGCCTTCTTGAAGTTTCTGATCGTATAGTACATCGGCCTGAACGCAAACAGCGGCAAAGTGTAGATGCGCACCATTATCGCCACGAATGCGACGTACAGGATCACCTAAAGTAGGAAAAAAAAGAATGTTTTTAACAGGTAAACGACTAAAAGAAAGTCCTGGATTTGTCAATACGCTGTATAGGCCGCGGTCTAGGGGCTGCAACGTCCTAGGGTGACAGATTTTAGAGGACGCTCACTCGATTTCAGAGGATAAAGAACAAACAAGTTCACTGGTTTTTTCACGTCACGACCTGAACCCGAAAGAGTTGACGACATTGTTTGTCTCATAAGCATTGTTCTTACCAGAATACAAATTGGAGTCAACTATAATTATGATATTACTGTAGTACTCTGATTATCTGAATATGCTCTACTGAGTAGATTGAGATAATCCAGTAAACTATACAATTTATCAACAAAAACTGCATGTTTGCTAGAGGTAGACGATCTATATACAGAAACAAGTACAATGTCTGCATTTTTGATAAAAATCCCGCAGAAATGCGCATGGAATAACAAGCAAAACTGACTCAAATCAAGTTTTATAACAGGCATAATATTTTTGTATAAACATTGCAACTCGCTCATATCTATTTTTTAGCCTGCAACAGGATACCGCAATCTTATAATCCCTAAAATATATGACAGTTAGCTCTCATCAAGCCAATGTTCTGATAGATAAATAGGTAAGGTAAGTAAGGATACCTCCTCATTTTGTTTGCCAACCTCTGACAGTTCATGTGAAAAATGAAGAAAAAAAAAGAATCACTCAATTCCATGTTACACCACAACACTACCACTATTGACTCTTTTTCGATTTGGAGGAAAAAAACCGATAATAAACAAGCAATTTAATTTGGAAGCCCTACTTGTTCACATATTTTGCACTGCACCTAGTGTCATACATACAAGGCTAGGGAACCTTAAGATAAAATGCAAAACTACCTTTCTTAGTGATTCAAACCTATAATTTTGAAAATATAAGATTTTTTGATCCTTTGTAGTTTGCACACTAATCCCCATGGCCTTATGGGTAAAATACTATTGTTTTAGTTAATTTCAATAGAAAATATTTTCCACTTGGTTAGCGAAGTGCTGTTTTCAGAACTTATTGGTTATACAAAAAGTGATAAAAATTTGAAACCCTAATAATTTCCAATATATTTTTCCAATTCTGGAAAATGTGGTTTAAATTGATAAAAGACGAAATCAAAGCTTTTGCTGATTTTTTACGCTGTATTGTAAGGAGAATATGTGTCAATATAGCAGCAATTATGCCCTATTGGGCTTATTGTACATCGTCCCTAGGACTCCCCACAGCTTAATAACTATACCAACTGCAACCTAGTGAGATGGAGAATCGATTCTCGCTTGGTCAGACAGCTGGGCAATCTCACAACAGGTGCTCAACTGTCTCATCTTCCTGACATCTATCCCCTGACAGTTCCCAGTAATAGCACCAGTCACAATGTGGAGATGTAGCCTGGGCATTACAGTAGCTAAGCAGTTTTTCAGCAGTTCAGCAGCCATAAGTATAAGTATCTTTCCACAGGGCCTTAAAAGTTTTGTGGTTGCAGTCTCTTTAACAGTGTTGTCAGAACTCTGTAGGACAAGACACAAAGAGGTTCGGGCACCTAGATTTTGTTCTGTACAGCCCTTCTTGCCAACCAGTCTGCTGACATATTGCCTTTGTACAATGAGTATCGTTTTACGCAGCTAACCATTATTTTGTTGCTGGTAGATGGATTCACAAGTGTCCTGATGACAATCAAATTCTGTGCTATCGTTTGCTCAATGCACTTGTCAGCCAGTAGTGGTTATATGCCAGCTGTGCAGATTTTGATATTTTTGCTGCTGATGTTCCTTTGGAGGCTTTCTTTAGATACTATTGTTATGCTAGCCAGTTCAAACTAAATTTTACTGGCACCTGATGTTTATATAGAGACTTTTGGAGTATACTTTGCAGCCACTAATTTCCTTGGATCCATCTGTGAAGATGTGTTAACATGACCTGACTTTTGGTGGTTGTACAATGGCATGGTACCAGCCAGTCTGCTCATCCTATACTAGGTTGTATGCCAACTGACTTGAAGCATACCATGTTTGCTAGATTCATTTCTTCCAGGTATGTTTCTAGTCATGGGAAATTATGGATCACCTCCATTGCATTTGATGATGTTATTTGAATGATACCAATTATACTGAGGCATGGTGCCCATTGTATCTGACTTAGTGGCAGCTTTGTTTGAAGTAACTTAGTCTGGCATCTAAGGTTACTCCTAGATATTTAACATCTGAAGCAAACACCAGACTGACATTTGGAAGGTTTTGCAGACTGATATTCACCATTTTCCATTTCTTCATGAATAGAACCAGCTCTATGTTCCATTTTTCTATATATGTAAGGCATGTTGCATTGGTATGCAAATTATGCTTTTGAATTTACTGTCAAGCAGTACTACATAGTATGCATCTGCCAAGGCATGTGCTATTGCATAGAAAGCTTCTGCTGATATTTTTCAGGTTAACATATTCTATGGAAAATAGAACAAAATCTAACCATAGAATGTGTAACTTGAAAGACGGTTGGAAATTACTGAGTACTGCTACAAATGTACACAAACTTATAAGCTAACAACAATGATCAAGTATAAGTTAAAGCAGTGATCAGTAGATAAAATGCAATGAAAATGTTACACATTTAAAAAAATGTCCATAATTTAAGCAAATTGTAGCAAAGTATCATCAGCATTGAAGGCAAAATTCTCAAACCAATATCTGAGTCACTCAACTTCCATAAGAAATAAATGGATATATGATATTTAATAATCAATTAATCAATATCAACACTTAGATAAACGATAAACACTCTAGATTATTCTAGATTCTATTTATAAAAACTTATTTTAGATGTTTATCAAATATAAACAGCATTAGGAATATGTAATAATTCAAGCAATTATAACAAGTATCATCAGCACTGAAGGCAAAATTCTGAAACCAATATCTGAGTCGGTTAACTTCCATAATAAATAAATGGATATAATATATTAATAATCAATCAATCAATATCATCACTTAGATAAATAATAAACACTCCAGATTATTCTAGATTCTCTAGATTATCAAAAGAGTATTAAGAATATGTATTAAAAACTAATTTAAATAATGATTAACATTAACTAGCTATATATATGATTATAGAACACCCTATATATTAATCATATATTGTGATTAGTTACTCCATTTATCATATTCATTAAATAAATCATTCGATAGTTGTGCTAGTAGATGTATTGTAAGGCTTGTTCTTAGTAATAAAAATTTGCCAAAATTCTCTATAACTCTTTATCATGAATTTCTATTGAGACTTGTAAACACACCTACCAAATAGATGTTTACTTTTCATGCATATCTATCTATATATAATTTATAATTAGCTTCCTTTGTATCTAGGACATAATATACTAGGGTGATAAAGTGTGCAACTCTATTATTAAACCTTTACAAGCCCAAATACAACTATAAAGAGTTTCAAAAAATACCTACAAATTACAAAAGCTACTTACCTTGATGAGGCCCATAACCAGCTCAGTATATAATAAGAAAACAGCCTTATTATCCCATGGGGTCTCACTGTTCAGATCCACTGAATGCAGAGCATATTTGATAATTATATTGATGACAACTGTGAGTAGCACTGCATATTCAAAGCCAAATACTAACTGTACTGAAGCACCTTTAGCTACAGTGGACAGATAAGCATGTTGGACAAAATGAAGATCCAATGCACCTAGCAGCAAGAGCAGACTGAGGACTCTAGTATGGAACAGCCAGCTTATCACAGGACTACGCTCCATCTTGAACAAGCAAAATATTTATGTAAAATCTAGACAAAAAAGGCTTTCTATAAATGTTTAGAAACATTTGACTGTTTGATCAAGTGAAGTAGATTTTATGTATCTGTTATATATAAATTTGAGTCAACTCTTATAATGTAAGAAAGGAGGAAATTTAGACTCAAGTTTGATAGTACAAGTAATATAATATAGAGGCAAATCCAGGAATTTTTTTTGTGGAGTAACATCAGTCATCACTTACTTTGTGATACTTAAAATATGATTCACATGACGAATGCTGAGCCAACCATAGACGGTGACATATTTAATTCTAAAACTCAGATACATATCTTTTTTGTATGTTTATGTTTCCAAAAAAAAGGTTAGTTGATAAAGTTTTTATATAGAACCCAAACTTTTTCAGGGGTCCCTCCCCCCCTATGGGTGCGCCACAGATAGAATATGTATATATATAGAATGGAATGTATATAATGGAACAAATATATTATGAAATTAACTTACATAGTCAACCCTGTCTTCTGCCAGCCAATGGAACGATTTCAAGAATAATAGCAGGGTAAATAGTGCAACAAACTTTGGATTGAAGTCATCTCTAAAGACTGTAAATGCTAAACATGTCTCTGTTATGGCATACCATGACCGTTCCATCAAATGCTGCAACAAATACTCATTATTACATTTAAATTTAATAGACCGATAGTGACAAGAAAAACTTTAAAATTATTCACCTCAAACTCAGTTGTACGTAGCTGGCCAAAGAATATTTTCCTCATTATTTTTCCGCATATCCAGACGCATATAAAAGCTTGTATGTAGATTACCTATAAAAAATAAATCTCCTGAATAAGTATCTTGAGCAAATTGACATAATTTTGCTTACTGCCATGCTAGGGTTGGATTTTGTAATGTACACAACAGATGGATAAAACTGTTTCTTCTGATAAAACGCATTCGCAATCACTATTAAAGTGAGTATCACACTCAGAAGCGATATACTCAATGTCCTCATGTTTACGAGATGCCTTAAGGCAGCAGTATTGCACCTGTACTTTAATTATGCCAGTTCAAATTTTGCTAAAATTCTTAAATATTGTCGTAGAAAAACGTCAACCAACGAAAAAACAACACACGGCCAATCCGAATTACGTCAATGTCAAAGGGAAAAGACACGTACACTGACAGCTGTTTTTGACAAATGTACTTGAAACATAGAATCGGACTTCACGACATGAGACTAGCGATCGAAATTCTCTCATTTCAAGTGTTTCGAATCATTCGGATCATTTGCCTATGCTTCGAATCACTGATTTGAATCATAATAATAATAATAATACTTCCAAGTGCAAATAGTGAATTACCGGCGGCTAAGTAAGTGTTATCTGCAAATAATTTGTTCTAATTTATCAAAAACGAGGTAGTACATTATACTGAGTAGATGGAGAGTTTGAAACCTTATTGGTTGAGAAATAGTATCTAATGGAAAATGTATTCATGGTCACCTGAAGATGAATGTACTTAGCATAAAATGAAACAAAACCTAAGAACAACAGAATTTAACAAATATAATCTCTATAAACTATACTTAATAGTAAAGATATGAATAAAATTCAAAAATTCTTCTTAGATAATCGGATGTGTAATAAAATCGATGATTCGAATCATGGCCGACTCTAGTGTAGAGTCGGCCATGTTCGAATCATTCATGAATCAATTGATCGAGTCTAGTACTTTTCTTTCTTTGTTTTTAGTACTATTATTTTACCCCAAGTGCACATCTTTTCCTTTTACCTCTGTTCACGGCCGCCTCTACTCACTAGGCCGGAGCATTGAAATATGGCAACACTGAATATCGGGCCGAGCTTTTATTTGTTGTTAAGTCATTAGTGTAATCTTCCAGAGCAAAAAAGGAGATTGGAAGGTGATTTTTAATGTGTTTCTAATTAATTACCTGCACAAACGAAAGTATAAAGATAACAAGATGCCTGCAAAGTGTGTAGTACCAGGTTGCCCTAGCAATTGTGCTTCGACCAAACATAACCGTCCAGAGTAAACAAGAAGAATGGAAGGTGATTTTTAATGTGTTTCTAATCATTTACCTGCACAAACGAAACTATAAAGATAAAAAGATGCCTGCAAAGTGTGTAGTACCAGGTTGCACTAGCAATTGTGCTTCCAATAAAGGACATAAACAGAAGTGGGTGAAAGGTATTCCTCGGAAGGGCTGGTTATATTTATAAGAATAAAGACAATAATTTACAAACATTTCAAAGGATAAGACCTATTTTAAAGCACAATGTGGTATCTACGATGTTTTCTGGACCTCCCAAATATCACAGAAAAATACAGTTAATAGAACTCATCCAGGCATGCATCTGGGCATATCTACGAAAAGATTTGATAGTGAAAGCATAGGCGTAGTTAGGTGGGGGCTCGGGGGGCTTAGCCCCCCCAAGAATGAAATTAGCCCCCCAAAAATCCAAAGTTAAGTTTATTGTATCTGGGGCGGGGACTTGAGCCCCCCTAGATCCAGGGACTTAAGCCCCCCAGATTCAGGGACCTAACTACGCCTATGAGTGAAAGGGAATCAAGACCAGCAAGAATGGCTTCACAGTGACCTAATAGTTAATTTTTCTAGCTCAAGTGACAATTTACAAAGTCAATTGAGTGTTCATTTAAGTGGAAGTGGCAGCAGGAAACAGGTTGCGTTTATTACTGTTATTTTGTAGTGTTTGACTACGATGAACCAGACATCAAATGTAAGTGGTATTAGTAGTAGTAGTTCTAAAAAGTATTTTTCTTAATTTATTAACCGAGATGAACTCTAATACATATAAAATGTAATAATTATTTTGAAACTATAGGCCCGCTATTTGACAGCCACATCTAAGGCTCCGGCCTAGTGTAGAGTCGGCCATGCTTTGTTCTGTCATCTCCATCCTCCATCTGTCTCTGTACTCTCTGTCTTGTTGATTGTCACATGTGAAATATTTGTAGGTTATGTTTTCTCATTTTATTTGAAAAAAGTTAAGATTAAAAGATTACTTTATTAATTAGTTAATTCACCTTTTCATGCATTTATTGAGTATTTAGAAATCCAAAATGCAACACGACGACGTAAGTAAGAATCTAAAGCATATTTGAGTAGCTCTTCTAACTCTTTTTTGTAGGTGGTCTGGAGTGTAATTAATAAGTCGTTTTGTTCCTACAAAACACTGTAAGTGACAATTATTCATGAAAATTTGCTACGCTACAAGGTTTCACTCATCAAATCATTTTTCAGCACAAAGACTCAAAAGTTTTGTAGGAATGAATATAACTTAACTGGTCTTTGTAACAGAAGTTCATGCCCTCTAGCCAATAGTCGATATGCAACTGTGCGCGAGGAAAATGGAATCATTTACTTGTATATGAAAACTGCAGAAAGGTGAAAACAAGAGTTTATCAAATGCTATATCATTATTTCAGCAATGTTTTTTATTTGTAGATCTGCTTTCCCAAAGAAGACATGGGAAAAAGTCAAACTTTCAAGAAATTTCGAGAAGGCAATTCATCAAATTAACGAAAACTTACTATACTGGCCTGGTTTCATTAAATCAAAATGCAAGCAACGTTTCTTAAAAATTACACAATACCTTATAAGGATGAGAAAACTGAAACTACGGAGGCAGTAAGTATTAGCTATAATACTGTAACTTGTAAGCTTATACTTTTCATTTGAGTAATTTGAATATAAATAAAATATATGTATGTTCAAGATCTATTTTCCATAAATATGAGGAATTCATTGTATTAAATTACAAGTACTGGCATTGATTAACTTATTCACGTGAATAAGTTAATCAATGGTACTGGAGAGTATTTTTGAAAGAAAACTGAATTACTATTAAATTTCCAATTAGATAAAAATTTTGTCTTACCTCACCCTTTATATTTATTTTACAGAAAGCTGTTAGTTCCAATACAAAGTAAAGTAGAAAGAAGAGAGAGGAGAAGGGAAGAAAAAGCATTGGTTGCTGCTAAAATTGAGAAAGGTGTTGAAAAAACCTTACTCGATAGGCTCAAGAAAGGAGTGGTAAGTACACATTGACCTATGTATTTTAAATTAAAATTTAACTTACACAAATGTTTTCAGTTATTATTCACATGACAATAAATTTATAAATGTTTAGTCTTGTTTAACTTATAGAAAAAAGTCTGCTTAACAGCTTAGAACATGATGTTGTTCTTTGTGACAGTGTTAGTCAAAGAATCAATTGTAGTCAACTTCTATTTCTGTGCTCAGGCACATATCCAGGATTTGGTTTTCGGGGGTCTAGCTTAGGACTTGCTACCTTTTCAAACCACAGATATCAGGGTTAATGTAAGGGAAAGCATGCTTTATAGTGGGTCAAATAGTCTCCCTTTGGAAGTAGTTTGGTATTCAAGAAAAAAAATAGAACTGTACCAACATATGTAGCCATAGTTTGCCCAATTTGCTTTCCCTTTGCAATTTCAAAATTAACAATTGATGCCAGGGAATTACCAAATATAGTATGTTATGGCACATGGTAGTTGATATTTATCATATCTAATATAATAGAATTGGATTTTGTAAACAATGTCTGAGCTAATCATTTTACTTGCCCAAATATATTTGAATTAATACATGATTTTCCAAAGTATGCATTTGATTTGTATATTTTTAGTACCAAGACTTGTACAACATTAATGAAAAAGCATTCAATGATGCCCTAGATGAAAATGAAATTGAATCTGAAGAGGAGCCTGAATTGGAATATGAACTAGAAACAGAGCATGATGGACCAGAATTTGTAGCTGCTGATTCTGATGATAGTGATGATGTGAGTCTTTATCAAGGTCTTTATGTCAGATCAGCATCAACAAAAAATACTTAGAGAATTACTTAAAAAAGATTTGTTTAATATATAAGGTGTTAGCTAGAATACAAACTACTGGTAGATCTCCAAAAACATGATATTTAAGAGATTTCCATTTAATGGACAAGTGTTAGGGAGAACACAAAAGTAATTTTGTTTCTGCATATGTCAGTATGTATTTGTCATTTGTAACCTGATTGTTACTGATCAACTAAATACAATAAGCAAACATCTGAAACTACACTATAATGCAATAGTTGCTATCAAAAACGTATTTTGATAAAAATTGGTTCTTATTGATTCAACATTGAATACTTGCACAGCAGATGGCAAAAGGTCAGGAAGGTGATTCCTTCATCAATGAAACCATTTAATTTCAAATTATACAAAAATTAGTTTTCATTTTATGTGGTATTTTGAAACAGTGTCATATGAAAGATTAGTATTAGCCCAGCATTATTAGGTGATAGGTACACTAAGATACAGTTGCAAGTATGTAACCTATTTTGCCCCCCATAGATTTGCTATTTCATCATAATTACGTTTTCTCCTATTATATTGTTTTTTTATTACAGGATAGTGTAAGTGGTCAACCAGAAGAGGTAGACATAGATAGCAGTTTTGAGTCATCCGATAATTCTGATATAGAGGTATGTATTGATTTGGTTTTAAGAACATATTTATATCCTTTACCAGGTTGAACACAAAACATATGTCTCCTACCTCCCACCTTGGACTGAAGGATTTTTTTGAATATGCCCTTGTGGCTGGGTGCAAAACACACAGTGAGTTGGCCGATTTTGGCTAATCCTAATTTCATTGGTTTTCCCCTCAAAATATGGGCTACCTGCATAAAGTGGCAATATTGCCAGTTGTTTTACAATTGACTCTTTGACCATAGTCATTTTTCAAGGAGAGAGCAGGCAAGTAAAGTAGGTTGATCATAGCTGTTAATGGACATCATTTTCCTATTTCTTATTGCTAGGCATGCCCAAAATAACGATAGCCACGAAATTCGTTACTTCTGGTAATCCAAAAATGCCACAATGTCTCAAAATAAAAAAACTCTGAAAAGCTAGAGTTGATTTGCAATTAGCAAATCACTCTTAGGAGTTTTAAAATAAATTGACCTCACTGGGATGTTGTTTTAATTCCAATCAGATAGACAGAGGGTTGTTAATACTGATTTTTTTTTTAAGTAAATGTTTAAGTATTTTCAATTGTACACTCATTGCAATCAATACCTTCATCCTGGTGCCCAACTGAGATGTACAGTGTTGCGTAAAGCTAGTGAGGTGAGAATGTTGAAACAGTCCAATACCAGTTTTGATGTAGTCTCCTTGGAGTCCAAGACCTATTAATTGGCCTGATAATCAGAATAGCCCTTAGTTTCTATAATAAATATGGTCTTGAGCACAGACTAACCATATGATAATTTCAGGTGACATATTTTTGCAGCTCTGTAGGTCAGAGGACACCTCCCCTACAGAATATGGTGTACTTTTCATTCCTGAATGCCAAAGATTGGCGATTTTCATGCCAAAACTTGGCTACAAATATTCTGATAATCTGGCAACATGCTATACTCACTTCACCAAAACTACTTTCTTACTGTGCTTGGCAGTGAATGTAGGATGTATGAGGAGTTCAGTGTCTATTTGTAACCCATATACCTTCCCCTCTTGGTTGCATTGGAGATTTTGCACTGCAGATCCAACCTTGCCAATCATGTGTACACAAAACATATTCTGATTCTGAATTAACACATGCTTATACATTTTTCATGATATGTGAAAAATTTGACAAAACCAAACCAGATTGGCTACAAAAACGTAAAAAGACAAACAAGAATAGCATTCAACCCATCTTTCAAATCAGAGTTTATTTCAGGACACAGCAGTTCCCAGCACATCCAAAAAGGGAAAGAAAACACCAAGCAAGAAAACGTCAAAGAAAGACGGAAAATCAGATAGAAAATCGAAGCCTAGGGTTGAAATTGAGTATGAAATGGAAACAGAAAGTCCGTCATATAGCAGAATGTCAAGGAGTCTGTCACATGTATAGCAGGTGTAAAAATAAACATGATTTTTTTAAAAAACTTTTAATCTTGATGATTTTTATAATATAAACACACACAGACACACTCAACACGTTTTTTATAAAAACCACTACAATATAAATATTACATAGATAATTTGGCATAAGAGTGACTTGCTTTAAAAAGAACTATACAATAAATCGAGACCATACAAAAATTATATACGTATAAAATATATGAATCACTAAATAAAGTTTAAAACATTGATGCAAATAAAATCATCAAAAATTTTATAAACATAAAGCATGGGAAGTGCATTAGATGTGACTTATAAATTATGAGGAGGCAACTTTTCCATGTTGCGAGCAGTAACATTTAAAAATACATGAGCCATTCAATAAAACAGGAATTCTAATCAAAGTAGAATAATTGACCACATTCACTGTGTAGTACAAAAATAATATATCCAAAGCATCTGAGCTTCATTCTTAATTGCTGTGTTTATATTTATTATTCATTTTGTTACTTTTTTCATATAATAATAATATGATACAGAATGCAAAACACACCTAAAATAGCTTGAAAAAATAATATAAATTTCCTACTTCAATAAATAACTCATGTATAAACAGTAAAAATTAATTATATATAAATAAATAATGTGATAGTAAAACAACGAGGACTTAAGTATAGTCTAGTACTAATGTTATTTCCTTTTAAAAACTACTCAACAAAAAGTATGAAATTATAATTAAAACAGTAACAGCAGTTCAATTATGGTATTTCACATGCAACTGCAAGCCTTAATTAAAGCTCAATAAAAACGCAAATTGAAGCCCCAACAATTTTAATAGTTAAAACTAGGATTGATCAGTTTTCTTGAACTGAAAAACCTTTTTTTAAACAAAGTAATCTAAAGGAAACACAATAACTGCTTGATGATAAATAAACAAAAAAAATACATTAAAGTTTAATTTTGTCACGATGATTTAGTATTAAATATTATTTTTTTCCAAGTGCAGAGCCATGCTGATTAAGTTATTGGGTACTAGAGATGTTTGCCAGGTACATATCTCGACCACAGAATGTTTTTTGTCACCTTTCCAGTTGATGCAAACATTTTATTCAAAATTCATTTTAAATGATCTAGCTTCTACTAATTTCTTACAAATTGAAATACTTAAATCCGAAGAACGTTATAGGGCAGGTACCATATCAACCTACCCTAGTAGTCAAGCAGTTTGGAGAGATCAAATATAATAATAGTTGTAGTTTTTTTCATGATTTATGTTTATCGTTTCTGATTTAGGTGCCTTGTGGTATCTTCTGATTCTATTTTTGGATATAGGTGCTTCCTTGGTTCACCTTAATTTGGATAAGGAGCAAACCATTGAAATGAAAAACAGTTCAAACAGTGACATGTTAAATACCATATTTGCAATTTTATAAACAACAATCATTTCGTTTAGAAACTTATCTTCGTTTCAACGCCTTCTCCGTTCCCGCTACTGCTTACCACAGTATTTTTGGGATTGAATTTGTCGAAGGATTCCAAATTCTTCTTGGGCCGCCTCTCTCGTCTTCCTTCGTTGCTGATGTTCGTGCTTTGAGTGGTATTTCCTATACTGGACGATCTGACAACACACATAAACACATATTTCTTTTATAAAATACCTAAATACTGATCGTCTTTCTCAGCACATAATCTATAAGGGAGAAAAGAAAAGAAAACGTTGATTTGGTGACTGTTTCATAAATAATGAACCTATTGTAGTGCAAGTGTTATATACAGCAAATCAAATATGTGCAGTGGAAATAAAATGTGGTTTTAATTAGAGAAAATAAAAATTGAATTGCAAATTATGTTTTATGGACAAAAGTTTCACTTCATAGTAGGAATTTATAAAAAAGGCAGTGCAACATCCTCGGATATTATTAGGAAGTTCGTAATAAAAAAATAACTGGCGCTTTAAAATTTCTGTTATATACCTACAGGATGATTGTTAAACATACGACAAAAATTTAAAGAAATATTAATTACCAGAACCATTCTGGGCATAGTTTCTCCTCTATGAATTTTTGAAGACTCGCCTTGTTTCGACAATAAAACACGTAGAAAATATTCGAGTCTTTGTTGTCTTTTAACAATTTTCTAATTAGTGAGAACGCCTGTTTTTACCCAATAACTGCATTAAGTTTGGCTATTCGTCGTGTATTTTTTATTTAGAACAGTTAAACTTTTGTTAGTGAAGTCCTCATGAGTCCAAGGACTTGCTGATGGCAATTCATTACAAGCTAGGCGATTGTACATTGGACGATTTCATGTCAGAAAAACCTTCCAAAATATTCATAAAAAAGGCAGATTAACAATTGACATTGAGTCGTTGCTTTGTAAGCGGAATGTTGATAAAAACTAACAAAGTGGGTTTTTAAAAAATGTCAAGGACAAAATATGCAGAGTGGTTCAAAGAGAATTCTCTTAAATTTTTATATGTCCGAAAACAAATTATACCTACTACTTTGTGCAGAATATAATACACCGACAAATTTCATCAAAAGTAAATATAAACAGTTGCTGATAATTATCAGGGGGCAGATTGGGGGGGGGGGGTGGTTTTGATGTTGATAAAATACAAGAAACCTCAATTTTTGTGATCGATAGCATCCAAAAGTAATAGCAAAGTTGGTCATTTTAACTTTAAGTTTGCAGGATATTTAAAGTGTAAAATTCCAGAGGTTCTCACAGAAATTCAGATTGGGGTAGCCTGGTCAAAGCCAACGAATTAGACTAGGTTTAAGCCTCTTCTTCTAGAATTATTACTCTGAGGTCTAAGCTGTAGGCTGTATACGATCGATTTTATTTTGCAAATACGACATGTCGCGGAAAAATGGATGTTTCGATATTTTACAGACATTCTAATCAACATATTTGAATTTTTTTGAAGAATTTTTGCCTTGTAATGATTGACATCAAAAATTTTTGTCAGGGTTGGCATCCTTTTGTCACAAACATAAAATTCCATTCCAGTCGAGAATATTTGTACAAAAAATGTATAACAGCATTGCAAACGTCTCTTTATAGAGCTGCTGTTGAGGTGTTTCTAGGATATGGTCACCAGCCACATGCTAAAAAAATGCTGATCTATACACATATCAGCTATTTAATTACCTTTCTCACACTAAAGTGATTCCTTTAGTTGCTATAATTTTAATATAAACCAAACTAATAAGATTTATGAAATATAAAGTTATCTCTTTCAAGTTGTTGCAGTGCTTTTGGCACATAATAATTTTTGGTCTTTTTGTCCATACAACATATCGGTCATAACAAAAAATTAGACCTACCTTGATGTAAGGCTACTTTGGCTGTCATTCAACCTACTAGAACTAGGTTTGTGTCTGTCACGTTCCCAAGTGAACGAAGTCTGTTGGTTGTCCACTGTGGGACATAAAGTCTGTGAATCGGATATGTGACTGGATTTAGATCCGTGATTCTGTTTAAGAGGTGTGGGAACTGTCTTAAAATAGGCACCTGGAATAAGTTTATCATATTGATATGTATTTTAACTTTATGTAGGAACATAGACAAGATAAGGAGGGGTAAAATAGTTTTAGACAAAAGTTGCAGGACACCGAGGAGACCGTTACATGGTCCATATTACAACATCCGGTTCAGACGGAAGTGATTTTTTTTAACGGGAATACTCATTTTTATGATGGATGTCGATGAAAAATGACAAAATAAACTTTTTTTGTTCTTGTCAATTTTTCGATTTAGCCCATGTTTTAATGGGCATCAATGTTTGTGGGACATATACATTGACAGAACTACCGCGGTTGGAATCGATTATTTCGAAAAAAGTTTCGGACCAAGTATTGTACGCTATCAAATAAGAAATGCCCAAGCCAGCATCCGGTTCCCACAATCCTACCATCTAAGCAAAGCTCAGATAAGACCTGGCCTGGAGTATTGCTCTCATGTGTCTGGGGAGCGGCTGCCCCTACTACCCTGTCTATAGTTGATTCCGTCCAGAAAAGGGTAATTCGACTAATTGGTGACCCGGCTTTGACGCGCTACCTCCATCCGCTTTCTCACCGGTGTAAGATTGGTGACCTCTCACTCTTCTAGCGTTATTCAAACGAAGTCTGCTCCTCTGAGTTATCCTCTATAGTTCCGCCGCTCACCGATTCTATCAGATGCAGAACACGCGACTGCCATGAGATGTATTTATTGGGCCTGCAGGTGTTGGCCTATTCAAGTCCCGCATTAACAAACTTTTCCTAACATAAGTTTTTCATAGCAGTCGCGATACTCCGGTATTTAGGCTCTGCCTACGCGGCCTGCTCAGTTATAAAAAAAAGAACAAGAAGTGTTTATTTTGCCATTTTTCATCGATATCCATGATAAAAAATTGGTGCTTCCGCTTAAAATAACCACTTCCGGTCAAAGACCGGAACTTACTGTTTGAACCGGAAGTCGTAAGCTGGATGCTCTCGGTGTCCTACAACTTTCGTCTGAAACTTTTTTTCGATATAATCGATTTCAACCGAGAAATTTTTTTCTCAAGATAAACGCCCCACCCGGTATATAGAATTGTTGAGTACAGTTATATCACCATTGTTAGCAAACTTCGTACATGAAATATGATGTGTTGTGTAGATTTTTATTAATCATCGCATAAGAGGTAACGTCAACTCTGTCGCAAGACCATTCTTTGTTTGAAAGAGGTGTTGTACACCGACATACGTCACAGATTTGAAAAATAAAGTGCTGATTAATTTTACATTTAATTTTTGTAATCAAAACGGTTCTATAAAATGAACGAGAAGTTAGGGCAGTCTTCGATCAATGGCGATGGCTTCTTAATAGCGGATTGAAACAGTTCGCCTATATCGGTTGATCCACCTTAAATATAAACGTATCTTCTTGTTATATGTTCGGTAACCACAGCAATAATAAGCATAACTTGGGCATAATTACCATTTGTACATCCACTCTGCTTCCACACCTTCAGTCTATGTGCAATTTCGCTAAAGTTCGGCCTTCTGTTAGCTCCCTCTGCCCAACATTCCACCATTAACGCGTAACAGTAGCTCGGGCAGGCATCCGGACATGGAAGAAGTTTCCGTGACCGTATCATGTTTATAACTTCCTGGTTATTATATCCATAATAGGGCTGGAATTAAAAAAAAATATTCATAACTGAACACGACTATTATTGACTACTACAGATATGATGAAAACGTTTTAAATAGGATTTAGGGTCAAGTCAAGTTTTCAGGAGGCCGTTTCAGAACGTTTTTAAGATGTCTTTTTTGGTCAATAATAGTTCAAAGCAGTACACTATCAAATGGTATACAGGATTGGCAAGAAGTTTTAAAATAAATTGATCTCACTGCAATGTTGTTTTAATGCCAATCAGATAGTTCATACTGAAAAACATCTTAAAAAAAAAATACGTATTTTGAACTGTACACCCACTGTAACGCTACCCAACTGAGTACAGTGTTGCGTGAAGCTAGTAAGCTGAAAGTCTTGGAACTCCCACACCAGTTTTGATGCAATCTCCCCCAGGAGTTCAATGCCTTTTAACCCACACTCTCAACTACACAATATGTCATACTGGGCGTTTCGTTTTGACAATATCCACATTCATAACCTTGAAGTCGCCATTTCTGGCGATTTTCTTTTGTGCATGCCAAAGATTTCATGCCAAAAGCTGGATACTAGCATACTTTATACCCTGGCAACATGCAATTATACTCGTTTTGAGTAAGATATCAACGCGTTTCACCGAAACTGCTTTCTTACTGTGCCTGGATGTGAATGTAGTGGGAATATGTAGGATGTATAAGGGAAGTGTAGTTTTCAACTGTTGGCTTTGCCCGTATGTACCTTCTCTGTTTCGCACTCCAAATCCAACTTTGCCAATCTTGTATAGTGAACATCAGCCGTTTTTTATGGTACGATGAATGGTGATGTGAATACATCTTTTTCAATTATAATCTATGTTCATCTACATAAAATATCAATACCTGTAATCCATAGCTGTATATTTCCCACAAAACAACACCATATGACCAAACATCACTTTCAGTCGTGAATTTTCCATATAGAATTGATTCTGGTGGCATCCACCTCACAGGCAATAGGGACTTGGATTGAACTCTAAAATAATTAAAAATGTAAACATCTCATCGAGAAGAAACAGGTAGTTTGTATGTGCATGATATAGTAACATTTCGAATATTTACTTAGGATATAACACGTCCTACTGTTTGAACTAGGCATATATTATTTCTCCTATTGCACATGAAGTAAATTATACGAATAATTAAAACAAAAAACGTGAAAGCGTTGGTATCGGCGGGGTTCGAACCCGCATCTTCAGTCTGCTTAAGCTCAAGCATTGGACCAGTAAATTACGCACACAAACCCTGTTTAAATCAGGAAAATAATAATGGTTTGCGACATGAGACGATGTTACCTATAGTAATCACAGCTGTACATATCTCTACTCAAACCAAAGTCACTGATTTTTACAACTAAATCTTTAGAAACAAGGCAGTTTCTGGCTGCTAAGTCTCTGTGAACATAATGGTTACCGGAAAGGTACTCCATCCCTACAAAAAAATAAAGTTTATGTATTTGAAATCATAAAACGTTGATATTTACAAATGCTATCTTTGATAAATAACTTACCCTGAGCTATCTGAATAGCAATATCTAAAAACTGATCATGCGTCAGGCATTTTCCTTCTTCTGGAGAATTTGCTATCAAAAATTCGTGTAGATCTCCCTAAAATGAATAGTGCTTTATGAGAATTTGTCATATGCTTCAAAAATATAAAAACTTAACACATTTAACTTATAACAGTGTTGTAAGCAGAATAGGAAGTTTTTTCTACAGTGCAATATGGCCTTTCAGTCATTGAATTTACTTTCAAAATAAATTCCTGCAATTTAGTCATGCTTTTCAAACTTACCTCAGACATGTACTCAAAAAGCATACACATAGGTTCTTGCTTCATGACAACTCCTAATAAACAAATTATATTGGGGTGTTTCAGTTCCGAAATCAGTTCTATCTCTCGCTGAAAATCGGCCAGTGTTTTCGCGCTGGCATTTTCTTTCAAAGATTTTACAGCTACGAAGATTTTTCCAGTCTTTGTCTTGAGCTCTCCTTTATATACTTTCCCTGCAAGTTCGATTGAACAACATTATGAACCAAGCACAATCAACAGACTGTACCAAAAATTATTTTCGAATATTTCTTTATGTAACAGGGTTGTTTAGTATTTTATTATACAATTTTTGCGCTTTGAATATGTTAATATCAGGGTCGTATAAAACATTACATGATTCAGAAGAGTCTTAATGTAAAGCAAATACCGTATCCAAAGAATATACTTTCTTGCAGATTAATATTAATATTTAATCATAATTAATAATGACCTAAATACTACTTTAAAGATTTTAGTAATTCTATACATTTTAGAGAGGCTAGAGACCTCTAAATTCTACATATTTGTGTATCCCAGACCTCGAAATGCATGCATATTTTTTTCTATTTAAATTTTTTTTGAGTCAAATTGGTTACAGTTATAATATGTTACAGGTTTCCTCATATAAATTAAATGTAGAAAGTCATATCTTCAAAATCTTGAGAGATATCACTAACAGAAGTTTCGGTTTTGAGTAAAAAAATTTGTACACGTCGTTTTTTATGTCTTCACTATTTTACCTACCTACCTTAAATATTTACACATTTTGTAAAATATCAAAAAATGGAGAATATAGTCCAGTTAGTGGGTAATTCTTCGATATCTCGCAAAGTATACCTGATAGAAGAAAATGTCAAATACAAAAGTTATTTGGTTACTTAGGACGCATATTCTAAAAAAATATTGAAATATACAGGATGTTGCGGGAAAGTAGGATAGTGACCAACTTAATTTTTTTATATGGAACTATAACTTTTTTTTTGAATCCTTTTAGTTTCCATCATTGATCTCTATTTAACCCTAAAATATTTTTGGGATCGGTTGCGACGTTGTCAAGTTATAATTTATTTTATATGAATTTCCGGATTTGCATTTGCTTTAACTTTTCTTAATAATATTATACAGCGAATTACTTGAATATTAAGTGGATATTAGTTTGGATGTTACCAGCAATTTGTATCTACAGGGTGTTTTTGGCAGAATTTTAAATTACAGCAACTTGAAGGTCATTTTACTTTGTTTCTTTAAATGTAACACTCTGTATTTTTTATTTTAATTCGAAATATCTACTAATACCCTATCTCGCCTTGTAATATTTTTTTTCGCGTTTGCGACGTTGCCAAGTTATAAATTATTTTTCCAAATTTTTAAACAAATATCCCCGATTTTAATTTATTTTAAATAGAATCCTCTACTTATTTTTATTGCAATGAATTGCGCATGTCGGATTTAGTAAGATCTCACAATTTCAAAATTTTGTTTCTATTAATTACTGAGATACGGCAACACCGCTTTTTCAGTAAACGGTACCGGAACGCTTAATATCTCCAAAACCGCCACAACTGTAGAGGCGAAATTCAATATTGGGGGTTTTTGAACATACAGAATTCAAAAACGCTAACAGCAGTGTTGTCAGATTTACCACTTTTACGTTAGACTTCATAAATAGGGCATTCCATTCAAAATTATGACGTAAAATTGGTAAATCTGACAACACTGCTGTTAGCGTTTTTGAATTCTGTATGTTCAAAAACCCCCCAGTATTGAATTTCACCTCTCCAGCTGGGGCGGTTTTGAAAATATTTAAGCGTTCCGGTACCGTTTACTGAAAAAGCGGTGTTGCCGTATCTCAGTAATTATTAGAAACAAAATTTTGAAATTTTGAGATCTTACTGAGTTCGACATGTGCAATTTACGGCAATAAAAATAAGTAGAGGATTCTATTCAAAATAAATCAAAATCGGGGATATTTGTTCAAAAATTTGGAAAAATAATTTATAACTTGGCAACGCCGCAAACGCGACAAAAAAATTACAAAGCGAGATAGGGTATTAGTAGATATTTCGATTTAAAATAAGACATACCGGGTGTTACATTTAAAAAAACAAAGTAAATTGACCTTGAAATTGCCGTAATTTAAAATTCTGCCAAAAACACCCTGTAGATACAAATTGCTGGTAGCATCCAAAATAATATCCACTTAATATTCAAGTAACCTGCTGTATAATATTATTGAGAAAAGTTAAAGGAATATATCAATTTGGGCCTATTACTTGCGACCTTGCAAATCCGGAAATTAATAGAAAATAAATTATAACTTGGCAACGTCGCAACCGATCTAAAAAATATTTTAGGGTTGAATAGAGATCAGTGATGAAAACTAGAACAATTTAAGAAAAAATTATAGTTCCGTATAAAAAAATCAAGTTAATCACTATTCTACTTCCCCGCAACACCTTGTATATTTTAAAATATTTTTAGAATATGTGTCTCAAGTAACCAAATAACTTTTGTATTTGACATTTTCTTCTATCAGGTATACCTTGCGAGATATCGAAGAATTACAACTAACTGGACACCCTGTATACTTCATTGGAAAGTTGCAATGTCTCGGAAGATATTGAATATAGAACACTGGAGAGATTTATTCTACATGAACCTCATTTAAATGTTCAATCTATTTGATACCTACCAGCTCATTTCTCCTAAGGAGTCTGCAGTTTACATTTAAGTAACGACATAAAACTGATAAGACCTCCAAAGAGAGTCATAAAAAAACAAAGTATATTAGCGATAACTTACCGAATGCGCCCTCTCCAAGTTCTTCTAGGAACCGAACTTCTTTGTAAGTGTACTGAGGCACAGTCTGTATGCTATTCTTGTTCGAGTTATGATTTCTTTGTTGTGGAAGATGAGGCGGAAGCAATGTATTCATTTCCATTGGAGAGCTAGGTCCTGGGTTGCCATATATGTTTTTGTTCACTTGAGGTAAATCCTTCTGACAAACAGGTGGTTTCAGGATGTTGTCGTTCGAATAAGACATTTTATAAAATATTCGGTTTAGCTGCGCTTCAGTGTAAGCGATACATTTCTTTTGGTGTTTGTTTAGTAAAGTACATTCAAGATGGATTTTATGAAGGAAGAAAATTGAATCACTCTTTAAATAAATTGGAGTTTAATGGCACATTTTGTTTTCTGCTTTTTGAAATGTATCATTTAAAAGCAAAATAAAGACTTAATAAGAAAGAAATAATAATAAATTAAAACATTAGTTGAGTAATGGATCCGTTCAAAAAATGAGCACAAACTCAAGAGGCACTCTAAAATATACTAGAATTATCCGAAAATAAAAATTTAAATTCTTTAATGTATAAAACTTCAGCTTCAGCTTAAGGAAAAAGAAACCGATCAACATTAAGGTCTCTTGAAAATCGTTTTAGATTACTCTCAGAAAGTAATTGTTGACTATAAAAAACAAAAGATGGATTTTTTTAAATTTGGTATATGTTCAATATAACTAACCTCTCTGCTCTCAAGGGCGCTGATTACTAAGGATTCAGAGTTATATATTATAAGTATTATAGTGCAACCTTAAATTTACTGCAATCAATCGGAGTCAAAACCCCCAAATTCGATAAAAAGCATGAATATAAACAATTTCTAATAATAGGTAACTGCCATCGTTTTTATTGTCTGCCATTTAAATTTAAACAGCAAGGTAAATTGCACTCTGGTTTGCGGTTTCTTTCTTGCGATGTTGGTAATGACATAGATGAAAAATAACTACAACCAAACTTGTATACACTATATTATCTAATAAAAGTGTCTCACTCACATTCTGAAGATTTCTCGTCTTACTTCTGCGCTTGAAATAGCAGTACATCAATATAACCACCGACATGACAGTAATTGCTGTTATGACTCCGACAACGTACGTTCCAAATACATACACTGAAAAAGAAGAGCATGTAACTTTTGAATTTGATTGTTCCTTCACTCGTAGTGGTATTACAACTCAGTCATTAATTTTTTGCTAGTGCAATATAACCAATAAAATATTGTAATGAATAAACTGAAATGTCGCATCGTGGATTGTTCTACTCTTGTTTAAGCGTGTATTCGTTTATTTTACCGAGGTCTAGATCCGAGTATGACAGTTCATGATGGCCATCAGCCGCGTACCTGAGGGGGGGGTTAACGGGTTAAGACCCCCCGAAATTTCAAAAAAATTCAATGGAAAATATCAACGGTTAAGACGCAGTTACACTTTCAATTTATCTACATAATAATTTTAATTAAGTATTAGCATTGATTAACATATCGTATAAATATGTTAATCAATGGTATTAGCCAATCACAGCGAAATATTAAACGCGCACATGTGCGTAAGCATGAACCTCTAGCTTAACGGCAGTACGAAGAGAAACTTATAGTGTAGATACAGAAGGGAAAAGTCATGACAACACATGCATTGATACTCTAGCTCTTCATTTCATCAAACCAACTAGACAAAAACAAAACAGTAACTCGATTTTTACCAACAAATCAAAACGTTCATACAAATCTTTTGCTTCTTTTTTTCTTGTATCCTTATGGCTTCTGCGCGTTAGCAAAATTAGTCAGCACATTATGGGGACTGCAACGTAGTCTGGCTCTTGGCCATGCTACAGTCCAAAAAATAAAGCGTCACTTTGCTTCTTCTAATCAATACTCGAAGATATCATAATAATTACCGCGTATTACACTGTATTGACGATTTAAGAATATATGTATATTTTAAATCTCACGATTAACAAAGATTGTAAATTGGAAATACTGAAATGCACGTGTTAGTAATATCGACATTACTGACATCACCTTTTCGTAAATTATCCAATAATTCCTCAGTATAGCTTTTGTGTCGTTATTTTTGGCTGGGTTTCACCCAAAAAAGTTTTTCGTTTTTTGGATTAATAATAGAAAACTCGTTTCGCAATTTTGAGGCCACGTTTTCTATCAGGGGCCACAAGCTGACTAATTGTTGTCTATATGTGGACAGTAGTCAACAATTTGTTTTTGTTTTCGAAAACTTGCAGTTTTGTTGCGTTGCTCTTTTGTTGGCAGTTTTTGTTTTGTTCAGCACTGAGGACTATTCATTCATACAGGGTTGCCAATCGGGTGACGATAATAATTTTTTTTAGATAGCCCGTACTGAGACCTATCCAAAACACCCCCATATATATGTACCGATTATTGATAGATTTCGAGTTATGATTTTTTTTTGAAAACTTAGAGATTTTTCAGTTTTTCCAAGAAATCGTCAAAAACAAAAACAAGAATGCTTTTTGGCTTATATTTTTTTCTGCAATTATACTCAGTATTAAGCCTATTTTAAGATCCAATACGGAGAATCTGTACATCCGAACAATAATTAAGTACATTTTGGGCCCAAAGTTTGAAATCTTTATTTCTAGTCAGGAGACCAAAACCTTCAAAATAAAATTAAAACTACTTATGCCTGGTTCTGGAGCCCCAATCTAATTTTAAAAACTCTGCAAGGCATTGCACTTTCGAAATAATAATGAAAAAATAGCACTTGTGGGGGTATTTTGCGCCGTACGTGACTGTTAAAGGTAAAAAGGTGATAATTCACGAATTTCCTAAATGATTTAAACAACTATTATTTTACTTTATTATGACAAATTAAAGAAAAAAACTCATAACAACTAATAAACACGATAATCATTGATGTTTTAATCAATTTTAATAAAAAAAATTAATACCTGTGCTTTTTGCTGTGTACTATTGAACTTCTGCTAAATTAAGTTGTATGGAAAGGTAATAAAGGAAAGGAATAATAAAACAACAATCTGACTTTTAATTCCATGGCAGAATTACCTGGGAAGCGTTATCGTAGCATACGCCGTCCCTTTTTTTTCGATTTTGAGATAATAGGTTGTTTGGGCGTTTTATAATGTCTACATAACGAAAATCCGCGTCACTCATTTCCGTCGTTATGTCTGTCGGTCTGTCTGTCTGTACGCGTTTTTCTAGCCTCGTAATCTCAGTAATCGCTGCATGGACTGTGATGAAATTTGGGCAGCAATATGCTGTGGGGTCTTAGTAGGTAATGCTGCTATAATTTTGGAAATCAGTACATGGGCGGCGGAGTAAGTAAAACAAAAATTTCAAATATTCCTCAAACTTCGTTTTTACATGTTTTAGAGGGTCTTGATCATTTTCTGCGTTTTTTTGGGTGGGGGTGGAATTTGGATATTTGGGGGAGTGGGAGGTTGAAAAACTGAAAAACTTGTTGTATTCATCATAGGCTATGTACTGACCTGTCAAGGAAGACCTAGCGATATAAATCACCTTTCTAGGTCCATCCGAACATTGCCTTGCCTATTACAGAAAATTAATTAACACAACTGCGCTTCGCCGACATGAGCTCGCAAAAAGCTACTCTGAAAGAAAGGGATGGCGTATGCTACGACGTCGCTTCCCAGGCTTCCATGAAATTGGAAGTCAGATTATTGTTTTATTATTCCTTTCCTTTGTTAACTTTCCAAACAACTTAATTTAGCAGAAGTTCAATAGTACATAGCAAAAACACTTAAAAAATCACAATTTGGGTATTAGCTTTTTTATTAAAAGTCATCAAAACATCAATGATTATCGGGTTTATTAGTTGTTAGTATTTTTAATTTTATTTTGAAGGTTTTGGTCTCCTGACTCCTGACGATTTCTTGGAAAAACTGGAGAATCTCTAAGTTTTCAAAAAAGAAATCATAACTCGAAAACTATCAATAACCGGTACACATACATGGGGGTGTTTTGGATAGGTCTCGGTAGGGGCTACCTAAAAAAAAAATTATTATCGTCACCTGATTGGCCACCCTGTATATGTGCTATGTTGCTTTTTGTATATTTTGCAATTGTAACAGATATATCGTTTTTTTGACCCCCCCCCCCCCCGAACGAAAACCATGTGTACGCACCTGATGGCCATCCGGGCACAAATAAACAAGTAAGTTCATTAGGTTACGCGAAATGATCTACCAAGAAACCAGCAGCCTCGCTGTTCTGCCCGTTTGTGTGATTTTAGTTACCGGACAAAGCCCGATCAATTCAGGAGAGCAATATATAACGTACGAGTTTTTATATGGAAAGCAGTACTCACCGCATTTGCTTATACCACAAACTTCTCGCTTGTTTTGTTCGATGAAACAAAATGGCTCCGGCTCCATGCCTCCGGGATTTCTAGAAAAAGACATGAAATGTGTATTTATTGCCGTATACAATATTTTTTTCCAATTTTAGGACTTTTAACTCTTACCACCTTCAAGATGCTACCAGAAAATGCCGGAACAAGGGTAGCATGATAGCATATCTTGATTTGAGAGCCCGACATGCGGCAAATAGCATGAAAATAGTAATACATCTTACCCCATTGTAATGGAAATAAATTATGAGGTCCAGAAGAGACTAAATATATGCCTTTTTTTAATTTTATTCATAATGGTTTAAATACCTAATTATTTTTATTATTGTCGTCATTAAATAACACTGAATTAATTGTCGCAAAAGGGGCCCGCTTTTCAAACATCTCTACAATTTCGATTACAATTGAAGTTGTGAAGTGTCAAAATTTTTGTCTTATCGTTAGCTTAAACTGAAAGTATAACTTATTGTTCTAGAAGCCAAACATTCTATCAAAGAAAGAGTTAACTGTACCTTTAATACAGTGAATAGACTGAAATGAATACAAAATTTTCACTTTACAGGCTTCCAACAAATTAAGAAAAAAAACAGAGTATCTCATATTTAGCAGTTTTGAAATTGTCTCAGTAGTATCTAGAAACGGCTTGACCATACGCCTAAGAGGCGGGGATCCCCATAATAATTCATTGTGATACTTCCAAATTTTTATTTTAATATTTTTTATTTTACTCAAAGCTTGCGGATTATTTGGGATTCCTCCTACTTCCTGCAAATAAGTTGCACTCCCCAAATTATTTTCCGATCTTGAAAAATCATAAGTAAATCATAAATATCCACAAAGCACAGCTTCTTTTTTTCCGTTTTCATGACTATTACGCTGCCCTTCACCGACTATCAATTGAAGGGTTTGGGGCAAATACCGGTCAGCTCCATTTTTTCCTCAAATCACTTTCAAGTTGGATTTTGCTGTAGCATTCTGGATCGTTCGTAATAAAAATGCTATACAATAGGAAATAGAACAATGAACGTAGTTGTCTTAATGATGCTTTTGGGCAAGAATTGGCCAGCTGGAGCTATATCTGTTTTCTGATAAGTGCTTTGCTCAAAATGAGAATTTCTTGCTGGTACAGTTTCTAAACATATTTAAATGGAGGGTACCATAAGCGTAATGATGCATCAATATCTAGAACCAGGGCATAGTTTTTCACCCAGTCATCAATCGTTTGGTTCAATAGAGAAATACATTTTCTTGAACATTTCAAAAAACCGTTCAAAAGAACTATTATAAACACAACAAAGAAAAGTTTACCATTTCGAAATATCGAATTTTCAAATACCTAAATTCCTGTGTAGTAAAGTGTAGTATTTCTACAGAAATAACATTATATTTTGAGTTGTTCTCAAAAAACCGTCCATGTTATACTCTTTGACCTTCAAAAAAACTTTGTGACATCTATCCAGTGCCAACAAATAATTAAATGTTCAGTATCTGGCTGACAACTATGCACCTAAGACCATCAATGGTACTTATGATATTGTATAAAGTGCAACGTTGGTCTTGAAATACCCCAAGAAACTCTTCATAGCGATACCGAAGATGTAGAAGTTGAGATGTTTTGATCCCTTTTGTATTGTGTTACTATTGTGTCATTCAGTGATTATTATTTTGGGGGTGAGAACCAGACAGATCCGTTTAAGAAAAATATTAATTAACGAAAGAAAAAGCATGAATTTTTATTATTTCATCAAGAAATGACCTGTAGTAACTTTTTCTATAATTAAAAAAAATAAGAGACCGCTTGTTTGTGTTTACCTTCTTTTGACAACAGTTTTCTGTTGATACTGTCAAACGAGGAAAAATGGAGGTGACCGGTTTCTGCATCAAACCCTTCAACTCTCAATTAGTGCCCATTCTTGGTATTTTCACTTTTTTGTAACTCTAAAGTGCGTGGGGGTGCTTGACGCATTTTTTTAACCTATCAGTGCACCTCTAAGCTTCGTGAAATATGTAATCTGCTCGATAAAGTAGAGGCCTGGAGTTAAGATGTTACGACAAATTTTCGACAAACTACTTAAAAAAAGATACGTATTTTCAAATATTCTTACCGACAATAGTTGTGGCCAGCCAGTTCTGAGTAATCAGATGGCTTAATTCGAAACTGATGCGACCACCTGATACACTTATTGCCAGAAGCTGTAGTATCTTGATTACCACGGTATAGTTTACCAGTATCCCAAAAGCACTTTTCATCTACATTGAGAAATAGTACAAATTAGTGGAAATTAGTTCAATATCCAATATGAAAATATACTGGGTGTCGCACGACGATTAAGACAAGTAATATATCGGAACTGGGCAGTGGTAGAGAATTATAATTTTGGGGATGTAAATTAGAGCAAATGTGTCTTTTCTTGTTATTGTGTGACCCAACGAGGTATCTGTTTTTGGTCACGTGACGTCCGATTCAAAATTATTAATGGGACACCCTCTATATTAATACCTTTCTGTGTTCCTCCCGATGAAACAATTCCAACAAACTTGGGGTCTAAGGTGATTTATTCAAGAGCTACAGGTACTTAAAGTATTGTACCACTACCATTGATTATAACATGCACCCCTATGCTAGTGTCGTTTCATTTTCTGTCTTTTAATGGTAATGGTCCAATCCCTCAATTACCTGTAGCTCTTGAACTAATCACTTTACACCTCAAGTGTGCTAGTTTTTTGGAATTGTTTTCTCGGGAGGAATACAGTGCCGTCAATATGGTTAGGCACATTTGTCTATAATATGTATCTTCATGATAATAATATGTGATGATTAGTTATATGTTTTGTTTTCAGAAGTACATGAACAGATATAATTTCATTTTTTCATCATTAAAGTTAAATTTTTTTAGAACATTAGTAGAGTCAAGTTCATACGTATTCTTACAAAATTAATTTATGTTAAATTATAGGCGTTCGACATTCAACATGTTTTGGTAAGGAAGAAAAGCATAAAACTCAAATATATGTATAATCTCTTGTTTTACGAAACACCAAAAAGTTATCCAATATGTGGGGCCCACCTTTATCAACAGTCAAATCACCAACTCCTAAAGATAAGCAGTTTTTTGAGCTTGGATCAGTTAGTAATGGCAGCATCTCGCATACTTCCAGCTCCATTATTTGACCTGAAAATTGAAAATTCATGTGAATTATATCAAATATGACTCAAATCATCTCTCTTGAAATACCCCTACAGGTTTTCCTAAAATTTGGTTCATATCGCGAATAAAACTGGCAAATATACGATAGTGGCGCAATAGGGAGGATGCTTTACGTGATTTAGCAAACACCACTACTTAGCAGAAATGTTGTAGCCGTCTTTGATTGATATTTTTTTCAAGTTAGGTTTTAACATTCTGGTGAGGAAACCAGAGTAAGATGAGGTGCTTGTAGGCCTATACACTGGTCAGTGGCGTATATAGAAATCCATTTGGGGGGGGGGGGGGATCGGAAAAATTTTCATACGTTATAATATTGGCATATTATAATCCTAACTTCAGCCTCTTCCAGATGTCAAAACTGAATGCGTGGCTGGTTTCGGGGGGGGGGGGGCCTTATATACGCCACTGACACTGGTGGCTCTGGTCACCAAAAAGCCTTTCGCCTTTCATTCATTCTTTCATGCATTCCCGTAACAAACACCTAGCAATTGCACTGGAATGTAATACAGATTATGTGACGTATCTCGCAAAATTATCGTACTTTTATTACTTATAAATCATTTTTGAATACTAGCGAATTATTACTAACCATAAAATATGCAGCATAATTCTTATTACCCTGCTTCTGAATTATTTTTGTTAAAGTAGCTATTTTTATTACACTACAAAAACTCAGGTCACACTAGAACAGTGTTTGAAACTTATGTACCTCAAAATAAACCAAGATCTGCAACTCTATTCATCCAAGACTAATCGTACAGGAAATCATTTGGCTTTTATTTGAGGTCAACTATACGATACAGACCTCGAATGAAGAAATAATGAGGTTCTGGTGGTACTTTTCACTATGAATCTCGGGTATTTGGTTTTACAACCGTGCGTTCAGATACCCTGTTTGCTTATAAGTTACAAAAAGGTATTTCCGGGAGTTAATAACTACCTTTTTACCAAATATAGTTAAAAATACTAATGATGGCTGAACGTGTCTGAACCATACAATTTAGTGATTAATACTAATTACTGTGAACGTTAAAAACTTCAACGAAATTGTTAGTGAAAAGCAATGCGAAAAAATAGTGGTTGATAGTGATTAAATTAATAATGGATCATATAAACAATTTGTCATTTCTAGTCACAGCAGTCTGGTGTACTTTTGCCCCTACCGTGTCGGTCTGTCAGGTCTGGTTACCCAGAGACCAGACAAAGTCATGGAGAAGTAAGGGAAGAAAAGAGAGGACAGAAGGTGAAGAGCAAAAAGGAGGAAGTGTGCCGGTTGGAGGGTATAGCTTGACATAGTCAATTTAAGTTTGGTAATTTTTGGGTTTAACCAAAAGGGTTAATTTTGAGGTTCAATATCTAAAAGGGCAAAAATTTAGTTGTTTCCAAAATTGCACGGTTTGATTTTGACCAGAGTGCGAGCCGCGGCCTTGTGTGCTTGCTCTTGCTCGACTGTGTAGTCCACTGACTCGCGCAACAGAGCCGTGCGATTCCGTTTGATTATAACGTATTTGCGCCTGTTGTTGAATGTAATCCTTTAAGTAAGGGATGTCAAGGTCCCCGTGAAGGGTTTCGTTAGAAACATACCATGGGGCGTTAGTTATTGTACGCAATGTCCTACTCTGCAGAGCCTGCAGGATATAAGTGAGAAATACGAATATAGCTGGGAAGATGAAGGCAACACAGCAACCGAAGGCATAGAAGACTCGAGGAGTATAGGGAAAACCGCTGAATGATATGTAATGAAAATCAAGTGTCAAAACTTAATGTGATTTTGTATATAAAGGTATAACCTACAAGGGTGGCCACTGTCTGTATCTATACCATTTTTCCGGATACCTTGTACAGTCAGCTGTATCAACAGCGAACAGCTGCTATTCGATTAGTAATAATTAAAAACACCCCAGAGTGAATCTTGACCAGTTGTGCTCTGACGAAATACAGTGCTGTACTTTTTGTTAGTACTGGCAATAACCAGTAATAATCGACGCTTGGTGATAGTTTCTAACAATAAACCGACCAACAAATGTATTTGCTTCGGTCAACTATTTTATTCCGATATTGAAGCAATTTGGTGTTCACAAAAATAGTCTTTATTTTTTGACAATGAGATATTCAGTAAAAATATTACTAAGATGGTTCTGACTTGCAGGCTATCCAACCCAGTTCACAACTAAAAAATTGAGTCTGAGATGCACTTCTTAGTCAGCTGATATCTATCAAATACTGTATACTGCAGTATGTTACAAATAAATAATCATAATTAAACGACACTGCTATGTTTATTTGTTCATTGGTAGATGTTCAGGAGATAATTGAAGCGTGCTCCGACACAATATTCTCTGTCAAAAAATGATTTTACTAATTTCGAATATCTATGTAGCTTTTCTCAAACTAAAACCACGGCTGAACAAACAATCACGGTCGGTTCCTTTCTGATGTCGTGTAGCAAATATCTGACGCGAGCGATGCCATTTTGGGATAGTATCATTCGCCCTGACAGGGGAGGAGTAGAAAAAAGTGTACAACAGGGCAGAATTAAAAAATAATACTCGACCTATGCGGTGCAAAAGGAAGGTAAACATTAAAGATAACACATAAAGTTTATGTTGTCCTTATTGTTTACGTCCCATAAGGTACTAGATTTTCGTGTGATCTGTATTATTTATCTCTATATTCATATTCTACGTAGATAGCCATGACCTTGCCGTGCCGCCGCTATCTCTCTTTAACCCAAAATATCGATGCGCAAAGGGATCGGCGCAAAGCATCCCCAGACCTTGAGTAAGACAGTTGATTGTTTGTGAGCCGTGCTAAAACTGTGTGACGAAAACATGTAGGTACTTTGTGAAACGCTACAGAGGTAGCCGAACAATCTTATTTATTATATTATGATTCAGTAAGAATGACCAAATAGTTGGATTAATAATATTAATAGGTTATATCATCAAAATGTCATGTACATGTCATAATTATGCCAATACCCTCATACAAGGTATAATCTTCGAGGGTGGCAATATTTGTAATACACATAATACAAATAAATGAAAAAAATGGACTAGTTGGGTATCTGTTGTGCCGATTACAGATCTTTGTTCCGGAGCATATTCAGTTCCAAGTTTTAAAGCGCATTCTTACCTATAACTAAATGTCGTTTGGCAATACTATACTCTTTGCTGCAAAGCTCGTTCTCTAACAGTAAGCATTCGTCTCTGCATATCCTCCTGAGATGGTTTGTCAACTTGGTTCTAATCAGCTTGAATTTTTGTCGGTTCTCGTTACTGATGAGCTCATGCCGGTTTCGGGTCTGGTATTCGTTTATATACTTAGGGTCTGCGCACATAGGAAACGCCGAGAAACAAATGCTCGGGGTTGCAAATTTGCTACAGCTTGGCGATATGTCGCTAGAAAAGAAATATCGATTTGAGTATACGCACTGAAATGTCTTCATTTTCGGCTACAATTATGCAATCGAGCCTCTTGAGTTTGGTATGTATTATTATGTGATGCATTATAATCATTAATAAGCCTATTTTTTAGAAACACCCTATAGTAATTGCTAATTGAGTTAGGCTGGTTTAAGCACACGTAGGCTAAATATGGTATAAAGAAAGTGCGTTAGCGTGGACACATTTCTTGCACAGTTGTTACAAAGCAAACGTTTGGATCACACCTTGTCTTTGTTGAATACAGAGTATATAGTCCAAGAGCCCAGTCGAAAATCCTATTGTGAGGGGCCAGAACCTTCTTATTATCATCATTGGATTCCTTTTTAAATGATGTATCCATTATCGTAACTGTGCCAGCGCAAATAATGCCGTAAAATATGGAAAAAATTAAATAAGTACTTTTTTTATACGAAAACATATACATTGTATCAGAAGATTGAAAAATACGTAGGAGCCTTCATTCGTGTGCGTACATGTAGAAAAAGTCACTGTGCCACGTCATATCCTGCCGCAACCTATGGCACAGCGTCTCTTTTCCAAGGGGTAAATTGGGGTAATCTATTGTTTTCTCCCACACGAAAAATTCCTTGATGAAAATTGTGGAAAATGACTATGAAAACTCGAAAAGCCAACTGTGCCGACTCTCAGATTGCCGAAAGTCCTCGGCACAGTGAATTTAATCCGAGCCCGTACATAAAACTTGCTCTTGGGCAGGCAACCCAACATACAAACATATAGTTAATAGGTTGCATACCCTTAGAGGTGACGGTAACCAATTATGAAGATACAAATTCCCCAAATTTGTAATAAAATTTCGTACGAAAATTTCGGACTCGTGTGAATGGACACATTTTAGATTATACGATATAGACGTTTGTTTGTCATATCCCCTTGCACCTGCTCCTCCAGCTCTTTGCCAGTATTCAGGTGAAATGCAAAAGACCGAAAAATCGACGTTTGGTAAACTTTTGCGATCAAAGATAACATCTTTGCCGCCAAACTATGTTGATATTGACGTGATCGATGGGCTTTATTTTTTACACTTGTGTGGGAATTCGTTGCCTCAAACTTTCGGCAAAGTTGCTGAGACAATTTTGTACAAAATTTGCAACACTACAGCCCGAGAAATTCACCTTGTGTTCGACAGATATTGCTCACCATCAATAAAAGACTGCGAAAGGAAAACTCGCGACGAAAACAGCGTGCCCTACACAATCGTTGGCCCAAAACAGACTCGTCCGTCGGATTTCTCGAAAAGTTTAAAAAGCAAAAAGTTCAAAGAAGCCATCGTTTTGTTTTTGGCAGAATTTTGGGCCAACGATTCTATGACTGAATTCTTGGGAGAAAAGGAAGTGTTTTTGACTCTCGAAGAAAAATGTTTTTCGTTCCGTGTCGATCAGGGTAGCGTGGTCAAAAAAGAAGAAGTAGAGTTTTGTTGTTTTCACGAGGAAGCTGACACTAGAATGATTTTCCATATTTCTAAATTCGAGACCAACAGTCATGTTCTCGTAAAAGCTAATCACACGGACGTACTTATTCTTCTTCTGAGTCACATGCAGAATTTTTCGGAATTGAAAGTGTGGATGACTAGGAATGCGGGGAAAAAATTAGATCAAGAATGGGTAGATTGCACCGCGTTATCTGAAAAACTGGGGCCATTATTGTGTAGGTCTTTGCTCGGTTCTCATGCCTTCACGGGATGCGACTACACTGCTGCGTTTTATCGCAGGGGAAAAAACAGACCATTCGGACTTTTACAAAAAAAATAATCTTTCCAGTTGGTCTTTTCATCTTTGACTCAATTATCCGATATTTCTGACCCTGCGACAGTTGATGAATTGCAAAAGTTCACAGCATTAATGTACGGTGTAAAGCAATGTAAAAGCGTAAATGCAGCAAGATCGATGATGACAGTTCCGATTGCGAATCAGACTAAATGTTCAGAACATCTTCGTAATATATGCGTTAAAAATAGGATTTTGTGTATTTATAATGTGTCGTAATGACTGTTTGTAATAAAGAATTCTAGTAGTAATAATTGTCTTAACCTTGCAATATTTTATCTATCTTTTATCTAATGACAAAACTGGGATTCTCTTTTCGGCTGATAAAAAGTGTATGCAGTGTTAAACTCCCAAATATGTACACCAGATATTTGATTCATCATTTGTTTCCATTTATTTCCTATTTAGATGTCCTTTCAATAATGATTACAATTAGGTTGTCGGTAAATTTCACTTCAAAACTAGCAAAACTGTGACAAACCTGAAAGGAAAACCTCATGCTTGATTGATCTGTGTAAGATTTTTATCTGATTTTTTCAGAATACGTAAGTTGTAGTGTAAGAATTTGTTCATTTTCATGTTAACATATTTTTTTAATAACTCAATGAACCGTAGCATTTGACTTTACACCGAATTCGGTGTTTTTGGGTTTATTTTTCAATATTAGTGTGAATTCAATAGCTGAGCCAGTCATTTGTTCTTTTGGGAAACGAAAATAGACGATTTTGTTTTCCAAAAAACAATTACCTGGCTCAGTTATTGAATTCATACTAATATTGACAACAACCAAAGCCTAATCATCATATAATTTATTTTTCAATGTCAAGATTTCTGAACACAAATTTTATCAAATTGAACCGTCGGATTGACTTTTCTCATCTGTCGAGTCAAAATTGGCATTTAGAGTTTTGCGGTCTATTTCATTTTCGTGTAACAAATGTAATCCCTGCCTGAAGTATTCCATAGAAAACCATTAACGAATGGGGCAACATTTTATATGTAATGGGTCTTTCCAATGGGGAAATTTGACTTTAATACCCATCGGGATTGAAGACCAAAATTTTGTTCCCATTTGAATGCAATGGGTTTCAATTTGATCTTTGACTACGTAAATTACCCATTGGGTACAACTCATTCCTTAAGGGACCCCACTGAATTAATGGGTCAAACGATTAGCGCGTTATGTCGAGGCCCCTTTTTCATAAATCCACTGTGCCGAGGACTTTCGGCAATCTGAGAGTCGGCACAGTTGGTTTTTCGAGTTTTCATAGTCATTTTCCACAATTTTCATCAAGGACTTTTTCGTGTGGGAGAAAACAATAGATTACCCCAATTTACCCTTTGGAAAAGAGACGCTGTGCCATAGGTTGCGGCAGGATATGACGTGGCACAGTGACTTTTTCTACATGTACGCACACGAATGAAGGCTCCTACGTATTTTTCAATCTTCTGATACAATGTATATGTTTTCGTATAAAAAAAGTACTTATTTAATTAATTTTCGATATTTTACGGCATTATTTGCGCTGGCACAGTTACGATAATGGATACATCATTTAAAGAGGAATCCAATGATGATAATAAGAAGGTTCTGGCCCCTCACAATAGGATTTTCGATTGGGCTCTTGGACTAATAGGTTGAACAAAAAATTGCGATAAACTAATAACACGTATACGTGGATAGAGTATTTTATGAAAACAGCAAATTCTTTAGTTTTCAAGCCCCCATCCCAATTTCACCCCTTCTCAAAAACAAATGGAAAATGGTCAGGAGCTCCTTAAACACCTAAAAACGAAGTTTGTAGGGGTTCTGATTTTTTTTGTTTTTTACCAATTTCTCCAGCGTCAGTAGTTCACCGATTTTCAAAATTATGGATGCATTACTTATTATGACCCCGCAGCATATCGCTACCCAAAACTTCATCACAATCCAAGCAGCGGTTACTGAGATTACGCGGCTAAAAAAACGCCAATAGACAGATATGGACCGATAGAAAGAAAGACCGACGGAAATGAGTGCCGTCAATTTTCGTTATGTAGATATCAGTAAAATCAAGTAAAATCTGGAAAACGATCAGGAACCTCCAAATTCGCCTAAAAACGAATCTTGAGATGTTTTTATAGTTTTAGTTTTTTTATTATTGCTGCACCGCCACTGACACGATTTCTAAACAACATACGTGTGCCAAAATTTCATCAAAACGAATTCAATAATTTGTAGGTTGCACAATACAGAACGATCTGAAGCAATACTCGTATGTATATATCAGAAAATTCTAAGACCCTTGGTTTCTGTAATAGGCAAGGCAATGTTCGGATGGGCCTAAAAAAGTGTATCATCCCGCTAGGTCTCGACTCAATGGACAGCCTATTATGTATACAACCAATTTTTCAGTTTTATAACCTCCCACCCCCAACCACCTCAATTTCACCTCCACCCAAAATAAAACAGAAAATAATCAGGAACTCATAAAACGCCTAAAAACGAAGTTTGAGGAATATTCTAAATTTTTTGTTGATACTAATTACTCCGCCGCCCACGCACCGATTTTCAAAATTATAGCAGCATTAACTACTACAACCCCACAGTATATCACTACCCAAATTTAGTCTCAATCCATGGAGCGGTTACTGAGATTACGAGGCTAAAACAACGCCAACAGCGACAGACAGACAGGCCGACGGAAATGAGTGACATGGATTTTCATTTTGAGGATATCCTAAGACGCCCAAAAAGCGTATTATCTCAAAATCGAAAATTTTTCCGCCTATTGGTGTGGAAAGTGAAAAGATACCAGGCTATGGTTTTCAAAATCGATATAAATATACCTAGATTAGGATTTTTGAATACTTACTTGGACTGAGAAATAACTAAAAAAGAAGCATCTAGCTTGTCTTCAATCTCCTTTTGCGAGTATGGCGGCTGGACGAACACATACCGGTTGGCCAAGTAGTTTTTACACTTACTACCTCTATATAATTGACAAAAAGGCTCGGAGCTGTTATACAATGGCACAGGGGCCGTGTTTTCCAAAATTTTCCCATTAGCATCAAGATCAAATTGTATGGGAGTCGAGAAAGTTTTTGACTTCGAGCCTAACGTTGGTGTGAATTCTCCATTACTTGATCTGGCTATAGTGTTTGGTAGAAACGTTGTTATGTCGTTGTAGCTGTAAGAGAAGATAACCATGAAACTGTAAACAATATTCAATATATGCTTACGAAGATCGCTCTATAAGCACTTCGAATGCGTGTTATCGCGCTCCGAGCACTACGCAAAAATATCTAGGACTATTCAGTCCTCTTATCTAATAGTTATAATAATGGTGGTTTTGTATTACGTCTAACATTTGTCTATCAATGCTAAGGTGATTTGGACATTATTTCCATTTGCATTAGCATTATCGTGCGTTAAGTCAGACGTACTTTATACAACTGTCAGGTGGTTCTTACGCAATAATTTGTAATTCAGGGAACACAATTAAAGAAAATCATTGTAATTGAAGGAATGCCCAAAACTTTTTATTAATCAAATTCAACTAGAAGTCAATTATCAAACCGAAATTATTTTCATCACCATATACAAGACGGTTCATGGATACAACCATAGGATGACTTTTAGCTGCTACATAAAACTGAAAGTCTTAGAATAAATAATAATATTGAAAACTAAATAGCAGGTCGAACTAAAAACTAAAAATGGACTAATGAGACTTTTCTCAACAGACAATTTTAACATTCGCTACTATGAAGTATCCATAGCAAGCTAGAGAGATATTTATTATAATTTTTTTGTTACTTGCTTTACTATTATTTTAAACGCTGAAAATTGCTCAATTTATTACCTAAAAGCAAATTTCTGGGTTTTTGAACTTTTTCATTTTTCAAGCGAAATTATTATTGCGATGCTAGATGATAGCTAGAATACTAATTGTTATTAAAAATGATGAAAGTGCTAGGATATACATTTCAAAAAATTGTGAAAGTGTAAAATTAATTAGTCTCCAGTTCTGCTCCTAATACTGAAACCAACCTTTTTAAATAATTAAACAGGATTGTTCAATAAAAGTTGCCTGCATAGTTTCTGGGATATAGATGCAGCTAATAAAAGCTCATTAAAAAGTGACGGCACGAATTTCTTGGCAATGCATACAAAACTATGAACATTGATCTAAAGGTGTGTGTGAAAATCAGGATAATTTATTTTTCGTAACACTTACGATACAATCAACAATTAGGTACTATTTAGACTGTAAATAATGACTATAAAAAAGGGTAACAATAACGATTTTTTAATTCAAACACTTACCTTTCAGGATCTAAATGTTCAAATTTCAGACTACTGACGTCAGTACCACCTGAAAAAATATCGGTTTATTTTTTAAAAATATTATAAAATATACTGGATATGTTATGCTCTAAAGAAGAAGTACAAAACTACTCTAATTTATAATTCTAATGTAATTACCTATGTGAAAAACGACCATTTTTGAAACTACCAAATGAAAGAATTCGAATTCAAAATGTTATTTGACTGAGAGATATTACGAACAACGATGTTAATAAAAAATGCGCAATACAAAACTTTGAACTTTTTTACTAGAATTTTGGTCAGAAATACGCCCGTGGATTTACGGCCTATCAATAAGGAGAACAAAGTTAACATGTTTTAATTTTTCTCTCGATATGCTAAGGGTGTGGTTTTTACTTCCTTCCTCGCAAAAAAATACGATACTAAGAGAAATCAACATGTTAAATCTGAAAAAAAAACATTTAATTTGTTTGAGGCTAGTGGCGTACATTTACTAATACTAGTCTCGGGACTATCCCTCGAGACGTCACTGGAAATGATAATTATCTTCAAGTCACTGTTGCCTTAGCATCTTATTGCAGTGAACAAGGCTGCCGAATTAAATAAAATAGGTTCAAGAAATTAATAATAAATCATTTTTTTCCAAACTCTGACGAACTGTATATCTATTGAAAACTAGACTAGGGTAATTGTTCATATGAACTGTTCTACTTGAATTTGGGTCAGAAATTAACCCTTGGAATTACGGTCCACCATTAAGTAACACCTTGTATATTGTAGGTTTCAATGTTAGTACTTGATTATAGAATTATAATTAGAATAAAACAAAACGTGAAATTATAGGTACGTTAAGATTTAATTGGACAAAATCATATGCGAACAAATATTAAGTATATGTGAAAATCAGTTCAAGATGAAACACGAGAATACTTTGTTTGAAGTTTGTACGTAGATGTTTCAAAAGGCCCGTTTCGGACTTCCATTGTCTATATAGGGTTTTTACGATCTTAATGCCGTTATGTAAAGTACGAATATTACACATCATTGTAATGCTTGTACAACAAGTTTAATACGAATATCCCAAATTTGAAGTTTCAAAAAAATCACAACATTTTCTGATAACACAGAATATGCGGCAACAAGTCTGGAGATAATAGTATTTGTTTACGTGAATATCTCCAAAAACACCTGACAGAAACTAGGGCGAATACTGGGCAATGTTGTCGGATTGTAATTTTGCAGTCATACTTTTTTATTTTTTTTATGTTTAACTATGCGTTAATTAGTGAAATGGTACTGGGGTTTCAGGTTCGAAATATCATGATCTATCGTTCCTCCAAATTAATGCACTAAGATCGTAAACACCTTGTATAGTTTTAGATTACAACGTTTCGATTGATGTTCTATCTTCAATCGTCTTCAGGTGAATTGTCGATGTTCCTTTCATTGATATTTATTCTTGTATAGCTGACGTGCTTGTTCTGATTGGTCGGTGTCGCGTTCGGATGAGTGCGTCAGTTCTTGATGACGTGTCGTTCTTCGCGGCTTGTTCTGATCGGTCGCTGTTGTGTTTTGGTTCACTGGCGTCGATTCTTCTTGATGATGAAGTAATTTGTCCGATGCCCACTGCGTCCCACGTTTGTGTCAAAGTTCCAATTTGGTTTTCTATATTTCTTATAAGAGGCTGCCATATTGGGCTAATTTCCACACTAGGCTTGTTGTACACTCTTTGAATTTCCGGCGATACCATTTAGGTCTTTGTCAATAATTTAAGCGGCTTCCCAAATAATATTGTGGTGCTCGGTCCAAGCGTGATCTGCTATTCCGGGCTTTCCTGTCTCTGCTCTTTGGGTGTTGAGTTGGTGCTCCTTAATTATCGCTCATACAGGTCTTTTCGTTTCTTTGCCGCATTCACATGGCACTTCGTAGATGTAGTTTCTAGTTTCCTGGTGTTCATTCTTGGATCTCGTTTTTGTTAGTAGACTTCGGTGAATGGTGCTTCTTGAGAATTGTGTTTGAATTTTATATTCTTGCCATATTCCTCTGTCTGCATCTGATAATCATTTCACGTAATAAGGTATACTGAGTAAATGGCTGTGTTCTTCAGGACCTTTATTTCTACTAGTACCATTCCATGGTACTGTTGCTTCCAGTAGCTTTTTGGGATATGCGTTCTTTGAGAGAGCTTCTTTAATGTGATGTAGTTCTTCTTCAGCCCCTGTTGTGTATTACAAATGTTCTTGGCTCGATCGACCAAGGTTCGAATGGCTCCTTTCTTCGTTGATGTTGGATGATTTGAGGCATAATGCAGGTACTGTCCCATGTGTGTTGGTTTTCTGTACACTTTCTGTACACGTCAAATAGACGTGAAACGATAATACTTTTCCGTGATAATGTGGCAAAAAATCTGTGCTATCTATGAGTAGATACCATTCAAATCAGTCTGGTACGTCCCATAAAATTAATACAATCAGCTACTGTTAATAGCCTAGTCGTACATCTGTACAAGTGCGTTAGAGAGTAAGGTATACGGACACAGAGAGAAAGGTATATGGACATATTAGGAGCGTCTCCTACTTACCCGCTTTATGAGAATCACCGTTTACTTCTAAAAGAGCTGCGGATCTGATCTTGTCTATTCCGTTATTCGCTATACATGCCACGAACCCTCTATCAAAATATTCTACTTTCGATATCCGTAACGTTGAGCTGAATATGTTATCTTTACCCTGAAAACATAAAAAAACAAGATCACACGTCGGAATTCCGAAAAGTGTATATCTGCAAACAAACAAACAGAAATGAAGTTCAGCGTAAATCAAGGGTACTGAATCACCATTACGACCGTTTTCGAAATAAGTTGGGATTTTTGAATAAGGCAGTGTACAAAATCCTCCGTTTAGAGTAAATACAGTATAGTTAATTTGATAGACGATGATTTTGTGATCGTGGAACAGATATATTCAAGTTGAATATTATAGGATTATGCAGTGTATCTTATGTATCTATAAATACTCCACAGATATGTCTTCAAAGGAAATGTTCGGATAGGTCTGTAAAGTATCAAGTAAAACCAATACACACTTTGGAACTCCCCCTCTGACACAGTTTTCGCTACCAAAATTTTACCTCATCACGGAGAAAGAGGAAAATGATCAAGAATTCCTAACACCCAGCTGTGAGAAATTTAATTATTTGTTGATTGCTCCGAGGCTACTGTACTGATCAGAAAACAGCCTGTTACCACGACCCCATAGCATAATATAATATACAAAATTCATCAAAATCGGGGCAGCGCAGTTACTGAGACTGAGCCGATAGAAAAATAGAGAAAAACAGACAGATCGATAGATAAATCGACAGCCAGATAGGCAGACATCAGGCAGAGCGACGTGAAAATGAGTGACGTATTTTCATGATGTAGGCATCTTAAATTGTCCTTAAAACTTACACCTTAAAATCGATTTTTTTGGAATTTGGCGTCTGTGGAAAAATATGAAATAACAAAACATTGCTTTTTTTCAATCTTATGATGAATGTTGATGAAATCAACGTATCAGAAAACAACCTGTCACGACCCCATAGCATAATATAATATAAAAAATTCTTCAAAATCGGGGAGCGGTTACTGAGATTGAGCCGATAGAAAAATAGCGAAAAACAGACAGACCGACAGACAAATCGACAACCAGATAGGCAGACAGGCAGAGTGACGAAAATGAATGACGTATTTTCATGATGTATGTAGGCATCTTAAAAGTCCTTAAAACTTATACCTTTAAATCGATTTTTTTGGAATTTGGCGTCTGTAAAAAAATATGAAATAACAAAACATTGCTTTTTTTCAACCTTATGATGAATGCTGATGAAATCACCGTATTTACAGAAAATGATGAAATTCCCCTGATCCTCAAGAATCCGGCCAAGCTATTTTTAAATAAATCAAATATTTAAAAAATGCTTGTGGTTGGCACACATCATTTTTCAGTTTGTAGTAAATATAAGATAAGTCAAAATGCCATAAATTTTGCTGAATGATCGTATGATAGGGTCGGGCCCTACGCAAATTTGAAGAATGATTTAAACAAATTGCACTACATTTATGAACATTTTATGCATTTTTTGATAATTCTGCACAGTAGGGTTCCTGAAATGATTCTTGTCATGATTCAATGGTCGAAAACAACGTAAGAAGATGGTGAAAACGCAATTCTTACCTTATTTCTCACTTTGAACCTTTCGTTGAGCAGTCCGTTAACTGGTGCGCCATTATGCCTCCAACTAAAAGACACCTTAGAGTTTGAGCTATTCGTATCTAAATTTTTCACTTCGCATTCTAGTCGAACCATTTTTCCTTCAGGACTCGTAACATTTTCCAATTGTTTCAGGAACACCAATGTCGCTGCAAAATAATGTATGATTGAGATCAGTTCTATTTTATAAACAGTATTAATTATTTCAAACCAAGCAGCCGGCAAGGCATTCGTTGGCTAAACCTAAGTACCAAAGTAGTACGATTACTATGAAGTGGGTAGGAATGGTTATAGGTAGCTTTGAACATCAAGGGAGCATAGGTGCGGTAGTCATGCTTGGTTCTTAATGTATGGCGGGTGACAGTTTAAGATGAGATAGAGCAGTTCCGCGTATGCATATGTATGTCAGGCTCAAACAGCAGGATAATTATAAATGAAGATAAAAAGAGCTCGAATGGCGGTAAAAAATAAAAGGTCACCCACCGCCGATGAGAAAGGGGTCGGAGATGGCGCATTAAGGCACTGTCGTCATTCAGTAGAATTGCAATAGCCTCAACTGACTAATATAATTGTTTTTAAAGTGCTTTTTAGATGCAAAGGTACAAAGTTGTTTTCCTATCTGTATCTGTAGAGTAAAGAGGGTGAGTAGACCCACTGCACCTGGCCGCAACTGGCCCATTGTCCATCCTCCCAGGGAGTTGTTTCCTCAGGTATCGTTCATCCTGTCAATTTTAAGAAGGTGGACAGGTCACTAGGGGACATCTCCCTTATGTGGGAAGGTGTAGACCAAGACTCGCCGAACGCACACTCTCTAATAATAATCTCTAATAATAATTATGACATGTCCACAGTTACGTCTTCGCTTTCACACATTCTACATATCGGTGTGTCACTTAACCCCATAGGTTAGGTTAGGTTGAAAGTGAGTGGGGCAGCGCTGCCTCCTTCCACTGCGACTCAATTGTGTCTATTGTGGCTCACACCTTTTTAGAGTTCACCGTACAGTTCGCACCTCTTTACGAAGGCGATCAACGTGAAGGGTGAGACTTCCTTGAAGTCATGAGGTTCCAGTTGGGAGAATACTAATGTCTGGAACCTAGCGCTATCCAGTACTGCACAGGAGCAAATAATATGCTCCGCTGTTTCGTCCTCCACGAAGCAGAAGCGACAGTCTGTAGTTTGTTCAAGACCCAACTTCCGCATATGGTACCTTAGACGACCATGTCCCGTCAGCAGACCCCATAATGTGGAGGTGTTTCCTGAGTTGACAATGACCAGCCAGGAATCCTTCTATGAGACGTAGGGTTGACCTGGTTTTCGCCAAGTACTTCCTGGTTATTGCCATGCCAAAACCTGCAAGAGTTTCCTTGGTAATTCGACATCCTATTCAAATTTTGTTTGAATGTGGATATTCTATAATCGCAATCATAGTTGATTTTTTATAATAATTTTGAAAATATTTATGATTGGAATTGTCCATTCATTTCTTTTATTCAAATTTAAATATTTTTTCCATAAAGTACTCTATGCGCGACGTTAATCTACTCCGTGTAAAATGAGTTTGTTATTAACGTGCTACGTCATTTCTATCAACTTTAAGGGTAGACGAAATAATTTACAGAAGTTTGATAGTTAAAATCATGAGCAGCAAGATTGTATAGGAAAAACGTCCTATTTAAAGGAAGTAACGAAAAGTCTGAACTCGAACTTTTCAATTCTTTTTCAACAGCCCGCTGCAGCACAACCTGTTAAGCTACTTAAATTCCATTTCTCACCGACAAGATTATTTTTGCAATCTTCGGTATTGTCTAACTTGATTAAAATAACTTTGACTTCAATCGATAACTTATGTCGTGAATTAAACTTCTATTGATTTTGCTTTTTTCATCAATTCAGCAATTGGCTAAGTGATATACATTGTGTCCAAGATGGGTAACTTTTAAACAAAGAGAAATTCAAATATAGTTAAATGGGGAAAAAGTTTCCTATTTCAAGGGTCATTGAAAAGCTGTTCATTAATAAATATCCAGAATAATTTTTTCGAGATATTTAGAAAAAACGAAAATTTTAAATTATTGACTTGATTCTTTTTATGCTTTATTTTAAGTGTTAAATTCAAATCAAGAATACTTTCTTATAGCAACTTTTTATAAGCTTACATTTGCAGTAAGCGGGATCTTTTACGAATTTCAAATTTTTGCTATCATCATCAACTTAATTTTTTTAAATATGAACCTGATATTTAAAATTCATATTATTAATCCAATTATCATCCTGAATACAACGATATATGATATATGAAGAAAACTAAATTGTTTTGTTATTCACACAGCAACCTATTTTATTTTGATAAATCTACTGAAGGAGTTGTAGAAATAGGGCAAATGATCAATTCCACATAAGTATCATATATATTCCGTGTTTGAAAAAATATAAATATAAATGCTTACGGCAAATTAAAGCTTATAAAAAGTTGCTGAAACTATTCTTGGTTTGAATGTAGTAGTATGTAGTAAAATAAAGCAGAAAAAAAATCAAGTCGATAATTTAAAATTTTAGTTTTTTCGAAATATCTCGAAAACAAAAAATAATTTTGGATATTTGTTAACAGCTTTGTAATGGTATGTGCAGACCTTTTCACAAGTATATTATAACGCTAGGGTTGATACACTTGGCCTGATACTAAACTGTAAGTGTCTCTTGTTCGTCCTGCAACCTATTTTATAGCCTTAGATATCTAAAATATCAACAGCATTCGGCTTAAAGCTAAATTACATATTTGTCAAATACTATCGTCAGTCACCGTCATTAAATTGTATCTATGTAGTTAATATGTTAAACAGAAGAATTTCTACAAAAGATACAGGACGAAAAATGTTTGCTATTAGACAATAATTAAATGAATAGAAAATCATATTGACTCTACATATCTATGTAACCTCACTGATACTAAACAACAATATACGAGGTAAGTATGAATGACATGCTGGTACATCACAGCTTTTCAGTGTGCCTTGAAATAGGAAACTTTTTTCCCGTTTAACTATTTGTATTTCTCTTCGTTTAAAAGTTACCCATACTGGCCCTCCTTTTCTAGGACACAGGGTATATTCTACTTGAACGAATCAACGATAAATTATGTATGTTTTCAAGAAGGTATCGCTTAAACTTTCTGTTAAGATCAATTACTGCGAGACTTATTACCCTAAATTGAGATGATCGTTCTCCTAACGTCCTCATAAACAAACACAAATATGCTCTCAGACAGACGGTTATTCAATCTAACGTGAAGAAGTCAGCAGAAACTTGTGGGAAGGGCTGGTTTATTGATTATATCAATTCAAGCCGACAAAATGATGTATCATGCCCATCAATCATCAGTTTGTTGGAAATTTCAATAGCACATAGGGAAGAAGGATAGGTGGAGGGAAGAGAGACCGGTACCCAAACAAAATCCTTGTAAACAGAGATTGGATAACGTGTTCTTTAAATGCGTGGTTCACCCACAGCATATACAGGGTTATTCACGTTATCCGACACAGAGCTTTATGGCTAAAGTATTTGATAAAAAAGAAAATAATAATCTCAGATGGATAGAGACCCAAAAAGGCTACACTTTAAAAATATTTTCATGCTACACAGGGTGTTCCAAAAACACGAAATGTATCAAAGCTATGTTTTTTTAAATGGAACACCCCGTATATTATTGCATATTCAGATTCCTTGGTGTGTGACTTTATGTATCATACACGGGACTTAAAGCGAACCGTTTAGGTGTAAATGACCATTTTCTGTATAAGTAGATATCAGGAAAAAATTGAATGTCGCAGAGATTATAAAATTTGGAAGGTGGTGGCTTTGCCGTATTACTAAGCATAGAATTAAATTTCCTTTATGCTTGGAGAAATCGGTCGATTAATTAAGGAGACTTCGATCAGCGATAACTTGATTTTTTCAAATGGGAATGCCAGATTTGTTTTATACGGTAGAATGTAGAATTTAACAACCTTTCTAATGATATAAGGTTGTGAATATCAATCTCTGATAGTTTTTATTTAATTTCAAATTTTTAACCAAATCGGTGTTTTTCGATTTTCCAACCTATAAGCAACCTAGCAGACCATAAAGTATGAACAAAAAGCTGTTCAGGTAGAAGAAAACAACTAACTTAGCAGAAAAATACACACGAACTAGACTAAAGGGATAAGATTATAAAAATTACTCACAACAAACAAAGTCTAACCAGAAACAACGGCGGTAACATATCTTTGGTCAAAGAGAAGCTGAAGTATGGCAGAAATGGTTTTTTTCACGGCCTACTAGCTACTGCAATGTACTAGCGATTGGCAATTTCCAAAACCATTAAAAATTTTGATATGAAACGAAAACTACTAGACAATGTTGTAGGCAGTTTATTATTTTCATAATAAAATTTCACATTTAATGATATAGAAAAAGTATGCAATTCTGTCAAAGATCAAGTCAAAAGTACGTCTGACTGGAGTTCTGAAAATTCTTCAGTACCTATTAGCAAGATCGCAGAAAATGAAGAATGAATTAAAATTTGTTCAAATTATAAAACATAACTTAAATGGCAGAAAATTAAAATCTGATTTGTCAGTATTCCTTTTTTGCAATATTGCTAATAGATATTGGAAAATAGAAGGCCTCCAGTCAGAGATATCGACTTCGACACAAATTACTACTTTTTTACACCATTACATACATACGATTGATAATTGCGTGCTGGAGCAACAGTCTCTGGTTGTTTTTGCTTTATATCAGGGTTTTTAATTGGAAATTTTTAACCTCTAGTAAATTGCGGTAGGTAAAAAATATCCATTACTGCCATACTCCAGCTTCTCTCTGACCTTAGAGATGTTATCGCTATCGCAGTTGTTTCTGGGAGAGTTGATTTGTTGTAAGGAATTTTTGTCATCTTGTCTCTTCATTCAATTTCGTCTGTATCTTTTTTCTAAGTTACTTGTTTTCTTCCATGTGAATTAACATGTTTTTGTTATATTTCATGGCCTGCTACGTTGCAAGGAAAATTGAAAAACGCCGATTTGTTTGAAAATTTAAAATTAAATGAAAACTACCAGAGATTGTTAATCACAACCTTGTATCATTAGAAAGGCTATCAAATTCTACGTTTAACCGTATAAAAAAAGTTAGGCATTCCCATTTGAAAAAATCAAGTTATCGCTGATCGAAGTTTCCTTAATTAATCGACCGATTTCTCCCTGCATAAACTAATTTAAATTTGACAGTCTCATCAAAGCTGACGCATTTTATTTATTTTCTATTATTTTCTTTTTTATCAAATACTTTAGCCATAATGCTCCGTGTCGAATAACGTGAATAACCCTGTACATGAACCAGCAGTGTGACACTACAGTTGTGGGAGTTCGCGCATGACATCAGTGTCTCTATTCTTGAATTTGAGGGGGTCGAACTAACAAGAGGAGTGGGTGAGGTTCTCCTTATAAGTGAGGCTTTTATTTTGGGGTAGTCAGGGGGTTGGGGTTCAGTTGCCGCTTAGCCGTATGGCTTATTGTGCACCCCCAGTGAATGGGATCAAATATAAGAGTCCCATCCTTAGTTCTTCACGAACTTTGAGATGCATTGGTCTATGCTCTCCTGTCTTCCCTTCTGGCCTACACTCAGATTTCAGGAGTTCCTGCTTTCACTCAGAGCAGGACAGTCAGGATAACATGCTTAGCTGCTTCCTCTGCCTCACCGCACTTCCTGATGCATAATGGGTTTACCACTTCCATCCCCAGCTTTTGCAGATGTGCACTGAATGTCCAATGCCCAGTTATAAATCCAACCACCTCGCGTAGGTCCTTCCTGATCAATCTGAGAGCGACTGCAGTATTAGATCACGGAGGGTCCCCCTCAGCATCGTCTTAGACTGAACATTCCCCACCACTCTGTCCCAGCGCTTCTAGATTTTCTCTCTTTTTTTTAAAATGTAACTTCCCATATTTTATCATACCAAAAAATTGATTTTAATATGCTTGCACCTTGCACCATTCATCAGTTTCTGAGACTTTTCTGCAAATTCTAAATATAACTGCTATTTGTGTACTGAAATTTATTTATTCTGAGAAAGAATTATGACATTTCATTTTTATTTAACGAGTAACTTATACAGGGTGAGTTTTTAGTACCGGCGCGGTCGATAACTCCACTACTGTGGAAGATAGCAAAAAAAGTTGTATATAAAAGTTGTAGCCAAGGATATGCCCCTTGCTAAGAAAATATTTAGATTTATACTGGGTGATCCATAACTACATGGTGATGCAAACATGCATTTTTTAAATGAGACACCTTATATGTTATTCCATATTTAAATTCTACTAATGATCTCCGTTCTTCCAATATAGGGTATTGTTACATTATACAGGGTACTTCAAAAGTTATGACCATTTTTATCTCCAAATCGCTGTCAAAAGAACGTACTGTATATCAGAAAGTGATGAATCAAAAATATTTTTTTTACATGGAGAGATAAAAAATATCATCAAATATCAAAACCGGGTATAAAAAAAGCCCTCAACACATATGTGGTGATGTAGAATGCAAAATCCAGATTTTTTCTTTTTTTTCAAATGTAACTCCCAATATTTTATTATACCAAAGAAATGCCTTTAATATGCCGCGTCATCCTTGTATAGCACTTGTTGTACCTACGTCCATCAGTTTCCGAGATATTTCGATTTTTCGATAAATTTAAAATATAGCTTCTATTTGTGTACTGAAATTTATTTGTTTTGAGAAAGTACTATCGAATTTGTTTTTTATTTAACAAACAACTAAACTATAAGATGATGATAGTATTTGATGAAGTCAAAACCCTGAATCATCGAGATAACAAAGTCAAGTATGCTGAGGAAACAATTTTGTAGGCGTGATGCACAATTATCAAGCAGATTTATCAGGTATGCTTTGAAAAATTGACGGTTTTCATAACCTGCTCAATAATTCCATACTGTGTGGAAAACGAGCTTTAAAAATTAATTTTTCCATTGAGGGTATTTAGGAGAATCTTTTGAGAAATTGCCTACTCGCCTCTAGAATATATCAACTAGGAACAGCAATGTCCAGAACGGAGGCACCCTAAAACTAATGCGTTTGAAAGATTGAAGAAGCGTTTTATTTGGACCGTGACGTTTAATATTTCATAGCCTACCTGATAGATCTGCTTGATAATTATGCATGACGTCTATACAATTGTTTTCTCAGCACACTTGACCTATATTCTAGTTAATTCAGTGTTTTGACTTGATCAAGTACTATTATGGTCTTGTATTTTAGTTGCAGCAAAAATAAAATTTGATAGTATTTTCTCAAAATAAATTAAATTTTAGTAAACAAATAGGAGGTATATTTAAAATTTGTAGAAAAATCGAAATATCTCAGAAACTGATCAACGCAGCCATAACAAGTGTTATACAAAGATGAAAGAGCATATTAAAAGCAATTATTTGGTATAATAAAATATTGATGGTTACATTTAAAAAAAGAGAAAATCTAGATTTTGCATTCTACATCACCCTGTATACGAATATGCGTCGCGGGCTTTTTTTATAGCAGTTTTTAAAACTAGTGATATTTTTTATCCATCCTTGTAAAAAAATGATTTTTGATTCATCACTTTTTGATATACAGTACCTTAATTTGACAGCGATATAAAAATGGTCATAACTTGTGAAGTACCCTGTATAATGTAACAATACCCTATATTGGAAGAACGGAAATAATTAGTAGAATTTGAATATAGAATAATATATAGGGTGTCTCATTTAAAAAATTGCATGTTTGCATCACCACGTAGTTATGGATCAAGGAGCATATCCGTGGCTAAAACTTTTATATACAACTTTTTTCGCTATCTTTAGTAGTGGTGTTATCGACCGAGCCGGTACTAAAAACTCACCCTGTATATAAGGCCATTTGATGAAGTCAAAACCCTGAATTATCCAGATAATATAAGTAAAGTATGCTAAAGAAACAATTTTATATTCTACTAATAAAAATATAGACAACGCACCATTTGTAGTAGAGTTTATGTTGGGAGAATCTTCGTAATCCAAATCAGTATCATCTTCATAAGGATAGTCTTCTTGAGACAGCGTTGCAATAACTGTAACAAAAATATTATCATTATTTCAATATTTGAACATATCCAAATGCACAAAAAAATTAACAGAATTAAAATAGCCATTTTTAGAACTGGCAATTTTCTTCAATTCCTTCTTTATAACGTTCAAAAGACATTTTAGGCACACCATGTGACAGAATTAATGCCTTTTAATTGATGCCGCAAAAAAATGACGCCACCAAATTGCAGTTTTAGTAACGCATTCGGAACATCATTGTTCAGGGGAAATAAAACCTATTGCATATTCTAAAGAAGTAAACAAAAAAGGTGACACTTCAAAAGCGCCCTATTTATTTGCATGGCATTAGGTCCTGAGGGATTGCAGGCTGATGGTGAACAGAGAACAACTCTGTCTTATTTAGGTGTATCTATTTCAACCCTTACTGACTCTCTTTATGTATATACGATATTTATTTTATGGTTGTGGAGACCAAGGTGACTGTCCCCGGGACGGCCTATCACTTACCGTAGGTGGAAGTGGCTTATGCTCACGCGTTCACGAACCATACGTTTCGCCTCAGCCCTTACATATGTTGTTTATTTTTTATATTTATTTATTGATCTATATATACCATGCTTGCTGTGCTGTTATGCTTGCTATGCTGTTATGCTTGCTATGCTTGCGATGCTATGCTTATATTTTAGATACCCTATTCCATTTAAATCTTTTATTTACTCCTTTATGTGTTGGTTATATTTATTTATTTATATATGCTGATATTTTACATTTTTCCACATTCTATCCATATTTCTCTCCCTGACGTTGAACAGAGACCTAGCCCACCATTTATTCTTATTATTATTTATCATTTAGACTGTGAATGTTTATAACCATTTCTTTATTATACAATATTAATAACAAGAGCCAGTTTACCCTATTATTAAGACATTTTTTGAATCGTATATTTTAACATATCAATATAAATACTTCACCAGTAAAATATATGAAAAACAAAGCACTCATGATTTGATAAATACAAGAATCAAGTAATAAAACCATACCATAAACACTCAGCACTCATGATTAATAAATACAAAACAATGTTAAGAAACAAGTAAAAAAAAGCATATCATAACATTTCTGTGTTTTGATTTCATTCTCTCTGAGTTGGTACACATGCATGCTAAAAGAATCTGGTTACCACGGACACACATACACACACCGTTGGGTTCTAAATTCCATCACTACACGTCTTGATCACTTTGGCTATTTCTAAATTTGGTATCGGTTTTGACAGTGACCAGTTGCTCACTACAAGCTCGCTACGTTAAAAAAACTGTATTCATATATGAAGCTATTGCTTGTATTTTTATCATATGGGTTAATATTTGAAATTACTTAACGTTCGATATAAAATTTACAGAAAAACTAATAAAGCCATTCTGTATCAACATTCAGAGTTAGTACAAACGATCTAACTGCATGGCTTTTTTTATTGAATGTGACTATAAATTCTAAAATTGCGCTCAATGGACTAGTATCATGGATTTGAAAATAACGACTAAATCATTATAACGTGTTAGTGTACACATAAATAGGTATAATCTAGTAACGAATTACTCTTCGCATCAATTTGTTTACTATCAATACCATTTTGAAATATAAAAAAAAAGGAATTCAAATTTAGCCAATCCATGCGAAGCGCGCCAAACATCAGCAGTGCATTGTTGCCTTGTCAACTCTCGTTTTGTGATTTGTTTTCCATCAAGGGTATATGCTCTGTAGATTTTATTTCGTTGCTGTGTCCACGCTGTGTCACATGAAGAAAGGTGCTGCGAGAGAAAACTTTATTTTGTGAATTATGCAGTTGGTTGTCAAGTGAAGTTAAACCTAACCTTATAATTTTATAAATTCCCTATCTCAAATCGAAACTTTTTTGTCTTTAGTTATTGTGCGGTGAATGAATTATTCCGGAATTGTATCACAGGTAAATTTTGGTACATTTTTGGTGCCATTTGGTAACAGAAATGTCAGTCGCGCGTTCCGTACTCTCTCTTCCCTTGTCTAAGGTTCTACGGCTCGGTCTAATAAACACTGACAAATTGATGAGTTTCAAAGCTTCCTGAAGTGTCAAAGATTTTTTCAAACAATCCGTTAATTTATACAGGCAGCTATGGTTAAGTTTTGGAATGGCTGCGACACACAGACTTCAAAAAATCCAAAATTCCTGTGTACGTATAATATATGACCTTCGCAAGTATGATCGACTTTCAGAAAAATTTAAGGAACTTCGTTGGTTGAACATGAAGCAAAGATGGCAACTACACATGTGTTGCCTAATCCATAAAGTATTATCTACCACCCAGCCAAAATATTTGCACGACAAAATTACCCTAAGATCTCGTATCCATAACATAAACACACGGCATAAAAATAATTTATCGATTCCGCAACATAAATCAAATTTATTAAAAAAATCGTTTCTATATATGGCCCCCAAATTCTTTAATCAAATTTCTGATGAATTAAAAATGCTTAGCTGCAATCAGTTCAAAAAAAATCTGAAAGAACTAATTTTTGACAAGGCAATAACATTCGATAGCTGAATTGACTCTAAAAATTTGCTTTCTCTTGAATATATATATAATACTACACTCAACTATACCTTTATCTATCTATCTATATTCTAAATTATCTTCTAATATCATATACACTAATCATCTGATTTAATTTTATTTCTATATATTTTCCTCTTTTCATTTCATTCTTGTTCATTGGAAAATTTTATGTGTCCGTTGTATAATTTATTCATCTTTTTTTGTCATTACAATAAGGTTGAGTGGAAGAACGGGAAGTCCCGAACTCTGCCTTTTGGCAAACTATATACTTATTATTTATTTTTTCTTGTTGTCATTATGTTCTTTTTTTGTATAGATTTGCCAATAAAAGCGATTATTATTCATCTTTCTAAGTTCCTCTCGCATAATTGCGGTAGCAACAAGTGTTGACGGGCTGAGCCAAGTCAACACCCGGACTATTATTGATCGGAATTTAGGAAGGATCGTACGATGTTACAGGTCTTCAGAATTACAGACTTTTGGAATGTTTTGTGTAACTTTTCGTCCAGGCCTAACTGTTGTAAGTGTGGTGTAAATGTGTTTGGTGTAAGGCCTGAGACTGACATAATGAGGGGAACAATAGTAACTTTGTCCTGCTTCCAAAGGCGTTTTATTTCCATGGCAAGGTCCGTGTACTTAGATATTTTCCCAGCGTAGGTGTTTTGTATATTCACATCATTGGGAATAGCAATGTCTATCAGGTATGTAACTTTGTCGAGCTTTGACTGGAAAACTATATCTGGTCTATTGGCTGGTATAGTCTTGTCTGTATGTATTTGAACGTCCCAGTATAGTTTGTATTGATCGTTTTCGAGTACTGATGTCGGAGTGTAATTGTAATACGGATCTGTGTTTTCTATTAGTTTGTTTGTTGTGGCTAATGCTTGGTGGATGACTTTGGCCGCAGAGTTATGTCTGGCTGTGTATTCGGTACCGGCAAGAGTTTTGCACCCGCTTGTTATGTGATCTATTGTTTCTTTTTGTTGTTGGCATTTTCTGCAATTATCGTCAGTTATGGATGGATCTTTAATTATATATTTTTTGTAGTTTCGTGTTGCAATCACTTGGTCCTGGATAGCAAGCATGAAACCCTCCGTTTCTGGGAACAGCTGGCCATCCTGCAACCAGGTGTATGACTGTTTTTTGTTAATGTGGTCTTGGGTGACACGGTATCTATGTTTGCCATGGAGTGGTTTCTGCGACCAGGTGCTTATTTTTTCTTGTTGTGATTGGGTGGGATTGTGTGTGTCTGCGACGTGGTCTGGACATGATAGGTTGAGTGGTGTATAGTTTTTGTCTGCTTTTACTATTGCTCGATGTAAATTTGTTTGTTTGTTTTGGAAGAAATGTCTGAGTGTCTTTATCTGTCTTGTGCGAAGCGACTGTATATCTATAATCCCTCGGCCTCCTTGTGTCCTGTCTATGGTGAGCCTTTCTTTGCATGCGTTTGGATGTGACATCCGGTGTTTCGTGAGTTCTGTCCGTATGAGGATGTGGATGTTTTCTATATCAGTGTGTGACCACTTGATGATGCCAAATGAATACGTGAGGATTGGTATTGCAAATGTATTAATAGCTTTTGTAAGGTTTCTAGAATTCAGTTTTGTTTTCAGAAGCTTAATGAGGCGGTCTCTAAACACTTGTCTGAGTTCTGCTTTGATTTGTGTGTGGTCGATCTTAACACTCTGATTGAAACCCAGGTACTTATACGTTTCTTCCTTGTCCATGTTATCCAACGTCTGGCCTGTTACTATTTCCTGTTCGGGATGGTTTTTCCATTGGCCTTTGTTTATGTGTAGCACCTTGCATTTGTTCATCCCGAACTCCATCCTGACATCTGACGTATAAACCTCTGTTATTCTGAGTAATTCTCTCAGTTGCACGTCAGTGGCAGCATATAGTTTTATATCGTCCATGTAGAGGAGATGATTGATTCTGTGTTGATTTACTTTCTGATGTCTGATGTTGAAACCATGGTTTGTGTTGTTCAGTGCGTTGGAGAGTGGATTTAGACAGAGGCAGAACCAAAGTGAACTGAGGGAATCACCCTGGAAGATACCACGTCGTATGTGCAGTTCCTCGGTTTGGATATGGCCGTCCTGAGTTGTAAGGTGTATGTTGGTTCGCCATGTCTTCATGGTTTTTGCAAGAAACTGACGAAGTCCTGGGTTAATTTTATATATTTGCAGAATTTTCGTTAGCCAGCTATGTGGTACAGAATCGAATGCTTTTTTATAATCTATGAAACAGGTATGAAGGTTTCTATGGTCTTTTCTAGTTTGCTCCATGATCACACTATCAATTATAAGTTGTTCCTTGCAACCTTGGCTTTGTTTTCTACATCCTTTCTGTTCTTCAGTGAGGATGTTGTTTTGCGTGAGGTGTTGTTCTATCCTCCTGCATAATGTTGCGGTGATGATCTTATACAAGGTAGGAAGGCAAGTGATTGGGCGGTAATTCGCAGGGTTCTTGGTATCTGCATTTTTGGGTTTTATATACGTTATTCCTTGAGTGAGGAATTTGGGAAGCCTATCAGGTTGACGTATGGCTTTATTGATTTGGTTTGTGAGCACTTCGTATGTTGAGCTGAAATGTTTGTACCAAAAATTTTGCACGTTGTCCACGCCTGGGCACTTCCAGTCGTGGGTATGTTTTATTGTTTCGACTATTTCCTCTTTTGAAAGAATAACGTCTCCCTGTTCTGCTATATGTTGATGCTTTTCCTCTTCCTCTCTGATCCATGGAGCGTCTTCATTATGTGTTTAAAGCGATTATTATTATTATTATTATTATTATTATTATATAAAAACAAGAGTTCAACGTGTGTATAAGCACACATACACGCAGGTTTAACGGAAGCATTATTTCCAGTTTATACGAGATTCTGTTCTGTATCTCGCATTTTTATACGTTTGGGGGAATTTAAATCGTTAAAACTGCAAAAAAGTAGATCTCGTTACTCGTTTGAAATTTAGGTAATGTTTTAATCAGTAGTTCCCAAATGTTTCTTGTCACTTTGGAAACGGGGATTCCAAACTTTTCTTTATAAGGCCCACTTTGTCTAAATAAAATGCATCCACGCCTCTCGCTTCACAATTTCATCGCTCATTGCATCTACCGTATAAAATGGTGTCAAGTAGCTAGACTTGCTTCTCAGGTACCTTCTATACCTTGTTACCTTCTATACTTCAATGTTTTGGTTTTCTTAGGAAGTGAGATTATTACTTACGGGTTGTTTCTTGGTTATTCCTTCCTCTGGTTGAATTGTGAAATAAAACACAAATCTGCTTTTCCTAGGACGTTTCGTCTAGTTACCAAGACTTCATCAGCAATAATATTTTTAACAAAAAACATGTTTTTTGAATCCACCCTCCCCCCCCAAATGTCCATAGGTTACTTTTGGCTTAGTTTTTTCGACTACAGGGATACATGAACTTAATCAGTATATTATAATAATATTTAGACATTTTTATTGGTCACCTTAGGCAAAAAAACGAGAAATCATTTCTTCATAGCGGTTAGGTATAAAATATTATTACGGCCTAGTGCATTGGTTATTTGCAATAATGTTTTCTTTCTTATTAGTATTTACCACTAAATTTACTAGTAAATCCTAATATTTCAAAATAAAAAAGAGAAAAAATTATTGCAAATAGCCAATGGACTGGCCCGCAATAATATTTTATACGTATAATCGTCGTAATCTCCATGAAGAAATGACTTCTCGAACTTCTCACTAAAACTCACTAAATGCAATAATTGGCATCCATTCAATTTCAATTATAAAAAAATGTAGTCAAGTTGATTGACTCAGTACTTCCCACACATTCCGAAGATACCAGTTTTATTATTTTCCCATAGCATGAAGATATAGTCTAGATCCCCTGGCAACCAAATCATCGCTCGCCCGACCGCAAAAAAGTGTGTTATTCTACTGGGTACTTCCTTCAGAGGTAAATGGACAATCTATCATGAATACAACAAACACCCCGACCCACTCCAACTTCACCCCGACCCAAAAAAAATAATTAAAATGGTCAGGAACCCCAAAACGTCTAAAAACGAAGTTTGAGGTGTTTTTATATGTTTAGTTTTTTATTATTTACGCGCCGCCACTGAAACGATTTATAAAAACCATACGCGTTTTCCATCCTCGTCACGGTAATAAATCTGTGTCAAAATGTCATTAAAGTCAATTCAAAAGCTTCGATGTTACACAGTACAGAACAATCTAAAGTAATACTATTTTGCATACATCAGAAAATTCTCTCTCCTTGGTTTCGTAATCGGCAAGACAAAGTTTGGATCGACCTAAAAAAGTATATTATACCGCTAGGTCTTTCTTTCACAGGTCAATGAGCAGCCTATTATGAATACAAAAAAAAATCGGTTTTACAACCTCCTCACCCCTCAACCACTCCAATTTCACCCCTACCAAAAAAAAAGTAGAAAATGATCAGGAATGTCTAAAACGCCTAAAAACGAAGTTTCAGCTGTTTTCATATTTCTATTTTTTTTTAATATTGCTGCGCCGCCACTGAGACGATTTCTAAAAATCATAGGCGTTTTCCATCCTCGCCAAAGTAGTAATACTGTGCCGAAATTTCATTAACATCAAGTTAGTAGTTTCCAAATTATAATATACACAACGATCTAAAGCAATACTCGTATGTATACATTGGTCCCTTGGTTCCTGTAATAGACAAGGTAATGTTCGGATGTACCTAAAAAAGTGTATTATGCTGCTAGGTCTTTCTCTCTCAGGTTAATGAACAGCCTATTATAATTACAACAAATTTTTCAGGTTTACAACACCCCACCCCCCAACCACTCCAATTTCACCCCCACCCAAAAAAAAGTAGAAAATGATCAGGAACCCCTAAAACGCCTAAAAACGAAGTTTAAAGAATATTTGAAATTTTTCGTTTTTTGCTAATTACATTACCTACTACGACCCCACGCCATATGGCTACCCAAATTTCATCAAAATCTAAGCAGCGGTTACTGAGATTAGGAGGCTAGAAAAACGCTAACAGACAGACAGACAGACCGACAGACAGACCGACAGACAGACCGACAGACAGACCGACAGACAGACCGACAGACAGACCGACAGACAGACCGACAGACAGACCGACGGATATGAGTGACGTGGATTTTCGTTATTGTAGGCATTATAAAAGTATATTATCTCAAAATCGAAAATTTTCGCTATCACAATACTCCCCTCACCTATCGGTGTGGGAATTAAAAATAAAAAATTTAACACATATTTTGCAACGAGTGGCAATGCATTTTTTTACCCTTTCTAAATTTTAGTTACTCCCCAATTTTTCAAAACAAACACCTACTCCGATCGCTAGTCTTAGACATAAAACATCTAAAATCAAACCGTCTTTCACATAAAACCGGATTATACCTAAATTTTGACATCCTACTTCACGCCAACGGTATGTCACTTGTCATCTGCCACCTAAACAGTTGATCGTACATCTTAATTTCGAAATTTCAAATCTCCGTTTCTCAAAGTATCCAATAAATGTTACTATTTCAAAATGAAGAAAAAGAGAAAAAATTATTCAAATATAACCAATGGACTGAGCGTAATAATATTTTATACATAGTCGCTATGAAGAAATGATTTCTCGAACTTTTGCTAAGGTAACCAAAAAAATGTCTAAATATTATTATAATATACTAATTAGGTTTAGATATCTGTTAGTCGAAAAATCTAGGAAAAAGTAACCTATGCACATTTGGGGGTTGCATTTAAAAAAATATACATTTTTGTTACAAACATAATTGCTGATGAAGTCTAGGTACCTAGACGAAACGTCCTAGGAAAAGCAAATTTGTGTTTTATTTCACAACAATTCAACCAGAGGAAGGAGTAACCAAGAAACAATCCGTAACTTCTATATACTTCTATACCTTGTTACCACAGTTGAAGTCTGTGACTCAATCCACATGGTTTTTTGCGAAAACCTCAACGTTAAAGCCCTAGGTGGCAATAAACATTGTTGAAAGCTTGGCAGTTAACACCAGAGTCTCCATTAAGCAGTGACCCGTATTTCTTTTCGAAATTTTTGGCCCCCCAAGATTTTCCCTTCTATCCCCCCAGAATGTATCGAGGATACGCCCATGTGCGTCAAATATTATTTGTCAAGGTGGTCTGTTGTTTCAGAGTTGTTGTATTTTTGGCGCATTCTACTGGAACGTAAAGCCGAGTAACTGCCGGGAAATATGTGACGTGGAGGTGAGAAAGTAGGGCAGCGTTATTAAGCCAGCTTTATGCAGATTGGAAAAGAATTGCTTGTGCACCTGTTCGTTTTTTAGAGCAATGGCTTTTTAAATGGGGTGCAAGTAGGGTGACCAACTCGATGTGCTTATTTTGCAGAACGTGTTGTTTAAATTACAGCATTTAGAGGGAAAATAAAGGAAACCTCGTGTGGAGCGAAATCTAGCCAGGAGCGGCAATACTAAGGACCCCTATCTCAAATTTTAGTAGCAAAAAATGGAGCATGTAGTTTGACTTAGTACGTCTCACGCATTTTCGAGTTAAATAAAAAATTCTGAACACCAGGAAAAGCTTTTGTCCATGCCCAAGAATAATAATAGTAATGAAAAGTCTGCCTTCTCCTTGATTAGATATGCTACCGCTGTTGTTTCTGGTTAGAACCGATATGTTGTAAGGTATTTTTATAATCTTGTCTTGTTGTTCTAGTTCGTTTGTAGCTTTTTCTGCTAAGATAGTTGCAACGTTAAAACGTTTTGAGTTAGTTTTTTTGAGTACGTACAATGGGTCTATTGAATAAAAAGAAGGTTTACCTTGAAAGTAGTAACTTTTAAATATAAGCTAACACTTCTAAGTACAAGATATCACTTAACTTTAGTTGAATAAAAGTGAAATGTTTCTTATAAGTTATTACTGGAAAAACATTCAGAAATTTAAGTAATTGTAAGTATTTACTTATACTCATAAGCATTTACTTATAAAATTGTTGTGGGTTATTCACGTACCCAGAAATACACGTGAAAGGCAAGTCTTAACAGGTTTGCAAACATCCTGATACAATACGTAGTGAATTAGTTAATGAAGCTGAAATGAAGATATATTATGTCGTCAAGTGAAGAATTGGCTGTCGAGACTGGTTGTCAAAGGCTTATGTTTTAAAATTTGCTGAAGCACTATATAGAGTTCTTCTGAATAAATCAATGGTTCAATCAATAGTGCACCAGTGACTATTGGTGATCGAAATCGGTTTGACCATTTGCTTCTTGCTTCTTTCATACCCTCTATAGTTCAGACTGGAAATTTATTTATTATTATTATTTTGCAAATATCCTATCAGCTACATTATTTATGGTTTTAGACACCGTCGTATGTTGCACGCCGAAGTCTTCAGCAACACCTGTTCGAAATCTGGTGTCACTAAGATATCGTAGAAATATCTACATTCTTTGTCGAGAGCTGACTGCGGCTCCTCTGGTTACATGTGATGGTTGAGAAAACGGCCCACAAGATAGTCTACAGTTTCACTTTCAAAACGCAATAAAACCTTAGATTTACTGCAACCTATGTTTTTTCTTTCCTTGTCCTGTTTAGTATTACGAATAGGGCAAAGTACTCTATGATTTAAATCCAAGAAATTTATTTAGCACAACCACTCTCTCGTAACAAGTAAGCGTTAGAGGCACCTTTTAATACTTACCGATTTAAGATTCCTCTTCTTTTTATTCAACTAAGTAGGAGTAAATACTGTAAAATTTCAAGTGTATCTTCATACCATCGGTAATTACTTTAAAATGAAAGATTTTACTTAACGCTATAAGTAGGCTCACTAACAACAAGCTGTCACTGACGTTTTATTCAATAAATATATCAAGTAAAGACTTATATCAAAGGAAGAATAAGCAAGTACTTGTTTTTATTCAATAGAGCCATTAAGTGGTTTAAAATTGCAAGCGCTTGACCTATTTTTTCAAATACCAATTACTCAGCACTTTTGTGCCATAATTCCTCTATTACAAATATACAAAACAGTTTGAAGGGCAGGGATTCCAAGACTTCAAAGTGAGGTTCTATGAAGCTTTGCGGTGGACCCCTTTTGGAGAACCGTTTGCAGCATCAATGATTCCACCCCACAAACCTAATACTTTTTCGAAAAACCTAAGAGTAGGCTAGAAAAGACTGCAGATCTCGAAAATATACTCTTACAATCGAGAAATAGTGAGGAATAAAATCATATTTTGCGTTTATTAAATTGAAATCACAAAAATGGAAACTAAATAGAACAAAGACTGCAGTGGTTTAGCGGTTGAAACTTTAAATAAGTTGATATGCGATTTTTGTTGTTTCACTACTTTTTAGTTTCCTTAAGTACAACAAGTCACTTAAAATTGAATCATTTGAACTATTTTTCCAAATAGAAATTACATAGTAATTTTCTTGCGTAATCTATTACAAGTACATAAAAAGAAATACTTCAAAGAGCTTCAAGAACTTCTAGAATCACAAAGCCTGCAATGCTCTGTGGCGATATCCTCTTGGAGAAACCATCACATATAGTGCGTTTGTGATAAATAAATGATATTTTGCATTTATTATCAATTAAAATCACAAGAATCGGAAACAGAAAACTATAGCTGTTGAAAATTTAAATGTTTTGAATTATGTTTTCTTGTTTTGAAACATTAAAATGTCAGCATTAGATTTAACCTTTTTTCAAGAGTATATAACGTCATTTAAAATTGCAAGTTCTTGACCTAATTGTTCAAATACAAATTATTCAGCACTTTTGTGTCACAATTCCTTTATTACAAGTATACAAAACAGTTTGAAGATCAGGGATTTCAAGACTTCAAAGTAAGTTTCTATAAAGCTTTGCGGTGGACCCCTTTTGGAGTACCGTTTGCTACATCAATGATTCTATCCAAAATACCGAATACTTTCAAAAAACCTAAAAACCTTTTCTTTAGACTATAAAAGACTGCAGATCTCGAAAATATATTCTTACAATCGAGGTATTGTTTGCGTTTAATAAATTGAAATCACAAAAATGACTGTAGCTGTAGCGGTTTAGCGGTTGAAACTTTAAATAAGTTGATCTGCGATTTTTGTTGTTTCACTACTTTTTAGTTTCCGTAAGTACAACAGATCACTTAAAATTGAAGCATTTGAACTGTTCTATACAAATTATGCAGCACTTTTGTGCCATAATTCCTCTATTACAGATAGGTATACAAAACAGTCTGAAGAGCAGGGATTCCAAGTCTCAAAGTAAGGTTCTATAAAGCTTAGCGGTGGACTCCTTTTTGAGAACCGTTTGCTGCATCGATTAATCCAACCCCAATACTGAATACTTTCGAAAATCTAAGATTAGGCTAGAAAAGACTGCAGATCTTGAAAATATACTTTTACAATCGAGAAATCACAAAAAACGAACCAAAATAGAACAAACACTGAAGCGGTTTAGCGGTTGAAACTGAAATAAGTTGATTCGCGATTTTTTGTTGTTTCACCACTCTTTAGTTTCGTTAAGTACAACAAGTCACTCATAATTGAAGTATTTGAACTATTTTTCCAAATACAAATTACTCAGTGATTTTATGGAATAATCTATTACAAGTATATAAAAAGAAATACTTTACAGAGCTTCAAGAATTTCTAGAATCACAAAACCTGCAAAGCTCTGTGGTGAAACCCTCTTGGAGAAACCATCACATATGGTGCGTTTGTGGGAAATAAATGATATTTTGTATTATCAATTAAAATCACAAGAATCGGAAACAAAAAGCTATAGCTGTTGAAAATTTAAATGTTTTGAATTATGTTTTCCTGTTTTGAAACATAAAAGGTCAGAATTAGATTTAACCTTTTTTCATTTAAAATTACGAGTACAAGTACTTGACCTATTTTTCCAAATACAAATTACGCAGCACTTCTGTGGAATAATTCCTTTATTACAAGTATACAAAACAGCTTGAAGAGCAGAGATTCCAAGACTTCAAAGTAAGGTTCTATAAAGCTTGGCGGTGGACCTCTTTTGGAGAACGGCTTGCTGCATCAATGATTCCACCCAAATACCGAATTATTTCGAAAAACCTAAGACTAGGCTAGAAAAGATCGCGTATCGCGGAAAAAGATTCTCACAATCGCGGAATTCGTTCGCGCCGTATCAGACAGTCGACCCGACCGTCAGCCAGAAATAAATGAGAGTGTTCTATATATTTAGAATTGAGATTTCAAAGATATAAACATCCACAGTCATGAGCAGCTAGCGCATTTCGTATCGCTTTATACGCGGATTACAAAAAGAAGAAAATTCAGCCGAAGAAAGACCCTGGATGCGATGAATGTGTTACGTGTTAAGTGCTAAGTGGTCCTTAAGTTGTTACGTGTCAGGTGGAATTGTGGATTGGAAATGACAGCGTGTTGTGCTGAATGTTGTGATTTCGTTCTGTTTTTTGTTCTTTGTCTTTGATGGAAGATCTGGATACCACGTGTAACCTTTGTATTGTAAGTGCTTGGATTAACGAAAGTGCGTTGTCAACTGTTAATGAGGTCAATGTTTTGGATGATGATGCTTGGCTATACTAGAACAAATATAGGTTATGTGTTTCAGCGCGTTTCGCTGGCCCCTATCTACAACATCTGTTGAAATATAAACTGTTTAATAACGTTTCAGTCACCTCGAATTATCACAGAACAAAATGTTTAAGAAAACTGATTTAATTTTAAATAGGTGACACGGAATGATAACTATCCCTGGTAGCAGCTTTTGTTGTCTTGAGAACTTTTTAGGAAGCCGTAGATTGTGCATTCTTAAAATGATATTTGTTGCATTTAAATTGTTGGTAAATCCAAAAAGATAACCAGTGATGTGTCTGGGTCTTAGGATCACGATGTTTTCTATCTTATGAGCGAATTATGTGACAATGTAATGTAATTCAAGAGGAAGTGTTGGAACTAAAAAGCCGGACAAATCTTATTTAGAATCTAAGCACAAAGTACAAGTACGCTGTAAAAAACTTTTAGACCACTCATGAGACAGGCAACTTCGCGATCTTGACAAATTACCAGAATCATCGATTTCGGAAGTTAGCTCTCAATAACAAAGCTGCTTCCTGGAGTAGTAGTCAATAAATGATAAATGTCACTCATAAGGTTTTGTCATTTTGTATTTTGATATACAGGCAGAGGGTTAGATAAACCTCGTGGGCCGATTTCGAAGATATTTTATTAATAGACCTGTGCCCTAATTTTCAACAATTTACAAAAATGGGCATTTCCACTTTTGTATATTTTTTAATTGCTTATTAAACCTAGTTTTTGTGTTTTTGATCTGAAGATGATCCTTGTTCAACTGAGCAATAATTTGTCATTAATACTACCTCAATAATTAGTCGTGAGATGACATTGCATCAAATGCGTTACAGAAATTAGGAAGGTTAATTTCAACTTGATGTAAAATATAAATAAATACTATAAAGTTGTTCATCTGCTGTTAAAATTATTACTGTTTACAATGATATGCGCCGTGAATCATCAAGCTCAAGTAACTGAAATCGAAATCGAAATTAACGACTGCAGTCAACAGAAGAATTTATTTTTTTATTTTTGTAATTACAAAGTTATACTTTTTGTTCAATTTTTTTCATTTTCATCGTGGTGGTGCAGAGCCACATCTCTTCCCTCATTGCCTCAAAAGCTGCTTTGATTTGAACCAAAAGTGCTCCATGTCGTTAATTTATACTTATTATAGAGGCAGTCGGAACGTTAGTAAAAAACAGTTTTTTAAAATAATTAAGGATCCAAGTTCTTCTTGAACATAAAATTTTATTTGTACTTATACGTGAAATTTATGAAATCTTAGGGAGCGATTCTAAGCAAATACACCAGTACCATCGAAAACATCTCACAGGTTTGTTTCTTTTATAAACAGAGTTTAAGTTTACGTTGTACACCGAAAGAGTAGTGGTCATTTTTCAAAAACTAGTGGCATAATGTTATTTTCTGGGTCTACGAGAGAACCAAGAAATTTGCTATTTATTATACTGCTTCAGCTTAAAGAGTTACATCTTTATTTGCATTTCTTCGATTTTTTTTTATCGCTTATCGCTTGATTTAATTTTTGCCAAATCTGAGGATGATGTTAGTCAATAAATTTAATTTTATTACGGTTTGCTCAAAGCTTGAGGGTGACTGAGATAAACAAACTTTGGTCGCGGATTTACCATATAAAAATGCATGGAGGCATACGTAGGTGTGAGACCATGTCTTATTGTTGGTGTGAAATATGATGGGGCGTATTCAGAAATCAATGGATGATGGAAGACGACCGGTATTATATCCGGAGGTTATTTTGGATAAAAATCAATCAGATTGCGAAAGCAGGACACAGCCTGGGAGCTGGACACTATGCAGATTACACCTTGAACAATAATGAGATCATCGACAATATGTATAGTTGATTATTGGGCAAGCGCCAGCGTACACCTCTTTTTCCTTTCTACGATAACTACATCTTCACTCCAAATCGGAAAACAATAAATTTAGTAAAAAATGGCGTCAAGTGTCTTGACTCAGTACTTCCCACACATTATCGGTGCTAACAAAAAATTAGTATCCTCAGCGAATTTGAATATTTCATTTTTTGTTGATTTCTCCTCCGCCGCTAGCAGAAGTTCTAACAACAACAGTTGTATGGTATCACAATCAAGTTCGTACCAAGTTACATGTTATATGATTATAATATGTAAATATCAACTTATTCCTTAGATATAAAATTCAAAGGCAACATTCGGGTAAGTCTAAAAAGCAACCGATATCACCGAAGTCAATTTTTTCGGCGCAATGTAGAGTATTTTATGTATACAACCAATTATTATTATGATTATTATTGATTTGTGACATAATATATATAGTAGACACAAATAATGGCCACCCTTAAAGGTTATACCTTGTATAAGGATATTGACTCAGAATTATACTCGTACTTTGCATTAAATTTTGACACTTGATTTTCATGACAATGTTTGAATTTTGCTACCCTTCCACCCGCCCCGCCACCCCGATTTCACGATGTACAAAAAAAAGGAAAAGGATCCCCTAAAACGATTAAGAACCAAGTTCGGAGAGGTTTTCATAATTTTTTGTTTTTTCAAAAATCTCTCCGTCGCTAATGCAACGATTTTCAAAATTATAGCAACATTACGTACTACGACCCCGCACAGCATATCGCTACCCAAACTTCATCACTGAGATTACGCGTCTATAAAAACGCCAATAGAGAGACAGGCGACAGACAAATCGACGTGGATTTTCGTTTATCATACAACTCCCCTATCTTCTATCGGTGTGGGAAGTACAGTGTGGAAAACGATCGCAACCTCCAAATCGCCTAAAAATGAACTGCGCGCTGTTTTTATATTTCCAAAAACCGGTCTTCGCCACAATCCTAATACTGTGCCACAATTTCATTAAATTCTATTCAATCATTTCCAGGTTATACAATATAGAACTATCTAAATCAATACTCGTACGGATACATCAAAAATTCATTGATTTCTGTAAAAGGCAAGGCAATGTTCGGAAGGTCCTAACAAAGTGATCTTCTAGGTCTTTCTTTCACACGTCAATGGACAGCCTACTATGAATACAAATTTTTCAGTTTTACAACCCACCACCCCCAACCACACCAATTCCATCAAAAAAAAAAAAATTAGAAAATGATTAGGAACGCCTAAAAACGAAGAATGTGAAGTTTTTTGATTTTTCTAATTACGCCGCCGCACCGTTTTTTTAAATTATAGTAGCATTACCTACTACGGACACACAGTATATCGTTACCCACATTTCGTCAGAATTCAAGCAGGGGTCACTGAGATTACGCGGATAGAAAAACACTAATATAGACAGACAGACAGACAAACCAACGGATACGAGTGACGTGGATTTTTGTTACGCAGATACCATAAATTGCCCAATAGCGTATCATCTCAAAATAGAAAATTATAGCGATAACAATACTGTCACACTACCGGTGTGGGAAGTAACAGGCACATTTTGTCAGTTTTTCTTGAAAATCTGAATTATGAATGTTCGAACAAAAACTAATCCCAAAACCACCTAGATCATCGAGTATAAGATGCAAGGTGTCACTTTACAGCTTCATCTTAATTTCTGGTATGAGAATATAGCCAAACTGGCACTACAGAAGTGGATACAACCAATATTTCCATAGTGATGGACTCAATGACGAGACACCTGTTGGCCAAGTTCCTATAATAGTAAAATACGGGTAGTATCCTCTCTTACTCAATTACGGTATCTAAAAGCTTGTTATTCTGTGGAGGCCACCATTGCACCTTTCTGTCGTTAAAATGATGGTTTATGGGACCATCGTCAAATCATTGGATTGGGAACGTGTAAAACATTTTAAAAACAAAGCTTGAGCGCTTTTGTATCCTTTGTTAGGATCATTACTCCGCCTTCACTGACACATTTTACTTTTACAAGTATTGTGATCGCGAACATGTTCGATCTTGAGATAATACGCTTTTTGGTAGTATGGTATATCTACATAATAAAAATCCATGTCACTTAGATCCGTCATCTGTCTAATGGCGTTCCTCTAGCCTCGTAATCTCAGTAACCGCTGCTTGGATTGTGACGAAATTTGGGTAGTGATATGCTGTAGGATCGTAGAAGGTAAATAATTTCAAATATTCCTCAAACTTCGTGTTAAGGCATTTCAGGCGTTCTTTTTCTACTTTTTTTTTGGGGTGATTCATTCAAATATTACCGTCTCACTACACAATCTGCCATTCTGAAGCTAAAGTTCAGATTTGATTTGTTTTCAATACCACAGCTATGCGAAGCTTAAACATAGCATTGAATATGACGCACTTTAGAGATGGATTGATTTTATTCCATTTATACACTTACTATCTAGCTATACAACCAACTGATATGGACCTAGTTGTCTAATTTTTTTTTCAAAATGCCTAAAAAAGTATAATGCACAGTAAATGCATTGTGCATCCAGACACCAAACACTGCACTTTGGTTGACGTTCGTGTTCTTGATGGAATTTAGTATCACAGCCAACACTCTTATTTTTTTTGTGGCTTGTTGAACATGTATCCGCATATTTCGCTCGACACAAATACATCTTGATTTATGATAGCAGGTTCAGTACATAAGTAATACGAAAGATTCTACTTTATTTTTGTTTGTTATTATTTTGGTATCGCACTCATTCAAATAATGTTTTAAATCAAAGCAAGACTACTGGATAAAGTTAGTTTCCTAAAATTATGAAAAATACATAATTTTCAAAATTGGAACACACGAAAACAACTTCAGCTCTTTTACAACTCATCTCACCTCTCTCTCTCTCTCTCTCTCTCTCTCTCTCTCTCTCTCTCTCTCTCTCTCTCTCTCTCTCATGAGAATCACCTATCATTATAGGTTTCAATCAATGAAAATAAAAACATTCATATACAGGGTGGTCCACTTTATAATGGCATAACTTCAGGACATCATCATTTAACATGGTCAACTAAACAATGTTTTGGTCATTTTGATGGAAAATCTATCGTTGGTGCAAGGTGTGGGATCCTGGATCCTAGTTCCGAAGAATTTATAGACTGCAAGTGGCAAGAAATTGCAGACAGGCTCAATACCTCTGGATCTGGGTATTCAATTGATAGTGAGCCGACATCAGAGTGATAACATTTATATTAAATCTGCTTATAATGAGTAAAAATATAATAGAAAATCTTTCCAAAAGTGCATAGGTCAATTAAAACACATCTTTATTAAACCGTTGCATAGAAAAATTTGAAGTTTGACAGACAGCCAGTGGGTGGAGACATGGCTATCCAATTAATCTTTTTTATAAACTCCTATGCCAATAACTTTGTTGGAAATAACAATAATATTTTTCTATGATCCTTGCATTTCAAAATGAAAAAGTATTCTTGCGTTTTTTTCCTACGATGGACCGTTTTCGAGATATTTACCGATTACCAGATGTACTGTTATTAAGGCACAGGGCATACAACTTCTAATCAATTAAGTTTTAATGTAATTTTCTAGAATTTAATAGCCGTGGAAGTACATCAGAGTCAAAGGGGTTACCACTGTAGATTCCCAGTCAAATTTAATGCTAAAGTCATGATGAAACTTTCGTGGTCTAATTTGATGGGGATTTTCAAGGGTCTTTATAACTTGATTATGGAAATTTACAGTCCCATGTCGAGTAAAACAAGATTCGTCGGTCCAGAGAAGATTTTCTAAGAAAACGTGGTTAATATCCAGTAGCCAACTACAAAATACTATCTGCTCTTCTTCATCTCTGTTTGTGAACCGTGGATACTTAAAAATGAAAAGGATATCGGTGATCCCGTTGTAATACTCTTAAAATAGTTGTTTTAGAAGTTTCGGTGGTTTGACTTATCCTTAGATGTTCATCAATTCAGACACTATGCGATTATTTATTCTAAAGTAGGTGACACACGTACGAACTTTAACTACGCGGTTTCTAAGTTTGCGAACTTACTGGGCTCGACGTCGGTGACACACGTGAAGCTGAAATCACTCATTTTGATAATTTTCCTAAATCAACTAAACTTTTAACAAACGCCAAACACAACAAGCGTTGCGCATCGATAGGCTGCCGAAACAGAGTGGTGGCTCGCAGTACGAGCCGAGACAAGCTACGAGCAAGATTTCAAACCAGTTGGATCGCCGGAGGTTTGCGTGACGGTTTTAAAGCACGCGTACTTACGGTGACACACAGGCGAAAAAGGTCATCGAGCCATAAGTACGCGTACTTGCTCGTACGTGTATCACCCCTTTTACAGTATTATTATTGTAATGCTTAGAATATATGAGAATGGCGCTCAAACCCTGATAAACGAACTGAATGTGCACAATCGCACATTTGAGAAAACATTACGATGTAGCTGTCGTCTGTTAGGAAATCGTCTGCTTAATTTTCATCACAAAATCCATAAATAAAATGTACGTCATTGGTGCCATCAATTATTGTGGTAGCAAGGTATAGCATAGCTATTAGTGTTAAGGTGCATTCACACCAAGCGCGCCGCGCAGACTGTGCAGACGTGGAAGCGCGCACGAACGCGCACAAACGAGCGGCGTAGCGCGTGTCCCTGTGGTTCCACCAAGTGTCGGTACATCAAAGGAAACTCGTAGTTCGTGCGCATTCTAGCGTAGCAGAGGCAGACTCTGCTTATAGATGGTGCATTCGTCAGTTACATCCGTCTACGATTTTTTTATGGTCAGCTTTCCGCAAAGGCCTATGGCGCTTTAGAAGCGCTGCGAAAGGATAAGTGCCGGTGCACGCTAGATTTTAAACGTTGCAGGTTGTAGCCGTTGGAAAAAAAATTCCCCGGCAGCTCATTCCACAGCGTCGAAGTTCTCCAAAGCAAGGAATGCTAAAGGAGACTGGTTCGAGAAGTAGGGACCTTGTCCTGGTAAGGATGAGCTCGCAGAGTTCGGATGGCCTTAGGTGTTATTATATGGGAGAGCTCACTCGAACATCTTCCGTGATAGAATCTGTAAAACAGGGACAGGTCAGCCAGCCTTCTTCGATGTTCCTGGTTATGCAGGTCCTTTGTGAGGTTAGGCGTATCGATTAGTCTAATTGCTCTCTTCTGGATAGTGTCCGCAAGCTTTAGAGAGTGCTTCGGAGCACATCCGCACACATGGGAGCAATACTCCAGTGATGGTCGGATCTGTGCCTTGTAGAGCAGCAGTAGTTAATCTGATGTATACAGCTTCCTACAGCGGAACAAAACTCTAAGCTTCTGGGATGTCGTTTTAGCAATACCGACGACATGATCAGCATTTCTTTCGTGTTTTGAAACTTTAAAAGTATTAAAATGACCGAAAAAATAAAAGACAACTGAAGTCATGTGAGAAAATTAGTCCATTGATAAATTTATGTGAATCGAATCCTAAATTATGGGATCCTACTAATAATCCATATATTATATAAAAAACGAAAAATCGACGCATTCCAAGAAATTGCAAATGTCGTAGGTAATCCACCAGCGTGTCTTTTCTTTTCTTCTCTTTGTCCACTACATCGCTTATTGAAATAAATAAACATTGACAATGATCACTCTCGCACTACGCGCGTAGTGGAACAGTGAAAAACAAATATTTTTTGCAGCGCGGAGCAGCCTATTTGGACCTTTCACGCGCAGAGGTCAAACAATGCGCGCAAAACGATCAAACACACTGCGCTGCTCGGCGCGGAGGTACGTGTTCGGTGTGGATGCACCTTTAGTCGACGTTTAAAGGCCCCCACAGACGTCGTTTTTTTTTGGCAGTTTTACCCGCGCGAATAAAACGGTACAGGTCTGGCGTGTATGATTTTAACCGTCTGTTTTTAAACGTGCTCGTTCAAGCCTGCCTGATGTGTGTGTGTATGTGTTTACGAGACAATTAAAAAGGACAGATTTGTTTAGTGCCTTCGTCAATTATAATTATACCAATCTCCCAACTCACTTAAAACATTCACGTTGTGAAAATTGTTTACGCCCATTTTGAACGTTTTTTCCTTGAATATCTTACTTTTATAGCCACTGCGGACGCCACTGCTAACGTTGTCGTATAATCCATAACGAACTCTATGCGGATTATGGCACTATGATTTTAGAGGAACCGAACTAAAAACGAGTAGTGTGTGGACGTGGTCGTCGTTCATATTTACACGAACCGTTTTACTCGCGCGGGTAAATCTGTAAAAAAAGAACGACGTCTGTAGGGGCCTTTAACCATCCGTTTTAAACGTGCTCGTTCAAGTCTGCCTGTGTGTGTTTACGAGACAATTAAAAAGGACAGATTTGTTTAGTGTCTTCGTCAATTATAATTATACCAATCTCCCGGTTCTAGTAGTAACTCACTTAAAAGATTCACGTTGTGAAAATTGTTTACGCCCATTTTGAACGTTTTTTCCTTGAATATTTTACTTTTATAGCTACTGCTGCCGCCACTGCTAACGTTGTCGTATGATCCATAACAAATTCGATGCGGATTATGGCACTATGATTTCAGAGGAAGCGAACCAAAAAAACGAGTAGTAGTAACTCACTTAAAAGATTCACGTGTGAAAATTGTTTACGCTCAAGTAACCATTCTTTGGCCCATTTTGAACGTTTTTTCCTTGAATATCTTACTTTTATAGCCACTGCCGATGCCACTGTTAACATTGTCGTATGATCCATAATCAATTCGATGCGGATTATGGCACTAGAATTTCAGAGAAACCGAACGAAAAAACGAGTAGTGTATGGTCGTCGTTCGTATTTACCCGCGTGGGTAAAACTGCCAAAAAGGAACCACGTCTGTGCGGCCCTTAACGTAAACCAGACGCGTGTTCCAGATCTAAGTCTCTCTATGTCTAATTTTCTGGTAGCATTACGTTACTCCAGCCTTTTCGTTACACCTGCCTCCACGCTAATGACTTCAATACCTGCTCATTTTCTAGCCGCGCGAACTTGTTACTTCGCTGTCTACACGGCATTTTGCATAAATGAGCTCACTGAGCCCTCCTCGTACACTCGTATTCCCCCATATTGTATAAAAGGGCTTGTAAGCGTGTGACGTAACGCAATTACGAAATTCATAAGTGAATTGAGCCCGAAAGTTGGAAGCCTCGCTCGCAGGGACATAGTCAGGGTGTCACAGGGCCCATATTTTTTCGTAGGGAGACAGTATAGTATTTTTTGAAAAGATGCAAAAGTAGAAACTGTCCACGCTTAATCATGCTGCTCACCCAAAAAATCATCAAGGTCATGAATCGCCTTTCACTTCACAGACCGATAGGTATTGTAATCGCAAAAATTTTCGATTTTGAGATAATACGCTTTTTGGACGTTTTATGATATCTACATAACGAAAATCCACGTCATCCACTTCGGTCGGTCTGCCTGTCTGTCGGTCTGTTGGCATTTTTCTAGCCTCGTAATCTCAGGAATCGCTGCATGGATTGTGATGAAATTTGGGTAACGATATGCTGTGGGGTCTTAGTAGGTAATGCTGCTATAATTTTGAAAATTGGTATTTGGGCGGCGGAGTAATTAGCAAAAAAAAATCAAATAATCCTCAAACTTTGTTTTTAGGCGTTTTAGGGGTTCACGATGGTTTTCTAGTTTTGTGGGTGGGATTTGTATTGGGTTGATTGGGGCTTGAAATTGAAAAGTTTGTTGTATTCATAATATGCTGCTCATTGACCTGTGAAAAAAAGACCTAGCGGTATATTACACTTTTTAGGTCAATTCGAACATTGCCTTGTCATTTACATAGACCAAGGGACTTCTGATTATACATATGAGTATTGCTTTACAACGTTCTGTATTGTGTAACGGGGAAACTACTGAATTGAATTTAATGTAATTCCGACACAGTATTATTACCTTGGCGAGGATGGAAAACACGTATAGTTTTTAGAAATCGTGTTAGTGACGGCGCAGCAATAATAAAAAAACTAAATCTTTTTACACTTACACGAAGAATCGGTAACACTGAAATAATTTAAAAAGTTTGTCTCATTATCCAGATCCGAATCGCTAGAAGTGAAGCTCTGACCTTTGGTGTTGAAAATGGTGAATGCGATAGATATATCTTTTATTTTTCAGAAATGGTGAAAGTGCATAACAAATTAAACTTTAAAAATAATGATGTTTCTGTATCTAGATATTGAAACATATATATTGATATTACATCCCATTGCCTTAGGGCTTAAACTCTTAAAGGTTTCAGCCACTGTAATTTCATTTCAGCTTTGATATAATAGCTTCATCTGACTGTTTATTTGTATGCTTGTAATATAACCGACTGCTTTGGACTCGATTTTGAACCATTTGAATAGAACATACATATTTAATTTAAACATTGTACACTTATAAAGAACCGATGACAGTACAATAATTTAATAAGTTTTTCTCATTACCCTGAGCTAAACAGTAAAAAAATAGTTTAAAAACCAACCAACCCAAATTCGCTCTTATAGCCCTAAAAAATGAAGTCAAGTTGATTGACTCAGTACTTCCCACACATTACTGTGATATCAGTTTATTAGCATGAAGCTTTAGTCTGAGATCCCCTTGCAACCAAATCATCGGCAGCCTTCCCTCCCCTAAAATTGTCTTATGCCGCTAAGTCTTTCCTTCAGAGGTCAATGGACAGCCTAAAACATCTAAAACCGAAGTTTGAGTTGTTTTCATACTTTTAGTTTTTTATTATTGCTACATACGTTGCCACTGACACGATATTTAACAAACATACGCGTTTTCTATCATCACCACGGTAATAATACTGTGTCAAAATTTAATCAGAATCAATTCAATAGTGTCCACGTTACAAAATACAAAAAGATCTAAAGCAATAAAGACTCGTATGTATGTATACAGAAAAAGTCCTTTAGTTTCCGTAATACGCTAGGCAATGTTCGGATGAACCTAAAAAGTTGATTTATGTCGCTAGGTCTTCCTTCACAGGTTAGTGGCAGCCTACTATGAATACAAGAAATTTCTGAGTTTTTCAACCCCCCACCCCCTAACCACCCCAATTTCACCCCACCCAAAAAAAAAACGCAGAAAATGATCAGGAACCTCTAAAACACTTAAAAACGAAGTTTGAGCTGTTTTTATATTTTTACTTTTTTTTATTATTTCGGCGCCGCCACTGGCACGATTTATAAAAACCATACGCGTTTTCCATCCTCGCCACGGTAGTAATACTGTGTCAAAATTTCATTAACATCAATTCAACAGTTTCCTTGTAACACAATATAGAAGGAGCTAAAGCAATACTCTCGTATGTTTACACCAGAAAAAATTTCAAAGTCCTTTGGTTTCTGTAATAGGCAAGGCAATATTCGGATGGACCTAAAAAAGTTATTTATGTTGCTAGGTATTCCCTCATGGGTCAGTGGACAGTCTATTATGAAAGCAACAAATTTTTCAATTTTACAACCCCCCACCCCCCAACCACCCCAATTTCACCCCCACCCAAAAAAAAGTAAAAAATGATCAGGAACCTCTAAAACGCCTAAAAACGAAGTTTGAGGAATATTAATTTTTTTTGTTTTTTGCTAATTACTTCGCCGCCCCTGCACCGATTTTCAAAATTATAAGAACATTACCTACTACGACCCCTCAGCATATCGCTGCCCAAATTTCATCACAATCCATGCAGCGGTTACTGAGATTACGAGGACAGAAAAACGCGTACAGACAGACCGACAGACAGACAGACCGACAGACAGACCGACAGACAGACCGACAGACAGACCGACAGACAGACCGACAGACAGACCGACAGACAGACCGACAGACAGACCGACAGACAGACCGACAGACAGACCGACAGACAGACCGACAGACAGACAGACCGACGGAAATGAGTGACGTGGATTTTCGTTATGTAGACATCATGAAACGCCCAAAAAGTGTACTATCTCAAAATCGAAAATTTTCGCGATCACAATACTCCCCTCACCTATCGGTGTGGGAAGTAAAATGAAAAATAATTCCTAATATAAACTTAAAATAATAAAAAAATTAACGAAAAATACTAGCATTATTGTGTGGCACAAAGCGCCCCATGCTTTTTCACAATGAAACTAGTACTTTTCGTTTATTTTTTTATTATTTTAAGTTTATATTAGGAATTATTTTTCACTTTTTATTGCTATAAAAGCATGTTTCTTAGTTTCTTTAACATAGTTTCTTAGTTTCTTTAACATATATTTATTTGTTGCTTATGATTGGGAAGAACTTCTATTCGAGAAAAAGATACTTGGAATTTTTCCTTTTCTCTTCTCTTTTACCTTTTATTGCAGTTAAAGTGAACGCATTATGTTTCGGTTCACTATTAAAAATACATTGGAAAAACGAAGTACGGACATAAGAGTGGATTTATAAAAATTAACAACAATAGAAACGCTGATGAAGACATCAGACGAAACGATGAATCATTTTTGTTCCATTTCACACATCATACATATAAAACTAGCCAGAACTTCAAAGTGTAAAGGTTAGCTTGTAACATGTATTGAAAAGTCCACAAATAATTATATCTTCGCTTTCTTTCATTACAAATGGAAATAATATGTCCGGCTAGGTTTAATAAATCCAGAATATTACTAAGGCAAAATTTGTCTAGGGCAATGTCAACGGTTTTAAAGGTGCATAAATTGCTTCTTTTAATAATAATGATAATATATTTAATATTTTTTTGGACCCCCGAACTAGTTTTCAAAAGCAAAATACTTGCATTTACCTTATCCAAATCAAACAAGTATTGGTCGTTATTATAATAACAATTATTATTTTGAACCTTTTAGAGCAATAAAAGCGTGTTTTTTTAGTTTTCTTAGACCATATCTTCTTGGGGATATTAATAAACAAGCTACTATCCAAGAACTGAAGAACAACAACAACAACTAAAATAATTACTAATAGTCACTATTGGAAAATGTCATCCAAAATGAATAATGTCATCCAAAATGAATAAAAATTTGTAGTCATGATTTGAGTTTACTTTCGAGGTCAGGATGAGCTCCTGACCTGTCAGGAATTTGAATGGTACGCTATTTGTATTAAGAAATACAGCGATGAATACTGTTTCATCAACACAATAAATTTTGAATACATCATTTCAATATTTTTGTATGGAAAATTCTTCAATTTCGGATGGAGCCTGCGTTTGTATCGCGTTAAACCCAAGCTTTCGTCCACGATTACACGCGACATCCTCAGGAAAGTGGGTCCAACGCTTATAACTTGTGAAATATACATTTGCACGAGCTGTACTTTTATTTTTACTAATTGTGGTGTCTTAAGCAGGCAATTTTTGAATACAAATTTAATTTTACTGAAGCACCCACGAAAAAAAATTCAAAATTTGGTCCTAAGTCCAGCACTGTGCCCTTGTTTACCGCCAGCGTTGTGCGTCTGTTTAAGGGGCGTTGAGTTCGTTAATGAGGGAAAATTAGCGAGAAACATTAGCAGGAAATCGATTATACAGATGGTGGCTGTTGCGCAAATAGCCTTCAGTATCACAACATTCCATACAATTTATTGTTTAATGTAATGAGTATAAGGGATGATGATCTCAAATACAGGAGACTGACCTTACTAACATAACATGGTACGTAATAGTATTGTTTAACGATGCGGTAACGGCGGTAATAGCTCACGCCTTGCAGTTTGCGGCTCGAGCCGAAGGCTAGTGCTGTAAATCAACAAGTGAATTATTACCATTACCGCGAGAGTTGAATACTATAGTTTATCTACGACCGAATCTATAATACTACGATTTAAATAGATAATAATTACACAATATTCACAACTTAACTTCACTTTTCTGAAACATAAATAGAATGGAATAGAATATTTATTAAGCTAGAGAATGTCAATACATTTTAGCGTGTCAAACACGTATAACAATTTGATACATACACGTAACGAACAGAAAACAAATTAAACATTAGTCATAAATAATTACAAGTAATTAATTAATTAAAAGTAAATTAAAATATGAGTATTAGCAGCTGCTGCTTAAAGTCATCAAAACTGTATGGGGCCATGTCAATACAAAGATGTGTGAGTTTTCGTTTGAAGCCGCTCATTGGAAGGAACGTAATACTTGGAGGTAATAAGTTAAAAAAGTCTATTCCCATACTTTGGACTTTGATATTCGTGTACGAGGCTGGATTAATTTATTTTCCCTCGTGTATTCTCTATAATGTTTGATATTTGTTAGTGTTATTTTTAATATATACTAAATTTTCATAAATAATTTGCCCATAGACTGTCATGATTTTGAATTTCTTGAATATTGGTTTAAAATGCTCTGTGTTTTTGGCTTTTATTATACTGCGTACTGCAGCCTTCTGTACTAGAAAAATTTTCTGATTTTTCCAGTATATCCTTGATACTGCAAGTCGTATGTTTCAGACAGTGCGTTGAAATATAGCGATATTGTATAAATAGAAGATTTTCGAAGTAAGTTAGTTCTGGGAGTGCTAAGGTAGAAGGTTGGACATCTCCGTGAGTTTTGCTTAGGTACGAGAAAGTCAAGTTTGGATAGTAAGTATTCTGATCCAAGTTGGTTATTACTAGCTTATGCAAATACCTCAATCCGAAGTTTGTTCTCCTCAGCTCAAGAGGCTGCATAACAAACCTAGCCAACAATGTCGTTTGTTTAATTCCCCAACCTGGATATGCACCATCTGGTTTGAATGATAGATACTTTAGTAACCGTCTTTGTATGTTCTCTAATGAATCCTCTAATTGAACAATATTCTAATTGATCGTACAAATGAATAGTATGTATAAACATTCCAAAGCTGATTGAATGTGAAAGATCTACCGTTTCTGATGATGAAGCCAAGACAACTAGCGCTTGAGGTAATGGCTTCTACATGCGATACGAAATCCAACTTACTATCAAAGATCACTCCAAGATCCGAGCTCCGCAACAGGTTTGGTGGTCTTATTTTATAATTATATTTGATGTAGTTGAATTTGCGTGTATAAGAAGAAACCTACATTTATCAGCGTTAGTATAGTTGGTTTTCATTGCACCATTTATAACTATATCAAGGTTACTTTGAGGTTCAGATATTTGAAAACTTTAAGGTCAGCAGCAAAGAGAAATTTACAACAGCTTAGCGAGCTCGCTAAGCCGTTGATAAAATATAGAAATAGCAGTAGTAAAGGTACCAGCTAACTGTAACTAATGTAAAACAATATGCTTATGTTCATAGTTATTTATAAAAAATAGATGTCTCATCCACGATACAACTAACTGGCCAACTGATCTCGCCCAACCAATCAGCAAGCAGCTGCCTCATAAAAATGGAGTTTAGGCAGATTTACATAAATACCATGGCTCCTATTAAAAACAGTTACCCAAAAAAGTAATTTTTGATTTCTTACAGATGTATTATTCGCATTCTAGATCTCGCCGCTATTCTTTTGCAGAAGTATGCGCGAGCACATCTATAAACGAATGAATTGAACATTATCGGCCATTTGACCGCTTGATGATTTACAGCTTCTGATGCTCTGTACACTAAATTGCCAGTATATACGATAAAAAAAAATTAAACCGAAATATACGGATTCCACATCAAGCAGAAATTATGCAAAAATTATAGAAGCCTAATCAACCAAGGAAATAAAAAGAGCATTGATTTAGCCGAACAGGTGTCACTTATGTGGGTGCCGAGCTCCGACTATTAAAACAAATAGTCGGTGGTGCCGACTCATGCTGGAGTTTGAGGGAATGAAATGGCGGTCGCGGTCATGAAACGAGGGTCGAGGAATGATTTCCTAAACCGGCTGTGAGGCAGGCAGCAAGTATCATTAGAAGGAAGACAGACAGTGTTGCAAAATTAACATCTTATGAGATGGAGAGGAATCTCTGGACATCTCGGTCAAGCTAGAGAACTTATTTTAGGAGCCTTGTCCGAGATGGGGAGGTTCTATCTCCCACTGGGCAGAAGCCGGCTAAGGTTACTTGTGGGCCTGCTGACTGGCCATAACACCTTCAAACTTCACTTGTATATAATAGAGGTAACAAGCGACCCGACGCGACGTGAGCGCGCCGTGGCAGAGAGGAAGCTGTGAAGCCCTTGAGTATCACAGGCAGACTATAATAGGAGTTTAAGGAGTCCTCGAACCTGAGGATATAAGATGGGCAGGACCTAAGGCCATCCTCACCTTTGCGATAAGGGCTGGACGAGCAAGCAGATAACAACTGTAAACGGTAGAAAACGACCAAATACAACCGAATAGAGTCAAAAATAGCTCAAAGACAGAGAGCAAACAGATAACAGCGGGAAACAATAGAAAATGACTAAACACAGTTGAATACAGCACAAAAGAACAGAAAACAGCTAAAAACAAGAGAAAGCAAGCAGATAACAGCAATAAACAATAGAAGAGGACGAAATACAACCGAGTAGAACAGAAAAGAACAGAAAACAGCTCAAAACAACAGGAAGCAAGCAGATAACAGCGATAAACAATATGTAAACGATAGAAAACGACCAAGTACAACCAAATAGATTCATAGCTAGCTCAAAACAACAGAAAGCTTACAGATAGCGGGAAACAACAGAAAACGACTAAACACAGCCGAATACAACAGAGAAGAGAAGAAAACAGCTCACAGCAACAGAAAGCAAGCAGATAACAACTGTAACAGCACTAAACAACAGAAAACGACTAAACACAGCCGAATACAACAGAGAAGAACAGAAAACAGCTCAAAACAACAGAAACCAAGCAGATAATAACTGTAAACGGTAGAAAACGACCAAATACAACCGAATAGAGTCAAAACTAGCTCAAAACGACAGAAAGCAAGCAGATAGCAGCAGGAAACAATAGAAAACGGCTAAGCACAGCCAAATAATACAGAAAAGAGCAGAAAACAGCTAAAAACAACAGAAAGCAAGCAGATAACAACGGTAAACGATAGAAAACGACGAAATACAACCGAATAGAACTAGAGTAAGCAGAGGTGCATAAGGGCCTGCTTGTAGGCCTGAGCATTGGTGGTTTTGGTCACCAGAAAGCCTCACTCCTTGTTTCATTCATTAGCCGGACAAGCTGCTGAAAACCTAAAACTTGAATTAAAAAAATTTAAAAAAGTAAAAAAATGTATAGGTAGGATATGCAAAATGCCATAAGATAAACAAATATCAGAAGGGACTAAAATTATGTTATAAATAAAAAGCTGCGCTTCATTTTCGTTGGGTATTAATTCTAAAGACATTAGATTTGAATGTTAGTTCCAAGCGATTTGTGGGGTTAAGAAAACATTCTGGAACTATCCCAATGTGCGGAAAGTACAGAACATCGCTTACTTCACCTCATACATGCTTTCAGGGAATAGGTATATTAAAACGCTGAAAAGTTAGAAGTAATAATATTATATGGCATCCCACTCTAAATTAATCAGATTGGACAAATTAAAAACCGCGCGTGTATATTTTTGAAGTGACTCAAATATACATATAACCATGATTTATAAGATATTTTAAACTATGAAGCAGTTGGCCAAAAAAATGTATCAGGTGATTCATTACTATTAAATGTATGCATCTGTTCAGGTTATTGAGGTATGATAGTTATGATAGTCGCATAAAATAGAAACTAATATACAGAAAACTCGCTAGGTGTTATACATCAACAGTTCTTGAACAACAATCTCGATGGAGAAAACAAGTGCTCTAGTCCATTTTTTGTGAAAGACTGTACACATCTAAGTTTTCTAGAACATATTAATCTGAATTTAGATTGTGTCGTCCCTAACGTGTACAAACGAAACTTGTTGAAATTAGACCCCAATTTATCGACAAAAAACATAAAAAATGAGGTCAAGTCGATTAACTCAGAGCTTCTCACATATTATGTTGATACCGGTTTATTATTTTCCCTTAGTATGAAACTATAGTCTGAGATCCTTCGTTGCAACCAGATCATCACCGCCCACCCGCAAAATAGTCTGTTATGCAGCTTGGTCTTTCAAGTCAGTGGAAAGCCTATTATGAATACAACAAAATTTTCAGTTTTAGAGTCGCCCACCCTCCAACCAATTCCAGCCAATTTCACCCTACTAAAAAAAAAGTATAAAATGATCAGAACCTCTAAAGCATCTAAAAACGAGGCCTAAGCTGTTTTTATATTTTTAGTTTGATGATTACTGCTGTGCCACCACTGACACGATTCAAAAAAATATACACGTTTTCCATCCTCGTCACATGAATAATACTGTGTCAAAATTTCATTACAATCAATTCAATAGTTTCCTCGATACATCATACAGAACAATCTAAAGCAATATTTATACATATTTGTATACATCAGAAAAAATTTTAAGTACCTTGGTTTCTGTAATAGACTAGGCAATGTTCGGATGGACCTGAACAGCCTTTTATGAATACAACAAATTTTCAGTTTTACAACCCCCACTTCCCAATCACCCCAATTTCACCCTCACCCAAAAAAAACTAAAAATTGATCAAGAACCCCTAAAACGCCGAAAAACGAAGTTTGAGAGATATTTGAAGTTTTTTGTTTTTTGCTAATTACACCGCCGCCCATGGTCCTATTTTCAAACTTATAGCAGCATTAGGTACTATGACTTCACAGCATATATGTACCGAAGTTTTATCACAATCCATGCAGCGGTTACTGAGATTACGAGGATAGAAAAACGCCCACAGACAGACAGACAGACCGAGGGAAATGAGTGACGTGGATTTTCGTTATGTAGATATCATAAAACGCCCAAAAAGTGTATTATCTCGAAATCGAAAATTTTTGCGATCACAATACTCCTCCCACCTATCCGTGTGGGAAGTAAAATATCTAAAAAATTTGTATGCTAGCTTAATTTGCCCTTTTATTCATAATTAATCATAACTAATCATAGATGCTGCTTAGCGAATAAAAAAGGTAGTCAAAATAAGTAATCTCCAAAATAAAATGTAAATATTTAGAAATGTCATACTTTTCTGTACTGAATTTCGATTCTTAAGGAAGTACCCCCTAAAACCACACTTTTTTGTCTCGTCTCACTGATCCCCATCCAATATCCTGTCCAATAAACTATAGCGTTGTATCTCTAGCACAATATTTTCTACTGTTCTACTTTTTGGGACTCATTTTTTAGAAAACCACTGCGTTTCCGTCTTTTGAAAAAAAGTGATAACCATAATTCATAAGGGCAAAACACTCAATCACCCTAAATGAAACATAAATTTGGTTGCATTAATTTGAAATCATTTAAGAGAAAGTCGCACTAATATCAGTTATAAAGACAGTTTAACATTTAGCAACATTTTTCCCGCTCATGCAATTCATTTATCCAACATTTACCCAAATTTGTGCAGTTATAATACCTTCACCTACTAGAAAATAGCAAGAGAAGTGAACAGTTTACTAAATTAAATAAATAGTGAGCAAGAAATTAAGAAAGTTCATATACAGAGTTTTTAGTACCGGCTCGGTCGATAACTCCACTACTGTAGATGATAGCGATAAAAGTTATACATACATGAAAGTTGTAGCCACGGATATGCTCCTTGCTCAGAAAATATTTGATTTATACAGTGTGATCCATAACTACGTGCATTTTTTTAAATGAGACACCCTATACATTATCTCATTTTTAGATTCTACTAGTAATTTCTCTTCTCACAATATAATATAACATTATACAGGGTATTTCAAAAGTTATGACAATTTTTATATCCAAATCGCTGACAAACGAACGTACTGTATATATCAAAAAGTGATGAATCAAACATTATTTTTTTACACGAAAAGATTAAAAATATTCCCTAGTTTTAAAATCGGCCATAAAAAAAGCTCGCGACGCCTATTCGTATACAGGGTGATGTAGAATGCAAAATCCAGCTTTTCTCTTTTTTTTAATGTAACCCTCAATATTTTATTATACAAAAGAATTGCTTTTAATATGCCCTTTCAGCTTTGTATAGCACTTGTTGTACCTACGTCCATCAGTTGATATTTCGATTTTTCGGTAAATTTAAAATATAGCTTCTATTTGTGTACTGAAATCTATTTATTTTGAGTAAGTACTATCGAATTTGTTTCTTATTTAACGAACAACTAAATTAAAACCCTAAATCATCGAGATAATAAAGTCAAGTATGCCGAGGAAACAATTTTGTAGGCGTGATGCATAATTATCAAGCAGATTTATTAGGTATGCTTTGAAAATTTGAAAGTTTTCATAACCTGCTCAATAATTCCGTACTGTGTGAAAAACGAGCTTTAAAAATTAATTTTTCCATTGAAGGTATTTAGGAGAATCTTTGAGAGATTGCCTACTTACCTCTAGAATATATCAACTATGAACTGCAATATCCAGAAAGGAGACACTCTAAAACTAATGCATTTGAAAGACTGGGGAATCGTTTAATTTGGACTGTGTCGTTTAATATTTCATAGCCTACCTGATAGATCTGCTTGATAATTATGCATGACGTCTACAAAATTGTTTCCTCAGCACACTTAACCTATAATATCTCGTTAATTCAGAGTGTTCTGACTTAATCAAGTACTATTATGGCCTTATAATTTAGTCGTTTGTTAAGGAAAAATAAAATTTGATAGTATTTTCGCAAAATAAATAAATTTTAGTAAACAAATAGAAGGTATATTTAAAATTTGTAGAAAAATCGAAATATCTCAAAAACTAATAAATGCAGCCATAACAAGTGCTATACAAATATGAAAGAACATATTAAAAGCAACTCTTTCGTATCATAAAATAAAGGGGGTTACATTTAAGAGAGAGAAAATCTAGATTTTGCATTCGACATCACCCTGTATACGAATATGCGTGACGGGCTTTCTTTATAGCCGATTTTAAAACTAGAGAATATTTTTTATTCATCCGTGTATTGGGGGTTACAACTAAAAGAGAGAAAATCTAGATTTTGCATTCGACATCACCCTGTCTACGAATATGCGTAGCGGGCTTTCTTTATAGCCGATTTTAAAACTAGAGAATATTTTTTATTCATCCGTGTAAAAAAATGATTTTTGATTGATCACTTTTTGATAACTTTTGAAATACCCTGTATAAGGTAACAATGCCCTATATCGTAAAAACGGAAATCATTTGTAGAATTTGAATATGGTATAATATATAGGGTGTCTCATTTAAAAAATGCATGTTTGCATTACCACGTAGTTCATGGGTCACCCTGTATAAATCTAAATATTTTCTGAGCAAGGATCATATCAGTTTTACATACAACTTTATTCGCTATCTTCTACAGTAGTGGAGTTATCGACCGAGCCGGTACTAAAAACTCACCCTGTATGTATATTATTTCAAATGATAGGTAAAGAATTGCATCAGCAGCTTTCCTTACCCCAGGAATTATTTATTTGACATTTTTAATCAAATAATTCACTGGATTTACAAATATTGTGGCATAAAAACGTATCGGAAACATGTACACTGGTTTTCGTTCGTTCAGGAAAAACTAATTTCTGTAAGAAATCAATGTTGGCAGGTTATACGTAAGCAATTACAATGTTTGTCTGGAGCTACAGATAGGTTTGGAGATTAAACGTTCCCAAATAATTGCTACCGTTGAAAGAAAAGCCATAAATCTGAATGAATAGGTAGAAATTCGTTACATTCCGACAATGATAAATGTCGGAAACGTGGAAATAATGATGTTTCTGTAGTAATACGTACTGATAGCCTAAAGTTCTGAAATACGAGGAACAGTGATCGCATGGCAATGTGAGGGACTGAGCTACTAAAATTATCCAACTTATAATATTCAATTCGTAGAAGACATTTTTCTTGCTAATACGCAAAAGTTGAGTCAAGAGGATTGACTTGGTAATTCTATACATTCTCATTTTGCCTAGCATTCCGAGATACCGCTTTCCCCTTACTAAGTTGTCATTATCCGATAAGGTGAAACTTGGTATCTCCCTGTAACTAAGCGTTCGTCCTCACCAAACATTTATCTCAAATAACACACTAAAAAAAGTAATAAAAAAGCTATAATTTTAATTGTGTAACCTCTAACTGATACATAATGGTTATTTATATATTAAGGGCGTAAATAGGCTTCTATGGCCCGAAGCTTTATTTCAAGCCAGAGCCGATGATGAATGAAGTTGCAAAAGCTTTCAGAAAAGCAAGAAACAGCAGCTAAATTCCCGAAAAATCGAAAGATGTGTACTAAAAATGAAGTCAAGTTGATTGACTCAGTACTTCCCACACATTACGGTGATACCAGTTTATTATTTTCCCATAGCAGCCAGTCCCCCCCCCCAAAAAAAATTGGGTTATGCCGCCAGGTCTTGCATACAACACATTTTTCACTTTTCAACCCCCCACCCCCCAAAAACCCCAATTTCATCCCCAACAAAAAAAAGGTAGAAAATGATCAGGGACACTAAAACTCCTAAAAACGAAGTTTGAGCTGTTTTCATATTTTTTAGTTTTTTGATTATTGCTGAGCCACCACTGACACGATTTCTAAAAGCAATACGCGTTTTTAATCCTCACCACGGTAATAATACTGTGTCAACATTTCATTAGAATCAATTTGGTAGTTTCCACGTTAAAAAATACCGAGGATCAAATGCAATAAATACTCGTATGTATACAGAAAATTCTAAGTACCATAGTTTCGGTAATGGGCAAGGCAATATTCGGATGGACCTAAAAAAGTTATTTATATCGCTAGGTCCTCCTTCACAGGTCAATGGACAGTCTATTATGATTACAACAAATTTTTCAATTTTACAACCCCCCATAATCCGAGATACATCACTGCTTAAAATCATATACGTATATGACGAGTTATACCATTTTGGAATCCTTATTAAGTGCTCCAACTTTTAGGACTTCTTGCGGAATTACACATTACAATTTATTTCTAGTACAGCCAATTGAAGCTAGGCGAAGTGTTTGGTTCTTGATTCGGTAAAAAGTGATTTTTTTTAAAACTGGACCAGTTAGCTTTCAATTTTATGCAGCAGTTTTCAGAAGCATCGTTCGGGATTACATAAAAAAATAAAATTTACAAATAGTAACAATTCGTAGCAGCAGCAGTTGGATGTAGATATTTTCGATGCTTAAAAATGCCTATAATTTTAGAATCGCACAAGTTAGATTTTTTTAAATATTCTTTCTCACATTCCATGGCCAATCGCCTGTTTCCAGATGGAACTTGACTTCTGGAACACTCTGTATGCGATTTTAAAGTTTAAAACGAAACTCCTGACTGCACTATCATCAGATAGTCATTATGTGTCAGTTCATATTACATAGTAGCATAGAATAATATTCTATGAATAGAAGTATTCTATGTAATATTAGTAAATTCTAATTGGAATGATTGCAATCAGCCCAAGACTTGAGTAAACTCAGAAAGATGTTTCTGAATAATAGTGCTTTCTTTTTCAAAAAATTCGAATCCCGCAGCTGAATTTGAAGACAATGAGCGTTCTCCGGATTTTCAGTATTAATGTTAATTTTCCATAAACACTAATTTGGGCTCCTCAGAAAAAAAAACAAAGAATCCCTAAAACGCTTAAATAATTTTGAGGGTTTTTGGTAATTCTTTGTTTTTTGCTATTACTCCGCCGCCAAAGTACCCGTCCCCAAAAAAATATACACTTAAGCACAGTCACGACACTATGACAGTGTAAAAATTTCATTAAAATCAAGTTAGTCCCCAAATTTCATGTTATGGTATTATAGTATATACAAATATAAAAAAAAATTCAATCCGATATCACTAGGGTAATCTTACTTAGAGCAATGGTAGTTTCTTTATGAATATAAAAAATTCCCCATCCTCACTCCTGCCGCATCCGCCCAACCTAATTTCACTCCCTCCTGGAAAACATTGAAAATCGTGATCCCAAAATTGCCCAAAAACAAAGATTGGAGCGGTTCTGAGAATTTTTTTTCCCTAATTACTTCACCACCAGTGTCCCAATTTCTAAAAGTTATAACCACAACGATCCTACAATATATCGCATTCAAAATGTTATAAAAATCAGTGCTACGGTTACTGAGCTTATGTGGAGATAAAATGGAGACAGAAAAACAGACGACATATTTTATGATGTAGCGATACACAATGTTTACCAATGGCATAGGGAATCAAATTCTAGAAAGTCCACAGGGAAAGCGAAGTAGCAATGATTTTTTCAGGGCAATAAAAAATGCCTTATGAATATAAACCCACTACCCTTCATCCCAATTTGACCCTATCCAAAGTAATCTCCTACAAGCCAACAGATTTATTTTCAAAAGTAAAGATTAGTTTTGCACCCTACGTCATTTACCCTGCGAAGAAAATGAGACTACATCATCACGATTTATTTTATATACCTAGTTAAAAAGATTTCTTACTATTGCAATGAATTGTATTCTGCTCATGTCTCTAGTTAATGGTCATACATACTTTTGAATAAATAAACACCCACATACGAAGTGTATGTATGGTCTATCAAGTCATTACAGTTGACAATGACTTAAAACCTATAACAGGATAATGAAATATGAGATAGATATATGTGTAATGAATAAAATTGACTAGATAGCTCTAACCCTTCGAAAAGAAATGCCTGACATAATTCCAGCTTTGAAATTACAAACCGTGAAGTAAACATGGTTCAAGTACACTTAAAATATTTTTAGATGCATGGACAGATTGGATTGGCATGAACGAGAAATATGTTTATCTATGTTTTCACACAGCCAATTTTATGAAAATGACACTTTTATAAGCACATTCAAATAGATAAAAATAAAAATAAGTTCACTGTGCTAGCTAAATATTTCATTGAATATATGCTTGCACGTACTAAGTTTAAAACTCCTTAGATCCTTATATGATTGATTTAAAGAAGTGTACGTATATACAGTAGGATTCACCCTGAGATCAACTTTGACACATATTTCAAATTTTACAGAAAAAACAATTTTTTTATCGTCGGATTCTTAGACTTAAATATCCGTTTATCAAAAACCTTACTAGTTTCAGAAAATACACCATTTTGTGTAACAGAAATTATGTTAGTGGCGGCAAATCGGATGTGCCGCCATCTTTGAAATATTTTAGCCTGTAAGGTCAGCCTTGAAACCCTCAAGAAAAAATTCCGATTAAAAGTATAAAATATTCTAACCAATCCATAATGCTATCAACATGTCGTTCAAGGCAAATGATTTTAGCAGGCAATTTGTTTATCTATGTACCTTCAGTCATCAACGAATGAAAAACTAAACCTATGTTATACATTAAAAAATATGTGGAAAGACGAACACGTGTTTCTGAAAATACTACATAAATCTTCGACCTAAGTGAAGGCTTGCCATAGCTCCCATGCCATATTTAACCCGATAATCTTTTGTACGTTATGATATGACCGATTGTTTACGAATGCATTGAAACTAGAACAGTTTTGTTATTTCTTTGTTTATATGGGAGCAAATTTAAATTGCACACTTATATTTTGGCAAATATTTGTATAGATTACTCCACTAGAGATAAGGACCGCAGTTGACACAATAAAACTGGAGCTGGCTATATTCGTGATACACGTTGATAATATAGATATACATATTTGCCTCGATTCCGTTTCTTTAAAAGAAGGAAGTCTATCGAAAATTTTAAAGCAGATAAATTAAGGAGTTAAGTGTTAAGAACAAGGACCCCTTGGTATAAACCTCGTATTTTAGTGAACATTTTTACGAAACATAACAGAACATGACTTTGTATCGGATCTTTTTCAGAAAATGCCTAAATATGACATGTATAAGCGACACTTCCCAATAGATTGCGATTGACAAAACCGGGTAGTTTGAACGCCTTCTGAAAGGATACAGAAGGATTAGTTGATGATCGCTTCCATTTTAGAGTTATGGTGCAAGGACAAAAAACTTTCCAAACTGTCTCTAGAACTCAAATACCAAGCGTCATCCGGTTTCTTGCTGGACACGAAAATTACGCTTTGCTCTAAGTAGAGAGAAGCACAAGTATTGAAGACGTCTTTGAAGCCCACGTATTAATGCACGAGATTTCAGGCGATTGAAATAAAGAGGTTCACCAGATAACTAGGAATGTGTCCAACAATAAAAAGCCGGATGTATTTGTTTGAAGTCAAACATCGCCCAATTTGCCATCTCTACTGTGTAAACTTTCGGTAAAGTTCCACGTACAATCCGTCTGATAAACAATCCGAACATAAAAATATCGATACCTATTTTCAGATATCGTTCTGCGAAAATATTTAAACAAACTGTCCCAGTAAAGAAAATAAACGATCAGCCCGAAAAGACACGAGAGAACATTTTATACAAATGTTTCACCGCAGTAAAAATAAGATCTCGTAAACCATGCACTTTTGCAGTCAAATATATTCCTGATATTATGGATCACATGTATGGATCAAATATCCCTGAAGACTGCATTCGGGACATTTTAAAGTATGAAGGGTTCAATGCTAGGTTTGCTGTAATGTAAGTGTTCCACAAACATGGCAACAAATTTCAGAAGGTGGAAGTATATTATCAGTCATATTAAAAGTTTATAAAAACATATGATATTCTCTTAACAATGTGCAGTTTCTTAAACACAGTTAACGAATATTTTGTGCCCTACCTTACTAACGCCGTAGAAAAAATTTTGATCCTTACTTATGTATAAAGTACCTTTATGACCTTTGTTACAAATTCGTCAAATTTTGGCAGAGTTGTATGGTGGACTTTTGCTTTTGTCAAGTCTGGTGACCCACGAGATAGCAGGTAAAGGACCCTAAAAATAACAGCACTATTGCCACTATTATAGTGGTTGATCGTCTCGAGTTAATTATTATAGTTTTGCGTGAAATTTGAGTTTTAACAGTACATACGTGTTAAAGGACTATTTTAAACAATTCCACAAGTTTTAAATCCTGTGGATTTCTGTAAAAAATAATATGGTGTTTGTGAATACAGTAAACAATAACAACGGGAACACTCTCATGCCTGTTAGAGCATAGGCATTGCTCTTTCAAACCTATTCGAATTGGCTGGGTTACCCAGAGACCAGAAAATGTCATGGCAAAGTAAGGGTAGAAAAAGAAAGGATCGAAAAGGACAGAAGGAAAAGAGCAAAGAGGAGGAAGCTCGTTGGTTGGAGGGTAGAGCGCCACATAGTCTGTTTCGTTCGTTTTGGTTCTAATCAAAAGGCTTAGTTGTGAAGTTCGATATCTAAAAGTGCATACAATTTTGTTGTCTTCAAAATTGAACGATTTGATTTTGATCACAGTGCAAGATGCTGCCTTGTGTGCTTGCGAATTTGCTCGACTGTGCAATCCACTGACACGCCAACTGACTTCGCTTGACTAAAACCAGACATTTACCGGAAAAATTACCTGCAAGGCCTGGCGCTTATCAGGGGACTTATCATCTACTGCAAGGACTTAAGCGCTGTAGACAAGTCCAGGCTTTGAGCAGTCGAAGCTGAGCTCGAAGCAGCGGGTGAAGTTAAGGTATGGTTAAGGTTGCATCCTTGGCTGCGTCGGCGCATATGAGTTGACGCGCCATTGTGAGATGATCTACAGATCCCTCTTAGGCGTAAATCTACAGGTGCAACTGTTTTCTGGATGGATCCATAGTTCGCACATTTGTGGTCTGGGCCACATTTCAGGCACTTTGATGAAGCAGTACAGTAGGACTGAGGGTGTCCATCCTTGTGACAGAGGTGGCACTGTCCTATCAATCCAGAGTTTTTTTTTGAACTTCGACTCTGATAGACAGTCCCAGTAGTTCATGTTCATTTAACACTCGCTTCAGTATTTGTTAGAATAACTACTACCAAAGGCATGGACACGCCACCATTGCGCTTCAGGCGAATTATGTAGTTGGAAGCATAACCCTTTTGTTCGAGCTTTGTATAGTTGATGCTAGGCTGCCTCTGATGACGCCGTTGATGTTCAGTTCAGAGGGCAGAGAAAATGTGTGATGAGGAATATCTTCCTTTCCTAAAAAGACGAATTATCTTCCGATAAGTGTTCTCGCTTTTGCATGCATCAACAGCTATCGCACGAACAGCCTTTATGCCAATGCTAATAAAGGAGTATAGTTAACGGCGCGGCGTCTTGTCGCGTCCTTTAATACAACTGAGGTAACTCGGTCTTGGCGATTTTGTCGACCCTGTGTATGAACAACAACTTGTGACGGCTAAGAAACCATGTTGCTGCCAGCCGATGGAGTAGCCGGTGATCATGACATAGGCATGTTAGGGTGTTTTGGCTGGCTAGCAGAAATGGAAGGAGTAGACACAGCCGGCATTATGTTGATTGGAGATGCGTCGTTTGGGGATTTGTGCTGTGATAAATGATGAAATTAGACAATTTTACTAATAGTTCACTTTTTGCGATATCGGACGGGAATGAAGTCACCATCCTGTATATCGTCCTCAGTCTCCATTAGTGCGTCACTACTGGGGGTGTCATGCCTACGCTTTGACATTTTAGTGATGCAATGCAGTCCGTTAGTCGACGTATCTGCAGTGGCAGGGGTGTGAAACTCAAATGAGGACCCTGTGTAGCGGGGTTAGCGCTAGCCACCTAGCACACCTAGCGGGGTTGCGCGAATTATTGATCAGCCAACTCTGTTTCAAACAGATTCCTAGATGCATCAATAGAAGTGTCCCAATTGCCTAACGTCATTTTGACAGCCATTGTCGTAACTGACATTGTCGTTGCTCGCTTATGTCGATTGGCGTCTTTTTGCAATTTTGCAGTGCACTACTTTTGAGATTTTTGTCTGCCTATTGTTGTCTATATGTATTTAGGAATGGGTTCTAAGTATTTACGCCGTTGTCCTGCGCCAAATTGCAAGAATGCGGATGCGCGAAGGTAAGTGATTTGCCTGATTTATACCGCTCACCTCATTTTTGTATTGTGGATTTTGATGCAAAATTAATACAAGATTGATCATTTCTACATGAAATATACATATATCATTTGAATGCATTACTAAACACTACTACTCATACTCATATAACTTGTATTACTGTTCACAATCACATACGCTGCCATAAAGGTGTGCAGCATTCCCTCTCTTTGGCAAACCGTTGCATTGAGGTCCGATTGTCTAAAAATAAATTTTTTTTATTTCAGATATTAAATCCCATCTGATCAGCGTATACAGAGACGCTAGTTAGAACGGATTGGCAACCCAAACCTACAAATATACAAACATCTTGCCTGCATCAATATGAATAGTTAAGGAATATTATCTCTTTAGTCTTCAAATTATATGCCATCAAAGGATTGTAATTATCATGAAATAGTGATTCTAGTGAATAAATCATGCTTTACTTTTATATGAATTGTTTTTGTACCTTGTGTAGCTGACTTTATTTAAGCAATTGTCGTATTGAAATAAATTACAAAAGGGTTTGTTTTGTTTTATTACAGTAATCCATATCTAATATATTCCCATTCTTGCATAATCAGTTGAATGTCCTGTATAACGCTTGTCACAAAAATTTACCTAACTCATTGAATACCTATTTTCAAAACTGAACTGATTAAAAAGGTTAAAACACTAATTGAAAGAAAATGGAGTATGTGCTGTGGACAATGCCATAGTTTTATTTATTATTATGCCACTTGACAATTCCATTTTTTTTAATTAACGCCTTAACTTTTTTAATCAGGTCAATTTTCAAAACAGGTAATGAATGCGTAAGGTAAATTGTTATGACAAGTTACCACGTTGTCTGGAGGCTGAATAAGCTTATATGGTATTTCAAAAAGCCCGCTCTTTTCGTAACCTACCCCACCTATCGTCGGTCACCTACACCAAATTTTTTAGATTGACCTAGGTCGTGAATATCTACAGTTTCCTGTAACCGATTCGTGAATGCATTGTAGTGACACACGCAACCCGAATAGATGGCGCGGATGTCAGTCAAAAATGCCATGCCAAATTTTCATACACAGAGTGTCCAGTCTTTCAGTGGATATATTGTCAGTGTGCAGTGGTATCTGCTCTGCCTGGTCCTTCACCTGCGCTGCCTGGTTTGCTATGATCCGGTGCAGCTTATCCTGTTGTTGCACTTTCCTCTATGAAGCCATTTCTCCGTTGCTGTCAGTGTCATCTGTATTATGATTTTTTTCCTCTAAGGTGCCGAAATACACGTTGCCTCCACTCGTGGCCACCAAGTGACCCCTCCCCAATCTTATACTCCATAATAACTGCGGCTTTTAGGCTTTTAACTGAATTAATTATGAAAAATATCTCGCGGACAAATTCTAACACTTCTGCCTGTATACAGGGCACCCATTCAGAAGTCAAATAAGTGACATGTATTTTCTTGATACCTCTAAGAAACCTATAATATAACCATTGTCCCTCTTCGAATCGTGTTAGATATTAATTCAGTTTATGAATACAAAATAACAACAAGTCCTGCTATGCTTTCTCATATAATTTTGAAAAATAGGTTTGATTCAATGCCAATTTATGTAGAAACTATGTAGAGCTTCAGAAAATTATAACTGAAGTAGTAATAATGTGATTTTTTATTTAATAAATACAAACATAAACTTTGATTGAAATATACCTTCTTCCACAGATACCTAAGAATCCAGAGCAAGCGGAATTTGAAAGAAGGCGGATGATCGCGGCAAAAGAATGTCAAGGCCGAATATGCTCCGGACAAGACGGAGAGATGTCAACGTCAAGCCCAACCGGAGGTAAGCATTTCGCTAAAAAGAGTATCAACCAGATGTTTATCAATTTTTAAACACACTTCACAATCATTCACCATTAAATTACTTTCAATGTGATAAATGCAACTCCAAGTTGCCTAATTTACGATAAACACCAAGTTACCACCTACGATTGCATGAAACATCTTCAAGGTACTAAAACTGACACTATTTGTTGTTGCTTTTATGAAACAAGATAAAATAAAAAAGAACCTATTGCTGTAATTTCAAGTACACATGAATTCTGAGATGTGGTTTACATTGATATAGTGAGCGATTAATTTGAATAAATAATTTTTTGAAATTTATTTATATATTTATTTGTACTTGCTATTCAACACAAATACTGCCACCTCAAAGTCTACGCCTTTTATGAGGTATTGGCTTTACATATATGTTATTTTTTTAGGGAGGCAATTACGATCTCAAAAACCATTACAAAATCTCCCTTAAGGGAAGGTGTCATGACCCATTTTTTTTTTCAAATGGGAATGGGATCAAATAATACCTCACTCAAAGGAGCATTTAATTTTCTATAAATCACCATTTTATTTTCAAAAATGGTTAAATTGTTTAGAAAATATAAAGCTTTGAAACATGAACTCAACGCTTTTAGAAAAATGCAAAAATTTGGAGCATGACACTGCTATCAGAAGAGGAAGGGTTTACTATGGATAAACATTTTGCAAACTAACAAACAAATTTGATCGGTTTCAAAATGTTTTACAAAAGTTGGTTGCCTAGTTAGGTCAGTCTGCTCAATATGCATAGTGCCAGTGTAGATTAGACGCATTGGTCATTCTTTGCATTCATTTCTTTTGTAGTGACACTGCCAGGAGGGTTTTATCCATCAAACTTTCCATTGTATATTTTCATAATTGAAATCACACAGACACATAATTATAGTGTAATCAAAACAACTCCATTACAAATGTATGCTGGAGACGCTAAAGGAGGTAGGCGATTTGCTTTGTAAGTGGTAAATAAATAATTTGTTTCACATGTGGTTTACATTGGATTAGTAACTGTACTTCAAGTTACGATCCAAGTAACTAACCCGTTTAACTATATCACTTGGAGAAAACTGGCCAAGGTGGGGCGGTTACTGTCTCTCACTGGACAGACGCCGCGCCGGCTAAGGTTACTTGTGGGCCTGCTATCTGGCCATAACACCTTCAGACGTCACTTGTGTGTGATGGGGGTGGCAAGCGACCCAAAGTGTCCACGCTGTGGCGAGGAGGAGGAGGAATCCTCGGTACACATTTTATGTTACTGTGCCGTCCTTGGGTATCACATGCAAACTATACTAGGTTCAAGGATCCTTAAGCCTGAAAACGTAGATGGACAAGACTCAAGGTCATTCTCACCTTTGTAATGAGGGAAAGGGAGGGAAGGGGGGAAAAGGGAGAAAGTCGGAAAGGGGGACAGGGAAAAGGGGGAAGGGGGAACAGGGGGATAGGGGGAAGTGAACAGGGGGAAGGGGGGAATGGGGGGAAGGGGGTCATGGGGAAGGAGGGAAATGGGACCGGGGGAATGGGGGGAAAGGGTGGGGAGGGGAGGGTAAAGGAGGGAAAGGGAGGGAAAGGGAGGGAAAGGAAGGGAAAGGAAGGGAAAGGAAGGGAAAGGAAGGGAAAGGAAGGGAAAGGAAGGGAAAGGAAGGGAAAGGAAGGGAAAGGAAGGGAAAGGAAGGGAAAGGAAGGGAAAGGAAGGGAAAGGAAGGGAAAGGAAGGGAAAGGAAGGGAAAGGAAGGGAAAGGAAGGGAAAGGAAGGGAAAGGAAGGGAAAGGAAGGGAAAGGAAGGGAAAGGAAGGGAAATGGAGGGAAATGGAGGGAATTGGAGGGAATGGGAGGGAACGGGAGGAAAAGGGCGGGAAAGGGGGGAAAGGGAGGGAAAAGGAGGGAAAGGGAGGAAGAGGGATGGAAAGGGAGGGAATGAGAGGGAAAGGGAGATAAAGGGCGGGAAAGGGAGAGAAAGGGGGGAAAGGGGAGGAAAATGGAGGAAAAAGGAGGGAAAGGGAGCGAAAGTGATGGAAAGGGAAGGAACGGGAGGGAAAGGGAGGGAAAGGGGGGAAAGGATGGGAAATGGAGGGAAAGGGAGGGAACAGGAGGAAAAGGGCGGGAAAAGGAGGGAAAAGGAGGGAAAAGGAGAAAAAGGGAGGGAGAGGGATGGAAAGGGAGGGAACGGGAGGGAAAGGGAGATAAAGGGCGGGAAAGGGAGAGAAAGGGGGGAAAGGGGGGGGAAAGGAGGGAAAAGGGAGGAAAATGGAGGGAAATGGAGGGAAAGGGAGCGAAAGTGATGGAAAGGGAAGGAACGGGAGGGAAAGGGAGGGAAAGGGGGGAAAGGGAGAGGGAGGGAAAGGAATAGAAAGCGAGGGAAAGGAAGTCAAGGAAGGGAAAGGGAGGAAAAGGCAGAGAATGTGCGGAAGTGCCCGCTTGTAGGCCTATGCACTAGTGATTCTGATCACTTAAAAGTCTCTCTCCTTCTTTCATTCATTCTGCTAGATATACTAATGGGAGAAGAAGAGTTGCCTTGTAAGTGATAAATAACTAAGTAGTTTCATATGTGGTTTACATTAGGTTAGTAACTTTCTTTCTTTCAACCCAGCCGCTATATCAATGTAAACCTGACTTAATTCGAGCACTTGCAACCATAGGAACTGCTAAAGCTAAAGCGTTCTAGTATAGTAAGTTAATATTTTGAGAGTAGTACTTACTAAGGTGTCTTTACATGATGCTTTTAGACCAACGAAGTTCGTAGTGATAGAGGAATCTAGCACAGCGTAAAAGCACCTTAACTGCTAATGTCTGAACAAAGGACTGGACAGTATCCAATCATCTGATGGCAACGAGACAGTGTGACTCGAGTTTTCAAATATTGGCTACTCCCATGACACAAATGCGTGAGAAATTTGAAAAATCTCAGCATGGGAGTATATTAATTTATTGCCTGAATCAAACATTTTTCAGTCTGGTTAAAAATGATTTCGATTGTACCTTGAACTTCTATCCACACAAAACTACCTTTGGACGTCAAGAGATAATCCTTGACATTATTATTTATCGGCATATTTTAGGACATGAAAAGCGCCCGAGAATTAGATGTTCTTAACAAAAACCTAATAAATAACATTTGAATGTCATTCTCGCCATTAACGTTAACAGCATCATAAAATGCGAATAAGAAAGTGGCTGTATTTTTATACAAATTTTTAAAAACGACACAGAACGGAATGTGCTGTTAAAACGACTGGTTGCTTTTTTGGACAAAATTAGTGTTTCTTTGTGGTTGCTGATGTGCTGCAAGTTGGAATGGAGCCTTCAGAAGAGGTTCTACCCTTGGTCTATCGCATCAGGTGAGATTCACTATACCATTACAAAGCATAGCAAAGCATAAACATGGGCCTTGGTTTTTCATTTCCAATTTTTCCTATTGAACTAAATAATTTTACCACCCTAATCGTATATCAAACAAATTAAAAGAAAGGTTGTAGTGCATATATTTTTAACATATGTTTGAAGGACATTCACAAACCCAGATATATTTTTTATTGTTTTTCGGTTTTTTTCAGTTCTCTGAAAAAAGTTATTTGGAAAAGTTATTTATTTTAATGACTTCTATACACAATATAGTATAAGAATCAATTTAGGACTCACCCTGTATATTATGTTGCACCATTTAGCTGTGAATATTTTGATCCTAAAAATTATTTCTGTGACACTTTGAAATTTTCGTAAAATAAAAATAAGCGCTACAAAAAACATTGGGCATGCTGCCTCAACAATAGTCACTCTTGTTAGCTTATCAAATCAAGTAAACTATATATTCAAAATTCAAAATCTACTGGGTATTAGCTTTGTGACACAAAGCTGCTACAGTCGCCCAAGGGAAGATTTATTTCTTAAAATGCTATAAACAAAGGTGATTTCCACTATATACAAAAATACTGGTCAAATTTGATAAATCAACACAAATGTTAACTTTTTACTCCATCATTTGACAGTTTTTCCGTACGTGGTAGCAAGTCTAGGATGTGGAAAGTGTAACCCAACCCTAAGAAATTGTTTAAGCACATAATACATGTACAGATTTTATTAAATTTCAAATTGTTTGCAATTATGTTTAATGAGTTGTTTTTTTACGTTTTGTGTATTCCAATACCCATACCTCGTCTAAGGGATAACCATTTTCAATTTTTTTTAAAGACATGAAATTGGGTATTTATAAAGTAGTTTTAGTTATCCAGAAAAAAAATGGAGTCAAGTTGATTGACTCAGTACTTCCCACACATTACTGTGATATCAGTTTATTATTTTCCCATAAAAAAGTTATTTTTGTTGCTAGGTCTTCCTTCATGGGTCAGTGGACAGTCTATTATGAAAGCAACAAATTTTTCAATTTTACAACCCCCCACCCCCCAACCACCCCAATTTCAACCCCACCCAAAAAAGGTAAAAAATGATCAGGAACCCCTAAAACGCCTAAAAACCACGTTTAAGCAATATTTAATTTTTTTGTTTGTTGCTAATTACTCCGCCGCCCATGCACCGATTTTCAAAATTATAGGAACATTACCTACTACGACCCCACAGCATATCGCTGCCCAAATTTCATTACAATCCATGCAGCGGTTGCTGAGATTACGAGGCTAGAAAAAAGCGACAGACAGACAGACAGACAGACAGACAGACCGACAGACAGACCGACAGACAGACAGACCGACAGACAGACCGACAGACCGACAGGCAGACCGACAGACCGACAGACAGACCGACAGACAGACCGACAGACAGACCGACAGACAGACCGACAGACAGACCGACAGACAGACCGACAGACAGACCGACAGACAGACCGACAGACAGACCGACAGACAGACCGACAGACAGACCGACAGACAGACCGACAGACAGACCGACAGACAGACCGACAGACAGACCGACAGACAGACCGACAGACAGACCGACAGACAGACCGACAGACAGACCGACAGACAGACCGACAGACAGACCGACAGACAGACCGACAGACAGACCGACAGACAGACCGACAGACAGACCGACAGACAGACCGACAGACAGACCGACAGACAGACCAACGGAAATGAGTGACGTGGATTTTCGTTATGTAGACATCATAAAACGCCCAAAAAGCGTATTATCTCAAAATCGAAAATTTTCGCGATCACAATACTTCCCTCACCTATCGGTGTGGGAAGTAAAAATGGGGTCAGAATTGTCTGTAAAGACATACCTGTGCAATATTTGACACATATTATATTTGAGTTAGTTATTAGTTGATAGTTATGATAGTTATTAGTTAGATAGTGATTGATAGTTATTTAGTTGAAAACTAAATTCGTTTTATTTAATCTTTTATACCGTTTTGAAATTGCTACCATAGTGGGGATGAATAGGGCGTATAGTTTTTAAAACTATGCCAGCGGCGGCAGAACAATCTTCAGTAACTTGCAACTTGGAGATGCGTAGTTTGTTTTGGTGAAATTTTGATACTTCTTTGGCACCGAGAATGTGAGGAAAGTACCGGTAAACTTGACACTAGTTTTGTAGTTTTCTAGGTGAATCTAATAAAATTACGCTAAAACTCTAAGTTTAACTACAGGCTTTTCTTGATTTGATAGCCTAACAATTGTATCTAGCATTGTGTCAGCATTTTCAAAATCTTTAAAGCTTTTTTATCAAATATGTAGGTTTCAGGACACTGCTTGTGTGTGTGTGTGTAAAGGATGGCATTGGATACCCAAGTCCATTTGCCACAAAATGTTGTCAAAGAACTTATACAATTAAAAATACTTTATCGTCTCTACAAATCCACGTTAGCCCCTTTTAGGAATTTTATTATCGAATCATAAACTCTCTTGTCAGAAGAAGATAGGATAGTGGTGATATTAACAGGTAGATGTAACCCGCATCGCATCATTTCATTGATGAACTGGTTAAATGGACAGGACACTGCTTACACCCTTTCTATATTCCATAGAAATCACGATAACTATGTAAAGTCAGACTTGATCCAGGAAATTTATTAAATATTTGGACCTATTGCAGCTGAGCTCTCAGTTTCATAGTGTGCGTATAGATACAGGAAGTAATTCCAACACTCATTAGTAAACCTATTTTCATTCATGGTACCTATCATAAATATTATAATGCTTATCGGTTAAAACATTATAGAAATATAATAACTTAGACTCTCAACAGTCACACAGTGGCTGAAGTTTGGAAAAGATCGCAGAAATATTTTACAGATAACGTGATAATGGACATGCTATAAAAAAAATACTTAAGTTTAGACATGTCAATCAAGCTTTGACGCAGGAAACTATCCATACAGTTTTTATTTTTACTTTTCATTTTTATTTATAAACTCTTGTAATTTATCGTTACATCAAAACGCGGAGTAATATTTTACGACTCTTCCGAAATACGCACAAAAAGCCTGCCGCATTGAACTGCGTTGAGAGACAAATTACGAAAACCATTTATCGTTTCACAAGCATATCGAAGTGCACTTGAACTTTTGTAATTGTTTTCTTATAATGTTGTTTTCGCCACTATTATGCTATTTTTAATATCGATCCGACTGGCCTTGTGAAGCTACGACGGACGGATGTTCAAGTTGATTTGGTATTCCGCGTACATTAATACACATTTTTCAAACAGAGCACTTCGAGAAAAAGTGGCATCAAGTGTCTTGACTCATTACTTCCCACACATTATCTGTTCAAACAAAAAATATGGAGTTCTTCTGCTCTGCATCATCCTCATCAAAAAAGTAGACAATGATCAGGGACCTTTAAAATATCTAAAAACGAAATTTGAGCGATGTTGAAATTCTTCGTATCCTGTTGATTTCTTCTCCGCCACTGGCAAGAGTTCCAGAAACGATTGATAGTTCCTATTTCCTCCACGGTGGTAATACGGTGTCAACATTTCATCACAATTAAGTTAGTAGTTTCCAAGTTACACGTTAGGATAATAATATGTATCAAATTATTCCACAAATATAAAATGTGAAGGCTACAATAGGATAGGTCTAAAAATCACGAGATATCACCAAAGTACATTTTTTTCAGCGCTATGTAGAGTATTTTATGAATACAACAAATTAATGTTTGAAGATTTCAAACTTCTCACCCGCTCCACCACCCCGAATTAATCCCCTCCAAAAAAAAATATAGAAAAGGATCAGTAACCCCTAAACCGCCTAAATGCGAAGTTTGGAGGGGTTCCGATACTTTTTTGTTATTTACCAATTTTTACGCCGCCGTAGCTCCGATTTTCAAATTTATAGCAGCAATACCTCTTACTACCCACAGCATACCGCATCATACTCCCCTATCCCCTGTCGGGGTTCAAGAACCTCCAAATCGCCTAAAAACGAAGTTTAAGCTTTTTTATTATTGCTGCGCCACCACTGAAATATGTAGAAACTATACGAGTTCTCTATCCTCGCCACGGTAATAATACTGTATCAAAATTTCATTAAAATCAATTCAATAATTTACAGGTTACACAATGCAGACTTATATAAAGCAATACTCGTAAGGTTCCTTGGTCTCTTAAAGGCAAAGCAATGTTCAGATGGACATAAAAAAATCTAGTGAGCCGCTAGGTATTTAGGTCAATGGACAGCCTATCATGAATACAATAAACATTTCAGTTTTACAACCCCCACACCCAACCACCCCAATTTAATCACCACTAATTAAAAAAATAGAAAATGATCAGGAATCCCTAAAACGCCTAAGAACGAAGGTTGAGAATATTTGATTTCTTGTTTTTTGATAATTACTCCGCCGACCATACACCGATTTTCAAAATTATACCAAGACACAAATCGCTATCCCAAATTTCATCATAATTTATGCAGCGGTAACTGAGATTACGAGGCTAGAAAAACTCCAACAGACAAACAGACCGACGAAAACGACGATTCTACGGCTGATGGTTTGGATTGGAGGAAGTTCTTGTTGTTGCCTGGATATGTTCTATCTAAGGCTACATCCTTGCACTATATGCCTGACTGGCGTTCTGCTCCACAGTCGCAACGTGGGGATTCGCGCTTGTTCCATTTAGCAACGAATCAGCGTACACTCCAATGGGACGTACCAATTCTGTTTATGGTTGACCACTCCTTTCGGTGGAGCTTAAAACCAGGGGGTTCTTGACCAGCAGTTAGATTACTGTACACTTCTTCTGGTGTTTGGGTCGACCAAGTTTCTGCCCATTTAACTTCAGGGTTAATAGCTTCAGGCTCCAGTTGGACAGCTGTTGTAATTGGTGGTTTTCTGGACCACAATCTACGCAAGGAGAGACCAGGTATATCTTGGTGGGTTGGCAGTCAGGAATTTGTTTTGATTTTGTTATATTCTTTCAGAAGGGCATTTTCTCGACGGATGGGTGGTGGAGCTATTTGGCTGAGTGTTGGTAGTCAGTAAGTTGGGGTCGATTTTATGCATCACGTAATAGCTCTCATAGAAGTGTTTAACTGAGCGTCTACCGGTCTAGTATGTGAGCTATTTAGCAACAACACTGGCGAGCAAAATTCAGCCACAGAGAAACAGAGGGTCGGGGCCGAAGTACGGAGTATAGAAACGGTGGCGCCCCAAGAGGTTCCACATAATTTTTGCAGGATCTTATTTCTGCTGTTTATTATGGCTGCGTTGGACTGAATATGTTTTTTAAACGATAGTGTCCTATCCAGTGTGACACCTAGGTATTTGGGTGTGGGATTATAGGGTAGAAAGGTGCCGTTAAGGTAAACCTTTAACTCTCTTTTAGCCATTTTATTGTTATGGTGAAAACAGGATGTTATTGTTTTGCCCATACTTGGCTTTAACTTTCACCTGCTGAAGTGCGATCCCAGGATTGAAAGATCGGCAGTTACTGTGGGCTCTAGAATATCTCATTGATTATATGAGAATTAAAAGGGCCTAAGTCCAACAGGAAGAATTCTGGAAAATAACTAACATAATCATTTTTGGCTTCCATATTTTTTTTGTTATTTATCATATATTTTCTGAAATAAAATATATGATATTTTAGATACCAAAACTGAATCATCATTCTCACAATGTCTTAACAGATATGTTGTGAACTCGTAAAATGCATTAAGTCGGAGCTAGAGTATTGCCGACACGAATATTATCAATCGTTTTAAAAACTGTAGCTCACCATCTTTCGCGATTTATTGTCAGTTCAGTGGCGCTCTCATACTCATATCCAGCAACTGTTTCGTCGAATCCACCCAGCGTATAGGGGAACGGCCACGACGCGACGCCGCCCACTCGGGGCGTGACCCTGAACTACAAATTTCTCCATATTATCGCTTCTGTGTGTATGTCCGAAAAATGTAAGCATTCTCGTCGAAACAATGGAAGATAGTCTCTTTGGATTACCGAGCTCATCCAGTATGGAAACGTTAGTTCAATGGGCGGTATAAGGGACTCTCAGCATTCTCCTCCACGTCCACATTTCAAAAGCATCTATGCGAGCTCGATCTGCCTTTTTAACAGTCCAAGTTTCCGAGGCATACAAAAATATGGACAACACAAGAGACTGAACCAGCGACATTTTGGTAGCTTTAGTGATGTTATGGTCACGCTATATTTTAGTAAGCTTTGTCATGGCCACACGTGCCTGTTGAATGCGTCGTCATTTTTACAGCTACCCGAATTGTCCAAAATTGAAAGGACACGCCATTAAATGTTTACAAAATACTACAAAAAAATATAACAAAAATATGGACTTGGGCCCATTTTATTCTTATATAATCCATTGTTATATTACAGCACCAACTATAATATAACATGATAAACGATTCGCGAATGTCTATACTGCACATCTTTCGTCACATGTGTGAGAGTGTACGAAGTTCATTATCAAAGCATATTGTGAAGGTTACATGATTATATCCATCTGATGAATAATTATATGTAGCGAAATGGGCCAAAATGCATGACTGGCGTTCGTCATGGCAACACACAGACAACGTGTATAGTGTACATCGATTAATTTGCATATCCGGAAAATGTTGAGAGGGTAATAAAGCCACTCCCGCCAGCGCGAACATCATTTTGATGAATATTCCGCATATTTCATATAGACACAGGCACGCTGCGCTTCATAATTGCACGTACAAACTAATTATTATTTAGCTCCAACAACGTTCGATAAATTTCTAACGTTACATCCGCGCTAACACCGACGTGTAATCAACTATTGAGTAAAAACCGTGCTTGCAGATGCTCTTACTTGCTGATGGAACTCTACATCGTACTGATTAAATTGTGTTTGTTCAACGCGAAGTTTCCCATACAAACATGCTGAAATACAAGAAGGATCTACGGTTGCCAGTGGTCCCGATTTCGTCGGGACAGTCCCGCTTTTTTAGTATTTTTCTGTTTTGTTCAGCTGTCCCGCCGCGACTAGTAAATGTCCCGCTTCACCACACATGACCTATTTTTAATCCATAAACTAAGTCACAAGCAAGCAACTTTTACTGCAACAGTTATATAGCAAACTACCCCCGTATCTAACCATTAGGATGTTTACTTAGGATAAACATTACTTTATTATAAATTCTTGTTTGTGCCCTTAAGGCAGTAGTTGTTTGGTAGTCTTGCTGCCCGAAGCATCTCATGTAATTTTAAGTTTATAATAAAAGTGTTCAGTCCAGCATTTGTTTAGTCTTTTTTTTAAAAAGCTAAACTGAAGTGCGTGAACCATAATTGGCGCAGCTAACCGCAGTAGGATAAGAAGACTGAGAACAAGAAAACCTCGCAAAGGAAGTTCATCAGGTTGGTTTCAACCATTTACTTCTGGACCTCGAACTTCGAAACCGACGGACAGACGGACAAAGGAAAGGACCAGGGCCAAGGACTTCGAGACTGACGGTGCTCAAAGAAGCTGTGTCTTCAAAGTCAAAGGTATACTCAAGTCGAATTTTTCCTTTTGTCTCTGCAAACCTTTTTAACTTCTGGTACTGTTTTGAATGGTATTGCGTCATTCTGAAAATTTTACCAGCCTACTTAATAGTTTAATAATTAATTTTCGCCCAAAAGCTACATTTTTGGACACTAGTATAAAAAATTTCCCTTTTCCAAAAGCTACATTTTTGGATAACGTTAATATTTAGAGTTATTTGCTAAAAGCCATTTTTGGAATTAGTTTAGGATAGAATAGACTTCCCTCTTCCTTTTATTTTCAACAGAAAATTTTTACTTACGCGCTGCAAAAAGAAGCTTACACTATTTACTTTTTACCTTTTATTACATTTTTATTACATTTTTTTTACAATTTTATTGACTTTTGTGCATTTTTTTTTTTTTTTTTGTTACCTCATAAGACGTTGATACATTTTGACCCTTTCATTCATATTTTATGCCAGATTCTGACCCAACTGTAAACTCCGTTATAGAACTTCTTGGAAAAATGTCAAATCAGTCAATTCCATCAGTTCCAAGCATTACTGCTGCTAAAGCAAATTCAGAAATTTTGCCAATTTTCGACGGTGATATTCAACAGTTAGAAGCTTTCATTTTTAGATGTGATAAATTTTTTAATACGTATGGTAGATCTAGCGATAATGGTTTAAATGATTTTGTTTTTAACGCAATTTGTTCAAGATTAAGAGGCAATGTCTGTAATTTCTTGATGTGTAGACCAGACCTCACAACCTGGCCACAAGTCAAAAGCGCTTTGAGAGAACATTTTGGAGACAAAGTAGATAGACAAACCCTTACTAGAGAATTCTTGCAACTTTCTAAATATCGTAATGAAACCATATTAGACTTCCTAGAACGACTAAAGCTTATTAAATCCAGAGTCGAAGTTAAAATCCAAACAGATACTTCCCTCACTCCTGACCAAAAATCCCTACTCATAAGCCAAAACGAGCTAAACGCATTAGACGTATTAACAGCTAACTGTGACGACAAATTACGATTACTACTCGACATTCAGCAACCATCAGACCTATCATCAGCTTCCAATGTAGTGACACGACATTTTCATAACGAAATGCGAATCAACGCACTGACCAACAGACAGAACTTCAGACATAACCTACAACCATCCTATTCATTTTCAAGACGGCAAAACGATAATTACAGCCATACAAGAAACCAAAACACACCAAACACACCCCAGTCACAATACCATTCCCCAAGACGTCACAACCCCTCATACTCAAATTATCCGAACTCTTCATACAATCACTTCAATTCAGATTATTCTCAACATCATGCTTATGTTCAATCTCAAGGAATGTCACCTCAAACCTCATATCAAACGCAATTTTCTCAAATTAATCAGCCGCAATATACCCAACCCAACCCACCCCAATCATTAGAATATCAAACGAAACAATTTCCATCGCAGCCCATCCAGCTACCAAAACCATTACAGATCAAACAGCATTTTCCAACAAACAAACAAGTATTTGGACCACCCCAACCTCAAAGAAACGTTTTCCATCCCAAAAACTCCCATAAACCTACACACACACCCGAACCTATGGACACAACTTCACGACAGACAAGACGATCGAATCCGTTCAAATCATCAGGACCCAGTAATTTTATATCCCAAGAGTTGTTCAACTCAGAACAATTAGATTCATGCCCCGAAACTTCCCAATATTCGGACCATTATGATTATGAACCACCTCGTAATTATTTCGATTATTCCAATCCTCATTACCAGAGCCACCCAGAACAGAATTTAGAAAGAGAAAACCGACATCGCAATCGCTCACTTTCCTTAGACGTAAACCAACCCTTATATACATTAAATAACACAAAAACGAAAAAAGATGAACCGCTATACAAAAAACTGACAGACCCAGTAATTACTGAAGACAACAAAATCAGTTCCAAAAACAAAGTAACACATCAACAACAACTTAAGCCTCAACGGAAACGCATTGTTACAGGTAAACATGACAAACAAGACGTCGAAAGTACTCCTCACAGCAGCTCTGATGATGATATCCCTTTATCCCAGTTACTCCATCCTGATCACAAAAATAAAAAACCCAATCCTACCCATCCAATTAGGTAAAGCATATATCATAGAAAAAGAACATACATTTCTATACCACATTAATATTAGTACCCCCGTATACATATTGCATACCATAGACGATCATATTACCAAAACAGAATTATTCTTGCAACAAAACATTAACCATTTCTCTCTACAATTATCTCAGAAATTACAGCATGCAATTTCGCTTAAAAACACAATCAAGAGTAAATTAGGAATTCTAAATAATACACGCAATAAACGAGGCCTTTTTGATGGCATTGGTACAGTTTCTAAATATTTGTTTGGGACCATGGATTCAACTGATAGAGACACGATCAGAAATTACTTAGAGTCAACAAAAGATAATGAAATGAAATTAGCAGCTGGCCTAAACAAACAGCAAACAATTTTAAAAGAAATTACTGAACATTACGAATATAAATTCAATATTATTAAAGATAACCAAAGGGTCATCGTTGATCATCTTAATGACTTGATAAACAATGATAAGATCTTAAGGGAACACGGAAGTATTTTATCACTTAGCCTGACCATCGACAAAATAATATTAGAACTACAAACACTATACGAAATTATCAACAATTTACAGGAAGCCATTAGTTTTGCAAACATTCATGTTTTACATTCTACGATATTGAACACAAGTAGCCTTTTTCAAATTATCGATTATATAACAGAACAATACGGTACAGACAATATACCAAAGTTTAAACACATTATCGATTATTATTCTCTATTTGTTACTGATATTGCAATTTCCGATGACGTAGTATTATTTAAGATTCACGTACCATTAGTTTCAAAACCCTACCACTATTTCAATATTTTTCCTATACACCAACGCAATTACACCTTATTCCTTGAACCTCAATATTTCCTATTCGACTTGAGCCACCAATGGAGTTCAGAAAAGCTCTGTGCGGAAATTGCCAACCTATATTTCTGCAAGCAAGAGAGTCTACTAGAAGCCAACCCATGCATCACAGAAATCATACAAAATGGAACCAACACGTGCCCCCTCACAGCAGGAGAGCTTACCAGTACCGTCATACAGAAAATTACACCATCCAAACTCATAGTTAACCCGAAGGAACCTGTCACAGTCCACTCTTCATGTCCAGAAGATGGCCTCATTATATTCTCCGAGCCATGCGTTATCGATCTTCACAACTGCAGTATAAAAATCAACGATCAAGTGTTTTTCCCGACCAAACGACTTCAACAAGAAACTATTTTTCACCTACCTCTGATGAACATTAGCCAACTCCAGCAGGAGAACTTTTTGAAAATCACGCCAGTGCAATTGAAGCCGACCAGAAATTTCAAGATTCATCCAGAATACAGCCTAGCAGCATCTCCAGTGTCCAACACACCAACTGAGAAAACTAGCCTTGTTTTATTTCTTATTGTCGTATCCACATTTTTGGGCTACATATTTTTCAAAGTTTGGAGAACAGTGCAGACCGCGAGAAGACGCAGAGAAGAAGATGCCCCCTCAGGAACAGCTGAGCAACACTTGGATCCCCCGTTTGCTCATCTTGGGCAGGGAGGAGTTATATAGCAAACTACCCCCGTATCTAACCATTAGGATGTTTACTTAGGATAAACATTACTTTATTATAAATTCTTGTTTGTGCCCTTAAGGCAGTAGTTGTTTGGTAGTCTTGCTGCCCGAAGCATCTCATGTAATTTTAAGTTTATAATAAAAGTGTTCAGTCCAGCATTTGTTTAGTCTTTTTTTTAAAAAGCTAAACTGAAGTGCGTGAACCATAATTCAACCGAATCGATTAAGCATGTACCATTACTATAATATTAATCTCGATGCGAACTGCCCAGAACCACTCCGAACTCGATGGCACATGTCAACGTCGCTGGTCTGTCGACTGTCGCCCTAATAGTGATCAAGAATGGCCTCTCGGTTTTCATGCGAGTCACTCGCATATCATTAGCTCACACACTCGCAGCCAGTCGAGCAAGTTCACAAGCACACAAGGCTGCGGCTCGCACTGTGGTCAAAATCGAATCGTGCAGTTTTGGAAACAACTAAATTTTTGCCATTTTAGATACCGAACCTCAAAATTAACCCTTTTGGTTAAACCCAAAAATTACCGAACTCAAATCGACTATGTCAAGCTATACCCTCCAACCGACACACTTCCTCCTCTTTGGTCTTCTCCCTCCTTTCTCTCTTTTTCTTCCCTTACTTCTCCATGACTTTGTCTGGTCTCTGGGCAACCAGACCTGACAAGACCGATCGACCGACACGACCGCAACTGAGAGCCAAGGTCCTCCGGACCGCTCTGACTAACAATGATGAATAGTACACTCGCAGCGAGAGCCAAAAATATGTTTAATCTTGAAGTGTAGATAAATATTTAAATATTTATGTTAGGGAAAGCATAAGTTACGTTGTTTCATTTTTACTCTTAGAATAAATCTATTTTTTTTTTTTTTTGAGGTAAACCTGAGGCAGCTCTGTCCCGCCGACACTGGAATTGAATCTGGCAACCCTAGAAGCATCCTAAAAGTCATGAAATATATTTTTTTCAAAAACCTTCGTGCCGGAACTACGGTCCTGTTTGTACTGTGCTTAACTTTGCAAAGCTTTTGGAAGACATTATATACGATCTCCACCTAAAATATTTAATCGTCGATAAACAATATGGTTTTCAAGAGAAAAAGTCTTGTACAACTAATTGAGTTTGCATAGCCCAAAACATTATTGAAAGTTTGGATAACAGAGGACAAACTGTTGTTGTTTATATGGATGAAGGCGTGGAAGTGTATCTATTCATACTCATGTAAAAATTACAAGGACTGGGCTTCTCTGAACGATTATTGAAATTTTTTAACTCGTATTTATTCAATCGTAAGCAATTTGTCGAGTATGAAAATTACCAGTTGAATCTCTTTTTACCAGTGTCAGATATTACCCAGGGATGAAACTTAGTACTACTAATTATTATTGTATGCTGATATTTTGAAAATTTTTATTAACATTAATTCTGAGGCTGATTGTGAAGTATTACAGAGTAATATAGATACTGTTTTGATATGGTGTAGGGATAACCATGTTACTTCACACACCGATAGCTGAGGAGAGTATTGTGATCGCGAAAATTTTCACTTTTGTGATAATACGCTTTTTGGGCATTTTATGATATCTCCATAATGAAAATCCACGACACTTTTTTCCATCGTCAGTAACCGCTGCATGAATTATAATGAAATTTGGGTAGCGTTATGGTGTGGGATCGTAGTAGGACTAGTAGGTAATGCTGCAACAATTTTGAAAATCGGAGCGTAGGGGTTCCTGATCATTTTCTGCATCTTTGGGGGTTGTCAATCTGAAAAATTTGTTGTATTCATAGTGTCCCACGACGATTGAGGCAAGCAATATATCGGAACTGGGCAATAGTAGAGAATTATAATTTTGGGGGTGTAAATTACGTCACGTGACGTCCGATTCAAAATTATTAATGGTTATATTTGTGACTTTCTGTGTTCCTCTCGATAAAACAATTCCAACAAACTAGCACATTTGGGGGTCTAAAGTGATTAATTGAAGATCTACAGGTACTTAAAGGATTGTACAGTGACCATTATGAAACACTAGCAAATAATTTAACCAGAGGGGTACATGTTATAATCAATGGTAGTAGTACAATCATTTCAGTACCTGTAGCTCTTGAATGAATCATTTTAGACACCAAGTTTGCTAGTTTTTTGGAATTGTTTTATCGGGAGGAAAACAAATAGGCACAAATATACAGGGTGTCCTATTAATAATTTTGAAGCGGACGTCACGTGACCAAAAAATAATACCTCATTGGGTAACACAATGAAATATTCGCTCTAATTTACAACCCCCACCTTCCTATATATTGCTTGTCTTAATCGTCATGGGACACCCTGTATATAGGCTGTCCATTGACTCATAAAAGAAAGACGCAGCACCATAATACACTTTTAGGTCCATCTAAACATTGCCTTGCTTATTGCACAAACCAAACGACTTAGAATTGTCTGATGAATTGTACAGCTACATACGAGTATTGCTTTAGATCGTTCTGTAATGTTTAACTTGGAAATTTTAACACAGTATTACTACCGTGGCGAGGATGGAAAACGCGTATGGTTTTTAGAAATCGTGAGAACAAACATCGTTTTCATTAATGCTGAATTATTCAAACTGATTCAGCGAAACTGAATAGTGTGAACCTGCCTTAAGATCTGACTCTATCGTAAATAAAACCTGTCAAATACCTTACACTTTGAGAAATGCTGTAGAGGTATCCGAAATGTTAGTAAACTGATATTTTATTCATGAGCCAGTGAAGCGCAACGAATCTACTGTATTAATAAGTATTTAAAATCTCATCTGTCGGCATATGATTAATCGATTCATTCTTGGCAAACATTTTGTATTTTGATTAAAGGTACAGAGATGGCCAAAACGTTAGTAAAGAGATTATACTTCCACAGGTGTCGATTGATTATGGGCCATAAAGCACGATGCATTAATATTATATTTCTTCATCCAACTACAGTTGTAAATTTATGTTCATCTAGTCGTAAACGTCTGCAATGTATTATTTATTGTATTTGATAATAATGGGTCGAGGTTTCAAAGAGTTTCCTTCAAAATCAAATGCAGCCTCAAAAACGTATTTAAAGGAAAAAATATACACGCATTTTGTATTCGGCTAATATTCAATTAACTAAATATTCAAACTAGGACTTATTATTTTGTGATTTTACTCTACTTCTAGGCATGTTTGTATAGTTATAATAATACAGCGTGTCCATTTAGTGCGTAATTCTTCGATATCTCGCAAGGCATACCTGCTAGAAAAAAATGTGGTAAATCTGACAACACTGATGTTACCATTTTTGAATTTTGTATGTTCAAAAACCGCCAAGTATTGAATTTCATCGCTCCAGCTGTGGCAGGTTTGGAAATATTTAAGCGTTCCGGTACTGTTTACTTGAAAAGCGGTGTTGCGGTATCTCAGTAATTAATAGAAACAAAATTTTGAAATTGTGAGACCTTACTAAATTCGACATGCGCAATTCATTGCAATAAAAATAAGTAGAGGATTCTATTTACAATAAATTAAAATCGGGGATATTTGTTTGAAAATTTGGAAAAATAATTTATAACTTGGTAACGTCGCAAATGCGAAAAAAAATATTACAAGGCGAGATAGGGTATTAGCAGATATTTCTATTTAAGATAAAACATACAGGGTGTTACATTTAAAAAAACAAAGTAAAATGACCTTCAAGTTGCCGTAATTTAAAATTCTGCCAAAAACACCCTGTAGACACAAATTGCTGGTAACATCCAAAATAATATCCACTTAATATTCAAGTAACTCGCTGTATAATATTATTGAGAAAAGTTAAAGGAATATATCAATTTGGACGTATTACTTGCGACCTTGCAAATCTGGAAATTAATAGAAAATAAATTATAGCTTGGCCACGTCGCAACCGATCCCAAAAATATTTTAGGGTTAAATAGAAATCAATGATGGAAGCTAGAAGAATTTAAGAAAAAGTTATAGTTCCATATAAAAAAATCAATTTGATCACTGTCCTACTTTCCCACAACACCCTGTATATTTCAAAATATTTTTAGAATATGCGTCTTAAGTAACCAATAACTTTTGTATTTGACATTTTCTTGTATCAGGTATACCTTCCAAGATATCATATCACTAAATGGACACCCTGAATATGTTATATTATGCAGAGGGATTTATAAATACCATTTTATAAAAGTGTAACTAAGTATATCTATTGCTTCAATAATAAACGTGCTGGGTGCTGCATCTAGCATTTAGCGCGGTGACCACAATTTATGAAGGTCTATATGAACCACTTTCTTATTCGCAATACCTGGCATCAAACCCATAATATAATCACCAAGATAGCGTAGCACGTACAATATTAACTTTGTGTCTTAATTTTTGGTTGCAGGGATTCCAGATTGTCGAGGTAAAGTTTTATTTGCAGTTAAACTTTTCCAACCCTTTTATTTTCCGATAACATTTTTGGTTTTGCAACACTAACGTTACTATTTCCTACTCATCCATGCAGAACAGTCCCTGGCAAAGCTTTGTATTTTAGTGCTTGGCTTGCTACAGAGACGAGAAGTGATTGACAGAGAACAACTTAAGGCTGTAATACGTTACGCAATTTCTTCGTATAGATTTTGTTCAATTTCTTGATCAAGAATGAAAAATAGTTCGATGGAGCATTTTACCTGTATTACATTTACACAATTTATTGTTCAGGATTTTGCGCATGAAGAACGCGTTTGTCAGCAGTCATGTTTCAGATGTCTAGATTGGATTTTTGAAAACAAATTGTGATAAATGCAAAGATCATATACAAGTGTTCTACGACGAATGGAAAATACTTAGGGAGAAAAAATACTTTAGGAGAAGACTGTACAGCTCATTTCCAAAAAATTCGTATAAAGTATGTTCAACTGTTTCAGAGATAAAATTGATATTTAGAGATTTTCATTAAAATGCAGACCTTCAAACGAAAACCCTAATAAAATAAAATATTATTGTCGGATTTTGGGATGTTTGGTATTACTCTTTAGAAAATATGCTATCACGTCATTATAGGCTAAAAGAAAGATCATGTGTCAAATATGTCGCGAGATAGTGTCAAAAGCAGCATGTGTTGAAAAGTGACTTCAAGGAAGGTAACAAAAAAAAAATATTATTAAAAAATTACCAAATGATTAACCGTGCACTTTACAATAAAAACATGCCCATCTTTCTAGTTATCCACTAGCAACACAGACTTGTTGTAAATCCGGTAAACACAGGCAATAAAACTTGTCATCGGATTTCTAATTTTTGTTACGCGTACTTGAATAATGTACTATTAAATCATCGTTAGTCATAAAAAGTGATCGGTTAACCAAAACATCGGTATATATATTGTATAATTTTAAAAGAAATATTCAAGTTCTAATTTAAGATGGATTCGTCTTGCTAGGTAATCAAGCAGAACATGCAAGCCACGTTATAAAGTATCGTGTATCCGTAGATTTTCACTAATGTACAAATGAGAGCTCTTAAATCATCCAGAACGAAGTAGGTCTAAAATTAAGCAAGATATCTTTAGTGAACTCATTGTGGATCAATAATGAACATACGTACGCTAAAGCTGAAACTGTAGATTTCATGGTGCAGATCGACAATGATGAACGTACGCCTGCGCAAACTAAGATCCAGTGGGTTGTGTCAGCTGCGTATCTACTTTTAGAACGGGCAAAGGCGTCGCGTCGGTGTCGACGCGTGCACGGAAATCATCTATAGTTTTAGCTTTAGCGTAAGTACGTTGATGATCGATCTACAGAGTGTTCACTAGTGTTCGTTATGTTAACAAATGAAGAATTTGCGGACATTTTGTCCATATACAGTGCAATGGCGGCGGCTGCTCGCGTGGAATACAGACGGAGATACTCTAATCGCAGTCAACCCAACGAAAGATTTTTTTCTTGAACTTTTCGACATCTACTCGAGACAGGAACCTATCAACGACGGCCCAGTGATACCGGTAGGACCTTCGTATATTAGAGGTGAGGTAGGTCTCAGCTATAGGATCCTGAAGATGAGGAGTATGAGGACCAACTTTTTAGAAATTATGAACAAGATCCTTTGCATCCACCTAGGCTGTTGCAAATCGCCTCAATACGGTATTTCGCAGTGTAAGGTGTGGTTCATTGTGCAAACAACTAATCTAGGTATATCCGTACCGTTATATACCAGTACACATTTTGAAGGAAGGCGCTCCTTTCAGAAGAATGGATTTTTGTCGATTTGTGCTTCATATGGATGCAACTTTTTTAAGTAAGATTCTTTGGAGGGATGAATCCATACATAACTGAAAATCTACGGATACAAGATACTTTATTTCGTGGCCTACATGTTCTGCTTGTTTGCCTAGAGGAATCCATTTTAAAATACAAATTTTGTTCTAAAATTATACAATTTGGAACCCTATACCGAAGTTTTGGTTAACCGATCACTTTTTATGACTAATCATGAAGTAATAACATATTGTTCAAGTACCGATAACAAAAATTAAAAATTCCATTAAAAGTTTTTGATGAAATTTTGTGCTCTCGGAGATCCATTAGCTTTTAGAGCCCTAATGTAATTTTGTTGCCTATACGTTTACCACATTTAGAAGTTTGTGGTACCAATGGATAACTAGAAAGATGGATGGTTTCACCGTGAAGTGCATGGTTAAGTATTTGGTGATTTTTTAAGATAAATTAATTTTTTGTAAAGTTTCTTGAAGCCACTTTTCAACATATGCTGATTTTGACACTCTCTCGAAGTGTTTAATACATGATCACTTAGTTTCGTCGATAAAGATGAGATAACATATTTTCTAAGGACCATTACCAAAAATTACAAAATCCGACGATCAAATTTTGCTTTATTAGGGTTTTCATTTGGATATCTGCATTTTAATTAAAATTTCTAAAAATCAATTTATCTCCGAAACAGTTGAAAATCGGATCCTACCTTATATTACCTTTTTTGTTGGTCTTCTCCTGAAGTATTTTCCATTCGTCGTATGTATGTTTTATGACAAATCTAGTTTTTTCGCAATAATTCAAAAGCTATGTCAAAATAAAAATTGAAGTACCGCAGACGCGCCGACACCTCCCGACCTATTACCATTACTTTTTTATAGATTCCTAGCTAATCATGAAAATAATCACTTGTGTAGCTAGAGTAGGTATATTTGTTACACGACAGACGATGAATGAAGTTTGCAGCTCGAGTCTACGAAGTCTACGATCGAAATAAATATGTTTTTTTAATGAAGATAACAAATTCCAATAATAAAGTAACTAATCAAATGTTTTGTTGAACATTTTGTTCGCCGCTATGGTAACTGAACTGCTGAGCGCGCAGCACCCTATAATACCTGGGTTCGATCCCAGGGCTTGACAACTTTTTTTTTTATTTTATTTTTTTTTTAGTGTAGCTCAGACTATCCCCCTGAAGTGTAGTGTCTGGCAAGTAAACTGCTCTAACAAACTATTTTGCTCTAATTGTGGTTCAAGAAATGAAATCAAATCTTATTCAAAAAACAAGGTAGTCTAAAGCAGTCTTAACAGGCAAAGAACTATTTATTTTGACGGTCATCTATAGCGGCTTATGCTAAACTCCACTCATTCGATATGTATCATTATCTAGACTTGTTTTGCAGTATACTATTTTTGTATGCCAGACCAATGGCGTATGTGGATGTTTTTCGTTCGACCAAATTTATGCATTCCATTTTTATTTTGTTAGATTCTATATAAAACGCGACGCTAAAAAGGTAGAAACACTTTTAACGTTTTGCTTCAGCTGATGGCTCGTGAGGCTTCGTCGTGTAGGAAACTGGAATTTCTGCTTCAGCTACTGAATAATTTGTCGTAATAGACACTAAACCGAAATAATGTTTTCTTTTATAGGTTGGATCGCAAATCGTCACGTGGTATGCTATACGAGAATGAGGAGTTAAGGCTGAAAACTATCAACATTAATGCTGAAGTTGAAAGTAGTAAGTACCTATATTAAGTTTGTACCACTATCAAAATTTATTGAATCGTTGTAGACAGGAAAATTCATTCAATTTTATTGTGCAACTTGGAAAGTTTTTCAGAAGTTTTGAAAATTTAAATAAAGCCGGGATATCATTTTTTGCAACTCGGCAATAAATCAACTTTGGATACTTTTCGAAACAATGAATAATTCTAACTGAAAGTCAGAAGTAGATGTTCATCACTTCAAATTTTTTAAATATTTTATACTCCATCAATATGCCTTCAAAGATGATGATGCTTATAAAATACAGAATATTTTTTTCTAAGATAATGTGTCCCTCATAAATACAAAAAACATTGGGAGTTGCTCCAATTTCCACCCTGACAACTACGCCACCTTCACAACCTCCCGGAAAAAAATAGATAATGATCAGAAACTTCTAAAACGTCTAAAGACGATCGTTTATGAGAAATTTTGTTATTGCTGATTACTCTGCCACTAATCACCGGTTTTTTAAAAGTATAGCAGCATTATCTACTATGACTTCGTACCCCAGTGAAGTTCACTGTACATTGAGCAGTTCTTTAGATATGCTAATACCGTTGGAAAACTGAAAGATGTAAACGTATTACAGAATTGGCGTAAATACGGGGGATAGGGGGGACCTTCGCCCCCTTGGAACTATAAATTAAAAAAAACTATCATGTCTCATACTTTTTGCCTACAGCACCCCCAGAAGGCGCCAGCAAAATTATTGTTGGAGTCACAACAAGCTCCAGAAAAATAAACCAAATTATGCCTGCCCCCCCTTCCCCCACCGGTAGGCCTCTAATTATTTACAAATCTGGTTGAAAATTGTAAGATTTCGCAGTAATCCTGAAAATGATAACTGCTCAAAACCAATTACCGCGATTTGTTTAAATTTTAGTAGTTCCTAACTTTTGGCCTGCAGTGTATATCAATAAGTCAGCCAAAACCACCGACTACAAATTTAGTCGGTGCCCAAAACAATATCTATCTCATTCCAGAAACGAACGAACTTCAGCTCATTCACAAACTGTAGTTTACATACTTTTGTATCGGTGGCGCCTTTATCAGTGTCCCAATAGGCGCGCAATCGTTCAATGCAAGGCTCTAGCTGTAACCATTTTTGACCCTGTATAGTGTATAATAATAATTTTTGGCACAAAAACCTGATTTGCGTTTTCTTAAAACTTCAATTCAAGTTTATACGGGGTGATTAACGAGACCGTGAATTTAGTCAAAAAAACGTCAACTTTGACTATTTTTTAATAATTGTCTATTACGAAATTTCAAAAACTACGTCGACATTTCTCTAGAACCGTCCTTTTTCGTCATGCTCATATTTTTTTCAGTTCAGAAATCTCAAAATTAATAATCCAAAAATGGTTACAGCTGAACCATTGCAAACAGCTCTCCTGTACGTACCATAACCTCCTCTTAAAAGTAGATACTAGCAAAATGTCGACGGTGCCTCGGCAATCTCCGATCAGCATCGCACATACATCGATATCAGCACGCACGGCACGCGTCGGTCGGCCTATAATTCTAGTTGCTTTATTCTCGCCGGATTTTGAAAATTTGATGACTACCGTCCGCACAGAATATGTGCGCTGATTCATTAAATTTAATAGAAACTATCTTTCTCCGATCCGTACCGTTCGCCCGTTGCAGATTGATGTGCGCGTACCTTTAAACTTCATTGTCGGCACACGCTAAACCCAGAATCTTATTATGACTTCGCATGAACATGTTCCAAAAACTCAGCTACGGGCTGTATGTATGTATATATCCCTTCAAAACACATAAACATCACAAATCCCCCTTTTCCTTTTATCTTTTCAGCTTCTTTTCGCGTCTGATTGCCCTAAAAGCAAACCAGAGCCAACGCGACGACGACAGGTGAAAGGCTGTTCCTTTCCCTTTACGGTCTTCAAGTTTGTTCTACTTTATGTGGCTTCAAAGGATAAAGCCTAAGATAAAGCTTCAGTACAGCTTTAATGAAAGGCACTCTGTTTTCTTTAGAGGCTATATGGTGACAAAGTGAACGAAGGGATTTAGATTAAGCAGTTTGTTCCCCTGGCTAGAGATATTTCTTTGCTATAGAGTAACAGAATGAGTTTGAGATGAAATACAGCTACAGCTGTATTTTGCTAGAGCAACGGTCGACAAACCCATTGTTGGATTGTTTCCAGGGATAAAAAGAGAGTAAATATCACCCAAAAATGTTGCTACATGAGCCATGACATTGTTCGGCACACCACTAAATTATGAAAATATAAAAACGTCGCTTATAGAGTATGCCCATTATGTATGGAATATAGTATATATGTATGTATCTCAGTAAATAATTATTTTATAAAAAAATATATCTAAATTTTGATTATAGTCGGTTATGGACTGGGAAACCAACACAAGTAAAATTTTCCATGACTGTCATCCAAATCAGAACTCAGACTTTGAAGCAGTTTAGGGACTCAGGATTTGCCGAAAATGGGTAGATTAATGTTACTGATGTAATAAACCTAATAAAGTTTTTAATTGTTAACGTGTTATGCCATTGCAAATAGAGAAAAAATGTCTATCAAATGACTCGAATGAAAGGCTATGTAAAAAAACAAAATTTTTTTTGTTACTCATATGTATTCATGAAAGACCCTCTGTTGCCCTATAAAAGGTGGTATTCCATGCTTCATAAACCAAACCGAACATGTCTGTATGTGTGCATTTTTTGATACGTGTTGCTCCATATCAAGCAAGATAATGAATAGTAGCAATAAACCAAAAACTAAATACGGAAAATCAAATAACACAGCTCGATATACCTAGTATCGCTATAAACACTGTTATGTGTTAGCAAACAGCTATAATTTAGCAATGCAAATGCATACGCCTGTAATAATCCTGCAATTACGTATATACCAAATTAATTATTGCTACCAAGCAGATGCCGATTTCAGATGATTCTCGGACTATCATAGCACCCTCGACAAGAACCAAAACAGAAGATTCATAACCCGCAAATAGCTCAAGAACTGCTTGTTATTTACATTTCCACAACGTTTAATAGTGACATTAGACAGCAACGTACTGCGCATGGTCCATTTCAAAACATTTTGAAAGTGACAACTGGTGTTTCCAGATCTGGGTACTGATCGGTTCATTTTTTTAAAACTTCTATACAGGTTGTCCCTGAATTTCCTTGACACGTGATATTCTCGTAACAAGAAAAAGTTCCAACGAAAACCGAGTATATACCATACCATGCTTCTAAAACCTTATTTAAAATCTTGTAGTGCCGTTGAGATTATACACAAACCAATTTCTTCTCGTAAAGTCATAAACATAAGATAAATAAAATAAGGATTTGTTTGAGGCGTAATATTTTGGTAATAAAAAACGATAAAAAAGGACATTTGTTTTTTAAAGCATGTATGATAGGTCATTCAGTACCCTTAAAACCCACTTTTTTCCGTTTTACGATTTTAGGAAAATAATAAGTTTGCGTATAACATCAAAGGTACCACAATATTTTAAATAAAATAGCTGCTGTTTGAATACAAAGGGTTGCGGGTGAGTTTTCGGGGATGACGTGCAAAAAAATGTTTTAAATGCATGGTATGATAAACACTATAGTAGTTTCAGAATTACAACACATAAGATCTTGATTTAACCGTTTTTCGTTACTAGAATATCACGTGTCAACGAAATTCTGAAACACCCGGTGTATAGAACACATTTTCGCGAAGATCTGGTCTGTTGCAGTAATTTGAGTATAGTGTGACAGCGTCCTATATGAAGCCTCATGACCCTATTGCGCTACACATAGTTAAACATACATTTTTGGATTATAAACTCTCTATTAACCTTTCGGCTACCAATCGTTTCCTCCTGGAAGCAAAATTTTTTTAGAAGAAAATGGCAGATCATCCTTCTTCCAATGTAGAATACAGGACTGCAAAACGTTTGGGATGATTTCATTGAAATTTGGTAGATATCCAATAAAATAAAAGTGTTATATTTCAGACTACTTTTATACTTTCCATGTGTGTAGTTAGAAAAGTACTGAACTGCTATCACAAATTATCGTATATTATGTGGGGCGCTTTGACCGACATTGTTTACGCAGAACGAATGTGTACTCAGGTTCAGCTGTTCAATATAGTTGTAAACGGCTTACACAGTCTCCAAAATGAGCGAATCTTAAGAAATTGTTTTGATAAGCACGAATTTATGCACACAAGTAAATAGTGGTTATTTTGGACAACCATTATAACTAACCTAATATTTTTGTTGACCTTTGGCCTGACATAATTTTTTGTCCGAATTCAACTGTGTAAATTTTTGAAGATAGTGAAACTGATATCCCTTTTACCACAAAGAGACGGTATTTAAAATTTAAAAACGAACGGTGTATTCCTTTAAATTTTTAGTTTATCTTTCGGTGCTTTTGTACCGCACAATATATAATTCCAAGGTTTTTCAGTATCACACATCACACATAAGTTTACATACCAAAATATTCTCGAAACGACGTGGCTCTTACTCACCTGAAATAAAAAAGACAAATTAGAATCAATGAGTTGTATACGATATGCGAAAATATACTTTTGATAATGCCAAATATTAAAAGTTCTGTTTTTTTTAATATCACAAATGGAAAATAATTATGATAAAACTACAAAAAATGTAGAGATGCAATGATATCTAGAGAAACTGAGAACATCATCTTCTTTTTGCTGTCTTTATATATCATATTTATGAGAGACTGTCGGATAGAATCTCCGGGTTAAAATTACATTATGAGGTTTTTTTTCGCTAAATTTTTCCATAATTATAATTATAACAAGTTCTATCCCTCTTTACATAAATATATTGCGTATAAGTACGAAACAAACTTCAATACGACTTTTTCGCAGTAGAAAGGTCATTACAAATTTTGACACTTGAAAACAAATCACATAATAGTTCTAAAGATTGCTGAATAACTTCGAAAATAGGCTTGGTAGACATAAACTATGGTTAACAAACTGGACCTACAATTCAATGCTGAATTCAAAAACGTAATAGTATACAGGGTGTTCTATTTAAAATAAGGAAGTTGATGCGAACTTCCGGTATATCTGGATGTCCACCATCTTTAAAATTATTTCCTGCTAGTCGACCTTTTGAAAATAAACGTTTTTTATCCGAAATATATTCTTCTAGTTTAAACGGTAAGGCCGCTAGAGAGCATCGCGCGTTTATTGGACCACCCTGTATAAAGCGTGACGCCCATGGCAGGTTTTGCTTTGAGATGTGGGTCGCATGTGTTTTTATCCAGTTTCAATTATTGAATTGGCCTAAAAAGTAACTGAATAATTTTTGTCCAATATAATATGTTTATATCATTCAACTCATTTAGTCCTGTACCAATCACTACATCTTCGTGAATGTTTGCGACGTAGCGAAGTTGCAACTTTTTGTTCTTTGTCAAGGCATACTATAGTTCTACTTCCTATACACAACGCAGCAAGTGAAAAAGTAGCATAATTACTCCTTTCCCTTTGAGCACGTAGTGTTTTTGTGAAAAAAAACCATAAAAGGTTACAACACGCTTTCACATGACGTCACATTTGTCTGACTTTTGCAGGGCAATCGGATATAAAGAAGCTGAAAAGGGAGAACGAAATGCTGAAAAAGGGCCTCTGGTATCTGCGAGACGAGTACGACAAACTGGAAAGACTGATCAAAGATAAAAAAATCGATTTCTCCTCCTCATCTACCACGTGCACCAGTTCCAGCGAATCCGTAAGTGTATTTCCCCATGAGTGTTCCGTACAGGATGATTCCCTAATTACAGCATTCAACCAGGGACGGCTCCTCAATAAGATATGTAAAAAACGGTTTTTCGTCGCTAGAAAAAAAATGGAGTCAAGTTGATTGACTCAGTACTTCCCACACATAACACTTATATCATTTTATTATTTACACATTGCATGAAGCATGAAGTCTCAGAACCAAATCATCGCCCACCCACCCTCAAAAAAACATCACTCGGAAATAGTTTCTTGCATCTCTCTCTTTCGATTTCTAAAAACCATACGAATTTTCCATCCTCGCCATGATAATAATGCTGTCAACATTTCATTATAATCCATTCCAGGCTACATAATATAGGACGATCTAAGGCAATACTCTTATGTATACATCAGAAATTTCTAAGACCATTGGTTTCTGCAATAGGCAAGACAACGTTCCGATGGACCTAATGCCCTTATGCCGCTAGGTCCTCCTTTCGTAGCTCAATGGAACTTTAGTTCAGTTTTACAACCCCCACCCCTCAACCACCTCATTTCTCCCCCATCCAAAAAAGCAGCAAATGATCAGGAACCCCTATAATGCCTAAAAACGAAATTTGAGATGTTTTTATATTTTTAGATTTTTCATTATTGCTGCGCCGCTACCGACACAATTTCTAAAAATCTAAACGTTTTCCATCCTCGCCACCGTAATAATACTGTGTACATATTTCATTAAATTCAATCCGATAGTTTCCAAGTTACACAATACAGAACGATCAGAAGCAATACTCTCATGTATACATCAGAAGTTGGTTTCTGTAACAGGCGAGACAATGTTCGTCTGGACCTAAAAAGTATATTATGACGCTAGGTCTTTCTTTCACACGTTAGTGAATACAACAATTTTTTCAGTTTTACAACCCCTTACCCCTCCAACTACCCCAATTTCACCCCCACCCAAAAAAAGTACGTAGAAAAGGATCAGGAACACGCCTAAAAACGAAGTTTGAGGAATATTTAATTTTTTTTGTTTTTTACTAATAACTCCGCCGTCCATGCACCGATTTTCAAAATTATAGGAACATTAGCTACTACGATCACACAACATATCGCTGCCCAAATTTCATCACCATCCATACAGTGGTTACCGAGATTTCGAGGCTAGAGAAACGCGTACAAACAGACAGACAGACCGACCGACGGAAATGAGTGACATGGATTTCCGTTATGTAGATATCATAAAACGCCTAAAAAGCGTATTATCTTAAAATCGAAAATTTTCGCGATCACAATAATCCCCTCGCCTATCGGTGTGGGAGGTTAAAGGAGTTCTTCAGGCTTTTAAAGTTGGTTCTGTGGGGTCCGCTGGAAGAGTAAAAAGTGGCCTACTTGCCTCGCTTCACCTCTCCATCGCTTCTCTTCTAATATTTAGTCTAAATACTCTAAGGCCCGTCAAGGCCGAAATCCTCCTCTGAGATGCTAGCACATCGAAACACGTGGCAAGTAACTAGAAATTTGGTAAATTGAAGTTGATTTACTCTACATTTCTCATCTATTTATTCCCACAGTCCAATTTTTAGAGGCCATTTTGTTATGCATTGTGACAAAAGTTGTGGATGTGAGAAATATATTTATCAAGTCATATTTTTCTGTCACTTGATTAATGTAATTTGTCAACATATATTGATTAATCATATTTCAGAAACTTTATTTGGAAAGTTCGCGAAGCGATGTATTTTTAGGATTATTACGTTATAAGATTTTATTAGTGTAATTAATTTGATTCATTGGTTTGTTTGCGATTTTATGTTTGAGTCAACTATTTATTCATATCAAAACTTGTATCTTTTATTATTTATCATAATACAGGGATCATCAAGCCTACTTACTTACAGTTACATTTCTCCGCGTCACCCTCAGACGAAAAGCTTTAATAAAGATGTCGGAGCGCTTCGCTGCTTTACGCTTCGCCAACATTGGTGGTTGACATCCTCAGAAGCTGTTACCTGTTCGGCGTGTTCCGGGAAATTAAACCTAAGATCCCTGTGGATCTCTTACACATCTTACAATCTTTACATCTCTTTTTCTTTGTTGTTGAAGTTGTTTTTTACGTGTATATATTTCGATGAACTTTCTGTAATAAGAGAAGGTCGTAGCAAGGACCTGCGTCTCCTCAAACTGTATCCTGTGGCCACCGCTTGCTTTTATATACTCTACCAGCTTGCATAGGTTTTATTATTTGCTTTTCTGAGTAGGCTTTTGCCTTCAAAGCATTTTTCAGATCTTCGAAAGATAGATTCCTAATGGGGGACACTGGTATCGATGGATGGCACATTGGAAGCATACATACAGGGTCAGTTTTTAGTACCGGCTCGGTCGATAACTCCAAGGTACCGAAAAAAATTTCAGAAGTTATGACCATTTTTATATCCAAATCGCTGTCAAACGAACCTACTGTATATCAAAAAGTGATGAATCAAAAATCAATTTTTTACACGGATGAGTAAAAAATATTTTCTAGTTTTAAAATCGTCTATAAAAAAGCCCGTGACGCATATTCGTATACAAGGGTGATGTAGAATGCAAAATCTAGACTTTCTCTATTTTTTTAAATGTAACCCCCAATATTTTACTATACCAAAGAATTGCTTTCAACCATGCTCTTTCATCTTGTTATGGCTGCATTCATTAGTTTCTGAGATATTTCTATTTTTCTACAAATTTTAAATATACCTCCTATTTGTTTACTAAAATTTATTTATTTTGAGAAAATACTATCAAATCTTATTTTTGCTTAACAAACAACTAAAATATAAGGCCATAATAGTACTTGATCAAGTCAAAACACTGAATTAACGAGATATTATAGGTCAAGTGTGCTGAGGAAACAACTTTATAGACGTCATGCATAATTATCAAGCAGATCTATCAGGTAGGATATGAAATATTAAACGACACAGTCCAAATAAAACGATTCATCGATCTTTCAAACGCAATAGTTTTACAGTGCCTCCGTTCTGGATATTGCTGTTCATAGTTGATACTATATTCCAGAGACAAGTAGGAAATTTCTCAAAGTTTCTCCTACATACACTTAGATGATTCAGGGTTTTGACTTCATCAAATACTATCATGACCTTATAATTTACTTGTTCGTTAAATAAAAAACAAATTTGGTAGTACTTTTTCAAAATAAATAAATTTCAGTACACAAATAGGAGCTGTATTTTAAATTTACCGAAAAGTCGAAATATCTCGGAAACTGATGGGCGTAGGTACAAGTGCTATACAAAGATGAAAGAGCACATTAAAGGCAATTCTTTGGTATAATAAAATATTGGGGGTTACATTTAAAAAAAAGAAAATCTGGATTTTGCATTCTACATCACCCTGTATATGACTATGCGTCGCGGGCTTTTTTTTATAGTAGATTTTAAAACTGAAGGATATTTTTAATCTTTCCACGTAAAAAAATGATTTTTGATTCATTACTTTTTGATATACAGTACGTTCGTTTGACAGCGATTTGGATATAAAAATGGTCATAACTTTCGAAATACCCTGCATAATGTTATAATACCTTATATTGTGTGAAGATAAATTATTAGTTGAATCTACAAATGGGATAATATATAGGGTGTCTCATTCAAAAAAAATGTATGTTTGCATCACCATGTAGTTATGGATCACCCTGTATAAATCAAAATATTTTCTGAGCAAGGAGCATATCCGTGGCTACAACTTTTATGTACAACTTTTTTCACTATCTCCTACAGTAGTGGAGTTATCGACCGAGCCGGTACTAAAAACTCACCCTGTATGTGGGTCCACCACCTCGATTAGGTGCCTGAGAAAAATATATCCTGGCTCGTCGGTCCTACAGTGAAAATATTTACATTCGATTCAGTTTCTGTTACATACACATTGCTGGGAACAATCCCAGCACAATTCGCAAGGAAGACATCCCGTAGATAAAATTGCATTGTCTCACGAAACGTAAATAAAATCTAAACTGTCGCGTCACGTCTGGGGGCCGGCGGCAATGTAAGCCCCCCTTCATTTTATTAAATTCCCGTCGGACGACGTCGTTTACCCCTTTTGCTCGTGTTGTTTACGTTAGAGCCATTAAAAACGTGACAGTACAGGTCATTTAGACCTTCTATCCACACCCTCGGGGTTGGGAGTTATACGAAGGGTTCCATGACGAACAAGCCATGATAAGTTACAAGTGTTTTAGGAAGAATGCTAAAAAGACGAGAGTTCTTCTAGTTGTAACATCCTATCTCGAGTACATATCAAAGCGAATTTCAAGTTTTTCTGATGATTTTAAAAAGGCCAGCATTTATAACCACTATTTATAAAAAAGCGGTATGTCAAAAACACAAAACAAAATCACAATATTGTCTGTCTTATACAGGGTGACCCACGACGATTAAGACAAGCAATATATCGGAACTGGGCAGTAGTAGCGAATTAAAATTTTGGGGTGTAAATTAGAGCAAATATAGTATCTTTTCTTATTACTGTGTCACCCAATGAGGTATTTGTTTTTGATCACGTGACGTCCGATACAAAATTTTTAATGGGACACCCTGTATATTTGTGACTTTTTGTGTTCCTCTCGATACGACTATTCCAACAAACTAGCACACTTGGGGTCTAAAGTGATTATTTCAAGAGCTACAGGAACTTAAAGGACTGTACCACTACCATTATGAAACACTAGCAAAGTAATTTACGGTAGGGGTACATGTTATAATCAACGGTCGTGGTACAATCCTTTAAGTCCCTGTAGCTCTTGAACTAATCACTTTAGACCCCAAGTGTGCTAGTTTATTATCGAGAGGAACACAAAAAGTCACAAATATACAGGGTGTCCCATCAAAAATTTTGAATCGGACGTCACGTGATCAAAAACAAATACCTCATTGGGTGACACAGTAATAAGAAAAGGTACTATATTTGCTCTAATTTGCGCACCCAAAATTATAATTCTGTACTACTGCCCAGTTCCGATATATTGCTTGTCTTAATCGTCGTGGGACACCCTGTATGAGTGACACAAAAATGAGAAAATACCGCATCTCATTGGGAAAAGTTGAAAATCACCGTTAAGTTACCAAGTCTAGGAGTCAAAACAAGGTGTAAAATAGGATTGGGTCACCACTACAAAAGGCGAATAATAGCTGTAAGAGAAAAATAAAGGAAGCTATCTACACAGTGTCCCTGAATTTCCTTGACACGTGATATTCTCGTAACAGAAAAAAGTTCAAACGAAAACTGAGTGGAGTACCCTAGGGTCTATCAAACCACGCTTCTAAAACTTTTTTTTGTACCCCAAACCTTAAAACCCACCCTCAACTTTTGTTTTTCAAATAGCACCAAATAGTTTTTCTTACAGAAATTATCTCGTTATTTTATTTAAAATCTTGTAGTACATTTGATTTTATACTCAAACTTATTTTTTTCGTGAAATTATAAGCATAATATAAATAAAATAAGAATATGCTTGACGCAAAAAAACGGATAAAAATAAAACTAAGTGGGTTTTTAAGTTTACTGAATGACCTATAATACATGCTTTCGAAAACAAATGCCTTATTTAACCTTTTTCATTACGGAAATATTATGCTTTAAACAAGTTCTTAATGACGAAAAAAATTGGATTGTGTATGAAGTCAAAGGCATTACAAGATTTTAAGTAAAATAATGACCTCATTAATGTAGGAAAAGCTATGGGGTGCTATTTGGGAGAAAAGCTGGGGGTGACTTTTAGAGGTTGAAGTAAAAAAAATGTTTCGAAAGCATGGTATGATAAGTCATTCAGAACCCTTGAAAGACCCACTTAGTTTTCTTTTTTATCTGTTTTTTTTCTTACGGAAATATTACCCTCAAACAAATCCTTCTTTTATTTATTTTATGCTTATGACTTAACGAGAAAAATACGTTTTCGTATAAAATCAAAGGCACTACAAGATTTTAAATAAAATAAAGACTCAATTTGTGTAGGAAAAACTGTTGGGTGCTATTTGAAAAATAAAAGTTGGGGGTGAGTTTTAAGGGTTGAAGTACAAAAAAATATTTTGAAAGCATAGCATGATATATATACCCTGTAATACTTTCAAAAATTCTACTTAGTTTTCTTTTGAACTTTTTTGTGTTACAAGAATATCACGTTATCAAGGAAATTCGGGGACACCCTGTATATAACGGTCAATCACTATCTCATCAAAGTTCTCCAAACTAAAGAGTGAGTTGTACATTTTTCTAGGCTTCCTTATGGTTTGTTGTTGGATCCCGAGTGAGATGGACGGGGTTGCAATACGTGTGATAATTTCAATAATAATATTATGGCTGCTTTTCGAGGAGGAGTGGATTGCTAGATGCAATCAGATATGAATGATACAGTTCATGTTTTTTTGCTTCATGTCACCTATATCGTCCTCCTCCTACGGCGCTACGTACAATTGTACATATATCACCGGATCATATTTGTAAACAGAGCGAAAGCAGTACTCTGTGTGGTTCAACTTAGTCAAATAGGAAGTCAGTTAAAAAAAACAGTCATGTTGATTGACTCGTTACTTCCCAGACATTACGGTGATACCAGTTTATTATTTTCCCATAGCATGAAGCTATAGCCTGAGATTCCCTTGCAACCAAATCATCGCTCGCCTGCCCGGAAAAAAGTGGTATGCCGCTAGATCTTTCTTTCACATGTCAATGGATGCCCTATTATGAATACAACAAATTTTTCAGTGTTACAACCGCTACCCCCCAACCACCCCAATTTCACCCCCACTCAAAAAAGTATGATCAAAAACCCCTAAAACGCCTAAAAACTAAGTTTGAGGAATATCCGAATATTTTTGTTTTTTGCTAATTACTTCGCCGCACATGTAACGATTTTCAAAATTATGGCAGCTTTACCTACTACGACCCCAGCGTATCGCAGCCTAAATTCCATCACAACACATACATCGGTTGCTGAGAAGCTAGAAAGACGCAAACAGACCAACCATATGTAGATAAAAACGCCCAAAAAGGATATTATCTGAAAATCGAAAATTTTCTGGATCACAATACTTCCCTCACCTATCGATGTAGGAAGTCAAACCAAAAGCTGTCTCATGGAACAGATATCGATGTCCTAGAAAACTTGGCATGTGTTCAAATGAATGGGGGACCTTGGTAATTTGTATTATTTTTATGTTATTTTTGTTTTAAACTTACCTTATGGTTGTTTTTCATGGGTTTCGGTCAGCGATTGAAACTATATATTATAATCTGATTATATTTTTCATTACTGTTAATTAAATTGTCTTTAAACCATTTATTAATTAATGCAATTATTTTATTTTGTATAGAACTTGTAGGATCTTTTTTTAGTTTTTTATGTGTTTTCATCTGTTAACATTTCATTCATTTTTTTAAGACACCTGAAGATGGCTTAGATTAAAATAAACCGAAACGTAGTGAAGGAAAGTTATAGTTTCAACGTTGACCGAAACCTATGGAAAACAACCATAATCTATAGTCGCGTACACTAGAAAAATAAGTTTAAACTTACCATTTGCAGAGATCCAGATTTCAATTAGATAAATTACATATCATTCGACAGACCATTACCCAAAAATAAATGAAATAAGTAACTATTATTTAATTATCCCAGATACATTATTACAGATCTTTTTTTAAACAACTACTGAAAATTATTTATTTATTTTTATTCACTTTTTTAAGCAAATGACCAGCAAAAAAGATTTGGAAAGTTCTGTATACCACCGAGGATAAATGGATAAATCTTTTTTATCCCAACTATCATAATTGCTTCAGTACGATCTGAGTTCCCTTATGATAACTAGACAGACAGGCAGAACGATAGAGACAAAGTTTTTCGAGATGTAGACGTCATTAAACCTACAAGAACATATTATCTCAGATTTGATTTTTTTAGTAATTTTTTCTACTGCCGTGAAAAGTAAATAAAATTGTTTGGAAAAAATCAATTAATTGTTAAACCGCCATTTCATATTTTTGCTGAATTAATTTAGGTTGTATCTTAAAAATGTTTGTTTGCTGACGTGCAGGTATATGCAAGGTTCACAGTATTCCTTTGTATATCCAAAACTTTTGGTTTTTGTTGTATAGTTTATACTGATTCTCGTAAAATTTCATTTCAGGACACCTGTAGTTCATGCAGTGACGACAGCGAAGAAGTGGAAACGACACAGAATATGAAAAACGACCAGCGCACCAACATGACCCTCAAAGATCGTTTCGATCATCTGTCAGTTGTCAACGAAGAAACAAGCGCTGAAAACTCGGAGCCAAATTCCAATGGAGGGCAGTTTATTAGTGAGAAGTGGGATAACTTTGAAAATGACAACGTCATCAAACCTGATCAAAGTTATCCTGCCTATACGAATCAAAGGTATCGTTTCACAGTAATCCAGTTTGATCTCAGCAAGCTATAGTTCATTCACTAATAAGTACTACTGTAGGAAAACTGTAAAACGCCAAATTCTCCTCTAATTTACGATTGATTTTGAATTTTGTGAATTCACCATATTTTGGTGTTAAAAAATATACGCAGAAAGGAATTATTTAGTCAACCACGCAAAATTATTTTTCACTCACAAGTTGTCAAATCTCCTTGCCATTGGCATTGGTTCAATATATTTTTTCTTTAAGTTACTCGTTTGCTTTTAATGTTTCTGTCTATTTTTTCTCAGATCCAGTTAGAACTCTCTTGGTTATTATAAAAATGTTCAATAAAACAATTATTATAAAAAATATTAAATTATAAACCATATCTAAAAAAATGGAGTCAAGTTGATTGACTCAGTACTTCCCACACATAACAGTTCCAACCAAATAATCGCCCGCCTGTCGTCAAAAAAGATCCAACACAAAAACTAGTAATTTCCTAAATCTCTCCGTATGAACTAAAACGACACAATTCAGCTTCAACTGGACGAAACGAAACAATCAGGAACCCCCAAATTGCTTAAAAACGAGGTTTGAGCTGTTTTTATATTTTTAGATTTTTATTATTGCTGCGCCGCCACTGACACGATTTTTGAAACCATACGCATTTTTCATCCTTGCCGCGGTAATAATACTGTGTCTAAATTTCATTAAAATTAATTCCATAATTTCCATGTTGCTAAATTCAGAACGACCTGAATCAATACCTACCCCTACCAATACCAAATCCCTTGATTTCTGTAATAGCCAAGGCAATGTTCGGATGGACCTAACAAACGTCTATTATGCCGCTAGGTCTTTCTTTCACAGGTCAATGGACACTATTATAAATGGAATAAATTTTTGAGTTTTACAACCCCCCACCCCCTAACCACCCCAATTTCACCCCCACCCAAAAAAAAGTAAAAAATGATCAGAAACCCCTAAAACGCCGAAAAACAAAGTTTGAGCTATTTTTACATTTTTAGTTTTTCTATTATTGCCGCGCCGCCACTGACACGATTTTTCCAAAACATGCGCGCTTTCCATCCTCGCCGTGGCAGTAATACTTTCATTAAAATCCATTCGATAATTTTGGCGTTACGCAATAAAGAACGATCTAAAACTAAAACAACACTCGGATGTATACATCACAAATTATTCTAAGTCCCTTGGTTTCTATTATAAGCAAGGAAATGTTCGAATGGACCTAAAAAATTGTATTATGGCGCTAGGTTTTTCATTCACAGATCATTAGAGAGCCCATTATAAATACAACAAATTTTTCAGTATTACAACCCCCCACCCCCCAACCACCCCAAATTCACCACCACTCAAAAAAAAGTAGAAAATGATCAGGAACCCCTAAAACGCCTAAAAACGAAGTTTGAGGCGTATTTGAAATTTTTCGTTTTTTGCTAATTACTCCGCCCCCAGTATAACGATTTTCAAAATTATAGGAACATTACCTACTACGACCCCACAGCATAACGCTGCCCAAATTTCATCACAATCCATGTAGCGGTTACTCAGATTACGAGGGTAGAAAAACGCGACAGACAGACAGACAGACAGACAGACAGACCGACAGACAGACAGACAGACAGACCGACGGAAATGAGTGACGTGGATTTTCGTTATGTAGACATCATAAAACGCCCAAAAAACGTATTATCTCAAAATCGAAAATTTTCGCGATCACAATACTCCCCTCACCTATCGGTGTGGGAAGTAAAAAGAGTGTAGGCAGCTATCTGTCAATATCACGCTCGCATGCAGGAAAAGTCGAGAATAAAGCTATATGTACATCATAGATCTTATATAATTCTTCGTAACAGGTAGTCTCATTACATTTCAATCGTCGCACATTGGGTCAATTATAAAAGACTCAGAAAAAAGCATTTCAATTAACTAACTACTAAATATTTCTTGCCATTTACCTTTTACAACAAAAGTACAAATCCTTGTTCAATAAGTTTTGCCCAGTTGTGCAATTTCGTACTTTCAATGGATCTTTGAGCGAGTTGTTGGAAACCACAAGCCGCAAGGTCAGGTAACGAGACCTGAATCCAAGACTAGCAATTCTAAAATAAGTCCCTAAATTTTAATATTCTCAAGGAATATTCAAAACATAAATGTCTGTCCCATAAAATAACACAAAATAGTGTCTACTATCTTCTTCTTCGTGTGCCCTGTGCAATTCCGCACGTCGGCGATCCCTCGTATTATTCTCACATCATATGTAGGGTGCCATTTTCTGCCTGTCTGAATATTGTGGCGGCATCTCTTATTCCGCACCAATCTCTTATATTTCGAAGCCAAGAGTGCGTGAGTGTCTACTATAATTATTTAAAATTGCAACATCAGACGAATATTTTGTTTTGTACTAAACCTCTATGACTTTCTCCTAAGGCCTAAGATCGTATTTCGAACTGAATGCAGAAATTTCTGATTAAGCTACCGAAAACCTCTTCATTTGTCTACATGTATTTTTTGGACTGGATGTTCCTAATAACACATTTTTTGAGTCCTGCTTACCATGGACCGACTGAAACTTTGGTCGCTTCAAAATCAAAACTTCTCATATGGACTACTTCACACCAACATAATACGGTAGAGACTGAAAGGACGCCTTACACAAGCTTTAGAACATCCCTTGAAGGAAATTTTGATACGAAATTCCACGTGAGAGGTTGATAAAATGTTACTCTACCGCGGTAACTAAAACAAACCATTCTTCACTACTAATGTCTTAAACGCGCCTTTGTCTTGACAATAACTAATGAGCTCAATGATCCAACCATAAACATGTTAGGTTACATGTATTATAAGGCTACATAACTTTCTTAAGTATTTTCAATAATTTATCTTAGATTTAGGTAATTTGTTCCAGTTTATGCCAACCTCATACGATATCAACGCAAGCTAATGTATCGCAGAACTTTTTCGCTCCTATAAAACCTTCAAGCAGTCATGAAAACAACCAACTCCATCAAGTTGAAGGTGTATTATATCCTAGCGAAGTATACGATGACTTTACTTCTCCCATGGGGAATATACCAGGTAAGAATAATAGATTCTGGAACAAGGTTAGAAAGAAATTGTGAAACGTGTGGGTGTTTCCGTATGCGGGTCCCAGCGAGCGTCCTTACGCTTTGAATCGACGAGTAGTTCGAATTTTCATTCTTAGCGAGTAATATAACTTATTTTCTCGCCAGTCTCATGCTTTCAATATAAATGAACCTATAAGGCTAAAAAAGGTGGATAAAAATTGAGGCGTTTACCGGAAAAACGTCATTAGTCCAAAACACATATTTGGGAAAATGAAAAAACTTCCCAGCGTGTAAAACTTTGATTATATTGATTTACTGCCACATCTAGTAGAAGTAAAAGTGTATAAGACACATCGTCCACAAGCAGTAATTATTTTATTATGAAGCACTTATGAAAAAAACACAAAAAATACATGGACATATGAGGTTTTTGAGAGAAAAAGTCAACAAATTAGTGTCCTTAATACAAACAGCACGAAATAGAATAAATTCCGATACAAAAATCAACGAAAGAGTTATAGTGAACAACTCTACCTAACACAAAAACCGACTAACTGAAACAATCAACTCTGGCTAACCAAAAAACCCGATATCTACCACTCAGTCTTCGCAACCACTACACTACTAATCATCGTTGTCCACCTCGTTGTCGATGACAAAGTTACCAGCAGTGCCAAGTGCTGTGTTGTACTGTTTTGTTATCAAGTTTGCAATTTATATGCACAAAGAACAAGTCAATTTTCTTCTGCAAATAGTACGGAACCTATTTTCGAGAAATAATTATTTCTATTCATATATGGATGTTAGAAATGCGATGGTGCCATTATCCAAATTTTGGCAAAAATTGACTTATGAGGTTTTTCCGAGAAACCTCTCAATTATTTCAACTGCTACGAATGACTTTTTCAACAATATGGTTCTGGGTAGGGTCCGATTAGATATCTTGTTATTGACAAGCTTTTATTAGCTTCGCAATACATGTATCTTTTTTTGTGAGCTTGTAACTTTAGAGGTCGGACCGACCATTGAACGCTTCAATTTTGAGGACTTCAAATCCGTCAGATCAGCGGTCGTATCCGCTGATTAAGAGATGGCGCAGACACCTTAAAGTTTGTTAATATTACACATAGGCGTAGCGACGAGAGCTTGAAAGGTGTGACATCGAACTGTTTGGGGGTTCGTATTTTTGTGAAATTTATTCAGGGAAGTCGAAAGTTTTATTTATCGTTTATGTAGTGCTATGTATATGTATGAAAACAAATTATTCATCTTCGTTACACAGAGTATTATTCAACAAAGCTTCAAAAACATGCTTTAAAGATAAAGTTAACTAAAAATTCAAAATAAATTTAGTTTAAAAAAACTAAAAAACACGCTTTTCACGAACATTGGGCTAAAATAATTTTTAAAATAAGCTTAGAACAATAATGAACGAAAAATACCAGTATGACTGTGAAGAAACCTTTTTAAAAGCGTGTTTTTTAGTTTTTTAAACTATATTTATAGTATATAACTCTTTCTTAAAATCATCTCATCCGGTTTTGCAGGCTTCCAAGAATTCCAAAACATAGGGGACATCGAGCACAATCCAGCCTATTTCCAACAATTCGAGTCGCCATGTCAAAACTACGCTAGTAAGAAAATGATGGGCTCAAACACGAACAGTTTCTACCAGAACCTGGTGTTGGTACCTAAAAGTACAAAACCTCAGCCAGAAACAGAACCTATGGACAAATCGGCGGCAGATTTGATCGTAAAAATAGATAACCAGAACTTCAGCAATGGATTGGTCTTTAGTAATACTACGCCTAGCCATAGTACTTTTTCGAATGGAGGGAATTTGGAGGAACTGCTGCATGACATAGAGTCGATCTCTCAAGTAGGTAAACAAGTATTACTACAGAAAAACTAAAAATAGGCCGATCGTATAATGTGTAATTACTGAATCGAACCTTAAAACAATATTTACTTCCCACACCGATAGGTAAGGGGAGTAACGTGATCCCAAAAATTTTCGATTTTGAGATATTACGCTTTTTAGTTAGTTAGTTTTATGCTGTATACATAACAAAAATCCACATCACTCATTTCCGTCGGTCTGTCTGGCTGTCGGTCTATCTCTCTGTTGGCGTTTTCCCACCATCATAATCTCAGTAACCGCTGCACTGATTGCGATGAGCCTTGGAGAGCGATATGCTGTGGGGAATGTGGGGTCGTAGTAGGTAATGCTGCTATCATCTTGAAAATCAGTGCATGGGCGGAAGAGTAATTAGCAAAAAATAAAAAAATTCAAATATTCCTCAAACTTTGTTTTCAAGCGTTGTAGGGGTTCCTGATCATATTCTACTTTTTTTTTGGTGGGAGTGAAATTGTGGTGGTTGAGGGGGGGTTGTGAAACTGAAAAATTTGTTGTATTCAGAATAGGCTGTTCACTGATCTGTGAAAGAAAGTCGTAGCAGCATAATACACTTTTCTAGGTCCATCCGAACATTGAACCTATTACTGAAACCAAGTGACTTTTTTCTGATGTATACATATGAGTATAGCTTTAGATCTGTATTGTGTAATGTGGAAAGTATTATGGTTTTAATGAAATTTTGACACGCTATTATAACAGTAGCGAGGATGGAAAACGCGGATGGCTTTTAGAAATCATGTCAGTGGCGGCGCAGCAATAATAAAAAATCTAAAAATATGAAAATATCTCATGCTTCGTTTTTAGGCGAATTTGGAGGTTCCTGATCGTTCTCCAGATTTTACTTACCACACTCAAACTTTTTTTTAGGCGTTTTAGGGGTTCCTAGCCATTTTCTACTTTTTTTTGGGGGGGGGGTGAAATTGGGGTGGTTGGGGGGTGCTAAGACTGAAAAAGTTTGTTGTATTCAATAGGCTATTCATTGACCTGTGAAGGAAAGACCTAGCCGCATAACACACTTTTTTGTGGGCGGGAGGACGATGATTTGGTTGCATGATCTGAGACCAAAGGTTCAGGGTATGGGAAAATAATAAACTGGTATCATCGCAATATGTGCGAAGTACTGAGTCAATCAACTTGACTCATATCACCGTTAGGTGTGGGAAGTACTGAGTCAATCAACTAGACTTCATTTTTTCAAACCAGCTTACAATTCATACCCTCGTGAGAGTCCCAAAAAGGATCACTGTGGAACTCCCCTACTCAATGAAATACATAAATCTGCGACTTGAATTCTTGATTGATACTTCCCATCGCCATCGAATATAATAAGAATCTGAGCCCGCCATTATGTTACCCAACAGGATATTCTGAAGATCTCAAATTTGCAGAGGGGCGCAAACGAGCAACGGACCTGCCAACAAAGGGACGATGCTCCCCGCCAGGAGGAAAATCAGGAGGAAAAGCCGTACAAAAGCGAATTGAACGTGGTGCTGATGCCCAATCCGATGCCCTTGATCGGCTTCGACAAGTACAAGGAAATTAAAAGGTAAGGCATACGACAGATTGCCGGGGTGACTTGATTGCGAGCCGATCTGATTATCGGCACATAGTCCGGTATTATTAGATGATAAGACTCTTACGATATTTGTAATAGTACGGGATCCCACTGCGTGATCATACAGGTAAAGGTTTTTTTTGCAAAAATTAGCTTTAAATGGACATCAGACAGCTGTATGCTTCTAAAGTCATTAGTAGTTCAGAATAATAAGGAGCTGCTTAAGGCACACTCATATAAGATACGTCACAAACAAAATTTCAGTGAGCGCATCAATCGAAAAATTGGCCAAAGATCCTTTACATTTTTGACACCCCGGCTATATGCAAACTTACCTGGAACTATAAAAGAATATAAAATCCATATATGTCTTCAAATAAAGAGTGAAGCAGTGTATACTGTCAATTCCAAGGAGGTGATGGATGCCAGACTGTAGATATTTTTCTGTTTGCTTAACTTCTGCTTTTCAAAATGTCTCTTCTATTAAATTGACTGCTCATTCGTGCTCATGTATGCGTAACCAAGGATTCATAGAAATGAGTAACACAATGGCTTCTTTTTTAGGGGTGTAAATTAGAACTCTTCGTGTCATTTTGTTACCCAACGAGGTATTTGTTTTTGGTCACGTGACGTCCGATTCAAAATTATTAATGGGACAGCCTGTATATTTTTGCCTTTCTGTGTTCCTCCCGATAAAACAATTCCAACAAACTAGCACACTTGGGATCTAAAGTGATTAATTCAAAAGCCACAGGTACTTAAAGGCTTGTACCACTACCATTATGAAACACTAGCAAATAATTTAACTGTAGGGGTACATGTAATAATCAATGGTAGTGGTACAATCCAATCAAATACCTGTAGCTCTTGAATCAATCACTTTAGACCCCGTGTGCTAGTTTGTTGAAATTGTTTTATCGGGAGAAACACAGAAATGAAAAAATATACAGGGTGTCCCATTAATAATTTTCAATCGAATGTCAAGTGATCAAAAACAAATACCTCATTGGGTAACACAATAACAAGAAAAGACACATTTGCTCTAGTTTACATGCTCAAAATTATAATTGTCTACTACTGGCCAGTTCCGATATGCTGCTTGTCTTAATCACCCTGTATGTAAGTTGTATTGAAAAATGAAATCATATCAAATCTACCTTCAGTGGTGTTGTTCGCTCATTTTCAAGCAAAATATGTCATTCATCTTATGTAGTATATAATGTGTATCATACTTTGGAAATAAATAATAATAGTAATAACAAATGAATATTGAGAAAGTATAGAATGGATTAAGGATAGGCTGCCTATTAAAAATTAACCGCATTTACCTATAATTAATAATGAAGAACTGAAAAAAAATGGTTGTCAGCTCTCAGTCAGCCGCAGCTTAGGTTGCCACGTGTGAACGAAACGGATGTTAATGTATCTGCACTCGCCTATTTTCTTCCAAATTCCAATACAAAATTAAAGTTTCATTCATATTAATTACAAAAATTCATGATTGCCAGTTAAAAATGGCCGCAAACAGAGGTTGCCATGATTTTTATGAACGATTCTCGCTCCAAGTAAGTGGAACCGCAAGAGAGAAGATGCACGCATTGTTACGTGCTGTAAAGAAGAGTACAATATCTAGTATTTTTTCCGTTAACAAGATAAAGTGGCGTGTTCGCCTTTTGTAAGCAAGGGAAACACGCATACTATCCATAAGCTGTCGGTATAGTATAAGTGTCACATCTACTATGCTTTGTCTTATTTATCGAACATATAAAATTAATTTCATCAAAAAAAGAAACAGATCAGATCAGCAGGATCTAGCCGTGGGATCATATTAGACTATAATCAGCATGTATTTACTACAATACAAAAATAAGCAAACAGTTATACTTGTTATCACAACTGATGGCAGCAAAGGAATGCAAGCTGAGTAAAGTCAATGCTGTCACACGCCCTTCCTACAGGTTCGCAAATTATATTAAGGTCAGTATATGCATAAGCTGTGAATAAGTGTATCTAATCCTCCATCTAGTATCCAAACCACTTAGATATCTGCATGCCGTTGGTGCTATAAAGTGTAGTAACAACGTACAATGCTGATGCCAGAAAAATCTGGCAGGTAAGAAATTCAATGGAATACTTGGAAATTCATGATTCAAATTCAATTCCAAAATCAGCACTATGTACCAATTATTGTTGTTGGTACCTAATCGAGTGAAAACTAAAAATATACTGAACACGATTAAGGCAAATACATCAGGTTAGCGTTGCTACACTTTATATCAATAAATATTGGCCATGAATCTATTATCGTCGGTCATTAATATTACAAATGACGTCAGTAATTCGTAAAACGAATGCCACCACCACTTGTTTTCGAAAAGATGACTAAGTTCATAAGAGCAATGCCTTAATGGTCGTTGAAACAACGCATACCATTTTATGCTTGGTGTAACAAAAAAATCTGAGTTATAAAAACAGACGATAATACTTTGTCTTTCTAGTGTTTGCATTAATTACAAAGCGCAGTTTTTCGCACTAATACACTCCTAAGCTTTTGCCTTCCTAAAATTCCTTGAGGGCAAAGTACTCCAATTTCTATGAAAAATCCCAGGTTGTCAACATCGTAACAGAAGCACTTCTTCTTAAAGGCATTTGCTCCAGCTGATGGTGGAAGCCCATTTTTGCCGACAAATCACACGATAAAAAGGGCTTTCTATTTCCTAAGTGCTTTCCAACTCTATACAGCAAAAAGTGCTTTGTTATTCCCAACCTCATAAGTACTTAGAATTTCTTCAAATGATAAATGAAATGTAAAAAATGACCATTATTTTATTCAAAAGTCTAGCAGTAACAGAGAAATGCGAAAGATCGAAGAACTGACTTATTTGCAAATTGCGTAAAAAATGTTGTAAATGAGAGATTTCAGAAAACCAACTGGGAAAGTAGACATTAATTTGTAACAAAACATTTGTTATATAAAAAACACAAAAAAGTGCAGCCCAAGCTCCGACACACCGAGTTGATGTTCCATTATCCAGTGACTATTCCTCACACCGTGCGGTAAGCAATCACAGGGTCCGCGAATCGTGCGCCCTAAGTAGACGAAGCGACCCAAGGATGACTGCCTTTTGCATTCTGGCGGCCAAGATGTACGCCGCCGCACGGCACACCCGTATTTTGCGCAGTGCAGAGAGCAGCGTATTGCTCATTCCACCTAGGGATCCAATGATCATAACCGGCATACTTACAGTATAGCCTGGCCACAGCCTGCGAAGTTGACCGATCAACTCCTGATATTTGGTCTCCTTTTCTTCCTCCTTACAGACGATGTTCACCTCGGTAGGTGCCAAAAATTCTATAACGAACATCGTCTTCTGTTGGTGGTCGAGAAGAACTATGTCGGGCTTGTTTGCTTGTACAAGGTCGAGCGTGGAGAACGAGTAGTTCCAGTAAATCCGACATCTCTCGTTCTCCATAACGGACTCTATCCCCTGGAGCGTATGGCAGCACCGCTATCTCATCGATACCGTATGAGTGCCTTAAATGATAGTAGAGCACTCGTAGAACCGCGTTGTGCCGATGGACGTAAGCCGTCCCAGCGTACGTCTTACACGCCGAACAAGAGATGCATAAGCGTCTCTGGCGCCTGTCGGCAAGCTCTACAACGGGTGTCGGGTACATCTGCACCCAAAACCCTTTTACGGTATACCAAGGTGTTGAATGGCAAGCCATTATAAAGCCCCGAGTCTCCGACTTCAGTCCACTAGACCTTAGGAAAGAGGTCAACTGCTCAGACTAAACATGCTCTTTTAGATGATTGTAGAAGATTCCGGCATTAGCTTATATTTATGAAGTCTTATAAGGAAGTCGACTTCGGCAGTTTTAATGTGGGATTTTGATTGTGCAGGAGCAAGTTTCGTAATGGACTGCTGACACCTCCGCTTGAAGTCGAGTGTGAGGCTGAGCTGCTCGGCTGCTCGTTTTGCTACGCTAAAAAGAAAGACTGTTGTGCAGACGCTCCAAACTCAATAGTCCATGCCTTCCCAGGTGTCGCGCGAGGTATATTCGCGGGTCAGAGGGCTTGGGATGTAGACTTCTCTCAATACTTATCCTTTTGCGGGTCTTCGTGTCGATGTCTTTCAGCTCGTTCACTTCCAGTGAATAGCACCAAAGGTGTACAAATGGGACCGCAAGCATGTTTATGGCAGCGACTTTGTTCTTGTCGGACAGTTCTGATGACCAGATCTGCCGGAGTCGGTGCAAATACTTTATAAAACAGATGGGTGACCTTGTGCCTTCGGTTATTGGGCGTGCCACAGCTGTATCCTTTAGTATATCTCAGCGCTATGGACAGATGCAAAAAAGGCATATTATTAGATATCTTTTCTATTTCCAGAAGTTTCGAAAGCGTGAATACCAAACATCCAGATGACACAATTTCAATATCACAACCTGAACTGCGCTTCATTCCACCACCACCCCCGCTCCCTGGATCGCAAAGTCCGGTGCTTCAACCCCACAGCCCAGAACTTGGTCATTGTGAAGCGGAGCCCAATCCTTTTTTCTTCGGGCACTTTAAGGACAACTACGTCAATTCGGATTACTTCAACATGAGGTACATCCCCGAAAACTTCGACACGAGAGAAGAGCAACAAAAGGAGACTGGTGAGTATTGCCATAGAAACTGAGCAGGTTGAAGATGAGTATAAATTGGGGCATGGTTTACATATCATTTACTTCCCACACTAGGCCTTTACGGAGACTATGATCGGCGTAATCCGATCACAAGAATCACTGATCCTGACGTTCAGAAAGTGATCTAGGATCAGTCAGAAATAGGGTCAGTTCACTCTTGTACGGTTAAGTGATTCCGATGGGGTAATTCAGATCAGTAGCTGTTTTTATTACCCTTCTGTTTTGTGTTCTAAAGCTAAGCGGGCACTAGGTCGGACGGAACGGTACGCACGTTCTACACTTTTTTTAGGTTTCTGTGCTCACTGGGTCGGTCGGTACGGTCGGTATGGACGGACGGACGGACGGACGGAAGGTCGGACAATAGAGACAAGCAGTCTCGTAATAGGTTTTGTGCTGTTATGTATTGTGAAAACCAAAACGATATGTTGAGCGAAGAAGAAATAATTGTAAATCTGATGGTAGCAGAAGAAGAAGAAGAAGAAGAAGAAAGGTCAAGAACTAGAGGAAAACTCAGATTTTGGATTAACAGAATAAATCGCAAGAGATTAGAGCACCACCGCAATTAATTTGGGAACATCCATGCTCGCTTTGCAACCAGTATTGCTCAACTGAAACGGCGGAACATCTGCACCGAAGCACGTGCACGCACGCGCTGAAGGGCTGATAAATCATCGGTACGGCCGGTCGGGACGGTCGGGATGCCAAAAATCTTCCTTTCGGGATTTTATCAGACGGCGAAAAGTGCGGATGGTCCTGTTCCGACTGTGACGATGCAGTGCACCTATAGTCAAATCAATGCTAAACATTTTTGAAAAATCCCGTGCGTACCGTTCGTACCGTACCGTCCGACCCAGTGCGTTCAAGGCTTTATACAACAACTTTTTGGTTGTTCGATGTTCGTTTAATCCACGGAATCATCAATCACACTAAACGTCTGTTTGACATTATACTGGACCCGGATCACCTGTTTCCGTAAAGCCCTACTGTCAATGGTTTACACCGCTTGGAGTTAAACTTGTAGTTAAAATTCATCACCAGTTATCCATCAGATTCCTTTGCACCTCTGCATAGTTAACTACAGCTTAATGACTAATTAATAGTTAACTTTAAGCCGTAGTTGAATCGGGAATTAAAACATGGAAAACATAGCACGATCTTCGTTTTTATTGTTCTGTCAGATAAAAGTCACTTGCCTGGAAGGAAGAAAAGTTTGTTTTGTAGATGTAGATGTAACTAATTAATGAGGATGATCTGGAAGTCATGAGGATTATGGAATTCAGTATACAAATAATTGTAACATTAAGTCTTAGTTAAGTTAATCATTAGTTAGGTAAGCCAAAAGTTAATTATGAGCAGTGCAAACCATCTTGTGTGGTGAGTGGTCAGAAAAGAATAGTGAACTCGAAAATTTTTGATGTTGAGCTAATAAGTTTTATAATAGTTTAGTAAGTTTTTTGGACGATCTATCTCGAAAATCTACGTCAGTCAGTTCCGTCGGTCTATCTGTGTGTCGGTCTGACTGTTGCTATTTTTGGTAACGGGTAACCTCAGTCACCGCTCTACCAATATTCACAGAACCGCTCAAAATGTTTCACTGGTTCCTATTCATATTTAGTTTTTTTAAGAGGTACATTTGTAGCGAAAAGGATAGTGGAAAGTTGATGAAACACATATTACCAGTACACACAGAAAAATCTGTCGTTCTGTCAAAGACTTACGCTTGGATTCAATGAGACGTTACACTCAGCATTCCTCAAATACAGCGATGTTTTATCCAATGGGAAGTATATAGTTGGTAACGAATTATATCGTATTGTCGATTCAACTACAAGATGTCATTGGATTCCATTGAATAATACAATCGCAGCCTGTCGTTGAATCGAATCTGGGTTTGGTAATTGATTCTAAACTACTTTCTTTTCCTTGGACGAACAGATTTTATTGCGAGGACAGCTGATCGATTCGTTTGGATGTTTAATTGTGTGATCTTGTATGAAGTTATAAGGACCATGATATAAGAATTAGACATAAGCCTGCACCAGTTGTTGCATTTTTACCTGAAATATAACTGTCTTACTAATCTAAATACCTACATTCAAATGTGGGTGTTAGCTCTTCTAAGCCCTAATTTCTCAGTAGGTCCTCCATTTAATATATAACTGGACACATTTAAATCACACAAGTGCTGATGCAATACGCAAAACCACGAGATGACACAACACGGCTAACGCCGAAACAACACAACGAAACAACCTCGTCCATGTTGGCGAGTTCGCGCCGAGAATAACACTGAGATGATCCCCCTGTTCTTTCTTTTTACGTTAGTCGAATCGGGACATCAGTCCGGCCGAATACTGATTATAGTTCAGCGAACAACAAGGGCCATTGAAACAAAATTGACTATTATCAGATGAATTATCACGAACTGCTGCTGCAGTAATAATTTTTGTACATTGAATAGATTGTATGCTTGCTTAAATGAAACATAGGGTAAATTTCGAAAACAAAAGGACGTTTTGATTGCATTATATGTCAATACTGGTATTAGAAGGATTATGCATATCGTTAGAACGAATATAAAATTATTTTGAATTTATTGGGGTACCTGTGATTACTTCGAATATAAGGATTGAATTCTTTCAATGACATGGATTTGAAACAACTGTAAATATATTTGAAGCGATGGAAAAACATCCAAATACTAACAATTAATTGAAAACGCAAAAGTATTTTTTTCTGTGTATGTGTACACATATATGAGATTCCATTGACATGGAAATATTTGATCCTGGTAGTATTCAAAGCGTGGACACCTAACCCCTCATACATTCTACATTCTCACTACATTTACAGCAAGGTGCAAGTTTTGATGGAGCGTGTTAATGTCTTGCTCTAAGCGAGTATCCCATGTTGCCAGGTTATGTAGCTAGCTTTTGATATGAAAATCGCCAGGCATCGCATCGCCAATCTTTTTTAGTTCCCACACCGATAGGTGAGGGGAGTATTGTGATCGCGGAAATTTTCGATTTTGAGATAATACGCTTTTTGGACGTTTTATGACGTGTACATAACGAAAATCCATGTCACTCATTTCCGTCGGTCTGTCTGTCGTCTGAAAAACCTAGCAGCATAATACACTTTTTACGTACATCCGAACATTGCCTTGCTTATTATAAGAATCAAGAGACATGGAATTTGTGATGTATACATACGAGTATTGTTTTAGATCGTTCTATATTGCGTAGCGCGAAAATTATTGAATTGGTTTTAATGAAATTTTGACACAGTATTACTACCGCAGCGAGGACGGAAAACGCGTATGTTTTGGAAAAATAGTGTCAGTAGCGGCGCAGCAATAATAAAAACTAAAAATATGAAAACAGCTCAAACTTTTGTTTTTAGGCGTTTTACGGGTTCCTGATCATTTTCAATTTTCTTTTTTTTTGGGTGGGGTGAAATTGGGGGGTGGGGGGTAGTAAAACTGGAAATTTTGTTGTATTTATAGTAGTCCGTCTACTGACCTGTAGAAGAAATACATCGCGGCATATTACACTTCTTTAGGTCCATCCGAACATTGGCTTGCCTATTACAGAAACCAAATTTGTGATCTGTACATACGAGTTTTGCTTTATTTCGTTTTATGTATAATGCTTAAAACGAAACTTATTGAATTGGTTTTAATAAAATTTTGACACAGAACTTATTACCGCTGCGAGAATGGAAAACGACTCTGTTTTTGAAAAACCGTGTCAGTGGCGGCTCAGCAATAATCAAAAAACCAAAAACGTAAAATCATCTCAAACTTCGTTTTTAGACGGGTTGGAGGCTCTTCATCGTTTCGCATCGTCCAGTCCAAGCATGCAGAAAAAAACTGTAGCGCCCTAGTTCCTAAGGAGGGAGACGCAAGAAACTATTTACAAGGGTTTTTGTGTTTGATGTTGTTTTTGCGGGCGGATGGGCGATAATTTAGTTGCAAGGGGATTTTAGACTATAGCTTCATGCAATGGGAAATAATAAAATGGTATCATCATTATGTGTGGGAAGTACTGAGTCAATCAACTTGACTCCATTTTTTTACTTCGTATACCCAAAACAACACCCCCAAATACAAATCGGTAGTTAGAAAGCATTGATTTTAGACAATGAAGATGAAATGCCAGACACATACCTATGGCCATAGGCTTTGACTGTGAAGGTGTCTTGTTACCAAGGAAGGCAAACGAGGCCGAAATCACAACATAATTATAATGTTGATGATGACGATCACATTTCAATTTGTCGTACAATGAGCCGTACATAATGCCACGGTATACGAGATACAATCAGTAAAACAGTTATGCCAAGAAAATAGATGCTTATCGTATGTATTGAAACGGGGGCTATTGTTTCTGGATAATTTGCATTTGAATCAGGTACAGTCGCTTGCCTTTAATTAAAATTGTCGAGCAATGTAATCAATATAGTGGCAAACGTAAATGAGCCAACTATGCATAACAATCACCTGGGTCGGGGTAAAAATAGACTCTTGATTTCTAATTTGAGCGTTGCAGTTTTAATGCGAGCCTTGATATGCAAAAGACATCCGCTTGGACTGATTTCATAACATGATGATATGTGAAAAATAAAGCTGTATGCATTAGTTTCTTACTTCATATGTATTTATGTAAATATATATCTATCTATCGAAGAGAAAGAGCAACCACGCTAAGTATGGATTAATTTTTACCATAGGATCAGCGGTCCATACTGAGATTAATGACGTTATCGGAAAAAAATAATATTGTCTCGACGGCCTCTTTTCTGTACTCCAAGGAATTAGACTGGACGTAACTTTGACCGTTTTACTTCACAACTCAATACAATATCTCTTAACCTTATCTCAGCTACGACTCAACTCAACCGAACTACTCTCCACGCTACCGTGGCGCCTTATATTCCTCTTCTTCATCGAACCATCTAGAGAATACGATGACATTCTAGAATGCCCATCCGTCATTCCCGAAAACTCTAGACGATTCGATGATGTTTACACTTCAAAGATCTAACCTAACACTTTGACTTTACATCATGCATGACAACTAATACACAATACACGAATACCATAATATACAGTATGTTACATTCTTGCCCCCTTAGCGTTCGGCGTCCTCGACGATCAACTTCGATTCTTGTATCACCGCAGACATCAGTATAGTCGACCTTCGGTTTTCCACTTCCCGTACATAACCTGTAGATCAAGTCATTGAGGCGGTTCGTCATCAAGTAGGGTCCCTCCAAATGATGTTGAAGCTTCGGACATCTATCCTTCTTTCTGTCGTGTGCTGTAAGACCATACCAGATCACCCTGTAACTGCGATATCCTTTGCTCAACTTGTGATTCTCATTTTCAGCTCCAGCAGCGTTCTCTTTTCCTAACTCTGCTATCATCCTCTTCAGTTGCGCCTTTTCGTCTTGTCGGCTGTCAACTTTCGACACTGCCTTCTCGTCACTCAGGTTGCTCTCCAGTTCCTCTGTGAGTCTGCTAAGTTTGTCTTCCTGTTGCGCAATCCTGTTCTTCTGCTTACCATTCTCGCTCCTTAGTTGCGCGGCTTGATCAGAGCCCCATGACATGTCAAGGAAGCGCAATGTCAAGCTCGATCGTAGACTTCGACTCGAGCTGCAAACTTCATTCATCGACTGTGTTGCAGCAAATATACACTAGTTACCAGTACGTATTTTCGCGATTGGCTGGGAATCTAGAATCTAGTATCGGAGTAGGACATCGTTAGTTAAAGGAGCATCCTGACAGCCCTGGTGACGTCACATGGGTTCGGGAGCCGTCGGCGGGTTTTCGGTACTCGATTCAAAAACCTATTTTTATTTTGATATAACTTTTGAATTATTGCGAAAAAAAACAAAACAAAAACAGTTTTGTTATAAAACCTATATGATCATTACCATTTATCACAAAAAAAATATATTTTTTTCTTAATCCAAAACCTCAATCCTTTTTTGCAAATAAATTGCACGAAATCTTTTTTTTTTTTCAGTATCATTGGTTCAAAAATCCAATTCGAAGACCAACCTTCTGGAGCTGACCTCTTCAGAGCACATTTCAAGTGAAAACGAAGAAAACTTGAGGTTCAAAGCACCACGTCCCGGACCATCGTATGACAAAGAGCAACAAAAGACTGAACTACAAAATCAATTAGGAAAATCCCCAAAGCTTACTCTTAGGAAGAAAGTCAGTATACATTTCAAAGGTATGTCTTCAATAAAGCAGCGTGTTATTCATTTCGACATATAAGATAAGCTGCTTCATGTCAATAAAATTCACCTTTTGTGACAAAAAGCTATATGTGCTTAATAATGTGAAAAAACTTTCTTTTCATTTGATTTTATTCTGATGATGATGAGTGAGTGCAGTAGAGTCTTATTGTAAAAGCCACTGACATTTTTAGATCTGTGATTTTTTGTATGAACATTCCATAAGTAAAATGAACGTGTCTCTCGTTTTTTTTGCTGCACTTAGGTGTAAAAGTGAGAGATAAAATAAATGAAAATGTTTCTGAAATAGAACGATAGAGATTTTCTCAACAATAATAGGTATTCTGTACTCTGATAATTTTGATCTCCACTGAAGCTTTCAGCACTGTAAGCATGTAAAGGTTGTAAAAATGGAAACATTCAGATTTCCATATAATTTAAGAAATAAATAAATTTCAATAGCCTGTATCATTCGAAATGTAAGTATGTATTACATATAAACATTTGTATATCGCAGAAAAATAAAAAAACTTAACATTTATACATCTGGCTTCCGTATGGGATTATCAGATTTCATTAAAAATCTAAAATAATGAAAAAGCCTCTTACATATAACAAATTCCAAGAAAATCCTTAATTCTGACACATACCGCGCTTTTAGTCATAGATGGTGATGCAATACCTATTAAAGTAGTACTTATACTGTGATTTTCATTTATGCAACATTAAGCTGTGAATTGATAACATGAAGACATCGCTTTCTTCTTCATCAATATAATGTACACATTCATTGAATCACCGCTTGATGATCACTAAACAATGTAGTCTATCTTCATAACAATTTTTTTTCGTTAGTGATCCATGCATAGAGAATATAAAACATAATAATCACTACTGTTGTCGTTCGTAATATAAATGACGGGCAATCATACATTCATGCTCACTGTTTGTTAATATAAACGCACAGTAGCCGTACGCTGGTGTATTTCTGTTGATCATGGTCATGAGCAGCAAACGTGGATTGGGCAGACATTGTCACAATGTACAGCAATCGTAACTTGATGAACACGAAAATTGATGTATTGATGTTACGTACCTGGGCCAGCTGGATAGCAGAAACTAAATAGCTATAAGAAGATGACTTGTTGTGGGTCCCCAGATGCATTGGTGTACCGGGTAATGAGAGAGCGGACCGTTTAGCTAGTATAGGGGCCGACAGCCTCTGCATCGGCCCAGAACCTATGCTTTGAATTAGTAGGAGCCAGGTTAATGTTGCCCTGGATGACTGGGCCTACAAGGAACTGGCGAAAGCCTGGTTAGAGAGAGAGAGAGAGAGAGAGAGATGACTGCAGGCAAGCTAAAAGATTCATAGCGGGCTCTGATAAGGACCGAACACTATGGCTTCTGGATAAAGGCATAGAGACGTTCAACCATCTGGTGGGGGTTCTCACTGGCCATTGCTGGCTGAATAGACCTTTGTCACTTTTGAGAGTGGTAGGGGACCCACCGAGACAGTGCTCCACTTCCAGGCTGTGTGTCGCAATCTTAGGTCTAGCAGGTCCGACAAGGAGCTTTCTATGACGTAGGCTTTTAGTGTTGGTTCATTGGGGTTGGCAAAGGCCCAAAGGTGGCCTACTTGCCTGACTTCGCCTCTCCATCACTACTACTACATTATCACGTACCTCCTTCTTCTAGCTTGACAGGCATTAGAAGTAACCATTATACATACATATGAAGCAATTACTTGTAAAGGTTCTACTAAACGCATCGTCATAGTCACAATGTACTAACAGACATGTTGTGAACTCATAAAATGCATTAGGTCGGAGCTAGAGTACTGCCCACACGAATATTATCAATAGTTTTGAGAACTGTAGCTCGCCATCATTCGCGATTTATTGTCAGTTCAGTGGCGCTCTTGATACTCATATCTAGCAACTGTTTCGTCGTATCCATCCAGCGTGTAGGGGAACGGCCACGGCGCCGCCCACTCGGGGCATGACCCTGAACTACAAGTTTCTCCATATTATCGCTTCTGTGAATATGTCCGAAGAATGTAAGCATTCTCATCGACACAATGGAGGATAGTCTCTTTGGATTACCGAGCTCATCTAATATGGAAACATTAGTTCGATGGGCGGTATAAGGAATTCTCAGCATTCTCCTCCACGTCCACATTTCAAAAGCATCTATGCAGGCTCGATCTGCCTTTTCAACAGTCCAAGTTTCCGCCGAGGCATACAAAAATATGGAGAACACAAGAGACTGAACCAGTGACATTTTGGTAGCTTTAGTGATGTTATGGGCACGCCATATTTTAGTAAGCTTTGTCATGGCCACCCGTGCCTGTTGAATGCGCCGTCAATCTCATTCTCACAGCTACTTGAATTGTCGATCAAAGAACTGAGGTACACAAAACTTTGAACTCCCTCACAACGGCCTATTGACTTTATTTCTCGATGATTGTCATGCTCTCTATCTACGATAATAACCTTGGTCTTGTTGTAGTTAATACTGCACTGTGTTGTTCTAAAACGTTCAATAGAGCTACTAGTTCTTCCTGAGAAGCAGCAATAAGGGTTGTATCGTCAGCAAATCTTAAGTTAGATATTTTGCTTCCGCCAATAGTTATACCGCCATTCCAGTTGTCCAATACCTGTCTCATCACAAATTCAGAGTAAATGATCGGAGATAATACGCATCCCTGATGAACTCCTTTTCTGGTTGCTGTTTGACCAGACAGGTTACCATCAATTCTTACACGAGCTGAGCTAGACTCATAGAGTTGCTGGTATGAGAAATACTCCCATGGAGATAAGGATTTCCCACAGTTTAGGCCACTTTACGTTATAAAACGTCTTAGAATAGTCCACAAAGCAGATAAAAACGGGAAAATAATGCTCTCTGTCTTTTTCAATAATCTGTCTTAAGTTTAAGATATGTTCACGCGTACCGCGTCCTTTTACGAAACCTGCCTGCGCCTGAGAAATTTGCCAGCCAATAAAACCCTCCAAACGAGACTGTAAAATATATAGTAGAACATTGCTTGCATGAGAGATTAACGAAACTAAACGGATAGCTCATTGAAATTTCTAGACTAATTATAGCAAAACAAGCTGAGTAGTGGATCCTCTCGTTATGAAGAGGTATAACATCGATTGAACGTAAGCAGTATATGTGTACACGAAATCAATCTTTCCATAATTATACTGTAATTTTCCCAACAAATACAACAAAACAAAGTGGTGATGAAGAATTTACCTCGATCAAAATCAGCCTCGTGGAGTTTTTGGGGTAGTTTGAGTGCTAAATAAACAACTGTTTAAAAATAATAATCAAGTACTTTATATTTAAAACGAAAAGAGGTTGTATTTGTTTACCTACACTTATATCAAATGGATTTATGGGACTACGATAAATCGACCGCCTCCTCTGTACGAAGCATATGGATCAGTTTGAGATATTCATTGCCACATTGTAATAACAGTTTCCTCTATAATAGCTCTACGTTTAAGGAAGGAAAATTAATTTTTTCGCTGGGAAAACGTTAAGTACAAACAATTATGGCTTTATTGATTTAATTACTCTACGTTGCTCCACACTTTCACGGTGGTTGCTGTTGGCAGCTCAATTAACATGTCAATGTCCTCATTTCGTTTTAATTATCGGTTAGCGTAAAATTGGAAATACGTTCCTTGGTGATTTTTTTGTTACCGTACATGACAATTATAAAACTGCATACATCCTGAATTCAAGCTGCAGGCTCAATCGTCTAATAAAAAAGAGTTACTACAATATACAGGGTGCGTCCTAAGTTGATACTTTTTTCTTAACTGTGTATAGAAGTCGTTAAAATAAACAACTTTATCAAATAACTTTTTTCCGAAAACTAAAAAATAAACACAGAATCAAAAAAAGTTTGTCTGGGCTTGCGTAGTTGTGTATCCTAGTCTATTTTGGTTTAGTCTTTTGCTCGCATTTTTGTCTTATCTGTTAATGTGCATGACCCAAAATTATCGTATTCTTAATGGAGATACTCCACAATATTCTCAAGCTGTTTGTATTCTTGTTTGAGGTAATAGGAGCTCAGTTGTAAAACAGAGCATATTTATTTAAAATGAGTATTACAATCAAAAAAATATTTTCTTGGTTCAAACTAACCATAATTTCCTTATCAAAAAAATTTTCTCAGAGCGAGATGCTGAGTGAAATTTTTGAAAGTACTATAGAGAATATCATACCATGCTTTTAAAACATTATTTTTATACTTCAACCCTTAAAACTCACCCTCAAATTTTGCTTTTTAAATAGCACCAAGTATTTTTTTCTATACAAATTAAGTCCTTATATTAGTTAGAATCTTGCAGTACCTTTGATTTTACACGCAAACTTTTTTTTTCGTATAATCATAAGCATAACATAATTAAATAACAAATTGCTTGACGCAAAAAAACCGATAAAAAGAATACTAATTGGGGTTTTTAGGGTACTGAATGACCTATAATACATGCTTTCGAAAACAAATGTCTTTTTTATGGTTTTTATCACGAAAATATTATGCCTCAAATAAATGTTCATTTTATTTATCTTATGTTAATGACTACGAAAAAAATTGGTTTGTGTATGAAGTTAAAGGCACTCCAAAATATTGAATTCAATCATGACCTCATGAATGTTGGAAAAGCTGTGGACTGCTATTTGGAAAAAAGAAGGGGGTAAGTTTTAGGGGTTGAAGTAAAAATAATATTTCGAAAGTATGGTACGATAGGTCATTTGGTACCCTTGAAAGGTCCACTTAGCTTTCTTTTTTATCTTTTTTTCTTACAAAAATATTACGCCTCAAACAAATCCTTATTTTATTTATTTTATGCTTATGACTTTACGAAAAAAAATTGATTCTTGTAAAAAACTAAAGGTACTACAAGATTAATATGTATAGGAAAAACTATTAGATGCTATTTGGAGAAACAATGTTGGGGGTGAGTTTCAGGGGTTGAACTACAAAAAAAAATGCTTTGAAGGCATAGTATGATGGACCCTATAGTACTTTCAACTGCATTAAACATGTAATAAAAGTAAAGTCGCCATTTTTAAATATACGACCAAATGAAATTGTTATCAAGCTGAATAATCTGATTTTCACTTGTGTTAAATTCTGTTCTATACCTTCATTTTACTTCCCACACACACACAACGATTTTGAAATAATACGCTTTTTGGGCGTTTTATGATGTCTACATAACGAAATTCCACGTCACTCATTTCCGTCGGTCTGTCTGTCTGTCTGTCTGTCGGTCTGTCTGTCTGTCGCTTTTTTCTAGCCTCGTAATCTCAGCAACCGCTGCACGGATTGTGATGAAATTTGGGCAGCGATATGCTGTGGGGTCGTAGTAGGTAATGTTCCTATAATTTTGAAAATCGGTGCATGGGCGGCGGAGTAATCAGCTAAAAATAAAAAAAATTAAATATTGCTTAAACTTCGTTTTTAGGCGTTTTAGGGGTTCCTGATCATTTTTTACTTTTTTTTTGGGTGGGGGTGAAATTGGGGTGGTGGTGGAGTGGGGGGTTGTAAAATTGAAAAATTTGTTGCTTTCATAATAGACTGTCCACTGACCCATTAAGGAGGACCTAGCAACATAAATAACTTTTTTAGGTCCATCCGAACATTGCCTTGCCTATTACAGAAACCAAAGGACTTAGAATTCTTTCTGGTGTAAACATACGAGAGTATTGCTTTAGATCCTTCTATATTGTGTTCCAAGGAAACTGTTGAATTGATGGTTATGAAATTTTGACACAGTATTACTACCGTGGCGAGGATGGAAAACGCGTATGGTTTTTATAAATCGTGCCAGTGGCAGCGCAGAAATAATAAAAAACTAAAAATATAAAGACAGCTCAAACCTCGTTTTTAAGCGTTTTAGAGGTGCCTGATCATTTTCTGCGTTTTTTTGTGTGTGGGGGTGAAATTGGGGTGGTTGGGGGGTGGGGGGTTGAAAAACTGAGAAATTTCTTGTATTCATAATAGGCTGTCCACTAACCTGTGAAGAAAGACCTAGCGGCATAAATCAACTTTTTAGGTCCATCCGAACATTGCCTAGCCTATTATGGAAACTGAGGGACTTAGAATTTTCTGTATCGTTAGATCTTTTTGTATTTTGTAACGTGGACACTATTAAATTGATTCTAATTAAATTTTGACACAGTATTATTACCATGATGAGGATGGAAAACGCGTATGTTTGTTAAAAATCGTGTCAGTGGCAGCGTATGCTATAGCAATAATCAAAAAACTAAAAGTATGAAAACAAGTCAAACTAGGTTTTTAGATGTTTTAGGCTGTCCATTGATCTCTGAAGGAAAGACCTAGCGCCATAAGACAATTTTAGGGGGGGGGAGGCTGCCGATGATTTGGTTGCAAGGGGATCTTAGACTAAAGCTTCATGCTATGGGAAAATAATAAACTGATATCACAGTAATGTGTGGGAAGTACTGAGTCAATCAACTTGACTCCATTTTTTCATTTGTGTTCCTGAATAATTCTGTTAGAATATATGTTTGAATGGTATTTATTGTACACTTTGTAATGTTAATATTTACTGAAAATCTAATAAGCAACCACGTTACATTTTCTTCTCTAATGTTAGTGCGGCCCTGGATGGAGTTCTGTCCTCAACATCTGGCACACGCCGCTATGTCTTGTATAATGCATGTTTCTCGCCATTAAAAGAGATTAACTTTTTGAGAAATTAGGGTCATAAAATTGCAACAGGGTACAACTCGAACGTGTTTAGATGAGAATTCTTGAATTGAGGATATGTTTTTATGTATGTACCAACTAAATTAGTATTCCCTCTGCCCTCAAAGGCAAGAAAGACAAAACGAAAAAGCCGCCCCCGGAGAGCTCGGACACGTCTACCCCGAAGGCAGAGAAAAAGCAACTGTTCGACGTGAAATTCAGCGAGAAAGACAAGGACAGGACGAAAGCAGCAGCAGCGAACCATCAACAAACGTCCAGCATCGAATCGTCGAGGAAATCGACGACGGAAACGAACCAAGAACCGAAAACGCCGACCAGCTCCGACAGCAAAACTAGCAATGAAAAGAAAACGGAAAGTGAGAAAAGCAAAGGAAGGAAAAGCACTTCAGTTAGTCCGGAGAGAAGTAAACACGTGCATTTGAAGGACGAAGGTAATTACATTTCCTTGAAACTAATTTTAACTCCAATAATTCTGCCTTTGAATGGGAGCAGTGTTTGGGTTATTTTCTGAGAAAATATGGTGAGTTGCTCTACAGGCGCAATATGCGTCAATGGCGGGTTATATATTCTCCATATTATTGGAATTTTAATAAATTTATTATCATGCCCTTAGAGAAAGAAGTGTCTATATGAAAGAATGATATCATCTCTTACATGTAATTTTTGAAACTGATCAGGTGATTGTCGCTGTCCCATCGCGTTTTACTTAATTAGGAAATTAGTTCACGAAAAAAAACCAAAAGCTGTTCCCTGGTACGATAGTCAAACCTTGACATTTATTCAAAATTAATATTTTGTCAAATTTTGTACTTTGCCAAAAGGTCACCGAAACCTAAGTAAAGTTTATCTTGCGGGATATATGACATCATCTTTTCCTTTTCACGCAATAAGTATTATAATCGCCAAAATTTTATTAGTTTAACATAATATGTTAATTGTAGATTTTATAAATAACAAATAACTATATATGTTACTCATTTCGGTAATCCGTGGTAACCTCTATGACCCGGAAAGTACTGAAGCAATGTAGATGAAATGCTCACAGCGGGCACATTAATAATTAATAAACCTGGCAAACTTTGGCCTTTCTATAATTGATTGGTCCTTTCCAAAACTAGTAGAAACCGAAACACTAATATCCAGAAAGTGGACTTCAGTTGATACATACGTTCCATATTGCAGAATTTCTAATCATATTACCAGGATACTCCTAATTTGATGCGACGAAAAGTTTATTACTACTATATTGTTCTGAAGATGAGGATGAAGTGTCATTAAAAAGCAAAAAACACGCTCAGGTGTTTTGAACATTATCTTTTTTGGAGGTTCGGTAAACATTTAGGACACAAGTGGGCGACAAGGTGACGGAGCGTGTCGACGTCGGCCGAACAGCCCAAGAACCAGTAGTTCAAACATTTAGGTACTAGCAAAGAATCCTCATTTTAGGGTTTTCTTGCGCAGAGACAACACATTTTTTGAGTAGAATTTTAATTTTACCTTTAGTTAATGCTCATTTCTGGCAAAGCCAAATTATTTTCATCACTTTCAGAATTTTTTATGTAAGCCGGGGATATGTGGAAGGTACTGAGTAAAACTAATTTATTCGTTTTGTTTGAACCATCACCACTGGATTAATTTTCGAAGTCTCTTAAGGTTATGTTCCTACTAATTTCACGAATCCTTTTCAAGCTACTGAGGCCTTGAATTGCAGACTTTTTATTACAACACCGACATCAGTGGATGGATTTTGGAAAGTTGTTCCCTCCTTGCCTACTGTGAAAATTTCATCATCACTGTTTTATTACTTTTCGGGTTATAGAGGGGTAAAGGATTACCGAATAGACTGGCGACAGAAACGAGTGACAAATCGTCCATAAATATATCTCAAATTCGAGTTTCGAGTGATTACAATACTTCTAGTGTAGCAAATAAAAACATCTGTTCTTCATCTTCCCACCTCAGAAACTTAAGACTCACTTCTTCTCAATCCTAAAAAATAGATTCATTAGTCTCGTAACAGACTGTATTGCGCACACAGAAAAATCTGTCGTTCTGTCAAAGACTTACGCTTGGATTCAATGGGACGTTACACTCAGCATTCCTCAAATACAGCGATGTTTTATCCAATGGGAAGTGTATAGTTGGTAACGAATTATATCGTATTGTCGATTCAACTACAAGAAGTCATTAGATTTCAATGAATAATTCATTCGCAGCCTGTCGTTGAATCGAATCTGTGCTTGGTAATTGATTCTAAACTACTTTCTTTTCCTTGGACCAACAGATTTTATTGCGAGGATAGCTGATTGATTCGTTTGGGTGTTTAATTGTGTGATTTTGTATGAAGTTATAAGGAGCATGATATAAGAATTAGACATAAGCCTGCACCAGTTGTTGCATTATTACCTGAAATATAACTGTCTGACTAATCTAAATACCTACATTCAAATGTGGGTGGTAGCTCTCCCAATTTCTCAGTAGGTCCTTCATTTAATATATAACTGGACACATTTAAATCACACAATTGCTGATGCAATACGCAAAACCACGAGATGACACAACACGGCTAACACCAAAACAACACAACGGAACAACCTCGTCCATGTTTACGGGTTCGCGGCGATAGAAGAACCCCCTTTCTTTATTCTTACGTTCATCGAATCGGGACATCAGTCCCGCCGAATACTGATTATAGTTCAGCGAACGACAAGGGCCATTGAAACAAAATTAATTTTTATCAGATGAATTATCACGAACTGCTGTTGCAGTAAGAATTTTTGTACATTGAATAGATTGTATGCTTTGCTTAAATGAAACATAGGGTAAATTTCGAAAACAAAAGGATGTTTTTATTGCATTACAGGTCAGTACTGGTATTAGAAGGATTATACATATCTTTAGAACGAATCTAAAATTATTTTTATATATATTTTTATATATTGTAACAAACTGCTATCACTGCGTTTCATTTACAATGCGACATCGTTCTACATAAAACTAAATGCACTTGCACAAATTGGATTGAAAACTACGCAGTCGAACTCACACACACGCAATGTTATTCGTCTCAGTTTAACTGTACAGTTGAGTTGAACGGAGTCTGAGTTACCCACACTCGTAGAGGTTAAAGTGTACAACTGAACGGGCAGTTCAAACTGCCAGTTGGAGCTGAGCGTCTGTGGCCGGAACGTGTAACTATATAACGAATTCCCCTCGTATCTGTATACCTAAGATAATCTAATGATGTAAACAACCCTAGCTTAAGGTACGCGCACATAAATCGGCATCGGACGAACTTTACAGATCGGAGAAAAATAGTGTCTATACACTGAAAAAAACCTGGGTATTTTTACAAAACAATTACAAGCACTATTGGAGCAATTTTACTATGTCATGTTGTAAAACCACAGTAAAGTTTAATAAAAATACAATAGTTTTGTAGATTTACGAAATTTTGTAAACATGGTTGAGCATTTTACAGAAAAAATACAAATAATTTATTTTTTCACAAAATTATTGTAAAATTACAAAACTGTGTTGCATTTTTGCAAGACAAAATTACAAGATAATTGCCATTATACAAAATGTTTGTTTTTTTACAATCTTCTTTTGTAAATTTATAATTATTTTAGAAAAATACTTCAATAACGTTAGTAAAATAATTGATTTCTTCGGTTGGTATCAATGGTAATTTGACTAAAATGCTTTATATGGCCACTTGCTCTCAGTACAGATTACGCGTTGACGATGAAAGGTAGCACTGGCTGGCGAGAAGAATCAGCTTGTGTGAATAGAGAAACAGCGGACGGGTCGTTATTTTATGGATTTTGTTTTAGAAGTGCCGGTATATAACGTGTAGTAGTGCTATGTGTGTTTGAAGTTTGAAGATTCATTGGATAAATTTAATACAAAGTGCATTTAAACAAGGTAAGCCGGCATCTTGGAAATATGGCCATCCTGTATACCAAATTTATTTAGGAATGCATTCATTTTTATTTTTCTTCGATATGATATGGTTAATTAATGAAAAAGTTTTCAAGTCATAATACTTTATTTAAGTTATTAAGAACAATATTTTCTTTAATTTCAGACGAAGAAGGGAAAGAAAATTTCTATTTACAATGAAAAAATCCAGCTCATCAATGCAAGTTCCTTTGAAGAAGCAATAAAATTACTATTTGCCAAATATTTTCATTCTAACCGGATTAATCCAAAAAATGTTACGGTAACTTTGGAAATGACTCAAACATATTTTATCAAAGTTTGACTTTGGGAGAAAGTCATGTCATACTTTCAGTAGGAAAACAGTAATTACTTTTATTAATAAACTGGCACGTTAACTAACTATTTGCATGGCCAACAAGCTGATACAATATGCCTTTTCGTCAGCCGATAAGACTGAAACAGTTGATTTTCTATTTTGTGTTTGCATAGAATTCTAATGTTGTGTTACCTTATTTTCATACATAAAATAAAAATGTGTTTATAATGACAGCCTTTTCTTAAAACCTATTATAATAGGTTTTTTGTAAGACTACAAAGTAATTTTAGAAAATGAGGTAAAATTACAAAATAAATCATTAAAAAATTTGTAATAAAACGTATAACGACTTTACAATATAATTTAGTGGTACTACAAGTAAATTATGTGAAATTACATATCTTACAAAATAGTTTTACAAAATATATATGTAAAAAATCAATATGATATCCTTAAAATTGCATAAAATCGCATGATAATTTTACAAATTATCATGTTATATCACAGACAAATGTTGTGTGTTTTTGCGAATTTACAATATTAGAAAATTGCTAAATGAAATTACAAATCAGATTTGTAATATTACTAACAAAATCGGTGGCACTAAATAACCTACGATTTTGTTAGTAATTTTACAAAACAATTTTTAGAGTGTAAAATTTAATGGACCAGCGCACATATGTGCGGACGGTAGGCATCCATTTTAAAAATCCGGCGAGAATATAGCAACTACAATTATTAAAAGCCAGCCGATGCGTGCCGATACCGACGTATGTGAGCTGCTGATCGGAGATTGCCGAGACACCGTCGGCATTTTGCAAGTATCTAGTTACCCTAAGCATATCATCAACCTTTCTTTTGCTCTAATAGGTGGGCGAGATGGACATTTTTCTTCAGTAATGCCTTATCTTATGGCTTCCAGTAAAGAATGAAATTTAAAACGCATCATTCTGAAGTAATTGAAGAACGTTTTTTCGTCATCCATTAAGCCCGGAAATAAATGACCTTATTCCCCAAAAACTGCCTAATTTTATATACTTCATGAACCCACACCCGTCTACGCTTTCTACGTTTTTGAAAATTTTCTTCTTCCAGAACTATCGCCAAGTCATCACCTCTCGAAGACATATTTGCAACTAAATTCCAATTCTTCCGTCGATCCTGATCAGATATGTGCGATACTCCAATAAAAAATCCGAGTATCGGCCGTTCTATACATCCCGTCCGTCCGATGCCGATTTATGTGCGCGTACCTTTATACATTAGTGCCCTTCAGGCATTCAAGGAATCATTACTATTATTGCATCCAGTATATTTGCAGTATTAGTATTATTCATTCTATTTAGTAAAGCTCAGTTGTTTGGCGGATTTGCTACTCGAAACAATTGTAGAATTTGAGTTAGTTTAAAGAACAAACCGAAGAAACTACACCATAATTGTGTGTTTTTCCTAGAGGAGTAGTGGAGGTATGAACACGCGTACCTTTTTAATATGAAAAGGGTATTGATGTTTACTTATTATCCTTTATTCAGAATAAAATTTATTATATCAAATTCATCATGAATGCTCGAAATATCAAATTTACGATTTGAAGAGATTTTCCCATAGGACATAATACTGTTCCTTCTCTTTGCTCTTTGTCTTTCTTCTTCTCTTCTAATTTTTCTTCTTTCCACTGAAGATGTTTAAGGGTTTGACAGTATGATCGACTGACTCAAGGGCAGTATTTCTATCGCATCGCTCTGACAAGAAACAACAAATAGTAAAAAATCACGTCGCTTCAAATGCATACACATTGAAATAAAAAAATTCAAAAAGTTCCTCGACTAATAGGCAGCGTGCTATATTCCAAATGATAGCGAAGCTCAACGAATCTTGCCACTTAAATCAACAATTCTCAGAAGTTCGTGTTGTATCTCACTGCCAAATAAGATCACGTGACTGCTTGAAACTGATCAGATTTTTCTGCAATCTCCCCCTAAGGCGAAAAAGATCATTTCACGCGATCCATAAGTTATCCAATAAAAAGGATAGCCGACGTCGCCGGCGACTGCCAATGGCAGCACGCTCACAGACGAGAATCGCATGAAATTACATTTTTACCTTCACTTTTTCGATGCTTAATAACGTCAAGCTTTGCAGTTGTCGTAAGTAAGCTCGGCAAAAGAAATTAAAAACAAGTGAAAAACTGGGGTTTTGAGAGACCTACTACCTAACTACTAAGGGCCCGTTTCTCAATGCTAAGATAATAGGGTACTTGCAGAGGTCGTGAAATCGTCTCGGGAGTATACATAGCGTAAAGAAAACTATATCAAGAAGCAGTAGGAAATAAAAAACATGATTTTACTGACGGCCAAAAAAAGATATTTGCAAAATAAAATTAAGATATATTCAAATTTTTCCACGTGACTTAAAACAAGGGCTGACGTCACAGGTATCTTATCAATATCGACAATCGATACTGCTACAACGCAAGTCAGTGAGATTCAACTGCAAACTAGAGATGATCTGAATTCTTTAACAATGCGACTCAATTTATTGATACTTAAACATATTTGAAACAGGCAATTAACCCACTAGCATTTTCGTTGCAATACATTTTTATATCTGATAGGTATCACAGTTCATTCTGTTTGTGACCGAGATTCACAACAATCGAAACCATCATTTTATTTCGGCGCATCCCATTATGAATGAATCCAAAAATCTAATTCTAGCCCATCCCTACAAAGTGAATTAGTAATCTAGCCTAACTGTTATTCTTTTGTACTTTTGTGTGTGAGTGTGTTTTGTGGTTATAACGATCAATGTCAAAATGTTAGGTTAGCACTGGCTATCGATATCGAATATCAATACTTTACATCCCATCACTATAGGATATCACTGACGTCAGAGGTTTTTTGCGCGGCATTTTCCGGCATTTGAAATAATTTTTGGAATATCTCTCACAGCCGATTCCAAAAAACCAAACAAGTGATTTTGTCATGTTTACTAGGCTCTAAGGAACGCGTAAACGACATAATATTTTTTTCTGCAAGTACCCTATTCTGTCAGTTTGGTAACTTCCAATTAACGACTGTCAGTTAAATTGTAAGCAAGGCTCGAAACTCATTATGGGCCTGCAGAAGAGTTGTCGGTAGTAGCTGGGGCCTGAGCCCAAAAGTGGTGCACTGGCTCTACACTACAATAGTCAGACCGTCACTAGTATGTGGCTCCATAGTGTGGTGGACCTGTATAAAGACGGAGGCAACAAGAGCCAAACTTAATAAGGTCCAACGTTTGGCATGTCTTAGTATAACCAGTGCAGTGCGCACAACACCTTTGAGTGCCATTGAAATACTATTGAATCTTCCTCCTTTGGATCTGGTAATCCAAGGGGAATTTAGAAAAACTGGGTTCCGTCTCTGGAGTCAGGGTAGCTGGACTTTTATGAATCCAGGCAAAGGACATTCGACGATTCTAGCAGAGTTGCATGAGGATTGTCCTATTTTGTTGGCGAGGAGCGATACAGTTTCTCCTACGCATCGCTTCAATCGCAAATTTACGGTGGTGTTTCCGTCAAGGGAAGAGTGGGAGTCTAGGGAAAGACAGCTCATCGAAGGAGGAGGACAGGTCTGGTACACAGACGGTTCACTCGCTAGAGAGGGCTCGGGCTCGGGAGTCTACGGACCCCGTACAAGACTTTCATTCCCTCTTGGGGGGCACACCACAGTATTCCAGGCCGAGGTCTATGCGATACTTGCCTGTGTAAATCGTATTCGGGAAATTGACGGGTCTAGGAGGCGGATTACTATCTGCTCTGACAGTCAGGCAGCCATCAAAGCACTGAGTGCTTGGAAAATAACGTCGGGACTGGTCCTGGAGTGCAGGAGGGCTCTTGACGACATCTCAGCTAAACACAAGGTATCACTGATGTGGGTACCTGGGCACGCTGGGGTAAAGGGTAATGAAATGGCGGATCATCTAGCCAGGATGGGATCCGGAAACAGTTTTGTGGGCCCGGAACCAGCCTTAGGATTGTCTGCAAACTTGGTTAGGAAAACAACTGGAGAGTGGATCCAGAATCAACACTCTCTGAGATGGAACAACATCTCTGGTCATCTCCGTCAGGCTCGGGAGCTATTAGCAGGGCCTGCAGAGAGAATAGGACGATTTTGTCTCTCTCTGGATAGGAGTAACTTGAGATTGTTAGTAGGCTTATTAACGGGTCACAATACCTTCAGGCGTCACTTGTTTGTGATGAGGGTGGTCAACGACCCAACGTGCACGTGGTGTGGTGAAGAGGAAGAATCCTCGGCACACATCCTGTGTCGCTGTGAAACCCTGGGTTATCACAGGGAGACTATGCTGGGCTCAAGAACCTTGGAACCAATAGAGATAAAACGGATAGGACCTAAGAATGTACTTGCCTTTGCCAAAAGGGCAGGTCTTAGGAACTAGCGCGGATAGAGGCGCAAAAGGGCGCCCATCGTGTGGCCTATGCACCAGCCACATTCCGTGCTGGATAGCCTCTGGTCCTTATTCATTCATTCATAAATTGTTTTTAACACGATTTTACTAGACTCAGCTGTATGGGTGGTTATGGGCTAGTAACCCTCTTTTGGATTAAGAGGTCGGATCGAACAATGAACGCTCGAACTGTGTCGCGAAAACAATTTTGACAGCTTCAAATCCGCCGGACCAGCGGTCGTATCGGCTGACTAAGAGATGGCGCATACACCTTAAAGTTTGTTAATATTACACAGAGGCGTAGCGATGAGAGCTTAAGGGCATGACATCCAACTGTTTGCAAATTGGTATTTTTGTAACATTTCGGTATTCAGGAAGGTCAACAGTTAATTATCGCTCATGCAGTAATGATAAAGTTAATTGTGCTATGAATAATGATCAAAAACAATAATTGTTAATCATCATCACACAGTAGTAATCAATACAGTTTCAAAAACCTAAAAAACACGCTCTAATGATAAAGTTAACTGAAAAATAAAAAAAATATAGTTAAAAAAACCAAAAACACACTTTTAAAGAACATCGGACTAAAAAGTTAAAAATCATTTTTAAAATAAGATTAAAAGAATAATGAACGAAAAATAATAGTATTGTGTACCATATTATTCGTAAATGGAGCACCACACGCTTTTCTCACAATAATACTATTATTTTTCGTTCATTTTTGTTTAAAGCTTATTTTAACTTCTTAGTTCGGTGTTCTACAAAAGAGTGTTATTTAGTTTTTACTACATTTTACTATAACTGCAATGACTGCAATATATCGTCAAACCAGCATTGAGATTTACATTATGGACTACTATATAACGTATGTTGCAAAAGTTTTGAGAAGTTTTTCAAAAAATTAAAAGCATATCTCACAATACTATATTTGAACTGTAACAAGAACTACAAAAAATAACAATATTCCTTAATATAAAAATGATATTAAAGTACTGCAAATGGGCCATGATCTTCCACGGTTCGCAATTTCCTCTTAATATTCCTCATTAGGTTTTGGACAGATTCTAAATAAATTTCTCTGATCTTTAGCATTATTCTTCTTCTTAAGTGCTTATCGTTTTGAGCTTCCCAGACATTGTTATAAATTTGGCACTCAGTTGAGCCCACAAAATTTCGATAGGTCTTGCTTGAGGAAGATTGGAAGGGTTGTCGTTTCGTGGTACAAAATGTATTCCGTGTTGTTTTAGCCAGTTTCTCGTACGCAAAGCATAATGACTTGAAGCCAGATCTGACCAAAACATTATATTGTCATTAGCATGGTGGGTATTAATAAAATTGAGTGGTTTAGGCAAAAAACTTCGAGTATAGACTTCTGCGGTAACCGCTTCGCCCATAACTCGTCCAACGTACGGCTGTGAAATACCGTTGTCTGATGTAGCGACGTAAATTGCGACAGCATTGAGGAATCCTTTCTAACTGATTTGGGGAATACTTTGGACATTTTCGGAATTTTAAGTTATTTCTCTTCATTTCTCTACAGATTGTGGTAGCATTGACGTGAAAAATGCGTCCAAGTTTTCGTGTTGAAGTTCCAACTCGATGTTCACTTCTGTTGACCATTCTTTGAACTGTAGCAGCATCCAACGCTCCTGGACGTCCACTTTTTGGCAAATTTATACAAGCAATACCTTCTTCGCATTCGCGGATCGCCCGAAAAATTGTGGCAACAGAAATATTTTGATCTTGATATAGAATATTTCTTTTTTCTTCCAAGTCGTCCAAATAGACTCTAAATACTCTTCCGAATATCTAATTTGTACGACATTTTGACAACTTATATCATAACCAAAATGGTTTTATTGTCACGTTTAGATGTTGACTGGTTACCATGGTAACGATTTCTGAACGGTGAAACTACCTCCCGAGTTTTGAAAAAAATTCTCAAAACTTTCGCAACATACGTTATATGAGGAAAATACAATGACTGAGAAGATCTAGCAACATAGTCAAATAATCCTGTACCACGATTAACCATGCTTCAAACAAATAAAATATTTGTTTACTTCTAACCGATGCCCACACTTTCCATATCACCCTCGTGTATACCAAACAAAACAGAAAACGGCACTTCCACTGCTTTTTATTCATTTCGTCAGCTGCAATAAAATTTCCATAATGTACATTTTATATCAAGAGACAAAAAGCCGAGTAAATAGAATATAGCGTCTGGCTTTGTTGAGAGTTCCTTCATGTGAATGTTGAACTGTCTCGTAAAGAAGCCATCGGGCCATCGCTTCCCGACATGCCGGCTACTAGTCTATGACATTATGTAAAAATAGTTTATGTTGATACAGTCTTCTTTCTGTAAGCTTCAAAGAGTTTGCGCTTCCGACTTTACGAAATTTAAATATAGAAGTAGATGTCGGTAAATGGTCCAAACTTTAGAATATTGGGTCGTAAGACTCGTAAGTAGGTACTACGAATTCAAGTCTTACATAATCTTAGCATAAACTGTAGAAGAAAAAATAATATACAGAGTGTCCCAGCATTAATGTGCACAAACGAAACTATGTCAAACTAGATCACAATTTATCGACAAACAAAAGATTTAACAAAATCTCAAAAACTTTGTTTGCCTTATACTCACAGTTTCTTTTTTTCATTTTTGTTTGACATGATCAGCACTCTTGAAGCTTTGCGTGTATTTCGTTACAATAAAAACATTAATAATGCCTAATAATATATGCTACTTAGCCATAAAAAATAAGAGAGCTCTTCGAAATGTTTTTTAGAAATGTTGTGACTTTTTGAACTAATTTTCGATTTTCAACAAAATAACCCATAACCTTATTGTTTGTCTCGTCCCATTGATCACCAACCATTCTCCTGTGAGAGCATAATCGTTTATTGATCATTATCGATTAAGTCCAGACTTTTGCATTAGCACTGTATACTCAGACACTTCAATTTAACGTCTTGTAGAAAAGCGACACTTATACCGACGCTTCAATGTAACATTGTAGCGTCATATAGAAATCTTGTTTTTTTTGTAGTACAGGTTATTGAATGGGGATCAATGGGATGTGAGAAAAACAGAATGCTTATTGGGATATTTTCTTGAAAAAAAGTCTGACATTTCTAAAAGACATTTTTTTTCAAAAGCTCACTTTTTTGACGGAGTTTTTTATTCGCTAAGCAGCATCTATTATAAGACAATATTAATGTTCTTAGTTCAACGAAATTCACGAAAAAATTCAAAAGCTATAGATTATTCCAAATAGAAAAGGACAAAAATTGAACTGTTAATACACGGCAAAACAAAGTTGAGATATTTGAAATAATTTTTTTAACAATAAACTGTGGTCTAATTTTACCAATCTCGTTTGTGAACTTTATATTGGGACATCCTGTAGAGTGGGTTTTATAAAAATTTGGAAATAGTCGATTATTCTTAAGATATTCAAGGCATCTAAAGAAGTTTTAACCAAGAGTTTTAAGGTTGGCATTTTTTAAATATGATTTCTATAATCAGATATTTAGATTCTTCCTTAAATTTAAAGCAAAATCTGTATGTATGATAAATACAGTTTTTAATGGGATATAACATACAAGTTATCAAAAAAAGTTATAACAAACGTTAAGTTAAATGAATTGCACAGAGTTGGTCAAAAATCGTGGTGCAATAAAGCTGCATCTTTTAAATGGAACGCTGTATATTTGAACGTGTTTCACTGCTCCTCTAGTAAAAACCACTTTCGGTCACATTTGTGGCGTTTATCAAAGTACAAAATTTGACAAAAATCAATACTGAATAACTTTGTTTGACAGCTGTTCTAGGAGACTTTTATTTTTTGTTCTAACTAAAATTATTTCTATTATAGGTGGCAGCAAAAGGCACAAAAAACACAAGAAGTCCGACAGAAATCGAGTCCGTCGCGGCAGCTACTTGATGGAGCCCATTGGAAGATCATTTTCAGTCTGCACAGACAGATCCAATAATATGGGTGCTGGCTTAGGCTTCGGTTCAGGCATCTTCTTCGATGAGGGATCAGAAAGAGACAGGACGAATAGCAATAGCAGTGTCGATCTTTCGGACAATCCGAGGAAGATGTCGACAGTATCGAATATTCCTTTGAGCGGAAAAGTGCCGTGGTGTGCGTGTTGGGGTAATGGGTGCTTGTGACGCTAGCATGGTAACGAATGATCTCTTCAAACCAGTCTTCGTGCCCGGCACACATGAGTCTAGTGTAGGGGTTCCCAATCTTTTTCAACCCGCGGCGCACTTTCAAGTTTGGCATTTTGTCACGGAGCCCTACCTCAGACAGCTATTTTAAATAGATACTGTCGAAACAAATAGGTATCTACAATAATAGTAGACACAAAAATTAAAACTTAATCAACAGGAAATGAAGTTGATCTTATTATATTTATAAGAATTCAGAATTGAAACAGAAAACAAAAAGAAAGACTCAAGAAAAACAAAAATAAAATATGACAGTCAAATGAATGTGACGATTGAGCTTGGTAATCTCCGCAATACTCCGCATAGTTTTTCAAAACGGGGAATAAAATTCGACACTGCGACTCTCATTTCTTGCTCCTCATTGATCATTGAGCGATATTTGTTCTTGATGACAGCTACGGCTGAAAATCCAGCTTCATATATGACGTTGCGAACGGAATAAAAATTCTTAAAGCTTTTGAAGTTAGGTTTGGATATTAAGTTTGGATATTAATTTTGAATCAATCACCTCCACCAAATCGGTTTTGGAGAATTCTGGCGGAGTTTGCGTATGAAAGAGATCTTGGATCCACGCAGCACATCTTTCGACATCATCATCTGCAAAGTATTTCGAAAACCATTCAGTGAGCTTCCATAAGTGTTCCGTGAAAAGGGCCATCAGGTCTTTTGAGACAACCAGTTCATTGGATCCCGCATATTTATACAATTGTGGAAAGCAATCTTGACCGCCGCCTTCATTCGTCTTTTTTATCCAAACTTGTAGTTTCTTCCTGAACGTTGTAATCTTCTCCAGTAGTTTCAAAATGTGGCGAGCGTCAGAATAGGTATTGTTGCTTTTTATGCACCCACAAATATTTGTGCTTTAGACTTATAGAGGATCGACTCACGGCGCCCCTCTTTACTTTCTACGGCGCACCAGGGCACCGCGGCGCACAGGTTGGGAACCCCTGGACTCTAGTGTTTGAAAGCTAGGACAGTAAGAATGACAAGCATCATACTTTCCTCACACCGTCGTGATTTGGTACAAGCTAGAGCGGGTTACACCGAACTAGGAAATTTGATGATACCACGTGACCATGGCAACAACATGTCGGTATGAAAGATAGCGACATTCGCAGAAAATGAGTCTATTTATTATTATATAGTAAAATAGTTAGTAGTCAATTTCTAAGTTGCTCCTAACTCGTGATAATAATTGGACCTTAGGTTTTCTTATTTATATCCTTGTCAGTGTCTATAAAATTGACCACGCATAGATATTCTGTAGTGCTGAATTAAGCTTAATTCACATATACACGATTTCCGATTATTTATTCGTGCCGATTCTATCGTATTTTACATTTACATGAATTCTCCTATAGAATTTGCTTACAAATTTGAGGAGTTTGTATCTTCATAGTTGATATACAGGGTGAGTTTTTAGTACCGGCTCGGTCGATAACTCCACTACTGTAGAAGATAGCGAAAAAAGTTTTACACAAAAGTTGTAGCCACGGATGTGCTCCTTGCTCAGAAAATACGTAGATTTATACAGGGTGATCCGTAACTACGTGCTGATGCAAACATGCATTTTTTTAAATGAGACACCCTATATATTATTCCATATTCAAATTCTACTAATAAATTCCGTTCTTCCAATATAGGATTTTGTTACATTATACAGGGTATTTCAAAAGTTATGTCCATTTTTATATCCAAATCACGGTCAAGTGAACGTACTGTATATCAAAAAGTAATGAATCAAAAATTATTTTTTTTACATGAAAACATTAAAAATATCCTCTAGTTTTAAAATCGGCTGTAAAAAAAGCCCATGGCGTATATTTGTATACAGGGTGATGCAGAATGCAAAATCTAGATTTTCTCTCTTTTTTTAAATATAACTCCCAATATTTTATTATACCAAAGAATTGCTTCTGTTATGCTCTTTCATCTTTGTATAACACTTATTGTACCTACGTCCATCAGTTTCCGAGATATTTCGACTTTTCGATAAATTTGAAATATAGCTTCTATTTGTGTATTGAAATTTATTTATTTTGAGAAGGTACTATCTAGTTTGATTTTTATTTAACGAACAACTAAGTTATAAGGTCATGATGCTATTTGACAAATTAAAAACCCTAAATCATCGAGATAATAAAGTCAAGTATGCTGAGGAAACAATTTTGTAGGCGTGATGCATAATTATCAAGCAGATTTATCAGGTAGGCTTTGAAAAATTGACAGTTTTCATAACCACCTCAATAATTCCGTACTGTGTAAAAAACCAGCTTTAAAAATTAATTTTTCCATTGAGTGTATTTAGGAGAATCTTTGAGAAATTGTCTACTTGCCTCTAGAATATATCAACTATGAACAGCAATATCCAGAACGGAGGCATTTTAAAACTAATGCGTTTGAAAGATTGAAGAATCGTTTTACTTGGACCGTGTCGTTCAATATTTCATAGCCTACCTGATAGATCTTCTTGATAATTATGCATGACGTCTATAAAATTGTTTCCTCAGCACACTTGACCTATATTATCTCGTTAATTTAGTGTTTTGACTTGACCAAGTACCATTATTGCCTTATATTTTAGTTGCTTGTTAAGCAAACATAAAATTTGATAGTATTTTCTCAAAATAAATAAATTTCAGTAAACAAATATTTTAAATTTGTTGAAAAATCGAAATATCTCAGAAACTAATGATTCCAGAAATAACGAGTGCTATACAAAGATTAAAGAGCATATTAAAAGTAATTCTTTGGCATAATAAAATATTGGGGGTTACATTTAAAAAAAAAGAGAAAATCTAGATTTTGCAATCTACATCACCCTGTATACGAATATGCGTCAAGGGCTTTTTTATAGCCCGTTTTAAAACTAGAGGATATTTTTAATCTTTTCGTGTGAAAAAATAATTTTTGATTCATTACTTTTTGATATACAGTATGTTCATTTAACCGCGATTTTGATATAAAAATGGTAATAACTTTTGAAATACCCTGTATAATGTAAGAATACCCTATATTGGAAGAACGGAAATCATTAATAGAATTTGAATATGGAATAATATATAGGGTGTCTCATTTAAAAAAATGCATGTTTGCATCACCACGTAGTTATGGATCACCCTGTATAAATCCAAATATTTTCTGAGCAAGGAGCGTATCCGTGGCTACAACTTTTATATACAACTTTTTTTGCTATCTTCTATAGTAGTGGAGTTATCGACCGAGCCGGTACTAAAAACTCACCCTGTATATGCCAGTTGCCGAGGTGCTGTCACTTTAATCCATAATCTGGACCTCCCAAAACCAAATCCTGGATACGTGCCTGAGTTTGAGATCAGATCCAATCGACCAAATACCTCGATTTATTTCTACTATTTAATATCTGTTAGCTGCACGGTTGAATAGTTAACCGATAGAGGTTATCTTTGAATTGATGATGATTTGATGATCCAAGTATGTTTTACTGTATTTAAATACCTCAAAGTTGAAGCAAGTTTTTACCCAGAAGAAATAGATTAGTGTTCTACTCAGCCGTAGACCATAATTTGAAGCAACGATTTAAATTCATTATTTGATATTCGTAACTAACTTAAATAATTTTCTGCGTCAATTAGCTTAGTCTCCTGCAACAGATTATGGTACGCACCTTGCTTCTTCCTGTCTTTAAAAATATCTAGTACCAAAAATCTTCGGTTTCTTTCTTTTCTTCATTTTTATTCATAAAAGAGATAAAAGTAAGACATTTAATGAATACACATGACGCTGCTCGCTGAATCATTATGTTCAAATAAAAAATCATTGATAATATCAGCTGTCAAATTATATACGATATCGGATAAACAGTTATTTTTAAATATTTTCGTCCGATCATCGTATGCAAGTTAAAATTATCGGCGATAAGTTTGGCGCCAATTCATTTTGAATACTTCAACCATCAGGAACAACTGCGTATCATCGTATCGTCGAAAATCGTGTGCATATGGATTAAGCTCGTCACAAACTTTTCATGATGTAACGAAATTGTGGCACTACTAGCTCTAAAATGTAAACTTCATTAAACTACTTCATTATCTACTTATTTATCATATATTACAGTACAGAAATGCCTATAATCTGTTCTACGTGACAGCCAGCTATTAGGTATCGTAAGGTGACTCCAGTAGGATAAATATTATTGGAAAAGAGATAGTGCATGAAACGCCTCATGTTGGGTGTCAGACGAGGCACTGCTTCGGGTTGCGATTTACAGTGTCACAGCAAGGCACGACCATGGCTCTTACTTCGCATAAAAGCTTCTGAAAATATGTGGCGCAATGCCGTCTGACATGTCAAAACAATGAGGTAATAGTAAAAGCCATGCATACGACAGCTACTTACCTAGTTATAGTATGTAAAGTACAGATTGTTTTGATAATCTCAGTAAAATTGATACAAGCGAAGTTCAAAATATATTTTTGTTTTCAACAATCAAGACATCAAGTGATCATTGAGTGTTAAAGCGCACTATAATCTTGATCATTTCATCAATCTAGTCAAGTGCAAAACGCAAAACGATGAAATAAATTGAAGGACTTTTGTTGTACTTTTAGTTCAGTCAGACATTTTTTATAAAGTCAAATAGAAAAGACTGAGGCTAATTTTATTTTCTGTTACCAGTGTATTACATCTGCAAATGACCATACCAAAGGTATAATGTACAAAAATTATAAACGCCTACTTACATAATCGTGGCATAGTATGATTTATATAGTTTAAGTATGTCAAATATGTGTATTATAAAGAACTTGTTTTTATACGTGTACGTTAAATTGTGCAAGGCATCATCATTTCAAATTTTTACACATTTATTCCTGTAATTGAATTATAGTTGACACGGTTTTTGTATTTGAATAAAATTGAATTGATCATACTTCACATAGTTTTATTTTAAGTTTTCTAGTGTTATAGAATTTTGGGTAGGAAAACTCAAGAAGAAGGGTGATATAGGGTGACCCAGAATTTCCTTGACACGTGATATTTTCGTAACGAAAAACGGTTCAAGCAAAAACTGAGTGGTACTTTTGAAGGTACTATAGGGTCTATCACACCATGCATTCAAAACATTTTTTTTACGTCAACCCCTTAAACTCACCCCCAATTTTTTTTCCAAATAGCACCCTATAGCTTTTCCTACATAAATGAAGTCCTTATTTTATTTAAAATCCTGCAATGCCTTTGATTTCGTACAAAAACCAATTTTTTCCGTGAAGTTATCAGCATAACGTAAATAAAACTAGGATTTATTTGACGCCAAATATTTTCGTAACAAAAAAATAATAAAAAAGAAAATAAGTGGGTTTTTAAATGCACTGAATTACCTATCATATTGCGCTTACAAAAAAAAATCACTCCAACCGGAAAACCCACCATTCTTTATTTTCAAGCTATTAATCCACAATTTTTATCGGAAAAATAAATTACCTACGTTAATTAAAACGTCATAGTACCGTACCTTTGTGTACCTATTACAATTTAAGAATTTATTTTTGAAATTTGAAAGAACAAGCTAGGGGTGGATTCCAGGGGTTTAAGAAAAAAATGATTCATAAGCAAGGAATGATAGGTCATTCCTTACCCTTGAAAAACCCACTTACTTTTCTTTTTTATCCGTTTTTGTTACAAAAATATCAGGCGTCAAACAAATTATCAATTCATTTGTCTTATGCTTATGATTTTATGGAAAAAATAAGTTTGCATATAAAATTAAAGGTGCCGTAAGATTTTAAATAAAATGGGGATATCATTTATGTAGAAAAACCTATGGGGTGCTATTCGAAAAAAAAATTGGGGATGAGTTTTAGGGGTTGACGTACAAAAAAAAGTTTTGAATGCATGATATGATAGACCCTATAGTACCTTCAAAAGTACCACTCAGTTCTTGCTTGAACCGTTTTTCGTTACGAAAATATAACGTGTCAAGGAAATTCTGAGACACCCGGTATAGTTATATAGTTCCGACATATGTTATGGGTCACAAGTTTTTGTCCGTTCTTTTTTAGACTTGCTTACAGTTTTGGTTAGTAAGCAAGATTTTGAATAATATGTGTGTGTGTCCATTTAAAACATAAAACACCTGAAAACTTCCCACAACTTATGTTTTAAACTTTGTACGAGTATATTTTATCCAATAAACCATCTTGCCAAGCTTTTTTATAATAATAACTAAGGAAATAAATTCACAAATCAATAACACCTAAATAATATTGACCACGGAATTTTCTTCTCTTCTCATCTACGTTTGTTTATATTGATCATCACACCGCCCTACCCCATCGATAATTACATTCACCAATGGCAGGAAATGCTGCACGTGAGCTGAGTACGGAAAATTATATTTATAGCAATTTCAATTTCGAACTTTCCTTCTTCGGCCTCCCCTTCTTAAATATAACAATCATCACTTTACGACAATTTTACGCCGAAAAATTCCATTTCTATTTAAAATTCTCCCGAGGCAAGTAGAGGGTGAGACCCCGCGATTGATTTTTTCATTTGCCGTCTCCGGATAATTTCGACAGGGGTGATCGTCATTGGCGTAGAGAAAAGCAAACTCCCAGAGATATACAGCAAGGCACCTAGCAAAACATAATTCTACTGTTCTGCTTACAGACAACTCGTAACGCCTGCGAGTACATATAGACATATGATAACCAAAATCTTTTTTTTATTTTTTTTTTATTTATTTGTAACACACTACAGTAGATACAAATGGCCACCCTTGAAGGTTATACCTTGAACAGATAAAACGCATCAGATGTCATATACACGGATGGGAAAAAAATGATAATGGGGTCCGATTGACATAATACAGGGTGTCCGACGACGATTAAGACAAGCAATATATCGGAACTAGCCAGTAGTAGGGAATTATAATTTTGGGGGTGTAAATTAGAGTAAGTATAGTATATATTTTCTTATTATTGTGTCACCCAATGAGGTATTTGTTTTTGGTCACGTGACGTCCGATTCAAAATTTTTAATAGGACACCCTGTATATTTGTAACTACAGTTGAATTACTTTGGTAGTGTTTCATAATGGTAGTGGTACAGTCCTTTAAATACCTGTAGCTCTTGAATTAATCACTTTAGACCCCAAGTGTGCTAGTTTGTTGGAATTGTTTTGTCGGGAAGAACAAAAACAGTCACAAATATAGAATATATACAGGGTGTCCCATTAAAAATTTTTTATCGGACGTCACGTGACCAAAAACAAATACCTCATTGGGTCACACAATAATAATAAAAGATACTATATTTGCTCTAATTTACACTCCCAAAATTATAATTCCCTACTACTACCCAGTTCCGATATATTGCTTGTCTTAATCGTCGTGGGACACCCGGTATATCACCCCTACCGAAACCATCAAATATTGTTTCTTTCCTTTTGCATTCATATTTACCGCAGAACTATACAGTATATCAGAAGCTCTTAAGTATTTATTGTCTTAACAACAGCACTATAATAGGACTAATACCTAAGTATAAAAAAAGCAAAATTGAACTAAAAGTAAAAAAAGTCAACTGGTTGACAGATCGAAAGTCACATCAAAAATTCTCCTGACCATGGTGGATTCACCCGTTTAAACACCCCATCTCACCTTCTTGGACACAGGCTAGATGCTATGTACGCTGACATATTAACACATTATTTCAAAATTTATAAATTAAAATAAAACTTCCTTTCACTTACCGATGTTCCCATCAGCTTCTATGAACTACTATACTAGTTATCATGATATTCTTCCAGAAACTGACAACTTTGAACCAAAGCGACAAACGTTAAAAACCCTAGAAATTGATGCCGTGAACAAAAGAAAAAAAACGGACTTGTTAATCCTCTAAACGTTTTTCATTTTTTTTTTTCATTTATTTGTAATACCTATTACAAACATTGCCACCCTCGAAGGTATCACCTTGTAAATAGCTCATTCTGTAATGTTAAAGCCTAGGTCATCACAAGGTCTGCGATATTTTGAAGTGGCTATAAATTAGATTATGCTCAGTAGGGGAGTTGCAAGAAACTAACTAGAGGGTAGTGAGGATGCTATGTACTTTACTACAATAGCAAGAGACAAAAAAGCAGTAGCGGATCAAGCATGGATCAAGTGAGATCACAGGTTAGCGAAATTTTAAAGTACATTTATCATAATATTCCAATACCTCACACAAGGACTTGCCTTCGAAGTGGCTGTATTTGTATGCACAGTACAAATAAAGAAATACAGGGTGTCCCACGACGATTAAGACAAGCAATATATCGGAACTGGACAGCAGTAGCGAATTATAACTTTGGGAGTGTAAATTAGAGCAAATATTATATCGTTTCTTATTATTGTGTCACCCAATGAGGTATTTGTTTTTGGCCACGTGACGTTCGATTCAAAATTTTTAATGGGATACCCTGTATACTTGTAACTTTTTGTATTTCTCTCGATAAAACAATTCCAACAAACTAGCACACTTGGGGTCTAAAGTGACTCATTCAAGAGCCACAGGTACTTAAAGGACTGTACCACTACCATTATGAAGCACTACCAAAGTAATTTAACTGTAGGGGTACATTTGTTATAATCAATGGTAGTGGTACCATCTTTAAGTATCTGTGGCTCTTGAATTAATCACTTTGACCCCAAGTGTTAAAAACTACCAGAGATTGATATTCACAACCTCATATCATTAGAAAGGTTATCAAATTCTACGTTTAACCGTATAAAAAAAATTAGGCATTCCCATTTGAAAAAATCAAGTTATCACTGATCGAAGTTTCCTTAATTAATCGACCGATTTCTCCAAGCATAAACGTAATTTAAATTTGACAGTCTCATCAAAGCTGACGCATTTTATGCTTAGTAATACGGCAAAGTCACAGCTTTCCAAATTTTATATCTGCGATATTCAATTTTTTCCTGATATCTACTTATACCGAAAATGGTGATTTACACCTAAACGGTTCGCTTTAAGTCCCATGTATGATACATAAAGTCACACTAGAATTCACCAAGGAATCTGAATATGCAATAATATATGGGGTGTTCCATTTAAAAAAACAACTTTGATACATTTCGTGTTTTTGGGATACCCCGTATAACATGAAAATATTTTTAAAATGTAGTCTTTATGGGTTTCTATCCATCTGAAATTATTATTTTCTTTTTTATCAAATACTTTAGCCATAATGCTCCGTGTCGAATAACGTGAATAAACCTGTATAATAAAATCTATAAGTTGTTTCCATGAACACTAAGGTATTGATTTTACGAACCTAGTTTAAACTCCCACAAAAGGTAATAAGCCATATAATAATCATCACCGGCATTCATACTACGAATAGCTGGTGTCGTTCGTGATATTAATGACTGGCCCTCATAGATTCCAGCTGTACAGTAATCATAACAAGGAGAACACGAAAATGCATAATACGATCTTGTATTAACGACTCACGTGGTCGGTGCAAAATGAATGCTGACGTTCATTCATTTGATGTACCTTGTTACTAATATCAGGTGTTTTTGTGGATCGTGATGAAGATCGAAATTTGGAATTTATTTGTTACTTCCGTCCCTCTTACTGCATGGTTTTTGAGTATCGTGACTTTCAAGTGCTTTACCATTTTAATCTTTGCAGATATTTTTCAGTCCACAAAAGACGACTCACCGGCTGCTAGATGTAATTATTAAGTACTGCAAAAAGGCGAGGTAAATCCAATTTTTTAGATGAATCACACCTACATAGGTGGAGTAAAATGGGCCCAACCCTAAAACAGGCAACATCCAATCTCCAATTTATCCATATAGTATTAAAATATACTTCAGTATTAAATATGCTTACACAGAAAAAAATACTGTTGCGTTTCCAATTAATTGTTAGTATTTGGAGGTTTTTCGATCACTTTAAATATATTTACAGTTGTTTCAAATCCATGTCATTGAAAGAATTCAATCCTTATATTCGAAGTAACTACAGGTATGCCAATAAATTCAAAATAATTTTATTTCATTATAACGATATGTATAATCCTACTAATATTAGTATTGACATATAATGCAATCAAAACATCCTTTTGTTTTCGAAATTTACCCTATGTTTCATTTAAGCAAAGCATACAATCTATTCGATGTACAAAAATTATTACTGCAACAGCAGTTTCGTGATAATTCATCTGATAAAAATTAATTTTGTTTCAATGACCCTTGTCGTTCGCTGAACTATAATCAGTATTCGGCGGGACTGATGTCTCGATTCAACGAAGGTAAGAATAAAGAACAGGGGGATCATCTCAGTGCTACTATCGCCAACATGGACGAAGTTGTTGATGCGTTGTGTTGTTTCGGTGTTAGCCGTGCTGTGTTATCTCATGGTTTTGCGTATTGCATCAGCAATTGTGTGATTTAAATGTGTCCAGTTATATATTAAATGGAGGACCTACTGAGAAATTGGGACTTAGAAGAGCTTACACCCACATTTGAATGTAGGTATTTAGATTAGTCAGACAGTTATATTTCAGGTAATAATGCAACAACTGGTGCAGGCTTATGTCTAATTCTTATATCATGCTCCTTATAACTTCACACAAAATCACATCATTAAACATCCAAACGAATCAATCAGTTGTCCTCGCAATAAAATCCGTTGGTTCAAGGAAAAGAAAGTAGTTTAGAATCAATTACCAAACACAGATTCGATTCAACGACATGCTGCGATTGAATCATTCATTGGAATCCAATGACATCTTGTAGTTGAATCGACAATACGATATAATTCTCTACCAACTATACACTTCCCATTGGAGAAAACGTCGCTGTATTTGAGGAACGCTGAGTGTAACGTCCCATTGAATCCAAGCGTAAGTTTTTGACAAAACGACAGATTTGTCTGTGTGAATGTTCCAAAATAAGAGACGCGGATTATGCGCTGTCTTAGAACCTTTTTTCTGAATAACTATACATATATCACTGGATTTTGAGACACTCATTAAATTAAACCTTTGAACAGCTGAAAAACATACTAAATATTGGTGAGCCCTTATGTGTCTATAGCACTCCAGTAGGTCCCTTCAATTTTGAACACCTACTGTCACCCTGTTTCAAACAACTAAAATACAGAATCAACAATACAGACGCTGTAGAGACTATAAATTGTACTGTATTTCGCTCAAATCACGAGACCTTGCAAGCTATGTCAGATCGCTGTATCTAAGTGGGCTCATTACTGACACAAATTACCCAAGATTAGGACAGAGAATGTCCCTTCAACAGAATAAATGGTGGAGCGTTCGCCAAATGGTCTTTCAAACGATCTGGAATTTATCCGAGGAAACAGACGAACGTAATTAATAAGACAGCGCCTCGACTTCGACGTACAAGGTCTACACAAAAAATACTTACGAAAGGGGTGAAAATACATCGCATAAATCTCTTTCATAAAAGTGATCAATTTTACACGTTTTAATAATTATTATTATTACAAACGTTCTCTACCTCTGGGTACCAACTCAGGCGAATAATATACTGTGTAAGGCTTTCGCGGCCATCGTCCAAAGAATTTGTGGTTCTTGGGTTTTTAGGCCGGCGTCGTTTAGCTTGACGTTTCGCCACCACGAGTGGATGGCATCTTCAGAAGCTATTTCACTTCGGCGACTTCCAAAATACTGACGGCTGGTGGATCTGCACCTGTATTTATACCTGCTAATGGTGACGTGGCCCAACCAAGTAGCGTTGGTAGCCCTGCCCCTTCGCGATATGGTAGTGTCTTCAGGTCCTTTAGGATGGGTACCCATGTCCGGTTGACTTTCTATTGGAATTATTATGATGCTTTTGTATTTCAATGGCTTCTCTTTGAAGTCTGGCATGGTATGAAGATGTTGCGGCAAGAACCTGAGTTTCTTCAAACTTGATCCTGTGACTTCCCTCCTTAATCACATGTTCGGCTACCGCTGATTTGTCCATATGGCCTAGTCGACAGCTAGCCTTATGTTCTGCAATTCTTGTGTTTATATATCGCTTCGTTGTTCCTATGTATACACTCCCACATGTGCATGGTATGCGATATCCCCCGGTGTTGTGAGTGGGTCTCTTTTATCCTTCACCGTTCTCAAATATTCCTGTATCTTTCTTGTGGGCTTGTAGATGGTCTTGACGTTTTCCTTTCGTAACATTTTTCCTATTCTGTCTGTTATTCCAGGCACATAGGGTAGAAAAGCTTTTGCTATAGGTTCAGGTTCTGGTTTTGCCCTATTTCTTCTCACTGTTCTTGTTATTTCCTTTTCTGTGTAACCATTTGCCTTAAGAGCATTCTTTAGATGTTCCAGTTCGGTGTCGAGTTCTTCTGGTTCGCACACTTTTCTAGCCCGTTTGTCAAAGTTCTAATGATTCCGTACTTCTTAGATGGGTGGTGGTTTGATTCTTTATGTAAGTACCGGTCAGTATGAGTTGGCTTTCTATGTACCTTGTGCCCTAATCTAACTCCTTTTCTTGTTAGAAGAACATCAAGGAAGGCGAAATACAGATCCACCAGCCGTCAGTATTTTGGAAGTCGCCGAAGTGAAATAGCTTCTGAAGATGCCATCTACTCGTGGTGGCGAAACGTCAAGCTTTAACGTTAAACGACGCCGGCCTAAAAACCCAAGAACCACAAATTCATCAGGCGAATAAATAAATTTTCGCGTTACTTCCATATGTCTCCGTGTGGGGGCGGATTAGAATATCTCCCATCGTATATCCTGCGTGTCGTAAAAGGCGACTAAAAGGAACCGAACTACTGTCGGTATAAGCAGTAACCTCTTCTCAACCAACAACTTTGGGTGGACGCGTTGAGAACAGTCAGGACACCTTCTTGTCCTTGGGGTGAGAAATTGCCCCTAAAGGCGGATGAAGCAGTAGATACCATCTGGTCAACGGCATCGGCATGAGGATGCAGAAAGCAAATGATGGGAAACTACTGCATTAAAGATCTTAAAGATATCTCAACAGAAATTCGCAAAATGAGTAAATGCATTTTACGAGTTCACAACATGTCTGTTAAGACATTGTGACTATGATGATGATGATGTCACATACAAACTAGAATTGACCAAAGAATCTGAATATGCAATTATACAAGGTATTCCGTTCAAAAAACAACCTTGATATGTCACGCTTTTATTAGACACCCTGTATAAAATGTAGTCATATTCGCCCTACAGACACTCACATAGTTACTTTTCTGAAAAAAGATATCGTTTGGTCAAAGGAGCCGAGGCGTTGAGCTTGACTCACCCTATATATTTTGGATTAATCAACACAGCCTGCGTGGTCTGGGCGGGAGAGGATGAGTGGTGTATAGTTTTTGTCTGCTTTTACTATTCCCTAGTACAGGGGTTCCCAACCTGTGCGCCGCGGCGCCCTGGTGCGTCGTAGAAAATAAAGAGGGGCGCCGTGAGTCGATCCTCTAAGTCAAAGCACAAATATTTGAGGGTGCCTAAAAAGCAACAATACCTATTCTGATGCTCGCCGCATTTTGAAACTACTGGAGAAGATTACAACCTTCAGGAAGAAACTACAAGTTTGGATAAAAAAGACGAATGAAGGCGGCGAATGAAAGCAGTGAATGGTTTTCGAAATACTTTGCAGATGATGATGTCGAAAAATTTGCGTGGATCCAAGATCCCTTTCATAAGCAAGCTCCGCCAGAATTCTATAATCCGATTTGGTGGAGTTTTGGTTATCCATTCAAAATGAATATCCAAACCTAACTTCAAAAGCTTTAAGAACTTTTATTCCGTTCGCAACGTCATATTGATATGAAACTGGATATTCAGCCGTAGCTCAAGGATCAATGAGGAGCAAGAAATGAGAGTCGCAGTGTCGAATTTTATTCCCCGTTTTGAAAAACTATGCGGAGATCACCAAGCTCAATCGTCACATTCATTTGACTGTCGCATTTTATTTTTGTTTTTATTGAGTCTTTCTTTTTGTTTTCTGTTTCAATTCTGAATTCTTATAAATATAATAAAATTAACGTCATTTTCTATTGAGGAAGTTTTTATTTTTGTGTCTGCTACTATTGTAGATACCTATTTGTTTCGACAGTATCTATTTAAAATAGCTGTCTAAGGTAGGGCGCCGTGACAAAATGCCAAACTTCAAAGTGCGCCGCGGGTTGAAAAAGATTGGGAACCCCTGGCCTAGTGTAAGTTTGTTTGTTTATTGCGGAGAAAATGTCTCAGCGTTTTGTGACTGTATGTCTATAATTCCTCTACCGCCTTGTTTTCTGTCTATGGTTAGGTTAGCCTTACCTTTCACTCGTTCGGATGTGACATTCTGTGTTTCGTGAGTTCACTTCGTATAAGTATATGGATGTTTGTTATTCTTATTTATTATTATCCTGATTTGATGTTTCTCTCACATCATGATTGCGGTAACAATAAACGTTGACGGGCTTTGCCAAGTCAACACATGAGCTATTATTGATCTAAATTCAGGAAAGATAGTACAATATTAAAATCTTCAGGATTACAGCGTTTTGGAATATTTTGTGTAATCTTTCGCTCATCAGGCCTAATTATTGCAGGTGTGGTGTGAATGTGTTTGGTGTTGTTAATAAATAAGACAATGCATTGTCATTTTTATGAAATATGATAAAACTCTAACACACGTAATATTATTCAGGGATCTGTCCTATCCCCTACAGTATTTCTGCTGTACATCAACGAGCTGCTGGAAATAAAATCCAATCCAATCTGCAGCTTCGCAGACGACAGCACATTAATATCGTGCACGGAACCAAGTCATAGGGTCACCCAATAGTCGAGTCACTTTCCGTCAAGTTTTTGGGGATCAACATCAATAATAATGTCCTGGCACGACCACGTCATCAGTATTGCTAAAACGCCATCCCAGAAGCTTGGAGTTTTGTTCCGCTGTAGGAAGCTGTATATACCAAAGCAACTAAAGTTGCTATATTCATGTGTGGGTATGCGCTAGGAAGCACTCTCTAAAGCTTCTACACTATCAAGAAGAGAGCAATTAGACTAATCGATACACCTATCCTCACCAAGGGCCTCCACAACCTGGTACATCGAAGCGGGAAGGCTGATCTGTCCCTGTTTTACAGATTCTATCACGGAAGATGTTCGAGTGAGCTCTCTCAGATGATAACACCGATGGCCGTCCGAACGAAGAACACTACAGAACAAAAAAATTGTTTCTTAGTCATCTTTTCCTTCTTAATCCAATAAAACTTCTGCCAAAATTTAAATCTTATCTCTTTGAGGACCGTGGAGACTTTATTAAATTATTCAATGATTCCTGCCAACCTGCTACGAAGTAAACAAACCCTTGAATAATGAATGGCAGAGTCTGTTGTGAGAGATGCTAACAATTCCATCGGTTTCAACAATTTCACTCGTGCAAGGCTTTGAACTACACTTGCAAGGCTGGATATCCAGTGCGATTCTTCTTCGAATCTACATTGCTGCCGATTGATTAAAACCAAACGAGAGAATTGAGGAATCACAGGCTTATACAAGGGGGGGTAATAGGAGTAATTACCGCTCCCAAGATTTTCGAAAATTCAATTCAACTTTGACTTATTTTATTTGACTTATTTATTTAAACAATTGTCGCACTGAAAAAAATCTTTTTTGCAGTAACTAAATTACAAAAGGGTTTTGTTTTGCATTATTACAGTGATGCATATCTAATATATTCTCATTGTTACATAATCAGTTGAATGTCCTATACAACGTGATAGCTTGTCACAAAAATTTACCTGACTCATTAATTACCTGTTATGAAAATTGCATCGATTAGAAAAGTTAAAACACTAATTGAAAAAAAATGGAGTACGTGTTGTGGCTACTAGGGTACCTGACTGTTGAGTGTTCATGATCGTTTAATTTTGTATGCTGTGCCAATAAAATGTTCACGGATGATACGTATTACATATTATTTCGGTAAATTTAAAATTAATGCATCAATAGATTTTTTATTTCATCTCCCTAAAATACCTGATACTCCACAGTTTTACTTGCTGTTTATATCTTCTTTTTTTTATTTTAATACTATTAACATTTTCCTTTTCTCTTGCATCAACGTTTTTCACGAAGGTATTCCAAAAAATGGTGAAAGCACACAAAACTTCATGCCCCGCTACCCCCCCCCCCAAGACTGAGGTCTGGATACGCCCCTAGAGGAATTTCCCAAAATGAAAGACATTGCTTAGACAAATACGCCGATTATCAGAAATCCGCTAAAATTGAAAAATCTCAAAACTATTGATTTTTGTCCATACATAAATTTGTTGCAATTTACCTCTCCTATCATGTCCCGACCGGAATAAGTCGAATTACATTTCATTCTTAATTTAGTTGAGTTACAAACCCAACATCATAAACTCAAAGTATTCAAGTTCTACCTTGTTCTAGCGCAACTACAAATTTTCATGCTGCTTCCGTATTATGGTACACAGAACAAAAACAAGCAGCTGCAGGAAGCTCCAAAAACTGAGAAGAAGCTCATTATGCTCAGAAGCAGCCTCGTAGTTGGTACGCTCCCGGAATTTTTAGAGTCGCCATCAATTCGCTTTGTTTCTGCGTTCCGCGGATGCTGTCGGACTTTTTTATTGGAAAAATAAACTGTCGTCACGTCGACCTGCGAGATTCATTAAGTGAAAAATAACTTCTGTTAATTATTTCACAAAGACGGCAGCCTGATTGGATTCCTGAATTCTCTCGTTTGGTTTTAATCAATCGGCAGCAATGTAGACGAGATTCGAAGAAGAATCGCACTGGATATCCAGACTTACAAGTGTAATTCAAAGCCTTGCACGAGTGAAATTGTTGAAATTGGCGTCTCTCACAACAGACTCTGTATGCAGGAAGCCATTCATTATTCAATGGTTTGTTTACTTCGTATAATCTCAGTGGCACGAATCGACAGGAATCATTGAATAATTTATTAAAGTCTCCACAATTAATCCAAAGAGAATAGATTTAAACTTTGGTAGAAGTTTTACTGGATTACCATACTTATGTTTTTCCAACCTATTTTCCTTATCAATCACAAATTAGATATCAACTGTCAATGATCACCCCACTTTTTACTTATATGTATGTATGCTGTTTGTTTTGAGTGTTGAATGTTTGTGGTAAAATAAGTAATTTAAAATAGGTGACACTTTATTCTCTGGACTGTAACATGGCCAAGAGCCGGACTCCGTTACAGTACGCCTAATGAGCTAGTTGGTTGCGCAAACGCGCAGAAACCACAAGGATAGAAGAAGAAAGAAAATACGACTATGAAACAATTTTTTTAAGGCTGAAAGCCTATAGCGCTCCAAGAGGATAAGTGTCTGTGCACGTTAGATTTGAAACGCTGCAGGACGTAGCCATCGGGAAACAAATCCTTCGTCAGATCATTCCACAGTGTCGAAGTTCTCCAGAAGAAGGAATGCTGGAGGAGACTGGTTCGGGGAGTAGGGACCTCGACCTGGTATGGATGAGCTCGCAAAGTCTCTCTAGTGTTCCTCATTTGGACGGCCTCCGGTGTCATTATCTGAGAGAGCTCACTCAGGTCAGCCACCCATCTTGATGTTCCAGGCTGTGGAAATCCTTTGTGAGGTTAGGTGTATCGATTAGTCTAATTGCTTTCTTCTGGATAGTGTCCAGAAGATTTAGTGAGTGCTTCGAAACGCATCTCCATATATGGGAGCAACACTCCAACGATCGTAGGATCTGTGTCTTGTAGTTGTTCTATTGTTTACAGCTTCTTACAGCGGAACAAACCTCCAAGCTTCTGGGATTCCGTCTTAGCAATACTGACGACGTGGTCGTACCAGGAAAATGACTAAACATAGCTGAATACAACTGAAAAGAACAGAAAACAGCTAAAAACAACAGAAAGCAAGCAGATAACAGCGATAAACAATAGAAAAGGACGAAATACAACCGAATAGAACAGAAAAGAACAGGAAACAGCTGAAAACAACAGAAAGCAAGCAGATAACAGCGCTAAACAATGCGTTATTGTTGATGCTGATCCCCACAAGCTTGACGAAAGGTGACTCAACTATTGTGCTCCTGTCCAGTACTGGACTTCTAGATTCACCCATCTGGAACCTACTGACTTCAAGGAAGTTTCACCCAATACGACCATCGACTTCGTCAAAGGGTGGGATTGTGGATTGATTAACCTAATGATGGGCCAGCAAAGCGCGATGACTCAGAGGGACAGCCGCAAGACAAGCTTCAGAAATTACATTAAAGGTTAAGTAGCGTAGACTCTGCGAAATACTGTGCCTATAAATATATCTTAATCTTATAAACTCAGACTATAAAAGAAGACAATCGATTTAGAATGGGTGCTGATCATCTAATTTAAAAATAATAATTCAACTCGATTAAATCGAGATTTATAATCGGAGTACTGAGTCAGCCTCTATAAAGTGAATTAGCAATACGAGTGGCACGTACGAGAATGTTTTCAAGCCATAAATAAAAGTGGTGCTGGTAACGAGCATATCCGTTTTATCGTCGTCAGATTGGGCGAAATGAATGAGTGGGTCGACTTCAACCCTCATCTACAACGACCCAAACAGGCGTTTATAGCTGATTTAATTATCGTATAAAAGAAGCACGGAGTGCGTTGAACTTCTGTCGACCATCCCATCAGGTTCATTCTAATGAATATTTAAAATTTTCCAGGAACATCTGGGCATGTGCAAAATCTGGCGGTTTCCTCTAGATCCTCTTTCACCTATCTTAAGCCTCGTGCCCACTTGCAAGTAGCTTGTGATAGTTTTTACAGAAAGTACTTGCTTGTTTGTCTACACTATCTTTTCATTGTTCGCAAATTTAATCTAGGAAATTGCTCTCGCAATTTCACTTGGGCTTGATTGTTCTGATTCCGTGTACGCTATAGGTAAGATGTCGTATGCAAAATCTGTAGCTGCTGCGGTAGTTGTGATATATTTAATAAAAAAAAAAGAAAACAAGAGGAAGATAGTAAAAGGCGGAGAAAATGTTGGCTGAGAAAGTGGATTCAGCGTAAAACTACTCCAGGGATACATGAACTTTAATGAGTCAAAGAACTTCCAAGTACTCCACTTTTCTTTTTTTGAATTTTTCTCCACTCTTGGTTAACTTGCGTTCTCAAATTATGTAGCTTCCTTTGAATTTCCGCTGTAGAAGTTTTAAATAAGTCTGCTAATTTTTTGTAAAGCATTCTGCTTTTTGAATCTGTTCTTAAATTCTGGAGTATGTCCGTTCCATAACTCAGGATATAATTCAAAAATTTCAACTAAAAGACGCGTGTCTTCTCTCGTCTAGTTAGTTGAACTTCTCCAAATTTGATTTACAACACTACTTGCTGCAAGGCTTTCGAAACAGGCTCGAAATTTTTGTGCCAAACTAATTTCCTGAGAGTAACCGTGTACACTATAACCTCTCAGCAAGTCGCAAGTCCTTTATGTGCAAGTAATTTTGCTGCAATATTTCTCTAATGACGTCGTGCACACGCTACGCAAGTGACTTGTGAAAGAAACTCTAGAAATGTTATTTGCTAGTGGACACGAGGCTTTAGTTATAAAATTAATTTAGGTGATTGTCACGAAAAGTATTGTAATTGCTGAAACATATCCCGTGGCTGTCTTTCTGATTCAATGTGCTCTAATACTTCATAAGTGATGCCACATCTGTTGAAATAAAGTTTGTAAAGTTTCTGGCTACTTTGTGGCTTTTCTCAATGTACAAAATGTTTAACAAAAAATGTACTAAGTAAGTAAGATTTATTCATTAATTAGATGTCTAGGTAGCAGCTTTTGTTTATTGGACTACACTCTACACGTTGGAGTACCGGGCAACGAGAGAGCAGACCTTCTAGCTAGGATAGGAGATATTTTTATTTATTATATATGGTTTAGGAAATCGGCCTGATCGCAAGGTCAGAAGCACTCGCACACAGGAAGTGTGAGAGAGAGTCTGCCCGCCCAACGTTGAATCAGCTTGAGTCCTCTGATCTCATGACCCGTAGAAGCAACCGCGTCAATCCGACATGCCACCAAGGCCCGACCAGCTAAAACCCATTCCCCTGTCAGAGGGTTGACACATCTTCAACGCCAAGGCTGTCTTCACTTCCTAACTATGTCCTCTCTCTACTTTCGTCGCGGAGATTAGTAGTCCAGTAACCTATTTTCCCAGGTTACTAGCTGGACGCCACCTATCTCAACCTGTCTTCGTCTCTTTTCCTGCTGATAACTCGGCTCACGAAGGACTTTACTCTGGTCCACTTGGGTCTGTTGCTGACCATTTCACCGACCAGGTTTTACGCGTTTAGGTTGTTTTCAAAATGATCCTACAGTTCACGTTTCCACGCCGACCACCTCTCGCATATCAATATGGTATGCTCTGGGGTATCTTCGGCCCCACAATAACCACATAAGCTAGTCAATGTGATATTCATTCTTTTAGTATAGGTCCCGAAGTAACCGTGACCAGTCTAGAACTGCATCAGGAAGTAGTTCAGGGTCCGGTTTTCGGATTTGACCCATCTCCTGATGTCCGGTATGAGTGTCCTTGTCCACATATTGTGTAAGACTTTCGCGGCCATTCCGATGAACTATTGGTTATTGGGCTGTAATAATCCGCTTTTTTGGCATTTTATATTTACATAACGAATATCCACGTCACTCATTTCCGTCGGTGGTCTGTCTGTTGGTGTTTTTCTAAATCGTAATCTCAGTAACCGCTGCATGAATTGTGGTGATATATTTGGGTAGCGATACGCTGTGGAGTCGCAGTAGTAGTAAATAGCAAAAAACAAAAAAAATCAAATATTCCTCAAACTTAGTTTTTGGTCGTTTTAGGGATCCCTAATCATTTTCTACTTTTTACTTCCCACACCGATAGGTGAGGGGAGTATTATGATCGCAAAAAACCAAAAAATTAAATATTGCTCAAACTTCGTTTTTAGGCGTTTTAGGGGTTCCTGATCATTTTCTGTTTTTTTTTTAGGTGGGGGTGAAATTGAGGTGGTTGGGGGGGGTAGGGGGTTGTAAAATTGAAAAATTTGTTGCTTTCATGATAGACTGTCCACTGACCTGTGAAGGAAGACCTAGTGACATAAGTAACTTTTTTAGGCCCATCCGAACATTGCCTTGCCTATTTCAGAAACCAAAGGACTTAGATTTTTTTCTGGTGTAAACATACGATCATAGGTCGTTCTATATTGTGTAACGAGGAAATCTGTTGAATTGATTTTAATGGAATTTTGATACAGTATTACCACCGTGGCGAGGATGAAAAATGCGTATGATTTTTATAAATCGTGCCAGTGGCGGCGCAGAAATAATAAAAAAAGACTAAAAATATAGAAACAGCTCAAACTTCATTTTTTAGCGTTTTAGAGGTTCCTGATCATTTTCTGCGTTTTTTTGGGTGGTGGTGAAATTGGGATGGTTGGGGGGTGGTGGGTGAAAAACTGAAAAATTTGTTGTATTCATAAGGCTGTCCACTAACCTGTGAAGGAAGACCTATCGACATAAATCACCTTTTTAGATCCATCCGAACATTGCCTAGCCTATTACCGAAACTAAGGGACCTAGAATTTTCTGTATACACACGAGTATTTATTGCTTTAGATCGTTTTGTATTTTGTAACGTGGAAACTATTAAATTGATTCTAATGAAATTTTGACACAGTATTACTACCGTGGTGATGATAGAAAAGGTGGTTAGTTGTTAGAAATCGTGTCAGTGGCAGCGTAGCAATAATCAAAAAACTAAAAATATGAAAACAGCTCAAACTTCTTTTTTAGACGTTTTAGGGGTTCCTGGTCATTTTTTACCTTTTTTGGGTGGGGATGAAATTGGGGTGCTTGGGGGGGGGGGCGGGGTTGTAAAACTGAAAAGTCTGTAGTATTGATAATAGGATGTCCATTGACCTGTGAAGGAAAGACATAAGGTGTAAGACAATTTTAGGGTGGGGGGGGGGGGGGTTCTGCCGATGATGGGGTTGCAAGGGGATCTCAGACTAAAGCTTCATGCTATGGGAAGTATTAAACTGGTATCACAATAATGTGTGAAGTAGTGAGTCAATCAACTTGACTTCATTTTTTTGGGTGGGGGTGAAGTTGAGGTGGTTGGAGGTTGGAGGGTTGTAAAACTTAAAAATAAGTTGTATTCGTAACAGGGTGTCCACTGACATGTGAAAGAGAGATCTAGCGACATAATTTACATTTTTAGGTCCACCCGACCATTACCTTGAATAGTACGAAACCCACGGGACTCGAACTGATTTTAATGAAAATCGTGTCAGCGGTGGTTCGTTGTTAGGCGTTTTAGGGGTTACCGATCATTTTCCACTTGGGAGTGGGTGAAATTCGGGTGGTTGGGAGTTGGGGGGTTGTAAAACACACAACTGAAAAAATTGTTGCATTCTGTCATTGACGGAAAGGAAAGAGCTAGCGACATAATACATTTTTTTGCAGGGGGGCAGCGATGATTTGGTTGCAAGAGGATCTCAGATTATAGCTTCATGCTATAGGAAAATAATAAACTGGTATCACCGTAATGTGTGAGAAGTACTGACTTAATCTGCTTGGCGCCATTCTTTATCTGGATAATGCACCTACATGTGCAGCGGCTTCTACAGCAGCCTAGTTGGAAGTCAATAAATAATGCCGGATTCACCAGTAGATAAATAATCGAATCGATTAACTGGAATCATGTGCACGTGGTGGAGGATATTAAAAAATTTATGACAGGGCCGTAGAACATAAATATATATGGTCCCACGATCGGGGTTCAGTAGATAAGCCATATTGGAATATTCGTTACATTTGACGTATGCAGTTGTGATCTTGCAATTCAGGGAAATGTTTTATTTATAGCCCTTATCGCTGGATAATAATACGCAATGAGCATTTAATAGAGGCTATTAAGACAAGCGAATACAAATTATGGCAGAATCTACAAACGAGTGTCGTATCAAGAGTTTTTTCAGGGGCCTAGACAGCCAGGGACCATTGAAAGCATTGAGTGCTTCTAAGTTTACATCTTGGTTCGTTCTGCAATGTAGAAAGATCTTGGATAACATATCAGCAAGACATCAGGTGTCACAAAATCAACATCTTATGAGATGGAGAGTAATCTCTGGATATCTCCGTCAAGCTAGAGAACTTATTTTAGGACCTCAGGCCAAGATGGGGCGGTTCTGCCTCCAATTGGACAGAAGCCCGCTAAGGTTGCCTGTGGGCCTGCTACCTGGCCATAACACCTTCAGACGTCACATCTGACGTGGGAACGCTGGTTAGAGGGTTTGACGTTAACATTGCAAAATATCCATCAGTAAATTTCCTTTGAAGCACCTCATTTAAAAACAGTTTCATATAAACAGCCAAATGTAATCCAAAGATGAAGTTTGTAATGACTCATGACCTCTGGACTATGCAGTCAACATCTTTCAAAGATAAATTTTGAGCTCGTTTCATTTGTAATCGATCATTGAATTTGATAACTTGACCATGGTTAGCCGCTAACACCACGGTTAAATCTGAGATCACTCTGTAAACTTTTTTCATAAAATACGATCCTTCCAAAAGAATTCAGCACTCGGTGTTAAATATATTATGCTGCAAATGACACGCTAACGGTGTCAGGTTTCCCATTTATTTTTAAATCTGCTTACTGAACATCTGGAAAGCCCTATACATTCCTTAGATGCCTTCTACATTCGATATTTATTTTGCAGACCTATGCAAAAAAATGTATTAGCTCAAATATGCACAATACTCGAATAAGATAGACGGATAACCTCTGAGAATTATGAAATCCTATATCTTCGCCGTTTCATTGTTCCTACCACATTATCAGCTAATCATTTGTTGTAATTTCCCGCTACAAAAAGGATCTTTTGGTCGATTCGACACCTTAGCATAAACTCATAAAAATATTTTCACAGTCTAGTCGACACTAATGAGTGTTCCTCAGTATTATCACTTAATTTTATACAGTTCCCGTTGCTCTTTATGCTTAGGAAGCCTCTTAAATTTTATTTATAAATAAATTTCCAAGTCATGATGTGAAAATGAGTAAATTATTTTTGTTCATTTAAATCAATTCTTGCCCACTCTGCGACAACAAATAATTTTGCTATGATAGTGACAAACTTTTAGCGGATATGTAGCGATGACATTAGACCAGTCAATTCTGGTCTGAAATCTTTTGAAATCGCCCTTACCAACTCTGACAGATCTATTTGCTGTTATAGTTATATTTGGGACACGGGACGAATCACTATTTATGAAAAGATTACTTGATTTTGAGGGTCAAAGTTTTGCATTGAAGTGTTAAGGAGATATTGGTTTCGTTCTGCGAATTGGTTATATTGGTTCTCTTCCTTATGCCAGTAACAGTCAGAGTTACAATAACGTATTTCATGAGAAAAATCTAGATTAAGTGCGGTTAAGTTGTCAGTAATTCGTAATTATTATGTATTTATGTCGTACTATTAATTGCTTTGGTCGTGGATAAATAATTATGGTATCCAACTCACGATAATGGTAATAACTCACTCGTTGATTTACAGCACTCGCCTACGCCTCGTGCTGCAAACTTCAAATACGTGACTAATTACCGTCATTACCCTATCGTTGAATAATATACTATTATTTGACGCAGCCCGTGCAAAGTTAAAGAGAAAAATGGCTCATATCACAGACAGTACCATTGTGCCTAGAATCAAACAGGAATATTCTCGAAGCAATCATAAAAATAATAAAGAACCAATTTTAAGTACTTTTGGTTAATGTTCAAAGTAATTTCTAAAATTAGTACTGTGGTTGTCTCTCTGGTTCATCAAAAGTGCAGATGATCAGTGATCTTTAAGATTTCACACTGACAGACTTTTAAAAAAATTAGGCCTCAAAAATGAAAAACAAATAAAAACTGATACTTAAGGCCACTATTAATCAATGTCACTTATGTCAAACATATAAGAAAAAGTCAGATATTAAAACCAAAATGACAATGTCAAGAACTGGCAAAAAAAAATTTATTGTAATTTTTGAAACTTATTTAGTCCATTAAAACCAGTTACGTGAAAGTGTAGACTATTTACTAACATTTCGGCATCATAATATGAAGTCATTATCAAAGTCTCTATAAAATGTCAGGCAATGCGACCTATGCATGCCATACATACATAAACAAATGCATACAGAGATCACTGAAACGCCAGTAAAGATTTTATCTTTTAACATCTGTTGTGGTCCTAATGGACCAGAAAAGCGCGCTCTACCAAAGAAACAACCACAGAGTAAATTTCATGTCCATGAAATGTAGAAAATATCAATAAATATCGCTACTTTTATAGCGGTATCGGTATCGAAAATAGTATATAATCAATTGCACAAAATTCTCTGTACGAACCAAACGCGCCTACCTGGCTAAAAAAAGATCAAATTGGTACCGGTATCGATATTTTCATTTTCGGGTCTCTACCTTCACCCGTAAAATCACCCCAAGGTCAAATTCTGTGGGAACCATTTTTATATAGGAAATCCTCAGAGATATTCTGCTGGTTGTTTACTATGCTGTGTCCAAACTATAGTCCAATCGTTGCGTCGTAGAAAAAGACTTTTCCCAGTCCCCTCCCTGTATCTACACCTAAGTTTGCGAACTCGGGGGGGTGGTCGCTCGAGGGGAGAGGGGGTGAAAACTCTGCTTCGCGACGATTTTCGAAAACTAACGTCGTTTTGGTGAGTGATATGATTGGTTCCCTAAATGTACATCTGTAAGTTTTTCACCTCGAGGGGTTGCCGCTCGAGGGGCGGGGGGGTGAAAACTGTACTTCGCGACGATTTTCAAAAAAAAATAGGCGTTTTGGTAAGTGCTATCGAAAAAAATTCAAATGATTTAGAGAGAGAACAAAAATCGATTCAATTCGAGTGCCAAAACGTCGCTATTTTTCGAAAATCGTCGGGAAGCTGAGTTTTCAACAACCCCGACCCCCCCCCCCCCCCCGAGCGGCAACTCTTTGGGGTCACAAACTTTGTTTAGGCTCAGGGAACCAACGTCTGCGATACCACAAAATTCCATTTCTTTCAGACATTTTGCTGTCAAAAAACCTCTACCACCTGTACTGCTAACATAGCAGACCAAACGAATACCGAAAAAAGTTTAAGTAAGTTCAGAATCAACACACCTAGCTTTATTCATGCGTCCTATATATAAATTGTTGACTGTATCCACACAATCTTCTGTGTTAGTTCCAGAATGTAAAATAGACTGGTGCCGTTATGTTCTTGTGTACATACACCGATATTTTTCTTCGGATGATCGTTATTCACCGAGGCGAACGGTGAGCTTACTCACGCATACTTACTCGCATCGTCCGATGTCTAAAACCCCATAAATTCCCTGAAAGTGACACTGTAAAAATAGCCAGAGATGAATCCGTGCCATGCCCCGCAGATGGAGATTTGCCCTAAGCCGAACCGGGCCTGAGTTTACCCATCATAGCCGCGATCAAAGACCAGTGGTGCAAGGCATTCAGTATCAAGTGGGGACGGCCTGCGAGTCCACTGATGGGGTTCCAAATAGCTCATTTTAGTGAAGTTGTGATTTTGTTTGTGCGTGAACTGTCACTGATTAAGAAAGTGAACTTCCGCTAGTATAGCCTGTTCACTTTAAGGAAAAGTCAGTGTCGACATACAATTATTGATATAGTAACAGTCTAGCTACAGTCTACTGAACAGTAGAATATCTCTGATAGAAGTAGATTTTTGAAAACAGCTGTTTCACACACAAACCCCTCAACAATCCCAACCCTGCGAGCTTAGTCAAACTTTTTTTACCTCGCAAGTATGTTCATCATCAAAACACTAGATCTAAGTCACATTTCTCCATATCTCAACACCATGCCTGTTTTGGATTTGACGATGCATCGTGCATTACGTATGTAAATATGTTTAATATACAGAGTGTCCCACGAGGATTAAGACAGGCAATATATCGGAACTGGCCAGTAGTAGGGAATTATAATTTTGTGGGTGCAAATTAGAGAAAATATAGTATCTTTTCTTATTATTGTCACCCAATGAGGTATTTGTTTTTGGTCACGTAACGTCCGATTCAAAAATTTTAATGGGACACCCTGTATATTTGTGACTTTTTATGTTTCTCCCGATAAAACAATTCCAACAAACTTGGAGTCTAAAGTGATTAATTCATGAGCAACAGGTACTTAAAGGATGGTACTACTACCATTGATTGTAACATGTATCCCTACAGTAGTTGAATTACTTTGGTAGTGTTTCATAATGGTATACTATTATGAAACACTACCAAAGTTATTCAACTACTGTAGGGATACATGTTATAATCAATGGTAGTGGTACCATCCTTTAAGTACCTGTTGCTCTTGAATTAATCACTTTAGACCCCAAGTGTGCTAGTTTGTTGGAATTGTTTTATCGGGAAGAACACAAAAAGTCACAAATATACAGGGTGTCCTATTAAAAATTTTGAATCGGACGTCACGTGACCAAAAACAGATACCTTATTGGGTGATTCAATAATAACAAAAAGATACTATATTTGCTCTAATTTACACTCCCAGAATTATAATTCCCTACTACTGCCCAATTCCGATATATTGCTTGTCTTAATCGTCGTGATACACCCGGTATATATGTGTGTGTACATATATAATATTTATACATTTTGTTTTAGTAGCCTGTACTTTTGCTCTGGATATCTATATTATCATTTTTTTATACATTTAATAGTTTCTTCTGTGTCTCTGAGTTTTACGATTTTTTTGGCATGTCGGCTCTGCAGGGGCTTTTCTATTTTTTTTTTCTGGTTATTGAATTGTTGGGTACTGCCCTCCTGTGGTTAAGTGGAGTAGCTTGAAGCTAGACTCCGCCACTGATTTATTGTGCAAAACATTGTTATTGTATATGCATTGTATCTCTATAATAAAGACGGTTTATTATTATTATTATTATATTTTTGGCCAAGGATCGACCCTCCTCGATACATGAGGACAAAGTATTAAAAAAATTAAACCGCTTAAGGTGCTTTTTCAAGTTGGATGTATTTCCATTAGATTTTATACTCCTAAGATGATATTTTTTAAGTAGCTGTAGTGGAATTTGACTTTTTAAAGTAGAACCACTAATTACTTTACATTAATGGCATATTTAGAATCAATCCACAATGAGTATTATTGGGAGTACCGGAATCCAGAAAGAAGTCTAGTTTCATTAGACACCGAACCATGGCATGAACCACCCAAAGGAATAAAACAAAGAAAGAATGACCTCAAGAGCTCGAGGTTCCCTTCTTTATAAATAAAAAATGAGAATAGAACCTTTACCCAAAGGAAAGGTGTGTACTCGCGTGATTGAGTTGATTTGATAGATGGTAGCGTCCAACGCTGATGATTAGTCACTTCTAAGTTAATTTTGACCAAAAATACGGCTGACAATGACAAACGTTCAAGTGAACGGTTACACCTTTTAGTGAGCTGCCAATTTTTGTTCAGTAATTACTAAAAAAACACATAAGCTTGTATAAAATTTAGCTCAAAAGCGTACTGGCTGATCAACTGTTATCTATCAAATCAGTTAAGTCGTCTCAATCGATCCGTAAAAAAGTGTCACTTTTGAGTACATATTTTATTTGTAGGTTACATGCACTCACCCTACGGGATCATTCGGAAATCTAAAAAATTTTTTTTTGCAATTATAGCACTTATTTATGCAATGTTTAGCACACACACTTCTAGCAAAATCTCTGACAGATTCTAATTCAAAATGGCGAAGTACGCGTATGGCTGCCGCCAACCTGAGATGTTCTGTTGATTGTTTGGTATGCTGTGATCTAGCTGTACAAAGTACACACAAAAAAGGTCCAAATTATAGAAACAGTGATCTAAAATAAATTTTCTCACAGTCATTCTAAAGCAGTTTTTGTCAAGGCTCTTAACAGCAACAGGTAAAGAATTATATAAATCCACGCCCAACGAATTTTTCACTGACTTAGTAAGTTTATACCCAGGCTGTCTGAGTACATTCATTGATCTAGTATTGTGACGACGAATCTCAGCACCTGTTGTGAAAAGGTGCAAACTGTTATGCACCTCAATGAGTGTAGAATAGATAAAAATCCTAGGCAGAGGCATGATCCGTAAACGTTTGAATAGTGGCTGACAATTAAAAAATATTTTAAACTTAAATAGAGGATATTAGAATAGTAATTAATTTAACGTAAATTATTCTCAAATATGTTGTAAATAGAAGCACCAAGCATTTATTTAATCTTCCTATTATAACTTTGAGTATAATATATGTGTACCTCATCTGAGGGTTATGTTTAGTTGCTGTTTTTTAATTACATTTGGCGATATCTGCTAGTTTCCACGAAAAACAAATTGATTTGAATGATAAATAAGGCCCAAGAAATGACGTTAATAGGATTTTCTCAAGGTGCGGCTGCAAGTGCCTGGCAAACCTGTAAAAAAATCTTATCTTAGCAAAGCTGAAGTTGCTGTGAGTTGTTCTGAATAAAATGAGATTATTGAGCTCATCGGAATACATTAGGTTCTTTGGCAATATCAAAACTTTTGGTTTTTTATTTCAGGGATAAATATTTTGGTAATAATTTGTAATAATTTGTAACTCGGAAACTGTCACTCTGAAGAAAAATTCCTAATGAGCTTGGTTATTCAGAATGAGTCAGGAAAGGTAAAACAAAATGTGCCTTATAATTCCCGTTCTGCTAATCTCTGTAGCAACCAACACAAAACATAAAACTTGATTTAACACTGATTAGCGTTGTTAAAAAAAAACACATATTATTGAAGATAACCTTTACCAACCCTTCGGCCACCTCTAGCACCAATTTTGATAATAGAAATCTTGGAATCTTGGAATAGATTCAACTGATTTGAATGTTGAAATGTCTTAGTGGTTTTGGTTATCTAACATGTTTTGAAGCGTGAACACTTTTCTGTATAAGCAGCTAAGTGCCTGAGAAGGAAGTCTTTTTCCGAGGGTTCAGTGGTTGAGAGTATATTATATTTTATATGCCGGAAGACACAATATCACACATAAGCTTACATACCCAATTAATCATTAGAGACGTGGTTCTAACTCACCTGAAATAAAAAAGAAAAATAAGTATTAATAAGTACAAATATACGAAAATATATATTGATGGTATTGATAAAGATAGAAAGTTCTCGGTTTTTTAAACATTACAAATAGTGTGGTTAAAACTAATGGCCTACCAATGAAATAACCACATATTCTTGAAGATAAAGTTTACAAAAGTTTTAACCACCTCTGTGGCCTTCACAGAGGTACAAAATTTGACAAAAACTTATTTAATTAGACAGTTAGTTTGCATATAAGAGTAAAAGCTGTTCCGAGCCCATCTGTCAAATAGTATTACTTATTCAAAATTATTTTTTGACAAATTTTGTACTTTGATAAAGGCCACAGACGTGGCCGAAATGTTAGTAAAGTTAATGTTCAAGGATATGGGGTCTTTTTTTAATAAGGCCAGTGAAGCACGATGGAATACAACTTTATATTTGTTAGCTTGAATGTCATATTGCGTATGTAGACCGCCATTACAAATGTATGTTCATCTTACTGCAACACATCTAAGAAACGTAGCTTAAAACTAAACACAAAAATATCAAACGCAAAATTGAGGAAGATAGAAGAGGTAAGGAGAGAGGGAACAGGTTTTAGCTGGTCGGGCCGTGGTGACATGTCGGGCGGATGCGGTTATGTCCATTGGACATGACAACTCATGTCCTTGTGATCAAGCTGATTTCCTAAACCCTCTCTAATAAAAAGACATCACTTGTACAGCGTTCTACGTACACTAATCATCCTAATACGGTCTCGATCTAATCCTCAGCTATTAGCATTGCAAAGTTGAAAAAATAGCTTCATAGAATAACAAAATTAACATCTGAATATACTCATATTTCGTTTCTCTAACCCTCAATTGCGCGAACTTGGTGGTCATGCATTATCACCATAGTCACAATGTCTTAACAAACACGTTGTGAACTCTGAAAATGCATTAAATCGGAGCTAGAGTATTGCCGTATCTTATCAATGTTTTTGAGATTTACCTACTGTCAGTTCAGTGGCGCTCTTGATATTCATATCCAGCAACTGTTTCGTCGTATCCACCCAGCGTGTAGGGGAACGGCCACGGCGCCGCCCACACTAGGTGTGATCCTGAACTACAAGTTTCTCCATATTATCGCTTCTGTGAATATTTCCGAAGATTGTAAGCATTCTCGTCGACACAATGGAGGATAGTCTTTTTGGATTACCGAGCTCACCCAGTATGGAAACATTAGTTAGATGGGCGGTATAAGGAACTCTCAGCATTCTCCTCCACGTTCACATTTCAAAAGCATCTATGTGAGCTCGATCTGCCTTTTTAACAGTCCAAGTTTCCGAAGCATGCAAAAATATGGAGAACACAAGAGACTTAACCAGCGACATTTTGGTAGCTTTAGTGATGTTGCCTGTTGAATGCGCCGGCAAATCTCATTTTCACAGCTATCCGAATTATCGATCAAACAACCGAGGTACACAAAACAGCGGCCTATTGACTTTATTTCTCGATGATTATCATGCTTTCTATCTACGATCATAACCTTGGTCTTGTTGTAGTTAATACCAAGACCATATGCTGCACTGTGTTGTTCTAAGATGTTTAATAGAGCTACTAGTTCTTCCTGAGAAGCGACAATAAGTGTTGTATCGTCAGCAAATCTGAAGTTGGATATTTTGCTTCCGCTAATAGTTATACCGCCATTCCAGTTGTCCAATACCTGTCTCATCACAAATTCAGAGTAAATGTTACATAACATCGGAGATAATATACGTCCCTGACGAACTCCTTTTCTGGTTGCTGTTTGACCAGACAGGTTACCATCGATTCTTACACGAGCCGAGCTAGACTCATAAAGTTGCTGTATGAGAAATACTAAGTGGTAAGGGATTCCCATAGAGATAAGGATTTCCCGCAGTTTAGGCTACTTTACGTTATCAAACGCCTTAGAATAGTCCACAAATCAGATAAAAACTGGAAAATAATGCTCTCTCCAATGGTGCATGCAGAAGCACATTAAAGCAGTCTCTACTCCCTACCCAACCCACTAAGCTGCGGCACTGGTCCTTCTTCTCTTCGGTTGCTGATGCAGCCGTAGGAAAGCTTTTTCAGCAGTGCAGGACGCATAAGATACACAAAGAATCGTGCCAGATGTGTGGAACCGAGAATGATTAATCAGTCTCCTTATGTACACTATCGTTCTGAAATACGGCACCATTGATAAGCATGCAATAAGGTCCTTGCACCCAAAAAAATATTGCTTTGAAGCATTTTTGATTTTTAAGTTGCTTATAATAATAGTAGCGTTTATTTGCCCAACAGAAATGAATCCCTTTACAGGGCAAAATACATTGGATAAACTACATGAAAACAAATAAAGTTGTACACAGAGTAATCTACAAAAATGGAGTAATTTACAACAAAAAAATATATATATATATACATATAATGGTTAACATAGTATAGTTCTAGCAATTTGCTTAACCTCATTATGCGAGCTGATAAAAGGGTCAACATGATTTGACATTCTATTGAAATTAGTGCACATTACAGCAATAGGCGATTTCAACAACATATTAGTCCTAGCAGTTTTGCAATAAAATATAGGGTTGCATCGCGAGTTATATTGGGGGACATTAAAGTAAATGCAACCTGAGAGATCAGAGCATATAAGACTTCTCATAAATACAAATTTGAACGAATGGGCAAGGCGCGCACTAGGATATTACGGGGATGAGATGTGAGGCATCGTAATCATTTTATAGTCAATATTTTCTGTTTAATCAAAAATTATACATACATATTTCAAAATTTGAAATATTAATTTTAGTCAGAAATAATAGATATGTTACGCCGGCCGCAGGACACTAGCGCCCCGCGGTTAGATTGTACCTAATCCCACCGGTCAAAAGCGCGCAAAATATTTTGGATGAGAGGCAGGTATGTGAACACAAACGCGCGAGGGGGCGCTGGTTCACGTAATATCATAGATTATCACAACTTTCTCTCATCATTAAATTCGCATTGAACTGTATTATGTAGTTTTTTTTAACTTGTGATATTTATTTAGAAATAATAAAAAAGTTAAGTGAAACCTATATTTCTTGAAATTTTGAAAATTTACTTAAATTCTCTCAGTTAGGCCAAACTTGCTTTATTCCTCAATGGATGGCGATTTCAAAATCACAAATTATTTGTGAGGGGTTAAAATATAAATTATTTTCTCCACGATAATCGGCTAATTAACATAATTTGTTAGGTAGTATCATAGAACATACAACACTACAGGTATGTAATGACCATTTTTAAAAGCGTGGGTTATAAATAATTGACAAAAACATTTTGTACAGGCATTATTACATGAACATAGAAAATTTTAACTTGTTTCGCAAGGAAATACAACTAGGTTATTGTCGTAATTATTAATTATTAAGAATAAAAGGTACGTTGTAATTAGGAACATCGAAGCTTAATTTTCTTCCGGCGCGCAAGTGACCGGTGCTGATTAAGGCACCCTTTTTGAAAACAGGTAAAAATCAAACCGTGCGCGCTTGTGACCGATCACCGTTCCGCCGAACCTGCGTAATTGTCGAATACAGGTAACTGGCAAAGTCTTACCTAATTCATGGATAAGGCACTCAACTTGCGGATTACATGAAATGAGTAATTTTTGTGAACCTTACTGCATATTCCACGAAATGAGTAAACTAGCTATATTACTATCTAATGGGTAACAAACGCCAGACTGTAAGTTTTTTGATCCAAACTCGATAATAGTAAAATACATATGTATCTCTAAACCTGTTGTCACTGCTGCAATGTCGAATTCCGTAAGACTTTTACTAAAAGTAACTGATATTATTCTACAAGGTCATTGAATAAGCAATAAGCGCCCGGACGTTTGCGCACTATTTATGGGACACCCTGTATAATGGGATCCAACTGCTGCTCTACTATAATCTCACAACTGCATAAATCTAATTATTACAAATTATTTTGCAGTATCTGCTAAAAATAACGGTAGGCGACGATTTTCGAACTTTTGAACGGTAAGGTACGTTAGACAACATCCGATAATGATAATGAAGTGTGCGCGACCGCATAAATGAAACAGCTTCCAATTTAGGTTTTTTTGACGGCATCTCAGGCTGATTTACATTCATTTACATCAGCACCGACCGTAAACATGTAAATTATGGAATGTAGAGCAAGTTCAAAGCCTTTGGCCCTACAGAATTTTTATCGTTTCGTAAAAGGATTCACGCATAAAATATTTTATGATGTAAACCATTATCTGATTGGAAATACATCAGTTGGCGTCTTCTCTTTCTTGGCTCTCCAAAAATTATTAGGGAACTGGGAGTGTCTATAAGCGAATTCTCAGTATTTTTTGTAATTTCACTTTTAATTGTTTCACTGCTAGTCCTGGGGTGCTTTCCGAAAACTATGAAGCTATTTCACTCTATTTTCCAGACTGTTTTGTTATGGCACACCCCTTCCTTGGCGATATTTACATTTCTTGTAACTTATGATGACAATTTTTTTATGGTCAGCCTCCCGCAAAGGCTGAAAGCCTATGGCGCTGTAGAACCGCTGCGAGAAGATAAGTGTCGGTGCACGTTAGGTTTGAAACGCTGTAGGTTGTAGCCATCGGAAAACAAATTCCCCGGCAGCTCATTTCACAGCGTTGAAGTTCTCCAAAAGAAGGAGTGCTGGAGAAGACTGGTTCGGGGAGTAGGGACCTCGACCTGGTAAGGATGAGCTCGCGGAGCCTCTCTAGTGTTCCTGGTTCGGACGGGCTTTGGTGCTATTATCTGGAAGATCTCTCTCGAACATCTTCCGTGATAGAATCTGTAAAACATAGATAAGTCAGCCACCCTCCTTCGATGTTCCAGGCTGTGGAGGTCCTTTGCGAGTTTAGGCGTACCGATCTAATTGCTCTCTTCTGGATAGTGTCCAGAAGCTTTAGAGAGTGCTTCGGAACTCATCCCCACACATGGGAGCAATACTCCAGCGATGGTCGGATCTGTGCTTTATAGAGCAGTAGTAGTTGCTTTCGTGTATACAGCTTCCTACAGCGGAACAAAACTCCAAGCTTCTGGGATGCCGTTTTAGCAATACCAACGACGTGATCGTGCCAGGACATGGTTATTGTCGATGTTGATTCCCAAAAGCTTGACGGAAGGTGACTCGACTATGATTATAGAAGAACAATTCAACCTCGAAAAAAGTACCTGACGTTTAAATTTGATTAAAAAGAAGTCAATAACACAAAGAAACGTCCATAATATCCAAAATTACACCGCAAAAAATTCCAAGACAATACGTTTATTATAAAAACGAAATATACCTGGCAGTAAATTTTGTGGCACAAATCTCTCAAAAAGTTAATATCCTTTGACAGCCAGAACATCCAGAACCGCTCTAACATCACAGAAGAAAACCAAACGTGATTGATTATTAGATTTTTAACTCGATTTTTAATAGATATTAACATTATAAAATGTACAATAAATACCATTCATTATTACTTGTTTAATACAGATTCGCCATTTTTGTTGAGTTATTATGTACCTGAACTAGTAAGATTTATAACTGCTGATGAGCTTTCGGGGTGATTACTGTACTTTCTGGTTTCTTTTAATCGCCCCACATTAATTCAATCGGATTAAAATTATAAAAATAGGATGGAAGACTTAAAACTTCACACCCACTACTGCGCGATGTACTTTTTATCAAAGTTGTAATTTTTTACTAATTCCAATATCTGACTATTCGTTTTAATTGTTGGTGAAATTGTGATATATTTTTCTATATAAGAAATTCAATAATCCCAGCTTTTCTAAGTGAAGTGTTAGTTATTTTTTTCCAATAATGTCGAATGTGACAGAGAATTATTCATAACAATTACTGCATCTGTTCTTATAACCATTTTTCAAATAAAGCTCCAAACATAATTAATTGCTATAGCTGATATCAGAAGTTAATCCAACCGTTTAATATAAAAATTATTTCAGCACTACCCTGGACAAAAAACGGTCCGCAATAAAGGTTGTTTAATGTGTAACCACGTATAACTATGGTTTTGGGAGATTAATTTTTTGAGAGATTAGTGCCATAAAATTTACAAACGGGTATATCTCGAACGTTGTTACTATACATTGTCATTGTACCATACATACCGTACTAAATAGGAGAGAAACTACGCTAATAACCGGCCTCCTAACCAGACACTGCGGCCTAAGAAAACATCTACACACATTAGGGATCTTCAAAGAAAACCCAATATGCAGACTATGTGACGAGGACTACGAAACAGCCTCTCACATAATCTTTGAATGTGAGGCCCTAGGCTGGTGGAGATTCAGACTGATAGAGCCAAACAACCCCAAATCACTCCCCAATCGAGAAATCGTGAAGAGACTCTTGGATCTTATCAAGGTCACAAAACTCTTCACGGATTAACAAGCGCACAGGACAATACAATAAGCCAATGGCTGCAGTGTTGGGGCTACCTAACCCGGCCTGTACGTTTGACCCCCCTAACCTAACCTAACCTAACCATACGCATAGGCAACAACTGGTTGCAATAAATGAAAATGCGATCCATGCAAAAATGCCAGTGATATCCAATAGTCGGGGAGGTAGTGTAAAATTTTCATGGTGATTATACTGAGAATTTACAATTCCTTGTCAATTAGTTTTTCGTATAAAAATGAGGAAAATTTATTTTTCGGCGTATTTTACCGAAGTTTAAAATTTGTAGATAGATGACGAAATGTTCATCAAGAAAAATTATGTTAGCTGCTAAATTTACATGACTTATGCGCGCATGATCATGTAGAGTAAAGGATGTACCAACGATGTGTAGGTGGACTACTACTTCCCTATTTAAGATAGGAAAAAATGTCTCAAATAAAAAATATAGAGGGCAATAAAATCCATGTTACAAAAATATTTACCATTGTGCAATGAATGTGTGACTTATCAAAGTTACATTTTTTTAAATAGAATTCCCTATTTTTGCATATTTGGATTCCTTGGTCGATTACAGCGTGACTTTATGTATCACACATGATGCTTAAAACGAACCGTTTAGCGTAAATCACTATTTTTGATATAAGTAGATGTTAGAAAAAAATTGAATATCGCAGCGTGTATAAAAGTTAGAAGGCTGTAACTTTGCGGTGTGACTAAGCTCGAAATGTGTCACCTTACGTCGTACTGTCAAATTTGAACCATTTTTGCACTTGGTGAAATCGGTAGATCAATAAATCAAGAAAACTTCATTCACAGGAACTTGATTTCTTTTTGATATTGATTTGATAGCCTTTCTAATGATGTAGGATTGTCGATATCAATCTCTTTTGAGTTTAGATTTTGTTTTAAAATTTCATCTAAAAATTTTCAATTTCAGCAAAATACTCCGAATTTTGTAACTGACGCAGGCTCTCAAAATCTCAGGTCACGGATGTGGACTAGCTAAGTAAGACATTTTTTCTCATCAACATCAAGAAAGCCTACGCTGAATATTCCAGCCTGAGTATAATGGTCAGTGAAATTAGACGCAACATCCCGGACCACAGGGTTATGGTCAAGGTCACTTGAACACTTGCAGATCCACCAGCCGTCAGTATTTTGGAAGTCGCCGAAGTGAAATAGCTTCTGAAGATGCCATCCACTCGTGGTGGCGAAACGTCAAGCTTTAACGCTAAACGACGCCGGCCTAAAAACCCAAGGACCACAAATTCACAGGAACCTTCAAATTGCTTGTCACTTTATTAGGTCATATTTTTTAAAAGATTTGTGCTTGATTTAACAAAGAGAGCAAATGAAAGAACAGAGACAGAAACGGTCGTTGCTGAAATTTGACACAAACTGTCATAAGTGCCCAACCAAAAAAGGTAATTTTTCAGATAAATTATGTCAGTACGTATTGCTTCATTGATGCCAACTGTAGTGAATTTCATTATCAACCAGGTTTAACTAAGCCGACGATTGTACAACGGATGTCGACTTTAAGCCTGAGCTTAACTAAGCTTAGGTTTAACAAAGCTTGTGTTAAACCCCCATTTGTACATCCGGCCCTTAATGACTCATAATATGCAAACGGAGCCACACCCAAACACTGCCAAATTCTGAGATACCCCCGTCTTGCTTAGAATGGCAGCATGAATGGTTCCTTATTATAGCAATTCGGATAAAAAGTAATCTTAGTGAGCCCACTAGACGCGGAGCGAGTTAATACCCATTTCTACGGAATAAAAGTCTCCACAGAAATGCTGGATCTCATAATTTGTCGGAATATATTATTTCTGTATCAGCGCTCGTATAAAGAAAAGTATACAACAAAAGACATCAGACTACGTTTCAACGTAAATCGCTTTTTCTCGACAGCATTTCAAAGGGGCTTTGTCAGAAGATTAATCTTGAGGATCGAGTGGAAAATAGGAAAATCTTGGAAGTACTTATTGCATTTTGCTTCCAGGCTCCAGACGCTTTCCTGTTCCTGACAACGACAGCATATTAAATTCATACACATTTTTTTCTACCAGCACACCCTCAGAACAGTAAGTGTTATTTTGTATTTCGAATTTCAGTAAAATTTACCTAAAAAATCATAATTTGGTAGAAAAACTTCCCAAAAGCCTTATATTTATACAAATAAATAAATATGCTTCTGTTCATCGTTTACAATATCCAGTGGAATAGCTTGTGGGATATAGTATATTGTAAAACGAGAGGTAATGACGGTGATAACTCACGTAGTTGAAGCTTTCAAATCAACAAGTGAGTTATTACAATTACCATATTATATCTACGACCGTAGCAATAAATATTAAAATTTAAATACATAATTATTACAAACTATTGACAACCATACTTTTGTCACTAAAATAGACACACCATTCGTATTAGCGTTTGACATTTCATAGCCAATTGTTTATATTTTCATCCTTACATCCACAATTTAATTCATTTTAAATTCGTATTAGAAGGTGGGGGAAAAAGTTGGCGCCGGCGGGATTCGAACCCATGACCTCCAGATTGGTACTCCGGTGCTCTCGCCAGTTGAGCTACGGTTGTTATGTCAACTCAATGTGAATAGTTTAGACATGGCGGACAGGTGAGGTGAAGTGAGAAGTTTTTATAAATAGATTTTCTCTAGCAGTGCTTTTCGCAATGTTTGCAAATGGTTCTTGTCCTATGAACACAGATTCGGTTCCTCCTTTGGCGAGTGTGTCAGCCAATACATTGCCTTCCACTCCGCTATGAACTGGTACTCAAACCAAGTTAATTCGTTCGTGGTTCTCATTATGTACATAGTTTTTGCTTAGACAATGAAATATCTAAAAATATAATATCAACTCCCTTCTGAAGATATTTGAATTAAACCCCAGCTTAGTATCATTATTCAGCTTGATGAAATCTTACAGTCGTTCTTGGGACACAAGCTTTATTCAAATACATTCAACGATAGGTGAGGGACAACGCCATGGACCTATGAGTTGAAACGGCTTCATGCGAAAAAGTCGGTATTTTGCACAATGGCTTTCAATCTTCATTTACACCAATTAGAATTCAAATAGTGTATTTACATACGTAGAGCACTAGGAAAGTTTCTGGAGACAGTAAGGAAAAGCAAGATCCACTTCAGTGAATAGTTTTATTCTTTTCAAAAATAGTCCCCTATATCTACATACAAATATCTTTGCATTCACTCAAAACAAATTTTTAACACAAAGTATATCCATTTTGAGCATCCTAAGCAACTGCGATCGCCACGGCTTTATACCAACCCTGCTTAATTGAAACTGTCGCTGCTGAAATCCCTAGAACTTTTTAGAGACTCAATATTTTACCCACTAATCGATCGTTTCTAAATTTATCTCTTTTCGGTATAAATTCATTACTTATTAGTGCTTAACAAAAAAATGGAGGCAAGTTGATTGACTCAGAACTTCCCACATAATTATAATGGTGATACCAAGCGAAACGATTTGGAACCCCAAAACCATCTAAAAACGAAGTTTGAGCTGTTTTTATATTTTTATCTTTTTATTATTGCTGCGCCGCCACTGACACGATTTCTAAAAGACCAAAAACATTTTCCATTCTTGCCACGGTAATAATAATGTGTTCAGTTTAGTTTTACAACTCCCATCCCCGAACCACCCCAATTTCAACCCCACCCGAAAAAAGTAGAAAATGATCAGGAATAACCCCTGAAACGTCTAAAAACGAAGTTTGAGGAATTTTAGGAACACTACTACGACCCCACAGCATATCGCTACCCCAATTTCATCATAACCCATGCAACGGTTGCTGAGATTTCATAGTCACAATGTCTTAACAGACATTGTGAACTCATAAAATGCATTAAGTCGGAGCCATAGTATATTGCCGACACGAATATTATCATTATCATAATAAGGGTTGTATCGTCAGCAAATCTTAAGTTAGATATTTTGCTTCCGCCAATAGTTATACCGTCATTCCAGTTGTCCAATACCTGTCTCATCACAAATTCAGAGTAAATGTTAAATAACATCGGAGATAATACGCATCCCTCACGAACTCCTTTTCTGGTTGCTGTTTGACCAGGCAGGTTACCATCAATTCTTACACGAGCTGAGCTAGACTCATAGAGTTGCTGTATGAAAAATACTAATACTAAAATTTAAGCACCACCACTGGCACATTACATAATTATAATGTCACGGATCACCAGCAACTTCTATATAATTACCTATACAGCTCTGGATCGCCAAAATGAATTATAATCCAATAGCCTACGCTGATAAGATTTGCATTTTAAATAGTCATCAATCTGTCAAGCACATTAACACTTGATTACAAATACGCGCTCACTGCTTGCAGACAGCCGTTACTGATTTAGATGTAAATTGGCCCGCAAATCTGTCGAGAAGCCCAAATTGAAATCCGTTTCCCTTATGCGTTCGAGCCCATTCCGTTATCAGTCGTCAACTCGCGCATACGTAATGCATTCACATCCAGCCAGCTTTGAGATCGCGCATCTGGCACGGTTTCTGTTTTCTCTACTGTTTACGGTATTCCCTTTTTAGTCACGGTGAAGCGTATTTTATTTTCTTAGCTGCATGTGTTTTGGTCATCTATGAAACAATGGTATTAAGCTGAGTGAGTAGTTACATCTTTGGAATTTGTTCCATTAAACATTATTAATAGCCTCGACGTATAACATCAGAAACATATTACGTATGTTGCAAAAGTTTTGAGAAGTTTTTCAAAAAACTAAAAAAGTATCTCACAATAATAGCAACATATAGATATTGAGAAGCAATACTTTAAAAAAGTATTGGTTCGCCATCTATCTACCAAAGCCGGTACCTGAGCGATTAATCTGAGGAACCGAGTACTGTTTCTGTGACCCGTTTAAAAGCATCAGGTATAGGAAGCTGCGGATACGACAACAAACAGACTCTTTTTCTGAGACCTAAATCACACACTGACGCGCTTTAATAAAAGCGAAACAACGTCGTCTGTGATTGGCTTCGGATGAATGAATGAAATCGCTACTCTTTAATTGAGTTAAGTTGCTTTTTAGCATAAACCGAATGTCGGGAGTGTTAAATGGGTGTTCCACAAAAAAGAGTCTGTTGTCGTATCGGCAGATTCCTATACCTGATGCTTTTAAACGGGTCACATAAACAGTACTCGGTTCCTCAGATTAAACGCTCAGATACCGGCTTTGGTAGATAGATGGCGAACCAATACTTTTTTAAAGTACTGCTTCCCAATATCTATATGTTGCTACTACTAGTACAAGTTTTGCCAGCTAGGCACTAACAGGCAATTTCATTTATTCGACTGAGACCTAAATCACACTGACGAGCTTTAATAAAAGCGAAACGACGTCGTCTGAGATTGGTTTCGGGTGAACGAATGAAATTGCTACTCTTTAATATCTCACAATAATAATATATTTGAACTGTAAGAAGAACTACAAAAAATAACAATATTTCTTAATATAAAAATGATCTTCCACGGCCCGCAATTTCCTCTTAATGTTCCACATTAGGTCTTGAACAGATTCTAATCAATTTCTCTGATCTCTAGCATTATTCTTCTTCTTAACTGCTGCTTGTTTTGAGCCTCCCAGCCATTGTTATAAACGTTGGCACACAGTTGAGCCCAAAAAGTTGCGATAGGTCTTGCTTGAGGAAGATTGGGACGGTTGTGGTTTCGTGGTACAAAAGGCATTCCGTGTTGCTCTAACCAGTTTCTCGTACGCAAACCATAATGACTTGGAGCCAGATCTGGCCAAAATATTATATTGTCATTAGCATGGTGGGTATTAATGAAATTGAGTAGTTTAGGCAAACAACTTTGAGTATAGACTTCTGCGGTAACCGCTTCGGCCCTAACTCGTCCAACGTACGGCTGTGAAATACCGTTGTCTGATGTAGCGACGTAAATTGCGACAGCACTGAGGAATTCTTTCTAACTGTTTCGGGGAGGAAATTTAAGTTATTTCTCTTCATTTCTCTACAAATTGTGCTAGCATTGACGTGAAAGATGCGTCCAGTTTTCGTGTTGAACTTCCAACTCGATGTTCACTTCTGTTGACCATTCTTTGAACTGTAGCAGCATTCAACGCTCTTGGACATCCACTTTTTGGTAAATTTATACAAGCAATATCTTCTTCGCATTCACGGATCGCTCGATTAATTGTGGCAACCGAAATATCTTAATCTTGATATAGGCGAACTATTTCTTTTTTTTCAAGTCGTCCAACTAGACTGTAAATACTTTTCCGAATATCTTGTTGTTGTACGACATTTTGACAACTCATATCATAACCAAAATGGTTTTATTGTTACGTTTAGATGTTGACTGGTTATCATGGTACCGATTTCTGAATTGTTTCCGATGGTGAAACTACCTCCCGAGTTTTGAAAAAAATTCTCAAAACTTTTGCAACATACGTTACCAATGTTCCTACTTCTGATGTAGTTCTAGGAGTAGTTTTAAATGTTTCAATTTTTTAGACTGTTCGAATTTTCTAAAAGTAGCTGACGATTGTCATTTTCAACGTGATAAAATTGAGAGCCTTGACTGCTAAAAAGTAAACCAATTAACACCAACAGTAAGTACAAATGTATGATCCTGGTAGAAAATATATTCAGGTAAATAACCACCTATTTGACAGGAGACCACAAATTACCTGCGCTGACAAATTTCAATGTACACTAAAATGGAATAACTGATAGAGTAAATAGTAAATATTCTCGAGATATGTAAATAAATCTTTTGAAGCATTTCAAATGCTGAGCTGATAATTTTGGTTCTTGAAAACGGTTACAGAAACCAAAAATACAGTCCACTAACATAATCAATTTCCTCAAACACGACTAAGCGTTTCGCTATGTTAGCATATCAGGAAAAAATCCAGAATCAGAAAAAAATAGGTGTCAGATTTGAAAAATTTTCTTTGGCCATCTAGGCTCTCTAGTTATTCAAAACGGCCCCAAACACTAATAAATTGTGACAGACTACATTCTAAGGTGATGGTATAAAAAAGCACATCAAATGGCTGATACATCCAATTAAAATTTTTAGTAAGCTGATAAAGATCCTACTTTAAAATTGATTTATTTTTCATGAAATGAATGCAAGTTCTATTTATAGTTGTCTTAAAATTAAGTTGAATACCCGAGACTATTTTTAAACAGTTCTGTAGGACGCCCCTATGAAATTTATACGTTCTGAGTAATTAGAACAATTTTTATATTGTTACTGGAGATGGGTTTTCCCCTCATCAAACCTATATACTAATATAATTAAATAATCATTATTTAAATATACAATGCATTAAATCCTGTCATGACGGTCCAATTTCTGGGTGTAATAAATAAGCTACCGAACAAGATATAATTAAATGCTAGCAGACACATGGTAGAGATCGGTGATACAACAAAACTAGCACTTTTTGCGGAATATTTAAAATTTTGTACAACCTCTATGTGTTTATAAACTGTCCTATTTAATCTAGTTTTTTTAATCCAAATAAGGTTTTCGTAACTCTTGTTACATAACAAACTTGTAGGATATATACATTTTAACTAGTTAATTGGGATCAGGCAAAATACACAATTTTTGTTGACTATTTATTCCAGCCTCCATCATCACGGCAAAAATAAAGTAAATAAGAACCTGAAGCAACATCAAGCTCTATCATAAGTCCGGTAAAGCCAACCAATTCGAATAGGTTAGAAAAAGCAACGGCCATGCTCTAACAGGCATGTGTGTGCCCACGATTCAGTTGTTATTATTTACTGTATTCACAAACACGATGTTATTTTTTACAGAAATCTACGGGATTTAAATTCTATGGAACACTGATAAAACCCAAAATTGATTCAAAACTATAACAATTAACCCGAAACGATCAACCAAAAGAAAGTAGCTATTTATATTATGCATCTACATGAGTGCTGTTATTTTTAGGATTATTTACCTGCTATCTGTACAAAGGGTATGCTGGTTTATCAGCGATTCAGCGGTCAGTGTGCCGGCTGCCGCATTGGGATTGTGGGCACAAACAAAAACCTTATTTACTTCTTCTAACCTATTCGAATTCGTTGGGTAAAGCTTAAACTTTCTATAACTAATAAAGTACTACACACAAGAAAAACAACGAGAATGTTCAAATTTCGCTGTACTTCTTCTTTCAGTTATATAGAGTTATATAGATGTGGAGAAAATTATTGATCCGAGCCAATGTCATTGAAAGCAAATTGAAATTATCTCTTGGTAAGTTTTTCAATGTCTAAGTCGTAGTTCAATATACTGCTTACGTTGTAATCCTATGAATGCAGTATCATAAAGAGATAATGCCATGCACATTATGAAAACAGTTACAATCTTGATTTGCAATCAATTATTTATAGAACTGTGATGTAGTTCTTTGGTTGTCTGCTCCCATTACAGAAATATTCATCATAAAACGCATATTTATCTCATCATCATAGAAAATAGTTCAAGCTGTATTACGGGGTATACCTAAGACAATTATTTATATAAAATATGAACATATACTGTAAAGAGTGACGGATTCTTGGTGTCAAAATGATACGTTTCAACAGAACATAACCATACATCATGGTTCTTATATGCCTAAAGCAACTTGGATGATTTTATTGAAATTTAGAAGTTGTATAATAGAATAAAAACGTTTAGGTTACTTTACTGATTTTGCATGTCGTTCGAAAGGTGTTGAATTACTACCAGTCGCTAAAAGCTATTAGAAAATTTGCACATCTGTCACAGGTAAACATTTAAAGAATAAATAAATACCATAAATGCCGTTGATGCATGCTGCGATTCTTGAATCGACTCAAGGTTTCATGAAACTTGCATCACTGCATGAATTCCTACTCTCACATCAAAACCACCTGCGATGCCGGAATCGACTTTATATTTTATTCGTTTCATGCAACATAAGAATAGTAGGGTAGAGTTATTTCTTTAAATCGTCGCAATACTATATACGTTGAAACACCTGAAACCTGCATCAGCGACGGACTGGGCATCATGGCTCACCGACCAAAATAGGATTCCAGACTCTGCATCGCTGCAAGCAGCAATTGATGCCAAATACGTGATTCAGTACTATACACGCTGCTACTTGTATCATGAAACGTAGAAGTCGATGCCTGCATCGCAGCATACATGAACGTCTGTAGGCCGCTTAACGCAGGGCAAACTGTTGACTAGGTTCTGATTTGCTACCGACTCTATACTGATATCCACCAAAAACTTCAAATGCGTGGCATGAGAGACTTCTGGTCAAGCTTGCTGCTCATGGACTACCACCTGGCCTGCGCCAGTGGCTGAATAGCTTTTTGAACAACAGATCTCTGTTGTAGTCGAAGGCTGTTCGTCAGACGTATGTTCAATAAAAGCCCGTGTTCCTCAGGGTTCTGTCCTATCCCCTACACTGTTTCTGCAGTACATCAACGAGCTGCTGGGAATAACATCCAATTCAATTTATAGCCTCGCAGATGACAGTACATTAATATCGTGCATGGAACCAAGCAAACCACTATGATCCCAGGCCAGGAGACGGTACGTCGGCGACAGCAACATGCCTCACAGATCAACGTAGATATATATTGTCGATTGGGGATTAGTAAATAAAGTACAGTTGAACATACAGAAAACTCAGGCAACAACACTGACAAAGAAGTCTCACGTTGTCCTACCAACTGTGGAGATAAAGATTCACCCAATAGTCAAGTCACCTTCAGTCAAGCTTTTGGGAATCAACATCAAAAATAACATGTCCTGGCACGACCACGTCGTCAGTATTTCTAAAACGGCATCCCAGAAGCTTGGTTTTGTTCCGCTGTAGGAAGCTGTATACACCAGAGCAACTACTGCTGCTCTACAAGGCACAGATCCGACCATCGTTGGAGTATTGCTCCCATGTGGATGCGTTCAGAAGCTCTCTCTAACACTTCTGGACACTATCGAGAAAAGAGCAATTAGACTAATCGATATGCCTAACATCACAAAGGACCTACATAGCCTGGAACATCGAAGAAGGGTGGCTGACTTGTCCGTGTTTCAGAGATTCTATCACAGAACATGTTCAAGTGAGCTCTCCTAGATAATAACACCAAAGGCTGTCCGAGCGGGAAAAACTAGAGAGGCTCTGCGAGCTCATTCTTACTAGGTCAAGGTCCCTGCTCCCCGAACCAGCCTCCTCCAGCATTCCTTCTTTTGGAGAACTCCAACGCTGTGGAATTAACTGCCGGGAAATTTGTTTCCCGATAGTTACAACTTACAGCGTTTCAAATCTAACGTGCATCTTTCAGACTTTGCTGGAGGCTGACCATAAAAAAAAGTCTGATAATGTTATAAACTTTACTGAAAAGGAATGGCAGAGAACACTCATTCACTCAAAAATATAAGACACCAAGGAAATATAGACGACATAGCATTTGATGCCACTAAAAAAATATAAATATAGACGGAAAAAATATATTCAATCTAATAGTAAAAAAAATTAAGAATAATTATTCACTTATTATGTAGTATAAACTATTAGCTATCCGTCCTTTATTAAATATAACCTCAAAGCCATAGTTCAAGACAAATACGCAACTATATTATTTACGTTTAACACTGACAATTTGAAATCCGTGACTTTAGAGGGGGTTATCTATGTCCGTGACAATAATGTCAAAATAGTCTCAACGTCACATCCAAATTTTAAGCAATTTTAAGTTTAAAACGATGATATTAATCACATTTAAAGTAGTATGTATGATGCTGCAAGCTGAGATAGATCCATTGGAGGTCATGAAGTGGAATAGCAAAACTGGCAAAACATAGCAGTTTGAAAAGGGGCAGCAGAGGAGATAGGTTAGCTAAATTTTAATGTATATATTTCTGAAATGTCAATGCCAATACCTCATACAAGGCGTAGCTTTCGAGGTGGCAGTATATGTATTGTCTCACCATAGTACAAACACGAGATGATAAATGATGATGTGCGTTTGTTGAAAGCTATAGCGTACTTGCAGTGGTCGTAATTCTGGATTATGGATGTGTTTAAATGAATGAAAAACGTATTCAAAGGCTGTCTATAACAAAGCTTCCACTCTTGATGCTGTTCAAATGAAAAAATTTGTAATTATAATTTAGGGATTTTTCAAATTTTTCCACGTGACTGAAAACAGATGCTGACGTCACAAGACAGTACAATAATTGACATTATTAAACCCATCTCTAACTATAGTAGTACTAGTAGTAGTAGCGATAGGGAGGCGAAGCCAGGCAAGCAGGCCACCTTTGGCCCTTTTTGCCAACCCCTCTAACTGTAAATGACAACCCTAAAAAGCACAAAACAACAATTTCTTCTGTAACACAGAAACATAAGGTAAGTTTTGTTTACGCCAAGCTTGTGTCAATCTTCCATTTTGATTTGTGATTTGGACTTGTTGCTTGTTGACGCCAAAATCGTCAAGTGTCGTAACCAAAATTATCGACCAAAAAATGTTTATGATACCTCAAATCGCATCACTATGTCTTGTGACATCAGAGGTCGTTTTCGCGCCGTTTTCACTAGTTCAAATTTATATTTGGAAGCTACTTAAGAAATCAAAAACTTCTATTTTATGATGCTTAATACGTTATAATGAATGCTTTAAAGCAATTTTTTTTGGTGCAAGGGCCCTATTACTGAAAATTAATTCTTGATTTTTTGCCAAAATGCCTTCGGTCTACTCTGACGTATAGTGATTCCTGACCACCGTACATTAACAAAAATCCAACGTTGAGCATCGCGGCTGTCGTCATTGGAAGAATTTTGAATATTTTTTCTACACCCTGCCTCGTATTGTTTGTGACCCCAGCCCACATGTTGGTTTGCTGCTCCATGCCATACGTTGTCGGCGCCCGTAATAAAATGACGTGTATAATTCACACGGATCGAGCGCAATAGTCGCTTAATTTCCCCCTTGACGGTCGCTGGCGGGAGGCCGCCGGGGGGTAGGGGCGCGGACGTAAATCAAGGGGCGACCCGTGCAGATACCGCTCCCTAATGGACTTCCGTTGATGCATCGACGGACAGTTGTTGATACCACCGCGGGTGCATCCGGAGATTGAGCATAAACGACCGATATACACAGCGCGATTTGTCGTAAACATGTAACGTGGTTTTGTTTGCTGGTCACAAAACGAGCCAATTCTGAACTACCCAAATAATACACAGTAACCACTCACCAACCCTATTTTTTCAAACCCGATTTTAGTAAAAATCACAGACCACTTCCTAACTTTGAGGCACTAGCACTGTAAAATGGAAACTATTGATCGCGTAAGAAGAATATAACCCTACAAGAGCGCGAAGTCCGGAGAGAACATTACAAAACGTGCAGGAAGACTTTACGCCAGGCTATTAAAGCCTCCAAGAGAAGTTGCTGGTTAAACTTGCTCCGGGACATCAATAACGATGTGTGGGGCAACGGGTATCGAATAGCGATAACAAGGTTGAAATTAGTCTCTCCAAACCTAACGATTCCCATCGAAAAACGGCTTGAATTCGTTAGTGATCTTTTTCCAGACATGCCTCCCGTTGAATGGGACGATCACACAACTGTTGAGGTACAGCCCTTTACCATCCGTGAGCTCCTAGCAGCCGTAGTTAAGCTCAAATCAAACAAAGCCCCAGGTCCAGACAACATACCTTCTGAGATCGTGAAACTGGCTACTTTCCATTTCCCAGAGGCAATATTGAAGGTAATGAACCAGGCACTGTATACCGGAGAGTTCCCAGAGATTTGGAAACGGGCAGATCTCATATTGCTCCCGAAGAGAAACCATCCTGCCATGAATGCAGCAGACTTTCGGCCAATATCTTTGCTGGACGCAGCCGGGAAGCTGCTTGAATATATGGTGCTGGAGAGACTCCTGGAAGATGTCGATAGCACAATTTCAGTTCGGCAGTTTGGCTTTAGGCGAGGCAGGTCGACACTAGATGCCATAAGTCATATCTGTAGTCTGGCAAAGGATGCAGCTGTGGTGGTTAACCGGAAGCTGCAACTTTGTGCACTCATTACCATCGACATACGGAATGCCTTTAACACAGCACCACGGCAGGATATCATAGCCTCTCTGGTAGACAGTGGCGTGAGGAAAGACATTCTCCGACTAATTGTAAACTATCTGAGTAGCCGGAAAATTCTGCTACGGGATTCAGATGACAGGACAGTTGAGGTCGATGTTTACAGTGGCGTCCCTCAGGGTTCTGTCTTGGGTCCTACCGTGTGGAACCTGCTGTATGATGGGGTGCTTCGGTTGACCTTGCCGGAGGGGATTACCACCGTCGCATATGCAGATGACTTAGCCATTGTGGTCGTGGCAAGGACAGAGGAAGAGCTTATAAACAAAGCAAACTGTGCGATAGGAGAAATAGTTAGCTGGCTGGCAGAAAAGCAACTCACTATTGCTCCAGAGAAGACAGAGGCGGTGATGTTAACCCCGAGAAGAAAAATGTCACCCATAAGTTTTGATGTACGGGGCACTACAGTAACACCAAAAAGATCGCTGAAGTACCTAGGGGTTTGGCTAGACACTAAACTATCCTTTGCAGACCACATAACCGTAAAAGTGGAGAAGACCAATAAAATGGTTATGTCTTTGGCCAGATTGATGCCGAATTGCGACGGTCCTCGGGCCAGCAAGAGAAAGGTGCTGTGTAGTGCGGCACTTTCAGGCCTCTTGTATGCAGCACCCATATGGCAATCCGTGCTAAAAAATGGTAAATTGACTCGGCGGCTGGAATCGGCTGGAAGGAAAATTGCACTTCGAGTGTGTAGCGCACATCGCACCGTATCAAATGCAGCGGTTGCAGTCATTGCAGACTTCCCAAGGATTGAGCTCCAAATACTAGAACGATGCGACAGATGGAGTGGGATGTCAAAGGCCCAGGCACGGGAGCAACTATTGCAGCGCTGGCAAAATGCCTGGGACACTGCTGAAACGGGCCGGTGGACATGGCGTCTGATTAAAGACGTAAAGCAGTGGGTGAATAGGCAGTGGGGAGAGGTGGACTTTTTCTTGACCCAGCTTCTCTCCGGACACGGATGTTTCGAAGCATATTTCCAACGCTTCCAGATAGCAGTGGAGGACTCGTGCCTGTACTGTGGTGAACGAGACGATGCTTTCCACACTTTCTTTCAATGTGGAGCATGGCGCCATGAACGGGAGCTCTGTGGGAATGCACTACAGGCTACAATGACACCGGACAATGTCGTAGAATTAATGTTGACGTCTAGGGATAACTGGTATGCAATAGCAGCATTTACGCGCAAGGTCCTAGAAACAAAAAGAGTGCAGAGAAGCCGATTACTTGGAAACCACTCAACCAACGAGTGATTGCTAAATATAGATAACCCCCAACCTGAAGTAATGTCCGCACGATAGTCCCGGGAAGGGGGTGTTTTAAAGACAACGAAAAAAAAAAAAAATTGATCGCGTAAGAAAAAAGTGGAAATAATTTACCTGAGTAAATTTATACGGCGCTCTCACTGTGGAACCGGAAACAGTATTGACAAAACCGGATTTTTCCCGGACTAGTTTATTCATGCTAATTCCGAATTTATATTTAGTTTTTCTCTAGCACCTGAAGTTTTGGCTATCTTTTGCATACTGGCAGACGGACGGACAGACGGACGGATGGACGGACGAACGGACAGCCAGAGGCTCTGCTCTCTTCAATGAGAGCTAAAATGTAAAGACCAAAATTGTGAAGTCTACATAATATAATTTGAACTTTTTTTTCGATAGCACGACGCTATTTGTTGAAGAGCATCACGAAACAGTTTTCACCCCCTCCCCCTTCCTCCCACCCTCGAGCTGAACCCCTAGAGGTCGCAAATTGAACCTTATTTTAATAAAATAACGCCAAGGTAGTATCATTTCCCCTAAAATTAAGCACAAATAAGATATTTTCGGTAACAGCACATATCGGTAGTAGGTAGCGGTGTGTTGCTTAAAGCCGTATTTTTCTTTTAAACCAAATGCGTGAGTGTAGGCAGCTGCAGATGATGAAGAAATGAGAAAATATTATTAATATTACAACACAATATACTCACATAGCTGATAGCTATAAACTCGAACATTATATAAGTATAAGTAATAAACGGTTAATAATTGAGAATGCGGCAAATAAACGCAAAGGTGGACTCTTTTAACTTTATTCCAAGCTTTCGGAAACTTATGATTCCATTGGTAGTAAAGTGCTATGTTTGGCCCATATTACTTTACGGAGCAGAAACGTGGTCTCTTAAAGTACGAACAATGAACCGCATAGAAGCATTTGAAATAAGGACACTCCGGAAACTCCTCCGCATTCCCTGGACTGCACATAAAACCAACGAAGAAGTACTGAGAATCGCTGGCGTAAACAGAGAACTTCTTCATATTGTCAAACATCGGAAAATATCTTACCTTGGTCATATCCTTAGAGGTGCCACACACTCGATACCCAAATTGATACTGCAAGGTAAGACAGAAGGCCGACGAGGTCCGGGGAGGAAACAGCACTCTTGGCTCCGAAATATAAGAGATTGGTGCGGAATAAGAGATGCCGCCATAATATTCAGACAGGCAGAAAATGGCACCCTAGATATGATTTGAGACTAATACGAGGGATCGCCGACGTGCGGAATTGCACAGGGCACACGAAGAAGAATGATTCCATCTTCAGGGCTACAATAGAATTTTGAGCATGAGTTACAATCTCAAAAAGGGATGTTAAATACTTACAAAAGTTAGTGAGATTGATGCGAAATGATGTTGGATGGGAGAGTCATTTCGCATCAATCTCACTAACTTTTGTAAGTATTTAGCATCCCTTTTTGAGCTTGTAACTCATGCTCAAAATTATATTGTAGCCCTGAAGATGGAATCATAAGTTTCCGAAAGCTTGGAATAAAGTTAAAAGAGTCCACCTTTGGGTTTATTTGCCGCATTCCCAATTATTAACCGTTTATTACCTAACTGGTTTTTGTTTCGGCAATGACTAGCCCCCTTCTAAGTATAAGTAGGTATATAAGTAACATTGAGCACTAAACTATGGGGCGTTTTCTTGTATCCAACTATCGTACTCGTTCTTAAAGTTGTTGACTGAAGATATGCGTTCACTATCTCCAAGGTGAGTTCATTCCATGAGTCGAATATCCTGTTTGATAAGAAGAACTGGCGGGGAGTGGTTTTGAACTTCTTTTTCTTCAGCTTAAGGTTGTGGCCACGTATAGATGATTGTTATTCAGGGAGAAAATGGAAGAAAGGTCAGTTCCAAAAAGTCCATGCAGGCATCGATATACAATAATTATAAGGTCCCTTCGTAGACGTCGCGTCGATCGGAGAAATTAGTTAAGTGGAACTGGCTCAGCCTTTTGTCGTAACTGGGACGTGTGGTACCGTAGGGGATGCGTGTAGCCCGCCTTCACGTTGCAGTACTGGAAACCAAACAGATCCAGCAAATTCTATAATTGATCTCACGTAAACCTGGTACAGAAGAGCAGCAGTCAAAGTATGGCAGCCTTGTATAGAAAGAAAAATGTTACACGAATTTCTTATACTCTTCTTCACTAGCCAAAACGACGCTACTTTTCAAGAATCGTCGCAACGAATATAAAATTATTTTGAATTTATTGGCGTACCTGTGATTACTTCGAATATAAGGATTGAATTCTTCCAATGACATGGATTTGAAACAACAGTAAATATATTTAAAGCGATGGAAAAACACCCAAATACTAACAATTAATTGGAAATGCAACAGTATTTTTTTCTGTGTAGGAGGCTATTTGCTATCCGATTTATCTCTATTGATAACGTTAGCTGACCTATTTGTTAGTTTCAAAGTTTCATATACTCGTACGTCTAGTTTCTTAAAGTTTACTATACTAGGAATTGCTTAATCAACTTTAAGTTCACTTACCAACACGTGTTCTGCAACCCTAGACATCTATTTTACCATATCGTAAATATATACGATATGTTCATTAGACCTAGTCCTAATTGATCTCCTCCCTTGTATATTTTGGATTGAAGGAGATTGAAATGTTCTTGGGTATTTCTATTTCAACTTGGGAGGTTGTGAAATCATGAACCGCATTTTCTTAAAGTTATGCTTTCTAAGCATTGACCCTAGGAACATTATTTATGACCTTCTTTTCCTTTATTACTTACTTAACGAGATACGAGGGTTGCTCTATACTTCACGCTGCGTGCGTCAAAATCCGCGCCTCTAGTGGTAAAAAGCGAGCGAGCCTTGTCGTTCCACCAAGGAGAGGTAAACTGCTTCTAGTGGCGTTTCTCTCTTTGGTTGCCGTCACCTTCGGGTACTAGATGGCGCACCGGCAGAATTCCTTCTGTCTTACTCTTACTTAACGAGAAATTAACAAGGCGATGTACCAAAAAATTTAAACTTGTGATATTCAAACATATCAAATAAATGCTATTTAAAATTTATTTAGTGAATATATCGTCATGAAAATGGGGGTCTCACACACGAGGCCGTGACTCGCATTGTGATCAAACTCAAATCGTGCAATTTTTGGAAAGAAAATCGAACCTCAAAGTTAACCTTTGGGATAAACCCAAAATCCTGTAATCCTAATTAACCGCATGGTCAAGCTCTACCTCCAACCAACGCACTTCCTCCTCTTTGCCTTCCTTTTCTTATTTCTCCCTCATTTTGTCTGGTATCTGGTACTCAGACCTGGACTTATCGACTGAAAGGACCGCAAAGGTCATAGAGATCGCGCTGAAAAACATACAATAACCCATCTAATAGTCCATATTCGATTAGAGCTTAACCAGGAGAACGAGGACAGAAAAAAGTACCTTACGAAGTTAATGGAGACTCCGTAATAATAATAAGCTGATCAACCACTGTGACCTCTACTATACATACCGTATAACATATACGACGAAATCTCTAGAGAGGGTAGCTGACCGTTAATCCTAATGGAGTACTTTAGCAAGGACGTGCTTCTTTGGTCCAGACGACTAATTACCATGAAAATCACGCAGGAAATTAGATTTACGAATTTAATTAAAAGATCAAGCGGTAGCGGCGAAAATATTATCGAGACTCTGCCGCAAAGCCCAAAAGATATACTGGTATAGACCCGTCAATTTATGACTGAAGGACCGTCTATTTTTCTGTCCTTGACGCGACAATAGCCGTATTTATAAAAATGTGGACGTTGAACGAGGTAGACTTCGTTCTAGGAACTTCCCCGACTCAAGTGGTTGTTGTTCATCCCCTGTCCTTGTTTTGCCATAACCATGTTACAGCAGTTATTGACATTTGTACATTTTACCCTATTTAATTTTTTAAGCCGCTATTTTGAGAAAAAGGCGATATGTGATTATCGTTTCCAGCATAAAAACACGTCGCTTTTGACTGGTGGGATCAGATGTACCAATGTGTTATATGACATTTTTTGTGTGCAACTCCCACTCCCTTTAACCCTTAAGAGTCCAATCGAATAGTACCAGTACTATTTTGAGGTAGACATCTTTAAGTTATTTACGACTGCCTAATATCAAACAATTCCGTGCACAAATACAGCATCTAATGACATTTGAATATTTCAATTTAATTTTTTTTCGACTCCATTTCAGAAAAAATTAACATGTTATATACACTGTTTTAGACATAGACACATTCTCTTTCAACTGGTGCTATCAAATTTATTTGCTGTATTAGACTTTTTGAGCACTCCCCACCCTTCACACCCCCATTGTCTGATCGGCACCAAAACCTTTTCAACTCGAAAGGACCTTTATTAATGCAAGTTGGCCTAATTTGGGAGCATTCTCTTGTGGCGTTTTTGAGAAATCGCAGAGTAGAGAGAGACAGACACACACACAGACGTATTCGGAAAAATTTAACATAGCATTTTCTTTTCAAAAAGGGTGATTTTACCCTGGAAATGACACCGCACGTTGATTTCGGTAACATTTGCGAAACCGATTCTAATGACTTACCCCTCTTTGTCGGGGAAGTTAAAAATAAAGTATTTCCTTCAAATGTAAAAAAAGATAGAAGGAAAAGGTTTTGTTTTATTTCTTATTAATATTTTCCTTTTCCTTGCAAGCAAATCCTCTCAGAAAAACTAAAAGGTAGACACGCGCTATCACAAGTTGCAGTTACAGAGGCAAATGCGCGAAGCTTCATTAATGTTAGGTTAGGTACAGAGTGATGTCTGCTGGTACTGCAAAGTTTTACTGAGGGCATTGGGATTGTATTTGATAGCTGTGATAAGGATGGGAAAGGACGAGGAACATTCAGACTACCAAGTAGAGGTACAAGACACAGTCAAACATCAATCTTAGTATACAAGACACAGTCGAGCATCAATCTTAGTCTTAGAATAAGTTCATTTCAGAAATGGTTAAACATTACCCTGAAATATTGGAAAAATCTCAAATCCTAGCAAAAAAAAGGAAGTCAAGTTGATTGACTCAGTACTTCCCACACATATTACGCTGATACCAGTTTATTATTTTCCCACAGCATGAAGCTTTAGTCTAAGACACACAGGTCAATGGACAGCCTATTATCGATACTACAAACTTCTCAGTTTTACAACCCCCACCCCCCCCAACCACCTCACTTTCACCCCCACCCAAAAAACTGGTAGGAAATGATCAGGAACCCCTAAAACATCTAAAAACCGAATTTGCGTTGCTTTCATACTTGTCGCGTTCTTTGATTATTGCTATGCTGCCACTGACAAAATTTTTAACAAACATACGCGTTTTCCATTCTCACCACGGTAACAATATAACTGGGTCAAAATTTCATTAGAATCAATCTAATAGTCTCCACGTTACAAAATACAAAACGATTTAGACCAATAAATTCTCGTATAGTATACAGAAAATTCTAAGTCCCTTAGTTTCTGTAATAGGCTAAGGCTAGGCAATGTTCGGATGCACCTAAAAAGGTGATCTGTGTCGCTAGATCTTCCTTCACAGGTTAGTGGACAGCCTATTATGAATACAGCAAATTTTTCAGTTTTTCAACCCCCCACCCCCCAACTACCCCAATTTCACCCCCACCTAAAAAAATTCAGAAAATTATCAGGAACCTCTAAAACACTTAAAAACGAAGTTTGAGCTGGTTTTATATTTTTAGTTTTTTTATTATTTCTGCGCCGCCACTGGCACAATTTATCAAAACCATACGCGTTTTCCATCTTCGCCATGGTAGTAATGCCGTTTCAAAATTTCATTAGAATCAATTCAACAGTTTCCTCGTTACAACGATCTGACGCAATACTCTCGTATGTTTACATCAAAAAAAATTCTAGGTCCTTTGCTTTCTGTAATAGGCAAAGGCAATGTTCGGATGGACCTAAAAAAGTTATTTATGTCGCCAGGTCTTCCTTCACAGGTCAGTGGACAGTCTATTATGAAAGCAACAAATTTTTCAATTTTACAACCCTCCACCCCCCAACCACTCCAATTTCACCCCCACCCAAAAAAAAGTAGAAAATGATCAGGGACCCCTAAAACGCCTAAAAACGAGGTTTCAGCAATATTTAATTTTTTTTGTTTTTTGCTAATTACTCCGCCGCCTATGCACCGATTTTCAAAATTATAGGAACATTACCTACTACGACCCCACAGCATACCTCTGCCCAAATTTCATCACAATCCATGCAGCGGTTACTGAGATTACGAGGGTAGAAAAACGCGACAGACAGACCGACAGACAGACAGACCGACAGACAGACCGACATACAGACCGACAGAAATGAGTGACGTGGATTTTCGTTATGCACACATCATAAAACGCCCAAAAAACGTATTATCTCAAAATCGAAAATTTTCGCGATCACAATACTCCCCTCACCTATTGGTGTGGGAAGTAAAAGCAATTTTTTTTATGACTATTCCACTTTGGCTCCATCACTTCATTTTCAGTCGGTGGGAACTTGCCGCTTTGTTCACAACAGAGACCCCACAGCATATCGGTACCCCAATTTCATCACAATCCACGCAGCGGTTACTGAGGATAGAAAACCACCAACAGACAGACAGACCGCCGGAAATGAGTGAATTTTCGTGATGTAGATATCATAAAATGTCCAAAAGGCGTATTATCTCAAAATCGAAAATTTTCGCAATCACAATACTCCAGTCACCTGTCAATGTGGTTAGTAAAAACAGCGCTTTTTCATATTTGATGTAATTCGAAAACGCTTTGAAATAACCAATTCAAACTAAATGACAAAATGTTTCACGAAGTACACACTAAGTATAAAGTATAAAGTGCAACCTTAGAGGACTGGACTAGCAATATTATTATCGGCTCTCTGACAAAGAGCAAAAGGGCAGAGGGAATTCCTGTGAGACGGCACGGATGTGTACGGAATATAAGCTCGTTAGTTACAGCACACTTCCGGGACTACCAACTGGGACTCGTCGGAAAAGATTAGATAACCGAGGATACCGAATTAAATCGCAAACTCGATACAAAAGTTGAAACAGCGATAAAAGCACATACAGATAGTTGCGAGATGCTCTTTTTTGAATAGCCTCTATTTTAAATGTTGCGGTAGCCGGTTCTTTATTCGAAATAACGACTGCGGATATATTACACCTTTTAAAACAGGTACGAGTTAATTCGTGGTCGGGAATTTGTGAACAGAGGCCCACCACAAGTTATCTCGTTTTTGCCCAGCCTGATACCAGGCTTTTCCCAGGTCCACCTGATGAAATCCATAAGATCGATCGCACTGCCGGAGACTAGGGACATTGTGCTTGATGCGATTAGGACATGTTCCAAACAAGGATTGTTCATTTTTCCGATTTTTCTGTGAACCAAGGAAAGAGAGCTGTCGTGTAAATAGCGGTGGGAGATTCACACTCACCCAACAGCCGACTAGATCTCTCTGGATGACTGAAATACATGGTTCGCAGAGATATACGGGGGAGTGGTGGGGGTTGACAGATTCCATACCATGTCGTTGGCGCTGTGTATCGGCTATATTACGGGCACCGTAGTATAGTTGGTAACGCGTCGGCCTAGAACACCGGAGATGCTGGTTCGAATGCAGCACTCTCTTGATGTTTCCCCAAATGAAGCACTCGAGCCAATAGTGTTCTGTTGGGTCACTGCTTTTTTAGTGTATTTATATTGCAATGCAATAGTTTTAATCGACCCTATACACATTGAAACATTGTCTTTTCAATTCAGAATTATACGATAGGATAAATTCATTTAGTTAATTAGTTTTAGTATTGCACTATGTAAAATGTTTTTATGTTCAGATTCAGATATTATTTATCACTCTTTCTTCGAATATAATTAGCGAGCATTGTTCCCTAGAAGAAAAAATGACGTCAAGTTGATTGACTCAGTACTTCCCACACATTACGCTGATACCAGTTTATTATTTTCCCATAGCATGAAGCTTTAGTCTAAGATCCCTTGCAACTAAATAATTGCCAACCCCCCCCCCCCTAAAATTCTCTTTCTTTCACAGGTCAATGGACAGCCTATTATCGATACTACAAACTTCTCAGTTTTACAACCCACCCCCCCCCCTGCCCACCTCACTTTCACCCCCACCCAAAAAACTGGTAGGAAATTATCAGGAACCCCTAAAACATCTAAACACCGAATTTGACTTGCTTTCATACTTGTCGCGTTCTTTGACTATTGCTACGCTGCCACTGACAAGATTTTTAACAAACATACGCGTTTTCCATTCTCACCACGGTAACAATATACTGTGTCAAAATTTCATTAGAATCAATTTAATAGTGTCCACGTTACAAAATACAAAACGATTTAGACCAATAAATTCTCGTATAGTATACAGAAAATTCTAAGTCCCTTAGTTTCTGTAATAGGCTAGGCAATGTTCGGATGCACCTAAAAAGGTGATTTGTGTCGCTAGATCTTCCTTCACAGGTTAGTGGACAGCCTATTATGAGTACAAGAATGATTTTAATTTTTCAACCCCCAACCCCCCAACCACCCCAATTTCACCCCCCTCCAAAAAAAACGCAGAAAATGATCAGGAACCTCTAAAACGCTTAAAAACAAAGTTTGAGCTGTTTTTATATTTTTAGTTTTTTTATTATTTCTGCGCCGCCACTGGCACGATTTATCAAAACCATACGCGTTTTCCATCTTCGCCATGGTAGTAATGCCGTTTCAAAATTTCATTAAAATCAATTCAACAGTTTCTTCGTTACAACGATATGACGCAATACTCTCGTATGTTTACATAAAAAAAATTCAGTCCTTTGCTTTCTGTAATAGGCAAAGGCAATGTTCGGATGGACCTAAAAAAGTTATTTATGTCGCCAGGTCTTCCTTCACAGGTCAGTGGACAGTCCATTATGAAAGCAACAAATTTTTGAATTTTACAACCCCCCACCCCCCAACCACCCCAATTTCACCCCCACCCAAAAAAAAGTAGAAAATGATCAGGGACCCCTAAAACGCCTAAAAACGAAGTTTCAGCAATATTTATTTTTTTTTGTTTTTTGCTAATTACTCCGCCGCCTATGCACCGATTTTCAAAATTATAGGAACATTACCTACTACGACCCCACAGCATACCGCTGCCCAAATTTCATCACAATCCATGCAGCGGTTACTGAGATTACGAGGGTAGAAAAACGCGACAGAGAGACAGACAGACCGACAGACAGACAGACAGACCGACAGACAGACCGACGGAAATGAGTGACGTGGATTTTCGTTATGTACACATCATAAAACGCCCAAAAAACGTATTATCTCAAAATCGAAAATTTTCGCGATCACAATACTCCCCTCACATATCGGTGTGGGAAGTAAAACAAGCAAATGGATCTTGTATGAGAAAAAATCGTAATCTTCGAGATTGCAGAGAGGAAAAGGAACAGACTATTTTAAACCATAATATTCCGAGGTATATATATCGAACTTTCAAACGGTTTAAAAAATTCGTGTTCTTAAAATGGACAAACTTATATAAAAATCATAATGGCCCTCCTTATGAGTTCAGCTGAATGTGTGTTGATAGAACTAATGTTAGATAAAAATTGTTCATACATGGCAGTTGGCACTATATATTTAAAGAACTTTTCAGCATAGTTCAGAAATCATTCTTTCAAATTATCAATTTTCTATTTCTGTTTAGGGTTTGGTAGTACCCACACAAGGAAGTAGCAAACAGAAAACCAGACAGAAGACCAACGGAAATTAGGTTAGGTTAGGTTATGTTGATTGTGAGTGGGATGATTATACCTCCTTCCACTGCGAGACTATTGTGTCTATTGTGGCTCACACATATTTACAACCTACACCTTTTGATGAAGGTGATGGTCGTGTTAGGTGAAACTCCCTTGAAGGTTCCAGATGGATGAATCCGGAAGTCTGAGTACTGGGCAGGAGCACAATATGTGCTTCGCTGTTACGTCTTCCACACAGCAGAAACGACAGTTCGGTGTTAGTTCCAGGCCTACTTTCTCCAAGTGGGTTCTAAAGCGACAGTGTCCTGCCAACAGATCGAGCATAATGCGCAGATCATTCCTGCTCCATTCTAGGATCCTTGGAGTGGAGGCTGACTAGAAGGGTATGGAGTGGACGCAGATGCAGTTGCTTCTCTTGCGAGTGTGTCGGCCAATGCATTGCCTTCCACCCCCCTATGATCTAGAACCCAAACCAAAGTTACTTTGTCCCTTGTTCCAAGTCTTGAATCAACCTATTGGACCTCAGTGCTCTCAGAACAGCCTGGCTATCTGAAAACATTTTCATAGATTTGTTTGTCAGGAGTCGCTTGTTCAGAAGCTATGCTAAGCTATGTCTATCATTTTTGCTTGGAAGATTGTGGTGTACCTCCCAAGGTTTACTGAAACTGTATTTGTACCAGTTACTCCCGCTCTTACGTCAAATTCTGTAACGCCATTGTTGACTTGCCTGAAAATAAATGAGGCTTCAACCTGTCACAACTCATCCGGCTAGCGTCCGAACGTTCACATGAGGAAAAAGGCGTGGGAAAGTCCCTGGCGTATTTTCACATTCGGGCATGGGCACAGCGGACTTGAGTGTAACGACTGTACTGCAAGAAGTGGTGGGGGAAAATAAAAAAAATGTATAAAGTTTCAGTATTTACTAATCTAAAAATGTAAATGACTAAAATAAATTAGGAAAATGATCAACCTGGAAATGATGATGGTAATAATTACTGATCGAAATAATTTTATATACAACGTAAGAAAAAATTGCGAGATATAGCGAAATAGGTTAACAATATTAATATGTTTCATATTAAGAATAAAAAAAACAAACATTTCTTGGTCTGGTACTAATAGAAGCTCTCTGCCTCACCGAACTTGCTGCTGCTGGAGTACATTGTAGAGGTGTAACGACGCTGGGGGAGTTCAGGAACCGGTACGTGGCGTTCTCAACCCCAGCGTCGATGGCAGAGAGCTAGGTGACATTCGCCCTCAGAGAGCGACAAACCCAAAGGGAGGCACCAGGTCCAATCATAATGGGGACAGTGAGGCCTCCAAGACACTGCTAAGACATCTCAGGTTTTAAGGTGCTCCTAAGAAGATACACCTATGAAAGGAACTCCTAGGGACGACTCCTAAGGAAGGACACTCCCAAGGAAGACTCTTTATAGCCAAGCAGAAAAACTATAAGCAAGAAATTGTATTTTAGAAAAGAAAGAAAAGACTAAATGGAATGAAAAAAATATGTTTACACTATTACCTGCAGTAAAACCAAATTCAGAAATTAACATATCGACGGTAAACTAATAGCTAATAGTGTAATACGAAAATAATACAGTGAGCAAAAGTGGCGTAATCAAGCCTGAACTATCGGGCCAAAAATGAACAATTAGGGAATGTGCAACTACAGAAAATATTCTAAGATCGTTTACTCACCGTGTGGAAAATATCCCATCCTAACTCTCACTACTCCATAGAGTCACTTACGGAGCTATCACCAAAAATATAAAAAAAAAACCACTTCGGTGTCCGCCATCGTGGCGGACCACAACGTCAACCTACCGGCCGTACAGCCTTCACGTCTCGTCATCCCGTCCAGGAAACGGACAATGTCAGGTGTCCTTTCCCGACACTCTAATTGGTCGCAAGTCCATGTGCGTACCATCCATAAGTGATGAGGGGCGCCAAAATAGGATATATTACTAGTAATGGACCAAAGGTCCGTTACAGTTCTGACTTGGGGCCGTACGTGAACAGCGCAAAATCAGAGGGTGATATGAAACGAAAATTAGCTACAATGGTTTTTTTTAAATGGAGATATACGTCTCAGGATGAATCCCGAAAAAAGAAATTTCACTTCGGTTTTGGATTGTGAAGTCTCTTTCATATGAAATTATTTTTAAATTCGCATTTGTTCCGCAGAAATCAACTTTTGGAGTTTTGTTGTAAAAATAATTGACCTTACTGAATGTGAATTTATTATCTACTTACCTAGCAAAAAACTGGCACGGTCAATAGTATGGTAATGCTCACAGGTGTTTTTACGTTTTTGTCAATGTTTAGTTCAAATATCAGAAGTCCAATACGTCCTAATATGAATACCTCCATCGTTAAAGCAGCCACACACTACTATTTCGGCTAATTTCACAACCTAATTAATTTAAACAGATTATAACATAAGTCGGTGTCAGCAATCACTCCTTAAAGTTTTCGGGATTTGTCTTGGGACACGATTTATAAAACACTACTATCCCTATTATTCTTTTCTCTTTGCGCTCTATTGAACAGAGCTGATAGACTATGGAGTATAAATGACCTGTTCAAAAGTGCCCACAATTTTCCTAGAATGATAATAATACGTTTCTAAAACACATCATGTACTTCCAACTTTGTTTTATGCTCGGTTTTATTCATAGGAGCTGTCGCAAAGTTTTCAATGGCCCTGGAAATTGAGTTCAAGTAAACTTGTTTGCTGTTTAACTTTGCAACTCCCGACCGACGACGCGACCGTCTGTTGTGGACATTCGGCGGGCTTTGACACCGTTCCTGAAATTCTGCTGCTTATAATGAAATTGAGTATGCAGCAAATACGACTATCCTGCTAATTTGCAGAAATGTTCTGACTGTTCTGAGGAATATAAAATACAGCACACAGTTGCTTGTTGGGTAGAATATAATATTATACTGTAACTTTTACGACTCTGCTTTGAGGCGAACTAGATATTTTGTTATGTTGGTTCTTTTGCACCGTTTCAATGTATTGTGTAATTAATCTAGGATTAGAAATCTTTGTAACAATATTTAATCTGTAGAATTCATGTTCAAACATTGAAGGTCGATGATTCATCCATACTCTATGTACAAAATATTCTTCTGTGAAAAGCTCAACGCCTCGGACACTTGTGAGCAAACAATACCTTTTTTCAGGAAATTATCTTTGCGAGTGTATGGAGATCGAGTTGAACTACATTTAAAAAAAAATGTGATTTCATTTTATTATTTTCCTATAGTATGAGGCTATAGTCTGAGATCCCCTTGTAACCAAATCATCGCCCGCCCGACCAAAAAAGTGTGTTATGCCGCTAGGCCTTCCTTTCACAGGTCAATGGATAGCCTATTATGAATACAAAAAAACTAAGTTTTATGACCCCCCACCCTCCCAACTATCCCAATTTCACCACCACCCAAAAAAAAGGAGAGAATGATCACAAAACCCATAAAACACCTAAAAACAGAGTTTGAACTGTTTCTATATTTTTAGTTTTTTTATTATTGCTGCGCCGCCACTGACAATATTTCTAAAACCCATAAACGGTTTCCATCCTCGCCACGGTAATAATACCACAGTATTATTTCATTTCATTAAACTCAATCCAATAGTTTCCACGTTACACAATACAGAACGAGCTAAAGCAATCTTCGTATGTATACGTCTCTTCGTTCTTGAATAGGCAAGAAAATGTTCGGATGGACGTAAAAAAGTCTATTATGAGGTCAATGGATAGCCTATTATGAATAAAAATCATAAACATTTTTCATCCGCGCAGCGGTAATAATACTGTGTAAAAATGTCATTAAAATCAATCCAATAGTTTACTAGTTACACAATACAGAACGATCAAAAGCAATACTCGCATGTATACATCAGAAAATTCTAAGTTGCTTGGTTTCTGAAATAGGCAAGGTAATGTTCGGATGGACCTAAAAAAGTGTATTATAACACTAGGTCTTTCCTTCATAGGTTAGTGGACAGGCTATTTATGAATACAACATGTGTTTTGCTAAATACTCTGCCGCCCATGCACCGATTTTCAAAATTATTAGAACATTACCTATTACAACCCCACAGCATATCGCTGCCCAAATATCATCACAATCCCTGCAGCGGTTACTGAGATTACGTGGCTAGAAAGTTTTCTAGTTATAAAAACGCGTATAGACAGACCGATAGACAGACCGACGGAAATGAGTGACGTGGATTTTCGTTATGTAAACATCATAAGTGACCCAAAAAGCGTGTTCTCTCAAAATCGAAAATTTTCGCGATCACAATATTCCCCTCACCTATCGGTGTGGAAAGTAAAAATGCCTTTTATATTGATGTCTAATAAAAGCGTGACATATCAAAGCAATTTTTTTCAATGGAGTACCCTGTATATTATTGCATATTTAGATTCCTCGGTAAATTCTAATGCGACTTTATATCACACATGGGACTTGAAACAAACCATATAGGTGCCAATGACCATTTTTGGTATTAGTAGATATCAGAAAAAAATAAATATCGCAACGATTATAAAACGGCTGTGACTTTGCCATGTGACTAAGCATGAAACGCTGCAGCTTAGGTTGGACGATAAAATTCGTATTATCTTTGTACTCTGAGAAATCGGTTGACTAATTAATGAAAGTTCAATCACAGATAAATTGATTATGGGAATACCTAATTTTTTTCGATTGAATCTGAAATTAAGGGTGTGAACATCAGTCTCAGGTAGTTTTCATTTAATTGCAAATTTATAAAGTCGTTATTTTTAAAATGTAGTCCAACTCGACCTACATACACTAACAAAGTTAATTTCCTCAAAAAAGGTATCGTTTGGTCACAAGAGTCCGAGGCCTGACTCACAATATATTATGCAATGCTTTGTACTTTTTCAAGTTATGAATCTTTTTCGTAATGCTTTCTGTATCTTTGATTAAAAAAATAGTCACAGAGCAGCTAAAGTGCACTTTTTCTTTTATTTGTTTAACGAGTGTATGGACTCCTATACAATTTGATATCTTTCTGTAACAGTAGGTAAACTGTGGCTTGGAATAAGTGACAGCTGAACAGGAACAACAAAATGATAGTCAGTGGTAATTTACGAAGATCCGTAATATCACCCCGACATTTTAATTATTTTAAAATGTCGGGGTAAATAAGAAATAAAATAATGAGCATAAACCAGAAACTCATACACATTTATGTTGATTATACCATACTCTCCTCTAATAAAGTCCCGTAATAAAATATCCACTACTGCCTATTAAACTAACAGGCCATTTTAGTATAATATCAGTATTTCGCAGACGATATTTTGTTCGTACGTATAACGTAGCTGAATTTATTACTGTACAAAACCAGAGTAATAGCTTGTAATTTTGGCCCGTGTAATGCTGTATAAAACCCTTTTGATTTGCATCGCCCAATATCATTTGCATGCTAATGCCATAATTCGCAACGGAAGTGCTTTTTTCCTTTCTTTTCTCATTCTAGAGAGGACTTTTGTTCCAAAAAAGTACCTTCTCAGGGTAATATATCAATAAATAGTGACCATGAATCTATGATCACCGGTCATTAATATTGCGAAAGACTACGGCTATTCGTAATATTAATGTAACCGATCACTTCCGACCTGATCACATTTCTCGCGAGGTTCTTGACAGTTGATAACTGGATTTACAAAATCAATATAATAAAAGCATTCTTATAATTTATAATTATATTGTTTAATAATCGCCAAGCACTTGTTGTTATACTGACGGTGAAGATATTAATTTCTTCATGTTCTTCTTAATTGTTTAACATTGGTTCTTTTCCTGTTTCAATCTCGGATTCGTAGAGTTAAAAAACTGCAACGGTGATTTATCGACTCAATGTACAAAACACTATTATGCCTGCACATTATAGGTCACAGAGAACCTAGTATGCCTTCTCCATTAACTTTTTTAACTAGTACATCGGTTCCTATGAAATTTGGCCTCATTGTATAAGAGTAGGTTAAGTTAGGTTGAAAATGAGTACTGCAACTCTATTGTGTCGATTGTGGCTCACACTCATTTAGAGCTCACCGCACAATAGTGACATGAATCTATGATCGCCAGTCATTAATATTCCGATAGACTACGGTTACTCGTGAGAGAGACTACGGCTATTCGTAATATTAATGTAAACGATCATGTCTCAACATCATTTGTCGCGAGGTTCTTGACAGTTGATAACTGGATTTTCAAAATCAATATGAAAAAAGCATTCTTATGATTTATAATTATATTGTTTAATTTGTTGTTATACTGAGGGTGATTGTAGGGCGATTATGTCTCTTTCCACTGCGAGTACTGCCACCCTATTGTGTCGATTCTGGCTCACACCTATTTAGAGCTCACCGCACAATACACACCTCTTGACGAAGGCGATGGTCGTATTGGGTAAAACTTCCTTGAAGTCAGCAGATGTGCTGCGCTGTTTTGTCCTCCACATAGCAGAAACGACAGTCCGTTGGTTGTTCGCACAGATCACTCCTGTTCCATTCTAGGATCCTCGGGAGGGCCTGACTAGAGGGATAAGGTATGAACTCCTTCGAGTGTAGAAGGCCTGGTGTATCTCGCCAGTGCAGGGGTGCTTTCGTTTCTGCCCAATCTGAGATGGTTTTCCTAGCAGTCCTTTCCTCCTGTTGCTTTTGTGTCGGCTAATACATTGCCTTCAACTTCTATTCCAAGATGATTGCAGTTCCATGCGAGTCTTGAGTCAACCCGTTTGGAGCTCAGTGCTTTCAGGGCGGCCTGACTACCTCAAAAGATTTTTATAGATTTATTGGTCAGGGGTCGTTTGTTCAGCTCCCTGACTCAAAACCCTATGGCTATAATTTGTGCTTAGAAGATTCTGGTTTACCTCCCAAGATTTACTAAAACTTCAACAACAACACCAACTACTCCTGCTCCTGTCCCCGATTCTGGTTTGGAGCCATCCATAAATAGCGCAACATCGAACTCCTATTCCATTCGTCTCTTCCTGGAAAAGGACGTTGTAGAATCTTTAGGATCTTTCCGTATGCGCTTGGGAAACCATAGAGTCAGAGACCATTCCGAGTATACGGTGGTTTATAATATCACTCATAATACCCGTCTTCAGTCCCAGTTCCTTTTTGTCCTGTCTGCCAGTTGGTAGAAGTTCTTTCTCTACCTCAATGTGTAGAGGGGTTAAGTTTAGCAGCTTATCCATTAGGGGATCCAAACCCGGGATTGGGGGATCCCGGGATCTCGTAGAATAATGACGAATTTTAAATCCCGGGATCGCCCGGTTCTTGGGTTTTTAGGCCGGCGTCGTTTAGCGTTTAGCTTGACGTTTCGCCACCACGAGTGGATGGCATCTTCAGAAGGAATCGAGGAAAGCTCTGGGTACAACTCAGTTGATTTCCGAATTAGCAGATGGTGATCCTGAAAATTACAAAAACTATTTTCGAATGAGTGAAGCACTCTTATTAGATAAAGTCTCCAACTGAATATCAAAACAACATAAAACATGCCGTGAAGCATTGACAGCAAAAGTGAAACTCCAAATTACGTTATATTATTTAGCAACTGGAAATAGTCTCCAGTCATTATCATACGAATTTAGAGTATCAATATGTAGCATATCAAAGTTTTATCCCTATCCCTATTTTTATATTGTCTATGTTTAGGATCCCAAAGGCACTCATTACGCTGGTATTCATTTATAAATTTAATATTTTTATTAGCAGCCCATCGTTCACTTGTCATTTTCACCAAAAATCGACATACACTCTCTGCGAACGTTTTCGTGATACTAATTTCATCACATTTCACAGGTCGAAACTAGTTGCATGACACTATGTAGTGTCATTCAAAATTCGCGTATAAAGCCAAGGCGACGATGCGTTACACAGCCGCCAACTTTACCACCGTCTGATATATCCAGTATATCAGTTTAGGACTAACGCCCCAAGATCTGCCGCATATCCTTCTTAGTGTCTAGAGGGATAGTCTGACATCAATTCTGTTACCCAGATAGGAGTTGAAGTTGGGTCTTTTGTCCAGTATATGTAGGTTTTCAATTCGACATTAATACCTTTTTGAAAAGCTGAGATTATGCACTGGTTTCCAGACAGTTAAAGCGTGACCTCTATAATGCTATACAAAAAAATGATCCTCTTGAATTGAGTTTTAATTATAACTATAACATTTTTTTGTGCAATCCTGTTGGTGGGAGCTTAGAAACATAACATATAATAATTGATAAAATATAATTTTTATTCAGTAAGCGTATCAGCGGGGACCCACGTGGCTGCGCGATGAACCGCGTCTGCCGTGCGTCTGCCTTCGATAGAGGGGCAGCAGCAGCCTTGTGCGCGGTTAGCGCTTGGGCGAGTGACTGAATATACACAGGGCATGCAGTCGGACCGTCCGGGATGATGATGGTGTAATCATTCCAACGGTGCTAGCCGTGCACCGTCCCCCCTCTGGGAAGTTATAGTACAATAGGCCTTGAATTAAAGACTTAAGTCCTGACGGCTCCCAGAGGAAAAAAAGCACATAAGTGGCCGACCTTTCTTGGGATCATCTATCAAACTAGCCATTTTAGTGTAATGACACTATTTAGCAATGCTGAACAAATACAAACGCATAGTAATAGCTTGTAATTTTGGACCGTATAACGCTGCTAAGAACTCTTTGATTTACGTCGCCCAATATCCTTTGCATGCTAATGCGATAATTCGCAACGGAAGTGGTCTTTTCATTTCCTTTGCCATTCTGCGAGGACCTTTGTTCTAAAAAGGAACCTTTAACGGGTGGAAATTGTCGTGAGCGCTTTTGCCGCCCGCCGCGACAGGTAGGAGGTGGACGGATACGCCGCCGCCGCCGCCGCCGCCGCCGCCGTTTTTAATTTATATCCAGGTATGGAGTGAAAGCCTGACTCTTATCTGGCATCAACGTCATTCAAATCGCGATGAAATAATGCTACAAAGCACGCGGGGACGGCTCAAGTAGGACAAAGCGTTTGAGAAAATTTAAGTGGAAGATCTGTTTTATGCTCTACGTAACAGCAAGGAAGGAAGTACCTTTTAATATTGTAGACATATGTAATACCTATTATTACCAATATCTATAGAATACAAATATTCCTGAATTAACCTTTATTTGTTGTTTCTATTTTATAATAATTACCTTGTACCCAAGCACAAGTTTTTAACTTTTTTGGGCACTTGTTGTTTTTGTGTTTTATTTATTTTATATTTACAATAAACGCTATACTACTTGGGTATTCGCCTTGATTCCAAGCTTTGTTTCACAGTATTTACAGAACACTATAGCAAAATTATTAATAATGCATTGCAGACTTGGTTTCTTAGGAACAAATAGTGTACATCTAAGCAGTGGCGGCTCGTGGCTTAAGAGACCGGTGGAGCCAAAATATAAAAAAAGTGGATTATCTCAAAATCGAAAATTTCCGCGATCACAATACTCCCCTCACCTATCGGTGTGGGAAGTAAAAATAACCTAAATTTATCGGCGTCTTATAAAATATAATAAAACAACAGTAAAAACACTTATCCAAAATTTTATCTGAATATAACCTATGTACAAAAACAAAAAATACACTTTTAAATTGCCAGATATGTACAATCTAATCGTCTATCCTTATTTTTTACAAAAGTGTTAATGACTTGTTTGTTAAAATTGTCAATTTTATTTAAAAACTTTTTTTCGGTCGATAACATTCCAAGAGCACTGAATCTATTTTCATTCATAGAGTTTTTTAGGAACGCCTTAATCCTTTTTAGCATGGAAAAGGTACTAAATCGGTAACTCCATTCTGCGTCCAGGTAAGATCACCACCAAACAAAACACATGGGAAACAAAAAAATGCATTTTTCTTATTACATCCTCAAATCCAGTTGTTTTTATTGTACATATTCTGATTGAACTTCGGTACTCGAACATTCGACGAACTAGACACATTTTGCGTTATTGAATATATAAATCGGGAAGCGGTCTTCCCAATTCCTTGATTTCAATTTTTTCCTCAATCGAGTAGGTATGTGGAAAACGGCTTCAAAAAAAGATTGCTATAGTAAAGCCCAGAGATATACCATTTGTTTACAAAGTGAGGATCTCCGCAAAAAGTGCCGACAGAGAAAGGAAACGGGGTCGGACTGGGCGTTCGAATTCGATGGAGTGGGCAACAACGAAAATGTTCGTTCCATCCAATAAAGTGCTCATACATCAGTTGGTTGAACAAGATGTTTGAAACTTTATTATCTGTTGATAAATATATGGTAGAGACATTTCAATATAACCGTATAAACCATATGGTAAATTATTCCTTTCTACACTCAATTTTGATGTTCGATTCGTTGTTTTAGTTGTCCCCAAATTAATTCTATAGGACTGAAAATGCAAAAATAGGGAGGCAACCTTAAGACATCATGACCATACTTTTTAGCTATGCTTTCTATGACATATTGTTTCTCAAACTGTTCAGTGTGGAGGACTTTCAGTAATTCAGTTTTTTTTGTAAGTTTCTTCAAAGTACAAATCCTGTTTTATGAGAAAATCTTGTATTTCCGCCTTCGATAACGCTGAATTCGGAATTTTGTACCTTTGTCTGGAGTGATAGCTTGCGTTGTCCATTACGATGACGCCAAATGGCTTTAAATTGGGAATAAGTGTATACTCAAACCATTGCTCAAATATTCCCGAGTTCATGTTTTTGTGGTAGTCTATATTGCAGTCTTCAACTTTCTTTCCGCATAATTTGAGTGCGTTTTCGACCTAGCCCTCAGATGATCCGCAGTGTAAGATAAGTATACGCGGTATCATGGGGATCATACCAGGTCTCGTCAAGGTAGTACACTGACCTCCCCTGCTCGTTCCGGTATTGCTCTCAAGTAATCGTGCCGCCATTCCACAATCCTTGCACTTTCCATTATAGCCATTCGTTTGTTCACAGTTCTGTACCTAAACCCAATCTTCCTAATCCATCGCTGCAATGTACTCTTGGATACTGTTACCCCATTCTAGCCAATTGTCTTTGAACGGATTCGATTGTGGGTAGTTCATTAATTTTGTACTTTTCGTACACAATATTCCTCAATAATTTTGTGATCGTGGGATCTAGTTCTTTTGAAACACCAGCATCAAACCTACGCTTCCTCTTTTGTGGCCCATTTCTCAAAATTTCACATACTGTTGTATATGGAACGTCTGTTAGAATTGACGTCTTTTTGATCATACTCTCCTTATTTTCATTCTCCGGATCCTTCGTTAGTTCATTATCATTTAGTACTATTTGTTTTGCATCTGCGCTAAGATGTGACCTTTTGTGAGGTTTTAATTGGTCTACTTCCACCTCCCTCTGTTCAAATTCATTATCAGTGTCCGTACTATAGTCACTACTTTCACCACCGTAATGACAAACCGCCGACGTAGCTTCACTGCTGCAGGGTAATTCACATCGCTGTGAAATCCCATTATCTTCCCAAGGCCGAAACATACTCTAGCTGTCACACTTCCAAAAAAAACGTCCGATTCAGACAGAAAAGTAACGCACAAAAGTAAAAGCAGATTGGCGTTGCTATCAATAACGGTAGCAATACCTGCCTAAACAATTTGACTAAGTCCGGTCCTCTTCATCGATGGAGTCGCTAATAATCCTAAAATGTGTCGGTCTTATCATAGTTCAGTCAAAATATACATCGTGAACGTCATCCGACAGATTTACGTTCAAATACAACTTAGTGTTTCATTTTCACCATTCTAAAAGGTTACGTTATGTTAGAAAATTGGTTAGAAGCACATTCCATGAATTGGTTACGAGTACGAAAGTAAAATAATGGTAACCATTGAATATTATCAAAACTGTATCTATTCCAAATGATGAACTGTACTAAGAGATGGAATGCAGTTTTTATATAGCGCAAAACGTACACAAATGGTATATCTCTGGGCTCTACTATAATACTATTCATTTTGGCAATAGTCTCTTACTTATTACAAGTCGCCACTAAATATTATTAAAATAACTTGCAACTTTCACGCCGGGGCGCGAAACGACATAGAAATTAATCCGAATATTCCCAATCGACTACGTCAAGATTTAGTCTTGGTGAGCCAGCAGTTACGTGGCTCCGCTAATTTAATATATCAGTATATATTAAAGATATGAAATGTAGCTTCCATTTAAAAAATGCATTTAGCCAAAACAGGCGGAAATGTGCCGTAGATTCTTTCTTATACTTACTTCAGAACCCTTCTAAAAGGATTTCACATTCAAAATACTTCTGCCACTACTTACGGGCTAGAGAAGTGAAATTCATAATTTTGTGTATTCTCCCTATCCATTTGCACTACTGGCAATATAATATTTCATTATTTTCATTGTCAGCAACCTCGTTAAGAAGAAACAAAACAGTAATCCGCAAAATCTGCAGGAGGCCCCACAGTTCCCTGATAGTTAAATAAAGCTGGAGAAATTACGGAACGCACCCTACATGAAAACACACCCCTCTTCTTTAGTCCCGCTCTATTATATTTGATAAATAGAAATATATCACTGCGGCGTATACGAGACTGTACAATATTTGGGGTGCGCTTAGAGGAGTTCAGGCATTCAGAGGAGGATGGGAGGCATTGCAGATTTAATATAAAAAATGGCATCAGGTGGTTTGACTCGGTAATAACTAAAATTTTGGAGGCTTCAGAGCACCGACTCTCGACCCCAATTTTGGGGCGTTCCCTCATTTTCTTCTACTCTTTCTGATAGAAAATTTAGCGCTGAATCTGAATTTGGCCCTGCAATCTCATATACTCACAAAACCAAATATTTGGCAAAACCGCGCTTGATGCCAAATGTTCAACTTTTTTTCAAACGCAGCAAAACGGAAAACAGACTCCAGAATAGAAGATTTTGTTGTTCCTTTTTACTTCCCACACCGATAGGTGAGGGGAGTATTGTGATCGCGAAAATTTTAGATTTTGAGATCATACGTTTTTTAGGCGTTTTATGATGTCTACATAACGAAAATCCACGTCACTCATTTCCGTCGGTCTGTCTGTCTGTCTATACGCGTTTTTCTAGCCTCAAAATCTCAGTAACCGCTGCATGGATTGTGATGAAATTTGGGCAGCAATATGCTGTGAGGTCGTAGTAGGTAATGCTGCTATAATTTTGAAAATCGTTACATGGGCGGCGGCGTAATTAGCAAAAAACAAAAAATATCAAATATTCCTCAAACTTCGTTTTTAGGCGTTTCAGGTGTTCCTGATCATTTTCTACTTTTTTTTGGGTGGGGTGAAATTTGGGGTGGTTGGGGGTGAGGGGTTGTAAAATTGAAAAATTTGTTGCTTTTTTCTGGTGTAAACGTACGCGTATTGCTTTAGATCGTTCTGTGTTGTGTAACAAGGAAACAGGTGAACTGATTTTAATGAAATTTTGATGCAGTATTACTAGCATGACGAGGATGAAAAATGCGTATGGTTTTTATAAATTGTGCCAGTGGCGGCGCGGGAATAATAAAACACTAAAAATATAAAAACAGCTCAAACTTCGTTTTTAAGCGTTTTTTTGGGTGGGCTTGAAATTGGGGTGGTTGGGGGCAGGGGGTTGAAAAACTGGAAAATTTGTTGTATTCATAATAGTCTATCCACAGACCTGTGAAGGAAGACCTAGCGACACAAATCACCTTTTTAGGTCCATCCGAACATTGCCTTGCCTATCACCGAAACTAAGGGAGTTAGAATTTTATGAATACATACGAGTATTTATTGCTTTAGATCGTTTTGTATTTTGTAACGTAGAAACCATTAATTTTTTTTTTTTTTTTTAATGGCATCGACTGCAAAGGTCATTAGCCACTTCATCTTGTCTTCATCTTATGTTTTACATGGAAAAACGAATTGTGTGTTACTATGGGAGAGTATTGCTTTTATAGGTTTCCATATTTTTGATGTTATATTTTATTAAAGAGACCAGTACTTTGTAGCCATAGCAGGAGTGACCTTGTTCTTCTTGGACTAGTGCTCAAAGTTTCAATTATATCTACTGGAATTTGGTACAACCATCTTTCTGCTTCGTATGCAGGACATTCGGATATGATGTGCTGAACGGTTAAGGGTGAGTCACAAATAATGCAAGTAGGAGGTTCTTCCCTGGTAAACAAGTAGGACGATGTCAAACGTGTATGCCCAATACGTAATCTTGTGCAGACGCTTTGTTCCCTTCGTGTCATTTGACTAGGATAGACCGTTTTCCCTATTTCTGGCTTCAGTTGTTTGAGCTTCGCGGTAGTGTTGTTCCACTCATTTTGCCATTCGATCTTTAATCGGGGTTTAAATGAAGTTTTAACATCGTTAGGGCGTACTAGGATATTTTCGTCGAGTTGTTGCGTCGTAGCTAGTTTTGCAGCATTGTCAGCTAGTTCGTTACCGGTAATACCAATGTGACTAGGAACCCACACAAAGGTAAATTCTAGGTTTTGTGACCACAAGTGTCCAATTTTTGCTTGAATTCTTTGTACAAGAGGATCTTTCGGGTATAGTTGTTTCAAAGCCTCCACTGAACTTAGCGAGTCAGTACACACAATGACTTTGTTCATACGTTGGATGTCCATATACTGGAGCGCGTGCCAGATTGCATATAATTCTGCAGTGAATACGGTAGAAAGTGTTGGTAGCGTCCATGTATAACAGGTGTCATGATGGACAATCGCACACCCACACCCGCCGTCCATTTTGGATCCATCTGTATATATGATTGTCCAATTCCTATATTTCTCTAAAAAGGTGTTCCATGCATTTCTAATTATAGTAGGATTAATTTCTTTATCAAAATCGCCTAGTTTTATCGGTTTTATAGGTGGATTAGACCATGGTGGAATTTCTGGAGGGCTTAGTGGGTAGACTTCGGGAAAAGTGATTTGAAGGCAGTCCCTTGTTTCCTTTAGCCTCACACCAACAGGTCTCGTAATTGTAGGTCTTGAGCGGTATGCCTCACTTTCGTGTAGGAAAAGCAACCCATAGTTAGGATGTTGTGGCTGGCTCCATACATTGATTCCATAATTTAGAATGATTTGTTGGCGACGCATCTTCAGTGGGGGGAAATTGGCTTCAACGCAAAGTGAGTGATAAGGACTTGTGCGGAAGGCTCCTAGGGCCAGTCTCAGAGCTGTGCATTGTATTGAGTCCAAGCTTTTCAAATATGATTGTCGTGCACCACTGTATAGGATACTGCCATAGTCCATTTTAGATAATATTACGGAGTTGTAGTAAGTCAGTAGTATTTCTCTGTCTGCTCCCCAGTGAATGTTAGACATAAAGCGAAGAGGGTTCAGGGCCTTCTTGCATCTTAAAGTTAAGTCTTGGATATGTGGCTTCCAGCATAGTTTTTTATCAAATGTAATTCCTAATAGTTTAATAGAGTCATGGTATTGTAACTGCTGGCCATTCATCGTAATATGTGGATGATCGTGTTTTCTTCTAAGTCTGCAGAAGTGTACACATCGGGTTTTTGTTTCCGAAAAGCGAAATCCCATTTTATTAGCTTGCTCTACCGTTTTGTTTACAGCTTGCTGTAAAGTTATTTCTATATCTTGTATTGAATGCGATGCGTAGTATATGGCAATATCATCAACATACATGGTTCTACCAATGGAAGGGCCTAAGCTATTGAAAATGTTATTTATGGCTATGTTAAATAAAAGAACACTTAATGTGGAGCCTTGTGGTATTCCGTTTTCTAACAGGTAACTATCTGAAATAGAGTTACTGTGTCTTACTCTGAAAGTTCGATCTACTAAGAAGCTTTCAATAAATTTTACCATCTTACCTCGTATCCCCAGTTCCTTTAACATTTTCAGTATATGGTATCTACAGGTGGTATCAAAAGCTTTTTGCAGATCAAAGAATATACCAACCATATGCATTTTGTTCGCAAATGTATTTTGTATGTTATGCTCAAGGTTAACCAACATATCCATTGTGGATCTGTGGTTCCTAAATCCTGTTTGGTTTTTCGTCAGAAAGCCGTGGGTTTCTAGATACCAGGAGAGTCGGAGAGATATAATTTTTTCCAAGTGTTTTCCCATGCAGCACGTAAGTGATACTGGTCTATGGTTGTCTGGTATAAGGTGATTCTTGCCTTGTTTAGGTACTGGTACTATTACAGCTTCTTTCCACATTTTTGGGTAGTAGCCTTCATCCCATATTTTGTTATACAGCTTTAACAGAGTTATTCTGTGTACTGTGGGGAGGTTTTTTATAAAGTCATAGGGAATATGATCTCTACCGGGGGAGGATTTTTTATTGATGTTCAAGGCATGTTCAAATTCGTCCATTGTGAGTGGTAAGTTATATGATTGTTCTTCTTCTTCTTCTACATGGTGGGTGACATCTATTATTTCTGTAGCGTGTCTTTCGGAGAACTGTGCGCGATCTAAATGAGAGGAGCTTATGTTTTCATAATGATGGGCCAAGGCTTCGGCTATTTGTTGGGAATCAGTAATAATAGTTCCATTGACAGACAGAGCTTCGGTTGGTGGTACATGTTTCTTGCCAGATATGGCTCTTAATTTGTTCCAGATGGTCGAGATAGGTGTATTTCTATCGATGGACGAGATGTAGTTTTGTAGCGATGTTCGTTTTGCCTTCAGAATGATTCGTTTTACTTTTGCACGGAGTTTTTTAAACTCTATCATATTTTGGTAAGTAGGCTCACGCTTGAATCTATTAAATTTTCTCTTCTTTTCCCTTACAGCTTCAGCTACCTCTTCGTTCCACCAAGGGACAGATCTCGTTGTTATAGTGCCTGATGTTTGTGGAATAGTCGCTTGTGCGGCTCTCAGGATTTCTTCAGAGATTTTAGTAACTGAAGTATCAATGTTGTCTTCTGTTATGTCTGCATGAAGATTATGCCTTACAGTTTCTTTATAGCTATCCCAGTCAGCTTTCTCTATAATCCATCGTTTAGGCCTTTCATACCTCTTTAGTGTACCAGGGAATTTTATTTGTATAGGAAAGTGGTCAGACAATTGGATATCTTGTAGGGACTGCCATTGGAACAAATTTGCAATAGTTGGGGAGCATAACGAAAGATCAATTGCTGAAAAATTGGAGGACCTTGAGTTAAGATAAGTGCCAGCACCAGTGTTTAAAAGGACAAGATCAAAGTTGTCAATAACGTTTCCAACGATTCTGCCTCTTGAGCATGTGTCTTCTGATCCCCACAAGATATTGTGGGCATTGAAGTCTCCAACCAGAATAAATGGGACGGGTAACTGGTTAATCAGTTGTTCAAGCTCCTGTTGCGACCAGTTTCTATCTGGAAGGTATATATTGCATATAGTAAATGTAAAAGGATAGTGAATCTTGACTGCAGTTGCTTGTAGTGACGTGTTGAGTGTAACCTCTGATGTTGGTATCGAATCTCTGATAAACGTAATGACGCCACCACGTGCTCTATCGTGGGATACGGCATCTGTCCTGAAAGTTTTGTATCCTCTAAACGTGAAAGTATCAGATGGTCTTAGGTGCGTTTCTTGTAAAGCTATGCAGAATGGGCCATAGCTTGTTATTACGCTTTTAAGCTCACAGTATTTTGATTTTATTCCATTTATGTTCCAATGAATAAGGTTTTCTAGCATTTCCATTATGTAGTTTTTGTGGAGAAAAAATAAATAAAAATATAAAATTTGTATAAAGTAAATATATATGTATATAGATATGTGAAAAAAGGACTAGGTAAGAGAAAATAAATAAAAAATAAAAATAAAAATATCACAGAAAAGTTAAATCACAGAAAGATATCAAATTTACTTTCTAGGTTTGCCTCTGGGCCAACCTTTTTTCCTACTGGTTACAGTACCTTCATTCCGAGGGATATCTTCCTCTGAGGTACTGGCGACTTGATCTCTTGGTGGTTTCCGTTGTTCAGATCTAGTTGATACATTAGTAGAGGTAGAGTCTGATCTTCGTCTAGCCTCCAGTAATTTTTCTGGGACTTTAAATTGATTTTGTGTGGGCAGGTATTTATTGAAAGATTCTCTTATGAATTTGAGAAATTGGGGGACTAGTACATCTGTTTCGAATGCAGAGGTTGGTATTATTGTTGAGGTTGTAGCGGTCGATGTACCTGCTGCAGCAGCATAAGAAAAGTTAGGTTTAGGTGTCTGACCTTTAACTTTCCTCTTCGCTTCAGTGTAAGAAATTTTTTCTAAAACTTTTACTTTTTGAATTGTTGCTTCTTCTTTGTAAGTGGGGCATCCTTTGTATATTGCTGAGTGAGGCCCATCACAATTTACACATTTCTTGGGATCCTCACATGGACTTCCTTCATGTGGAGGCCTTCCACAAACACATAGTTGTTCGTTTTCACATTTTTCCGCAACATGGCCAATTTGTTGGCACCTGAAGCATCTAACTGGTGGCGGTATATATGGTCTTATTTGCAGTTTGTAGTAAGCGACAGTGACGTAGTTTGGAAGCGACGGATTATTAAACGTTAAAACATGTGAGGGAGTATCTGTTACCATGCCATTTCTTCTGGTTTTAAGTCTCCTGACATCTACTACACCAACTGACTTCAGTTCGTCTTTGATTTCATCTACTGAGCAATTCAGTAAATCTCTACAGTAGATCACACCTTTAGACTTGTTCAGGGTATTATGAGGGATAATCGATACATCAAAATCAGAAAACTTGTTTACATTCAGTAGTCTTTTGGTTTGAGCATTACTCACAGTTTGGATCAATAGACCTTCTCTGACTTTCTTAACAGAACGTACTTCTCCAGCTAACCCATATAGAGTTCTTGATATAACAAAAGGACTAATCTTATCAAAACCTACAGGAGATCCTTCTCCTGTCCTTTTGACCAGCAAGAACCGGGGAAGAAATTCCGCCGTCTCGTTGCCGGTTGTGTTGAAGTTGCCTACGTTTGAGGTAGTAGGCCCACCTTTATCTTTTTTTTGGTCACCCATAAGTAGTGGCTGTGTTTTCGTCCTTGCAGCTCCCCACCCGCCACGGAGCCCGCATTGGGGAAGCCATGTCTGCTAGGTTAGACTAGGGACATGGTCTCCAGGGCTACCACAAGGATATAGCTTCTGCATCTGATTCGGTACAGGCCGTTGGTGACCAAGTCTACCCACGTCTGCCGTCCTCAGAGTACAGAAACTCGCTCTGCTAGCCCTCTGACGGGGTAGCGCAGCCGATTGACCGACGCTGAGCTAGGCGCGGCCGCCCGTCTAGCCGAAATCCAGGCCAAAGTGGTGTGTTGTGAAGCGATACGCACATCAGGCGTTTCGCCCACTCAACCACCAGGATCCCTTCATCCGACGACACGGGTCGCGTGGCACGGCACAAACACCACGGAGACTTTCGGTGTACCCCATAGTCAAGCCTCAATGCTATGGGGCTCCTCTTAAGGCGAGGTGTCCTGCTGGGGCCCCGGGATCGCCATCCCCGTATCTAGCAATATGCAAATGTCGTAACATATGCATATTGTCTAAATCCCCCTGAGGGTGAGATGTTTCTTAGATCCATCTGAGGTGACTTCAGGGTTTTGCAATGGTTTTCCCCGAAGTTACCCCATCCGGAAGCCCCCCGACCGACGACAAGGTCATACATCTCCTACGGGGGGAAACCATTAATTGATTCTAATGAAATTTTGACACAGTATTACTACCGTGGTAAGGATGGAAAACGCATATACTTGTTAGAAATCGTGTATAGCGTAGCAATAATCAAAAAACTAAAAGTAGGAAAACAGCTCAAACCTCGTTTTTAGATGTTTTAGGGGTTCCTGATCATTTTCTACCTCTTTTGGGCAAGGGTGAAATTGGTGTGGTTGAGGGGGGGGGGGTGGAGGGTTGTTGAACTGGAAAGTTTGTAAGTATTGATAATAGGCTGTCCATTGACCTGTGAAGGAAAGACCTAGCGGCATAACACAATTTTGGTTGGGGAGGGGGGTGATGATTTGGTTGCAAGGGGATCTCAGACTATAGCTTCATGCTATGGGAAAATAATAAACTGGTATCACCGTAATGTGTGGGAAGTACTGAGTCAATTAACTTGACTTCATTTTTTTTGTTCGATTTTAGAATTCCAACTCTCGACTTACGTTTTGAGGCATTCTTTTTTCTACACTTTCTAATTGAAAATTCGGCGCTAAATCTAATGTAGGTACTCGAATAGCCCTACAACCTCTTATTCCCTTCAAAAAATTTGTTTCAATAATTTCCGAATCCCAAACTTTTGACTGTCTTCAAATGCGACAAATCCAAACCAAAGGATGGATTGGCGACCAATGTCCCCAAATTACCCAGCAGACCAGTATTTGTCCTGTTTAAACCCCCCCCCCCCTTCCCTTCCCATTAGCCCAATCTCACTCTACACCTGTGGACACTGTAATATGATAAATAATCAAATCTCATTGAAAAGTCTACCTAGCAAGCCTTGATGAACGACGAGAGTTCTAAATTTAATGAACACCAGTGAAAATTGTAAACAGATTCGGGAATGGCATCAGCCAGCAAGAAATCGAGACAGCAGCAAGGTAAATAAACGTAAATATATGTTTTTGCACCAAATGTTCGCGATTACTATACTACTTTCATCTACGGTGTTGGAAGAAAAAATTGCGTCAAGCAGTGTGACTCGATACTTTTCACGCATTTCCGAGTTACATAGAAAATTCAGGTTGCCCTGAAAAGACGTATGTATGCCCAAGAACGAACCTTAATTATAGGAAAAATTATAATTTGAACCAAAAGGCATGTTCACTATGCATAGGGAGATCTGAAATGTATAAAGCATTCAACAAAGTCACAAGGCTCAGCTAAGTTTAAAAAAAACTACGAACCTGGTAGTCAAGAAAAAGAACTAAACATATTTAGCTAGCTAGCTTCCACAATAGTTTTCCGTTTCAGTTTTTTGATTGCTGGTCGCCACTATAGTGAGTTAAGTTTCTACATTTTCATCCTTCATTTTTTTTGAAATATGATTATTGATCAAAAACGCCCTCGGAAATGCCTAAAGTCCAGGTTTTCAGCATTTTTCATATGTTTAGCCTTGTCGCTAACGAACGCAATAGAATTCTGTCTTTCTGCATTGGTAATCTACTATTGAAAATTTAATTAATATCAGATTATTGATATTTCTAATCTATAGGTATAGAGAGGACAAAGAACGTCCATTTCATGATTTATTACTCCGCCGCCACTGGTTGGATTTTCGAATACTGTAAAGCTTTTTCGTCCTTGTATACTAACAGCTTGTTGTGAGTTCAATCAATATTCCTTCAGTACTTTTCAACTAATAAAGGGACCAAGGACTACCAGACAATCAGACAAATTCTATGGTCTTAAAGAAGACAAAGACAAAGTTACAAACGAAACAGTATTAATAATAATGGAAAAACAAAGAGAAGTGTTGCTAACCATAAAGAAAAGAAAATTACAGTACCTGGGACACGTTATGAGAGGGGAGAAATATCATCTACTTCAAGTAATAATAGAAGGAAAAATCGCAGGAAAACGAACGATAGGAAGGAGAAGACATTCGTGGCTAAAGAATCTGAGGGATTGGTATAATTCTCGATATAATTGCTCCAATAACCAGCTATTTATAGAGCGGCTGTTTCCAAAGTTCGAATTGCCTTGATGATTGCCAACCTCCAGAATGGGGATGGCACCTAAAGAAGAAAGAAGACAACTGAGCATTATAATCATTAGTAAGTCGAGCTCAAAGTTCAGACAATCTCTAAATGTACACATATTGTTAATTTCACACACATTTTACTTAGAGCACAGCTCCTGCGGGCAAATGCAAAGACATGGGGTAATTTTAAGGAGCGTTGCAGATGCGTGTTTCTTTTTCAGTTTAGCTTCTTTCAGAGGCTAGGTTCATAATTCTTGTAGAAACATATATTTGTGGCGCCTTTGTTATGTAAATATGTACCACAAGAACTAATTTTCCTGCGTTTCATAATTTTTGCACAGGCGATATTTATGCTAAAAACGCTAGACGTGCCTATAGAAATGGAAGCAATTATGTAGGTATCTGTTTTTTGTGCACGACATAAGTATGTATTGAACATAAATACAGATTACAGAGCGATACGTCCGAATACCACATCGTTAAATTGAAAATGGGAAAAACACTTTCCATCCGCCACTGGTCAACTCACAAATCCTTATCTGAACAAATGGGATAGTCGAACCGAGTGGATTTACTATCGCCTGTGTGTGTACTGTCATTGAAGAGACACTGGGGATTCATGAACTGTACTTAAGTGAATGGATTGCACGCCGCCTTGGGAATAATGGATATGTGGAGATCGATAGAAGTCGTCAGCAGAATATATCAAATATTGAAAAAAGTGGACAAACAGAGGGTGTACCATGAATGTTGGAGATGCGCTTTTTTGTTAAATTCTCTCGTACAAGATTTTGTTTCCATGCTTAATACCCTTTTTACTTCGACGATTTCTTCGCGAATTTATTCATGGATTAATCCATGGTCTTCTTCAAGGTCAAACTGATTGTGTTTTACATCTGTGAATAAAACCATGGATTTTGTGACAGCATGCAGTCGCTCAATTCGATTTTTTTTGTGATCTTTACAGTACAAATCTTAATTTGGTTGCGATTTTTTTTTATAGAAAATGTTTGATACTATATCTACAGAGATGGGTACGCAGCAAGCATTAAATGCATCATTGATTGAATGTTCGACACTACTGAATTTGACGACAAACGTGACCACCACAGTGACCACGATTATGATAGAGCAGGTTCTAGATCCATGAAGAAATGCATGGACTTATTTGACCTCAAATTCCTGTTTTACACTTCCCAAATTTGACCACGAACTGAATCCATTAATAAAACCATGGATTTGTTGTTCATGTAAAACGGGTATTAGGTGCTAAAAAATTTTTAAACGTAGCCCTGCGCTAATAACTCTCGAAAGTTAACATTTAATGTCACGAGAACCAGTGTCCTAGTAACAAGAGAAATGTTAAATTAAAGCGCTGCCCAATGGCGTGTGTAGAATAGTAGGTACCATGTGTTCTCTAAAGAAAATTGTGAGACGTCACTGGTATTTTTTTATATTTTTTGGGATCCACTTTTTATATTAGATTAAGTTACTCTCTTGCTCTATAAGTGTGACAGGTGCTGAACATTATTATTGACTGCCTTTTTCATGTGCAATTTATAGCACAACACTGATTTTTTTATTATCTTGACGTCTACCATGTCCAAAACTTGCCAAAATGTGTTTGTAGCAACATGTTTTATAACTGGATTGCTCATATCCAATATTTTCCGAAATAAACACTTTTGGCGGATTACTTGGCGGATCATTGGTGTGAAGCCTCCTGAAAGTGTGCATTGAACAATCGATTCAACATTTTCAACAAGTTTCTTATTTTTGTACCATGGGGTTTTGGCAAAGATTTTACTTAAAACTTAAAACTAATAAATGATAGTGACTAACAGGGGCGTCCCAATACTTTAATATTTCACAAATCACAAAGGTAAAAAAAAGCAATTTCTTTTATTCCCGCGTAAAGCGTGCGGTTATCGCGGGCTGCGCTGCAGGATTCCTCCGTTTATATATATTAATTTCACAAACTAAACAAAGATTTCAAAGCCTTTGCGACCTGAGTAGTATGATTGCAATATTACAATTGGAGAAACTCCTGTCCGCTGTTGGAAAACTGTCGGCTGGATACAGTAAAGAGATCTCAATTAAAGGCTCTAAAAACGTGCTTAAAATCTAAAATTCAAACAGTTCATTCCATAAAGGAACTCATGGAATTATTGCTGGTAATATTCAATAGGCTTGCATCCAGTTTTCCCAAAGTAATAACAGCATGCTTTTCATTCTTGACCCTTGACAGTTGAAAAAAGTTTTTCAGAATTACAACTGACAAAAAATTAGCTAAGGACTTTGATGGGACAGGGTCAGACCTGTCACTATTGTCGATAGAGGCAAAAACTCGGGCAAAATCTTTGGAAAAACCAGTCATCATCAGCTATAAACAATTTTAGTAAATCAGTTTATCAAAAAAAGGCAAGGAGAATGTATATTTAATTTGTTGTTTGTAAACATTTTGGAAAAAGTGACCATAGATAATTATGATGAATAAGTATGTCTTTTAATTTTATGCATTTTTTTGTGAGAAATCTTCCTTCCTAACAGCTCCAAAAAGTCCTAAACAAATGTTTATACAGGGCCTTGCCAAGGCGCACTTCGCTTCTGGTTTCTAACCAACCCTCACAAGAGGTCAAATGAAGTTAGTTCTGGGAATCTTTCAAAACCAAGTGATAAGATATCTGCAAGTTATACATAGTCGACACAACAAATGTGTGAGAAGACAAAATAAATTATTATAGGTATACTGTATATATCTGAAAATCAGATCCATAAAGAGGTCATCCAAGAGCTAGGTGTTTTTCCCCAGCTGTAAACTTTCCAAATGTTAAACTTTTTACAGATGTCTGCTCAGTACCTTTCAGGAATACACAGCAAAAAGCTAAACTAAACAGAAGGCCTTTTTTCACCATTTGGGGGAAATTCCTTTTTTTACAGAGCTTTGATTTGGTCATCTAAATTTCCTCTTCAGAAAATTTACAAAGTATCTTGGGCCTGGATTTTCTCCCCATGGCTCTGATGGAAATACCAAAAAAACTTATAAATGTTGATATCCATGTATTAACACCCACAGTCCATTTGCACACTTTATATTGTGTAAGAAAAAACCACAAGTCTGAAAATAATCTATTGGTGTTTTCTCTACGAAAGAACAAGTAGGTATCATGTTTTGAATCCACAGTCATGCGATGTGCATTCACTGGGAAAGTTCAACAAAGTAAAAACACTAATAACACCCTACAAGCTTTCTCAATTAATTTATCAACAAAGCTAATTGCAGCAAAGTAATTAAATTTAACGCACGTTAAAGTGCTTTACATTAGGGCTAAAATTGACTTCTACATAAACTTCAAAAATCTAGACATGCTGCACTCACCAAATGAATGTATCACCAGGAAGATCACTAAGTATAAAGTTCTATTCATTATTGCCTGTTTTTAATTTTACGAAACGATGATTCCATCAAAACAAACCAAGCTATGTTGTATTTCAGAATACCGGATCAAATCAATTGGGTTAAACGCACTCTTCAACGGCCGCTCTGTTTGCAAAATATTCTTGAAGTGTCCATTTATGCAAAAAACAGTTTTTAGAGCAAGAGTTCACTTAGTACCGGTTATAGGAAACAGAATAAAAATTTCACAGTCTTCACATGGTTCCGTTGCACAGGTCATACACTCGCGAAATTTCCAGCATTTCAGGACGATAATTTAATTTATGAAATATTAATAAAGTTTTAAAAATACGCGAATTTGTTCAAATAACCCCGACTTTGTGTGTATCATCCAAACATTGGGGATATCGTGACAACACTACTGACAATGACAGAAGGGACAACGCGACCGAGTGACAGAAGCAACAACAGAAAAAAACAATCTACAAAGGAAACGCAGACACTACGCGCAGCGCAACTTTTCTTGCAGCACGGCGTCACACTGGTTGCCTACATCGAGACTAATAAAATGGTACGTTCTACCAGTGGCGTATCCTGGAATATTTCGAAAGGTTATATATCAGCAATACGTTGAACAATAATAGTCTAAGAGCCCGCTAAGTTTGTCTACCTTGAAGCGACCGACACTTTTGAAATCACGTAGTCGATTTGTCATGAAAAGACGTTTTCAAAAAGACAATAGTGCCAGTTTCAATGTTGTCGGGGGATTGCCGCTCGAGGGGTGAGGGAGTGAAAACTCTGCTTCGTGTCGATTTTCGAAGAATGGCGTCGTTTTGGTAAGTGCTATCGAAAAAAGGTTCAAATGACTTTGGAGAGAACGAAATTCTGCACAATTCTGGACTTTAATCGTCCAAAGTTAAGGGTTGATTTGTCATTTTCACTAAAACCATCATCGCGAATTAAGACGAAGAACATTATCAAAAAGTTCTGTAACTTATTCTTTTCTCTAGAATGATATTTTCTCATTTCTATATTATCTGCGGCTGCCTAAACTCAGTCTTATAAGAAAGTTGGGAGCGCGTCGCTCATCACGTCGCTATATACTCCAAGTATTATGATTATTATTGTTATGTTTTTTCAAGCTTCTCTCGCATGACTGCGGTAGAACAAGTGTTGACGGGATGTGCCAAGTCAACACCTGAACTATTACTGATCGGAATTGAAGAAAGATCGTACGATATTACAGGTCTTAAGGATTACAGACTTTTGGAATATTTTGTGTTTTGTGTAACCTTTCGTTCCAGGCCTAACTATTGTAGGTGTTGTGTAAATGTGTTCGGTGTTATTATTACAATACTATCATGAGTAGAGCGCAGAGCGCTATAAACTCAAAATGCTAATAACAATTAAATACAATACAAAGATAACTAAGCTAAGACACATCACGTACGCCTATTGTTCCAGTTATCGAGTCTGTTCTTGAACAAGTTCACGGACTCACTATTCACTACGCTAGAGGGGAGCTTATTCCACGCATCGAATACTCTATTGGGCAGGACATGCTGTCTAACGGTGGTCTTGTAGGATTCCTTTTTTAATTTCAAAGAATGACCTCGCAGATGGCCAGTATTAAGGCAGAACAGAGATGACAAGTCTACTCCGAAGAGGCCATGTAGTGCGCGATATGTAATGATCAAGTCACTTCGAGCACGTCTACTCTAGAAAAGTTGTAGATCTAACTCCAAGTATGTGCTATTGTAAAAAATTTCTTATTCGTGGACGAATTCAGTGAAGAAACTGCTTCGCGACGCGTTTCGAAATATAGCGTGGTTTTGGTAAGCGCTATCGAAAAAAGATTCAAATGACTTATGGAGAGAACAAAATTCTGCACAATTCTGATCTGTACATCTTTCGTGTTCGACCAATAGTTTCCATTCTGCAATCCACCAAAGTTAGGTATTGATTTGTGATTTTCATTAAATCAGAATTTTATCGCGGATTAAGACGAAGACCGTTATCAAGAAGTTCTGTAACATTTTTTTTTCACTGAAAGAATGATATTTTCTCATTTCTACATTATCGACAGCTGCCTGAACTCAAATCGCTTGGTCTTATAAAAAAGTACGGCGTTTATCGAGCGCGTCGCTACATACTCCGATATTAGTGTCCGACCGAACATTCAGTTTCCATTTCGGCCTAGTTTCGGCCAAAAGATGGGTTTCGGTTTAGTTTCGGTTTCGGCTACCATTCAGCCGAAACTACGGCCGAAACCGAAACTAAATTCGATGGATTTCGTGCTGCGATCGGACGACCTCGGAGCTTTAATCTGCAAGCGAAGAAGTGTAATTTTGCTGGGTAGATGATGGTAATAACTTATCACAAGTTAGGAAGCCTACTTATCGGTGCCAAGCTTGCAAAGAAACGCAGATATTGCTTTTACTAGAATTTCAATGCATTTCTGTCTTTGAGAAAGATTCCCCTAAAATCCACGTCTGCTTTACCGACGATTGTTTCCACTGAACGACTACTTAATGCTACTAGTCAAATTTATACAGACTGAAGAAGCAATTTTCAAAGAAAGTTGATATTAGATTATAGATTGTTCAGTTATGAATACTGATAATCAACAATAGCTGTAGCACAATGAAGCTCACAACAGTTTCTTCAAAGAAAACTCCTACTTTCAAGAATACGTAGTAGGTAGTTGTACTTAGTACGTAGGTACTTCTGAAATTTAGTTTTAAGGCAGCTAATTGATAAGAGTGTCATAAAGAATGACCAAAGTTTGGAATGTAATTTAGCAGATACAAAATATAATATAAATATAAAATAGTTGATGTTTGGTTCAGATTAACTTCTTACTTCAAAAACTATAAATAATTTATTTGAAATAAGGTGTGATAATGCTAATGATACTTTATTCATTTTTATATCCACGAAAAAATTACTGACGTTATATTGATGTTTCGGTTTCGGCCGAAACTGAGACGGAGGCCGAAACTCGGTTTCGGTTTCGGCCGTAAAAAGTAGTTTCAGTCGGACATGATGTGTGCTATTGCGAGAAATATTTTATTTGTGCACGCCTTCAGTGGAGGTGATACTACGTCGGTTTCTGAATACTCCACCGACTTGTATTTGTCAATAGGTTCGTAGTGAATGAAAATGGCACTCATCAGAGATGTCTGTGGGAGCACCGCGAGATTGGATATATTTTTATATAAAGTTCGTATAAGGTAGAAAGTCCAATGACTCATAAAATATTATTTCTTTAGAAGACGAGCTGCTCCATAATTTTTTGGCGATGTTCATCTTAATTGTTGATTAAATTTGATTTTTTAAAAAGTGTGTTGAGTTTATGAAGCTGCAGATAATACCGAAATAAGAAAATATCATTCTTTCGGTGAAAAAAAAAGTTACAGAACTTTTTGATAATGTTCTTCGTCTTAATCCGCAATAAAATTATGATTTTACTGAAAATCACAAATCAACCCCCAACTTTGGGGGATTGTAGAATGGAAACTATTGGTCGCACACGAAAAATGTAAGGACCAGAATTGTGCAGAATTTTATTCTGTCCAAAAGTCATTCGAATCTTTTTGCGATAGCACTTACCAAAACGACGCAAAGTACAACCCCGACAATATTGAAACTGGCACTGTTGTCATTTTGAAAATGTCTTTTCATGGCAAATCGATTACGTGATTTCAAAAGTGTCGGACGCTTCAAGGTAGAAAAACTTAGCAGGCTCTTAGAGTATAAGATTAATTTTTGAAAAACCTCAACATTACTTGCCGCAGATTTGGAAACTTCAGCAGTTAGTTGGCCAAAACACTTCTTAATAGGCTTTATACGAGCCTAGTTCATTAGAGAACATCAATCCAACTGGATTTGCTGTCTCGGCTATCCGCTATAGGAACTTTTATGCGAAAATGACTGAACAGAAAGCATCAACTGATGTACTACGTATATGAGCAAAGTTCTTGTGTTGCTAATAACATTGTGACACGCATAGTTGTAGCGAGTAAATCGTAAATCGGAGCCAGAATTTTTCAATTTGAAGCATACAGTTTGAGGAAAAGACAGAGGACATATAATAACTATACGTTTTGTTTTATATCAAATGGTTGTATTCAACTTTCGTACAACAAAATAAATTATCTATTAAGTACGGGTTAAGCTGATAAAGTCAAGGAGTATTAATATACTCAATAATAGCATCCATCTTAGAAATGAACATCTTCATTATACTCCATAGGATATAGAACGCTGCAGCATACCACAAGGAATTGAAGACTTGGGCAATCATCCACATCCTAAAAAAATAATTACCTGTCATTATAAGTGTAATGATTTTTCGTTAAATCAGGTGGCAAAGATTCTCCAACTCACAATAAGACTAATTCAATAATTAGTTCAATAATGATTGACTCATTTTTGGCAGTGGTATTAGACGTGTAAGTAAAGCCGCACAAAAGTTTAAATGTTTGACAAAAAAACAGACAAATGTATCAAACAAACGGTAGTTTAATTTTTGTATTGATCTGAATGTATCTGGAAACATTTTTGGGGCTTCTTTCCGATAACTTGCAAAACAAACCTCGTAAATCCTAGGAAGTTTAAATAAGAATATATGAACAGTTTCCATAGAGATCATGAATTAATTAACAAAGACAAGACAAGCAGTTGGCAGGTTGGCAGGTTATAATTTGGGTATATAACCGGGTACATACCCAAATTTCATCGCCCATCACTGGTACTTATTAAGCCTGGGAGTGTTGGCTTATACAAGTCCAGCGACAACAAACTTCCCCTAAACCCAACATAACCTTCCCTTAGCAACTGCGGTATTCCGGTATTTAGACTTTGCCCTCGCGATTTGCTCAGAAAAAAAATGCGGTTAAAGTAACAAATTAGCTACCTTCTAGAATGCACCACGGCTTTTTCCATTGTGGAATCTGGCTCATGCAATAAATATCTTCTTCCACCTAATAAACCGTTCTTGAAGAACTCATATGGTTCGGCATATTTAGAGCCCGTCTCATATGAAAATGCCTTAAGGTCTTCTGGGTGTAGCAGGTTCTCCAGTGCCAGCGTTTTGTTGTTCAGGAAGTCCCACTGATTGTTTAGAAAGTATGCTAGTGCGCTGTTGGCTATAAAAATTCTTCTATGAATCTTTACTAACCTGAAAAGAAAATAAGGTGATGCTTCAAGCTTCAAGAACTCCATAAATTAAATAACAAAAGCAACTGTTGTTATTGTGTTCATACTTCTAAGTTTTGACTATATGATGTGATAATCCCTTGATATAATTAGCTAATAAGAAGTAAAGCACTACTTGTTAATTACATTATATCTTTAGGTCCGATTACTTAAACAGTCATAAAAATCTCATAGTGTGACGGATGTCGACTTTCATAGGTCATTTTCTTACTGGTAAACCAGTTTCAAGTCTGACGAAATATGCGTGGAAATTACAGAGTCAACCTTCTTGACTTCAACATCTGTACTCTTATGATCACAAATTTCAGCATCACCGAAGAATTAAAAGTCCAAGTAATACTTACATAGGCTTCTTTCCTAGTGACAGCAAAAGTCCGTCGATGAAGAGTGCAGGCAACAGTTGGTAAAATATAAGTTTTAAATAATTTTCATACCAGCATTTGGTTACTGATCCATTTGGATACCAAATAACGTCATTCAAAGGCATTTCCCAACAGAGCTTTTTGCCAAGGTGTACCAGTTCCCCTACAGATACTTGCTGTACTCTATAGCTGCTGGCGTTGTACACCGATATGCTATATTTTTCGGCATCCCTGAAAGAATGTTGAAATATGAGCTGAAAATAAAATAGTAAAGCAATTCTCCAATATTAGACCGCTGTTACTTCCAAGCTGATAAGCGAAAGAAAGTATTTCAATAACTAAAACGCCCAGTTTCACATTCATTTATGTCTGTTAGTCCAACGGGATATGTACATCTCGGCGCTCGGAATAATAATATAACATGGATCAAAAAAAGGTTCCAAAATACAAAAAATATTCTTTCTTAATTTTTAACTTTTCTGACAAAGGAAGTTCCCAAACCCAACTTTCATCTCAAAAGTGAGGATGGTCTCGGGTCCTGCCCATCTCATGTCTTCAGGTTTAAAGATCCTTAAACCTAGTATAGTCTGCCTGTGATCCCTAAGCGCGTCACAGCGACATTGAATGTGTGCTGAGAACTCCTCCTCCTTGCTACAGCGTGCACATGTCGGGTTGCTTCCCACCCCCATCACATACAGATGACGTCTGTCCACAAATAACCTTAGCCGACTTCTGTCTAGAGATACAGAACCGCCACACCTTGGAAGAGGTTCTAAAATAAGTTCTCTAGCTTGATGGAGATGTCATTCCTCTCCATCTTAAAGATTTTGATTTTGCACCCACACCTCTGTTTTCCTTCTAGTGGTTCTGCGATCCCAACAGCTGGTTGAGGACCCAGGAAAATATTTCTCAACCGTCGTCTTGCGAGCGCATCCGCCGTTTCATTACCGCAAACTTCTGCATGACTCGGCATCCATATAAGTAACACTCTATGTCATACCGAAATGCCATCCAAGACCTTTCTACATTGCAGAACGAGTCTTGATGTGAACATACAAGTACTCAATGCTTTCAATGCTGCCTGGCTGTCAGAGGAGATAGTATTCCACATCCTTGGCCTCCGAATTTCGTGAATACGAGAGGCACATGCTAAGATATTCCTGCTAGGAATACTGTGGTGTATCCTCCACCTCCTGTCATACTTTACTATTTCATAAATAAAACCTATACAGAAGCAGCCAAAACGTTAGTAAGCAGTTTTAATTCTGATGGTTTTTTTTTAATTTATGAGACTCTAAATGCCTATCAATAAGCAGAAAATGATGTGCTCAATTGTCTCCAAAGGTAGAAGTTATATAATTTTCAATAGCTGTATTTAATATAGCTATATCGCAGCAGTATCTCTAACAGCATACTAAAATGCTTTGTAATTAGATTTAAACACATTGCATTGTTACTAATGAAATGGAGACGTAAAGTTTTTGAGAAGTTCTCCATTGCCCAAGGACTAAACATCAAAGACTAATTTAGATTTTAATCAATTTCATGACCCCTATCATTCTCCAAGATGCATGGAGATGGGAGAATTTTGAAAGGTGGATGCCTACGAGGTGTCATTCAACTTCTTCTTTATTCTCCTCCAGTCGTCAACTTTTTGTTTACGTTGTCAAAATACTTTAGAAAGCCCAAAAATAAATTATGTTTTATAAAATGTTATTTACATTGAGGAATTCGACGTACTCAAAAACATACTAGTGTATAGCAAGACATTTTTAATGATGTGATAATTAGTATAAATTTACGGAGTCTATCTACATTTGTTAAAATCAAGCTGGGTTACTAGTATTACTACATAAAGCAGCGTGCTCACTATGAAGCTATGTTGCAAAGCAACTTCCAGCAATGTTTGATCAATACATTCATTCATATACCAACGACTTGAGCAGAAATCCTTTATTGTGTAGTTTCCTTAAATTAAGAGACAATGCTGGTGAGTACTTATACATTTAAGTCGCTAGTTGAATGTGATTTGAAGCTTAACCTATACGAAAATAATTTTTACATGAAATGTTCTAGGTTCTACATGTTAATAATAACACGACGTTACTTGTTGATGCACTCACTTGTTTAAAGACCCTCATCGTAAACATCATATATAAATCGGACGTTTTGATGTTTATATATGCATTACATGTGTACTAAGAAACTAGTGATATATAGGGTGATTGGTAATTCGATACATTAATTTGGGGAGGTGATAGTACTTAGTAGAGGTGGTAATCTGGTAAAGTGACCATATAAAGATTATCATGATCATTTCCTAATCGCTTCCGAGGAAAATTGAATTTTAGATATCTTCATTAAAATGTATATCTCCAAAAACAAACCCTAATAAAACATAATGATTTTGTCACTAATATAGCCAATCTTAATACAATAATTTAATATCAGGACTATCACATGACGTTAGTCCAAAACGAACGAACAACAAATACAGCAAACAAATTCGTCATTGTGTGGAACAACAGCTGGAGGGACAACTAACGGAGGGGAGATTTTTCTCCTGTGTTTTTTTTACATATTTTTCTCGGTGAAACTTTTAGCTATATCGAAAACATTCAGAAGGCTAAAAACTCCACGAATCACTCTCAGTAGTACTTAGCTTTTAGTTTTTTTTTGTAACACCAGGTGACCAACTTTTTCGTTTTTGGTGAGAATGGAATGAAAAATGAAAAAAGTGGTGTTTTCCTCTATTTTTACTTCTATGCAGAATTTTTATAGCGATTCTTAATATTTCACTTTCAAATAACTGTTGGAGACATTGCCATGTTAAGTCGACGAGCATGTGAAACAAGTGGGTTAAGATAAAAAGATCATTATTATTTCTGCATGGATTTTAATAGTGTCTAATGAATACGAATAGATATATAAGTAGGTGACCTGTATCTTTACATTCGTAAGTTACCTTTCGAAAGCTTTCTTCCACGTAGCCATAATCATCCCTTTTACAACACTGTCGCAAGGGACATAATCAGCTCTAATTTGTGGATCTGCGTACACTGACCTCATTACCCCCTTACCGGAGGCTACTAAGATACCCACAGGGCCATTGAAGTTGTCCATCCATCCTGGAAATGGATCCGTCATAGTGCAAATCACTGGAAAGTGACATAGACTTAACAGCGTAACTAACACCTCAAATAATGTTGGTAAATTATTTCTGCTTAAATATTATTTAATTAATCTAGCTTTTAAACAATCTATCGGGAGCCTTTATCAAAAAATAATGCCGCTAGATAATAATCCAACCTCAAAAACCATATCTCATTGATCTTTTTCTTTTCATTTCTTTTGTTGTATGCCATATATTTGATTATTCAGATCTGAATGACTTCTATATGCGGTGTCAACTGCAATGGTTATTAGCCGCATCGACCTACACTACATAGTATTCTCTTTTAAATACTATTGCATGATGTGACTATGTTCCATATGCTCAGGGTAAGTATCAATAGATATTGTGATATTACTTCTATGACTATGAGGTTCAGAATACTTGGGGAAATTGTAAAGTTTGCTTTGCACCCCTGAAAAATTGACAATGGCAGATGATATACTCTACCGAGAGAGGCTGTTGACATTGCTCACACAAGTGGGGCTTCTTTGTCCAAGCAATAGGTGTGACTTCGTGAGACGAGTATGTCCAATCCTCAGCCTTGCTATTAGAACCTGTTCTTTTCTTAAAACACCTTTAACTACTTAAGGGCTGTGAACAGTTGGACGTAGTTATCTTAATTGGGTGTCACATACGTCCCAGTCATTTTGCCATGATTTGTATATTTATTCTGGGGGTTTTCTACTGCGTTGCGTGCACTTTCGTGTGCCGCATTGTTTCCAGCAATACCGAGATTTCCAGGAGTTCAGACGAAAACAGTTATTTTGCACTGTTGGTGCAGTAAATGGTGTAAGTGGAGAATTTCTTGAACAAGTGGATCTGTCCTGAATATGTTCATAATGGATTGCTGATGGCTCAGGGAATCCGAGCAGATTAGGTAAGTACTGGTGTTTATTTATATCAATAACTTTATCTTTTTTCATTTTAATAAATTATACTTTTTATATCCATTTAATTTTTGAAGATTAGTTTATGAAATTGTATGGACGGTATGTTGATTTTGTCTTTGTGCATGGTCTATTATTTTGTTTTTTTTCATACGGGGTTGATCGAAAATTAAATTACTTATTTCATTGATTTTAAACCAAACTGTATACTATCACGCAAGAGGCTTCCTTTGTACTTTTCAGTTCAAGATAGTGTGTGAAATTAATTCAGATTATACAGCGTAAAAACTCTATTTATCTCTGAAAAATCGGCCACAGTGTGTGCATGAAACAAAAAGCAGAACATAAAAAACGGTTGCCAAATGGTATGATTGGCTGACAAATACACCTCGCATAATGTCTAATTCTCCTCCACTAGGAATCTAAATCTCTATATATAAAAATGAGTCCCTTTTTCCTTTGGTCACGGCATCACGTGAGAACGGCTTTACCAATTTCCTCCATCTTTTTTTTTATAAGTTTGCCATTACTTCGTAGAAGGTTCTTACGGAAAGAGATCTAAGGAAAATTATACGGAACATTAGAAAATTTGACAAAAATCCGAGAAAACTTGACAACTACGAAGGGTGTGTAGTGTTAGTGATTTGTTTGTTATTGTTGTTATGTATGACGTTGCTGTCAAAAATACCCGTTAGGTGTTAGATGTTTAATGATCTGGAAATTTCATGCCCGTCAAGTGTGCGTCGTAGAACTAATGACAAATGCGTATACAGAGTGTTAATTATTAATAGACCTGAATTTAAAGGGCATATTTATGACTCAAATTCAAATAAAAAGAGCTCATACAAGGTGTCCGTATAATCGACCGATAATGCTTGACAGGTGATAGACCTCACGTTTCTATGAACGTTGAGTTAGGAACATGAAGCCTTACAATTCTTAATTTTCAAGATATAGGGTGTCAAAATGTTTTCTTTTATTTACGCTTTTTCTCAATTCTTTCGCAATAAAATGGCAGAACGATATAAAATTACATATCGGAGGGTTTTTTAAGGCGAAAAATCCAAATTCAGCCACAGTTTTGCTATCATGAATAGAAGGCGCCACCCAAGGAACATTGAACGGATATAAATTACCGAAACCTTTTTCCGGTTTGCTGCATCAATGTATCAACAAAATCCTCAATGTTTTACATGAAAAAAGTATGATTTGTTTGAGTCTCTAGAGGTAACTGTTCTCGACATAATCTTCATTGAAATTTCCAATGCGACTGAATTGTAAATTGCGATCGAAAGAATTATCGGTATTTCCACACGAATAAATATTAGGCCTAGGCTCATACTTTTAAATCCCATTTACGAAGTATTCTCAAATTTCAACACCACCTATTGTAAAAATTAGATATATTTGAAACATGTTTTGTGATCTACCTAATATTAATTCGTGCCAGAAAACCGATAATTCTTTTGATCACATTTTACAAGTAATTGGGCTGCCTTGGATATTTTAATAAAGGTTATCTCGAAAACGGTTACCTCTAGGGACTTAAACAAAGTATAACTTTTTTTTCATAACGCATATTGAGGAAACGGTGTTTTTAATATTCAGGTTGATGCTCCAAAACGGAAAAATTTCTTGTTAATTTAAAAGAATTCGATATGCCGTAGGTGGCGCCCTCTATTCATGTTAGCAAAACTGTGGTTTAATTCCCTATACATGATTTTAGATACGTTGTGCCATTTTATTGCGGGATAATTGAGAAAAAACCAAAATAATAGGAAACTTTGACACACTGTATCTTGAAAATTAAGCATATTAAGGCTTCATGTTCCTATCTGAAATGTCCATAATAATGTAAGGTCACCCTGAATAAACAATGGATCGACATGTATCTTGAAAGTTCTGGATTTCAAGATGCAGGGTGTCAAAGTTTGGAAATAATATTGGTTTTTTATCAATGACTTAAACATTAATGAGCCGTTTTTTTCAATCTGTAGTCTTTCACTGCATTAAGAATCTAAGTCACCACTGACTAGAAGATAATTATCCTTTCCAGTGGCGTGTTGGGGGTAGGGGGGCAGTCCCACGAGAATATTAGCAAAAATATGTACGCCACTAACTTTGAAAAAATTAAATGCTGTCTTTCAGATTAAACAGATAAAAATACCTTTTCTTTTTTTTTGATGTCTCTTCGTATTTCATAGCCCCACAACAAAGTGGGATACGAAGAGACATCAAAAGACAAAAAAGTTGGATTTTCATCTGTTTCGTCTGAAAAACAATATTTAATTTTTTTTAAGGTCAGTGGCAGACATTCTATATTTTCAAAACTTTGACACCATGTAACTTGAAGACCAGACTTTAGGCACATGTTTAAGTGAACCTTTCTACTCGAATTTGGGTCAGAAATACGTTCAGAGAAAAAACGTAAAATTGATTAAAAATACAGGGGAATACAAAAGCGAAGACGTCTTGAATCCACGCATCCCTATGATTTTAAACAACATGCCATTCGACTTTAAGCGGTTGCAGTTTTCAGTGCCGCTTGCATTTGCATGACGATAACTAAATAGCAAGGACAGTCGTTGAACGTTTGTGGGATCAATCACATGGTCATGTAGCCTGTTCCGTGTTGACAAAATCATCATTATTTATGTATGAGCCCGAAAACGAAACAAAACATGTTGGATATCAAAAAGTATTTCAATGATCACTATGCTCTTCAGATAATTATTATTTATTGCAGATTTAACTTCAGTTTCAATATTCATAGCTAAGACAGGACAGCGTCTGTCAGGTCAGCTAGTGCTCTTATATGGATCTGATGCATTGGAGAAAGTCTTAGCGGATATAAAAAAGAGGAGGAAGCAGAATACTTATCTAAAAGATAGTTAAGTAGGATGATAGTCAGGAATCATCCGAGAAATGTGCCGTACTTACCAATGGAAGGTCTGAATATGATGGCAGGTATCTGTCCTTCGCAAAGGTCTTTCACCACATGCTCTCCCATAGACTTAGTGAATGTGTATGTATTGGGAAAGGGTTCCATGAACTTAGGAGTTAGAATATCCATCATTCTAGGATCTGCATTTTCTGCTAGGTCTATTGCTCTTCTCCAATCATCATGGGGTGGATATACTTTTTCGTCAATTACCTTAAAATTTAAATTTTTTGTTCGGTCAAAGTAAACTTATTCTTTCGTATGTTTCTATATTTCTCAGCGTTGTTTCCAGGCATGTATTTTTTGTGTTTTATGAACACCTTTATAGACAGTCTAGCACCTACGCCCATTGACTCACAGAATTGCACGAAATTACCGTCTACTTACGAGTATTATACTCTAGCTTTTATTCATGTACGATTGTTTTACACATTGTTATACTACTCGCAAATGAAATACAAACACCTAGAAAAAAAGATATTTGCATAAAAAATGTGTGCACACTGCGCAGTTTGGTAATAAATACCGTACCTAGCACAAATCTAACATTTGATTCAGATGCTATTTATCTACATGGCACCCCCAAAAGCTCCATACGTGTAAAAACAAAGCTTGGCTTTTGCCGACCCAAAAACGATGAAATATGTTGCAAATGTGGCGAGAGACTAGTTGGTTGTGTAAAGAATGTAAAGATGTTCCTCACAAGAAGGACAAGAAGGCAGCCCCATTGAACGGTGTCGAATTGTAAACCAACGAGCCAACGAGAAAGTGGCGCTTCTTTCAGAGCAATGATTCCTGGAATCATGTAGCGTGGCTGCAGTTGTAGCATCATCGTGCACATGGAGCACGTAGAAGAAGTACATACCACCAAGATCATCATCTAAGTACAACTACTAGTCCCTCGGAACAGAATGCGACCCACTCGAGCTGTTGCTGGCGGTTGGTATGCGCACGGTGTACCACAGATTGCGTGAAATGGGCTTAAGCTTAAGATTCGTATCGTCTAGATATAGTGCTCCCATTCACTGTAATCAGATGGCCTTCTCCGATGAGTCCAGGTTTTGTCTGGGGGCACACGACGGACGCTGACGCGTGGTGAACGACGTGATCTCGAGTTTGCTATTGAGCGCCGTCCTATTGGTTTAATGGTATGGGGTGCCAGCAAGTTACCCTTACCACAGTAGAGCCCTTACTTATGATGCGTGGTGCAATAACGGCCAAACGTTATGTGGATGAGGTATTAGGACCAGTTACCGTTCCATATGTCAGGGGCCTCGAAGAGGGTTTCTTCCAGCAAGATAATGGGCATCCTATTGCAAGGATGTCGATGAGGTTCATACATGAAGCTGAGAAAAGGGTGCTCCTCTGGCCTCCTCGATCACCCGACCAATAGCCAATTGAAAAAGCATGGGATTGGATGGGTCGCTACATTAGCGATAAACCCAATCCTACAACTACGTTGGATGAACTGAAACATGCTGTGAGGGATTGAGGGCAGTTTGGGGCTGTACTTCTATCAACCAGATTACGAGCAAGCCACGTAGGCTAGAGGAATGCAACTAATTATGGCGTTTATTATTGTCTTTAGTCCTGCCCCATTACATGGACTGCATCCCTTTATTCCCGGATTTTCGAGAAGTATATTTAGTGTACGCAAAAAATACTGGAAATCAAAGGAAAAACTAGAACAATTTATTTAGTAAATGAAAGTCTTATCGCTTATAATCCATTATCAATGTTTAGAATAGCATTTAAAAAGATGACGACTTTGACCAACGCAACGTTGTTAAAACGTAACTTTAATAGGCAAATTTTAACAATATAATATAAATTTCAGATTTCAGTAATACTTGAACACCCGAATGAATAACTGCATTATACTTTCGTTATAAATTAATTGTATATTCAAGTCTTCGGCCCTGATTATGTGTTCAGAAACTTCCTAGCAATATTCTAGCCTAAAGGATCTCTGAAACTTTCAAATAAAATTCCCGGTACAAAACATTCTAACTAGCGGTTTTGGTTAGTCACCCTGTATATAACTTAACTATCATATAAATTACCTTTTTGTCGATGTTGCAGTACGTTGTAGACAAATGCATGAACACTTCTAGATGTTTTATCTCTTTGACGAGATGTAGTACCTCTCGAGTACCTCTCGTATTCATGAGAATCGCATATTTCAATGGATCATCGAACCTTATTGATGCTGCTATATGATATACTATATGGATTTCGTTTTTCAACTTATTTCTATCCTCTTGACTAATTCCTAAAAAATACCAATGTTTATAAGAAGGTCAGATTTAATGTTTAAAATATTATCCAAATTAACGCATTTCATTTAAATTTCCAATATAAATAGCTATTCAATTGCCAATAATAATAATGAGCTTAATGTTATAAAGAATCAATCAAATATGTAATAATATAGATAATATGACAGAAATATATGCATACACATAACAGTGAAAGTAGAAGAAGGACACATTTGAGGTAAGTAACTGTAGTTTGGAAACGTCAATGAAAACTTAGTAGAGACAAAACACGATAAAGTTATTTCCGAGCTAAAACAAGAAACAATATCAACGAAAAAATCTATTAGCTTTCAAAAAATTGATTACATCGACAGAACACATTAAAGTTGTTTTAGAGGAAATGCCAAAGGTCCCAGAAATAAAAAACAATAAAGATTACCTTTCAAAAAAGCACAGTTTTGAACCAAGATGAGTGAGATTGCAGCAAAGGGGATTTTGATATTTTGTAAGTATGTAGATCAGGAGTTGTTGATACGGGAAACAATTGTCAAAAATGGTTGATGAATTGCTTCCTTCAAATAAAAATCGGTTTCGCATAAAACCGGCGCCACATATGCGGTATTCGGCGAAAAACGAACCCCGAATATTTGCTATTCGTAATAAAAAGTCTCCAATAAAGTGTGACCTAGAAGACCACCTGCAAAAACTAGGGCAATACAATAGCGGCCAAAACTGCTATGCCGATTGTTTTGGGGAGGGGGTAGTCTATTTGGGGCGACCCTAGTACTAGTGGAAGTTTTTAAGTGAAATTTGCTAGAAAAGCGTTCAAGGAGTTTGAAATAAGAATACAACAACCCAAAATGGCAATGTCTCGCTATCGCAGGCAGTATTGATATAATAGCTAGGACTACCAGAAGACCACATATTTTCTTCAAAAATAGCCTTTCTGATATCGCTTAAAGTATTAGTACTATTGCTGAAAATAGGTTTTTTATTTTAAGAAAACCAATTAGCTTAGGATAGTAGCAGCAAAACTAAACAAACTGGTACATGGTTCTGGGTGTAATGCCTTCTTCACCAAAAGAGAAGAGAAGGCTGTGGTACCCAGATACCTACAATAAATCAAAAGCTGCAAAACGTGAAGGGGCACACTAGGACGACTACCAGTATTTGTAATTTAATTATATAATATTATTTATTGTTTCCATGATTTAGACAAAGTGAAGGTAGTTTACGTGTACTTACCTAAATTGATTTCAGTAACGTCTCCTATTATAGGCAAAATTTTACTAAGGTTATCTGGGTAGGTTTTCTTCAAAACATCAAAAAGCTGAAATGAAGGTAGTAAAACAGATAGTATGGACAAATCATTTTTTCAAAATATGTAATCAAGTAAATTCGTTCAGTGCTTCCAGTGTATAAATCAAAATCATTAAAAGGAGGTCTAATTTCGAAGACAAGTGAGAAAAAATATTTCTCATGGTGAGAGTGCGCTGCTTTTTAGTAGTTTCATACGAAAATATTCTTCAGTGATACATCGTTCGAAAAATAGACTTTTATTGAATAAGTCTAGGACACTTTTTTTAATTATCTCTCCTGTACGGGAATTGCTGCAAAAACATGTATACTTTGGTAATGATTTATCATTCATTTTTTGAAAAAATAGTACTTATTTTGGAAAAAAATTAAATATGCAGTAGCCGTACTTATTATACTGGAAGACTTGTCGAATTTAGAAGTTGTGTTTTATAGTGAGAACCCTTATATTCAGCACTAACATACTTTTTATAGCCTAAATGGCATCTCTACATCTAGTCATTTCTGTTTGCCAAGAACCTTCCTTGTTTTGAATAACGAAACCGAGTAATTACAATGAAAACCTGTGTCTCGTTAGAACTAACATGTTACTGTTCCGGAAATGTATGCGCATTTATTAAAATATCCTGAAACGTAAAAAATGTAAATAACACTTGTTTTCCAAAATTTCTGCTGTTTATAACATTATACTTTATAATTCTAATAACAGTATTCACAGATACCTGGTTGTTTGAATTTATTCTTGGTGATTTCATATTTATAGTGGTTTTTTATCTGCATTACTAAGGAATTATATGTAACTGTGTTACTAAATTAATTTAAATGCGGTATTACGAAAATTGTTGTGATAGAAATGCGAATGACAGCTGTTTCAAAAATATTTTACAAATTATAATGAGTTTGAATCTATAGTAAGTCCCAGCTCATGTCATAGCAAAACGCAACTTTTTGTTCTTTAAATGTTCTTGGCAAAATAGGCAAAATTTGGGTGAGTAGGGCGTGGCAGAACATCTTAAAAAGTGTTTGTACTTATAACACATACTTCAGACCGAACTTGACATGGTCTCATTCGCCGTCAAATAAAGAAACATTATTGCAATGAAATTTTGATGCGTCTATGACATGATAATTCTAATTGCCTCCCATAAATCTGCGAAAAAGTGTCTTGTACAGATATTATTGCATCCCATCACCATATATAAATTTGATGTCTTTATAGAGTGCTTTTAAAAATTGGATTTTTGGAAATTGGTGCTTAGACACTTTAGACAGCATTTCCATTTTACTTCATAGTTTAAAGGATCATTGTAAGGATTTTAGAAAATATGTCCTTGCCATCTTACTGTCTGCGATTTTTAAGCTCGCGTAATCTCAGTAACTGATGCGCATATTTTGAAGAACGTGATGTTTGTAGCTAAAATCCTAATACGAGTACCCTATGGCTTAATCAAGTACGATAGCAACCGCTATGTCAATTATGTCAATTAAAAAATGCGAAACAGAAGTCGTTTAATGTTCAGGCAACAAAAGAAAATACCTGATAATATCATAAAATAGAATAATAAACGGAATCACGCTGAATGAAGTTTAAAGTCAATAAGTCATAATATAAAATGTTACTCACCGCCAAATCAGTCATTTCCTTAATCCTCTTAACCGGATCCTTCCCCTTCTTCTCCCGAATGAGTATGTAAATCTTCCCGATCTCCGGACATGACCTCAACAGCTTCTCTATCAACACCTTTCCGATGAATCCTGTAGCGCCAGTGATGAAGACATTTTTTCCCTTGAAGTATTCAGGGATGCTAGGCAAACTTGATTCGTTCATACTTCGAACGTCTAATGTCAACACCCAGCGGTAATCACACTTGGTCTGATTCGATTTCCATATAGTATTGAATATAACATTTAACATACAATTGGATATAGAGGTGTACCGCATGACCTTTGGTCTCATTTTCGGTTTAGTGACACCCATTGAGCAATGTGTTCTACTTTGTTTAAAATTTTGATGACCAATGGTGTAACGGCCTATTTCAGGTAGGGAAAAGCTAAAATAGGCCTTTTCCAACCGAAGTGTGAGACTCTTCGTACAAATTCTGAAAAACCGCTTCATATTAATAGATACTGTTTGAAGCGTGGTAATTCAAAAGCGTCTAAGTGCCAAAAAGTTATTTCTGAGTTATGTTTGTAATAAATAATAAAACAATTATACTGCGGTGAAAAGTACTTTAATGATCAGTATTATGTGTTTGAAGCATAAAACATTTCAAAAAACTTTAAAAAGCAGAAAAGTTTTGTTGAAAAAAATCCCCAAACCCATAAAACAAGGAAACAGTCTAAGTACAAAATTAACATAGATACAAAACTGTCTATGTTCCAACTAAACATACATCCAAAAAAATAAAACTGCGATGATGAACCTAGATTAAGTTGCTACTTATTTTGATTCCTTGGTATTATCAATCAAAGTTTCGCAATAACGTAAATATTTTAAAGTTATACATATAGTCTAGGATATCATCAAAATGTTTCAGTAGAGATTCAATCCTTGCATTCTAGGAGAGGGAGTTTTCCTAAAATATCCTATATTCTTTTTCCCTGTTTTAAAACATTGCACTCGGTTCGTGCTTCCAGTTCATTGAAAGATTTTCTTATTTTGATCATCTTTGGATTTTCCTTATTAACCATAATCCACACAACTCCGTTGTGTTCAGCATTTCGTCGGAGGTTTCTGAATGTCATTAAAGTCCTCAGGTTGCATCATTAAAGCTTTAAAAGGATTCTCGTGACATGCATTCACGATCATATCTTTTATATTATCAGCTGTGAAAGTTTTTGTTACTCTTTTTCGCTTTTCGATTTTGAGCGAAGTCCCGATCACAAGGAGGTATGACTGACCAGAAACGTTAAACATTTTCTTTCATTTTTAACACTTTGAGTGCCCTTTATTCTTCACTTTAATACAGTATTTTGCGGCACAACTTCCGTGAGTTCGCTCATTTTAACTAGTAATGCGATTATAACCTTACAGGCTATAAAACTATCCAAGGATGAACAATTTATTACAAGTTAAAAAGAATCAATAATACAAATTACTTGAGTAAATATAGTTTACGAAAACCGAAAAACACGCTTTTAAAGAACATCGGTCTAAAGGGTTAAAAATAATTTTTAAAATAAGCCTAAAACAATACTGAGCGAAATATACTAGTATGATTGTGAAAAATGCGTGGTGGAGCACTTTGTGCCATATTATTCGTAAATCGAGCACCCGACGGTTTTTTACAAGCATAACAAGTATCTTTCGTTCATTATTGTTTAAAACTTATTTTAAAACATATTTTAAACTTTTTAGTCGAATGTTCTTTGAAAGCGTGTCTTTTAGTTCTTTTAAACTGTATTTATTAATACTCTTAAACAACCAATGTCAAAAAGCAAGAATTTTCAGGAGGCACAAAAACATTTATAAGCTCTGTGACATTGGTTGTTTTTACACACAATTGCAATTAATGTAGTGGTTCAAATTCAATAACAATGATCAAATACAATGCATTTTACTCCACTGTTATAGAAGAGGTTCTTCGAATTCGAAACTGACTAGAGTTTATTGGCATAAACTACCAATTTCTCATGATTTTGGCTGTTCTTGATATAAGCGACAATGACAATAGCTGTTTTTGCTAAAACACTGTAACTTTGGGTTCACTTTATCCGTGGACGTTGGTAGTTTATGCCTTATATTAAAATATGGCATTGTTTGTTTTTGATAAAAACCCTTCAATTGTTTTTGATCAATATTCATAGCATAATCGTTACCACTATTGCATAAACTGTCACTTGCATAAATTTCACAAAAGTACGAACTCCCAAACAGTTGGATGTCACGCCTTTTAAGCTCTCGTCGCTACGCCTCTGTGTAATATTATCAAACTTGTGTCTGCGCCATCTTTTAGCCAGCGGAAACGACCTCTGGTCCGATGGATTTAAAGCCGTCAAAATCGTTTTCGCGGAAAGTTGGAGCGTTCAATGTTCAGTCCGACCTCTTAATCCAAAGGAGCGACCTCTTAATCCAGAGGAGAGTTACAAGCTCACAAACAAACATACAGGTGAAACTAACAAAAGCGTGTTAACAAAAAAATATTGCGGTACATTATGGGAGAAGTACCGGATAAATATTTTTCAGGGCCGATCCCAGGATGAGGATATGATGGATAGATCCCCCCCCCCCCACACAATATTTGGGTTCTACACCTATCCGCTTTTTTCAAAAGAACATCGATATATTCTAGTTGAGCTAGAAAAATTCTTAAATAAATTAGCAAGCAGCAAAGCAAGGTGACTTATTTTTTTGCAACAAAACTTACATCAATTCAATGAACTCAACTTTTGGGATCACCTTTTGTTAATCTTTTTGTGAGACCCGTGTTCATTAACATATATAGTCGAATATACCTAATGTAAAAAGCTTAATTCAGATGCACGCGACATCCGACGATACGACGATATGAAACTGTCCCTATTGGTTGAAATATTTTGATTTGACATCATTATGAATATTTGAAGCAATAGGAACAGTTTCGTACCGTCGTATCGTCGGACGTCGTGTGCATCTGAATTAAGCTTAAAACGAGACTGGTGCTGTAGCTTCTTTCAAAGTAAACATTTTATGACATACAAAATGAGTCACTAAAAGCCTTATCAGTAATGTATTTTAATGTAGGCTTTAATTTAACGTTTTCCATGTTAACATGTTATAAATTAGTTATTGAAATCTCAGTGCTTTGCAAACAAATCAAAAAAAAATGTAGTGGAAGAATGATATGCTGTTATTGTGTTATCCAATGAGGTATTTGTTTTTGGTCACGTGACGTTCGATTCAAAATTATTAATGAGAGAGAGAGAGAGAGAGTATATTTGTGAATTTTTGTGTTCCTCCAAATAAAACAATTGGGGCCTAAAGTGAATAACGCAAGAGCTGCAGGTACTTAAAGAACTATGACACTATGATTATGAAACACTAGCAAAGTAATATAACTGTAGGGGTACATGTTATAATCAATGGTAGTGGTACAAACCTTTAAGTACCTGTGGCTCTTGAATTAATCACTTTAGACCCAGGTGTGCCAGTTTGTTGGAATTGTTTTATCGGAAGGAATACAAAAATTCATTCATCTGATTCATAATTTTGAATCGAACGTCACGTGACCAAAAACAAATACCTCATTGAGTAACACAATGATAAGAAAAGACACAACCTTTGCTCTAATTTACACCCCCAAAATTATAATTCTTCACTACTGCCCAGTTCCGATATATTGCTTGTCTGAATCGTCGTGGGACATGATTAGTAAATTGAACAAAATAGAGAGCATTTTGAAAGATACTTGTTGAATATATTTTTTAAATAAATACTTATTTCATTGTAATTGTAAGGACACCGCCAGTAATGAATATAATGTATAGAATTGCTAAGGTAATGATTAAATTATGAAAATACAAATCAGTAGTTTAACAAAACTATTTATATCTGTCTCTTTGAGTTTTGAGCCATTTAGGTGTGTAATGTATAAATAAATAAAAAGTAAACAGTATAGAGGGTTATAAATTGATTATAAAATTCAATTAAACAGTGAAATACTAGTAGGTATCACCCCCCGGAAAAAAAATCCTCGGTTCGCCCCTGATAATGTTGGTACCATTTTTTTTGTATATTTATAGTTACTGATTGATTAAGCATATTAACAGATCGTTCTAAATCTTTGAAAAGCCCTATTTTTTGCCTGCGTCTATTATATTAATGATTTTTTAGTATTATATGTATTGTATAATTTTTTATCCCGATGTCTGCTGTACTTACTCCATATTTCAGAACTATACAATATTAACTTATTGTTAAACAATTGCAATCAGTAATTCGTTACCTTTATGCAAGGTTACACATGCACAAAATGAAATGTAAATTAGTGTGACTAATGTTTAACTACATGCATTTATACTGTCGCATGTAGGCAAGTTGTTTCCCGATTGAATGCTAATTCTAAAGGGCCAGAATCCCTGGGTGATTCTAAGAATAGTTAAAACTTGATATAAACATATATATTAAACCCCTTAAATGTTGAGATACGGGATGATCAAATCTTAAAAAAGAAACGCCGTGGCTTGACTCAGTACTTCTCACACATTATTGGTGCTAACCAAAATTTTGAGATCCTCTATCCCTCCACCATCGTCATCATCAAAAAAGTAAACAATGATTAGGGACCTTTGAAAATCCAAAAACGAAGCTGAGCGATTTTTAAATTTTTAGTTTTTTGTTGATTCCTCGTTCGCCACTGGCAAGAATTCCAACAACGATACCCTGTTACCACTTGTTGCATGGTAGTAATAGGGTGTCACAATTTCATCACAATCAAGTTCGAAGTTTGCAAGTTACACGTTATAAGATATGTATGCATCAAATTATTTCACAGATATGAAGCAACATTCGGATACATCCAAAAAGCACAAGGTATGTACATGATATCACCAAATTAAATTTTTTCAACACAATGTAGAGTACTTTATGAATACAACAAATTTTTGAGTTTTCAAACCCTACCATCTCCATTTCACCCCCTCACAAAGACAAATGAAAATGCCAATTTTTCTTCCGTGAATGCATCGGTATTCAAAATCATAGCAGCATTACCTACTACAGGATTGCCAATCAACACCACTAGTAAAGAATTAAATTTGAGATACACTTCTTCGTCAGCTGATACCTATCAAATAGACGTCAAGCCAGTTTAAAGTATCAGGTAACAGAGTATATATAAATAAATACTTATTTATAGATACATTCGCACCCTATATACCTACTATACACCCCTATACCTCTATAATGTCACTGAAATATGACAATGATGAAATGAAGTTTATCGATTACCTAGTTCATTTTTCTGACAATTAGTAGGTCAGATATTTTTATTCGTATAAAATTAAGTTATGGGACAAGGGGAGCCTGATGAAGCTGAAGAAGCACCGCTCCAAGTGGAGGAAGAGAAGACCGAAGTTGTAGAATCACCCCCTGAAGCTGAAGCTGAAGCTGAAGCACCAGGTACTGGTAATCAATAACTAAATTAAAAATTTACCCTGGGTGGTTTGCGCTCGTAAACCTGCCTTAGAGTCTTTTACTTCAAGTTGGAATCCCAACCAAAGTTACTTTGTTCATTGTTCAAAGTTCGTTGAGGAAATGTGTGCAGTTCTATACGAGTAGAATAGTGAAAGATCTCAGGGTGATACGAAACCGCCACTGCCCTTCCATTCGTCCCTTCTGGGAAAAGGACGCTGTAGGATCTCACCGTGTGCGCTTGCGGAACCAAAAAGTCCGAGACCATTCCGAGTATGTCGTGTTTTATAATTTCATTCATGATACCCGTTGTGTCTGGTCTTACTTCCTTTTGTTCTGTCTGCAGGCGACCATTCTGGCTCCTCTCTCTACCTTCATTGTCCTTCATGTGTAGAGGGGCGTAGTAAACATGGTACCAGCGTTGATTGAAGATCCAAGCAGGCGATGCGTTGCACAGCCGCCAGCTTGGTTCTGGCTGTCCATTGTAAACATTTCTGCCACTAGACTACAGCACCATGTACTACCATTGGTTTTACCAGCGTCTGATATATCCAGTAAATCTGTCTGATATTAACGTCCCAGGATTTGCCGCATATTCTTCTGAGTGTCCAGAGGGCATGCGTAACTAAGAGGGAATAATATCAAGGGAAGTAATGACGGGAATAAATGCTGGTGCGTAAGTATCTATACATGATGACATAGAAAAAAGTACATTGCATAGTGCCTCACAATAGAGGACACTAAAATAAGAAAAAAAGCTCCTATGAACAAGGGCTAGCAAGGCCTTCGGTTAAACGATTGTTTGGATTTCTTAATATCTTTAGCCAGAGACGCAAGAAATGGATAAAATGTGCTATACAGCACATATCATGATGATAAATTCAAAGCTGATCTTAGTTCTGTGATTACTAATAGATGGCGCTACATATAGGGTTCCACCTCCATTGAATCGGTCCTAACTTTTTTGCTATACACTGTATATCATTTTCGACTGAAAATAATTTATTATCCCTCCTTTATACGTAAGAAATGTATACTTTGTCCAAGTAGCTAGAAGCAATGGTCCCAGTACAAATGCATCTAACAGCCGACAAATTATTCAAAAAGCTCCAAAGTAACCTTTGCGAAAACAATGATAAATAACAATTAAATAATATGTCCTGATGACACTTTTCAAACTAATTTAATGATTTTTAGAGGTATTTTGTGTTCTTGATTAAGTTTTTCATTGTTTTTCTCACTGATTATTCAAAATTGCTTTCAAAAATGGTTCACTACACTTTTGAAGAATACAGGACATGATTACGATAAAGATATATTTTATCCTTTATCCATTTCTTGCGTCTCTGGCTAAAGATATTAAAAAAGACAAAATTAAAATTCAACACGCCGTATCTTTTAACCGAAGGCCTTTCGGCCATGTTCATAGGAACCTTTTTTCTTATTTTAGTGTCCTCTATTTTGTGGCACTAAACAATGTACTTTTTATATATTCGCGATACTGCTCCCAGCGCGGCGCGGTTTCGGTGGACAACTTATTTAAGTTCCACCTACCTTATGCTACATAATTCTCTCAGCTGCAGAACCTGAAGCTGAAGAAGCAAAACCAGCAGCTGAAGGGGAGGCAGAACAGAAACCTGTAGAGGCTCCAGCACCAGCTCCAGGTGAAGGGGAGCAACAGCCAGATGGAGGAAAGGAAAAGAAAGATAAAAAGAAAAAAGGAAAAAAGGAGAAGAAAGATGACGCAGAAGGAGCAACAGATGGCGAAGAAGCAGAAGGTGGTGCAAAGCCTGAGAAAGGCAAGAAGGGAAAGGGTAAAAAGGCGGAAGGAGGACCTTCAGGTGAAGAAGCTGGTGAAGGGGCGGAAGGTAAATTTCATAGTGTTGATAGTGCACTGGTAATTCCAGTGTGGTATTGTTTAGCTTACTAAATAATTAAGCAATTTTTTCATAATGGCGAGCAATATTATTACACTAGGATATTATTTGGCAAACTGCTGTTCGTCTCGTTGGAGGGTCGTTATACACAAAAAAAAGTGAAGCGGTTATATAAAGCTAAAACTACCGAGTCTTATTGCAAGTATACGGATCTGGTTAAATTGACACCATTGATGCATCTAAATAATGATAAAGCTACGGTTAAATAGATTGATAGATGACCTCTCCATTCTCCGAAATGACTATTAAGTTGATTCTGCCAAGTGTCGCTTAGGAAACAGTCGTGGTCCTAAGTCCGCAGAAGATCCTCATCCTCAGAATCTAAATATGGGATAATATATAGGGTGTCTCATTTAAAAAAATACATGTTTGCATCACCACGTCGTTACGGATCACCCTGTATAAATAAAAATATTTTCTGAGCAAGGAGCATATCCATGGCTACAACTTTTATATACCTACAACATTTCTTGCTATCTTTTACAGTAGCGGAGTTATTGACCGATCTAAAAACTCACCCTGTATAACTGTAAAATGTTCTAACCACCGAGTTCTAACAATGGCGAAGTCAATACATATTACATAACTGTAATTTGTAATTAAAATTTTGAATATTCAGTGAGTCCCCGCACTTAAAAGTAGGTCAATTTGTATTATAATATGTGAAAAAAGAGTCGGGCGCTGGATTTACGAATAATATGGCAAAAAGCGCCCTCGATTTTTTCAATATCATACTAATTTTTCATTCATTATTTTTTAAGCTTATTTTAAAAATTACTTATAACTTTTTAGCCTGATGTTCTTTAAAAGCGTACTTTTCAGTTTTATATACTATATTTATTAGTTATGCGCAAATCTGCAGTCAAGGTTCTAAGCCTAACCTTGATGGTTATAAAAAGTTTTATACAGGGTGTTTACGATCTTAATGCCGTTATTTAAAATACGAATATTACACATCATTGTAATGCTTGTAGCACAAATATAATACGAATATCCCAAATTTGAAGTTTCAAAAAAAATCGCAACATTTTCTGATAACACAGAATATGCGGCAACAAGGCTAGAGGCAATTTGCTTACATAGTGAATATCTCCAAAAACACCAGACAGAAACTAGGGCGAATACTGGGCAATGTTGTCGGATTGTGATTTGTAGTCATACTTTTTTAATTTTTTTCTGTTTAACTATGCGTTAACTAGTGAAATGGTACTGAGGTTTCAGGTTTGAAATATCATGATCTATAGTTCCTCCAAATTAATGCACTAAGATCGTAAACACCCTGTAGGTATTGAAGTTCGCCTGATGATGTATGGTGAAATTTTACCATTTTATTATAAGGTGAGGAGGCACCATCAACAAAAAAGAAAGGAAAGGGGGACAAAAAGGGAAAGAAAGGCAAAACTACAGCAGAACCAGAAGAAGGAGGGGATGCAGTTGATGCAACGGCTGAAGAGACAGGCGGGGAGGACGAAGTAAAGCCAAAAAAAGGAAAGGGTAAAGGAAAGAAAGAAAAGAAGGCCAAAGAAGGGGAAGAGACTGAAGAAGATGCAACACCGAAAGAAAAGAAAAAGGGTAAAAAGGAGAAGGAGAAAGCTAAAAAAGATGCAAGTACGCTAAAAATGATAGATCAAGGTGCTACAGAATCAACGGTGGTACTGGTTCCGACAGGTACGAACTACATTTTTTTATGTAGTTGCTAATTTATATTGTAAACCAGCTCTATAATCCAGGGTGGGATTCACACAGGATCTGTCTAGATTAGTACTCAATTTCTGGAAGGGAGCATGGGAAAACAAAAAACTGTACTTCGATATACATACAAGACATTTATCTCAAATTTGGATTGTGAAATACGCAATAGGAGTTACATAACCAGGGCCGCGCCAAGTGTTTCTGCCGCCCGTGTGCAAATGATAAGTGGCCGCCCCCTATTACCCCAAGCACAATGAGAGACGGTAATAAAATTTCAGATACGATTACTTTTAAGTTTTGTTAAAAATTTAATATTTTCTTACATAAATACAACGTAAATAAAAATCCTTAAAACTAAGCAACAAAAAACGAAACATATAATTATGTACTTTAACCTTAAAAACAAAAACTTCCAGAAAACAAAATTAAATATTTTAAAAACCTTAAGTTTAATGTTTCAAACTTAAACAGTGAGAAAAAAACAATCATGTAATTCAAACTTAAAAACAAAAGCTCCTACAAAATAATATAAAAATATTTTTTAAAACTTAAATTTAATATTTTAAAAATAAACAAAAAATTAACAAAACAGATGATGTACTTTAAACTTAAAAACAAAAACTCCTAGAAAATAAAATATGATGCACCTATCTTATTATAAAATTTAAGTGCTACAAAATCGTTTATAATTTGGTCTGTATTTCTGTATTCACATTAATACCAAATTATTGAGTCTTTCCTGGTTCATCGAGGATCTTAAGTAATTTTAAATGAGCTTTAACTTTGAAAATGACTTTTCTCTGCTTGCAACTGATATTGGAAGTGTTAAAAGGATTCTAAGAGCAATCGAAATATTGGGGAATGTATCAAATAAATCATTTTTAAATATATATTTTAACACCTCTAAAGGACAGCTGAATGGCTGGTATAAGTGGCATGCCCCATAGTGGGTCGGTACTTAACAGTAACAGGCGTATCGAGCGGGAAGCGGGACATCCAGGACTGAGCTGATCGCAAAATAATGGAGTCTAAAAAAAATAAAGTTATTCCAATGAACGAAATATCATGGGCGCCATGAAGCCGCCCTTTTAGGCTTGCCGCCCGTATTCGGTGCACCACCGTGCACACAGGGTTGTCGCAGCCCTGTACATAACTGCACATATCAAACGGCTGATAGAATCTACAGGTTGTCATTTTGTCAGGGGTTATGCCCCTTTTTCTTACCCTGAACTTTTTTCGGTGCGCCGCAGGTAGATTCGGAAAAACAAAAGAATTTTTCATATTGTTTAGAAACTTTTTGTCCTCTTGTAATTTTTTTATATCTCCGATCCTTATCGAGAAAAAAATTAAACAGAATTCTCTGTTATTAGGCAGATGAAAATGATGTATTTGAAATATGTTCTAGGAGACTATAGCTTTATTTGGATAAATGTTTTGTTCTGTTGAATTTGACATATAGTATTTATTCTAAATCGTAAGTTGTGTCGTCAACTTTAAGTTGCAAAATGCACCGAGAGGAGTTCAGTGTAAGAAAGGGAGCATGACCCCTGAAAAAATATCACCCTGTAGATTCTGCCCAACGTTTGACATGTGCAATTTTGTAACTCTTATTGCATTTACTTATATTCCAAATTTGAGCTTAAATACTTCAAAAATGGAGAGAGTTGTTGTCAAAAAACTGAAAAATATTAAAATTTCAACACCCTGTAGATCAGCAACGAAGCGTTTGCGTTTGTTTGTTATGTTTATTTGAAATTTCAGTTGTAGAAAACCCAAAGAATCTGCTCCTTTTGTTTGTACATGATATTTAGGAACACCCTGTATATCGTTCTCTTAGAATTATAAAATTCTATACTAGAATTTGGCTAATCTTTTAACAAATGTCCTTCAAAGTTTAATAACAGAGTTCTCTTCTATCTCATTTTGTTATCAAACCACATAGGTGGAAATTTTACACAGATCAATGTAACAATATTATTTCTCGTAAGCTAAAAAGTATTACGTTTCTTGTAGAACTTAGGCAGGTTGAAAAATCGAAGGGCCCTCTTCCTTAACCTCTTCGGGGCTTGTACGTAGTAGTACGATCAGTAATCAGTAATGAATTTGTGGTTCTTGGGTTTTTAGGCCGGCGTCGTTTAGCGTAAAAAGTTTGACGTTTCGCCACCACGAGTGGATGGCATCTTCTCGTGGAGGAAACGTCAAGCCTTAACGCTAAACGACGCCGGCCTAAAAACCCAAGAACCACAAATTCATTGGACGATGCCCGCGAAAGCCTTACACAGTACAGTAAATCACGAACATGATTGATATTTTTGTCGATTCTGCTTGTTGATGGTCGTCCAGATCGCAAGTCATCGTCCACCCCTTCCTGACCCTCCTTGAACTTCTTCGCCCACCTCATAACATGTGAATAGGTCAAAGCTGTATCGCCCTAAGCATGCTTGAGTTGATTGCGTATTGATAGCAGTTTTGTTGAGCTTTGCTCAAAATTTGATCGCCCAGCGTTTATCGTTTGTATCAGCATTCGCGTGTCGTCACGAGCTTTCAAAACAGAGGTGTACTGATTCAGCGATGCTGATGCTCCGGATGTTCAGAGTAGAGCAGACCGAATTTGGGTGCACTGCGAAGCTAAGGCTTCCCCCTCCCCTACTCAATGCTACTGGTCCGACCGCCTCATGGCTAGTAGCGGGCGACAAAGAAAGGTATTTAATTATATTTAGGACAATCCATGTATATGTATGTCAGGGTGACAAATACTACTATCCAAGAGTGTAGTTAAAAATACAACGTAAAAACGATGCCTTAAAGTGTTAGGACAGACAGAATTTCAATCGTATGTAAGACAAACAAATAACTAAATATCCGGCCGATATTATTTTCTAAACAGTTCGATGAGGTTCACAATAATTTAGGCGGTCCGTTACGTTAAAACATTGATTAAAGTATTTAATACCTTAATCAATGGTTAAAATAAGGCCCGAAGTTGTATAATATACGTTCGTTCCTCCAGACTAATCGACCACAAATATCATTTCATATAGTACCCAGTTGTATTACGTAAAATTAAGACGTCTTGTGAATTGTTGGTGATTGTGCAACAGCTTGGGTGAGTTTATCTCACAGAGTACCCAAGTCTACTAATTGTCTCTTTATTTATTGATATATTGATTTAATTTCATTAACTCATATTTGAGAACTTGTTATTAGACAATTGACAAACTTTCATACACATATTTTATATCATTAATGGTTCTATAATTCAACTACTGAATTTCTGCGATAAGAAAAAAGATAACAATCTCGAAGTACGTCGCGAGTTGACCCTTCGGGCTGAACTAATACAAAGGAGTGGATACTTTGCGAGTTGACCCCTAGTATCTTAGTGAGTTGGCCTCACAGTTATCATGATAATTCTCCGCCCTAGTGATTTGAGCTCTTGGAGAGGTATTTCGCGAGTTGACCCTTAATACTAAAGACCCATGAGCTGCTCGAGTTTTTTTATATAGTTTTTGTATAATTACACAGTATATTATTTCATGTACTCTTTTGGAGATGTATTTCGCGAGTTGACCCTTAATACACTTGACCCGAGAGGTGTTTGATTTATGTTCTGTGTGATTTATATGACTGCACAAGTTATATGCTTTTTATATGGTTACACAGTATATTATTTCATGTATTCTTTTGGATGAGGTATTTCGCGAGTTAACCCTTAATGCCCCTGACTGGAGAGATGTTTGATTTATCTTCTGTGTGATTTGTGTGACTGCAGAAGTTATATGTTATTCTGCATATTATCAGTATATTATTTCATCTACCTATTTGGTGTTTAAAGAGTTATTCGGTGTGTATCTATTTATGTTTATTTGTTTAAATTATAACAATTTCTAGCCTGTAGGTTATGTGAATCACACCAATATAAAATAACGTCATGTTCTTTAATTAAACCTATGGTAACCTACTTTTCAAATTTATTCTTCTTCACTTTTTTCATCCCTAAATGTATGTTCTATCTTGTACCTATGTATACAGTTAAATACGATTCTTATTTTTTTATGCAGCTCCTCCTACCCCGAAATTCATTTCTACACATATATACGCCACTACTGCTGGTAAAACAATCAGAATCCTTTTGGGACCCCAAATTGGCGAAAAAAGTTATATGGTAGCGTTTGAAACTGATACTGGAGCCAACAAAAAATAATGACTCAATACTTTTCTCCGCGATATTCTGCTCCATTAAAATTTTCGAAGACGTAGATTTGTCGCAATAAACTCATGGTGATTCTTTGAAAACCTATTCCGATAACTTTGTTCATTCGCTTAAATATGTCCGTATGCACCCAACAATTCTGTTATCGTGTACGCTTTGGTAGTTACAGTTCAGGTATGTAAGAAATTCGGGAACACCCATTAAAACTACTATAGTATATAAATTGGATAATGGTTTTAGCTTTCATCCTCTTGATGCTCTAGTTGCTATAAGTACCATATGTTATATAAACCTCATTACTTTACCATTCCAGCAAAATCCGAGAAAAGCTTATCCAGACTAACAAAAAGTGCTAAAAGCCAGAAAAGTGTAACAGCAGCAAATGAATATTATGAACCACATGCTGCTCAATCGGTGAAGTTCAAAAAATCAAGGAGCACTACAAAGAAGAGCGAAATGGTTTTGGTATAAATATAACTTAACTACATAAATAGCTGTATGCTCGTACTCAAAAATGTTCGCTACAAGAGGTTATTTTATGTGTGCTTTTTTTTCTAGAATATAATGAAAATAAGTTCAAAACGGCAAATTTTGAGTAAAGAGTTAGCTAACTCTGGCATCATCTCCTATGAAGGGCCCGCTTTTTAGTACCGTACCGGCTAAATTGAATAAATTCTTCATAAAATATGACAAAGAAATGAAACGTTCATGCAACATTTTTGAAATACACAGTCAATAAGTGAGTGAAGTTATCATATCATAGTAATGTTATGATAACAAGATTTAACAGAGCTATAATAATAATACTAATTTTTTTTTCTTAGACTAATCATAGAACCCATGTAGGCCATAATAAGGCTTTTGTAGAAAAAACGTTGTGTTCTTTTATGGGAAAGTTTCAAATTTCTTTGAACATCAAAATCTCCACTTCATTATTTGTATATGTTGTAGACCGATGCCGAATTTGGCCCGAGGCCGCAATAGTTAGACATTTCGCCGATCTGTCCAAACTAGATTTGCCAGATGCCGAAACAGTGAGCGATTCGGCACCTGACCAACCCAATTTAGCCACGTCGCGAAATGCGCGTTTGTGCATTACGTCGTTGCCGATCGAAACATAATAAACCTAATTCCTGATGTGGACAGAGGACGCTTAGCTCCCGGTAATATTTTGGCAGATGTTTTATCAGAAAAAGATGGTTTGTACCAACTTGGTACATCAACTGGTGTTTAAAAAAAACTATACGCAAGAAATGCAATACAATACAAAAATGTATTTATTCAGTATAAGCATATAAATACATTGGATAGCCACATAAGGGTCACAGCCAATATCAATAATACAGTTGGACTTATATTCTTTAAATATTTTTTTATTGCGGCCTCGTCAGATATACCAGTTAATACAAAATTCAGTTTGGGGAGAATTGCCGCAAAGGCAACTGATTCTTGTCAAGGTTCTATTCGATGCAACTGTCGTAGTAAACAATGCGGTAACAAAAAATGCAAATGTGTAATGGGTAAGATAAAATGTAATAATGTCATTCGAGTACTTTTTGTCGGAACAAGTTATAATAATAAATTGAGTTTATGTTGTTTCTTTATAACTTGATTGGCAACGGCGTAATGTAGAAATGCGCATTTCGCGACATGGCCAAAATACGTTGAGTTTATGTTGTTTCTTTATGACTTGATTGGCAACGGCGTAATGTAGAAATGCGCATTTCGCGACATGGCCAAAATAGGTTGGTCATATGCCTATATGCATCATTGTTTAGGCATCTGGCAAATCTAGTTTGGACAGATCGCAAAATGTCTAATTACTACGTCCCCGGGCCAAATTCGGCATCGGTCTACAACATATATAACCTATATTTTTGAATTTCTCACGAGTGATAATTTAGTGTGTGTATGAATTTAAAAACAATTTTTGTCTGATACAAATGCGATACATATTTGAGATTAAGAAAAATGTATTGTATTGTATATGTAAGATTATTATTAAGATTTTTATACCAAATTGAAATTATCGACAGTGCATAAGAGAACCTTCGGGATAAAAGAATATTTTTGTAATTTATATAGGTGGCTGAGGATGATGATGAGTATTCTTCATCCAGTGGAAGCTACGATGAGGCAGAATTTGAAGAAACTAAAAAGGTAAAGAAGAAAGAAAAAAAGGGCAAGAAAAAAGGAAAGGAGAAGGAAAAGGAACCCAAAGAACCTGGAGAACCTGTTGTGGAGGAAGAGAAAGTAGAAGGAGGTGCTGAAGAGCCAGTACCAAAGGTACAAAACGCTGTACTCTAATGAATATTTAAAATAGCACATTATAGTGATTTTTTACGGATTCTTGAGTCTCTTTACTATAATAAGTAATTTAAAAGATTGATAAACTGATTAACGATCATATATAGGGTCCGTCACAAATGGAAATGGCTAGTACTCTTCCTCTACCAGTGCGAGAGAGATTAGGCGCGTATGGTTTGACTCGTGAGTTTCTAAGAAGAACCGAATGAATGTGAGCTTCATCACTCATGAACAAAATGAGGTTTAGCAGAATGTTGTCCCGCAGATCGAGTTGGACTGCGACAAAGGACTTGCCAAACGCGTTTCACATGTTCAGGGTACCCCCACCATCTCTCTCGTCCCAATGGGGGAAGAGTACCAGCCATTTCTAAAAAGGTCCGTCATTTGTGCCGAACCCTGTAGTTGGGAATGGTTTATTTAATAGAATCTTCATGACTCCTGACACATTAGTCACATAGAATTCGAACTAAGTATTATTTTATCTAAACATACTTTTTTCGAAAAATCGCATAACATAAATAAAATAAGAATGTGTTTCACGCCTTATAGTTTTGCAAAAAAACTGAGTGGGTTCTAATGTTACTGAATGACCTATAAAATACGCCCTGAACAAACCCTTATTTAATTTTTTTTGCTACTATAGTGATTCTGGTCAGAGACCAACAGGCCAGATCATTTTGCCCCATCCTTTCACAAGGAGGGAAAACTTTAAACTGTATTAGATATAGGACAGTGGAATATAAATCATAGCTATGGAATAGCAGTTAGTATTTTATTTTTCAAGTTTTATTTCATGTTTTTTTTATTTTTTTTGAGCTATTTATTATTATTATTATACTGTTATATTATTTTTTTGAGCAATTATTTCTTTTTTTATTTAATTTTTACTCTTTTCCTGCCTCTTAATATATATTACAATTGTTGAGCCGTGCTATTTTATATACACTTTGTTCTTATCTAATTTTCTATCTAAATTAGTAGTTTTAGTTTTACAGCACAATACTTATAAACTAGTTCATATTGTAACATACTGTATATTATGGTATTCGTGTATTTGTATTAGTTGTCATTAGTTGTCATTAGTTGTCATATATGATGTAAATTCAAAGTGCTAGGTTAGATCTTTTGAAGTGTAAACGTCATCGAATCGTCTAGAGTTTTCGAGAATGACGGATGGATTCTAGAAATGTCATCGAATGCTCTAGATGGTTCGATGAAGTATATATAAGGTGCTAGGGGTAGCGTAGGGGTCAGTTGAATTGAGATCTAGTTGAGATAAGGTTAAGAGATATTGTATTAAGTTCTGAAGTAAAACGGTGAAAGTTACGTCGAGTTTGATTCCCTGGGTGAAGAAAAAGAGGCCGTCGTGACAATTGGTGTCGGAAGTGTGGGATTATCCATCGAATCAAACCAGGAAAAGGAGTTAAGAAGTGAGTACAGCGTCAGTCAATGCCTGTAACCAGAGCTATGGCGTCCGACATGAGTGCATTGATGGCTATGATACAAGAAATGAAGGCAGATATGAGAAACAGCATCGAGCAAACAACCGAAATGAGAACCAGCTTAGATAACCAGGCAGCCGTTATGCAAGCAACAGTCGTGAACCTAGAAGAAAAACTCAAGCAACATCAAGATGAGGTAGTCGCAGGTTTGAAGAGTGACTTGAAAAGTGGACAGGAGCTGGTAATGACCAGATTGGAGGAGCAGAGGCAAGCCGTAAGTCAGGCGTTAGAAAATCAAGATCAGCGTATTAGTGCTATAGAGACATCGCAAAAGATCGTTGAGGAACAGCTGCAGCAAGTGAAGGATCAAGTGAAGGAAATCGTGAGAGACGAAGTGCGAGAGCTTAGTGGAGGTGAGCGTGAACAACTACAGCAGGTGAAAGATCAGGTCAAGGAAATGATCAGAGAGGAGCTGCGAGAACTTAGTGCAGGTGAGCGTAGTTTAACAGCTGCAGCAGCCGCTTTTCCTGATAGACACAGTGGCGTAGTAGCAAAGCCCTATCCGTACAACGGCAAAACGTCCTGGGACATTTACTATATGCAATTTGAAAATATCGCTCGTATGAATAACTGGTCAAATGAAGAAAGAGCTTGTGTGCTTACATCCATGCTAAGAGACTCTGCCGCAGCTATTTTGGAAAATCTCTGCGCATCAGACCTACGTGACTATGATAAGATAACATCTACACTAAAGTTACGCTTTGGAGATGCACACTTAACAGAGTTGTTGTATAGCCAATTGCATAACCGGACACAACAACCCGAGGAAGATTTAACCACATTTGCATACGAAGTCCAACGCTTAGCTAAACGAGCATTCGTCAGCAGTCCCATCGAGACACAGGAATACGTCGCTACTCGCCAGTTTGTCGCAGGCATTGCAGACGCGGAAGTTCAACGAATGGTAAAACTACCCAATCCCATAAATTTACAAGATGCTGTGATCAAGGCTTTGCAAATTGAAGCTGACATAAAAGCCATGCGAATGACAAGGAGGGTGCGCGCTGTCGAGCAAGATACAGAAGCAGAAGTCAGGGCCACACCGTTTATTTCAGGAAGAAGAGGTGCTAGCTTTCAAAGAAACCCGGTTCGCACAAGCCTAGAAGAAGCTGAAAAGTTTACATGCTGGAGATGTGGACAGAAGGGGCATCTTAGGGTAGGCTGCCGCACCCAGGCTAATAAGATACAAGCGGATGTAGAAAAAGCAGATGAATATGCGAACAAAATGAAATCTATGCAAGACACGATAAACTCAATGAAGGAGCAGTTTGACAGAGACATAAAGAATTTAGTAAAGAAGAACGAAGAAAGTATTGCCAAGCTTCAACAACAACACGGAGTAGCCATTAGGGAACTTAGAGCAGACAGGGATAGGATGAAGCAGTTGCTTGCCTCTCAGGAATGGAGAAGTATGCATATTAAAAGCAAGTTTGAAACGAATAGAAAGAATCTAATGAAGAAGGACGAACAACACGAAATAGCCTTGAGGGAGTTCAATAAAGAAGTTTCTGCTTTGAAGGGCGAAATCAAGAGATTGAAAGCTTTGAATCAGTTGAAGGAAGCCGAGAGGGAATGCGACCAAGTTAAAGATGAAAATGCAATGCTCAAACGGAAGATAAATCAGATGGAGGCTGAGTATGCATTCTGTAAAAAGAAGTTGAACAACGCGATTAATAAAGCCAAAAGGGTCGGTATCAAGAAGAATGAGTTGAGAGAAAGGTTGGCGCAGCTTGAAGCAGAAAACAAGAAGCTGAAAACAGATTTGAGCGGCGAGGTCGATGATGCGAAAAAGCGAAAGGAAGATTTGTCTAAAGCAAGAGAAGTTGATAGTAAGACTAAACAGGGACTGGTGATTTTGAAAAACGAGAATTCTCGACTGAAAGAGGAGCTGGAAAACGCATTGGCTGAAGCAGAGTACGGTAGCTCCAGGATGAAGCATATGAAGAATGAAAACAGTAACGTGGAGCAGAAGACTACACAGCTGGAAATTGAGGTCGATAAGAAGAAGAAGGGTGTCTCCGCAATATTAGCGAAGCCATTTTACGATGTACAGTTAGAACAGAGATTGGCGCAACTGGGGAAAGAAAACCCGAAGATAGGAGCAGAGCTTGGCGCTGCACTCAAGGACGCATCATGGGGTTTTGACCAGACCACGCAACTCAAAATCGAGAATGTTAAGCAAAAGAAGAGGATTGTGCAGGTGGAAGACGAACTCAGCAGGCTCATAGAGGAAGTGGAGAATAGCCTGAGTGGTGGGAAGAAGGAAGTGTCGAGAGGTGACAGTCGTCAAGGCGAAAAGTTGAAAATGAAGGGGATGATAACAGAATTAGGAAAAGAGAACGCTGCTGGAGCTGAAAATGAGAATCAAGGGTTGAAACAAATGATATCGCAGCTAAATGGTGATCTGGTGTAGTTCTACAATCCACGACGGAGAAGGGGTAGATGTCCGAAGATACAACGCTTGGAGAGGAACGCTACGTGGTGATGAAGCGCCTCAACGACGTAGTCTACAGGTTATGTACGGAAAGTGGAAAACCGAAGGTTGACTATGCTGATGTCTGTGGTGATACAAGAATCGAATTTGTTCGTCGAGGACGCCGAACGCTAAGGGGGGAAGAATGTAACATACTGTATATTATGGTATTCGTGTATTTGTATTAGTTGTCATTAGTTGTCATTAGTTGTCATATATGATGTAAATTCAAAGTGCTAGGTTAGATCTTTTGAAGTGTAAACGTCATCGAATCGTCTAGAGCTTTCGAGAATGACGGATGGATTCTAGAAATGTCATCGAATGCTCTAGATGGTTCGATGAAGTATATATAAGGTGCTAGGGGTAGCGTAGGGGTCAGTTGAATTGAGATCTAGTTGAGATAAGGTTAAGAGATATTGTATTAAGTTCTGAAGTAAAACGGTGAAAGTTACGTCGAGTTTGATTCCCTGGGTGAAGAAAAAGAGGCCGTCGTGACAATATATTTGCTGGTTTTCGATCCTAGAATTAGTTATACCAGTTGGAAGCGCAAGATAAGTAGATAGATTGAAATACATTTGAGTTCCTTCTCCTGTTGTATGAAGACACTCCAGAAGACAAGGTTCTAATGTACCGATCTCACCGCATCTATACATAAAGAATCCCCCCACTTATTTTATTTATCTTCTGCTTATGCCTTTACGGAAAAAAATGGTTTGTGTATAAAATCAAAGGTACTAACTACAAGATTTTAAATAAAATAAGGACTTAATTTGGGTGGATAAACTATTGAATGCTATTTGAGGAGAAAGTTGAGGTGATTTTTACGGGTTGATGTATAAAAAATGCTTTGAAAGCATGGTATGGTAGGCTCTAGAGTACTTTCAAATATGTCACTCAATTTTCGTTTTTGACCTTTTTTGTGTGTCAAAGAAATTCTGGCATACCCGGTATATGGGAATTTTGATCCAGCTGAAAATTCCAAATCAATTATAATCGAATATCGTCTCATACAATCCCGTTTGAATCTCGTACACATCGTCTATTTTCAAACGGATGCAGTCTAATTCCGTTGACATGAGAGGATCTGAATTGACGATATAAATCAGATAATTAAGTTAAACATAGTATGATCACTCTAAGTACGGTGTAGCATATTACTTAGGTGCATTTTACACAAGTCAATTTAATGAATGTAGGTATATATCTGGATGCTCACTCAACTTCCAGCAGTGATTTTGATTTATGTATCAACCTTTGAATGTAGATATTCCAAATAAAGTTTTCGTTGGAGTCCGGAACAAAAGTAAATTGACCTACCTAAGATCAAAAATTACATTTTTTGTCACCAAGAACTACGGTATTAATTATTTTGTTGTTTTTCTGAAGCCAGAAAAAGGGAAGAAAGACAAAGGGAAGAAAGAAAAAAAAGGCAAAGGTGAAGCTCCACCCTCAGAAGAAGAAGCACCGAAGGAAGAGGATGATATCATGGCAGAGCTGAAACGTATGAAGATGGCTGCAGAGGGGGAAGGTTTTACGTTACAAAATTGAGACCGTTTCTATTGTAAACTTTTTTTTTGTTTGATAGAAGTGGTGGAGGTCGTAGAGGAGGAGAAAAAAGCCAAGAAGAAGAAAGAAAAGGCAGGTAACAAAGAGAACTTGCCTGTTTCAATTCCTCTCGATATGCATCCTTATGTTTCCACTACTTTACTGCCAATCGTTCATTTCCAGTACTTGCCTCAATTTCTGTTGCCTGTTTCTAATGTTGCATATCTGTAGATTATTAGATTTCGCTGTACAATTTGGCGTCTTAGGTCAGATGATAATAATGTTCGTGGATAATACCAGCAACCATATTTAACTTGAAAGACCTCAAATTATGAAAGGAGTATCAGAAGATATCAACCAATCTACTTAACTGCAAGATTTTTTATTAGCATGCTAAAAGTTCCCTTTAAGCAAAATCTTAGCAAAATCGAACCAAAATTTACTATAATTGCTTCTTTAATATCTTAACCTACCGCTACTCATGTGAAATACTAAAATATATTTATGTATTACAAACGGTGTTTTGTGCTGCATCTTCTAAGTATGTTCATAGGGTTGAACTTACGGAAAAATAAATTATCAAACTGATATACTGTTACTTAATGATAGGCCGTGACCCCAAGGGTGCATTTGTGACTCATATTTAAGTAGAAAAGGTCACATAAACATGTGTCCTAAGCAATCTGATTTCCAAGATACAGGGTGCAAATGTTTGAAAAGAATATATTATTTATTAACTTCTTAAAGATCATTGAACCATTTTTTTTCTATTTTGTTAATGTTATACATTGTAGTAAGACGCTAAGAAGATAATTATCGTTTCCAGTGGCGTCTCGGGGCAAGTATTAAAAAAATTGCGCCAATGATCTTAAAAACAATTAAATGTTGTTTTTCAGACGAAAGAGATGAAGACGCAACTTTTTTTTCTCTGTATGTTACTTCGTATCTCACTTTGTTTTCGAGGAAAAAATAAAAACGTGTCGAAAAAATATCTGGGTATGAAGTATATTACTATTTTTAATGTTTTCAAAATCGAATACTGAACACAGCCTTATGCTTTGATTGTAAACATGCTGAGACTGTTTTCTGTTCGAGTCATTTCCTTCCCCTTTTGTTAAACAAACCCTATTTGTATAAACATACAATGTAAACAGAAAATGATCTTTTGAAGTTTACTAAAGATTTTTCTATTTCATTTATTTATTCTAATACAGTTAAAGAACCACATTTCGATTTTATTAAAGTCGTCACTATGAAGTTACAGGCACTGATTTTTAGATATACTTGTAGATTAACTGAGCTGCAGTTCTGCTATGAAATATAATTTGTACTGTATTTGATGTCTCTGAAAGGTGCACCCAAACCAATCGCGCAAAACTTTGCGCGTTTTTTTTTTCCAGGAGCCGTGCGGCCTTACTGTCCCCGTCAATACTTAAGCCTTAAGGCCTATTGTATTATTGCTTGTCTTATTTACAGTATCCACTGCAGCAATCTGGATCCCTGCATAAGTTTATGCAGTTTACCTACTGGTCCTGGTGCTGAGCTGTCTCCATTGGTTCTAGCTTGGTCTTCCCAAAGAGGTGTTGTCTCTTGTGATCTAGCGCTTTGCACTCACAGAGCACATGTAGGGCTGACTCAGTTCCTCTTCCACACAGTCTGCAGTTGAGGTCTCCATTGTAGAGTCCCATCTTATTCAGGTGTTCCTTCAGGCCACAATGTCCTGTGAGGAGACCCGTCGTTATTCGGAGCTGATTCCTGCTCATGGAGAGCAGTGTTTCAGCTGTTTTCTTGCATGGAGCTTTAATGAATGTTTTTCCATGAACACATCCTGGCAACAAGTTCCACTGCTCCTTGTGCTGATGTTTCATCCATTCTCCGACCTGGTGTCTGATCGTGCTTTTAGGCACCCCCAGGGCGGGTTCTGCTCCAATGTATAGAGCAGACGAGCCTAGTCTTGCTAACTCGTCCGTCCTTTCATTGCCTCTTATACCTGAGTGTCCTGGCACCCACTCCAAAGTTACTTTGTTGTGTTCTGCCAGTCTTCCCAATTCTTGTAGACATTCCCAGCAGACGTAACTTTGGGCGCTTCTAGTGCCCTAAGTGTAGCCTGACTGTCTGTAAGTATTGCGATCCTCTTGTTTCTGTAGGATCGTTCATTATTATTTATCCTTGCACATTGCATCAGAATGGCGTACACCTCTGACTGAAATAGCGAGGCGTATTTTCCTAGCGGAATGCTCAATCTAGTTGCTCTTCCAACGAATCTCGCTCCTTTGCCTTGCTCGGTCTTTAATCCATCCAGACTAATTCCAATGCAGGTTGTTTACTTCACAGAGTTCTAGATCTCTTATTATAGTTTCGAATTTCTTGTTAAAGATATATTTCGGAGTTATGTGGTCTTTTCTAGCATCCATTATGGTATGCCCCACATATTCTAAGATTTGGTTGTGTCCAAAATCCTTGTAAATTCCTCTTGGTAGAATTTGTAGTCTAGCCTCGCCCATTATTACAATTTGCAACGGAGGGAGGTCCAGGATGGTCTCTAAGACTGCAGTGTATGCGCTTTTCATTGTACCTGTTATGGACAGACAAGCAAGTCTTTGCACCTTGCTTAGTTCTGCTATAGCAGCTCGCTGTTTCATCTTTGGCCACCAGGCCAAAGACGCATATGTAATCACGGAGCTTACCACCATCGTGTATGTCCAATGTACGATGGCTGGACCCCACGTCTTACTACTCGAGCGCCTCGATAGCACTAATACCATCTCGCGCGTTAGGTGTTCGTTGAAATTTTCCCGTTGAACGAACCCCTTGTGAACCCCGTATAAAACTAACGAACAGGCTGCACGAGTACGGACCTTAACGCGCAACGAACGCGCGGCGCACACACAGCGCCGTGTTTGTACCCACCTTATCACATATTAAAATAAATGGCAATAGCAATGTAGGTATCGCTCATATTGTTAATGATCACTCTCAGCCACAAATTTAAATAAATCTCTCGAGCGCAGTGGAACACTGGGAAGCAGATGTTTGTTGCAGAGCTCAGCAACCTATTTAGACATTTCTCGCGTAATGGTCAAACTATATCCGCACATCAAACAAACGCACTGCGCTGCTTGGCGTGGAGATGCGCAGGTGGTGTAGATGCACTTTAAGGTTATTAGTATTTTTGTAATGTGTAATGTGTATTTTCACAAATAAGGTAAAATGAAATCGAGCACCTTTCACCAAATCTATGAATATCCTCGTCAGTTATTATTTTCCTCCCACCCTTACTTCCTTATCTTAGACCAGTATTCTGAAGGTACGTGAATCTTTGCTTACATTGATTAAATAATATATATTTATTTGGACAAAATACGACAAGAAATAAATCGCATACCTGTACTTTCTTTATACTTTTGTAGTTTTGTAGACAAACTCTATTTGTATGTGTAAGATTTACTAGTTCTTCCTAATATGATATTTTATGATCAAATAACTTGAGGGTAGTAACTGATAATGTCCATTATATTATTGTACCCAAACACAATACAGGTTAATCATCAACCAAGTGAGTGCATCGACAAAGTTATTTTACAATTATTTGATTTTTCTGTCACTTCTCATAGAAAAAGAAAAAACCGAAAGTCAAAGTAACAGCGGAGATGTTGGAGAAGATGAGAATTGAACAAGAGGCTGAAGCTGCAAGGTTGGCGTTACTGGAAAAGCAAAGGCTTGAAGAAGAAAGATTAGCTGCTATAGAAAAGGAAAAAAAAGAGGTAAAATAATGTACGAGTATAATATTCATAATAAAACACTAGCCTTCAATTAAAAATATCTGATTTTGAAATATATCGATTCCTTGATTCGTTCTACCTATATCTGTTTTTTGATGTATGTTTAGCGATTTTAGTGTCAAGCCTTAGTTAATAAACGTAAATATCTGGGGGGATCATCTGAACTATTTTAGGTATGTTAAAACCTAAATATAAATTTTAGATTATTGAACAGCAACTGCGACTAGAGCACCTTAACAAATCAGCAGTCAATGAAGCGAAGGTCATAGACTACAACATGGTACTAGCCGAGCAGGAAAAAGAATTAATGGAGGTAATCGAGAATAAAGTCAAATAAAACTCCCTTTTACTAAGCTCCATTTGTTGATAGACTAATAGTAAGGGGCTTTAGCTATAAATAATTTTGTTCATTACCGCTTACTGCATAATATGACGTAGGAGAGCAGACGTAGACCATGGATCTTTGAGGAACTATGAATTTTATACTATGGGTGATCTGTTATCGAGGATAGCTCTTTGAATACATCCTTCTAAATAGATACTACGAACTTTATTGATTTTAGCTCCTATAGATCTATAAATTTATATTTAGAAGTGCTGTACACTTTATACTGTCCAGTCTGCCTACTGTGATTCTTTGTAAAACCAGATTGCCCTTTTCGTATCACATGGCTCTTATACAGGGTTGGGATAAAGTATGGAACCAAGCAAATATCTTTGAAACGGAAAGGGTGATGTTGCTGAAAAATTGCAGGTGAATGTAGTGATGCATAATGCATCCGAAGACATTATGGTAGCTATTAATGTACTTCCGGTCTAACCGGAAGTACTGTCAACTTTTTAATTTAAATGGGACACCCTGTATATTCTTGCAGATTTTTTTCCGAATACATCCATAGTGGGTTTAGTATTTGTTTCTGTAAAAATGGGAACGGTAAAGCTTTTTTATTTGTCTCACAAATTCGTCCGTGGCGGTCTGCGGTCTTCCCGTTCGAGGTAATTTTTTTGTTTTTTTTTTTTATTTTAGTCACCGTCAAACGTAATATAGGACCTCTGTCGGAACGTAAATCATTAAAAGTTGACACACTTCTTTGTGAGTTCTCACGCGATTGCCAAAACCGATTTTGAATGACCGGAATTTTAAACACCAGAAATGTTAAAGAAGCTCTATCTTTCCCGTCTTTACAAAAACTGATACTAAACCCACTATCGACGTATCCGGAAAAAAAATATGTATTAATATATGCGAAAATATACAGTGTGTCCCATTTAAATTAAAAAAGTTGACGGTACTTCCGGTTAAACCGGAAGTACATTAATAGCTATTAAGGGACATTATATCTTCGGATGCACTAGACGTCACCACACTTGCCTGCAAATTTTCAGCAATATCATTCTTTCCATTCCAAAGTTATTTGCTTGGTTCCATACTTTATCCCAACCCTGTATGCATAGATATAACAAGATTTGGTTGTTTACAATTTATCCAAAATCTTTGACATAGTTCGGAAAATACTGGTTGGTTTCACTGTCTGATAAAAAATTTGAAAGTGTAGGCAATGGGGTAATTATAGTTTCTGTCCATTTAGAAGAAAAATAACCTATTTGAATAAACTAAATGGTTGTACATTTTTGGAGGCTTTCTGTATGTGTATGTCTGTTTGTGAGTTGGTATCTCCCAAACAGATAAACCTACTTTTTGTAGTCTTTTTGAAGTGTTGAAGTGTGGCGTCATCAAGGGTATAATAAACATCTAATAAACATCTATTTAGCTGTTTCTGTTTGTCAAAACTTTAAAAAATATACAATATTACGTTTAGTGGGAACTATACATAGCTTGTGGAAGGCTACCAAACCCATCTCTGTGCGACCAAATGAATACCTACCTGCACAGATGGCAGATAAACATGGACGTAACAACAGTTAATGACGCATCTCAAAGAACAGCTGATGTTGTCTCTGTAAGTGTCAGTGCTTTATTAGAGACTATATCGCAAATCCATAGAATTATTCTTTCAGTTGCTTGATTCCTTACAAGACCTTTTAGATACCGCTGAACATGAGGATGAAAGGAAGATCGAAAATTATAAATGGGTAAGAGATTGCTTATACACTCATCACCAACATTAATCATATCTTATTTTTGTACAGAATTTGGACATTACTTTGTTTATTTTTACAAGCTTACATTACAAAAACCATTGTCAATTTTAGTCACTCCGCCTATCTGTTGTCTGATTTGTGTTTTGGTTTTCGGGTAGTATTACTGAGGGTGTTTGAAATCATCCCTTGGCTGCAAATCAATGGCCAAAAAGAGTAAGCAATCATGTTTTACTTCCCACATCGATAGGTGAGGGGAGTATTGTGATCGCGAAAACTTTCGATTTTGAGATAATACGCTTTTTGGGCGTGTTATGATGTCTACATAACGAAAATCCACGTCACTCATTTTCGTCGGTCTGTCTGTCTGTCTGTCTGAACGGTCTGTCTGTCTGTCTGTCTGTCGCTTTTTTCTAGCCTCGTAATCTCAGCGACCGCTGCATGAATTGTGATTTGGGCAGCGATATGCTGTGGGGTCGTAGTAGGTAATGTTCCTATAATTTTGAAAATCGGTGCATGGGCAGCGGAGTAATTAGCACAAAACGAAAAAAATATATATCTCAAACTTCGTTTTTAGACGTTTTAGGGGTTCCTGATCATGTTCTACTTTTCTTTGGGTGAGGGTGAAATTGGGGTAGTTGGAGGGTGGGGGGTTGTAAAATTGAAAAATTTATTGCTTTCATAATAGACGGTCCACTGACCTGTGAAGGAAGGCCTAGCGACATAAATAACTTTTTCAAGTCATCCGAACATTGCCTTGCCTATTACAGAAACCAAAGGACTTTCTGGTGTACACATACGAGAGTATTGCTTTAGATCGTTCTATATTGTGTAACAAGGAAACTGTCGAATTGATTTTAATAAAATTTTGACACAGTATTACTACCGTGGCGAGGATGGGAAACGCTTATGGTTTTTATAAATCGTGCCAGTGGCGGCGCAGGATTAATAAAAAACTAAAAATATAAAAACAGCTCAAACTTCGTTTTTAAGCGTTTTAGAGGTTCCTGATCATTTTCTGCGTTTTTTGGGTGGGGGTGAAATTGGGGTGGTTGGGGGGTGGGGTGTTGAAAAACTGAAAAATTTCTTATACTGATAATAGGCTGTCCAGTAACCTGTGAAGGAAGACCTAGCGACATAAATAACCCTTTTAGGTCCATCCGAACATTGCGTAGCCTATTACGGAAACTAAGGGAATTTTCTGTATACATACGAGTAGTTATTGCTTTATATCGTTTTGTATTCTGTAACGTGGACACTATTAAATTGATTCTAATGAAATCTTGACACAGTATTCTACCTGTGGTGAGGATGGGAAACGTTGGGTTGTAAAACTGAGAAGTTTGTAGTATTGACAATTAATAGGCTCTCCATTAACCTGTGAAGGGAAGTTCTAGCGGCATAAGACAATTTTAGAGGAAAGAGGGGCTGCCGATTATTTGGTTGCAAGGAATCTCGGACTCAAGCTTCATGCTATGGGAAAATAATGAACGGGCATCACCGTAATGTGTGGGAAGTACTGAGTCAATCAACTTGACTTCATTTTTTTTAACATTATTGGTTTAACTTTAGATCTCTTTCACTTCTAAACGCAGTAACATGATGTACGAATATAGACCTCATGTTGCAGCGTTCAGACATGAGCAAGATCTAAAATTTAAAAATAATCAATCGTATTATCTTCACCTTGACAATCCGCTATTACTCCACGGGTTCCGTCTTTCTGGGATACTCCGTATATAATAAATAATATTTTGTTGTAGGTAAGGCAACTATTCAGAGATCAACAACAAGACAGCTTGGATGTAGCAACCTACAGACTCCTAAGAAATATTGTAAAGAATTTAAATAGGATAGATATACCAACAGCTGATTTTAGATTTTCTGATGAATACATAAAGCTCAATATCTGGCTAAGAGTAGTGCTACCTGTTCCTCTTCCTAATCCAAGGAGGCCGCCCAAGTAAGAGCTCTCAATTTTGATATTGTAAATATTATAATTTGCTGTGCGAAATGTTCGACATCCCAAAAAACTAATTGGATTTTGACAGGATATTACTTACGACTTATTTGATATGATCCGCTGTTTACGTCAAATTAACCAAAAAAATTACATACACTGTTGTTATTATTTCTAGTTTTAAATAGACGCAAAAATCGGAATTCAGTGAAAGAGCACAATAAATGATTATAAAAAACTTATAGCTTCGTATCTTTAAGATGTTTTCTCCAGATTCAAAGATATTTATTCAAACAAACGATTTTTTGTAATTTTTATATATTTGTTATGTTAAACAACTGAGGAATGATCAAACAAAACGCAATAAATGCACTCTTGACGTTTTTTAACATTTTAATTGTGTTGTTATAAAAGCCGTGTGATAAATCCATCGTTCAAATCGCAATGAATACTATTAAAATTAAACTCTGAAAGAAAACAATTCAATCTAAACGTATTAAATCCAAAGTATCTTGAAAATTATTCATGAATCATTCAAAGTGTAATAAATCCCCAAGTCGATAATGCAATTAATATGGTTCAAGAATTGACTTATTTTGTACAGAGTCCGATAGATTATCTGACAGAGAAGCTATCGGACACTTATCAGTAACCGGTAAAACCGGCCCTAAACGTAATAAATCCGCCTGACTCCATCAAAACATAATAAATCCTTTCTTTTTACACATACAGCTCGTCATACCTAATTAAAGAAATATCAAATTATCAGTCCATAAATATCCCTTCCTATATAAAATAACCAAAGCGATTTCATTAGATATTTCAGACATTTCTAGTGAAACATTTTCGTGATTCACCCAAAACTGTTAAAACTGGATTTATTCCATTTTGTATGATCGCTCCTCAACTAGAGATATGACTTTTCTTTGTTGTTGATGAATTTGCTTATATTATTACATCCCATAACCATCCACATCTTATATTATGAATATTATCCCTTCCTTCTTGCAGGGCAAGACTAGACATTAACTTCGACAATGTCAACCTGCAAGCGCTATTCCCTCTATCTATTGAATGCGAAGGAATGGCTTTAAGGGCAATGTATTTGAAGTATGACCACCTGAGTGATTTATGTTCATCGTTTGATACCCCGGAAGTTCCGGAAGAAATAACTAAAAGTAAGTTACAATTTTTGAAATATAGTATAGGTACGTATAACGAAACTGCTGGTGTAACTTCATAGGTAGGATTTTATATCACACAAAATGGGTCATAGATGCCTATCTTTATTGTGCTTTCGCTCAAGTAGGCTTTGATTTAACGTCGTTTGGCGTTTAAAAAGACTGCTGTAAATGGGGACAACAGTAGGGTCCAGTAGCAATATCGAATAGTAGAAGCCACCAAATTTCCACTACTGTCCCAATCTATAGGGGTTTTGGCCACTTCAGCATCCACAACCTACTGGCAGACACGTTGAAGCGTTCATCGATGGTCACGTGACGACGGGCCACGTGACAGTGGCGGCCACTATGGACGTGTTTACACTGCATAGTAAACAACCAGCATAATATCTCTGAGGATTTCCCATATAAAAATGGTTCCCACAGAATTTGGCCTTGGGACGATTTTACGGATATTAAGTTTGGGTAGAGATGCGAACATGAAAATATCGATACCGGTACCAACTCAATATTTTTTAGCCAAATAGCCGCGTTTGGTTCGTATATACAGAGAATGATTACACCCCTCAATAATTATATAATTATTTTCGATACCGATACAAAAGTATCGATACCAGCTTGGAATGCCTCAAAAAGTATCGATGACAAAAATACTCGATATTAGTGCAGAAGTATCGAAGTATCGTTAGCGTCCCTACAAAAAATCATCCAAAAGGGGGGATGCGCGTGTAATTACCGCCAACCTGAGTTATTGTGCTGGATGTTTACTGTGCTGTGGTGTTTACTTGAGCTGTAGGAAGTTTGACAGCTTATCTATTTTATAAACATGTATCAAAACGTCATCTAAAAGCAGGCATCAAAGAAAATCAATAGAAGGTAATTAAATGGAGACTAGAGGGTATTACAATTGTTTTAGAAGTGTATCAGAAAGTGCAGAACGAAGATTTTCCGATGAACTGTTGTTTTTTGGGCTGTTCGGCCGGACTCGACACGCTCCGCCAACTTGACATCGCCGTCGGCGCACTTCGATGCTTGACGTTTCGCCAACAGGAGCGGTCGACATCTTCAGATATTACACGTTCGGCATGTTCCGAGAAACTGAGACCGCGTCTCGGGGTTTTTATCGTTAGCCTCCCGCAAAGTCTGAAAGCTTATTGCGCTGTAAAAGCGCTGCGAGAGGATAAGTGTCGGTGCACGTTAGATTTGAAACGCTGCAGGTTGTAGCCGTCGGGCACCTCATTCCACAGTGTTGAAGCTCTCCAAAAGAAAGAATGCTGGAAGAGGCTGGTTTGGGACTGGGGACCTCGATCTTGTAATGATGAGCTCACAGAGCCTCTCTAGTGGTCCTGGTTCGGACAGCCTTTGGTGTTATTATCTAGGAGAGCTCACTCGAACATCTTCCGTGATAGAATCTGTAAAACAGGGATAGGTCGGCCACCCTTCTTCCTTTGTGAGGTTAGGCGTATCGATTAATCTAATTGCTCCTTTCTGGATGGTGTTCAGAAGCTTTGGAAAGTGCTCCGGAGCGCATCCCTACACATGGGAGCAATACTCCAGCAATAGTCGGATCTATGCCTTCCTACAGCGGAACAAAACTCCAAGCTTCTGGGATGCCACTATAGCATTACTGACGACGTGGTCCTGCCAGGATATGTTATTCTTGATGCTGATCCTCAAAAGCTTGACGGAAGGTGACTCGACTATGGGGTGACCCTCCATTTCCACAGTTGGTAAGCCAACGTGAGGTTGAGCAATTATATACCCCGGATTAGGAATGGGGGCAACTGAGCTGTGCACCGCCGAATCCTATGGATCTCCTGCGCATCCCAGAAACTTTGCGTCTCTCAAGGCGGATACCCGCATATTATGTTGAGTTGTATGTTTCTTTTTGTTGAAGGTGTTTTTATGTTTATAAATTTCAATGGACTTTCTGCACAGTTTGGTAAAAATAATATTTATTTCAAGAAGAGGTACATATATGTATGTTAGCTGACATCGCATTTAGGAACCCCCTTTATTTATTTAATCACGAATTTAATTTGATGAAGGCACTTAATATTATATGATACCGTATTGATTATAATTAAAATTATATTGTCGAATGTAGAGAACTATCAAGCACACTAATGTATGTTGCTAAGCTTGCTATTATTGTTATGATAAATAATTTGTGTAAATATTGTAACGCTTCATTAGAACTCGATGATATGTATATAATAATAATAATAATAAGCGAGGGGTTGCTAGATCCCCTCAGTGGCGCCTCCCCAAGGTGGCGGATAGGGGAACGCCTCCCAGATATGGGTGGTACCGGGGAAATCAAATACCCGGGGCGGACCAAAACTAGCACGGTGGAATAGCGTCTGCATCCAGAGGATCGGCTATTCCTCAACAATTAGGACACGACGGATCTCCATGTGAGGAGCGGTACTCCGACAGCGTCTGACTCCATGTTAGGGGCGGCTGATAATACACCCGCAGGAAGCCACCCAACATCAGTAGGCTATCCGGTGCGTGGCGACACCGCAGGGTATACCGAAGCCCAAGGATGTAATCCAGCCGGCAACCTTCGCAGGTGCATCCTCAGGAGGCAATTTGGACGGCTGCCTCCGGAAATGTCGTCTGGGGGCCCTAAGGCCAACCACCTGACGGGCCCTATCTTCGGGTTCGACCACCCCGGAAGAAAAGCACCCACACCGAGCCGGTTTCGGAAGCCGGCGTTGGGCAAGGTGGCGGTGCTTCGAATTGCCCTGTTGACGACCCCCGCAATGACATGGACCGTTTTAGGTGGACGACGGAGCTCAAGGATGACCTACTGAGCTGCTACGAGAGCAGTAGCCCGCGCCGTAGGGGATACATGTCCCGCATGTATGAGAGGTGGTGTGAAATGCACCCAGAGCATAGCACGCTTACCTCTCAGAATTTGCGAGATTATGTATCGTACCTCCGGAGGCAGGGATATGTTCGTGCTCCAGCTCAGCCTGCCCCTTCGGCGGACGGAAGGCCTGTTAACCAGGCTGAAAGTTCGCCGGTAAGGCCCGCTGAGAGGGAAATCGACCAAGTCGTCTCACCTGGGGATTTCAGGGACCGAAGGGCCTTGCATAACAACGGAAGGTCCTTGAAGCTGGCAGATTTGAAGAGAGAGGATGAGGTTGTGGGTGAACGTCTATCGGAGGCCTCTGACATTTGGAGCATCAATTGCGAAATTTACGCTGCAGCTCTGAGGCTAGCTAGACAGGGGAGAGTGAGAGACTCTCCTGTTGAGAGAGCACAGAGACGAGTGCGCCAAATGGAAGCGAAAATCCAGTTGGCTCGCCAGGAAGCATCCCGTATCCAGTGTGTGATGGAATATAGAGCGGCTGGGAAGCCTTTTACGCGCCGAGTGCGCCAGATAGCCTACGGGTTGAGGCGCGACCATCATACACTCAGTCAAGCGGTACTGGTTTGTTGTCAAGCAACACTGTCTTGACAGGATACGGATGCTAATCGCTGCTAAGCGATCGTTGGTGGCGCGGGCGAGAGGTCTGGAGCAGAACAGAATGTTCTACGAAAGACCTTCTCGCCTTTTCCAACAGCCGCCTCCAGCCATACAGCAGCCGCCAACTGCTGATCGCGTGGAGACCTTTTGGAGGGACATTTACGAACAACCCAAACCTCTCTCAGCAGACACTCCGGCCTTGGCGCAGTTCGAGTCCGTTTGTAGGAGGACTCCTAACTTGAATGTACTGCGTCACCCGATAAACACGGAAGAAATTCTTGACGCCTTACGAGGCGCAAAGAATTTCGCAGCTCCTGGCCCGGATGGCATAAACACCTACTGGTGGAAAAAATTCCCCAGTTGCCACCGGCATTTAGCTAGAGTTTTTAACTCGTGGCTAAATCAGGAGCAGCCAATTCCGGCTTGGTTTGTCGAGGGTCGAACCGTGCTTCTCCCGAAGACCGGAGATTTGTCTGATCCCAAAAACTACAGGCCAATAACATGTCTGAACGCGTGTTACAAGCTCTTCACCAGAATCTTGTACATGCGTATCCTTCAAGCTGTGAATCCTGTATTTCTCGAAGTGTATGAACAGAGAGGGTCAAAGAAAGGCGTAGCTGGCTGCAAGGAGAACCTGTTGATTGACCGATGTGTCACGCAGGACTCTGTGCAGTACAAGCGAAACCTTTCTATGGCCTGGATTGACTATCGCAAGGCATTCGACAGCACGTCTCATGAGCTCATTGTGCGGCTGTTGGAATGTCTTTCGGTGGATAATCAGATAGTGGGGTGCATCAAACAACTGATGCCACTCTGGAAGACCCGGTTCACCATAACATCAGGTGAAACTCGGGTTCAGACAGAGTTGGTGTCATTGAAAAGAGGTGTCTTCCAAGGAGACTCCTTGAGTCCCTTGCTCTTTTGCATCTCACTTTTGCCTCTGTCCATAGCGCTGAGAAATACTAAAGGATACAGCTGTGGCACGCCCAATAACCGGAGGCACAAGGTCACCCATCTGTTTTATATGGATGACCTAAAACTGTATGCCTCCGGCCAACGCGAACTACAACAATCGCTGAGGGTGGTGCAGGAGTACAGTCATGCTATCGGAATGGAGTTCGGGACAGACAAATGTGCATTGGTTCATCTCAAGAAAGGACGAAGCGGAGGTAGTGGAGATGAGGAACAGCTCGTTGATGGGAGCATCTTGCGACAACTGCATGCCGGAGATACTTATACCTACCTTGGAGTGGCGCAGCGTCATGTCCAAGAGGCAACATTGGTTAAAGAGTGTCTCCGCCGCAAGTATTTGCACCGACTCCGGCAGATCTGGTCGTCAGAACTGTCCGGCAAGAACAAAGTCGCTGCCACAAACATGCTTGCGGTCCCATTGTTATTATACACCTTTGGTGCTATACACTGGAAAGTGAACGAGCTGAAGGAAATCGACACGAAGACCCGCAAAAGGATGAATATGGAGAGAAGCCTGCATCCTAAGTCCTCTGTCCCGCGAATATACCTCCCGCGACACCTGGGAGGGCGTGGACTATTGAGTTTGGAGCGTCTGCACAACAGAGTAGTACTGGCCACTGCCTGCTATGTAACGAACAGCACCGATCCCCTGATCCGCTTTGTGCGAGAGCACGAGAATGCGGGAAAAGGAGCATTTCTTTTTAGCGCAGCGAAACGAGCAGCCGAGGAGCTCAGCCTCACACTCGACTTCAAGCGGAGGTGTCAGCAGTCCATTACGGAACTTGCTCCCGCAGAATTAAAAGCCCACATTAAAACTGCCGAAGTCGACTTCCTCTTAAGACTTCATAAAGATAAGCCAATGCATGGAATCTTCTACAAACATCTAGAAGATCATGGCTTGTCTGAGCAGTTGACCTTCTCTTTCCTAAGGTCTAGTGGGTTGAAGTCGGAGACTGAGGGCTTTATAATGGCTTGCCAAGACGGTGTCTTCAACACCTTGGTATACCGTAAAAGGGTTATGGGTGTACATGTACCCGACACCCATTGTAGAGCTTGCCGACAGGCGCCAGAGACGCTTATGCATCTCTTGTCGGCGTGTAAGACGTACGCTGGGACGGCTTACGTCCATCGGCACAACGCGGCTCTACGAGTGCTCTACTATCATTTAAGGCACTCATACGGTATCGATGAGACACCGGTGCTGCCATACGCTCCAGGGGATATAGAGTCCGTTGTGGAGAACGAGAGATGCCGGATTTACTGGAACTACTCGTTCCCCACGCTCGAGCTTGTACAGGCAAACAAGCCCGACATAGTCTTTCTCGACCACCAACAGAAGACGATGTTCGTTATTGAGTTTTCGGCGCCTGCCGAAGTGAACATCGTCTCTAAGGAGGAGGAAAAGCGGACCAAATATCAGGAGTTGCTCGGACAACTTCGCAGGCTCTGGCCAGACTACACTGTAAGTCTGCTGGTTATGGTCATTGGATCCCTAGGTGGAATGAGGAATACGCTGCTCTCTGCACTGCGCAAAATGCCGGTGTGCCGTGCGGCGGCGCACATCTTAGCCGCCAGAATGCAGAAGGCAGTCATCCTTGGGTCCCTTCGTCTACTTAGGGCGCACGATTCGCGGACCCAGTGATTGCTCACCTCACGGTGTGAGGAGTAGTCATTGGGTAATGGAACAGCAGCTCGGTGTGTCGGAGCCCGAGCTGCACTTTTTTGTTTTTAACACATATAATAAGACGGTGTCTTCAACACCTTGGTATACCGTAAAAGGGTTATGGGTGTAGATGTACCCGACACCCATTGTAGAGCTTGCCGACAGGCGCCAGAGACGCTTATGCATCTCTTGTCGGCGTGTAAGACGTACGCTGGAACGGCTTACGTCCATCGGCACAACGCGGCTCTATGAGTGCTCTACTATCATTTAAGGCACTCATACGGTATCGATGAGACACCGGTGCTGCCATACGCTCCAGGGGATATAGAGTCCGTTGTGGAGAACGAGAGATGCCGGATTTACTGGAACTACTCGTTCCCCACGCTCGAGCTTGTACAGGCAAACAAGCCCGACATAGTCCTTCTCGATCACCAACAGAAGACGATGTTCGTTATTGAGTTTTCGGCGCCTTCCGAAGTGAACATCGTCTCTAAGGAGGAGGAAAAGCGGACCAAATATCAGGAGTTGCTCGGACAACTTCGCAGGCTCTGGCCAGACTACACTGTAAGTCTGCTGGTTATGGTCATTGGATCCCTAGGTGGAATGAGGAATACGCTGCTCTCTGCACTGCGCAAAATACCGGTGTGCCGTGCGGCGGCGCACATCTTAGCCGCCAGAATGCAGAAGGCAGTCGTCCTTGGGTCCCTTCGTCTACTTAGGGCGCACGATTCGCGGACCCAGTGATTGCTCACCTCACGGTGTGAGGAGTAGTCATTGGGTAATGGAACAGCAGCTCGGTGTGTCGGAGCCCGAGCTGCACTTTTTTGTTTTTAACATATATAATAATAATAATAATAACCGCGAGGGGTTGCTAGATCCTCTCAGTGGCGCCTCCCCAAGGTGGCGGATAGGGGAATGCCTCCCAGATATGGGTGGTACCGGGGAAATGAAATACCCGGGGCGGACCAAAACTAGCACAGTGGAATAGCGTCTGCATCCAGAGGATCGGCTATTCCACAATTAATAGGACACGACGGATCTCCATGTGAGGAGCGGTACTCCAACAGCGTCTGTTCTTCATGTTAGAAGCGGCTGTTTTCATAAACCCCCAGGAAGCCGCCCAACATCAACAGGCTATTCGGTGCGTGGCGACACCGAGGGGTATACCGAAGCCAAAGGATGCAAGTCGGTCGGCAACCTTCACAGGTCCATCCTCTGGAGGCAATTTGGACGGCTGCCTCCGGAAATGTCTGCTGCGGGCCCTAAGGCTAACCACCTGACGGGCCCTATCTTCGGGTTCGACCACCTCGAAGGAAAAGCACCCACACCGAGCCGGTTTCGGAAGCCGGCGTTGGGCAAGGTGGCGGTGCTTCGATTTGCCCTGATGACGACCCCCGCAATAACATGGACCGTTTTAGGTGGACGACGGAGCTCAAGGATGACCTGCTGAGCTGCTACGAGAGCAGTAGCCCGCGCCGTAGGGGATACATGTCCCGCATGTATGAGAGGTGGTGTGAAATGCACCCAGAGCATAGCACGCTTACCTCTCAGAATTTGCGAGATTATGTATCGTACCTCCGGAGGCAGGGATATGTTCGTGCTCCAGCTCAGCCTGCCCCTTCGGCGGACGGAAGGCCTGTTAACCAGGCTGAAAGTTTGCCGGTAAGGCCCGCTGAGAGGGAAATCGACCAAGTCGTCTCACCTGGGGATTTCAGGGACCGAAGGGCCTTGCATAACAACGGAAGGTCCTTGAAGCTGGCAGATTTAAAGAGAGAGGATGAGGTTGTTGGTGAACGTCTATCGGAGGCCTCTGACATTTGGAGCATCAATTGCGAAATTTACGCTGCGGCTCTGAGGCTAGCTAGACAGGGGAGAGTGAGAGACTCTCCTGTTAGTAGTAGTAGTAGTAGTAGATTTATTTAGCATAATCGCTACATTATAACTGTTATCAAGAATACAAACTAATTCGCCGAGTACATTCATGAGATTACCTCACTATAAATCTTGTATATCCAAGAAACACTTTTTCAATCTTGTCTTGAATTCTTTCAAATTGGTAACTGATTTAATATTATTGTCCAGTTTATTAAATTCATATAACCCTTTTTGGAACACCGATTTATTTGTGATATTGCTGTTGCAAATTTGTAGATGAAAATCTATATTTCCTCTAGTTGAATAGTTATGATATTGATTGTTTAATTCAATAAAATTTTCTAAAAATTCCGGCAATAAATGATTTTTTAATCTAAATATGAAAATGAGAACTAGATACAATATAAAATTCTTTATATTCAACCATTGAAGTTCTTTTAACATATAACGTGACTTTGTGAACTTATTTTTATTCAAAATTATTCTCATTGCTTTATTTTGCAGCACTTGTAATTTTGAATATATGGCTTCATTTGCGGTATATAAAGTAGTTGAACAGTATAATAAATGAGGAAGAATTATAGTGTTGTACACAATTTTTTTAGAATAAACACTGAGGCTTTGGGAAATTCTATAAAAGTAATTTGTCTTTTTGGATATTTTTGAAATAATATAATCAAAGTGGTCTTCAAATTTTAATCTACTATCTACGTATATGCCCAGATATTTGATAGATTTAACTACTTCAATTTTGTCATTATTAACCAAAAGGGTAATTGGTGTTTCGTTTAAATGTTTGTCTATTATCATACATTTTGTTTTGTTGGTATTTAGTTTCAGTTTATTGACGTTCAACCAATTGATAATTTTTCTCATATCATCATTTAGAAGTTCCAACGCAATGTCTAATTTTGTTTCCGATATGTATATTAAAGTATCATCTGCAAATATTTGAATTTTACAATGCTCCAAAATATCTGGTATGTCATTGATATATAAAATGAACAGTAGTGGGCCCAATTTACTTCCCTGTGGTACTCCAACCGAAATATTCTTGACACTGTTGAGAGAGCACAGAGACGGGTGCGCCAAATGGAAGCGAAAATCCAGTTGGCTCGCCAGGAAGCATCCCGTATCCAGTGTGTGATGGAATATAGAGCGGCTGGGAAGCCTTTTACGCGCCGAGTGCGCCAGATAGCCTACGGGTTGAGGCGCGACCATCATACACTCAGTCAAGCGGTACTGGTTGTTGTCAAGCAACACTGTCTTGACAGGATACGGATGCTAATCGCTGCTAAGCGATCGTTGATGGCGCGGGCGAGAGGTCTGGAGCAGAACAGAATGTTCTACGAAAGACCTTCTCGCCTTTTCCAACAGCCGCCTCCAGCCATAGAGCAGCCGCCAACTGCTGATCGCGTGGAGGCCTTTTGGAGGGACATTTACGAACAACCCAAACCTCTCTCAGCAGACACTCCGGCCTTGGCGCAGTTCGAGTCCGTTTGTAGGAGGACTCCTAACTTGAATGTACTGCGTCACCCGATAAACACGGAAGAAATTCTTGACGCCTTACGAGGCGCAAAGAATTTCGCAGCTCCTGGCCCGGATGGCATAAACACCTACTGGTGGAAAAAATTCCCCAGTTGCCACCGGCATTTAGCTAGAGTTTTTAACTCGTGGCTAAATCAGGAGCAGCCAATTCCGGCTTGGTTTGTCGAGGGTCGAACCGTGCTTCTCCCGAAGACCGGAGATTTGTCTGATCCCAAAAACTACAGGCCAATAACATGTCTGAACGCGTGTTACAAGCTCTTCACCAGAATCTTGTACATGCGTATCCTTCAAGCTGTGAATCCTGTATTTCTCGACGTGTATGAACAGAGAGGGTCAAAGAAAGGAGTAGCTGGCTGCAAGGAGAACCTGTTGATTGACCGATGTGTCACGCAGGACTCTGTGCAGTACAAGCGAAACCTTTCTATGGCCTGGATTGACTATCGCAAGGCATTCGACAGCACGTCTCATGACCTCATTGTGCGGCTGTTGGAATGTCTTTCGGTGGATAATCAGATAGTGGGATGCATCAAACAAATGATGCCGCTCTGGAAGACCCGGTTTACCATAACCTCAGGTGAAACTCGGGTTCAGACAGAGTTGGTGTCATTGAAAAGAGGTGTCTTCCAAGGAGACTCGTTGAGTCCCTTGCTCTTTTGCATCTCACTTTTGCCTCTGTCCGTAACGCTGAGAAATACTAAAGGATACAGCTGTGGCACGCCCAATAACCGGAGGCACAAGGTCACCCATCTGTTTTATATGGATGACCTAAAACTTTATGCCTCCGGCCAACGCGAACTACAACAATCGCTGAGGGTGGTGCAGGAGTACAGTCATGCTATCGGAATGGAGTTCGGGACAGACAAATGTGCATTGGTTCATCTCAAGAAAGGACGAAGCGGAGATAGTGGAGATGAGGAACAGCTCGTTGATGGGAGCATCTTGCGACAACTGCATGCCGGAGATACTTATACCTACCTTGGAGTGGCGCAGCGTCATGTCCAAGAGGCAGCATTGGTTAAAGAGTGTCTCCGCCGCAAGTATTTGCACCGACTCCGGCAGATCTGGTCGTCAGAACTGTCCGGCAAGAACAAAGTCGCTGCCACAAACATGCTTGCGGTCCCATTGTTATTATACACCTTTGGTGCTATAAACTGGAAAGTGAACGAGCTGAAGGAAATCGACACGAAGACCCGCAAAAGGATGAATATGGAGAGAAGCCTGCATCCTAAGTCCTCTGTCCCGCGAATATACCTCCCGCGACACCTGGGAGGGCGTGGACTATTGAGTTTGGAGCGTCTGCACAACAGAGTAGTACTGGCCACTGCCTGCTATGTAACGAACAGCACCGATCCCCTGATCCGCTTTGTGCGAGAGCACGAGAATGCGGGAAAAGGAGCCTTTCTTTTTAGCGCAGCGAAACGAGCAGCCGAGGAGCTCAGTCTCACACTCGACTTCAAGCGGAGGTGTCAGCAGTCCATTACGGAACTTGCTCCCGCAGAATTAAAATCCCACCTTAAAACTGCCGAAGTCGACTTCCTTTTAAGACTTCATAAAGATAAGCCAATGCATGGAATCTTCTACAAACATATGGAAGAGCATGGCTTGTCTGAGCAGTTGACCTTCTCTTTCCTAAGGTCTAGTGGGTTGAAGTCGGAGACTGAGGGCTTTATAATGGCTTGCCAAGACGGTGTCTTCAACACCTTGGTGTACCGTAAAAGGGTTATGGGTCTAGATGTACCCGACACCCTTTGTAGAGCTTGCCGACAGGCGCCAGAGACGCTTATGCATCTCTTGTCGGCGTGTAAGACGTACGCTGGGACGGCTTACGTCCATCGGCACAACGCGGCTCTACGAGTGCTCTACTATCATTTGAGGCACTCATACGGTATCGATGAGACACCGGTGCTGCCATACGCTCCAGGGGATATAGAGTCCGTTGTGGAGAACGAGAGATGCCGGATTTACTGGAACTACTCGTTCCCCACGCTCGAGCTTGTACAGGCAAACAAGCCCGACATAGTCCTTCTCGACCACCAACAGAAGACGATGTTCGTTATTGAGTTTTCGGCGCCTGCATACGTGAACATCGTCTCTAAGGAGGAGGAAAAGCGGACCAAATATCAGGAGTTGCTCGGACAACTTCGCAGGCTCTGGCCAGACTACACTGTAAGTCTGCTGGTTATGGTCATTGGATCCCTAGGTGGAATGAGGAATACGCTGCTCTCTGCACTGCGCAAAATACCGGTGTGCCGTGCGGCGGCGCACATCTTAGCCGCCAGAATGCAGAAGGCAGTCATCCTTGGGTCCCTTCGTCTACTTAGGGCGCACGATTCGCGGACCCAGTGATTGCTCACCTCACGGTGTGAGGAGTAGTCATTGGGTAATGGAACAGCAGCCCGGTGTGTCGGAGCCCGGGCTGCACTTTTTTGTTTTAAACAATATAATAACCCCCATCAGGTGCTAGAACGTTGTCGCTCGTTTGGGGGCTTAGAAAGTGACTTTTTGATGGGCAAGCTCTGTCGATTGATGGTTCATCGGAGGCTTTAATACCACCACGGAGTTGTCATGCCGACAGGGCTCGTGATCAAAAAGTCATTTCAACCAAGGCTAGCACACTCAGGAAGCTTTGGGCTAGGTAGACTTTATATACCCTACCGAGCACAAAGCTCCTTTCCCCAAGCTATCCTGGCCTCGGTCAGATAGGGATTTGGCAAATCCGGGGAGAAATGCCACAGAAGACTGAGCGCCGGTCCTTCTGTCACATACCGTTATTGCGCCCCACACTTCAACGACCTCAGCAGGGCGTGGCTGGGGAACGTTGTGAGGGGTACGCAACCGGGGGGCTTGCCTTAACCGGCTGGCCCGCGAGGAGAAAGCCTCAACAAAACCCGACAGTAAAGTCGCAAATCCTCCGGAGCACCTTGGGCCAACTTCGGAGTAAATATAAGTCCCTTCTCTCCTGGAATGGGCGTCACCTGGGAGAGCGACATTTAGATCGTCCCTACTCGTGGGAACACGATGGATAAAGTTAATCTCATAAATAACCTACGACGGCCTAGGGTACGTCGATTAAACTCACCCGAATGTCAAACCCGAACACAACAACCAATAGCACACAACCCAGCTGCGGATGTTTTGCCGGCACAGCCGGCAACCACCAAAGCTGGCAAACCCCGACAACGCTTACAGTGGACTACTGAAATGAACAAATCTGTAATGCGCTGTTACTATACCGCTACGAAACTGGAAACCATCTCTACAGGCTACAGACATGAGCTGCACAGGCTATTTATAGCACAATTCCCACACCTCGCAGAACGTGTAACTGAACAAAGACTCATTGACCAAAAACGAGTCATAACAAAAAACAACCGCCTTACACCACAAGAACTACAAGCTATAAAAAATCTTGTAACCAACGAAATAAACACTGTCCATCCGAATGGTTCGCTTGTTACAGAATCAATCACGGAGACACAAAGCACCCGTACCCGAAATAACCAGACTCCAAACACAGCCACAACCAACAACATTAGCATACAATCAGAAATAGATTCAGAGCATGAACATACACCAAATGCACCTGACATAACATTCACTAACTTACCCACCACGACCACACAAAGCCAGCAAATTTCTCAACCTTCCGTCACACAATCTGCCGAAGCAGTGAGCACTGCTCAATCGCCTTCCATCTCGAGCGAACCGGAACAAATGACGAACTCACGAACAACTCAATTTAACAAACGGTGCAACACAACCACACAAAGCCAAAACCAAAACATTGCTCGATCACCTTCCGTCACACAAACTGCGGAACAGGTGATGAACACACAATTTAACAAATGGTGTGGCACCAATCCTGCACTGCGATACCCCCTGCCCAGACTAATTTTCAAAAACAACACCCAGCAAATACTACACACAATAAATACTAACCTAATACCACAATTCATAACAAACAACAGTAACCTAGAGGACATCCATACCGTTATATATGCTGCCGCAGCAACAACACTCATAGTTAACGGCCAAAAACTTCAAAAACGTTCTAAAGACAAGCGAAGCAATAGACCTAAACCTAAATGGCAAATAAGAATCGAAAACAAAATCAGCACACTCAGAAAGGATCTGGCACACCTCGTGCAATACTCCAACAATAACAACCACCCTTCAAAACACATACAGAGAACAATAAATATACTGAAATCAAAGTCACCACAAAAAACAATACCAGAAATAGCTGATACACTTAAACAAAAACTTGCAGTTTATGCCGCTAGACTCCGCAGATACAACGAATCCAACAACAGAAAAGATACTAACAATCTATTTCAGAAAAGTGAAAAGCAGTTTTACCAAAAAATAACATCAAACAACCAGATAACAACAATAGAACCGCCAACCAGAAAAGAGTTAACTGCGTTTTGGAGAAGCCTATGGTCAGAACCAAAAACCCATAATGAAAATGCTCCATGGATCAGGCAAGAAGAGACAAAACATCAACACATAACGGAGCAGGGAAACGTTATTCTTACAACTGAGGAAATAGCTGAAACAATAAAACATACCCACAATTGGAAATGCCCAGGCGTGGATAATGTACAAAATTTTTGGTACAAACAATTCAGTTCAACATACGAAGTGCTCACAGACCAAATCAATAAAGCCATACTCCAACCTAATAGGCTTCCCAAATTCCTCACACAAGGAATAACGTATATAAAACCCAAAAATGCAGATACCAAGAACCCTGCCAACTACCGCCCAATCACTTGTCTCCCCACCTTGTACAAAATTATCACTGGAACAATATGCAGAAGAATTGAACAACACCTAATGCAAAACAACATCCTGACTGAAGAACAAAAAGGATGTAGAAAACAAAGCCAGGGTTGCAAGGAACAACTTATAATTGATAGTGTGATCATGGAGCAAACTAGAAAAGAGCATAGGAACCTTCATACCTGTTTCATAGATTACAAAAAAGCATTTGACTCTGTACCCCATAGCTGGCTAATGAAAACACTTCAAATATATAAAATCAACCCAGAACTTCGTCATTTTCTTAAGAGCACCATGGAAACATGGCGGACAAACATACACCTTCAAACTCACGACGGCCATATTCAAACGGATGAGCTACACATACGACGCGGCATCTTCCAGGGTGACTCTCTTAGTTCACTATGGTTCTGCCTCTGTCTAAATCCGCTCTCCAACACACTTAACAGCACAAACCATGGTTTCAACATCAGACACCATAAAGCAGATCAACACAAAATCAATCATCTCCTGTACATGGATGATATAAAACTATATGCCGCCACAGAGGTACAACTAAGAGAATTACTTAAAATAACAGAAGTTTATACGTCAGACATCAGGATGGAATTCGGAATGAGTAAATGCAAGGTGCTCCACATCACTAAAGGCCAATGGAAAAACCATCCCGAAAAGGAAGTAGTAACTGGCCAAACGCTGGACAACTTGGATAAGGACGAAATGTACAAGTACCTGGGCTTCAATCAGAATGTTAAGATAGACCATACACAAGTCAAGGCACAACTAACACAAGAGTTTAAAGACCGCCTCATTAAACTATTAAAAACAAAACTGAATTCTAAGAATCTCACAAAAGCCATTAATACATTTGCGATACCGGTACTCACATACTCCTTTGGCATCATCAAGTGGTCACACACGGACATAGAAAACATCCATATACTTATACGAACAGAACTCACAAAACACAGAATGTCACATCCGAACGCGTGCAAGGAGAGGCTTACCATAGACAGAAAACTAGGGGGCAGAGGAATTATAGACGTACAGTCACTTCGCACAACACAAATACAAACACTCAGACGTTTCTTCCACACCAAACAAACTAACTTACATAGGGCCATAGTAAAAGCAGACAAAAACTATACACCACTTAACCTCTCTAGTACAGATCACGTAGCAGACACATATAATCATATCCAATCACAACAAGAAAAAATAAACACCTGGTCGCAGAAAGCACTGCACGGCAAACATAGATACCGTGTCACCCAAGACCACATCAACAAAGAACAGTCATACACCTGGTTGCAGGATGGCCAGCTGTTCCCAGAAACGGAGGGTTTCATGCTTGCTATCCAGGACCAAGTGATTGCAACACGAAACTACAAAAAATATATAATTAAAGATCCATCCATAACAGACGATAATTGCAGAAAATGTCAACAACAAAAGGAAACAATAGATCACATAACAAGCGGGTGCAAAACTCTTGCCGGTACCGAATACACAGCCAGACATAACTCTGCGGCCAAGGTCATACACCAAGCATTAGCCACAACAAACAAACTAATAGAAAACACAGATCCATATTACAACTACACTCCGACATCAGTACTCGAAAACGATCGATACAAACTATACTGGGACGTTGAAATACATACAGACAAGACTATCCCAGCGAATAGGCCAGATATAGTTTTCCAGTCAAAGGACGACAAAATTACCTATTTGATAGATATTGCCATTCCCAATGATGTGAATATCCAAAACACCTACGCTGGGAAGATATTTAAATACACGGACCTTGCGATGGAAATAAAACGACTTTGGAAACAAAACAAAGTCACAATAGTCCCCCTCATTATGTCGGTCTCAGGCCTTACACCAGACACGTTCACACAACACCTTCAGCAGTTAGGCCTAGACGAAAAGTTACACAAAGCATTCCAAAAGTCTGTAATACTAAAGACCTGTAATATTGTGCGATCCTTCCTAAATTCCGATCAATAGTCAGGGTGTTGACTTGGCACAGCCCGTCAACACTTGTCGCTACCGCAATTATGCGAGAGGAACTTAGAAAGTCAGATAATAATAATAATAATAAGGGGTTGCTAGATCCCCTCAGTGGCGCCTCCCCAAGGTGGCGGATAGGGGAACGCCTCCCAGATATGGGTGGTACCGGGGAAATCAAATACCCGGGGCGGACCAAAACTAGCACGGTGGAATAGCGTCTGCATCCAGAGGATCGGCTATTCCTCAACAATTAGGACACGACGGATCTCCATGTGAGGAGCGGTACTCCGACAGCGTCTGACTCCATGTTAGGGGCGGCTGATAATACACCCGCAGGAAGCCACCCAACATCAGTAGGCTATCCGGTGCGTGGCGACACCGCAGGGTATACCGAAGCCCAAGGATGTAATCCAGCCGGCAACCTTCGCAGGTGCATCCTCAGGAGGCAATTTGGACGGCTGCCTCCGGAAATGTCGTCTGGGGGCCCTAAGGCCAACCACCTGACGGGCCCTATCTTCGGGTTCGACCACCCCGGAAGAAAAGCACCCACACCGAGCCGGTTTCGGAAGCCGGCGTTGGGCAAGGTGGCGGTGCTTCGAATTGCCCTGTTGACGACCCCCGCAATGACATGGACCGTTTTAGGTGGACGACGGAGCTCAAGGATGACCTACTGAGCTGCTACGAGAGCAGTAGCCCGCGCCGTAGGGGATACATGTCCCGCATGTATGAGAGGTGGTGTGAAATGCACCCAGAGCATAGCACGCTTACCTCTCAGAATTTGCGAGATTATGTATCGTACCTCCGGAGGCAGGGATATGTTCGTGCTCCAGCTCAGCCTGCCCCTTCGGCGGACGGAAGGCCTGTTAACCAGGCTGAAAGTTCGCCGGTAAGGCCCGCTGAGAGGGGAAATCGACCAAGTCGTCTCACCTGGGGATTTCAGGGACCGAAGGGCCTTGCATAACAACGGAAGGTCCTTGAAGCTGGCAGATTTGAAGAGAGAGGATGAGGTTGTGGGTGAACGTCTATCGGAGGCCTCTGACATTTGGAGCATCAATTGCGAAATTTACGCTGCAGCTCTGAGGCTAGCTAGACAGGGGAGAGTGAGAGACTCTCCTGTTGAGAGAGCACAGAGACGAGTGCGCCAAATGGAAGCGAAAATCCAGTTGGCTCGCCAGGAAGCATCCCGTATCCAGTGTGTGATGGAATATAGAGCGGCTGGGAAGCCTTTTACACGCCGAGTGCGCCAGATAGCCTACGGGTTGAGGCGCGACCATCATACACTCAGTCAAGCGGTACTGGTTTGTTGTCAAGCAACACTGTCTTGACAGGATACGGATGCTAATCGCTGCTAAGCGATCGTTGGTGGCGCGGGCGAGAGGTCTGGAGCAGAACAGAATGTTCTACGAAAGACCTTCTCGCCTTTTCCAACAGCCGCCTCCAGCCATACAGCAGCCGCCAACTGCTGATCGCGTGGAGGCCTTTTGGAGGGACATTTACGAACAACCCAAACCTCTCTCAGCAGACACTCCGGCCTTGGCGCAGTTTGAGTCCGTTTGTAGGAGGACTCCTAACTTGAATGTACTGCGTCACCCGATAAACACGGAAGAAATTCTTGACGCCTTACGAGGCGCAAAGAATTTCGCAGCTCCTGGCCCGGATGGCATAAACACCTACTGGTGGAAAAAATTCCCCAGTTGCCACCGGCATTTAGCTAGAGTTTTTAACTCGTGGCTAAATAAGGAGCAGCCAATTCCGGCTTGGTTTGTCGAGGGTCGAACCGTGCTTCTCCCGAAGACCGGAGATTTGTCTGATCCCAAAAACTACAGGCCAATAACATGTCTGAACGCGTGTTACAAGCTCTTCACCAGAATCTTGTACATGCGTATCCTTCAAGCTGTGAATCCTGTATTTCTCGACGTGTATGAACAGAGAGGGTCAAAGAAAGGAGTAGCTGGCTGCAAGGAGAACCTGTTGATTGACCGATGTGTCACGCAGGACTCTGTGCAGTACAAGCGAAACCTTTCTATGGCCTGGATTGACTATCGCAAGGCATTCGACAGCACGTCTCATGAGCTCATTGCGCGGCTGTTGGAATGTCTTTCGGTGGATAATCAGATAGTGGGGTGCATCAAACAACTGATGCCACTCTGGAAGACCCGGTTCACCATAACATCAGGTGAAACTCGGGTTCAGACAGAGTTGGTGTCATTGAAAAGAGGTGTCTTCCAAGGAGACTCCTTGAGTCCCTTGCTCTTTTGCATCTCACTTTTGCCTCTGTCCATAGCGCTGAGAAATACTAAAGGATACAGCTGCGGCACGCCCAATAACCGGAGGCACAAGGTCACCCATCTGTTTTATATGGATGACCTAAAACTTTATGCCTCCGGCCAACGCGAACTACAACAATCGCTGAGGGTGGTGCAGGAGTACAGTCATGCTATCGGAATGGAGTTCGGGACAGACAAATGTGCATTGGTTCATCTCAAGAAAGGACGAAGCGGAGATAGTGGAGATGAGGAACAACTCGTTGATGGGAGCATCTTGCGACAACTGCATGCCGCAGATACTTATACCTACCTTGGAGTGGCGCAGCGTCATGTCCAAGAGGCAACACTGGTTAAAGAGTGTCTCCGCCGCAAGTATTTGCGCCGACTCCGGCAGATCTGGTCGTCAGAACTGTCCGGCAAGAACAAAGTCGCTGCCACAAACATGCTTGCGGTCCCATTGTTATTATACACCTTTGGTGCTATACACTGGAAAGTGAACGAGCTGAAGGAAATCGACACGAAGACCCGCAAAAGGATGAATATGGAGAGAAGCCTGCATCCTAAGTCCTCTGTCCCGCGAATATACCTCCCGCGACACCTGGGAGGGCGTGGACTATTGAGTTTGGAGCGTCTGCACAACAGAGTAGTACTGGCCACTGCCTGCTATGTAACGAACAGCACCGATCCCCTGATACGCTTCGTGCGAGAGCACGAGAATGCGGAAAAAGGAGCCTTTCTTTTTAGCGCAGCGAAACGAGCAGCCGAGGAGCTCAGCCTCACACTCGACTTCAAGCGGAGGTGTCAGCAGTCCATTACGGAACTTGCTCCCGCAGAATTAAAAGCCCACATTAAAACTGCCGAAGTCGACTTCCTCTTAAGACTTCATAAAGATAAGCCAATGCATGGAATCTTCTACAAACATCTAGAAGAGCATGGCTTGTCTGAGCAGTTGACCTTCTCTTTCCTAAGGTCTAGTGGGTTGAAGTCGGAGACTGAGGGCTTTATAATGGCTTGCCAAGACGGTGTCTTCAACACCTTGGTATACCGTAAAAGGGTTATGGGTGTAGATGTACCCGACACCCATTGTAGAGCTTGCCGACAGGCGCCAGAGACGCTTATGCATCTCTTGTCGGCGTGTAAGAAGTACGCTGGGACGGCTTACGTCCATCGGCACAACGCGGCTCTACGAGTGCTCTACTATCATTTAAGGCACTCATACGGTATCGATGAGACACCGGTGCTGCCATACGCTCCAGGGGATATAGAGTCCGTTGTGGAGAACGAGAGATGCCGGATTTACTGGAACTACTCGTTCCCCACGCTCGAGCTTGTACAGGCAAACAAGCCCGACATAGTCCTTCTCGACCACCAACAGAAGACGATGTTCGTTATTGAGTTTTCGGCGCCTGCCGAGGTGAACATCGTCTCTAAGGAGGAGGAAAAGCGGACCAAATATCAGGAGTTGCTCGGACAACTTCGCAGGCTCTGGCCAGACTACACTGTAAGTCTGCTGGTTATGGTCATTGGATCCCTAGGTGGAATGAGGAATACGCTGCTCTCTGCACTGCGCAAAATACCGGTGTGCCGTGCGGCGGCGCACATCTTAGCCGCCAGAATGCAGAAGGCAGTCATCCTTGGGTCCCTTCGTCTACTTAGGGCGCACGATTCGCGGACCCAGTGATTGCTCACCTCACGGTGTGAGGAGTAGTCATTGGGTAATGGAACAGCAGCTCGGTGTGTCGGAGCCCGGGCTGCACTTTTTGTTTTTTGATAATAATAATAAATGCCTTTATTTTTACCTCAGCGAAGTCAAGCATTGCTTCTCTACTTAACTGAGGACCTTTACAGTACATTTATAAAAAAGAAATATATATAATAATAAGAAACATAACTATAAATTTCTTGAAAAGACGTTGGCACACACTGAGTTCTAATGATAGAAACACTTAATACATGAAATGTACCTAATATTAACACATAACAAACATAACATTAGTACAAACATAACAATTATTGAAACATTAAAAACTAAATCTATTGAATCTGTTGACTGAAAACATATTTTTTATAGTGAGTTTTGAATGACACTTTATTTTTGATATAATCAGGGACGCGATTGTATGATTTAGCCACATTATAAGAAAACGATCTTTCAAAAACTGCTGTTTTGTGTTTTGGAATTGTGAGTTTGTCAGTATTTCTAATATTTACATTGTGACATTCTGATCTAAACCTAATCTTCTCATGTAAGTATTTCGGCATCTTAGTTATGATAAGTTTTTGCACTAGACAAGCTAAATGTACCTCTCTTCTATTCTCCATGGTCAACCAGTTTATGCTATTGATGTAGGGAGTACAGTGCTCTCTCCGTCTAATGGAACATATAAATCTAATGCAGGAGTTTTGTAATTTTTGAATTTTGTAAGAATCAGCTTTAACCAGACATGGGCATATAAATGAAATTATTGGCGAAATAAAAAAAAACAGTCTTCATCATCAAGAGGAACTCGTAGCTAGAACCTGTGTCTCGTCAAACTTTATCTTGGGGCCACCGCCTTCCTGGAGTGCTTGCTTAGCTACTGCAGATGCAGATTTTTCTCTCCGACCTAATCGGTAATTTGATTTGTGTCCCAAAATTCTAGTTTGTACCGATCTCTGATGTTCCGATGTATATACACTGCCCCAAGTGCATGGTATCCGACAAATCCCTGACGCTATCCACGGATCTCTTTTGTCATTTGTCGATCTTGAATGCTGTTGTATTTTCCCAGTTGATTTATATATAGGCCTAATATTTGCCTTCTGCAGTAACTTCCCAATTCTGTCTGTGACCCGGAGACCATAAGGTGGAAAGCTTTTGCTACTGGTGGTGGTTGTAATTGCTTTCCTACTCTACCAGCTCGCATAGATCTTGTTATTTGCTGTTCTGAGTAGCCATTTGCCTTGAACGCCTTCTCCAGATGTTCCAGTTCGTTATCGAGTTCGGCTGGTTTACATACTCTTCTTGTCCGTTCTGTCAGTGTTTTTATGATTCCAAACTTCTAGTATGGATAAGAAGAGAAAACATAATAAGTCATGGCGTATTATTATTCGTATATTCTTAGTCACTACTCATTCTTTTATTGAAGTATTTTGCAATAACTGAATTGCAGCATTACCAATTCTAAACAATTCAATCAAGTGTAACCCTACTGGCGGCCACTGAAAAGAGGTTAATGGAAGCCACCATTGGCTCAGTGGCTCTGTGTGTAAACCTATTGACCAGTAGAACGAGTGGCGTCTATTTATGAGCATGGCCATCATTTCTGGATGCCACTATTGTCCCCGTATACAGTAAGTAGCCTTCAGAAATCAATTATTGAAATGTCAGTGTTTTTTATACCAATCGTAAAAAATGGAATTGAAGCAAGGATACGCGAAAAAACTCTAAATCAAATATCTGAAATTATTAAAAGTACAAATCCAGCTGAATGACATGTGAAGTTTAAAGACTTCAGACTCTCTGCAAACTGCCACAAAAATTGCAGAAGTTAACAACTTGGTATCGCCGGAGTAGCATAAAATAAATTTATGACAATATTAACTTACAGCTCCACTTAAAAAATTGTACCAAAGCCGCAAAAGGTCAAAACTGTCAAATAAATATTACATTTTTATATTATAACACCAGTCTCATTATTTTCTGATACCATTTCACTCTGATCTTAAATATAACCCATCCACGACTGCTTTTTTTCACGTATGTATCAGAGCCCTTATTCAAACCAGCATTTCGATTCTAGGCTTATTAGACGTAACAAAACAAGAATGGCGCACCAAAATGAAGTACAAATTCGAGAACAGAGACATCGTCCCCCAAGCTGAAACCACTCCGGATGTTCTTGAAGAGGAACCTCCGCCATCAGAACCCGACGTGCTCACGGAGGGTGAATCTGATAAAGAGCAGGAGGAAGAGAAAGTCGTTGTGGAAGAAAAGGAGGAAGTTGAAGAAGAAATACCTTTAGTGCCCTACAAGAAGTTGACGCCTACTGCCAGCGAATTTGCAATAAATATAGAAGGTGAAGGCTGATAGAGGGTTCTGTTACGATTGCAGTTTTTTTTTTAATGGCCAGCCTCCCGCAACGGCTGAAAGCCTATGGCGCTGTAGAAGCGCTGCGAGAGGATAAGTGTCGGTTCACGTTAGATTCGAAACGCTGCAGGTTGTCGCCGTCGGGAAACAAATTCCCCGTCAGCTGATTCCACAGCGTCGAAGTTCTCCAAAAGAAGGAATGCTGGAGGAGACTGGTTCGGGGAGTAAGGACCTCGACCTGGTAAGGATGAGCTCGCAGAGTTTCTCTAGTGTTCCTGGTTCGGACGGCCCTTGGTGTTATTATCTGGGAGAGCTCACTCGAACATCTTCCGTGTTAGAATCTGTAAAACAGGGATAGGTCAGCCACCCTCCTTCGATGTTCCAGGCTGTGTAGGTCCTTTGTGAGGTTAGGCGTATCGATTAATCTAATTGCTCTTTTCTGGATAGTGTCCAGAAGCTTAAGAGAGTGCTTCGGAGCGCATCCCCACACATGGGAGCAGTACTACAGCGATGGTCGGATCTGTGTCTTGTAGAGCAGCAGCAGTTGCTTTGGTGATTACAACTTCCTACAGCGGAACAAAACTCCAAGCTTCTGGGATGCCGTTTTAGCAATACTGACGACGTGGTCGTGCTAGGACATGTTATTATTGATGTTGATCCCCAAAAGCTTGTCGGAAGATGATTCGACTATGGGGTGGCCCTCCATTTCCACGGTTTTGGTAAGCCATCGTGAGACTTCTTTGTAAGTATTGTTGCCTGAGTTTTTTGTACGTTGAACTGTACTTTATTTGCTAATCCCCACTCGACAATTGTTTTGATATCTGCGTTGATCTGTAAGGCATGCTGCTGTCGCCGACGTACCGTCTCCTGGGATGATAGTGGCTTGCCTGGTTCCATGCACGACACTAATGTACTGTCATCTGCGAAGCTGTAGATTGGATTGGATTTTATTTCCAACAGCTCGTTGATGTACAGCAGAAACAGTGTAGGGGATGGGACAGATCCCTGGGGAACACCGGCGTTTATTGAAAATATGTCTGATGAACAGCCCTCGACTACAACAAACAGAGATCGATCGTTCAAAAAGCTATTCAGCCACTGGCGCAGGCCAGGTGGTAGTCCATAAGCAGCAAGCTTGACCAAGAAGTCCCTCATGCCACACTCTGTCAAAAAGCTTTTGATATGTCAAGTGCAACAACACGGGATTCGCCATGATTTTCAATTGCTCTGTTCTACAAGTGGGTGACGTAGGCAAGGAGGTCACCTGTAGGCCTGTGCTTACGGAAGCCATACTGGCGATCATTTATGATTTTATTGTTGTCCAGGTATTTCAGGAGCTGTGTGTTAATGACAGTCTCCATAACCTTAGACATGATGCTGAGAAGAGCCACAGGTCTATAATTGGTGGGATCAGTTTTTTTTCCTTTCTTAGGGATGGGTTGTACGCAGCCAATCTTCCACGAGGCGGGAAACACGCCTCGTTGATATGAAAGTTTGAAGAGCTTGCAAAGAATAGGTGCAAGATCAGCGGCACAGAGTTTAAGGACAATGGCTGGAATTTGGTCAGGACCAGTAGCTTTATTCGTATTCAGTTTTTGGAGGATGTTTTTTACATCTCGATGTTGAAATTTGACCTCTGCCATTCTCGAGTTCACGCTTATGGTGGTGGTCGGAGTACTTCCTTGAAAGTCTACAGTAGAATTGGCTGCGAAGAGCTTCCCCATGATGTCTGCTCTTTCTTTAGGAGCAGAAGCGATGGACTTGTCCTCTCTGGTCAGGGGTGGTATTGACGAATAGGAAAAGTTCTGACTAACAACCTTAGCTACGGACCAGAATGTTCTGGATGAACTAGGACATGAGAGGAGTTTGTCCTTAATTTTTTGGTTGTGTTCCTCCTTGCTGCTGTCAATCACGCGTCTACAATGATTTCTGGCGTCGATAAAACTGCGGTGGTTTTCGGCATTTGGATTTTTCCTCCATTCTTTGTAATATTGGTTTTTAGAGGTATTACTATTTTTTTTATTCTAAAATATATAAGGCACATCATCTCATACTATTAAAGCAAAAATTGACCTAAAATATTATAACAAAGTTCAGTAAAGCACAAAAAAATTTGGGCTACGATCGTAGTCCACGCAACCGCACGCATGCCGTGATTGCCGAGAATCAACGCCTGGGCCTGGTACAGGATTAATGTAATCATTTTCGAAAATGGTGGGAGTGCTGAGTAATATGAGTTGCGAATTTTGTTAAAAATGGTGAACGTACCAACGTAACTCTAATTTGATTTATTTCACTTTTATTAATTATGTAACCAGCTTAATGGATAAATGGACACCTGATGCATTGCCAAAGCGTGAGCACACAAGGGAAAATGAATAAGGCACTGTTTTGAGCGCCGGCGCCAATAAGTGTGTGCTAAATATGAACATAACAACGTGTCGCCTGCCCACTATTGATATTTACCTCACTTTTTTAAAACAACCGTTGCATTGGTGTCCGTACAAGTTGAAAAGAAAAAATCTATGACAACATTGAACATACTTTACACCTTTAATTTAGAAGAGCCGCCGGAGCACTCCATTTGCATGTTGGTTTTGATACAAAATTCGCCATCCCAGAAGAAGTCGAACCACAGGTTCCCAATTCAGTACTATGTTTCAATACAAAATACCTTGAATGATAGTATATCGTATTTCATAAGTTTATAATAATCATATGGCATTCTATATTTAAATCGTATATGTTATAAATACAAAGAATACCCATTTTGCAGTATAGTAACAGATGGCTTTTTCATAAGAAACCGGAGTTGTACTGCAGAGAAATAGGGAAATAGAGACAACATTGGTGGGGATTCATTACGAAGTGTTTAAGAATTACAATTCCTGCAATACATCAATTTGTTTTTATATTATTTGTCCCGTGAGTCAACCAAACCAAGGTTTACGGAATACATATTCCGTACACTTTGTATATAGGGATGGTAGGGTTTAATTATTTAAGCATGAAAAATAATAAAAAATAAATTATTTTCAGACGAGATCTACTTAGAAGCAAGGAAAAGCTATATACGTAATTTACCAGAGGGCGCCCTAAACCTCAGAAAGTTCTCTATTATCGGGGGTGTCTTTCATTTGGATTTACTATACCAGCCTCCACAGCCCCAGCATTATGTGACTATGGATTTGAATCAGACTTGCTGTAAGTATCATTTAATCAAAAACCAACGGAGAACGCAAGAAATCTTGATAACTCTGTAGTAAAGAATTTTTTCGGCATGAAAAGCATTGCGGTTTGGAGTGCGGATGTTTACTATATTTCTCTCTGATTTTCTTCACTCTCATGTATATGCCTTACCATATAATGTAGGTAAGTGGGTTTCCTGATGAACGAAATTGTGTGAACAGGATCTATATTCGGTGTGAGTTCCATAATAGGCATTAGTATTCGCCAAGTCAATATTGCCCAGAGTGGCTCTATACAATTAACAACAGGCAAGCAAAATGGTTTATAACGGGTAAGCAGAAGCGCTTTTGAAAAAGGCATATATTTGCTTAACCTGTTGATGGCGATTCTTACAGGCCATTCCCAGCTTAGCAGATATTTATCACCCATAAAAGTGGTGGTGGACAGGAGACGAAACTTCGTTTAGCTGCCCGGGCAGATATGCTGCGTATCGCAAACTTATGATTCAAATATTTGAAAAGAAATCGTTCTATTCAGTAAACTGGTCGGACCTACTGACCTTTACCGGAAGATCTAGTAGGTTCAACAACAAGGAATTATTCAGAAGGCCATGACAGTTTTTAGTTTTGGTTTCGTGGAGTGAGTAACAAGGACGTTAAATGTGCCTGACTTCGCTTTCCCACCACTATTACTACTACTTTTTGTACATTAACAAGCGTATGTTGTTTTACGTTACTCAGATGTCGTGATTTTCAGTGTACATTCCAAAACAACTGGAAAAAGTGCCTTTCATGGTGTCATATACGCCTCCAAAGCCGACTGAGCCGGGAGTGAGAAAACAACCAGAAGAGATTGAGGAGGAAATGAAGAGGCAAGAAGAGGAGCTCGATAAGCTGATCTGCATCACCCTCACGTATGTTTAATTTCATTGGCAATATAATTTATTCTTTGCTTAACATTATATAGAAGACTTGAAAATAGAAACAGGAAGAAATATGTCAAGCTAAATATCAAAGCAGTTAAATATTTGTATAACGAAAATCATCATCATCATAGTCACAATGTCTTAACAGACATGTTGTGAGCTCGTAAAATGCATTAAGTCGGAGCTAGAGTATTGCCGACACGAATATTATCAATAGTTTTGAGCACTGTAGCTCGCCATTGTTCGCGACTTACTGTCAGTTGAGTGGCGCTCTTGATACTCATATCCAGCAACTGTTTTGTCGTATCCACCCAGCGTGTAGGGGGACGGCCACGTCGCCGCCCACTCGGGGCATGACCCTTAACTACATACAAGCTTCTCCATATTATCACTTCTGTGTATATGTCCAAAGAATGTAAGCATTCTCATCGACACAATGAAGGATAATCTCTTTGTATTACCATTGATTAACATATTGATTAACATATTGAATATGAGCTCGGTAATACCATTGATTAACATATTGAATATGTTAATCAATGGTATTACCGAGCTCATCCAGTATGGAAACGTTAGTTCGATGGGCGGTATAAGAAACTCTCAGCATTCTCCTCCATGTCCACATTTCAAAAGCATCTATGGGAGCTCGATCTGCCTTTTTTTAACAGTCCTAGTTTCCGAGGCATACAAAAATATGGAGAACACAAGAGCCTGAACCAGTGACATTTTGGTAGCTTTAGTGATGTTACGGTCACGCCATATTTTAGTAAGCTTTGTTACGGTCACACGTGCCTGTTGAATGCGCCGTCGAATCTCATTTTCACAGCTACCCGAATTGTCGATCAAAGAACCGAGGTATACAAAACTTTGAACTACTTCACAGCGGCCTATTGACTTTGTTTCTCGATGATTATCATGCTCTCTATTTACGATCATAACCTTGGCCTTATTGTAGTTAGTACCAAGACCATACGCTGCACTATATGTTGTTCTAAGATGTTTAATGGAGCTACTAGTTCTTCCTGAGAAGCTGTAATAAGGGTTTTATCGTCAGCAAATCTTAAGGGGCCTGGATACACACATTCATATATACTCGTACGTATTTGCCATGTAAAACACGGACTCACAGTTTCTCGCATAACACACTATATTTTCAAACTACATATATAATATTTCAGAAGGCGATAGTTAAGACCTTAATGAATGGCAACTATTTTCGATTTTCTCAAAAAAGTTTTTAAATGTGCCAAAAAAGTCGCAATGCAAAATCATACATTCTATAAATGCCTGTAATCTAACAACCAAACACGATATCAAAAAAAGACTAAATAGTTGAACAAGTGCAAGCTTTCTTCTACAATTTGCTCTTTGAGTCATTACTGTAAGTTTAAAGGTAACTTAAGGAGCTTGGAAATGCGAAATTCATTTTTATAATGACCTTTGGACCTTACCTTTGCACCTTTTGACCTTACCTTTGGATTGTTGGACTTATCTGCCCTCATCTTAGACACACATACTGGAGAAAGGGAACAGGTGGCCACGCCTCCTCGCTAACACGGGAATACGTCTTTTCTTGGATTCTCAATTTCGCGCCCTATAACTTGACCCTTAAGTTGGATATTTTGCTTCCGCCAATAGTTACACCGCCATTCCAGTTGTCTAATACCTGTCTCAACACAAATTCAGAGTAAATGTTAAACAACATCGGAGATAATATACACATCCCTGACGAAGTCCTTTTCTGGTTGCAGTTTGACTAGACAAGTTACCATCAATTCTTACACGAGCCGAATTAGACTCGTAGGGTTGCTATATGAGAAACACTAGGTGATAAGAACTCCCATAGAGATGAGGATTTCTCACAGTTTAGGCTACTTTACGTTATCAAACGCCTTAGAATAGTCCACAAAGCAGATAAAAACTGAAAAATAATGCTCTCTGGCTTTTTCAATAATTTGTCTTAAGTTTAAGATCTGTTCACGCGTACCGCGTCCTTTCACGAAACCTGCCTGCGCCTGAGAAATTTGCCAGCCAATAAAACCCTCCAAACGAGATTGTAAAATATATAGTAGAACTTTACTTGCATGAGAGATTAACGAAAGTAGGCGATAATTGTCTGGATTTGTTGGAGATCCCTTTTTATGAAGTGGAACAAAATTTGATGTGCACCATTCATCTGGCCAAACACCGGAGGACCAGACACTCATACAAATATTATGTAAAAGAGAGATGCCGTCGTCACCCAAGCATTTTAACGTTTCAGCAGAAATAGCATCAATGCCTGTAGCTTTATTAGTTTTTAACTTGTTGAGGGTATGTTCCACTTCAAACAAAAGAATATCCGGTTCGTGTTCAAAATCCAATGAGCACGAACAGGATATTTTTTTGTAAAGAAAATAGTACGATACAAATAGGTATAAAAATTGTAGACAAATCAATTAATCAGGTTATCAGGAAATCATGTTTTATAAAAAAAACTCGTCTACGATTAGGTTGTAACATCCCTTTCTATTCATAAAATGCTCTTCAATTGTCTCTTAAGAAGATTATTTGTGAAACTTGTTACAAACTTTTAAAGATTTTACAACTTTCATACTAATGTTTTATTAAGACACTTTCAAAAAAAAATGTTAACCAAATCTGAAATCCCTAATCAGGGGCGGGTCAAAAAGTGGTCTAGCAAAGTGGCCGATAAGGAGGTGCTATAAAGGCAAAATGTCTCTAAAAAATTAAACTTTATTGGTAGTTGGCCCCAACACGTGATATTTCTGGAGCCCCCTATTGTGTGCCAATGGGATCCAGAACAAAGACACTGGATGAAAGACAATATCCACGACGTGAAACCCAATGAAGAGAAATGCATAATCTCCTTCAGAACGGGAAGCTTTGGTGTGATAGGACTAGCTGCGATGCGATACGCTAATCTGCCTTATCAGGCGTGGGAGCTGAAACCAGAAGAAGAGTAGGTAACTATTAAATACACCAGAAACTTCAGCCTCGGCTATATAGTCCTGTTTTCAACATTCTTCATAATACATTTTCCAGGATTTTCACTCTTATTTATTTTTATTTATCATTTAACATTTTGCGCATCCTAAGTTCAATGCTTTATATTATTTTCTATTGTTTATTACTTCCTACAGCGAAAGATGAGGGGACTAGGTATTGTGATCGCGAAAATTTTCGATTTTGAGATAATATGCTTTTTGGGCGTTAATGATATATACATAACGAAAATCCACATCCCTCATTTCCGTCGGTCTGTCTGTATGCAAGGTTTGTAGTGAAATTTGGGTAGCGATATGCTGTGGGGTCGTAGTAAATCGATTCATGGGCAACGGAGTAATTAGCAAAAAGGGTTTCGAAAATTCCTCAAACTTTTTAGGGGTTCCTGATCATTCTTTACTACTTTTTTGTCGGTGAAATTGGGATGGATGCGGGTGGAGGTTATAAAACTGAAAATATTGTGAAAGGAAAACCTAGCGCCGTAATACACTTTTGTAGGTCCATCTGAACATTGTCTTGCCTATTACAGAAGCCAAAGAAATTTTATGATATCTACATAACTAAAATCCACGTTACTCATTTCCGTCGGTTTGCCTGTCTGTTTGTCGGACTGTCTGTCTATTGAAGTTTTTCTCGCCACTTAAGCTCAGTAACCGCTGCTTGGATAGTGGTGAAATTTGGGGGTAGTGATAGATAATGCCGGTATAATTTTGAAAACCGCTGCATTGACATCTTGTAATTTTTAGACCTATGCGACTGTTGCCTATGAATTTTATATCTCTGGAATAATTTTGATACATACATATTATAATCCTAACGTGTAACTTGGAAACTACTAACTTAATTGTGATTAAATTTTGACACCGTCTTACTACCGTGCAAGAAATGGTAACAGTGTATATTGCTCTTAGAACTCTTGCCAGTGGCGGAGAAAAAAATCAAAAATGAAAGATTTCAAAATCGCTCAAACTTTGTTTCTAAATGTTTCAAAGGTCCCTGATTATTGTCCGTTTTTTTTTGCGAGGATGATATAGAAGAAGTACTGAGTCAAGGCGCTTGACGCCATTTTTCTTATTTTCATGATTTATTCTTTTTATATTCTTCAGATTAAGTTTTACACATTAATCAATAGATAATGAACAAACTGATTATAAAAACTAGTGACCGCAGCATTCGCGTGGAGAAAGTCGTCCTGACATATGTAATGCGCTTTCAGGACGGTTTAGGTTGTTGGCCCTGCACCCATATTGGGTAGCTGGCGTTTGTCCCATTTGAATAGGGAGTCCACACATCTAGCCTGTTGGGTTCTGATTCTATTGTAGCTTACCCATCTTTTCCGGGAAAGCCGAAATTAGTGCTTCGTCAAATGTTTACCATCAGATCAAAGCAAGTCAGTTGATTTAAATCTCGCCTCGCACTTTATGAAAGCTTTAGTTCCTTGATCAGTCAGTTAGTCCTGTTTTGTTGTTTTCAGTGGTTCAGTAACATTAAATATAACGGCAGCCATTCTAATGTTGGAATTCAAAGTTAAAGGTGGCCTTATCTGCCTCTCGCAACTACAGAACAGCCCGAGCAATGCTTTACAAAACCTAGTTGGAGTGTACATGAAACTCTTCAAATTGAAAAGGGTGAGCACAATATAAAGCTAGTTTATAAAATATTGATAAAGCCTTAATATTTTTTAGTTAATGAAAGAAGCTGGGGTAGACGTATTTCCAGAGCCAGATGCTTTCCTTTACGTTGAAGGTTTGTGAAGTATTGAATACTTACTATTTATAATACTATACTTGCTATAACTGAGCAGCTGCAAACGCAAAGCCTAAAACCAGAGTATCACACTATCGCAGCTGCTAGGAAGAGTTGTTGTATATCATATCACACTATAATATCATAGGCTATAAAGATCTCTATTTTTACAGATATTTTAAAGCCATTTGACAGAAAACAGCTAGCAGCTGATTAGCTAGGTGTAAATCAAAATTTCTCAAAATAACTGCCGACACATGACTTGTATGTTATATTTTTCACAAGGGTGTCAGAAAACTTTTTGTCAATTTTTAAAAAGATACAGTAAGCTAATGAAAAAGCTAGTTGCACCAAACCAAAGACATTAAATGAAAATGTAGTTCATGCCGGAATTATGAGTAAATTAAAAATACTGTTCCTATTAGGTCCACGGATACTTTCAGAGATATTTTGTATTCGTCTATCCTTACAGTAGACATCCCGAACCCTGAGGGTAGAAAGGCGTCTTAGATCTTACACAAAGCTTTTCGCAACTCTACCTATTGTTATACAGGGTGTCCCAAAAAATAGTGTCAAACGGAAGTCCAGAGATAGAGCACACCTAGAAGTATCTGAATCACCCCCATATATGTTATGCAATTTTGTGTAGTTTCCGAGTTATGAATTTTTTTCCTGAATTTCAGAGAATCCTCTACCTAGACAACTTAAAACTGTTCCAAAAGAAAAATTAAAAGACTTTTTCAAATTATCTTTTTTGGTAATTAATCTCCAAGAGTCTACTGTTCATACATAAAATAATCGGCTTCGTAACTTTGATGAAAGTTATAAAAATTTTAGTGTAAATTGAAAAAATGACGATCTGATAATTATGACTTAAATTTTTGACTCGCAATTAAAAATCCAAAGATGTGATTTCATAATTTCTAAGCAGGACTAAAAACTTTTTCAGACTCTCAGCTATCACAATCATTGAAGAAAAGTAGTACTTAATGGGGCTACTTTCGCTCCAATTGACCTTCAAAGACAAGAGGCGACGATTTCTTGAAATTAACGATGTGTTTTTCAATTCATCAATAACTTATGTTAACGCGTTAATAGCAGATTGATTGTCAGAATCCGCAATAATAAACGTTAAAAACGTTGCATAAATTGAACATTTATTAAAAAAATGTCCTATTTCTTGCTCAAAACCACAAGGAGCGCATTTTTCAAAACCGGTTTTTACCTGAGCGCCAACAAAAAGGGCTAACGCTAACGCAGTAAACGATGGCGATGTTAGAAAGAGATAGCTATGATATTGTTGTGACATATTTTCAAAATGTGTCATTGCATAAGTTGTTTTCGTTGTCTTTATTCAGTCGTCTGTCTGTCTTTGCGGCTTTAAAACGATACGCTTTTGTTTGGATTGGTGTTGTTTCTGTTGTCTGACTACTTGGCTATTCCTACGGACCTTGAGTGCACGACAACTGAATTTAACGATGCTGTTTTCAGATGATGTAGATTATGCATCGAACAAGAAGGTAATCATTTTGAAAATTTCTTGTGAAATTTAATAAACTTAATGAAGAAATTTGATAATTTCGTTTCATTTTACAATTTCCCACTTACAAAAAAGAAGTCATACATGTAAAAAAAACCTTAGCAAAGTGACACAGGTGGTCATCTATCGATATTCTGTTCGCACTGAATGTGTTTTATTACGGCACTGACAATCATTCGGCTATTAGCGCCCTAAACTTAATTTAAAATCCCATCGCTAATTTCAAGAAATCTCCACCTCTTGTCGTTGAAGGTCGATTGGAGACAAAGTAGCCCCATTAAGTACTCCTTTTTTTAATGTTTATGATAGCTGAGAGTCTGAAGAAGTTTTTAGACCTACATAGAAATCATGAAATCACCTCTTTAGATTTTTAATTGCGAGTCAAAAATCTAAGTCATAATTAACAGAACGTAAATTTTTCAGTTTACACTATAATTTTCATGACTTTCATCAGATGTGCTAAGCCGATTCCTTTCTGTAATGAACAGCAAACTCTTAAGGATTAATTAGCGAAAAAGATAATTTGGAAAAGTCTTTTAATTTTTCTTTTGGAACAGTTTTAAGTTGTCGAGGTAGAGAATTCTCTAAAATTCAGAAAAAAATTCATAACTCGGAAACTACAAAAAATTGCATAACATATATGGGGGTGATTCAGATACTTCTAGGTGTGCTCTATCTCTGGATTTCCGCTTGACACTATTTTTTGGGACACCCTGTATAGAATTACAAAATGGTGTTTTCTCGCTAGTTAGCATATGCCCTGTGTGAGGTCGAGCGAGTCATGCCCAATACAATTAGGAGAAGTCGCTTTTCTATTACGAAACTGAGTGGACTAAATAGATAGTACCTAAATCCGAATAAATTCCACAAACTTAATCCAAATTTGTATTTCTAATAAGCCTGATTTACAATCACACCATAATTACTGCACATCAAATTAAAGTTAACAAGGCTTTTTTCAATACGAGCTTATTCTTTTTCTTGCTTATAACCTTTCTATTAATTAAACTAGTCGTTGTGTACTATATTGACAATATCCATGATACTACGACTTTAGAAGGTATGCTCACGCGCATGATGTCTTCCGTCTCGCTTCCACCTGTGACGTCAGCGTGTGACAAACGGGGTTTGCTTACTCGTTTAGTTACAGGTTATAGCCGAACATTTTCAGTTTATTTTCTTGAGTTTACTCGTAGTAAAGTTTGATAAAACATTAATTATTTGCGATTCTGGAGTTTAACACATATTTGAACAATGGTTTATTGTGTGGTTGTGGGATGCAATAATAAAAAAGTAAAAACTATTCGTCAGACTAACGCTACTTAGGATGGTTTGGAAAATTTGGCAGGTTTCATTTAAGTTGAAAAATAAGGAGAAACTGGGTTATATCCCAGATTGCACAGATACTTCTCTCAGTTGAGTCAATCATTTAACAGAAGGTGGACTACAAAAACATACAGATGAGTTCTTGGCAAAATGTAATGAGCTCGGCCATATATTTTTCAACTATAATGGAAACGCCTTGAAAATTGAAAAAAAAACTACCTTGCGAATTTAAACAAATTATCAGAGAATGTATATGTGACTGATAAAGCAAAGCTGAGCTTGTTTTCTAGATGCAAAATGTATTTCAGAATACGAATTCTTGATAGGGGAATTAGAGAGACCTCGAATATTAGAAAACTGAAATTCACTAACAATGTAAAATAGTATAAAGTAATAAGTATACAGGGTCCTGCGACGGTGTATCCAGCTTTCCTAGCGCCTTTCCTATTTGGAATAAACAAAAATGCTACATAAAATAAAAATGCGCTAAAAGATGGTTGGAGATTTACAGATTGCAGAACGTATTTTGATGTTTCATTTTCAGTTCATATAGAGAAAGGCTAGTTCTATATGCTCTTATTCACCCCTTTTTCAGTTCTTATTGTCTTTCCAAAATATATTTCCCCATAGACTCATATATACATAATCAATACCTAACTACAACACAAGAGCGCAACAAATAATATACCCAGGCCATCAGAAACCATCACTACAAGTGGATCAAACTTTTTAATTCAAACATATTATTAAACAGATACATTGTGTGAAAACATTTTGAAAAAAATTGAGGAAAAACCTGTTATTACTAGGAATCTTTAGTATACGAGAATTCACCTGTACTAGCTAAATACAATGCCCAGAAAGATATTGTATTTTTGTATTGTTATATGTTTTTATTTTATGTTTAACATATACGCGGTTGTGACATATATTTGAATAAATAAAAAATAAGAAAATTTTGTAATGTATTTTTCCACCAATCATTAGCAGAAAAAAGTTAATATTCATTATGCTTGTTCATGATTTTTAAAAACCTCTAATGACAAAATCATGTTATTTATTTCTTGTCTACCTTTTATTAAGAGAATTATACAGTAAATACATATGCAAATTGGCTTGAAGAGCTGGTGACGCAACATCATAATCTATATATAAAAAATAAGAACGGCAATCAAAGGCTCCTGAATGGAGTATATAAAAATTCCACCCCTACCCGAGAAATTTTCCCACAAAAGGATGGTTTCACTAGGCACTCCAATCAACCTCTTATATGAGATTTCAGAAAAATACGTCCAGACCGCTCTGGCTCTGTCCTTTTTCCACAATGTAAATTTTTTTTGAGTACATAGATTCAAATTTTTGTATCTGAAATTCAGAACGCTTGGAACTACTGCAAACGGGTCAGGCGTCGATTAATACCAATTCTCTGCATAACTATTTCACCAATTTTTTATTCAGATACAGAGCAATATGTATATTGTGTATATTATACTGTGCATGAGCTATTTTCTTTTTGTATGAATATTAAATAACTAGGACAGATATAACAAGAAACGAAATAAAACTTTCAAAAATCAATGCTTTGGCGCCATGTGCTTGTACACTTTTGTCACACGGTGACGTCATGCGCAGACCGGTTCGAAATCTGTCCGCCAAGTGATCATATCTGTCAGTGTCGTAGTATCATGGACAATATCTGATTCTTGGTTTGCCAGACCTGATGACAGATAGACAAATAGACTACCTACTAACTTAAGTGCAAATTTCTTACGTACCTACTGATTAGTCAAGACATGACGAATAGCACATATCAAATTTATTGAGATTAAAAATACAGGTAGTTGTGAAAAACATTGGCCAATGGAAAAACACCTATACGTCTGCATGGCTAGGATGTGCGGCTGTTTTAATTTTGCTTGGTCCAGATGGAACCTGACAGCCGGTAGAAGAAACATCGTAATGCAAATGAGAGATTATATACCTGGAAGCCAGAAACAGGTAGGTGAACGTTACATCTTCTTCTTTTAGTACCGTCTCCCCAGTAGAGATTGCCGACCATCAACCAACTTTTTCAGTATTACCATCCCCAATATTAAAAAGCTACACTTCGATTCCAAAAATCCAATCTAATTTTTAACCCGCTATGGAAAATGTCTTGCGAAAATAAAAGATTCTGATGTTCCTCAATCACCAACTTCCCGTTGGACCCAATGGGCCTATACCGTGATCTCAAATTAATCAATTTATTTACTGCGGTATTATTTTTGATGATACATAGGATCGTTTACTGTAAAAAGTCTGCAGAAAACTTGATCCAAATGAGAATAACACTGAAAAGAAAATTGTACTGTAATTTGAAATAGCCGATGATGACGTCACCTGTAGGGAACCAATGAGAAGCGTCCTTTCTTGGTTCGATGACTACGAGCGGATGCTATTGTTTTGTACCAGTGAGCTCTTATTGGTTCCCTACAGGTGACGTCACGACCTGGGCGGGAAGTGTATGGATTCAAAAAATTCAATATTTAGAGCAATTTTTTTCGGTTATAAATACGATAGAAAAATTTTGTAAAATTATTTATGGCATCTACGTGGTGTCAGGGTTCGTTTAAGCCAACATATCAAAAATGTGGTATATGCCCATTCTCCTTTCCACTCTAATATGGTTCCTTCACCATTGAGTTTTAAAGAGCCACAGAAACTAATTTGAGATTTCATAGACAACAGATTTATATCATATTTTAATTACTTTGTTCATTCAATGAACTGCTTCATTTTCAAAGAAAAACTCTACTTTGCAGAAAAGCCACATGATGTGCCTTGTAACACCTCTTAAGGCCACTTACATCAACTGCACGGAAGTGAGTCCAGCATTCACAGATGAAGAAATTGAAAATTTAAAGGTAACACAAAGAGGAGCAGTTTTTATCTCACCCCGCAGGACATTGCGTTTCATTGATCCTAATGAAAACCACATGTACTTGAAATCAACTTTACTCGCGTTTCAGCCACCTCTATGGCGTAACAAATTGATACTAGGTACATAAGGACAAAACTGATAACATTATCTTTTTACTTCCCACACCGACAGGTGAGGGGAGTATTGTGATCGCGAAAATTTTCGATTCTGAGATAATACGCTTTTTGGGCGTTTTATGATGTCTACATAACGAAAATCCACGTCACTCATTTCCGTCGGTCTGTCTGTCTGTCTGTCGGTCTGTCTGTCTGTCGCTTTTTTCTAGCCTCGTAATCTCAGCAACCGCTGCATGGATTGTGATGAAATTTGGGCAGCGATATGCTGTGGGGTCGTAGGTAATGTTCCTATAATTTTGAAAATCGGTGCATGGGCGGAGTAATTAGCAAAAAACAAAAAAAAATTAAATATTGCTTAAACTTCGTTTTTAGGCATTTTAGGGGTTCCTGATGATTTATTACTTTTTTTTTGGTGGGAGTGAAATTGGGGTGGTTGGGGGGTGGAGGGTTGTAAAATTGAAAAATTTGTTGCTTTCATAATAAACTATCCACCGACCCATGAAGGAAGACCTAGCAACATAAATAACTTTTTTAGGTCCATCCGAACATTGCCTTGCCTATTACAGAAACTAAAGGACTTAGAATCTTTTCTGGTGTAAACATACGAGAGTATTGCTTTAGATCCTCCTATATTGTGTTACAAGGAAACTGTTGAATTGATTTTAATGAAATTTTGACACAGTATAACTACCGTGGCGAGGATGATGGAAAACGCATATGGTTTTTATAAATCGTGCCAGTGGCGGCGCACAAATAATGAAAAAAGTAAAAATATAAAAACAGCTCAAACTTCGTTTTTAAGCCTTTTAGAGGTTCCTGATCATTTTCTGCGTTTTTTTGCGTGGGGTGAAATTGGGGTGGTTAGGGGGTGGGGGGTTGCAAAACTGAAAAAATTCTTGTATTCATAATAGGCTGTCCACTAGCCTGTGAAGGAAGACCTAGCGACATAAATCAACTTTTTAGGTACACCCCAACATTGACCTAGTCTATTACGGAAACTAAGGGACGTAGAATTTTCTGTACACATACGAGTATTGCTTTAGATCATTTTGTATTTTGTAACGTGGACACTGCGAAATTGATTCTAATGAAATTTTGACACAGTATTACTGGCGTGGCGAGGATGGAAAACGCGTATGGTTTTTATTAATCGTGCCAGTGGCGGCGCAGAAATAATAAAAAAAACTAAAAATATAAAGACAGCTCAAACTTCGCTTTTAGGTGCTTTAGGCTGTCCATTGACCTCTGAAGGAAAGACCTAGCGGCATAAGACAATTTTAGGAGGGGGGAGGCTGCCGATGATTTGGTTGCAAGGGGATCTCAGACTAAAGCTGCATGCTATGGGAAAATAATAAACTGATATCAGAGTAATGTGTGGGAAGTACTGAGTCAATCAACTTGACTCCATTTTTTACAAAAAGAATTGCACGAGATTTTTTTGGTCATAGTAGTATTAACACAGAGGAAAGGGTGAAACTGCTAGGTAGATCCTTGGACTTTTATTTGAGTTTTGCTTCTCACACAGACCATGTTTGCAAAAAACTCAGTAGCGCATACTATGCCATACTTCATTTAAAACCATTTTTATCGCATTTGAGAATTCGTTGAGTTTTTAGTACTAGTGATTTCCTATAGGTTTACTAAGTTCTTGCTTACATGTCAAACAATATTGCCGCATGGGGTCTGGCACCTCAAACTAAAACAATTTTCATCTTCAATCTTGGCTATAATGAATCATGCAAATCTGCATCTACATCCTTATAATGCTCTGTATTTTTATCTTAAAATATGCGACATATGTGAAGAGAAGCTTGAATAATTTCATCTTTTAATGAAATTATCACAGCTATGACACGAGTCACATACTCTCAGTCTCAGTGCCAAGCCATAGAACAAGCAGCTTTGAAAAATCTACTTATTACATGTATGTGTGTTTAAATATTCAAGTTTGTTGCAGAGATATGTACCAAATAGTAAACTACAACTAAAAAATATTTGATTGAGAACTGTTTCTATTATGTGCAAGGTTTCTTTAAATTGTAGGTACCTAATAATTAGAATAGTATTACATGTTAGTCTCTATTTTTTTATATCTAATTTACAGAGTGAGTCTAAAGTATGGGGCGCCTTAATTATCTCGAAAACCATATAAACGATTTTCATAAGCTTTGCAATATTGTCAGATCTACCGTTTTTCCGGAAATATAATAAAATTTGTAATTTCAAATGGATCACCCTGTATATTTCTGCCTTTTTGAAATCCTTTGAAATACTGCTTATTTTTTGTATATGTTTTCTATACCTAAATGTCTTAATTTCGGAGTTACAACTAAATTAACGGTTTCAACAGATGCTCAACGTGTTCCCCGTTCACTTCAATAAAACAAGCCATGTGATTTTTGAAACTTAGCAGTACATTTTGCAACATGTCTGAATTTCCAACAGTAATCCATATTAGTTATTTTCACTTGAGAGAATGCAATGTAAATCTAGCTGTAACGCCGAAATTAAGAGGTTTCTTTCTTAAGGATTTCAAAAAAGTAGCAGAAATATACAGGGTGATCTATTTGAAATAACAAAATTTATTGTATTTCCGAAGAAATGGTAAATATGACAACATTGTAAATACCATCGCAAGATTGGCCGTATTGGAGAACCCCCATACCCCAAATGCCAAATGTCATGAAAATCGTGCAAACCATTTCCGAGGTAATCGTGACGTTCCATACTTAGAACTTACTTTGTATGTTGTGAGGGACGTGTTCAGTTGTTAATGTCTTTTGTTTGTGTGTTACAGTTCAATGCTGATTTGGTTAACCTAATAAAGTTTACTTGCGGCATCGCCATAAGGAAAAAGGCCCAGACCACTCCTTTCGAGCTGCAGTATGCTGTATCGCAGCTACTGATATTAACCAGAGTATTCAGCTTCTCATAAATGTAAGATGACGTGATTGTAATAATAAAAACATTCGTAGAAACTGACCAAGCGCTATTTCGATATGTATAGCCTGACTCTTTCCCCGCGACCAAAAAGCCTCAAGCGGTAGGCAGGCAGAACAGTAGGTTGATTCAAACCACAGCATACGAAACAATCAGCAGAATATCTCAGGTTAGCGGCAATCATACGCGCATCCCGCCATTTTGGGTGAATATGTGTCAAAAGAGACATATACCTCGGTGGACACCATTGACGCAAGGTCGACGCTCATTGCTGAAATAAAATGCATAGGCGTACCCTAAGTAGTGGAAACCGGGGCAGAATGGGATACTTAAAGAAAAACACATCATATAAAGAAAATTAAATGTTTTATTGTATGAACTTTTAGTTAGATAGGAACATAAGGATTCAAGTTACGTAATACAAACTGTTATAGTAACTAAACCATTTATTCTTTGATGAAAAGGAGCAAAAATCAGTATAACTATTTTTTCTCACTATGCCCCGCCATTGGGGGATAATGGGACATGACACGGGTAAAATGGGAACATTACTTCAGTGCAGCTGACATGTGCTTCATCGTCCTCGTCATCAACTCCAGCGCAGGAGTTTTTGGACCCAACCATGCTACACATCACCGATCCAATATAGGGCATTGTTACATTATACAGGGTGTTTCAAAAGTTATGACCATTTTTATATCCAAATCGCGGACAAATGAACGTACTGTATATCAAAAAGTAATGAATCAAAAATTATTTCTTTTACATGAGGAGATTAAGAATATCCTCTAGTTTTAAAATCGGCTATAAAAGAAGCGCGAGACGCATAATATTCGTATACAGGGTGATGCAGAATGCAAAATCCAAATTTTCTCTTTTTTTTCAAATGTAACCCCCAATATTTTATTATTCCAAAGAATTGATTTTGATATGCTCTTTCATCTTTGTATAGCACTTGCTGTACCTACGTAGATCAGTTTCCGAGATATTTCGATTTTTCGGTGAATTTAAAATATAGCCTCTATTTGTGTACTGAAATTTATTTATTTTGAGAAAGTATTATCTGATTTGTTTTTTATTTAACGAACAACTGAATTATAACGTCTTGATAGTATTTGATGAAGTCAAAACCCTAAATCATCGAGATAATAAAGTCAAGTATGCTGAGGAAACAATTTTGTAGGCATCATGCATAATTATCAAGTAGTTTTATCAGGTAGGCTTTGAAAAATTGACAGTTTTCATAACCTACTCAATAATTCCGTGCTGTGTGAAAAACCAGCTTTGAAAATTAATTTTTCCATTGTAAATGCGAGCACAATCACCATAATCAATCTTGTGACGAGTCAGTGTCCATCTTAATTACTCTTTTAGTCCTCTCAATTTTACCATTTTTAGGTTTCTTAGCATTTGTTTTCTCCCAGATTCCTTTTTTGGTCTTTCTTGCTTTAGTGTTGTTGCCAGATTTTTTTTCTTATTCTTTAGTTCAGCAGTCTTCTTTTTTTATTTTTGTTTCTAATTATCTTTTAAGTTCATTCTTAGATGGAGAATTCATCGTCAGTCTTACCTCGTTTTCTTGTCTTTCTTCCATGAGTCCTAATTTCTTTTGGTACAAGTATAATATCTACCGGACTTTGGAAAAACGAGGAATATGCCATTTACTTTTTTCATTATTCAATAAGTCATAATAATTGAGGTCTTTGCTGATCAACTATAGCTGTGCCAGGATAAATAGTACGGTTAGAGAGATGTTCCGTTTCACCACAATCGCTGATGGAATTAAAGCTTTAGGATATTTTGTTTGAGAAGTTGATGCACCTGATTCGACAATATTGTAAGTGCTGGCTGCTATCGGGCTCATTGAAATAGCTGAAGCTGAAGTAGAAGCTCCAGGCTGGGATGAACAGCGTTTACTGCTCTCCTCATGTCATCCTCGTTCCATTCTGCGCGATGTGTTTTGCGTTCATAATTGTCGACCATTTTGACTAAAAACAAAAAAAAATTAAGGGCCGGATAAAAAATACATAGCACATAATACGGGGTAAGACGGGATAGTATCCCGTCATGCGTCGTTCGTTTTGCCCCAGCAAACATATTATATGATAAATTCACGTATTTCTAACCCAAACCAGTTGAGGCTACAAATGGTACCTACTAAAATGCGATACTGCCGATACGGCTTCTGATTAAAAATATTGCTAAAACTTGGCTACTCACCTAATAACACATCAATGTTTATCACAAAACCTTTTAAAATGAGGAGAAAATTCAGTTTTATCTCATAGCATAGCCAATACGAACAGCGCCACGTTCCTCATTGGTTGACCGACGTAAGGCAAGTAAAGCTTGCACTAATAACATTGTTGCATGCATTTTAGTGTATGAATCATGCATAGAAGCACTTTTCCCGTTCTGCCACAAACCTCGTTTTGCCCCAGTATCCCCTACCTTTTTTTTTTTTTTTATGGTCGGCCTCCCGCAAAGGCTGAAAGCCTATGGCGCTTTAGAAGCGCTGCGAGAGGATAAGTATCGGTTCACGTTAGATTTGAAACGCTGCAGGTTGTAGCCGTCGGGAAACAAATTTCCCGGCAGCTGATTCCACAGCGTCGAAGTTCTCCAAAAGAAGGAATGCTGGAGGAGACTGGTTCGGGGAGTAAGGACCTCGACCTGGTAAGGATGAGCTCGAAGAGCTTCTCTAGTGGTCCTGGTTCGGACGGCCTGTGGTGTTATTATCTGAGAGAGCTCACTCGAACACCTTCCGTGATAGAATCTGTAAAACAGGGATAGGTCAGCCACCCTCCTTCGATGTTCCAGGCTGTGGAGGTCCTTTGTGAGGTTAGGCGTATCGATTAGTCTAATCGCTCTTTTCTGGATAGTGTCCAGAAGCTTTAGAGAGTGCTTCGGAGCGCATCCCCACACATGGGAGCAATACTCCAGCGATGGTCGGATCTGTGCCTTGTAGAGCAGCAGCAGTTGCTCTGGCGTATACAACTTCCTACAGCGGAACAAAACTCCAAGCTTCTGGGATGCCGTTTTAGCAATACTGACGACGTGGTCGTGCCAGGACATGTTATTGTTGATGTTGATTCCCAAAAGCTTGACGGAAAGTGATTCGACTATGGGGTGACCTTCCATTTCCACGGGTTGTAAGCCATTGTGAGACTTCTTTGTAAGTGTTGTTGCCTGAGTTTTTTGTACGTTGAACTGTACTTTATTTGCTAATCCCCACTCGACAATTTTTTTGATATCTGCGTTGATCTGTGAGGCATGCTGCTGTCGCCGACGTACCGTCTCCTGGGATGATAGCGGCTTGCCTGGTTCCATGCACGACACTAATGTACTGTCATCTGCGAAGCTGTAGATTGGATTGGATGTTATTTCCAGCAGCTCGTTGATGTACAGCAGAAATAGTGTAGGGGATAGGACAGATCCCTGAGGAACACCGGCGTTTATTGAAAATACGTCTGATGAACAGCCCTCGACTACAACGAACTGAGATCGGTCTTTCAAAAAGCTATTCAGCCACTGGCGCAGACCAGGTGGTAGTCCATAAGCAGCAAGCTTGACCAGAAGTCCGTCATGCCATACTCTGTCGAAAGCTTTGGATATATCAAGTGCAACAACACGGGATTCGCCATGGTTGTCTATTGCTCTGTTCCACAAGTGAGTGACGTAGGCAAGGAGGTCACCTGTAGACCTGTGCTTACGGAAGCCATACTGGCGATCATTTATGATGTTATTGTTGTCCAGGTATTTCAGGAGCTGTGTGTTAATGACAGTCTCCATAACCTTAGACATGATGCTGAGAAGAGCCACAGGTCTATAATTGGTGGGATCAGTTTTTTTGCCTTTCTTAGGGATGGGTTGCACGCAGCCAATCTTCCACGAAGCGGGAAACACGCCTCGTTGATACGAAAGTTTGAAGAGCTTGCAAAGAATAGGTGCAAGCTCAGAGGCACAGCGTTTAAGGACAATGGCTGGAATTTGGTCAGGGCCAGTAGCTTTATTGGTGTTCAGTTTTTGGAGGATGCTTTTTACATCTCGATGTTGAAATTTGACCTCTGCCATTCTCGAGTTCACGCTTATGGTGGTGGTCGGAGTACTTCCTTGAAAGTCTACAGTAGAATTGGCTGCGAAGAGCTTCCCCAAGATGTCTGCTTTTTCTTTAGGAGCAGAAGCGATGGATTTGTCCTCTCTGGTCAAGGGTGGTATTGACGAATAGGAAAAGTTCTGACTAACAGCCTTAGCTACAGACCAGAATGTTCTGGACGAACTAGGACATGAGAGGAGCTTGTTCTTAATTTTTTGGTTGTGTTCCTCCTTGCTGCTGTCAATCACGCGTTTACAGTGATTTCTGGCGTGGATAAAACTGCGGTGGCTCTCAGCATTTGGATTTTTCCTCCATTCTCTGTAGTGTTGGTTTTTAGAGGTAACTGCATCTCTACAACGCTTATTGAACCATGGTTTATTTTTGGAGGGATGCTTGACGACATGAGGAATATAGGCTTCCATGCCGGATATTAATACCTCTGTTATTTCTTGGGCGCAAGCTGATGGGTCTCGTGACTTGAAGCAGACGTCGTTCCAGGGAAAGGACTGGTAGTATTCCCTTAGGTCGTCCCACTTGGCTGATCCGTAATGCCAGACCCGACGAGACTTTTGCATGGTAGAGATCTGGAGAATGCATTTTGCATAGCGTCGAGACGGTGTTGTGGTCAGACGATCCCAGTGGGGCGGTTACCTTCACTGTGTAGACCGTTGGAGCAGTTGTGAGATATAGGTCCAACAGACTAGCAAAATCTCCGTGGCGGCTGGGAATCCTTGTTGGTTCTTTGACTATCTGCTCCAAGCCGCAGCTGATAGCGAAGGCTTCAGCTTCACGTCCCTCGTCGTCCGTTTTGTTTGAGTGTGTCAGCCAGTATGAGTTGTGAACGTTGAAGTCACCCAGAAAGACTATCTCTGAATGAGGGTGATCTGATTGCAGCGCGTCCACAGTGGCTGAAAGCTTCTCGAAGAGCTGTTTGCAGTTGTTACTGCTTGGTGGCCTATAAATGCAGCATATAAATTTGGAATGATTTTGGAAGGATATTTTGAGCCATATGATGTCAAATCCTTCCAGTTCGAGCTCTTCTTCTCGATGACAAGAAAGCCCAGATTTAACGTACACGCATACGCCAAACCTACGTCTAAATCGGGTGTATAAGTCATATCCGGGATATCTAAAGCAGTTATCCATTGTTGAAGAGCCGACTTGGGTTTCCGTAAGAGCCAGAATGTGTGGCTTCTCTGCCTAAAGGTGTTGATGGATAGAGTTTATGTTGGAGGCAAGACCTCGTATATTTGTAAAGTCGGCTCTGAATAAGTTTCTCTGGCCTTCGGGCCTGTCGTCAGTGCGAAGTGCTACTATAATTGCTGAATTTTTTTTTAGATTTCGGAGTGATCCCGTAAGGTAAGTATATAATATAACCTACAAATAAAATATGTACTCAAAATTTACGGATCGGTCGAGATGACTCAACTGCTTTGGTAGGTAACAGCTGATCAGCCAGCATGCTTTTTAGCTAAATTGTATGCAAGCCTAGGTTTTTTTAGTAATTACTGAACAAAAATTGGGAGCTCACTAAAAGATGTAATCGTTCACTTGGATCTGTACACCTGTGCATGCACAGCTGCTGATTCGGTACAAATGTTCTCATTCTGTACGCATATACAACAAATACGAAGCTGTCAAAATCCAGAAAACAGATTTGATATCCAGATATCCTTCTGGCCTATGTATAACGTATACCGTGATGATATTTTATGCCATATTTAACTGCTTTTTAGAGCATTTTTCTGGAATTCAGTACATGTTTTGGATCAATTTCGGTATATTTCATAGCGCTGTGCATTACAAAAACGTAACTACTGATTTTCTTCCATATATTTTTTATTAAAAGAGGTTCTTAATTTTTTTCAAAACATCATTATATATGTTTTATATTTCATATTATTGGAATAACAACATTGTTGGACACTCTGCTGGCCGGGACGCTTCGTAATATGGCACCTCAAAACATTCCCATTTTTTTGCGTTTGTAACATGAATTGCGTTATCAAAATATTTTAGGGGTATTCATTTTTGACTCTTTTTTTCATTTTTGAGGTTTTTGGTGACAATAAAAAAGATGGTTATATCCGTCGTGTCATATCACAGCCGACTTTATGTTCTAGAGTTGCAACCACGGCTATAGCCGTCTGTACAGTGTAATCTTAAAACACATCTTGTGGGAAGAAAAGGACAATTTTCGAGACAGAAGCTAAAACAAAAACAAAATTTTATAGTATAAAATTTATAAACAAAAACGGATCTCTCAGAATATAGACGATATAAAGAAAAAAATAAAATGTATTAGCAAACAGAAGTATCCCCGAACAAAACAGAATTTAGGCACAAATTTATGTTTGACGCCACTTTTCAAAGCAGTCTGGACACAAAGCAGGTTTATTTTCACAACCCTTGCTAGCTAGTTTCTTTGCGTTTTCCAGACTTGAAACATTGTTTGCATCTAAGAAAATAGGATTTTATTTTATGGTCCTCTGGAATATCTGTTTAGGATGAAAATATCTGGTTACCCACCTCCCACTCAGTACTAAAAACTGAAAATCAAACAAAGACACACTTGCAATATGGCAGCTATACACTTGGTCGATGCATCACATAGGAGGTTATGGACGGTTATAGCCGTCATGCCGTTTTACCAGGCACGTATTTAGAGGGGGGTCCAGGGGGTCCGGACCCCCCCCGAAACGTCATATAATGCCGTCTAAAAAATGGAATTCACAAATTTTTAAGGTGGCAACTCTAATCTGGACCCCCCTGAAAGATCAAGCAAATGACACCCATAATCTGGACCCCCCCAAAACCAAATCCTGGATATGTGCCTGCGTTTTACCCATGCACCTTAAAACATGAATAGTTGGGATAACGTACAGTGGGTTAGAATTTGGCAATTTCGGAAATGAAGAGCTTTATGTTATGGCACTAAAATTGCTTAACAAGGCAAGTATACCGACATTCTGACGGTCGTCGCCGTTCTGCCGTAACAAGCAGATAACTTTTTGACTGATATAGCCGTCGTGGCGTATCACGATCACTCGCCGCAGACGGCTACAGCCGTTGTGTCCAACAACGTGTTAAAAATGTACATTACGGTATTGAGTTCTTTTGTCATCGATAGCGATTTCAAGTTGGAATCGATAGTTTTGTAGGGGTATCGGTATCGAAAATAATTAATTGCTGAGGAGTATAATCAACTGCAAAAAATTCTCTGTACGAACCAAACGCACCTTCATTGGCGTATGCTTCGCTAAAAAATATCGAGTTGGTATCGGTATCGATACTTTTTATTTTCGCATCCCTACCCAGACTTCTCACCCATAATGACGGCGTCAAGGTCAAATTCTGTAGCAACCATTTTTATATAGGAAATCCTTAGAGATATTATGCTGGTTGCTCAGTGTGCTATGGTTCAAACCGAGCATTAGTTGCAGCGCGTTCTGTGTACGCTCAGAGGTCACCAGATATGCCTACGATGCCCGTCACTGCTTGTTTATTGGTACTCACTGCACATGCAATAGTAATAACCATGCCAAATGCGTGGAGAATGGCAAATGTGGTATTGCTGAGCAAAGCTGGAAAAGCGCCAGCCATCAGAGCTCTCCTCTTCATACAGGCCGATATGCCTGTTAGACACCTTCGGAAAGCTGTATGAAATCCTGGTAAGGCAGAGGCTCGAGAAAGAGATCAAAATGGCAGTAGGGCTCTCGCCATGCCAACTCGGTTTCCGCTCGAGGAGGTCCATCATCGCTGGCCTGGAAACGGTAACGAGGATTGCGGAAGAAACCAAGAAGAAATGGTGTGCGTTGGTGACGCTGGATGTCCGCAATGCTTTTAATATAGCCTCATGGAGCATGATTATGGAAGAACTAAGAAAGCTAAAGATTTCAAAATACCTAAGGAATCTTATAAGCAGCTACATAGACTCCAGATCAATTTGCATAGTCAGAACCAAAATTCCTGTGACAACAGGGGTGCCTTAATAATCTGCTTTAGGACCGTTACCCTGGAACACCCTGTATAATGGGGTGCTAAGGCTTCCGCTGTCCGGCGACGGTGGCAAACGCTGATGATCTGGCACTTGTTATCGTGGCAAATGAAGAGACAGAGCTGGTCCTTCAAGCAAACGCGTCGCTGTTCAGGTGGATGTGCGATAATAAGCTTCAGTTGGCTCTCGAGAAAACAGAGGCAATTACAATGCGCAAGGAGCAAGAGAGGTAATGTGGTCTTCCAACTAAAGGGAGTGCAAGTCCCAAGTCACAGTGTACCTTGGGGTAACACTAGATAACGAGATGTGCTACGGAGAACACCTAAAAGTGTAATGGCAAAGACAAAGAAGCAGGCGGCAATACTGTCACGTCCGATGCCAAATTGGGAGGGTCCAGTAGCAACAAAAGGGCACTACTGTGCCAGATTGTACAGTCGGTCGTCCTATACGGAGCTCCTGTGTGGTGTAAGGCCACGAAAAGGAAAAAGTACCAGAAAATAAATAATTCCTAGATCCTAGATCGAAGACTAGATACGGCTTGGGACTTAGACTCCATATTTGGCAAGCAGGTCAAAGAGGTCTTATTCATCTATAGAGGTGAGATCTTAGATAAGGAAAGAGAGGCGATACCGCACGCCCGTTTGATGCTATATGAATTAGCTGTCATTTAGCTGTTACCGAAAATGAATAGCCACCAAAACATTTTTTTTTTTAAGACCAATCATTGTAAAATATGTTGGTGTGCATAATGGTAAGGTGTGCAGCTTACCGTTGTAAAAGCCACAGCAGCAGGAAGGAGCCAGGAATCACTTATCACAGGTAAATTTTGATACTTTTTGGTATCAGAAATGTTAGTCGCGCGTTCCGTCCTTTCTTCTTTCCTGTCTAAGGCTGAGATGTTCAAGTCAAAAAACGCATTTCCGCATTTGTATAATACATTAATGAACGCCCCTTATGACTGCAAATATCGTCGTTAATCTCACAAAGCGACGTATCTCAAAAAATGGGTTTTTCAGTTAAGATCAAAAATAGACTCCGTATACGATAAACTTCTATCCTAGAAACCAACACAACTGAGAGTGGTCTAGTTTTCTAGAACTGAGACCACGACATAACATCGTATCTCATAATGTGTAAGATTTTGTTCACACAAAGAGACGTAAGTCGAGATACGACGTTTTGTGAGAAGAGATTCGAAACATTCGCGAATAGATGAGCGACGTGTCTCATTCTATGCCTGTTTGGACCTAAATATTTTATACTATACACTGATTGTAAACACTTATTTCGTCGGCAGTCAATCGTTAGTTCTAGCGCACACGGGTGACTTTTGTCACCCTGAAAGTTTCGTCGCTTAAATAATTGTTTTATCACCAGTGCGTGTGCGGCTATGGAAGTCTATTAGCCTGGTGATAGTTTCGCGCTGACATTTTATTCCAAAATAATTTTTTTCGCTATGGATGTGCTTGTTTTGTGACAAGATGGCACAAAAAATGTTGGGACGACTTTGCTCTAACAGAATCTGAACGATTACAGATTGTTGATGGGTATTTTTCACTCGCAGACATTAATCGCCAACGGGAGGTTATAGAAATTCTTGAAACCAAACATAAAACATCGAAAAAACGAGCAATTGCGGATACAACGAACTGTGAGATATTACTTTTCAGTTCACAAACAGTGTGTTAGCATCTGTAAACTTTTTTCTCTAAACACTCAGAACGTGTTGTACGGACCAGTGTACGGACTTTCATCGATAAAATGGATGACATTGGTGAGAGGTGATCGTTAGTCTGAAACTGTAATCGCCAGAGATAGATTTATACGGAAAGAAATCGAAAAGCTTATAAACATATTTCCGCATATGGAGTCCCATTACTGCAAATCCAGCACCAACAGGGAATATTTAGGTACACTGTGATCTTTCTGATGCAAAAATGTATTTTCTGTATTTACAAGAACTACGAGAAGGTCAACCCAAGCCCAGCTTTTCTACGTCCCAGAGCCGTTTTTTAATTCCAAAAAAGTATCATTTCCCGTTCCAAAAAAAAGGCCAGAACCGATACTCTGTAACTTGTTACATGTTAAAAACGTGTTTCTATGCACTATGTATTATGGGATCGGGTGGCTTCGTAAATAATATTTCAGCGTAGTAGCCACTGTGTGGTAGACACCCGAAGCTGCCCAATTATCATGGTCGTCATGGTGGTAGAAACACGTTTCTATCTCCTAAGTTACAGAGTACCGGCGCAGTGCTCTTGTGTGGTTAGGTTTAACGTTCAAAAACGGCGATTCCGATGTTAAAGCTAAACTAGAAGCGAAATGTAAAAAGCACGAATGGAGAAAACAGAGGTACGAAGATTGAAAGGCAACTGCAAAATAAGAGGTGCTGAAGATCCCACATTTCTGTGTATATGACTTGAACAAATCATTCCTTCACCAGTGGTAAATGAAAGTAGGGGGTTTAGAAAAGTTGTTTATCAATATTCAACTTCACTTTTTAAAATATTTCCACAAAGCTCTAGAAATTTATGACCGCAAAGGAATTAAAGAAATTTCACTATATTGCGATCCATGCAGTGGACAGAATAAAAATAGCATTATTGCCACCATGCTACTTGCTCAGTTTCTAGATTTTAGAAGTCTTTCACAAGACCTAAGAATTCTTTCCATAAAAACTTGAGGTAATGGAGAGGCCGGACAGACATTATGGAACTCAAAGTATCTAAAGCCATTTCTCAACAGATACTCTTTAAGAACAGTCACCTGGAAAGAACGTACAAAGTGCCTTCCTTAAAGCATCTCAACACAGGCCTTAGAAAAATTACTCCCCTAAAAATTAAATGTTGCACCAGTTAAACTTTCCCAAGAAAAGTACTATGACTTACAAGCCTTGTGTACTGGAGATGATCCAGCAATAAAACTTGAAGAGCACAAAATTTTCGATTTTTGTTACCACATTAGAAAAACTCATGTACTCTAGAATTTTGTGCTGTTTATTAGTTGGTTTTAATATTTATATAATGTTACTTTGTTGTTGTGTTGATTAGAATAAAACTAAAGAAAATTGGTATTGTTTTTGCAGCATAATCACCATTTCCACTGAAATAAAAAAGACGTATACCGCTATAATGCTGAATGATCCTATCTCACAAATGGTCGTAACTGATATTTCTCAAAAAATCTCAAAAACGGCCATTCTTATTGCATCGTAATTTCAAACAACTGAAAGCAAACACCTTCTCCAAAGCAATGTTTGTACCAAAAAATGATTATTCAACTGGCTAATACTTTTATATTACATTGAATAAAGTAAAAATCGTGAACACGCTCTCCTGTAAAATGAGCTTAAATGAGTTACGCCGGTTTGTGAGATTAACGACGATATGTGAGAAAGTGAGTAATATATACACGGCAACACTGCATCCTTCCGTTTGGTGATTTGATACGAACACAGATGGAGCGAACTTTAACAATTATTATTTATAATATACTGTGATATGCTATCACAGTATTTTGCTGGTAAATATGACACTGACAAACAACTCTTTCATCGCATTTATTCTGGAATATTTATCAGACTTATCCCGCAACAGAATCGGAAAAGCTGTGGTGGCGCAAAAAATGCATTGTCGAGTAGACTGACACTTGGTGCTCAATATGTATATATTAATCTCGTATTTTTTGACAGTGAGGAAGTTAAGGTCCGATTGCAATAATAGTTGCTGCTCAGCCTTATATAAGGCTTACTGTGCACCCCGAGTGAAAGGGATCCCGACCATCCTAAATCCTAAACTCTTTGCGAACTTTGAGCAGCCCATTCACATGCATGTTCCTGAATGGGCTGCTCTGATTGGTCAAAGCTTTTGTTAAAATGCGTCTGTTGATAAAATCGGGCCTACTAGCCACACGTCAGCGACGACGCTCGACGCGGCGTTCCACGTTGACGACGCCATGACGTGGAGATGTGGCCAGGCCCAACACGTTATATCATTTACCACATGCTGGTTCTGGCCCGATGAGAGGAAGTTCTACGCCTTCCCTGACACACCTGTCGGCCCTCTCATTACCGCCCACTTCTACATGTAGCTAGGCACGCAAGAAGAATGTTACCCGGGATGTTACCTTCTTGGTCTTCGCCAATATCTTTAGGATATTATGGCAGTCCCACACTATTTTTGATGGTTACTTGCCAAGGCCACCCGGCTGTCTGTATTTACATAGATAGCCTTTTTGGTGTATCCTTATCTATGGATATTCTGACGCATTCCAAAATTGCGGCTCAGTCACACATGAAATTCCGAGCAACCCTAAAGGAAGCCCAAAAATGAATCTACCAGTTCCAGAAAAATTTGGACACTATAAAATATTTCTATTCTAAATATTTTGGGCTGGTACAAATTCGGTTCAGCGGTGCAACCCTAGAAAACAATTCTGAGTCGATCGACAGTAAAATTTCAGCGCCACAGACGTGAAATAAAAAAGCTATTAACATTTAAGTTTGCTCGAATTAGGTCCCTCAATCCGACCCTGCCCCGGGTACGAGAATATTATCTCTGTTATATAATATTTTTATCCAAATTTGGACTACACTGTTTGAATGTGGTCGATCAGCATACCCTTCAGGGTCCCCAAAGACCAAAAAAAGGTCGTCAAAATATTTTCAAAAACACTATTTTAGAATGAAAATTTGCTCCGCACTTAGGTAATAATCATGCTCCGCATCTGATCTAAAGTTAAATATCGTTGCTGACTGATTAGCCATCAAAAAGCCATTACGATCGACAACATCCAAAATTTGTGATCCAAAATTTGGGTAAAGAGGTATATTTAAAATTTGTAGAAAAATCGAAATATCTTAGAAACTAATGAATGCAGCCATAACAAGTGCTCTACAAAGATAAAAAAGCATATTAAAAGGAATTCTTTGGTATGATAAAATATTGGGGGTTACATTTGAAAAAGAGAGAAAAATGTAGATTTTGCATTCTACATCACCCTGTATACGAATATATGTCACGGGCTTTTTTATAGCCGATTTTAAAACTAGAGGATATTTTTAATCTTTTCATGTAAAATAAAATAATTTTTGATTCATCACTTTTTGATATACAGTACGTTCATTTGACCGCGATTTGGATATAAAAATGGTACGTAAAGATGGTATTATACAGGGTATTAACTTTTGAAATACCCTCTATAATATAACAATACCCTATATTGGAGGAATGTAAATCATTAGTAGAATTTGTATATGGAATAATATGTAGGGTGTCTTATTTAAAAAAATTCATCACCACGTAGTTATGGATCACCCTGTATAAATCTAAGTATTTTCTGAGCAAGCTACAACTTTTATATACAACTTTTTTCGCTATCTTCTACAGTAGTGGAGTTGTCGACCGAACGGGACTAAAAACTCACCCTGTATAATAATAACACAGGCAACGTTCACGTATCCGGGTCAGGGCCGGATCGAGGGACCTAAACCGCGCACATAAACGTCAATCACTTTTTATTTTACGTCTGCGGATGCTGAAATTAGTGTCGATCGACGTAGAATTGAAAGCTGAAGCGACTCAGGGTTGGATCGCTGAACCGAATGTCAGCCTTAGCTTTCAAAGTACAAGTACAAAAAGTCTGGACGTGCTAAAATGACTGCAAATATTAGAACATTCCAACGAACATGGCAATTCTGTGTCCCACCATTATCTGCATCTCCAATCGCTTATAATCATAAATGTATCTTCATCCCTCAGAGTGTTACTACTAAACAAATACAGGGTGTCCCACGACGATTAAGACAAGCAATACTCGTATATTGGAACTGGGCAGTAGTAGAGAGAATTATAATTTTGGGGATTTAAATTAAAGCAAACGTTGTGTCTTTTTTTGTCATTGATGTCAATGTTACCCAATGAGGTATTTGTTTTTGGTCACGTAACATCCGATTCAAAATTATCAATGAGACACCCTGTATATTAGTGCCTTTCTGTGTTCCTCACTATAAAACAATTCCAACAAATTAGCACACCTGGGTTCTAAAGTGATTTATTCAAGAGCTACAGGTACTTAAAGGATTGTACCACTACGGTTGATTATAACATATAACTACAGTTAAATTATCAGGCAACCAAAAGAGTTCATGCGGTTTTGAAGGTTAAGAAATAGCTACACAAAAAATAGGTTAAACTTAGATTTATTCAGAAAAAATAATCACCCTCAGAAAGTATTACCCTTTCCCATCTAGACACAAGACTGTATATCCCATTTTTATAAAAATCTTGCTTTTGGAAACTGGAGAAGTGTGTCATCTCGTTTTCCAAAGTCGCTATTTTCAAATCGCGGATTCCGCATGTGGTTGTCCTAGACCTAGATGGAATCACTTTAGACCCCAAGTTTTTTGGGTTTTATCGGGAGGAACACAGAAAGGAACAAATATACAGCGTGTCCCATCAATATTTTTGAGTCGGACGTCATACTTATATTCTGAAAGTTTTGGCAACGCAGCTCAAAGATTTGTATGATAAGAAGATTCGACCTTGTTTGCCGAATATATACTTTATTTATCGTTGTTGAATACGGTGTTTTTTTAGGAACTTTGAGAAAGTTGAATTCGAACAATTTTGCGGTTTCTGACGATGAGATGGATAAAAACCTGAGGAGAATAAATATTTTTATATAGTTACCTATTAGTTTTCCGATTATTACTCCGCATCCACAGAGCCAATTCCATTCTTTTCATAAAAGCAGTAATCGGTCGTAAAGTGTTCATCAAGATGTAATTAGAATGTGCCTCGTTATAGGAGGACCAAGGATTACCAGTTGGACACTGGTATGGTAACAAGTATTAGAAGGAAAATGTATAAATTACAAAATTATTTTACAGTAAGTAATGGGGACGTTGGAAATTATTTAATTTTTTTATTTTCTCATTTCTATAAAGTATATTTTACATACAATCAAATGTTTGTATTCAATCATCCGTTTGCCACACATCAGTTTCCAATGTAGTCTTGTAATTTGTGAATGTAGTAAACCATGGCCCTACAACACAGAAGAAAGCAGAGGGCAACAAATAAAATTAAGGATCTGTAGTGGCCCATTGTGCTGAAATAAGACCGGTAAGTTTTTTGTCTGCTCTTTAAATTGCTGCCAGTGCATTTACAGAGATTCTTTGCCATGTAATGGCATAGGCATAGTTAAGTCGCTGAATCTGGCGTCCTAGATACAATGAATTTAACAGAATGAATTATTTTTGGATTTTTGAGGGGGGGGCTTATTTCATTCTTGGGGGGCTAAGCCCCCAAGCTCCGCCTAACTACGCCTATGAATAACGAATATAAGGAAGAAGCCCTATTTTGCGTTACAGTCCTTAGCCCTTCTCAGGCTAAATCAACTCTTGCCCTCACTCCTTGGGGTTCTGTTAACTTAGAATATTCAAAAAAGGGAAATAGATGTTGACTCTGAAAGTTACTAACACTACTTTCGGTGGAAGGAGGCCCACCTACTTCTAGGCCCGCCCCCTTAGTTACTAGCCTACCTGCCCTATAGCATAACAGAAATGTTATTATGTTAACAAAAGAAAACAAACATTCAAGCATCTTACACCGCCACTTATTTATAGGTAGGTCATAGGCAAAGAAAACCAGATGATACTCAAATTGGTATACATTTTCTAAGCCTAAACAATGTAATGTATTTCAAATATGTTTTTATTTTTTGGACCAAATAGCGGAGAAATCAATGCATTTCAAAATAACTTAAAAAGCTGAAAAAAACTTAATTTGAGTATTAACAAATCGGTTTTTTTTTTGTAAGTCTCCAAATATCTGCACTGCTTCCCCGGAAATGGCTCCCAGGCCACTCTAGCCCCCCCTCCCAGACAGATGGCTGGTTACGCCAGTGTTCATAAAAGGAATGAGGGGCGTGTGCTGAGTTAATCCACTTGACGCCATTTCATTTTTAAGCATTTTGTTATTACTTCTCTCTGCGCCATATAATACGTATGTGTATGTACACACAGATATTATTTACCCACATGTTTCCATTCTCAAATCATTCTAGAATCTCCATAAATAAATTTTCCACAATCTATAAACAATATCCACCAGACTTGCGATAAATGCGAACAAATGGCAACCCTGCCCTCACGCTTCCGTATCACGAACTGTTGCGCATTCCCATTGCGCACCACACACTAGTTTGGGGCACGCGGTGTCCCCCTCTGATCCCTTCACCAACCAACTTACCATAACAACCGACAGGCTGTGTTGCCACGCTGAGACGGTTTTCTCCAACTAAAGGATTAGGGGTGTATACCAAATGAGATACTTTAAGTAATTTAATCTTATTTCGTTGTACCATACTATGTTTTGCTCAAATAAAACCGTCCTACGAAATGCAATGATCAACGATGATTAAATTGTGGGGATTATCGAGTAACCTGAACATTTTTCTTATTAACTTATTATATATTCTCTCTTGCACCACCCACTATGTGTACAGGACCGTTGCAAGAGGGTGAAGTGTTTTCAACCGGACATGCAGTTAATAGAGGCGCCCAAATTCATCAAGCGGGCCCAAAAGGGAGGGTTATATTTTTCGAAAGGGGCATGCGCCATACGCAAATATACAGGGTGTCCCACGACGATTAAGACAAGCAATATATTGAAACTGGGCAGCAGTAGCGAATAATTTTGGTGGTGTAAATTAGAGCAAATATAGTATATTTTCTTATTATTGTGTCACCCAATGAGGTATTTGTTTTTGGTCACGTGACGTCCGATTCAAAATTTTTAACGGGACACCCTGTATATTTGTGACTTTTTGTATTCCTCCCGATAAAGCAATTCCAACAAACTATACCATTATGAAACACTACAAAATAATTTTAACTGTAGGGTACATGTTATAGTAATCAATGGTAGTGATACCATCCTTTAAGTAGCTGTAGCGCTTGAATTAATTACTTTAGACTCCAAGTATGCTAGCTTGTTGGAATTGTTTTATCCGTAGGAACACAAAAGGTCACAAATATACAGAGTATCCCAATGAAAATTTTGAATCGGACGTCACGTGATCAAAAATAAATACCTCAATGGGTGACACAATAATAAGAAAAGATACTATATTTACTCTAATCTACACCCCTAAAATTATAATTCCCTACTGCTACCCAGTTCCGATACATTGCTTGTCTTAATCGTCGTGGGACACCCTGTATATGTAGGAAGAAGGGGGGCGATTCCTCAATTTTTAAATGTTTGTCTAAGTGGTCCGTTGGATCTCTGTGGATAACTCTTATCAGGTCTGATTAGCCAGATATTAGACAGAATCAGGGAGAAATAATGGAAGAAAAAGAAAAAAGTAAGAAAGAGCAGGGAAGAAGAAGTGCGTCGGTGGGTGGATATAGTTTGACATAGTCACCTTGCCAAAACACAGGCTTTACTGACTTAAACATTTTATTTTATTTTTTTACATACCTACAGTCTTATTAGCCCAGACATTAACAATTAAAACGCTTATTTTATAATTACAAATGATTTTTACAAGTATTTAATATATAATTCATTATTGAGACCTCGTTCCCTCCACGTATACATACCTATTTATTTATAGTTAATACATTTTTATACAAATTTCTGTCTAACATTGATCTATCTCAGCAGATGCCGGTGAATAACTTTTAACATAACGTAACTTAAACTATCAGCTTCTACGTATACATATGGTTGTATAGTAGCACCTATGGTTTGAACGTTTAGTATTAAAAACTATCAAAAAATTATAGGCTCCCTAAGCGAAGTTTGGCTATGTTCCAAGTTTGAGTAGCAAAATAAAATTTAAAAAAAAATTAAATAAAACGATAATGCCAGTGATTTTTTTACTTTTTGCTCTGATCACTCGGCCACCCATGCAGCTGCTTCCAAGAATAATGTAATATAGTTCTTTGCAAAGGTCTCGTTAAATTTCATGGAAGTTTGCAGCAATAGATAGCAGAGATCCAGGGATCTCCAAACAAACAGACGGCCTACAGTTTTTTTATCAGTTATAACAATTGTAACAATTTTTGTAAAACCTGAAGGGGCGCTATTTTGATCTGAATTGAATTGGATATAAAAAGGTCATAATTATTCTTGAAAACTTTGGGGGCAAGGTGCCAACATGGCCAGGGGCGACATTTTTTCTTCTTATATTTTAGGAGAGCAAAACTGCTCATCCAACAATTTTTCCTCGTAAATCGCAAGTTTAGTATGGCTTGTCTCTCGCCCCTCTACCATGGCAATTTTATATCTTAGACTTACTAACTGTATTCCTCACACAACTATGCATTACGCTTCGTTGGCCAGGAGGAGGGAGACGGCAATACTACAGGTTCTTTCCATCAGGCCTGAATACCGTACAATGTATCGTCACGGACATGCGCAGAACGTGAAATGCGTTCCAACACGTTTTGTGACTGTTCATGAAACGGTCCATAAAGCGTTCCAACCAACGTCCAGCAGATTTCGTTACCGTTCATGGGACGGTTTCTGTACGGTCAAATCGGTACTTGGTCCAGAGTAAGGACTGTGAGGACTGACATGCGCAGTAGAAAGCAAATCGCCCGCTTGGCGCACAATTTCATTTTGTCATTTCTATGCGCCTTCTGTTTTTTGCTTCCTTGAGTCTTGGTCGAGTGTTGAGATTGAGTGAGATTTGATTTTGCTTTTGTTTTTTGCTGTTGCTTGTTGTTTGGATGGCTCGTTTGTTGGCCGAAACTTCACCAAAGCCAAAAATGGAAATGGAATCAAACAATAATGTTAAACATGGTATGTTATGATAAATTCGGTCATTTTTATGGAAAACATAACCAAGGTTCTTTGTTTATAGAGCTACAGGAATACCTGGTTGTAGTGGCAACCATTATTCATGGCTAAATTACCCAAATAATCCTTAGGTATAGATGAAGTCAGAAATCTATGAGTTGTTTACATTTTTTGTGCTACCTGCCTTCACAAGACGCCCGACGAGTCCGACCTCGGTGATCCCCTTTCGGCATTTATTGCTGGGCTGGCTAGGGGGCTAACGCGGTCTTTAGTGTAGTCAAAATTGTATATTGTCTGTGTATAATCAGATGTCAATATACAATAAATAGATCAATTTGTTTGTTTTTATCTATTGCAAATTGGTACTTGCGATTATTTTGAACTCCTACCACTTTCTGGATTATTGTTATATATATTTTGTATAGATAATTACGTTTTTACCATTACTCAGGTCTACATAATAACGTAACTGCACTATTGAAGTGTCGGCACTGATTGAGACCTAGAAGAAATGTAAACAATTCATATATGTATATAGGTCCTCATTTGAGTTCTACCGAAAATGCAGGCCACACAACACAAAGTGTTAGACTGCAATTCTGTAACTCCCAAACACCCTGTATAATGTTTAAATTCAAAATATGTATGTATATACAGGGTTGGGATAAAGTATGGAACCAAGCAAATAACTAGCGCAAAGAGTGATATTGCTGAAAATTTGCAGGCAAGTGTAGTGACGTCTAGTGCATCCGAAGACATTATGTTAGCTATTAATGTACTTCCGGTTTAACCGGAAGTACTGTCAACTTTTTTAATTTAAATGGGACGGGAAATGGGTATATTTTTGCAGATTTTAATTCATCTTTTTTTTCCGAATACGTCCATAGTGGGTTTCGTATTTGTTTCTTAAAAAATTTGTCTCACAAATTTGTCCGTGGCGGTCTGCGGTCTTCCCGTTTGAATAGTCATTCTTTTGTATTTTTTTTTTAGTCACCGTCAAACATGTTATAGGACCCCTGTCGGGACGTAAATCAATAAAAGTTGACACTTCTTTGTGAGTTCTCACGGGATCGCCAAAACCGACTTTGAATGACCGGCATTTTAAACACCTGAAATGATAAAGAAGCTTTATCTTTCCCGTTTTTACAGAAATTAATGCTAAACCCACTATGGACGTATTAGGAAAAAAAAGATGAACTAAAATCTGCAAAAATATACAGGGTGTCCCATTTAAATTAAAAAAGTTGACAGTACTTCCGGTTAAACCGGAAGTACATTAATAGCTAACATAATGTATTCGGATGCACTAGACGTCACTACACTTGCCTGCAAATTTTCAGCAATATCACTCTTTCCGTTCCAAAGTTATTTGCTTGGTTCCATACTTTATCCCAACCCTGTATATACGAATTCATGTAGACCCCTAAAAAGTATTGAGGCAATATTGAATCACGTCTTCGAAGATGACTATTTTCTGCAGAGGAAGTTTATAAGAATTGTGAATTGAAATATTTAACGTGTTGGTACCTGACGCCCATACTATCGTGGCCATTGATTCACAGAAATTATTCACTTGACTGAGTTGTAAGCTCCCACCGGTTTGAAGGTTTCCCCCTGCCGATAATAGTGGCAACGTCGCCAAGAGTCGCTATTCCGCTTTCGGTTCCGTCGCCAACCAGCCTGCATTCGCTTCCATAACATTCTGACGGTTAGTTTATAGTGACGGGCACCATTACGAAGAAAATGTTCGGTTTTTGAAAAGTCTAAGTAGCTCGTCCTCAGGTCGCCGTCGTGTGAACGTGAAAGGGAGGCTGTAATTCGCGAACAATATTCCAGCAAAGGTTGTACAACCCGTCACACGACGGTGACGAAATCGGCAAGTGCGACAAAACGGTTCCTCGCGCAACCATTGGTCGATACAGCCAACAGTGCACGTGATACCCTATCCGTACTCGGTATCCGGACGACGCGATCTATTTCATCTTATTTTTCACAATCAAATACCTTCAAGGAACTCTCATTACTTTCCGTACTCATTCAATTCGACACTATATACAACCTGTTCGGGTGAAAGCTGAACTGCACCCGCAAAATCTCAAGAGCTGCTTTCATCAAAACTGCATCGAAATCCCACGTAAGTATTTTGCATGTCTATACGGTAGTACATTACTTTTTTGGTACATAAAATCATTTTTGGGTGTTTTCTTTTCGGGGCATTGCCCGGGCTGTGCCGCGTGACGTGAGCATGTGCGCTCACCTTATTGGTCGAAGTCCGCAAACACTTCTCGCTCTCTCTTTCTACTATCCAATTCTTTTGTTTGTTTTTGACATTGAAACTTGCTTTGCCCATTACCTATCCCATTTTCTAATAATGTCATCTTATGAAATCATAACAGTTGGTTTTCTTATGCCCCTTGCGACAAAAGTTGCGTTAGAGGTCAGAAAAATATAAATATTGCCGTTATTTAATTATGTCTGTGACACGTTGTACGCGTATCGACGTGACGTGCGGTGTTGCCAAATGTACCTTGCTCTGCCACTCCTTGATAATGGTTATTTTAAAAGCATTTTTTTCACAAACTTGTTGCAAAATGTATGCCAAACTAGTTTCAAAATATCTAATATCCGTTTTCCTAACATATTTCCTTTCTAGAGCGATGTGAACTTGATGCTTCTGGGGGTTTTCTTTGTTTGGAGTGCACTATGCAGAAGCGCCAAATGTGCTCAAATTCACCCTCTGTGCTTTCTTTGTTAATAAATATTCATGCCCTTGACAACCTAAAATAAATATGTTTTCATGCATAGAGAAGGAGAGACGGTGAAGCAAGGTTTTTAACACCTGTTAGTTGAAATACAACCTTCTACTTTCCGATTGTCATGGAAAACAAAACGTTACTCGATGACGTCATTATTGCACTCAGGGTGTCCTTTTGCTGTCTGATAAAGGTCAGGTCAAAAATGCAGATACAAGTAAAACATATTTGGATACTAGAGATGTCATAATATTATGAACCGATGCATCTGTAACAGATGGTGATAATAAATTGGAATATGCGATTTATTGATTTTACTTTCAATTTTCAAAAAATGCCTAGAAAATTGATTTGAAGATGAAATAGATTTATTGTAAAAACTACGGAGCTGAGGTGAGGTATCTATTTTTTATGTGAACTTTGCATCACTAATTAAGCGTCAGAACCTCCTTTATTGATTTTTGGTTTTTTTAGCCCACACTATTTTCACAGCAAAAATGTAAGGACTAAAACTATCCCTTGTCCTCCATTGCTACCAACCATAGACAGACCTAGGGTCACTCTGCGCTGCCCACTCAAGGAATTTCGTGCAGTATACTGTATACAGCAGAGTAGAAGAAAACTGACGAGAAGCCACAGCATAATTTATTTCAATCCTGTATGCGCGTGTGCCAAATATGCTGTTTTTCAGTCAGTTGCTTGTAGTCTCGCGTGTCTGTATTCGTGTTATGTCAAGCTCTCGTACTACAATTGCCACTTGTCAGCAGCAAATATGCTGTTTCAACGTCAAACGAGAGCATTAAAGGTAATCGAAAAAAAATGGCGCCTTCGACATCAAAGGAAGATCAAATACGCCGCCACCGGTTGTCGCTTCTGGTTTTAGAAGTACAGTCCAAAGGCTGGTTTTCTAAGAAAAAATATTTGAAACGACATATACATATTTAAAAAAATTGCTTACTTAGGACTCACCCTCTATGATCGTTTAAGAAGTACAACAAAACGAAACACCATAAAGATGGCTTTGAAATATCGTACTGTCCAATCCTACATTGACGTGATTTATTTTTACTAACTCTTTTGTGAATTAATGTTCTTACCACTGTTTTTTTATCTGTGGTGATCAATTACTTTGAATTTTTTTAATATGCCGGCCTTTTTTCTCTTTTCATTATATTTCTTGGATTTGGCATGCCAAATTTATTAGAAACTTTCATATAACGCGATAAACTCAGTCAAAACCCAGCCTGAAACTGCCGAAGGTGTGTAGTTCTCGATAAATTAGAGAACAAACATCGAAAGACGGAGCCAACGTCTATATGTATGGCAGGCTTATCACATATCTTGCAGACGACAAGCGATGGCCGAAAATCGCTCAATATCTGCTGTCAAACGTAAATTTCGTATTATGCAACGACGTCATCGTGACGGACAACATATAACCTACAATTTTAACGATCCTGTTGCTGTCGTGTCGCTGTTGCTTGATATCGGCTCAGCGACCGCTGTCGCGAAGTAACTGTGCAGACAACGTTTGTAGCGTTTGGACCAGCCTTTACGTAGCACAACAGAATGCTTCTCTAAATAAACGAGATGGCATGACAAGACCAAAGAACCGATGTAAAGTGACCCTTTTGTTATATCTGCATGCCGTAACCATACTGTAATCATCAGTCTAACAATAAAAGAAACGGAAAATCCTTCTTTCTGCGTTTTAACAAAGACACTCAGTTTTGAGCATGACATTTCTCCAAACTTTACTTCAGAGGAAATCTTCCTGGAATTGGCTTTTTACCACAACACCCCACTGAACTGGATATATATTTGCTACGCCCCTGTCTATCAAACTCTTTGAGACTATGTTCTGAATCTGCAGAGATATATCTTAAATTGTATCTCTTTTATGGTTATACCCCTAACATTGTCGTTAATTTTGATTGAAATTGAAGAAGTTATCGCCCAATACTGGCTGACATGTGAGATGCCGATAACGTAATTCTAGACTAACTTCAATGCGTTAACAAGTCAGGTGCGTGCATTTACGAATTATCTTTGGGGGCCCGCGGGAATTCAAAAACACTGGACTCTTGATTACGTATTTGATGTACGATTATAGCTAGGTATATAAAATGAAACAAAAAGGTACACAAACACAAACAGAACCCAATAATGGACGCAAAGGAGAACGAAAAAGACGAGAGCTTTAAAGCTACTTTACGTGACCAAGAAATCAAACAAATTGTCAGAAAGAATCCTACGATTTATTGTCATTTATAAAGTTCCACCAACATACTATGTAGGGAATTTATAGACATTGTGCAAGAACTTATTAAAAACAAAATTAAAATATAAATCGGGGGAAAACAAAAACACTGACCGTTCTGTAAATTGACATTCCCTCCGTGTGAAATATAACGTAATGGAGACAAAACAAGAAATTTGGGCAGCTGTCTGAATAGACCCGAGTCCACAGGAAGAGAAGAAGAAGAAGAATAATGCCAACTGTTATTGTTCAGTGTTAATCTGATTACTATACTCCACATAACTCTGACGTCACTTCTGTCAATGTCAGCCTTCAGTATCCAAACAAAAACAAATCCTCATAAGGGATTATTAAATATAAAGGTCGTTGTGTGGGGCTGAAGCTTTCTCAGTCATGCTGAAATATAAAAATAACTAATAATAACTGAGAAACATGCCAAATTCTCCAACAACCTTGTAAAAATGAAGGCTTTAGGTTAGAATAGCGATAACAGACCTCAGTAAACGTAAAATCCTCAAACTGAAACACTGTAAAACGCCTTAAACAGTCCTTATTGATGATAAATCAGCGTAAGAAATCATAAACGTACAGAAAAACAATAAACTATTTTTCACCCTATGTTAAAATGTCATATACAGAAAAGTTGTTTGGATACTGGAACTGACCAACTACAACAAAATTACGTCCTGTTACGTATTCAGTGATGTGGCGTATAATAGACGCAAATCAAGACGTGCCATTACGAAGTTGGTATTGTCGGCAAACCCAAATATCCCTAAGAATGCCAAAAAAAGAACAATAAATTAGAACATCATGTTCTAATTTTTCAATTTCTTCACGAATTCCTTCAAGGTCACAAATTTGATCGATTTCTTGACCGTATGAAACGATTATCACTGTTTGGAGAGGCATTGCCCCTTTGATATACGCCCCCCAGTAAGTGCGTAGATATTGTGGGTGTATAAAGCTGTAGGAATTCTGAATAAACATAACTATAATCTTCATTATAAATAATGTATAATTATCCCTAGAAAAGTCTCAATGTATGGGGGTATTCCATGTAACTATTGGTTTTGATTCTTGACTCTTGCAAGTAAAGGGAACTTTTAAGAGCTTTTGTTTTATATTTAATTTTCATGTCTATGGAGTGAACCTTTTTGAACCTCTCTACGAGTAAAAAACTCTGGCAACCCTCAAGGACTCACAAAGCTATATGACACTTTTAATAGATTACGCCCTCTATGTAGCTAAATGCGAAAAGTCTCCAATAAAAAAATAATAAAGCAGCGTACCTTTCTCACTGAATATACGATGATTCATAAAAATCTACACTTGATATTTAACAGGCTTTTGAACTGATACACTTATAAGTCTTTAATATAGTTAGTATTAGTTTTAATACAGGGTGTCCCCGACGATTAAGACAAGCAATATATCGGAACTGTGCAGTAGTAGCGAATTATAATTTTGGGGGTGTAAATTAGAGCAAATATAGTATCTTTTCTTATTATTGTGTCACTCAATGATGTAGTTGTATTTGGTCACGTGACGTCCGATTCAAAATTTTCAATGGGACACCTTGTATATTTGTAACTTTTTGTGTTCTTCCCGATAAAACAATTCCAACAAACTAGCACACTTGGGGTCTAAAGTGATTAATTCAAGAGCTACAGGTACTTAAAGATGGTACCACTACCATACATAACAACCTCAACCTCAAGCGTGCTAGTTTGTTGAAATTGTTTTATCGGGAGGAACACAAAAAGTCACAAATATACAAGGTGTCCCATTAAAAATTTTGAATCGGACGTCACGTGACCAAAACCAAATACCTTATTGAGTGACACAATAATAAGAAAAGATACTATATTTGCTCTAATTCACACCCCCAAAATTATAATTCGCTACTACTGCCCAGTTCCGATATATTGCTTGTCTTAATCGTCGTGGGACACCCTGTATATGTATGTGTAAAATATATGTATGTATTTATATATTTGCAATGTAAAAGCCCACGCACAAGGTCAGCATCTTCTGTGGGTCAAACAATTTATTTACCCCCCTTTGTATTGTCGGTAAATACATAAGTTATTATTATACTTTTGCATTTGCAGTGTTGATAAATCCAAAATGAAAGCCAGTACCTACTACATCACTGTCTTAGGATCAGGACGTTGTGTGTCTAAATGATGCGCAAATAATATGAAAGCACTACAACCCCAAATCGATACCAAACATCTCATTCGGAATTCACCACCAAACCATAAACCACTTACAAAACTTTTATTTGGAAAACATTGATCAGATTTTTACCTGAAGCATATCCAACATTATTGAGTTGCAGCCCACTAATGAATTACGATAGTAATTCAACTTTATGTAGAGGCTCCACTTTTCTCTTATAACTACTACCCGCCTTGTTTAGCATACGAAATTAATCCTACATATTTTTACACTGTATACTGACTCCCATACGTGTTTGCGAAATGCTGGTGTTGACATTTCCCATCCACAGTCCCAGGAAACTTCAGTTTTCAGTTTCAGGAATTACATTAAGTTTCTCTATGTTTCAAGAAATTGCGGGAAGCCTTTTGTTTTTTCCAGTGCGCTGAGACGAAAATTTGTCCTAAATCAGAGTAGTCAAACACACTGTCTTATTTGAATTTTTATGTTATACAACTATAGCCCTCTCCCTAATTCGCTACAGTAACAAACAAATATCCCTAAAATATTTATAAGCTTCCAATCCTCCACTATGTATGTGCTGACGTCAATTAAATATTACACCTGGAAAAATGACCTGCTACAGAAAAAGATCAAATCTGTTCGCGAATAGTTGAAAGTCGTATTCGACTTTCTTTTGTCTTATAAAAAGAATAGTACTTGATTACAAATGACGTCAGTGTGCGCCTGAAACTGAGACGGTGTTTATATTGCCAAAGCACGTTCAATGGTTCACCTACTTAAGTTTTTCTTATCTGAGTGTGACACACCACTGTATGATTAATCGATTCATATTTTATTTATAATTTTCTTATTATATTTTTTTCGGTTTTTCAAGACGTCTAAATATTGATATTTGCTTTTTCTCATACGTACTGCATCTGTGTCATTGAATGCGTGGTGGCGGCAAAGCACGGCTTATTTTTAGTTGCTATCTATAATCGATTTTAAAAATAGACTTTTCTGATATTCATAATATGGTGTGATACGGGAGAAATTATAATAGCTGCTTGAATTGCTCATGAACAAGTCTGAAGTTTTTTCATGGCCATAGATAAAATATACGAGTCTATAGTTGTAATCATGGCAACGTTTTACTTTATGCGCATCAGCGGCATACTCATTGTATGCAATATATTGAATTATAATAGGCAGAGTAGCCCCAACTTTCTAGAGCAAGATAAAGTCAGAGATGGGCTCAGTAATGTACTTAGGAATCTGACCTGATACACCACTTCTAAAAATGGTAGTCAGCTAAGCAGTAATTATTTTTCCTATATGAAGATGTTATCGGTCATGCTGGTTTTTTCTTATTTTTCCAAGACCCTGTTGTTCTGATCGTTATAATTCTTATTACTACTTGATTTTGAGAAGAATAAAATTTCACATTCAATGATATACAAAAAATTCCGTCAAGTCAAAAGTAACGAATTCTGCAGAAATTCTGTGACTGGAGTTCTGCAAATTCTTCAGTACCTATTACTAAGATCACTGAAAATGGAGAATGAATTAAAATCTGATTTGTCGGTATTCCTTTTTTTGCGATCTTGCTAATAGGTACAGAAAAAATTGAAGCGCTGGCGTCACGAGATATCGTTATAAGTGTCCGGCACAAAACACGAAATACTGTCACAAAACAAAAAGACAACAGAAAACATTATAATGCGTAGACATAGGCGTAAAAAATTGACTTATATTTGAAATATGACAACGTCGCGAAATCAATCCCACCGTCTCGTAGGAAACAGATACACACGGAAAGCCACTCTTAAGGATCCCTTAAGTATCCTTGAGCATTACTTAACGAAACCTTAAGTAAGACTCAAGAGACGACTATGTATACGGCCCTTAGTGACACGTCAGTCAATGCGATATTCATTTTTTTCTAATATCTAGTTATACCAGAAATGGTGATTTGCACCTAAATAGTTCACTTTAAGTTCCATGTGTGATACATGCAATTATACTAGAATCCACCAAGGAATCTAAATATGCAATAATATACAGGGTACAGTCATTATTTTTAGAATGTAGATCAACATACACTCGCATACTTATTTTCCTGCAAATAGATATCGTTTGGACTATAACTTGAAACCATAAAATCTCATAACTTTATGTGATCATATATCATATAATATGTGTGAGATGCATGGTCATACTCTTTGAAGAATGACTCCTTATAGATTCATTATTCAACCCTTATGTATATAGATGTCCGCCCATGGCAAGTTATCCTTTGAAATGAGGGCTGCTCGTATTTTTATCCAGTTTCAATTGGGATTAGCAATACTTATACTAGGTGCGACGTCAGTTAAAACAGCAGTTGCAGTTGAAATTGTTTTGAGTTTAATAATAAGTCATACAAATTAATTTTAATTCATACATTAACACAAAAAATTGCACTTGCAAATACCTCTAGAGTAAAAAGAATCAAACATTAGAAACAAAATTTAACAGTTAATTTCCATTTTAAGACAATCAAATTCGCATGCACCTTATTCACTGCAAATTTATTGCGCAATTTTTACAAATGTTTTTGATGCATTCTAAACCAACAGGTTTTTGGCCATATTTATTTATTTATTTATTGCAATTTTTTGCGCAATTTTTGCCTCATCTTTTTTTCATTTGGGAGGCATATGTAGCAATTCCTTTTTCTAACCTTTCGCATTTTATTTGTTAAGATACCGTGAAACTTACTATTATTATATTTTCTCGTAGTTTCCGCGGTAGACGCTCTTCTTTGTAAGTGTCACTTTCTGTTGCAAAATTTGCATCTAGACCCTTGTTATCATCGCTAGCATCGCACCCAACTTCTTCGTACCATTTTAAAAGCTGCTCTCCAATATTACTGTCCCCAAAATGAACCGTCTTTAAGGTACGGAGAGGAATATTCATGTTTATATTTATTTTAAATGTTACATTAAAACTAACCCCCATTTCCCAGACGCTGTCGGTACTTTATGGTAGAATATATTTCTTTCAAAAACCCCTCAAGTGTTACTACTCACTCGCACATCGGCACATCTGACTTATTACTAAATCCATTGAAGGTAGGTAGACACGTAGAGCCGCAATCAGACGGGAACAGCTAGTAAAGGACCGATGTCAATTTTTAACTGTCTCACAGACGGCACGTTAGTAGTTAAGGGTTAATCCTTCAACATCTTGGGCCTTTCAAAAATAGTGCAGGACAGCCCCCCCCCCCCGCAAATTTAAGGATTTAAGGTGGCAACTCTAAGCTGGACCCCCCCCCCCCCGAAAGGTCAACCAAGTGACACCCATAATTTGGACCCCCCCAAAACCAAATCCTGGATCCGTGCCTGGTGCGGGATTACCGTAATACCTTAAAGACACTAGCGAAGACCAACAAGGCAACATTGTCTTAGATGCCTAGTCACATAGGAGTAGGTGAGAATGAGAGGGCCGACAGGTGTGCCAAGGAAGGTGCAGAGCTCCTTCTTATCATACAGCATGGTACAGACAGCTGTCACCAGTTGAGCGCATAGATATTGGCCGTCAAATCAGCACCAGAAGCGCTGGGGCAGAGTGGTGAGGAATGTTCAGTCTAAGAGAATGCTGAGGGGACCCGCAGACGCTCTCAGGTTAAGTAGGAAAGAACTACGAAAGGTGGTTGGATTTATAACTGGCCATTGGACGTTCAGTGCACATCTGCAAAAGTTGAGAATCGATGTGGCAAATTCTTTAAGCAGGAAGTGCGATGATGCAGAGGAAACAGCAGCACGGTTGTCTCGCCTGGAGTGAAAACAAGAACTGCTGAATGTAGGCTGAAGACAGGAGATCATAGTTCAAAGCACCTCAAGGTTCGCAAAGGATGGGAATCTGTCTGATGCCTTTGACCGGGAGGTGCACAATATGCTTTGAGGTCGAGCGGCCACTATTACGGTAACTGAACCCTAAAGCCTCGTGTCCACTAGCAAATAAAATTGCTAGAGTTACTCTCACAAGTCACTTACGTAGCTTGTGCACGACGTCATTAGAGAACTATTGCAGCAAAATTACTTGCACATAAAGGACTTGCGACTTGCTGAGAGCTTGTAGTGTACACGGTAACTCTCAGGAAATTGGTTAGCCACAAACATTTCGAGACTGTTTCGAAAGTCTTGCAGCAAGGAGTGTTGTAAATCAAATATGGAGAAGTTCAACTGGACGAGAGAAGACACGTGTCTTTTAATTGAAAATTTTGAATTATACCCTGAATTATGGAATGTACATACTCCAGAATTTAAGGACAGATTCAAAAAGAGGAATGCATTGCAAAAATTGGCCGACTTATTCAATACTTCAACAGCGGAAGTTCAAAAGCAAATTAAAAAAAAGAAAAGTGTGCAAGGCACTAATGAAATATATAAAAGTACTTGAGAGTTCTTTGACTCCCCCACTATTAAAAAAATTCTTGGGCCGGATCGTCCAGGAGAATGGCGACCGTAACTGGAGCCGGATTCCCGGTGACTGGGAGATAAAGACATGGAGAGTCTATGTATGTAGTTTGGTAGTTTGTTTGGGTACTCCGTAGCGTGAGCATTTCGACTGTAAAACGTGTGTTTGTCTCCAGATTTCGGGTGTAACTTGAGGAGACGAGAACGAAAGGATCAATATCAATAGATCTAGCTTTCCAAGATAACACCAGGTACCAGTTTAATGCAAGTTTTCCATTCGCCGCGCATTCGAAGCTTTTTTTTATGGTCGGCCTCCCGCAAAGGCTGAAAGCCTATGGCGCTGTAGAAGCGCTGCGAGAGGACAAATGTTTGTTCACGTTAGATTTGAAACGCTGCAGGTTGTAGCCGTCGGGAAACAAATTCCCCGGCAGCTGATTCCACAGCGTCGAAGTTCTCCAAAAGATGGAATGCTGGAGGAGACTGGTTCGGGGAGTAAGGACCTCGACCTGGTAAGGATGAGCTCGCAGAGCTTCTCTAGTATTCCTGGTTCGGACGGCCTTTGGTGTTATTATCTGGGAGAGCTCACTCGAACATCTTCCGTGATAGAATCTGTAAAACAGACATAGGTCAGCCACCCTCCTTCGATGTTCCAGGCTGTGGAGGTCCTTTGTGAGGTTAGGCGTATCGATTAATCTAATTGCTCTTTTCTGGATAGTGTCCAGAAGCTTTAGAGAGTGCTTCGGAGCACATCCCCATACATGGGAGCAATACTCCAGCGATGGTCGGATCTGTGCCTTGTAGAGCAGCAGCAGTTGCTCTGGTGTATACAACTTCCTACAGCGGAACAAAACTCCAAGCTTCTGGGATGCCGTTTTAGCCATACTGACGACGTGGTCGTGCCAGGACATGTCATTGTTGATGTTGATTCCCAAGAGCTTGACGGAAGGTGATTCGACTATGGGGTGACCCTCCATTTCCACGGTTGGTAAGCCATCCTGAGACTTCTTTGTCAGTGTTGTTGCCTGAGTTTTTTGTACGTTGAACTGTACTTTATTTGCTAATCCCCACTCGACAATTGTTTTGATATCTGCGTTGATCTGTGAGGCATGCTGCTGTCGCCGACGTACCGTCCCTGGGGTGATAGTGGCTTGCCTGGTTCCATGCACGACACTAATGTACTGTCATCTGCGAAGCTGTAAATTGGATTGGATGTTATTTCCAGCAGCTCGTTGATGTACAGCAGAAACAGTATAGGGGATAGGACAGATCCCTGAGGAACACCGGCGTTTATTGAAAATACGTCTGATGAACAGCCCTCGACTACAACAAACAGAGATCGATCGTTCAAAAAGCTATTCAGCCACAGGCGCAGGCCAGGTGGTAGTCCATAAGCAGCAAGCTTGACCAGGAGTCCGTCATGCCACACTCTGTCGAAGGCTTTCGATATGTCAAGTGCAACAACACGTGATTCGCCATGTTTGTCTATTGCTCTGTTCCACAAGTCAGTGACGTAGGCAAGGAGGTCACCTGTAGACCTGTGCTTGCGGAAGCCATACTGGCGATCATTTATGATGTCATTGTTGTCCAGCTATTTCAGGAGCTGTGTGTTAATGACAGTCTCCATGACCTTAGACATGATGCTGAGAAGAGCCACAGGTCTATAGTTGGTGGGATCAGTTTTTTTGCCTTTCTTAGGGATAGGTTGCACGCAGCCAATCTTCCACGAATCGGGAAACACGCCTCGTTGATACGAAAGTTTGAAGAGCTTGCAAAGAATAGGTGCAAGCTCAGCGGCACAGCGTTTAAGGACAATGGCTGGAATTTGATCAGGACCAGTAGCTTTATTGGTGTTCAGTTTTTGGAGGATGCTTTTTACATCTCGATGTTGAAATTTGACCTCTGCCATTCTCGAGTTCACGCTTATGGTGGTGGTCGGAGTACTTCCTTGAAAGTCTACAGTAGAATTGGCTGCGAAGAGCTTCCCCAAGATATCTGCTTTTTCTTTAGGAGCAGAAGCGATGGACTTGTCCTCTCTGGTCGAGGGCGGTATTGACGAATAGGAAAAGTTCTGACTAACAGCTTTAGCTACAGACCAGAATGTTCTGGACGAACTAGGACATGAGAGGAGCTTGTTCTTAATTTTTTGGTTGTGTTCCTCCTTGCTGCTGTCAATCACGCGTTTGCAGTGATTTCTGGCGTCGATAAAACTGCGGTGGTTCTCGGCAATTGGATTTTTCCTCCATTCTTTGTAATGGTGGTTTTTAGAGGAAACTGCATCTCTACAGCGCTGATTGAACCATGGCTTGTTTTTGGAGGGATGCTTGACGACATGAGGAATATAGGCTTCCATGCCAGATATTAATACCTCTGTTATTTCTTGGGCGCAAGCTGATGGGTCTCGTGACTTAAAGCAGACGTCGTTCCAGGGAAAGGACTTGTCTGTGTATACTGAACATTTGTTTGGGGACGATCTTTACTCCTAATACCGTGATATATTCACCGAGCGACGACAAGTCGAACATGGCGATCCACACGAAGCGCACGTATTGTGCGTTGAAGGAAGGAACTTTCTCTCGCGGCGTAAACCTGCTGCTGCAATGGCGCTACGACTACGGCTACGGTGCCGGTGTGCGTGTCGCATTCAACATCCTTGAAACTGTTTCATCATTGGCAGCTTGCGGTTCCACCGCCTCGAACACTGCGTACGATTTACTTGCAGCCAATGGCGTACGAATGGGGCGATGGGATTTAATACTCCCCAGCGAAAAATCGGACTGAACAAATCGAAAGTTTATCAAGTTTTTAACGGGTTCTTCCCAAACGTCAAACATCATCATAAGCAACGCCATAGTTAAGCCCTTCCAAGGATAACTCAAGGGTAGAATGATGAATATGATTCCACCTTACCTTTAGTTGGACCTGGGTAAATCAAACAAAGATTGTGATATCCTTGAGGTTATACTTTGGATAAGATGGAAATCATTTTCCTCATTGTTCCCCAAAGGAAGTACTCGAGCCAATAGTGTAATTCAATGCCGGTAGCACAGAGTTAACATCTATAGAGGGAGTGTAAACAACAAAATGCACAGGTCGCTGACCAGCCAACATGTAACGGAAATTTTGACTGCTTGAGGGCATTATCAGTGGCGCGCGACTTATATTACAATTGGATGTTCATTAATAGATTCAATTATTACTGTGATGTTACAAACTGTTACCAGTAAGTTGTATTCGAAGGAAACCTACACAGATGCACATAACATACATTAAACAATCATTATTATTCCTCAAACTGGAGTGAAGTTACTTTTGTTCCCAGTTATCCCTATATTTTATGCTACTGAAAACTAAAACAAAGCCTATACTCACCTATGATAAGAAGTGTTCACCGATTCGTCGCTATTACAGCAAACTATGCACTTTTTATGTTGTCTCATCATGCAATTATGACAATATTGTTCATAAATAATTTAATTCACACCACAAATAGTCACAAAGTCAGTCAAATATACACTAAAACCACAAAAATCTCGACATACGCAATAACCAAAACTATAATGACAGCCACATGACAGCTTAAGGGCACGCCGATTGTAGGTTGCTAGATTTATGACATATTAGAAGTTATTGCGACATTCCGCTATGAAATTTACCATTTTTGAGATTTCACTAAATCAATACAAATTATCTTCACGTAAATCAGTTACACTGTAAGTATATTGGAATGTATAGTTAAATACCCAGTTAAATACTTTGTGTTCAAACTGCGGAAACTGCCAGATTTTGAAGAAACTGGAAGCGGACGAAGAAGAGTGGCAATAGCGCTATAGATGTTGGCTGGCCAATATCCAAATTAGGCTCCCTCTAGAGATGTTAACTCTGTGGCCGGTAGTAAGTGTTTGCGGGCTGTGACAAGTCAACCCTTGAATCTAAATTTAGGTTGGATCGTACAATATTACAGGCCTTCAGGATTACAGACTTTCGAAATACTTTGTGTAACTTTTCGTCCAGGTGTTGCAGGTGGGGTGTAACTTTGTTTACTGTTTTAAGAAACAGAAAGGCAATCAACTGAGTTCTCCTTCCCTGACGAAGGGATCAACATTTCGGTGGGTCTGACACCAGACTATATTTCTTACTTTCTTTAAATAACATTAATTAATACTTTGTTTATTGCATCTATCTCGATTCAGTTGCACTCCTCATCTTAGTATTGTCGGTCACTGTAACCTGCACGAATCACTTGATGTGTTTCTATTGCCCTGGTCGCAAAGCTTTGTCGCGGTATTTCTTTGCCGCAAAACGGTAACGTACCACGACAATAAAGTACCACATTCTAGTTACAACAGGATGAGGATATCTCAGATGTCATGAAGATGAGTTCAAAGGGCGATTGTTAGACAACTTTAGATCAAAAATATTGTTATAGGAATCTTAAATGATACTCCTTAATAGAAACATCACAATTTTAAACTAGACGTTAACATTTGTATTGGTTAGTTTCCTAAATAGGATGAACATTATATTGTTGAATAACGGAAACGTTAAATGAAAAGTGATTTTTGATTTCGAACGGATTACCAAAAACTGACCAGTTCGGTTTTAGGTTTTCAAGGATCTTTGAAAAATACAATTGCCACTAGGTCATTCACCTAGGGTTGCCGACCGTACTATAAACTATAGTATTGTACTATATGTCGGGATTCTGTACTATATACAATAGATGATTGTTTATATTTTGCAACCAAATTTATTCAAAATAATTTCATTTCTGGAAAAAATAGTTAGTAATAATAAATAAATAATAAATAATAATAGTTAGTAATATTTTTTTGAAGCTATTATTTTTTATCGCCTTTTCATAAAAGTACTATATATAAACCAAAAAAAATGTAGGCAACACTTCATTCAACATTCATACAAGCAACGCAGCAGTCGGAGACTTGCTCCTTGCTCGTGACCGGTTGACAATTGAGGTATGTGTATAAAAAGATCCCACCGAAGATAAATTATTGATTAGACTATTCATCTCATCCATGATTATACATTTATTTAGGTTGGAACATTAAAGGTTAGGTTAGCGGGTAGAGATTCGCGGTAAGCTAAAATATAGGTCAAGACGTTTATAACCTCAAATTCTAATTGGATCTTATTTTACCTACCTGATAAAGGTTACGCCATAAGGCTGGCGCGTATATATTTTACATACATAATAGTAACGCATTATTATTAGCAGAAAATTCGCTCGAAACAATAAACACACACACGCAAAATGCAGAATGTGTGGGTCAACGGCATAACAGCTACAATAGCAAATTATGAATGATAAAATGATGTTAACGTAAATGGAACTAGTATACCTGCTAACGACGTTGCCAACTCCAAAATAAATCCGCCGATGACTACAGACATTGCTCAAGCATTATATATCTATATAATATATTATTTCTTACTTTTACTCAAAGCAATGATCGTGTATCTAAGGGATTTGGCTCTCCACCACTGAATTCGGACGACAGTGCTCCAATGTTTCGACCAAGAATTTTGTATATAAATGTGTCTATCTTGATTTATCGTCGGTGAGAGATCCTGTATCAAATTGCCAGAAATTACTTTTTTGGAACACTCTAAAACAACCAAAATTTTCAGACTCTCTTTGGTTTACGACAGTGCACTGTCCAACAAAAATATTGCGTCAATTGAAACACTTTTTGCATACGAAAATGTAAAATGCCGAAGCTATACGACTCAGGAAGCACAAAAAATGAAGTTGAGCGAATTTTGCTAGCACCACTCACCTTCCAAATAGTTTCCCTCCCTGCAATATTTCCCCTCATCTTGATCTCAAAGACCATTACTCCCACAGTAGTAAGCATGTATCCAAACTTCGTTTCAATCTAATTAGGAGTTTTCAGATATGATTATCGAAGTATCAAATAGAGAAATAAAGTCCAGGCAAGCGTAAAATTTAGAAAGAACTGGATATCACCGGAGTAATACAAGCTACTTTATGAGGAATTTTTTTTGCTATAAAACAACCCCGTGACAAAGATTTCTAAAAATGGCCAGTGAACTCTAAAACACCTATAAACGATACTATAAATCATTTTTCCAATGCCATTGCACCTCAACCTCAACTTCAAAATCATTAAAGCCTAAATTCTCGTCTATGAAACAGAAAGTCAGTATCTGATCTGAATGGAATTGTCACAACCACAAAAAGGTTTGTAGTTTTCTGAAATACATAGATGCAATGGCGGCTAAGTAGTCGTTAAAACCGTCCTTTGCTCATCTGTAACTCGGAAAGCACTGATCTGATGAAGATGTCTACTGTGCAAGTTACTACTGCGGTGAGGATAGTTTTAGAAAATTATCCTAGAAACCAATTTTTAGATTTTTTGGAGTGTGCACAGTTTTTCCAAATCTACTCCGCTGCTACAAGTGTTCCAGAGCATTTCAATTTTCTGGCCCCTGATAAGAAATTTAACTGATAAAACAATGCGTTTCCTGTGTTTAATTCGTATCATTAGTACAGAACTAGCAAGACCAAAGAAAAGATGTCTTCATGTGCCTCATCGGTTATGAGAAAGCTTTTGACAATGTCAAACATGATCTCCTTATATCATATCTTTGCGATTTGGGACTTGATGACAGGGATATAAAGCTGATCAGTAATCTGTACTGGAACCAAAAAGCAAGTATTCTAGTCCATAGTGCAGGATAAACAGGTGATGTTGAAAACAAAAGGGAGTTAGACATAGGTGTATTTTGTCGCCAATGTTATTCAACCTATATGTGGAGAGAGCATTTGCGGAGGCAACCTGAGAGAGCATTAAAATAAACAGATTTCAAGTCAACAAGATCCGATATGCAGGTGACACTGTCATACTAGCATACTAGCAGACTATGCGAATAACCTTAAAACTCTGCGTAGGGTTAATGAGGAAAACGAAAGGCTGGGTGTAAAGATAAATATCGATAAAACCAAGTTCATGGTTGTTAGCAGAAATCATATCCCAAACACCCAAATACACTTGAATGAAGAGGACATCGAACGAGTCAGCAAATTTAAATATTTGGAATACACGATAAAAGAAATATCAGGAGATAAGATGCCAAATTGAACAAGCTATGAAAATTTTTCTGAAACTTCGAAAATTTCTTACCAACAAAAACTTTAACTTCAGTCTCAGATACAAGATGATGAAATGTTACGTCTTGTCTAGTCCATCGTACGGCGTGGAAGCATGGACGATGAAAGCAGAAATTATAAATAAGATCGAAGCGTTCGAAATGTGGACTCTGCGACGAATGCTGAGAGTGACCTGGGTCAATCATGTGAGAAACGTTCTCCAGAGTGCCAGTTAAGCAGAACGAGAACTTTTTGAGGTTATAAGGGAGATGAAAATAGCTTATTTAGGACATAATATAATGCAATTCTATTATTTTCATTTCATTTTACAAATACTCGGCAGAAATGCTGTTTGATGATTTTCATGCATTTATAAAAATAATGCTATCAAACATCGCAAAACAAAATGCTGTTTTTAGTTTTAGTAGTGTTTTTCTTTACTACGCCGCTGATCGGTTACAATGTTTTCTGATGTTTCAAAACAGTACGGTCCAAAAATATACAAATTAAGTGTAGACGGCTGAAATTATTCCTGCACTTTGAATCAAGGTCAAAAAAATACGTGAAAATTCTATTCCAATCTGGTTGTCACTTCTCTGTCCATTACAAGAGGTGAGAGGTCACGAAAGCCGTTCTTTTCAAACATCACTCAATTGTAGATGTTCTTGATAATATTCCTACAACCTTCTCATCATTTGAATAGAATCTATATTTTTATATAAAATTATTGATGCATGATCTGATGCAAATACTACATAAGAAGATGTTGTAATCGAGAGAAAATTAGAATTTGAGATAATCTATGAAATTTTCTCTCGAAAAAGGTCTCTCATTTCAGTCGGTCTATCCGTCCAGTAGTATTCATGCCTCAATAACTCGGAAATCCTTTAGGTGGTGCAAACAGAAAGTTAAAAAAAATTTGGAAATTAATCCAGTGGCGCCTGAGAAATAAACAACGAAAAAATAACAAAAAATATCGAATTTGGTTTTTTGGCGGTTTTGACATCACTGATTATTTTTTTAATAGAGAGGAGAGAGGTTATGTAGCAAAACTAGGCAGACATTTTAAAAGAAAGAAAGAATAATTTTCAGAAGATGTTAATCGAGGTACAAGTTCAGGAAAAGTTATAAATCAGTTGACGCAATTCTGTTCTAGCCATAACTCGATATAAATCCAGGAAAGAGGATAATGACCAGAGCAGTCGATGCCGATGACACAGAAGTAAAATTCCAGGAAAGTTGAAAATTATGTTGTTTTGTGTTGAGCGAAGGAAAAGTTATGTTATTTGAAAATAAATAAAAAATTCAAATCAATAACCAAAATTTGCAATTTATTGAATATACAAGGTTCTTGGAGTATATATTGACACCAAGTTGAGGTTCATCGAGCACGTTAAAAGTCTTACTCAAAAAACTTATCTAAGACCTCGTACCTTGATTGCAAACAGATTTCTTCAGAATTATAAATTAATATAATAAATTATTAGAAGCTCTCTGAGGCTTTAATGATATCAGTCTTGAATTAGTGTAATATTTTGTACTTTCCTTGTTAGGCTATCTCACTAAAAAAAATAATCCAAATACTTAATACAAAACAAATGTGTTCGGTTTATATTTTTAGAAACCGTAAATTTGACCGCGTTTCAGCTAAGTACCCTTTACTTAACTGGCTCAAAATTAATGACTTGGTGAAGTATAATTATTCAGTTTTTATTGTTAGCGTGACAACCTCTTTATCTTAGAAAAAAAATGTCATTCAACAGTAATTAACAAATATAACTCACAGGAATAAATTATTATAATACCTCAACATACTACGACATTATTAAAACGAAATTTTTCGTATAACGTTGTTATTATCAACAACTCTATACCAAAAATAATATTCATTATAGTATTTCGACAAAAATCAAATGTTTTATATTTAATTCATCATTCACCTAACAACTGCATCATATACCTATTATCATTGATTAAGGTATTAACGGGTACTTTAATCAATGCTATTATACAAACTGTATTATATTTATTTTAATCGCTTTATACCTTTTGATACAGTGTAAGATTTGTATTTAATTATTGTTTATTGTAACTGAGCTGTTATCAAAATTACCTGTAATTGTTAAAAGTGTTGCTAACCTAATTGGTTTAGTGTATAAGAGTAGCGCTAGCTAAACTTCGCCAATGAAGTTTTCTCTAGTTTTTGTTACCATGTGATTGTAGCTAAATCAAGACGGCTATTGTCACTATTATTATATAAATAGGATATAGAATTGAAGTAAAAGTTGATATATTGAATACAACTACCTTAAAAGAGTTTTACCCTGCTTGGCTAAGAACTGGTACTACTGTGTGGCAGTAATGATTATTACCTCAATAATTGCGTTTTCGTATTCAATTCTGATGTAGAAGTGTATAAGCTAAAGTTTTCCTGCAGTTTTTTATACACATTTATAAACATGCATGAGTTGTTTTCGAGCAGTAGTTGGTTGATCTGATGAAGTTACAACTGAGATAAATACCTAAATCAATAGATGAGGAAATAGTTTTTCTTGAATAGGATCAATTTCTAAAATATTTAAGCGTTTAATGTTATTGGTCTGATTTGGACGTCAAGAAACGTGGCTGCGCGGTGAACAGCGTCTGCCTTCGATAGTGGGGCAGCAGCAGCCTTGTGCGCGGTTAGCGCTTGGGTGGTTGACTGAATTGCACCAGGGAGACAACAGTCTGGACTGGCTGTCGGTGTCGCCCACACGAGCGCTGAGCGGAGCATCATACGCGGCCGGCACTTTGGATGATCGACCGGAAGGCCCAGACGGGGGATTCCCGTCGGACCGTCCGGGATGATGGTATCATTCCAACGGTGCTGGCCGTGCACCGTCCCCCCTCTGGGAAGTTATAGTACAATAGGCCTTAAAGGCTTAAGTACTGACGGCTCCCAGAGGAAAAAAAACGTCTTGAGGCGCTGGATTTCTTGGAATCTAATCACGTTGGTGGACGATCACGGCGTGTATGTTTCTCCTCGGATTTTTATTCGTATAAACTGGAAAAACCGCAGTTCGAAGGTTGTGTTGTGCTAAGACACTTAAAAGTAGTTCATGTGGTGATACTAAGTCAGTGGTTATGCCTGTGGGAGTGATGTAAGGAAAGTTGTGGCAGTGCCTCACAGGTAAACACATATGACACGTGGCTATTTTTTCGCAGTGTCTGCTACAAAGACCAGCTCGGCAACACTGCCGTGATCTAGTAGCGTACACATCCATATTGGGCCCCTATAATTGGACTAGGGGACCATATAATAGACTAGGGGTCCGATAAGCTGAAATAATTCATGCCAGTGTTTCTTGTTCAGAAGCATACAACATTTTTTGGATATTAAGTAAAGTCATAGGCGTTTCACAAGAATGTCCTCGCAGGTGTGCAGCTGCTGTTCCAAAAACGCTGAGACACATCTGCTGTTAGTATGCTGTGTTTGCAAGAAAAACTTCTTCCACGGATGTGTTGGTCTAACTACTACAGAAACGAGGCTAATAAACTCTAAGAAATCTGTGTCCTGGACGTGTACCAAATGTGACGAGATGGGAAGTAGTATAAATGACCTCAAAGCTGCCATAGTATCTCTTCAAAATCAGATTAAGTCCATCACCGCTAATAATACTAGTGCCAATGTATCCCAATCACAGTTTGAGGACATTGTCCAAGAAGTTTTCGAAAGGGAGAACAGGAAATGCAATGTAATAATATTTGGCATGAAAGAGCAAGCAGCTAAAGACAAAAACGACAGACATACATTGGAAAAAACAGATGTTATGAAAGTGGTAACTCATCTTTCGTCATCTGTAACGGTAAACAGTATCAGGCGGATTGGGAGGTACGATAGCAACAAAACTTCAGGTCGGCCAGTGAAAGTAACATTAGCAAGCCCTGAAGAAGTTCATGAGCTCCTGAGAAAAATTCCTGAGTTAAAGAAATCAGATGCTCTCAAAAGGATTTCAATTTTTGCTGACAAAACTCCGCGCCAGATGCAATATTACAAAGACGTCAAGAAAGAGTTAGAGAAAAGGATGGGTAATGGTGAAACGAACATCAGGATAAAGCACTTCAATGGCACCCCAAGGATTGTGAATTTTTAGATGGACCACCCAATTGCAATGTCAGAGCTGGGACCTGTTGCTACTACCAGAATGTCAATGGATTGAATTCAAAGACATTAACTTTCTTCAATAACATATCAACTCGTAGTGACATAGACATCATATTTTTAACTGAAACATGGTTGACACAAAGTGTGTTTGATTCAGAATTATTTCCTTCAGATTATAAGGTTTTTAGGAAGGATAGGGACTTATCCCTCACAGGGCTATCTAAAGGTGGAGGTGTTCTGATAGCGGTTAAACAATCATTGTTGTTTAAACAAATAGATGTATCAACCATTGTTCTGTCTACTCCAAATATTGATTTGATTGGGGGTAAGTTATACTTAGGGAGTGACATTGCATATGTTTACGCTGTATATATTCCTCCTGATACAACATCAACAGACTATGAGCTATTTTTAGATCAATTCATTCTCTTTAATTCAACACACGATAACCCAATCATACTTATAGGAGACTTCAATGCCCCGAGCTATTATCTTCAAAATAATGATTTAAAACATATTCTTTTAAATAATTTAATGGAAACATGTGATTTTGAACAGTATAATCATATACCCAATGTTAATGGAAGATATTTAGATTTAATTTTTAGTAACATTAAATGTAGGGTAGAAGCTGATGATACGCCTCTGGTCACCGAGGATAGGCATCACCCTTCACTTATATTTCAGTTTAGTATGGCGAGTCATTGTACTCCTAACTTTTTTCCTAAGAAAGGTGTCAAGGTTTATAATTTTAGAAAAGCGAATTATCCCCTAATGTATGAATTAATTTCAAGTTTAAATTGGGACGAGGTAACTCAATGTCTTGATCCAAACACTGCTTGTCGAGAGTTGGATAAAAAAATGAATCAAATCTTCGAAGCTACAGTCCCCCTTAGACTTATTTCGCGCCGTAAGTTTCCACCATGGTTCTCTTCAGACACAATAAGAAAAATTAAACAGAAAGAACAGGCGCATAGAAGCTATAAGATTTTTAAAACAGAATTCTATCGTCTGAAATATGTTTCTCTGAGAGCGGATGTAAAAACTCGAATAGACATTGACTACAGAGTGTTCATTTCTAATGCAGAAAATAATATAAGGTCGGATCCCTCCAACTTCTGGAATTACGTGCGCTCACGGAAGTCAAATTCCAGAATACCAGGTGTAATGACGCTAAATAGTTGTACATTATCAAGCCCTCAAGATATTGTTAATGCATTTGGCAACTATTTCTGTAGTGTATATACAATGCCGGACGAGTATTTAAGTGAAAATTTAGCGCTTGATTATGGAGAGCATTGTACTATAAATTTGAATTGTATTACTGATGCAGACATTATAGACGCATCAAAAAAATTGAAAAACAAATTAGTCGTTGGTCCTGACCAAGTACCAAGTTTTTTAGTGAAAGATTGCATACAAGTATTACTGCCACCTTTACGGCACATTTTTAACCTAATATTAAGTACTTGCGAATTCCCATCAAATTGGAAGCTATCAAGAATCTCTCCTATTCTTAAAAAGGGTGACCCGTCAGTTATAGAAAACTACCGTGCCGTATGCATTTTATCGAATTTTGCTAAAATTTTTGAAATAGCTTTATATGATATCATTTATGCTGCCACCAAGAGCATGCTCGTTGATGAACAGCATGGGTTCTTGGGAAAAAGGTCGTGTACCTCCAACCTTGCATGTTTGTCCCAGTATATCAGTGACTGCTTGGACAATCAGGGTCAAACTGATGTCATCTATATGGATCTCCAGAAAGCCTTTGATCAAGTTGACTTAAATGTGTTGATAAAAAAGCTAGAACTGTTTGGTTTTTCACCTAAAATGATACGCTTGTTCCGATCGTACCTCTTTAATAGAAGACAATTCGTTGAGTATGAAGGTTATTGCTCTGACACTTTTGTATCAACATCTGGGATTCCGCAAGGATCGAATCTGGGACCTCTGTTATTCATCCTATATATTAATGACTTAGTACCATTAATTAGGTCTGAAAAGTTACTTTATGCGGATGACCTAAAAATTTTCCTAAATATAAGTAATGTCTCGGATTGTTTGCTTCTACAAGATGACTTACTATCTATCCAAACATGGTGTGATAACAACCACCTTAAACTTAATATACAAAAATGCTTCGTTGTCTCTTATTGTAAAAGAAAACAGATTACACATTTCGATTATAAAATAGGCTTTGACATACTACAAAGAGTGAATGAGATAAGTGATTTGGGTGTTCTGTTTGATAGCAGTTTATCTTTCGGTCCACACATCAGTAGGATGGTATCATCAGCGAATAGAATGTTAGGATTTATAATTAGAAATGGTAGAGACTTTACTGATTTGAATGTAATTGGAATTCTTTACACATCATATGTTCGGTCTAAGGTTGAAAGTAATTCACTTATATGGTATCCCATATATGCTGTTCACATAAGTGCAATTGAACGAGTGCAACGGAAATTTTTGAAGTATTTGTCTTTTAGAGTATCAGGAGTTTACCCTGACAGGGGGGCTGATTACTCTGCATTACTAAGCACTTGTGGATACATTACGCTTAATACTAGGCGAATTCTTAGCTCAATATCCTTTTTGTTTAAACTATTGCATAATGAAATCAGTTGTCCTTATTTATTAAGCAAAATAAACATCCATGTACCACGCATAGCCACTAGACACGGCAGTACATTTTACGTTGAAACACCGCGCACAAATATTTTGCGCAAATCTCCTGTTGCTGTGATGTGTAAAAATTTCAATCTCATTAGCAGAACATGTGATATACATTTCTCGCCCCTAAACTACATGCGAGAATGTGTACTGGAAATAAATAATCATCTGTAGTGTAGCAAACTCCTTGTTTTTTGTTTTCTTTTTTGGTTTGGTTTTTTCGTACTACTAGAGATAAGTTTATCTATATTGTTATTCATATACATAATTCATTAATATATATTCATTCATATATGATGAAATTGTACTAGTATTTCAACATTTCCTGTAATTGGGTGCACTTGTACCTGTTGGAAATAAATGTCTATCTATCTATCTATCTACGAAAAGGTGATATTGATGACGATTGGGATGAAAGTTGGTGACACTAGCAGTTTGCACAATATGTACCTATTTACGGTTGGCGCCACAAAAAACTGGTACATGTATTGCTTAACTGTGCAATCCGGGCTTAATGTCTTGTCAGTTGACTTTCACATGTAGTGTGTAATTTGTGGTAGGTATTGTGTCATACCTTTTAGAAAATATACCGCTGCACTCATAACCTATACTAGAATTGACAAATAGCTAAATAACTGCTGTAGTGTAGATTTTGTGACGTCATCTTGACAAGTCCTAAAGTTGCGTGGATTTCCTTCAGCACAGGGTTCTTATTTTGAAACCCTCGATTTTAGTTATTATCAACTTTTGGATATGGTAATATCGGTTGAATTTCTCCAATATAATGTAATGGCAGCCTAATTCAATACAGGTTTTAAATTCGGGAATTTGGAAAGGTGCATTAAGGATACTCGTTGTTCTAATAGATCAAATACATCGAAATTTTAGGAGAACCTCACCAAGTTGGCAACACTGAAACTGTTTAATGTCACCATCCTTTCCAGTTTCCACCACAGTGGACAGTGGCAGCCATCGCCAGAGCTGCCTATGTCTAGACGCCACTTTAAAATCCGTTTAAATATTCATCTAATTCATTATTTTGTTACTGTAATGTTTCCTAACTTTTAATAAAATATTGTTGCATTATTTCCCTAAATCATATTTATTATTTTTAGTTCGTTTAATTTTCTTTCATTGATTTTCGTATATGTATATCAGACCACTGGGGGGGGGGGCAATAGCCCCCATAGTTATGACTCCTCCCCTAAAAGCTCATACAGCTCTTATTTTACGTTACCACATGATAATAAAAATGCTTATTTCATATCTATTTTACCTATAATGTGTATACAATATCATAATTATATAAGGGGGGTAGAGTATGAACTACAATGAAATTCAAATTATCATCATACAGAATATATACAATTACTACTATATATTTGATTAATTTTCTATGGTCCCCCCTATCAAGTAAGCTATGACCACTAGTGAATTAGACATTAATCGATTGAGGAAGACATACTTAACTATACCTTGTTATCACAATAATTGATGGCACCAAAAGAAAATAAGCTGAGCTAAAAAAATGTTGTCGCGCGCCCTTCTAGGTTCAATGAATGCATAAGCTGTGAATGAGAGTCTCTAATCATCCATCTACGATCCAAACCACTTAGATATCCGCATGGCGTTGATGCCATCAATTGTGGTAACAAGGTATATTAGTCTTGTCAACTTGTAGTGAGGGAAAATCAGAAAAATAGATACCAATAGGCTAAGAAAATGTGCCTCTTTTTTATAATATTATTGAGACATAATTATTTTTAAACTAAAAACGATTAAAAATGTTCCTTAGAACCATTTGCAAAAAATAATGAATTCTCTGTCACTAAATCACACAGGTCATTATGCTTGGCGACATGCGATATTTAAGTCCCCTTTTTCTTGTAGATCTGGTTTCTCCTTGCATTGCGTTTTTTACTTGAACTTGGACTTACTACACTTTTACTTTTTAAAATTTAATTAGATAAATGCTTCCCTCCAATTAATAGGCCCACTAAATGACTCACTATATATGTATATTTAACACAAAATCACTATAATTGTATATAATTTTAGTTATAATAATTATTATCGAAGTACTCTAACTGTGCGATGCGCAATCGGACACGGTAACTTGAACTTTGGAAATTTTGTCGTATTTGAACACTTTTGCACAAATATTGAAGAATCGGAAATCAGAACTCCAAATATTCTAAGACCACCAACCTCTTCGAAACAAGAAGTAACATTATTATGAAACACATTTCATGTAGCATATGGCTTCCTCAACATCTTGATTCCAAATTTTCTTTGTTCCTCTTGTCCTCTTCTTTTCCTTTGCGATGCGAAACGAGACTGTCGCTTATGTCTCATTCCTTAATCAGTCCTGGACTCTCAGTCTACAGTAACTCCTCCATCACTAGGTGGTGATGCTCTCCACTATTGTCTTGTACATCCTAATTTTAGTGTCGGTCTTTATTTGCGTACTTCGCAATAGACTATTTAGTTGTTGGGTCGTAATTAACGCCCGATAATTTAATACAATTGCAGATTAAAGAAATTATGCTCGATAAAAAAATCAAAATGTAGTATAAAATAATAAAAAGTGCCTTATACTTACTATAAAATCGCAAGATAAAATATACAATTTGCACGCTGAATTCTGTTCGGTATGTTAATGATAATGTCCACTAAAATATATCCAAATGCTCGATAGTTTACGTTCACTGTAAATACATACATGCTATTTCTTATTTCAGATAATCTCACCGACCTCGGATGAGTCGGGTAGCAAAAAACAAAAAAATTAAATATTCCTCAAACTCCGTTTTTAGGCATTTTGGGTTCCCTGGTCATTTTCTATTTTTTTGGGTGGGGGTGAAATTGGGGCGGGTGGGGGTTTGTAAAACTGAAAAATTTGTTGTATTCATAATAGCCTACCCATTGACCTGTGAAAGAAAGACCTAGCGGCATAATACATATGTATTTTTAAGTCCATATTACAGAAACCCAGTGACTTTGATTTTTTGATGGTACATACATTGCTTCTGTATTATGTAACAATGTAATTACTGAATTGATTTTAGTGAAATTTGGGCACAGAATTACTACAACGACGATGGAAAACGCATATGATTTTTTGAAATCGTGTCAGTGGCGACACAGCAATAATAAAAAATCAGAAAATATGAAAACTGCTCAAACTTCGTTTTCAGACGTTTAGGGGTTCTCGATCATTTTCTACTTTTTTTGGGTAGGGGTGAAATTGGGGTGGTTAGGGGATAGGGAGTTGTCAAACTGATTTTTTTTTTATTGATAATAGGTATTCCATTGACCTGTGAAGGAAGGACCTAGCGGCATAATACACATTAAGTTTTGTTGCCACTATTTTATTTTTGAAATAGATTGTACCAGAAATCCAGAGAACGTGTAATTATTTTTGAGTTGCAGGAATTCGTCTTGTATTACATATTATACTGAACAAATGTTTATTTTGTGTTTACTGTTTTTGTTATTTTTGATGAAAATGAAAGTATGTACTGCTGATAAGCTTTGAACTTGTTGAAGCGTAAGTATCGTCAGTTTTCCATTAAACGTTGACTCTACACTTATCGGGTATTTAATGTCTTTTAACGAATAATTGTAAATTTAACATGCATTTGAGTTTGGTACTGAGCGATCCCTAAATTGTTCAAGCCTCTTATTATTTTTTAACAAATAATTTTTAATTTAGGAACCATTTCAATTTGATACTGAGCATTCGTTACATTTGTTGCGCCTATATTATTTATATCGAATATTTAATAATTTAGGACGCATATGAATTTGGCATGTAGGAATTTTTTTATTTGTCAAGCATCTATTATTTTATCGAATATTTATTATTTTCCAACAACGACATACTCTTGTTTTATTGGTATTAATTGTTAGACCCTCATTTCTTTTATTCTTCATCAAGTGTTCTGACTATGTAATGAATGTCAACCTGATCCTCTGCTATCACAACTTGGTCATCTGTCGTGTGCGTCGCCATTACTCAAGTGCGGAATTCAAATATATCTTGAACAAGGTGGGCGCAATAGGACAGTAAGAGCAGCTATATATAGCTATTATCATGGTCGTTTTTCATGGGTTTCGATCAACGAATTGAAACTATAACTTTCCTTCACTACGTTTCGGTTTATTTTAATCTAAACCATCTTCATGTGTGTTAATTTCAGATGAGAGGGCTGAATCTCAACCCGTAGAGGCTGTTTCACAAACAAAACAATTTTAAATTAACACCTGAAGATGGTTTAGATTAAAATAAACCGAAACGTAGTGAAGGAAAGTTATAGTTTCAATCGTTGACCGAGACCCATGAAAAACAACCATAATCTATAGTCGCGGTCACTAGAAAAATAAGCATATAGCTATTTACGAAATTATTGTGTTATTGTATGCATCGCCAGTCCTGTCCCAAAACAATTCTTACGCACATATTGCCTTAAGCAGTGTTGAAGTTTGTCCAAAGTTAGAACTGGGTTTTTGCATCAAGTAACATGTGACCTTCGAATTCGCCTTATAGATTTTTACTATCAAAGTTCTATCTATTTCGCCAAATCCACTCGAAAGACCGGTAATCTGGCAACCTCGGCCACCGCTGGTACACTCATCCACCTTGAGTCAGGGTGCCCCGTAAACACGTGTCTTTGCCGTCATGCGAACTGCGCACCGTTCCCAAAACATTCACATTGCGCACCATGCCGGATGCTACGACGCTTCGGTCGCCTGTGCGACGTTGCCAAATGTGGCGGATTTCCTTTCATCTGACGACAAGCTTTGTTAACAGCTTCTGTGGCTAAGAATATTATGTCAGACCAGAATCGAAAAAGGAGTAAGAGAGGGATGCGTTTTCTGTCCTACACTTTTCAAACTCTGTTCAGAGAAAATTATTCATGATGCTATATCTGAAGAAATAGCGGGAATAAAGGTAACCTTGGTAATAGCCCAGAATAGCGCGTACCTATAAAGAATAACAAAATCGTGAATAGCAGTGAAGAAGTAGGTCTTACACTTAATATCAAAAAGACAAAATTCATGATAATCAGCAAAGCAAATGTCCAGGAAAGATTGCATGTTCGCAATGAGGTAGTCTAGAGAGTGAGAGGATACAGAGAGGGTACTATTTTGAACGCTACTGGAGGTAATAATATCTAGAATAAGTCAAACTAGAGCTGCACTCACAAATATGTGCAGAGTATTCTGCTCTAGAAATCTGAACATCGAACTTAAGGTCAGATAATCCAGATGTTACGTTTCTTCAATCCTTCTCTTTGGGATGAAGTCAGGGACAACGAACAAAGTTGATCTGAAAAGACTTGAGGCTTTCGAAATGTGGGAATATAGACGCATACTCAGAGATTCATAAATGTTGAGTAAGGCTTATGAATAAAAAACAGAGTTAGGTAGTAGAAACTGTAAAAATGGAGAAACGTTCTTACCTCACATTACGCGTGGATAAAGATACCACATTCTACAACTACTTATAATACAAGGGAAGATACAAGAAAAAAGAAGTGCGATCACTGTACATCAATAGAATTATTCCGAGCAGCCGCATCTGAAGCAAGAATCGCCATGATGATAGCCAACCTTCTTAGATGAGGCGGCACATAAAGAAGAAGAAGAAGCTGTGAAAATTTTTGTTTACTTAAAAATGAGAATATGGCAAAACAAGCAAAAAACCCCGAAAGAGGAGGGGAAGGCAGGGCGGCAACCATAGCTGTACAATGGATAACAAGAGGTGTCAGTTTAAAAAATTTCCCCTCAGACATGTCTTCTAGGGGGCAACTGTTCGAGTAGTTAACAATCGTAAATATGATATTTCAAACAATATTGGATCTTCTTCAACAGGTGCTTTGAACATGCCAACTCTGTGAAATATACATTATGGTTGATTTTAAAGCGATTTGAAAAGTCCTTTGGAGCAGATCCGATGGGTTGGGGCGCACCAAATGATATGGCACAAAAAAAGACATGTTGACCTTAAATGACTTCAAGTTAATCAACCCAACTGAATGACATTAAATAAAGAAGTAAACATCATTAAATAATCATAGTTTAGCTTGCATCAAACGTGAAAAGTAACTACTGTCATCGGCCACATCTAGATTATTACTTATGAACAGAGGTAGTAGTTTTAAATAGCGCAAATTAGTAATAGACAACAATGGCGTCAAGTCTTTTGACTCGGTACTTCCCACACATTTTCGACAGAAATGAGTGACATGAATTTTCGTTATGTATCTAGATATCATATAATGCCCAAAAAGCGTATTATCTCAAAATACCAATCCCCCAGCGCCTAAATGCCACTATTTTTCGATGTAACGCAGCCCAGCTTACCCATACTAAATCTTTATTCTATAGCATTGTATTTTTTTAATAACTAAAATCACAACATGACTGCGGTATACATCAATATTAGGTACTTCTCGAAAATAGGTCACTGGATTGGGCTAACGGTCGGGGAATACCCGTGTTCAGTTATTTTTGTTTACTATGGCTACTCAACATGTGGTATAGACGAGCTCTTGAATCATGAGTCATTTATGCAGCGTCGCACATTTAATTATATCAGTAGGGCTTTCTGAAATTTTGAAAGGGGGGCGCACAAAATTTTAAATAGAAAAACTACACGAAAATTCTACCAGAGCTTGTTGAGGCCTCAGCTGCAGCATACGCATAATAAGATTTTTCAGTTTCCACAAACAGTTTGTTATTTCAGGAAAGTTTTTTCTAGCTAGTATCACAAAAAGTCACTTCTTAAGAGTGTTTTGCATATCACTGATCACAAGACGTTATTTCTTAAGAGCTTTTACTTATCATCCTGCCTAACCAAAAAAAAAACGTCTAGCTTGGGAATCGGACTATTAGATGCCAGATTCAAACACGTCAGCGCTACCTACTGGACCGCTCATTCTGTCAAAACATTGTATTAGTATCTGTTTGCCTATTTTCATCTTTGTAAAGTTATTTATATAAATTCCTTAATTTTTGATTTTGTGCTCTAAGGAGAGTAGACCAAAGTTCATCTTAAGCAACGCGTTCACCCGATTATCCATTTTAAGTAATATATTAGTATATTAGAATCGCCGATGTAAACAACGCGTAGCAACTCGAAGAGAAGATGACATGAAGATGACTGAGGCGCGTCAACAGGAGCGGTCTTTTTGTTTTCATTGGCCATTTTCAAAGTCGATTGATGTGTGATTGACCAATAGGAGCGCTAATAACGTGCGATTGACAAATAGGAGCGCTTTCTGTCTGGGCATTGTCAAAGTTTACGGAATACATCGTAAACTTTGGCATTGTGTGCTACTTACAAATCAAGCAACCGATTTTAGCTAGAAATAGCTAGCACGGCGTACATATCTACTAAAAAGATTTTTTTCTCTTTTGCTCAGAGGGGGGGGGGCACGTCATTGCACCATAAGGAGGAACCAAAACATGCTTTTAAAACATTGTTTTTGTACTTCAACCCTTAAAACTCACCTTCACCCTTTTATCTTGTAGTTACCTTTGATTTCATAGGCACGCAAACTATTTTTTTTTTTCGTTAAATCATAAGCATAACATAAAAATAAAATAAGAACTTGCTTGACGCAAAAATCGGATCAAAATAAAACTAAATAGCTTTTTAAGGGTTTTGAATGATCTATAAAACTACATGTACATGCTTTCTAAAACAAATGTCTTTTTTCTGATTTTTTATAATGAAAATATTACGACTCAAACAAATCCTCATTTCATTTATCTTATGGTAATTACTTTACGAAAAAATTAGTTTGTGTATGAAGTTAAAGGCACTACGAAATTTTGAACAAAATAATTAGTCAAGGAAAAGTTGTGAGGTGCTATTTGGAAAAAAGTTGGCGGTGAGTTTTAGGGGTTGAAGTATTTTTTTTTCGAAATCAATGCATTATAGATCATTCAGTACTCTTGAAAGCCCCACTTAGTTTTCTTTTTTATCTGTTTTTCTTACGAAAATATTACGCCTCAAACTTTACGAAAAAATAGGTTTTTGTATAAAATCATAGGTACTACAAGATTTTAAATAAAATATGAACTCAATTTGTGTAGGAAAAACTATTTGGTGTTATTTGAAAAAAAAATGGGTGAGTTTTAAGGGTTGAAGTTCAAACAATTATTTTGAAAGCATAGTATGATAGACTCTATAGTACCACTCATTTTTCGTTTGAACTTTTTACGAGAATATCACGTGTCAACTAAATTCAGCGTCGTACCCTGGTCCGTATTCTAAATACTTCTTATTGCCAATCTACATATCTACATTCTTGATTCCAGACAATCCGGTACCCTCACCACACCACCGTCACGATGAGCCTGGACACCCTGCTGGAGGCAGCCAAATTCCTGGAGCTGCAAGAGCAAGAGCAGCAGCACCGAGCCACCGTCGAAGCCGCTTTGGCCACCATCAAGCCAGTGACCACCGTGATCGCCCCTAGCGTGTCTATGACGCACGCCACCCTCAAAACTGTCACCGCGAACACCTCCCCTCAGACCGTGGTGATCACCTCGAACACCGCTGTGCCCTCCTCGACCGTTATGCAGACCAGCCCTGTGCAGATGAGCGCCAGCCGATCCATATCTCCCCAGGTGCACAGCTCCAATGATGACAGCCTTACCAAGTACAGCCAGGAGAATCACTTCAGGGGCTCCTTGAATTGGGTATGGTTTTATTAATTATACTTTTACGAGAGTAGTGTTCTAATGTGCAGAGTTAAGCAAAAATGGCCGTTTTTTCAATACTTCAGTTGAACGTTGCATCACGAAAGTAAAAAAAACATTGAGTCAAGTTGATTGACTCAGTACTTCCCACACATCACGGTGATGCCAGTTTATTATTTTTTCTCTACCATGGAGCTATAGTCTGAGAATCTGAGTCTTTCTTTCAGAGGTCAATGGACAGCCAATTATGAATACAACAAATTTTCCTTTTTTACAATCGTCCATCCCTCAACCACCCTAATTTAACCCCCACCCAAAAAATAAGAAAACGACCAGGAACCCCTAAAACACTTAAAAACGAAGTTTGAGCTGTTTTTATATTTTTAGTTTTTCGATTAATGCTGCTCCGCCACTGACGCGATTTCTAAAAATCATACGGGTTTTCCATCCTCACCAAGGTAATAATACTGGGTAAATTTTAATTAAAATCAATTCAAAAGTTTCCATGTTACACAGTACAGAACGATCTAAAAAGATTACTCGTATGTATGCATCAGTGCCGCCACTGGCACGATTTCTAAGACCCATATGCATTTTCCACCCTCGTTATGGTAGTAATACTGTGTCAAAGTCCCTTGTTTTCTATAATATGTTCGGGTGGGCCTAAAAAAGTGTAGCATGCCGCAAAGTCTTTCTTTCAGAGGTCAATGGATAGCCTGTTATGAATACAACATTTTTTTTCAGTTTTATAACCCCCAACCGTCCCTATTCCACCCCTACCAAAAAAAGTAGAAAATGATCAGATATATTTTCATTTTTTGCTAATTGCTCCGCCGCCTATGCACCGATTTCCAAAATTATACGAACATTTTACCTACTACGACACCACAGCACATCGCTCCCCAAATTTCATGAGAATCCATGCAGAGGTTACTGAGATTACAAGGCTAGAAAAACGCTAACAGACAGACCGACGGAAATTAGTGACGAGGATTTTCATTCTGTAGATGTCTCAAGAGATGCTGCCATGTATTTATAAATAATTATTTCATTGTTCCCCGTGTGGGGGCGGGTTAGAATATCTCCCATCGTATAACCTGCGTGTCGTAAAAGGTGACTAAAAGGAACCGAACTACTGTCGGTATAAGCAGTAACCTCTTCTCAACCAACAGCTTTGGGTGGACGAGTTGGCAAGAGTCAGGACACCTTCTTGTCCTTGGGGTGAGAAATTGTCCCTAAAGGCGGACGAACCAGTAGATACATCTGGTCAAGGGCATGAGGATGCAGAAAGTAAATGGGAAACTACTGCATTAAAGATCTTAAAGATATCCCAAGAGAAACTCGTAAAATGAGTACATTTTACGAGTTCACAACAGGCCTTTTAAGACATTGTGACTATGATGATGATTTCATTGTTAAACTATAGCACCAGTCTCGTTATTTTGTTATACCCTCGTTCATTAGGACATGAGTAGATCCAGTAGTTTGAATTATTATTGAGGTATTCCATTGTATATAAAGTTTTTTGTCTGTTTATGAAGAACATTTTTCACTCGATTCATTTATAAAAAATAAGAACTTCATTCGTACTATATCAATAATTAATAACAAGTGCAATACGTAGGACTCCGTTGAGCGCGCTAGAAACACTGTTGAATCTGCCTCCACTTGTTCAAAGGGAGGCAAGGGAGTCTGCGTTGCGACTGTGGGGCCAGTGCAATTGGTCCTTTTTGAATCCTGGCAGGGGACACTGCCCTCCTCTTGTCGTAACTGCAACCCTATCCTACATAATATGAGGAGACCATACGTACGTTTATTTGTAAGGGTGGGTACAAATCTACGCGCCGTTTGTGCACCGCGCGTTCGTTGCGCGAGGTGTTTGTTGAAACTTTCCTGTTCGACGAACCTCTTGTGAATCTCGTACAAAACTAGCGAACAGACTGCGCACGCGCGGCGCGCATAATTGTACGCCCCTTAACGCGCAACGAACACGCGGCGCGCATATTTCTACCTACCTTAACAGTTACACAAATTGTGAAACTTTGTAGGCATTTTTTCGAACTGTTCACTTTGTAAACAAATGTTATATAGATTGGCTGTACTTTTAGCTCTCACTGTCACTGAAGAGAGCTCATGCAGAGCCTCTGTCTGTCCGTCCGTCTGTCCGTATACAAAAGATCGCCAAAACTACAGGTTCTAGAGAAAAACTAAATACAGATTCGGAATCAACTAGTCTGAGAAAAACCCGGTTTTGTCAATATCGCTTCCGGTTTAAAAAAAACCTTAAATTTTTATACCAACAAATTTCACAGTGAGAGCGCCGTTTGAATTTAGTCAAAGTCTTACCTACATGTTTTATACAAGGTATCTGGTACTAACGTTTTCGAATTCTTGCGATTTGTAGGTTTTCAAGATTATGTTCGAGATATCATGAAAACAAAATTAATTTCGATAACTCGAACATAGTATCACCTACATAAAACAAATGAATAAAACTAGATGCCAAATAAATGAATTGTTTAAGTGAATAATAAATTCCTTACAGGAAGTGGAACAGGACGGACAGGTAACCAGCACCACCATAGCTCAGGCGCAGACTCCTAGACAGCGGTATCTGAATAACAGCTTCGACATCATGAACCCATTGGTGATAGACGAGCTAAACGGTGACGCGAAAAGGCGACAGCCTCCGATGGTCTTTAGGGCGGGCACAAGGGAGGTGCACAATAAACTGGAGAAACATAGGAGAGCACATCTGAAGGAGTGCTTCGATATACTCAAGAAGCAGATTCCATCACAGGAGGACAAGAAGACTTCGAACCTTAGCATATTGCATTCGGCGTTCAGGTTAGTATTTGATTTGATTATTAACTGCTCATTATTTAAAAACTATTACCTGCATGTGAGTTACATCAAAACTCAAAACAAATTTAAAGTCGATTACAAGAGGTAATATTCATTTGTAGTTCATTTCAGCTGTTCCAACTCTGCTCTAAAGGAGTGTTTAAAACTGTCTAAGCATGTTTTGCAAATCGTGAAGTTTCCAAAAGTTGCTTTTTCATACATTCAACATTTTCCATATCTAGAGCTTTTCTAACCTTTCTACCTTGCCACCAGTAACATTTTGACTCATTGCAGCAATCTGGAACCCCATACCAGTTTGCACAGTATATCTGCTAGAGTACTATTTGCACAATATATCTGCAAGTGAACTGTTGGTATTTGGGCTGTTCGGCCGGCGTCGACACGCTGCGCCGCCTTGGCGTCGGCGCGCTTCGCACGTTTGCCAACACGAGTGGTCGCATCCTCAGAAACTGTTGCCTGTTCGGCGTGTTCCGAGAAACTGAGATCGCGACACTGGGTTGAGCACTTACATAACCCAGATTAGAAGTGGGGGCCGCTGCGCTGTACACTGCCTATCTCCTGGGCATCTTAGAATCTGCGCGTCTCTTAGGGCGGGTATCCATATTTGGTTCAGCTTGTATGCTTACTTCTTAATTGCTGAAGTTGTTTTTTTATGTTTATAAATCTCGAAGGACTCTCCGTACAATCTGGCGTAATAAGAGGAGGTCGTAGCAGAAACCTGTGTCTCCTCAAACTTTATCTTGTGGCCACCGGTTTCCTGAAGTAGTGCATGCTTAGCTACTGCAGATTTTTCTGTCTGAACTAATCGGCAATTTGATTTGTGTTCCCAAATTCTAGTTTGCATCGATTTTTTTGTTGTTGCGATACACTTCCACACGTACATGTTATCCGATAAATCCCTATTGCAGACCACGGATCCCTTTTGTCCTTTGCCGACCTTAAATGCTGTTTGTATTTTCCCAGTTGGATTGTATATCGTCTTGATATTTGCCTTCTGCACTAAATTATTTATTTGTGACCCGGAAAACATAAGGTAGGAAAGCTTTTGCTAATGGTGATAGTTGTGGTCGCTTTTCTACTCTACCAGCTTGCATAGATCTTATTATTTGATTTTCTAAGTAGTCATTTGCCTTCAAAGCATCTTTTAGATGTTCGAGCTCGGCACCGAATTCATTCTTTCTCACCGGCGTGTTGTTGGTGACCTCTCACTCTTCTACCGATATTCAAACGGAATCTGCTCCTCTGAGCTATCCTCTATCGTTCCGCCGCTCACCGCTCCTATCAGATGCACCCGCGCGACCGCGGCATCTCATCCTAAGGCGGTGGTTCTTCATACATCAAGGACCGAGCGATACAACCGCACATTTATTCCCAGGCTTTCGAAGGCTTGAAATGGACTGCCAGAAAGATGTATTTATTGGGCCTGCGGGTATTGGCCTATTCAAATCCCGCGTTAACAAACTTCCCCTAATATAACACTTTCACAGCAGCCGCGGTACTCTGGTATTTAGGCTCTGCCTACGCGGTATACACAGTTATAAAAAAAAATACTGGCCGCTGTTCAAAGCTACCAGAAAAATGACGGAAAAGGAACCGACCGCCAGCGGGATTTGAACCCACGATCTCCGGATTTCTAGTGTGACAGTCTGCCAGATGAACCATGGTGGTCATGCCAACCCCCACTCAGAAGTTTCTATACTGGCTCGGCAACGGCAAAAATATGTTTTTCAGCGCGACAGTTGCTCAAATAAAGTCAGCTACACAAAGCATAAAAACAATCCATGTAAAAGCAAACGATAATTTATTTACTAGAACCGCTGCTTCATGATAATTACGATCCTTTGATGGCATATAATTTGAACAGTAAGAGGTAAATATTCCATAACTATCATATTGATGCAAACATGGGTTGCCAGTCCGTTCTAACCAGCGTCTCTGTATACGCTGATTAGATGAAATGTATTGTCTGAAATAAAAAATGTATCCTTAGACCAGCGGACCTCATCTTCGCTTTGCCCAAGAAAGGGAATGCTCCATGCAGTACCTTTATGCCAGCGTATGTCACTGTGAACGGTAACACAAAGTTATAATGTAGTAGTGTTTGGTAATGCATTCAAATGATATATATTTCACGTAGAAATGATTAATCTTGTACTAATTTTGACAATTCACAATACAAAAATGAGGTGAGCAGTATAAATCAGGCAATTACTTCGCGCATCCACATTCTTGCAATTTGGCGCAGCACAACGGCGTAAATATTTGGGACCCATTCCCAAATATATGTATAAACAACGATAGACAGATAAAAACCCCAAAAATAACGCAATATTGCAAAAAGACGCTAATCCACAAAAGCGAGAAACGACAATGTCAGTTACGACAATGGCTGAAAATCTCTCCCTCTCTCTTGGGGGATACACCACGGTATTCCAAGCAGAGATATACGCAATTTTAGCTTGTGTCTTTCGTATTTATGAAATTCAGGGGCCAAGCAGGCGGATCACCATCTGCTCTGACAGCCGGGCAGCATTAAAAGCATTAAGTGCAGGTGTAGGTTTACATCAAGGCTCGTTCTGCAATGTAGAAAGGTCTTGGATGGCATTTCGGTAAGACATCAGGTGTCACTTCTGTGGGTGCCGAGTCATGCTGGAGTTAGTGGTAATGGAATGGCGGACACGCTCGCAAGGCGAGTGTCGAGGAATAACTCCCTGGGTCATGAGCCGGCTTTGGGGCTGGTAGTAGGTACCATTAGAAGGAAAATAGAGGTGTGGTTGCAAAATCAGCATCTTATCAGATGGAGAGGAATCTCTGGACATCTCCATCAAGCTAAAGAACTTATTTCAAGACCTCTGGCCAAGGTGGGGCGGTTTTGTCTCTCACTGGACAGAAGCCGACTAAGGCCGACTAAGGTTGCTTGTCGGCCTGCTACCCGGCCATAACACCTTCAAACTACACGCTGTGGCGAGGATGAAGAATCCTCGGCACACATTCTATGTCGTTGTGAAGCCCTTGGGTATCACAGGCAGACTATACTCGCTTCAAGGGTTCTTGAACCTGAGGATATAAGATGGGCAGGACCCAAAGCCATCCTCACCTTTGCGACGAGGGCTGAACTTGGGAACTAGAGTAAGGAGAGGTGCAAAAGGGCCCGTTGGTAGGCCTATGCAATGGTGGTTCCAGCCACCAGAACGCCTCTCTCCCTCTTTCATTCATTCATGGCTGACAATAGTAACAATGCGGAGACCAGAATGGCGACAGACACGCAACGTCGTTAGGTGCGCTAGGTGGCTAGTACGAACACAAGGTCCTCATTTGACTTCCAGATCCCTGATCCGACGCATCTCGTCGACGCTTTAGAGACTGGGTAGGCATGACCGCCATGGCTCAGCTGGCAGAGCGTTCCCGAATGTTTCTGGTAGCACCTTGATTTTAAAGCCCGACGTGCAGCTAATAGCATGAAAAATACACCGTCTTGTTTTTTATACATCCTAGCATAACTGGTGAAGCTTTTTATTTGAAGGAAGTATAAAATATTTCTTGCTATTTGTTACAGGTACATCCAAACACTGAAACGGAAAGAACGCGAACTTGAGCACGAGATGGAGCGACTGGCGCGCGAGAAGATCAGCCACCAGCAGCGACTGGCCATTCTGAAGAAAGAGATCTGTTCGCACTACGACAACGTGGACTTCTCCAAGCTGTTGCCGGAGGTGGTGACAAGCGCCCCGACGACGGTGTCCGACGTGACGACGACCGTGGTGCCGCCGGCGCCGCCCCCAGCTGGGGTGGACTTGAAGCACCAGGACGTGGAGGCGGTGGTGGCCGTGCAGCAGAACGGAGGCGGGCACGAACCGGTGGCGTTGCCCGTTTTGGCCGCGAAGCCTTCCAGCATTCCTGTCGTCACTCAGGCCGTCAATTCTATCAAAGAGGTAGGTACCGAAGCCGTGTTGTGGGGCTAAATCGTAATAACTTTGCCATTAATGCAAAGTAAAGGGTGAGCCAAATTTAGGGTGTCATTCTATTTTTCGAATAAAACGCAAACTATTTCGAATCTTTTGCGATCCTTTATTGTATTGTAAACATTGGCCTTTACCATTTATACGTGAAAGATAATATCGGACAAATGGCGTCCGCGACTCTTCTTGCAGTACATAATTCTGCGACTGAAACTCCTTATAACATTTTGGCATATCTACATGAGGTTGTATTTCACCAATTACACGCAGGATTTCGTCTTTCAACCTCGGAACCGTTTTGGGATTGTTGGAATAGACTTTTCCTTTCACGTAACTCCAAAGGAGGAAGTCCAATGGGGTTAGATTGCGAGATCTATGTCAGAGGATGGTCAGAGGCGTCAAATGCGAGTCAAAATTTGGAGGACAGAATTTCACGATAAGAGGAAGATTAGGAAATATCCCACAATTAAGATGAGCTGTAGGAGCTTTATTTGGAGGCCACATGGAATTGGGAGTGAAGCAGATACCACCATTGCTAGCAAGATATTTTAGACTGATCTCGGCAATATTAGGTTAGCTAAATTGTAGTGTACATTTCTATAGCCCATACCTCATACAATGTCTAGCTTTCCAGGTGGCAATATTTGTATTTCACTATTTATACAAATAAATGAATAAATGAAATGAATCTTGGCAGCCAATCGATATCACCTTTCAACGAAATCAAGCGATTGGAAAATTTTGATTTCAAAAAATCGATGGTTTCGCCTGTAGTGTGACTATTCGCTCCATCTTGTTGAAACCACATGTTGTCAGTGTCCATGCCATCCAATATCGGCCACAAAAAGTTTTCCAACATCACTCGGTAATTGACGCCACTCACGGTTGCCGCTTTTCCATCTGGTTTTTCGAAAAGATACGGCCCAGTCCTTGCGCTGAGAATCCACACCAAACAATGACCCGTTGTGGGTACATGGATACCTCTGCATACGTCCTTGGATTTTCATCACCCCACTTGCGGCAGTTTTGTCTGTTGACGTAGCCATTCAAATGAAAATGAGACTCGTCACTAAAAATGATTTTTTCGTAAAACGATTGTCACTTGACAGCTGCTCTGAGATCCAGTTAGCAAACGTTCAACGTCTTCCGTGATCATTTGGCAATAGTTCCTGCATCAACTGAATTTTGTACGCATGGAGACCCAAATCATCTTTCAAAATTCGCCGCAGAGAGCCATAAGAAATGTTGACTTGCTGTAAACGTCGGCGAATGATGGTGGATGGACTGTGGCCGACAGTCTCACGAATTGCTTCAATGTTTTCGTTTGAACGCACTGAACGCCGATGCGGAACATGTCGCAGGTCACACAACGAACCAGTTGACTCGAACTTCTACACCATTTTTCGTATAGCCTTCTCAGATGGTCGATCAAATCGACCGTATTCACTTCTGAGTTTGCGAAATGTGGTTCTCACAGAACGCGAATTTTCGTAGTAAGTTTGAATAACTTTAACACGCTGTTGCACGCAAAACGACGACATGATTACAAATGGTATTGACTGGAGATGTCAGATGTGACATCTGAAATGTCATACGATTTGACGTTTAGACAAAATACACGTTTAGTTGGCTCACCCATTAGTTTTTTATTATACAGGGTGGGCCAATAGTGAGTGGACGGAAGATTGTGGGCTTACTAAAAAATATTTCAGAAATCTGTCACTTGATCATGGAAGGGACCCTTGAGGGCTATAACGTAAAAATATTTTCATTTATATTTTGACGTTTATACAGGGCGATTCATATCAAACTTACATTTTTTTGAATCGAACCCCCTATGTATTATTGCATATTTAGATTTCATGGTGAATTCTAGTGTGGCTTCATGTATCATACATGGAACTTTAAACGAACCGTTTAGGTGCAAATCACCATTTTTGGTATAAGTAGGTAACAGAAAAAAAATTGAATATCGCAGCGATTATAAAACCTAGAAGGCGGTGACTTTGCGGTACGACTAAGCATGAAATGCGTCACCTTAGGTCAGACGGCTAAATTTGAATTCTTTTTGTACTTGGAGAAATCACTAGATTAAGGAAACTTCAATCACGGATAACTTGATTTTTTCAAATATAAATGCCTATTTTTGTTTATAGGATCAAATGTAAAATTTGATTACCTTTCTAACGATATAGCATTCTCACTATCAATCTTTTTTAGTTTTTATTTATTATTATTTTTTCCCAATCATTACCTTACAAGAAATTAAGAAAACATGTAGTAGATGAATAGTACGGGACTCAAAAGATAGTATCAAATGAAAAAAGTCCAAAGACAAAACTACCTAAACCAGTATGTTAGTATTGTATACAATTTCCTTATCCCTGTTATAGTTTTTTCTTCGTATTTTTCGTTCAACCATTATGAATCGCTTAGGTATGAATTAGAGATGATCGTGATTTTGTTATTTGGAAACTGATGTCTTGCAAATGCATAAATCGCGAAACCATGTGCTATGTTTATTTGAAAAATAATCTTGATTAATTCAGTAGCATTTTTAAATCAAATTTTGAGTATTATCGCTTAGCTAATGTGCTAAACACTTATAAGTGAGCACAAATAACCGAAAAGTAAATTGCGTTAATTGAACAAAATACTCTCATTAATTATCAAGTGTTGAATTTCAAAATATTAGTGGAGGTTATCATAATATATTGTCACGACGGCCTCTTTTTCTTCACCCAGGGAATCAAACTCGACGTAACTTTCACCGTTTTACTTCACAACTCGATACAAAATCTCTTAACCTTATCTCAACTAGGTCTCAACTCAACTGACTCCTGCCACGCTACTCGTGGTGCCTTATATACTTCATCGAACCATCTAGAAGATTCCAGACACCCAGATGACATTCGAGAATGCCGATCTGTCAGTCTAGAAAATTCCAGATGATTCGATGACGTTTACACATCAAAAAAAATCTAACCTAATCGTTGTGAAAGAAACATTAACAAATCCAAATAAGCAATGTAATATACAGGATGTTACACTCTTCCCCCCTTAGCGTTCGGCGTCCTCGACGAACAGTTCGCTTCGATCCTTGTATGGCCACAGGCGATCGCTATGGACGACCTTCGGTTTTCCACTACCCATATACGTTCCTGTAGACTACGTCGTTGAGGCGCTTCATCACCACGTAGGGTCCCTCCCAATGGCGTTGTAGCTTCGGACATCTACCCCTTCTCCGTCGTGGATTGTAGAACCATACCAGATCACCTTCGACGAACTTTGGGCTATTTGCTTTCAGATCGTATCTGGCTTTCATTCTGTCGCTGGCAGACTGGATGTTTCCTCTAGCAGACTCATGGATATCCCAGAGCGTTTCCTGAAGCTCGCTCACCCATTCGCATGGAAGACGGCGTTCCGTTTCTGGGGGTGGACCAAGAGCTAAGTCCAGAGGCAGCCGCAGTTCTCGACCAAAAATTATCTTCGCTGGGCTCAACCGAGTTGACTCGTTCACCGCTGATCTGTAAGCCAACATTCCCAGAGGAATCTTCGTATCCCAATCAGACTGATGTTCGTTAACGAATTTTGATAGGTAATCCAGGATTGTCTTGTTGAAGCGTTCCACCATACCGTCGGACTGCGGATGAAGAGCAGTTGTTCTAGTCTTCCGAATTCCGAGTTTTCTCATCAGCTGTATGAAGACTTCCGATTCAAAGCTTCGTCCCTGGTCTGAATGTAGTTCCTTAGGAACTCCGAATCTGGACACCACGTGTTCTAAAAGAGCCTGTGCCACTGTGCCTGTTTCTTGATTGGGCACAGGAATTGCTTCTGGCCATTTAGAGAAATAATCCATTACAACAAGCAGATACTTGTTCCCAAGGCTGGTTTTCGGCAAAGGACCCAAAATGTCTATGGCGATTCTCTCAAACGGCGATCCAACGTTGTACTGCTGCATGCGTGATCGTTGACGAATACTTGGACCTTTTCTTGAGTTGCAGACATCGCACGTGGAACAGTAATTTTCAACATCTTCGCGACAGCCAACCCAGTAAAATCTCTCCTTGATTCTTTCCAGGGTCTTCCTGATGCCAAAGTGACCCCCACTGCTACTATCATGTAGTTGTTCCATAATTGCTTTCCGTAATTTCCTTGGTACTACAAGTTTTTCTTTAGCACGTCTGCCATCAGTATCCTCCCAGATTCGATACAGGAGGTTACCCTTTACCTTTAGTGAGTCCCATTGTGCTAGGTAGGCTTTAGTGATGGGACTCATAGCACTTATTTCCTGTTGATTAGGCTTGTTTCCATTTAATAGCGAATGAATAACTAACCCTAGCTCAGCGTCTTGTGACTGAGCTTGCTTGAAGGTTTCTAGTGAAATCTTGGTTCCTTCCAATTCAAATTCTTCTATTCTTAATGTGTTTATGTCGAATTCTCGTTGTTTCTCTTCTTTCGAGCAGTGCTTACAGTCTTCATCACAGGGCCTGCGTGACATAGAATCGGCATTTCCGTGTTGCTTTCCTGGACGATGACGAATTTCAAAGTCATAGCTTTGGAGGTATTCAATCCATCGAGCAAGCTGGCCTTCTGGATTCTTGAACTTCATTAACCACTGCAAAGCTGAATGATCGGTTCTCACGACAAATCTTCTTCCGTACAATAAGTGGTGGAAATTTCCGATCCCTTTCACCACACTGTACAACTCTTTTCGTGTCACACACCAGTTTTTCTGCGCTTTGTGCAAAGTTTTACTGTAGTATCCAATTACCTTTTCGATGCCATCTTGAGATTGAGATAAGACAGCTCCAACAGCATATTGGCTAGCATCTGTGTCCAAGTAGAAAGTTCCTTCCCTTGTAGGATGAGCTAGTATCGGTGAGGAGGTCAAAGCCGTTTTCAGTGCGTCGAAGGCTTCTTGGCAGATGGAGTCCCAATAAAACTTATTACCATTTTCAGTTAAGGCAAATAATGGTTTGGCGATGGTAGAGAAATCTTTCACAAATCTGCGATAATAACTGCACAGTCCCAAAAAGCTTCGTACCTCATGAGTGTTGGACGGTACTTTCCATTCCTTCACAGCCTGCACCTTCTCTGGATCCGTCCGGATTCCGTCTTTGGTTAACAGATGTCCGAGGTATTTTACTTCCCTTTTGAAAAGATGGCATTTCTTAGGGTTTAGCTTCAAGTTCGCTTCCTTAAGCCGCTGGAAAACTTGTCTTAGTCGGAGCAGCTCTTCTTCAAAATCCTTTCCAAACACAATAACGTCATCGAGATATATCAGTGCTGTCTTCCAAGATAAACCTTGTAGTACAACATCCATTAATCTTTCGAAGGTACTGGGTGCATTGCATAGACCGAAAGGCATTACTGTAAACTGCCATAGCCCAGCGCACGATGTAAATGCCGTTTTCTCTTTATCTTTTTCATCCATTTCAACCTGCCAGTACCCACTTTGCAGGTCCAAGGTGGAGAACCATGAAGAATTTCCAACTGCATCCAAAGTGTCGTCAATTCTTGGTAAAGGGTATGAATCCTTTTTGGTCAAATCGTTAAGCCGCCTGTAATCCACACAAAACCTCGTTGATCCGTCCTTCTTCCTAACAAGGACTATCGGAGAGGCCCAAGGGCTAGATGATGGCTCGATTACTCCTCGTTTCTGCATATCTTTTACCATATTCTGTACTTCATCAATCCTAGATAATGGAGTTCTTCTTGGGGGCTGCTTGACTGGCTGGGCATCTCCTACATTAATTTTATGACGTACCAGATGGGTTCGCCCTAGGTCATCATTATTTTTAGCGAAAATCGAATGAAATTCTCTTAGTAGCTTCAGGACCTTCCGCTGCTGTTCGGGTCGCAAATGCTCACAGCTTCTATCATACAAATCTTGAAGACTACCTGAGATTTGGGTGAAGTCACTATCATCTTCTTCTTCCGCGCCATCTAGCCTTCGTATCCATGCTACTGGTTCTAGTCTACCCAGTGGCGTACCTTTCTTGATTTGTATTGAATTCCTGGATACATTCACGGCCCTTATTAACATATTTGAAGAATCCGTTATTGTTCTGGCTAATAAAATAGGTTTATTCCAACCTAGCGTAGGATCTGGTTCAAAGACGCATGGGGTAAGGTTATGTTCAAGTGCCTTATGTGCATATATGGGTATAACAATCTCTTTCTGTGGTGGAATTGTAAAATTCCTTGGTGCCATAACGTTCATTTCCTCTAGATGAACAGCTTGGCAGCTAAATGAAATCTCTTCTGAATCCCCAATGCTTAAGGTATTACCAGTGAAGTTTATTACGCAGCCAGAACTCTGCAGAAACTCAGCACCAAGGATGCAATCATTTGTGACTGAAGCTACTAAAATGGGATGCTTCTTACCGAAACTGCCAATGCGAATCTCTAATTCTTCAACACCCAGTACTGGTATACGGTCTCCATTAGCGGTCTTCAGCAACATTCTATCCGTTTGCGTGGTTCTGCTTGGCAACTTCCTTCGAATTTCTTGGTATATGTTAGGGCTTATTATAGTCACATTTGCTCCGGTATCGACTAACATCTTGCATGGTATATTTTCTATGTAACCTTCAACTACTGGACTCTTCTCAATTTTAGTAACTTCAATTTCTATGACCATGGGGCTTTCGTCATGATGGCCAGCCAGTTTTTGCCCCCTAAAACTGGCCGGCTCTAGTTTTCCGACATTATCAGTATTAGTACTAGCCTCCCTTGACTTCTCTGCCACCTGCATGCGACAGCCTACTCGAAGGTGCCCCTTCTGCCCACATCTCCAGCACGTAAACTTCTCAGGTCCTTCTAGATTGGTGCGAGCTGGGTTTCTTTGAAAGGTACCACCTCTTCTTCTTGGAACAAACGCTGTCGCCCTGACTTCTGCTTCATCATATTGTTCTACAGAGCGCACCCTCCGTGTCATTCGCGTGGCTTTCGTGGCAGCTTCAATTTCAAGAGCCTTGACCAAAGCATCTTGTAAGGTTCTGGGACTGGATAGCCTTACGATTCGCTGAACGTCCAGGTCCGCAATGCCTTCGACAAACTGACGAGCAGCAACGTATTCCTGTGTCTCGATGGGACTGCTGACGAATGCTCGTTTAGCTAAGCTTTGGACTTCGTATGCAAATGTGGTTAAATCTTCCTTGGGTTGTTGTGTCCGGTTATGCAACTGGCCATGCAACAGCTCTGTTAAGTGTGCATCTCCAAAACGTAACTTTAGTGCAGATGTTATCTTGTCATAGTCACGTAAATCTGACGAGCAGAGATTTTCCAAAATAGCTGCTGCAGAATCTCTGAGCATTGATGTCAGCACACAAGCCTTTTCCTCATTCGACCAGTTATTCATACGTGCGATGTTTTCAAATTGCATATAATAAATGTCCCAGGATGTTTTGCCATTGTACGGATAGGGCTTTGCTACTACGCTACTGTGTCTATCAGGAAAAGCGGATGGTACAGCTGTTAAACAACGCTCACCTGCACCAAGTTCTAGCAGCTCCTCTCTCACGATTTCCTTGACTTGATCTTTCACTTGCTGCAGCTGTTCCTCAAAGTTTTTTTGTGATGTCGCTAACTGTTCCTCGATGTGCTTTTGTGATGTCTCTATAGCACTAATACGCTGATCTTGATTTTCTAATGCCTGACTTACGGCCTGTCTTTGCTCCTCCAATCTGGTCATTACCAGCTCCTGTCCACTTTTCAAGTCACTCTTCAAACCTGCGACTGCCTCATCTTGATGTCGCTTCAACTTTTGCTCAAGGTCCTCTTGGTGGTGCTTTAGCTTCTCTTCTAGGTCTTGCATATTTGTTCTCGATTGAGCTGCACTTTGATCTAATTTGTTTCCCATTTCTTGTAGCATAGCCATCAATGCATTCATTTCGGACGCCATAGCTCTGGTTACTGGCATTAATGGACACTGTACTCACTTCTTCTTTCCTTTTCCTGGCTTGATTCGATGGATGATCCCACTTCTGACACCAATTGTCACGACGGCCTCTTTTTCTTCACCCAGGGAATCAAACTCGACGTAACTTTCACCGTTTTACTTCACAACTCGATACAAAATCTCTTAACCTTATCTCAACTAGGTCTCAACTCAACTGACTCCTGCCACGCTACTCGTGGTGCCTTATATACTTCATCGAACCATCTAGAAGATTCCAGACACCCAGATGACATTCGAGAATGCCGATCTGTCAGTCTAGAAAATTCCAGATGATTCGATGACGTTTACACATCAAAAAAAAATCTAACCTAATCGTTGTGAAAGAAACATTAACAAATCCAAATAAGCAATGTAATATACAGGATGTTACAATATGTATTATTGAAGCAAACTGCCGTTACAGATTAAGTGTGTCCACCACAAAATGTGTAGTATTTATTATCTTGATTTTTGTCGTCAGGGTAGGGTGAAGACCTCTGGTCCTAAACTTTCCAAAAGATATATGTTCATGACAAAAGCTTATGAAAATACAAAAAGGGACAATTCGCATAAACACATTTTATCATGCTTAAATCTAACCTAAATCAAGCATGAGGGTTGAGATGAAAGTACAAATAAAAAAAATAATTACTGGAGAATACAAAAATGTATAAAATTCGATGAGAGGGTACAGAGATCTCTAGAATCATCCTATCTGTGGACTTTCGTTTGATACTACTATTTGGGACACCCGGTATACGCTAGGCTCTGACGCTAACATATAAGTTATAACAGTATGTACAAGTGATTCTCTATACCTTGGACCAAACTACAAACAACAATAATGAATCAATTAAAAGGCGACTGCACTACAACCATTTATTTTTATTTCTTGTAACTGATTAAAATATTTTTATTTCAGGTAACCCAACCGGTCCAAGCAACCACACTCTCGGTCCTTCCCATGACTTATCCGGTGAACCAAGGCCTCGTTCTTCAAAAGGTTGCTATCGTACCAAAGGCGTTAGATGGCCTTGCACCTCTAGTGTCAACTCACTTCATCACGGCCCCTCAACAGATCAACGGAAAGGTATGTTGCGGGACCTATACCCATATTGCTCATTTTAAATTTTCACAACTTATAAATACACCATTTAAAAACGCGAGGCGTTTGACAGCTACCTAAGTTACGCCATTGGAATATGTTACACCTCTGTTACACAGGGATGTAGCTAGTTATTGAACCAACTGTGGTCGTAGTAGGTTCCAAGGATCAGTGTATCTGTATCCATTGTATTTTTTAATATATAGCTATCATTATAATTTTTTACATTTAGTCTCAACATCTAGTGAGCGCCTCCGCACATATACTGTCAAATCAGTCTTGATTTTATAATTATATTTAGTAATACGAGGGCATTGCTTCTGGGATCCAGACGGTTCCAGCCCATCTATTTTGTTAACAAAGTGAAAACTTTCAAAAAATGCCTAGAAGGGTTCGCAATTTGTATAACAGTTACGAATTAATAAGTGAATAAATAAAATAAAAACTTGTTAGTTTTTTCAACAAGCCATGCTGTATGATCCTCATTATGTGCAACTTTTCACTCGGTAAACAAATGTTTTATCGTTGGGAGATACTCATAATAGTTAAATAAGAAAACTATCACTAACGACGTAATAATTCAGTGCGCAGTTTCGCAAAATATTTAGAACAATCCAAAAAATTCTAAAAAATCAGATGCAAAAAATCGCAGTAGCGAATGCATATTCCTTGTCAAATTTGTTGTCCAACGTTTGGGATCAAGTTTTAAATCGTGACATACTTTATTACAGTAAGCAGTTTCAATTCTAATCCTGCGCACTAAGAATACTTTTCTTTTAACTCGTTCTTCGATAGAATGTCATAAATGTAATTCTTGAAAGTAATGTAGCAGCCCATGTATTGGTTTCAATGGGGATATTAGGAATCTGCTTTATGACCTCACTGGCATCTGTAAGTGACCTCATGTTAGTTTTTTTACGTTTTGCGTATCACCTTGCTCAAAAAACAACGAGAGAAGAATGACACGTATAAATATTGTTTCAGGTTGTACCTCTGACACAGTACCTGAGGCCCGTCGTGGTGGTGAGTACCGCCTCGCCTCGTCCGAGCTAGTGGGTGCGGCCGGGCAGCCTGTATCCCACTTCTGATGCCACCGATGCTGCGTCGGCGCCGATGAGAAGCTTTAACGTTTCGATTATGCTCTTTTAGGATCATGATGAAGGTTTTGAGAAATACTTGAGATATTTGGCCAGCAAGATGTATGTCTCTGTTTGTATAAAAAAATTATTTCTCGGGTAGGATTTATAAACCGTGTTCAAAAAGTACCAGACCAAATGAATAACTAGGAAAGTTGGGGTCGCACAAAAAAATAGTGAAGACAACAGTCGTAGAAAATCTTCCTGGCAATCCGATGGTGACCTTTATGATGACCTTGGCCTTGACATTCAAGAAACCCCTACTTATATTTACTTTACCTTGTGAAAAATTTGACCTTGGATGATTGAGTCAAGGTCAAAATCGGACCAGCAGGATATCTTGAGAAGTAGGGGTTGAACAAAAAGATAGTCAAGACAAAATTCGTAGGTACTTTTCCTGGCTATCCGATGGTGACCTTGATCTTGACATCAAGGTCAAATCTATTTTCTTAAATGGAAACCCCTACTTCTGACACCAGAAATAAAAAGCACGGAAAATTTTACGTCCTAGTATGGGCTTGGGCCGTTTGAAAAATTTGACCTTGGATGATTAAGTTAAGGTCAAAAGTTCTTATGATTTTTGTCTCGACCATTTTTTTGTGCACCTCTACTTTCCAAGATATTCGGCTGGTCATAATTTGACCTTGACTTAGGGCCGGTTTCACCGGTTTCTGATAAGTGTCAGATAGCCTATCAGTCAGATAACGCCATATAAATTGTATGGGCCTATGTGCCAGATAGGCCATCTGACATTTATCAGGGACTGGTGAAACCGGCCCTTAATAATCATTCAAGGTCAAATTTTTCAAAAGGTCCATTTCCTATCTGGACGTAGAATTTTCCGGACATTTCATTTCCGTCGTCAAATGGAGGGGTTTCTTTTGACCTTGAATGCCAAGGTCAAAGTCACCATAAAGGTCACCATCGGATAGCCAAGAAATATTCCTACGACTTGTGTCTCAACTATTTTCTTGTGCAACTCCTACTTCCCTAGTTATTTATTTGGTCCGATACTTTTTGAACACGGTGTATATGATGTAAAAAGATTTAGAAAAATCTTTTTAGACGCTAAAATGAGTTGGATTACAAAATAACCAGTATGAGTCTAAAATTGATCGTTAGGGGCTGTCTTTCATGGTAAAAATCTAATATTGCAATATTAATAAATAACCTGGAAAAGATTCGACTAGCGATATATTTCGTGTTGGAAATTTGGATTATTCCTGAGATATTCCAAATTATTCACTGCTCTAAGGTGAGAGGATTAAAGGCAGATACCACAGACCAGCAGAGACACATTGTCTCTAAGACACATTGCTAGGAGCAAACTTCATCAGTGGACTATGACCTAGTATGGGAATAATCTGATTATTCTCCTACAAACCAGGAGTAGGTCATAAGTGTTCAAGATTTTGTTACGGTATGTTCTACGATCCTGAATGAGATTTGGTTTTGCCTCATCTGCATCTGTGTGCCATATTATTCACTCAAGAGACATACAATTCGTAATCCTAAGATATGTTTTGCTGGTTCTAACTTTGGATCTAACAACAATAGAAAAGCAACACTCCTATGTTCTTTAAGATTTCAGAAAGTTAGTTCACAAAAAAAAAACAAATGCTGCCTCCTGGCGCAGCTCTCAGGTAATGTCCCTTGGCCCTTAATTTTTTGTCATACATTTTGCACTTTGATAAAGGCTACAGAGGTAGCCTAATGCTAGTAAACAGTTTTACATTCCAACTTATGTGGTTTTAATGATATGCATTCACCACTTTTTTTTTTCAATCATAACAACATGAGAGTAGTGATGATTTGGGATATAACAATCACATATTCCCAAATACGAAATATATCGCCAGTTAATAGTGGTCTATTTATTTTTGAAATTGGCTACAGATGGTTTTAGGGGGTTTTCAGACCTTAACGCATAGTTTTAGACATATTGGCCATTCTGACATTGCAAGCTATTCTATTATCGAAAAACACTAATACATAGGACCACCATCTCACGTTAGGACCTTTTTCGGGTAGCTAGTAATTATTGAGAAAGTTTTAGAAAAAAACACTTTACAGTTCACAAGTATCACCGAATAAGTGTCCCAAAACTAAGAGAAATATAAAATTTTCATAGTATTTTTATGCAGGTCGTCTTGACTACTTTACTATAGATTGAAAAAATAATCAGAGGCATACATCTGCTGGTGAATTACCTGAATTAATAAGGTGGATGTTGACATAAGACTAGTATATAGTATATACATTTTTAAGTATATAAAGCTAAACAATCAAAATATTACATATATTATATCCTAAATAGCTACTTTCAACATAGTTTCTTTCTCTGTCTAGCTCTATAAGCACATACTATAGATTAGTGTTCATCTGCAGTTCTTGTACTATTCATATGTCAATATTTCCACCGAATGTCGAATTTTCTGTGAAAGCCCTTCTCTTTTACTTCGTAATTTATTATTGTACGGTATCTTTTTTTGAGAGAGCAAAGTACTGAATTGGAAATTACCATTTCCATATTCGGTGCGCATTCGACTGAGAGTGAGCATTCAAAATCTGAAGAGACAAAAGTACAATTTAGAGATAGGAGATACATACATATATTTTTGGTAATGATAACCTTTGATTTCTTCTTGGATGATTTATTATTTTCGCGAGGTGTAATGTGAATCAGGAACAAACTGATTAGGAATACGATTGAATAAAATGGGGGTCTTTAGTATCTTGTATCCGAGTGTTAACTGATTGACAAATTTTATTCTATCAGGTCTAGATCTCTCTACACAGCTAACCCTCTTCTTGCCAGCGTGTTTGGTTTTCCTTCATCTTCATCAGCATCGATGGCCTTTGTTTTTTTTTCTATCTTTCCATTGGTAAAGATTCCTTAACCAGAAGCCGTTTTATTTTGCTCTCATTAAGAAACGAACAAAACTTAAGGGACACAGTTTCAGACAGTTGTTGCTTGCTGAAAAGCAATTCTTTTAAATTCGGTGTACATTAATAATACAACAAACCATGATATAAAACTGGGCCATTTTATAATAGACATTTAACGGAAAAACCAGCTTAATTTTAATCAATATTTTGCCTTGTTATTGATACATGTTGGGGGTGGGAATTTGCGATTCCACAGCGTATTTGACAGGCCTAACGTTATTGTGTCCTGTATCAAATCATTTGCAAGTTTAACTGAAAAACCAAATATTGATTTATTTGTTAACGTTGAATCAACGTGAATAAAGTGGTGTGAATCACAAAAATTTTCGAACCTCTTTTGATGGGAAAACATGTTGCCCATTTACGTCAAATAACTCTTGATCCCTTCATAATTCTGGCAGTATTGAATTAATCTCAGTAAAATTTTTAGTCTGCTGAGACAAGAACGAAATGAAATTTAGTTTTTTATACTTCCAAACTATAGAGGGCGAGTCCTAAGTTGATATATATTTTTTTAACTACGTATAGAAGTCGTTAAAATAAAAAAATGCAAAAACATTTTTTTAGAAAATTGAAAAATAAGCGAGATACAGCATAAAAAAAAGTATATCTTGGCTTGTGTATAAAGTCTGTTTATGTTTAGTTTTTTGCTCGGATTTTTGTTGAATCGATTAGGCATATTGTACCTGTCGGATAGTCACTTTTTGTTTATCGTTATTAATTTTAAATCTGTAAATCCTAAAAATGGCACATTATGAAATAACTTTTAGGATTTTACCAATATACAATTAACTATTATAAACTGAAAGTGACTAGTGCACTGATTGACAGGTTCAATGCCTGATCGATAAGACAAAAATCACAGCGAAAAACTACACAACATAGACAGACTAGGTACGTCTTGATACACAAGCCCGGATTTACTTTTTTGATTCTGTATCTTTACTTATTTTTCAGTTTTCGGAAAAAAAGCTATTTGAAAAAGTTGTTTATTTTATCGACTTCTATACTCAGTTCAAAAAATAAGTATCAACTTAGGACTCACCCTGTAGCTTGAAGCCGTACTACACATAATATTCTTAGGTATCATGTAGCACTTTAGACGATCGATGTTGACTTATCTTCGTCTTGGTTTATAACAGGTAGTAGTGAGCCTTTTTGCCGCTATTTCTGTAGTAGGTTTCATGGTTTAGGTTTCAGAAGCTCCTGAATATTTTGTTCAAAACTGGGCTGCCGGAATATTCACTTTCTATTGTATCTGGAGAACGGTGCAATTTTCGATAAAAAATAATCGAATCTTGGATTGTTGCTTTTACAGAATCGCCGTCTAAGACATTTAAAGCCCTTTATGCGAAGGACTTTAATTTATGTCTAATTTATTTCGAGGCTGTGTGAACATTTTTGTGATAATTCGGATGCATAATACTAAATACCCTCATAGATCGGTACCCATCCTACTGGATGTCAAGTTGAACTATATTATTTATTTGCAACTTTTTTACACTGCTCATTCAAAAATTGTTTTTATTTTTTGTTGCACCAATTAAGCTATGATTTTACTGTAATCTGCACACTGATAAACATATTTTTTTGTATGTATGTGTATATACACCATTTCCTGAATGAATGCGTGATTTTTAGAAATGTTCTGTCAACTGATCGACAAAATTAGACATTTCTCGTTTTTATGCCCACATCATCAATAACCCTAGGAATGTTTACTCAAATTCCAAGTAGTACGTCTAGTGAATGCCGGAACAGATTGCGGGTTTGAATCCCGTAGGCGTCAAACAATTTCCCTATCCTTCTTTATCCTCAATATGAATATGTCAGTTAAGTCCTGTATTTGTATCTGTGAGTGGGGAGGGTGAGTACCCCCACTGTACTCAGGCCACAACTGGCCCATTGTGCATCCTCTCAGGGAGTTGTTTCCTCGGACATCTCCTTTATGTGGGCAGGTGTAGGCCAAGACTCGCCGAACGCACACTCTCTAATAGAAGATAACTCTGGGCACTCACATATGACGTGTTACACAGTTTCGTCTTCCCTTTCACACATTCTACATATCGGTGTGTCACTTAACCCCATAATGTGGAGGTATTTCCTGAGTTGACAGTGGCCAGTCAGGAATCCTTCTACGAGACGTAGGTTTGACCTCGTCATCGCCAAGTACTTCTTAGATATTGCCGTACCTAAATCTGCAACGGTTTCATTGCCAAATTGGCATCCTTGTAGTGTTTTGTTTTACCATTTCGGCATGGGAGTGTTTTTTGGCTATTTCCGCAATGGAAAGTCTCATGATACGCATAATAAAATAAGCAGTTACGTATCCGTAAAATATAGACGAAAAGTAATTAGTCAGTGAAAAAAATTTTAAAATCCGTCAATAAATGGCAGAGAAATCAATAATTAAAGTTTGCATATTTTGCGCGAAATAGTTGCCGCCTTCAATTTGGCTGTGACGTCACGATTCCGCAATCCGCATAGCCAGCCGTCTGTGCCGCGCGCTGCCGTAGATCTGTGTATCGTGGTATCGTGGAAGCTGTAGAGTGTTTTGTATGTACATTATTTGATTTTTAAATAAGTGTTTTTTAGTTTTTTACCATAACGGAAGAAGGACTTGTAAAAGGACAAAGTCATATTAAAATATCTCTTATTGATCTAGAAACGCTTTAAGATAATAGTTTCGTGAGAAAATAAACGCCTTCCGGTAAACGCAAATAAAAACTAGCATTTGTTGATATTTTTGTTATTGTCTCTTTGCAATACTGAGGGATGACTGTTGTATTTAAAGTATAACTAACTGAACTGTAGCAACTCTTAGAAGATGCTGATTCTTTTGAAGGAGAACTCTCGGGTGATTGGGGGATGGTCATCAGACACTTATATTCTGTTTCGTTCGTTTTTTTCCTTCTCATGATTGTTTGCACTTTTTGATCTTTTTGTTTAACTTTGCTGTCAACTTGCACTTTGTTTAAATATTGTTGTCGGGATTATATCTGATACATTCACTGTGCAATCCTTAGATAGTGGATTTTCAAGTACATCCGGCTCTTTGTATATTGAATGACACTGAATTACTTCGAAAGGTTGCCAACTTGAGGTCGATAAAGCATCGTTCTGCAATATAATTTTCTAAACATTCTGCGCGTCGCCTTTTTTCATATGCTGAGAGTTTTCTTCTAGGATGAACAAATTTTTGACAGTCAAACTTATGAGGGCAGCCTTCAGTTTTCAGCTTTAATGTACCACCGACTAGTTTATATTTGATTAGATTTTCAGTATCATTTTCAACCTGTATCAACAAAAACATAAGTTACGAATCCGAAAATATAGAAATATATAACACAGTAAAGTAATTCAGCATACGTAACGTCAAAATTTTATGTATCAGATATCCTGTTAATGTATTTATTCAAGAAACGAAGACATGTGAAAGGCTGCAGAAGGGTCGTTTCAGTTCCGGCGAAAGACTGAATAGAAGCCATGATGATCATTCAACAGATAGGATAAATGCAATAGGTTAGCTAAAGTATCGTATGTGTATATGCCTATACCTCATACAAGCATTGCTTTCGAGGTGGCAATATTTGTAACTCATTAATAGGTACAAATAAATTGAAAAAAAATGAACTAACTAATTTACTATTGGGTAAAGAAATCTTTAACAACCAGTGAAGCTATCCATATATAGTTGATAATAATTAATACTTATCAATAGAAGATAAGTACAATGGTATACTCGCATCAAAATGATCCTCACAAACATATTTTATACTTTTTGGTATTATTAAATCCCGTTTCATCACTTTGCACCACTTCTTTTGCATGTAAAGGTGCGTGGGGAAAAACTTTATTAGGTATTTTAATCGTTGTGCTCACACACTTCGGAACAATGCAATATTTTTTATAACATCCTTTTTTAATGTCACTCATCATAGCAATATTATTTGATATGCACTAAACTACAAAACAAATGAGACGACTGGTTGCTCAGCTCACGGCGCCACCACCACGCTGTGCCTGTGTGCGTTGTCTGATACGTGCGTCGCGTCGCCGTCGTGTGGCTCAGCGGCAGCGGCCGCCCGCACTGGCTACGGAGCTATGACGTCACACCACTCGGTCAGTCATGCCAAAAATATTTCGGCGGAGCGCGACTTTGAAACATTGTAACCTTTTTGTCTTTAGAGATATATTCATATTTCTTTCACGCTTTTCTTTTATTTTTCTTATATTTTCTTTTGAATCGATAAAAAAATTTTAGTAAACTCCTCCATTGTGGTTGTCGACATTCCAGAAAGGTCACATTGTGCTAAAATACCTTGGCCAGCAGCCTTCCTGGCTAGATTATCCGCTATACGGTTGTCCTTGTTGATGTGCCCTTTAACCCACCTTAGGACAATATTGTTGTTGTCTGAAGCATGGGCTAAAGATTGGTGGCATTCCATTGCTATCCCTGATGTGATGCAAGGTCTTGTCAGGGTTAGAAGTGCTTGTCTGCTGTCCGTGCAGATCATTACAGTCTGCCAGAGCCATCTCTCCTGGTTAGTTCATTTGCAGCTATCGATATGCCAGCCAGTTGCGTTTGAACGACACTTTCATTTTACCCATAGCCCACTTTGTTCTTAGGTTTAGAGACCTGGAGTATACACCACATCCAGTGCCTTCCCTTGTTTTGGAGCCATCTGTGTATATGCAAATTGCATTTGACACATTTGGCTCAGCATTCTGTTAGGTTAAAAAATTGTTATACTCCTAAATAACCCGTCACATTTATACTGATTTTTTAGTAGCAATCGCCCAATTTGAAATAAGCTTCATTTTCAATGTACGAGTTTAATGATTTTGTCGGCCAGTTTTAAATATGTTGTAATGTAACGGAAATAGTGGAAAGCTCAGAGGCGTTTTTCTTCATACAATTTTTTCTGTAACTCCAGCTTCAAATATGCACACTTACCAATTCAAGGGGATTTGACTGATAAATTTTAACTTTGCTGTAAATGCTGCTTTTCACAACAGCATGTCTTGTCAGATTTTTATCTTTTTTGCACATATTGTGTAATTTCTAATTAGAAGTTTTGCAAGTAGTACGGCGTGAAAAGCGTCCAGCAATAGATTTTACAACAAGCGTATAGCGTATATATTTTTGGACGTAATATTCATTATTATATATTTTTACAATTTTAATTAAAAAAGATTTTTGCATAATTGAATGTGCTAAAAACAACTATTTCAGTCAGAAAACCAAACTTGATGATTTTTCTAATGGTAACACCATTTATTAATTGAACTCATCCAGTTCTTTATAACCAAATAAAAGTACCAATTTCTTCATTATACAAAGTAGGGTATGTGACATGAAAAATCTCGATTTTGATTCTCATCGAGATGAAAATGAGTCGGTTTTCTTTCAATTTTATGGTTTTTTCTGCATTTTGGGACCATTTTTCACTTGAAAATGTGGAAAAAACCTATATGAACCATTGAGAGGCAGAAAAGATTAAAATGTGATAACACACTGTAAAAAATCATATTCCCGTTATATTTGTAAGGACATTATAAATGGGTTTTGTTAGTGATATATACATTCAGTATGACTTTCATGTGTACCCTAATTGTAATGTTTATTTTTTAGGGTTATTTTTACCCACTTTTAGATCTCCTAGTATTATTTTTTATTTTTATTAACTATTGTACATAAAGGTGTAAGATGGAAACTGTACATACGAAACTGTGAATAGGAAAAATGTTCTTAAACTTCTACTCTAATTGTATATATTTTATTCCCCAGATATTTTGGGAGAGTATTAAAAATAAATTAATTTAACTTCATCTTGGTTTTTTATTAACAAATAATACCATTCCACATGGAAGAATAAGATTTGGTTAAAAAAATTCGCAATTTCCCTTGCAACTTCTGGTAAGACCGGTAAAAATTAATTTGGACAGCAACTGAGGCGTTTCTCGAAAAAACCTCATAAGTCAATTTTTGCCAAAATTTAGATAATGGCATCATCGCATTTCCAAGATCCATATACATTAATAGAAATTATTATTTCTCGAAAAAATGTTATAGGTTCCGCATTATTTACAGAGGAAAATTGACTTGTTCTTCTAAACACATCACAAGTCCATATTCTTTCACCTAAGAAAGCCATTTGTGCATATAAATGTCATGCAAACTTGATAACAAAACAGTACAACACAGCACCTGACACTGCTGGTAATTGTGTCATTGACAACGAGGTGGACAACGATGATAATATAATAGTGTAGTGGTTGCGAAGACTGAGTGGTAGGTATCGGGTCTTTTGGTTATCCAGAGTTGTTTCAGTTAGTCGGTTTTTGTGTTAGGTATAGTTGTTCACTATCACTCTTTATTTGATTTTTGTATCGGAATTTATTTTATTTTCATGCTGTTTGTATTAAAGGACACTAATTTGTTAACCTTTTCTCTCAAAAACCTCATATGTTCATGTATTTTTTGTGTTTTTTTCATATCTGTTTCACAATAAAATAATTACTGCTTGTGGACGATGTGTCTTATACACTTTTACTTCTACCCGATATGGCAATAAATCAATCTAATCAAAGTTCTACATGCTGGGAAGTTTTTTTCATTTTCCCAAATATGTTAATTTTGGACTAATGACGTTTTTCCGATAAACGCCTCAACTGTTCTGGTGGTCTTCACTCATGTTCATACTCTTGTCATCATAAATAAGTTCAACTTTGCTGAATATAATGTAAACGGAAGGATTTTGTCAGTGTTTAGGAATAACCATGCCCAATGGCCATGAGATTTTCAGCAAAAATTGTCCTTGTATAATTGCCAAACCAGATCACTACAAATAAAAATGAGTCTTGAAATACACTTCTTAGGCAGCTAATATACAGTGTGTTCATTTGAAAACTTCCAGGGCTGTAGCTAGGCTTTGACCTTGGAAGGGGTTCATGTATAAACGAAATGACTTAATTTTGTAATGTTTCAATTTGCCTAAGAGCTGTATATGTTGTATCCCTGCTCAAACTGCAGAAACTGAGGGTGAATACACAGAAAAAGCTAAACAATACTAGAATGAATCACTTAGGGCCAGATATGTATCTGCCAGATAGCGTTGCTATGGATACAACTGTCAGATAAGATTTACGTGACTTCGTAAGTTTAGCCTTCAATTGTTTAAACGATTGATCTAACAGTTGCTGTTATCTTGCAGATAAATATTTAACTGGACATTGAGAAACCGGTCCTAAGCTTGGAGAAAGCATCTTGATTACTTTTATTTGAATGATTTTAGCAGTTTATTTCATTCATGCGAATACTCATGGGGGGGGGGGTTGGACCCCGAAACACCCCCTTATATACGGCCCTGAAAACTTCCCACCATAGATTTATCGAAAACAACAGGATTAAAAGAAAAAAACGCCGAGACACGTAAACGATTTGTCAAGGAGGACAACTGTTTAACCAAAAACTACTTCACCCCCTTGTACCCTCTGCTCCGGGGGTCACCCCTTGAACATTTTAAATTTTGAGGACGACACATTTACGGGATCACCGCCAACCTCAAAAAATATGTCACACACAGCGCAACGCAAACCATTTTGTTTCGTCCGAAGCGGCCGAAAAGGATTGTGATTGTGAATTTTATTGACCCTCGTTCCTCGTTCAGAAATAAGACAATTGTATAATTATTTATACCTGGCATCACAGCTGATCCCTTGTCTGTGTATTTCGGGTATATACATAATATAAAAATGCAATATGGGTATACGGTAGACGTTACGGTAAAAAGAGTAGCCACAAGTGGAACTGAGTTGTCGCACAAAAAATGAATTTATCCTATGTGCAAGAGTGGAAATGTGATGGAAAATAAAAACAGATGAACTCAGTGAGGTTCACACTGAGCAGTTTTGTGGTGAAAGGCCATCAAAAGTATATCCGCCCTTCCCATAGTGAAACTGGTATCTACACACTGGTATTGCTCTCTCTGCTGTTGAGCGATTAATAAACAAAAATTACGAGTTTTAATTACGGACTATAATAGATGCCCATATGACCTCTATTGCTGCCAGAGTAGTAAGATAGGTTAACGGAAGATGGTAAAGTTGTTGAGGTAAAGTGCCCTCATTCTACCTGATATATGACACCTGATGAAGGTAGGTATTCAGGGCAGAAAAATTACTTTTTGAACGAAAAGTGGTGCGTTAAACAGAAACCACAATTGGTTTTATCAAAGTTCAGTGTAAAGTAACTATTGCTGCTTTGCCGTCTGAACACAGTAAGTCGTGAAAGTGGAGAAGCAACATTACTTCTGGAATGGATAAATGTTAAAATACAAGATTTGTATCAGTTTATGTTACAAGGTAACGAATGTAATTTCTATTCGCGACGCAAAAGTGTGAGCCCAAGACCCTAAACTTCTCGGTCTGGGCCTGCCAGCAATTTAAATTTTAATTACATACAAATTTGGTTGAAAATCGTAAGATTTCTCAGTAATCCTGAGAATGATAACTGCTCAAAACCAATCACCGTGATTTATTTAAATTTTAGTAGTTCCTAATTTTTGGCCTGCAGTATATATGAACTCACCCCAAAACCACCGACTACAAATTTAGTCGATGCCCAAAACAATATCTATCTCTTTCCAGAAATGAATGAACTTCAGCTCATTCATAAACTATAGTTTACAACTTTTGTATTGGTGGCGCCTTATACCAGTATCCTAATAGGCGCGCGATTGTTCAATGCAAGGCACTAGCTGTAACCATTTTTGACCCAGTATATTAATAATTTTTGGCACAAAAACGTGGTTTGTCAATCCAGAGAAATGTCGATCCAGATTTTAGAATAAGTTTATACAGGGTGATTAACGAGACCGTGAATTTAGTCAAAAAAAACGTCAATTTGGCATTTTTTAAATAATTGACTATTAGATTTCAAAAAATACGTCGACATTTCTCTAGAACTACCCTTTTTCTTCATGCTCATATTTTTTTAGTTCAGTATTCTCAACATTAATAGTCAAAAAATGGTTACAGCTGAACCATTGCAAACAGCTCTCATGTACGTACTATAACCCCCTCTTAAACAGAACGACAGTTGCCGAACACATTGATTTTCGGTACCATAAATTATTGGAAGCATCTCCACTGTTTTTGCAACTGTCCGTCAGGGATTTGAACACCGCCTGTAACATTGTCTGGCCAATAACGGGCATCAATTTGAACACTTATTGCAATAAAAAGTGGTATTTTCGTGTGTTTCTGTTTCCTATCTGAACAAATTACGATACATAAATTTTTTTCTAATTTTCTCGAAAACGAATTGATCGATTCTAAAAAATCAGTAGCCAAAATAAAGGACTTCGACATAGCTTTGAATGGATGGAATGGGCGTCTTACTTATCCTGTTCGCTGAACAAACATAAAAAAAGTAAGAAAGAATTTACTTGAGTAAATTCATGCGGCGCTCTCACTGTGGAACCGGAAGCGATATTGACCAAGCCGGATTTTCCCGGACTAGTTTTTTCATGCTGATTCCGAATCTTCATTTAGTTTTTCTCTAGCACCTGTAGTTTTGGCTGTCTTTTGTATACGGACGGACAGACAGAGGTTCTGCATAAGCTCCCTTCAGTGAGAGCTAAAAAGAACGGTAAGCCACTGGACGGCAGCTTATCGGTTTAGACAGAGACGATGAAAAGGACACATTCCCTTGGAAAACAAACGCAGCCGTTCTGTCCTGTGATTTTATTCACGTTGTACAAAGTCGGGAACGGTTTTGGGGTAGGGCAAATATATTTTCGTCCCATTTTTTTATGGTCAGCCTCCCGCAAAGGCTGAAAGCCTATGGCGTTGTAAAAGCGCTGCGAGGGGATAAGTGTCTGCGCACATTAGATTAGAAACGCTGCAGGTTGTAGCCGTCCGGAAACCAATTCCCCGGCAGCTCATTCCATAGCGTCGAAGTTCTCCAAAAGAAGGAATGGAGGAGACTGGTTCGGGGAGTAGGGACCTCGATCTGGTAAGGATGAGATCACAGAGCCTTTCTAGTGTTCCTCGTCCGGACGGCCTTCGGTGTTATTATCTGGGAGAGCCCATTCCAGCATTTACATCTCAATCACCATCACAAGGAACTGATCATTTTGTAACAGACAAAAAATCAGGTGTAATAAAACATTCAATAACTATTTCATGTATTTGTAAAAATACTAACAATACAATTATTCTTATTAGTGATCTGACAAAAAATGCAGTTGACTATACATTTATATACATTATTCGTTGTTAAAAAAACAGCAACACACAAAAACTCTATGGAACTTTTCACAAGTGTATAATAATATAGAGGCTTTTACAAAAATATCTCGATAAATATTTAAAAATATGCAAAGATTGGGTTGTACAAAAATTTGTCACATATTGAGAAAATGTACACTGAATCGTAGAGAATTTATTACCAGGATTGCCAGCTCTCATTAATATTTAAGTCTACACTTCTGATTGCTTCGAAATACGGATCATCAAAATATAAAATAGCTGTATATGTCAGTATATCAAATAAAAATTACAGTACATTGTCATTTGATAAGTTTTAAAGACTAAAGCTGTTTTTATGAAGAGCACTTTTTCATTATATTTACACATAAATTTCTCATTAATTAACATTACGATTGTGCCGTCTTTTGAGCTGATTCTTACCTCTTAAGTTATAATTTTCCTGTTAATTAGAGTTGTGCTGGTGAACTTTCATCGCATAGCTCTTCATAGTTTCATAACCTGTTGATTAATCCCAATCATTTGGTTCACAGAAAAATCGGAAAAATGAAGGGTACCGGCTGGATTCGAACCAGCGTCTCCGGCATTCTATGCCAGCGCGTTACCAACTATACCATTTTTCCGATTTTTCTGTGAACCAAATGATTGGAATCATCTCCCTCTTGCGGAGTAAGCAAGCACCTTTCATTCCATAAAATCCTGGCTGACTGAGGAGTCGTACTTCAGTAAGAAAGAGAGCTGTCGTGCAAATAGCGGTGGGAGATTCACACTCACCCAACTGCCGACTAGATATCTCTGGATGATTGAAATACATGGTTCGCAGAGAGATGCGGGGGAGTGGTGGGTATCGATGGAGTCGACAGCATGTCGTCGGCGCTGTATATCGGTTATATTACGGGGAACCGTGGTATAGTTGGTAACGCGCTGGCCTAGAATGCCGGAGACGCTGGTTCGAATCCAGCCGGTACCCTTCATTTTTCCGATTTTTCTGTAAACCAAATGATTGGAATCATCTCCCTCTTGCGGAGTAAGCAAGCACCTTTCATTCCTGTTGATTAATACCATGATTCGTATCCATCTATTAATTTTTCACGCCCTTAACCAAACCACAAAATCCATTTAGAATTAATTGCGATCCATAATAATTGACATTTGCATAAAATGATGTGCATGAAACTACAAACTTTCAAAATGTAATGAAAAAGTACTCTGCATAAAATCACAACTTCACTCAACGTATCTGACAGACAGTGCGAATAACGATATTTCGTGAGCAAAGGTAGGCAATGATCCTCAAAAAAAGACTCATTTGCCAAATTGGGCTTCAATTTCATGGAGTTGGCACTCCTACTGGTAATCCAGAAAATACTAGCTGGAGAGAGTTCAATGGAATTAAAAATTTACCAATAGAGAGCACAAATATTAGAAAATACATGAAATGCAATGACACCTTTCCGAATTTATAGTACAATACCACTTCGACAGACTATCTGGAACAATGCACAATTTTATAAAAAGGTAACAAGGAACGAAAATAGTGAACAGACAAATGTCGCATAAATAGCACCTAGATGAAACATCATATGTAAGAGATAAGGCATGTAGGTTACAGTATTAGAAAGGTGATAGTAGTTTCTTTGTTTTTATTTCTTTCTTCATACATTGTTTACCACTATATTGCAAATATTGAGCAGATTTTTCTCTGACTATTTGGCGCTTTCTTTGCAACTGAATAATATATCACTTCATGTGACAATTTTGAGAGCATACAAAGCTCACAATAGAAACAATAGAACAGATTCATAGGCTTCTGGTTTACACTCAGCTCAATACATTTTTATTCATATTGAACCCTAAATTTGCTTCTAAGCCTACACCTAAGAGAACCGATGTTTGTTTCATTTTTTTCTCAAGAACTCAATAACGCAAAAATCCATGCGATATCCATACATGATAACAAACCCACGGCTTGCTCATAATTTACCATACTACATTCACAAAATTTGTTTTCGGATTTTCCTCATTCTAATTTGTATCCCTTGCTGTATAAGCAGGGTGAGTTTTTAGTACCGGGTCGATCGATAACTCCAGTACTTCAGGAGATAGCGAAAAAAGTTGTATATAAAAGTTGTAGCCAAGGATATGCTCCTTGCTTGCGATTTAGATACAAAAATGGTCATAACTTTTGAAATACCGTATATATGTTACAATACCTTATATTTTGAGAGCGGGAATTATTAATAGAATCTAAATATGGAATAATATGTAGGGTGTCTCATTAAAAAAAAATGTATGTTTGCATCACCACGTAGTTATGGATCACCCTGTATAAATAAAAATATTTTCTGAGCAAGGAGCATATCCTTGGGTACAACTTTTATATACAATTTTTTTTCGCTATCTTCAGCAGTAGTGGAGTTCTCGATAGATCGGGTACTAAAATCTCACCCTGTATAATGTGTGACGTCAGTTAAGTGTGTTCCTGCTGACAATATTTATATTTGGTGTATGTCTAACCAGTGTAAACAATGAGTCACGAAAACGAAAAGAGCTCTTAGTGGTTGGTGGAAAAAAGTGCGTTTACGAGAGTGGGGTGAAAACAGAAAAAATGGCCTTGACAATCGACTGACTCTTGTATATTAATTTTGAATGAGTTGTTAGAGAGCTTTGCTTCAGTCAAATGCGTCATGCCAAAACATAACCTTTTCGCCAATGTTGCTCATTACAGCTCATATGCCTAGTAATGCTAGCCAAAATAAGCGTGAGTATGTTATATTATGTAGTTCTGAATACCGAATATGAATGCACAACAACTAAATTTTTGTACGATGTAAATGAAGAAAAATACTGGTAGAATCTGTCGAAAATATGTACTGATCAGTCTTCAAGAAACGTACTAAGAGTTATTGTTCGACGAATGCTTGTTCAAAAAGCATTGAATACTATCACACTTTTTACGTGAAATGATGTGCTTATGATAAAGAAAATACTATCACACCTTTTAATGCGAAGGTTTAGACATTAAAACATCAGTCGCTTTAAGCTATACAAAAATATCATACGGCTTTTCAAGGCAACAACAATATCACTTAAGGATAGTTAAAAATTCCATAAAGTCTCAATAATAACACTTTATCAGCGACTTAAAATTTACACAGTATGAATATTGTTTTTTCGAACATAATTTATTATTTGTAGCGTTCAAATACACAATAATAGTAAGAGCACTTTTTATGTAGCAAAAAAACTGTTATTAAAAGTAGCAAAATGGTACGTGTAGGAAGTTTTTTTCGAAATGATAGAAAAAATAAATAGAATGATTTAACTTATACATAATGAAGCAACAACTGCAAAACCAAAAGCTCTTGATGTGCCTGGAACAAAAAAGTTATGTGTATATTACTAAAATGTCATTAATATCTGAAATTCACCATGAGTAAGTTGTTTTTAGTATAAACCACGTTCGGGTGGCTTTTCACGCATTTGGTGAAAAATCAAATTCCTCTAGCTTCAGAAGGTGTGTACAAGTAGGGGCAGGCAGGTACGGCCGTTGCAACCTATTTAAAAGATCATGAATGGCATATCAGTCTTAGCAACCCTACAAGATCTGTTCTTGCAGAACATCATATTGACACGGGCCATAAATTACTACCCGAAGATACAAAGATTATAGCAGAAGCCCTATAGGAGAGTTTTAGAAGCCATTAAAATTCTGAAAAGCCCTAATAATCTAAATCGGTACTACGATGTCTACCTGTATAAAACCTGGAAACCTGCATCGATATCTACGCAATGACCATTGATCTTACCGCTCCGCTAATCCTATCCCGAGTTTTTGGTACACCACTATATATGCAGCTTAGGTAATTTCTAAGAGTAGTCTCAGTTTTCGTAACACCCTGAGGAAGCCCGTGCAATGAAAGCTAGGCGTTTGACGCAAATGAGACGTAAGTTTCATCCGGAAGCGAAACATTTTCTAGTTATAGTACTGCTCGTCCATATAACATTTGTTCTAAAGTGGAAAGCTAAAAAAAAATGCCTATAAGTTAATAAATAATCCAAATGTGACACAGATGGCTCCAAAACAAGGGAAGGCGCTCGTTGTTGTGTGTACTCCAGGTCTTTGAACCTAAGAACAAAGTGGGCTATGGGTAAAAATGCCAGTGTCGTTCAAACGGAAGTGACTGGCCTATCGATAGATGCTAAGGAACTAATCATGAGAGATTTATCTGGAAAAACTGTAATAATCGGCACTGCAGCAGACAAGCACTTCTAACCCTGAAAAAATCTCGCGTCACATCAGGGCTAGCAATGGAATGCCACCAAGCATTAGACCATGCATCAGATAAAAACAATATCGTCCTGAGTGAGTTAAAGGGCGCAACAACAACAAAGATAAACGTATAGCAGACGGTCCAGCCAAAGAGGGTGCTGACCAAAGAATTTTCGGACTATGTGATGTAAAATCACTCTCATGCCCAAATGGTAAAAACTACAAGGATGTTGATTTGCCAAGAAAGCCCTTGCAGGCTTTAGCATGAAATACTTGGCGATGACCAGGTCAAATCCGGCCATTGTCTACTCAGGAAACACCTCCACATTATGAGGTAAGTGACACACCGATTTGAAGAATGTGCGAAAGTGAAAACGAACCTGTGTAACACGTCATATGTGAATGCCCAGAGTTATCTACTATTAGGGAGTGTGCGTCTAGCGAGCCTTGGCCTACACCTGCCCAGGGAGAAGGGAGATGTCCCCAAGCGACTTGTTCACCTTCCCAAAATTGGCAGGATGGACGATGACCTGAGGAAACAACTCCCTGGGAGGATGCACAATGGGCCAGTTGCGGCCTAACTGCAGTTGTACTACTCCCCCTCCCCACTCTACAGACACAGAATACAGAGATGGTCGTCTTTATGCGCAACTTCTCACTCACAAATATTATATCGTTGAGACGTACTATATCTTTTCGAAGTTCAGAATTGCCCAGGCAACACATTACTACTAAAACTAAATGAAGAAATTCATTCTCATAATTTACTCATAAGCCCGTTAAAACTATTGCAACGAAATTGAAGTAGTTAAATTAAATTGAATATTTCGTTGAAGCAGGCTGCGCAAGGCCAGGTGAGGTCATGAATAGCTGAACAATATCGTTTGTTTTTGCATCCAGTCACGCGGCTAGTGTATACAGGGTATATATCTCAGTAAATAATGATTATATCATTTTTTGTCTATATAAAAGTTGTTTAATATCGTACTTTCCCCATAATACGCCATCACTGAAGGAGTTGGAAAATATCAATACTTGCGTGTAATCATAAATGAAGAGAATGATCAAATAGACGCATAAAAATAGCAAGAACAGCTTATACGAAGATGAGGTCACTCTTATCAAAGGGAAACCTTGATTTAGACGTAAGGCTACGTACCGTACGATGCTATATATTCTCTTTATTTTTGTACGGAGTTGAAGCCTGGACCCTGAAAAAAGGAATTATAAAAATGCTGCCTGCCTTTGAGATATGGATATATATATATATATATATATATATATATATATATATATATATATATATATAGACAAAACAAAAACAAAAAGGTGCAACCCGGGCTCCGACACACCGGGCTGCTGTTCCATTCCCCAGCGACTACTCCTCACACCGTGAGGTGAGCAATCACTGGGTCCGCGTATCGTGCGTCCTAAGCAGACGAAGGGACCCATGGATGACTGCCTTCTGCATTCTGGCGGCTAAGATGTGCGCCGCCGCACGGCACACCGGCATTTTGCGCAGTGCAGAGAGCAGCGTATCCCTCATACCACCTAGGGATCCAATGACCATTACTAGCAGACTCACAGTGTAGTCCGGCCAGAGCCTGCGAAGTTGTCCGAGGAGCTCCTGATACTTGGTCCGCTTTTCCTCCTCCTTAGAGACGATGTTCCCCTCGGCAGGTGCCGAGAACTCGATAACGAACATCGTCTTTTGTTGGTAGTCGAGGAGGACTATGTCGGGCTTATTTGCATGTATAAGCTCGAGCGTGGAGAATGAGTAGTTCCAGTAAATTCGGCACCTCTCGTTCTCCACAACGGACTCAATGTCCCCTGGAGCGTATGGCAGCACCGGTGTCTCATCTATACCGTATGAGTGCCTTAAATGGTAGTATAGCACTCGTAGAGCCGCGTTGTGCCGATAGACGTAGGCTGTGCCAGCGTACACCTTACACGCCGACAACAGGTGCGTAAGGGTCTCTGGCGCCTGCAGGCAGGCTCTACAGCGGATATCGGGCACATCCATACCCATAATCCGGCTACGGTATACTAAGGTGTTGAAGACACCGTCTTGGCAAGCCATTATAGAGCTCTCAGTCTCCGACTTCAACCCATTAGACCTTAGGAAGGAGAAGGTCAACTGCTCAGATAAACCATGCTCTTCTAGATGTTTGTAGAAGATTCCGTGCATTGGTTTATCTTTGTGAAGTCTTAAAAGCAATTGGACTTCAGCAGTTTTAATCCGGGTTTTTAATTGTGCGGGAGCAAGTTCCGTAACGGACTGCTGACACCTCCGCGTGAAGTCGAGCGTGAGACTAAGTTCTTCGGCTGCCCGTGTTGCTGCTTTAAAAAGGAAGGCTCCTTTACCCGCAATCTCGTGCTCTCGCACAAAGCGGATCAGGGGATCGGTGCTCGTCGTAACATAGCAGGCAGTGGCCAGTACTACTCTGTTGTGCAGATGCTCCAAACTCAATAGTCCACGCCCTCCCAGGTGTCGCGGGAGGTATATTCGCGGGACAGAGGATCTAGGATGTAGACTTCCCTCCATATTCATCCTTTTGCGGGTCTTTATGTCGATTTGTCGCAGCTCTTCCACGTTCCAGTGGATAGCACCAAAGCTGTATAGCAACAATGGGACCGCAAGCATGTTTGTGGCAGCGACTTTGTTCTTGCCGGACAGTTCTGACGACCAGATCTGCCGGAGTCGGTGCAAATACTTGCGGCGGAGACACTCTTTGACCAATTCTGCCTCTTGGATGTGACGCTGCGCCACTCCAAGGTAGGTATAGGTATCTCCGGCATGCAGTTGTCGCAAGATGCTCCCATCAACGAGCTGCTCCTCATCTTCACTATCTCCGCAACGTCCTCTTTTGAGATGAACCATGGCACATTTGTCTATCCCGAACTCCATACCAATAGCTTGACTGTAATCCTGCACTACCCTAAGCGACTGCTCTAAATCGCGTTGTCCGGAGGCATAGAGTTTCAGGTCATCCATGTAAAATAAGTGGGTGACCTTGTGCCTCCGGTAATTGGGCTTGCCACAGCTGTATCCCTTAGTATTTTTCAGCGCTATGGACAAAGGCAGTAGCGAGATGCAAAAGAGCAAGGGACTCAAGGAGTCTCCTTGGAAGACCCCTCTTTTAAATGATACCAACTCTGTTCGAACCCTGGTTTCACCCGATGTTATAGTGAACCGAGTCTTCCAGAGCGGCATCAGTTGTTTGATGCATCCCACTATTTGATCATCTACCGAAAGACATTCCAACAGCCGCACAATCAGTTCATGAGACGTAGTGTCGAATGCCTTCCGATAGTCGATCCAGGCCATAGAAAGGTTTCGCAGGTAATGCACGGAGTCCTGTGTGACACAGCGGTCAATCAACAGGTTATCCCTGCAGCCAGCTACTCCTTTCTTAGACCCTCTTTGTTCATATACGCTGAGAAATACGGGATTTACAGCTTGAAGGATACGCATGTACAAGATTCTGGTGAAGAGCTTGTAACATGCGTTCAGACATGTTATTGGCCTGTAGTTTTTAGGATCAGACAAATCTCCGGTCTTCGGGAGAAGCACGGTTCGACCCTCGACAAACCAAGCCGGAATTGGCTGCTCCTGATTTAGCCACGAGTTAAAAACTCTAGCTAAATGCCGGTGGCAACTGGGAAACTTTTTCAACCAGTAGGTGTTTATGCCATCCGGGCCAGGAGCTGCGAAATTCTTTGCGCCTCGTAAGGCACCAAGAATTTCTTCCGTGTTTATCGGGTGACGCAGTACATTCAGGTTTGGAGTCCTCCTACAAACGGACTCGAACTGCGCCAAGGCCGGAGTGTCTGCTTGGAGAGGTTTGGGGTGTTCGTAAATGCCCCTCCAGAAAGTCTCCACGCGATCAGCAGTTGGCGGCTGCTCTATGACTGGTGGTCGCTGTTGGAAGAGACGAGCAGGCTTTTCGGAAAACAATCTGTTTTCCTCCAAACCTCTCGCCCGCGTCACCAGTGATCGTTTAGCAGCGATTAGCGTCCGTATCCTGTCAAGACAATGCTGCTTGACAACAACCAGTACCGCTTGACTGAGCGTGTGATGGTCGCGCCTTAGCTCTCGGGCTATCTGGCGCACGCGGCGCGTAAAAGGCCTACCGGCCGCTCTATATTCCATCACACACTGGATACGGGATGCTTCTTGGCGAGCCAACTGGATTTTCGCTTCCATCTGGCGCACCCGCCTCTGTGCTCTCTCGACAGGAGAGTCTCTCACTCTCCCCTGTCCAGCCAGCCTCAGAGCCGCAGCGTAAATTTCGCAATTGATGCTCCAAATGTCAGAGACCTCCGATAGACGTTCACTCAACGCCTCATCCTCTCTCTTTAAATCTGCCAGCTTGAAGGACCTCTTGTTGTTATGCAAGGCCCTTCGGTCACTGAAATCTCCAGGTGAGACGGCTTCGTCGATTTCCCTCTCAGCGGGCCTCATCGGCGACCTTCCAGCCTGGTTAACAGGCCTTTCAGTCGCCGGAGGGGCAGGCTGAGCTGGAGCACGAACGTATCCCTGCCCCCGAAGGTAAAATACCTGGTTCCGCAAGCTCTGGGAGGTAATTGTGCTATGCTCTGGATGCATTTCACACCACCTCCCATGCATGCGGGACATGTATCCCCTACGGCGCGGGCTACTGCTCTCGTAGCAGCTCAGCAGGTCATCCTTCAGTTCCGTCGTCCACCTAAAACGGTCCATGTCGATGCGTGTGTCGTCGTCAGGGCGATCCGAGGCACCGCCACCTTGCCCAGAGCCGGCTTCCGATACCGGCCTGGTGTGGGTGCTCTTCTTCTGGGGCGGTCGAACCAGAAGGTAGGGCCCGTCCGGTGGTTAGCCTTAGGGCCCCCAGCCGACATTTCGGAGGCAGCCGACCACATTGCCTCCTAGGGATGACCTGTACAGGTTGCCGGCCGGCTTTCATCCCTGGCTTGGGTTATCCCCACAGTGTCGCCACGCACCGAATATATATATATATATATATATATTTATTTACAGCGGATCACCCAGCGTCCGGACCAAAAGCGTTTTACCCAGCGTCTGGCGTATATAACTGTATATAAGTAAGTTTCAGAAACAGGTCGCTTGGCGTCATAGTTCACCGTTAGCTCCACTGGGCGTCCATATTTTTTATGCCTGTCTATTAATAGAATTTATATACAGACTTTTTGTAAATTCAGCGTTGATGTTACTAGGCGTCCACCCTTAAATGGCTTATTGCCACGAGGCAAGGGTTCTGAGATAGCCGTTAGAATGAGTGGAACATTGAGCGTGTTGATTAGAAGCGTAATGGCTAATGAGAGAAGAGTCACTGCCCAAGAACTATGATACAGCTATGCAGTTATAGTGGTACAATACTACAGGGTGTCTCAAAACGACCCGACTATTTGAGGTAGGGAAAAACCAAAACCGGCTTATTGTAAATACCATTGATTAGTGCCAATGGAGAGATGAAGGAAGAAATTTTACTTTTTCAAAATAACATTTTTTAAATGACGCCCATTTCGTTGAAGGCGTTTTTCAAACCGTGTGTGCACATTTTATCAAAAACTGTTCCAAGGAGTTGCTGAGTTGCTATCGATCTGATGCTTTTTTCAATATTGTGGCAACTAAACATGCATCCTGGCAACTAAAAGTGCAATATCTAACCAGTGTCCTTACCGAGCGAGCGGTGCAGGCTTACTCCCTCCACCACGCTTTATTTGCGTCTCGTGCACTCTAAGTAGTTGGACCGTTTTGATAATGTGCATAAACGCTTTGAAGAATACCATCAACAAAATGGGCGTCATTTAAAGAATGTTATTTTGAAAAAGTAAAACAAGTAAAATTTCTTCCTTTATCTCTCCATTTGGTTTTTCCCTACCTCAAATAGTCGGGTCTTTTTGAGACACCCTGTATATGATTACGGAGATTTGAGCACAGAATATGTATAGAACTTCTCATCGCGTACTGCAACTTAAAATAAAGTCACTATAGCCCAAAAATTGTCTTTGAGTGTATTATATTGTGGGTACACTACGCTTACACGGAAATGGAATATACTGAAGAATTGCATTAGCATATTATGGAGGAAATGTGTTCATAGGCTTTTTGGTATAGCCTACACGCTCAACTCCTGTTCTGTTCTTAGCATGCTATTAAGTACTGTACCCATGCAAGAAACACAAATCTGCAAGTACGTCGTGAGCAGAGAATATTTGATAGCTGGGAAAGACGCTGTTATCTCAAGGAATTTCGGTACTATGCACATTTCAAGGGCAAGATTCGGCGACAGACGCTGGGTAAACCGCTGCAAAACACAAAGAATATGATGATACTAAAAATAGATTTACTTTACAATAGGGGAGCATAGTAAACCTGTACACTGGATTTTTTATGAAATAAACAATGACCTTGAACATTTTATATGGTCTTCCCTTCTGGACACCCCCCATTTATCTCACAAATTATTTTATGTTCACAAAAAGGCTTATGAGAGTTGAATGATTATTTATATGGATGTCGAGGGCGAACAAAACAAAATTACAGCATATACAGGAAAGTGGGGCGCAATTAAAACAGATTCTTTAGGTACGCTGCCCTGGATAATTTCATACCATTATATTATTTTATATTTACAGTATAGTCTTAATATGTGGCGTTATCAAATTTTTTAGAGGTGGTCGATAGTTGGGTAAACTAGAAAGGTATCGAAAAAAGTTTAACAGGGGTTTGTAGGAGCAGTCATCAGCAGTCTCATTTTTAATTATACACAGTGACTCCATAAATTCGGCAAACCAAAGTTGTATTTGTTACATGAATCAAGCTGCATATTACTGATTTTCACGTAAAACATGAAGACTGGAGTTTGTCTATTTCGCTCCCAGATCATACGAAAATCTCTAAGAAAAATTCAAACTTTTAAAATAGTTTCTTTTTGACAAAAACTGAGAACTTCTGAAAAAAACGTAAAGTTTAGAAACTTTGTGAAATAATTATTATGAAATTTTCGAAAAAAAATTGACTTTCTAAAGAACTATAAAATTTTCAAAAAAAAAAATATAAAAATTTTGAGATATCCGACTTCAAGATAATCACGTGAAATTTGAGTTTTTTGGAAAGAGTTGGATATTCAAAACAGAAACCTTAAGAAAATTATAATCTTCATAAACGAGATGATTCCAAAACAAGTGAAATTTTCGACCAATTTTGCAACTTTTCGAAATTTTGAAAAATAAACATATTACTGCATATTACTGATTTTCATGTAAAACATGAAAACTGGAGTTTGGTCTATTTCGCTCCCATATCATATGAAAGTCTCTAAGAAAAATTCAAACTTTTAAAATAGTTTCCTTTTGACAAAAACTGAGAACTTCTGAAAAAACGCAAAGTTTTGAAACTTTGTGGAATAATTATGAAATTTTCGAAAACGATTTGCCTTCCTAAAAAACTATAAAATTTTCAGAAAAATATAAAAATTTTGAGATATCCGACTTCAAGATAATCACGTGAAATTTTAGTTTCCTGGAAAGAAAGAAGAGAAAGAAAAGAAAACAGAAACCTTAAGAAAATTATGATTTTGGTAAACGAGATGATTCCAAAACAAGTGAAATTTTCGACCAATTTTGCAACTTTTCGAAATTTTGAAAAATAAACATTTTAAATTACACCAAATTATGATATTGTCGAAAATTACTCGCATATTGATTATTTTTTGTATTTTAAAGATTTTTACTTTTTCAAAGCAATGACCCTTGCGATAAAATTCAAAACTTTTTGGAAAATTCCGAGATATTTATAACGAAAACAACCAAAGAAGCAGGATTTATTCGAAAAATGAGGTTTTTTGAATGAATGAACTTTTCGACCAATTTTGGAAATTTAAGAAACTTCAAGATGCAATAAACATTTTGAAATTTTACTAGTCTGTGATACTCTCGGAAATAACCGATGTTAAGAAACATTTTGTGTAAACAATGGGACGTTTCGTGAAAAATTATGAAATTTTTGAAAAATTCAGACTTCAAAACATTAGATTTTGGAATAAAATTTTTGGAAGATTGCGTCTCGCCTTTAGAGAATTATTTCGACTAGATGAAATATTTGAAAGCTACAGATAATCGTAGTAACCAATTTTCAAAAATCTCATATCCGAGCACAAGAATAGCAATATTAGTTACAGGCACTGTAGTTGCATAAATCAATGAATCGAACTACATTTCTCTTTTAAACTTCATAGAAGTAAAACATAAAACTGTTATCTATGCACACTTGTTCGTTATTATTCCGACTTTAGAGTAAACCTAGAGTTTAGTTCCAACGGTAGCTACTGAATTGAATCCAAAACAATCCTCCAATGTATTAGGAGAGACAACATTCAATGACAACAAACGACGGCAGTCGCCGAGTAAACCGCTGCAGTGTACGTAGTATAGTTATTCTAAAAATAGATTAATATAAAAAATTGGCGCCGGGTAAACCCGTGCACTGGTTTCTGTATACGGCGCCGGGTAAACCCTTGCACTGGATTCTGTATACGGTAAGTATATAAATGAGTACCCCCAGCGCAGCAGGTGGTAGAAGCTTGAACTTCGATTTTGTACGCAAATCAGTATTAGGTGTCAGCGGGCGTCCAGCCGATTTTAACGGTTTTGGAATCTACACATGTTATAAGTATCGAAAACAAGGTTGTAAGGGGGTGGTTACTGGGCGTCCGTATATCCGGACGCCCAGTGACCTCGGACGCCGACTGAACCTAAGATTTTGCATTGGAGACGCACAGTTGTACCGTGTAGATATATATATATATATATATATATATATATATATATATATATATATATATATATATATATAGAATGTTCCCAGGGTTTAATCTGCCTGTCGTAAGAGGCGACTAAAAGATTGGTAGTCCTTGCCTTAAAAGGGCCTATGGTGGTCACCGGCTGTGAAAGCAGGCGTATGAACCACCATAGTGAGGAAGCGGCTGCACCTATGTTAAGGACGGCTTCCCGACAGCGTCTGACCCCAGGTTAGGGGCGGCTGATAGCAAACCTGGCAGTAGGTATAAAATGCGCCCCCAGGAAGCCGACCAACATCAAACGGCTATTCGGTGCGTGGCGACACTGTGGGGATAACCCAAGCCAGGGATGAAAGCCGGCCGGCAACCTCTACAGGTCATCCCTAGGAGGCAATGTGGTCGGCTGCCTCCGAAATGTCGGCTGGGGGCCCTAAGGCTAACCACCGGACGGGCCCTACCTTCTGGTTCGACCGCCCCAGAAGAAGAGCACCCACACCAGGCCGGTATCGGAAGCCGGCTCTGGGCAAGGTGGCGGTGCCTCGGATCGCCCTGACGACGACACACGCAACGACATGGACCGTTTTAGGTGGACGACGGAACTGAAGGATGACCTGCTGAGCTGCTACGAGAGCAGTAGCCCGCGCCGTAGGGGATACATGTCCCGCATGCATGGGAGATGGTGTGAAATGCATCCAGAGCATAGCACAATTACCTCCCAGAGCTTGCGGAACCAGGTATTTTACCTTCGGGGGCAGGGATACGTTCGTGCTCCAGCTCAGCCTGCCCCTCCGGCGACTGAAAGGCCTGTTAACCAGGCTGAAAGGTCGCCGATGAGGCCCGCTGAGAGGGAAATCGACGAAGCCGTCTCACCTGGAGATTTCAGTGACCGAAGGGCCTTGCATAACAACAAGAGGTCCTTCAAGCTGGCAGATTTAAAGAGAGAGGATGAGGCGTTGAGTGAACGTCTATCGGAGGTCTCTGACATTTGGAGCATCAATTGCGAAATTTACGCTGCGGCTCTGAGGCTGGCTGGACAGGGGAGAGTGAGAGACTCTCCTGTCGAGAGAGCACAGAGGCGGGTGCGCCAGATGGAAGCGAAAATCCAGTTGGCTCGCCAAGAAGCATCCCGTATCCAGTGTGTGATGGAATATAGAGCGGCCGGTAGGCCTTTTACGCGCCGCGTGCGCCAGATAGCCCGAGAGCTAAGGCGCGACCATCACACGCTCAGTCAAGCGGTACTGGTTGTTGTCAAGCAGCATTGTCTTGACAGGATACGGACGCTAATCGCTGCTAAACGATCACTGGTGACGCGGGCGAGAGGTTTGGAGGAAAACAGATTGTTTTCCGAAAAGCCTGCTCGTCTCTTCCAACAGCGACCACCAGTCATAGAGCAGCCGCCAACTGCTGATCGCGTGGAGACTTTCTGGAGGGGCATTTACGAACACCCCAAACCTCTCCAAGCAGACACTCCGGCCTTGGCGCAGTTCGAGTCCGTTTGTAGGAGGACTCCAAACCTGAATGTACTGCGTCACCCGATAAACACGGAAGAAATCCTTGGTGCCTTACGAGGCGCAAAGAATTTCGCAGCTCCTGGCCCGGATGGCATAAACACCTACTGGTTGAAAAAGTTTCCCAGTTGCCACCGGCATTTAGCTAGAGTTTTTAACTCGTGGCTAAATCAGGAGCAGCCAATTCCGGCTTGGTTTGTCGAGGGTCGAACCGTGCTTCTCCCGAAGACCGGAGATTTGTCTGATCCTAAAAACTACAGGCCAATAACATGTCTGAACGCATGTTACAAGCTCTTCACCAGAATCTTGTACATGCGTATCCTTCAAGCTGTAAATCCCGTATTTCTCAGCGTATATGAACAAAGAGGGTCTAAGAAAGGAGTAGCTGGCTGCAGGGATAACCTGTTGATTGACCGCTGTGTCACACAGGACTCCGTGCATTACCTGCGAAACCTTTCTATGGCCTGGATCGACTATCGGAAGGCATTCGACACTACGTCTCATGAACTGATTGTGCGGCTGTTGGAATGTCTTTCGGTAGATGATCAAATAGTGGGATGCATCAAACAACTGATGCCGCTCTGGAAGACTCGGTTCACTATAACATCGGGTGAAACCAGGGTTCGAACAGAGTTGGTATCATTTAAAAGAGGGGTCTTCCAAGGAGACTCCTTGAGTCCCTTGCTCTTTTGCATCTCGCTACTGCCTTTGTCCATAGCGCTGAAAAATACTAAGGGATACAGCTGTGGCAAACCCAATTACCGGAGGCACAAGGTCACCCACTTATTTTACATGGATGACCTGAAACTCTATGCCTCCGGACAACGCGATTTAGAGCAGTCGCTGAGGGTAGTGCAGGATTACAGTCAAGCTATTGGTATGGAGTTCGGGATAGACAAATGTGCCATGGTTCATCTCAAAAGAGGACGTTGCGGAGATAGTGAAGATGAGGAGCAGCTCGTTGATGGGAGCATCTTGCGACAACTGCATGCCGGAGATACCTATACCTACCTTGGAGTGGCGCAGCGTCACATCCAAGAGGCAGAATTGGTCAAAGAGTGTCTCCGCCGCAAGTATTTGCACCGACTCCGGCAGATCTGGTCGTCAGAACTGTCCGGCAAAAACAAAGTCGCTGCCACAAACATGCTTGCGATCCCACTGTTGCTATACAGCTTTGGTGCTGTCCACTGGAACGTGGAAGAGCTGCGACAAATCGAGATAAAGACCCGCAAAAGGATGAATATGGAGGGAAGTCTACATCCTAGATCCTCTGTCCCGCGAATATACCTCCCGCGACACCTGGGAGGGCGTGGACTATTGAGTTTGGAGCATCTGCACAACAGAGTAGTACTGGCCACTGCCTGCTATGTTACGACGAGCACCGATCCCCTGATCCGCTTTGTGCGAGAGCACGAGATTGCGGGTAAAGGAGCCTTCCTTTTTAAAGCAGCAACACGGGCAGCCGAAGAACTTAGTCTCACGCTCGACTTCACGCGGAGGTGTCAGCAGTCCGTTACGGAACTTGCTCCCGCACAATTAAAAACCCGGATTAAAACTGCTGAAGTCCAATTGCTTTTAAGACTTCACAAAGATAAACCAATGCACGGAATCTTCTACAAACATCTAGAAGAGCATGGTTTATCTGAGCAGTTGACCTTCTCCTTCCTAAGGTCTAATGGGTTGAAGTCGGAGACTGAGAGCTCTATAATGGCTTGCCAAGACGGTGTCTTCAACACCTTAGTATACCGTAGCCGGATTATGGGTATGGATGTGCCCGATATCCGCTGTAGAGCCTGCCTGCAGGCGCCAGAGACCCTTACGCACCTCTTGTCGGCGTGTAAGGTGTACGCTGGCACAGCCTACGTCTATCGGCACAACGCGGCTCTACGAGTGCTATACTACCATTTAAGGCACTCATACGGTATAGATGAGACACCGGTGCTGCCATACGCTCCAGGGGACATTGAGTCCGTTGTGGAGAACGAGAGGTGCCGAATTTACTGGAACTACTCATTCTCCACGCTCGAGCTTATACATGCAAATAAGCCCGACATAGTCCTCCTCGACTACCAACAAAAGACGATGTTCGTTATCGAGTTCTCGGCACCCGCCGAGGGGAACATCGTCTCTAAGGAGGAGGAAAAGCGGACCAAGTATCAGGAGCTCCTCGGACAACTTCGCAGGCTCTGGCCGGACTACACTGTGAGTCTGCTAGTAATGGTCATTGGATCCCTAGGTGGTATGAGGGATACGCTGCTCTCTGCACTGCGCAAAATGCCGGTGTGCCGTGCGGCGGCGCACATCTTAGCCGCCAGAATGCAGAAGGCAGTCATCCATGGGTCCCTTCGTCTGCTTAGGACGCACGATACGCGGACCCAGTGATTGCTCACCTCACGGTGTGAGGAGTAGTCGCTGGGGAATGGAACAGCAGCCCGGTGTGTCGGAGCCCGGGTTGCACCTTTTTTGTTTTTGTTTTGTTTATATATATATATATACGCATGCTCCGTATTCCGTGGACGGACAAAATAACCAACCATGAGGTGCTACTGCGAGTAGGAAAAGATCCAGAATTGGTCTTTAACGTTCAAAAAAGAAAATCGAATACTTGGATATGTGATGTGAGGAAATAAGTGTGAAAGCTTGAGACTGATAATGCAGGGAAAATTGATGAAAGAAGACCGGTTAGGAGACGACGCATATCATGGTTGAAGAATCTCCAAGACTGGTTCCATTGTAATTTAATAGACCTGTTCAGAGCAGCTACATCAAAAATTAGAATTGCCTTGGTTATTGCCAACCTCCGAAGAGAGACGGCACTCTAAGAAGAAGTAGATGGGGAATACAATATTAAACAACCTTAATATAAAATTTATTTATATACAATCGTTATTTACTGAAATATTTTCTGTATGTTGTGATCTCAGAGTAACAACTGAACATAGAGGTAGTAAACAAACCACTTCAGCATGGCGTGCTCAAAGCCGTCAGCTTTGACACTTCAGCCTCCAAACGTCAGAGTAAACATCTCTCCAAACAGTGATCAGCTGTGACCTCGCAGTGACAGTTCAAATTGTAAACAATGCTGTGTAACGCCTACTAACCTGAAAATTCTTCCAATGCAACGCATGTTACAAACACTGCACTTTTTGAGTTCCATCTCGAAAAACTGTTAAACTACACTCGAATATAGCACAGTAAGTCCGTAAAGCTTCACTAATGTTACCAACAAATAACAAATTCGATTTTACTGACCAAGCATAAAAGACGCACAAACAAAACAAACGTTTGACAGTCGAGCTTCTACCGTAAATAAGTCGTATGAAAATTATGTCGGCGTTGCCAGCTCCTCAAAATGTATGTAAGACTTCAGAATTTACGTTTATGATGAAGAAATATGCAGTAACGCAGTAGAGGTCAACATATCTATTGATTTTGCTGTAATCATTCCTGAACCATCAAAATACCGCCTTTTTTTAACGTAGAATGGAATATTTCTGAATACTATACAATTAAGACGATAGTAAACAATTACGATTGCCGTATCTGGTGGTCAATATGACAACGTAAGAAAAGATGTCGGCCCACAGAGTTAACATCTCTAGAGGGAGCCTAATTTGAATATTGGCCAGCCAACATCTATAGCGCTATTGCCACTCTTCTTCGTCCGCTTAAGGACCTTCCAGTTTCTTCAAAATCTGACAATTTCCGCAGTTTGAACACATGTTCCTCAAAGTATTTAACTGGGTATTTAACTATAGATTTCAATATACTTGCAATGTAACTGATTTACGTGAAGATAATTTATATTGATTTAACGAAATTTCAAAAATGGTAAATTCCAAAGCGGAATGTTGCAATAACTTATAATATGTCGTAAATCTGACAACCTACAATCAGCGTTCCCTAAAGCTGTCATGTGGCTGTCATTGCAGATGTAGTTGTTGCGTATGTTGAGATTTTTGATGTTTTAGTGTATATTTGAGTGACTTTGTGACTATTTGTGGTTTGAATTAAATTATTTATGAACAATATTGTAATAATTGCATGATGGGACGAAATAAAAAGTGCATAGTTTGCTGCAGTAGCAACGAATAGGTTAGTATAGGTTTTGTTTTGGTTTTCAGTAACGTAAAATATGGGGATAACTGGGAACAAAAGTAACTTCGCTCCTGTTTCAGGAGTAATAATGGTTGTTTGATGTATATTATGTGCATCTGTGTAGGTTTCCTCCGAATATAGTGCTGAGAAACAAGTGGCTTGATGCATTACAGCTGAAAGGTGAAATTGGGGTGGTTGGGGGGTTGTGAAACCCAAAAATTTGTTGTATTCCTAAAGGCTGGCCATTCACCTGTGAAATAAAGACCTAGCGTATAAGTAATACCTTCATGTTAACGATGTCGCTTCACTATACTACCTTGTTTGTTAGATGTTTTACCTTGAATCTTCCGCTCTTTTTAATAACTATGCCTCTGATACTGCGGCTATGTCGTTGTAGTTTCAAAAAAATATAATAAAGGTAAAATATTTAGTTTTCAATGACTTCCATGTTGCTTAAATATTATTGAACCTGTTACCGCTGAACTAGTTTATTTATCAATATTGTTGTCCGTTCTTATTACTGCATGTGAATAAATACATACATATATGTATTCTATACTATTTACTGTTTTTACCTGTCGCCCTTATACAGTTTCTTTACCAGGTGGTAAGTACACGCATTACATTTATGTCAATTAACATAAATCTCCCAAATTCCATTTTTTAAACTATTTGAGGACGTGAAATGCAAAAATGTATGCCACATTTACTTACAGAAAATCTATCTATGCGGATTTTATAGAACTGGATATTACCTAATGCAATTATTATATTTTATTGCTGAAGTAAAAACACGACGCAGCCCAGAGATAACATAAAACGCTGAGATGATTTTATGTATACTATGACCTTGAAACACAGTTTTTGCGCATGCCAGACGCGCATTGCGCATGGTGGCGATCCTTTGAACTTGTGATGACATAGTCTGACATAGGACATTGAATCTGAACTTTATGTATGTTCTGTCACAGTGGTCCTGTGCTGTCCATTGTCCAATATAACCTCAAATTGAGAAATGTGCAACTGTTTGTTTGTTTGTGCGAAATGGAAACGTTTTACCATTTTATTTATTTTATTTTTTTGATGTATGTGATACATAGTTATATAGTGCTCATTATCTAACATTTCCTGATTTGTACCTGGTAAAGTAAAGATTCTTTTCACACATTAATTTCATGTACCATACTTGAAAGTTAAAGCTTATTAAAAAGAGATTTGTACTTCATTTTACCCTTTTTATTCCACCACTCTTCAACATCCCACCTAATAGTATAAAACGCTCCAAAAATGAAAAATCACCAGTATCACTACTACTATAAAATAAGCCAAAAAATAAGCTGTGTGTCGGCCTATTAGAATTAGTTGTTTACTACCTCTATGTTCAGTTGTTACTCTGAGGCTCTCATATTATATTGTTAACATTTCTATTACCTGTGTGCGTATTCTGACCTGGGCACCGGTCGGGAGCGTGTCACACCTCGTCCGCCGCCATTTGTTGAGGTTGAGCGTTCAGTCCGTCGCCTCCACCGGCTCCGTCTTCGTCTTGCGCCGCTGCCGACGTCACGTGTTGCTGCTGAGCCTTGCTCAGCGCAGCTTCGGCCTCTAGCGCTCTGATCCGGTTCTCGTGCTTCACGATCATCGCTTTCAGCTTACGGATCTCATCCGCGAACTCTTGGAGCGTTTTTTCCTGCAAAGAAAATCGTATGTTAAAATATAATAACGTCCTTATTACCGAAAACCAGAAGGGACATGAGCAGCGAAGTTTATTTAGCCTTGGCCTTATACTTTGTATTGAATTGCATTTCTTTATTGCCGTGTGATGATATAAGACTAGTCATAAAAATAAAAGTGAAGATTTAAATATTGAATGAATAAGGACCAGAGGCTATCCAGCACGGAATGTGGCTGGTGCATAGGCCACACGATGGGCCCTTTTGCGCCTCTATCCGCGCTAGTTCCTAAGACCTACCTTTTTGGCAAAGGCAAGTACATTCTTAGGTCCTATCCGTTTTATCTCTATTGGTTCCAAGGTTCTTGAGCCCAGCAGTCTGCCTGTGATAACCCAGGGTTTCACAGCGACACAAGATGTGTGCCGAGGATTCTTCCTCTTCACCACACCACGTGCACGTTGGGTCGTTGACCACCCTCATCACAAACCAGTGACGCTTGAAGGTGTTGTGACCCGTTAATAGGCCTACTAGCAATCTCAAGTTACTCCTATCCAAAGAGAGACAAAATCGTCCTATTCTCTCTGCAGGCCCTGCTAATAGTTCCCGAGCCTGACGGAGATGACCAGAGATGTTGTTCCATCTCAGAGAGTGTTGATTCTGGATCCACTCTCCAGTTGTTTTCCTAATCAAGTTTGCAGATAGTCCTAAGGCTGGTTCCGGGCCCACAAAACTGTTGCCGGATCCCATCCTAGCCAGATGATCCGCCATTTCGTTACCCTTTACCCCAGCGTGCCCAGGTACCCACATCAGTGAAACCTTGTGTTTAGCTGAGATGTCGTCAAGAGCCCTCCTGCACTCCAGGACCAGTCCCGACGTTATTTTCCAAGCGCTCAGTGCTTTGATGGCTGCCTGTCAGACTAGACCCGTCAATTTCCCAAATACGATTTACACAAGCAAGTATCGCATAGACCTCAGCCTGGAATACTGTGGTGTGCCCCCCAAGAGGGAGTGAAAGTCTTGTATGGGGTCCGTAGACTCTCGAGCCCGAGCCCTCTCTAGCGAGTGAACCGTCTGTATACCAGACCTGTCCTCCTCCTTCGATGAGCTGTCTTTCCCTAGACTCCCACTCTTCCCTTGACGGAAACACCACCGTAAATTTGCGATTGAAGCGTTGCGTAGGAGAAACTATATCGCTCCTCGCCAACAAAATAGGAATAGGAAATATTACTAACGGATAAAAACGAAACAAATAATGCAAACCAAACACATTTCAATAAATGCGCTGCTGTGAAATACAAAAAAAGCAGAAAAACAGAAAAAAGGTAACGTGCGCTACATTCTAAAAGAGGAAACTAAAGTTATGTGCTAAGAAAATCGTCTATCGAGCAGAAACATTGCTCCACAAGAAGGTTTCGAAAATGTGCTTTAAAGGACATGATATGTATGCGGTGGCACACTCAAATTGTTACTAGCTCGGGTGGAATAGCGAACATTGAAATAATTATTTCTGGTAAACTTGTTTTTATTTTGAAATACAAATATTGCGCACTTGAAGATATAAATGAAGGAAGCGTCAGTAATTTGAATTTCTTGAATTCTTCTCTGCATGATTCCCCGTTCGGAATGCCGAACATTAATCTGATAATTCTCTTTTGGAGAATAAAGGTCCTATTCAGCATTCAACACTGTTCCTCGAAAGATGTAAACATATCATCGCAAGTTTTAAAATTGCAAAATATGCCTTATTTAAGTCTTTACAAACAGGGTCAGACATCCCGTGACTATTGTGGAGCTTTATTTTACTCGTAGCAAAGTGCACTGTGACAGTATTGTTACGATTATCATCATCATCATCAGACATGTTGTGAACTCGTAAAATACAAGTCAGAGCTAGAGTATTGCTGACACGAATATTATCAATAGTTTTGAGAACTGTAGCTCGCCATCGTTCGCGATTTACTGTCAGTTCAGTGGCGCTCTTGATACTCATATTTAGCAACTGTTTCGTCGTATCCACCCAGCGTATAGGGGAACGGCCACGGCGCCGCCCACTCGGGGCGTGACCCTGAACTACAAGTTTCTCCATATTATCGCGTCTGTGAATATGTCCGAAGAATGTAAGCATTCTCATCGACACAATGGAGGATAGTCTCTTTGGATTACCGAGCTCATCCAGTATGGAAACATTAGTTCGATGGGCGGTATAAGGAATTCTCAGCATTCTCCTCCACGTCCACATTTCAAAAGCATCTATGCGAGCTCGATCTGCCTTTTTAACAGTCCAAGTTTCCGAGGCATACAAAAATATGGAGAACACAAGAGACCGAACCAGTGACATTTTGGTAGCTTTAGTGATGTTATGGTCACGCCATATTTTGGTAAGCTTCGTCATGGCCACCCGTGCCTGTTGAATGCGCCGCCGAATCTTATTCTCACAGTTACCCGAACTGTCGATCAAAGAACCGAGGTACACAAAACTTTGAACTACCTCACAACGGCCTATTGACTTTATTTCTCGATGATTGTCATGCTCTCTATCTACGATAATAACCTTGGTCTTGTTGTAGTTAATACCAAGACCATATGCTGCACTATGTTGTTCTAAAACGTTCAATAGAGCTACTAGTTCTTCCTGAGAAGCAGCAATAAGGGTTGTATCGTCAGCAAATCGTAAGTTAGATATTTTGCTTCCGTCAATAGTTATACCGCCATTTCAGTTGTCCAATACCTGTCTCATCACAAATTCAGAGTAAATGTTAAATGTTACGATTAAGAATCAGACCATTTTCACAGGACCATTATTTCACTTCATCTTGTACTTTGCTAATATTTAACTTCCTCAGCTGTAGTACCACTAACGACCACTGAAGTATGGTCAGCTCAATTGATCATGAAGTCTTAACTGCTCATGTCGGTTATAAGGAGAATGTTCAATGCGACGTACACAAACATAGAAAAAAATAAATATGAAAAAGTACATAATAAATTCATACGGTGACACATAAAGTTTTGTTGAGAATTTATATTTCTCACTAACATATTCTCTTAAGCGTGGACACAGTTATTTTACAAGGAAGATCATGTCACTACCTCTTCTAGTTCTAAAATTTCTCCTAGGTGTCAAATTAGGTTGGGCGGACTTGGGGCGTTAGAAAGTAGAAAATTTTACTTCCCACATCGCGAAAGTCAATGTCACCGTTGTCGTCATTTTTCTGCTTGCATAATCTCAGTAGCCGCAGAACTATTTTTTTAATTAAAAAACAATGTAGGTATACGCAAAACTCCCAATTTTTGTTCTTTGGTTTTTTGGAGGTTACTGATCATTCTCGGCGAAGTCAATTGGAAGAGATCTGGTTCAGGAGGGTGGGAAGGAGGCCATTTTTTTCGTCTGATTGTTAACCACTATAGTTATTGTACACCCTGTAACATTGAAAAATCTAACTAAAAGTGGTAATCATGAACTCTTTTCAAATGTATCATAATATTTTATGAATAAAATAGATGTGTCAAATAGAGTACAACTCCTGCTCCTGAACAAAATTACATCAATTAGTAATACCAACATTATAATATTCCTAGGACGCGTACTAAATGGAGAAATTTCAATGCATTTAAAAAATTCATCGTCACACCGCTACAAAAAACTAAAAAGGTGGTTAATAAGAATAACAAGATACCAATTACACAAATTAATACCACATTGGTAAAGGTTGAAAAATGTTGTATAAAAATAACGTTTTTTCTATCTCATTTAAAATGACACACACCCACGAAAAAGCCATAGCCTTCTATGAGTTTTTGTAGGGCAGACGAGCTAGCAAGACTACGCTCGTCTGCCCTATACATTGGAGCAGAACCCGCCCTGGGGGTGCCTAAAAGTACAATCAGACACCAGGTCGGAGAATGGATGAAACATCAGCACAAGGAGCAGTGGAACTTGTTGCAAGGATGTGTTCATGGAAAAACATTCATTAAAGCTCCATGCAAGAAAATGGCTGAAACACTGCCCTCCTTGAGTAGAAATCAGCTCCGAATAACGACTGGTCTCCTCACAGGTCATTGTGGCCTGAAGGAACACCTGAATAAAATGGGACCCTACAATGGAGACCTCAACTGCAGATTGTGTGGAAGAGGAACTGAGTCAGCCCTACATGTGCTCTGTGAGCGCGAAACGCTAGATCACAAGAGACAACAGCTCTTTGGGAAGACCAAGCTAGAAACAATGGAGTACAGCTCAGCACCAGGAGCAGTAGGTAAACTGCATAAACTTATGCAGGGATCCAGATTGCTGGAGTGGATACTGTGAATGAGAGGAGCAATAATACAATAGGCCTTAAGGCTTAAGTATTGACGGGGACAGTAAGGTCGGACGGCTCCTAGAAAAAAAATGGGTTTTTGTTATTGTATTAGCCGAAACAGGCGTATAATTAGGATGTTTTATAATTTTTGTGTATACCCTGTGACAATTATTCATAATTATTCTTCATAGAATACACAAAAGGTACATCAATAACACATCAGAAGATAGCAATCGGGATTTTTGTATGCAATGTAATTACTACTCATTGTTACAGATTTAACTGATTACAAAAGACCATCATGTTCAGATAAAACATCTACTAACCGAAAATTATTTCACTTTTTGTATACTGTAAAACCACACCACCATGAGTCCACTATTTTCTTTTTTATGTGCTGTTATTATATTAGTAATCACGCATTTTCAAAATCTGGTAGGTATTAAATACGAATAGTTATAAATTATGTGTGCATGGTGTTATTAAACAACTATTAGATGTAATCAAAAAAAATTTAAATGTATAATGTAAGTAAATGTAGGTATATATCTGAAATAAATAAGTTATTGACAGATTTTCGTTATATTAGGTCATTTTGCCGGTCACTTGAATGTCTTAAATCGCAACATAATCGACTGGTGCGGCCACACCAATTTTATTCATGAAATAACTTCTATGTTGTTTATCTTCAAAATTAACACGACTAAGCCTATCAGATTTAAATTTGTGCTTAATACTCGACCTTTTCTTTGCTAAACGTTACGTTGATCGTAAAGTAGATAATCACAAAACAATAGAATGACACAATTCAAATTTCATGAAAACAACAGACAGGTTAATCAATTTTTTCACTAAAACATACCTATATGTAATCATTCCCAAATAATGTTTGATAATAGAATTTAAACATTCTTACACCTTCACCAAACACACATTGCCGTGTAATCAAAATTGCCAGTGTCAGACATACCTGGGGAAAATAGACTATTCCTAAGTTATAAGCTCGGTTATATTGAAAATTCGCAGCTTGAAACTTTTTAAACTTGCTATTCTATACTTGAAAAATATTTTAAACTATAATTGAATTGTTAAGGTACTTTTACTTCCCGCACCTATACGTGAGAGGAGTATTGTGGATCGAAAATTTTCGAATTTAAGATAATACGCTTTTTGGGCGTTTTATGATATCTACATACAGAACGGAAATCCACGTCACTCATTTCCATCGGTCTGACTGTTTTTCGGTTTTGGGTAGCGATATGTTGTGGGGTCATAGCAGGTCATGCTGCTATAATTTTGAAAATCGGTGAATGGACGGCGGAGTAATCAGCAAAAAACAAAAAATTCAAATATTCCTCAAACTTCGTTTTTAGGCGTTTTAGAGGTCCCTGGCCATTTTCTCCTTTTTTTGGGTGGGGGTGGAATTTGGGGTGGTTGGAGAGTGCGCGGTTGTAAAACTGAAAAAATTGTTGCATTCATAATGGGTTGTTTGTTCACTGACCTGTAGAAGAAAGGCCAAGTGACATAATACGCTTTTTTAGGTCCATCCGAACGTTGCCTTGCCTATTACAGAAACCACGGAACTTATAGTTTTCTGATGTATACGCACAAGTATTGCTTTAGATCGTTCTGTATTGTGTAACGTGGTAACTATTGAACTGGTTTTAATGAAATTTCGTTACAGTATTATTACCGTGGGGAGGATGGAAAGCGCATATGTTTTTAGAAATCGTGTCAGTGGCGGCGCAGTAAGAACCAAGAAAGAAAAAATATGCAGCATTTATTTTAATAATCTTAGTGATTTATGTTTTGGTTGAAAAAACTATTATTAATTAATTAATTTGACATGTAGATACCTATAGAAATATGCATATAGACAGAAACAAGAAATTAACCTAACGCCACGTGAATTTTCATTTTATCTATTCTGGAAAAGAGATTGTAAGCTTTTATACAGCCCTGAGGTGTAAAAATCAGGCCCGTAGCCAGGATTTCACTTCGGGGGGGGGGGGGGGTCACTAGCTTATTAATCATCTGACCTGCGGGGGGTGTAGGAACTGGGAGCAATCAGGTATCACCAACACCGTCCTACTGAAGGACGTCTTTGGTATCAGGAGTATAGGACGCCGTTGGGTATCACCATTTTTGGTGAGCAAAAATGGGTGGTGGTTGGGTTTCCGTTTCTCATCCTGGAGGAGCAGTAAAGAGGCGACCCCATTAGAGCAAAAATGTGGCTCCTACCCGCTATGAAAACAAACCGAACAGGTGACTGTCCTACCTATGGGGGACCTGTTGACTATTCGAAATATCAGTGACTGTTTTTTTTATCTACATACCCACTAAGGATCTGCTAGCTATTATCCATTCATTGATATCAAAAAATAAACTATCAAATATAGAATAACCAAACGATATAAATATAATGTTGCATGATTTAATGGTGCTTATATTCCACATTATCAAGGAACTAAATTCAAAACATATTCATCATACTCTACTTGGGTGTAAAGGTGAAACAAAAACAGCTCAAATTTCGTTTTTAGAAGTTTTAGGGGTTCCTGATCATTTTCTATTTTTTTTTTGTGAAATTGGAGTGGTTGTTGGGTGGAGGGTTGTAAAACTGAAAAATCTGTTGTATACGTTGGCCTGTGAAATAAAGAACTAGCGGCATAATATACTAGTTTTGGAGAAATACTTTTACTCGGTTATAACGAACATTCGATCCCCTCATGATTTTTTACGTTTTCATGCGGAATCTGGCTACAATCAAACAACTTCACTACTCAAACACATATATATTTTTAGGTGGTGACAGCCGGAATAGTATTAGAAAATGCTGAAATCTGTCATCAGGATTCTGGGGGTATAAAGTACCTGAAATACGAAAAAATAAACAGAACTACAAAAGGCCTGAGCGTCAATATAACGCTGACGTCTCCCATTGATTCCAATGTTGGGGTAAGTTTATGTTTATATCAGAGAGTGCATAATGGACTGTAAAATGAAATTGCCGTTACTAATTTGAATATACATATTTCAGAGGTAAATAGGCATGGGTGTATTTCGTTAGCCGCTCCCACTCGCAATTCTGTAAAATAATAATAAGTTTCTTTAAAACATCGCAAATTGTTCATATTTTTACTAACCACATTTTTACTAGGCGAGGGAAGTATTGTGATCGCGAAAATTTTCGATTTTGGGCGTTTTATGATATCTACATCCAGCTCACTCATTTTCGTCGATCTCTCTGTTTGCCTGTTGGCGGCTTTCTAGCCCCGTAATGACAGTAACCGCTGCAAGGATTGTGATAAAATTTGGGTAGCGATATGCTGTTGGGTCGTGGTAGGTAATGCTGCCATAATTTTTAAAAACGCTGCATTGGCGGAGATGAAATTGGTAAAAAACAAAAAATTATCAGAATCCCTCCAAACCTCGTGTTTAGTCGTTTCAGTGGTTCTTGATTCTTATCCATTTTTTTTTCTTTTTGAGGTGGTGAAATCGGGGTGGAGGGCTTGAAAACTCAAACGTTTGTTGTGTTCATAAAATACACTACATTGCGCTTTGGTGATATCGTGTGCTTGTTAGACCTATCCAAATGTTGCATTTGAATTTTATATCTGTGGAAAAATTTGATGCATACATATTATAATCCTATAACGTGCAACTAAATGATATCATGATCCACCATTATCATAGGCTTTTGTTAGGTCTATATACAAAGCTGTTGTCACTTTTCCTCTATTTAGAGAATCCAGAACTTCAACAAGGGCTAGATAGACAGCTCTTATCGTCATCATAGTCACAATGTCTTAACAGACATGTTGTAAACTCGTAAACTTCATTAAGTCGGAGCTAGAGTATTGCCGACACGAATATTATCAATAGTTTTGAGAACTGTAACTCGCCATCTTCGCGATTTACTGTCAGTTTAGTGGCACTCTTAATACTCATATCCAGCAACTGTTTCGTCGTATCCACCCAGCGTGTAGGGGGACGGCCACGGCGCCGCCCACTCGGGGCATGACCCTGAACTACAAGTTTCTCCATATTATCGCTTCTGTGTATATGTCCGAAGAATGTAAGCATTCTCGTGGACACGATGGAGGATAGTCTCTTTGGATTACCGAGCTCATCCAGTATGGAAACGTTAGTTTGATGGGCGGTATAAGGAACCCTCAGCATTCTCCTCCACGTCCACATTTCAAAAGCATCTATGCGAGCTCGATCTGCCTTTTTAACAGACCAAGTTTCCGAGACATACAAAAATACGGAGAACACAAGAGACTGAACCATCGACATTTTGGTAGCTTTAGTGATGTTATGGTCACGCCATATTTTAGTAAGCTTTGTCATAGCCACACGTGCCTGTTGAATGCGCCGTCGAATCTCATTTTCACAGCTACCCGAATTGTCGATCAAAGAACCGAGGTATACAAAACTTTGAACTACTTCACAACGGCCTATTGACTTTATTTCTCGATGATTATCATGCTCTCTATCTACGATCATAACCTTAGTCTTATTGTAGTTAATACCAAGACCATAACGCTGCACTATGTTGTTCTAAGATGTTTAATAGAGCTACTAGTTCTTCCTGAGAAGCAGCAATAAGGGTTGTATCGTCAGCAAATCTTAAGTTGGATATTTTGCTTCCGCCAATAGTTATACCGCCATTCCAGTTGTCCTGTCTCATCACAAATTCAGAATAAATGTTAAATAACATCCCTGACGAACTCCTTTTCTGGTTGCAGTTTGACCAGACAAGTTACCAATTCTTACACGAGCCGAATTAGACTCGTAGAGTGGCTCAATGAGAAACACTAGGTCATAAAGAACTCCCATAGAGATGACGATTTCCCACAGTTTAGGCCATTTTAGGTTATCAAACGCCTTAGAATAGTCCACAAAGCAGATAGAAACCGGAAAATAATGCTCTCTGGCTTTTTCAACAATTTGTCTTAAGTTTAAGATCTGTCCACGCGTACCGCGTCCTTTCACGGAACCTGCCTGCGCCTGAGAAATGTTCCAGCCAATAAGACCCTCCAAACGAGATTTTAAACTATATAGTAGAACCTTACTTGCATGAGAGATTAACAAAGTAGGTGATAACTGTCTGGATTTGTTGGAGATCCCTTTTTACTTCCCACACCGATAGGTGAGGGGAGTATTGTGATCGCGAAAATTTTCGATTTTGAGATAATACACTTTTTGGGCGTTTCATGATGTCTACATAACGAAAATCCATGTCACTCATTTCCGTCGGTCTGTCTGTCTGTCGGTCTGTCTGTCTGTCGGTCTGTCTGTACGCGTTTTTGTGTCCTCGTAATCTCAGTAACCGCTGCATGGATTGTGATGAAATTTGGGCAGCGATATGCTGGGGGGTCGTAGTAGGTAATGTTCTTATAATTTTGAAAATCGGTGCAGGGGCGGCGGAGTAATTAGCAAAAAACAAAAAAAATTAAATATTCCTCAAACTTCGTTTTTAGGCGTTTTAGAGGTTCCTGATCATTTTTTACTTTTTTTGGGTGGGGGTGAAATTGGGGTGGTTGGGGGGTGGGGGGTTGTAAAATTGAAAAATTTGTTGCTTTCATAATAGACTGCCCACTGACCCATGAAGGAAGACCTAGCAACATAAATAACTTTTTTAGGTCCATCCGAACATTGCCTTACCTATTACAGAAACCAAAGGACAAAGGAATTTTTTCTGGTGTAAACATACGAGAGTATTGCTTTAGATCCTTCTATATTGTGTTACAAGGAAACTGTTGAATTGATGTTAATGAAATTTTGACACAGTATTACTACCGTGGCGAGGATGGAAAACGCGTATGGTTTTTTATAAATCGTGCCAGTGGCGGCGCACAAATAATAAAAAAAAGTAAAAATATAAAAACAGCTCAAACTTCGTTTTTAAGCGTTTTAGAGGTTCCTGATCATTTTCTGCGTTTTTTTTGGGTGGGGTGAAATTGGGGTGGTTAGGGGGTGGGGGGTTGAAAAACTGAGAAATTTCTTGTATTCATAATAGGGTGTAGGGTAGGGGCTCTGAAGGAAGACCTAGCGACATAAATCAACTTTTTAGGTCCATCCGAACATTGCCTAGCGTATTACGGAAACTAAGGGACTTAGAATTTTCTGTATACATACATACGAGTATTTATTGCTTTAGATCTTTTTGTATTTTGTAACGTGGACACTATTACATTGATTCTAATTAAATTTTGACACAGTATTATTACCGTGGTGAGGATGGAAAACGCGTGTGTTTGTTAAATATCGTGTCAGTGGCAGCGTATATAGCAATAATCAAAAAACTAAAAGTATGAAAACAACTCAAACTTCGTTTTTAGATGTTTTAGGCTGTCCATTGACCTCTGAAGGAAATACTTAGCGGCATAAGACAATTTTAGGGGAGGGAAGGCTGCCGATGATTTGGTTGCAAGGAGATCTCAGACTAAAGCTTCATGCTATGGGAAAATAATAAACTGATATCACAGTAATGTGTGGGAAGCACTGAGTCAATCAACTTGACTCCATTTTTATGAAGTGGAACAAAAATTGATGTGGACGAATCATCTAGCCAAACACCGGCCCAAGCATTTTAAAGCTTCAGCAGAAATAGCAGACAGCTCTTATAGTATTTCATATTTCATTTCTCCCTTTTCTGAAGCCATTGTTGTTCACATAATAAACAATTGCTTTCGAGAAATGTAACTAATTGAAGATAGATAATTCTTTCAAAAATTTTAATAATATTAGAAAGAAGCGAAACTGGTCTGTAATTTTTGAAATCTATTAATCAACCTTTTCTACGAATTGGCTTAACATGTGGTGTTTTCAACTTATTTGGGTAGACAGCTGTACAGAAACTCAGATTTATGATTTACTACAATAATTATAATAATGCATTTATTAATGGACAAAAAAAATACATATATGATACAAAAATAAAAGAATGTACCCGTAACATACAAAAAATGCCCACTAACCTCAAGGGAAAGTTCACATCAAGGTGCTCTTCCACTCACCCTTGCTTATAATATATCTCTCCATGTGCAGACATGTTCTTACCTACTAAATACTATATTAAATTTACATAAACTTATCTAAGCTATATACATTCACTATACACTATAAAGTTCTTTTAGAGCTAATTTGAACCGTGGTGCTGATAATTGTTTAAGACAATCGGGGATGGAGTTGTAGAGCCTATACACATTGTACCTGAAACTTCTTTCAAATAGAGCTGTTCGATGGTTAGGAATGGCAATGGTGTGCTTCGAACGAGTGTTGAGCTGATGTACCTCAGATCTAAAAGTTATTTTATCATACAAATAGTTAGGAAGCTTTGCACTCAGAATTTTGTGATAAAAACATAGCAATAAGAGTTCACGATATTTTTTCATACAAAGCCACCTTAAGTCCTTTAATTTATAAGTTACTCTATCGTACTTCCGGATTCCAAATATATAACGGACACAAGAATTCTGTACCCTCTGTATGCGCAATTCTGTATCCACATCTATACAGGTCGAGTAAACTGGAACACCATAAGAAAACTGAGATAAAACTAAAGTTTCACACAGCATTCTTTTGGTCCGTAAATCTAGATATTTCCTGTGGGGATACAGCAGTTTAAGCGCAGAATATCCTCGTTGTATGCACAGCGCTATATGATCACGAAACCTAAGCCTGTAATCAAGGAAGAATCCCAGATTTTTAACCGAATCTGAGAACGAGATGGTACCTTATTAATTTTTAATTTCAGCATATCTGCTAATACGGTCCTATCTTTGCCAAACAGAATTACAGCCGACTTATTAGGATTCAATATTAGTGAGTGCTGGGCAGATATATTATATATATTGTCGAGATCAGAGTTTATTCTATGTTCAGCTACAGCCCAGTCACTACCAGAGAACGAATGATACAACTGTGTATCATCAGCATACATATGAGTCTTACAATATTCAATGAACTTATAAAATTGACTTGTATAAACTGTGAAAAGCAAAGGCCCTAATATTGATCCTTGAGGAACACCACTAACTACATCCCTAGCATTAGATATTTTACCATTGAGTCGTACACATTGTTTTCTGTTATGTAAATATGAATGGAATAACTCTAAACTATTCTTTGATAATCCGCAAGATTTTAAAATTGCAATAAGTACATTATGATTGATAGTGTCGAACGCTTTACTGTAGTCAAGTAGTATTAGAGCAGTACAATTACCTGAATCAATTCGTCCGCCTATTTGAGTAGGAGGTAAAACTCAGAATTTTGAGTGAAATGATTCACATGACTTATTTTAGCTGAAGATAGATGCCGAAAAGTGGACTTCTTCTGGATGGACAAAAATGCCGTATTTACCAGTCATACCAGATGCTTGTAACACGATGAAAAGATTTTACAGTCAATACACTACAGACTTTTGGAGGAAAGGTGGTGTTAAGAACCCGGACAACTGCCCCATTCCAGCGGTAAGATATAAGAGAAGTGAAAACATTTCAGAATTATTTAGCGAGGTTATCAATGATGTAAATTGCCAACAGTTTTTTAGTAAGTTCATATATTTATAATTTATGTCCTTTGTTACTTGGTGATAGAATACAAGGTTTGGACGTTACACCTAACGTCGGTATACTGCAAAAAGTCAAAAACCCACTGGATCAAGCGACTAGAAATAATATTGTCTCTTCCAGGAAAAATTGCAAATATTTTTGCCAGTTTAGTTAACAGCTCAGTTTGACCAATTCCATAAAGCTAATAAAGTAGTATGTAAAAGTGATCAACTTGACTTGATCATTTGTAAATTGTTATACATATCACGTAAAAGTGGCCATGTTGACGAACACAGCGGGTCTAAGTCTCTCCCTTTAGATACGAACGAGAAAAACAATGCCCCCGGAAGCAAACCCTCTGTTGAAACTTTGTACTCTTAGAGATCCATTATGCTTTTAGAGCTTGAATGCAATCTCATTGCATGTGTTTACCACATTTACAACAAGTTTATGGTACCATGGATAAGTTGAAAGATGGGCATGTTTTTACAGCAAAGTGTATGGTTCTTTTTAAGATAAATTCATTTTTCTGTAACGTCTCTCAAATTCACTTTCCAACACATGGTGATGTTGAGCCTCTCTCGCGAAGTGTTTGATACTTGATCACTCTCTTTTAGTCGATAATGCCGTATTAACATATTTTCTAAGGACTAATACAGGGTGTCCCACGACGATTAAGACAAGCAATATATAGGAACTGGGCAGTAGTAGCGAATTATAATTTTGGAGGTGTAAGTATAGTATCTTTTCTTGTTATTGTGTCACCTAACGAGGTATTTGTTTTTAGTCACGTGACGTCCGATTCAAAAATTTTAATGGGACACCCTATATATTTGTGACTTTTTGTGTTCCTCTCGATAAAACAATTCCAACAAACTAGCACACTTGGGGTCTAAAAGATCTACAGGTACTTGAAGGACTGTACCACTACCATTATGAAACACTACCAAAGCAATTTAACTGTAGGGGTACATGTTATAATCAATGGTAGTGGTACAGTCCTTTAAGTACCTGTAGCTCTTCAATTAATCACTTTAGACCCCAAGTGTGCTAGTTTGTTGGAATTGTTTTATCGGGAGGAACACAAAAATGTACGAATATATAGGGTGTCCCACTAAAATTTTTGAAGCGGACCTCATTGGGTGACGCAATAACAAGGAAAGATACTAGATTTGCACTAATTTACATCCCCAAAATTATAATTCGCTACTACTGCCCAGTTCCGATATATTGCTTGTCTTAATCGTCGTATAAAAAATTAGAAAATGCGACAATCAAATTTTGTTTTATCAGGTTTTCGTTTGGAGCTGCATCTTAATGAAAATCTCTAAAATTCAATTTATCTTGGAAACTACCAATCACCATGTATAATATATTATAATACTGCCTGCGCCTGTTGGCGTGGAGAATAAGAGGCGCAGATTCTATAAGGAACGAAATATTTTTCTGATAACAACTGTTATAAAAATTTACAAAAAATACAAGTTTTACACAAAACAATCTATTTTTTGTTCAAAATATAAAATTATTGAGTAATTAGCTTGCATTTTTTTTAGGGTGACTATAGCATAACCAACTACGTGTTTACATACAACGATAAGGGCGTGCGAGTTCAGTTGCCGGTGCAGGGAAGAGTGCGGTTAACTACATCACTCGTCGATATGACTACCAAAAAGGTTCTCTTATGTGCAACTCTACACATACAAATGTCATGAAGCACTGCACCACTAGGCCATACATATAATTCTCCAATACCTTCGCCTAGAAGATACAGCCAAATGAGAATCGTGAAAAACATCTAAAGTTACGAAATTCACACCAAACCAACTGTAACCATAACCTGGAAGAGTAGTCCATGGATGACTATCCTATCAGGAGTGCTGTGTAGTGTGTAAGGTTTTTCGCTGCTGACGTCCAAGGAATTTGTGGGTTTGGGGTTTCTAAACAGACCTCGTTGAGCTTTGAGGCTTGACGTTTCGCCATCACGAGTGGATGACGACTTCCAAGTCGACTTCTGAATTCAAATAGCTTCTTAAGATGTCATCCACTCCTGGTGGAGAAACGTCAAGCCACAACACTCAACGATGGCGGCCTAAATACTCAAGAACCACAAATTCATCCTATCGGGAGTCTATCAAAAATCGACATACTTCTTTACTTTATGCACCGGGAAACACGATTCATTCCTATTAGGCGACCCAAACCACGTGACTTTTCATCATGACGGTTGACGGTGCTGGGTAAACTGTTAGTTTGAGTTTGATGGCCGTAAGGTCTTCATTTGAATTTTGATTTTTGTGGAATTTGATCTATTTTAGTGTGTTTTTATCAGCTTTTCATATAGTAAATTGGTCTTTTAAGATGGACCTAAACCGTTAGAAAATCCCGACGTTTCTTGAAGGTTTTTTCATGTTTAAGTTTGGAGTTTGAGATCATCACATTTAACTGCAGATATGCACAAACTCCTGCGTCTTCGGGATAATGTACTCTTGTTAGATGAGATGTATCGGCAGGTGCTCAATAAAATCCAAGTTTTTCTCGGTTAGATAGCGATCCACAACCAACCACAAAGCCTGCATATTGTTTTCTAAATCAAAACTGTTCTCAACAAACCACTCCAAATGAATAAATTTGCAAAAATAAATATAAACAAACACACAGTCTCAAATGGTAACAGAAAGATGTTTGGCCAAAGTTAGCCATATTGAATAAGTTTGACAGGTCGTTGGATTGCCTATTAAATAAAAAAAACAAGTAAGTGCAAAATTTATCACAAACCAATAGACAGCTAAATGTATTTTATTGAATTATAGCAAAATACACTCTCAAATGAATAATCTTTCCACCAAAAATAAAGCTATATCAAAATCGGTTCAGTTTCTTGGGAGTTACATACACAAACGTAACCAAACTTAGAGCACGCCTTTTCTACCGGGGGTTAAAAACACTAATTTTTATCGTGATTATTATGTTTAACTACGAAACTGGCTGGACTATACCTTGTTATCACAATTGATGGCACCAAACCAATGCAAGCTGAGCAAAACACGTGCCTTTCATAGATTCGCAAATTGTATTATGATCAGTGTATGCATTAGCTGTGAATGAGTGTTTCTAATCATTATGGTAACAAGGTATAATGCAGGATTGTATGCGGCTATTACAATAATCAACTCCGCTTAACTATCTGCACCCGCGTCTGTAGCTAAAGATATAGGAGTATTATTTATATGGCCAATACACATTCTTGAAATAAATATACTCAAATAATAATGACAAACCTGCCTTATAATATTCAAATAAAAAATTGGCAGATTGAAAGTCGCGCTAAGGTTTTTTTTTCTTTTATTTTAACCCTATTCCTGCTGACCCTACCCGACCTGATTATAGGTTTTACAGACCAAGTGCAAAAAATTTACTTAGCACCCACCGTATGATTAGTTATATACACATGAGCTCAATTACGTCCTGCTGACCCTTTTCAGAGCAATACAAGGTGAACATACTGATAAAAACCTTAATATGGAGATTTTTACAAACCAAACTATAGTGGAAAAAGATCAAAAAATTCATTATTTCGGAGTCGAACCTTTTTAGGGCTTCGTATTCTTTTTTAACTCAACATATTTGAAGGTGACTAGAGAGCGAATTCTTGAAATTATTTAATAAAAACAATAAGATCAAATACTGTACCCCCATGTACCCATAATTTGAGAGTTTGGCTATTTTCCCTATACCTATACAGGGTGGGCCAATAGTGCGTGGACGGAGGATTGTGGGCTTACTGAAAAATATTTCATAAACCTGTCACTTGATCATGGTAGGCACCCTTAAGGGCTATAATGTAAAAATATTTTCACTCAAATTTTGACGTTTATACAGGGTGATTCATATCAAACTTACATTTTTTTTAATGGAACCCCCTATATATTATTGCATATTTGGATTCCTTGGTTAATTCTAGTGTGACTTTATGCATCACACATGGGACTTTAGACAAACCGTTTAGGCGCAAATCACCATTTTTGGTATAAGTTGGTATCAGAAAAAAATTGAATATCGCAGCGATTATAAAACCTAGAAGGCCGTGACTTTGCGGTACGACTAAGCATGAAATGCGTCACCTTAGGTCAGAGGGCTAAATTTGAATTCTTTTTGCACTTGGAGAAATCAGTAGATTAATTAAGGAAACTTCAATCATAGATAACTTGATTTTTTCAAATGCCTGTTTTGGTTTAAAGAATCAAATGTAAAATTTGATTACCTTTCTAACAAAATTCAGCATTCTCGATATCAATCTTTTTTGGTTTTCATTTTTTTTTGTTTTTTTTTTTTGTTTTAGCGGCATCAACTACTGTAGTTATTAGCCGCAGTCGTGGTGTTTATATACCATTACAGTCATTTATGGTCATTATATTGCAAGGAATGTATTTATTCGCATCAGAAACATTAATACTTTTTGGTATTCGTCTGTTAGGAGGGTTTTTATATTCCGAGACATATGTAGTTCTCGTCGAATGTCATTATGGAGTTGGCATTCAATTAGAAGATGTTCTATAGTTAGCCTCATATTGCATACTGTGCACCTGGGTCTTGAGTCGCCGGATAGCAGGTACGAATGGGTCAGTTTACAGTGACCGATGCGGAGACGGCATAGAACTGATTGTTGTCGACGATTAAGGCTCCTAGGGTAGTTCCATTTATCTATGTTAGTCTGGATAGTCTTTAAGTGTCCGTCATAACAGTCCCACTGGATTTGCCACATGTGTTTTACAGTTGTCTTTATGTAATTCAAGTAGTCTGTTACTGGGGTTAGGATACCTTCATCTGGAGGGGTGTGCGATGCTCTTTTAGCGGCTGCATCTGCAAGTTCGTTGCCCGGTATATTGATGTGGCTTGGTACCCACATAAAGTGGGCCTTCTTGCCATCCTTATCCAGTGATGTGCTTAGGTCCAGAATCCGTACTATTCTCTCGTCTTTTGTGAAAATGTTTCCCAGGGCTTCCAGTACACTCAACGAATCCGATACTATTAGACAGGTCGTATATGGGGAGAAGGCAAAATACAGCAGCGCTTGCCAGATGGCATAGGCCTCAGCGGTAAATATACTTGCGATGGAGTTAAGCGTCCAAGTATAGGAGTTATCATTAATCGCTATTGCAGCTCCCACTCCAGAAGTTGTCTTAGAGCCATCTGTATATATAATGAGGTGATCGTTATATGGTGCTATATGATGCCAGAATGACCGTTGTAATATGTGATGGGATGTCTTATGTTTGGGAAGTTCTGAGAGGCTCTTGTTTATGACGGGTTGTGTGCGGGTCCAAGGGGGAACGTCAAATGTTGCTATACATAAAACTTCACCTATAATTATATTATTTCCCTGTTGGAATTCCAGGCTGCGGATTCTAGTCGGACGCTTATACGTAGGACGATTTGTATATACGTCTTCTCTGTTCAGTATCTTCGAGTTTAAATGACGTGGAAGGGATTTTACTTTGGTGGTGTAGATAACAGTTTGCATGTTTCCCCTCAAATGCAAGGGCATTACGGCAGCATCGCAGAGTACGGCACATGATGGACTTGTTCGGAAAGCTCCTGTAGCAGTCCTCAGGGCTGCTAGTTGTATTCTTTCAAGTTCCTTCATTTTGGTTGTTCTCGCCGAGTTATACACCACTCTTCCATAGTCTATTCGAGATTGAATAAGTGTTTTATACAATTTGATAAGGACTTCACGTTCTGCGCCCCATCTAATGCTGCCGACACACTTCATCAGATTAATATACTTTCTGCAGCGAGTCGCTACATATTGTATATGGTCTTTTCAGTACAGTTTGTGGTCGAAGACAATACCTAGAAACTTTACCGATGTTTTGTTCTCTATTACTTGCCCTTGCAGGGTAAGGGTAACTTGAGGATGATCTCTGCGGAGCCTGCAGAAGTGAATACAAGACGTCTTCGTCGGCGAGAAGGAGAAGCCTCTATTTTTAGCTATCACGTCCAGTCTATCAATTTCTTCTTGGAGATGTGCAAAGTTACCATCTGAAGAGGTACTGGAAAATAAGCATAGGTCATCCACGTATAAAACAGATTGCACATTCCTGGGGGTACTCTCCACTAGGAAGTTTATGGCCACAATAAATAGTGATACACTCAGAACAGACCCTTGTGGAACACCGTTTTCGAGATTCCTGATTGTTGACCTAGTATCGCCAACCTGTACTTGGAACAGTCGATCCGACAGAAAGCTTTGGATGAGCCTGGGAAGATTACCACGCAAGCCCCATTCATGAAGTTGTCTGAGGATTGCAAACCGCCACGTCATGTCAAATGCTTTCCTCAAATCAAACATTACTGCTGTTAGATGTTGTCTTTCGACGAATGCGTCTTGGATTGCATTCTCAAGATGCACAAGGGCATCTACCGTTGAGTGGTATTGCCTGAAACCAACTTGTTGACTTGAAATTAGCTGGTGATATTCCAGGTACCAGACAAGACGGTAGCTGATCATTCTTTCAAAGAGCTTGCCCAGACAACATGTAAGCGAGATAGGGCGATAGCTGTCGGGCGAAGTAAGTTCTTTATTTTCTCTCAATATGGGTATCACTATTGCTATTTTCCATGCATCTGGGTAGATTCCAGCGTTCCAAGCTTTGTTAAGTGTATGTAATATTTCAATTTTTGCAGACTTTGGGAGGTGTCGGATCATACAATATGGTACAGTGTCTACACCTGGTGCAGAGTCCTTGCAGTTTTCCAGCGCAAATTCAAATTCTTGGTAGGAGAAAGGGATATTGTATGATAGTGTTACTGGTGAGTGAAAGTCTAAACCCAGTTCTTCAGAGGTCTGCTTCAGTTGCTGAAATGTTTCCTCATAATTTGCAGTACTACTAGCATGCTCAAACTGGTCTGCAAGGGCGTTACATATACTTGGCATATCCTCTACTACTACTGAGCTAGACAGTTTCAGAGCGCTGGGATATCTGAAGCGCTTTCTCCCCGATATAATATTAATTTTTCTCCACATTTCCTGTATCGGTGTCTCAGAGGTTATTGAAGAGACGTAGGACTCCCATGACCTCTTTTGTGCCTCATTTATAAGTCTGCGTGCATTCGCACGTAGCTTCTTGAATTCAATCATATTGGTTGTTGTAGGTCTCCGTTTGAATGCATTCAGGGCAGATTTCTTTTATCTGATTGCATCCTGGATAGCGTCGTTCCACCACGGGACAGCCTTATTAGAGGTAGTTCCAGAGATCATAGGGATACTATCTTTAGCTGCGCCTTTGATAGCTTCAGTAATTACATCCACCGCGGCATTCACATCTTCTGGTACCGTTAGGTTAGACATACAACCTGAAAATTTATCCCAGTCTGCTTTTTCAGTTAGCCATCTTTTGTGTGACGGATGGAAATTTTTGGCAACATCGGTCGTTATGACAATAGGGAAATGGTCACTGAAATGTAAGTCGTCAAGTGATGTCCAGGTTATTCTAGTTGCGAGCTGCGGGGAGCACATACTGAGGTCTATGGCCGAACACCCAGCTGTTCGCACATCGAAGTGCGTAGGGGAGCCCGTGTCAAGTAGAACTAAATTGGAAGACTCGATAAATTCTTCTATAGTTCGTCCTCGTATGTCTCTTCGAATTGATCCCCATAGAGGCGAGTGCGCATTGAAATCGCCCATTAGAATGATCGGCGGTGGGAGTGACGAGATGAGGTTGTGAAGTTGATCAATGTGCCATGTACCATCGGGTAAGTATACACTACATAGCGTAGCTACTATAGGTGACTCGATTCTTACGGCAACAGCTTGGAGATGGGTGTTTAGGTTCACTTCAAGAGCTATTACGTTTTGTTTCAGAATCAATGCCACTCCACCTCTAGCTCTGCGATCTGGTATCACGTCCTTTCGGAATATATTAAAACCTCTCAGCGAGAAACTAGAACCTGGTTTAAAATGCGTTTCCTGTAACGCCACACAAAAGGGGTCATACTCCCTTAACATAATACGGAACTCATTTATGTGTGAGGTACACCCATTACAGTTCCACTGAATAATGCTTTGCATTATATGATTATTGTAAGGTGGTTACTTACGCTAGTTAGATAGACATGGGTAGGGGTATTCAGAAAAGGACAAATACATTATATATGTATAAAGGATAAATAAATGAACAAATAAATAAATAAACGAATAACAGGTAAACAAATAAATAAATAAACGAATAAACAGATAAGCAAATAAATAAATAAATAAGAATAAAATAGTAAGTTAGACCTGCAATAACAGGCACATATCACAGATAAATATCACAGTGGTCATCAGGTGACTGGGTTATTATCACAGCTAGTTGATTGACCAGAGTTTAGCTCTTGGCTGGCCTGGTCAGGCCGTGCTGCATTTCTTTGCGCGCTGGTGTCTCTTGAGCCTCTTGGTTTGCCTTTAGGCCAACCTTTCTTTCTAGGCGAACGAGTACCAGCAGGCTGCGGCTGGGAGAAGATGTTTCCTCTCTCTAGGTTTACATCATCACAGGAAGAGTCTTCGGAGGCAGCTTGAGAATCTCTTTTTCGCTTTTCCTGTACTGATGGAGGTACGGTCCTCCTCTCGTTCGTAACAGATGACGAGATTGATGCTGATCGGGGTCTACCAGACGGAATACTGAATATCATTCCTAGACTTGACTCTAGTGTCGTTTTCACTATTTCAACTATCTTTGGGGTAAGTTCGTTAAGTATGTGCTGGGTGTTGTTGACTGGTGTAGCTGCACGCGCTACTTGGGAGTAAGTTACTCCAACTGTAGGTGTTTGAATGGTAACTCGCGCTTTTGCTTCCATGTAGGAGAGTCCTTCTGTAACCTTGAGTTTTTGTATGGCATATTCAGTTTTGTATTTAGGACAGGACTTGGCTCTAGCAGAATGTGGTCCATCACAGTTCACGCATTTGACAGGTTGTATACATGGTGATCCCTCATGTATGGGTTGGCCACAAACGCAGACTTGGTTCCCGTTACATCTGGACGCTGTATGCCCAAATAATTGACATCTGAAGCAACGGAGAGGGGATGGTATGTAAGGTCGAACGGGAAGACTATAAAAGGCTATTTTAACTTTTTCTGGTAGCTTGGGGGTATTGAAGGTGACGACGTGGTTTGGAGTGTCCGTAAGTGCTCCATCCATTTTGGCTTTGATTCGCTGCACATTTATAATACCTTGATCTTTGGTACCATCCAATATTTCTTCTATTGAGCAGTTTAGTAGGTCTTTGCAATAGACTATCCCTCTTGATGTGTTCATCGTAGCATGGGGTATTACATTCACATCAAAATCACTAAAACGGTTAACTCTTAAAAGCCTTTCAGATTGAGCATTCGATTTAGTTTCAACTAGTAGACCCTCTTTAGTTTTGGTAACATTTTTTGTTTCACCGATAAGACCGTATAGTGTTTTGGATATTATAAAAGGACTAACTCTGGAGAAATCTCCTTCCAATTTCTTAATGAGTATGAACCGAGGGACAGGTCCCGCCGTCTCATTTCTCACATTATTTTGACCAGCTGACATGGCCGGAACTTCCTTGCCAGCTTGGTGACTGTTTGATGGGTTTTTAGGTGGCCCATCACCACCTGAGGTTGTTCTTGTTGTTTCCATCTAGATCCCACGAGTATCTGGGAAAAACGGTCGCTTACAACAGAGCCCAGTATGCCGTAAGAAGGCTGTCTAAAACTGGAGGGCGCCAGGTATCCAGAGTACTCCGTTCGAGACTCACTATCGTAGAGCCATGCACCCCTCAGCACGGATCGTATGACACCTGGGGTTATGGATTTTTTAAACAGGTTTTCTCCTGGCGTTGGTGTGTGGGAGGGTTTTAGGTGAAGGAATAGGATAGGACATGGTAAGGTAGTAGGAGAGATTAAGATCGGTGTTTGGTAGAATAATTAAAACTGCCAAACACCGAACTCCCTGCCTGGGGCCGTGGGGGCGACGCTCCCCATGTATCTTCTCTTAAATCCAGAATAAGCTTCCGGTTTTAAAAGAAAATACCCCCTGCGGGGGGTTTTCATTTTATTTCAAATTTTCTGTCAAATCGGCGTTTTTCAATTTTCCTGCGTGCAAGCAACCTAGCAGGTCATGAAAAATAAACAAAAGCTCGTTAATATGGAAGAAACCAACTAACTTAGTAGAAAGATGCAAACTAACTAGAGCAACGAGGCAAGATTATGCAAATTCCTTACAACATATTAGGTCTAACCGGGTACAACAGCCGCAAGATATCTAATGCCAATGAGTAGCTGGGGTATGGCAGAAGTGTTTGTTTTTCACAGCATACTAGCTATTGATGCCTACTAGAGCTTGACAACCTTCCAAAATGATTAAAAATTTTGAAACAAAAGGAAAACTACCAGCGATTTTTGCTTACAGTCTAACATCTTTAGAATGAAATTTCACATTTAATGGGATACAAAAATTAGTCATTTCGGTTTAGTTAAGTCAAAAGTGAAGATATCTCCAACTGGAGCATTCTGAACGTCTATTGAAATAATGGTAGAATTTTTTAATTACGCTATGTTGTAATTTTGTGTATTTCATGTGGTTTTCTGCAAACTAAATTATCTTTTACAATTCAAACAGACTGCAAATCAAGTTTCACTTTCCGCGATTTTGCTAATAAGTAGAAGTACCTACTGAATGATTTGAAGGGTTCCAGTCAGAGGTATCATTACTTTTGACTTACGGAAATGGCTACCTTTTTATAGCATTAAATGTGAAAATTTATTCAAAAGACATAGATATTCTACTGCCAGCAACAATCAGTAGTAGTTTTCCTTTGATTTTAATATTTTTTTTTTTACTGACTTTGGAAATTGGCTAATAGCTAGTAGGCTGTGAAAAATGAGCGTTCTTGTTCCCGCTACTGTTTCTGGTTAGAGCTAATATGTTGTAAGGAATTTTCATAATCTTGCCTCGTTGCTCTAGTTAGTTTGCATCTTTCTACTAAGTTAGTTGGTTTCTTCCATACTAACGAGCTTTTGTTTATTTTTCATGGCCTGCTAGGTTGCTTGCATGCAGCAAAATTGAAAAACACCGATTTGACAGAAAATTTGAAATAAAATGAAAATTGATATCGAGAATGTTATATCGTTAGAAAGGTAATCAAATTTTACATTTCATTCTTTAAACCAAAATAGGCATTACCATTTGAAAAAATCAAGTTATCTGTGATTGAAGTTTCCTTAATTAATCTACTGATTTCTCGAAGTGCAAAAAGAATTCAAATTTAACCCTCTGACCTAAGGTGACGCATTTCATGCTTAGTCGTACCGCAAAGTCACGGCCTTCTAAGTTTTACAATCGCTGCGATATTCAATTTTTTTCTGAAACCTACTTATACCAAAAATGGTGATTTTCGTCTAAACGGTTCATTTAAAGTTCCATGTGTGATACATAAAGTCACACTAGAATTGACCAAGGAATCCAAATATGCAATAATATATAGGGAGTTCCATTTAAAAAAATGTAACTTTGATATGAATCACCCTGTATAGACGTCAAAATTTAGGTGAAAATATTTTTACGTTATAGCCCTCAAGGGTCCCTACCATGATCAAGTGACAGATTTTTTAAATATTTTTCAGTAAGCCCACAATCCTCCGTCCACGCACTATTGGCCCACCCTGTATGTTAAATAGGACAAAAAAATATGTAATATCTTTTCATTCAATCAATCTCACAAAGAACATTAAAATGGTTAATTGATGTTGTGTATAATGGAATGGATAGGTATATGAAGTTTTATTTAGTTTAGTTTAGTTTTATTTAGGTATGTATGTGACATGGTTGATGGCCGTACACAAGGTGATATGCAAAGAATGCTTCCGAAAAGATGAATGAATGAATGAATAAAGACCAGAGGCTATCCAGCACGGAATGTGGCTGGTGCATAGGCCACACGATGGGCCCTTTTGCGCCTCTATCTGCGCTAGTTCCTAAGATCTGCCCTTTTGGCAAAGGCAAGTACATTCTTAGGTCCTATCCGTTTTATATCTATTGGTTCCAAGGTTCTTGAGCCCAGCATAGTCTGCCTATGATAACCGGGTTTCACAGCGACACAAGATGTGTGCTGTATGTGACATGGTTGATGGCCGTACACAAGGTGATATGCAAAGAATGCTTCCGAAAAGATGAATGAATGAATGAATAAGGACCAGAGGCTATCCAGCACGGAATGTGGCTGGTGCATAGGCCACACGATGGGCCCTTTTGCGCCTCTATCTGCGCTAGTTCCTAAGATCTGCCCTTTTGGCAAAGGCAAGTACATTCTTAGGTCCTATCCGTTTTATATCTATTGGTTCCAAGGTTCTTGAGCCCAGCATAGTCTGCCTATGATAACCCAGGGTTTCACAGCGACACAAGATGTGTGCCGAGGATTCTTCCTCTTCACCACACCACGTGCACGTTGGGTCGTTGACCACCCTCATCACGAACAAGTAACGCCTGAAGGTGTTGTGACCCGTTAGTAGGCCTACTAGAAATCTCAAGTTACTTCTATCCAGAGAGAGACAAAATCGTCCTATTCTCTCTGCAGGCCCTGCTAATAGTTCCCGAGTTTGACGGAGATGACCAGAGATGTTCCATCTCAGAGAGTGTTGATTCTCTATCCACTCTCCAGTTGTTTTCCTAATCAAGTTTGCAGATAGTCCTAAGGCTGGTTCCGGGCCCACAAAACTGTTGCCGGATCCCATCCTGGCCAGATGATCCGCCATTTCGTTACCCTTTACCCCAGCGTGCCCAGGTATCCACATCAGTGATACCTTGTGTTTAGCTGAGATGTCGTCAAGAGCCCTCCTGCACTCCAGGACCAGTCCCGACGTTATTTTCCAAGCACTTAGTGCTTTGATGGCTGCCTGACTGTCAGAGCAGATAGTAATCCGCCTCCTAGACCCGTCAATTTCCCGAATACGATTTCCACAAGCTTCCGAAAAGATACTTCAACCTATTGCATTCATAAGTGGCCGCTGCTTTGAAGTCAAAGTTAATCGTGAAACTTTGAGCAGCTTCCACAAGGAAGCATATACAACGACAACAACGACAACATCAATGGGCACATTTGCGGATGATAATGCAATTTTTTTGACCGACGAAAATTCCCTCGTGGCTTCAAACAAACTCCAAACATCTAAATATCATTGGAAGGTGGCTTGACGTATGGGAAATTAAAGTAAATGGAAGTAAAACCTACACACATAAAGTTCACTCGCCGCAAATGCCAATGCCCTTCAGTAACCTTAAACCAAGTAGCAATACAAAAACAGGAAAACGTCAAATACCTAGGATGGGATATGGTCAGCAAACTCAACTGGAAGTTACACATAACAAAGAAAAGAAGACAAATTGACAAGACAGTCAAGGAACTGAACTAGCTCAACTAGCAATAGAAAACAAACTAGGTACTCATTTATAAAGCTGTTAAACTAAACCAATTTGGACAAATGGTATTGAACCTTGGGGTTGCTATACCAAATCAAATACAGCAGTCATCCAACAAGCTCAATTCAAAATCCTCAGAAGTATTGCTGACGCACCATGGTATATCTCCAACCATAAACTCCAGAAATACGTAAAGAAAGAAGTACCGGATGATGGACGATTATCCTAATCTACTACCATAGCCAGTGCTACTAGTTACTACAGGAGACCAGAAAACTGAAAGGAAACTGCTACTGCTACAATTCTGAAGAGACATCATTGAATGCTTACTTCTCCTTGTGTACAATACATGTACGTGAAACTGATGCTCAATTCTTGAATTGAACAATTCAATATTTTATGCAAAAATAGAATGAGATTTCTATATATTCCGACACTTTGGGTATAGCGAAATAGTGTGGAAAAAGTATTAAGAGGATTTTAAGAATCCTCAATATCATTTTTCTACTTTGGTATGGTTCAGAAAAATTCGTAATAAAGGAAACACCTTTCTATGTACTTGTGTGACCGAGGCTGATATTACGCATTATAGACTATGTACGTTTAAAATTCTGCGTAAGGAGAGACAAACTCTAAAGTATCTATTTAGCGCAATACATAGCAAAAATATTTGTGCTGAAATGCAAAGAAGAGATATATTTCTTTCTTGGAAGTATATGCTTATTATGTACTTAAACTGTGCACCGGAATAATCCGTTTTAATCTCAAAATCAGACGGACGTGTACAAATATGCGTAATATTGTGCTAGTAGTTTATAGGGTGTACCGAGGGGCGAACACAGGGATTTATGGTGTACACCCAGAAGGAATTACCAGGATTTCCTAAGGATGTACAGGGATGTACCGAGGATGTACGGGATTTACCGAGGAATTACAGGATTTTCTGGGGATGTACCAAGGATGTAGTAGCAAATGCGCATGCGCAACTTAGTAATTTCATAACCTCACATTTTACATTACACGTATTCTTTCGCGTGCCCTTCAGTTCTGTGCTTTCAAAGTGAAAAAGCAAGTGCAATATACACGGTGCCGCACATAAGAATACAGGAATCTCATAAACCAAAAGATTTACAAAGATGATTAAGCTAGAGAAAACTTGCGCCTTGCTGAACCCTGCAATATGGCGTTCTAAACAATTTAGAATTCTCAGTACTTCCGAAGATATTTGGGAAAAATCGAATTTTCCTGATTTCTTTTTTATTTTTTCCTCATTTTATTTGAAAAGATATGACAATGCAAATTTCACATTCCCGTTGCGACAATTTTTTTATATCCCTAAAAAAACTCTAATTTTAATTCTAAGTACAACGATATATCGCTCTTTCCATTTAACCGACATCCCGTATTCAAAAAGACATCTTCAATGCTATTTGATGAGGATTACGAAGAAACAAAACGTCGCATCAAAAATCGATTACGTCATCATGTAGAGTAGAAAAAATGCCATAACATTTTGAATTTTATTTTGACTTATCTTCCTTATTAAAATACGGAAAAAAATAAACAAGCAATATGTTATCATCAAATTACAAAATATTTATCTCATACACTAGCAAAAAAATCATTATAACTATACATAATATTATTTAATCTTATGTTCAAAAAGTACTCTTTCAATTTCTAGGCAAACGTAGCAATGCTAAACAATTTCGTCCACTACGTTATATTCTAGCATCCCTATATAGTTATAGAAATGGCCGCTTGAACCCCGACTACAAAATATTCATTTTTAATTTGAACAAGTAGGATTTGAAATGCAATTGTTCAAATCGAGGTTCAAATCAATCGTGACGATCTGTCAGTTTCGTTCGATACATCGTAATTTTGAAGTAGAATTATTTCAAATATCACAATATGCTTATATTCTGTATCTTGTGATTGTATAAGTTTTTAATAATGCCACATTTTTCAAATGAAGAAGAATTAGACATGTTATGTTATGTTGCCATATTGAAAGCCATAAAAATTGTTTCGATGCTGAAAGGCAATATTTGCTCAAATATCCGGAGCCACGTCAACCAAAAAGATCTATTTTCAAAAGACTTATCACAAACTTAAAATAATATGGTGCCTTTCAAACCAGTGTTTCATAGAGTCTTCTTCTTAGGGTGCCATCTTCTTACGAAGGTCATAGAGTAATGAAACACAATCCAGAACAAACAAAAGGTCAATCGAAACAGAGCAGAATGTTCCTAGGTCATATGCTCAAAGAATACTTCACAAAGAAAGTTACAGGTCATTTAGGTTCCGAATTTCTCATCGTTATGTACCTGGTGAGGAACAGCGCAGAATGATTTTTTGCTAGTGGCTGACAAAAATGTGCGATGAAAATCGTGAATTTCCGAACACTGTTTTTTGGTCAGTTGGACATTGGTTTGATTTCAATGTGTAGTGTGGGATTTTGGGAACAAGGATTATCGGACCAATAATTTACGAAGGTGCTTTAAATGCAGAAAGATATTACCAGTTCTTGAATAAAGATATTGAAGATATTCTGGAAAATATTCCTCTGACGGTAAACAACCGTATATTGTTCCAACAGGATGGGGCAAACTTGTAAAATTAGGTTTCTCAAGCAAAAAAAACGAACTGACCTTTTCTTGGCCAAAAAAAGATGATAGTGCAGATGTCGATGAAAAATTCGTTTTTTATGGATCAGTACATTTAAACACAATCAATTTGAGTAAGAATTAATAATACTTCTGCTTATCGAAAGATGAATACGAAACGATAACCGCTGCTGATAGAGAAACGACTTTTCATTAAATAACGGTATGTTTCATCCCTTGTCGAATACTAACTACATGACTGACTTATGTCAATGTTTTTGAAGTTTATTTTCTGTTATGTTTTTTTCAGTTTTATTCTTATATAAAATAAAAGTACCTTTCCACGACTGACTAATGATAAGCTTTCTGTTAAGTTTATTTCCTATAATCTTCACTTCACTTCTTGTTCGGTATGGTTATCACTGTATAGAATAGGAAATATATGTTTGCTATGATTGTTTTGTTATTTTCCATTACCAAAAGGGCAGGATGTACAAGGAATTACAAAGGATTTTTTGAAATCTAGGGAGATTTACTGAGAAATTACCTGGATGTCCGGGGATTTCCAGTGATGTAGAGGGATTTATCAGGAGGTACCAAGGATTTCCAAGGATTTAAGTAGGATGTACGGGATTTTCTTAAAAAAGGGGATGTAGGTGTACACTTTTTTGGTTATGTGTTCACCCCTCGGGGTGTACGAATTCTGATTGCTAAAAAAGTTGGGAAAAAACTTACCGAAACGGGTGACGCCTGTCCGCTTGAAGCCTTCCCTCCCTTGGGCGGCATCTTGTCCAGCACGTTACTCCTGCTCCTGGAGGATAGGGAGGACTTCGATTCTGGCGGCCTGTAGCCGTCCTTCAAGGAGATCAGGATAGGTTCTGCGTCCTGGCCGGCCATCCACTCGTCCGCAGTCAGGGCTGGGGTGTCGCCGATAGTGTCCGGGTACAGGTCCTCTTGGAAGAGCTCGGATTTCCGGGGCACCGTCATCGTTATCACCTGCACATTACCGTTGGTGAAAAAAAGAACTACTCTTATTGCAAATGGGCCTCTCATAGAAATCAATATTGGTTTACTAAGTATAACTTTTAATGAAAAATAGCACCATTTACTATGAAAAAATGGAGTCAAGTTAATTGATTCAGTACTTCCCACACATAACGGTTATATCGTTTTATTTTCCCATAGCATGAAGCTAAAGTCTGAGATCCCCTTCTAACTAAATCATTGCCCGTGCGACCAAAAAAAGTATGTTATGCTGCTAGGTCTTCCTTTCACAGGTCAATGGATAATAGTCTATTATGAATACAAAAAAAGAGTGTTATGACCCCCCACCCCCAAATATCCCAATTTCACCTCTACCCAAAAAATGTTGGAAAGATCACGAAACCCCTAAAACGCCTAAAAACTAAGTTTGAGCCGTTTCTATATTTTTAGTTTTTATTATTGCTGTGCCGCCACTGACACGATTTCTAAAATCCATAAACGTTTTCCATCCTCGCCACGGTAATAATACCACAACATTATTTCATTTCATCAGAATCAATCCAATAGTTTTTAAGTTACACAATACAGAACGAGCTAAAGCAATGTTCGTATGTATACGTCAGAAAATTTTAAGTCCCTTGGTTTCTGTAATAGCCAAGACAATGTTTGGATAGCCAACCAACCTAATTTCACCCACACCCAAAAAAAGTAGAAAATGATCAGGAATCTCTAAAACGCCTAAAATCGAAGTTGGAGCTGTTTTTATATTTTTAGTTTGTTATTATTGCTGCGCCGCCACTGACACGATTTAAAAAATCATAAACTGTTTTCCATGGTCGCAGCGGTAATAATACTGTGTAAAAATTTCATTAAAATCAATCCAATTTAAACTGTGTAAAAATTTCATGAAAATCAATCCAATTTAAACAAATGAGAACGAGCAGAAGCAATACTCGCATGTATAGTGTATGTCCCTTGGTTTCTGTAATAGGCCAAGGTAATGTTCGGATGGACCTAAAAAAGTGCATTATGACGTTAGGTCCTTCTTTCACAGGTCAATGGATAACCTATTATGAATACAACAATTTTTTTAGTTCTACAACCCCCACCCCCAACCACCCCAATTTCACCCCCACCAAAAAAAAGGTAGAAAATGATCAGGAACCCCTAAAACGCCTAAAAACAAAGTTTGAGGAATATTTGAAATTTTTGGATTATCGTTAATTACTCCGCCGCCGATGCACCGATTTTCAAAATTATAGGAACATTACTTACTACGACCCCACAGTGTATCGCTGCCAAAATTTCATCACAATCCATGCAGCGGTTACTGTGATTACGTGGCTAGAAAAACGCGTACAGACAGACCGACAGACAGACCGACGGAAATAAGTGACGTGGATTTTCGTTATGTAGACATCATAAAACGCCCAAAAAGTGAAATATCTCAAAATCGAAAATTTTCGCGAGCATTAGGTCCAAAAAAAAAACCATTATTACATTTAAGCATTTTTCTGGGTATTTTCTACATTGTAATAGACTCAAAAAGCGTCGCGTTCTGTATACTGTTTTATTTATTTTTTATTTTCAAGGAGTATCGATTCTATCTTTTCAATTGCATTATTTGTACAACTTACTTGACATAATCCAGAATTGTTGAGCCTATAAAATCTAGATATTTCGCAGGAAGTGACGTCACAACCTCTCTTTGGCATCATTCCGATTCCTCTTTGAGGATCCGGAGTTTGGAAGGTGTTGATATAATGGACAAAAGGCGCTTCTGGTGTTATTTCAAAATATCTGTAACAAATTCCTGAGTTGAAATTGCAATGAATATGAGATTGAAAACGCTAGACTGCTATTTCAAGGAAATGAATGTTTTTTAAAGCACAGGGGACAAACTCCATTAAGCAACACGGGGTTCGTGAAACATACGTTTTCTCGTCTTGTACCATTGAGAAATAAAGTCAGTAGGCCGTTGTGAAGTAGTTCAAAGCTTTCTGTACCTAGGTTCTTAATTCGACAATTCGGGTAGCTGTGAAAATGAGATTCGACGGCGCATTCAACCGGCACGTGTGGCCAAGACAAAGCTTACTAAAATATAGCGTGACCATAACATCACTAAAGCTACCAATATGTCGCTGGTTCAGTCTCTTGTATTCTTCATATTTTTGTATGCCTCGGAAACTTGGATTGTTAAAAAGGCAGATCAAGCTCGCATACATGCTTTTGAAATGTGGACGTGGAGGAGAATGCTGAGAGTTCCTTATACCGCCCATAGAACTAACTCTCCACACTGGATGAGCTCGGTAATCCAAAGAGACTACCCTCCATTGTGTCGACGAGAATGCTTACATTTTTCGGACATATTCACAGAAGCGATAATATGGAGAAACTTGTAGTTGAGGGTCATGCCCCGAGTGGCAGGCGTCGTGGCCATTCCCATACACGCTGGGTGGATACAACGAAACAGTTGCTGGATACTGCCTGTGCGCCATCTAGTACCCGAAGGTAACGGCAACCAAAGAGGAACGCTACTAGCAGCAGTAAACTCTCCTTGGTGGAACGACAAGGCTCGTTCGCTTTTGCCACTAGAGGCACGGATTTTGACGCAAGCAGCGTAAAGCCGATATACGAGGGTTGCTCTATACCTCCGTCAATCCACCAGTACGCAGACAGCTGTTTCACGCTTATTAGCGATCATCAGTGCGCCATAGGTCGATTGACGGAAATAGAGAGCATCAATTTTTCCATGTTTAATAAACATGTGAAAGATGTGCGAGTAGACAGAAGGAATTCTGCCTGTGCGCCATCTAGTACCCGAAGGTAACGGCAACCAAAGAGGAACGCTACTAGCAGCAGTAAACTCTCCTTGGTGGAACGACAGCTGTCTGCGTACTGGTGGATTGACGGAGGTATAGAGCAACCCTCGTATATCGGCTTTACGCTGCTTGCGTCAAAATCCGTGCCTCTAGTGGCAAAAGCGAACGAGCCTTGTCGTTCCACCAAGGAGAGTTTACTGCTGCTAGTAGCGTTCCTCTTTGGTTGCCGTTACCTTCGGGTACTAGATGGCACACAGGCAGAATTCCTTCTGTCTACTCGCACATCTTTCACATGTTTATTAAACATGGAAAAATTGATGCTCTCTATTTCCGTCAATCGACCTATGGCGCACTGATGATCGCTAATAAGCGTGAAACAGCTGTCTGCGTACTGGTGGATTGACGGAGGTATAGAGCAACCCTCGTATATAGTTGCTGGATATGAGTATCAAGAGCGCCACTGAACTGACAGTAAATCGCGAACGATGGCGAGCTGCAGTTCTCAAAACTATTGATAATATTCGTGTCGGCAATACTCTAGCTCCGACTTAACGCATTTTACGAGTTCACAACATGTCTGTTAAGACATTGTGACTATGATGATGATACAACGTTCCAGAAGATGAGATCACTGTTTTGTAGCGATAGTCTGAACTTAAAGCTGAGACAAGGACTGATTAAATGTTGGTCTGGTGTTGTTGTACAGAGCTGAAGTCTGGACACTGAAAGCTGCCACAATCAACCATCTGGAAGCGTTTAGAATATGGTTACATAGACGAATGCTAAGAATACGATGGACGGCTATGCAAAGAAGTGAAGAAGCCTTATTAACAGGGCAAATGCAGTTCGTGAATTTTTGTCAACTGTTAAATGTCGAAAACTGCCGCACCTCGGTCATGTTCTCAAAGGAAACCGTTACTGGATTCCATAACTTATAATAAAGGGCAATCTAGGGCCGTAAGAAGAAAACAAATCTCCTGGTTGGGAACGTCAGGGAATGGACAGGCATACATAGCATTGTTGTAATTGTTTAGAATGGCTGGAAACAGGGATCGGCTAGCCATCCTGATTGCCAACGTCATGGGGACCTGACAGGGCACAATATGAAGCTACCACCTCTCACGTACAAGAACATGACTTCAAGTCTCAGAATTTGTCCTTACGAACAGTATATTTCAAACCTTTACAGGCTGTCAGTGTCATGAACCGTAACACTAATATCTGAAGGCAACAATGGACTAGTGTCATGAATGTTTTTATGGCTGCATATGAGTATAGCATAAGAACCTTCTCATATTTTTCTGCGATTTTTTTGACCGGGAAAGTCGGGAAAATGAGGTTTTCCAAATATTTTTATTTGAATCCCTCCAGAACCATGACGTCACGGTCCTATAGGGGAACAGCCAATCGGAAAACGGATATCTGTGTCCTGTTGCCGTTCTAACTTGAGTACTCAATATTCAAAGCATACCTCTATGTGATCCTCTATATATATTCGAAAAAATAAATTCATATTTTTATATATATGCGACCAGTGAAGCAGACTTTACTAACCTGGTTGATATTTGGTTGGAAGGTTTGTGTTTAACAGGTAGAAATAATACGGTAGTAAGGGCCACTATCCACTAATGCGAAAATGATGTGTACTTCTTAAATTCTCAGAACTAATCATTCACCCACAATAAAACTAAAGACACGAAAAGTTTCGATTCGAGACAAGAAATTATAAGGTTAGATTTAACTCCACTTGAGAACCAACAGCACAGTTCACAAAACAAAGCTTTCTCTCATAGAACCATTCTTCATGTGACACAGCTAAGAAATGAAACCCACGGGGCATCCCTTGACAAAAGAGAAATCACAAAAAGTAGTTTGATTCGTGAAAATTGCCTCAATACCGCGATTTGAAAATTGCTGCTGAAGTGCTGCTGAAGTATGGCGCACTTCGCACCAATTTATTTTTCTAAACTTTGAAATGGAATAAATAGTAAACAAAATGAAGCAGAGTAACGAAATGTATCAGTACACCTATTTTTGTATATACTAAGAGGTTATAAAGATTTAATCATTGCCTTCAAACCCATGACACTAGTCCATTAATTGCTCCTTCCCATACTAAACAGGGTGTCACTAAATAAGTGTAAAACATTTAAGGCGGTGATTCCTCATCGAAAAAAGATAGGATTTTTCATATAAAGAAACTTCATTGGATCATCCCTTGTTAAGATACAGCCCCTTAAAGGAGGTACATAAAATTTGTTTAACAATTTTTTTCACAAGCACAAGTTACAATATTGAAATTAAGCTGACATTTTCTACTACCAAAAAGACACTGAGCCAGTAATTTATTTGGTTTACCCCATGGTTGTAAGGGGGTGGAAAATGCAACCCCTAAAATGTATTTCCAATGCAACTTTTTGTCTTATTATTTGTTCATTTAAAAATTTAAAAATTCATTTCCAATAGCCTGTTTCATTCTGAACAAAAAATGGCTCTTGAATTGTTTGCCCAAAATAAACCAGTTCGCAGCAAAAAATTATATTACGAATAAGCGATATCTATCTTGTCCAAAAACAACAGTTTATCAGATCATGGTCGCGAAAGCCTTGCAACCTTTAATAAAGCCTGCAGAGGTAGCCGAAACGTTAGTAAAATATTTACCATTCAACATAATATGCTAGGCCAGTAAAGTGCGGTGGATCAGAGAGACAACCAAATTATGCGTTTTAGAAAAACAATGGATTCCACTATTGTCATTATGCCTACCTAATAACAGAATCACCTTTGCCACACAGGTACACAAGATTCGTATCGGGATCATACAGTGGAAACATGACTCCGTTGGAAGTGTCCAGTTCCACCATTACGATTGGTTCGCCTAGACAGTCGGGCGTTCGTAAGCTATACTGCCTCTCCGACATTTTTGAAAAGCCGGTCGTAAATACAAGGCCATGCCTCAAAAATATTGCTCTCGTTGCTTTCGAACCTGAAAAAAAAGGGAATCCGTAAAGATAGGGGTCAAATACTGATTTATATAGAGACAGTCAGGTTTGCAACGAATTAAAAAGGAAGTTTGGTGAAGTGTAGATATACATAGATATTGCTGTTTGGGGTATGTTCAATATAAAGTGTGTCCCATAATCATGGCAACAAACTTCACGAGATAACATTATACCATGATACTACGACTTTAGAAGGTATGCTCACGCGCATGACGTCTTCCGTCTCGCTTCCACCTGTGACGTCAGCGTGTGACAAACGGGGTTTGTTTACTCGTTTAGTTACAGGCTATAGCCGAACATTTTCAGTTTATTTTCTTGAGTTTACTCATTTACCGTAGTAAAGTTTGATAAAACATTAATTATTTGCGATTCTGGAGTTTAACACATATTTGAACAATGGTTTATTGTGTGGTTGTGGGATGTAATAATAAAAAAGTAAAAACTATTCGTCACACTACCGCTACTTGGGATGGTTTGGAAAATTTGGCAGGTTTCATTGCATTTAAGTTGAAAAATAAGGAGAAACTGGGTTATATCCCAAATTGCACAGATACTTCTCTCAGTTGGGTCAACCATTTAACAGAAGGTGGACTACAAAAACATACAGATGAGTTCTTGGCAAAATGTAATGAGCTCGGCCATATGTTTTCCAACTATAATGGAAACGCTTTGAGAGTTGAAAAAAAACTATCTTGGGAATTTAAACAAATTATCGGACAATGTATATGTGACTGATGAAGCAAAGATGAGCTTGTTTTCTAGATGCAAAATGTATTTCAGAATACGAATTCTTGATAGGGGAATTAGAGAGACCTCGAATATTAGAAAACTGAAATTCACTAACATTGTAAAATAGTATAAAGTAATAAGTATACAGGGTCCTGCGACGGTGTATACAGCTTTCCTAGCGCCTTTCTTACTTGGAATAAAAAAAAGCTACATAAAATAAAAATGCGCTAAAAGATGGTTGGAAATTTACGGTTGCAGAACGTATTTTGATATTTCATTTTCAGTTCATATAGAGAAAGGCTAGTTCTATATGCTCTTATTCACCCCTTTTTCAGTTCTTATTGTCTGTCCAAAATATATTTCCCCATAGACTCATATATACAGAATCAATACCTAACTACCTAACTACAACACAAGATAACAACAAATACACCCAGGCCATCAGAAACCATCACTACAAGTGGAAAAAACTTTTTAATTCAAACATATTATTAAACAGATACATCGTGTGAAAACATTTTGAAAAAAAATTGAGGAAAACCTGTTATTACTAGGAATCTTTAGTATACGAGGATTCACCTGTACTAGCTAAATACAATGCCCAGAAGGATATTGTATTGTTGTATTGTGATATGTTTTTATTTTATGTTTAACATTTACGCGGTTGACATATATTTGAATAAATAAAAAATAAGAAAATTTGGTAATGTATTTTTCCACCAATCATTAGCAGAAAAAAGTCAATATTCATTCGCCATAAACATAATGCCATTATGTTTGTTCATGATTTTTAAAAACCTCTAATGACAAAATCATGTTATTTATTTCTTGTCTACCTTTTATTAAGAGAATTATACGGTAAATACATATGCAAATTGGCTTGAAGAGCTGGTGACGCAACATCATAATCTATGTATAAAAAATAAGAACGGTAATCAAAGGCTCCTGAATGGAGTATATAAAAATTCCACCCCCTACCCGAGAAATTTTCCCACAAAAAGATGGTTTCACTAGGCACTCCAATCAACCCCTTATATGAGATTTCAGAAAAATACGTCCAGACCGCTCTGGCTCTGTTCTCTTTCCACAATGTACATTTTTTTTGAGTACATAGATTCAAATTTTTGTATCTGAAATTCAGAACGCTCGGAGCTACTGCAAACGGGTCAGGCGTCGATTAATATCAATTCTCGGTATAACTATTTCACCAATTTTTTATTCAGATACAGAGCAATATGTATCGTTTATATTATACTGTGCATGAGCTATTTTCATTTTGTATGAATATTAAATATCTAAGACAGATATTACAGGAAACGAAATAAAACTTTCAAAAATCAATGCTTTGGCGCCATGTGCTTGTACACTTTTGTCACACGGTGACGTCATGCGCAGACCGGTTCGAAATCTGTCCGCCAAGTGATCATATCTGTCAGTGTCGTAGTATCATGACATTATTCTATCAATAATGAAAAAAGGTTATATATACAAGGTGTCCCACGACGACTAAGAAAAGCAATACATCGGAACTGGGCAGTAGAGAATTATAATTTTGGGGGTGTAAATTAGAGCAAGTGTTGTATCTTTTTTTATTACCGTGTTACCCAATGAGGTATTTGTTTCTGGTCACGTGACGTTCGATTAAAAATTATTAATGGGACACCTATTTGTGCCTTTCTGTGTCCTCCCGATAAAACAATTCCAACCAACTAGCACACTTGGGGTCTAAAGCTATTAATTCAAGAGCTGCAGGTACTTAAAGGATTGTACCACTATGATTGATTATAACATGTACCTCTACAGTTAAATTATTTTGCATGTGTTTCATAATGATAGTGGTATCAGAAAAAGAAAAAAATTTACGACGCATACAATTAAAATTCTACTAAAAACGATGAAAAATTGGGTACAGCATACATCTGTACTCCACAGAAAAAGATTGATACAGTTACCCAATTTTTCATCGTTTTTAATTAAATTTTAATTGTATGTGGCTGTGTTGTAAAAAATTTGGGTTGAATTTTATTACTGTGGACAGTGTATTTAGTTACATCTAGCGATACTCTTGCCATGTTTTTAATACGATGAAAACTTCGAAATTCTGATGCCTGGTACTCGTACATGGGTTACTGACTGATTTTAGTCCTGTAACTAAGCACATGAAATTATCCGTCAAATACGACGTTTTTCTATGTGCTGTAAGTACTGCAAGTATTATTTCTAATACATGAATAATGTGGCACGTACTGGCAAAAAAAACTTTAGCAACCTGAACTTTTGGCATTCTTAGGTGCATGTTAATAAAAAACTTGTTTGATAATCTTCTTTCACATCCCGAAATGTCTGCCATGTTTATAAGATCATACACGTTATATTAGTGCGACATCATAGGCTGTTACTGAATCATTTTCAAGCTCCTGTAGCACCTGTGTATTACTTGTATATGATACAGTTTTGCGCAAGCTGTTGGTCCATCTATGTGTAAGATTGAAATATCACCTTCCATGACCTTCCCTCACATTTATATAGATGTATTCACTATGTATCTAAATATTCCATCTAACTACAAAAATAAAGTACTTACCTTCGTGCGCTATTGCTTCAGTTTCAACTTCACCAGTCCTTGGATTTATGATCCTAATTTTTTTATCCTTACAAGTAGTTAACAATTTGGAACCGTCCCAGTTAAAACAAGCACTGTAGACGATATCCGGATGACAGTCTATTTCTACTAAAGCATCTCCAGTACCTGGCAGAGAAAACAGAAGATATGAAGCAAATAAAGTAAAAGAAGGCTAAAACTATATATTTATTGACAGATATCGAATAATGTTGGTGTATTGAATGTCTTTAACTGATTATGGTAAGCCGATACTTTTGCTGCTCATAGTTGCTTATTTCTAGCGATTTATAGCCCTAATATAGCAGAGCACATACTATGACACCACATCACATCGTTCCCCAAATTTCATCAAAGGTGGCACAAATAGTCACAAAAACGTCAATAGACTGAAGGTAATGAGTGTAATGGTGGTGTATATGTAATAAAATATAAAAAAAGTGTTTCAAAATGTTTTGTTTCCATGGGGTTGTCTGTCTGTCCTATAATCCGTAGACTTTCCATAATTTGGAAAACCATGATCCAATCTTGACTAATTTTTCACATTTTCACAGTGACTTACTACAGCTAGGAAGACAAAGCTCGATAGCATTTGAAAATCCGTTTAGTTGTAGCCGATTAAGGATTAAAGGAGTACTAGTATGTTCTATAACCTGGAAATGGAAAATACTGCAGTGCTTGGGAAAAATTAAGAAAAATAGAGATAAGCACAAAAATCTAGGCTGCATATATTAAGAAAAAGAGTGTGTTTACACCCACAAATAGATGTTTCTAAAATAATCATGCACTTAACATCTTAAAGTTTTTTTAAACCGAAGAAGGACCAAGCAACTACAACGCTACTTAGGAAAAACACCTCATGTACTTGATGTAGCCTACAAAATACCGTCTTCTAAGTAAAATGCTAACACGGTGTCAAAATTGTTTTTATTGGCAGCACAATATAATTTGTGCATTTTTAAAAATTGCCCAAACTTTGACCATATATACTCATTATTATACCATAATGGCCAGATGCTGAGGTGTGCGAATAGCATCAAATAATTTTGATCTGATATTAAGTTGTACTTCAAAAAATACGAGAAAGCTGCAATTTTTAAGTGTATTAAAAAATACTCGAATTTCATTTTCATGCATTTTATAGAATTGCGGTTGTGGGCAGGATGGGTGTCATAATAATGCATAATATACCTGAAACACTTTATATTGCCCTATAAATATTTAGCATATAAAATCCAAACTTTTCCTTCCCAAACCTAGCTAAGCATGCTCTCATTAGTCTTGAACAAACCAAGAAATACATTATTTGACTTATGATATTCTTATCCTTTAATTATCACTTGAGAACTCCATTCTAATGTAATGTTGATAGATTGTTTCCCCTACTGGTGTAGCATAACAACAAATGCTGTCACACAGAATCTTACACTTCATTTGTATGTGTGAAATTTAATTGATTCGTGTAGGGTTCCACTTACCGACATTCCATATAACCACCTGGTTGTCGCTACCGGCCGTGAGCAATACATTAAGCGCCGTAGGGTGCCAGAGTACCAGACCCACTCTCCTCTGATGGTAAACCAGACTGACCACCGGTTCTGTCAAAGTCTTGATCAATCCATGGTCTGGTATTTCCCATACCTTTACCACGCAATCTTCGCTACCACTGGCTATCACGTTGTCATTGTGCGGGCACCAAGCGATATCTAGCACCGGACCCTTGTGACCTCCTACTAGAGGGTAGTCTGCCGGTATTCGACCCACCTAGAATAAATAAAGAAATATTTTAATATATTTGCAACTGCACCTCCTCAACAAACTTGGAACAGGGAACAGGGTAACCTTGATTTGGGTTCCGGGTCACAGCGGAGTGGAAGGCAATGTATTGGCCGACGCGCTCGCAAGAGGAGGAACTGAATCTGTGTTCATAGGACCAGAACCATTTGCGGGGATGGCAAAAAGCACCGCTAAAAATACCATCTCAGACTGGGCAGAGTGGAAAGCACTCCTGTACTGGCGAGATACACCAGGGCTACTGCAATCGAGGGCGTTCATAAGATACCCCTCGAGTCAGGCCCCCCTGAGGATTAAGGAATGTAACAGGAACGATCTCCGCATTCTGGTTGGTCTGCTGACAGGACATGGTCGTCTGAGGAACCATATGCGGAAGTTGGGTCTTGAACAAACTTCAGACTGTCGCTTCTGCTACGTGGAGGACGAAACAGCGGAGCATATTCTTTGCTCCTATCCAGTACTGGATAATGCTAGGTTCCAGACATTTGGATTTGCCCAACTGGAACCTCATGACTTCAAGGAAGTCCTTCGCAAATAGGTGCGGACTGTACGGTGAACTCTAAAAAGGTGTGAGCCACAATAGACACAACCGAGTCGCAGGAAGGAGGCAGCGCTGCCCCAGTTACTTTCAACCTAACCTAACCTAATATATTTGCAATTGTCTCAAAATTTTTTTCTACCGTAATAGTTCAAGTTCAAAGTTCAAGACCGCCGTTGCTATGAAGACCGGGGACAATTTATTGACGGGAGCTATGAGCCTATTAAGCTTTAGATACCATTGGAATAAATTTGCGGCTGACATTTTTGGGTCTCGGAATATCCAGAAGAACCGGAAGGCCCATGGACGAGTCTAACAGGCGCGGAGAGCATGGAGCTAGAAAAATGTCAAGTCATCGGCCTCCCGTCAATGTGAAACTTGCTGGGGTAGGCGCATAAATGCAATGATGCCGAATTGTTTTTCCCTCCCGTCCCGTATGGGTAGGCAGTTACAGGAAGCAGCTAGTAATCCAGTTGAAAGTAATTGTAAAGATACTCATAAAATGATAGGGATCATACAGCCTTAGCGTCTCACCATTTCGAGTATAATCACCATTTTAATTTCGATTCTGTCAGTATACTTGACAACGAGATTAATTATAAAAAACGACTGATCGGCGAAATGATTTATATCTATAAGCATGATAAGGCTGTCAATAAGAAAACTGACACTCTTGATCTAAGTCAGATTTATAATTTATTGATTACTAATTACATTAAATTAAAAAGAACGTAATCAAAGAATTGGTTGACTTTATGACTGAACCTGGTATATTCATTAAATAGTATACATGTAAGTATAAAATATTCATATTTTCTCAAACTGTCTTCAGTGTACAGCAGCATATATCAATAAAAGGTGTATTGACGAACGGCATCTACGATTCTTTCTATCAATCTTCTGGAATGTCTTTTGTTGTTTATTGACACAAAGGGATACGTTATTCCTTGTTGCTTTAGGGGTGTGCTCGAGGTAAGGTAAGGATGTATGCTCTACATTTTAGTGTATTTTAACATTCTAGTGGAAAACTGTATTATATTTTTAACTTTTATATCTTTTGGCAATGTACCGGCTTTTTATTTTGATTGTTTTTGCCGAGTTAACTTTTTAAATGTTAAAATCTTTTATATTTTAATTGTAACTGTGTGTAAAATTTTAAAAAATTTTTAAATTTGTCTGTTAGACTGAATTGTCAACGTTTTTACTCATCGTTTTGGCACTCCATGTTTTACTTATATATTTTTCGTCTTCGTATGAATTTTAGCCCTGAAGAAGGCGTAAAATAAACGCCGAAACGTCGGCTCTTTGAGTTAAAAACCTCTTGCATTAATTTATCCCAAAATCCGAAGAAACCTCTTCTACTGGAAGCAGCTAGGGTTCATACATTTTTTCCCATAAATCCAAGAAAAGACGTATTCCCGTGTTAGCGAGGAGGCGTGGCCACCTGTTCCCTTTCTCCAGTGTGTGTGTCTAAGATGAGGGCAGATAAGTCCAAAAATCCAAAGGTAAGGTCAAAAGGTCCAAAGGTCACTATACAAATGAATTTCGCATTTCCAAGCTCCTGAAGTTACCTTTAAACTTACAGTAATGACTCAAAGAGCAAATTGAAGAAGAAAGCTTGTGCTTGTGCAACTATTTAACCTTTTTTTGATATCGTGTTTGGTTGTTAAATAACATGCATTTATAGAATGTATGATTTTGTATTGCTAGTTTTTTTGCACATTAAAAAACTTTTTTGAGAAAATCGAAAATAGTTGTCATTCTTCCAGTCTTAATTATCGCCTTCTGAAATATTATATATGTAGTTTGAAAATAGAGTGTGTTATGCGAGAAATTGTGAGTCCGTGTTTTACATGTCAAATACGTATCTATAAATGTGTGTATCCAGGCCCTTAAGGTCGGAAAACGAAAGTTCTAATTAATTATTTTGCATAAACGAAAAATACGTAATTTTTTAAATATTCTGAATACATATTTTTGTGCTTTTGAAGAATCAAACACGAATTATAGATTGGGTTCTGCAAAGGGTGTGGATTAAACTCCGAGCTTAGTGATGATGGAAACAATACAATAAATATTATTTTTACTGAATAGTAAACAGTACTATATAGCGGAAAACATAATAAAGCTCTTTTTAACACTATGATTAGCAACTCCTTCACAAAACTCAGGGGCTTAGGAGGCTAATACCATATGCTCTGACAGTCAGGCAGCATTCAAAGCATTGAGTGCTTGTAGGTTTACAGCAAAGCTCGCTCTGCAATGTTGGAAGGCCTTGAAAGACATTTCGGTAAGATATCAGAGTTTGCGGTAATGAAACGGCGGACGCGCTATCATTTGAAGGAAAACAGAGGAGTGGTTGCAAAATCAACATCGTATGAGATGGAGAGGAATGTCTGGACAACTCCGTCAAGCTAAACAACTTATTTTAGGAACATTGAGCAAAATGGGGTGCTTCTGTCTCTCACTGGACAGAAGCCGGCTAAGGTTATTTGTAAGCCTGCTATTTGTCCATGACACCTTTAGACGTCACTTGTATGTGATAGGAATAGCAAGGACAGACGTGTGCACGCTGTTTCGAGGAGAATGGGTCCTCGGCACACATTCTATTTCGCTATGACGCCCCTGGGTATCACAGGGAGACTATACTGGGTTCAAGAGTCCTTGGACCTGAAGACACAAGATGACCAGGACATAAGGACATTCTCAGCTTTGCGATGAGGGCTGGACTTGGGAACTCAGTAAGGAGACGCTTGTAGGCCTATGCATTGGTGGCTCTTGTCACCAGAAAGCTCTCGAAAACATTTGTATTATTGTGTAGTTCGGAAGTCGCCGAAGTGAAATAGCTTCTGAAAATGCCATCCAGTTGTGGTGGCGAAACCGTCAAACCTCAACGCTCAACGACGCCGGCCTAAAAACCCAAGAACCGCATATTTCACCTAAACAAATAAGTAAAAACCTAACAATTTGTCAGCTATAAAGTTTCACCAACACACATACTATTTAGGGAATTGATAATAATGCCAACTGTAACTGACAGAGCATTCATTTCTTATTTCTTTCTATTCTATGGTGTGTTTTGCTGATGATACAACCAACGGTTAACCGTATCTATTTGTTTTCATCACGGTTTCATTATCCCTAGACTTCCGCCTAAACATTCAATAAACTAGAACATGTCCTAAGTTGTCAATTTTTTCACCAGTTTCAGCAAGGTCACAGAGTTGATCAATTTCTTGGATCCTGTAATGTGTGGCCATCGTAAAATTGACCACCGCGGCATGAGGCAAGGGGAGCTTAAGATTTCGTCAGGTAGCGATCGTCAATATCATATTGAGTCTAAAAAGGGATAGAGAAAATCAGTAAAACAACGACATAAAATTTTGTCTGCAGCACTTATCGAATGACGATACTGCATCCTCTTTATGGTGGGGAAGAAACTCTGCCATTGCCGGTTGTAGTTATGTTTTAGGAACTAGGTAAATTGGATATTAAGAGATAAAATTGTCTGCCGTTTCCTTTACAAATGAAATAAACAAAACGTAATAAGATTAACTAGTAGTAAAATTGAGCATATCATTGGAACATTTGAATTCGAGACAGCATATGATTTTTAATTTTTGATATCTAAAATAAATTTGTTATGGCAACGTCGTTACTTCTTTCACCGCATTTTTAATGCTCAGCCTCTCGCAAAGGCCGAGAGCCTATGGCGCTGTATAAGCGCTGTATGAGGATATGTGTCGATGCACGTTAGATTTGAAACTCTGCAGGTTGTAACCGTCAGGAAACAAATTCGCCGACAGCTCATTCCACAACGTCAAATTTCTCCAAAAGTAGGAATGCTGGAGGAGACTGGTTCGGGGAGTAGGGACCTCGACCTGGTAAGGATGAGCTCGCAGAGCCTCTCCAGTGTTCCTCATTCGGACGGCGTTTGGTGTTATTATCTGGGAGAGCTCACTCGAACATCTTCCGTGATAGAATCTGTAAAACAGGGATAGGTCAGCCACCCTTCTGCGATGTTCCAGGCTGTAGAGGTCTCCCCTGAGGCTAGGCGTACCGATTAATCTAATTGCGCTCTTCTGGATAATGTCCAGAAGTTTTAGAGAGTGCTTCAGAGCGCATCCCCAGACTTGGGAGCAATACTCCAGCGATGGTCGGATCTGTGCCTTGTAGAGCAGCAGTAGTTGCTCTGGCGTATATAGCTTCCTACAGCGGAACAAAACTCCAAGCTTCTGGAATGCCGTTTCAGCAATACTGACGACTTGGTCGTGTCAGGACATGTTATTGTTGATGATGATCCCCAAAAGTTTGACGGAAGGTAACTCGACAATGGGGTGACCCTCCATTTCCACAGTTGGTAAGCCAACGTGAGTCTTCTTTGTAAGTGCTGTTGCCTGAGTTTTTATACGTTGAACTGTACTTTATTTGCTAATCCCACTCGACAATTGTTTTGATATCTACATTGATCTGTGAGGCATGCTGCTGTCGCCGACGTACCGTCTCCTGGGATGATAGTGGCTTGCCTGGTTCTATGCACGATATTAATGTACTGTCGTCTGCGAAGCTGTAGATTGGATAGGATATTATTTCCAGCAGCTCGCTGATGTACAGCAGGAACAGTGTAGGGGATAAGACAGATCCCTGAGGAACACCGGCGTTTATTGAAAATACGTCTGATAAACAGCCTTCGACTACAACAAACAGAGATCGGTCGTTCAAAAAGCTATTCAGCCACTGGCGCAGGCCAGGTGGTAGTCCATAAGCAGCTAGCTTGACCAGAAGTTCCTCATGCCACACTCTGTCGAAGGCTTTTGATATGTCAAGTGTTTTGACACGGGATTCGCCATGATTTTCTATGGCTCTGTTCCACAAGTGAATGACGTAGGCGAGGAGGTCACCCGTAGACCTGTGCTTACGGAAGCCATACTGGCGATCATTTATGATGTTATTGTTGTCCATGTATTTCAGGAGCTGTATGTTAATGACAGTCTCCATTCTTTTAGCTGGTCAATTTACGTTGGCCATACATTAATGTAGTTTTATGGGGAGGGCGGAGAATATGGTAAGCAAACCAAGAAAGAATTTTAATATAGCTGGCTATGCACGCAAAGGGGAACAACGATAGCTGCCGAAACGAGTTTCGGACTTATTGGAGCTCATCAGGGCAGCGTAATCTAAGTCAAGGATGGTAGGACTCAGAGATGACAAGTACCAGGATGTCGTAACAGGGGACCAATGACACATTGGCGGCTTCGGCTGGACACACCCTCTACTTTGGAGGGCCAGAGTACCAGCGTCGCCGCGGAGATCACTATAATCCACCTGTACGGCGGATCCTAAAGCCAGAACGAACTACAAAAAGAAACATTTAGTGCGTGATAAGGGTTATCAAACCAAGAAAGAATTTTAACATGGCTGGCTAAGCACGCAAGGGGAAACAACCATAGCTGCCGACACGTGTTTCGGACTTATTGGACCTCATCCCTTTGCGTGCTTAGCCAGGTACTTGTCATCTGAGTCCTACCATCCTTGACTTAGATTACGCTGCCCTGATGAGGTCCAATAAATCCGAAACACGTGTCTTGGTTTGATGACCCTTATCACGCACTAAATGTTTCTTTTTGTAATATGGTAAGCTTTTTTTGTTATTACCAAGAATATGTGGGATGTACTGAATGAAGCTATTTTTTGAATATTTTTAAGCTACAAGTAAGTAAGTAAAACTTATCGATAACGATGTACGTGGAGTACCGAATCAATATACTCCACTTATTTTTCCTAGCTACGTACGCCAGTGAGTCAAACCGCTCATCATGCTTGCTTAGCCGTTGGTCGGCTTCTATAAACAGAAGCTGAAATCATATTGGAACTTATTGTAGTCGGCGACACTATCTGCATACTTGAAATATTCAAATTAATCAGCGTTACGGCTGCGACAGGAAAACATTCAACTGATAAAAGAATATCGATACAAAATACCGCAGGCGGCTAGCGAGCTGCTGATAAAAATAATAAAGCTTGCACGTTCAATCTGGGTTAAAATGTATTTTTATGCTCGAGATGAATAAACGGTTGGGTCAGAGGCAACTGTTGATTTTATAGTCTATTTTGTGGAGGGTGCTTGAGTGATTGGATTTTCTGATTGGAATTAGACAGAAATGCACAGAAAGGTTTTTTTAGGAGTCATCCGACAGAGCTGACCCCCTTTCATACTGCAGCCTTAAAGGTCTATTGTATTAGAACTCCTATTTTCTTCTTCTTCTTCTTCATTCCAGCAGTTTAGAGCCCTGCATAAGTTTGTGCAGTTTTCCCATGGACCGGGTACCTAGTTGAAATAATGGTTCTAGCCTAGGCTTCTCAAACAGTCTTTGTCCCTTGTGATCTAGTGCCTCGCACTTACATAGCACGTGGAAGGCTGACTACAGAAGCTTCCGAAGATGCCATCCAGTACATATATAAAGTATACATTAGCGCGTCAAAATTGTATAAAGTAATACTTATATGTGAAAAATACGTAGGAACAAATACATAAATTCACCCATTAAAACTATTCTTGAAAAAATAGTAAATTCGCAGTAGAAAATATAACACACATTGCTCATTAAAGACCTTCCAAAAATTCTTTGATGCTGTAATAAACTTTAGTCTCAAACAGTTCAGTAATCTGTTTAGGACATAATTGATGAAGATGATTTTATTGTTAATGGTAGTTTGTTGTGGAAAGTGATGCAGTTGTAAAGTGGCAATTTTTTAAAACATGTTTTATATGATAAAATCTTTAGGCTATCTCATATATCTAAAATAGCTGAATAGGGCCTGAGCAAAAGATAATTCATTATTACCTAAAACTTACTACGTAATAAATTCTTTTTTTAGCTTTATTCGACAGACGATAGTTCAGTGACAATGCTCCAATAATTAATTGACAGTACTTAAGAATTTATTGAGTTTAGAGGTAGTTTTGACTTGAACGATTCTTTCATTCGCTTCTGAAAAACGCTCGTTAAAACCAGATGCTCTTTATAAGTATTGCTCATTATAGACAAAGCGGAGAGTTTTTTAAAAACTAAAAAATAATCTGCCCCTAAAGATGCTGACATAGTGGAAGACATGGCCAGTTTTAAAAAGTCTGTTTGGCAACTGGAAAGGCTGTGTACTGTTTGTTAGTGCTGCGGCAAAGGATCCAATATTATTTTAATTAACTACATTAATAAAATCTTTTATTGTATTCATGGGACATTTTATTTCTATTCTCCGCCTTAAAATATTCCGATTTAAATATAGATAATTTCTTAGCAACAACATTCAAATTGAAATTATCTGCTAATTTAACGATACAGTGATGGATTTCTTTGGATTTGATCACCCTATAAGTTGCGCACGCACGGATTCATCGATGATAATTGACCTGTATTGTTCGAATAAAATTTTCCGCTATGTCGGTCAGAAAATATCCGTAGAAAGATCAGGTGCGTTTATTTTAAGATAAAAATATTGGATATCATTATCTAACCGAAAGGAAAGTCTAAGCAACGTAAATAAGTGGGTAAATCAAGCCGATGAATAAGCTGTCCCATTTTTTCTCGCCGAATATCTATAAATATCACAGGATCATTAAAATAAATAGAACGCGCTATTCTGCACCTGTTTGCTTTCAAGTTTTATATCATACTCCGTATCTATATTATTATTTTGAGGATGTGGTTTATCAATAACTATTTACTTATCAAACAATGGAGCACCGTATCTTGACTCATGTAATTTTCACACATTAATATAAAGCCTTTTGTGGAAAGTAAAATGGACAAATAAGTATACCCTACATAAAAACAAATACTCAAAACAAGCACAAAACTTGGAAACATAAAAAAATGTTTTATTTTGCCTCTGTACTTCCTGTGGCCTGGTAGCAGGGCAAAATTGAAATCTGATATCTATATATTTATAATTACTTTCTGCTCATATGGAAAATTTATCTATGAACATCATTGATATTGATATGTTGTATTGCCAGTGTATTTGTACTTAAACTATCAGTAGCTTTTCTTTATTAATTTTTTCAGTACTTTAAACAAAATAGTCATTAACTGATGACCAAACACAGCATAAGAAGTTCTATCCACTCTCTTGTAATGTGGTGGAATTATGGATAAATTACTAGTTACAACATATTTCACTGTCATAGACAAAGGTCTTTTGTGTACATTTTTTCATACATAACCTTTCACAAAGGCAAAAAGCTGATGGCCCTGACTTTTTTAAGAGGCTCATTGGAGATGTTGGAACTCTGACCTTGTAAGGATGAGTATGAGGAGCTTCTTCAGTGTTATGTTCTGATTGCTGTTGGTGGTATTACAGAGAGCTCAGGTCAACAGCCCCCAAGGCAGAATCAGTAGAATGGATTTCACAAATTAACTTACTTTGCAATGTCAAGTGTACCTCTTAGACATATTGGTATTATTTGGATTGATTTGGGGAATAATTTGAGCAAATCCCCACCCATGTGAGCAATATTGCAATCATGGTGTGACTTGAGCCATGTGGCACAGTAGTATTTGTTCAAATGTGCCCCAATTCGGGGATGTCAACATAGCACTGCCAGGCATATGGTCGTGTTAGAACACCTCTGTGACTTGTGGGGTTGTGGGCTAACACATGATTTCTTTGTCAAGGTAATTTTGTAAGTGTTTTGCATATTGATGTTTACTAAAAGTAGGTTCTTTTTCTACTCCCATGAGCCAGTAGTGTGCACATTCTGTCTGCATTAATCTATAAAAATCCTCACCTCCAATTTGAGAACCTTAGATACCACTGCAGTGACACAAGGTATTTGCCATGCTAAATTAATTTAAAAATTCAATGATCTAGTTTATATTGCTCTATGGTAGAGTGTTTTTCCAGTATTTAGAAGGTCATGTGTTCTAATTCCTGTGTATGCCAAATTTCTCTCAGATTTTACTTATTCCAACCAGTCGCGTGCCAAAAAGACCCGCAGGGCCCGCGGTGTAGGGGTCCCAGGCAACCGAGGGAGCCCCGCTCAGCCTCGACTATCTTGAGCCAGATTTTTACATAGTAATAACTATAATACTTATACTTAATTTTATAGCAGTGGTATATGTCTAAGCCTCATAATTTTTCAGAATCAAATTAAATATATTTTGCCTTATCAGTATGTATTCTATGGCAAAATTTGACAGTAGTTCAACCTCTGCTTGAATGTAGAATCCTAAATGCGTAGAACAAGTGGCAATGTTACACTGACACTATGCGTATCTATGCTGTTAATCGATGTATAATCAAATTGAATGTAAGGTCTATGAATTCTTATTATTCAAAAACTCAAAAGAAAAAGAATCAAAATATAATTTTGGGGTCACACCAATTTTTTTCTATCTATAAACCGATTTGAAATATCACTGAAGTTTCAGTTTCAGTATATTTTTTTATGTAGAGTGGACCACCCGAAAAAAATTGCAGGGGCGCCCCCAAAGACCTTGGCATGCCACTGATTCCAACCTATATTTATTATGGCTTTAAATTGAAGGCATGTATTATTATTTTGTATAAGCTCTACCCCCAAGTATTTGGGATGTACATTTTCTACTATAGTGAAGTTATTTTTGTGGAGAGTAAGACTGCATGTCTGCAGAAAATACAGAACAAATCCAACAAAACAGTATACATGCTATTTTTAAATATTGTGTTCTATATTCACTTCTGAATGACTGCCAAATTAGATGCAGTTTCTGGATTAGCAAAATATGTTTTTATGTTAAGTGGAATATAGATGCTTCAATAAGGATACAAAGGAACTTTATACATGTGTATATTACGTTAATTATGTTCTGTTCCAGATGTATGTAAACTGTTAGTTATTAAGTGACAGAACTAATTATGGAGTTATTGTCAAAAGACTTTACTACAGCACCTCTTTCCATAAAGTAATTCTACCCAGGCAACTCAACTTCAATATTTTGTATGAACTACCATATTATAGATTTTTTTTTAATTTGAAGAAAAAACAACTTAATAAATGTGTAGCTAATGTATGTTTATACTAGAAATTTAATGGTATGGCCAACCTAAGAAATCATGAAAATGGTATTCATGTCAAAAAACAGTACTGATGCAATGAGAATTTAATAGACTTCTTTTTCATAGAAGATGTGAAAAATGAGGTGATATAGGTATAATCAGACTATGAACATTATTTTGCTCCAATATTATCAAAATGTTATGGACCTAAAAATATTTATAATAGTTTTTTGTTTTTTCCTTGGTTGGCAATGTTTCTAAGTCAATTTCAAAAAATAAATTGGTATTACATATATGCTCATAAGCACATAGGACCTACATTATATGCCTCCACAAATTTTCAGCAGATCCATGTTTAAACCATAAAGCATAAAACATAAAAATAGAATCAAATAGATTGATTCAATACTTCTTACTCAGTTGAGTAATTCTATTCAAAATGCATTGATATACAATGTGTTTTATGATCTAAACACCAGATGCTCAATGCAAATAAGAAACAATATATCTTCAAAAATAATAGAAGATCAACATTGTACTGAAAATCTACTAATGATTAATGAATACAAAAATGCTAAAAATGATATAAAATTTTGAAATTTATTACTACTTTCCTAATATGCTCAAAAGACAAGATGCTCCATGCAAATAAGAAACAATATATCTTCAAATATAATAGGAAGCCAACATTATACTGAAAACCTACTAATGATTAATAAATAAGAAAATGTTAAAAATGATACCTACAAAGATGAAGTATGGTACTAAACCCCACAAACAAATTGTTGTTAGTATGAATCATCAATATTACATAGGCTACGCTTTATCCAAAAAATATATCATACTGCAAGTGTGCTCTTATTTTTGTGGTTGCTTGGTTTAAGAACTGTAATACTTTGCGAGTTTGACTAAATTTAACCTAATGTAAATTTGCTCTTACACTAAGAATATAAAGGGGCAACATACCTTGTTATGTGGCAGTACTACAAAAGCTCCTCCTCCAGCGCTTTCTACGATGATAGCTAAGAATTTGGGGTTGACTGCACAAAATGTTGAGTCCCATGAACTTTTTGAAACACGTATGTTATCATAGCACTGCTCTCTTTTTAAAGCTTGTCCATAGACGTGCCGGAATTTGGAACTGCGTACCACCCGAAAGGACATCTGCAAATTTTGAATAGATATATTTGTTAGTTACGAAATAAAAATTAAATTTATCAAACATAACCTTACAAATATATGTTTTGGCAGTCCGTTATTTATACCTACCTTATTTATTAAGTATTTAAAATCCCTAAATTAATTGTGCTTCTTGTATTTACATTTATACTTCACATATATGATGAATTTTTCAATATTTTCGCAAACACTTCATATCTAGTTCACTAGTTTTCAGAAATCCCCATATTTGGTTATGCGAAATTTTTGAAACGTCAAAATACTTTATGGCGCTAACTGACGAGAAATTTTAGAACTATGTCGGCAAAGTAGCACACTTCTTCTCGAGAAAACCCTCTACACAGGTAGTAACAGGTCCGTACTCTAAACATTAAACAAAGAGTACTACGACTACCAGTCAACAGCTGATTGAATAGAACTACTTTTTTGATCCGATTTTTTAATACTTTTTACAACAATAATTGGCAAAATAACAAATCCAATAACAAAATAAATAAATATGGAATGGAAGGTGCTTGCTTACTCCTCAAGAGAGAAACAATTCAAATCATTTGGGTCACAGAAAAATCGGAAAAATGTTGGGCATCGGCTGGCTGCCTGCCTGTAAATAAATATATTAACTCACCATATATTCCGACAATAAATAAAAAAAATTATAATTGTCTTGAACCATATAATATTAAAATAACTGATAGACCTACAAACTCAACATACAGGGGTATTTTAACGGGGTATTTTAACAATTTCAAACCAAAAACAGAATACAGGGTGGCCAATCGGGTGACGATAATAATTTTTTTTTAGATAGCCCGTACCGAGACCTATCCAAAACACCCCCATGTATATGTACCGATTATTGATAGTTTTCGAGTTATGATTTTTTTTTGAAAACTTAGAGATTTTCCAGTTTTTCCAAGAAATCGTCAAAAACAAAAACAAGAATGCTTTTTGGGTTATATTTTTTTCTGCAATTATACTCAGTATTAAGCCTATTTTAATATCCAATAACGAGAACCTGTACATCCGAACAATAATTAAGTACATTTTGGTCCCAAAGTTTGAAATCTCTGTTTTTGGTCAGGAGACCAAAATCTTCAAAATAAAATTAAAAATACTTATGCCTGGTTCTGGAGCCCCAATCTAATCTTAGAAACTCTGTAAGACATTGCACTTTCGAAATAATAATGAAAAAGTAGCACTTCTGGGGGCATTTTGCGCCGTACGTGACTGTTAAAGGTAAAAAGGTGATAATTCACGAATTTCCAAAATGATTTAAAAAACTATTATTTTACTTTATTATGACAAATTAAAGAAAAAAAACTCATAACAACTAATAAACACGATAATCATTGATGTTTTAATCACTCTTAATGAAACAATTTAATACCTGTGCTTTTTGCTGAATTGAACTTCTGCGAAATCAAGTTGTATGGAAAGTTAACAAAGGAAAGGAATAATAAAACAATAATCTGACTTTTAATTCCATGGCGGAATTACATGGGAAGCGTTATCGTATCGCCACCCCTTTTACTTCCCACACCGATAGGTGAGGGGAGGATTGTGATCCTGAAAATTTTCGATTTTGAGATAATATGTTTTTGGGGCGTTTTATAATGTCTACATAACGAAAATCCGCGTCACTCACTTCCGTCGTTCTGTCTGTCGGTCTGCCTGTCGGTCTGTCTGTCTGTACGCTGTACCCTCGTAATCTCAGTAGCCGCTGCATGGACTGTGATGAAATTTGGGCAGCAATATACTGTAGAGTCTTAGTAGGTAATGCTGCTATAATTTTGGAAATCGGTACATGGGCGGCGGAGTAAATAAAACAAAAATTTCAAATATTCCTCAAACTTAGTTTTTAGGCGTTTTAGAGGTTCTTGATCACTTTCTGCGTTTTTTTTTGGGTGGGGGTGGAATTTGGGTGTTTGGGGGGTGGCGGGTTGAAAAACTGAAAAACTTGTTGTATTCATGATAGGCTGTCTACTGACCTGTCAAGGAAGACCTAGCGATATAAATTACCTTTTTAGATCCATCCGAACATTGCGTTGCCTATTTACTGAAAATTTATTAACACAACTGCGCTTTGCTGACATGAGCTCGCTAAAAGCTACTCTGAAAGAAAGGGATGACGTATGCTTCGACATCGCTTCCCAGGTAATTCTGCCATGAAATTGGAAGTCAGGTTATTGTTTTATTATTCCTTTCCTTTGTCAGCTTTCCATACAACTTAATTTAGCAGAAGTTCAATAGTACATAGCAAAAACACTTCGAAAAGCACAATTTCATCATCAATGATTATCGGGTTTATTAGTTGTTACGAGTTTTTTTCTTTTATTTTTCATAATAAAGCAAAATAAAAGTTTTTTAAATCATTTTGGAAATTCGTGAATTATCACCTTTCTACCTTTAACACTCACGTACGGCGCAAAATGTCCCCATAAGTGCTACTTTTTCATTATTATTTCGAAAGTGCAATATCTTGCAAAGTTTTTAAGATTAGTTTGAAGCTCCAGAACCAGGCATGAGTATTTTTAATTTTATTTTGAAGGTTTTGGCCTCCTGAATAAAAACAGAGATTTCAAACTTTGGGCCCAAAATGTACTTAATTATTGTTCGGATGTACAGGTTCTCTTTATTGGATATTAAAATAGGCTTAATACTGAGTATAATTGCAGAAAAAAATAAAAGCCAAGAAGCATTCTTGTTTTTGTTTTTGACGATTTCTTGGAGAAACTGGAAAATCTCTAAGTTTTCAAAAAAAAAATCATAACTCGAAAACTGTCAATAATCGGTACACATACATGGGGGTGTTTTGGATAGGTCTCGGTACGGGCTATCTAAAAAAAAATTATTATCGTCACCCGATTGGCCACCCTGTATAACACATACGGTTTATCTCATTGACTGCACACTCTGTGATGGATGTATATGTCAAAATTTCGATGTGCTTATGAGGTCTAATTTCATGTGGTCTACGTTCGAACCAAAATTCTACGTGTATTTTTTGTAAATATGAAAGGCTCCTGAAGAAATGGGAGACGCTCCACCACCGGCGCAGCCGCGGGGCAAGATTGACCTGGACTTCTACATCAGGTTTGCTAGGCCGCTCATCTTCGACCTGCCAGATGCTCAAGGTACATCCAGGTGTTGCCAAGTTCGATGTCGTGCGAAGGTAGTCCTAGAAGTAGGTACCCAATCTAACAAAGAAGATGGTTGAGTGGAAGAGCACTATTTTAGTGAACTCCGCCATTTGAAGTGTATCTAAACTTCAATAAAGTCTATATTATTATTATTATTATTATTATTATTATTGGACAAGCAAAACAATATTTAAAAAACATGATCCACAACCATTAAGTATGATATGGAAAAAAGGCTACGACTCAAGAAAAACACAGCATAGACACAGGGTCATAGATTTAATTTTTAAAAGTTTTCAAGTGAAAATGTTAACTTTAGAGCATAACCAACCAAAAAAGAAACATTAAGGAAATTACTCGCATTAAGATTCAGAATCATCCAAATTTAATAAATTTGCCATCCGATAACAATCTACTATAGGCTATATATGTATAATGATAATTTAATAAAGTAGGGTTTCTGCATCTTGGTAAAATCTAACAAACCTTATTTATATAAACATAGATGGATTCCGTGTGGGGGAGAGTTAGAATATCTCCCATCGTATATCCTGCGTGTCGTAAAAGGAGACTAAAAGGTACACCGAACTACTGTCGGTATAAGCAGTAACCTCTTCTCAACCAACAGCTTTGGGTGGACGAGTTGACAAGAGTCAGGACACCTTCTTGTCCTTGGGGTGAGAAATTGTCCCTAACGGCGGATGAACCGGTATATACATCTGGTCAATGGCATGAGGATGCAGAAAGCAAATGGGAAACTACTGCATTAAAGATCTTTAAGATATCCCAAGAGAAACTTGTAAAATGAGTAACGTGAGAATCAGCGAGGCCTCGGGTGTGATGCCTCGCGGTCCGACTGGCAATCGGCGCTGTTCCTCGTCCGGGGAGGTCAGTGTGTAGTTGGTGACCGGGCACAAGAAGTGCGACCATCAGGCTTTTTGTGCGAAATTAACTACTGATGACATTTTTAAAACGGGCCGAAAACATCGCCTGGCAACTTGGAACGTTAGAGGTCTTCAAGCTACAGGAAAGCTCAGCATCGTCGAACAAGAGCTTACAGCAAATAAAATAGCCATTGCTGGATTATCTGAGACTCATTATAGAGATACAGGTCATTTTACTTCTAGCAAGGGCAATTTTATTTGCTTTTCAGGTAAATCAGATGAAAGTGTTAACGGTGTTGGCTTTTGGGTGGCGAAAGCTCACGCAAGGACCATTCTTGGTTACAAGTGTATTAGTGACACTAATTTGCCAACACTATGTTTGCACAACATCCACGGCGCTTGTATACTTGAACCTCTCCCGACGGACGATTTCGTAATCAAATTGATTACATTTTAGTTCGTACACGGTGGAAGTCATCTATTAGCCTTTGTGAGACTCTACCAGGTTCTGACTGCGGCTCAGACCATCAATTACTTGTGTGCGAACTTCAGTTAAAACTGAAGGTATGTCCACGTTCTAAGCGGATAGTACAGATGGAGATCGCTGACCCTGCTTCTTTTCGGTCAAAATGTTCAGAGCTTTTTCGGGATGCCTCTATAACGGATATGTCAAATTCAAACGATATGTGGCTATCATTCAAAAATGTGTTCTTACATGCTGCCCAAATAAGTCAACCAAAGAGTAGCATTCAACCAAAACAACAATGGATTAGTAGCCACACATTGTGTGTTATTGAGGCACGTAGAAGCCTTAAGATCTCAGGTCTTGATTCAAATACAAAGCAAAACGCATATAGACAGCTGTCACGCGAGATTCAGAGACTATGCCGAAGAGATAAGAACTCTTATATACAGCAATTGTGCCAGGAAATAGAGATGCATGCCAATACTAATCATCCGAAAGAGATGTTTTTTAAGACCAAATGCCTCAGTCGGGATTTTAAACCCTAATCTTAGGCTGTTAAAAATCCCGAGGGACAGCTAATTACCAACTTGCATGAGGTTATTGAGGTATGGCGAAATTATTGCGAAAACCTGTACCATGAGCATGGCTCTCAGGCCCTCTCATTGGATTTTAAATATGAACCTGGTATTCTTTTGTCTGAAGTGGAACATGCGCTCAACAAGTTAAATACTAATAGAGCTACAGGCATTGATGCTATTTCTGCCGAAACATTAAATGCTTGGGTGAAGACGGCATCTCTCTTTTATATATTTGTGCCCGGTGTTTGGCCAGATGAATGGTGCACGTCCATTTTTGTTCCACTTCATAAAAAAGGATCTCCAACAAATCCAGACAATTATCGCCTACTTTCGATAATCTCTCATGCAAGCAAGGTTCTACTATATATTTTACAGTCTCGTTTGGAGGGTTTTATTGGCTGGAAAATTTCTCAGGCGCAGGGAGGTTTCGTAAAAGGACGCGGTACACGTGAACAGATCTTAAACTTAAGACAGATTGTTGAAAAAGCCAGAGAGCCCGTTTTTATCTGCTTTGTGGACTATTCTAAGGCATTTGATAACGTAAAGTGGCCTAAACTGTGGGAAATCCTTATCTCTATGGGAGTCCCTTACCACTTAGTATTTCTCATACAGCAACTCTATGAGTGTAGCTCAGCTCGTGTAAGAATTGATGGTAACCTGTCTGGTCAAACAGCAACCAGAAAAGAGTTCGTCAGGGATGTGTATTATCTCCGATGTTATTCAACATTTACTCTGAATTTGTGATGAGACAGGTATTGGACAACTGGAATGGCTATATAACTATTGGCGAAAGGAAAATATCTAACTTAAGATTTGCTGACGATACAACCCTTATTGCTGCTTCTCAGGAAGAACTATAGTAGCCCTATTAAACGTTTTAGAACAACACAGTGCAGCATCTGGTCTGGTATTAACTACAACAAGACCAAGGTTATGATCGTAGATAGGGAGCATGACAATCATCGAGAAATAAAGTCAATAGGCCGTTGTGAGATAGTTCAAAGTTTTGTGTACCCCGGTTCTTTGATCGACAATTCAGGTAGCTGTGAGAATGAGATTCGACGGCGCATTCAATAGGCAGGGGTGGCCATGACAAGCCTTACTAAAATATGGCGTGACCATAACATCACTAAAGCTACCAAAATGTCACTGGTTCAGTCGCTTGTGTTCTCCATATTTTTGTATGCATCAGAAACTTGGACTGTTAAAAAGGCAGATCGAGCTCGCATAGATGCTTTTGAAACGTGGACGTGGAGGAGAATGCTGAGAATTCCTTATACCGCCCATTGAACTAATGGTACCACTGGATGCGCTCGGTAATCCAAAGAAACTATCCTCCATTGTGTCGATGCTTACATTCTTCGGACATATTCACAGAAGCGATAATATGGAGAAACTTGTAGTTCAGGGTCACGCCCCGAGTGGGCGGCGCAGTGGCCGTTCCCCTACACACTGGGCGGATACGACGAAACTGTTGCTAGATATGAGTATCAAGAGTGCCACTGAACTGACAGTAAATCGCGAACGATGGCGAGCTACAGTTCTCAAAACTATTGATAATATTCGTGTCGGCAATACTCTAGCTCCGACTTAATGCATTTTACCAGTTCACAACATGTCTGTTAAGACATTGTGACTATGATGATGATGAGATGTATACAAAAACGTTCACCCTTTTTTTACCTCTGTAGGCCTTTATACGAAAACAGTACCTAATCTGGATATATCTCAGTTTCCATAAAGGCCACGTGTCATCGGTATATCGACTGCTCTGGTCATTAGCCTCGTGTTCTGTGTAGGCTTTGTTACTGTTTCCCGGTGCCACTCTAGGAACAGCACTGTTAATTAGAAGCCCAACAGTGAAGGCTCAGGTGGGGATTCTCGCTGAGCTTCCTTTTATAGATATTTATTTTTGATTGAAAAAAGCTAGAAATAAATTTCCGCCTCCAACGACAATCAAGCCCTCGACTCTAACCACTGAGCTAACCCTCCCCCACCCTTCACCCTTATTATTCTGCAATCTAGTACCATCACTTTAAGTACATCTCTGTGTATTTTATAACATCCTAAAAACGCCGAGCAGGGCCTTCAGCTCTTTCAAGCCGTAGAGGCTGTTTCATAAAATTATTACAGAAATGTAACCAAAATCTCATACAGTTACACCTGATGAGGGTTGAAGAATATTATAAACCGAAACGTCGCGTCGTGAAGGTGATAGAAGAGTGTAGGTTAAATTATCGACCGAAATCCACGAAAAAAAAGCCATAATTTATAGTTGCGATCAGTTTCAGCCACTTATTTATCGTCGGTGGTTTCAGTTGCATGCAAATACTCTCTGCATTGAATTGAATTTGTCGTGTCTGTGGGTATTTTTACCTAAGTTAGTCTCTGTACATCCACCATATCATTCAAACGTTCTGTGAGCTTTCCTAACCAGCACAAAACACAACAATGGGCTTACCTGTGACATATGTCACCAGTGACAGATTAATGACTGTTTTATCTTAGAGACTTTTGATTTTTAGCAGTTGGTGACGGTTGGTAAGAAAGGTTATGGCAGGGGAGATGTTGCTGTCAAGGGTTCGATAAATGTTATTCAAAATGTTAATCAACGTGCTATTAAAATAACGAAATGGACACTCACGTGAAAAAGAGTGCAAGGATGAAGGCAAAACCGTCCAAACGGATGGTTGGGATGATTATTCGGTCTAGAAAATCAATTGCAAAAGATGCTGTTATGACGGTAAGTGACATTATTCAATACCACAATGTACTTCATAAATCTGGAAAAACTGTCTTGATTTGCATTTCAAGAATGTTAGCATGCTTTGTTGTGCTCATAAATATCATCGTTTGTATATTTTTTGTATAATACAATATTCAAAATGGACCATGACTTGTCCATCCTGTTGGATAAAGGGGGCACTTAGGGTTACAGAACTCTAATCGTGTTTCGTTTATTAAAGAACTAAAATACTTCTAGTAATTCGATCGTTGTCTTGCAGAACAGTAGTAGTAAACTTTAATTACAAAACAATTTTTCCATATACAAATTTAACGTTGTTTTAAGGATATGGTACAATGCTTATTACTCAATTTCAACACAATCATTCCATATATTATAGATAAAGTGTGTGTTATTACTCATATCTCTTTAAAAAAGTGTGTAGTAAAATATATAGCAAAGTAATGTAAAACATATTTTATATCATTATGATAAGATAAAGATAGTATAAAGCATCATAATGTTTTTCAACAGTCTTGTTGTTTCAAGTATTGAGTTCTAGTTCTTTATGCTTCCACATAACAAAAACCTAAAAAGGAAGCTGCTGTCATAATTGATATTTTATTGTGTTTGGAGGACAGTTGATTTGATATGAATTACTAGGAAATAGTGACTACTTTCAATGTCTTTACTAAGAATTAATTGGTTGAAAATATATAATAAAAAAATAGTTGTTTTATACTACTGATCTGAAAATCTGATAGGAAATATTTGTTTGTTATTTTTAACCTTGGTATAATATGTCTAATATAAATCATAGGTATTAAGATATATAAATATTTTTTCTTTGTATTATTCATATATAATCAAAATTATATTTATCATGCTGAGGCCATTGTTAAGAATCACTCTTATACTAAGGATTATCTCTATATATATTTTTTTATTTCATATACTGTTAACACACCTTTAATTCCTTTGGAACCAGCTTTCATCAGTGTACTGTAGCTCTTACATAAAAAATTTGCACCATTCTAGCATATGTGTAGCAAATCTTATAATCCAATATCCAATATAAAGAATCTTGTTGCTGAAAACTCATGTGGTCTTAATAATAACATTAATAATTATTTTTGGCTGCACCATAAAAAAAGGTATAACGTTTGTGATACCATCATAAATCAATAAACTATAATTGTTATGTTCATATATTTGCAAACACAGACATAAAGCAGGAAATAATTAGCTTGGAAGCAGAAACATAATAATTTGAATTTATGAAACTCAAATTTTTCTTGAGTTTTAAGTTAGAACAAGGAACTCAAGAGTGAAATGTTTTATGTGAAATTATTTGGATAAAAATTGTCAATTTTGCTTTTTATATTAAAAATGCATAAACTGGTATATTAAGCACATCAATGTGGTAAAAACCTGTACAGATAGTTTATGTGTTGGTATGTTTGCACTTAGCAGGCTTATGTGCCCATTAATCCTAGTTATTTATTTTGTATTATAATTACTTTATCTGCAAGGGCGAGGGGTGAACCGGTCGTGAATTGTGGTGTACAAGTTACAGGAATTGGCATGAATTGTCATGAATTGCCTTGAATTTGCCAAGAATTGTTGTGAATTGTCATGAATTGCCAGAATTACCATGAATTGTGTCGAATTCAATAGGAATTGTCTAGAATTGTCATGAATTGCTATGAATTTCTCAAATTTTACCATCCACTGCGCATGATCAGTAGATCCCGAATCGTCAACACGTGTTATTCCGATGGCGTCGCTTGCGAGATTTTGTAATACTGTACGCGTCAAAAATATAAGAGCAGTTTAAATTTCTGTCTCCCTACCGAGTGCCGACACTACAAAGGACCACAGAAGCCCGACCAGTGAGGTGACTGTTTGCCTTTTGGCATGTTTTATTACCCTGGCGATAAAGCTGACATTTTCGTTAGCGTAGTCAAAATTGTATAATCAGATGTCGATCAATTTATTTTGTTTTTATTTATTGCAAATTGGTATTTTCGATTATTTTGATCTCCTATCACTTTCTGAATTGTTATAATATATATTTTGTATATATAATTACGGTTTTATCATTACTCAGGTCTACATAATACCGTAACTGCACTATAGAAGTGTCGACACTGATTGAGACCTGAAAGAAATGTAAACAGCTCATATACAGGGTGTTCCACGACGATTAAGACAAGCAATATATCGGAACTGGCATTAGTAGCGAATTATAATTTTGGGGGTGTAAATTAGAGCAAATGTAGTATCTGTTCCTATTATTGTGTCACCCAATGAGGTATTTGTTTTTGATCACGTGACGTCAGATTCAAAATTTTTAATGGGACACCCTGTATATTTCGGACTTTTTGTGTTCCTCCCGATAAAGCATTTCCAACAAGCTAACACACTTGGGGTCTAACGTGATTAATGCAAGAGCTAAGGGTAATTACAAGATGGTACCACTACATTGATTATGACATGTACCCCTATAGTTATTATTTTGGTAGTGTTTTTTGAATGTAAAATTTTAAATCGAAGTCTCTACTAATACCCTATCTCGCCTTGTAATTTTTTTTTTCGCGTTTGCGACGTTGCCAAGTTATAAATTATTTTTCCAAAATTTCAAACAAACATATTTCCGATTTTTATGAATGGAACACACTGTATATTTTATTTAATATAAGGCCTTTACGGAAACTGTGATCGGGTTAACCCGATCAGTTGGATCACTGATCCTGACGTTCGGAAAGTGATCTGGGATAGGCAAGAAATAGGGTAGTTCACTCTTGCATAGTAAGTGATTGCGATTGGATGATTCAGATCAGTAGCTGCTTTACTTTACCATCTGTTTTTTTATTGTTAAACCAACTTTTTCGTTGTTCGATGTCCGTTAAATTAATGGAATCATAAATCCCACTTGACAGCCGTTTGACATATATAACTGATCTATCGGGATCCAGATCAGTGTTTCCGTAAAGGCCTATAGAAGTACTCCCTAGTAATGGTTTATGGCGTGAGCAAGTTTTAAGTGGTCATACTATCTATTTAGAATACAGGGTTAGTAATAGGTACAAGAACGCTTAAATATCTCCACAACTTGCACAGGTGAAAGGTTAAAATTCAATACCTATGGGTTTTCGGATATGTATGCAGAATTCAAAAACTCTAACAGCAATGTTGCCAGACTTACTACTTTTACGTTACACGTCAAAATTTTGTTATTTTAAACAGAATGCTCTACTTATTTTTATTTCAATGAATAGTGCGCGTTGGATTTAGTAAGGCCTCATAATTTCATTTTTTTTTTCTATTAATTACTGAGATACGGCATCACTGCTGTTTCAGTAAACAGTACGGGAAGGCTTTAATATCTCCACACTGCCACAGCTGAAACGAAAAACATAAATACCGGAGAGTTTTACAACATGCAAAATAAAAAAATGCTAACAACAGTGTTGCCAGATTTACCACTTTTACTTGGACTTCATAAATAGGGTATTCCACTCAAAATTATGACGAGACAGGTTAAATTGGTAAATCTGACAACACCCATGTTAGCATTTTTGAATACTGTATGTTCAGAAGCCCCCAAGTATTGAATTTCACCTCTCCAGCTGTACAGTTTTGGGAATATTTAAGCGTTCCGGTACTGTTTACTGAAAAAGCGGCGTTGCCGTATCTCAGTAATTAATAGAAACAAAATTTTGAAATTGTGAGATCTTGCTAAATTCTACATGCGCAATGCATTGCAATAAAAATAAGTAAGAAGTTTCTATTTAACATAACAAAATTATGACGTGTAACGTAAAAGTGGTAAATCTGGCAACACTGCTGTTAGAATTTTTGAATTCTGCATGTTCGAAAACCTGCAGGTATTTATTTTATCGTTCCAGCTGTGCAAGTTTTGGAGATATTTAAGCGTTCCTGTACCTTTTACTGACCTGGTATTCGAAATAGATAGTATGAGCAAGGAAAACGGTTTTATTTTTTTAGGGACACCACTTAAAACTTGGTCACGCCGAAAACCATTACTAGTACTTCTATGTTAGATAAAATATACAGTGCGTTCTATTAATAAAAATCGGGAATATGTTTGTTTGAAATTTTGGAAAAATAATTTATAACTTGGCAAAGTCGCAAACGCTAAAAAAAATATTACAAGGCGAGATACGGTATTAGTAGGAACTTTGATTTAAAATAAAACATACAGTTTGTTACATTTAAAAAAACAAAGCTAAATGACTTTCAAATTGCCGTAATTTAAAATTCTGCCAAAAACACCCTGTAGATGCGCATAGTTAGTAACATCCAAAATAGAGAGTTTAATAGTTCTTTTACTCAAATCAACAGTCACACATAATAATAATGATACCATTTTCTTGTTTTCCCATTGCATGAAGAATAACCCAAATGATATTTAGCCATATTTAGCCTTGCAAAACGAGATTCATAGGCCTAATTTACCTGGGGTCTGGGGTCCGCAAAATATGTGGGTGGTGTTGGTAAACTGATTGTGTTTAAAAATGCATAAATACATAATTAACCAGAAGAGGAAATATTTGAAATCCAGGCATAAAAATGGGTAAAAATGTATTACAAAAAATCGCATTATTGTAGATGTAAGGATATGAGTACAGTCTAGGTGTCTCAAATAATAAGTGTAGTGTGGTGTGCAAAAACATCAGTACTGAATTGGCATGAATTGTCAGGAAGTCCCATGAATTGTTTGAATTGCCATGAATTTCCATGAATTGTCACGATTTTTTATGAATTGTCATGCAATTCCTTGAATTGTGTGAATTGTTTGAATTTTTTGAATTGTTTTACATGGAAAGCATATGAATTGTGTGAATTGTTTGAATTGTGGTGTACAAAATTTCCGTGACCGGTTCACCCCTCGTGCAAGGGTATCTGTTCTTCTACTTAACCTGTAAAAAACAAACAACTCAACTGACAAGTAATAAAGAAGAAAGCTAAGGTACTTTTAATGTCAATTGTTTGTAAGAAACAATGTGCTAATTATTTTATTTATTTTTTCCATGCGTTTTAGATTTGCCATGACCTATAATATATTCATTTATGAAATTAAGTATAGTGCAAATGCAATAGACTTGCACAATATGGATTTGGTTGGTTTTTAATTGAAAATATAATATAACATGTATTCTAAGTTTAACTGTGATTCATTCTCAGTAAAACATTCTATTTTCAGGCATCTGGCATAGGACAACCCAGCCTTTACCATGCACTGGTGGTCATTTTTTTGGAGTTCTTTGCATGGGGTCTGTTAACAATGCCCCTTATATCAGTATTAAACAATACATTTCCTGATCATACATTTCTCATGAACGGACTCATCATGGGCATCAAAGGCATCCTCTCCTTCCTTAGTGCCCCCTTGGTGGGTGCCCTCAGTGATGTTTGTGGCAGAAAGCTCTTTTTACTGGTCACAGTAAGTTCATATATTTGTTTATAATGCATGCTTAAGAGGATTGTTTCCATTCACAGGGTAAGTGGAGTATGAATACTACATACTCAGCGCTCCAGCTAAAATACAACAGTTAAAAATTTTTCTTTATACTGAAGAATCAAGTCAATTTTTCTTTAAGATGCCAAAAAGTTTCTACGATTCATGAAGCAAAAAAATTATTGCAAGTGTTATTAACAACACAGTATTAATGTTACATAGCCGTGGTACCATATTTCAGAAACATATGATGGAATTTTTACATTTGTGATATTAAAATATTTTCCAACAACGGATAAATAATGCTTATAAAACCAGAAATAGTTTGATGTCTTATTACATGTGTTTCAACAGCAGCTTAGAAATTTACTGAGTATGCACAGGTTTGTTTTGACACAACAGAGTCAAGAGTCTCAAAGAGTTCTGCAATTATGTGGGAACATTTTAATTTAAAACTTGCATTGCTCATATTACTAGAGTCTTCTGTGATCATAAAATGCATTTTTCAATGCTCTAGATGTCAATTGTCTTACTCAATGCATATGTCTTGCTCCAGCTTTTTGAAAGTGGAATAGAAAAAGTGGTGAGGGAAATAACAAATACATTTCATTATTATAGACCCTCCATTTACCTACTTTTAGCATACATTTTTGATTTTATTTTATTATTAGGAAGTATGTTAGGGATGAAAGGACTGAAGTATGGGGAAGTTGAGTGAAGGTATACTTGGCAAAACATAAAAATGTCTAAACTTCCACCACTTTTCATTTTGACTTTAAAAGATCAATCTTCCTTAAATTTCCATCCTGAAAATGCTAAAATACTTCACTTATCTTAAGGGTAGGATGCTCCTAGGAAGTTGTGGATGATGGAGAAAAATAGGGGTTATATATTGTGTCTGGTCATCAGCCTTTAGGGGGATACAATATGTTAATTTTTATCGACAAATCACCCCTCAAAAGTAGTTTTTCTCCCTCCATAATAAAATGGCAGCCATTTCGTTTTTTTGTTTAATTGATGCATGAGTGTTGTACTAATTTAGATATAGGTACCTATATAAAGGCTCTACAAACACAAAATAAGGCTCATTCCATAGCGAAACATGTAGACCATAAACTAATGGTAAGTATTTTCCAAATTTGATTTCATATCAGGACAAAAAAACTTGTTAAAAGAATATAGTTAATTTTTTTGGGTTTTTTACAATTTTAGCTCCTCCAAAAAATCTGAGCTGCTAACCTACAATTTTTTTATTTCGAAGCGATAGTACATGATGTTTCCTAAAAAATAGCTATACATCTCAGCCCTAAGTAAAGTAGTTTAGAAGCTTTGAATATGACCAGTTATTGTCTAATCGGGCAGTTGATGGAGGTAATAAAACAAAATGCTTATTGGTTACGACATTTATTTTGGGAAAAAAAGAAACAAATGTTACAATGTTTACAAGTAAATGGCTTCGTACATTTGCAGCAAAGTGTGCTGGAGCTCCGTCCGGTTAGAGAATCATCCTTGATCTATAGGCCAGTGGTATTTCCATAATGGCGTCCAGGAAGTCTAGAAATCTAGGGCCGTTCATCGTGGTTGGCAATATGAGTATGCCAATCAAAATATCATCTATCATTCCTGCCCACACATTTACCGAAAATTCGCTGCAAATGTATGAAGCCATTTAAACGAACGGTAATCACCATGGATTGGACGCAGTGGAACAATCGCTTGGTCACTGCATTCGCCAAACTTGACCCCACTTGATTTTTTCTTGAGGGGTACAATAAAACAGAAAGTTTATGTCGACGTGGTAAATACACTTGAGGTACTTAGTAGCAAAATTATTCAAGTCTGAAATGAATTACAGAATGACAAAGCTATGATCAGTCGCTCTATGCAACATGTGTCAGTAAGAGCATCAGCATGTCTTCAACAACAAGGAGGACATTTCAAACAATGGTTGTAACATTTGTTTCTTTTTTTTTTTTCTAAAATAAATGTTGTGACCACTAAGTATTTTGTTTTATTGCCTTCTCAACTGCTGGATTAGACAATAAAGGGTCATATTCAAACCATCATAGATTCTAACCTACTTTACTTAGGGCTAAGATGTATAGCTATTTTTTTTAGGAAACATCATGTACTATCACTTAGAAATAAAACAATTGTAGGTCAACAGCTTAGATTTTTTGAAAAAGCTAAAATGTAAAAAACGCAAAAAATTACATAATTTTTTTCTTTTAACATTATTTTGCCCTTTTTTAGAATAAAATTTGGAAAATATTTACCACTAGTTTATGGGCTACATGTTTCGCTATCGATGAGACTTATTTTGTGTTTCTAGGATCCCTACAACTATTGCTAAATTAGTGAAACAGTCATGCTTTGATTTAAAAAAAATTGCTGCTATTTTATTATGGTGAGAGAAAAACTACTTATGGTGGTGATTTGTCGATAAAAAATACTGTATTTCATCCCCCTAAATGCTTGGACACTGATGACAGGACACTGAATTTGCTTTCGCATATTTAATACAGGCAAGAATAGTGTACCAGTTGCTTTTTAATATGAAGGCTTTTTTTGTTGATGATTTAAAACATATTTTTATGTTCATGAATGTAGGATGTATATTGTCTCAACCCTGTGAGGAGTACCTAATGATCACTCATACTGGATTAAAGTAAATTTCATTTTTGCAGGTATTCTTCACATGCTTGCCCATCCCACTGATGACCATCAATACCTTCTGGTTCTTTGCCATGGTGAGCATCTCTGGAGTGTTTGCTGTCACCTTCAGTGTGGTGTTCGCGTACGTGGCCGATGTCACAGACGAGAAAGACCGCTCGTTGGCGTACGGACTTGTCAGCGGTACCTTCGCGGCCAGTATGGTCATCTCACCAGCACTGGGGGCCTATCTCATGGAAAGGTATAAAGTAATTCACCATCTCAACAAACAGATCCAATCTCATTCCAGCCTAGTAAGGAACAGATTGGTCTCAAAAGTTATGTCATGTATGGAAATCGGGCGGCAAAAAACGTTAGGTTTCACCTTTTTTTTAGCCTGCTTTAGACAAATTAATGCACTCATCACTTGTAACTATAATTTTGTTTTAACTAGGCTGACCCTTTTCAAATCTAGATAACAGCTGGTCTAGTTTTCTAAAATAGTTTTTCACCGTGGACTTTCATAGATGAATAATATCCACATAAGCTATTATTATTTTGAGTAGTGTATAAGTACTTGTTTTATGCTACCCCATTATAAGGGGTGAAATATATAATTATAGAGGGTGGAAATTGTCTTAAAAGGTACTTAAGTACGTAATAATTTTACTCCATTTCAGATGAATTGCATTCAAATAAGGTCTGTTCAACTCAAAATAGAAACTTTAAACTACCATATTCCAACTTTTAACCCTTCCAAAAATGTTTAATGGACTAATGAAAATTTTGCGTTATCTTACAGTGTATTGGTGATACTATATTCAGTTCTATCAAACACAGTTTGACTGGTGTTAAAAGTGATTTAAATACACATAAATCCAATTTATTTCGTTTTGCTTAACTGCAGCTTGATTTTTAATTGCCAAATTGCATGGGAGGAAGAAATAAATAATGGATAATATACGTATGTATGTTTTATACATTTTATTTGTGTTACAGTAGTCATTAGTTAACATTCAACTTCTCTCATTTTCTGCTATATTTTCTTAAGGTAAGCACCTATTTCATGTGTTTCTGTATGTACTCCTCTTTTCATGTTGATGTATGATTACCCATTATAAAGTTTTCTATGCCCTATATGCTTCTTGAATTGCTAAGTAATATACTAGTTTTTGTAATCAGACCTCTTTATTTGGTGACGTAAAACATGACGCAGTTCAATGCTTCCAAGTGAATGATTTTACAATGATTGTAGTATATGTGTACAATGATTTACACCACTTTTTTCCTAGATGGTCAGTATCCCTAGTGGTGGCCCTAGCGACAGCTGTCGCTATCCTAGATGTATTTTTCATCCTAGTAGCAGTGCCAGAAAGCTTGCCAGAAAAAGTGCGTGTATCGCCGATCAGCTGGGAGCAAGCGGATCCATTCTCAGCGCTACGTAACGTTGGACAGGTGAGATGTAGTTAAATAATTTTTGACGGCTATTAATTGTTTTCTATTCACGAATATGCGCTACTCCTATACTGCTAGCGTGAACATTATGCATGTTTAACACCCTTTTATTACCGTTACCTATAGGTATGTATGTTCGTTTTTAACCGACTCCTTTGGACTCGTTTTGACACACTATAGAAAAACTGATTCAATTTGAACTTTGTACACTTACCAAGAACTGATGACAATACAAAAATTAAATATTTTTGTCTCATTATCCTGAACTAAAAAGTGAAAAATGATACTTTATGTAAGCTGAAAATGACGATAAATGAAGATTACTACTATTAGCGTGGGTAGCTCAATAATTGTAACACATTTTCAAAATAATACTAGTATTTTTCGTTAGTTATGATTTTCAGCTTATATTAAGAATTATTTTTCACTTTTTGGTGCTATAAAGGCTTGTTTAGTGTTTTTAAACTATATTTATTCTAGACCGACCTTTGTTCATATTGGCCTGTTATGATTCTGTTAACTCAGTATATCCAACAAGGAATATCTATTAGAATGAGAGAAATCTTAGAGAAGTTCTAATATCTGCTCTACTACTGAGATAGGCTATCTATTAAATGATAATAATAATGTCGGTCTCAGACCTTACACCAAACACATTTACACCACCTCTGCAACGGTTGGGCTAGCCCTACCCTTACACTTAACCAATGAGGTTAGCAACAAGTTTTAAAAATAGTTGAGTGAGTATAAAAACAAGGTGAGCATTGGACATACTCGTATCACTAGCGACACCTATTACATGGGCAAAGACACCCCACTTGTGAACAATGCTAACAGCCTCTCTAGTCAGCGCATATCATCTGCCATTGCCAATTATTACGGGCTGCAATGCAAACTTTACAACTCTCCCAAGCATGAGTGTTCTGAACTCCAGGAACCTGGAAGAGGTAAGAAAGGTTTCTGGATATCTACAGATTTGATTGTGACAAAAGAGCAGAACAGTTAATAGAACCATTCAAAAGTTTGGAGAGAAATATGACTGCTGCCTGCCACCTAAGGCTGTTCATTGGACGTAGATCAAACCTATGCAGTAACTGGGGGACAGATACCACCAATTTTATACAACAGATACCTTAAAAATTTCCTTTGCACATTTTCTACGGCAGTGTTATATGTGTTATATACGGGATTCCAAATGATGGAGCCATATTCCAACATAGATCTAATTAGAAACAAATATTATGGTATCGTTAACTTATTCCAATGACATTTATGATGCTGATAAACTAATCTTTTTCAGGATTCGACGATCATGTTACTCTGCATCGCGGTATTTCTGTCCTATTTGCCGGAAGCTGGCCAGTACAGTTGCATTTTCGTATACCTAAAACTAGTGATGGGCTGGACGCCACTGATGGTAGCTGTATTTGTTGGATTGGTTGGACTGTTAGCTGTCATCACCCAGCTGTGTTTAGGTGAGGTTAACAATAAGGTCGCAGTTACTTAGTAATTACGATAATGCAGCATTTCCAAACAATATTTTTGTAATATCAATGCTTTTTTCAAAAAGGATGTATTATGTTTAATGACCAGTCACTTGTTGATCACCACTTTTTACCTACTGTGCATAAAATTATAGAAATGCGGTCCACTTGCTAATCAATAACATGGAGCTTAACAGGCCAAGGCGTAGTAGAAAAAATCTAGAACATAGGCCATATTAATCCCACACACTGACACTAGATGTCACTGATACGCGCGTTTTGTAGTAGAGTTTTTCTGCTGACGTTTGGTGTATTTAATTCGATCTTGATTAGACTAGCAAGCATACTGGATTTCTATAGGCTAATTGAACTCAATTATCGCAATAAGAAGCTAACTTCGCATATTTAGAAGCACTAAACTCCCATCCTTACAAAGGGTACTGTGAAAGTTTTGCAAAACAACTATTTATTTCATCTTTTTAAACAATTTTCTATAGATAAGCCGATAAGCCGAATTTAACTGAGTCTTTATGTTTGACTTACCAAGCATCGATAAACTGAAAACATTATTCATATACACTTTAGATTTTTCAGGGGTCTTCATTTTCTCCCATATATGAATAAGATCATCCGTGCCTTTTTTCGCCCAAGTGTCATCGCATCCAAATAGAACACACACAAAACAAAACAGTTTGTTAACTTTTTCACAGTCACTTATCCAATTGTTTTCATCATAAATAGTTTTATTAAACTTACGACAACGCGATTTCTGTCCACTACCAATAAGTTTTTCAATTTTTCTTCCAGCGGAAGATTACTAAATGGGTTTATTAATGCGCCAATATTATTCATTTTCGCTCCAATGATATATTTCAATTAAACACAAATAGATACCAATTCGAAAACAGTGCACAACTCACTCAAACTAATAAGAATAAGATCTAAATTTCAAACCTTTAACGAGAAAAGCTGACATCAGCATCAAACATAAACAAATCGAAACTGCTGAAACAAAACAAAAATAGTGAACCATGAATGGAAATATGGGTGTGCCGGGCACGATCTACTTCGGATTTTCGTATTTAAAATCTATCCAAACGTCCAGCATAGCGTTCTCTCTGTCACTCGTAAGCGTTTGTGATAAGACTTCTCTCACTCTGTTTGTGCCTTATAAAAAACGGCACCGTAGGCTGTTGCCATCTCGCCACGTGTTGCCTGGTGCAAGCATTGATGCGCTGAGCCGCTATTGCTATTTCATATAAAACAGAAAATGTCGATGGAAACTAACATAGAATAAGAAAAGTTTAAGAGATAGATTGGCGGATACAAGGCGAGTCCCGCTCTTTTAGTTTATAAAATATAGTTCCATTTAGTTTTGGGCTTAACAAAACGAATCTACCCACTTACTTTGTGTTCGCAGTTCGCTGGCGACATTCCAGAGGAAGTTCTTAGGTTATCTCGTCTGATCTCGTACACCTGTTGTTATCGTTATCATGGTTGCGCGCCGACTCTCTCCTTTCTTCTTTCCTTTTCTTCCATGGACGAATTGAGGAGTAGATGTCGCCACATACCGGAGTGAAACTATTTATCCACAATGGCGTGCTAGTGGATAGTACGGCGGTACGCGAAGTGGGTATGACAATTATCAAGCCCAAAAACGGCAAAAACCCAACATAGATAATTATGTTTTTGTCGAAAATTAAGGTAGTGCCATGGCACTGTGGCACTACTTCACGAGCCGCCACTGCCTTAAACTGTCAAGTGCCGCTCCTCATCACTAGAAAATCGTCTCCCTTTTAGCTTCATTTTCAGATATGGAAACAGTGCAAAGTCGTAGGGAGCAAGGTTTGGACTTTAGGGAGAGTGCGCGAGAAGTTTCAGTCCTCTCGTGTTCAAATATTCGGTGCAGGTTTTGACGTGGTGAGCTGGAGCATTATCGTGATGGGGGCACCAGGTGTCCATTTTTGACTTTGACTGCAGACATAGATACAATAGGCCTTTACGAAAACAGTGATCTGGATCGATCATTTATATGTCAAACAGCTGTCAAGTGGGATTTATGATTCCGTGGATTTTTACGGACATCGAACAACGAAAAAGTTGGTTTAAGAATAAATAACAGATGGTTAAAAAATGGCTACTGATCACTTACCGTACAAGAGTGAACTGACCCTATTTCTGACTGATCCTAGATCACTTTCCGAACGTTAGGATCAGTGATCCTTGTGATCGGGTTAACCCGATCATAGTTTCCTTAAAGGCCTAATGTCTTTAGGCAGACACTGTTCAGTATACCACCTGGCTGTAGCTGTCTTCTGTGTGTCAAAAACGACACGCTTAAAAATTCCACTCGATTCCAGACATACAGCTGCCATATTATTCTTTACAGTTCGGAATTTTTTGGCAACTACGGGTTTATCTTCATCAGAAAAGACCCAAACACACACACAGCCAAGTCGTGTCACTTATCACGATGTTGTTCACCTACCGACATTATTGCCCCTTATCAAACTTATCCAGCATCTCCCAGCATCAAGTTCTGTCATCTGCTCTTCAGTCAGTTGATGCGGCACCAGAAGAACAAAGTTTCTTCACGTGCAAATGATCATGCAGAATCGAACGAATGGCTGGTGCTGACATTCATGGCCTTCCTAGACTCTAAGCATCCTCCAAAGTCAAATTTTCTCTTTGGAATTCTTTATACCACCTGAATATCGTTGTACGATGTGGAAAAGCTTCACCTAGTGCACGAGCCATTCCTTCTAAGCACTAACCTGTTTTTTAAACCACGCACGAAATTATAACGCAAAACTGCCCTTATCCCATTTCATGGCCACGTTGCCATCGGAAGTACTTTAGACTCACTGCTAATGCATAACTGAGCTCATCGACTTGACGCGTCGACTACTATGAACGTATAAACATGTCTCCGTAAGCAAAAACACGGGGGGACCCACGTGGCTGCGCGATGAACAGTGTCTGCCTTCGATAGCGGGGTAGCCAGCAGCCTTGTGCGCGGTTAGCGCTTGGGTGGCTGACTGAATTTACACAGGGCACATTCAGTTTCGACCGTGTTGGTATCGCCCATACGAGCGCTGAGCGGAGCATCTAACGCGGCCGGCACTTTGGATGATCGACCGGAAGGCCCGGACGGGGGACCTCCGTCGGACCGTCCGGGATGATAGTGTAATCATTCCAACGGTGCTAGCCGTGCACCGTCCCCCTCCGGGAAGTTGTAGTAACAATAGGCCTTAAATTAAAGGCTTAAGTACTGACGGCTCCCGGAGGAAAAAAGCAAAAGCACGCTTCCTGCGATTCATTGCTGCGTTTGAAAAACTTTCCTTGTACCTTACTTTTTCTTGTAACCTGGCTAAGAGGAGAAAATAATTTATGAATTTTTCCACAGGGATAATGATAAAAAATTTAGGTTCAAAACACACGATCATGTTGGGCCTACTGTTCGAAATGCTACAGTTGCTGTGGTACGGTTTCGGAACCACCACATGGATGATGTGGGGCGCCGGTATTCTTGCCTCTATGAGTTCCATCACATATCCTGCCATTTCTGCATTTGTTTCTGTTCATAGCACCGCCGACAGACAAGGCGTCGTCCAAGGTGAGCGAATAATATTAAAATAAAAAAATAGCGTAAAGTAGTCGTGGACACCTGCTCTGTAAAGCACTATTATCCACTTGTACAGGGTGGCGTACTAGGAATGGACGCCGGAAATATCTCGGTAACCATTTATCATATAACTTCAAGCAAAAAATATTAGGTGAATCGGCTAGGAGAAACCGCTGGAAATTATTTTCAAGTCTCGCAAGTGGCCGCTAGGGGACGTAACTGTTATTATCAATCAGAAAAACGGCTTTTTCTCAAAAAATATGCAAATAAAGGTATATTACAAATATTACCATCATGTAGACTCCCGACAATTTTCCATTTTCTGTCAAAAAACGTTTTCAATTAAATGGCAATAACTTTGATATTAGTTAACAGGATTGAACATGCTAGGTCTTGTTTGAAAGAGCTGTTCTTACCCAATAATCTGTTACATAAAAATTATCCAAGTTGATCATCTTGACTTAGTAGCTACAGGGCGGTATTTGACATCATAACAATTATTACACATTATTACGAAAATTTTAAATGGTATGCTATATCTCTTTTAACATAGATAGATAAAGGACAGTCGGAACAAGATTCAACTTCCTAGCTGTTTTCAAACCGGAGATATGAATAAAACAAGATTATGACAAGTGTGCTGTGTGTTTCAGAAACAGTTGGTGTCCTTTAGGTATATAGCTTCCGTCACCACGTTTTAGTAATAACTCTACAGATAATACTCAAGTAAAACCACTAGAAAATATATTTTTATTTACTGAAATAACCACCTGGTGACACAGTCTTTGCCAGTAAGTGTTGTATTCAATTTTCAGAATAATGGAATTTTCAAAAGAAACAATGATACACTACAGTATAAAATTCAACTGCAACTTATTTTTGTTTGTTTCTTTTAAAAGTTCCATTATTATGAAAGCATTTATTGGCGCCTACTACGCCACCTGGTGGTTATTTCAAAAAGTCAAAATATGATGGTGGTTATGATGTCAAATGCCGCTCTGTAGCTAGTAAGTCAAGATAACCTTGGATAATTTCCATGTAACAGATTATTAAATAACAACAGCTCTTTCAAACGAGACCTTGCTTGTTTAATTCCGTTAACATATACCAAAGTTCTTCCCATTTAAATAACGACTTTTTTGATGTTCCTCCACCACTACATCTTACAAGATAGAGCAAAAAAGGATCACCAAAAAAAAATCTAAGCTTGTCAAGGATGTTAGAATTTATAATTTGCATTTATTTGCATATTTTTCAGAAAAAACTTTTTTTCTTATTTTTTGTAATAGTTACGCCCCTAGCCAGTACTGGCTGAACTTGAAAATAATTTCCAGCGATTTCTCTATGCCGATTTAGCTAATAATATTACTTACTCAAAGTTATATGATTAACGGTTAGCGAGATATTGTACACAAGTACAAACTTTAATATACTAATGCATCTGCCCATACCGGCAGATTAAAAACTTCTTGTTATCATTTTTTCTCTGCTATTAGAAACATATGCTTAATGACATTTTTTTCCAGGTATGGTGACTGGTATGCGAGGGCTGTGTAACGGGCTCGGGCCGGCTATGTTCGGGATAATATTTTACATGTTCCACGTAGATTTAAATGCTGATAATACAAACAATGCTACACATTCCACTGCAACATTTGAGGAGTATTCGCAGGTAAGGCTCACATCATTTTCATACATATTTGATTATTATTATTTTTAATTATCCGAAAAGTCCTAAATTTATTATATATTATGTTTCTTGAGTCCTAGTATTATTTTCTCGATGTATTGAAATGATTTGTAAATTAGAAGAGATGTTTTGCTGAAAGATTAAAGACTCACAAACGGAGTTGGAAAGTACTCGGTTGCATAATGAATATAAATATGGAGAAAAATTAATTTATGCTACCTCCAGTCCATCAGATTTGTTATAAAATAAACAATTAATTTTTTGACACTAGACATTAACATTTGATCATTATGACTTTTTGAGTTTAATATTGGATTTTCATATAATATTTAACTGTAATATTATTTTCAGCTTGTGCCTGGCCCACCATTTGTTTTTGGTGCTTTTCTAGTCATATGCGCTCTGTTCGTCGCTTCGTTCATACCTTCCAAAAGTCCAGTGGAGACAAGTAAGTCTGAATTTGTTTTATTTCTCAAATTTACGAGGTGCAATAAAATATTTATTATACAACATTGGTGGGTGGGCGTCCATTAGTTACGTGAGGTGTTTAAGGGGGGAGGAGCTCGAGGTGTATGTCACCCAATCGCTGGAGGGAGAGGCAAATACCTCATAAAATCTTACCAAGTGGGAGAAACGGTCTAAAAATCGTCACAGCCGCCCCAGGTTATTAATTCTCCATTATTCAGAAGTCTGTGACATTTGAATTTCAAGTACGGTCAAGGTAGAACAAACTAAACGATCCAAAAGCAAGAAACGATAAGTAATGTTCAAATTAGTAATATTTTAATCAGGCTACCACCACTGTGAGGACAAGCCCTATCCATCGGTGAATTTGCTAGATATACATGCATTGTAACAATGCTTTCTTTTATTGGTTACCGTATATGTTTGATGACAATATTCGAATGACTAAAAACTTTCTTCAACATGGTGGTATGTTATTCTTACGTCTAGAGATATTTGTATTTTGTTTCCACGACATATGTCGTAGGGTGCAAACATAAGTATCACATACAAGTGACGTTTGAAGGTGTTATGCCCAGATAGCAGACCAACAAGTAGAGGACCTGAGATAAGTTCTCTAGCTTGGGGGAGATGTCCAGAGATTCCTCTTCATCTCATAAGGTGCTGATTTTGCAACCACAATTATGTTTTCCTTCTAATGGTACATGCTGCCAGACCCACACCCGGGTCAGGACACAGGAAATTATTCTTCGATCTTCGCCTTGCCAGCGCTTACACCTTTGGCAACGCCATCAACGCAAACTGCAGCAAGACTAGGCACCCACATAAATGACACCTGATGTCTTGCCGAAATATCGCCCCAAGACCTTTCTACATTGCAGGACGAGCCTTGATGTAAACCTACAAGTACTCAATGTTTTTAATGCTGCCTGGCTGTTGGAGCAGATGGTAATCTGCCTCCCAGGCCCCTGAATTTCGTGAATATGAAAGGCACAAGCTAAAATCGCATATATCTCTGTTTGGAATACTGTGGTGTATCCCCAAGAGAGAGAGGGAGAGCTTTGTTTTTGGCTCACAGACCGCAGCCCTTCGAGTCTTCGTCGGTAAGTGAGCTGTCTGTGTACTAGACTAGCCCTCCTTTCTCAAAAGGCCTCCTGCCGCTTGATCCCCACTCTTTCCTTGTAGGATACTTCACCGTGAATTTGCAGAGAAAACAATATGTAGAAGAAATTGTATCACTTCTCATATGTAGGATAGGGTTATCCCTTTGCAGTTCCGAGGGTATACAAAGTGTCTCCTGCCAGGAGATCCTAGGACATGTATTCATCCGGAACTGCACATGTCTAACGAATGAGGATTGAGGTTGACAACCCCTCTTCTGAATATTATTTGAAATTATTTCCTACTTGTCGCCAGTACAAAAAGTAGTATTCCATTATCCAACAACCAAATGCCTCCTTCGCTCTCTTTCACTATATGCCCAACCCTCGCGCAATGTCGCTACCATTTCCGCTTGCCTCTTATCTCGCTGCCCTACTATGTTTGTACCATTGCTGAGCCGATCCTCGACCTCCGACCATAGCATCGTACCCTAGCTCCGCTCACCAAAAAAATAAACACACAGTCTTAGATCTGTGTGGTCACAACGGAGCGCCCATCGTACCAGAGTAAAGTCGAGCTTAGTGTTTTTGTTTATAACTGAGCAGACCGCGTAGGCAGAGCCTAAATACGAGAGTACCGCGGCTGCTGTGAAAGGGTTATGTTAGGGAAAGTTTGTTAACGCGGGATTTGAATGAGCCAATACCCGCAGGCCCAATAAATACATCTGGCAGTCCATTCCAAGCCTTGAACACCCTGGCAATAAATGTGCGATTGTATCGCGGCGGAAGCAAAATATTTAACTTGAGATTTGCTGACGATACAACCCTTATTGCTGCTTCTCAAGAAGAACTAGTAGCTCTATTGAACGTTTTAGAACAACACAGTGCGGCACATGGTCTTGGTATTAACTACAACAAGACCAAGGTTATTATCGTACATAGAGAGCATGACAATCATCGAGAAATAAAGTCAATAGGCCGTTGTGAGGTAGTTCAAAGTTTTGTGTACCTCGGTTCTTTGATCGACAATTCAGGTAGCTGTGAGAATGAGATTGACGGCGCATTCAACAGGCACGGGTGGCCATGACAAAGCTTACTAAAATATGGCGTGACCATAACATCACTAAAGCTACAAAAATGTCACTGATTCAGTCTCTTGTGTTCTCCATATTTTTGTATGCCTCGGAAACTTGGACTGTTAAAAAGGCAGATCGAGCTCGCATAGATGCTTTTGACGTGGAGGAGAATGCTGAGAATTTCTTATAACGCCCATCGAACTAATGTTTCCATATTGGATGAGCTCGGTAATCCAAAGAGACTATCCTCCATTGTGTTGATGAGAATGCTTACATTCTTCGGACATATTCACAGAAGCGATAATATGGAGAAACTTGTAGTTCAGGGTCACGCCCCGAGTGGGCGGCGCCGTGGCCGTTCCCCTACACGCTGGGTGGATACGACGAAACAGTTGCTAGATATGAGTATCAAGAGAGCCACTGGACTGACAGTAAATCGCGAACGATAGCGAGCTACAGTTCTCAAAACTATTGATAATATTCGTGTTGGAAATACTCTAGCTCCGACTTAATGCATTTTACAAGTTCATAACATGTCTGTTAAGACATTGTGACTATGATGATGATGAACAGATGAACAATTGAACTTATCACATCAATCGAAGAGGCGTAAACTGCAGACCATTAAAGCCAGTGGATATTCTAAGAATACTTCTTTTAAAACACCTTACTATGTGCAAGTTCCGATAGCTGATGTATTAATGTTTTTGTTTCGATTTTTGACAGGTATCCCCCTAGATACTCACTACGAAGTGGAGCACGGACAGAAGGTAGCCGGTACGTTGAGTCCTTTAATACCCAGTAGTAGAAGTATGGATGCGGCAATTCTGTAGAGCCTGATTTAGATATTTAGATTGTTGCTTGGAATGACAATTTTGTTCTATTTGAACAGCAGGGATAGTTCTCGGAAATTTGCTTCACGGTACAATAACACGATGTGTGCTGAATTATTTGTTAATATCGTGATTTAGTCAGAGTAACAACGTTTTTGCCCCTTAAAAAAAGCATTCAGAAAAATAAAGTGAGCCCCAGTGCTTAATAAAGAACATGTTTATTCGGTCTATAGACAAGTTCTGAGTTGAATACATAGTTTTTTCAACTCTATAGTTTATCATTCTAATTTAGTCCAGTATGCAAATTCATAAAGTCGAATTCGATATTTTCAGTACCATATTTTATATACTCTTGTGTACAATATAATTTTTTTATCGAGAATTGTCCTAAGCGAGCTCTACACTCGGAAGAATGAGATCTCAGATTGATATATATTTTGCATAAAAACTTTGTAAATATCAAAGGAAGGTGCGGGTGATACAAGAGGAACGTGGATGTTTTAGAAAGGTTACTACTTTCACATGAATACTATTTATTAAAACATGATTGTTGGAATGGGACGTTTTTTGTTTGCTGTATATGTATAGATTTTTTAGGGTGTTTTATTTTTAAGGTAATTTTTGCCCTATTTTTTTCTGACGTGCTGCTTTTAAATGTTCCGGGATCGTTGTTCAGCTATATGAATTCCAAAAAGCGCTTTAGCATAGCATTCATCACTGGTTTTTTCAAGTGGTTAATGGAACTGAATAATGTTTATCTCCTGTTTTTAAATATCAAATATTCATCAATTCAGGAAAATTGTAAAATTAAATGTAACCTATATATAGAAGTGTGGCCAATAATTGCACAGCTTACTGGTGTTTTGATCAAATTTTCTACACGGAAACATGTATATTCCCCTATTCGAATATGTTAAATTTGGATTTATTTCATTTAATTTATTTGTGATACTGCAAATATTGATGGGTTCGGTACAAGAGAGATGTTAACCTCATATGCGAAAATCAGGTTTTTTTCGATATCTTGATCTTGGAGGCATAGGCGTAGTTAGGTGGGGGCTTGGGGGCTAGCCCCCCCAAGAATAAAATCAGCCCCCCAAAAATCCAAAAGTAATTCATTCTGTTAAGTTTATTGTACCTAGGGCAGAAACTTGACCCCCCCCCCCCCCCCCACCCCAGATCCAGGGACTTAAGCCCCCCAGATTCAGGGATTTAACTACGCCTGTGCTTGGAGGTTATCTTAAATGTAAAATAATGATACGGTTTTTTGATGGGTGATCAAAAAACGTATTATCCAATAGTCGATCAAAACACGACCTTCGTCTATTGACTTTCAGACTTGCGTTTATCGGCCAGAATTAGAGGAAGGTCGATATTTTTATCCACTACTCTTAGCTACTATGCTTTATATTCTTGAAATCCAGTTAGTTTTTTTTCTGTTAACCATTTGTGAACAAACCATGTTGGGACATATCCTAAGTAATGAAATTAAGGAATTATAAGATTTTTGTAGATTTAGTTTATTAGGACAATAATCAAAAAATAGCTTAAAGCTTTAAAATACGTCGTGGAAATTTAAAAGCAGTGGATAAAATATATGTTAGATGATCGACCAGAAAGCAACTTAATTTGACAGTAAATTATATCAATCATTAGAATATTTTTACACCATGACCACATGACATGAACAATTTAGTTGTACCTCAGTATTCTTTTTACTGTCATGAGAATTATAACATATTTCAAATACATTCATATTATATAAGCCGCTGCGTGAAGAAACTACATAAAGATCGCTCTGTAGTTATCAAGTGTTTTATTTGAGTCAATGGATAATGTGTGAAATATGAGTCTTGAAATAATCTTCGGGTTCTACTGGCCATTATAATAACTATATATACACCGTGTCCCAGGACGAATCCCCAAAACTTTAAGGGATGATTTCTGGCACCGACTTATATTTATCCGTAATATTTAAAAAGTTGAAATGCCCTTAATTAGATCGCGAAATGTGTGGTCGCTTTAACGATAGAAGTATCATATTTGTACGTAATGGACAGCTATGGTATATAAACAATGGACAAAAACTTTAACATCATATTATAGTTCAAAAAACTAAGCACATGCTTTTAAGGAACATCGCACTAAAAAGTTGATTCTTTTAAAAAATTACTTTTAACTTTATAGTGCGTTGTTCTTTGAAATAGTAGTGTTATTTTTCGTTCATTATTGTTTTAAGTTTATTTTAAAAATTGTTTTTAACTTTTTAGTGCGATGTTCTTAAAAAGCCTGTTTTTCAGATTTTTTTAAACGATATTTATTTTCACTTTTTCAGTTAACTTTATCATTAAAGCGTGCTGTTGTTGTTTGTTTAAACAGTATTTATTAATACTCTGTTTAATGAAGAAGAACAGTTGTTTTGATCAATATTCATAGCAGATACATTACCATTACTGCATAAACGATCATTAAAACTGCCGACTTTTCTGAATAAATTTCACAAAAATACCAGCTCCCAAACAGTTGGATGTCACGCCTTTTAAGCTCTCGTCGCTATGCCTATGTGTAATATTAACAAACTTTAAGGTGTCTGCGCCGTCTCTTAGGACCGGTTGTACAGTGCAAGCTTAAGCTTCGGCTCAAGGTAAGCCGACGTTAAACCACGTCAGTTGCAAAACGTCCGTTGTACAATGCTGGCTTACCCCCCCCACTCCAAGCTTAACACAAGCTTACGCAAGCCGAAGCTTAGCGCGAGCTTAGCTGAGGTTTAAACCTAACCTGATACAAGTGACATGATATGTCAAGGAGGAACCTTCAAATTGCTTGTCACTTTATTAGGTCATATTTTTTGAAAGATTTGTGTCTAATTTAACAAAGGGAGCAAACGAAAGAACAGAGACAGAAACGGTCGTTGCCGAAATTTGACACAAACTGTCATAAGTGCCTAACCAAAAAAGGTAATTTTTCGGATGATTATGTCAGTACATATTGCTTCATTGATGCCAACTGTAGTGAATTTCAGTATCAACCAGGTTTAACTAAGCCGACGATTGTACAGCGGGTGTTGACTTTAAGCCTGAGCTTAGTTAAGCTTAGGTTTAACAAAGCTCGTATTAAACCCGCATTTGTACAACCGGCCCTTAATCAGTGGATACGAACGGTCCGACGAATTTGAAGCCGTCAAAATCGTTCGCGCGAGAAAGTTTGAGCGCTCAGTGTTAGGTCCGACCTCTTAATTCAAAGGAGAGTTACAAACTCACAAACAAACGTACAGATAAATCTGATAAAAGCGTGTTAAAAAGGCCTGTTAGCGTAACCCTACTAAATGACATTCTCCGTTTTTTTTGCTGTAAAATTGAATGTGAATTTCTCTTTTTTTAAGGTGGGTCATACACGTTGCAATTATCTTTACAACAAAACTTTAAACGTAGATTTTCCTTAAGTGCAAATTTAAGAATAATTTTTTCTGGGATTCGTCCTGGGACACTGTAGAAACATAAAATTTTTACTTACGTTTCGGCCACCTTTGTAGCCTTCATTTTTATAGGTGGCAGACACCTCAGTAAAGAGTTTATCTTTCTAGATAAGTGATTTTAATGATGGGCCAGTAAAAAATGATGAATCAAAGAGACAACCACAGGATATGTTTTAGAAAAATAGATTCATCTTGAAATATGTTCAATATAATTCAGAGGATATCTAGGCATTGCTAGGCAAAAATCTTTCAAGCGAATTTATATATTCACTGCCAATAAACTGTATATTAATCGTTATATTAATTATAACGGGTGGTGCTATAGTTTGAACCTTTAAATATTTTTATCAAAAGATGAAGATAAAAGAATCTTTAATGATGCTAATAATTTTTTGTCAGAACTTAATTTATGCCAAAACATTAGTTAGTAAGCTTGCTATATATTATGAGGTTAGCTTTATAGTTGAATTATAAAATAATATCAGTTACGTAGGGTAACATTCGTTTTAGCATAGTTTCTCGTTGTTACTCAGTAGTATGCCTGATATTAGGAAGTTAGACCTAACAGATTCGTAGTCAGCGAAGAGACATTTAAGAATAAAATTCTAATCATCACTTAGAACATTACAAAACAATGGAATGATTATTTAATCACAATGCCACCCAAATCATTAAAATTATTTGTTTTATATACAGAACTACCAATAAGGCGCTAGTGCGTATTTGTAATAAAATTTTGAATAACTAAGGTCATTTGAGTTGGTTATAAGAATAGGCCTAAGAATAAAAATATAATTGTGATCACTTGAATTTGGATGATACATAATACCAAAACTATGCGGGAAAACAGTTTTAGGTTGGCCTGTTACGTTAATATGGGAAATAAGTTATATAAATAAGTTGACACACTCCCGTGATATTTCCAGATACATATTCATTTGTTTTTGATACATTGACAGCGAAATCTCAGTGGCGCTGCTAGTTTTTATCACGTCGTTTCAATTTGCTTGCAGATTTATTGGCAACTTTGTAACAGAACAGTGTACACAAACATGTGATTGTGATTCAGATGTGAAGTAATCTACAAGGTCCCAATGGGTGAACAATATTTTCTTCAAATACAAAGAATGGACTATCGGAGGTTAGGTTTGTCGTTGTGTTGTTTTAGAAGTAGATCAGTGTAAATTAATCCATTTTGTTTGTAACACACGAAGGCAATACTGGATCTCGAGCTCATATGAATCACTTGATACAACAATCAAATACAGAACGGTAAATCGAGTTATTGTTTTTCAGTCGATGATTAAAAAATAATTTTCAAGTACAAGTCCTACCTTGATACTGGAATATTTGAAAAGTTAACCTCATAATATTAAAATAAATATAAAATTCAAAACTATTTACCCAGACAGCTGCGTATGGTGCTCTTTCCAGTTATCTAAAGTTTTAGATCCAGGAAAAACTGCAATTCAAAAAACACGATCCAAGTGAACGCTCTCTGAATATATCAACAAGAAATAAATTCACGATTACGCAAATATCAAGATGTTTTAACAACTGATTGCATTTATGTATGATCCGACAATACTTGTAAGCTTTTATACTCCTATAGAAATTATTTCCTCCCAAGTGCCTATTTCCTAATATTATATGATAACAAATCACTAAGAGCACAAATGTCACATAAAGACAATGTGAAGTTCGGTTTCTAAAACGAATCATTTTATCATGTTCATTTATCTGTTCTATACAGGCAATATAAATACTGCCACCTCGAAAGATGCGCTTTGTATGAGGTATTGGCATTGACATTTTGAAAATAAACATTGAAATTTAGCTAACCTCCCTTTATTGCTGCCCCTCTTCAAACTGCTATTACGTTTATCCAGTTCTTGCTATTACTCTTCATGGCCTTAAATGGAACGAATCTATCTCGGCTTGCAGCATGCATTGTTCTTTAAAGAGATTGGTGATATTATAGTTTTGAACTTAGAATTTGGATGTGACTTTAGATTGTTTTGAACAACAAAAGAGTGCTTTCTATACAGGGTGTCCCAGAAGTCAACGTCAAGCCGCCACGGGGTGACAGGATTGGTTGTAACTATCATGAGAAAAATCAGAAAAAAAATCTATCCCATGCAGTTTGAAAATTATGGGCATTTAAAGAAAACCTAGAAATTTGGTCAAATTATAACAATTTTTCGATTATTGTGGTTAACTTTTATTATTTTTGTTCATTTAAACTTTGGAACCGTAACCCTAAATAACATTTCTAGAAGCACAGTCAAAAATAATGGCACAATTGCGCCAACTTTTCTAGAATGAAGACTATTTATTAAACTATGAATTTAAAATTTTCAAAGTTTGCCGACTTTGAAAGACCCTCCTTTAAAAAAAATGTACTAAAGTGCCTTGGCAAGTGCCATTAAAAGTTGGCGCATTCAACCAGGATTGTAAAATGGTACAATACTTATTAGTTTCATACTAAAAAAAGACGAGTAAAGAAAGGAAAACCTCAAGTAACCCGATTTTTGATAACCCATTTCACTCAGGTCAGATGTTCTTTATTCGCACAGGCTTCTGGTAGGTTCTTAATTTTACGGCAAAATGATTAGAGAGGTGCATAGTGGATATGTTTGCCATGAGTGAGCAAGACAGATAGTGACGCCTCTTTTAACAAAGTCAACAAAAATAAGTAAAGTTAATAAAATACTGAAAAATCTTGACCTAGCTTAGTTTACGTTTATTGGATTAGAAGTCAGATAGGGAAATAACATGTTTTATTACAATAAAAGTTCAAATTGTGTACCATCAGCCCCAATACACGCCCTACATTTTCTTGGAAAAGATCTACTTATTAGCCAGGCACATTTAATGCGAGAAGACGGATCCCAGTATCGCTTTACAGTAAGCCTGTGGACCGGAATTTTAAACGGAAAAACTGTTGGGCCTTTTGAGCTGCCTGAGAATTTGAATGGCACGAATTACCTACATTTTTTACGATAAAATTTACCAACTTCGTTAGAGGGCGTACCACTAAAACGGCCTACAGATGTTGATGTAAGCTGCGATTCCTCAATCGACTCAAGGTTTCATGAAACTTGCATAAGTTCCTACTCAAATCGAAACCTGTTGCGATGCCTGAATCGACTGCTATTTCATGCACGTTCCATGCAACACAAGAATAGTAGGGTGCGCTAATTTATTTGCATCAACGCAATACTATACACGTTGAAACCTGCATCACTGCATCATCGTCACCGGCTCGGCGACATGGCTCACCGACCATAATAGGATTCCAGAATCTGCATCGCTGCAAGCCGCAACTGATACCAAATTCGTGATTCAGTACCACTCACGCTGCTACTTGCGTTATAAAACGTAGAAGTCGATACCTGAATCGCAGCATGCATCAACATCTGTAGACCGCTTAACAGATCGTCGCCACATGAGGTATCAACAAGATGGCTGCCCACCGCATTACGCAGTGCAAGTAAGAGGTTTTTTTGACCAAAAATATCCGGGAGGTGGAGGTGGACGTTCAGGCACCATCTCGTGGCCAGCCCGTTCCCCAGATTTAAATCCCCTGGAATTTTGTTATCGGGGTGTTCTCAAAGAAAAAGTTTATTCAGAGCCCATTGAGAGCGTAGCCGAGCTGCGTAAACGAATTTCTCAAGCTGCTGAGGACATCAACCTCGAGGATATGCCTGGCTAATAAGTAGATCTTTTTTAAGAAGATGTAGGGCATGTATTGAGGTTGATGGTAAACAATTTGAATATTTATTGCCTGACCTTTATTCCAATAAACCTAAACTAAACTAGGTCAAAATTTTTCATTATTTTATTAATTTTACTTATTTTTGTTGACTCTGCTAAAAGTGGCGTCACTATCTGTCTCGCTCACTCATAGCAAATATGTTCATTTTCTATCTCTCAAATCATTTTGCCGTAAAATAAAGAACCTACCAGAAGCTTGTGCGAATAAAGAACATCTGACCCGAGTGAAATGAGCTGGCAAAAATCGGGTTACTTGAGGTTTTCCTTTTTTTACTCGTCTTTTTTTAGTATGAAACTAACAAGTATTGTATCATTTTACAATCGTGGTTAAATGCGCCAACTTTTAATGGCACTTGCCAAGGTACTTTAGTACATTTTTTTTAAAGGAGGGCCTTTCAAAGTCAGCAAACTTTGAAAATTTTAAATTCATAGTTTAATAAATAGTCTTCATTGTAGAAAACTTGGGGCAATTATGTCATTATTTTTGTCTGTGCTTCTAGAAACGTTATTTAGGGTTACGGTTCCAAAGTTTAAATGAACAAAAATAATAAAAGTTAACCACAATAACCGAAAAATTGTTATAATTTGACCAAATCTCTAGGTTTTTTTAAATGCCCATAATTTTCAAACTACATGGGATAGATTTTTTTTCTAATTTTTCTCATGATAGTTACAACCAATCCTGTCACTCCGTTGGGACACCCTGTATACTTCAGTTAAAGGGCGCTTTGAAAGTATAGACATATTTTTAAGTAACGCCAAAGAATAAAGGATTCACTTGATGAAATATATTCGATTTATCTGGGAATTTGCTTTTGATACTAAACAATGGGAGTTTCACTATACTATACAGATGAATTACCACTGATATTTAATTGCACGGACAAGAAAGGAAGGAGTGAGATGTTCACAGGTGTGTTTGCATCTAAGGCGAATATGCAAGCATACTTGTATCCCTATCAAGTTCCACTACAAACACGGAGTTCTTTTGATAAAAGTATATATGTATAGCTAATGTTAACAGCATGCAATGATATAGGCAGAAGAACAGTAGTTCAGAAAAACGGAGTTAAACTTTGAATAGCACAGACTACAGAGTAGTTAAAATAAGTAAATTATTTTTTAAGTCACGATTTATGATATATTGATCAATAAAATTCTGAAACTGCTTCCTTTTAGTTCCATCCATCCAACTGCAAAAATGATACTTCGTATTAATTGCAAATTACAAGATATGAAAACAAAATAGGAAGCTGGATGGAGCAGCTTTACTTTTGGAACGAAAATTTTGAAATACTTTCCATTTATATTCGGTACTTAGGCTGTCCAGTTGCTACGCTACAGTCGAGTCATAATGAGTCCTAACTTTCTATGAAAGTCATTCGGAACGTCAGAAAAGTTGTTAAGTATAATGATAGCCTTGCACTTATTTATATATTCCTTTCATACAAATTTCAGTTAATCCAAATTAGTTATTTTGAAAGCGCGTTTCTGAGCATTGACTTCTTAGACGTCAATGATTCTCAAGTAAATCAAGAGATAACACAGAAACGATAATCAACAAAGCAACCTAACCTAACCGATGAACACTGCGCACTTACGTCACTGTAACTAAGGCATTTTGTGAAAAAAGGAAGGCTGTTGATTTGTAAAACAGCACGCTGTTGCCAAATTCCAATATGGTCTCAATTTCCGAAACAGTTTTAACTACCATGACTGAAATAATAACTAACGCTAACGGTCGACAACTCTATTTTTTAGCAATAATATAAACTAGATATACTAAAGCGTATTTTTAGACATTATTTATTTTTTGCATCTACTCTTAAAATATGTTTATTTTACCTTTAAATGCAAAAAAAACAGTAATCTGTCATAAGAGCCCCTTTTAAAATTCTGATTTTTAATCGTTAAAAACTTTCGGAAATGATCGATAAGTCTTTAATTACTGAGGATAAATATACCTATGTGAATAAACTTATCAAAACTGAAAAAAATTAATTTGATCCACCAACAACTCTCGCGAACGAGCGTCCTTATGGGCCTGGGTACACACATTTATACATATTTATTTCCCCTTTAAAACACGGATTCCCATTTCGAACAGAACTCATTTGTGTTTCATACACATACACAGTTTTTCAGAAGGTGATAGTTAAGACCTTAATGAATGACATCTCAGAGCAATTTTTTCAAAAAAGTCACTTTAGTGTGCAAAAAAACTCGCAATGCAAAATCATACATTTTTCAAATGTCTGTAATTTAACAACCAAACACGATATTAAAGCGAGGCCACCGAAGTGACATATCGCAAGCTTTCTTCCTCAATCTGCTCTTTGAGTCATTACTGTAAGTTTAAAGGTAACATCAGGAGCTTCGAAATGCGAAATCCATTTTTATGGCGACCTTTGGACCTTACCTTTGGAGCTTTTGACCTTACCTTTTGTGATGTTCGCAGTCCGTATGAACACACTAAACACTTATTACTCGTTAATGATTTATTGACGACCGTTTTACATAGTACAGCCCTTAAAAGGATAGAGCTCGATAACATGATCCGAACACGACTACCCCTGACAGTGTTGCCAAACATCTTACAACTAAATACCCAAAACATACACGTACATACATGACACCTTTGAACTTACCTCCCCTCATTTTAGACACACATATTGGAGAAAGGGAACAGGCGGCCACGCCTCCTCGCTAACACGTGAATACGAATACGCTAAGTTATCAAGCATTTCAAGCTTCAATTACAGTGATATAAACAGGTTTTCAGAGTTCTACAAAGTATATAGCCCTCGAGTCGTGCTCAGCTCCGGTGTATACTAATGTTTTATTTTCTACAAGAAGTTAATATATATACAATCGATTTATGACAAAGCGAAGTAAGTTTGAGAGGTATCAACGCTCACAACGAATATGGCCCGAATCTGTCATTTTTTGGACAGATGCCAGTGAGTATAGAATTGTGTTATTTTATTTTTATACAAGTTTTTACTTTTACTGACTTACCGGCTGAAAACTGTAACTGTTTTAATGTATCATAATTATTTTTATTTGCATCGCAAATTACCTCGAAGGAAAAACATACATAAAATAATGTATGTTGCTTAGGATCCAATTAAGTTGCTTATTTGGTCAGTTATCGGTATTCACCAAAATCAATAATGTCAATTCAGAGCAGAACAAGAAATATTTATCTGACATAGAGATTATACTTTTTGCACATAACCTTAAGAGAAAATACAAAAATGTCTCACTAGCTGTCTTTCTGCTTTTAATTTTTAAATACTTAATGTACAAAGTAATAGTCGGTAGGATATGTACTAGAAAGTTATTTTATAGTTTTCTTTTTTTTAATGCGAGACTTTTGCAGCAATGATTGCCTACATTAATGAAGGTTTCTGTGAACGGGATAAAGCAGAGTACGAATGACTGATTATTTGTAAAATCCACAGATGTTGAGACACCGTCAATAATGTTGCTTTTTAGCCACCAGAAACTTGCGTTTTCTTGGATGATGGTCAATTAACTAATGGTTTTTTCACTATATTTTGGCGTTTTTTAAACCATCATTATGGCGTCTAAAGATATTGGACATGAAGGCGGCGTCAGACATGCGGCATTTCAGTTTCACTGAATCAGTTTGACTGATTCAGCATTAATGAAAGCGACGTTTGTTCTCATTGTTCAGTTTTAATGAATCAGTTTAACTGATTCAGCATTCATGAAAACGACATTTTCATGACCTTGAAGTGCTAAAACTGATGACTCTCATGATGACGGAAAATACTCTCGCACGTCAGTTTGACGTTTGCATTCATTTTTCAATACTGGCTCAGTAAAAATGAATGAAAAGTAGGACTGGCTTTCACTTTGACTGAAAGTACAAACCCACTGATCAGTTTTAATGAAGAGGTGTTCTCATGTTCATTATCTGTTCAGTATCACTGAATCAGTCAAACTGATTCAGCGAAACTGAATCATGAGAACCCGCCTTCAGTTACATGGTAGTTGTGTGTGGATTAATCACCAAGTGGCAAGCATCTATAGATCTATATCAGATATTCGCGGTTCGTAACAAAACGGAGTCTCTCTGAGAATAACGAATATTCAGTATTTTGTTTTACTTTATTAAAACGGGCTCTAAAAGATGTCATCAATGAATTCCTTTTCTTTTTCAATTCAACGACTAAGTATTTATGACTTCTAACCGTTTCCAAGCATCATAAACATAAATCCGATGTTTATGGGTTGGTAGGGATGCATTCCATTTCACAGGTTCATTTTCATAACACTCCAAAAATTCAAAAACCTTTTCATTAGACCACTACATTTCTTCATTCTACAGATAGGTATGCTTACTACAGACTTTTGCTTGCAAAAGAACGAATATGTGGATGAAAGATGTAATACGACAAATACTCGTTACTTTTGATGTTCCTTAAAGAGTCGACAAACAACGGGAACCACACGAGCACTGTACATCTCTGCAAACACTGAAATTGGGTCATCGGCAAGCAGCGACGAACCCGCAGCCTTAAGCCTTGTACTCACTAGTAGACATGTTGGGCGATTTTGGTGTCAGAGACTTTTCTAATAAGCTTGTCTACGTAGACATGTCTATAGACCAATCGCCGTCTAAAGCCTGTTGCGAGGCCAAAAATCGTAGGTGTATGGTCTTCCGGCAGGAATGGGACACTTCATGCAACGTTAGACATATTGCGCAACATTTTGACGGTATGGACGTCAATCAGAGTCTAGAGACGAGACCTCCCAGTCTGAGTCCAACTACCGAGTGACATCGTTCGACTGTTTATGTGTGCTCTTGGTGTGGTTCCTTTTTTTTGTTTTTATACTGTGCTTCGTGAAGATGTGGTCGAACGAGGAGGTTTTAAAACTGATTGAAGATTTCCAAGCATGTTATTTGTAGAATGTTACAAGTCCCGACTACAAAAACCGGGTAAAAAAAGTTGGCTCTGGAATCTCTGGCTGCAAATCACAATGTGACAGTTGCGGAAGTTGAAAATAAAATTCATAATTTAAAGACATCGTTCAACAGGGAGCGGAAAAAATACTTCGACAACTGGATCTTCTCCGAAAAGGACCACATGGTTTTCGTACGAGTATTTGCAATTCCTGCAACCAGCGAACGAATCAAAGGGCAGCCGGAACACAGACAGAGTGTACATCAGGCTCGTGAATGGGTCTCCACTTGTTAGGAAACGCAGTGTGACTGCGAGTCAAAGAGAAGCTGGAATTGTTTCTCTAAATTTTGTTTCCTGCCTCATTATCAACCCCCGACCATCAGAATCAACTCCTCAAAATCAGTAGGCGTCAGCTGGGTGAAATTTCGGAAACCCATGGCGTCTTCCAGTCTTAATTTGTTTAGGTCCTTATGCGAACACTTTTCGTGTCCACCATCGTTTAGGTTTCTGCTTTGTTTCACTATTCGTCATTACTAAACAGGAGCTTATTCCGCACAGTGCAATGTCCTCCTTAGTGGACAGCGGACATGAGACTGATGAGAAATTCTTTGTCTCGTCTACATCTACACATTGTAGTGTAGACGCTAGACGAGACAAAAAATGGTGTCTAGACGATCCATAGACCGTGTCTCTAGACTGTCTATAAACAAATCGCGCAATATGTCTACTAGTGAGTACAAGGCTTTATTATTTCAAAATTCGGGACAGCAGTCGCAGAGCAGATGCCGAGCAACAGCGCCATAACAGCAACAGGACCGTCAAAATTGTAGGTTTTATGTTGTTGTCCATCACGATGACGTCATTGCATAATACGAAATTTACGTTATTGCGCGATTTTCGTGCGTCGCTTGTCGTCAACAAGATACGTGATAAGGCTGTCGTCCATACTACTTGCCAGTCGGCGAGCTGTCGCTCGGTACTCGGCCACTGCCGCATGTCTGGCGCCGCCTTTAATATCAATTATCCATGCGTTATTTGTACTTTTTTAGTGCATAAGGAAATATGTAATTTATTTTTGGAATAAGTTGAAACTTGCAGTACTACAAATGAATAAAAAATGAAATTGCTAGTGTCTGAAGAAATAAACAGTATTTAATTTCCATCATCATAACAATCTGATTGGCTGTTTTTCCCATTTCCTGTGTCTTCACATAGATTATAAATTGTCAGTTGTCCAATAGTATTTGCCGCTATTATTTCGTTCACAGAAACTTATAATGAAGTGTTGTTCTTATTAACAGGATGTTCCGACTAAGTTTTATTTATTTTTTGCAACCGCAACGAATATCTTGTTAGAACTAAGAGCAATAACACCTAAGTGAATGGTATGATTTTGGCTGTGAACTTATATGGAGCATCCTGTATATAGACACTCTAATAAAATTGAAAATGCCATTAGCGTTGCTGTTAGTAAGGTATAATGATGTTAAAAAACGACAATTTCAAACGTATGTTTTTTTTTATTTTTAATATTATGTACACTTTTCCTGGTCTATGAAAGTATTATGTAATTAGATAAAAAATATATACATTACTTGTTTCTGAGTTTTTAATCATGTGAGAAGAATGGATTACCATGAATCCTGGTCCAAAACTAGACCTTTTTGTGCAGCTGTACTTGTCGATCAAATTTCATCGTATATACTAAATAATATAATAAAAGTTGGGACTTTCCTCTTCAGAAGCAACTGCCTTTGAAATGGCAAAGCTAATATGCGGTGAATCAGCAGCAGAAGAACTGAAAAAAGATGGTAGGAAAATACTATTCGTATGCTGCGAAGTTTTAAATGCGGCCCTGTCACATGAGTCTTATAGATACGGTTCGAAGAACAGAAAACGGGTTTAATGAATTTTTATTATTATCTATACAAGTACATGTGTAAGAGTTTGCACAGAACATTACAAGTTAGAGATTAAGCTGATTTAGGTAGTGAACCTGGAAAATGTCCCGGATCCACTTGAGATTTACGATTGCCGCTTGTTATAATCGACAAAAAAGTATAAACACGGATATTGGAGAACAACGCATATAAATTTTTAGCGAAATACTTTCAATTTAAACAAAATTATAATATACTCTATTTTTTCAATGACTTCAAATTATCGGTCCTTATAACTAGAGAACAATTGCAGCGTGAACGCGACGTTTACTACCGCTGCCGCTGCTTTTTTATTCATGTAAGGATTTTGGAAAATGCTGATATTATTCACAAGAGAGATCCCTAAAGGTTTGAAAATAGAACAGCTAAAATTTTATATCTGCACGTGAACATTTTAATTTCATATTTGACTTCGAAAAATATACAGTAATAAACCATTGGCTGCAGCTATTTACTGTGCAGCAGCTTAGAAATTTTCATATTAGGAATTACTGATCATAAGATACTGCATTGTAAGTACTCATGATTTTGCTTTTACTAATACAGTAGAACCCCGATCATCCGTGTGCGGGTTATCCGGGCTACGGATTATCCATGGACCATGCTACTGTAAATCACTTGGCGGAAACCTTCTAACACGTAACGAGGGCAACATCACTCGACAAAAACTCTCTAATACACCGTGAGGGCGACGTATGACGCAATTTCGATGCTCTGGGAATCACGTATAGTCCGGGACACGAAAGATGAGCGGTCTTAGGAATGTTCATTACAAATTAAAATTTAAGTTTGAACTTATTATTACATATACATAATTATGTAAATACACATACATATGTACGTATCTACATAAATATATTGTATGTAATTAATTAAGAAATAAAAAAAGTAGGAAAGAATTTAGTTAAGTAAATTTAAACGGCGCTCTCACTGTGGAATTTGTTAGTACAAAAAATTGAGTTCTTTTTTAAACCGGAAGCGACAAAACCGGATTTTTCCCGGACTAGTTTTTTCATGCTCATTCCTATTCGAATTCGTTGCTTATTCCGAATCTGTATTTAGTTTTTCTCTAACACCTGTAGTTTTTGCTATCTATTCTATACGGACAGATGGACGGACGGACAGACAGAGGCTCTGCATAGCTCTTTTCAGTAACAGTGAGAGCTAAAATGCGATATATCCGTGCTTTTCGGTTATCCGTGCCTCGTTCGGTCTCGTGGAGCACGCATAATCGGGGTTCTACTGTACTTCTAAAGAGCGTTGAGCACTAATTCTAGTTTTTTACTGTAAATAAGTTCAGGAAAAATTACTCTCTCCATACTTATCATCCAAAATACAAAACAACTCCCACTGGACGGGTGTAATGAATTATAAAAAAACTATCGATATTTTATCATGACTCGTAAATCAACCTTGAAGCCATTGAGTATTGCATACTTTTCGTTCACATCAGATCCATTTTTTATCAAAAGAATACATAAAATATCGTGTATGCACCAAATTCTACAGAATAAAAAAATTAACACAGACACGTATTGTATATTGCAAAGCCAAAGAACCCTGTCCATGTTGTCCCTGGCGAAGACTGAATATTTGATACTTTTGAGACACATTTTACGTCAGTAGCGCAGTGGAAAATTTGGTTGATATTATTTCTATTTAAATTAGTTGCAGTTTTAACTTTTTTTAAATTTATGGATAGGAAAAATATTCTGCGAAATATGATAACTCGTAATATTAGCACCAAAATTCATATATGTACACTATTTTTTATACAGGGTGTCCCAGAAAGACGGTCCCATAGAAGAACCCCCATCTCACTGAGTCAAAATATTGCGAATAAACACAACATACCTATATACCAATTTGCACCGTTTGACCGTGAGAGGGCTTCAAAGTCAAGAATAATTTTTCAATTTTTGTTGATAACTTCACAACGACATTTGCGATTTGAATGAAATTTGGTAAACGTGTAACACCATAAAAATGCCACATTTTAATACTTTTAACTCTGTTTTGGAATGGTGAACCGATGTCTTCGCCACTTACATTGACCACTATTTTTCTTATTTTTAGTGCTTTCGGTTTGAAATTTTTCCACAACAAAGACACATCATTGACGAATATTTTTTGACTCTTAGTAAATTTACGTATCTGTCACGGTTTAACAGTTAAAAATAATTCTGTTTTTCCACAACAAAGATACATCATTGACAAATATTTTTTTACTCTTAGTAAATTTTCGTATCTGTCACGGTTTAACAGTTAAAAATAATTCTGTGATACTTTAGTAAAAGCGCACTTCAAAAAATACCGGGTTGAAAGACATTTCCAGCACGAGTTTCGCATTAATGTGTGGATGCGAGTTGTTGAAAATATGTTGATAGGACCCTTCCGACTTCCCATACGCCTCAATGGTGAAAACTATCTTTATTTTCTCCAAAACAATTTACCACAGCTGTTAGAAAATGTCCCACTGGAGTTACGAAGGAATATGTGGTTCATGCAAGATGGTGCACCTGCACATTTCACACGTGCAGTACGAAATCACTTGCACGAGCATTATCCTGGAAAATGGATTGGAAGAGGTGCAGATGCTCCAATTCAGTGGCCACCGCGATCGTCAGATCTTACTCCATGCGACTTTTTCCTTTGGGGGGCCATAGCTGACAAGGTTTATAAGGAGCGAATAGACCCAGAAGAACAGCTATGGAACAGAATTGTAACCACCGTGCGCCAACTTCAAAATGTCGATTCTCTAAGAAGAATGCAGTTCAATTTTTTAAGGAGAATAAATTTATGCAGAGAAGTGAATGGTGATCATTTTGAACAACTGATGACATAAATAAATAATATGAATCTGCTCTAGTCCTACATTTGTTTGGTCAATACATTTAACGGTTTTACACGATCTCATAACCCGATCACAAAAATTGTTACTCTTCACCTGCGATTTGCTTGTAGATTGATTTGGTACAGTTTGACATTAATGAATTTACTATCCGTTCAATTTTTGATATCTAATGTTTGTTGAAATTGCGAAATATCAATAACATTTTTTCAATTTATTTACTGTCAAATTGTGCGAAAAAGTACCGAACCGACACATTAAGAAGCATAACTGATCTACCCTGATAACGATAATTTTACAAGCGAAAGACTAACAAAATGCAATCAATTAAATTCCGGATAAAATAGACCAGTGCACTACTACTGAAGTATCACAGAATTATTTTTAACCGTTAAACCGTGACAGATACGAAAATTTACTAAGAGTCAAAAAATATTTGTCAATGATGTATCTTTGTTGTGGAAAAATTTCAAACCGAAAGCACTAAAAATAAGAAAAATAGTGGTCAATGTAAGTGGCGAAGGCATCGGTTCACCATGCTAAAACATCATAGTGTTAGAGTCAAAAGTATTAAAATGTGGCATTTTTATGGTGTTACACGTTTACCAAATTTCATTCAAATCGCAAATGTCGTTGTGAAGTTATCAACAAAAATTGAAAAATTATTCTTGACTTTGAAGCCCTCTCACGGTCAAACGGTGCAACTTGGTATATAGGTATGTTGTGTTTATTCGCAATATTTTGACTCAGTGAGATGGGGGTTCTTCTATGGGACCGTCCTTCTGGGACACCCTGTATAATCATACATTCATCATTTAAGAGTTACAATCGATTCGCTAAGAGCTCTCTTTAGGCTTTTCGTAGGTGCACATGCTTAACTGATTTTTGCAAGTCTGATTAACAAATAATTTTGACCATTTAGTCTAGCCTAAAAAAACGAAAAAATGCGTTGAAAATAATTTCAAAAAATGTTTAAATGTAAGCAATTTTTGAATGATTGAATATCATATTAATTTCCATTATATATTTATAATTATATTACATTATTCCATAAAAGCTGAAAACTACAACCCTAAGAGATTCTTGTTTCAACCATATTTATGATCACAACAAACGTCAAGAGAACCTAGACTGTATCCTTGGGTTAACTTAATAGTGGTTAACCAGAGCTTTTGACGTAAACCGACGATTACGAGATGTATTGTTTTCACTAACCACTAGTTTCTTTAACCACTACTTAACTATCGATTGTGTAATTGGGCCTAAAAGTTTATTCATTTAAAAAAGTATGTACGTTTCCTTCACTTGAATATATTTTACGAAAATCTACACTTCAAAATTCGGGCATGTAAAGCAGGTATACGCGTGCCCTGAAAGATTTCTTAGCAAATGTGTTATATGCCGTTAATATAATAATTTATAAAACGTTTCTGTCTGAATATATTTAAAAAATCGAAACCAAAGATACAAAAAAAATAACAAAACCTTCCACGAGACAGTATTGACTAAGCTGAATGGGCTATTCACTTCAATTTAACGAAATCGAAAATGATAATAACAAAAAACAATAACCATGGGCCCTTTTGTTTTTCTATGCAAGTCTTGCAGTTCTAGAATGGTATCATCAGTATTCGCCCTTAGGTTAAAACTCATAATAAGCATATCGACAGGGTTCTTAACTATTTTTCTGGATATCAATATCAATGATAGTAATTAAAGGTTTGCTATAATATATTAATATCTAACAATACTGAGCTTTATGTACACATGAGAGAACTAAAATATTTATGATTCCTAAGATTACAAATGACGCTGTAGTGGAACCTTATAAGACGTATACCCATTTCCCAATTGGTTGTTGTTGAAAAGGAAAGAAGGTTCGCCAAACCTGTGACAGTGAAAATCGAACGACGGCTGGATGTTTTGAGAAGTGGTCATATGATAGTTGCCATTGTCCTCGATTATTGTCATGTCACCAGCCATGTCCTCGAGGGATTGTGGTTCACTATTGTGAGTAATCATGTCTCTGTGGTGCGGCATCGCTGATTCAGAGAACACGACCGTTCCATTGCTACTCCACTTCGCCATTTTTGGTGGTGGACTGATATGGATGGTAGGTTTTGTGTGAGTTGAGGGTTGTACAAAATTGAACTGCAAGAATAAAAAGACATAATTGGGGTTTTGAATTAAAAAAATATATATTTTTTTGTGATAAATGGAAAGATCATATATATGTTTTGTAACAAAACTATTTTTGTTTTCTTTTTTTTCGCAATAATTCAAAATTTATATCAAAATAAAAATGGTTTTTTGCATCCACTACGCCGACTGCTCCCAAACCTGGGTGCCAGCCAATCGTGAAAATAGTTACTTGTAACTAGTGTATATTTCTTGTAACATAGATGATGAGTGGGGTTCGTAGCTCGACACGAAGTAAAGTGTACGATAGAAGAGTGTTTGAAATTAGATTATAAATTCCAGTAATAGGCCTTGCAACTCTTTTTTTTATTTTTTTTGCCAAAAAATTTATTGATACACTTTTTGCGCATGTTACACACATTTTTTTCTTCGATTGATATAGATATGTTTTTGAATCAAATTTTATTAGACTTTTTACTTGCACTACATAGTGTAAAAACTAACCACCGGAGGCGGTGAAGAATCAAAAAAATCAGTGGAAATGAAGTTTGTCCGTCAACATCAATCGTCAATTGTTCTGATTACGATATCAAAATTGACCTTAATCTAACACACCAAAACACTGCGCCATCACGGTGTTTCGGAAAAGGTTGATACAATGAAACATATTTGATTAGGTACTTAATTACTGGAATTTGTAATCTAATTTCAAACGTTTCAAAAGATATGATTTCGATCATAGAGCTCAAATTTGAATTCAGCGATTCTACAAATCTATAAGGTAAGTGATTGGAATTCTTAAGATAGTTCTTTTGTCCTTTATCAATTTTGGTTTACTTTGTAAGGCTGCAGTTTTTTCAAATTTGATGTTAAATTGATTCAAGGTCGATTTAATTTTTGCTTATATTAGGTTCATCAGGATCCTATTATGGTAGAATCATTCAGTAAATCAGTGTAGATGATAAAACATTGTTTTTGGTCATCAATTCAGATCAAGAACACAGGAGACTAGAGCCCTCTTACTTTACATCACATACTAGTTTTAAGAGCTTTTACTTGTCTAACCATATTTTAAATATCTTTTTCACAGTTGTCCAAAAACTTGGGAAATACTTAGACAACATTCATCAGATTATTTTAGCAAGATTAAGGTTACCATCTCAAAAATTTAGTAAGCAGGACGAGATGTGTTGGAACCCCAGATTTTAGAGCGTAGTTTTGAAATCATATAGTCATTGTAATAACAAAAGAACAGTTAAAAATGTCATAAATCACCTTTTTTATATTCAGACCTTTAAGTTAAACTTAGTCATGTTTAATGGTCACTTTAAATGTGCCTAACAAAACAGAATTTTATTACAGTTATAAATTGTTTTAATAATCAATTAGAATTTTTTTATTCTAAAAATTATATAGATAGATAGCTTTATTTAATAACACAAATTATTAATACGCTCTGTTATGAAAACAAAACCTTAATAAAATATTAAACCTAACAAAATTCAATCAAACTGTTAAAAAAAATCTTAAATATACTAAGACCATTTTAGTATTCAGCCTTACAATTTTTTAGGTCACTATTTTAACTCAATACTAATTCAGCAACACAGCTTGTCAGTTGATTGTGGTGTGTGGGCACACCGTGACAATGTGTGGACAGCTTAAGACTTTAAATTTTTAAACCCAGACTAATAATGAAGCCCTGCCCAGACACTCCCTGGATGCCCTCTTAAACTAAGCAAATCTAGGGTAACCCTGACAGATGGGAACCCTAAGCTAGACAAAAATGGAAGAAAAGTTAATTATTACACTTACCTTATTACAAAGGCCATCATTATGATAGTTAAAAGAGAAATCCTCAAATAGATTGTTGTTTTGAAAGTTATTCTCAAAAATGAATGTTTTCTGTATATCAACCATATGCTTTTCATTAGACTGCAAAGTATTTGGTTCAAGCTCATAAATGTTGATATGATTCTGTTGTTTATAAATAACTGCAGGTTGTATGTTTGTAGGTTTAGGGATATTTGAGGTCTGAAGTTTTCTTCCTGGTGGAGTTTCATAAACCCACTGAGAACTTGGGATAAGGCTAAAGCCAGGCAGAATATTTTCCATTTCATTTGTGGAATTTTTCATCCCTGTTGCTGGTGTTGCTACTTCCACAAAGATAGGTTTTGAAGGATTTGTCCTACCAACTAAGATATCATTTATTACCTCAAATTTTTTCTTGATAGCTGCTTGACAAAGTTTCAAGTTGTCCTCTCTGATATTAACTGACAGTTCTTGCTTTAACATACTAGAAAAAGCACTACTTATTGTTTGCTCATTGACATGTTCTGAAATCTCATATTTATTATTTTCTTTACATGCTAAACTATTACATCCTAATTTATTTGCCTTTTCAACTCCTGCATACTTTCTATTAATCTCTTTGAATATACTTTTTGATGTATCCCTCAATGTATTTCTCTGTATCTCATTTGAAGAGCTATTCATGTCTTTAGGATTTTCAACTAAAATATTGTTATAATCTGCAGCACTAAAAGCATTGTTGACGTTTTGATCCACATTTTTCTTGTGTATTCTAGCAGAACGCCTCTGATTCTGTACACCACAACTTGTTTGAAACTGGTTAAAAAGACCATGTAGATCCTCTTTCAAAATATATGTGTTTTCTTTACCATCAATGCAGTCACTTGTAACTGAAATTTAATGATCTTTTTTATGTACATGCTCTACAGATTATCTGAAAGTTTCATACCTATATTTTTACCAGCAGTATCAGATACAATCCCATTTGATAGAAAACCTGGAGGCATCTAAAATAGTTAATAGAAATCAGTCACAAAAAAGACACTCTATAATATAACTCACTGTTAAACGTTTTGAAGTTAAATTAGAAGTTTTTGAACTCCTTTTTTTGCTCTTGGTTTTATCTTTTTTATTCATTCTTCTGAAACTTTTATACATTTCTAATTATTCATGGACCTAATTTAGACTGAACCTGGTTATAATTACAGTACTTCTTATATTTTAAAACTAATGAGCTACTTAATATTAACTTTTGAGGATTTTGATTTGAATTTGATTAAGAAAAAAAAACAAATCGAAAGTCATAAGCTCAAAATCACAAAACAAATGATAAGGGTTACTCAAAATATTCGAATTCAAAAATCCACCATAGAGTGGCACATCAGCTGTCATACTACTGTCACACGATGCACAGAACTGGACGTCAGAGTAATAATTCTTCTCTCTAGAGGGAGCATAAACATACAATTATACAGGTTTGTTTTGGACTAAGAGTAACTGAAAATAGGTATAAGTAAACATAAACAATCTAGAGGTTGCTAGGCGATAGTGGGCGACGCTAAACAAATACCAGTGGCGTCGCGTATTTTCTGCATGATGAATCTAACGATCTGATCTGATCAGTGTGGACTGTATATTCTTGAACATTGCGTAATTCTTGTCATTGTCATGTTGTTATTATTATTATTATTGGAAAAATATCTTACGTATATAATATATGCGTTTAAAGCGCATCTCAAGTAAATGCTGGAAACTATATGCACTTTACCAAATCATCGATAGTGAGTTAAAGTTTAAAGTAGCTGTGTAAAATAGTAGGCATTGGGTTGTCATAGTTAATGTAGCACTATTTTGTTTGCTGTTTAATTGTTTAAATGTTTCAGGCGTGACTGAATGCTACTAAGGCTCCTGTACAGGGTGAGTCAACGATTGGGCAAAGTAAGATTTCTCTCTTATTTTAAGAGATATAAAAAAATCTTGTATATGAAATGAAAGTTTTGGTATCGTTAAGGTATATAATTGTAAGATATTTTTGAGTGTACAGGGTGGGTCAAAAAAGTGTGACGAGTATAACATATGTTTTTTAGATGGAACACCCCATTTTTTAATAGAAAAATTAATAAAAAATAGGGTGTTCCATCTAAAAAAAAATATGTTATACTCGTCACACTTTTTTGAGCCACCCTGTATACTGGAAAATATTTCAAAATTGTACACCTTAACGAAACCTATAACTGACATATTCAAGAGTTTTTTGTACCGCTTGAAATGAGAGAAATCTTACTCTGCCCAATCGTTGACTCACCCGGTACACAATATAAATTAAGGAAAATATTGTCTTCTTTGGATTTCCATTTTCATGACAACAATGACGCCCTTTTTTGTATGAATGGCACCCGCCCGACTTGTGGTACCCAGGACGGACCGCGGCTGTTCATCTCTATAATGCAAAGAGGGAAATAAGGCATGCCTGTAGAACATGTTTGAGCAATAAAACGCTAGTAATTTGATAAACACTTTATTAAAGTTAATCTATATTAATAAAATCATCAATATATACAAGCTTAAGATACCTAATATCCATAATCTTTAATTACGAAGAAGTACCCCCCCCCCCCCCAAAAAAAGTAGAAAATGATCAGGAACCCATAAAACGCCTAAAAACGAAGTTTTTAGCAATATTTGCCGATTTTCAAAATTATAGGAGCATTACCTATTAAAACCCCACAGCATATAGCTGCCCAAATTTCATCACAATCCATGTAGCGGTTACTGAGATTACGAGGCTAGAAAAACGCGTACAGACGGACAGGCAGACAGGCCGACGGAAATGAGTGACGTGGATTTTCGTTATGTAGACATCGTAAAACGCCCAAAAAGCGTATTATCTCAAAATCGAACATTTTCGCGATCACAATACTCCCCTAACCTATCCGTGTGGGAGGCAAAAACAGATATTTCGTCCATTTTCAACTGTAAAGCCAGAAAATTGCCATCTAGGTAAATTTCTACACAGCAGATAATCACTATCTTCAATTCTGATATCTAAGCATCAATATCCTCATCAGCTCTTATCAATATGAAAAAAAAGGTTCGTTTACTACATTCATTTGACAAAAATATTCATTGAAGTACCAGATTTATCATTTTATATTTCGTGTTATCTAGCCGGTTACGGTTATTTCTTTTATAGACATGGCATTACCCCGTTTTCAACACCACTGCTCAACAAAACAAATGCGTACTAACCTGTGATAGGTTATGTTTCCTGGGTCAGAATTACCACACACTACACACTTCTTTCTACACCTCAATGTCACTAGAAGGCCAGTTTTATCAATTTATGGTTTATATAAATACCAACACGCTTTTTAATTGCAGTAAAACGCAACACTCTACTACTACAATAAAAACAAATTAGAGGGCTGCCATCACGTGCTATAGAAACAGTGGGCTGCCGCGTTGCCACGTTTCCGTCGAAAGTCTAAATATCTGTGGAGTTGTACCTGCGATTAAACCTTACGGATTCCAACATTCTAGCATGGTAATAAAATAGTAAATCTAAATACACGGTAACTATAAGCACGTCAAGCGGTATACACTAAAATGCTAATAGAAGTACTCCAACAGTTCAACCTCACGGAATTATAGTTTACTTATATAACCAAATGAGTATAAACAGAAAATTGTCAACGCGGTAATATATCCATGTACCATGATATTTGAATAATACTCCCTCTAGAGAGAAGAATTATTACTCTGAGAACTGGACTGTGTGAGCGAATCTGTAATTAAGCTCATGCTAATGCATGGCCGACTCTACACTAGGCCGGAGTTTTACATGTGGCAACGTGGCTTAGCTGTCAAATAGTTGGCCTATAGTTTCAGAATAATTATTACATTTTATATGTATTAGAGTTCATCTGGGTTAATAAATTAAGAAAAATACTTTTTAGAACTACTACTACTAATACCACTTACATCTGATGTCTGTTTCATCACAGTCAGACACTACAAAATAAAAATAAACGCAACCTGTTTCCTGCTGCCACTTCCACTTCCACTTAAATGAAGACTCAATTTACTTTGTAAATTGTCACTTGAGCTAGAAAAATTCACTATTAGGTCACTGTGAAGCCATTCTTGCTGGTCTTGACTCCCTTTCACTATCAAATCTTTTCGTAGGTATGCCCAGATGCATGCCCTCGTTGGCATGCCCAGATGAGTTCTATTAACTGTCTTTTTCTGTGATATTTGCGAGGTCCAAAACATTGTAGGTACCACATTGTGGTTTAAAATAGGTCTTATCCTTTGAAATGTTTGTAAATTATTGTCTTTATTCTTATAAATATAACCAGCCCTTATGAGGAATACCTTTCACCCACTTCTGTTTATATCCTTCATTGGAAGCACTAATTGCTAGTGCAACCTGGTACTACACACTTTGCAGGCATCTTTTTATCTTTATAGTTTCGTTTGTGCAGGTAAATAATTAGAAACGCATTAAAAATCACCTTGCAACGTTCTTTTTACTCTGGAATAAGGTTATGTTGGGCCATGGTTTGGTATGTCCTCTACTGGGCTGCAACCTGGTACTACACACTTTGCAGGCATCTTTTTATCTATATAGTTTCGTTTGTGCAGGTAAATAATTAGAAACACATTGAAAATCACCTTGCAACGTTCTTTTTAATCTGGAATAAGGTTATGTTGGGCCATGGTTTGGTAGTCCTCTACTGGGCTGCAACGTGGTACTACACGCTTTGCAGGCATCTTGTTATCTTTATAGTTTCGTTTGTGCAGGTAAATAATTAGAAACACATTAGTAATCACCTCCCAACCATATTTTCTGCTCCTGGACGAATACACATGACATAACAACAAATGAAAACTCGGCCCGCTGATTCTGTGTTGCCATATTTCATGCTCCGGCCTAGTGAGTAAAGTCGGCCATGATCAGTTCCTTAGACAAGGAAAGAGAGAGGACGGAACCCGCGACTGACATTTCTGATACCAAATGGCACCAAAGCGCTATTCCCAGTGGCGTAACTAATGGGATTAACGTTCTGGTTGAGCTATTTGTAGAAATAATCTTTTTCAAATAAAATTTAATGAAATATTGTTATTCAGGGTTTCTATATGGCCAATTTCGCCATCCACAATTAAAACTTAAGTGACTAACATTACCGTAACCGTGATTTTCATTCGACTGCTGTTTTGTGGCCAATAATATATAAAAATTGATAATGTATATATTTTATTCAGTCATGAACATGTTATGTTCATTTGCAGTATATGACTGATGGAAGACACGATTATACTTCTACCCAGAAAGAAAAAAACTGCTTGTAGTTTGTAGTAAATCAATTTTTTATTATTAAAGAACACATAATACCTATAGTATATTTATATTTATTGACATTATGTTTATATATAAAATACTGTCTATTACATACTGTAAACAGAAGCAGCAATAAAACATTTTTGTTATTATAGATTAGCTTACGAGATTGAGGAATTTGATGCCTTCAATCTCGGAGTCCCCATATGCAGTAAAAAAATCTACTTGCTGTTACGCTGTTACTTGCTGTTTGTAGTGTGTAATGAAGAGCAGTATTTTTAATTACTCCAACGAGGCTTTTTTATACATAACTTCCTTTTGCGACGGTGGCAATAATTAATGAAAAAGCTGGGGGGTTAAACATAAAAATTATCTCAGACATGAAATAAAGTAAGTTTTGGGCTAGAAATACAAAGGTCCTTTAATCTTATCCAAAATCAAAACATTTACAAAATTAGAAAATGACTCCTAGATTAGCTAGTAGTAAATAAAAACGAACAATTCATTCAATATAGGTGAGGTCCTATAACTTACATAGAAATTACAACTCTATTTTATCACTTAACCCCTTGCTTCCAGTAAGTTCTAATTTATTGCAGTTATGTATTTACTTATGGGGAAGTTTGGGTGAAACTCAGTATTGTGTGCTTCAACAAAAATAATTTTTTTGTAGGAACGTGGCATTTCGCTTGCTCCTACAATTGATGGCAGTCAATATTACAGTCACGAAGGTCAAAAACTACCAATATTTTACTGCCCTTTAAACAGAATCATTTTTGTTAATTGGCTCCGAACTGGATTGTCCTGTTGTGATCGAGATTTTGCAATAAAATGGATTCTGATATTTAAGTATTTTGTGCATACAGCTTTTATTAAAAAATATATATGATTTACATCATTTTCTAATACGTGACGTTCTAAGCAGCTGAAAATAGGGGTGCCTAGAAAACTTGATATTATTTTGCTTATCAGCAAAGGTACAAAATGTTTGGTGTGAATACAATTTTCATTAACTCTCAGAAAATGTTCCGATTTCAAACATATCTTGATAACATCATTTGATGGGTAAGTCAGACCGCCGTGGCTTTTAAATTCAATTAGGGAATTGAGAAACCGATCTCTAGTACCAATCAATGCTGTGACACATGTTTCACATTTTATTGTTTTTTGTAATTGGTGCGAAACATAACCAGCAATATATTGCACAATTTGGGATGAACATTCACTTATCACAGGTGCATTCATGATGTAGTCATGATCCTTCCAAATAGTTTCTAGATCATCAGAAGGCTCATTTATGTCTATTAAACTATGGTTAGATAAACTACTATTAATTACATCTTCAGACCTTACATTTTTTGTAGAACTACTTAGAATAGGGATTTGATCTAATGGAATACAGTTACCCATACCGCCCTCTCTAATTTCTGCTCGAACCAGAAGCCTTTTGTAAGCAGCTAGAAACTGTCGAGCGGTTGGGTTATTATTCCAGCCACCTCTTGATCTAATTGACGAAAAGAATAATTCTAAATGATCTTGACTAATCTTATACAACGGAAGGTACAGTAATGTTTTTCTCTCAGAAACAAGTTCTTTGTACAATCCTAAAGAACTTGATAATGAAATTATTAATCCAATAAACCCAGTTTTTCTGTTAGACATGATTACTTGCTCATTATTAGATAATTTCAACTTTGAAAGATGAAAAATTGCACTATTGATAAATTCCGCAGATCGATCTATATTTTTTTGACATAATGCTTTTTTATAACCTGGTGCTACTAGGGTTCTGCTGTTTAAAATATCGAAAATGCTATTTACAATTCTAATAAATTTAACTGTTGCCTGACTACCTTTAAAATCCTCAAGATTCAGCTTTTTTTCGCAATACTCAATAGCATCGGCTACTGATGCACTAAGTAACTGAACTGCAAGCCGAACCTTCATTTTTTGTTTGAAAAAAATAATATGAGCGCGACGTAACTTATTCCCTAAATGTAAGCCCTCGCTAGTTTGCAGCTTCTCTAGAAGCGCTATGTATTTCCATTGAATAAAATTGTTATCACAATCAATTAGGATTTTCTTTTCACCAAATGCATTGCGAACAAGTTTTATCATATGACATGGATCATAAAAAATATATACATTGTGATCTGTAACTCTGAAACTTGTCTGTATATTTGAAATGTTAAATAAGAATCCAAAGTTATGACACATAGCGGTATTAGATGGAGCACCATCGAATGTGATTGACATAACTTTGGCTCCCGTATCTTCAATCAGATGGATGCATTGAGATACAATTGAATGTTTTTGACTGCCATTCAAAGAATCTGTAAGAAAGTAACCGACAGGTAATTTCCAAGTTCCATTGATGCAAACCAACATTATAACAAAAGCTTCTTTGGCTAAAGCATTAGAGTCATCGTTTAAATTTGTACCATAGTTCACATAACCATGGAATTTTTTTCCATCCCATTCTAAATGTTTCCGTATGGCTATTTCATCGATAATTAATGAACAAATTATTGGTCTGTCAGATGATTGAACCTTATTTCTTAAGGTATTTATTGATTCCTTGGTAAAACCAGGCTCAGCATCCACATTCTGAAACCATTTAGCAATAGTTTTGCTATGCGGGAGACAAGTGTCAAAAACATCTCTCACATAGTTGTATGCCTTTGGTGAAAAAAAATTTAATGTCAGGGCAAATTTCCTAAGTTCAGGTGAATATTGAACATTTCTCCCCATTTTTCTGTTCAATATTTCTATGTTAACCTTGCTCATATTTTGAACTAAAACTAAATTTTCTTGAGATAGTAAATTTTGTCGCTCTAATTCCTCAGCAATTATTTTTAAAGAGGCTACTTTTTTGTGTGCTCTTTTTAGTGATTGACCAAGGGCACGGATTTTTTTCGTTTTTTCCTTATTCTTATCTTTTTGCAGCAGCAGTTCTCTTCTAAGTTTCTTTTTCCGGGGAGAGTCGTCCTGTGCAGCCAGAGCTGAGGTTGATGGCGATGGTTCTGGATGAACATCACGTTCACGGGGTCTTTTTCTTTCTTTTGCCTAAAATAACAGAGCTGTATATTAGACAATGTTTGAAACATTATTTCCGAAAGAAAGACAGAACAAATTAATTTATGATTTAAGTAGATGTGAATGAGTGACTGAATCTTATAGGAAAAGTGACAGTAACATTTTGTTTTGATTTCGTATCGAGTAAACACACCTAAATATAGTTGTTTAATAATGTAACTGTAACACAAGAAATTATTACATTTTTGAGGTTAGCTGCCTTTTGATTTTCATAGCTATCAATTTTTAAATGGTTATTCAGCCATTCGTAATCGTATTTCTCCTTACTTTATTGCACTGTTTATTTTGGAAACGTCATCACTAATACTCAAATATAAAACCAAATTTGAGACCATAAATATAGAATATAGGCATAAGGCATAAGAATGATTTTAAATTAATATCACACCCAAATCATAACTCATTAATGATCCAATTATATACAATGGAGTGAAGATTTATAACAAACTTCCTCCTCACAGGTTTTAGTGAATATCCCAAAAGTTTTGTTTGTTATTATATAGCTTTGTCAATAAGAATCTTGTAAATTCTTAGACTATAAAGTATATCGATCTATCTATCTATCCATCTATCCAACTATCCATCTATCCATCTATCCATCTATCCATCTATCCATCTATCCATCTATCCATCTATCCATCTATCCATCTATCCATCTATCCATCTATCCATCTATCATAATCCTAGAATGTTTATTATTTTAATATTGATTAAGCGTAGACAATGTAAGCTAGGAATTATAACTTACAATTTTTGGACGTAAGTATTCCGGAAGCTCGTCAAATATGGTGGGGACTGCTCCTTTCAGAAGATATACTTTTTGATTTGTTTGATGAAGGAAATTCTGTTCAAAATGCTTAGAACAAAGCCTATCGTTGCTTGTAGGCTTCCAACCTTCGATCCTCATATTTTTGATCCATAAATCATGTCTAGGAAGATCTTTAGGAAACCTGTCGAGGAAGAAAGAAAATTAATTTTATTATTCATACAACTACAAATAAAGGCCACCCTTGAAATGCACACCTTGTATAAGGGTATTGGTATATTATATATTACAATGCAAAGTCATAATATTTCTATTCAAAATGTAAGCTATAATAGATACGCCACTGGAAAACTGATTGTATTTGAACCAAAAAATCCCTTAAAAACATAATTTTTAGACTTTACGTGCTCAAAAACATTATGATTCGCATGTTAGTGGTACATTCCAAATTATATTTCGGATACACATATATCTTTGAACTAGATATCGAGATATTTGCATGAATTTCGGATACACCAAAAAAATAAGATCATAAATTTACCTGTGAAAAGTGATTCCTGGCTCCTTCCTGCTGCTGTGGCTTTTACAACGGTAAGCTGCACACCCCACCATTACGCTCACCACAATATTTCACAATTATTGGTCTTAAAAACGTTAAATATCGCAAAAAACACCACCTTGACACTACCGTCAGTTTTCCACCAGCATTTTGACAGCTATTCATTTTCGGTATCAGCTAATCCATATAGCATCAAATGGGCGTGCGGTATCCCCTCTCTTTCCTTATCTAAGATCAGTTCTAACTTCCATGCCTTTGCATTCCCTTATTCTTGCATTCCGTTGTTCCATGTCTGCAATTCTATAAAAAATTCAACACGTCACAGATGTCAAGTAGTTTTCGATGTAAATTGTAAATTTGGGTTCCTTCCCTGACATTTCACCTGTTCTGTGCGTGTATTCGATGTAAATGCCGCCATTTTAAACTGATTTTTTAATTGTCAAATATTGTAGTTCTTCATGCAATTTCTATAATGATTTTAGTTTTAGTTTAATGTTAAATAAAATAATAAACAGGATTACTCAGAAACCGATACAAGATATTTTGTTGTACACATTTTAATATTTGTTTATAGGATAATATAATGGTAAGTAAAATACTGAAGTAGGTGGATCAGTGGAAGATCAGGTTATTGTATGTTTTTCTGACATTATTTTTAATTCGGTGCTTTTGTAGAGTTTTTTTGGATTTGGTCAATCTGCCGAGATAGATGTTTATTTAGATGGACAGGAGACGAGAAAAACTGCCGAAATCAAAACGGAAGATGGCAAAAAAGAAAGGCTACTCTTATATTATGATGGAGAAACAGTATCAGGAAAGGTACAGTATTGTTGTTTTATTAGGACATTATTTGGATAATTTAATAAATTCATCACTATACATATTAAAAAGCCAATGGGGTTGAGTAATTCAAAATGACCCTGGTTATAATGTTACATATAGGAGATCTAAAGATTTTTAACAAATATTTTTTCAGTTTTCATTATAATTTACAGATATAAATGTTTGATGCATGTAGATATTTCTGTCAGAAAAAATCTACCACAACAAACAAATTGGATTTTTATCACAATTTGTCTGGTGTTGTTAATTAACACAATAACAACTCCCAGATGTTCACAAAAAAACTTACATTTTAAATATTCTTGAGAAAGTGTGAGGAATTAGTTTAAAATAAATTTTATAACCAAAATTCAATTTTGTAAGCTTTTTATTTATCCTTTTATATTAACTTTTGCAAGTGGAGTTTCTACCTTTACTTTTATAAAGTGTAATAAATATTTAGGAACACAAAAATAAAAAAAATGTTGAAAAAATAACATACTAAATATGTGGTTCATAAGGCAAAATTTTCTCTAAAATTTGTTTTCAAAATCACAAGATATCTTTTATTTTGATTAGGAACTAAAAGTATTGCATAAATTTCCATTTGTCATATCATTATAGTTTAAACATGTTATACACTTATAGAAGTACAATATTTCATACAGATCCTGTGATAAAGGCTGCAGTATTATATGACCCCAACTAATTCAAATAGGTTAGAAAAAGCAATGCTCTTGCTCTAACAGGCATGTGAGTGTGCCCAAGATCCTGTTGTTATTATTTACTGTGTTCACAAACTCATTGTTATTCTGTACAGAAATCTGCAGAATTTAAATTTTATGCAATTGTTTAAAATAGTCTTATGTACTGTTAAAACCCCAAATTCATTCAAAACTATAACAATTAACCAGAAATGATCAACCAAAACAAAGGAGGTATTTATATTATGCCTCTACATGAGCACTGTTATTTTTAGGATTCTTTACCTGTTATCTGTACAAAGGGTGTATGGGCTTATCAGCATTTTAGCAGTTGTAATGCTGTAAGCTCCCAAGTTGGCCAACATGTGTTGCTTAAAATATAGAAAAAAAATGGTTACATATTTAAAATTTCTTGACTTGATAATAATTCTACTAATTCATAATAATTGCCATACGATTCATGGTATGACAAGGAATTTCCCACATAGAAAAAAGTTAAAATAACATTATAAATAGCTTGGGAATATATCCAGGCATAAAAACCATATATTAGGCAAAACAAAACTATTGCATATTGGACTGTATTATCGCATATAATATTCATGTATTGTTATACTGCTAATAACCCAGTTGATGCGGTTACATGTTTAAATAAAAAAAAAATACTTTTGGTATGTGAGTGACATTTTAAAGTTTAGGCCTATGTAAGCTTTGTTGCATTGGTACCAATAAATCCTCTTCTATTCTACTCAACAACACAAAAATTGCCATACTTAAGTATTTTAAAATTATATCATGCTGTGTTTGTAGTATTGTATATTATGAACTAGTCAGATTATTAATATAGTTGTCATTTATTATGCATTATTGATCAATAAATAAAAACTATTTGAAAACAAATTTGTTTACTAACAATTTAGCCACTTTTTCGTAGTATAAAAGTGATTGATAAAAAATAATTTTGGAGGAAAACTGTTATTTATATTTGTTTAGTACAGCAACCAAAGAAATATATGTTTTAAATAAAACATGGTTTAATTCTATGAAAATGTTTTCCATTTTACTTTTTCATTTGTGGAAAATGTGGATTTATATTTAAAAACAAAATTTACACTCACTAATATGTAGCCAATTATAATGATTTGATATTAAATAATCAAAATAAATCTTCATAGGTAAACATAAGCTTAAAAAAACCAGGAAGTAAACTGGAGCATCAAGGAATCAAAGTGGAATTCATTGGACAGATAGAAATGTTTTATGACAGGGGTAACCATCATGAATTTATTTCATTGGTGAAGGAATTGGCAAGACCTGGTGAAATGATTGCAAATTCAAGTTACCCATTTGAATTCAGTTGTGTTGAAAAACCATTTGAAGTGTATACAGGTAAGATTTTGTTTTATGATGATGTTGAAGAATACTTTGGAAGGTTTTTCTGTCATTTCCATTTTGAAATCATCCAGTGTAGAAGCACATTACTTGTAATGAATTGTCATCAGGAAGTCCATAGATGTCCATATTAGTCTTAGCATTTGCATAGCAATTCATGCAGGCATGTATTTAGGGGGTTGTCAAAAAAAATGGAATTCACTAATTTGCATCCCCCCCGCCCCCCGGAAAGGTCAACCAAATAACACCCATAATCTGGATCCCCCAAAACCAAATCCTGGATACATGCCTGAATTCATGCTAGAGAACTTTACTAAACTGAGTTTAACTGTCGAGAACAGCAAATCAAACTAAACTGTACTAATATATTAAGAGCTGTTTTTGTGGATCACATCCCGGACTAGTTTGGGACATGATCTAAATTCAATAGATACTGGTTGGTCAATCACCAGATGTATTCACATCAAATCCACATTTAGACATTTGTTTCTTCATGTTGTCTGATCTTGCCTATTGTTATTAAGTAAAACATACATATCAAAAAGTTTGGTGCAATGGCGCTGAGCAGTATGTGAAATTATTTTGCCAACATTAATAAAAAAAGTCAAAAAAGGGTTAGACTCTTATTTTGTTTAAACTGTACTCAAAACAAAATGTTAAAAAAATGTTAGTACAAAAAGTATTGTAGTTGGTTCAAGCAACAATCTTTTGAATTAAAATTGTATGCTGTACAGTGAATAATACAAAACTATGTAGAGGTTGTATTATAAATAATTATTGTATTAAATGATATTTTACTGTCATCTTGGCTTGATAGTGAGGTAGATATCAATTTTAAAATTGTTTCCCAAGGTCTTAAACTAGAATTTATTGTTCTTGAGCATCATTTGTTGGAAAGAATAACCTAAACCAGGTTTGAGACATGAATGAAATGCTGTAATTTCCTATTTTGAGAATTACAGGATGTATAGCTTCTTGTGGGGTTTCTCTGGCCCATCAATCAATCACATAGTGTCAGTATACTGCAAAAAGTGATCAAGTCAAAAATCGATGTTTTGATGTTTTTGGTACCAAGCGACTACAAATAATTTTGATCTTTCAAGAAAAATACTTGAATATGTTTACGAGTTTAGTTAACAGCTTGTTCGAACAAATCCATAGAACTAATAAAATAGTAGGTAAAAGTAATCAACCTGACTATCATTTGTACATTGTAAAACATATCACAAAAAAGTGACCATTTTCACTATCATAACATTGCCCTGGAACCAAATTGTTCTGAATCTGAATCAGATTTCTAGTTTTAAATATGATTGATCATTCATATTCATGCATTCATTTATTTGCAAGAAAACTACAAATAATGCCACCCCTAGAAGGCTGAGCCTTGTGGCGGGGTATATGCATACACAGTAAGGCGATTGCAATATGTCACAAAATATTTTACGGTACCATTTCGTAAAGCCAGTGATTATCCAACAGCATTAACGTCTCACTGTTTCATACCAGAACTGGATCATGATGTCTAATAGCTTATGCAAGCTGTCTTTCCATATGCTTCATTAGACTTTCTGCGATTTGGTTTACTTCAGGCAACCAAAGATTGGTAGCAGATAATACCAATAATGTTTTCATAAATACTCATGCTGTTAAATCTAAAAATTTCGGAAATCTGATCGAATTCAAGATAAATATTTTTTTTTATAAAGTCTATATTAATATATTTTTTTATCATCAAGTGCAATTGAAGATAAAGTCACTGACTAGTCAAAGTCTAATATTATAACTTGCAGTAAAAATTTATTAATTCTTTAATTTATAAAATACACGTTGAGTGGTTTATTACAGAAACAGCCATTTATGAGGAACAATTTTTTTTGACTTGTGACTTTTTGCAATATAGCAACTATATGCTGAAAGATAACATTTTTACTGAAGTTTGAGCCAGATCAATGAAAGTACAAAGTGTTTGATGAAAAATTAACTTGTATAGATGGTCCTAAGTACTGAGAATGGTGGATTGTAAGGATGCAGTAAAACCAAAAAGTGATTTCTTTATCATTCAGATACAAATCTGGCACATTATAACCTTAGTTTTGGATTTATTTCAGGTGCTAATGTTCGGTTAAGGTATTTTCTGAGGGTGACAATCATAAGGAGGCTAGCAGATATAGTCAAGGAAGTTGACATTGCTGTACATACTTTGTCCAGTTATCCAGAAATGAATAATTCCATTAAAATGGAGGTTGGAATTGAAGACTGTTTACATATTGAATTTGAATACAATAAATCAAAGTAGGTGTTGCACAGACATTTTTAGATATTCCTCAGCATTTTATTGATCTGTTGGAATTTTAATTGAAACAGTCACAATTTTTGTTATGGTACCTAGACAGTCTAGTTTGATAGATGTGTATTTTCATAAGAACAATCTTGAGTCATGAAATCAAAGAGACAAACAATAATACATATATTTGTTGATGGAATTAGGGGTGGAGCCGTAGGGGCATTCCATCTGGACCCCTGAAAAATACAGAATGTTTGTATTTTAACAATAAGACTGCAAATTGCTACATTTTCTTTTCTGCAAAATTTGAAAGAAATAGAATTTGAGCTGTCTGTCATTTGCACATCAACATAAGTTAATGCAAAACATTTTTCATATATGCAGTTAGCATGATTAGATTGGAGCTATTTTTGGGTAAATCAAAAATTTCATACAAGTGTTTCAAGTTTCAACCTGCATAACTTTTGAGGTAGAGGGTGGTAATTTTTTTTTGTTTAATGCAAATCAGAGTGTGGTTTTGTCTATAACTGAACAATCTTCTAGTTAAAATGTAATCAACAATGTTTGAAGAATGAATCAAGTACCTTTTTGTTGATGTTGGCCATAATAGTCAGTGCTGCAAAATAAAGTATTTTCAATTTCATTTTATAATCAAGCTTGCACACCTGATGAAAAAAAGGATTTGGTCTACCCAATAAAATATCCTTATGATGAAATATCAGTTGAATACCATTTATTTCAAAACCCCAGTGGTAAGGCTAAAAATAATGGTTCATCAGAAAATGTTTCTTGCCCTCTTTGACACAAAAAAAGAAGATGCTAAGGTGTACAAACATATACAAGATACAAGAGGAGATTATTTTCTGAAATTTCAAATACTCTAATACTCTGTGTCTTAAAATTTAGAGGTTTAGGGCATATGAAGTTTCTAACTTGAGAAATTATCTCTTTAAATGGAATTACAATAAATAAATAAATGTCATTAAGGTACACCTATGTATATAACTAATACAGTGACTGTTTTCCAGGTACCACCTTAAAGATGTAATTGTTGGTAAAATCTATTTTCTATTAGTTCGAATAAAAATTAAGCACATGGAGATTGCTATAATCAAAAAAGAAACGACAGGATCGGGGCCTAATACGTTTACCGAAAATGGGACAATTGCAAAGTATGAAATTATGGATGGAGCACCTGTTCGAGGTAATTGGAATGTAACTTGCTCAATACTGATACAGGGTGAGATCTTGAGATCTCTTTGGGGAACTATCTTTTTATTTCAGTTTTGATAGTTATTCTAAAAGTGCGTGATATTTGTATGAAACTCAGTTAGGAGGTTCAAATGTACAAGTATAGTGGCCAATTCTGGTCAGGTGATCTGTCAAACATTATAGCTCCTTATTTGTTAGCATAACTTAGTAGTACCTACATTATGTACATGCATAACCTTATATTTTTGAAATGAACAATATCAATCATATACTTTTAAATGTTTCTGTAATGGAATCATTTATTTTTTCAGGTGAAAGTATACCGATTAGAGTATTTTTAGCCGGTTATGAGCTTACGCCAACAATGAGAGATATTAACAAAAAATTTTCAGTACGCTACTTTTTGAATTTAGTTCTGATGGACACAGAAGATCGCAGATATTTCAAACAACAAGAAATTACGCTGTGGCGAAAAGGTGAGCTTTTCCATACCTGTAGACCCTAATAATATGAATTTGTCAAAGCGATTTTCATAGCTTAAGAAGATTATAAAATTCGAAGTCAAATCTAAGCATGTTGGATATATTTTATATATAATAATAATATTTATTTGACAAAGTATACATTTTTGTATAAAGGCAAGAACAGTCTGATTTCTAAAATTACCACTGTACAAATAAATATGAGACAACTTACTGAAGGTAAAACCTTGTGCATGAGGAAAGAGCGATTGTATAGAGTTGTGTGTTTTCATCTAATCGCACAGGGACGGAATTAGCAATGAGGATTTCATTATCAGTCAATATTTTATAACCCTAAACATTTTGATTATATGTTACTGGGGAAAAATCACTCCTTTTGGCGAGTACTATATGCTCTATGAAGAAAAGTCCCAACTTAAGAAACATCCTGTATAATAAACATATAATAAGTCGGTGCCAGCGATAATTCCTTATCGTTTTCGAGATTCGTTTTGGTGTATACACATATAATATTGTATAAAAATCCTCCACTTTAATATTGGGTATTGACTAGAAAAAAAAAATTAGTAGAAGGTTACATTCATAGTCTAACAACTATTATTTTGTTTGTAATGTTTCAGGAGATAAGCTGCGGAAACCGAATGTTCAAAGTCCCGCAATAATGGCGGGTACGCAAAATTTGCAAAATACCCAGTTACAAACAGCTCATCTCCAAGCGCAGCAGGCTGCGCAACAAAAGCAACAGCAGGCTGAGGATGATAACAGTGATAAGGTACAAATCTTATTTTATTCGAAAGTATTTATATACAGGGTGTCCTACGACGATTAAGACAAACAATATATCGGAACTGGACAGTAGTAGTGAATTATAAAGTTTAGATTAGAGCAAATACAGTATATTTTCTTATTACTGTGTCACAGGGGGGAAAAGTGCAGTCACTTAGCTTCGCCCGTGGTGCAATCACCCCCACATCGGAATATTTCCGGGAAACTAGAAATAGGTTCCTGGAAATAGGCGGCGCCAAATGGCCTCACGGTTCATGTTCCGTCGCTGGGCTGATGTTCCCGGTTTCTCATAAGTGACAAATTGGATCAATTAGAAGTAAAAAATGCTCAATGGCTCTTCCAGGATCAAAAGTTTCCGGAGGTAAAATGCCTGGCCGTTCGGATCTCCGGGTGCCAGGTGGTCCGGGGGGAACATTAAGCGAAGTTTGTCTAAAGAATTGTGCTGCCACTCCTCGTCAGGCTAACAACAGAAGCCAGCCTTCGCAGCAACTTCGTACTGACGACAGGCCCGAAGGCCCGAGAAACCTGTTCAGAGCCGACTTTACAAATATACGAGGTCTTGCCTCCAACATAAACTCTGTCCATCATCACCTTCAGGCAGAGAAGCCACACATTCTGGCTCTTACGGAAACTCAAGTCGGCTCTTCAACAATGGATGATTGCTTCAGATGTCCCGGATATGACTTATACACCCGATTTCGACGTAGGTTTGGCGTGTGCGTGTACGTTAAATGTGGGCTTTCTTGTCATCGAGAAGAAGAGCTCGAACTGGAAGGATTTGACATCATTTGGCTAAAAATATCCTTCCAAAATCAATCCAAATTTATATGCTGCATTTATAGGCCACCAAGCAGTAACAACTGCAAAGAGCTCTTCGAGAAGCTTTCAGCCACTGTGGACGCGCTGCAATCAGATCACCCTCATTCAGAGATAGTCTTTCTGGGTGACTTCAACGTTCACAACACATACTGGCTCAAACACTCAAATAAAACGGACGACGAGGGTCGTGAAGCTGAAGCCTTCGCTATTAGCTGCGGCTTGGAGCAGATAGTCAAAGAACCAACAAGGATCCCCAGCCGCCACGGAGATTTTGCTAGTCTGTTGGACCTGTATCTCACAACTACTCCAACAATCTACACAGTGAAAGTAACCGCCCCACTGGGAACGTCTGACCATAACACCATCTCAACGCTATGCAGAACGCATTCTCCAGATCTCCACAGTACACAGCCTCGCCGGGTCTGGCACTACGGATCAGCAAAGTGGGACGACCTAAGGGAATACTACCAGTCCTTTCCCTGGAACGACGTCTGCTTCAAGTCACGAGACCCATCAGCTTGCGCCCAAGAAATAACCGAGGTATTAATATCCGGCATGGAAGCCTATATTCCTCATGTCGTCAAGCATCCCTCCAAAAACAAGCCATGGTTCAATCAGCGTTGTAGAGATGCAGTTACCACTAAAAACCAACATTACAAAGAATGGAGGAAAAACCCAAATGCCGAGAACCACCGCAGTTTTATCGACGCCAGAAATCATTGTAAACGCGTGATTGACAGCAGCAAGGAGGAACACAACCAAAAAATTAAGGACAAGCTCCTCTCATGTCCTAGTTCGTCCAGAACATTCTGGTCGGTAGCTAAGGCTGTTAGTCAGAACTTTTCCTATTCGTCAATACCACCCTTGACCAGAGAGGATAAGTCCATCGCTTCTGCTCCTAAAGAAAAAGCAGACATCTTGGGGAAACTCTTCGCAGCCAATTCTACTGTAGATTTTCAAGGTAGTACTCCGACCACCACTATAAGCGTGAACTCGAGAATGGCAGAGGTCAAATTTCAACATCGAGATGTTAAAAACATCCTCCAAAAACTGAACACGAATAAAGCTACTGGTCCTGACCAAATTCCAGCCATTGTCCTTAAACGCTGTGCCGCTGAGCTTGCACCTATTCTTTGCAAGCTCTTCAAGCTTTCATATCAACGAGGCATGTTTCCCGCTTCATGGAAGATTGGCTGCGTACAACCCATCCCTAAGAAAGGCAAAAAAACTGATCCCACCAATTATAGACCTGTGGCTCTTCTCAGCATCATGTCCAAGGTTATGGAGACTGTCATTAACGCACAGCTCCTGAAATACCTGGACAACAATAACATCATAAATGATCGCCAGTATGGCTTCCGTAAGCACAGGTCTACAGGTGACCTCCTTGCCTATGTCACTCACTTGTGGAACAAAGCAATAGAAAATCATGGCGAATCCCGTGTTGTTACACTTGACATATCGAAAGATTTCGACAGAGTGTGGCATGAGGGACTTCTGGTCAAGCTTGCTGCTTATGGACTACCACCTGGCCTGCGCCAGTGGCTGAATAGCTTTTTGAACGACCGATCTCTGTTTGTTGTAGTCGAGGGCTGTTCATCAGACGTATTTTCAATAAACGCAGGTGTTCCTCAGGGATCTGTCCTGTCCCCTACACTGTTTCTGCTGTGCATCAACGAGCTGTTGGAAATAACATCCAATCCAATCTACAGCTTCGCAGATGACAGTACATTGGTGTCGTGCATGGAACCAGGCAAGCCACTATCATCCCAGGAGACGGTACGTCGGCGCCAGCAGCATGCCTCACAGATCAACGCAGATATCAAAACAATTGTCGAGTGGGGATTAGCAAATAAAGTACAGTTCAACGTACAAAAAACTCAGGCAACAACACTTACAAAGAAGTCTCACGATGGCTTACCAACCGTGGAAATGGAGTGCCACCCCATAGTCGAATCACCTTCCGTCAAGCTTTTGGGGATCAACATCAACAATAACATGTCCTGGCACGACCACGTCGTCAGTATTGCAAAAACGGCATCCCAGAAGCTTGGAGTCTTGTTCCGCTCTAGGAAGTTGTATACACCAGAGCAACTGCTGCTGCTCTACAAGGCACAGATCCGACCATCGCTGGAGTATTGCTCCCATGTGTGGGGATGCGCTCCGAAACACTCTCTAAAGCTTCTGGACACTATCCAGAAAAGAGCAATTAGATTGATCGATACGCCTAACCTCACAAAGGACCTCCACAGCCTGGAATATCGGAGGAGGGTGGCTGACCTATCCCTCTTTTACAGATTCTATCATGGAAGATGTTCGAGTGAGCTCTCCCAGATAATAACACCAAAGGCCGTCCGAACCAGGAACACTAGAGAAGCTCTGCGAGCTCATCCTTACCAGGTCGAGGTCCTTACTCCCCGAACCAGTCTCCTCCAGCATTCCTTCTTTTGGAGAACTTCGACGCTGTGGAATCAGCTGCCGGGGAATTTGTTTCCCGACGGCTACAACCTGCAGCGTTTCAAATCTAACGTGAACCGACACTTGTCCTCTCGCAGCGCTTCTATAGTGCCATAGGCTTTTGGCCTTTGCGGGAGGCTGATCATAAAAAAAAAAAAAACCGAGGAGGTATTCGTTTTTGATCACGTGACGTCCGATTCAAACATTTTAAGGGGGCACCCTGTATATTTGTGACTTTTTTTGTTCCTCCTGATAAAACAATTCCAACAAACTAGCACACTTGGGGGCTAAAGTGATTCATTCAAGAGCTACAGGTACTTAAAGCATGGTACCACTACCATTGATTATAACATGTACCCCTACAGTTAAATTATGTTGGTCGTTTCATAATGGAGTGGTACAGTTTTTCAAGTACCTGTAGCTCATGAACGAATCACTTTAGACCCAAAGTGTGCTAGTTTGTTGGAATTGTTTTATCGGGAGGAACACAAAAAGTCACAAATATACAGGGTGTCCCATTAAAAATTTTGAATGGGACGTCACGTGATCAAAAACAAATACCTCATTGAGTGACACAATAATAAAAGAAGATACTATATTTCCTCTAATTTAGACCAAAATTATAATTCGCTACTACTGCCCAGTTTCGATATATTGCTTGTCTTAATCGTCGTGTGACACCCTGTATATGGAATTATTTGGATTGGGCGAGTGTGTAGGAGAACCGCCGTTGGACCTGTCAGGCAATATGGGGTGTCAAAATTTATTATTCAAGGTGTACCTTCAAATGAGGCATTTATTTGTACTAGCTTGTGTGAATAAATAGTAATAACGTCCTTACTTCTTTCATCGAATTCTTTTGGCTGGTCAATAAAATTTACGATGACTAGCCAGTAGCTACTGTGGTGGTGGCTACAGTGCCACATTGAGACATTCGCGCACTCTCTCTAATATTCACGCTTCATAGTGTTCTCTTCTCCTTACACATGAATTTTCGATTTTCTAATGGAACCTCAAATGACTGCTGAACCTTTATACCGTATTGTGAAGCTTTAAGGCTCGATATCGTGTTTTTTGACTGATTCCGAGCGATCCTTCTTGTTATGCCTATGTTCGGTCGCCAAATCGAAATTCGCGACCCTGATACAGGGATGTATGGTTAATCCGAATAGAAAGTTTGCAGAGGCCGTTCGGTTTACCCAAACGTTCGGATTACTGAGTTCATAATAAATGATAATAGGTCTGTTTTTACAGCAATCACAAACTAGTCAGCGTCAATTTGATTGGCCAGTATTAGTCAGAAATAGTTTGACAACTGCAATGGGGAATACTGATTGGCTCTGACTGGTTTGTGATTCTCTGTAAAAACAGACCTATTTAAGCCCGATTCATAAACTCGACGTTGGGGTTGCTGCTGCCGTTGGCGTTAGCCGTTGCAACATAAATACATGGAAACGCCTAAGACCATTCATATTCACCGCCCGCCGTCAGGTCTTCCGTTAGGCGCGCCGTTCGACATAACTATCTTTTAACTTTTTCCGTCCGCCGTTCGTAGCCACCGTCGTAGCCAGCGTATAAGCCAATCATAGTCGTCTGTACCGGTCATGTGATATTGTTATTATTGTTGACGTCTAGCTTTAAAAGGTTTCTGGGTTTTCTCCAGGGTTTTCTCAAGTTTTCTGTATTGATTATTGGTTCTGACTATGTCCATTTTCACCAGGAAAATTCAAAGATCTGTCACAAAGCCAAAAACGCTGATGATAAATCGCAATAGAACATGTTACAAACACGATGGGAAAGTTGGGTTAACGGAGCGAATGCCGAGTTTATGAATAGCAGCCTTGGCTATGAACGGCGAACGTTAACGGCAACGCCAACGTCGAGTTTATGAAACGAACTTTATAATCCGAACACTTTCGGTTTATGGATACATTTCTGAAGCAAACAAATAAATATGTGTACCAATAAGCAAGAAACTTTTATTTTTTGTGCATATTCACCTACATGTTACAAATGTATTTTAAAATATAAAAAAATGAATAAGAGGTACACCTTACAGAACATAACGAACGTACATTATGTACACTACATTTTTCCTTGTCACTTAATTGTTTCTTTGGACAAAACTATCAAGAGTTCTTTGAACACTTCGTTTAATTCTTAGATCGACAGCCTTCTCCCGAATTTCCTCAGAAGAATCACTTCATGTAGCGGCAGCCCATTTTCTTCAGCCCATCTTAATAGACATGAATTAAATGCTGTCACTGCTTCTTCACTAGACATTTTCTGAACTGGCTCTTCTTCGTCGGAGCTCTGATCTTGCCCTGTGACATTGACAATTATCTCATCCTCCGATCCTCCTCTAAAAGCAACCAAACAACGTAGCGAAGAAAGAACGACAAATTTACCTGCAGAGACTTGTATAAACGTTGTTGCGCACGGCACCAAATACATAGTTCGGATTACATAGTTCAGGGTATTCGGACTATGGATCGGATTATAGGGGGTTCGGACTATTCATACATTACTGTACCACTTTCTGCGTTACAGGAACCCACGACAAAGCAGGCGATGGTGAAAGAAGACTTCCAGCGGGCACCGAGCAATAGCCAGGACGCGACGGCGCCCCGAGAGGACGCCTTCGACGGCCGGCTGGAGTCTCCCGGGGACGACAGTCCCGAAAGCGAACGGATACAGAATATGACCCGGGAGGCGGGGGATGGACAGAATAACGATAACGGCACCGAGAACTTAGAGTGATCGTTGTCAGAGTACGTATGTATGTTTTTTTTGGCTAGACTTCGTTTTAGCGGATACCGAAATGGGGGTTGAGAGTAGTGTCAATCGACTCGGTTTGACGAGCCAAACGAGACAATTCCCAGATCAAGGAGACGTTCCGGTGTAAAACTATGGTACTTTAAATTTTCAGTACCTAACCTAACTTAACCCGACCGGTCAAGTTGTTGAAGTCAAAATGGGTTAAATGGGGTTTAAAGGAGTGTTGATTGACTCGGTTTGATGCGTTGAGTGGAATTAAACCATTCCCAGACTGAGAAAACGGCCCGACGAAAATCTGCGCCTCTTTGAAATTTCCTAAAAGCAACTTTGAAATTTCGATATTTTTTTCACGAAATATATAGTCACTTCAGAGGTACCTACTTGACGAGTAGAGTACAACCACACCAGAAGCAACACCAAAAAATTGAAGATAAAAATGTTATGATGCTTTGAATTCTAATGTTCCTAGAGATTAGGTAAGGTATACGTTGAATTAGGTTTGTTCATTTCAATAAATGGGGGGGGGGGGGGCTGGGCCCCCTTCCTAAATTGAGAATCAGAATAAACGTTTTATAGTCTATTAATTAATACAATTCCAGTCAGGACATCAAACTCAGTCGACTGATACCCCTTTCTAGCCCGAACGATTTGGTTAGGTAAGGTATTGAAATTTCCAAATTTCAGAGTGGCGTAGATTTTCAAACCGAGTTGTGTGACACCACACTCGACGTTATTTCGGTTTCCGCTAAAACAAAGTCTTACTTATGGCCACGATAATTTTTTAGCTTTTAACTTCAAATTTAGCGAAATAATTGCCGGCTCACTGCTCTTAAATTGTCTCTCTCGCTCTTTCTCTCTCTCTCTCTCTCTCTCTCGGAGGATACACCACGGTGTTCAAAGCAGAAATATACGCGATTTCGGCTTATGCCTCTATTGTTCACGAAATTCAGGCTGCATGGAATGCTTGTAGGTCTACATCAAGGTTCGTTCTTCAATGTAGAAAGGTCTTGGATGACATTTCGGCAAGACATCAGGTGTCACTTACATATGTGGGTGCCGAGTCATGGTGGAGTTTGCGTTAATGAAACGGCGGACGCACTCACAAGGCGAGAGTCGAAAAATAATTTTCTGGGCCCTGAGCCGACTGTGGGGCTAGCAACAGGCACTATTAAAAAGAAAACAGAGGTCGGGTTGCAATATCAACATCTTATGAGGAATCTCTGGATATCTCCGTCAAGCTAGAAAACTTGTTTTAAGACCTCTGGCCAAGGTGGGGCAGTTCTGTCTCTTGAACAGAAGTCGGCTACGGTTACTCGAGAGCCTGCTCTATGGTTTTAACACCTTCAGACGTCAATTAATTGTGATGAGGATGGCAAACAACCCGAGGTGTGCACGCTGTGGCGAGGAGGGATCCTCGGCACACATTCTTTGTCGCTGTGACGCCCTTTGGTATCACAGGCAGACTATTCGGGGTTCAAGGGTTCTTGAACCTGAAGATATAAGATGGGCATTACTCAAGGCGGTCTACACCTTTGTGATGAGGGCTGAACTTTGGCACTAGAGTAAGTGGAGGTGCATAGGGACCCGGTTATAGGCCTATGTACCAGTGGCTCCTGTCACCAGAAAACCTCTCTCATTTCTTTCATTCAACCATTGTGCTTAAATCAACAGGGTGGCTGGAGGGTCCCTCCCCTACCCTTTCACAGTGATCTTACTTCCACAGTAGGTATTTCAAAAACTAAAAAAATGCTTGAACTTTTTCAAATAGGGCGAGTTTGTGAAAAACAGATGCTTTCCAAATGAGATAGATGTTACACTATCTAATATTTTCTTTGCTAACGATAATAGCTCCGAGAATGTAATTAATCGTTTCTAGACCACGTATGTTATTTTGCGGCTCTGGTCCACTTAAATTGGGCACGATAACCGGTTTAGCATATGGTCACACAATTTTAAAAATATACAGGGTGGTCCAATAAGCGTGCGGTGCTCTCTTCTAATTTATACGATAAGGGCGCTAGAGGACACCGCGCTGTTATTAGACCACTTTCTATAGTAAACTCCAAATTTAGCGAAAATAATTTTCGTTAAATCGACAAGGTATTTCAAAAACTCGAAACAAATTAAATTGTGAATAGGATTTCATAGGTTCCAAGACAAAACAATGCCTTGGTTTTTGGACCCCCTATGATAATATTTTAGGGTTTCAGAACACACGTGTTTTTGCAACATATTTTTTTTCTTTTTCAGTTTTATGTCTCGAAAATGTGATGATAGAACGAAGGAAGGTACTAAATACTTTATGGGAAAACATGTTAAGAATTTCAAGCACGTAATTTGTATATAGTGTAATTGTTATATTTTTATTATATTATTATATTACATTAAGTTATAATGTCAATCTGTATATTGAGCAAATTTTTTTCCAATCAATAAATGAATTTATTGTATTCATCCTCGCTCAGACTGACATCAGCCTTCACAGTACAGTGGTATTAGTGGTAGTGCTCCCTTATTGATTTTCATTAGTCTCATTGTTTTATTGTATATTTCTCATATAGCTGAATAAAAGTTATAAATATAGGTTTTTAATTCATTGCAAATTATTCCCATCAATACCTTTTGTATTATTCCAAATTTGTCTTTTCCTTCGACTTCTTACGGCAGTCACCCTTTTTAATTAGTTTATGTAGGAAGATTGTTTGTTCAGGAGAAAAATATTTTGCACAAAAAACAAAATTACACAAAAAGTTTTAAAACATTGTACTTGATCGGATTCTGGATCTCTCATAAAGTATGTTCCTGAAAAAAAATTGAAAGAAATAAGTTTTGAATTTTTTTATATTACAAAAAATTTGTACAACGAACATACATCATATACATAAAGCTTACACAGATAATACAATTCCACGTGTCTATATAGGTATTCGAATGTTACACTGGATTTCAAAATGTGTTTATCTGAAAAATTCAATGTTCTGCTCCAGTTTTATCAAAGAAGATAAACTATAACATGCAAGCATAGTCAATCGTCATTGTTTCTAATTTTTCTGGAAAACAGCCCGACCTACTTCTGTTATGCCACACTACTCTTGAAGATATCCAATGTTAGTCAAGTACGAGAGTGTGGATGGGTGTGGAATAAAATGAGGCACATAATTGAAATATGTGAGAGTGCACAATGCAACTGCAGATGCCTCTTGCACATCAGCCATTTCGTCGTGGTCAGCTGGCTTCGTTATTAACAAAACAAGGTTAGGTTCTTGTCTGCCGAGCAGAGTTCATCCTGAGGTTAAGCGAGTAATTTGGCGACCCTCCTCGTACTCGACTTACTTCGCCAGCAGTGTGGCTGAGGTTTTAGACAGGGCAGTTATACTACTTTTTCAGGACTTCGCGATCGATCAAACGAGGGAAAAAGTTGAACAAATGAATCCGATAAAAAATCTAGATATATGCCATGTCCTCTATTAATTTTGAATTTTTTCGATTTGTTTACATTTGCCTTTTTTAAAGTGTAAGATATTGTCGACTTTCTATTAAAAGTACTTCATACGTTAGGAGGACTCTTCTAATTAAGCTTCCACATAATGATGTTTGCAGTATACCTGTATACTGAGATATCTACAGCTATATAGATTTACATAATCTATAGCTTGTACCTCAGAAAGATCAATAACTTGAGACGTATTGTGTGGCGTATATATTATGCACATGCCTAAATCAAACACTTTTTCGGTTTATACTTGGAAAATAAAATCAAAACATAACCTAACAGTGCTACATTCCTACATAACACAAATTAATAACAAGTCGAATTATGCATAGAAATTAGGACTGTAAAATCGTGTTCTGCAATTCTGGGAAAAAATAATTGCTTCCAATTGCGCGTCAATAAAAAAATTAAAAAATACTGATTAAAACTCCAGTGTAAAACTCTGGCAATAATGTACGGTATTCCCTATGAATAACTCAACACTAAATAAATAAATAAAATTCAACAAGAACTCCTGCTGTATCAAAAACACATTTGAACAACAAATAAACCATACAGCTATTGCACTCATTCACACGTCAATACTTTTTATACAATAAATAAAACAGTACTGGGAAACTCTTGCATTTGGCTATGCTAAAATATTAAAGACCCTAAAATAACTTAAAACTATCAGTTACGTTCAAAAAAATATCACAATATATACAATATTATAAAAATGGACGATATTGAAAGGTATACATTTGCCTCTTAAGGGAGGATACAGGATAAAACTCCTTTTGTGAATTTTTGAATTGGAAGAAGGAGTTTTTAAATTCGAATATTTATAAAAACAAAATCTTATGAATCAAATTCTGAATACTGGACGTTTAGTGGCCAAAATATGTATCAAAGAATTTAATTAATCAGAATATAAAGCAACCAAACTATTTTTTAAGATTTGACGATTAGACAATAAATATTTCAAAAATGTGAAAAATTTTGCAGCAAAATATAAATTACGACAGACTGCTGCTGTTTTCTACATGCTTACACATAAAATTAGGTTGTGTTGTTTGATTGCGAATAGGTTCTGTGATCTATAGACAATAACATTACACTTGACCCTAGCCAATACATAATTTCAATAATTATAATTTTGTTACGATATATCTGTATAATATAAATGTTTTGTATATAAATATCCATTCTAGGCGTGTAAATATACGTTCTCATTTGACAAACCATAAACTACTGATTAACATTTTACACTTCAGTATAACAACTATAGTATATCAGGAGTAAACAAACAAATCTGTTGGGAAAATTATTTTGTCACACAAATTATCAATAGACGAAGATATCAGTTCTCATTTGTTTTCCACATTTTCTGATAGTTTTATCATTTTTAATTTATTAAAGATGTAGTTTTACAATTCAATGCCAACATGAGAGATGAACAGATACGTTTTCGTCACCTTTTTAAGTAAACTAAGTTTGTGTTGATGCGAAGGTGCTATGTTTTCAGCTCAGAGTTCAGCAACGAACTCGTCTAGGCTAGAAGTAAACTAAGATTTTGTTTGTTTGAACCATCCTGCTGGGTGGCACAGGGTGTTGCCAGATCTCTGAGTAAAGTCACTGCATTCCCCTTATACATATACTAGTCCATAATGAAAATATCAAAACTGGTGTCACGACATATAGCAGCAATCGTAAAATGGCTGAAGCATGTCAGCCCCGCTACCACAGAATGTGCCATTTAAAAAAATCAAGAATTATTATTGGAGCGATCAATTATACGGGGGCCCCGAAAGCAATTTTTTTGTGAGAAATATTTACCCTTCCTAAGGGCGCCCAAGTTTTATACGGGGCCCCACCAAGGCACGCTACATTTCTGGAAGTGCTGTAAGGCTTTCAAGAGACGATTTGAGTGTGATGAGTGCAGATGTTATCATCGGTAAGAATTACACATGGTAAATAATAACAGAATTATCTTGCAAACAATGTCATGCATGTTAGAGCATAGGTTTTGCTTCTTCTAACCTATTCGAATTCCTTGGACTACATACAGCACATTATTTTCATGTGAGAGGTTTTTCTGTTTTTCAGTTTGTGATAAAGATACACGTAATTCTTCAGATATTTTCAAGATTTACGTACTATACTATCACTATCGGTTCCTATGTTCACCTTTAGAACTTTTTTACACATTTTTTATTTGTTTATTTACCCCTTCCATGTTGTTACCTTGAGTTGCATACACATATATTTTTTAACGCTATAGCAGCCATCGTCCAATAAAGTTGTTAGCTGGTTATCAATATGCTGATGCTTGACGTTTAAGCAATACGAAGATAACATCTTTAAAAATAGTTTAGCCGTATTGTTGAAACGCCAAATAACACAAACCGATACCAGCCTGAAAACCAGATGCTTGTTTCATACACAACACACTTCTGTTTTTAATAAGAGTTTGATTAAGGCGCTATTAATGAAAAATATCAAGTGGCTTTAGGTAGAGTCAGTAGGCGCAACAAGATCGAGTCATAAGGCTTCCTGGCATAGGCCAAGCTAGTATTTTCATCACAATTTGGAAATTTTCAAACTCTACCTATAAGGCACCTCAATTTCATAAGCTTACGATTAGGTTCATAAAGCACTTCACAATTAGTACAGACAAAAGTTCATATATAAGGAACGAACCAGTTAGACAATTTTTATAATACTTATTCAGAATGGCTTACTGAATTTGGTTACGACTTTTGGTTTGAATTTTTACTACGCTGTTTAGACTGGAAGAAAATACCGGATTCGAAACAATATTTTGAGGTGTTCTTTGTAACTTCATTGTTAAAGACAACAAAATACTATCTTATTCAGTAGTAAACTCAGAAAGTGAAAAGTTGGAGCCAAGGGCTGACCGATTGAAGACAGACTTTTGTATATACACACACAGTCCCAAAACCGATCTAGGTGTTACAAACAAGCAGTGTTTTGTAGCATTTTTAATGGAAATATACTTCACTAAATATGGCTAGCAGGACATCCTGGTTTAGAGGAAAATAAGCTAATCTTTTGTCAAATAGAGTAGCTCCACTATGGACGGAGTTCGAGGTATCCATATAAGGCAATTAAGCTCATAACCAATAAAGATTGAATGAGAAAATCTACCGTCACTGGAAGAGGTTAGTAAAAAATCATTTTTACCAAATCTGAGAAGGTAACGAATCTATTGGTAGGGCTACATAGAGACCCTAAAACCCTTGTAGTCATTACAGATTACTCCACCACCTGATCACACATTTTGTGTAGATGCTCTGCAATGAGAAGGGTAAGATTGCTGTTTGATAGCACAACGCTTTCAATATCATATTCATTGTCAGATTTTTAACGAAAAATTATTTATTGAGTAATAATAAAATTCGGTATTTTCTTTCAGACATTATGTATGGATTCAAAAAAGTTGGACTTTTTGAAGCGGTGTAATCCAAATTAGTACTATCCTGAATCTATTCAATGCTAGTTTATAAAAACAGGAATAATCGTTGAAGTTTAGCTTTTAGGTGGTACCTTTCGTAATAATAAATATAACGATCCGTTGTAGTGTTTAAATACTGCAATTTCGAATAAATATTGCTAACCTAGGCTAAATCCTATAAGACAAAAAATAGCAACCTGTGAGAATGATATGCTTGTCAATAAATTCAAATCGTAGACAATCGTTATATGCATAAACATAAATCAAATATAACCTTTTGACAGACAAATCACCTAAGAAAAAACGCTTGAAATAGTATAAGCTCTTCTCATTTCACAGATTGATATTAGGTTGTCTATAAACAGGTTGCAGTCAGTTTAGTTAGTATATTTTACTGCATTCACAATTGTTAAGAACAATAAGTTACACTTTTATCTCTCAAACCAGAAATGCACAGACCATAGAATGACGGGGATCCATCTTTGATTAAAAAAAGAAAATTTGAACATACAAATGCAATCACATGTACTGTGTAACCAACGTATATTGACCATCGAAAAGAGTTCGGTGAAAGACGTTGCTATAACTCTCAATAATTCTATCCTATTTCCATCTTTGACTTGTTTTATTTGATATAGGAAGGAAACGGAAAATAATTTATATTCTCCTAATACCCCATTTATCTACTTCATAAAACTTATAACTACAATCGGCAACAGCAGATTTTATTCCCCACCTTAAAGGCGGTCCAGCATCGGGATTGGATAAGCGCAGCAGGCGATATTTAATGTCTCTATTATACTTATGTTTTCATCACTTTTCAAACTCGACACGATAATGACGATCGCTACCTGAGGGAATCTCCCGCTACCCTTCCTCATGCCGCGCTGGTCATTTTACGATGGTCACACAGTAATCAGGTGGAAGAATGCGATAGGAGTTTATAAAAGCCTATACGGAAAAAAATACCTCAACATAACAAAAAACAGTCAAAATAGGAGATTTGTATGTAAACACGACCGTATTGTGATTTCAGTTCTTATATGAATGTACAAGAACTGTTAAAAACTATCTGTCCTGCATCTTCAGAATCATTACGTATGCAGACTGAAAATATGTACACATTACAACAAAAATATCTGCGGCGCTACTACGTTGACTTGATTTCCCAATAGTTTCAAAAGGTTTAACTCTTTAGATCAACACTGCAGAATATTTAAAATAAAATATGCCTGATTAAAAAAATCATATAAAATACAACTTATCGATTTTTACAGTATGTAAAAATAAAATGTTTGAGAATTTTAATACCGTGAATACACTCGTCAATCTAGACCTAAGTCTGTGCAATCTGTCCTAAATAATATGTTACAACTATACTATCGACCTACATAACTACGTTTTCAAAAAAAGGAACATAACTTCAATTGTACTTTTTACAGAACGGTAGTCAAACTTAAACCTTGAGTTCAATTTATGACGACAGACAACAAAAAATGCAAGTTGCTTCAAAATAAAAGTTAAATGATTTCTTTGGAAAACACATTTAATGTGGCATCTGATTTTGGAAATTCTCTACAGTCTCAGTATTTGATTTTGACAAACAGAGAGACGGTTCTTTAGAATACATAATTATTGTTTTTATTTTCTGCTGTCCTATACGGTCGCTGAAATTAAAGAGTTAAGTAGGTATGTCATAGTTTTGAAAGATATAATTTTCGAAATAAATGCAGTAGCAGTCTCGTAAAAATTTCTGTCTACTCGCTTCGTTTCCGTGGTTAGTTAATTTTTTTCTTGTGAATTATTTTTAGGGATGCATATTAGACTGCTAATGTCACATTTAAATTGACCAAGTTTATGATAAAACCTACAATCGAATCCAGTGCCAGGTAACAACTAGCTAAATAACAGATTGCTATTATATTTTTAAGTTAGTTCTAGCACGTCATATGTATACATAATCTTCAATCAATACAAGCAGTTTGCATTTTTTGTTCAGAATAACGTTATTGTAACTGAAACTCAACATTCAAATATGACCCACCAAAAGATGATCAACTTAACAGCTGGCATATATTTAAAGCTTTTGGATAAAAACTTACAGAATATTTTCTATTTAGCAGTACTAGGAATATGATTCTTTGAAAAAGATTATTAGTATGAGAATATTAAAAATCGTAGTTTGATTCGCTTATAGTTTAAGAGCAAATTCTATTTTGTACTTTGAAATTAATTGATCAGAAACATCGTTTTCATTTGTTAAAAATACTTTTAAAGCAGATACATTTCGATGCGTATATTCTTCTTTCAGTAGAAAATATTCAAGTAAAATTACACTATGCGTTAATACTTGTATACGTTGTGACAGTCGTTTCCTGAAATAAAAATATTTGGTTTAGTAAAATTAAATTATATATCTTATATTGGTTAAGGTGTTAAAACGCAAAAACTGCAACAGAAAAAACTGGCCAAGGAAAGGAGATATATGTATATCGCGGAAGGTGCTCTGTCAGAGCGGCGGAGGACCGCCAGGCAGAAAACAATGAACGAGTGAGTGGCAGGGGTTCTGGTCCAGTACAACGGAGGTGGCGCAGCAAACTAAGTGCCTGATTATAAATATACGAGGGTGGGCATCGTCCACATCTAGTGCTTCGAGTCACTGCAAATTATCGTGGCCAACGATTAGATTAGTGCAATAAAAACCGACAATGGCAAGCTGAGTGGCATCAGACGGCCGACGAGTCCAGGTTTTGTCTGGAGGCACACGATGGACGCCAATGCGTTATAAAACAAACGGGGTGAACGCTGTGATCTCCAGTTTGCTGGGCTGGGCGCCATGTTTACCGTCTTATTGGATTGATGATTTGAGGTGCCATTGCATTTAACAGCAAGTCACCTTTACTTGTGATTGGTGGCACAATGACGGTCTAACGTTATGTGAATGGATATTAGAACCAGTTGTCGTTCCATATGTTGCAGGTCTAGAAAAGGGCTTCTCCCAGCAAGATAATGCGCGTCCTCATATTGCAAGGATGTCGAAGAGGTTCCTACAGGAAACTGGGGTAAGGGTGCTCCCCTGACTCCACCATCACCTGCTTTATAGCCAATTGAAAAAGTATGGGACGGGATGGGTCGCTACGTTCGTGATTACTCAATCTTTCGACCACGCTTAACGAACTGAAATATGCTGTGAGGGCAGCTTGGGAGGCTGTACCAATAGGCTAGAATGGTGCATTCATCAAGATAGAGGGCCAGCCATTATTGACCTGTTATACTTTTTTATAAACGAATTGTGGCAAATGAGGCGTTTAGTCCTTCCAAATTTCATGAACCACTTCCCTTTTTTCCCAGTGTTCGCATTTCACTAGCGAGTAGTACATATGCTTGAGATAAATTTTACTTACGTTCCGACCACCTCGGTAGCCTTTATCTAAGTATACAAATTTAATAAAAAAATAACTTTGAATGACAAGAATGGGAAAAGAGATGCAACTAGTTAATACTGTAAAGCGTTGAAAGCTCCAATCTTTGGGACATATAATGAGGAACGAACATCGATTATATTTATTGCAATCTATTTTGCAAGGAAAAGTACTGGGAAAACAAGGAGTGGGTAAGGAGACGGATTTCATGGTTGAAAAATCTTATGACCTGGTTTGGTATAAGGTATGAGTACAATGAATCGCAATAAACAAAGTCAAAATACCATGTATGCATCCGGAACGGATAGAAACTTTAAGAAGAAAAAGTATTCGTCAGATGGATGGCTTTTTGCACAAAAGAACTAACCGTTAAAAATGGGATTTTTTGTTTATAGAATAATGTATAATATATGAAAAAGATGGGTTCTTGGTAACGAGGAAGCCGATAGGCTGGCCAGACTCTGCACCTGGGGACAATTTGTAGGCCCGGAGCCCCTTATAGGATTAAGTAGGCAGCAGGTAACGCCAGCCGCCAAAAAGTGGGTGAACGATAGATGAGCAATGGAACCAAAGTGAGGGATGCAAACAAGCCAAGGATTTTATGGCCGAGCTAAACACTTCTAGATCGCTACGGAACCAAAGTCGATGGGCAATAACAAACCTCGTGGGGCACTGCAAGCTCAGGCAGCACTATCACTATTAGGAATTAAAGAACAGTCCCCATGCATGGGCTGTGGAGAGGCCGATAAAACGGCTTACAACTTCCTTGTGGAATGTGAGTTGCTAGCCGGGCTGAAATATGAGATCTTTGGATTCGATAGACTTCAGCCAGAGGAATTAACCCCCCCCCCCGTTTAGCAGGGAAAGGGAGGCAGGCAGTGGTGGCTGAGGGGTGATATTCGGGGACATCTACTACTACTACTACTACTACCAGGCATGTATCCAGGATTTAGTTTTGGGGGGTGGTCCAGATTAGGGTTGGCCTCCTTTGATGTTGCTTGACCAGCGCTTGATCAACCAAACAAAATATACGTCGTCGGGTTGGGAGGGGGGAGGGGAGGGGGCAGGGGAGGGGAAGGTGCAGATTGAGCTGGCCAATATCGTTAGACGTGGTGTGCATTTTTGGGGATTATATTTTTAGCAGCATTATATAACGGTCCATATTTTTGTATGCCTCGAAAACTCGGACTGTTAAAAAGGCAGATCGAGCTCGCATAGGTGCTTTTGAAATGTGGATGTGGAGGATAATGCTGAGAGTTCCTTATACCGCCCATAGAACTAACTCTCCATACTGGATGAGCTGGGTAATTCAAAGAAACTATCCCATTGTGTCAACGAGAAGGCTTACATTCTTCGGACATATTCACAGGAGCGATAATATGGAGAAACTTGTAGTTCAGGGTCATGCCCCGAGTGGGCGGCGCCGTGGCCGTTCCCCTACAAGCTGGGTGGATACGACGAAACAGTTGCTGGATATGAGTATCAAGAGCGGCGACCTATAGTTCTTAAAACTATTGATAATATTCGTGTCGGCAATACTCTAGCTCCTATTTAATGCATTTTACGAGATCACAATATGTCTGCTAAGACATTGTGAGTATGATGATGATATAACAGTTCGAGGGAGGGTCCGGACCTCTGGACCCCCGCCTAAATACGTGCTTGACTACTACTAACTACAAACTACAGGTGTACCTGTCCGTTAAACGGCGGAAGGGCCAGCCTTCCCCACATCAGCGGCTTGGACGACGGCTGCGACCCTGACGTAGTGCAGAAGGGGGGCGTGAGAGTTGTTTGCCGTGTCCCCTGCCTCACCGCCGACGCCAGCGAAGTCTTCGTGCGCCGCCAAGTCGTCGCTGCTGCGTTTCGCCGAATCGCCGGTCCCGCTGTCCTTGCACGACGAACGGTCCGACAGGTTGTCGGGGAACAGTTGCATCTGGAATTGGAAAATATTGGTAGCAGTCGGCATTTCCATTAAGACAAAAATAATAGTTTTCCAAAAAACGAAAAAATCCTATAGATCACTTTCACATTACGTCAGAATGGGCGTGGCTGGTGTACGAGCTTGTATAACCAGTGTTGCCAGATGAAGTGGACAGAAATTTGTGCAACTCGACTTCCAAGAATCTTCAAAGAAATACTTTAAGTACATCGCACCTGCAGGATCAAAAATTGTGAGAATTTGCCATCTATTCGCGTAACAGGGACCAAAATCGTGAATTACACGATTAATCGTGTAATCTGGCAACACTGTACAACTAGCCACACCCATTGTGAAGTAATCTGAAAATGACCTATACCTGAGATTTTCACTACTATAATAAGAATGAGGACAAACACACAACCGCATTACGGCATTCAATTAGAAATTGTTTTTCTGATACACTATAAAATGTGCCGGCTATTAATTGTACCAGGGTTTCGCATTCTTTACTTACTACCTTGCCCCCCTAGGTCCTAGGCTGGCGACGCCCTTGATATGCGGCCGAGCAATATCCTACTGAATCATGTAACCTGAATGTTCTCTCACATATGGTACAAGATAGAACTGTAACACTTCGTTAATGTAGCGGTGGGCAGTCATGGAGCCTTGAATAAACAGTAAACGTAACCTGCTGCCATAATTAATTGCTCCCCAAACCATCACGCCAACAACGCAGTGCACATGACGTTCAACCGCGTCCTGCATATGGCGTGTATCGCCACGTCGTCTTTTTATCATAAGTCTGCAGTCTTTTTGTACACCAGATTACGCGTTGACGTCGGTAACGTCGTTATCGCAGACCAAATGAGCGTATATTTTGATAAACTGAACGCATGTGAAAATTAAACCAAATAAATGTTCGGCTTAGATTTTTGACCATTGAACTTCAGTTAAAGTTATCAACGACAGCGGAGCAATTTAAATTTTTGTGATAAAGTCCACCTAAGATGCCTCAGTTATGCAAGCTAATGCAAAGGACCATCAATGACTTCTAGGTCGACGTCAGACGACTAACATGGCAATGTACAGTAGACAGTGCACATAAGAATTGAATTGCTGAAAAATTACGATATGGTCCTATCAAAACCCAGAAAATAAACGAACAGTCTGCCTGCTTATATTACTTCTCTAAATTACGAACAGATGGCTCTGGTACTCTAATCACTAAAAAAATTGACAAGCTTTCTAATGATTGCTTCCAGAAACTGCAGTTATGTTATTCGGTGGCACACAATGAATAACTAACAACACATGTATCACTACTTTTGTCAACATGATCGCGGGATACTTTGTATGTCCGTGCTGGATTCACATGTTTTCATTATGACAAATGGCGGATATGTGTAATGAGACCATGTAGTTCAGTAACATTGATCTGATAATAGGTGGATCAAGGATGGGGACATCTACATTTGGAATTAGCTCTATTCTTGCCTAAATTTATTCACTCTGTCTGCATTTAAATGAATTAAATATCTGTAGTACATGCACATCATTAGATTTCCAAATAACATGTGTTGCAATAGCCTCCTCAAAAGTATGAAACCTGCTAATCACATTACCTGTATTTGTGTGCTTCTACTCTTTTCCGACAACTCGTGGAACTCCGTCTGCTGTGGCGTTGAAGGTGGTATAGTACCAGCTGGAACCATTCTTTTTCTTGTTTGGTAGATAATCACCACCCATACAATAGAGGTCAGAACAGCGCAGCATACTACAGATATTATCACAATTCCTAACATGTTGGAAGCGTCGTATGTATTTGGTTTCACTATAATATGGCTGCGACCCGATTCTTCACCTGAAAATAATTTTGAAGTCACTGTCAAATAATGGGTGAAAATATTTCCTAATTTTGTTCATAGAAAATATTTGCCACAATACGAAAATTCATTTTAATCGTTTTCTTTTATCTTCAACACATTCCAAGATATACACAAAAACATATAACTGATGAACACTCTATTTATATCTTTTCACAATCTCATATTTGGCAGAGTTTTTTCAATCATGATTCCAAATCAAATGAATCAACTTTAATTTTCTGACCTTTTTGGCCCTTCATAACAGTACTTAATATATTCAGACACTTATTCTCAACAGTGTTACTTACCAAGGCTATTTTTCAAGTGGCATTCATAGACTCCTGAGTCAGTTTTAACAGAATCGACAATAATGATCATCTGGTCATCATGGATAAAGAAATGTCTTTCAGTACGGATTATCATTTGGCCATCTTTGTACCATGTTATTGTCGGCTTAGGAATACCTGCAGCAAGATGAAACTATTGAAATGAAACTATCGAACTGTCCAAATAAAATGGTGTATTAACCTTCTTCATGAACCAGTTTCTTAAGCCACAATGATGAAAGAGTGATCTATGGCTGTACTAAATGTTAGCTATCTATCTAATATTTTGATTTAATTGTTAAATGGTTTGGTTTATCCGTAAATAAATATAAAGAGGAACACCAATATACTAGTTATTATTACAATGCACTAAAATTACATATATCCTATTAGACTATGGACACCATGGTGTGGATCAGTAATATTTGGAACATTGGCAACTTTTTCGTATCCAAGGTATCAGAGTTGTTGACTAATATCATGTGATAGCTTAGAGAGAACCCTGAAAAAATCTATGGCCAAGTGTGGTCTGGGAAACCGTTCTTCCAGGAGTCGCATACAAATCTGCATTTTTATTTCAATATATTTATTGAGTCTGCAAGTATTGAACAATTCAGGACTCACATCAAGAAACTTCCGCTGACCTAACCTCTTCATATCAGTGCGATAATCTCGTAATTTAGGCTTTGCCTTCGCGGTTTTTTAGTGATCAGGTCAAATAATATACATACACAGCAACAGTAAATATAACTTTAAATATTCCAGTAACATTAAATCTTAGAAAAAAAATTATCTTGAGCACATGGATCAATATCAAAAATTTCTTCTTCACAATAATTTTAAAAAAATGTACCTTTGGCTAAACACTGCAAAACAACATGTTCTCCGGCAATAAATTCCCGGTCCTCCATCTTCCTTATGAAGGAAGGTTTTTCTTCTATAGTTAGAGATGCATTTGCAACCACTGTACCTGCAGCATTGTGTGCAGTACAGCTGTAGATACCCATGTCAGTTGGTTTTGTGTTGATTATGAACAGTATGTCATCTTGAGGCATTACCTAAACAAAGTAGTACGGATTTAAAGAACACATCTTTTACCAAACAAAAATAATGGAAAAGCATATAATATACAACAGAACCTGGTATTTGGTAAAAGAATAAGTTCTTGATTTTACAATGTTAGAAATTCAATGTAAATATGAAACCATTGAATAATTAAAAATGTGGAGTACAATTTACAATACAAATTATTGTAAACTGTCTTTTTATTGGGCAGTGGCCTGTTGATAAATAAATAGATAAATATTGTAACATACAAAAAAACTTATTATAATGAATTATAACCTTTCAACTTTGACCTCCTGTATTATCCTCTAATGAAAAGCTGCATAGTAGCCATGGTAAATACAGATAAAAACTTTTTAGCTGCCAATACTAGAATGTTGTAAGATGACAAATCAGACCAAATTCCAATAATGAAAAATGTAGGTTTGTAGGACATTTACTTTGTAAATAAATTAGTTGGATGATTTGATAGACAAGAAGAAAACCGCTGACTAGCCAGTGATACTTTCTAGCTAAATTTTTCTGAAGTTCTCTGAAACCAACCTGTATGCGTCTTTCCCTTGCAGCAGGAAAATCATTTCCTCCAGCTTTGTGCCATGCAATTTCAGGAGGTGGTTCACCATTAGCAGCACATTCCCATTTAACCATTTCCCCCACTCTAACAGTGACATTCTTTGGGGTTTTTGTGAATGTAGGGAAGACTAATACTGATATTGTTGACTTCTGAGAGTAAGTTGAACCATAGCTGTTCGATACAACACACTGATATTTTCCAGCATGTGAATTATCCACCTGCAAAGATGAAACATAGTTCAAAATAACTAATTTTTATGTTTTTAGAAAATTAATAAACCACAGATTGAACAGATATTTATATACCTTTTTCACATAATGCTGATGATTGAATTTAGTATATTTATCATCTGTGGGATATCCTCATTAATCATATAAAAAGTTCAAGATTAAAAAATGGAGTTAAGTTGATTGAATCAGAACTTCCCACACATTACGGTGATACCAGTTTATTATTTTCCTATAGCATGATGCTATAGTTCGAGATCCCCTTGCAATCAAATCATCACCCACCCGACCAAAAAAAAGTGTTATGCCGCTAGGTCTTCTGTTCACAGGTCAATGGATAGCCTATTATGAATACAAAAAAAATGAGTTTTATGACTCCTCACCTCTCAACTACCCCAATTTCACCCCCCCCCCAAAAAAAAAACAGAAAATTATCACGAACCCCCGAAAACGCCAAAAAACTAAGTTTGAGCTGTTCTATATTTTTAGTTTTTTTTATTATTGATGGGTTGCCACTGACACAATTTCTAAAATCCATAAACGTTTTCCATTCTCGCGACGGTAATAATACCACAATATTATTTCACTTCATCAAAATCAATCCAATAGTTTCCATGTTGCACAATACAGAACGAGCTAAAGCAATATTCGTATGTATATGTCAGAAAATTCTGAGTCCCTTGGTTTCTGTAATAGGCAAGGTGATGTTCGAATGGACCTAAAAAAGTGTATTATGACCCTAAGTCTTTTTTTCACAGGTTAATGGATAGCTTATTATGAATACAACAAATTTTTCAGTTTTACAACCCCTCACCCCCAACTATCCCAGTTTCACCCCCACCAAAAAAAAGTAGAAAACGATCAGGAACCCCTAAAACGCCTAAGAACGAAGTTTGAGCTGTCATTATATATTTTTGTTTATTATTGTTGTGCCAGCACTGACACAATTCCCAAAAATCATTATTGTTTTCCAACCTCGACGCGGTAATAATACTGTTTAAAAATTCTGTCAAAATCAATCCAATAGTTTCCTAGTTACACAATATAGAACGATCAAAAGTAATAGTCTCACATATACATCAGAAAATTCCAAGTCCCTTGGTTTCTGTAATAGGCAGACCTAAAAAAGTGTATTATGATGCTAGGTCTTTCTTTCAAAGGTTAGTGGATAGCCTATTATGAATACAACCCCCACCTCCCAACTACCCCAATTTCACCCCCACCAAAAAAAAAAGTAAAAAATTATCAGGAACCCCTAAAACACCTAAAAAAAGTTTGAGGAATATTTAAAAATGTTTTATTTTTCCCTAATTATTCTGTCGCCCATGCACCGATTCTCAAAATTATAGGAACATTACCTACTACGACTCCACAGTACGTTGCTGCCCAAATTTCATCACAATCCATGCAGTGGTTACTGAGATTATGTGGCTAGAAAAACGCGTACAGATAGACCAACAGACTGACAGAAATGAGTGACGTGGATTTTCCTTATGCAGACATCATAAAACGCCCAAAAAGTGCATTATTTCAAAATCAAATATTTTCGCGATCACAAAACTCCCCTATCAGTGTGGGAAGTAAACAATTTTGGACATAACTGTGTAATTAAGGTAGGTAATGTTTATTTCATGAGAACAATTATGGTATATTTCATATGCTCAACAATACAAGCTGTTATTACACATTTTGTTGCCCATTTCACATAATCTAGTTAAAAAAAATTTCACAGCAAGTTTGAAAATATATGCTAAATGTACAACTAATAAACAATAGAGAAGGGGGGATTTCAGAATTATATATAACCAATTATCTAGGATCACTGAATAATTTGGTACTGAGGATCTAAAAAGACATGGTTTCATGTGGTTCACACATGTTCTTTTTACTAAAACGCTATCAAAATGGGATATCAATGAAGTTATATGGTTTCCAGTTATAAGTTATACCACCATTATTTTAAAGGGTATAAAAACTACAAGCGAAAATTCCCTCCTTGGTTTGATTCTAGTATTATCAATAAAATAAAAAGAAAAGAAAAAATTCTCAGTAAATATAATCAAAGAAGGGATGAATGTCTTTTGGGACAATACAGGGATTTAAGGAGTCAAATTAAAAATGACATTAAATCAGCCAATGAAAAATATTTAAAACGTGTGGAGCAGGAAATAAATAATGATTCCCGCCAATTTTGGTCATATATAAGACATAAAACCAATTCTTCCAGAATACCTTCTACAATGACTCACAATGATGAAGTCTTATCAGATCCACAAGATATTGTAAATAAGTTTGCTACAATTTTCAGTAAAGTTTACTCAAGCCCCGTTGATTCAAATGAAATCGGTGAAGATACTGCTGTCCGAATTAATTCAACTGAGCATATATCAATTTGTAACATCACAGAGGATGAAATTATAACAGCTTCAAAAAAGTTAAAAAACAAAATGACATCGGGTTGTGATAATATTCCTTCGTTTTTAGTTAAGGATTGTATATCTATTTTTGCATATCCTCTAAAGATTTTATTTAACTTAGCAATACAGTCTCTCACTTTTCCAGACAAATGGAAGGTTGCTAAAATTATCCCGGTTTTTAAGGCAGGTGACAAATGTGAAATCGCTAATTACCGAGCCATATCCATTCTGTCAAATTTTGCGAAAATTCTAGAAATCGTTATGTACAACCGCATATTTCCTTCAATCCGTTCTAGTATTGCACCAACCCAACATGGCTTTATGAGTTGTAGATCTACTGAATCCAACTTGGTACTTTTTACGCAACAACTTTCAGAATTTTTAGATACAGGTGGACAAGTAGATGTTATCTACACAGATTTTTCGAAGGCATTTGACAGAGTGGATCATGGTATTTTACTTGCCAAGCTGAATAGCTTTGGTTTTTCAACAAATTTGGTTCAGTTTTGCAAGTCATATTTGAACAATAGGGCTCAATATGTGTACTATAATGGTTATATGTCTAATATATATAATGTAAGATCTGGCGTTCCACAGGGTTCAAACCTTGGCCCACTACTGTTCAATTTATTCATTAATGATTTGGATAGTATAATTAAGTCAAACCGATTGTTTTATGCAGACGATTTAAAAATATACTGCGAGATAGTAACTGTTGAGGATTGTGTAAAATTGCAAGATACACTTGATGATGTGTGTTCTTGGTGTGTTAGCAATAAACTAACATTGAATGTTACGAAATGTAAAATTGTTACTTATTCCAGAAAAATCTCAACTATTTTGTACAGTTATGGTATTGATGGTGTATCCCTGGAACGTCAATCATCTACAAAGGACTTAGGGGTTTTATTTGATACTCAACTCAGTTTTGTTGATCACATTAACTCTAAGATCTCAGAAGCATATAGAATGTATGGTTTCATTGTAAGAAATTGCCGTTCTTTCAATGATGAATCTGCTTTAAAGTTGTTGTTTTACACTTACGTTCGTACCAAGTTGGAGTACTGTTCGAACGTTTGGAGTCCATATTATCAATGCCATATAGATCGACTTGATAGAGTTCAGCGGAAGTTTTTGAAATATCTAGTTTTTAAAAAACATCACGTTTACCCCGAACAGGGTATACAGTATCAACTTCTGCTGAATCTCTATGATATGGATAGTTGGAGTTCAGACGAACACTATCTTCTATAACTTTTTTATATAAGATACTACATAACAAAGTTGATTGTGCTGAGTTATTAGCTAGAGTTAAGTTGAATGTGCCACAATTTTATTCTCGTCATCACCATGCCTTTTATTGCACTGCTGCCAGGACAAACTTAATGTTAAAGTCACCAATGACAATGATGTTTCAGAATTTTAATAAAATATCACGACAAGCCGATATATTTGCAGATAGCCTGAGTAAATTAAGATTAGCTGCTAGAAATAATATGTTATGTTAGTGTATAAGTAAATTGCTCTGTAAAGGGATTTTATCTGTTGGGCAATAAATGCTATTATTATTATATGTTAAAAACAAAAAAGTGCAGCTCGGGCTCCGACACACCGAGCTGCTGTTCCATTACCCAACGACTACTCCTCACACCGTGAGGTGAGCAATCACTGGGTCCGCGAATCGTGCGCCCTAAGTAGACGAAGGGACCCAAGGATGACTGCCTTCTGCATTCTGGCGGCTAAGTTGTGCGCCGCCGCACGGCACACCGGTATTTTGCGCAGTGCAGAGAGCAGCGTATTCCTCATTCCACCTAGGGATCCAATGACCATAACCAGCAGACTTACAGTGTAGTCTGGCCAGAGCCTGCGAAGTTGTCCGAGCAACTCCTGATATTTGGTCCGCCTTTCCTCCTCCTTAGAGACGATGTTCACTTCGGCAGGCGCCGAAAACTCAATAACGAACATCGTCTTCTGTTGGTGGTCGAGAAGGACTATGTCGGGCTTGTTTGCCTGTACAAGCTCGAGCGTGGCGAACGAGTAGTTCCAGTAAATCCGGCATCTCTCGTTCTCCACAACGGACTCTATATCCCCTGGAGCGTATGGCAGCACCGGTGTCTCATCGATACCGTATGAGTGCCTTAAATGATAGTAGAGCACTCGTAGAGCCGCGTTGTGCCGATGGACGTAAGCCGTCCCAGCGTACGTCTTACACGCCGACAAGAGATGCATAAGCGTCTCTGGCGCCTGTCGGCAAGCTCTACAATGGGTATCGGGTACATCTACACCCATAACCCTTTTACGGTATACCAAGGTGTTGAAGACACCGTCTTGGCAAGCCATTATAAAGCCCTCAGTCTCCGACTTCAACCCACTAGACCTTAGGAAAGAGAAGGTCAACTGCTCAGACAAGCCATGCTCTTCTAGGTGTCTGTAGAAGATTCCATGCATTGGCTTATCTTTATGAAGTCTTAAGAGGAAGTCGACTTCGGCAGTTTTAATGTGGGCTTTTAATTCTGCGGGAGCAAGTTCCGTAATGGACTGCTGACACCTCCGCTTGAAGTCGAGTGTGAGGCTGAGCTCCTCGGCTGCTCGTTTCGCTGCGCTAAAAAGAAAGGCTCCTTTTCCCGCATTCTCGTGCTCTCGCACGAAGCGGATCAGGGGATCGGTGCTGTTCGTTACATAGCAGGCAGTGGCCAGTACTACTCTGTTGTGCAGACGCTCCAAACTCAATAGTCCACGCCCTCCCAGGTGTCGCGGGAGGTATATTCGCGGGACAGAGGACTTAGGATGCAGGCTTCTCTCCATATTCATCCTTTTGCGGGTCTTCGTGTCGATTTCCTTCAGCTCGTTCACTTTCCAGTGTATAGCACCAAAGGTGTATAATAACAATGGGACCGCAAGCATGTTTGTGGCAGCGACTTTGTTCTTGCCGGACAGTTCTGACGACCAGATCTGCCGGAGTCGGTGCAAATACTTGCGGCGGAGACACTCTTTAACCAATGTTGCCTCTTGGACATGACGCTGCGCCACTCCAAGGTAGGTATAAGTATCTCCGGCATGCAGTTGTCGCAAGATGCTCCCATCAACGAGCTGTTCCTCATCTCCACTATCTCCGCTTCGTCCTTTCTTGAGATGAACCAATGCACATTTGTCTGTCCCGAACTCCATTCCGATAGCATGACTGTACTCCTGCACCACCCTCAGCGATTGTTGTAGTTCGCGTTGGCCGGAGGCATAAAGTTTTAGGTCATCCATATAAAACAGATGGGTGACCTTGTGCCTCCGGTTATTGGGCGTGCCACAGCTGTATCCTTTAGTATTTCTCAGCGCTATGGACAGAGGCAGAAGTGAGATGCAAAAGAGCAAGGGACTCAAGGAGTCTCCTTGGAAGACACCTCTTTTCAATGACACCAACTCTGTCTGAACCCGAGTTTCACCTGATGTTATGGTGAACCGGGTCTTCCAGAGTGGCATCAGTTGTTTGATGCACCCCACTATCTGATTATCCACCGAAAGACATTCCAACAGCCGCACAATGAGCTCATGAGACGTGCTGTCGAATGCCTTGCGATAGTCAATCCAGGCCATAGAAAGGTTTCGCTTGTACTGCACAGAGTCCTGCGTGACACATCGGTCAATCAACAGGTTCTCCTTGCAGCCAGCTACTCCTTTCTTTGACCCTCTCTGTTCATACACGTCGAGAAATACAGGATTCACAGCTTGAAGGATACGCATGTACAAGATTCTGGTGAAGAGCTTGTAACACGCGTTCAGACATGTTATTGGCCTGTAGTTTTTGGGATCAGACAAATCTCCGGTCTTCGGGAGAAGCACGGTTCGACCCTCGACAAACCAAGCCGGAATTGGCTGCTCCTGATTTAGCCACGAGTTAAAAACTCTAGCCAAATGCCGGTGGCCACTGGGGAATTTTTTCCACCAGTAGGTGTTTATGCCATCCGGGCCAGGAGCTGCGAAATTCTTTGCGCCTCGTAAGGCGTCAAGAATTTCTTCCGTGTTTATCGGGTGACGCAGTACATTCAAGTTAGGAGTCCTCCTACAAACGGACTCAAACTGCGCCAAGGCCGGAGTGTCTGCTGAGAGAGGTTTGGGTTGTTCGTAAACGTCCCTCCAAAAGGCCTCCACGCGATCAGCAGTTGGCGGCTGCTCTATGGCTGGAGGCGGCCGTTGGAAAAGGCGAGAAGGTCTTTCGTAGAACATTCTGTTCTGCTCCAGACCTCTCGCCCGCGCCACCAGCGATCGCTTAGCAGCGATTAGCATCCGTATCCTGTCAAGACAGTGTTGCTTGACAACAACCAGTACCGCTTGACTGAGTGTATGATGGTCGCGCCTCAACCCGTAGGCTATCTGGCGCACTCGGCGCGTAAATGGCTTCCCAGCCGCTCTATATTCCATCACACACTGGATACGGGATGCTTCCTGGCGAGTCAACTGGATTTTCGCTTCCATTTGGCGCACCCGTCTCTGTGCTCTCTCAACAGGAGAGTCTCTCACTCTCCCCTGTCTAGCTAGCCTCAGAGCCGCAGCGTAAATTTCGCAATTGATGCTCCAAATGTCAGAGGCCTCCGATAGACGTTCACCCACAACCTCATCCTCTCTCTTCAAATCTGCCAGCTTCAAGGACCTTCCGTTGTTATGCAAGGCCCTTCGGTCTCTGAAATCCCCAGGTGAGACGACTTGGTCGATTTCCCTCTCAGCGGGCCTTACCGGTGAACTTTCAGCCTGGTTAACAGGCCTTCCGTCCGCCGAAGGGGCAGGCTGAGCTGGAGCACGAACATATCCCTGCCTCCGGAGGTACGATACATAATCTCGCAAATTCTGAGAGGTAAGCGTGCTATGCTCTGGGTGCATTTCACACCACCTCTCATACATGCGGGACATGTATCCCCTACGGCGCGGGCTACTGCTCTCGTAGCAGCTCAGTAGGTCATCCTTGAGCTCCGTCGTCCACCTAAAATGGTCCATGTCATTGCGGGGGTCGTCAACAGGGCAATTCGAAGCACCGCCACCTTGCCCAACGCCGGCTTCCGAAACCGGCTCGGTGTGGGTGCTTTTCTTCCGGGGTGGTCGAACCCGAAGATAGGGCCCGTCAGGTGGTTGGCCTTAGGGCCCCCAGACGACATTTCCGGAGGCAGCCGTCCAAATTGCCTCCTGAGGATGCACCTGCGAAGGTTGCCGGCTGGATTACATCCTTGGGCTTCGGTATACCCTGCGGTGTCGCCACGCACCGGATAGCCTACTGATGTTGGGTGGCTTCCTGCGGGTGTTATTTATTATTATTATTATTATTATTATTATTAAAGGGTAATAATTAGTGCATGCAGCAGTGCACCTCATCCCAGGTACCCAGTTCTGAAATGGGTCTAGCACACCTACTAAAAAAACAATAAATTGATATAGAAGCAACATTTACTCAAAAAAAATACCATAACACAGTCATTACGAATGTAAGCAAGTGTTAGGGACTTGAAATAAAACCTAAAAAAACCTAAAATTGTTCTCAGAATATAAATTATAAACCTATAAAATAATCAACTAAAAATTAGCATCTTCAATCAGTCTCTCAGTGATTGTAAGTCTCAATGCCTATATACTTAGTTTGCTTTAAATTAATTGGTGTGTTTACTTTTTCACACAGTTTTTCTTATAACATAGAATGGTCCTATTGATATTGCCATCAAACTTGTATCTGATAGCAAAGATCAGAGCTTAGTGCAAATAATCCTAGGTGATGAAAATAATCTTTCTGGATCCACACTGGCAGGCTAAATTGTAAGAAGGTGGTCAAAGGCTAAATCCAGGTTTCTAGAGGATCCAATAGGGTTGATTTTCCCTATATTGCATCAAATCTGGTGCACCAGTTAGTGAGATAATGTAGGTACAAAAATAGTGACACAAAAGACAGACTGGTGGAGATGCCTAATATAGATTTACATGGTTTGAACATCACAAAACATTAAAAAAAGTATTGTATCATAGTCAAAAATGTTCACGATAACATTAATACCTCCTTTATCTATGGTTTTGAAATTATCCCAGAAAATATCTATGGTATGGAAAAATACTTAAATATATAGATATCTACATTATCATCATCAACATTACCATTTTCTCAAAATGCTGATAAAAATCAATTGAAGATGAGATCTTTTTAAGATTACATTTAAGCCAAAAATCAATTATCTGAAATAAATATGTACTGAGGATATTCTAACATGAAGTGGAGAAACATGCATATAGTAGTAAACATCATTGCAATATATCAAAAAGGCAGAGGACAGCATCACCAAATTACAGGTCTTAGACTCAACCCTATATCTATCCTAATACTTGAAACTTGAAAACATCAAACTGTAAAGTTACAGTTATCATTTTCTTAATAGACAAATTTGGCTTAAGATAGCTGACCTATGGCTAATATGGGTAAACTTTATAACAACATTCTGCAACAGTTTAAGACCCTTCCAGTGAATTTGTTCAAAACATGTAGTAGAAGTTATATTTAAAGTTTTTACATGCCATGAAAACTCATCCTTATTTTCAATGTCTTAATAATCACAAAAAGGTTTTCGCTAGTTTCTAATTAATGATATATCTGTACTTTTTATATATGTAAGTTTTGCTTGATGTAACTGTTTAAATTTAAGTATTTTTAGGGATAAGTAGAAGAGCAGCTTCAGCTGAACTTCGCCCCTCCCTCTGTATATGTATTTTGTATTGTGGGAAATGAAGACATTAATGTTATTATTATATTAGCACTATTAGTAGTCCTTTCAACTGCAGCAGATAGTTCCTTGATATCCACAAAAATGAGAAGACCTATAAATAATGCACATGGTTTCAATTCATTATATAAGAAGTTTTATTCCTAGTAGCACAATATTACTAGGTTAGGCTTCCTTAGAATGGAACTTTTTATATTTTATATCGAAATAATAAGCAAATAGAGAGCACTAGCATTCTGCATTATTAAAAAAATCAATCACATAAATCCGGCATGAACATTTCAAAACTATAGAGCAGTCAATCCTGAATATCAAGATCATAAGATGAAATCCTGTAGTTACAATATAAAATGAACTTATTACATATTATATAGTATAGCAAATTAACCATACAAAAATCACAATATGCAAGGCATTTTTAGTGCAATTTACTAGTCTTACCTGGACAAGATTTAAATATGAGGTAGCTTCTGTAGACTTTCCATTCACATCACTACTAGACGTAATAATGTCAGGCCTAGATATCTCAATATTATCCTTTTTCCAAGTAAATACCATATCTCCCCTTGCACTGGAGATTGCCTTACACTTCAGTGTGACATTCTCTCCCTTAAGAGCCATTATATTTGCATCAGGCTCTTCAATTAACCTAGGTTTAGGCAGCTCATCACAAGTTAAGTTACTTGTTATATTAGCTAAGGAATGACCTCTTAGCCACTCAGGATAGGCACAGGATGCACTATCCATTTTCATTTGTTTAAGAATAATGAAATCTAAAAACCACTTCAAGTTGCAATCACAGATTAAGCTAGTGGTATTGATTATTAGATCATTCAAAAGGGGCATATGGATAAATGCATCTTTTTGAATAGATGTAATGTTATTATTGCTTAAATTCAGATAAGTGACATTCTTCAATCCATCAAAAGCATCCTTGTTAATAGACTTGATGCTGTTGCCAGTAAGGTGGAATTTTAAAAGATCTGATAAGCCTTGAAATACATGGTTTGCATCTTCCACAATCCAAGATATCCTGTTATTGCTCAAATTTAACACTTTAAGTTTTGGCAAGTGTACAAAACTATTTTCCTTGATGTTTGTGATATTGTTATTATTCAAATGTAACTTCAATAGATGTCCTAGGTTTTTGAAGCTCTCAGAATCTATCGTTTGTAAATTATTGAATGATAAGTCTAGCATTTGCAGACTATGACAGAACTCCCAAGAATCCAGGTCTATTTGGTGTATATAGTTGTGACTTAATGACAGTTCTTTGAGAGTGTCGAGTCCATACAGCCAGCGCTTTGAGATCACTTTTATGTGGTTATAGTCCATTATTAGCTTATCAATTTTCATAAGACCATAAAATGCCCCATCACTAACTTCAGTAATCTGATTCCGTTTCAGTTTTAATGAACTTAAATTGGCAAGACTTTTGAAACTCAAGGCATGCAGAGCTTTGATCCTGTTCCTATTTAACTCGAGTATCTTCAGCTGAGTTTGGTACTGCAATGTATCTTGTGGAATAGCTGCTATATTATTCTTGTTGAGGATCAATTCTTTCAATTCAGGATAGTGCTTCCAATTTACTTCAGTAAGTTTCCTTATAGAGTTGTTTTGCAGGTTTAGATGAGTGGCCCATTGTGGTATATTAGAAGGTATAGTTTCAAACTGGTTTGAGCTACAGTCCACATAGGTACCCAAGCACATACAGACTTTCGGACAGTCTTTAGGTTTGGCCGTGCAGAAATCAACAACAATAATTATGTGAAGAACCCAAAAATGAACGCCCACCATTTTGGACAAAACATAATGCCCATCACACTTTCCTCGATTTGGCCATCATGCTGCGATGCATTGACCGAATTCACATGATTTCACGTTATTTCCGTCGCGAACTATGCACTCCTAGTCAAATCTTTGCCAAATTTGCTAACTTTATGTAATAAACCACAACAAAACGATCATACTGATCAACATCAACGAACCAACACATACAACACCACAAAACATAAATATAGCATTATTGTCAATTATTGACAGTAAACTTTTCACATATGTCATTCATAAACCTTTAAATAACCTGTCAGTTCGTATAGTTATAGACTAATTCCGCTAGAGGTCGCAGGGTTGTGACCCGACGTTAATCAGTGGCGTAACACTATTAAGCTAAATTCAGATACATACGACATCCGACGATACGACGGTACGAAACTGTTCCTATTGGTTGAAATATTTTGATTTGACATCATTTTGAATATTTCAGCCAATAGGAACAGTTTCGTACCGTCGTATCGTCGGATGTCGTATGCATCTGAATTTAGCTTTAAGCTGCAACAAAAGAAACTAAAATTCTATAAATTCCCACAAATGGCCGGAATGGTCCAAACCAAACTCAACAAAAAAAACATGCACAAAATAAACATAGGTATGCTGGCAATATTTGCATTAGGGTACAAGCCCCGACACTCGTAAACTATCAAGCTAGCTCAGTGGCGGATTTAGAGGGGGGCGTGGGGGCGTATGCCCTTCCTAGGGCTCTACGGAAGCATATTATATTTATATAAATAGCAAACGTAAAGCTTTCTTTTGCTCTTCAGACCGCGGCCGCACTGGTCCGCCCCCCTAGACGTAGTGTAATGGAAACACGGAATATTTGTATAAATAGCAAAAGAGCTGTTTTTGCTCTTCAGAAAATTATAGCGCGTCCGCCCTCTCCCCTAGAAGCAATCCTAAATCCGCCCCTGAGCTAACTATGAATCATTCTCCTATCCCAATTATCCCCTTAGGTAAAAAACATAGTACACTTATGACCTGGCGTCTTGACGCCGCCACCTATTTACGAATTCAGTAAAAATTGAATAACACGTGTTGACAGTTGTGCAGCAGTCCGTACAAGTATTCAATAGTTCCCCATTTTTTAAAAAGATGGCCTAGGGCGTGACCTTGACAAATCGAATAGCGTCATTTGTCACGTCATAGCCACCCGCCTATGCAGCATGGTTTTGTAAATCGAGATTTGAGATAGCAATAAAAATTTTCCAGTTTTTAATCAGTTTAACAATTTTTTTTAAGTGTATTGACTACTAGGTCCGTAAGAAGTTGTGTTTTTTGGACTTTAAGGTGGAATGGACAGAGTAGACCTTCTTTCCAAAGCCTTTTGTCAAGAGCAGGTGGGTAAGTTTATTAAACAGTATTCTTGATCATTGTTAATAATTAAAGTATGATTATTATGGAGCCATTTATTGGATTGTATTCAAATTAATTTTTTTATACTATTCATTTGAATTCACACAGTCAGTTTTAGGGAAATTAAAAAAACCATTTAGTGAAAAAAATCTAAATTTTATAGGTATTTTGATCTTTGAAGCTTAACCCTTAACCGGTAACGTGCAAGTTCGGGGCATAGTTGGTAACGTGCAGTCTGTGAGACTGTAACCTCTTTGAAGCTTAAAAAATCAAATTCTCCTATTTATTTTTTGGAAAAAATACATGAAGACTTGTTGGATATATATCCTTAATAATAATTTTGTATAAAGTAGCAGAACATGTGATGTAAAGAAAAAAAAATTATGATAATTATTAACTAGAACACACGCACAAATTTGTAGGACCAAGATAATAAAAAAAAATTGACCACACTCAAATCTATATATTTTGTGATTGATAACAAGTAAAGAAGTAAAGCAATACACCTATAAAAATATTTTGGTAAAAAATGACGGACCTGCCATGACTACCAGTTGAGAAAAATTATAACGCAAACCGTAACGTGCCGTCTCGCAGACTGAACCAAACTAACAACTAAGCACATCTGGAATGTTGTTTATGCAAACTTATTGATAAACAGGATATAAAAGGGATACCAATGGCTGGTAGATTAGATGAGGTCATTTACCAGAAATGCGGTAAGGTTTTGTTGTAGGGTCGAATTTAAGATTGCTTGCAGTCTCACAGACGGCACGTTACCAGTTAAGGGTTAATTAAATTTGTTCATGTTTATCGTTCCACTTCACAATTTTCTTTTCTGCCGTTTTTTCCTATAGTCAGTATAATTAATACAAAAAAAGTGTTCCATGATCTGTACAAAAATGATCATTAAATATTCTTGAAACATTTCCAAAAATCTGATAATATTCTTCACTGCATAAAGGATAATTATTATTTTTAGGTGAAAGTGATGTGAAGCATGATGAAATAAATAATTTTTCATTAGTTTGATCACTAGTATTTAGTTTTTAATAATAGGTATATATTTTATAATATAATGTTGATAAGCACTCATTTTTTAACTACTTTAACTACTAATCCAGTACTGCCTATATTTTCACATCAACTAAATAGCCTTTAAAGGCAGTGATATATTTTGGTAAAATAAATATATCTAATAAAATACATATTAATTATCTAAAAAGGTACCTACACTAATACCTACCTGATACCTCTGGTCTATTTAAATAAATTTGACAACTTTACATAGGATATATCTATGTAGAAAAATCTGACGAATGAAACATTTTTACATAAGCCTAGTCACAATTAATGCTAAAGTAATTCTAAATGTAGAAAACATTAAAGAATGAATTCTGAGTTTGCCCAAAACTGGTTATGATCTTGGGAAATAAAAAATGTTTAGGCATTATTTGTTAACCTGCCAGACACCAAAGGCCCTTTTAGAATATCTTTGAGTTCCATACCTATTATACCTTTGTCTAAATCAATACATTTTATTTCTTATTGTTCCAAATCTTTGTTAAAATCAAGTAACTTCTAAACTAAAGGAATGTCAAAGATAAGCGCACTATTATATTATAAAAGAAACCATTTTTCCTTCAAGCCAAATTTAAGTGATAATATATTTCCAGTTTCTGATTTCTATATAGCAGAGGCTAAATTGCCCTAGTTCCAAAAAATAAACTGATCACAGGCATTGAAAATGACTTGATCAGTTTTTAGAGCATTTTCTAATGCTAATGCTGGCATTTCTTAATCCTTTCTTGGTCACTATAAATTCAAGTCATTTAACCATCCTTGCCCTAGCCTCAGTAGTAATATGTTGTGAATGTTTCTTATATTCTAAGTAGTTCTTTCAAAGCTATAGGCTATAGGCAGAGCACAGACCAAGAGGAAATACTAACATAGTTGTTACTGTTGAAATACCAAAAAAAAAAAAAACTAAAAGAAACCATTTTTCCTTCAAGCCAAATTTAAGTGATAATATATTTCCAGTTTCTGATTTTTATATAGCAGAGGCTAAATTGCCCTAGTTCCAAAAAATAAACTGATCACAGACATTGAAAATGACTTGATTAGTTTTTAGAGCATTTTCTAATGCTGGCATTTCTTAATCCTTTCTTGGTCACTATAAATTCAGGTCATTTACCATCCTTGCCCTAACCTCAGTAGTAATATGTTGTGAATGTTTCTTATATTCTAAGTAGTTCTTTCAAAGCTGTAGGCAGAGGACAGAACAAGAGAAAATACTAACATATAGTTGTTACTGTTAAAATAAAAAAAAACGATTTTCTTGATTTTAAATCATTTTTGACTGCAGTATTGTTCCATCTGGACATGGAATTGAAAAACCCAGTACATTTTACACATGTTTGAAAAAGTATGAGTTTGAATTTTTGCACTTTAAACAGGCACATATCCAGGATATAGTTTTGGTAAGGGTCCAGATTAGGGTTGCCACTTTTGAAATTTTGCTTGACTGAGATTTAATCAGCAAAATGAAATATTTGTCATTGGGAGGGGGAGGGGGGTTTAGATTAGGGTTTCTACCATTACATTTTGCATGACCATATTAGGTGTGCATTTATGGGGATTAGATATTTATTTATTTTTATTTATTTATTTATTTAGCCAACATTTCGGGGGAACTGGATTCCCTAAATATGTGCCTGACTTGAATGTCTATGGCTATTGACAATTATTGTATAACTGACAACTAAGTAATCCTCAAAAAAGATATCCACAGCTCTATGTTTTTTGTCATATTTGATAAAAATTGGAAGTACAAACTGCAAAACAACTATCATTATTTTTACTTCCCATGTCACTAGGTTCAGAAATTAATGTGATCTCAAAATATTTTGAACGTAAATTGAAATAAACAGCTTACCAATGTAGGCTTTCTAAAATATGAAATATTTGATGAAAACTAAATTGTAGCTGAATTGTAAGTCAGTTTATTTGATCCAATGTGGTTTATTCCATATTTTGGGCCCTTGTATAATTCTGAAATTATTGACATGATCATAATAAAATTTTTATACTACATTACTACAATACAAATCAGTCGCAGTAGAGCAGTGATTTGAATAAGTTTTGCAGGGTGGTGGTACTGAATAACTTTTTTAACATCCCAAGAATAACAGGCTGATGTTAATATCTTTTTTTAAGGGTCACTATAGCAAAAATGAATTATTGTGTGATTTTATTGGGCCACTGGTCTGTAATGTGAAAATATAGCCTTCTGAGTTTTATAATTGCTACAATATTCAATTTTTTTCTGACATCTACTAATACCAAAAATGGTGATTTGCACCTAAACAGTTCGTGTTAAGCCCCATGTGTGACACATAAGGTAACACTAGAACTGACCCAGGAATCTAAATATGCAATAATATACAGGGAGTTCCATTTAAAAAAACATAACTCTGATATGACATACTTTTAAGAAACACCCTGTAGAAAAAGTTATTATCTTAAAAATCTAGTCCAACTCGACCTACACATTCTCACATAATCATTTTTCTGCAAAGAGACATTATTTGGTCACAGTAGTGTGTCCAATAGTGCATTGAGCTTGACTCACCCTATATATTAGTAGGTGTTAAACAACACGGCGATTTAATTGGCTCCATTTTGTAGACTGTAAATAAACAAAATTGATCCGCTAATATTTGCGTGCACTGTAGGCAAATGTTTTTTATTGATTTTAGCCTGCCTACCTTCTGGTAAGGTAAGGTAAGAACCAACTATTCTCATTGTACATACAATTAATCTGTTCCATGCTAAGAGACGGAATAGTCTAGTTATTACAAGTTTTATTTATGTAGGCGTTTTCACCTCTACGAATTTTCCAATTTTCTCAAAATCAATCACAACACTTGCCAAAATTAATAACATTAAGGCTGAATGCAGTCAAGACAGGAATTTATTATTATATTTTTGTAACTAGAAAATTATTTATTTTGTTCAAAGAGCACTCCTCTGCTTCTAATCGTACATGCCCTATATGGTAGTCCGATTTCGAACCTGCAAAAAATAATTAAAAAATAAATACCGAAGCGAAAATGTCAATTTTTGTAAATTATTAAAAATATTACAAATGCAATGATATAAAAAATCAGGGATGTTTAGGTCTTAGGATTTAGGGCTTAGTTCACTTGAAAAAGCACATTCTACAGGTCAAAAACGACCAAAAAATAGGTACTTTTTTGTTTAATCGCTATCCATAATTCATAACTAAAATAATGTTTGTTGAAATATAAACTGTTTACTACCGTTTCAGTAACCTCTGTAGCATTTCTCAACGTACTGTTGGACATAAGATAATATTGAATAACTGGGATTGATTTGCTTATACATATTCTGTTTCGTTGCTCTTGAAATCAAGCGGTGTCTCCTAGGCTGTATGACGTCTTTGATTAAATAAACGGTCAACTAATTAAATTCAAAATTCGGCGGCATTTTGATTGCGCTAATAATGAAAGATAAAGATAAGACATCGTTTGAATAACAAGACCATCTCGTCGCTTCAGTTCATCGGAAAGCTGAATCACGAATACTCGGTGTGTTTCGTTGACTTTTGTGGTGTGCTATGACCCTCATCTTTACATTAACTGCAGAATTCCATTAGTGACTATTACCAGTGCAAGATGATTTACAAAAAACTTTTGGTAAGTGGACCCATCTTCAAAACTGGTTCTAGTTATTACGCAAGTGGGAGACATGACCTTCGGATGTTTAAATTCGCATTAAACATGTTTAATGAAAATCATAGCCGTACACAGTAAAAAATTCAAATGTAAAATTGCAGTTAATCGTGGGCTTTTTTGGCATGATATAAAATGTAATTTTATTACATGGAAAATAATGTAAATGTAAATGGAATATGTTCACGATTTTTATAGTACCACCATAAATTCCATAAAATTGCATTAAACATGCTGAAGATAAATACCAAATTGACATTATATGTTATGTAAAATTACATAATCTAATCAAAAGATAAAAAGTACACATACAAACAAATATGTAATGTATATGGGCATTTTAATATTACCAGTAGAAACACGTTATTTTAGGATATAAAATTCTATTAAATACATATATATTGTTTACATGTAAAAACACACGTGGTGGGTGACATACTTTCACAAGTAAATAATTTTTTCGAAAATGGAGAATTATTTAAAAAAGCATTCATTATGAAGAAACACAGTAAGATTCAATTAACCTAAAGCATTTACCCTAGCCAGCTGTGGGGCTGGCAGCTAGTACCATTAGACATCTCCGTCAAGCTAGAGAACCTATTTTAGGACCTCTGGCCAAGGTGGGTCGGTTCTATTTCTTACTGAACAGAAGCCGGCTAAGGTTACTTGTCGGCCTGCTCTCTGTCCATCCATAACACCTTCAAACGTCACTTGTTTGTGATGAGGGTGTAAAGAGACCCGACATATACACGCTAAGGCGAGGAGAAATAGCCCTCGGCACATATTCTATGTCGCTGTGAAGCCCTTGGGTATCACAGGCAGACCGTACTAGGTTCAAGGTTTCTTGAACCTGAGGATATAAGATGGGCAGAACCCAAGGTCATCCTCACCTTTGCACCTGGATTTGGGCACGGGTAAGGAGGAGTCCATAAGGGCCCGTTTGTAGGCCTATGCGTTGGTGGTTTTGGTCACCAGAAAGCCTCCCTCCCTCTTTCATTCATTTATTTATTTGAGAACAGTCGAGGATCAACTACGCAAAATATATTTTGACATTTTTAACTTCCCACACCGATGATAGGTGAAAGGAGTAATGTGATCGCGAAAATTTTCGATTTTGAGATAATACATTTTTTGGGCGATTTATGATGTCTACATAAGGAAAATCCACGTCACTCAATTCCGTCGGTCTGTCTGTCTGTCGGTCTGCCGGTCTGTGCGCGTTTTTCTAGCATCGTAACTGCTGCATGGATTGTGATGAAATTTGGGTACCGGTATTCTATGACTTATATGAGGCCGTAGTAGGTAATGCTGCTATAATTTTCAAAATCGGTGCATTGGCGGCGGAGTAATTAGCAAAAAATAAAAAAAATAAATATTCCTCAAATTTCCTCTCCTCTCTACATTTTTCTGGGTGGGGGTGAAATTGGGGTGGTTGAGGGGGGTGGGGGTTGTAAAACTCAAAAATTTGTTGTATTCATAATAGGTCGTCTCTTGATCTGTGAAAGGGACTCCTAGCGGCATAATACCCTTTTTTAGGTCCATCCGAACATTGCCTTGCCTACTACAGAAACCAAGGGACTTAGAATTTTCTGATAAATACATAGGAATATTGCTTTAGATCGTTCTGTATTGAATAACGTGGATATTATGAAATTGGTTTTAATGTTTTAAACGCGTATGTTTTTTAGAAATCGAGTCAGTGGCGGCACAGCAATAATAAAAAACTAAAAATATAAAAACAGCTCAAACTTCCTTTTTAGGCGTTTTAGAGGTTCGTTATCCAGTTGAAGCTTGCAGATTAAAAACTATGTCGTTATAGTTCCTACGGAGAAGCAAGACACTAATTACGAGAGTTTATGTGTTGGATATATATTTTTTTTGAGGACAGGCGGGTAATGATTTGGTTGCAAGGCGATCTCAGACTCTCATGCAATGGGAAAATAATAAAATATGATATCACCGTTATATGTGGGAAGTGCTGAGTCAATCAACTTGACTACATTTTTAAATAAACGATGTAAAGTTCTTGGTTTGGCACAATAATGTAATTTACGCATAGTATTTTAATTCTAACAAACTAAAAGCTCATTGATTGGTAGCTTCAAGAATTCAATAGTATATTGTTCAACGATGCGGTAATGACTGTAAGAACACACGCGTTGAAGCTTGCAGCACGAGCCGTAGGCTCAAAAGGCGACGGAAGTATTGCATTCACAAAACAATCGAATGTGAGGTGATGCGTTTTTCTGATTTCTCACGCTACTACTTACGAAAAACTATGTCACTCGTTTCAGTCGGTATCTCTGTTTGTCAGACTATCTGGTAATACTTAAACTATCTATAACTCGGAAGAAGCATATATGTTTTGAGAGTCGCTCCAAAGAGAGCAAAAATAAATAAATTAAAACAAAAAAACTTAAAAAAAAGCTTTTATTTAAATGTTCTAAAAAAAAGAAAATAAAATGTTCCTTTAAACTGTTAACTATCAACTTATAGCCTCATTATACACAATTTATATGATCATAAAAGCTTGTCGCGAGGTTTACGTAAGTACCTATAAGAATTTAATTAAACTGAAATTTTAACACAATTAAACTTAGCCGACCAAGTTAGGCAATTGAATAGGTACTAGTTAATTTACACAAGACATGTCGATGTCGTCACCATCGTCGATACAACCTGGTAATGACCACTGCGTAGATTTTATAAAGGAACTCGCACACCGCAGACCTCTAGTTGAGCGCCAAATGCAAAAACTCTCCTCTCTCAGGTCGTCAGGTTCATGCAGTGATAAAACAACTTGCCGGCTTTCAATAGTATATTTTCCCCAAACTCTCACAACAAAATTCATCGTTTGACTAAAAATGACATCAGTGGATCTATTGTCATTGATGACATTCCTTCTCATTAGATTGTCATTCCCCTTACCATCTACTGGGCGTTCTCATATCAATAAGGATACCCATATTGTAGAAATGCATTAAATAACTATTCCACTATTGGATCTAGAACGACGTCATACAGCTTATCGTGCATTGTCATCCAAACTAAACCTGTATACAGCTCAATCGGTTGAAGATATCTGCTTCAAAATTGAGTTGCAAGATTCCACCCGAACAAGCGTACATACATTGCAAGTTAAAAAATAAATAAAAGCTGTTAAAAAGTCCGTGACTCTACGGCTATGTTGAGCGGATGGACTAATAATAAGATACTGCAATCAACAATACATGTAATAATGGTGATGTAACCAACAGTATTAATAATGATTAACGAAATTAAATTTTTCGCAAAAGGAGTATGTATTTTAATCGAATTATATTATATGATGCCTTATGGTTCTGTGTTTTCTATACAGTCATGTAGTGCCAGACTTGCTTGGTTTATTCTTTAATAGATGAACATTACTGTTGTCATCGTTTCTCCGAAAAAACTTATTATAATGTATTATTCAACCGTGATAATTGAGACGAAGATTGTACCGGGACGTCAGACACTTGCGGTAAAAAAGATATTACCTAAAGAACCTTTAAATAAACAGCTGTAACTCCTACACGACCTAACAGATTTCAACAAACTTGGTCTTACTGAAAAAAGAATTCATTGTTTTTTGATATAATAACCGGAAGCTGCAAAATCCTCCAAAAAATGCAGGATAACGAGCTTTTGTTCACAAGAATCTAGAGAAATGATACCTTGTACTTTGCATTATTATCTTTTTTATCTGACCACCTGGTGCGTACAAACAGGGTGTCCCACGACGATTAAGACAAGCAATATATCGGAACTGGGCAGTAGTAGCGAATTATAATTTTGGAGGTATAAATTAGAGCAAATACAGTATCTTTTCTTATTATTGTGTCACCCAATGAGGTATTTGTTTTTGATCACGTGATGTCCGATTCAAAAATTTGGATGGGACACCCTGTATATTTATGAATTTTTGTGTTCCGCCCGACAAAACAATTCCAATAAACTGGCACACTTGGGGGCTAAAGTGATTAATTCAAGAGCTACAGGTACTTAAAGGACTGTACCACTACCATAACTGTAGGGGTACATGGCATAATCAATGGTAGTGTCCTGCAAGTACCTGTAGCTCTTGAATTAATTACTTTAGACCCCTAGTTTGTTGGAATTGTTTTATCGGATATGCTCCTTGCTCAGAAAATATTTTGATCTATACAGGGTGATCCATAACTACGTGGTGATGCAAACATCTATTTTTTTAAATGAGACAACCGAGGAGACAACCCTATATATTATCCCACTTTTAGATTCTGCTAATAATTTGTCTTCTCACAATATAAGGTATTATAACATTATACAGGGTATTTAAAGAGTTATGACCATTGTTATATTCAAATCGCTGTCAAACGAACGTACTGTATATCAAAAACTAATGAATGAAAAATTACTTTTTTTACATGGAAAGATTAAAAATATCCTCTTGTTTTAAAATCGGCTATATAAAAACCCCGCGACGCATATTCGTATACAGGGTGATGTAGAATGCAAAATCCAGATTTTCTCTTTTTTTTTAGTGTAACCCCCAATATTCTGTTGAACAAAAGAATTGCTTTTAATATGCTCTTTCATCTTTGTATAGCACTTGTTGTACCTACGTCCATCATTTTCCGAGATATTTCGATTTTTCGGTAAATTTGAAATATAGCTTCTATTTGTGTACTGAAAGTTATTTATTTTGAGAAAGTACTATCGAATTTGTTTTTTATTTAACGAACAGCTAAATTATAAGGTCATGATAGTATTTGATGAAGTCAAAACCCTGAATCATCGAGATAATAAAGTCAACTATGCTGAGGAAACAATTTTGTAGGCGTGATGCATAATTATCAAGCAGATTTATCAGATAGGCTTTGAAAAATTGACAGTCACAAATATACAGGGTGTCCCATTAAAAATTTTGAATCGGACGTCACGTGATCAGAAACTAATACCTCATTGGGTGATACAACAATAAGAAAAGATACATTTGTTCTAATTTACACCCCCAAAATTATAATTCGCTACTACTGCCCAGTTCCGATATATTGCTTGTCTTAATCGTCGTGGGACACCCTGTATATCCATCCATATCGTCGGTCTCCGCACGTAGTGGCGTATCTAGCATTTTGCAAATTTTACAGGAGAAGGAAAAAACAGAATTAAGCATCAAATGGAGCTTAAAATGATATCGAAGTAATTGAGAGAGCTTCTTGTAATTTTTTGCTAAGACAGCAATGCTGGGAATCTAAATGTTGAGATGTTTGGAGTTTCTCCAAAAATATTAGTTTCTGAGAAAAAAAATTTAATGCAGTTACGCCACTTCGTGAGATCTATGTTTCTCTTCAGTATATAGTTACGCCATTATGTGGCTTTTCAAAATATAAGTAATGCAACCTTCTTGTCAATAATAACTTTATTCGATGATAGATAAATACAAATTATTGATAGTAAATAATTAGAGAAATAGTAAACAAAATAGGAAAATGATGTTTTTCTGGAAAATATCCATAAGTGTTATCTCCTCTATCGTCTCTTTCAATCCTCATCCTCATGAGGCAGAGAATAATAGAATTGTTGCATTTCGGGTAATCGGACTACTGGAGTTTTTCCTTTACATAGGGAAGTTATGTCATCATATTTTTTTTTCGATATCTTGATATATCCAACGTTTAGTGGCTTCAACGGTAAAGTGGAAAGACCGCCTTTAATGCGCTGCTTTAGCTTGAAACTGTCATATTCATGGTCCTGGTGACTTATATTGTTGTAGGTTCTTGTTTTTTAATCATTATTTCCATCATGTCCGTCCATTTTATACTTTTCCCTGAAGCACTTTCGCTTATTGATAAAATACGTAATGTCCGAATGTTTTGAAATCCAGAAAGTCCTTATAGTGCATGGGATTGACAAGATACGGTTGTTTAGATTGAGCAAAACGTATTACTGGGTACAGTTGACCAGGTGTGAAAAGGTCACCGGCATGAGAAACAGCATGACTGATGGCACTATGGGCCGAATCTCCCTCATTCTGACCATGATTCGTCTAAAAAAATCTGAGAAAAACTTCTTCAATTGTTGGAAACTTATTCAAGGCATAAAGTAACATCGATACTACGATTGAATTTTTATTTTGCCCGTAGCATCCATCACAATACAGATGAATAGTTTTAATCCCTCTTTGACTGTATTCCTCTATTGCTTTAAAAACACTAGTGGAAATTTCTGCCGAACCACGCTTGCTTTTAGTTTCATCCCAAGCGAAACAAAAGCAGTCTCTAGTCGCCAAGTCATAGAAGGTGAAATTGAACGTAGATAATCTTCACTTATAAAATAAGCCACTTTCTTGTGACATTGGCAAATATATAACTTGCTGGAGGTCAAAAACCGCACACAAGAAACTTGAGTCCTTCTGAGCATTTGCTTTGCTCAGATCTTTTTTTCTCTGACAATTTTTTTTCTAAAACATGTTTCTCGTATCTGTTTCTCAAATTTTCTTTTATTGTTTCGTCTCCGTCTCTATAAGTTATACAGAGAGAACATTGATCTTTTTTAGGACGTAAAATGGAAAGATTTTTGGATTTGAATACTTTTCTGTAAGTCGAAAATCTAGGAAAATTATTGCAACTCTTGGCCATCTCTTGTTCTGTGAACATCATGTACATTTTTCGCAAAGACAAGTCAGGATGCAGATACAATCATTCGTGCTTGCTCAGCAGTAGTGTGATTCAACTTTAGGGTATCGGTCTATGTGATTTTCTATATTGACTCTATCTTGTTTTTCTTTGTCTAAGCACTCCAGTGATCTCTTCCTGCCACCTCTTTTTTCACCTTCCATGACACCCATCTCATTAATTTTTTCAAGTGCTGTACGAAGCGATCGCTCGGGTATCCCTAATGTATTTAGGAAAAACATTTTGCACACACTAAGTTTTCGGTTGTTCACAGTGAATTTGTAAATCCTGGAAAATTCTTTACGAGATCTCTCTGTTTTAGTAGTGTTTCTCTTTCTTGAGATAACATCGACATGTCTAACCAGGAACAGCCTCTGCCTGGTTAGGTCTCCTAAGCCATGATACTGGTCAAATATTATCTGTCTTTGCTCATCCGAAATCTCTTCACACGCTTTGCCTTTTATTCTACATTTTTCGCCATTACAGCGTCCTTTTATTTTTTTTGCTGCAACGATTTTTTTAGTTTTCGTACTAACATATTCTTGCCCTCTCTGTCTTAATTGTTTGTACAGTTTTGCCTTATTAATTTTTTTCTGTTTATGAACTTCAGTTTATTTTCCTGCGCCTTCAACAGAAAATATTTCTGGCTGAGCATTTCTAGTGTCAACATCATGTCTGCCATTAACAGTAACTAAAACAAGAAAAAAAGCATTTTCTTAAACTTACCTGCACTGCGGTGGTTTTGATGAAACACTAATAAACAATACACTCGTTTTATAATATTTTGAACTAACTGTTGTCAAAAAGTCCTCAATTTTAACCCGTCTTATAAAGTTCTGCAGGATTAAAATCAAACGATGCTTTTGCGAGCATGTGGATACAAAGTAAACACTTTTATAGGCTATGTTTACCTGACACGTGCTTCATTGTTTGAATCAGATACGCCAGTACGTGCTGTACGTCAAAATTGAAATGTGAAGAAAATTAGTTTTGACGTAGAGGCGTAAGTCACATAGGCCACTATGAGACGAATTTTTTTTTACTTCTGTCACTTACGCCACTTTTTTGTAATGAAATTATGGGCTAACGGATTGAAGTATACTTACGCCGCTTCGTGAGGTGAAAAAGCAGACAAAGTTACATAGAAATTCGGCGTAAATGAAATTTTGAATTTTTGTCAGTTACGCCTCTACGTGCGGAGACCGACGATATGTTACTCGTCATTGTCTTCATAACCACTGTCGACAGGGGCATCGATAATTCTGGGAGGGGGGGGGGGATTAATTGTAACTTTTTTCTTGGGTTTATCGGTGATGGGGGAGGGGTGTATTTTTGTGGATAACACGTTATTTTTTATCGGTATTGAATGATCAGTAAATAACATTCGTCGGCAGCTGCATTACTTGATCTTGATCAGCAAAAATAAAAATATGTATCATATGTATCAGTATGTATGTATTGAATTTTTTTCAATGAGCTTGGGGAATTTCACAATTTTTGAAAAAGATATCAGCTATTTGTACCATCGAACGTTTATACGTAGAAGTTATTAGTAGATGTAATAAATACTTCACCGCCACTGAAATTATTTTCTAAAATATTTTTTGTTTTTTGATAATCGTAACAATCTGCAAAATAAATTGCAAACTATCGGTAGTTTCCGAGTTTTATATGCAATATTATAAAGACATTAAAAAATAACTCAAGGCATTTTGTATCTAAATGTCTGGACTACCTACCTACAATATACATTTAATAAACCTCTATGTAAAAGACACACGATTTCGATATCTGTAATGTCTCGATTGATTTCGATATCTCTGGTACCTATATCGCGTATAGCATAAATATACTTTTTAAAGCATAATATAAAATAGCTCCCAGACGGTTGATACAGCCTTTGCTCAATTTTATAAGGTTTAGGCACGGCATGTGTATAACTGAACATACATTCAAAGCCCGGTTTTTTGAACCAAATCTTGTTCCAGAAATAATGTAGTCTGAAGCAGTCTTTAATCACGCCAATTCGTATTTGATTCACTTACATTTTAATTAGCCTACCAAGTTCATGACTGTTTCATCTAGTTGTAATGTAATATTGATTCATCAAATTTATAAATCAGGTTTGGTTTCGCTATGGGTTTTGCCATATAACTGAGGTTTACAGTAATTATGTGATATCGATTATATTTTGCAGTAACAAGGTTATATCAGATTCTATAGTATCTATGTATATCATGTATGATTAAATATGATCTATTGTGTGAGTATTCAGTGATTGTTATTAAAACACGTGTGTGTGAAGTGTGGCAGGTGTCTCAGGCGAGTGATTCAATGAATGTCTTTATAATTATTAAATGCAGGTTGTAAACCCTATTTTCAAAGATGCTATAATAAAACATTAATCATCAAAATATGCAATTGAATCATTTTCTAAGAAGCAGCGATATTGTCATTTCTCCAGTTCATTAGTTAATGACTATTGAAAATTGTCGCATATAATAATAATAACAACAGATGGTGCTATCCCTTACGATATGAATATTCAAAACACCTATGCTGGGAAGATATCTAAATACACAGACCTTACCATAGAAGTAAAACGGCTCTGGAAACAAAATAAAGGTATTATTGTCCTCCCATCATGTCGATCTTAGGCCTTACATCAAACACATTCACACCACATCTGCAACAGTTGGGCCTGGACGAAAAGTTTCACAAAGTATTTCAAAAGTCTGTAATCCTAAAGACCTGTAATATTGTACGATCCTTTCTAAATTCAGAGCAATAATAGTTCAGGTGTTGACTTGCCACAGCCCGTGAACACCTGTTGCTGCCGCAATAATGCGAAAGGAACTTAGAAAGTCAGAATAATAATAATAATAATAATAAACCGACCCCCATCAGGTGCTAGAACGTTGACGCTCGTTTGGGGGCTTAGAAAGTGACTTTTTGATGGGTAAGCTATGTCGGTTGATGGTTCATCGGAGGCTTTGATACCACCGCGGAATTATGCCGACAGGGCTCGTGATCAAAAAGTCACTTCAACCAAGGCTAGCACACTCAGGAAGTTGTGGGCTAGGTAGACTTTACGTACCCTACCAAGCACAAAGCTCCCTTCCCCAAGATATCCTGACCTCGGTCAGATAGGGATTTGGCAAATCCGGGGAGAAATGCCACAGGAGACTGAGCGCCGGTCCTTCTGTCACATACCGTTATTGCGCCCCACACTTCAACGACCTCAGCAGGGCGTGGCTGGGGAACGTTGTGAGGGGTACGCAACCGGGGGGCTTGCCTTAACCAGCCGGCCCGTGAGGAGAAAACCTCAACAAAATCCGACAGTAAAGTCGCAAATCCTCCGGAGCACCTTGGGCCAACTTCGGAGTAAATATAAGTCCCTTCTCTCCTGGAATGGGCGTCACCCGGGAGAGCGACACTTAGATCGTCCCTACTCGTGGGAACGCGATGGATAAAGTTAGTTTTTCAAATAACCAACGACGGCTTAGGGTACGTCGATTAAACTCACCTGAACCCCAAAACCAAACACCACAACCAATAGCACACAACCCAACTGCGGATGTTTTGCCGGTACAGCCGGCAACCACCAAAGCTGGTAAACCAAGACAGCGCTTACAGTGGACTACTGAGATGAACAAATCTGTAATGCACTGTTACTATACCGCCACAAAACTAGAAACCATCTCTACAGGCTACAGACATGAGCTACACAGGCTGTTTACAGCACAATACCCACACCTCTCAACACGTGTAACCGAACAAAGACTGATTGATCAAAAACGAGTCATAACTAAAAACAACCGTCTTACCCCGCAAGAACTACAAGCTATAAAGAGCCTTGTATCCAACGAAATAAATACTGTCCCACCAAATGACTCGTTAGCCGATGAATCAACCACAGAAAGGCAAAATATTTATTCCCAAAATAGCCAGACTCCAAATACAGACACAACCAATGACACCAGCATACATTCAGATATGGACTCAGAACATGACCACATACCAGATACACCAGACCAGACATCAATTAACCTACCCCTCACAGCCACACAAAGCCAAAAGGTTACGCCACCGCCTTCCATCACACAATCCACAGAACAAGTGATGGACACACAATATAACAAATGGTGTGGCTCCAATCCTGCGCTGCGAGATCCTTTGCCCAGACTGATTTTTAAAAACAACACCCAACAAATATTACACACAATAAATTCCAACATAATACCACAATTCTTAACAAACGTCAGTAACCTAGAGGACATCCATACCGTTATATACGCTGCAGCAGCAACAACACTCACAGTAAACGGCCAAAAACTTCCGAAACGGTCTAAAGACCACACAAGCAACAGGCCTAAACCTAAATGGCAAATACGAATCGAAAATAAAATTTCCGCAATCAGAAAGGATTTGGCACACCTCGCACAATACACTATCAACAACAACCGTTCAAAACGCATCCAGACAACAATAGATATACTCAAATCCAAGTCACCCCAAAAATCGATACCAGAAATAGCTGATACACTGAAACAGAAACTTGCAGTTTACGCAGCTCGACTACGCAGATACAATGAATCCAACGAGAGAAAGAACGCTAATAATCTTTTCCAAAAAAGTGAAAAGCAGTTCTACCAGAAAATAACTGCAAACAACCAGGAAGCAACCATAGAACCACCAAGTAGACAAGACTTAACTGAGTTTTGGAGTAGCTTATGGTCGGAGCCCAAAACGCATAATCAAGACGCTCCATGGATCAGACAAGAAGAGGAGAAGCACCAACATATAATGGAACAGGGTGACGTTATTCTTACACCAGAGGAAATAGCGGAAACAATAAAACATACTCACAATTGGAAGTGCCCAGGCGTGGATAATATACAAAATTTTTGGTACAAGCAATTCAGTTCAACATACGAAGTGCTCACAGACCAAATCAATAAAGCCATACTACAACCTAATAGGCTTCCTAAATTCCTCACACAAGGAATAACGTATATTAAACCTAAAAACACAGATACCAAGAACCCTGCCAATTACCGTCCAATCACTTGTCTTCCCACCCTGTACAAAATCATCACTGCAACAATATGTAGAAGGATTGAACAACACCTAACACAAAACAACATCCTCACTGAAGAACAAAAAGGATGTAGAAAACAAAGTCAAGGCTGCAAGGAACAGCTTATAATTGACAGTGTAATCATGGAGCAGACTAGAAAAGAACACAGGAACCTTCACACTTGTTTTATAGATTATAAAAAAGCCTTTGACTCTGTACCCCACAGCTGGCTAAAGAAAACTTTACAAATATATAAAATCAACTCAGGACTTCGTCAGTTTCTTACAAGAATCATGGAAACATGGCGCACCAACATACACCTCAAAACTCAGCACGGCCATATCCAGACGGATGAGCTATACATAAGACGTGGTATCTTCCAGGGAGACTCTCTCAGTTCACTGTGGTTCTGCCTCTGTCTAAATCCGCTCTCCAATGCACTCAACAACACAAACTGTGGTTTCAACATTAGACACGAGAAAGTTAATCAACATAAAATCAATCATCTCCTCTACATGGATGATATAAAACTATATGCAGCAACTGAAGTACAACTGAGAGAATTGCTCAGAATAACGGAAGTTTGCACTTCAGACGTAAGGATGGAATTCGGAATGAGTAAGTGCAAGGTGCTCCACATCAACAAAGGTCAGTGGAAGAGCCATCAAGAGCGGGAAACATTAACTGGCCAAACACTAGACAACATGGACAAGGGCGAAACATACAAGTACCTGGATTTCAATCAAAGTGTTAAAATAGACCACTCACAAGTCAAAGAACAACTAATACAAGAGTTTAGAGACCGCCTTATTAAGCTACTAAAAACAAAACTAAATTCCAGAAATCTTACAAAAGCCATTAACACATTCGCGATACCGGTCATCACATACTCCTTCGGCATCATCAAGTGGTCGCACACTGACATAGAAAACATCCAAATCCTCATAAGGACAGAGCTCACGAGGCACAAAATGTCACATCCGAACGCATGCAAAGAAAGGCTTACCATAGATAGAAAACAAGGGGGCAGAGGAATTATAGATATACAGTCACTCCGCACAAAACAAATAAAAACACTCAGACATTTCTTTCACAGCAAACAAACGAATCTGCATAGAGCAATAGTCAAAGCAGACAAGAACTATACACCACTCACCCTCTCCAGTCCAAACCACGCAGCAGACACACACAATCCCATAGAATTACAACAAGAAAAAATAAACACATGGTCGCAGAAAGCACTTCACGGCAAACATAGATACCGAATTACACAAGATCACATAAATGAAAAACAGTCATACACTTGGCTGCAGGATGGCCAGCTCTTTCCAGAAACGGAGGGTTTTATGCTTGCTATTCAGGACCAAGTAATTGCGACGAGGAACTACAAAAAATACATAATTAAAGATCCAGCCGTAACCAACGATAATTGCAGAAAATGCCATCAACAGAAGGAAACAATAGATCATATAACAAGTGCATGCAAAACCCTCGCTGGAACCGAGTACACGGCCAGACATAACTCTGCAGCCAAAATCATACACCAAGCCCTAGCCACAACTAACAAACTAATCGTAAACACAGCTCCATATTATAATTATACACCGACCTCAGTACTTGACAACAATCAATACAAACTATACTGGGACGTCGAAATACACACGGACAAAACTATCCCAGCCAATAGACCAGATATAGTTTTTCAGTCGAAGACAGACAAAGTCACTTATTTAATAGATATTGCTATCCCTAATGATACGAATGTTCAAACCGCCTACGCTGGGAAGATATCTAAATACACAGACCTTGCCATAGAAGTAAAACGACTCTGGAAACAAAACAAAGTTGTTATTGTACCCCTAATTATGTCGGTCTCAGGCCTTACACCTAACACATTCACACCACACCTGCACCAGCTAGGCCTGGACGAAAAGCTACACAAAATATTCCAAAAGTCTGTAATTCTTAAGACCTGTAATATAGTACGATCCTTCTTAAATTCCGATCAGTAATAGATCAGGTGTTGACTTGGCACGACCCGTCAGCATCTGTTGCTACCGCAGTCATGCGAGAGAAGCTTGAAATAAACCGACTTTATTAGTCCCTAGTATAAGTAAAATAAAAGAAAAAAGTACAGTAAGCCTATGGCGAAGTCTAGCAAGTGGCTATTTATTCCACTTAACCATAGGTCGGATAACCCAAAAAAAGAAACTTTAAGTATTAGTGGGTAGTGTAATGCGTACATAGCCTCTCCACTTAATATTATCAACCAGGTTTGGTATAACTCAAAAAAAGTTATACAAAAGTCTTTGAAATAGATGGATAGGTAAACACAGCAAATCGGCGCCTATTGTCTACCATTTAAATAATGTTTTAACTTGTATTTGAATTTCAGAATATTTAGTATTTTAAATTCACCAGGAAGAGAATAAAATTATAAAAGCGAATGGCATTGAAAATGAGAGACCTTTGAAACATCGCAGTTCTGTGTAGAGGCATTGTAAGATTAGATTTGCGTCTGATACCCTGTGAGTGTTTTTTATTACGTGCTGTTAAATTGCGAGCGACATGAGGTGGATTAGGGGAACAAAGAAACTTATGCGTAAAACTTCCTAACTGTAAAAGTCTATTTTTCATATTTAATCAATGGCAATCCCTGATTTTATGAGAGAAGTGCTCATATTATCTCATCCCAAAAATTAATCTACAACAGCTATTCTGGACTCTTTGAATGCGTATTTGATCTACTTTGGTAAGGCAATAAGCACAATAGTTGAAGTGACTCAAAAAATGTGAGTCACAAAGCATTCTCAACATTTTCTGATTCAAAAAATGTCGACAGGCGTAAATCAGTTTTAAAGATGCAAATGACTTGTCCAACAGTATGTTTGACGTACTGTGATAGTCGCATGTCTGATTCCATTACTAAATCTAGATTGCGAGCACTCTCACTCTAATTATTGCAATGCTACTTTTTAGATGTTGGTTGTTTCTGTCGCCAAAAAAAAAAGAGTTTGTCTTTTGTTTATTTATTTATCGTATAGCATTTCACAAACCGGTCCATTTATGAAAATAGTTTTATGTTTTTTCTTTTGTTTATTAGTTTTTGTTTACAAGATACGGGGTTTTCAATTTTTTCCACGTGACTGAAAAGGGGGTGCTGAATTGGTTAGGACCAACGAATGTTAGGACGAGATTGACACTCGTAGCATGCTTATCAAATTGATCACACAACACCTCTAATTATAGTTGTCAACCTCAAAAAAGCACAAAATCATAAGTTGTCAATGTCAATGGAAATATGATGTCCGTCAAGTGTGACAACGCTATACCAGTAACGTCAGAGGCTGTTTTCGGGCCAATTTAACCCATCAAAAATTGTATTTGGAAGAAAATTTTGAAATACGTATTTTATGATGCTTAATACATTGCTTCAAAACAATATTTTTTTTAGGCTCCAAGGACCCCTATATACTGATATTGGCATTTTTGAAACCCATGACAATTTATGTTTGTTAAAAGCGTTTACGAAATGTTCCTTCTCTAGCTGTAACTATGTGTTGCATAATATTTATGATTAATATTATGTAGTTTTTGTGCAACTTCTTGTAATCAAGTGAAATACATATCGAAACGCTCTCGTATCAATATTTACATTTTGTTGTTTGTTATCTACACAGGCGCACTGTGAGGTTTATCATATGTGCATCAATCTTTAGGTTATCCATTTGAACTCTGTTTGCTAAACGTTTTTTTTTTTGAATCCTTTCATACACTAATAAAAACCGTGTTAGGCATTGTCATAAACTTCTGTTATACCGAAAGGAAAGGAACATCATTATTATTCCCATGGTGAGTTACATAAATAAAATATGTAGATTATTATCTTTCCGTAACCTTATTTTCATTGGACTTTAGATAAGATTTGAGACAAGTCATAAGTAAACAGGTACATATTGTTCAAATATAATGACGATCAGAATAGTTTACAAATTTAGAAAATAGTTAGGGAATGCCATGTATATTAACTTCTTTGCAACCATGATACACCGCAGGTGGTTAATGTTTGTAACAGACCCGACACTGAATTGTGTTGTGAACTTGCATTTGCTACCTGTAGCGTTGACTCTTTATTTCGGGTATAGGCTTACGTATCATGGGTCGACCTGGTGGATACGTTTATAGCCGTTCGAGATATGTTCATTCGCCTCTATGGCACTCACTTCAAAGGACAGATACCAAGATAAACTTCTTATGTCTATCTTCGGTGATGTAACTAGTGCACCGTCACTGAACCCATGTTAGGACTTCAGGTCACTGTTTCCCTAAACCAGTGGGCTTACAACCGACTATTTAAGAGCACAAGGTTTACACCTTTTCAGATATGGAAAATGAAAGTATACTGCTGTTTGGATAATAACTGTTAGCACATGCAGGCCTTTCTAGTCTAGTTTTGATAGCTTATTGGCAGTTCATTTCATTAATATTTGTGTCTGATTTACATAAATGGTACCCATAAATACATCTTTTCAAAAAACATAAAAAATGGATAATGCTTATTACAGAGAATTGGTACGCGAAGCTTATCTTGTATTTTTTATCTTATACGAATATACGTAATACGTTGTTACACGTCAACTTAATTTAACCACGTAAAAGTGGATATGATATTACGTTATTTTGGGTCACAATTCTGTAAATATTTCCTAAGTTATTACCAATGATAAATTGTGATGCAATTCCAAAACATACTGAAATAATTCCATACGTTGGCATCATTGGTATATACATAAATATGGCGAATAATTTTGTTAAATAATACTTGGAACGTAGGTCCTAATCCCTGCATACAAGGTGTGGAAACTGCTTGTGGAAATATAATATTGTAGAAATGACACGTAGATAGATAGATAGAATATAATAAAAGAAATGATACAATAAAAATCCAACGTAACACCCTCTACCATAAAACTGATATGAGGGTAATACGGAAAGTGCTCTGATACTCTCGAATAGCCAGGATATTGAAGAGACCTCTTACTTGATGAACAGACGACAAGAAATATTTGCTGGACAAGAGGTGACGGAATCAGTCGGAGTCGGGCATGTATTTTGAAAATGCTTATGAGTACCTTCCCCATTCAACCGCTACATTACATGCACAATATTACTGTTTTTTTTTTGTTTGTTTTAATGGCACTGGTCGTAGACCAACTGGCCAGTCGTTTTAATAAGGGATTGCAACATACCTATGCATAAGTGAGATAAGGGTAGGTAGGTAATATGATTATGTATATTTTCGATATGAGAATGGAACATAAGCACCGCTCAACTAGTCATGTAGACGTTATTGTGTTAGTGCGTAATTATGTGTTTTCATCATTGTTTTGTATTTTGTCATTTTTTTTGTAATTTTTCTTTTTTTTATATTCTTATTTTTTTTCCTTTTTTTTACAGTTATATGCTAAATGTCTTTTAGATTTTTGTTTTTTTTTTATTTTTTATTTTTTTTTATTTTTTTTTCCTTTTTTCCATTTTTTAACCTTTCTCATTGGTTCATTTTTTCCACAATAGAGTAGTTTACAAGTTTAAATTTATTGTTTGTTCACAAAATAATAAGTTAGTATTGTATTGCTATATTAGTAGTCGTAACCTATTACAATGTTCATAAATAATTTGGTATACAGTTGTTCACAAAATAATAAGTTAGTATTGTATTGCTATATTAGTAGTCGTAGCTTATTACAATGTTTATAAATAATTTGGTATACAGTTGGCTGTTCGTCGCTCAAAATGAGGTACAGGTTAGTAGATATGAATCCATGGGCGCAATCGGAGCACTACATCCTATCCACATGAATTGAAAGTGATGTGTTCAGTATCTATACCGTGCTCCTCAAGAATCATGTGATTGTACCCAACTGTCATAATTTTGTCCCAGGTCTCGTTAGGGAGTGGAAACAGTACCCCAGGTCTGGTTAGGGACCCTTGATTAATTAATTGAGCTGGAGTCAAGACAGATACGCTGATGCTAATTATTACTGCAAAGAGGATGCGGTAATAAGTAACCTTCACCGTACTCCCAGTAATCTCGAGATTATACCTTACTGATACAACTTTATCCGAAGTCTCGTTTAGTGAGTCGAAACAGTACCCCAGGTCTGGTCAGGGGGTCCTCCGCAGAGATTCTCGTTAGCTACCTTTTAACTCTATCTTTCAGTGAGTAATCGCTTCAAAGCTAGTCAATGGTCTTTTAGCTCTCACTGACTCACTGAAGTCACTGAAGAGAGCTTATGCAGAGCCTCTGTCTATCCATCCGTCTGTCCGTATACAAAATATAGCCAAAACTACAGGTGCTAGAGAAAAACTAAGTACACATTCGGAATCAGCCTGAAAAAACTAGTCCGGGGAAAATCCGATTTTGTCAATATCGCTTCCGGTTTAAAAAAAAGTTGAATTAAATTACGACAGGTAACTGACGACGTATTATGTACTGTGTATTGATATTCCTGAAGCACGGGCAGCGTGGCCGAGCGGTTAAGGTGCTAGGCACCATAGTCCGAGAGGGCGTGGGTTGGAATCCCACCGCGGTCAACAACTTTTTTTTTTAAGATTAAATGTTAAATTTGTTGATTTTTAGTCCGGGAAAAATCCGGTTTTGTCAATATAATAAAAAATTAAAATTTTATACCAACAAATTTCACAGTGAGAGCGCCGTTTGAATTTACTCAAGTATCATAATCTAATGGTAAAAAAACATGCACATAATGAAGTACGGATAAATTGAGAAAGTTACTCAGTAAATCACTCGCCTATATTCCAATGATAAGACAATCACTAGAGCAGCCCACTTGCCGATAGATATCCGTAAACTGGCTTGTATTTGGTGTTGATGTTTTCACACAGGCAAAAGGGATGACCATTAAGACCTCAGAGTTACAACTGAACATAGAGGTAATAAACAAACCACTTCAGCATGGTGTGCTCAAAGCCATCATCTTTTGACACTTAGCCTTCAGCCTCCAAACATTGCCAACTAACCTGAAAATTCGTCCAATGCAACCCATGTTACAAACACTGCTCTGAACTGTCCCCTCTCGAAAAACTGTTAAACTACACTCGAATATAGCACAGCAAGTCCGTAAAGCTTCACTACAGTTACCAACAAATAGCGAATTCGGTTTTACTGACCAAGCATAAAAGACGCACAACCAAAACAAACGTTTGACAGTCGGAGTTTACCGTAAACAAATCGCAGGAAAATTAATAGGCGTTGCCAGCTCCTCAAAATTATGTAAGACAGAATTTGCGTTTATGACGAAAAAACATGCAGTAACGCAGTAGATGTCAACATATTTATTGATTTTGCTGTAATCATTCCTGAATCCTCAAAATACAGTAGAATGGAATACTTCTGGATACATACAATTAAGACGATAGTAAACAATTATGATTGCCGTATCTGGTGGTCAATATGACAACGTAAGAAAAGATGTTGGTCTATTAGAATTTGTTGTTTACTACCTCTATGTTCAGTTGTTACTCTGAGATTAAGACCCATAATACCCTTAACATCAAGTGGTCACAATATGAAAAAACCACATTGTATTCTCAGAACTTTGGTTACATAGGCGGGAACTTACAGCGTGAGTGTCATGCAGGATGATGGTTAAAATAAAGTATGCCTACAATATTTAGGTAGTAGCATAGGTAGTAAGTGTTAGGTGTTTAATGTTCTTAATTCCAAATTATTGATTAGTGATGAGAAGACTTAAAATTGGCATTTGATGGTTGCTTGCACATCTACGAGTGCTCGAAGAAAGTTTTTACTAGTGTGTTGACTTAGATTTGTGCTGTTTATTTGTAGTGGAATACCAATGAACATGAGCGACTATCCTCGACAGAAGTTTAAAGAGGCTTTGACTAGCTATCTTGGGCCAGCTAATCAAAAAATAGATGTCACTTTTTCCAAATTACTTTGGGTCAGAAATCTTGGAATTTGTGTGAGAAAGGCTATAGATTCAGATTTGAATGGATATGGTTTAACTAAAGTATCAGTGACTCGAAAGCATTTTGGGCATGCTAGCATTTATTGGGAGATAATATCAGTATCGCATGGGTATAACATAACAGTAGAATAGTGCATGTAATGTAGCGATTGAATGTGGAAGGTACTCATGAGCGTTTTCAAAATATAGACCCGACTGCGACTGATTCCATTACCTCTTGTCAAGCAGATATTTTCTGTTGTCTTTTCACCAAGTAAGTGGTCTTTTCAATATCCTGAATATTCGAGAGTATTAAGTTCTTTCCGTATACGAATTTTAGGGTGTTACGTTGGATTTCTATTATATAATTACTTATTCTGTATTCTATATTTCTATTATCGTATGATCTTCTACACTACTATTAAGTTAAAACATGTCTATTCGTGGCCGTAAACGTCATCTCCATCCATTCCCGATTTGATTGAATTCTTAAACTTTTGTGTCTCTTGGTTGTATGTATTTCCCAAGCTTTTTAATTTCTGTTTTGGCCACAGCGATTGAAAATACGTCAGCATTCAAGTCTGCAAAAAATTATTCCAAAGCTGCAAATCGCATTTGTTTATTCCGATATACGAGCTTGGTCACGTCCCATAAACATTCTTAAATGTTTCACTTTCCGCCCACCTCATTTTGCTCATTTTAGTTCCCACAGGTAGGGCGAGTATGTGATGGCGAAATTTTTCGATTTTAATACGCTTTTTGGGTGTTTGATATTTATATAACGAAAATTTACGTCTGTCTGCCTGTCTGTTGGCGTTTTTCTAGCCTCGTAATTTCAGTAACAGCTGCATTGATTGTGTTGAAATTTGGGTAGCGCTTTGCTGTGGAGCCGTAGTAGATAATGCTGCTATAATTTTGAAAATCGGGGCATGGGCGACGGAATAATTAGAAAAAAACAAAAATGTCAAATATTCCTCAAACATAGTTTCTAGGCGCTTTAGGGGTTCCTGACCATTTTCCATTTTTGGGGGGTGAAATTGGGGTGGTTGGGGCGTGAGGGTTGCAAAACTGAACAATGTGTTGTATCCATAATAGGCTGTCCATTCACTCATTTCCGGAGGTCTGTCTGTCTATTAGCCTCTTTCTAGCCGCGTAATCTCAGTAACCGATGCTTGAAACGTGATGAAATTTGGGTAGCGATATGCTGTGGGTTCGTAGTAGCTAATGATGCTGTAATTTTGAAAATTGGCTTTCAGGCGTTTCAGGGGTCCCCGAACCTTTTGTATTTTGGTTTTTGGTGGAGGTAAGATCGGGGTGGTGGGTGTGTGGGACGTTTGAAAATTTAAACCTTTCTTGTATTCATAAAATACTCCATCCACATTGCCCTAAAAAATGTATCCGAATTTTATATCTATGAAATTATTTGATATATACATATTATAATCCTATAACGTGTAACTTGGAAACTATGAAATTGTGACACATCATTACTACTTAGTTTTCAATGAGAAGTGTGTTAGAATGGGGACCGGACGCCTCGAAAGACGTATTCATTCTGAAAAGATATGCCAAGTTTTTCCTAAGTTGTTGGGCTCATCATATTTTAGAACCCTATCTCTTTCTATCAAGAAGGCACAAGCTGCAAATTCGGGAACATGTAACAGTATCACAGTCTTGGTTTAAAAACGTACCAACCTGCCCTTCTCTGTGTTCAAAGCATTCCTTTATTCCCCTCCAGTCCTCAAGTAATTAAGTATTTAACATGTGCTATATATTGTCAGCCCTAGTATGAATTTATGAACAGATGCGAAATTGCTATAAGTAGTTGTGGGTAAGGATACACTAACAATGGGGGAGGGAAGGGTGAATCAAGAATACAGATAGTTTTTTTTTGATCTGTGGAAAATCTATCTCCAAAGAAAAATATCAATAGCTATAAAAAAGAGCTTTATTTTTTAAGTAGAGCATTTTCATTCATGGAATCAACTTGCTTGCCTGCAGCTTGGCAGCAGCTCACCAAAATTACCAAATGCTTATTAAAATGCTTTTAGATACTTCTTCCAATGAGGACAAAACTTTAAAAGAAACATACACTATTTACGCCAAGATGATGGAATGTTCCAGTCGACGTTATAGTGCGGCTCTTTTGTCTAAAACTTAGTAGTAAAGAGTAGTAGAGAGCTTTAACGAGAACTAAGTGGTATTGTAGAAGGTATCAAAGGGTCTATCAACCTAGCTTTCAAAACATTTCTTTTGTGCCTCAACCCTTAAAACTACCCCCAACTTTTTTTTCCAAATAACACCCTGTACCTTTCTACATAAAGTCCTTATTTCAATTAAAATCTTGTAGTACCTTTGATTTTATACTAAAACCTATTTTTTTCATAAAATAAAGCAGAAGGTTAATAAAATAAGGATTTGTCTGAGGCATATTTTCGTAACAAAACAGGATAAAACAAGAAAGTGTGTTTTAAGGGTATTGAATGATGTACTGTAATTTTGGTTGGAGAAATAAATTTGAATTAGAAAAAAGTTGGGGGTGAGTTTTAAGGGTTGAAGTACAAAAAAAATGTCTTGAAAGCTAGGTATGATTAGGGTTGCCAACCATACTGTTAAAAATAGTATTATACTGTTTTTCGCTATATAATACTTTTTACTGTTTAATTTAAAAAAAAGTATTTAATATACTGTTTTATGATATATTAACATTGATCCAGGAGCTTTATCCGCAGCCATAAAGATTTTATCAACATGAGCACTGGCAAGTCATTTGCTAGTAAATCCTTCTGAAGAATTCGTTAATATTTCATATTCATTTTCTGTTCCTGCCACTTCGGTATTCATAGTAAGGGTATTTTCTGTGATGAATGCGAAGTGGCGAGATGATAGGAATCGAGCCTTAATGAATTTAATGAAAAATGAGCTAGTCAGATATTTTAATTTTGACCCAAAATGTGATGAGGCCTTCAGAAATGATAGTTTGCTAATAAGCTTTGTGAAAAGCTCCGAAAAGTATGTGTTTAAAACATGAAAAAAATAAAATACTGTTTTTTTCTCCAAAACTGTTTTTTCCTCCTTTAATCCTATTATACTTTTTTCTTACAAAAAAAAGTTGGCAACCCTTTACAATACCAGTCACTTCTCGTTTGAACTTTTTTTGTTACGAGAATATCACGTGTCAAGGAACATTCCAGTGACATCCTGTATACGGTTTGAATAAAATTATGCCCCATTTTTTTATAACTGAGCAGACCGCGTAGGCAGAGCCTAAATACCAGAGTACCGCGGCTGCTGTGAAAGGGTTATGTTCCTAATCGCAATAAAGTCAGAGAGAGGACCTCCGACTGAGTTTATACTCGTAAAGCGCACATTGACTACATGCTTTTCAAGCATTATTCATAACCACCGACTATTTCATAACCGGCACCTGTGACTAATAATTGTTTGTCAAGTTCGGTCAGTTTATTGACACATCTTGTCAAAAATGTACTCGAGATATTTCCTATTTACCTTTTTATTAGCACATTTTATGACAGCCTTGAAGAGAAACATCGCGGACGCGTTTTGCTCCGCCGTATTCTACACGCTGAAATCCGCAGCGCTGTAACTATTTTTACACTTTTCGCGAGCGCGATGACGCTGGGCGGTCGCCGTATTTTTTGTATGTCGCGGGCAGTTCGGACACGACCGGGGTTTTCCTCAAAGAAAACATGCTGACTGTTAAGACCATTTACGTGCACGAGGTCAGTCAATATGATCTGTTTTCATAGGTAACTATATGTTTACTATAGTAGTGTACTAACTAGAATGTTTGCGAACTGGAATATCGTGGTTTGATGTTTCATGTTTCTCAAATAGGTGACCCCTGGAATAAACGGATGTACAGATAGCCTGGTAAGGATATAAAAAATAAAATAAAAAATCTACGGATATTACAATCGTGAGGTCTTTTATGAGGGATTTTAGGTTATTTTTACAATTGCTTGTTTTGTGGAATTGCCTCGGTGATGCTTTAAATGTGTGGTGCAGGTGCTGTATACATATACGTTGATACTGCGGCGATCAATAATGATTTATTGAAAGTTTATATGACTCCTATCCATTTTTTTGCTTTTGATTCACTTATCCAAACCAAAAACTACGACAAACCACAAACTACGAATTTTGAATTTAATTTCAATTCATAATTTATTGATATTCTTTCCAGTAGTGGCGTGATTCATTATCTCATTTCCTTTTGATAAGAATCAAACTTTCTAACAGTGAGTCTATAAAAAAAAGGTTTTAAAATGTGCTCGTCATTGAAGCAAAGTAGTGTGAAGCCTCTCTTTTCTTAGTTATGACAAGACCGGGGTTTTACTCAAAGAAGACATGCTGACTGTTAAGACCATTTACGTGCACGAGATCAGTCAATATGATCTGTTTTCATAGGATGTTTTACTATAGTAGTGTGTGTGTAACTAGAATGTTTGCGAACTGGAATATCGTGGTTTGATGTTTCATGTTTCTCAAATAGGTAATATTACTGTTTTGGATAAAACAATTTATTTACATTACGATCTTGCTGTCTTTTATGAGGGATTTTAAGTCATTTATAATTTGCTTGTTTTATGGAATTGCCTTGGTGATGCTTTAATTGAGCTGTGCTGTTTGTACATACTTATACGTTCAGACTGTGGGGATCAATAAATAATGATTTATCGATATCGATATCGACTCCTATCATTTTTTTACTTTTGATTCACTCATCCAAACCAAACAATCCACAAAACACGACTTTTGAAGTTAACTGCAGTTCATAATTGATATTTTTTCTAGCTTAATGTGCTTCGTTATCTTATTTCCCTTTTATAAGAGTCAACCTTTCTAAAAATGATTTTATAATGAAAATGTTATTAAAAAGTGCTCGTCATCAAAGCAAGGCAGTCTCTTTTCTCTTAGTTATGACAATATCAGTCAATATGATCTGTTTTTATAGCTACTTAACTATGTTAATGCTAGCTATAAATGTTTGCGAACTGGAATATCGTGGTTTGAATAAATTTATGCACAGATAGTCTGGTAAGGGAGCACAACGTTTTCAGAAAGCCTCGAAAAATGCTGTTTAGGTGAAAATATTGAAGGTGTTTTTATACAGTGTAAATGTTACTTGTGCTGTTTTTTATGAGGGATTTTAGGTCATTGGTGATGTGACTCATCTGATAATTTATATGACTCATCATTTTTTTACTTTTGATTTACCTATCCAAATCAAAACAATCCACAAAACATAACTTTTGGAGCTGCAATTCTCATAATTGATATTTTTCCAGTGGTAATGTGCTTCACTATCTGATTTCCCTCTCATAACAATCAACCTTCCTATATGATCTGTTTTCATAGGTAACTATTATGTTTACTATAGTAGTACTAACTAGAAATGTTTGCAAACTGGAATATCGTGATTTGAAGAAATCATCAATAAGGGTTAACATTTTAAAGGTAGTTTATAATGAAAATTTAACTGAAAGATGCTCTTCGTAATAGCAGTTTTAGATTTAGTAGTGTGAAACCATTTGATTATGATAAAAACAGGGTTTTCCTCAAACCTCAAAGAATGTCAATTTTTCCTTGGTTAATTTTTTCTTAGGCCGGTTTCACCCGTTCCTGATAAGTGTCAGATAGCCTATCTGTCAAATAGGTTCATATAATTTATATGACGTTATCTGGCAGATACGGCTATCTGACACTTATCAGGAACCGGTGAAACCGGCCCTTAATCTCAGATTCAGTCTACTTGGTCTCGGGTAGCATTGTATTTATACTTTACGATCCATAACTTTAAAACTTCCTTAATATCACCAGTTCAAGCATCGTTCATGAAAAACTACGGTCTCTTCTTTCTCTAGTGGCTATCAAACGGTAGCGTGTCTTAGAGGCATTGGTTTTTTTATGGACGTCTACTACGTTTAGAGGATTCTCTTCTCTTTATATTCGAAGATATTCATCGATTCATGGTTTTACAAGAAATCTGAAAATCATCCAGAATATACGTTACAAACAGCAACGGTTAGTGTCAAACAGGTGATTGAAGTTTGTAGACAAGTTAGAGGTTACAAAAGGTCTGTTGCGGACTTCCATTGTCTATTGATCTATTATCCACAATCGTTCTCAGACAACCGTCAAACATGTTCCTTCCATTGCTATTTATTCTGCTCTATCTGACAGGACACCTTCTTGTCCTTGGGGTGAGAAATTGCCCCTAAAGGCGGATGAACCAGTAGATACCATCTGGTCAACGGCATGAGGATGCAGAAAGCAAATGGGAAACTACTGCATTAAAGATCATAAAGATATCCCAAGAGAAACTCGTAAAATGTCTAAACGCATTTTACGAGTTCACAACATGTCTGTTAAGACATTGTAACTATGATGATGATGATGATCTGACGTATTATTTTTCGTGGCTTGTTCTGATTGAAAGGCATCGCGTTTTGCTGAGTGCCTCAGTTCTTGATGACGTGTCGTTCTTTGCGGCTTGTACTGACCGCTCGCTGTTGTGTTTTGGTTCAGTGGCGTAGGTAAGTTTGTTCTACCCGATTTCAGTTTTTCTGAGTGCACTGTACAGCAGTAGATATAAAAAATCAGGTGTCTTGACAAAAGGCATTTGTTAGTCTTGTTAACCATCTTCTGGAATGTTTGTTGTTTTTTTCCCCAAAGGGTTATGTTATCTCTTGGTGATATACGGGTGTGCCCGATAGCCCTGAAGAAGGCGTAAAATATTTGCCGAAACGTCGGCTCTTTTAGAAAAAAAATCTCTGCAGTACTTTATCACAAAAACCGAAGAACCCTTTTCTACTAAATAAGATCTTTAATGTAACGTAGTTCTTCTTCCAGTCTCTGTTGCGTATTACAAATGTTCCTGGCTCGATTGACCAAGGATAACTCCTTTCTTCGTTGATGTTTAATTGTTTGAGGCATAATGCAGGTACTGTCCTGTCCCTGTGTGCGTTGGTTTTCTGTAAACTTTCTTAAGTTTCAAACAGTAATTGAACTGATCTAGAAGATTACTAGTTCACTTTAGAACAGGAATCTTATTGAATTGTGAAATCTCTATCCGTCCGGTTTAATCCATATATACTCGTATAACTTGTCAGATACACAAAAAAGACTTTCAAAAACTCGAAGAAGAATCTCAAAATAGTCGTCTTTTGACAGTAAATTGTGCTTATTAACAATCTTAGCAAACAACATTGCAGTTTAAAAGTTATTCTTGGACGCTCATCCCATAAGAATGTGGAATTCATACTCAAATTAGACTTATTACGAGGCACACCAAGTCCAGTTCAATTGACTGGGTAATGCTCGTTAATACGAAACAAGCACTCTTCCGCCTTACTAGACATAAAGCTCCTTAATTTAGTCCACTGGGGGTTAATGATCTTAACAATGTTTAAAAAAAGTTTATCTTTATCTGACATGTAAAGAATTTTGCGAAATTATCGAGTTTCGTATAAATAACTTTGAGGATTTTATAATGTAGATTTGTGAATTGCTTTGTATTGTTTCTATATTTGGATATCTTTATCCTATTCCTATTATTTACCCTGTCCCTTATATGTTTACATGGTGCAAATACTTTTAATGCGTATACCAATAAATCATTTTTATCATTAGATGATTGATTTGATCGCAGTACACTTGATTTGTGTTTTAACATTTGAAAATTTGTGGACTTGGTCGCGAAACACATTATATACAACATCGAAATTAGATTTCAGCTTGTGTGGTTGCCAACAGCCGTAATTCATTTATCTAAATGCATCGAAAGCAGCCTTGTCATTTTTCTCCGTAAAACAGCGCAACTTTTTTACATCGAAAGTAAAGATCTTAATTGTTAATCTAACGCGTTGTGCATATATAACTTGTTCAGAATCTCAGGTTATTGTTATTGTTAATTATTCTATTCAACACCCTTACATGAATAAATGAAGGTCCTCATCAGGTCATCATTGTTTTCTTCATTTGCGCTATCGATGTTAGCACAACTGCTTTTTACGTTATCTTGTTTTAGATGACACGTATAATCTAATTGTGTAATCAGCTAACACCATGTGGTGCTATTGATATTGTTTTATCGAAATTATATAGTCGCGGTGAGCTTATCCATTTTTGTTGTTTTTCTGAAGTGAGTATTTAGCACTTATATACAGGAGCTTTAAAAAATAAACATTATCACATATCCTATATTATATTATACATTATTAGCATGTTGGTGGTTAAAGATCTAACTAAAAGTTTATTTGTTATAGTACCTAATGAAAAATTTAATTTTCGAACCCCTTTTGGTCGACAAATATGCCTATTATACAAATATTTACATCCGATTAACTAAAAATTGAGTAAAATAGGATGTCTTGATATTTTCCACCTATTTGTGTAATAAAGTTTTATGTTGATTCTTGTAACAGTTCATTTAATTTTTCAACCTCTTCTGGTCGACAGCGTTTATATTTATATTTGATCAATAAAAAATTGAACAAAATATAGGCAGGCAAAGTACCTGAGATTCTTGACAATAATATCACAAAAATGATGTTAGTGTCAGAACAATATTTTCGAAGTCATACAGAGACACAGCAATAACCGTGTTATGAATGGTTGCATTCAGCAGAAAGATCGGAAGCCGCTAATTTCGTAGCCGCTACATCTCAACAGTTGGCGTTCTGCTGAAAATCTGTACTAAATTTTGTTGGACAAAGCAAAGCGTCGGGTTAATTTATGGGCCCCTATTTGTACGACTATCAAATGAGTGGTCACATTTGAGGTTATTAAAAATAAAAAAGGTATATCAAATTGTATCAAAGTTTTGGACTGTGTAAATAGTGTGGTCAAGACAAGGTCAAAAGTGGCTTATTCCGCTCCGCTCCAAGTGAGCTTACTTTTCTATCGCTACAAAAAATGGCGACCGCTGGAGCGGTAGCTGCTAGGTAGCGCACGCGTTCAGCAGAAAATTTGGTAGCCGCTCCGCAACTGTTGAGTCTGCTGAATGCACCCATTGACTCCGCCAGCATTTTGAAAACTACAAAGCTTTTTCGACCTCGCCATACTATAGTAACTTGTTTTGAAAATTCCATCAACATTGCCTCAGTACTTTGCGAACTATACATTGGTCAACAACTGACGGCAGTCCGAGATAGACTGACGAAAATGAATGAAATGGTCAGGATGTAAATACGTCATAAAACGTTCAAAAAAGCATATCTCAAATTCGGAATTTTTCGCGAATGCCTACTTGATCCGCCTATTGTCTATTGGCATGAAAGGTCGACCGTGCAAGATACAGGTGAACGTTCACCATATATATCGCCAAAATCAAGCAACCAACATCTACAGAATTACATACTGACAGTGGTGACGTTATCGATGTTCGAACCAATTTCACCCCCAGCCAAAACAGTAGAAAATGATCAGGAACCCCTAATACACCTTAAAACGCAGTTTGAGCTGTTTTTATATTCTTAGTTTTTTTAATTATTGCTTCATCGCCACTGACACAATATCCAAATACCATAGACGTTTTCATTCCTGGCGAAGGTAATAACACTGTCAAAATTTCATTGAAATCATTTCAGTAGTTTTCACGTTACACAATACAGATCGATCTAAACTAAAGCAATATTCGTATGGTGTACACATCAGTAAATTTTAAGTCCTTTAGCTTCTGTAACAGGCAGGGCAAAGTTCAGATGTACCTAAAAAGTATATTATGCCGCTAGATCTTTCTTTCATAGGTCATTAGACAGCCTATTATGAATAGAACAAATTTTTCAGGTTTATAACCACCCCCCCTAACCACCCCAATTTCACCACTATTAAAAAAAAATAGAAAATGTTCAGGAACCCTTAAAACGCCTAAAAGTTTGAGGAATATTTGAATTTTGTTGTTTTTTGCTAATTACTTCGCCATCCATGCACCGATTTTCCAAATTGTAGCAGCATTACCAACTACCTACCTACCCCAACGCATAACGCTACCCAAATTTAATCACAATCCAAGCAGCGGAATTTGTGAAGTTATAAAAACACCAACAGACAGACAGACCGACAGATAAGATAGACCGACAGACAGACCGACAGAAATGAGACGTAGGTTTTCGTTATGTAGATATCATAATACGCCCAAAACCTCAAAATCGAAAATTTTCGCGATCACAATACTCTCCTCACCTATCGTGGGAAATAAATGATCTGTCTTTCCTAAATAACCAGAAAATATTTGCGTATCCATCATTTTCTTACTTACTTCCTAACTAGCTAAATAGTGTTTCTGAAATCTTAAAGAAAACAAAGTGCTGCAGTTACATTTTTTTGTCAAATCGAGAATGAGATAGAGAGAGAGAGACAGAGAGAGAGAGAGAGAGAGAGAGAATACATCAGCGAATCAAGATCCTGTCATCAAACAGTGTCACACTTATTCAGCATTAATTTTTTGTCAAATTTTGTCCTTGCATAAAGGCCACCCAGATAGTCGAAACACCAGTAAAGTTTATGGTCAAGTCTATATGGTTTTCATTATAGGGCCAGTGAAATACACAAGTTGTTTTGGTGTGGTCTATCATGAAAGTAATCAACAGATATGCGAATAATTGAAAGATTCTCTGTACTAGATTATTACAATATTCACGTTCACTAACCTGTTTATCGTGCCAGTTATATTATACAAATACTTGCCAAAGATTTTATCCTGGAAACTCTATTATTCTGTGGACATAAATCAACAATTGACGTGAAGCAATATATTAAGGGATAATTTTAGAAAGGCTGTATATATAACAAAATCAATATTTCTCATCGAATGCACACTAAACGCCCTTGTTCTTGTTACAGGGAGGCGGATTTTTAAGACGAGCCAACGAGACACAATTGAGGGATATATTCAACAGGTATGTAACATGTGCAGCTTCCTCATTGTAAATGGAAAATCATGGCGGTGTACTATAGTTGATTTTAGATTAGATTAAATGATGCTTTATATATAGTATAGTCCATTTTGATTAAAACTGTGCACCCTGAATAATTTTTAAAAGTATACGTTTATGAAAAAATGTAAAAATAAGCCATAAATTATTTAACGGGGTATGAAAGCAGTGAACCAACAGAAATAACTACTCCGAGGACTAATACCCCTACCGCCTTCTGCGATTCAGAACATGTCCCAACAAGGATTGTAATATCCATGATCTCAATTTGGGTGAGGTGGAAATCACTTTCTCATATATATCAATATTCGATTTATTAATATACTCTGTATATTTTCCAAAATTGGATTCACCCTTCATCCAGATTCCAAAAATGTTTAACACTTGAGGTGTAAAATGAATCGTTTCATAACTTTGGTTAACTTTGAAAAAGTATTTGGGGTACACTTCTCCACTTTTCTCTTAGCCCCCTTGTTACGCACGCCTCTGGATTTTGTGTGGTACTTTGTATGGTAATTCAATGTACCTGCTGTAAATCACTTACGAATGTTCCACTATTAATCACCAGGGCAGGAAAGTAAATAGCCATTTAATTTAGTTTATAGATTTCTATTCTCTAGAATAATCTAAATACAGACCACAAAAAGCTCTGGTGGCCGTTTTGTATTTTGTATAGCAGAACTAAGATAAGAATTGGGACCGTAATGCGTTTTCCGCTGCAACAAAGCTGTGGGAAGGCGTGCCCGACTTCACTGGAGATTTAATACTTTGAGGAATAACGGGAAAAATTGGTAAAAATCATTTTTTTTTTCGTTTTTCCCACAAGCATTGGAAAAAAGGAAAAATATGAAAAACTGAAATACCGAAAGCGAAACAGCAATGAAATTAATGTGACATATCTTAGATGTATAAAACATAAAAATCATATACCAAATATTGTATTCAGAACTTTAAAAAACCAAAATATATTTTTTTATTAACAAAATAATAGAAATAAAACACTCATAAAAAATATAAAAAAGGTTAAAAACTAATCATGGTCAATCAAGAAAATTCTGCTTCCGCTTATTCATTACTATTGTTTCCTCTATCCGGGCCATTTTCAGCATTAATATCAGTCATTTTTAAAAGATTTTTCTATCTGTGTTCCGACTGAATAAAACCGTCTTCAAACTGGAATATCCGCTTTGTACGAAAACTCGAAACCATCATTATTTAGTCGATACCCTATAAGAGACTTTTTCAGTTGATATAACATCCATATTCCAGAAATGTTCCCTATGTTTCCATTTTTTCGTGAAAAAACTTGCTTTTTTAGAACAAGCAATTTTTCCGGATCTTTCAAATTGCTAGTTAGAACAAGTCGGTCGAGTATTTGATTATCAAGCGAACGTGTCCCGTTCTTAAGTTCCCCGCTGTATAAAGCCATGCTCAGCCCACCGATCATTTTTCGATACTAGCATTTGACAAACGCTGTTTCAATATGAGAAGTTGAACATTCAAATGTATCGCGCTCTTCTGGCCAGGCCAAGCGAACGCGCCGTGGCGTTCCACCTTTGGTTTGCCGTTACCTTCGGGTACCAGATGGCGCACAGGCAGATCTTTTCTGTCGCCTGCTCTCACACGCTTCGCGTGTCTGGTAGGCATGAAAATTCTGATGCTATCTATCTCCATCAATCGACCTATAGCGCACTGATGATCGCTAATAAGCGTGAAACAGCTGTCTGCGTACTGGTGGATTGACGGAGATACAGAGCAACCCTCGTATATCGACTTTCATATGCAGCACCATATAGAACCGCGCTCTTCTGGCCAGGCCAAGCGAACGCGCCGTGGCGTTCCACCAAGAAGTCTGCTGCTGCTTAGCAGCGATTTTCTTTGGTTTGCCGTTACCTTCGGGTTCCAGATGGCGCACAGGCAGATCTTTTCTGTCGCCTGCTGCCATTCAAGTGTATTCCGAGTTGTGGGGGGTAATTAGATGGGTGTGCCATTAAAAAATATCTCTTAAAGCAATCATCCCATGTTAATTCAGTCAAAACAATATGCCACCGTGTCGGCCTCTCGATGGTATGAACGCATCGAACACTTAGCGGTCGCTAAGCAACCAGTGTAAACAAAATACCACATAACCACAGGCGCAGACAGTTGTTCACGTGTTTGGCCCAGTCTTATCTGGTCCAAGCCTTGCCCCACATTGTCTTTGAACGACGATTTTTCTGTTTAATCTCACTTATAGATTCTCCAATATCAATTTTATAACATGGACCAATATTTGCTTTGACTTTATTTTGTACAATATTTTGAAACGAAGAGAATGGAAAAGATTTGTCGATTCTTCCTGTCCATGAAACGACACTGCTGGTACTAGTGGATATTAAAATACACTTTCAAGTCTACACAGTCACTGCCCTATTTTTCAATATTCGAGCTGATAGTTTGAAGCGATTTGAAAGATGGTAGCGATATTTATTAATTTTATTTAAAACTCGAGCGTAAACAAGTTGATTAGTTTTTACCAAAAACACTATTGATAATGATAAACATTACAAGAGTAAAAATGTGCACATATTAATGTCTATTTTTTTCAGAATCTTGAAAATTTAGGGTTTCAAAAAAATTCTAGCTCAAAAGTGTAACTGAATAGTCAGCTGCCATCTATCAAGTCATCTTCAAGTCAGTCTAGTGTACATGATAGTAGGCTAGCTAGTACCAGTCACTGCCTTATTTATTATAGCACTACACTGTTACGATTCCTGGAAATAGATTCGAATATATCAGACAAATAAAAATAAAATGAAATACCGAGAAGTCTGAAAAAACTGGGACAGACACTGATCGTGTTTGTTTACGTTTGTAATCCAAAGTTATTTCGTTCAGTGAAGTAGACGGATTTTTATCACTAAAATGTTCAAAATATCCGTATTACGGACTACTTGTCGGATATAACGTTATGAGCATGCAATTATGATGTACCTAAAATATTTCATAAAAATTACAATGTGCTACACTTACGTATGCAACTGGACTAGAAAACCTTGGTTCATTTTTTTCAACTGCATATTCCAAAAAGGATAGTGCAGAAACTAGTAATAGATAGCTCACTGTGTCAGCAAATGCTGATTTTTAATTACCGGGCATATAATAATAGTAGTTAAGTTCTATGTATTTTTCCTCATTTTTTTTTTAATTAACGATGTGATTTCATTGGACTATTTGAAAATTCATGAATACATTATAATTATCATTAATACTCATAATATTACTATAATAAACCACATTTATTGGAAATGAAAAGGCTTAACTAATATTTTGTTCGCTTCTGCAACTTTTTTCAGTTTAAATTGACAAAAAAAATTTGATCACAGTGACGCTCATTGGTTGATTAACTGTCCCAGGAAGGGCGCTTCCTTCCTAGACATGTATGTATGCTTAGATGTGTTAAATTTATATCAATAATTTAAGTAAGTAGTAACTCGCAAGCTGAATCCGAATACCTAAAAAAAGAGGGATATTCGCATAAAAAATATGTGCACAGCATGGCAGTACCTTCTCTAGTACACTTGTTGTTCATTCAAAAGCTATTTAACTACAGGCCACCTCTACAAAGCTCTATACTTGTAAAAACAAAGCATGGCTTTTTGTCGATCTAAAAAGTATGATACCTGTTGCAAATGTGGCGAGAGACTACTTGGTTGTGTAAAGATGCCTCCTAAAAGACGACAGCCTCAGTTTACGTTGGGTTGTAGGTCAACGAGGACGTGGTGTTTCTTTTAGATCAGTTGGGGTAACCATTAGGCGTAGTCTGGCTACAGTTGCAACAGGATGACGCGCATGGATGAAAGAAGGACGAATGCAGCGAGCTAGACGTTCTGGAGCACGAAGGAGAACTACAGACCGGCAAGATCGTCTTGCAGCTATAGGAAGGCCCCTTCGAATCTGCACGGTGTACCACATCATCATCATCATAGTCACAACGTCTTGACAGACATGTTGTGAACTCGTAAAATGTACCCATGTACAAACAAAACAAGCAAACAAATGAACTCATTTTACGAGTTTCTCTTGGGATATCTTTAAGATCTTTAATGCAGTAGTTTCCTATTTGCTTTCTGCATCCTCATGCCGTTGACCAGATGTATCCACTGGTTCATCCGCCTTTAGGGACAATTTCTCACCCCAAGGACAAGAAGGTGTCCTGACTCTTTTCAACTCGTCCACCCAAAGCTGTTAGTTGAGAAGAGGTTACTGCTTATACCGACAGTAGTTCGGTTCCTTTTAGTTGCCTTTTACGACACGCAGGATATACGATGGGAGATATTCTGACCTGCCCCCACACGGGGCACGGTGTACCACAGATTGCATGATCGTCGGTATCTAGCGCTTCCATTAACGACGAATATAGGTTTTGTTTGCGTGCACACGACGGGCGCCAATTCGTTAGACGGCAACGAGGTGAACGACGTGATCTCTGGTTTGCTCTTGAGCGCCATGTACACCACTCAACTCGTTTGGTGGTTTGGGGTGCCATTGCACTAAATATAAGTTACATTTACTTGGGATGCGTGGCACAATGACTGCGCAACGTTATGTGAACGAGGTATTAGAACCAGTTGCCATTCCATACCCGAAGAGAGTTTCTTCCAGCAAGATAATGCGCGTCTTCATATTGCAAGGGTATCGATGATGTTCCTACGGGTAGCTAGGGTCAGGGTAATCCACTGGCCACCACGATCACCAGGTTTATCGCCAATTGAAAAAGTTGAAACATCCGTCCACGTTGGATGAACTGGATCGTGCTGTGAGCGCAACTTAGGAGGCTGTACCTCTAGAATTTATTAACAACCAGATTAAGAGCACTCCTCTTTTCCTCTATTCGTCAACATGGAGGGCTTGTACTTTTTATAAACTAATTATGGCAAATGGCTTCGTTTATTATTGTCATTAGTCCTACGCCATTCCAGGAACCGCATCCCTTTTTTCTCAGTGTTCGCATTTAACTTGCGAGTAGTGAGTTTACGTAATAGACCCATCATTTATTAATATTCAATAAACAAATAAAAAATGGTTGCACTGATTTAATATACCTTCCAGATACGCTTCCGTAGAGCAAAATGGCGAGAAGTATATGACCGCAGAGGACTTCGTTATCAGATACTTGAGAATATTGGATGAGAAAAACTACAATGCGGACACAGTCAGATTGTTAGGATCGATCGTCGATACCAGCAAAGATGGCCTCATCTCGTATGCGGAATTCCAGGCCTTCGAGGGTCTCCTCTGCTTCCCTGATGCCCTCTACAAGACTGCTTTTCAATTGTTCGATACTAACGGAAATGGAATGGTTAGTTTTCGTAAGTATCACACGTTCCACTATTATAGTTTTAAGTTGATACATTGACGTGACTGAATTACATCTCATTTTTTTGATGGGTATCGCTAGGATAACTTCACTGTGTTCCAGTTCATTTCGACATCAAATTTTGAAAAAATAAATAAATAATTTTTACCATTTTCTATTTGGTTTTTCCTTCTACTAAAAAACTACTATTTTTGAAGCGGTAATTACATGTGTAGGTTATTGTGCTGTGCTTTGCCAATTCCTTGACAACATCAGGTTGTAACCACCACGTTGAAACAGCAATAGTTATCTCCTGTCAAACACAATTTTCGCGTAGACTTTAATATAATTTAAAATTTAAATAATAATGAGTGATTCTGAAACCGATGGTTTAACTTCTGATTTATTTCTAATAAATATTTAATTTTGTACAAAGTGATGCATTTTGAACTGCCATTTTTGATCTCACCATCTCGTGTTTTTCATATAGAATTTCATTATGGGACTAACTAACATGATGAGCTTCCTTCTCAAAATTGAGTGACATAACGTTGTCATAATGTAATGTATGTTACGTGACATTCAACATCGTCGAAGTGATCAAAATGGTGCAGCTAAGAGCTAAACAGCAATTAATTTCTTTTTATTTGCTGTTTTAGAAATAGGTATTACTTTGTAGACTCATCACAAATAAGGCAGTTATTTTTTAAATTATCATTATGACCGCGAAAGAGCTACCCTTGAAATTGATAGAATTCGTAAGTGGTATAGTTATAAGTTTGTGTGCGGAAAGCTGGTGTTTTTCTAACAAAAATAGAGATTCTGGGTAAAATGCCATTCTATTCATTCTATTGTTTGATGCCAAATATGTATCCCAAGTCGAGTTTTAGAATCTTTAATGCACATGTTTGTTTTGTCTAACAAACCTTAGCAATTCAAATAAATAAATGAACTTTAATTAGCACTTAGCTAGTTACACAAGAAATTTACAATAAAAAAAATGTACGTAGTTAGTCCCGTAGGTACAAATAGAAATAGAAATATTACACACTATGACCGCGAAATAGCTACCCTTGAAATTGATAGAATTGGTAAGCGGTATAGTTATAAGTTTGTGTGCGGAAAGCTGGTGTTTTTCTAACAAAAATAGAGATTCTGAGTAAAAATCCATTCTATTCATTCTATTGTTTGATGCCAAATATGTATCCCAAGTCGAGTTTTAGAATCTTTAATGCGCATGTTTGTTTTGTCTAACAAACCTTAGCAATTCAAATAAATAAATGAACTTTAATTAGCACTTAGCTAGTTACACAAGAAATTTACAATAAAAAAAATGTACGTAGTTAGTCCCGTAGGTACAAATAGAAATAGAAATACATTTGGCGCTAAATTTAATTCTACATTTAAAATATGGAATAAATATCCTCAGTTGTGTTTCCACTACTAAAAAAAGGGGGAGGTTACACTAAATTAGAAGGAAACGTTACAACTTCAGAAAAATCTTTCCTATTTCAAGTTAAAAGAGGCTTTCAGACATTTTTGACCAAAACCTGTAGGCCAATGTGATCTCAATTACTAATAAAAATAGGTATACAAATAACGCAGAAATTTTGAATCTTGACATTCCAGATGTCCTATTATTTTTTTAAATATTTGGTAGGTACAAAATTAATTATTAAAAAAAGAAGAATTCGAACTTTTTATATCTAGTATTTTCCAAACTTAGCCGGATATGCACTAATGCATTAAGGAAAGAAACTAATAAAACAATATTATGCCTGTCGACTGTTTGATACAAATTAATGCTCCAATATAAATCACCTGAAAACTCATTATTTAGCATGAACGCTCATTTTCTGGCTTATTTGTAATACGAGAATACGTGGGAAGAAGCGAGTAAAACTACTTGACCAATTTTTTAAGGTATAGTCCTGTCTATCACTTTTTATGGACATTCTTCTTTGGTGCGTATCACTTCTTTTCAAGTATTATAAACGATGTGTTTTTATTACATTCAAGAAAATTTGCCTGTATACTTTTATCACTGTCATATTTGCTATCATTGTAATTAGTGCAAAAAAGCAAACAACCATTATAAAACTTCACTAATGATATTTGTGGTCTCGTATTATAATACCTTTGAATTACCACTAAATTGCAGTGACACGCTCACTTGAGTACAATTTTTAATTCTCTCAGAGCTCTTAATTAGCTAATCTTTAGATTTATTAACGTTGAAATATACAAATTTAAATCTGTTATTGCCTTGTAATTTAACTGCCCAAGTGTGATAATATTTAACGCCGTAACCGCGCATTAATTTATTAATGGCCGCTTACACCAGCTTACTTAACCGATGCTTCATCTTAAGTGGACCTTATCCCAAAAATTTGACGTGACCACTGTCATTCATAAGTGTAACTGAAGATTAAAGGCCAAAAATTTAAGCCGAAGATTTCTTTGTCTTAAGTAGCACTTAACCTATATTCACATGTCAGTTGGTGACGTGTTTGCGGTTTGTGGTTGTGGACTAAGGAAAGACGCAGGTTATAAACTCTTTTTCGAACGCTATGCAACCTTTAGGAAAAAGGAATTATTCTGAAATTCGCATTTGGTACAGAGAAATCAACGTTTGAGATTTGGTTGTAAAGATAGCTGAAAAGTGTGTGGCCCACCTTTACTTTCGGGAATTCCTTGCAAAATGGAGGAGGTCGGATCACACACACATTAACCAATTCGCGATCTAATTAAGGGAATTTCAACTTTTTTGCTATTAAGAATATACCAAAGATTGCACTATTTTTATAGTTTTGACAACCGCACATTGTTTCAACGGCTCAGGGTGACTAAAGAACCTGCCTTAATTATATTAGATCAAATAGAAACAAATCTTGAATATCCGTACAACTGTCTTTCGTTCTTGAACAATCCTCAGTTTATTTTTATACTTCCTTGCGCCTACATTTAGTAAGAGATGCTTTTTGTTCAAACTGAAACTCCTTGCTCGTTTGCATTGTGTGTCTGTTTCCATATTTAACATGTATCAATTTCACTAAATAAATATTTCTAGGCTTTAGTTTACAATGTTACGCAAAACAGTCACAGTCTAACGGTCATTTGGTAGTGTTAACTGGTGCCAACACTTAGGGACCTTTTCTCGCTTACAAAATATTACTTAATTTGACATAAATCTGCGCTGTTCCGCTGTTGCCAGCTCAATCTGATGCTTAGCTAAGTATTTCTTAAGTGGTGGCGCTGCAAACAAAATTAATTCAAGGAGAACCTTCATTTTAAGTCTTATTTTCTAAGTGACGGATTTAAGCGAACTGGTGCAAACGGCCATGGATCTATTAGCGGAAGAATAAAAAACTCGAAAAATTAATTTCATTATTATTGTTACTTCGTCTCGCTACTTAACCAAATAAACGTTTTAACGTATCCAACGTTTTCACAATTGCAGAAGAATTCGCTGAGGTGATCCAGAAGACTGAGCTGCACAGAAAGATCCCGTTCAACCTGAACTCTCCATTCGTCCAGCTGTACTTCGGCAAAGACAAGAGTCGGTTGGTGTCGTACAGCGAGTTCAGCCAGTTCCTGCACGACTTCCACGAAGAGTACGCCATCGAAGGTTTTAGAAGGGCTGATAAAAATGGCACAGGTTTTATATCTATTTTGGATTTTCAGGAAATCATGAGCAGCATCAAGAGCCATCTGCTTACTAGTCAGGTCCAGTCGCATCTCATAGAGGTGAGTGAACAATTTTTTAGGCTTAAGATACATTTATACGTGCAGTGTACCGTAAAATCAATCCGCAGTAAAACCGCAGTAAAACTATTATTACGGTGGATCCACACTTGAGCATTTTAGATCGCACGAATAGAGCAAACAAACCCGAATAGCGCGAATTCGCCTAATGTGGACGTTTCTCCGAGCAGAACGGAACGGGCAGAATGTTTTTCGAGCGCTGTCGATAAAATAGGATTGCTCAAAAGAATATAAGTGTTCGCCGAATGCTCAGTTGGGCGGGATTTGTGTCTGTTCGTACTGTTCGTCAGTTTCGCAATTATAAGGACTCAGGCGTGTTGTGCTTACGGATTGTTTTTGCGAGTGTAATATAATTTTCAGTATGAACTGGGATCCACAAAAATGTCTATCCTTTATACACGAATGTAAAAAATGTCCAATTTTGTGGAACTCTTGACATGGGCAATATTACAATAAAATCAAAAAGCTTGAAGCTTGGGTCAGTATCTCTGGATCAATTGGATGTACCCCTGCTATGCAAAGAGGAAATTAGAGAGCATTTTAGGTAGTTACCGGAGGGAAAAATCAAAAGCAAAAGAGAGTATGGGCACCGGCAAAAGTAAAAATATGTGTCTGCTGTTTGTAGAAAATAAAAGATGTACCGTGAACGCAAAATATAAGATTTCAAAGCAAATTTCCTGGATTTTGATAGCTTGCAAATTATAAAGCACCTGCAGCCACAACTAAATCTGACGAGTCCGTTATTGTATTATTGTACTATACGTTTATGCAGATACGATTGTAGAGCACAATACTATAAATCAATGACTCTAGCTGGGATCACAACGAATAGAAGGTACGGTTCGAACATACCGAACGTTTGCTCGCTGTGTTTGGTGCGGCGTGTTCGTCTTGTTCGTGGTGCGAGTATACATGGTATGCTCGCCAGCCGTACGAAATTGCGATCGCTCTGCGCATTGCGTCAGCAACGGAGATTTTTCGCGCGGAGAATTATTAGACGTCGTGATACCACGGCCTGTTTAATCGCGTTTTAGATAGAATCGCTAACGATTTTTATTTAATTTACTTTGTATTCCTTATTTTGAGTTATAGAAGACTGAAATTTGTATACATAATGCCAAATTGTTCAGTAGTAGGTTGTAAAAACCATAGTAAGATGAAAGAGCCAAATTTAAAATTCTAAAAGTTCCCGAAAGATTAAAATCTCGCAATGCAATGGAGTAATGCTTGCCACCGAAAGGACGAAATTAATATGAAAAATGGTAATCATTTCACAAATTAGCATTAAACATTTATTAAAACTGAAATTTTTATGGTACATCCTCGGAAAATATTCACCTACCGTATTTTCAATGAATAAATATGCAGAAGAAAGCAATGAATCGTGCCTACTTGAACCATTACAAGTCAAAAACTTAGTTTCGAGTAATTCTAACATCGATGCTGATGACATGTGCTTTACTCAGGAGTTTTCCAAGAACGTTCTTGTTGACAGCGATATTGTTGGGACAGAGAATGATTCAAATGATATTCATTTTTCCAACTTTACCTTTCAGAGTCCAGATTATGACCTAGATAACTTTATTTCTGAAGAACATGACCTTTTGTTGTTTTGGAAAAAAAAAATAAAATGCCAGACACGATTTCCAACGAGGGACTGAAATTTATTGCCGGATATGTGGCCTAAAGATTCAAAAACGAATATCCTAATCTAGCTTTGGGGGCGCAAACCAAATTTCATTCTTCTAATCGGGCCCCAGACTGGATTGAGTTTCTATCTAGAGTCAGTCTTGTATATCCAAGATGATTAAAGTAGCCCGTTTTGTTTGAGATAAATTCTATGGACAGTCGTCTTCTAAACAGTCAAACATATTTAAAAAATTATTAGAGATGAACCCCAGTGGAAACCATCAAACAATTTCCTGACAAAATAATATTATATCTAATACGAACGAGAACAAACGTCAGACTCAGACATTTAAACGAAAGGATTAGTTTTGAAAATTGTAGGCGTAAACTTAGGAAAAAATTATCAAATTTACCAATAAATACATTTTTGTAGAGAAAATCGTTAAATTACCTATTTTACACTTCTCTATAACATAATTGTCAAATAATTGGCTATTGAACTCTTTAATCTATCACTTTGAAATTAAAATATAATCCATCATGTGGTATTCCCGCCAGTTCGCCGACAGAAATACTCGTTGCTGACGTCACAGCGTGCCGGCACTCGGACGGCTGCATGCGCGTGAGCACACCATGTTTATTTACACTATGGTCTTGTTCTGCTCATTCGAGGTAAATGCTCAAGTGTGGACGCACCATTAGATGAGCTCTGTTCGGGAAAGAAGTTGATATCCTAAAATACAACAATTAAATCAGTCGGAATTTGGCGAACGACTTATTTTTATGAACATGTCGTTTCTGGAAATGTTTTCAAAAATTTGGTATTTTCAATAGTTCAGTGAAAATCTAAGCTCAATACGCTGTGTCCCAGGTCGAATCGCGAAAAAAGAAATCGCCCTTAGGTTTTGGAATGATTTTGATCGCTTTATTATTACACTGACATTGGTCATTTGTTATGGTAGTTATACATAGGTCCAGTACACCGATACTTTTGCTGGATGTGTTACTTACGCCTAAGGCTTGAATTATTTCAATTACTGTTGTTGTTAGAGGGGTGCAGGTATCAGACATGCAAATAATTTTGGAAGAGATGTATTTATGTTTGGCATCCCTTATGTTTATATGCAGTCTAATTATTCACAAATCAGTTCAGATCCCAGTAATGGGACAGAGGTAAATGTTTTCTAAAAAGACTAACGTGTTTATTGTATACGTCTTTACTAAAGTTCATTGTCATTTCCATATATTAAAAACAAGTCGTCTCTTTGAATTGATAATAAATTGCTTACAATCATGTAAAAAATCCTATGTTGCTGTAAAAGCGCTGCAAGAGGATAAGTATCGTTTAGATTTGGAACGCTGCAGGTTGTAGCCGTCCGTCGGGAAACAAATTCCCCGGCAGCCCATCCCACAGCGTCGAGGTTCTCCAAGGAATGCTGGAGGAGACTGGTTCAAGGAGTAGGGACCTCGACCTGGTAAGGATGAGCTCGCAGAGCCTCTGTAGTGTTCTTCGTTCAGACGACCTTTGTTGTTATTATCTGGGAGAGCTCACTCCAACATCTTCCGAGATAGAATCTGTAAAACAGGGACATGTCAGCCACCCTTCTTCGATGTTCCAGGCTGTGGAGGTCCTTTTTGAGGTTAGGCGTATCGATTAGTCAATTGCTCTCTTCTGGAAGCTTTAGAGAGTGCTTCGGAGCGCACCCCCACACATGTGAGCAATACTCGAACGATGCGATGGTCGGATCTGTGCCTTGTAGAGCAGCAGTAGTTCTTCTGGTGTATACAGCTTCCTACAGCGAAACAAAACACCAAGCTTCTGAGATGCCGTTTCAGCAATACTGACGACGTGGTCCTGCCAGGACATGTTATTGTTGATGTTAATCCCCAAAAGCTTAACGGAAGGTGACTCGACTATTGGGTGACCCTCCATTTCCACAGTTGGAAAGCCAACGTGAGACTTCTTTGTCAGTGTTGTTGTCTGTCGTACGTTGAACTGTATTTTATTTACTAATTCCCACTCGCCAATTGTTTTGATATCTGCGTTGATCTGTGAGGCCTGTTGCTGTCTCCGACGTACCGTCTCCTGGGATGATAGTGGCTTGCCTGGATTGGATGTTATTTCCAACAGCTCGTTGATGTCCAGTAGAAACAGTGTAGGGATAGGACAGATCCCTGAGGAACACCTGCGTTTATTGAAAATACGTCTAATGAACAGCCTTCGACTACAATAAACAGAAATCGGTCGTTCAAAATGCTATTCAGCCACTGGCGCAGGCCAGATGATAGTCCGTAAGCAGCAAGCTTGACCAGAAGTCCCTCACGCCACACTTTCTCCAAGGCTATCGATATCTCAAGTGCAACAACATGAGATTCGATATGATTTTCAATTGCTCTGTTCCTCAAGTGAGTGACGTAGGCTAGGTGGTCACCCGTAGACTTATGCTTACGGAAGTCATACTGGCGATCATTTAAGATGTTGATGATAATAAACCAATGAAAACATGATGAAATATACTTTAAATATGAGAAGTTCAACGTTACGAGAAAAATATCTCAGTTCTATCAAGATAATATTCTATCCTAGGTTTATCAAATAACAGTGAAATAAGGCACTTGCTTTAATATTGTAAAAAGACATATTTAATGCTACAATGTAATTATAATAAAAAGTTGATGATCCAAAACAAAATTAACCGTGCCATCATTGATTTAATCGTTATATACCGTAATTCTTGATAAATATCACAGGCAGCACAAATATCTCAAGGAGGTGGCTCAAGAGTTAGCTTCCCGTACTTCATAGCCTTCAACTCCCTGCTGAACAATATGGAGTTGGCGAAACGAATCTACTTGAACGTGACAAACGGGCATAGAACGCAAGAGGTCAGCAAAGAAGAATTCATGCATTCTGCGCAGGCCATGTCGCAGATGACGCCGCTAGAGGTGGACATCCTTTTCCACCTTTGCGACGTCCTGCATCAAACCGGGTAAGGATTATATAATAAAGTGGTTGTTGTGTATGTGTATGTTAGAGGCGAATCACGCAGGTCGAGTTTGAGTGGAACGGGCTTTAAATGTATAGGGGCCGGTTTCATAATCGCCCTTTAATTGCTTTGTTAACTAATTCGTCATTAAACTTACTTCTACAATGTTCTATATGGTGAGCCAACTTTAGGGTTAGAAAATCAAATGTGTATTTTTTCTAAGTGTCAAATCGTTAGACATTTCAGATGTCACATCTCACATTTCCAGTCAATACCATTTGTAATCATGTCAACGTTTAGCGTGCAACAGTGTTTTAAAGTTATTCAAACTTCTGTGAGAATCACATTTCGCAAACTCCGAAGTGAATACGAATACGGTCGATTTGATCGACCATCTGAGAAGGCTATACGAAAAATGGTGCAGAAGTTCAAGTCAACTGGTTCATTTTGTGACCTGCGACATGTTCCGCATCGGCGTTCAGTGCGTTCAAATGAAAACATTGAAGCAATTCGTGAGAGTGTCGAGAGTGTCGCCGACAGTCCGTCCACCTCCATTCGCCGACGTTCAGAGCAAGTCAACATTTCTTATGGCTCCCTGCGACGAATTTTGAGAGATAATTTGGGTCTCCATGCGTACAAAATTCAGTTGACGCAGGAACTATTGCCAAAGGATTACGGAAGACGTCGAACGTTTGCTAACTGGATCTTAGAGCAGCTGACAAGTGACAATCGTTTTTACGAAAAAATCATTTTTAGTGACAAGTCTCATTTTCATTTAAAAGGCTACGTCAACAGAAAAAACTGTCGCATCTGGGGCAATGAAACTCCAAGGACGTATGCAGAGGTATCCATGCATCCACAACGGGTCACTGTTTGGTGTGGATTCTCAGCACAAGGAGTGATTGGGGCGTATTTCTTCGAAAAACCGGATGGAAAAGCGGCAACCGTGACTGGCGTCAATTACCGAGCAATGTTGGAAAACTTTTTGTGGCCGATATTGAATGGCATAGACACTGACAACATGTGGTTTCACCAAGATGGAACGAAGAGTCACACTGCAGGCGAAACCATCGATGTTTCGAAATCGAAATTTCCCAATCGCCTGATTTCGTTGAAGGGTGATATTGATTGACCACCAAGATCTTGCGATCTAACCCCGTTGGACTTTTTTTTTTGGGGTTACGTGAAAGGAAAACTCTATACCAACAATCCCAAAACGATTCCGATGTTGAAAGACAAAATGCGGCGTGTAATTGGTGAAATACAACCTCATATATGCCAAATTTTATAAGGAATTCCGGCCACAGAATTATGTTCTGTAAGAAGAGTCGCGGAGGCCATTTGCCCGATATTATCTTTTACGTATAAATGGTAAAGGCCAATGTCTGCAATTCAATAAAGGATCGCAAAAGATTCAAAATAGTTTTGAGTTTTATTCGAAAAATAGAATCACACCCTAAATTTGGCTCACCCGTTAGTATCATGAAAGCGTAAACATTATTTTCAGTGATATGACCTCTTTAAGTCACAATGCAGCATTATTTTTTTTACCATTTCGTATTCTATAAATTTATGGCTTGGAAACGGCATGTATTATAATCAGAAATAACGTAGCGGTCATAGAGTTTTAATCAGTCAGAAATTATGAAATTAGTTCTACTTTTGAAAACCCGATGAAATTTAATTGCAGGATTAGGGGATGGTTGTACAAATGACGGTTTAACTTAAGCTTTATTAAACCTAAGCTTAGCTAAGCTTAGGCTTTACATTAACATCCGTTGTACAATCGTCGGTTTAATTAACCTGATTGATAATAAAATTGAATACGGTTGGCATTAACCTCTTCTGGTTTGTCACTGTGACGGTTTGTGTCAAATTCTGGCCGTTTCTGTCTCTGTTCTTTTATTTGCTTTCTTTGTTGAATTAGACACAAATCTTTCCAAAAGTATAACCTAATAAAGTGACAAGCAATTTGAAGATTCTTGTTTGATATATCATGTCATTTGCACAGAATAGTAAACAACCAGCAGAATATCTGAGGATTTCCTATATAAAAATGGTTCCCACGGAAATTGACCTTTGGATGATTTTTACGGTTGTGAAGTCTGGGTAGAGATGCGAAAATAAAAATATCGATAACGGTACCAATTCCATATTTTTTAGCCAAGTATACACGCATATGAAGGCGCGTTTGGTTCGTAATTCTTTTCGATACCGATACCGCTACAAAAGTAGTCAAAAAGTATCTAAGATAAAAATACTCGATGTTAGTGCAGAAGTATCGATACATCTCAAGTATCGAAGTATCGTTAGCATCCCTTCAAATAATCATACAAGAGGGGGGATGCGCGTGTAATTGCCGCCAACCTGAGATATTGTGCTGATTGTTTACTATGCTGTGTCATTGGTGTTTAAACCACAGCTAAGCTCTGGTTAAGCTTCGATTTACGGTAAGCTCGTGTTAAGCTTAGAGTGGGGAGCTAAGTCAATCAACGGACGTTTTGCAACTTCCATGGTATAACGTCGGCTTACATTAAACCGAAGCTTGAGCTTGCATTGTACAACCGACCCTAAGTTTGATTATGTAACCGGTCCTAAAATATTGCCCTAAAAGATTTATATTCACATCAACATCAGACTAACTCATTTAATATAATTAAAGTTGTTGATGTTTCAGTTTGGAGTGATTTAATAAACACACTTGTCTCGTGTGTTGCATTAATTCGCATATTAAGGGCACAGCCCTTAGCATTCAACTACTCAGGTGTGCAATGCGTAATAATATATTTATTATGCTTCTCAAATAACAGAAGATTTTCTTTTCGACAAGTATCGATTTTCAAGGAAAAACATACAATAAATATACCTTTTTTATCTTGTTTTATTGATTGAAACAACACAAGCTTTTCTACATGAGCTTAAATTGAAGCGCCTGTATAGGCGTTGCTTACCGACGCCTGTTCAACACTCTATCTCTTAGAAAGGAAATGATGAAAAGATTGTGTTGAATATGGAACGTTGTAGTTTTTTTATTAGGTATGATATTTAATGCAGTTTGATAGAAAACCAGACCATACTATGTTCAAGGGTCACTGAGCCCAAAGGCATAAGGTGGGCAGGGCCCGCTTGTACGCCTATGCACTGGTGGTTCTAGTCACCAGAAAGCCTCCCCCCTTCTTTTATCCATCCATTCATTACACGGAAAATCACAGCCGAGGCATGTTATTCACGATTTATGATATAGTATCTATTTCAAATGCACCATATCTCACGTATTAATTCTAAAATTCAGGAATTATTGTGATAGGACATCATTTTTGTCCTTTTACATTATTGTTCGATAACTTATCTTGGTTGGTCCGACCTTCATAAAATCGGAGCTCTGCAGAAGATATTATGCAGCTTAACAGGAGTATAAATTTCATATAGCTGCTCACACTGATGAGGGGAAACAAGGCGAGTATATGTTATTGTTTCCTCTTCAGGGAAGACATATGCGACACCTTTACCTGATTATACAACTTCTTTCTGCTTTTCAACTGGAACATAATATAAAAACTCCACGATCACCAAATTTTACATAATTGGTACTAAAGTTTTTTTAGAAATCATGCTAGCAGATCTATAGATGCACCTACATTGCCATATATATATAGCCTTGAACGCACTGGGTCGGACGGTACTGTACGAACGGTACGCACGGGATGTTTCAAAAATGTTTAACATTGATTTGCCCATGGGTGCGCGCACTGGGTCGTCACTGTCGGAACAGGACCATCCGCACCTTCCGCCGTCCGATAAAATCCCTAAAAAAAGATTTCTAGGCGTCCCGACCGGCCGTACCGATGACTCATCAGGCCTTCGGCGCGTGCCTGCACGTGCTTCGGTACAGACGTTCCGCCGTTTCAGTTGAGCAATACTGGTTGCAAAGCGAGCATGGATGTTCCCAAATTAATTACGGTGGTGCAAAACTACTACACCTTCAATCAAGTCAGGGAAAAGCGTATTAAACTCTCCAAGCTCTAATCTCTTGCGATTTCTTCTATGAGTCCAAAATCTGGGTTTTCCTCGAGTTCTTGATCTTTCTTTCTTCTTCTTCTTCTGCTACCAACATTAGACTTACAATCATTCCTTCTTCACTCAACATATCGTTTTGGTTTTCACAATACATAACAGCACAAAACCTATTACGAGACTGCTTGTCTCTATTGTCCGACCTTCCGTCCGTCCGTACCGACCGACCCAGTGAGCGCAGTCACCTAAAAAAAGTACCGAAGGTGCGTACCGTTCGTACCGTTCCGTCCGACCCAGTGCGCGCTTAGCTTTATGCATAACTTTGATATCATATACTTTCTTCTCAGTATTTATATCAAGTTGTCACAATTGATGGTACCAAAGGAATGCGAGCTGAGCAAAAGCAATCTTGTCATGCTACTAATATCAAATCTACTACATGTTCGCATATTGTATTAAGATCAGTCTATGCATAAACTGTGAATGAGTTTCTCTAAACCTTCATCTAGTGCCGAAATCATTTACATATCCACATGGTGCAATCAATTGTGGTAACAAGGTATAGTAATCCTAAAAAATAACAACAAAGTATTGTCGTAAATTAACGTAAATAGAAGGCCTCTATTTTAATTAAAATTAACATTGCACAAATAAAAATAATCCATTCAAATTCGACAACGTAGATTCGCTGTTCTGACTTAATAACCATCTCATTTCAAGTTAACAAAGAATTCACTATCTCAAAAATTCCATGTTTGAATGAAATTGTAAGTAATCATTTTTATATACACTTTATGTGTTTGTGGCGGAATATTCATATTGTGTATTTTCTTCTTTTGATTCTGCTGCTCACTTTGGAACTTAGATATTTGTACAACGAAGACGACGTATGGGATGGGTTTGTGTCTATGCATTTTCTTGCGGAATTCCTCTGAATAATCGTTGGTTTCCTTTATTTTTAGGAGGATAGTGTACAATGATTTGTACGCTATTGCACCGGAACAGTACTTCAAACAGATTACAAATAGGTTAGCAGAAATTCATGCTGTTTCAGTAAGTATTACTAGGATAGATATATGTTGCAACAGCGAGAAACGATAAAAACGGTGTTATGTAATGTATGATTAATGATGATTGATTGATGTGACTTCTTCAAGGTCGTCATCAGTTGTGTTGGCCAACGTACTAATTTCCTGCTACTTATAAATATTTATATAGTAAAAAGGTTCGAGATACATATATCCGGCAGTAATTTTATGGCCCTAATTTCTCAAAAAGCTAATATCCTTTAATGGAGAAGCATATATTATACATGTATTACGCAGTGTCGCGTGCCGGATATTGATCACAGAGCCACAGAACCATCCAGGGTTGCACTAACATTAAAGAAGGCAACCAAACTTGATTGCCTATTAGATCTTTAATAGATATGTCAATGCAGTTTACGTATTTTCCACAAAACAAAATAATTTAGATACTTTATCAAGTTATCGTTATTTTTTATGTGGATCATGTCATTTTTTGTGGTAGGTATTTTATTTGTCCACCACTTGTGATTGAAATAAAAATGATGTCCTGATTCTAGTGTATGTTTTGAAAGAGCAGTGCCATCTTTGTTATTTCTAATATCATGTTTGTGGTTTTTGATTGTTTTTTTAAATATTGTTTAGTTTGTCCAATATAAATTGATTGTGCTGAGTTTGAGGGAATTTATATTGGCCCAACTAAACAATATTTATAAATAGAATCAAAAACCACAAAAATGTTATCAGAAATAACAAAGATGGCACTGCTCTTTCAAAACATGCGCTAGAAACAGGATTTATGATTTCAGTCACACGCAAGTGGTGGACAAAGAAAATGACCACAAAGATGCATTAAAGAAATGATCCACATGAAAAATAGCGAAAACTCGATACATTTCAGAACTGACGTTGGCGAACTTAGTACCATTTACAATAATTTAAATAAATAATTTCTGCATCTTCCCAGCACTGATTTCCGATTTCACCGGTTATTTATTTCTACTTCGTTTTATATCTTATAACATATTTGTTTGTCTGTCTCTGTTTTGTAATTTCTCTAAATCTTTCCTGATAACTTGTCCATCGGTAAGACCACTCATTATATTTTTAAATTTCTTATAAGTAGATTTAACACGCTATGTTTGTATTTAACAGTAAGTGTTTTCAAGTTTTAATAATCATATTTTTTTGTATTAATTACTGTGATATTTTAGAAATTAGCAATCACCTTGAAGATGGTTTAAGATAAAATAAACCGAAACGTCGAAGTATCAAAAACATGTTTTTTTAAATAACAAACCTGACCGCCAGCCATTAACAAATATACAGGGTGAGTCTAAAGTATGGAACGCCTCAATTATCTCGAAAACGGTTTGCAATCTTGTGATGGTATTTAAATGTCCGATCTACTGTTTTTCAGGAAATGTACTGAACTTTGTTATTTCAAATGGATCACCCTGAATATTCTACATTTTTTAAATCCTTCAAAAATACTGATTATTTTTGATACTTGACAAAGATTATTGTATTTCCGAAAAAACAGTAGATCTGAGAGCATTGTAAATACCATCGCAAGATTGGTCGTATTACAAAACCCCCTATCCCAAAATTTATGCAAATGGTACAAATCGTTTCCGTATTTTAGACTCACTCTGTATAGTAAAATGTACAGAGCAGGCAGAGTATCGTATGGCTTAAAACAACGATGATTTGTTTTTCAGAGTCCAGAAGACCGTGGTGTGCTGATTCAAATACTTGAAAGCACCTACAGATTTTCTTTAGGATCCATAGCTGGAGGTAAGTGTTTATAGTTTATTACTTAACGGAATTAATCACTGGGTCCTTAATTCCATTAGTCTATTAATATCTTTCCCGCTCTATTATTGATTCAAGTATTGGGATTCGGTAAGTACTGTTTATTGGTACTGACCAGTCTCAGTTGGCCTGTTGGGGATATCACACAAAGATCTGTTGATTTTTTGTCAAAGGCACCTCATTCATTAGTGGAGACACAACTTTACCTATGTTTGTAGTTAATTGTATGAAATGTGTTCATTCTATGTAGCTCAGCTTGAAACTACACTTCCTAGAGAATTCTGTAGACATCTAAGGTAAAAGTTGGTTAGAGTAACATAATGTAAATATGATTGCTGCTTTATTCCTTCTATGAACCTTAATTCTACAAATTTTACATATGTTTTTTCCTGTTCGAATGATGCTAATGCGATAGAGTATAATGAATAAAATCTGTGAAAAATGTTGTCTCTAAAAAGTTCCGCTATATTTGGAAATGTCGCCAGATCGCCAAATTTAGTAATTCTTTCCAACTAAGAGCATCTAAAATCTAAATATTCAAGCTTAGCTCCGTGATCGTCATCTATGTTTTTCTGTATTATTGCATTATCTGCACAAATTTTCAGATTTACATAGATATTTTTGCATGCGTTGGTTATATGTTTTTTGAATCATTCTTTGTGTACATGCAAATACATTCTTTGGTGAGAGTTTTACACCGTTGATAAAAAACGTATAGGTTGTTGTTCATTGTCAACTGGATGACTCCTGCAAAATTAGTTAAATAGATTTTTGAAGTTACCAATAAGCGGAACCGCTGTTTCTGAATAACCATTTTTGGAAATGAAGTGACAAAATTTCTTTAAAGTCTTACCAAAGGCAATCGAAGTTAGGTTATTAATAGTTGTCATCGATTGACACCTTTATTCACTGACAACACTGATAATTATATTAATAATGTTGCTGGATGCACATGGAAAGCCTTAAAATTTATATATAAAAATTTTCTTTCATTCTGGCGACTCCAGTTTTTGAAAACTAACAGCGGAATTATTGTTTGTGGCTGCAATGAGTTTAACCGTAAACCTGTCGGTCTATACACCGTGTCCCAGGATGAATCTCGAAAACTTTAAGGGATGATTTCTGGCACCAACTTATGATATAATATGATTAAATTATGTGTATTCTGCTTCGCGACTTGGTTAATGTGTGTGCCTCTTTATCATCTTCGTACCGCACAAGCAATACATCATATATGATATTTGCTGTAAACAATCGACAAAAACATTCAAAATACCCGTTAGCGTAATCTGACCTTCTCCGTTTTTGCAAGGAATTCTCGAAAGTGAAGGTGGGCCACTCACGTTTCAGTTATCTTTACAACCAAACTTCAAACGTTGACTTCTCTGAAACAAATGCGAATTTCAGAGTAATTCCTTTTATCGGCTTCAGATTCTGAAGTGCGATTTATTTTTTCGGGATTCGTCCTGAGGTTTTTTATTTTGTAGGAATAGACATTTTTGTACACACATTAATTCTACATATACTTCTTGCATGATTCAAAATAGTTTTCGAGATATGTATATTTTAAAAATCCATTCCAAATTTAAGACATCCATGATCGAACAAAAAACCTCGATTGACCTTTTTTTTTCTTTTTTTCGTAGTTGATTTTCGGAATAAGCTATTTTAGTACAAAATAAAAAATAGAAAGTTTACATATTCTTGACAGGTATGTATCCTCATTCATCTTTCCCAAAGTTGAAACAAGAACTCTATCGGAGGAATATATATTAGGGTAGCATATCAGCGTTTAATAATATTCACGGATAAGGTGCTTGAAAGAAAGCGGTGATTGTACATGCATCAAAATACTGGTGCACATACACCGGAAAAAGTCAAATGTTTATTGTAATGTACCTCCCCATTCCAAGATGTCAAATGTCCACCATATTATATTGCCTAAAAAGATATAGATTTGATAAAAAAAATGTAGGAAGACGATCCTATTATTAACCTTTTATTACTGCCTCCCACGTATTTTGTCTAGCAGCAGTTATGATAACACTTTAGCATGCTTTCTGCTAGATAAGCTATTTAGCTAGGTGTTCCTAGAGTTATACAAGGTCCATCCCAAAAGTAATGAGTCTCCTTTTTTTCTACCATCGAACGACGCCACACAACCAAGTTCTGCTTCTGTGTGGGCTATAATGCAATGGAAATGTTTTCGATAATTCAGGAAGTCTTTGAGGAGAATTGCTTATTAGACGGAGAGCTCGCTACGTAAAAAAAGGTCACTCGGTGTAGTCAAAATTCTGTCATTTACAGATTAGGTAGGTAACATTATAGGAATAGGTCGGTAGTCAGAACGCGATGTGGACGGATAAAGTAAGGGTGGTGGATTAAATATTTAAATATGCTATTTTTTCGCATAATAAATGATAAAGTACAGCTCTGAAAATTTGCAATTGAACGGAAATATTATAAGAAAGTAGGGAAAAAATTTTCAGAAGAGTAGGCGAAAGATAAACCCATCAGAGGGCGCTGAAGTTGCGAAACATTTTGCAGCAATTATGTCACTCGGTGACTCGGTACACTTCTGACAATTTACACACTCATTCGATGAGTCAAAATGAACCTAATTACAAATTGTCAGAAGACTAGATGCAAGAATATGGTAGGTATTATCTATAGTAAGAACGTCGGTTTTCCACCCAATGGACTAGTATCATGAATTTTATTTCTGGTTGCATATGATAGAGTACGTCATAAAAAGCATCTCATTTTTTTCTCCGATTTTTTTGGGCACAGGAAAGCCGTGAAAATGAGGAAAATATTTGAATTCTCCTAGGGCAGTGACGTCACTGCCCTATAGGCGAACAGCCAATCAAAAGACAGAGATGTGTGCTGTGTTGCCGCATTCTGATGGCGCGCGGAGCTGTACGCGGGCTGGCTCATCTATCTTGTCTTCTGTTCCCGTCTGATATGTTTTGTGGTTTTAATGTCCCGTGATCCGAAATTCCAGGGCTGTTCCAAATTACGGTTCTATCACCGTCCTAGAACTGTTTTCATCATGCCCCACCCATTTTGTGATTCTAGAATCGATGATTGGTTGGTACGCTGGTGGACCAACCAATCATCGTTTTGAGAACTGTAAAATGGGCGGGGCATGATGAAAACAGTTCTAGGACGGTGATAGAACCATAATTTGGAACAGCCCTTCCGAAAGCTAAGTTAAGGTTCCTGATCCGTCAATCCTGTCAATCAATCGTCATTCGGTCATTGTCATTTCCAAATTCCATTGGGCTTTGGCTGTAATTTTCAACAATCTTAAAGTTATTATTATTTGTTTGCGTTTATTTGTACAGGATATCCTTTTATTCCATTTTACTAGGTTTCAAGTTATTTTATCATAACATAACCAACAAGTATGGGCAAAATCGATAGTGGATCCACAAACGCCGATTCAGATAACCTGCCTAAAGTTGATATGGCTATGGTGAACGACTTTTATGTGGATAATATGCAGTTCTTCAATACGAAGATGAGAAATGTGAAAGCTAAGAAGTGAGTCTCAAATTATTTATAACACTTTGGATAGCAAATAACATGTTTATGTGAAATGTAATGTTTTGCGAGTTGGAGCTGTTCTTGGCAACAATGCACTGCTGATAATTCGCGCGGTTGGCACTGATTGGCTGAATTTGAATTCCTTTCTTTAAACTTTAGAATGGAATTACTAAAAAACACAATGATGTAGAAAGTAACGAAATGCAGCAGAACGTTTATTTGTGTATGCACTAAGCGGCCATAATAATTAAATCATTGTTCTTAACCTCGTGATACTAGTCCATTTGTGTTCTGTACTTCATCATTTATTATGCGAAAAAAATAACATATTTAGATATTTAACCCCCAACCTTAATTTATCCGTCCACATCGCGTTCTGACGACCGACCTATCCCTATGTTGATACCTACCGAATCTGTAAATGACAAAATTTTGACTACACCGAGTAGGCTCGGCCTGAACGCCTATCGACCTTGCGAAATAACGACAATTTGTAGCGACTGCGTGATTTTTTGAACTGTGATCGACGGTATGGTGTTTACCGGGTATTAGGATCCTGCACGTTACAAAATCGACAGTGCATCAAATCTCTGCGATGCGGCAGCTGTGCGCCAAACTTGTGCCAAAAAAAAGCTCGAATGAGCTTTGTGGTCTTTGACGCCAGGAACCGTGCACTACAAGTTCGTACCGCAGGATCAAAAAATGACCATGACAACGCACCGAGCCACACGGCGTTCCCCGTGACCGACATCCTGGCTCGTACTCAGTTCGCTGTGGTTCCCCAGCTTCCCTACCCCGGGCTTGTCTTCCCTGATTTTTTGTTCCCAAGGTCGAAAAGAGCGCTAAAGGGCAAGCACTGGGAATCAATTGAGGACATCCAAAGAGAATGTCCGAGCGGCCCTTAAGGATATTCCAAAAGAGGCCTACGAAGAGGTGCATATTTTGAGCATTATTGAGGTTTTGTACCACTCTGATCAATAAAACTACTTTTTTTCTAAAAAAGGCTCGTGACTTTCAGGATTGGCCTTGTATGTAACTGCCAGCGTTTTTCTATCGCGTTTCCCTTCACCGAGAAGTCGTGATACCCCCGCGACGAACAGCTTTTTAACATTAATGTGATTTCAGCGGTGGGAGCAACAGCCGTGTACCCCATAGACTTAGTAAAGACTAGGATGCAAAACCAAAGGACGGGCTCCTTCATTGGTGAACTGATGTACAGAAACAGTATCGATTGCTTCAAAAAGGTAATCAGGCACGAGGGAATTTTCGGGCTGTACAGAGGCCTTGTGCCGCAGTTGATGGGGGTCGCCCCTGAGAAGGCTATAAAACTCACGGTGAGTCTTTTGATATATGTCAAGTTCGTTGTAAAACCTAATTAACGGAGGTTGTGCCCTATTGCACATGCTCAGAAAAGCGCTACTAAATGAGTTGTGATAATAGGGTACTTGCAGAGGTCGTGAAATCGTCTCGGGAGTATACATGGCGTAAAGAAAACCATATCAAGAAGCAGTAGGAAACAAAAAACATGATTTTACTGACCGCCAAAAAAATATATTTGCAAAATAAAATAAGGATATATTCAAATTTTTCCACGTGACTTAAAACAAGGGCTGACGTCACAGGTATTTTATCGATATCGACAATCAGTACTGCTACAGCGCAGGCCAGTGAGATTCAACTGCAAACTGGAGATGATCTGAATTCTTTAACAATGCGACTCAATTTATTGATACTCAAACATATTTGAAACAGGCAATTAATCCACTAGCATTTTCGTTGCAATACATTTTTATATCTGATAGGTATCACAGTTCATCCTGTTTCGCAACTAATCGAAGCCATCATTTTATTTCGGCGCATCCCATTATGAATGAATCCAAAGATAGAATCTAATTCAAGCCCATCCCTACAAAGTGAATTAGTAATCTAGCCTAAAGACGCTTTCCTTTTACCTGATTTATCTGACAAATCTCACTTGTGACGTCATGACTCATTTCGATGTACGTTCCTTTTGTCTTCTGAATCTGAGACTAAAGTGAGATATTTTACCCCCACTTAAGCCCATCTGCACAAGCTCGAAAGGTAGATCAGTTGTCTCCGATCATTTAGATGTCAAAAAAATCAATAAATGAGGTTAGAATTTTTTGTAAGTTTGAATTTTAGCGGGTTTTGTGGTGTATAGATAGTCGATAGTGTATGGTGAGCTACGAAAAACGTAAAAAAATAGGTTATGGAACGGATCGACAGATTATAGAACCATAGCATATTACAAAATTTCGAGGAATGACATTTAACTGCACAAACACGTTCCTTTAACTCATCTGAGCATCTGAGGTTTCCAACTGAGCTGAGCCATCTGATTTTTAAGTGATCTGAGTTAGTGCAGATGTAAAAGGAAAGCACCTAATCTTTTATCCTTTTGACTTTTGTACTTTTGTGTGTGACTGTGTTTTGTGGTTATAATGATCGATGTCAAAATGTGAGGTTAGCACTGGCTATCGATATCGAATATCAATACTTTACATCCCATCACTATAGGATATCACTGACGTCAGAGGTTGTTTGCGCGGCATTTTCCGGCATTTGAAATAATTTTTGGAATATCTCTCACAGCCGATTCCAAAAAACCAAACAAGTGATTTTGTCATGTTTACTACGCTCTAAGGAACGCGTAAACGATTTTTTTTGCAGTACCCTATTATTGATCGTAAACACCTAAATGAAGGTCAAGGACATACTTTTATATGATGATTTTCTTTAGTATTTTATGGACGTTCATTCGCTATGCTAGAGTCAAATGGGTAGCTACTTACTGCCTATTACTCATACTTATTACGGACTTAAAAGTAATAATCTTGCATTTATTTATAAATTATTTTTTATTTAAACTAGAGATGTATAAGGTCTCTATTTTAAAATATCAGTTAATCTAAATTAGTTATTATTTAGACTTCATTTTAATTACTGAATCAATTTGTTAACAGCGTGTTGGTTCTCAGATAAATCAAAAGATGCACACAAACGATAATCAACAAAGCAACCTAACCTAACCAAAGAACACTATCCTTATGGCTTTTTGTGCAGAGAGAGAAGGCTGTGGTTTTGTAAACCAGCGCGCTGTTGCCAGTTTTCAATATGGTCTCTTAATTTCCGAAACGTTTTTAACTACCATAAATAACTAAGGGCCGGTTTCACCGGTCTTTGATAGGTGTCAGATAGCCTATCTGTCAGATAACGCCATGTAAATCATATGGGCCTATCTGACAGACTATCTGACACTTATCAGGGACCGGTGAAATTCTGATTTTTAATCGTTAATAACTTTTGAAATAAGAAGTTTTGAATTTTTGAGGGTAGATACAGTCAATCTCACGTAAGATGATAACAGTGGCGTCATAATTACATAGTTGCAGTTATATTAATTTCAAACTGTTTAACTTTTCCTTTATTTGATTTGAGATTTTGATTTTTACAGGTAAATGATTTCGTCAGGGACAAACTGATGAGTAAAAATGGAAATATTCCCCTGTGGGGGGAGGTTCTTAGTGGTGGCTGTGTAAGTATATTGAATAAGGTGTTGCATATTGTAAATAACTGAAAATAAACTACAGATATAACAATCAGAGTTTCTTGTTGTCCTTTGTTCTTGGTGGTGGCTGTGTAAGTATTTTGAATAAGTTCTTCAATATTTTAAATTCTAAAAAATAGACGCCGCCGTCGCAATGAATACAATCAGGCTTCATGTCGCGAACTATGCGATGCAGTTCCTTTTTATATGAAAAAAAACTTACTCATACAAACTGCATGGTATTTATACTCTCCATGTTATAGGCAGGAGCTTCTCAAGTTATATTCACCAATCCGTTAGAGATAGTCAAAATTCGGCTGCAAGTAGCTGGAGAAATAGCTGGAGGCGCCAAGGTCAGAGCCTGGACAGTTGTGAAAGATTTAGGATTCTTCGGCTTATATAAAGGTATATACAAAAATTGTTGAGCATCTCTATTTTTTGGCGAATTTTATTTTACCTTTATCCTTTCTATTTTTGAACGGGTCAAATCAAAAAACTGAAACTTGGGATAATGAAATTGATGCATGAATAGTATATTTTTTAATAAAATTTACAGACTTTCAAGATGGCGACTGTGAGCCATCTGGGAAAACAATTAAATTGAAAGGGGATCTTATGACACATCTTTTTAAAGCCCCTGACGAATACTTCACGACCCTAGGATATAAAGTCAATATCTTCACCTACTACAAAATACCGAAACATTAAATTTAATAATTACCTGATACAAACATTAACATCGATACATTTAGAACTATTTGTTTAAAGTTTGTAGTTAAACGTAGAAATATAAAAGAGAATGTAAAGTTTATGTTAAGGATCTAACTTTATTTTAATATAGATGAAACAACATGTTTATAATACAATGATGTTTCTGTATCAATGTGTTCAGGCAATTATTAAATATTGCGCAATTTTGTGGTAGGTGAAGATATTGACTTTATATTCTATATTCATCTTGAAAGTTTCAACTGTCAATTTCACTTCAAAATGTGGGTAAAACTTAATAGAGTCCGAACAGGCCACGGCAGATGTGCCGACTCCCTTTACAAGTGGGGCTATGTGCAATCTCCCTTATGTGACTGTGGCGCGCCCCGCCAATCTATAAACCATATTACGAGCGAATGTGAACTGCGTGCGTTTCAGGGATCGCGAGAAGAGTTCTTCACAGCCACACCGTTGGCGCTGAAGCGGTTGAAAGAACTTGACATCAACCTGTAAATACCAAAGACTATGTATCTTAGTTTGTAGCTGTATATATTTTATTTTAGTATAGGTTATAATAGTTTTTCTTTTAATCTATATTTACTGTTGTCATGTTTTTGAGCCATACGATAAATAAATAAATAAAACTTCAAAATGTAGTAATCATGCATCAATATCATTATCCCAAGTTTAAGTTTTTTTAGTCGACTCATTCAAAAATAAGGGGGACATTGGGACATTAGAGAAGAGCACTGGAAATGTGGTTTAGTGAGGGTATATCCATAGATAACATGCCTGGGTATATCCTGATAGCTTAATTTTTATGTACACACGTTTTAGCGTAGTTTACTCCTCTATTTTCATATCACATCACTTCTTGATATCACATGTTTTGATATTTTATGTGGAGTGGTATAATGGAATAAAAATTCTTGGGAAACTTGAGCCTTTCTTGACTGTGTTTATATTTTCAGGTGCGAAGGCGTGTTGGCTTCGTGACATCCCGTTTAGTGCAATCTATTTTCCCGGATACGCCCATGCCAAAGAGAAATTTGCCGACGAAAATGGATACAACAGTCCATTTTCGCTATTCGCAGCTGGTTTGATTGCAGGTGTCCCCGCAGCCGGCCTTTGCACTCCAGCCGATGTTATCAAAACAAGGTTACAGGTGAGAAATGTTTTTTATATCTAATAATTCATGAAAAAAAGGCATGACGCTTAAAAATCATTGCGAAAGGATACTAGGGAACTTATCGATTTTATTTGTATCTTTAATATGACTCGGTTTTACCTTAAAAGTTGTTACATGGTTTCAAAGTTTCGCGCGCTGGAGGAGCGTTTGTAACGACCTATTTTGCGCGCCACATCCGCTGACGTCATGGTGTATAACAGCACGTCGCTGATCCAAGGCTCTCTTCAATCATACCGATGCGCGATGCGAACATACGCCGATTCCCAGACGATAGATCCACTGATTAATTTATTTGGTATTAGTTGCTTGCGGAGATAAGACTAGATGCTTGTTCATGTATCTGGTGCACTTGCAAAGCATTTATTGTGAAATATATAAACATTTGAGGCTTTTAGTATGGAGCAAATTGTCCACAAATACTTCAAATACAGTCTGGTGCCACTATACAGAAGTACGACAGTAGATGTCATCGTAAATAGCGTCACATTTGAGGAGTTTTCAGATAGAAACAACAAAAAGTTAGAACTGCAGAGACAGTTGAATATAACTGCTTTATAACGTCATCAAATAATCGACCGGAAATGCCAAACTACTTATGCAGTTAAAAATCGACTCAACTTTAAGGGCCGGTTGTACAAATGCGGGTTTAACACGAGCTTTGTTAAACCTAAGCTTAGCTAAGCTCAGGCTTAAAGTCGATACCCGTTGTACAATCGTCGGCTTAGTTAAACCTGGTTGATAATGAAATTCACTACAGTTGGCATCAATGAAGCAATACCTACTGACGTAATCATCTGAAAAAATACCTTTTTTGGTTAGGCACTTATGACAGTTTGTGTCAAATTTCGGCAACGATCGTTTCTGTCTCTGTTCTTTCATTTGCTCTCTTTGTTAAATTAGACACAAATCTTTCAAAAAATATGACCTAATAAACTGATGCAATTTGATGGTTCCTCCTTGACACATCATGTCATTTGTATCAGGTTAGATTTGAACCTCAGCTAACCTCGCGTTGAGCTTCGGCTTACGTAAGCTCGTGTTAAGCTTGGAGTGGGGGGCTAAGCCAGCATTGTACAAGGGGCGTTTTGCAACTGACGTGGTTTAACGTCGGCTTGCCTTAAACCGAAGCTTAAGCTTGCATTGTACAACCAGCCCTAAGAGACCTGATACAAAAACCCACTAGGTAGCATTAAGGCCAAACAGAAGGAGTTCTAGAACGCGGCGTTACGGAGTTATCCAACCCCGCGTTACAGCGTTCCGTTGTATTGTTAGAGAACGCCGTAATGTCGCGTTCTAGAACGCCCTCTGTTTGAACGGACCTTTGCATTCCTCGAAATGTTTCGTGCTTCAATTTGGTAACTGTATTCCAGCGTTATGGTCAATTTTTACCTACTATTCCAATAGTTAATAACAATTTATTGTACCGTTTTGGAAAGCCCATAAAAGTATCTAATTATTGCTGTAATTTATAAACCAAGTGCCATACATTTTTATCGAATTAATCATGTTGATTTTTGGAAAAAAAATACCAAGTAATCGGTCTTGTCCCCTTGTGAGAATTTGAGAATATTTGACAGGAATTTTTTACTACAACAATTACTAGCTTGTCTGCTATCGGAAAAGTAGCAGCGGATTTTCCAAAAAGGTATGTTTTATTTCGAGAATGTTATGTTCAAAATTTCAAAAAACCTTAAGTCGCCGATATGTCGGAAGCCGCTCATTTCCGCCATTGATGGAGGTCAGTTGGAAGTAAATGATCGTTAAAATAACTCTTTTCAAGGAATAGGTCGAATTACCAGTCGCTCAGTATATTAGCATAGCAATTAAAATTAAAAAATAAATTAACGTTTAACAATTTTTGTATCTATGTACTTGCCAGCCTTGACTCAGCTAACTTCTCCGAGAGAGAGTTTGTCATTATTTTTAATGAAATGTGCCACCATAAACGGTAACTTATCGGACCGGAAAAGTATAACACAGTTTTAATGCATTCAATCAGATTACGCAGAAAATTAACATGAACGAACAAAAAAACTGCAACCGCAACTATAATTCAGGAACAGAGTGTTCAAGTGATTCTCCTCGCTTGGCGCCTTAACACAGGTGGCGTATCGTACTACATGACGTCACGACTAATCACGACGCGTTTTCGGCTGCTCGGGATAATTTCAATTTCGCCCCATAGGAGGCGCGAGCGTTCGAACTGAAGCAGGTAGAAGTTTCCTATTTTCTTAAATCGCTCTAAATAGGAACTGTCGACTTGTTGCCGCAAGGCAGAAAGAAGAAAACTTTGTACTAATATTTTTTCTGTACATCTGTAGGTTGTTGCTCGTGCTGGACAGACCACGTATTCTGGTCTTCTTGATGCTGCCAGAAAGATTTACAAAGAAGAAGGTTTTAGTGCGTTTTGGAAGGGATCTGTAGGTAAGATATTTTTAGAATATTTTATTAGCCTGAAAATATGTATATTTATATACATCCATACTTTGTTAAACTGTCCTCACAGCAAATAAACATCTAGGTCACAGTAAATGAGTAAATATGCAAATATAATGTTAGTATAATTTCTCTACCACAGCATATATTATACTCAAAATATTTACCCTCTGAATCCGTGATTTACTCAAATCTTTGTTCCTAAAAATCAATATACTCAGTTCATTGGTTCATACTTTGTCTACCGCATTAATTGTTAATAAGGCCTGAGATCAGCCTACATAACTAAGACATGGTTGTTTATTTTGTAAGAAATATCTAATTACTATCTTTAATTTTTTTCCAGCTCGTGTGTTCAGATCTTCACCCCAGTTTGGCGTGACGTTAGTGACATATGAACTTTTACAAAGATACTTATATGTGGACTTCGGTGGAACGTAAGTGAAAATACAGTATACAGTTTTACTTAACAATTGGATTGAAAAAGGCTAACTTATTTCAACCCTTAACAAATATAACAGAGGCAGTTTCGGATTGCTTGAATAGAATAGGTCAGTTCGTGAAGAGCAATGTCCATTCATTTAGGGTGGAAAAAGCGAGGTATTTTAAGTCTAGATATATTTTTACTCCTGTCCCTGATAGAGATGATTGGATATTTGACGGAATTAAACTCCAGCCCCAGTTTTGTGGTTTTAACTGACGGGTCACAGTGATCACACTTTAAGGAGTCGGGGGTTCAAAGAATATAGCCCTGTTTTAGAACACATTGGTATCAGGTATACAAGGCAACGAGAAAGCGGCTCATCTGGGGGTTGAGCTCCTGCGCTAACATCGAACTAATGCTAGGCCAGGGGACTCACGTGGCTGCGCGGTGAACAGCGTCTGCCTTCGATACTGGGGCAGCAGCAGCCTTGTGCGCGATTAGCGCTTGGGTGGTTGACTGAATTGCACCAGGGAGACAACAGTTTGTACTGGCTGTCGGTGTCGCCCACACGAGCGCTGAGCGAAGCATCTTACGCGGCCGGCACTTTGGATGATCGACCGGAAGGCCCGGACGGGGGACCCCCGTCGGACCGTCCGGGATGATGGTATCGTTCCAATGGTGCTGACCGTGCACCGCCCCCCCTCTGGGAAGTTATAGCACAATAGGCCTTAAAGGCTTAAGTGCTGCCGGCTCCCAGAGGAAAAAAATGCTAGGCCAAGTCAGAGCTGTCATTACTTCAAGTAAAGTACTTGAAAAATGTATTTCAATTACTTTCTGGTATTTGAAGTACTGTACTTCAAATACATTTTTTTTGTGATATTTGTACTTGATTCCCCAAATACTCTCTAAGAAGTATTTGTATTTGGTACTTGTAGCACAAAAAATATATTTCAAATACCTGGCATTTTTATTTGAAATACTAAAGAAGTAAAGTACTTGAAAAATTTATTTCAATTACTTTCTGGTATTTGAAGTACTGTATTTCAAATTAATTTTATTTCCCAAATGCTATAAGAAGTATTTGTATTTGGTACTTCCACTCTCTCTGCACTGCGCAAAATGCCGGTGTGCCGTGCGGCGGCGCACATCTTAGCCGCCAGAATGCAGAAGGCAGTCATCCATGGGTCCCTTCGTCTGCTTAGGACGCACGATTCGCGGACCCAGTGTTTGCTCACCTCACGGTGTGAGGAGTAGTCGCTGGGAAATGGAACAGCAGCCCGGTGTGTCGGAGCCCGGGTTGCACCTTTTTTGTTTTTGTTTTGTTTATATATATAATATTCTTATAGTATAAGTAGTTTTGTGATTCAATCACGTTCCATGTCTCTGTAGTGTCATTCAAACAAAAATCAGTTTCTATTTTTATTGAAATATATACCGTTTTTCCATTCATAAGGTACTTTTTATTACTCAACAATAATTATGAAATACTTGAAATATCCATCGCCGTATTTGAAATACTATATCAAGTAATTCAAGTATTAGTATGGTATTTGAATTACTTTTTTAAGTACTTGAAATATTAGTATCGTATTTGAATTACTTTATTTGACAAATCAAGTACCAAATTAAAGTATTTGATACTTGAAGTACTTTCAAAAATAAAATTACTTGGTATTTGTACTTTGACGCATGCGACTCTGGTAATTGGTAATTGGTATTTGAAATACTATTTACTAGTACTTGTGACAGCTCTGGGCCAAGTCAATGATTAGGTGATTTACAATGTAGCTGGGTTAGAGACAGATGACTGCAGGCAAGCAAAAACGGTGTATACCTTTTTGGTGGGATTTCTCACAAGCTATGGCCGGCTTTGTAGACATTTATCACTTATGAAAGTGGTAAAATGTCCTATCTACTCCAGAGGCTGCTAGAAAGAAGACGAAACCTCGTTTCAGTTACTTGGCAGATTTCCATTGTCTGGCAATGTTTGGTTGCGGATATTTGCCCTAGGGAAATTACTATACCACAGTAAAACGGTAGAACGTATTGACGTTCACCTGGAGGCCTGGTAGGCTCGATAAAACTTAGTTATCCAAGAGGCCATGAAGTTTTTAGTGTTAGCTCAGTGGGCTAGGCAAAAAAGGGTCAAAGGTAGCTGCCCTACCAAACCTACTACTACTATTACAATTCTTGATAATATAATTTATGTTTGTACAGATTCTTGAGGATTGATGACTAATGTACTTTCAGGAGACCGACTGGATCAGAAGTGAAACAAGTGTCCCATTTGGGAGATGTAAAGAAGCCCAATCCGGACCACATAGGCGGCTATTCAGTGTCGCTACCAATATTCTCAGGGATTGAAACGAAATTTGGACTATGTTTACCGAAATTCAGTGTACCCCAATCTTAAAATTTTTTTATTTATTTTTAGTGATTTAGACGAAGTCAGCAACTGTGTTTAGAACGGATGGCATTGTATTCAAGGTACTATCACAGCATGTAAAACAACCAGCAAGCTAAATTCATGCTTAACCATGAAAATACAATTTTCACCTGGCCGCTTAGCGAAAGTTTTTGCTCACTTTTACGTACATTGAAATTCAACTAACTGTTGTATTCAAGGCCTTATGTGAATTTATCTTTATGAGTTGGTGATACTTCAAAGTCGCCTTTATACAAGTTTGATTAAATACTGAACAAAATTTCAGACATCCTAGGATCAATCTTTCGTCTGAATTTGTTATCATTGATAATGATGAGGTTAACTGGTTAATCAATTCAATTCTTGTTGAAATTCCGTGAAAATGTTCAGAACCACGGTTCTCACTGATATAATTATATACGATTCAAGTGTGGTAGTACGCCACTAGATTAACCTCTGACGGATTTGTCATATCCTAGTGAAACAATTGAAATATATGTTACTTCCAAAATTACAACAGTGCATGCAGAAAGAGTCTAACGATTTCTAGCTATTTCATACTTTAATCATTAGTAATTCTTCTCTTGAGGTATGACTTGGAAATCTAAAACTTGAGTTTCGAAATGACTACTTGGGCAGTTTCAACAACGAAAAATAATAGGGTATAGGTTTGAAGTGTGAGTGGTTCTATGTATAGTTGACCCTCCACTGCGACCCTTGATCTATTGAAGCTAACGAATATTTATAAATTATATGAGGTGAGCAATAAATCACGTAAGATACCTTGTGTTACAAATACTTAATACCAAAATAGATGACGATGATACTCCTGTCGAGAGCATTATTTAATTCCTTCGTTGCAGTGGAAGCATTGGATAATTTATGGGTATTGATTTGCCTGGTTTTTGCATATGCTGTGATATCAATCTTTTAATGACACTCTCAAGTATATTTCTTTGGGAGAGAAGAGATGAGAAACGTTCTTCTAAGAACTTCATTTGTTCAATGTAGATAGAGCCTTAGAAAAGCGTGATATCCAGACAGTAACTAGTGAAAAATGGCAAAACAGCGTTTATAGCAATAATCGCTGACAGATTCTCTAAAACTTTCATATGACTTATGCTTCTGGCTTTTCATGCACCTCATTTATATAGCACCAGAAAAAACAAGGAAGATAATTTTCCTTTCTCTTCCAAATAAGTGTTGGAAATCATTCTAAAAATTCTTAATTTAAATAAACTTGATGCCAAAGAGAGTTAAGTAGTCGACTGTTGAGTTCAAAAACTTAGTTGAGTCAAGATTTATAATATTACCAGCATAGGTAATTATTTGCTATGGAAAAGTATTGTTACAAAACAATTTTTCTGTCGTATAATCTTAAACTCATTTCCGACAAAATCTGGACGGTAAGGGTTTAATTCATCTTAAGGCTGCGTTCATGTATTGATTATTTTATAGGCAGTATGAATTCTCGTCAATAAATTCTTATACGAAACCTTTCCTGAATTCATCGTACCATTACAGACACCCACGTTCGACTATCTACCTCTCGTTTGCCATTAGAGAATACGTAACCCCGTCTAACTGCAGGTTTCAAATTTTTCTAAACTTTTGCTTATGCTCCCCTTGTAATATTGTTGAATTTATAAATTCTATTGTACATAAATTTTGCCAAGGACAAGAAATAGGATAGGTATTATATGATCTTTATACAAATCTATTACTTTTTTGTATCCAGGAGCTGTGATATCCTGTCTGTTTGTTTTGCATTTGTGTATTAAGTATATATACCGAAGTTTTATTAGTAATGCCTTTTCAGTTTTCTATTGATATCAATACGCTGTACAACAACACCGCGTCGTTATCTTATTCTACTTTACAAATATACATTTCAAGTATATTTTTGTTTTTTTAACAGCTTTTATGTACTTCATCTCCTAGGACTGCAGAAGAAAATCATTTCCAATAATAGATATTGTCTTTATTATTACATAAGTTGTATCAGATTACAGTCTTTATTAAAAATGTCAGCATTTTATTCATATAAAGAAACGTTTACAAAAAAATAATTGGAAAATATATATTTCTTTAAAGATATAAAAAGCAACACACAATGACAACAATAAAAATATAAGAAAGATCATTAGCGAGCACTAAAAATAGGTTAATCACAATGTATATACTAAAGTGGGACTGACTCCATGAAAATCATGACTTTGCCTGCAACATATTTATTTTCTGCATAATCCTAACCTTGATTTCTTCATACCTGCAAAAAAAGAAAATGATTATTATTTGTTCCCACGCTGAACAAAATAAAATCGAACAGTTGAAATGGTATTCTTACTTCAACACCTTGTAAATGTGGAATCAAAGAACACAAAACAATTTTAAAACGAGATGACATCAAAATCAGCACTCAGCTGTCAAGTGTCTACAAGAAGGATAATTGGCGATTCCAATTACCGATGAGGGCGCTCGCGTTTGTAAACAAATATGGAGGATAGCAGGTATCCTACACCCTGTGACACGCTTTTGGAGGAAATGCGTGGCAATGAATGCTTTTATCATAGTCTTTTTTGGAGTGGCAACCATAAACACTACAGTTTGTATTAAAACTTGCTAGCCTTTCTTGATTTGAAGCCTGATGTAGATGCCATATTCCTGAAAATAGCGTATGAAGAAGGTCCGAAGAAGTATTCTAACACACTATATACCAATTAACAAAGCACAAACTCGAAAACACGACTGAACGAAGAAACATAAACGGCATATAAACGGTTAATGGCATGTTAATTGTGTGCCGTCCGAAATTCGAGTACCTGCTTTGTCAGTGTAGATTTTTGCCGCTAGAGGTCTCATCGATTTTTGGAATTGCCAATAGTAATAGAGAAGTAAAGGATTCTACAGTTTCATCTCACTTGTATTTTTAATTTCTCTGAATACTATGATCCAGTGTGGTATACACGACTGGCAAAGTTGGATCTGCAGTGCGAAATCTCCAATGAACTAACAGAGAAGACATATACGGGCAGTCATCCAGGGGCGGATTTAGGGGGGCGGAGCAGAGCTGCCGCGCTCGAATTTCATGATGAGCTGGAAATTGACCCAAATGGACGCGCTATAATTTTCTGAAGAGCAAAAAAGCTCTCAAACCAACTTTTGCTATTTATATTAATATTCCGTGTTTCTATTAAATATGCTTCTCTAGGGGGGGCATACGCCCCCCTCTAAATCCGCCACTGAAGTCATCAGTTAAAAAGATACCCCTCATACATCCTACATTCACAACCAGATGCAGTTGAAAGCAGTTTCGATGGAGCGCGTTGGTATATGTGGCATGCATCAATAAAAATCGCTAGAAATTGCGGCAACACGGTTGTGAATGTGAAAATTGTCAAGACGGAAACGCTCAATATGACATATTCTGTGAGTGAGGGTTAACTCTGACCTATGGGGCCGTCCATTAATCACGTGATCTTTTAGCATTATTTAACTCTACTCCCCTTTGATGATATGTGGTGAGATTTAAGAATACCCCCCATCCAACATCACGTGTATTTTGAATACCTACAAAGAATCTTCAAAATTTTCGAATATCTTTAAAATCAAGTATAAAGTATAATCTTACTTTATTCTGAAATCAAGGACATCATAAAAATGTCTAGACAGAAAGGTTGGAGGTCTCATTTTAATCAAAATTATGATGTGTTGGACGAAAAAATAAATACACGTGATATCGAACAAGACCCCTCCTCCCCCCTTGTGATATTTCGTGATTTTTGTCAAACCCCTCCCAACCTTTCAAGCCTCATTTGATTAATGGACGGCCCCTATGGAACTGCAAAACTATGTCAAACTGAAATTATCCTATGACTAGCATGTGGTTAAGGTCATATTTATTGTAGAAACTAAAGGGTTATTGTGATCCTCTGGGTCTCACAGGCCCTTTGGAAGGCCTTTGTTGCCTGGATATTACATCAAAACTGGTATGGGACTGTTTTAACACTCTCAGCTTACTAACTTCACGCAACGCTGTACATCGGGTATCATACCATGAAGGTATTGGTGACAATGAGTGTTAAGTTGAAGATGTATAAACATTACTGCGTATTTTTTTTACTTCAATAAAAAATATTTCAATATTAACTGTCTTGTCTATCTGATTGGAATTAAAACAACTTCCCAGTGAGATCAATTTATTTTAAAACGAAGGGTTATTTGCGAATTGAGCATGAATTCCAGCTTTTTAAATAATGTTTATTTTGAGACATTAGGGCGTTTTTGGGCCTAAAGAAATAACAAATTTTGTGACTATCGTTATTTTGAATATCGGCATTCTAGATCCCGGCTCGCCAACGTCTATATGCTTAAGATAAAAAAAAATGGAGTCAAGTTGACTCAGTACTTCCCACACATAACAGTTGCAACCAAATCATCGCCCGCCTGTCGTCAAAAAACATCCAACACAAAAACTAGTAAATAGTTCCCTAAATCTCTCCGTAGGAACTAAAACGACACAATTCAGCTTCAACTGGACGAAACGAAATAAAAAATAAATTGCTTAAAAACGAAGCTTGAGATATTTTTAGTTTCTTTTTATTATTGTTGCGCCGCCACTGACACGATTTTTGAAAACCATACGCATGTTTCATCCTTGCCGCGGTAATAGTACTGTGTCTAAATTTCATTAAAATTAATTCCATAATTTCCATGTTACTAAATTCAGAACGATCTAAAGCAATACCTACCCCTACCAATACCAAGTCCATTGATTTCTGTAATAGCCAAGGTAATGTTCGGATGGACCTAACAAACGTCTATTATGCCGCTAGGACTTTCTTTCACAGGTCAATGGACACTATTATGAATGGAATAAATTTTTGAGTTTTACAACCCCCCACCCCAATTTCACCCCCCACCCAAAAAAAAAGTAAAAAATGATCAAGAACCCCTAAAACGCATAAAAACAAAGTTTGAGCTATTTTTACATTTTTAGTTTTTTTATTATTGCTGCGCCGCCACTGACACGATTTTTCCAAAACATACGCGTTTTCCATCCTCGCCGTGGCAGTAATACTGTGTCAAAATTTCATTAAAATCCACTCGATAATTTTCACGTTACGCAATAAAGAACGATCTAAAACAACACTCGGATGTATACATCACAAATTCTATACTATATTCAATCCCAAGGTAGACTCCACATAAACAGCCGCATGCAGCATTAGCGTGGTTACTGTCCGCTGCTATCTGCGAACGCGCCAGCTATAGTCCAGTGCAATTATGGAATTTTATATTACTATTTAAAAGAGTTGCCCTATTAATCCATTGCAACCTAAAAGTAGTCAGTTGCCGGTTTGAAATGATCATTTAGGCAATGAACACTTGACATCGCACATTTGGATCTGATTTCCAGTCAGTCTTGGGGGTTTTTGCTTGCCGGATTATAACATACAATTCACACATAGTGTACTGGACTATTAGGGACCCTACCGACATGAGCCGATCACGCACGCGGGCTTGTTTTCATTTCGTCTAGCTTGGCTGTGAATACAGTATAAGTTCCTTGGTTTCTATTATAAGCAAGGCAATGCTCGGGTGGACCTAAAAAATTGTATTATGCCGCTAGGTCTTTCATTCACAGGTCGTTGGACAGCCCATTATGAATACAACAAATTTTTCAGTTTTACAACCCCTCACCATCCAACCACCTCAAAATCACCCCCACCCAAAAAAAACTAGAAAATGATCAGGAACACCTAAAACGCCTAAAAACGAAGTTTGAGGACAACGATTTCCCAAATTATCGGAACATTACCTACTACGACACCACAACATATCGCTGCCCAAATTTTATCACAATCCATGCAGCGGTTACTGAGATTACAACGTTAGAAAAACGCCGACAGACAGACAGACAGACCGACGGAAATGAGTGACGTGGATTTTCGTTATGTAGATATCATAAAACGCTCAAAAAGCGTATTATCTCAAAATCGAAAATTTTCGCGATCACAATACTCCTCTCACCTATCGGTGTGGGAAGTAAAATGGTTTTTCTAGTTTCTTATGATTTCTTTTTGAGTCCTTAATGGATGGTTTTATACTGTTTTACACTATTCTCTCAGAAAATTGTGAGGTACCAAACAGATTACTGGTTCTCATTTGGCACTTCATAGTACTATAGATGCATCAGTACGTTTCTTTAAAAACGCATAATCATTGTATCGTTAACAAAGTTTTATATAGTTCTTACAACAAATCTTAGCAGGAGTAACTGAAACCATTGATTAAGGTATTAAGGGGAAGATGGGTCACCAGATGCTAAGATCGCGCGCTCGCAGTCTATCTCACTCACTCTAGTTCTATCTCACTCACTCTTTCATCCTTTAGCGCCCACCGTCACCTGGCGCCCTCTGAAATAAATTTCGCAAAATCCTGAATCCTTTATAAATATGACCAATAGATGGAGCTTGGGGCATCCAGCTATAAAAATACGACCTTGAATTGCCACTGACATAACATTCGGATCCGAAACGAAAGGGATAAGTCTTAGATAAGGAAAGAGAGGGGATACCGCACGCCCATTTGATGCTATATGGATTAGCTGATACCGAAAATGAATAGCTGTCAAAATGCTGGTGGAAAACTGACGGTAGTGTCAAGGTGGTGTTTTTTGCGATATTTAACGTTTTTAAGACCAATAATTGTGAAATATTGTGGTGAGCGTAATGGTGGGGTGTGCAGCTTACCGTTGTAAAAGCCACAGCAGCAGGAAGGAGCCAGGAATCACTTTTCACAGGTAAATTTATGATCTTATTTTTTTGGTGTATCCGAAATTCATGCAAATATCTCGATAACTAGTTCAAAGATATATGTGTATCCGAAATATAATTTGGAATGTACCACTAACATGCGAATCATAATGTTTTTGAGCACGTAAAGTCTAAAAATTATGTTTTTAAGGGATTTTTTGGTTCAAATACAATCAGTTTTCCAGTGGCGTATCTATTATAGCTTACATTTTGAATAGAAATATTATGACTTTACATTGTAATATATAATATACCAATACCCTTATACAAGGTGTGCATTTCAAGGGTGGCCTTTATTTGTAGTTGTATGAAAAATAAAATTAATTTTCTTTCTTCCTCGACAGGTTTCCTAAAGATTTTCCTAGACATGATTTATGGATCAAAAATATGAGGATCGAAGGTTGGAAGCCTACAAGCAACGATAGGCTTTGTTCTAAGCATTTTGAACAGAATTTCCTTCATCAAACAAATCAAAAAGTATATCTTCTGAAAGGAGCAGTCCCCACCATATTTGACGAGCTTCCGGAATACTTACGTCCAAAAATTGTAAGTTATAATTCCTAGCTTACATTGTCTACGCTTAATCAATATTAAAATAATAAACATCCTAGGATTATGATAGATGGATAGATGGATAGATGGATAGATGGATAGATGGATAGATGGATAGATGGATAGATGGATAGATGGATAGATGGATAGATGGATAGATGGATAGATGGATAGATGGATAGATGGATAGATGGATAGATGGATAGATGGATAGATGGATAGATGGATAGATGGATAGACAGATAGATAGATAGATATACTTTATAGTCTAAGAATTTACAAGATTCTTATTGACAAAGCTATATAATAACAAACAAAACTTTTGGGATATTCACTAAAACCTGTGAGGAGGAAGTTTGTTATAAATCTTCACTCCACTGTATATAATTGGATCATTAATGAGTTATGATTTGGGTGTGATATTAATTCAAAATCATTCTTATGCCTTATGCCTATATTCTATATTTATGGTCTCAAATTTGGTTTTATATTTGAGTATTAGTGATGACGTTTCCAAAATAAACAGTGCAATAAAGTAAGGAGAAATACGATTACGAATGGCTGAATAACCATTTAAAAATTGATAGCTATGAAAATCAAAAGGCAGCTAACCTCAAAAATGTAATAATTTCTTGTGTTACAGTTACATTATTAAACAACTATATTTAGGTGTGTTTACTCGATACGAAATCAAAACAAAATGTTACTGTCACTTTTCCTATAAGATTCAGTCACTCATTCACATCTACTTAAATCATAAATTAATTTGTTCTGTCGTCTTTCTTTCGGAAATAATGTTTCAAACATTGTCTAACATACAGCTCTGTTATTTTAGGCAAAAGAAAGAAAAAGACCCCGTGAACGTGATGTTCATCCAGAACCAACGCCATCAACCTCAGCTCTGGCTGCACAGGACGACTCTCCCCAGAAAAAGAAACTTAGAAGAGAACTGCTGCTGCAAAAAGATAAGAATAAGGAAAAAATGAAAAAAATCCGTGCCCTTGGTCAGTCACTGAAAAGAGCACACAAAAAAGTAGCCTCTTTAAAAATAATTGCTGAGGAATTAGAGCGACAAAATTTACTATCTCAAGAAAATTTAGTTTTAGTTCAAAATATGAGCAAGGTTAATATAGAAATATTGAATAGAAAAATGGGGAGAAATGTTCAATATTCACCTGAACTTAGGAAATTTGCCCTGACATTAAATTTTTTTTCACCAAAGGCATACAACTATGTGAGAGATGTTTTTGACACTTGTCTCCCGCATAGCAAAACTATTGCTAAATGGTTTCAGAATGTGGATGCTGAGCCTGGTTTTACCAAGGAATCAATAAATACCTTAAGAAATAAGGTTCAATTATCTGACAGACCAATAATTTGTTCATTAATTATCGATGAAATAGCCATACGGAAACATTTAGAATGGGATGGAAAAAAATTCCATGGTTATGTGAACTGTGGTACAAATTTAAACGATGACTCTAATGCTTTAGCCAAAGAAGCTTTTGTTATAATGTTGGTTTGCATCAATGGAACTTGGAAATTACCTGTCGGTTACTTTCTTACAGATTATTTGAATGGCAGTCAAAAACATTCAATTGTATCTCAATGCATCCATCTGATTGAAGATACGGGAGCCAAAGTTATGTCAATCACATTCGATGGTGCTCCATCTAATACCGCTATGTGTCATAACTTTGGATTATTATTTAACATTTCAAATATACAGACAAGTTTCAGAGTTACAGATCACAATGTATATATTTTTTATGATCCATGTCATATGATAAAACTTGTTCGCAATGCATTTGGTGAAAAGAAAATCCTAATTGATTGTGATAACAATTTTATTCAATGGAAATACATCTAGAGAAGCTGCAAACTAGCGAGGGCTTACATTTAGGGAATAAGTTACGTCGCGCTCATATTATTTTTTTCAAACAAAAAATGAAGGTTCGGCTTGCAGTTCAGTTACTTAGTGCATCAGTAGCCGATGCTATTGAGTATTGCGAAAAAAAGCTGAATCTTGAGGATTTTAAAGGTAGTCAGGCAACAGTTAAATTTATTAGAATTGTAAATAGCATTTTCGATATTTTAAACAGCAGAAACCTAGTAGCACCAGGTTATAAAAAAGCATTATGTCAAAAAAATATAGATCGATCTACGGAATTTATCAATAGTGCAATTTTTTATCTTTCAAAGTTGAAATTATCTAATAATGAGCAAGTAATCATGTCTAACAGAAAAACTGGGTTTATTGGATTAATAATTTCATTATCAAGTTCTTTAGGATTGTACAAAGAACTTGTTTCTGAGAGAAAAACATTACTGTACCTTCCGTTGTATAAGATTAGTCAAGATCATTTAGAATTATTCTTTTCGTCAATTAGATCAAGAGGTGGCTGGAATAATAACCCAACCGCTCGACAGTTTCTAGCTGCTTACAAAAGGCTTCTTTCGAGCAGAAATTAGAGAGGGCGGTATGGGTAACTGTATTCCATTAGATCAAATCCCTATTCTAAGTAGTTCTACAAAAAATGTAAGGTCTGAAGATGTAATTAATAGTAGTTTATCGAACCATAGTTTAATAGACATAAATGAGCCTTCTGATGATCTAGAAACTATTTGGAAGGATCATGACTACATCATGAATGCACCTGTGATAAGTGAATGTTCATCCCAAATTTGCAATATATTGCTGGTTATGTTTCGCACCAATTACAAAAAACAATAAAATGTGAAACATGTGTCACAGCATTGATTGGTACTAGAGATCGGTTTCTCAATTCCCTAATTGAATTTAAAAGCCACGGCGGTCTGACTTACCCATCAAATGACGTTATCAAGATATGTTTGAAATCGGAACATTTTCTGAGAGTTAATGAAAATTGTATTCACACCAAACATTTTGTACCTTTGCTGATAAGCAAAATAATATCAAGTTTTCTAGGCATCCCTATTTTCAGCTGCTTAGAACGTCACGTATTAGAAAATGATGTAAATCATATATATTTTTTAATAAAAGCTGTATGCACAAAATACTTAAATATCAGAATCCATTTTATTGTAAAATCTCGATCACAACAGGACAATCCAGTTCGGAGCCAATTAACAAAAATGATTCTGTTTAAAGGGCAGTAAAATATTGGTAGTTTTTGACCTTCATGACTGTAATATTGACTGCCATCAATTGCAGGAGCAAGCGAAATGCCACGTTCCTACAAAAAATTTATTTTTGTTGAAGCACACAATACTGAGTTTCACCCAAACTTCCCCATAAGTAAATACATAACTGCAATAAATTAGAACTTACTGGAAGCAAGGGGTTAAGTGATAAAATAGAGTTGTAATTTCTATGTAAGTTATAGGACCTCACCTATATTGAATGAATTGTTCGTTTTTATTTACTCCTAGCTAATCTAGGGGTCATTTTCTAATTTTGTAAATGTTTTGATTTTGGATAAGATTAAAGGACCTTTGTATTTCTAGCCCAAAACTTACTTTATTTCATGTCTGAGATAATTTTTATGTTTAACCCTCCAGCTTTTTCATTAATTATTGCCACCGTCGCAAAAAGAAGTTAAGTATAAAAAAGCCTCGTTGGAGTAATTAAAAATACTGCTCTTCATTACACACTACAAACAGCAAGTAACAGCGTAACAGCAAGTAGATTTTTTTACTGCATATGGGGACTTCGAGATTGAAGGCATCAAATTCCTCAATCTCGTAAGCTAATCTATAATAATAAAAATGTTTTATTGCTGCTTCTGTTTACAGTATGTAATAGACAGTATTTTATATATAAACATAATGTCAATAAATATACTATAGGTATTATGTGTTCTTTAATAATAAAAAATTGATTTACTACAAACTACAAGCAGTTTTTTTCTTTCTGGGTAGAAGTATAATCGTGTCTTTCATCAGTCATATACTGCAAATGAACATAACATGTTCATGACTGAATAAAATATATACGTTATCAATTTTTATATATTATTGGCCACAAAACAGCAGTCGAATGAAAATCACGGTTACGGTAATGTTAGTCACTTGAATTTTAATTGTGGATGGCGAAATTGGCCATATAGAAACCCTGAATAACAATATTTCATTAAATTTTATTTAAAAAAGATTATTTCTACAAATAGCTCAACCATAACGTTAATCCCATTAGTTACGCCACTGGGAATAGCGCTTTGGTGCCATTTGGTATCAGAAATGTCAGTCGCGGGTTCCGTCCTCTCTCTTTCCTTGTCTAAGGGATAAGTTGACAGCTGATATTCGCAAACATCTGTGTTTTGTGGGTTTGTGGCAAACATCAAACGTCGCTTGTTGACATTGTTGTCCAGAGATAACATCTAAAGCTTAATTCAGATGCATACGACATCCGACAATACGACGGCACGAAACTGTTCCTATTGGTTGAAATATTCAAAATGATGTCAAACCAACATATTTCAACCAATAGGAACAGTTTCGTACCGTCGTATCGTCGGATGTCTTGTGCATCTGAATTTAGCTTAACTTTTGTTGTCCGTATAACGCCAGGAAAAAAATTGAGCACCTGAATTTGTGCTTTTTTACAATTTCTTGGTCATCTGTTGGTCATTTTCACCATAATTGTTGTTGTGATGTGTTTTTTAAGGAATCTTTTTTGTCGGGTAAGCACATCTGTCAATTAAAATGATGTCATTCATGAGATAATGCATGATGAAAACTTGAATGCATATTGAAAACAGCAAAGAAAAAAAACGATTATTCGCAAATTACAATTATCACATTCACTAGAGCGACAGTTGTTATAGTCATACTGCATCTTTGTCACTTGATACTCCAAAATAATGCATTTCTTTACGTGAAATTTTATAGAGAAGTATATAGAAGTAGTGAAGTTGTAGTGGCTAATCTTTGGTGGATTATGTTACAGTAGCAAAAACGTCCATCCGTAGGTAATAGTTGCTAGTTGTCTATGTACATATAGGCAAGTTCAAGGAATGGATCAATTAAAACATTAATCTTTTGATATAACCTAAAAGTTGAGTTACTGGAACAAGAATATTAATTATGTAAATATGCACCAAAAAAAATAGGTACTATTCACTTTTCTATTCAAATAATAGGCACACTATTTCAAAATGCTTCCTTTTTGTCATTATTCTTCAGCTTCCCAAGCATTCGAGACAGAAGAGGCAGACCGATACCAGGAGGCGAAGAGTGTGCTGACTTTCTAGAAAGTAGATCCTGGTATATTTCACATACTGTGTATACTAACAGCACTAATAAATGCTCATGTTATCTATCCATATATTTTTTAATAAATGGTGAAGAAAAATGAATTAGGTATTTATTATTACAGGGTATGCTTCTCACTTAATCAAATTGAAAATATTTCACAATATCATTAGCTTATACAATGCTTATACCACTGTTAACATATTTAGGCGCAGGGCTGTAGCTAGGCGATGACCATGGAGGGGGTTCATGGTGATTTTAGGGAGGTTCATGTATAAAAGAATATGTAATGTCTGTATAGATTGTATCGCTGCTAATGTGTTATGAGTACTGAGGGCTTGGTTAGTAGTATAATAAATCACTAGGCTTGGAGAAAGCATCCTTGATTATTGTTACTTTGTATTATTTTAGTAGTTATACCGTTCATGGGAATACTCATGGAGGGGGGGGTTTGAACCCCCCAAACCCCCCTCCCCTTATATACAGCCCTGTTTAGGGGCTTATACCCACATTCATACTTCTTCCCAAATGTAACATGAAATGGTGTATAGCTACAGCAATGTGAAAATATGTATTTCAAATGGCACTTTGATTAATTTGTATCTTATCATTTATCAAACAGGGTGACTATCTAAAAAACACTCATTGGGTGATTGTTAAGTTGCACACACCAGAAGCTAAAGGATTATTACTTGAATAAAAAACTATTCGTTATATTTTCCTATGTATTTATTATATATATATATTTCTTCGATGTATTAGGGCTTGTTCCGAACAGTATATAATTCAGTGTATCGAAGGGCGATAAGTGAAACACCATTCAGTGATGTCCTGCTGCAGTTCTCAGTCACACAATATGGGCCAATATTATTGATACTATTGAGTTTATGCTTATAAACTTAAAGATGCTTCAGGTTTTGGCCAGTTCCTTAAACTAGTTATTCACTTCCATCTGACATCCTGAAATAAATCATATTTTTAACAAACATAAAAAATAGAAGAAAGCTAAATGATGAAAATGCATTAAACGAAGTGCAAGTAAGAACTTTCATTCTAATATTTTAAATAATGATTACTACTGTGACAGCTATTCATAATATACCTATTATCATTGATTAACGTGTTCTATACGTTAATCAATGCTATTATGCACCTTGTTAAATACAAAATAAAACTGACACAGCTCGATTTATTTTCTTGATCTGGTAAAGATTGAGTGACAAGGATGCAGTATGACTATAAAATGCTATAACACCTGTCACCCTAATGAATGAGATAACTGTAATTTGCGAATAAACATTTTTTTCTTAGCTGTTTTCAATATGCATTCAAGTTTTCATCACGCATTATCTCATAAATTACATCATTTTAATTGACATAGCTGCTTACCTGCCAAAAAAGGTTCCTTGGAACATAACACAACAACAATTATAGTAAAAGTGTCCAAAAAACTGTAAAAAACAAATATAAAGTCCTCAATTTTCCATGGCCCTATACGGTATACAGCAAACAAGCCAGAAGCAATGTTTGCCTAACATCAGCTGATTTGGGATCTAGACGTTTGAGGTCACCGACGATAAAAAACTGGCTCTCTACGACGACCTTGAAATTTCAGTTTGGGGAAGATTGTCTGTGTTGCCGTATTGCCAGGTTTTTTGGGGACCAACAGATTTTAACAATAAGAGGGATTTTTCATTATCTAAATAATTGAATATGGTCATTGACATATTTACGTTAATCAATGATATGGTATGCATACGTACAAGAAAATAGAGTACAATAAACATTATAATATATACATGGATATTGAGCAGACTTTAAAAGAGATGATAGATTGTTCAAAATGATTAGTCATGATTAACGTCATTTCAATCAAGGATTTGCATCGCTTATTGTTGAATCTTTCTTTTAAGAGGCTAGATCATCAGCTGATCAAGTCCGACGTCTGGCCGGCCTAATACCGCCGTAGGTAAAAATTTGTCGTACGAAATGGCAACAGCGGTCTCGGCCGGGACCATCTCGGCGGCGATTTTTGAAGGAGCGTGGACCGGTGGTCGACCGCACTTTTTACACAAGCTCTCGAAAACCCTTTGAGACCCACCGCAACCATATTTGCCGATATTACATTCTACAGCTAAACCGTTGCAGATATTAAAAAAACTTAAATGACAAATTTCATGTTTCTGAAACGGTAGCTGCAGATATTGATTACACGTTATTCAGTGATATAGGTAAACAGATCAAGTGTAATTGATCACTTTTTGTAATAGCTGTAATGGGCCTATACCATATTCTTGGTTTATTGGCTTGAACGAACCCTGACACCACGTAGATGCCATAAATAATTTTACAAAATTTTTCTATTATATTTATAACCAAAAAAAAATTGCTCTAAATATTGAATTTTTTGAATCCATACACTTCTCGCCCAGGTCGTGACGTCACCGGCAGGGAATTAATAAGAGCTCAGTGACACAAAGCAATGGCATTTTCTCTCTTTATTCGCCTAAAGCCGGCGCCGCATATGCGGGTATTTGTATATCAATGTTCGCCGTTTTTTCAACCTTGCTCGCCGAATAGCGAGCACGTATCGCCCTACATGTGCGTAGTTGGCTATGTTTAGTTTCGAGAAGAAATAGAGAAAATAGAGACCGTCAGTTCTTTCATGTCTACCAGACATTTGAAGCAGAAGCAGAGCCTTTCTGTCACCTGCTATCACAAAGTTATAAGGCGCTTTCCTTTTACCTGATTTATCTGATAAATCTCACTTGTGACGTCATGACTCATTTCGATGTACGTTCCTTTTGTCTTCTGAATCTGAGTCTAAAGTGAGATATTTTACCCCCACTTAAGCCCATCTGCACAAGATCGAAAGGTAGATCAGTTGTCATTCAGATCATTTAGATGTCAAATAAATCAATAAATGAGGTTAGAATTTTTTTTAAGTTTGAATTTTAGCGGGTTTTGTGGTGTATGGATAGTCGATAGTGTATGTTGAGCTACGGAAAACGTAAAAAAATAGGTTACGGAAAGGATCGACAGATTATAGAACCATAGCATATTACAAAATTTCGAGGATTGACATTTAACTGCACAAACACGTTCCTTTAACTCATCTGAGCATCTGAGGTTTCCAACTGAGCTGAGCCATCTGATTTTTAAGTGATCTGAGTTAGTGCAGATGTAAAAGGAAAGCACCTATATTGTCGTCCTACGTTACTGTTACTACGTTCCAAAATCCCATCAAAGACCCCGATTTGCTCTGTACCATGCTCTGTAGCGTTTCAGTATTCACTCAACATCAAACTCAACAAAAATCTGTGTTCCGTTATTACATTTCCGAGGACATGGATGTCATCGTTTTGCTCGGAAATCAAATTGAGATTTTAGCGACCTTAATACCTTAATCAATGGTAAGACCTATTTTTGTGGTCAAGAGTCAAGAGTTCAAGCATTGATTAAGGTATTAATCGTATTGATTAATACCTTAATCAATGCTTATACCCACATTCATACTTTTTTTCCAAATATGTAACATGAAATGGTGTCTAGCTACAGAGAGGTGAAAATATGTATTTCAAATGGCACTTTGCTTAACATAGTGTGATTAATTTGTATCTTATCAAACAGGGTGACTATCTCAAAAACACTCATTGGATGGTTGTTAAGTTGCACCATTGATTGTTGCACACACCAGAAGCTAAAGGATTATTGAATGAAAAACTATTAGTTATATTTTCCTATGTATTTATTATATATATATTTCTTCGATGTATTAAGGCTTGTTCCGAACAGTATATAATTCAGTGTATCGAAGGGCAATGAGTGAAACACCATTCAGTGATGTCAAAATCCCTATATAATTTACATAAGAGTAATTGTCTGTGCACATATTATAGTTATGTTTATTCAAAACAAATTTCATGTCTGATGTTGCTAACAAATTTGATTTTAAATGATGTTCTTAATAATCACATTACTTCATAATTTTAAACGTTATTATTATAATTAACCATAAACGTATCGATGAGGTAATGAAACAGGATACATTTCAAAAATTTTATTATTCTAAATGATAAACAGTTGAATCTTTCTTTACAATTTTTGTTTCATTTTTAACAACCACAGATAATACATCTCGGGACTGACATGCTGAGTTCAACATTTGCTTTAAAAGCTGTCTTAGACCAGTGCCGAAGCCTTCAAAAATAATAAAAAGCGAAAAAAAATTACAGGAGGATGAAACTCATTAGAAAAGGAGGAGAATATGATAAGAATAAAAGGAAAAATAAATTACGGTCGATTCGAGATCGGGAAGTGGGAGGGGGTGAGCTTTTAAGGGTAGAAAATGGTTTATCTTGATTTCTGGCAAAACTACAAGTCCTATGGAAAAAAGTTGAATGGCAAAGATGTAGGTAATAAAAAGATCTAAAACTCTTGTATTATCAATTTTTTCACATAACCTCAAAATTTTGGTGAAAAATTCAACAAACCAAGTTTTTGGTCCTTTATTTTTATCTTTTTCAAAAAAAATATTTTTTTTACGAAATTTGGTGAATACTTACCTATTATGTCCCAAATACACTGTAATTTATTTGATTTAAAATATTTATTTTTTTCGCCTTATTTGACCTTAAGATCAAAAATGCACCCCATTTTTCAATCAAAAATTCTCGCGTCAAAATATCAGCTTTTTTCAAAAAGTTTGGGAGCCTTTCGTTCGTTGAAATCTCTGTTTTCAGGTGGTGTAAAAAAAATCTACATTACTATAGAAAATCTTCTCAGAAAATGCAAAAAACTGAAAAAAAACTCAAATTTGAAAAATTCTCACCATGTACAATTTTGAGCTATTTATTAAAATTTACACTTATTTACTTGAAAAACGTGAGATTTCATGTTACATTGATAAACTAAAAAATTGCAAATTGGAATATCCTACTATAATTAACAAACAAATAAGTTAATATTTAATAAGACATCCACAATATTTTGAAAAAGTTGTAGAATCTTCTTTAAATAATATTTGTACCTGAGTGACATACGGTGAATGTTAGCCCATTGTAAGGTATTTCATGGAGAAGTGGGGGAATTACATTTTCGATGGTTATGGTGGAAGGACAAGTGACAAGCATCTAACAAAAAATAGTGGCTTTTTAAATTTAATTATACCTGGTGACATAATATTAGCAGATAGAGGTTTTTTAATTAGAGACTCAGTTGAAGTTCTAGGAGGTCACTTACATATTCCAGCATTTACAAAAGGTAAGACGCAACTTCACCCAGTAGAGATAGAAACCACTCGTAGTATTGCTAGAGTTAGTCCATCTCAAATTCCACTTGATTAGTCTCAATATTTTTTACACAACTGTACGTCATATCCAAATGCATTTATATTGTTCACATAAGTTTATACTAGATATATGTAAATTATATCCTCACAATTACTAGGAATTCTGTGAAACTAACAATGCCTAAACAAATAATGCAGTTTTTGATAGATGATTCTCATATAATGTAGCTAAATCATACAATAGCGTCCCTAATTATATTAGAAGTAGCTATAAACTATAACAATGTTTATAATGTCACAGAAATTCTTGTCATTTTGTTATGTACAACAATATGATACTTCAACTCTGCGTATGCCAACTTTTTTTTTAGAATATGTATATATAGCTTTCTTGTTGGCCGACACTTTTAGGACGTGCTTTAAGGAAGAAAAGAACTGCTGCTATGTGGCTGCAAACTTCACTTAATCCTGCCATACAAGTGCAATGAGCACATGATATAGCACCATCTGACAGTATGATAATCCATACCTGTAGTGGTTTATCATTTCTTCTTTGTGAGTGCATAACCTGTAACAAAATAAGGGCTGTTTTAGTAGGTATTAGTTTGCTTTTATGGGCGAAAACAGGATGGATGGTTCTTTCTAATCTCTAAAACAATTTTTTTTGATAGATTAAAATATTTTAAGCAATATTCTGTATATGATAGCTTTCAACTCTCCTCAACATAGTGATGATGAAACCAAGTCTTGTGAACATGTATTTTAGCAGGTAGGTATATAAAAAAATCATCAACATGCTAATCATCTCACATACACTAGAATCTACAGTGAATTTTACAGCAGTACACGTGAAAGAAACAGTTAAATATGCAAACTAGCTTACCTTGCCCATGACAACATAGCAGTTTGTGTTCATCATTTTTGCCATCGTTTGTTGGACATACCCTGCTTCATAATATTTGAAAGCCTGCAAATATTTGTATGCCTTCATCTGCTATCCAGTATAAAAACTATGCGTTAGCACCAAGTAATTCATCAGATCCACGATTTTCACTGCTGGTAAAAAGCTAACATCTTCCGAAAGTTCATCAATCCTCAGAGCATGGGGATCAACACCATCGTTAATTTCATTTTTTCATCATAACGAACGTTTGATGTCGCCACTAAGCGATGAATAATACTCACTACGAGACATTATCACCAGAAATTAAAAGAAAATAGCTCAAAAATCACTTTACAAGTACAACGTGCAACGAAATCGTATGCAAAACAGGTAATAAACAAAAGCTTGTTTGCCCATCAGGCCACAAAACAGGTACGGCTAAACAGCCCATCTGTCAAAACCACGAGACACGAAATGGTCACCAACGATGGCGACACCTGTAGTGAATTTGAGTAATTAGCGTTTATAGATGGTGGATTAAATAGTAGCAAGTAGGGTACTGTAGACTTAAAAGTCGATGGTTCTGGTATACTATCAAAGTTGTATCAGTAGAGGTACATTTGTGCTCATATAGGTGGCGACAGTCCAGGAGGAACAAAAATTAGGCGCGAGATCTTAGCATCTGGTGACCCATCTTCCCCTTAATACCTTAATCAATGCTGAAACCTTAGTAAACATTTTTTGATCCCACTGAAGGTGGTCTTTCTTTTGGTCCAATGAACCACATTGAATCAGAGGGTCAGCTATGTGATACTTGAACTTACATACATATAATTTACTCACTTTTCCTTTATTCGCATGACCTCCCTTTCTTCCTGTGAATAATACTGTCCTAATATTGCCCTGCATTCCGTTAACGAGAGATTCAAAAATTGCGCTACTTCGCTGCTAACCTCCGGGGTTGTATGACTGTCCATCAGATAAAGTTTGGCGATATCCTCATGAGGCCCCAGCAAAACTCGAGTTAACAATGGGTATTCGTCCTCTTTCAGTCGTCTTTGCTCTGGAAAAAATAGTAATTGGTGAGCATACTTCGATATACAAAGGAACCCCGAAAAATTAAACTACTAAGCTAAGTCACAAAAAGCTACTTTGGACGGCCAAGAAAATCGATCGAATTTGTGACCTTGAAGGAATTCGTGAAGAAATTGACAGAAAGAATCCTACAATTTATTGTTATTTATAGTCCCACCAACACACTATGTAGGAATTTATAATGTTATAGTTCAGTGTCAATCTGTTTCCTATGTGACGCAAATATCAATTGCCCAAACAGTTTCAATAAATTAGAACCTGTACTAATTTGTCAATTTCTTGACGAATTTCTTCAAGGCCAGAAATTTGATCGATTTATTGACCATGTAAAGTGGTTATGATGCCCGGGAGGTAGCGTGTCGTTGAAATTAGGAACAATTCAGAATCTAAAAATACATATTTTTGAAGGTGCAATAATGAAAAAAGTAGGAAAGAAATTACTTGAGTAAATTCAAAGGGCGCTCTCACTGTGGAATTTGTGGGTATAAAAATTTAAAGTTTTTTTAAACAGGAAGCGGTAATGACAAAACCGGATTTTTCCCGGACTAGTTTTTTCTTGCTGATTCCGAATCTAAATTTAGTTTTTCTCTAGGACCTGTAGCTTTGTAGCTGTTTTGTATACGGACGGACGGACAGACAGAGGCTCCACATAAGCTCTCTTCAGTGAGAGCTAAAAGGCTGCAGTGCTAAGACTGTCGGACGAATCTTATGAAAGACAAAACAATCTTCGCCATGACCAGTAAAAATGCAATAATTATGATATAATTCTTAATATAAAAAACACATTCCAACATTTCCAAGAATGGATGCGATTCTCACCTCCATTATCCCTGACGACAAACAGAGCAAAGTTTTGAGGATCACTCTCCACTTTGTATTTCTCCAAGACTAAATTTATAACTTCTGAAGTACTAACTAGTGATGTGACCCAAACGCTCATTTGGCTTCCATATGGCGGGGTGAAAAAACTCGTTTCCCTATCGTAGAAATGTCCATTGATTGAGCACCTCCGTTTCACCTAAAAATAACAATATATATGAATTAGCAGACATTTTTCAGCATATCAAAAACAATATTGCAATCTGTTTTCCATTTGCAGGAAGCAATCTGAAATAATATCAAGAGGTGACATCGTGCCATCTGTTGGCCGAGCTGGTAAGATGCATGGTTGTAACGTGACAATATTACACAATATGTGCCAATATGCAAAGGCTTGTATTAAACCCATGATATTGCAGGTAAATAAAACTTGGGATAACACAGGAGGGACAGATCAAGATATTCAGCAGCGTCTACTAAAAGCAAGAAGAGCATTTGGCTCCCTTAACAAAGTTTGGAAATCAGAACTAAATTGCGCATTTTCAATAGTAACGTGAAATCAGTGTTATTGTATGGATGCGAAACATGGAAAAGCACAAAAGCCAATGAGCAAAAACTCCAGGTTTTCATTAATAGCTGTCGAAGGTGAGTCTTACGGATTTTTTGGCCAAGGACAATATCGAATGAAGATTTGTGGAAAATATCAGGGTTGAAGAAAGTAGGGGCGGAGATTAGACAAAGTGGAACTGGATAGGTCACATTCTGCGAAGAGGAACAGAAGATTCGGTAGCTAGAACGGCGTTAGACTGGAACCCCCAGGGCCCAGGGGAGCAGACATATAGGAAGACCAAAGGTGACCTAGAGAAGAAGTAAGAAGAATGGGCAAGACATGGAGAGAGATAAAAGTGCTTGCAAAGAATAGATCAGAGTGGCGTCAGTTTGTAGAGGCCCTATGTTCCTTAATGGTATGATAGGCCTATATAATAATTATATAAATAAAACTTCATAGAGCAACTCTTTAACATAACGCCAAATAATAATAATAGTAATAACCAATGCGCAAATACGCTTACTGGGTTAGTGCTTTCGCACACGGGTATATTTATATTCCTGCATATAATTACGAAATCAAGACCAATATATGACAGTATAATATAATGTCAAAAGTTCATCCAACTCGGGAGACGCACCAACCACTCGAACTATCACTTCCATTCTGATCGCATGTAATTGTAAAAGAGGATACTGAAAACGCGCGACTCGAGACGACCATCAAACGACCCGTTACTAGCGCTCCAGTACTTTATACGAGAAGCCGAGTGGACGTGTCTCGAGACGATTCCCCATCGCCCACATCCTCAATCGACCCGTGTGCTGAGGCACTTAGGGTGCAACATTGCTGCTTGTATAGTGGTAGCATGGTTGGGTTGCAATGGAAAGTAAATTGATCATATTTTAACCATGCAAAGTTAAGTGGTAACCTAGTCAACTAATCTAATAACAAGCAATTAATTAATCTGGGGCAGTCTACAAGACCAGGATGATATCAATGATGAAATTATATCCGATAAAAAATAGTCCGAAGTTTAATAATGCAGATTCTACATTTTCCATGCACCTTACCACCGGGTACCATTTATCACACGTCGTAACCGTCAAACAGATGTGAATAGGCTTAGTTTCTATATTTTGTTTCACGACCAATTAATACTAAAGATTCCTAACAAGGACGAATAGAAATACATCATAGATCAGAAAAAAACTCACCTTCGATCTCGACAACCTCTTTCCAGGTCTTCGTTTTATCGCAGTCGATCCTCTATGAGGCCTCCTCAAAACTACTTCCTCAGTCTGTTCAGAATAGGTGGAAATATCAGTACTTGTTACACTGGCACTATCGAATTCTGGGGATTGGGGATCTCTTAATCTACATAGGCAGTCAGGTCCCGACATAGACCTGAAAGATCCAATAAATTATTTATTTTCTCAATTTAACTATTAATTATAGTACATTGCCTTGTATCGGTTGTGACACATGCGATCCACGTCGGTTTGTAACGCCACCATGCTCATGTCTCTATCTTCGGATACCAACTCTGGCAAATAAGAAATGCCATGTCTCCGCTTACTAAAACACGTAGTAACAGTCTCACAGGCGAGGATTTCCTCACTTTTGGTTCACTGTCCCAGAGTCAAAAGCATATAGAAGGTTCCCAAGAAGGATAAAAAACAGCCGCGCACGATTGGTTGCAAGAATATGCGTCTAACACAGATCAACTGTCTGAAAAGCCACTGCTGATTGGTGACAGACATAGTACTATATCATGGCCACATCCTTACCTTCAGGTACTACCACCGACAAACAGGTGACGCTGCCTTAGACCTCCCTTCCTAACAAGACTGCCCTGAAATAGTTGTAGGGCTAGGCAGCCACACATCGAGCACAGACTTCTTACTACTATATTCTTAATGCTTGAAATGCCACTGTATATTAAGTGACAGACAAGGTGTGATTCTTAGTGCTTGAAATGCCACTGCCTGTTAAGTGACAGACAAGGTGTGCGAGTCGGGTAGGCATTGTCTAGTAACGGGAGAGTCGCAACCATGTTGTTACCTTCATGTACCAGTTCTTCTGGCCAACCTCTTTATTACTATTTACAGTTCTAAGAAATTAAATTACCTATTCAAGTGATTGCTACACGTCGACCATGTATCATTTTGGCTCGTGATGGAAGACTCCATGGAAGAAAGTAATAAAGGCATTTTATCCTCTTCATTAGGACAATTCGTAATAGGCGCTATCAGAGTTTTAGAATCTTCGGTTGTTGTAATGGTGTCATCTAAGGCGTCTGTCACACTGCAAAATCGAAAAGTAAGAATAAAAAATGGTTGAAAATTTAGATGCCACAAGGAATGTCTTCAATGGTAAAAAGAGTTGTGCAATAAACAGTCCTTACTTATTGCCAGTTTATAGATTATGACAACCAGAAATTTATGAAGCCGTGGAGAAATAATAGTTTATGACAACACAATATATCCAATTTAAATGATATGAAAATAAATCATCATTTCAATATTTTAAACATGACATGCCTTACCTATCATCTTTATTCGCAGAAGCACTACTCCCAACCTCTTTTATAGGCGTACTACTGTTATCAGACGTACTCTGAGACAATAGGGTCGCAGGCATCGTTTGATAGGGGTTATCAGCCACATCAATCTTCCTTTCCACTCTCAACAATTCATCTAATTCGTCCCAGTCATTTTTGATGTCTAGCTTCGTAGGCAAAGTGACGCTTTTGGGGATGTTGTATTGGGGTGATAAAGTCGGTGAATCAGTGTCTGTGGGGCTTGTATCATTGACACTGTCTATGCTGGATTTGCTCTAGAAATAAAATAAAGTTAAATTATTTAGGAAAACAAGTTTACAGCATTTTCATTTCCATATCATTGTGAAGTTTGAGGAAGGGAAAACTTTGAACTGTAATCAAGAAAGTGTCGTTGTCTCTGTGTTCCAAATATTGATTTTGTCAAATTTTTACTCTTTGATAAAGGCCACAAGGGTTGTTTGTTGTTGTTTTTTTTTGAGGACCTGTGAACAGTGGTTTACAAATTCTTACGTCTTAGAGTAAGTTAGGCAATCTCTAGAAACACCTCAAACTGACCTGTGCGTTCTCAGATTCTTCATTTGCGGTAGCCCATTCACCCTCTGACGTTGAAGCGGTTACAGAAACATCCTCGCAGCTTGCATCTCTTGGTAGATCAGCAACGTCGTCATCAGTGTCGCAAGGCTGAGGAGTAGTTGCTGCACTACTGTACCTATATTAATGTTAAAATTAAGTGTGAATGTGTGATAACAAACTGTCATACAAGTCAAGTTTTTTGGAGCCTCCTATTTATGACCTTTCGTTGATAAATTGTATCGCCATTACTTTGATTTGAAGCACTAAAAGAATTATTGTATCTTTAGTTTCCTCTGAAAGGGTGAATATATCTGTTACATGAAATTTATTTCTAGAAAGGAAGATTTTTTCGCAATATTTAAGGTTGAGAAGTGCTGCATACTTGCTCTGTCATGTTCAAAATTTAATTGCTTGAGTGATTTATAATCTTTGCTTTCCTTTTCCTTTCTTTACACATTACATTAATTTTATGTGTGTGACTGTGTGCTACACTGGTTGTACAATATTTTATATATGTTTTATCATACAATATACAAAATAGTGTTTTATATATCATATATATCATATATTATATATAAATAATATATAGTATATTACACTCCGTCAACAATGACCCAGAACTATGAAAACTGGACAATTAGAAAATGTATGCTGAGAGAAGACCACAATTACGTATTTTACGAGTTTAACTTGTGAATGTAATCAAATTCCTTGAAAGCCATGAACAGTCAATCTTAGTATAAGCCTTTTTGCAGTACCTCAAAATAGCTTTCTCCTGCTTGCTTTTAGGTAAAACTTTTGCCAGAGCACCTACAGAATAAGTGTAAGGGTTATCAATAAAATGCAGTAGATTTTTCATATTTTTTTGCTTGATTTTTATAGTTTAATGAACAAATCTTCCCCAAATCTACCTCGATTCAATAAATCTTCATGTTTTGTAGCTTCAAACCTCTTTGTCTCGCAAGATAAACTTAATGATTAAAATAATCCTTCGTCTGATTGCAAATCCAATTCCTGGAAATTCAATTATTTTGGTTTTTATTCATATTGAAAACAGGTGAACAATCAATGTAATCGTGAGAGATACCATCGAAAATTACTGGTGCTGGCTGGTTCAATATTCAGATTCCAAAACCAGCAGTCATCATTTGACAGATGTTTTTATGCTCATCAATTTTCTGCCAGCCTCCTGCATGTATGTTAACTGGCACTACTGGCAGTGTTTACCAACAACAGATGGCACTCTTTATTCTTGCTTTAGTAAATTTTCTAATAGACACAATGTTTTTGAGTTTCATCCACTATCCTAATCTGTACACATTATTTAAACTTTGAATTGCCCCAATCTCACATTTTTTGATAATTTATGATACACTTGTAAGGCTATTTAATAAAGAAATTGATGTGCTTTTCTTTTCTGCCTTTATGCAGGGTGAGTCCTAAACTGTGTAAAGAAGTCGTTTAAATAACCAACATTTTCAAATAACTTTTTTCCGAAAACTGAAAAATAAGCGAGATACAGAATAACAAAAGTAAATCTAGGCTTGTGTATCAAGACGTAACTAGCTTGTTTATATTTAGTTTTGCGGTCGTATTTTTGTCTTATCGATCAGGCATTGTACCTGTCAATTAGTGCACTAGTTAATTTTAGTTTATCATAGTTAATTTTAAATTGGTAAATCCTAAAAGTTGTTGCATAATAAAGTACCACCTTTAGGATTGACCAATATTTAAAATTAACAATGCTAAACAAAAAGTTACTACTGCATTAACTGACAGGTACAATGACTAACCGATCTGACAAAAATCCGAATAAAAAACTAAACATAAAACAGACTAGGTACACAAGCCCAGATATACTTTTTTCATTCGGTATTTCGCTTATTTTTCAGTTTTCTGAAAAAAGTTATTTGGAAAAGTTGTTGATTTTAACGACTTCTATACACAGTTAAAAAAACCTCAACTTAGGATATGTTAAACCTTGTTAATATTAAAGACAGATTCTTCAGAGTAGTGAATGTAAGGATTTAAATTTTCTCACCTGCACGAGTTTCGTTTACGTAGAGCTATCACAACTGTACGCTGGTCGTCGTCTTCTTTAAGATGAATAACTCCTCTAACACCCCATCTGACCCTGAGAGGGCCTTCAAGAACATACCGCCCATTCACCTCACGACAACGTATCTCTCCTGAGCGGCCTTCATAGTATTGGTTATACACCTGTCAGTCATTTGGAAATGATTCAATTCAATTAATTTAGCAGCTTGTATGATTTTGATTGTAAAACACAACAGTTTATACATAAAATCAGATCTCACTTCACAATATAACTCTTCAGCAAGATCATGCTCACCACAACTTTTTATTAGGTATTCTTTTACTTACATTATACAATCAAATTACCTAGCAAGGGCGTCGATAAGGGGGGTAATTACTCCCCCAAGAAGAAATTCACAATGTGTGAACATTTATAGTGCCATAAAAGTCTAATCCCTCCCCCTCCCGACAAATGTTTTTTGCTGATCAGGCAATGCCTGTAAAAAGAAGAAATGTGCCCCCCGTCCTCCCGACGAATACTATTTTGTCGCTGATTATATACAGACGAAACCTTTAACCCTCACCAGGAAAGAAAAAATTACCCCCCGCCAAGAAAAAAATTATTGACGCCCTTGTTACCTAGAAATTACATCAGAATGTAAACTCCACTGACACAATAGCAAAGTAGAAGATATATATCTGGTTGCTTAGAAATGCTTTAGTTGATAACAAAAAATGACAGTAACGATTTACTTTTGTGGCCATGGTAAGATAAACTGCAGTTTCTTGGGCTGTTCAGTCGGCATCGATACACTTTGCAACCTGACGTTTTGCCGACACAAAAAGATGGCCTCATCAGAAGCTGTTACTTAAAGTTGTTTCAGGGCCACCTCCCATGTCTGGGTTATATAAAAGGTAACCAACCCTGCTGCCCTTGGTCAGTTTCTCTGAACATGCTAAAATGGTAACAGCTTCTGAGGGTGCGACTCGTGTTAGCACCGGCCAAACATTTTAATACTTATAATTAGCTAATAATTTTAAATTATTTATTATTAATTAGCTTTAGATTTAGGGAGAAATAAAATACTTGCAAAACTTGTATTTCTAATTTTACTAGATGTTACTTTACTGAATCTATTGATTCATTATTTCAGATGATAAGTATCTCCATACCATAGTTAAGTTTAATTATATTGTGATAGAATTATTAAAAATTAATAATTAATCTCACAATATGTTTATAAACAAAAGATACATAATTATTTATGAAATAACAAGTAAAAGAGTTTCCTAGAAAATTACATTTTATTTAAATCTCAGAAAGTACTGGAGCACAGTTTAGCATTTGTATTTTAGATTGATTTATTTAATGGATAATTTTATTTTTATAAAGACTCCTCAATAACAACTTTTAGGTTCACTATTCCATAAAAAGAAGTCAACCAACCTGAAGTATTTTCTTTACAATAACATTTATTTTTACCTTAATTTTTGACTCTAGATGTGATCTAGGTAATGCAGGCCCATTTCCTGGTTTTGGTGACTCCTTCTGTGCCCCAAAACTCTTATGGGATTCCACCCTGGTTCCATGTCCAAAAAGCTGAGGCCCAAATAAGGCCCCATAACAAGGCACATGACAGTAGGGAACTCCTTTGTGTTCTGCATGTTGTCCAGGATTAAGTCTTTTGCCACATTCTTCACATCTCAAGCATTCAGGGTGCCAGTTATAACCTAGTGATTGTTTTCTTTCAGCTGAAATGAATCATTGCAATATTTATTCTATTTGGTGGTCTACAAGCTACAAGTTTTTTGTTAATAAGATAATATATATTAAAATTAAATTTAGCTCATATACCGGGTGATATTTTCGTAACGAAAAACGGTTCAAGCAAGAACTGAGTGGTACTTTTGAAGGTACTATAGGGTCTATCATACCATGCATTCAAAACATTTTTTTAAACTAAAACTCACCCCCAACTTTTTTTTCAATTAGCACCCCATAGGTTTTCCTACATAAATGATATCCCCATTTTATTTAAAATCTTGTGGTACCTTTAATTTTATATGCAAACTTATTTTTTCCGTAAAATCATAAGCATAAGACAAATGAAATGATAATTTGTTTGACGCCTGATATTTTTGTAACAAAAGCGGATAAAAAAGAAAAGTGAGTGGGTGCTATTTGAAAAAAAAAAGTTGGGGGTGAGTTTTAGGGGTTGACGTACAAAAAAAATGTTTTGAATGCATGGTATCATAGACCCTATAGTACCTTTAAAAGTACCACTCAGTTCTTGCTTGAACCATTTTTCGTTACGAAAATATCACGTGTCAAGGAAATTCTGGGACACCCGGTATAGATGAAACACTTATTTGGTTTGATTAGGACCCTGAGAAATTTTTGGTAGGTTTTTGATGTTAACTCTGGCATGCTTCTCAAAACCCATACAAAATTTCCAGTTTCCTTTCTTTGCAATATAGTTGTATTTCAAGCATTTAAATAAAACTGTGTATTTTATAATTTTATTTCTTTAAAAGCAACTGAGTTTTTTATGTATGAAAAGTACAGGTTGATGCAAGGATCAAACGTTTATAGGGAACAGTAGTAAGTGTACCAAGTTTTCTGGATTACCTTAATCCTCTCAACCTACCTCAACTTAACTTGAAAAAAAAAGTCATGCTAATCAAGGACATACAAAATGCCTGAAGCAAAGTTTGAGAGATTTTATATTGACCGTTTTTACCACAAATGATTATAGTACTTTAAAAACAAGTTATAGAATGTCATGTCATGTCAAGTGGACATAGGGAATTGTTGTTTATGCTAGAGAAAAAATATTAAATTATGTTTAACTCAAATTCAACTCCAACCACATTAAAATCTAGAGATGGTAAGGTGTTGGCTTGAGAATTTGTGAAGCATTAATATGTCCAGATAAATTTGCTTGTTGTTCAAGGAAGTGGGAATTGTCCCAAAAAAGCTAAGATTAGGTAAAAACTAGAGAGTTGACAAGTTAAGAGTAGGTATGGCCTGTAAGTTTGTGCAAAAGATGTTTTAAAAAAATAGCCTGCATTTTTATTACATTGCATTTTATTAGCACTCCAATAAAAAACATAAATGTGCTTGGATAGACTTTACTTCAAGGGCGTACCCAGGATTTCAGTTAGGGGGGGGCAGGGGGCTGCTTAGTGCTTATACCTGTTTCGAAAATTGACTTTTATTCATTAACTTTTATGATGACACAAAACAAATATTATAAGTACATAATAATTATACTATACATTATGTATAATATATAATATTATATATGTTTATTTTAATTTAACAGTAATCTTCTCGGATTTGCCGAAAATTTGTCTATGACAATCTTTTCAATAAACTCACTGTTGTCTTTTAAATAATTGCGATGTACGCTCATCAGACATAAACCCGTAAGCCTTTCTTCACCCATGGTGCTTCTTAGCCACGTTTTAACTCTTCGCAGCGTACTGAAGGACCGTTCTACGGTCGCCGTGGTGCATGGGATAGTGCTTAAAATAATTAATGCCTTTCTGACAGCAGGGTAAAAAATGTTCGCTTCTTTGAACAGATCAACTACTTCTATGTCCTTTAATTGATCATCTGATAAAGCCTTCGTCACCCATAAATTATGCCAAAGGTTCAGTTCCCCGGTGATATCCAGGTTATAAAATTCTTGGAATGATTCTGCGTTTTTGTGTAGGTCTGCAATGCTGGTTTTTGTCATATACAAGGGATGTAGCCTGCTTAAAGCAAACGCCGGAGTATTTTCTTGGGAGAATCGAATATTCAATGATGAAATGAGTGAATCAATGTATGGTATTATCAGGGAACGCCGCCAATATTCGTTATCATTGTCTGATGGCGGATTACTTCTATGTGTTTGCTCATGAGCAAGACGTGGAACCGAAATTTCTATGTTCAAATCCATTGCAACAGCTCGTGCTTTTTGAAGTATTTCATTACTTATTCTATCAGGAAACTCGCGGTCATTTCTGAGAATGTCCTTGATATTTTTAATGTGCTTTCCTACCGAGATCATGTCGATCGATTTAGCTTGCAGTGCGTTAACTACTGGTTCTATAACTGCTGAATATTTGGCTATTGTTTGTAGAGAAACAATAAACACTGGTTTTGTAACGGCTGAATGCAACTGATATGCAGATTTTCTGGTGGCATAATTTCCCTCTACAGATAACGTTTCTAGAGATTTCACGAGCTCTGAAAAATGTTGAGAAAACTTTCTGATTGATTTATATTTTTCGGACCATCTCGTCTCACATAATCGTGATAGGTTTGGAGCGTAGTTTCGACGTGTAGTCGATTCTCTGAAAAACGTTATAACATCCTTTACAGTGGCGACAGTATTTCTAATTTCTGGCACTGCGTTCGCATCATTCACAACAAGGTTGAGTTTGTGACTTGAGCAATGAAAATATAAAGCACGAGGATATTTTTTTCTCAAAATGGCTTGTACGCCACCCTCTTTTCCTGCCATTGTAGAACAGCCATCGAATCCAAACCCTACGCAATCTTCTTTGGAGAGGTTAGAACTAATTAAGAAATTGTCAATTGCTTCGGCGATTGCGGAAGCATTTTGTGCTTTTAGTTCAACGAACCCTACAAATTCTTCTCTGATTTTACTTTTGCTTTCGTCGTAGAACCGCACGCCTATTGACAGCTGTTCTTTCCCAGATACGTCTGCTGTTTCATCAGCTAAGATTGAGTAAGCCATGGTCTTCCGAACCTCACTAATTACATTCTCCTGAATAACTTCGCCACATAAATTTATTAGTTCGTTTTGTATTCTTGGCGAAGTATAAATTGCATTTCGACGACACTTTTCAAAGTGACTCTTTAATTTGTTGTCCCCTGAATCGATTCTCAACTTCAATAAATCTAATAAAACACCCTCATCTGCTTGTTTGCCCCTAAGAGGCATATCATGTGTACCGCAAAATACTATACAAGAAATAATTGATGACAATATTTGTCTGTTTTCATCGATTGCTTTTTGGTGTCCACTTTGCAGTTGGATGTCTACAGGAACATTTTCAAGAAAATTTTTTGCAGCATTTGTCGCCGTTTGGTGAAGGTTGGTCGTTGCATGCTTTCGGCAGTCTTCATGCATATTTTTGAACTTTAAATATGGCCTGACCATAAACGATCCCAAAATTCCTCTCACAGTGCTAATGGGCGGAGGAAACAAAACACAATACTTACAAAGAGCACCTTTTAGTCGCTTGGAATATACTAGCCATGGTGAATATTGATCCAACCAAGCATGATTAAATTTTCTTTTTAAATGGCTTGCATCACTTTCAAAATCGTAATTTCTGGGCGGGATCCAAGGATTTTGTAACAACTCCCTCTTCTTTTCCGTCGATAGCTGGGTAGCCAATCCAACATAACGACCCAGATCATTTCCATGACAGCCATCGTCCACTATAATTTCAGGATCGACGTTGACGTCATAAGTTTGTTGGGATGTCGATGGAGAAGAATAGTCGGCAACAGATATATTAAGAGGTTCTACTGAAGAATTTGACGCTTGTCCAATGTTAGCATGCAATGATATTGGCATTACATGAGTGGTTTTATCATGGTTGTCATTTTCATCGCTTCCACTGCTACTTTCCCGACCTTTTTTTCTTTTTTCGCGTGGCCTCCCTAAAAAATGGATACACAGAATTACCCTTACAGTGTTTAGGCGGGTTGCATAGGACGAAAATCAAAGATCAAGTTTCACATTCTCTTGCATATGGTTTGAACGCCAAATAATCAAAACTAGGTAAGTAATTTGAAATAATACACTTGTTGTGACGTTAGAGAAAAGGGATTTTGTTGTCGGTATGATCTTATTAATAAATCCAAAATATTGCAAGGATCTTTCTTTTATGTTTTTTTTTAACTTTTTTATCACAAAATATTCACAAATGTTATTTTAGCTATTATAACAAAACCACGTGTTGTAATTAATAAATTTAAATATTGTAAGTAATGCCTAAGATATACACTTACAAGAGAGTCATAGCCCCCCTTAAACAAATCAAATAATCATATTAAGTATGTACTTAAGTGTTTTGTTTTGACTCACCTCTTTCAAAGAATTTCCTGATATCCATTTGACGGAGTAATATTTCCAGTTGTTGCGCAGTAAACGTAAATCTCGTGTCTCCGCAACGAAACTATAAGACACTATCTATGGCGTATGAAATATTCGCTCGTATTCCACTCCGAACTGAATTGTATTCGAACTAAATTCACGTGCTCTGCCTTACGTTCCGCTTATATATTGAAAATATTCTCGCTCCCGAAATATGTAGAAAATACTCGAGCTCGACTCTATTTCCATCCTTGTCTTATAATACATGCTATCACTGTCTTTTCTTTCCGGAATAGTCCATGCTAGAATATTCTTCGTGGTATTGCTATTCAATACTAGATGTCTCTATTGACCGTATACAGTATACATTGAGCCTATTTCTTTTTACTGGAAAAAGTACTGCCGTCCGAAACTAGATGGCGTTAGATGTTATTTTCTTCCAATTATATTCAGCTTTAATCCTATATGGCTCTGATTGTCTCGTCGGAAGCGGAAACTACGAGATACCACGGTTTTGTGGGAGATTTAAATTATATTGCATCGCTAACAGTCTGTCTAGTGAGTCGCGGCACAGAAATAACCGCGGCAAATTTAAAAATAATTTAGTTGTAAGCACTGAATAGAATATGCTATGAAATTTGAGTTTGATACTTTCACTATTTTATTTTATGAACACTAAGAATCTTAAACTAAATCTGTACAGATATATACTACTTAAAATAATATGCAACATATTGAATATTATTTTATTTTAGCATAGCATTGAAAACAAAAATTTTATAATAAAACCAAACTTGCATCAAAACCGTACTTAATTTTTATTTATTCTGTCTCGTAATCAAAATCAGATTCTAGAAATTAAATTATCGACTATAAATCATTACTGACACTTTCATTTGTTAGTGATAACTAACAAATAATAAAAACGAAATAAAGAAATAAATAAAGTGTATCAAAACTTGATCAAAACATTTTGCGTTTCGTTTGACGGCGGCTGAAGGTCGCCATATAAAATATTCTAATAAATACGTTGTGACACGACCGACACGACTCACTATACAGACTCTATATCGAATGTTGTAGAATACTTAACTATAGAAAATAAAGAACAAATCTGGCTGAAAAGATATTTTGTTTCCAACACTTCATTTTGCGCAGAGTAGGTAACACGTTTTTAATTTTTATTTGCCAAAAAAAATTACATTTATTTAATCTTCTAGGGGGGGTAGCTGCCCCCCCTGCCCCTACCTGGGTACGCCCTTGCTTTACTTACATTGCAACCACAGATGTGGCCTTTATCAAAGTAAAAATTAAAAAAAAAAATTAAGTTTGAATGATACTGTTTGACAGTTGTTCCAGAAGACAGCTTCTATTTGTTAGATAACTAACTACCTAACCAACGCACAGTGATTATATTAATGCCATCATGTACAAAGAACACCTCCTTTTTATTTAAATAGCTGTATCATGGAAAACTAATGAAACTATTACAACTTCAATGTAAAGTATTTTGATGGACATATGTATTCAATCCTGTATAATAGGTATAATTTTAGGAAGTATTATAGCAATCTACCTGGGTCTATTATTCCACTCATTGCAATGAGTTATGCTTTGTGGTTTTAGCCCAAACTGTAAAAAGGAGTTTATAAGTTTATCACATATGTTCACTGGCGGTCATAGGGGGTCGCCATGGGGGACATAGCCCCCCTAAAATCTTAAACAGGCCATATTTTATGTTACTACATGATAATAAAATTTGTATTTTGTACTTTTTATTTTGTATCTATTTTTTCTATAATGTTTATACAATATACCTGTATAATGAGGACATGGAACTTGCATTACTGCTACATACAGGGTGGGCCTCTCAAGCATATGCGGAGGATACTGGCTAAACCGATGAAGTTATTCATCATCATCATCATAGTCACAATGTCTTAACAGACATGTTGTGAACTCGTAAAATGCATTAAGTCGGAGCTAGAGTACTGCCGACACAAATATCAATAGTTTTGAGAACTGTAGCTCGCCATCGATCACGATTTACTGTCAGTTTAGTGGCGCTCTTGATTCTCAATCCAAAAAGTTTATTTTCAAAAAATGTTCAGAGTCATGTGTTGCATCACACAAAATTATTTTCTCTTATACAGGGTGTTTCATTTAGGCTAGGCGTGATACAACTTTGTTATTTTAAAAGGATCACTATACATATTATTGCATTTTTGGATTCCTTGGTGAATTCTACTATGACTTTATATATCATACATGGAACTTTAAACAAACTGTTAAGTGCAAATCACCATTTTTGGTATAAAGTAGGTATCAGAAAAAAATTGAATATCGCAGCGATTATAAAACTTGGAAGGCTGTGACTTTGCAGTGTGGCTAAGCATGAAATGCATCACCTTAGATCAGATGGCTAAATTTGAATTCTTTTTGTGTTTTGGAGAAATCAGTAGATTAATTAAGGACACTTCAACCACAGATAACTTGATTTTTTCAAATAGGAATGCCTATTTTAGTTTAAAGAATCAAATGTGAAATTTGATTACCTTTCTACTGAGAAATAAAGAGTTCATCCAGTCATAGCATGATTCAAAAAAAATATTTGGCCATTTTGCCCATGCTAGGATTGTTTAAAATTAGTACCTATTCTAGCATTTTGTAGCTACTCATGGAATACAGGTTTATCCGAATTATAACACTAATGCAGAATCTGGTAACTCTTCTGGTTTGAGTTACACAAAGCAAATGATATAGATATATGAGCAGAATATATTTTTGGAAAAGGTGAAGAAACAGGTGAAGATACAGAAACAAAAAATTTGCTATGTGTAAAAACAAATTACAAATTTATTAGCACAGATGGTTTTATGAGGTGTGAAAATGTAATTAAGTCTAACATTTTGCCTGAGTATAAACATGTCTAGTCCTATACTCCTACACCTTTCTGCGCTAAATAAAATAATGAAATCAACAAGTGGAAAAACTAATTAAGTATATAATATATGTATTTAATTTTAACAATAAACTTACCAAAATAGACTGGTTTATGACACTTATGGCATTTCCACATGATCAAATGCAATAATTACTGAAGTAAAAAAGCAGTACAGTGTATAAAAAGTTATAATATCAAATTTTATTTTTGAACCCCATTTAAAAAGGATATTTATCTAATTAATTAGCACTCATAGAAAACACAAAAAATATTCACATATTCATTATTTTGACAGCGTTGACGTTGTGAGATTGACAATTGTTTGACTTTGACATAACACATAACAATTCGGCATGAAAGTGACACTTCATTTCACCTACCTTTAATACAAAGTCAAAAATAGTGATGGGAAACAGTTACGAAAACTGTTTCCCAAACCTTTCAGGTTGCATTCAGCCATGGCCGACTCTACACTTCGGCCATGATTCAGCCCATGATTCAAAAGAAATGAAAATGTTATCTCTAAAAGTAATTAATGAACCTATACATACAACGGCTATCGTTATTTATTCTCCGTTCTGGGTGATCGTGATCCATTATTTTATATAGCTATTGCGTGTTTCGCTTTTACTACATAATTTACTGTATACGTTTTTTGAAACCGATTACCTTCAATGATATTTGATGATCATATAAAAACTTTTACCGAACACTATAGTTGTCATATAACCCTAACCTAATCCTAGTTTTCAAGATCTTATAACATTTCCATGTAATATCAAATCATCGCCCATCTTTTTCTTCTTGACTCACAGATATTTGGTCGAATATTGTAGCTAAAATTTTTCCAAGTAACCACCGCGCTCGCTATGGTAAAATTTTCGCATTAATTGAACGACGCTTTAGTATAAAAGGTGTGACACACGTACGAACTTTAAGTACGCGGTTTTTAAGTTCGCGAACTTACTCGGCTCGACGTGGTGATACACGTGAAGCTGAAATCACTCATTTTGTTAATTTTCCTAAATAAGCAAAACTTTTAACAAACGCCAAACACAACAAGCGTTGCGCATCGATGGCCTGCCGAAACTAAGTGGTGGCTCGCGGCTCGCAGTACGAGCCGAGACAAGCTACGAGCAAGATTTCAAACCAGTTGGATCGCCGGCGGTTTGCGCGACGGTTTTAAAGTACGCGTACTTACGGTGACACACAGGCGAAAAAGGTTGTCGAGCCATAAGTACGCGAACTTGCTCGTACGTATATCACCCCTTTTATACGCATGTACTTTTGTAGTCTGTGAGCATGGTCGTGGTCGGTCTGTGCGTGGTTAACGAGAAACGTCTGTGGCATGGTCAATGTTTAATGTTTGGGCGACCTCAAAATATCTCTCTTTACCATCTAGCTCACTTCTCATTCTCAGCTATTGCACATTTCCTGACTACGAAATGTCAATTGTCAGTTCAGCTTTCATGAACCCAGGATGACGTTTAACGACGTCACTGTGCCAAAGTCAAATGAAATTGTTTTATTTTGCACAAGTTGTCATTAATTTGTTGATAATGTTTGTAAGTTTTTTACTATTTTAAGTATATCAAAACCAGTGTTCATAAGTAGATGTGATAAATAATTTGTTGTTGTGCATATTAATCAAGAAATGACCACTGAACAGAAATTCCATGCAGCTGTCAATGTTATTAGGAGTTTGCCAAAAAATGGTATGTGGACTGGAATTATTGATTTTTGTTTTGAAATTGCGCATTGCTTAGCTAGTGCCCAGCAGGCCCAGCTAACATTTCTATCTATAGATTTCCCGGATTCACTCCTGGAAAGTGACAAAGTCATCATGTGCAATTATGCTGATTGGGGGCAGAGGGCAAGATTCAGGTTTTTATGTTAATTAGTATGTGTTATATGTTATCCTTGGAATATATTTAAAACGACAAAATTCATTTGGGTGATTAAAAAACTTGTTATAATTTAGGTCAGAAGATACAACACTCATCTTTTTATAAATGTCGTTTTAGGATAAAAGTTGCCTATTATCATTATTTTAAGACTTATCTATTGTTGCTAATCAGTTTTTTGAAGAGTACTTCATCTGTGGATGTATTAATGTATAATTTCGGCCATTACATGACGCTGCATGATGCCATATGAATTGCTTATCACTATTATGAAATTGCATATTATGGGTAACGATATTGTCATATCAGCAAAAAACAACTCCTCAAGTACAACATGTTAATGTGATACTAATATTATTAAGTATTCCACTGATTAACAACTGTGCTATTTATTTATTTATTTATTTAACGGATCAACCATTTACAATACAAAAATTGAAAAAAAGTAAATTATAATATATTTATCATTATCTTGAAGAAAGTTCCTTATATTCAAAAAAATAATTTATATATCTTGAAGAATGTAGATTTCATTGAAGTACTTAGTAAATATAATTATTATGTCCTTAAAAACACCCCCGATTTGATGGATTAGGCAGGTGCCTCATTAGTGTGTTGTTTTGCGTCGTCGCAACAGATCAACGCTTTGTATGACACACTAGTGTTGCGACGACGCACGACGTCGCAGCACAAGGAGGTGATACACGCCCTGCAGCGATGCCAGATGTAACATATTTTCAGGTCTCTCATGATTTTTTTCACATAAATATGAATGTCATGTCAATATTATGGTAATATTGAATAAAAAAGTAAAACGTCAACATCAGTTTATATAGAAATATATTTTAATTGTAATTATTATTTGTTCTTAATTAATTTTATATATCAGCAAGTTTTTTACAGCTAAACTGGCCGTTTCTCGCATCCTATTCGCCACAGCTTTTTATCCCGTCATGCATCCTCTTCCATTCCTCTTTTTTCCATGGCTTCTTTAACTCCTCCGTTCCAATTTTTCCTAGGTCTTCCTCTTTTCCTTCTTCTCTCAGTTGGAGTCCAACTCCATGCCTTTTGGGGCCATCTATTTGCCTGCATTCTTCGCAAATGACTGTACCATAATAGTCTTTTCTCCTCTATGTTTTCCACAATTGTCTTTTGTATGTTGGTTCGCCTTCTTATCTCATCATTTATTATCTCTTTCCAATATATATGCTGAATAGAATCGGAATGTAATCATAAATCAATATGCTTCTGAAATGTTCCTAAACAAAATCCTGAAAAAAAACCAATTCCCCTAAAATGGGCATTCTGTATTGTGTAATGTGGAAACTATAAAACTATTTTTAATGACATTTTGACATAGTATTACTACCGTGGCGGAAAATACATATGGTTTTGGAAATAGTGACAGTGGCGGCACAGCAATAATAGAAAAACTAAAAATACAAAAACGGCGAATTGGGGGTTCCTGATAGTTTTCCACATTTTTTTAGGGGGGGGGGGGGGGTAAAATTGGGATAGTTTGGTGGTGGGTGACTGTGGACTGATAAATTAGCTTGTAGTTGGTTCATCATTACCCTGTATAGGAATGACAGAACACTTTTCAGCCTTATGTGAATGTTGCCCTACCTTAAGAAAAAATAATTTTTGAAATTATATTTAGATAATTCTGTAACCTGTATTGGTACACTAAACTGATGCAATGAAATTTCTAAATCATACTGTGGGTTGTGGTAGAGATTAAAAAAGTCTACAGTTTTCTAAAATTGTGTTAATTGCAGTGAAACTAAATTAAAAAAAGAACTGTACAATATAATAGTTGTTCAAACTGTATTTGGGTACCTTACGGGTCTCTAATCATTTTTTTTTGGAGTTGTTAAAATAAGCAGATGTAGGATGGGGTCTTGGATGGGGTGGTTCGGAAACCCCAGAAAACTTTTCATTCCCCTTCAAAGATTGATATTGATAAGTTTTTGAATATTGGATAATTAGCATGCCATGTGATTAGGATATCAATTGAATATTGCTGAATAAAAACAGTGTCGTCCCAGTTCCTAAGGAGAGAGTTGCCAGAAACTATTTATGAGACTTTGTGCAATATATGTTTTTCTACAGGTGGGCAGGCGATGACTGGGTCGCAAGGGCATCTCATACTATAGCTTTATGCAATGGGAAAATAATAAAATGGTATAACCATAATATGTGGGAAGTACTGGATCAATCAACTTGACCCCATTTCTATAAATGTAGTTTTAGGGTAAAAGTTGCCTATTTTCATCATTTTAGCTTCTGTCTATTGTGTTGCTAATTAGATTTTTGAAGAGTCCTTGAACTTTAGATGTATCATTACTGTCATACTAATTTGGCCATTACATGATGCTGCAATCATCAATATGAATCGCTTATCAGTACTGTGAAATTACACATTTTGGTAATGATATTGTCATACCCAACGAATTCTAATAGGTCTAACAAACACGATGTTATTTTTTACACAAATCTGCAGGACTTCAATTTTATGGAATTGTTTAAAAAACTATAACAATTGATCCAAAATGATTAACCAAAACAAAGTTGCTATTTTTATTAGACCACTATGATAGTGGTGTTATTATTAGCCTTCTTTAGCTGTTGTCGCGGGTATGCAAAGGGTATACAGGTTTATCAGTGATTCAGTCGTCAGTGTGCCAGCATTACCAAGCTGCTGCTTTAGGATTATGGGGACAAACAAAACCCTTGTTTACTTCTTCTAACTTATTCGGTTTCGCCGGTCATACCAACAAAAATCAACCCATCAAGTACAACATGTTGTGATGCAATGTGATATTATTACAGTACTCTGCTGATTAACAATTGTGATCATTGTAATCATTATTATTATAATCTTGAATAAAGTTTCTGATGCCTAATAATTAAAATTCATTTATATATCTTGAACAGGGTGGGTTTACATTCAGTGGAGCAATAATTAGCTAACTTAACTAACCTATTCGACTCCTTGAGTAAAACATGTTAATGAGATATTGTGATGTAGTGTGATATTATTACAGTATTCTACTGATTAACAACTATGATCATTGTAACTATTATCATCATAATCTTGAATAAAGCTTCTTATACCTAAATAATCAAAATTCATGTATACATGGTGTCCCACATAAGAATGCACACGACAGGGATCTCGTAAACCAGAAGATTTACAAAGATGATTAAACTAGAAAAAAGTTGCGCCTTGCTGAACCATCCCATATGGCGTTTTAAAAATTTTAACACGAGTACTTCCGAAGATATTTGGGAAAAATCGAATTTTCCTTATTTCGTTTTTATTTTTCTCACCTTATTTGAAAAGATATGACAATGCAAATTTCACATTCCCATTGCAACTTTTTCTGCTGTATAAACTGATGTTATTAGATTGAAAGGGTATGTTTCAAATAAAGTGAGAAAAAAATAAAAACGAAATCGGGGAAAGTTAGATTTTTCCCAAATATCTTCGGAAGTACTTGCAATTTTTAAATTTTTAAACGCCATATTGTTCAGCAAGGCGCAACTTTTCTCTAATTTAATCATCTTTGTAAATCTTCTAATTTACAAGATCCAAAGATTTAAACTCGCAGGTCAAATAATAAAATCCTCGAACACATATCACAATTCAAAATAGATTTTGGAAAGTTTTTATTTTCTGAAATATATGCGCACAACTTCTGGTAATGCAATAGCTTTCTTGATTTACAGGTTCTTACCAACCAAGTAATGAGTTGATGTTAAGGTTTTATTCCTACTTCAAACAGGCCACACAAGGCCCCTGTACTGGCACTCGTCCTGCCTTTTGGGATGTCGTCGGTAGAGCAAAGTATGATGCCTGGAAGAAGCTTGGTGATATGTCCAAAGAAGAAGCGATGGCTAAATATGTCAACGAGCTCCATTCGTGAGTTGAATCCAGATATATAGGTGTCCCAAAATATTGGGGGCATAGACCTACTAGGAGCTAATGTTATCTGCGTTTAAAGCACTATGTTTGCCTTTAGCTCGCTTCAAAGTTGAATCTTAATAACCTGATTAATTTTGGTATTATATCTAACAATACTGTGTCCTGTGCTGCTCAGCATGACAGAGAAAGATATAAAAGTCCTATAAAATAAGATTATTCCTTCCATTGCACTTCACTGCCTCATTAATAAAAACCCACATATACATGAAGATAAACTTTACTGATGTTTTGGTCACTTCTGTGGCCAATATCTCAGTACAAAATTTAACAAAAAAAATAATTTTGAGTTAGCGACATTGCTTGACTGCTGTGCCAGGAAACAGTTTTCGTTTTTTGTGAACTTCCTAGCTATCTAACAGTGATTCTAAAATCTTGAAGAATACAGAATGTTGTATTCACATGTTTTACAGAAAAATTGATCAATGTTCTCTAAATAAGGTTTAATTATGGTTTGGTGTTGGATCCTAGACAATCTTGTAAGGTGGTCAGCATCATGATCCTAAGATGCAAACTGGCACTTGTTTTGGATTTATCACGGATGTGAAGCCAACAATCTTCTTGTAAGATTTCAGAAAGACAGTTCGTCAGTTAGTTAGGTAATTAGTTCAGAAAAACAAAAGCTGTCAAACATTGTCATTTTTTTTCAAATTTATTCAGTCAGTAAAGTTTATTTTCAAGTATATGTGGTTTTTTACTGAGAGGTCAGTGAAGCGCGATAGAACATAGCGCTAACCATATGATAGGTTTTAGAAATTACATTGAGTATTCGTATTAATTGGTCGATAACACTTATATTTTTCCTTTCGCTTCTTTTACGTTCTACACCGATAGGTAACTAAGTAAGGGGAGTATTGTGATCGCGAAAATTTTCGATTTTGATATAATACACTTTTTGGGCGTTTTTTGATATCAACATAACGAAAATTCATGTCACTCATTTCCGTCTGTCTGTCTGTCTGTACGCGTTTTTCTAGCCTCGTAATCTCAGTAACCGCGGCATGGATTGTGATGAAATTTGGTTAGGGATATGCTGTAGGGTCGAAGTAGGTAATGCTCCTATAATTTTGGAAATCGGTGCATGGGCGGCGCGCGGCGGAGCAATTAACAAAAAAAACAGATACTCCCCAAACTTCATTTTTAGGCGTCTTATGTGTTTCTTATCATTTTCTACTTTTTTTTTTGGTGGGGGTGAAATTGGGGTGGTTGTGGTGTGGGAGGTTTTCTGATGTATACAGGGTGTCCCAGAAGTCAACGTCAAGCCGCAACGGGGTGACAGGGTTGGTTGTAACTATCATGAGAAAAATCAGAAAAAAATCTATCCCATGTAGTTGGAAAATTATGGGCATTTAAAGAAAACCTAGAAATTTGTTCAAATTATGGCAATTTTTCGGTTATTGTGGTTAACTTTTTTTATTTTTGTTGATTTAAACTTTGGAACCGTAACCCTAAATCACATTTCTAGAAGAACAGTAAAAAATAATTACACAGTTGCCACAAGTTTTCTACAATGAAGACTATTTATTAAACTATGAATTTAAAATCTTCAAAGTTTGCTGACTTTGAAAGGCCCTCCTTTAAATAAAATGTACTAAAGTGCCTTGGCAGGTGCCACTAAAAGTTGGCGCATTTAACCAGGATTCTAAAATGGTACAACACTTGTTAGTTTCATACTAAAAAAAACGAGTAAAAAAATAAAAACCTCAAGTAACCCGATTATTGCTAACACATTTCACTCAGGTCAGATGTCCTTTATTGGCACAAGCTTCTGGTAGGTTCTTAATTTTACGGCAAAATGATGAGAGAGGTGGATAATGAACATATTTGCTATGAGTGAGCGAGACAGGTAGTGACGCCACTTTTAGCAAAGTCAACAAAAATAAGTAAAATTAATAAAATAATGAAAAATCTTGACCTAGCTTTGTTTAGGTTTATTGGATTAAAGGTCAGGAAATAAATATTCAAATTATTTACCATCAGCCTCAATACATGCTCTACATCTTCTTAAAAAAGATCTACTTATTAGCCAGGCATATCCTCCAGAGTTGATGTCCTCAGCAGCTTTAGAAATTCGTTTACGCAGTTCGGCTACGCTCTCAATGAACTTTGAATAAACTTTTTCTTTGAGAACACTCCGATAACAAAATTCCAGGAGATTTAGATCTGGGGAACGAGCTGGCTACGAGATGGTGCCTGAATGTCCACCTCCACCTCCCGGATATTTTTGATCAAGGAAACCTCTTACTTGCACTGGCAGCCATCTTGTTGATGTCTCATGTGGCGACGATCTGTTAAGCGGTCTACAGACGTTGATGCATGCTGAGGTTCAGGTATCGACTTCTACGTTTCATAACGCAAGTAGCAGCGTGTGCGGTCCTGAGTCACGAATCTGGTATCAGTTGCGGCTTGCAGCGATGCAGATTCTGGAATGCTATTATGGTCGGTGGGCCATGTCGCCGAGCCGGTGACGATGATGCAGTGATGCAGGTTTCAACGTGTATAGTATTGCGTCGATGCAAAAAATAAGCCCACCCTACTATTCTTATGTTGCACGAAACGAGCATGAAACAGTCGATTCAGGCATCGCAACAGGTTTCGATTTGAGTAGGAACTTATGCAACTGATGCAAGTTTCATGAAGCCTTGAGTCGATTGAGGAATCGCAGCTTACATCAACATCTGTAGGCCGTTTTAGTGGTACGCCCTCTAACAAAGTTGGTAAATTTTATCGTAAAAAATGTAGGTAATTTGTGCCATTCAAATTCTCAGGCAGCTCAATAGGCCCAACAATTTTGCCGTTTAAAATTCCGGTCCACAGGCTTACTTTAAAGCGATACTGGAATCCGTCTTCTCGCATTAAATGTGCCTGGCTAATAAATAGATCTTTTCTAAGAAAATGTAGGGCGTCTATTGAGGCTGATGGTACACAATTTGAACTTTTATTGTAATAAAACATGTTTTTTCCCTATCTGACTTCTAATGCAATAAACCTAAACAAAGCTAGGTCAAGATTTTTTATTATTTTATTAATTTTACTTATTTTTGTTGACGTTGTTAAAAGTGGCGTCACTATCTGTCTTGCTCACTCATGGCAAACATATCCACTATCCACCTCTCTCATCATTTTGCCGTAAAATTAAGAACCTACCAGAAGCTTGTGCGAATAAAGAACATTTGACCTGAGTGAAATGGGTTAGCAAAAATCGGGTTACTTGAGGTTTTCCTTTTTTTACTCGTCTTTTTTTAGTATGAAACTAACAAGTATTGTATCATTTTACAATCGTGGTTAAATGCGCCAACTTTTAATGGCATTTGCCGAGGCACTTTAGTACATTTTTTTCAAAGGAGGGTATTTCAAAGTCGGCAAACTTTGAAAATTTTAAATTCATAGTTTAATAAATAGTCTTCATTCTAGAAAACTTGGGGCAAATGTGTCATTATTTTTGACTGTGCTTCTAGAAATGTGATTTAGGGTTTCGGTTCCAAAGTTTAAATGAACAAAAATAATAAAAGCTAACCACAATAACCGAAAAATTGTTATAATTTGACCAAATTTCTAGGTTTTCTTTAAATGCCCATAATTTTCAAACTGCATGCGATAGATTCTTTTTCTGATTTTTTTCATGATAGTTACAACCAATCCTGTCACCCCGTTGCGGCTTGACGTTGACTTCTGGGACACCCTGTATATACAAGTATTGATTTGGTTCGTTCTGTACTCTGTATTGTGGAAATTATTAAATTGATTTTAAGGAAATTTTGATACAGTATCACTACCGTAGCGAGGATGGAAAACGCGTATGGTTTTTAGAAATCAGTGGCGGCGCAGCAACAACGAAAAAATTAAAAATATAAAAATAGGTGAAACTTCGTTTTTCGGCGTTTTAGGGGTTACTCATCACTTCCTACTTTTTCTTTGGGTGAGGGTGAAATTGGGGTGGTGGGGGTTGTATAAGTGAAAAATTTGTTGTATTCATAATAGGCTAACCATTATCCTGTGAAAGATAGACCAGCGGCATAACACACTTTTTTGCGGGATAGTTTCTTGCTATCGGAAAATAATAAACTGGCATCACATAATCGTGTGGGAAGTGCTGAGTTAGTCACTTGACTTCATTTTTTTAAATCTTTGTGGAGGAGTTATTTGAAATATTTTTTTCGCTATGGAGGCGAGGATGTTCGGCTGTGCCATGAAATATTTCTGAACACTGGCGGATAAAAGAGATAGGCGCTGTAGGGACAAAAATCTCGGGCTGAGCGTGTCCGAACATGTGAATTCTCCATAATGATTAAACTTGACATTTAATAGTAATCCATCATGGGCGCTGCCAGAAAAAAGCCAGGGAGGGCAAAAAAAATCCAGGGGGGGGGCAAAAAGAATATTTCTTGTCATGAATTTTTTTTCTGTATTTAAACAAAAAATAACATAGAACATATGCAAAGTAAAAAAGGTAAACATCTTAAATAACAGAAATGCATGAACAATAGGATTGTACCCATACTCAACAATACATAATAAAAATAATAAAAGAACAAGAAAAAAAAATAAATCTGAAAAAATAATTAACTATAAAACATAACTCTGCATTTTGTATTCATTGTTAGAAAAAAAGACTGGAGAAGTTATTCGAACTCGAACTTTAGCTTCCTTCGGTCTTGGGCAAATTTGTTGATTACTGTTTTTATAAATTGCGTTTTATCACAGTCAATTTTTTTCCTGTGAACGCTTTGCATACATAAATCAGGCAATCGATTTTCGCTCATTGTTGACCTCAACCAAGTGTTGACCTCTCCTTAGCATACTGAATGAACGTTCAGCGGAATAAGTCTTAGGTGCCGAAGACAGGAAACTTTTAATTGCGCTCGCAGGAGGAGGGGAAAGTAACAGTTTCCATGTATGTTTGTTAGATTTGATTTGCCAGGGGGGGGGAGGGGCAAGTGCCTCCCCCTGGCGCCGCCCATGTAATCCATATTTCAATAAATATGAAATTTATTGTTTTCTCAATATCTGGCAAGTTTTATAAAACATAATACAACTATTCTATGAGCCTCCCCAAAAAATTCTAGATCAGTATTAATTTTCTAACCGACAAAATTTCGCTTCGATCTATATGGCAGTCAACTAAAACGCAACAGTAATATTCTAACCACGTTAAGGTTAAAGCTGCTATTTCAGAGAAGCAAACCCTGAAAACAGTAAACAGCAAATTATTTCTCGAATCATTGTCAGACTAATGGCCTACAAATAGGGTTTCATAAAGAACATATAACGAAGTAATCTAGAATTGCCCATCTATCTCTTTCAGATTCTTTTTTTCTACTCCACTGTATATTGGAAAATGTGGATATTATTATTGACTTTTACGAGATTGTTTTTATTCACTTTGGACATTATCTCATGCCACTGACGCGTTAATTTGATGTTTTCCGCTACATCGTTATCTAAGTTACATAAAAAAGCTTTCGTAATAAACTAAGGTTTATATCTGCATTTTTGATTATGCAAATGACTAACAATGATTAGTCCAGTTAATAGAGAATATATTCTTGAAGGATTCTTTATGTAGATGTAGCATTAGGATTAGGTCAACTATACATATATTTATTGAGTTACTAGGCTATATATTTAAAACTCACTGGACAGTACAAAAGAATCTGCCATCTCAGGTGCTTTACTTAAACATTTAGTAATTGATTTAAGTTTTAAATAAACTCCATCCATGTGGTGGATATGATACTTGTCACGACCAAGCTCAGCTAAAACTAGTATGTTCCCTTTTTTCCCTTTTCCTTTATTTTGAGGGAGACCAAATGTAACTTTGGTGTAGGAAGCTACTCTTACATTACTGATAAAATTTAAATGGAATCTTATTTCCACTGTAATTTATTTACAGTATTGTGGAGACGATGAGCTACTCTGACAAAGTTGCCAACTTCTTAGAAGCGCCTACCGATGAATTGGAAACGATTAGCATGGATGATTTAGAACTAGTTGCTGGAGATGTACTAGAAAGAGTGAGATCACAGCCAAATTCACCGCTAGGTAAGTGATCAAAATCAAACATCATCCTTTACTGGACTATCATCATAAACTGCATATATTGGACGATAACAGCATTATTGACGTTTTGGCGGCAACTGAAGATTTAATCAAACGACGTAGAAAATGTTTATGAAACATCCAATTTGAAATAAGTCCAACCTTTTCTACATACTTTGATAAATTCTATATTCCGTAATAAAATGGCACAATGATTTAAAATTACATATTGGGGAGTTTTTTAAGGCGAGAAATTCAAATTCAACCACTATTTTGCTATCGTGAATAGAGGGCGCCACCTACAGCACATTGTTTTCGAGATAACCTTTATTGAAGTTTTCAAAGCACCCCAATTAGTTGTAGAATGTGATCGAAAGAATTATCAGTATTTTCAAACGAATTCATGTTAAATCAAAAAACATGTTTCAAACATATCTAATTTTACAATAGGTGGTGTTGAAGTTCAGAAATACTTCTTTAATGGTATGTAAAAGTGTGAGCCTAATATTCATTTGTGCGGAAATACCGATAATTCAGTCGCATTGGAAATTTCAATGAAGGTTATCTTGAAAATGGTTACCTCTAGGGACTTGAACAAAGTGTACCTTTTTACGTAAAACATATTGGAGACGATTTTTTTGATACCCATTGATGCGTCAAACCGGAAAAAGTTTTGATAACTTGAATGAGTTCAATGTGCCGTAGGTGGCGCCCTCAATTCATGAGAGCAAAACCGTTGTTGAATTTGGATTTCTCGCCCTAAAATACTACCACAGATTTAATTTTAGATTGTTGTGCCATTTTATTGTGGAATAATTGAGTACAAACGAAACTAAAAGTAAAACTTCGACACCATGTATCTTGAAAATTAAGCGTTTTAAGGCTTCATGTTCCTATCTCAATATTCATAAAAATGTGAGGTCTGTCACCTGTCAAGCGTTGTCGGTCGAATATCCGGACGCCCTGTATATCTATTTTAATGAGTACTTCTCCATCGCAATGGCGACTCAGTTAATTCAAAACGCAAGCTTCACAGTAGTGCTATGCTTTCCATTTCTTTATTAAGGCATGATGAACATTACAACGGCATTGTCAGCATAAAAAATCTTTACAAAGATAAAGAGAAAAGTAACAGTCCCATACCGGTGCCCTGTGGCACTTCGAATCTCAGAAGTATCACTATACAGATTCAGAGGTATCTATCGACCCGACAGCAGATGACCAAAGTCTGCTATCTAGTGCTGTCAAACATAGGTACATTATTTGTGTATATTGTAAAAAGTACCCAGTACCCGCTACCGGTATTCCAGAGCAAATCAATAGTCAGCTTTGTAAGGTATGCCGATATCAAACACGATAGTAAAAACCACCGGCAGAGGTACCGGTATCGGTACAGGATACTCAGCGCACCGCACAACGTGTTTTGGGATTCGGTAATCGGTACCGATCGAGGCGACTTGGATCGGATGCTCTGCTAGGTATCTGTACCTAATGCAGGACCAAGATAAAGTAACGGGTACTCATTTTAGCGTTTACCCGGTACCGAGTATTTCATCAGGGTAGTTACAATATTGACACCACTACTGCTATCGTCGTGTAGCTGTGAGGTCTTGGATACCTCCGTCACATCTCTTCTGATTCCATACCAACAAGAATATATTCACGCATGAGCACTGCGTCGAAGCCATTTTCAAATTCAAGTGAAGCCGTTAGATATTGGTTACCTCTATCAAAATTCTTTAAAATACTTGTTTATCACTGCTGAATATCAGATTAAAGGTTAGTTAGCGTTTTGCATATTTTGGGTGAAAATGCTTTTCTAACGTATGTTGCAAAAGTTTTGAGAAGTTTTTCAAAAAAAATTAAAAAAATATCTCAGAATAATATATTTGAACTGTAACAAGAACTACAAAAAAAAAACAATATTTCTTAATATAAAAATGATATTAAAGTACTGTTAATGGGTCATGATCTTCCACGGCTCGCAATTTCCTCTTAATGTTCCGCATTAGGTTTTGTACAGATTCTAAATCAATTTCTCTGATCTTTAGCATTATTCTTCTTCTTAACTGCTGTTTGTTTTGAGCCTCCCAGCCATTGTTATAAACTTGGGCACTCAGTTGAGCCCAAAAAGTTTCGATAGATCTTGCTTGAGGAAGATTGGGAGGGTTGTCGTTTCGTGGTACAAAAGGTATTCCGTGTTGTTGTTCTAGCCAGTTTCTCGTACGCAAAGCATATTGACTTGAAGCCAGATCTGACCAAAACATTATATAGTCATTAGCATGGTGGGTATTAGTAAAATTGAGTAGTTTAGGCAAACATCTTTGAGTATAGACTTCTGCGGTTACCGCTTGGGCCCTAACTCGTCCAACGTACGGCTGTGAAATACCGTTGTCTGATGTAGCGCACCACACTAACACTTTGTTTTCAAATTTTTCTTTTCGTTTAAATCATTACCTTTGATTTCTGAGATCGAAAATGTGAAATACTTTTCATCGTCAAGAATAATTTTTATGTTGCCAGCAAAATGAGTACGACGTAAATTGCGACAGCATTGAGGAATTCTTTCTAACTGATTTGGGGAATATTTTGGACATTTTCTTCTTTGGGGAATACTCTCTTCTTTTTTGGAATTTTAAGTTATTTCTCTTCATTTCTCTACAGATTGTGCTAGCTATGACACGGAAAAATGCGGCAAAGTTTTTGTGTTGAAGTTCCAACTCGATGTTCACTTCTGTTGACAATTCTTTGAACTGTAGCATTATTCATCGCTCTTGGATGTCCACTTTTTGGTAAATTTATATAAAGAATACCTTCTTCGCATTCACGGATCGCTCGATAAATTGTGGCAACAGAAATATTTTGATCTTGATAAAGTCGAACCATTTTTTTTTCAAGTCGTCCAACTAGACTTCCGAATATCCAATTTTTACGACATTTTGACAAATTATATCATAACCAAAATGGTTTTATTGTTACGTTTAGATGTTGATTGGTTACCATGGTAACGATTTCTGCATTGTTTCCAAAGGAGAAACTACCTCCTGAGTTTTGAAAAAAATTCTCAAAACTTTTGCAACATACGTTACTTTAATTGTCGATACACGCTCACTAACACTGTCCGTTTACACTCACGTAAGTCCGCTAGTATTTAATTATACGCTGATTGATGTTTCAGCTTCCAGGGAAGCCTCTCCAATACGATTTGGCTCCAGAACGAGTTTACCGTCCAGTTCTTCCCCATCACCCACAAACATAGCAGATGATTCAGAGCACAGTGACGACGAATACACAGATACTATTGAGGTGAGTCATATAAAAAATCAGCTGAGCCGTAGTCTCGCTAAACAATAGTGCCTGATCGAGCAGAAATAAGCCAAAGTTGCATCAAGCAATCATTCTTCTATTGATCGCGTGTAGTGTACTGTGATCAAACAAATAATCCAAAATATCGTACTAAATTTATGAAAATATTGAATCAAATTGATTATGTAATCTGTAAAAAATATCCAGTGATACACATAGCAATCACTCTGCTGTTTCAGTACTTCACTATTTGTCAAACCGTGGAAGACAACCATTTTGGATACGAGATTTATTTCTAATTTGTCAAATACTTAGGGGGAATTCCATCATTCATGACCAACAAATATTGCATAAGAAAAATAATTTTGTAGTTACAAAAGTAAAACCTTTAATTGTTCAATTTCTTGTACATTGTAGTGCCTAGCTATGCTGTTATCCTTAATTACTGGAAATTACTGGTTAATATTTCCTCAAAGGTCCACGTCGTCCAAAGATAGCCGCGGAAAATGAACTATCTAGTAACATTGCTTTAATGACAATGTACATATAAACGAACATCTGAAATTTATACGCATGCGCGAGCTATCGCGTACCATCAAGCATCAAGTAAAATTTCGGGCCAGTTCTAAAATACAACAGTTTTGTTTTACAGTGTGGTATACAACGTCACAGGATTAGTATGTACTAACTCCATATGCTCTAAATTAGCACACTTGCGCTTGTGCGCGGTTGTTTAGTGAGACTTCTGCCTTCATATTACAACCTGCTTCTATTCTGAATCTCTATTAAAAGTTTTTTAGACGGCGTATGTTGTTAGGAATAAATATATCGACCTAAAGCGATTTTCTTAAACACGTAATTTTGAACAAACACACGACGATTAAGACAAGCAATATATCGGAACTGGGCAGTAGTAGAGAATTATAGTTTTGGGGGTGTAAGTTAGAGCAAATGGTGCATCTCTTCTTGTCATTGTGTTACCCAATGAGGTATTTGTTTTTGTTACGTCACATTCGATTCAAAATTATTAATGGGACACCCTGTATATTTGTGAATTTCTGTGTTCCTCCAACAAACTAGCACACTTGGGGTCTAAAGGGATTAATTCAAGAGCTACAGGTACTTAAAGGATTGTACCACTTCCATTGATTATAACATGTACCCCTACAGTTAAATTATTTTGCTATTGTTTCATAATGGTAGTGGTACAGTCCTTTAACTACCTGTAGCTCTTGAATTAATCACTTTAGACCCCAAGTATGCTAGTTTGTTGGAATTGTTTTATCGGGAGGAACACAGAAAGGCACATATATACAGGGTGTCCCGTTAATAATTTTTTAATCAGACGTCACGTGACCAAAAACAAATACCCCATTGGGTAGCATAATAATAAGAAAAGATATAACATTTGCTCTAATTTACACCCCCAAAATTATAATTCTCTACTACTGCCCAGTTCCGATATATTGCTTGTCTTAATCGTCGTGGGACTCCCTGTATAAGCAGGTGATCGATGATGTCTGAAATCTGAGATGAAAAGTCTATTAATTAGTGTTTTATCTAATGTATCACACTACATACTATGAAAATTGCATGTTTAATGTAAAAACTTAACTTATGGTGATGCTCGGAAATGTTCGCCTATCTTTATGACTGACAGACAAACGCAAGGTTTCTTTGTCAAGGTAATTGTCCTCTGAACGTTAAACTGAACCCTAGACATTCACTCGTCATTTGTGTCACTGTCTTCGTACAGTAATTCACATTGTTGGTCACTCATATTTTGTTTCAAATGGTTCTTACACTTCGTGGAATTTAAAACAGAATAACCAGTATGGTTATAGCTCGGTGCTAGGCTTGTCTAGTATTAGGCTATACTAATCTGGAAGGCAGCAACTTGAGAGTAGGAGTTATACAGGGTGTCCCATTTTGGGCAATTTTACGGGGTGTCTCGGTTATTTTTGAAGATAGAGAGTTGCAGTTTTCACGACAGTGTGCTACTTTTTTGTGAAGCTAAAGGTACCGCCAACAAAATTATCATGGCCCTCTTGGTTTTTGAGATTCAGGGTGAAATTGAAAACTATCGATTTTGGGGCCACCCTCGTAACTCGGTGGTCTTTTATCTTATTGAAAAGTTTAAAAAAGAGTCTTATAGAATTTTTTCTGTAGAATCCAGTGCTGTAGTTTGATTTTTTTACTCTAACCATTTTTCAGTTATGAAGCAAACATAGTTTTTTAAATGGAACACCCTGTATATTATTTTTGAAGTCAATCGGAAATAATTCAACCTTTTCAAAAATATACATTAGTATTAAGTTATTTTGAAAATTCCGCTCAAAATTTGATTTTTTAATTTTTACTTTATTTGTAGCAGTAGGCCATGACTAATCTATAAAAAACAATACCCAAGTGAACAATTATTAAGATACAAGTTACTCAATACTTTTAAACGCAATTATTTAATTGTATTTTATGCGCTATTAATTACTATTTGTGATAATGTTCAATAAATATTACTTAGTCCATTATTACATTACTTAAAACCAAACAACATTATATCTGAAGAATATTAACACATTATTAAATTTGAATTTGAATCAAAATAAAAATTAAAAACATCGAGGAGCTTTTAGAGATATTGGTTCAAGTTGGAGACTATTTTCTCGAATGCAAATCTAGCACAATTTCTTATTCTTTTAATGGCATTTAAAAGAATTATTGGTCTCCTTCGTGTTATGGCGATTAAATATTCTCAAACTTGGATCCTGTGCAAATGTTGAAGTATCTTAAACTTGTATGGATGGTAATTGTATTTTTTTAAAATTCTTTCTGCAGTTGTTACTACAGCTTCTTCTATGTGCTTACAAGATGATGAAGGCGTTGCTTCTATGTAACATTGTAACCTAATACATTTGTTTCCCTTTGCTTCCTATTCTCCTTGAAATAAGTTTTAGGACGTGGTTGAATAAAAGATCCGTTCCTAACTGTTGGCTATTTTTAAACGAGCAAATATCTCCGGAAACGGGTGCTGTCTCTCTGGGTACTTAAGCTGCCTTTATTATAGAAAATTGAAAATAATTAAAATAAAAACACAGAAAGAACAAAGCTGTGTTTAATAAAAATATAAATAAAAACTGACAGTCTCGCAAATTTTTTACAGATTTGTTTTTTGTTTTTAATAGATGAGTCATAGCCCACCATCTACTCAATATTATAATAACACAATCATCATTTTAATGTGACATTATTATTTAAAAAAAAGGTATTTTGACTCTGTTTTTTCGAATTTGAGTAGGAAGTCTCTTGTAGAGTAATAACTGCTTAGATGCTTATTATTTATTTAGTTGATTAACCATGGCGTACTGCTACTAATAAAGTAAAAAACTAAAAGATCAAATTTTGAGCGCAATTTTCAAAATAACTTAATACTAATATATATTTTTGAAAAGCTTGAATTATTTCCGATTGACTTCAAAAATAATATACAGGGTGTTCCATTTAAAAAATATATGTTTGGTTCATAACTAAAAAACGGTTAGAGCAAGAAAAAATCAAACTACACCACTGGATTCTACAGAAAAAAACTCTATAAGACCCCTTTTCAAACTTTTCAATAAGATAAAAGACAACCGAGATACGAGGGTGGTTCCAAAATTGAGAGTTTTCGATTTCACCCCGTATCTCAAAAACTAAGAGGGCCTTGATAATTTTGTTGACGGCATCTTTATTTTCACAAAAAAGTATCGCACTATCGCGAAAACCGCAACTCTCTATCTTCAAAAATAACCCAGATACCCCGTAAAAGTGCCCAAAATAGGACACCCTGTACAACCTGTAACACGCAAACCATAAGAAAACCTAGAAGAGCTTACAGCCCACTCTTTGGTTTGGAGAAGATCGATCAGATCCATTCAGTTTATTGTACAAAATAGAGTAAACAGTATCGTTGCAGCTCAGTGCTAGCCAAGGGGATGTGCACTATACTATTCCCTTGGCTAGTACTGGGCTATAAAGATCACTTTAATTTCTATGTCTACCAATGATGCTCATGCTCATTACGTGGTGACGGATAACTCGGAAACTTTCCACTGTCTTTATGGCTGACTGAGCAAGATATTTCTTTGTCAAGTTAGTTGCCTTAGTCTTCTAAACGTTGAACCGAACCCTATTTGTACATATCCTCTGTTCATTTGTGACACTGTCTTCGCACAGTAATACCAAATTGGCAGTCCTGCTTCATACGTAACCGCGCGGGAAGTCATCTATAATTCAGAGACTTTTATTTAGATTTGATTAACACCAGTTCATTTTGGATTATGTCATAATCTAAAGTGCGTTCTCACCCATAATGAAACGAGTCTAAATTTGATGGAACTAAGAACAAAGCAAATAGTATCGTTGTAGCTCAGTGCTAGCCAAGGGGATGTGCACTATACTATTCCCTTGGCTAGTACTGGGCTATAAAGATGAACTATAGCTTGAATGCATACCGGTGGTGGTCGTGAGAAAGGGATTCCGTTGTCAAGGTAGTTGCTTGCTTGCCAGTAAACTGCTTGTGGACCATTCTATAATTAAAAAAACTCTAGTTTACATTTGATTAGAATCAGTTTATTGTATATTTGTCATATCCTCCAGCGGCGAAGTTTCCCCCACATGAGGCAGGCGCAGCCCAAATCCTGTGGCGGAGGCTTCGGCAGAGGTCTGTCCACGACCTAAATGGCGCGTCCTGATGGCTGATTGGGTGTTCCTAGGTGAGTGAGGTGAAATGCTGAGCGTAGTTCGCCTTGCCCTTGGGTAGGCGATAGTAATTATTGCCTGCGGATCATGTGGAACCTGAAAAGGACCCTGGCCTTCGGAGCGGAGGGGGCTCTCGTCATGCCGATGCCGACAACTCGCGTAGTGCGCTTGGCTGGCGTCGGTGAGCCGAGGGCTCTCGCGTTCTGCTGACTGGGATAGCTAAGTCCGGGCTTGCCTCTTTGGTAGTGCTACGCGGCGAGGAAACGGAGGAAACGGAGATGGATATGGATGGGAACACTCAGCGACCTGGTACCATATCATGATACGGCCATGAATACGGACCAATTTATTAATCGTGGAAGGCACACGACACGGAAACAGAGTTACGGAGCAGGGGATGGAATCCGCAGTTTCGGTCGGAATCGCAGGTGAGCGAGCAGCCCCGCCTGAGCGTTATCCAGCGCCTGCTCAGCACTCTTGGCGGGAAGTCAAGCGGAGGTGCAGGAAACTGTTACTGACTTTTGACAGACGAACAGAATGTTCGAAGAGCTGCGGTAGGCGTCCAGGCCGCTAAAGTCACTTGAAGAAACGACCCGCTAGGTGGTAAAGAACTTGTAAATCGCTTTAGGAGGAACGATCTTGTTCCAAGAAGTCCTACTAGAGGCGGATCGACATCCGTATCGGAGCTGGACCTAAGATCCCCGGAGCAGTCTATGGAAAATCCAGCAAAACAAAAAAGAGAAGACAGGCAGTAGCTGAAGTTAGCGACAGCTCATCAATTGTAAGAAAGCTATCAGAGAAGATAGAAGAACTAAGTCAATTCTAAAGGTGAATGTTAACACCAAAACCTCAATTGAGAGAGGTGTTGAGGAAATCGACAGGCTGGTGGAAAAACTGAAGGGTTTAGACCCCTTGGCTGGCTTTATGAAGCACCCTGTAGAAAAACCGACGCAGGGGACCCAGACTGCAGCACGAGAAACAGCATGTGTGGCCACACAGATGGAGGGTGTGTGGCATAGTAGAAAGAACGGGGTGGACGAACTTGTTAGGCAGCTACGTTCGACTATAACCAGAGGTCGCGACGACTACAATGTTTTCTTGGAAGTAGGAAAGCAGTGGCCAGAAAAAGCATACCTAAATACCAGAGAGGTTCCAACGGTTCTAAAGGGGTGGTGGAGCTGAGCAACTAAAGGACGCGATTGGAAAACTTCCAATAGAAGGAATCCATACCAGGCATATTGGGAGGGTTGCCTTGCATGTGCGAGGCATAGATGGTGCTACCTCCGAAGCAGAAGTGGCAAACGCGCTTCACGGGACAGTCAACGGTGGAAACGACGACTTACAGGTGAAAGCTTTGAGGCCTACAAGAAACGGCAATCAGGTAGCCACTGTCCTCGCTTCAAGGAAACTGGCTGATGAATTGACCAGTAAGGGTCGTTTCAAGCTGGGGATCGTGATGTGCACGGTCCAGGAAAGGGTTTCTGTCGAAAAATGCTGGGGCGTCGGTCACAAAGCCAGCACGTACAGGGGTGAAAATAGGCAGAATGTCTGCCTAAATTGCGGTAAGACGGGGCACAAGAAGGCCGAATGCAAAAATGCTGCATTCTGCCTGATATGTGCTGAAGAAGGACACAGGGCAGGTTCTTTTGCCTGTCCTGTATATAAGAAGGCATTAAAAGCCAATCAAAAGAGGAAAACGCGGACGAAACCTCTAGGTCCGTAGCGAACAATAAATGGTTACGATACTTCAAGCTAACTTAAACAGATCACGTCCAGCGCATAACATGGCTTATGCGCTGGCCATGGAGAAGAACATTAACCTAATATTAGTATTGGAGCCAATCCGAAGATTTGCAGTCAATCCAGGTGGTACACCGACAACAACAACGACGTAGCGGCGTATATTCGAAATAGGAATATCGTCGTAAATTCGGTGGTTAGTGGAGATGGCTATACACGCCTAAACCTCGATAAACTGACTATTTTCTGTTGTTACTGCTTTCCAAATATAAGTATGGAGAAATACGAAAAGTATATGGAGACGCTCTGGGACGATGTAGCTACGGCTGGCCGGGACGTTCTTATTCTTGGCGATTGGTAGTGTTGAATGATGGCTTGCTGCCTGCCTTCTGCAGAAGAGCTTCGTGTTCGTCCATCGACGTCACTCTAGCATCGCAGGAGGAAGCATTCAAAGGTGGAAGGTCTTGGAAGACGAAACTTTGGGTGACCATAGGTACATCTATTTTGAGATGGGCATGAAACTAAAACTTAAAAGGAGATCAACGGAGCGCCACACGCCTTTCGTTGATGTCAGCAAATTCCAAGAGGCACTTACCCGTAGACTTGAGTCTTTGCTTGCCATAGAAAGCGTCACTGAACAAGGCTGATATAAGCCGTTCTGAAACAAAGTATCATCAAAAGGGGCGTAAAGACCGCAAGGCATCGTACTGGTGGAATTCGGATCTGCTAGGGCGGATTGTCTTCAAGTACGGCGTAAGCTGTCGCGCATACGACGCGGTCACCACCAGCTTCAAGCAGCCATAAATGCACTGCAGAAGGATTACGCAGCCAAGAAAAAGCTACTTAAAGATCTGATCTGTACCTCAAAATCCAAACACTAGAAAGAACTATACGGAGACTTAGAGCATGACATCTGGGGTGAAGGGTACAAGTTGGTCACCAAAAGGATGATCAAGCAGTCGCCACCGTGTCTACTAAGTAACGACAGAAGAGTAGAAATAGAGAACTCTTTCCAAGTAATTATGGAGTTTGGGAGACGGACAGCACCAAAAAGAACCCAGAGATCTTTACGGTGGAAGAGATTAAGGAGGCTGTGGGAAAGATGACAAGTGGCAAAGATCCTGGGCCAGTTGGAGTCCCTCCGGAGGCCATCAAAGAAATACCATCCACAGCATTGTAGTTGCTATCGGCAGCCTTGTTATGTAAAAATTCGCGACGGTAGTCGCTGAGCAGATGCCGAGCAACAGAGACATGACAGCAACAGGACCGTCAAATTATAGGTTATATGTAGTTACGATGATATCGTTGCAGAATACGAAATTTACGTTTGACAGCAGATATTGCTGCGATTTTCGCCCATTGCTTGCCGTCTGTAAGATACGTGATTAGGCTACGGGTCTATTCAACCATCTTCTGAGTACGCAAACCCTACCAAATGCGTAGAAAAGGGCAAACGTGGTGTTGCTGAGCATTGCTGGAAAACCGCCAGAGCTCTCCTCTTCATATAGGCCATCTGCCTGTTAGACACTATCGGAAAGCTGTATGAAATCCTGATAAGACAGAGGCTCGAGAAAGAGATTGAAAAGACAGGAGAGCTCTCGCCATGCTAATTCGATTTCCGCTCGGGGAGCTCCACCATCGATGCCCTGGAAACGGTAACGAGGATTGCGGAAGAAACCAAGAATAAATGGTGTGCGTTGATGACGCTGGATGTCCTCTATGCTTTTAAGCCTCCTGGAGCATGCTTATGGTAGAACTAGCAAAGCTGAAGATTTTAAAACACCTAAGAAATCTTATAAGCAGCTACCTAGACTTCAGATCAATTTGCATAGCCGAAACCAAAATTCCTATGGCAACAGGGGTGCCTCAAGGATCTACTTTAGGACCGTTACTCTGGAAAATCCTGGATGATGGAATGCTAAGGCTTTCGACGCTTTCGACGATTTGGCACTTATCGTGGCAAATGAAGAGGCTGAGCTGGTCCATAAAGCAAACGCATCGCTGACCAAGGTTGACAGGTGGATGTGCGACCATAAGCTTGAGTTGGCTCCTGCAAGAGAGCTAACGTGGTCTTCCAACTAAAGGGAGTGCAAGTTCATAGTATACCTTGGGATCACTCTGGATAACGAGATCTGCTGCGGAGAACACTTTAAAAGAGTAGTGGCAAAGACAGAGAATGAGGCGGCAATACTGTCACGTCTGATGCCAAATGTAGGAGCGTCCAGTAGCAACTAAAGGGCACTGCTGTGCCAGGTTGTACAATCGGTCGACCTATACGAAGCTCCTGTGTGGTGTGAGACCACGAAAAGGAAAAAGTACCAGAAGGTCCTAGACAGCTTGCAGAGAAAATCTCTGCTGGGGGTGGCCAGTGCTTATCGTATGGTATCTACAAGAGTCTTGCAAGTTATAACGGCGATATCATCATTATACTTGCTGGCCGAAGGACACCGATCCGCCATGGTCAAGCAGGCAATGCGATATGCCGCTCTGAAGCTAAAAGACTGGCAGCTAGTAAGTGGCAAAGCCTATGGAACGCGACCACTGATGTCGCAGAGTGGATGAAGCGACTAGTACGATCGATAAAAGAATGGGCGAAATGCAGTCATCGACAGACGTCCTATTTCCTTACCCAGGCACTGCCTTGGCAGGGGCCTTTCCGAGTGTATAGGAAAAGGATAGGACGGGTGATGGATGAAAGATGCCTGCACTGCGAGGCCGAAGACACGGTCGAACATGCCCTGTTTCTGTGCGACAGATGAACATCATTCATGGGATGGTAAACAAAATACTCTCTGCAAAGGAGAAAGAGGAGCGACTTCAAGGTTAAATGAATATTGGAAGTTATTCCTAAATGATTTTTAATCATTATCTCATCTTGCACTGTGAAGAATTTCGTTCACGATGATGCCCGGTGCAGATGGAGATATAGCATCAGAGGTAAGAAAGAAGGAACGGGTTTTAGCCGGTCGGGCCGTGGTGGCATGTCGGATGGACGCTTTTGCGTCCGTTGGACATGTGACCAGAGGACTCAAGCTGGTTCAACGTCGGGCGTGCAAACTCTCTCTCAGACTTCCGGGTGTGTGAGTGCTTTCTGTCCTTGCGATCTAGCCGATTTAACTAAACCCTCTATAATAATAAAACCTAAAGTGCGTCGTCGTCGGGCTATAAAGATCAACTACAGCTTGAATGCATACCGGTGGTGGTCGTGAGAGAGAGATTCCTTTGTCAAGGTAGTTGCTTGCTTGGCACTTAACTGCTTGTGGATCATTCTATAATTAAAAAGCTATAGTTTATATTTGATTAGAAAAGTTTATCGTATATTTGTCATAACTTAAAGTCCGTCCTCGCCTTTAACGAAACGACTGTCAAACTTAGTGGAACTCAAAACGGTGTAGATAGTATCGTTGTAGCTCAGTGCTAGCCAAGGGGATGTGCACTATACTATTCCCTTGGCTAGTACTGGGCTATAAAGATCAACTATAGCTTGAATGCATACCGGTGATGGTCGTGAGAGAGAGAGAGAGAGAGCGAGAGAGAGAGAGATATGCCTTTGTCAAGGTAGTTGCTTGCTTGGCACTTAACTGCTTGTGGACCATTCTATAATTAAAAAGCTATAGTTTATATTTGATTAGAAAAGTTTATCGTATATTTGTCATAACGTAAAGTGCGTCCTCGCCCATAACAAAACGACTGTCAAACTTAGCGGAACTCCAAACGGAGTAAATAGTATCGTTGTAGCTCAGTGCTAGCCAAGGGGATGTGCACTATACTATTCCCTTGGCTAGTACTGGGCTATACAAATCAACTATAGCTTGAATGCATACCGGTGGTGGTCGTGAGAGAGAGAGAGAGAGAGAGATGCCTTTGTCAAGGTAGTTGCTTGCTTGGCACTTAACTGCGTGTGGACCATTCTATAACTAAAAAAAGCTATAGTTTATATTTGATTAGAAAAGTTTATCGTATATTTGTCATAACTTAAAGTGCGTCCTCGCCCATAACAAAACGACTGTCAAACTTAGTGGAACTCAAAACGGAGTAAATAGTATCGTTGTAGCTCAGTGCTAGCCAAGGGGATGTGCACTATACTATTCCCTTGGCTAGTACTGGGCTATAAAGATCAACTATAGCTTGAATGCATACCGGTGGTGGTCGTGAGAGAGAGAGAGAGAGAGATGCCTTTGTCAAGGTAGTTGCTTGCTTGGCACTTAACTGCTTGTGGACCATTCTATAATTAAAAAGCCATAGTTTATATTTGATTAGAAACGTTTATCGTATATTTGTCATAACTTAAAGTGCGTCCTCGCCCATAACAAAACGACTGTTATACTTAGTGGAACTCAAAACGGAGTAAATAGTATCGTTGTAGCTCAGTGCTAGCCAAGGGGATGTGCACTATACTATTCCCTTGGCTAGTACTGGGCTATAAAGATCAACTATAGCTTGAATACATACCGGTGGTGGTCGTGAGAGAGAGAGAGAGAGAGAGATGCCTTTGTCAAGCTAGTTGCTTGCTTGGCACTTAACTGCTTGTGGACCATTCTATAACTAAAAAGCTATAGTTTATATTTGATTAGAAAAGTTTATCGTATATTTGTCATAACTTAAAAGTGCGTCCTCGCCCATAACAAAACGACTGTCAAACTTAGTGGAACTCAAAACGGAGTAAATAGTATCGTTGTAGCTCAGTGCTAGCCAAGGGGATGTGCACTATACTATTCCCTTGGCTAGTACTGGGCTATAAAGATCAACTATAGCTTGAATGCATACCGGTGGTGGTCGTGAGAGCGAGAGAGAGAGAGAGAGAGATGCCTTTGTCAAGGTAGTTGCTTGCTTGGCACTTAACTGCTTGTGGACCATTCTATAACTAAAAAGCTATAGTTTATATTTGATTAGAAAAGTTTATCGTATATTTCTCATAACTTAAAGTGCGTCCTCGCGTATAACAAAACGACTGTCAAACTTAGTGGAACTCAAAACGGAGTAAATAGTATCGTTGTAGCTCAGTGCTAGCCAAGGGGATGTGCACTATACTATTCCCTTGGCTAGTACTGGGCTATAAAGATCAACTATAGCTTGAATGCATACCGGTGGTGGTCGTGAGAGAGAGAGAGAGAGATGCCTTTGTCAAGGTAGTTGCTTGCTTGGCACTTAACTGCTTGTGGACCATTCTATAATTAAAAAGCCATAGTTTATATTTGATTCGAAACGTTTATCGTATATTTGTCATAACTTAAAGTGAGTCCTCGCCCATAACAAAACGACTGTCATACTTAGTGGAACTCAAAACGGAGTAAATAGTATCGTTGTAGCTCAGTGCTAGCCAAGGGGATGTGCACTATACTATTCCCTTGGCTAGTACTGGGCTATAAAGATCAACTATAGCTTGAATGCATACCGGTGGTGGTCGTGAGCGAGAGAGAGATGCCTTTGTCAAGGTAGTTGCTTGCTTGGCACCATTCTGTAATTAAAAAGCTATAGTTTATATTTGATTAGAAAAGTTTATTGTATATTTGTCATAACTTAAAGTACATCCTCGCCTTTAACGAAACGACTGTCAAACTTAGTGGAACTCAAAACGGAGTAGATAGTATTGTTGTAGCTCAGTGCTAGCCAAGGGGATGTGCACTATACTATTCCCTTGGCTAGTACTGGGCTATAAAGATCAACTATAGCTTGAATGCATACCGGTGGTGGTCGTGAGAGAGAGAGAGAGAGATGCCTTTGTCAAGGTAGTTGCTTGCTTGGCACTTACCTGCTTGTGGACCATTCTATAATTAAAAAGCTATAGTTTATATTTGATTAGAAAAGTTTATTGTATATTCGTCATAACTTAAAGTGCATCCTCGCCTTTAACGAAACGACTGTCAAACTTAGTGGAACTCAAAACGGAGTAGAATAGTATTGTTGTAGCTCAGTGCTAGCCAAGGGGATGTGCACTATACTATTCCCTTGGCTAGTACTGGGCTATAAAGATCAACTATAGCTTGAATGCATACCGGTGGTGGTCGTGGGAGAGAGACATGCCTTTGTCAAGGTAGTTGCTTGCTTGGCACTTAACTTCTTGTGGATCATTCTATAATTAAAAAACTAGTTTATATTTGGTTAGAAAAGTTTATTGTATATTTGTCATAACTTAAAGTACATCCTCGCCTTTAACGAAACGACTGTCAAACTTAGTGGAACTCAAAACGGAGTAGATAGTATTGTTGTAGCTCAGTGCTAGCCAAGGGGATGTGCACTATACTATTCCCTTGGCTAGTACTGGGCTATAAAGATCAACTATAGCTTGAATGCATACCGGTGGTGGTCGTGAGAGAGAGAGATGCCTTTGTCAAGGTAGTTGCTTGCTTGGCACTTAACTGCTTGTGGACCATTCTATAATTAAAAAGCTATAGTTTATATTTGATTAGAAAAGTTTATTGTATATTCGTCATAACTTAAAGTGCATCCTCGCCTTTAACGAAACGACTGTCAAACTTAGTGGAACTCAAAACGAACTAGATAGTATTGTTGTAGCTCAGTGCTAGCAAAGGGGATGTGCACTATACTATTCCCTTGGCTAGTACTGGGCTATAAAGATCAACTATAGCTTGAATGCATACCGGTGGTGTTCGTGAGAGAGAGAGATGCCTCTGTCAAGGTAGTTGCTTGCTTGGCACTTAACTGCTTGTGGACCATTCTATAATTAAAAAGCTATAGTTTATATTTGATTAGAAAAGTTTATTGTATATTCGTCATAACTTAAAGTGCATCCTCGCCTTTAACGAAACGACTGTCAAACTTAGTGGAACTCAAAACGGAGTAGAATAGTATTGTTGTCGCTCAGTGCTAGCCAAGGGGATGTGCACTATACTATTCCCTTGGCTAGTACTGGGCTATAAAGATCAACTATAGCTTGAATGCATACCGGTGGTGGTCGTGAGAGAGAAAGAGAGATGCCTTTGTCAAGGTAGTTGCTTGCTTGGCACTTAACTGCTTGTGGACCATTCTATAATTAAAAAGCTATAGTTTATATTTGATTAGAAAAGTTTATTGTATATTTGTCATAACTTAAAGTACATCCTCGCCTTTAACGAAACGACTGTCAAACTTCGTGGAACTCAAAACGGAGTAAATAGTATCGTTGTAGCTCACTACTATTCCCTTGGCTAGTACTGGGCTATAAAGATCAACTATAGCTTGAATGCATACCGGTGGGGTCGTGAGAGAGAGAGAGAGAGAGAGATGCCTTTGTCAAGGTAGTTGCTTGCTTGGCACTTAGCTGCTTGTGGACCATTCTATAATTAAAAAGCTATAGTTTATATTTGATTAGAAAAGTTTATTGTATATTTGTCATAACTTAAAGTACATCCTCGCCTTTAACGAAACGACTGTCAAACTTAGTGGAACTCAAAACGGAGTAAATAGTATCGTTGTAGCTCAGTACTATTCCCTTGGCTAGTACTGGGCTATAAAGATCAACTATAGCTTGAATGCATACCGGTGATGGTCGTGAGAGAGAGAGAGAGAGATGCCTTTGTCAAGGTAGTTGCTTGCTTGGCACTTAACTGCTTGTGGACCATTCTATAATTAAAAAGCTTTAGTTTATATTTGATTAGAAAAGTTTATTGTATATTTGTCATAACTTAAAGTACATCCTCGCCTTTAACGAAACGACTGTCAAACTTAGTGGAACTCAAAACGGAGTAAATAGTATCGTTGTAGCTCAGTGCTAGCCAAGGGGATGTGCACTATACTATTCCCTTGGCTAGTACTGGGCTATAAAGATCAACTATAGCTTGAGTGCATACCGGTGGTGGTCGTGAGAGAGAGAGAGAGAGAGAGATGCCTTTGTCAAGGTAGTTGCTTGCTTGGCACTTAACTGCTTGTGGACCATTCTATAATTAAAAAGCTATAGTTTATATTTGATTAGAAAAGTTTATGGTATATTTGTCATAACTTAAAGTACATCCTCGCCTTTAACGAAACGACTGTCAAACTTAGTGGAACTCAAAACGGAGTAGATAGTATTGTTGTAGCTCAGTGCTAGCCAAGGGGATGTGCACTATACTATTCCCTTGGCTAGTACTGGGCTATAAAGATCAACTATAGCTTGAACGCATACCGGTGGTGGTCGTGTGAGAGAGAAAGAGAGATTTCTTTGTCGAGGTAGTTGCTTGCTTGGCACTTAACTGCTTGTGGACCATTCTATAATTAAAAAGCTATAGTTTATATTTGATTAGAAAAGTTTATTGTATATTTGTCAAAACTTAAAGTGCATCCTCGCCTTTAACGAAACGACTGTCAAACTTAGTGGAACTCAAAACGGATTAAACAGTATCGTTGTAGCTCAGTGCTAGCCAAGGGGATGTGAACTATACTATTCCCTTGGCTAGTACTGGGCTATAAAGATCAACTATAGCTTGAGTGCATACCGGTGGTGGTCGTGAGAGAGAGAGAGAGAGAGAGAGAGAGAGAGAGAGAGAGAGAGAGAGAGAGAGAGAGAGAGAGAGAGAGAGAGAGATGCCTTTGTCAAGGTAGTTGCTTGCTTGGCACTTAACTGCTTGTGGACCATTCTATAATTAAAAAGCTATAGTTTATATTTGATTAGAAAAGTTTATTGTATATTTGTCATAACTTAAAGTACATCCTCGCCTTTAACGAAACGACTGTCAAACTTAGTGGAACTCAAAACGGAGTAAATAGTATCGTTGTAGCTCAGTACTATTCCCTTGGCTAGTACTGGGCTATAAAGATCAACTATAGCTTGAATGCATACCGGTGGTGGTCGTGGGAGAGAGACATGCCTTTGTCAAGGTAGTTGCTTGCTTGGCACTTAACTTCTTGTGGATCATTCTATTTAAAAAACTAGTTTATATTTGGTTAGAAAAGTTTATTGTATATTTGTCATAACTTAAAGTACATCCTCGCCTTTAACGAAACGACTGTCAAACTTAGTGGAACTCAAAACGGAGTAGATAGTATTGTTGTAGCTCAGTGCTAGCCAAGGGGATGTGCACTATACTATTCCCTTGGCTAGTACTGGGCTATAAAGATCAACTATAGCTTGAATGCATACCGGTGGTGGTCGTGAGAGAGAGAGATGCCTTTGTCAAGGTAGTTGCTTGCTTGGCACTTAACTGCTTGTGGACCATTCTATAATTAAAAAGCTATAGTTTATATTTGATTAGAAAAGTTTATTGTATATTCGTCATAACTTAAAGTGCATCCTCGCCTTTAACGAAACGACTGTCAAACTTAGTGGAACTCAAAACGAACTAGATAGTATTGTTGTAGCTCAGTGCTAGCAAAGGGGATGTGCACTATACTATTCCCTTGGCTAGTACTGGGCTATAAAGATCAACTATAGCTTGAATGCATACCGGTGGTGTTCGTGAGAGAGAGAGATGCCTCTGTCAAGGTAGTTGCTTGCTTGGCACTTAACTGCTTGTGGACCATTCTATAATTAAAAAGCTATAGTTTATATTTGATTAGAAAAGTTTATTGTATATTCGTCATAACTTAAAGTGCATCCTCGCCTTTAACGAAACGACTGTCAAACTTAGTGGAACTCAAAACGGAGTAGAATAGTATTGTTGTCGCTCAGTGCTAGCCAAGGGGATGTGCACTATACTATTCCCTTGGCTAGTACTGGGCTATAAAGATCAACTATAGCTTGAATGCATACCGGTGGTGGTCGTGAGAGAGAAAGAGAGATGCCTTTGTCAAGGTAGTTGCTTGCTTGGCACTTAACTGCTTGTGGACCATTCTATAATTAAAAAGCTATAGTTTATATTTGATTAGAAAAGTTTATTGTATATTTGTCATAACTTAAAGTACATCCTCGCCTTTAACGAAACGACTGTCAAACTTCGTGGAACTCAAAACGGAGTAAATAGTATCGTTGTAGCTCACTACTATTCCCTTGGCTAGTACTGGGCTATAAAGATCAACTATAGCTTGAATGCATACCGGTGGGGTCGTGAGAGAGAGAGAGAGAGAGAGATGCCTTTGTCAAGGTAGTTGCTTGCTTGGCACTTAGCTGCTTGTGGACCATTCTATAATTAAAAAGCTATAGTTTATATTTGATTAGAAAAGTTTATTGTATATTTGTCATAACTTAAAGTACATCCTCGCCTTTAACGAAACGACTGTCAAACTTAGTGGAACTCAAAACGGAGTAAATAGTATCGTTGTAGCTCAGTACTATTCCCTTGGCTAGTACTGGGCTATAAAGATCAACTATAGCTTGAATGCATACCGGTGATGGTCGTGAGAGAGAGAGAGAGAGATGCCTTTGTCAAGGTAGTTGCTTGCTTGGCACTTAACTGCTTGTGGACCATTCTATAATTAAAAAGCTTTAGTTTATATTTGATTAGAAAAGTTTATTGTATATTTGTCATAACTTAAAGTACATCCTCGCCTTTAACGAAACGACTGTCAAACTTAGTGGAACTCAAAACGGAGTAAATAGTATCGTTGTAGCTCAGTGCTAGCCAAGGGGATGTGCACTATACTATTCCCTTGGCTAGTACTGGGCTATAAAGATCAACTATAGCTTGAGTGCATACCGGTGGTGGTCGTGAGAGAGAGAGAGAGAGAGAGATGCCTTTGTCAAGGTAGTTGCTTGCTTGGCACTTAACTGCTTGTGGACCATTCTATAATTAAAAAGCTATAGTTTATATTTGATTAGAAAAGTTTATGGTATATTTGTCATAACTTAAAGTACATCCTCGCCTTTAACGAAACGACTGTCAAACTTAGTGGAACTCAAAACGGAGTAGATAGTATTGTTGTAGCTCAGTGCTAGCCAAGGGGATGTGCACTATACTATTCCCTTGGCTAGTACTGGGCTATAAAGATCAACTATAGCTTGAACGCATACCGGTGGTGGTCGTGTGAGAGAGAAAGAGAGATTTCTTTGTCGAGGTAGTTGCTTGCTTGGCACTTAACTGCTTGTGGACCATTCTATAATTAAAAAGCTATAGTTTATATTTGATTAGAAAAGTTTATTGTATATTTGTCAAAACTTAAAGTGCATCCTCGCCTTTAACGAAACGACTGTCAAACTTAGTGGAACTCAAAACGGATTAAACAGTATCGTTGTAGCTCAGTGCTAGCCAAGGGGATGTGAACTATACTATTCCCTTGGCTAGTACTGGGCTATAAAGATCAACTATAGCTTGAGTGCATACCGGTGGTGGTCGTGAGAGAGAGAGAGAGAGAGAGAGAGAGAGAGAGAGAGAGAGAGAGAGAGAGAGAGAGAGAGATGCCTTTGTCAAGGTAGTTGCTTGCTTGGCACTTAACTGCTTGTGGACCATTCTATAATTAAAAAGCTATAGTTTATATTTGATTAGAAAAGTTTATGGTATATTTGTCATAACTTAAAGTACATCCTCGCCTTTAACGAAACGACTGTCAAACTTAGTGGAACTCAAAACGGAGTAGATAGTATTGTTGTAGCTCAGTGCTAGCCAAGGGGATGTGCACTATACTGTTCCCTTGGCTAGTACTGGGCTATAAAGATCAACTATAGCTTGAACGCATACCGGTGGTGGTCGTGAGAGAGAGAGAGAGAGAGAGATTTCTTTGTCAAGGTAGTTGCTTGCTTGGCACTTAACTGCTTGTGGACCATTCTATAATTAAAAAGCTATAGTTTATATTTGATTAGAAAAGTTTATTGTATATTTGTCAAAACTTAAAGTGCATCCTCGCCTTTAACGAAACGACTGTCAAACTTAGTGGAACTCAAAACGGATTAAACAGTATCGTTGTAGCTCAGTGCTAGCCAAGGGGATGTGCACTATACTATTCCCTTGGCTAGTACTGGGCTATAAAGATCAACTATAGCTTGAACGCATACCGGTGGTGGTCGTGAGAGAGAGAGAGAGAGATGCCTTTGTCAAGGTAGTTGCTTGCTTGGCACTTAACTGCTTGTGGATCATTCTACAGGGTTATTCACGTTATTCGACACGGAGCATTATGGCTAAAGTATTTGATAAAAAAGAAAATAATGATTTCGGGTGGATAGAGACCCATAAAGGCTACATTTTAAAAATAATTTCATGTTATACAGGGTGTCCCAAAAACACGAAATGTATCAAACTTATGTTTTTTTAAATGGAACACCCCGTACATTATTGCATATTCGGTTTCCTTGCTGCATTTTAGTGTGACTTTATGCATCATACATGGGACTTAAAGTAAACCGTTTAGGTGTAAAACACCATTTTCGGTATAAGTAGATATCAGGAAAAAATTGAATATCGCAGATTATAAAATTTGGAAGACTGTGACTTTGCCGGATTACTAAGCATGGAATGCGTCAGCTTTGGTGAGACTATCAAATTTAAATTACGTTTATGCTTGAAGAAACCGGTCGATTAATTAAGGAAACTTCGATCAGCTATAACTTGATTTTTCAAATAGGAATGCCTAATTTTTTTTATACGGTTAAACGTACAATTTGATAACCTTTCTAATGATATAAGGTTGTGAGTATCAATCTCTGGTAGTTTAAATTTAGTTTTAAATTTTCGAACAAATCGGCGTTTTGCAATTTTCCTACCTATAAGTAACGTAGCAGGCCATGAAATATAAACAAAAACCTGTTCAGGCAGAAGAAAACAACTAACCTAGCAGAAAAATACACACGAACTAGACTAAAGGGACTAGATTAAAAAATTCCTTACAACAAATCCACTCTCCCAGAAACAACTGCGATAACATCGCTACGGTCAAAGAGAAGCTGGGGTATGGCAGTAATAGATATTTTTTTTACAGTCTGCTGGCTACTGCAATTTACTAGAGGTTGAAAATTTCCAAGACAACTAAAAACCCTGATATGAAACAAAAACAATCAGCGACTGTTTCTCCAGCACGTAATTATCAATCATATGTAATGGGGTAAAAAAGTAGTAATTTGCGTCGAAGCCGATACCTCTGACTGGAGCCCTTCTATTTTTCAATATCTATCAGCAATATTGCAAAGAAGGAATACTGATAAATCGGATTTAAATTTTCTGCCATTTAAGTTATGTTTTGTAATTTGAACAAATTTTAATTCATTCTTCATTTTTTGCGATCCTGCTAATAGGTACTGAAGAATTCTCAGAACTCTCAGAGGTACTTTTGTTTTGAATTTTGACAGAATTGCATACTTTTTTATATCATTAAATGTGAAATCGTATTATGAAAATAATAAACTGCCTACAACATTGTCTAGTAGTTTTCGTTTCATTTCAAAATTTTTAATGGTTTTGGAAATTGCCAATCTCTAGTACATTGCAGTAGCTAGTAGGCCGTGAAAAAATCCATTTATGCCATACTCCAGCTTCTCTTTGACCAAAGATATGTTACCGCCGTTGTTTCTGGTTAGACTTTGTTTGTTGTGAGTAATTTTTATAATCTTGTCCCTTTAGTCTAGTTCGTGTGTATTTTTCTACTAAGTTAGTTGTTTTCTTCTACCTGAACAGGTTTTTGTTTATATTTCATGGCCTGCCACGTTGCTTATAGGTAGGAAAATTGAAAAACGCCAATTTGTTTGAAAATTTAAAATTAAACGAAAACTACCAGAGATTGATATTCACAACCTTATATCATTAGAAATGTTATCAAATTGTACGTTTGACCGTATAAAAAAAATTAGGCATTCCCATTTGAAAAAATTAAGTTATCGCTGATCGAAGTTTCCTTAATTAATAGACCGATTTCTCCAAGCATAAACGTAATTTAAATTTGATAGTCTCACCAAAGCTGACGCATTCCATGCTTAGTAATCCGGCAAAGTCACAGCCTTCCAAATTTCATAATCTCTGCGATATTCAATTTTTTCCTGATATCTACTTATACCGAAAATGGTTATTTTGCACCCAAACGGTTTACTTTAAGTCCCATGTATGATGCATAAAGTCACACTAGAATTCAGCAAGCAATCTGAATATGCAATAATATCGGGGTGTTCTATTTAAAAAAACATAACTTTGATACATTTCGTGTTTTTGGGTCACCCTGTATAACATGAAAATATTTTTAAAATGTAGCCTTTATGGGTGTCGATCCATCCGAAGTTATTATTTTCTTTTTTATCAAATACCTTAGCCATAATGCTCCGTGTCGAATAACGTGAATAACCCTGTATAATTAAAAAACTGTAGTTTATATTTGGTTAGAAAAGTTTATTGGTATATTTGTCATAACTTAAAGTGCATCCTCGCCTTTAACGAAACGACTGTCAAACTTAGTGGAACTCAAAACGAAGTAAATAGTATCATTGTAGCTCAGTGCTAGCCAAGGAGATGTGCACTATACTATTCCCTTGGCTAGTACTGGGCTATAAAGATCAACTATAGCTTGAATGCATACCGGTAGTGGTCGTGAGAGAGAGAGAGAGAGAGAGAGAGAGATGCCTTTGTCAAGGTAGTTGCTTGCTTGGCACTTAACTGCTTGTGGACCATTCTACAATTAAAAAACTATAGTTTACATTTGATTATAATCAGTTTATTGTATATTTGTCATAACATAAAGTGCGTTCTCACCCTTAACAAAACGACCGTCAAACCTTGAGGAATTCAAAACGGAGTAAATAGTATCGTTGTAGCTTAGTGCTAGCCAAGGGGATGTGCACTATACTATTCCCTTGGCTAGTACTGGGCTATAAAGATCAACTATAGCTTGAATGCATACCGGTGGTGGTCGTGAGAGAGAGAGAGGTGCCTTTGTCAACTAGTTGCTTGCTTGACACTTAACTGCTTGTGGGCCATTCTATAATTAAAAAGCTATAGTTTATATTTGATTAGAAAAGTTTATGTATATTTGTCATAACTTAAAGTGCGTCCTCGCCCATAACAAAACGACTGTCAAACCTTGTGGAACTCAAAACGGAGTAAATAGTATCGTTGTAGCTCAGTGCTAGCCAAGGGGATGTGCACTATACTATTCCCTTGGCTAGTACTGGGCTATAAAGATCAACTATAGCTTGAATGCATACCGGTGGTGGTCGTGAGAGAGAGAGATGTCTTTGTCAAGGTAGTTGCTTGCTTGGCACTTAACTGCTTGTGGACAGTGCTAGCCAAGGGGATGTAAACTATACTATTCCCTTGGCTAGTACTGGCCTATAAAGATCAACTATAGCTTGAATGCATACCGGTGGTGGTCGTGAGAGAGAGAGATGTCTTTGTCAAGGTAGTTGCTTGCTTGGCAATTAACTGCTTGTGGACAGTACTAGCCAAGGGGATGTGCACTATACTATTCCCTTGCTAGTACTGGGCTATAAAGATCTACTATAGCTTGAATGCATACCTGTGGTGGTCGTGAGAGTATTAGATCGTCGTACCAAAACTCGAACACTTTTCTCTGTCTTTAGGGCTTTATGAAGCATATTTCTTTGTCAAGGTAGTTGTGTGAGTCTTTTAAACGTTGAACTGGATTCTATTGTTGCTCTCCAGATATGAATTCTTTCAGTGCTTTGCCTGACAATAGCCAAATTGCTACGTGTGGAGTTTTCTATCGTTCAGAAGCTATTATTTATAGTTTATGGTAATTTTTGCCATAACCTTAAAAGCGTCTCTCCCATAATAGAATGATTTTGCAACTCCATAGAATTCAAAAGAGAGTAAACAGTATCGTTTTAGCTCAGTGCTAGACAAGGGGATGTACACTATTCTATTCCCTTGTCTAGTACTGGGCGATAAAGGTCAACTATCGCTTGAACGGTGGTCGTGAGGAAGAGATTCCTTTGGCAAGGTATTTGCTTGCTTGGCACTTAACTGCTTCTGGACCACTTTATAATTAAAAAACTATAGTTTACATTTGATTAAATCAGTTTATTGTATATTTGTCATAACCTAAAGTGCGTTCTCACCCTTAACAAAACGACTGTCAAACCTTGAGGAATTCAAAACTTAGTAAATAGCATCGTTGTAGCTCAGTGCTAGCCAAGGGGATGTACACACTATACTATTCCCTTGGCTAGTACTGGGCTATAAAGATCAACTATAGCTTGAATACATACCGGTGGTGGTCGTGAGAGAGATTCTTTTGTGCTTGCTTGGCACTTAACTGCTTGTGGACCATTCTATAATTAAAAAACTAAAGTTTACATTTGATTAGAATCAGTTTATTGTATCTTTGTCGTAACTTAAAGTGCGTCCTCGTCCATAACGAAACGACTGTCGAACCTCGTTAAACTCAAAATGGAGTAAATAGTATCATTGTAGCTCAGTGCTAGCCAAGGGGATGTGCACTATACTATTCCCTTGGCTAGTACTGGGCTATAAAGATCACCTATAGCTTGAATGCCTACTAATTGAGCTCGTGAGATTATCTAATAATGGTACCAAATACTCGAAAATTTTCTTTATGGCTCAGATTCTAATAAAAGATCTTTTTGTCAAGGAAGTCTGAATCTTCTAAACGTTCTTGCATTACCTTCTTCTAGAAGGAACTGGCTCTTGTCCCTAAGGAAACGATTCTGACACTTCATGCAATTCAAAACAGAGTAAACAGTATCGTTGTAGCTCAGTGCTAGTCAAGGGGATGTACACTATACTATTCCCTTGGCTAGTACTGGGCTATAAAGGTCAACTATTAGATTGTGGTACTCGAACATGTTTATGGCTTTGTGGAGCGAAATTTCTTTGTCAAGGTAGTGGTTTGAGTGTTCTTAAATTTGAACTGGACTGTATTGCCGTGACTATCGCCAAATTGCTGGTTATGTTTGGTAAACTATGTTTGGAGTCTTCTATAATTCAGAGAGTATCTTTTAAATTTTATTAAAACCAGTTTATTATGGTTTTGTTATAACATAAAATGCGTCCTGGGCCATGATGAAACAACTCTTAAGCTTCAAAGAAGTTGAAACAGAGCATTATTGTTATAGCTCAGTGCTAGACAAGATGTACACTATACTATTCCCTTGCTTAGTACTGGGCTGTAAAGGTCAACTATAACCTGAATGCATACCAGCTGTATGAGATTATTAGATCGTGGTACTCTAACATCTTTATCTGTCTTTATGGCTTTATGGAGCGAAATTCCTTTGTCAAGGTATCGGTTTGAGTGTTCTTAACGTTGAACTGGACTTTATTTGTAGATTTCCAGTTAGCAATTTTTTCAGTATCTTCACGTGACAATCCTCAAATTGCTGTTTATGCTTGGTACGAAGATGCACGTGGAGCCTCCAGGAACTATTATTTAAAACCGGTTTATTTTAGTTTCTGTCATAACTGCATCCTCGCCCATGATGAGACGACTCTTATACTTCGTAGAAGTTGAAACAGAGCGAACATTACCGTTGTAGCTCAGTGCTAGCCAAGGGGATGTGCACTATATATACTAGTGGCTAGTACTGGGCTATAAAGGTCAACTATAGCCTGAATGCACCTATTCTTTGCAAGCTCTTCAAACTTTCGCACAAACGAGGCGTGTTTCCCGCTTCATGGAAGATTGGCTGCGTACAACCCATCCCTAAGAAAGGCGAAAAAAACTGATCCCACCGCTTATAGACCTGTGGCTCTTCTCAGCATCATGTCTAAGGTTATGGAGACTGTCACAGGTCTACAGGTGACCTCCTTGCCTGAGTCACTCACTTATGGAACAGAGCAATAGACAATCATGGTGGATCCCGTGTTTTTGCACTTGACATATAGAAAGCTTTCGACAGAGTGTGGCATGCGGGACTTCTGGTCAAGCTTGCTGCTTATGGACTACCACCTGGCCTGCGCCAGTGGCTGAATAGCTTTTTGAACGACCGATCTCTGTTTGTTGTAGTCGAGGGCTGTTCATCAGACGTATTTTCAATAAACGCCGGTGTTCCTCAGGGATCTGTCCTATCCCCTACACTGTTTCTGCTGTACATCAACGAGCTGCTGGAAATAACATTCAATCCAATCTACAGCTTCGCAGATGACAGTACATTAGTGTCGTGCATGGAACCAGGCAAGCCACTGTCACCCTAGGAGACGGTACGTCGGCGACAGCAGCATGCCTCACAGATCAACGCAGATATCAAAACAATTGTAGAGTGGGGATTAGCAAATAGAGTACAGTTCAACGTACAAAAAACTCATGCAACAACGCTTACAAAGAAGTCTCACGATGGCTTACCAACCGTGGAAATAGAGGGTCACCCCATAGTCGAGTCACCCTCCGTCAAGTTTTTGGGGATCAACATCAACAATAACATGTCCTGGCACGACCACGTCGTCAGTATTGCTAGAAGGGCATCCCAGAAGCTTGGAATTTTGTTCCGCTGTAGGAAGTTGTATACACCAGAGCAGCTACTGCTGCTCTACAAGGCACAGATCCGACCATCGTTGGAGTATTGCTCCCATGTGTGGGGATGCGCTCCGAAGCACTCTCTACGGCATCTGGACACTATCCAGAAAAACGCAATTAGATTAATCGATACGCCTAACCTCACAAAGGACCTCCACTGCCTGGAAGATTGAAGGAGGGTGGTTGACCTGTCCCTGTTTTACAGATTCTATCACGGAAGATGTTCGAGTGAGCTCTCCCAGATAATAACACCAAAGGCCGTCCGAACCAGGAACTCCGAACCAGGAACACTAGAGAGGCTCTGCGAGCTCATCCTACCAGGTTGAGGTCCTTACTCCCCGAACCAGTCTCCTCCAACATTCCTTCTTTTGGAGAATTTCGACGCTGTGGAATCAGCTGCCGGGGAATTTTTTCCCGGTGGCTACAACCTGCAGCGTTTCAAATCTAACGTGAATCGACACTTATCCTCTCGCAGCGCTTCTACAGCGCCATAGGCTTTCAGCCTTTGCGGGAGGATGACCATAAAAAAGCTGTAGTCGTGAGGGTATTAGATCGTGGAAATAGAACATGTTCCTCTGTCTTTCTGGCTTTATGGAGCAAAATTCCTTTGTCAAGGTATCGGTTTGAGTGTTCTTAACGTTGAACTGGACTTTATTGGTAGATTTCCAGTTAGCAATTTTTTCAGTATCTTCGCGTGACAATCGTCGAATTGCTGTTTATGCTTGGTACGAAGCTGCACGTGGAGTCTTCAGGAACTATCATTTAAAACCAGTTTATTTTAGTTTCTGTCATAACTGCGCCCTCGCCCATGATGAAACGACTCTTATGTTTCGTAGAAGTTAAAACAGAGCGAACATTACCGTTGTAGCTCAGTGCTAGCCAAGGGGATGTGCACTATACTATTCCCTTGGCTAGTACTGGGCTATAAAGGTCAATTATAACTTGAACGGATACCAGTGGTTCTCATGAGAGTATTAGAGGGTGGTACTGGGAAGAGTTCCTCTGACTTCATGGCGGGAGTTTTCTTTGTCAGTGTAGTAGTGGTAGTAGTGTGGACCTTTTGAACGTCGAAGTGAACCGTGTTTGAAGATCTTCAAACCTCATTTGTTTCAGTATCTTCGCGTGATAATAGCCAAATTGCTGGTCATGCGTGAAGTCTAGTATAATTCAGAGAGTAAAGTGCGTCCTCGCCCATGATGAAACGAATCTTGAACTTCGTAGGAATCAAAACAGAGCAGACATTATCGTTGTAGCTCAGTGCTAGCCAAGGGGATGTGCATTATACGATTCCCTTGGCTAGTACTGGGCTATAAAGGTCAACTATAGCTTGAATGCTTATCAGCGGTAGTCGTGGGGGTATTAGATCGTGGAAATAGAACATGTTCCCCTTTATTTATGGCTTTATGGAGCTAAATTTCTTTGTCAAGGTAGTGGTTTGGGTGTTGTTAAAGTTGAACTGGACTCTATTGGTAGATCATTTCAGTGTCTTCGCCTAACTATCGCTAATTTGCTGGTTGTACGTGGTCAGTGTAATAGTGTGGGCCTTTTGAATGTTGAAGTGAACCGTGTTTGAAGATCTTCAATCATCATTTGTTTCAGTATCTTCGCGTGATAATAGCCAAATTGCTGGTCATGCGTGAAGTCTAGTATAATTCAGAGAGTAAAGTGCGTCCTCGCCCATGATGAAACAACTCTTGAACTTCGTAGAAATCAAAACAGAGCAAACATTATCGTTGTAGCTCAGTGCTAGCCAAGGGGATGTGCACTATACGATTCCCTTGGCTAGTACTGGGCTATAAAGGTCAATTATAGCTTGAATGCTTACCAGCGGTAGTCGTGAGTGTATTAGATCGTGGAAATAGAACATGTTCCCCTGTATTTATGGCTTTATGGAGCTAAATTTCTTTGTCAAGGTAGTGGTTTGGGTGTTGTTAAAGTTGAACTGGACTCTATTGGTAGATCATTTCAGTGTCTTCGCCTAACGATTGCCAAATTGCTGGTTGTACGTGGTACGTATCACCGCGTGGAGTCTTCTATAATTGACCATTATTAAAAACCAGTTTATTTGATAGAAGTCAAAGCAGAGCAAACATGATCGTAGTAGCTCATTGGTAGACTATACTACTCCCTTGTCTAGTACTGACGTACTCCAATCATCATTTGTTTCAGTATCTTCACACGTGATAGTGGAAAAAATGCTTCCTATGCTCTTCTATAATTCAAAGACAAATCTTTTAAATTTTACGAAAACCAGTTTTTGTAGTTTTGTTGTCGTGCTCGCCCATGATGAGAGGACTCTTAAACTTAATAGAAGTCAGAACAGAGCAAATATGATAGTTGTAGCTCAGTGCTAGTCAAGGGGATGTACACTATACTATTCCCTTGGCTAGTACTGGGCTATAAAGGTAAACTATTATATCGTGGTACTCGAACATGTATGAGCTTTTATGGAGCAAAATTTCTTTGTCAAGTGGTTTGAGCGTTCTTAAATTTGAACTGGACTGTATTGGTAGATCTCCAGTCATCAATTTTATCAATGTCTTACCGCGACAAGAGTCTAGAGAATTGCCGACACGATGATATTCGTGTCGGCAATACTCTAGCTCCGACTTAATGCATTTTACGAGTTCACAACATGTCTGCTAAGACATTGTGACTATGATGATAATTCAGAGAGTATCACTTAAATTGTATCAAAACCAGATTATTATAGTTTTGTTATAACATAAAATGCGTCCTGGCCTATGATGAAACAACTCTTAAGCTTCAAAGAAGTTGAAACAGAGCGAACATTATCGCTGCAGCTCAGTGCTAGCCAAGGGGATGTGCACTATACTATTCCCTTGGCTAGTACTGTGCTATAAAGGTCAACTATTATATCGTGTACTCGAACATGTTTGTGGCTTTATGGAGTGAAATTTCCTTGTCAAGGTGGTAGTTTGGGAGTTCTTAAATTTGAGCTGGACTGTATTGGTAGATTTCCAGTCATCAATTTTTTCAGTGTCTTGCCGTGACAATCGCCAAATTGCTGGTTATGCTTGGTAACTATGTTTGGAGTCTTCTATAATTCAGAGAGTATCATTTAAATTTGATTAAAACCAAATTATTATAGTTTTGTTATAACATAAAATGCGTCCTGACCCATGATGAAACAACTCTACGAAGAAGTTAAAATAGAGCAAACATCGTTATAGCTCGGTGATAGATAAGGGGATGTACACTATACTATTCCCTTGTCTAGTACTGGGCTATAAAGAGCAACAATAGGTAGTACGCATACCATTGGTGCTCTTGAGTATTAGGTGGTTGTAACCTAAAGTGCGTTCTCGCCTATGTGGAACGATTCTTAAACTTCGTAAAACCCTATTTCTGAATCTCCACTTAACCTTTGATCATACTTTTAGCGAGCGTCTAGGAATTCAGATTCTATGCGATAAAGAGCGCTCGATACAGATCATTACTCGGAAACTTTCAGGTCATTTCGTCATAGCGATACCTTACGCTCGATATGGAAATGCGTTCGGGCTGCAAACTTTTTGTTTTTTTAAATAATAAATAATTACTTTTAAATATAAATAAAACGCAATTGATTGAAATAGACAGAAACCAGGAACAAAACAAAAGTTAGTTATAGGTAGACTTCGATTGGAGAGAAACTAAATCTACAGCGGAGCTGGATCAAGTTTGAAATAGAGTAACTTGGTTAGTTAACCGCTATCTGAAGAACGGACATTCTTAGTGATATACATTTATTTGTCATCATCAGCTCTGAAGAAGACTGTAATTTTTATTTTGAATTTCAGAATCCGGAACCCCGAAGAATGCTCCAGTCTTGCGAGTCACTTCCAAACGGACATATTCCAAGCACAATTCCAAGCCAGCACATTCCTAGGACCAGAACAAAGTTTCAAAACGTAGACATCTCGCAGGAAATATCACGAGCCGTTTCAACGCTAAAAACCGACATCGATAAGCTTAACAAACGACTAGATACGATAGAATGTTCGAGCAAATCAACTTTACAGTCCAGAAGACTGTTTTTTGGTGGTCTGCCTAATAGAGCAATTGTTTTTATACTCTTATGGCCTTTCGTAGTCAATTTTATCATGAATAGGGTTATAGTCAGGAGGAAGTAGCTCATAAGTTGTTGATTGTTGTTTTTATTTTTAGGGGTGGTGATACAAGCTCTAAATATGTATTCATATTTTAAGGCCATTTTATTATATTATGTCAAAACTATATGTAATATACACTTTTTTGCAAAGCAAGTGCGTCTTTCATCTAATGGCATAATTTAATGTTTTCTTAGAAGACTAGTAAATTCTTGTTTTGGTGTTTGCCATCTTTTATTAAGTCTCAAAGATTTATGTCAACACCAAACCACATCAACGTAAACTTCACACAAGACCGCATCTTTCTATCGCGTTTAGTTTCCTAGATATTAACGTTTCTTGTAAAGTACTACAAACGTCAAATTTTGTAAAAATTGCTGAATAACTCCGAAAATAGGCTTCGTAGATATAAACAATGGTCAACAAACGACCTAAAAATAGATGCTGAATTCAAAAACGTAATAATATACAGGGTGTTCCATTTAAAATAAGGAAGTTGATACCTACTTCCGGTATATTCGGAATATCTTTCAAATTATTTTCTCAATGTAGAGCATTTGAAAAGAAAAGTTTTTTATTTAAAACATTTTCTTCTAGTTTAAACGGCATGGCCGCTAGAGAGCATTGCGCGCTTATTGGACCACCCTGTATAGAAATTATCATTATTCTAACGTTATCTATGATATCTTGAAGTTATGCTATAACAAAGTGAACCACCGTGTATATGTAACCATGTCAGATTTTTTCGATTGCCTGATTACCTTATTTTCCTTACCACTTTAACCACTAACCTCCTCGAAAGAATAGAAACGACGAGGGATCTCTAAGACGCCTAAAAACAAAGTTTGTGGCGACACTTGTTTTCTGTTAATGTAATTTCTAAAGCTTATCCTGTGGTTGTCTCTTTGTACCATCGTGTTTTACTGGCCCTCTAATAAAAACATGAAATAGTTGATATGAAAAATGTTTCATCTTCAATTAATAAATTGTAGTCTAAAAATAGATAATGGTTTATTAGTTCATTTATTCAAGGTGTAATTGGTGACATCAAGGTAACAATTCTGCAGTTCTTAGGAGTTGAACTAGACCAATAAAAAAATCTGTTAAAAAAGTAACACCTACAGAGAGTACTGCTACGACGGATGGCAGTGCACGAACGACCAACATCTTTACTTCTTATCTTGAATGATCTGAAACGAAGAATATTAACTTAATTACAAGAACGTTTTGAGCACATTAGGTGGATATGCGTGCAAGGGGAAACAGACGGTTTCTAAATTGTGCGAAAAAATTCAAGGAGTGATACTCTAGCCAAATATATATGACATATGATTTGCAAACCTTTTTTCCGTCCTAGCTGCAGGCCTTTGAAATGAGGACAAAAAAAGTCTTTGTCCAGTATCTCCGCCAGGCACATATTTAGGGGGTCGGGACCCCCCCCCTCGGAACGTTACGTAATGAATGCCGCTGAAAATGTAATATCCACATACATGCTTTAATTTAGTAGTTTCTTGTTGCGCAAATGATGGCGCTTGAGGACCCTGGGCCTCCCAAGGCTACGGGGCCCCCAAAACCACGGGGCCCCCCCGCAGCTGTGGGCCCTTAGTTACGCCACTGATGCTAACTGTTATAATATGACGCAAATTAGGACCTGCCATCACGGAGTTCGTATTCTCGGCAGACCTAAATATCTTTAGAATTCCCCAAAAATTTCAATAAACTAGTACATGTTCTAATTTTTCAATTTTTTCACGAATTTGATCGATTTTTTGACTGTGTAAAGTGGTTATGATCAAGGTACAGTTATTTAGAATAAAAAAACATTACAGGAAAATTAATTGTATTCATAATTATTATGAATACAATCAATTTTTCTCACATTTTTAAGATTCAGATGACTTTCAATGTTACTGGCAGCTCGACAATAATAGGTATCAAAATTAACTTCACTTGTTTATAAATCGTCCATGAGCAACATCCAATCTAGTCTATATTAACGTCATATAACAACTTTTATATTTCTGTTTTTTTTCAATCAAAAATAAATATCCATAAAAAAAGTTCAGCGAAAATCCCCACCTGAGCCTTTACTGCTGGCTTCTAATTAACAGTGCTGTTCCTAGAGTGGCGCCGGAAAACAGTAACAAAGCCTACACAAAACACGAGGATAATGACCGGAGCGGTCGATGCCGATGACACAGAAAAAAAATACATAAAGAAATGCTGAAAGTCATATTTTTGCTGCCTGGTGATTGATATACAGATACTTTCTGTCAATTCAAAATGTGGTAAAAATACAAAATATATGAGCGTCTAATCAGAGATTATTTGAATCTTGACAGTCCCCTACTTGAATTATGCAGAAATACTTGCCTTGAAAAGTTGCTGTTTCACTCAACAGTAGATTCGTTCTTAATGTGACATTTTATATTAACGATGCCTGCGGAAATCTTTGCAAACAACTGTGAAACCTGTTGGTAACACGTTTGATGTGACACATTCAGATTAGTAAAGTGTTTTTCTAAATAACGACTAATTCAGCTAGCAGTTGTAAATAAATGGACCAAAGTTAATATCTTTGGAAAATTGTAAGAGATGATATTTCTTTTATGGTCGGCCTCCCGCAAAGGCTTAAAGCCTATGGCGCTGTAGAAGCGCTGCGAGAGGATAAGTATCGGTTCACGTTAGATTTGAAACGCTGCAGGTTGTAGCCGTCGGGAAACAAATTACCCGGCAGCTGATTCCACAGCGTCGAAGTTCTCCAAAAGAAGGAATGCTGGAGGAGACTAGTTCGGGGAGTAAGGTCCTCGACCTGGTAAGGATGAGCTCGCAGAGCTTCTCTAGTTTTCCTGGTTCGGACGGCCTGTGGTGTTATTATCTGAGAGAGCTCTCTTGAACATCTTCCGTGATAGAATCTGTAAAACAGGGATAGGTCAGCCACCCTCCTTCGATGCTCCAGGCTGTGGAGGTGCTTTGTGAGGTTCGGCGTATCGATTAGTCTAATCGCTCTTTTCTGGATAGTGTCCAGAAGCTTTAGCGAGTGCTTCGGAGCGCATCCCCACGCATGGGAGCAATGATCCAGCGATGGTCGGATCTGTGCCTTGTACAGCAGCAGCAGTTGCTCTGGTGTATACAACTTCCTACAGCGGAACAAAACTCCAAGCTTCTGGGATGCCGTTTTAGCAATACTAACGACGCGGTCGTGCCAGAACATGTTATTGTTGATGTTGATTCCCAAAAGCTTGACAGAAGGTGATTCGACTATGGGGTGACCCTCCATTTCCACGGCTGGTAAGCCATCAAGAGACTTCTTTGTAAGTGTTGTTGCCTGAGTTTTTTGTACGTTGAACTGTACTTTATTCGCTAATCCCCACTCGACAATTGTTTTGATATCAGCGTTGATCTGTGAGGCATGCTGCTGCCGCTGACGTACCGTCTCCTGGGATGATAGTGGCTTGCCTGGTTCCATGCACGACACTAATGTACTGTCATCTGCGAAGCTGTAGATTGGATTGGATGCTATTTCCAGCAGCTCGTTAATGTACAGCAGAAACAGTGTAGGGGATAGGACAGATCCCTGAGGAACACCGGCGTTTATTGAAAATACGTCTGATGAACAGCCCTCGACTACAACAAACAGAGATCGGTCGTTCAGAAAGCTATTCAGCCACTGGCGCAGGCCAGGTGGTAGTCCATAAGCAGCAAACTTGGCCAGAAGTCCGTCATGCCAACTATGTCGAAAGCTTTCGATATATCATGTGCAACAACACGGGATTCGCCATGATTGTCTATTGCTCTGTTCCACAAGTGAGTGACGTAGGCAAGGAGGTCACCTGTAGACCTGTGCTTACGGAAGCCATACTGGCGATCATTTATGATGTTATTGTTGTCCAGGTATTTCAGGAGCTGTGTGTTAATGACCGTTTCCATAACCTTAGACTTGATGCTGAGAAGAGCCACAGGTCTATAATTGGTGGGATCAGTTTTTTTGCCTTTCTTAGGGATGGGTTGTACGCAGCCAATCTTCCACGAAGCGGGAAACACGCCCCGTTGATACGAAAGTTTGAAGAGCTTGCAAAGAATAGGTGCAAGCTCAGCGGCACAGCGTTTAAGGACAATGGCTGGAATTTGGTCAGGACCAGTAGCTTTATTGGTGTTCAGTTTTTGGAGGATGCTTTTTACATCTCGATGTTGAAATTTGACCTCTGCCATTCTGGAGTTCACGCTTATGGTGGTCGGAGTACTTCCCTGAAAGTCTACAGTAGAATTGGCTGCGAAGAGCTTCCCAAGGGTGTCTGCTTTTTCTTTAGGAGCAGAAGCGATGGATTTGTCCTCTCTGGTCAAGGGTGGTACTGACGAATAGGAAAAGTTCTGACTAACAGCCTTAGCTACAGCTACTAGTTCTGGACGAACTAGGACACGAGAGGAGCTTGTTCTTAATTTTTTGGTTGTGTTCCTCCTTGCTGCTGTCAATCACGCGCTTACAGTGATTTCTGGCGTCGATAAAACTGCGGTGGCTCTCAGCATTTGGATTTCTCCTCCATTCTCTGTAATGTTGGTTTTTAGAGGTAACTGCATCTCTGCAACGCTGGTTGAACCATGGCTTGTTTTTGGAGGGATGCTTGACGACATGAGGAATATAGGCTTATATGCCGGATATTAATACCTCTGTTATTTCTTGGGCGCAAGCTGATGGGTCTCGTGACTTGAAGCAGACGTCGTTCCAGGGAAAGGACTGGTAGTATTCCCTTAGGTCGTCCCACTTTGCTGATCCGTAATGCCAGATCCGACGAGGCTTTGCATGGTAGAGATCTGGAGAATGCTTTCTGCATAGCGTCGAGACGGTGTTGTGGTCAGACGCTCCCAGTGGGGCGGTTACCTTCACTGTGTAGACCGTTGGAGTAGTTGTGAGATATAGGTCCAACAGACTAGCAAAATCTCCGTGGCGGCTGGGAATCCTTGTTGGTTCTTTGACTATCTGCTCCAAGCCGCAGCTGATAGCGAAGGCTTCAGCTTCACGTCCCTCGCCGTCCGTTTTGTTTGAGTGTTTCAGCCAGTATGAGTTGTGAACGTTCTGATCTGATTGCAGCGCGTCCACAGTAGCTGAAAGCTTCTCGAAGAGCTCTTTGCAGTTGTTACTGCTTGGTGGCCTATAAATGCAGCATATAAATTTGGAATGATTTTGGAAGGATATTTTGAGCCATATGATGTCAAATCCTTCCAGTTCGAGCTCTTCTTCTCGATGACAAGAAAGCCCAGATTTAACGTACACGCATACGCCAAACCTACGTCTAAATCGGGTGTATAAGTCATATCCGGGATATCTAAAGCAGTTTTCCATTGTTGAAGAGCCGACTTGAGTTTCCGTAAGAGCCAGAATGTGTGGCTTCTCTGCCTGAAGGTGTTGATGGACAGAGATTATGTTGGAGGCAAGACCTCGTATATTTGTGAAGTCGGCTCTGAAAAAGTTTCTCTGGCCTTCGGGCCTGTCGTCAGTGCGAAGTTGCTGCGAAGGACGGCTTCTGTTGTTAGCCTGACGAGGAGTGGCAGCACAATTTTTTAAACAAACTTCGCTTAATGTTCCCCCCGGACCACCTGGCACCCGGAGATCCGAACGGCCAGGTATTTTACCTCGGGCATCTTTTGATCCTGGAAGAGCCATTGAGCATTTTTTCACTTTTAATTAATTTAATTTTTCACTTATGAGAAACCGAGAACATCAGCCCAGCGACGGAACATGAACCGTGAGGCCATTTGGCGCCACCTATTTCCGGGAACCTATGTCTAGTTCCCCGGAAATATTCCGATGTGGGGGTGATTGCACCGCGGGCGAAGCTAAGTGACTGCACTTCTCCCCCCTGTGGCTGCTTGCAGAGATAATAGTACATGATGCACCGTTGTCGGTGCAAGGTGTACCATCACCTCTGGGCGATGGGGTCGCCACATCCCTACGCCTAACATTTCATTCTATATAAATTTCATAGAGGGATATTCGATTCACTATGGCAACGATCAAACCACAATCTACTAAAATAGAAAAAAAAACAAATGTTTGGGAATGTTTTCAATAAATGTAATGGAGGTTAAGTGCAACGAATTTTTTTTATATTTGAGGAAACAAAAGCTATGTACAAGAGCAGTATTGAAGCAATAGCAAACACAAGGTTACATCTACTCATAAACTTTTCTTTTTGAGTTTGCTAGCAAATACTGGAAACATAAAAAACTCCTTTTACTTATACAAATACTTATACTTATTACTAGTCAGAGACAAAATATACGTACTTAATTGAGGAATTCTGCACTGGCCAGGTGCTAAATCTCACACAACACATGGAGGATGGTTTCGAAAGGAGGGAAAAACTGGTGGGGTGTTCGTAGACATTTTGGCCTCAAAAAAAATCATACGATGAAAACTTCGACATTCAGATGCCTGATGATGACTATATATTAGTCGAAACGTCGCATGGATAAATAATAATAATAAGTTTTTGTTTTATTGCTGGTCTAACCCTAAAAAATCAAAAATAAAAAGTAAGGTCTCTCAACTATACCTCAAATCATAGTATAGCACTCGTTCAGTTAGGTCCCCCCAATGGACGATGGAGAATATATAGGCGTATAGGGAACTTTGGAGACATTCGGTAAGCTCAACAAGGGGCATCTGGCACATCTACATATACCCATAACCCATAACGCACCGTTTTGTCCGGTCCTTGGGCCAATACTCTATTCACTCTTTGTTCATGACGTCACTTGCCCACGCAACTGTGGAGTCTATCTTTATGCTGACGACACTACCTTGTAGCTGAGTTGTGGTCTGGTGAGTTAGTCCGCGACAGGCTGCAGGATGCGGTGGAAGAAGTATTGGAGTGGGCGAATCGGTGGCTGATTAAAATTAACCATTCTAAGACGAAAAACATCACGGTGACCCTACTATTCACGTGTCATTATTGACAAAGGGATGTGGGGATGATCTGGCATTACCACACTGAGGCATTATAAAACCAAATTCCAAATTACATTTCGGCAGCTGTACCCCTTGTTATCATTGGCGGAGCCTGAATTTAATTTTGGGGGGTCTGATCGAGACAAAATTTTGCGAAAGGACTTTCATAAAATGAAGCGACCAAAACAGTAGCTTAACGTTGTTTTACGGAGCTTCCAGGATGTTTCATTTACTAATTTACTGATGAAATACATTGAAGTTAATAATAATATTTTCGAGCTTCAAACAAATTATATTAGTATATAACTTACCCACGCCCAGATCAACCATGGGGCTAAATTGGCTGGAGCCCCGGGCCTTGCGGTTCATTGGGGCCCCGAAAGGGCCATAATATTTGCATGTTATTCATAAAGGGCCACTTAAAACTATAATAGCCCCGGGTCCCATAAAAGCTCATTCCAGCGTTGAACTTACCCCCCCCCCCTGTAGATCTATCAGTGCCTGTTGTGTAGAAATTCAAAATTACCTAAGTTTGATCAACAAGATTCGCCTTTATAAAATGGTAACACGACCAGCAATTACGCATGTGCATCTTGGTGTTTTCTCGCGAAACCGCACTTGCGAGGCCTGCAGGTTCTGCAAAGCAAACCTTACGTACAATGACGAACGCCCCATGGTACGTTTCAAACGAGACTCTCCATAGAGACTTTGATATCCCTTATTTAGGGGACTTCATTAAACAACAGGCGCAGCGACGCTATAGGCAAGCAGAATCGCACAGCAACCCTTTGTTGCGCAAGTCAGTGGACTACATAGTCCAGCATATTTGCAAGCACGCAAGGCCGCGACTCGCATGTGAATAACAAAATTGCATCGTTAATTTAGTAAAAATTAAAGTATTCCACGAAAACTAACCAAAATTAAACTCCCGACTATATTTTAAAAACTTGCCGAAACATTTAAAAATGCCTAAGCACCTCCTGTTCTAAAATATTTTCTTCCCCCTCTTTGCTCTCCACCTTTCTTTTTTACCTTCCTCTTCTCTTCTTTCTGTGACGTTGCCTGGTTCCTGGATCCCAGACCTGACAGACTGACGAACTGACAGTATGACAGAAGAGCTAAGGTCCCACGGACAGCTCTGATAATCAACAATGACTTGACCGTTTCGGTTTATGCAGCCTTCAGCCCCACTTCAACCTACTACACCTTAAGAATGGGGTCAACTATTTATTATTTTATATTACAGGGTCCTGCACAAATGGTCCGGCAAGGCCTTGTATGAGTTATTGGCATATTATGATGAATGTACATCAAAATTTCGCTAACCTATGATCTGGCTTGATCCATGATTGATCCGCTACTGCTTTTTTGCCTCTTGCTATTGTGTGGTCTCCTTCCTTGAATTCGTCTTCTTATTTTTGCACAACATACCTCTTAGGTATCATCAAAAAGAATTTGTTACGCTACACATTTTGACATACATATATCTAGTATATAGGCTAAGCATTGATGCCATTTCTGCCGAAACATTAAAATGCTTGGGTGAAGCCGGCATCTCTCTTTTATATAATATTTGTAAGAGGATCTGGTCCTCCGGTGTTTGGCCAAATGAATGGTGCACATCCATTTTTGTTCCACTTCATAAAAAAGGATATCCAACAAATCCAGACAATTATCGCGTACTTTCGATAATCTCTCATGCGAGCAAGGTTCTACTATATATTTTACAGTCTCGTTTGGAGGGTTTTATTGGCTGGCAAATTTCTCAGGCGCAGGCAGGTTTCGTAAAAGGACGCGGTATGCGTGAACAGATCTTAAACTTAAGACAGATTATTGAAAAAGCCAGAGAGCATTATTTTCCCGCATTTATCTGCTTTGTGGACTATTCTAAGGGATTTGATAACGTAAAGTGGCCTAAACTGTGGGAAATCCTTATCTCCATGGGAGTCCCTTACCACTTAGTATTTCTCATACAGCATTTCTATGAGTCTAGCTCAGCTTGCGTAAGAATCGATAGTAACCTGTCTGGTGAAACAGCAACCAGAAAAGGAGTTCGTCAGGGATGCGTATTATCTCCGATGTTATTTAACATTTACTCTGAATTTGTGATGAGACAGGTATTGGACAACTGGAATGGCGGTATAACTATTGGCGGAAGCAAAATATCTAACTTAAGATTTGCTGACGATACAACCCTTATAACACAGTGCAGCATATGGTCTTGGTATTAACTACAGCAAGACCAAGGTTATTATTGTAGATAGACAGCATGACAATCATTGAGAAATAAAGTCAATAGGCCGTTGTGAGGTAGCTCAAAGTTTTGTGTACCTCGGTTCTTTGATCGACAATTCAGGTAGCTGTGAGAATGAGATTCGACGGCGCACTCAACAGGCACGGGTGGCCATGACAAAGCTTACTAAAATATGGCGTGACCATAACATCACTAAAGCTACCAAGATGTCACTGGTCCAGTCTCTTGTGTTCTCCATATTTTTGTATGCCTCGGAAACTTGGACTGTTAAAAAGGCAGAGCGAGCTCGCATAGATGCTTTAGAAATGTGGACGTGGAGGAGAATGCTGAGAATTCCTTATACCGCCCATCGAACTAATGTCTCCATACTGGATGAGCTCGGTAATCCAAAGAGACTATCCTCCATTGTGTCGATGAGAATCGTGTATTCACACTAGGTCAACAGCTCTTACAGTATACATTTTCCATGATGAATTAATTTTACTCCTGCGCTTTTTGACCTTAAAAAAAAGACATTATAAAAATATTGTATCCTTTATTTATATTTTACATTTTTATCCAAAACATTTCTAAGCTCCCAGTATCAATGTGAACTTATCGATTATATCAAAGATAGTGACAAATAAGGCAGTATTAAAGTTGAAAATGGCGTTAAGTATATTCGCAGAAAGTACCACCTGGCTGTTCACCAAATCCACCGCAGGCCCAGCAACAGCTTGAACAATCATTATTAGTATTATTTGACTTGTAGAATACCTGAAACAGATCAAGTATGTACGTCGTGTACGTAGCGTCCTAAATAAGAAAAACTGAGAGCCACTGAACAGCAGACTTACGGTATAAGTCTGTCGATCATTGGCTCTTAGACTACCTCATTCGTACCGAGATTCTATGAGTATATATAAGACAAGACTGATGCTGTAACTTCTTTCAAAGATAGCATTTTATAACACACAGAATGAGACATGATATCTTCATCTTTAGTGTGCTATCGCTCAAGTAGGTTTTGATTCAGTTTGACAATTGCTAGGGAATAATTGAAATTTGTATCTATCAAAAGATAAAAGTGGAGCAAAGATAAATGGTCATTCGCAAGTATTAAGCTGGTGAAGCTGCATGCATCCCAACCCTTAGGTTACATCATATTTTTGATATTTATAACTACAATACCTCCTTCACAATTTAAATAAAGTTATCCCAATAGTCAAATCACAAAATGAAGAAGAAATGGAAAATTATCGTCCCATCTCAATCATCAGTAATTTTAAGTTTAAAAATAATTTCATTTATTGAATGACTTAAAGCTTATTATAATAATAATTTATTTGAAGTAATACTATTAAGTCTATTTCAAATTCTAAAAAAAAATTGATAAAACCTCGTATGGCGAAATCAGGGAAAACGGTGATTATATCGAAGCCCTTAAAGTTTTACAGACATTTCTGACTGAAATCTCGCTCAATTCTGAAGAAAATGAAGTCTCAGTGTCGATCAGAAATAGCGCAATGAGGAAATGTGAGTTAAAACTGTTAATAAGTGCACTACATGACGTGGGCTAGGGATATAGGGGACATGAGAACACCACAAAAAAAAAAAGACGCGGCACCTAGTCCCATTCCTGTTGATGAGTTCAGTAAAATACCGAATAAAATCCATATACTTTGGGATTCTTTTTATAGCTTAATTTACCATGTTTTTTACTATTTCCATCAAAAAAATCGCTAGTAAAGTCGATACTTTCAGAAATCTTTTTCTAGCATAGCGCGAGAATAAAGATTTTAAGTTTGAAAGTGGATAAATGAAAAAAAAACACTTCGAAATACAGTCAATGACATTTTTTCAGAACACCTATATCGCTATTTGAGTAATCTCCAGTTGAACAATACATGATTGGAATAATTTCCACTGTGCAAAAACTTGAAAAAAATAATCGTGCCTTTATTCCTGTAAGTATAATGAGAAACTGGCGCTATATTTACTCGAAATGAGGACTTTCGTACAATAATAGAAAATTTTTTTGGCAAGTTAAGTTTAAGTACTCTAAAAATTTCAATTAATATGAGAAAAACTGAGTGAATATATAAGCATGATTGCATCAACATGCAAATAGAAGTTTTGCAAAACATATTTAGGGGTCCGCAGATTATTATTCTTACCTCGTAATCAGCTTCAGAGGATTGTACTTCTAATCCAGCAGATGTATGGAGAGTGATTTAAGAGTATACGAAATAACAAATTACATATTTGAATACGTGCAAATGATACTTTCAACACACACCTATTAAGTTTCAAATTACTGTTGACCGTTGAGACATATACTAGGTGTTCCCATTTACACGTTTTTTTATTAATGATCGTACCTTATTGCCATGGAGAAAGTGCTAGGTCAGTCTCACATTCCTGACAAAAAATATCTCCAGTTCAACGTGCAGGTCGTCCTTCAGAAGATTCTTATGAGCTATGACTTCTAGGAGGGTTGGAGGTACACCCGTTTGGAAAACCACAGTAATACTGCCAATATACTTTGGGGAAAACTAAATGCCCATTTCCTTCGGCCTGTCTGACCCTGATAGTCACTTATAGATGCAATTAAGCGCTAAAAGAGCTAGGTAATATTTTCATGATGAAAAAATATAGACAACGCGAACAAGAAGTGAGGAATACTGTCGCTTCCTTTGAAGTCCAAGATTCGGAGGGGAAGGGGGTTCTTGACGAACCCCCAAATTGGTTATTACTTTATATCTGATTAACTCTTCCAGCCATTTACTTTGGAGCCTTTCGTTTTCTCTCCAAGTGCTAGCTGAAATATCTTTTTGACGTATTTTTTTATTTTTTTTATGGTCAACCTCCCGCAAAGGCCAAAAGCCTATGGCGCTGTAGGAGCGCTGCGAGAAGATAAGTGTCGGAGCACGTTAGATTTGAAACGCTGCAGGTTGTAGCCGGCGGGAAATAAATTCCCCGGCAGCTCGTTCCACAGCATCAAGGTCCTCCAAAAGAAGAAGTGCTGGAGGAGGCTGGTTCGTGGAGAAGGGACCTCGACCTGGTAAGGATGAGCTCGCGGAGCCTCTCTAGTGTTCCTCGTTCGGACGGCCTTTGCTGTTATTACCTGAGAGAGCTCACTCGAACATCTTCCGTGATAGAATCTGTAGAACAGGGACAGGTCAGCCACCCTTCTTCGATGTTCCAGGCTGTGGAGGTCCTTTGTGAGGTTTGGCGCATCGATTAGTCTAATTGCTCTCTCAGAAGAGAGCACACTATCCAGAGATAGTGTCTAGAAGCTTTAGAGAGTGCTTCGGAGCGCATGCATACACATGGGAGCAATACTCCAGCGATGGTCGAATCTGTGCCTTGTAGAGCAGCAGTAGTTGCTCTGGTGTGTACAGCTTCTTACAGCGGAACAAAACTCCAAGCTTCTGGGATGCCGTTTTAGCAATACTGACGACGTGGTCGTGCCAGGACGTGTTGTTGTTGATGTTGATCCCCAAAAGCTTGAAGGAAGGTGACTCGTCTATGGGGTGATCCTCCATTTCCACTGTTAGTAAGCCAACGTGAGACTTCTTTGTAAGTGTTGTTGCCTGAGTTTTCTGTACGCTGAACTGTATTTTATTTACTAATCCCCACTCGACAATTGTTTTGATATCTGCGTGGATCTGCGCGGCATGCTGCTGCCGCCGACGTACCGTCTCCTGGGATGATACCGGCTTGCCTGGTTCCATGCACGACATTAATGTACTGACGTCTGCGAAGCTGTAGATTAGATTGGATGTTATTTCCAGCAACTCGTTGATGTACAGCAGGAACAGTTTAGGGGATAGGACAGATCCCTGAGGAACACCGGCGTTTATTGAAAATACGTCTTATGAACAGCCTTCGACTACAACAAACAGAGATCGGGCGTTCAAAAAGCTATTCAGCCACTGGCGCAGGCAGGTGGTAGTCCATAAGCAGCAACCTTGACTAGAAGACCCTCATGCCACACTCTGTCGAAGGCTTTCGATATATCAAGTGCAACAACACGAGATTCGCCATGGTTTGCTCTGTTCCACAAGTGAGTGACGTAGGCCAGGAGGTCACCCGTAGACCTGTGCTTACGGAATTCATACTGGCGATCATTTATGATGTTATTGTTGTCCAAGTATTTCGGGATCTGTGTGCTAATGACAGTCTCCATAACCTTAGACATGATGCTGAGAAGAGCCACAGGTCTATAAGTGGGATCGGTTTTTTGACTTTCTTATGGATGGGTTGTACGCAGCCAATCTTCTATGAAGCGGGAAACATGCCTCGCTGATATGATAGTTTGAAGAGCGTGCAAAGAATAGGTGCAAGCTCAGCGGCATAGCGTTTAAGGACAATGGCTGAAATTTGGTCAGGACTAGTAGCTTTCTTCGTGTTCAGTTTTTGGAGGATGGTTTTTACATCTCGTTGTTGAAATTTGACCTCTGCCATTCTCGAGTTCACGTTTATGGTGGTAGTCGGAGTACTTCCTTGGAAGTCTACAGTAGACTTGGCTAAGATGTCTGCTTTTTCTTTAGGAGCAGAAGCGATGGACTTGTCCTCTCTGGTCAAGGGTGGTATTGAGGAATAGGAAAAGTTCTGGCTAACAGCCTTAGCTACAGACCAGAATATTCTGGACGAACTAGGACATGAAAGGAGCTTGTTCTTAATTTTTTTGTTGTGTTCCTCCTTGCTGCTGTCAATCACGCGTTTACAGTGGTTTCTCGCGTCGATAAAACTGCGATGGTTCTCGGCATTTGGGTTTTTCCTCCATTCCTTATAATGCTATTGCTATACATTGAATACTAAATAAATGTGAGAGTGTACAGCCTTGTCTCACACCTTTTATGATTGAGATTTAATTTGTGCACAATGCGTTATTGTTTTTGAGGTCTGCTTTCTGGTTCTAGTACAGGTCGTATATTATTCTTAGTTCCTAGTCGTCCAGACCGATGTCTTCTTTTATTATTTAAGAAGCTCGCCTTTATTTACAGGAGAATTATGTTGTAGATTTTGGGGACGTTCATTTCTCCCCTTGTACGAGAGTGTATAAAACTATACACGACACGCAGACAGCTCTGTACCTGTTATTTTTATGAACTACGATATATCTGGCTGCCGATAATATCGTGTGATACATAAGCCTGTACTTCTACTCTGTATGGAGCTAAATTTTGCCAAGATTTTCTTAGGAAGCGTCCCATCAGACAGTGAGTGGTGGAGCGGAGTGGATTGACCCGCCTCATGTTTCTCTCATCAGTAGTTCGGTGCTATTACTCTTTTAAAATGAAAACTCAAACTACCTATGGTGTCCTTATGCCGGCTAATGCTCGGGTGCCGACTTTCAATAATGTCGAAATTTCAATCTATCCTCGATACAGGCTACTATTCTGTTTAAAGCACTTTTATTACTAGGTTTTTACGGATATACTCACCTACAAATTGGTCAATCAAGCTTAATTTCCAGTTTCCTATGTTTGGGTTTATTTGAGTAAGGAATTTGTATTGGTGAAGATATATATTCGACAAATATTAAAATACGTATAAATAAATAAATACATAAATAAAATGTCAGTAAACGTTATTATAACTCAGCAAATAAAAATTGTTGTTTCGCATTTTTAAATTATCATATATATACAAATGTAATCTGGCATTGATACTAATGATGTAAAATGCTGTACTTGTGGTACTCTCATCATCTTGTCGTGTGAGCAACAAACTCTCTCCTGGGATGGAGCACGTCCAATCTGGGACCATCGTATCCTGGGCCATAGCTGTTGTATCCTCCCCCTTCTGATGAAGGTTCGTAGGGCCATTTTCGATCGTAATGCCCTGAAAAAAAATGTACAGACTCAAAGGGTTGGATATAAGATAATTTGTAGTTAATTATATTTTGTACTTTAAAACAAAGCCCATGGTATAAGTGACATCTATCAATCAATACTTATTATAAATTATTTTTATTAAATATTTTGTTCTTCAGAATATAAACCAATCCAGTATGTGTGCATTGGAACATATCTTTGGAATGTTGTTGTTTTGTCTCTGTGTCTACCTCTTTGTCGGTGTGTTCACGCTTAATCTCAGTAATCGCTGCACCAATTTTGATAGAATAATTTTGGATGCGATATACTGTGCGGTTATGAGAGGCAATTCATGTATAAAATTGTTGCATTGGCCTTGGAATAATTAAGAAAATGAGAAAATGTATTCGATTCATTGCAGAATTTTTAGTCATTTAGGAGTTCCTGACAGTGTTTGTTTTTTATTTAGGGGGGGGGGGGTGGGTAAACTTCGGGTGGTGGGATGGAGAAACTTATTTTTTGTATATATAAAATAGTTTGAATTGCCACAACTGAGCTTTATCTGAACAAGGAAATAGTCGTGATTTTTTGATAAATATTATACTTGTCGATCCAATAACCTGTTACTAAACTACTAACTCGATTTTGATTTGACGCCTTCTTCTAAGGCAGAGACGGAAAAGGCGTATAGATTTTTTTTGAAATCGGTACATTGGTGGCGAAGCATATACCAAAAAAAAATTAAAGATTCCTCATCGTTTTCTAAAGACTGCTTCATTCAACATACCAGATATGAAATAAAATAAAAATTTCTCATTTCCCACACCATGCATGCACTATGTCGGCCCTCAAGGCAAACAAAAATTGTAGTAATTGCGAAAATACTTGTTTATTGTGAGCAATGCTTCAGGAGGACATTATGAAATAAGTTTTCATGAGACTAAGATATTTTTAAGAGATGAAAAAATGACATTACTGTACGCCACGAAAATAATATTTCTATTTCTCACATTAAAATGTGAGGGGAGTATTCGGATAATACGCTTTTTGGGCGTTTTATGATATCTACATAGCGAAAATCCACGTCGCCTATTGCCGTCGGTCTGTCTGTCTGCCTGTTGGCGCTTTTCTAGCCACGTAATTTCAGCAACCGCTGCCTGGAATGTGATAAAATTTGGGTAGTGATATGCTGTGGGGTCGTAGTAGATAACGATGCTATAATTTTGAAAACTGTTACATTGGTGGCGGAGAATTTGGAAAAAACATACAATTATTAGAACTGCTTCAAACTTTGTTTTTAGGCGTTTCAGGGTTTCCCGATAATTTATCATTTTTTTTTTGAGGGAGTGAATCGGGGTGATGGGGCAGTTGAGGGAATTGAAAACTAAAACATTTGTTGTATTCACAAAATACTGGCGCTGAAAAAATTGGCTTTGGCGATATCTTGTGCTTGTTAGACCTATCCGATTATTGCCTTTGAATTTTATGTCTGTGGATCAATTTGATAATCATAGTCACACTGCCTTAACAGACATTTTGTGAACTCGTAAAATGCATTAAGTTGGAGCAAGAGTATTGCCGACACGAATATTATCAATAGTTTTGAGAACTGTAGCTCGCCATCGTTCGCGATTTACTGTCAGTTCAGTGGCGCTCTTGATACTCATATCCAGCAACTGTTTCGCAGTATCCACCCAGCGTGTAGGGGAACGGCCACGGCGCCGCCCACTCGCGGCTTGACCCTGAACTACAAGTTTCTCCAGATTATCGCCTCTGTGTATATGTCCGAAGAATGTAAACATTCTCGTCGACGGACTAATTTCATAGGTACATACATATTATAATCCCAAGGTGTAACTTGAAAACTACTTATTAATTGTGATGAAATTTTGACACCGTATTATTACCATGGATGAAATTGTGACAGTGTATCGTTGTTGGAAGAGGTCAGCGGTGAAACACAGTTTGGATTTATAAATGGGCTCGGTACCAGGAAAGCATTATTCTACATGCAATTGCTGGACCAGAAATGCTATCAGAAGAAAGATGTTTTTATATGCTTACTACCAAAAAGCGTTCGACACCATCCGACATGACTTTCTATTTGATATCCTGAAGGATATTGACATTGATAGTAAAGACATTAGGATCATTAGAAACCTGTATTCAGAGCAAACAGCAGAATTGCGCATTAACAGCTTTCTTTCTACAGAACAGATACAGATACAAAAGGGTGTCCGTCAGGGATGCATCCTTTCCCCCATATGTTTAATATATATGTAGAAAGAGTCTTTCAGATGGCATTGAAAAATATACAAAAACGTATCAAGGTCAACGGACTTCTTATAAATAATATCAGATACGCAGACGATACTGCGATCATAGCAGAAAACGCAGAAGACTTACAAGCACTACTCAATCTTATAAGCGATGTTGGTATAGAATACGGACTTACAATAAATACGAATAGAACCAAATTTATGGTCATAAGTAGATTACAGCATGGCGAAGCTCAATTACTAGTCAACGGAAGCCACATAGAGAGAGTCAATAAATTTAAATACCTTGGATGTACACTAAACGAAAAGTGGGCTTGTCACAAGGAAGTAAAAATCCGAGTGACTATGGCAAAAACAGCTTTCATAAAGTTCAGTAAGTTCCTAATTCATCATGAGGTCCCTCTGAGCCTTAGATTGAGGGTGGTAAAATGCTATATATGGCCAATTCTTCCATTTGGTGTAGAAACGTGGTCCTTGAAAGTAAGATCCATGAACAGAATTGAAGCGATGGAGATGTGGCTCCTGCGAATCTCGTGAGTGGAGCATGTTACAAATGAAGAAGTACTGAGAAGAGCAGGCATGGAAAGAGAACTGATCAATAATATTAAACACCGGAAATTATCTTATCTGGGGCACATACTGCGAGGATCGAGATATTAATATCTACTTAAACTTATGCTGACAGGAAAGATCGAAGGACGGAGAGGCGCAGGACGCAAACAACATTCCTAGCTGAGGAACATAGGAGATTGGTGCGGCATTTACTGTGCGGCTACCATTTTTCGACGTACAGAGGAAGGTTCTCTCCAGATAGTTAATTAGAAGTAATAAACATTTGAACACCTACACGCTGCAGAGCGTATGGTACTGACTGAAGAAGACGATCGTTGTTTGAGCTCTTGCCAGTGGCGGAGGGGAAAATTTGTTTTTAAGTATTTCAAAGGTGCCTGATTATTGTCTTTTTTGATCAGGATGGCGTAGGGATAGAGGAACTCCAAATTTTTAGTTAGCACTGATAATGTGTCGGAAGTAGTGAGTTTTTGCCTTTTACATTAGCAGTTGCTGTTGCCGACACCCTTCCCCGACCTAAACCGCATTACTTTTTTTAATTAAAATCAATGGGAACTGTTATCCACTCTTTAATTATCATTTGCTCAATTGTCAACCGGCTCTTATATTCTCGTACCACCGATATCCACTTGTATATCGACGTCATCCCCGTGCCGAAAGCACCGTGCTAAGCCCTGCTTACATGGTCCGTGGCCAGCGCCGTGCTGAGCGGGGAACGTGGAGTAGAGGCCGTAGTTGAAGTTGCTGGTGGCTATCTTCTTCAGCCCTTGGATGGAGGTGAGGAGCAGTGCCATCTTAGCCAGGAGCAATGCCTTACCGCCCAGCACAGCCAGGAATTTGAAGCCCATAGGGATCACTATCAATCCAGCTGCTACCAGGCCGAACATCAGCATATGGCCGAACATGTCCTTTTTGCGACGACCGCGACCTGTGGAACAAAGAAAAGGTGGTCAACAGGGCCGTACACAGGGTGAGCCAATAGTGAGTGGACGGAAGGTTTGGGTGCTTACTAAAACATATTTCAGAAATATGTCACCTGATCATGGTAGGGACCCTTGAGGGCTATAAGGTTAAAATATTTTCACTTATGGGGTCTGGGTAGACACATTTATACATGCGTATTTGCTATGTAAAACATGGACTGACAATTTCCCGCACAACTCACTTTATTTTCAAACTACATGTATAATATTTCAGAAGGCGATAGTCAAGACCTTAATGAATTACAACTATTTTCGATTTTCTCAAAAAAGTTTTTTAATGTGAAATAAAACTCGCCATGCAAAATCATACATTGTATAAATGCCTGTAATTTAACAACCAAACACGATATCAAAAAAGGCTACATAGGTGCACAAGCGCAACTTTCTTCTTCGATTTGCACTTTGAGTCATTACTGTAGGTTTAAGGGTAACGTCAGGAGCTTGGAAATGCGAAATTCATTCTCATGGTGACCTTTGGACCTTACCTTTGGATTTTTGGACTTATCTCCCCTAATCTTGGACACACACACTGAAGAAAGGGAACAGGTGATCACGCTTCCTCGCTAACACGGGAATACGTCTTTTCTTGGATTCTCAATTTCGCGCGCTATACCTTAGATCCTTAAATTTTGACGTTTATACAGGGTGATTCATATCAAAGTTACATTTTTTTGAATGGATCCCCCTATATATTATTGCACATTTGAATCCCTTAGTGAATGCTGGTGTGACTTTTGTGGTATAAGTAGGTATCAAAAAAATTGAATATTGCAGCGGTTATAAAACTTAGAAGGCCGTGACTTTGCGGTACGACTAGCATGAAATGCGTCACCTTAAGTCAGGCGGCTAAATTTGAATTCTTTTTGTACTTTCAGAAATCATTAGATTAATTAGGGAAACTTCAATCACAGATAACTTGTTTTTTTTTAAATTGGAATGTCTATTTTTGTCTATAGAATCAAATGTAGAATTTGATTACCTTTCTAACGATATAGGAATCTCAATATCGATCTTTTTTGGTTTTCATTTCATTTCAAATTTTCAGTCAAATCGGTCTTTTTCAATTTCTCTGCGTGTAAGCAACATAGTAGGCCATGAAAAATAATCAAAAGCCCGTTTTTTCTGATACCTACCACCAAAAATGGTGATTTGCGCCTAAAGGATTCATTTAAAGTTCCATGTACGATCCATAAAGTCTCGCTAGAATTCACCAAGGAATCCAAGTATGCAATAATATATAGGGGGTTCCATTAAAAAAAATGTAAGTTTGATATGAATCACCCTGTATAAATTTCAAAATTTAGGTGAAAATATTGTAACATCCTGTATATTACATTGCTTATTTGGATTTGTTAATGTTTCTTTCACAATGATTAGGTTAGATTTTTTTGATGTGTAAACGTCATCGAATCATCTGGAATTTTCTAGACTGACAGATCGGCATTCTCGAATGTCATCTGGGTGTCTGGAATCTTCTAGATGGTTCGATGAAGTATATAACGGCGCATTTAGACTATGCAACATGTTGTAAAACATAGTGTTTTAAAACACTGTTGTACAACAAGTTGCAAATACTAACGAAAAATGTTTTACAACTTATCTGTTTTAAAACAACTTTTGTGTTTTACAACAAGTTGTCGCCTTTCCGTCTTGAGCCGGAAAATGTCCAACATGTTTTAAAACATATTGATATTTCATTTTCTGAAACTACAACTTCTTTCAAAACACGGGGCGGTGCCACAGGGCGGTACAGTGCTCTGGTGCATTTAGTGAGGTATTATGGTAAACCAGGTAAACATCAGAAATTGATACTTATTCCAGTCTATTAGTTACTGCAATGTACTAGAGATTAAAAGTTTCCAAAATCTTCAAAAACTATCAAATGAAAGAAAAACTCCCACCGAACGTTGCTGGCAGTTTATTCTCCGAAATAAAATTTCACATTTCATTACACAAAAATGAGGTCAAGTTGATTGACTCAGTATTTCTCACATATTATGGTGACAACAATTTATTGTTTTCCTATAGCATGAAGCTGTAGTCTGAGATGCCCCTGCAACCATTCATCGCCCGCCCGCCCGCAAAAAAAAAATTAAAAATGTGTTATGTTACTGGATCTCTTTTTCACAGGTCAACGACGTTTTATGAATACATCAAATTTATCAGTCTTACAACCCCCACTCTACAACCACCTCAATTTCACTCCCCCCCAAAAAAAAATAATGAAAATAATCTGGAACCCCTAAAATGTATAAAAACGATGCTTGAGGGCTTAAGCTGTTTTTATATTTTCAGCTTTACTTCCCACACCGATAGGTGAGGGGAGTATTTGTGTTCGCGAAAATTTTAGATTTTGAGATAATATTCTTTTTGGGCGTTTTATGATGTCTACATAACGAAAATCCATGTCACTCATTTCCGTCGGTCTGTCTGTCTGTCTGTCTGTTTGTCTGTCTGTCTGTCTGTCTGTCTGTCTGTCTCAGTAATCCTAATGTCAGTAACCGGTGCATAGATTTTGATGAAATTTGGGTAGCGATGTGGTGTGTGGTCGTAGTAAGTAATGTCGCTACAATTTTGGAAATCGGTGCATGGGCGGCGGAGTAATTATCAAAAAACGAAAAATTTCAAATATTTAGGCTGTCCATTGACCTGAGAGAAAAAGACCTAGCGGTATAATACACTTTTTTAGGTTCACCCGAACATTGCCTTGTCTATTACAAGAACCAAGGGACTACTAAATTGATGTTAATGAAATTTCTGCACAGTATTACTACTTTGACGAGGATGGAAAACGCGTATGATTTTTATAAATCGTCTCAGTGGCGGCGCAGCAATATTAAAAAAAACTAAAATATGAAAACAGCTCAAACTTCGTTTTTAGGCGTTCCTGATCTTTTTCTACTTTTTTTGAGTGGGGGTGAAATTGGGGTGGTTGAGGGGTAGAAGGGTCGTAAAAATTAATTTTTTTGTATTCATGATAGGCTATCCGTTGACCCGTGAAGGAAAGACCTAGCGGTATAATACAATTTTAGGTCCACTCAAACATTGCCTTGCCGATTACAGAAACTATAAGGGACTTAGAGAATTTTCTGATGTATACACAATACATACGAGTATTTCTTTAGATCGTTCTGTATTGTGTAACGTGGCAACTTTTAAATTGACTTTAATGACATTTTGACACAGATTTATTACCGTGACGAGGATGGAAGACGCGTATTGTTTTTGGAAATCGTTTCAGTGGCCGCGCGGCATTAATAAAAAAAAATGGAGTCAAGTTGATTGACTCAGTACTTCCCACACATAATAATGATACCATTTTATTATATTCCCTTTGCATGAAGCTATAGTCTGAGACCCCTTGTAACCAAGTAATCATTCGCATGTCCTCAAAAAACATCAAACACAAAAACTAGTAGATACATTCCTAAATCTCTCCGTGGGAATTAAAACGACACAATTTTTATTCTGCCAGCTTCAGCTGGACGAGAGCTAACAATCAGGAACCCCCAAATTGCTTAAAAACGAAGTTTGAGCTATTTTTAAATTTTTAGTTTTTCTATTACCTATTGCTGCGCCGCCAATAACTCGATTTTTGAAAACCATACGCGTTTTTCATCCTCGGTAATAATATTGTGTCTAAATTTCATTAAAATCGATTTCATAATTTCCATGTTACTAAATTCAGAACGATCTAAGGCAATAGTCGTATGTATACATCAGACAACTCTAAGTCTCTTTGTATTGTATTGTATTGTATTTATTATGTATTTATATATTATTTATTTCTGTAATAGCCAAAGCAATGTTCGGATGGACCTAAATAAGGGTATTATACTACTAGGTCTTTCTTTCACAGTCAATGGACAGCCTATTATGAATAGAACAAATTTTTGAGTTTTACAACCCCCCACTCCCTAACCACCCTAATTTCACCCCCACCCAAAAAAAAAGTAGAAAATGATCAGGAACCCCTAAAACGCCTAAAAACGAAGTTTGAGGAACATTTGAAATTTTGCGTTTTTTGCTAATTCCTCCACCCCCCGTACAACGATTTCTAAAATTATCAGAACATTACCTACTAAGACACCACGACATATCGCTACCCAAATTTCATCACAATCCATGCAGCGGCTACTGAGATTACGACGTTAGAAAAACGCGAACGAACAGACAGACAGACAGACAAACAGACAGACAGACAGACAGACAGACAGACAGACAGACAGACAGACAGACAGACAGACAGACAGACAGACAGACAGACAGACAGACAGACCGACAGACCGACGGACCGACAGACCGACAGACCGACAGACCGACCGACAGACCGACAGACCGGCAGACCGACAGACAGACAGACCGACGGAAATGAGTGACGTGGATTTTCGTTATGTTGACATCACAACACGCCCAAAAAGCGTATTATCTCAAAATCAAAAATCTTTGCGATCACAATACTACCCTCACTTGTCGGTGTGGGAGGAAATAAATATATAAAAACACCTCAAACTTCGTTTTTAAACGTTTTAGGGGTTCCTGATCATTTTAATTTTTTTGGGTAGGGGTGAAATTGGGGTGATTAGGGGGTGGGAGGTTGTAAAAATCAAACATTTGTTGTAATCATGATAGATTGTCCATTGACCTGTCAAAGGAGTACACAGTAGAATAACACACTTTTTGCGGTCGGGCGAGCGATGATTTGATTGCAAGGGGATCTGGACTATAGCTTCATGCTATAGGAAAATGATAAAACTGGTATCATCGGAATGTGTGGGAAGTACTGAGTCAATCAACTTGACTACATTTTTTTATTTTCTCTGGGCCGCGACTGGTACGATTCATAAAAATGTTATAAAAACGTGTACTGAGCCTCTGGGCCTTTGTTGCAGAGGTCAGTTTTACAACCCGACCCCCTAACCACCACAAATTTCACCCCCATCCAAAAAAGTAGAAAACTGTCACTAACCCCTAAAATGCGTAGAAACGAAATTTCAGGAATATTTTTTTTTGTTTTTTGTTAATTGCTCTGCCTTCCATGCACCGATCAAAATTCTATAGCAGCATTATCTACTACAACACCACAGCATATCGCTACGCAAATTTTATCACAGTCCATGCAGCGGTTACTGAGAATACGAGGGTAGAAGAACGCCAACAGACAGACAGACCGACGGAACTGAGTGACGTGGATTTTCGTTATGTAGACGTCATAAAACGCCCAAAAAGTATATTATCTCAAAATCGAAGATGTTCATGATCATAATACTACCCTCACCTATCGGTGTTGGAAGTAGAAACAAAACTGCGATATGTCAGGCTTGTATCATACACGCTGTATAAGTCATTATTTTAAAAATGAAGTCCACCTCAACCTACTTAGACTAGGCATAGTTATTTTTCTGAAAAGATATATCGTTTGATCACAAGAGTCCGAGGCTTTGAGCTTGACTCACCCTGTATAGATATCAATTAAATGGCTCATAGCGACCATAACCTCACTAAAAGCAATAGAGCACACGATCCTGTACCATAATTGGCACCGCTCTGTATTTTGCAACAAGTTGCAGTTTCAGAAAATGAAATATGAACGCGTTTTACAACATGTTTTAAAACATGTTGGATGTTTCCGACCCAAGGCGGGAACGCGACAACTTGTTGTAAAACACGAAATTTGTTTTAAAACAGATAAGTTGTAAAACATTTTCATTAGGATTTACAACTTGTTGTACAACAATGTTTTGAAACCCCTTGTTTTACAACATGTTGCATAGTCTAAATGCGATTTTTGTGCCAAAATGATTATTGTTTTACAACATGTTGTAAAACACCATGTTTTGATAAACTTGTTTTAAAACAAATGTTTATTAAACTTGTTGCATAGTCTAAATGCGCCTTAAGGCACCACGAGTAGCGTGGCAGAAGTCAGTTGAGTTGAGATCTAGTTGAGATAAGGTTAAGAGATTTTGTATTAAGTTCTGAAGTAAAACGGTGAAAGTTACGTCGAGTTTGATTCCCTGGGTGAAGAAAAAGAGGCCGTCGTGACAATTGGTGTCGGAAGTGTGGGATTATCCATCGAATCAAGCCAGGAAAAGGAAAGAAGAAGTGAGTACAGCGTCAATTAATGCCAGTTACTAGAGCTATGGCCTCCGAAATGAGTGCACTGATGGCTATGATACAAGAAATGAAGACAGATATGAGAAACAGCTTCGAAAAGAGTGAAGAAAAGTTGAAGCAGCACCAGGACGAGCAAGCAGCTGTTATGCAAGCGACCGCCATGAACCTGGAAGAAAAGCTAAAGAAACATCAAGACGAGGCAGTCGCGGATTTGAAGAGTGGACAGGAACTTGTGATGGCTAGGCTGGAGGAACAGAAGCAAGTGGTAAGCCAGGCGTTAGAGGATCAAGACCAACGTATTAGTGCAATAGAGATGGAGCTGCAGCAAGTGAAAGACCAAGTCAAGGAAATCGTGAGAGACAAAGTGCGAGAACTTAGTGGAGGTGAGCGTGAACAACTACAGCAGGTGAAAGATCAGGTCAAGGAAATGATCAGAGAGGAGCTGCGAGAATTTAGTGCAGGTGAGCGTTGTTTAACAGCTGTACCACCCGCTTTTCCTGATAGACACAGTGGCGTAGTAGCAAAGCCCTATCCGTACAATGGCAAAACGTCCTGGGACATTTATTATATGCAATTTGAAAATATCGCACGTATGAATAATTGGTCAAATGAAGAAAAAGCTTGTGTGCTGACATCCATGCTAAGAGACTCTGCCGCAGCTATTTTGGAAAATCTCTGCGCATCAGACCTACGTGACTATGATAAGATAACATCTGCACTAAAGTTACGCTTTGGAGATGCACACCTAACAGAGCTGTTGCATGGCCAGTTGCATAACCGGACACAACAAGCAAAGGAAGATTTAACCACATTTGCATACGAAGTCCAAAGCTTAGCTAAACGAGCATTCGTCAGCAGTCCCATCGAGACACAGGAATACGTCGCTGCTCGTCAGTTTGTCGAAGGAATTGCAGACCTTGACGTCCAGAGAATCGTAAGACTATCCAGTCCCAGAACCTTACAAGACGCTTTGGTCAAGGCTCTAGAAATTGAAGCTGCCACAAAAGCTACGCGAATGACACGGAGGGTGCGCTCTTTAGAACAAGATGATGAAGTAGAAGTCAGGGCAACAGCGTTCACTCCAAGAAGAAGAGGTGGTACCTTCCAAAGAAACCCAGTTCGCACAAATCTAGAAGGACCTGAGAAGTTTACGTGCTGGAGATGTGGGCAGAAGGGGCACCTTCGAGTAGGCTGTCGCATGCAGGTGGCAGAGAAGTCAAGGGAGGCTAGTACTAATACTGATAATGAGTCGGAAAACTAGAGCCGGCCAGTTTTAGGGGGCAAAAACTGGCTGGCCATCATGACGAAAGCCCCATGGTCATCGAAATTGAAGTTAATAAAATTGAGAAGAGTCCAGTAGTTGAAGGTTACATAGAAAATATACCATGCAAGATGTTAGTCGATACCGGAGCAAATGTGACTATAATAAGCCCTAACATATACCAAGAAATTCGAAGGAAGTTGCCAAGCAGAACCACGCAAACGGATAGAATGTTGCTGAAGACCGCTAATGGAGACCGTATACCAGTACTGGGTGTTGAAGAATTAGAGATTCGCATTGGCAGTTTCGGTAAGAAGCATCCCATTTTAGTAGCTTCAGTCACAAATGATTGCATCCTTGGTGCTGAGTTTCTGCAGAGTTCTGGCTGCGTAATAAACTTCACTGGTAATACCTTAAGCATTGGGGATTCAGAAGAGATTTCATTTAGCTGCCGAGATGTTCATCTAGAGAAAATGAACGTTATGGCACCAAGGAATTTTACAATTCCACCACAGAAAGAGATTGTTATACCCATATATGCACATAAGGCACTTGAACATAACCTTACCCCATGCGTTTTTGAACCAGATCCTACGCTAAGTTGGAATAAACCTATTTTATTAGCCAGAACAATAACGGATTCTTCAAATATGTTAATAAGGGCCGTGAATGTATCCAGGAATTCAATACAAATCAAGAAAGGTACGCCACTGGGTAGACTAGAACCAGTAGCATGGATACGAAGGCTAGATGGCGCGGAAGAAGAAGATGATAGTGACTTCACCCAAATCTCAGATAGTCTTCAAGATTTGTATGATAGAAGCTGTGAGCATTTGCGACCCGAACAGCAGCGGAAGGTCCTGAAGCTACTAAGAGAATTTCGTTCGATTTTCGCTAAAAATAATGATGACCTAGGGCGAACCCATCTGGTACGTCATAAAATTAATGTAGGAGATGCTCAGCCAGTCAAGCAGCCCCCAAGAAGAACTCCATTATCTAGGATTGATGAAGTACAGGATATGGTAAAAGATATGCAGAAACGAGGAGTAATCGAGCCATCATCTAGCCCTTGGGCCTCTCCGATAGTCCTCGTTAGGAAGAAGGACGGATCAACGAGGTTTTGTGTGGATTACAGGCGGCTCAACGATTTGACCAAAAAGGATTCATACCCTTTACCAAGAATTGACGACACTTTGGATGCAGTTGGAAATTCTTCATGGTTCTCCACCTTGGACCTGCAAAGTGGGTACTGGCAGGTTGAAATGGATGAAAAAGATAAAGAGAAAACGGCATTTACATCGTGTGCTGGGCTATGGCAGTTTACAGTAATGCCTTTCGGTCTATGTAATGCACCCAGTACCTTCGAAAGATTAATGGATGTTGTACTACAAGGTTTATCTTGGAAGACAGCACTGATATATCTCGATGACGTTATTGTGTTTGGAAAGGATTTTGAAGAAGAGCTACTCCGACTAAGACAAGTTTTCCAGCGGCTTAAGGAAGCGAACTTGAAGCTAAACCCTAAGAAATGCCATCTTTTCAAAAGGGAAGTAAAATACCTCGGACATCTGTTAACCAAAGACGGAATCCGGACGGATCCAGAGAAGGTGCAGGCTGTGAAGGAATGGAAAGTACCGTCCAACACTCATGAGGTACGAAGCTTTTTGGGACTGTGCAGTTATTATCGCAGATTTGTGAAAGATTTCTCTACCATCGCCAAACCATTATTTGCCTTAACCGAAAATGGTAATAAGTTTTATTGGGACTCCATCTGCCAAGAAGCCTTCGACGCATTGAAAACGGCGTTGACCTCCTCACCGATACTAGCTCATCCTACAAGGGAAGGAACTTTCTACTTGGACACAGATGCTAGCCAATATGCTGTTGGAGCTGTCTTATCTCAAGAACAAGATGGCATCGAAAAGGTAATTGGATACTACAGTAAAACTTTGCACAAAGCGCAGAAAAACTGGTGTGTGACACGAAAAGAGTTGTACAGTGTGGTGAAAGGGATCGGAAATTTCCACCACTTATTGTACGGAAGAAGATTTGTCGTGAGAACCGATCATTCAGCTTTGCAGTGGTTAATGAAGTTCAAGAATCCAGAAGGCCAGCTTGCTCGATGGATTGAATACCTCCAAAGCTATGACTTTGAAATTCGTCATCGTCCAGGAAAGCAACACGGAAATGCCGATTCTATGTCACGCAGGCCCTGTGATGAAGACTGTAAGCACTGCTCGAAAGAAGAGAAACAACGAGAATTCGACATAAACACATTAAGAATAGAAGAATTTGAATTGGAAGGAACCAAGATTTCACTAGAAACCTTCAAGCAAGCTCAGTCACAAGACGCTGAGCTAGGGTTAGTTATTCATTCGCTATTAAATGGAAACAAGCCTAATCAACAGGAAATAAGTGCAATGAGTCCCATCACTAAAGCCTACCTAGCACAATGGGACTCACTAAAGGTAAGGGGTAACCTCCTGTATCGAATCTGGGAGGATACTGATGGCAGACATGCTAAAGAAAAACTTGTAGTACCAAGGAAATTACGGAAAGCAATTATGGAACAACTACATGATAGTAGCAGTGGGGGTCACTTTGGCATCAGGAAGACCCTGGAAAGAATCAAGGAGAGATTTTACTGGGTTGGCTGTCGCGAAGATGTTGAAAATTACTGTTCCACGTGCGATGTCTGCAATTCAAGAAAAGGTCCAAGTATTCGTCAACGATCACGCATGCAGCAGTACAACGTTGGATCGCCGTTTGAGAGAATCGCCATAGACATTTTGGGTCCTTTGCCGGAAACCAGCCTTGGGAACAAGTATCTGCTTGTTGTAATGGATTATTTCTCTAAATGGCCAGAAGCAATTCCTGTGCCCAATCAAGAAGCAGGCACAGTGGCACAGGCTCTTTTAGAACACGTGGTGTCCAGATTCGGAGTTCCTAATGAACTACATTCAGACCAGGGACGAAGCTTTGAATCGGAAGTCTTCATACAGCTGATGAGAAAACTCGGAATTCGGAAGACTAGAACAACTGCTCTTCATCCGCAGTCCGACGGTATGGTGGAACGCTTCAACAAGACAATCCTGGATTACCTATCAAAATTCGTTAACGAACATCAGTCTGATTGGGATACGAAGATTCCTCTGGGAATGTTGGCCTACAGATCAGCGGTGAACGAGTCAACTCGGTTGAGCCCAGCGAAGATAATTTTTGGTCGAGAACTGCGGCTGCCTCTGGACTTAGCTCTTGGTCCACCCCCAGAAACGGAACGCCGTCTTCCATGCGAATGGGTGAGCGAGCTTCAGGAAACGCTCTGGGATATCCATGAGTCTGCTAGAGGAAACATCCAGTCTGCCAGCGACAGAATGAAAGCCAGATACGATCTGAAAGCAAATAGCCCAAAGTTCGTCGAAGGTGATCTGGTATGGTTCTACAATCCACGACGGAGAAGGGGTAGATATCCGAAGCTACAACGCCATTGGGAGGGACCCTACGTGGTGATGAAGCGCCTCAACGACGTAGTCTACAGGATACGTATGGGTAGTGGAAAACCGAAGGTCGTCCATAGCGATCGCCTGTGGCCATACAAGGATCGAAGCGAACTGTTCGTCGAGGACGCCGAACGCTAAGGGGGGAAGAGTGTAACATCCTGTATATTACATTGCTTATTTGGATTTGTTAATGTTTCTTTCACAATGATTAGGTTAGATTTTTTTGATGTGTAAACGTCATCGAATCATCTGGAATTTTCTAGACTGACAGATCGGCATTCTCGAATGTCATCTGGGTGTCTGGAATCTTCTAGATGGTTCGATGAAGTATATAAGGCACCACGAGTAGCGTGGCAGAAGTCAGTTGAGTTGAGATCTAGTTGAGATAAGGTTAAGAGATTTTGTATTAAGTTCTGAAGTAAAACGGTGAAAGTTACGTCGAGTTTGATTCCCTGGGTGAAGAAAAAGAGGCCGTCGTGACAATATTTTACGTTATAGTCCTCAAGGGTCCCTACCATAATGTGACAGATTTCTAAAACATGTTTTAGTAAGCCCACAAACTTTCGTCCACTCACTATTGGCCCACCCTGTAGGGGGGTGGGGTTTAGGGGGTTGAAACCTCTCCCATGGGTATTTCCATGAATGAAATGAGCTACTAAAATAATACAAAATGAAAGTAATCAAGATGTTTAACATAGTTCTTTAAGTAGCAACAAGTGAATTTTTTGATGGAGCAGCACTTTATTAGCGCGTTGTAAAGTTTGTGGATGTATGATTTTTTTTATAGTATTGATTAGCTTTTTCCTCGGCTTTTTCTGTGTTTGCACCCTCAGTTTCTGCAGTTTGTGCAGCGATACAACCTATATACAGTTTTTAAGCAAATTAAAACATTGCAAAATCAACTCATTTCGTTTATACATGAACTCCTCCCATGGGCAACACCTAGCTACGGCCCTGGTGGTCAATAACTTCAAAAGTCCGGAAGGACTATAAATGCTGAGATATAGTTATACACAGAATATTGGGCTAAAGTTACCATTGTTAAATATAATTTTTTTATTTTTAACTTCCCGGCAAATTTTACCGAAGTCAACGTGCGAGCCGAAAAGAAAATGCTATGTTATTATGTTTTCGAGTAACCCCCATCACTCCCCAGCATTAAATTATAGATTTGCACCAAAAGTATAACAAAAGATAGAGAACAAAAACCTCTTTATGACGGTGAAGTTTGAAATTATTTGAATCATTTTTGTGACAGTTACTGCCATTTTAGAGTTCGAAAATTTGCTATATTTTATGCATTTTTATTCCTCCATTTTAAGCAAATCGGAAAACTCTGGTTTTTTGATGTCCGTCTGTGTGTCTGTATATGTACGTCCGCGATTTCGTTCTCCAACGATTACTCAAAAACGCCTCAAGCGAATCCTCCCAAATTTGGCCAACATGAATTAATAATGGTCATGTCGAGCTGAAAAGATTTTGGTGCCGATCGGACAATCATCATCATAGTCACAATCACTAAAAATATAGAAATAGCTCAAATTTCGTTTTTAGACGGTTTGGAGGCTCCTGATCGTTTCGCATCGTCCAGTTGAAGCATACAGAAAAAAACTGTGGCGTCCTAGTTCCTCCTAAGGAGGGAGACGCAAGAAACTATTTACGAGGGTTTTTGTGTTGGATGTTTTTTTGCGGGCGGGTGGGCGACGATTTAGTTGCTAGGGGATTTCAGACTATAGCTTCATGCAATGGGAAATAATAAAATCGTATCATCATTATGTGTGGGAACTACTGAGTCAATTAACTTGACTCCATTTTTTTTGCTGTATCCTTTATGCAAATTTTTGCTGCATCCCAAAATTGCGGTGATTTCTGCCTGGAAAACGGCAGCCAATTTATCTAGGTGGATACTTATATTCTGCCAAGACCTACCACCGTATATGCCTCCTTCTGTACCTGCTGAATTTTTGGAGCCATCAGTATCACCAGCTAGGTGATACCATTCAACTTATGTTGATGTTCTGCTAGAGCTCATTCCGATCTGAACTGAAAAATTTGTTGTATTCATAATAGGCTATCCATTGACCTATGAAGGAAAGACCTAGTGCCGTAACACACTTTTTTTGCGGGCGGGCAAGCGATGATTTGGTTGCAAGGGGACTCAGACTATAGCTCCTTGCTATCGGAATATAATAACTGGCATCACCGTAATATGTGGACCTCCCACTTCGCACTTCGCTGAGTCAATCAACTTGACATCATTTTATAAGCGGTTGACTTTTCCACACAGCCTTATCTTATAGAGGTTTACTTATTTCAAAAAATAATAATAACTACTCGACCTTAGATAGATACAGGATTTATCTTGCTATCTTAATAATAACAAAATCCAACGTAACACCATGTATTATCAAATTTGAATACAACAGTAACACAGCATAGTAAACACCCAGCAGAATATCTCTAATGATTTCCTATATAAAAATGGTTCCCATAGAATTTGACCTTGGGATGATTTTACGGGTGTGAATTCTGAGTAGAGATGCGAAAATGAAAATATCGACACCGGTACCAATTCGATATTTTTAGCCAAGAAGGCGCATTTGGTTCGTACAGAGAATTTTATGCAATTGATTACACCCCTCAATAATTATATAATTATTTTCGATACCGATACCGCTACAAAAGTAGCGATACCAGCTTGGAATCGCCCAGAAAGTATCGAAGTATCGTTAGCATCCCTACAAATAATCATCCAAAAGGGGGGATGCGAGGTGTAATTGCTGCCAACCTGAGATATTGTGCTGATTGTTTACTATATGCTGTGACGGTAATACGGAAAGAACTCGAATACCTACCCTTGAATAGTCAGGATATCGTAAAGACTACTTACTTAATGAAAAGACGACGGGAAAGATCTGATTGACAGGTGACGTAATCAGTAGGAGTAAGGCCTTATTTTGAAAACGCTCCGTGGCGTTCCTGAATTTTTGAAAGGGGGGCGCTCAAAATGTTAAATAAAAGGACTACACGGGGCGTGGGTTGGCTAAGTGAGTAGAGCCGAGGGCTCGTGACTGGAAGGTCCTGGGTACGATTCTCGTCACAGGCGGAAATTTATTTCTGGTTTTATCAATCAGAAATGAATATATATAGAAAAAAGCTCAGCAAGGATCCCCACCGGAATTGTTGGCTTCTAATTAACAGTGCTGTTTTTAGAGTGTCGCCGGGAAACAGTAACAAAACCTACACAAAATACGAACCTAATGACCACATCAGTCGATGCCGTTGATAGGGAGTAAAAAAATACTCAAAAATCCTTCCAGATATTGTTGAGGCCGCAGCTGTATCCTGCACATAATAAGAGTTACCAGTTTCCGCAAACAGTCATTTCTTAAAAGTTTCATCTAGCTAGTATCACAAAAGTCACTTCTTAAGAGTGTTTTGCTTTTCACTCATCTCGAAATGTTATAGCTTAAGAGAATTTTTTTACTTCTAATTCTGCCTAACTAAGAAAAAATCGTCTAGCTTGAGAATCGCCTGATTGAAACACGTCAGCGCACCCAATGAACCAAGCAGCCGCCTGCCTCAGTTTGGTAAAACATTGTACAATATATTAGCAACTACTTATTTTCATCTTTGTAATGTTATTTATAATTTCCTTAATTTTTATTCTATCCTCTAAGGAAAGTTGGCCAAAGTTCGCGTTTATCCGATTATTCATTTTACTTCCCACACCGATAGGTGAGGGGAGTATTGTGATCGCGAACATCTTCGATTTTGAGATAATACGCTTTTTGGGTGTTTTATGATGTCTACATAACGAAAATCTACGACACTCATTTCCGTCGGTCTGCCTGTCTGTCTGTTGGCGTTTTTCTAGCCTCGTAATCTCAGTAACCGCTGCATGGATTGTGATGAAATTTGGGCAACGTTATGCTGTGGGGTCGTAGTAGGTAATGTTCCTATAATTTTGGAAATCGTTGTACGTGGGGCGGAGAGGCGAAGAAATTTTTGAAATGCACTTATTTGGGTTACTTACAAATAATTTGAAAAAAAGCCGTATTAGTGCCTATTTATTAAGACATTTTAATGTTTAGCAGGATGTTTCCTGTCTTACCACATGCAGTTCGTGAATGTAGCACTAAAATTTTCGACAGAATAGGCCATTTTGTATTATGACTTCTTTATCACAGCGCATTGTGTTCACGCAGTTTTAACGCCATAACTTGATTATCTATCAAGCGATTCACGACTTTTTGGACTCATTTTATAGGAGAATGACTGGGTATATTAACTAAGGCAAAAAATATAATATCTGACAATTTCTAAGGCTAAAAAAATTCACCAAGCTGAAATAAATTTTTTTTTGTAACGCACTTGTTTTGGTTACTTGCAAATAATTTGAAAAAACGCCGTATTAGTGCCTATTTATTGAGACAGTTTGATGTTTAGCAGTATGTTTTCTGTCTAACCACATGCAATTCGTGTATGTAGCACGAAAATTTTCGACGCAATAGGCCTTTTTGTATTATGACTTCTGTATCACAGCGCCATGTGTTCTCGCAGTTGTAACGCCATATCTTGATTATTTATCGAGCGATTCACAAGTTTTTGAACCCGTTTGATAGGGGAATGATTAAGCATATCAACCAAGGCAAAAAAATAATAACAGACAATTTCATAGGCAAAAAAATCCACCAAACTTAAAATAAATTTCTAATGCACTTGTTTTGGTTACTTGCAAATAATTTGGGAAAAAAGTCATATTAGTGCCTATTTATAAACACAGTTTAATGTTTATCAGGATCTTTTCTGTTTAACGACATGCAATTTGTTTATGCAGCACTGAAATCATCGAGAGGCTTTTTTATTACGACCAATTTTGAAATAAACAAGAATTTGGTATGCACATTATCTTTATTGGATTTCGGTACAGATCATTACTTAAATGTAATTTACATGAACAAATGTGATTATTTAGTATTAACATTAATCAACGAAATTTTCAAAATGTCCGCCATTTTTATTTAGGCATGCTTGACTTCTGAAACTAACGCTCTGGGTTACTCGACGCTAAGCTACGCTCCAGTCTGTTTTCTTTGATTTCCAAGTGATTCCAACATATCTCCTTTCAATTAGTTGCCTTTCAGTCATTTGGCTGAATACTAAATAAATAATACTAAAAATAAAAATAATAAAATTTGTTCATGTAAATTGCATTTAAGTAATAATCTGTATCTAAGTCCAATAAAGACAATGTGCATACCAAATTCTCGTTTATTTCAAAATGAGTCGTGATAAAAAAGCCTATTTCTTCGATGATTTTAGTGCTACATTAACAACTTGCATGTCGTTAGACAGGAAACATCCTGTTAAACATTAAACTGTCTTAAAATAAATAGGCACTAATACGGCTTTTTTTCAAAGTATTTGCAAGTAACCAAAACAAGTGCATTACAAAAAAAAAATCAGTTTGGTGAATTTTTTAAGCCTTAGAAATTATCACATATTGTATATTTTTGCCTTAGTTGATATACCCAGTCATTTCCCTATAAAATGAGTCCAAAAAATCGTGAATCGCTCGATAGAAAGATAATCAAGCTATGGCGTTACAACTGCGTGAACACATGGCGATGTGATACAGAAGTCATAATATAAAAAGGCCTATTCTGTCGAAAATTTTAGTGCTATATACACGAATTGTATGCGGTTAGACAGGAAACATCCTGCTAAACATTAAAGTGTCTTAATAAATAGGCACTAATACGGCTTTTTTTCAAATGATTTGTAAGTAACCCAAATAAGTGCATTTCAAAAATTTTTTTTTCAGTTTGGTGAATTTTTTTAGCCTTAGAAATTATCAGATATTATCTGTTTTGCTTTAGTTGATATGCCCAGTCATTCTTCTATAAAGTGAGTCCAAAATGTAGTGAATCGGTCGATAAATAATCAAGCTATGGCGCTACAACTGCGCGAGCCCATGGAGTCGTGATACAGATATTGAAAATGTAATAAAAAATTAATTAAAAAGGTGACCCCTTTTTTTCGCATTTTTTCTCGATAACTTTAATTGTATTTTCATACCTCAAAGTTTGTCGACATGATGGTGGAACACATTGTATAGTTTCTGAGATAAGGTAGTGGATCGTTTTACGTGCCCCACCCTGTACATATTACAAATAATAATCCAACAAACCTTATCTTAAAACTGGTAATCTGATTTGATTGTACAGGAAATTTTGCACCATATTACTTCTCTTCTTCCCACTAGGTACTAGATCAAATTCAATGTTTATGTCGTGAAACTCAAATTCATTAGATCAATTTATTCAGTACATGAATACATAACACAGTAAGTTGATGCTCTAGCCTATTTTTGGAACAGGCATTATTCTCAGTAATCCATGGGCTATCGTAATGAAGGCGGGAACTGGCAGCACATTTTTCGCTACTTTAAATACTAAGTGTAAGGGTGTCAGCATCTTGTAAAGCATTCGATACATGTTTATCCTCTGCAAATGATTAAAAACTGTGCATGAATATAAATATGGCAGGAAAACAGCAGTTTCTACCAAGCAAAATAAAGCACCCTACGTTTGTACTGCATATAAAAATGAAGTCAAGTAGACTGACTCAGTACTTCCGACATATCACGGTGATATCATTTTATTAATTTCCCATAGAATGAAGCTATAGTCTGAGATCCCCTTGCAACCAAAGCATCGCGCGCCCGCAAAAAAAGTATTATGGCAGTTAGTTTTCACTCTTCTAATACAAAAACTCTAGTTAACAGTTTCTTGCATCTCTCTCCGTAGGAACTAGGATGACATGCCGATTTTCTGTTATGTAAAAACAGAATATATCAGCAGTATCAATCTTCAAAGGACAATGAAATGTTCCGAGGTTTCCCAATCTCATCATATCTCGGCTCATTTAAACTACTCCGAAAACAAAAGTAGAAAATGATCAGAGATTCGTAGAGTATCTATAACAGAGTTTGAACGCTTTTATACTCTACTGTTTTATTTTACCTTCATTCTGCGAGACTGCGAGACCCAACTTTTGGGCCAGATTTGTAATCAGCACCATCAAAATATCCAAGATATGGATGATCATATTGATAGAAAGCCGAATAAGGATGTTAGATTTTTTGAGGTGAAACAAAATCAAGGGTGTCGGACATTTTTGATCTTCGTTCTGCGAGACTGAAGCTCAAAACATCGAGCGGATGTGTAATAAGCACCCTCAAATTATTCGCGATACGGGATTTCATATTGAAAGCCAACGAAAATTTTAGTTTTTTTGAGGTGAAACGGAAAATCAAGGGTGTCGGCAATTTTTGATCTTCGTTCTGCGAGACTAAAACTTAAAACGTCGACTGGATTCGTAATCAGCACTCTCAAATTATCCATGTTACGGGGTTTCATATTGATAGAAAGCCAAATAAGGATTTTAGATTTTTTGAGGTAAAACTGAAAATCATGGGTGTCGGAAATGTTTGATTTTCGTTCTGCGAGACTGAAACTCAAAATATCGACCGGATTTGTAATCAGCTTCCCCAGATTTGTTCACGATACGGGATTTCATATTGATAGAAGGCCAAAAAGTGTCGCCAATTTTTGATCCTCGTTCTGCGAGACAAACTCAAAACATCGACCGGATTTGTAATTAGCACCCTCCAATTATTCACGATACGGGATTTCATATTGATAGAAGAAGTCCAATGAAGGTTTTGATTTTTTGAGGTGAAACTGAAAATAAAATTTTTCATCTTCGTTTTGCGACAGTGAAACTCAAAACATCGACCTAATTTATAATCAGCACCCTCAAATTATTCACGATACGGGATTTCATATTGACAGAAGAAGTCCAGTGAAGGTTTTGATTTTTTGAGGTGAAACTGAAAATCAAAGATGTCGGAAATTTTTCATCTTCGTTTTGCAACACAGAAACTCAAAACATCGACCGGATTTGTAATCAACACCCTCAAATTATTCTCGATAGGGTAGGCTGCATCTTGTAAGGGTAGCGCTTTACGCCGTGTGCGCGTATGTTTGTTTATGTTTTGAAATGTGGCGACAATAGTGTTCAAAATATTTCAAAAACTAATTTTGCGAGGCTTTCGCTGGCTGAAAGAGACCGTATTAAACATATGGGTAGTCCGAATCCCTATTTAAATTGAATCCAAGCAAATAAAACTTAAAAAAGTTGTTTCACAAGGCGATTTTCAAGACGAGTGTATGAGAAGAAGTGTATATGAATAAATTGTTTTGCTTTCATTGTTTATTATTCTACTCCGCTGGAAGAGATAAGGTGTGGGCAAGTGTATTATTTAGAGATTTTAAGCACCCTAATGATCTTTATTAAACTCTGGAAACTTTTCAACGTATTCGAAAAACTTTCCAAAAGTCTTGTTGAATTCAGTTGTTGGCTTTTACACAATGTTATCTAAATAAAAACTAAGAACCGAACTTGAAGTAATATTTTTTTTATAACTGAGCTGACTGCGTAGGCAGGGACTAAATACCAGAGTACCGCGGCTGCTGTGAAAGGGTTATGTTAGGGGAAGTTTGTTAACGCGGCATTTGAATGCGCTAACACCCGCAGGCCCAATAAATACATCTCCTGGCAGTTCATTCCAAGCCTTGGACACCCTGGGAATAGATGTGCGGTTGTACCGCACAGTTCTTGATGTATGAAGAACGACCATCTTAGGATGAGATGCAGCGGTCGCGCGGGTGCATCTGATAGGAGCGGAACGGTAGAGGATAGCTGAGAGGAGCAGATTCTGTTTGCATATCGGTAGAAGAGTGAGAGGTCACCAACAACACGCCGATGAAAAAGTGGCTGGAGGTGGCGCGTGAAGGCCGGGCCACCAATTAGTCGAATTGCCCTTCTCTGAACGGCACCTAATATAGACAGGGTAGTAGGGGCAGCAGCTCCCCAGACCAGGTCTTACTTAGGCTTTATATAGCGTGAGGAGGTTACATGGTGAGAAGTACTTTCTGGTTTCAAATAGGTACCAAGCTTTTTACCAGCAGCTGCTGCAATTGACGCAACGTGTTCGTGCCAGATCAGATTTTCTGTAATGTAGGTACATGAGAGAGGATCATAGTAGCCGCCTTGAATTTACTTTGATTTATGCTAAATAACAACTTGGATGAAACCTACAGCGAAGTAACAAAATTAATGAAAATAATTATAACTACGCCGATGTCTAATGCTCAACCCGAGCGTTGTTTTTCTACTCTAAGAAGAATCAAAACACTGCTAAGGAACTCAATTGATGAAGATCGGCTGAATGCAATGATGTCTATTAATGAAAATCGACAATTTTGATGAAAAAATGATAGAATATTATGTAAAAGTCAAAAACAGAAGACTCAATTTTACTTACAAGAAATAATTTTGCAATCTGTATATATTGTACATGGAACAATAGTTATTAGTAGGTACTTTTGTCACGACAAATAGTGTGAATAGAATAGATGAAAACATAAATTTTATACAAATTGCGGTGACACAAAACGGGTGCTACAAAATTAAAAACATTAACCTTGTATTGAATACTTGATTAGTAACTACAACAGCAATACTTCCTATTAGATCACCTAAAATGCTTTGGTAAGGTTTAGAATTTTATGTTTTTATTATTATTCTAAAACCTAGTGAACTAGAACACAAGCCGCCACTGCACATAACTCCAATCCATGTCTCCATAATCTTTTCGCACGCAAAGAAATATGAGCAAACAATAAATTGTTCAACAAATAAATAAATCATTAAATCATTAGCAGAATTTATTCGTTTTATTGGTACAGTAAAGCCATTTAATGCTTCATGCTATTCTTGGCACAGGAAGTGTAGGAAGGAGTCTCAGTAATCCATGGCCTGCTGTGACGTAGAAAGGAATTTTCGGCAAATGTTTTACTACTTTCAATACAAAGTGGAGGGGTTTTAATACCAGCTTAAGTAAAAAAGGCTCCATGCTTCTGTTCTGCAAAAATGAAAAACGTGAGTGTAAAGAAATGCAACGCCTACGTCTTCCAAGCGCCAAGCTATTGAAGCAAGTACCAAGTGAAGTAAAATATACTGGCAGTAGAAAGCTTATGTAGAGGATGGTGTTAACTGTTAGTAAAGCTTGCTATTTGTTACAGTTTGCTCACATACACGGTAGGGTGCCCATTATGTTGATTATTATTATACATATATCTCAATAAATAATTATTGTATAACAAACTTTTTTATATAAAAGTTGTTTAATATTGTATTTCCCATAATATGACTGTATTCAGTGGTTTTTGTTTCAAAAACCAAATGAGTAACGAAAAACAATTGATTTTTTTAAATAGCAATATACCTAGGTATATATTAGGCTCATTAGATAGAGATGTTTTTTCTCCTCTCAATGACATAACACGTTAGTACCAAAATACAAGAATAAATTAAAAAAAAACTATTAAGTTTCTTACATCAATAGCCTTAATCTAGTACGAATCTACCCATTTTCTGTAGATCCTGTGTCCCTAAACCATTTAAAAGCCTTGCTAACTACTCAACTACTGACTGGGTGGTAGGTTCTGGATTTGGATGACACTCATCAAAAATTTCACATTTATCAACAATGTTAGATATATTGATATGACAATAAGTCTATGTCACAATTACTGGCCTGCTAACAGATCTCAGTTATCTAGATCAATGTTATTAATGTAATAAACTTTAATCTAAACCTAAACAAAGGGTATATTACTACTTAAAAAAAATTTTTGTTACTAATTTATTTTCTGAAATAAAAACCACTGAATACTGAGGTATTATGGGCAATACAATATTAAACAATTGTTCTATAAGTTTTTTATCCAATGATTATTTATGGAGATATATTCCATAACAAGGGGTACCCTGTCCAACCAATGCCCACCTTTAACTTCAAAACGGAGGACCCTCAGATCAATAAGGCTTTCTTTCTCTTCTTTCTCTCTCGATTATTTTACTTTGAGAGGAAACAGAATACATTGTTGGATCAATATGTTGTACTAACCAAATGTCTTGGTTAATTGTCTCGAAAGATGTGTTTGAGAATAGCAGCTTTTCAACTGAAACGTTTTTGGACTTGACTAGTTGGTTTTCGCATACACCTGCAAAGCTTTTATTTTATTTAGACATTTAAAAATTATTGTATTACGAGTGATAAAATACGTAACAGAGTCCATAAACCAGATATTTGGATACCATGCAAGCAGATCGATATTGAAGGCATATAAAACTGGATCTGCACCTTGTTTGACGGTTGTTTATGGCTCGTACATCGAATTCAAATTTGAAAGTTTCACTCAGAGACGAACTTCGGAAAAAATTCAATTTGTCATGAAAATGTCCCGCTGTTCGACAGATGATTGAGGATGATAACCGAGTCAAATACAGAATTTATTATTCGGACTATTCTAAAGATTAGAATGAGTGCCATTCAAAAGATCCTGCGTGACTGTCTTGGAGTCAGGAAAGTTTGTTGTCGTTGGGTTCTTCATAATCTCTCAGAAGCCCAAAAACAAGATCGTGTTAAATGATGCCACTAAAATCTCAACGAATACGATTATGGTAGATTTAAGAGAGATCATAACTAGTAGCGAAACACAGATATATGTTGAATTTGAACCTACATTCTTGTTATTAATATTTAAAGTGCATACGTGATTTTAAAGCCTGCATGGATCTCTAACCTCGGTTGAAATACGTTTTAATAAATTATTCTATGTCTTCATATGCTCATCACACTTCAAGGCTCAATTAAAAACAAACATCAAACAAGTAAATTAAGATAATATTTAATAAGAAGTGAATTGAAAGTCGTTAAGTCATTGGCAAATTTTATTCATTTCAAGAATACATAAAAGTGATTCTATGCTTCATTCTATTCTTGGAACAGGAAACAGTTTCAGAGTTCCATGGGCTGCCGAAAGGATGAAAGGAATTTTCAGCAAATGTTTTGCTACTTTCAATACTAAGTGGAGGGGTTTTAATACCAGCTTAAGTATAAAAGGCTCCATGCTTCTCTTCTGCAAAAATGAAAAAAGTGGGTGTATAGAAAAGCTATTGAAGCAAGTACAAAGCAAAGTAAAATATACTGGTAGTAGAAAGTTTACGTAGAAGATGGTGTTAGTAAAACTTGCCATTTGTTACAGTTTGCTCATATAGAGGGTACCCATTATGTATGGAGGAAAGTATACAGGATGAGTTTTTTAGTACCGCATTGGTCGATAACTCCAGTTCTACAGAAGATTGTGGAAAAAGTTATATAGTAGTAAGTATACAGTATACCGGGTGATCCGTAACTATGTAGTGATGCAAACATATTTTTTTTTTAAATGAGACCCCCTATATGTTATTCCGTATTTATATATTACTAATTGTAACATTATACAGGCTATTCCAAAAGTTATGACCATTTGTATATCTAAATCGCTGCCAAATGAACGTACTGTATATGGAAAATTAAGGAATCAAAAGTAATTTTTTGTACATGAAAGTTAAAAAATATCCTCCAGTTTTAACACAGGCTGTAAAAAAAGTCACCGACACGTATCATACACAGGGTGAGATACAATACAAAAACTAGAGTTTCTCTTTTTTTTAAATGTAACCCCCCATATTTTATTATACCATAAATTGCCTTCAATATCTCTTTCATATTTACATAGCATTTCATATACCTACGGTCACCAGTTTCTGGGATATTTCGATTTTTCTGCCAATTTAAAATATACCTTCTACTTCTACCGAAATTTACTTCATTTGGGAAAGTGCTATCGAATTTTATTTGTATTTAACGAACAACTAAAATATAAGGCCGTATTTGATGAAGTCAGAACCCTCAAGTAGCGATATAATATAGGTCAAGTGTGCTGAGGAAGCAATTTTATAGACGTGATGCATAATCATCAAGCAAATCTATCAGAAATATTAACTGACCCAGTCCGAAGACAACGATTCTTCCGTCTTTCAAATGCATCAGTTTTAGAGTGCCTCGGTTCTGGATATCGCTATTGGTAGTTGATATATTCTAGAGGAAAGTAGGCAATTTCTCAAAGATTTGTTTTTTCATGAAAAAATTCATTTTTGAGGCTCGGTTTCCACACAGTACGAAATTATTGGGCAGGCTATGAAAACTGCCAATGTTTCAAAGCCTACCTGATAAATATGCTTGATAATTATGGATCACGTCTATGAAGTTGTTACCTCAGCATACTTGACTTTATTATCTCGATAATTCAGGGTTTTGGCTCCATCAAATACTGTTGTGGCCTTATAATTTAGTTGTTCGTTGAATAAAAAAAAACAAATTCGATAGTACTTTCTCTTAATAAATAAATTGCAGTGCACAAATTGAAGGTATACTTCAAATTTACAGAAAAATCAAAATATCTCGGAAACTGATGGATGTAGGTATAACAAGTGCTATACAAAGATAAAGAAGGATACTAAAAGAAATTCATTGGTATAATAAAATATTGGGGGTTACATTTAAAAAAAAGAGAAAGTCTAGATTTTGCATCAACCAGTATATGAATATCGTAGTCGGCTCACTTTACAGGCGATTTTAAAGCTAGAGGATATTTTTCTTTTATAAAAAAATAATTTTTGATTCATTACTTTTTGATATACAGTACGTTCATTTGACAGCGCTTTGGATATAAAAAGCTCATAACTTGAAGTACCCTATATAATATTACAATATCTTATATTGTAAGAAGGGGGATTATTTAGTAGAATCTAAATATGGGATAATATATAGGGTGTATCATTTAAAAAAATATATGTTTGCATCACCACGTATTTATGGACCACCCTGTATAAATAAAAATATTTGCTGAGCAAGAGGCATATACTTGGCTACAACTTTTTTGCCGCCTTTTACAGTCTTTTTATCGACTGATCCGGTACTAAAAACTGATCCTGTATGTTGAATTTGAACCTACGTCCTTGTTATTCATAGTTAAAGTGCATATATGATTTTAAAGCCTGCATGGACCCCTAACCTCAGTTGATAGTCACGTTTCAATAAACTATTCTATGCCTTCATAGGTTCATCGTGAAGGCTCAATTAAAAACAGACAACAAACAAGTAAATTTACAAATTAAGATGATATTTCATAAGAAGTAAATTGTCGTTAAATCATTGGCAAAGTTTATTCATTTTATGAATAGATAAAAGTGATTTTATGCTTCATTCTATTCTTGGAATAGGAAACAGTCAGAGAGTTCCATGGGCTGCCGAAAGGGTGAAAGGAAATTTCAGCAAATGTTTTGCTACTTTCAATACTAAGTGTACGGGTCCTAATACCAGGTGATACAAATGCATGTTTTTATTCTGCAAAAAGTAATGAATGTGAATGAATATACAGCAATACAGTGATGTCTTCCAAGCACTATTAAAGTATTAAAAATGGAGTCAAGTTGATTGACTCAGTACTTCCCACACATTACTGTGATATCAGTTTATTATTTTCCCATAGCATGAAGCTTTACTCTGAGATCCCCTTGCAACCAAATCATCGGCAGCCTCCCCCCCTAAAATTGTCTTATGCCGCTAGGTCTTTCCAGGTCCCTCAGTTTCCGTAATAGGCTAGGCAATGTCGTCGAATGGACCTAAAGAGTTGATTTATGTCGCTAGGTCTTCCTTCACAGTTTATTGTACAGCATATTATGAATACAAGAAATTTCTCAGTTGTTCAACCCTACACCTCCCAACCACCCCAATCTCACCCCCACCCAAAAAACGCAGGAAATGATCAGGCACCTCTAAAACGATTAAAAACGAAGTTTGAGTTGTCTTTATATTTTTAGTTTTTTTTATTATTTCTGCGCCGCCACTGGCACGATTTATAAAAAACCATACGCGTTTTCCATCCTCGTCACGGCAGTAATACTGTGTCAAAATTTCATTAGAATCAATTTAGCAGTGTCCACGTTACAAAATACAAAAAGATCTAAAGCAATACATACTCGTATGTATACAGAAAATTCTACGTCCCTTAGCTTCCGTAATAGACTAGGACAATGTTGGGATGGACCTAAAAAGTTGATTTATGTCGCTAGGTCTTCCTTCACAGGCTAGTGGACAGCCTATTATGAATACAAGAAATTTTTCAGTTTTTCAACCCCCCACCCCCTAACCACCCCAATTTCATCCCACCCAAAAAAACGCAGAAAATGATCAGGAACCTCTAAAACGCTTAAAAACGAAGTTTGAGCTGTTTTTATATTTTTACTTTTTTTATTATTTCTGCGCCGCCACTGGCACGATTTATAAAAACCATACGCGTTTTCCAGCCTCGCCACGGTAGTAATACTGTGTCAAAATTTCATTAACATCAATTCAGCAGTTTCCTTGTAACACAATATAGAAGGATCTAAAGCAATACTCTCGTATATTTACACCAGAAAAAGTCCTTTGGTTTCTGTAATAGGCAAGGCAATGTTCGGATAGACCTAAACAAGTTATTTATGTTGCTAGGTCTTCCTTCATGGGTCAGTGGACAGTCTATTATGAAAGCAACAAATTTTTCAATTTTACAACCCCCCACCCCCAACCACCCCAATTTCACCCCCACCCAAAAAAAAGTAAAAAATGATCAGGAACCCCTAAAACGCCTAAAAACGAAGTTTAAGCAATATTTAATTTTTTTTGTTTTTTGCTAATTACTCCGCCGCCCCTGCACCGATTTTCAAAATTATAGGAACATTACCTACTACGACCCCACAGCATATCGCTGCCCAAATTTCATCACAATCCATGCAGCGGTTGCTGAGATTACGACGCTAGAAAAAAGCGACAGACAGACAGACCGACAGACAGACAGACAGACAGACAGACAGACAGGCCGACGGAAATGAGTGACGTGGAATTTCGTTATGTAGACATCATAAAACGCCCAAAAAACGTATTATCTCAAAATCGAAAATTTTCGCGATCACAATACTCCCCTCACCTATCGGTGTGGGAAGTAAAAAAAATGGAGTCAAGTTGATTGACTCAGTACTTCCCACACATAACTTGCAACCAAATCATCGCCCGCCTGTCGTCAAAAAACATCCAACACAAAAACTAGTAAATAGTTTCCTAAATCTCTCCGTAGGAACTAAAACGACACAATTCAGCTTCAACTGGACGAAACGAAACAATCAGCAACCCCCAAATTGCTTAAAAACGAAGTTTGAACTATTTTTATATTTTTAGATTTTTATTATTGCTGCGCCGCGACTGACACGATTTTTGAAAACCATACGCATTTTTCATCCTTGCCACGGTAATAATACTGTGTCTAAATTCCATTAAAATTAATTCCATAATTTCCATGTTACTAAATTCAGAACGACCTGAATCAATACCTACTCCTACCAATACCATATCCCTTGATTTCTGTAATAGCCAAGGCAATGTTCGGATGGACCTAACAAACGTCTATTATGCCGCTAGGTCTTTCTTTCACAGGTCAATGGACACTATTATAAATGGAATAAATTTTTGAGTTTTCCAACCCCCCACCCCCTAACCACCCCAATTTCACCCCCACCCAAAAAAAAGTAAAAAATGATCAGAAACCCCTAAAACGCCGAAAATCAAAGTTTGAGCTATTTTTACATTTTTAGTTTTTTTATTATTGCCGCGCCGCCACTGACACGATTTGTCCAAAACATGCGCGCTTTCCATCCTCGCCGTGGCAGTAATACTGTGTCAAAATTTCATTAAAATCCATTCGATAATTTTGGCGTTACGCAATAAAGAACGATCTAAAACTAAAACAACACTCGGATGTATACATCACAAATTATTCTAAGTCCGTTGGTTTCTATTATAAGCAAGGCAATGTTCGGATGGACCTAAAAAATTGTATTATGGCGCTAGGCCTTTCATTCACAGGTCATTAGAGAGCCCATTATGAATACAACAAATTTTTCAGTATTACAACCCCCCACCCCCCAACCACCCCAAATTCACCCCCACCCAAAAAAAGTAGAAAATGATCAGGAACCCCTAAAACGTCTAAAAACGAAGTTTGAAGCGTATTTGAAATTTTTCGTTTTTTGCTAATTACTCCGCCCCCTGTATAACAATTTTCAAAATTATAGGAACATTACCTACTACGACCCCACAGCATAACGCTGTCCAAATTTCATCACAATCCATGTAGCGGTTACTGAGATTACGAGGGTAGAAAAACGCGACAGACAGACAGACAGACAGACAGACCGACAGACAGACAGACAGACAGACAGACAGACAGACAGACCGACGGAAATGAGTGACGTGGATTTTCGTTATGTACACATCATAAAACGCCCAAAAAACGTATTATCTCAAAATCGAAAATTTTCGCGATCACAATACTCCCCTCACCTATCGGTGTGGGAAGTAAAAAGTTACTAAAATATACCAGAGGCTAAAGCTTACATCAGGATGCTGTTGGAAAAGTAGATCTAGATATTTTTCAGTCTATATAGCAATTTAGGGGAAGCTTTTGTTAAATCAGCTAATTCTATGGATATATTCAGTGAAAATGAAAGTAGTGAGCATTAAAGCAAAAAAAGACAAACCAACAAAAATTAATACAATGTAGCCTTCCACTAGAACGAATCCCTAAAACTTTAAGGGATGATTTCTGGCACCGAGTTGTGATATGTTAAATTATATATTTATTCTTAATAGCAAAAAAGTTCAAATGATTTCGAATTGGTTAATGTGTGGGCCTCTTTATTATCTTCGTGCCGCACAAGCAATACATTATATGATATTTGTTGTAAACAATCGACAAAAACATTCAAAATACCCGTTAGCGTAAGCCGACCTTCTCTGTTTTTGAAAGGAATTCTGTAAAGTGGGCCACACACGTTTCAGTTATCTTTACAACCAAACTTTAAACGTTGATTACTCTGAAACAAATTCGGGTTTCGGAATAATTCCTTTTGATACCGGTTTAACATTCCGAAACCTAAGTGCGATTGCTTTTTTCGGGATTTGTCCTGGGACACGGTGTATATGATACTTGAAACTGTTTCTTCCTGTTATTAATGTATTTTTTTAATTAATAGAGAACGGTTTAGCTTTTCCATTTGAATTTTTGCTTCGAATTTATTAACACAATTAGTGCACCTGTATGTTTGTTTGTTTATTTATGAGCTTGTAACTGCCCTGTGCATTAAGGGTCGGATCGAACATTGAACACTCCAACTTTACCGTGAAAACGATGTTGACGGCTTCAAATCCCTCGGACCAGCGGTTGCATCCGCTGACTAAGAGATGGCGCAGATATCTTAAAGTTTGTTAATATTACACACAGGCGTAGCGACGAGAAAGCTTTAATTATCGTTTGCAGTATGCAGTAATGATTATGACAGTATCGATGTGTTTAGTTCGTAAAATTAGTTTTCAATTGTCAAATTTCCATTCATATATTATTAATATTTAAGTGAACTCCTCCTTTAGGTTTTCTCAGTATAGTATATTCTAAGTATGTAATTTTCTTTTCTTTCTATAAGTCTAAAACATATTGGAAAAATAAAGAATATTATTGTTATCTGACTTTCTAAGTCCCTCTCGCATAATTGCGGTAACAAGTGTTGACGGGCTGTGCCAAGTCAACACCCGGACTATTGATCGGAATTTAGGAAGGATCGCACAATATTACAGGTCTTCAGGATTACAGACTTTTGGAATACTTTGTGTAGCTTTTCGTCCAGGCCCAACTGTTGAAGGTGTTGTGTAAACGTGTTTGTGTAAGGCCTGAGACAGACATAATGAGGGGGACAATTGTGACTTTGTTTTGTTTCCAAAGTCATTTTATTTCCATGGCAAGGTCCGTGTATTTAGATATCTTCCCAGCGTAGGTGTTTTGGATATTCACATCATTGGGAATGGCAATATCTATCAAATAGGTAATTTTGTCAGCCTTTGATTGGAAAACAATATCTGGTCTATTGGATGGGATAGTATGTATTTCAACGTCCCAGTATAGTTTGTATTGATCGTTTTCGAGTACTGATGTCGGAGTGTAATTGTAATACGGATCTGTGTTTTCTATTAGTTTGTTTGTTGTGGCTAATGCTTGGTGTATTATTATTATTATTATTTTGCATTTCTTATTTTTTCTCGCATGCTTGCGGTAGTAGCAAGTATTGACGGGCTGTGTCAAGTCAACACCTGACCTATTATTATTCTGAATTCAGGAAGGACCGTACAATGCTGCAGGTCTTGAGGATTACAGACTTTTGGAAGGTTTTATGTAATTTTTCATCCAGGCCCAATTGCTGTAGGTGTGGTGTAAATGTATTTGGAGTAAGGCCTGAGACCGACATAATAAGGGGGACAATGACAACTTTGTTTTGTTTCCAGAGCCGTTTTATTTCTATTATTGTTATTATTATTACGCTATTAGTATTGATCATAAACAAAATTGTTCATCTTCATTGCACAGAATATTAATAAATACAGTTTAAAAAATAAAACACATTTTTATTATAGAGTTAACTAAAAAATTAAAAATAAATATAGTACACATGATCGTAGTCGTGCGGATCACAAAATGTAAAGAGATAGAAAATCTTGGGGATGTCCTCAATCAGGAAGAGGTTGAGGAGCAGAAAAGTTGAAGGATGGTAGCTCGAGCGATACGTATTTCTGCTAACTGGCTACATCAGGCCCAAATGGATGTCATATGCCCACACCTAGATGAGGTCACATAACATAACATTTGGTTTCGGGTGTAACCTGAGGAGTCAAGGATGGAAAAAAAACACACACAGCCAGAAGCCACCGACAAGGGTCAGCCAGCACATTTGTGGCTTCGGCTACCTATAGTTTAAAGTAACTGAAAAACACGCGTTTAAAGAGCAAAATAAATAAATAGAAGATATTTTTAAAATTCGCAAAAAAAAGGAAATATCTCGGAAACTGAAAAATGTAGGTGTAGGAAATGCTATACAAAGATTAAAAGCAATTTAGTGGTAAAATAAAATATAGGGGGTTACATTAAAAAAGAAAAGAAAAAAGCGTTTGCCTTCTAACTGTGAATATGAATATGTGAATATGTGTCGTCGACTTTTTTACAAAAGAATTCGGTATTTTGCTATGCAGAACCTGCAGATTTCGCATGTGCGTTTTGGAGAGCCTATGCGTAGGTAATTGCTGGTCTATCAATTATCTTGCGCTGGAAGATCAGGTAGGCTCGACAAAAAAGAGTTCATGAGGGTTTTTAAGGTTGGCATTGTATGGTTGACGAAAAGGGCCTGGCTTCGCCTCCCATTCATTACTACTACTATGTACAAAATTTTTGTAATCTTTTGACTATAAAGCACGTCTCGAAAGTCACACAGTAGTTGCATCATCATAGTCACAATGTCTCAACAGACATGTTGTGAACTCGTAAAATGCATTTACCCATTTTACGAGTTTCTCTTGGGATATCTTGAAGATCTTCAATGCGGTAGTTTCCCATTTGCTTTCTGCATCCTCATGCCGTTGACCAGATGGTATCTACTGGTTCATCCGCCTTTAGGGGCAATTTTTCACCCCAAAGACAAGAAGGTGTCCTGACTCTTCTTAACTTGTCCACCCAAAGCTGTTGGTTGAGAAAATTTTACTGTTTATACCGACAGTAGTTCGGTTCCTGGCGATGGGATATATTTTAACCCGCCCCACACGGGGGACAGTAGTTGCAGTTAGTCTTAAAATACTAGTTTCCAGTTGTAATATGTATAATGTCAAATATTAAACGTTTTATAAATTATAGATGTTAGAAGGTATTGTTGCAAGCTATTTATTTTCTTTCTCTAAAACAAATACAAGTATGTTTGATTAGATGTGAAAAGCATGGGATATATTCATGCTATTTTTTCGCAGCAGAAATTACTTCAGGAATATCTTTATTTTTTGTTTTTGATCATTCTCAGCCACCGTAAGTAGATCTTAAAAAGCCGTAAAACTGTTTCATTCTTAAGGAGCTAGAATGCAGCGCGCGAAATTAAGAATCCAATAAAATACATATTTTCCTGTTATCGGTTTCTCAAGCATGTGCCTCTAAAATAAAATGAGCGGAGATAAGTCCGAAGGTCACCTTGCGATACTGTTGACGGCCGTCGGCTTTCTCTAAAGCAAATACAAGTATGTTTGATTAGGTGTGAAAAGCATGGGATATATTCATGCTATTTTTTGGCAGCAGAAATTACTTCAGGAATATCTTTATTTTTTGTTTTTGATCATTCTCAGCCACCGTAAGTAGATCTTAAAAAGCCGTAAAACTGTTTCATTCTTAAGGAGCTAGAATGCAGCGCGCGAAATTAAGAATCCAATAAAATACATATTTTCCTGTTATCGGTTTCTCAAGCATGTGCCTCTAAAATAAAATGAGCGGAGATAAGTCCGAAGGTCACCTTGCGATACTGTTGACGGCCGACCGCCGCAAAGACGATTTCGTATCGAGATAAGCCGACCGGCGCCGGCGGCGGCGCGGCGGTCTATTGATAGTGTGACGTTACCTTTAAACTTACGGTAATGATGAATTTGTGGTTCTTGGGTTTTTAGGCCGGCGTCGTTTAGCATTAAAGCTTGATGTTTCGCCACCACGAGTGGATGGCATCTTCAGTACAGTATTTTGGAAGTCGCCGAAGTGAAATAGCTTCTGAAGATGCCATCCACTCGTGGTGGCGAAACGTCAAGCTAAACGACGCCGGCCAGCCATTGGCTTATTGTATTGTCCTGTGCGCTTGTTAATCCGCGAAGAGTTTTGTGACCTTGATAAGATCCAAGAGTCTCTTCACGATATCTCGATTGGGGAGTGATTTGGGGTTGTTTGGCCCTATCAGTCTGAATTTCCAACAGCGCAGGGCCTCACATTCAAAGATTATGTGAGAGGCTGTTTCGTCGTCCTCGTCACATAGTCTGCATATTGGGTTTTCTTTGAACATCCCTAATGAGTGTAGATGTTTTCTTAGGCCGCAGTGTCCGGTTAGGAGACCGGTTATTAGCCTAGTTTCTTTCCTATTTAGTTTTAGGATCTCTTCAGCTAGTTCTGGTGTTGGTTGTTTCACCATCAGCTTGCTGTATCTGAGATTTGGATGTGACTGCCAGTATTTTAGGTGCTGTGAATGCACCCACTGGTTTATCGTAGTTCTTACTAAAGACCTTGAAATGCCTATCGCCGGTTCGGGGCCGGTAAAACTGGTTGCCGATCCGTTTCGTGCTAAGGTATCTGCTTTTTCGTTCCCTTCAATTCCCTTGTGAGCTGGCACCCATTGCAGGATTACCTTGTTCGTGGCACTAAGTTGTTTGAGGTTTTTTAAGCATTCCCAGACGAGTTTGGATTTGATTTGGAAGCCGTTAAGAGCTTTAATTGACGCTTGGCTATCCGAGCAGATAAGAATGTTTTTACTTTTGTATCCCCTTCTTATGTTTTCTCTCAGACAAGAGTCGATTGCATATATTTCTGCTTGGAATACAGTGGCGTAAACTCCCAGAGGTTGACTGATGTCACATCTGGGAGATTGACCGTGAATTCTTGCTCCTGTTCCATTGTCTGTTTTGGAACCGTCAGTAAACCAAACTATTTCTTGTTTGGGTGTTTCCTCGAGTTCTCCTTTCCATTCGATTTCGACGCTAAAGGGTTTCTCAAGTGATATTGTTGGCATCCTGTGATCACTTCCCATGGTTAGTATACAGTATATTTACGGTAGTGATTCAAAAAGCAAATTGAAGAAGAAAGCTTGCCCTAGGTCAATTCGGTGGCCTTGTTTTAATATCATGTTTCGTTGTTAAATTACGGACATTTGAATATTGTATGATTTTGCATTGCGAGTTTTTTGCACACAAAAAGACTTTCTTGAAAAAATCCCTATGAATTGTCCTCTACTAAGGTCTTAACTATCACCTTCTGAAATTTCATAAAAGTAGTTTGAAAAACAAGTGAGCTGAGCGTTTACTTGCGAATCCGTGTTTTACATGGCTAATACATAATATTATGTACAAATGTGTGTATCCAGGCTTGATTTCACGTATAAATAAGTTTCTGAGCGGGCTATTCTGAGATAAAGTGGGACGCTGTTGTGTGAATTAAAAAAATAGAAACGTTAACGCTAGTAGTAAGTCGTTGCGTTGGGCTGTAAACATCATCAGTACTTTCCAAGTTATGAAGAGTTCACCAGTTAAACAGACAGACAGATAGACCAACGGAAATATGTGGCATGGCGTTTTTTCAGATGGAGATGTTATAAACAAAAAATGTGTTATGCTAACTTTCAAGTGTTTCGTGACTTCGATAATTCCTCCCATTATCGTGCGTAGTACAATGATGCTTCCGGATGCAATTAGTGTTGAAATACTAGATTATTTTTTATAAAAAATGGACTTCGATTTCAAGCTAAAAGCATAGCAGTGCAGTAGCAGTTTCTGATCAGTTTAAAAAAAATGTATATCTTCTATGTTCTGGACAACACAGTCTCAAAGTATATGGGGTATACTAAAAACCATAGTGTCAATGCAGCATCAACGAATTTATTCAACAGGTTGCAACGATACAGGAATAATGACGCATCTTCAAAGCAGTCTAGGTATATGGAATGGCCATTTCAGATCTCCAAATATAGCTATTATTGGGGCTAGTAAGGGGTTGTGAAATAGCTGATGCACTAATCTTGCTCCTATTTGGACAAGAGTAATCAGCATTTTGTTAGTCTGAAATGCAAAAAATACATTCGGTAATTTTTGTGCTAAGGTTCAAAAACTGATATAACACAGGGATTATTCCACAGTTAGCAAAACTTGTCATATAGTCGATTGTTTACACATTTTTGATATTAGCTCAAATGAACATCATTGGGTGAAATTACAACGAATGAGTTGGGTGAATTGAGCAAAACAAAAACATTAAAATATTCTAAGTAGTATCTGCTGGCTGTGGAATTTATATACTTTAAAAATATATGTATGTATATTATGTACTGAAATTGAATCAACTTACTATTTTTAGACACTAGATATCTGCAGTAGTAGTAGTAGTAATACCAGCAGCACTAAACGCGAATTTAATCTAAAATATAACTTTATATATTGATAATTGATACTTCAATTTTTTTGTGCTATATAGAATTCCCACATCGTACCTCTGCCATATTAATTTTATTTACTATTTGTACTCTGAACACAGTTATTGATCACAGGGGACGTATATCCTCCTCCTCCTTCTCTATAAAAGCTCCTCAGGTTACAGGTAATGTGGTGGATAGTTTGGTTTTTGGTCCTTTATTGACTACATAAGGAGAAAGTCTGCAGCATTTGCCCCACTATGTTCTAATTTAATTGAAACTAGCAAATGTTTTCCGGGGGTGATCAGAATCCAGTGATTTTTTAGTATACACAGCATTGGGTTATTGTGTTTTTGAACTACAAGGATGCCGATTTGCCAAGGAAACCCTTGCAGATTTTAACATGGTAATATTCAAGAAGTACTTGGCGATGACCAGAGCAAACCTACGCCTCATAGTAGGATTCATGACTGGCCATTGTCAACTCAGAAAACACCTCCACCCTAAGGGGTTAACTGACACATCGATATGTAGAATGTGCAAAAGCGAAGACGACACTGAGGAGCATGTCATAGGTGAGTGCCTAGAAGATAACTATCTTCTATCAGAGAGTGTGCGTTCGGCGAGTCTTGGCCTACACCTGCCCACATAAGGGAGATGTCCCCTAGCGACCTGCTCACCTTCCTACAATTGGTAGGATGGACGATACCTGAGAAAACAGCTCCCTGGGAGGATGCACAATGGGCCAGTTGTGGCCTAAGTGCAGTGGGACCACTCACCCTCCTCACTCTACAAATACAGATATAGTGTTCTTTGACACTGTATCCATTCATGTTTCCAGGTATGTTCAGAAAGTACTCGGAATTTTAAAAATTCGCGGGTTTGGGAGAGCGATTGTTAAACATATTGTAACATCCTGTATTATTTGTATTGTTGTTTGTGTTTCTTTCAAAACGTTAGGTTAGATTTTTTTGATGTGTAAACGTCATCGATTCATCTGGAATTTTCTGGACTGTCAGATCGGCATACTCGAATGTCATCTGAGTGTCTCGAATCTTCTAGATGGTTCGATGAAGTATATAAGGCGCCACGAGTAGCGTGGTAGTAGTTCAGTTCACTTGAGTGCTAGTTGAGATAAGGTTAAGAGATATTGTATTGAGTTCTGAAGTAAAACGGTGAAAGTTACGTCCAGTTTGATTCTTGGTGAAGAAAAAGAGGCCGTCGTGACAATATGTTGGTACATGTGCCCCTAAAGTATATTTAGATTTGCAGCTGTAATCATTGCTTACTTTGTTTGTGGAAGAAGTTAAAGTTATAGGCGTATTTTTATGAGCTCAGCGATTCCTATTTTTTAAAAGAAACGGATCAAAGAATCTGTATTAAGCGGCCTACAGACGTGAATGCATGCTGCGATTCCTGAATTAACTCAAGGTTTCATGAAACTTGCATCACTTGCATGAGTTCCTACTCAAATTGAAACCTGTTGCGATGCCTGAATCGGCTTGATATTTTGCACGTTCCATGCAACACAAGAATAGTAGGGTAGAGTTGTTTTTAAAACTAGTGCGTTATTATTTGCTAGACGAATAAAATGAGGTATGTCTTGCCAACACCAGTTTTCTTAGCAGTAGTTGGGCGCTCTTTATACTCCATAGATGAACAAGAAAATCAAAAAGGAAATGGTCCAAAATGATCTATAGGAAAGAAACATTATTCAAATGCAAATTTATTGAAAGCGCTAAAAGTCCATGAGCCTGCGAACTATAGGAACTAGCTTCGGCTGAATTAAGATGGTTTTGATATCGTCTTTGCATGGACGCAATACTATACACGTTGAAACCTGCATCAGCGTCATCAACTCTGCGTCATGGCTCACCGACCAAAATGGGATTCCAGACTCTGCATCAGTGCAAGCCACAAATGATGCTAAATACGTGATTCAGTACACATACGCTGCTACTTGCATCATGAAACGTAGGAGCCGATGCCTGCATCGCAGCATGTATCAACGTCTGTAAGCCTTTAACATTTAACATAAAAAATGAAGTCAAGTTGATTAACTCAGTACTTCCCACACATTACGGTGATACCAGTTTATTATTTTACCATAGCATGAAGCTTTAGTCTGAGATCCCCTTGCAACCAAATCATCGCCCCAATTTCATCCCCACCCAAAAAAAGGGAGTCAAGTTGATTGACTCAGTACTTCCCACACATAATGATTTCATTTCATTGTTTTCCCATTACATGAAGCTATAGTCTGAAATCCCCTTACAACCAAATCATCGCCCACCCTCCCGCAAAAAACGTAACAACGTACACAAAACTTTCGTAAATAGTTTCTTGCGTCTCCCTCCTTAGAAACTAGGACGCCACAGTTTTCATTCTGCATGCTTCAACTGAACGATGCAAAACGATCAGGAGCCTCTAAACCGTCTAAAAGCGAAGTATGAGCTGTTTTCATATTTTTAGTTTTTTAATTACTGCTGCGCCGCCACTGACACGATTTTTCAGACACTGGCGCGTTTTTCACTCTCGCCGCGATAGTCAACCCTTTGTCGAAATTTCATTAAAATCAATTTAATAATTTTTGCTTTATGCAATATACATAGAACGAAATTAAGCAATACTCGTATATGTATACTTCACAAAACTGTAAGTCCCTTGGTTTCTGTAATAGGCAAGGAAATATTCTGATGGGCCTAAAAAAGGGTATCATGCCGCTAGGTTTTTCATTCACAGGTCAATGGACAGCCCATTATGAATACAAAACATTTTTCAGTTTTCCAACCCCCCACCCCCCAACCATCCCAAATTCACCCCTACCCAAAAAAAGTAGAAAATGATCAGGAACCCCTAAAACGCCTAAATACAAAGTTTGAGGCGTTTTTATTTTTTTATTTTATTATTATTGTTGCGCCGCCACTGACACGATTTTTCCAAAGCATACACGTTTTCCATCCTCGCCGCGGTAGTATTACTGTGTCAAGATTTCGTTAAAATCAATTGAATAATTTTCGCGTTACGCAATGTAGAACGATCTAAAACAATACTCGTATGTCTGTATCACGTCTGTATACATCACAAATTCTAAGTTCGTCGGTTTCTATAATGAGCAAGGCAACGTTCAAATGGACCTAAAAAAGTGTATTATGCCGCTAGGCTTTTCATTTACAGGTCAATGGACAGCCCATTATGAATACAACAAATTTTGCAGTTTTACAACAAAGTTTGAGGCGTTTTTTTTAATTTTTTTATTATTGCTGCGCCGCCACTGACATGATTTTTCCAAAACATACGCGTTTTCCATCCTCGCCGCGGTAGTAATACTGTGACAAAGTTTCATTAAAATCCATTCCATAACTTTTACGTTGCTCAATACAGAACTATCTAATGCAATATTCCTATGTATTTATCAGAAAATTCTAAGTCTGGAACATGCTTTGCCTATTACAGAAGCCAAGGGACTTTGGTGTATAAATGCATACGAGTATTGCTTTAGATCGTTCTGTATTGTTTAATCTGGATTTGATTTTAATGAATCTTCGACGCAGTATTATTACCGTGGCGAGGATAGAAAATGAGTATGGTTTTTAAAAACCGTGTCTGCGGCGCCGCAGCAATAATAAAAACTGAACTAAAACCAAAAGTATAAAAATAGCTCAAATTTCGTTTTCCGTCCCGTTGAAGCCTGCAGAATAAAAATTGTGTTGTCTTAGTTCTTACAAACCATTTTTTGTGTTAGATGTTTTTCGTGAAGGCGGTCGGGCGATGATTTGGTTGCAAGGTGATCTCAAACTATAGCTTCATGCCATGGTAAAATAATAAAATGATATCATCATAACGTGTGAAAAGTACTAAGGTAATCAACTGGACTCCATTTTTTCAGAGCTACGTTTGTAAAATGCATAGTGGGTTATAGTTTCATGATTTACACATCTCTTCCACGGAACGTAGTATGATGTGTTCCCACGTCACGGTAGGGCATCGTTTAGATCTGTCGCAGAGTTAAATATTGACCTGAGACAAAGGGGTGATTAAACCTTCAGTTGACAATTAAATACTGGAGACAATTTAACCCAAGTATAATTTTTTTTTCTGTAAATACGCCATAATGCTGAATTTTTAACCGTGGTAACCAGTTCTTTATAGCGGAAGGGCTTGGCCATAATTAAATCATAAATATTAATTTCGGCTTGAAAAACAACTGGAAATGAGGCGTCAGTTCTAATGTTACGATTCTTTTTGATTAAAGTTAAAAAAACATTCCTTGGGTAAACCACCCACCATCCTGGATATGATGACAAAATCATTTTGCGGTAAAGTCGTTAAGTGAAAATGACAGTTCTTTCTAGCGTCGTTGAGATATCTTTATTAAAAGCTTTTATTTAATTTGCAATGTATATGTATGTTTGTTCGGGTGAAATTTAGCTACTCAATTTTGAAGCAGATATCTTCAACCGATTGATCTAAGATTTTATACACACGTTTAGTTTGGATAACAATACACGATAAGCCATGTGACGTCATTCTAAATCCAATCTGGAGGACCATACAAGATGGCGGAATTGTTATTTTTTATGCAGTTTTGCGATATGTGTATCAAATTCCGAGCTATATAACTATTAACAAAAGCACAGGATAGTCTAGTTATAGCAGATTGTTATCAAACGACTGACAACTTAGATCTAAATAATATTATACTATCAGATATAAACAAGGAGGGCTACCTCAGAAGCTAGAAATATTTGTTGGGGCCAAGGTGATGTTGCGTTACAATGCAGATGTGTCCAAAGGTCTGGTGAATGGTGCCATTCGACATATTATATATATACAGCGAGTTTGTTACAGGCTCCGCCGTCTCTCGCATCCCAAACGCCACTGGTCCTTGTCATGCCATAACCCCTCCTGAAGATTTCTGTTTGCCATGTCCCTTTCTATTTGTTTCATCCACGTTTCTGGTGGTCTGCCTCTCTTTCGCTTTCCTGGTGGGTTCCACTCCAATATCCGCTTTGGCCATCTGCAGTTATCCATCCTCTGTATATGCCCATACCATACAAGTCTTCTTTTGTCAATTTCATCTATAGTCGTCCAGGTCTTCTTCATCCTATCTCTAATCGCAGCATTTGTTACGTGTTGTAGTCTTGAGACTCTACAACCTCTTCGCAAAAAATCCATTTCTACTGCGTTTATCCGTTGTCTGTTTCTTTCGGTCATTTCCCAAGTACGACATATTACAGAAACTATATGATCATGCTTCTGGGATTACACAGAACACAAAATGCAGGGTAGCGCACTGTCAACCACGCCGTTGTTTACTTAGGATCGAAGCCCTTTGCTGCTGGTCAAGCATACGTGGCCATAAGTATGGTAAAATCTCTAGAAGGTCTCCTTATTGAAGAGCTAGACTGTTAAAAATTAAACAGCAAATGACGTTGCAACAATGATGCGTTGAATGAGATGTCAAGGAAGGCGCAGAACTTCCTATCTTAGTTCCAGAACCAGCATGTGGCATATCATACAACATGGTATGGACCAGATGGGTGTCAAATGAGCACCAGAGGCGCTGGGACGGAGTGGTGGGGAATGTTTAGTATAAGAGGATACAGAGGGGACCCTCGTGTTCTAATATCACAGAGACGCAGATTCTCTCAGATTGAGCAGAAAGGAACTACGAAAGGTGGTTGGATTTATAACTGGCCATTGGATGCTCAGTGCACACCTGCAGAGGCTGGGGATTTAAGTGACTCTCCTGCCTTGAGTGAAAGCAGGAACTTCTATCTAAATGTAGGTCAGAATGGAAGAAAGGAGGACATAGTCCAATGCATCTAAAAGTTCGCAAAGAACTCTGAGACTCTGTTTGATCTCCTTGACTGGGGGTGCATGATTGCACGATAAGCCAAGCACTTGGACCCTAATCACCTCACTACCAAAAAAACCTTCTTTATCATTCGCATACATTAAAAAGCCCCAGCAGATTCCAGAAAGTTAAGTTATTCTATAAGTATCGACTATTTAACCAGTTTGGACTGAACATTTGGATGTGGTGTTTCAAACATTCTCTCAATGGCAGTAAATGTCTATGATATGCAATAGTAACAGTTACAAGATAAAATCTCACTGTGCTCTACACTGTACTGCAATGCACACATCTCACGCCAGCAAGAGAGCAGTTCAAAATCCCTGGATCCATCACCAGTAACATAGAATCACCGGACGATTGTTTAAGAACTCCTAAATTCATTAAAACCACCAACTTATGCTTCTACTATTACGAAGAGAATTTTCAGAAAAAAACCGATATGTTTATTTGAAATATAGCAATGTTGAAATTATATTCTTTATAACCTTCCTTATAATAATTTCTATCTAATTCTAGCCTTTGTCAAAACAGCTCTTTGACCTCTAAACATTTATTCAACCGCAGACATGTGTTTGAAACCATGACTCCTGATTTAGGCCCATCTCCCATAAGAATTATCTCCGTGACTCGTCTCACGGTGGGATATTAAAGGAAATCATTTTAATAGCATCTGTTAATGGTCCGTAGTCAATTTAGATAATTGCGTTTATTTTCCAGCGACTGTAAAATGTTGTCTTTCCCAACTGGTTTATTCATCACTCATAATTAAAAGTTCGTAATGAAGAGTAATTATTTGAATTTCGCAGAGATGCAGAGAAGGGTATGAGTGGGAGGATGCTTTCTTAGGAATATATATACTAGAAAATAAAGGATAGGAACATAGTTTCTGAGGCAATAAACATCGTATTAACATTTTCAGGTCCTTATAGTGATAGCACAATAAACTCAAACTTTGTCAGTAAAACCAATAATTGACTGTCCAACTGTTATATAAAATTCTTCCATCAAATGGCCCTATTAATTCCATCCCCCTGTAATTCTTGGAAGTCGGTTATTCCTGTTCAGTGACGGATGTTTCTCAGCCAGATTAGCCTTTCTCTTCCAATTCCTCCGGTCTTTCCTAGGAGAATGAGACGTAGGAGGTGATAGCGTTCCCCACGCATTTATATGTCCTTAATAAGCTATTTTCATCTTCCTTATAAACTCAAAAAGTTCTCGTTCTGCTAAACCGGCTCTATGAAATACGTTCTTATTTTTTACATGATCGACCCAGCATTCGTCGCAGAGTCCACATTCCGGAAGCTTCAATCTTATTTATAATTGCTGCGTTCAACGTCCATGCTTCCACGCCATACAGTAGAGTAGACCAGACATAACATTTTATTATTCTGTGTCTGAGACTAGAATTCAAGTTTTTGTTGGTGAGAAAATTTCGAAGTTTTGAGGAAAAGTGTCCTAGCTTGTACAATCCTGTATTTGATCTCCTGATCTGGGTCCCATATTTCATTTATCATGTATACATCACAAATAGACACTACTTTTCAAGGCCGAAACCGAAACCGAAACCGAATTTTGGCTTCCGTCTCAGTTTCAACCGAAACCGAAACTGAAACATCAATATAACGTATGTCATTTTTTGGTGAGAATAAAAACAACTAATATGTCATCAGTATTATCACACCTTATTTCAAATAAATTATTTGTATTAAGTAATTTGTAATTTATTAACCTTCTCGCTCAGTAAATTGCTCTTCGGTCTGAATAAATTTGACGAGCTAGCTGTTCAATGGAGACAGTCGTGGGTAAGCCCGACATGAATTTTAGGGGAACCTTTCTCAAAGACAGAAATGGAATAGAATTCCAGTAAGAATAAATATCTGCGTTTATTGCAACATTGACTCCGATCAGTAAGCTTTTACTTCCCACACCGATAGGTGAGGGGAGTATTGTGATCGCGAAAATTTTCGATTTCGAGATAATACGCTTTTTGGGCATTTTATGATGTCTACATAACGAAAATCCACGTCACTCATTTCCGTCGGTCTGTCTGTCTGTCTGTCGATCTGTCTGTCTGTCTGTCTGTCTGTCTGTCTGTCTGTCTGTCTGTCTGTCTGTCTGTCGGTCTGTCTGTTGGCGTTTTTCTAACGTCGTAATCTCAGTAAGCGCTGCTTGGATTGTGATGAAATTTGGACAGCGATATGCTGTGGTGTCGTAGTAGGTAATGTTCCAATAATTTTGGAAATCGTTGTACGGGGGGTGGAGTAATTAACAAAAAACGAAAAACTTCAAATATTCCTCAAACTTCGTTTTTAGGCGTTTTAGGGGTTCCTGATCATTTTCTACTTTTTTTTGGGTGGGGGTGAATTTGGGGTGACTAGAGGGTGGGGGGTTGTAAAACTGAAAAATTTGTTGTATTCATAATGGGCTGTCTAATGACCTGTGAATGAAAGACCTAGCAGCATAATACACTTTTTTAGGTCCACCCGAACATTGCCTTGCTTATAATAGAAACCCAGGGACTTAGAATTTGTGATGTATACATACGAGTGTTGTTTTAGATCGTTCTATATTGCATAACGCAAAAATTATCGAATTGATTTTAATGAAATTTTGACACAGTATTACTGCCGCAGCGAGGATGGAAAACGCGCATCTTTTGGATAAATCGTGACAGTGGCGGCGCAGCAAAGAAAAAAAAAACTAAAAATATACAAATAGCTCAAACTTAGTTTTTAGGCGTTTTAGGGGTTACTGATCATTTTTTACTTTTTTTTTGGGTGGTGGTGAAGTTGGGGTGGTGAGGGGGTGGGGGTTGTAAAACTCAAAAATTTATTCCATTCATAATAGGCTATCCATTGACCTGTGAAAGAACGACCTAGCGGCATAATAGACGTTTCTTAGGTCCATCCGAACATTGCCTTGGCTATTACAGAAATCAAGGGACTTAGTATTGTCTGATGTATACATACGAGTATTGCTTTAGATCGTTCTGAATTTAGTAAGATGGAAATTATGGAATTGATTTCAAAGAAATTAAGAAACAGTATTATCACCGCGGCAAGGGTGAAAAGTGCGTATGGTTTTCAAAAATCGTGTCAGTGGCGGCGCAGCAATAATAAAAAAATTAAAAATATAAAAATAGCTCAAACTTCGTTTGTAAGCAATTTGGGGCTTTCTGATTGTTTCGTTTCGTCCAGTTGAAGTTGAATTGTGTCATTTTAGTTCCTACGGAGAGACTTAGGAAACTATTTACTAGTTTTTGTGTTGGATGTTTTTTTTGACGACAGGCGGGCGATGATTTGGTTGCAACTGTTATGTGTGGGAAGTATTGAGTCAATCAACTTGACTCCATTTTTTAGCTTGTGATAAGGTATTACCACCATCTACACAGCAAAATGACACTTCGTCGCTTGCAGATCAGTGCGCTGAGAGCATCCGATCGCAGCGCGAAATCAATCGAATTCAGTTTCGGTTTCAGCCGTAGTTTCGGCTACATGGCAGCCGAATCCAAAACTAAACCGAAACCCGTTTTTTTGCCGAAACTAGGCCGAAACCGAAACAGAAAAGGAATGTTCGGTCGGACACTAATCTCAAACATTTAAATTTGCTGACCCGTTCGATGTCCTCGTATTCGAGTGTTTGGGATACGGTTTCTGCTTATAACCATGAACTTGGTTTTATTGCTGTTTATCTATAGACCCAGCCTTTAGCTCTCCTCATTAACTCGACCTAGTAGAATTTGGAGGTAACTCATATTATCTGCTATTACGACAGTGTTATCTGCATATCTGATATTGTTGAAGGTTTTACATACAAGGGGGTACCGTTCAATTCGAGTTTCTAGAATTTTATTACCAGTTGACATTATGGAGCTGTGAACGGTTGAGTACTGACATGCCATTAAGAAGAACGTGAGCTTTATCAATCATGAACAGAATGCGGTTCTCATTTTCCTCGATAACTGCTTCCATCTCTCTTGCGCGTAAATTGAACGCTCACTCAAGCAAAGTTTCAGCATCATCTGCCCAGCAGATTGAGTCGGACTGCAACGAAGGACTTGTCGAACGCGTTTTTTTTATAGTCGGCCTCCCGCAAAGGCTAAACGCCTATGGCGCTGTAGAAGCGCTGCGAGAGGATAAGTGTCCGTGCACGTTAGATTTGAAATGCTGCAGGTTGTAGCCGGCGGGAAACAACTTCCCCGTTCCACAGCGTCGAAGTTCTCCAAAAGAAGCAATGATTCAGGAGACTGGTTCGAGGAGTAGGGACCTCGACCTGGTAAGGATGAGCTCGCAGAGCCTCTCTAGTGTTCCTTGTTCGGACCGCCTCTGCTGTTATTATCTGGAAGAGCTCACTCGAACATCTTCCGTGATAGAATCTGTAGAACAGGGACAGGTCAGCCACCCTTCTTCGATGTTCCTGGCTATGGAGGTCCTTTGTGAGGTTAGGCGTATCGATTAGTCTAATTGCTCTCTTCTGTATAGTGTCCAGAAGCTTTAGAGGGTGCTTCGGAGTGCATCCCCACACATGGGAGCAATCCTCCAGCGATGGTCGGATCTGTGCCTTGTAGAGCAGCAGTAGTTGCTCTGGTGTGTACAGCTTCCTACAGCGGAACAAAACTCCAAGCTTCTGGGATGCCGTTTTAGCAATACTGACGACGTGATCGTGCCAGGACATGTCGTTGTTGATCCCCCAAGGGTTGACGGAAGGTGACTCGACTATGGGGTGACGCTCCATTTCCACTGTTGGTAAGCCAACGTGAGACTTCTTTGTAAGTGTTTTTGCCTGAGTTTTCTGTACGTTGAGCTGTACTTTATTTACTAATCCCCACTTGACAATTGTTTTGATATCTGCGTTGATCTGTGAGGCATGCTGCGGTCGCCCACGTACCGTCTCCTGGGATGATAGTGGCTTGCCTGGTTCCATGCACGATATTAATGTACTGTCGTCTGCGAAGCTGTAGATTGCATTGGATATTATTTTCAGCAGCTCGTTGATGTACAGCAGGAACAGTGTAGGAGATAGAACAGATCCCTGAGGAACATCGGCGTTTATTGAAAATACGTCTGATGAACAGCCTTCGACTACAACAAACAGAGATCGGTCGTTCAAAAAGCTATTCAGCCACTGGCGCAGGCCAGGTGGTAGTCGTCCATAAGCAGCAAGCTTGACTAGAAGTCCCTCATGCCACACTCTGTCGAAGACTTTCGATATGTCAAGTGCAACAACACGGGATTCTTCATGGTTTTCAATTGCTCTGTTCCACAAGTGGGTGACATAGGCCAGGAGGTCACCTGTAGACCTGTGCTTACGGAAGCCATACTGACGATCATTTATGATGTTATTATTGTCGAACGCATACCACGTCTTCAGGGTTTCGAACCGTTCGTGGTGCTGCTGGTGGTATTTTGTAGATCAGTACACCACGGGTGCTAGGTGCTTTAATCCAATGAAGGATGCTTCTAGTAGGAACATCCGGTTTCGAGCTGGACAGCCTTGATAGACTCATAATTTCGGATAGAACTGTAAAATAGCGGTGCGCATCAAAATGCTAGGATGCACGAGTCGAACGGTACTACCCTCACCTCTTTCTTCCAGATGGGGGAAGAGTACTAGGCATTTTAAAAACGCCCGTACTTTGTGGCGGACCCTGTACTTAATCAAACCACAAAATATTTGAAAAAAAGCAATTTATTATCAAATGTTTTGTGGTGATGCGGAACGCGGCTACCGGCTGAGAAGACTAAGAGTGATGTATGATGGAAAAAAAATCATAGACAAAATGTTAAATGAATGAATATTAAATGAATATAAATATACAGTTTAAGAGTGTGCTCATTCTATGAAGTCCAGATAAGTAATGTATTTGCATTCTACTATATCAAACATTATTCTACCATTTGTTATTTGCAGGATCATGATTGACTTTTCATAGGTTAAAGTAATCCTTCCATAGTTCTTCATTCCTCTATTAGGTATTGTTGGGAGGTAATTGTTTTGAAAAGGTAAGAGTTTGCGGAACGGAATTTGGAAAATGGCTTTTTCATGGATATTTACAGGTATGGTTTCTTTTGGCTTTAAACCATTAACTAATGTGATCTAGCTACACTACTTAGTGTATGTTTTATAATACAGGGTGGGCCAACAGTGACTGGACGGAACATTGGGGGCTTACTAAAACATATTTTAGAAATCTGACACTTGGTCATGGTAGGGATTCTTGAGGTCTTAACATTAAAGTATTTCAACTCAAATTCTGACGTTTATCTAGGGTGATTCATATCAAACCCCTATATATTTTTACAAATTTGGAATCCCTGGAGAATTCTAATGTGACATTATGTACCACATATGGCATTTTAAACGAACATTTTAGGCGCAAATCACCATTTTTGGTATAAGTAGGTATCAGAAAAAAATTGATTATCGTAGCGATTATAAAATCTAGAAGGCTGTAACTTTGCGGTACGACTTAGCATGAAATGCGTCACCTTAAGTCAGACGGTTAAACTTGAATTCTTTTTGTAGTTGGAGAAATCAGCAGAATAATTAAGGAAACTTCAATCGCAGATAACTTGATTTTTTCAAATAGAAATGCATGTTTTGGTTTATCGAATTAAATATAAGATTTGATTCCCTTTCTAACGATATAGGACTCTCAATGTCAATCTTTTTAGTTTTCATTTTATTTCAATTGAAAAATAAACAAACGCTCGTTAAGATGGAAGAACTAACAACTAACTTAGCAGAAAGATGCAAACGAACTAGAGTAACGAAGCAAGGACGCAAAATTATGAAAATGCCTTACAACACATTAGCTCTAACCAGAAACAATAGTGACAACAAGAATGCTCATTTTTCATAGCCTACTAGCTATTAGCCAATTTTCAATGTCGTTAAAAAAGTAAATTTCGTGCTTAGTCGTACCGTAAGGACACGACCTTCTAAGTTTTATAATCGCTCCGATATTCAATTTTTTTCGGATACCTACTTATACCAGAAATGGTGATTTGCGCCTGAACGGTTCGTTGGAAGTTCCATTTATGATACATAAGGTCACACTAAAATTCACCAAGGAATCCAAATATGCGTTAATATATAGTGAGTTCCATTCGCAAAATGTAACTTTGATATAAATGACCCTGTACAAACGTCAAAATTTAAGTGAAAATATTTTTACACTATCGCCCTCAAAAATCCTTACCATGATCAAGTGGCAGATTTCTAACGTATTTTTTAGTAAGCCCACAATCTTCCTCTCACTATTGGCCCACCCTGTATATGCGATAAATCAGAGACCCAGCGCCATGTAGTATTGTCTTACTTATCTTCTACAGTAGTGGAGTTATCGACCGAGCCGGTTCTAAAAACTCACCCTGTATATCACTTGCTAGTGTAATTGATATATTTTTATATTATATTTGTAGCTAGGTATATCGAATTCCATCATAAATAATACATTATGGGTAGTATATTTTTGTGCTTTCTTATAAAAATTTCTTAACAAGTTTGATCGTTTAAAATATCAAATACCTACATATATTTATTTGAGCTAATGTTAACAGTTTCAACTTCTAACCATGGCAATATAACAATACTTGGACGACTTCACACTCGCGATGACGGGGGTGGATCAGGTGCTTAAACTTAAAATCACGTATCAAAACATGATTTGTTTGGAAACATAAGAACAGTCGTGATATAGAACATGTGATGTTTGAATATCTGTGGTAGAATTACAGTATGTGTGTGTGGGTCTCCGATTTCGTTTATTCTAGGTATTAGGTCCTTCGATATTGCAGCCTGGTGGAGAGCAGACACATCTTCGTTGGTGTTTAGGTGTATCTATTCCTCTTAATTTATATATGATATTTATTAAAAACCGTGGGCTTTGCGGAAGGTCGATAAATTGGCAGTTACTCAGATTGGGCCTAGTTCGATTACTTCCTAAACAGTTTTCTTTCTTAACTCCTTTATGTGTTATTTGTTATTTTTGTTTATTTATATGCTTATATTTTACATCCTCTATAGCCTAACCTCATTTCTATCCGTGACGTTGAACAGAGTCCTAGCACACCATGTATTATTATTTAGACTGTGAATGTTTTTAACCTAGTTCAAATATCAACAATATGATCCAGTTAGTTAACCACTTTTATCCAGACATTCTTGATTGGTATATTTCAATATATACAAATTCTTTACCAGTAAAATATATGAAATACAAGGCACTCATGATTACTACCTACAAATACCAATGTAAAGATTAAAGTAATCAAACAATATCACAATATTTATTTGTTTTGATTTCTTTCTCCACTTTGAGTTGGTACATATGGCATTCAATTTGAACAGTGACCTCTTGTTCGCTACTAATTTTTACTTTGATAAAGGCTACAAAGGTAGCGTGACTAATATGAAAATACGTCGATGATTAGATACAATTTCAGCAGTGCAAAACCGATTAGAGCTTACAGATGTAATTCACTCCTAACAGTTTGCATTTACAATTGGCGCTTTAGAACTGTAATTTGATCCTTTTAAAGCTGCTGCTGAAATGGAATTCTTATACCTGAACAGAATTGAAGATAGAAAATGACAGAAAAATAGACTTTATGAGATATAGAAAAGTCTACAATGTGATAGATCTAATATTATAACTTTTCTTCCAAGTTTTTACGTCGCAGTGAGACCGAACGGGGAGACAGAAGTAATTCAATTAGACACAAAGCGACTGTTAAAGGAGATTTCGATTTAGTTACAGACCGAAGGACAGAGCGAATACCTCCAAATTGCTTTATGCAATAGACTGTTAAAGTTGATTAGTATTTCCGCAAAATTGAGATGCAAGTATCTTCAGAAGGTCGGGATGCAATTTTCCAGATCACTTGTTAGTAGATGGAAAAGGTTGTTTTGAAGGGGACAACCTTATAGTGGAGTGAAAGCTTCACAAAAATAGCATCGGAAATATAAAGCAGTAAATAGTGGTTTTCTATAATTTCAAATTATAGCCTTGACATAATCGCGATCTGTTTCAAGTTCAAGATTTTTTGATGTGAGACGCAGTTACGGTTTCCAATCACACTATATAACATCGTACCTGCTATTTGAGGTATTAGAAGTAGAAGTAATTGCAGTATTAGAAGAAACCCTATCATAGCTTGATTTGGAAATTTACATATGCATTGTCACTAGAAAATTTTCCACTTTCGGATGGAACCTGAGCCTGAGTTTCGTTAAATGCTGAGCTTTCGTCTATGATTGCACGTGACATTCCTAGCACACTTTAACGACTGATACTACACTTAGCACTTACCTAACCCATCAAACTCTCAGGAGAGGGAAGGTCAATTGTCATTAGTTGGGTATTGAAGGAAATGACTTGGATTATTACTGATGAACGAGGATTTCGCGGTATTACACAGGAAGACCTTGCAATCTCGATTTAGGTTATTTGATTTTTTTAGAATTTCAACGGCTTCTAGGAAAAGTTATACGGCCTTAACGAATGAATGGATAAAAGAGGGAGAGAGGCTTCCTTGTGACACCGTACATTAACAAAGACAAGTAGGGTCACTCTAAGCCACGCTCCCAATGTGGCTTTTCCATCTCTGTTCTCGGATCCTACACAAGCTGGCGGATCACTGGCAGATTTCTGGCACCCGCATATCTCGAGCAGTAGCCTAACGGTGCCGAACGCTAACAGCTGTGGCTTACAGGGTCAGGTCAGTCCACCTAACACCACCTAACACGCGACGGTGCACGGGATACAATCGTCGACCGTCGACGTCGAGAATATCGAGCAGTCGGATCCCCCGTAGGTAGACGAGTCCGAGTCCGCACGAACACAACCGCTCTCACATCGAGGCGGCTCGCATTTGTGAGACTCACATCAAGGTCGCCAGGGCGAGTGACCCTACTGGTCTTTGTTCATGTACGGTGCTTGTGACGAGAACCACCAGTGCATAGGCCTACAAACGCACCCTCATGCACCTCTCGTTACTCTAGTTCCCAAGTCCAGCCCTCGATGATGTCCTTGGGTCCTGCCCATCTTACATCCTTGAGGAACATAGTACGGTCTTCCTGTGAGATTCGAGGGCTCCACCTACATAGAATGTGTGCCGAGGATCCTTCTTCCTCGCCACAGCGTGTACACGTCGGATCAATGCCACTCCCATCACATACAAGAGACGTTTGAAGGTGTTATGGTCAGATAGCAGGCCGACAAATAACCTTAGCTGGCTTCTGTTCAGTGAAACACAGAATCGCCCACCTTGGTCAGAGGTACTAAAATAAGTTCTTAGGCTTGACGGAGGTGTCCAAAGATTCCTCCTCATCTCGAATGGTATCTGCTGCCAGCCCCACCATCGACTCAGAAGTTAGGAAATTATTTCTCGACCCTCGCCTTGCGAGCGCAAACTCCAGCATGACTCGCCACCTACATAAGTAACATCTGTTTTTTGCCATTGTGGAACGAATAAAATAGAGCAGAAGATAATGGATAATTATTACCGGTTGGAACAACATATATATTTTTTTATAACTGAGTAGACCGCGTAGGCAGATCCTAATACCAAAGTACCGCCGCTGCTATTTTAGTTTATTTACTGGCAACATATTTGGTTGATGGCCGTGTACAAATGTTGCAAATAAAATAAACCAAACCGCAGCTGCTATGAAAAGGTTATGTTAGGGGAAGTTTGTCAACGCGGGACTTAAATAGGCCAACACCCTCAGGCCTAATAACACGTCTCTTGGCAGTCCATTTCAAGCCTTGTATACCCTGAAAACAAATATGCGGTCCTACCGCTTGGTTCAAGCACTTTCTCCTCATATCATGTCTTGGCGATTTGGGGCTGGATGGAAAGGATGTAAGGCTGATCAGTAATCTCACTGGAAACAGAAAGCAAATGTTCGAGTCCATAATGCAGGATCAACAGATGATCTTGAAATACAAAAGTGAGTTAGACAAGGGTGTATTTTGTCGCAGATGTTATTCAACCTATATGTGGAGAGAGCATTTGCTGAGGCAACCTTAGATAGCCCTATCGGCATTAAAATAAACGGATTTTCAATCAACAATCTCCGATATGCAGATGACACTGTATACTAGCATACAATGTGATTGACCTTCAAACTCTACTGAGTCGCGTTAACGAGGAAAGCCAAAGGCTGGGTCTGAAGATACATATCAACAAAACCAAGTTCATGGTGGTTAGCAGAAACCATATCCCAAAACACCCGAATCCACTTGAATGGAGGGGACATCGAACGGGTCAGCAACTTAAATATCTGGGATACATGGTAAACGAAAGATGGGATCCAGATCAGGAGATAAGATGCAGAGTTGAACAAGCTAGGACGATTTTCCTGAAGCTTCGAAAATTTCTTACCAACAAAAATTTGAACTTCAGTCTTAGAAACAGGATGATGAAGTGTTATGTTTGGTCCACTCTGTTGTATGGCGTGGAGGCATGGTCGCTGAAGGCAGCCATTATAAATAAGATTGAAGCGTTCGAAATGTGGACACTGCGACGAATGCTGAGACTGTCCTGGGTCGACCATGTAAGAAATGAGAACGTTCTCCAGAGAGCTGAGTTAGCAGAAAAAGAACTTTTTGAGTATATAAGGAAGAGGAAAATAGCTTACGTAGACCACATAATGCGTGGGGAACGCTATCACCTCTTGCATCTCATTCTTCAAGGTAAGATCGAAGGTGGGAGAAGAGGAATTGGAAGGAAAAAGCTATCATGGCTGAGAAACATCCGTCACTGGACAGGAATAAGCGACTTCCAGGAATTACAGAGGGCTGCAATGAATAGGATGATCTGATGAGAGAAAGGATGAACGCCTACGCAGGAATATGCATAGCACCCTAAGAAGAAGGCCGCTCGGTTCTTGAGGTATGAAAAACGCCCACCTTAGGATAAGATGCAGTGGTCGTGCGGGTGCATCTGAGAGGATCGGTGAGCGGTGGAACTATAATAGAGGAGCAGACTCCATTTGAAGTGCAGTGCGTTGAGAAAGTCGCTGGAGGTGGCGCGGCCAATTATTCGAAATGCGCTTCTCTGGACGGCATCAAATATAGACATGGTAGTAGAGGCAGCAGCTCCCCAGATATAAGAGCAATACTCCAGGCCAGGTCATATCTAGGCCTTATGTAGTGTGAGGAAGTTAGATGGAAGTATTTTCTGGATCTGAAACGTGGTCGTGCCAGATGAGATTTTCTGTGATGTTGACTCCTAAGAGCTTAAATGAGTGACGCAGAGCCTGATTGTGCTGGCTTCAGCACTTCTTATCTGGTAACGTACAGTACTGGGTCTTAGAAGCATTAAATTTCACCATATTCTTGAGCCCCCAAGCGGCAATGGTCTCCAGATCATTTGAAAGCGAATCTGCCGCTATCATCCTTCTGCGTTCCAGCTCGTCTATTGCTCGTGATGCCTTTATGCATAGTACTTTCGAGTCGAGGAGATCATTCATGTGAAGCAGAAACAATGGAAGGAAGAAAATCCGTTTACCAAGACGACCTCGACCTGAGAGGAAGTCTGCGAGCCAACCGTTAAGCTTAACAGGGAGGCTGTACGGCGCAAGCTTGGTTAGGGGAGCTGTATGCTTCATAAAAATGAAGAAGAATGGCCTTATCCTTATCAGCTAAAGAATAAAAGAGGACAGAATAATTTTAACTGCAAATTTGTCATTAGTGAAGAAACACACTTCAACAATCGTATATCGTATATATGTAATTTAATTAATACTTTTTTAGTTTTCCTCTTTGAAGAGGCAGTAGAAGTATTTACATTTCATGGAGAACAATGTGATATACTACTTTTGGTCTGTCTGTCATATTCTGATGGTCTGTAAAGCAACATCTATAACTAGGAATGGAGAGAATATCTAGTCATAATGTAATTTAATTTCTATTAACTGCTGGGTCAAGGAGGAAGGCTACTAGTTTTAAGTTCTCAAAATTTAAAAACTGATGATTTATGCAAGAAATAAACATAAAAATATAATAAGTAGTCAATTATTATTATCAGATTGTGTACTTTTAAGTATCTACATATTAGCAGAACGACCATTGAGAGAGATTCATAGTCGAAGATTGAACCTTGATTGAACCCGATTAAAAGTTTTGATGAATTGGTATGGTAAGTAGTCACGTAGGAAACTTATCCAATATTATTTGCCCGTAATAAATATTACATATTCAGGAGATATTAGCAATTTAACTGCAAAACTTTAAATTCTCGCTTAAAACCCATACATCCAACTAAGGTTTAGTTTATAATTTTGCCTTGGTAGTTTGAAAACGAAGTGATTCTTGGTTACTTAGATTTAACTAAATAATTGCCGAAATGATGTGATGGTCTTGCTTTGTTGGACTTAATAATGAATGGTTATGCCTGAGTAGGAAGCTGAAAAGTTCACCGACCGGTAAAAACATCCGACTAAAATGCATATGGTGCTATTTTAACCAGAAGTGCCTCTACCAAATACAAATTATACAATGAAAGATCTTACAACGTACACCCATTTTCTTGCACTGAGAAAAAATATTAATTGCTACGATTAAAATTTTAATGGCCGCAATTAAATTTTGCATCAAAATACGTGACAATTAAACTGTTTAATTGCTGCAATTGAATTGTAAATTCTGTTTAGAATTAATTGCGGTAGTGAACAATGTCACATCAGTGGTTGTCAGAAAAATGTCACTGTGACTGTAGCTTAGTTTAATAGTTACAATTATACCTCGTCTCCAAGGTTATTCACCTGTTTAATACCCTCAATTAAACAGGAATATTTATTACGGGTACCGGATACCTTATTTATTTGTGACATTTTTTTTGTCATTCTACTACAGATAATGAATTAAACTGCTATAATGAAAAACTGTAATACCGATACTGATTTTTTTCTTAATTTAATACGGATAATTCCTATACTCAATTAGAGGGATTAAAAAAGCAAATAGATTCAAAATAATCTTTATTCCTGGTAAAATAGTTAATAAAATCTTTAGTTTATCATAACAAAAAAGCTATTATTGCACATAAAACCTCTATTACACCTACGAACACATAATATCATTGGGAAATTGTTACACATTTTGATCTTACAGCAAAGTTACCGGAAATGTATGACTCGTGTACTCCAAAGCCATATTTGAGCATGTAGGTACTAACGTAGGTACTTAATACCTATTCTGTTCCACACACAAGGACACAAGCACGCATAAAACATATAGGAACACAAAATAGTGTGTGATAGTAAAACCGAACAGCGAATGCTCCTCACACCTGTAACCGTACTGTAACCACTAACGACTACCTGAAGTGTAAAACAACAGTGAAGAGCATCTATCTCTGTCGCACTCGCTTGCCCTCTACAAAGAAGAAATGAGATGGAGCATGGTAAACATCCCCTACCTCGGGAAACGACCGTTATGCGTATTTCGTGAGTTATCGCAGCTATAATATCCTTTAACTCTGGCAATTAAGATGTTTAGTTGGAAATTGCAGTACTTCAACCAGTTTAATTGTCATTGTAACCTGAAGTGTCTACGATAAGAATACTCATAACGACAGATACTGATTTATTTTTATAGTAACTCTCGTTAATCATTACTATTAAAATATTTAATTGAAAGTAGTAGTACCTAAACCAGTTTAATTGTTACAATAATATGCGTTTTCTGTGACAAAATCGAAGTATTAGAATTCAGTTTTTATGACTGACTATGAAGCTACATTTCAGAAACAGCATGCAACTTTAATATAGGCTATTAAAGATGTACCAGTTAAACACTTTGACTGGGCTGGTTTTCTGAGTGTGATTATCAGGTAACAATCGCTTTACATTGATTCAATGACGTGGATCCATTTTGCTGGTTATACTTATATACCTTGCTTCCACAATTGATGAAACCAACAGCATGCGGACGGAAGTGGTTTGGGCACTAAATAAATATTTAGAGACACTAACTCACAGCTTATGCATATATTGATTTTAATACAATTTGCGAACCTGTACTAAATTTTTTAGAAGGGCGCTTGACAATATTGCTTTTGCTTAGCTTGCATTCCTTTGCTGCCATCAATTTTGATAACAAGGTATAACATGTTTAACAGAAATACATCAGTTTATGGCTGTTGTTAATCATATCAATAAATATTACCAATAAACTTAAGATTAAAAGTCATAAATATCAAAATCAAAGCGATAACAGCGTATTGTTTGCCACTATCGACGCTAGCGCATTTTCTGATAGTAGTTGAGGGGGTTCGTAAAAATCAGTGCCTTAGTTTTTAATTAAACAAGCATGCCGTGTGTTACTTTCATCAATAATTGATATGAAGGTTTAACATTTACTCTGAATTTATGATGAGACAGGTATTGGATAACTGGAATGGCGGTATAACTATTGGCGGAAGCAAAATACCTAACTTAAGATTTGCTGACGATACAACCCTTATTGCCGCTTCTCAGGAAGAACTAGTACCAAGGTTATGATCGTAGATAGAGAGCATGCCAATCGTCGAGAAATAAAGTCAACAGGCCGTTGTGAGGTAGTTCAAAGTTTTGTGTACGTCGGTTCTTTGATCGACAATTCGGGTAGCTGTGAAAATGGGATTCAACGGCGCTTTCAACAGGCACGTGTGGCCATGACAAAGCTTACTAAAATATGGCGTGACCATAACATCACTAAAGCTACAAAAATGTGGCTGGGTCAGTCTCTTGTGTTCTCCATATTTTTGTATGCCTCGGAAACTTGGACTGTTAAAAAGGCAGATCGAGCTTGCATAGATGCTTTTGAAATGTGGACGTGGAGGATAATGCTGAGAATTCCTTATACCAAACAAATGTTTCCATACCGAATGAGCTCGGTAATCCAAAGAGACTATCTTCCATTGTGTCGACGAGAATGCTTACATTCTTCGGATATATTCACAGAAGCGATAATATGGAGAAACTTGTAGTTCAGGATCACGCCCCGAGTGGGCGGCGCCGTGACCGTTCCCCTACAGGCTGGGTGGATACGACGAAACAGTTGCTAGATATGAGTATCAAGAGCGCCACTGAACTGACAGTAAATCGCGAACGATGGCGAGCTACAGTTCTCAAAACTATTGATAATATTTGTGTCGGCAATACTCTAGCTCCGACTTAATGCATTTTACGAGTTCACAACATGTCTGTTAAGACATTGTGACTATGATGATGATACGAAGGTAGAGAACACTGTTTTATAATCGTCAAGTGTGCTTCAAGGAATGTCGATATTACATTTGTAGAAAAGACAGTAGTTTCTTCAGGTTTTGGGTTGATAGCTTAATTTTTTTTCATCTACCATTTCAAAATATTACGTCATGAATCTAGGATCCGGAAACAATCGAAGATTCGTAGAATTAAAGATCAGAAAAATGACCAATACGATCTTGCCGTAACCCTTGTCATCAAGTGAATCAGTTAATTTGTCTTACTAGTCTTGTTACATAGAAATAATTTTTCAGTAATGTATGAACCATATGTTAAATTAGTATATAGCACGAGGTGTGCAATATGAGCTTTTGTAAAAATAGTATTGAAATTGTGTATCTTGGTATTCGGGGGGGCGTAATCACTGGATCACTCTGATCAATGCTTAGTAGTAGTCCGTGATGCAGTGGTGTTTAAGGAGCTAGATGCATATGAACGTTCTATATTTCAAGGAACGCAAATAATGCAGCCAATATGGACAAAGGCCACACTGTGAACAAATTGTTGTTTGCCCTAGTTTCTTTAGGATTATGCGGTGTTGTTTAATTTATCTCTCCAACGGATAACATATGCTACTTGTTAGAGGATCGAGAATCTATTAAGTAATCTAAGACCATAATTGGAAGTTAATATTTAGTCCAGTTGTTCCCCTAAAAATTCTAATATCGCGAAACCCGTACGGTATACGAGAAAATATTTGACGGATGGTTCTACTATGTAGTATTTGCGATAGTTCACCAATCAACTGCATTTGAATTAAGAATTATGGCCGCATTGGAAATAATATTACGTATAAAGTTCCCAGCTTGTTAGTAATAGTATCAATACACTACAGCACACTTTCTAAACTAAAGTAACGACTACTGCTACTAGCACTACTACAGCAAACACTACAACTACTGCTACTGTTATTACCACTACTGCTACAGAATGTCAGCTTTTTAAGTTGAAATAAGTAAACGTATGATAACCAATACATTAATTGTGGCTTTAAGCATAATAATTATGATTATTATGATTATTGAAAGTCCAACATACAGGTTGCCATAATATTTTGTTTCACAAAATTAAGGATTTTCGTTAAATCATCAGATAGGATTAAGCTGTATACGTCTAGAAACTGCTTTAGAGACTTTTCGAGTTCCAAGTTATCATACTTTTACTTGCAATCAACCAGAGATCTAAAAGAAATTCTAATGCCAATCGCTAAATAGCCAGCACTACCCCTATGGATACGTTTTTGTACTTACATTTAATCACTCGCTGTTTGGCAGACCAGATTCGAATGCAACACAAATTCGTTTTTTTATGTATAAATATATCGATCAAATTTTATTCAATTAATTTATAATGCGCTGTATAATGCAACATTTCATTTATTTTGTTATCAGTTTGTGGAGGTGTATACAGCAGTAGCATATGACACAAAATTACAACTAAATTAATTGTTATTTAACCAAATTATACAGTTTCTTAATTTTCATACGGTTTGTATACCTAAACTTTCTCATTTAATGAAGAACTTTCAGGTACGAATTGAAGTCTATTGGAGTTTTGGTACGTTAACGAAATGTGTAAGAAATAATCGTCTTTATTCACAAGGTAACAAAAACTTCACTGGCTAAATTTAGTTAACACTGCTCTTACACTTAACCAATGATAGCAACAAGTTTTACAGATAATATTGAGCTGAACAGTTCTAGGACCCTACAGCATATCCATACCAAACTGTCGTCATAACCTATGCAGCGGTTACTGAGATTACGAAGCTAGAAAAACGCGCACAGATAGGACAGACCGACAGACAGACAGAGCGATGAAAATGAGTGACGTGGATTTAGACATTATAGAACTCTCATAAAGTGTATTATCTCAAAATCGAAAATTTTTGCGATCACAATACTCCCCTCACTATATCGGTATGGGAAGTAAAATGAACATTTGAGTTGAAACTTTGGAAAATACTCCCTAATGCAGTCACAATACAGCAATTGAGGTTTTGAATTAAGAAAAAAGTACTTTTTTGTGATAAATGGAAAGATCATATATAAGTTTTATAACAAAACTGTTTTTGTTTTCTTTTTTTCCGTAATATCAAAATAAAAATGGGTTTTTGAATCGAGTACCGAAAACACGCCGACGGCTGCCGAACCCGTGTGACGTCACCATGGCGGTAAGGATAGTCCTTTGACCAACGACGTCCTACTCCGATACTAGATTTTAGATTCCCCGCCAATCGCGAAAATACGTACCGCTAAACTGGTAACTAGTGGATATTATTTGTTGCAACACAGTCGGTGAATGAAGTTTGCAGTTCGAGACGAGGTCTGCGATCGAAATAAATATGTTTTTGAATGTTTGAAGTTGAAGTCAGATTACAGTAAGTACCTAATCAAATATGTTTCGTTGAAAATATCTCCTCAATCGAAGGGTGGCCCAGTGGTTAGAGAGTCTGCTAGTGGATCTCAAGCTCTTTGGATGGAAACCCAGGCCTTCCAACTTTTTTTTTTAATTTTTTTTATCAAAAAATTTATTGATGTGCTTTTTGCACTTGTCACGCACATTTTTTCTACGATTAACATAAATATGTTTGAATCAAATTTTGTTAGACATAAAACTTGCACTGCACAGTGCAAAAACTAAGTACAGGAGGCGGTGGACAATTCAAAAAATCAGTGCAAATGAGGTTTGTCCGTCAATATCAATCGCCATTCATTTTTTTTAATGTAATGGTTGGTTAATAAAACAAAATTCCTTCATCCATTCAATTCACTCATTTTTAAGTTTTTTAATGTAAAAAAAGTAACTCAAACTCGTAATCACATTCTGTTGATCACTTTATTATTTATTTAACTTTGGGCAATGAAGCTTAACAATATTAAATTTTCATAAAAATTTAACAAGCACTGTGCACTGCAAGTAATCGTAGATCGTAGACTTCGTCTCGATCTGCAAACTTCATTCATCGACTGTGTTGCAACAAATATCCACTAGTTACCAGTTTAGAAGTACGTATTTTCGCGATTGGCTGGGAATCTAGAATCTAGTATCGCAGTAGGACGTCGTTGGTCAAAGGAGCATCCTTACCGCCATGGTGACGTCACACGGGTTCGGTAGCTGTCGGCGTGTTTTCGGTACTCGATTCAAAAACCCATTTTCATTTTGATCTAACTTTTGAATTATTGCGAAAAAAAAAGAAAACAAAAACAGTTTTATTATAAAACTTATATATGATCTTTCCATTTATGACAAAAAATTTTTTATTCAAAACCTCAATTCAAAAGGCTCGATGGTGGCATATTGTCTTGTAGATCTGAGGAAACGTGGAATTAAAGAAGATAAGACTTTCTAAGCTCAATAGCTCAAAGCTCAAGCTTTGTATTAAGATCTTCCAAAAAATGTGTAGCGCTTCAATGCATATGGGCATGAATATTGTTTTTCGTAAACTCATTATTTCCTTCCTATCTAGTCTTTCTCCTAAGAACCGATACTATCGATACACTAAATACGCAATTAAAAATGCAAGCTAAACTTTTTCCCTCCAAGATCCTTCTCAACAATTTTCTTCTCTAAAAATCCTCAAAATAAAATCTTGATTTACGGAGAAACTTTTGACATCGGTAACACTGGCTTGAAAACTATCAGCTCACTCAGAGCTGGTAATCGCTAGAACTTTAAATTATTATATATTCGAGTACACGGCTAGACAACATAAATGAACGAGTAACCGAGTCGTTCGTTCAACGCTCACAAATAAATAAAAAATAAATGGAAAAGTCTGATATATTCTGATATATGTTATTAAACCATCGCACTATAGTACGTCTATTATTGCATAACTATGAGCTTTCCAAGATGAATAAATGGCAACAACAAAATAATAAACATGAGAAAATTTCTGCAGTTTTAAGCTACAGTAGATTTGGCAATGATGACATTCCTTAGAATTTTATACGACAGAGGAAACATTTAGAAATTTTAGTTCCAATCTGTCATAAATGTGGTAAGAAAAAGAACAGAACTCTTTCTTTCCCAAACAACACTTTTCTCATTTTCTATGGGGCGAGGGATTTTTGATAGCTTCTTTTAGCACTGCCCCGAGATCAGATTCCTGTTTTTGATGAGCAGTCAAGTTTGCTGTCTCAAATAACAACATTGATTGAAACTGTACCTCAAAAGACATCTTTGAAGCGTCTCTTCATTCGGAATGCAAATATTTATACAGGGTGTCCCACGATGATTAAGACAAGTAATATATCGGAACTGAGCAGTAGTAGAAAATTATAATTTTGAGGTTGTAAATAAGAGCAAATGGTGTATCTTCTCTTATTATTGTGTTGCCAATGAGGTATTTGTTTTTCGTCACGTGACGCCCGATTCAAAATTATTAATGGGGCGCCCTGTATATTTGTACCTTAATAAGTTCCTCCCAATAAAACAATTCCAACAGCTGCACACTTGGGGTCTAAAGTGATTAATTCAAGAGCTACAGGTACTTACAGGTTTGTACCGCTACCATTGATTGTAACAATCATCTACCCATACAGTTAAATTATTTTCCTAGTGTTTCATAATAATAGTGGTACAATCCTTTAAGTGCCTCTAACTGTTGAATGAACCACTTTAAACCCTAGTGTGTTGGTTTGTTGGAATAGTCTTATCGGGAGTAACACAGAAACGCACAAATAAACAGGGTGTTTCATTAATAATTTTGAATCGGACGTCACGTGATCAAAAACCAACACCTAATTGGGTAACATAATAATAAGAAAAGATACAACATTTGCTCTAATTTACACCTCCAAAATTATAATCTTCCACTACTGCCCAGTTCCGATATATTGCTTGTTTTAATCGTTGTGGGACACCCTGTATATCGCTATATGCTAAGCCCGGTTTTCCTGGTTGTTTTGGGATTTTATATACTTCTGGAGGTTTTGAGAAGAAGAGAGTTCTGTTACTATCTTTCCATCTTTATGAAAGATTAGAACAAATTTTTCTATGTTTTGCGATTGTGTCACATAAAAGTCTCAGGAAGATCATCATTGTCAAATCATCTACATATGTTACTTAAAACTGCAACGTGATCCCAAACAGCTCTGACAAATTCAAATTTATTGTTGTTTTCCGTTCATTTGGTATGTTGGCAATATATCGGGCACAAAATTTACTCAAAACTAAAATGTACCGAAAATCGCTTTTGGCCTAAATTTAGGGGCTCTTGTACCACCGTGCAGTGTTGTGTTATACCCGTATTACTTTATTTTTTGTTTTTACTCACCCTCCACATCTCTAGCTGGTGTGATGGTTGCTAATTTCACCTTGAGTACGTGCGTCTTCAAGAGTTCCCCCAGTTTATGCAAAATTCGGTTCTTCCATCCGCCTCCATTTCCGTTGCCGTTTTCGATGTCTTCCAGTCCTCTGCTTACTTCCACCAACGACCTTGCAACAAAACAAAGCCGGTTAGTTTGTTATTGAATTTTTGTATAAAATTTTATAACTGGTATTCAAGCAGGCTGAGAAAAAAATGAAGTCAAGTTGTTTGACTCAGTACTTTCCACACATTACGGTGATACCAGTTTATCATTTTCCCATAACATGCAGCTTTAGTCTGAGATCCCCTTGCAACCAAATCATCGGCAGCCCCCCCCCCTAAAATTGTCTTATGTCGCTAGGTCTTTCCTTCACAGGTCAATGGACAGCCTATTATCAATCATACAAACTTCTCAGTTTTACAACCCCCCACCCCCAACCAACCCAATTTCACGCCCACCCAAAAAAAGGTAGAAAACATCTAAAAACGAAGTTTGAGCTGTTTTCATATTTTCAGTTTTTTGATTATTGCTACGCTGCCACTGACACGATTTCTAACAAGCATACGCGTTTTCCATCCTCACCACAGTAATAATAACGTGTCAAAATTTCATTAGAATCAATTTAATAGTTTCCACGTTACAAAATGCAAAACAATCTAAAGCAGTAAATACTCGTATGTATACAGAAAAGTCCCTTAGTTTCGGTGATAGAATGTTCAGATGGACCTAAAAAGGTGATTTATGTCGCTAGGTCTTCCTTCACAGGTCAGTGGACAGCCTATTATGAATACAGCACATTTCTCAGTTTTTTAACCCACCACCTCCCGACCACCCCAATTTCACCCTCACCCAAAAAAAAGTAGAAAATGATCAGGAACACCTAAAACGCCCGAAAACGAAGTTTGAGGTATATTTCAAATTTTTCGTTTTTTGCTAATTACTCCGCCGCCCATGCACCGATTTCCAAAATTATAAGAACAGTACCTACTACGATCCCACAGCATATCGCTGCCCAAATTTCATCACAATCCATGCAGCGGTTACTGAGATGACGAGGCTAGAAGAACGCGCACAGACAGACAGACAGACCGACGGAAATGAGTGACATGGATATTCGTTATGTAGACATCATAAAACGCCCAAAAAGCGTGTTATCTCAAAATCGAAAATTTTCGCGATCACCATACTCCCCTCACCTATCGGTGTGGGAAGTAAAATGAGCAACTTTTCAAACTCAAAACTCAAACATTTGTTATATTTATAAAATATTCTACATTGCGCTGAAAAAATGACTTTGGTGTTGTGCTTCTTAGACCTATCCGATTGTTGCCTTTGAATTCCATATCTGTGGAATAATTTGATACATATATACACGTTTAACGTGGAAAATGCGGACTTGATTGTGATGAAATTGTTATACCGTATTACGACCGTGGTAACAGCGGATCGTTGTTGGAAGTCTTGCCAGTGACAGATGAGAACTCAACACCAAAAAAAAAAAACAAAACGGTCAAACTTCGTCTGTATATAGATGTTCCAAAGGTCCCTGATCATTGTCTACTTTTCTAATGAGGATGGTGTAGGAATAGAGCAGGTAATCCAAATATTTTGTTAGCACCGATAACGTGTGGGAAGTTCTGAGTCAAGACACTTCACGCCGTTCATTTGTTTAATATCGCTTAGTTTTATTTAAATGTGTTGGTATTGTTAGAGAAAACAGGAAGAAAACAGATGGGAGAACATCGGTTTGACGGTATAGCTTTTACGCCTGTGTGACACCACTATGGTGGGTTATTATACGCTCAACTAAACCAACAATGAAATTCGAAACTAAGAATTAAGAAAGATAAATGAACGCCACCACCGTCAACTGTTTATACTTTCAATAAAAATAAGAATTAGAACTAGATAGATAGTCAACTTTTATCTTTTCGACTAAGAATTAACAATTTTACTATTCTATACATGCATTTTATGTGACTTTTGCAGAAAGCATGGTTTAAGCAGATGCACCGTCGACCGTCTCGAGGTGTTCTTTTAAACGAATTTATTATTAAAGTAAAAATCACACCAACACTTTTAACACTAACTCTAAACAGTGCTCCAAGCACAGGACTCAAGAAAACAAAATTTAAACTTAGAAAGAGTGTGAGGAACATTTATCCTATATTTATACACTAGTTAAGTAGTCTTTCACAGGATTGTTAGGACCCGTGTTAGTTCTTGTGCTAATTTGGTAAATGTTATTTATGATCCTCATAATTATGCACTTGGTTAGCTAATATTATACTAGTATTTAATATTTGTTGGTTATTGAGTACTTTGTATACGAATTTACACTGTACAATTTATAGTAATAAGGTTAGATTGAAGGCCTTCAGATCTTGATATTAATTTACTTATTTTTTAATAACTGCATGTTTTGGAAATTCCATTTGCCACAAGTTCCCCGTACGCGGAGTAAATATCTAAAATGCGATAATTATGAAAAAAGCATCTAGTTTTTTTTCGTTAATTAATTTCTGCACTTGAATAATATATGGAACATCGGTAGGATTTTATTATTTATCTTATTTATGAATTTATTCCAACTCAATCTATCATCCACAATTAATTCTAAATATTTAACTTTACTCACTTGGCCACAGGTGTATTATTTTTGTGAATATTTATGTTTTGTACAAGTGTTTTTTTGATGATATTAGATTCTCTATGCCTTCGATATTTTGGAATTTGTCATTTCATTTTACATTCTTGTTTTGTTTGTGTCCTGAAGTAAAATCAAATTGGTATTAATCTGAATCCTTAGCTGAAGTTCATAAACACATTCTTAATTCTTAACCCACCATAACGCAAGTAATCGATTGATAGTAACTTCATAGGTTTCAAATCGCTCATTTACTTCGGTTTGCCCCACCGAGTCAGATATGGCCCATTTTTCAACGGATTACGCCTTATACGCGGTAAGCTCTTCTTGGTCACTTATTGATGGTCGTCTGAATGCCTTCTCTCCTCCAAGGATATTTATTACCGTATATCTAAAACCGCTTACATCGTCTTCTGTGATCTACTTCCAGTAGATACTTAGTAATCTACTCCGTATAATAGAGCGTATCCTTGTTCCGTAATAAAAGAGGATTTTATGACGGCGAATGACGTGTTTCCCTACTCCGCGGATACCGACGGACGTTATTCCACTTAATAGAGTTTTAGTGTATCGAACAGTTTATCGGACTCTGTAGTACGTGTATAAAATCGAGTTGGATTAAAGGAATGAGTTTTCAGAAGGTTTTGCTTTGTATTGAACATCAGTTTTTCGCTTTGAAAAAAATGTTTTTTAAAACTGATTCGCAAAATAAATATAGTTTAAAAAAACTAAAAAACACACTTTGCGAATAATATGACACAAAGCGCCCACGGTTTTATTACAATCATTTTAGTATTTTTCGATTATTAATGTTTTAAGCTTATTTGCCTTATTTTAAGAGTCATTTATAACTGTTTAGTTCGATGTTCATTAAAAGCGCGTTTTTGAGTTTTTCAAATTATATTTATTTTTAAATTGCTAGTAAGCTTAATCATTGCAGCGTGTTATTAGCTTTTCCGAACTGTATTTATTTCATTAATTTTTTAGTTATAAATTGGGGGTCCCGGCAGCCGTTGATCTGATTGTAGCGCAACTGACAGACCTTACAAACTCACAATGTCAAAAAGTCACAACAATGCAGGTGAAGCGAATAAAATCGTGTTGAAAACGACTGTAGGACACTAGCGCGCAGCGGTCAGATTGGTCCTCATCTCACCTGTCAAAAGCGCGCAAAATATTTCGGATACGATGTAGGTATGTGGACACAAGCGCGCGAGGCGGCTCTCGTTTACTTTTGTCATAATACCATTGATTGAAATCAATGATAATACCTACGTAATAACCTAGATTAGCAGCATCACGCATCGAATGCTGGTAATATTAAATGTATTTAAATAAATAATGGATGTTGTGAATCCAGTGAATAATGGCATAAAGTACTTTAGAAAGCAATCAGCAACCTCTCATGATCTAGAAATAATAATAAACCGAAAGTCCATCTCAACTAACACTCAACTTCAGAATTAAGCGTCTTTATATGCTACAACTAAACTTAAGTTCTGTATTTTTTTGAACCAGGCTTGAGTTTGATGGAATCTACACCTATTATTGTACAGTTAGGCTAAACTTGCTTTACTCGTATTCACAAATTGGTTGTGAAGGGTTAAAAGATAAATTCTTTTCTCCACAATAATCGAAAAACAATTTAAAACCTAAAAAATGTTTAGAACTTAATTTATTAGGTAGTAACATTAACACCACTGGAATATAATGTCCATTTTTGGAAATGTGTATTATAAATAATTGACAAAAAAATATCTGTACAGTAATCAAAATTATCATGTATGTATACGGTATTACAGGAGCACAGAAAATTTGAATTTCTTTCGCAAGAAAATACAACTAGGTTATGGTAGTCATTATTAATTGTTAAGAATAAAGGGTAGGTTGTCACTAGGAACATGCAAGCTTAATTTTCTTTCGGCTCACAAGTGACCGGTCTTTTCGAAAACAGGTAAAAATCAAACCGTGCGCGTTTGTGACCAATCACCTTGAAAACGCTATGTTACAATTTCCAAAATCGCAAGTACAAACAAATTCAAAAACAATATTAAGACTAGATTCATACCTAAATGATACGACTCTACTTTTAGGCAACGCATTTTATCTCAAATGGCCAATAATTTATTGACTTACTTTCAATTTTAGATATCTCTATAAACGGTATTTAATCGAATAAAAGTGAAATAGGAACTAAGGCGACTATTCAGTACAATAAATGCATTACTTAAAATTTTTAAATGTATCTCATACATACGAAGTCATAGCAGTCCGTGAGTTTGTCTGGGTGGTATGGGAACCCAGGGACCAGACGTCAAAGAAAGAAAGAAAGAAAGACAAAAATTACGGAAGACAGGTGGGCGGGGGGGGACACTTTATCTCAAATGGACTGTAATTTATTAACTTACTTTAATTGAAAAAAGAGTGAAATGGGAACCAATGGGGACTATTCAATAAAATCAATGCATAATTTAAATTTTTTAAAAGTATCTCAGTCATACGAAGTCAGAGCGGTCCGTGAATCTTTATTTTTGTGAAATAGTATCAGTTCGTAAGTCTAGGAGGTATGGGAAATATGGAATGAGACGCCAAGGAAAGAAGGGAAGATAAAATGAAGGGACACAGGTGGAAAGCAAAAAGGGAGAAGAAAATATTTCAGAATGTGAGGCGCTTAGGGATTTTTGGAACGTTTTGATAAGTATTTTTTAAATATTCTCTAGAGTTTAGTTTTGATTCAATTTTGTTGTGGTAGTTCAATTTTGACCTCTGGCCTTTTTTTCCAACCCCACGGAATCAACACGGAAAACACTAAAAGCCTACGTCCTATAGCTTTCTGCAGCTCCTTGTCGACCTTTTGACGAAAATCAGTGTGTCCGACCATCTCACTGAATATAGCGACTCCTCCCCGAACTCCGTGATGTTGAAAATCTGAATCCTGAGGTCGCGATACATCTGTCCAGGAAGCGGAACTCTGTTTCGTCCTCCTTCCAGCATCTGGAGCAGATCACTACCATGACAAATGTCTATTCAGCGGACAATGGCCTGTGAGAGCCCTCTCCAAAAGGTTGAGTGACTCTTTGCCTTTATTCAGAAGCGGACGGCTCTTTTCAGGGCCCACTATGAATCTTTTAGCTTGCCTGCAATACTTTCTGTCTAACCAAGGTTTTGCCAGTTCCTTGTAGACCCAGTTATCCAGGACAACATTGAACTGCTAATTCAAAGCATCGGTTCGGAGCTTCGAAGTTTAAAGGTGGCAAGATGGAGCCTATGCAGGGGCTGTCGACCTAGCTAGACGGTCCGCTCTCTCGTTGTCCGGGACACCAATCTGTCCAGGAACCTACAATAGGGTCACTTTCTGGTGGCGCTATGTGACTGTAAATACGCGATGTATTTCTTTGTTCAATTGCAAGCCGCGGACTTGTGTGCTAGTGAAATTACTCAACTAGCGTCGTTGCGCCTGTTGAGGTTCCCTCAATAGAGATACCCAGATTTCTATGAAGAATCTTGTTTGAAAAAGGGGTGCCTCATTTCAGCCTAGCTGTGCATACCTACCATAACTTGGTCAACGTGGACCAGTCTCCTAGCCATCATACTTAAGCTTGAATATTTTATGTATGAGGCATACCAAGCAGGATCATTAGGTAGCCATACAACGCATCGAATAGTTGATTGAAGTTGTGGTTACTGAACACATCAAAATTGAAAGTTATGAAGAGAATATTTGACAGTTTTCTTTTTTTTGATCAAATATAAGAGAATTATTATTAAACGACGTTTCGGTATATGCTGTACTACAATTTTTATTAGTAGGATTTTGTCGTTTCAGATATTGATGCAAACACTAATATCCTAGTAGGCTTCTTTAGTCGCTCCTGTAAATTGAATGTTTTTTGTATATCTACGGTATTGCTGAATTGAAAAGATCACTTTCCGGTTTTCATATATGACACTTTTTTCCAACGCACAGCTTATAAGGGTTTCCTTTCACAGACGGAAGTTGAACAAAGCAAAGATAAAAAAATGACGTCAGTAAGAAAACACATCACGTATAAGCTGTGTCCTTTATTGGATATGATGTTAGTTTTAACTACACGTATCTCATCTCAAGACTCCCCAACGTATTTTTGGTTTATACGGAGATTCAATAAAGTCGCTTTGGAATGTTTGTTGCCCATCCATGATCTCATTTGGTAAGCAAGTGTACTGTTCTCAATTTTCAGGAGCTTATCCTACATCAGGTAAACTGACAAAATGAAGGAGATACTTCATCACATTGTATGAAACTGCATACGTTACATTGATGATTTTTAATACGCTTTTATTAGCTTCACCTGTATGTTTGTATACATACATACATGGATGTACTTTGTAACGGACCTTTTTGGACTCTATTTTGACCAACTTTAACGAACAGATTTAATTTAAGCTTTGTAAACTCATCAAGAACCGGTAACAGTGAAATAATTTAATAAGTCTGTTTCATTGTCCTAATCAGGGCCGCCAGAATTGAAGTTCTGAGACCTTTCGCAGTTAAAAAAATGGTGAATATGATAGATACTTGTCTTTTATTTTTGAAAAATGGTGAAAAAGCTTAACTAATTGAACTGTATCTGGTTTGTTTTTGTTCTATATTGATTATAATATTGCCTTCTCCAAAATCATCAGCCATTGTAAATCTATTTCAGTGCCTACAGGCACTGGCCAAAGTTTTATTAATTTACTACAAAATAAAACTATAAAATACAGTCCACGCCTAAGTGATTCGTTGAAACTAAAATACACTCTATTATAACACTAAAAAAAATGGAGTCAAGTTGATTGACTCAGTACACATATTCTGGTTATACCATTTTATTATTTTTCCATCACATGCGAGGCTATATTCTGAGATCTTGGAACCAAGTTATCGGCTGCTCGCAAAAAACCATCCAACACAAAACAGATTAAATTACCAGTATTAGTTCTTAAAGGGCACGAAGTTTGAGCGGTTCTTTTATATTTAATTTTTTTAATATTGCTGCGCCGCCACTGATACGATTTCTGAAAACCATACGGTTTTGCCATTCTCGCCACGGTAATAATACTGTGTCAAAATTTCATTAAAATCAATTCAACAATGTCCACTTTACACAATACATAACGATCTAAAATGCAATACTCGTATGCAAACATCAGAAAATTCTAAATCCTTTGGGTTCTGTAATAGGCAAGGTAATGTTCGGATGGACCTAAAAAAGTGATTATGCCGCTAGGTCTCTTTTCTACAGGTCAGTGGACAGCTCTTATAGATACAACATATTTTTCAGTTTTAGAACCCCCCACCCCACCAACCACCCCAATTTCACCCCCACTCAAAAAATCAGAAAACAATAAGAAACCCCTAAAATGTCTAAAAATAAAGGTTGACGAATATTTGATTTTTTTTATGATTTGCCTATTGCTCCGCTGCCTATGTACCGATTTCCAAAATTATGCCAGCATTACCTAATAAAACTCCACAGCATATCCCTTCCCAAATTTCATCACAATCCATGCAGCGGTTACCGACCAGGTCAGAAAAACCCACAAACAGACATACATACCGACAGACAGATGAAACAGACCGACAGACAGACAGACCGCCGGAAATGAGTGACGTGGATTTTCGTTTTGTCTCAAAAAGTGAATTATCTCAAAATTTTTGCGATCACAATACTCCCCTTACCTATCAGTGTGGGAAGTAAGTGGAAAATATTCTCAATATAAGCTGATAATGAACGAAAAATACAGGTATTATCATGAAAATAGTGTGTGTAGCTCGATACACACTTTTTGATTTTTTGCTAAATCTAAATAAAATTTAATATTTACGAATTTATTTATTCTATACTTTTCCATGGTGTCACTATAAGGCATTATCAAGAACATTATTATAATATGCAACAGCAAATAATGCTATTAATTGCTATATGAATAATATGCGGAACAGATTTGACTGCTGCCTCCTATACCTATGCACCCTATGACTTGTAGACATATAATTTTGATACACCGTCACATAATTAATATGGATCAACTATGCCATAATCATAACACAATAGCGAGTGACACATTACGTCGTGCTTCTGTTGCCATAAGTTTCATTAATCCGTCTCTAGCGGCTGATACGCTCCTCGAATAGGTAATTATAATATCGCAAATCCGACCCTGCTTACGAATTCTCTTTTACTACACGTCAACCACTAAGCAGAGATATACACCCCCTATCGTAAAATACCTGTTTACCTGTTGCCCTTAAGGCAAACAACCCAAAGTTATCAGTCATCTGAAAGATTTCGTGAAGAGTGTTACTGTGTTTGTTCACCCATGTTTGCTATTGCAGTGGTTAATGAAGGTAAGAGTATTTTGTAATTTTTATGCATTCACTTCACAATTTTTTTTTGTTATTTTATTCATAGTAATAGAAATTTTTTGGGGTTTAGGTGATATGTCTGAAAAATCTATATACAGGGTGGTCGACTTTAGCATGACTTCAGGTCATCATTGATAACGTCAAGGTTTAATAAAAATTCAAGTTATTGTATCTCCTAAAAGGCTAGTTAGAAAAAATGTTAATTTGGCACACAGGATAAGCAAAGGATTCTTCATTATTTAGAGAGTACAGAGATAAATAACAAAAATCAGTGGTGGAGGTATGGGTACACAATAATTACTCTTAAAAAACACACCACTGACTTTTTAAAAAAAAAACAATATGTTGTCTTGCATGTTTTTCCTACAATGAACCATTTTCGAGATATTTGTGATTATCTCATGTTATGTAGGACTACTGACAGCAAATCATCTGGAGATAGGCTGATTTATTTTTGACGCTTTCACCAATTTAATACTTCTGAAGTATCACTACAATAGGTTAAAGCAAGTCTGTATGTTGTTTTTTAACATTAAAATGCCTTTCCAAGTTTCTAGTCAAGAATATGCTGGCATAGATTTTATCTATGCTTTTTGTGATAGAAATTCAGCAGGAGTTCGAGAATAACCGACTATTAGGGTTTGAGGGCGATTCCCATAAATCATTACAACTGATTTTTGGGCTCTAAATTGAGGAACAGACTTTCAAAATGCATTTTTCCAAATTTTCCATATTTGAGATAGAGGTGACGCTGTATTCCTATTATCAAATACTTATACACTTTATGAACAATAAGACAAACAAAATGCATTCAGTCTCCGTGCTGTTCGGTAGGAAATCATACCTGGACAAACAAACTGATTTAAGTCCATGGACAAAATGCATTTGATTGGGATTTTATTTCCGTAAATTGTACGACACAGTTTGGGAGCTGAGACGATAGCTGCAATACATGAGAAAACTGTGACAAACTAGAGATGTATGGAACTAGATATTTTTGAATGCGCTGAGAATGATCAAAATGATAAAAAAAGTAGTGACAGTCAACCGATACTATTATACTACCATTATATTTCGTTGTTCCATTCTAATATGCTGTAAATATTTTCAAAATTTTTTGTTTTTGCTACTTAACAATAAAACTCAAATTAATTTTCTTCCAGTAGTCCAGCAGTCACAAACTAACTACATTATGTTTACTACAGACAAACAAACTGCATTATGTCCAACAGTTTTTTTTAATTTTGCCAAGTTGTTTTTCAACTTTCTTGTACTAAATTTTGCGGTTGAGTTCCATAGACCCCGTATTATCCCAAATCTTTTTTCTATGATTTCGTTTCTCTGCACTGGTTTTTTTGCTTCTCCTGAAAATTTGTAATAATGGACAAAATGCAATTTTAAAGTCTGCTCCTCAATTATAGTATATCCAGATCCTATTGTGCGACACTGGCTCACAAAGTTGTTTGAAAGAAAATAATTTGGGGTGGAGATGACACAACTAATGGTTGATCAGTTGCTGATTCAAGTCAATTCATTTATAGGAGGTTTTTTGGCCTACGATTTCTGCATTTTTGCAAAACTGTCTGATGTTTCCAGAATTTGATTAGACGCATCAAAATATACAGGGTGGGCCAATAGTGCGTGGACGGAGGATTGTGGGCTTACTGACAAATATTCCAAAAATCTGTCACTTGATCATGGTAGGGACCCTTGAGGGCTATTATGTAAAAATATTTTCACTTAAATTCTGACGTTTATACAGGGTGATTCATATCAAACATACATTTTTTTGAATGGAACCCCCTATATATTATTGATTATTTGGATTCCTTGGTCAATTCTAGTGTGACTTTATGTATCACACATGGAACTTTAAACGAACCGTTTAGGCGCAAATCACCATTTTTGGTATAAGTAGGTATCAGAAAAAAATTGAATATCGCAGCGATTATAAAACTTAGAAGGCCGTGACTTCGCGGTACGACTAACCATGGAATGCGTCACCTAAGGTCATACGGCTAAATTTGAATTCTTTTTGTACTTGGAGAAATCGATAAATCAATTAAGGAAACTTCAATCACAGATAACTTGATTTTTTCAAATGGGAATGCCTATTTTGGTTTAAAGAATCAAACGTAAAATTTGATTACCTTTCTAACGATATAGCGTTCTTGATATCAATCTTTCTTGGTTTTCATTTTATTTCAAATTTTTAGTCAAATCAGTGTTTTTCAATTTTCCTGCGTGCAAGCAACCTAGCAGGCCATGAAAAATAAACAAAAGCTCGTTAATATGGAAGAAACCATCTAACTTAGTAGAAAGATGCAAACTAACCTGAGCAACAAGGCAAGATTATCAAAATTCCTTACAACATATTAGCTCTAACCAGAAACAATAGTGGTAACAAGAACGCTCATTTTTCACAGCCTACTAGCTATTAGCCAATTTCCAAAGTCAGTAAAAAAATATTTAACCAAAGGAAAGCTACTAGTGATTGTTGCTGGCAGTAGAATATCTATGTCTTCTGAATAAATTTTCACATTTAATGCTATGAAAAAGTAGCCATTTCCATAAGTCAAAAGTAATGATACCTCTGACTGGAACCCTTCAAATTCTTCTTCTACTTATTAGAAAAATCGTGAAAAATGAAACTTATTTGCAGTCTGTTTGAATTGTAAAACATAATTTGGTTTGTAGAAAACTACAGGAAATAATCGCAATTACAACATAGCGTAATTAAAAAATTGTAGCAATTATTTCAATAGATGTTCAGAATGCTCCAGTTAGAGATATCTTCACTTTTGACTTAACTAAATGGAAATGACTAATTTTTTTATCCGATTAAATGTGAAATTTCATTCTACACATGTTAGACTGTAAGCAAAAATCGCTGGTAGTTTCCCTTTTGTTTCAAAATTTTTAATCGTTTTGGAAAGTTGTCAAGCTCTAGTAGATCTCAATAGCTAGTAGGCTGTGAAAAATAAAACACTTCTGTCATACCCCAGCTACTCATTGACATTAGATATCTTGCCGCTGCTGTATCCGGTTAGAGCTAATATGTTGTAAGAAATTTTCGTAATCTTGCCTCGTTGCTCTAGTTAGTTTGCAACTTTCTACTAAGTTAGTTGGTTTCTTCCATATTAACGAGCTTTTGTTTATTTTTCATGGCCTGCTAGGTTGCTTGCACGCAGGAAAATTGAAAAACACAGATTTGATTAAAAATTTGAAATAAAATGAAAACCAAGAAAGATTTATATCAAGAATGCTATATCGTTAGAAAGGTAAGCAAATTTTACGTTTGATTCTGTAAACCAAAATAGGCATTCCCATTTGAAAAAATCAAGTTATCTGTGATTGAAGTTTCCTTAATTAATCTATCGATTTCTCAAAGTACAAAAAGAATTCAAATTTAGCCGTATGACCTTAGGTGACGCATTCCATGCTTAGTCGTACCGCAAAGTCACGGCCTTCTAAGTTTTATAATCGCTGCGATATTCAATTTTTTTCTGATACCTACTTATAACAAAAATGGTGATTTACGCCTAAACGGTTCGTTTAAAGTGCCATGTGTAATACATAAAGTCACACTAGAATTGACCAAGGAATCCAAATATTCAATAATATATAGGGGGTTCCATTAAAAAAAATGTAGGTTTGATATGAATCACCCTGTATAAACGTCAGAATTTAAGTGAAAATATTTTTACGTTATAGCCCTTAAGGGTGCCTACCATGGTCAGGTCACAGATTTTTGAAATATTTTTCAGTAAGCCCACAATCCTCCGTCCACGCACTATTGGCCCACCCTGTATAAGAAACCTTATCAGAAAACACACAAACTACTGTGGTTTTGGCAATTTTTCACTATTTTTAACCTAGAAATAAATGACAAATTACCCAGAAATTCACGACTAAAATTCAGTTCATCAAAGTTATAAGAATGTCTCCGTGATTTTATCAATATTATGCTATTTTTGTAATTTACTAGAAATGTGAGGATGACTGTTCCATATATGCCTATAACATTGATAAGCATCAGAAACAGTCTTAACAATATCAATGACTCGTCATTTTAGGTCACTGAAGTTATCGCATCACAATTTTTTTATTTCTCCAACTATATGAGTTTCAGCCTCTTTCAAATGAAGTACATCCGATCCAAATCCAGCTTCAAATAACAACAATATGTAGATATCGGCTTTCTATGTATCTAAAAAATCAAGGCATTTTTTTTCCTTTCAGATGGGTTTCAGAAAGTTCACTATCATCATTATTTGGTGCTTTTCCACATCAGCGTCTACACCCATAACTAGGGAAAGAGATCCGCCTTATCAAGTTGCACAATCATTAGAAACTAAACCTCGATTGTACCATGAACTGGTGCTATTTGAAACAGCTATATTTATTGTAGGCTCAGCATTTATAGCTTTCATAACAGCTTTCTTGCCACTGGAGATCTGTTTTATCATGGGCAAATGTCAAAAGTTGATGGAACCATACCGAAAGCAATTGGATGACGAAATAAGCGGAAGGCAGAGTAAGGTCAGAAGAAGAAGGAACCTAGCTCAATACGAACCCTTTTTGGTGGCGATTTTGGACAGTTTCCTGCAAAATAGAGAGCTATGGGATTCTCCAAATGAAGTGGAAGTGAACCAGGTGTACAAAGAGCCACTTTTGATAACACTCGCGAAATATTTTGACAGATTTGCAGACAGAGAGGTGAAGAGGCATGTGAAAGCGGTTTTATTTTTCATTGTACACGTCCTAGGAAGGTTGTATGCTATCGTCCATCACTTTGTGCGAGTTTTGATGAGCTATGGACTGTTATGAGTATTATCGAGTTAGTTTAACGATTAATTGAAAATATTTCATATGAAAACTTGAATTATTAAAGCTATAAGAATTGTTTAGTATCACTTTTGTATTTTATATTCCCTTGCATGTTTTTTATTTTGTACTACAAATTAATAACACCTGTATGGGTGACCCAGAATTTCCTTCACCCGTAATATTTTCGTAACGAAAAACGGTTCAAGCAAGAACTGAGTTGTAATTCTGAAGGTACTATAGGGTTTATCATACCATACATTCAAAACATTTTTTTGTAGGCCGTCCCCAAAAACACACCCCCAACTTTTTGTTATCAAATAGCACCCTATAGGTTTATAGATTTCACTACACAATATCTCTATTTTATTTAAAATCTTGTAGTACTTTTGATGTTATAGTTGAATCATAAGCACAATATAAATAAAAAAGACTTTACTTGACGTCTAATGTTTTGCCAAAAACGAATAAAAAAGAAAATTAAGTGGGTTTTAAGAGTAATTAATAACCTATCTATCATACCATGCTTTGGAAAAGATGTCTTTTTTATCCTGTTTTATTATGAAAATATTACACCTTGCAAATCCTTATTTCATCTATCTTAACGCTTATGAAATTACGAAAAAAATTAGTTTGTGTATGAAATCAAAGACACTATAAGATTTTAAATAAAATAACGACTCCAATTATGTAGAAAAAGCTGTCGGATGCTATTTAAAAAGAAAAGTTTGGGGTGAGTTTATGGGTTGAAGAACAAAAAATTGTGTCAAAGGTACGGTGTTATAGGACATACAAGACTCTTAAAAGGCCTATTTAGGCTTTTATCTTTTTTTGTTATGAAAATACTACGCCTCAAACAAATTCTTATTTTATTTATCTTGGGGTTTTGTATAAAATCAAAGGTACTACAAGGTTTTAAATAAAAAAAGGACACCATTTTTGTAGGAAAAACTAATTTGTGATATTTGAAAAAAAAAGTTGGGGACAAGATTCAAGGGTTGGAGTACAAAAAAATGTTTTAAAGGCATTGTATGATAGACTTTATAGTACTTTCAAAAATACCATTCAGTTTTCCTTTGAAATCCTTTTTGTTACGTGCCAAGACAATTCTGGGACACCCGGTATATAAATGGTGCCCGACACCTACCTATATGGTTCTATCTATTTATGATCTTAAGGTTCTAGGGTATAGCGCGCGAAATTGAGAATCCAAAAAAATACGTATTCCCGTGTAAGCGAGGAGGCGTGGCCGCCTATTCCTTTTGTCTAGTATGTGTGTCTAAAATCAGAGGAGGTGATTCCAAAGGTCCAAAGGTAAGGTCCAAAGGTCGCCAAAAATATAAATTTCGCATTTAGAAGCTCCTGACTTTACCTTTAAACTTACAGTAATGATTCAAAAAGCACAAATCTTGCACTATGTCATTTCGGTGGCCTTGTTTTGATATCGTGTTTGGTTGTAAAATTACAGACATTTGAAGAATGTATAATTTTGGATTGCGAGTTTTGTTGCGCACTAAAAAACTTTTTTTAAAAAATTGCTCTGAGTTGTCATTCGCTATAAGGCCTCAACTATCACCTTCTGAAATACTATGTATGTAATTTGAAAAACAAGTGAGTTGTGCTTTTACTTGCTTATCCGTGTTTTACATGGCAAATACATATTTATGTATAAATGTGTGTACCCAGGCGCCTTAAGGTTGCCGATGTTCTGAATCATCATCGGTTTAGTTTGTTCTGTAATGCTATCCAAGGTTTGCAATAAGATACGGTAGATACATAAATGCTCATAGAGAACGAATTGTTATATCCAGGTATAATGATGTATGCATTTTTTTACTTCCAATATTTCAAAGCGTTTGCCATTTCCTCCACTGCTACGTCCAGTTATTTGCAATAACTCACCTATGATCCTTAGGGCGCTCTATCTTCACCAACTCTACACCATCTCCCACACGGATCACATCAGAATAGATGGCTCTATCAACCGCCACCAAAATTCTTTTCTGGATGCACGTTTTGATGGTGGGAAGGGCTTCTTCATCAGTAGCGTTCACTTTGTTCACGTCCAGACATCTTTGAATGAAGTTGCCCGTTGCAGTTAGCCAATGGTTGGGTTCGCTACGCACTAGCAGTGGGATGATGAAGGCGTATAAAGTTGTGTGAATAAGGTTCATGCTAGAAAGAGATTGCATTAGAGATATAATATTGATTAGTTAGATATTTAAAAATATGGCGTGTTTCCTAAGCGATGGGAAATGTGTCAAGGTGAATCCTAAGATGCCTTCAAGAGAAGCAGTTGGATTCCACCAAGTATTCACAGAAAAAAAATGCTGTTTTTTTCAATTCATTGTTAGTATTTGGATGCTTTTTCATTCTTCAAATATACCTACATATTTACACAAATCTATGTCATTCAAACAATTTACTCCTCACTTTCGAAGGAATTGCAGGTAAACTAATTAATAGTTTCAAAATAGGGCATATTCATTCAAATTGTATGTACTTAACATTAGCATTAAAGCACTCTTTTGTTTTTAATATACAGCTTAGGTTTTGTTTTAGCAAAGCGTTTAATTTATTTGATATACAAAGTTATTCTTTAATAGCAGTTCTTGACAATTGTTTCAATAAAAATTCATCCTGTCTTAGAGTCAACTATGAACAGACACAATACTTCATGCTTAAGTATATCGTTTTTGCTATTTGATACATCAGTGAGTAGTATTTGCACCAAAAGTATCTTGTATTGAATCCAATCATCCTTGTCATTGACTCAACTGCTCTATATTCGGCTGGATTGATATCGACATTGAACGAGTATAAAAAGAAGAAGAAAGGGGGCGTTGATAGCGTCACGTTGTCCCCGTCCTACACAGAAAAGAATGTTGCTGTGTATTCAATAGATTGATAGTATTTGGATGCTTTTCCATTACTTTAAGCATATTTACAGTTGTCTCAAATCCATGTCATTCAATATACTAAGCTATTGCAGCAATTGCAGGTAAGCTGATAAATTCAAATTCAAATTGTGCTATATTCGTTCTAATGATATGTTACTATAAAACAATAGTGATATTAACGTATGATGGAATTAAAGCAATCTCTTGTTTTTAATATACAGCTTAGTGTTGTTTGACCAAACTGTATAATTTATTTGATGTACAAAATTGTTCTTACAGTACCAGTTCTTCACAATTAGTTCAATGAAAATCAATTTAGTAGAAGGCAGCTATAACAGACACAATAACTCATGCCTTTAGCCTTAGTTTATTCTATATGAGACATTAATAAGCAGTATTTGTGCCAAAAGTATCTTATACTGAATGAAATGATCTTTGTCGTTGGCTCAACCGCGTTGTATTGATATTGAGATTCAAGAAGTGTAAAAATAAAGATGAGGGTGGTCGTTGTTCTGCCATATTTGTATGTCTATCCCTGTTTTGTGGTCTGATATAATAAATTGTATAATTCATAATGTACTTTCAAACGTGGTGACAACCATTGTAATAAGGCATATTGGTATTTTTACCACTTTCTCATAATTCTTAATGTTAATTACAAAAATAACGACTTTACAATGTAATTTGTTAATTCTGATATCACAGACCCTAAATTTGCGTGTAAATAAATAATTTTGTTTCTAACCTTCAATAGAACCGTTTGGTTTAAAAATACACAAGTTACCGACATGGTGGCATCTCTATGTCAACTTGTGGTGACTACTTTTATAAATATTTCGATAACGTAAGTATAGCATATGCACAACAATTTATTATTATTATTTTGACAATCATGTATTACGGTTAATCTGAGTGTAGATGATATTACTGCAATTACAAAAGCACTATACTTTCATGAGGCACCTCATCATCATAGTCACAATGTCTTAACAGACATGTTGTGAACTCGTAAAATGCATTAAGTCGGAGCTGCCGACACGAATATTATCAATAGTTTTGAGCACTGTAGCTCGCCATCGTTCGCGATTTGTTGTCCGTTTAGTGGCGCTATTGACACTCATATCCAGCAACTGTTTCGTCGTATCCACCCAGCGTGTAGGGGGACGGCCACGGCGCCGCCCACTCGGGGCATGACGCTGAACTACAAGTTTCTCCATATTATCGCTTCTGTGTATATGTCCGAAGAATGTAAGCATTCTCGTCGACACAATGGAGGATAGTCTCTTTGGATTACCGACCTCATCCAGTATGGAGACGTTAGGTCTATGGGCGGTATCAGGAACTCTCAGCATTCTCCTCCATGTCCACATTTCAAAAGCGTCTATGCGAGCTCGATCTGCCTTTTTAACAGTCCAAGTTTCCGAGGCATACAAAAATATGGAGAACACAAGAGACTGAACCAGCGACATTTTTGTAGCTTTAGTGATGTTATAGTCACGCCATATTTTAGTAAGCTTTGTCATGGCCACACGTGCCTGTTGAATGCGCCGTCGAATCTCATTTTCACAGCTACCCGAATTATCGATCAATATGGAAACGTAAGTATTTTAGAATCAATTATAAAACATGGGTTAGATTTAACGAAAGGTCGAAATTGAAGCACGCATTGTAATTCAATAGTACCTTGTCATTGGATCGACAACAGAATATAGTTACCAAATACAGGGTGTCCCTGAATTTCGTTGACACGTGGTATTTTCGGAACATAAAAGAAACAGATAAAAAAGATAAAAAGAAAACTAAGTGGGCCTTTCAAGGGTACCACTTTCGAAACATTTTTTGTTTACATCAACCCCTAAAACTTACCCCCTACTTTTTTTTCAAATAGCACCCCACAGCTTTTCCTACGTTAATGAGGTCATTATTTTATTTAGTATCTTGTAGTGCCTTTGACTTCACACACAAACCAATTTTTTTCGTAAAATCACTAACATAAGGTCAATAAAAGGAGCATTTGTTTGAGGCGTAATATTTTTGCAATAAAAAAACATAAATAAAGACATTTGTTCCCGAAAACAAGTATTATAGGTCATTCAGTACCATTAAAAACCCAATTAGTTTCATTTTTATCTATTTTTTGCGTCAGGCAAATTCTTATTTTATTTATGTTATGCTTATGATTTTACGAAGAAAATAAGTTTGCGTATAAAATAAAAAATACTGAAAGATTTTAAATACTATAAGGACTTAATTTCTGTAAAACTATTTGGTGCTATTTGAAAAACAAAAGTTGAGGGTGAGTTTTAAGAGTTGAGGTAAAAAAATGTTTTAAAAACATGGTATGATAGACCCCATAGTCTTTCAAAAATTCCACTCAGTGTTCGTTCGAACTTTTTTTTGTTACGAGAATATCACGTGTCAAAGAAATTCAGGGACACCTTGTATATCCTTTCCATTACTGTATGTAAGATCTCATTGAATCAAATCGTGAGTGTTTGATGAAACGACATGTTTTTCTATGATGAGTATGATGATTAACGTCAATCACAAGCCAGTCTTTCTAGGTTGGTATCGTAGAAGGGAATTGCAATTTCAGGTCATACCAGATATATTAATGTCCCTGAAGTATCAGAACACTGCTTACAGATTAGCAGTCTAAACCAGATTTTACTAAAGACATTCACAGCCTATTAATAGCCTTATCAAACAAGGTATTTCATCTGTCCATATTCAACGGATTCTATAATGGTAGATATTTGACTGTGTGGTCTAGTTTAAAAACACCAATAATCTTTAGATTTTCAAATATTACAGAAGACTGAAAAACACATCATTAGAAGTGTTAGTATCACCAGTACTTTGCACGAAGGCATCCAGAGCAATAGACTATCTCTGTGGTCCAGCTGGAGTCTGGCGATCATAACCGCTCGGCTATACACCAGGCTAATCGTCTGATTACGCTCGTGTACAGTGCTGTTGTATGGTGGCCAAAGATTCACCAATGCACAGCCTCGAAGGCGTTCACAAAAGTGCAGCGGGCTGAGTGTGTGAGCATAGCGGGCGCCATGAAGGGTACACCAACAGCAGCATTGAAGGTACTGCAGAATATACAACCTCTTGACATTTACATAGAGGGAGAGTTGCATATAGAATGCAGTGCCATGGAAATTGGCTTTACTACCCTGCCATGAAACACATCACGATACTTGACAACCTGCGGTGCAATAAACCTAACCTTCTAAGCATGCGCACTAGAACAAAAATAGTGCCTGGCAGTAATAAAGTTAGTGCCTGCCACCCCTTGTGCCGTGGCACTGCAAAGGCACTATTTTGAAGTACGTTTGTTTTCGTTGTTTTGAGACACGAAATCTGTTATTTTATAGATGTGACTGGTGAAGTGGTGATCCGAACTCTTAAATAGGATAAGCTTTTTGCGAAGATTTTATATAAAATACTTTATGTAATCCGCGGCAGCGTTTTTAGGTTAGAATTAACTCCGCGGTGACATAAAGCATCAATAAATCTATTTAAAAGACAATTTTAAGGTCAGGCAGCGCCTGTCACTATTAGTGTAAGGACGGCAGTATTAGTGGATGGCACTATTTCAATAACTCCCTAATGCCAAGAGTCGTGGACACCGAGATGATCCCACATACGGAAACGGTCAACCTAAGTGACAGATCGGACTGGGCTCTATTAGAATCTCGACATGTATGTCAAATGCTATCACCTGGTACACTGATGGCTCCAAAAATTCACCAGGTACAGGAGGAGGCATATACGGTAGTAGTCCTGGGAAGAACGTATTTGCCTAGGTAGGCTGGCTACCGTTTTCCAGGCAGAAATAACTGCACAATTTTCGAATGCGGCAGAATATGCATAGATGAAGGATACAGCAAAACTATCTATGTAAACATGGACAGCATAGCGGCTCTGACCACTGTACTTTAAAAATAGTGTGGGGCTGCCATAATATCTTAGAGACACTCGCGAAAACCAACAAGGTAATATTACCTTGGATGCCTAGTCACATACAAGTGGGTGGTAATGAGAGGCCCGACAGGTGTTCCAAGAAATGTGCTGCCCTTGTAAAGCAGTCAAGTTATTAAATTCTTTACATATGTTTATACCGCGATTATAGATTATGGGTGTTTTTCATGGATTTTGGTCAAACATTAAAACTAGTTTTTTTCTTTACTAGGTTTCGGTTTATTGTACCTAAACCATCTCCAGGTGTCTATAAATAAATTGAAAGTGGTGTGTATATCACAATAAAAAATAAATACTACAAAAAACAAAAAAAAACAAAAAATTAAATAAATTATATGAAACTAGAAATATAACTAACTATAAATGTATATATGTATATAAAATTTTTTAAATATAAACCTAGTGATTTTATTTTGTTGGATTGAACAATGAATATACCTGATCTAAATTTACTAAGACAAGGAAAATAATTCTAACAAACCTACTTACATTTATATTAAATGTCGATGTCAGTTACATTTCTGTAAAATGTTTTGTTTTGGTGTAGCAGCTTCTGCGGGCTGAGGTCATTCAGCGCTCTCATCCCGTAGAGGCTGCTTCATGAAAACAAATTTTACAGAAATGTAACCGACATCTAATATAGATGAAAGTAGGTTTGTTAGAATTATTTTCCTTGTCTTCGTAAATTTAGTTCAGGTATATTAAATGACCAATCCAACAAAATAAAAGCACTAAGTTTATATAAAAAAAAATTATACAGGGTGTCCCACGACGATTAAGACAAGCAATATATCGGAACTGGACAGTAGTAGCGAATTATAACTTTGGGGTTGTAAATTGAGGTATTTGTTTTTGGTCACGTGACGTCCGATACAAAATTTTCAATGGGACACTCTGTATATTTGTGACTTTTCTGGGTTCCCCAACAAACTACATACTTGGGGTCTAAAGTGATTAATTCAAGAGCTCAGGTACTTAAAGGATGGTATCACTACCATTGATTATAACATGTACCCCTACAGTTAAATTACTTTGGTAGTGTTTCCTAATGGTAGTGGTACAGTCCTTTAAGTACCTGTAGCTCTTGAATTAATCACTTTAGACTCCAAGTGTGCTAATTTGTTGGAACTGTTTTATCGAGGGGAACACAAAAAGTCACATTAAAAATTTTGAATCGGACGTCACGTGACCAAAAAAAAAAACCTCATTGGGTAACACAATAATAAGAAAAGATACAACATTTGCTCTAATTTACACCCCCAAAATTATAATTCGCTACTACTGCCCAGTTTCGATATATTGCTTGTCTTAATCGTCGAGGGACACCCTGTATATACATTATAGTTAGTTATATTTCTAGTCTCTGTTGTACAATTTATAATTCTTTTATTTAATTTTTGTTTTTTGTATTATTTATTTTTTATTATTATATACACACAATTTTCAATTCATTTATAGACACCTAACGATGGTTTAGGTACAATAAACCGAAACGTAGAGAAGAAAAATACTAGTTTTAATGTTTGATCGAGACCCATGAAAAACAACCATAAGTTCTTTACATCCAATGCCTCACTTTAAAAAGCTGTAGCCATGGAAGTTTAAAACCCACTATGTTTTACCTGTTTTTTTTTGTTATCCTAGTTGAAAGTAATCCTCAAGAAAGATCGAAAAGACGCCCGAGGTCTGCCGCGGTTTACGACGCGGCACAAAAAACTACCGGACGAAGAACACGCTTACCGTTCGCGACATTTAGCGAATGTATCCTTAGCACGGCATATACAAAGTTTTATCCACATATCATTGCTCTGCACCAGGGGATAGAAGCGATGCGTGAAAACTATAACGTATTCGACCAAACCGTGTTATTTGTAAAGTCCATATGATTAGTCGTAAAGGAGTCCTATTCGAAGGTGAAAATCGAAAATGGGGACACTTTTAATGACATCCTTTCCTTGTATAATCAGATCGATCTTCTTTTACATATATGCACCCTAGAAACGGCTATATTTACCTAAGACTCTGAAATTTCGAAAGTTAGTCGAGATTCTTGGTGACGTAGACTAGGGAAATAGGCACGTAGCCAGGGGGGCGGCCCGGGACCCCCGCCCCGAAATGTACAAAATACCTTAGTGATTCATATACCTCAATTTCCTTGACACGTGATATTATCGTAACAAAAAAATGTTCAAACGAAAACTATGAGTGAAATTTTTGAAGGTACCATAGAGTCTATCATACCATTACATTTTATATTTTTACTGTACTTCAACCTTTAAAACTCACCCCCAACTTTTATTTTTCAAATAGCATCCCATAGGTTTCTCTACATGAATGATATCCCTGTTGTATTGTAAATCTTGAGATACTTTTGAATTCATACGCAAACTTATTTTTTGCGTGAAATCATAAGCATAATATAAATAAAGAATTTATTTGACGCAAAAAATGCATGAAAAAGAAAACTAAGTAGGTTTTAAGGGGTATTTGATACATACTTTCGGAAATAATTGTCTTTTTTGTTATTTGTTATAATTTCTAAAATATTAGGCCTCAAAAAAACCTTATTTTATTTATGTAATGCTTATGAAATAATAGTCTCATTTATCTAGAAAAAACTGTAGGCTATTTGAAAAAAAAGTTGGGGGTGAGTTTTAGGAGTTGAAGTACAAAAAATATTTCGAAAGCATGATATGATAGGCTATTCAGTACCCTTGAAAAAACGACAGAGTTTTCTTTTAAACTGTTTTTCGTACGACCTCAAACAAATCCTTATTTTATTCACCTTATGCTTACGACTTTACAAAAAAAATAGTTTTGTGTATAAAATTAAAGATATAACAATATTTCAGATGAAATAAGGACTTAATTTGTCTAGGAAAAGCTATAGGGTGCTATTTGAAAAAAACAAAGTTGGAGGTGAGTTATAAGGGTTGAAGTATGAAAGAAAGGTTTTGTAAGCATGGTGGACATACGGACCCTATAGCACTTTCAAAAATTTCAAACAGTTCTCGTCTGAACTTATTTTTGTTACGAGAATATCACGTGTCAAGAAAATTCAGGGACACCCTGTATTTCTAATCTGTTGAAACTTTAATGCCACAATTACTAGGCTACGAGCTTAGAAGAAACAAACTGTCTCAATAGAGTTTTAGATGATCAATTATTGGGTAAGATATTCAAGGGATCGGAACAAATTTAAACGAAAATTTTAGGGTTTCTAGGTATCTATGTTCTAAGTGTTTTTCATAAAATAATTGATAAACAACAATATTAACAATTACTTCTAATAGTACACTACTATAAACTAGTGATACATCGTTGAAAATCCAGATGTACCAATTAGCAGTTGATGCCAAATTACCTAGTTTTTGTGCTGATGAAAATAAGAAAATTCTGAAACAGTTGAATTTATGTACACATACGAGTATTAGGGTACGCGCACATAAATCGGCATCGGACGGACGGTACGGATGGAACGGCCGGTACGATACTGATTTTTCATTAGGGTATCGCACATAGCTGATCGGAATCGTCGGAAGAATTGAAATCAGTTGCAAAATATGCAAATGATCTGCATGCAGTGTTGCCAGGCAGATCACATTGAAACTCGCTACTGAGCCACCTTGAATGTCGCTACGTTGTCGCCTCACAAAAATAACCTATAAATCAGCCTGTGTATAACATGATTCGTGGGGGGGGGGGTGCAATTGATGTTAGGTATATGTATAATATAATATAACCTTTCATTCAAAAATAGTGGATTACCCGATACATAGTCTCGACACAGCATAGTAAACAACCAGCAGAATATCTCTGAGGATTTCCTATATAGGTACCCGTAAAAATGGCTCCCACAGAATTTGATCTTCGGATGATTTCACGAGTGTGAAATCTGGGTAGAGATGCGAAAATAAAAATATCGATACCGGTACCAATTCGATATTTTTTAGCCAAGTACACGCCAATGGAGGCGCGTTTGGTTCGTAATTCGGTTCGTAATTATTTTCGATACCGATACCGCTACAAAAGTAGCGATACCAGCTTGTAATCGCTCAAAAAGTATCTAAGACAAAAATATTCGATATTAGTGCAGAAGAATTGATATATTTCAAGTATCGAAGTATTGTTAGCAACCCTACAAATAATCATCTAAAAGGGGGGATGCGCGTGTAGTTGCCGCCAACCTGAGATATTATGCTGATTATTTACTATGCTGTGGTCTCAACACCAATACAAGACAGTCTGAGCAAAATCGAAAAGAAGAATAGACAAGCCGTAATCAGTGGCGAAAAAAAGATAGTAACAGAATTTTTCAAAGAGTCACTACAAATCGGTTTATTTTGTTAAATCGCCGCTACGTCTCAACGTAATCAAAATGTCGCTATTTTCGCGACAAGTTGCTATGAATGGCAACACTGTCTGCAGGCAGTACAGGTAGAAACTTGGAAAATGCCGACGGTGCCTCGGCAATCGCCGACCAGCATCGCACATACCTCAGTATCGGCACGCATCTAGTTGTTACATTTTCGCCGGATTTTGAAAATCCGATGCCTACCGTCCCGACGTATGTGCGATGGTCCATTAAATTTAATAGAAAGTAACTTTTTCCGATCCGTACCGTCCATCCGATGCCGATTTATGTGCGCGTACCATTATGTTGCATACAGTTTTTGCTCAGAATTCAGAGAAGTAATCATTTTTGTTACATCTTTACACCCAAGTAGGGTATAATGAGTATTTTTTTGAGTTTGGTAGTTCTTGATAAAATAAAATATAAACATTATTAAAACATGCAACATGATATTCATATCGTTTGTTTATTCTTCATTTGATATAGTTTATTCTTTGATATCAAAGGATAATAGCCAACAAAAAAAAATCGACCTCCGGTGTTTCCAGGTTTTAAATATTTTGAATCCTCCTAGGTAGGGCCGTCACGTGTTCGGTTTTTCTATAGCGGGCAGGAGCCTCAAAACCTTCTTTTGCTCTCTCTAATGGTGGCGCTTCTTTACTCCTCCTCCATGCTTGAGAAACAGAAATCTAGCCACCCCTTTTTTTGCTCGTCAAAAATGGTGGTCCTACTCCTGAGACTTAAGAACGTCGTGAGCTACCCCGAAGTGAAGTCCTGGCTACGAGCCTACTAATAAGTAATAGGTACTAGCCAATTACATTATTCAATAACAGAAGTGTTGTTCGTTGATAAACAATTCTGGGGAGGCGTAGGTATGCCAAAATAAAGATAAAATTGGAAAACTATAGACAGTGGTGATAATTTAAGCTTATTTTTTTACTTTTGTGTCATCGGCATCGACTGCTCTGATAATGATCGTGTTCTGTGTAGGCTTTGTTACTGTTTTCCAGCGCCACTCTAGGAACGGCACTGTTAATTAGAAGCCAACAGTGAAGGCTCAGGTGGGGATTTTCGCTGAGCTTTTTTTGTAAGAATATTTATTTTTGATTGAAAACACCAGAAATAAATTTCCGCCTCTAACGAGAATCGAACCCGGGACCTTCCGATCACGAGCCCTTGACTCTAACCACTGAGTCAGCCAACTTCCAATTTAAGTTTATTCATTACTGGTGTATCGTAAATTAAATTTCCTAGAAATAATTTAAATCAATAAGCTTAAATTATCAGATAATCTCGCTGACGATCAAACAGATTCAAATATTTCACCCGATGGTTATTGCAGAACAAGGGATTAGCATTTGCTAAGTCTTTACCCTTTTATTTGTGTATAAATACCCAAGGTATTCTAAGATGCGCAGAATATCCACAGAGATCGGCGGAACACAGTGCAGTCGCCTCCACTCCTATTATCGATACTACAAACTTCTCAGTTTTACAGTCCCCCACCCCCCAACCACCTCACTTTCACCCCCACCCACAAAACTGGTAGGAAATGATCAGAAACCCCTAAAACATCTAAAAACAGAATTTGAGTTGTTTTAATACTCTTTCGTTCTTTGATTATTGCTACGCTGCCACTGACACGATTTTTAACAAACATACGCGTTTTCCATTTTAACCACAGTAATAATATACTGTGTCAAAATTTCATTTGAAACAATTTAATAGTGTCCACGTTACAAAATACAAAACGATTTAAACCAATACATTCTCGTATGTATACAGAAAATTCTAAGTCCCTTAGTTTCCGTAATAGGCTAGGCTATGTTTGGATGGACCTAAAAAGGTGATTTGTGTCGCTAGATCTTCCTTCACAGGTTAGTGGACAGCCTATTATGAGTACAAGAATTTTTTTAATTTTTCAATCCCCAACCCCCCAACCACCCCAATTTACTTCGCCGCATATGCACCGATTTTCAAAATTATAGGAACATTACCTACTACGACCCCACAGCATATCGCTGCCCAGATTTCAGCGCAATCCATGCATCGGTTGCTGAGATTAGGAAGCTAGGACAGACAGACCGACAGACAGACCGATAGACAGACCGACAGACAGACCGACACACAGACCGATAGACAGACCGACAGACAGACAGACAGACCGACGGAAATGAGTGACGTGGATTTTCGTTATGTAGACATCATAAAACGCCCAAAAAGCGTATTATCTCAAAATCAAAAATTTTCGCGATCACAATACTCCCCTCACCTATCGGTGTGGTAAGTAAAAATAATCAGTATTTTACAAGGATTAAAAAATGTAGGAATATATAGGGGAAGCCGTTTGAAATAACAAAGTCTATTATATTTTCGGCAAAACGGTAGATCTAACAACATTGACAATAACATCGCAAGATTGGCCGTATTACAAAATCCCTCTGTCCCAAAATTTATAAAAATCGTTTCCGAGATAACGAGGCGTTCCATACTTTAGATTCACTCTGCATACTGGTGCATCTTCATAATGTGGTAAGCAAAAAAGTATTTCTGCATTGGTTGTCACACCATTAATGTGTTGAAAAAATATTTGCAGTGGTCCAGCTTGTAACTATAAGCTTTGTCGATATACGGAAGTGTAGCGATCTCCAAAAGAAAAATAAGCTTTCAGAAACGGTAATAAAATTATCGTCTAAGTGGCCTATTCAATCGAATGACTCACGTAGGCGTAGACTTACAAAAGTTCTGCTGGCAACTTTTCTCCGATAACAAGATTGCCAGAGAATTTCCTCAATGCTATATAAGTATCGTTATTTCCAGATACTCGTATATTACGCCTGAAGTGGATTGTTATCGGACATGCTGAAAACTCTGTTATATCGGATACTGTTGCAGTTGGTTTGCCTGAAATATACAGTATTCCGAAGAATTTTTTGAAACAAGTAGTTAAACATTAATAATAAGATGGAATGGAAGGTGCTTGCTTACTCCGCAAGAGGGAGATGATTCCAATAATTTGGTTCACAGAAAAATCGGAAAAATGAAGGGCACCGGCTGGATTCGAACCAGTGTCTCCGGCATTCTAGGCCAGCGCGTTACTAACTATGCCACGGTGCCCCGTACGATAGCCGATATACAGCGCCGACTACATGGTGTCGACTCCATCGACACCCACCACTCCCCTACCGCTATTTGCACGACAGTTCTCTATGATACTGAAGTACGACTCCTCAGTCGGCCAGGATTTCATGGAATGAAAGGTGCTTGCTTACTCCGCAAGAGGGAGATGATTCCAATCATTTGGTTCACAGAAAAATCGGAAAAATGAAGGGTGCCGGGGAATCACCTCCCTCTTGCGGAATAAGCAAGCACCTTTCATTCCATGAAATCCTGGCCGACCGAGAAGTCGTACTTCAGTAACATAGAGAACTGTCGTGCAAATAGCAGTGAGAGATTCACACTCACCCAACTGCCGACTAGATCTCCTCGGATGGCTGAAATACATGGTTCGCAGAGAGATGTGGGGGAGTGGTGGGTGTCGATGGAGTCGACACCATGTTGTCAGCGCTGTATATCGGCTATGGTACGGGGAACCGTGGCACAGTTAGTAAAGCGTTGGCCTAGAATGCCGGAGACGCTGGTTCGAATCCATCCGGTACCCTTCATTTTTGCCATTTTACTATGAACCAAATGATTGGAATTAATAATAAGATCAATCACGATAGTAATAACTAGAGTATCTAGATTACTGAAATACATGGCTCGCAGAGAGATACGGGGGAGTGGTGGGTGCCGATGGAGGCGACACCATGTCGTTGGCGCTGTATATCGGCCATGGTACGGGGCATCGTGTCATAGTTGGTAACGCGTTGGCCTAGAATGCCGGAGACGCTGGTTCGAATCCAGCCGGTACCCTTCATTTTTGCCATTTTACTATGAACCAAATGATTGGAATTAATAATAAGATCAATCACGATAGTAATAACTAGAGTATCTGGATTACTGAAATACATGGCTCGCAGAGAGATACGGGGGAGTGGTGGGTGCCGATGGAGGCGACACCATGTCGTTGGCGCTGTATATCGGCCATGGTACGGGGCATCGTGTCATAGTTGGTAACGCGCTGGCCTAGAATGCCGGAGACGCTGGTTCGAATCCAGCCGGTACCTTTCATTTTTCCGATTTTTCTGTGAACCAAATTATTGGAACTAATAATAAGATTAATCATGATAGTAATAACAATTCCCGCGAAATTCAGGAGCTTCGGAGGCAGATTACTCTCAGCTCTGATAGCCAGGCACCATTAAAAGCATTGAGTGCTTGTAGGTTGACATCAAGGCTCGTTCTGCAATATAGAAAGGTCTTAGATGACATTCCGGCAAGACACTAGGTGTCACTTGGGGACAGAATCATGCTACCGTTTGCGGTAATGAAACGGCGGACGCGCTCGCAAGGCGAGGGTCGAGGGATAATTTCCTGGGTCCTGTCCCGGCTGTCGGACAGGCAGCAGATACCATTAGAAGGAGGTGGTTTTGTCTCTCATTGGTCAGAAGCCGGCTAAGTTTACTTGTGAGTGTGCTATCTGGCCATAACTTTCAGAAGTCACTTGTACGAATATACGCGTGGCCATGACGAAGAGTCGCATTCTATTTCACTTTAATGCCCTTGGGTATCATAGGCAGACTATACTAGGCTCACCTAGGTTGAATCTGAGGATATAAAATGGGCAGAACCTAAGGTCATCTTTACCTTTGCGATAACGGCTGTACTTGGGAATTAGGGTAAGGAGAGGTGCATAAGGGGCCGCTTCTAGGCCAATGTACTGATGGTTTTGGTCACCAAAAAGCTTCTCGCTTTCTTTCATTAATTTCGCCAATAAAGATTCGCTCAAAAGATTCTATGAGTCTATGATTCTAAATTACCTGTAGTAATTTAAGGTTCTTCCTGGAAAAAGACTAGTATTAATTGTAGGTGTTGCCTTGACATAACGCGTCAATACTTATTTGCGAGAACAATTTGCAATCATGATGATAATAACAGGGATGACATTCTTTTACTTCCCCCACCGATAGGGGATAGGGGGGTATTGTGATCGCGAAAATTCTCGATTTTGAGGTAATACGCTTTTTGGGTGTTGATATCTGATAACCAAATTCCACGTCACCCATTTCCGTCGGTCTGCCTGTTTACTGGCGTTCCTCTAGCCGCATAATCTCAGTAACCGCTAGTTGGACTGTGAAGGAACTTGGGTAACGTACGCTGTGGAGAAAAAATTAAAAATTATCAGAACTTCTCCAAATCTTGTTTTTAGGCATTTTAGAAGTTCCTTATCATTTTCTTGCTCTTGCCAGTATCGAAGGAGAAATCAACAAAAAACGAAAAATTTAAAAAACGCTCAAACTTAATTTTCAGGTATTTCAATAAGGGTCTCTGATCATTGCCTACTTTTTTGATGACGATGGTGTAGGAATAGGAGAACTAAAAATTTTTGTTAGCACCGATAATGTGTGGTAAGTGATGAGTCAAGCCATTTGACTCCATTTTTTCAATCAAATGCTATTTAATTATGAACAAAATACCTACTTTCGGAAGATAGCAAAATACACACCGCTTCTGGTAAAATAAAAAAGATAGTAAGACTAAGATATAATATTATATATCAGTCTCAGTCAAATAGGTGACTACATAACAAAGCGCAACATGAGGTAAAGGGAAAGCATTCTCAAGAGCATATTAAAAACATTAAAAAGACTTTTCTGCACCATAGGGCATTTTCCCAGGAGCTCTAGGAGAATTATTTATTAGATGAATGAATTTACAAAACGATTTTAGATCACATCTCATTTCATTTTGAATATTGCTCAATAATATAATACTTAACCATACGTATCATTCATATTTTGTTCACGAGTTAATCAATTGCCACTGAACTCTTACCAGAAATCCTCAATATTTGTCTGGCTTTCCCTTTTTGATAGCTTTCATCATTTTACCCACATGAGATGTTTAGGTCTAAAATGTTATTACCAAGAATTTGGAGCATGTATAGTCATCAGTTGCCCGATTGCTTTCATCGAATATTTCCAATAAAGCCCAATTTGTATACAGTAAGACCTCATATAAAGTACAAAAAATTGTTTAACTTAAGTTGTGATGCTTATAGTAAGGTGCTAAATTGAAAAACTATGTTTATAGTTGAGAACTATATTGGCTAAGTTCATTTACACGTATTACTAAAGACACTCGCGCAATATCTCAATTTACATTATTAATTACTAATTTTGTATCGTTTATTACTTTGCAGTCAATTGAAATGTCATTTGTTTTGGCTTATTTAAATTTAAACCACCCTTAGGTATTGTAGTGTCTATAAAAATGTATGTTTTTCTGTAAGTTGTATGGACTAAGCTTTTGTGTCACACATTTAACATAAAGTATACTAAAAAATTATTAATTTTAGGATATTTAACTATGATAAATATTAAAAAGGAATAAAAAGAGAGAAAAATAATGCAATAATTAATAATCACCATCCGAAAAGCAAATGCTTGGGATGCAGATCATTCTGTTTCGTGCACCAGACGGAACAGTGTCGACATGTTCTATTAAGTACTTGGATTTTTATCAGCATCCACAGTTCAATATCAGTAACAAACGATATGCTTCTTTATCGATCAATAAGTTAATCTACGTATAATCGGACTTCGACCTTTACCCATTCCAAGGGCTGGAGGTTTATTTTCATATAATTTTATACCTTAAACAAAGATTCTGACGCTATTGTAACGATAGGCATGGCGGTCAAATACCTCGGAATTTCTAACTGCGAAAATATCTCTCAAAACCTACTTTCTGTAAAGACGTTCAAAGTTGCCTCAACTTATCTTGTCACCAGAAGGCGTTAGACGTCATCAATCAGTAACATGTACCATAATACCACTATTTGACATCTGTTGTCATAGTAATAATAGTCTTTATTGCCCTACATCTCTCTACATTAGCACCGTACATTATTTGTTAATGTACGGTGACATTAGCTAGCAGGGCTAGCAGTATAAAATATAAATCTTAACTACATGCTATAGCCCACAAATTAGATGAGATATCCTGAAGCCATTTTAGGAACTATATACATTATCAATGTGATCAACATTTTAAACTGAGAGGTACATAAATATAGAGATAAAGAAACATAGAGAAGAGGTGGGTACAGGTGAAATGTTTATGGAGTAACACCTGTAGCTTTATTATGTTGTCTGAATTTGTTGACTATTGTTACTGATAGTTCAGTATTGGACTTACAGATACCAGAGACAGTGTTTGATTTATTAAACATGTTTTTTTACTTATCGGCATCGACTGTTCGGGTCATTATCCTCGTGTTCTATGTAGGCTTTGTTACTGTTTTCCGGCGCCACTCTAGGAACAGCACTGTTAATTAGAAGCCAACAGTGAAGGCTTACGTGGGGATTCTCGCTGAGCTTTTTATGGATATTTATTTTTGATTGAAAAGCTGAAATAAATTTCCGGCTCTAACGAGAATCGAACCCGGAACATTCCCACCCCAGCCAACCCACCTCCCAAACATGAGTTATGCAGCTATTACAATAAACAGACAGTTAGTCCGTGAGTTTAGTTTTCTCACAAATTTTTGAAATCTATACGGACATTTAAACCTCTAATCTGAAGATATATTATACTTGTAATGTAAATTACAAAAAATCTTGGAAGCTTCTTTGTGCAGACACCAGTAGGTCTATATTGCTCTTTTAATAAAAACTTCATACGAAAGTATGATCTGAAATTTTTTCAAAGCCTTATAGAAATTTTGTGGCATCTATTCGAATGAAAACTTTGATTTGACAATGTTGGCGATACAGAATATGAAAAGAAATTCTCAACTAGAACATACTATAGTTAAGGATCAGTAGCATGGTAGTAGTATTAAGTTTATATTTATTCAGATATTTACTGAATTAAAAATGTCCAAGGGCGAAGAATTGCAGTGAACTACCAACTCTAGTTTTTAGTTGGCCAGTTAATTAATAATTATTGATCTCCAACACCGTCATACAAATAGAATAATGTTGTGTTTTGTTTTGTGGTTATACTGAAGACATCAAGAAACTAATGGAATTCACTTGATATCACCAACTGAAGAGGTCAGTACATATTTGACACTATGGTTCATTACTATTTAACATTTATTTATACAATAATGATAAAAACTAATAAGTGTATCATTTTAACAAGGATACATTGTTATATTGAGGTATCCTGTACGCAAGCCTGTATGTTATTGTATCCACGATACTACTAAAGACAGTCACAAAAAGGATTCCGTTGTGAACGCGTCATTTACCATCACGTTCCCGATGTGTATCAACTGCGAAAGTGTTCTACTCGATTTCATTAAAAAACCCGCTAAAGTACCAAGTACCACTTGGTCGCATTATAATTTCCCTCTAATGTTCCCCTCATTAATTCTATCTGGTGCGTAACGGCCAAGCGTGTGCCACAGATGGGGCACTAATGGGGGGTTTCGACAACAGTTTTGCATCAGAGATCATGGTCAGTTTGTCGTAGCTACACCGCGGGAGTGTACGGATAGCTTATTTCTACTACTGATAGCACAGGTAACAAAAGTTATTATAGGTGTGAAAGAATCGAATTGCAGCGAGATCTTTGAAAGTTTCAAACTGAGATAAAAGCGCTAGGTAAAATATTGTCACATCTGTTTATAACAATATCAAATGCCAAAGAAGCGGCTCGTTATAACGGAAGATATCTAGGTGTGTATTATTTGAGAACATTATGCACAAGCATCACAGATTATTTGCAAATTGAATATATAAATAATAAGTTAGGCCGGGACGAAAACTTACAGAAAGTATTCCAAAAGTGTGTAATCCTGAAGACCTGTAATATTTTCGATCCTTCCTAAATTCGGATTAATAATAGTTTAGGTGTTGACTTGGCACAGCCCGCCAACAGGTGCTGCTATCGTAATCATGCTAGAGGAACTTAGACATTTAGAATAATAATAATAATATGCCTTTATTTGTCAAACGACTAATATCAACAGTACAACAACATTAAAAATCCGGGAATAGTTAGACAAAGGGTCGAAGTTCAGCTTTGAATACGTAATTCATTGCTGCTCTTCCACTTAACCTGCAGATAACTATAATACTGAGCGAATATGCACGATTTGAAAAATCGGATCTGAGGTGCAAAATCTTCAAAGTAACTAAAAGAAAAGGGCAAAACCATCAGTTAAAAAAATGGAGTCAAGTTGATTGACTCAGTACTTCTCACACATTACGGTGATACCAGTTTATTATTTTCCCATAGCATGAAGCTTTAGTCTGAGATCCCTTGCAACCAAATAATCGCCAGCCCTCCCCCCTAAAATTGGTCTTTCTAGGTCTTTCCTTCACAGGTTAATGTACAGCCTATTATCAATACTACAAACTTTTCAGTTTTACAACACCCCACCCCCAACCACCCCAATTTCACGCCCACCCCAAAAAAAAAGGTAGAAAATGATCAGAAACACCTAAAACATCTAAAAACGAAGTTTGAGTTGTTTTCATACTTTTAGTTTTTTTATTATTGCTACGCTGCCACTGAGACGATTTTTAACAAACCGACGCATTTTCCATCCTCACCACGGTAATAATAATGTGTCAAAATTTCATTAGAACCAATTTAATAGTGTCCACGTTACAACATACAAAACAATCTAAAGCAATAAATACTCGTATAAATACAGAAAATTCTAAGTCCCTTAGTTTCCCTAATAGGCTAGGCAATGTTCGGATGGACCTAAAAAGGTGATTTATGTCGCTAGGTCTTCCTTCACAGGTTAGTGGATAGCCTATTATGAATTCGAGACATTTTTTAGTTTTTCAACCCCCCCACTCCCCAATCACCCCAATTTCACCCCCACCCAAAAAAACGCAGAGAATGGTTAGGAACCTCCAAAACGCGTAAAAACGAAGTTTGAGCTGTTTTTATATTTTTTGTTTTTTTATTACTTCTGCGCCGCCACTGGCACGATTCAATTCAACGGTTTCCTCGTTACACAATATAGAACGATCTAAAGCAATACTCTCGTATGTTTACTCCAGAAAAAATTCTAAGTCCTTTGGTTTCTGTAATAGGCAAGGCAATGTTCGGATGGACCTAGAAAAGTTATTCATGTCGCTAGGTCTTCCTTCACAGGTCAGTGAACAGTCTATTACGAAAGCAACAAATTTTTCAATTTTATAACCCCCCACCCCCTAATCACCCCAATTTCACCCCCACCCAAAAAAAGTAGAAAATGACCAGGAACCCCTAAAACGCCTAAGAACGAAGTTTGAGCAATATTTATTTTTTTGCTAATTACTCCGCCGCCCATGCACCGATTTCCAAAATTATAGAAACATTACCTACTACGACCACACAGCATATCGCTGCCCAAATTTCATCACAATCCATCCAGCGGTTGCTGAGATTACGAGGTTAGAAGAAAGCGACAGACAGGCAGACAGATAGACAGGCAGACCGACAGACAGACCGACAGAAATTAGTGACGTGAATTTTCGTTATGTAGACATCATAAAACGCCCAAAAAGCGTATTATTATCCCAAAATCGAAAATTTTCGCGATCACAATACTCCCCTCACCTATCGGTGTGGGAAGTAAAAGGCACCTAACTCTTCATATATCCTTCATTACCACAACATTTACAGTCAAGCACAAGTTTCGGTGGAGCGCGTTGATGTCTTACTCAAAGCGAGTATCGCATGTTGCTAGGTTGTTAGTATGCTTGTAGCTAGCCTTTGACATGAAAATCGCCAAAAATCGCCAATACTTGGAGTGGATGAGTAAAAGTCTCCAGAAATGGAAACTCGCGAATGTGAACGTGAAAAATGTCAAAACCGAGACGTCCAGGATGACATATTCTGTCGGTAACCTACGGAACTGCAAAAATTTGTCAAGCTGAAATTATACTATGATTAGCCTGCGATCAATGTCATAGTTATTGTAGAAAAAAATAAGGGCTGCTGCGATTCTGTGGACTCTAGGTCGCTTAAAAAGCCTTGGACTCCTGGGGGAGATTACATAAAAACCGATGGTATGGGACGGTTTCTATACTCTCAGCTGACTATCCTCACGCAACGCTGTAAATCTTAGTTGTGTACCAGGACTACCAGTCCACCAAAGTATTGGTGGCAATGAGTGTACAGTTGAAAATACATGAAGATTACTATGCATTAACTCTCTGACTATCTGATTAGAATCAAAACAACTTCCCAGAGAAACCAATTTATTTTAAAACTTTAACTACTAATTTGCAAATCAACTCCAGCTTTTCAAATATGTTTTTTTTTTGAGTAATTGGGAAATTTCTAGACCACCAGATATAAAGAATTTCGTGGCTGTCTTTATTTTGAGCATGCGCAGTAATAAGAAATAGGTAAATGATTTCAAATAACGATAACGAGGGTCGATCAATCTTGCTTGCCTGCTCATTCTCCTTGAAGTGTCACTATGCTCAAAGTGTCAATTGTAAAACAACTGGCAATATTGCCAGATGTTTTACAATCAAGGATATTCCCTCTTCATGTAGCTATCCCTTATTTTTGAGGGAAAAACGAATGAAATAGAAGTTAGGTATAACCACAAAAGTTCCCAACTCACTGTATGCTTTGCGCAACCGATAGTCGCCAATCCCTCAGTTATGATTTCTGGTCACTAACTTGATTTTTAAATCGCCACAGCCAGCAACTCTGGGAACCCGTCTTCTGAAGAATGAAAGTAGGGGATAGGGAATATTGTATTCTTTCTTCAACCTGTTAAAGGATATCTATCTTATCGATTCCTAGAGTCAGTCTTATTTCGACACAAGTAATCATTTCTAGCTCCACAAATGTGGTTTCGTTTATTGAAGGTCGATGAATTAGAGAAAACCATAGGTCGTGTTCCAGAAGTTATAAGATATTGGTGGGTACTGTGCAGTATCAATTCAGTCTGCACATCCACCATTTTATTGAATTCACCGAACTGACTCCTAGTTTTGAGTGGCGAAATAAAGGTTCGGAAAAAAACAGGAAATATTGGAAAAATCCGAGTTTTTTTCGTTTTTTCGCGAACTTGAGAAAAATCGAAAAACGGAAAATATAATTTTTTCAAACTTAAAGCCAGAAATTTAAAAACAGGTTAATATAATTGTTGAACAAATTTATACATTCGTGAATATTAATCGCTTTAATAAATAATATGTAATAAAAAAATACACGAAAAAAAAAATTAAAAGAACTGCCAAAGTAAGTAAAAAATACTTGGGCAAAGCCACCATTACTTCAAAATTTATAAAAAAACTCTTGATTTGGTCCAACAAAATAACATACTCAAGAACATGTAATATAATAAAAAGAAATTAAGATTAAATAAGATAAAAACTGACAAAACAAGTGAAGAAAACATTATTTGGCCAAATCCAGAAGACGTAGGGGGACCTCATCGTCAGACCTCAAGGTCTGAGTCTTCGGAGAAAAATTTGGTTCTTATTCTGATTTCCCAGCATCGCCATCGTAGAATTCATGAATATGCTCAATATCCATTTCAGCTTGATCTAAAAGCGTAAATGGTCTAGCATTGTAGGAAAATTTTTCACTTTCGTTGAACATCAAAATTGTCAGGGCTGTAACGCTGCGTTTCATTTTTAATAATGTGCTTAAAACAATTAATTGTTGAATTTACTAATATTTAATACGTATATCTCCCTGAATATTAAAGTATTTTGTTTATTTCTAAAAAAATGCGTTTTTCCTGAAATTGACCGTTTCTTTCCAATTTTTTCGGGAAAAAAAATCCAGCTTTTTTGCCACTCAATTTTACCAAAAATTTTGAAGCACTGGTTTTGAGGTAAGGTTGATCGTATTTGATTATTATTTGATATAATTGCTAGAAGATGGAATATGCGGTCTATACAAAAAGATCCACTTCCAATGGAAATACACATATGAAGATATATATCCTTTTAAATAGATTTACTAACTAAACATAGGTAAAAATACACATCAACTTGAATCAGAGCATTTATTTAACAATATTAGGCTTCTATTATATCTATAGTCACTCGCTACAAAGAAAATAGGCTACGTCCTATATAAAAACAAAGTAATTTTATATATTTGGAGAACTATTCGAGGTACTGGTCCACTTGTATAGTTGAAATGTCCTTACATGTCGAATATCAAACTTGTTATAATGAAAGTGTAACCAGCTTTGATGATCTAAAAGAAAATTTGGTTTTAGCGAATTGTAATGAAACTGTCGAAATTTGAGTTACTTGAAAGACATGGTATACAGATAGTCAAAGTTTTCTTAAAATACTGAAAAAACAATTGTCCATATTTATTGTCCATAAAATACAAATAGTTGGCTCCACATCACTTATATGAAGATTTCGTAACAGAAAAAAGTAATAAGGTTCTTTACGTACTTCTATTTCACATAAAGTTATTAAGATGATGTAGTTTTGTTAATGTTAATGCAGTATATATTGATTTACAATGTGCAAGCATATTTCTGGTTTACTTTGAGGTGCCACTAAGATGAATACTACTGCATATACAGGGTGTCCCACGACGATTAAGACAAGCAATATATCGGAACTGGGCAGTAGTAGGAAATTATAATTTTGGGAGTGTAAATCCGAGCAAATATAGTATCTTTTATTTTTGGTCACGTGACGTTCGATTCAAAAATTTTAATGGGACACCCTGTATATTTGTGACTTTTTGTGTTCCTTCCTATAAAACAATTCCAGCAAACTAGCACACTAGGGGTCTAAAGTGATTAATTCAAGAGCTACACAGGATGTTCCTTTGAAAATTTTGAATCGGACGTCACGTGAAATACCTCATTGGGTGACACAATAATAAGAAAAATACTGTATTTGCTCTAATTTACACTCCCAAAATTATAATTCCCTGCTACTACCCAGTTCCGATATATTGCTTGTCTTAATCGTCGTGGGACACCCGGTATATGTCTACAAATTATAAATAATTATGCAGTTATGCATTCTTCTAAGTATTTTTTTTATTAAATAATCAATTTAGCTTCTGTTCTCAAACTTTTGGATACTCTTCAAATGATCTGTAATATCTGCCTTATATCGCCAATCTACCATGATAGGCATCATAATAAAATCTGATATGTTCTATAGCTAAACTATTTCAAAGCATAAAAATAATTATCTACATTTATTTCTGTATCAGGAATTCATTACGAACATAAATCTTGCCTTAACAAATACTTGATTGCCCATGACATCTATATTACCAATATTGATCATTAGTGGCTTCTGTGATCTTGACATAATAATGGATAATGTCCGTTTGATTTCTGGTGACTGGTTGTACCATTTGCTGAAGTAATAGATACTGTGGCAGATGTTTTGGCTCTGAAATAGTTATAATCATATAGCGTGTTCATTTTGAAAACCTCCCACCTCAGATTTCTCGAAAACCGCCAACCAAAAGAAAAAACGCCAGGACATGTCAAAAGATTTGCCAAGGGGGACAAACTTTTAGCCAAATACTACTTCATCCCCATTGTACCCTATCCCCCCAGGATCATACTCTTACAAATTTTAAATCGCAAGAGGTATCGGGTAAAGCTTTGTTTTAAAGGTATGTCGAAGTACTTTATTTTGACGTTTGATTTTTAAAATCGCTCGATTTGTTATAGAGAAAATTAGAGTGTTTATGTATCTCAACTTGTTCAAATAGAATACAAAAGCATATGAAAATATCACTTTTTATTGCAATAAGTATTCAAGTTTTGCCCGTCATTGGCCAAACAATGATATACCTAGTCGATTTTCAAATTCGTGACGGGCAGTTGTGAAAACATGTTATGGGATATCATGGCAGCTTTCGATAATGCGTTGAAGAAAAATCATCCAAGCTGCCCGTCAGGATTCTGAAAATTACTATTAATATAAAAATTATTTCAGTAGGTACTACCCGGGACAGAGAATGGCCTGCAATAATAGTTGTTTAATGTATAACTATGTATAACTGTGGACTTGGGAGATCTTTTGAGACATTCTAGTGCTTTCAAATTTACTGCCGGATATATCTCGAAAGTTGTTACGTTACGATACCTCCAACACATAAACAAAACGTATATATACGAACAATAACAATCATTGTTTACTGTGGGGTACCGAATTTCTCTTCGATGAAAAAAAAAATCAAGTAGTCCAGAAATATTTTGTATTGTCACTAAAAGCATGAACAACAGAAATTTCAGTCTCCTGAATCGCTTATGTGTGAAATCATGCATACCCCTTTCAAGCTTCTCAGTCGCTCTCTAATTTCTTATAAAGTTGCTTACTAATTCAAGGAAATCAAGCATGAATAAAATAGCCCATTGTTGAAAAAATTTAACGTACCTCTATTATTATTCCGTTACAGTTGTAATATATGCACCACACCATAGACAGCAGATATATCATTCTGGTTATAGAAAATATACATGCTATGTTGAAGGAATCTAAAAACTGGAATATGAATTAGAAAAAAATAATGCATCATTTGACGAATAGTAAGTAAACTATGCTGGAAGAGTTGGCTTTTATTCTTGTTATTAGCCACCTCACCTTTTTAAACAAAGGTTAGGTAGTTAATACTTACGTTACAATCTCTTCTTAAAATGCAACAGGTATTCTATAATGCTGATATAGTATGAACGCTACTGATGTTAATTTTAAATTGTTAAAAGTTACAATTTTGGACTTTATGTACTTATCAGAAAACCATTGAACTTTACAAAAATACGATGATATAATTTTGTAAGAAAAATATTGACTTGCATAAAGTAAAGCTTCAAAAAATTTATTAATATGTTTTGGCGCAACCTCAATTTTGTTTAGTACAGTTTTCTCAAATTAGACGACTTTATATAGATAAAGATCTACGTCAAATAAAAAGAAGCTGTTTAAAACGTTTCAATGCAGCGCTATTGGCGAAAGTTGGAATAAGTGTAATAATATTTTTAACTCTTTTAAACTAAACGTGTTTTGGTAGAATGTTATTTTGAATTTAGTGCACGGTTATAGTCAAAAATAGTCTGTATCCAATATACAGTGATATTTCATATTGCGCTTATTATCTTTAATTACATCACATATAGTTGAATAAGTTGTAAGAAATTGGAACAATACTACTTACAAGTAAGTCAATCAGCACGGTAGATATATGGTACGACTTCAGAAGAAAATCTCCAAAAAAATACCATTTTAGAGCATCATTCACATTCACAGTAAATCTAAAATTAGGAGTTATTGACAATTTTAAATTATTTATTTATTGTTTTAAGAAAATATTCACAATAGTCGATGGCACAATCGTTGCAAGTTCTGGTTTAGATCAAATTCGGCACTTTTTTGGAAAAGCAGCCATAGAACAAATCAAGTGAAGTGAATAACTTTCTATTCTATGCTTTGACATAAACTGATATAAAAAGAGGCGTACACAAAACTCTGAGCACCTTAAAGGACATTTTGATTTTAAAAAATAAAGACATCATTATACTTTAATATCTATTACCTAAACAATTAATTTGATACTTGAGAAAACAATCAGTTTGATACCATTTCTAACGAATCTATCTATGAAATAATCAAAGCTGCAAAACGGTTCAAACCCGATACTGAACACTTCACAGCCTTCACCTCACTCCGGTACACCAAGCATACTACACAGAGTTGTGATAACCTCCAGAGAGCCTACTCAGGTATCCTGTCTTCTTCGTTCTATGGTAAAACGTACGTCATCATCATAGTCACAATGTCTTAACAGACATGTTGTGAACTGGTAAAATGCATTAAGTCGGAGCTAGAGTATTGCCAACACGAATATTATCAATAGTTTTGAGAACTGTAGCTCGCCATCGTTCGCGATTTACTGTCAGTTCAGTGGCGCTCTTGATACTCATATCTAGCAACTGTTTCGTCGTAACCACCCAGCGTGTAGGGGAGCGGCCACGGGGCCGCCCACTCGGGGCGTGACCCTGAACTACAAGTTTCTCCATATTATCGCTTCTGTGAATATCTCCAAAGAATGTAAGCATTCTCATCGACACAATGGAGGATAGTCGCTTTGGATTACGGAGCTCATCCAGTATGAAAGCATTAGTTCGATGGGCGGTATAAGGAATTATCAGCATTCTCCTCCACGTCCACATTTCAAAAGCATCTATGCGAGCTCTATCTGCCTTTTTAACAGTCCAAGTTCCCGAGGCATTCAAAAATATGAAGAACACAAGAGACTGAACCAGTGACATTTTGGTAGCTTTAGTGATGTTATCGTCACGCCATATCTTAGTAAGCTTTGTCATGGCCACCTGTGCCTGTTGAATGCGCCGTCGAATCTCATTCTCACAGCTACCTGAAACCGAGGTACAGAAAACTTTGAACTATCTCACAACGGCCTATTGACTATTTCTCGATGATTGCCATGCTCTCTATCTACGAACATAACCTTGGTCTTGTTGTAGTTAATACCAAGATCATATGCTACACTGTGGTGTTTTAAAATGTTCAATAAAGCTACTAGTTCTTCCTGAGAAGCAGCAATAAGGGTTGTATCGTCAGCAAATCTTAGGTTAGATATTTTGCTTCCGCCAATAGTTATACCGCCATAACCTATTAGAGTGTCCGATTACTTGGTGATAAGGTATCCAGGAAAACTCGGTGATGTAACTTCAGCACTATTGTTCATTAGATACCATTTAATTGATTTTTAGAAGCATATTACCTGATTATATCAAGATGTTCAATAACAAGGCTTCTAAGAACGATCTTTGGGTTTTCCATTTGGCACAATTCTTCGAACCTTCCGAATTTCTTGCCTAGTACTTTAAGTCGCAAGAATATGAATATAGGCAAGCCATTGAAGAGGGTGTCAAAGCAAGAAATGTATATAGCTGCCAATGTGCCATTCCATACTTGATAGACGAATACGACGCCAAAACAATTGTCAAGAATGTAACCTGGAAAGTAACCCGAAAATACCAGCTCCTTCCTAGCTTTCATTTCCTGTAAAGTAAAGGAACATTTTTGTTCATTCTATTTCTGACTATAGGCTGATTTATGAGTAAAAACCATGCTCATTTGATCAAAATTACATATCAACTTTCTCCTATTGCAATGCCTTTAGTGTTAGTAGAGGATCCTGAGTAAGGTCGACCTTCACTGATCTGCTTTCCGAATAAAAATTATATTTTATCAATTAAAATAAAATAAAAACCCATGCAGACAATATTATTACAAATACAGTAGTTTGTCTACGAATATCTGTTCATAAATAATTGTTGCCAGGCATTTATTAAAGTCAAAATTTGGAGCTAGCAAGATGTGTGATGGAGAGGCATTGCGCGTACCATTTGATGAGACAGAGAAGGGGATACCTGTGCGCCTCACAACAGTAAAATGCTAAGCTTTGGGACATACAATAGAACAGTCACTTATGAGAAGAATATCTGCTTGTATATCTAAGCTGGTAGAAATCATTTTGAACATTTATTGTGAATTGAGCAACTTATCATGTGATTTTTGATAATAAAATGTAGCTGTCTCAATTTTTTTCATCCTGTACCTTTGAAATGGAGCGGTTTTTCAAAAATAATAGAACAAAATATTCTTTAAATAATTCAAAGGATCGCCCTTTACATTTTTAGCCCATGTTTTCCAGTGTATAACTAGAAACGCTTCAGATGCTTAAGGGTTCAGCCCCTCGAGTTACTTTCGCTATTTATATGATGTATTACAGCCCTTCCAAAAAATATTCATCACCTTAAGGAAAATAGGCGATCGATGATCCAACCACTATTGAAATCCTGGCTCCTATGCTCCTGAATGTAGGTTTTCAATTCAACATTCATACCTTCTTGGGAAGCTGAGATTATGGGCAAGTCTTTTCAGTGATTTGTATGCGCACTGTCTAGATAATGTTTTGAGCTAGTTATTATTGTTTTGAAATACAAATTACATTTTTTTCCAATATCAGTTTTTTAAATGTCGTACATTTTCATCTATTTATGATGCGATTGAATTAGCATAGGCATATTGAAGTCAAATAATTTAACACATTTTTGATCTTTAACGTAGCTTTTCGGTTGTTTAGTCATAAATGCCAGAGTTTGGGTAATTATTAGAATTCTCTCGAAGTTGAAAAATCTCAAAAATATTGATTTATGTCCATACATAATTTTGTTGTATTTTAGCTCTACTACCATGCCCTGACAGGGCATGTGTATTAGCGGGATTATTTTATGTTTTCCTAATTTGGGAATTTATCAACATATACAAACGAGTGCCACATCAACCTATGCTATATCGTTATTCAATGATATTTTTGCTAACTTCATAATATTAGTTTCTTTTAACATAATAAACGTTCAGTTACTCGTACATTTTCCATCATTCTCATTCGATGTTTTTATTCTGCTACTACTACTCTTGAAAACGTGCTGGCAATAAAGATTTTCAAGGAAGTGGTTATTTACCTTAAAACTTAAGGTTTCTAGAACGACGAATGGCAATATTGTGCAAAATCCAGCAACTCCAAGAAATGTGAATATCTTGTGATTGTAAGAACTAACTTTCAAATGAACAGCCTCCGTCTTTTCATCTCCAAAGAATGTTTCTTCAATAACAGGTATCTCTCCCACTAAATCTTCAGTAAAATATAATGATTAAAGGTTTGACAAAATCAATATACGAGTAGTATGTTGTATTATAATACAGCATTCGTACAAAGTAAATAATACTGTGAACGTAGAATCAACAGAGCATTTGAGTACTCAGCATGTTTAGCACTTCAAGTAAAGTTCAAGTATCTACAGGAGCATTCAGGCCATCAGGCATATGTTCCTAATTTCTGAAAAGTACACGTACAGTCTCCTTTTTATAACTTTTTATAACTTTTTATAACTTTTTATAACTTTTTATAACTTTTTATAACTTTTTATAACTTTTTATAACTTTTTATAACTTTTTATAACTTTTTATAACTTTTTATAACTTTTTATAACTTTTTATAACTGAGCAGACCGCGAAGGCAAAGCCTAAATACCGCGGCTGCAATGAAGAGGTTATGTTATGGGAAATCTCTAGACAGGGAGCAGGCCAAGACTCGTAGGCTCAATAAATGCACCTCCTGGCAGTCGGTTCCAAGCTCTGGACACTCTGGGAATAAAGGTCTTTTATTGGTCCCGCAAATGCTGAAAGCCTATGGTGCTTTAGAAGCGCTGCGCGAGGATAAGTGTCGACCCACTTTAGATTTGAAACGCTGCAGGTTGTAGCCGTCGGGAAACAAATTTCCCGACAGCTCCCAGCGCATCGAAGTTGCCATGGTAATACAGCTTTCTACACCGGAACAAAACTCCAGGCTTCTGAGATGTCGTTTTAGGAATATTGATGACGTGGTAGTGTCTAAAAGCATGACGGAAGACGACTCTACTACTAGGTGACCCTCCATTTCCACAGTTGGTAAGCCAACGTGATTCTTCTTTGTCAGTATTCTTGCCTGAGTTGTCTGTACGTTAAACTGAACTTTATTTACTAATCCCCACTCGACAATTGTCTTGATATCTACGTTGACCTGTGAGGCATATTGCTGTCGTCTGCAAAGCTATAGATTGGATTAGATATTATTTTCAGCAGCTCGTTGATGTACAGCAGAAACAGTATAGGAGATAGGACAGATCCCTGAGGAACACCGGCGTTTATTGGAGTGCGATCGTACCGCTCGGTTCTTCCATGTAGAAGAACGAGCGCCTTGGGATGAGATGCAGCAGTACTTATAGGCTTGGTGTACAGGGTGTCCCATTTTGGGCACTTGAGTAGTAAGTCTCTTGTAGAGTAATAACTGCTTATGCTTATTACTTATAGTTTATTAACAATGGCCTACTGCTACAAATAAGGCAAAAAATGAAAAAATCAAATTTTGAGCGTAATTTTCAAAATAACTTAATAGTAATATACAGTTTTGAAAATCTTGAATTATTTCCGATTGAATTCAAAAATAATATATAGGGTGTTCCATTTAAAAAAATATATGCTTGCTTCATAACTGAAAAATGGTTAGAGTAAGAAAAAATTAAACCACACCACTGGATTCTACAGAAAAAAAATCTATAGGACCCGTTTTCAAACTGTTCAATACGATAAAAGACAACCGAGATACGAGGGTGATCCCAAAATCGATAGTTTTCGATTTCACCCTGTATCTCAAAAACCAAGAGGGCCATGATAATTTTGTTGACGGCATCTTCAGTTTCACAAAAAGTAGCAAACTGTCGCGAAAACCGCAACTCTCTATCTTCAAAAATAACCGACATACCCCGTAAAAGTGCCCAAAATGGGACACCCTGTACGGTTTGAACACCGGTAGAAAAGTGAGAGGTCACCAACCACATGCCCGTCGATGAGAAAGAGGCAGGAGGAGGCACGTCAAAATAGGATCAGTGAATAGTCAAATTGCCCTTCTCTGGACTGCATAAGGTAGTAGGAGCGGCAACCCCCAGATATGAGAGCAATACGCAAGGTCAGGTCTTATCTGAGCTTTATACAGCATGTTCATGTCAGATCATGTATTTTGTGATGCTGACTCGTAAAAGCTTAAATCAGTGACTTCTTACCAGAGGTTGATTGTTAATTACAACCGGGTGCTCGCTTGGGCGCTTTTTTTAATGTGTCAGTACTGGTTCTTGGAAGCATTGAATTTTACCATAGTCTTGAGCCCTCAAACAGTAATGGTCTGTAGATCCTCAATTATTATTGACCGTCACTTCGCTTTCCAGCTTTAACCTTTTGTGAAACAAGGTTTGTTCTAGAAAAGGGTGCAGAGGCGGCCAAAACTTTGGTAGTCATGTGTTGCTTTGAAAAGGTCTTACTTGTGTACAACCAGAGGGATTGTTCATTTTCTTCTTCTGCTAACAGTGTCAATATACTTTCGTTCACTTTCGGGTGTAGTATTATAATAGAGATATTTTTTTAGATATTTTGTGAAATATTTGATCACAAAAAGCCATAATTTTCAGCAGCATGTCTGTACTTCTTGTGCGGTTATCCATATTGAACTAAATTTTGAAAAATTGTCGGTACATGTGTGCCATTAAAAAAATAAAATGAATTGATAATACAAAACATATCTCTCAACCTTGAGAAATATTGTGAGTAGCATAAATTGTTTTTATATTTGTTAACAACAAGTTCATTTTGGGAAACTACATGCCCAAACTGAATTCGTGGTCTCTTAAAAAAGTACTATCAGGAATCAGGAAAATAAATTAAGCTCAACTAATGTCTCTTTAAGAAAAGTTGGTGAGTACCGAAACATATTTTTTTTCTAATAATTGCTAACAAAGTGTGTAAAAAATTCTGTACTGCAAGAGATGAACACTTGAATACTTTCTTTTTAGGTCCAACAGCAACATATTTCCAATGAATCCACGTGTGGCAGTGCAGGCACTGAATCATTCCAACTTGGTCTTCAGTCTTGCGTTCGGTACAGAACCACGAAAGTTTAGGTTCAGGAGCGTTAGAAATTTAGTATGGCCTTAATTGAACCGGTGTTCAATTAGAGGCTTCTTAAGTGGTTCAATATGAGCACTTGGCTACAAAATCAAGATTAACTCCATATTTAAATGACTTTTTGACCATACTATTGTTGGGTAGCACTATAAATACATCTAACAAACAAATTATAAAATTGATACAACAAACCTACATTGTGCCAGTTAGATTTGAAACCTTCGCTAAGTTCATAAAGTATTACATTGCCCGTGTTCGAAATATTCAACACTTCACAGATCTGTATTACGTAATCTAAATATCTATCTATCTATCTAGAAGGTTGAAAGGTGTGGTTTCGGATACCCGATGGCAACATTGCCAAGTTTTACGAGAAGTAACAAAAACGGTAAAGTTTCAATTGGGAGACAGTTCAATATGGGCAACCGCACCTATACGTTAGACGTATATTGATTTGAAATTAGAGAAATTTCTGCAGTACAACGAGTACATATCTTCGAGCAGTAGTTCCCGAAGGATCCAATTACATTTCTATCGTGTCAACTGCAGTGCAGTTCAAAAGGTCAGTGGTAATTTCCAAAGCGTGAATTGCAATTATTGTAATTACAAGTTCAAAGCAACTAGACACTTTACCTCAGTACAAACCATTCCAATATGCCCACGAATGTATACATATATTGCTTTCTACATTATTTTATGTACCTTGTTAACATGTATGGTTACTAACATCATTATTGCATATGTAGTAATTCAATTAGATTCAGTTCATTCATGTGTAACTCGCGCAAAAGGAACAAATGTCTATTACTGTCCGTGCTTTATTTATGCAAGTATTATTTACTTTCAATAATAATCTGTGAATTTACTTTGATTAAATTATCATTAAACATAAATCCTAAATTCGACAAACATGGATGGATAACACACAAAATACTTTAGTGATACTATATCCAAGGTACTTTGGAACATAGAGCCTCGATATTCCTCTCTATTTAAACTTCCTTACCCACATTGCATGACAATATACAGGGTGTTTTCAAAGTTAGGACTTTCCTTTTCAGAAGCAATTGCCTTTGAGATGACGAAGCTAATGTGAGGTGAATCAACAGCAGAAGAATAAAAAGATGAAGACAAGCTGATTGACTCAGTACTTCCCATACATTACGGTGATACCAGTTTGTTATTTTCCCATAACATGAAGCTATAGTCTGACATCCCCATGCAACCAAATCACCGCCCGTCCGACCAAAAATAGTGTGTTATGCCGCTAGGTCTTTCTTTCACAGGTCAATGGATAGCCTATTATGGATACAAATGATCAGGAACCCCTAAAATGCTTAAAAGAGAAGTTTGAGCTGTTTTTATGTTTTTAGTTTTTTTAATATTGCTGCGCGGCCACTGACACGATTTCTAGACTAGAAACGTTTTCCATCCTCGCCAGGGTAATAATACTGTGTAAAATTTTTACCAAAATCAATTGAATAGTTTTCACGTTACACAATACAGAACGGTCTATAGCAATATTCGTATGTTTATACCTCCCTTAGTTTCTGTAATAGGTAAGACCATGTTCGGATGGACCTAAAAAAATCTATTATGGCGCTTCTTTAACAGGTCAATGGATATTATGGATACAACACATTTTTGGGTTTTACGACGCCCCACTCCCAACCACCCCAATTCCACCCCCATCCAAAAAAAGTAAAAAATGATCACGAACCCCTAAAATGCTCAAAAACGAAGTTTGAGGAGTATGTATTTTTTTTGTTTTTTGCTAATTACTCCAATTTACGAAATTATAGGAACATAACCTACTACGATCCCACAGCATATAACTGCCCAAATTTCATCACAATCCATTCAGCGGTTACTGAGATTACGAGGCTAGAACAACGCCAATAGGCAGACAGACAGACCGATGGAAATGAGGGACGTATTATCGTATTATCTCAAAATCAAAAATCTTACCTATGTCACCTATCAGTGTGGGAAGTAAAAATGTAACAAAATACTTACTATTAATCGCTGTGAAGTTTTAAGTGCGGTCCTGTCACATGAGTTTTATAGATACAGTTCGAAATTCGCACCGCGAAAGTGAGACGCGCAAGTATTTTTTCTTCAATTTTAACCATTCTAGGTTGTCTAGGTCTTTTAGCATGTCTACTATGATGTGGATAAAAACATCCTGTGTTTCTAGCTCTTTGCACGAGATAATTCATGTCCACCAATTCTCACTATTCTTGTTGTTTTCAAAGTCCGATGTAGCATGTCAACAATTGAGAGACCACAAATGCACGCTGCTACGTATGCTCCATAGCGACCTGCGTTTTTTATCTAATCGCAGAAGGATGGAATTAGAAATGACGATTGCATTAGCGATCAATATCTTGACATCTCTGAACATTTTGTTTATGTTTCTGGAAAAAATTACTCCCTTTGGCGAGTACTATATGCCTTATGAAGAAAAGTCTCAACTTAGGAAATACCCTGTATAAGATTTTGGGAACTTTTAAAATGCTCAAAAGCGAAGATTAAAAGCATTTCGATTTCCCTATATTTTTTTCATCATTACTGCGCTGCGACGTGCGCTATTATCGAAAGTGATAGATTTCTACCTCAGCAATTATAGTAGCAATTACAGGTATAAGTCATAGAAAAGTTTCAAAAATCATGGAATAGGAATAGGACTTATATCCTTCTTGTAGTGCGGTTGTGGACCACCGCAAATTGCAGTCGACGAGACTGCAATTTTGCGGTCAACCGAACTTCAAATTCGTTCGTCACCTTTATCATGTATCTTGCAGATGACAAGCGACGGGCGAAAATCGCGCAATATCTGCTGACACACGTAAATTTCGTGTTATGCAATGACGTCATCGTGACGGACAACAACATATAACCTACAGTTACCCTACGGTCCTGTTGCTGTCGCGAATTTTTACATAATAAGGTTGCGTATATGGCTGCTTTTAGTTGTAACTTTACTAAATCTACTAAACGAGTTTTGTGCAATTTTCACAGTAATCTAGTTTTCATGATAGTTTTCTCTCATTTCAGAAAATAATCCGGAATACAAGTTTTGCGCTATTCCTTACCTTGTCCATTCAATACACAATTTTGTCATACCTTTGATCCTGACTGAATGTGCCAGAGCCATCTTCCACAGACAAAAAATGTATACCAGTAGAAATTGCAAGTGGCCATTTAACTTGCGACTATCATGAAAGACATATTTAACTCCTATAGAAAGCGATAAAGTGAATAAAGTGAACGTGCTTTGCAAAAGCATGCCGTAAGTTTTATATAAAACGTTCAGAATTCTATTTGAAATGCCTAGCTGGTCCCAACAACCAGTCATGATCATCAATATTCTGGTATATTTCATAAAAATGATATTTGCTTCCATTGTCAGCTTCTTTTCTTCTATATGACGAAACTTTCGTGAGGCCTGAAATCACCTAAAAATATTAAAATAATGAGGCTTATACATAAATAAATTCTATCACGCTTCATTAGCCGATGGATAAAAACCACATAGTGCTGGAAACATTTCTGACGTCTTCGTCACCTCCGTGGTCTTTACCAAAGTACAAAATTTAACAACAAAACTAACTTTGAAAAAATGACGTTGTTTCAATCAATCAATCATCATTTATTTCCAAAAGACTATGGTTAGCGTTGCAAGGCGTCCGCATAAGCCGGACATAGGTAGGTTTTTGAAAGCGTGTCAGGCCAAAATAAACGGTGTCCGGCTTGTCCGGCTTTTGTTAGGTTTTTTACATTTCACAAACGAGCAAGCGCCGAGCGTGGCTGAGCTAAGGCGACGAGAGTCGAAAACAACAGAAAACAACAGAAAACAACCAAAAACTACAAAAAACAACTGAAAACAGCAGAAAACTACAGAAAACAACAGACTACAACAGAAAACAACCCAAGATAACTGAATACAACCTAAAATAACAGAAAACGACAGACAACGCCAGATATCAACAGAAAAGAACCAAAAACAACAGAGAAGAACACAAAATAACGGAAAACATCATGAAACTACAGAAAACAACTGAAAACAGCGGAAACCACGGAAAACAACAGAGAACAACACAAAACATCATGAAAGCACTGGAACGTATGAACCCAATAAATTGGCTAGGATTGTTGCTTCATTGCAATAGGTTAGAAACATCTGCCCGTAATGTTTGCATACGTATTATGTCACCGCTGTTTATACGTGCTTTGCGCTTCAACGCGATTCATTGTGCACAAGGGCTTTCAGACATCTTGTTATCACTGTTGGCATGTGAACTACAAGGACTTATTCTTTCCGCTTTAGTGGTCAATAAAGGAAAGCTCATTATTTGAAATAACTATCTACTGTTATAATTATTATTATCAGCAACCCTCGTTTCAAATATAAAAATGTTTGACAGCAGCTCATTTTAGAAATAATATTGTTATTAAATCCAATAATAAGTGCCAGTAATTCATCGGCGTTCAGGGACATGCTATTTCATGTCTTTTGAATGGACTATAGATAGATAGTACCACGAGGTTAAGAACAATGATTTAATTGTTATAACCGCTTAATGCATACAAAAATCAACATAATGCTGCATTTCGTTACTTTCTACATCATTTTGTTTTTTTAGTAATTCCATTCTAAAGTTTAAAGAAAGGAATTCAAATTCAGCCAATCAGTGCCAACTGCGCGAATCATCAGCAGTGCATTGTTGCCAAGAACAGTGACGTCACTGCCCTAGGAGAATTCAAAAATTTTCCTTATTTTCACGGCTTTCCTGTGCCCAAAGAAATCGGAGAAAAAAATGAGATGCTTTTTATGACGACAGAAAACAACCAAAAACAACAGAAAAGAACCGAAAACAACAGAGAAGAACACAAAACAACGGAAAACATCATGAAACTACAGAAAACAACTGAAAACAGCAGAAAATCACAGAAAACAACAAAATACCACAGAAAACAACAGAATACAACCGAAAACAACAGAACACAGCCGAAAAAGACAAAATCAACATAAAACAACAGAAAACAACCAAAATATGAAGAAACAACGTAAAACAACCGAAAACAGCAGAGAACAACACAAAAAAAACGGAAAACAGTAGGTAACTACAAAAAAAATGAAAACAGCAGAATGCCACAGAAAACAAAAGAATACCACAAAAAACAGAAAAGAACCGAAAACAACAGAACAGCCGAAAACAACAGCATGCGACATAAAACAACCGAAAACAACAGCAGATAACAACAGAGAACAACACAAAACAACGGAAAACAGCAGGAAACTACAGAAAACAACTGAGAACAGCAGAATACCACAGAAAACAACAGAATACCACAAAAAACAGAAAAGAACCGAAAATAACAGAATACATGTTCCGTTCTCCCGGTATCGCCGTATATAATGGGCGTGAAAATTTATAACGCTCTTCCGGATGTTATAAAAAGTTAATCTAATATGAACTATTTTAAAAAAGTTTTAAAAATGTTTTGCTTAAAAATGCGTATTACTCACTTGCCGAGTTTGTAAGTTGAACTTTACTAATTTTTTGTTTGTTTATTATTTGTACTATTTTGTACTCTTTTGTAACTAAACACTGCTATGACTTATTCCTACACTATCTACCTTAGAGTTGCCAGGTTGCCAAACCTAATAGCCGGACAACAGCCAGTTTGGCCGGACTTTTGGGTAGAATGGCCGGACACCCTACAATATTGAGGATTTTGTCTTAGTATTAATAGGTACGACAAAAAAATTGCATGAAAAAACAAGCTTTTTTGATTATTATCATAAATCTTGTTAAATTCTAGCCGAACAATAAATAAAATTGCAGTTTACTGCTGTTTTCGGTTGTTGCCTACGTTTTCTGTTGTTTTCGGTTCTTTTCTGTTTTTTGTTGTATTCTGTTGTTTTCTGTGGTATTCTGCTGTTTTCTGTAGTTTCCTGCTGTTTTTCGTTGTTTTGTGTTGTTCTCTGTTGTTATCTGCTGTTGTTTTCGGTTGTTTTATGTCGCATGCTGTTGTTTGCGGCTGTGTAAATATTTTTGATTGGTATTAATATTTGATCGATCCTCAGTTCTGGAAAATCTCCTGTGCATATACAGAGACACTTCATTAATGTACAGACAAGGTATTGTCATTATACTCCACCTTTAATATTCGAAGCACTATCCTAAGTTTTGAAAAGATCTCGCGACATGAGTGGACTCGTACAATTTGTTTTTGAGAGAGAAATACAGATCTTGCTGAGGCGGTATTTCCCCAAAGACAAACTCCGTACCTCAACTTTGAGTCAATTTGTGCATAGTACACAGTTACAATTTCATTTATTTGTAAAGATCACGAAAACTGCGGAACACGTATGTGCGGGAATATAGTTTTGGCACCAAATTATCGCAGTGTGATCTAAATAAGAGTATCATCAAAATTAATTCCTAAAAATTTAGATGTTGAGTTAACATTTACGCTTGTATAATATTGTGGAACTTTTGTTGTAGTATAAAGATATTCCGAAAAAATGTATTAAATCGACCTTGTACAGAAATACGTATAGAATGAGGGGTCATGTACAATATACAGATAAAACGTTTACGTAGTTTCAATCGATTCGCGCTACTGGTTGCATGAATATGCTGCGTCAATGCAGGGAAGCGTATCTGCGCCGGCCGAAGAGTCTAAAAAAAATCTGGTGGACGATGGCCGCAAAAGCCTAACGTAATACGTACCAATAATTACAATACTGCTTTTGTTATAACTCGTATTTCAATTTATAATTGACAACGAAAGTTTTATTGTCGAAAAACTTAAAGCCTAAAGACCGATTAGAAGCATTATAATGACTTTAAAGCCTTTGAAACAAACTTGAAACTTAAATATTCTCAGTCTCTGTAGAGTGGACCATAATTTAGTTGTTGAAGTTTTGTTCAAGAAAACTTGCCTCAAAGGTATTTAATATCCACTTTCACGGTATATGAGCTTTAGGAAGTCATTCCCAGCACTAATATCTGACTCTTTATGGATTAACGGTTTATATCTGTAATACGTAAATATACTAAGCGCAAAAATTTGTGACTGGTTGCTGTTCATATTTGTGGGAATTTCAATATCTAGATGTTCAGATTATTTAAATGTCTTTACGATTTATTTGTGTGAATATCTCAATAGATATATTGTAAGCTATAATATAACTTACAAGGATATATCAGTGTACATCTAGCGAGTCTATTGCTATAGCTCCTTTGAGAGGCAGAATTATTTAACGCGCAAAATGAGGCATAAAAGCCTTCTTTCTATTGTTCTTTCGCTCAAGTAGGCGTTGATTTAACATTGGCAGTTGATGAGAAATCAATCATTGAAATGTTTTGCGTGGCTATCGATAAATTGAAAGCGGACCAAAGATTTGCGATACAACTTTGTGTTCCTTTGGACAAAATAGCAACTAAAACTTTTGAAATGATTGAAGTCCAGATGATAGTGATAGTTTATAGTGATAGTTTTATCACGATATAGAGTGTTTGATCGATAAGACTATCTAAGTATCTAAGTATACACAAACAACCGGGCAGCTCTGAAGGCCTTGGCAAGTAACGAATATACTTCAAAAATTGTGTGGTACTGCCATAATACCCTTGAGATACTGACGAAGGCCTACAAGGTAACATCATCTTGGGTGCCTAGTCACATTGGAGCGGGTAGTAATGAGAAGGCTGACAGGTATGCTAAGGAAGGAAGCAAAACTCCCTCTCTTCGAACCAGAACCAACATGTGGTATATCATACAACATGATACGGACAGCTTTTGTCGAATGGATGCCCTGCCTTGTGAAAGCAGGAAGTCCTATCTGAATGTAAGACAGGAGAGAAGACAGAAGAGCGTAATCCAATACATCTCAAATTTCGCAAGGAACATATATTGAGGCATTGCTTCATGCATTTGACCGAGAGGGCACAATAAGCCTTAAAGCTGAGCGGCCAATATTAGGGAAACTGAACCCTGTCTCCTTCACTACTAAAAAAAGACTAGGTAGCACTATTCTAATTTACAACTCTTAAATGCAAAATTAAAGCATTAACAGTCACTTTATTAATACTTCAGGTATACGCTGCATCACAACATTCCGGCTCCTAAAGCCAAAAAAAATTAGTACGTCGAAGTAAATCCCATTTAGAGCTCAGCAACATTGTGATGGGTATACTAAACGGACTACTAAAAAGTGTCTCTCAAAAGTTTACGACAAGTAAATAAAGATTAAGTAATTAAATAGAATGAATAGAATAGAATAGAATAGAATTTATTGACTGTTACATTATAATTATAACATGTTTAGAGTCACACGTGATCAGTTTAAGCTTACGTTAACACTAACAAAGCCTACAAACTCATGTGTGGAATAAGAACAATGATCTAAAAGTAAAGACTTAATTGACTTCTTGAATCTAAATTTGTTTAATAAATCATATTTACATTTATATTAGTATTTTATAAGTATTTTCTAACTAGGTTGTATAAGTTGTTATTGGCTCTGATCTGAGATCAACTGGTTAGTTGTGTTGTGGATGAGACGTCTATTTTTTAATAACTACAATAAAATCATATTGTTCTACATTATTTATAGTTGAAAGTTACAGCGTTATTTTTTGTTTTTGAGTGCAAAGGTTATATAATAGTTTGTATACACAGTTGTTTTCACTAGGAAGTATAAGTGATCATATTAGCAGGTAGCGGAATATAGTTTGACAATCTGTGACACAGGTCTGTTTCCTCGTTACTGATCAGTTGACATTCTAATATACAGTGTTGAGCAGTACCAATTTCTCCATATCTTCAGTGAGGGTCATCGTCTAAACCTATTTTACTTTTGTGTTGAGGGCTTAAGCAATGTCACACCTCAATCTGCAAAGGATTCTCACAAGTGGTTCGTTTCTTTTTTAAACCAGGGCTCTGTTCTTATGTTCTGCTGAATCTGTTTGTACGTTGTACCAGATGGATTTCTATGGTAGTGTTCGATTCATTTTTCTTTCAGGTTCTTGTTTAAGATATTGCTCAAGTCACCGTAGGGAATCTCCCAAGTTATTATCTGTAGTCGCTGTCTTTGCTAGTCTGTCGACTGTGTCGTTTTGAGGTACCTGCATGTGCTTTAATCTGTATGATTTTTACGTTTTCATCCAACTCGTTGTTGTCTTTTAATCAGTTTAATTATGTTTGAGATGACATGGCTGAAAGTCAGTGATATTCTCAAGTTTTCCAATATCGTAGCTGCACCCTTTTTGTCGGTGAAGATTATAACATATTATTGAGGGAATATTCTAAGGCTTTTTGAATGGCTGTCAATTCAGCAGTATATATTGAACAATCTGAAGGGAGTTTGAATAATTCTTGAATTTTTTTATTTTCGTGATAGAACGCGCAGCCCACACCGTTTGTCATCTTTGAACCGTTCACATTGATCATATATTTTTCTTCTATCTGCAGTTCAAACTTGATGTATGTGGTTGGATCGTCTTGATGAAAGTTCGTATATTCTACTTCTAGTTGGAAGTTGGAAGCCTTGTATGTTGTAGTAAAGCAGGGGTATAATACGTTGGAATATATTTTGTCTCTAACTGGCAATAAGTCGTAGCTTTCTACAAGTAAAGGCTTTTTATGCTGCCAGTATTTGCTAGTCATCCCCAAAATGAAAAGTTTATGAATAGTTGCAACTTTGTTCTTTCTAATCTGCTTCAGTACTACTCTTGTACTTAGTTTTTGTCTAACGGAGGTTCATTGCACTCTACCTCCATTACATTGGGTTAATCTTATTACGTTTGGTAATCTCAATCCGGTAGTAATCTCGTCTTAAGGTAATTGCCGTCCGGGTATTATAGCTAAGCATTTCTGAAGACTTGGTGTACTTGGACAAGTTCATATGTACATGCAATACATTCTCCAAAATTATTATGCACGGCAGTGTTAAAATTTTATGCCTACGGAAAATCTCGATACATGGGGCATACATTGTAGCGCGATCAATAATCCGGACGGCCTTCTTCTGATGAACACAAACATTATTTACCCAAGTGGAGTTACCCCAGATCAAGATACGGTATGTTAAATGTCAGTGGATGGTTGCATGGTACGCCGTTTTTAAAACACTGGTGGGTGAAAATAAACTCAATGGAGGATTCTGTATTGAAAGGGGGGCGATCTGCCAAGATTATAGCACTTAGATACCATTGGGCTCCTTGTACTCAAGGATCCTTTAGAAGTGAGTTAAGGGGCCCATAGACTTCGTTTCTATCTGAGTGTTTTGTTCGACGAACAAGTCTGTTCGAACAAAAACGACGAATGCGAATCGCGCACTCACTTCAGCTTTCTTTGGCATTCACAAGTTCATCACTCTGCTCGTCGCTAAGTTACCATACACAATGCTAGAGACATTATATTTATGAGCAGTGGCGGCTTTAGCCGTAAAGATAAAACAAAGAAAGAAAATAACAAAATGGAGAAAACACTGACTTCTAAAAAGAAGTGATTTTTTTCACACAAACCGGTTGAAAGAACTTAAACTGAAACCTAGAGATTGGTTCAACTATCTAAGAATGTATTAGGAAACTGACTGTACTTTATTGTACTTTATTAGTATTTAGTAGTATCTCCTCTAATCGTCAAGCAGAATACGCAATTGAGACAACCTATGACACCGCATGAGCGACTTACAGCTACTTTAGTATAGATAGATTAGAGATAAGAAGTGCAAAATACATAAGGTCTCCGCTACTGCACCCATTAGCCTTTGTAAGACTCTACCAGGCTCAGACTGCGGCTCAGACCATCAATTACTTCTGTGCGAACCACAGTTAAAACTGAAGGTATGTCCACGTTCTAAGCGGATAGTACGGATGGAGATCCCTGACCCTTCTTCTTTTCGGTCAAAATGTTCAGAGCTTTTTCGGGATGCCTCTATAACAGATATGTCAAGTTCAAATGATATGTGGCTATCATCAAAAAATGTGCTTTTACATGCTGCCCAGATAAGCCAACCAAAGGGTAGCACTCAACCAAGACAACAATGGATTAGTAGCCACACACTGTCCGTTATTGAGGCACGTAAAAGCCTTAAGATTTCAGGTCTGGATTCAGATACAGAGCAAAACACATATAGACAGCTCTCACGCGAGATTCAAAGATTATGCCGGAAAGATAAGAACTCTTATCTACAGAAATTGTGCAGGGAAATAGAGATGCATGCCAATACTAACCATCCGAAAGAGATGTTTTCTAAGGTCAAATGTAGGTCGGGGTTTTAAACCCAAACCTTGGGCTGTTAAAAATCCTTAGGGAGAGCTAATTACCAACCTGCATGAGATTATTGAGGTATGGCGAAATTATTGCGAAAATATATACCATGAGGATGGCCTTCACGTCCTCTCATTGGATTTTGAACACGAACCGGATATTCTTTTGTCTGAAGTGGAACATGCCCTCAACAAGCTAAAAAATAACAAAGCTACAGGCATTGATGCTATTTCTGCTGAAACGTTGAAATGTTTGGGTGACGACGGCATCTCCCTTTTACATAATATTTGTAAGAGTGTCTGGTCATCCGGTGTTTGGCCAGATGAATGGTGCACATCAATTTTTGTTCCACTTCATAAAAAGGGATCTCTAACAAATCCAGACAATTATCGCATACTTTCGTTAATCTCTCATGCAAGTAAGGTTCTACTGTATATTTTACAATCTCGTTTGGAGGGTTTTATTGGCTGGCAAATTTCTCAGGCGCAGGCAGGTTTCGTGAAAGGACGCGGTACGCGTGAACAGATCTTAAACTTAAGACAAATTATTGAAAAAGCCAGAGAGCATTATTTTCCTGTTTTTATCTGCTTTGTGGACTATTCTAAGGCGTTTGATAACGTAAAGTGGCCTAAACTGTGGGAAATCCTCATCTCTATGGGAGTTCCCTATCACCTGTGTTTCTCATACAGCAACTCTATGAGTCTAATTCGGCTCGCGTAAGAATTGATGGTAACCTGTCTAGTCAAACTGCAACCAGAAAAGGAGTTCGTCAGGGATGTGTATTACCTCCGATGTTGTTTAACATTTACTCTGAATTTGTGATGAGACAGGTATTAGACAACTGGAATGGCGGTGTAACTATTGGCGGAAGCAAAATATCCAACTTAAGATTTGCTGACGATACAACCCTTATTGCAGCTTCTCAGGAAGAACTAGTAGCTCTATTAAACATCTTAGAACAACGTAGTGCAGAGTATGGTCTTGGTATTAACTACAATAAGACCAAGGTTATGATCGTAGATAGAGAGCATGATAATTATCAAGAAATAAAGTCAATAGGCCGTTGTGAAGTAGTTCAAAGTTTTATATAGCTCGGCTCTCTGATCAATAATTCGGGTAGCTGTGAAAATGAGATTCGACGGCGCATTCAACAGGCACGTGTGGCCATGACAAAGCTTACTAAAATATGTCGTGACCATAACATCACTAAAGCTACATAAATGTCGCTGGTTCAGTCTCTTGTGTTCTCCATATTTTTGTATGCCTCTGAAACCTGGACGGTTAAAAGGGCAGATCGAGCTCGCATAGATGCTTTTGAAATGTGGACGTGGAGGAGAATGCTGAGAGTTACTGTACCGCCCACCAAACTAACGTTTCCATACTGGATGAGCTCGGTAATCCAAAGAGACTACATATACACAGAAGCGATAATATGGAGAAACTTGTAGTTCAGGGTTATGCCTCGAGTGGGTAGCGCCGTGACCGCTCCCCTACACGCTGGGTGGATACTACGAAACAGTTGCTGGATATGAGTATCAAGAGCGCCACTAAACTGACAACAAATCGCGAACGATGGCGAGCTACAGTGCTCAAAACTATTGATAATATTCGTGTCGGCAATACTCTAGCTCCGACTTAATGCATTTTACGAGTTCACAACATGTCTGTTAAGACATTGTGACTATGATGATGATGATGATCCGCTACTGCACAAATACACGTTCTTTAAAACTGTCAAGCGTATAGACTTCAGATTTACAGACATTTCGGTCTTGCAACGTTTTTGTTCGAACAGACTTGTTCGTGGAACAAAACAGTCTATGGGCCCCTTCATAAGCCATCACATCCTAGCGAGAAAGACGGTGATGCAGCTCAGCGTCATAGTCGTCATAGTCACAATGTCTTAACAGACATGTTGTGAACTCGTAAATTGCATTTACTCATTTTACGAGTTTTTCTTGGGATATCTTTAAGATCTTTAATGCAGTAGTTTCCCATTTACTTTCTGCATCCTCATGCCGTTGACCAGATGGTATCTGCTGGTTCATCCGCCTTTAGGGGCAATTTCTTACCCCAAGGACAAGAAGGTGTCCTGACTCTTCTCAACTCGTCCACCCAAAGCTGTTGGTTGAGAAGATGTTACTGTTTATACCGACAGTAGTTCAGTTCCTTTTAGTCGCCTTTTATGACACGCAGGATATACGATGGGAGATATTCTAACCCGCCCCCACACGGGCAGCTCAGCCGGATTCCTATTAAACTGGCTAAGGCCTGCGGATTTTCGAATTGATAAGATAGCTGGACAATCGTACTTCGAATGATTTCTGTAGAAGATTTTTAAATAAATATTTCATTGTTGTACCAAAGCAACATCCTCGTTATTTATTTATTTATTCATTTGTAGTGCATCCATACAAAAATATAACCACCTCGAAGGTAACACCTTGTATGAGGTATTGGTATCAATGTTAGCTGCTTCCTCTCTCTTGGTGGATCACCGTTGTTTCTCTTGTTATTATCTGATACTTCCTTCGTACGAATGTGAACGACGAATAATTTGCCTAAATTTATCAGAAAGTGAAAGACCCTAGATGTATATAGATTGTTGACGACAGCTTAAATTGGTTGAAGCGTCTGTGAGGAAATTGAGGCTTGAATAACACACTTTTAAGGATACAGCAACGTCGAACGAACAGAAATCAATCAAACAAGCTGACAACCAGTTGGCGCTCATCATAGGAAAATCAATTTTATTATTAAGGGAGTTATTGTTAGGAATAACAAATACCTCAATTTCAGTTAAATGTATTTACTAGTTTAGACATTAAGAAATCGTGGGATTTATATTTACGACAATCTATGACAGTGTGTCCCAGCTGAACTTTGCCACCCATCTTTCAGATATGAAATGAAAAAAAGAAAATAAAAATCGCCGTGAGACATCGATTTGTATTTCGATGGGGAACTCTTCTCCCAATAGGTCAACTTTGTGCCATCAATCCTCTCAACCCCAGCAACCCCTACATCAGAATCTTAAATGACTGTGACACATTATTTTGAAGGGAAGTAGAGATGCAGTTACGTCTAAAAACTAACATTACAAAGACCGGAGGAAAAATCCAAATGCCGAGAACAACCGCGGTTTTATCGACCCCAGAAATCGCTGTAAATGCATTATTGGCAGCAGCAAGGAGGAACACAACCAAAAAATTAAGAACAGGCTCCTGTCATATCCTAGTTCGTCCAGAACATTCTGGACTGTAGCTAAGGCAGTTAGTCAGAACAAAGGACAAGTCCATCGCTTCTACTCCTAAAGAAAAAGGAGACATCTTAAGGAGGCTTTTCGCAGCCAATTCTACTGTAGACTTCCAAGAAAGTACTCCGACCGCCATCATAAACGTGAACTCGAGAAAGGCAGAGGTCAGATTTCAACATCGAGATGTAAAAACACGAAGAAAGCTACTGGACCTGACCAAATTCCAGCCATTGTCCTCAAATGCTGTGCTGCTGAGCTTGCACCTGTTCTTTGCAAGCTCTTCAAACTATGGTATTAGCAAGGCGTGTTTCCCACTTCATGCAGGATTGGCTGCATACAACCCATCTCTAAGAAAGGCAAAAAACCGATTCCACCAACTATGGACTTGTGACCCTTATGTCTAAGGTTATGGAGATTATCATTAACACACAGCTCTTGAAATACCTGGACAAGCATAACATCATAAGTGATCGCCAGTATCACTTCCGTAAGCACAGGTCTACGGGTGACCTCCTGGCCTACGTCACTCACTTGAGATGGAACAGAGCAATTGAAAATCATGGCGAATCGGTGCACTTGATATAACTAAAGTCTTCGACAGAGTATGGCATGAGAGACTTCTAGTCAAGCTTGCTGCTTATGGACTACAACCTGATCTGCGCCAGTGGCTGAATAGCTTTTTGAACGACCTATCTCTGTTGTAGTCGAAGGCTATTTACAGGACGTATTTTCTATGAACGCCGGTGTTCCTCAGGGACCTGTCCTATCCCCTGCACTGTTTCTGCTGTACATTAACGAGCTGCTGGCTGCATCGAAGAAGGGTGGCTGACCTGTCCCTGTTTTACAGATTCTATCACGGAAGATGTTCAAGTGAGCTCTCTCAGATAATAACACCGAAGGCCGTCTGAACAAGGAACACTAGAGAGTATCTGCGAGCTTATCCTTACCAGGTCGAGGTCTCACTCGCCGAACCAGTCTGCCGGGGAATTTGTTTCCTGGCGGCTACAACTTGCAACGTTTCAAATCTAACGTGCACCGACACTTATATGACAAATACAACAGCGTATTCGGATTGAAGGTTAATTCATTATTATGGAAGTTAATAAAAAATATGGTGATTATCAAAATGAGGTATTACTTTCGTTACCTGAAATATTATCGTAACAAAATTGAAGAAATTGGAACTATTTTGTTCCATACAGACGTACAGGCGATATTCAAAATATCTTCGCAACAAAAAAAGTACCTTGATCATCTCGAAATATCTGTGAAAACGACAATCACTCACCTACTTTGGAGTAACGATAATTTACGTGAAGATCAGTGCTGAGAAATGTGCGCAGACATTTTGAATATCGCCTGTACGTCTGTATGGAACAATATGGCTGTCATTTGGAAACTTTCATATGATAATATTTCAGGCAATGAAAATAATACTTCATTTTGATAATTATCATATTTTTTAATAACTTCCACAGTAGCGAATCAATATTCAATCCGATTACACTTCCACAGTAGCGAATCAATCTTCTTCTTCTTAAACATGAGTCAGTAAAAAAATTACAGTGATAATATGTGGATGTTTATGCCAAAACTATCGAGATACGGTATTCGACTACTTCCGTGCAGAAAGGTTATATATAATCAGTCCAAACTTCCAAACTTCGTGTCTGATGGATTACAGTTTTCCTAGTTTGTACTTGTACTCTTATGTAGTGAGGTGAGTTTGTAGAGCTTATATTTTGACGAGGAGTTAGCAGTGTCATATAAAGTTGATCCATTTAACGACATAATGAGACTAAAGGTAAGATCAACCTTTTTGCTGGAAACTTTAAATTGATTCCAGAATAATGGATGTCATAACGATGAGGGGCTATTGCAGAACATGGATGAAATTTTAAATATCTGCACATTGCAAGTGCATTTGCTACTTTTACCTACTTAAGTCGTAAATAGTTTATAGTATTAATTATTAAAATCGGATTGTGATGACAAAGCATATGAATACTTCATGACTTCTTATAATGCAGAAGGCATACATGTACTTGTTTATGTAGATTTGTATATTGTATAATATCGGCGTAATGTAATGGTCCATCGTACTTCACTGGCCCATGAATAAAACCTCATACGCTGGAAGTTAGACATTTTACTGACATTTCTTCTACCTCTGTCACCATTACCAATGTACAAAATGCTTAACAAACACTTTATATTCAAATTTTTATAACTAGGTTTTATACTCATTTGCTTTTCCATTTGATACGATTCTTCAATCGATTTTAAGGTAATTCCCCAATGAGCTACACGCTTGCAATTCAAATGCTTCAATCTGGCAGACGTCTGACACGTTAGTGGACTTGTTTGTGGATATATCTTTATTCAGATATGTCGGGACGCAGAAAAGGTGGCAAGGTTTACAGTTTCCTGTGGGACGTATCCATAGATTGTTGCGTAAAGAAGCTATGCGCAACGCGTTGGTGCCAGAGCAGAGAGTTGACCGGTAAAGCAGCGTCGCAATAACAAGAAGGCCCGTATTATTCCCCCTCATTTGCAGTTGGCCATCACAAACGACAAAATATCGAACAAGATGATGTCTTTGGTTGATAAAATACATATATTCACAGTTATTATTGGAAGTGCGCCGGGTAAGATTCTGTCAAAAAACCGAGTAACGAGTATTCGCTCAAGCAATTTGTGTGTTTAGGTATCTCTATCAGTAGAGTGAAGAGGGTGAGTAATCCCACAGCATTGAGGCCACAACTGGCCCATTGTGCATCCTCCCAGGGAGTTGTTTTCTCAGGTCATCGTCCATGCTGCCAATTTTAATTAGTAATGTGGACAAGTCGCTTGGGGACATCTCTCTTATGTGGGCAGGTGTAGGTCCTGTAGGTAAGACTCGCCGAACACACACACATTCTCTAATAGAAGATATTTCTGGACACTCACGTATGACGTGTTTCACAGTTTCGTCTTTGCTTTCACATATTCTACATATCCGTGTGTCACTTAACCCCATAATGTGGAGGTGTTTCTTGAATCGACAATGGCCAGTCAGGATTCCTACTATGAGTCGTAGGCTTGACCTGGTCACCGCTAATTACTTCTTAGATATTGTGATGGCACAGCATTCCTCCTTGTAGTTCTTCCCATCGTTTTACTATTTGGGCATAAGAGTGCTTTTTAGCTATTTCTGCAATTGTGATTGTCGATATACCAGAAAGGTCACAATATGGTCTTTGGTTAGCAGCCTTCCTGGCTAGACCGTTCGCTACGGTTGCCCTTGTTGTTGAGACCTTGAACCCACCTCAGGACAATAATGTTTTTATCTGAAGCATGGGCTAATAATTGGTGACATTCCATTGCTAGTCCTCAAGTGACGTTAGGTCTTTTCAGGATTGTCCCTTCTCAGAAAAGGCCAGTGACGTCACATATTTGATGGCGTACTGACGCAGAAAACATGGAGATACATTGTTTATAGTCAGTGGCGTATCAAATCAAATTTGAATAGTACCTACTATAAAAATAAGTCTGTATCAATAAAGTTTGGAAGCCGGAATTTGGGAAATGGGATTTTTTTTATTTATATGTGTTCCATACAGTTTCTGCTAAGAATTCGGAGAAAAAACTTCTTGTGTTTCATCTCTATATCATAGTATAATATAATGAGTATATTTTGAGTCAGTTTCTTTATAATGTAAAATATAAACCCACCCCATTAATGTAATTAAACATCAACCTAGACATTAGGTAACTAATAGCTTTGTTCGCGTGACAGATCGCGGAATGATTATGAAACAGCTTACTTACAACCTCGGGCCTTACGGTGAGAAAATCCGGAATTTTTAGTTACTGTTCTGCGCTTATCATTACAGCACGATTTGGAATTACTTTCGAATCGGTTCTCGGATTTTTTGGTGTGATCTTTTGTCAATAATTTGTTGCATCATTGACTAGGCCATTACTATAGCCTTTCTGGCTAATCTTTTCTATTCTTTGTGTCTAACTGTCTTTGTGGCTATGTCCATGCTTCCTTTTTTTCTGGTACTATATTATTTATTTATTGGTAGTTATTCACATCGACTCTAAAACCTCAGAACACTTATGGTGCAGCAATATTGGTTTGGAAAAGCTGCAAAAGTACCTAAAAGCTATGATTATTTTGATCAGGTTGTTTAGTGCTATTTTATGATGTATATATTTTTTATTAGAATTTGACTCGTGGAATCAAATCAATATGCCAATCGGCTTCTAACAAGGCATTATAATTCAGATTGCTATAAAAACACCTTATTAAAAATTGTGAAGATATTAAAGCCATTTTCTGGACGTCTATACCTGTTTCAGAAAAAGCGCATAGCTTCAGTGACCGCATTAAAGTGTTTCCCACAACGTACATGATAAGAATCAATGTAGCATATATCAATGTTTTCTATAATAGTTAGTCTTTTTCCAAAAGCCTTGAATTAGTCCTACGATAACCACCTAACATTACATTTTTCTCATAATTCTCCCACAAAAAACGCTTAGAGGACAAGAAGGTCCTTAAACTTAGGGAGTAATCTGCCAAAAATCTTAGAGATTATTCATGTTGAGCTCAGGTACAAGTATAATAAAACTATTGACATGCAAAAATCCAATACCATGTCAAAATAAAACAAGGTTATGTCGCATCCCAGTGGCAACAAACCCTTCTGGACTCTAGCCAAGCAAATCGAAGAAAACTTTCTGGAGGAGTAGCTCTCCTCCTCCTCATCACATGCCAAGATGGAGCTATAGCTTCCTAGGGCAAAGCTGAACTGCTTGCCAAAATATTTACAATGAACCTCAAGCTATAAATGAGTTGAGGTTCAAAATCAAAACAGTACGTAAAATTTAGAAGTCAGTTACTTACCTATCTCTTTGCATGTCATAAAACGTCATATTCCCAAAAGACTAGAAGTCGGCTTCAATCCAGCCGGTGCCAAAAGAGGGATCCAGAAACCACAAAGCTATAGCTATGCTTTCTGTGATCAGCAGCATCATCATTGAATCAACAAGAGGATTTGGATTCCGATATCAAAGATCAACTGCAGATCTCCTCACTTGTGCCAGGCATGTATGGAACAAACTCATTCATTATTTTGGTGAGGCTCACGTTCTCACGTTATTAGTCTCTTATACTACCCTGTCTATATTTGATGCCGGCCTGAATGCGCCAGATCCAGTCAGTTTCTCTTCGACGTGCAGATGGTGACCCATCACTTTTCTAACGGTATTCAAACGGACATTGCTCCCCTGAGCTATCGTCTATGATTCCGCCGTTCACTGCCGCATCTCATACAAAGGCTGTAGTTTATGAAGAATCGAGAAGTACGACCGCACCTCATTTGTTTCCAGAAAGATGTATTTATTGCGTCTGCGAGTGTTGACCTATTCAAGTCCCACATCAACAAACATTCCTTAACTTAACCTCTTCATAGCAGAAACGGTAATCTGGTATTTAGGCTGCGGTCTGCTCGGTTAAAAAAAAAACATTTGTAAAATGCCATTTGCTATACTCGAAAATCCCGAATGTTAAATAACTAGTGAAACGCAATTTTGAATGAATGACTTCTGTGACTATTAAACTAATTAGATATTTGGGGCATCAATTTATTGTTCTTCTAAATTAAATATTTGTGTAAGCAAACGAGTAAGCAAACAAAGAGCCGTGGCTCTTGCATGTTCCATGGAACATTGCAATACCTCTCAAATGCCAGAATTTACGGCGACTGAAATGGAGCAAGTTGCAGCGCAGAAAAAGGGAAAAGCACCTGTATTGGATCGGATACGGAATGAGGTAGTAAAGTTACACAAATACCTGAAATTGGTTTATCTATGAACGCGAGAAACATTCTAAAGAGGCAAATGAAGGTCGGCTTGCTTCTAAAACTAAACAACTAAGACTCCTCAATTCTATGTATACTGATTTTCCTTAAAAATCTATCACAGCTAATCGCTTGACTATGTCTAAATTAAAATATGGGTGTATCATATGCAGTATAGCTTCAGAAATAGTAACTCTGTAGTCTAGCAGTTGTCAGCGAATGTAAATGCAGCCTTTTTTTGTTTCAAACCCGCCTTCAAAATCGCGCATCAACGTAGAACTGAAACTACGACATGGGTAAGGGTTAGTTTGAGCATTGAAGAATACTTGCTAGAAATTTGGAAAACAAAATATTCCATACATTTGAGGAATCTACATTTAAAGCTCCTGCTAATTTTCCACGAAATGGGTAATGGAATTTGAAGTAGGTAGGATTACTGGGCAGAGGACTTCCAAAACTAACACGTAGGTGGACGAAACGTCGGCGAATTTTATATTTCAGCATGTATGATACTTTTATTGATAGGCTAGCAAAAACTGATGGATTTTTTTTTCAAAATGTAATTACAACCTGTGGCATATTTACGTTAGAATGGTTAAGTCTAGCGTAGACGAGCACGTGAGTATTAAGTGAGTAGTAAGATAGATTTATGTAATTTTTGAAAATAGTTCATAGTGTAGTGAACATTTAGAAACTGGATGCAGATATATAGTAACAACGTTCGAGATAAACCTGGCAGTAAATTTTGTGGCACTAATCTCTCCTCTGTCTAGAGCAGTACTGAAATAATTGTTACATTAATAGGAAATCCCATAAATGGGACTATAATTTCTGTACAATGTCGAATTATCTAAATGTTTATATCTTTACTTGTACTGTTATAAGATTGTACGGAGTGTCACTTTTTTGAAACGCGGACTACCTTATCTTCAGGTAGAAAATGATCATGTTTAGTCCAGTAACGTGCAATCGATACTTTAAGAAATAGAAAGTTGATGCACATCTGTATTATATACTGACTTTACTTCCAACAAGACTACCTGAACTTATCATTAAGTAAGTCTCGTAACGTATTTGACCCTGATTGTTGGTGGTCGTTATTCTCGAGTGTTGTGTGGTGAATTCAATATATTTTCTTTAAAAAAATGTGTATTAATGTAATGTGTTTTTTCCAAACAGAAATTTATAATGAAGTCTGGAGACCAGTTGCCTTCTGTGATATTTCGGTACTGGAGGGTGATCAACAGGCAATAACGAGAATAGTATTCCCCCTAAAAAAAGAACAAGACCTTCAATATAAGTGGACGCTAACAAGCTGAAGCTTTCATGCTATGACACCCCAGTATCAGAAGCTCATAAAGCAATTGTAATTAGAACTGCAGAATTTCCCACAACAGTGTGGATGCTGTCTGAAAGAAACGACATGTAAATGCGAAAAAATATTTCATGCAAATAACCGAATAATCAAGTTCTTGTCAACCTGATTGACAGCGAAGTGACTCGTTCGAATCTGTTTTTGACTTGTGTTAGTTTCTATTTCCTAATTTTTCATTTGTAATCTTAAATAATGTTGGTCAATTTTTTTATTTATTTATTTTATTACATTCATTTTACATTCCATATATAAAATTCACAAAATTCCATACAAAATAGTATAATAATGATATGTAATATCGTGTAAGCTTGAATAGTATTTATTGTACATTTTATAATGTCTCCATCTATTAAAAATCAAATAGGTAACCATATTTCGTTTTCTTCTTTAATGCTAGTCCTTGGATATTTGTCCTTAACGTCCGGCACGCGACATTGCGTTTTGTAATAAATGGCTATTAAAGAACTTCGATATTTTGAGATATTAGTGCCATAAAATTTACTGCCGGGTATATCTCCAACGTTTTTACTTTAAAAGCTTGGAAATAGCAATGAAGTCAGACAATTTAATGAATAGGGACCGAGGCCTGTTTGCAAACGCTTCAATTTCTCAAAAATTACATAGTCATCTTACATGTTATAGTGGCAGGTAATAGCTTAGGTAGATACTGATGTACATGTTAGGTATAATAGTAATAATGATAAATTGGAAGTAGGTGTGGGATCTTCCTTTGTGTCAAGCAGCAATGCTCATTCATGGCCCTGAGGTTCTGTGAGATGACAGTCAATACCATTAAAGTCGTAATCGCAAATAACTTACTTTCTGCACTATATAATTTTAAAGATAGAAACAGACATGACCCAAATGGTTATAACCCTCAACCAAATTATACTGGACTACTGATAGGTACTGGGAAATCAATCGTCTTCGTTTGGGTCCCTGGTCATGTCGGCATAGAAGGCAATGGAACAGCTGATGAAGCCGCTGGCCATGCAGCGTCCATAGCTTCCGCCGATATGGACTGCATCAAGGTATCAGAACAGAAGCTGTTGCTTAATACAGTCATGAAAAGAAAATGGCAGAGCCAGTGCGAGAAAACAGACACCTAGCTATGTAGATTAAAACCAATGATTGGACGCTGAACTTCTAGTACTCCAGTATCGCGCAATAAAAGGGTACTTTTACAGTGACATAATGGGCACACTGCATTGTCACATGCTTACTTCCTTCTTGGTCAAGATCCCCAATGTGTGAATCGTGCAATACTATGTATATAGTACACATGAAAAAAGTCATAAAAAGGTAAAACGGTTTTTTTGTTTTTTTTTTTCGTGTTTTGCGATCTAAATAGTAACTAGGTAACACTGGCAACACTGCTATTACAGTTTACGATATTACTCTTGAATTCCACAATACAATCCACCGTGTAGACAGCTTGGTAACGACTTGAAAATGTCTCACCCTATCGCAGAATTACAGAACCGTCCTTATGTATTTGAAAGTTATAAGATTATATTGGAAAGTTTAAACTTTAGAGTATTACATTACTTACCTCAACATCAATGGTAACCATTAAATTAAATCTGAGATATATCCCTGACTTACGTTGAATCAACAACGTCACACAGCTATTGATCTAAAGCAATACTCGTAAGTATATGTACATCACAAAACGGGTGATGTTAATTTTTGTTATGTAGTTTTTTTTATTTAACTGAGCAGACCGCGCAGGCAGAGCCTAAATACCAGAGTACCGCGGCTGCTGTGAAAGGGTTATGTTAGGGGAAGTTTGTTAACGCGAGATTTGAATGGGCCAATACCCGCAGGTCCAATAAATACATCTTCTGGCAGTCCATTCCAAGCCTTTTACCAGCAGCTGTTGCAATTGACGCGATGTATTCGTGCCAGATCAAATTTTCTGTAATGTTGACTCCTAACAGCTTGAATGAGTGACTCCTTGGCAGAGCCTGATTGTTCATTAGAACCTGGTGTTGGCTTGGGCACTTCTTGTTTGATAGCGTACAATACTGGGTCTTGGAGGCATTGAATTTAACCATATTCTTAAGTCCCCAAGCGGTAATGGTATCGAGATCCTTTGAAGGTGAAGCTGCCACTGCCTGTCTTCTGCGTTCCAGCTCGACCACAGAGATTGGTCTATTGCTCATGATGCCTGCATGCAGCGTACTGTCATCCGCAAAACTGTGGATTGGGTTTGTAGTGCTAGAGTAAATCATTAGTATGAAGCAGGAACAATATCGGAGCCAATACCGACCCCTGCGGAACCCCGGCATTGATGCTATGGAAAGAAGAGGAAAAGCCATCGTTATCATAAAATGCCCGAAAAGCGCGTTATCTCAAAAATTTTCACAACAACTATCTGTGTAAGAAGTAAAATCTACTTGACGTCAGATGAGCCGCGAAACTTTCTTTGTCCGCAAGGATACCACGATGAACAAATTTTAGAAGCCAAGTCTCATAATTGGCAGTCAAACTATATCAAGTATCCAGCTTATCGGGTAGCCGCACGTAGGTGGTAGGTGGACTGTTGCGCGCCTCTCCCTGTTCCGTATTCAACAAGTCCCGCAGCTGCCAAGCCGGTGGCGTCGGGCGCTGTCCTGATCATCCAGACTCCCTATAAAGGACGGTCCTCCTCCTCCCGATCCGCACTCGCGAGCGCGTTGCGTTGCCACCAAACGACCACTACCAGGAACCGTTGCCGCAACCGTCGGTGTCGGTCCGTCTTCGCGCCCTTTCACCATGTCGCCAACACATCTGCTTTTCGCCGTGGTGTTGCTGGGAATCACCGGACTTGCAATGTCCGCACGATCCATGGAGGTCTTCAGCATGGAAGGGAAAGCACCGAAAAATCACCATATGGTAAGTTGACGTCCAATCAGTGATCTGTAGATTTGAAGATTCTATTTCGCAGAAAAAGTTCTTCGGATTTTGGGATAAAAGGCTTTTTGTCAAAAAGCCGACGTTACGGCTTTCATTTTACGCCTTCTTCAGGGCTAAAACATCAAATGAAGACATATATAAGTAAAGATATAAATTGAAAAATGCTAAGTATTAGCTTTAACCATTCAGTCTTACACAAATTTGAAATAAATCACATAAAATTCACAATAACATTCAATTCTTTTACAAAATGGAATTCGGTAAAGCAATCAAAATGGAAACCAGTACATTAAACTATTGATCAGTTGTATAAAAATACAAAAATTAGAATATAAAACAATGTTTCATTCAATCTCGTTAAAACATTAAAATAACAATAAAAACAAAGTGTACCTATCGAGCACACCCTTATAGCACCAAAGGATAATATATCCCTTTGGGTCAAAAAACGTAAACATTCTAGAAGATGATATCTTTAATTATATATGTTCATCTTCATATGTTGTCTTAGCCCTGAAGAAGGCGTAGAATCAACGCCAAAACGTTGGCTTTTAGAGAAAAACCTCTGCAGTATTTTTATCCCGAAGTTCTAGGAACTTTTTCTACGAAATAGTATTAATAAACTGGGATAGGATTGGCTTTCTACTGTATTAAGGATTCGAAGATGTCTTCAGTGGTGGTTCTGGGATGAAATCAAAGTCGGACATAGGTAACTTATTTCTTTCCATACTGTATGTAAACAGAGTATTGTAATTGTGAAAAACTTAGATTTTTATATAATACATTTTATTGTTATAAATACGCCTCGTTGTGGGTGTGATATGCTCTCATAGTAAATATTTTTGAAAATTTGTGTAGCAGTGTCCATCGGAAATTCTCAGAAGAACTGAAACTTGATTTTTAAGCATTTTAGGATTCTCCAATAATGAAAGGCTGGTGGAGGGAGAATCTCCAATCTTTTTATATATTCATGGACTTTCCATTACCTCAGAAAAAATTACCTTCGTGTCCCAGAAAGACGGTCCCATAGAAGAACCCCCATCTCACTAAGTCAAAATATTGCGAATAAACACAACATACCTATATACCAAGTTGCACCGTTTGACCGTGAGAGGGCTTCGAAGTCAAGAATAATTTTTCAATTTTTGTTGATAACTTCACAAGGACATTTGCGATTTGAATGAAATTTGGTAAACGTGTAGCACCATAAAAATGCCACATTTTAATATTTTTAACTCTAACACTATGATGTTTTAGCATGGTGAACCGATGTCTTCGCCACTTACATTGACCACTATTTTTCTTATTTTTAGTGCTTTCGATTTGAAACTTTTCCACAACAAAGATACATCATTGACAAATATTTTTTGACTCTTAGCAAATTTTCGTATCAGTCACGGTTTAACAGTTAAAAATAATTCTGTGATACTTCAGTAGTAGCGCACTGGTCTATTTTATCCGGAATTTGATTGCTATTGTTGAAAGACATTTCCAGCACGAGTTTCGCATTCATGTGTGGATGGGAGTTGTTGAAAATATGTTGATAGGACCCTTCGGACTTCCCATACGCCTCAATGGTGAAAACTATCTTTATTTCTCCAAAACAATTTACCACAACTGTTAGAAAATGTCCCACTGGAGTTACGAAGGAATATGTGGTTCATGCAAGATGGTGCACCTGCACATTTCACACGTGCAGTACGAAATCACTTGCACGAGCATTATCCTGGAAAATAGATTGGAAGAGGTGCAGATGTTCCAATTCAGTGGCCACCGTGCTCGCCAGATCTTACTCCATGCGACTTTTTCCTTTGGGGGGCCATAGCTGACAAGGTTTATAAGGAGCGAATAGACACAGAAGAAAAGCTATGGATCAGAATTGTAACCGCCGTGCGCCAACTTCAAAATGTCGATTCTCTAAGAAGAATGCAGTTCAATTTTTTAAGGAGAATACATTTATGCAGAGAAGTGAATGGTGATCATTTTGAACAACTGATGACACAAATAAATAATATGAATCTGCTCTAGTCCTACATTTGTTTGGTCAATACATTTAACGGTTTTACACGATCTCATAACCCGATCACAAAAATTGTTACTCTTCATCTGCGATTTGCTTGTAGATTGATTTGGTACAGTTTGGCATTAATGAATTTACTATCCGTCCAGTTTCTGATATCTAATGTTTGTTGAAATTGCGAAATATCAATAACATTTTTTCAATTTATTTACTGTCAATTTGTGCGAAAAAGTACCGAACCGACACATTTAGAAGCATAACTGATTTACCCTGATAACGATAATTTTACAAGCGAAAGACTAACAAAATGCAATCAATTAAATTCCGGATAAAATAGACCAGTGCGCTACTACTGAAGTATCACAGAATTATTTTTAACTGTTAAACCGTGACAGATACGAAAATTTACTAAGAGTCAAAAAATATTTGTCAATGATGTATCTTTGTTGTGGAAATTTCAAACCGAAAGCACTAAAAATAAGAAAAATAGTGGTCAATGTAAGTGGCGAAGACATCGGTTCACCATGCTAAAACATCATAGTGTTAGAGTTAAAATTATTAAAATGTGGCATTTTTATGGTGTTACACGTTTACCAAATTTCATTCAAATCGCAAATGTCGTTGTGAAGTTATCAACAAAAATTGAAAAATTATTCTTGACTTTGAAGCCCTCTCACGGTCAAACGGTGCAACTTGGTATATAGGTATGTTGTGTTTATTCGCAATATTTTGACTCAGTGAAATGGGGGTTCTTCTATGGGACCGTCTTTTTGGGATACCCTGTATATTTTCTATATTTATTTGAACATTGCTTTTGAAGACATAGCCATGAACTTGAACTTCTTTACTACCTACACACCTACACCTACACTTGATAATCCTACAAACTGTTAAAAGTCTAACAGTTTGGTAGTCATGAAATTTGGACTACCACGTCGGTTTAACTCAGTTGTACTCATACCAAATCTTTATGTATCTTAATTGTTTCATATAGGAAACAAAAACACACGACATTTTTTTATTGCAATAAATGTTGAAAATGCTGCCCGTTATTGGCCAAACAATGATATAGGCGATGTACAAATTCCTGAGGGACGGAGGGTTGTAAAAACAGTGGAAATGATTCCAATTTATGGTGCCCAAAATCAATGTGCTCGCTAAACTGCCATTCCGCATAACACCACACATCCGGGGAAGATGTTTCCTCAAACTGGATCTCTCGCAAATAAAAGACGAAAAGTTTTGGCATACATCCTAATACTTCATTACGCATAATTGTGGATCCGGCTGACATTTGATTTGACTCTATACACACAGTTACTAAACTCCATAAATGTTATTCATTTAAAACGAAAATAGTGTAAGAGTTAGCCGAAGACGATTTCAATCGACAAGTTAAGTTTTGCGAAAAAATTACTACAGCGATTAATGGTAATATTATGCATATAAATAATATCTGCCTCTCTATTGAATGCATATTGTATCTAAAGGCGGCCATAGACCGGCGTACATGTGTGACATACAGGACTGTCAAACTAGTATGCGAAACACGAACTAAGCCTGACGGTAAGTAACCTGTTGTCCACAAACAAGGCTCTTTGAGTGTCAAACATGTAGTTTGATTACAAACGATGAGCAGTGAAGACGAGTTAATTTTTATGTCAGTGGCGTACGCGTGCATTGTCAAAAAAAAAAGAAACAAAATCAAACAACGGCAGACTCGCACAAAGTGGGTGAAAGAATGGCTTTCAAAACGATAACTTTTCACACATATAAATTTACTGGAAGAATTACGCTTACAACAGAATGATTGGAGAAACTAAGTATTTAAGGATGGATGAAGCCAGTTATCGTACGCTGCTTGATTTAATGACAGTAATTGAGAAGCAGGACACAATACTGAGGTCTGCTATATTACCTCATGAACGATTATATCAGCCACATTTGGTACTTGGCGACTGGGAGGAATTACGGATCTCCCCTAGTTTATTCAATAATACGTCATACGCTGCATATTTTTCAATTCTATTCATGTATTTTTTGCTAAAGTTCAATTAATTCTCTCATGAAATCTCTTGAGAAACTTCTCAAATCAGACATTTTGAAAATAGTACGTTATATATAATCTATGATATTACCTACGCGACACTGAACAGAATAATCACGTTAAGACAGAGTGAGGTTAATCCACACACCGACATTCATGTATGTTCATTCATCTATAGGCGTGCTTGAATTCAAGTTGAAACAGAAAATTTGTATGTCGCACATGCATGTCATTTTTTGCCCACACACCAGCGAATATCAACGTAGAAGCATGTATGGCATACATGTATGTCACACATGTAGCCCGGTCAATGGCCGCATTTACTGGAGGTGTTGACAAGTACAGCTGCATGTATTAAGGCGGCCATAGACCGGCCTACATGTGTAACATACATGTATGTCATACATGCTTCTTCGTTGATATTCGCTGGTGTGAGGGCAAAAACTGACATGCATGTGCGACATAGAAATTTTCTATTTCAACTTGAATTCATGCACGCCCATACATGAATGGACATACATGTATGTCAGTGTGTGGATTAACGTCACCCTGTCTTAACATGATTATTCTGTTGTGTCGCGTAGGTAATATCATAGATTATATATAACGTACTATTTTCAAAATGTCTGATTTGAGAAGTTTTTCGAGAGGTTTCATGACAGAATTCATTGAACTTTATAAATATTGACTGTCTGGAAAACGAAATGCAAAAATTACATGACCAGAATTAAAAAAAGATGCAGCGTATGATGTCTTATTGAATAAACTACGGGAGATTCGTAATTTCTCCCAGTCGCTAAATAGTGAATCGTGGCTGTTAATCGTTCTTGAGGTCATATAGCAGACTTCGGTATTGTATCCTGCTTCTTAATTACTGGAGTTACTGATTCAAGCAGCATACGATAACTAGCTTTATCCATCCTGAAATAGTTTTTCCAATCATCCGGTTGTAATCGTAATTCTTCCAGTAAATTTCTGTGTGAAAAGTTGTCGTTTTGAAAGCCATTCCTTCACCCAGTTTGTGCGAGTCCGCCGTTGTTTGATTTTGTTTCACTTTTTTTTACAATTCACGCGTACACCACTGACATCAAAATTAACTCATCTCCACTGGTCATCGTTCGTCATAAAACTACATGTTTGACACTCAAACAGCCTTGTTTGTGGACTACAGCATACTTACCATCATGCTTAGTTTGTGTCTCGCATACTAGTTTGGCAGTCCTGTATGTCACACATGTACGGCCACCTTTAGAGCAATGAAAATCCTCATGCTTTTGTAGAAGGGCATATCCTGTATCCCCAAACAATTAATTTATGGGCAGGCATACCCAGTTTCCGCAAAAAAATTAATGTATGGGCAGGCATTTTAAGTAACAAGGTGATCGGGTCCTTGTTTATTAATTTACTAATGGAAATTTAAATGGAGACATTTATTTGTGTATGTTGAGAAATACTATAAATCCGCTTATCACTGAAACCACTGAAAACCAAATCGAAGAGGATGGGAAACCCTATACTTGATAGGGCTGAAATCTATTTCCAGCAAGGCGACACTATTTTCTTCCGGTCCGGCAATGACTAGAGGACGTGTTTCCAGATAAATGGATAGCGTAAAGAGGGCCTATAGGTCTCCTGATTTGACACCATTAGCCTTTTTTCTATGGGGCCATTTAAAATCTATTGTGCGTAGTCCCCAACCTGAAAGTTTCGATGACCTTCGTCAACGCATGATTGGAAGTCGCCATGATCCCCCACTACATGTCTTTGCAGCTGTCCGTAAGGAATATTAACATCGCCTATATCATTGTTTGGGCGATAACGCGCAACATTTTTAACACTTATTGCAATAAAAAAAATATTTTCGTGTGTTTTTGGTTTCTATTTGAACAAAGTAAAATACGTAAAGATATTTCGCATTTTGTCGAAAACGAAGAATCGACCGACTTAAAAAAATAATCGAACGTCAAAATAAAGGGCTTTGACATACCCCTGAAAAGATCACTCGACATCCCTCGATATTTAATTGCTGATTTTAGTATAGTGTACATTGAAAACTCGTATGGTGCTCAGAAGTGCAATAGGTCTGAACTAGTAAGTAGAACATACACTAAACTTCAAATGCAATTGAAGTATAACTCTTCTGTCAGCCAACTGATGTTAATAGGTCTTCACGAAATCAGTGATCTGGATTCGGATCGATCAGTTATATATCAATCAGCTGTCAAGTGGGATTTATGATTCCAAGGATTTAACGGAAATCTAACAACGAAAAAGAATAAAAAACAGATGGTTAAGAAAAACAGCTAGTGATCTGAACCAGCCGAATGCGAACACCTACCGTGCAAGAGTGAACTGACCTATTTCTAACTGATCGTAGATCACTTTCTGAACATCAGGATCAGTGATCCTTGTGATCGGGTTAACCCAATCATAGTTTCCTTAAAGGCCTTATGATGGCAGTTTGACGAGAGCTCAATTTCATTCTGTGGTGGTTTTCGAATTTAAATAGTTTGAATCCGTCTTGTTTAATCATTTATTAATTTATCGAAATAAAACCCCTAAATATCTTAATCAATGATAAAACCTAACAGCCTTTTGTGCAGTATGGCTTTCGCACCAGCCTAATATTGGCTCACTAAAAATGAATATCATATTATCTGTATCAGTAAATACTTATATTTTGCTAAACTTCTTCCGACAGTTTACGAACAACATCTTCAACAAAAATTCGTGTTTTGGGACACACGCAGCCGTTGTTTGCAATTTAACTAGATATGCTCCAATTTCCTCATCATCCGAAGATAACAATGTTTGTAGTTCTTCTAGCTACACTTCCCGTACCTTCTGTCACCTATCCTATAATCCATGCTACTATGTATACTACCCCACTACCCAGTTCTGAATTCAAAAAATCATTTTCTTTTACAAATAAAATAGGTTATAGTTAATATTTTATAGATGTCAAAAATGCACTGAAATCGCCACGAGCTCAGAAATCCGTGGCGATAATTTGCACTTAAATACAATTAAGTCGAAAACAAAAAACTAGACTAGTTTTGCACTCAAATCAAATTTTGACACTCTGTTCCTATTGGTGCAGTGATAGAGCAATAAGTCGAAAACGCTATAAAATTTTCAAGGCGATGGCAAATCTTTTGAAGTGTCTTGGTATTTTTTATTTTAATCAGTGGTTTTCGATAAATCTGTGATAGGAGGTTTTCAAATGAACACCCTGTATAAGAAATGACACTTCTCCCCAGACAAACGCCTGTGGTGATTCGTCCTCCCAGATAATAGTTAAGGTATACAGTCAGCGTCAGAGTACCTTGAAAGAAATAATGAATGATAGCTTGACGGACACCCAGCACATCCTATAGGCAAAGGTACGATGTTATATATGAGCTTCCAAAAGTGTGTTAATTTCCTTTTGCAAGTTCAACTGATGGCACAGATTTATCCTGTTTTACGTTCGTTAGATTTATAGCAGATTACATAAAGTGATCCAAAAAAATTCCATTAAAACTGGAATGTCCATTTGCATACTAGAGCAAATGCTCACGGATTTGCAAAAAATCAACCTTTGAAAAGTCGAGCACGGTTGGTATAGAGTACACATGTGTCTCATAAAAACACATTTAAAGCTTCAGCTTGGTTTGGAAAAGCTTATCAGTGTTATTTCATCCATCACATATAACCCGTCCATTTATCTTTATACTGCATTAAATCACATCCACCGTAGCAACTCAATATGTTACTTCGATATTCTGGCATTTGTATCATGATACATGGAATGAACCGCTTACACCAAACAACACTATTTTCATGAACATTATTATCATCATCAACACTATATATTTGACTGATATTCTTTCCTAAACGACAGTGTCAACAGTTGATGTTATATACTTTTTTATTCGCGTAGTGATTTTAAATTTGATTTTCAGTAATATTTTCATATTTTAACAATATTATGCTATAAAGAAGTTCAGAAAATATACATACTTACATCTGGTTTTTAATACGCAATAAGCCTCCTCATAAACATATTTATCACACCACTTAAAAAAAATATTTTTTTAATTAACCTAACCCCTTTCATTAAGCCTTATAGAGCTTGCAGCTACTTCGTCTATACTCGTAATTTCCACTTTACTTAACCCGTCCCTCTATGTTCTGATAAAAAGTAGGCTTGGCGAGATCTCATGCCTTAAATACTTAGTATATATCAAAAAAATATATATACAAACTTTACGATGTTTCGACACTTAAATGTACGTCATCTTCAGGTTATGAATGCTATCTAAAATTTAAACCGAAAATCGTAAAGGTCACACTACACTTCAAAGAACGAATATAACGACTTTAACGTGGAAAACAAACATTATCTACAATTTTACAAAACAAATTACAATTTAAAATGAAAAAATAAAATGCACAGAAAACTTACATTTTACCACAACAGTCACATATTGTAAGCACCAGTTCAGGTAAAGGGAGTTTTAAATAATAGAAAGCTGATTAATGACCACACCTTTACTTCAACATTACCTTTACAGTGTATATTTTAACAGTATATGGTTCCAATCAATAAATTAGTGTGTATTTACTGCTATTCTGGGTTACAACTAACAATATACAATAATTGCACACCCAAAAATACCTTCACCCTCCACGCGTAAACATAAACATCCAGAACAACTCTGCAAACGGCACGTCCTATACGACGTCTCCAAACAATCTGGCCACCGCGCAAACATCACCCGATAGCGGCAGTACACACAAGAATAGCTCTCCCAAAGGCGTTAGACGACTGAATGACCGAACATCTGGATAAACGGTAATAAAGCTAACAATATGTTTTGCCGGATAGTGTTGCCAACATGATTCTTACCGGGAGACTAGTGGCACATAAATCCATACTTGATAACACATACGTTAAAAAAATATATACGTACAAATAGAAAATACATTGCAATCGATTTCGCGGTAGGTAAGTATTGGTAAGGTGGAAGAAACTATAGGCCATGCTCCATTCATTAAATTTGCATGAACGATTGCTCATATCTGTTCTGAATTTCATAATGTTAAAACATGTATCATCTCTAATATGCTTATTCTGTACCAATCTTTTTTCTTTCTGAGATTTTCTAAATCGATGGAGTGTTTATTTTCTACAACACGCTTGCTGAGGACGGTAGAATTCAGGTTATTATTTTTAATGCCGTAGTTCTGTCTGTATATGCGTTTATTTAAGCACTATTTAGTTTGCCCTATGTATCCCAGGATTTCATTGCTAAATATTGGATAACAAAGGTTAGGATACAAAAAGTAAATGAATTCATGGCTTAAAATCATGATCTAAAAGCTATGAAGATTGTATAGGCGTATACGACGTAAAATATCATCAACTTAAAACGTGAAATATGGAAAATAAAAAACTAAAGCAATTTTTCAGATCGATTATATATTTTACAATTTTTTATTCCATTTAGTGCCCGCTAGGGCGAGGGGCCCTTAGCAATCTCCAACTATCCGGCCTGGCCAGTCTGACCTCAGAAATCACACACATTATTAATGATGGTGAATTCGTCCATACTGGCACATCCACCATTTTTGGAATATGAATTATTCATTTTATTGTCAACTAAGATGACCCTCAGACAGATAATATGAGCCAATATGAGAGGTCTAGATACAAGGCCCGCCATCTCCATTTTTTAAGGTCACTATATTCTGTTGTTGCCATTGTTTCTTTAAATCTCCTGTTATTCATAATTTGTCATATATCTTAAAATAGACCAGGGATTCCCTAAGTGGGGGGGGGGGAGGCCCAGGTAAGCGCAGAAACCTTGAAGGGGAGTGTTGGCTACCTGTGTAGTTATGAATGAAGGTTTTTATGAAACGAGCCCTGGGGGACGGGGGCGCCATTTTTTCTTTTGGTCCAAAGGAGGCGCGTGTCAAATAAGTTAGGGAACCTCTGAAATAGGCGCTTGAAACTTGTCGATTCTGTTTAAATCAAGTGAGCATACCTTATGTGCTTGCATCGAGGTATTTGGTCACCTTAGTAGCCTTACGCTGGTATAACTATGCCTTTGTATTATTTGCGTTTGTATTATTTTATTTTGTTTTGGATCATTTTTATGAAAAATTAGTTTTTTCCCTTAGAGATGAAGGTCTTTATTTCCAACAAGAAGGCGCTCCTTCTCACTACGTTCTTCCGGTCCGGCAATGGCTAGAAGACGCGTTTCCAGATAAATGGATAGGGCGAAGATAGCCTATAGAATATCCTGCTGGATCTTCTGATTTGACGCCATTAGACTTTTTTCTATGGGGTCATTTAAAATCTATTGTGCTTAGTCCCCAACCTGAAAGTTTGGATGACCTTCGTCAACGCATGATTGGAAGCAGTCATGGTATCCCACAACATGTTTTTGCAACTGTCCATCAGGAATATTAATATCGCCTATATCATTGGCCGATAACGCGCAACACTTTTAACACACTCCAATAAAAAGTGACATTTTGAAATTAAAGTGAAGGTGAATGAATATGAAGTGAAATAGGCGCTTGAAGCTTGTCGATTCTGTTTAAATCAAGTGAGCATCCCTTATATGCTTGCATCGAGGTATTTTGTCATCTCAGTACTCTCAAACTGATATAACTATGGATGATTGTAGATGATTTGCGTTTGTATTATTTTATTGTGTTTTGGATCATTTTTATAAAAAATTAGTTTTCCCTTAGAGATGAAGGTCTTAGTGAGACGCAAAGACCGCATTCTCCAAACTGTTTTAATGAATAACGCTTTCCTTCTTATTTTTATTTTTTTCATTTCAGTAGAGAATGATTAGTTTTGATCCCTATACTATAACTATATAATATAACTATAATTTGAGCAAGATTTTACTTGTATAAATAACAAACGGTTAACTGTGTTTCTGATGAAAAACAAAAAATCTGGATCAAGTTGCTTGCAGGCATACTCCTTTAGGAAATTTTATTTTCCTGGTAATTATAAAAATCTCAGTTGACATAACTTAAATACCCTGTTTATATAAAATAAGATAGAATTGGATGTTGGAAGCTACTTATACAGTATACTATCAATGCTGTAAATTGTGAGCATCGGCAAATTCATTTATTATTGCTATACAAGTGTACTCAACAGAAGTTGTTCTGCTTCTCCAGTTTATAGCTGAAAAATTCGATTCAATCCTTTTCAATTTAAATCTATGATGACAGTTATACAACACATCATACATTCCTGTATATGCTTTTGTTCTGCTCTAATGGCCGACATATTTGTTGAAAAAATACAATCAGAAGAATACTTTACCATTGAAAATTGCTTTAGGATAGAAGAAGCTTCACTGAGTGTATACGTATGTATATGTAGCAAAAGAAAAACAACCCTCCTACGCTACGCTGGAGGGCTGGATTTGTGAAAGCACGTTACAGGCTTCGTGAAATGAAATTTTTCGATTTCCACTACTCACAAAAAGATCTATCTATACATTGGTTTACTATGGAAGACAATAGTCTCCTTTTCTGTTCAACTTTAGTATAAAGCTTTCTCTCATCATCATCATAGTCACAAGATAGGACTCGTAAAATGCATTAAGTCGGAGCTAGAGTATTGCCGATACGAATATTATCAATAGCTTTGAGAACTGTAGCTCGCCATCATTCGCGATTTACTGTCAGTTCAGTGGCGCTCTTGATACTCATATCTAGCAACTGTTAAGTCGTATCCACTACAAATTTCTCCATATTATCGCTTCTGTGAATATGTCCGAAGACACAATGGATAGTCTCTTTCGATTACCGAGCTCATCCAGTATGGAAACATTAGTTCGATGGGCGGTATAAGGAATTCTCAGTATTCTCCTCCACGTCCACATTTCAAAAGCATCTATGCGAGCTCGATCTGCCTTTTTAACAGTCCAAGTTTCCGAGGCATACAAAAATATGGAGAACACAAGAGACTGAACCAGTGTCATTTTGGTAGCTTTAGTGATGTTATAGTCACGCCATATCTTAGTAAGCTTTGTCATGGCCACCCGTGCCTGTTGAATGCGCCGTCATATCTCATTCTCACAGCTACCTGAATTGTCGATCAAAGAACCGAGGTACACAAAACTTTGAACTACCTCACAACGGCCTATTGACTTTATTTCTCGATGATTGTCATGCTCTCTATCTACGATAATAACCTTGGTCTTGTTGTAGTTAATACCAAGACCATATGCTGCACTGTGTTGTTCTAAAACGTTCAATAGAGCTACTAGTTCTTCCTGATAAGCAGCAATAAGGGTTGTATCGTCAGCAAATCTTAAGTTAGATATTTTGCTTCCGCCAATAGTTATACCGCCATTCCAGTTGTCCAATCCCTGTCTCATCACAAATTAAGAGTAAATGTTAAATAACATCGGAGATAATACGCATCCCTTACGAACTCCTTTTCTGGTTGCTGTTTGACCAGACAGGTTACCATCAATTCTTACACGAGCTGAGCTAGACTCATAGAGTTGCTGTATGAGAAATACTAAGTGGTAAGGGACTTCCATGAAGATAAGGATTTCACACAGTTTAGGCCACTTTACGTTATCAAACGCCTTAGAATAGTCCACAAAGCAGATAAAAACGGGAAAATAATGCTCTCTGGCTTTTTCAATAATCTGTCTTAAGTTTAAGATCTGTTCACGCATACCGCGTCCTTTTACGAAACCTGTCTGCTTCTGAGAAATTTGCCAGCCAATAAAACCGTCCAAACGAGACTGTAAAATATATAGTAGAACCTTGCTTGCATGAGAGATTAACGAAAGTAGGCGATAATTGTCTGGATTTGTTGGAGATCCTCTTTTATGAAGTGGAACAAAAATGGATGTGCACCATTCATCTGGCCAAACACCGGAAGACCAGACTCTCTTACAAATATTATATAAAAGAGAGATGCCGTCTTCACCCAAGCATTTTAGTGTATCGGCAGAAATAGCATCAATGCCTGTAGCTCTATTAGTTTTTAACTTGTTGAGGGCATGTTCCACTTCAGACAAAAGAATATCAGGTTCATATTCAAAATCCAATGAGAGGGCCTGAGGGCCATCCTCATGGTAAAGGTTTTCGCAGTAATTTCGCCACACCTCAGTAACCTCATGCAAGTTGGTAATTAGCTGTCCCTCGGGATTTTTAACAGCCCAACATTTGGGTTTAAAATCCCGACTGAGGCATTTGACCTTAAAAAACATCTCTTTCGGATGATTAGTATTGGCATGCATCTCTATTTCCTGGCACAATTGCTGTATATAGGAGTTCTTATCTCTTCGGCATAGTCTCTGAATTTCGCGTGAGAACTGTCTATATGCGTTTTGCTTTGTATTTGAATCAAGACCTGAGATCTTAAGGCTTCTACGTGCCTCAATAACAGACACTGTGTGGCTACTAATCCATTGTTGTTTTTGTTGAATGCTACTCTTTGGTTGACTTATCTGGGCAGCATGTAAGAGCACATTTTTAAATGATAGCTACATATCGTTTGAATTTGACATATCCGTTATAGAGGCATCCCGAAAAAGCTCTGAACATTTTGACCGAAAAGAAGCAGGGTCAGCGATCTCCATCCGTACTATCCGCTTAGAACATCCAGAAAACTTGCAAGCCACTCGTAGGAATTGAACTCTATATCTTATTATCTATATTCGTCAATTTATTATTGTTTTTGAAGTTATTTTTAACAACTTTTTATAAAATCAAATATTAATGAATTTGATAAATTTATTCAATGCTTTTCTTTTATGTTGGGTCCACATATATGTACGTAGACACTCATGTGTCATGGATTTGTGTTACTCTGATACTAATAAAAAGGTATATCAAATCAAAATGGAAGGTGAATTGTTACCTAGCATAGAAACATGTTTTCTGGTTATTGATACGGTTAACCGAAATATCAGAGTACGGCTGCTGTGCATTATTTTAGTAACCAACGGTCATGAATCTATGACCACTGGTCATTAATATTACGAACAAAACTCATTCGCAATATCAATGTTAGCGCTGATTGGTTTACAACTTGTTACCATTAACTTAAATGCAGTTCCAGTCCAGTCACACTATGCATATGACTGATGTGAAAGGAAAACTTCACAGCGAAGGAATAATAGGTATTTTATTACCATTTTTTTAATTCTTCTGCTGCCAGTTCACCATACCTTTATCATTGTAACGGCGATGGTTTCTGAAAAGAAAAGTTCCAACTTTGAAAATACCCTGTATATACAGCAAATCAAGATATTCTTTCTAACATAAACTCGCGCCTACACACACAATTTGGACTACCTTGCACGTATGTGCTAAACAAAATAACCTCTAAAGCACATCTGAGCCATATTACTAGTGGTGGTAAATATTATTTACAGTCACAGCCCACTAACAAGCTAACTTCATGTCCGAACAATTCGCCCAGATAATGTGTCCTCTGATGGTTTCGTCTATCAAAATACTAGTTAATTAACGTAACACTCGACGTGTTATAATCACTGTAATTGCCCTTTTGGGTTACCATTTCTACTGCGATATTCTTCATTAATTATATGTTGCTGAAGAGTAGGCTGGCATTGATAAAATTTTAGCAGGCGCAATATTTACATTAATATCTTAACAAAGAAATGTCATATAGTCAATGGTATACTGAGTGACTAAAATTGGTTCGCCATGCGGAACATCGCTTCATTATGAGTAATAGATAAATTTAAAAACAGAAATAAATAAATAAAGCATTTATTGCCCAACAGCTAATCGCCATTCACAGAGCAATTAACAATGGTACAGCTAAAACTGAGGAATTAGTATATGTATAATAACAAGAAATAAGAGTAAAAGAAGAAATATACCCATATACCATTTCCATACCCAGATACTTAGAAAGTCCATCCAAAAAAATCTTATGATAGAAAAGCCGTGACAATTTTTTTGTATATATTTGTATATATAAAAAAAGTGGAGCATTAGTATTCTTATTAGGGCATTTAATTAGCCTTTGATTAGCTCTTCAGTATGACATTATCTTTTTTTAATTATCATCATTATATACAGGGTTGCTCTGCTAACTTTTTCTCATGTTCAACATGCGATATTTACTAAAAAAAGTGGAGCATTAAAATTCTTATTAGTGCATTTAATTAGCCTTTAATTGTGGTGTTATCAATAATTTGTTCTGCTGACTTTGTTCTGCTAACTTTAAAGACGGAAGTATGTTTTTAGCCGTCGCATGGCAAACAATTGATAGAAAAGCTTAGCGCATAGATATTCAATATAACAAGACCAAGAGAGACTTGTATCGTGGATAATGCCTAATAATTTGACAAGCTGAGAGATTAGATGATGCTTATCAGAGCTGAATAATATATGCTTGCTTTTATTACCATTTAATTTAAGTTTGGTTGAGAACCAGATTTTTGGCCTTTTCCATCTGGCATTGAATCTCAGCTCTTGTCAAAATAGGGCTCCATGTGAGAGACACGTATTCAAGCTTCGACTTTATTAAACTAACTACCCTAAAGCTAACAAATTCTTAAAGTTTCTACAACTCCTAATCACAGAACCATAAGTTCGTAAGCATTTGAGAAATATGTTCACTTCAAGTCAATTGCTGGTCAAAATAATTTTTTTCTTTTTGTAATTTCACTACGTTCTAGCACAACGTCATCAATTGTTTCTTTGTGAAACATTAACCTAGAACAAGTCAAAGAGTCACACAAATCATTGGCAAAGATATTAAACATTAAAGGTCCTATTTTTGACCCTTGTGGCATAGCGCTGGTTAAAGCATATATGTATGTGTGATCGATAATCGTTGTATGAAACGTATTGTTTCCTTTAAAACAAGTAAGATCTTAGAAGTGGTAGTCGTGCCAGTTTTTGTGTACCAAGAGGCGATCAGATGAATAAAATTGGTCAAAATTTCGAAACGGTCATATACACATTCTTAAAACGCGCTTCACAACTTGGTTAACTCTCTAATATTTTTGAAAACGCTTAAAAATCTCTAAGATACCTATAACAAAGTGTTGTTGCTTTTTATTTATTCGCAGCTTGACCGCGATTTTCAAAAACTTAAAGCTTTGCCATTCTCGCAGAGCTGCTAGCACCTTATTGTAAGAATTCAGTTCAAGGCTATAGTTGGACAAAGAAAAGTTAGACAGAGATTACCGATTTGACACATGTAAACGAAGGACATGATTTTCTGTGACGTGTTCTCATCAGCATTCTCAATCGTAACTTTTCGAGATAACAATGCATTAAGATTAAAAAATGGAGTCAAGTTGATTGACTCAGTACTTCCCACACATAGTGATGATACCATTTTATTATTTTCCCATTGCATGAAGCTATAGCCTGAAATCCCCTTGCAACCAAATCATCGCACACCCGTCCACAAAAAAGCACCCATCAAAAAAGCTCTCGTAAATAGTTTCTTGCGTCTCCCTCCTTAGAAGGTGCATGCACCAACTGGACCATTCTAAACGATCAGTAGCCTTCAAACCATCTGGGTGGACGAGTTGAGAAGAGTCAGGACACCTTCTTGTCCTTGGGGTGAGAAATTGCCCCTAAAGGCGGATGAACCAGTAGATACCATCTGGTCGACGGCATGAAGATGCAGAAGGCAAATGGGAAACTACTGCATTAAAGATCTTAAAGATATCCCAAGAGAAACTCGTAAAACGTGTAAATGCATTTTACGAGTTCACAACATGTCTGTTAAGACATTGTGACTATGATGATGATGATTATTACTGCACCGCCACTGACACGATTTTTCCAAAACATACGCGTTTCCCATCCTGGCCGTGGTAGTAATACTATGTCAAAATTTCATTAAAATCAATTCCAATACATAATGATCTGAAACAATACTCGTATGTATACATCACAAATTCTAAGCCCCTTGGTTTCTGTACTAGGCAAGGCAATGTTCGGATGGCCCTAAAATAGTGTATTATGCGGCTAAGTTTTTCATTTGCAGGTCAATGTACAGCCCATTATGAATACAACAAAATTTTCAGTTTTACATCCTCCCACCCCCCAACCACCCCAAATTCCCCCCACCCAAAAAAAGTAGAAAATGATCAAGGACACCTGAAACGCCTAAAAACGAAGTTTGAGGAATATTTGGAATTTTTTGTTTTTTGTTAATTACTCCGCCCCCCATACAACGATTTACAAAATTATAGGAACATTACCTACTACCCCGCAGCACATCGGCGTCCAAATTTCATCACACTCCGTTCAGCGGTTACTGAGATTACGACGTTATAAAAACGCCAACAGACAGACCGACAGACACACAGAAACATCATGAAACGCCAAAAAAGTGTATTATCTCAAAATCGAAAATTTTCGCGATCACAATACTCCCCTCACCTATCGGTGTGGGAAGTAAAATTGTTTTTGTTTCAGTTTTTTGCAGACTCGAAGTGCTCAAAGTTTTTATAGAGTCCCTATCATGATAAATCCAAAGCCTTAAAATTACATTACAAGAATATAAGACAGCTTTAGTTGATCGCATGTTTTTTCATTCCTACATTGCGAGAAAGCAATAATAAATAAATCAAAACCCTGGTAGTATACATCTGCTACTGAGTTGTTCGACAGGAAATTGAGTTTCAATGAGTGGTTTGTACAGGGTAGATGACTATCATATATTTGTAGGGCTTCGTTGCTAATAATGTGTGAAAGTTCAACGGACAATGTAACCTTGAATTTAGCTGTGTTTTGTTTTGGAACTCCTATTCTAGTAGTTATATTTGTATTCAAAGTTTTGCCTCGAACAGAAAAGTGATGCATTTGTGCCAGTGAAGAGCGATGTTTGTAAAGACGACAGGACAGGTTTCAGATGTTATATCACATAATCCCTCCTATATGGGTCATAAATAGAATATAATAACGATTATGAACACCATAGCAAAAATGTTCGAGAAGTGAGACAATTTTATTTTGATTGAAGGTAGGTATCTCAACGAGCGATGGAATACATTACGAATGATATCTGCGACCTCATCGACAAGAAAATCTGCAGCATCTACATAGATCTTGCAAAACTATTTGACATAATGGTAGTGAAAACCTACTTGAAACATATGGAACACACGGCAACAGTACCTGATCTACTATTAATCTAAGCAATGAGTAATTAATGATCAGTACTGGACGGGTAAAAGGTTATGGTATTCCACAAGAGACAGTTTTGCAGCCCTCTGCTATGTTCCGTAGATATATTCATGAAAGATCGATATTGCTGAAAAAATAAACTGTTTCGGAGAAGGTAGTGTTGTGGTATAGATAGATAGGACGAGGAATGATTTAAAAAATTATAAAGAGGCTGATACGAATAAGAGATTATTGATCGGTACAATCTCTTACTATCCACAATAATTTTTTTTTAAATGTTTTCCTACCCTTTACAGCTTAAGTTGTGAAATAGGTTTTATATTGGCTCTATGTCTACACAAATAGTTATCATATTTATGAATATTTTCAATAGTTGTTTTACTTATTGACTGGAGTAAGAGACATCTTCGGGATAGGTTTTAGGGATCGCATTTTTAATTATACTCTTATGAAGATACAGAATCATTGGAAATTATATGATCATTGTATGTAGCACATTAATGAAGAAGGCTTCAGGCTTCATACCAGCTATATGCATTCGAATGACTTTACACCGATTATCCTTTCTTTATTTCCGTTAAAGACTCTGGAAAGGTTAAATAATAGGAACTCTTCACCGCCAGCTAGTTTGTAGACTGAAGAAGACATTGGAACAGAAAGAAGTGGCCTTGGTAGCTTTCCCTGAGGGTGGTAAATAATTGTACGACTTCTGATTCGATGGCAGACTATGGCTTGAGAACCTTCCTCATGCAATGGATTCTCTCCGTCTCAAACGGTCGTATGGTTACTGTTGCGCTGGATGGCATTCCATATAGCGTCAAAGTAGCCCAAAAGGCGGAGTCTTATCTCCCATTATTGTGGTGTCTTGTGCTGAGTGAACTTCTTGTCAGGTGAGCAATATAAGTGCATACGTGCAGTCCCAGAGATAATATTAAGCGCTTTGCGCGTTATGTAATAGTAGTGCAACGAGGTCGATCCATCGGTTAATGTTAAGAGGACCGAGCTAGTTATATTCACTAGAAGAGGGAAACTAGATAAAACTAACCTTATTTGGGACATAATTTTGAACTCTCACAATCAGTAAAATATCTAGGCGTAAGTCTAGGCTTGAGTGAATTGGAGACAACATGTACCTACAGCTAGTTATATTCACTAGAAGAGGGAAACTAGATAGATATGTCGGACTAACCTTATTTGGGAAATTTTGAACTCTCACAATCAGTAAAATATCTAGGCGTAATCTTAGACTCAAAATGCATTGGAGACAACATGTTCCTAGAACATAAAGTAATTATGCACGTAATTCGTTATGGGCATGTAAAAGGGCTGTAGGAGTGAACTGGGAGCTCACTTTCAAAGAGATGTTCTGGCTCTAAAGCACAATCGTAAGGCTGTTCTGTTCTTATTATTTTAATCACTAGTGTGATAGTCATGTATAAGTATGAAAACAATCAAAGCAAAGCTTAATAAAGTTCAACGCTTGGCTTGTGTTAGTATAACAAGTGAAATATGCACAACTCCGATGAGTGCGCTAGAAGCATTGTTGTAGAATCTTCCTCCACTTAACTTGTAGTTCAACGGGTGGCAGAGGCGTCTGAGTTTCGGCTGTGGAGTTAGGACAGTTAGTCCTTTGTGAATCTTGGCAGGACACTCTGTCATCGTCTCGGAACTATAAAGGGAAAACCTTATTCTACACATGAGAAATTACATAATTTCTTTTACATATTGCTTCGATTGCAAATTTACGGTGACGTATCCTATAAGACAAAAGTGGGATGTCAAGCAACAGGCTGACTTTCGAGGAGGGAGAGCCACTCCGGTATACAGATTACTGACTTAACGATGAAGGCTCCAGCGCTAAGATTTGCGGGTCAAAAACAAAGCTCTACCTCTCTTTTAGAAGACACACCACGGTATTCCAAGCAGAAATATAAGCGATTTTAGCTTTTTATGTTCATGAACTTAGTGGCCTACGAGGCAGTTTACTGTCTACTCTAACAGCCAGGCAGCATTAAGTGATTTTAGGTTTACAGTAAGGCTTGCTCTGCAATGTAGAAATCTATTGGATGACATTTCGGTAAGACAGGTATCACTTATGTGGATGCGAGTCATGTTGGAGTCCGCGGTAATGGAACGGCGGATGTGCTCGCCAGGCGAAACAATTTTCTGGGTCCTGAGCCAGCTGTGGGCTGTGGGGCTGGCAGCAGGCAGTGTTGCCATTCGTAGATTTCTTGTCGCGGAAATAGCGACTTTTCGATTACTTTGAGACGTAGCGGCGAGTTAAAAAAATAAACCGATTTGTAGCGACTTTTTTTAGTCTTGGAAAATTTTTTTTTCGATTTAAATTTCTCGCATTTCATTTATTTCATTGCTGTTCAAACTATAATAAATTCTTTCTAAACCAGATTTTTGCTTGTCTATTCTTCTTTTCACGTCACTGTCTATGTAGTACGCGCCTGATTGGCTTCTTTTATTAATTAATTGCTAACTAACTACTTAATTAAAAAATTTCAAACATGGATTTTTGGGCTGAGACAATTTTCCTCTTTTGATCCCAGCAATTATGTACGCGACTTCCAAGACATCCTACCCTGTATATTGGTAATGGATGGGATAATGCACTATTTTTTTTAAACGTAAAATTCAGGCACGTATAGCGAAAACACCATATAATTACCCCCCACCCCCCCTTCGACGATAAATACCACGCTGAACTAAGCTTTAAGGAACAGTGGCGACATCGTAGCGACAGTCGAGGCGGCTAGTAGTGAATTTAAATCTTATCTGCCTGGCAACACTGGCAGCAGGTACCATTAGAAAGAAGACAGAGGTGTAGTTTTAAAATCAACATCCTTAGGAGATGGGGAGAAATCTCTGGACATCTGCGCCAAGCTAGAGAACTTATTTCAGGTCAAGATAGGGCGGTTCTGTCTCTCATTGGAGAGAAGCCGCCTAAGTTTACTTGTAGCCCTGCTATCTGGCCATAACACCTTCAGACGTCACTTGTATGTGATGGGAGTGGCAAACGACCGGACGTGTGGCGCAGAAGGAGGTATCCTCGCTACACAGTCTATCTCGCTGTGACGCCCTTGGGTAACACAGGCAGGCTATACTAGGTGTAAGTGTCCTTGAACTTACGATCAAGACTCACGGCCATCCTCACCTTTGCGATGAGCTAGAGTAAGGAGAGGTGCAGAAGAGCCCACTTGTAGGGTTATGCACCGAATACATATCTCCTCCTTTTATTGATTAATTCAGAGAAGTGAAGGACTATTTAGATGCATCCTGTATAAGTCTTGAGGAAATAACATACAATCTACATAATAAAACAGGCCGTATATGCACTCTACCCACAAAGGCTTTTCTGAGATAGAATTTCTCGTCAATCTTATCCTAATATGAGTAACTACCTCATTGTCTTTCAAACTCCTATTACATATTCAATTTGAAACCTCTCTAGATCTGGCTTCGTCATATCGAATCTGAAATCTGATTCAACAACTGGATTTACAAAGGCAGTATGCCTTTGTCCTATTTTCTTTAAGGAAAATGTATTAGGATGGGATAATACAGAATATCAAATCATCTCTTTGCGCTCCGTATATACTATACATTAGTGCTTTGCTTTCTTTTTACTTCCCACACGTGAGCAACATAAATTACATTGTGTTAGAATTTAATAATAATGTGAATAACAAAGGCTGTAACTCCAAATATACTAAGGCGTACCTCACTGAAACTTTATAAACACGCATTAAATATTCCCTATGCTGTTGCATAAATTACTTTAATATTTTTGGAAACTGACACCCGTTTCAAAGCAATTTGCTAAATTAACTTGTCACTTTGAATATACTTTAGTCAACTATGCATGTTAAATATGTGGTTTCTATGAGAAATGAAAATCTACGGATACGAGATACTTTATGGTGGTCTGCTTGCTTACCTAGCGACTTTTTAAGACGAATCCACTCTAAATTACAACTTGAACAAATTTTGTGGTTCTTGGGTTTTTAGGCCGGCGTCGTTTAGCGTTAAAGCTTGACGTTTCGCCACCACGACTGGATGGCATCTTCAGAAGCTATCTCGCTTTGGCGACTTCCAAAAGACTGACGGCTGGTGGATTTGCACCTGTATTTATACCGGCTAATGGTGACGTGGCCCACGTAGCGTTGGTAGCCCCGCCCCTTCGCGATATGGCAGTGTCTTCAGGTCCTTTAGGATGGGTACCCATGTCCGGTTGACTTTCTGTTTCTTCTTTCCTATTGAAATTATTATGATGTTTTTGTATTTCGATGGCTTCTCTGTAAAGTCTGGCATGATATGAAGATGTTGCGGCGAGAACCTGAGTTTCTTCAAACTTGATCCTGTGACTTCCCTCCTTAATCGCATGTTCGGCTACCGCTGATTTGTCCGTATGACCTAGTCCAAAGCTGGCCTTATGTTCTGCAATTGTTGTGTTTATAGATCGCTTCGTTGTTCCTATGTATACACTCCCACATGTGCATGGTATGCGATAAACCCCCGGTGTTGTGAGTGGGTCTCTTTTATCCTTCACCGTTCTCAAATATTCCTGTATCTTTCTCGTGGGCTTGTAGATGGTTTTGACGTTTTCCTTTCGTAACATTTTTCCTATTCTGTCTGTTATTCCAGGCACATAAGGTAGAAAAGCTTTTGCTATCGGTTTAGGTTGTGGTTTTGCCCTACTTCTTCTCATTGTTCTTGTTATTTCCTTTTCTGTGTAACCATTTGTCTTAAGAGCATTCTTTAGATGTTCCAGTTCGGTGTCGAGTTCATCTGGTTCGCACACTTTTCTCATTAGCAGGTATAAATATAGGTGCAGATCCACCAGCCGTCAGTATTTTGGAAGTCGCCGAAGTGAAATAGCTTCTGAAGATGCCATCCACTCGTGGTGGCGAAACGTCAAGCTTTAACGCTAAACGACGCCGGCCTAAAAACCCAAGAACCACAAATTCATTGGACGAAGGCCGCGAAAGCCTTACACAGTAAACTTGAACAAATTCTAAAATTATACAATTTTGAGAACCTATGCCGAAGTTTTGGTCATCGATCACTTTTTATAGCTAATTTTTATGAAAATAACATATTATTGATGTAACCATAAGGAAAATTAAAAATCCGATGACAAGCTTTTACCAAAAGATCTGTTGAAATTTTGTGCCCTCGGAGATGCATTATACTTTTAGAGCTTAAATGCAATCTTATTGCTTATGTTTACCACAGTTCCAACAAGTTTGTGGTACGAATAGATAACTAGAAAGATGAGCATGTTTTTACCGTGAATTTGGTGATTTTTTAAGATAGATTAATTTTTTTGTAACGTTTCTTGAAGTCACTTTTCAGCACATGCCGATCTCGCGGTACGTTTGATACATGGTCACCTTCATTTAGTGGATAATGACGTGATAGCATATTTTCTAAAAATTACAGAATCTGATAATAATTTCTTTTATTTTTGTTTTATTAGGGTTTTCGTTTTGGCTTTTTTATGAAAATCTCTAAAAATCTATTTATCTCTGAAACAGTTGAAAATCGGACCCTAGTTTATATGACTTTTTCATAAATGTACAAAATTAGGTGTGAAAATGTAGAACAGATTTTGCTATATAGGTCAGCCGCAAAACATATTTTGTAAGTTACTAAGGAAATTATAATATGGATGATATCTGCTGCAAGCTGTGTCCTCAACCCATTTGCATGCTTATCGTGGTATCGATTTAGTTAAGAAACCTAAGCAAATACTTAATTGGAACCTTAAAATAATACATGCGTTCGAAATAATAGCGCTGTTGCTAAATCTCGCCCCTCAAAGAATTATGTTAATTGTATTGATTAATGTAATAAAGACGTTTATTATTATTATTCTGCTTTTCTAAACAATACCTGAACTATTGTTATTCTGAATGTGAAAAAAACCGTGCAATACAACATGCCTTCAGGATTATATATTTTGGAATAGCGTAGGTGTTTTGAATATTCTTATCATTGAGGATAGCATTGTCTATCAAACAGGTAGCTTTGTTGGTTTTTGACTGAAATACCACATCTGGTCTACTGGCATATTAAAACAAAGAAAATATTGTATATTTGGTAGTCCAAACATGAGTCCTCTAGACCAATTGCATCCATTTTAGCCAGCATCGTGAAACGTGGTGAAAACTTCCTTTATGGATCAACTATGGACAATACCGATTTAAACACTATCTGTCGTAAAACAAGAATAAACAAAATACAAGCTAAAGTGAATTTAAGCAAATATTAGTTTTCTTTAATACCCAATAAAATTTTACAATATCTTTGTTTAGGGCACCTGAAATAAGTTTACTAACGCATAGTTATTTAACAACATAAACTGTTTCATCGCAACAAATAAAGGATTGCTTTTCAAATAAAAAGCCAAATGGTGCGGTAGATGCCTATTAGAAAATTTCATTCGCGAAAGCCTCTGCTTTCAATTTTGGTCTTTTCAAACCAAATTGCATGTGTGCGGAGTTCATTTGTACAGGTCAGGTATTTTGTGAATTAATTTGTTCAAGTTATTATTTTGTTTCTTAGAACCCTTGTGCTGATAGGTTCTTGACACATAGTTTCTGATTGTACTTTCCTTCATCCCACTTACATCATCATCATCATATATTTTCATCTGGCTCAGTAAGTAGTAAATATACGTTATATTGTGCATTTTTCTTTGATGACACTAATAATTATTAGTCGTATCGCACTACTAACCATCTTTTTTTCCAACTTCTTCATATTCTCGTTTGTTACTAAAATGCTCTCGATCTTCAACTACTGTTAATAGATACGTAATTTTCCTGCAAAAGTGAAGTCAAATAATCAATTAAAATAATTACAATATTACAGCAAATACTTAGTTGCAACCCTCCTACTGTTATGCATATTTCATTAGCCTAACAATACGTTAATCAATGGTTATAGGCACTTAGCGTTGTGCAAATAAGAGATCCAACCTCATATAAAGTAAAACTTCATTATATGCTTAATTAGGTATTATTTAGATAGTTATTTATTTTCTTATCTACCTCATTTAAATTGAAATGCATAATTCAAAATTACATGTGACACAATTTCCATTTTTGGAAGAGCGTAATTAAAAAAAAAGTAAATGGTTATCAAAGTGTTTAAAGTATTTAGTATGCAGTGAGCTATTTGAAAAAGTCGACACACAAAAAATGTTTTGAGCATTAGTTTTGAGGGAAAGGATTTTTGAAAGGCATTTCAGAATATTTTGTCACTGACGAAACAGACAGTTGTTTTAGTTCCGTTAACTTGTACAATTTGGAGGTTAAAGTCCGTGCCAGATGTTCTGTGAAGCCCACTATATTATTCAATTATTCAAAATTTGTTAGGCACTTAATGTACTTGCTACGTACTGTGTATAAAAACTGTAAAGGCTTCCAACCATTCGTCTTCTTATGACGCCGCCTCCTTTTGAAGGCTGGCGATCCAAATATCTAACGAAGTTCTATAGCTATGGTATTGTTTATTGCTTGTCATCTTTGTTGTGAATTATTGTAATTTGTACATAGGATACGATTATTCTGACTGCAAATTCACTTCTCTGTATATAGGTGCTCAATAAACGTTATGTAAGTATAAATCGATTCTATATCATGGAATTTGAATTTGAATATTTCCTGGTCAGAAACAAAAGCTGCTCCTATGCCTTTATCACTGTTTGATCCATCGGTATAAATGACCTCGGTCGGATTAAAATGATTAATTGTGTTGAGAAAAGTACATCTGTGTTCACCACCAGGGCTCATAATATCCGCCTTTTCCTTTTAGTATGGCATGCAGAATAGATATCTAGTTTACTTGAATTTGACATTCTGGTTACCAAAATATGCCTTTTGATTAAGAATCAAGTATAAAACTTTGCTATTCAATTATTCGTATGTTGTCATTATTTAAAACTAGGACCACTAGGATATTTTTTCATAGCTGAGGTTACTGTATACTGAGCTAATGTATAATAATAATAATATGCATCTCTTGTCGGCGTGTAAGACGTACGCTGGGACGGCTTACGTCCATCGGCACAACGCGGCTCTACGAGTGCTCTACTATCACTTGAGGCACTCATATGGTATCGATGAGACACCGGTGCTGCCATACGCTCCAGGGGATATAGAGTCCGTTGTGGAGAACGAGAGATGCCGGATTTACTGGAACTACTCGTTCCCCACGCTCGAGCTTGTACAGGCAAACAAGCCCGACATAGTCCTTCTCGACCACCAACAGAAGACGATGTTCGTTATTGAGTTTTCGGCGCCTGCCGAGGCGAACATCGTCTCTAAGGAGGAGGAAAAGCGGACCAAATATCAGGAGTTGCTCGGACAACTTCGCAGGATCTGGCCAGACTACACTGTAAGTCTGCTGGTCATGGTCATTGGATCCCTAGGTGGAATGAGGAATACGCTGCTCTCTGCACTGCGCAAAATACCGGTGTGCCGTGCGGCGGCGCACATCTTAGCCGCCAGAATGCAGAAGGCAGTCATCCTTGGGTCCCTTCGTCTACTTAGGGCGCACGATTCGCGGACCCAGTGATTGCTCACCTCACGGTGTGAGGAGTAGTCATTGGGTAATGGAACAGCAGCTCGGTGTGTCGGAGCCCGGGCTGCACTTTTTGTTTTTTGAAAAAAAATAATAGTCTGATCCCAAAAACTACAGGCCAATAACATGTCTGAACGCGTGTTACAAGCTCTTCACCAGAATCTTGTACATGCGTATCCTTCAAGCTGTGAATCCTGTATTTCTCGACGTGTATGAACAGAGAGGGTCAAAGAAAGGAGTAGCTGGCTGCAAGGAGAACCTGTTGATTGACCGATGTGTCACGCAGGACTCTGTGCAGTACAAGCGAAACCTTTCTATGGCCTGGATTGACTATCGCAAGGCAACGACAGCACGTCTCATGAGCTCATTGTGCGGCTGTTGGAATGTCTTTCGGTGGATAATCAGATAGTGGGGTGCATCAAACAACTGATGCCACTCTGGAAGACCCGGTTCACCATAACATCAGGTGAAACTTGGGTTCAGACAGAGTTGGTGTCATTGAAAAGAGGTGTCTTCCAAGGAGACTCCTTGAGTCCCTTGCTCTTTTGCATCTCACTTTTGCCTCTGTCCATAGCGCTGAGAAATACTAAAGGATACAGCTGTGGCACGCCCAATAACCGGAGGCACAAGGTCACCCATCTGTTTTATATGGATGACCTAAAACTTTATGCCTCCGGCCAACGCGAACTACAACAATCGCTGAGGGTGGTGCAGGAGTACAGTCATGCTATCGGAATGGAGTTCGGGACAGACAAATGTGCACTGGTTCATCTCAAGAAAGGACGAAGCGGAGATAGTGGAGATGAGGAACAGCTCGTTGATGGGAGCATCTTGCGACAACTGCATGCCGGAGATACTTATACCTACCTTGGAGTGGCGCAGCGTCATGTCCAAGAGGCAACACTGGTTAAAGAGTGTCTCCGCCGCAAGTATTTGCACCGACTCCGGCAGATCTGGTCGTCAGAACTGTCCGGCAAGAACAAAGTCGCTGCCACAAACATGCTTGCGGTCCCATTGTTATTATACACCTTTGGTGCTATACACTGGAAAGTGAACGAGCTGAAGGAAATCGACACGAAGACCCGCAAAAGGATGAATCTGGAGAGAAGCCTGCATCCTAAGTCCTCTGTCCCGCGAATATACCTCCCGCGACACCTGGGAGGGCGTGGACTATTGAGTTTGGAGCGTCTGCACAACAGAGTAGTACTGGCCACTGCCTGCTATGTAACGAACAGCACCGATCCCCTGATTCGCTTCGTGCGAGAGCACGAGAATGCGGGAAAAGGAGCCTTTCTTTTTAGCGCAGCGAAACGAGCAGCCGAGGAGCTCAGCCTCACACTCGACTTCAAGCGGAGGTGTCAGCAGTCCATTACGGAACTTGCTCCCGCAGAATTAAAATGCCACCTTAAAACTGCCGAAGTCGACTTCCTTTTAAGACTTCATAAAGATAAGCCAATGCATGGAATCTTCTACAAACATCTGGAAGAGCATGGCTTGTCTGAGCAGTTGACCTTCTCTTTCCTAAGGTCTAGTGGGTTGAAGTCGGAGACTGAGGGCTTTATAATGGCTTGCCAAGGCGGTGTCTTCAACACCTTGGTATACCGTAAAAGGGTTATGGGTGTAGATGTACCCGACACCCATTGTAAAGCTTGCCGACAGGCGCCAGAGACGCTTATGCATCTCTTGTCGGCGTGTAAGACGTACGCTGGGACGGCTTACGTCCATCGGCACAACGCGGCTCTACGAGTGCTCTACTATCATTTAAGGCACTCATACGGTATCGATGAGACACCGGTGCTGCCATACGCTCCAGGGGATATAGAGTCCGTTGTGGAGAACGAGAGATGCCGGATTTACTGGAAGACGATGTTCGTTATTGAGTTTTCGGCGCCTGCCGAAGTGAACATTGTCTCTAAGGAGAAGGAAAAGCGGACCAAATATCAGGAGTTGCTCGGACAACTTCGCAGGCTCTGGCCAGACTACACTGTAAGTCTGCTGGTTATGGTCATTGGATCCCTAGGTGGAATGAGGAATACGCTGCTCTCTGCACTGCGCAAAATACCGGTGTGCCGTGCGGCGGCGCACATCTTAGCCGCCAGAATGCAGAAGGCAGTCATCCTTGGGTCCCTTCGTCTACTTAGGGCGCACGATTCGCGGACCCAGTGATTGCTCACCTCACGGTGTGAGGAGTAGTCATTGGGTAATGGAACAGCAGCTCGGAGTGTCGGAGCCCGAGCTGCACTTTTTTGTTTTTAACTATAATAACCCCGCGAGGGGTTGCTAGATCCCCTCAGTGGCGCCTCCCCAAGGTGGCGGATAGGGGAACGCCTCCCAGATATGGGTGGTACCGGGGAAATCAAATACCCGGGGCGGACCAAAACTAGCTCAGTGGAATAGCGTCTGCATCCAGAGGATCGGCTATTCCACAATTAATAGGACACGACGGATCTCCATGTGAGGAGCGGTACTCCGACAGCGTCTGTTCTTCATGTTAGAAGCGGCTGTTTTCATAAACCCCCAGGAAGCCGCCCAACATCAACAGGCTATTCGGTGCGTGGCGACACCGAGGGGTATATCGAAGCCAAAGGATGTAAGTCGGTCGGCAACCTTCACAGGTCCATCCTCTGGAGGCAATTTGGACGGCTGCCTCCGGAAATGTCGGCTGCGGGCCCTAAGGCTAACCACCTGACGGGCCCTATCTTCGGGTTCGACCACCTCGAAGGAAAAGCACCCACACCGAGCCGGTTTCGGAAGCCGGCGTTGGGCAAGGTGGCGGTGCTTCGAATCGCCATAGTGACGACCCCCGCAATGATATGGACCGTTTTAGGTGGACGACGGAGCTCAGGGATGACCTGCTGAGCTGCTACGAGAGCAGTAGCCCGCGCCGTAGGGGATACATGTCCCGCATGTATGAGAGGTGGTGTGAAATGCACCCAGAGCATAGCACGCTTACCTCTCAGAATTTGCGAGATTATGTATCGTACCTCCGGAGGCAGGGATATGTTCGTGCTCCAGCTCAGCCTGCCCCTTCGGCGGACGGAAGGCCTGTTAACCAGGCTGAAAGTTCGCCGGTAAGGCCCGCTGAGAGGGAAATCGACCAAGTCGTCTCACCTGGTGATTTCAGGGACCGAAGGGCCTTGCATAACAACGGAAGGTCCTTGAAGCTGGCAGATTTGAAGAGAGAGGATGAGGTTGTTGGTGAACGTCTATCGGAGGCCTCTGACATTTGGAGCATCAATTGCAAAATTTACGCTGCGGCTCTGAGGCTAGCTAGACAGGGGAGAGTGAGAGACTCTCCTGTTGAGAGAGCACAGAGACGGGTGCGCCAAATGGAAGCGAAAATCCAGTTGGCTCGCCAGGAAGCATCCCGTATCCAGTGTGTGATGGAATATAGAGCGGCTGGGAAGCCTTTTACGCGCCGTGTGCGCCAGATAGCCTACGGGTTGAGGCGCGACCATCATACACTCAGTCAAGCGGTACTGGTTGTTGTCAAGCAACACTGTCTTGACAGGATACGGATGCTAATCGCTGCTAAGCGATCGTTGGTGGCGCGGGCGAGAGGTCTGGAGCAGAACAGAATGTTCTACGAAAGACCTTCTCGCCTTTTCCAACAGCCGCCTCCAGCCATAGAGCAGCCGCCAACTGCTGATCGCGTGGAGGCCTTTTGGAGGGACATTTACGAACAACCCAAACCTCTCTCAGCAGACACTCCGGCCTTGGCGCAGTTCGAGTCCGTTTGTAGGAGGACTCCTAACTTGAATGTACTGCGTCACCCGATAAGCACAGAAGAAATTCTTGACGCCTTACGAGGCGCAAAGAATTTCGCAGCTCCTGGCCCGGATGGCATAAACACCTACTGGTGGAAAAAATTCCCCAGTTGCCACCGGAATTTGGCTAGAGTTTTTAACTCGTGGCTAAATCAGGAGCAGCCAATTCCGGCTTGGTTTGTCGAGGGTCGAACCGTGCTTCTCCCGAAGACCGGAGATTTGTCTGATCCCAAAAACTACAGGCCAATAACATGTCTGAACGCGTGTTACAAGCTCTTCACCAGAATCTTGTACATGCGTATCCTTCAAGCTGTGAATCCTGTATTTCTCGACGTGTATGAACAGAGAGGGTCAAAGAAAGGAGTAGCTGGCTGCAAGGAGAACCTGTTGATTGACCGATGTGTCACGCAGGACTCTGTGCAGTACAAGCGAAACCTTTCTATGGCCTGGATTGACTATCGCAAGGCATTCGACAGCACGTCTCATGACTTCATTGTGCGGCTGTTGGAATGTCTTTCGGTGGATAATCAGATAGTGGGATGCATCAAACAACTGATGCCACTCTGGAAGACCCGGTTTACCATAACATCAGGTGAAACTCGGGTTCAGACAGAGTTGGTGTCATTGAAAAGAGGTGTCTTCCAAGGAGACTCCTTGAGTCCCTTGCTCTTCTGCATCTCACTTTTGCCTCTGTCCATAGCGCTGAGAAATACTAAAGGATACAGCTGTGGCACGCCCAATAACCGGAGGCACAAGGTCACCCATCTGTTTTATATGGATGACCTAAAACTTTATGCCTCCGGCCAACGCGAACTACAACAATCGCTGAGGGTGGTGCAGGAGTACAGTCATGCTATCGGAATGGAGTTCGGGACAGACAAATGTGCATTGGTTCATCTCAAGAAAGGACGAAGCGGAGATAGTGGAGATGAGGAACAGCTCGTTGATGGGAGCATCTTGCGACAACTGCATGCCGGAGATACTTATACCCACCTTGGAGTGGCGCAGCGTCATGTCCAAGAGGCAGCATTGGTTAAAGAGTGTCTCCGCCGCAAGTATTTGCACCGACTCCGGCAGATCTGGTCGTCAGAACTGTCCGGCAAGAACAAAGTCGCTGCCACAAACATGCTTGCGGTCCCATTGTTATTATACACCTTTGGTGCTATACACTGGAAAGTGAACGAGCTGAAGGAAATCGACACGAAGACCCGCAAAAGGATGAATCTGGAGAGAAGCCTGCATCCTAAGTCCTCTGTCCCGCGAATATACCTCCCGCGACACCTGGGAGGGCGTGGACTATTGAGTTTGGAGCGTCTGCACAACAGAGTAGTACTGGCCACTGCCTGCTATGTAACGAACAGCACCGATCCCCTGATTCGCTTCGTGCGAGAGCACGAGAATGCGGGAAAAGGAGCCTTTCTTTTTAGCGCAGCGAAACGAGCAGCCGAGGAGCTCAGCCTCACACTCGACTTCAAGCGGAGGTGTCAGCAGTCCATTACGGAACTTGCTCCCGCAGAATTAAAATGCCACCTTAAAACTGCCGAAGTCGACTTCCTTTTAAGACTTCATAAAGATAAGCCAATGCATGGAATCTTCTACAAACATCTGGAAGAGCATGGCTTGTCTGAGCAGTTGACCTTCTCTTTCCTAAGGTCTAGTGGGTTGAAGTCGGAGACTGAGGGCTTTATAATGGCTTGCCAAGACGGTGTCTTCAACACCTTGGTGTACCGTAAAAGGGTTATGGGTGTAGATGTACCCGACACCCTTTGTAGAGCTTGCCGACAGGCGCCAGAGACGCTTATGCATCTCTTGTCGGCGTGTAAGACGTACGCTGGGACGGCTTACGTCCATCGGCACAACGCGGCTCTACGAGTGCTCTACTATCATTTGAGGCACTTATACGGTATCGATGAGACACCGGTGCTGCCATACGCTCCAGGGGATATAGAGTCCGTTGTGGAGAAAGAGAGATGCCGGATTTACTGGAACTACTCGTTCCCCACGCTCGAGCTTGTACAGGCAAACAAGCCCGACATAGACCTTCTCGACCACCAACAGAAGACGATGTTCGTTATTGAGTTTTCGGCGCCTGCCGAGGTGAACATCGTCTCTAAGGAGGAGGAAAAGCGGACCAAATATCAGGAGTTGCTCGGACAACTTCGCAGGCTCTGGCCAGACTACACTGTAAGTCTGCTGGTTATGGTCATTGGATCCCTAGGTGGAATGAGGAATACGCTGCTCTCTGCACTGCGCAAAATACCGGTGTGCCGTGCGGCGGCGCACATCTTAGCCGCCAGAATGCAGAAGGCAGTCATCCTTGGGTCCCTTCGTCTACTTAGGGCGCACGATTCGCGGACCCAGTGATTGCTCACCTCACGGTGTGAGGAGTAGTCATTGGGTAATGGAACAGCAGCTCGGTGTGTCGGAGCCCGGGCTGCACTTTTTGTGTTTGTGAAAATAATAACCCCGCGAGGGGTTGCTAGATCCCCTCAGTGGCGCCTCCCCAAGGTGGCGGATAGGGGAACGCCTCCCAGATATGGGTGGTACCGGGGAAATCAAATACCCGGGGCGGACCAAAACTAGCTCAGTGGAATAGCGTCTGCATCCAGAGGATCGGCTATTCCACAATTAATAGGACACGACGGATCTCCATGTGAGGAGCGGTACTCCGACAGCGTCTGTTCTTCATGTTAGAAGCGGCTGTTTTCATAAACCCCCAGGAAGCCGCCCAACATCAACAGGCTATTCGGTGCGTGGCGACACCGAGGGGTATATCGAAGCCAAAGGATGTAAGTCGGTCGGCAACCTTCACAGGTCCATCCTCTGGAGGCAATTTGGACGGCTGCCTCCGGAAATGTCGGCTGCGGGCCCTAAGGCTAACCACCTGACGGGCCCTATCTTCGGGTTCGACCACCTCGAAGGAAAAGCACCCACACCGAGCCGGTTTCGGAAGCCGGCGTTGGGCAAGGTGGCGGTGCTTCGAATCGCCATAGTGACGACCCCCGCAATGATATGGACCGTTTTAGGTGGACGACGGAGCTCAGGGATGACCTGCTGAGCTGCTACGAGAGCAGTAGCCCGCGCCGTAGGGGATACATGTCCCGCATGTATGAGAGGTGGTGTGAAATGCACCCAGAGCATAGCACGCTTACCTCTCAGAATTTGCGAGATTATGTATCGTACCTCCGGAGGCAGGGATATGTTCGTGCTCCAGCTCAGCCTGCCCCTTCGGCGGACGGAAGGCCTGTTAACCAGGCTGAAAGTTCGCCGGTAAGGCCCGCTGAGAGGGAAATCGACCAAGTCGTCTCACCTGGTGATTTCAGGGACCGAAGGGCCTTGCATAACAACGGAAGGTCCTTGAAGCTGGCAGATTTGAAGAGAGAGGATGAGGTTGTTGGTGAACGTCTATCGGAGGCCTCTGACATTTGGAGCATCAATTGCAAAATTTACGCTGCGGCTCTGAGGCTAGCTAGACAGGGGAGAGTGAGAGACTCTCCTGTTGAGAGAGCACAGAGACGGGTGCGCCAAATGGAAGCGAAAATCCAGTTGGCTCGCCAGGAAGCATCCCGTATCCAGTGTGTGATGGAATATAGAGCAGCTGGGAAGCCTTTTACGCGCCGAGTGCGCCAGATAGCCTACGGGTTGAGGCGCGACCATCATACACTCAGTCAAGCGGTACTGGTTGTTGTCAAGCAACACTGTCTTGACAGGATACGGATGCTAATCGCTGCTAAGCGATCGTTGGTGGCGCGGGCGAGAGGTCTGGAGCAGAACAGAATGTTCTACGAAAGACCTTCTCGCCTTTTCCAACAGCCGCCTCCAGCCATAGAGCAGCCGCCAACTGCTGATCGCGTGGAGGCCTTTTGGAGGGACATTTACGAACAACCCAAACCTCTCTCAGCAGACACTCCGGCCTTGGCGCAGTTCGGGTCCGTTTGTAGGAGGACTCCTAACTTGAATGTACTGCGTCACCCGATAAACACGGAAGAAATTCTTGACGCCTTACGAGGCGCAAAGAATTTCGCAGCTCCTGGCCCGGATGGGATAAACACCTACTGGTGGAAAAAATTCCCCAGTTGCCACCGGCATTTAGCTAGAGTTTTTAACTCGTGGCGATGAGGAACAGCTCATTGATGGGAGCATCTTGCGACAACTGCATGCCGGAGATACTTATACCTACCTTGGAGTGGCGCAGCGTCATGTCCAAGAGGCAGCATTGGTTAAAGAGTGTCTCCGCCGCAAGTATTTGCACCGACTCCGGCAGATCTGGTCGTCAGAACTGTCCGGCAAGGACAAAGTCGCTGCCACAAACATGCTTGCGGTCCCATTGTTATTATACACCTTTGGTGCTATACACTGGAAAGTGAACGAGCTGAAGGAAATCGACACGAAGACCCGCAAAAGGATGAATATGGAGAGAAGCCTGCATCCTAAGTCCTCTGTCCCGCGAATATACCTCCCGCGACACCTGGGAGGGCGTGGACTATTGAGTTTGGAGCGTCTGCACAACAGAGTAGTACTGACCACTGCCTGCTATGTAACGAACAGCACCGATCCCCTGATCCACTTTGTGCGAGAGCACGAGAATGCGGGAAAAGGAGCCTTTCTTTTTAGCGCTGCGAAACGAGCAGCCGAGGAGCTCAGCCTCACGCTCGACTTCAAGCGGAGGTGTCAGCAGTCCATTACGGAACTTGCTCTCGCAGAATTAAAATCCCACCTTAAAACTGCCGAAGTCGACTTCCTTTTAAGACTTCATAAAGATAATCCAATGCATGGAATCTTCTACAAACATCTGGAAGAGCATGGCTTGTCTGAGCAGTTGACCTTCTCTTTCCTAAGGTCTAGTGGGTTGAAGTCGGAGACTGAGGGCTTTATAATGGCTTGCCAAGACGGTGTCTTCAACACCTTGGTGTACCGTAAAAGGGTTATGGGTGTAGATGTACCCGACACCCTTTGTAGAGCTTGCCGACAGGCGCCAGAGACGCTTATGCATCTCTTGTCGGCGTGTAAGACGTACGCTGGGACGGCTTACGTCCATCGGCACAACGCGGCTCTACGAGTGCTCTACTATCATTTGAGGCACTCATACGGTATCGATGAGACACCGGTGCTGCCATACGCTCCAGGGGATATAGAGTCCGTTGTGGAGAACGAGAGATGCCGGATTTACTGGAACTACTCGTTCCCCACGCTCGAGCTTGTACAGGCAGACAAGCCCGACATAGTCCTTCTCGACCACCAACAGAAGACGATGTTCGTTATTGAGTTTTCGGCGCCTGCCCAGGTGAACATCGTCTCTAAGGAGGAGGAAAAGCGGACCAAATATCAGGAGTTGCTCGGACAACTTCGCAGGCTCTGGCCAGACTACACTGTAAGTCTGCTGGTTATGGTCATTGGATCCCTAGGTGGAATGAGGAATACGCTGCTCTCTGCACTGCGCAAAATACCGGTGTGCCGTGCGGCGGCGCACATCTTAGCCGCCAGAATGCAGAAGGCAGTCATCCTTGGGTCCCTTCGTCTACTTAGGGCGCACGATTCGCGGACCCAGTGATTGCTCACCTCACGGTGTGAGGAGTAGTCATTGGGTAATGGAACAGCAGCCCGGTGTGTCGGAGCCCGGGCTGCACTTTTTTGTTTTAAAAATAATTTATTGGTGCTATGTACATAAAATAATGTTTGCACAAGTCAAAAATAAAGTCCAAATATGTCATAAATAACAAACAATACGAAACAACATTCAACAATTACATATTTTGACGAAAGACACATAGACATACAGAAACATATAAAATATATTTGTATAACAATCAGCACTACAGGGATACGTTATCGTTTAAATGGGTTTTAAACTCATTTATGCTGTAGGGTGCTAGTTGTTTCAGAAACGTTTTTATTTTTCTCTCAAATAAATTAATAGGTAGGTTAGTTATACTAAGTGGGAGCAAGTTGTAAATGTCGATTCCTATTATTTTGGTTTTATCAATTCGCCCTCGAGGTTGCTTTAAATTGCTTTTATGTCTGGTGTTATGACTATGTATTTCAAAGGATGATCTGAACAGATTTTTGTGCCTTTTGATATATCGCAAATTTTCATAAATGATTACCGCATATACAGTCATCACTTCCAAATTCTGAAATATCGCCTGGCAGTGTTCTCTACGGTAAGCTTTTACAATACTTCTCATAGCAGCTTTTTGGACTAGGAAGACCTTTTGTATTTGAGCATGCGATGCGTTGACCCAACTTAGTATACCATAGCACATTACCGAGTGGAACAGGCCATAATATGTGGTCAGAGCAGCATCAGGATCTACTGTGTAAGCAATTTTGTTTATTGCATACACGGTTCTAGATAGCCTAGTACATAGGTGTTCAATATGTTTATGCCACAACAGACATGTATCAAAGTGGACTCCCAAGAACTTCACGTGATGTGATTCAGTTCCATTCATATATGTGGGCAGCAGGCATTCATATACTCGTACTATTTATAATTAGAACTAATATTTTCCTTGGAGAAAAGCTCAGTTCATGGATCTGTAATGACTCAATAAAGTTGACATTTCCGTTACTGTAGAACGACGCGACGTAATGGATGCACCCACCCATATGTACCCAGCACTCCCAGTTCATGTAGTTTTTTATTTATTATGTTTATGTATTCACATTCACGCACAGGGAATTCAAAATCCATTAGACGCGATTCATACCCATTTACCAGGTTGCATATTGCATGGTTTTCACCGCAAAAGGTGGGAAGATGCTGAAATAGATTTGTGTGAAAGCCCACATTCGATGGTCATTGATTTTAGTGCATAACTATTTTAGTTTTCATCAAGTGAATATTAACATTTACTTGTACAGGGTGATCAACTTATACCCCAAAGTTTGACAACTCCGTTGTTTTAAATGATAGGAAAAAAAATATAAATAAATGTTACAGACACAGTTGAGCTCCACTTTATAAAATTGTTCCGTTAGATACATTATGTTCCATAAAATTGCAACTTACCAAAGTTGTTTTCCTATACCCTATATAATATCTTGATTTAGAATTCCACTTACAGTGACAATATAGGGTTCCATGAGGTTCTACAGGGTACTTTTGAAATACTTTTACTTTGCTATAGTGCTTCCTATACCTCAATATTGCAGTTATACACTAATTTCGATTTTAACTAATGAGAGTATACTTTTAGCAAATTCTGAAAGCTTGTTAGAGTTGGCCATGGCTGTCGCGTTTGATGGAAGGTATATTAATTATATCTATTTAAAAACCCCTGTGGATTTATGAATTTTAATAGTTTGTTTTCACATTTCTTCTTTGATAAAGCATTCGCGAAGAGTCTGCTGTATTTGGTGTATGGGCATGGGATAAGCATGGACATTCAAGAATGATGTGCTTCAAAGTTAGACGTATTTGATAGTGTTAAAACTTTTTTCAATAACATAAATCAGTGTATTGAAATATGGGAACTTGTCTGTTGTGGGTTGTAGAAGCGATTCTGTGTATCACTTTGTTCCCATTGTAGTTGAGATAGGCTTTTAAGTCTTCCATTTCTAAGGGATAGCTTTCCTGCTGGGGTTTTTTGCTGATATCGTTGGAAAGCCTATCAAGTTTCACATTTGATCGTATAAAAGAATTAAGCATTCCCATTTGAAAAAAGCAAGTTACCATTAATTGAAGTTTCCTTAATTAATCTACAGATTTCTCCAAGTACAAACGTACTTCAAACTTGACCGCCTAACCTAAGCTGACTCATTCAATGCTTAGAGATAAGGCAAAGTCACAGTCCTCTATGTTTTATAATCGCTGCGATATTCGATTTTTTTCTGATATCTACTTTTACCAAAAATTGTGATTTGCATCTAAACGGTTTGCTCAAAGTCTTATGAGTGATACATAAAGTCACATTAAAATTCACCCGGGAATAATATACAGGGTGTTCCATTTAAAAAAAACAAAATTTTGATATGTCACGACTTTATTAGACAACCTGTATAAAAGTCATTATTTTTAGAATGTAGTCCAACCCGACCTACATATACTCGCAAAGTTGGTTTATCGAAAAGTGGTATTGTTTGGTCACAAGAGTCCGAAGCGTTGATCTTGACTCACCCTGTATAATAACGCTAAAAACAAAAGTGTTAAAAAAAACTTGTTATACTATACGTCGCCCTTTTCTGAGCCTCACTGTATGCTGGAAAATATTTCTCAACTGTACATGTTAATGTTACCTTTAACTATTGTATTAAATATTTTATCTAATTCTCTCTAATGAGATAATGAAGTTTAATCTATCGTTGACTCGCCCTGTATTACTGTAATGCGATTATAAGGGGCGAACAACCACTTGAAGCTAATTTTCACAACCTATTCAATTCGATTTTAAACTAATTAATCTACAAGCTTATTGCTGCCGAATGTGAAGGCGTAAAGGCATAGGGGGTATGAAAAGGAGTGAGAATGATCCAGAGAGCACAGAAATTGATGATCACTTCATTATCCTGGATTTGAAATAAATCCGCTTTGAATGGCACTCCGACCCGTTCTCGGCTCATTTGCGGGGACGGAGTTTTAATTTCCCATTTTACGCCCACGGAAATTACCCGAGTTTCTTTTCACTATAATATTTGTGGAGTTTTGAACAACATCCATGTACATTGAAATACACTTGAGACTTTATTAAGTTGAAACTCCTTCGTCTGGATAATTTGTAAACATAAAACCATATTTTACATCAATATTAGCTGTAATCAGCTGGAAGTAATTTTTTGCTTCCCACACCGATGGGTGATCGCGAAATTTTTTGAGATAATACGCTTTTGTACCGTTCTTCTAGCCTCGTAATCTCAGTAACCACTACATGGATTGTGATGAAATTTGGGCAGCGATATGCTGTGGAATCGTAGTAGGTAATGCTGCTATAATTTTGAAAATCGGTGTATGGGCGGCGGAGTAATAAGCAAAAAACAAAGAATTTCAAATATTTAGTTTTTAGGCGTTTTAGGTGTTCCTGATGGTTTTCTACTTTTTTTTGGGTGGATTGAATTTTGGAGTGGTTGGGGGGTGGCGGGTTGTAAAATTGAGAGATGTGTTGCATTCATAATAGACTATTCACTGACCTGTGAAGGAAGACTTAGCGACATAAATGTGGGATACGGCCTTAGACATCCAGAAGTTCTCGAACATCCTGTATGCGCCCAATCGATCAATTCCTATCGAGCGATCAAGTAGTCACGAGTCACAGGACGTCAGTTGAAGTGTCAAGACGTACGACGAAAGACGCTAAAGACGACGGTATCAACGACGCGATCGATACATCTTCAAGAGCATTATATTATTACGACGTGAATTATTGTTATAGTTTAAAGTGTTCAGTAATACACCTATTACATCACTAAAACCGAGTCACATTCACTTGACCAAATCATATCCCACAAATTTGGGGGCTCAACCGGGATATAAACAAAGTGACTAGTGATAGTTGCGGTTTTTAGTTGATGTGATTGACTGATTGTGACTGGAAACTGTACAGAGGCTGTGGATTCATCTTTGTGGATAGCTCAGAAGGACATCTGTCATTCATCTGGACTGTTTAGCAGGTATTAAAAAAAAAAGAGGATAAACGCCGATACGAGGTGAGTGACTTTATTGTACACATAGACAATTTGACACTGGTAAAAGCCGGTGCCGCTTGCCGTTTTTCCCGAAGTTTTTCCTGTGCATGTATATGGACTGTGTTTACGCATCACAGCTGTGAAACCAGACTAAAGCCGCCGCGCCGAGTTTTGCTGTAAGCTAGTATAAGTAAATAGTGCTTACCATTGCCAAAGTTTACGAAATACATATAAGTTGGATCACTCTGCAAAAATATCAAAACGGCCTGCCCCTTGCTCCGTCACCCCGGTACACCGGTAGCAGTGTAGCAACGTCAGTCGAGAGATACGGGGCGGCGCAAAGTAGAGGTTGAACGTGTTTAACGCGGTGTCTCAAAAATATCGGATTTTGTTATCTCGGATTTGTGTGCAGGAAATGGATAATATTTTTAGAGGTTTGATTTTATCAATTAAATTGATTGACGGATGGAAAATGACAATCATCCTTATTTTGTGGTAAACCTTGAAATGTAAAGGATATAAATACAGGACGTTTCACGACGATTAAGACAAGCAATATGTCGGAACTGGGCAGTAGTAGAGAATTATAATTTTAGGGATGTAAATTAGAGCAGATGTTGTGTCTTTTTTTGTCATTGTACTACTTGTGCCTTTCTGTGTTCCTCCCGATAAAACAATTCCAACAAACTAGCACACTTGGGGTATAAAGTGAGTAATTCAAGACCTTCAGGTACTTAAAGGATTGTATCACGCTAAAAGCGTATAGTGAGACAAAATATTCATTCGGTGGTCTTACCATACCACCCAGGGACATCCTAAATTATATTTTAGAGCTCAGAAATATTTTTATTGATAACTTTAACAATTTAGCTTCTACAGTAGCAATTGGAATGACACTGAATAGCAAAATGTCAAAAATTATTTATTCATATCCAAGTAAAGCAGTTCCACATGATTATCTTTTAAAATTGTACATACGAGTTCGTATATACTATACCATAAATTTTATAAGCTGTGGTCTCAAAAATAAGCCAAATAAACAAAACATTAAGGTAAAAATACTACAGCACCTTTGAACCAATTTTTACTTATCTACGAAATAGCTACAATATGTGAAATCATTTGAGATTCATTAGTAATAGTTTTTCTAGGTTTTATTTTTGATATTCATTTATGTAACTTAGTGTATTAGCAAAATAAACGTTATATTTGTATTTGTATGTCTAAATCGGCTGTCAATACCTAGTCTTTCAATGACCCTCGTATATACGTAAAACCCAGGCGTTAGCAAGTCCCCGCTAAAAGACCCTCGTACTTGGGCAAAAACCAACGCAAAAACTAATTGACGCGTGCGGCCACGGCATCGCTTTGATGTGAGATCTTCAAAGTGCCGACGAAGAGTGATCCAACTTATATGTATTCCGTAAACTTTGCCATTGCCTTGTCGTGCGCAACATAAACATTGATTTCGCGACGTACAAAGACCATACGTTGGGACCTAGACATTATTCTGTGAGATATATTTCATCTATCCGTTAACAATGCCAACTTTAAGTGACTTTCCCGCTGTATTAAATAGCATTAAAACATCAAACGTAAAATCTATTAGGACATTGCATAGAATAATTTTTGATGAAGATGGTGACCGTAACAACCGCAAACGATTACGCGAATTTAGTGGCTTCGGTATATCAACAAATACGAAAGAATATGAAACCAAGTTAAAGGATGTACTAGACAATTTCTCAGTCAGTGATTTAACAGCTGTTGAAAACATCTTGAACGTGGACTACGACCAGCCGAAAGAGCAGTTAGCTTCCAATATATTGTGGATTTTGTCAGATTTAAGAAGACTACAAGAAGTGAGCGATGGAGACTCTGATGATGACATGGATAATGTAGCTAGGGCAACTAGCAACATATCCATTCATGAAAACCCCAGTGATGAAGACGCTAGACCAGAACAAGTTGCCCAAAATCCGTATTTTGCCATGAACTTTAGGGACGTGGAGGATTCTATCTGAAAATTTAATGGGTCGGAGGCATATTCAGTAGAAAAATGGTGTAATGATTTGGAAGATATGGCTGAATTATTTTCTTGGAGTCACCTGCAGCTGTTTATTTTTGCGAAAAAATCGTTGAGTGGCTTAGCTAAACTATTTATACAGGGAGAACGTAACATTAAGTCATGGAAAACGCTGAAAGCAGCACTAAAGTCTGAATCTTCATCATCTATGTGCAGTGCTCAACTACATAAGATGTTGGCTGATCGGAAGCTGAAGCGTAACGAGGTCATTCAGGAATATTTCTTGGTTATGAAAGAAATTGCCAATCGAGGAAATATAGAGGATGAAGCATTGATTCAGTATATCATTGACGGAATACCTGAGGATCATACTAATAAACTGATTTTGTATGGAGCAACTACATTAAAAGAATTTAAAACTAAATTGAGGATTTATCAGGATATAATGTCAAAAGCATAACCAAAGCATGGTGGATCATATCAATCACGAAATCTACCATCATCTAGATCTACCATTGGTGATCACAACTCTACGACTAGAACCAGTCAGGACCCTCAGCTTCAAAGTGGACAACGCTGTTTTAATTGAGGTATCAGGGGACATAAATCAGCTGATTGCAGATCGAAGGCCCAGGGTACAAAATGTTTCAAGTGTAATCAGTTTGGTCACAAAAATGTCCAGTGCAGACCCAATGTACAACCCGAGGCATCAACATCAACTGCTTCAACAAATGTCGTTCAGAAGGTTAACACCCAAGAGAAGATGTGTAAAAAGATCTCAATAGAAAATGTTGAATTAATGGCTCTTATTGACACAGGAAGTCAAGCTAATATTATTGCTCATAAAGTGCACAAACGAATTGGGAATCCTGAACTAGAGCAAACATCTGTATGCCTGAATGGATTCGGAAACTCAACCAACAAGGCTATTGGTCGAATGCAATATAAATATCTATTTGCAGTGATCGATGCTTTTACAAAGTTTGTATGGCTCTACCCAACAAAGACCACCAGCAGCAAAGAAGTTATAAGTAAGTTGCAGCAACAAAGCAGAATTTTTGGTAACCCAGCCTGCATTATAAGTGACAAGGGCTCAGCTTTCGCCTCCCATGATTTTAGTGATTATTGTCGAGAGCAAAATATAAAGCATCACGCCGTAACCACAGGATTACCACGCGCAAATGGTCAGGTTGAGCGGTTGAACTCTACAATTGTTGCCGTTCTAACTAAGCTATTGTTAGAGGACCCAACCAGATGGTATAAACATGTTGATCGTGTACAACAAGTAATAAACTCAACTTACCAAAGAAGTATAGACTCTAGTCCATTTGAACTAATGGTTGGTACAAGAATGAGGACACCCGAAGAATTGAAAATAAAGGAGTTACTTCAAGAAGAAATGAGACAAATGTTTGAAGAGGAGAGAGGCGAACTTAGAAGAAAAGCTAGAGAACAGATAAAGAAGATCCAGGAGGAAAACAGGAAAGGGTACAACCTGCGAAGGAAAAAAGCGAACAAATACAAGATCGGAGATTTAGTGGCCATAAGAAGAACGCAGATGGGTCCAGGCTTGAAACTTAAACCAAAGTTTTTAGGTCCCTATCGTGTCACCTGCTGCAAGACGAATGACACCTACGACGTGGAGAAGCACGGATTCTGTGAAGGACCAAGTAAAACTTCGACCTGTGCCGAATACATGAAACGCTGGAGTGAGGAGGACGATGCCTCATCCGGGTCGAATGATGATCAGGACGGCCAGACATCCAGAAGTTCTCGAACATCCTGTATGCGCCCAATCGATCAATTCGTATCGAGCGATCAAGTAGTCACGAGTCACAGGACGTCAGTTGAAGTGTCAAGACGTACGACGAAAGACGCTATAGACGACGGTATCAACGACGCGATCGATACATCTTCAAGAGCATTATATTATTACGACGTGAATTATTGTTATAGTTTAAAGTGTTCAGTAATACACCTATTACATCACTAAAACCGAGTCACATTCACTTGACCAAATCATATCCCACATAAATAAATTTTCTAGGTCCATCCGAACATTGTTTTGCCTATTATAGAAACCAAAGGACAGAATTTTTTCTGGTGTAAACATACGAGTATTGCTTTGGATCGTGTAACGAAGAAACGATTCAATTGATTTTAATGGAATTTTGACACAGTATTACTACCGTGGTGAGGATGGAAAATGCATATAGCTTTTATAAATGGTGCCAGTGCCGGCGCAGAAATAATAAAGAAACTAAAAACATAACATTAAGCGTTTTAGAGGTTTCTGGCCATTTTGGGTGGAGGTGAAATTGGGATGTTTGGGGGGTTAGGGGTTGAAAAACTAACAAACTTGTTCTATTCATAGTAGGCTGCCCACTGACCTGCGACCTAAAACACCTTTACTAAGGGACTTAGTATTTCCTGAGTACAAAGAGTATTTATTGCTTTAAATCGTTTTGTATTTTCAATGCCCATTTCAAGGCAAATAATACAATGGGTACACGTAGGTAATTTGTTATAGACTGTATTTATGGTGATATTTATATAATATTATATATATATATATATATATATATATATATATATATATATATATATATATCTACACGGTACAACTGTGCGTCTCCAATGCAAAATCTTAGGTTCAGTCGGCGTCCGAGGTCACTGGGCGTCCGGATATACGGACGCCCAGTAACCACCCCCTTACAACCTTGTTTTCGATACTTATAACATGTGTAGATTCCAAAACCGTTAAAATCGGCTGGACGCTCACTGGCACCTAATGCTGATTCGCGTACAAAATCGAAGTTCAAGCTTCTACCACCTGCTGCGCTGGGGGTCCTCATTTATATACTTGCCGTATACAGAATCCAGTGCAGGGGTTTACCCGGCGCCGTATACAGAATCCAGTGCACGGGTTTACCCGGCGCCAATTTTTTATAGTAATCTATTTTTAGAATAATTATACTGCGTGCACTGCAGCGGTTTACTCGGCGACTGCCGTCGTTTGTTGTCATTGAATATTGTCTCTCCTAATACAATGGAGGATTGTTTTGGATTTAATTCAGTAGCTACCGTTGGAGCTAAACTCTAGGTTTACTCTAAAGTCGGAATAACAACGAACACATGTGCATAGATAACAGTTTTATGTTTTACTTCTATGAAGCTTAAAAGAGAAATGTAGTTCGATTCATTGATTTATGCAACTACAGTGCCTGAACCAATATTGCTATTCTTGTACTCAGATATGAGATTTTTGAAAATTGGTTACTACGATTATCAGTAGCTTTCATATATTTCATCTAGTCGAAATAATTCTCAAAAAGGCGAGAGGCAATCTTCCAAAAATTTTATTCCAAAATCTAATTTTTTGAAGTCTGAATTTTTCAAAAATTTCATAATTTTTCACAAAACGTCCCGTTTACACAAAATGTTTCTTAACATCAGTTATTTCCGAGAGTATCACAGACTAGTAAAATTTCAAAATGTTTATTGCATCTTGAAGTTTCACAAAATTCCAAAATTGGTCGAAAAATTGATTCATTCAAAAATTATTATATTATTATATATATGATTAAAATACAAAAAACAACCAAAATGTGAGTAATTTTCGAAAATATCATAATTTGGTGTAATTTAAAATGTTTATTTTTCAAAGTTTCGAAAAGTTGCAAAATTGGTCGAAAATTTCCTTGTTTTGGAATCATCTTGTTTACCAAGATCATAATTTTCTTAAGATTTTTGTTTTGAAGATCCAACACTTTCCAAAAAGCTCAAATTACACGTGATTATCTTGAAGTTGGACATCTCAAAATTTTTATATTTTTTTTGAAAATTTTATAGTTCTTTAGGAAGTCAATTTTTTTCCGAAAATTTCATAATTATTTCACAAAGTTTCAAAACTTTACGTTTTTTCAGAAGTTCTCAGTTTTTGTCAAAAAGAAGGTATTTTAAAAGTTTGAATTTTTCTTAGAGATTTTCATATGATCTGGGAGCGAAATAGACCAAACTCCAGTTTTCATGTTTTACGTGAAAATCAGTAATATGCAGCTTGATTCATGTAACACATACAACTTTGGTTTGACGAATTTGTTGAGTCACTGTGTATAATTAAAAATGAGACTGCTGATGACTGCTTCTACAAACCCTTGTTAAACTTTTTTCAATACCTTTCTAGTTTACCCAACTCGACCACCTCTAAAAAATTTTATAACCCCACATATTAAGATTATACTGTAAATATAAAATAATGGGTGTTTCAGAACTATGGGATCAAACTTCTAGGGGTTATTCAGTGAAACAGTAGAAAACTTTTTAGTATAGGGACCCATGTCCGGAAAAGTGTCCCTACGGTACTATGGCCCTGAGAAGCGTCAAAATGTATAAAGACGATGAATTGCCTAAATAGCCTTTAATGCATTCAGTTCTTGCCTTTTGTACAGCATGATACATGTACATGATATCATCACAATTGTTCAAAATATCTTCCTCCAACCTGAATACACCGATTTAAACGTCGCACATGACTTCGGCGGGCTTGACTAAAAATTTGATACTTGTTTTGAATGATTTCAAATGCTGCTGTAATTCGTCCGATTAAGTCTTGCTCTGTTTGTACTGGAGATTCGTAGACCAAAGACTTTACATGTCCCCACAGGAAAAAATCTAGCGGCGTCAAATCAGGTGATCTGGAGGCCAAGAAACGGCTCCACCTCTAGCAATCCAACGGTGCCCAAACGCTGAGCCAAATTTTCACGTACTGGTATAGCAAAGTGAGCCGGCGCTCCATCGTGCTGAAACCAAATTTGCTGTCGAACATTTATTGGAGAATTTACCGGCGCTTATGTGTTGTTATCTTTAAAGGGGTGACACACGTACGAACTTTAAGTACGCGGTTTTTAAGTTCGCGAACTTACTCGGCTCGACGTCGGTGACACATGTGAAGCTGAAATCACTCATTTTGATAATTTTCCTAAATAAACAAAACTTGTAACAAACGCCAAACACAACAAGCGTTGCGCATCGATGGCCTGCCGGAACAAAGAACTTGACCCCAAGAAATTCTTGAGTTAACTCCAGGTTTGCGATGACGCATGCGCATTAGGTTGTCACTTTGGTTTTGCTACTTGCTAGGCGTTTGAAGTTTCAAAGTTACGTCATTTTGTGATTGTGTAAACTGTCAGAGTGACCACTGACTGTGAAACTAGCGCTTAGTCGTGCTATCGTATTTGGAAAGTTTGGAAGAATTTAACAAAAATTAATTGTTGCTAATGGAAAACTTTACCAATAAAGAATTGGCGGATATGCATTTGGCATATGAAGGACAAGCTGCAATGCACGAGCGGCAGCGCGATTGTATCAAGAACGTTATCCCGAACGACAGCATCCGGGATACAAAAAGTTTATTGCTATTCATCGGCGGTTCTCCGAGACAGGCATGTTTAAAACCAACATGTATGATACTGGTGTTGATCAAACCGTAAGAACGGTCGAATTTGAAGAAAAGGCCCTTCAGCGAGTTGCCGACGAAGCATCAAGTAGCACCCGTCACGTTGCTAAGGATATGAATACGAGTAACGCTTGCGTCTGGCGGGTGCTGCACGAGCAACAACTTTATCCTTACCACTTCCAAAAAGTTCAAGGATTGACTGCAGCCGATTATCAGCCTAGAGCTCAATCTTGACAATGGCTCCTTCAACAAATCGCTGCACAACCAAATTTTTTACGCTATGTTTTATAGACCGATGAAGCCTCATTCACAAGAGACGGTATTTTTAATAGTAGGAGTAGCCATGTTTGGGAGAAAGAAAATCCCCATGCTATTTTTCCCAGAAAACATCAGCAACGTTGGTCTGTCAATGTATGGGCAGGGATTGTTGATGATTATTTGATTGGGCCATACCTTCTACCGGAACGGTTAACAGGACCTATTTACCGGCGTTTCTTGGAGAAAGTTCTTCCAGAACTTCTTGAAAATGTTCCAATAAACGTTCGCAAGTGTGGTTTCAGCACGATGGAGCGCCGGCTCACTTTGCTGTACGTACGTGAGGATTTGGCTCAGCGATTTGGGCACCGTTGGATTGCTAGAGGTGGAGCCATTTCTTGGCCTCCTAGATCACCTGATTTAACGCCGCTAGATTTTTTCCTGTGGGGACATGTAAAGTCTTTGTTCTACGAAACTCCAGTAGAAACAGAGCAAGACTTAATCGTATGAATTACAGCAGCATTTGAAATCATTCAAAACGAGTATCAAATTTTTAGTCAAGCCCGCCGAAATCATGTGCGACGTTTAAATCGGTGTATTCAGGTTGGAGGAAGACATTTTGAACAGTTGTGATGATATCATGTACAAAAGGCAAAAAGTGAATGAATTAAATAGAGGCTATTTAGGCAACTCATCGTCTTTCTACATTTTAACGCCTCTTAGGGCCGTAGTACCGTACGGACACTTTTCCGGGCATGGGTCCCTATACTAAAAAGTTTTTTACTATTGCACTGAATAACCCCTAAAAGTTTGATCCCATAGTTCTGAAACACCCTGTATAATGGTATGGAATTATCCAGGGCAGCGCACGTAAAGAATCCGTTTTAATTGCGCCCCACTTTCCTGTACATACTGTAATTTTGTTTTGTTCACCCTCGACATCCATATAAATAATCATTCAACTCTTAAAATTTTTTTGTGAACATAAAATAATTTGTGAGATAAATAGGGGGTGTCCAGAAGGGATGTCCATATAAAATGTTAAAGGTCATTGTTTATTTCATAAAAAATCCAGTGTACAGGTTTACCATGCTCCCCTATTGTAACGTAAATCTATTTTTAGTATCATCACATTCTTTGTGCTTTGCAGCGGTTTACCCAGCGTCTGCCGCCGAATCTTGCGCTTGAAATGTGCATGGTACCAACAAATCAAAACTTCCGCCCTTTGGCCCTTTATTCCCTTTTTGCTATCGAAGCTGCAAAGGTTCGCAAAGTGTCCCGATCGTTGTAGTTACAGAAGCGTGATATTCTCCTGTTTGAAAGTGTTAAAAATGTATTCGTTTAAGAAACGCACATGTAAGTTAGTGACAGCAGCTAAAAAACTGTACAAAGGTAAGTAAATTATATTATGAATGAAAATGATTTCCTGACAATGTGAAAATAATGGATAAAGTAATTCCTGGGTTTCGGTCAAATTATTTATTGCTACGCTACGGCGTGCACGTTTCGGTACCCGTCATCAGGCAGCGAAGTACAGGGTGTCCAGTTAGTGTGTAATTCTCCGATATCTCGCAAGGTATACCTGATAGAAGAAAGTGTCAAATACAAAAGCTTTTTGGTTACTTAAGGCGCATATTCTAAAAATATTTTGAAATATACAGGGTGTTGTAGGAAAGTAGGATAGTGATCAACTTAATTTTTTTATATGGAACTATACATTTTTTTAAATTCTTCTAGTTTCCGTGATTGATCTCTATTTAGTCCTAAAATATTTTTGTGATTGGTTGCGGCGTTGCCAAGCTATAATGTATTTTCTATTAATTTCCGGATTTGCAAGGTCGCAAGTAATACGTCCAAATTGATATATTCCTTTAATTTTTCTCAATAATATCATACAGCGAGTTACTTGAATATTAAGTGGATATTATTTTGTTATCAGCAATTTGTATCTATAGGGTGTTTTTGGCAGAATTTTAAATTACGGCAATTTGAAGGTCATTTTACTTTCTTTTTTAAATGTAAATATTTACTAATACCCTATCTTGCCTTATAATTTTTTTTGCGTTTGCGACGTTGCCAAGTTATAAATTATTTTTCCAAATTTTTAAACAGATATTCCCGATTTCAATTTATTTTAAATAGAATCCTCTACATATTTTTATTGCAATGAATTGCGCACGTCAAATTTAGTAAGGTCTCCCAATTTCAAAAAAAAATTTTCTATCAATTACTGAGATGCGGCAACACCGCTTTTTCAGTAAACGGTACTAGAACACTCAAATATTTCCAAAACTGCCACAGCTGGAGAGGTGAAATTCAATACTTGGAGGTTTTTGAACATACAGAATTCAAAAACGCTAACATCAGTGTTGTCAGATTTACCAATTTTACGTCATAATTTTGAATGAAATGCCCTATTTATGAAGTCTAACGTAAAAGTGGTAAATCTGACAACACTTATGTTAGCGTTTTTGAATTCTGTATGTTCAAAAACCCCCAAGTATTGAATTTCACCGTTCCAGCTGTGGCAGTTTTGGAAATATTTTAGCGTTCCGGTACTGTTTACTAAAAAAGCGGTGTTGCCGTATCTCAATAATTAACAGAAACAAAATTTTAAAATTGTGAGATCTTACTAAGTTTGACATGTGCAATTCATTGCAATAAAAATAAGTAGAGGATTCTATTTAAAATAAATAAAAATCGGGGATATTTGTTTAAAAATTTGGAAAAATTACTTATAACTTGGCAACGCCTCAAACGCGAAAAAAAATTCAAGGCGAGATAGGATATTAATAGATATTTCCATTTAAAAAAAGCTTACAGGGCGTTACATTTAAAAAAACAAAGTAAAATGACCTTCAATTTGCCGTAATTCAAAATTCTGCCAAAAACACTCTGTAGATACAAATTGCTGATAAGACCCAAAATAATATCCACTCAATATTCAAGTAACTCGCTGTATGATATTATTGAGAAAAGTTAAAGGAATATATCAATTTGGACATATTACTTGCGACCTTGCAAATCCGGAAATTAATAGAAAATAAATTATAACTTGGCAACGTCGCAAACGATCCCAAAAATATTTCAAGGTTGAATAGAGATCAATGATGGAAGCTAGAAAAATTTAAGAAAGAGTTATAGTTCCATATAAAAAAATCAAGTTGTCACTATCTTAGTTTCCCGCAACACCCTGTATATTTCAAGATATTTTAGAATATGCGTCTTAAGTAACCAAATAACTTTTGTATTTGAATTGTCAATATCAGGAAATACTTTACTTACTATGCGTGGAGAAAATTAAATATAATTTCTAATTTAGTAGACAAAATTTACGGTAGTAGAAAAAATGTATGCAATTCGTATGTTAAGGCTTTTTTCCTTCGTATGCCTCCAGCTCATGCGGAATATTCACACTCGGCATTTTACACACTTATTGCATATCATTATCATGTTCTGCCATGGAAAGCTCTTATTAGATGAATTTTGATAGATAAATATAATCTTATAGCCAGCCCAGTTTCCTAGACACAGGGTGTGTTCAAAATTACCATTTGACATATTGAATCTTTGGAAAATTTATATTTTGCATTCGCAACGTTTTGACAGATTTAACCAGTTGGCACATTTCAGGGTTATTAGCACATTTTGTGCCAAAGTTAGCTGCTTTAAATTGCTTGTTAATAACCAAATTTGAAAAGAATATTTACCTATGTCAAATATTCTATTTTAATTTCTAACCTTGATCATTCTTGTATCTCGTTAAGTGTTTTATGTCCCTATATCAAAATTCTGTTTGGTAAAACGTTGACGATCAATAAATTGTAGTAGAAACCTGTATATTGAAAGAACTTTTACAGCATGTAACATTTTTCAGAGCCTTCCAGTGAGAGTATTCCAAACACTTCCTCGCAGTCTAGCGCAAGTGAATATCTTGGTGATTCTTTTGAAGGTAAAATGCATTTTTTTGAGTTATTCTGCACCTAGTAAGAAATTCAATTTTAGGATACAGCTCACTCTCTTCCGCGGATACATCAAAAACCGAAAACTGTGAAAAGGATTATGACAGTCTTTCTCCTGCGGCAATAACTTCACCTCAAGACGCCAGCCCTCCATATGAAAGCAACAAATCAGACGCAGTACCAATCTACACACAGCTTCCATTGGCAAAAGTTGTTGATTGTGCCATCCCCTCAACAAGTGGTCCAGTTAAGGAAATTAACATCATTTCTGACATAAAACTGAAAGGTAAGTAAAACATTGATATAATCATAAATTGTTGTCACAGTTATTTATTCATTTTGAACTTCACAAACGGTTCGAGTCTCACATCAGAGGGCAAGTGTTATTAATATGTAGGTATGTTTGGGTAATACTAGCTAATGATAAATGTAATGGAATACCTGGCACAAAGAGACCGGATGAAATCAATGCATGCCGATTACGTTTTTCTGTTCCCTTGGTATGTGTCACATAGAAAGTAACCAGAAAGCTTTCAACTTGAACATACAGGGCAGCTCATTTTTAGTGTTCCAGACTTTTTTCACCTAAGGGGCATCCTATTTGTATAGACAAACATTAGTTGAAAAAATGCATTATCGCAAATTCTATGATTGAAAAAATTATTGAAATTTCTCCAATCTGTCAAATTGGATTGGTCTATTCGAAAAAATCAAATGAAAACTGGTACCGCAGTAATGTATGATGAGGCATTTTACTGTGAACATAGATTATTCATGGTATCATGGTAAACTTTTTGATCTTTCAATTTTCAAGATTTCATGCTCGTCATTCGATTTTTGTAGATGTCACTATAGTAGGATGTTTATAATTTTTTATCGCAAGATTTATCACATGTGAGTAGACTTTTTAGGAGCATGCACGGAATTTTGGTGGTACATTTTTGATTACAAAATTTTGTAGAATCTCTTCAGAAGCTACACTGGAAACTTATTACGTAGTTGATAAGTTTATTCTCTACTTCCGTACAAAGTCTCATTTCATTCACCCGCATAGTTCTCACACTAAAATAATTTATGTGAAAGGAGTAGAAAAATTTCAGTTATTATACTTTTTTTGAATTGTGTTTCCTCCAGGTAAACAAAATTGGACCACTAAAAATGGTCCACGCTGTATAAAGAAACCCTTGCATAATTTTTGAGTTTCGGCCTCAAATGAATCCGAACCGAATTACATGATATATCAATAATCATTTCCGACAATAAATAAATGTATAAACTTCTTTGGCGAGCACAATAGCTATGACAGATGCTCTTGTTCTTATTTTGCAGAAGGAAATCCTCCAATGCAGAATGTACAGGAATGTATTAACAAAAAGAGAATTCCGAAACGAAGAAGACATAACTGCCCTTATTGCGACATGTTTGTTGACAACTTTGCTAGACATCTAGAAAGGCAACACAACGACGAAATAGACGTACAACGGTTTTTATCATTGGAGAAAAAAGATTTGCACCGGAAGGAAATCATTGATAAGATTCGAAAGGAGGGAGATTTCGTTTCTGGAAAATATGTTCCTGTGCAGCAACATTCGACCAAAGAACTCAGCGAAACATGTGAACTTCTTCCATGTGTTCATTGTAAAGGTAAAGACTCTATTATAAATTCTATAGTGAGATACGAATGCTGTAGAATATCAATAATTATAGTTGATGTCTGTTTCAGGATATTACGTGAAATCAACCTTGCGTCGTCATGTCAGTCGATGTTCCTTTAATAAGGATAAGAAGAGTAATGTTAGACCACGACATCAAGCAGAAGGTCAAACATTGTTAGCAGGTTATTTTGGTCCTCAGGACCCTCTAAGAACTTCTGGAATCTTGCGGGCTTTAAAAGCTGATGAGGTTTCCTTGGTCGCAAAACGCGATAAAATCATTTGCGAGGTAGCGAGAAGATACATAAAATCTCACAAGCAAAAACACCTCACCTTAGTAGCTAGACGATATATGAGGCGCTTGTCACGGCTTCTTATAGAAGTACGAAAATTGGAAAATGATAAATGTATCACTGTTTTATCAATGTTACATCCATCCAAGTTCAAGACAATAGTTACGGCTGTAAGGAATATCACAAAATACGACAATGCAAATAGAACGTACCACTCGCCATCATTTGCTCTACAGATGGGAACTCTACTGAAGAAAGCAATAGCAACAGCTTATTCATTGGAAGTACAAAAGAACATCAATTCTGATAAGCTTCATATACTCGAAACCATGAAAAAATTATTGGATGAGGAGTGGAGTACTGAGATCTCAAGTGAAGCGTTGCAGAATTTGAATATAAGAAGATTTAATAAGCCGACAATAATTCCGATAGCTGAGGATATAGCGGTAAGTAAATGTGGGTCTTGGGTTGTTCTAGTATCTTCTTTGGTGTCTTAAAAAATACTAAAGTCAAATTAAACAGAGATTATCTTATTTAATTGAACACAGTTTTTGTAAGCAAAACTGATTTTTATTTTTTAAGGAGCACATTGAGCTTACTTACTATTCGTGTAAAATTACTTCTTGACTGTTCGGTGGTAGAGGTTGTCAGAGATACCACAAAATTGAGCACCTTTATGTCGTCTTTGAATCTTACAAACCAAAGCTACATCTTTAGCTTTCAATTAATGTCATAAGCAATACATTTTTGCCATTCGACATATAACACTAAGCATTCTTCCTGCACAATACGAATTTCATCTTCCTCTGAGATGCTATAATCAGTAATCACTCAATGTTATGCATCCCGATAGTGAGCTTATAGAATATAAAGTAATGTTCCAGTTAAAAACAGCTTTTACTTCCCACACCGATAGGTGAGGGGAGTATTGTGATCGCGAAAATTTTCGATTTTGAGATAATACGCTTTTTGGGCGTTTTATGATGTCTACATAACGAAAAACCACGCCACTCATTTCCGTCGGTCTGTCTATCTGTCTGTCTGTCTGTCTGTCGGTCCGTCTGTCTGTCGCTTTTTTCTAGCCTCGTAATCTCAGCAACCGCTGCATGGATTGTGATGAAATTTGGGCAGCGGTATGCTGTGGGGTCGTAGTAGGTAATGTTCCTATAATTTTGAAAATCGGTGTATAGGCGGCGGAGTAATTAGCAAAAAACAAAAAAAATTAAATATCGCTGAAACTTCGTTTTTAGGCGTTTTAGGGGTCCATGATCATTTTCTACTTTTTTTTGGGTGGGGGTGAAATTGGGGTGGTTGGAGGGTGAGGGGCTGTAAAATTGAAAAATTTGTTGCTTTCATAATAGGCTGTCCACTGACCCATGAAGGAAGACCTAGCAACATATAAATAACTTTTTTAGGTCCATCCGAACATTGCCTTGCCTAATACAGAAACCAAAGGACTTAGAATTTTTTCTGGTGTAAACAAACGAGAGTATTGCTTTAGATCCTTCTATATTGTGTTACAAGGAAACTGTTGAATTGATGTTAATGAAATTTGACACAGTATTACTACCGTGGCGAGGATGGAAAACGCGTATGGTTTTTATAAATCGTGCCAGTCGCGGCGCAGAAATAATAAAAAAATTAAAAATATAAAAACAGCTCAAACTTCGTTTTTAAGAATTTTAGAGGTTCCTGATCATTTTCTGCGTTTTTTTTGGTGGGGTGAAATTGGGGTGGTTAGGGGGTGGGGGGGTCGAAAAACTGAAAAATTTCTTGTATTCATAATAGGCTGTCCACTAGCCTGTGAAGGAAGACCTAGCGACATAAATCAACTTTTTAGGTACATCCCAACATTGTCCTAGTCTATTACGGAAACCTTAGTTTCCGTCCCTTAGGACGTAAAATTTTCTGTATACATACGAGTATTGCTTTAGATCATTTTGTATTTTGTAACGTGGACACTGCTAAATTGATTGTAATGAAATGTTGACACAGTATTAGGTACTGCCGTGGAGAGGATGGAAAACGTGTATGGTTTTTATAAATCGTGCCAGTGGCGGCGCAGAAATAATAAAAAAACTAAAAATATAAAAAAAGCTCAAACTTCGTTTTTAAGCGTTTTAGAGGCGCCTGATCATTTTCTGCGTTTTTTTGGGTGGGGGTGAAATTGGAGTGGTTGAGGGTTGAAAATTCTTGTATTCATAATAGGCTGTCCACTAACCTGTGAAGGAAGACCTAGCGACATAAATCAACTTTTTAGGTCCATCCGAACGTTGCCTAGCCTATTACGGAAACTAAGGGACTTAGAATTTTCTGTATACATACGAGTATTTATTGCTTTAGATCTTTTTGTATTTTCTAACGTGGACACTATTAAATTAATTCTAATCAAATTTTGACACGGTATTATTACCGTGGTGAGGATGGAAAACGCGTATGTTTGTTAAAAATAGTGTCAGTGGCAGCGTATATAGCAATAATCAAAAAAACTAGAAGTATGAAAACAACTTAAACTTCGTTCTTAAATGTTTTAGACTGACCATTGACCTCTGAAGGAAAGACCTAGCGGCATAAGACAATTTTAGTGGGGGGGGGGAGGCTGCCGATGATTTGGTTGTAAGGGGATCTCAGACTAAAGCTTCATGCTATGGGAAAATAATAAACTGATATCACAGTATATGTGTGGGAAGTACTGAGTCAATCAACTTGACTCCATTTTTTTGTGATAGGATGCAATGAATTTGGCATCCTGAAAACATAAAAAAGTTCTATTGTCTATGGCAATGTCAGTGTCGCTAGCAGAGACATAATATAATTCTATTTCAACGCTCTAAAAGATACCCGAGTAATTTCCAGTCTCAGCATGTGATGAAAATGTTATAAATTTTTTTTTGTTTCAGAAAATGAAAGTGTACTTGGACCAACTATTAAATAAAGCTAAAGCAGATTTAAGCAAGGATCACGGTGATAAAATGGCTTATAAGGCGCTAATAGAGGGTGTTTACTGTAGTGTGCTCCTATTCAACAAGAGAAGGGTAGGAGAACTGCAAAGAATTCAAGTAAAAACTTACAAAGATCACGTGAACGAGGAAATAACGTCCGGTGACTTTGAACAGTTGTTATCTCCCAGCGAGAAGGTTTTCATAAGGAAACTAAAGCGAATTGTCATTTGTGGAAAAAGAGGACGTGGTGTGCCCGTGCTATTTGAGCCCAAAGTCAAAGAATTTCTAGACTTTGCCCTAATGTATAGAGATAACTTTTTGGATGACGAAAATCCTTACTTATTCGGACAGTGCGAGTCCACTGATCCAATAAGCGGATATCACACTTTGAGAAAGCACGTAACTAAGGCACTAGGCGATTCGAATAAAGCTTCATCACTTACATCTACCAAATTGAGAAAACACCTTGCAACGATTGCGCAAATTCTCAAGATGGGCCAAGAAGAATTGGAACAGCTGGCAACTTTTATGGGCCATACAACTAAGACCCACCAGGAATGGTATCGATTACCAGATGACATATACCAAACAGCCAAGGTCGCAAAAGTATTGGTGATGTCTCAGAAAACATCGATAGAGCAGTTTAAAGGAAAAGACCTAAAAGAGCTGAATGTTGAAGAAATTATTGAGTCAGATCAAAGTGAAGAGGAAGAGGAGGAAGTGGAAGTAACAGCGAAAACGAAGATCGAAACAAACGTTCAAAATGAAAATGCGGTAAAGAAGAAGAAAGTTGTAAGAAAGTGGACTATCGAAGAGAAACGGGTTGTAGAAGAATATTTCAAGAAACATATAAGAAAACGTCAAGCGCCCAGAAAAGGAGAGGTTTTGGATCTAGTTAATTTATACCCGGACCTCCTCAAACAGAGGAAGTGGGACTCAATAAAAGTTTATGTCTGCAACAAATATCAAAACAAATAAAAACGTTCAGACCTAAAAAACCTGAGTTACCTTATTAGCTCCCATCCATTCATTAAAATCATTTTCAAGCTTACAAAAAAGGACACAAAGATATTTGACAATTGTATGGTGTCCATCGTTGCTCGTGAAAAACTATATGTATATTATTTTAATCCCTGAATTTCCTTGACACGTGATATTCTCGTAACAGAAAAATGTTCAAATGAAAACTGAAAGGGATGTTTGAAAGTACTACGTGGTACTTCATGCCATGCTTTCAAAACATTTCTTTTGTACTTCAACCCTAAGAACTCACCCCCAACTTTGTTTTTTCAAATAGCACCTAATAGTTTTTCCTAGACAAAATAAGTCCTTATTTTACTTAAAATCTTGTAGTACCTTTGATTTTTTACAAAAAGCTATTCTTTTCGTAAAGTCATAAGCACACAATAAATGAAATGAGGATTTGTTTGAGGCGTAATATTTTCGTAAGAAAAACAGATAGAAAGGAAAACTAAGTGGGACTTTCAAGGGTACCGAATAACCTATCATACCATGCTTTCGAAACATTTTTTGCTTCGACTCCTATAAATTACCCCCTACTTTTTTTTCCAAATAGCACCCCACAGCTTTTCATACATAAGGTCGTTATTTTATTTAATATCATTTAGTGCCTTTGACTTCATACACAAACCAATTTTTTCAGAATTATCATTAACATAAAATAAATGAGCGTATTAATTTCCTAATAAAAAACACATCAAAAAGACATTTGTTTTCGAAAGCATCAGTACTCTTAAAAACCCAATTAGTTTTGTTTTTATCCATTTATTGCGTCAAGCAAATTCTTATTTTATTTATGTTATACTAATGATTTTACGAAAAAATAGGTTTGTGTATAAAATCAAAGGTACTGCAAGATTTTAAGTAAGTAATATAAGGACTTCATTTGTGTAGAAAAAACGATTGGGTGCTATTTGAAAAAACAAATTTGGGGGTGAGTTCTAAGGGTTGAAGTACAAAAAAAGTGTGTTAAAAGCATGGTATGATAGACCCTATGGTACTTTCAAAAATTCCACTCAGTTTTTGTTTGAACTTTTTTTGTTACGAGAATATCACGTGTCAAAGAAATTCAGGGACACCCTGTATATTATTCGGGTCAATTTTGCTTTTTTATTTCTATTCGGTTGAGCTTTACGGATTGGTGAAATTACCCAAATTATATTCATGTCATTGAAATCACATGGTAGTTTTAGCACAAAATCGATCTAACAAAAGTTCAACAGTAACTTGAATGGTTTTTCACGATCATCGCTAAGTCGCATTGAGAATTTTCTGGAGTTACTTAACGTCCCTGCACACATTCTGAAGTTATTACATCCAAGACGGAATCCAATTGGTAAGGTGAAGATAAACACAGTCAACATTGTTTATTAATTTATTAGCATTCATTGTACTCAGCCTTAATCAGACTAAAAACATTGAAGTTACACCACTTTGAGAGGGCTACGTTCGAATCTAAAAAGAGAAAATAAAAACGTCATATAAACAACTAGTGGATACGTTACAGAGTAACAAATGTGGTCAGCATTGATGATAACCGTTAATTATTAATAATAACTGCAATAAATTGGTTAAACCGACGAATTCTCAGATATTAATACCTTCACTGGTTATTATTTATTCAATAACGTGTTGATTGGAGACGATATTCAGTATGAACAGTTTTCACATTTCAAAAGCTGTATTTCGAACTTACATTGCCTTAAAACATTTTTTGAGTTTCACAACGTTTCGATTGATTAGATAGCAAATTACTCGAAACGTTGTGAAACTCAAAAAAGTTATGGACAATGGAAGTCCGAAATTGATCTTTTGGAATCTCTACGTTGCCTACAAATTTCAAACAACTTACATTTACTGAATATTGGCGGTCATTAATAATACATCACGTATTATTAATAACCGCCTTCACAAGTTTGTCTCTGCTTGTCACTTCGCACTTGTTTCCTCTTTGCTATCAATACCTACCAGTATGTATTGATGATTGTTAGCTGAAAACACTAAAGTAAATAATTACCCGTTATCATTAATAACAATTTGTGTCCGATGAATGCGAATAATAGGTGTGATTCAGTTGCTAAAGAATTATTACGTTTACCACGGAATATAAGGATTTTATCGTTTTAACCGTCTGTAGGTTATTTATAAAAACCACCAATATTTTTGAGAGCTTACAAGAAACTCTATGATATTTCAAGTATTTGATGGAGTTAGTGAGATATGAAGCCAACCAACATCTACTTATCTTGTAATGCTTCCTTGGTGTCCACTACCTTCATAGGCATATGAGGAGTCAGCAAAAATATCCCTTACATGTTTTCTCAGATATCAGCTGCAATGTAGCGGGTTTAAACGTTTTTTTTTTCAGATAAGTCACTATTACCTGACATTTCTGGTTGCACCACTAATACGAAGCTGGCTTAGCTCGCCATTTATCAAGCTGAACTGAATGTTTGAGCATCAGTGTGTCTCCAATAACTCTTTAAAGTTACGGGAGATAACATACTCTCTTCTAAGTAATAAAGAAACAAAAATTCTATTGTACTTACCGAAATTCCTTGAGATAACAGCGTCTTTCCCAGATATCAAATATTCTCTGCTCACGACGGACTTGCAGATTTGCGATTCTTGCATGGGTACTGTACTTAATAGCATGCTAAGAACTTAGGGGTTGAGCGTTTAGGCTATACCGAAAAGCCTATCAACACATTTCCTCCTAACAAACATAATATGCTAATGCAATTCCTCAGCATATTTCATTTCCGTGTAAACGTAGTGTACCCACAATATAATACACTCAAAGGCAATTTCTGGGCTATAGTGACCTTATTATAAGTTGCAGTACGCGATGATAAGTTCTATACATATTCAGTGCTCAAATCTTCGAAACCATATACAGGGTGTCTCTAAACGACCCGACTATTTGAGGTAGGGAAAAAAACAAAACCGGCTTATTGTAAATACCATTGATTACTGCCAATGAAGAGAAAGGAAGAGACTTTACTTTTTCAAAATAATATTCCTTAAATGACGCCCATTTTGTTGACGGTATTCTTCAAAGCGTTTATGCACATTATCAAAACGGTCCAACTACTTAGAGTGCACGAGATGCAAATAAAGCGTGGTGGCGGGAGTAAGCCCGCACCGCTCGCTCGGTAAGAACACTGGTTAGATCTTGCATTTTTAGTTGCCAGGATGCATGTTTAGTTGCCACAATATTGAAGAAAGCAACAGATCGATATCTCAGCAACTGCTTGGAACAGTTTTTGATAAAATGTGCACACACGGTTTGAAAAATGCCTTCAACAAAATGGGCGTCATTTAAAGAATGTTATTTTGAAAAAGTAAAATTTCTTCCTTCATCTCTCCATTGGCACTAATCAATGGTATTTACAATAAGCCGGTTTTGGTTTTTCCCTACCTCAAATAGTCGGGTCATTTTGAGACACCCTGTAGTATTGTACCACTATAACTGCATAGCTGTATCATAATTCTTGGGCAGTGACTCTTCTCTCATTAGCCATTACGCTTCTAATCAACACGCTCAAAGTTCCACTTATTCTAACGGCTATCTCAGAACCCTTGCCTCGTGGAACAAACATTAAAATAAGCCATTTAAGGGTGGACGCCTAGTAACATCAACGCTGAATTTACAAAAAGTCTGTATATAAATTCTATTAATAGACAAGCATAAAAAATATGGACGCCCAGTGGAGCTAACGGTGAACTATGACGCCATTTAAGGGTAGACGCCTAGTAACATCAACGCTGAATTTACAAAAAGTCTGTATATAAATTCTATTAATAGACAAGGATAAAAAATATGGACGCCCAGTGGAGCTAACGGTGAACTATGACGCCAAGCGACCTGTTTCTGAAACTTACTTATATACAGTTATATACGCCAGACGCTGGGTAAAACGCTTTTGGTCCGGACGCTGGGTGATCCGCTGTAAATAAATATATATATATATATATATATACTAATTTAAAAAAGTATTTCATTTCTAGCTATTTTATGTGTTCAGTGTTCAGTTTTTTCTAGCATTGGAAACAATGTTCAGTAGACATGTATTTTTTCCAAGTATTTTTGCATATGCGGCCTAAATAATTATAAATCGTTTCTTCATTTTATCTTTATATCGAAGGGAAAAATTCCTAGCACCGCTTCTAAACATTATAACAGAGGTACTGCTACAACAAATTTCTAATTCGCAAATAAATAAGATGTTTTCCCTGTATGTTAACATTAGCAATGCCGTATGCATATAGTCCCTTATTTAACTGGCAAAGTGAAAATTTATTTGCCTATAAGGAAGTTAATATTCGTCTCAGTGATATATTTCCAAGACAAATTTTCAACCGACTTCCTAAGTTATACAATATGCATCTCATAACCGAACTTAGATTGAACCGAAAAGTTAATTTTGTTTCACCAAAGCGCACGTCACATTTTTTGCTTAATAAATCATTTATACTTTTTCTGCTTCCACAAAATAAATAATAACGGCAACGCCAGCAGAATGAATGATTCCCTAAGGGAGTTTTGAGAACAGTTGAATATAGTCCAGGGACACTTATTCATAAGACCCTAATGCAGGCTAAGCACGATAACTTTCAGCTGTCGGTTTAGGGAGTTTAGACTGAACATTAAAAACTATCAGCTGAAATTTATGCATATTGAAAACTAGATAACGGGCATTGTATTCTATTGGAGATCGAAGAGTACTATTTAGGGCTTTGCCTGAATGAGCTTGAGCATGGGGATAGAGTAGTTCCAGTAAATCCGATATCTCTCGTTCTCCACAATGGACACTATATCCTCTGAAGGAGCGTATTATTACTATTATTATTGAAAACAGCAGATTAACAGAATAGCTGTCAGTTAAAAGTGATCGTGTGTAGCCGATTATTCACACTTTAAATTTACCAGCAATGGAGATGTACTACGTGTTCTTTACAATATTATAGTCGCCTCAGAGTAAAAACTGAACATAGAGGTAGTAATTCTAATAGGCCAACATCTTTTCTTACGTTGTCATATTGACCACCAGATACGGCAATCATATTTGTTTACTATCGTCTTAATTATATAGTATCCAGAAATATTCCATTCTACGTTAAAAAAGACGGTATTTTGATGGTTCAGGAATGATTACAGCAAAATCAATAGATATGTTGACCTCTACTGCGTTACTGCATGTTTCTTCATCATAAACGCAAATTCTGTCTTACATAAATTTTGAGGAGCTGGCAACGCCTATATAATTTTCCTGCGATTTGTTTCGGTAAACCCCCACTGTCAAACGTTTGTTTTGTGTGTGCGTCTTTTATGCTTGGTCAGTAAAATCGAATTCGCTATTTGTTGGTAACTGTAGTGAAGCTTTACGGACTTGCTGTGCTATATTCGAGTGTAGTTTAACAGTTTTTCGAGATGGGACAGTGCAGAACAGTGTTTGTAACTTGGGTTGCATTGGAAGAATTTTCAGGTTAATTGGCAATATTTGCAGGCTGAAGTGTCAAAAGATGATGGCTTTAAGCACGCCATGCTGAAGTGGTTTGTTTACTACCTCTATGTTCAGTTGTTACTCTGAGATAGCCACTGACTTCTCTAAGAAAAACAATAGCTGCCATCTGGCATAGCTATCAATCAATACATGTGTAATAATTCAAATTTGGGCTAGACTTGGGCTATCAATTGACTCGGTTTGACGTCCTGAGTCAAACGAGACCGTTGCTAAGCCGAGGAAACGGTCCGGTGAAAAACTACGGCATTTTAAAGTTTCAGTACCTAACCTAACTTAACCGACCGGTCAAGCTGTTGATGTCAAAATGGTTTAAATGGGGTTTAAAGGAGTGTTAGTTGACTCGGTTTGACGCCTTGAGTGGGATTGGACCATACCCAGACTGAGAAAATGGCCCGATGAAAATATACGCCTCTTTGAAATTTCAAACCTGACCTAAAAACGACTTGGAAATTTCGATACTTTTTTCAAGAAATATATGATAAATTCGAAAATACTTGCCGAGTAGGGTACAGCAACACTAGAAGCAACACCAAGAAATGGAAAATAAAAAAGTTATGATACTTTGAATTCTTTATGTTCCTAGAAATTAGGTAGGTTTAAGTAGAATTAGGTTTGTTCATTTGCATAGATAAGGAGGGTCTAGGGGTCTGCCCCCCCCCCCCAGACGTCACTAATTTGGTAGATTTTGAATATTCTAGGCCAGCTATCCCCTATCCACGAACAAAAATTTACTTAATTTTGTCCTGCGTAAATTATGGTTAGTACAGCACTGAAGACAAATTCCCGAAATTCTTAGAAGTGTAATTCCTGTCGTTGGAAGTAAAGAACGTACAGAATAAAAAAATTATTTTTGGATGGATAAAGTAAATAACAATAATATCAATATTTTTTAATAATTTCTTTGATTTTGTTAATTTGCAACAATATTCAAACTTATCAAAACTGAATACAATCATTGGGCAACACTTACTTACAATCCTTAAATATTACTTTCGAATAATATTTCCCATCTGAAAAACCCTTTCATAACATATGATAGTAGTAAGCTAAATTTAAATGACAGAGGATATGAGTCTTGAGATTAGTGCAGATATTATGTTATGCTAGTTTTTCAATAATGTCCATTAATACATTTTTGGATCAAATTGAAAAATGAATATCCATCTCTATACGAGAAAGCAATGGACATGTTAGTCTCGTTCGCAACTACATATTTATGTGAATTGGGATTTTAACCTATGACGAAAAAAAAAATAAATTTATGAATCGGCTTTCGGTTATTTCACTACTCCGACTTAGCTTGTCTAATTTGGAACCAACAATTGACAAGTTGATTGAAGAAAAGCAGCAGCAATCTTCTCATTAACAATATGTTCATCTACAATGAGTTTTTTATTATATTTATAATTTCTAATTTTTTGTTCTAATTTTTCTTAAGAGTTTGTTACCATTGATTCAATTTTTTGGTATTTTTGTTGTGTTCCTAAATCCATGAGTTTGTGATTTTTTTGTCATTACATTTAAATATTACTGTAGGCAAATTATAATAAAAATGTTTCAACTAACTTACGTGGTAGTTCTTTATAAATACTTTGAAAATTTGTTAAGAAAATATCAGTGGTCCGCAATTTTTTTTAACAAATCTACTGGTCCGCGGGCCAAAAAAGGTTGAGAAACGCTGGTCTAGGCAACATATCCCCAGGTGGGTAGGTTAAGTCACCTGCTCAGTTTCTTCAGTGTGCCGGAATAAGCCCCAGACGCAGACCCTCGAAGACCTTTTTTGGCTTAATTTCCTAAACTGAGAATCCAAATAAACGTTTTTTCTCAGTCTATCAATTGATACGATTCGAGTCAAACGAAGTCGATTGACACCCCTTTTTAGCCCGACCGTATTAGTTAGGTTATATCAGGTAAGATATTGAAATTTCCAAATTTCAAAGTGGCGTAGATTTTCACTGGAATGTTTCCTCACTCTGGAAGTGGTCAAGTTCGAGTCACGATTTTCAGCCATTTTGACAAGTAAACTTTCTTTGGATAAATTAGGTTAGGTAACGAAACTTCAAAATGCCGTAGTTTTTCACTAGAACGTTTCCTCGGTCTGGGAGTGATTTCGTTCTATTCAGGACGTCAAGCCGAGTCGTTTGACACCATTCTCAACTCCATTTCGGTTTCCGCTAAAACGAAGTCTTACCCAAATTTGTTTTTGTAAAACATTTTGTATTTTGTGTTTGTACAGGATACAGAGTGAAGAGTTTAGATTTCAACAGATTTTTAAATTCATCGCCCATATTTATTTGAGACGTGATGCAAAAAGACGATTACAGACTTTATCTGCTGAGGCGCTGAAAGAAGGATAAATAATTTTTGACCCCTCAGATACTTGCAAAGTAAAGAAGCTTCTCTACGGATGAGGGAAGTCTACGTCCGGAGGGGTTCGTTTTTCATAGAGCAAGCAAGACATTGGGTTAGGAGAAGTTTGTTGATTAGAGTTTTTAATAGGCCAACATTCGCAGAAGCGATGTCTTTCCTGAGTTCAGGTAGAGTTGATTATGTAGTTGTAAGACTTAGACTAACCACATAGCTCCAACTTTTCTCAAATGCACCTTAGGGTGTTTAATAGTTTATAGTTTATTACCCATTATGGAGTTTAAATTGTTTGCAAACTTTCTTACTTTGCACTCATTAGCGGAGAAGCAATGTAATCCTGAAGAATACATATTCTATATAATGCAGTATTTAATACAGGTCTTGCTGTGGAATATACCACTCAGATGAACAATTTTATTCTTCGATTCACAAGGTGAGAGCTTTGTCAACTCAATATCTGATAAGTATAAGTATTAAACTTCGTTTAAAGAATGTCGTAGCATGTTGTGGTATTATAATAATTTTATTCCTTAGTATATTATGTATATTACTGTTGAATGAAATTCATTCTTTGACATAAATAAGCTGTGACGTTCGCAATAATTTATGTACAAAAACTGAATAACGATACTTCACAAAGTCATTAATTCTGAGCCATTATTCAAAGTTATATTTATCAAATTTTGTACTTTGATAAAGTCCCCAGAGCCGGTTGAAACCTCAGTAGCGTGTTTCTTTTAGTATATATGGATTTTTACTGCATGAAGTATGAAGTATGAATCACGAAGAAACTAAGATAGGTTTAACTCAGACATCCAATTAGAAATTCAGCTTAAAGACAACAGCTGTTTGCACATACAGACCACATTGAGAGTTATATCATCAGATCTATATTAGCTAATAACAGATCTAAAGGGAATTCTATGGTGTATTTTTTAAGGCTAAGCTATCCCAAACCTATGCCGCTTGCACTTCATTATGTAAAAATTCCTATCTCATTTGACTAGTTGAAAAAGTATTATCGTGTCACTTATAGAAACTATAAATCTGATTTGAAACACTACTAAAGTTTTCTAATGCTTGTTGTATTCTTTTTGGTTGTTAATCACCTTAACATTATCTAGTTTTACATTCTCAGACTCGGTTTTCAAATATTTCAAAACACCTCAAAGTAAAGTGTATAATTCTATAGACTATAGTCTAATATTTTGTGACATAATTCTTTAGGAATTTCGCCAACATTGTTCAGTATCTTCAGCAATTCAATCTCCTTGTGCAAAGCATGTACATGCTGACGTTTCTTCCTCAATTATTGTTCCTATAGAGTAGCTGCTTGGTGTTTAGCTATGATCTATGAGACAATCAACTGTGTCATCAAGTAGTCGTTGTAGTTCCTGGTAGCTTCATCTTTTGCATGGTTGAGTAAGATCTAAAATTAGACATCGAAATAACCGTATTTCTTTATAAAATCGTTTTACCATATGATAACCAATTGTTCCTAATCATTCCTTATGACCCCCCCCTCCCCCAAAAAAAGATAAATTTTCAAGCAAATATTTTATCTCAAATTGACCCATTACCACTCCAATCAAAAACATGGATGCCATTTGACTCAAAGCAACATACTAATTATCGGGCATTAGATTTGCATGCTCAATACGAGTTTTCGAAGGGGTGGTACCCTGAAATTCAAATACGATTCCAACACACGAAGTCATGCCATATTCAGGATAGTAGAAAACCCCAAAGCGAAGTCTGTACTATTCTGGATATGCCAAGAAGTGCTGGATATGCTGACGAAACGCAAAAAATAACACTGGAGTGGGTGTCAGGACACTCAAGTAAATCTGGTAATGAAAATGCAGATGAGCTTGCAAGAAAAAGACCATCTGCATTGTACCATGACGCAGTACCTGCCTGGGGGGTACCCATCATGGAATGAGTGAATTTCCACCACAAGGAATATTGGTACTGACCTAGATGTAGGCGGTTGAAAGCATTCATTCAGAGCGTCTCAGCGTCATGCCAGAAAATAGCTGAAAGACTGCTTTCTTTGAACAGGAATCGCAACAACTGGTTTCCTTACAGGACACTAGCCTGAAAGAATACCTGAAGAGAATGGAAACTTTGACTGCAGACTATGGTAAAGGGAACGAGTCAATCTTCCTCGTGATCTGAGTGCGAAGCACTAGATCACAAGTGACACTAACTCTTTGGAGAGCGTAGGCTAGAACCAATTGATTTCAACTGAGTTCCAGGAACAACAGCAACAAATGTTTTTCATAAATATGATTTTACCCAACATTTTTTAAGAGAATATGCTGAAGTCTGTAAAATATTTTCCAAGGAACACCCTGAACTTATAGTTGTTCAGAGTGATAAAGGTAATGTCACTGTAATTATGTACAGAGATGATTATTTCACAATCATTGGTAGATGATCAAAAGTATTATAAAAAACTCAATAGTAATTCCACAAGTTATTTATACCAGCGTGCCAACTAGTTGGTACCTGATCTAAAGAATGGTGTTTTGATCGATGTAACAGTCTCCAAGGCTTTGACATTATAGGTACAACTCTATTGCCCCTATACTTTACCCAAAATTCATAAACCTACACTCTCAATGAGACCAATTGTCTCTTCAACTATTTGTCCTAATAGGAATCTAGCTTCCTTCTTAACCAACATTTTGACTTTAGCTTACAACACTGATAATGATTTCTATGTCAAAGATTTATTTTGCTTTCAGCAATTTTATTAATGAGTACAAGCTTCCAGAAAATTATGTCATTGTAAGTTTTGATATAGTTTCCCTGCCTACTAATATTCTCTTAGATGTTAACATTACCAGTCTACAGAAATATTAGAATGAGATTCCTCAACATACTTCATACGAAAAGCAAAATTTGTAGCCATAAAAATGTACAAATTGAAAGAGGAGGATAGTGCTAAAAAATGTATGAAAGACGTCGATAAAAAAGTTAGTTATATGTATGTATAACAACGCTGAGGACTGGAACGTCACAAAGACGTGGAAGATTTTCAAAGAAAATCTACGAGATGTTGCTAAAAAAGTGTATGGGGGTAATGAAGGTGAATAAAAACATTAAACAAACAGCTTGATGGACAGCGGAAATTGAAGAAGAAGTCAAAAAGAAGAAATAGAGGTAGACAAAGTACCTACAAAATAAATCAGCTGAAGCTTATGATGATTATAAGGTACAGAGAGAGAAAGTGAAAGATTTTGTATTCAAGGCAAAATAGAAATCATGGGAAAACTTTGGCAAACAGATGGAAGAAAATAGTCAAGGCACCCAGAAATTATTCTACAGTATATTACATAAAATACGCTCCATGAACAGTAGGAAAACTAATTCAGGGGTTTATATTGTTGGAATGGGTACTCTAAAATCTAAAAGGTATGAGTTATAATACAATAAGCCTTAAGGCTGCAATATTAACGAGTACAGTTCTGTTGGATGGCTCCTAGGAAAAAAGAGTAAAGCACCCTAAATATAGAAAATTTTCATTCGGCTGAAAAGCCTTTTTACAGCCACGGCCCATGCGTTAGTTTGGTTTTAGCTTAATGAGAGACCCATTATGATACTTTACGTGCGTTAAAATTTACCGTTCGATCAGTAAATGAAACTAATACACGGGCGCAGGTGGTCAATAAAAACAAAACAATCGATGATGCCTAACATACCATAGATTGGTTCATAATTACTACAGATTTTAACCACTATCCCTATTTTAGCCAAACACTTGTCGGGTTTCAAACGATCGGTTTGGCGATACCACGGTGGTACAATAGATTTCAGCAGAACCCCATCAAGTTTTATTGAATTTCATTCCGGAAACGTAACTGGTGCATAAGCTTTTAGTAGAATTACTTTTTTTTCGAAGTCAAGTTATACGGAGGAGCTTTACCGTGTTTCACCTCTTAGCTACGCTAATGAGGAGGGTGTTAAGTACTACCTGTACATGCCAGGCAACATCTCCACATTGCGACTGAAAGAAGAAAGACCTTTCGGTCCGGTTTTTTCAACACAGGCATTTTAACAAAGGTTTTGACCAATCAGAGCAGCCCATTCAAGAACTTGCATCTGTCAAAGTTCTCTGAAGATTACTGATTTCTCTTGAAATTTACTTCAAAACGGTGAAAAAAGACATGCTTTATATATAATCGACCATTATGAGCCCCCTAGTATCTTTTAAACTCTGATTTTCCATCCTAAATGGGTGAAAACTTGCATTTTCCTGCTTAACAAAGAGATTAGCAACTGCTAATCTCAACCAATCAGATTCCACAAAACCGATACATTTGATCACTGGATCAAATGTTCTGTTAATGTGATGATAGTGATGACAAGAAACTCAAATTACTGCATTGTTTTGATAAAACAATAATTTACAATCGATAATAATTATAAATAACTGCAATATAGCTTTTTATTATACTAAAAAGGGGTAAAAACAACATTTTATTGCATTTCACAAAGCTATGTAGATACACACGATTCAACAAGTGTGCATTTACTGGATGCCTACCCTTCTTAACAGCAAAGCTTGTGAGCTGTCAAAAGTATAACGTATAACCTTATTTTTCCTAAGCTAGAAACCTTTCGTATAGTCTGAAAGTGAGTAAGGTGCTTTATATAATTTTCAGAGAATGGGGGGAACCAGCAGGGGGGATTTTTATTAATATGCATGCCTTACAATGTGTTTCTGCGCTACGGTGTCTTTTACGCAGTGCCTTTACAATCTTTAAATCCTCGTGTGAATATTTCTACAATTCGTCATTGTTGGTCAAGCGGTCCGGTGGACCTTTGCTCTTAGTTACAGTCGTGTGGGTCGATCGGTCTGTCAGGCCTGGTTATCCAGAAACCAGACAAAGTGTGAATATTTCTATAAGAAGGACTATAACAAACATGCATCCAGTCTATAATCAATCTGACTGCAATTACAATTGGTAATTATACAATAATTATAAGGTAAACATCAAAAATCTAGCCATTAAGTTGATTTGTTCTGAATTTTTGCTATGATTTTGATCCACGAATTCTAAAATATTATTGATAAAGTGTCATCCAGCTTTGACGTCTTATTTTCAATGTTGATAAAATACTATTGGATGATACTTATTAACATAGCCCTCAATACCCAATGGAAAGCTTTTGCTAAACAACATTCAATAGAAAAGCTTTGTCAAAGTCTTTGTTAAATATGCATGTTGATAAAATCGGGCCTTAAAGTATGAGGTTATGTAATGCATCCCTGATCAGGGGATTTAAACAAGATAAGATTGTTGAGCACCTGTTGTGCTATTGCCCAGCTGCCTTATCAGGGCAAGATTGGATCTGAGATTACTCCGGCTTTCATAGCCAGGTTAAGGGGGATCTCCACCACTTTTCTCACTAGGCTGGGATGCTTGAACGCTCAGTTCTGGGGGATCCTTAAGAGGATGTATAAGGGGTCCATTGGGAAGTGAGTGCTTTTAAGTATTAACAAATTAAATGTAAGCGAAATAATTGCTAGTCATTGGTAGATTAATGGATAGAATTGATAAAAATAAAATGTTTCTAGAATATCATGTCATATTTCACGATCTTATCTATTTGGATACTTATTTCACCCATGAGTGTTTAGACGGTCAGTTGTTCTTCTTCAGTAAATTCTTATATGTATATATTTGGAAAAATCTTACTGATTACAGTGTGTATATACATTTTATAAAAACAGAAAATGGTCAGATTGTAAAAGAATTGCTAGCATTTGCTAGAATTTATTTATACCTATATATTGGTTTGATACAACCTACTGAATCAGAATCTGAAATATTTACTTGCCCCGGTTTGCAGAACTAGGTGCTTCCCAAAATAAGAGTATCTGAAAACATGACATAATGATGACTTTCCAGAGAATTTCATGCGAGCCCCAGTTGAAAATTTTGTTCTAATCGCTCACAAAGATGGAAAGATAATGACAGAACTCTTTCTTTTCCAAAAAATACTATTATCATTTTCTAGGGCGCGAGTGACTTTTGATAGCTTCATTTAGCACTGCTATGAGATCAGATTCCTGTATTTCATGAGGAGCCATGCTGCCTAACTAACAACCCGTTCCATGCTGTAGATCAGAAGATATTATTGAGGCATCTCTTCTTCTCGAACGCAATCGTATATTTTGATATGCTAAGCTCGGCCTTCCTGTTTCTTTTGGCATTTCATATACTTTTGGACGTTTTGAGAAGACAGTTTTTGAGTGCTGCCAAGGTTGGTGCTTTGTTTAAACGTATCAAGTTACTATTTTTCCAACTTTGTGAGATATTAGAACAAGATTTTTTAAATTTTTACTCTGATCGTCGTTTAAAATTCCCAGGAAGATCATCATAGTCAAACTTACTAAAAATTTTGCTTAAAACTGCAACGTGATCTGAAAGAACGCTAACAAATTTTCAAATTTATTGCTGTTTTCCGATCATTTGGGATGTTTCCAATACATTCTGCACAAAACTGAAATATACCGGAAATTGGTCTTGCCCAAAATTTAGGCGTTGTTTTACCTTAGTGCGAAAAGCTTGAAATGTTTAATAAATGAACATCTCGAACTATAATAATTTAAATTTATTCATACCAATCTAACTAACACCTATCCAAACCTCTCCGAAGTACTTGAACGTATAATAATATTAATATCAGTTAAACTGCATATGAATAAATTAATAATCAGGGCCATCATATAATACATAGTATTCACGGTAATCCAAAATAGAAAATGAAGTTATACTTGAGGTGGCCAAAATCGAATTCGCACAAGGGCGCCCACCCACCCAGGATCGGTCTTGAATGTAAATTCAGTTGTAAGTCCTAAATTATGACGTTTAAGTATAGAAAGTATTAAATAAAAAACAATCAGGATTTTTCAAGGATTTAAAAAATGTACAGTAGTAGTAGAGATGAGGAGGCGAGTACGCCACCTTTGGACCATTTTGCCAACCCCACTGAACCAACACTGAAAACACTAAAATTTTACGTTCTAGAAGTCAGTATGTCCGACGATCTCGCTGAAAAAGTGACTCTTCCCCAAACTCCGTCGTGCCGAATATCTGAACCCTAAGGTTGCGATACACTGCACATCGGCCCAGGACGTGGAACGCTGTCTCGTCCTCCTCCCAGCATCTGGAGCAGGTTCCCTACCACTTTCATGAGTGACAATAAATTAAGACAAAAAAACTTTTAAAAAAAGGATTTATTAAAAGGTTCTAAAAAAATTAAATGTTCCTTTAGAATTTTAGCTATCAACTTATAGCCTCATTATACACAATTTATATGATCATAAAAGCTTGTCGCGAGGTCTACGTAAGTATCTATAAGAATTGAATTAAACTGAAATTTTAACACAATTAAACTTAGCAAAGTTAGTCAATTGAATAGGTACTACTTTTATAAATCGCGCGACAAGCTTTTATGATCATATATTTTTTTGTTTTAATTTATTTTTTACTTTTTAGTTATTAACTTGCATTTATATCAAAGAAAAATTTTTATTTTTCCTCGGCAAGCCCTTTTATTTGATAGGTACCCATATTGCAGAAGTGCACTAAAAATAACTATTCCGCCATCTTGGATGGTCCGCCATAGTTGACTTAGAATGACGTCACATTATTTTTCGAGTCACTCTCAACAAGCCCTTTCACTGTGCAAAGACTCTCTTCTCTCAGGTCGTAAACAAGGTTCACGCAGTGATAAAACAACTCACCGACTTTGAATAGTATATTTTCCCCAAACCCTTACAACAAAACACATCATCATATTATATTTAAAAATAAATATTATTTGCCATCATTTGAACGACAGTTTCTAACTTAGAATTTGCGCTATCCTGATATCCACTCATTTTCATAGATTTCCTTTTATTAGACATCATGAAAACCTTAAACTAAACTAAAAATATAGACCTACTCCAAACATAACCTTAAAACTGTGTGGGTGATAAGAGTCCACTAACGACACGAGTTTATCCCTATTACTTTCCCAAAGTTAGTCTAGCACCCCAAATGTTCCTTTACAACTTATTATTGGAAAATCCTTACCGCGGATCTTCTTTACCACTTACGTCGCGTCACAGGCATACACACCGGCTGCCCGGTCTACCCTTCGGGGATGCTCGGTGCACCAGTGATTCGTTAGCTACCCCCTAACCTCATGTCGATGTCGTCACCGCCACCGTCGTCGATACAACCTGGTGATGACCACTGCGTAGGTTGTATAAAGGAACTCCAGATTCTTGCTCACACCGCAAGCCTCTAGTCGAGCGCCAAATGCAAAAACTCTCTTCTCTCAGGTCGTCAGCTCCATGCAGTGATAAAACAACCGGCTTTGAATAGTATATTTTCTCCAAACTCTCACAACAAAATTCATCGTTTGACTAAAAAGCAAGCAGATAACAGCCCTAACAATAGAAGACGACTAAACACAGCCGAATACAACAGAAAAGAGCAGAAAACAACTCAAAACAACAGAAAGCAAGCAGATAACAACTGTAAACGGTAGGAAATGACCAAATACAACCGAATAGAGTCAAAACTAGCTCAAAACGACAAAAAGCAAGCATATAACAACTGCAAACAATAGAAAACGTCCAAATACAACCGAATAGAGTCAAAACTACCTCAAAGCGACAGAAAGCAAGCAATCGCCCAGTATACGGCGAACTGACACGTCGTGTCAAAATTTCGGCGTAAAGATTTTATCAAATCCTTTGCGATAAAGGTTAAATTTAATATGGAGAACGAGTTTGAGGGGTCACTGGGTGACCCCTCCAAGGCCACGAATGGAGGTAACACGGTGAACAGTGTGGATATTGATACCAGGCTGCAAAAACCTGGAAACACGCGGGACCATCAAGAGACGTCACCAGTGACAGCTGGGGAGGCGAAATACGAGAGCTCGGGAACTGAACCCCAGAACTTCCAGAAGATCATAGCAGACCAAGCCGCACTAATTAAGGACCAGGCAGAGCAGATTAAGCGACTGACGGACTGCGTTGAACAACTAAATACCCAGGTTTTTAATTTAACTAATATTCTTAATAAATGTATGCCCAATGACAGTTCTTCCAAATTGTCAAAACGTAGACATGATAGCCCAACTACTGACCAACATACGGAGACCGAAGATGATATACAGGGTGGTGATTTCACTACTGCCCGTCGTCGCAAAAAGCGAACTGTTCGTAAAATCGACGAATTTCCACCTTTACCGACGCACAAATCCCCAACTAGTGAAACTTCATTAAACCAAACACCGTCTGTGTCCGTTCCTTCTACCTCTGCCAGCCAGCCAATGGTTGTACAAGCGCTAAAAAAGGTTAACACGCCTACGTCACTATCTCCTACTGCTCCATCGGCTGGCAGCAACATCGCTGCTTCGCCGTCTCAAGCTACCATTGATACACAGGTTGAACAAGCTCGCCAAGGCCGAGTAACTCCTGTTGTATTAAGGGATGCAACAAGATGGCGCACTATTAACTATTCCTTCATTAGCCTTGGCATAAAGATTACGCGTACTGTAGCTGTTGATGCTGGGATACGTATAGTACCCAAAAGCGAGGACGATTATCGGAAGATAATTCGTCTTTTTAAAGAGGAAAATATTCCTCACCACACATTTCCTCTACCCTCCGAGAGAAATATCCACGCTGTCATCAGAGGGATCCCAGCATCAACTAAAGAGCAGGAAATCAAAGAGGAGCTTGAACAGAAGGGTTATGCTCCCCACCACATAATTCGCCTGAAGCGCCACGGTGGCGTGCCCATGCCTTTGGTAGTGGTGATTCTGCCAAAGTCAGAAAAATCCCAACAAAATTTTAATGAACACGAATTTCTAGGACTGTCGGTCAGAGTTGAGGTACAAAAGAACTCCCGATTGATAGGTCAGTGTCACCGCTGCCAGAAGTATGGACACGCTCAGTCGTACTGTACTGCTTCTCCAAAGTGTCTGAAATGTGCTCAAGACCACATGACACATCTGTGCCCTCAAACAGGACAAGAGGTGCGCAAATGTGCGAACTGTGGTGGGGATCATCCGGCAAACAGTCCCACTTGTAGATTCATTCCTAGGCGGAATCTGCAAGTCATCGCACAAAGGCGAACCTCATACGCGGACGCAGCCAATGTTGCAACTTTGACTACTCCTGCTGCCTCGAGCTCACCTTCGACTGCTCAAAGCGTAGACTTGGCAACAGCGCTCAAGTCCTTGCAGCAAATAATTAGTCCTCTGATAAGCGCCACACAGGCCTTGCAGGCGATTTTTCCGGTAAATGTCTAAGTACAATAGTAGACAGCCTGCATTTATCAAAATTCTTTTTTGGAATTGTTTAGGTCTAAGGGACATTCCCAAAAAACGGGAGTTTCACCAAGCTCTGAACGCATAGACTGCTGCGGGAAACATTACTTAATCCGGGAGATCGCCTAGCTTTCTCGAATTATGATGTCATCCGCGCTGATAGACTGAATGGACGGGGTGGCGGCTTGGCGGTGCTGATCAAACGTGGTATTGACTATCACAGAAGCACAAATGCTGAGATGCAAACCATCGAGGCAGCTTCTGTGGTGGTCAATATGACAGGAGGCATCCCGTTGAAGATCACATCGGTATATGTCAGGTGTGGTGCCAGGCTACGTGAGGCGGACTTGGAGGTCCTCTTGGACTACTCGGGTCCTCTTCTCGTGGCAGGGGACTTCAACTGCAAACATCGAGCATGGCATTCCAGGCTAAATTCTACTAGTGGAATTCGGCTGTATAACCATGTAGTACGAAATGGGTGTCTCATACATAGCACTGAAGAGCCGACACACTATCCATTCAATCATCTTCAAGCACCAGATGTAATTGATTTTGCAATATCTAGAAACTGTAGATACAGTATTACCTCTCGTGTCATGTATGACATCTCAAGCGACCATCTTCCTGTAGTTTTGGAGGTGGGTGATGGGAATACTTTGGAGGAGGAAACTCCTCCAAAGAAACGCCTTGATTGGGAACTATACAAGTTCCTTCTCAGAGAGTTTCCAACTATCCCGATCATAGATGATGAGAATGAAATAGATGCCGCTCAAATGGAATGGACAGGGTTTGTTCAACAAGCCTTGCAACGTGCAGCCGTTCTTCCTGTACGGAGACCGGGCAGGCCTTTTCTTCCTGCCGACATTAGGCAAAAAATTTCGGACAAAAGGTCAGCAATTAAACAAGCAAAAAGATCTTGTCACCCCGACGACATCCGTAGGGCAACGAATCTTGTCCATGAAGTGAGAAACGCACTTCATGAATTCCGAAACGAGCAGTGGAGTGACTTTCTGGCGGGAATGCTTGACTCAAGTGTTCCTCTTTGGAAAGTAGCAAAATCGCTCAGAAATGGCAAACGGGAACAACTTCCACATATCCATGGTCCTGGAGGTATTGTCTTCACGACTGAGGAAAAGGTGGAGGTTTTTGCTGATGCCATGGAAAATCAGTTCTCACCCAACTATGATCTGGATAATGACCTCGATGAGGAGCGACAAATTGTAAGATCCGTCAGGAGATATTTTAGGGCCAATGGCGTCAGTGGCGATGATTCTTCTATCTCTGATTCCTCTTCTGAAGATTCTTCTTCGGAAGATTCTTCTTCAGAAGCTCTACATAGCACACCCGAGGAATCACAAGTGATTCCTCATTGCACACCAGCAGAGCTTCAGGGTCATATTGAAGACCTCAAGGTGCGTAAAGCACCTGGAGAGGACCAGATCACAAATAAGGCGTTGAAGTTACTTCCGCCAAGGGCTTTGACATATCTGGTGGCAATAATTAACGCAATTCTCAGAACTCAGTAATTTCCAAAGGCGTGGAAGGTTGCTGATGTCATCATGATACCAAAGAAAGTGGGTTCGATTTTTCCGCAGGATTATCGTCCCATTAGTCTGCTGTCTGCGCCGTCTAAGCTTGCCGAAAGGGTGATTAAACGTCACATCGAGAATTGCTCGTCAGATCACAACATGATTCCTGACGTTCAATTTGGGTTTCGGTCTGAGCATAGCACGGAGTTGCAGGCAGTCAGGCTGGTGGAGCGTATAACCAGCGGATTCACCCAAGACAAAAGTACTGGCATCTTGTTTCTGGATGTATCAAAGGCTTTTGACAAGGTGTGGCACGAGGGCCTCCTCTATAAATTAATTCAAAAGGGCTTTCCATTTTGGCTTCTAAAACTTTTAAAATCCTTTCTTGAAGGAAGGAAATTTAGAATCAAAATTAACAACACCTTTTCGACATTACGGCCTATAAAGGCCGGAGTTCCTCAGGGTTCGGTCCTTGGGCCAATCCTTTATTCACTTTTTATACACGATGTCCCTTGCCCCCGCAACTGTGAAGTCTATCTCTACGCTGACGACACTGCGATTGTAGCTCAGTCGCGGACTGGAAATCTAGTTCGCGATGAGTTGCAGCTCGCGGTGGATGAAGTGTTAGAGTGGGCGGATCGGTGGCTCATCAAAATTAATCATTCGAAAACGCAGGCTATATATTGTACCAAAAAGCGTCGTGGTGCCCCGTTAGAGGTCTCAGTGAACGGTGCTAGGATTCCATGGGAAAATTCTGCCAAGTATCTAGGAATTACCCTCGACAAGGGCATGACTTGGCAGAAACACATTCAAGCGCTAAAAACAAAATTCGAAATTACGTTTCGTCAACTCTACCCTATGTTATGTAGAACTTCAAAATTGAGTTTGGTAAATAAAATCCGACTTTACAAGATGATTGTTAGACCAGCAATCACCTACGCATGTGCGGCTTGGTGTTTCCTCGCCAAGACGCATATGCGAAACCTGCAGGTTCTGCAGAGCAGGACATTGCGTACAATAACTAACGCCCCATGGTATGTTTCTAACGAAACCCTTCACAGGGACCTTGACATCCTTTACTTGAGGGATTACATTAAACAACAGGCGCAACGACGTTATAGTCAAGCGGAATCGCACAGCAACCCTCTGTTGCGCGAGTCAGTGGACTACACAGTCGAGCAAGTTCGCAAACACACAAGGCCGCGGCTCGCACTGTGATCAAAATCAAATCGTGCAATTTTGGAAACAACTAAATTTTTGCCCTTTTAGATACCGAACCTCAAAATTAACCCTTTTGGTTAAACCCAAAAATTACCGAACTCAAATCGACTATGTCAATAAGCTATACTCTCCAACCGACACAATTCCTCCTCTTTGCTCTTCTCCTTCCTTCCTCTCTTTTTTCTTCCCTTACTTCTCCATGACTTTGTCTGGTCTCTGGGTAACCAGACCTGACAGACCGATCGACCGACACGACTGCAACTAAGAGCAAAGGTCCTCCGGACCGCTCTGACTAACAATGACGAATAAAAGAAAGCAAGCAGATAACAGCGGGAAACAATTGAAAATGTGGGTCTATTGTCAGTGATGACATTCCTCTCATTAGATTGTCATTCCCCTTAACATCTACTGGGCGTTCTCATATCAATATGGATACCCATATTGTAGAAATGCATTAAATAACTGTTCCACTATTGGATTTAGAACGACATCATACAGCTTATCGTGCATTGTAATCCAAACCAAACGTGTATACAAAATTTCAGCTCAATCGGTTGAAGATATCTGCTTTAAAATTGAGTTGCAAGATCCCACCCGAACAAGCGTACATACATTGCAAGTTAAATAAGAGCTTTTAAAAGATGTTTATTCAGCCGGAAATGGTCAGTAAAAAATAACAAATATACATGGTAATTCATTTGAAATAACAAAGTTTATTATATTTCTGGAAAAACGGTAGACCTGAGGACATTGTAAATACCATCGCAAGATTAGCCGTATTGCAGTATCCCATATCCCAAAATTCCTGAAAATCGTGCAAACAGTTTCAGAGATAATTGAGGCGTTCCATACTTTAGACTCACTGTATATATCTACAAAGACCTAAGCAAGGAATAGTACAAGTTTAAAATGAACATATATTACAAAACGATATTAAAGTATTCTTTTACATGTTGTGTATGAAATTGCAAACGTTGATGCGAAACGTATATGAAAGTTTGCAGCTGCATGTAGAGGCGTTTTTTCTTATATCTTTTGTATGTACGTACTATGGGTACGGAGTTGTGGGCGTTAGCTCTAAAGTTGACTAATTTAATTAGTTCACCAGGACGAGTTCTCAAAAGCAAGTATGAGCCGCATTCCACAGCGCAATTGGTATACTGCATAACTTAGTTTGCATCAAAACAGTGATGAAGAGAGAAGTCAAACTAGAGGGATATCTTCTAAGGCGTAAACATTTTATCATCGACTCCTTGGAAGCATATAATAGTATGTAGTTGTATGGAAAGTGAACTGCTGTGGAATAAAAGTCACAAAAGCTTTCTAAGGACGACTTTTGCAAAATGCTTGCGCAAGCGGTTAAAAATTCAATCTCTTTAGAACAAGGCATTTGGGCTTCCCAACTTTCGATGCTATTACCCTATAAATCTCAGTAGAATTGCTCTGAGAGTAGAATCTGTCACCTAACCTTACAACTTTTCTTTGATACTACGGACTACAGATGTCGTTAAACCTCAAAAGCTTGGGAATATTTCTGTGTACCCTTTCGACAATACCTTCGTCGATTTGGATAGTATATTTTATTTATTTTGTTTAGCGGTGTTAAATGTTACCTTGTTGGTCGTCGCCAGTATCTTTAGGGCATTATAGCAGTCCCACCTTAACTTTGAAGTATAGTGGTTACTTGCCAAGGTGGATAGCATATTGCTACTAGCATTATAAATACGGTAGCTGCTTTGTGGTTTCAAGGTTCACTGAAAAATAGATCAATACCTTAAGTTGGAGTGTAATTTTTATACCTAATACATAGCTTAATACTTAATATTTGGTGTTTAGTATACATAGGTATAATTGTACTATAATGCACCACTTTGGGGATGACGCATGTTATAAACTATAGAGTATTGGCATTAATGTTGTAAAATTACGGTAATTTATATTTTCGGTAATTTACGGTGGTATTTTACGGGTTAACATGATAAAATTGCTGCCCATGCAGCAGTTCTAAAGCATCGGCGCTCTTGCCTATATAAAACTTCATATTAAATTGTTCCCTTTGATCTATGTCCAAAATATTGTTAATTAAAAGGCGGTGTGTGTGCACCGTCATTATCGGAAGTATACTGTTTTTCAATGTCACGAGCATATCACACATATGGTGTATCATTTAGTAGGTAAATACATTTAAAAACGAATATCAGTAATTGTTGTTTCAGACCACTGGTACATGCTGTTCAGGTAAACAATGAATATTGCATTCGTTCGATTTAGTCTCGATGATCCGCAGTAAATTGAATTTTATAGTAATAGTGCGGGCAACTGTCACCCTCTAGGACAAACTGCTTCCTAGTAGAAAATGCAGAATAGAGCAATAGATAGTATATTGTTCAACGAGCGATTTGAATATAATGCTTTATTTACGACCGAAGCAATTAATAGTACAATTTATTTAAGTTTATTTAATTACATAATAATAATTATTATTGACAACTTAACCCCACTTCTGTCACCTAAATAAATAGTATACACACAACATTTACAGTTATTATAGCCTCTATTTAATCCTATTCCAATTCAGGGTGTTTCAGAACTATAGGATCAAACTTGTAGGGGTTATTAAGTACAACAGTAGAAAACTTTTGAGTATAGGGACCCATGTCCGGAAAAGTGTCCGTGCGGTACTACGGCCCTTAGAAGCGTTAAAATGTAGAAAGACGATGAATTGCCATACCTTCTACCGGAACGGTTAACAGGACCTATTTACCGACGTTTCTTGGAGGAAGTTCTTCCAGAACTTCTTGAAAATGTTCCAATAAACGTTCGGCAGTAAATGTGGTTTCAGCACGATGGAGCGCCGGCTCACTTTTCTGTACCGGTACGTGAGGATTTGGCTCAGCGGTTTGGGTACCGGTGGAGTGCTAGAGGTGGAGCCGTTTCTTGGCCTCCTAGAGCACCTGATTTAATGCCGCTAGATTTTTTCCTATGGGGACATGTAAAGTCTTTGGCCTGCGAAACTCCAGTAGAAGCAGAGCAAGACTTAATCGGATGAATTATAGCAGCATTTGAAGTCATTCAAAACGAGTATCAAATTTTTAGTCAAGGCCGTCGAAATCATGTCGACGCGACTTTTAAATTGGTGTATTCAGGTTGGAGGAAGACATTTTGAACAATTGTTGTGATGATATCATGTACAAAAGGCAAAAACTGACTGCATTAAAGGCTATTTAGGCAATTCATCGTCTTTCTACATTTTAAGGCTTCTTAGGGCCGTAGTACCGTACGGACACTTTTCCGGACATGGGTCCCTATACTCAAAAGTGTTCTACTGTTGCACTGAATCACACGTAGAAGTTTGATCCCATAGTTCTGAAACACCCTGTATATCATTGGTATCCAGTAGGTGGTCTTCATAACCCACGGCTGCACCGCGAGTTATGAAAAATAGTTCACGCTGTTTGTTTATAGGTAGTATCCACCTGTTCAAAAGCAAATTGGTAATCATTGTATAACTTAATGAGGGTAGATAAAACCTTTTATCAATAGATTATTATACCTGGAATATGTTTAATATACGACAAGTATACTTTTACAAAGTTAGTTCCTACCTATATACAAAATTAACATGTTTTGAAATAACTATCCCACGATCATAATACAATATATTCGAAATCAGTACCCAATGAAGTTCTTAAATAAATCGAATGTTTCGACATCTTTATAATAGATGTCAGAGTTTTCATCCTTATACCGCAAGCATTAAAAGAATTTGATTTCATTTAATTTGTTCAAAAAGAAATTCAGCTTTCTTAAAAACACCCCTATGAATCTCTTTTCTATAGTCAATAGTTATAGTTTTCTTTATTGCTTTTAATCATATTTATTTTAATTTTAGAGTTTTATATTGGTTCGAACACAGTGCCTATAGCATTCATAGGACGGACATGTGAACGTTTATTGTGTGAAGCGAATCTACTATATTGTAACTTTGTGAAATATTGCCTTATGTCACTAAACATTATTATTATTATTATCGGTAGGTACCTGTATACTGATATATCTATAAAAATATATAAGAAACCAATTCGAAGGATAGTCCCTTGTCACCTTATACATATAACACTGAACAATGATTGTAAAATGAAATACGTTTAAATGAATAATATGTGCTAAAGTCCTTTGACCCCTGAACTGAAGGGATAATTCTGTTCGAAAGCTCGAATCCTTGCTCTGTTTCTAAACATGCCAGTACCTATAAATATCACTGAGATGAAACAAAAAACAATTCGTCCTTTCGCAGATTGAGTTTCCTGTAACAAAACCTACGTTCAACTGATTGGACCTTCCCCTTTCCGGGAAACCTATTGACGTCATATAAACCGGAGCTAAATAAAAACCCTGCTCCCTTACGTTGCAGGTAATTAATTTGTGAGAGAGAATTAATACTGTACTTTTCCAGATCTCTGATTCACGTATATTGATTTATAATCTCATGTATTCCGCAAACCAGAAATATATACTAGTATTTCGTCAATTAGCAGTCATAAAATAGTGTTCAATCTACGTGCAAATCAAATAAGTTCATAAAAAGAAAATTTGATACTAATTATTAAAAATTCTATAATTATATTGCAGCCATTGTAACACTTTCTAGTTCCAGATGAATATTTTGACTTGACCAGTATGAACTAACTGCTGTTAGTCATAAGAAATTACATTATTTAAGTAATAAACTTCCTGTAGCATCCCGTTGTTAACTTCTTTTTATTAGAGATAGTAAGCTCAAGATATCCCTTACTCCATGATAACCTCGTAGCAGAAATATCAAAATGATTGTAGTTCATAGAAAAACTTATGTATTCTATTTACGTATTTCCATACGACCGGATTTCCCTGAAGATCGTCAAGTCTTTGATGTATCTGGTAAAATCCGAGCAGGTTTTAAAGTATCTGGGGAAATGCCCGACGATAACTAATTTAATTTTTAAAAAAATCACTGAAGACTGGCTTATTTGTGGCAGATTTCCTTTTGCTGATGATTTGAAAATTTCTAATAATGTGTATTCTCGTATGGACTGAGTAGCGGTTTAACAGGATATTGTCAATTGACAATTGGTGTCGAGAAAATAACCTTTTTTTTAATTCCTAAGGTGTAAAATTCTTAGTTTTACTAGGAAAAAAAAAGAGTCTTGCTATATGACTATCACATTGGAAATTACGGTTGGGGGTGATTTATGATAGAAAGCCTACCTTCTCTTACCATATCATCCAAAAGTTAATAAAGTATTTCGAATTAAAGGTTTATTGTTAGGAACTGTAGGAGTTTCAGTCAAACCGATGCACTATTAAACTTATATTCGTCATATACTCACTCAGAGAAAATTTCCCTAATTCCTACCAATCAGAGTAGACGGCTTCTATCCTCCACAAGGAATTTCATATTCTTATAATTTCATATTTTTATCTGTTTTCTTAATTTAATATTACAAATTATTATATGCTACTGACATCTTGGCTCAGTTGAATTTTTATCAACCGCCTACAAGGACTGGGAAGGCGTTTTATTGCGATAGAGCTCGTGTCTTATTTACTTATTTACTAAGACACCTATATTTTTATATATAGCAGTTGTAATAAAATATAAAATCACTTATATAACCTTTCTTACTTTTCCCAGTACTGCTATCTGACTTGTTCAAATTGTGCATAATTTTCTTCTTTTTATTAGACTATTATCATCATTTACTTGAATTATAAAAATGGACACCACATATTCAGCAAGCATATAGACAGAAAAAAATTCTATGTAATTTTTTTACAATAATAGCATATGATATGGATACCAAGTCCTTTAAATGGCGAGTAAGTTTATAAAGCTCTTGATCATGTAGATATAGGAACCGCTAGACTTCCTCACTTTAAACTCAAGAGTTAGTGTTCAAGCTTGAATATTTTTATATTTATACTGTACTAAGCTTCTTAAAAAATATATTTATTAAACAGTGTATTCAACCCGGGCATAAAATTATAACAATTTTTCGGTTATTGTGGTTCATTTTTATTATTTTTCTTCATTTGAGCTTTGGAACCGCAACCCTTAATAACATTACTAGAAGCACAGTCAAAAACAATGACACAATTGTCCCAAGTTTTCTAGAATTAAGACGATTTGTTACACTATAAATTAAAAATTTTCAAAGTTTGTTGGCGCATTTAATCAGAATTGTAAAATGGTACAATACTTTAATTTATTTCTCTCTCTCGAGGATATGCCCGGCCCGATGTTTTTTAGAAAGATGTAGGGCGTGTATTGAGGCTAATGGTAACCAATTTGAACATTTATTGTAATAAAAAATGTTATTTCCTTATCTGACTTTTATTCCAATAAACCTAAACTAAACTAGGTCAAGAATTTCCACTATTTTATCAATTTTACTTACTTTTGTTGACTTTGGTAAGAGTGGCGTCACTATCTGTCTCGCTCACTCATGGAGAGCATGTCCACTATCCATCTCTCTTATCATTTCGCCGTAAAATTAAGAACCTATCAAGAGCTTGTGTCATTTGAACTGAGCAAAATGGGCTAGCAAAAATCGGGTTACTTTTTACGTTTTTATTTTTTTAATCGTTTTCTTTTGCATGAAACTAACAAGTTTTGTACCATTTTACAATCCTGATTAAATGCGCGAACTTTTGATGGCACTTGCCAAGGCACTTTAGTACATTTTTTTTAAAGGAGGACCTTTCAATGTCGACAAACTTTGAAAATTTTAAATTTGTAGTTTAACAAATAGCCCTCATTCTAGAAAATTTGAGACAATTGTGTCATCATTTTTGACTGTGCTTCTATAAATGTTATTTAGGGTTACGGTTCCAAAGTTTAAATGAAGAAAAATAATGAAAATTGACCAAAATAACCGAAAAATTGTTATAATTTGACAAAATTTCTAGTTTTTCCTTAAATGGCCATAATTTTCAAACTGCATGGGATACAGTTTTTCTGATTTTTCTCATAATGATTCAATCAATCCTTTCACCCTGTTGCGGCTTGACGTTGAGTCTTGGGATACCCTGTATAGTCTGCCTGTGCTACACAAGGGTTTCCCAGCGACATAGAATGTGTGTCGAGGCCTCTTCCTCCTCACCACAGCGTGCACATGTCGCATACGGTCACTTGCCACCCCCATCACATACAAGTGACGTTTGAAGGTTATGCACTAGGTTTTGGCCAGACAGCAGGCCCACACCGGCTTCTGTCAAGTGAGAAACAGCACCGCCTCACCTTGGCATCATCTCACAAGATGCTGATATTGCAACCCTCCTCTGTTTTCCTTCTAATGGTACCTGCTGTCAGTCCCACAGCCGGTGTAAGACCCAGGAAATAATTCCCAGACCATCGCTTTGCGAGCGCGTCTACCGTTTCATTACCGCAAACTCCACCATGACTCGGCACCTACATAGTGACACCTGATGTCTTGGTGAAATGGGCCCCTGAATTTCGTTATTACAAGAGGTACTAGCTAAAATCGAGTATATTTCTGCTTGGAAGAGGTGGTTATATTGTTTGGCATAACGTCACAGAAAAGTCTATCTGAGGACGGAAGGTGATCGATCTCCTTTTGAGCTATGTAAATAAAGAGATTTTTTGGGCATTTAAGTTGTTTTTGCTACCTTTTATGCTTCTCCACATCGCTACTTGAGGGTTGCTGGATCAATTAATGCACTGGTACATTCCTGTTAATCTACAGAGATCAACATTATTATATACTGTGTAAGGCTTTCGCGGCCATCGTCCAATGAATTTGTGGTTCTTGGGTTTTTAGACGACGCCGGCCTAAAAACCCAAGAACCACAAATTCACCAACATTATTTTTGAAATAGTTATTTTTGCTGTCTACTTTCAGCTCAAACTTTTATTTACTAATATTCCAAGCATAGATATAATATTTCCGCAATTTCATAAAAGCGTCATCGAATCTAGTTTCTTATTTCACCAACTGAGTAAACGGAGACTTAAGTTGACTAGAACACTATTTTCCCAAAAACCATCTTCTTGATATTTCCATTGGATTTTCTACATGATTTTGCCTGTGCGTTAATGGTAAATTATACATATTATGTACATCATCATCATTCATATCAAACCCATTCTTATTATAGAACACACTGACTGGACACTTTGGGCTTGAAGCGAATTTGCTGGAAATTTGAATTAGCTTAGGTGTTTCACAAGTTGTAATCACCTAGCTGACGACAGACCGTCGCGTCGTTGGGGTAACCGCATTTCATTTCTCGTTGGTTAATTCATTACGTCTGCGGTTATGTGCTCATGTTATGGGATGAAAATGATCAGAACTTGATTATTTCCCAGTTTATCTCATTTCGTTCGGAATACGCGCTAAAATAATGCAATTAGCTGTTAATTGGAACTCGATACCTGTGCAGACCTGTCCAGCGTGATATTTGTGTGTTTGCTACTGGTATGCATTGCCTACATGAACATATTAAAATAACTATTTTGCTGATATATGTCCTCTAGGACATATAGGTATACGCAGCTATACGTAGAAATCCCTTTTACTCTTCAATACAAAAAAAATGTAGCCATGTTGGTTGACTCAGTACTTCCCACACATTCCAATGATACCAGTACAACTACTAGGTACTTCTTTCACAGATCAATGAACAATCTATCATGAACACAACAAATTTTTGAGTTTTACAACCCCCCACCCCGAACCACTACAACGCCTAAAAACAAGGTTTGAGCTGTTTTCATATTTTTGGATTTTTTAATACTGGCCACTGAGACGATTTCTAAAAACCATACGCATTTACCATCCTCCTCGCCAAAGTAGTAATACTGTGTAGAAATTTCATGAACATCAATTCAGTAGTTTCCATATTATAAAATACAGAACGATCTAAAGCAATACTCGTATGTATGTATACATCGGAAAAGTCCCTTGGTTCCTGTAATAGACAAGGCAATGTTCGAATAGACCTAAAAAGGGTATTATACCGCTAGGTTTTTCTCCCTCAGGTCAGTGGACAGCTTATTATGATTAAAACAAATTTTTCAGCTTTACAACCCCCCTACCCCCCAACCACCCCAATTTCACCCCCACCCAAAAAAAAATAGAAAATGATCAGGTACCTCTAAAACGCCTAAAAACGAAGTTTGAGGAATATTTGAAATTTTTCGTTTTTTGCTCCGCTCATGCACCGATTTACAAAATTGTAGCAAAATTACCTACTACGAACCTACACCATATCGCTACCCAAACTTCATCAAAATCCATGCAGCGGTTACTGAGATTAGGAGGCTAGAAAAACGCCAACAGACAGACAGACCGACAGACAGACCGACGGAAATGAGTGAAGTGGATTTTCGTTATGTAGGCATCATAAAACGCCTAAAAAGCGTATTATCTCAAAATCGAAAGTTATCGCGATCACAATACTCCCCTCACCTATCGGTGTGGGAAGTAAAACACGGATTCCTGCAGAGGATTATGAAACTGAAAGCATTTTACAGTGTAAACGAGCTTTTAAGGGACAATTTTACCGATATAGTTATTTAATAAGCTTATACCATTTTTATATTATATGTTATATTGTATTTTGATTATATTTACGATGTGTATATGTGTGTGTGTTGCTACTTTTAGTTTTGTATGACTTGTGTTATTGCTTAGGCATATTTAGCACCAGCTGGATCCCACCAAAGTGCGAAAACTATGGGAGATTGACGGGGGCAATAATAACTGCAGCAAAAGCAGCAATCCCTAGGGGATACCGAAAAGAGTATATTCCGGGATGGTCTGAGGAAAGTGAAAAACTGTACGAGGAATTCTGTGAGGACGGAAAGCAGGAAATCGCCGATGAACTGCTCCACAGCATCGACGCTGCTAGGCGCGAAAAATGGACTGAGACAGTTGAAAACTTGGATTTTCAAAAATCAAGTAGGCAAGCTTGGTCACTGCTGCGAAAACTCGGAGGCAGCAACCCACCTATCCGTCCAACCAATCTGGTGAGCCCAAACCAAGTGGCGTCCCACATAGTATCCACCTCAAGAGCACCTCAAAACCGCTCACACACAACCAAAGTTAAAAAAGACCTCAAGACCCTAAAAGCTACCTGTGCATGTGAAACAGAATATTCTAACCCCTTCACCCCTGAAGAAATCACAGGAGCCTTGGATGAAATGAAATCGGGAAAAGCTCCCGGCTTTGACGGCATACATGCCGAGTTCCTTAAGCATAGTGGCAGATTTACCAAACAATGGCTTGCTAAGTTCTTCTCAGACATCCTTCAGACAGGAAATGTTCCACACCAACTCAAGAGAGCAAGAATTGTTGCCATTCTAAAACCAGGGAAAGCTAACGACACACCAAAAAACTACCGCCCAATTGCACTTCTGAGCATGGTCTACAAACTGTTTGAAAGACTGTTATATAACCGGATTAGCCACGCAATAGAGCAACACATACCTGTAGAACAAGCTGGATTTCGACCAAGCCGCAGCTGTACAGACCAAGTACTCGCACTGACCAACTATGTGGAAACAGGCTTCCAAAAACAACTAAAAACGTCCACTGCTTTCATTGATTTATCAGCTGCATATGACACTGTATGGCGGCAGGGAGTGATATATAAATTAATGCGAGCTATCCCATGCAGAAAAATAACTGATGTCATCAACGCCATGCTATCTAACAGATGTTTCCAGGTCATCATGGGCGATAAGACTAGTACCCAAATGAAATTGAACAATGGCCTCCCACAAGGATCGGTGCTGGCTCCTCTACTCTTCAGCCTCTACATTGCCGATATGCCCGAAACTACATCAAAAAAGTTTGGTTACGCAGATGACTGGGCGCTTGCTACAAGCCACAAAGGAGTAGAGATTACTGAGCAAATCCTAACAAACGACTTGGCTACCCTCGGAAGATATTTCCGAGACTGGCGGTTGCAGCCCAACGCCGTCAAGACGGAGGTATCCTGTTTCCACCTAAATAACAGAATGGCTAACTACGAACTTAAAATACAATTTGAAGACAGATTGCTCAGCCACAATAAACATCCAAAGTATTTGGGGGTCACACTGGATAGAACGCTAAGCTTTAAGGAACATCTTACGAAGACAACGGCCAAACTCAGAACCCGAAACAACATCCTATACAAGCTATGTGGAACCACATGGGGCTCCTCAGCGTCCACACTTAGATCAACAGCTCTGGGTCTGGTGTACCCCGTCGCGGAGTACTGTGCACCGGTGTGGATTAACAGCCGGCACACCAACCATGTTGATGTCCAACTCAATCAAACTATGCGCATTATATCAGGCACAATCAGGCCCACGCCCACTTATTGGCTACCTGCACTAAGCCACATAGCTCCACCACACATTCGCCGTGAACATGCTCTCGTTAGGGAGTACAGAAAAATTAAAGCTGATCCTGCACTCCGTTCTCACGTTGGAGTTGCCGACAATGATATAAGTAGGCTTCGCTCAAGAAAACCGCCCCTCAAATCTGCAAAGACACTGCTTGACAATAACTTCAATACAACTGAACGTTGGAGAGAGGAGTGGGAGAAAAATGCAACACCTGCCAACCGGAACATGCCGTGCATCACAAGCAAACCGGAGGGCTTTAACCAACCAAGACGAATCTGGGCAACACTCAATAGACTTTTCCGGTGGGGAAAAATACCATCCCCAAATTGCGATTGCGGCGCTGAAAGACAAACCATCCAACACCTGGTGGAGGAATGTCCGCATAGGTCCTACAATGGTTCTCCATCCGACTTTTTGATTGCGACAACGGAGTCAATTGAGTATATTTGTAACCTGGACGTTTGTTTGTAGAATATTAATATCGTTTGTTTATTATCATGACTGTTTGTAACGTGTTGTTCAATCTGTTCGTATATATGTGTGTATGCACTGTAAATGCAGTTTAAGTGCCTGTGATGTAGCCATACGCTAAATAAAAATAAAGCACCAATAAATAAATGGAATTGAATTGATTGACCTGATTTCTTTGACATTTGTCTGGAAAAGATGAGAGAACCACAAAACACAGGTTAGGCATAACTCAGTGAACCTATCATCCGTGGGCATAACACCACCCAGTTTGAAACGCTTTTCCGTCGCCTAGGCGTCGAATAGTTGGGTCTGTGGATCTCACTTAAAAACTTCCCACACATTACGATGATACCAGGTTACTATTTTCCCATATCATGAAGGTAGTCTGAGATCCCCTTGCAACCAAATCATCGCCCACCCGTCTGCAAAAAAAATGTGCTATTCAGCTAGGTCTTTCTTTCACAGGTCAATGGATAGCCTATTATGAATACAGCAAAATTTCCAGTTCTACAACCCTCCATCTCCCAACCATCCCAATTACACCCACACCCAGAAAACAGTATAAAATAATCAGGAACCCCTAAAACACCTAAAAACAAAGTTTGAGCTGTTTTTATATTTTTAGTTTTTTTATTATTGCTGCGCCACCACTGACACGATTTTTAAAAACCATACGTGCTTTCCATCCTCGCCACAGTAGTAATACTATATCAAAATTGCATTAAAATTAATTCATTAGTCGCTTGGTTTCTGTCATAGGCAAAGCAATGTTCGGATTGGCCTAAAAAAGTACATTATGCCGCTAGGTCTTTCTGTCACATGCCAGTGGACAGCCTATTATGAATACAGCAAATATTTCAGTTTTACAACCCCCCATCTCCCAACGACCTCAGTTATACCTCCACCCAAAAAAAAGGAGAAAATGATCAAGAACCCCTAAAACGCCTAAAAACGAAGTGTGAGCTATTTTTATATGTTTAGTGTTCTTATTGTTGCTGCGCCACCACTGACACGATTTCTAAAAACCATACGCGCTTTCTATCCTCGCCTCAGTAATAACGCTGTGACAAAATGTCATTAGAATTAATTTATTAGTTTCCACGCTACCCAGCAAGTCCTTTGGGTTCTGTAATAGGCAATGTTCGGATTGACCTAAAAAAAGTATATTATGCCGCTAAGTCTTTCTTTCACAGGTTTGTGGACAGCCTATTATGAAGACAACAACATTTGCAGTTTTACAGCTTTCCGCACTTCAACCACCGCAACTTTCACCTCCACCAAAAAAAAAGTAGAAAATGATCAGGAATCCCTAAAACACCTAAAAACGAAGTTTGAATGATATTTGATTCTTTATTGTTTTGTCCCTAATTACTCCGCCGCCCATGTACTGATTTTCCAAATTATAGCAGCGTTACCTACTACAAACTCACAGCATATTGCTGCCCAAATTTCATCACAATCCATGCAGCGGTTGCTGAGAGGCTAGAACAACGCCAACAGACAGACAGACAGACCGACAGACAGAGAGAGACAGACAGACAGACAGAAAGACAGACAGACAGACAGAAACGCCCAAAAAGCATATCATCTCGAAATCGAAAATGTTCGCGATCACAATACTCCCCTCACCGATCGTTGGGGGATGTAAAAGCGATGTTCTGGTTTATATTAAACATTGAACCGTTCTAGGACGGTACTGGAATCTTTCTTTGAGATATTAGGCGTCCCGTTCTATGCAATCTGCGAAACATCCGGGAATGGTCTAGGACCGACAACCAGAACAAGGCTAATGTTACATATAGAACTGAGAGTCTACACTGTCTACAGAATAGGTAGCGGTCTCACTTTTTCGTCCAACTCAATTTGAACTGGCGAGCTATAAAAGTAGCAGAACATTACCGTCTGCCACAGGCAAAACCTAAATACTGGAATACCGCGGCTGCTATGGAGAGGTTTTGTTAGGTGAACTTTGTTGAGGCGGGATCTGAATAAACTAACACTTGGAGGCTCAATGAATACACCCTCTGGCAGCCCGTTCTAAGCCTCGGGCAACTTGTGAACAAACGGTTCTTAATGTATGAAGAACTGCCGTCTTGGGTGCATTTGATAGGGTCGGTGAGAAATTATTGTGGATCAGAGAAGATAAGTTTGAATATTGGTAGAAAACTAAAGGTCACCAGCCATATGCCGGCCAGTGAAATAGCGGCTGGAGGTGCCCAGGTCACCAATTACACGAATTGTCCTTCTCTGGACTGCATCAAGTAATAGACAGAGTACTAGGGAAGCAGCTGTCCAGATGTTTGGGTAATACTCTATCCTCTGATCTATCTTATCTGTTCTTTATCTAGCATGAGAAAGTTAGATGGTGAGAAGTATTTTCTGGCTGTGAGGTATCCAAGCTTTTTCCCAGCAGCTGTTAAAATTGACGAAATTTTTTTTTAAATAAAAGCTTTTTTTAGTTTTTTTTGCTTTTAATTTATTAGACACCATACTTTCTCAGTTGTTCGGCGTTTCTTCTGTTAGACATATGGATTTCCGGTTCGCCAAATTTTCAAGGATGTATCATTAGTTAGTAGAGCTATTAAAGATCACTGTATAATCTTACAAACTTGCTTGCCCGGAGAAAGTTAAATTTACTTGTAGGTTTATTATGCTTAGGATGCAAAGGAGAATGTAATTATCCAATAATATTATACAGAATTCTAGTAGCAGCGAACAAACAGAACCGTATACTCCGGGGACAAATACCCCTGCCAGCATAGAATTACATTATTAGCTCGAGTACTTCATTTAGGTAAAATGAAGAACAGGATTTCCACCTCACCCAAATTGAGTTCAAGGATATCACAATCCTTGTCTGATGCGATTCAGGATATGTTCCAAACAAGGATTGTGATATATCCTTACGCTCGCCTTGGGTAAGATTATTTTCTACAGAGAATTCTATTAAAAAATATGTCACGACTTTATGACGCTTAGCAGACACTTAATAACCTTGAGGCTTTTGTTCCAAGTTCTCTTAATAACATCAATACTTGGCAAAAATTTGAACATAAATTGAAGTATCTAATAAGATTGAGACTGTTCCAATTTAAAAAATGCATCTTTGACGCACGATATCGCTATGATCCACCCTGTATAAAGTGTATATTTAACATTTTCACTGCTTAGTAGACAGCTAATAATACTTCATAATTATCTAATTTAAAACTTTTTTAGATACCTTAACTTTTTCCTAATAATCCCACCAATGGGGGGTGAGATTAGAAAAGTGACAAGTGGTTATGATTTTATATTATATAGTTTTCTTACTTTTGCTTGAATTTCTCATATATAACTTCCTCCTTTTTTATTCTATAGCTTAAGCTACAAACGCAGAATCGATTAGGAAACAATGTATTCAAAACTCCAAGGCGTCACAAGGCATCATTAATAACACCCGTATGCACCGTTTGGCGATTCTAATCCTAGTTCCCTAATCGCGTTTTGCTAATCTTTGGCATCTTGCCATGCACCGTCAAGAGATTAGCTAATCCAGATTGGAGATACGGCAAGGTTGTGTTCGGAAGATTGTTTTGACAGTGACAGTGTCAAAATGTCAAAATTTTCAGTTTGCGGTGCATAGTAAACAAGTAATCTAATCCAGGTTTACGTAACTAATCGCGTAATTGACATACGGTGCATACTGGTGTAACTCTCACATCATGCTAAAATACCTACTAGGATTATAATTCACGATTACTGCACCTAATATTGATAGGGTGAATGGTGATGAATATCATATTGAAATCACAAATTGACGACATCTCTCCAATGTGGTTTCGTCTGGTGACAGTCAATAGTTCATTCGATTTATGGGCTCTCGCGGTGTGACCTACTAATCAAAATCGCATAATACAGCAAACAAAAATAGGATATATGCCTTTGCGGTGGAGAGTAAATTATTTAATTGTCAGAATCCAACAGCGATGTGTTGCAGCATTCAACGACGCCTCTGAATTATGATCAACATCGTATGGAAACATGATATATCCTGCAGAATCATTCATCCTGTGTGCTCGATAGGAAAAGCAATACTAATGAGCTTATGAGCTTTGATCCCAGAGTAGATAGAGGAGAAATCCGCTCTAAACCGGTAGGGCGTGTAGAGAAAAACGGCCAATAACCCAGACGTAGTTTTTCAGTCAAAGGCAGGCAAAGTTACCTCTTTGATAGATATTGCTATTCCCAATGATATGAATATCCAAAACACCTACACTGGGAAGACATCTAAATAAACAGATTTACATTTTACACCACACCTGCAACAGTTAGACCTGGACAAAAAGTTACGGAAAGTATTCCAAAAGTCTTTAATCCTGAAGACCCCTAATGTTCTACGACCTTTCCTAAATTCAGATCAGTAATAGTGCACATTCAGGTGTTAACTTGTTGCTACCACAGCCATGCGACAGGCAGTTAAAAAGTCAGAATAATAATAAAATTCTACCTAGGCTTAGTAAGCCTAGTGAATTTATTCGCTATAAAATAGCTGTACAGATAAATCGTGAAATGCAAACGGCAGCACCATCATTAACAGCTGTCGTAATTAATTTGGTTTAGTAGTTTCCACATCCATTACACTATTTACTCTGTCAAAACCACACATTAGAATGATTGTAAAAGTTTAATAAAGAATTGCAATGTTATTTGAACAGAGATAAAACTGCCATATTATATACCGGCTCGGTCGATAGCTCCACTACTGTAGAAGATAGCAAAAAATGTTGTAGCCACGGATATGCTCCTTACTAAGAAAATATTTTGATTTATGCAGGGTGATCCATAACTACGTGGTGATGCAAACATAATTTTTTTAAATGAGACATCCTATATATTATCCCATTTTTAGATTCTATTAATAATTTCTCTTCTCACAATTTAAGATATTATTATACAGGGTATTTCAAAAGTTATGACCATTTTCATATCCAAATCGCTGTCAAACGAACGTACCGTAGATATATCAAAAAGTAATGAATCAAAAATTATATATTATTATTTTTACATGGAAAGATTAAAAATATCCTCTAGTTTTAAAATCGGCTACAAAAAAGCCCGCGACGCATATTCGTATACAGGGTGATGTAGAATACAAAATCTAGATTTTTTGTCTTTCTTTAAATGTAACCCCCAATATTTTATTATACCACAGAATTGCTTTTAATATGCTCTTTCATCTTTGTATAGCACTTGTTATACCTACGTCCATCAGTTTCCGAGATTTTTCGATATTACGGTAAAATTAAAATATAGCTTCTATCTGTGTACTGAAATGTATTTATTTTGAGAAAGTATTATCGAATTTGTTATTTATTAAACGAACGGTTGCCCCCCCCCCCTTGTGGCGGCCCTACTCCTCCCCCGGAGCCGACCCTTTAGGTGCGATCCGTCAGTGAAGCACTCCAGACTGGGGGGCTGAAATTCACTTTTCCCCTCATCCATATACATCCCTATCCGGGATGATTAGGAGAATCTGCTATCTAAACTTAAGATATCTTTATCTATTCCCACCTGAATGATGATATCGGGATATTATGCTCTGTCCACAGTGATGTAGTTTGCAATTCAAATTCCTAAAAGCTTTCGTTTCTCAAGGTAGTTTCGCAGATATTTACTGTCAATCAGTATCGATTTTGGCCTGTTATTTTAAAGTACCGCAAGGTAACAAGTTTATAAACTATGTAGCACTTCTAACGTATGCTGAAACTGGTGAACAAAAGGGTAGAATTTTCCATAATGCATTGAAGTGGTTTTATAGAAAAATGAGTAAATGGAACGGAAGCTCTTTTTATTTTCATGCAGTATAGGAAAACCAGGAAAACTCCGATTTTCGTAGTAAGGGCCCTCGACATTCGAGCAGATTACGTGAGTGATGTTGCAATAATTGATTTGTGGAAGTCATTTATTCAAGTTCTTAATGCCATGCTCTTTTAACCATGCCATAGTGTATGAAAATGTTCAAGTTCTACTACTGCCAACTAGCCAACTGTGACCGTCGCCGTCGGTCGGATGGTTAAATACAGAGGAGGTGATATACTGTAATAATTGAGGAACTACCGCACAACAAAAAACATATTTTATTATTGAACTTACGAACCTTACTTCACAGACGGTACTAGCCTGAATTTGAATTTTTAGATATATAATACATTAACTAATCTTTATAATATAGTGTTCATTCTGTGTAGAAATGCATCAATAAGTCATCTTTACTCTAGGAGGCATTTAGAACAACGGTCAAAATAAACAAATGTATTTTAGAACCTCCTATTGAATATATCAAAGGTCCGGGTCTGCTTATTCGCATGTTAGACAGCACGTTTTGTGGTTGAATTTTTTATTTTTACCTCAAATTTCTGTTTTGTGCTGTTCTGTTGCCTAAACCTAACCTATTGTCGGATATTGCAACAGGAAAAGAAACTGGTAGACAGAGAGATCAAAAATATAAGCGTTCATGACTGTGACGCTGTATTATCCATAATCCCTTCATGATCTGTGGAATCAAAGTCATTTATCCAATCTGAATCTGCGCTAGGAGTGAAAATTTCTGATGTCATTTTAGTAACAAGATTTAGAAATATACAACTGAGCCCTATTATTCAATCGGATGTTGAGATAGTATAACTGACAGCCTGCGCCCCAATTTTTTTAATTGTGTTTTACTATATAATCTGATTTTCCTCTAATTTTTTTTTAGTAGGTATGTATATACGTCTTGATCATCAAAATCTATGTGATTAATTTATATTACTTTTGTAGTTTGGAAAAAAACGTTTCAACCACTTTAAGATTTTTCTCTCCTTATTTTTGCCATTGGAACTTCATCCCCAAAAACCTACTACAGGATATGTAGCACGAAGGTTCAAAAACTACTTGAAAAAATGGAGTCAAGTTGATTGACTCAGTACTTCCCACAGATAATGATGATACCGTTTTATTATTTCCCATTGCATGAAGCCATAGTCTAAAATCCCCTTGCAACTAAATTATCGCCTATCCGCCCGCAAAAACAACATCCAACACAAAAAACCCTCGTAAATAGTTTCTTGCGTCTCCCTCCTTTGGAACTAGGGCGCCACAGTTTTTTTCTGCATGCTTCAACTGGACGATGCGAAACGATCAAGAACCTCCAACCCGTGTAAAATCGAAGTTTGAGCTGATTTTATGTTTTTGGTTTTTTGATTATTGCTGCGCCGCCATTGACACGGTTTTTCAAAAACAGAGTCGTTTTCCATTCTCGCAGCGGTAATAAATTCTGTGTCAAAATTTTATTAAAATCAATTCAATAATTTTCGCTTTACGCAATATATATAGAACGAAATAAAGCAAAACTCGTATGTATAGATCACAAAATTGGTTTCTGTAATAGGCAAGCCAATGTTCGGATGGACCTAAAGTGTAATATGCCGCTAGGTATTTCTTCTACAGGTCAATATACGGACTGTTATGAATACAACAAATTTTTAAGTTTCACTACCACCCACTGCCCAACCGCCTCGATTTCACCCCACCCAAAAAAAATTGAAAATGATCAGGAACCCGTAAAACGCCTAAAAAAAAAAGTTTGAGCTGTTTTCATATTTTTAGTTTTTTTTATTATTGCTGCACCGCCACTGACACAATTTTTCCAAAAAATACGCGTTTTCATTCAATCAATTCAATAATTTTCGCGTTACGCAATATAGAACGATCTAAATCAGTCAATGGACAACCCATTATGAGTACAACAAATTTTTCAGTTTTACACGTGGTTTCTATAATAAACATGCAACGTTCGGATGGCCTAAAAAAGTGTATCATGCCGCTAGGTTTTTCAATCACATATCAATAGACAGCCCATTACAAATACAACAAATGTTTCAGTATTACAACCCCCCACCCCCCAACCACCCCAAATTCATCCCCACCCAAGAAAAAGTAGAAAATGATCAGGAACCCCTAAAATGCCTAAAAACGAAGTTTGAGGCATATTTGAAATTTTTCATTTTTTGCTAATTACTCCGCCCCCGTATAACGATTTTCAAAATTATAGGAACATTACCTACTACAACCCCACAGCATAACGCTGCCCAAATTTCATCACGATCCATGCAGCGGTTACTGAGATTACGAGGGTAGAAAAACGCGACAGAAAGACAGACCGACAGACAGACAGACCGACAGATAGACAGACAGACAGACAGACAGACCGACAACCAGACAGACAGACAGACCGACGGAAATGAGTGATGGGGATTTTCGTTATGTACACATCATAAGACGCCCAAAAAGCGTATTATCTCAAAATCGAAAATTTTCGCGATCATAATACTCCCCTCACCTATCGGCGTGGGAAATAAAAGGAAAACAAACAAAAATACTAATTATACCTACTTTATTATGTTTAGTTCCGCGACGTATTCTATTGGGTTAGGAAGGCAAATCAGGGCATCGGCGACTATGGAGTCGAAGGACATCGGACGAACTTAAAATATGAAAGATTACCATTTGAATTGAATGTCCCTCACTTGAACTGGGAACGAGGTTATTCGGGGATTGAGGTTTATATCCGATTTATTTTCCCTCCGCATTATCATCTTGGACGTTTCGGAAATGAAAGCATAAACGAGACGTATTCAAAGTTGGTCAATGTGGGCAGAAAGTGATTTATGTGGAAACATTTTAGTTGGAATAACATGCAAATCCACGACATTATGTCATGCAATTTTGAGTGACTAATGCGAAAAGTTAGTGTTATAAACCAATTCCCTTCATGATACCACCACAGACGTGACGTTACAGCTTTCGTTGAGATTGATTTAAGCAAGGTATTAGCAATGAGGTATTTCTGTGTCCTGGAACTGCTAGAAGATACTTTACGTAGAAGTAGTAACCAAGTATTCATTTCTTTTTCTAGTTTTAAACGAAATGCTAGTTATGTCATCATCATAGTCACAATGTCTTAACAGACATGTTGTGAACTCGTAAAATGCATTTACTCATTTTACGAGTTTCCCTTGGGATATCTTTAAGATCTTTAATGCAGTAGTTTCCCATTTGCTTTCTGCATCCTCGTGCCGTTGGTATTTACTGGTACATCCGCCTTTAAGGGCAATTTCTCACCCCAAGGACAGGAAGGTGTCCTGACTCTTTTCACCTCGTCCACCCAAATCTGTTGGTTGAGAAGAGGTTACTGTTTATACCGACAGTAGTTCGATTCCTTTTAGTCGCCTTTTACGACACGCAGGATATACGATGGCAGATATTCTAACCCGCCCCCACACTGGTCTAGTTGTGTAGTTAACTGAAATTTTAATAAAATCTCTATTATTCATAGAAATATACTTGCCATTTGACTTAAATTCAATATTTTGTCGATCAAAAAGTGAATAAGATAGCAAGGGGCCTATGATTCATTTTCGGCAAGTTTTGCTCATATACAGGGTGTCCCACGACGATTAAGACAAGCAATATATTGGAACTGGGCAGTAATAGCAAATTATAATTTTAGGGATGTAAATTAGAGCAAATATAGTATCTTCTCTTATTATTGTGTCACCCAATGAGGTATTTGTTTTTGGTCACGTGACGTCCGATTCAAAATGTTTAATGGGACACCCTGTATATCTGTGACTTTTTATGTTCCTCCCGATAAAACAATTCCAACAAGCACACTTGGGGCCTAAAGTCATTAATTCAAGAGCTACAGGTACTTAAAGAATGGTACCACTACACCATTGATTATAACATATATGGGAAGGAAGGCTAGCCAAAACGGGATAGTCTGGTAAAACAATTATTTCTAAATAAAGAGCTCAATTTGACAAGAATCAGAGCTAGTTATAATCGATGTAAATAAAGCAAACTCAGATATATCTGAGCGTGCATGCTATAGCATGTGGCTATTCTAATAGATTGTTAATCTGTGGTGAGTTACAAGTGATAATTTCAAAAGGAAGATTATTCGGTAAAGCACCAGCCAGATTGATTGAAGCTAGTATTTAGTAGTTGACAAATAGAAAGAGTCAAAAACTATTTGGGACGAACGTCAATGAAACGGAGGTGGGTTGGCTCAGTGGGTAGAGCCGAGGGCTCGTGACTGTAAGTTCCCGGGTTAGATTCCCGTCAGAGGCGCAAACTTATTTCTGGTTTCTTCAATCAGAAATAAGTTTCCATTGAAAAAGCTCAAGAGAACTTCCACCTGAGCATTCACTGTTGACTTCTAATTAACGATGCTCTTCCTAGAATGGCGCCGTGAAACAGTAAGTCGATGCCGTTAACACGAAAGTAAAGAAAAACAAAAATGGATACAGAAAGCCAGAACTAACTTTCGCAACATGAAACGGATACTACGAACCTTCTTGGTTCTCATGTACGGAGTGGGGGCATGGGCTATGAATAAACAATGCCTAATAAGCTAGAGGCCTTTGAAATAGAAGAACTTTGAAAATCTCTTGGACTGAGAATGTCTCAAACGAACATATACTTGAAAGGATGAGTAACTTAATAGAAACTATAAATGTGAGGAAGTTACAGGATCTAGCACATATTACGCGAAGTGACAAATCCCAACTGTTACAATTGATTATGCAAGCTAAAATACAAGAAAAACGTATCGGAGGAAGATGGATGTCCTGGCTCATAAATTTGAGGGAATGGGAGGGAGAAGAAGAAAAAAGAAGACTTGACTTCTCGATGAAGATTTGTGGTTTTTGCACCTTTTCGAACACTGAAACATCATTCATTTTTGAGCTTCGAATTCATTAATGTTTTGTTTCTGAAGTTTGTAAGCTTTTGTTATTGTTGTAGTTTTGCGTTTTCTACTTTGGTCGACACTGCAAAATACGTATATACCTGGTTGTTGTCTGTCAGAGATTATGGTGATCTAGTGATATAATTTTCTTGGTATATAAACTAATATCCGCTAATTGATATGATACGTATACATGTCGATATATTTACTGAATATTAAGTATATTTGTTAACCACTTTGCAATGTTTGCCCATATGTCCAACCACACATATGTACCCATATCATTTTATTTACTTGTCGAAGAGTGAAAAAGTTATTCCCCTATTTTGTGGAATGAATGAAGAAGCCTCAATAAATATTTTTTAGAGTCATATGTGTCTTAAAATGTATTCTTAGCAAACTTAAAAGAGCACAGAGTGCGGTCAACACTTCTTCAAACAACGTAGGTATGACAATATATGTAAGGATTAAATATACAAAGACAAGCTACAGAAAAACGTAAATTAGGGCAAGTATCTTGACTCGGTACTTTTCACAGCTTTCCAAGTTTCTTGCTGGAAAAGACTCTGATCAGCCCGAAAGGTTTTTTGCTCATGGATAATTCTTTCACATTCCAGCATTCCGCTCTCCGACTAGTTACCCTATTCTCAGAGACGATTAGGTAAATCTAACAAGACTGTCAATGTTCACAAAATTTAGACACAAAAAAATCAAATTGGTTTATCAGTAATAAAAATGCCCAACAGTCAAGTCTTCTATCGAAATACAAAAATTTGACATGAAGTATAATATTTTTGGTAAGACTGTGTTGCCAACAGTGCCAGGTTAGCGTCTTGGAATTCCTTTTGTGGAAGAAAGCATTATTCATCGGAACTGCTACTCTACAAGGCTCAGATAAGGCTATCATCTGGATACATCCCAGATACCTCTAGTCCTCCAAAGCTTGGAACGATTGAAAACTGCTAATCTATTCATATTTCTACCAATTGAGCGTTCTAAGATGACATCATCAAAAGACTTCAAGCCCATCGAACACTATTAAAAAATCTCAAAGGTCTGATATTCACCAGTTCAGCTATAATCACTTCGAACTCCGGAATATCAAACCTCTGAAGTTCTAGCTCTAAGGCTTTAGTATTTAATTAGCTATTTCTGGAATCAAACAGACATACATTTAAATACAAATAGCTACCCCATAAAAAATGTGTAGATATAGGTTTAGGGTTTAAGGAACACCTTTCTTGAATTATACAGAGAACCTATGCCTTATTATATACATACAAAAATTGGTCAGCCCAAGTAAAGAAGACGATATGCCAACCGTTAGGTTTAAGACAGTTTACATCTTGTTCAAAACTGTATGGGTCAAGTATAGATAAACGCAGTGACAGGATACAAATTGTACAAAATGCTTGTATTCGCTTTAATTTGGAATCAGGATATATAACCATGTCACGAACAAGTTAAAGGGTTTGAAACAGCTGCGCATGGTAAAAAGTTTTACTTTTTACTCCGTCGATTTCACAAAATTTTGATTTTCTAGAATCTCCCATACCTTTGCAATAAAATTTCTTTTCTTTCCGTTGTTCACAATGTCAGTATAAGAAATAGATCAGAGCTCCAGCTCACGGATCTACTCTTTTTGGAGGGGGTTTTGAATTCAATCATATCTTTGCTACAATGCACTCTCCTATTTTCATTAAAAAAACATTTAAAAAGTTGTTCCGTTAATGAAAATATATGTTAATCTAATGACGCTCTCTATTTATGTCACCATGTATAGTAGAACTTTTTCAATGTTATATCTAATGAACCCTGTACATATTGTATATTAATGAACCTGTACGAAGTGGGAAGTATCAAGTCAATATAATTGGGTTCACACCACATAATCCATAATAATCTATTACACGCTCTTAACAGTCTGTATTGTTCTAGGTAACACTAGAGAAGCCATCAAAGCTGCTAACCGATCTTAGAAGTTTCTCCACGGGAACTGCCAGGGAGTTGATGTCAAAACGTCCTAAGCGGTCTTCGGAACACCACATCACAGGTAAGCTAACTTGAGGTGAAGGTTAGTCAAACAGCTACTAGCAAGTTTACTGATATTAAATCACTTCATCAATACGGAGGTTTCATGCAAAGGCGAATAAAAAAAAGTGAACCCTAAAACACAAACGCTAAGATCAATAATTCTTTGTCACACTAAACCAACGAATAAATAAAATCTATACACTATTCGTAAGTTTTCAATGCCTCTCCAATATAGAATCAGATATGTTGTATAAAAGTTACGTAACTAAAGGCACAACGTCAAAATTGCCCGCAGAATACTATTGACCTAAATACAGGTCTCTATATTTCATAAGGAGGATAATAATAGTAATAAAATAAAGTTGAAGAATCTATCACGATTGTATTCTTAACTCTTCACATTACCGTGACTCAATGTGGTTCGATATACTTCAAGGAAAAATCTGATTAATGTTCTGTAAATCACAGTATGGACCATTTCTCCAGATTTCCTTATAGTTTGTTTTTAGATTCTGAATAAAATCTCGTCTTAGGATCATAGAACGTAAGTCACATTATTCATTAGTTTAAGACTGACAGTATTGTGACCATATGACGCTAATATACTACTGGCTCTCATTTTTACTGGAACAACTGTCAAAATATCATTGAAATGTTGTTGTCGAATTTTATACCTTATAAAGTACGGAGACTATTGTATTGGGGAGGGGCAGTCATAAACGGTGGAAATCTTAAAGATATTTTTTGCGCATGGTGTAGACTTTTGTACTCGCTTAGCTGTGTTTAAAACAACTTTAGCTAATATTATCGTTATTGTACCATGGTAGCCTTATTATGTGGTCGTAGATTGTACGTGAAGTATCTTAATAGTATTTTTCAAATAATTCGAATAATTTTTTTGCAAACTTTTATCTGGTGCTGACGTAGATGCTCTAGATATTTGGCACTACAGCTTGATAATCGCTTTTTACTAATTTATTCGGCTTCGGTGTTAGTTATGATCTATTGACTATCTTTATCTGACTATCATTTCCACTGTGAAACTAGTTTGAAAATTAGTAATTCAGTATAAAGATACGTTAAAGGATGACTAGTAAGAACTATTTTTGGACCATAGGATCGTTTAATGCTTTTTAAAGCAAGCAGTACTTTTCTTCTATGCTCTCAAGCACCTACTAGGTATACAAAAACCCAAGATTCTATCCAAAAGCGCGCAATTTGAAAACGCTGGTCACCTGTCAGCTGTCAAGGTACGGAAAAAATTATGAGTGAAGCAGGAGTTACCTAGAAATTTATTCTAGATGTGCCTTATCAGCCCATTGCTTCTCCAGGTAAAGTAAAATCTGTACTGTTTAAGGCTTTCGCCGTTGTCTAATGCATTTTTGTTCTTGGGTTAATAGGCCGAAGTCGTTGAGCGTTGAGGCTTGACGTTCCGCAAACACGTCATGTCATCTTGAGAAGCTATTCCGCTTCTGCGCCTAACAAAATACTGACGGCTGGTGGATTTGCGATTTGGATTTGTACCTGTTAACGGTGACGTTGCCCAAGTAGGTAGCGTTGGTAGCCCCGCCCCCTCGCGGTATGTCAGTGTCTTCAGGTGCTTTAGGATGGGTACCCATGTCCAGTTGACTTTCTGTGTTTTTAATGAAAGTATGAAGAAGTTGCGGCAAGAACTTTGATCCTATGGCCTGCTTCCTTAATCGCACGGTTATACAGAAAAGTAAATAAGAGAATAACAATAAGAAGAAACAATAGGACAACCCAAACAACCTGAACCGATAGCAAAAACACCAGTCCACAAGAAAGATACTGGAGTATTAGAGAAACGTCACGAATAAAAGAGACCCACTCACAACACCGGGGGTTTATCGCATACCATGCACCTGTGGGAGTGCATACAGGGTGGTTCAATAAGCGCGTGGTGCTCTCAAGCTCATATGTACATAAGAACAACGAAGTGATTGATAATTACAAGGATTGCAGAACATAAGGCTAGTCTTCGACTAGATTGTACAGACTAATCAGAGGTAGTCGACCATACGATTAAGGAGGAACGCGATATGATTATGTTTGAAGAAACACAGGTTCTTACCGCAACATCTTCATACTATGCCAGACTTCACAGAAAAGCCATCGAAATACAAAAACAATATCAATAGGAAAGAAGAAACGCAGAAAATCAACAGGACATGGGTAACTATCCTAAAGCACCTGAAAACACTGACATACCGCCACAGACGATCCAGCGGTGCGGGGCTGACAACCCTACCTACTTGGGCCACGTCACTGTTAACAGGTACAAATACAGTCACAAATCCACCAGTTGTCAGTATTTCGGCAGTCGCCGAAGTGAAATGGCTTCTGAAGATGCCGTTCACTCGTGATGGCGAAACTTCAAGTCTCAACGCTCAACGACACCGGCCTAAACACCCAAGAACCATAAATTCATTCAGAGCAAAACCTTTTTTTTTGGCCTTCATAAATAAACCTTTATTGATGATTCTATATACTGACTGAATAGGGTTCTCGCACCCAAAAAAATATTGCTTTAAAGTTTAAAGCATACATTGTAACGTCATATTTTCATTGAGGCATAGAGTATAGACCTTTGACTTAGACAAGGAAAGAGAGGCCATTGATTGCTGCCAAAATTCCAAAGTCAAAATGGAAAATTGACTAAGATAAGCGGCTTATAGGGGTTGTCAATTATAACTAGAGGTGGTGTGTGATCAATTTAATTATCATCTACGGTTGTCAATTATCGTCTTATACGTCAGCATCCGTTTTCAGTCATGTAGAAAAGTTTGAAAATACCGTAAATTATTATTACAAATTTCTTGACCTAAACAGTAGCAAGAGTGAATGTTTTGTTCTAGACAGCCTTTGAATACATGTTTCTTTCCTCCGTACATACCCTTAATCCAAATTTATGAGTACTGCAAGTTTTGTTTTAATAACAACACAAAACGTTGGAACCGAGCAAACTATTCAGTCAGAATATTATTAAATTTCCAGTTTCACATTTTTCGCAATTCATTCCATCCATCCATTGTTACAGTGTTTAATTCAGTTTTCCTGTAATCGTGTTATCCTCTTAATTAGCTACGAGCAAAATGCATTCTGGGCGTTACTTCCTTTATATTTACGGCTACATCCTCTAACCACTAAAACTGCAATAGGGATAAAACTGACAGGGTCTAATTTTAGACTGTAGACTTAAATTGTGTCGGAGGCCCTAGAGATGTATGCGGGTGTGCCCTAGAGATCAGTACTGGGTTTTCTTCTGTAGTTTAATTTTGTAACTAAGGAGTGAAATACTCCAAACGACTGCTGTATGCATCAATACGCAGCTTGCTCTCTCTTTTCTTCCAGATGCCCTGAGTGGCCCTGAGTGATGTCCTCTATAAAATTTCACTATGACACTCCTTGCACCTGTGGCTCGAAGATTCACGTTTCAAGTAGTTTAAAAATGTTATTTGAGACAACCTTAAGATGTAGGATATCGTAGGACGGAATTTAATTACTATACTCTGTATAGTAGTCGTTAAAATTAACAACTTTTTCAAATAACTCGTATCCAAAAATTGAAAAATAATCGACATACAGAATCAAAAAGAAGTAAGTCTGGATTCTGGTCTGGACTTGCGTATTAAGACGTACCTAACCTAGCCTCTTTATGTTTATCTTTTTTCTGGGATTTTTGTCTTATCAGCAGGCATTGTACCTGTCAATTAGTGCACTAGTCACCTTCAGTTTATCGAAGTTAATTCCAAATTAGTAAATCTTAAAAGTTACGTTTATAAAAATGTGCCGCTTTTAGGAATCAACAATTTAAAATTAACAAAGTTAAACAGAAAGTGACTACTGTACTATCTGATAGGTGCAATGCCTAATCGACAAGACAAAAATCCGAGCAAAAAACTAAACATAAAAGACTAGGTATGTACGTCCTTGACACGCAAGCCTAGGTTTACATTTTTTTATTTTTTTAGATCTCGCTTATTTTTCAGTTTTCTGAAAAAAAATATTTGAAAAGCTAATTTGTTTCAACGCCTTCTGTACACAGTTAAAAAAGGTATCTACTTAGGACTCACCGTGTATATATTGAAGAGAAAATCTTGGGGTAGTGGCCAAAATTTTGGAATTTTCTGACTCGCAAAAAACAGCAATGTGCATTGAGTCACAGACTTTTAAATGCAATCCTCAAACAAAAAACGTCAAACAGTATTTGGCTAATTTAACTCGGTGTCTTCCACAACACAGGTCACACAAACAACCAACACATAGATGTAAAATACAAACTATACAACGACCTCTACATGTTTAAGTCGCCCGAAAAATTACAAAATTAGTGGTTTGAAAACACACATTTTTCGATTTAATTTTTTTTTTGAAGGAAGTTGTTTTAGTTTGTATTTTACACCTATGTGTTGGTTGTTTGTGTGACCTGTGTTGTGGAAGACACCAAATTAAATTAACCAAAAAAATTTTGACGTATGCTGTCTTACTGTATTTTTCCATTTACTGCAGATACTGTGCCGATTTTTGGTGTTCAAATTAGATTACAATACTGTCCAACTTTTTCACTAATATGCATGTATCATGGGGTTCATATGTATTATTTGTAAAAAATACTCAAGTAAAATCTGAGTTCTACAATAATTCTGAAGGTAGTGTCTGTCATACCATCCATTCGAAACATTTTTTTGTACGTCAGCCCCGAAAACTCAACCCCGACTTTTTGTTTTAGATAGCACCCCAAACCCCATAGTTTTTCCTAAATAAATGAGATACCCATTTTATTTAAAAACTTGTGGTACCTTTGATTCTATACGCAAACTTATTTTTCCGTGAAATCGTAAGCATAATATAGATAAAATAAGAATTTGTTTGACGCCTAATATTTTAGCAAAAACACGGATAAAGAAAAGCTGGGTTTTATCCCTTGTTTAATACGAAACATATCTTTATTTTATTTATCTTATGCTTATGACTTCACGAAAAAACGGAGTCAAGTTGATTGACTCAGTACTTCCCACACATAATGATGATACCATTTTATTATTTCCCATTGCATTAAGCTATAGTCTGAAATAACCTTGCAACTAAATTGTCGCCCACCCGCCCGCAAAAACAACATCCAACACAAAAAACCTCGTAGTTTCTTGCGTCTCCCTCCTTAGAAACTAGGACGCCACAGTTTTTTTCTGCATGCTTCAACTGGACGATGCGAAACGATCAAGAGCCTCCAACCTGTCTAAAAACGAAGTTTGCGCTGATTTTATATTTCGCCGCGATAATAAATTCTGTGTCAAAATTTTATTAAAATCAATTTGATAATTTTCGCTGTACGCAATATACATAGAACGAAATAAAGCAAAAGTCGTATGTACAGATCACAAAATTGGTTTCTGTAATAGGCAAGCCGATGTTCAGATGAACCTAAAAAAGTGTCATATGTCGCTAGGTATTTCTTCTACAGGTCAATGGACAGACTATTATGGATAAATACAACAATTTTTTCAGTTTTACAACCTCCCACCCCCCAACCGACCCGATTTCGCCCCACCCAAAAAAGAATTGAAAATGATCAGGAACCCGTAAAACGCCTAAAAACAAAGTTTGAGCTGTTTTTATATTTTTAGATTTTACTTCCCACACCGATAGGTGAGGGGAGTATTGTGATCGCGAAAATTTTCGATTTTGAGATAATATGCCTTTTGGGCGTTTTATGATGTCTTCATAACGAAAATCCACGTCACTCATTTCCGTCGGTCTGTCTGTCGGTCTGTCGGTGGTCTGTCGGTCTGTCGGTCTGTCGGTCTGTCGGTCTGCCGGTCTGCCGGTCTGCCGGTCTGTCGGTCTGTCGGTCTGTCGGTCTGTCGGTCTGTCGGTCTGTCGGTCTGTCGGTCTGTCGGTCTGTCGGTCTGTCGGTCTGTCGGTCTGCCGGTCTGCCGGTCTGCCGGTCTGCCGGTCTGCCGGTCTGCCGGTCTGCCGGTCTGTCGGTCTGTCGGTCTGTCGGTCTGTCGGTCTGTCGGTCTGTCGGTCTGTCGGTCTGTCGGTCTGTCGGTCTGTCGGTCTGTCGGTCTGTCGGTCTGTCGGTCTGTCGGTCTGTCGGTCTGTCGGTCTGTCGGTCTGTCGGTCTGTCGGTCTGTCGGTCTGTCGGTCTGTCGGTCTGTCGGTCTGTCGGTCTGTCGGTCTGTCGGTCTGTCGGTCTGTCGGTCTGTCGGTCTGTCGGTCTGTCGGTCTGTCGCTCTGTCGGTCTGTCGGTCTGTCGGTCTGTCGGTCTGTCGGTCTGTCGGTCTGTCGGTCTGTCGGTCTGTCGGTCTGTCGGTCTGTCGGTCTGTCGGTCTGTCGGTCTGTCGGTCTGTCGGTCTGTCGGTCTGTCGGTCTGTCGGTCTGTCGGTCTGTCGGTCTGTCGGTCTGTCGGTCTGTTCGCGTTTTTCTACCCTCGTAATCTCAGTAACCGCTGCATGGATTGCGATGAAATTTGTGCACTGATATGCTGTGGGGTCGTAGTAGGTAATGCTGCTATCATTTTGAAAATTGGTGCAGGGGCGGCGGAGTAATTAGCAAAAAACAAAAAAATCTAAAAATTCCTCAACCTCTGTTTTTAGGCGTTTTCGGTGTTCCTGATCATTTTCTGCTTTTTTTTTTTGGTGGGGGTGAAATTTGGGGTGGTTGGAGGGTGGGGGGTTGTAAAATTGAAAAATCTGTTGTATTCGTAATACACTGCCCACTGACCTGTGAAGGAAGACCTAGCGACATAAGTAGCTTTCGGTCTGTCGGTCTGTCGGTCTGTCGGTCTGTCGGTCTGTCGGTCTGTCGGTCTGTCGGTCTGTCGGTCTGTCGGTCTGTCGGTCTGTCGGTCTGTCGGTCTGTCGGTCTGTCGGTCTGTCGGTCTGTCGGTCTGTCGGTCTGTCGGTCTGTCGGTCTGTCGGTCTGTCGGTCTGTCGGTCTGTCGGTCTGTCGGTCTGTCGGTCTGTCGGTCTGTCGGTCTGTCGGTCTGTCGGTCTGTCGGTCTGTCGGTCTGTCGGTCTGTCGGTCTGTCGGTCTGTCGGTCTGTCGGTCTGTCGGTCTGTCGGTCTGTCGGTCTGTCGGTCTGTCGGTCTGTCGGCCTGTCGGTCTGTCGGTCTGTCGGTCTGTCGGTCTGTCGGTCTGTCGGTCTGTCGGTCTGTCGGTCTGTTCGCGTTTTTCTACCCTCGTAATCTCAGTAACCGCTGCATGGATTGCGATGAAATTTGTGCACTGATATGCTGTGGGGTCGTAGTAGGTAATGCTGCTATCATTTCGAAAATTGGTGCAGGGGCGGCGGAGTAATTAGCAAAAAACAAAAAAATCTAAAAATTCCTCAACCTCTGTTTTTAGGCGTTTTCGGTGTTCCTGATCATTTTCTGCTTTTTTTTTTGGTGGGGGTGAAATTTGGGGTGGTTGGAGGGTGGGGGGTTGTAAAATTGAAAAATCTGTTGTATTCGTAATACACTGCCCACTGACCTGTGAAGGAAGACCTAGCGACATAAGTAGCTTTTTTATGTCCACCCGAACATTACAGAAACCATAGGATTTAGAATTCTTTCTGATGTAAACATACGAGTATTGCATTAGATCGTTCTGTATTGTATAACGAAACTGTTGAATTGATTTCAATGAAATTTTGACACAGTGTTACTACTGTGGCGAGGATAAAAATACGTATGGTTGTTATAAATCGTGCCAGTGGCGGCGCAAAACCAATAAAAAAACTAAAAATATAAAAACAGCTCAAACTCGGTTTTTAGGCGTTTTAGAGGATTCTGATCATTTTCTAATTTTTTTGGGTGGGGGTGAAATTGGGGTGGTTGGGGGGTGGGGTTGGAAAAATGAAAAATTTGTTGTATTCATAATATACTGTCCATTGCCTGTGAAAGAAAGACCTAGCGGCATAATACACTTTTTAGGTCCTTCCTAACGTTTTCTTCCCTATTACAGAAGCCAAGGGACTTTTGTGTGTGAATTTTGTGATGTAGATATATACGGGTGTCGTTTTAGATCGTTCTGTATCGTGTAACTTGGAAACGACCGAATTGATTTTAATGAAATTTAGATACAGTATTATCACCTTGGCGAGGATGGAAAACACGTATGGTTTTTAGAAATCGTGTGGTGGTGGCGCTGCAACAACCAAAAAAACTAAAAATACAAAACACATCAACCTTCGTTTCTAGGCGTTTTTTGAATGTAGGTGAAATTGGGGTGGTTGGTGGGTGAGGGATTGTAAGAGACTGAGAAATTTGTTGTATTGACAATAGGCTGTTCATTGATATGTGAAGGAAAAACCTATCGGCATAACACAAATTGGCGGGGGGGTGGCGATGATTTGGTTGCAAGGGGACCTCAGACTATAGCTTCATGCTATGGGAAAATAATAAGCTGGTATCACCGTAATGTGTGGGAAGTACTGAGTCAATCAACTTGACTTCATTTTTTTTATTATTGCTGCGCCGCCACTGACACTATTTTGCCAAAACATACGCGTTTTCCATCCTCGCCGCGGTAGTAATACTGTGTCAAAATTTCATTGAAATCGATAAGATTGAAAAATTTTCGCGTTACGCGATATCGAACGATCTAAAACAATACTCGTATGCATAATCACAAATTCTAAGTCCCGTGGTTTCTATAATAAGCATGCAACGTTCGGATGGACCTAAAAAAGTGTATCATGCCGCTAGGTTTTTCATTCACATATCAATGGACAGCCCTTTATGAATACAATAAATTTTTCAGATTTACAACCCCCCACACCCCAACCACCCCAAATTCACCCCCACCCAAGAAAAGGTAGAAAATGACCAGGAACCCCTAAAACGCCTAAAAACGAAGTTTGAGGCATATTTGAATTTTTTTGTTTTTTGCTAGTTACTCCGCCCCCCGTATAACGATTTTCAAAATTATAGGAACATTACCTACTACGGCCTCACAGCATATCGCCGCCCAAATTTCAGCACAATCCATGCAGCGGTTGCTGAGATTGCGAGGCTAGAAGGAAGCGACAGACAGACAGACAGACAGACAGACAGATAGACAGACAGACTGACAGACAGACAGACCGACGGAAATGAGTGACGTGGATTTTCGTTCTGTAGACATCATAAAACGCCCAAAAAGCGAGTTATCTCAAAATCGAAAATTTTCGCGATCACAATACTTCCCTCACCTATCGGTGTAGGAAGTAAAAAAAACGGCTTTATGTATAAAATCAAAAGCACTACAAGATTTCAAATGAAAAAATGACTTCATTTATGTAGGAAAAGCTGTGGGGTGTTATTTGAAGAAAAAAGTTGGTAGTTTTAGGGGTTGAACTATAAAAACAAATGTTCCGTAAGCACGGTATCATAGGTCATTTTGTAACATTGAAATGTCTATTTAGTTTTTTTATCTCTTTTTGTTAAGTACGGAAATATTATGCCTTAAACAAATCCTTATTTTTCAAGGTACTACACGATATTAAATAAAATAAGATTTGTGAGGGAAAAACTATTGGGTGCTATTTGGAAAAAAATGTAGGTAATTTTAAGGATTGAAATAGAAAAATAATGTGTAGTACTTTCAAAAATACCACACAGTCTTCTTTTGACCTTTCTTTGTTACGGTACCTACCCGGTATACCATCAGAAGTCGGATATAAATATTTAATATACTCCCTCTTCTATCACTTCATTTCCTCGCACATCCGAATTTTTTCAACGCCCTATATTACCTCTGTATACAACACTATAAAAGTAATTACACTTACTCTCCAAACCTTTTTAATTCGAAACATTGACTAGCTACGCTGGTGCAAAGTACAAACTTGCTAAAGAACCGTAGTGAAAAGGCTTCGGTATAATGAATATTCAATAGCACCTAATTTACATTATAAAGATTCTGGTCTACAGAATATGGTATAAACTGAGTAGCTAACGGTTAACAGTGGCTATTTTGAACTACCCTTTATGCAAATTCTTTTAAACGAAACTTTTGTCTACTTGAAACTCTTTACGCATCAATTACAGATACGAGGTGTCCTGAAAGTTGACGCCCAAATAAGACAGACCGACAGACAGACAGACAGACCGACGGAAATGAGTGACGTGGATTTTCGTTATGTAGACATCATAAAACGTCCAAAAAGCGCATTATCTCAAAAATCGAAAATTTTCGCGATCACAACACTCCCCTCACCTATCGGTGTGGGAAGTAAAAACATGTTTTGCCTTTGCGAAACAGGATTTTTTCTTAGCTGCTTTGAAGACAAACTACAGATCGCAGCTAAATATTACCTATGTATCAAGGTACCTAAGGTCTGGAAAAATTCTTTTATGAATACTTCAACTGTGATTCCCCTAAAAATATTATTGAACATTAAAACCTCTCTGGACTCTCAAATTTATGGCAATGACTCTCCATTTGCATGTACACAATAGTGTCTGATATGAAATAAAAGTCCAAAAGTTTTCATATAAAATATCAAGCTGTAAAGGATATGAGCTGTTAGTGGATCGTGATCTTTTTTACAATACAGTCATGTTTATGTTCCTGTGTGCAGGCCAGCGTACGGATTAAAAGCATAAAGTTTATGATACGGTAAAAGCTTCAAAAGGTTCAGATGGTAATAACCATAAAGCTAAACCGCTCATTGTGTTTTCTAGTAAATGGCCACAATACAATTGGGTTGAAAGGCGAAAGAGGTAAGTACAACCGATACAAGAAGAAGCGTTGCTACTGGACTACCGTTACAGAGTTAAACATTCCACTAGTCCAGGGTAGATAGATTGATCTTTGCTTATTAGCAACCTGTAAATTTACAGGTGCATATACCCAATAATAGGTCATGAAGGAAAACGTGTGAAAAAAGCTAACCAAACTCTTGGTGTTTTGATAAATGCTGGGGATATACAGGGTGTCCCACGACGATTAAGACAAGCAATATACGGGAAATGGGCAGTAGTAGCGAATTATCATTCTGGGGGTTTAAATTAGAGCAAATATAGTATCTTTACTTTTTAGTGTGTCACCCAATGAGGAATTTGTTTTTGATCACGTGGCGTCCGATTAAATATTTTTAATAGGATTGTACCACTACAATTGATTATAATATGTACCCCTATAGTTAAATTACTTTGGTGGTGTTTCATAATGGTAGTGGTACAAAAATACCTGTAGCTTTGGAATTAATCACTTTAGACCCCAAGTGTGTCTCATTAAAAATGTTGAGTGGGACATCACGTGACCAAAAACAAATACCTTATTGGGTGATACAATATTCGTTCTAATTTACAGCCTCAAAATTATAATTCGCTACTACTGCTCAGTTCCGATATATTGCTTATCTTAATCGTCGTGGGACACCCTGTACATAATAATATAATAATATATATAATCCCACGTCCAATTCCTAATAGTTTCCTAGATGAATAAAACTTTAGCGATGTTCGTTATAATGCAGGCCTGTAAACGAATTTCCTAATAAAATAAAATTATACAGTGTGGTCCAAAGAGTGTGCAACAAATGGGATTTTTTTTTATTAGCTCCACAATTAAAAATCCAATATTGCCAAAAGTTGGTGCATGTCCGATAACTAATTTAGGTGCACTTAGAATGGTTCGAAGTTCATCAGTATACGGGGTGAATCAAAAAATATAAAAATTGTACAAGAGTAAAGTACCCTTATTATCAAAATTCAGCAAAATGTTATTAACAAAAGTTGTTTAGAATTAAGAGTTATGCCTAAATACCGAAGAACTTGGTCTCCTCTGATAAAAATTATTTTTATGAATAAACTCTCCCAAAAAAAATTTTTTTTTTAGTGAAACTATTTGATACACTAATTGAAATTGAATTAATTTTGTAGAACTTTATTTAAATTCAAGCATTTTTGTGAAATTTACCTGAGGTCTAAAATTTTTTTTGGGGAATCACAAGCTAAATGTTTGTTGCAAGGATATTAAATATGGCTTTATAATTTCGGAAAAATCTTTTACTAAGGCAAGAGGTTGCTTATAATTACAATGCATATCAAAGTAAGTAATTATAAGCAACCTCTTGCCTTAGTAAAAAGATTTTTCCGAAATTATAAAGCCATATTTAATATCCTTGCAACAAACATTTAGCTTGTGATTCCCCAAAAAAAAATTTTAACCTCAGGTAAATTTCACAAAAATGCTTGAATTTAAATAAAGTTCTACAAAATTAATTCAATTTCAATTAGTGTATCAAATAGTTTCACTAAAAAAAAAAATTTTTTTTGGGAGAGTTTTTTTTCAAAAAAAATTTTTTTTCTCAGAGGAGACCAAGTTTTGGTATTTAGGCATAACTCTTAATTATAAACAACTTTTGTTAATAACATTTTGCTGAATTTTTGATAATAAGGGTACTTTACTCTTGTACAATTTTTATATTTTTTGATTCACCCCGTATACTGATGAACTTGGAACCATTCTAAGTGCACCTAAATTAGTTATCGGACATGCACCAACTTTTGGCAATATTGGATTTTTGATTGTGCAGCTAATAAAAAAAAATCCCATTTGTTGCACACTCTTTGGACCACACTGTATTGTCGAATTTTGTAATTTTTAATATTAGTCCTTAGAAAATCTACTATTACGTCATTATCGGCTAAAAGTAAACATGTATCAAACACATCGTGAGTTTCAAAATCAGCATGCGTTGGAAAGTGAACTCAAGAAACGTTACAAAAACATTAGTTTATCTTAAAAAGACGCCAAATTGCAGTACCCCGATCGCGTATACGCATGTCAGCTGTAAACAAGCCTCTAGTTGATATGTATAATATATTTTTGAGATTTACGGAATGGTTTTACCCTGTAAATGAATTTTACACACATATATCTAGATGCTTGGTGATGTCTTGATTCTGTAATGATACGTACAAACTTCAACACAGATCACTTCCGAAATATCATTACATGCTTGGTACACTCTCTACCCTGGACAACGAAACTTTCAGATTTCTATGTAACCTTAAAAAGTTGTCCTAAAACCGAGACAAATCATAAAGCTTTATATAATAAGTACCAAACTATAATAGAATCGCATCCAAACCGCCAATTGATTTTCACAGATGCTTCAAAATCACCAAGTGGGGTCGGTTGTGTTGTAATATCCGAAAGCCAGCAAGTATCTTTCACTTTATCAAAACATTGCAGCATCTACTGCAAAACTGACAACCATCAAGGAAGGAATAAGATAGTTGTATCCTCGCAACTGCATTCTTAAGGAGATCCAAGAAAGTCTACACCGGTGATTCCAAAGTGGTCTATATTGACCCCCAGGGGTCTATGACTATCTGCAAGGGCTCTACACCAGCGAAAAAAAATTGGGGGTCCATGAAATGAAAATGGGGGTCCACGATAGTGGATCTCAACATAGACTGATAGTACCTATTTACTAACAGTATACTAAATATTTTATAATATAAAGACATATACAATAATTCTGGCTGCAAAAAGAAATACCCGTTACTTATCCCATGTTAGGGAATATAGCGAGGACATTTCTAACGTCATACTTAGTGGGGGTTCAGCACGGTTACCAATCTCCTAACAAAAAAAAGAAACAGACTGGACATCATTATCCGAGGAGATTTACGATTAGACCTCACAAAATTGACGCCAAATGTTGACAATTTGTTATTAAAGCCTCAGGTTCACCCTTCCCACTAAAAAATTTATTTATTGCTTAGTTGATTTTATGTTTACTTTAAGTTGCGTATATAACAGATACAACATTTTATTTTGAATAGTTTCAATTTAAATGCATTTAATAAATGTATGAAGCAACATGTTTTTACTTTAAGTGTCTAACACTAAACTTCACTATAGTTAGAAATTTACAAAAAGTCAATATCTGGTAAGTAGGGGGTCTATCCAAAAACGAAAAACATAGCAAGGGGCATACGACACGAAAATGTTTGGGAATCTCTGGTCTACACCAGTTGGTCAAGAGGGACAAAAATATAAAGTTTCTGTGAGCATCATTACATGCCGACAAACCTGGCAACGAAAAGGCGGATAGAGCCAGCAGCATTAGCAGTAGCACGAAAACAAAGAACAGTAGCTTGTGCACCCTTTGCAGGCCTAAAGCATTTGGTAAAAGATCATGTAACAAAAATCAGTGACCAGAAGGATGGAACAGCAGTCCTGGTAAATTACATGTAATTGTCCCGAATGTCACCACAAAGTTAACTCTCCCTGCGAATGGAAGAGAACAAATAATTATGTCATGACTACAAATAGGACTATCGTAGTGACCGATAGACTGGAAGATCTACAAAAGTACAAAAGGTCGTACAAAATCTATACAACAGTTGCAAAAGTTATGATCTAAACATGAATTTAAAGAGAAAGAAGAAGAAGAGAAAAAAATGGTTTTTACAAAAAATAACAACGTAGTCGGCAATATTACAATAGACAACGCGTCAATAGAGCGAGTGAGAAGATATAGATGCTTGCGAACTTGGCTAACCGAAACTACTGAACAATATCAGGAAATAAGAGCTCGAATAGAGAGTGCAAGAACTGCATTTGTAAAACTAAAGAAAGTTTTTTGCAGTAGAGATATAAAACTAAAACTTAGGCTACGAATGCTGAGGTGTTGTGTCTTTTCGACACTGCTATATGGTGCTGAGGCTTAGACGCTTAAGAAGGTAGAAATGGATAGACTGGAGGCTTTCGAAAGATGCTGTTATAGAAGAATGCTTGGGATTTCTTGGACTGATAGGGTCTTAAGTGCGCAACTACGGCAGAGAATCCAAAAAAAGGAAGCAATAATTAACATCCTCGAAGCAAAAAAAACTAGAGTAGCTTGGTTATGTTATGAGAGGACCGAAATACATTTTACTACAAAAGATGGAAGGAAAGATCAAGGGCAAGAGGAGCCAAGGAAAAGAACCTATTGGCTGAAAAACTTGAGGGACTGGTTTGGAATGACATCAAATGAACTTTTTAGTATAGCGGCAAACAAAGTTAGAATTGCCACGGTAATGTCCAACCTCCGCTAAGAGATGGAACTTAAAGAAGAACTTGAAAAAGACGAATAGGACACACTCTAGCTACACATAAACACGTATTTGAAAAAACTGATTGTCCAGTGTGCCCAGCGTATAACACAGGGTTACAGTGACTCACATCCTTATGGAATGTACATTTTATTTGAAGAAGAGAATATCCTACCACCTATCCAGCGACACCAAAGGATTACTTCTGCTACAATCCAAAAATGTATTGAAATGAATCAAGGACATTGATCTATTTTTTAAAATCTAATCAATACGAAAACTTATTACGTGAATATGAATTGTACCGTCTTCGCCGCTAATAACCCTGCGTGGTTGATGCGTTTTCTAGTTAAATTAAAAAAAATACTGTTTAAAAACCTCAAATATGTAACATGTAATTATACGACACTATACTACACTATGATAGCATTAAAAGATGCATTTGTTTCAAGCCATTTACCGCGTACTTATTGCGAAGTATTCATGGAACCATAATTAAATTCGACAATCACATTTCGAATAATATTATACAAATATGAGAAAACATGCCTTCTGTATTTTGCATCTCTGTTGCAGACTGCATTTTCATGTCATCGGAAGAGGGCGATTACTTCCATAAAGCGACAGTAGCTGACGGCACAGTGTGCGGAGCTTATATCTTCACAGAACCAGATCAAAACATCGAGATATACATTAGCTATTTGAACGTCCCTTGCGAAAATGGAGGCCTTGTTATCGTAAGTAACCGAATTACCCCACCACAAAAATTGCAACAAACAAAATTTTATTGCAATAAAAATTATCAAATTGTCGACTCATAATAATTATTCTATCACTTTCACACTGTGAAGACAAAATATAGCATATTTGGCTGATGCTGAAAAAAGTAAAGAGAGAAAGTACTGGATAATACCAGAACAATAAAAAGTCTTCCAGTCTTTCAATCTAATTTTCCTCCCCTACCAATAAAGTAGTAAATGATCAATCACATCTAAAACGCCTCCAGTAGTAGAAATAAATAAAAAATAAGAAATACTTAAAGATACGAAAATCCGTTTCGAACGTATAGGAAACCTGATAAATATTAGAATAATGCGAAAAAATAACATTATTGCACAAAGTATTCCAGATGAATAATCACCACTTTTATTTAAACTTGCGACGATCGTTTCGACACACAGTGTCTTTTTCAAACAATGACTCTAAACTTACAATACTAGGCTATTTATATAAAATATACATGTTTAATGGTATAACTATTATGGCTAATCGTTTGTTCTCTGAAAACCATGGGACAGATTTAGTAGGGGTGAATTATTTAAATCCGTTTGGTCGTTAAGTAGGTTACCTGAACATTTGAGCTTGTTGATTTCTAATGCTTCTAAAAAATTTAATTTGCGTCATTTTTGTTCTACGTGTAATATTTGAAAATCTTCGTTAAAATGATGGTTTTCGGAGAAATGATTGGCGTAATTTGAATTACAAAGTTCGTTAACAAATGATTTCTTGTGTTCATTAATGCGGTTCTTGAAAGCTCTCCCACTTTGTCCAATATATACTTTAGGACAATCCACACATTCTAATTTGTAAACACCAGACTTTTCGTTTTTATTTGATTTCGTTTTGTTGTTTTTAATTAAGTTGCCTAGTGTCTCTTTGCATCTGAATGATATATTGCGGTCCAATTTCTTGAGTTTAAGGGCAATGTTTTCCGATAGCTGTCCTGTGTATGTAATTGAGTTATATGCTTTATTAGATAGATTGTCGGTGATCTTAGGGTAAACTAAATTAACTGCTTTTTTGAATTGCTTCTTGCTTACTATAGAATCAATTAGAGAAGGGTTATAGCCGTTGTTGGAGGCGATTTGTTTTATTATATTTAGTTCTTTATTATAATTTTCGTCATTCATGGGCACGTTAATTAGTCTATTGACATAACTGTGATATGCTGCAATTTTATGTGAGTATGGGTGGTTGGAACTGCTGTGTATTATGGTATCTGTGTGTGAGGGTTTATGATAAATCGAATATGTATGTTTGTTTTGTTGTAATTTAATTGTTAAATCTAAGAAGTTAATGGCATGATCTATTTCTATTCTATTACACACACAAATATTACACGTAGAACAAAAAGGACGCAAATTAAATTTTTTAGAAGCATTAGAAATCAACAAGCTCAAATGTTCAGGTAACCTACTTAACGACCAAACGGATTTAAATAATTCACCCCTACTAAATCTGTCCCATGGTTTTCAGAGAACAAACGATTAGCCATAATAGTTATACCATTAAACATGTATATTTTATATAAATAGCCTAGTATTTTAAGTTTAGTCATTGTTTGAAAAAGACACTATGTGTCGAAACGATCGTCGCAAGTTTAAATAAAAGTGGTGATTATTCATCTGGAATACTTTGTGTATCAATGGATCTCCATCAAGTCACGGCCAACTCCATCGACTAATAACATTATTGTTTTTCAAACTAGTCTCCCTTACGATCACAACATTTCATCATTCTGTAAGACCAATCATTAAAACAGGAATGGCGCTGCTCTCGAGTCACTTCATAAATCAGGTTTTTGAACGCTACCTCAATACCCTACGTCAATAAAGTATACTAAAGTCAATCTCAATGACTGTAGTTTCAGTGTAGACACTCATTTATCCAGTAATTTGACAAGCAGGAGGTCATATTTTTTAATACCTACAGGAACAAAACCTACCTGTTTGTTGCGTGATATTTTTTGGCAAATAGAAGTTGTAAATAAATAAAGCGTAAAAGTGACAAAATTTGTCTTAACTAGTTACGAGAGAGAAGTGTTGAATTGTAAATATATTCAAGACAAACTATCTTAAAGAAGATACCTTGAGCTATGAAATAGCCATTTCTAAATCCTAAAAATCTATTTGTTTTGTAGAAAACTGCAAAAAAACTGTCTAAAAGTTCTTGGTACAGAGTACGAGTTCAAAATTTCAGTACGATTCATCAAGTTTTCCTTTGCAATGGTATAAAATAGAAAACCATAAAGATACCTCAATTCTATAGGTAAAATATATCAAAGAAGAGGGCTCGAACTTTATACTCGATTAAAAAAATCGTAAACAGTTAATTTTAAACATCGAAAAATCATTTAATAATAGCGCTCTAATTTTGTGCTTACAAACGAATAGAATAACTTTTTTGCTGTAGAGTTTATACAATTATTTTTTTCACATCTGAAAAGTTGACAATTATTTAATATGTACCTTGAATTAAAGAAATTATAATACGTTCTTCAAAATTTAGAAACGGCCATTATATATGTATTTTAAGGCATCTTCTTTAAGACAGTTTGTCTTAAAAATACTTACAATTCAACACTTTTCACTCGTAACCAGTTTAAGACAAAATTTGTCACTTTTACGCTTTATTTGTTCATAACTTTTATTTGCCCAAAAATCTCACACAGCAGTTAGGTTTTATTCCTGTAGTTAAATATGACTCACAAAAGCAGTCAGATTGCTGGATGAATGAGTGTCACGAGAAATTCCTTATTTTCCTGGAGTATAATACCTGATAATACTATTTTGTTTATACTTTCCAGGTGGTAGATGGTTGGGAACTAAATGGTGAGTTCTTTCCAAGTCCTGAAGATCATCCTCGACCTATGCGGACCAGAATGACAGAGCTATGCGGCCAAAAGAAGATTAAAAAAGTATTTGTCAGCTCACAAAACGTTGCTTTAATCCAGTATAGAATGCCAGCCAGGGGAAGCAGTTTCAGTTTCTATGTGAGGTTTATAAAGAATCCTAATCGTGAGTAAAAGGTTTCTAGGTAGTTTATTTCTGTAATTTATTGTTTGTCTTTGCGCAGAATCAAGATATAGTATATGTATTTTCAGACAATTCCCGAAATGACATGGACACAGAAAAACATTTTGTCTATAGAGTTAGCAAATCGCCTGCGTCAACATTTCTAATGACATTGAAACAGTATAATCATCAATATGATTTTAACGTTCATTAAATCAACGCATGAAAATTATTAAGCAATGTAACTATAACATAAAAAATGAGATCCTGACACCAAACCGGCTTTGTATTACTTTGGTAAACATTTCTTATAGAAAAAATTATGTAACTATATATTTTCATATTGACACGAAATGGAGCTCTCAGTTTTTCGAAGAACTACTTTCACCTTTAATGAGCGACCGTAACAAATAAATATCATCTCATGGTACTTGTTACTTACCCTACTGTTTCTGACAAGCGCTTGTCTGGTGGTATAAGCTTCCTCCAGCTTAAATCTTATTTATGGTCCGCTAGTATGAATTGGTTCTTTGAAGCTGGCCTCGGTCATTCGGTAACGTTAAAAAAATTGAATTTTAACGCAAATCATCATGCATTTTGTGGAATCGCCCTTAGAGCAACAATTGGATATACCCCATACTACGAGGATACATCAGTACCTATACATTTAACGAAACGAAACTGGTGCTGTTTCAAAGGTAGGATTTTATAACACGCAAAAGACATGAAGGACGTATCTCTAATTTACTTTCGCTCTAGTAGGCTCTCATTTACCTTTTGATATTTGTGAAAAAATAGTTATTAGAATGTCAGTGTTTTGGTTTATTGCGAACTATAATCTTTGAGTAGCATAAGAGTCTTAAAGACAGTTTTAAAACATCTAAATATGAATGTCATCCCGGTGGTCCCCAAAACCGCGAGACCTGCCACAAAAATTGCAGAAATTAACGACTTATAAAATGTTCCCGGATTGGCGAAAACCAAATTCTGACAATATCAGTTTGTCCTGCCGTCCGATCAAACAATTTTTCAAGAAGATTGAGTACCTAGAGGTCGCTGCAAGGCAGGTTTCATTTTTGATAAGAACATACAGTAATTGAGAAGTACTATTAGAATGTACTACGAAGATCCTTAAACCCTCGGTTGAATGCTGCATCACGAAGATGCTCAGGCTTATAGATCAACGATTTGACAACGAACAATTGAAGAATTAGGGCTAGAAATCATGGTTCAAAATGTATCCGTGTGACATTCATTTGTTTCCCAAAGTCAAAAAGGAGATTGAGAGGGAGCATATTTGAGTCGGATTTAGAGCTGAACAACCGGGCTCTGGTAATTGGTAGAGACGACTTTCACTCTAGTAGGCTCTCATTTACCTTTTGACGTTTGTGAAAAAATTGTAACTTATCCATGTAACTTTCATTTGTTTCCTGAAGTCAAAAAAGGAGATTGAGAGGGAGCATATTTGAGTCGGATTTAGAGCTGAACAACCGGGCTCTGGTAAAGTGTATCCGAAGTCACTTGGAACAGCAAAAAATGCTTGGGCGGCTTCTCCTTTGTGAAACGCCCCAGGGACCCTGTATATCTGCCGCGTTTCACAAAGGAGATGCCGCCCAAGCATTTTTTGCTGTTCCAAGTGACTTCGGATACACTGTAATTGGTAGAGATGTTCACTCTAGTAGGCTCTCATTTACCTTTTGACGTTTGTGAAAAAATTGTAACTTATCCATGTAACTTTCATTTTTTTCCCAAAGTCAAAAAAGGAGATTGAGAGGGAGCATATTTGAGTCGGATTTAGAGCTGAACAACCGGGCTCTGGTAATTGGTAGAGATGCCGTTCACTCTCATTTACCTTTTGACGTTTGTGAATAAATTGTAACTTATGTAACTTTCATTTGTTTCCTGAAGTCAAAAAAGAGATTGAGAGGTCGCAGAGTTGGGTCGTATTCAGAGCTGAACATCCGGGTTATGGTAACTGGTAGATAAGGGGAGAGGCGGTTGGCCAGGCAACGATATCCAAGCTGGCGGAGAAAGCACTCCCTATCTGTGCCTACACAATCAAGGTTGGATAAATCTTCTACTCTGCCTGTTCCCAGTACCGAAGAGTGGAAAGCAGAGATACAGTTTCCCGGAGAGGCATTGGTATGATACTCGGACGGCTACCATCTATTTAGTGGACAGGAACAGGGAATGTGGAAAATCGACGAGTACTAGAGAGTTATTCTCTCAGCACGACACCACGATTTTCAAAGCAGAAGTATATGCAATACTCTCTGCTGAATGCAATGAGAACGAAAGAGAGAGCACGGGGCAGGAGGCACTGCAAGCCATCTGTGGGCCCAGAACCAGGGCACCCCTGGTTCAGGAGTGCGCGACGACACTGAAAGCGCTGGTGATGCTACAGAAAGTTACCTTGATATGGGCCCCGGGTCATACGAGGGTTCCTGGTAATGAGGAAGCCGACAGGCTGGCCAGACTCGGCATCGGGGGACCGTACGTTTGTTGGTCCGGGGCCCGTTATAGGATTACGTAGGCAGCAGGTAACGTCAGCCCTTAAAAATTGGGTAAACGATACCATAGATGAACAGTGGGGGCAAAATGAGGGATGTAAATAAGCCAAGGATTTCATAACCGCGGTGAACACACCTAGATCAGCATGGCTAGGGAACCAAGGCCGATGGGCAATCAGAAACCTCATGGGTGTTCTGACGGGGCACTGCAGGCTCAGGCGGCATCAATCACTATTAGGAATTGGAGAAGACCCTTTGTATGGGTTGTGAAGAGGCCGATGAAACGGCCTACCACTTCTTTGTGGAATTTGGCTTGCTAGTTTGGCTGAGATACGAGATTTGTTGATCCAATAGACTCTACCCAGAGGAATTACCCTCCCTAAGCTGGACCGACATACTGGAATTTGTTAACAGGTCTGGAAGGTTTGGCAGGAAGGGGGAGGCAGGCAGTGGTGACTGAGGGCTGATATTCGGGGATGGTGGGTTCGAACCTGGGTCCTTTATTATTCCTTTTATATATTAAGGATTTAGGTGTAATATTCGATTCAAAGTTAAGATTTTCGGAACACATAGAGCAAAAGGTATCTGAGGCGCTAAAACTCTATGGCTTTATTGTGAGAAGCTGTAAGAATTTGTCAAACATCGACGTAGTCAAGCTACTATTTAATACACTTGTACGACCGAAGCTTGAGTACGGTTGTGTGATATGGAGCCCTATTTATGGTTGTTATATACAGGCATTAGAAAGAGTTCAACGGAAAGTTTTGAAATACATGTCTTTCAAAGTCGATGGAATCTATCCAGAACGAGGTATCGATTACGAAACTCTTTGTGGTAGATTTGATCAATCGTCTCTGCAATTGAGAAGAAATATAGCATCTCTTTCACTTCTCTTCAAAATCGTACATTATCTCATAGATTGCCCTACTATTCTGAGTCAAATAAGTTTCAATGTACCTCAATTTACTAGCAGGAGGAATGTTACATTTAGGTGCAACAGCCCAAGAACAAATATTTTAGTTAAGTCTCCTGTTCATTTCATGTGCAATAATTATAATAAAATCTGTAACCATTGTGATATATTCATGTGTAATATAAGAGAGTTAGCAGATCAAGCGGCTCTATAATGTTGATGTATATTTTTAGTTTTTGTATTTATTTTTTATTTTCCGGTATCCATATTGTTCACGTGATGTTTTTTTGTTAAAATTACCCTGTAATTGGTTTCTGTTGGGTAATAAATGCATTATTTATTTATTTATTATACTAAACGTCACGCCATCAAAAAGTAGTTTCTTAGAAGTTTAGTTCAAGTGAGTACCTTACTCACTGGCAATGGGATAAGTGTATTGAATAGATTGTAGAGTACTTTGAAGGATAGTTGTTGAAAATGTTTAAGTAAACATTTCATTCTTATACTTTAGCATCAGTCTTATCATTTTCTGATGCATTCTCGTACTACTACCGTCCCTGTTTTCAAGCTGCCTCAACGGAATTCATGATACTCATATTGCGTTTACAAGTTGTCAATCGCTGTCACAGCAAATTGCAAGTGACGGCCTAGCCGTAGTCTACTTATCAATAAATTATTTTCAATTTAACAATTTAAGGAAGCTTATTATTGTTTCCAGCCTGCAACATATTATTCCAAACGGACGACGTTTATACATTGAGGAACTACGGGAGGAAGTCTAACTGCAGCCTGAGTACTTTGTTTCCTGCGACTGTGACAGTAGCGGCGCTAGACGTGGGGCTGGTGCCGGTGGGAGGGCTCAGCTCCGGCCCTAGAAGAGCTGGTGTTATTGAATTGGAGACTGGCATAGTTCACAAAGTGAGTACTAAGTACTATTTTGTATTTGTAGATTTATCTCCTGTACCTAAGTTTGTTAGTATGTACTAGCTGAATTTTTAGATCCACTGATAGCTTCAGAAATTAATCAGGTACCTACAGGAGGAGACATGTACCGTGGTAGGCCTAGGCGGAACGTTAGTTTCCGCCTAGGTAAACTGGCTGCTGTTTTCCAGCCAGAAATAGCCGCAATTTTGGAATGCGGCAAATATGCATAGATAAAGATTATCTATGTAAACACAGACAGCCGGGCGGCTCTGATTGCCTTAACCACTATACTTCAAAAAATAGTGTGGAACTGCCATAATACCCTAGAGGCACTGGCAAAGACTAACAAGGTAACATTATATTGCTGCCTAGACACATAGGAGTAGGTGATAACGCGCAGAAATCCCTCTCGTCGGGCCAGTATCAGCATGTGGTAGCTGTAATGAACAAGTTATATACAAAAAATATTCGTATTTGAAAAGTTTTTTATAGGCTAATGCAACACGAACAATTTCCTCATATTCAGATTATACACAAGTATGTAAGGGTTGTGTGGTTTCTGCACTAATTTTCTGCATATAGGTTCCAGACCCATTATTGCCCAAAAACACTAAAGTAGAAATATATATGTAGCAACAGCTTTGACTAAAAAAGAGTCAGTGGGGAGAATACAGTAGGATATAGCTAAGCTTGGAAAATTGACTGTGATGGTGGCGGCCTCCTAGCAGACCGTTTTGTGGTTTACGAAGGGGATTTCACAGATTGAAAAACCTAAACTTTGCAAAACCTGAAAAATTATTTAAAAAATTTAAACAGCTTGAAAACGTAGTATCTTAAAAATTCTGCTTTCACGTTTGCTAACAATGTACTGAAATGGGATGGATCTTTACCATAATTGTCATTTTTCAAAAAATGGCAGTTGTGCATACTGAAAAATCGTCTGCTTTCCCGCCATAATTTGAACACAAATAATGAGAAATTTGTAATGAACAGTGACTAGGCTTTTAACATTTGAGGATTATATACAAAGAATATTCATATTCTAAGAGTTTTTTATAGACGAACTGAAATGCAACACTAACAATTTGCTCGCATTGAGATCACACACAGGTACGCAAGGGTAGTGTGGTTTTTGTACCTATTTCTATAATTATGTACCAGCTTCTAACCCAATTCTAACCCAATTGCTGTCCAAAGACACTAAAGTAGAAATATATGGCAACAACTTTGACTAAAAAAGGGTCACAGAGGATAATACAGTAGGGTATAGCAAAGTTTGGAAGATTGACTTTGTGGCGGTGGTGGCCTGCTAGCAGACCGTCTTTTGGTTTACGAAGGAACTTTCAAAGATTGAAAAACTTAAATTTTGCAAAACCGGAAAAATATTTAAAATTAAAATAGCTGGAAAACACAGAGTCTTAAAAGGTTCGCTTCCACGTTTGCTAACAATGTACTGAAATTGAATGAATCTGTATCATAATTAATTACATGTTGTATTTCAAATATGGTGGTTCTACATACTAAAAAAGCATCTGCTCTCCCGCCATAATTTGATTACAAATAAAATTTTAATGAATAAATTCATGACTAGGCTTTAAACATTTGGGTATTATTAGCAAAATTTTAGTGTATATTTCAATGCCAATATCTCACACAAGGCGTAGCCTTCGAGGTGGCAATATTTGTATTGTAAAGTACAAATAAATGAAATGAAAAAATCTACCAAAAATATCCGTATTCGAAGTGTTTTTTATAGGCGAACTGAAATGCAACGCGAAAAAATTGCTCATATTCAGATCACCCACAAGTACGCGAACGCTGTGTGGGGTTAGCACTTATTTTTTATATCTGCTAGCTTTTAACATAATTGCTGCCCAAAACGCTTAAGTATATATAGCAACAATTTTAACCAAAAAAAGGTCAGAGGGGACAACACTATTAGTAAGATATAGCAAAGTTTGCATTGACTGTGTGACGGTGCGGCGTCCTAGCAGACAGTTTTGTTATTTACGAAGGAACTTTCACAGATTGAAAAGCTTAAATTTCGCAAAACCCGAATAATATTTAAATTCTAAACAGCTTGGAAACACAGTGTCTCAAAAATTCTGCTTCCACGCTTGCTAACAATGTACTGAAATGGAATAGATCATAATTACGTCATTATTAAAAAAATGGTGGTCGTGCATACTGAAGAATAGTCTGCTCTCCTGCCATAATTTGAATACAAATAATGAAAATTTTGTAATGAACAAGATCTTAACTAGGCTTTAAACATTTGGGGATTATATACAAAAATATTCATGGTCAAAAAGTTTTTTTATAGGCGAACTGAAGTGCAACGTGAAAAATTTGCTCATATTCAGATCACATACAAGTACGCAAAGGTTGTATGGTTTTTGCACGCATTTTCTATATGTACTAGTTTCTAAACAAACTGTTGTCCAAAAACAGTAAAGTAGAAAAACAATACAGCAACAACTATGACTAAAAAAATGTGTCAGAGGGAAGAATACAGTAGGATATAGCAAAGTTTGGAACATTGTGTGGCAGTGGCGGCCTCCTAGCAGGCTATTTTGTGGTTTACGAAGGAACCTTCAAAAATTGAAAAGCTTAAACTTACTTAGGCTAACAAAGTACTGAAATGAAATGGATTATTGTCATATTTCAAAAACTGGTGGATGTGCATGCTGAAAAATCACCTGCTCTCCCGTTATACTTAATACAACTATTAACAATAAAACTAATTATATACAAAAAATATTAATATTCGAATAGTTACAGTCACCCTGGAATGTAAGGCGAAAAATTTGCTCATATTTAGATAACAAATACCTAAGAGTCGTGTAGTTGTTGCACTTATTTTCTACACATAGGTACTAGCTTTCAGCCCCATTGTTGTCCAAAAATACTAAAGTACAAATATATAGCAACAACTTTGACTAAACGAGAGTCAGATAGGAGAATACTGTAGGATAAGCAAAGGTTGACTGTGTGATGGTGGTGTCCTCCTAGCAGGCTGTTTCGTAACTTACGAAAAACTTTCTCAGATTAAACTTCACAAGAGCCGGAGAAACATTTATGTGAGAGAGCAACCCTCGTATATCGACTTTCATATGCAGCAGCATATAGAAGCGCGCTCTTCTTGTGACCAAGAGGTCTGCTGCTGTTTAGCAGCGATTTTCTTTGGTTTGCCGTTACCTTCGGGTACCAGATGGCACACAGGCAGATCTTTCCTGTCGCCTGCTCAAACATTTATGTATTTTTAAATTTGTACAGCATGGAAAGGCAGCATAGGGGAAATTTTGGTTCTAAGTTCGCTAACAATGTATGTAGGTCATATTTCAAAAAATGGTGGATGTGCATATTGAAAAATCACCTACTCTCCCGCCATAATTTAAATACAAGTACTAATGTATTGGGTTCACTATCTTAGTTTAATTAATATTCGTAAAGTAATGTCAACCTTTCGTATATGAACAAAATAATTCTATAATTAATTTTGTTTATAAGCATAAAATGGAACTATATTGTACACCCTGTACAACTGTGATAGACTCATTATTTTGGACAAAACTGCCGTAAAACCGCGGTGTTCAACCATCAACAACTTCATAATGTCAAATTGTAACAAAATACTAGAAACTCACGAGTAGAACGGTACCCGTCCCCTCCTCTCAATCTGATGAGTGAAGAATACTAGTCATTCCAAAAACTTCCATCCTTTGTGCCGGCCCCTGTATATACTGTATAGGTTTGTTCAAATCTATGATTGTTTTCAATTATTATATTTGGTAATTCTCTTACACAAATACAGAATGAAAATTCCCTATGCAACTTTAACGGTACCTACATGTAGCGCGGATTTTAAATGTGGTTTTGTTGACTATATTTCCATCAACTTACCGTATCCTTAAAGATTATTTTAGAGCATTTTACACTTTTATGCACTTTAATTGAGTAAATGGCCTTGATAACACTTAACGTAGCCAGTAAACAAAAGCAATGTCGTTGCCAGCATATTTCAGCCGACAGAAGATGCCAGCTATCAGCCGACAAAATGCCGACCGACTGACCATGTTTGTTGGGAAACTTCTCGGCTGTAATACGGTATGATTTTTCTAAGACTTTCGGATATTGGGAAAATATAATGGTCCAGCACAGGAGTTGGGTTAACTAAATTGTAGTGTATAAATTCAACATCTAAAATATTGTAAGAACCTCATACAAAGCCTGGCCTTTGAGGATGCGATATTTACATACAATATATCGGAACTGGGCAGTAGTAGCGAATTATAATTCTGGGGCTGTAAATTAGAGCAAATACAGTATCTTTCCTTATTATTGTGTCACCCAATGAGGTATTTGTTTTTGGTCACGTGATGTCCTATGGAAAAATTTTAATGGGACACCCTGTATATTTGTGACTTTTTGTATTCCTCCCGTTAAAACAATTCCAACAAACTAGCATACTTGGGGTCTAAAGTGAGTAATTCAAGAGCTACAGCCGCTACAGGTACTTAAAGGACTATACCACTACCATTATTAAACACTACCAAAGTAATTTAACTGTAGGGGTACATGTTATAATCAATGGTAGTGGTACCATCCTTTAAGTACGTGTAGCTCTTGAATTAATCACAAGTGTGCTAGTGATGCCGCTATACCTAAAAAAAAAAGTGTGCTAGTTTGTTGGAATTGTTTTATCGGGAGGAACACAAAAAGTCACACATAGGTATATAGGGTGTCCCATTAAAAATTTTGAATCGGACGTCACGTGATCAAAAACAAATACCTCATTGGGTGACACAGTCATAAGAAAAGATACTATATTTGCTCTAATTTAAACCCCTAAAATTATAATTCGCTACTACTGCCCAGTTCCGATATATTGCTTGTCTTAATCGTCGTATATATTGTATTCCAATAAACAAGTATAAGGATGAGTCAGTTCACTTTCAATCAGAACTTTCAAAGCATCTGTATTGTATTCCCGTTTTGAAGGTAGCACTCAGGCTGAAAATAGAAATTAATCTCTCTTGCACTATGAAGTATGAGCTAGCAGACTAAACTTCCTCACTACATTCTTGATGAAACCTTCCGACCCAACGCTAATAGATTGACGATCAGAGAAGTTTGCAATCAGGAAATTACAATAACCGTGCGCTTGCTGTCGATTAATTAGTTTGCTTTTGCAGTGTCAGATGAAGGGATTGGAGGATTACGTGCAAATAGGAGGGTCGGCAGGGCTGGACAACAACAATCTCATGGTGGCCGATACCGTCTGCGGTCTCGCATCGAAACCAGGTATAATAATATTGGCCGAATATACTAGGTGTACAAATCCAAAAGTTAATTCTGTTATCTTATTATATGAAGAAAAATTCAAATGAATACTTATACGCTAAAATAAGATATCATCGATTATTCCTAAACTAGTTCTAGATAACTTAAAACAATTAAGTTGGTTTGCTAACTCAGACATGGTGAATTGGAGTGTAGCCATTACCATCATATAAATCAAGGAGAGTACAACGAAGGCGGTCTATGAAAATATAGAGCACAATGTCTCATTTTTTGTCAAACTCTCAAACAAGAACAATCACCGTAGTCCATCGCGCTCGACAAGCCTACCAATGAATCAACATAATATATAAGTAATACTCGTAAGTGATATCCGATACAGTTCATAAAATGGGGTAGAATTAAAGACAATAAAGAACGAACTGATTTGCCAGAATCAGTTTTAAAAAATACAACATCAATAATGGGCGGGCCCTTCATCTTGAAGCTTACGCAGCATGCTCCTAATCTGGTTGTTAAAACCTCCCAAGCTGTCCTCACAGCATGTTCCAATTTATCCAGCGGGGCTGGAAGATTGGGTAAATCGCGAATGTAGCGACCCATCCAATCGCATACTTTTTCATTTGGCGATAAATCGAGTGATCGTGGAGACTAGGGGAGCACCCTGACCTCTCTTCTTGTACAAACCTCATCGACTCTTGCAATATAGGGATGGGCGTTATTTTGCTGGAAGAACCCCTCAACAACACCTCATTTACATAACGTAGGACCGTCTACCGTCATTGTGTCATGAAGTAAAGACGCGTCAGCAACAGCTCTAATGGATCGCAATCTGACTCGAAGGGCTAATAGTCGATATTACCAGTCTGTAATTCCTCTACTCCAGAACCGATGCATTCACCCTTCTTTGATCCACGAGCGTCATGCTACTACAACAATAACCACAGGTTGCTATATGAAAGAAGCACAATGTTCTCGTTGACCTACAGTCCGAACCCGTTCAAAGGGTTTTAACTGCGTAAACTGGGGCTGTCGTCTTCTTTACATCTAGCGAATTTTGTGGTTCTATCCACAATGGCATCTTCAGAAGCTATTTCACTTGGCGACTTCTGCAATACTGACGGCTGTAGTTGTATTCATACCTGTTAAGGGTGACGTGGCCTAACCAGGTAGCATAGGTAGCCCCGCCCCCTCGCGGTATGGCAGTCTCACAGCATAGCAAACAACCAGCACAATATCGCTGAGGATTTCCTATATAGAAATGGCTCCCACAAAATTTGACCTTGGTATGATTTTACGGCAGTAAAGTTTGGGTAGAGATGCGAAAATGAAAATATCGATCCCAGTACCAACTCGATATTTTTTAGACAAATAGGCGCGTTTGGTTCGTACAGAGAATTTTGCAATGCAATTGATTACACCCCTCAGTAATTATATAATTATTTTCGATACCGATACCGCTACAAAAGTATCGATACCAACTTGAAATCGCTCAAAAAGTATCTAAGATAAAAACACTCGATATTAGTACAGAAGTTCAAGTGTCGAAGTATCGTTAGCATCCCTACAAAAAAATCATCCAAAAGTGGGGACGCGCGTGTAATTGCCGCCAACCTGAGATATTGTGCTGGTTGTTTACTATGCTGTGGCAGTGGCTTCAGGTCCTTTAGGAGGATGGGTACCCGTGTTGGGTTGACTTTCTGTGTTTCTTCTCTCCTATTGAAATTGTTTTGATGTTTTTGTATTTCGATGGCTTCTCTGTGGAGTCTGGCATAGTATGAAGATGTTGCGGCAAGAATCTGAGTTTCTTCCAACTTTATCCTATGGCTTCCTTCCGGCTAGTCACCGACGGCTACCGCTGATTTGTCCGTATGGACCTAGTCGACAGCTAGCCTTATGTTCTGCAATTCTTGTGCTTATCGATCGCTTCGTTGTTCCTACGTAAGTACGTAGACACTCCCACATGTGCATGATATGCGATAAATCCTCGATGTTGTCAGTGGGTCTCTTTTATCCTTGGCCGTTCCCAAATACTCCTGTATCTTTCTTGTGGGCTTGTAGATGGTCCTGACATTTTCTGTGGAGTACTGTCAAGCTGTGCACACAGGTTTAAAATTTGAATATCCCTTTTTTTCCTAGGTGTTCAGATTTCACTTGCGAGTAGTATAATATGGTGAAAGATGTTTCAAAAGGTCTGAAGATACCATATCAATCGAAACGTTGTAATCTAAAATTATATAGACAATGCAAGTCCGAAACAGACCTTTTGAAACATCTACCTTGTCTACAAATTTCAAACAACAGATGGTGGAAGATGAATGATCAGACGTTTAGGCTTCTTCTTTGTCAAGGTACAATATAATTGATAAATAATTAATTTGGAATAAAAGACATTGTTTGATGGCTGCCAGAAAACCGCTTTTGGAAATTTAATCGTATTTCTAAACGAGTAAAGCAGGTTGAGTATTTATCAGGTATAAACACAAATGACTTTTTTTCCAGGGAAACACCCGAATGTAATAGCCTGCGACACAACAACAGTACGACTAGTCTCTTCGGGCGAGTACGATAATTCAGTCACAGTCTACTTGAGACAACTGGACGAACAAGACATCAATGGTTTCATGGACGTCGTCTGTCTACCTGACGAAATTCAAAAATGAGATGTGCTACATTCGATCAAAAACCAATGAAAGCTTTAGGTAACATTGAAATGTCAACTTAGTAAGAAAAACAAAAAAGAATTTAACAAAAAAATAGCGAAAAATGATATTTTGTTTAAGGAAAAATTGGATTTATACAAAAAAATTTAATACAGATTATCTGTAGGAATAATAAATAAAATAAGTATTCGTTTAACTCAGTTGGTTCAATAATTAGCACGTCATTTGCAAAAATATCTACACTCAATTTTTTTATTCAAAATTCATGGAAAAATAAATATTAGTATGTCAACATTTTTAACAGTTCTCAATCGAATCGCCAATTTTATTAGAAAACTCTTTTTTGTTCTTCTGTACTTACTTTTACCCGTGTGGGGGCGGGTTAGAATATCTCCCATCGTATATCCTGCGTGTCGTAAAAGGCGACTAAAAGGAACCGAACTACTGTCGGTATAACCAGTAACCTCTTCTCAACCAACAGCTTTGGGTGGACGAGTTGAGAAGAGTCCGGACACCTTCTTTTCGTTGGGGTGAGAAATTGTCCCTAAAGGCGGATGAACTAGTAGATACCATCTGGTCAACGGCATGAGGATGCAGAAAGCAACTGGGAAACTACTGCATTAAAGATCTTTAAGATATCCCAAAAAAAACTCGTAAAATGAGTAATGCATTATACAGGTTCACAACATGTCTGTTAAGACATTGTGACTATGATGATGATGATACTTACTTTAGGCTATGGCTTTGTTTTGCTAAATATCTATTGGATAGATCTGAAAGGCGTCAACATCTGTTGTGAGCGATGAAAATCCACATATCTTTTCGTATTTTTTCATCTGATGGCACGACATTACGACAGTCGATTTTGATGACATAAGAAAGCTCATTTGGTACTTAGTCCCATAATGAATTCATTATTTCATTATGGTAGGTATATGGTACCGGTACTAGGTACCATAATGATATTCTATATGAAAAACTATCACACTTCCTGATTTTTCCGGTAAAAACCAGTCCACTATATTTCATGTCATTTCTTCCAAATCAGAATGTGAATTTCCAGCTTCAGAACCACTTATTATTTAAATTCTACGTGACAATTGCGTTCGACAGGAGAAAGTATATTATGTACAAAATAATACTCGTTTCGCATTACGAACGAGTAAAAAATTGTCATTTTATGCAAGCTGCATACTATATTGTTTTTAGGACAATAACAAGTATAAACAGATACAAATAAATATGCGAATGTTTTATTATAAGCCCATTTCTGCATTTTTTTCGATGTTAAAGTTGCTGCTTCTGTTATATTATACTTGGAAGTGTCAATATCACTTTCTATATTAATTATCTGATTTCTTAGAAATAACTACGAAATTATTTGTAATGCACAAGCTTTAATAAACTAATTACATTTGTTGTTCGGCGTCGATTAAGACAAGCAATATATCGGAACTGGACAATAGTAGCGAATTATAATTTTGGTGGTTTAAATTAGAGCAAACATAGTATATTTTCTTATTACTGTGTCACCCAATGAGGTATTTGTTTTTGATCATGTGACGTCCGATTCAAAATTTTTAATAGGACACCCTGTATATTTGTGAATTTTGTGTTCCTCCCGATAAAACCATATCAACAAACTAGCACACTTGGGGTTTAAAGTGATTAATTCGAGAGCTACAGGTACTTAAAGGATAATACCACTACCATTGATTATAACATGTACCCCTACAGTTAAATTACTTCGGTAGTGTTTCATAATGGTAGTTGTACAGTCCTTTAACTACCTTTAGCTCTTGAATTAATCACTTTAGACCCCAAGTGTGCTAGTTTGTTGGAATTGTTTTATCGGGAGGAACACAAAAAGTCACAAATATACAAGGTGTCCCATTAAAATTTTTGAATCGGACGTCACGTGACCAAGAACAAATACCTCATTGGGTGACACAATAATAAGGGAAGATACTATATGTGCTCTAATTTACACCCCCAAAATTTTAATTCTACTGCCCAGTTCCGATATATTGCTTGTCTTAATCATCGTGGGACACCCTGCATAAATTATTATGTCACGGCTTGTATCATAATCATTGACTTTATGATACTCCTTACATAAATAATTATCATATGAAATTTAATTATGTTCTTGAATCCAGCTTTCAGGTATTTCTGTATCTGTGCGGAGCTAATTGCCTTGAACCATCAGAAAACTTTTATTCAAAAAGCACTTCTCTCTGTTTTCAGGTAATCCAATTCTACAAAACACTCCGTTCCAAATTCTGTGTATCACCAAGAACGTATAAAGACTTTAAAAGGTAATACTTGTTTATCAAACTATGTAACAAAGCACATCACTAGATATTTATTGTATTATAAACCTAAATGTGTATACAAACTCGAATAAAGATGTAAGACCTATGAATCTTGTGTTTTATTAAACCATTGGAGGGACTAAAATAATGAAAAATGTTTACCTTTTAGCATTTATTAAGTTCAAAAACTTAAAATAACAAAATAACAAATACCAGTGTAGACTGGACTTAAAAGTATGCAGCTTTGGTCACAGAGAACGTTCATTATATGAATCAGTTATGAAAGTTGTTGAACAATGTCCTACATCACCTCAATTGAATTTAATTGCGAATACAGTGATATAAACATCATACACTTTAATACCGTGTATCACAAACACCATTCACTTTATCACTGACTTCCTTGTTGTGCATCTGGATTAGTTGCAGAAGATACTACCATAACTATGACCAAGGGAACAATGTACATCCACTGAAAAATATAAATGAATAAAGAATGTAAATGGATAAAAAATGTTCTTATTAATAAATAATTCGAAAACAGTTATGCAGATTTTTAAGAGAATTTTACATTTTCTATATGAATATGAGTACGACTGCACTACTGCCTGGCAACACATCAAGCATGTACTAAAGATTAACGTTAGGCATGTGCCACAAGCTGTAACCTAGATTCGCATGACGTCAGAAAATTGTGGGTGACAAAGACGCAATTCTCACTGATGCAGATTTTCTGTGAAAAATGTGTCTAAAGTGTGTCACAGTGATAAAAAAAAGATAACTCATAAGCTGTAATATAAGCTATCCATGTTCTCTAACGATGAACCAACAAGGATTCCCAGCCGCCACGGAGATTTTGCTAGTCTGTTGGACCTATATCTCACAACTACTCCAAGGGTCTACACAGTGAAGGTAACCGCCCCACTGGGATCGTCTGACCACAACACCGTCTCAACGCTATGCAGAATGCGTACTCCAGATCTCTACGATGCAAAGCCTCGTCGGGTTTGGCATTACGGGTCAGCAAAGTGGGACGACCTAAGGGAATACTACCAGTCCTTTCCCTGGAATGACGTTTGCTTCAAGTCACGAGACCCATCAGCTTGCGCCCAAGAAATAACAGAGGTATTAATATCCGGCATGGAAGCCTATATTCCTCATGTCGTCAAGCATCCCTCCAAAAACAAGCCATGGTTCAATCAGCGTTGTAGAGATGCAGTTACCTCTAAAAACCAACATTACGGAGAATGGAGGAAAAATCCAAATGCCGAGAACCACCGCAGTTTTATCGACGCCAGAAATCACTGTAAACGCGTGATTGACAGCAGCAAGGAGGAACACAACAAAAAAATTAAGAACAAGCTCATCTCATGTCCTAGTTCGTCCAGAACATTCTGGTCTGTAGCTGAGGCTGTTAGTCAGAACTTTTTCTACTCGTCAATACCACCCTTGACCAGAGAGGACAAATCCATCGCTTCTGCTCCTAAAGAAAAAGCAGACATCTTGGGGAAGCTCTTCGCAGCCAATTCTACTGTAGACATTAAAGGAAGTACTCCGACCACCACCATAAGCGTGAACTCGAGAATGTCAGAGGTTAAATTTCAACATCGAGATGTAAAAAGCATCCTCCAAAAACTGAACACCAATAAAGCTACTGGTCCTGACCAAATTCCCGTCATTGTCCTTAAACGCTGTGCCCTTGAGCTTGCACCTATTCTTTGCAAGCTCTTCAAACTTTCGTATCAACGAGGCGTGTTTCCCGCTTCATGGAAGATTGGCTGAGTACAACCCATCCCTAAGAAAGGCAAAAAACTGATCCCACCAATTATAGACCTGTGGCTCTTCTCAGCATCGTGTCTAAGGTTATGGAGACTGTCATTAACACACAGCTCCTGAAATACCTGGACAACAATAACATCATAAATGATCCAGTATGGCTTCCGTAAGCACAGGTCTACAGGTGACCTCCTTGCCTACGTCACTCACTTGTGGAACAAAGCAATAGACAATCATGGCGAATCCCGTGTTGTTGCACTTGATGTATCGAGAGCTTTCGACAGAGTGTGGCATGACGGACTTCTGGTCAAGCTTGCTGCTTATGGACTACCACCTTGGCCTGCGCCAGTGGCTGAATAGCTTTTTGAACGACCGATCTCTGTTTGTTGTAGTCGAGGGCTGTTCATCAGACGTATTTCCAATAAACGTCGGTGTTCCTCAGGGATCTGTCCTATCCCCTACAGTGTTTCTGCTGTGCATCAACGAGCTGCTGGAAATAACATCCAATCCAATCTACAGCTTCGCAGATGACAGTACATTAGTGTCGTGCATGGAACCAGGCAGGCCACTATCATCCCAGGAAACGGTACGTCGGCGACAGCAGCATGCCTCACGGATCAACGCAGATATCAAAACAATTGTCGAGTGGGGATTAACAAACAAAGTACAGTTCAACGTACAAAAAACTCAGGCAACAACACTTACATAGAAGTCTCACGATGGCTTACTAACCGTGGAAATGGAGGGTCACCCCATAGTCGAATCACCTTCCTTCAACATCAACAATAACATATCCTGGCACGACCACGTCGTCAGTATTGCTAAAACGGCATCCCAGAAGCTTGGAGTGTTGTTCCGCTGTAGGAAGTTGTATACACCAGAGCAACTGCTGCTGCTCTACAAGGCACAGATCCGACCATCGCTGGAGTATTGCTCCCATGTGTGGGGATGCGCTCCGAAGCACTCTCTAAAGCTTCTGGACACTATCCAGAAAAGAGTGATTAGACTAATCGATACGCCTAACCTCACAAAGGACCTCCGCAGCCTGGAACATCGAAGGAGGGTGGCTGATCTATCCCTGTTTTACAGATTCTATCACAAAAGATACTAGAGTGAGCTCTCTCAGATAATAACACCACAGGCAGACCTAACCAGGAACACTAGAGAAGCTCTGCAAGCTCATCCTTACCAGGTCGAGGTCCTTACTCCCCGAACCAGTCTCCTCCAGCATTCCTTCTTTTGGAGAACTTCGACTCTGTGGAATCAGCTGCCGGGGAATTTGTTTCCCGACGGCTACAACCTGCAGGGTTTCAAATCTAACGTGAACCGATACTTATCCTCTCGCAGCGCTTCTACAGCGCCATAGGCTTTCAGCCTTTGTGGGAGGCCGACCATAAAAAAAATTTGTATGACACTGTTATGAATAAACAAATATCAATCTCTTTTCGAGAAGTGCATTTTCAACTAAAGTGAATCCCACTGTGCATTAATAAGAAACAAATAATTGGCCTGGTAACATCTCTCTAGCTCACCTCTACCCTCCCAAACCTGTTTTTGTGAATAGAAATAATCACTGTCAGAAAATCTGAAGAAAGTGGGTTTTATTGTTTTCTAGCATAGTGATTATTTCTAGTGAATATAATCATCAATAGATGTTTTCGCGGATCACATGAAGGGCATACATACATATAATATGTACATACATGCATTTACATACCGTGAACGCCCTTAATAATACTGCGGATGCGTTTTTTATCCGAACCAGTTCGGGATGTGATCCGCGAAAACCTGTTTTAAAATGTTACTAATAAAGTGTGTTTCCTAAATCATGTATTAAAAGACATGAATGATATTGTGGTATCAGTCCATAAACTTTGCACTAATAAATGTACAGGTCTAGAGACAGTTGGACAACTTCAAGAAGAGTATTTTAGTGACTTGATAAAAGTATTTTGAATTATAATAATACTTACGTATTTGGCTAAAAATGATCTATTATCCTTGACTTCTCCCTTTTCTTTGGCTTCCCTTTCTCTCTCCAATTTTTGGATGTATGATGCAGTATCTGGACTAAAATAGCAAATCCAAAAAGTATTTTGAGAACTAAAGTAATCAATACTGCTCAAAACTGATTTTTAAGTTTTCAGTCGCTGTACAAATACCCATTTAAATATATCTTTGAATTCACATACTCACAAACATTGTGGATATTACTGAACATCTGAAGAAGGTCTCTGTTTATCTATACTGCTACTATACAGGGTGTTCGGTAAACCCGCAACAAAAGTTTAAAGGATGATTCCTTGAACTATTTTAAAAATATTTTGTCAATTGATGATTTTTAGAAAACAGATCATTGCAAAGATACAGGATGAAAAAATATGAGTGCTACAACATTTTGTTATCAAAAATCACATAGTAAGTTGCATAATCTACAATACATGCTCAAAATGACCTCCACCAGCTTACACATAAGCATGCAATGTTCTCATCAGTTATTGCTAAACTGTTTCACATCCATCCACATCCAGAATGTTCCGATTTCGCAAGTCGTCCAAATTTTTCACTAAGGTAGCGTCCAACGATCGCGCGGGCCATGCGTGAGGTCCACCTCCACCAATACAATGATCTTCATATGTGGTTGCTAAATATTCACATGCTACCAAACTGGAATGTGATGGTGCACCATCATGCATAAACCACATTGCATGTCTTGATGCTAATAGTGCATCATCCAGCAAGGCGAGTAACGTTTCGTCTAATAAATTGCAATATACCATGCCAGGTAATAATTTTAAGAAATATCGTAAATAGTACTCACAAATTTAATCGCCCTATATATTTCAAATAGAATGGTTCTCCAAAAAACATCAAAGAACAAATTACTCCTAAACTAGACCAAAAAAATCTATTTTTGCTGCATGTTTATGAAACACCCTATACAGAATTGGGATAAAGTATCGAACCAAGCAAATAACATTGGAACGGAAAGAATGATAGTGCTGAAAATTTGCACGCAAGTGTAGTGACGTATAGTGCATCCGAAGACATTATGTTAGCTATTAATGTACTTCCTGTTTAACCGGAAGTACCGTCAACTTTTTTAATTTAAATGGGACACCTGTATATTTTTGCAGATTTTAATACATCTTTTTTTTTCGAATACGTCCATAGTGGGTTGGGTATTAGTTTCTGTAAGAACGGGAAGGATAAATCTTCTTCATATGTTTAAAATGCCGGCCATTTACCTCCTGACGTCCTGATCCTGACGTGCATTAATTCGACAAGGTAACTCAGCAATTTGTAAACAGACTTGCATATTGTCAGGAAGTAAATGGCGGGCATTTTGAATGTCTGAGATAATTCCTTGATAATTCATTTTAAATTTTCTTATTCTAACACAACAAATAAAATGAACGTTTCAGTAAATAAAAAAGCTTTATCTTTCCCATTTTTACAGAAACAAATACTAAACCTACTATGGACGTATTTGGAAAAAAAGATGTATTAAAATCTGTAAAAATATACAGGGTGTCCCATTTAAATTAAAAAATTTGACGGTACTTCCGGTTAGACCGGAAGTACATTAATAGCTAACATAATGTCTTCAGATGCATTATGCGTCACTACATTTACCTGCAAATTTTCAGCAATATCACCCTTTCCGTTTCAAAGATATTTGCTTGGTTGCATACTTTATCCCAACCCTGTATATGCAAGAAGACTATTAAAAATACATACATTGGTCCAGGCTCAGTGTGCCTAACATACACACTAGTAGTAAAATGTTTGAGTTTTTCCAGTGGCACAACAGCTCCCTCACAGGTAGATTTTGATGCTACAATCAAAGCAACAGCTATTACACGGCCCATATAATCAATTGATACAGACAAACGATCATCCAACTCTGACTCTGCAAGCATACACTGAAAATAAAGATATTATTATGGTTAATCTATTTCATTTAGCACTTCGAATATAGCAACATATTTTTTTTAGCTTTCAGATATGGTAATAATAGCGGAACAAAGGTCTAAGCCATTTACATAATCATTGATCCCATGAATCACAGAGGCAACAACATGCCATACTAATTTTTTTGCTTAGCTTTGATCTCATATATTTTTATACCAAACAAAGGTGTAAACCATTTACATAATCATTGGTCATATAGGCCATCACAGGCCTTACTAACTAGATAAAGCTTCACTACTTACAGCTTTAACAGCAGATAAGAAAGTCTTTTGTGATCCATCATTTGCTGTCACAATTGATTTTATTTGATAGAAGTTGTTTTTAGCAGCCAGATCCTGAAATAAAAAATGAAAAAGTTTGTTCAAGGTCTAAATACCAGGACTGTAGTGTAGAACAAATAATTGACAAGGAAGAGCAAGCATTAATACACATGCATAAAATACATCACTAGATAGATCCTCACAACAAACCTCAAATGTTTAAGTTTACACTGTAATAAAGGTACTTGATTTTTTAAGAATGGAATATTTGATGTTTATTTATCATACACAAGCTATTTACAGGAAAAAATAAGATAAAATGAAAAATAGAACTATGAGCTCCACGAAACCTATGATTATAAGTTAAAAAAGATATTGTTACAGGTTATATATAGACTCCTAGGAAAGAGAAAAAAATATATAATCTTTTTCTGAATACAATAACATTTGCAGAACATTTTACATATAGAGAAAATTTGTTACATTTTTTCATCACAGCGTCAATTACACTTCTTTTGATTATTGCCAATTTGTCTTATATCAACATAATGCACTTGAGTGTGTTGTAATGGAGAAGTCTCCTAAAAAATAAAATTTGGAAAACTCATTATTATATGATAGTCTATTTCTGAACTTGAAGAATGCCGAAAAAATCATCTGAATATTCCAAAAAACGTTATGTGAGTTATTCAATTTTATATTTGCGTAAAGCGACCGCGGTGGTGGAATGCCTTATGACGTCACATGTCATGAATCGTTCGCGGCAGTCACAGTCAAGAGGACGGGACTCCGCTACGGATACGCTGCGCTGTACAGTGTGCGACATTTAGACTTGAGTGGAACAGCAAAGGTGTTTGTTGTAACAGGCAGACGCCAGTATATTTTTGAAGTATGGAGGAAGGTTACGTTCGTGGTGATTCTAGTAATCTTCTCCTAGACATGGAAAGAGAAAGGACGGAAGGCGCAACTGACATTTCTGTTACCAAATGGCACCCAAAAACTATCAAAATTTACCTGTGATAAGTGATACCTGGCTCCTTCCTGCTGTTGTGGCTTTTACAACCCTAAGCTGCACACCCTACCATTATGCACACCACAATATTTTACAATGAGTGGTCTTAAAAACGCTAAATATCATAAAAAACTGTTTTGGTGGCTATTCATTTTCGGTAATAGCTAATGACAGCTAATTCATATAGCATCAAACGGGCGTGGACTTTTACTTCCCACACCGATAGGTGAGGGGAGTATTAATTGTGATGGTGAAAATTTTCGATTTTGAGATAATACGCTTTTTGGGTGTTTTATGATGTCTACATAACGAAAATCCTCACAACTCATTTCCGTCGGTCTGTCTGTACGCGTTTTCCTAGCCACATAATCTCAGTAACCGCTTCATGGATTGTGATGAAATTTGGCCAGCGATATGCTGTGGGGTAGTAGTAGGTAATGTTCCTATAATTTTGAAAATCGGTGCATGGGCGGCGGAGTAATTAGCAAAAAACCAAAAATTTTAAGTATTCCTAAAACTTTGTTTTTAAGCGTTTTAGAGGTTCCTGGTCTTTTTCTACTTTTTTGGGTGGGGGTGATATTAGGGTGGTTCGAGGGTGGGGGTTGTAAAACTGAAAAATTATTGTATTCATAATAGGCCATCAACTAACCTGTGAAACAAAGGCCTAGCGTCATAATACACTTTTTTAGGTGCATCCAAACTTGGTGATCCGAACATTGATTTCAATTAAATTTTCACACAGTATTACTACAGCTGTGAGGATGGAAAAATTTTATGATTTTTAGAAATCGTATCAGCGGCGGCGCAGCAATAATAAAAAAACTAAAAATATAGAAACAACTCAAACTTCGTTTTTAGGCGTTTTAGGGGTTTTTTGATCATTTTCTACTTTTTTGGGTGGGGGGTGAAATTGGGGTAGTTAGGGGGTGGGGGGTCATAAAACTCAATTTTTTGTATTCATAATAGGCTATTCATTGAAATATTTGTTTGGTGTTTTTATGGTGGTGTTAGTACATCTGAGTAGAATGCAGTATTTATAGTTTCTCGGTCTGCTAGATATATTCTAATAATAGGAGTACCAATAAAATCGAGGGGCAAACCGCGAGTCAAAAATGTGTACACTGATTTCAAGATGGCGGGGGATTACACAGATTTCAAAAAGATGACTGCAAAGATTGCAATGAGATTACAGGGATTATATTACATATGTGACTACAGGGATTACAACCCAGATTATGCAGATCACATGGAATGTCGGAAGAATACGGATTAAATAAAATTTATTAAATGAGTCAAAACAAATCAACATGACATCTTTAGAGTCTTCTCCTAGTTGAAGATAGTAAATCCATCGAAACTACGTGAGCTCAAACTAAAGTCCGAAGTAGACCTTTTGAAATAAAAACATGCCACTATGATATTAATAGAATGATATCTAAGATATTATTATTCTTACTTGTAAGAATGTACTGAATAACGTCGCTTTTCAATTTTAGAAACTAATAAAACAAACAAGGTGTTTTGACATTTAATTCATTCATGTGTTATACAAATAAAAATAGATACATATATACTCGCATATATAAATCCAGATAAAACAAAATGTATATCTTATATTTTATAACACAAAATAAATTCTGCAAGAAATGTTAAAGTTGATAATTCTTTTGTATAAATGAATAAATAAACAAAATGACTTTTGACGTAACAGAAAAATGCATTAACATGAAAATGAATAGTAGAAAAAAATATAGTAGTACCTCAGAGCCCTGGCAGTTGTTTTGCTTGTCTATAATCTTTTTTAATTTTTAATTCCTCTTCCCCATTTAATTTGAATAGTCCATTGCCAATTAGATTAAATGGGACATAGAACATAAATTTTGATGATACAGTATCAATATCATCCGTTTTAGGCCAAACATATTATGAATCCAAAAGAAATTTCAAAAATTTTTAATTCTGAGGTTGAAAAGATTTTACAACATTATTAAATAATGTTTATTATATATTATATACGATATGTGATTAAACTTAATCACTTGTGACGTGGCAGAATTCTTTATGAAGCTCAAAACATATGTTTAATCAGTTAATTTAGTGCATCTCTTCAGACCCTTGCTCTGAAAAGAAACAGACATATACGTGCCACGCTTCAGGGGCGACGACAAAGAAAAATCCCTCTGCAAGGCAATGACTTTACATATGTATTATGTACATACTCGTATTATGTAGCCCCCTAGTTGACGAAGTTCTACTAGAATCTTGCGCGTGTCCCCGTCCGCAGTCGGTGAACCCAACACGTAGCCGCCCGTTTCCACTTTCAGTGGACGACAGGGATTTACTTGATTACTATAAATTTGGCAGCGGGCACCATAGCCATTTGCCTCTAACATGATTAATCACATTTTGAATCAAAAACTACTATGCCTCTAACTTTCTGTAAAAGGAACTGAAATATATGGAGATTCATATAAGACCTATGTGCGAGCAACACATGCACATGTTTGACAATACCTGTAGAACGAGTTACTTAGCCAAAAAGACAACAGACAGATTCCCTATTCCGATGCAAAACACGTAAATTTTTCGCGGGTGGCAACAAGATTACGAATGGATTTCAAGGGAATACAGAACAATTTCGGATGATTTCAATAAGATTACATATGATTTCAGATGATTGCAATAGGACTACAAATGATTTCATATGTGATTACAAGATTTCAATGTGATTTCAACTGATTACAATGGACTTGTACACTGATTTCAGACCGCGGTTTGCCCCTCGAATAAAATGCAGTGTATCATTTTGTCACCATCGGCGTCGCCTACCCTACTGAAAACAAGGAATAACAACATGAACGAGGAGACTGGCTGGCGGCGTGGCGGCTTGCGGGGGCAGGATCCTCGAAAGGGTGAACACAGGCTTGCATGGTGTTGTGTGACGTCACAGCACCTTCACACAGAGGATACGGCTATTCAAACTTTGAAGGACTATAACTTTTCTATTAATGGAGATAATTACAAAATTTTTTCGCCTTGTTCTCTAACTCTTTAGGACTATCTAATTAACCAAAATCTGAATAAATGGAAACTTCCTCATATTCACATATAAATAATCTGGACTTGGATCATTAACAATTTTTTAAACAAATAATATAAGCATTCATATTTTAATATAATCCTCCACAGACTTCCAATTTAATATTTGTTGCATTTTACCATATTATAACCCAGCAACAACCTCATGCATCAGGTTTGTAACAATTGCATTTTTGTGTAAATCAGCCTTATTACACATAAGGTCCTTAGCCGGACATGATTATTATTTTAGACGTAAAGACCCATAATTAACACAGCTTAACAAAGGCAGGAACACCTTTATTATTTAAAAATATGGGAATCAGTAGTTTTCTTTGAAGTATGTCATAATCTACAGTTTGTTGAGCTTACAACTGAACCATGGTGGTGCCTATACAAAAATTCTGTAAGCTCTTAGCAATAGAACATACTCATACCCGCAGTTGAAGCTGTTCTTCAGGAGAGAGGGGCTTCTGATTAATAGTTGCTTGTCCCAAACGTAAACTTTGTATTGTTACATTACCCCTCTCTGTGAATGTTGGGTCTTCCAAAGCAACAAGGGCATGTTGTAAACGGATTGTTACTGATCCATCATATTCTATATTACCCTGTAAACAGAACATCCAAAGTACTAAACACAACTCTCAACATCATATTATGAGCTTATAACTTACAGAGTACGATTTTTGTACACTTAATAATAAGACAAGAAAAGCACTCAAAAAATATATCATTTTATATAGAGACTAGAATAATTGCTCGACAAAAAATAAATGATCAAGCTGAGACGTTCTTGTGTCCTTCTCCTTTATGAATTTTAGAATTCAGGTTAGGTTACAAGAATGTTAGGTTACGTTAGATTTAGTTTTGTCAGTCTTGACACAGAACACCAAACTTGGAAGCACACACCTTGGACTCAAAAGATCTCTTTACAATAATCTTATGACCCAGAATGAAGCAAATTAGTCACCTATCGAGTAATAGAAAAGCGTGGCCATTTTCTAGGTAACACGTTGATTGGGTAAATTTTAAACTTTAAGTTAATGTGAACTGAGACAAAGTCGCTGGATAATGCACCTCACCACTACTGTTCAGCGAATTGGCTTCATTATCAGAGTCATAATGTCTTAACAGACATGTTGTGAACTCGTGAAATGCATTTACTCATTTTACGAGTTTCTCTAGGGATCTTTAGTGCAGTAGTTACCCATTTGCTTTCTGCATCCTCATGCCGTTGACCAGATGGTATCTACTGGTTCATCCGCCTTTAGGGGCAATGTCTCACCCCAAGGACAAAAGGCATCCTGTCTCTTCTCAACTCGTCCACCCAAAGCTGTTGGTTGAGAATAGGTTACTGTTTATATCGGTGGTTTATACCGACAGTAGTTCGGTTCCTTTTAGTCGCCTTTTACGACACGCAGGATATACGATGAGAGATATATTATATAAAAAATATTAAATCTGATTACTAATAAAAGACGTACAAAAAAATTTGTGTGAGCACAAATAACCAAAGAATCAACTAAAAAAAATTACTCCGATCATCGTTTAAGTATAGAGGCATGGTCTTTATTCAACTTGATTTCTTTTATCAACAGGGTAGGCCAAAAACCTCTTGACCAAACTTGTTTTATGGCAAAATCTTATGAAGATAATCACCAATGAAACCAGGTGAAACTTGACCATAATTTTCATCGGCAAAAAATTATTTAAAGTAGTTTGAAAAATTGTTTGCTTTTTATTATTATTTTAAAATGTTGTTATTAATTGTAATGTAATTTGTAATTTCTTATTTTTATCTTTACTAATCTTCAGAAAATAAAGTTGAATTTCTTTTTCTATCTAAATTCTCTACATGAAAAAGGTATTTGACGAAAAGCGTTCAAAATAATTCTCATCATGGAAATTTATTGAGCAAAAAATAAATTTCTGACGAACATTTTTGTTTGAAGCTCAATTATCTTTTTTGGGAGATTGTTTCGTTCGTAAATCATCATCCATTATTTATTAAGCATTATTATTATTTTTGTTTTACCGAAATGCATGTAGTGCATTATAAAGCAAAAGACTTTCTCATTTTTTTTATATGTGATTTGTCGATGAATTGAAGTACAGATTCACTCAGTTTCGTTTGTGCATGTTTGTGCAGATTATCCAGCGAAACCCTCAACATACCTGTCCCTGAATCACATAAATGTTTACATATCCAGCCATGGCCGACTTTACTCACTAGGCCGGAGCATTGAAATATGGCAACACTGGTATCGGGCCGAGCTTTTGTTTGTTGTGAAGTCATTAGTGTAATCTTCCAGAGTGAAAAATAAGATTGGAAGGTGATTTTTAATGTGTTTCTAATTATTTACTTGCACAAACGAAACTATAAAGATAAAAAGATGCCTGCAAAGTGTGTAGTACCAGGTTGCAATAGCAATTGGGGCTTCCAAACAAGGATATACCAACATAACCTTCCAGAGTAACAACGAAGAGTGGAAGGTGATTTTTAATGTGTTTCTAATTATTTACCTGCACAAACGAAACTATAAAGATAAAAAGATGCCTGCAAAGTGTGTAGTACCAGGTTGCAATAGCAATTGGGGCTTCCCAACAAGGAGGTACCAACATAACCTTCCAGAGTAACAACGAAGATTGGAAGGTGATTTTTAATTTGTTTCTAATTATTTACCTGCACAAACGAAACTATAAAGATAAAAAGATGCCCGCAAAGTGTATAGTACCAGGTTGCACTAGCAATTAGTGCTTCCAATGAAGGACATAAACAGAAGTGGGTGAAAGGTATTCCTCATAAGGGCTGGTTATATTTATAAGAATAAAGACAATAATTTACAAACATTTCAAAGGATAAGACCTATTTTAAACCACAATATGGTGCCTACAATGTTTACTGGACCTCCCAAATATCACAGAAAAAGACAGTTAATAGAACTCATCTGGGCATGCCAACGAGGGCATGCATCTAGGCATACCTACGAAAAGATTTGATAGTGAAAGGGAATCAAGACCAGTAAGAATGGCTTCACAATGACCTAATAGTGAATTTTTCTAGCTCAAGTGACAATTTACAAAGTATATTGAGTGTTCATTTAAGTGGAAGTGGAAATGGCAGCAGGAAACAGGTTGCGTTTATTTTTATTTTGTAGTATCTGACTGTGATGAACCAGATATCAGATGTAAGTGGTATTAGTAGTAGTAGTTCTAAAAAGTATTTTTCTTAATTTATTAACCCAGATGAACTCTAATACATATAAAATGTAATAATTATTCTGAAACTATAGGCCAACTATTTGACAGCTAAGCCACGTTGCCACATCTAAGGCTCCGGCCTAGTGTAGAGTCGGCTATGATCCAGCATATCCTTGCAGTTATTCTTCGTCGCTGCGTTGCATGTCATTTTGTGATGTCATACGTCAGCTCAACGTCAGTACTTTGTTCTTCGCTCCTTGTCTTTTGTCATTCGTGACAGCCTTTGCTCGGCGAAAGGACTGAAAAAATGTACCTTTAGCGTAAAATTGGTGCATTTATTTTTAATTTTAAGTATTAACATTTGATGCAATACTAGTTTTAGTAGCCTTAACATTCTTCTTAACAAATACAAATCATCTTTGCACATGCAGTAATACTGTGAAACTGTTTCGCTGTGATATACATAAATGGTAAGGTGTTATGAAGGTGTTTATCTGTAACCTGGGTCAGCAACAAATCCCTGATTAAGTCAAGCAGTATTTATCTATGACCCTAAAGCCTAGCAAACTAATGATGAGTTGCATCTTGATAATAAAAAATTAGTTTTATGTTTTTGACCCAGTGGTCAATGCAGTATTACAAAGATTTTAATATTTCCTTCAGATGGCTGCTGTAAGTGACTTATGGGTTTCTTGGTTTAGTTGTTGTGTTAGTCAACCACAGAAGCGGACACATCGCATCGACAGGTAATTATTATTTTAGGTTCTTAAAAAAATGTATAATAACCACAGCTATGACCAGTGCTTTGCTTCTTTTTCCATATAAGGAGTCAGATCCTTTTGTTTTTGTTATACTTTGATAAGCATATTTGTGGATGACTAAGAAAACCTGATCAAGATGATGCTCAAATTGACTTGAGAATTTTGTTATCTTGCATTCTGTCAAGCTAATTAATCAATTATAACTATATATGGAAAGAAAGGGGCATGCTTTCATATAATTTCGAGTAATTAAATAATTTATAAAAAGTATATAACCAAAGTATGACTATGAAAACAAAGGAGCTGGTATATGAGGCCAAGGCTAAATTGTAGCACAGTAGACTCCTTTTTAAATTTATTTTTCTTATTCTCAGGGGTAAAAAATAATTTCTCTAGCTAGTTAGTGTATTTTAAAGATATGTCTAGCATCTAACTATATGGGCTAAGTAGTCTGACTAGTTGTGACCCTTTATATCTGGCCACCAAGTTCCCATCAGCATTAACATTTGACAACATGTAGTTCAGTAACACAACAATTATATAGGGTGATTTTTCAGCACTGGATGGGTTGATAACTCCACTACTGTAAAAGATAGCAAAAAAGTTGTACATATAAAAGTTGTAGCTAAGGATATGCTTTTTGTTCGGAAGATATTTAATTATACAGGGTGATCCATAATCATGTGGTGATGCAAACATATTTTTTTAAATGAAACACCCTATATATTATCCCATATTTAGATTCTACTAATAAACCCCCTTCTTTTTTTTTACTTTTGTGTCATCAGCATCAACTTCTCTGGTCATTCGCCTCATGTTCTGTGTTGGTTTTGTTACTATTTCCCTCTAACGAGAATCAAACCCAGACCTTCTGGTCCACAGGCCCTTGACTCTAACCACTGAGCCAACCCACCACCCAAACCCCCTTCTTTCAATATAAGGTATTGTAACATTATACAGGGTTATTTCAAAAGTTATGACAATTTTCGTTCATTTGACAGCGATTTGGATATAAAAATGGTCATAACTTTTGAAATACCCTGTATAATGTTACAATACCTTATATTGTAAGAAGGGGGATTATTAGTAGAATCTAAATATGGGATCTTATTTAAAAATATATATGTTTGCATCACCACATAGTTATGGATCACTCTGTATAATTAAAAATACTTTCTGAGCAAGGAGCATATCTTTAGCTACAACTTTTATATACAACTTTTTTTGCTATCTTTCTCAGTAGTGGACTTATCAACAGATCCTGAATTAAAAACTCACTCTGTATATTACAAACATAATCTATCATTTAGAGAGAATCTAATTGTGTTTGATGATCATTAGTATTTTTGGGTTAGTGAAGCTTGCCCATGAAGAATCCTGAAATTTCTAATTACCAGAACATATTGGTGCTATCCATATTCCAAGATACTGATACTGCCTTACCACATAGGTAAAAATTACTTCTCAATCTTCATTACGCCTCAATTATTACAGTATGCAGAGTTCATGGAGAAATCTGTAATTTTTGAGAATTTTAGGACATTACTTTTAATGGTTTTATATTTTCGTGACCGTAGATTTCAAATTATATTTTTTCTAAACCCTCAGAGACGGTTTTGCTTTATATAATGCTTAAAAAATATGTAACAAACTTTGAAGCAAAATACACCTGACACTGGTTTAAATATAATAAACCAAAACATTGTGGGAAGGAAAAGTGTTTCATTTACTTTGACCGCAATACTACTAGAAAAAATCAAATTACTTTTAACATGTTGTTGCCTGTCAATCTAGTAAGTGGGATGCAATAGATGTTTTATTCATATACCTTGGTATGCTTTTACATTTTTCCACAATATATGTTTAGTTCTTAGGCCTCTCCATGTGTTAGACTATCACTTGTATTTTAATGATGCTTTCTGTTAATTAGGTCAATGATAGGAAATCCAACAAACTTCCAACATACAGGTCATATAGGAAGTAGGGATATGGAGATTCCAGGTGATCAACTGATAGCTCTTCAGAACCAGATGAAGAGCAAAGGTGGCTATGAGACGACTTATAAGGTAAGTAATGATTGACAATGATTATTCTGGAAAGCATGAGCATGAGGCATTGTTTTTTTGAAAAAGTTGAAAATTGTTTATAGGTAAAAACTTTATTAAACTTCATTGCTGGAATACAATACAAGCATTTTATAATATTTGCTTTTATTTGATTTTGATCTTATATCAAATCTGCTAAAATTACTATAATAGTTCAAAATAAGTCATATGAATAAAATCTAATTTGGTATACAACAATGAGTGAAATATCACTGCAACTTGAAAAAATCAGTCTGTTGATCATTCATTTAGTTTATTGTAATCTGGGCTGGGCTGTAAAAAGCTCAAGCTCTTCCAAATCAAAATAGTACAGGGTGAAGTGGGACTATGATCAGTAAAATGCTGATCTGGGAAAGAGTTCATATTTGTTCAATTTATTAATTAAAAGGAATAAATATCATTCTCATTAATTTCCAAACTAGCTGGTTAATAGTGGTTTGAGGGGGTAGTATAAACAGAATTGCATTTTGCAAAAAGCAACCATTTCAACTAAATTTTTTAAAACTCTTATTCCTTAATGGCATCTAATATATAGATAATTTAATTAGGTATGCACTAAACTTTTGAAAAATCCCTTATACATTATATTTGGTTATGATTCTAGAAATCTTTTTGGAACCCTTCAAAGTGAGCTGGGTGTGGGTATGCATCTTCTCTACATTAGGACATATATTTGAGAATATTTTTTTTAAATTCCATATTTTTGGGAAAAAATGTATTCCACAGTAATTTGGGAAATAAGAACGGACCCAAAGTGAAATCAATAAAAGTTCTCATAATTATTCTAATACTTGCTTGCTTTTATATTTGAAGTAAATTGTTTATGTATATGCCAAAGAAGAACCAAAATACAAGCTACCCTCCATCATGTTAGTTAAATTTGAACATAGGGATTACACTATTGATTCAAAGTAAAATTAATTTTTACTATTATTGTAATTTTTATGGCATTTTTAATGTCTAACATAAAAACACTGCAATTAAACCCATACAATTCTATTTTTAGGAACCTGATTGGTGCCAATAACTACAAAATGCTTCCAGTGTGTCATAGGAGATTTTTTTTATTTATTTATTTTCAAGGTATTACTACATTAGATTCTAGTATGGGTTGTACCCCCTGATATGGTGCCTTTACCCATGCTTAGGGGGTATATTGTATATATTGATTTTTGTTAGCAGTGAAACTGGTAACTTTTCATTGACAGAACAGTTTGTTTTTTGTATGTAAAGAAACATTTAAGATGTTTGAGGCAGCCGTCAAAACTTATGGTTTAAAGAGAATCTGAATGTAGAAATTTGTATATTTTCTAAATACCTGACTAAAGGTTGACATGCATATAGTTATCCTGATAGCAATAATATTAACAATAAATATTTGAACACGATCAGGCAAATGCTAATAGATATTTTGTCATGTTGGAAATCTTTTTTGTGAAACTCCCACTCTGGCAGGATTTGTTATATGGTATCCTTCTTAGCAAAATTTTTTTGTATTATGTAAATAATATTGAGTTGATAAAATCAACATTATATTCTGGTATAAATTATATTTGTTGTCATTAAGGTGGTAATACTTCAAACTACCCTACCATTGCATACTGGCCCATAGCACATGAGATTTATTGTAGGAATCATATGTACTATGATTAAGTGTTAAATTTGCTACATTTGGAACATCATAGTATAGTGTGGAAATATAAGCATAAGTATGTTTACAAAGTTATAAGTTATGCAAAATTCAAGAATAAATTTCGCCATATGGGAGAGCATTATTATTCAACTGAATAAACTGAGGTCACATATTTTGAATCTAAACATATAGTGGTGTCTATAGTTACACTTAACTACATGTAGAGATGTAGAGAGCACCACATATTTCCAAACACGAAATAGTGAACTATCTTTTTTGTGTCAGCATGTGTGTTCCAACTTTTCCAAGTCTATCCAAGCCCAAAAGTCGATCATAACCCAGGTACAGGGTTTCAAAGTTTGATTATTTGTTGTTAATGAGTACCAACTAATTTGTATGCAGTTAGTTTACTTTTTTGAGAGAAAAATCGATAAAATACATAAAACTTCATACATTATGACACAAAAAATGTATTTCAAATAGATTTATTTGAAGTAAGTGGACAAGTACAATAGCCTATGACCATTTTTATATATTCTAGAAAGTTTAGCCAGAGAATCAAGAAGATTCTCCACAGGTTTCATAAAACAATATGCTGAAATGTAATGTTTAAGATTTTTACTTTTCAAAGATCATAGTTCATATGAGACTGTAATAAAAAGATTCCTAATTATAAAGACTTCTACATAGTAATGTTTAAGTGGAGTAGTTTGTATTGAATTTCAGCTACTCTTTATGGTGCTATGGATCATTGTTGATAATTTTGTTGTGGTCCAGTGTAAATAATTAAGATCTGGAATTAATTTGTGTGTATATATATGGATGTATATTATGAAACTGTTCTGTAAATGAGAATTAATGTTGCTTTTATTTAATCGAATTGTATATTTTTTGTAAATGCGATATTTTTTTTCGTTTTTGTCTAAGTTATATTTAGTATACTTTTTACTAGTGTATACAAATACAGACGACATTTGGTATGTGTATTAGCAAGTTATTTCAATACTGGTCTGAGACATACAACATCTGTGTGCCATTCATAAAATTTTCTGCTATTTTTATCTCATTTTTTCATTGCCATGATTTGCTCTTATACCAGCATGTATATGAAGCTATGCAGAAATATATCAAACATATCACACCTTTGTGTGTGTTTATATTTTTGTTCAGTGTGATTTTAACAAGTTAACATTAAGGGTGAATTTACTTGTTGGAACCAATATATGATATTCTTTGCAAATTGACCCAAGGTAAGTTTTCATGTAAAGATCAGATGTTGTTTTGAACTTGAAGGGTGCATCAAGTTATTTAAAAATGATTGATGGTGCTTTTGGCGGAATAATTTTTTATGGCTCATGGAATTTATGTTTTTGTTTATTTTGGGTGCCTATCTTTTTTTATAAACCTGATTACACAGAAACACATATTTAAAGAAGTATATACATATGTTTTATGTAGACCTAATTGGTTTTTAATTCGTATCATCTATTGAAATACTTTGTGCAATAATAATCAATAATATTAATGGATTATATAACGTATGTTTGAAATTCCTAATTTATAACTTTTTTGCAAATATAAATAACGTCAATAAATGAAATAGCGTCAAGAAGCAATTAGCAGATCGCAAATATGCTACAGTCAATGCAGGAGTGATATTTGCCTCATTTACTGTACGAATATACGATGTTTTAGTAGTAGAAAATAGAAACTTATTTGACTTTCCAGTGTCGCTTTATGGTGTTTTAATGAAAGGTTACAAAATAATAAACCCATAGAGAAGTATAATTGCGTGCCATAATACTGCCAGAAACCATGTTTGGAAAGAAATTATTTTCTCACACTAAACATAATATGAAAATCCGGTGCCATTTACATTGTAGGGAACTTGATACTTTATCTATATCACGGGTGATATCAACGCTAAATCAGAGATAGAAAATCATTTTTGACAGTATAGTAGTCGCATTTTCGCTATATCCGTTGACTATTGTAGATATTGTCATTAAATGTTTTGGATTAATATTTCCAAAAAATCTGGATACACACTGTTGGGAACAAACGCAATTGTTACTAGGATTTTTAATAAACTTCATATAAATCCATAGATATATGGTTTCATAAATACTTGAAGAAGTTACCCAGCTTGATTGAGGCATTTTAGTAAAAATAAACCAAAATGTTGAAGATTCAATAAATACAAAGTTATAAAACTTTTATAATATTGTTGTTAAAAAAATTATTAGAATAAATATGAAATTTTTATAAATATTATAATGAAAAAATACGTCCATGCAATAATGTATGATATTTCCATGCCCCGACATCTAATTTCTATTAGCATGCTCAACAGATATATGCTATATATGATTAGGATATTTCAGAATAATTCCAATATCAGCCTCAAAAATTCCAGAATGCATTCTACTAGTAAGAAGATAAGCAAATGTTATGCTATCCGACAGATTTAGTTCTTGAGCATGTCGTAAAATACATGTTTCATAAAACAATAATTATTCTTAAACAACAGAAATCCCTGTTCAGGAGCTCTGTGTTTTGGGATTTGCTTTAAAAAAAACTAATTGAAACAATATTAGATACGTCTATCAGAAAGGCAATACATATATCAGTAGATACTAAATAAATCGTTCTATTGAATATTTTGTAAATATATATTGGTGCATAACTACAGATACAACATTAAATTAGTCCATCTATAGGCAGGTTCTTTTTTGTTTTCTATTCTATGAGTAAGTAATAATAATGATTCTTATAAAACGAACTAAAATTCTGCTTAAAGCTGGATACTTTTATTTGATACTATTATTTTTAATCATCACTGATTAGATAATTCAGTACCTTCACATTTCCAACCAAAATCCATGAAACATGGTCTATGATCCCTTCAACTTGAAGCCAGATTAAGCTTCTTTTCATTCTTTTTTGGTCTACTTGTGTAGCAGATAAGATTCAGTTGATTACTTTCTAGTCCAAGCTAACAGCACCAACGAATTCGAATTCGTTGAACAGCACACAAAGTGTAGATAGCCTTTACCTTCTAGTGGGGTCACTACCCTACTTCATATCAATATTAACACCTGTCCATCATCGCAAAGTGTCATATTGACATTTCATCCTTTCATTGTCGGAACGATGTAACCGAAACCCCAAAATTCAAGTGGCGGATCAAACAAATCCTTTAAGCCGCACGATGGCGCAATGCCCGCTCCGTGGCCCCATGGAGTTGGAAACATGGAAGGTTATGATGGACAACATGGTAAACTTTATCTCGGCCTCCACAACTCTGATGAAAACCATTCACATGAAGGCTGTCCAGCGGTCGATGATGCAACTCCCACAAAACCAAACGCCCCATATTGAGGAGGAGACAAATGAGTGTGCTAGTGTAAATCCCGTACCGTCTCATGTACCTAATAAGTGTTGTGCTTTGACATGGGAAAACGGTATTGAGGAGTCGTCTGAAGAAGTGGAAGGTATGCCTTGCTTCTTTTATTGTGCTATAATAGAACGTTCAAAATCAGAGCTGGATTTATAGATTTAACATTTTGCCGTCTGTGACTTCTAAAGGGCGATGAAAGGATTTGGTTGAGAAGAATTATTTCTAATTCTCTATTTTGAAGGGCAAATGTTAGTCCATCCAATATAAATTCCTCGATCCGGAGGAGCACTTTGATGTGAATTAAGGCTCATTCCATTTTTTTCAAAAATACGTTGACCTGAGCGACTGAGGGTGTAGGAATTTGCCTTCATTTTATTACACCGTCCGTATGAAAATATTTTTCTAGTCAAATACATTAGTCATAAAAACAGAATTTAGCTCAACTTTATGAAACTGAGGTCTTCCAAATTTGTGGTCACGATTTCTCAAGTTTGGCATAAAACATCATTTCAATTTTAAAATTGCCGCTTCATAATCTGCTAAATAATACTAAAAACTAGCAAATAGTTCTAATTTTGTAGTACCTTTAATTCGTTTTTAATAACTTATCCAAATAATGTTTTGCACAAACGATAACGACGGCCAATGATATTACATCGTACCAATCGAAAACCGCGTTAAAAGAAATGACAATTTTAATTTTTACCTACCACACCGACAGATGTGATCACGAAAATTTTCAATTTTGAAATAATACGCGGTCGTTTTATTATGTTTACGAACAAAAATCCACGTCACTCATTTCCGTCGGCCTGTCTGTCTGTTCGCGTTTTTCTAGCCTTGTAGTCTCAGTAACAGCTGCATGGATTTTGATGAAATTTGGGTACCGATATTCTGTAGGGTCCTAATAGGTATTTGCTGCTATAATTTTGAAAATCGGTGCATTGGCAGCGGAGTAATGAGCAAAAAAAACTAAAAATTTAAAATATTCCTTCGTTCGTTCGTTTTAGGAGTTCCTGATCGTTTTCTACTTTTTTGGTGGGCGTGAAATTGGTGTGGTTAGGGGGGTTAGAGGTTAGCCTTGCCTTGTCTGTTACAGAAACCAGGGGGCTTGTGGAATTGATTTTAATTAAACTTATAATTATTACCGTGCCGAGGATGGAAAACGCGTATGGTTTTTAAAAATCGTGTCGGTGGCGGCGCAGCAATAATAAATAAAAATATAACAACTCAAACTTTGAAAAATCCATAGATCTCGGGTTTTTAGGCCGTCGTCTGTTGGAACTTCTTCCTAATGTTTCGCCAGCACGACTGAGTTGTCAGGTAGATTTCGATCCGAAAACACCGACCTCTGAAGATGCTAGCCACTCGTGCTGGCGAAACGTTAGGAAGAAGTTCCAACAGACGACGGCCTAAAAACCCGAGATCTATGGATTTTTCAGTTGACGACGGCCGCGATAGCCTCAACACTTACAGCTCAAACTTTGTTTTTAGGCGTTTTTGCATTTTCTGTTTTTTTTTTCTTGTTGGGTGAGGATGACATTGGGTTTGGTGGGGGGGTGCATCGTAACATTGCATTGCCGGTTACAGAAACCAAAGGCCTTAAAATTTTCTGATATATGTTACATACGAGTATTGCTTTACATCGTTCTGTACTGTGCAACCTGGAACTGATTTTTATGAAATTTCACACAGTATTATTATCATGGCGAGGATGGAAAATGCATATGGTTTTTAGAAATCGTGTCAAACTAAAAATATAAAAATAGATCAGACTTTGGTTTTAGGGGATTCCTGATCATTTCGTTTCATCCAGTTGTATCTTTCTCAATAAAAACTGTGTCATCCTAATTTCTATGGAGAGAGATGCAAGAAATTATTTACGAGAGTTCTTGAGTCGGATGCTTTTTTGGGGAGGGCGGGCGATGAATTGGTCACAAGGCGAGCTTCATGCAATGGGAAAATAATAAAATAAAATTATTAGATATCTACAGTAATTCAGGTTTTACTTTAGGGTGACTATACATTCCTTGTTAAAATAGTTTACATTGATAGGAGCAAGCTATATTGAAGAAAATGCCAGCCTCATAGATCAACAAGTACAGCAAAACCCAGCAGAAAATCAAAATAACATGAACGAATATAAGCCAGTATGCAAGCATATTTCAAAACAAAATGAACTAACTGATGATCGATTAACCGGTATTCTGAAACAAACCGAACTACCTCCAGATGACCAAAAAGCCGTAGCAGAACTCGTTGACAGTCTTCTGAAACCTCCCGAAGAAAATCAAGCGAGAGAAACAGAAAACTATTCATTACAAGGTGGCGATACCAAGGCTAAAGAATGTGTTTCAACACCAAAGTGTGTCAAATATGCCATCAAGAAACAACATACTGGTATGTGTACTGATCCTGTGACGTTTAAAAAAGAACCTCCCAAGAAGAATGTGTTTCCTTCTGAGAAAGGAGAATGTATTAGGCGACACAAGTCATGCACTCATGCCGTTCACAAATCTAAAACGTCTTTCAAGTCGACTACAGATATTGAATATGACGGTGAGAGATTTTCTTTCATATTCAACGTATTTTTATACAATAGTTGATCCGTTTATAAATGGAGTTCTTATACTCAGCATTTTGGGAGGATATTATTCTTCTTAAGGTCCCAACTCCTTTCAATGATCGGCAACAATTTTGGCAAATGCTTCTCTATCTTATGCTTTCCTGAGTAGAGTATGAGAATCCAGACCCGTCCAGTTTTTCAACCATGAGTTTTTTCTGCGCCCTGGCCTTCTTTCCTCATGATTCCTCATGATATTTATTTATTTTTATTTTATTTATTTATTTGTAGTTGTTATACAAACTCTGGCCACCCTTGAAGGATTTGAATTTGTGGTTCTTGGGTTTTTAGGCCGGCGTCGTTTAGCGTTAAAGCCTTACACAGTATACTTGAAGGATTTACCATATGTTGAACAATATATTTGAAATTTGAGGTTCTCGTTGTTGATAGTTATTTCAGTGGTTCCAATCTACCTTCAAGTGGTATTCTATCCATAATTGACTTGCGGTGTTATCATCTTCAAAATTTGTAGGAGCTGAGAATGACACTTCTCTAGGATAGGCGGTTTTTCTCTTCTTTATGGTAGTTAAGGGACCTGGGTACACACATTTATACATATGTATTTGACATGTTCAAACACGGATTCCCATTTCGAACAGAACTCACTTGTTTTTTCAAACTACGTAGACAGTATTTCAGGTGATAGTTAACAAGTTAGTGAATGACACCTAAGAGCAGTTTTTTCAAAAAAGTTTTTTAGTGTGCAAAAAAAAATCGCACTGCGAAATCATACATTCTTCAAATGTCTGTAATTTAACAACCAAAATTGATATCAAAACATGGCCATCAGAGTGACATAGCGCAAGCTTTCTTCTTCGATTTGCTTTTTGAGTCATTACTGTAAGTTTAAAGGTAACGTCAGGAGCTTCGAAATGCGAAATTCATTTTTATGGCCACCTTTGCACCTTACCTTTGAACCTTTTGACCTTTGGAGTTTTGGACTTATCTCCCCTCATCTTAGACACATATACTAGAGAAAGGGAACAGGCGGCCACGCCTCCTGGCTAACACGGGGATACGTATTTTCTTGGATTCTCAATTTTGCGCGCAACTTTCGGCGGTACACCCACATCTCAAAAGCCTCCATTCTGTTCATTGTATTAATCTTCATCGTCCACGCTTCGACTCCATACAGCGGCACCGGGAAAACATAGCATTTGACAAAATTACATCTTACTTGAACATTAAGACTTTTATCGCTTAACAGACTACGCATTTTCAAGAACATTTTTCTGACCATCTCGATTTTTGTTCTTATTCCCAATCTGGATTTAAGTCCTCTGTAATCCAGCTACCTAAATATTTAAATTTTGAACCCTTGTTATCTATTAGCTGATTTTGATTTCTGCTTATCACCATGATCTTTGTCGTTTGTTTATTTGAGTGCAAAAAACCTACCCGTTCAAGAAACAGATCGGGAGGTTATTTAAGTAGTTGCACTAGTCCCTAGAGCAGTCTCCTGCTTCACATTAAATGCCAGAGACTTGAACTTCTGTTAGAATTCCACGTTCGTCCTATATTTTTGGGCAGTTCTTGTTTAAAATTTGGATGTTCCGTCACATTTTATCCAATCAAAAACAAGCCAAAGCTATAAGACATATAAAAATGGCACAACCTTTTCCATGTAGAAAAGCAGGCATTTTCGGATGGAATATACAAGTGATCGAATCACCTTCGGTCTCTTGTATGCTATGTATGCCTGTCCATTCCTGGATGTTCCTCAACTAGGAGATTTGTTTTCTTCCTACGGCCCTGCGGCCCTCTATCTTGCCCTACATTATAAGTTGTAGAATCCGGTAACGATTTCTTCTGAGAACAAGACCGGGGTATGGTAGTTCTTGTCATTAAGTACCCGTTTTGCATCGACAATTTCTTCGCGAATTTATTCGTGACTTAATCCATGGTCTTCCTCAAGGTCAAACTGATTGTGTTTTACATCTGTCAATAAAACCATGGATTTTGTGAGACTATACAGTGCTGCCAACACTGTTGCTGTCATATGGTTTGGCGGTTTTCGCAAGTACTTTTCAATTCGCATTTTTTGTGGCCTTTTGACAGTAAAATTCTTAATTTGATTCTGAATTTTTATTTAGAAAATGTTTAATAATATACAGAGACTGCTATGCAACATGCATCATATGATTTTATGGTTGGCACTACCGAATTTGTCCACAAATTAGAGCAGGTTTTAAATCCGTAAAGAAATCCACGAATAAATCCATGGACTTATTTGACGTCAAATTTCAGTTTTACACTGGCCAAATAGCCATATAAACGGATCCAAAATATTTTGTATCCTAGTATACTCTTAACGCTCCTCAACAGATAGTGTGAGACCGAACAAATCGTGCACCTATTCGATGAATAAATCTCGCACATCTCTGAAGTCGGGCGTCAGCTTAAAAGACATCGCTGTGGATAGTGGAAGTCTAAGACCAGTCAAATCCTGTACCTATGGAAACACTAAATCTGGCACATCTTTGAAGTCTGACGATGGTCTGGAAGGAAGAATTACGAAGAGTTCGTGTAGTTGTAGATCGGCTGATGGCAAGCACTGCTCGTGCGGCACTCAAAAGTCGAACCCACAGCTCTGCGAGTGCGCAGTTGGGTCTTCGGAGAAGTTGAATGCTGCTGATCAAGAGCTGGTGGAGAAGGTACTTGATAGTCCAATAGATAACTTGATTGACGTAAAGCATTCATCATTGATAATGTCTCTAAGACGAAAATTGGGATTTTGAAAAAAATTGTGATCATATATGTTTTATGACAAAACTATTTTTTCGCAATATGTTTTGTTGAAACAAATGTTTCGGTGCCCAGGTAGCCCAACCGCTAAGCTCTCAGCCTTCCACTCTACAATGTCCTGGTTCGAGCCTAGGCTTTTTGCACATGTTACACACATTTTTTTTCTTCGAAACGAAATCTGTTTTTGAATCAAATTTTATTAAACATTTTACAAGTGCAATAAAAATTACTAATATGTAATTTAACTTTTACTTCGCACATCGATAGGTGGAGGGAGTATTGTGAGCGCGAAAATTTTCGATTTTGAGATAATACGCTTTTTGGGCGTATTATGATGTCTACATAACGAAAATCCACGTCAGTCATTTCCGTCGGTCTGTCTGTCTGTCTGTCTGTCGCGTTTTTCTACGCTCGTAATCTCAGTAACCGCTGCATGATTTGTGATGAAATTTGGGTACCGATATGCTGTGGAGTCCTAGTAGGTAATGCTGCTAAAATTTTGAAAATCGGTACCTTGGTGGCGGATTAATTAGCAAAAACAAAAAAAAATTAAATATCCCTCAAACTTCGGTTTTAGGCGTTTTAGGAGTTCCTGATCATTTTCTATTTTTTTTGGTCGGGGGTGAAATTGAGGTGGTTGGGGGGTGGGGGGTTGTAAAACTCAAAAATTTGTTGTATTCATAATAGGCTGTCCATTGACCTGTGAAAGAGAGTCCTAGCGGTATAATACCCTTTTTTAGGGCCATCCGATCATTGCCTTGCCTGCTACAGGAACCAAGAGACTTAGAATTTTCTGATATACTTAAATACATAGTACGAATATTGTTTTAGATCGTTCTGTATTGAATAACATGGAAATTACGGAATCGATTTTAATGAAACTTTGCCACAGTATTATTACCGTGCCAAGGATGGAAAATGCGTATCGTTTTTAGAAATCGTGTCAGTGGTGGCGTAGCAACAATAAAAAAACTAAAAATACAAAAAATGCCCAAACTTCGTTTTTAGGCGTCTTGGGGTATCTCATCATTTTCTGTCTTTTTTTTGGGTGGGGGTGAAATTGGGGTGGTGGGGGGTGCGGAGTCGTAAAACTGAAAAAAATTTTGTATTCATAATAGGCTATCCATTGACCTGAGAAGGAAATATTTAACGATATATAATACACTCTCTTAGGTCCATCCGAACATTGGCTTGCCTATTACAGAAATCAAGAGACTTAGAAGTTTCTACACATACATATACATATATTGCTTTATATCGTTTTGTATTGTCAAACCTAGAAGGCATTGAATAGATTTTAATGATATTTTGACATAGTAGTGTTCTTACCGTGGCGAGGATGGTAAGCGCCTATGTTTTTAGAAATCGTGTCAGTGGCGGCGCAGGGGATAAACAAAAATATATAGGAACAGCTCAAATTTGATATTTGGCATTTTAGGGGTTCCTGATCATGTTCTACTTTTTTTTGAGTGGGGGTACAATTGGGGTAATTGGGAGGCAGGGAGTTGTAAAACTCAAAAATCTGTAGTAATGATAAATATGCAATGCGCTGAAAAGTTGATTCCCGTGATATCTTGTGCTTTTAAGACCTATTCGAATGTTGTTTTTTAAATAGTTTTGATACATATTATAATCCTGTACCGTGTATCTTGGAAACTACGTACCTGACTGTGATGAAATTGTGACACTGTGTTACTACGATGGAGGAAATGGTAACAGTGTTTAGTTGTTGGAAGTCTTGGAGGAATCAACAAAAAACGAAAAACTTCATAATGTTCAAACTTTATTGGATGTTTCAAAGGATCACTGTTTACTTTTTTGATGAGATTGATGTAGATATAGAGGAACTCTTAATTTTTTGTTAGCACCGATAATGTGTGGGAAGTACTGAGTCAATCAGCTTGACTCCAATTTTTATATACCGAATAATGCCTTTAAAAACTGCCACCTTAGGCGCAATGCACACTGAACGGACGTCAGGCAAGGATGTGGCAAAGACAAGCTTCATTTCCACTGATTTTTTTATTTCTAATGCCTGTGTACTGTGCACCCGGTACTTACTTTTGGCACTTTTGCAAGCAAAATATCTAATAAAATTTGATTCAAAACATATTTATTTCGATTCGTAGGGAAACATGTGTGTAACGTGCAAAAAAATAAAAAATTGCACTGAATACAATTATCAGTGTAAATTGAATTTGATTGGATGAAAATCGATGATATTATACAAAATGAGGAGATTTTAATGGTTGTTAGAAGTGTCAAAACATTTTCACAATAAATTCTGATGATCAGTGGACACTAGGTAGAAAAGGCGCGTGAAGAGATAGCTGTCTTGCGCGAAGAGCTGCAAAAGCTGAAAGATGCTGAAGCCAAGATGAAAACTCCTGCAGCCACTTTGTACAGGGAGATAATGAAAGATGTTTATGCTGGTAGGAGAGCCAAAAGGTCTGGTGTTGCGAGGATGGCTGCTCTAAACCCGCGAAGTTCCATGACAAAGGTCATTTCACAGAGAACCTCCGAGTGTAGCACTACCTGTATCACAACAGCAGGTATACATTCATTTTTCGAAACATATGTAGGGTGAATGTAATTTTTTAAACTTGTCATGGTTGTCTTTCTGTCTTTCGCTTCACTGCCCCATCAGTAAAAAACACATACTAAACGATAAACTATACTGATGTTTCGACCACCCCTCTGGCCTTTGTCAAACTGCAAAGTTGATTTTGAATTGTTTAAAGAGCTGCATGCAGACTGTCAATACATATGTATATATAATATAGGATATTCATTAAAAATATTGTGATAAAAGTCATCGTCTTCTTTAGACGATATGAGACCATGGAAATAGTAGGCCCGGATAAGAATAATTTGATGCTTGAAGTCAAGTCGGATAATCCATCGTTGTTAATTGGGCTATTCTCACCAAAAAGGAACAAGTATGTCACCGCTTGTTATATATAAAAAAAAATAAAAGCAAAGTATTATCGGGAGTAATTCGTGGCGTTTTTAGTCATCTGAATGTTTCCCACATAGCTTAAAGTTAACCTGAGGAAAATATATTGAAAAAAACAAATAATAAAGCGAATAAAATTTCCCCTCCGTTAGGCTGTCTCCCCACCTGTCGTTCCACACAATGAAGAACTTGTTTGCCATATTTGTTGTTTGTTTTCTTTTAACTAATTTCATGTGATACCCCTTATGTTGAACTATTGTCTAAGGTTTGTACATTATTGAAAGAAATTGAAATTAGATTTTCCCAGAAAAAATGTATTGTCCCTCGTTAAAATCTCTCTTTTGTTAACGCATTGAATAAATTCATAGAATTCACTAATAAGCGCCAAGTGCCTGACGAATACCAGAGTTAAGGCATCATTCAGTGAATGATTTCTTGCGATTTTACTGTGTTTGGAAGACAATTGTTGTAAAATCACCTAGAAAAATGTGAGTAAAACTACATCTGTAAAGCATACCTCTCTCCTCCATTAACTTGGGTAAATGGTCCTATCAAAATAAATAAGAACCGAAATAATTTGTAATTTATAAAGGGTAATCGGGACTCTAACCACGTATTTGGTGAAATGTTTTAGTTTAATCAGAATTGTCCTCGAACGAAAAATTCTCCCCTCCGTTGACCTATCCTCCTTTAACTTTTAAGGTAACGGAGAGGGAGACTGCTAATTAGTGCAAAAGTGTTTAATGATGCTATTATAAAAAAAAAAACAATTTCCTGCAGATACGAAGAGCTAGTCACAGGTTGATGCAGACAATGATAAAACAAAAAAGGTTTAAATATGGAGAGCCTATGACACTCCGTGAAATTTTTCTTTCTAAACATGTCTGGAGCTCGACGTTTTTTGAAACCCTATGAATTGCATCAAGTCAAATCAGCTGAGCAAAAAGTATTAACACAAAAGAAGTTGATAAAAATCTTATTCGCTAACCGTAATATTCTGAATTTGGCAAGAATGACCCAATTAAAAGCGATATTGGATGAATACATAACAGCACTTGACTTAAGTGCAAAAATACTGATAACCTCGATATTTTCTTGAAAACATTGAATCGTTGAGTAGCGCTCTAAAAATTGTCGTCTAAGTTTAACGCGTAATGACAATAAAATCAGTACAGTCAACTTTTAACATTACCATTCAATACCTTTCCTATTATACTTTTCAAGGATTTTCGTCAAGCGTTGAACCTTATTTGACTAGCATTCTTTAACTTTCTCAAGGAAAAAACCTGAAGGTGTTGGGCTACCCTTCGAGGGACGTGCAGGGCTCTTACAGAAATTTACCAAATCGTGTGGGATTCCAAGATTTCAAAGAATCCCTGCAATGGCCTTCGGTTACACGAAGACAAACGAGAAGCGTCGAAATGCATCCTTACCAAAAGCTGTCCATGACCACCACTCAATGGTGTCTTCCCAGAACTCTTGAGGAGTTCATGACTGATGAAGAGCGTAAAGTCAAAGTGGATCAACTAGTTGATTTAATAGAGGTCAAAGAGAACGAACTGTCAGAATTGCAGCAGCGAAAAGCCAATTTATTAATAGAAAACCAGGATGGGGAAGAGGAAGACGAAGATGACGAAGAAGAGGTTTCAGATCAGGTGATGAGGTACCCTGAACAAAATGCTTCAGGGTACTGTTTTGGTAAAAGTTCTAGTGGTACCGTGTATCGCATGCAGAAGTGCGAGGATTTCTCCACGAAGTATGATTATCAGCAGTATCCTAATATTACTCAAACGACACCTCAAAGTTATAATACGTATGGTTACAGTAGGAACAGCTTTGTAGATCCTTATAGTAGTTATTATCCAAGGAGATGAATAAATTACTCAAAAAGCTACATGTATTATTATCATGTTTTCTTGCTATAATACAGAAATATATACCTGAACGATTATAAATGAAACCTATTTGAAGCTATAAAGTCCTCATCTAGTATAACATTGCCATCGATAGTGACAAACATTGCCATATTGTTAAAGGTTCCTAACCATTTAGATGAATCATTCTATTAAGGATAGTTTTGGTGGTATACCTAGGATGTAAGAAATTTTGAACAACATACAATTTTACGGCGAAGGTTTTAGAGTACGTATGATATTTGGATCGAACTATGTATGAAGATTGAACACCGTAATTTCGCAAATGCACCGGTTATATATATTTTGATGGTATGTGATTACCAGTGGCGTATATAAGGCCCCCCCCTCCCGAAATCAGCCACGCATTCAGTTTTGACGTCTGGAAGAGGCTGAAGTTAGGATTATAATACGCCAATATTATAACGTATGAAAATTTTTCCAATTGGGCCCCCCCCCGAAATCGATTTCTATATACGCCACTGGTGATTACCCATATTAAAAGCTGTTGTGGGTGTAACTTTCGGGTATGGAGATGTTTGTATCCTTCTTTTAGTACCATCTCCTCGGCGGAGGTTGACCATGAGAACTTTTTACGCTCGATCCCTCGTCGTCCTTCGATTCTTTCCCTTACCAATCAGTTGTAAAATATCGTATTTACTGTTTTTAAAAATATGGCCAAAATGTGCTGCTTTTCTTCGTTTTATAGTGATTAAAAGTTCTTTATTTATTTTTACTAGTACCCTATTGTTTGTTACTCTCTCGGTCCATGATATCCTTAATATTCGTCTGTATAGCGACATCTCAAAAGAATCCAAACGTGACATATAGCCCGTGCCTTTATTGTACGACACATCCCTCAACTTTTTAAATAATAATGTATCCTAGTGTCAAGTTATTTTTGATTTGATTTTTAAAGAATAATTTCCTGTAAACAAACGTATCGTTAACAGAATTCCCTCTCCAAATGATCAACTTGAAAGCGATCGATTTGCAAAAGCGCTAAAAAATAAGCATAATCTGTATTCTACAGCTTCTCTATGTTTTGGCCAACTCGAACTTTTGGCGCCCCTTTCAACGCACAGTGGTATACTGTTTTAAGCAATTTTTAACAGATCATGGCTAGTTTTAATCGATTTTCTCTATGCACACGTTGGCTCTTTATATAAAAAAATTTACATAGGTCTTAACGTACAGTGTGCCCATTATGTATGGAATATAGTATATATCTCAGTAAATATAAATTTTATGAAAAAAATATATAACAGTTTTTTAATATCCCATTTCCAATGATACGGGAGCATTCAGTTGTTTTTGTTTGAGAAAACAAATAAGTAACGAAAAACGTGATTTTTTTTTAAATAGCAATATACTCTTTCATTAGGCTCATTTGATAGATATTTTCTCTCTTTTTTCTTGTGTTTGGGTAGAAAAATCTGTCAAATAAGCCTAAAGGAAGGGTATATTCCTTATTTGTTTTCTTAATCAAAAACAACTAAATACTTTCGTATTATGGGAAATGCAATATTAAACAAATTTTATATAAAAAAGTTTTTATACAATCATTGTCTACTGAAATATATACTATCTTCTTGTATACAAAATACCACTTTCAGATACTTGGACTTGAACTCCGAATTTTTACAAAAAAGGCTGTGAATTGCAAATGCAATATATAACAGTATTTGTGACTGGATACTTTATTGCAGCAAACCTATATTATCTATAATCTTACAACATTAGGACATACAACTGACCGGGGTGTTATTTTACAGTGCAGCATTATGAAGAACTTTGCTAATACACATACCACTGTCTTATAAAGCAGCTTTTTTTCGAAATGCCGGTTTTCAGAGATTCTCATTATGTTCTCTTGAACATAAAAAACTATTATTTTGTAACACCGTCGCATGGCCGAGCTGCAGAAGAATTTGTAGCTATAGCCTCGGCCGTAAGTATGTCTCGATATACAGAGTGTATCACATTCACCGGACCAAAAAATGGGGTACGTTTTTGAATTTAGAATGGGAAAACCTTTGCTGTTTTACACTGTTCAAACGCACGTTGAACCAAAACCTACCAGACCGCCTTTATATCTTCTCCAATTACATTGTACACAGTGAGAAACTCAGATGTGAGTCTTGTTTGAAAATTGATAGGTTGGTCAGATATTGTCAGTAATAAACAATTTTTGTTTCAAGTCAGAGCTGCTTGAATGTCACATTGTTCTAATATACCACGTTAGTGTAAAATGCGTTGTTTATGCTGCATATTACAGGATATATACTTGGTATATTTTTTCCGCCAGTGCCAGTCCCAAATTTCGAATTCCAGGACAATTTTCACCAAAATTTCACTGGAGCTAGACTCGATCAACTAAAAATTATTAATAAATAACACTTTTGCAAAGCCCAGACTTTGTTCGAAATTCTTAATTTCTGTCTATGTTTGAGCTCTCTAGCCATTCTTTTTAAAAAAAAAAACCTTGCCAAATTTTCCCACTGCGGTACTATATATTTGGGATACATCTGTACATCTTAAAAAACTGACTGATTTATGGTGTACTACTACTTTTAAGGTAAGAAGGCTGATTTTTCGTAAAGACAATTTAACATCCAATTCTTTTTTTAAAGTCGCGCAAAGCTGCTATGGATTTCCTGTTCCAAATTCAAAAGAAAAACTGTTCATTTGTTGGTCCTCTAAGTGTGAGCAATCAGTATAAAAATGTGTTTACTCACCGGGTACATAAATATGTTTCCGGTGTAATAAAGATGCAATGTATATGTACCTCATATATTTTAACTTTTCTTATAACACACTTATCAGAAATACTGAGAGGCTAAAAAGTTTCTGATAAGCATTTCCTGTAGTACGATAATTCCGTAAAAAGGGATGATTGTCGAATGCATTACCTCGTTACCTGATATTTTCTCTGCATAAATCAAGTTATGATTTTTGGTCTACACTTTGAGCAACAACTTTTTCACTGAAAAATCTTTTTGGATAACATACAAGATAATGTAAAACAGAAAAATAAAAAAAATATGAAAGCTGTTCCTCTCAAAGAACTTAGTAAGATCATGTTAGAATTTGATTCGAAACACTTTGTTGTATAAAAAGTGGTCATATTAACTTTTCAGGTTGTCCGAAAATGCAAACTTTTTTATAACTGAGCAATTTATGCAGGAAATATATTGGGCGGTTTTTTGAATTCTAAATAACAGATTTATTGTACTAGTACTAGTACTTTTCTATCGTATATATTATATATTTATACGCAATCAGTAGGTGCATTACATATACTCAACGATGTATTATAACAATGTTGAACTATTTGTTGTTAAGGTAACCCAATACTTGTTTTTCGACTGTTATATGGCGAACTTAATTTTTGTTTTTAGTTCGACATACACGGCACCCTTTTTACTGATTAATATCGATGAAACTTCGTCCGTCTGAAAAAATGTAGGAAGCAGACGTCAAAAATAGTTGGTGAAATTTAAAAAAGTTTACTGTCAGTGTCAGTTACATGTGGAAAACGTTGTTAACTGTTAAATACAGGGTGTCCCACGACGATTAAGACGAGCAATATATCGGAACTGGGCAGTAGTAGCAAATCATAATTTTGGGGGTTTAAATTAGAGCAAATATAGTATCTTTTCTTATTATTGTGTCACCCAATGAGGTATTTGTACCACTACAAGGGGTAGGGGTACATGTTATAATCAATGGTAGTGCTTTCATCCTTTAAATAGCTGTAGCTCTAGAACTAATCACTTTAGACCCTAAGTGTGCTAGTTTGTTGCAATTGTTTCATCGGGAGGAACAAAAAAGTCCCAAACATACAGGGTGTCCCATTAAAAATTTTTGAATCGGACGTCACGTGCCAAATACCTCATTCGGTGACACAATAATAAGAAAATATACTATATTTGCTCTAATTTACACCCCCAAAATTATAATTCTCTACTACTGCCCAGTTCTGATATATTGCGTGTCTTAATCGTCATGGGACACCCTGTATCTACAATTATTGAATGCCCACATTATCCATCCTTTTTTAAGACGAAGGTTTTTTCATGTTTTTAACTAACTCAAGCAAGAGAGAGAATTTGGTTGTTTCGTCAATATTGGCCTGCTTACGAAGTTTAGCTTAATATTAATCATTAAATCAAACGTTGTGTATTCGGAACTATCTTAATTTACTAATGATGAAGGTTCTGACATGAATAGATCTGAAACTTGGTAGATACACAAGCGCACAATATTTTATGAAACAGGGTGATTAGATTGCAAGACTATCAGTACATATTTTCTAAGATTGTTACAACGTTTGTTAAAACTATAGCCTTCTGGATGTGTAAACATTATTTGAAAAAATTCTGTTTAGAATAATTTTTAGGACCATTCTTCATCGACTTTCTGGTAATTATTACACTGAAAGACCTTCATTTATTTCGGAATTTAAAAGATATTTCCGAAAATTTAAGTAGGCAACATGATAGAACATTTCATGTTCTTCCAAATTTTTTTGTCCAAAATGTATATTTTATTTCATTAACTTATTTACATGTATATAGGTATACTTTGAAAAGGTTTAGTATTTCTAAATGCGGTTAGAAAATAACTTTTTTTTTCAAAAACAGGCCGTAGACTGCTACATGGAATTTTGATTGAAATGCGTCGAATACCTTTATCATTCGCACATTTCTGTATGTAAAGATGCATAAATAATATTTTGTTTCCTCGATAGCGATTATGACCATAAATACCACTGCCAGTTGTGCATTTTAACCTCTTCTGACCTCGCTTTTTATTATTATTGAAATAATAGTTATTAAAATTATTCGAATGTTTTAAAAGGATTAGATGTAATTATAAAATTCCTGGGTTACAGAATATTTCGATTGATGTAGTATCTTCATTAGTAATTGAGCAAAAGGTTTCATTTTTACCTAGTGGCGATTTCAGTTGTTATATTAATCGAAATATCCTCAAACGCAAGAATTTTATAAGCAACGTAGTAAATGTTTTGAAGTAGTGTCCGACCGAAGCTTTGGCCACCAAAAAAATGCATCTTCGTCAAATCCTTCAGCTTCGCCGAAGGTTTGGCCGAATCCGATGCTTCCGGAGATGAACGAAGTATTACGAACCTTTGCTACTCAGGTGTGGTGTGGTGCAATATGTGAGAGTCCATGGTGCAAGTGCAGCTGCCTCTTGCACATCATCGTTTCGTCTTTCGCTGTTGTCAGCTGACTTGCATATTAACAAAACAAGGTTTGGTTCTTGTGGCCGAGGAAAATTTCTCCTAAATTTAAGCGAGTAGTGTGGTGATTCTCCTCATACTGAACTTTCTTTGACGAGGTACTTCGACGAGGAAATTCGCGAGGAGTTTGGCTGAGGCAAATGTAGATACTAGGGTGAATAGGTGAAAATGTTGACAAAACATTATTTTCAGCGTAAAATATAAGATTGTTCAAGTTTGATTATTAAGTCATCATGTTTTAATTGTTATCTTTTTGAGTCAATATGTTTGATTCTAGTCAAAATGGTATAGACCCTCCTGATGTTCATAAGTAGGTACTCACGTGAATGAATAATTTTTGTGTTCTTATTTCATTTTGTATAAATTAAACTTAAACTCAAATGTCGTGCTTATGAATCCCCTCAAGTTATTATGAATACTTGACGTGGTCAAAGAAGGTTATGCTAACAGCAGAAATTCGGCATCGGCTTCGGTCAAAAATTGACCTTCGGGTGGACACTACTTTGAAGCTGTTCTAATATCGGATATGAAAGAAGTCTGAAATAATAGAATACCTGGGAAAAAACTTGTTGTTTATGTATCAAAGGTGTAAATCGTCCCGGAATAAACGCACTGAACATTAGTAGAAATTTTGAAGCAATACCCATATGAATATTTTTAGAAAAATTTGTATCTCAAATACTATGTAGGTATTGTTAGAATTAAAAATGAGATATGTAACTATATCTGCTCCTTTCCTACATAAAACCAAATATATCAATAAAGTATATTGTCATTAAAAAAAACTTTGTAATTTCCTGTACTGAAGATACCTGGAATGGAAAGGATTTTGTGTTTATTAGGTGTTGTGTAGAGTAATAATGCGTCAAATGCACTTGGATCGAATGTTGTTCATAGCTAAGCAGCCACGAAGGCAAATCCTAAATAGCAGAGCACCACTACTGCATGAAGAAGAGAAGTTTGTTGACGCTTGCTTTAAATAGTCCCACACTGACAAGCAAGCCCAATAAAGACATATCCTGACAGTCCATTACAGGCTCTGGACACCCTGGAAGAAAATATGGGGCGTACTTCCTATGAATACCGATAAATTGTGAAAGGTCACCTACCGGACGCTGGTTCAAAAGTGACTGCAGGTGGCGCGTTAGGACTCGGTAACTAATTAGTCGGTCATGTCCTATCTTGGCTTTATACAGCGTAAGAAGGTTGGATGGTGAGAAGTACTTCTGGCTCTGAATAGGCATCCAAGCCTTTTCCTAGCACCTGTTGCAATGTTGCAATTGACGAGACATGTGTTTCTGTAAAGATGGCTTCTAAAAGCTTGAATAAATGACTTTGGCAACCTGATCATTAGAATTAAATGCTCGTGTGGGCATTTTCTGTTTGATGGAGTATAGTACTGGATCTTAGAAGCATTAAACTTTCGAACTTGGATTCTTATTGCATTAGCCTCTTTGAATTCCACAATAGGTACTTGATAGTTACATTCAAAGTACATGTACGCATGTACAAATTTCCGAACTTTAGCTTTAAAAATAGTGGACGTACTCTTGGGGCGAATAAAAATGCTTATTCCTATTTTCAAAAAATTATCTGCTACCAACCTGATACTACTACTAGGAGTTTATTCAAGTTTCGAATATCACCAATTGACAGTATTTGGATTTATTCATCTCTGTCAGTGAAAATAAAAGCATAGCATATATGTGTTCCATTTCTTGAGCAGAAACCTTATCAACTGGTGTAATTTTAAGCACTACAAATAATGACGTAATGGTGAGGTATTTTACGGAAAATTGGTACCATCGGCAATAAATGGGTAGTCATTTCTTTCAAGAGATTTATTTGTTTAGTTGTGGAACAGTATTCCGATTAATTTTAAAAAAGAAACGTCTATTGTATAAATCGAAGGTTTTATGGGGCACATAAGAATGTATCGTCTCCATCGTAAAATGGCAGATAAAAATAGAAAATTTAACAATATATATCATGCCAATTTTTCAATCCTATTCAACCATTAAGGTCTTCTAAAGTTGAACCTTCACTGGAATATGGAAGAAATATATAATTAATAAATTATATTTTAAAGTTGCTCAGACTTAATTGTCTATAGAACCTGCATTCAAAACATTTACATCAGGGGCGGTTCCTCTGTCCCGCGCCCCCCGGAAAAGAGAAAAAAAATTTAGTAGGTCTGTATGCACTGCCAGTACCTATTTCCAGCTACAATCGGTTGCCTGGTCTGTAGGTAGCACACAGTGCTCAGACTATAAAAACTGGCACTCGCAGCACAAGATCGTACCATAACCTGTGTCATGTCACGTGGTTGACTGAAGTCAAAGGAACGGGTAGCGGACCGAGAGCGCTGGTCAATCAATCAACTTTGAAAATGACCAATGAAAACCAAAGGGTTGCAGGTGATATATAAACAGAAGCCGCTTCTGTTTACATCGGCAAATCTAACCTACTAACCCATTATCTAAAATGGATAATCGAGTGAACGCGTTTGGTTAAGATGTACTTTGGCCAACTTTTCTTAGAGGACAAAATAAACATTAAAAAAATCATAAATAACATTACAAAGATGAAAATAGGTATGGGGTACTAATGTAAAATGTGTTGACAAAATGAAACAATAGTTCAATAGTTTGCGCCGATGCGTTTCAATCGAAGGGTTGGAAGTTTGATTCCCAAGCCGAACGATTTTTTTTTATGATTAGGTGGGATGATAAGTAAAAAACTCTCAAAAAATAACATTTTGTGATGAGTAAAACACTCTTAAAAAGTGCGTTTTGTGGTACTAGCTAGAAAAAACTTTAAAGAAATAACTGTGGAAACTGAAAAGTCTTATGTGCAGGGTGCAACTGCAGCCTCAACAATCTCTGGTAGGATTTTCGTGTAGTTTTTTTATTATGAATTTTGTGTGCCCCCTTTCAAAAATCCAGGAACCGCCACTGATTTACATTGAAATGCGAATAAATACAAACATCGTCACTATATTATGTAACAAAAATAATAGTATACACCTAAATACACGATTCAAACAACTCGCTGTTCGACAGATTTATATTTCATGTAACTAGTATATTTTCATTTGTAATAATTTTATAAAATTTAAAAAGATGCAAGCATAAATGGTAAGGCGACAGTTTTGTAGAATGATAGTTTAAACTGTTTTCAATTAAAACTTTTTTTATAAATGTACATTCTCTTGTCGTTAATCAAAAGATTGCGGTGTCGAATATATTATATTTTACTATTTTATTGTTTGAAAATGTTTTGATTGTTAGGATTTTTGGTTGGATTGAAGAGACTCACCAGATCATTTGATTTATACATAATTATATTGATACTTTCTTTTTACATTGGCTTTTATTTTTGTGGATAATTTGCCAAAATACAAGTTTTGTGATCGATAGTACTGCCTTTTCGTAAGTACCTTTCAACATATTTCTTTCCTTGACTACTACAATAACTGTTGCTATAGCTTTCGTAGAATGTCTGCTTAAGCAGCTCAGGTTTGAAGTCGTGTATCATGTAAATCCAAGCCTTGGTTTCAGGTTCATCCGAAGCCAATGGTTTTATATCATAGAGGTCCCTAATGTAGTAGTCAGGATGTTCTTCGAGGATGTCAAGGTTTTCTAATACTTTATCGTCGACTTCATATACTTCACCTGTTACGTGGTGCCCCGTACCTCAAAACAAAAAACATGCTTTAAGGGTGTATGGACGTGAATATTTCAGAGAAAGATTAACGAAGACAAAAATGTATGTATACCTATGCATATTCAAGAGCAGCCCTATTTTGCGGTATACTGATGAATAGAAGCAAAAGAGCAATGAAAGTGAAAAACTAATAATCTAAAATTTGTGTTTTAATCTGTTTCCTCCGAAAAACAATATTTATTTTTTGTAAAGTCTGTGGCGTACGTTCAATTTTTCCCCAATTTGGCACCCTGTATTTTTAGGCCACATGTCTATATGAACTTTTCTACTTTGGGTCAGAAAATCACCCGATCTTAATAATAACAGAATCACCAAGGAAAAACTAGGAAGTTGAATATAAGACCCGCGCCTACTATATACAACGCTTGACAGGTGATAGACCTCACTTTTCTATAAACATTGAATGAAGCCTTAAAATGCTTAATTTTTAAGATACAGGGTGTCAAAGTTTTACTTTTATTTTGGTTTTTTTTTCTCAATTATTCCACAATAAATGTACGTATCGGGGGGTTCTTTAGAAATCTACATTCAACAACTGTTTTGCTATCATGAATAGAGGGCGCCACCTACGGCACATTGAACAAATTTAAATTATCAAAATTTTTTCCGGTTTTTGTGCATCAATGTGAGTATCAAAAAAATGTTTTCCGCGATATGTTTTACGCAAAAATGGTATACTTTGTGTAAGTCGCTAGAGGTAACCGTTTTCGAGATAACCTCCACTAAAATTTCCAATGCCACCTATTTTAGAATTAGATATGATTGAAACTTGTTTTCTGATCTAATATTATTCGTTCGAGAATGCCCATAATTCTTTCGGTCGCATTTTAGAACTAACTGGGGTGTCGGGGAAATTTGAATAAAGGTTATCTCGAAAACGGTCACCTCTAGCGACTTAATCAAGGTATACCGTTTTTAGGTAAAACATATTGTGGAAGCGATTTTTTTATATTCACATTATTTCACCAAACCGGAAAAGTTTTGTTATTTTAAAAGTGGTTGTATTTGATTTTCTCGTCTTAAAAAACCCCCAAAATGTAATTTTAGATTTTTGTCGCATTTTATTGCGGACTAATTGACAAAAAACGAAAATAAAAGTAAAACTCTTGAAAAATTAGCATTTTAAGGCTTCATGTTCCTATCTCAATGTTCATATAAATGTGAGGTCTGTCACCTTGTCAAGCGTTGTCGGTCGAATATCCAGACACCCTGTATATAGTTACTCGAAAATCATACCAGGCTTTGTAGTTTTTGAAAATTGATCTAGAGGTTGTGGAGAAACCAACAAAAATCGAGTAATCACTGGGCCCCTCTACATACCTCGTGAGTTTCTTATCTGATATCTAATGACTTTTTTATTTCCATGTGTAAAGTCGAAATACGTGAGACTCAATCTACTTGAAATTGTTTTTTACCTGGACTGTGTAGAATGTACGGGACATTAAATTGAGTCGCCACGATAAGTGGAAATTTTTGGCAAGTAGTGGCTTCATACAGAAACTTGTAGTATCCAGACTCGTCTTTTGAAAACCAACCATGATTCGGTTCGCCCTTTTTCAGAGTACCATAAACAAAAACTTTGTATAAGGTACCTGAAGCCATTGAAGATTCTCAGTTCCTATAAACAAAAGATTACTTCTAAAAAATAAAATGTCCTTTATGTTCAATATTGTTATGTTACGACTGTTTTCTTTGAAAACAACTATTCTAAGGTTCAACTATCATTTAGCCTATAAATCCAACAAAATTATGTACCATTGAAGGCCGGTTGTACAATGTAAGCTTCTGTTTAAGGTAAGCCTCCGTTAAACCGCGGAAGTTGTAAAACGTCCATTGTACAATGCTGGCTTAGCATCCCACTGCAAGCTTAACACGAGCTTAGCGTAAACCGACGAATCATGTAGCTTAACCGGAGCTTAAGCTAGGTTCTGACTTCAGTTTTGCTGAATCAGTTTTACTGATTCAGCATTAATGAAAGCGATGTTTGTTCTTACTGTTCAGTTTTAATGAATCATTTTAACTGATTCAGCATTAATGAAAACGACGTTTGCTCAACACATTTCATGCCTAACCTTCAAATGCCAAAAGTGATGACACTCATGATGACGGAAAAGATTCTCGCACGTCAGTTTGTATTCATTTTTAATACTGATTCATTCAAAATGAATGAAAAGTAGGGCTGGCTTTCACTTTGATTGAAAGTACAAACCCACTGATCAGTTTTAGGTGTTTGCACGTTCATTATCTGTTCAGTCGTATCACTGAATCAGTCAAACTGATTCAGCGAAACTGAATCGTGAGAACCCGCCTTTAACTGTGGTTTAAATACAAATGACATGATTTGCCAAGCAGTAACCTTCAAATTGCTTGTCTCTTTGTAACGTTATATTTTTGGAAAAACTTTTATACAATTTCGATTCCTGAAGAGGACTTCTAGCATGTTTCAAATGATCCGCCAATCCAGGCCGTTCCGTCTGCAAGCTAGCTTAGGAATCGCCAGTTTTAAAACATCTGCGGTTAGCAGCTTCCCTCTGAGGTTCACATCTGAGTGAGTCCCATACAGTCCGGTACGTTGGTTTCTGATAGGACTTCTCCTTCGAAATCAAATAGTATACTCGTATACTGTCTAGTTTAACAACAAAAGGAAATAAAATAACAGAGACTGAAAGTTGTTAATCGTTTGTAATTGCTATGTATTTAAATGTTTAAATCGTACTATTAGTTGCTTCGGTCGTAGATAAAGTATAGCATTCAACAATTGTAACAACCACAAGTAACCTGCTGCCTACTCCAACTGCGTGAGTTACTACCGTCATTTCCACTTGTTGTATAATAAACTATTATACAATGTAATCAAAACATATTAAGTTTTATCATACAGTTCCCTTTTTTATATTGAAAAATATTCCAATGGGAACTATCAAAACAAAATTGTTTGTGAGCCGGTCCACCCCTGTGTGGAAAGTTTGTCATACTGGTTGCCTATGGGTCACAGCATAGCACAGCAAAGCAACAGAAGGACCCTACGGACAACTATACAAGAAATCCAAACATGTTTTGTGATCCAAACGGTAAAACAGCTGATCGAAATGCTTCGAGGGGTGTGGTGATATTGTAATGCCAAGAATTACGCCCACAATTGCAAAGAATTCTAGCATTTCTAGTGCTATCGCTTACCAGGTGAGTGCTCCCAATCAATATTTTATAACAATACAATATAATATACCGCAACAGGTTGTTAATGGATAGGTAGACTGGTTACTGGTTCACGACTGATTAGCAGCTGATTAAGAGACACACTTTATGTAGTTTGAAGATTTGTGAAATAAAGATATAGCGAAGCGGTAAATTTAAATTAGTATGTTGAATATTGTTCAGTAGTTTGAATGTTGGCAATTTATTTATTTAAGTCTTTGACAACCTATTTTCATTACAAAAAACTTCAAAGTCTAACTACTCGCCAAATTTATAATTGATAGAGGCATAGTGTTTTGCATTACTGCACAAAGGGATCCAGTATGATATATTGTATGTTTATTTGTTGAGGCTACAAAGATGCAATACTGAATCAGTTTATCAATCATCCTCGTGAACACTTATTACTTATTGCGTGATTCACGCGGGAGGCGTGCCCCCCAAGGGAGGTACGACGACACTCATATTAGAAGGGAGCATAAAATGAGCTGTGAGACAGTAACAGTAGTAGTATCGGGTGGTAGTCTCATTAATCTCAATCAGCTAATATTTACAGTACTCTACTTTTTTTAAATTAGTGGTGGTAGAATTTGTTTTTGAGGGCTTTATTATAGGCTACCAGTAAAGCTTACTAAAATATGGCGTGACCACATCACTAAAGCTACCAAACATAGGCGTAGTTAGGTGGGGGCTCGGGGGGGCTTAGCCCCCCCAAGAATGAAATTAGTCCCCCCAAAAATCCTAAAATAATTCGTTCTGTTAAATCTGTGTATCTAGGGCGGGAACTTGAGCCCGCCAGATCCAGGGACTTAAGCCCCCCCAGATTTACGGACTTAACTACGCCTATGCTACCAAAATGTCGCTGATTCAGTCTCTTGTGTTCTCTCCATATTTTTGTATGCCTCGGAAACTTGGACTGTTAAAAAGGCAGATCAAGCACTCATAGATGCTTTTGAAATGTGAACGTGGGGGAGAATGCTGAGACTCCCTTATACCGCCCATGGAACTAACATTTCCATACTGGTTGAGCTCGGCAATCCAAAGAGACTATCCTCCATTGTGTCAACGAGAATGCTTACATTCTTCGGACATATTCACAGAAGCGATAATATGGGGAAACTTGCAGTTCAAGGTCATGCCCCGAGTGGGCGGCGCCGTGGTCGTTCCTACACACTGGGTGGATACGACGAAACGGTTGTTGGCCAAGAGCGCCACTGAACTGACAGTAAATCGCGAACGATAGCGAGCTACAGTTTTCAAAACTATTGATAATATTCATGTCGGCAATACTCTAGCTCCGACTTAATACTTTTAAGAGTTCACAACATGTCTGTTAAGACATTGTGACTATGATGATGATAGGCTTCCAGACCTGTGGACAAATCTTTTGTTCAGATCTGTTCTCTTCAGAAACAAACCTTTCAGGTCTCTCGCATTTTTACTGGCTGAAGCCGCACCCAAAGGTATTTACATTTTCGGAAAACTCCGGTTCGTTATTATTAAATAATTTTTTGAGGCAGTTTTTGGGGTCGTTTTTAGGCGGCGTTATCTAATTTTTTAGGGGGGGGGGGCTCCGGACCACTCCAAGATGACGGATTCTCTCAAACTTCTTGAAGGGCCTCTTGGCCTTCTGTGAGGGCTACCTTTCTTGGAGGAGGATGAAGTATCTTCTTGGAGCCCTTCATGACATGCTTGACAAAGCGATTATCTAACAGAGTCACACTGAGGCGTTAAAAATCAAATTCCAAAGTCAGCAACTGCATCCTCCGTTGTGCAGACATTCAAAATTAATGTGCAGTCTAGTGTTTTCTCGCCAAAACACACTTGCCAAGTCTGCAGATGCTGCAAAGCAGAACCGTATGCATAATCAAGAATACCCCATGGTACGTTTTAAAATCGTGAATCAAAGCATTTTCCTGAAACGAAACCAATATTTGCAAAAAAATATTTGAAAAATTCCTAATCGCATTTTATTATGAAAGTGTTTGTCAATCTCTCGTCCTTACTTCTTCTCAATTTTCTTTGACGTTGGTAGACTCACGAAATGATACTACACAAACACAAGGGCCCACGGTTACTTGTCGGCCTGCTATCCATAACACCTTCAAAAGTTATTTGAATGTGATGGGGGTGGCAAGTGATCTGACCTGTACACGCTGGCGCTGTGGCGAGGAGGAAGAATCCTCGGCACACATTCTATGTCGCTGTGAAGCCCTTGGGCATCACAGACAGACTATACTCGTTTCAAGGGTTCTTGAACCTAAGGATATATGATGGGCAGGACCCAAGGCCATCCTCACCTTTGCGATGAGGGCTGGACTTGGGAACTAGGGTAAAGAGAGATGCAAAAGGGCCCGTTGGTAGGCCTATGCGCTGGTGGTTCTGGCCACCAGAAAGCCTCTCCCTCTTTCATTCATTCAAGGGCCTACGGAACGTTCTGATAATCAACAATGACTTGGCAAATATTCCATTAAATATACAGTTTATTCAATATAAAACAATTATTTTATTTTTAAATTTAAACAATGGTATCGATACATCACGTTTTAATTGGTGGGAGTAGTGACACTTTAGACCCGGACTTTTTCTGTCCGCTCCCGCTTCTAACGCTATTTATACTGCCTCTCATCTTTCTGGCCTTCTGCAAGAGTATCTCTTCAATTTCGTTAACTTCAGAGGGACAGTAGGCATGAAAAATGTTTCCAACTGTTGTGACACGCAATAATCCTCTATTTGTTGGGAAAAGGCGTTGTTGTTGCTTTAGAGTATCTACAATTACGCTGGCGCCTTCTTTGTGGATACTATTGTCTGAAAAAAATATTCCATTTTGTCGAAATCTACGAAAAAATTCTGTTTTTTTTTTAATTAAGTCTCGTATAGAATTCGCACATTGTACGGGTATATATGTTTTTTTTATTAGTTTTATTATACAGGATGATTGGTAATTCAATACAGATATTTGGGGTGGTGAATGGTGATAGTAGAGGTGGTAAGCTATAAAATTGACCATATGACCATGTCCAGCAAAAATCCTAATAAAACAAAATGTTATTGTCAGATTTTAGAATTTTTGGTATCAGTGATTAGAAAATATGCTATTGCGTTATTATCGACTAAAAGAAGCTAATCATGTATCAAACACTTCGCAAGATGGTGTCAAAATCAGCATGTGTTGAAAAGTGACTTGAAGAAGCGTTACGGTAAAAAATGGAGTCAAGTTGATTGACTCAGTACTTCCCACACATTACTGTGATATCAGTTTATTATTTTCCCATAGCATGAAGCTTTAGTCTGAGATCCCCTTGCAACCAAATCATCGGCAGCCTTCCCTCCCCTAAAATTGTCTTATGCCGCTAAGTATTTCCTTCAGAGGTCAATGGACAGCCTAAAACATCTAAAAACGAAGTTTGAGTTGTTTTCATACTTAGTTTTTTGATTATTGCTATATACGCTGTCACTGACACGATATTTAACAAACATACGCGTTTTCCATCCTCACCACGGTAATAATACTGTATCAAAATTTAATTAGAATCAATGTAATAGTGTCCACGTTACAAAATACAAAAAGATCTAAAGCAATAAATACTCGTATGTATGTATACAGAAAATTCTAAGTCCCTTAGTTTCCGTAATACGCTAGGCAATGTTCGGATGGACCTAAAAAGTTGATTTATGTCGCTAGGTCTTCCTTCACAGCCCCTACCCTACACCCTATTATGAATACAAGAAATTTCTCAGTTTTTCAACCCCCCACCCCCTAACCACCCCAATTTCACCCCACCCAAAAAAAACGCAGAAAATGATCAGGAACCTCTAAAACGCTTAAAAACGAAGTTTGAGCTGTTTTTATATTTTTACTTTTTTTTTATTATTTGTGCGCCGCCACTGGCACGATTTATAAAAACCATACGCGTTTTCCATCCTCGCCACGGTAGTAATACTGTGTCAAAATTTCATTAACATCAATTCAACAGTTTCCTTGTAACACAATATAGAAGGATCTAAAGCAATACTCTCGTATGTTTACACCAGAAAAAATTCTAAGTCCTTTGGTTTCTGTAATAGGCAAGGCAATGTTCGCATGGACCTAAAAAAGTTATTTATGTTGCTAGGTCTTCCTTCATGGGTCAGTGGGCAGTCTATTATGAAAGCAACAAATTTTTCAATTTTACAACCCCCTACCCCCCAACCACCCCAATTTCACCCCCACCAAAAAAAAAGTAAAAAATGATCAGGAACCTCTAAAACGCCTAAAAACGAAGTTTGAGGAATATTTAATTTTTTTTGTTTTTTGCTAATTACTCCGCCGCCCCTGCACCGATTTTCAAAATTATAAGAACATTACCTACTACGACCCCCCAGCATATCGCTGCCCAAATTTCATCACAATCCATGCAGCGGTTACTGAGATTACGAGGACACAAAAACGCGTACAGACAGACCGACAGACAGACAGACAGACCGACAGACCGACAGACCGACAGACAGACAGACCGACGGAAATGAGTGACGTGGATTTTCGTTATGTAGACATCATGAAACGCCCAAAAAGTGTATTATCTCAAAATCGAAAATTTTCGCGATCACAATACTCCCCTCACCTATCGGTGTGGGAAGTAAAACATGCCCATTTTTCTAGTTATCCATTAGTACCATAAACTTGTAAAGGTGAACACATTAAGGTGCTTTTGCATCATGATTAGTCATAAAAAGTGATTGGTTAACCAAAACTTCGGTATAGGATCTCGAATTTGTATAAAATTAGAAGAAAACTTCAAGTTGTAATTTATAAAGGATTCGTCTTAAAAAGCCGCTAGGCCCACCATATAATGGGAGGGAAATATAATGGTCTGGAGTAAATCCAATAACAATGTTGGGGTTTTCCGGGAGTGGGCGGGGAGTATTACAGGAAATCAGTATCTGAATGATATAGTTAATTATTTTCAATTTTTATTTCAAAAAGGAGGGTATGGTTATCTTATCCCCCCATATCTAAGCGACTGTCCCAAAGCAATGAAAGGTCATTTGTAGGAAAGTTCGTATATACATTTTTCATTAATATACGATTGGTGTACATTGTATCAATGACTGGCGCGTTTAGAATCCATGTTTGTTTGTTCTTAACACGATTCGCCTAAATAAGTCCTTAATTTTTACTGAAAAAGGCATACCATTTAATATTCTTTATTTGCTGCAAAGGTAACAAAATCATTATTATAAACATAGATCATATCGTTTAATATAATAGTCTCCAAGCGTTCATTAGAGAAAAAATCATGATTCAACCGAAACGTTAGTTAATGGTTTTTATTATATCGGATGTGGTTTTATTTATTGGCCACTTACACATGATTAATAGAGAGGCAATCACAGTATAACTGTCAGAAGAACTCAAAATGTTTAAAACTATCAAACATTATTTTTATGCATTTCTGATGATCAAAAAAAATTCTACGACTTCAGATATTCTGATATTAATGACCATTCTACATATTTTTTAAAAAGATTTTTTGCTCAGCTCCATACTTTTTCCATTATGTGTGATTTAATACCAATCCTAAAAATGAGGTACTATAATAACTCTGAACTTTTCTGTAATATGTGCGCACGATTGTTCAATGTCATAGGCACATTTCTTAGATATATTTTCTTAAGACGTTGTGTTTATCTATTTACGTCATACAGTGTTTAATTAAAATTTATTCCAAATTTAGCTACCATGTACATACAAAGAAGGAGTCTAAATAAATATTTATATTATGTGATAAAACCAGACACAATCTACGAGTGCCTTATTTAAACATTTTGGCCTGCTTATGGAAGAAATGGGGCAATTACCTCATAAGACAGAGAAAAAATGGCATACATCATTATATTGCGAAAAATGTCATGTGCCGTAACCAGATCAATTATTATTATTTTTATTTTATGTATTATCAGTGTTGCATCAAGGCAGTTCATACTGTTCATAATAGTACTATTTGGCGCCTTCATCTCAGATGGTTTTGAGCTTCTGACCATTGGTCATTCATTTAGCGGTGTTTCAATGAAAAGATAAAATGAATAGGGGGTGAGTGGCAGTTTTATTGCCATTCTTTAATATTCTTTTCTCCTGCTTCCATTTAGGTGCAGGTTGAAAATGGATTTTCTTGTCTTCAATCCAGTTTACTTCGGTTACTTCTACTTTTGTCTACATACACTATATGCCTTTTGTTAATACCACGTGTCTATAAAACGTGCAAATCATTACCAATTTGATGAATTGTTACAATAGGAGGCTAGAGGATCCAAACAATCAGTTGTGACGTCAAGGTACAGAAATAACTCTATACAAAAGGTCTCGTAGTGAAGTCAATAAATATTTTTGTATCTTATGTACTCTAGTATGGAAATTTCAGCAAAAAGTAAACATAAACGATGAATTTGGCTTCCTCACTATTTAGTATCCGAAGGTGCGCATATTGTGCTAAAATTCAACAGAAATTAAAAATTGAAAATACTCGTCTTGGTTTTGTATTATAATCACAAATTGTTCAAGTTCAAAGTTGTTCATCAGAAGATTCTAAGGTCACTTGGTTTCTGTAATAGGCAAGGAAATATTAGAATGGACCTAAAACGTTGTATTAGCCGCTAGGTCTTTCTTTCACAGGTCAATGGACAGCCTATTATGAATACAACAAATTTTTCAGTTTTACAACCCCCCACCCCCCCCCCCCCACCCAAAAAGTACAAAATTATAGAAACCCCCAAAACGAAGTTTGAGGAATATTTGAATTTTTTTGTTTTTTGCTAATTACTCCACCTCCCATGCACTGATTTCCAAAGTTATAGCAGCATTATTTACTACGACCACACAGCACATCGCCACCCAAATATCATCACAAACCATGCAGCGGTTACAGATCTGACGAGGGTAGAAAAACGCCAACCGACCGACAGACAGACAGACAGACCGATGGAAATGTGTGACGTGGATTTTCATTATGTAGATATCATAAAACAACCAAAAAGTCTATTATCTCAAAATCGAAAATTTTCAGGATCAGGGGAGTACCCTCGGGATCTCTGATCATTTTCTACTTTTTTGAGTAGTTAAAATGAGCCAAGGTAGGATGGGGTCTGGGATAGGGTGGTTGGGAAACCCTGGAACACCTTTCATTGTCCTTTAAAGACTGATACTGATAATATAATCCGTTTTTAAATATCGGAAAATCTGCAAACCATGTGATTAGGATATCAGTTGAAGATTGCAAAAACTATATCCTCCTAGTTCCTACGGAGACAGATTTAAGAAACTATTTACGACAGTTTTTGTGTTTGATGTTTTCTGCGGGTGGGCGGGCGTTCGACGATTTGGTTGCAGGGGGATGTCAGACCACAGGTTTATGCAATGGGAAAATAATACAATGGTATCACCGTAATGTGGGAAGTGCTGAGTCAATCAACTTGACTCCATTTTTTCAAACTCTTATGAAAACATCTTGGGATCTCAAAAATCGTATCAAATTGTGATTTTATAAGATTGATGCATCTGCAAAGAATTTTCAAAATTATTCCATTGAAAAGATATTGAATAAAAATATTTGTTGGTCCAATTTCAAAGGGTTGTAGCGTTTCAACAAAAAATATCTGAAATTCCGTCAAAGATTCTCACCCCTTGAATTTACAAACACCCGGCATAACTTTAAAATCTTAGACGAAATCTCAAACGGTCGGTTCAGTACTGGAATATCCTACCTTATCTTTAACAAAAATCGCATTACCATCTGATTGAAAATAGTAATAGTCTGTCAACCTATCACTTGTTGAGACAAAAATATCAAAATGAAAATGCTTTAACAAAAATAACCTCTTTTTAGCAAAGGCGTTATCCGTGTGAAAGTGTGCCTAAACAACCACGTCTGCTTTGTGGTGTTAAATTCGATTCTCGAAGCGAAAAAATTTGTTCTCATAGTATTTTATTAAAGCTGTCGTTGTAAACAGTTAGACTTAGAACTAAGGTTAGCTGTAAGAAAAATGGAGTCAAGTTGATTGACTCAGTACTTCCCACACATTACTGTGATATCGGTTTATTATTTTCCCATAGCATGAAGCTTTAGTCTGAGATCCCCTTGCAACCAAATCATCGGCAGCCTCCCCCCCCCCTAAAATTGTCTTATGCCGCTAGGTCTTTCCTTCAGAGATCAATGGACAGCCTAAAACATCTAAATACCAAGTTTGAGTTGTTTTCATACTTTTAGTTTTTTGATTATTGCTATATACGCTGCCACTGACACGATTTTCAACAAACATACGCGTTTTCCATCCTCACCACGGTAATAATACTGTGTCAAAATTTAATTAGAATCAATTCAGTAGTGTCCACGTTACAAAATACAAAAAGATCTAAAGCAATAAATACTGGTATGTATACAGAAAATTCTAAGTCCGTTAGTTTCCGTAATAGGCTAGGCAATGTTCGGATGGAAAATTGATTTATGTCGCTAGGTCTTTCTTCACAGGTTAGTGGACAGCCTATTATGAATACAAGAAATTTCTCAGTTTTTCAACCCCCCACCTCCCAACCACCCCGATTTCACCCCACCCCAAAAAAAAAAAAACGCAGAAAATGATCAGGAACCTCTAAAACGCTTAAAAACGAAGTTTGAGCTGTTTTTATATTTTTTTATTATTTCTGCGCCGCCACTGGCACGATTTATAAAAACCATACGCGTTTTCCATCCTCGCCACGGCAGTAATACTGTGTCAAAATTTCACTAGAATCAATTTAGCAGCGTCCAAGTTACAAAATACAAAATGATCTAAAGCAATACTCGTATGTATATACAGAAAATTCTACGTCCCTTAGTTTCCGTTAGTTAGACTAGGACAATGTCGGGATAGACCTCAGAGTAACAACTGAACATAGAGGCAGTAAACAAACCACTTCAGCATGGCGTGCTCAAAGCCATCATCTTTTGACACTTCAGACCCAAACATTGCCAACTAACCTGAAAATTCTTCCAATGCAACCCATGTTACAAACACTGCTCTGCACTGTCCCCTCTCGAAAAACTGTTAAACTACACCCGAATATAGCACAGCAAGTCCGTAAAGCTACACTACAGTTACCAACAAATAGCGAATTCGATTTTACTGACCAAGCTTAAAAGACGCACAAACAAAACAAACGTTTGACAGTCGGAGGTTACCGTAAACAAATCGCAGGAAAATTACATAAACGTTGCCAACTCCTCAAAATTTATGTAAGACAGAATTTGCGTTAATGATGAAGAAACATACAGTAACGCAGTAGAGGTCAACATATCTATTGATTTTGCTGTAATCATTTCTGAACCATAAAAATACCGTCTTTTTTAACGTAGAATGGAATATTTCTGGATACTATACAATTAAGACGATAGTAAACAATTATGATTGCCGTATCTGGTGGTCGATATGACAACGTAAGAAAAGATGTTGGCCTATTAGAATTAGTTGTTTACTACCTCTATGTTCAGTTGCTACTCTGAGGGATAGACCTAAAAAGTTGATTTAAGTCGCTAGGTCTTCCTTCACAGCCTAGTGGACAGCCTATTATGAATACAAGAAATTTTTCAGTTTTTCAACCCCCCAACCCCTAACCACCCCAATCTCACCCCACCCAAAAAAAAAACGCAGAAATTGATCAGGAACCTCTAAAACGCTTAAAAACGAAGTTTGAGCTGTTTTTATATTTTTACTTTTTTTATTATTTCTGCGCCGCCACTGGCACGATTTATAAAAACCATACGCGTTTTCCATCCTCGCCGCGGTAGTAATACTGTGTCAAAATTTCATTAATATCAATTCAACAGTTTCCTTGTAACACAATATAGAAGGATCTAAAGCAATACTCTCGTATGTTTACACCAGAAAAAATTCTAAGTCCTTTGGTTATTGTAATAAGCAAGGCAATATTCGGATGGACCTAAAAAAGTTATTCATGTTGCTAGGTCTTCCTTCATGGGTCAGTGGACAGTCTATTATGAAAGCAACACATTTTTTAATTTTACAACCCCCCACCCCCCAACCACCCCAATTTCACCCCCACCCAAAAAAAAGTAAAAAATGATCAGGAACCCCTAAAACGCCTAAAAACGAAGTTTAAGCAATATTTAATTTTTTTTTTGTTTTTTGCTAATTACTCCGCCGCCCATGCACCGATTTTCAAAATTATAGGATCATTACCTACTACGACCCCACAGCATATCGCTGCCCAAATTTCATCACAATCCATGCAGCGGTTGCTGAGATTACGAGGCTAGAAAAAAGCGACAGACAGACAGACCGACAGACAGACAGACAGACAGACAGACAGGCAGACCGACGGAAATGAGTGACGTGGATTTTCGTTATGTAGGCATCACAAAACGCCCAAAAGCGTATTATCTCAAAATCGAAAATTTTCGCGATCACAATACTCCCCTCAACTATCGGTGTGGGAAGTAAAATCAACCTTGAATGTTGCAAAACGGATGTTCAGTTTGTGGTAGATGGCACCACTGCTTCTTAAACAAATTTAACCGGTTTAAGGGTTTAAGCCACGTTAAACCTCATTTTAATAACGCCGTTTTAACGCCTTAAATCATTTCAACCGGCGTTTATACATAGGGTTTTACCACTGATTAACATACTTAACCGGTAAATATGTTAATCAATGGTTTTACTAAAGTGTTTTATAGGAAATCGTTTTAAGGTAAACATGTAAATGTAGTAAATATTACAAAACCATTGTTTATTTTAGCGTAATCAGTTCCTTGTAAAAAAATGGCTAAAGGAAAACCTTCCCGGAGATTATTGGATTTTCTGCTTCAAAAACGCTGCGTCGATGTACTTGACGGATTTTTTACCCATTATTTTCGCTGACCTCAGAGTGTTCACCTATTGTCAATACAATAACCGAACTGGAAAACCGTATTCGTAGCGCAGCTAGTGCCACAATAAAATAATTATTCCAATCGGGTACATCCTGTTCATAGTGCTTTTCTTACACGATAAGTTCAAATTTATCAGTACGTCGTTTCCTTTGCACAAGATCGTTTGGTGGTCTTCTGTTATGTCGTTTATGAACGGATGGTAACTTGGATCCAACATCGCATTTTGACTGCTTGAGGTTTGCGAGGCTACTGATGCTGCTGATTTGTCTGAAACATACAGCCGTCTGTTAAGTTTGGTAAGCAACATTTACTGAACTCTAAAATAGTGGGACAAATTAACTGTTAGTAGTTTGGATCCTCTTCCGAACAAAAGTCCTAAATACGCCAATAATCGAGTTTATGTACGTAATAGATTTTCTGATGTTTAAAATGTATGAAACGATTAAGGAGGTGTTTGTCTTAAATACACTGTGTCTCAGCTGAAATTTGCCACCCACCTTATCTCTGAAATGATAACAAAAAGTAAAAATTACCGGGCTCCTCGATTTTTATTTCGAGGGGGAACTCTTCCACCGAATACATCATTAATTATTGAGTTAGCAATCCCCTTACCCCCAACAGCCCCTACTTTTACTTTTGAGGGAATTAATTGAGAAATACAGCAGTGTAATCGGATTGAAGATTGATTCACTATTATGGAAGTTAATAAAAATATGGTGATTATCAATAATTATTATTTTCATTACCTGAAATATTATCGTAAGAAAGGGTCCATAGAGACGTGCAGGCGATATTCAAAATATCTTCGCACATTTCTCAACATCTCCGGAGTCACTGTGGGGATCGTCTAAAGGACTGGGCTGCGTAATATAAACTTTGATTTCAAATGCCCCCATAAAAACAGTCGAAGACAGTTTGTGTATGGAACAAAATGGTTCTCTTTCTCACGATAATGTTTCAGGTAATGGAATCTTCATTTTGATAATCACCATATTTTTTATTAACTTACATAATAGTGAATTAATCTTCAGTTTGATCACGCAGTTGTATTTGTCAATGAAATCTCTTCAAAATGATGTATCACAAGTATGGTGTTCTCATTTAAGATTTTGAAGTAGGGATTGCTAGTGGTGAGGGGATTGGTGGCATAATAATAATAATCGAAAGGAACCTAACCTAACCGATGAACACTGCATGCTTACGTCACTGTCATTATGGATTTTTGTGCAGAGACAGAAGGCTGTTGATAACTAATTCAAACGGTCTCAACCTTATTTTTTTTAGTGCGATGATATAAATTACATATTCCAAAGAATGTTTTTAAACATTATTTATTTTTATATCAAGGTACTCTTAAAATATGGTTATTCTACCTTTAAATGCAAAAAACGCTAATCTGTGAAAGGGTCCATGTGAAAATTATTATTTTTCTTTCTGAAATTATCGATAAGAAGTTTTGAATTTTTGAGGGTAGATAGCTATGTGATTAATATTATCAAAACTGAAAAAAAAATTAATCTACCAACATAACTCTTGCGAACGAACAACCCTAAAACTTTTGTAAGTTTTTTCGTTAGCTTTTATATTTTCCTCAATAATCGATCATTTCCAAACTATTTATACGGCACGCGGGTTGCTCTATATCTCCGTCAATCCACCAGTACGCAGACAGCTGTTTCACGCTTATTAGCGATCATCAGTGCGCCATAGGTCGATTGACGGATATACAGAGCATCAGCATCTCCGTCAGTCGACATATGGCCTATGGCGCACTGATGATCGCTAGTAAGCATGAAACAGCTGTCTGCGTACTGGTAGATTGACGAAGATATAGTTCGATTGACGGAGATAGAGAGTATCAGCATCTCCGTTAATCGACCTATGAGGCACTGATGATCGCTAGTAAGCGTGAAACAGTGTCTGCGTACTGGTGGATTGACGGAGATATAGAGCAACCCTCGTATATCGACTCTCATATGCAGTTGGCATAGAAGCGCTTGTCTGGTCAGGTCAAGCGAACGTGCCTTTGCGTTCCACCAAGAAGTCTGCTGCTGTTTAGCAGCGACTTTCTTTGTTTTGCCGTTACCTTCGGATACCATATGGCGCACAGGCAGGTCTTCTCTGCCGCCTACTCTATTTATACGGTCTTTTATATAACTGAGCAAACCGAGTAGGCGGGACCTAAATTCCAGAGTACCGCGGCTGCTGTGAAAAGGCTATGTTAGGGGAACTTTGTCAACGCGAGACTTTAATAGGCCAACACCCGCAGGCCCAATAAATGCATCTCCTGGCGGTCCATTCCTTGAACACCCCGGGAGTAATTGTGCGGTCGTACCGCTGGATTCCTGATCTATGAAGAACGGTTTAGGATGAGGTGCGGAAGTCGCGCGGGTGCATCTGATAGGATCGGTGAGGAACAGACTCAGCTTGAATATCACCATATTCGAAACTTGGAAACGGTGAAATGGAGATACAGTATATAATAATAATAATAATAATAAAATGTCTTTAATGAGGAAAAAAAGTATTCATAATACAATCTCCTCCTATAGGCGGAGTCTAGAAAACTACTCACTCAACCTATTACAATGGGAATAAAAAATCGCAGAGACAAAAATAGTAAAGCATGTCGAGTACAAAATACAATACAATGTGAACCACAAAATAGTTAAAAATAAAATTGCATACAACAGGGTGCATGGTACATAACTTCAGGGTGACAAAAACAAGGCATTAAAATAAAAGTAACAATATAAAATATACAATAAGTATCACTTAAAAATATAAAAAAAAATAAGTTGAAGTAAAATGTCAAACTGCCAAGAACCTTCTTGAATCAAAATATGTAGTAATACTGAAAAAGATTGTTCAAAAAATGACTAGATTCATTATTCCAGTGCACATTTCAGCATTGCAATTGTAAGAAATGGCGTCTAATATGCTTCTTGAAACTATTTACTGCGAGGGACTTAAATGTATCATCGACTTCGTTATATATTTTGACAGCATTGTAGATAAAGGAGCGACGAAAAAATGTTGTATTATAAAACGGTATTTCCAACCTATTTTTGTATCTAAAATGTATGTCTATTTTACTACGACGGGATACGAATTTATCGTATAAATATGATGGCGTCTGAGTGGTTAAAATTTTATGAGTCAGGGTGGCAACATGATATTTGTAAATGTTTTCAAGTCGGAGCCAATTTAGCTGATTAATTTTATCGGAAATATGGTCATACTTTTTTAAGTTAAATACAAATCTACAGCAACTATTCTGGAATTTTTGCAATCTATTCTTTGTAGATCCATCTAGACAGGAGAAGTATACAACATTACAGTAAGTTAGAATAGGGAATAGAAGAGCTTCACAAAGTTTTTTACGCGTTTTGAAGTTTAAAATGTGTTTATTGACGTAAAGATGCTTCAGGCCAAGGTAGCATTTTTTCAATATCAGGCTTACATGTTCTTTGAATCGAAACGTGCTGTCAAACGTTAGTCCGAGATTTTTAGCTGTATCCAACGAGCTTAATGATAGCGTATTAATTTTAATGTCCAGTTCACATCGACTAATTTTGCGACCATTTGGATGACCAAAGAGCATAAATGAACACTTTGAAGGGTTTAATTTTAAATTATTGTAATCTGCATAGGTAGAAATTTTACTAAGGTCGTCATTGATCTTCAGGACGGCTTGGGATGTATCATTACCGTCAAATGACATATATAACTGCGTGTCATCAGCGTATGTTGCTATAGAAGAATTAGAGACATTAAGGTGGAGATCAGCTGTGTAAAGCAAAAATAACATCGGTCCAAGGATGGATCCTTGAGGAACCCCTGATGTGACAGCACATGGATTAGAAATTCGATCACCTATCTGTACAACTTGTTGACGGCCCGTTAGGTAACTTTGGAAAAACTGCAAACATGGTTCAGCAAAACCGTAATGAAATAACTTTGCAACAAGAAGCTCATGGTCGATAGTGTCGAAAGCCTTAGAAAAATCGAGCAGGACTAAAGCAGTGGCGTTACCTTCATCGCATTGTTTAATGATATCATCGGAAACATGTGCTAAAGCTGTTACTGTGCTGTAACCCTGCCTAAAGCCTGACTGACATTGGGGAAGTAAGCCATTATTAGACAAGAACACATTAATTTGATTTTTAACAACTTTTTCTAAGATTTTTGAAAAAACAGGTAGTTGGGTAATGGGTCGTAAATCAGAGAAGTCCTCTACGTTTTTTCTCTTCGGCAAAGGTTTAATCAAGGACATTTTCCATGAATTTGGGAAGTAACCAGCTTCGAGACAGCAATTGATTATGTGCGTTATTGGAAGTAGAATAGTGGGGAGGCAATGCTTGACCATGATAGCTGAGATACCATCACTTCCTGGTGCGTTAGACTGTAGGGACATTATTGTATCTAAAATTAGCTCTTCACTTGCTGGGCTGAATTCAAAATTGATGTTTTCATTCAGCTTAGAAGAGTAATAGTGGTTTAAAGAATTTACACAATTATTAGGTGGGGAAAAAACAGAAGCAAAATAACGGTTGACAGCGTTAACATCATTAAACTGTTGGGGTATGTCTATAGAGCTTTTGGGAACTAAGCCAGAGGACTTAAAGGCCTTCCAGAGAGTCTTAGTATTTGAATTATTCAGGTGATAATTGATAAATCCTTTTTTCTCTAGCCGAACTGCGTTGACAACAGAATTTCTCAGCTGTCGATAAAATGATAGGTGTTTGAGGTCTCTGGTACGTTTATAGACCCGAAGCGCCTTATCGCGCTTGGACATCATTTGTTTGAGGTTAGGTGTTAACCAAGGGGCATACGGCTTTGTTATTCGGGCACTAACTACTGGAGCATGGATGTCAAATAATTGTAGAATTTCTGTAGTTAAGAATGAGATTTTGTCTTCAATGTTATTCATATAATAGATTTGATACCAAGGAACTAAATTTAAGTCCTCTAAGAATAATTCTTTAGAAAAGCTTTTGAAATCCCTATAAGTGACGATTTTAGGCTCACTTCTAAGTATGTCAAGCTTCAATTGGCAGAATATAGCATGATGGTCAGATATATTGTCAGTAGGGTGAACTCCTACTTCAGCTATGAGTTCTGATAAACCAGAGTTAGTAAAAATAACGTCTAAGCAGGTGGCACTAGAGGATGTAATTCTGGTGGGTTCATTAATCTGAGAAATAAAATCATAAGAAGATATACAATCTAAAACAGAGTGGTCGTGTAGTTGGTCAATGTTAATATCGCCCAATATCCCAATATAATCGTATTGGGGTGTGACGAAAGACATAATATTATCAAGTTGCTCAATGAACAAAACTGTACTACCCGAAGGTACTCTATAAACCACGCACAGTAAAATTTTGATTTTTGATAGTGTAATTTCAACAAACATATGTTCAATACCATCGCTTGAATGGAAATCCTCAAATACCACACGACTAGAAAACCCATCGCGAATATATATTCCTACCCCTCCTCCTCTACGGAGACGATCTTTATGAAAAAACTTATAATTGGGAATATCCAGTATAGATGCTGTATGGTGTTGATTGATCCAAGTTTCTGAGATACACATTACGTCATAATTTTCTGTGTGCAACAAGTCAACAAAGTTATCAAACGCAGTAAATAGTGATCTGACATTTAAATGTCCGAGTTTTAAAAGTGAAGTTTTCTTGTTACTCATAAGTTATATTGCTTTTGAGGTACTGAATCTTCATTTTGTAAACATCACATGCACTGCTACTGGCAAAATGATCGGTGGGGAAATTAGTTTTTTGACGACTATTGTAAAATTTGCAATTGGCACAACAGGCAACTGTGGAGTTGCAATCTTTGGTCTCATGGGAGTCTGAACACTTCAAACATACAGTGTCATTACTACGGCAATCCTTTTTAAAATGGCCAAATTTACAGCATTTAAAACAACGGACGATATGAAAATGCTCCTGAAGGCGACACCTATACCAGCCCAAAAAAACGTAACCTCTAGCTAGAAATAGTTTATAAATCGAAGGTATTGCCTCAATAACGACATTTACAGAATTATTATTCTTCAAAATAGTACAAACTTTTAAATCACTTTGGGCGCACATAAGTTTATTATCAAATATTAATTTGTCAATAAAATCATCAACCAGTTCTATTTTACTATCACCGCTTGATTGCTTAACAAACTTCTTGGGAACATCGTAAACTATCAGCCTTGGGTAAACTTTAGTCGGCTCAGAAATTCTGTATTGATTGCCTATTATATTAGACTGTAAATCATCCTTCAAAGTTGCTAAGTCCTCTGTATTATTGCAGCTTATCAAAAATCCATTTTTTGTTGACTTTGTTTGTGTTATGCCTACGCTGAGAGAGCCAGGAGAAAATTTTGATTTGAAGTCTTTTTCAATGGCATGATTTGGAATACTACCATCAGCTGATTTTATTATTAAATACGGATTGTTATGATTTGTTGACCTTAAGGCTTGACTGTAAGAAACAGAGACTACTTTTTGTTCGCTTAAGGATACCCCGTCTTTGTCACTCACGGTACTGCGAGCGTTGACCTCCAAATCTGCTATCCGTTTCTTTTGTAACTCGACTGTGTACTCTCTATCGGCTGCTATTTTCGCAAGTAATTCCTTCTCACGCACCAGACAGTCTATCTCCTTTTTCAGCAATGTATTTTCACCAGCATCGTAGCTTGGATCGCTGCAACTCAGACTGCGTGTGCATTTCTTCCCTTTAGAATCTTCAATACAGCCACGGCAACGCCACTTTTTAGTATCCACAATAAACACCTTTGAAACGACATCGAAACATTTTTTATGAATGTATACGCAACAATTTGGCTCGTTGCATTTCACCGAGCGTTTGTCTATAAAATCCAGACATATTTTGCACTTGAGTCTTTCGGAATTATCGGCTTCGTCGGACATCGTCCGACATCACGTCCGCACGCTAGGACGACTCGCTCTGTATAACAAACAGTGTTTGCTTAGAATGTAAGAAAGAATTGAAATATCTAATATTATTAGGTTTCCATTTAAAAATGCATCTTTGATACGCGACAACTTTACAAGTAATCCATAATAGCTAAAATGGTCACTCTTTATTTGATGCTTAAAAACATTAAAATTCTTGTTTAAAATGTCTTTCCATAATTTGAATATTTCAACTAATAATCGTTGTCTTCAAACTTATCTAAAACCTTGTATGCCCCAACTTTCAGTTTAGGGCTCAGAGCGAACTGGGAACTGTGGGACATGTAGACAGAACTTCCATGGAACGTACTCCTAGAAATTATCACGAAAAACTAACTAGAGGAAACTTCGGTATTTGAATGGGTTTTCATGATTTAAAGGTTTTCGTCGACTTCAGCAACTCTGCCAATTCTGAATGTGCACGCCACAAGAACTTTTGTTACAGTTTAATATTAAGAACACGTAAAACTTTTGTGAAATATTGATTACTCATGATTTAAACTACAAAATGTGTATAAACTATTTTTGATATCTTAATCTTAATATTTGCTACGGCTACTCTTTGCCCTACTCGTCGATATGAGGCACCTATAACATGCGAGGTCCTTTGAAGTCACCTGACTGATTAATAAACAAAAACTTATTTTTATCGTCAACTTGTAATTTTTTTAAATGAATTAACATCGTCAAAAATTTTTCAATTTTTTTAAACTTGATGATTTCAAAATTAATATACTATAATTTTTCACAACCTTTTGTGGCGTTTTCATCTTTTTTAAGGTTGTTTTAATTACCTAGATTGATTAATCAATTTTAATTAAACATTAATTAAAAAATATTTCATATTAATATAAGTTTTATAACTCAGATCATGGGTCGTAATATTTAATAAAACATGTATCTGCCCCATTATTTAAAAATGCAACAAAAAATAAAAGAACCGTTCTCAATGTTTGTTTTGATAATTGCCGCGGTATATATCTGGAACGCCTTTTTCCAGATTTCCATCCATTCCTGCATTTTGAAGGACAATATTTTTTCCTTCGTTGACTATCAACCAAATTTTTCACTGCATTTTTTCACTGTTTTCATGAGTTGCGTCTGTCACAAAGTTGGAGGAGTATCGAATTGCCGAGATACTGGAAGTATCCTTTGTATACACGAATGCTCAAAATAAACGAGATTATTTCCTAAATGAAGGTATTTATTGCTTTAATTAGCTGACTACCTTTAGATTTAGATGAACCTCTCCTTGCTAAAGAACCAGAGGATTTTTCCTTAATCATATTTTTAGGAGGGGATTTTTTAGCAGCTGTTTGTTCACCTGGTAGAACTTCTTCACTTGGATTAAGATTGGCATTCTGAAAAATTTAATATTTTTTTAAAGAGTTTTCAAATATGAAAAACTACCATAATGCAAGTAGGGCACTGTAAATATTTAACCCTTCCAATATTCGTGGGTGCGGATACCTCCTGAGAATATTACAGAATTGAAAAAAAAGAGGATTTCAAACACTTATATCGGGCGGCAAGCTATACTGTGAGATCTGGAAGCTAACGGATAGTGCTTTTTTGTGGTGGGGGGGGGGGTTAGGGTTCAGATGCCCTAATAGTTGCCGCTGAGCCTAAGGGGCCTGGGTATATATAATTATGTATTTGACGTGTAAAACACGGATTCGCAAGTACACCTACAACTCACTCAAAGGTCAAACTAGATACATCAAATTTGAGAAGGTTATAGTTACGACCTTAATGAAGTAAAATCAGAGTGATTTATTCAAAAAAAGTTCTTTAGTCTGCAAAAAAAAACTCGCAATGCAAAATGATACATTCTTCAAATGTCTGTAATTTAACAACCGAACACGATATCAAAACAATGCCATCGAATTGACATAGCGCAAGCTTTCTTCTTCAGTTTGTTTTCTGAATCATTTCTGTAAGTTAAGGTACCGTCACACTATCAGTAGGCCACCGGTCGGTCACTCTCGGCTTCCTTCGATGCGAAATCGTCTTCGCGGGATCGGCCGTCAGCAGCATCGCAAGGCGACTTTCGGACTTACCCCCCCCCCCCCCCTTATTTTATTTTAGACCAAATTTTAGACACACATACTGTAGAAAGCGCTAACTCGAGAATACGTATTTTCTTGGATTCTCAAGTTTGTGCGCTATACCCTCGCCCCTTAAGGCTTATTGTGCACCTCTAGTTCAATGCTATGTTTTTTGCGAACTTTGAGATGTATTGGACTGTGCTCCGCTGTCTTCCCTCTTGACCTACATTCAGATAGGAGTTCCTGCTTTCACTCAGGACAGGACTGTCGAATATTCTTAGCTGTTTCCTCCGTACTTCCTCCGTATTTCGATACATTTTGTTCGCTAATTTAACGAGAATGACACCTTCGACAATTTCCTGGAAACTTTTGACTGAGTTTATAGCATTATATGGAAGTTTCCAATGAATTTGGCGTATCATATCCAACAAATATACTAACAGAGACAAAAAGAAGCAGGCATATTAGTTTTTGGCAGAAAAATTTAAAAAAAATGCTGGCGGCAGATAGAAAATTAATTCTTAAAGGAGTGTTTACGTAATAGAGTTAGCAAGAATAAATCTCGTCGATTTGGTACTTGATAGTACTTGATTGTACTTCTTAAATAATTGAATAGTTTTGCCAATCATTAGGTTCATCGCGTAATTCAAGCAGTAATCTGACGTGGGTAAAGTGCTATTCTTAAGGAGCCATTTCCTGGACCATCTTGAATGCCGGACACTTTTTAAACAGTCCATTTGTTTCCTCTTCTTCATAAGACAATATGCAAAATAGGGGGGTGGGTTTTCCAGTGGTTATGGTCGAGGGCTCGTGACCGGAAGGTTCCGGGTTCGATTCCCGTTAGAGGCGGAAATTTAGTTCTAGTTTTTTCAATCAAATATAAATATCCATAAAAAAGCTCGGCTTCTAATTAACAGCGCTGTTCCTAGGGTGGCGCCGGGAAACAGTAACAAAGCCTACACAGAACACGAGGCTAATGACCAGAGCAGTCAATGCCGATGACACTGAAGTGAGAAAAAAAAAATGCAAAAATTGACCATAGTACTACTTCCTGCCTCAAAATGAATACGAAATGACACCATCTGGACGCTCTATGTTTGCAACGTTTTCAATCAGTTTTTTTAAAACTGCACAGACAAAACGTAGCGTTTGGACCAGGACCATAAAGGTATGAATCTACAAGGATGGATTATATCATTACAAACCAGAGCACTTTTCAGCTTCTCGTAATTTCGCTTCCTCTTGAAATAAACTTCATCAGGCAAGAGTTCGAATTCCACCAAACTCTGCATGATGTATTTGCAGCCCTTGTCCGTGATTTTGTTATCTGCTACGTTCAGGCTCAATAATGTTCGATTCGATCGCAACATCCTGGCAGCATGTTCAGCTCCCTCATCGTAAAGCATATTACTAGCTAGGTTCAGCACCAGAAGAGTACCTGACGGTTTGCTCAGTTTGTCCGCAATCATGCTCATACCTAAAATATAGCACAACGCTTTTATTGTGACGGTAGAGATTATTTTTTGGGTCTTATCTTTCTCTATTCCTGTTATATTGTGAATGAGATGTCATTAATTTATTTCGTGATTCCTAGTTGGTGTACGTTGGAAAATAGTTATTTGAGTAAATAGCACAACAAGTGGTTATTTGTTGTTGTACTTTTTACAAAGTTGTGCCCATTTTTTCTATATACAGTCGGAATCAATTTGTTATTATTTAGTATTTTTGAGAAAATAACAAAAAGGTGCAGCCCGGGCTCCGACACACCGAGCTGCTGCTCCATTTCTCGATGACTACTCATACCTTGAGGTGAGCATGTGAGCAATCACTGGGTCCGCGAATCGTGCGCCCTAAGTAGACGAAGGGACCTACGGCAACACACGACATTGCACCACATGCAGAGAGCAGCGTATTGGTTTTAAAATTGGCTAGAAAAACATCAAGCAACTAATATTTGCAATTCGGGAAACATGTACTAGTATGTGACTGCAGAAGTTTATGCAAATGTTCGATATTTTCCAAACACCAAATATTTCCCATCGGTTGTCGGTAAATCGACGCAAATCAAAGACACGAATGCTTGGATTTCTTCTTGAAACTAAACATCTCCTACTACGCGTATGTGGGGTGATAAGTAATGACAAATGGGAAATGTTTGATATTCGGCAAATACCGCATGTGTAGCGTCGGCTTTACAATGAAATATGCAAAGCGCGTTATTGTCACAATATGCATTCTTATAAGTGTGAGAATATTTACTTGTGTTATTAAAAGTAACATTTATTTGGGGATTATTAAATTCAATAGTTTTCGTGAAGAGACCATCCGTCAGCATTGGATTGTCTACCGAAGATTATCACTCATTACCTTCGGAGTTGATGGAACAATATTTGAGCGACAGATTTTTTAGGCGTAATTTTTCTAGCAGGAGGTAGAAGTTCTGTTCCTTATCCGCTGTGTTTCCGTTAAGACTAAGGTCTGATATGCGTGTATTGTGAAGATTATTCGCTATAGTAGATACGTGCTCTGCCGACAAGTTGCAAAATTCCAATCTGAAATAAAAACGTTGATTAATACTGAAATGGAAAACGATTTAAATATTCTAAATGATTGGAAATAAAAGTCGAAACGACGTTGCGTCCGTAAGCAGACCAGAATCAACCTAGGACTCACCCTGTATATAATAATAATAATAAATAGACTTTATTAGTCCCTAGTATAGTACCATAAGAAAAAAATGGAGTCAAGTTGATTGACTCAGTACTTCCCACACATAATAATGATGCCATTTTATTGTGTTCCCATTGCATGAAGCTATAGTCTGAAATCCCCTCGCAACTAAATCATCGCCCACTCGCCCGGAAAAGAACATCCAACACAGAAACTCTCGTAGTTTCTTGCGTCTCCCTCCTTAGAAACTAGGACGCCACAGTTTTCATTCCGCATGCTTCAACTGAACGATGCCAAACGAGCCTCTAAACCATCTAAATGCGAAGTATGAGCTGTTTTTATATTTTTAGTTTTTTTAATTATTGTTGCGCCGCCACTGACACGACTGACACGATTTTTCCAAAACATACCCGTTTTTCATCCTCGCCACGGTAGTAATACTGTGACAAAATTTTGTTAAAATCAATTGAATAATTTTCGCGTTACGCAATAAAGAACGATCTAAAACAATACTTGTATGTATACATCACAAATTCCAAGTCCCTTAGTTTCTATATTGAGCAAGGCAATGTTCGAATGGACCTGAAAAAGTGTATTATGCCGCTAGGTTTTTCATTCACACGTCAATGGACAGTCCATTATCAATACAACAAATTTTTCAGTTTTCCAAACCCCCCCCCCACCCACCCACCCCAAATTCACCCCTACCCAAAAAAAAGTAGAAAATGATCAGGAACCCCTAAAACGCCTAAAAACAAAGTTTCCAAAACATACGCGTTTTCCTTCCTCGCCGTGGTAGTAATACTGTGACAGAGTTTCATTAATACCCATTCCATAACTTTTAAGTTTCTCAATACCGAGCGTACTAAAGCAATATTCCTATGTATTTATCAGAAAATTCTAAGTCCCTTGGTCTCTGGAATGGGCAAGGCAAAGTTCGGATGGGCCTAAAAAAGGGTATTATGCCGCTAGGTCTCTCTTTTACAGGTCAATGGATAGCCTATTATGAATACACCACATTTTTGAGATTACAACCCCCCACCCCCAACCACCCCAATTTCACCCCCACCCAAAAAAGAAGAAAATGATCAGGAACCCCTAATACACCTAAAAACGAAGTTTGAGGAATATTTAGTTTTTTTGTTTTTTGCTAATTAGTCCGCCGGCCGTGCACCGATTTTCAAAATTATAAGAACATTACCTACTACGACCCCACAGCATATCGCTGCCCAAATTTCATCATAATCCATGCAGCAGTTACTGAGATTACGAGGCTAGAAAAACGCGCACAGACAGACAGACCGACAGACAGACAGACAGACCGACGGAAATGAGTGACATGGATTTTCGTTATGTAGATATCATAAAACGGCCTAAAAGGGTGTTACCTCAAAATCGAAAATTTTCGCGATCCCAATAGTTACGATAGGTAAGGGAAGTAAAAGTACAGTAAACCCAGAAAGTGGCTATTTCACTTAACCACAAGTGGGATAGATAACCCAAAGAAAGAATTATATACATAATATATGATACATGAAAAGAGATGCCACGGAAGATTACTTTGTTGGGGAGCCCCGAGAAGTATCTTGCGGGGGGGGGGGCAATTTGAAGTTACGCCGCTGTTTCAATCGCATGCGATCAGAAAGGAAAAACAGAAAAGAGCAAATAGGTTGGTTGGAGGGTGCTGCTTAAAATTCGGTAATTTTGGGTTTATCCAAAGGGTTAATTTTGAGGTTAAACGTTTAAAAGGAAACCGTTATAATATAGTTGCGCCTACTGTTTAATGTAATCCTTTAGATAAGGAATTTCGAGGTACCTGCAAAGGGCCTTGCTAGAACCAGGGTGTTAGTAACCTACAGACTTCGCATGTGACATGTGAGTTTTGGCTAAGAAACACCAAGAACCAAGATACACATGTCTAGGTCATATTGAGCTTATTTTTTTGAAACGAATAAGTATTTCCGATCACAATAACAAATTTCGTGAAGCGTCAAATGGATTTCGATTAATTGTTTACCTACCTAAGCACCGTCAAAGTTTTGTACTCAACGCTGCATCCAATGAGAGCATTCACTGTGGTGTCATCCATAGGACAGTTCCTGAATATCGCTTGTTCGACCACCTCCGATGTCAATGGCATTTTCCCAACAAATATAACTTTTGGATCGCATACGTAAGACAATTTGTCAATCTAAAAGCAAACTTGTGTTAAAGGGGTGATACACGTACGAACTTTTAAGTACGCGGTTTTTAAGTTCGCGAACTTACTCGGCTCGACGTCGGTGACACACGTGAAGCTGAAATCACACATTTTGATAATTTTCCTAAATAAAGAAAACTTTTAACAAACGCCAAACACAACAAGCGTTGCGCATCGATGGCCTGCCGAAACACAGTGGTAGCTCGCGGCTCGCAGTACGAGCCGAGGCAAGCTACGAGCACTATTTCAAACCAGTTGGATCGCCGGCGATTTGCGCGACGGTTTTAAAGTACGCGTACTTACGGTGACACACAGGCGAAAAAGGTCGTCGAGCCATAAGTACGCATACTAGCTCGTACGTGTATCACCCCTTTTACATACACGCTGTTTTTTTGTGATGTCCCCCCTTCAGAAAAATAAATATAACTTAATAAACACTCCATCACGACGGATCATTCCACAGTGCGTAGATATATTACCTCTCCAAAAGAACGTTTCCAGTTGAGCAGTGGGGGTCAAAAAAAAGGAGATATCTGTTACAGTTGTAAAATAAACAAAACAAAATGTACAATAGTACATATTTGAATGAATAGTATTTATGAACTTCGTGGCCTGCTCAAAATTACGAATCTGGTTTTCTATTAGTAACCCAAAAAACGAAAAACTTTTTTGGGTAAGACCCAGCCTAAAGAACCGACACAAAAGCTATACTGAGGAATTATTGGAAGATTTACGAAAAGGTGATGTCAGTAATGTCGGTATTGGTAGAGAAATGCGATCTAGCTTTGAAAACTATAAGAATAGTACTGATAATGAAATTATGATACAAATTAGCGGACCCTCGGAAGAAGCATCACAAAATATTTTATTATTTCTTTACGGCTTCTGCCCTTTTATAGTATGTGTATAGTAATGTTGTGTAATCAGATTACATAACATAAAATCTAAATTCAAAGTTCAATTAATTTGCACGTATTTGCAACACTCTATTTTATTTTTTCACTCGACATAGTCCGAGTCCGTAGCACACATCCACGGGGCAAGCTGAACTAGGAATTAATTTTATCTTGCTCTAGTTGAGCCTGTACAGTGTACACATCATCAGTCCTATAGAGTTTCCAGGAACACGAACAAAACATCAACACTGACATTTTCCGACCGGTCACATGAAAATGAAAAGTTTCTGAAAACACCAACAAAGCAAAATTTTTTTTTGAGTCTCATGGCAGCTTTCAGCCAGCAGAGTCGATTTTAGGTTAGGGGGTCGTTATAATACGTGCCTTTCAGCATTTCCAATTTCTAATCTTTGTTAATCGTGATATTTAATATACATATATTCTCAATTCGTCGATGCAGTGTAATACGCGGTATTAATCTTTTTACGTAATTATTATGATATCTTCGAATTTTGGTTGAGAAGAAACAAAGTGACGCTTTACTTTTTGGACTGTAACATGGCCAAGAGCTAGACTACGTTGCCGTCCCCATAATGTTCTGGCTAGTTGTCCTAACGCGCAGAAACCATAAGGGAGGAAGCAAAATATTTGAGGGGTACCCTTACAAAACTCGCCTTATCTACTTTTTACGAAAACTGAGATAGCGATGTCTGACGTCTATGTCTTATATATGAACAGTCACCTATGTGATGATCCACTTTAAACAAGTCAAAAGTTCCCGCACCCAAATGTTAAAAATATGCTAAAGTTTCTGCATCATTCCATAACTTGCCTTATCCATCGCCTATATATCATTCCAAAACTTTCTTTATCCGGGCGACCAATAGAAAATCGGCATTTGTGTGGCGTGATTGCACAATGTTATTACGCATCAAGCGATCAAATTCAGAGCTATTTGACTTGCTGCTGAGTAAGAAGTACGTAGTATCATTGCGAAAAAAAATGGAGTCAAGTTGATTGACTCAGTACTTCCCACACATTACTGTGATATCAGTTTTTATTTTCCCATAGCATGAAGCTTTAGTCTGAGATCCCCTTGCAACCAAATCATCGGCAGCCCCCCCCCATAAATTGTCTTATGCCGCTAAGTCTTTCCTTCAGAGGTCAATGGACAGCCTAAAACATCTAAAAACGAAGCTTGAGTTGTTTTCATACTTTTAGTTTTTTGATTATTGCTATATACGCTGCCACTGACACGATTTTTAACAAACATACGCGTTTTCCATGCTCACCACGGTAATAATACTGTGTCAAAATTTAATTAGAAGCAATTTAATAGTGTCCTCGTTACAAAATACAAAAAGATCTAAAGCAATAAATACTCGTATGTATACAGAAAATTCGTCCCTTAGTTTCCGTAATAGGCGAGGCAATGTTCGGATGGACCTACAAAGTTGAATTATGTCGCTAGGTCTTCCTTCACAGGCTTGTGGACAGCCTATTATGATTACAAGAAAATTTTCAGTTTTTCAACCCCCCACCCCCTAACCACCCCAATTTCACCCCACCCAAAAAAACGCAGAAAATGATCAGGAACCTCTAAAACGCTTAAAAACGAAGTTTGAGCTGTTTTTATATTTTTACTTTTTTTTATTATTTCTGCGCCGCCACTGGCACGATTTATAAAAACCATACGCGTTTTCAATCCTCGCCATGGTAGTAATACTGTGTCAAAATTTCATTAACATCAATTTAGCAGTTTCCTTGTAACACAATATGGAAAGATCTAAAGCAATACTCTCATATGTTTACACCAGAAAAAATTCTAAGTCCTTTGGTTTCTGGAAGAGGCAAGGCAATGTTCGGATGGACCTAAAAATGTTATTTATGTTGCTAGGTCTTCCTTCATGGGTCAGTGGACAGTCTATTATGCAAGCAACAAATTTTTCAATTCTACAACCCCCCCACCCCCCAACCACCCCAATTTCACCCCCCCCCAAAAAAGTAAAAAATGATCAGGAACCCCTAAAAAAGAAGTTTAAGCAATATTTAATTTTTTTTGTTTTTTGCTAATTACTCCGCCGCCCATTCACCGATTTTCAAAATTATAGGAACATTACCTACTAGACCCCACACCATATCGCTGCCCAAATTTCATCACAATCCATGCAGCGGTTGCTGAGATTACGAGGCTAGAAAAAAGCGACAGACAGACAGACCGACGGAAATGAGTGACGTGGATTTTCGTTATGTAAACATCATAAAACGCCCAAAAAGCGTATGATCTCAAAATCGAAAAATTTCGCGATCACAATACTCCCCTCACCTATCGGTGTGGGAAGTAAAAGTTTCTTTAGCCACAATATGGATAATGAATCTTTTTGTTTACCTGATTTTTCATTAAAGTAATACAAATATTACTCTTGTGATACTTTTTATCATTCCATAACTTGCTTTATCCAAAATAACATGTCAAAACTAGCCTTATCCATTTTATTTTTGTAAATATCTCCGACATGAAGAAAACAAAATTTGAGTCAGTGCTGAAATACTACCCCCTTTGTGATAAGGCCTCCACTTGTCAATTTTTGGTTACCTCATATTTCTGTACTTGCATTAAAAGGTTTTTCGCGCTTTGTAAAAAATTATGACAAGTGGACAAGACGAGTTTTGGAATGGAACCCCTCATTTATCTGTTTTGGTTTTGTCGCCAAAAGGTTGGGAAAAATTGAGTTGTCATGATTTTTCCTTCCTGTATCTACACTATAAGTTTCTCTTCGTACTGCCTCTGGCCTAGAGGTTCATGCTTACGCACATGTGCGCGTTTTCGCGCTAGCAATGTTGTTTAATATTTGGCTGTGATTTGCTAATACTTGGTTGCTAAAACTTAATTAAAATTATTATCTACATTGAAAATGTAACTTGGTCTTAACCGTTGATATCTTCTATTGAAATTTTTTGAAATTTCGGGGGTTAACCCGATAACCCCCCTCTCGGGTACGCGCCTGGCTAACTCGATCGATTATACAGAATGAGTCTTAAGTATGGAATGTTTTAATTATGTCTGAAACGGTTTGCACGATTTTCTTGAATTTTGGGGTATGTGGTTTGAAATACGGCCAATCTTACGATGGTATTTACAATGTTGTCATATCTACCGTTTTTCAGGAAATATAATAAACATTGTTATTTCAACTGTATCACTTTGTATGTTTCCTTCTTTTTTGAAATCCTTGAAAAATACTGATTATTTTTTTACAATACTTCCTATAACTAAACGTAATAGTTTCGGAGTTGCAAGTTGCAACTAAATTTACAGTGTATCCGCGCAAGTTAAAATAATTATCAGAGAGATGAGAAGAGTTGAGCAGAAAGGCAAAATAAACTGAAAGTTTCAAGAATCGCTTTGCTTGTTGTATTGGAATAAATGAACAACATTTTGAGCATGTGCTGTAACTGCCTTCAAAAATATGATTTTACCATGTCCTCTGTGCAGATAACAACTGTTGGCTCATCTACATCATTAGTCGTGCCATAATAACTTTTAAACAGGTTAACTATAGCGCCCTCAAATGCTGTTGAGAGAGATGATTTCGATGCAGATGGTCCACTCCTTCTTGGTTTGCATGTTTTACCGCTGCTTATTGTAGATGACCTTCTGATGATCTGGGAGCCCCTGGCATGTACAGATGGTGATTTTAACATTTTGCAATATTCCAGCTACTCTGATAAGACTAATTAAGTCTATTTTGATAACCACAGTTAGAAATATTTAAGCACGTACGAGTAGTCCTCAAATCCAACGACGTTGTGTATGATGTTTGTGATTGTGATGATAGCAAATTACTGACTTTTGACATATTTTTACAGGTACTTCGAAAAGGCTTTGAGTATGTACTCGTAGTAAATTCAAGTAATAATGAAAGACACTCAATTGAAAATTTTATTGAAGTGGCTTATTTTGCTGCAGGGCAATTTCTGTAATGTTAATATGTGAATACTATTTAGAAATGGAGATAAGATTGTATATTATTTACATTTCAAATAATTGCAAATTGATTTCCAAATTTTTAAAGCAGATGGATTGTAAAAAATGAAATGTATGATATATTTTTCCAACATTAACATTTCAACACGCGTTTATTAGCTTCATCTGCATAAAATGTATCTAAGAACGTATGAACGTATGTATATACCGGTCAATCAAATTTAAGGAATAATTAAATATACAGGGTGTTTTTAAAGTTCGGACTTTCCATTTCAGAAACAACTGCCTTTGAAATGACAAAGCTAATGCGCGGTGAATCAGTAGCAGAAGAATAAAAAAACTGTGTGAAATTCGTTTGCTGTGAAGTTTTAAGTGCGATCCTGTCACAATGCAATGTCGGTAAAGTCACATGAGTTTTATAGATACAGTTCGCCGCGCCGCGAGATTGAAAAGCAATTTAGACCATTCGAATCGAAGTTATCTAGGTTTTCAGTGTGCCCACGATGATGTGATGACATGATGATGATGACAGGGTGCAGGGTAAATACGGCCAGGGAAACGATCAGCATACATTCGCGAAGTCTGAGTCTGAGAGGCATATTCACCACATTCACTGTACACTAAAATCATGTCCACCCACCAGTTCAGTTATAACGGTTGCACCATTTTTGTTGTTTTGTCGCACATCAACAGACAGAGCTACTTCCGGCGCGCTGTTCCATCTGAGTTTTTTGTCCCTGTTTTGATCGAATCGCACAGGGACGGAATTAGAAATGAGGATTTCATTATCGGTCAATATCTTGATATCCTTGAACATTTCGTTTATATGTTACTGGGAAAAATCAATCCTTTTGGCGAGTACTATATACCCTATAGAGAAAAGTCCCAACATAGGGAACACCCTGTATACTTTCAACATCTTTTGCTAAAATTCTTACACCTGTGAGCCTAGCACAATCATCATTTTTGAGGTTCTAGCTTTCTTAAATCGTTACAACTTCAAGGTATAGATTAAGAAATCCATATAACTAATACAAGACATTTAATAAAATTGAGTCCATATCAGTAGGAAGAAAAGTAGCTGAATAACATCGAATCATTTCTACATAGTTTAAAATAAGAGTACATATTATAAAACAAATAACTCCCTACAAAAAAACTCTATATATAATTATTTATTATATATATCGTTAGGAGCTAATTATTCTGAAATAAGAATAAAAATATATAATAAAACACCTTTATGTTGTCCTTGTCAACCTTTGTATAAATTCATCTTATTTTGAACACACTTGAAAACATTGTTTTATTTTGGAAGTCGCCGAAGTGAAATAGCTTCTGACCTTCTGAAGATGCCATCCACTCGTGGTGACGAAACGTCAAGCTTTAACGCTAAACGACGCCGGCCTAAAAACCCAAGAACCACAAATTCATTGTTTTATTGTTGATTTTAGATAAATGTCATCATTATTAGACAAATTTGCGTTTTTTTACTTTTCAGTTCAGTGTGCGCGTTTTTTTAGTTTAGTAGTTTAAAAATCCAATAGAACATTTATTTATTTTACCTATTGTTTTTTTACAGATGTCTTCTGTGATCCAACTTTTCCAATGAAAGGATGTGGTACCTAATCGTGACGGCTCGAAGTCTAATATGGATGCTTTTGGCATTATTTTCAACATTGTTGATGCTAAGCGCACTATTTAGTCCTTCATGGTACGTACCAGGAGACCCTTATCACAGCTTTATTGGCAGAATGGCAGAATACATAACTGCGAATATCCAGCACCTTACTGTGTTATTTCGAATTAAACGGTATTTTTTGGTAGTTGTATAATTAAATTTGTACTTAAAAGTGGACAGTGCCGGAGCGATGACGATTGGTTTGAGGGCTCCCCAGTGACGTAAAATTACGGTAGATTATATTTAAGGGTATGATCGTAGATAGAGAGCACGATAATCATCGAGAAATAAGTCAACAGGCCGTTGTGAAGTAGTTCAAAGTATTGTGTACCTCGGTTCTTTGATCGACAATTCGGGTAGCTGTGAAAATGAGATTCAACGGCGCATTCAACAGGCACGTGTGGCCATGACAAAGCTTACTAAAATATGGAGTGACCATAACATCAATAAAGCTACCAAGAAGTCGCTGGTTTAGTCTCTTGTGTTCTCCATATTTTTGTATGCCTCGGAAACCTGGACTGTTAAAAAGGCAGATCGAGCTCGCATAGATGCTTTTGAAATGTGGACGTGGAGGAGAATGCTGGGAGTACCTTATACCGCCCATCGAACTAATGTTTCCATACTGGATGAGCTCGGTAATCCAAAGAGACTATCCTCCATTGTGTCGACGAAAATGCTTATATTCTTCGGACATATTCAGAGAAGCGATAATATGGAGAAACTTATAGTTCAGGGTCATAACCCGAGTGGGCGGCTCCGTGGCCGTTCCCCTACACGCTGGATGGTTACGTTACGACGAAAAAGTTGCTGGACAGGAGTATCAAGAGCGCCACTGAACTGACAGTAAATCGCGAACAATGGCGAGCTACAGTTCTCAAAACTACTGATAATATTCGTGTCGGCAATACTCTAGCTCCGACTTAATGCATTTTACGAGTTCACTACATGTCTGTTAAGACATTGTGACTATGATGATGATATTTGCGATGACCGTGTTAATAAACTTGCGTCGTAAATTCCGGTGCTAATTTACCTTAATGTAAACTGCAAGTGAGCGAATAGATGCAAATATCAAGTTTCAGTTGTAAATGAAAGCAAATGGAAAATAATAAAGGACAAAAACACAACAACGTAACAGCTTTTTGGAACAAAATCTGTTTCAAAAAAAGTGTTTAAAAATTAGTTTTGTAATGGTTTTTTAAACATAATAATAAAATGGAGACTAAATGTTTTCTGTTTGTGAATAAAACTAATCATTTTCTGTGGGTTACTATTTTATTATTTAATTTTGTTATATTCCAAGAGTAAAGTAATCATCAAATCTAAATCACTACTTTCTGTCCTAAAAAAATTATATTTTGTTAACTATCGATGTAAATAAAAAGTAAAGAATACAGTGACAGGGATAAAAAAATGTAGTCAAGTTGATTGACTCAGTAATTCCCACACATTCCAATGATACCAATTTTCCCATAGCATGAAGCTATAGTCTAGATGCCCTTGCAACCAAATCATCGCTCGCCCGACCGCAAAAAAAGCGTTTTATTCTACTAGGTACTTCTTTCACAGGTCAATGGACAATCTATCATGAATACAACAAATTTTTTAGTTTTAAAACCCCCCACCCCCGAACCACTCCAACTTCACTCCCACCCAAAAAAAAGTAGAAAATGATCAGGAACCCCTAAAACGCCTAAAAACGAAGTTTGAGCTGTTTTCATATTTTGTGCTTTTTATTATAGCTGCGCCGCCACTGAGACGATTTCTAAAAATCAGACGCATTTTCCATCCTCGCCAAAGTAGTAATACTGTGCCGAAATTTCATGAACATCAATTCAGTAGTTTCCACGTTATAAAATACAGAACGATCTAAAGCAATACTCGTATGTATACATCGGAAAATTCTCTAAGGGCTGGTTTCTCAGTATCCAGTTAATAGTGTCAGATAGGTAGCTGCCAGTTAGCGTTTCTATGGATACAACTGTCAGATAAGATTTACGTGAATTCGTAAGTTTAACCGTCAATTGTTTAAACAATTTATCTAAAAGTTGCCCGTTAACTTTCAGATAAATATTTAACTGGACATTGAGAAACCGGCCCTAAGTCCCTTGGTTCCTGTAATAGACAAGGCAATATTCGAATGACCTAAAAAAGTATTGTACCGCTAGGTCTTTAACTCTCAGGTCAGTGGACAGCCTATTACGATTATAACAAATTTTTCAGCTTTACAACCTCCCACCCCCAACCATCCCAATTTCACCTCCACCCAAAAAAAGTAGAAAATGATCAGGAACCCATAAAACGCCTAAAAATGAAGTTTGAGGATTATTTGAAATTTTTAGTTTTTTGCTAATTACACTGCCGCCCATGCACCGATTTTCAAAATTGTAGCAACATTACCTACTACGACCCCACACCATATCGCTACCCAAATTTCATCAAAATCCATGCAGCGGTTACTGAGATTAGGAGGCTAGAAAAACGCCAACAGACAGACACAGACCGACGGAAATGAGTGACGTGGATTTTCGTTATGTAGGCATCATAAAACGCTCAAAAGGTATATTATATTATATTATCTCAAAATCGAAAATTTTCGCGATCACAATACTCCCCTGACCTACCGGTGTGGGAAGTAAAAAGCAGCGACTTGTAATCATTTTGCCAAGAGCTTTGTGGTAGTATAGTTGAAAATTTGAGGCATTAGTCTATCTTGCCTGTCAGGTAAATCTTTATGATTGACTCAAAATTCTTGCATTTTTTACAGTTTTTTTAACACCACCGGGTGGCTACGTAAAAAATATCAAAGAAGTCAACTATACAAAATATGTAGACTAGCTTACTTTAAGGCAAAGCATCAGAAATTCATTATTGTTTTTTTTTTTCAGGCTGGTTGCTTCACCAGAAACCGTCATATTTGGCAACGAAACCGTCACATACACCCCTAGCCTTGGTGTATATTCCACATGTGGCAAACCGATAGGGTTGAATCACCCTGTATGCACTTTATTAGCGGTAAGGGGATTTGCGACTGATTCACACATTTTCCCTGATGTTTGGAAGGCTGCGACTGTGTTTTTAGCTTTAGGTAAGCATCTGCACTATTCACCTGTGTTGTACACATATAAATATTTAAAACAAAAGACACACAACTAACTTTGGTATATGTAACATCCAAACGTCTTTGCTTAGCATTTCGGATTTCCTATTGATAACATAGAAAGTTAAGGAACGTCTTTCTGCTACCGGTTTTGGGGAGGGTCCAGATTATGGGTGTCATTTGCTTGACCTTTCGGGGGGGGGGGGGGGGGTTCCAGATTCGAAATGCCACCTTAAATTTGCTCTCGTCGGAGGGGGGGGTGCAAATTTGTGGATTCTATTTTTTTAGACGGCATTATATAACGTTTCTGGGGGTTCCGAACCCCCTGGACCCCCCCAAAATAAGTGCCTGACCGTAGCTATCATTAGATTTTTTATAATTATCTGTTATAACAACAGTTTCCTTGTACGACCTTTTAAAGTCTTATACGTGAGATAATAACCTGTAAAAACACATATATATTTATAAACAATGCAAATACGCACTGTTCTTTAAGATTTAAGAATCACCGACTTGGGCGTTAATTCGCAAAAATAAAAAAGTTCCCTGGAACTGCTGTCAAACAATATCACTTTTCCAATTAATTTCGTCTACAAATGTGGCTGGAACGCCAGGAGAAGGTGTTTCCTTCAGCATATAAGATTTTATTGATGGGCCAGTAAATTGAAGTGGATCAGAGACAACCACAAGTTAACTTTCGGAAATCATACTCTTGACAGTGTCGTTTCTAAATCCGTTTGTCTGCATAGTATTGTGGACCACAATACTATGCAAACAAACAATTTGTGGTCCAGTGGTTAAAGCCCTAGGCTGCAACAAATAAACAATAAAAATGTATCATGTTACCACCTCTCTTTGTAGGTTTATCCATAACTGCCGTGACTGTATGCACAGGACTAATGAGTTGCTGTTTCCAAAGTATTTTCAAGAAAAGCATATTCAACATATCGGGCGTGGCACAAGCTGTTGCAGGTAAGGTTTATATTATGATGCATTGTGGTCAAACCTTTTTTTTAATATACTGATTACTTGCGCTTTCGCTGCAGATCTAAGCCATTTGATTTTTGATTGCAATTAATATTATTATTATTATTATATAACTGACAGCGTTATACAGGGTGGATACTAAGTTGATACTTTTTTTAAACTGTGTATAGGAGTCCTTAAAATAAAAAAAAATTTCAAATAATTTTTTTCAGAAAACCGAAGAATCAGCGAGATACAGTATAAAAAAAGTATATCTGTTTATGTTGCTCGGATTTTTTGTCAAATCGATTAGGCATTATACCTGTCGGATAGTGCAGTAGTCACTTTTTGTCTTTGTTAATTTAAATTGGTGAATCCTAAAAGTGGCACATTATAGTGAAACAGCTAAAAGTGACTAGTGCATTAATAGACAGGTACAATGCCTGATCGACAAGACAAAAATCCGAGCGAAAAACTAAACATAAACAGACTAGATACATCTTGATACACAAGCCCAGATTCACTTTTTTTGATTCTGTATCTCGCTTACTTTTCAGTTTTCGGAAAAAAGTTATTTGAAAAAGTTATTTATATTAACGACTTCTTTACACACAAGAAAGTATCAACTTAGGACTCACCCTGTATTTATCTAGGTATATGATTATACTGTCGCTACTAGAGTATCAGTTTACTGCTTACTGGTAGGAACAAAGATGTTTCCTTTTCATTTTCATTGACATAATTGGTTACTGATTTTGCTCGGGTGTCATTATTTAATCACCATTTTACATGTTTAAGGGGCCACCACAGCCTCACTGACCGCTACTTTCTAATTAATAACAGCAAGTGAAGGCACAAAAAATGAGCTTCACACTGCGTCTGGCATACATTATAAACTTCAATGGTAACAAATGGAAACTTCAATAGTAACAAATGGGAGCGTATTTTTGCATCATCTGGTGGATTAGCGGGGGTACCAATGATGATAATAAAAATAACAATACTAAAGCAAAACTATACACCATTAAACTTCTCTTGTCCAGATGAGGTAGCAGACGCATATAACTACATCCAATCGCAACAAGATAAAAACAATAACACCAACAATAAAAATAAACACCTGGTCGCTCCACGGCAAACATAAATATCGTGTTACACAAAACAACATTAATGAAAAAGAGTCATCCACGTGACTGCAGTATGGTTAGCTCTTCCCAGAAGCGCAAGGTTTCCTGCTTGCTATCCAGGATCAACTCATCGCGACACGAAACTACAAAAAATGAGTGATCAAAGATTCATACATTGCAGAAACTGTCACCAACAGAAAGAAACAATAGATCACATGCTGCAGTCGATGCCCTTGACACCAAAGTAAAAAAAAAAGCGGATGGAAAACTTTCGCTGGTACCGAGTGCACAACCACACTGCCAAGGTCATACATCAAGCGCTAGCCAAAACATCAAACTAATATGAAACCTTAGAGTAACAACTGAACATAGAGGTAGTAAACAAACCACTTCAGCATGGCGTGCTCAAAGCCATCATCTTTTGACACTTCAGACCCAAACATTGCCAACTAACCTGAAAATTCTTCCAATGCAACTCATGTTACAAACACTGCTCTGCACTGTCCCATCTCGAAAACCTGTTAAACTACACTCGAATATAGCACAGCATGTCCGTAAAACTTCACTACAGTTACCAACAAATAGCGAATTCGATTTTACTGACCAAGCATAAAAGACGCACAAACAAAACAAACGTTTGACAGTCGGAGGTTACCGTTAACAAATCGCAGGAAAATTATATAGGCGTTGCCAACTCCTCAAAATTTATGTAAGACCGAATTTGCGTTAATGATGAAGAAACACGCAGTAATGCAGTAGAGGTCAACATATCTAATGATTTTGCTGTAATCATTTCTGAACCATCAAAATACCGTCTTTTTAACATAGAATGGAATATTTCTGGATACTATACAATCAAGACGATGGTAAACAATTATGATTGCCGTATCTGGTGGTCGATATGACAACGTAAGAAAAGATGTTGGCCTATTAGAATTTACTGCCTCTATGTTCATTTGTTACTCTGAGTATGAAACATATCCATATTATACTTACAGCGGTACTCAAAAAAAATCAATACAAACTATAGAGGGACGTTGGAATACATACAGACAAAACTATCCCAGCCAATACGTTTTTCATGCAAGGGCAGGCAAAGTTATCTATTTAATAGATATTGCTATTCCAAATGATCAGAATATCCAAAACACCTACGCTGGCAAGAAGTATAAATACACAGATCTTGTCATAAAAATAAAACTACTCTGGAAACAGAACAAAGTTATTATTGTCCCCCTCATTATGTCGATCGTAGGTTTTAAGACCAAACACATTTACACCACACCTGCGACAGTAGTTAGGTCTGGACGAAAAGTTACACAAATAATTCCAAAAGTCTGTAATCCTGAAGAGCTGTAATGTTGTATGATCCTTCCTAAAATCAGATCAATAATAGTTCAGGTGTTGACTTGCTTGGGATTGAAGTTATGATGTTGCCTCTCGTCACTTTTCTTATTCTCGGGCGATAGGTTACAGATATCACATCTTTGGCGGTGTTTCAGGAATCTGCTACATCATAGGTATCACCTTATTCCCGATGGCATGGGGAGGTCCTCGAGTGCAAAAGGTGTGCGGTCGTGATAGCACCCCTTTCTATCCTGGCGACTGTTCCATCGGACCTGGCTTGTGGATGGCAGTCGCCAGTACCGCCCTGACGTTTGTCTGCGCGTGCCTCTCCTTACCCGCTGACAAATCTACTAGCAGCGATAGGGTGCAGGACAAGATTTACGAAGGACAAACGCTCATTTGTCTCACGTAAAACTATGGGTAGGTACACGTACATTCACAGAGATAGGAATGGTTCTCTGCTCTATACCATTTCAAGTAGTTTCAAAATGATCAAATTACATTTCTAAAGCGTCAATTGTAAATTCAAATATTATAACTGACAGTTTGAATTTTTTAACTTCCCCCAACAATCCAAAAAAGGAGGGGTAAGTTGTTAGAATCGGCCCGTTTTCGCAAATTTTACCGAAATCAACGTGCGAAGTGTGATTTACAAGGTAAAATCATCTGACTCATTTTTTGAAAAGAAAATGATATTATACTGGTATATGATTATTTTTCCGAGTAACCCCCACAAAAGTGGACCAAAAGACAGAGAAGAAAAACCTCTTTATAAAAGTAAATTTGAAATTGAAATTATTGGGATCATTTTTGTGACAGTTATTACCATTTTGAAGTTCGGAAATTTGCTACATTTTACGAATTTTTATTTCGCAATTTTGAGAATTTTGCGGCATGCGTGGTAGCGTTTTTGGCACAAGAAAACATGCTCGTATTGTGGTAGCATTAAAATTTCACGCTTTTTATCATCGCAGCGGGACCAAAAACTTGATTTGTGTTTCTAATGATAACCTTTTTATAGTGACCAAGTTTGAAGAGAATTGGAAAACTTGGGTTTTTTTATGTCCGTCTGCCAGTATGTCCGCGATTTCGTTCTCCAACGATTACTCAAAAACGCCTCAAGCGATTCCTCTCAAATTTGGCCAACTTGAATTAATAAAGGTCCATTTGAGTTAAGAATATTTTGGTGCCGATCGGAAAATGGGGGGTGGAAAAGGGTGGGGAGTGCACAAAAACAGTGTAATACAACATATAAATTTGATAGCACCAGTTGAAAGGGAATGTGTCTTTATGTCTTAAAGGATATATCACATGTTATTTTTTTCTGGAGGATGGAGGCTAAAAAACTAAATACATTGGAATGACGTCTACAGAAATTAGTCAGATTGCTGTAGATTCTCATTAAATTATTCCAAGTTATGCAGACAAGCAGTGGCGGCTGATGAGGTAGTGCCAAAGTGCCATGTCACTACCTTAATTTTCGACAAAAACATATTTATCTATCTCTTAAACTTTTCTTATTCTATGTTAGTTTCCAACGACTTTTTCTGTTTTATATGAAATGGGAATAGCGCCTCAGCGCATAAATGCTTGCACCAGGCAAACGTGGCATCGTGACAACGTACACGATGAGAGCTGACGAGTTGACGACGCGACGGCGAGATGACAACATGACAACAGCCTACCGTGCCGTTTCTTATAAGGCACAAACAGAGTGAGAGAAATCTTATCACAAACGCTTATGAGTGACAGAAATAACGCTATGCTGGACGTTTGGATAGATTTTAAATAACGAAATTCCGAAGTAGATCGTGCCAGGCACATTACCCATATTTCCATTCGCGTGGTTCACTATTTTTGTTTTGTTTCAGCAGTTTCGATTTGTTTATGTTTGATGCTGATGTCGATTTCTCTCGTTAAAGGCTTGAAATTTAGATCTTATTAGTTTGAGTGAGTTGTGCGCTGTTTTCGGGTCGGTATCTCTTTTGTGTTTAATTAAAATATATCATTGGAGCGAAAATTAATAGAATTGGCGCATTAATAAACTCGTTTAGTAATCCTCCGCTGGAAGAAAAACGGCAGATTAAGGACGTCCAACACCTGATTTAAAAATTGAAAAACTCATTGGTAGTGGACAGAAATCGCGTTGTCGTAAATTTAATAAAACTATTTATGATAAAAACAATTGGATAAGTGACTGAAGAAGTTAACAACCTGTTTTGTTTTGTGTGTGCTCTATTTGGAGGCGATGACACTTGGGCGAAAAAAGGCACGGATGATCTTATTCATATATATAGGAAAAAATGAAGACCCACGAAAAATCTAAAGTGTATATGAATGTTTTCAGTTTATCGATGCTTGGTAAGTCGAACATAAAGACTCAATTAAATTCGACTTATCGGCTAGTTATAAGTTTTTTTTCAATTTTATATCGGTTTGAAATTTTGGCTGTCATTCTGGCACTACCTAAGTTGGCACGAGCCGCCACTGCAGACAAGTGTATCACCACTCTCTATCTTCGTAAAATGTCAAACGGAATTTGGGGCTTACAGAGGGTGAGAGTGACGGCTGGACCGCTGGCTTAGAAATATAATATGATCCTTTTGAAACTATTGCTGGAAAAGACCATATCCCGGTTTACAACAGCTACTACGACAAATTAATGCGTAGTCGAATTTCCCATTTATCTCTCTGATGATAATAAGCGTTGCAGGTAGTATTTCCAAATCGGAAAAGACGTTTTGGTTCATTTAAAAGAAAAACAATATTCAAAATTTGTATTCGTAATTTGCAGTGCACAAACCTGGATTCTTAGTGGCTAGAAGCTAGGTTGGTGTTTGCAAATTAGCAACTAATACACATTATGTAAAATATGGGGAACTGAATTCGTTTAACACTAGTATGAATTACATATTGTGCGAAATTGTTCCTCTTCTTTCCTTTCCTAAAGGTACTTGACTGAAGATGGCGCTATTAGCGCAGTTTAGTCAGTCTTTTTAAATTATTTATAATTGGACTACACTTGTGGGCTTTTCAATTTTTGAATATGATTTGAATGGCGAATCTATTGCACTCTAAGTTATGCATTTTTTTAAACCTACAATTAATCTTGGGTAATATCCGGCTAAACCATGCCACGCATCAAGGTATTTCCATACTTACCTGAACAAGATGAAAATTCATGTAACCACATCGTGAAATATCTATAAAAAATACATAATTTTGTTGTTGAGATTTCTTTCTTTGATTCTCTCTTTATATTCTTCGAAAGGTCAAGTAAAGGTGAAATTTTGATGATGTACTCATAGAAAAAAGAAGCTGATTAGTTTCTATAATACTGTTATAAACTTTATTTAAAAAGATCATACATAAAAATAATGTATACAAAACATATGTACGTCGTAAGGTAATAGGTAGATTTTGGTATTTTAGTAATACATGTCATCATACTGTTTACATTTCATTAAAAAGTCACAATTAACTGAAAATGTTTGATCATAGATAAATTTGGGTATTTTACAGCATGATAAGTTCACTATGATTGATTGCTAATACTCTTTTTCCAAACCAAACACTTATTATTTGCAGGCATATCGTGGATATTAGTCAACTCAATACCATAGCTCTTTCCTAATTTTATCAAATCCTGTATATCTCTAATTCCGTACTCTTTATTTCTCCGCCGTATCTCCTTATCAAAATCTATGTTAGATTGCGGTTCAATAACGCCATTATTAGCATATGCCCCATATGTGATCATTATTCCCCCAGGTTTTAGTATCTCGCTAACATTTCTGAACAATCCTAATGTACACGAATACGGAGATACATGGATCATGTTTACATTGATAACGTAATCAAAGTCGTTGCCCACATTCCAATTCTTCCAATCATCTGCGGCGTCGATGTAAACAGGTTCTTTTACGTTTTTTGTAGGAACATCTTGCGCGTAAGCTTTGATGCTAGGAAACAACGAGGTGTCGAACTCTGAAGGCTGGAAGGTGAGTTTTGGAAAATTTGGAGCGAAATGGGCCAAATGCTGACCTGTCCCTGAGGAAATCTCCAGCACGTTGCCTTCGATGTTCTTGAAGTACTTCTTTAAAATTTCCAAAATGGGAGTTTTGTTTCGGTCGGCAGATGGATAGTTAATTTTTTGGCTGAAATTCGAAAAATGGCACCAGTTAGCTGACCACACTAGAAAACTATTCCGATCAAGTTTATATGGATTAACTCCTTGGATTTTCTTGATTTAAGGTACTTTCATGCAGAGAATATTTTCATTATACATTCATTTTGAAACTGTGTTATTTTAACCTTAATCACCTCTTCATGAAAAGGTAAATTATCAATGAATCTGTTAGCCCAATATGTCGTATTTCATATTTTATGGGCTGTTATGCCAATTAAATATTAAAATACCGATACGAATGCAAAAAAAATGTATATAAAGCAGTATCACTGTATCATATGAAAGTATGAAAATATAAACATCTATATGTTAAATAAAAAAACACCTGGTCGCCAAGTCAATTCTAATGTGCAAAATAAAAATGTGATCCGCATAAAAATCCATTGCTTTCAATATTTCAAAAATCTTTCACTAACTTAAATTCAGGGACACTACTTTTCAAGTATTTCAGACTATATGGATGTTTTGTTCAAAAATGAAAAGGATACTTTTAATTAAATTACGGAACATACATACTTGATCGGAATTAATATTACCACAGATACAAAAAGTATAAATTAAACCTGCACTTATAAATACTTTATATAAAAACCAGTTTATACGTAATACGTCGTTTATAATATCATCTGAAATTTGTCGATTTTTTTTAGACAAGTGGTGCCTTAATTGTATGAAAAATTGGACCAATATGTTTATAAACTTACCTCATTTTCAAGGTGTTGCTCGACAGAAGTCTTCTGAGTATTTGCATCTGAAACAAAATATTTCATATTAGCTTTTAAAAGCTTCTATTTTTCAATATGCCAAATATATCGTACTAATATTTTTAAGATATTTTTAGTATATTTTGTATTTACGTTTATGACAGCTTTAATTACTATAGCTTTTAATATCGTACTGCACTTTTGTACTTTTGTATGTGTATATCAATAAAGTATGTCTAGCATTTATGCTCAGCAATAACTTATAATAGCCTTGTTCCAAAGTTTCTTTTTATATATTCTTAATCGTGGCGAGGGCGAGGTATTACCAGGCTTCAAAGGTACATGTTAAAAGCAACCAAACTGAGTAGCTCGTTATTTGACCGTCCACAGAAACTCCTGGATCTATTACGGCTTGGGACAAATTAAATGGAGTACTACTATTCATCATGTCTAATTAGGGCGTTTCGAGGGACCTTTGTGTCCTTATTTTTAGTCGACATTTTGTGTGAATCGTAAAAAGAAAGTAATCTAAAGAAACAAAACTCATTAAATAATCAGGTCCAGTATAAATATATTTCAACAAGCATTCATTCGTGATTATTAAATAAATATTATTTTGGATGCTCTAATTCCGTGGTTTAATTTATTGGGACATGATTCAAGCCGCGGGCTGGAATGTTTGCGAGTTTTCTCGACCTTTTGTAACCTGTAGTCCACCGTAGTCAATCAGTTCGTATGGACGCTAAATGCACATCGCGTTTGTCTGTATATTAAATCAGTATCGTTCGTATAATAATGCTTTGCAGTGGAGTCATTGACCGGATAGTCCGATGCTAACGCGAGGTTACATAAGGGATTCATTTAGCACTACACCTTTTCCAGCTGTAGTTTATAAAGCGTCAGGTGATAATTCAAAACGGTCAAGTTAATTTTCCAACTCGTCAATTGTAATTTCAAACTGACAGGTATAAATTAGACCTTGGAAAATTAACTTGACCGTTTTGAATTATCACTTGACGCTTTAGAAACTACAGCTGGAAAAGGTGTAGTATGGCTGGGCCCTTAGATAATAAGAGGAGTCTAGTTCTGAAATGGCTTCATAAAGACGTTGGCGATAATACTAAAGATCAACATTTTGCAGAATCTGCTGACTACAGGCCTTTACGTGAACAGTTATCTGGATCCAGATAGATCAGTTATATGTCAAACAGCTGTCAAGTGGGATTTATGAGACTGATCCCAGATCACTTTCCGAACGTCAGCATCAATGATCCTTGTGATCGGGTTAACCCGACCATAGTTTCCGAAAAGGCCTCCTTACATATGCGCCTTGGCGAACAAACATCAATCAGTACCGGATTGTTCAGAATGACACTAAATATTTGACATAATTTTGCCATGGTGGATACTTCATTCGGTACTACTCGTCGTTAGCTGTCAAGGCGATCCGGCGGACATTTGCCTATATGTCATAGTTTGTTAGCCGGTTTGTCATTCTGTCGGCCTGACGACCCAGAAACCAGACAATTTAATAGAGAAAAAAGAAAAGAGAGGAAGGAAGAAGAAGAGCAAAGAGAGAAGTACAACTGTTAAAATAGGCATCGTAAAAATAACTAGGGTAATTTTGATCTCTAATCGCATAATTTTTAGGATCTGATGTTACTAAAGAGGGAATTTATATCATTTAAAATTCCACGACTTAATTTAGTTACAGATTCCGCTCGTTCATATTGCCGCTGCGCCTGTGTTTCGATATAGTCCTTTAAGTAAGGAATATCGAGATCTGTATGAAATGTCTCATTTGAAACATATCAAGGGGCTTTTGCAATGGTTCTCAGGATCCTGCTTTGGATTACCTGCAAAGCTTGCATGTGCGCCTTAGTTAGAAAACACCAAGCCGCACATGTGTAAGTAATTACAGGTTTAATAATAATTTTGTACAGCCGAATTTTGTTAACCAACTTAATTTTGAAGTTCTACATAGCAAAGAATCAAAGCTGCGCGAAATGTAATTAGGAATTTTGTCAAGTATGATTTCGCCATGTCATAGCCTTGCCTAGGCTGACACAAAGATACTTGACGGAAGAGCTCCGCCGTAATAGAGTAACTTATTCGGTGTGACAGCTCCAACGCCTCAGTATATGATTACACATAATTTGATTCAGCCACAGAGCTACCTACTAACCTACTATACAATACTTTCTCCACAGAATTCTACATTTCACAGACTAGGTTGCCAAACCACGATTGAATGATACAAGTGCAATGGTCATTAGCGTATGGACATCACAGTTCTTCTTCAAGGGATGCCCTATACAAAAAGTTATTAAAGTACTGTTCTGAAAACACATAGGTACTTGATCAGTTAAGCGTATCTATTTCGTAGTGTCGAGCTAAACTTGACACCTTTTTTTTTCCTGCCGTGGGTACCTATCTCTGAACTATCAGAACAACAGTCAAGTCATTGTTGTTTATCAGAGCGGAACGTGAGTCCCTCCAAATATTAAAGGTGGAAGGAGTTCGAAGCGCTTCCCTTACTCCCACTATTATACGGAATAACATTAGATGTTTATTTTTAATCCTATCCACCTTTAATAGTCGGAGGTGGGACCTTAGCTATTGTGTTGCATTGATTAAAGTATTAAACGTTTAATACTTTAATCAATGGTTATAGTATCAGTTTGTAAGTCTGTCAGGTCTGGGAATCCAGGTACCAAACAACGTCAAAGAAAGAAGAGAAGAAGGAAGAAAGCTGTTTGAGCAAAGAGGGGGAAGAAAATATTTAAGAACAGGAGGCGCTTAGGCATTTGTTTAAAAAATTGTTTAAAATGTAGTCGAGAGTTTAATTTTGGTTAGTTTTCGTGGAATGCTTTAACTTTTACTATACTAAATACGCGATGCAATTTTGCTATTCACAGAGCGACCCACGGCCTTGCGAATATGCTCGCCTGTGTAGTCCACTGATTCGCGCAAGAGGGTTGCTGTGCGATTCCGCTTGACTATAGCATCGCTGCGCCTATTTAATGAAGTCCCCTAAATAAGGGATATCAAGGTCTCTATGGAGTCTCGTTTGAAACGTACCATGGAGCGTTCGTAATTGTTTGCAGAACCTGCAGGCCTCGCAGGTACGTTTTGGCTATAAAACACCAAGATGCACATGCGCAAGCAATTGCTGGTCGTATTACCATTTTATAAATCCGAATCTTGTCGATCAAACTTAATTTTGAATGCAGCACGACAGTTGACGCTATAGTCTGTTATTTTCAACGTAACATAGCAATACACGGTAATTTAATCTATTTCCTGAAATTTAGCCTGTCGGGCTCTCTGATCCATTGCCCTTCAGTGGATGTGCTTACATTTACGATCCAGTAAACATCAATTATTATTGAAGATATATTTTATACGCGACCAGTTTTGATTCTAAAAGAGAAAAAAATTATTTTCTCCACTCGTATTACAAATTCACATCTGACACTGGTCGTTAGACCATGTAAAAACAGTGACAGGATAAATATTCCCCTTTGGGTATAGAATCAAAATACATGAGAAATACCTGCATAGTATGTTAGCTCTAGAGTGAGAATGTTACTTTCTGATTCAGAATGTTCACATTTACTAATGTTTGTGAAGAAAGAACATTTTCTGTGTTGTTTTCTTTTTGTTAGCATTTTTGTCTAGATGTCTAGGTTGGGAAAGTACAGGTTTTTAAGAAATCATTTTTTATAGGAAAATTCTTTTCAAAGACATTTTAAAATTTTTCAAGTCGCTTCCAACCTAACTCTACACTCCACATTTTTCTAAAAATGATAGGCTGATATACCAAAGGCGCATTTCTGACCCAAATTCAAATAGAAAAGTTCATATAAACATATATGTCAGTTTTGAAAAAAACAATTTTTATTATTTTCTTAAAAATCATGGAGCTGTTTATTTCTGTAATTTGGCAATGTTGTTCACTGCAATAAGATGACAACTCAGCACTGCCTAGAAGATAATTATATTTTCCAGAGACGTCTCTCGATTAATATCGGCAAAAAGTGTACACCACTGACCTCAAAAAAATTAAATGTTTTTCAGATTAAACAAATAAAAACAAAACTTTTTTGTCTCTTGATGTCTTTTCGTAAATCGTTTTGTTTTCAAAGAATAAAATAAAAACCACTTCATAGCCTGTTGAAAAAAAAGATTGTTTTTATTGATTGACTACAATTCCATTGGCGAATTTCCGACCCCAATTCATATTTGAAAATCATATAAACATATGTCGTAAAGTGTCTGGTTTTCAAGATACAGGGTATCCAAAAAAATATGTTTTCCAAACTGACCATATGCTGACTGACAATGTCTGCTGGGGTGTTGCTAACTCAATGTCAGGTAAGAATAAATACAAACACGAGTTGTGAAATAAACTATATTTCAATAATAATAAATAAACCTACATTGCATCTACTATTTCTCTTTGCCATTTTTCTTTTTACTTTTAACAGTGGGTGGTATATAAACCCCATGCCCTGTCTTCTTGAGGTGATCAAATAATTTATTTTTTGAGGGAAAATTTGATTTACATGTCACACATGTATGACTAATGTCAACTTCATCTGGATTAATAGCATCAACTTCTTTTTTGTTTTTCTTATCTTTTTTTGATTTCCTTTTCACAGCAGGAACTTTCTCATTGTCACAGGATTCACCATTTATGTTTTCATGATCTGCTGCTCCATTCACATCTGTTGTTAGTTCTTGCTTAGGTTTTGCTTCCTTAACACCTTTTTTATTTTTCTTTTTTGGCTTCTTGGCACTACCAAAATCAAGATCATCTATTTCATTCTGAATATCTTTACTCAAGTCTTCTATATTATCTGATTCGGAAGTCCTAATATTCATTACTTTCCGAGGTTTTTTCTTTTTCTTTTGCTTTTTGATACTTTCTAGTGATCCTTCGTCACTAGACATCACATCTTCAACAGTGTCTTCTACCAATGTATCTAAACATTCAGAGTTCTTGTCCATGTCATTGTATTCATCAGCATCTTCAGAAATACTGGAACCAATTTCCTCATCTTCCTCTGCCATAATTTGTTTTAAAACTTCTACATTTTCTTTGTGCCTTTTACTTGATTCATGATTCTGCAAATAAATGAATTGAACTTTAATTAAATATATTCATAACAACCACTTCTTTTTATGAGAAACAAGTTTGGAAACATTTTCATGTGCCAAATACTTTTTAACAGAATAATGCTTTATCACATAAGTGAATTTTAAATTCAAATGAACTGTATTAATGTAATTAAGGGAACTATACTGAGAGAAAAGTACTGTGAGCAATGGAAGTTAAGAAATCAGGGGACATACAGGGTGGTCCAATAAGCGCGCGGTGTTCCCTAGCGGCCATACCGTTCAAACTAGACGAAAATGTTTGAAATAAAAAACGTTTCTTTTCAAATGCTCTACATTTAGAAAATAATTTTAAAGATGGCGGACTTCCGGATATACCGGAAGTAGGTATCCACTTCCTTATTTTGAATGGAACATCCTGTTTATTATTACGTCTTTAAATTCAGCATCGATTTTTAGGTCCAGTTTGTTAACCATTGTTTATGTCTACGAAGCCTATTTTCGGAGTTATTCAGCAATTTTTAGAAAATTTGACGTTTGTAGTACTTTAAAGGAAATGTTAATATCTCGGAAACAAAACGCGATAGAAAGATGCGGTTTTCGGTTTTGAAACAAGCAAGGAACGTATTTGTGTTTCAGTACGATCGTTGTTTCAAAAGAACATTAAATCAATAGACTAGCAATTTTCAAATTTGTAAAGTTAAAAACTTTTTTTTCAAATGGGATGGTATCCTAAGTTTCACATCGGTGGATGCGAAATTAAATTCTCTTTCACTTTTATCTAGGCACATGTGGTTCTATTTTTGATGGTTTTCAAGATATTTGCGGTGTTGTAATTATGGCCTAGGAATTGAAAAAATCGTAGGTGGCGTGGCTCGCAGACGAAAGAATTGGCAGGTGGCAGGAAACCTTTCACCCAAAGTGTTTCGGTCTCGAATACTAAAATGTGCTTTCGCTCCATCTACCTGTAACCACATTATTCTTAAAAACTCCAGTGGTAAATTTTCCAACAGGCTTTCCAAATTTTCATTTAGACAATTTTAGAAAACGTTAGTTTAATATGCGGTTTCCAATAATACCACACCAAATGCTTAGACTCCATGCTGGTTGTCAGCAAACCTCTCAAAATTTGGATTTACGTCGGTATAAAAATGTAAATTACCTTTACCTGTTTACATGGCCCTTAATGATAATGCTGTAGCTACATTTCATAAAAAAGAAAATGGAAGAATTTCATAAGAAATGTAGCTTCATTCACAAACAACACACTGTTGAAGGAGTGCATCTTCTTGGACTCGAGCAGTTACAGAAATTCATTCGCTTTTCAAAGTGTTGTCTTTCAATTGCTTGATTTAGCTGCATATGCTGCCATATGTACTCCGTTAAGATCATGTTCACAGATGTTTGACCAATGCCCAAATAGCGACTAATTTCTGCTGTAGCACTGCTATGCGGAATTTCGACTACAATTGCGAAAATGCCAAACTCACTATCTTCATGTATTACTACTACATGTTTCCTTCTCTCATATTTTACGCCCACGTAAATCCAAATTTTGAGAAGTTTGTTGACAACCAGCATGGAGTCTAAGCATTTGGGGTGGTATTATTGGAAACCGCATAATAAACTAATGTTTTCCAAAATTTTCTAAATGAAAAATTGGAAAACCTGTTGAAAAATTCACCACGGGAGTTTTTAGAAATAATGTGGTTACAGTTAGATGGAGCGAAAGTACGTTTTAGTATTAGAGGTCGAAACACTTTGGATGAAAGGTTTCCTGCCAATTGTTTCGTCTGCAAGCCACGCCACCTACGATTTTTCCAACTCCTACGCAATAATTACAAAACTGTAAATATCTTAAAAACCATCAAAGATAGAACCACATGTGCCTAGATAAAAATGAAAGAGAATTTAAGTTCGCATCCACCGATGTGAAACTTATCATACCATCGCATTTGAAAAAAAATATATTTAACGTTTTTAACTTTTCAAAATTGGAAATTATTAGTCTATTGATTTAATGTTCTTTTGAAACAATGATCTTACTAAAACACAAGTACGTTCCTTGCTTGTTTCAAAACCAAAAACCGCATCTTTCTATCGCGTTTAGTTTCTGAGATATTAACGTTTTTATGTAAAGTACTACAAACATCAAATTTTCTAAAAATCGCTGAATAACTCCGAAAGTAGGGTTCGTAGACATAAACAATGGTTAACAAACTGGACATAAAAATTGGTGCTGAATTCAAAAACGTAATAATATACAGGGTGTTCCACTCAAAATAAGGAAGTGATACCTACTTCTGGTATATCCGGAAGTCAGCCATCTTTGAAATTATTTCTAAATGTTGAAAAGAAATGTTTTTTATTTAAAACATTTTCGTCTAATTTAAATGGTATGGCTGCTAGAGAGCACTGCGCACTTATTTGGCCACACTTATAACACACCCAAATTTTGTCTCCTATCCTTTTTTTTGCACCATGGCACCAACTGTGTGCTTTCCTATGTTTATTGTTTCAATTTCCAAAATAAAATCACTTGTGAGTTATGTAAAAAACCATATACAAAATGATGTCCTCTCATTTAAGAAAAAATTCACTTGATTTACCCACGCTACTTGTGGGTGAATCAAAGGGTAAAAAGCAAATGAAAAAAAATAATGATTAAAAAATGCCTAACATGTTACTATCAATCACCTTTTTAGTACTGGGCAAAACCACTCGATTTTTGCTCATACATCTTCACAAAAACTATCTTCAATATAAATGAAAAACAATTACCTCAAAAGCTTTAGGAGTCTTGAATAGTTTATTGCAGGCTACACAAAACAAATTATTATCTTCCTCCTCCTCCTCTTCATCACCATCTGAGTTAGAAAACTCCTCACCAAACTCTTCAGCCAGACTACGTTCAATCTTCTCCAACTCACTTTTAACATTGTCAAATTTTGCCCATTCTGGTTGGTGTGCATTTTTACTGAGTTCTTGCTGCCTTTCATGCCTTTTCTGCTTACTCAATTCCTCTCTTTTCTTTTTATCCTCTAACAGTTTTTGTTCTTGTAATTTTTTCTGTGCCTGTACCCTTTTGTCCCTTTTCCTAACAAAAGCTACAAGATTTCGTATCTCTTCGTTTCGTTCCTTTTTTGCCTTCAAGCGTACTTTCTTATTTTCCTTTTCTGCCAGCTTGGCATAACGTCTGTCTCTTGAATCAGTGATATCATAAGGGTCTAACCATACATAACTTTTTTTTGTTGAGTAATTCAACCAGTAAGCATAGAACTCTGACACTTTCTCATAATCAGTAGTAGAGTTTCCAAAACTAGGTATTTCACAAAACTCCTCTTTGTCTTCCATGAATTCCATATCCTCTTTGGTGATCTGATCGAACACTTTTCTATACACTGCATAGAACCCATTTTCATCATCTCCATACCCCTTAAAGCAAGTTGTAGTAAAATACTGAAATACATCCAAGCTCTTATCCTGAAATTCTGAACTGGAGCCACGTAAGATTTGCTCCCTATGGTTGTCATACCAGGCTCTTTCTTGTCTATCACTGAGGACTTCATATGCTTGTTGGACCAGCTGAAACTGCTCCTTTGCAAAGTCAGGGTTATCGAGGTTCTTGTCTGGATGCCATTTCAAAGCCAATTTCCTGTAAGCTGTCTTTATATCGGATTCGGTAGCTTCTCTGGAGACATCCAAAACTTCGTAGTGACATTTCATTGTTAACCAAACTTTTTAAACTTATCGGAATTTAAGTTGGAACCAAGAACAAGAAGTTTAATAGTTCTGAGTTATGTTAAATTGTGAAACCGAGGAATGCAATTAACAGTATATTAAGGCATGTTGCACATCACATAAATTTCTGATTATTCTAAATCTAAAATAAAATATAAAGCATGGAAAAATCAGTCCCACTTACCGAATTCCCTTGGTCAGGACCGGACTGAAAATTGTTGTTAATGACGTGATATGAATATTTATTCAATCGAGTCGCTGCGGCAAACTGAGTACAGTACCATTGATATGTCAAGAGCAGGTCTTACTTTATGCGGCACAATCGTTAGTGCTTTAGACTGTCGAAGATGCTTTAGTATTTTAAAGTTATAAAGAGAAATATTAGTAATTATTTGACCACCGAAAATTTTCTGCCAAATGAGCTACTCCGGGACTGCGCTAGTGCGCTGTTGGTATCTGACATGGAACAACAACTATTGCACATGTGACGTGTGGATTGTTGTCAGGAATTGACACTTGGCATTTGCAAAATCGAAAATGGAAGAGAAATGCCAAAGTTGAGATGTCAAACAGCTGATGGCTGGTTAAAATGGCGAGTCAGATATTTAGTAGTCCTAAAAAATAAATATTTTAAGTGTAATCCGTCCCCTGTGAGCCAAATTATATCAGGTGAACACTTTTGTTGATCTTTAAAACAATTTAACGCATGAATTGTTTTGGTGGATTCGCATGAGACTACATACATCACAGTCCTCAATGTCATGTTATTGTACTAGTTTAAACCACTATAATCGTTAAACTAATATTACTTTTTATTAATTCGCGGACATACGTCGAATAAATTTAGTATTAAAAGTTCATAATCATGTGATATGGATAGCAAAGCATCAATCGACACTAATTTATTTAATTGAACTTTCAAGCAAGTCTCTTGTGTATTGAGGTTGAAAAACATAAAATATATGTTCAGTGTTGTTCAAGAAAACTGGGTTTATTCAGCTTATAATGCTTGTTTACTGAAAACAAAAACGGTGATATGTGAGGAAATTAATCACTGTGTCTCATGCAAACATCATCAGGCATAATTATGTGATTAAAATATCTGATATAGGAATCTAAATCTTATGGATTATTTCAGGAAGTTAAAATGCCTGGCACAAGTCTTGTAGTACCAGTGGTACTGTGGGGTAAATTTGCTCCAACACACTGTATTTCATGTGTTTACCTCTCCAAAGACCTTAAGACTCTTGCAACAGGATGTTATGATGGACAGATATGTTTATGGTAAGTCATTTATTAATAAGTATCTTAAGTATCACATGAATTGCATCACAGTGTTCATATTTTACTTATGGCATATATCACAAGATAGAAAGCTAATGTACTAAGTTTAGATGGTGGGATGTTATGCCACTTAAATAACCTGCTATAGATATGAATTTGCAGTTTTATGTAGTCAGTTTTGTTCAGGACTCATGGTGTGCAATTAATTCCTTATGCCTTGAATAATCTTGGTCTTAAAATACTGGAGAGGTCTATCAATTTTTAAATAAAGTATAACATATAATTTTGTTGCAGTTATTTATTCAGGGAATTTTATTATACTCAACAAACTAAGGTGCATATTGTGTATTTGATGGGATATCCTTATCACTCAGATATCTTTTTTTTTGTTTGTCATTGAATATTTGTATCTTTATTCCCATGATACATTTATGACTTACATGGTTTATTTACATGTGGGATGAAACAATAAAAGTATTTTATTTATAACCATTATACATTTTCTGATTTAGGTACCAGTTTTTTCTCTAACAGTGTTTTCTGTCTTATTATAGGTATTCACATATATACTCTTTAAAAAAATTTTGTCACCCTATGAGCTGCATCCAATTGATTCATTACCACTATCTTTCCTCTTCCCATTGTGTGATTACTTCCTCATAGATAACTTTTACTATGCTCTATTTGCATTTTGTTTATACAAGGAGTGTCCCAAAAGTCATTAAATATATTATTTCACAAACATTTGTTGGATGTATTTCTGGAAATTATCAATATTCTTCCTAGTAGTCACCTTTAGAGCCCCCGCAGACCACAGACATTCTATCGGCTGATAGTTTAGTCAGGCAATTGTTGTAGTATGTGCACTCAGATACATCTTTATGCTGATTAAGAGCCTGACTAAACTATCGGCCGATGGAAAGTGTGTGGTCTGCGGGGCCTCTTAGCATCTACACATTCTGTACAGCCTTGTTTAAAGTTTTTGTCACAGCTTTTTGGATATCCTGAATGTTGTCGAAATGGTTTCTGTGGAGTCCATTTTTTATTCTTAGGAAAAGAAGTCAGACAGAGCAAGTAATGTCTTTTTTGCATGTGGACGACCATCTTCCTTAATTTTTCCAGAACTTCTACGTAGTAGTACCATCAGTAATCAATAAATCATGAATACAATTGACATTTCCCTCGATGCTACTTGTTGACAGATGTCTAGATTGTGGGTCATGGCCCTCCTTACATTTCTTTGCCCACCTCGTAACTTGCTTAAAGCTTCCTTAAGCAGTGTGCACGTTTTAGTAGCAGTTTTGTTGAGCTTTGAACAAAATTTGAATGCCCACCATTTTTCCTTTGTATCGATCTACATGCGTTGTGGCAAGGTTTCAAAACAGATATGCTGATGTGCCCAATGTTCAGAGCAGAGCGAACTTGGGTGCGCTACGATTAATAGCGAAGTGACAAAAAAATATATTTCATGAATTTTGATACACTCCCTGTCGATCAATACTAGTACTGCAAGCTCAAGTGTTCATCATGTTTTATATTTGATAACTAGCACTAGGTAGCAGTTACGATTCAAATCATACTAGAAGAGATAGTATCTTATTTGTGTGTGAAAACTATAATTATAGTGGGTGAGCACAAAGTATTGAGTCAAAATTTTAGTGAGCCAAAAAATGTTGAGAAGAATGAATGATGGCAACAGTCTTGAGATTCAGATTGAAAATAAAACAAGCCTCCATAATTTGAGAATACTATGCTTCAATCCTAGAGCAGCTAAAGCTATCAAAATAAGTTAGGCTGTAGCCTTTATATGAGTTTGTTCTCAAAGTTGACAAAAGAACTCCACAGGAAGCAGTGGCAGCTCGTTACTGAAGGCCACAAAGGCACATGCCCACCCAACCGCCCAGAAAAATGACAATAAATATAGTAATCATTCGGTACTTTATTCATTTATTATTTAATATTTTTGCATTACATCGTTATACAACTATGATTGTATACCTAATATGCTACATCAAACTTTATTCGTTCGTCGGCTCAAACCTTCTTTCTGCTGGGACCAAGCAGCAAGCACGACAAAAAGCGTGTGCTTGACATTCGCAGAAGAACAGTACAATCCTGATAAGTGTAACAAGAGCCATGAGAAATATGACATAGACAAGGATAGCAGGAGACGAGAGGATATGAAATAACGTGTGCGTGTGAGACAGCGGCGAAATTCCCAAGTCTCTTGCTACACTTGTCAGGCTGTACCTATTTTCGTACATATTTCGGCGTTCGGCTGGGTTCGCTGTACGTGATTGTATTGCGGATTTAGGGCACCGAGCAGCATGTCTCCAACTACGACTCCAACTCAACCTCTTGTCTATTTTTATGTGATAATTGTGGTTCATTTGGATTTGCGTATTCTCTATAATGGAGCCCGCAGCAGCGGAAGTTAGTTTTGTGTAAAATCTTTAAAATAAACCCAACTTTTGAAGATAAACTTTTAATTAAGAAGACAATAAGGCATAGTCCTGATCTTCAAATTAATTATAGTTCCACAAGTAAAATCCGGACTTATAATTGACTATTCAACCAGAATATCAATGAGAAATACGAGAGGATGTGCGCATGTTCACAAACAAATAAATTATTTTGTTTTATGGGCCCAAATTTTAAAAAAGATGTCAAAATTCCGTTTCTCACATGAATGCGTGCATGGATTTTACAAGGATATACAGGATGTGTCCACTCTAACCACATTTTCTTTTCATGTTTTTTGAAAGCCTGCTATGCTTTGAAATTGGCAATATATTGCCAAGATACAAGTACAGGATTCCCACATTAACCTTTGCAACAAGAAGAGCAATTTGGTTTATTGATATTGATACATCAGCATACTAGTGTGCTTTTTTGTAAGTTTTCAACTGCAGCATATTGAGATCACCTACATCCTTCTTGGTTGCCAGACCATTTTTTTATTGTCCTTCAATGGAAAGTGTGGAAGACTTGCAAAATCGTATGTTTGCTGGGTGTAACACAGTAAGTGAAATAAGCCTTGTGTTTCTAGCTAGAGATTGTTATTTTCAACAATCTGGAAGAAACTTTACATTTAATTTTTGGCAATGAAATATTGTTATTGTCGAAAATTTTGTTTGCCTTGCATCGTTGAACAAAAAGAATCTTCAAAAGCCATCAAGCAGCATTTTGATTGAATGGTTTGACAAATTTTCCTGTACATGTCTGCCATATGTCCCAGGAAATTGGATTATCAGATAAGGGTAGCATGTGAGTGTATTTAACATTAAAAATAAATATGGATTACAGTTTTGTACTTCTTGCATTCCTCATTTTCTGAATCTAGTCTCTGCATCAATATGAGGTCTAAATAGCTGCATTTTGTTTCAGGCAAGTTGACCCTGATACCCTGCAGATGATCCCCAGGTGTCTCTTGGTGGGTCACACCGCCCCCATACTGTGCATCTCACGCGCCTCCATTATCCAGGACAACAATTACATCGTGTCCAGTTCGGAGGCAGGAGAGATGTGCACCTGGGATTTGGTAGACGGGAAATGCAGGGAGGCCGTCAAGTTACCCCAGGTTCACACCAACATGCAGGTAAGTTTAGCATTCATCATATTTCTTCATACTCTATTAGTCTGTTTTGTACTCAGAGTAACAACTGAACATAGAGGTAGTAAACAACTAATTCTAATAGGCCAACATCTTTTCTTATGTTGTCATATAGACCACCAGATACGGCAATCATAACTGTTTACTATCGTCTTAATTGTATAGTATCCAGAAATATTCCATTCTACGTTAAAAAAGACGCTATTTTGATGGTTCAGAAATGATTACAGCAAAATCAATAGATATGTTGACCTCTACTGTGTTACTGCATGTTTCTTCATCATTAACGCAAATTCTGTCTTACATAAATTTTGAGGAGTTGGTAACGCCTATGTAATTTTCCTGCGATTTGTTTACGGTAACCTCCGACTGTCAAGTGTTTGTTTTGTTTGTGCGTCTTTTATGCTTGGTCAGTAAAATCGAATTCGCTATTTGTTGGTAACTGTAGTGAAGCTTTACGGACTTGCTGTGCTATATTCGAATGTAGTTTAACAGTTTTTCGAGATGGGACAGTGGAGAGCAGTGTTTGTAACATGGATTGCATTGGAAGAATTTTCAGGTTAGTTGGCAATGTTTGGGTCTGAAGTGTCAAAAGATGATGGCTTTGAGCACGCCATGCTGAAGTGGTTGGTTTACTACCTCTATCTTCAGTTGTTACTCTGAAGTTTTGTATAATACATTTTGAATAGATTTTGTAGGTTATGCGGTTGGTTCTATAGAAAGATTTTTGGTTTGTGACAAATTTAGATTACTTTGTTCATTTTCTGGCAAGCAGGTATCCAGGATTTAGTTTTGAGGGGGTTCAGATTAGGAATTCCACCTTTTAATTTAGCTTTAGCTTGTTATTTGGTTACTTAAGACGCATATTCTAAAAATATTTTGAAATATACAGCGTGTTGCTTGAAAGTAGGATAGTGATCAACTTGATTTTTTTATATGGAACTATAACTTTTTTTTAAATTCTTCTAGTGTCCATCATTAATCTCTATGCAACCCTAAAATATTTTTGGGATCGGTTGCGACGTTGCTAAGTTATAATTTATTTTCTATTAATTTCCGGAATTGCAAGGTCGCGAGTAATACGTCCAAATTGGTATATTCCTTTAACTTTTCTCAATAATATTGTACAGCGAATTACTTGAATATTAAGTGGATATTATTTTGGATGTTACCAGCAATTTGTGTCTACAGGGTGTTTTTGGCAGAAGAAAACAAAGTGAAATGACCTCCAAATTGCCGTAATTTAAAATTCTACCAAAAACACCCTATAGATACAAATTGCTGGTGACATCCAAAATAATATCCACTTAATATTCAAGTAACTCGCTGTACAATATTATTGAGAAAAGTTAAAGGAATATATTAGTTTGGACGTATTACTCGCGACCTTGGAAATCCGGAAATTAATAGAAAATAAATTATAACTTGGCAACGTCGCAACCGATTCCAAAAATATTTTAGGGTTGAATAGAGATCAATGATGGAAACTAGAAGAATTTAAGAAACAGTTATAGTTCCATATAAAAAAATCAAGTTGTTCACTATCCTACCTTCCCGCAACACCCTGTATATTTCAAAATATTTTTAGAATATGCGTCTCAAGTAACCAAATAACATTTGTATTTGACATTTTCTTCTATCAGGTATACCTTGCGAGATATCGAAGAATTACACACAATCTGGACACCCTGTATATACAGTAATTATGTCCTGACCCCTGGACCCCCACTCTAAATACGTGCCTCTTCTCTGGTATTATTTCACTGGTAGCTCTAGTTTCTTCTGTATCATCTAAATATTGGTCGTTTGTCAAAAGTTGTCATCCAGATATAAGCACTCTGTTGTTTAGGAAGAGTGTGTTCAACATCTACCTATTTTTGCGCTTTTAAATTGTGGTACAAATTATGTGTGAAATGGTTATGACTAGAACGTGTTTTATACAAAATTTCAAGTGAAGCATATGTCTTGTTCTACATTGTGTCCCATTTTAAACAATTCTTTTGCTACCCATCTGAAAAAAGTGCATTTTAGGTAATTACGAATAATAAAAGGGAAAAGAATTGCGTGAAATGGAATCCCTCTAAGTCTATGTGGCCTCAACTACACACATGCAAATATTTTTCTGATAAAACTTGTGTCTCATCATGTGATGGTCTGAACTCATGCTCTACCTGCCTATCATTCAACGCTGGATTGAGCTTTTATGGGGCCCGTGGCTATTATACTCGTAATTTCAAGGGGCCCTTTATGAATAACATGCAAATAATATAGCCCTTGCGGGGCCCCAATGAACCGCGGGGCTCGGGGCTCCAGCCCCTTTAGCCCCATGGTTGATCCGGGCGTGCTATCATTGCAACCACATTTGTTTCATAAAATGATTTTATCAACTTTTGACTACTTATGCAGTGCTTGTCACAAAACGGAAAACAAATTTTAAAATTGAATTGAATGTTGCATTGATTAATTGATTCTTTTTGAGACATTTTTTATTTTGGAACTAAAAACTCCACTACTACTATCAGGGTCAAGGGCATCTGCGTTCCGACCGGGCATTTAGGGCGGTTGGCCCTTTGTCGTCCTCTCGGAACTATAAAAGGAATGACCCTATTCTACACAGGAGGAGTGATATAATTTCTCCTACATATTGCTTCGATTGCAAATTTACGGCGAATTATCCTACTAAGTAAAATTGTAGAATTGATTTTAAGGGTCTAGGGTATAGCGCGCGAAATTGAGAATCCTAGAAAAGACTTATTTCCGTGTTAGCGAGGAGGCGAGGTCGCCTGTTCACTTTCTCCAGTGTGTGTGTGTCTAAGATGAGGGGAGATAACTCCAAAAATCCAAAAGTAAGGTCAAAAGGTCCAAAGGTAAGGTCCAAAGGTCACCATAAAAATTAATTTCGCATTTCCAAGCGCCTGACGTTACCTTTAAACTTACAGTAATGATTCAAAAAGCAAATTGAAGAAGAAAGCATGCGCTTTGTCAACTATTTAGCCTTTTTACTTCCCACACCGATAGGTGAGGGGAGTATTGTGATCGCGAAAATTTTCGATTTTGAGATAATACACTTTTTGGGCGTTTTATGATGCCTACATCACGAAAATCCACGTCACTCATTTCCGTCGGTCTGTCTGTCGGTCTGTCTGTCTGTTGGCGTTTTTCTAGCCTCCTAATCTCAGTAACCGCTACATAGATTTTGATGAAATTTCGGTGGTGATATGGTGTAGGGTCGTAGTAGGTATGTTGCTACAATTTTGAAAATCGGCGCATGGGCGGCGGAGTGATTAGCAAAAGACGAAAAATTTCAAATATGCGTCAAACTTCGTTTTTAGGCGTTTTAGGGGTTCCTGATCATTTTCTACTTTTTTTGGGTGGGGGTGAAATTGGGGTGGTTCGGGGGTGGGGGGTTGTAAAATTGAAAAATTTGTTGCTTTCATAATAGACTGTCCACTGACCTGCGAAGGAAGACCTGGCGACAAAAATAACTTTTTTAGGTCCATCCGAACATTGCCTTGCCTATTACAGAAAGCAAAGGACTTAGAATTTTTTCTGATGTAAACATACGAGAGTATTGCTTTAGATCGTTGTAAAGAGGAAACTGTCGAATCGATTTTAATGAAATTTTGACACAGTATTAGTACCATGGCGAAGATGGAAGGCGCGTATGGTTTTGATAAATCGTGCCAGTGGCGGCGCAGAAATAATAAAAAAACTAAAATATAAAAACAGCTCAAACTTCGTTTTTAAGCATTTTAGAGGTTCCTGATCACTTTCTGCGTTTTTTTGGGTGGGGGTAAAATTGGGGTGGTTGGGGGGTTGGGGGTTGAAAAATTAAAAAATTTCTTGTACTCACAATAGGCTGTCCACTAACCTGTGAAGGAAGATCTAGCGACACAAATCACCTTTTTAGGTCCATCCGAACATTGCCTAGCCTATTACGGAAACTAAGGGACTTAGAATTTTTCTGTATACATACTAGAATTTATTGGTTTAAATCGTTTTGTATTTTGTAACGTGGACACTATTAAATTGATTCTAATGAAATTTTGACACAGTACATTGTTACCGTGGTGAGAATGGAAAACGCTTATGTTTGTTAAAAATCGTGTCAGTGGCAGCGTAGCAATGATCAAAGAACGACAGGTATTGAAACAACTCAAATTCGGTTTTTAGATGTTTTAGGGGGTCCCGATCATTTCCTACCAATTTTTTTGGGTGGGGGTGAAAGTGAGGTGGTTGGGGGATGGGGGGTTGTAAAACTGAGCAGTTTGTAGTATCTGTAATATGCTGACCATTGACCTGTGAAGGAAAGACCTAGCGGCATAAGACAATTTTAGAGAGGGGGGGGGGCTGGCGATTACTTGGTTGCAAGGGATCTTAGATTAAAGCTTCATTATATAGGAAACTAATAAACTGCTATCAGCGTAATGTGTGGGAAGTACTGAGTCAATCAACTTGACTTCATTTTTTTTTGATACCGTGTTTGGTTGTTAAATTACAGACCTTTGAAGAATGTGTGATTTTGCATTGCGACTCTTTTTGCACACTAAAAAACTTTTATGAGAAAATCGCAAATAGTTGTCATTCATTATGGTCTTAACTATCACCTTCTGAAATACTGTGTATGTAGTTTGACAAACAAGTGAGTTGTGTTCGAAATGGAAATCCGTATTTTAACTCGGCAAATACATATGTATAACTGTGTATACCCAGGCGCCTTAATGAAATTTTAACACAGTATTACTACCGTGGCGAGGATGGAAAACGCTTAAATAGTTTTTAGGAATCGTGTCACTAGCGGTGTGGTGTAGTAATAGTCAAAAAACTAAAAATACAAAAACAGCTCAAACCTCGTTTTTGGGCATTTTAGGGGTTCCTGATAATTTCCTACTTTTTTTTGATGGGGGTGAAATTGGCAGAGTAAGGGGGTGAAGGTTGTAATACTGAAAAATTTTCCCATGCTATGGGACAATAATAAACTGGTATTACCTTAATGCGTGGGAAGTACTGAGTCAATCAACTTGACTCCATTTCTTGTGCACAATATTTGCCAAATAAAGAGCGATAGATCCGACTTAATAATTCCATCACTGCTCTCGTATAATAAGTGTATACGAATTTTATGGCGGTTTTACGTGTGCCATAAAATAGCGTAATCTTTACGAAAACATCGGAAATGTCCAATAAACGATATACAGAAATAAACTCGGGATACGAGAAGTTTATCCTGGATATCTGTCCTGTTTCACTCGGAAATACACTTTCCTAATTTTATTGAACCCGTTCCTTTAGAGTATGACCTATTTTTCCAACATTTGGGGCATGTGTCTCGGTTTAATATAGAAGATGGCAAGCATCTACCCGCCCGGAAAATTCAATAACTACGATGGCATGATACAAATTTTTCAACAGTGAAATATTTTTAATTGGAGAGACTAATTTTAATTTCACCTTAATAGATTGGGGAATGAAATTACTAATAAACAAGGTGGGCTGATAAGGCATGAATGACACAAAACTAAAATGTTTTTTACCTAAATTTCAATGCCTATGCAGGTAGCTTTATAACTATGTCGATTTTTACTTGGCACACCGATAGAAAAATTTTCGATTTTAAGATAATACACTTTTTGGGCGTTTTATGACATCTACTTAACGAAAATCCACGTCATTCATTTCCGTTGTCTGTCTGTCGGTCTGTTGGCGTTTTTCTACTCTCGCAATTTTAGTAACCGCTGTAATTTGGGTAGCGATATGCTGTGGGGTCGTAGTACGTAATGCTGCTATAATTTTGAAAATCGGTGCATGGACGGCGGAGTAATTAGCAAAAAACAAAAACATTCAAATATTCCTCTAACTTCGTTTTTAGTCATTTTATAATTTTTTTGGTGCGGGTGAAATTGAGGTGGTTGGGGGGCGGGGAATTGTAAAACTGAAAAATGTGTTGAATTGATGATTGACCTGTAAAAGAAAGCGGTATAATACACTTTTTACTACTATGACGAGGATGGAAAACTCGTATGGTTTTTAGCAGCAATAATAAAAAAATAAAAACAGCTCTAGCTTTGTTTGTAGGCGATTTGGGGGTTCCTGATTGTTTTCTACATTTTCTTAGAGGGGGTAAAATTGGGGTTGTTTAAAGGGGGGGGGGGGTAGGGGCTTAGCCGTCAGAAATGAAATTAGCACCTACCCAAAAATAATTCAAATGTCATCAGACATATGTAAATTGCACTTTCAGTTTAAAAAAATCTATATGTTATATAATAAAAAATAATAACGTTTATGAACGTAAATATCACAGATGTAGATTCAGGGAGATAACAACAACTATGACGAAGTGCGGAGACATTTTCAACCATTTTTTAGACTATTCGCGTTTCCGCATTATTATACTAATAACTAATACTCAAAGTTTTGAATAATAATGATAATCAAATATAAATAAATACAGGTTGTTTACGTACCTATATTTGGGAAAATGGTGATATTTAATAACCCTATTTGGAAGTATTTTTCAATGTCCGTGTGTAATTTTCTTATCTAACTTAATATACGCATGATAAGGTGAGTACGCATTGTTTACTTCGTACAAATATTAACCGACATTTTTACTAACCGCGCATAAGTGCATATTTAGTTGAATCGATTATCGTAATTAAGAACGCTTCCTTTCGAATATAATCATAACGGAAAGACTGCTTATTTAGTCTTCTGCGGAATCTTTTGTTTGTTAAATTTAATCTGGTATTATTTAGAACCCATGAGGGCCTTAATGACTATGAAACCCGATCCAGTAAAGGTCTGGTGCCTTTTTGTCCTAGGGCTTTGGTCAATAAAATTTTATGTGTTACCACATGATATAAGAAATCTTCCTTATGACAGGTTTAAAGACAAAATCAAACATCTGCTACTTGAAAATACATTTATTCAGTAGAAGGATATCTGAGGTACCAATTATAACTATGTCTTTTTTAAGTGCAAAATATGTGTATGCTAGTATTATTTCATGATCAATAACTTGTCTAATGTAGGTTTAAATGATACCAGTTCCAAGTCCATTGCCATTTGACGTGTGTAAGCATTTTATATTATGATGATATTAATAAAATATTGGTGCTACCTGTATCTCTAAACTTCCCTAATATTTTTTTTTAGTATATCCTATATAATTTATTATTGTTCACTTCATTTTAAATGTAACGTTCCAAAATTTAAAATGCTTCACCCATTGATAAGTATTTTACCATTACGCTTAGACGGTATGTTTGAAACGTTAGTGTAGGTGATATATCTATGCACCTGATTTTTACGTGAAAATGATGTAAATCGTGTAATGTCCTACGTTTAACCTTGACCGAGATAATAGTGAGCAAAGTGGAATGTTTCATCGATGATTTTTCATTCGCCAATTATGCAGCCACAAAAGCAGTAAAATGGTTTTGTGGTGGAAATTGTTGAGATATTCTCCAAGATTATTAGTAATAGCCCAAGAGCACGCACCAAAGGTAGCTAAGTATACTTTGTTACCACAACTGATGGCACCAACTCCATGTGCATATTTGGGTGGGTTTTTTTTATAACTGAGCAGACCGCGTAGGCAGAGCCTAAATAGCAGAGTACCGCGGCTGCTGGCACTAGATGGAGAATTAGAGCACTCATCCACAGCTCATGCATAATATACTGATCTTAATACAATTTGCGAAATGGTACCAGATTTGTTAGAAAGGCGCATGACAACATTGCTTTTGCTCAGCTTGAATTTTTTTCTTCCATCAATTGTGATAACAAGGTATAGTTTTAGTTTTTTTTTCCAAGTAGAATAGCAATTGTAATTAGAATCCCATTATGGAATTTTAATAACGAAGCAGGAATACTGGCTCTAATTGAACACTTTCTGCAAAGGAATGGCTAAAAACTATTATTGGATATTGTAATGCTCTGAATTTTCTCTTTCAGGCATATCATATGTGCAACTGTGAAGATGTTAGGTTATTCTGCAATGGTTACTATCCAGAAATTCTTGTGATGGATCCCTTTAGCCTAGAAATATTATTTATGCTATCTTCAAAACAGAATCCTGACTGGATAAGTGCTCTCCATGTAAGTAAACAAATGCATTTTATACAGGGTGTTTAGTAAACATTTGGCAAAAATTTAAAGGGTAATTCTTTAAACTATTTTAAGAATGTTTTGTTCTTTGATGATTTTCCTATAATCGCTTCGTTTCAAAGATACAGGGTGAACAAAAACTTGCGAGTACAATTTACGATATTTATATCGCAAATTTTCAGAATAAACGCTACCCGGCTTACTAGACGATGTACCATTACAACAAGACGTGCAATGTGGTTTATGTACGATGCTGAACCACCACATTTTAGTTTGGATGCTTGCTAATATTTAACAGCATCATACGAAGATCACTGGAATGGTCAAGTTGGACCACACGCATGGCCTGCGCAAGCGCTAGACTTAAACACCCTAAATTATTTCTTGTAGGGTTATCTAAAGTCACTAGTTTACGCTACTCAAGTGGAGAATTTGGACAATTTGCGAAATCTGATAATTCAAAGTCAACCTGGTGTGTTTGAAAGACTTCGGCAATCGCTGATGAGGTGATTGTATGTTTGTCATCTAAGCTGGTGGTAGTTATCTTGAACATTAATTTATTGTGGATTAAGCAACTTACTATGTGATTTTTGATGATAAAGTGTAGCTCTCGCACATTTTGTTCTTCCTGTGTCTTCGAAATGAAGCGAATTTTCAACAATCATCAAGGAACAAAATATTCTTAAAGTTCAAAGAATCGCCCTTTAAATTTTTTTGTATGCTTACCAAACACCATATATATTACTTTAGATATTCCATTTCTGATTCACAACCTAAAAGTCGACCAGTTTGACCGGTTGACTGTGAAATGTCATGCCCTGGACACTCTTTTAGTTCGTACCGCAGTCACGGGTAGCGCTGGAGCTAGTTTGTGAATGACACTTGAGACTCTTCGACTCTTGCCAGCCTAAGTAACCTTATAACCTTTAACTAGCATTTTGCAATGAAATGTCAACTTGGCGTTTTGTGTATTTAGCCTCCATTGTGATTTTTTCTAAACCCATATTTTTCAACAAAAATGTCTCGTATTCTCTGTTAGCCATTATAATTATTTTAATATTTGTAGGATAGATAATAATGTTAGCTATACAAGCCATATATTTTATGCCCAGCATCTGTGTCAATTACTATTCTAGGCTTTCTAGTTGTGTATTACTTTATGACTGGTATGTATGTGGCAAAATAATTGTAAAACAAAATACTGCAAACACTTCAGAGGTTTTTTTTTTCATAGGAACAATTAAAAAATTGGAATAGCATACCTGCAAGTGATAGGTCAGAAATTTAAATTTACCGCTAACGTAGCCGTCAAGACGATCTGCGACAGTGGCGACATTTGTGACTGCGGTAAGAACTAATAGTGAATAGATGTTGTACTGAGTGTCCCATCTTCTTAACCCAACCTATTCTGATAATCTGTGCGAAATGTAACTGCCAATAGCAGTGGTGATTACCCCTGCAGTATTTTTGCAAGGCTTTTTTCTTTTTTCGATCATGCATTAACATTGTCTATATAATTCTTGTGTATCACATGAAGACGATTGGAGGTTAGATAAAAATTTTTGTAGGCGGCTGCTTATATTAGATAAATAGAAGAATTGTGATCATATAGACAGTGAACCGCTTTTAGAACATCTACCAACTGCAAACGACTGCAACTACTAAATACCTTCATTTTGTAAACAGCGTCATAGCATCTTCTATTAGTTACTTATTACCTTAACTATAATACTTATATAACGTTTGATATACAGACTCAGAACGAAATATTTTCGTAAAAATCGGATGGCTTGCGTTTGACCATTTTTTCGTACACATCTGGACCTAAAGATTTCCGAAGAAACGATGAACTGCTAGAATTTAGAGGACAGGAGATCAGTACCTATCAGTATTTTATACGCAAATAGCCCTTGCCTTATATCACCGCTTATTTCCTTGGCCAGGTATTGAGACCGGCGAAACGCAAAGACGACGTTGTGTTGGCTTTGACGACCACAGGTATGGTGAAAGTGTGGACGCTTTTGGGGCACGAGAACAAGCATTTAGAGCCGATCTACGAAAACGAGAGCAAGCAGATCAGGACTCTGAATGCCGTATGTCTCCAGTGCTGCAGTTACAACCAGAGGACGGTTCTAGTCGTTTGTACCAAATATTGGCAGATCTATGATGCAGGTAATCATATTTGTATCTAGTTCGAAAGCTGTAATTTTTGGCTAATTTAAAATCTTCTACTTGTTTGAACATATTTTGAGTGAGTTCTCGATGTTCCATTTCAATGCATGTTTATTTTGAACATATTTTTAAACTTTTTCATTTAAATTGTTATTTTAGATGGCAATGGAAATCTTGTGCGTCATTATAGTTATCAAATATTCTGTGGTTTATTGAGATTAGTCTTTAAAAAACTCGACTCATAAGTTTTTCATCAGTGGTACAATTTTCGTTTCTTATTGGTGAAGAGATTCTTTTTTGTATACGAAGTATACTTTTTGAATATTTTACATTGTTTGAGATATACTAATCACCTTTTTGTAGGTGATTTCAGCGTTCTGTGTTCATACCTGGCCCCTAGAGGGGAAAGGTGGATGTCTGGAGACTTTTTAGCCATCGACAGAATCATCATGTGGTCTGATGCCGGAAAAGGATACCTATACAAGCTACCGGCTAAGTATGAGCTTTTTGTGATAACTCTAAACTAACTCAAACTCAATTTTGTATTAATTCCCTTTCAAACAACATTTATGGTTGTGGTTTCAATAGAACTCACAAAGGAATAGCGAAAAAATGCACTACTACTTTTTTGCTTTGACAACACCGGTTGCGGGCAATTCTTTTGGTCGATAAAATTCTCTTATCGTTCCTATGTAAGATATGTATATTTTTGTCAACCTGCATTACAGTGATAAAATAATCTGAACAGACTTCATAGTGAACAACAATAATCTCTTAGCAAAACCTTATTTTTTAATACTCGAAAGAAAAAAACATCCCCGATAAAATCCACAAACTCAAGATGTGGAAATATTTGGGGCGGGAGTATTGTCGTTTTTTGTGTGTGATTAGATAAATGTTGCATAGTGTTTATTTTAACGCAATCGTATCACGTTATAACAACCGTTTGTCATCTCGTGTGTAAATTTAAAAAATCAATTGATTTTATAGCTGAAATATTTGGTAATAAAATTTTGAACGTCATCCAAATATTTGCAAATTTAGCGATCTAAATAAAAATATAAATCCGATAGTCCAATATCAGAAAAGTATGGTGGGTAAGTCAATACGCTCCACCACTCCAGTTCTTTATTGTGGAGAATGGCTTTTTAGGTGGTTCATTTGGATATATCTGTGGCTTGGATCAACAAGGGCCTATGTGCAAATTTTCTTAAAATGGGGTTTTGGACTCAACTTCATAAATAGAATGCTCTCTTTCCGATGGAAGAGGTCCTAAGTCAAAAGGCATTTTCGTTGAGGATTACATAGTATGTGAAAAGGCCTAAGTATGGACACTTCAGTGTATATAAAGGACTATGTATACCTTAGGTCTTTTTATCACGGTCTTATCTACACTAATTAAACATTTTGTATGTCGTAAATGGACCTATCTTGTAATATAGACCCACTAAATGGGGCCAATATGGCCTTTATACTTTTTTTGTTTTTTTCTTCACTTTGAGGCCCAACTAAAAGTCGGCATAAATGATACAGGAAATATGAGACCTATGTTATCTTCGGCCGTTTTTGGTTTGCAGATAAAACAGGTTCAAAGGGCCTAACTGTAACATAGATATATAATTGGTCTTAAATGTAGGTCCTGTCTACTACTTAGGCCCTTATTATTTTGAAAAATATGTAATACTTTAATTCTGATGTATGTTATAGGCCCTTGAGATTTCGTAAACAATAACCTAAAAAAGGACAGTTAAGCACAGAACATCCTAGTTTAGAAAAACTACATGATGCATAGCATACCCACTTCTACTGCCTAAAAAGAAACTTGAAGATATTAGAACTTTGTTGTGACGTTGTGTTACACACATACATATTATTTGAATTTGACGAAGACGTTTGTCCTATTGTGTTAGGCTATGATGAGTAACCCATACTTCTGAGACATAATCTCGCATACATCTGTGTATCTGCTATTTATTTTTTTATTACAATAATGAATATTTTCTTTGTTCTATATTAGTATACAATACACAGTTTGCAGAAGATGTTTTTTTTAATAAAATAGTTTTTACTACAGAAAAGCTTAAATTTGTCTGTGTAACTGTAACTAAACATAATGAGGAAAATTTCGACGAGGTAAAAAGGGCCTAACTAATGTGTTACACGACGACCGGTCCTAAGTAACAATTTTCTGGTCTTAAGTGTGTCAACTATTGTATTAAAGACTAGGCCTATATTAACTTGAGACCAATCTGCTAGGGCCTAACTAACAAAAATCTTTTAACGACATTCGATAAACCTAATAGTTTCATATTTTATGAATATTTGGCGCTTAATTACAACGTTTATCAAAATATCATGTCGCTAGGTTAAGAAACGTCAATGAAAAAACAATTTTTTTCACAAATCTTCAATTTTCTCAAAACTTGTTTTATGCAGATAGGCCCCTGTTCATCCAAGCCACAGTTATTACATAGGACTCAACAAATTTTTATCAACGTTCTGCAAATGTTCTTAGATTGTCGACCAATGCCAATGCTTTAAAATAGTTTTATAGTTTTTTGATCAGTACGCGTCCAAAGATATGAATTACAGGATTTAAAGTTAAAAAACCACATTTCGCATTTACACACATTACATGCGCTTCTTTATGGCTCTGCATTGCCGGCTATGTATTAATCAGAAATTGTGAGAGCTCAGAAACGGCAGTACTTTCCCTATCAGTTCCATATTAAATACATATAATTATATCTAAATCTAATCCTTTAATTCAAATAAAAAATCGAATCATTCATTTCATCATATATTTTTTTGTTTATTTTTACTAGATGCACTCGTTTATGTTTTTTAACTGCACCCAATCATTAGCCAGTGGTATTAATATTATTTTTCTGTTCCTGTCATTTTTTGTTTCGACCTGGACAACAGCAAGCTACGTGGCAAGAATATTAGTAATAGGTTAGAGATCAACTTTTTTTAAACGCTTCTAGCTTTTTACGCACTCTTATTCCTTTGAAACAAACGATGTCTGATTGTAGGAAGTCATAAATTTTATGTACATTATTTGAGAATCATAAAGAGAGTAATAAAGAATAGCTTAAAATTGTCGGTCTAGCGAAGAACTTGTAACATTACTTCAATGATAGAATGTTTCGTGTACCAATTTACTTCTGATATGTACACGAAACTGAAACTATATGCTTCAATTTTCAAAAAGTAATAATCAAAGTATTTTACTAGTAATAATTAAAATGAAATATTTGTTTTTGTACGAGCTCACTCTCAATGTGTCCGAACTAGTTTTTAGTTACCTTTTGTAGAGGTTAACATATCACTGTCTGAACCGACAATATTAAGATGTGACCAAAAAGTCCTTATATATTGAATCAAGGGAATAAACCGCTTTGATGCTTAGTAAAATAAGTAAGCTTTACTAAATATTTGATATTGATCTTATACATAGATCGAAGTTTATTGTGATTCCGTAGTTGGTGACTGGTTGTAAATGGAGTGCTTATTTTATAAAGTATCTAATTGAACACATCCACAAAAGTGGAAATGTGAGGAAAGATATTTATTTGTGTGTTGTAATACCTTGTAATTTTTTTAAATTTATGTACATTACCTGCATACGTCCAACTGGCAGATCAACTTACAGTCTTTAATTTTTACAAATGAACCTATAATAGTTTCGCAGCGACAGTTGAATGATTTGATAATACATAAAGACATTTTCCCTGTACTGTGTAATTGTTAGCAAGCTCAAGTGGCCATCATTTTTTATATTTTCGAAAAAGAAATAAATAAATGGAGTCCGGAACACCCCTGCTAATTGTTTAGTACACGGACACATAATTTTATCATTCGTTAGTTGCCAAAAACATACTGCTTACAAGACTGCGAACGTTAAGTCTTGATGTGGTATCTGTATCTGTAGAGTGGTGAGGGAGAGTAGTCCCACTGCACCTAGGCCATAACTGGCCCATTAACATCATAATGTGGAGGTATTTCCTGAGTTGACAGCGGCCAGTCAGGAATCCTACTATGAGACGTAGGTTTGACCTGGCCATCGCCAACTACTTCTTGGATATCGCTATGCCAAAACCTGCAAGGGTTTCCTTGGCAAATCGGCATCCTTGTAGTTTAAAAACATCCCATCGTTTTACCATTTAGGCATGGGAGTGTTTTTTGACTATTTCCGCTATTGTGGTTGTCGGCATTCCAGAAAGGTCACATAGTCCTAAAATTCTTTGGTCAGCAGCCTTCCTGGCTAGATCGTATACGGTTGCCTTTGTTGTTGTTGTGCCCCTTGACCTACCTCAAGACAATATTGTTCTTGTCTGAAGCATAGGCTAAAGATTGGTGGCATTCTATTGCTTGTCCTGGCGTGATGCGAGGTCTTTTCAGGGTTAGAAGTGCTTGTCTGCTGTCGGTGCAGGTTATTACAGTCTTGCCAGATACATCTCTCCTGAACGACATTGACATTTTTACCCATAGCCCACTTTGTTCTTAGGCTAGAGACCTGGAGTACACGCCACATCCAGTGCCTTTCCCTGTTTTGGAGCCATCGGTGTATATGCAAATGGCATTTGTCACATTTGGCTCAGCAATCAGGGGTGTGGTTTTCTGTGGAGAGTAGAGTATACCACTTTTTGGAGGAATATATGGAATCGTATGCCTTTTTTGCTCTTCAGAAACCCGCACATGTGTACCTCCCTTATGACATGGCAGATGTTTACGGATAATGTTTATTGGAATCCCTACACAAAATATCTTACCTAAGAAAATTATATCAAGTTTGAATGTGCTAAATAAATCATATTGAGGTTTCTTTAATCTCAGTAATGAGGCTACTTCCTTTATATGATATTTACTTTTGGCCACCTCTGTGACTTTTATCAAAGTACAAAATATATGACGAAAATTAATTTGGAATCATTGACATCAATTGATAGCTGCTGCAGATGGCAGCTTTTGCATTTTGAGTAATCGTATTACGATATGAGCTTATAATCATTTAGCTCAAATGAATTAAAAATGGAGGAAATGATTGTTAGCACGACATAATCGTGTTTATTACTGAGATCCAGGAAATGCTTATCATGTGGTTTTACAAAGTGCATTCAAAAGATACGGAGCCATGATTAGATTGGGTTAAAAAAGCGATAAATGCTCCTCGAATTTGATTAGTAGTTTCCTTCGAACATTAAATATGGATAGAATTAACCAACGAATTCGAATAGGTAGAAGCAGTAAACAAGGGTTTTGTTTGGACCCACTATCTCAAGCATATTATAAATATTGCGTCTATCCTTGTGTTTATCGAGCAGCTTGATGCTCGTAGCAGGCAATTAGGCTGGTAGAGGATCGGAGGCAAAAAATAGCAAAGGATAACTTGGCCACGTTGCCAGATCGTCTCCGTGTAAACCTATTGTATTTTCGTTAGCTGTGACAAAAAAGCGTGTGAGGAAAATCAAAAAATAAACTTTTGCTCCAAAGGAAGATCCTAATCAATGTATTGTTATTATACAGGGTGATACTTCTTTGTCAACTGTACATAGAAGTCGTGAAAATAAACAACTTTTTCAAATAACTCTTACCCGAAAACTGAAAAATAAGCGAGTTACAAAATCGAAAAAAGTAAGTCTTGATTGTGTAATGTGTATCAAGACGTACCTACCTAGTCTGTTTGTATTTAGTTTTTTGCTTTTTTAGGTTGATCGTTTCGGGTTCATTGTTATAGTTTAGAGTAAGATTTGGGTTTTAGCGGTGCATAAAGTATTAAAAGATCATTTTTAACAATTCCACAAAATTTATTTCCCGCGGATTTCTGTAAAAAAATAACATCGTGTTTGTGAACACAGTAAATAAGAACAACTGGGCCTTGCCAATATACACATGCCTGTTAGAGCATGGACTGAGACGAGCCGATTAACAATTTACTAAACCCCAGTTGAACCATTTTAACCTCAACAATTGAACCCGTGAGGTTAAGTTAGGTTAGTTACTGAAACTTAAAAATACCATAGTAGTTTTTCAGCGGCCCGGGAGTGGCGTCCACACACAAACCAATCTCACCCCCATTTCGGTTTCCGCTAAATTAGGTCAAGCCAATATTTCTGAAAAAACGTGACAACGTCGCATCAACGGAAATCCCAATTCACAGGTACCCAGATCTGGACCCAACCATGACCCTTTCCTTTTTCACCCTTTATTTACCAGAGGACAGGTAGCGGACTCGCTGAGTTCTATTGTTTGTTTTGGGTGATGCCTGCAAACCTTATCATCGGGTAAGAAATGCCAGTGACGTCTCAAAAGGGGTGTAGCTCATGGAGCGAGAGAATATTATATTCATGTATTTCCATTTCGTTTACGTTTCTATTCCAGCTAATTCTCATGAACATGCAGTTTTTTTAGCTAACCGCGATTCATAAAACTGAGATTTGATATTTGATTAAATAAGAAACGTTTCGAAGTTAATGTCACTTTAAATTTGTTTTTCCAGTTTTACGTAAAATGAATTATTGAAAAAAAAAATTATTTTGCGCCGTAAACAATTTATGCTAAATATGATAAATTTATAAAAATAGAATTTAAATAAATTTATTTTATACGTTTCTTGTCTTCAAACTTTATTGTTCATTTGTGTACCAGACGGTTACCTGTTGCAGGTTCCCTTCTTCAAATTGTTTCGATCTGTAATGATAGTCTCGAAACTGGGAAGATTGCGATACATAATGCTCATAAGTACCCGTTCCCATATATTATAGTTAATGTGTCTCTGTTTCTAAGGCAATAATAGGTAATACAGCAAATTTATTACTGCACTGCCTGTTGCTCCAATGTGAGAATCATACACTCCGAAGGTGAGAAGCCTGACAAAGGTGATAAAACCTCCCTTTTATATATCTACAGGGCCAAATTCTTTCAAATACCAAATCATAATCAGTAAATAGATGGGTTCTTCAAGTTGTATTTTTTGTAGGTCTGTTGTATTTAAGTTTATTTTGAACATTATCTGGTAATAGAAATATGTATATTGAAATATATTGAAAAAGTTCAGTGTAAGTTTTCATTTAATGCACCCCAAAGTAAGTACTTAGTAGTTTTGTAGTTCCCTTTCAAATATTCAAACATTAGTGGACCCGTATGGTACATAAATAGTCCAATAAATTTGGACTGGCTGCGATTGGTCGTAAATCCTATGCCACGAGTATTTAAGATCTGGCATCTCTCATTTTTTCCTATCACTCTGTAATAGTTTCTCTTTTCTATATCCTCAACGTAATCGTCATTATAGCCACACCGTTACCTGCTTATCCCTTCAACGTATCTTGTTACTATTATTATTATTACATAGAATAAAGAAGAAAAATGTGCAGCCCGAGCTACTGCTTGCCGAGCTGCTCTTTCGTCACACGCTGACCATCACTCCCTCAAAAATAATGTAACGTACGTCTATGTCTGTATAATAAAAGCTCTTTAAATCCAGCGGATTTCTGTCAATTTCTGTAAACAATAACATCGTCTTTGTAAACAAGTGGTAAATAATAACACCAGGGTCATGGATACACTCACATGCCTGTTAGCGCATGGGCTTTACTTCTTCTAGCCTATTCGAATTCGTTGGAATTAACATTCAGCCAAAGTATAGGAGCAATGAGGGCTATTGTTTCTCCTCAACCCTAACAAAGTATTTCGGTTCACATCACGAAGTATGTTGTCAGATCACCCCTCAACATTTCCTATTACAATAATTGTAGGAACCCGCATATTTGTTACTTGAATACACAAATGTCAACGCATTGTGTACAATATGGCAACACCGGCAGTGATGCTCATTCAGTTCTAAATGGAGACGTGACCAGACGTGACCGAGACTCCCGCAGCCGATTGACTTGGCTCCCGCTACTGGTTGGTTAGCCGTCCCCTGACCCCTCTAGTTATTCGGAATAACATCAGATGTTTATTGTTAATTCCGAGGTTAATTCTATCTATTCTATCTATCTATTCTAATATTCATCTGATCATCAATCTGCCAGACTTGGATCGTGCTTACTTCAAAAATACAGAGTGCATCAACGATGTGTGGGTGGACGATAACCGCTTCCCTATTTGAGATAGAAAAAAAGCCTGAAATAAAAAATGTAGAAGGCAATGAAATCTATGTTCCAAAAATAATTACAAGTTACATTTTTTAAATAGAACCCCCTGTATATTATTGCATATTTGGATTCCTTTGTTGATTCTGGTGTTACTTTATGTATCACACATGATACTTAAAACGAACCGTTTAGGCGCAAACCATCATTTTTGATATAAATACATGTTAGAAAAAAATCGAATATCGCAGCATCTATAAAACTTAGAAGGCTGTGACTAGGCGGTGTGACTAAGCATGAAATGTGTCAGCTCAGGTAGTACTTTCTAATTTGAATTCTTCTTGTACTCGGTGAAATAGGTAACTTCACAAATAATTTGATTTTCTCTTTCATCTCAAAAGTTATCGTCCACCCACACATCGTTGATTCACACCCTGTACGTCGTATGCCTGTAAATTAAAATGTTTCATACTTTGAGTGTAAAGTTAAGTGTAAAAATCAATCTTAAAATGTATTAAAAATATGTTGATTGTATAATATTTGACACAAGTTGTAACTTTTGTATGTTTCATGACATACTAGCATAAGCTAAGTAATTGTAAATTTGTACATAGTATTCCAAATGCAGTTGTATTTTGTGTTATATATTGAATGATACTATCTTCCTTTAGAAAAGCTTATTTGGAGCATGCACTTCATATCTATTAAAATACCTCTAATTTAATCTCTCAGAACTGATCCAAATTTGATGACCTCTGATTTAATCTCCCAAAATTGATCCAAATTGATGACCTGAATGGTTTTAAACCGGTGGACTGATTTGTATATATTCAATAGTTTGTAAGTAATTCCCTTGCCTTTCAAAAAAGAAAAATGATTCCATTACCCATCCTGTGAGTTAATCAAGTAATATACTATCGAAACTGTGAGTCTGTTGTATAAAACTGTAACATTTTACAAATTTACTTACTTTTTTTAATTCCGTTATCATAAGATATGTTGCCTCTATATTCCACTTTTTATTCTTGTGAGATAATTGGTTACAAAAAAAATGTTTTAATGATCATAAATCATTTAGATGAATTCTATGGAACATACTTTGTAAGATGAATTAGGGAAAAGTGTATGTTCTCATGAGAAGGCTATGTAAGGTTTTGCAGAAATAGTAGATCCATAAGTGGATTAATGTGATCAAAAATGGAAACGATAATAAACTTAATTATGTATGTAATAAACACTATCCCGTAGATTAGAAACTCTTACTGTTTGGTAGGGAAGCCAAAATCTGATGTACAACTCTTATCTCAAAATCTCTCCAGTAACGATACTTTCTATATGGTTACTTCATTAAAACACGAGGTAACAACAAACTTAACAAGTTAAGAGCAAAAAATAACTGGAGTGTTTTCCACACGATTCAGGCGGCTTTGAAAGTAGTCCATCGTTGTAGTTTAATGAAAGGCAAAGGAATAAACAGAATGTTGACAATCAGGCCAGTGATTCAAACAGATAGGACACGAACTTGAGGTCCAAAAATTAACGCGTCGCTTTTTTTCGGAAATGCTACAGAAGTTGAATTGTTTAAAAGTTTAAAATAGATAATATTGTTTGTGGTAGTGAGAACTAGAGGGTCAACGTTTTATATGAAGAGGTATTATAATAGATGTCGATTATACGCACCTTTTCATTTTTTCTTTATTTTGCTTTTTGCATGTCTATTTTTGTTTGTTTTTTCATGTACATCTTGCAAATAACACTATAATTTGGCATTTTGCCAACATTTTTACATTCAAGCTATCTATATGTCATTGCAGCAGTATACCTGACAACAAGGACTTCCATACTCAGAGTATAGAAAGTGACAGTCCATTCTTGTACTGTTTGTTGAACCAACCAGATAGTAAGGTAGGCAATTGACAGCAATTCGTCATTTTTTTAATAATCTTGCCTCGTTGGTGTAAAATATCTTTGCTCTGAACTCATTTCGTATAATACAGCATATTTCAATTCATGGAAAAGCATGATTTATAACTTTTAAACCACAATCGATATGATGCGCATAGTGATTAACTGTAGTCAGTGACATCTACAGATCTCTGATTACATCTTCTGCGTCTAGTATTGGATTTGGATAATAATGAATTGTTCTCAAACTTAAGAACTGTATTCATTCAGGGTGTTTCATATTGATGTACAAACATTTGCTTATAGCAGAAATATTATAGTGACACTAGCGGATCAGACTGTACCTACGTCGTATGTGTTGTAATATACATATTTTTCGAACTATCTGACATTATTTAATATTTTGATTGCAGCCGCTGTCATGTCCTCCTGCGATGAGTTTTATAACGACAAACAGACCGAACGCGAAAAACAAATCTCGTTATCTGGTCAGAGGGGATTCGGAAGGCATCGTGTTAGCTTGGAGCATTCCAGAGATATCTCCAGCGCAACTGGACGAAATTCAAAAGCAGAAGCCTCCACAACCAGTTGTGATGACCGCTACCTTAATGACCAGCTTAACGGAGGCCTGGGCCAGTATGAGACCGAATCCTGTCGGAATTTTGGATCAGATTGAGAAGCAAGAGGGGCAACGTGAGTTGACATTAATTTCAGTGACCTCCCAGTCATTCCATAAAATATAAAGTTCTGTCACTGGCTGTAACCCATATTCTAACATTTTATCCACATCATGACTAGGATGAAAAATGCTATCAAAAGTCTGACGTTGTTGTTGTTACACTAAAAATTAGTTCGATTGTGAGAACTAAATAACATAAAAACTTCAAACGGCAAGTGTAGATGATAACTAAAGATTATTGGTGGTCGAAGATCATCAAAAACCAGTGGGAATATTATTTAGTAAACGTACCAGCAACATATCAAAATGGGTATGAAAACAGCCTTGAAGTTAAACTCTGTGGTAATAAGATACCTAATGGTAGATCATGTGTTTCTAATCACGAGGTTCACAATAAAAATTCAAGTTTAATTATGATTAATTCACCTTTTTACACCTCTTCTCTTCTTTAGGTGCCGTCTTCATTCTGGAGGTTGGCAATCATCAAGGCAATTGAAACCGCCGTTCTAACTAGCTTGTTATCCCTCAGATTTTTCAGCCACGAATGTCTTCTCCTTCCTATCGTTCTTTTTCCTGCGATATTTCTCCCCTCTCATAACGTGTCCCACGTAATGTAGTTTTCTTTTCTTTATGGTTAGCAATACTTCTCTTTGTTTTTCCATTCTTATTAATACTGTTTCGTTTGTAACTCTGTCTATTCTCAGAATTCGACGATTTATCCGCATTTCAAAACTTTCGAGGCGTTGGGTATCTATTTTTACTTTCCACACCGATAGGTGAGGGAAGTATTATGATCGCGAAAATGTTCGATTTTGAGATAATACACTTTTAGGGCGTTTTATGATGTCTACATAACGAAAATCCACGCCACTCATTTCCGTCGGTCTGTCTGTCTGTCTGTCGGTCTGCCTGTTGGCGTTTTTCTAACGTCGTAATCTCAGTAACCGCTGCATGGATTTTGATGAAATTTGGGTAGCAATATGCTGTGGTGTCGTAATAGGTAATGCTGCTATAATTTTGAAAATCAGTGCATTGGCGGCTGAGTAATTAGCAAAAAACGAAAAATTACAAATATACTCCAAACCTCGTTTTTATGCGTTTTAGGTGTTCCTGATCATTTTCTACTTTTTTTGGGTGGGGGTGAAATTTGGGGTGGTTGGTGGGTGGGGGGTTGTAAAATTGAAAAATTTCTTGTGTTTATAATAGACTGTCCACTGACCTGTCAAGGAAGACCTACCGACAAAAATAATTTTTTTAGGTCCATCCGAACATTGCCTTGCCTATTATAGAAACCAAAGGACTTAGAATTTTTACTAATGTAAACATACGAGTATTGCTTTAGATCGTTCTGTATTGTGTAACGAGGAAACTGTATAATTGATTTCAGTGCAATTTTGAAAAAGTATTGCTACCATAGTGAGGATGGAAAATGCGTATGGTTATTATAAATCGTGCCAGTGACGGCGTAGAAATAATTATAAAGCTAAATATAAAAAAAAGATGTCAGACTATAGCTTCATTCTATGGGAAAATAATAAACTGGTATCACCGCAATGTGTGCGAAGTACTGTGTCGATCGATTTGACTTCATTTTTTTTCATTGTCCACGTTTCCATCCCATAGTACAATACAGAAAATACGTAGCATCTCACAAGCCGCATTTTCAATTCCAGAGTTAGATCCCGACTATTCTGCATTTTTTTCATTTTCATGAATGTATTTCTGGGTTCCTCTATGCGTATTCTTATTTCAACAGAGCAATCGTTGTTCTTATTTATACATGTTCCAAGATAAGTATATGGCTTAACACGTTCAACCGCTAGGTCGTAAATATACAGATTTCCAATGTTTTGGATTTTTTTAGATATTAGCAGAAGCTTTGTTTTTTTATGCTTAATGAGAGCCCTTATGCTTCACTACTTTCCACCACTTCATTTAACAGGATCTATAAGTCTTCTAGAGTTTCTGCCAGCAAAATTGTGTCGTCAGCATATCGTATAATTATTGTTTATTGGTGTTCCATTGATTTTGATACCTATATTGCGATCTTCTACTTTTTCTAAATCCCTGCTGATTATATCTTCCGAGTATAGAGTTGGCGAAAGAACGCATCCCTGTCTGACCCCTCACCAATTATTATTTACAAAAAAAATATTACCTGAAACGGCATCTATGCAATTATTTGTTGTTCTTTCCAGAAATCAAATTAACTGCCAGTATATATCTGCCTCTGCAAAGTAAGTTTGTGGTCGGTAGAGAAGATGGTACCATTATAATAGTTCCTGCAACTCAGACTATCATGCTACAACTGCTCCATGGAAATCATCAGCAATATAATGGTAGGTGCTATTTTTAAATAAAGTCGTAGATATTAGTTATATCCTGCTGTTTTTCTCCCTATTATTATGTTAAGATATACAGCAAACGAAATCATTCAAAACATTAAAATTGTTATAAAAGTTCATAGAAGATGCACATAATCAATCGGACTTGTACCGTTAATGAGTGCGTAATTTCTATAAATTTGAATTACTCATTTCTGTTTAGGTTGGCCGAAACATCAGATATTATCGGGTCATAATGGCCGAGTGAACAGTTTGCTCTATCCTCATAGAGAACATGCAAGGTACGACAAGAATCACCTAGTGTCTGGAGGGGTGGACTTTGCTGTTTGTCTCTGGGATTTGTATGCTGGTACTCTTCTGCACAGGTTCTGTGTTCATGCCGGAGAAATTACTCAACTTCTAGTACCTCCTAATAATTGTAGTGTAAGTATTGGATTTGTTATTTGGTAGCATAGCTGAGTATCCTAGTATCCTTATTTTAACGGATGATAGATCTCTTAAAGGTAAATAATAGTGTGTGTAGCCACCCGTTTGAAGGCCATTCTGTTTTCTATAATAGGCGATGTAGCAATTGTTATTTCAAGATATCTGCGATTAAATAACAGTTCCTAGTTTGCTGATAATATTAACCGGCTACCCTGGTTATAATGAATGCAATTGGTGATGTTAAAATGATAATAATAAAGAAATCATTGCAGTAAACAATAATTAAACCACAAAATGCGAACGCCTTAAAAATCTAAATGACTGTCATATTTGAATGAGACCTAGGACCGGTTTCACCAGTCTCTGATAAGTATCGGATAGCCTATTATCTGACCAGCGGATCTGAAGTTACAAAAGAAATGCGGACAAAAATGTTCGATGTTGACAAGTTTATTTATAAAAAAGGCAAAATTAACGGTAACAGCAATTTAAGATATTTTTATAGCTACTTTAATATAGTTGTTATTGCAAACACTAAAATTAACGTTTGCAAACTAAACGTTCAAAAATGAAAGACACATGGATCGATTTGACGAAGAGAAGGTAATGATGAAAGACATACCACGGATTCCATGTCGATCCTTGCTGGAGGTACCTTCGTAGTCTGTCTGCGATGTCCTTAGCTTCGTGAATCCAGGAGTTTTGTTTTCACTGCTTTTAATCGCGGTTCTTCTTAGAGTGCCATGCAGATTCCTGCGAGGCGTCCATCCTCTTCCCATCAGATTTCTCTATTCACAGCTGCATTTTGTATCTCTCCGAGGCTTCTCATTCCTGTCCACTGCCGAATGTTTCTGAGCCAGGATAGTTTTTTTCTTCCTATTCCTCTTTTTCCTCCTTCGATTTTACCTTGAAGTACCAGGCGTTGTAACTGATAACGTTCTCCCCGTATTACGTGTCCCAGGTAGGCTATTTAAAATCGCGGTTACGCGGTATTAATTCAAAATTGGTTCTGGAGGATGAAAATCCGTGTTCTCGTTTCGGTATTTTTTTTTGTACTCTCCTTCTCTCTGTCTCGTTCGACCCATGTGATTGAGCGCGAAATTTAAAATCTATATGCTGTTCGTGTTGCACGAACAGTTAATGTATTTTTATTTAATAACTGATATTTTATATATTTGTTAATGTATTTTTATTTAATAACCGATATTTCTTAATCTGCCTGTTATAAAATGTACATATTTTCTGAAGATATCATCAACTTCAGGTGAATCGGCAACAACTCACGAAACCTGTCATCCAACGTCTTATCAGGGAACCTGGATCTGCTACCATGCCGTTGCCATGGAGATTAAATCTTATTATTGGCCGCCCTGCCACCAACTTTATGTTCCTGTCTCTCAATGTCTGGAAATATCGAAATACCAGTGGCGTTTTATATGTCGTGTTTATAGTCTTCCTACATATTGTCCCAAACTATTTGAATATCTGTTTTGTCGAGTTTATTGTCATGTCAGCTTGTTAGGTACACTGTTTTTCGTCGTTATTATTGTTACTATCTTATTTAAAAATGAACATGTATACAAAAGGAAAGACGCTTCATAGCCAAAATATCCCTGAAGTTTTCACGTAAAATCCGCACGCCCATGGCTATTTTATGAATGAAATCGGCCATATTTTTTTACAACTATAGCCCTCTTACCGATACCCCGTAGCTTCAGAACCGTTAGCCAGATAATATCTGTCAGATTATGGCATTACAGTAATATAGGTTATCTGGCAGATAGACTATCCGAAACATATCAGAGACCGGTAAAGCCGGCTCTAAATATTGATATTTTTTTCTAGGCAAGAGTCCAGAAATGTATATGTTCAGTAGCGTCGGACCATTCGGTAACGTTGTTGAGCCTGGCAGAGAGAAAATGTGTATGCCTCGCATCGAGGCACTTATTTCCAGTGACGACAATAAAATGGCGGCCTAACGATGATTTCATGATCATTGGATGTTCAGACGGAACGGTATACGTATGGCAGATGGAGACGGGACATTTAGATAGAGTTTTACAAGGTGACATTTATTTTCTATGTTTGGTAAAAATATTGTCACGACGGCCGCTTTTTCTAGACATACATTTCCACCTTTCTACTTCACAACTGAATACAAAATCGCTTAACCGTATCTCAATCTCGATAACTTCTCGACAACAACTACAACGCCACTCATGGCGCCTTATGTATATTTCATTTCTAGAGAATTCAAGATATCCAGATGACATTTCAGAACGCCCATCTGTCAGTCTCAAAATCTCCAGTTGATGCAATGACCTTTACTCATCACAATCCAAACCTATGGTTCTGACTTACGTCATACGTGACAACTAACACACAATACCATTTATAGTATATTAAACTCTTCCCCACCTAGCGTTCGGCGTCCTCGACGTCACAGACGATCAGTAACGTCAACCTCCAGTTTTCTATTTCCCGTACGTATCATCTATACCAAACCACGTCGTTAAGGAGCTTCATCACCAAGTAGGGTTCCCCCAATGATGTTTTAGCCTCATACATCTAACCTTTTTTTCGCCGTGGATTGAAAGACTACACCAGATCACCTTCTAACTGCGATATCATTTGTTTCAACCTGTGATTCCCATCTTTATCTTCAAGAAGCAGTCTCTGTCCCTAGCTCTGCTATCATCTGCTTCTATTTTGCTTTTTCGTTCTGAAGACTGACAACTTCCTATCACTCAAGCTATTCTCCAGTATCTCCCTGACCCTGCTGAGTTGGTCTTCCAGTTGCGCAATCCTGTTCTTCTGTTTTTTTTGTTCAGTTGCGCCAATCTCTGTTTTAAATTTATATTGTCATCTACCTCATCGAACCATTTCTAGAGAATTCAAGACATCCAAATGACATTCTCCAGAACGCCTGTCTGTCAGCCTCGAAGTCTCCAAATGATTTGATCACGTTTACACATCACAAATCTAACCTATGGTTCTGACTTTACATCATACATGACAACTAGAACACAATACCATATACAGTATGTTACAATAAGTTATATCCAATTTTAGGAATTGCTGCAGAAGAAGTTTTATATGCTTGCGAGGAGCATGAGGCGGCTGATGGTACATCAGAGGTGGGTCTGGCAAATCCTGCTGTTCATTTCTTCAGGTAAGCTATGAACGCTGTTCAGTCAATATTTTCTCGTTCTCCAAGTTCTTCAAGACAGCACAACACCTTGTTCGGATTCTAAAAATCACTAAATCACTGGATAAAGTTCTAAAAGAACGACTAAGGACTTACATTGTTTACAAAGTACGCTTAATGACGTTTTTCTTGATGTCTCATGAGCCGTTTTTCACACAACACCAGATTTCGAGTTAAAAACACGCTGTTACAAATTACAATCGATTCAAAATAATAACTAATTTAGATCAACCAAATTTTTAAAATAGAGAGCATATAAATATCAAGTATATATAAAGAGAGTTTATAAAGACTTGCAAGATTAGTCCCGAGTAAATTTCACAAAAGAGTAGTACTCATTTGACTCCAGCATAGCGAACGAACGTCCATAAAGGACCGACGCGACGCCACGAAACCTTTGTTGTCTTGTCTAAGTTAGGTGCATCATACGCTTTGAGCTGAAATTGTTTTATAGAAAAAATGTTTATATAAAATATCCGTCTTGACTTTAATATCAAATGTGCGGCCATATCATTATTATCAAAAATTTATAAATGGACATTCGAATAAAACGGGCGATAGAGCCATATTTTCGTATTTAGGAGGTCATTTTACATATGAAACGGCAGGAATAGTGTCAGCACTCGTAAGTGTTTGATATATCAGTATTTTCGATACTAATTACTAATGTTTTAGGGGTCTGCGACATAGAAATCTCTCAGCAATAAGACACGCCACACAGAGAGGGTTACATCAACTACATATGTTGGGTGCTCATACGAACAACGATGATCCGCACATGCAAAGGAACCATAATTCCCCTCTTGCGATACAAGGCTTGAGGACAAACCCTAAAGGTATTCTATAATACTTTAGCCTCTAACGAAATAGCAACAATCATGTTTCATCACATTAAATTTAAAAATAGTCTAGTACCAGAAGTTCTACCTTGAGCATTGTGTCATCAAATGATATATTTTTGGGTTTTAACCGTGTTTGTTTGTAACTCAGACTTTCTAAAAGTAGGCGTAGGAACTTTTTCTAGCTTTCTAGAATAATACTTCGCATTATATTATAGTGTATTGAAAAACCAGTTTTTAAATGATTCAGCGATCATCTCTTCGTAATAATTACCAGATATGATAATTGAAGGCTGCCAAAAAGCACCTGGTAAAAATCTACCTTAATTCCCGATATTATGCATTATATAATACTTTGCCATGCACTCCGTGTAAACAGCTTTATTAACAACCTAAGTATCAATCTTAGCTTTATTCTAATTTACTGTATTTCAATCTCAGGATTGTCGAGGGTACGACGAACAATGGGATTTTAATCTGATACATATAGTTTAGGAACACTGTCATTGGTTCGAATCTCGTGATTTTCGTTTATTTTTCATTGGATTTTTCTTATTCTAATGTATAATCGTTGTTGGATATGTTTTATATTGTTTTCTGTTTGATTAGTTAACAACTTTTATAATCACAGTGATGAAACTTTGTATCTGACTGATGAATTTGCTTTATTATTTTCAGATCCTGAAAGCCACATTCTGTTCTTCGATGTTGAAGCTCTGATAATAGAATTATTGAGTGAGGAATACGACATGATGTCGCCAGGCAGCCTAGAGGCTGCTGGGTTGATATCGCAGTCCGAGTATTCAAGGGTGGCTAACCTCACTCAGAGTGCCAGTCCTGATGCCCATAAAAAGATCGTAGGTAGGTTACATATCGCTTGACATTCATTACTGGTCAATATAGCAGAAGCGAATTAAGGCCACCTTACAAATGATTATCATTTTATAATGAACGAACCCCCACTAAATAAAACTAAAGTGTTGATCTATCGTGTTTCACGACATATACATGAAATAAAACTTTACTGAGTCGTGGACACCGAGATCCCATACAACGTCAATCTAAGTGACTGATCGGACCGTTTTCTAAACCGAAATAGCCGCAATTTTGGGATACGCCTAATATACATAGATAAAGGATACACTAAAAAGATTATCTAAGTAAACACAGACAGCCGGGCGGCTCTGATTACTTTGACCATAGAACCCTAAAGACACTGACGAAAACCAAAAGGGTAACATTATCTTGGGTGCCTGGTCACATAGGGGTGGGTTGTAATGAGAGGGCCGACAGGCGTGTCAAGGAAGGTGTCACCAGATGGGGTGTCAAAGACCACCAAAAGCGCTGGGACACAGTGGTGGGGAATGTTCAGTCTAAGAGGATGCTGAGAGGCCCCTCGTGTGCTAATACCGCAGACACTCTCAGATTGAGCAGGAAGGAACTACGAAAGGTGGTTGGATTTATAACTGGCCATTGGACGTTCAGTGCACACCTGCAAAAGCTGAGGATTGATGTGGCAAACCTTTATGCTCAAAGTGCGTTTAGGCAGAGGAAATAGCTAAACATGTTATCTTCGACTGTCCTGCCCTGAGCGAAAGCAGAAACTTATTTCTGAATGTAGGCCAGGAGGGAAGACAGGAGAGCATAGTCGAATGTATCTCAAAGTTCACAAAGAACTTAGGATGGGAATCTGATCCCTATGACTGGGGGTGCACAATAAGTCTTAAGGCTGAGCGGCAACTATTAGTCTAACTGAACCCTAACTCCCTCACTACCAAAAAAACTTCATTGACGTTTCGCCACCTCTGTGTCCTTTATCGAAATACAATATTTGACAAAAATAGTGTTGAATGAGTGATATTGTTTGACAGCGTTTCGACGAGACAGCATCTGTTGTTTTATTAACTAATTTCCTTACTAACTATTAGTGATTCTTGAATCTTAAAGAACACTTCTGTGTTGCATTCACATTGTTGCCAAATCCAAAATGGCAGCCAGTAATACAGCAATCAGCTTCTTAGGATAACGTTATTGCCTGTCTTAAGAGCCCCAGTCACACAAAGCGATAACTGAGAACTGTCTGGCACAGTTGAGTCGCTGGAAATCAAAAGACTGGCACTCGCACACTCACTTCCAAAGAATATGTCATACTGGGCGTTTCGGTTATGACATTTAACCCGCGAAGTCGCTATCTCTGGCGATTTTCATTCATGCATGCCAAAGATTGGCGACTTTCATGCTAAAGGTGGCTACAAGCATACTTATGACCTTTTATAACCCATTTTACTCTGTATAGTGATTCCCAAACGTCCTCACTTAAGGCTGTTTTCGACGTCTGGGTAATTTCAGACATTAGTTCTAGCTACTTTTTACCTGCAAGCGCTCTTATCTTATGTCTTGTGCCGTTTTGATTTCTGTCAGTCTTTATCTTATGTTGTTACAATAGCTGTGAAACAATGCCGAAAATATGACTACGCTACTTGAGAAAAACCTTGGACCTTGTTCTTTCTACGCAGTTTCGCCAAACTATTAAACAGCTTCAACAAACTGCCAATTTTGTTCTAATTTACCACTTTTATATGATATTTTATTTGGTTGTTCGTCTTCTGCTATATTAACATTTTAAATAACTTTTGTCTGTTATACTAATACAATGATTTCTTCGCTGCAAGACTTTTTCGGAAAAATGAAAAATAAGGCTGAAAATATGGAAATGATTATTAAGGAAAAAGATAAACATGGTAACAGCTTGTATTAGATGTTAGAATTTCACTGCTAATCTTTTTTTATTTTCTTGCTAACTGTGGGCATGCCTGTTTTTTGTTTTTTTCACATCACCCATTTGTTTTTGTAGTGGCACTATTTTTTAAATCACATTTCTTTTGTTTTGTTTAGAACAGCTTCAATTTTCTCATAATAACGAAACTCCTCTGATATCTGACATCTAACGTTTGTAGGTTTAGAATCAAACGTTGAACAACCGACTGTTGTTCAACGTAAACCAATGGCTAAAGCAAGCATCAATACCTATTATAAAACCCCCGAGACGTAATGAGGTCTACGAGTTCACAGATGATCAGTGATTTGAATGTAACAAAGGAATTTTTGTGAAAACGATTTGAGTGCCCTAAAAAATGTTTACCAAAAACGAAAATTGTCAGAGATTCGATGTAGAACACGATTAAGAACATGAAACAATATTGAGTGAGCTAAAACATTGTATTTCAAACAAGTTTAAAGTGTTTGTCAAAACTATGGAATAGTTTTAGCTATGATCTTCTATTCGAGACACAATAAAAATGCAAAACTTTAATTTTGAAAGATGTTAGGTCGTTAAAAAAGTGTAAACGTAAAATCTATTTTTTGTGTTGTGTGCTGCATACATCAATTAAACAAAATATAGCAAATACGAAATGTTTCGCAATAACGATATTTTTTCACTAGAAATAATTCTGAACACCTAAAAGGTCATAAAATGTTTAGCAAATTCTATTCTAGTATACTATAAAATGATTAGAAACTGAAAATATATGTAAATATTTGTAAACATGTGTAGCTTCCTAAATTGTCGAAAACATAGAGCTAAAGAAAATTCCAGTTTTTCTACTCATAGTCTTACTGCCATTGTACCGAATAGATGTATTAACGGGGTGCTAAGGAATTTCGTAATATTGACAACAAAATGTTACTCTACTACAAAATATTCGCCCCCTTCACTCTTGATAAAGGAAGGATTATTAAAAGTTGGATATTATTACAATCTCTAAATTTTGGAAAGAAACCCTTTTTAGGAATTGTAAAACCGCTGTTAGATGACAGATGCAAGAGAGGTTTCGTACTAGTAAACAAATCAAATCAAATCTTTTTAAAGGTATTCTTGCAAAGATGAAAGAGGGAGCTGAAACAGCATTTGCGAAAGCGGAAAGTGTGCTTAAACAAGGGGGTGATCATAACAAAGGTGTTAAATCTTCTCAAACTATTTAAAACTTTAAGCTAATGACGGAACATTTTGTAGATGTGAATGATAATAATTCGAGATCCGGTAAACCGAATTCTCTGGGTCCGTTGGAAACTAGTCATGGCATGGAGATCGCTCAACTGTTGCTATCTCTGTTGCATTCGTGGGGCCTGGATAATGACTTGGACAGGGTGTGTCAGGTGAAGTTGGGACTGCTCAGACCTATGGTAAGTAGAGAAGTCATAATTCAATGTAGCTGTATATAAGGTCTTTATCAAACATAGGGCAAAAATTTAAGAAAAACGTTACTTGGTCCAGTCTAAGCATTTTTTGCCCTGTGACGTTTTTTGGAAACTCGCTTCGTTTCAAAGAAACAAGGCGAATAAAATATTCAATAGTAGGAATGGATTATTAATCTGTAGTAACTGTTGAAAGTAACCTTCAACTGTAATATAAAAATAATTTAAAAAAGGTATCTTATTGAGCTACCCAGCAAGTCTACAATTTCGTAAAGCTTTCATATTTCCAACTGGAATAGTGTAAATTAATGATTAGGAAATCCTAGCATCAAGGTGATCAAGTAACACTAGAACATATTATGTATGGTAAAACGCCCCATTTTAGTTAAGATAGACACTCACGGTGGAGTGGACAATCAGGCTATAGTATCATGGCTATTGGCTCTTTTCTGAATGAACATCAATTAATGTATATTGACTGTAAAAAACGATGTCCTTAATAATGTATTTATTCATTATGTATTCAAAACATTCGAAAAGTTAATTCCATCATCAGCAAAAATCTGTGAGAATGAAAAAATGCAGTAATCCTGGGAGATGTTTTTAAAAACATTTGTCAAATATGACTGAACATTAGCGTTTGCGCACTATTTATGAGATGTAAGATATATCAAATCAGCGTTTTTCTTAATTTAATTAAAGTTTCGTACTGCTTTGTTCTTTCCATTCAGATATTCGTAATTATTCGCAGTTTATAACTCCATTTTATATACAAATGAATTGTCAAGAGGCATAATCTCTAGTACAATGATCATGTATCTAATAATAAAATTTCGAGCAATATCCCACGACGATTAAGACAAGCTATATATCGGAACGCAGTAGTAGTAGCGAATTATAATTTTGATTATTGTGTCACCCAATGAGGTATTTGTTTTTGGTCACGTGACGTCCGATTCAAAAATTTTAATGGGACACCCTGTATATTTGTGACTTTTTGTGTTCCTCGCGATAAGACAATTCCAACAAACTAGCACACTTGGGGTCTAAAGTCATAACTCGCCATCACTCTTATTTTTTGTTTATTTGTTTTTTGTGTAATAATAAAAAATCCTATTTTTCGTATAAAGTGATATTCTTTAAATGGTACAGAAAGAAATATATGTTTCTCTTGTTGTCAAAAATATGGTGTTCGTTCACCTTATTTTGAGAGGTTCTGAAAATATTTAACTCCAAAGCTTCCAAAGTGTGGGAATTAACCTCAATCCACTATAGCCATGGTGGCCGAAATACAATTAAATGCGGTAATGTGTTGTGTCATTCTCACTTTTTGCTAAGAAAAGGCTATAAAACCTTCATCTAAGAACTTTTTTCTATCTCTTCAAATAAAAAAGATAAGAGGGGTGGCGAATTATAAGGAAACACCCGATACACAAGTTGTGTGAACCTAACACGCACGTGTGTACGGCTTGGTTGTAAAAATACGAATACCTGAGGAATACAGAGACCAAAATACAGAAAAATAGACTTACCTTGCTTTCAAAAACTCACTTAGGGCCGGTTGTACAATACAAGCTGAAGCTTCGGCTTAAGGTAAGCCGACGTTAAACCACGTCAAATGCAAAACGTCCGTTGTACAATGTTGGCTTAGCCCCCCAAGCTTAACACGAGCTTACGTAAGCCGAAGCTTAACGCGAGCTTAGCTGAGGTTTAAACCTAACCTGATATAAGTGACATGATATGTCAAGAAGTAACCCTCACATTGTTTGTCACTTTATTAGGTCATATTTTTTTAAAGATTTGTGTCTAATTTAATAAAGAGATCAAATGAAAGAACAGAGACAGTAACGGTCGTTGCCGAAACTAGACACACTGTCATAAGTGCCTAACCAAAAAAGGGTAATTTTTCAGATGATTACGTCAGCACGTATTGCGTCATTGATGCCAACTGTAGTGAATTTCATCATCAACCAGGTTTAACTAAGCCGACCATTGTACAACGGGTGTCGACTTTAAGCCTGAGCTTAGCTAAGCTTAGGCTTAATTAAGCGCGTGCTATACCCGCATTTGTACAACCGGCCCTTAAAGGTGAAAACGATACAAATATGACACGTTGTCAACAATGACACTACGTCTATCCGCACTCGGCGAGGGTTTCCGCGGCTATGAGAGCAACGGAACGCAGAAAGCGGCGGATAGACAGCAGAAAGTCCACGGAAGCTTAGCGAATGCACTCGGCGGTAGCCCGTCTGGAAAGTGATAAAATAAATGTCCTAACATGTCTAATAATATACACCAGTATGCAGATGTTTTACCTACTGAATGATTAAAATTAATTAATATCCACTTCAGGTTCCAATATCCTACGGAGTTCTTTCGAAAGCGAATCACATGTCTCTGTTCCTACCGACATGGCACAACACGATACCAGTTGATGATGAACCTCTTCCGACTGACTTGTCACTAACCAAAGGCTTGCCCATTGAACTAATAAGACAAGAACAGGTAATGTCTGTGCTATATTACTAAAATAGCATTTAAACATGAATAAACTTGTAGATAACGAGGATATTCACATCGAGAACCCATTGGGAGTTGAGTACAACACTCTCAACAAATCACCTGTTGGCCATTATAGCTCTAAGTCATACTCTGATGAGCATGAGTAATGCTACGTTTGTACCTGAACAAGAACGAAATAGGAAGTTGCATAGGTTAGTGGGATTTCTTGATATGCAGGAAAATATTAAACATAACTAAATATATCCATTACGCTATACTGACACAGCAATCAATGCTGGAAGGTAAACTTTTACGACGTTCGGCCACCTTTGTGGCCTTTTTCAAAGTAAAAATATTTGACAAAAAATTCACTTGAAATAAATGACGTTGTTTGACAGCTGGGCTCTGAGAAAACACCTTTAGGCGAAGTGATTTCCTAAGTAATTTTTTGGCAAATATTTTGTGTTTTGATAAAAGCCACAGAGGTGGCCGAAACGTCAGTAAAATTTATTGTTCCCATATGTGGTTTTTATTGGTGGGGTAGTAAGGTACGATGAATTATAGAGACTACCACAGGATAAGACCTGACTTTCAATCTGTTATACCTGGATATAATTTCAGAAATGACGATCAACTGACGACATGTTCTTTAAAATAGTAATCAAAAATGAACGCTGGGGTTTAAGGTTCTGTAGTATTTATTTAACTTGCAGTATAAATGATGTATCAAATTAAAGAGCTATTCAATTTTTGCTACTTAAATTACTCAATAAAAAGTTGGTGATTGATGCTAAATTTACGTGAGAAATAAACATTATTATTTAAGCTGGAAGAAAAAATTGCGTAGTTTGGGCTTTTACCCACTGGGCCGTTGTTCCGTTACCCAGTGGCCACTCCTCATATCGCAAGATGAGCCATCACTCGGACAACGTATACTCTGTTACCTGATACTTTAAACTGGCTTGACGTCTATTTGATGGGTATCAGCTGACGAAGAAGTGTATCTCAAATTTAATTTTTTACTAGTGGTGTTGATTGGCAATCCTGCGATTAGGACCGTATTAGTAATATTCTTACTGAATATCTCATTGCCAAAAAGTAATGACCATTTTCGTAAACAAAAAATTGCTTCAATATCCAGAAATTTGCAGCAACAATGGTTGGTTAAAAGAAATAGATTATTTTATTATTTTATTGATTTGTATGTATATTGTTAGAGAATAGCTTGCATCACTAGTGGGATATTTATTGGTTAAAACGTACAACTTACAATTGGAGAAGAGTATAAAGTAAGTACATGGAGTGCTTGTGTATGCTTTTATCTTCATTCTCACCTCATTTAAAGCGTAATCATCATCATTCAGACCAGCCATACTGATATACTGAAAGAAACGCCGGACTTTCCGAGAAAATGTAAAATAAGCATAGACCTCACAGCATAGACGAAAAACATCACCAAGTGTCAATTACTTGTCATCTTGCACTCAGTACAGATCTGTTTCCTTCAAAGCTCAAAATTGATACGTCAAGACTCAATCTGGGATATTTTTCGTTATCACTAGCTGAACAGCTGTTCGCTGATGACACCGCTGACAGTTTAAAGTATCGGGTAACAGGGTATACCTATCCAAAATTAACCTCTTTCTACATTATCCTAGCCAAGTCCTTCGCTGCTGCAGTTTGCATACCAGTATGCTTCACAGTGCAGACAGCAGCATACTTGTCATTCCACTTAGGGATCCATTGACATAATTAGCAAACGCCAATGTCTACGCGTGTGCCTGATAGGATGTTGGTCCTCTTTTCCTTCTTTCGAAACAACGATATTCTTCAAACATTTGGTTCACAGAAAAATCGGAAAAATGAACTGTACCGGCTGGATTCGAACCAGCGTCTCCGGCATTCTAGGCCGACGCGTTACCAACTACACTACGGTCGTCCGTAGTGCAGCCGATATACCGCGTCGACGACTTGGTATCGAATCCGTCGGCCCCCACCACCCCCGTATTTCTCTGCGAACCATGCATGTCAGTCATCCAGAGAGATCTAATCGGCTGTTGGGTGAGTGCCAATCTCTCACCGCTATTTGCACGACAGCTCTCTTTCTTACTGAACGACGACTACTCAGTCGGTCAGGATTTCGTGGAATGAAGGTGCTTGCTTACTCCGCAAAAGGGAGATAAATTCATGCTCTTGCGGAGTAAGCAAGCACCTTCATGGAGAAGGTGGAATGAAGGTGCTTGCTTACTCCGCAAGAGGGAGATAAATTCATTCATTTGAATTTATCTCCCATTTCACCTTCTCCATGAAGGTGCTTGCTTACTCCGCAAGAGGGAGATAAATTCATTCATTTGAATTTATCTCCGTCTTGCGGAGTAAGCAAGCACCTTCATTCCAACGATATTCTTCTCGCCAAGAGTCGAGAGCTCAATATCCCTTGAAGCGTAAAGCAGCTCACGTGTCTCATCCATAGCGTCAATCGCCTTAAATTATAGCATAGCTCTCGTAACCATGAAGAGAGAAGTATGATCATATATGATGCTCTACGAGTGCTCTACTATCATTTAAGGCACACATACGGTATCGATGAGACAGCGGTGTTGTCATACGCTCCAGGGGATATAGAATTCGTTGTGGAGAACGAGATATGCTGGATTTGCTGGAACTACTCGTTCCTCAGGCAGAAGACGATATTCCTTATGGAATTGTTGGCACCTGGCGAGGTGAACATCGTCTTAAGGAGGAGGAAAAGCGGACCAATTATCAGGAGTTGATCGGACAACTTCGCAGGCTCTGGCCAGACTGCACCGTTAGTCTGGTTATGATCATTGGATCATTATGGGTCTGCACTGCGAGCAATACCGGTGGGCCGTACAGCATACGCAAAAATATTTAGGTCCTTTCGTCTACTTAGGGCGAACGATTCGCGGACCCAGTGATTGCTCATCTCACGGTGTGAGGAGTAGTCACTGGGTTATGGAACAGCAGCTCGATGTGTCGTAGCCCGAGCTGCACCTTTTTGTTAAAAAAAAAGAATAATATAAGTGGTATCTGGCCTTCACACATAACCTTACCACAATATACTACACCCATCATTTTGGCATACCATTATGAAGCACTCAGTCTCCGTTTCACCACACTAGAAATAAAGGGGGGTGCTTAGAAAGTCGTTCCTTTCAAATGCAACGTATGCTGTTGTAATGAATTATGAGTACGATGGTGCTCCTAAATTAGTTTTCTTCCTATTCTTTTTGTGTCGTTTGGGAATCTGTTCTTCTCAAGCTTTCATTTATTTTCCTCCAATTTAATACCCACAATCTATAGTATAACAACTCTTAGAGCAAGGTATATTAGATAACTCAAATAATGTAGTGTTGATTCAAATATTTTGCATTTTTCTCTTTAAACGAACATTTTGGACTTTGTAATGTGCAGAATTCAAAAGTTTCCTCGGAATATAAATCGAAAATTAACAAAATACTCTATATTCAAGATTTACTGTTTTTTTTTTCAGACGTTCTACAACAGTGAATTGGACAAAAACGGATGAAGAGCATGAGGAAATGTACACGCAGCAGCAAGCTCAAATCAAACAAGGTTGGTCGTTGTTGGCAACCTTACATTGCGTTTTGCTGCCTGACAAAGTAGTCGAAAGAGGTTCGAAGAACTTCAAACGACCTCAGGTGGAGATGATGGCCAAAAGATGGCAGCATCATTGCGTTGAGGTTAGAGAGGCGGCGCAAACACTTTTATTGGCTGAATTGTCCAGGTAGGTAATTTTTGGAAATTTCAGTCGTTCGGAAATTACTACTGGTAATAGTTTAATAGTTTTCGTAATAATTTAAACATGTTTAAGAGTGAAATACGCATCGAAAATTTCTGCAAATTAACACAATCAAAGCAGCCACGAATATCGAGGGGTCTGAAAACAAAAGCCCAATTTATGTCTAGTTTGACAGAATAATTTCAAGTTGACAGTTGCTCCTGTTAACTGTTTGCGAAATTTCAAAATTAAGTCTTCTCTGTCAGTTTGATGTCGTCGGGTTCCCCATGACTTCTCAGAAGCCCAAAAATATCGTATTGAATAAATCTAATGCGTGTTCAGTCTTCTTTGATATTGCAATATAACAAACTATGATTGCCATTATGTATTTGTTATCTAAACACCGGCTGTCACATTGAGGTCATATTCTTGTTTCAAGGTAAATCATTATGACACGAAATTATGGATGATCCTCCTAAAATCGTACATGGGGACCAATTTCACGACGATTAAGACAAGAAATATATCGGAACTGGGCAGTAGCAGAGAATTATAATTTTGTGGATGTAAATTAGAGCAAATGTTGTGTCTTTTCTCGTTATTGTTACCCAATGAGGTATTTGTTTTTGGTCACGTGACGTCCGATTCAAAATTATTAATGGGACACCCTGTATATTAATGCCTTTTTATGTTCCTCCCGAAGACACAATTCCAACTAGCACACTTGTGGTCTAAAGTGATTAATTTAAGAGCTACAGGTACTTAAAGGATTGTACCACTACCATTGATTATAACATATTCCCCTATGCTAGTGTTTGTTTCATTTTTTGTCTTAGTGATAATGGTACAATCCTTTAAATACCTGTAGCTCTTGAATTAATCACTTTAGACCCCAAGCGTGCTAGTTTGTTGGAATCGTTTCATCGGGAGGAACAGTATAGTAGGTGGGAGGAACACAGAAAGGCATTAATATACAGGGTGTCCCATTAAAAATTTTGAATCGGATGTCACATGACCAAAAACAAAATACCTCATTAGATAAGGCAATAATAAGAAAATATGCAAAATTTGCTGCTCAACCAGATAAATACAACTATGTGAATAAATTTAGTACTAAACACAGTCGTTTTCTATTGTTCAGCGCTGTTATCTGCTTGCTTTCTGCGGTTATGGGCTGTTTTATGTTCTATTCGGTTGTATTTGGTCGTTTTCTATCGTTTATAGTTGTTATCTGCTTGCTTTCTGTTGTTTTGAGTCGTTTCCTGTTCTTTTCTGTTGTACTCGGCTGTGTTTAGTCGTTTTCTATTGTTTAGCGCTGTTGTCTGCTTGATTTCTGTTGTTATGGGCCGTTTTCTGTTCTATTCGGTTGTATTTTACTTTCTGTTCTTTTTGGCTGTTCTCTGTTCTTTTCTGTTGTATTCGGCTTTGTTTAGTCGTTTTTATTGTTTCCCGCTGTTATCTGCTTGCTTTCTGTCGTTTTGAGCTAGTTTTGACTCTATTCGGTTGTATTTGGTCGGTTTCTACCGTTTACAGTTGTTATCTGCTTGCTTTCTGTGGTTATGGGCTGTTTTCTGTTCTATTCTGTTGTATTTGGTCGTTCTCTATGTTTTACAGTTATTAACTGCTTACTTTCTGTTGTTTTTAGCTGTTTTCTGTTCTTTTCTGTTGTATTCGGCTGTGTTTAGTATCATTCATAATCAGTCTTCTTTAAATACACTATTATCTAATTTGCATTTAAATATGCACATATAACACCAAGCTTGGGTAGAACATGACTTAAACATAAATGTTACATCCCTAGTATGAGTGAATGATTGCAAATGTATTTTTAGGATGGGTCCTAAAGGCAGAAAACAGCTGGTTGAAGCCTGGTCACAGTATTTACCATTATATACCCAAACAGAACCCTTAAACCACCAAGCAAATACTGTTTCTCCCCCAGAGAAAACGAATGGTAATGGCACCCATTCACCTCACTCTCCTGATCCTACGGTAAGTATTGTGCTTTCTTCTTTACCGTGCGTAAAAATCCATTATTTCCATTACGCACTATAGTTGTAGTTTTGACTTTGTAAAATTCAGCCAATTCGACGGTAAATGGTTTTATTAAATAATAACACCGAACGTATAGACATAACAAGAATCGGAGTAAACTCCTCCCTCAATGCTGCCTTACAAGCGCGCTCTCTGATGGCAGTCTTCCTCAGCAAATCTTGCCAAATTTTAGCGTCCAATGAACATATCGGGTTTCGTGAAAAATAATAGAGGTGCTTTTGCCTGAACTTCGCATAACATCATCATCATAGTCACAATGTCTTAACAGACATGTTGTGAACTCGTAAAATGCATTTACACATTTTACGAGTTTCTCTTGGGATATCTTTAAGATCTTTAATGCAGTAGTTTCCCATTTGCTTTCTGCATCCTCATGCCGTTGACCAGATGGTATCTACTGGTTCATCCGCCTTTAGGGGCAATTTCTCACCCCAAGGACAAGAAGGTGCCCTGACTCTTCTCAACTCGTCCATCCAAAGCTGTTGGTTGGGAAGAGGTTACTGCTTATACCGACAGTAGTTCGGTGTTCCTTTTAGTCGCCTCTTACGACACGCAGGATATACGATGGGAGACATTCTAATCCGCCCCCAAACGGGCCTTCGCATAACAAGGACACTGTAAATAAACGAGTCGGCGACTTGTTATAATTCAAGCGGTTCGTCTCTACGGGACCCACTTCAAAGTACCAAAATGACCATTCTTGTTATGCCTATGTTTGGTGGTAATAAGTGTTTTATATTAGCCCCGACGAGGCCCATCACAAGCGAATAATAACGTTGTTGATATAAGTACTTGATTCCTAATGTTTTTATTATTCGTTTAAGCAGTCTAGAAGTAAAGAAAGTGTGAAGTATCATTATTCCCTCCTGCCTTATTTTAAAACCCGTCCAAGAAACATCCATCACGAGTGTTAAAAGTGCTTACATCATTTGAAAACTTCCCACCGCGGATTTATCGAAAACCACTGATTAAAAGAAAAAACGTCAAGACACGTCAAAAGATTTGTCAATGGGGACAACTTTTTAAATAAAAACTACTTCCCTCTCTTGTACCCTCTGCCCTCCAGGGATCTGGCTTTCAAATTTACGTTCAAGGATCAAAAACACATGAAAATATCACTTTTTAATGCAATAAGTGTTAAAATTTGCTTGTTATTGGCCAAACAATGATATAGGCGATTTTCAATTTTCTGACGGGTAGTTGCAAAAACATGTTGTGGGGTATCATGGCAGTTTTCGATAATGCGTTGACGAAGCTCATCCAAACAGCCCGTCAGAAATTTGAAAATCGCCTATATCATTGTTTACGAGCAACATTTTAACACTTATTGCAATAAAAAGTGGTATTTTCATGTGTTTTTGATCGTTGAACGTAAATTTGAACGAGTTATGATACATAAAAATTCTAATTTTCTCGAAAACGAATCGACTGCTTTTATAAAATCAAACGTCAAAATAAAGGGCTTCGACTTACCTTTGAAACAAGATATTACTCGATACCCCTCGTCATTATAAAATTTTAAGGGGATGACCCTGGAGGGCAGAGAATACCAGAGAGGGAAGTAGTTTTTGGTTAAAAACAAATCTTTTGACGTGACTTGGCGTTTTTTCTTTTAATCAGTGGATTTAGACGAATCCGTGGTGGGAAGTTTTCAAATGACCACTCTGTATATTAATTTGTATCACATCCATCGTCAATGCTCCAATGTTGACAATAATAACAATGGTATGAATATCGCTTCTTAAAAATGTATTTTAATTAAAATCCAGGATGAGGAATTCGAAGAAGAGGAAGAAGAACAAATAAGAAAACCATCAAGTTTATCGGAATTAAAAAGAAAACAGTCGACGGCTGTCATTTTATTGGGTGTAATTGGTGCAGAGTTTGGGCAAGACATCACTGGAGGTGATAACTCTAAACGGAGGGCTAGTGAAGACAGACGAAAAAGTTCTGTTGTGGAAGGTTTTGGTGAGTAATAGCAGATTAGTATTTTACTACGTTAATAGAAACAAATATATAATAAATGAAAGATCTGCCCCGCCACAACTCTTTAAATATTTTCAAATGATCGTATAACGGACCCAAAATAAGAACGGGACGACAAGGCGTTTGCCGTTGTGGCAAAGCTACGCAAAGACGAATAAGAGCAGAACAGGACGGCCGCATAAATATGCAATTACGTAGCTGCCTTTTTTTCATTATTTGCCGTTCAGCGTGTAGATATATCAACCATTCATCACATATTAACACGGAACAAAAAACGGTAAGACACTTCGTGGTCTTCCCGATATCGTGATCGCATCGAACACTTAGTGGTCGATAGACGACGGGCGAGTCTAAACAAACTAGAGCGTAACCTGAAGCGAAGTCAGTCGCGTCACGTGGTTGGCGAATTCTTATAATTTACATTGCAACACCGACTTGATATTACCAATCCAAATGCAATTGAGAGAGACACGAAATAGACTTTTCAATATTCCTTAAATATCCATTAAAATAGATAAAAAGTACTTTACGTCACGTTTGCGGTATCATAATATCAAGAACAACTTTTCAGAACCCAGATTCATGGTCTATTTTTTATTATGTTTTAGGTGCAGGTAATAATAATCTCGCAAGACTGACAGCAATGGCGCTATCTCACTTGTTGCTAGCAGCGCCTTCCCCTAAGCTGCCTGCTCACATTCCGCTTAGAAGAGCTGCAATTGATCTTATAGGAAGGGGCTTCACCATTTGGGCCCCTTTCTTAGATATTAGCAAAGTACTTTTAGGTAAGTTTAATTTATTAACGAGCTTTGACGCAAAAGTTTTGAGGAAATATCGACTGTGTATCCCACTAACCTGTTATTCTGGCGTTTCTAAACAAACATGTTGATATAAGATGCACAATTTCACAAATGTCGAATCAAACTCGACCAATCACGAGGCGCCATTGGGTAAATGGTATTTAACTGTTCATTGCTCAAAATGGTTCCTTTCTGCTGAGATTTATCTAAAATATTTAAAGTATTTCTATATTGGCTAAAATCAGAGAAATTACCTTGAAAAAAATCGTATATATTAAAAACAAAGATTCTCCGTTGAGAATAGCATCTTTAATGTTACGGTGAAATATATCTTTCTCTATAGTTTATAATTACCAGATATGAGTTTTGGCTCTGTTATCATGAATAAATCTTCATTAAAACATTTTTTTTAATTTCAGGTCTATTGGAATTATGTGCGGATGCAGATAGATTGGTTCCCAGCATGACATATGGTCTACCGCTGACACCGCAAGCTGATTCATGTCGGACAGCAAGGCACGCTTTGACACTCATCGCTACAGCAAGGTAATATCCATTAGTCCCTAGCAAATCGGTGCAGCAGTTACTGAGGTTGCAAGGATACACGGTATTTCCCCTGATCTTGACGTGGGAAGAAATATTTATATCTACAGATATGCCTTCGAAAGCAATGTTCGGATAGGTTTGTAAAGTACAAAATATCACTAGTCATTTTTAAGGGCAATGGACAATCGTTTCTGAATACAAAGAATTGTCCTCTTTTTATTTCTTATTGTCATTATCGTTGAATATGTTCAGTTTCATTATGGTTGATATGCTTCATTATTAGATCTTACTGGTATTGTGATCAATAAATACATCAGTTATTTTTGTCAGAGCGAAGATTAGATCTCTGCTGTTAATTCCACACCAAACGGTCGACAAATGGTATAAGGAAATTATTATTATCTTTGCAGCCTCTCTATTGTTTATATAGCTAGGTCGAGTTAGTTGCAATATAAGCATATTTTTTTCAGGCCAGCTGCATTCATCACAACCATGGCAAAAGAGGTTGCCAGGTATAACGCTATGCAACAGAATGCACAAACTCTGAATATAAACATGAATAACAATGTTCTGCATAAAGCTAAACCTGAGATATTACGAGTAGTGGAATTGTTAATAGAGAAAATGCAGAATGAGATGGCAGATTTACTAGTTGAGGTATTCTATTACATTTTCTTGTTCTGTTAGAAATCCCTAAAAAGACATTTGTTGTGAACATGTGGATCGCTGATAGCAATATGATATAAATGTGTACAAGTAGTTTCCAAAATACTAACTTTCATGGCATCTGTAGGGTACCAGGGAAGTTTTGCAATATGACCCAACAATAAATTGCAGGAAGCTGCATGTGGCTGCTCATGCTGAGACATGTTTGTTGTATGTGCATTGTAGCTGCCACGCCAAGTCTATGAGTTGAGTTATTACTTGGCGGTGTCAGTGTAAAAGTACTTGCGATGGCATCCTGCTCACGAAATGAGATGAGAGCAGTTTTGCGTTATAATTTCGTTACTGATTTAAACATAAACCAGTGTTTATAAGAAATGATTGGTATAGGTGATACTTGTCCACAACGTACAACGATATTCAGGTGGTATAGAGAATTCCTGAGGGAAAATTAGACTCTGGAGGATGCTGAGGATCCGGGAAGGCCACGAATGTCAGTTACTGAGGAAAACGTTACTGGTATGAGTAAAATACTTGACGAGAAGAGGCGACAACCTAGCAACAGATAAAGGCTACCTTAGGCCTAAATGCACCAGCAATTCGTTTGATTCTGCATAAGAGAAACTTCATTCTCTCTGGGTGCCACATCAACTGACTGAAGAGCAGATGACACAACGTGTGGCTAAATAAGTTTGATAGAGACAATCTCGCTATGTAAACAACATCGTGATGGGTGACGAGACCTTGCTATACTATCACGATGTGCCGACAAAGGCCTACGAAAATCCCAATATCTAAACAAGAAAATGGTAGCTGTATTTTTCAAATGAACTGGAATTGTAGATCGTGTCGTTTTGGACACACAGATGACAGCGACTGCTAAGTGGTATACTGAACAGTGCCTATCTATGAAAAAGTAGAAAAGAATTTACTTGAGTAAATTCAAACAGCGCTCTCACTGTGGAATTTGTTGGTTAAAAAATTTAATTTTTTTATTATATTGACAAAAACGGATTTTTCCTGGACTAGTAACCAACAAATTTAACATTTAATCTTGAAAAAAAGAAAAAAAAAAAGTTGTTGACCGCGGTGAGATTCGAACCCACGCCCTTACGGAGTGGTGCCTAGCGTCTTATCCGCTCGGCCGCGCTGCCTGTGCTTCAGGAATATCAATACACCGTACATATTACGTCGTCAATTACCTGTCGTCATTTAATTCAATTTTTTTAACCGAAAGTGATATTGACAAAACCTGATTTTTCCCGGACTAGTTTTTTCATGCTGATTCCGAATATGTATTTAGTTTTTCTCTAGCACCTGTAGTTTTGGCTATCTTTTGTATACGGACACACGGACGGACAGACAGAGGCTCTGCATAAGCTCTATTCAGTGACTTCAATGAGTCAGCGAGAGCTAAAAACCTGATGCCGAAATCAAGAATGGACACCTGCACCGAATATACATATGCTCATGACAGAACGCGTACCCTCCGTACAGTCCAGAATTTGCTCTCCGCGACTTTGAATGTTTCCGCATGCGAAAATGAAGCTAGACGGTTCGCGGTTTTTTAGTGATGAGGACCTTCTATAGGCTTGGTACCACCAGTGTTCTTTAACATTGCCTTCGGTTTAATCCCTGGTAACACTAGGTTGATCTGATTTAAAGAGTGATATCTTAGAATGGATAGGTGTATTGAATGTTCAGGAAAGAATTTGAAAGAATCAAATAAAAAAAGCTGCAAAACTTTCCTAGTATCCATTGTATATAGCTCAGTTTTATTTAATTATTAATCACCGAATGGAATAAAACACAGTTTCAATCGTATTATCAAATAACGAAACTTCAAGAGATGCTAAGACTGTTTTTTCCACAATGTTTATTCTAATTCGTATCCATTGTGTAGCTGTGATATTGTGAAAATGGATGTGTTAATTTACTTCAAATTCTCTCAAATAAACCTAATTTCAGCTAATGGATATCATTCTGCACTGTCTGGATCCTAGTCAGTTAAAAAATAAGAGTTTAAGTGAAGTATTTCCTGCTGTATGCAGATTTAACCAGGTGTCTCATTGTCCTGCCACCAGGCGAATTGCTGGTGAGTATTATATAGACCACACAAAATACATTATCAACAAAAAAAAATGTTTTAGTTGGTTCGCATACTGGAAATTTGACGATATACGAGCTACGACAAGGCAAGCAAACAACTATGCACGCGCATTCTCAAGCAGTGACGGCCTTGGCGTTCAGTCCAGATGGCAAATTTTTAGTCAGTTATTCTTGTGGCGAGAATAAACTCAGCTTTTGGCAAACTAGCACAGGTAAGGATGATCAGTTTTCTATGTTTCTTTGGTCTGAAGCGGCGGCCACACACAGCGATACAAGAATACAAAATACATTACAAATACTAAAGTTCATAAATGTCGGTGTGAGAGTCTATTGCTTCATCAACTTCATTTTCTAAGCCAGGAAGCATATCAGATGTGTTATGATCTGTAGGTCAGATATGTGATAAAATTGACAGTTTTGCTTTGTATGATAAATTTTTTGGGTTATCTCAGCATAAAACAGGATTTCCTATACAAACACAATATTATTGACAATATTAAAAAACCCACTTACCTGTGTTTCTTATACTATTTCTCCACAATTTGTCAACAAGTTAAGTGAAATAATAAATCATTATGAGCAAGTTTCTATCATTGAATGGAAAAACGAATGGAAAAGCATAAATAATATGCTAGTGGACTAAGGCATTTTTTGCGTTAAAGTGGACATTCATAATATTTGACTGGACTTAGGCACGTGTTGCACTGAACTGAGAACTATTTTAAAAAACTCATATGCTCATATAATCACTTAGGTGCATCTTACAACAATTTTAGATATACTACCAGAAAGCTAACAAAACGTTCGCATAGATGCCACTGATAGTCTATAATTGATGAAAATGTGACTTAGGCACTTCTTGCATTGGACCCTTCAATTATAACGTCGATCTTCCACTCTTTGTTATATCGTGACTCAAAAAGGAGCCTAGTCGCATGGTCATTGTGCTCAACCGCAGGATAATAATAATACCTGAGCATTATTTAATATCCTAAAAGCCATAAATCGCCGGTTATTAAATACTACATAGTACTTTTTATACATAGGTATGTTTGGCTTGGGGCAATCACAAACAAAGAACATCAAGTCCTACAGTACAGCGCCCATCGCAGACGTAGCGAGACTGAACCCTATGAGGCTGGCAAGGCTTGTTTGGATGAACAACAGAACAGTCTCCCTGATGCTGGCCGATGGCTCCGAAACCAGGTTCAACGTCTAAGCCATCAAAAAAGCGTGAGGCTTTGATTTTGGTTTGTTCGATTTTGGAATTGTCTGAATGAAAGGCAACTGTTGTGCTTTCTGATACAGGCGCCTTTGTAACGAATATGAAAAAACGAGGTATATATGCATACAACAAACAAATATCTGAAAAGTGTATGTGTTGTAGTGGTGTAACCGAAGTTATTTTAAGCATTACAATATGTATCAAATATTTTCTCTGTTGTTACGGAATTGTCTATAATCATGTATTGTCAAGGCTTTCGTAGCCATGATCTGAGGAACTGCTGGTACTTGGGCTGTTCATCTATAATTAAGTTGTTTAGTACCTCCAATGGTTAGTACTTTGCAACTGATCAAGATAATATTTCACTTTACTAGAGTCATCTTCAGGTTCTGTGTGACAGGAGATTATATCTGGTGGAGTATTTCTCAACAACTGCAGTCTTGCTAGAAAAACGCTTAGTGATGGCTCAAGTATTTATGAATAACGCCTCCACAAATTTGTCATAGTGAAGGAATAATGCTTAAAAGGAGCATAGGATTATTAGGCATATTTCATAGCCTTTTGCTTTAAAATCACCAACATCAATAGTGTGTGGTAATAACTTGGTCGAAACACATGTTTGAGTACCATAAACCATATCATTATGAGTACGAACTAGTTAAAATTCTCTTCAAAAACAGTGACTTTGTTACTAAATAAAGGGAAAAGGATATGTGTGCGATAAACGCTAGGAGTTGTATGTGTTGCTTTAGTACGAAGCTTTGAAGAAGCTGTATAGAATGTGATGGGAGTGAGAGACAATGTACTAATTTTTCCATTTGGCAGCAATATTGACCCGTCCAACAGTTGGAAGACCTTGTACTGAATTGGCGTTGTGATAAAAATTGTCACAACCTGATCACATTGTGTTTCAATTCGCTTCTAGCCTTGGCCAGGCCAAGACAAAAACATAGTTGAAACATTGATTGGATGTATCAGAAATGCAACATATGTCGTTCCATTCAGCATCTTTTGTTTTATGCCATGGTTGATGGGCACGCTCTGTATAACAGGAAATACGAATGCCTATGCTTCGCTATGCTTGAAAAAATGCCATAAAACGGCGAGAAATGTTAGTATATCTTAGGTCTCACCAAATCGTGCCTGTCATTCAGGCACGATTTGATATGAGAAACCACGATTTGCATTCAACTACGAGAGATAACAGGCGCACCAGGAATTTAATAGACATCTGTTCAAAAAACGATGGCTCAGTACTCATACTAACCTTACATTGAGGAAGTATTTCGACCGGCTAGTGGGCTTTTCGTACGTCCTGTTGTATAGAGTATGGGCGAGGGTAGTATCGTAGAAAAAAATCACATCAAAAATAATAGATTGTTCAGAATGTCTTATCGTCTTTTGTTATAAGTTACCATATAGCGATAGAAAAACTAGTCCAATATTACAGCAATGGATAACATTGGCCTAGAGTGGTGGATTGTTCGTCTTCGATCATCATAAGACTGAATCCCAGAATACGAAATAATTACCTGTGGTTGTCGGTAATATTGTTTGATTAACCCAAATTACTTCATTCCTTATTCAAATGTTGGCAGTTGTTTTACTCGCGTACGAGCCACAGAATGTGAATTATACATTTTTTGTGATAATACCTATATATGCTATATACTCAGTATAGTCCACCACTATCCTATATGTGGGCCAATAGTGCGTGGACGGAAGATTGTGAGCTTACTAAAAAATATTTCAATAATGTGTCACTTGGTCATGGTAGACACTCTTGAGAGCTATAACGTAAAAATATTTTCACTTAAATTTTGACGTTTATACAGGATGATTCATATGAAATATACATTTTTTTGAATGACATCCCCTATATATTATTGCATATTTGGATTCCTTGGTGAATTCTAGTGTGACTTTATGTATCATACATGGAACTTTAAAGGAACCGCTTAGGCGCAAATCACCATTTTTGGTATAAGTAGGTATCAGAAAAGAAATTGAATATCGCAGCGATTATAAAACTTAGAAGGCCGTGACTTTGCAGTACAACAAAGCATGAAATTCGTCACCTTAGGGCAGACGGTTAAATTTGAATTCTTTTTGTACCTGGAGAAATCAGTAGATTAATTAAGGAAACTTCAGTCACAGATAACTTGATTTTTTCAAATGAGAATGCCTATTTTGGTTTAAAGAATCAAATGTAAAATTTTATTACCTTTCGGTGTTTTTCAATTTCCTGCATGCCAGCAACTTAGCAGGCCATGAAAAATGGTTAATATGGAAGAAACCAACTAACTTAGTAGAAAGATGCAAACTAAAAATGAAAATGAAAATTCCTTACAACATATTAGCTTCATGTTTATCCGTCTAATCTAACGTGACGCGTTTCATGCTTGATCATAACACAAAGTCACGGCCTTCTAGGTTTTATAATCCCTGCGATATTCATTTTTTTTCTGATACCTACTTATACCAAAAATGGTGATTTGCGCCTAAACCGTTCGTTTAAGTTCCATGTATGATACATAAAGTCATACTAGAATTAACCAAGGAATCCAAATATGCAATAATATATACGGGGTTCCATTCTAAAAAATGTAAGTTTGATATGTATCACCCTGTATAAACGTCAAAATTTAAGTGAAAATATTTTTAGGTTATAGCCCTCAAGGTTCTCTACCATGATCAAGTGACAGATTTCTAAAATATATTTTAGTAAGCCCACAATCTTTCGTCCACGCACTATTGGGCCTCCCTGTATATGAATATTCCTTGAATAAAATAATATATTTGTCATTATTATTGATTATTTTCTTAATGTTTCTCTCGGTGTAGAAATACAGGCAAAGGTTTTTAGGGTTTGACCTCGATATTAAATCTAATTAGTTAAGTGAGGCTTCTCCAACACTTGATCATGGTCATTTTCTTCAATTTGCGTGTCCCGTATTTTCCGAAACCTTAAATTATTATATGCAAGAGACTGATAGCTGTGAACTGTTTCTGTTTTGTGTACTTCACCTTTGGTAACATCAATCGTTGAAGCCTTTGCCCCACTGTTATTACCACAAAAAATGACCCAACCGCTGCTGTCAGTATCAAAGAGAATCAGAGCGACAATAATGAGAAAAAGAAAAAAAGACAAGAGATATACCTTGAGATCCTTCTCAGTATAGCCGCAGCCATGCTATAGCTGAGATATCGCATATTATGAATTGTAATAGCCTTAATCCGTACATATGTGCCTACGACGTGCGTAGTTCTAATTCATGGAGATAACTTATAATTTGGAAATATTCAATAATTCGAGAATGTTTATTCAGAGGAATTACATATATTTTTTTTAATATTGCTTCATGGATTGAGTACTGTATCTATGAAATCAATAATAATAAATTGTCACCGCTATATATTCTACATTCTAGGTAAATACGATTTTTATTTTAATAAAATTTGATATTTCATAACTCAGGCCTTTTTAGTGCTCTGCGCATTTTTGCCACAGAATTCTAATAATTGGATTTGCATGTCAAACTATGACTCCCTGCAAAAATTCCAGCCGGTGAGGTAACGGGTGAGATTTTCTGTAACATATAAATGACGTCATTGCCTGGTACAGACATTATCCACAAAAATTCGATTTGGGAGTTTTAGATTTAGGTAAAGTAGCGATCTCTTTTTGGCGATGTTCCAGAGATTTACATAACTATTGTCATATCTGGGCTTACAACCAAAGTAAGTCGACACATAAATGAAGTTTAACAAAATATTTATTAAGATTTGCCAATCTCTGATGACTCGGATTTTAAGAACATTTTGGGGTCATAAAATCACTCATACTCGTGTATTTTCTAACAATTGATTATTTCCAGATTTAGCTATGTTCCATGTAAGAAAGTTTGAATTATATGTTCAAACATCCGATTTGCATATTAAAATATTAAAGTAGTGATAGAATGTGTTGATACTGAAAGTTTCTTATCAGCATTCTGCACACCATACTTAATTTTTAAGGAATCCTAAATCTACAATTCAGTATTCGTATTCTTTCGTTTTGCTGGTAGGAAACATTTATACAATTGAGAGCATTTATAACTTTTATTATAAAAAACTGTTAAATATACTATAAATGAACGTTGATTAGAATAAATACAGCAGGCATGTATTTTATGTAAAGTATTCGATGTAAAATTATAACACAATCTAGTTTTTGTATTTTTGTTTAGACAAAGTGATAATATTGCACTATAATATAAATATCTTTCATTGGCATTTCCGTTGTTCATTTGGCAAGATGTTTATAAAAATTTGTAAATAACTGTTATTTATTTATAATTTTATTCGTAGAATGTTTACCCAGATATTTTATTTCATATATTTGGTAGTGATTGTAAATCAAATGTTCCCTATTTTCATTTTATTAGTTATTGTGATCTAAAAATATATTTTCTCTTGGGCTGGTGGAGGTCACAGTGAATGGATGATTGAGATCACGCACTTTTTTGTCAAGTCCTTCACACTAAACTTCTTTTTTCCACATTTATTTACTGTTATTTCTACCTCAATTATTGCCCATGTTTCTTTTTCCAATAGTTGTTAAAAACAGTGAACATATTTAAACTTATATATCTGCTAATGATCTTCGAATTTTGAGGTGTACTGAATATTTATATCGTATCCTATCTCTTTTTTGACCTTGCGTTTTTGAGGTCCCCTAACTCTAAATGTGATTCGTCTCTTGTGACATTTTCCCAACAATTTTTTGTATAGTGAAACACGATCTTCTATCTTATACAAGATATTGTTCGAAAAATTATTATTTTTCTCCGATTGGTCAAAAACATGATAATTTTATTTCGAAATCCGCACACAAATTCAATCTTTCATTCTTTATCCTAGGGCCGTCTGACTTCTTACCTGTTCCAGTGGTATTTTCCAAAAGGTCAAGTGATAATCCTAAATCATTTTTACTTCGTCATTTGTAGTTTCAAATATTCAGTAGAATGTCCCAAAGCATCAAATGTAATTTCAAATAATCTGTTCGATTTGCCTCAAATTTTTTCAAAGTGTACAGAAGTAGTTTAAGATAGAGAGCACGGGTTTGCAAATAATTCCCCTAGTCTTTAAGCAGCATTGAAGTTATGCATGTGCTTGTATGACCTAGACAATATTCATGCTTGTGAATATTGAATTGATTGTTTGACTCAACAATTATCGAATTGGAATTTTAAATTGACTGTTTCAAACTACTTTTGACGCTTTTGAAAATAGATCTGAATACGTGTAGCTGCTTATTTACCAGATGAATCTACTCACCAAAGTATTTCAATACATTTGGGCCTGCTCAAGTCACTGAGCAGAAATATATTTCGGCTTTATGGCGGCGACGATTATGCGAAATATCGCAACAATTTTTTTTTTTGAAAAATATGCGAAGAATGGTTGAGTGGAAAAGACTATTGTAGTGAACTCCACCATTTAGGGTATATCTCTATATGCTTCAATAAATTATTATTATTATTAGAATTTTGGTTTTTGATCTTTCGGAGAAATATTTTACTGTATACCTTCACACTAAATTCTATGATAGAGTTGAAATTTATGCTGTCGTTCGTAATTCCAGTGATTTTAAACGTTGTACAGAGTATGTTGAAATTGCTTTCAGTTATACAACAGTTACATTTTAGGAAATTTCCCATTTTTAGAAATAGTTATAACTATAGCTAGCTAGCTAACTATAGCAGCTATAAGCTGCAATACACGAAGGGTATGACACCTATTGACGATGATTAAAAAAAAAAAGAAAATATGAATAATAATGTTAAATAGTTTCGTAAATGTCACGCACTTTGAATAGTTTTATTGCAGTTTTTAACAATGTTACTTTTCAATTTTGTTGAGCAGGTGGGGGTTAGGCCTGTAATGGACTAGTATCATCTGGGTTTGAAAACAATGATTAAATCATTATAATCTCTTAGTGTGTTCAAAAATAGTTGTACTGTTACTGGTTTGTTTCGTCAATGGCGACCCCATCATCAAGCTGCCGCTGAATCACTTTTTTTATGTGCAGACAAACAAAATACTTGTTGACTTCTTCTAACCCATTCGAGTTCGTTGGCTTCACTGGCCGCATATATAAAATTATGTATTTTTTCGTATGCATTGAATATTGGATACTCAATTAGAACGGCAACACGGCACACAGCCGCCTTCAGATTGGCTGCTCACCATAGCGCCGTGACGTCACGGCCTAGAGGGCTTCAAATATTTTCCTTATTTTCTCTGCTTTCCCGTACTCAAAAAAGTCGCGGAAAAATATAACAAGGTTCTTATGCCATTCTTCATCATATGAAGTCATAAAAAAATTCAGGATACTAGCCCATAGGCCCATACTGTAAGACTATAAGGCATTAGTCTCACTGAGCAATAAAGCACAATTAAGCTGAAACGAGCAAAAGTTGCATAAGGTAAATATTCTTTGGATGGTCAGACTGGTCGAGTACAATTTAGTGCGATCAACCAAATAACCTCAAATATTGTTGTGACAATCACAAAACATTATTGTATTGTTTGTATGAATATATTGTTAAAAACATTTTAACTGAAACAGATAGCAGTGATTCTAATATCGCTTTATTCTAATATTTGAGGTTGCGCATATAACCTTTAAAATTAACCTCTCTTAGGGCCGGTTTCTCAATGTCCAGTTAAATGTTTATCTGGAAGTTAACGGTTAACTGTCAAATAAATTATTTAAACAATTGAAGGTTAAACTTACGAATCCACGTAAATCATATTTGACAGTTGTATCCATAGAAACGTTAACTGGCAGCTACCTATCTGACACTTTTAACCGGACATTGAGAAATCGGCCCTGAATGACGGTGTAAATTTGAACAAACAGCTGCTTAGAAATTATATCATCATACGCATGCGTGAACAACAACGCTCCATCGAGCATAGAATGAAAAATTAGGACACGTTCTAAAATAGAACAATTTGCTCTACACGACTGCATTTCACACGAGTAGTGTGACCAGCCTCATATGAATGTTGATCGATTGTGCGTTCACTAGAGATGTGCAAGGATGTGTTACGAGGAATGTGTTTTTAACGAACCAATGGAATCGCTTAAATTACCTCGCCTCGCTCAGCACAGCTCTGCTACGAATGTGTTTCTAGAGATGTGTACTAAAAATGTGTTGCGAGGGATGTGTGCAGTGGATGTAGGCGAGCAAACAACGCTCATCTGCACACCATTTCACAGCTCCGCCACACATCTTCGCACCGCTTATTTTCCTAGCACGTCTCTGGTGGAAACGCAGCCTAAATGTGGTAATTGTGGTCACACACCGTGATGCCAGATAAGGGCCGGTTTCTCAATGTCCAGTTAAATATTTATCTGTTAGTTAGTTGCGCAGCTACTACTAATTCTATTCTCTTGTCCACTGTATCAAAAGAGAGGGTCATCGTATGCGATAGGTATCTGACGAATATCTGAATCTAATTCGTTCCATGTTAGTGAATAATTTCAAATATAAGAAAGCAATTATTTCATACTCTATCTTTTTATTATCTATCGTTTTATTAAAACATACATGTTATCCTAGTACCCAGTATACTGTTGACAGGAATACATTGGTGGTGTTTTGAATGTGGCATTCAATACAGCAGTCGAACGTTTTCCTTTTTGATTTATTGAAATCAAATCACCGCCAGTGTTTAGACCGCTTACAATACAATGTAATATATAAACTGCTCCAGAAAGATTGTAAATTAATATAATGGCCTGATGAAGGTTATTAATGAGTCGGTTTTGTGGGGTTCACAAGCTTAATCCGGTAGTAAGCTATAAAAGTTTGTTCTAAGTAAACTCTCCGTTGTTTTTAAGGATACGTAGTGATGTAACTGCAAAATTGCTTGTATCCCACCATTTTTAAATGTACATATTACTGTTCTGAATATATTTTTCCTTTGTAAGCAGCATGGTAAGGGGAGGTGGCATTGGAATGTAAGACCCCATCAGGTCAGACGATTTTACGTCTTAGCAAATCCACTGACCAACTAACCACTATTCTCCATTTGCTCATAAATTTTGACTACTCTGGATTTATTTAATTTTCTTAATAAATAAAGTCTAATTAACCCCTATTAATATACAGAATTCCTGCAAGTTTTGAACAAATTCTAGTACACTAGATTATTTTGTTTTTTAATAAATAGGGGTTAATTAACCCTAACCAGAATTCTGCATGTTTTGAGCAAATTTTAGTACACATTCCAGAATATGCAATATTTACACGCAACGTATTTCTAGATTATGATATTGAACAGATTTATTAAATTGTGACTCTGCCCTGATTTTTTGCTACACTAACTTTTTTTAGTAAATTTCAGTAAAACAATGGTAAAACGTAATTGTAGAACATATTCCTGCAGTGTGCTGAAACATCACGGAAAAACTTCCTGGAATTTCATTGTATTTAAGGAGTTAAGGTTGTGAATCTGCTTAAACCAGGCGAATTTTTGTGTTATATATATAAATATATGATAATTTTTAGCAATATATAAATGTTTTTATGTACATGTGTACATGGAGGTCAAATTAGTCAAATATATAATTATCTAAAGTTTTATTTTATTTACTAACAGCTTTGTAAAATTGCTATCTAAATAATTGCAAAAAAATCACATTTATTAGTAGGAATATTTAATTTAAAATTAGAGACCACATGAACACCGACTTGGAGGCTTGGATAAAAGGAAGAAAATATGAAGGGGAAATGAAAGTCGATTTGAAATACAAATATTTTTTATCATAAAAATAATCACAAATTATTAATACACAGACAGACTGAATTGCTTTTATTTAACAAATAATCTAATTTTTTTGGCAATATGTACATTTCTCTTAAGTAAAAGTACACTAAACACAACACAACAATGAATTAAATATAGAAATATTTTACTGGAATGGAACGTTTTGCCAAATATTTACACATCCTAAACATTAATTGATTCTTTTGCTTAATGTGGAAAAGTAAAAATTTTCTGGCACAGAATACAAAACAAAACTAAGCTAAAAATAATATTTAATCACAGATAAAAATACATCTAACGAAAAGTAATTCTCTGGCAGCAAATACACTTCAGTAACAATGGGAGAAAACGTACTACTTTCAGTAAAATACACCAAGCTGAGTTAAGCTCTAGCTCTATTGCAAGTTGTGGGAGAGCTTTCCATGGTATAATTCAATCTTGAGTTCAATTTAGGATAAGTCTTCAAATTGACTACAGTCCACTAAGAGGGAAGTAAACTTTGTACACCTCGAGTTTTTTTTGTATTTCAGAGCATAAGACTCAAGAGGTCATTTGAGTGTCTTAAAACAATCTTATTCTTATTCACCGACTATTAAATCAATAGTCGGTGGTCTTTATTTTATTATTCAAAAATTGAATTTTTATAAAATATATACTGTTGCAGTTAAAACTGAACTACTAACAGGTACATCCCCATTTCACCGGCATAATAAATTATAGAAGTTGCTCACACATGATTGAGGAAGAGAATGTTTTTTATTGGAGTGAATTTTTACTGAAACCAGGAAAAATAATACTGGAATATAATATGCTTAGGCTTCAGCTTGATGTAAATTTACCAAAAGGCAAACCCTATTGCTACTGGGGTAACAGCGACTTTAAGTATTGCCTTTTACTCATTATCAAGAAACAAAAATAATTTTGATTACGTCGTAGCTGAACATTAATATTGCATACCGTCTAATGCATTCAATTTGATTACAATTTTATTATTTATATCAGTCAACCTTTCAACGTTCAACCAATGATTTAAAATAATACAAACTTCGAAATAAAACTATGAAAATACTGGTTGAAGGTCAAAAATTTAGATGGTACTCTCGTCGCAGCCATATTTCTAAAAATAAGTAGATAGTATAATCAATAGATTTATGACTTGTATGTTTATGTATACATACAAATTTTTTTGGTATGAGAACCCTTAAGTTAAAGGCCGGCAATCAATTTCACCTTAAATGACAGCACATCAAGTCCTTCGCAGTAATTTTATACATTTTTTTTTATTTGCAGTCAGATTTACACGGCTTCCCGTTTAAAATCAATTTCTCAGGCATTTATAAGAATCAAATGATCTTGAAGGTCATTTCAAGAACATATTCAGACGTAAACTCAATAGCAGTTTCGATTTCCGGAGTTAAAATAGGGAGTTATCGTTCAGAAAATACTTGACCTCAAGGTCCTTAGGAATCGTTGTCAACGTAACTATTCCGATTCTGTCCTCCTTGAATGCTTACAAGTTTTGTTTATCAAGTGTTTTTCCAACTCCTTCCTTCTAAAGTATTCGTGCGGGTAATTTAAAATAAACATCCTGTTCAATCATAACGAACTTTCTTAAGCAAAGTTAAAATATCAGGTGTGTAAATTTGACTGGATGATTGCCTTCACCTTGTCCAAAATTCCATTGAGAAGTGGGATAGTAAAGAAATACAGCTGTAACGTAAGTAAAATGTTACATACGGAAGAGAAAAGTAAGCAATATTTAAACCTTGTCTCTGCATTTAACATTTCTCGACCACTAGCTTTGGAGGTAGCTCTTTTCGGAATGACAGCTATATTTATGTCGACAGTACTTATCTTCATTTTTATATTTGTACTTATAAATATACTGTATGTTATGTAACAGGAAGCATTAACCTTATATAATGCACATAAAAAACACCGATGGTGAATTTTAAACAGCATTTTTTCGCTCGGAGAGACAAGTCCCCTATCTATGTTCAGGTATTATGATATATTTACATAAATTACTATACAATAATACAGTTAACAATCTTTGGTTGAAAAGATGAACAGAAACAAAAAAAACTACGGCTCAACTTCACAAATACATAAACAGGGCCAATGCTCTTGATATCCAAAACTATGAATAATAGTAATCTACATTATTGAAATATTACAACCTTAGCAAGAAAATGCGAAATAAAAATACCAATTTCAAATAATGTTGTGAGTCTTACATATAAAATGAAAAGCATAGTGTTGCAGTAAAGCCGGCGTTTACCGTGAACATATAGAAACTGTTTTCCATCTAGGTCTTTATGAAAAAAAAATCAAAAAGATAGATATGACTTATGAGATTTGTATTATTTCAATAAACAAATAACGTAAAACACACTCAGTCTTTAGATATCAGCAACCAGGCACCCTTTGAAAAAGTTGATTGGTAACAAATGGACCATGCTTCAAAAACAAGAGTAAATTACAATGCTTCATAGAATATTTGAACAGATACCTTCGAGAACCAAAACTTAAATATAAAGGTAACGCTGCGGGTTTAAAAGATAAAAGACAACTCATTTGGCATTGTAATATTCAAATGTAAATATAACAATCTAAGTTTTCCATGACGCACAATGTATGGGTTTGTTCTGCTATTCAAAGGAATGAAACTGTAGTTACAGTTGCGATTACAAAAACTCGCAAAACTACTCGGAACTTTAATTAAAATATTCTTATTATGAGGTATGTTAGGTAGAAACAAAAATAAAAAAATATATGTAGATACCTATATAACAAATTCCAGATAATGCATTATCTGTTATCTGTATTTGGTACAAAATAATTCTATAATTATTTTGTACCGAATATTTTTTTTTCAAGATAAACGTGGAAAAGACGAATGTAAGATAGATTAAATAAGAAATAATCTCAACGTTTTTATGTTTTGTAGTAACATAGAGCTCAGGTAGTTTTGACCTGTCTAGGTGACAATGATTTTTTTAAAACTGACATAAATAAAAGTAATCGATAAAGGTGCATTATATTCATACAAACACAGCGGGAATTTAAGCATGTAGTTCCTAGGATTAATAAAGTCGCATCATCTAAGTGATAATGAAATTATGTTTCTTGGTATAAGCTAAATAGAACTCTGGAACCATTCGTTACTTTACCAACCTATAAGCTTTGATAATGATTGACTGAATGATAACAACAAATTGAGACTAACAACCAAAGATTTTGGCGCTTACTCGACTATTAAGAAGTTGAGGCATAATTCAAAAAATTGACATACAAATGAATACTAAAACGTAAGTTGTCGCATAGACAATGAGATCTAACACAAAAAAGTTTATTTTAATATCGCATCTACACGTTTACTTACTCCTAACAATATACAAAATATACAAGGATACTTAAAAATATGTTCAGTACGTAGATTCAAAAAAAAAACTGCATCGAAAGAACGGGTAAATCAGTCTGACGAACAAACAAAACGTCAATAAATAAAAATCTCATTCGACGAATATTGTCCTGGTTTATTTCCTACCAAATATACCTATAAGCAATATGGCTGAGCTAAGATATAAGAATGTTGGTTTATATCTTCTGCACTATACAAAAAATATGGGAGGTTATGTTGAGACAATGCATTTGTTTACATTATAAATGGATAGAAGTACAATATGGCAAGAAATCCTTAATTAGGACAGTAGGTCGAGGTACATGGATACCAGGTGTACGAGTTATGACTGATTTTAATAGTGTTACTATGTAAATAGGTACATTATATACCATACATGACTGGTTCATTTAATTTTATGCAAATATATAGCCTTGAGTTGATTCCAACTCATAGGGCACCGCAATTATGCGAATAAAAGAAGCAGGGTCGACGAATGAATTTCAACTTTCTAAATATGGCAAATGATTTTGTTAACAATAACAGTAGTTATTCATGAACAGCTTTTTCAATTCTAACAATTTCTAACATCAAAAATTGGCGAAAGTGTTAAAATGTTCATTCGCTTTTTTGCATGTTTATTTCCGTACAGATTAATTATGCATCTTTCTGATACCTTCTGAAAGGTACAAAAGCGGCATACTGTATATCACATTAATATGCATAATGTTATTAATGATAAGGTAACAGCTGTCAAAGTTCGATGCAGTTTGATATCATTTTAAATCATTGAAGTGTATATATACATACTTCTCACACAAGTATCCCCGAATAATGGAAAATCAAAATCACGTTTCAGTAAAAAAAAATAAACCACAATATACAAAAAATTAGAACTGGGAATAATGGTGTCACATTCTTCGCAGATCTTCTCAACATAACCTCCAAACGCTAGACGACTTAGTGTAGAATTTCACAACTCAAACATTCACCAGTCTTTTTCAAAGCTACTGACAAACTCTAGCCACATGTATCCATTTATGTCAATATTATGTCATATATAAAATTGATTAACACAAGAGATTAACTCAATAAACAGTAATTTTATATTGACGGACACAAATGTAATAAATAATGATGATTTTTTTTATGGCAAGTCGCTTGACAAACAGATAAAATTGTGACTATATGACCAATGCGATAATGCAAGATATTTCAACTTAAACTAAACTCTTTCAAAACAGGTAAAAACAAAGAAACAGAAAATTCTAGGCGTTGCTTAATAAGCACAATTAACTGATGACTTAGCGAATATTACATTTGAGATTATATAATTTTTCAGCTACATACTTTTTCTCGATGATCTGCGTCAGTTTGTCTTTCAAGGAACATAGTAGCTCATACAACTTTCTGTTTATTAGTAAGGGATATATTTATGTTTTCCAATGGAGTAGGAAAGTGGATCCTAAGTATAAAGAAAATATTAAGGTTTGCTGTTCATTAGAACCAAATTGGAAATATGAGAGGTTTGATTATTGATATTTGCAAAGCTTTGTTCTCCATACACAGCAGAGATCAAATATTGTATAATTTATATGAAGTCACTTGGAACAGAGCTGAGAATACCCGAATAGTCTTACATGGCACTAGCTAATAAGAAGGTTAGAGCCTCATTTTGATTGGTCAAGAATGGTCTGGGGATTATCAACAGGAAGAAGTCAGGTGGCTCAGGCAAAGAAGGAATTTATTAACTTTCGCCAGCCTAACCATTGCAACACGCGCATTTTAAGATATAAGATGCGATTTATATTGTGTTTCCTTGACTTTATTGTGTAAATATTTAATAATGGACTCCTGGAGACCCTGGGAAAATTCTAGTAATAGCGTGGGGGAAAATGCTGGTGATAGTGTGAGAGACGCATGTCACGCATGTGTGGAGTCTGCTCGTCAAAATTTTTTTTAGAGGTGCAGACACAGAAAGTGATACTAAATATGTACGATTATTTCAAAAACGAAAACGGTGGTGCTTCGACAAATCAGATCGTGGGTAGAATTTGTGAGTTGATAAAAATTGGTCTTTCTATCTATCTACAAAGTTATAAATGAGGGTGCGGTAATTAATCATTCATTAAGGAGGAACTAAAATTCCAAATGTAGGCACTAAAAAAGGAAATTCATGCAAAGCAAAAAAATGGAAATACCGCAGAAACCCACAAAGAGAATATTATTAGAACTGATTAAAGGGGAAAAGACTATGTCGATACACTTATGGAACAACATGGTCATGTAGAATTGCGTCTTCCACCTTAGTACTCTATTTTTAACCCAATAGATGATTTGGGGTACACGTAAGAAAAAATAACCAAACACCACAATAATTGACCAATATAAGAAACAGCAATAACTAAAATTGCCACTACAGACCCATTGATCCTATTATGATTCCGTTACAACTCCACTTCTGATGGCGATAGTGATATATGAAATAAAATGTAAGTTTCCACATTTTCCTTGGTAAGAAAACACTTACAAAACGAATGTCTAATATTTTAGCATTGTATGAACAAATCTTGTATCTTGAAAAACCGACATACTTGCATCTTTTCAGTTAATACGCACTAAATATATAAAATAAGACAAAGTAAAAGCCGCGCGCCGTCTATGTATCCGTCACGTTTCACAAAGGAGATGCCGCCCAAGCGTTTTTTGCTATTTCAAGTGACTTCGGATACACTATACATATCACATAAACGTGCTGCTGTTATAAGACACAATCCAAATGCGAATAATATAAACCAACGAATTCGAATAGGTTAGAAAAAGCAACGCCCATGCTCTAACAGGCATGTGAGTGTTCCCAAGATCCCATTGTTATTATTTACTGCGTTCTCAAACACGATGTTATTTTTTTACAGAAATCCGCAGTATTTAAATTATGTGGAATTGTTTAAAATAGTCCTTTAACACTTATGCACCGTTAAAACCCAAAATTCACTCAAAACTATAACAATTAACCTGAAATGATCAACCAAAACAAAGTTGCTATTTATATTATGCCACTACAGTAGTGCAGTTATTTTTAGGGTTCTTTACCTGATATCTTGTCGCTATATACAAAGGGTATACGGCGATTCGGCGGTCACTCCGTCAATGCGCCAGCATTACCCAGCTGCCGCTTTAGGATTGTGGGGATAAACAAAAACCTCGTTTACTTCTTCTAACCTACTCAAATTCGTTAATATGAACGAACTCGCAAAGTCAACAGATCAACTGAACATCAACGAAAACAAACAAAATTTTTAGCCGAAATACCGCAAACTCCGCATTGATCACGACTAGCACCACAAAGTGGTACGGTGCAGCTACCGCTAGCAGCAAGCGTACCACTTTCTGGGCGCGTATCACCCAAACCGCTCTTTCACCAAGAACATGAGCTTCTTCTTCCCTTTGTATGCCACCTTCATGTTCTCGATCAGTTGGGCGAACTGCGCATGGCCGTCGTGAGCCAAGATGAAGGTGTCTCTAGCTTTGGTCAAGAAGTCGATGAAGTCACCGTAGTGGCGCGGAGAAATGTGCGTCAGACGGGAGTGTGTTGTGTTTATGTAGGCAGCCACGGCAGCCTCCAACAGTTGCCTAAAGGAAAAGCAGGTTCATGTAAATTCGGAAACATACATAATGTTAAATTAGAAAAGATAAAAATCTGATTATAATTCAAACAGCTCTGAAGTTTGACCCCGGAATCTTCTTTATGACACGATATACTATCGACTACCAAATGTGGTATATCCAGCTGCTTGACCTCCTCCCAAAATCAATACCTTAGGATTCTCTATATGCGCCGGCCGCAAGCCTCATTTGGATTATGAGGAAGAAAAAATGCAACACTAAATCTGAGAGTCAATTAAGTGATTGAGCCACATGCCTCTGTTCTTATGTCCGATGGTATCTTTTATCGATATAATTTATTCCAAAATAGTTTTGTGCCTTACCGCGTGTCTCAGAATTTCCTTGAGAGGTTGTATTTTCGTAACGAAAAACTGATCATACTGTTGGTCATACCACACTCGAACAAACAACGTCCTTTTTATCCTTTTTTAATAAAATAATGACTACATTTATATAGGAAAAGCTGTGAGGTGCTGAAAATTGGAGGCTGAAGTACACAAAAAAAAGTGTTGGTATGATAGGTAATTCAGTACCCTTGAAAGGCCCACTTAGTTTTCTTTTTTTATCTGTTTTTGTTAGGAAAATATTACGCCTCAAACACGTCCTTTTTTTATCTTAAACTTATGGCGTTATGAAAAAAATAGGTTTGTGTACAAGATCAAAGGTACTAAAAGATTTTAAATAGAATAAGGACTTAATTTGTGTAGGAAAAACTATTGGATGCTATTTGAAAAAAGTTGAAGGTCAGTTTTGAGTTGCATGGTATGATAGACCCTATAATACTTTCAAAAATATCTCTCAGTTTTCATTTTAAATCTTCTTTGTTACGAGAATATCACGTATCAAGGAAATTGTGGGACACGGTATACCGTTGTTTAAAATATTCATCGACAATTTCTCTCAGTATTCGAGTTAGAACGTTTACACATTTTCTCTAGATCAGTCCTCACAATCACCATAATTTGTGCTAAAAAATCAAAGGAGCATAATGGGCAATCTAATATTTTTGTTCAACGCAGATACAAACAAATATTGACGAGTTCTAGGTAAATATAAATATTGTTACAAGGTGTTTGAACTCCTGAATTATTTATCAAACCACCCAATAGTTTCAAATATTGAAAAACTGTTCACCTGGACCGCATCACTACCACTAGTGTCATTATGAAAATAAACACTTCAGTAAGTAAAGGCGGGTTCTCACGATTCAGTTTGACTGATTCAGTGAAACTGAACATAATGAACGTGAGAACACCTTTTCAGTAAAACTGATCAGAGGATTTGTGCTTTCAGTCAAGGTGAAAGCCAGTCCTACTTTTCATTCACTTTGACTGAATCAGTATTGAAAAATGAATACAAACGTCAAACTGACGTGCGAGAATCTTTTCCGTCATTATGAGAATCATCAGTTTTAGCACTTCAAGGTTATGTAAACGTCGTTTTCATGAATGCTGAATCAGTTAAAATGATTCGTTAAAACTGAACAGTGAGAACAAACGTCGCTTTCATTAATGAATCGGTCAAACTGATTCAGTGAAACTGAACAGTCAGAACCCGCCTTAAGATGCCAGAAAATTATTACGCAGTGCAGTAAATCTATAAAAGGTATTCATTTTAGAGACGCTACAAATTCTGAGTTGATCCTCCTCCGTTTAATGAACAAAACAAGAAATGCATAACAAAACATTTAGAAAGCGTTGTTTCCTACAATGTCTCTCATAGAATGCAGCGATGCAAAATGAAATGGCGCTCAAGTACTCGAACATATTTTTTTTTCGCTTTTAGTCCGTGAACAAAGAGTTTTCAAAAGACGGCTGGAAAAGTTATTCAACACGAAAAATGCTACAAAAACAAGGTTTATTCTTCTACGTTAGAATCGAAATGAGCGTTCAACGTATGCCGATCGATGCATTTTTATGTCTGGGCAGGCCGCGATGGCAAAGCCTGAATACCGAGCACTACAGCTGCTGTGGAAAGGTTATGTTAGGGGGGATTTGTTGACGCTGGATTTGAAAAGGACAACATTTGTAGGCTCAATAAATACATCTCCTGGAAGTCTAACCCAAGCTCTGGACACTCTGAGAACAAAGGTGCTGTCCTACCGCACGGTTCTTGTTGTGTGAAGAAAGACCGCCTTGGGATGAGCTTGAAAGAGTGACTATACTTTTCGGCGCCTGATTTTTTGTTTGAACCGAGTGCTCGCTTGGGTACTTTTTGTTTAAAAGTGCGCAGTACTGGGTTTTAGACGCGTTGAGTTTTACCATGGTCCTGAGCCCCCAAGCGGTAATGGTACTCTATAAATGAGAAACGTGTTTCTATGCACTATGTACTATGGGATCGGGTGTCTTGTGGTAAGCACCCGAAACTGACCGATCGCCATCGTTGTCATGGTGAAACATGTTTCTATCACTAAGTTACAGAGGACTGGCGCTACACCGATCCTTTAACGGCGAAGCAAACACTGCCCGTGCCGATAATCATATTTATACGGAATGACCGCAAAAGAATAAGATTTTTCATCATCAATTTTTTTTTAAGCAACATCCATAATGTAGTGAAACTTCCATGAGGCTGTTTGTCACGTTGCTAGTTCGAAACCGTATTAGTAGAAAACAATTTTATATAATCTTTGTAGTAATTTCCTAGTTAGACAATTTTTCCTATCATAATAAGTGCTACGTGGAAAGCACGTTTTTCTGTCAGAAAGCATAAGAATCTTTTTTCGGTAATGCAGCGACACCTTAAAAAATTAGTTTTTCTGATCGCTTCTACTGGAGAATTTTGCAAAGCTCAAGTTTAGCTTTTACAGTACCATACCAACAATTTATAAAATAAACGAAGACAGGCGTTTTTTGTACAAAATGTTTTACGACAACTTAGTGTAATATCCATAACGCTAATTTTATGGCATTTTTAGAGTTGATAAACTCATTTAATTACACATCGCGCAAAACATTTCTTTCACGGTCCAGCAGTGACAAAATATTTTTTTTTTGTTTTAGGCACTTCAGTGCCACCACCTTTTGGTTTTTGCGACATACAGTAATGAACCAGTGAGAAACATTATCGAGAACCAACAGCCTATACATTTTCTGTGTCCGGATTCTTTCAAGAAAAATGAAAACCAAAAGTTTGTCAAAATCGATTCCAGAGGAGAATCGAATTAATTTCAAGTAGAACTTTCCTGACCCCCCCCCCTTACCAATTATGCAAAAATGTTTGGTTCAATTTTCACCGTAATGACTGTTTCCTCTGACAGCTTTATTGTATTATTCTAACAAAATGATGACGTTGGAACAAAATAGCTTACCTCAACGGTGGCCTGTCGTAGCTGAGCGGTTTGATGCCCGCCGCTGCCGAGCACCCCCTACCCCTATGCGAGGTGGCGGGTGGGGGCGGCGGCGGTGGGGGTGGCACGTGCTTCCCGTCCAACGACGGAGGGGGCGGGGGCGGTGGAGGCGGCGGCGGATGCGCGCACGACATGCCGGGGGCGGTCATGCTGCACCGACGCAAAATATCCGACAGCACCGTCGCGCACTGCACGTTCTTCACCAGCAACGGGATCATGTTGGACAGCTCCGTCTTGCCCAGCGAATGGCTTAGGGCGCACGCCCAGTGGATGTCGTTTATCGCCGGGTGGCTATCCTGCAACGGAAGATTGGGTGGTCAGGTGGATAAATGTACGTCTATGTTCTGTATTCGCTATCTCCTTCTAAAGAAAAGGCATACATCTTGGGGAGGCTTTTCGCAGCCAATTCTACTGTAGACTTTCCGAAGAGGTACTCCGACCACCTCCATAAGCGTGAACTCGAGAATGCAAAGGTCAAATTTCAACATCGAGATGTTTTTTTTTATGGTCGGCCTCCCGCAAAGGCTTAAAGCCTATGGCGCTGTAGAAGCGCTGCGAGAGGCCAAGTATCGGTTCACGTTAGATTTGAAACGCTGCAGGCTGTAGCCGTCGGGAAACAAATTCTCCGGCAGCTGATTCCACAGCGTCGAAGTTCTCCAAAAGAAGGAATGCTGGAGGAGACTAGTTGGGGGAGTAAAAAGCATCCTCCAAAAACTAAACACGAAGAAAAGCTACTGGTCCATACTAAATTCTACCCATTGTCCTTAAACGCTGTGCCGCTGAGCTTGCACCGATTCTTTGCAAGCCCTTCAAACTATCGTATCAGCGATGCGTGTTTCCTGCTTCATGGAAGATTGGCTCCGTACAACCCATTCCTAGAAAAGGCAAAAAAAAACGATCCAACCAGCTATAGACCTGTGGCTCTTCTCAGCATCATGTCTAAGGTTATGGATACTGTCATTAACACACAGCTCCTGAAATACCTGAACAACAATAACATCATAAATGATCGCCAGTATGACTTCCGTAAGCACAGGTCTACGGGTGACCTCCTCGTCAACGTAACTCACTTGTGTAACAGAGCAATAGAAAATCATGGGGAGTCCCGTATTGTTAGACTTGAGATATCTAAAGCCTTCGACAGAGTGTGGCATGAGCGACTTCTGGTCAAGCTTGCTGCTTATGGACTACCACCTAGCCTGCGTCAGTGACTGAATAGCTTTTTGAACGACCGAGCTCTGTTTGTTGTAGTCGAAGGCTGTTCATCAGACGTATTTGCAATAAACGCCGGTGTTCCTCAGGGATATGTCCTATTCCCTACACTGCTTCTGCTGTACATCAACGAGCTGCTGGAAATAACATCCAATCCAATCTACAGCCTCGCAGACGACAGTACATTAATATCGTGAATGGTACGCCAAGCCACTGTCATTCCAGGAGACGGTGCGTCGGCGACAACAGCATGCTTCACAGATTAATGTGGATATCAAAACAATCGTCGAGTGGGGATTAGTAAATAAAGTACAGTTCAACGTCCACAAAACTCAGGTAACAACGCTTACAAAGAAAGTCTTACGTTGGCTTACCAACTGTGGGAATGGAGGGTCGTCACCCCATAGACGAGTCACCTTCCGTCAAGTTTTTGGGATCAACATCAACAATAATATGTCGTGGCACGACCACGTCGTCAGAATTGCTAAAACGGCATCCCACAAGCTTGGAGCTTTGCTCCGCTGTAGGAAGCTGTATACACCAGAGCAATTACTGCTGCTCTACAAGGCACAGATCCGATCATAGTTGGAGTACTGCTCCCATGTGTGGGGAGGCGATCCGAAGCACTTTCTAAAATTTCTGAACACTATCCAGAAGAGAGCAATTAGGTTAATCGATACACCTAACCTCACAAAGGGACTCCACAGGCTGGAACATCGAAGAAGGGTGGCTGACCTATCCCTGTTTTACAGATTCACAGAAGATCCTCGGGTTAGCTCTCCTAGATAATAACTCCAAAGGCCGTCCGAATTAACCAGGAACACTAGAGAGACTCTGCGAGCTCATCCTTACCAGGTCGAGGTTCCTAATCCCCGAACCAGTCTCCTCCAGTATTCCTTCTTTTGGAGAACTTCCTTCGACGCTGTGGAATGAGCTGCCGGGGTATTTGTTTTCCGACGGCTACAACCTGAAGCGTTTAAAATATAACGTGCACCGATACTTATTCTCTCGCAGAGCTTCTACAGCGCCATAGGCTTTCAGCCTATGCAGGAGGCTGACCATGAAAAAAAGTATTATTGTATAATGATCACAAGACAATAAATTCTATTCTATTTAAACAACGTTCGAGAAATACTCGGTAGTAAATTTTAAGGCACTCTGATGATTCAACGCTAATAATCTCCCAAACCCACAGTTATTCGTGTTAATACATTCAACAATCCTTATTGCAGATCGTACTCTGTCTAGGATAGTACTAAAATAATTTTTATATTAATAGTAAAACTTGTACGTGATACTGCCGTACAATGTCGAATTATCTAAATGTTTACGCGTTTACTTGTACTGTTGTCGGACTGTACGGTATACCATAAAACAGTGGACTGCCTTATCTTCGATTCAGATTGAAAATTATCACTATTAGTACGGAAACGTGCGCTAGTAATCGGTGCTTTAAGAAATAGAAAGAACAGAAAAAAATAGGGAAATAAAAATTATTATTGGAAAAAATACCTAACACTTCGTTTCGAAAAGCTGAGAATATTGAAACAAACAAAACAAAATATCACAATTATGTCATGAGAAATTAAAACAAAAGGTCAACTATTAGAATTAGTAAAATGTTACAACTTTGATGAAAAGTATATCGTTGATGAAATGGCGCGAATTAGTGGGTGTGAAGTTTCCACCCTATGTTTGTATTTTTAATCCAATTGAATTAATTTGGAGCGACTTAAAAAGAAATATCAGATAGTACAATAATGACCCCCCAAAGCTCATCAGCAGCTATAAATCTTAGTAGAGATCACGTACATTCAATTCCTCAAGAAAAATGCCGAAAGTGCATCAAACATGTAATAAAAGTAGTGATAATTTTTAAATACACGAAATAAAATTATTATCAATTTGAATGATAGCGACTCATCACTCTCCTAAATCTGGTTTTCACTTCTATTCATTTTTTTTATTTCCTTGTTTTTTGTTTGTTTTCTTAAATAATATTGTTGGAATGTAAGTTTGAATGGTATTTATTGTACATATTATAATGTTAATTAATATCTATCGAAAATCTAATATCTCGTTTGGTTTTCTTCTGTAATGTCAGTGTGGCCTTGTGGTATGATTCTGACCAATAAAGGAGATTAACTTTTTAAGAAATTAGGGCCATAAAATTACTGCCAGGTATATCTCGAACGTTTCTGCTATAAAAAGGTAGTAACTTGTTTTTCTTCTTCAACATGACTTAATTAAGTGGTTAATTTAATCGATATAGAAAGCTTTGCGGATAGAGTAAATTCAACATCTGATGGACATCAACACTTCTAGTTTTTCATAGTGATAAAAAGTAGTGATTATTAAAAGGTACTTACTTGATTGTACGCCAGGTGAACATTCTTCATAGCTAGCATCGCTAGTTTGTACGCCCTGGTCGGGTATCCTCGATGTTCCATGTATCTGGCGATGGTGAACAGTTGAGAGGAGGTCATGATGTGGGAAGCAGCATCCACAACGATCTGGTAGGCAGTTTCGAAGGCCAGAGCTTCGTTTTCGCATAACGTTAACGCGTTCAAGGCACAATTTGGAGGGTCCTAAAACATAATATATAAACTGTGAGGCTAATATACTTATGACTGAGTTTTTGAAGTCTACATTATTTTAAAATGCCGCAAAGCTAAATCTTCGATTTTCACAAAGGTATGACGCAAAATTTAACATAAGCTAGCTGCTGACGTTCGTAATACAGCTGCTGATACAATGTTCTTTATGATCGTATTATACAAATTGTCAGCAGCATCATTTGTAAACTATCCCAATATTGATGAGATGTAACGACTGAAGCTAAAAACGCCTAAGGGTTGTAAATTATTTTAAAAGGGCAAAAGAGCACCTTTAAATGAGATTCGACTTGAAGAAACCAAATGGAGCAGCATTCACAGAAATTATGTTTTTTCCAGACACTCTTCTTTTTTTTTGGTCGTGAGAGGGTTAGGGTTCAGCTGCCCTAATAGTTGCCGCTCAGCCTTAAGGCTCATTGTGCACAACTGGTCGAAGGGATGAAACAAATTCCCATCCTAAGTTCTTTGCGATCTTTGCATCTGCATTGGACTATGCTCTCCTGTCTCCTTTTTTGGTCTACATTCAGATAGGAGTTCCTGCTTTCACTCAAGGTATAGCAGTCGAAGATAACATACTTAGCTGTTTCCTCTGCCCCACCGCACTTCCTAATAATGGGTTTGCCACTTCAGTCCCTAGCATTTTCAGGTGTGCACTGAACGCCCAGAGGCCATAAATCCAACCACCTTTCGAAGTTTTTTCCTGCTCAGTCTGAGAGCGTCTGCGCCAATCTATCCCAGGGCTTCTGGGATTTGAAACCCAACCCGTACCATGTTGCATAATATACCTCATGCTGCCTTCCTTGACACACCTGTCGGCCCTCTCATTTCCACCCACTCCCATGTGGCTAGGCACCCAAGAAATGATACCTTGTTGGTCTTCGGCAGTGTCTTTAGGGTATTATGGCAGTCCCACACTATCTTTGTAATGTAGTGGTTACTTGCCAAGGCCATCAGAGCCACACGGCTATCTGTGTTTACATAGTAATAGTCTTTTTGCTGTACCATTTATCTATGCATATTCAGTCGTATTCCAAAATTTCGGCAATTTCTGCCTGGAAAAGTAGCCAGTTTACCTAGGCGGATACTTAACAGAATTCACAGAAATTATATTTTGTTCACAGTCATCGCTGTGCGTTGAATGCGGTCTCAATTTTAACAAAAGTAAGATAATAAAAAACTACACATCTCCAAACCACACGATTTAAAACATTCGTTGAGGTGAAGACATAGTCACGCTACTAGATTGGAGTTCGGGGTACACAAATACGTAAGGATCATACGCTAGAACGGGCGACGCAGAGATGGTGAAGAGGTGAAGCAGCTTGTAGATGGGAACTTCTTGTGGGATCATCGGATAGAATATAGATACATTACCTTAGTGGCACACTGCAAGGCAAGCGTCCTGGCGCAACTGCTCAGCTCCTCTTGCTGCGTGAAGCCGAGACTGAGTCGCATGATGGTGCTGTGCGACATGATGGTGGTGGCTACAGGTCCGGTGGCTTCCGTCGCCGTGAAAAACTGATACCAGTTCTGCATGATGGAGATCAACGCGTCCACGCCCACTTCCGTCGCGCACGTGACCAGCCATCGCACCATCTCGCGACGGCGCCAGTTCAACGAGCTCAACGTCATCCGCATCACCTGAAACAGAACGAATACCATGTATTAAATAATATACACGACGGGCAAAATCGGATCTGGGGTGCAAAATCTCTAATGCAACTAAGAGAGAAGGTGCATATGGGCAAAGCCATCAGTTTAAAAGAGACACCAAATCGACCGAACATCCTACATATTCACTATCTTCACTGCCAGGCGCAGTAAAAAATCAGTTTCGGTGGAGTGAGTATAGCACGTTGCACGTTGTCAGGTTATTATCAGTATTCTTGTAGCCAGCTTTGAGCTTGAAAATCGCCATAAATGGCGACTTCGCGGTACTGAACGTCAAAATTGTCAAAACCGAAACGCCCAGTATGGCCTACAGAACTGCAAAAATATGACAAACTGAAATTATCCTATAATTAGCCTCTAGCCAAAGCCATATTTATTGTAGAAACTAGGGGCTATTATGATCCTCTTGGTCTCCCAGGGCGCTTAAAAGTCCTTGGACTGCGGGGAGATTACATCAAACCTGCTTTATGACTGTTTCAATACTCCCATCTAACTAGTATTGGTGGCAATTAGTGTAAAAATACATAAATATTACTACGTATTATTATTATATTATTTTTTTATTATCTCAATAAGAACAGATTTCAGTATTAACTCTCTCAGTCTATCTGACTGGAATTAAAACAACTTTTCAGTGAGATATTTTAAAACTTCTAAAGGTCATTTGCTAAATTGCGAATCAACTGTAGTTTTTCAAATAATTTTTATTGGGGCGTTTCTGGACCACCAGAAATGAATAATTTTGTGGCTATAGTGATTTTAAGAATGTGCAGTAATAAGAAATAGATAAATGAAGCTCAATAACGATAACGAAGTTCGACCAATTTTACTTGCTTGCTCTCCATTTCTCTCTCCTATCCTCTCCTTGAAGAGTCGCTATGGTCAAAGTGTCAATTGTAAAATAAAAGACAATATTGCCGCTTCATACGGCGAGCCTTTATTTTTGAGAGGAAAATAAAAGAAAGGGAAGATAGAAAGGAATAGCCAAGAGTCGCCAATCGCCCAGGTACGATTTTCTGACGCCAACTCTAGTCTACAGAACCCTACCTGCCAAGGTAGGAGGTAGGGAATATTGTGTTCTTTGTTCAACCTGCCAATCGTATATAGTAATGCCACTGGCGACTGAGAAACCACAACGAGAACAGAACATAATTGTATTTTGGTTCTACACACGTAGTCGTTCAGTGGTGGCTAACACCAACTATGCCTATTTGTTAATGTAAGAGAAATCAATGGCCTAAGACCAACATTATTGACAAATTCTTGTTCTACATGTTTCCACAACGTGCCTTGTTTGCATTTAAGTAGAAGGTAATAAAGTTTTTTATAAATCTGTACTTGAGATTCCTAAAAGTCACCTTAAATATTTTTACTGATTTTGCATTTTATTATTCTGTATCCAGATTTTTCACTCTCAACATAGTATGCCTATATTCTAGAAAGTCACCATGAATTTTAGTATAAATTTTTCATTCATGCGACAAATTTAATATGGTGCCTACCGAGATTAATTGTTGAATGTCTGTTTACATTTTGCAAATACTTGTTTTATTGGGTACCAATAAGTTAGCATATTGTTCATATCAGTGCGGACCTAAGATAGATTATTAAACATAATTATCTCACCTGTAGCCCTAATTCGAACGCTACACTCAAGAGGGTGGGGTGTCTGGGTCCATTTTCAGGCGTTGCAAAACGAAATGCGTCCTGAGCAAGTTTGAATAAATGGGAAGAACTATGAATGTGCCTTTGGGAGGATTCTAATACTGTCCTAAGCCTCATTACTTCACCTGTAAAAAACGAGTAGTTAGTAATATACATACGTACACACACAATTCTGAGCTATGACTTGTCATTTTGTATATTTGTATTCGACAATTAAAAACTTATATGGCAGATAACTGACCAATAAATGAGAATAAATATTACCTTTGGCAGCACTGAGCATAGTAGAACTAAGCGCACACTGTTGAGTCTCAATGTGTCCTAAGGTGAACCACCTTGGTGACCTGCTCATCATCAATGAACTGCTTGCGTTCCCGCCCAAAGGGTCATCAGAGTCTTCGTGTTCCTCTAACAATGGTAACCTCATTGCCCTCAAACCTACCTCGTACGCAAGGTCAGGATAGTAGTTTAGTAGCGACAGGAAGAGAAATCTGAAATCAATAACAAAACATAGTATAATTTTGTACCTGTGATTAGGGTACTCATTACGAAAGTAAGCAATCAAAAATTCTTATCTCATTTAAATTTCCTGCAACGCGAGAATAATAGAACAATTAGGGTACTTGCAGTGGTCGTAATTTTGGATTAAGAGTATGTTTAGAGGAAAGAAAAAAGTATTCAAAGGCTGTCTATAATAAAACATCCTATCTTGATATTGTTGAGATGAAGAAATTTGTAATTATGTTTACGGTTTTTTCCAATTTTTCCACGTCACTGAAAACGGGTGCTGACGTCACAAGATAGTAAAATAATCGACAGTATTAAACCCATCTCTAACTATAAATGAGCACCCCAAAAAGCACAAAACAACATGTTGTTATGTGACACAGAAACACAAGGTAGGTTTTGTTTACGTCAATTTTGTGTCAATCTTCCATTTTGATTTGTGATTTTGTGATTTGGACAGTTGGGCTTGTTGCTTGTTGACGCTAACCTCAGATGAAGTATGACGAATGACGTGCATCAAGTCGTCAAGTGTCGTAACCAAAATTATCGAACAAAAAGTGTTTATGATTTCTCAAATCCCATCACCATAATGTCTTCTGACGTCAGAGATTGTTTTTGCGCCGTTTTCACTAGTTCAAATTTAGAGTTGGAATAAGTCTCACAAGCAACTTAAAAAATCTAAAACTTCTATTTTATGATGTTTAATACGTTATAATGAATGCTTTAGAGCAATATTTTTTTTACTGCTCAAAGAAAACGCGAACTTTTTTTGTGTGCATTAAACCTAGTAATATATAACCGAAAATTAGTCAAAAATACGATCACTTGCTCCAAGGGAAAAGTGGACATTTCTATAATAATGCCTTTTAGCCACATAACTTCCAAAACACTAACTTCCTAGATATGAATTACTATGATTTATTTCACTATTCAAGTTGACACGATAATAATTATTTAAACCCATACATGTGTATGAATAAACCCATTAAGATTGACTTTTTTAGTTTTTACATGATTGTGTAAGTACTGGAGTTGAAGGAGCCGGCATCAAACTATATGATAAAGAGGTAACCCTAACTTAAAATTAGATGCCTTTTGGCAAAATCGTATAGAAAAAGCTGTTGTCGGTCTTACGCCAACGTTTATCAAGTTATGCCCAAAGAAGTTAGATAGCTACTGTTTTCCCTTAACGTTGTTGATGATTATGATACATCTGATATATATAGGTATACAATATTAATTTATTTTAATTTGTCAAAATACGTGATAAGTAAAAACGATTTCAATTTTACCTTGCAAAAGTGTGCATCGGTATACTTTCGGGATGAATGCCAATGCCTAATCCACTGGTTGGACCACCTTCAAGAAGAATAATGGCTTGGCGTCGTAATACTGCTACTAGGCCATTGTCTAGTTCTATTTCTTGCAATTTGGCTATCAGACGATCTTCTTGTTTGCACGCCTTTTCCTGAAAGTAGAAAGGATCATTCTTTTTATGTACTGGAAAATCAAGGAAATATAAGAGAAGGTAAATTTTGATTAAACTGTTTTGGTTTTTCCTTGGAGTTAAGTTTTTTATAATACTAACACAGAAAAAACAAAAACTTCTGTACCCCAAAAAATTTCTCATCAAAAGCAGCGGTGGATATAGGCTTTTGCCATCCAGGACAAGTAGTTACTACATATTATTTTGCCCTATTTTGATTAAAGATATTAAAGTGCTAATAGTTTTTTAACAAAAAAATTAATTGGATTGAAATAAATAAAACACTTTAATTGATTTCATAAAATCAAATTAGATTAACAAGCTTTCAACTTGTTGATGATATGATGATTAAAATGTCTTTCTTCTAGAACTGGACTTTTTAATCCTTTCAGTACTGAAAATTATCGCTTTGCCAAGCAGTTTGATACAAGAATTAGTAAAAAAAGTTTCAGGCCAAGTAAACATATGGAAATATAACTTTTCAATTGCAATTCGTATAAAGTAAACATACTTTTTGGGTGTTCTTCTTTTAAGTCCTTCAGGAAGATCTCATTTAGGGATAAAAACACTTTCATGAACTTTTAATAGGCTGTGTTTCACCACTTGAAAACTGAATAGAAATATGCAAGCTGCCTTATCAAACTTTTTTTTATCTATTTTTAATCAATAAATTTTACAAAACATTGACAGTCAATCCAGATAACATTTACTCTTATTATTTATTCAGCAGGTTCAAACGTGTTCATTGAATTACCTGTGCATATAGTCCTACAGGCATTATCCTCTGTTGTCCAAGTCCGATGAGAGCGACTTCAAAGGCAAGAGTGAGATATGTTTCAGACCTGTCCCTGGAGCCCACTACAGGTACATGATGGTAACGCGGCCGGATGTTACTGTGTTGATCTTCCATGCCTACTAAATCTGGAATAGAACATTGGGCACATTTAATTATACGTAACTCACACTTTCGACGCACTGATACTGATCGTATACCGTTGGCTATACGAATCACAAAACGGGAGCAGTTATGCTGACTTGCCAGCACAGATTTGTTCATCGCATCCATTTTTTTTTCTCGAAACTGAATTTGAGACAAATCGGAGAAACTATACTTCTTCCAGCAAAATACTGATGGCTGTATGTGTTCAACTTGTTCAACACTAGCAATTGTTTTAATGCTCTCGAGGAATATCAATGTATCTTAAAAAATATATTCAACCATGCAGTTCTGATGTAACACGTTACAACCGTGTCAAGCAAAAAATATCATAATTTGGCTTCACTTCTCTCAGCTCAGCAGAATATTCTTACTCTATCTAAAAAGCTTACTTTTTGTTTTTACTTCGGCCAAAAGCATGAAATATAGGTAAATCAAGAATCACTTCCTCATATACATATAATCGCAAATAGAAGTTTATGTGAAATCAACCAAATATGTATAAGACAGATATTACCAAGCTTACCTAGGTAACTGGGTGTCCTTGGTCTGTCGTTATCAGGTATAATAGAAGCGTCAGAAAGCGTATCGAAGAGGCACCCAACGGGGTCCAATGGGTGCCCCACCCAACCGTCCAGGTTTGCCGGGGCGTTTATTGAGGTCGTTGAACAAGAACTTGCACTGCACGGACCTCCCTGACAGTGGGATGTGCAGGCAGTCATTTTGCAATTGTGATGCATCTGAAAAAAATAGAAAGAAAAAACTGAAAACAAATTCAAAGGACAATAATGAGAATTAGACTTTTTGGAGTACATGGTCAATAAAATTTCTGAAATCGTGTTGAGTCGAAGGCTATAACGATTATCTATAATGAAATCGCTAAGCCACTTGAAAATATTAACAGAAGGTCCAAGTCAGCAATGTCTATAACGGTAATAATTGGTAGACTCCAGTATCCAAAATCTTTTATGCTAAATGTACCAAGCATCTTTGAGAAAATTCTTGCACGAAAATATGATTCGAAATTCAAACACAAAAGTTTATCTATATTATTGATTGCAATATTGATCTAAGAGCACTAACACTTCGGCGATTTTTTTTAATAACTGAGCAGACCGCGTAGGTAGAGCCTAAATACCAGAGTACCGCGGCTGCTGTGAAAGGGTTATGTTAGGGGAAGCTTGTTAACGCGGGATTTGAATGGGCCAATACCCGCAGGCCCAATAAATACATCTCCTGGCAGTACATTCCAAGCCTTGGATACCCTGAGAATAAATGTGCGGTTGTACCGCTCGGTTCTTGATGTATGAAGAACCACCGTCTTAGGATGAATGCCGCGGTCGCGCGGGATAGGAGCGGTGCGCGGCGGAACGTTAGAGGATAGCTCAGAGGAGCAGATTCCGTTTGAATATCGGTAGAAGAGTGAGAGGTCACCAACAACACGCCGGTGAGAAAGTGGTTGGATGTGGCGCGTTGAGCCCGGGTCGCCAATTAGTCGAATTGCCCTTCTCTGGACGGCATCTAGTATAGATAGGGTAGCAGCTCCCCAGACATGAGAGCAATACTCCAGGCCAGGTCTTATCTGGGCTTTATATAGCGTGGGGAGGTTACATGGTGAAAGGTACTTTCTGGCTCTAAGTAGGTACCCAAGCTTTTTACCAGCAGCTGTTGCAATTGACGCAACGTGTTCGTGCCAGATCAGATTTTCTGTAATGTTGACTCCTAACAGCTTGAATGAGTGACTCTCTGGCAGAGCCCGGTTGTTCATTAGAACCTGGTGTTGACTTGGTCACTTCTTGTTAGATAGCGTACAATACTGGGTCTTAGAAGCATTAAATTTTACCATATTCTTGATTTAAGGGAAGTATTCGGTACAGAAAACAAGTATAATTCCAGTAGTGACTAGATGAGACCGATATCATTACCGATTAACATTTTTCTAGTTTTAAGCCAAGACATATACTTACTATCAATTTACTGGTACTACTACTCTGTTGAGTTTCGTGCCATTTTCTTTGCGCTATGAGCTGCTGCTGCTTCATAGTGCGTACCACAGATACAGCTAGACGGAGGGCGGCTTCCATATGACCATGGGACCGCAAAGAATCCACTCGGGCAGCACACAGTGGGATTGGTTCTAAGAAATAATTTTGTTAACAACGTGATGTGAAATAACTTTCTGAATAAAAAAAGTAAAAAAAAACATTAACCCCTATAAATCATCAACAGTGATTAGTTAGCAACAAATTCGAACTACGTTCCAGTAGATTTCGTGTTGCAAAGTTAATTTACATCTGTGTGATATAGAGCGAAATATTATTTACCAAAGTAGTCAAAGTACTCACCATGCCACAAAGGCTGTCCTTGAGAATTAAAACTACCAGAACTGGAAGTGTCAGGAACATGAGAACAATAAGTATCACTAGATAGAATATTTTTTAGATGCATGTTGTCCCATGACATTGTGACTGCATCTAGAGCCCTGAAAAAGGAAAACATTTAGATCAATACTATTTTCTATAGAATGTGCTATGAAATTAGGATGAGCTGTGTATAACATGAATATAGCAGCACAGAAGTAAAATATAGAAACGTTTTTCAGTATGTGTGCGTTTTTAATAACAGCTCTTTTCTTTTTTTAATTAAACAGTGGTAACCAAACTTTTCCATATCAATGTACTGGTTTTTAAAAGTAATGATAATAATAGGTCTTTGTTAAGGAAAAACTGTACCTTACAATTTTCCTTCTTATAGGCGGAGTCTAGATATACTATTCAACTCAACATGTTCATTGAAACTTATACATGAAGCATTAGAACAAGAAGTAGTAAGTGCTTTTGAAATGTGGACGTGGAGGAGAATGCTGAGAGTTCCTTATACCGTCCATCAAACTAACGTTTCCATACTCCATTGTGTCGACGAGAATCCTTACATTCTTCGGACATGTTTACAGAAGCGATAATATGAGAAACTTGTAGTTCAGGGTCACGCCCCGAATGGGCGGCGCCGCGGCCGTTCCCTCACACGCTAGGTGGATACAACGAAACAGTTGCTGGATATGAGTATCAAGAGCGCCACTGAACTGACAGTGAATCGCGAACGATGGCGAGCTATAGTTCTCAAAACTATTGATAATATTCGTGCCGGCAATACTCTAGCTCCGACTTAATGCATTTTACGAGTTCACAACATGTCTGTTGAGTATGATGATGAAGTAGAACTGAAGTAACTCGTTAACCTTCTTACATGTCAGCTGAAGTACAGAAAAAAAGAATTTCGTGGATGAGCTATTTTTTGGGTTAACTGGAATCTCGCTTTTAGTGCATTTTTATGAGTTGTTGGACCATGGATGTAACTGATAAACGCAATCATCAGGTACAGCCAGGAACAGCAAAAAAGAAATAAAACGTCATATAAATATAGGCAGACTAATAATGAAAAGAATATATCTTTTTTCTTGGAACTTTTAGGAAATGAGGACTGGCAGGAAGTTTATGATACTCCAGGTGGCGTTTCTACGAAATTTAATATATTTTATGAGACTTTCAGGTACTATTTTGATACAGCTTTCCCACTAAAAACTAGAAATGTGTCTTCTAATACAAACCGTAGGAAACCATGGCTGACTAAAGGTCTTCTTATATCAGGGCAAAAATTAAAAGATCTGTTTCTCCTTACAAAAACCAACACTAGTATTAGGTCTTACTATAATAATTATAAAAAAACATATAGGAAGCTATTAAAAGAAGCAAAAAAACTTTACAACAACAGAATAATCAAAAATGCAAATAATAAGTCGAAGGCCGCATGGAGTTTGATTAAAAACAAAACACATGCCAGACATACCTACTCACTAGCGGTCAATGATACCACTATCTCTGATCCACAAACTATTGCTACAACTTTCAATACTTGTTTCTCAAAAGCCTCTCTAGATTCCCGAAAACATTTACAGTCTAAGTGTCTAAGATACCCATCAATGAACTCAAATAGTTTTTATTTCAAACCAGCTGTAGAACACGACCTCATCGACATCATCAAGAATCTGCGTAACTCCAATTCAGTAGGTGAAGATCAAATTAGTACAAACCTGGTAAAGAAGTGTATTTTTCGAATTGTTAAGCCATTGACCTACCTGCTGAACTGCTCTCTTACCGAAGGAATTATACCAGATTGTTTGAAAGTATCCAAAATTTTACCAGTACATAAAAAAGGGGATACTAAAAATGTTGATAATTTTAGGCCCATTTCTTTATTAAGCCCTTTCACTAAAATATTTGAAAAATATGTGGCTAAGTCGATAGTACAATTTTTTTGACAAATATAATTTATTTAATAACTATCAATTTGGTTTTCTGAATGGACGATCAACGGGAAAAGCAGTAATACATTTCATTAATATGTTATTTGATGAGCTTGATAAGGGTAAGAAATGTTTGGGAATTTTTATTGATCTAAGCAAAGCTTTTGATTTAGTTGACCATGAAATACTTTTAAGGAAACTTGAAATGTATGGTATAAGAGGACTTCCTCTTAAATGGTTTGAAGACTATCTGGCTAACAGAAAACAATATGTTGAAGTTGAATCAGTAAGATCACAAAAATTTCAAACTAATGTAGGCATACCACAAGGTTCAATTCTTGGCCCTCTCTTATATATCATATTTGTAAATGACTTTTGCAGTAATAAATATGTCATGTATGCTGATGATACGTCATTAATTATTGATGGGGAAGATCTGACAACGGTAACATCAAAAGCAACCAACGAATTACTGAGAGTTGAGCAGTGGTTTATTGACAACGGCCTTGTACTCAACCAAAACAAAACAACTTTTTTAAATTTTGAATGTAGACGCAACACCTCTAACTGTACTTTGTTAGTCAGATCTCTTAATGGGTCAATAGCACAGGTAGAGACAGCTAAATTTCTAGGTGTCCACATTATGGCCAACTGTAAGTGGACGGCACATATAGACATTATCTGCAAAAAACTGGCATCAGTATCTTATTGCATCGGTCAGTTACGTTTCATCGTTGATAAAGATGTTCTGATGACATACTATTATGCATTTTTCCAGTCAACTCTATCGTACGGTATAGCAGTATGGGGGGGAAGTAGTCAAGCAAGGAGAATCTTTATTATGCAAAAGAGGGTGGTGAGGTTGATTGTTGGCGTCAATAAGAGAACTAGCTGCAAACAAATATTTTCGAAGCTAGGTATCATGACTCTGCCATCATTATATATTTTTGAGCTACTGATGTATGTGAAGCTAAATATTGACAACTTCTGCAGACTTAACTGTCACAACAACTACTCAACACGAAATAGTAATACATTAATTGTCCCTTCTCATAGACTTGCTAACACAGAAAATAGTCCAAAGCTTATGGCAATCAAGTTGTATAACAGATTACCTAACTGTTTCAAAAACATGTCTGAGACGAGGTTTAAACTAGAGTTGAAATTACTTTTAATTAGGAAAGCATACTACTCCACCGCTGAGTATCTTGGAGACATTCTAATTCATTAATAATTTTTTTATGAGTAGATACATGTACAAGTTTTAAATTTTTTGTGTTTTTGTTGTTGTTGCTAATGTTGTGCATATCAAGTGTTAAGTGTTTTACGATGGTTTTTTTACTCGTATCATATACTAGATATCTATTTGAAGACATTTTATCTACATTGTGAGTGCAATCCTCGCTTTTTATCATCATGTTATATAATCATTGCAATTTTTTTCAAGATATACATAGATAAACCTAACTTAGACATGTACAAGTTTTAAATTTTTCTGTTTTTTTTTCTGTTGTTTTTTTTTTTAATTTTGTGTATATCAAGTGTTAAGTGTTTTATGACTTTTTTTTTAATCATATCATATATCTTCTATTTATTCGACGACATTTTGATTGACATCGTGAGTGCAATCCTCGCTTATAATCATAATATTAGATAATCACTGTTATTTTTTTTTTTTAAGATATGTAAACCGGACTATGACATGTTCTATATCATCTGTGATGATCAAAAGAATAAAGATTCATCTATCTATCTATCTATCTATCAATTTGTCTTATCTGACAAAAATATTTAACTGTTAAGTATCTGGTTACTATCATACATTTCCCTAAGGCCTGATAAATCGGCCCTCACAGAAATAAAAAAAATCTCCATACCAAAACGAAAGTACCTAGTTTTAAATAGACCAATAAAACAAGAACAAACATTAAAGTATTACATCTTAAGATCAATTTATACCTGCAAGTTATTAAGCGCTATCTGCATGATACTAATGCATTTGTTTGAAACGTATATAGCAAAACTGCTTAGTTTAGAAGGTCAATTAATTAGCTTGTTCAATGTTAGTTAACACAAGAAATTATAAAACAGATATGTTATAAATGAATGCAATACCTATAAGCTGACAACACTGGGCGAACTAGACGACATAATGCATGCTCCAGTATCGACGTAGTAAGCGTTTTTATGGCTTCAAAATACGCCGAAAATTGTATTTCGGAGACGGTCTCTAGAAGTGTTTGTTTTAATAAGTTAGTTTTTGAACTTTCTTTGCTTTAGACCATTCAACAGGCCTCTCTATGACTATGTATACAGAGTGTTTAAGATCTTAATGCCGTTACGTGAAGTACGAAAATTACACATCACTGTAACGCTTGTACCACAAATTCAATACGAATATCCCAAATTTGAAGCTTCAAAAAAATCGAAAATCGCAACATTTTCTGATAACGCAGAATATGCGGCAACAAGTCTAGATATAATAGCATTTGTTTACGTGAATATCTCCAGAAAAACCTGACAGAAACTAGGGCGAATACTGGGGCAATGTTGTCGGGTTGTGATTTTGCAGTCATACTTTATTTTTTTTCTGTTTAACTATGCGTTAACTGGTGAAATGGTACTGGGGTTTCAGGTTCGAAATATCATGATCTATCGTTCCTCCAAATTAATGCACTAAGATCGTAAACACCCTGTATATATGACTTTTCACAATACATTAAAAGTTAAAAAAACAATGTATGCAAATGTTTTTTAAAGTACAAGATTACCGCAACCGTAACTCCAAAACTTCATAATTACAAAAATAGAGTATAAAAATGCAAGTAGGATTTATCTAATTACGTTACGATTTTTACGGCAAATCTGTTTCAAAAGTTGTAAACTTGAGGATGAATCTTACCTATCAAAAATGGATCTGGGCATCTGCGGCTTAGAGCCAGACCCGCCCAAACCTCCCGGCCCGCCTATTCCGCCGGCCAATCGCATCCTCTTGGCTGGTGGCGGTCCTCCGCCCCTCCCCCTGTACGAGTCCGACGAATCGTCAGCGTCCGTGTCGGAATCGGATGTGTCCGTGGCCGGAGATTCGTACGCGGCCCTGTTTCTGTCTCTTTCTCTCTCACGGTCTCGGTCCCTGCGATCGCGTCGGTCGCGCTCGCGATCCGCGTATCGGTCGCGGTCGGCGTACCGGTCGCGGTCTCTGTATCTGTCGTCGTACCGGTGGTCTCTGTGCTCCCGCGAAGAATACTGAAATAAAAAAATCTATGTCAAAGCCACATATTAATAAAACAAATTTCCATCTTTGACGACTTGTTTTATTTGATATATAAAGGTAACGGCAAATAATTTATATTCACCTAATATCCTATTTACCTACTTCATAAAACTTATAACTACTACCGGTAACAGCAGATTTTATTCCCCACGGTCTAGCATCGGGATTGCAGAATCGCAGCAGGCGATATTTAATGTCCCTCTTATACTTATGTTTTATATCCCTTTTTAAATTCGATATAATAATGACGATCGCTAACTGAGGGGACCTCTTGCTACCCTTCCTCATGCAGCGCTGATCAATTTACGAAGGTCACATACATACATATATACGTAATAGGGCTCAGGGTTTGAAAACAAACATGTCAAGTGAACGGTTTAAAGACAACTATATTTTAGAAATGGACGGAAATGCAACGTAAGGTAATATCGCTTACTCGTTAGAAATACATCATACTAAACCATAAACAATAATATTCCATCCGATTATTGCGGTAGCTGAATGGGCGGTACAATAAACAGCAAAGTGTATCAGCAAATCAGAAATCATCGTCTATACCTTTCAATGAAAGTATATATTGATACTTTATATACCTTGAGATCACAATTGATGGCACCAAAAGAATGTAAACTGAGCAAAAGCAATGTTGTCACACGACCTTCTAACAAATCTACTACAGGCTCGCAAATGGAGAAGTTTCCTAAAAAATAAAATTTGGAAAATTCATTATTATCTGATAGTCTACTTCTTTACTTGAAGAATGTCGAAAAAATCATCTGAATATTCCAAAAAACGGCAGGGTTATTAAATTTTATATTTGCGTAAATCGACCGCGGCGGTGAAATGGCGTATGACGTCACATATTAATTGTTCGCAGCAGCCACAGTCCTGTCGGGACTCCGCTATGCATACGCTGCGCTGTACAGTATGCGACATTTAGACTTGAGTGGAATGACGAAGGTGTTTGTTGTAACGTTCAGACGCCAATATATTTTTGAAGTATGGAAGAAGGTTACGTTCGTGGTGATTGTAGTAATCTTCCTAAAGTGGATCTCGACATGATTATGGACCCCACACCGATAGGTGAGGGGAGTATTGTGATCGTGAAAATTTTCGATTTTGAGATAATACGCTTTTTGGGTGTTTTATGATGTCTACATAACGAAAATCCACACAACTCATTTCCGTCGGTCTGTCTGTCTGTACGCGTTTTTCTAGCAACGTAATCTCAGTAACCGCTGCATGGATTGTTATGAAATTTGGGCAGCGATATGCTGTGGGGGTAGTAGTAGTTAATGTTCCTATAAGTTTGAAAATCGGCGCATGAGTGGCGGAGTAATTAGCATAAAACAAAGAAAATTAAATATTGCTCAAACTTTGGTTTTTAGGCGTTTTAGAGGTTCCTGATCATTTTCTTCTTTTTTTTGGGTGGGGGTGATATTGGGGTGATTGGGGGATGGGCGGTTGTAAAACTGAAAAACTATTGTATTCATAACAGGCCGTCCACTAACCTGTGAAAGAAAGGCCTAGCGCCATGATACACTTTTTTAGGTGCATCCGAACATTACCTTGGCTATTACGGAAACCAAGGGACTTCTAATGTATACATGCGAGAGTATTGCTTTTGATCATTTTGTATGGTGTAACTAGGAAACTATTAGATTGATTTCAAGTTAATTTCCACACAGTATTACTACCTCTGCGAGGATGGAAAATCTTGATTGAATCTTGATTGAATCTTGATGATTTTTAAAAATCGTGTCAGTGGCGGCGCAGCAATCCTCGACAGGGTGCACACAGGCTTGCGTTGTGACGTGTGACGTCACAGCGGCTTCGCGCGGAGGATACGGCAATTCAAACTTTGAAGGACTATAACTTTTCTATTAATGGAGATAATTACAAAATTTTTTCGCCGTTGTAACTCTTTAGGACTATCTGATTAACTAAAATTTGAAAAAATGGAAACTTCCTCATTGTACTAAGATCAGTGCATGTAATCTATGAATGAGACTCTCTAAGCCTCCATCTAGTGCCCAAACCACTTAGATATAGACATGCCGTTGGTGCCATCAATTGTAGTAACAAGGTATAATTTACTATGCAATTTTTTTGGGCAGAGAGACGCTCAACCATCTGGTGGGGGTTCATATACTAGCCATTGCCAGCTGAATAGACATTTGTCACTCATGAGAGTGGTAGGGGACCCCATCTGCTCCAGATGCTAGAAGGAGGACGAGACAGAGTTCCACTTCCTGGAGAGAGGTGCTGTGTATCGCAACCGCAGTGAGATGGTCAGAGATACTGACTTTCGTCAAGAGGTGTGGTAGATTCGACAAGGAGCTTTCTAGGACGTAGGATTTTAGTGTTGGTTCAGTGGGGTTGGCAAAAAGAGCCAAAGGTTGCCTACTTGACTGGCTTTGCCTCCTCATCACTACTAGGACTATTATTATGCAATTTGAACTCAACTCCCCATAAGAAATAAGAACTAGTCGTACAAAGGCGTGCACTTGCATGGTCTAGATTTTTCACAGGTCAATGGAAATTTTCCTAGTTCTTGAGGTTTTTGCTGTTTCAGAATTCGCCTCGCCCAGCAAGTGCATGGGAAATTGAAATAGATGTGTTTTGTGGCCTACGGATTTTTGATAATATTTCTAGGATCCTTATTTTTTTGACCTGGCAACAACAGTCCGGTGGTACACACACTGTGGTAATACACACGGTGGTCAACAGCAAGTTGCAATCTATATCACTGCAGTCGGCGTGACTGAAAACTTGCGGTCGGGCTTTTACCGAAAAATAATGTAGAACAATACAAATACGAAAGCATTTTGCTATTTAAAGATAAATATACAATTCAAATTTGTAACGTAATTTAATATGTCAGATGACTTGAGTATTCAGATATCGGACTAATTTTGAGAAACTAGGCTAATGTTAAGTAATTTTGAACTTGCAAAATACGCTACGATTTTTTTTGGGCCTGATCAAAGGGAGAATCAATGATAGGTAATGACGAAATTATTATTTCTGAAATCAAACCTTTTCATAAAAAGTATACTTTAGGTGACAGGATTTTCAAAAACTTCTGCTGAATTTCAAAGCTAATAAGTTTACATTGTAGAGTTGATTCCATACCAAGTATTCCAAGTATTCAACCATCAGTTTGACATTACGTTATACTCGTATACTCCTACAACGATTGTTTATCAAACTACAGTAAACATTTAAAAACTTAACAAAACCAATCTTCCGATTCTTATTTACACAGATCGTGAGGAGAAAAGCTTATTCTGAGTTTCACAGAGTTCTCGCCCTATAAGGTTTTGGAAAAATGCAATAAGACTGGATTTGATTTTTATGGAAAAGAGGTTAGCTTGGGAAAACATAAGCTAAAATAAAGAATGTTCCCTCATCGGATTGGTGCTGCTCTGGAGCGACTGTGTGCCGGATGTTAAAATCTGCATTTAAAATCGAAATAATGAGATTATGTGGTAGTTATAACAATTAAACGAATTACTGCAACGCCAGCTTGTTCATTAATAATCCATGGCCATGGTTGACAGCTCACAGAAAGTATTCAGGCTAAACATAGGTCTACATTAGTTTCGTAGCATTTTTTAGGTTAAACAATTTTATTAGTGTAAAAAGTATCATTGTTAAAAAATAAAAAACGGCCCCATATGAGAAATTGTGAAACGATCTTTGCACAATTTTTGTTGCCATATATTTTGTTAAAAACTCCTCTTTTTGTTTATCTTATCCCCCCTTAAATCGGTAACGATTGACGAAGAAAAATAAATCGTGAAATGAATTTTGACAGATTTGCTTATAAGTCGCGCTAAAATTTCAAACCGTATATTGTAGAAAAGGGAAATATAACAAGACAATTGTAATATTTTTAGATCTGACCTCTTTTACTTCCCACACCGATAGGTGAGGGGAGTATTGTGATCGCGAAAATTTTCGATTTTGAGATAATACACTTTTTGGGCGTTTCATGATGTCTACATAACGAAAATCCATGTCACTCATTTCCGTCGGTCTGTCTGTCTGTCGGTCTGTCTGTCGGTCTGTCTGTCTGTCTGTCGGTCTGTCTGTCGGTCTGTCTGTACGCGTTTTTGTGTCCTCGTAATCTCAGTAACCGCTGCATGGATTGTGATGAAATTTGGGCAGCGATATGCTGGGGGGTCGTAGTAGGTAATGTTCTTATAATTTTGAAAATCGGTGCAGGGGCGGCGGAGTAATTAGCAAAAAACAAAAAAAATTAAATATTCCTCAAACTTCGTTTTTAGGCGTTTTAGAGGTTCCTGATCATTTTTTACTTTTTTTTGGGTGGGGGTGAAATTGGGGTGGTTGGGGGGTGGGGGGTTGTAAAATTGAAAAATTTGTTGCTTTCATAATAGACTGCCCACTGACCCATGAAGGAAGACCTAGCAACATAAATAACTTTTTTAGGTCCATCCGAACATTGCCTTGCCTATTACCAGAAACCAAAGGACTTAGAATTTTTTCTGGTGTAAACATACGAGAGTATTGCTTTAGATCCTTCTATATTGTGTTACAAGGAAACTGTTGAATTGATGTTAATGAAATTTTGACACAGTATTACTACCGTGGCGAGGATGGAAAACGCGTATGGTTTTTATAAATCGTGCCAGTGGCGGCGCACAAATAATAAAAAAAAGTAAAAATATAAAAACAGCTCAAACTTCGTTTTTAAGCGTTTTAGAGGTTCCTGATCATTTTCTGCGTTTTTTTTGGGTGGGGTGAAATTGAGGTGGTTAGGGGGTGGGGGGTTGAAAAACTGAGAAATTTCTTGTATTCATAATAGGGTGTAGGGTATTGGCTCTGAAGGAAGACCTAGCGACATAAATCAACTTTTTAGGTCCATCCGAACATTGCCTAGCGTATTACGGAAACTAAGGGACTTAGAATTTTCTGTATACATACATACGAGTATTTATGGCTTTAGATCCTTTTGTATTTTGTAACGTGGACACTATTACATTGATTCTAATTAAATTTTGACACAGTATTATTACCGAGGTGAGGATGGAAAACGCGTGTGTTTGTTAAATATCGTGTCAGTGGCAGCGTATATAGCAATAATCAAAAAACTAAAAGTATGAAAACAACTCAAACTTCGTTTTTAGATGTTTTAGGCTGTCCATTGACCTCTGAAGGAAATACTTAGCGGCATAAGACAATTTTAGGGGAGGGAAGGCCGCCGATGATTTGGTTGCAAGGAGATCTCAGACTAAAGCTTCATGCTATGGGAAAATAATAAACTGATATCACAGTAATGTGTGGGAAGTACTGAGTCAATCAACTTGACTCCATTTTTTCTAGTAATTATAGGGTCGCATCAAAAAAAAGTGTAAAAAACCTTAAAAATGAATTTTTGGTTACATCACTGCCGACTTCTGCCTACTTTTGGAATTCTCTCTCCCACAAAACGGAGCCCATGAGACATTTTGTGAGAAGCACATATTTTTTTCAAAGCCTACAAAAAAATATGACACCTTTAAAAAAAAATTTAAAATCCTTGATACGAAAGTCACGCGAAACGCATTCCTTGTATTCGTTTAGGCATCCAACAAAAAAAATCGTAATTTTTTTCCAATTAAGCGAATGTGATCTTACCGATTCCCTTCCATTCTGTTGCACCCTAAAATCGGGATCCTCCCTCGGACATACATCGATGACGCTCCATTTCTCCAGCAACTGCCTCCAATGGTGTTTCTCGTGCTGCCCGCTGTCAGGGTTGAGAACAACGCACACCCACAGGGCTCCCAACTGGTCCCAAAGCTGTCTGCATTTGTCCGTCATTGGCGTGCCTTGACTCCTCCACAGCTGCAGCCTGGGATCCGAAAGGAACTGCTCAGTGATCAGCGTTAGCATGCGAGCACCGTTGGAGTCTTGAGCGCGAAGCATCTCTCGCACCTGGAAGGAGTTATACGGTTTAGCCAAGTACGGGAGCAGTCTTTCCTAGAACCCCGCAGAAATTTAGGTATTGGGGAAAATGTGGATTGTGACTTTTACTCTTTATCAAATAAATCCAAGTATTGCGGGCATCGAACTTTGAAAAAAAAAATAGAAAGCAAAACATATTTTTTTCTTATAATTTTATAACATTTTTTAAATACTTTCAATAAGAACTGTTATACAATACAATATATCATTATCTAGCACATAATTTTATCTACAAATTCATATCAAGCATTGTTTAATATCAAATTTCGTTAATGAGCTCTGTTTAATGAAAATGGTGGACGTAGATGAAGCTCAGTATAAACCTCAATATATTTACATAAAAATCCCGATTAAAAATAAAATCAGAAAATAACGAAGATTATATAACTGCAAAAATAAAACAAATAAAATACACACTTCTGCTCACCAATTGTCGGTTCGGTGAGTCAAATTATTTTACTATGCTAGTACTAACATTTTTAATAGCTTAACTAAGAAAAACAAAAATGATTTCCAAGTGACCAAATGTTTCTTTGGGTACTTCTAAATTTGATGGTCTTACCTTTGAGAAGAGGGAATTCAGTTGCTTGTTGGCATTGTAGTAACCGCCTTGTGACAAGTAGGATTTCACCTGCTCACAAACTTGCTCCTCGTCTAGATGCCACGAATGTTCATCGTCTGCAGAGGCTCCTGCTGTCGGATCTGGGGCACCGGGGATTTGATTTATCTAAGGATTAAACATAACATTGATTAAATGTGTTAATAAATCTTAAACGTTATTAGAGAGTGTGCGTTCGGCGAGTCTTGGCCTACACCTGCCCACATAAGGGAGATTTCGCCTACCGACTTATTCACCTTCCTACAATTGGCAGGATGGACAATGACCTGAGAAAACTCTCTGGGAGGATGCACAAAGGGCCAGTTGTGGTCTAAGTGCAGTGGGACCACTCACCCTCCCCACTCTACAGATACAGAAATCTTAAACGTATATACTGCCAAAATAAATATAATAACAATCTCCAAAGGTTTGTTCCCTGTCCATAAGATTTATGAGGGCTTTAGGTATAATTTATATATGTAGGAAGAATCTTATGCACGACACGAAAGGACCACATAGGTCCAAGATTAGTTTTAAAATAGAACTAGTTTTAGAGATCAAAAGGAATGCAAGACGGAAAACCTGCAAGGAGATATATATTATGATTTGGTACTCAAAAATGTGGTAATATATGGATATTGAAGAACGTATTCGTACAACACTAGACCGGCGAGCAGGTTAGAAAGCAGTTTTTTATTTCATGGAATATGTCCTTCGAGAAACTGAGCGGACTGATGCATTAACATGAACCTAGCCTGCTTGACAGCCCCAAAAGAAGGCACAGAACCACTTGCTTCCTACATTTGAACATTTCGTATGTGTTTATCGTGAAGACTGCAAACAATCGGGGACAGAGCTTCCCAACTACTGGGACGCGTTTTGTTGGGAAAGTAAGTGTAAGAAACTATTTCGACAAAAAAATATCAATTTTACAGTACATATTTCGATGGACAGTTGAAAGATCTCTCTATGTATCTGTATCTTTCTATCTTTTTTGCGTGGTGAATGTCTGTGTAATATTCAATAGCATGATGGATGAACTGGGATAAACAATCAGCCAGCGTTAGGAGTGATTAGGATGCTATACATGCAGAAGTATTACATATATGGCTTTCAGCCTTTGCAGGAGGCTCACCATAAAAAAACATAAAACTTCCAACTCGACGCTGTAAAAGGTTTGTAGGTATATAATCTTTTGTCTTGTCTCATACATAACTAATATTAAAAAAAAATCGTTGACATACCTCGGATCGTTGTTGCAGTATTTCGTCCGCTAATTTTTGGGCTGTGGGCAACACTTCCGTGTGATGCTCTGAGATCAGGTACTGAACGAACTTTTGTAGTTGCTGGCGATCCATTTGAAGGAGGGTTTCTGAAACATTATTTATAACATCAAGTCTCATAGATTTTCAAACCATTCGGATGATGGTGAATTAAATTGATCTGAACACTCAAATACATACTTATCTAATAATAAAATGATTTCATAGGAGTTTATGATTTAGAACAAGTAGGTATACGGATGCACAACATGTAATGCTTGTTGTTTGTGGAGTGATTACACTGATCACAACACTAATCATTTTTTATATCGCCGATATTTTTTAATGTATAATACTGAACCGGAAATTTAATGAACTTCGTACCTATTTTAAATATATAAATTTTTAATCAAGGTGCTACCCAGAAAACGACGGAAAAAGGAAAGAAATAGAATAGACTGCCAGCGGATCTTTTTCCGGCATTTTCTGGGTATCACCTTGATTTGAGAGCCCGACATGCGGCCAATAGCATGAAACATGGTATAACATACAAAACTTTGTCTGAAAGCAAATCAAGATTCCAAATTTTGCGATTTCTTGTATATTTAAAATAAAATCCAATCAGTTTGAGTTATAGAAGCAATTTATAATGCATAGATAACAAAAATAAATTTAATGATAATGATTATTACCATGTTTTTTCTCGGAAAATCGGAGCTCGTACACTGAAGGAGTCCTTATACAGATCCTTTTGATTTACTGTATTTGAACTATACGTATAATAATAATGTAATATTTAATATGCCTGTTTACACTCGTGACATTAGAAATCCATCTTTCAGGTTTGAACTTGTGGGCATCTTCAAAGTGTTTTCTCAAGTGTTTTAGCGAAGAGGGCTGGGTTACTTTTTAGTATGAGGTCGTGGTGAAACATTGCTTTTTTGCTCAATACCTTATATCATCTAAACTGGGGGATCTATTCTCGATTAGTAATAAGGCGGCCTTCAATATTGATGAAATACTTAAATCCACGCAGTGCAATTCTCTGATAGTTGGTGGGTTGGCGGTTAGATTCTTTTAATTTTTGCTTACGAATGATAGTGGCAACGGCTCTTAAGTATTTGATCATATCATTTAGATAACAACCGCTTACCAATGACTTCAATCTATGCTCGCACTTCCTCAAAACGCGTCCGTACTATGATCAAAAAGAATCAAAAATAAATATCCCTAAAAAAAGCTCAGCGAGAATTCCCACCTGAGCCTTCACTGTTGGCTTCTAATTAACAGTGCCATTCCTAGAGTGACACAGGGAAACAGTAACAAAGCCTACACAGAGCACGAGGCTAATGACCAGAGCAGTCGATGCCGATGACACAGAAGTAAAAAAAAATTAAGAGCATTCCTCTAATCATTTGACACTTGTTTACCACCTACTGGATTCAAAAAGTAAAAGTAACCCGACCGATAGGTATTTTAATTCATTTTTCTTATTTTATTTTTGATTCACTAAAAAAAACTGCAAAATCCAAATATCAATCAAACACGGCTCAACCGATCCTAATGAAAATTGAACATGTTTTAGAAGTGTACATTTGAAGAAGAGAAGTGTTATTTTGAAAAAAAAAATGGTTTTAAATCTGCATGATAACAATATATTAACAATTTTTACAAGACTTCTTTCTTTTTGATAATTCTCTGGCACGATTTTGGAGATATTTCTAATGTATCAGTAAAGTGATTAATTCAAGAGCTACAGGTACTTAAAGGATGGTACCACTACCATTGATTATAAGTACCCCTACAGTTAAATTACTTTGGCAGTATTTCATAATGGTAGTGATACAGTCCTTTAAGTACCTATAGCTCTTGAATTAATCACTTTAGACACCAAGTGTGCTAGTTTGTTTGCATTACTTACTCGGTAGGAACACAAAAAGTCACAAATATACAAGGTGTCCCATTAAACATTTTGAATCGGACGTCACGTGACCAAAAATAAATACCTCATTGGGTGACACAATAATAAGAAAAGAAACTATATTTGCTCTAATTTACAGCCCCAAAATTATAATTCGCTACTACCGCCCAGTTCCGATATATTGCTTGTCTTAATCGTCGTGGGACACCCTGTACAAGATGGTAACTACAACACTCATTTAACACAACATCATTACTATCTGAGGATCACCTTCAAATGGTCACAGAATGTTTTATTAATATTAAAAACAGAAAAATCTCTCGAAATGTTACTTAGGAAACAAACATACACCCCCATCAATGTTTAACCTACTCCATTGCGGTAATTTTTGAATCGCCGATAAATAAAACAAAAAATATGTATAAAAATTTTTTACTTAAAATATAAATAAATTATGCAATTAGCAATTACATTATCAAAAAATACATGATACATATTTACAAACAAATAATCTTAGGAAAAACTAATCGATACTATTTGTACTGTTTCCTTTTCAACAATTTTCCCAAGTTTCATTTTATATGCAGCACAGGCATTAATCCCAAGCCCGACCCACCTCCCCCCTTCTTAGCATAAGTGGTTTTACCACCCCTGCCTTTGCCTGATTTAGGACTTGCTGCTTTCTTTTTTGCGCTCTTCCATCTTTTCCTGGCACCACCTTTAAATTTCTTTCCGCCCCTCTTATACCCTCCCGTCGACTTTCTCTTAACGCCTCCTCCAAAGCTGCTTTGGGACGAAGAACAAAAGTCATCATCTGCCAAACTTACATTTGACAAATTCTGAGATTGTTGTTTCTCTTGCAATTTATCCACCTGCTCTCGGAATTTTTTTGTAATTATCAAAAAATGTTCACCAAACTTCTTGTAATTAGCCGCAGTAACATGCTGAACCTTCAACATCTCCTGTTGCGTTTTTGGTAGCACATCAGACATAGTTTTGATCGCAGACAGATTCATAATAGACGACAGCGTTACGTTTTTCTCCAACGCCAATCTTCTACATTCTTCCAACAATTCTTCATGACATTGCACTTTTAGTTTTTCGATCTGTTGTTTTGTGTATTTAGTAGCGACCCCCTTTTTGGCCACATTTATCACTGGAGCTCTAGAAGGCCCAGGCGAGTCCAAATTGCGAGAGCTTGGCACCACCTCTTCAATTCCATCTATCTCAGAATAGCTAATGTCCGAAGGTGTGCGTCTGTAGTTTTCAGAATAATCCCGCTTTTTGCTAATGGCAATGGTCAACTTGAAATTAGGAAAGAAAAGGGCATTGAACTTGGATCCTGGTTTTATATAAACTACAGGAAAATCTCCTGTATACCTTAAATGGTCTGTTAAAACGTTTTTTACAATCAGATCCTTAAGTATTCGATGGATATCAGTACGGTCCATGCTGCTTCCAGACCCATAGTACTTGTGTTTGTCATATCTGCAAAAAAAAATAATTTGTAGATATTTAAATAAAAATGTTGAATATTGTTTAAAAATGACAGTTTTGCATTTTGACAGTTGTTGGTACTTTAATTAACACAATAATTTACCATCCTCAATGCAGTATTTTTCAACTCACTGACATTATATATCACATCAATTATTTACATAATGTCTAATATTGACTCGCTTCAGTAATGGCTTTTGGCTGAACTTCATAAAAAAATTACATAATTATTCAAAAGTTCAAAACTCCTCTCCTAAGGATGGATTTCTATTCCTGATTTTAATGAATCAATTAAACAATATGACAATGAGACAATATTCCATATAAAGTTATAAAGTCCAATTTTAAAAATTAGTGTGATTTTTCAAACAATAATAATCCACAATTCATATGTTCAAACATCACCCTTTTGATTCTTGACTAGATATGTGTCTCGTATAATTAGAAGAGTTTATAAGTTTTAAATTTTGTTTTTGGGACTTAATTTGATATCAGGTTAGTTGTACCATGAACAAAAAATAATCCTAATTCTAATGATAGTGATAAATTGGTGGAAATTCATTTGACTGAATGTCATGTACAAAAAATATACAAAAATTCTATCATAAGAAATGTATTTGATTCCTGAAACGTATCCTATTGTTGTTTCTCCGAGTAATCTTGTTTATTAGCCTGTCATATATTGAAGAATGAAATTTTACCCCTTTGTCAAATAATAAATCAGTTTTTTGTTAAACACTTTGTATATAATTACATAGAGGTTGGCAAAACTTGAATAAAAAGTTTATCGTTTAACATAATGTGATGTTATTGAAGGGCCAGAAAACACAATAAATGAAGTTTATTATGTGTTCCCTTGAATTATATTTCACAGTTACTTATCCATTGTTCATGTTAATTTTATATAATCCGTTTATTAAATGAACTGAACATTCCTAGAAAAGTTAGGAAAATATGAAAACAACAAATAACTCAACAATTTTTTCATGAATTGTGTATAATTTTTCTCAACTGTTCAATTTGTGTATTGTGGCTATAATAAATAACCAAAGTTATAGGTAACTCTCATTGTACAACAAGATTGTGTAGTACATTTTTTTACTTTTTAGATGTAAAAGAAAGCACAACAATTTCCAAAAGGCTTCAACGTTAAGTTAAATTATAACTATAATACTTAAGATATATTTCTACTTACTTCCTATCAATAATAAGCTTTGCTTTTGAACCCTTATAAGTGTCAGCAATCTGGATCAATGTGATATCTCTGGCAGACAAGTCTTTCACCAAAGTACCCAGCTCTTTGGCCTGTTTTGTTACATCAATTTCTGTATATCTATTGATATTTTCACAATTATCACAGGTTGTATCTTTATTTCTTATGCAAATATTCCTGTCAAACTTCTCTCCCAAATGTAGCAATTGCAAGTATCGTCTGCAATCGACTACATTTTCTGCAAAGGATACCATCTGTTTAAGATTGTTGTTATGCCCATCCATTGTTTTCTTATTGGACTTCTCTAATTGCATAATTTTCTGTAACCTCAATACATCAGTGTAGTTGTAGAACAGATAGGAGTAAGATATTTCGCCATCTCGTCCAGCTCTACCAGATTCTTGATAAAATGCTTCTACAGATTTTGGTATAGAATTATGGATAACAAAGCGGACATCTGGCTTATCAATGCCCATTCCAAAAGCTATGGTAGCAACAATCACATAAAATCTGTCTTGCATCCATTCCCTTTGAATGGCTTCTCTTACTTTGTCATTCATGCCAGCATGATAAGGGCGAGTCATTATACCTTTGCTGTTTAATTCTTCAGCTATAGTATCACAATCATTTCTTGCAAGACAATAGATTATTCCAGATTTTCTAAAAAACTTTGACTTAATCAGTTTTACAATTTCAGCTGTGGCAAATTTCCCAGTCTTTGGAATCACCTGAAAATGCAAAAAGTGTTTAATACCATTATGCTACAACTACATAGTCAATTTAATTATCAGTTAGGTACAAACTCTGCTAACATAAAACTCCTCCTACTCTTAAATATAACTTTTATGCATAAATGTTGATCATTCCCTCCAAATGTGCTGCTGAGAAGGGATCCAGGGGTCAAGAAGAAGTAGCAAATCATTGAAAGGCAAACAGGTCCAAAGAGAGACAGCAGTGAAATTAGGTTAGCAAAATTTTAGTATATATTTTAATGCCAATACCTCACACAAGGTGTAGCCTTCAAGGTGGCAATACTTATATTGGACAATACAAATAAATGAAATGAAAAAATAGTGAATTTTAAGCTGTTTTTTTATTTGCAACTTGACAAATTTTTCTATTATGTATTATATCATAACCAAAATTAAGGAGAAATTGAAAGCAGAAAAGCAAAAGTTTCGGTATGACTTCAATAGAGTTTTAAAATACAGGGTTACTTGAATAAGTGTAAAACATTCAAGGGGGTGATTCCTCATCGAAAAAAAGATAGGATCTTTCATATAAAGAAACTTCATTGGAGCATTCCTTGTTAAGATACAGCCCCTTAAAGGGGTACATAAAATTTGTTTAACAATTTTTTTCACAAGCACTAAAAAAGTTGCAATATTGAAATTAACCTTTGATTTAATAGTAGGTGAATTAACCTGACATTTTCTACTACCAAAAATACACTTAGCCGGTAATTTATTTGGTTTACCCCATGGTTGTAAGGGGTGGAACATGCAACCCCTAAAATTTATTTCCAATGCAACTTTTTGTCTTATTATTTGTTTATCATTTAAAAATTTATTTCTGATAGCATGATTCATTCTAAACATAAAATATCTCGAATTTTTTGCCCAAAGTAAACCAGTTTACAGCAACAAATTATTTTACGATCAACTACAGAGATGCATCGCCATAAATGGGAACTGGGTTTATTGTTATTTTGTGGTTACTACCTGCATCAAATGATTAAATTGTTAAACAAATTTTAGGTACTCCTTTAAGGGGCTGTATCTAAACAAGGGATCCTCCATTGAAGTTTCTTTATATGAAGGATCCTATCTTTTTTTTCAATGAGGAATCACCCCCTTAAATGCTTTACACTTATTTGGTTACACCCTGTATACATATTTTGACAAATATTGCAACTCTATATCTATGTATGTTATCTATTCAGTAAATATGGTTCTTTAACCCTTAACCGGTAACGTGCAAGTTCGGGGCATACCTGGTAACGTGCAGTCTGTGAGACTATACCCTTTTAAAAGCTTAAAAAATCAAATTCTCCTAATTATTTTTTGGAAAAAATGCATGAAGATTTGTTGGATATACAGGGTGAGTTTTTAGTACCCATTTGCCCGCGATTTGGATATAAAAATGGTCATAACTTTTGAAACACCCTATATAATGTAACAATGCCCTATATTGGAAGAACGGAAATCATTAGTAGAATCTGAATATGGAATAATATATAGGGTGTCTCATTTAAAAAAATGCATGTTTGCATCACCACATAGTTATGGATCACCCTGTATAAATCTAAATATTTTCTGAGCAAGGAGCATATCCGTGGCTACAACTTTTATATACAACTTTTTTCGCTATCTTCTATAGTAGTGGAGTTATCGACCGAGCCGGTAGTAAAAACTCACCCTGTATATCCTTTAATAATAATTTTGTATAAAGTAGCAGAACATGTGATGTAAAGAAAAAAAAATTATGATAATTATTAACTAGAACACAAATTAGCAGCACAAAATTTGAAGGACCAAGAAAATAAAAAAAATTTGACCACACTCAAATCTATATATTTTGTGATTGATAATAAGTAAAGCAATACACCTATAAAAATATTTTGGTAAAAAATGACGGACCTGCCATGACTACCAGTTGAGAAAAATTATAACGTAAACCGTAACGTTCCATCTCGCAGACTGAACCAAACTAACAACTAAGCACATCTGGAATGTTGTTTATGCAAACTTATTGATAAACGGGATATAAAAGGGATACCAATGGCTGGTAGATTAGATGAGGTCATTTGCCAGAAATGCGGTAAGGTTTTGTTGTAGGGTCGAATTTAAGGTTGCTTGCAGTCTCACAGACGGCATGTTACCAGTTAAGGGTTAAATTTAGTTTTAATACATAATAAACTTACCTGATATTTGATGTTTGGTCTATTGAAACTCATGATGAACCTCTTTACTTTAGTCAATTTCAAGGTATTGATAACATCTGTTTCAACTTGTTTTGTGGCTGTAGCTGTAAGGCACATTATAGGTACATCTCTGTACTGTTCTCTCAACTTAAACAACTGCTTATAATCTGGCCTGAAATCATGGCCCCATTGGGAGAGACAATGGGCTTCATCTATCACAAACCTTGCAAGTTTGCCCCTCTGATATAAAGATGTTAATAGATCTATAACAGCATTAGATGCATTGATTTTCTCAGGTGTCAAATACAGCAGCTTCACAATTGGTTCTCTACAGTGCAACTTGCTGAAAACAAGTGCACTATCTTCTCTTGATACATCAGAACAAAGGTGAGCAGCACAAATATCTAGAGCATTAAGTTTATCTACTTGATCACTTATAAGAGCTCTCAAGGGTGATATTACAATAGTGACACCTTCACTCAGTATAGCAGGTAACTGGTAACATAAACTTTTTCCTCCACCTGTTGGCATGAGGACAAAGCAGTCATGCCTATTCAAACTAGCATTTATAATTTCTCTTTGTTGGGGTCGGAAATCTCTCAGACCAAATTTCTGATGTAATACTTCATCCATGGTATCCGAAAAATGGTAACGCCTTTTAAACTCATGAGCATCATCCACTCGATCTTTGAAAGCATCAGGCGGAGTATAACTTTCTTGTGCAAAAATATCTTCGCTCCAATTTACATCGGAAATATCTGCCAACACATCAGCAACATTCATAGGAGCCTCAATTTTCTCATTCCAATTTATATCACTAAGGTCAAAATCATCTGCTGTTACTTTTGGCTTTTCCAGTTCTGTAGGCTTACTTCCTTCACCAAAGAGTCTTTCAAATTCTTCATCGTCCATATAGTCACCCTCAGTAGTTTGTAAGGACTGGCTAACAAATGGTACTGCATCATCAAGTAATGGTTTTTCTGATGGTTTTGTGGCATTATTAGGAGTTATTGTACTTTCATTAAGATCAAATTCATCTGAACTAATAGAAATATGACTGTCATGTTTTGCCAAGGTTATAGATTTATGAATATATTTCTTACTTCTTGGAGATTCTTTTTTGGTTCTTGATGGGCTATTCAAAGGAGATAGATCTAAGTTAGGAGTGGTTGATCCTGAACTGGAACTGATCTTTTTAAAAACAAATTTTTTAGGTTTTATTGGAGCGTCCATAAAATCACTTATTTCTGTATCTTGCTTGCAATCTTTAGATTTTATATTATTAGATGATGAATTACCTTCAGATTGTAAGCTTTCATTATCACAGTCATTTTCAAACTTTGAAAATTGTTTTTTGTTAAAATCATCATTAAAGTCACTTTCCTGATTCAGGTTCACTGAGGTACTTGAGCTTAGGTTTGTAGAAACTTGTTTAGCTGTATTAGTTTGTGTTTTAACTGGAGTTACACCTACACCAAAGTTACTTATCCTCCCATCTGTAGCAGTTTGTGATTCACAAAATAGATCAATTATTGATTCTCTAGGTATGCCTGCAACAGATTTCTTCTTGAAATTAAACTTTGAAGTACCCCTTGATGAACCGTCAGAAGTATTTGTTGTACTACTTAGATCTTGCACTCTAGAACCCTGTGATGTATTACTGACACTTGTAACAGAACAGACTTTATCAACTACTGTATCGTTTTTGTGACTTTTATGGAAGTTGAATATGGGAGCTATCTTTTCACATTTCGTTTCCTTTTTGAATGGAGTTTCAAATCTCTTTGGAGCCAATTTCTCACAAAGTTTCTTAGATACAGATTTACTGGAGATACTACTACTGTCTCCAAAAAGTCGCGCTAGTTTTTCACTTCTGTCTTTGCTTGGAGATACTTTTGATGGTGCCTTTGTAACTTTTTCATCATTAAAGATATTTTCTAACTTTTTGTCTAGGGGATCAGTCTCAAAAACATATGGAGTCACTTTTCTTGGCAGTGCATGTTTATTATCATTCTCAGGCGTTTTCTTCTGTGCATTTTTGAAAAAAGGTGATGTTGTATCCCTGCTGTTACTGTGATTTGTTGAAGAGCCACTTTTCTCCACTTTCTTGAACTGGAACTTCTTTGTTGTAATGCGTCGATTTGCAAATGCCTCAAAGACGTCGTCATCTTCCATGATAACCATTGAAAATATTGCCTCGGTTTAGGTGAATTAAACTTTAAAAATTAATTGAAAAACTTGAGATCTTGAGAAGGAAAATACTTCCACCATCTTGAATGGAACACATGAATATGACAGTGTAAATGTCACTGGTCAATGCCGTCAATGGTCGAACAGTCAGTTGTCAATAAATTTCACCTTCCCATAGACAAGGTATTTTAGACATATCTGTGGAAAAAATTCAGTGGCATAAGTTTAAAGACGTCATTCACCCCCGACAAATTCGAAAAAGACAAACAGGGAGTTATAGTTTACTTTCACTTTACTTTTCACTCGAGTGAAAATGCTGCCATGATTCGTAGGCTTAAATACTTCCGATCAAAGTGTGTAATTCTGCTCCTAAAAATACTGGCCTATACTCGTTCAATGTATGACTGGTTGCCTGAAACGCAGGCGCCTCGTTATGCTCTGCGCATCGAGACAGGACCGGATCTAATTAGAGAGAAAGACAGAGGCATCGGCAAAGCCGAAAATAGACACGCGGTTCGCTGTGTTGCGGTGAAGGTCCAGAAAAAGCCGTAATACGAAATCGTTACAGCGACTGGGCGGGGACTCAGACCTCAGGGGGGTGTGGTATAGAATTATTTATTGGGCATAAAAATTAATTACGTGCGCTATTTCTCTAGACGGTAGCGATCTAGGTATATACCGTTGCTTCGAGGTTGACTAGGAGTACGGAGTATGTACATACATACACCTACCTGACTACAATTATTACAATACAAATGTATATTATGTAATCATACTGAGTGATATACGAGTAGGTAGATCTAGATCCCTATATTGAAACGCGTTTTACCTACCAAGATTGTTTCGTTATCGGCGTAAATGTAAGGAACATTTTGCGCAGGGGTCTTCGAAGATGTCAGCTGTGATGATGAAAAAAGAAGGTACAATAGCTAATCAAAGCGATTTGGGAATAAGCCGCACAAGCGACACCTCTTTTACGCCTTAATGCAAGCCTCAGGTTGGTCTGCCTGTAGTAGTCTGGTAGTGGTAGTCTAATACTTAACCGCGAAGAAATGTTAGGCATGAAAGTAACAACACGCTACACACCTTAGTCCGTATTAAAAAAAATGAAGTATTTCCTTGAAAGGTAAAGATAGGAGGAAAAGGTAGAGCTCACAAAGAAAAAGTAGAAGGAAAAGGTTTTGCTTTAATTCGTATTCATAATCTTTTTCTTTTCACTGCAAGTAAAAAAAAATAGGAAAGAATTTACTTGAGTAAATTCAAACGGCGCTCTCACTGTGGAATTGGTTGGTTAGTCAGTGGTTGGTACCTATACAGATTTAAAGTTTTTTCTTTTTTTTACTTCTGTGTCATCGGCATCGGCTGCTCTGGTCATTAGCCTCTAAAGTTTTTTTAACCGGAAGCGATATTGAAAAAACCGGATTAGTTTTTTCATGCTGAAGTTTTGGCTATCTTTTGTATACGGACAGACGGACGGACGGACAGACAGAGACTCTGCATAAGCTCCCTTCAATGACAGTGAGAGTTAACAAAGGAAAAGATAGTCACGCGCTATTACGGGCATGTTGCCGCCGATAGGATATAACTTGCAGTTAAGGGTCTGGGGTATAGCGCGCGAAATTGAGAATCCAAAAAAATACGTATTCCCGTGTTATCGAGGAGGCGTGCCCGCCTGTTCCCTTTCTCCAGTGTGTGTGCGTCTAAGGTGACGGGGAGGTAAGTCCTAAAATCCAAAGGTAAGGTCATAAGGTCCAAAGGTCACCATAAAAATGAATTTCGCATTTCGAAGCTTCTGACGTTAGCTTTCAACTTACAGTAATGATTCAAAAAGCAAATTGAAGAAGAAAGCTTGCGCTCTGTCACTGTTTTGGCCTTTTTTGTTTTCCTGTTTGGTTGTTAAATCATAGACATTCGAAGAATGTATGATTTTGTATTGCGAGTTTTTTTGCACACTAAAAACCTTTTTTGAAAAAATTGCTCTTAGATGTCATTCATTATGGTCTTAACTATCACCTTCTGAAATACTGTGTATTTAGTTTGAAAAACAAGTGAGTTGTGTTCGAAATGGGAATCCGTATTTTACATGGCAAATACATTATGTATAACTGTGTGTACCCAGGCCCCAATGCGCGTTAGGTATAGTGTCTGCTGGTAGTAGAGGCAGTAGAGGTACCTAGTAGGTACATCTCATACAAGACACAGCCAAGCAGCAATCTGAGTGTAAGTTCATTGTCCAAAGGGTAAAAAAACCCTGAAATATGGGAAATCTCATCTCCCAGCGAAAAGAGCAAAGAAGCAATTTTTTATAGTTTAAAAAAAAGTAAAAAACATGCTTTTAAAGAACATCGGACTGAAAATTTAAAGATGATTTTTAAAATAAGCTCAAAGCTACTAGTATTGTTGTGAAAAAAGCGTCTGGCGCTCGATATACGACAAAGCGCGCACATTTTTTTCACAATCATACTAGTATTTTTCCTTCATTATTGTTTTAAACTAATTTTAAAAATTATTTTTAACTTTTTAGTCCGTTTTTCTTTAAAAGCGTGTTTTTTAGTCTTCTTAAACATATATATTTCTAATTTTTTGTTAACTTTATTATAAGAACGTGTTTTTTTGTGTTTTTTTTAAACTACAATTATTAATACTCTGTGCCTGTGGGTCTGTGCCTGCCCGGTGCTTGCGACATATTCAAGGGCCATATTCTTGGTCGTCCCTTGAGCCTTGAGTAATACTTAAGGTTCCCTTATGTAATACTCAAGGGATACTTGAGGAACTCTCAAGTGTGGCTTTCCTTGTGTATCTGTTTCCTAGACAACATGAAGGAGACGCCGGGATTCATTTGCCGATGTTGTCATATCTCAAATATAAATCAACTTGTTATGCCTATGCCTACGCATTGTGATGTTTCCTGTTATATATTTTTGTCTTGTGCCAGTACTTCGTGTTTTGTGCCACAAACTTTTCTGGATGTGACAGAAACTGACAACACCGGACTCCAAAATTAACCTACAAAATCGCCTTGACTGCAACGAAATGTCACGTTGATATGTCATGTTGACATTTCGTTACTTGAGTATTACTCAAGGGAGCCTTACGTAAGGGACCCTCAAGAAAGGCTTCGAAACACAAAACCTTATTTAAGGAACCCTCAAGTGTTAAGGGACCCTTAAGTATCGACTATGAATACGACCTGTAAAGGGGTGATACACGCACGAGCAAGTACGCGTACTTATGGCTCGACGACCTTTTTCGCCTGTGTGTCACCGTAAGTACGCGTACTTTAAAACCGTCGCGCAAACCGCCGGCGAACTGCTTTAAAATCTTGCTCGTAGCTTGTCTCGGCTCGTACTGCGAGCCGCAAGCCACCACTTTGTTTCGGCAGGCCATCGATGCGCAACGCTTGTTGTGTTTGGGGTTTGTTAAAAGTTTTGTTTATTTAGGAAAATGATCAAAATGAGCATGGCCGACTCTACACTACGCCGGAGCCTTAGATGTGGCAACGTGGCTTAGCTGTCAAATAGTGGCCCTATAGTTTCAGAATAATTATTAGATTTTATATGTATTAGAGTTCATCTCGGTTAATAAATTAAGAAAAAGTCAGACACTACAAAATAAAAATAAACGCAACCTATTTCCTGCCGCCACTTCCATTTCCACCTAAATGAACACTCAATTTACTTTGTAACTTATCACTTGAGCTAGAAAAATTCACTATTAGGTCGCTGTGAAGCCATTCTTGCTGGTCTTGATTTCCCTTTCACTATCAAATGCTTTTATAGGTATGCCCCAGGCCATGCCCAGATGAGTTCTATTAACTGTATTTTTCTGTGATATTTGGGAGGTCCAGAAAACATTATAGGTACCACATTGTGCTTTAAAATAGGTCTTATCCTTTGAAATGTTTGTCAATTATTGTCTTTATCCTTATAAATATAACCAGCCCTTCCGAGGCATACCTTTCACCCACTTCTGTTTATGTCCCTTATCGGACGCACAATTGCTAGTGCAACCTGGTACTACACACTTTGCAGGCATCTTTTTATCTTTATAGTTTCATTTGTACAGGTAAATAAGTAGAAACCCATTCAAAATCACCTTGCAACGTTCTTTTTAATCTGGAATAAGGTTATGTTGGGCCATGGTTTTGTAGTCCTCTACTCATGCCTCTACTGGGCTGAAACCTGGTACTACACGCTTTGCAAGCATCTTTTTATCTTTATAGTTTTGTTTGTGCAGGTAAATAAGTAGAAACCCATTAAAAATCACCTTGCAACGTTCTTTTTAATCTGGAATAAGGTGATGTTGGGCCATGGTTTGGTAGTCCTCTACTGGGCTGCAACTTGGTACTACACGCTTTGCAGGCATCTTGTTGTCTTTATAGTTTCGTTTGTGCAGGTAAATAATTAGAAACAAATTAATAATCACCTTCCAACCATATTTTCTGCGCCTAGAAGAATACATATGACAACAACAAATGAAAACACGGCCTGATCTCCAACGTTGCCATATTTCAATGCTCCGGCCTAGTGAGTAGAGACGGCCATGAAATGAGTGATTTCAGCTTGACGTGTGTTACCGACGTCGAGCCGAGTAAGTTCACGAACTTAAAAAACAGCGTGCTCAAAGTTCGTACGTGTGTCACCCACTTTAGTCAGCGGATACGACTGCTGCGCTGGTCCGACAGATTTGAAGCCATCGCAATCGTTTTCGCGGCAAAATTGGAGCATTCAATGTTCGGTCAGACCTCTTTTTAATCCAAAGGTGAGTTACAAACTCACAAATATACGGTGAAGCTAATAAAAACGTGTTAAAAAGCAAGGAATATTATATTTCCCCTTTAGTATTCGCACTTATAGTTTAAAAATCGCAATTCATAGCATTCACAACGTTGTGAATGTGATTTTTCATTAAGAAGAAACCTAATCACAGGTATCACTTTTCTGTTATTCTCTAGCTATAGCTTTAATACTGAATCGATATTCCACAAACGACAATTAATCATTATCCTGATGGACAATCGAAACATTTTTCCGATTTAAACTAAAAATGTTTGCTTTGAAGTATTGCGGTTACTATGTAATTTGATCCGTCAATAAAACTGCCATTGATTTCTATACATATATGGCATTTATCTCGATTAGCGAGAACAAAAACGCAATTTGCACGCTCGCATGTTTACAGAAAAACAAAAGCGCATTCGTGAAGCCGCAAAAACAATTGAAGCTTCGTGTTCGCTCGCCTATCGGATTTTACTAGTTTGATTAGTGTGTTTATTTCATTAGTACGGGGATGACATTAAATCACGCCTTACTTTTTTGTAAGACACTGTAGCTGTAGAGAATGTTTTCTCTGTTTTCAAAATTAATATGAAGCCATTTATGACACCTTACTTTTTCGGAAGACATTGTAGATGTAGGGAATAATTTTTCTGCCATCCAAATTAATCTGAAGACATATGACACCTTACTTCTTTGTAAGACATTATACGTCTAGAGGATGTTTTTTCTGGCATATAAATTATTATGAAGCGTCGAAGCCATGTGACATTGCTCTTTTGTAAGACATTGTAGTTGTAGGGAATGTTTTCTCTGTCATTCAATTTGATACCAAGCAATATGACATCGTATTTTTTTGTAGGTGTAGGAAATGACATCGAACATCGAAATTAATATGAAGTCATATGACACCTTTCTTTTTCGTAAGACATTGAAGATGTAGATTACGTTTTGTCTGTCATCCATATTATTATGAAGCTATCCGTTTTTGTTTTTTTGATATGAAGCCATTTGACTCCTTATTTTTCATAAGACATTGTAGATGTAGCGAATGATTTCTCTGCCACCCAAATTAATATGAAGCCATATGACAACTTACTCTTTTTGTACGACATTGTAGCTATAGAGGATGTTTTAACTGTCATTCAATTTAATATGAAGCCATTTGACTCCTTACTTTTTTGTAGATTGTAGCTGTAGAGGATCTTTTCTCTGACATCCGAATTAATATAAAGCCGTATGACACCTTACTTTTTGGTAAGACATTGTAGCGTCTCAGATTAGATAAAAATTAAAGTATGCCGGATTTAAAATGACTATAAGGAAGTATGTATGTGTACAATAATCAAATTTTTTTCATGTAGATATCAACAGTATTTGAGTGTTCAGACAGATTTTTATACATAAGTTAGTAAAGTATATTTAGACAGCTCGCCATGTCTAGCGAGTAAAATGAACCTCGTCTTACAAAGCGAATAAAAACGAAGCTGGAATTATTTAGTGAGATGAAGATGGTACTACCCACTCTGAATATCCTTCAAAAAATGCATGATTTGAAAAGAACGGGGAACTCGCTATATTCAAAATTCTTCTTCAAAAGTACTTAGGTAAATTGTCATTGGTAGTTAGTATAAATGCAAGTACACATGGAAGGCACACAGGGCAACAAAAGTGGGTAGTACCTACACTAAAAATCTCTCGAAAAATAGTCTTAATGTTACGTGACATGGTAAGGGTCCTTTCAGGCTACTTACCCTTAGAAAATGTACATAAGGGACCTTTAAAGGTTACAAAAATTTACAAGGTTTGATGGAATGACTCACCTGAAATAGGAACTCGTAATCGAACGCTTTCGGCATTCCTGATTCGGTACAGGGACAACGCCACCACGTGTTGACACCAGAAGATGTCTTTGGTTTCGCAGCTGCATGTCACCGATGTTATTTTACACCTATACAGACAAATAAGACGTATACTATGTTTACACCAAACCAATCATTAATGTACACTATTTATTTACAACACATTCTAACCGCTCCCAAAACCAATTTTTTTCCAAACCTGACATGTGTTTCGCTATGTTAGCATCTAGGCATAGATGTAAACTAAATTCCGACTACAAATGTTTACTACTACTTTGTTTTTAGTAATTTATTATAAATAAAAAGGAATACAAAAGTAATATGCCCAAGAAGAAAATAATCTTGCGCAGGAGATTAAACCAATCAATTACTCTGATTGAGCTTAATTATCTATGTACTAAATCTATACGAACAAAACTGGATTCGCATGTAAGTACGGAGCTACAAGAGATCAACTAATGTACGAGAAATTCAATACAAAAAATACAGTTGACGCAGACTAAGATGGAAGAAAGACAATGCTAATAACACCATACACATTATAAAGAATTATAAGGTCAAATAAATTTGGTAAACTACTTAAATTAATATAAGTGACCTGATCTGTTCTTAAAAATACGTAGATAGAAAAACAATATTAAATAATATAAAAATAAAAATTTATCGATACACTTAAACAAGACTGAAAAACTTGCAGTGCGGTAGGTATCAGTAAATAAATAAATAAATAAACTGTTCCAAAATTGACCACAATAGATGGCTCATTTTTATTAGCCTGTGAATTCAGGAAAAGTATTCAACTGGAAATCTCTTACATTGTAATGTATTGAATCGAAACAAACTCTACATTTCACATCTTCCAGAGTAATAAAAATCGAGCTAGCGACCATTATTCAAATAGCGGATAAAAAAGTTAAATCGCTTTGCTTTATGACCTGTAAGTTTCGACCGAATTGACAGAATTCTTCCTACAGTTCAAAGTACGCAAAATATATATAAGCTCCCCGGGAAAAGTTTTATATATAGTATAAGAGAAATAGCTTTAAGAAACTGAAATAAAATTCAAATATGGTAAGGTAAAACTATGAGGGAACTATGAAAAATCATTCAAAAGATTTGCAGCTCATAACAGTTATGACCAGATAAGTAACGTCTATAAAAAAACGACGACTTGATGTAAAGGGTGATAAATAAACGTTATTGCGCCATCGCACTTCACTGGTCAAATAAATAAAACCATATTTATTAGAAATTAAAATGAATTACTAAAGTCTCGTTTGCTAGTGCAACCTATCAGTTTCATTGGAAAAATTGAAGAATTCTTATGCAAAGAAGTACAACGATATCTTTGTTTGCTTGTGAAAATGTACATTGTCGTCTAATCTTGTCTAGTTTCCCACTAACTAAGCGTCTGCCCAGTATTTTAGCAATGTTAAACATTTTTCAAGTGAGAAGTACCCTGAGTACAAAAAAACAAAAATCAGAATTTACTAAGAAAAAATTAAAAACACTTACCTATCGAAGCTAACTGAGACCTTGAATTTTTGGGGAGGTTCAGGCGCGCCACACGGCAACGTTGCAGTGGGGGAAGACCGGGGAGCTGTCACGACGCCACTCAAGTGAAAACCTGCAAAAAAATAACATTCATTACCCAAAGCCAGTTCTCAATGATTCACAGTGATCAAAATCACAAGTTATTTTCCTTTACTACGAAATTCACCTAAATGTCGCACTATTCAGTCTAGTCTGAAAGTTATAGGGATAGGGAGACGTCCAATAGCTTACAAACAAAATATTTACATTTACATGGTGGATATTGTCCAAAGAGTATAATCTTATTGCGCTATTCCACAAAATCAAGTGCTAATGGCTGAGGACCAAATATCGTCTAAAAAGGCAAAAACCAGTAAGCAAAAAAATATTAAAAAGCGCGTTTCTCTATATTACACATTTGGAGGTATATTTTTGACTTATAAATGACGTAAACGTTGAATCGACATAAAAACATATTAAGGCCCAGTTTCACAATCGTTAGTGGTCAAAAGAAAACTAGTGGTTAACGAAAATATTCCATTTCATATTCAACAGTTTACGTCAAAAGCTGTGGTCAACCAGTTGAAAATATGAAAAGAAAGGTTAGGTTTCTTTGTCAAAGAGTTAGGTTGTATTAAGGGAACACCATTATGGCAGTGCTCTGAGAACAATACGTGGTGCCAACATAAAGATAAATAAGCTTTACCATTGGTTTCCTTTGTGAAACAGAGCTCCCCGATAACTACTGGTTAACTTCCATCTGTCGGTTAAGTGACTACCAGAGGTTACCAATGATTGTGAAGCTGGGCCTTATAGGTCCATTGACTATAAGCGGTGACATTCAGTTTGACGTGACCAATAAACGGTAGGCATAAATAGCTTCCATATACATATACATGTCATGCATTCTTTTTCTAGTTTGACTGACGAATATGTCACATATTTTCGTTGGTATGTCTGTCTGGTAATCCTTATACAATGAATCTACAGAAGCAATTTTGATACAGCTTTCACAGTACGTTATTACAGAGGCACGAACAAAAAATCTTTATACTTTTCGAAAATCTTCAGTGGCGGCGAAGTACTGAAAAGAAGGAGTAATTGTAGGTTAATCTGATATTATTGAGATGCTTATCGTTCCTCGATGGGGGGGGGGGGGGGGAGTTAGGTTACTACAAAAAAACAAACTAAGTGTCAATACGTATTATAGGTATTTTTGATTTAAAAAAACAGACAGTGAACGCTTATGTGTCGTAATTTTAGATTATTGATTCTAAAAGGTTTGCCAACAGTGGTCATCTAATAATTGATTAAAATAACTTCTACTTCACTGTCCATAAATATAATCCTATTGATGAAAGTTGCCTCAGAGTTTCTATGAGTTCAAATTGAGTAAAATTCCGTCTCTGAAAACTCACTAGTACTAAACTCTTTTTCGTAGAAAGGAACCCGTATATGCTGTACGTTTGAAAGACCTCTTTCATACAACTGCAGTGCAATTCAATACATTTCCACCGTAAGGTTATTTTTCTTTATGTGCGCTTCTATTCTCGCACGAAAAAGTTTATAGTCGGTATACGTATTCGCCAGAGGCGTAACAATCAGGGAGTTGAAATTCAATACACAGAACAAAAATAAACTATAGAAGATCTACTGATCTATAAAGAATTTTGAGCTCAATACATGTTTTTTCGAGACGCTATGAGTTAGAGGTAGTATTGTAGTTGTTCTTCCAAATAAAACAGTGTGGCAGTGATGGTGCATCTACGACTGTTAGTTTTGTGAAAAAGTTGCATATGCAGCCTCTATATCTATCAATAATTATGTCACTGTTCTGACGTGTTTACTAAATTGCTCTAGCTATAGTCAGACTCATATTGAAGAAGAGTGACCTTACACAAATTGACAATTGTTATCATGTTATCAACACCTAACACCTACTGCGCATATATTTATGGGTCATTCTCACCAAATTCAGAATATGGTATTTTTATTTTTTTGTTATACTTTTTGGTCTGCTGATTTGACTTGATGCAATTCATAGTATTTCAAAAGTCGTCGAGCCCCCAAATTAATTTTTCAGGAAATACTCACATTTTTAGAAAATATTTTTCACGGAGTTTACGAACTTTTGTTTGTTTTGTTGTCTGCTTTAATCTGTGACTTGCCTATCTATATGTATCTGCATGAAATCGTTTTTTTTATAATCGCAATATTAAACACTTGTGTACCAGACATACACTCCGTTCAAGTCACCCCCTCCTTTATCTTAACAGTTAACGGAAGATAGATTAAAGGGGGGACGCATTTTTTCGTCCGAGGACAATTCTGACTAAGACAAAACATCTTCAAAGACGTTGTTAGAGAGTCCTGATTATCCTTGTTTTGATTGGGCATTTACACAGGTTAACGGGGCAGAGTACTATGCTTTACCGATATAGTTTTACTTACATTTTCTAGGTGAATTTGCAGTAATTGCCCTCCAAACATAGTAAAATCGTAAGAAATCACTCACACGCATGGCGTCTTAACCGTAGTATTGCTTCGCCAGCTGGCACTGCGGATATAGGAGAATTCTATGAATTTATTAAATGCGTTAACGGAACAGAGCTTTTGGAGAGAGACAATACATTTGATACTGAGAAAACCTCATTCCAAATTTTATTAATAATGTAGCCAAACTTAGACAATAATTCAACATCAAAGGTATCACATGAGTTCAAAAAGAACAAACAACAAATATAACAAACAAATTCTTCATTGTATGAAACAACACTTGGGGAGATTTTACTTGCTTTGTCGTTTTTTTTTTAATATGTCTTCCTTACTGTAACTTTAAGCTATATCAGAAACAATCAGAAAGCTGATAACTCCACGAATCACTCTCCATAATACTTAGCCTTTAGTTTTGTATATAACAGGCGGGGCCCTACTTTTTTGTTTTTCGTCAGCCCCTATATTTCGCAATAAAGACAAATTTATCAAATAGAATGCTAACAATATTTGCTATACCGCCTGATGGGAGATGCGTAGCCATGGGGAGATTTTGGGGATCAGAACCCCCATGGAGAAAATTTGTCCCATTTTTAAAATAAGTATGTACAACCTGACAAGTGTAACAAGAGCCGTGAGAAATATGAAATAGACAAGGATGGCAAGAAACGAGAGGATATGAAATAACGTGAGTGTGTGAGACAGCGACGAAATTCCCAAGCCTCTTGCTACACTTGTCAGGCTGTAACTTAATTTTACTGGTAATTGGTAGGTACGGTGCTGGTAGTAAGTAGCGAAACCCCCTGCAGGGTAGTCTGGGTTTCCAAGTTGGGCTCACAGACAGTATTACAGAGGCTTTTTTTGCTGCTCAAAACTATTAATATGGCAACCATAAACCCTCCCATGGATAATTCCTGGCTACACCTAAGGCACCTGGCAAATGAAGATCTAATTGTACGATCACATACACTATTAGCATTGCTCAAAAAATACCCGTATTTGCTGTTTCAATTTCTTTGTACAATATGCTTATTTTTCTCTGAATATTTCATATTCTGAGTTACTTTATCCGTTAAGGTGTACCGCATTTATTCAAATGCCAATTTCTTTGTTCTTCTTGTTGCTTCATTTCTTTTAGGTTTACGAGTTTGTTTTTTATTTTAGATATTTACTTTTTTCCTGAATAGTTTCATATCATATCTATATGATATATATATATATAACATAACAGGTGAAGTACAAGCTGTTGAATATAACAGAGACACACATAACTTTATTTTGATGTGAGTTTTAAAGGCAAATGTTATGTCAACCCAGCAGTGATCAAAGTCTGTTTATTACACGTTAGAATCGATTGGACTCCTTCGACCCCCTATTTTTATTATTAGTGAGTTAATATTTCATTTAGAGCTTATTTTAAAATAAAAATATAATCATATTAGTCATATAATCATTATCAATATAAGAATATATTTTTTTACTTCCTTGTGATAAAAATAACTATTTGAAGGCACACTGATTGAGCGATTTTCAAAAAAACTATCACTGGTTTAGTGGTTATTCGATCACCGACCAATTTTCCTACACTATCTAAAAGTGACGTATAAACTAACCATCTTAGTGGTTATTCCAAAGAAACGTTTGCAAATCAAACGAAAACTCAATTTTTTACCTCCTATACAGATACTAAGGCATGTTGCCATAAGAGGGCATGACAAATTTCTGCGAGTAGTGAAGTGCATTACAATAGTTTCAGGCATTTATTTCTGTGAAACTGTATAATAGATAACCCGCTTATAGCTAAAATTCGTTCCACCACTGCGTGTAACCTATTAAGGCGGAAACTTTTATAAATTTTCGGTGCATAGACTGGCGAAAGATTAAAGAAGTTTCGTATTCTGTTCGCTGACAATGGTCGGCCATTATGATGTTTTAAAATGTAACATTTTTGTTGTCGCTGCTACACAAAGGGGAGAAGAATAGGATCCCGGATGAATGGCGTACTTATTTACGGGAAATTCGAGAATGTTACTGTATGGAACAGTCTCCTGAGAAACAGGGGTGGAGCAGGTTGTATCTGTCGTAGGCACTGCTGTGTCAGGTTGGAGCGACGAAGGGTTCTTGGGATATTCGATCAGTGTCGATCCGCTCCGCCTTCGAAGTGTCAGGGTGACAAAATTTTATTATTCAAAAATACTATTATCCAAGAGTGTAGTTAAAAGTACAACGTAAAAACGATGCCTTAAAATGCTAGGAAGACGGAATTTCAATCCTATGTAAGATAAACAACTAAACATCTGGCCCTTATTATTTTCTAAACACTTTGAAGAGCGTCACAGTAATTTAGGCAGTTCGTCACGTTAGAATAAAGTCCAAAGTTGTGTAATGTTTACTTGATACCTGCCTGAAAATACATCCGTCCCTTCAGACTAGTCGACCACAAAAATTATTTCATTTAGTACCTAGTTATACTTCGTACAATAAAGTGTTCTTGTGAATTGTTGGTGATTGAGCAACAGCTTGGGTGAGTCTATCTCACAGAGTACCCAATTCTACTAATTGTCTGTTTGTTTATTGATATATTGATTTATTTCATTAATTCATTTGAGAACTTGTTATTAGACAATTGATAAACTTTGATTTACACATTTCTATCATTAATGGTTCTATAATTCAACTAATGAATGTCTGCGATGTGAAAATAGATAACAATCTCGAAGCACGTCGCGAGTAGACCCTTCGTGCTGAACTAGTACAAAGGAGTAGATACTTTGCGAGTGGACACCTAGTATCTTAGTGAGTTGGCCTCACAGTTATCATGATAATTTTCCGCCCTAGTTATTGGAGCTCTTGGTGAGGTATTTCGCGTGTTGGCCCTTAATACCAAAGACCCAAGTGCTGTTCTCGAGTTTTGTTATATGATGTTTGATTTATGTTCCGTGTAATTTGTATGACCACATAATATGTGGATATGATTTTATCCGTTTGGGGTTAAAAGATATATTTGCTGAGTTATCTATTTATATTTGTGTGTTTATTTATTCTGCTTGCTTTATCAATCACCCCAATATAAAATAACGATACGTTCTTTAATTTAACGTATGTTAACCCATTTCTTTTTATTTATCATTCTTCAATGAATTGGTTACTCAGGTATCTTTTACTTTAATTTGCAGATGTGTCGTCTCGAGCGCTTTTCCTGATACAGGCCCAACCTCTTATCGATGTTGAATTAGGTAGTTCTAGTAAGTTATTGTTTAAAGAATTAATTGTGATCTTACTTAATTTATTTTGATCATTTGTTTAATGATTGAATTACTACCTTATTAAATGTTTGTTTTAAAAATACGCCCAGAATGATCATTTAGTCATTAATTCGTTTTTATGTCCTACAGAAGCAACAAAGTGCTCCATGGTCAAGGCGGCGAAGCGTATAATATATGAAGCGAGCACCAACGTCAAAAATGTTTCGTTCCACACAGTTCATCAACTGTTTATCTTGTAGCCTATAAACTCTTCTTTTCATGGTAAAATTCTAGTTAGAGCCGCGTTGGAGCGATGGACGTACGCCGTGTCGGCACATGCATAGTACGTAAGGGGGTGCCCTTCGGCAAGATCTACAACTGATATGATATGACATGAGATTATGAAGCCCTCAGTCTGGCATTTCGACCCTATTGACCTAGGAAAGAGAAGGTCAACTGCTCAGACAAGCGATGCTCTCCTAGATGTTTGTAGAAGATTCCTGGCTATGGCTTGTCTTTGTGAAGCCCCAACAGAAGATTGATTTCAACAGATGTATCATCTGAGTTGTGTAGGAGCTAGTTCTGTTATGGACTACTACACTTCTGCGTCAAGAGAGTTTTTCGGCTACTGGGATTGTTGCATTAAAAAGGAAGACTTCTATACCAGCCTTCTCGTTTCTTTATTTATTCTTGATAATATAGAAAAGAGAGCAAATCAAACACATTGGATACTACTTGGTTACTTCGACTATAATATTCAGGTCAAAAGACCAGTTTTATCGACTCCAGAAATCACTGTAATCATGTGATTGACAGCAGCAAGGAGGAACACAGCCAAAAAATTAACAACAAGCTCCTCTTATGTCCTAGTTCGTCCAGAACATTCTGGTCTCTAGTTAAGGGTGTTAGTCAGAACTTTTTCTATTCGCCAATACCACCCTTGACCAGAGAGGAAAAGTCCATCGCTTCTACTCCTAAAGAAAAAGTAGACATCTTAGCGAGGCCTTTTGCAGCCAATTCGACTGTACTCCGACCACCACCATAAACCTGAACTCTACAATGGCAGAGATCAAATTTGAACATCGAGATGTAAAAAGCATCCTCCAAAAACTAAACACGAAGAAAGCTATTGGTCCTGGCCAAATTCCAGCCACTGTCCTTAAAGGCTGTGCCGCTGAGCTTGCACCTAAATGTTACATATTCTTTGCAAGCTCTTCAAACTATCGTATCAGCGACGCGTGTATCCCGCTGCATGGAAGATTGACTGCGTACAACCCATCCCTAAGAAAGGCAAAAAAAAACGATCCCACCAACTACAGACCTGTAGTGGCTCTTCTCAGCATCATGTCATCTAAGGTTTTGGAGACTGTCATTAACACACATCTCCTGAAATACCTGGACAACAATAACATCATAAATGATCGCCAGTATGGCTTCCGTAAGCATAAGTCTACGGCTGAACCCCTGGTCTACGTCACTCACTTGTGGAACAGAGCAAGTGAAAATCATGGCGAATCCCGTGTTATTGCAATTGACATACCGAAAGCCTTCGATAAAGTTGTGTCATGAAAACCTTCTGATCAGTCTTGCTACTTATGGACTACCGCCTCACCGATCTCTGTTTCTTGAAGTCGAAGGCTGTTCATCAGACGTATTTTCAATAAACGTCGGTGTTCCTCAGGGATCTGTCCTATCCCCTGCACTGTTTCTGTTGTACACCAACGACATGCTGGAAACAACATCCAATCCAATCTACAGCTTCGCAGACGACAGTACATTAATATCATGCATGAAACCTGTCAGGCCACTATCATCCCAGGAGACGGTGCGTCGGCGATAACAGCATGCCTCACGGATCAATGTGGATATCAAAACAATTGTCGACTGGGGATTTGTAAATGAAGTACATTTCAACGTACAGAAAATTCAGGCAACAACACAAAAAAGTCTCACGTTGGCCTACCAACTGTGGAAATGGAGGGTCGAGTCACCTTCCGTCAAGCTTTTGGGAATCAACATCAACAACATGTCCTGGTACGACCACGTCGTCAGTATTGCTAAAACGGCATCTCTGCTCTAGGAAGCTGTATACACCAGAGCAACTACTGCTGTTCTACAAGGCACAGATCCGACCATCGCTGGAATATTGCTCCCATGTGAGGGGATACGATCCGAAGCACTATCTAAGGCTTTTGGGCACTATCCAGAAGAGAGCAATTAGACTAATCGATACGCCTAACCTTATAACGGACCTCCACAGTCTGGAACATCGAAGAATGGTGGCTGACCTACCCCTGTTTTACAGATGCTCGAGTGAGCTCTCCCAGATATTAACACCGAAGGTCGTCCGAACGAGGAACACTAGAGAGGCTCTGCGAGCTCATCCTTACCAGGTCGAGGTCCCTACACCGCGAACCAGTCTCCCCAGCATTCCTTCTTTTGGCGAACTTCAACGCTGTGGAATGAGCTTCCGGGGAATATGTTTCCCGACAGCTACAACCTGCAGCGTTCCAAATTTCACGTGCGCCGACACTTATCCTCTCGCAGCGCTTTTACAGCGCCATAGGCTTTAAGCCTTTGCGGGAGGCTGACCGTAAAAAAATCAGTAAGCAGGTGCCAGAACTCTCAAGGCAAAAAGACCTAAGGATATGGTTTAACTGCAAATCTACAGAAAGCTTTCGTGCTGCAGCACAACTGGCTGAAGGCTGGCAAAAATATTTCTGCATCCATTCAAACTAGGAGTTTTATGATCTCTACCCCCAACCTGTATCAGGAATGCTATGGAAGTTTCATCTGGAGATACTACAGGGTTAACATCACAAATCGGCTTGGTTTTTTTTTGTAGTTTAATGGCACCGGTCTGAGACCAACAAGCCAGACTATTTTTGTCTCCCTAAAGGAGGAAAAGTCTATATGACAATTCATTTAATCAATGTTCCGCTTATAGGAGACCGCCTTGGTAATATCTTGCTCGGAAACTGTGAAATAAACTAAATAAATTTAACCATAATGTTGATAAAGAGGTGACTCATCCATTCACCTGGATTTCAAGAATGTACCTCAAAATACAATACAACCCTTATTGCTGCTTCTCAGGAAGAACTAGTAGCTCTATTAAACATCTTAAAACAACATAGTGCAGCGTATGGTCTTGGAATTAACTACAATAAGACCAAGGTTATGATCGTAGATAGAGATCATGATAATCATCGAGAAATAAAGTCGATAGGCCGTTGTGAAGTAGTTCAAAGTTCTGTATACCTCGGTTCTTTGATCGACAATTCGGGTAGCTGTGAAAGTGAGATTCGACGGCGCATTCAACAGGCACGTGTGGCCATGACAATGCTTACTAAAATATGGCGTGACCATAACATCACTAAAGCTACAAAAATGTTGCTGGTTCAGTCTCTTGTGTTCTCCATATTTTTGTATGCCTCGGAAACTTGGACTGTTGAAGAGGCAGATCGAGCTCGCATAGATGCTTTTGAAATGTGGACGTGGAGGAGAATGCTGAGGGTTCCTTATACCGCCCATCGAACTAACGTTTCCATACTGGATGAGCTCAGTAATCCAAAGAGACTACCCTCCATTGTGTCGACGAGAATGCTTAAATTCTGCGGACATATACACAGAAGCGATAATATGGAGAAACTTGTAGTTCAGGGTCATGCCCCGAGTGGGCGGCGCCGTGGCCGTCCCCCTACACGCTGGGTGGATACGACGAAACAGTTGCTGGATATGAGTATCAAGAGTGCCACTAAACTGACAGTAAATCGCGAACGATGGCGAGCTACAGTTATCAAAACTATTGATAATATTCGTATCGGTAATACTCTAGCTCCGACTTAATGCATTTTACGAGTTCACAACATGTCTGTTAAGACATTGTGACTACCATGATGATGACCTCAAAATCAAAATATACTAACTGATAATACCATTAACCACACGTTTTTCACCCCTTCCCATTACAAATCAGTTAACAGGGCACATTTTTGTTCGGCAATTAACGCACCCCAAAACGTACATTAAAATCGGCACGAGAGCTCGTCGTGCGGTGTCCCGGTTAACCTGTTGTGAAGGGGGCTGGGGGCTGAGGGGCTTGGGGGAGGCAGGGGCGGAAAAGGAAAGGAAAGCACGACGGTCCGGCCCGAATCGAGAAAGTGAAAAGGGAAAAGAGAAAAACAGGAGTGGATCTCACGCAACGTCGCTCCCGCACTTGGGGAGGGATTTGGGGGGTGAATTGCGGCGTGCGAACGATACCGAAAGGAGGCTTGGAGGGGGTTGGAGGTAGCTAACAGAGCAAGTTACTGTGTGTTTTCTCTGGATTGGTAGGTATAGTGTTTCAGTCAGAGGGTTTCTAAGCGTGATTTTTGCTTACGGCACAGTATCGACAGAAGCTCTAATGATGAAGCATTTATTAACCAACAGAGGAATTCCATTTATAGGACAATATCAATAAATAATCTTAACCACCTTATGAAAACCAAAAATAATGAAACAGTATGGCCCGATTTTATCAACATGCGCATTTTAACCAAGGCTTTGACCAATCAGATCAGCCCATTCAACAACGTACATCTGTCAAAGTTCTTTGAAAATGATTGATTTCTCTCTTGAAGTTTACCTCAAAAAGGTGAAAAATGGCATGCTTTATATACAATCATTATACAATCGACCAATATGAACCATCTAGTATATTTTCTAGTCTGATTTTCTATCCCGAATGAGTGAAAAATTGCATTTTCTTGTTTTACAAGGAGTTTAGCAATTGCTAATCTGGCCCAATCAGATTCCACAAACCAGTACATTTGATCACAATAATTTGCTATCCATAATAATTATGAATACCTGCAATATACCTCTTTTATTATAGTAAAAAGGGCTAAAAATAGTGTGCATTACTGGTTGCCTATCCTTAACAGCAAAGCTCGAAGGCTGGCAGAAGTATAACCTTATTTTTTGTAAAGCAGAAACCTGTCGTATAGTCAGAAAGTGAATCAGATGCTTTATATACTTTTCAAAGAAAGGAGAGAACTAGCAGGGGGAATTTTTATTCATATGCATGCCCTTACAGTGTGTTTCTCATAGTAACTGCGCTACTGTGCCTTTTACCCAGTGCCGCCCCGCGGCATCTTTACATCCTCTGTGAATATTTCTACAAGAAGGTCTATAACAAACATGCATCCAGTAGAGGGAAGTTTCCCTATAAAAATATGTATTTGTCTATAATCAATCTGATTGACTGAGGTGGGATTATTAATTAAGGTGGCCGTGATTGATACTACTTTTATGATTCTGTCACAAACTATTGCAGTTTGCAATTAGTAATTATACAACAGTTATAAGGTAAATATGAAAAATCTGGCATTCATTTGGAAATCAATCGCTTTGTTCTGATTTTCTGCTATGATTTTGATCCATGACTTCTAAAATATTTTTGACAAGTATCATCCAGCTTTGACGTTTTGATTCCAATATTGATAAAATACTACTGGATGATACTTATTAACATAGCCTTCAATACTCAATAGAAAGCTTTTGCTAAACAACATCTAATAGAAAAGCTTTGTTAAAGCCTTTGTTAGAATAAGCATGTCGATACAATCGGGCCTAAATATTACGATTTAAATCTATAAATCCATTTCGTTCTTAGTATTTTAAATTGCTTGAAAACAATTCTCAGACGCTTTATCTACTTAGTATTACAGATGTGGTTAATCTCGCATAAAAGTATAATTTGTATTTGGGTGGCTTACCCTAAAAATTTCCGCAGAACGCAGTGACGCAGGAGGAGCATATAAGTTAACTTGTGACAGTAACTCCATGCAGTCCAGCTTATTGTGGAGCAGTTATACAGAAAAATTAACCAAGATAATATACGTCTTAAATGTAAGTTGGTTACATTAAACCTAATACAGAGTCTAGGTTTGGCTGAAAGTCAGCGGGGCGATTATGCCTCCTTCCACTGCGACCTTATTGTGTCTATTGTGGCTGACCCCTATTTAGAGTTCACCGTGCAATCCACACCTCTTGACGATGGTGATGGTCGTGCTCGGACAAACTTCCTTGAAGGCAGTAGGTTTCAGTTGGGTGAATCCGAAAGTCTGAAACCTAGCTCCTTCCAGTGCTGGACAGCAGCACAATATATGTCCTCCGCTGTTGGGTGAAGGGGGGAAGGGGGAAGGGGGGAAGGGGGAAGCCGAATACATAAGAGTTTGTAACAAACATCTCTATCCAAGTAAATTCCATCACACTCAAGCCATAGGTACCTCAACAACTTTCTCTGAACATTTTCGTGAGACTTGCTTCTTTTTCTTTTCTTCCTTTACAGATCGATCGACCGACACGACAGCAATTAAAAGTAAAGGTCCAGTGGACCGCTCTGACAAGCATTGACGAACTGTACCATTCATAGGGCAGCATTGTGCCAATGGACGTAAGCCACGCCAGCGTATATTTTAGGTACTGTTGGCATGCTCTACACATCTCTATCCAAGTAAATTCCATCACACGTCGTACACGTCACGTACACTTAAAACACTACACCCGCACTACTACTAAGGTGTTGAGCTAGATACCTCATGATTATATGTGGTCTTTTTTTTATAGTCAGCCTCCCGCAAAGCCTGAAAGCCTATAGCGCTGTAGAAACGCTGCGAGCGGATAAATGATTCGAAACGCTGCAGGTCGTAGCTGTCGGGAGACAAATTCCCCGGCAGCTCATTCCACAGCGTCGAAGTTCTCCAAAAGAAGGAATGCTGGAGGAGACTTATTCGGAGAGTAGGGACCTCGACCTGGTAAGGATGAGCTCGCAGAGCCTCTCTAGTGTTCCTCGTTCGGACGGCCTTTGGTGTTATTATTTAGGAGACCTCACTCGAAGATCTTTCGTGATAACATTTGTAAAACAGAGATAGCTCTGCCACCCTTCTTCGATGTTACAGGCTATGGAGGTCCTTTGTGAGTTTAGGCGTATGGAGTAGCCTAATTGGTCTTTTCTGGATAGTGTCCAGAAGCTTTAGAGAGTGCTTCGGAGCGCATCCCCACACATAGAAGAAATACTACAACGATGGTCGGATCTGTGCCTTCCTACAGCGGAACAAAACTCCAAGCTTCTGGGATGCCGTTTTAGCAACACCGACGACGCTGTTATGCCAGGACATGTTATTATTGATGTTGATCCCCAAAAGCTTGATGGAAGGTAACTCGACTATTTCCATAGTTGGTAAGCCAACGTGAGACTTCTTTTCTTTGTCAGTGTTGTTATAAATTTTCAGGACTCATGACGCAGAAATTTGAGGGGCAGCTTCATTGCCTCATAGATCCGGGAACCCGAAATTACCCCTGTAACCTGGACTACCTCACGATCCCCAAACGCGTGCTAGGAATTCGAGCGGAAGCGGCGAAAAAGGCAAAAAGCTGCCAAGTCAGAGGCGATGCCGGAAAAAGAGGCGGCGGCACTTGCGAAAAGGCTGATCGACCGGGAAGAACAGAGGAAAACGATTTTTAATTTGTTCCCGATTGCTCCCAGATGGGCGCGCAGCGGCGGGCCAAAAGGATCGTCGTGACTGAATAGTATTAATTTGTTCAACACAAAGATCAGAAATACTATGTAATTGTAATTGTAATTAATGTTTAATCTATTAATAATAATAATAGCGTTTATTCTAAATATAAAATAAATAATACAATAAACAACAAGTGCCCCAAAAAAGTTAAAAACTTGTGCTTGGGTATAAGGTAATTATTATAAAATAGAAGGAACAAATAAGGGCTAATTCAGGAATATGTATATTTAAATATTATGTATTCTATAAATATTAGTAATAATAGGTATTACATATGTCAACAAGTTGATGAATTTTCATGCGATTATTATTCACTATCCATTTTTTTAAACATACTTGAATGAATTCTAAGGCACTAGACATTTTATGCTAACTGGTATCTCATTGTATAGTCTTGGGGCAAGAAATGTATGACATCGTAATAAATTATTTTTTCTTGCTTTCGGTACAACATTAGATGTATATCTTTGTCATATTTATGTTCGTGTTCTATCAAATCTGATTTATTTTTATATTGGTAAATACCTAAAGACATGAAAACTGTTTGGTGGATATCTAGAACTTTTGTTTGCGAAAATAACAATTCAATAGGATATCTAAATTTCACTTTATATAAGATTTTTATTATACGCTTTTCTATAATTTCTATTGCTTTTATATCATTTTTACATGCTGCGCCCCACGGCCACGCCACGATACAATATTATATATGACTATGCACAAGTGTATACAATAATCATCTGTTCATAGATAAGTATAGTGGAAAGGAATTTAAATTTGCTTATAACACAACGTATCTTTTTGATGACATATTCTGTATACTCCTTCCATTTGATATGAAAATCTAGATATATTCCTAAGTACTTGATACTGGTGACCATTGATACAAGAGCTACCTGTCTACAACCGATTTGTAAGCTGGTGTACTTTGGTAAGCCGTTTGCGTACGACGCGAATGGAACAAAGTGAGTTTTGTTGAGATTGACTGTTAAAAGTCGACTACTGAACCAGTTGAACATTCTTTTAAAACCAGTTTCAGCTTCTGTTTTTAATATTTCCCAACTTTCAGCAGAAAATATAACAGCTGTATGTGACGCGTGACATACTCATATCCCTTAATTAGGGGGATTCATTAGGCAATATCATAGGTGGAGAAAGTTATAAACGATACAGTTTTATTAAGAATAAAAAACAAAGAGAAGTATTCCTAACTATAAAGAAAAGAAGATTACAGTACCTGGGACACGTTATGAGAGAGGAGAAATATCATCTAGTTCGAGTAATAACAGAAGGAAAAATCGCAGGAAAAAGAACGATAGGAAGGAGAAGACATTCGTGGCTGAAAAATTTGAGGGATTGGTATAATTGCACCAATAATCAGCTATTTAGAGTGGCGGTTATCAAAGTTCGAATCGCCTTGAAGATTGCCAACCTCCAGAATGCGCAAATTAGTAGCAAGTTTGCAATCACAAAAGCCCACAGCTTGTACTGTGAACGCAAAAAATATGGATTTAGTTCAGACAAAATTAAAGCCGTTTAACAAAACTGAATCCAAATTGAACAGCAGAGCCTTTCACGTCGATTTGTATTTCAAGGGAAAACTCTTCCATCGAATACGTCATCATTATGCTATCACCCCTAGCAACGCCCACTTCAAAATCTCAAATGATACCACCATATTTCTGATACCTCATTTTGAAGGCAATTCATTGATAAATAACAGTGTAATCGGATTAAAGATTGATTCACTATTATGGCAGTTAATAAAGAATTTGGCTATTATCAAAATGAAATATTATTTTCATTACCTGAAATATTATCGTAGGAGAGGTTCCAAATGCCCAGGTCATATTCAAAATGTCTTCTACTTTTTTTATGGGAACATTGGGAACATTTGAAATCCAAAGTTTATATTACGCAGCCCGGTCCTATAGATAATATCCACGGTGACTCTGGAGATGTTGAGAAATGTGCGAAAATATTTTGGATATCGTCTGGAACGAGAATGGCTCCCATTTGGAACCCTTCTTACGATAATATTTCAGGTACTTCATTTTGATAATCGCCATAATAGTGAATTAATCTTCAATTCGATTACACTGTTGTATTTAACCATGAATTCTCTTCAAAATGATGTACCACAAGTATGGTGATCTCATTTAAGATTTTGAAGTGGGGGTTGCTGGGGGTGAGGGGGTTGATGGCCCGATGATGACGTATTCGGTGGAAGAGTTCCCCCTCGAAATACAAATCGACGTGTCACGGCGATTTTTATTTTTTTATAATTTAAGGTGAAGAGGAAAATTTTAGCTGGGACACACTGAACATAGCAATAATATAGAGCATCTAGTTACTATACTATATGGATATGTGTATGATCAAGTTCAAGTGATTTTCGTCGTATTTTCCAACCTGTAATGTTTTCTAAAAAACGCTCGAAATCGCTGGACAGAATTTCGAACAATTTCGATCATAACGAATAAACTATTTTCTGTAACTTAGAAAAACAGTAATATCACATTTATTTGTAAAATAATAGTCTTAAAACTTTGAATCCCAAAGTTAAGCAAATCACAACTTTAGATCCACCTACCACCTATTCAATTTTATAACAATGATATTTTGACAGGGGTCGATGTTCAAAAACACATCTACAAGTTAAAATGAAATGTTTTTTTTGCAATCTAAACGTATACTATAGGATAATTAATAAAACCTGAGACTGACATCAAAAGACGAAGTAAAAATGGTTTCTTTGACCATCTTGGCAGTAGCCCTATCAAGATACTGAAAAGCACTTTTTCTGCAGCCGTCCTGAAAATAGAACTTTCGGGATGATTTATTAAATCGAAAGTGAAACTTTATATAAATCGTACCGAAAGTAATAAATCATACCGTAAGTTCTATTTTCGAGACGGCTGTAATGATCATAAATAATATTTATAGTATCTCTCCCTATTATTTTTCATATTTTATCTATTAAATGGCTGCAGAAAAATATTGTATGTAACGCTACCAGAATGTGATTTTACGGGACTCGCCTACGACTCGCCCTGGAAACTGCCTAATCATCCCGTAAAATATCACTTTCGAGACTTGTTATGTAAATAACTATTATATTCAATTTATTATTTTGACAGCCTTCAGTTGAAAAAATTCAAATAAATATACATTTGCCTCGATATTTTATAGTATTACAAGAAATCTAACAGTTACATGGCAATTTTCTGTATTGGTTTGAGAATAGTGTAAAAATACACCTGGTAGCTACTGTTGACATTCGTCGAGTAATGTCACTGTATGTTATCATCAAAGTATCATATTGATACGCAGAGTGAGAGCGCATCCCGTCACATCCAGAGATCCATCAGATCCATACATTTACTTATCGACAGCCGTCGGGTCGCGTATAGAGTGGTATCGCCAGAATCAATATTCTGCCTGCAGCCTGGGTACATTACGTATACAAGGTGTATCAAAGAATTTCGTATATATACTCTAAGTTCGTAAATTATTCCGTCTGGAATCAAATCAATTTCAACAAAAGGCGGCAGCAACATGATATCCAGATCAACGAAGGCATTCGTTGAAAATGTTTTTATAGGAGATCTATGCATATAAAGTTCGTTCCAAAGTTTACAGGATTCTTGTAACTAATCTAACAATGGAATCTGATTCATCAGTCATACTCTCGATTTTTTAAATTACGTATTTATATTTTTTCCACTGGCCTATGCATAAGAATTAAAAGATACGCTCCTTTAGACATAATACAGGCTGGCGCAGATAGCATTAAAGACATCTATGTTTTAATTAGAGCTGAATGTAGTAATAGTAGTGCTCTTTTAAATTAATGATGGAGTATAATGCCGCGGTTGTTCATCTTCATCTGATCTTGAAAGTTGTGCATCACACGTAAAATCATTTCTTCTGACCGTCTTCCTATTTTTGAGGAATTACAGTTTTCACTTCTTGTAACGTTCGGGGTTTATTAGCATACATTTTAGACTTAAGGTAACACCTAAAAAAGAAGTCGTATGCAGCCTAGTCTAGGGAGCGTATGGGGGCCAAAGGACATCTCCGAAACGGAAAATCGTATACGGTTGGAAATGTGCAACCGAGAAGACACATCATTTTTGAAGATTGATTTAAATGTACACTTTTATTATTTCATGTAGCTATAATTAAAACATGTATATCTTTAGTATACAAAATGTTATGCCGACGTGAAAAACATGCTTTTGCTCTGCGCCACCCTGTATTATAGATTATAATTTTTTTATTACGCTTCAATATCTGAGAGACATACATTAAATAAGTTTGACAAATCGACCGAATTTTAAAACTTCTAGGGGTCATAAATCACCACCAGTCTTTTCATACATCGAAAAATAGTCCAAGACTTAAAAAGCGTAAATTAAATTTTTAAAAAAACTTAACCGATGATATGTATGTCTTTATTTGTAGCTGGCGATAGTCCTTGTTCCTTAACTCAATAAAAAAGTAAAATGGTTGACCACACTGATGATCACCAAGTTTATGTCAAATTAATAAATATAGTAAAAAATATAAAAAAACACGCTTTTAAAAAACATTGAATTCAAAAAGTTAAACATGAGTATTTAAAATAAGCTTAAAACAATTATACGAAATATAATAGTTTATTGGGGTAAAAGCATCGGGCGCTTGATTTACGAATAATATGGCGCAAAGTCGACAAAGCGCTCACGCTTTTTTCAAAATTACACCAATATTTTTTGTTTATTATTGTTTTAAGCTTATTTTAAAAATGCTATTCAACTTTTTAGATAAATTTTCCTTGAAAGCGTGCTTTTTTATTTTTTTAAACTATATTAATTTTTGATTTTCTAGTTATAATTAAATACTTATATATAATTTTTTAAAATGTATTTATTAATGCTATAATTTTTGATCAATATTCATAGCATAATCATTGCTATTACTGCATAAACGATAATTGAAGCTGCCAACCTTCCTGAATAAATTTCACAAAAATACCCTCTCCCTTGCGCGATCTCTAAGTCACTAGTGTCACAAGCTGTCTATAGATGCGCAAAATCCCAATGAGTCAACATTGTTTACATCCGCACCGCATGTCGTTGACCTAGTCCCTAGTTAGTTATTACGTGAAAGTGAGCAAGATAACTCTAAGCTGCAAGTAAGTGAAAACTGTTTTGTTCGCTTCTAAATAAACAGCCGCATAATTTTTAATTATTTGAGAAATCTAATAACATACAGACGCATCTTATATAACAAAAGCGTGTTAATAAAAGCAGTACGCCACTTGCTCTTATTCCAAAGGAGAGTTACAAACCCACAAACAAACAAACTAACTCAGAGAAATATAACTGAAATTTTCTAATCTTAATAGCAGCATTTGAGAAATCTAATAACATACTATTTTATGACAGCCGCCTCTTATATAACAAAAGCGTGTTAATAAAAGTAGTACGCCACTTGCTCTTAATCCAAAGGAGTGTTACAAACCCACAAACAAACAAACTAACTCAGAGAAATATAACTGAAATTTTCTAATCTTAATAGCAACATTTGAGAAATCTAATAAAATACTATTTTATGACAGCCGCATCTTATATAACAAAAGCGTGTTAATAAAAGTAGTACGCCACTTGCTCTTAATCCAAAGGAGTGTTACAAACCCACAAACAAACAAACTAACTCAGAGAAATATAACTGAAATTTTCTAATCTTAATAGCAGCATTTGAGAAATCTAATAACATACTATTTTTATGACAGACGCATCTTATATAACAAAAGCGTGTTAACAAAGGTAGTAAGCCCCTTGCGCTTATTCCATAGGAGACCCACAAACAAACAAACTGACTCACAAAGAAATATAATTGAAATTTTCTAATCTTAATAGCAGATACAATAGCCATGAACAGATTACCTTAGCATTAAGTATGTACTCCCGTGTTATTTTCTTTGAAAATAGCTGCAGCAAAAATGCAGAAATTCATTCGTCTGAGCTTCCTGAAGGTGTCCTATACAATACTGAACGACAGCGTATTGTTTAACTCAAATTCTACACAGGTCACATTCGGAGTTCAACTGATTGTGACAACATCGTAGCGGAGCACCTTGTATACGGGTATATATGCATGTAGGAGAGTTTGGCATTTCTGGTCGAGTCAGCCATTGTAACCGATAACTTGGAATAACTTACGGGCCGCAGTCGCTGTCAAACTTCGGAAAATACTGTTATAGTTTCGGTCTATTAGGAGAGACAGTCTCGCGCAGATACGAAACGATCTGATGCCAAATTTATGTACGTGAATGATGGTCTCTGCTATAGTATGCCTGCCGCATTGCATACACTGTTTTGTGTTGGGCTTTTTTGGTCTATAGATATCTTCTCAAACATGTAAAGCATCCCCACACCCCAGAAGCGCTACGAGAGTTTAGATGTCTATTGAAATTGGCTTGTAAATCACAAATATATAGGATTAAGATTCGATAAAAAACATGAAGCAAGTTGATTGTCAGTCAAGTGATACTAGTTTATTATTTGCCCATAACATGAATCTATAGTATGAGATTCTCTAGCAGCCAAACCATCGTCCGCCCGCCAGCAAAAAAAGTTATGCTGCTAGATCTTTCTTTCACAAGTCAATGGTTAGTCTATTACAGAGAAAAAAAAGTAGAAAATGAACGGCATTCCCTAAAATGCCTGAAAATGAAGTTTGAGGAATATTTAATTTTGTTGTTTTTTGGTAATTACTCCGCTGCCGATGTACCAATTTTCAAAATTATAGCAGCACCTACTACGACCCCACAGCATCCATGCAGCGATTACTAACAAATCGACAGACAGACCGACAGGAAATAGTTTGACAGTGTTTGCTTTAAACAAAACGTAGGCATTATTTCTAAAACTACTATTCAAAGTCAAGATCCAAGAAAAACTCAAATAATAATCCACGAGAGAAAATAACACTTATCTATATTGTACGTGGTTAAAGGTAAAAATCACGAAAATACCTACCACTTGACGCTTTAGAAAGTGCAGCTGGAAAAGGTGTAGAAAACTTGATAAAAGTGAAAACTTTCGGGTGAAAATCAAATCACAACATAGTACCCATAAATCGAGAAAGCAATCTTTACCATAAAAAGAACAGACGAACTACGTCATTGCATATGTCAAATTTGATTTTTGAAAGATACTAGCGACACTCGTGGATGCCATAGTCATAGCAGGTTCAGTTATTTCGGTAAATATAATATTCTACAACTTTCTCCCAGCTCCGGGGACACCAACCTGGTACTACCAGAAATGTGACCATGTCAGTATACTTTCATATCAATGGAAGATGACTAGAGTATATCGGGTCTAGGAAATTAAGCACAGGAAAAACTATCCTATACCACTCGCTATGGCGGCCTCTAGTTAACAAATTTGACCAGAAGAACCTCATACCCTAAAGAAAACCTTTGACATATATTATGTAGATGATAAAATTCAATACAACAATTGCTTTGCTTCACATGTGGGTGACAGGTCAGAGGGATTGCTGTAAATCTATTCTTAGGAGCGGTGTACTAGTGACAGTTGATTTATGTTCCAAGGAGCTGCACGTTAATATTAGTGCCCATAACCTTGTTTTTATACAAAGAGTTGTAAGCCTATAGGCCTACACCACGATACTTGGCAACCTGCGATGCGGCATACTTGAGATCATGAGACGCCACCAGATAGAATGCCTAGAATCGTGGACACTGGGATCCCATACAAGGCCAACTTAAGTGACAGATCGGATTGGGCTCTAGGAGAATCATATGTAGAATGGTACACTGGTGATGGCTCAAAAAATTCAACAAGTATGTAACTGACTACCGTTTTCCAAGCAAAAATAGCTGCAATTATGGGATGTTGCAGAATATGCATAAATAAAGTATACAGGAAAAAGGCTATCTATGTAAACACAGACAGCTGGGCAAGTAACCACTATACGTCAAAAACATTGTGGCACTGCCATCATATCCTAAAGACACTGGCGAAGACCAGCAATGTAACATTATCTTGGGTGCCTAGTCACATCGGAATAGGTGGGAATGTGCCAAGGAAGGTGCAGAACTCCCTCTCATCGGGTCAGAACCAGCATGTGGAATATTATACAACATAGACATAGTGATGGTAGGATATTTTCAGTCTAAGAGAATGCTTAGGAGATCCTTGTGTTTTGATAAAGCAGACGCTCTCAGATTAAGCAGGAAGGAATTACGAAAGGTGGTTGGATGTTTAACTGGCCTTTGGAGGTTTAGTGCACACCTGCAAAAGTTGGGGATTCTGAATTTAGTAGGCCAGGACGAAAGACAGGAGAGCATAGTCCAATGCATCTCAAAGTTTGCAAAGAACTATTAGGACAACTGAACCTTAACCCTCTCACTACTAAAAAAAAAGTTTATAGGCCTTATTGAACTTTTACTTCCCACACCGATAGGTGGGGGAGTATTCTGATCGCGGAAATTTTCGTTCGATTTTGAGATAATACGCTTTTTGGGCGTTTTATGATGTCTACAATAACGAAAATCCAAGTCACTCATTTCCGTCGGTCTGTCTGTCTGTCGGTCTGTCTGTCTGTCGGTCTGTCTGTCTGTCGCGTTTTTCTACCCTCGTAATCTCATTAACCGCTGCATGGATTGTGATGAAATTTGGGTAACTACATGCCGTGGTGTCCTAGTATGTAATGCTGCTAAAATTTTGAAAATCGGTGCATTGGCGGCGGAGTAATTAGCAAAAAAAAAAATAAATATTCCTCAAACTTCGTTTTTAGGCGTTTTAGGAGTTCCTGGTCATTTTCATAGCGTAGTTTTTTTTGGTGGATGTGAAATTGGGGTGGTTGAGGGGTGGGGTGTTGTACAACTCAAAAATTTGTTTTATTCATAATAGGCTGTCCATAGACCTGTGAAAGAGAGTCCTAGCGGTATAATAACCTTTTTTAGGTCCATCCGATCGTTGCCTTGCCTATACTACAGAAACCAAGGGACTTTTTTTTAGAAATTGTGTCAGTGGCGCCGCAGCAACAATAAAAAAACTAAAAATATAAAAACTGCTCAAACTTTGTTTTTAGGCGGTTTAGGGGTTCCTGATCATTTTCTACTTTTTTGGGTGGGGGTGAATTTGGGGTGGTTGGGGGGTACGAGTTTTGCTTTATTTCGTTCTATGTATATTGCGTAATGCGAAAATTATTGAACTGATTTTCATGAAATTTTGACACACAATTTAATGCCGCGGAGAGAATGGAAAATGCATCTGTGTTTGAAAAGTCGTGTCAGTGGCGGCGCAATAATAAAAAAACTAAAAATATGAAACAGCTCAAACTTCGTTTTTAGACGGTTTGGAGGCTCCTGATCGTCTCGCATCGTCCAGTTGAAGCACGCAGAAAAAAACTGTGGCGTCCTAGTTTCTAAGGAGGGAGACGCAAGAAACTATGTATTTACGAGAGTTTTTGTGTTGGATGTTTTTTTGCGGGCGGGTGGTCGATGATTTGGTTGCATGGGGATTTCAAACTATAGCTGCATGCAATGGGAAAACAATAAAATGGTATCATCATTATGTGTGGGAAGTACTGAGTCAATCAACTTGACTCCATGTTTTAGGAATAAATTGTCTATAACAGTAATACGGAAGAAGTGCATCAGTACACGCATCTTGATTAGCAAATTGTAAAATCTGGACATAACGAGTCGCCATTGTCTGTGAAAGTACAAAAACACATCAGCAATATTACGGTATTACCGGCCCACGTAACCAGGAGGGCCCTCACACCAGGCAATCCGCGTCCATTATTAAAAAATATAAAACGAGCGCTTCGCATTCAAAATGCAATAATAACTTTGAAAGCGAACAAAAGCTAATTTCGTTAAAATAGATTCTGAAGCGGGGATAGCGGAGCAATCTGATTACTACCGGCGAAGCGATGGCGGGATACTGAAATTTGCTTTGCAGGCTTAAACGGGCCATTTAATGTCATTAGCTGCGACCCCGAATTCGTTTTTATTACTTTTCCGCGGATAAAATGCAACAATGTTAGATCAATCTCGGCTGAAGACATGGTTATTGGTTTTGCATCATCTATTCTTTTGGGTCGAATGGTATCAAGCAGTTTAAGTACTGCTATCGAAGAAACTCTGCCAGAACTTAATAATGATAATGTAGGATCATGATATACCTAATATCCTAAGAGCGATCGGCAGCCTTACGGTATTTTAGCAAACTTAACATATTGATACATATTGGTGCCGTAGGTGAAGTGAAGATTCACTACGCGACGGTTACCTTGGGCATGTCCGGAAGTCCAAAAGCGTCAAAATTGACTGCTAAAACATGATTTTAACAAGTTTGCCTTTTAATATATTGAGGTCTATACCTTTTTTATTCAAAAACTCAAAACTCAAAAACACCTCTTCCAGTTCCTATAATGTATGGTTTATAAAATTTTATGAAAATTTACATTATTTTGCAAGAATGAGAATGGAATATGTTACTTAGATTATTATTATAATAAATGTATTTTTTAAAAGGCAGAGACATAGACGAATTCCAATATACGGGCAGACGCTATATTGTTAGTCTCTGTCAAGCTAATTAGAAAGCGCCAAAAGTGACTTCTATACCGTGATTTTAGCAAGTTTGCTTTTTTAATGTATTGAGGTCTATACCTCTTTTATTCAAAAACTCAATGGCCGGATACCACATTAGTTAACATCTCTAGAGGGAATGTAAACAACAAAATGCACAGGTCGCTGACCAGCCAACATGTAACGGAAATTTTGACAACTTGAGGGCATTACCAGTGGCGTACGATTTTATATTAAAATTAGATGTTCATTGATAGATTCAATTATTACTGTGATGTTACAAACTGATACAATATGTTGTATTAGTATTTAGCTATAACTTAGAGAGTTACTCTATTATAACTTGATTGTAACAGTTGATAATTTATTATTACCATGAAGTGTTTCCCCATATTTTACGCTACTGAAAACCAAAACAAAACCTATACTAACCTATGATAAGTGGTGTTCACCGATTCGTCGCTATTGCAGCAAACTATGCACTTTTTATTTCGTCCCATCATGCAATTATGACAATATTGTTCATAAATAATTTAATTCACACCACAAATAGTCACAAAGTCACTCAAATATACACTAAAACAACAAAAATCTCAACATAAGCAATAATCACAACTACAATGACAGCCACATGGCAGCTTTAGTGGATGCCGATTGTAGGTTGCCAGATTTACGACATATTAGAAGTTATTGCGACATTCTGCTATGCAATTTACCATTTTTGAGATTTCGTTAAATCAATACAAATTATCTTCACGTAAATCAGTTACATTGCAAGTATATTTTAATGTATAGTTAAATACCCAGTTAAATACTTTGGGGAACATGTGTTCAAACTGCGGAAACTGCCAGATTTTGAAGAAATTGGAAGGTCCTTAAGCGGACGAAGAAAAGTGGCAATAGCGCTATAGACGTTGGCAGGCCCATATTCAAATTAGGCTCCCTCTAGCGATGTTAACTCTGTGCCAGACACTATTCCAGTTGCTAATGTGTTTTATAAAATTTTATGAAAATTCACGTTATTTTAGCAAGTACGAAAATGATATATGTTATTTACATTATTATTCTAAATGTAGTTTTTAAAAGGCAGACAACATACGGGCAGACGCTATAATGTCTGTCTCTGTCAGGCTAATTACAAAGCGTCAAAAGCTTAGACAAGGAAAGAGAGAGGACGGAATGCGTGACTGACATTTCTGATACCAAAAAGTACCAAAATTTACCTCTGATAAGTGATTCCTGGCTCCTACCTGCTGCTGTGGCTTTTACAGCCGTAAGCTGCACACCCTACCATTATGCACTCCACAATATTTTACAATGATTGATCTTAAAAACGCTAAATATTATAGAAAAATATTTTGGTGGCTTTTCATTTTCGCTAACAGCTAATTTGACAGCTAATTCATATAGCATCGAACGGGCGTGCGGTATCCCTTCTCTTTCCTTATCTAAGCTCAAAAGTGACTTCTAAAACGTGATCCTAGCAAATGTCTGCCGTTTTAATATATTGAAGTATATAATTTATTTGTTATCAAGAAACTCAATGGCAGACACTTATTCCGGTTCCTAATGTATTTTGTGAAATTTCAAAAGTTAAAAATTTTATATGAAAATATAGTTACATTATTTTAGCAAGGATGAAAATGATACATGCTATAGTTATATTATTATTATCAAAAAAGGCAGACATATAGGAGGGTTCCAACATATGGGCAGACGCTATAATGTCTGCACGACAGAGGCAAGAAGTGGTTGCCATATGAAATTGGGATAATCGCTTAAATAGAATTGTATTTTCTTTCAACTTTTTTCTCACTTTCTAGCATATGATTTGTTAGATTTTAACCGCTAACGTGCGTTCTACGATACCCCAATGACTATCTTATGTAGTGAAATTTGGCAACGACCCGCATTTGGGTTATGGGGTGCTAGGAACCTTTCGGCAAAGTTTTGACTCTGTTTTCCAGTTAGTCGGCAATAGGAAACAGCACAGAGTAGTATGCTATATTTGCCAAATTGTATTGCAGCGGTCTCTGCGACCTCACATTAGTATTTGGTACCGCATATAAATGCGGGAGTTTTCTTTTTAAATCGGCAGTTATGATGAGTAGATTCCCCCAGATCGTATGCCTCCTAGTGACCCAAAGTTCGAAGAATGGGTTAAAAGTCTTATAGACCAATAGTTACTATACGATCTATGTATAGAACATTGGAGTGTGAGCTTTACTGTAGACTGTAGCTTATTTTTTCAGACGTAAGCACCAGTCACCAGAAAGCACAACATTATAGTCACTATACCTGGGCAAAGATCTGTATAGAATGTGTGTTAGATGGGTAGTAGCTGCTAAATTCTCAAAAAAGGATGTTTGTATTATGTTACTGGTCATTACGTATCGGTCAATGTAAAAGAAGCTTTTCAATATAATATTATATTTTTTCTAATCATTTATAAATAAAAATTTATAATATACAAGTGGCTTTACCCTTAAATATTAAAAAAATGATAGCGGTATCTCAGACTGCACGTAAGTAGTTACGTAAAATTTTCGCACGTTAAAGATTACAGGCTAATACTTCATAGTTTTGTTGCCGTGATTGAGGATTATGTACTGTTGCTATATACATATACTCGTGGATACATTTTAGATGTATGCTAATTATTAGAAAAGAGTTCATTCAATTCAAATTTTATCAGTTTGTGTTGAATTTTTCATTATATGGTTGATATTTGAAGACGTGGCCCAAGGATTAATTTAGATAGTATATATTTAAGTTTTTAACGTGGTCATATTATGCTACTTTTAAGAGTAGGTAATAAATATATGTGCCAAGCATTCTGATACACTTGCAAACATCATAATTTATAACCTCTTATGAATGTTTAACCATGTATAAATGCACAGAAAGTCAAACTGAACCTACGAGATACGCCAATGAAATCTTGTGGTGGTTTTCGGCGAAACCTCTCACCGCCAAAACAAGAGCAGGAGTTCTGGTAACAATGTGCCGAAATCAGCGAGGTTAACGCATGAAAAGTAGAATATAATATTGGGAGGTTCTGCGATATCGTCGGTGTATGGTCGGGCATTGTGCCGGAGAAAACACGCGCCCGCCGTCGGCAAACATTTCCTACGAACAATGTGTAATGATACTAGAGGTCAGCGGCGGAGGTCGCATCTACATCATACAGTCACATTGCTGCGAATAGTCACTAACTGACGTTTTGTGGAAAAATTAACTACCTGCTTCTTACACTCTAGTTCCATTGTAGGAAGTTGTATACACCAGAGCAACTACTGCTGCTCTACAACGCACAGATCCGACCATCGCTGGAGTATTGCTCCCATGTGTGGGGATGCGCGCCGAAGCACTCTCTAAAGCTTCTGGACATTATCCAGAAAAGAGTCTCCTCCAGCATTCCTTCTTTTGGAGAACTTCCACGCTGTGGAATCAGCTGCCGGGGAATTTGTTTCCCGACGGCTACAACCTGCAGCGTTTCAAATCAGCGGGAGGCTGACCATAAAAAAAACTTTCAGTTTTAAAAGTCACTAACTATATGTATCAGACCAGATTATATCTATATACAGGGTGAGTTTTTAGTATAAAAGTTGTAGCCACGGATATGCTCCTTGCTCAGAAAATATTTAGATTTATTCAGGGTGATGATCCATAACTACGCATACAAAATTGTTTCCTCGGCATACTTGACTTTATTGTCTCGATGATTCACGGTTTTGACTTCATCAAATACTATAATGACCTTATAATTTAGTTGTTCGTTAAATAAAAAACAAATTCGATAGTACTTTCTCAAAATAAATAAATTTCAGTACACAAATACAAGATAAATTTTAAATTTACCGAAAAATCGAAATATCTCGGAAACTGATGGACGTGGGTACAACAAGTGCTATACAAAGATGAAAGAGCATATTGAAAGCAATTCTTTGGTATAATAAAATATTGGGGGTTGCATTTAAAAAAAGACAGAAAATCTATATTTTGCATTCTACATCACCCTGTATACGAATATGCGTCGCGGGCCTTTTTTATAGCAGATTTTAAAACTAGAGAATATTTCTTATTCATCCGTGTAAAAAAAATGATTTTTGATTTATCACTTTTTGATATACAGTACGTTCATTTGACAACGATTTGGATATAAAAATGGTCATAGCTTTGGAAACACCCTGTATAATGTAATAATACCCTATATTGAAAGAACACAACTCATTAGTAGAATTTGAATATGGAATAATATATAGGGTATCTCATTTAAAAAAATGCATCATTGCATCACCACGTAGTTATGGATCACCCTGTATAAATCTAAATATTTTCTGAGCAAGGAGCATATCCGTGGCTACAACTTTTATATACAACTTTTTTCGCTATATTCTACAGTAGTGGAGTTATCGACCGAGCCGGTACTAAAAACTCACCCTGTACATATATATTAAAATTCATCAACAAAATAAAAAATGTAGAAAATAATTTACTTGAATAAACTCAAACGGCGCTCTCTCTGTAGAATTTCTTGAAAGTTGACAGACAGAGGCTCAATCCTAGATTAACAACAATACTTGTTCTAAACATTATTGAGCTTATAATAAGAAAAAAAAGTCGTTTAGCTTGGGGATCAATCTCTGAACCTGGATTATAAAATAGAAGCTTTACCATTGCACCACGGAGCCTTTGCATTTCATTTCCTCAAAACTATATTACATTAATACAGGGACACATAATTCCATTTTATAATATTATTCATGATTTCAAATTGTATCTACCAATAAAAAAAGAGCAATATTGACAAAACCGTATTTTTCCCGGACTAGTTATTTCATGCTAATTTCGAACTGTATTTAGTTTTTCTCTAGCTCCTGCAGTTTTGGCTATCTTTTGTATACGGACAGACGGACGGACGGACGGACAGACAGAGGCCCTGCATAAGCTCCCTAAGTGAGTCAGTGAGAGCTAAAACTAAAAATTGTAATACCAAAAGTCCTTAAGTACCTTAATGTCTTCTCGCATAAATGCTTCATACATGTTTGAATGGGGCGCGAATGTAAGAACTCCCTAATAGCAACTGTTGTTTTTAGCCAAAGTAGATGTTTCGGAAGGTCTGTTTCGGACTTCAAATTCCAATTCCATTTCGTTACTATTTATTCTCGCCTAGCGACGTGTCGTTTTTCGTGGCTTGTTCTGATTAGTCGGTGTCGCGTTCTGCTGAGTGTGTCAGTTCTTGATGATGTGCCGTTCTTCGCGGCTTGTTCTAACCGGTCGCTGTTGTGTGCTGGTTCAGTGGCGTCGGTTCCTTCTGACGATGACGTGGCCGTTAGATGGCCATTTCGTTGCGCACGTTTGTGCCCAAGTTCGTTCTGTCGAATTTTAGTTTTCCTATATTTCTTATGAGGAACTTTCATTCTGTCTAATTTACACAGTAGGCCTGCTGCTTACTAGATTGTAAGACGAATTTATAATAATGAGTGTTTCCAAAATGGATGACACGTTACTTTTAGTTACTTATTTAGTAACGATTATTTTCTAGCAGTTACTTGATTCTTTCACATCACTAGTTAAAGTCGGCCGTTCAGGCATCAGGCGTGGATGTTTAATATACAAGAATATTTGATTTTATACCTCACATGTATTTTATGTATGTATAAAACGTACAAACTTATAAACTTTATTATACGTGATTAAATTCTATGTTTTATATGCGTATAATACGTTTTATATGGGACAAGATTGATAGTATCCTGCATTACCGACTAAATATAGGCAGAGAGGTTATGTTATTAATATACTATACTGGTGACTAGCCTTGCGTTAGATTACAACTTCTGCACAGATCTAATTAAAATTTTAAAACATAACACACCTTAAATCGGTATATTATGCACATCTATGTTTTTTGCTTTCAGCAAATTCATTTCATTTGATTCTAATTTAAACAAATGGACCAATTTGCATATTTGTTTGCTAATGTGTTCTTTACTCGTCGATAGTTGATTTCTTTACCTTATTTGTTGCATAGCTCGATATTTCACCCTTTGTTATAGTGTCGGTCTCAAAAAAGTTTTAGGTATGATGCCTGTAAGAAATCCCGACTACATACCGCAGCAATAGTGAAACCTGTTAGAAGTGGATATGACCACATTACGGAGTGGCCTGCAAAAAGCCCTGATATATGAATCTTATAGACATAATATTCGTATTTCTGGGACAAATTGGCAGAGTAGAGATCACAGTTTAAAATATTATATGTAATAAAAATTTTTCCCTAAAAAAGGTGTCAGATTTCATTGGGAAATTAAATTCAAAAATGGGTGAAAAAATAAGTAATTCTGGCAACTCTATCAGACGAAGATAATGATTAACAAACAAAAAGACGTTTTAAAAAAAATTTTCATATAGCATTACACATAGGGTGGGTAGAAAAAAACAGATCGAGGATTTCTTCTGCCATCGAGGATGCTTTTGAGGCCAATTATTTTTTTAAACACAAAAAATCGGCTTAGTGGTTTAAAAAATACAGAATAAAGCTGCAGATACACATGCTCACAATTAGCATGCTTCTGTCACTGACACATTTCCATTTAATCGCATGACCGCCGGTTCTTTAGCATGCTCGAAATTAGCATACTTATTTCGAGCAAGGCGCGTATTACACATGCTACCAAGTAGCATTGCTCATTAATAGCATGCTTTTTAAGCATGTGTATCTGTACCTTAAAGTTAATTCTAAAAGCAAATATACCACTTTCTAGAACTGAGTGAAGGTGGTAAGCAGGTAGCAGAACAACAACAAAAACTTAATGTGTAAGGCGATTCACTAACACATACACAAATAAGAAATATGCAAATAGATTTTGAAGAATAAGGATCATCAGTAATAAATTATTCATTGTAAATGAATCACAGGACCAAGTATGAAACTTGTATTCTCTGATGGTACATCTGTAAAAGTATTAACAACATTCCAATCAGAAGAATGCTGAAGACGAACGATTACAACTAATATAACAAGTTTACAGCTGTAGTAAAAGATATGATTAATTTTATGTTCCTTTTAGTGGCAATATACTGAAGAGAAAATACCAAACGCCATATTAAGGTGCATGCCTTTATTTGGATATCAAAATTGATTGGCAGCCATATATGAAGCAATGTACAATAATTGAACAAAGAATTAATTTTTTATGTTCTTTTGAAGATCGTGTTGTATTAATCATACTCTTGCAGATTGTAAATACGCTTTGTGAAAGTGTATTAATTACTAGCAAAAGTTTTCTTGTTAGTTAGAGGATTATTTTAGAACTGGTGTTTATGTTACTATCGTATATTTTGTATACAGTTTCACACAAAATATTAAGTGTAAGTATCGCCCATGGCTAAAAACTAATAGTACAAATGTACTATTTTTAGGTTCATTAGTTTGATATCTTAGCCACCTGGCGATAAATAATATCTTCAAAATCTACGAAATTACACCTTTCGTAAATTCGGTACAGAACGGTGGCTTTATATATCAGACATCAAATAATTTAAATAATTTGAATAGAACTTTACGGTTATATAGAGAAAACATCTGACATTACCTGACCAAAGATTAAGCGGTATTTAAGGGGAGAAGAGATTCGTTATTTTACCAGTGAACCATACTCAAATAGTTCGGCAACGAAGGAAAGTTGGAAAGATTCATCAAAACTATTCCTAAGTTATACTTCAGTCAAATGCCTTTACAACTGCCATCAACTATCCTATTTATTTTGCCAAGTACAGATTCCATTCCATTGGAGCGCATCCCTTTGAAATAAAAACAATGTTTCAGGTTTAGCCACTTTTTTGTAACTTTCATACGATAAGATGACAACTCATATTTATAGCAGTAGTTCTAGAAAGTAGCAGCAAGCTCATTCCAACATAAATCACTTGCTTATCATGGGCATCACTACATTTTGCCCAAACAAGTTTATGAAGTAACGTTTGGTGAGACGTAAATGAACCATTTCAAAATGGTCGCCCAGATTCTTTATAGCGCCATACATACCTGTCCAACGTAATAGCATTGCTCAATATGAAATACCTCAGATGCAGTTTTATTATAAATTCCCACGGTTAAATTAAGAATGTTGTATCAAGTTTTAGTGTCAGTTACTCGTTTGATAATGCCCGAAAACTACATTTACAGAAACTGGGTTTTTCAGGGTCTAGGGTCTAGGGTATAGCTCATACGTTACCTTTAACTTGTAGCGATGATTCAAAAAGCAAATTGAAGAAGAAAGCTTGCGCTAGGGCAACACGGTAGCCTTGTTTTGATATCGTGTTTGGTTGTTAAATTACAGACATTCAAGAATGTATGATTTTGCATTGCGAGCTTTTTTTGCACACTAAAAAACTTTTTTGTAAAAAACCGCCCTGAGTTGCCGTTCAACAAGGTCTTAGCTAGCAATGTGCCGTTGCCGGCAGTTCAAGTACAGGGCAATAATGCCAGCAAAATTACCAATAAGTGGCAACTTAGGGCAACTTAAGCTATAAGGTCCAAACTCGCTCAAGTATTATTAAGATTGTTAAGTTACAGAAAAACACAAAAAAATAATCAAACTAAAAAACACTTATGATACGTAGGAAAAGAAACATACGTAATATTTAAACAAAGAAGAAAAATTAACAAAGAATAAAATAGAAAATTAAAAACAAATTCCACTTTTTGTTACGAATCTTGTAACGATATTATATTTAATCCGATTCTGCTTCCGACTCCGATGTGTAAGAGCATGAGGATGGAGATGTTGAGGAATAAGTATCAGTGTCACTGTCATCACTCTTAACTATTTCGATATCGCTAATAACTAAAATTGCCAGCAATGTTGCCATTGGTCCAGAGCAACTTTCCGGGAATATTCCCAAGATGGGAATATTGCCCTTAGGCAATATTGCCGATGGCACATTGCTAGTCTTATCACTATCACCTTTTAAAATTTTATGTATGTAGTTTGAAAAACAAGTGAGTTCTGTTCGAAATGGGAATCCGTGTTTTACATGGCAAATATGTACATATGTCTAAATGTGTGTACCCAGTCCCCTTAATGGGCTAGTCAGATCCACTTAATGTTATGTCAAAATTTACCTCACTGCTAACAAATAACAAATAATAATTAACAAAACTAAAAAACGCGATTTTATTGGATAAAAAACAAAAATGTAAAAAACTATCATAACTAGTTACTAACAAACCCAACCAACTCATACCAATTGAGTTTAAAATAAAAGTAAAGCGATAGGAAAAAAAATTTTGATTATAAAAGGCGCTGCTTTGTTACTTATTGCTTTGTTACATATTATAAAAATACTGAACTCTCCGTTTAGAATTAGCGCACCCCACATTTTTAATTTTTTTTTTGTTTACTCTATCGGGTCTAGTTTACCTTCCGCCACTATTGGGCAATATTTTAATGATTAATTCAATCGTTCATTATTTGTTTATCATTAGTAATTTTTGCATTTTATTTTTTAGGAACAAACTTCTGACAAAACATATAAAACTACTTGTCTCAAGTTGTTTTATACACAGGCATATGTTAAATAATTTTAGTTTATAAAGTTCATATTTTTTTCGAAATTTCTGGGTTTTATAAAAGCGTATTAAAGAAGAACAGCTCTCAAAAATGACTCAATGACATTTTAGCATGATAATACAAGCGCAAAGTGGAGAGCCCTCATCCTAATAATATTTTTGTCTTCGACAACATTAAAAAATGTTCATATCAAATCGAGTCTTGTTTGTCTTGTTTGTTTTGCAACACTCGCCTTCGGCTCGTGCAAAATGAGCATCATTTTGTGCTTGTAACATAATATACTATTTCCTTCCGCGTCTTGCCTTAATCTAAAAAATATCTTGTATGAAACCTTAGGTACTTTGCGAAATAAGAACTACACCTCTGCTAAAAATGGTGAATGTGATGAAGAGTCTAATCATTTTTAAAGTTGGTGAATGTTTCAAATATTAGTTAATCGCACGTTTATCATAATCAGACGCTAACGCGTCGATTGGAGGAAGTTTTGGTCATTTTTGGTTTGGTCAGAAGGATTGTAGAACAACAAAGCAATAGGAAAATACGGATCATGTCTCAGAAAATTTTGTGAATATCACGGTCATGTTTATGGATTTCCATATATTATGTGATCTCATTTTCGTAACAATGTCATATAGTTCAAACTTTTTCAAGTGAAATATTACATATTCCCGTGAAGATCCGTGTGCGATCAAGCACTATACCTGTCGGATCTACCAAAATGAAATGGTAGGATTACTATCCTGCATACAATCCAAATTCCACGAAATGCCTACAGGACAAGTTTCTTCATCTCGCATCATCAAAAACTTGAAGTAATTACGGAGGAATGTGGCAACATTGCCATACCATCCAACCTTTCCCATGCTCTCTTGACCTCCCATCAAGTTGCAGTACTCACCGAGTTGCCATGTCTTTTTTTCTTACCGATTCCGCACGGTTTTTACTCCTTAGTAGTGGATCAGGCTCCGGTACTCGGCGCCATGTTCAAGTAGCTCTATGCATTGGTTAAGCAGAGGAAAATTTTATATTATTAGGAGAAGACGCTTGATGGAAAATTTTGATAGATTTTTTCGCTCGAAGTGTGAGAGCTTCTCACTAATACTATTTGTTATGACTGAAACAGCGATTTCTGAAGTCAGTTTGGTGATGTGATAATCGCTACTTGTTTAATACATGGATTGAGCTAATTTCTTTTTTTTTTCTCTTAAGAGACGAAGATATTATCTATAACCCATCGGTTCTGGATGTATGCTGCCATATCCGTGTTTGCTGCTTTGATCAAGATGCGTAATGTCCCATACCAGTACACATATCACCTGTTCTGGTTATTTTTGCATTACTTCTGCAATTATCTTTTTTTATTTTTCTTCGCTCGGCTTTTTCATTACACGTAAATGATACGTATATTCAGTTCTTGATTAACCTAGGTCTGCAAGGTTTTTAGGTTTCTAGAGCAGACATTTTGTATGCAGAATCTAAATTCAAGCTCAGAGTTGATCCTCAGATGAAAATCTTGAATTTTTTTAAACTAGTGCTTGAACAAAAATTTATTTTGCAAGACTCGAAGTTATATGCTTGCTGCATGAACATGTTTAGCCCCTTTTGACAGCCTGCGTCGTTATGAACGATTAATTCGATAAAGAATGAGCAATTTTATGATCTGTGATTTCTTGTTGTAAAGTTACGGTTATTTAAAAATAGCATCATGGTGGATTTCAAAGGTTTATCACCATACGCCGTGATACGTAAAATCAGACTTTGCCATTGATATAGAAAACTTATACATCATATAGAGATAGATAGCCTAACAACAATTTATGACGTTAGGTCATCGTGCGTATCAAGCTCTCAAATGGAGAAGTCATAAAAGCACACTAGAGTTCATTTTGATCAAGACAAATAATAGTACGCGATTTACTTTGTAAGAGATAAAATATGACAATCAAAAGAAACTTTTCTGGCATTTAATCTTAAATAACCCAAAATATTGATGTCAATTTTCTGATATATACATAAGAGTATTGCTTTAGATCGTTCTGTATTGTGTAACGTATAAATTATTGAATTGATTTTAATGAAATTGTGACACAGTATTATTACCGTGGCGAGGATTGAAAACGCGTATGATTTTTAGAAATCGTGTAAATGGCGCCACAGCAATAATAAGAAAACTGAAAACATAAAACAGCTCACACGTCGTTTTTAGGCGATTTGGGGTAAACAAATTTAGGTCAAATTGGGGTAGTTTGGGGGTAGGAGGTTGGGACACTGAAAAATATGTTGTAACCGTAGTGGGCTCTTCATTTCCCTGTAAAAGAACCAAATATTATACTTTTCAGTTTTATCCGAAAACTGCCTACCGTGAACAAAAAACAATTTTTGAAACTATACTGTTGTGAAAAATTCTGTAATGCAAGTAGCTAATCACTAAAATGATAGCAACGAAACTTCTAAGTCGTACTGTGGGTCGTGGTAGAGATCGATAGAATACGGTTTTTGAAAATTGTGTCAGTGGCGGTAAAAGGGACAGAACAACACAGTAGCGGTTCAAACTCTGTTTTTGGGTACCTACTCTAGGGATCTAAAATCATTTTAAATTTTTTCAGTAGTTAAAATGAGCGGTGGTAGTATGGGGTTTCGGATGGGGTGGTTGGAAAACCGCGGAACAGCTTCTATAGCCCTTTAGAGATTGATACTGATAATATAATCTGTTTTCAAATATCGGAAAATCAGCATGCCATGTCATTAGGATATCAGTTGAAGATTGTATCCATGAAAACTGTATCGTTCTGGTTCCTACGGAGAGAAATGCAAGAAACTATTCATGGCAGTTTTTGTGTTGGATGTTTTTTTGCGTGCGGGTGAGCATTGACTTGGTTGGACGTGGCAAGGGGATCTCAGACTATATAGCTTCATGCAATGGGAAAATATTTCAATATGTCTTCATGCTGTGATTATATCAAAATGTTATTCTGATTCTTTTATAATCAGTTCTGAAAAAGCAGCATTATCGAAAACTCCATAAAAATAGTTTCTCAATGGTCATTCATCCTAGCTATATTACAGTCTCAAGAATTTCCAAGTTTTCTTCTTATAATATATATACTCGTACCTAAATTCATCCATTCTTATTTATTTGACTATGTAGCTCAACATTCACTCTAGTTTGCATCCCTTGCCTAACAGTGTTCAGATCAACAAAGGAACAACTTGTCTATGTTCGGGGGTCAAGTGCACAAAGCAATACCGCAAATAGATTTCTAACTACAGACGGGAAAGAGTCGGTATATAAAAGCGTCATCTTCTGCTGTCCCGACAGCGGGACCTTATCCACGGCCTTTACCAATCTTGAAAGTTGTTCGTCAACGATCATGCCTCTGAGTGACTTTTTTCCGTCTCCGCTATACATATGGCTTACGTGGAAATACTCCATGGGATCATGGGATAATATTTTCATCTAAGTATATTATTTGACGTTTGGGTAACGGTTGTGGCTCGCAGCACATGGAGTAACATTACCTGTATAGGCAATGAAGGCTAGCTTAGCTGGCTAGTTAAGAGACAGGGTTGCGGAACTACCATAAATAACTTGAGCACTGTAATTTCTCAAACTTGTGACGTGGTTGTCAGTCATAAATAAGACCATATATCTATCAAAATATTCTGTTTTATAATGTTTCTAATACCTTTGTATCATTTGTCAAATACAAACCGTTTGACGAAAAGTAATTTGGAAGTACTAAATTTTATTGATTGATAAGTTGATTAGTAAAGTAGCTCTACTTTTTGCAGCCAGCTTGAGCTTCCTAAGAAAGTCGATGATTAACACGTGGCTCAAAACATCTCAGAAATAATAGTAATCACTACGTTTACACGGTCTCTCAAAACTATTTTTAAAACGTTTTGAGATTTTGAATTGTCGGATTTTCCCTATAGGTTTCGAAAGGATTTTCTAGTTTCTAGGGTGCATTTCTGACCAAAATTCAAGTTGAAAAGTTCATTTGAACATGTGTCCTAAAGAGTCTGGTCTTCAAGATACATGACGTTAAAGTTTGGAAAATATTGGATGTACGCCACTGACCTTGACAAAAATTAGATATTGTTTTTCAGATGGAACAGATGAAAACACAGCATTTTTGTCTTTTGATGTCTCTTCGTAACCCACTTTGTTTTGGTGGAAAAAAAATAGGGATACGAAGAGACATTAAAGGAAAAAAATGTGTTATTATCTGTTTAATGAGAGATATGGATTTTTGTGTCAAATTCGAACTTTTCCCAATAGTTCTCCACCTAATAGCGTGGACAGTAAAATTGCTACTGCAGCTACTGAGGACTCTTAAAAACTCAAACAATAATTGGAAGTGCCCTGAACTATTATTATATTGTTTAATTTTTTAATTATTTGAGTAAGATTGAACAAGTTCTACATTCAACAACCTTTTACCTTTTACGAACAAATCTAGCTTCATAAAATGGATTTCACTCTCTCACATTCTCTCTGAATTTTAAATAAAAGCGACATTTGTATATATCTACTATTTAAAATTGACTGGAGATATGCTAAGTACAACAGCCTACCATTAACTAAAGCGTATTTCGATAATTTTGTTCACGACTTGATGTATCAATAAGCATTTTATCTGTCAGTGTCGCATCTTGTGCCATTGGAGCAGTACGTAAATTATTAGAATTATTCAAATATTGCGAATATTAACCACTATAAGCTTGTTGGAAAATTACTCGTGACGTGTAGTTTCATTGTCAGGATAGGTGCGTGTGGCTTGTTGATATGGATAACAGAACTGTCGCTGCTGCTCGGGATAGAGTTAGTAACATCGGTCTATAAATGGTGTCATCATTCATGAATTTTCAGACTGGATCCTTATGAAAAGAGCTGGAGAAAAAACAGGCAATAAGAGAAAAAACTATCCGACCACTAACCACTAGCACAGACCTACTGACAGCATAGGCAACAACTTTGATCAGAAATCACTCGTGTTAGACCCTATCAAACTCTTCGATATATCGAGTGCGATGGTTTGGGATTATTGATGAAGCTCAATACTCACCCGCACTTACACGTATGGATGACTTAGGTTAGCAAACTAGATAATGCAAACAATAATATGTAAATCCCACCTGATGCAATATGACGGAGCTGCAAGCAGCAAAAGAGAAAGACCCTAGCAAAGAAAGACCTCACTTAAGCGATATATCAGAAAGCATTCAAGTGGAAGAAATATAGGCATCACTATTGATAATACAAAGTCATGAGGTAGAACGAAACTTCTGCACACATAACAAACAGTTATGATGTAAGCTCAGATAGTGCCACTCACTCCTTCCTATAAATCCCTATAAGTGAATAAAAGGTATAAGCTCCACATGAGCGCTAGAGAAGTTTGAAAATGTGAATAAACATAGTTTAAAAAGCTAAAAAACATTTTAAAGAACGTCTGATTATAAGCAATAATTTTTAAAATAAGCTTATAACGATAATGAACGAAAAATATTATATTATTGTGAAAAAAGCATCGAGCTCTGGATTTACGAATAATATGACACAAAGCGCCCAGGACTTTTTCACAATCATATTAGTATTGTTCGTTTATTATTGTTTTAAGTTGCTACGCCTCTGTGTTATGTTAAGAAACTTTAAGGTGTCTGCGCCATCACTTAAGCCGAATTTACGAAACTAGTTTCTCAAAACTAGTGTGGTGACATTAGTTTCACGTGTAAATAGGCGTTTTCGTCAGTTTGACGAAACCGAATTGGTTCGAATTTTGGATGACACTATATAGTGTCGTGCAACTAGTTTCGACCTGTAAAATGCGATGAAATTAGTATCACGAAAACGTTCGCAGAGAGTGTACATCGATTTTTGGTGAAAATGACAAGTGAACGCTGGCTGGGCTGCTAATAAAAATATTAAATTTATGAATGAATACCAGCGTAATGAGTAGTGTCTTTGGGATCCTAAACATAGACAATATAAAAATTGGGACGCCCGAGATGCAGTCTACAAGGCTATAATGATTGCCTCCAGTACCTCGGGTAAAACTTTGATATGCTACATATTGATACTCTAAATTCGTATGATATTAGGGACCTTTTGCACGTCCGTTGCCTGACGTTATTTCACGTTATCGGCTATTTGTGGCGTGCGGAGTTCTTCCGAAATAACCGAATCGGTGAATAACCGATAAAGTTGTACGCTAGCTACGAAAGATTACGTACGATATTGCCAGGTCTAAACCGCTATGCGACAATGAGAAAAGAACTATGACGATTTTGGTAACAACAATACTTATTTTGTGGTTTATCATTGTACAAAAGGATCAGGTTTTCTTCCGTCAATTTTATTTGACAACATTATCCAATAAAAACTACAAAATTAGGCGTCTCCGGCAACAGTGTGTTACCATCATGGAACTGAACTATGAGAGTGAAATGTCATGCTTCGGTCGTCCTGCAAAACCTATATTGTTAGGTGTTTATTTGTTTATGACCACGTCCAATACGCCGCCGACGCCTCAAAACGATGTCCAAAGCTTGTTCCATTCTGAGCGTTTGCTATACAAAGACTATAAAAATAATAAAAAAAACACAGAAAGCCTGGAGCACGATCCTCACTTATTCTACGCTACGTTAAACGAAGGTGGATGCAAAAAGTCAAAATTGTATACTCTAAATAGCGTAACGTTAGAATCGTATGATGATCAATAACCGTTAACGTTTTACTATTGACACTTTCGAAAGAGTCGTGCAAAAGGTCCCTAGTGACTGGAGGCTGTTCCCAGTTGCTAAATAACGTAACGTAATTTGGAGTTTCACTTTTGCTGTCGATACTTCACGGCATGTTGTATGTTGTTTTGATATCCATTTGGAGACTATCTAATAAGAGTGCTTCACTCATTCGAAAATAGTTTTTGTAAGTTTCAGGATCACCATCAGCTAATTCAGAAATCAACTGAGTGGCACCCAGATGTTTTCTCGATAACCACTCTCGAATCCACCATCTTTTTCTCTTCCGTCCAAGTCTCTTCTTTAATTTGTAAATAACCATGTGTGCAACAACATTACGAATTACAGCAAGTTTGGATGCGGACAGGGCATGGTCACTGTGATACTGAAAGTTTCATTAAACCTGATTTCGGCTTTAGTCAGCGGGTACAACCGCTTGTCCGACGGATTTGCAGCTGTCAAAATCGTTTTCGCGGCAAAGTTGGAGCATTGAATGTTCGATCCGACCTCTTCATCCAAAGGAGAGTTACTCACAAACGTACAGGTAAAGCCGATAAAAGCTTCTTAAAAAAGAGAAGCTATTTATGAAGTAGCAGGGGTTAATAGAGGATCGGTATAGAGTTTCTTACATGTGGGCTTTGCAAGCTAGCTGAGAAGTATAGAAAATAGGAAGTAGTACGGAAAATACTGGAATTATCTTAACCTGAAAGAGTCACACCGCCTACAACTTTGACAATCATACGAGTTAATGTATACGAATAGAAAAAATGGAGTCAAGTTGATTGACTCAGTACTTCCCAGACACAGTGATGATACCATTTTATTATTTCTCATTGCATGAAGCTATAGTCTAAAATCCCCTTGCAACTAAATTATCGCCCATCCGCCCGCAAAAACAACATCCAACACAAAAACCCTCGTAAACTTGTTTCTTGCGTCTCCCTCCTTAGGAACTAGGGCGCCACAGTTTTTTTCTGTATGCTTCAACTGGACGATGCGAAACGATGAAGGGCCTCCAACCCGTCTAAAAACGAAGTTTGAGCTGATTTTATGTTTTTAGTTTTTTTATTATTGCTGCGCCGCCACTGACACGGTTTTTCAAAAACAGAGTCGTTTTCCATTCTCGCAGCGGCAATAAATTCTGTGTCAAAATTTCATTAAAATCAATTCAATAATTTTCGCTTTACGCAATATACATAGAACGAAATAAAGCAAAACTCGTATGTACAGATCACAAAATTGGTTTCTGTAATAGGCAAGCCGATGTTCGGATGAACCTAAAAAGTGTAATATGCCGCTAGGTATTTCTTCTACAGGTCAATGGAGAGACTATTATGAATACAACAAATTTTTCAGTATTACAACCCCCCACCCCCCAACCACCCCAAATTCATCCCCACCCAAGAAAAAGTAGAAAATGATCAGGAACCCCTAAAACGCCTAAAAACGAAGTTTGAGGCATATTTGAAATTTTTCGTTTTTTGCTAATTACTCCGCCCCCCCCCCCCCCCTTATAACGATTTTCAAAACTATAGGAACATAACGCTGCCCAAATTTCATTACAATCCATACAGCGGTTACTGAGATTACGAGGGTAGAAAAACGCGACAGACAGACAGACAGACCGACAGACAGATCGACGGAAATGAGTGACGTGGATTTTCGTTATGTACACATCATAAAACGCCCAATAAGCGTATTATCTCAAAATCGAAAATTTTCGCGATCACAATACTCCCCTCACCTATCAGTGTGGGAAGTAAAATGGACAATAAATATGAGCCAATAATGTATATGAGGTAAAAAGAAAAAAGAAACGCCGTAGATGCGAATTGATTTAGTGAATTTTACTTAGGGCGTAGACAAAGTGAAACAATTTGCCTGCTTGCAGGTAGCCTGCACCAAACCGCATGCAGTTGGAAGCAGGTGAAGGCAGGGAACCTGCGCCGATCGGCCCTGAAAGTGGTTTATAAATACATGTACTAATTTTTCAAGCATATACGCGCGAGCCAGCGCAGGTTACCTGCTTTGAACTGCGTGCAGTTCGGCGCTGTCCAAAGCAGGGTACCTGCTTTCACTGTGCATGCACACTTATGCTTATGAAAACAGTTTTTATTGAAGATTCAGGTCATTCCATACCCTTGGAATGGTTCAGAGTTCACCTACAAATATAACAAAGAAATCTATTGAAAAATGGACCTGATAATTGGAAAACCATTGTAATTCATTGGAGTTTTAGCTTCTCTTATTTCGTTTAGACGGAATACCCTTTCAAAAACGTTACGCTACTGTTACATACGGGATACGCGAACTTATTATTGATAAATATTAATTGCTACAACGCTTTTAGCCTGACGGCAACGGCTCCAGCAAAGTCAATAAACTCTTGGCTCCATGTGGAAAATGAATTTATGCCAGAATTGTAAATAAAGATAACGTGGAAATTATTACCGTTTCTACTGAATTAGAAGCGCAGTGTGAAAGGAAATTACGAATGATTCCATTTTCGAAAACAGATAATCCAGCGCGTAATGATCAATACATATTTATAATACATACGAGGGAGAGTTTAAAACCACCGGCGCCGACTCAGCAGTGACGTGTTTTAGTCAAAAAAAAAAAAGAAAATATCAGTTGCCCTCTGGACACACAAAAGGATATGCGGCAAATCTTGGGAGGTTAGGCCTAGGCTGATTTACTGGATATATCAGTGGGAAACTAATGGTAATATCATAGCGCTGTTGTCTGGTGGCAAAAAATAATGTTTAGAACGGACAGTCAGAACCAAGCTGGCGGCTGTGCAACGCATCGCATGTTTGGGGTCATGTCTACTAACCAACACTGGTCTAATGAGGTAGAGACATGTGCCAGAATGGTCGCCTACAGATTGCTGTCAAGTGGCAGACAGGACAAAAAGGAACTACTACCAGACGCAACGGGTATCATGGGTGAAATTACAAATCACCACATACTCGGAATGGTCTCTATGGTTCCCCAAGCGCACACCGAGAGATCCTACAACGTCCTTTTTCCACGAAAGGACGATAAAAGAGGAGTGACAGTTTCATATCACCCTCCGATCTAGCGCTATTCACGGATGGCCGAAGTCAGCTCTGGGGACAGGAGCGAGAGTTGCTGCTATCAATCCAAGAGTTGAAATCTTGGTAAACCTTGGAAGCTATACCACAATCTTCCAAGCAGATATGATAGCCATACAGTGGGGTGTCAGGAAGTTGATCAAAAGAGTTTTGACAAACGAGTGTATAAAAATCTTTTCAGATAGCCAGGCTGTCCTGAAAGCACCAAAAGGGTTGACTCAAGACTCATATGGAACTGCAGACATCTCCTCAACGAACAAGGAATAGAGTAACTGGTTTGGGTTCGAGGTCATAGCGGAGTGGAAGGCAATGTATTGGCCCACGCGCTTGAAAGAGGAGGAACCGAATCTGTGTTCATAGGACCAGCACCATTCACGGGAATTGCGAAAAGCACCGCTAAGAAAACCATCTCAATTCAGGCAGAGAAGAAAGCACTCCTGCACTGGCGAGATACACCGGTGCTACTACGAAGACATTCATACGATACCCCTCTAGGAGTCATCTCCGTATTCTGGTTGGGATGTTGACGGGACATTGTCGTCTGAGGAACCACTTGCGGAAGTTAGGTCTAAAACAAACAACGGACTGTCGTTTCTGCTATGTGGCGGGCGAAACAGCTGAGCATATTCTGTGCTCCTGTCACGTACTAGAAAGAGCTAAGTATCAGACTTTCGGACACCCAACTGGAACCTTCCGACTTCAAGGAAGTTTCACCCATCACGACCATTGTCTTCGTCAAGAGGTGTGGATTGGATGTATGTGTGAGCTACAATAGACGCAATAGGGTCACAGTGGAAGGAGGCGGAATCGCCTCAATCCAACCTAACCTAGTAAAACTAATGATTCTGTTTTAAAAAACAACATGACATGTTTAGAGTATCGGTCAAATAAATAAAATCTATTATTTTTAGATGTGTCAATCATGGCCATATTGGATACTGGCTGAATAATGATACCTCGCAATCCTGTTTGATCTAAACTGTTGAAATGGATGTCCTTATATTACAGCACCTGACATATACATCAGGGTGTACGGATAGTAGAACGATAGCGCTTGACAGGTGAAGACCTCACATCGTTATGAAAATTGAGATAGAAACGTGAAGCCTCAAAGTGCTTAATTTTCAAGATACAGTTTTGGTCTTATTTTCGTTTTTTGTCAATTATTCCTCAATAAAATGACACAACGAACTGAAATTGCATGTCGGGGGGTTTTTTAATGCGAGAAATTCAGAATCAACCATGATTTTGATATCGTCAGTAGATGGCGCCACTTACATATGTGGAAATTATTTAAATTATCAATCTTTTTCCAGTTTAGTGCATCAATGTGAATATCAAAAAATCGATTCCTCCCCCAAAAAATCGATTCCTCACCCATAAAATATGTATTAAAATTACAATTGAAATTAAATAAGAATCAACATTCACATATATAACACCAATTTGCAATAAGTAAAATCTGCTGAATGACTGCTGCGCCACAATTTTTTTTGACAGCCTCCCGCAAAGGCTGAAAGCCTATGGCGCTGTAGAAGCGCTGCGAGACAATAAGTGCCAGTGCACGTTAGATATGAAACACTGCATGTTGTAGCCGTCGGGAAACAAATTCCCTGGCAGCTTATTCCACAGCGTCGAATTTCTCCAAAAAAAGGAATGCTGGAGGAGACTGGTCCGAGGAGTAGGGACTTCGACCTGGTGAGGATGAGCTCGAAGAGCCTCTCTAGTGTTCTTCGTTCGAACGGCCTTCGGTGTTATTATCTGGGAGAGCTCACTCGAAACAGGGACAGGTTAGCCACCCTTCTTAGATGTTCCAGGCTGTGGAGGTCCTGCGAGGTTAGGAATACCCAATACGCCAACGATGCGATTGTCGGATCTGTGTCTTGTAGATCAGCAGTAGATGTCCTGATGTATACAGCTTCCTACAGCGGAACAATACTCCAAGCTTCACGGGATGCCGTTTTAGCAATATTGACGAAGTGGTTGTGTCAGGACATATTATTGTTGATGTTAATCCACAAAAGCTTGACGAAAGGTGACTGGATCAGTGGGTGACCCTCCATTTCCACAGTTGGTAAGCCAACGTGAAACTTTTTTGTCAGTGTTGTTGCTTGAGTTTTCTGTACGTTAAACTGTACTTTATTTACTAATTCCCACTCGACAATTGTTTTGATATCTACGTTGATCTGTGAGAGTGTGAGGCATGTTGCTGTCGTCGATGTAACGTCTTCTGGGATGATATTAATGTACTGTCGTCTGCGAAGCTGTAGATAGGATTGGATGCTATTCCCAGCAGTTCGTTGATGCACAGCAGAAAACAGCGTTGAGGCTAGGACAGATGCCTGAGAAACACCAGCGTTTATTGAAAATACGTCTTATGAACAGCCTTCGTCTACAATAAACAGAGATCGATCGTTCAAAAAGCTATTCAGCCACTGGCGCAGGTCAGGTGGTAATCCATAAGCAGCAAGCTTGACCAAAAGTCCCTCATGCCACACTCTATGACAGCTTTTGTTTCTGAACTACGTACAAATTACTATTGAAGATAAAATAATCACACAAACTCAAATGCGACACTGGGTTCCAGCAGCAATCAACGAAATATTTTATTATATATCAAAATACTCAAGAATATGGCGAAAATAAACGTTCATTTAATTAGCTACAAATTGGTGTCAGTACTTTTGGAAATAACCTCGTATGAAGCAGTCAGTATCCATCAATATTATGATTATCATCGGCAGACGTGTTATGCGTATGTAGAGGGTGTCATATTTTACGTTCGTTTCCATTTCCACTGTCCCAGTACAACCTATTTCAGATATTGATGGCCCTGTTACAGGACGTCGCCCCACGAATCGCCTATATTTTAAATGCCGCAATTCACAATAATATGTACGAAAGGAAATCAATTACTTTTTATTATACTCATTCCAGTTTCAGTACAATTGGGTATTTGAAAGTGTGAGGAATATGTATAATTAAAAGGAAATTACATCACATAGGTAGTTCACACGAATTTTAAGTGCCCGCTGTAAAAATTATCTTCCTATCACTGTTCCTACTAATGTTACTCCATCCCAATTTTTTTTTTTTTGTAAAGCAGTGAGGCACCTGCTAAACCATTAAAGATGAAGTTGAGCATCTTATTCTTCCATTTTAGCCTTTTCAGTTTTCAGGCATCGATAGTTCCTCCACACCGCTGCCGCATCGATTCTGAAGAAAAGCAAAGCATTTTCGGCGTTGCTTCAGTACAACGTTACTGAGAAATATTCTATTATACCACCTCCGGAGCTGTAAGACCAAGTATTAACGGATTTACATTCTGACAGGCAAGCAACCGACTTTTTTTGATGTATTGTGTGTAAATTTTAAATATTTCGTTGTTACAGTACCTCATGGCCACATGGCATAGCAAGTAGTAAGAAAAATGTATTGAGAACGACTTTTTTTTCTGCCATACGCCCGGTAGTAGTAGTAGTGATGGGGAGGCGAAGTCAGGCAAGTAAGCCACCTTTGGCCCTTTTTGCCACCCCCCCCCCCCCCATAAGAAGCAAACTTTAGATGGAAGAGAAAATTGAAGAACTAAACATTTTGAATGTTAGACAAAGGTTCTTTAACTATATCTTTTTACTCTAGCACATAAAAAAATATATATAAAAACTAAAAATCTAAAATAACCCAAACTACGTTTTCAGGCGTTTTAGCATCATCATCATAGTCACAATGTCTTAACAGACATGTTGTGAACTCGTAAAATGCATTTACTCATTTTAAGAGTTTCTCTTGGGATATCTTTAAGATCTTTAATGCAGTAGTTTCCCATTTGCTTTCTCCATCCTCATGCCGTTGGCGTTGACCAGATGGTATCTACTGGTTCATCCGGCTTTAGGGACAATTTCTCACCCCAAGGACAAGGTGTCCTGACTCCTCTAAACTGGTCCACCCAAAGCTGTTGGTTGAGAAGAGGCTACTGTTTATACCGGCAGTAGTTCGGTTCCTTTTAGTCACATTTTACGACACGTAGGATATATACGGTGGGAGATATTCTAACCCGCCCCCACACGGGTAAGGCGTTTTAGAGGCTCCAGATAATTTTCTACTTTTTTTGGGTGGAGGGTGAAATTGGGGTGGTTGGAGGGTGGGGTGGTTGTAAAACTGAGATTTGTTGTATTCGTAAAAGGCTGTCATTTGACCTGTGAAAGAAAGACCTAGCGGCATAGTACATTTTTTTCAGGTCCATCCGAACATTACCTTGCCTATTACAGAAATCACGGGACTTGGACTTCGGTCCTAGGCGATTTAGGGGTTTCTGATCGTTTTCCTCATCTTTTTAGGGTGGTTTGGAGGTGGGGGTTGTGCAACTGAAAAATTTGTTGTATTTGTAGTGGTACAATATAAAAGTGGTTTAAACCAGTTTTTAGGTACTCTGGTACTCTAGGGTTCTGGGATAGTTTACTACGCTTTTTTGAGTGGTTGAAATGAGCCGAAGTAGGATTGAGTCTCGGATAGGCTTTTCGTTGCCCTTTAAAGATTGATACTGTCTTTAAATATCGTAAAATCGAGATGCCATTGCGATTAGGATACCAGTTGAAGATAACAGAATAAAAACTGTGTGGTCCTAGTTCCTACGGAGTGAGATGCAAGAAACTATTTAGGAGAGTTTTTGTATTAGATTTGGTTCCAAGTCTCAGACTATAGCTTCATGTGATGGAAAAATAATTAACTAGTATCACCGTAATGTGTAGGAAGTCCTGAGTCAATCAACTTAACTCCATTTTTCTTTTGTTAGTTTTGTTTTCTGAATGTACAGCAAAAGTCGTTTGATTGCTTTTTCTCCCACATTGCCCCTACATGAACGTAATATCAATCAGTCAACCGAACGCGTGATTTATGTCCGAACGATCGCCATCGAAGGCATCAATGTGAATGAGATCTGGTGAATGCGAAGAACAAAGACGAGCATCAGCATTCCGATCTCAGGTCAGATCCGGTGGTAGTTGTGGCTGTGGTGGCCTGTTTTGGTACGACGGCGTCGCCCGTTGGCCATTATGATCATTGGAGCCAGCCGGGCGGCCTTGAAGGACCATACACAATCTCAACAACCAACGGGAGGATCTTCTTCTTTCTGATGCATCGTTGCCAAGTTGTCCATACGGCTGTTCTACTCAGTCGCAGGCTAGTTGTGGGGCCAAGTACTATGTTTATGCGCTGTCACTGGGTCTAAGAAATTTTTTTGCTGTCTTACTCAGGTTGGATGCCGATCTTCATCCATGCAGTGCATCTATGATCCGTCACAGATAGTCTTAACGTCACAATCTAATTTTAAGTATAATATAACGAAATTGTCAATAAATAAAAACGAAAAATGCATGATGCTTCTTAGGATGGATGCATTGAAGGATGAAGGACAAATTACTGAAATGGGTACGAATCTAGGACAAAGATAGCAAAGAGAAGCAGCAGTCAAGTTATGTTAGCTAAATTTTATTGTATAGGTACATATATTCAACATGTTAATGCCAATACGTCACACAAGGCGTATATAAGAGGGAGGTGTTGCTAACACCCCCCCCCCCTCCAAGATTTTTAACCATAAATTTATTTCACTGTTTTTGCCAACGAATGCATGATTCATATCTTGAGTTACGTAACCTTTATAAAAACGTGTATTGCTGCAAATTGGGTACCTACATTGTATCTCAAATAAGAATAACAAATCAATGCATATTGCATAATGTATTTCTATTTTAATTATCCTCTATATTTGAACAACTCTGATATTTTCCAAATAAATGAGTCATGTATCAACTCATTTCAAAATTCTGCAAACCATGCGATTACTTAGAATCAACTGCATAATTCTTGTATGTACAATTTTCGGAATCACATAACGTGATTCCTAAAAGAATTAATTAACGTATACCCATTTAAAGTGCGCGAACCTTTAGCCAGTTGTTCCTCATATATAAATATTGTTATTTTTATTAATATTTAACTCAAAATTTCCAGGCGAATGTGTAGTGTTCACGATCATTTAGTTTTTTGTGCTTTGCTAACAAAATGTTTACGCCAATACATACTATATTTTTATTTTGTATTTCACTCATTTATTCAAATAAATTAGTTTTTGTTTTATGTATGGGCTTCTCCTACATTGCCCCTACATGAAAGTGATATCAATCAGTCAAACATTAATAATCGACGTTTTTCACATCTTCCTAAAATACTTCCTAAAAGACTCCACTGTTTTAGTAGCTGCTTATCTTCTCTTTTTTCATTATAATACTATTTACATATTCCTTTCTACTGCTTAAACTGCCTTAAGTAAAGGTATTGCAAAAATGGTGGAAGCGCATACATAAACCTCATTCCCTGCTACCCTCCTCCCCCGAAGACTGATGTCTGGATAAGCCCTTCTGATCCGTTTTTTCTCTCCGTTGGATCATGTCCAATGAACTCCAAAATTTCTATCTAATATGGAACCAAGCAAGTAAGTACCATCACTGAAACAATTCTTCAGAGAGGTTCCACAAATAGAATTTGGTTCTCGATGCAGACTCTTCATATAGCCATTTTGAAAATGAAGCCAGTCAATGATTACCATGTATATGAAAGGAAAACCAAAACAGAAGTAATGTTACAAAAAGCTTTTGAGGTTTACTGCTAGGATGGCATCTCAGAAGATGAGTCGTCTATAGAGAGGTAATGTATTCACCGGTACAACTAGGTAAACTGGGTACCTCTCTAGAAGGCCATGCACCATTAGAAATCTGCTCGAACGTATGAGAACATGCTTCAAAGTACTACCGGACACTTCTGGATTCAATACAAAAACCAGCAATAGGTATAGTTAACGTGTCTGATATTACAAGAGATCTCCGCAGCTTAGAATATATTCAACAAAGATTTCTGGAATAATAGAGCCTCTGCCAAACTTCCTTCTTTTTGGAGAACTTTTGTGCTGCGGAATTCACTGTCCGAAAATTGTACTTTGCAGCGTATCAAGAAATATTTGAACATTGTCTTCAAACTAACCCTCTGAAGACTTGTGAGGTTTTTTACTCGTAAAAGTTATTTTGTTTACGTTATTCCGATTGTAGCAAAATATACCTTGTTCTATAACGAATGTAATGTCTCTCTGTTCGCTAGGCAGCTGCGATAACTTAATTCTATAGATAATATTGTACCGCAGCTCTGGCGAGGATTAGATTATTTACACGGAGGGGCATTCTGTTTTGCGACATTGGAGACGTTCATATTACCTCATCTACGAAGAATTAATACAAATCTATACATTATAATTAATGTACGAAGTTCAAACACAATGCTTTATTATAACTGTTATTTTCCAAAACCTTGATGTATTGAAGGTTTCATGCGACAAGTAGGCGAAAAAGGCAGGATTGAGAGTGAAGCTTAGAGTGACCCTTCTATCTTTTATGTCTATACGCTCCATGTCTCACTGTCGTAAACAACACTTTTTGTTTTTTAATAACTAATAACTATAATGTTTTCGTCGTCGACAAACTCACGAGATGTGTGAGAACTGAAATTTGCCAGGATTTGCTGAGAAAAAGGAAGGATTGAGGGAGGAGCTTTGAATGACCCATGTTATGACTATATTCAGTGAGGTACGGCAGTAGAAGCAACATACCTTAGGTTCAGGAGTAGTACAGGAGGTTGGTTAGTGGTAAGTATTTCCCTTCCTGAAGAGGCAAACAGGCTGTTTTCCAGGAAGGAGTTGTTGCAATTCACGAAATGTGGCCTAAACAATGTCCTCTGTGATTATCGCTCCTAGAAGCGCTGATATATTTTCAATATAGGCGCAGTGATCAGCTAAACAGATCACTGAAAAATTGCGAGCGGATGAAACTGGGAAGGCAAGAAAGTAGGTATGGGAAGCATAAACATTTGTTGTAATTAATTAGGAAAACGTTATAACCATTTGAGTATGTTACATGCTCGAAAACAGTTGATTCTTGTTAGCTGGAGAATTATGATTTCTTTAGTCACAAGAGGGTGATCGTTCAGTTTTCAGAATATTTAGTTTAAAACGTTTCTTTTTATTGATAGCCCTTAAATGACTTTAATTAATTACACTTTACAGGGCCGAGCAAAATTATATGAAGTTGCTTGGGAGCCTGGGGTTGGACTGGTTGTAGGTATTACCTCTGTCCTCTGTTTCTGCTCTTCATATACACGCCTATAACATGCAGCTTTGATCTTGTTGTTACAAGAATTCTGGGAAGGGGGCAGATTTGTTGATTACCCTGTTACCCCTACGCGCCTGTCAACAGCGGAGGCAACGTGTATCCTAATATTGCAACGTATTCAGTGCATTGATATCGTTGAAGCTTCAGAGGTTGTTGATACAGTTTCCCGCGATCATTGCCTTTTTCCCGGAAAACAAACAAACAGTTGCACTCATACTATCTCTTTCTGTGAACGTATAAACAAATGTAACCTTGAGATTCCGAGTGCCGGTGAGCTGTTGTTGAGCGGTGCGGCGAGGCGAGGGGCGGGGTGCGCGGGGTGACCTCGACCTAGACAGCAGCGGAGGCTGGCCGACCGACCGACGAGCCGCCGCCGCCGCCGCCGCCGACGACGACGCCGCGACGCCCAACGCCCAACGCCCAACGCCGCGAATTAAAGGGGAACGAACACGTCAAGCAGGCGGTGCAAACGCGACGTTGCCAGGCTTACACGCAACACCGCGATTCTGCGATGTTTGTATAGTGTATCGGATGTCACTTTGAACGGCAAAAAGACGCTTGGGCCATGGCCGACTCTACACTATGTCGGAGCCTTAGATGTGGCAACGTCGCTTAGCTGTCAAATAGTGGGCCGGTTACCGTGGGCCGAACGGCGGGCATTCCGCGGAAAATTTAAATTGTTTTATAATTTCGGAATAATTATTACATTTTATATGTATTAGAGTTCATCTCGGTTGATAAATTAAGAAAAATACTTTTTGAAAAAATAAGAATGGTTAAAAATGCCAGTAGTAACAGTACAAAAATGTACATGTATTTAGATTTAGAGATTTTCCCTTCTGTTAAACATTTCTTATTTCCATTAGATTTACTCTTTTTAGTTTTGTCAGTCTGTATTTTGTCTTGAACTGTTTCAGTGTAATTATTAATAAAAATATTTGCTACATTAACAACATTAATTCAAGCAGAATTTCATCAGTTTGGGGTTGATTACATGAACAAATGTGTCTAAAACAAACTCATCTATATGTATATTGATGTATTCTTTTGCAATTTCCATTAAAACTGCTTTGTGCAATTGCCCAAAAACTTACTTTTATACCTATTGGCCTGAAATCAAAATTTTAACACTACCTATTGTGAATAAGCACTGTAATTTGAGCTGTGTACTCTGATGGAAGGATTACGCCTACCAACTATAAGCTGTATGTATTTAATATACCTATCAAATAATTTTGTCCTTCATGTTCTACCTATAATTTTTGTAATGACATTTATACAGGCTGATATTTCATCAATTTGTAAAACAATGTACTTCTCCGAGAATAATAAACCCTCTGCAACAGTTTTAATGTAAGTCATATTTTCTGTCAGGTGCAATTTTTAAAGAACTGCAAAGTTTTGAGGAATATTTAGGATGGTGGTAAATAAATTGGCAACTTATTCTCTCTCACAAAATTGTAAACTTTCTTCGGCTGGACTTAGAAAAGGTTTTAACATTAAATCAACAGAAAATCTATTTGAAAGTGTGCCAAAATATTTTCTATTTGAGACCAACAGGATATTCTTAATGACAGTGGTAAAATCTAACTCAAATCACCAACAAATTACGATTTATTGATTTAAAGGAATGTCCATATTCATTGATACTAATACCACCTACATCTGATGTCTGGTTCATCGTAGTCAAACACTACGAAATAAAAATAAACGCAACCTGTTTCCTGCTGCCACTTCCACTTTCACTTAAAGGAACACTCAATTTCCTTTGTAAATTTTCACTTATGAGAGAAAAATTCACTATTAGGTCACTTTGAAACCATTCTTGCAGGTCTTGATTCCCCTTCACTATGAAATCTTTTCGTAGGTGTGCCCAGATGTGTTCTATTACATCTGTATTTTTCTGTGATATTTCGGTCCAGAAAACATTGTAGGTACCACATTGTGCTTTAAAATAGGTCTTATCCTTGGAAATGTTTGTAAATTATTGTCTTTATTCTTATAAATATAACCAGCCCTTACGCTGAATACCTTTCACCCACTTCTGTTTGAAATGCTCGTCTTGATCTTGAGGAAAATTGAACACCCTAATATGTCCTTTACTGGAAGCACAATTGCTAGTGCAACCTGATACTACACACTTTGCAGGCATCTTTTTATCTTTATAGTTTCGTTTGTGCAGGTAAATAATTAGAAACACATTAAAAATCACCTTCCAATCTTCTTTTTTACTCTGGAAGATTACACCAATAACTTAAAAACAAATAAAAGGTCGGCCCAGCTCGGCCCGCTATTCAGTGTTGCCATATTTCAATGCTCCGGCCTAGTGAGTAGAGTCGGCCATGCTTGGGCGGCATTTCCTTTGTCAAACGCGACGGATATGTTGGTGCGCAGCCTTTACTTATCTTATAATAATAATATATTATGCAAAAAATATGAATATTTTCATAAAACCTACCTATCAGAATACTGCGTTTTATCTGAAAAGATGCAAGCGGTTCAGTCACGTTTTGTCAAGATAAAAGATTGTTTCAAGAAATGCTGAAATATTAGGCATTCCTTCAGGTAGTGCTTTCTTATCAAGGAAAATGTAAAGACTTCCATTTTATTTCATATATATCATAATCGTCATCGTTTTTAGAAATTGATTCACTATGCAGCGAAATGATAAACACACTAGTAGCGGCAATTTCGGTCCGTGCTTTTCTTATACTGATTAATAATGATCCACTTAATCGTACTGCCAATCAAAATGAGGCACTAACCTTCTTATTGGCTAGTGCCATGACAGGCTGGGATCAAGTCCACGATGTCGGCAATTAAATGTATACGTGATATGTATGTGGGTCCCATAGTGACGAACCGCTTGAATTCTTAATTAACAAGCCGCTGACATGAATCGGGCGCCGTCGTCTCTTCTCGTACACTTGTGTGACGTGGGTTGAAGTCATCTTACTTTTTCTGTATAAGATATATCTGAGACACACGTGATACGTAAGCCTCTAAGAAGAAAATATGTTGCTGATGGTTCCAGAAAAACGAAACGTTGCATCTAGAATATGATCGAATCAACTTGTTCTATGTGAAAAGGTGCTACAAAAATATGTTCACAGATTTGCGATATGCTGAGAAATAAAAAAGTTACAAACGATCCATTAAAACGTATCATTTTGTTTTTTTATATATCTCAAAAATGAAACCAAACAAAACCTTCCTACAAACAGCAGTAAACTACAAATACTATTGCCTAAAACTTTTCTCATTTAATCGTTTGTGTCTTTTATAGCTCGGACACCCTGTATACTTGTACCAAAAATGGTGATTTGCCTAAACAGTTCGTATTGAGTCCCATCTGTCATGCATAAAGTCGCACTAGAAATGACAAAGGAATCCAAATATGCAAAAATATTTGAAGAATTCTATTAAATAAAATAATAAATAATTAGGTAATTATTTTTTAAATCGTACCGGTAGTAACGGTACAATTTACCTAACCTTAACTTCAGTATTTAGGTCTCGCCTCGCAAGGATATCAAATACTGCCAATGGTCAGAGCAAAATATGAAAACAGCAATAAGAAACTGGAAAATTTGGACTAAACACTAAACGATACAAAATTCCGAAGCCGTCTTTAAAGAGGTATGAATGCGAAGGCAAAATGTAGGAATTAAATCGTTGTTGGGATGATTGAATGTATGAAAATTTTGTTTTACCAATAAGTTCCTAATTTGTCATTTCTGTGTTTAAGTTTCATTCAACAGAGTTTCATTCATTGCAATGTCTTTCATTACATAAACAAACACCTAATGCATTTTGCCGTATGGTGCAATTTGAAAAACTGGGTGGGTAGATTATAGCGTTTACAACATTAAAAAAACATTTATTATGAAGAACTCTGTCTTTATGTAACTTTTCTATTGTGCGTTTCGAAAGAAACATGTCAAGTAGTCCTAATTTATATTTTTATTGAACTCAAAAAAATCAATAGCGAGTTATTTGATGAAAGGTACAATGTGGTACAATTTACACGACTTTACTCTATATATTCCGTTCACGTACTGTTGGGCCACTCTGTATGCGACCGCCGATAGTCTCGCGCGAATCTTAAATATGTGCGTATTTGTTATGAGAAAAAAGTTTTTCAATACTTTGTCAATCGCACTTGATTTTTTTGGGTGTGCCTACCACCTTCTAGAAAGCAACTAAAAACACTTCCGTCTTTTTTCATCGTGAATGAATTAGCTGAAAAAGCCCCTAACAAAATCGGAACCTGTACCAAATAATTTTAGTAACGCCCATGCGGTGGCGTCAGTCGGCAAGTCAACGCGCCGCGGCGCTTATTTATTCAGATGCGGGCGGGGGTAGGGGTGACAACCTGCTCCCGCTTGGGGAGAGGGCGCGGTCTGCTATTTTTCTCCTCGCTTTTTATTTCATCGGGGAGGTTGATTGAAAGGAAACGACCTGGAGAATATTGGCTACTTCACATTGGCGTGCTTTGTACTGCCTTCCGTTGCCGCACTGTTCTGGAATCTACGCTCACCAAGGGAGGCGGAATGCTATATTTTATGCAAGGCGGTCAGAACCCTTTGGAACATTACACATGAGCGAGACAGTACTGAATCGACAAAAAATACTTCAATTTCAGCTTTAGAAGGTGTCTACATATTCAAAAATTGCATCTAAGGAAAAATGGTATAAACAAGTGGGTTTGTAATAAACTGTTCCAACAAGAAATTAAGATTTAAATTGCTCGCTATGTTTGACAGTCATAATTCACATGACTATAACGTGACAGATCGAAAGTTGGAAAACTGGAATCCTTATTGTTATATAAACAGTATTATCAAAATTTTCATATAGTACGTCCAGTATTTGATCGACAGAATGTTCCTCATTCAAGAACTGTAATTCAGATTACCAAAAAAAAATCCAAAATAGGTACTGGTTCAACTAGTGACGCGAACGAGCTTGTAGAGATCGTTCACAACAAAAGTATAAGCACAGCATAATAAACAACCAGCACAATAACTCAAGTTGGCGGAAATTACACGCGCATCCCCACTTTTGGATGGGTTTTTTGTAGGGATGGAAAGGGTACTTCGATACTTCTGCACTAATATCGAGTTTTTTTTGTCATCGATACTTTTTGAGGCATTCCAAGCTGGTATCGATAATTTTGTATCGGTATCGAAAATAATTATATAATTATTGCGGGGTGTAATCAGTTGCACAAAATGCTCTCTACGAACCAAACGCGCCTATTTGGCTAGAAAATATCGAGTTGGTAACGGTATCGATATTTTCATGTTCGCATCTCTACCCAAACTTGACAGCCGTAAAATCATCCAAAAACCCTCCCAAGGTCAAATTTTATGGGAACCATTTTTATATAGGAAATCCTCAGAGATATTATGCTGGTTGTTTATTATGCTGTGGTATAAGTAAAGATTTGCGCCTACATGTCTAGAAAATCCTAGTAACTCAAAAACTTTTGCCAATAGACCATAGACACTGAAGATAGTTCGCAAATTCTGCTTTTCTTAGTTAGAACATCCCACAACTTTCAAATATTCGGGTTTTTATATATACCAGTTGTCTTATGCCATATTTATAGACTATATAGGCAATCATGCTGGTTTAGATGGTTGTTCAGATTACGGCCGAAAGGTTGGCTGAATCTTTCGGGTTGCACCGAGTATTTTTACTACTTCTAGGGCCGGTTTCACCGGTTCCTGATGCCTGATAGCTACCTATCAGATAGGTTATCTGACACTTATCAGAGACCGGTGAAACCGGCCCTAAGTATTGTGAATACTGATGATATTAAGAGATCAAGAGATCAATCTGGTTAGCCGAAAGTAGCAGCCAATTTTTATCCAACATTGGAAGAACTTCGTCTGGCAAATTTTATATTCCCGAGTCTTCAAGACCTATCCAATGTAAAATTAAATTGCAAACCAACTTCAAAATCATAACACTGTGCAAATACGTTTGGAAATCATGACAAAGCGGGTAAAATGGAAACGTTCAACAAAAAGTGTACATGCATTCTTCCGTGCAGTTGCACCGTAGCAGTGGTGGATTAAGAATAAAGTTAATGGGAGGGGGCTTCGTACCAGAGCGACCAAAACTGTGCCATTTTTCAAGCTCAGGTTGAGCCAAGTAGAAAGTCAGCTATCCCCTTGATGAATAAAGATGAGAGTTCGAATAACAGTCAACAAAATTTTATAGTGTAATATCTTAGGTATAAAAAATTCCTCTTTCACTTAGTGAGAGGAAGTACACGTTTAATCCCAGTTCAACGCGTCTGGACGACGAGGCTTCTCTTTAGAAGGTGTAGCGACCACTTCAACATCAATCTCCTGTGATAGATTTATTTAACCAGTTTTATGCCATTTAACCTCATCCCACTCATTGTACTTCTGGAATATGTTTTGAGAATCCTCAACACCGAACCTCTCTTTGCCGCAGCAGTTATTACAGGTAATACAGTGAGTATATGAAGAAGATTTGCAAAAAATAATTCCCTACATTCTTGTAGAGTGTCAAGGGCAGTCTGTAGGAGTACTTTTTGCTCCGCCACTTCGCAGAAGCTTCTAGTAATTTGGCAGTAGGAATGGAGAATTTATCATTCTGTAGGTATAGACACATATAGACACATCTATTTATTTATCACTACATAGTATTTAGTGATAAGTAAATACATGTGCTCTTGGTAGGTCGAATGGACGGTAATAGCCCCCCAGATCCGCCCCTTCATCGTAGTGTGTTAGATTATTTTCTCATAGATATCGCGTTTCTGATGCATGGATACATCATTGGTTCTTATTCAGATGCATGGCAACCTCTTTATTCTCCGAAAAAAATATATAGAAATTATAGGCTCGTCTACAAAATTAGTTTTTAAAACAAAAACAGCCGTTATGGCAAGAAAAATGCCACCAATCACAGACACACCCATATGATAAGTTGCAGTAGTGGTAGTATCAAGTGTCCCATTTTAAGGTCCCTTTAACAAGTCCATAAAACATAGGAGATTGGTGAAAAGGAATATGAGCATTTAATTTTTTTATAGGATTCGCGCTGACTATCCTGCACTATCAAGTCAGATTCACTCCGTATATAATTTTCAATTCCAGTTTCTTCTCACCACCTATCCTATTCCTACTGTAATGCAATACTCTGTGGGTATGATAAACTAAGTTGTTGCTGCATGACTCATTTTATCACATTTTTCTCACGGCCGTAGCAGCGTATAATAAACCAACACTTTACAGATGCATAAAAATACGTTATTACTATGTTAATGCGGTGTGCAGTAAAAACAAACGTTGATGATGGTGATGGTGATGGTGTGGCCGTTTTTGGTCGTGGCCAGATGAGCCTGAAGGTGTTTTACCGTGAGAAGGAACGCCTCTGCACCACCAAGTTTCAACATCGCTCATCGCTGAATTCTCCAAACGTGAATCGTTCCGACTTGTATCGCTACAGCCAGCGTTGCCAACGTTCCAAATATAAAGTCCTAAAATCACTTTTTTAACCTGCTCACTAGGATTGGACGGACGGCTCTTTTCACTGAGCGACACCTTCAGTGAGGCATATGCTGAATTGAACGATACCGCTTTGCGATCTCCATTATCCACAAGCTCAGGGCAGTTGCCTGGTAGATCTTACCAGGTATAACGGTTTGTGGGTATACAGGGTGTCCCTGAATTTCCTTGACACGTGATATTCTCGTAACAAAAAAAAGTTCAAACGAAAGCTGAGTGGACTTTTTGGAAGTACTATAGTGTCTGTCATACCATACTTTTAAAACATTTTTTTTTACTTCAACCTTTAAAACTGACCCTCTACTTTTGTTTTCTAAATTGCACGAAATATTTTTTTTACACAATTAAAGTCCTCATATTATTTAAAATCTTGCAGTACCTCTGATTTTATACGCAAACTTATTTTTTTCGTAAAATCATAAGCATAACAAATAAAATAAGAATTTGCTTGACGCAAAAACGGATAAAAATAAAACTAATTGGTTTTCTAAGGGTACTGAACGGCCTATAATACATGCTTCCGAAAACAAATGTCTTTTTTTATGCTTTTTTATTACCAAAATATTACGCCTCAAACAAAAATGCTAATTTTATTTCTTACGTTAATGACTTTACGAAAAAAATTGGTTTTGTATGAAGTCAAAGGCACTACAGATATTAAATAAAATAATGACCTCATTAATGTAGGAAAAGCTTGGGGTGCTATTTGGAAAACGTAGGGGGTAGGGCGTAAGTTTTAGGGGCCGAAGAAAAAAAAAGTTTCGAAAGCATGGTATGATAGGTCATTCATCGGTACCCTTGAAAAGCCCACTTAGTTTTCTTTTTTATTTGTTTTTCTTACGAAAATATTACGCCTCAAACAAATTCTTATTTTATTTATTTTCAGCTTATCACTACGAAAAAAATCGGTTTTTGTATAAAATCAAAGGTACTATAAGATCTTAAATGAAATATGGACTTAATTTGTGTAGGAAAAACTATTAGGTGCTATTTGAAAAAACAAAGTTGGGGGTGAATTTTAGGGGTTGAAGTACAAAAAAATGATTTGAAACCATGGTATGATAGACCTTGTGGTAATTTGAAACATTCCACTCAGTTTTCGTATGAACATTTTTTTTTTTTTGTTACGAGAATATCACGTGTCAAGCAAATTCAGGGAATTTTCGGAATTTTTATAAGCAAAGTAGGGAATATAGGGTCGGATTTTCAAAACTTTGTTTTGCGTAGGAAAATTTGAAGGAAACAAACACTGATGGTAAATTTAGTTCTCCTTGGGACATAGTGACTATCACCATTACCATAAGTAAGTTAGTGAATATAATATATAGACCCACAATCTCCTACATATTTGGGTATAAAAATTTTCAATAAATTGGATATCAACATCAAGTCTTCTCATGACGTAGTTACATTTGAAAATTGAGAATTGGAAATTGAAAAACCTATTAACAGAGAAATGCTAATACACTATCGAAGAGTTTTTTATCTCATAATTATTGTTTGTATATTTTATATTTATTTATTTTTTATACAAATATGCAATTTTATAAACACCTATTAAAGCGTTTGACCTTTTCCATAATGCAATTTAACTTCTGTGGAAATAAAGCTATGTTGTTGTTGTTGTTGTTGTTGTTGTTACATCGTTGAAAAGCTAGATGTACCAATTTGTAGTTTATGCCAAATTTCCTTGTTTCCATACGAGTATTATATGTTGCATATAGTTTTTGCTCAGAATTCAGAGAAGGAATTATTATTATTTTTCACCTTTACACCAAAGTAGGGGTGTTTTTTGAGTTTAATTTCTTGACAATGTAAAATATGCAACATTATAATCATATCGTTTGTTTATTTGATATAGTTTATTTTTTGATATCAAAGTATGGATAATAGCCAGCAAAAAAATATCTAGCTCAAGCCCTCGCTCCCCCCAGGTGCTTGGGGAGTATGTTGATTTTTTTGTATTATGTTATAGAACCTGATCTGAGATCAACTGGCCAGTTGTAGAGTATGTACTTAGATAAAAACAGACTTTGAATATTCCGGATACTCAACAGGTCTCCCCAAGGTAGGGGTGCGATATTACTGCAACTTATCCGGTAGTTTAATTTCTGATTCATCAAGCTTTGCCGGGGAATCATTAAATGTCGAATGATAACATTTTTCTTGACGTTTTGGCGATCTCTGTTGATTGACAGGTGTGCCAGGAAGCAGTTACTGGTGCGCAGACAGACATCAGGTGGTAGTTGCAGGGGGAAGCAAAGCGAAGCACTGGGGAAGTGGTGGAACACCCAAACAGATCCACGAGTATCGGGATATGGTTGAATTGCCTCCGATATCTGTCTCACACCTTGCAGGGTCGGATTCAGTATAAACCGCTAGCTGAGTGTCCATGAGAATATAATTAATTTACTGCTTTGATACCATGCCTTAACCAGCTTGATGAGTCTAAATTACACTTTTTCATAACTTATACCATTGACATTTTATATAACGTGTCCCAAACATACATAAATTAATCTGTAGCTTTACACTATGAGCTCTAAAGTTTTAAATAAAGGATGACATTAACTTGAAGGAAAAAAGTTCTCACCCAAAAGATTTTTGGACAATAGCCATTAAAATTTGAAAAAAAATATTAAAGCATATACCCTTGAATAATGCCTCGTGAATTATTTCACGTGCACCTTTTTTCGAACGTACTTCATTATTCTAGCTTTCTTACTATGAGTATAGTTCTAACCAATTGTACATAGTAAGAAAAAACTGCATGAGTACTGAAAAAATATCCAAAATAGTGTAACAAACTTAAGTTCATTCTAACAGTTCAGATCAATGATTACAGGATTAGCGGGATTACAACAACACTACTATAAACAATAATTTAGGATTTAGGTAATTAGAGTACGTTTACTTACCGCCTTATTAATGCATTCTATACTATGTATGCAGATAGCCAACTTACCTGAAACAAAACATTATTTATTTATTTAAAATCGTCGTGGTGATAAAATTCGTGTGTATTATTGTACACCTACAAAATTCATGACACAACTCCAATAACAAATGCACTTTGCTTGTAAAAAGATAGGAAAAAGTATTGTGAGAAGGATCTCATAGAAAAGGCAATTAATTTTTGGAAAAAATATATAAACTGTGAATAAAAAACATTTGAGTACGTATGTCTGTCAAGTTCAACGCAGGCATGAGGTGCTATGATTCTAAAATCTGGAATTCTTCGGATAGATCTTTCTACATGGATTCTTACAGCAGCTATTCTTTTTGTATCTACTACTGCCATCTTTCTAGCAATAGTCGGTACATGTGAGGTTTGACAAATTTGTAGTGATGCTCTATTCGCGGAGCAACATTTTTAAAACCTCTGTCTGCCATGATTTTGCGCTTTTTCTTAGCATAATAGCATATCATAGCTTTTGTTTAAGACCAGTTTTTATGCGAAGGGTAAATTACTTGAAGAACATTTCTCCATTCACAGAACAATCTTTACTATGTTTTCGCAAATCGTTCCCGGAAAGCTGTCGGTAGATTTTTCAATATTTTTTAAAGATCAGGAAAATTATAAGTTCTTTCATGTAATGGCCAATGGGATATAACCCTTTGACAAAGTTTTTGCTGATACGTCCCTTGCTTAACGTAAAATCAGTGGCAGAGCATGCATGAAATATGTAAGTTACGAGGAAGAACTAGCTGACGCACCATTAATAATATGAGAAGATCCAGAAGCTCCGCTACCGAGGATATAAATATTCATTTAACGTAAAATTTTTTCATTCTTGTCTTGTTGTTGCTACTGTACATTTCAATAAAACTCTTTTTGAAAAAGCTTTTCCGTGTTCGGGAATCGTAACTTGTATCAAGAAATACAAATAAAGCTGGGGAGTTACGTTTTACTTTCAACGAACTAGTTTTCTAATGATTACCATGTGTCTTAAGATGGTGCAAGTGGTGCTAGTGCTAGTACATCTAGGGACAATGCGAAATATATAGTTTCTTGGTTTGCTAGAGATATTCCAATTCCGTACCTAGACTTCATAATAAAACTGCAGTGTATGTTTGTCCCCGTCTCTTACCGGAAACAACAAACAGGCTTGCTGGTGTCGCGTGACGTCACAGCGGCTTCGCGCGTAATTCGAGTATTAATTTAAACTTTGAAGAGATATAACTTTTTCGTTTATGGAGATAATCACAACTTTTATCGCTGTTGTTCTCGTACTGCCCCGTACTGTCTAAAACCAACCGTTTATCGAAAACCTCGACTCAGGTGGTTGTTGTTCATCTCCTGTCCTTGTTTTACTATAACCCCTACTCCCTTCAACACTTAAGAGTCCAGTCGAATAGTAAAATGATTTTGAGGTAGACATATTTAAGTTATTTACGACTGCCTAATATCAAACAATTCAGTGCACAAATACAGCAGTTAATGATATTTGAGTATTTCAATTTATTTGATTTTTTTAGCCTCCATTTCAGAAAAAAATAACATGTGATATATCGTTTTAGACATAAAGACACAATCCATTTTAACTGGTGTTATAAAATTTATTATATGTTGTATTATATTTTTTTGTGCACATCCCATCCTCTTCCACCCCTCATTGTCCGATCGGCACCAAAACCTTTTCAACTCGAAATAACCCTTATTAATTCATGTTGGCCAAGTTTGGGAGCAAGTGCTTGAGGCGTTTTTGAGTAATCGTTGGATAACGAAATCGCGAACGTACAGACAGACACGCACACAGACGGGCATCACAAAACCAGTCTTCCGATTTTCTTTAAACCTGATCACTATAAAAAGGATATCTTCTTCTTCTTTATGTAACGTCTCCTCTAAAGTTGGCTATCATCATGGCGATTTTTGCTTTAGATGCGACTGTTCGTAATAATTCTATCGATGTACAGACACTATTCACGCAAGTTTGTCAGCCACGAAGTGCGTCCTCCCCCGCACTTCTATTTCCTTGTATTTTCCCTTAATATCAGTTGTAGAATGTGGTATGTTTATCCAAGCATAACATGACCCAGGTATGAGAGTTTCCCCATTTTGATAGTTTCTACTACTTCTGCTTCTTTATTCATACGCCTAAAGGTTTCAATATTTGTGACTCCTTTCGCCCAAGAAGCTCTGAGGACGCGTCTATACAATACCCATATTTCGAAAGCCTCAAGTCGTAACATTTGGCCAATCTGATCTTAAGTTTGATATTCAGATCTCTAGAGCAGAATAACTCTTCGCATATTTGTGAATACAGCTTGACCTAATCTAGATCTTATCTAAAAGGATATCATTAGAAACAAAAATCTAGTTTTTGGCCCCGATGAGATGATAAAAAAGGGGTTACTGTCATAAAGAGGTTTTTGTATCTTTTGCTCCACTTTTGGTGCAAATCTACGACTTAATGGTGATTTTACCTTGAAAATGACACCTTGCACGTTAATTAGGCAGACTCTAAAGGCGCGTCTACATTATGCCGAGCGAATTTCGGCTTAGACCGAATGAAAAAGCCGAATTAGTGTGGACGACTCTTTCGGCCTACCCGACGTGCCGAAAGCCGACTCGAATTGTGCCGAATCGGTACCGGACCATGTCGGTATGGATTAAAGAAAGCCGAACCGAATCAGTACAAAATATGCAGTGCAGACGAGCCGATCAGCTTCTGTTGAACAAAAAATAAAGTAGTCTCGAAATTGATTTCTGTGACTGCCAGAGTGGACAGACGAACAAACCTTGAGTCTCATCGAAATGTACCATGCCCGCCCCTCCTTGTGGGGCAGTTCAAATGCCAACTACAAAATAAAATAAAACAATAAAAATCGGAGACATGATGGTCTCATCGAAATCGCCGTTTCATTTGGAGTCGAAAAGCAGGAAATTGAACGCAAAATAAAAAATTTGCAGCCATTTCTTAAGAGAAAGAAATGACTGCAACTTCGGGACGTTTACACTGCACAATCAATGTGGACGTCCCGCCGACCCGAATGGGCCTAACCACACGTGCCGCCTGACATATGACGACCGGCCTTATTCGGCATAATACTGACGCGCCTTAATATCTTAAAATTAAAAAAAAATGAAAACTTCCTTACTGGGATTCCATTTACTATACGTGAAAATATATCCTGAATCCGGTTCTGTGCAGTAGGCGTGTGGCCGGAGCGAGCGAGCCGGCGTTTGTGCGTCGGCGGCGCGGCGGCGACGCGTCGTCTTAAAGGGGAACTGTCGTTCCGCAGGCGTCGGCATCGCGTGCTATCCTCGCTATCACCGTTTAATTGCCGTCTATCCCCTTTAATCTTAACACTTAATCGCCGGTGTTTGCCGTGTGCCAGTTGGTTTTTGTCACTTCGTAAGGTCCGTCAGTCCCACATTGCTTTTCCCTCCTTATTCCTTTCACGATTCGCGACTCACGTCAAATCGACACCCGGTTAAAAGACAGATGGATTGTCTTTTTACACGTATTCTGCAGCTGCTGATTGACTCTCATCAACTGCGGCTACCTTCGGTATAAGTTGAAATGTCACCTTAAATGGATGAAGACATGAAGGGAGCAGTATCGTAAGTCACCGGTACATAGTTGGGGCTAAAGCAGGAAAAGTATCTAGATACTAGACTAGATAAGTTACTTTTTTTTTAAAAGTCTCCGAAGTTTCTTTGGGTATTATCTAGTCACTCTTAAAAAAAGGAACTAAGAAACTTATCTTACGTTACTTTGTATATTATGTATGTATTAACTACTAAATTCCATAACGTCGATGTATTAGGTAAAGTCGTAAACCAAATTGAACAATATATAAAATGCACCAAAAAATACCTACAGCCTACAGCTAAATGAAAGTAAAAAACAGTTAAAATTTGTCAAAACGATGTAAGCATCAATTTATGCAACCAGGTACTTCTATCATTATCTACGGCCTACATGATTAATTAAAAAAGAATTATAACATAAAATAAAATATACATGCATTATTGTATAAGTATAATATTCATAAAAATAATAGAGTACAAATAACAATCAAAATATCGCAGTATTATGATGAAGAAATATTAGGTATGAACTCGTTTTGGATGAACGGATTGATGATGTGAAATCGACAAGTCGCAACTTGTCCAAAGGAACTTTTCCAGTGATAACTTATGTATTGTTTGTTATGTGTTATCTTACTTTTCGGCATCTAAGATACTTTTGGTATCTAAAATACGTTTGGGTACCTATCTAAAATACTTTTTGGCATCTTAGATACTTTTTTTGATTACAAGATACAGTTCTTTTCATAAAGTATCTAAGACACCAGTTACTATTTTGGAAAATCATGAAGGTAACTTAGATACTCTAGAGTGACTAAGATTCCTAAAGTAACTATGATACTGATAGTTCCGGTTGGGGCCTCACGTTAGTTTACAAGACCAGATTTTTTGCAAAGGAAAAGGGCAATCCAGTCTTGGGCATTCCTCATCTAAATTTTGGTTCTAAAACTCAGTATAGTCAACCCGTAGTAAGTCTTTACAGCGACTAAAATGTATGTCTAACACTAGCATTCCAACCCTTCGTCGCAGTGTGCAGACGCTAGGTCAATTGCTGTGTTGTGTTTTTGGTTAGATTAAAATCTCACCAGAAGTCTTCCAGAGACACAAAAGCATTCTTCCCTAGCCACGAATCCACAGGTGCTGCGATATTGATGAATTCAGGTTCAAAGATGCGTAACACCTGTGTATATTCCAAAAAATATGATCCCTGAACTGCAGATTTCGATAAATGATCAATCCAAGATTTTCAGACATGTCCAGAAAATTTATTGTATTATTGCTGACTGATTTCACAAATATCAGAGTTACTGATTTGGGAGAATTTAAAAGAAGATAATCTGCTCTGCACATCTGATAAACATTTTAGATCGCTGTCAAAATTTTTGTTCCTAGTATCTACATCAGCAATTGGAAAAGATAAATAAATTTTTATCATCCACATATATGTATCTACAGAACAGTATTAAATGCATTTATGGAATTGGCTTGAAAAGTAACGGGCCCAAAATAGATTCCTGATGAAACAGATTTAACTATTTTGAGTTGTGAAATTTTGATTTCTATTTTTAAAATTGTTATTTTTCTAAAACTCCGATATATCGATGGTGATAAGTAAGCCTGTGCTTCTACATTATAATTATATTGCATGCGAGATAAAATTTGCCAAGATTTTCTGAGGAAGAGAGCGAGCGAGAAAAGCAGCATTGAACAGCCAAAGGCGGAGCTTAGAGTGACCCTTCTTGTTATGTCAATGCTCGGTGTCTCAGTGTAGAAAATTCTCTTTGGCCATTGTTCACGGTGTATAGCGTGGATCCATTGACTGATGGTGCGTCTATGCAACTCGTTGTGCCTGAGGCGATTTACAGTCGCAGCACGTCCGCTTTTACGATAAACTTACAATGACAAATACAACCGAAAGTATTAGATAATCAATGGAATTTTAATTATTTACCGTTGGATTGGCGGTGATGCGATCGGTGGGAGCGACGAACGGCAGCGGTACTAGTTTTTATGTGATGATAGATTGGACGTCAGCATGAGCTTGGCTGGGAAGGCCTCATGCTTCCAGTTTGTGTCCTATATTGGAGGAAGGCCAATCAGCAGCACCACAACACTCAGGCACTCAGGTTCATTAAATATCTTCCCCAGAGGAGCCTTCGAAGTGGGTCCCACATAGAGGAGAACCGCTTGAATTTCCAATTAAATAAAACATCGCCACCGATTAGGATATATTAGCATTCTGTTGTGCAATGTCGGTGACGTTTACTTACTACACATCATTTCTAATGTATCTACGACATTCGCGCACAACTGTTACTTGCGAGGATCTGATTCGCGCGACAAGCGAGCCTGCACTGTATATTGCATGGGAGCTCAAATTTTGCTGATTTGCTGAGGAAGGGTATCATAAGAGAGTGAGTGAGAAATGCAGCATTGAGGGCGGAACCAATTAATTCGAATAAGTTATAAAAAGCAATGCCCATTCTTTAACAGGCATGTGAGTGTTCCCAAGATCCCATGTTTACTGTGTTCACAAACACGATGTTATTTTTTACAAAACTATAATAATTAACCCGCAACGATCAACCAAAACAAAATTGCTATTTATATTTATTCCACTATTCATGCCGTTGTTTTTAGGGTTCTTTGCCTGCTATCTCGTCGCGGGATACAAAGGGTATACGGGTTTATCAGCGATTCAGCAGTTAAGTGTGGAACCATCACCAAGCTGCCGTTTTACGATTGTGGGGACAAACAAAATCCTTGTTTACTTTTGCCAACCTATTCGAATTCGTTGGGCGCCGGAATCTAGAGCGAAACTTAATGTTGTATCTATGTTTTTTTTATTGGAACTGGGATTGTGTCTATCTTCTATGCCAGAAGTTGCTATAACTGCATGTTTAACCACCCTAAACTGGTCATATCTACAAGCCGTTCATTGTAGAAAAGTTTTAGTGGCGTTATATAATTGATCGGGTAGAAGACTGCCGTGTAAAAAGAGTGCAGCTCAGTGTTAGGTTTTGTTGTTCAGTTGACTTAATTTGAATAATACGAGAACGGGAGGAAGCCTATAAAGGTAATGTCACTGGCCTCTTCTCAAAATGTGGCAGCTGTACACAATCAGCTGCTGGACAAAAAGCTCCAGCCGTTTTTAAAAAGCTGGAATAATTTATTCAGAGCCAGAAAGTACCTTCCGCCATCCAACACCCTTAAATGGTCTAAAGCCGAGCAATAGGACTTGGCTTGTAACGCTCACATTTTATCTAGAGGGCTCCAATACTCCTACTACCCTGTCTATACTTAAAACAGTCCAGAAAAGAACTAATTGATGACACAGCCTTATCGCGCCACTTCCAAACTCTTCTCACCGGCGTGCGGTTCATAACCTTCCACTTTTTACAGATCAAACGGAGCCTGCTCCTCTGAACTATATCCTCCATAATTCCGCCGCTCACCAAGCATGTTAGATGCACCCGAGGGACTGCTGCATCTTTTACCAAGGCGGCCATTTTTCATATATCAAGAACCAGGGGACGACCGCGCCTTTTTTTCCAGGATGCCAAGAGCCTGAGACAGACTAACAAGAGATTATTGAATCTGCGAGTGTTGTCCTATTCAAAGCCCGGTTCAACAAACTTCATAGACAGCTACGCTATTCTGGAATTTAGGCTTTGCCTTCGCGGCAGCTTATACCCTGTTATTACAATTGATGGCAGCAAAGGAATGCAAGCTGAGCAAAAGCAATGTTGTCACGCACCCTTCATAACAAATCTACAATAGGTTCTCCTATTGTATGAGGATCAGTATATGTGTGAATGAGGGTCTCTAATCCTCCATCTGGTGCCCAAACGACTTAGATATCCACATGCCGTTGGTGCTTTTTTTTCATTATAGAGGGTTTAAGAGAGTCGGCTTGATAGCAAGTATAGTAGCACTCACACACCAGGAAGTGTGAGAGAGATTCTGCCCGCCCTACGTTGAACCAGCTTGAGTTTTCTGATCACATTGTCCAACGGAAACAAAGCGCGTCCATCCTACATGCCACCACGGCCCTTTCTCTTAGCTCTATCTCCATCTACACCGGGCATCATCGCGAACGATATTATTCGCAGTGCAGATGAGGTAATGATTATGCCATTCAAGAATACCTTCTGATCTTCATTTATTCTTATAGTAATTTCTCTTTCTCCTTTGCAGCGAGTATTTTTTTGACCATCCCATGCCTTTACGCTGAACCATATTGCATTAAGATCAGTATATGTGTGTGAATGAGTGTCTCTTATCCTCCATATAGTGCCCAAACTACTTTTTTTTCTGAACGAGCGTACTCAGGCCGCAGCCTGAAAAGTGGCTCCCAGGACCATCATATTGACATCTCTTCAAGTTGTGGGCTGTCTTTTTTTCTACTATCTCTTGCGTCTTACGTCTTTCTTCTTCTTACCCTACGTCCCCCTCCCCTTCCTAAGAGGGGATTAAGAGTTCGGGCCTCCATCATCCCTCTGTTCTTCCTGTGCTAAGCTCTGGATCATCCGTTCTTCCTGTTTTTTACTGGTCATAATTACTCCAAACAGTTTCTGAGCTTTCCAGTAATGCATGCCATGCATCATTTTCTGCACCAGTTCGTCTGGCGATATTTTTTCCAAGTCCTCTGCACTGAGGCTGCCCTTCTTGGAGTTTACCACCTGGGGCAGTTGAGAACAGTATGCTGCGCGTTGTCTAGGTGCCCGCAGTATACGCATGTCGTCTCTGGACTTACCAATTCTTTTAGTATAGTGCCCAAACTACTTAAATATCCGCATGCCGCTGGTGGTAAACCCGTGTAATTTTAGAAGAAACAGTAGTCAACTTCTCTCTCGCTCTCTCCATCTCTATGTCATGTGATTCGGAAAATCTAGCAGTTAGCTACTGCCCCTCGAGGTTCTTGACCTCGCTTTATTATTCGTATGTATTGATAGTTGCATGTTATGAGCTGTCGATCGCAATATTCAAGATAAAAGAGAGTTTCAGGAACGCCGACTTTCCTCATTTCTATGAAACCCGTTGAACGTTATCACAAATGTGCAGACCACCCAGTATTCTGCTAATTAATTCCAAGGGAAACAAAACAACTGAAAATACATAACACGTGTACAGTCATACAACGTGAACATGAGGTGCCGTTCGTCGTACGCCAGACCTTGCATATTCAATTTTCTTCATGCTAATGTTTATTTTTATTACAGCGCATACAATCATATGCGCTAGTAAATACATTATATGCAATATACACCCTTGACCAAAAGTATTTTAGATTACTTTAAAAGAATTACTACAGCAGACAGTCGTCTGCTGATAAGTTGCTGTAAAGCCGCGTACACATCTGAGCAAATAAACCGAATGAGCAATTTTTGATTTTCCCGCACAAAGTCACATGAGCATGCATTCGGAAGCGCTCTACCTTCTTCTTAAGGTACCGTCTTCAATGAAGGTTGGCTACAATTTCGGCAAATCGTTCTCTATCCTGTGCAGCTCTTAACACTGATTGTGAGTTCAGACCGGACCAGTCCCTATTTTTCAGCCATGAACACTGTCTTCTGTCTTCTGTCCGGGCCTCTCCTACCCTCAATTTTGCCTTCCATTATCAATCGCAAGAATTCGTATTTCTGGCCTCTATAATGTCCTAGGTAGCTTGTCTTTCGGCTTTGAAGTATTCCCAGGAGTTCTCTATCCATATTCATTCTTCTTAAAACAGTTTCATTCGAGATATGATCCGTCCATGATATTTTGAGCATTCTGCGCATAAGCCACATCTCAAAAGCTTCCAGTCTACGCATCGAACGGACTCCCATTTCAGTTCGCCGAATTGTTTTGATAAATCTATTGCTAATTAGGAGAATATACCTTACAGCTATTACACTTTTGAACCATCTCGAACACACCAACATCATGTCTATTGGGACATTGTGACTATGATGATGAACACACCAAATACCCTCCAAACGAGGAACACTAGAGAGGCTCTGCGGGTTCATCCTTACCAGGTCGAGGTCCCTAATACTCCCCGAACCAGTCTCCTCCAGCATCCTTTCCTTTGGAGAACTTCGACGCTGTGGAATGAGCTGCGGGGAATTCGTTTCCCGACGGCTACAAACTGCAGCGTTCCAAATCTAACATGAACTGACACTTATCCCCTCGCAGCGCTTCTAAAGCGCCATAGGCTTTCAGCCTTTGCGGGAGGTTGACGATAAAAACACACAAAACTGATCGATTTCAAGATCCATAAAACAGGCGCAACCAAGGTTGGATTGATAATTGCATCTTGCCACTTACCGCACAATTCACACCATTGAACACATTTTATTCTATAAGGAGTTCAAATATCTATATAATTTTGGTTTTTATTTTGGAGAAGTTTGAACGTCACTACTGTCTGGAGATATGGCATGAACTCAAAAATCTTAGTGTTGGCTCTGCCAAAAATAACTGCTCTAAATTGCCTGAAGATTTACTTGACCCAACTCAAGCGAATAACTACTTTTGTTCCGTTTTTGATAAGTGTGAAGCTAGCCCGTCTGCTTTGGATTATTACGAAAATAATTCTTTTAATAAGAATAAATTTTCATTCGTACCTGTAGATTCCAGCGTGATACAATCCGTAGTTAAGTCACTAAAATCCAATGCAGCTGGGATTGATAATATTTCGCTTTTTATGCTGAAATTGTGTTTACCTGTAGTCATCATTTATTTGACGCATATTGTCAACATATGCTTAGAATTGGGTTACTTTCCCAGTTCATGGAAAGTAGCCTTAATACATCCAGTGCCTAAGGTAAAAAATCCACAAAAATTCTCAGACTTAAGACCAATAAGTCTGTTAAGTGTTCTGTCAAAAGTACTTGAGAAAGTGGCCTACCTTCAAATTATTGAATTTGTGAACGCCAATGGTATCCTTCCTGCCAGTCAGTCTGGCTTTAGAAAGTCTCACAGTACTACAACAGCCCTTTTAAATCTAACTGACGATGTATTTATTGCCTTAGATAATAAAATGTGTGTTGCTCTTGTTTCCATAGATTTTTCCAAAGCCTTTGATAAAATCAGTCATAAACTATTGTGTTCTAAACTGAAGTACTATGGGTTTGATAGCACTTCTTTTAACTTTTTTAAGTCCTATCTGCTTGACAGATCTCAGAGTGTGTCCATTGGGAATACAGTATCAGAAGCATCTAAGGTTCACTCTGGGGTTCCCCAAGGGTCTATTTTGGGTCCGCTCTTGTTCCTGATTTACACAGCGGATATTAATAAATCAGTAAAGTTTTCTATTATATATTCGTATGCAGATGATACGCAGTTGTTGTATTTCTTTAACTGCAATGATATGGATACTGCAAACTTGGAATTGAATGCTGACATCAGTGCATTGTGTTCGTATTCAAGTAAAAATAGGTTAGTAATAAATAGTGACAAGTCGACTGCTTTGCTATTCTGCCCTGATACAAAAAGAGATGATATCAAACAACACCTTAACATTACTGTAAATGGAGAGGTCCTAAACTTTTCCGAGTGCGCGAAGTGCCTCGGACTGATTATTGATGAAAAATTAAGATTTCACAGTCACATTTGCAATTTGCTACAGAAGAGTTATGTAAGATTAAGATTATTGTATGCAAATAAATCGTTGTTAAATTTTAAGATCCGAAAAAAGTTATGTGAATCCCTGGTTATGTCTGTATTTAGTTACTGTTGTTTAGTGTATTATCCCTGTCTCGATTATGCGTCTCGCTATAGGCTCTCTGTTGCACAAAATAATTGTATCCGATTTATATTTAGTCTAAGAAAGTTTAGTCATGTATCCAATAGCTATACCGTTATCAAGTGGTTGAGGTTACCACAGTTAATCAAATACTACTACCTAATATTTGTACATAAATTAATACATACTGGCATACCTAGTTATCTCAGAGATAAGCTCCTGTTCAGATACAATGTTCATGATAGAACCATACGAAATTCGTCATTACTCACCGTCCCTCGTCATACTACATCTATCTTTCAAAGGAGTTTCAGTTATAATGCTGTCCATCTATATAATAACATTGAACCATATGTAAGAAACATGTCTGTAAATAGATTTAAGAAACACATAAAGTGCTTACTCCTTCAGGGTTGATTTTAACATCACCTTTATAATTTTCTACCACCCCCCCCCCCCATGGAATCGCGGTTTTTCTTATGTTTTTTTTTTATAGTTACTGGTCGCATTTTTTTTTTGGTTACTGTTTACTATTTTGTAAAATTTGTAATGATAATTATTCTGCATTTGAAAATTTGCACTATTCTGAAGGAACATCTTTTCAGGGTGTAGCGGATGGTTAGGTGTAAGAATAGCTTTAGCTAAATCTCGCCATCGTGCTGCCTATCTCATGTAGTAGAACGTATAAATCTACCTGTTTAATAAAGACGTTTATTATTATTATTATTATTATTATTATATAAAGATATGGTTGCGTAATGCGTTCAATATGAAACTCCAAAAGTTCTGATGGAAGTCAACATGTACCATGTACCTTTAATATTGTAACCTGTGCTAAGAAAATGCTAAGTCGACGTAAAGGTGTAAAGCAAGAACGCCCAAATATGTTCAAACTTGGTGCAGTTAAGATAGTAATTCAGCTTAATAGTGACACCATTCTTGCGCGCCACCTTTTGAGATGTCGTTCTTCCTAGTTATTTTTCATTATTTTAACCTTTTTTGAACCTACTAAATCGCCACTTTCCATTACAATGTAGTCGACACCTCTATCCGTCAAAAAAAGAAGGGTAAAACCGTTTTTCTGATCTTACGATATCAGAAGTGGGAGCCATTTAATCTAAAAGAAATATCTTTCCTTGATATAATCTAAGCATTCAGAAGCATATGGTGTTTCTATTAAAATTGCAGTACCTACAGTGGCACTTAGCCTCCGGAAAGTCCACGTTGAGAGTTTATTTCGAGGAACACCACGAGCTTCAACCCTATCAACCAGTCGTGATGGTTCTGGTGGAAACAAAAGTATTACAGTATATACCATCGGCCTTAACTGTGCAATACTTAAAAAATCAGGAAACGTCATTTATTTGCATTTCATGGCGGTAAGAAGCATCGTTTTACAATTTATGCAAACAGTTCTATTACTTCCATTCGTATTTATCATTTTAGAGTCAGTATAGAAAAGTGTACTATTGCAATTTCCTCATCTTTTTCTCGTCATAAAGATTAAATTCCTTTTTATATAATTGGTAGGCAATTACCGTATGTCTTTGGTTTCTGGTACTTTCGTTATCTGTCTTATTGAACCTCAAGTAATTAATTTGAGGGTATCGTCCTCATTTAAACAATAAGCAGTTTCTGAATACCCTACCCCTTCTCACATTATTATCCTCAATTCAATATACATAGCTTTCAAAGTACGCATGCCCTCTAAGAAACTGTGGAGTTAGTGCAATATTTCCTTGTGGGGTACACATTACGTGGATAACCGATAAAAGTCTCTATTCTTCTGCTACTCATAAATAGCTTATCCTTATTCCGTCTTCACATTTCTATCTTACTTCTACCAGTCGGCCGTTAGACCTTCTGTCGTTACATCTCTGAACACATAATCAATTACTGCTTTCGCTTTCTGAAGTTTTTGCATACGTTGGAGCTCCATATAGCAGCACTCCTAAGTCTACAAGCTCTCTTCTAGAGTATTTGTATTTAGGCTGTTCCAAGGTTCTCACTTTAGGGCATCTTCCTGCGCGAGGGCTAGATATATACAGTAGACTCCGCTTATCACGGACCCTGTTATAAAGGACATTTGGCATCCGTTAAAAATCTTATGCGTGGGCTACAGAAACTTTTCTGTTATAACAGACTATAACAGACACTCCGGGTATAACAGACACATTTTTCCGACGCGAACTGGTTATAACCGGATATAACGGACTAGAAGATGATTTGTTGGGGGGTGACATCGAAAACTTCTTCAGACATGAACATCCTTAGCGAAGTTCTACAACAGAATGAAGATGAACAAAACAGTGGTAGTGGAAGTGATTCGGAACCCGAAAACTCGATTCCAGATCGCAGTAAGGCATCTCGAGCAAAGAAACTTACGCTTCGATATTTGGAGTCGCTCGAAAGCGTTTCTGATAATATTTATAATGTCGGGTTACAAGTTTATAACATTTTAGACTGTCAAAAACCAGTTACAAAAAAGCAAACAACAATTACTGATTATTCTATGTAGAGCTTTTAATTTATATATTTTTCAGAATCTATACTTACTGCTATATCCGTTTTAACCTTTTTCACAGTTTATAAATGACCATGCATTTCAGTTATTAAAAGTTTTTTAGAAACTCTTTTTTTGTTTACTTACTTATATAACCGACATCGTTTATAACAGACTCAAATAAGGTTCCTTAGAGGGTCAGCTATAAGCGAAGTCTACTGTAATCGTCTTATCTTCATTGTTGTCTCAAACATCCACCATATAGCAACACCCTCTGACGCGAAAAACTTCTTGAGCAATAACCACCCATTTTCAGACTAGATTTTCTGATGTTTAAAGCGTCGATAACTCTATCTTTCCATATGCTTCTTCGTTTACCACCAGATACTGCATCTTTTTTGGCTGTACATCCGGTTCTCTACAGCACTGGTACTCAGTCCCCTTTACGCAACTCTAATAATGGCCTTGTAGCACTAAAAGTTTTTTCGAGGCGGACAAGGCAGCGGAAAGTTATTGAAATGGAAAAAATATATTTATTAATTTATTTACACACTTGTTTCCAATACTGTATATGAAAATGTACAGAATACACGTTTCCGGCCTTTAGCAACATTATAAATAATAATGTATGCCATTATGTCATAATGTTTAATTAAAATAATATAAATATGCATCGAAATAAATGAGGCGGAGAGAGAGGAGGGGGGAGACAAGAGAGACGGAGATAGTTATCCGCATTCGTCGCGGTTTTTAATAATTAAAATTTATTCCGACGGATATTACTGCCTCTAATTTGTTTTAATTTCGATGCCATTATTTCAATTTGAAAAAGTAAATAAATTCCCGCAGGACGAAAAATTACCATTCCAAACGGATCAATTTGAATATATTTTTGCGCAATGGCGTAGGCGGCTGAATACTTAATTGAGATCATCTCACTGTGGTGGTTTTTTATGATATACGACCTGTGTCTTAAGCTGCGTACACATCTGAGCGCATATGGTTCGAGTACACACGAATATGCAAATGTGGACGTCCCATTCGTCATGTCTCAGGGCATGCGGGCTGACTCGCGAGCGACTTTGGGCGCGCATGGGTCGAGCCATATATTGTGTAGCGAATTGAGAACACACGTATGCGACGTAAAAACTAAAACTACCACATGACTTGAGACCACACACATTGAGCACGCATGCATATGTGTCTGTTCTCAAGTCATGTGTGCTCAGATGTGTACATAGCTTTATAATCCTTGGAAGTAAGTTAACTATGAATAATATTACTGGTTTTAATGTCTCGTTTATAGCTTCGATAAATTTATATACACTAGTGAAGTAACGAATATTCGCATTCGTGGATTTTTGCATTTTTTACTGCGAATATTTTACGAGTAAAAAACTTTTTAAGGAAATAGTTGGTTAAAAAAACAAAATCCAATCGTTTCTTAAGCTTTCCAAAATAAAAAAGTAACCTAAACTGCATTATCAGTCTTCTCTTTATCATTGGTATCAATTATTTATTTAGCTGTGGACAATGAAGGTTAACAAATAAATTTTCATAAAAAACAAATTTAAAAAATTAGCGCCATTTTTCAATTAAAAACTGAATATTCGCATTCGCGAATGTTGGCAGCAGATATTAGCATTCGTTGCATCACTAATACAGAGTCAGTCTCAAGAATGGAACGGCTCAATTATCTCGGAAACGGTTTGCACGATTTTAATCCCATTCTCAATGACTCAAAATAAATATTATTTGAAAAGCTGGAGATTCGCAATTAGCGAATGACTCTTAGAAGTTTCAAAATAAATTGATCTCACTAGAAAGTTGTCCAGTAAGATAGTCAGAGAGTTAATACTGAAATCTTATTTTACTCAAGTAAAACAAAACAACTACGTAGTAATGTTTATGTAGTTTTAATTGTACACCTATCTCCACCAATACCTCCGTGCTGAGAGTGTTGAGGTAGTTCCATACTAGTTTTGATGTAATCTCTTTTAGGAATCCAAGGCTTTTAACCGACCTGAGAGTCCGAGCGAATCACAATCTAGCCCTTTTCTACAATAAATATCGCCTTGATCATGCGCAGGATTTCAGTCTGTCAGAGATCACCATCACCCACAGAATATATCATACAGGGCGTTTCGGTTTTAAAAATTTTCACATTTACAACTGCTAAGTCGCCATTTTTAGCGATTTTCATTCAAACATGCCAAAGATTGGGGGGGATTTCCGACGTTTTTCATGCCAAAAGCTGGATACAAGCATACTTATAATTTGGCAACATGCGATACTCGCACATGATAATGTACAAGTATCGACTCCTGTCATGGTGTTGTTCACATAGTAGTAGCAACATATAGATATTGGGAAGCAGTAATTTAAAAAAGTATTGGTTCGCCATCTATCTTCCAAAGCCGGTACCTGAGCGTTTAATCTGAGGAACCGAGCACTGTTTATGTGACCCGTTTAAAAGCATCAGGTATAGGAACCTGCGGATACTACAACAAACAGACTCTTTTTTGTGGAACACTCATTTACCACTCCCGACATTCGGTTTATGCTAAAAAGCAACTTGACTCAATTAAAGAGTAGCAATTTCAAGCTCAATTCTAATCTAACATGCTTATAATAACTCATCATTAAATTTGATGCTACCTTTTTTGTGTGCACGGATTTGGGTTTGCATATCATTCCAGTATGAAGAACGTCGAGTAAGGAATTTGACCAGCCAAGATATTGCATATTTGCTGCCATGTATAAGCAACTCCGAGAGATTCCATCCAAACCTAGAGCTTTTGCCCAAAGCTTCACATCAGCAATTTCTACTTTGAATGTTTTAATTTTATGTTTTGTTATAACTGTGGAAGCTTTAAAATCTTATAGTGCTCTGGATACATTTACAACAGTAATTATTGTACCTGTACATTTTGTGGAAAATATATTCCTTAATCATTCATTAGCTCTATGAAAGCTCTTTGAAAGAATGAAAGAATATATTTTATTTGTAACTGTGAAGTACGAAGCTTATGAAAATTGTGTTTCCCTTTTTTTTGATGACAAAGTTGCTCACTCTGGTGCAGATTGATTCTTGACGGTTTACAAAAAAATTGCAAAACACAAAACGGAAGCACTGATGGTACGGGAGAGCTTTTCCAGTCACGGTATGAGTTCAGTTGCACATACACACATCGCTATTGAAAGATGAAAGCGACTTTTTCAACGTCAGCGGACAAGCTTTGTTTCCGGTTTGATACGTCCGCTCCGAATTTAATCTGGTGGACCCGAAAATTAATAGAAGCTGAAAATTCCGCAGCCGAATTTACAGCTTGTATGTAAAAGCGCGAGCGACAAGCATTTTAAATCATGTACACACGGAAACCCGTCCGTTGCTGCCTCTTGGCGAGCTTTTTGTATTGGGTTAGTCAGAAAGACCTGCATAAAACAATAGCGAGATGTGTTTTAGAATTGTGGAGCCCATGAAAAGTTATTGCCTAGGCCCAAGAATTATAGCTAATTACAGGAAACAAAAAGTTTTAGTTAAAAAGTTGGCTGACTATACCGGAATGTCTAAGTACTCAACAGACGAAGATCAACATCAGAATAATTATTTTTGTCACAAATTGTCAGTAGTTTTTCTTATACAGGGTGTGCGGAAAACGGTAGACAGGTGATAGACCTCACATTTTTTTGAACATTGAGGTAAGAACATGAAGCTTTAAAATGCTTAATTTTCAAGATAGGGCGTCAAAGCGTATAGGGAGGCTTTTTGAGGCGATAAATCCAAATTCAATCATGGTATTGCTATGATGAATATATGGCGCCACCTACGGCACATCGAACCCTTAAATTAATAAAACATTTTTCCGATTTGGTGCATCAAAGAAATTGTTTGCTCAATATATTTTACGTAAAAAAGGTATACTTTGTTTAAGCCCCTAGAGGTAACCGTTTTCGAGATAACCTTTATTGAAGTTTCCAAGGCACCCCAATTAGTTATCAAATGTGATCAAAAGAACTATCGGTATTCTGGCACGAATTAATATTAGATCAAAACATTTTTCAAACATATCTCATTTTTAAAATAGGCTGTTGTAGTCTAAAAATAGTTCCTAAAGGGTATGTAAAGTATGAGCCTAATATTCATTCGTGCGGAAATACCGATAATTCAGTCGCATTGGAAATTTCAATGAAAGTTACCTCGAAAACGGTTACCTGAGAGGCATAAACAAAGTATATTTTTTTCGCGTAAAACATTGAGGAAATGATTTTTTAATACCCATATTGATGCACCAAACTGAAAAAAAGTTTTAAAAATTTAAATAAGTTCATTATGCCTCTAAGCTGGAAACATCTCCTTCCTCTGCTCCTACATATATCCTTTATCCTTGTAGTATCACCACTTCAGTCTTTTCTGTAGCTAAATATAGGTTGTGATCTCTGATCCAGTTGTCAAATTGTTAGTCGTAAGACCTACAGAATTTAATATTTCGATACAATTATTACTTTAGAGTTCTGTTTTTAAATTTATGTAAATTTAGCTAAACATTAATCTTACAAAAAAATATTATCGGGAAAAACAGTCAACATTTGAATATTCAGGAAAACTGAATAAAATAATCGCTTAGCTTGAAAATGAATCGATGGAATTCTGCATCCCCCTGCACCAACACGCATAGAACCTAATAATAAAATTTTCTGGATTACAATATAGCTCCACTGCTGGACTGTATGTTAAATAGACTCTGTGCTGCATAATTCCCTCATAAGAAATTCCACTGTAAAGTTCGAAGTAGTTAAAACGTACCTGCTCATATTCCCAAGTGATTCATTAACATAATTAGGCCTTTATCTTAGGAAACTTTTCTGAACTAAAACGCATCCGGCTTAATTTACGACACAAAATATGGCCTTTTTAACATTGTGTATGCTCAGCGTTGCCACTGCAATTTAGTCCTACAGGGGCATATTAAGGAAGCAATAGAACTTTCAATGTGTTGCATAGCTTACAGCGTTTCATAAGGGCAAACAAAGAAGCTACATGGACTATTTTTGAGTATCGACACGTTCTTTTCTTTGACCACTTCACTATTTATTCTTATAAGACATGAAATAATAAAGTAATGAAGTATTAACAGGTACCTGAAAAAGTATATAGATTATACAGGTAGATATAGATACTACAAATATCGGAGTTTTGCCATCTTCAACGTCATTGTGATTGTGACCTGCTGCCACAAAGCTTAGAAAATGGACGTCAGAGTTTTGTAAATGACTAAACAAAATGAGACCGTTTTCATTTTTTTATTAATGAATCAGCCAGCAATGCCCTTATTTTCAAAAATTAGGCATTACTGCTTCTCAATTTCCATCAACATAGGTATAGTGTTTACAGAAATTATATAGTTACAAACACCTGAAAAAATGTTGATGTGGCCCTATAACCGATTTAAGTGTTCTATGAATACGATTTTGTGTCCTGTGATAATATGATAATCTATAACAGCAGATCCTGTAGGGTTGCTAAGCGTAGTATCCGATTCTACTAGGGTATATACATATATTTTCATCCCAAGGGATGTCAAGAAACTAGTTTAGATTCTACTAGGGTATATACATATATTTTCATCCCAAGGGATGTCAAGAAACTAGTTTAGAAGAGAAAAATCTTGGGGTTGTGGCCAAAATTTTAAAACGAAACACGGGTCACTACTCAAAAGAGACCAGTGTTAACTGGCAAGCTTTCGGCAATCTTTAGTGGCATCTTTAGGGCTTTATACAATTGATTTTAAATCTATATTTTACACAAGTCACATAAACAACCAACACATAGGTGTAAAATACAAGCTTATAAAAACGACCTTGAAATGTTAAATAACCGGAATTACAAAATTCAGGGTGTGACTACACACATTTTTCGATTTAGAATTTTAAATGTGGATCAGAATGCGGATGAGGGAAATTGATTGACATAGATCAGTATAATAACAGTCAACAATGACAACTGTAGAAATATAAAAACTAAAAACACCAGATAGATTACCAGCTGTAAAACATGAATATAGCTCCAAAATAATTATGAGCGACTGGAATAAACGGAGCATTAATTTGTTAATAAGGCCAAAACAACCACTAAGGCTGCGCTGGAACACTACCAAATCTCTCCCTGTCCATGCTTAAAATGTAAGAATAGATGCAGCTCAAGCCGTCAATGTTAGACTTCTTGTTTAAGTTGTGAGAGGTGTTTTTTTTTTTAATAATTTGTTTCAACATCAAAGACCATAGTATTACTCCTAGACTGTGTAGCCTGTTTCAAGGGAATGCTGTGGCTTGTTACATTACCATCATTTTGTGTGAGTTTATCCTATCTTGTAAATTTCTTGATGTTTGTTCTATATATGACTTATTACAACGAGCACGCAGGTTTTTGTATACAACATTGGATTTCTCTAACATTTTAACAGGAATTTTTAATTTAGACTTACAGTTTATAAACTGTTATAACATTGGTCTAACATCTTTAAAGATATTAATAAGCCTTGGTGTAATATTATCTACGGAAGGTAAAGCTTTACACACAAGCAACACACCATCCTGGTCATCGCTGTTTTGGGTATTATCTGTCGGGGTGGTATTGGAAATTAAGTTGTTGTGTAAGACCGGTTTGAATTTATTCTGATACTATTATTATTCCTTTGTTCACAAGAACACCGAATTTTGTGCCACCCAACCAATGATAACTGACATACCGGTACGCTATTAATACTACTTGCATTCTCGCAAGTGAAATCCGAACATCTAGAAAAAGGGATATTTGCATTAAAAATCCGTACACAGCTTGGCAGTTACACATATAACACTTTTTGTTCACGCTATTTACCTCACGCTATTTACCTACATAGCATCTCTAAAAATCTCTATAGACGTGTAAAAACAAAGCATGGCCTTTTGTCGATTCAAAAACGATGATATCTATTGCAAATGTGGCGAGAGACCAGTTGGTTGTGCAAAGATGCCCCTTAGAAGACGACAGCCTCAGTTTACGACGAGTCTGGGTTTTGTCTGGGGTCCCATGACGGACGCCATGTATAAGACGACGACAGGGTGGACGACGTGATCTCCAGTTTGCTGTTGAGCGTCATTGGTTTGATGGTTTGGGGTGCCATTGCATTCAACAGCAAGTCACCTTTACTTGTGATTCGTGGCACAATGACTGCGCAACGTTATGCGAACGAGGTGTTAGAATTGCCGTTCCATATGTCCGAGGCCTCGAAGAGGGTTTCTTCCACCAGGATAATGCACGTCCTCATATTGCAAGGGTATCGATGAGGTTCCTACAGGAAGCTGAGGTCAGGGTACTCCCCTAGCCTCCACGATCACCCCATTTATCACCAACTGAAAACGTATGGGATTGGATGGATCGATATACATAGGCGATTTACCCAATCCTCCGACCACGCTGGACGAAATGAAACATGCTGTGAGGGCAGCTTGGGAAGCTGTACTTCTAGGGTTTATCAATAACCAGATTACGAGCATGCCGCGTAGGCTAGAGGAGTGCATTCGTCAACATGGAGGGCCCACCTATTATTGATCTGTTGTATTTTTTTTATAAACTGATTATGGCAAATGAGTTCGTTTATTATAGTATCTAGTCCTACCGCATTTCATCAACCGCAACCCTTCTTATCTCGGTGTTTGGATTTCACTTGCGAGTAGTGTAATTATCATTACCTTTCCCGAGGTTGGGTATATTTACATTAAATTTAAGTGCTATGGGTAGTCTCAGTTGTCATAGTGCCCAGAGGCTGTCCTGCGCAATCGTGGATGGAAGCTCGGTCTTTAACGCAAGTGAGAAGCAGGTTCCATTCATAATAATGATTCTCTCCAATGGTATAGACCGCCTTTTTAAGCATCATGGCGAACGTACCAAATATCGATAACCCACTTTCTGGCAAATCTTATACCCTTTTCGACGCGAAATCCATCCATGTAAATGTGAGCGTTTTCCTTTAGACAAATGTAAAAACTGTCGCCCGTATGAGACGTTCTCGGTTCCAGGAGAATATGACTAATGAACGTGATTAGTATTGATTTACGTCCGATTCTAAGTAATATATGACCCGATTTATATTATTTATACTGGCTGGGAGCCCTGAGCGATTTTTCTTCGAAACAAACCCGTAGCTTTCCCGGAGAAAATTGCCTCTTTGTTATAATGCTATATATATTCTGCCTAGAGCGTCTCGAGCATAAGCAGCGCTACACTATTGGTGGTATGAAACGGAGCCAAGTAGTCTGACTACCATCACATGGTGAATTTGCCAGATGATACAGAGGACCGTAATTTTACTTGTAATTGATTTCAGGAAACATTACCTCAACATACAAGACTGAAATTAGATTATATCTCAAATATGAAATATAATACAACAGCTTTTCCACAGGTATATATTTCAGTGTATCTACTCGTATATAATGAATGTTAAAAACCTTCTCAGATCTTTTAAATATATAAGTATCATAACTGACCTCAGAAAATTCAATTTCGATATTTTTCCTCAAAAAAGATCACAGATTCTAGTACCCTAGTGACTCACTGCTCATTCTTAACCTTAGCATGTGTGATTAGATAAAGTGGTACACTGCAAAGTTTATTATCACCTATCTTTCATCAATCTAATCTATGTATTTTTGTTAACAAATCATTTAATAGATTGAAAGTTGAATATAACTTATAAAAAATCTGACTGGTTTACTTGAATCAGCCATTCATAATAATTCCAGTCAAATGAATTTTTTACAAACAAAAAAGTAAAGAAAGGCAGGATCAAAATGTTGATCGTGACCTGTGACGTGCTTCAAAGTTCGTACTCACTGATTTGCTTTTTTAACAGCTTATTTTTAGACATATAATTTGATAAAAATAACAACAATAAGTGAGTACATAACTTGTTAGTATGAGAGTGATTAGAACTATGTTCCGAAATTTAAAAACGAATTCATACCTACTAGCGAAATACTCAGAAAGAGAGAGAGAGATTGAGTAACTTAGCGATTATTTCAATTGAGATAAAACTTTTACAAGATCTAAAACGAAATACAATTTTGTACGATAATATGTTAAACGAGCTTTTGAAAACGGACGGTCGAATAGACTTGATTTTAAAAACTTAATATTTTTCAATATTTTGTAATCTAATAAATCTTACGTGTTTGTTACTCGGTTTTGGTATTCAGGACCCACTGACTGACAGACTAACATTTTAAGTGCAATTATTGACTATTATTATAAATGGTATTGCACGCTACTGGTCACCGGTAAGTAAAAAAAAAATGTTTATTATGTTTACTGTTTATGGTGGCTGCGAAAACCTTACTAGAACTTCATTTTCAATAATTACAAACCATTTTATACCATTTTATTGTTGTATCTTTTGTGATTATTTCTTTATTTTAGATGATTGTCAAGCAATCTTGTATTTCCTATAACAAATAGTATCAGCAACATTCTGAAACTAGCCACTTCCTCGGCTACTTCAACCATATTTCAGTGCAATTTTTTTAATTGAAAAAACCGCTTTTCTGAAATTTTTCTGAATAGAGTGTTTATTGATTGGCACAGTATATCAGCATATACTGTCTACCTATATCTAATACCACTATCAGCATAGTGGTATTAGATATATCAGTTTACAACGCCTGGGCTTGGACTTTTGGAGAATTATGTGTTGCTTAAAGCTCAAAAACACTAGATTGTGTTCCAGGCGTTTTCCACCTGATGAATTCATCATTAGGACAAAACACGGTACTTATTATCTCTGTTCAAACCGCAATGAGGAAAAACTAACATTATGACGTCACACGCGCACGGTTTTGTTTGGCAGCTGTCGGCACGTCTTCGACATGGATTCAAAAATTAAATTTTATTTTGATATATTTTTTGAATCATTGCAAAAAATTATAATGTATACTTTGTCGATGAAAAATACCGCAGATATAAAACAAGACTGATTATAGTAGATAAAAAAATAAAACAATGAAGTGGAAACAGGCAGATTAAAAGCAGACTATACAGACAACGAGTTCACCATATTTGTTATTTTTCTTCGATTTGAGCCAAGGTACGAACTATTCGAATTCGTTGATTTGAGCCTGCCTCATTCAATTAAGCCGTCCGCCTATGTGTGCAGCACCATATATACATAATACATACAGATCACCGGGTTGCCGTTAAAATGCAAATAAAAACCAGTATTAATATCTTGTTTGGATCTCCAGACGCATCTCTTTGATAAACATAAAACGCACCATTTAAAATTTCTGAATCGAGAACTCGAATTTCTTGTACCTCATATAAGTACACGGCGTATGTACTTAAAAGGAGTATCTGTGCCAGCTGAGCTTCTCAAAGGAATTCCATTATCAAGCTACAAAAAGCTGAAGGTGATTAACATAACAGATAATGACTTTTTTTGGTCATGCAATGGCTTATATTATGATGCAGGGTACAAAAATAACATAGCTACATAATGCGGTCCTGGTTTTCAAGAGACACCCTTGTGCATGGGCAAACAGTATTTACAAACATAAGTAGTTAACTGAGTGGGGATATATAGGTTGATTTTCTGACGAGAATTATATCAATGCAACCCAACGAATTCGAATAGGTGAATGCAACCTATGTCACGTATTCCAAATCATTCTTTGTTAGTTTTCTTCGAGAAACGCTGTAGATATAATCGAAACGTTAGTAGACTATTAGATATTTTAATTTCAACGAATGTAGTTTTATTTATAGGCCAGTAAAGTTAGATAATTCAAATAATTTTAGTCTTGCGCCTTTTACTTCCCACAACGATAGGTAGGGCAGTATTGTGATCGCGAAATTTTCGATTTTGGACGTTTATCAAAGTCACTCGTTTCCGTAGGTCTGTCTGTCGGTCTGTTGGCGTTTCTATAGCCTCGTAACCTTAGCAACAGCTGCATGTATTGTGATGCAGCGATAGTAGGTAATGCTAGTATAATTTTGAAAATTGGTGCATGGGCAGCGGAGTAATTAGCAAAAGATAAAAACATTCAAATATTCCTCAAACATGGCGAGTTCCGTTTCCTTGCACTTGACATATTGAAAGCCTTCGATAGAGTGTGGCATGAGGAACTTCTGGTCAAGCTTGCTGCTTATGAACTACCACCTGACCTGCGCCAGTCGCTAGATAGTTTTTGAACGGCGATATGTTTGTTGTAGTCGAAGGCTGTTCATCAGGCGTAACATTCAATCCAACCTACAGCTTCGAAGCCGACGGTGCATTAATATCGTGCATGGAACCAGGCAAGCCAATATCATCCCAGGAGATGGTACGTCGGTAACGATCAACGTAGATATCAAAACAATTGTCGAGTGGGGATTATTAAATAAAGTACAGTTTAACGTACAGAAAACTCAGACAACAATACTGACAAAGAAGTCTCACGTTGGCTTACCAACTGTGGAAATAAAGGGTCACCCAATAGTCGAGTCACCTTCCGTCAAGCTTTTGGGGATCAACATCAATAATAACATGTCTTAGCACGACCACGTCGTCAGTATTACTAAAATGGCATCCCAGAAGCTTGGAGTTTTCTTCCGCTGCAGGAAGCTGTATACACCACCAGAGCAACCATCGTTGGAGTATTGCTCCCATGTGTGGGGATGCGCTCCGAAGCACTCTCTAAAGCTTCTGGACACTATCCAGAAAAGAGCAATTAAAGTAATCGATACGCCTAACTTTAGAAAGGACCGCCATAGCCTGGAACATCGAAGAATGGTGACTGACCTGTCCCCGTTTTACAGATTCTATCATGGAAGAAGTTCGAGTGAGCTCTTGCAGATAATAACATCGAAGGCCGCCCAAACGAGGAACACAAGAGAGGCTCTGTGAGCTCATGCTTACCAGGTCGGGGTCCCTACTCCCCGAACCAGTCTGCTCCAGCATTTCTTCTTTTGGCTACAACCTTCAGCGTTCCGAATCTAACGTGCATAGACACTTCATCCTTTCGCAGCGCTTCTACAGCACCATAAGCTTTTAGCCTTTGCGGGAAGCTGACCATTAAAAACACATCTTGTCCCTTGAGTTTTTGTTATATTCTTCACCGTTAGAAACAATGGCGGTGCGAGGTCATTTCCCTTAAACGTACATATCCAAATCAGCCAGCTGTACGTTAGCGATTACCCTAAACAGATAAAAGCGTTCTTCCTGTACACTTTTTCCGACTGGCAGTTAGTACTTAGTCGCTGTAACGAGCAACTTTTAAATGAATAAATTGGTTAAATGAGCTCTGCCGGTACTTCCCGATGCCGATGGTCCCCCTATACTCAACTGTTTTGGATGGTAATCGTCTGGTAGCCAGCACCTGCCTTCGCGATGGTTGAACACCTGTATTACTTGGGCGGCGTCATCGTCAGCTGTACTCTCGAATACAGGGTGGTGCGAAGAAGCAAGACACATGCTGCCCCTTGAACGTATTCAACGTGTCCAAAATTGCCGCATTCGTTTCATTGATGGTATACGACGAAAAGGTCATGTAAGTCACAAGCTGAAGGAATGTAAATGGCTTAATATGCGACTGCGAAGGCATATCCACTGCATGACTATCACAAAATTATCATTAATAAAAAGCGAAGTTACCTTCATCGTAAAATTGTGTTTAGAACAGATGTTCACAATCTTAACCTAAGGCATAGAAACCAAATTACACCACCTCTGCATAGCACTCACTACTTTGTTTGAAAGGTGATTTTTATACTGTATTTCAAAATACTCTAATTTGTTCCCAACCCTGCTGTCGTGCTCTAACTCTGAATTTGCAAAAAAATTTTGAAAATTTAATTCTTGGCGGAATTTCCACCTAAAACTGTTTTTTCACTCTCTTTACTATTATCCGTCCTCTTTCACTATCAAGACAAAACTTTCCTAGTTTATATCAACATATTTATTTTCATATTATTTTCATGATATTTGTGATTATATGTGATTTGAGCTGTCATTGTTCACTAAATATAAGTCTATCTATTGTGAATATTTATTACCATTGTTGCTGTGGGTTATAAGTAGAAGAACAGCCGTAGGCCTCCCTACGTGCTAAACTTAGCCCTTTCCCACTGTAAACCATTGTCTTTTTTTCTGTTAAACTATTAGTGTAATGTTTACAGGGGAATAAAGCATATTATTATTATCTTTTCAAAATTTTAATGTTCAGAAATATGCATTATACAACGCACAGTGTCGCGTGCTGAATGTTGAGGACAGTACCATCTAGGGCCACTCACTAACATTACAGAAGAAAACCACCACACCAAACGTGGATGCCTATTAGATTTTTAATAGATATTAATTAATAATCTAAAATGTACAATAAATTTATTTCAAACCTGAATTCTAATAACTTAAGAATACAAATGAAAAATGAGGAAATAAAAAAAATTAACTCAAGTCAAAATCAGAGTCAGATGAGTTGCTATAATTATATAATATTAATTTATTATTCATATTTAGTACATGTTTAATGCAGTTTCGTCACTTTCCTTGAGTTATTAAATATAACAATAAGATTTATAACTGCTGTTGATGTTTTGGGGTGATTATTGTGCTATCTGATATTTCTTTTTAAAACGCGCCATATTAATGCAATCGGATTAAAAATACAAAAATAGGGTGGACGTCTTAAAACTTCACACCCACTACTTCGCGCCGTATCATCAACGATATTCTTTTTTATCAAAGTTGTAACCTTTTGCTAATTCCAATAACTGACATTTTTTTAATCTCTGGTGAATTGTGATATTTTTTTGTACGAAATCCAATAAACTTAGCTTTGCTAAACGAAGTGTTAAGTATTTTTCCAATAATCTTGAATTTCTATTTCTCTATTTTTTCTATTATTTCTATTTCTTAAAACACCTATTACTAGCGCACGTTTCCAGATAAATCAGTACAAGATGTAAACATTCAGATAATTCATCATTGTACGGAAATGATAGTCTCACTTATAAATTTTACTATTAATATAAGAATTATTTCAGTACTACCATGGACATCAGAAAGTGGTCTGCAATAAGGGTTGTTTAATATATAACTCCGTATAGCTGTGGTTTTGGGAGATTAACTTTTGAGACACTAGAATGTCAGAAAATTTACTGCCGAGTATATCTCGAACTTTGTTAATATAGCAATATTCTACGCCATAAGTGTATTTTGTTCATTCTTTTTCTTCCCAAAAAGTAGATGATGAGAGAAATAGAACATTTTTTCGGGTTTGAGCTAATAAGTTTTAGACGTTCTATATCACAAAAATCCGTGTTACGCATTTCCGTCAGTCGGTCTGTCTGTCTGTCTCTCTGTTGTTATTCTTCTAGCAGTGTAATCTCAGTAACCGCTTCCCCTGATCTGATGAGATGATATCTGCGGTTTGCGTGTAATATGTTGTGGGGGTCGTAGTGAACATATTACCCTTCATAATCCTTTAACCTGTAAATTGGATAAACGATAAATGGGTTCAAGTATTCAACTGAAGGAGCTCCCAAATCAAGTATATTTGGAAATAGTCTGCCAACTTATATCTCATGCCAATAGCTTCGCCGGTAAGTTTGCAGACCTACATAATTTCATGTAACATTACACATTTTCACTTTGTTTGTGCATTTAAACAGATTATAACAATACTATCAATAACCATGTAAAATCAGGAAACAATTCTCACGAATATTAATCCTTAATTGAACCGTAAGGCTGTCGAAAGCACTGAAGTATAAAACAATATTTCTACGAATCACTGGAACTTCAAGCAACAATCAAAACCTTTTTTAGGTCCGCTAATCTTTGTTCTTTTTTGGTTCAGACGATAAATGAACAATTCAAAATAACTATTCAATTTTATTGTTTTTCATTGAAGCATGGTCGTTCTCTGAAATTCCAAATAAAGCGTGACAGTTGTTTGAAACATTCAAGAATAAGAGGTTTTTGTTGTAATTGATTCAATGACGAAATATTTTTATTGCCTAAATAACTATGAAATGGGAAGTAATACACTTGTAGACTACTGCTGCATTTGTCTTTTGTTCGAGGTTTCGTAAAGCATATTACTGATTTAAATTCGAAGAAATATATGTGATAAACTATTTAATGAAATGGTGGTATTATAGGATAGAAAGGATAATCAACTTATCCCTTATTTCACTCTCATTCAACAAAGTTAAATTAATTATTATATGACTCATCCAGGGCTAAACTGATCATTCTGTGACTGTTTTTAGTCCTTCTTGCAGCATATAGCAATTATATTTTTATATTGCTGTTATGTTATTTCTCTTTATTATGATGTGAATGAAATTATTATATTTAAAACAAAAATGTGGAGCCCAGGCTCCGACATACCGAGCTGCTGTTCCATTACCTATCACTACTCCTCACACCGTGAGGTTAGTAATCACTGGGTCCGCGAATCGTGCGCCTTAAGTAGGGAAAGGGACCAAAGGATTACTACTTTCTGTATTGTGTAAGATGTGCGCCACTGCACGGCATGTCAGTATCAGAGAGCAGCGTATTCGTCATTCCATCTAAAGATCCAATGACAATTGATATTTGGTCCCCTTTTCCTCCTTCAGAGACAATTTTCATCTCGGCAGGTATAGAAAACTTAAAATCGAACATCGTCATCTGTTAGAAGTCGAGGAGGACTATGTCGGGCTTGTTCGCCTGTGCAAGATCGAGCGTTTTTTTATGGTCAGCCTCCCGCAAAGGCTGAAAGCCTATGGCGCTGTAGAAGCGCTGCGAGAGGGTAAGTGTCGGTGCACGTTAGATTTGAAACGCTGCAGGTTGTAGCCGTCGGGAAACAAATTCCTCGGCAGCTCATTCCACAGCGTCGAGTTTCTCCAAAAGAAGCAAAGCTGGAGGAGACTGGTTCAGAGAGTAGAGACCTCGATCTGGTAAGGATGAGCTCGCAGAGCCTCTCTAGTGTTCCTTTGGTGTTATTATCTGGGAGAGCTCACTCGAACATCTTCCGTGATAGCATCTGTAAAACAGGGATAGATCAGCCACCCTCCTTCGATGTCCCAGGCTGTGCAGGTCCCCTCTGAGGCTAGGCGTACCGATTAATCTAATTGATCTCTTCTGGATAGTGTCCAGAAGCTTCAGAGAGTGCTTCGGAGCGCATCCCCACAGATGGGAGCAATACTCCAGCAATGGTCGGTAGGAAAATCGAGCGTGGGAAACGAGTAGTTCCAGTATTATTATTATTTATGAGCTTCAAGATTCCACATTGTTGAATTGTTTTTCCTGAATAAACCATATACATATATGTAGCTTTAAATAATCTGATAATACTAAAATAATAAAAAAAGAGCTGTGACGACATTTTATCTAAGTACACATATAGGTATATCGATGAGTTTCAATATTCCACATTTTTCCTGAATAACCATGTATGTGTCTCTTAAATTCAATAAAACGAGCTAAGACGTGAGAACGTACAACCCTGTCTTTATAAATAACCGAGTATTGACAGAAGGCGACCAATCAGAGGTATTGATCTTAGTATTACTTAAATATAACCTCCAGTCCCTTTATCTGATCCTTTCTCTTTTATCTAGGCCACCCCTAAGGAAACCCATGCACGACGCATATATCTATGCTGAATGCACACGCACACGCACCAAAAAACACCCTCCACCCTCTTTTCACCCCCTCCGGTCCTCCTCACCGCTTCGCGAATAATTAAACATGCCGAACACACATTTCTCAGTAGGATTAATCTAGGGTGCAGTGGAATATGGCCCTTGTGCACCGTGGCCCTAAGGGCGGAAATCGCTCGTGACCGTCGTGTTTATACAAATTACTAACAATTTGTGTAGTGGATCATTCACAAGTAGGTGTGACGTCAGAGGCGGATCAATACGACCCGAGACGTAAAACTGCGCTTGCGCGATATGCGGTGTTGCCAGATGTACAGATAGCTCCTTGACTCTGAAGGTACTATAGGGTCTCTCATACCATGCATTAAACACATTTTTTTGTACGTAATTCCCAAAAACTCACCCGCAATGCCTTAATCATTAATTTATTGTGCTTATGACTACGAAAAAAAATTGGGTTGTGTTGTGTATGAGATCAAAGGCAATAAGGGATTTTAAATAAAATAATGACTTTATTTGTGTTAGCAAATGCTGTGGGGTGCTATTAGAAAAAAAAGTTGGGTGAGTGTACAAAAGGAATGTTTCGAAAGCATGGTATGATAGGTCATTCAGTACCATTGAAAGACCCACTTGGTTTTCTTATTTATCTGTTTTTGATACGAAAATATTACGCACAAACACGTCCTTATTTTATTTATATTACGCTTATTACTTTACGAAAAAATAGCTTTGTGTATAAGATCATAGTTACTACAAGATTTTGAATAAGTATGTCTCGATTTGTATGGTTGTCCCACGCCGATTAAGACTATATCGGAACTGGGCAGTAATAGCGAATTATAATTTTGGGGGTGTAAATTAGAGCAAATATAGTATCTTTTCTAATTATTGCGTCACCCAATGAGGTATTTGTTTTTGGTCACGTGACGTCCGATTCAAAATTTTTAATGGGACACCCTACATATTTGTGCCTTTTTGTGTTCCTCCTGATAAAACAATTCTAACAATCTGCACACTTGGGGTCTAAAGTGATTAATTCAAGAGTACAGATACAGGATGGTACTACTACCATTGATTATAACATGTACCCCTACAGTTAAATTATTTTGGTAGTGTTTCATAATGGTAGTGTACAGTCCTTTAAGTATCTGTAACTCATGAATTAATTACTTTAGACCCCAAGTGTGCAGTTTGTTGGAATTGTTTTATTGGGAGGGATACAAAAAGTCACAAATATACAGGGTTTCCCATTAAAAATTTTAAGTCGGACGTCACGTGACCAAAAACAAATACCTCATTGGGTGACACAAATATAATAAAAGATACTATATATTTGCTCTAATTTATACCCCCAAAATTATAATTCGCTACTACTGCCCAGTTCCGATATTTTGCTTGTCTTAATCGTCGTGGGACGCCCTGTATAAAAAAATGGCAGGTGTGTCAGAATGTTAGAAAATGTACTATTACTAGTTTTCAACATGATTTCGGAATGATTATAGGCACTAATTGCCGTGGAAACGTATACATACCCCTAAGTACCCCTTCCATGATGCAGTGTGCGTTAGTGCACGCTACATGTCGGATATTTCTTACGCCAAAGAACTTAAACATATGTTCGGTGCTTACATTCAGAAATAGAGAGGGGCCGTCGTGATATAAAACTATAGAGGTATTATTCGGCTTGAAAGGTTGGCAACACTGTGGGGCAAGTTGAAATGACCACATGTCCGAATTGCGGCTGGCGGCACATCGGAGGTGGCTGCGCCGGTTCTTATGTAAACGCAGGGGGCGGCAACCAAATTGGGTGGGGGTGGGAGGCTAGAGAGCTAGGAAGAAGTGCACAAACTTTGGCTCTTAAAATAGCACGATGTTAAGATGTCCATAGCTCTGTTCACCCTATCGACATTTTTTTTATAATAAAAAGATCGCTTCTGATAAATGGAAGCTGTACAAAAATTGAACCCAAGTATGTTGGGATTGGAATTATCTACATCCAATAAAAATAGTTTATATACTCCCATTAAGTTAAACAGTCATTACCAAACTACTTCTGAACATGTTATGCTGCCTATGTTTATAGGCAACAACAAAGTGAGTTAATTTTCATAACTCATGGTCCATGCGTGGGTTATGAACACCGCCCTACTGGATAGAATGAATGATCCCTTGGGAATGCATTATGCTGAAATACGCTCTATAATAACTGCAAGTGACAGAAGAGAGGTTGGTTGTCAGCAGTTTGCAATTGTTATGTATTTAAATCGTATTATTAATTAATTTGGTCGAAGATAAAGTATCATTTATAAGTTGTATAAAATATTATAAACTATTCCAGGAGATAACTACTTCAATTTTTTTTAAATGAATTATAATGCCTGCTAAAGGAATTTCCTCTAAATATTAGGATACAGATGTGCTATTTGACATTGAAGCTCCTGCACATGTCGCTTGTCAGGTGGAGCAAAGTTTGAACGAACGTTTTTCAGGAGATTGGATTGGTCGTGGAGGTACTATTAATTGACCTGTGATATCTCCAGGCCTCACACCAATATATTATTGTTTATGGGGCTAGATCAAAGTAAAAGTGGGAACAAAGAATGCACTAATTGGACGAATTAATAATACTGCAGCGCTCACTAAAAAAGAAAGAAATGAATCAATTCGGAGAGCAACAAGCGCTCTTCGTAGACGAAGCAAAAAATGTTTACAGGTCAGTGGTGGGATTTTTGAACATTTATTTAAAAACGCTATGATTAAGAAAATGTTAATGTGTGAAAATTGTTTATTTGTTACTATGCTATAACTTGAAAACAAATAGGAATCTGATTAGAACATATGAGTTTTTTCACATCATTTTCTCGCGTTTGGTGCATTCCTCCCGACTCACCCTATATATGAATACTGCTCTTTTGGAAATGCACAAGCAATATATCGGAACTGGGCAGTAGTAGCGAATTATAATTTTGGGGGTGTAAATTAGAGCAAATATACAGTAGGTATCTTTTCTTATTATTGTGTCACCCAATTAAGTATTTGTTTTTGATCACGTGACGTCCGATTCAAAATTTTTAATGGTACACCTTGTATATTTGTGACTTTTTGTGTTCCTCCCGATAAAAAAATTCCAACAAACTAGCACACTTGGGGTATGAAGTGATTAATTCAAGAGCTACAGGTACTTATAGGATTGTACCACTATACCATTGATTATAACATGTAGCAATACAGTTAAATTATTTTGGTAGTGTTTCATAATGGTAGTGGTTCAAAAGCTAATTCGAGGTGTATAATATTTATTTTAGCAACAAAATTGTGGTTAAGTTGTCAATATTTAGTAATTATTATGTATTTAAATCGTACTATTAATTGCTTCGGTCGTAGATGAAGTATAGTATTCAACTTACGGTAATTGTAGTAGCTCAGACTTGTTGATTTACAGCATTCGCTTCCGCTGCAAACTTCAACTGCCTGCTTTATTATAGTCACTACCGCTCGTTGAAAATATACTATAATTACCAAGAACTAAATGTACTGACGATGAGGAACTGAAACCTCTAGTTTCGGCGCTATCGCTGCTGTTTTAAGCTTTATTTATTTTGTTACATCCTTTTACTTCCCACACCGATGGGTGAGGGGAGTATTGTGATCGCGAAAATTTTCGATTTTGAGATATGCTGAGACATGCTGTGGGGTCGTAGTAGATAATGCTGCTATAATTTTGAAAATCGGTGCAAGGGCAGTGGAGTAATTATCAAAACTTCGTTTTTAGACGTTTTAGGTGTTCCTGATCATTTTCTACTTTTTTTTTGGGTGGGGGTGAAATTGGGGTGGTTAGGGGGTGTGAAAAATGTGTTGTATTAATAATAGGTTTTAAAGATTTTATTCAATTATGATAAATTAACCAGCACAGACGAATTATATAGTGAACTCAGTATTTCTAAACTTGGTGTAAAATTGGAGTTTGAGCAAATTAAATTAATTTACAAAATATTAAGCAAAATGCAGAAATCTAATATTAGTACTGTTATGACAAATGATGTACACAATTACAGTACCTCCAAAATAATATTTATCAAATAAGTTCAAGAACAAATATAGGTCTAAATAATCCGTTTCTACAAGGCAGTAAGGCAACAAAATTCCAGAGACCACTAGAAACGTAAAAAATTATATAATGTTTGTCAGACAGGTAAAAATGTATTTAGGTATAGTTAGTAAGTAAATTTATGTATTATGTGAATCTTTCCATCTCTCCAACACAGATATGAAATTCTAAGTATTCTCGAGGCCAGGGCTTTTTGCACTGTTTAGAGAATTTGTTTTTTGTAATATAAAAGAATACATATTTGCGATTTTTTAGATAAGCCTGAAGATCTGAAAGAAAAAAGATAGGCTATCGTGACCTGCAAACAGAAAGACCTAGCGGCATAATACACTTTTTATACCAAAAATTAAACAGCGACACCGATATCTGTAAGAAACTTGAGCTTGCTTCGGGAAACTAATCCATTGATGTTTGGATTAATGCCGCTGATACAAAGACGTATAGAATTTTCCAAATTATCGTCAGTCAGCCTGGTACGATGTTTTGATTCATTAACTTTCATCATGGGAAAGAACTGTTCACATTTATAAGTACTACCAAACGCACAAATGAAGGGCTGTTCCAAATTACGGTTCTATTACCATCCTAGAACTGTTTTCATCATGCCCCGCCAGTTTACCAACCAATCATCGATTCTAGAATCACAAAATGGGCGGGGCATGATGAAAACAGTTCTAACGTATATTCAATCCCAAGATAGACTCCAAATAAACAGTCGCATGTAACATTCACGTGGTTACTGTCCGCTAACGTCTGCGAACGCGCCAGCTATAGTCCAGTGCAATTATGAAATTTTATATGACTATTTAAAAGAGTTGCCCTATGAGCCCCTTGCAATTTAAAAGTAGCCAGTTACCAGTTTGAAATGATCATTAGGCAATGAACACTTGATATTGCATATTTCCAGTCAGCCTTGGAGATTCTGACTTGCCAGATTATAACACACAATTTACACATAATGTACTGGACTATTAGGGACCCCACCGACACGAGCCGATCACGCACGCGGGCTTGTTTTCATTTGGTCTAGCTTGGCTGTGAATACAGTATAGGACGGTAAAAGAACCGTAATTTGGAACAGCCCTTGAATCTTCTTGCGAATTTTCTTTGCTGCGGAAAATTGTCTTCTTCAAGGTATTTTTTGTAGAAATCGCACAGCTCCACGTCTTCAAATTTAGATTTCAGGAGTGAGTTTTCTTGAATTTCGATCAACTCCATTTGTTAGTGTACTGGAGCATTTTGTACATTACTTTTTGTTGGATTAGCAAATAAATCAAAACAGTCTTCCATGTTTTTGAAATCCCTAAACTGTTTGTTAGGTTAGGTTGGGGATAGGGTATACAATAATCGTTCTAGCAGTTCGATATCGATATCGCCATTCGGTTTGCTCGCTCACTTGTTTCTGTAAGTATGATTAAGTAGTGTGATTTTTTTAATTGGGTTTTTCAAAATGTCTCGCGGGCCGGATCAAATCTCATAGCGGGCCGCTTGTTGCCCACATATGCTATAAAGTCATTTCAAATCACTTAGATCTTCTTTATGTTCATTGTATTACAATTGGTCAGCCACACTAGCCTTATCTGTTGTACCATATCTTAAATGTGCAATAAGTTCTTTCAACCTACTCCTAAAAGATGTCATAGTTACCCCTATTTAACATTATTTATTACAATTACGTATACTATAGGCAATTTCATTATATTCCGCACCTATGAAGTATGTCAATCATGCCGTTGGGGGTGCCTAATGATTCTAGTTTCGGACTAGATTAATACTGAACTAATTTTACACCAAGATACTTGACAACCTGAGGTGCGACATACTTGAGATGACACCCGATAGAATGCTAAAAGTCGTGGACACTGAGATCCCATACAACTTAGGTGATCGGAATGGACCTCGATATCATATGTCGAATGGTATCACGTGGTACACTGATGGCTCCAAAAATTCATCAGGTACATGAGGAGGCATATACAATGGTAGGCCTTGGCGGAACATAAGTATCCACCTAGGTAAATTGACTACCATTTTCCAAGCAGAAATTGCCACAATTATGGAATGCGACAGAATATGCATAGATAAAGGATACAATGAAAAGGCTATCTATGACCATACTTGAAAAATAGTGAGAGACTATCACAATACCTTAAAGACACTGACGAAGACCAACAAGGTAATATTATCTTGGGTGCCTACTCACATAGGAGTTTTTGCGGATACGAGGGCCGACAGGTGTGACAAGTGAGTTGCAGAGCTCCTTCTCATTGGGCCAGAACCAGCATGTGGTATAATTACCATATAACATGATACGGACAGTTGTCACCAGTAGGGTGTCAAATGAGCACCAGAAGCGCTGGGATAGAGTGGTGGGAATGTTCAGTTCAAGGGGATGCTGTGGGGACCCTTGTGTTCTAATACCGCAGAGGCTCTCAGATTGACCAGCAAGCAACTACGAAAGGCTTTTGGATTTATAACTGGACATTGGACGTTCAGGGCAAGTTGGAGATCGATCGAAAGCAGGAACTCCTATCTGAATGTAGGTCAGGAGGGAAGACAGGTGAGCATTGTCCAATGCATCTCAAAGTTCTCAAATAACCTAGGATGGAACTATGTCTGATCTCTGTAGTCATGGGTTCATAACAAGTCTTAAGGCTGAGTGGCAACTATTAGGCAACTGAACCCTAACCTCACTAGTAAAAAAAAATAATTTCAAATTACCTTATGTTCAATTTCGAACACGTGTTCAACTAGGCTAGCCTTATCTGTTCTACCATATTTTAAATATGCATTCTGTTCGTTGAAGCTAGTCCTAATAGATCTCCTATAGTTTATGTTGCCTAATAACTCTATTCGTTTTTTGCCAGATTAATATATCTTCTTCAATGCTTAGCTTTTTAGTTATTTTGGATTGGATGAAGGGTATTTATATGTTTCCAGGTCTTCCTCTTTCATCTTGAATGGTTGCGGAATCACGAACTATTTTGTTCAAGCTATGTTTGCTTTCTATGATCTAAATTTTCTTTTTTGAATTGTTTCATCGGTTAACAGAGAATTCACAAGCTTTTCCTACACACGTCAAATACTAAGCTGTCTTCGCCATTCGTTGTGACTAAAAGATCCAGGAAGGTATGTGTAGTTTCACTTAAGATACATTTCACTCAAGCGTTTAATTTTCAGCCAAAAAAACCCATGAGGAAAGCTCCAAAATTAACAATTCCTTGTAATTAGTAAAGGTACAACACGTGAGAGAAACGACTGTCCCTCAATAGCACATAATGATGTTTCTTGGATGCCAAAAGGATTCAACAATAGTGGAAGAGTGCGCTACTCGCCGCACATTAAATGGAAATATTTTTTTGCTCAAGTTCAACAACCTAAGGTCGACATGGACCTAGCTCCAAACTTTGAACACGTACTGTTCTTGAGCTCCTCTCCTTCCTTGGAATACTGATAAAAGTCCTTGGATTTATTAAATGGCAAAAACAAAGGGTTTTTGAAAAAAACAAGTTAACAAATTATATAGAGGGCATTCCCATAATTCCTCTCGCGAAACCGATGTTGTAGGATGGTTAAAAAAATAGTGGTACTAAAGTACCCAAATTAATAATAAATATTTTCTTCAATGGCACTATGAAAAAATAGTTTACCTCGAAAACAAGTACAAAAATCAGTTGACTGCGTTATTCTATGATATACCGTTTTGGCCTTATCCGCGATTTTTCTACATATATATTTCTATAAAATCGTCGCAAAAGGCGAACTGATATGATCCACATCAAAGGTGAACGTGGATCCCGCCTTCTGACGCTTCAATGATGTATTAAACAATTAATCGCTTTATAAAAAGATATCTCAGAACATAAAGTGTTCTTGAAATTCATTTTTTCAATAATACACAGTAATGTCGTACTTCGACGGTACCAACTACCTATCCAATATTGTTTAATATCACTTAAAACCCATGGACGATCGTGTAAACTGCACCTTAAGATTACTTAAAACTCATGGAGGATCGTGCAAACCTCACGTTAAGTTTTCTCTAAGGAAAATGCAATTAATATTTCCAAAACCAAAAAGTGGACCAAAACTAGTCGAGGAGTTCTCACGGTTTGTTCTTAACCCCCGAATTAGAAGTGAGTTTGATCCATTGGCTTGGAGTTACACTATTCATCATCATCACGACAAGCAACATCGTTGATTCTCACAGCGAAAGAAAAAAGTTGTTTTCACGGTGCAACATCTCAATCAATCAGCTTTGGGCCATTTTTTCAGTTTTTATTTGTTGTTCGAGGTAGGCTGCAAAGGTAGCCTAAACGCTTCAAAAACATTTCAGATTCCATATGGTTTTATTTGCCGTCTACGAAAGCGCGATGATTCATAAACCATTTCTAGAAAATTCTACCGATAGATCATTTATTTTCTATACGAACCATTACTCATTTCAATGACTTTTCATCTGCATAGTTTCAATCTATGTAATAAGTATTAGGTGTACATTCCTTCTATATGATCAATAATATTTCACAAATTCCAAACGTCATATGGAACCATATATCGTCAGGATATATTTAGTCGAAGTCGAAAATAGCTATGGTTATAGATTAGTTTCCTTCACAAACAATGCATAAATGATCGTTCTGGTACGCCTACGTCCACAGAGCATTCATGTCCACATCTTCCCAACGTAATGTTACCTACAACACACCATTGGATAATTAATGTTGGTTTATTTCCAACCATGTACACTATGACCTCAATATTGTGTACCTTCTGATAGCGAGTTTATAGGTGTGAATAATCAGCGGCGTGGCGTGACGTCAATACAAGGGGATGTAATAAGTAACTGCAATTTTACCAGCACAATAAAAAAAAATTCTTTTTTTAATTAATAGGGTCATTCTTGAAAAGAGGTACATTTCTATTCGGTATTTTTAAAAAAAATAAAAATTAAGGTATTTCTATAAAAATGGTATCATCTGACTAATGGTGTTGTACTTGTGAGGAGAAGATAGGTCGTCAATCTTGTTGCTTCCTTTAAAGCATTTTTTTGTCAATTAGTGAATTTGTGTCGATAATGGCAATGACGTATGTATAACGGAGATTATATTACTTCATCATTATTAACCTAACAAATGAAAAATAACTACAGTTGGTCTACCTTCAATGCAAAATATATAACCATCCCATGCTTAATACAGATAGATAACATTAAAAATACATGTCATGGTGAAAAATTCTGTAAACTAAGTTCTGAAAAACAAAATAAATATCTCAAATAATATTGCTCGTCAAAAGTATATAATCGAAATAACACGAAGGCTACAAATATCAAAAAATACATAGAATTTAAATTGATGGTTACATTAAAAAATGTAGTCAAGTTGATTGACTCAGTACTTCCCACACGTTGTGATGATACCATTATTATATTATTATATTATGTTCCCAAAGCATGAAGCTATAGTCTAGATGCCCTTGCAACTGAATCATCGCTCGCTCGACCGTAAAAAAGTGTTTTATTCTACTAGGTACTTCTTTCACAGGTCAATGGACAATCTATCATGAATACAACAAATTTTTTAGTGTTACAACCCTCACCCCCGAACCACTCCAACTTCACCCCCACCCAAAAAAAAAGTAGAAAATGATCAGGAACCCCTAAAACGCCTAAAAACGAAGTATGAGCTGTTTTCATATTTTTGGTTTTTTTAATATTGCTGCGCCGCCACTAAAAATCAGACGCTTTTTCCATCCTCGCCAAAGTTGTAATACTGTGCCGAAATTTCATGAATATCAATTCAGTAGTTTCCACACTATAAAATACAGAACGATCTAAAGCAATACTCGTATGTCTACATCGGAAAATTCTAAGTCCCTTGATTTCTGTAATAGCCAAGGCAATGCTCGGATGGACCTAAAAAAGTGTATTATACCGCTAGGTCTTTCCTTCTCAAGTCAGTGGACAGAATATTATGATTACAACAAATTTTTCAGCTTTACAACCCCCCACCATCCAGCCACCCCAATTTCACCCCCACCCAAAAAAAAGTAGAAAATGATCAGGAACCCCTAAAACGCCTGAAAACGAAGTTTGAGGAATATTTGAAATTTTTCATTTTTTGCTAATTACTCCGCCGCCCATGCACCGATTTTCAAAATTGTAGCAATATTACCTACTACGACCCCACACCATATCGCTACCCAAATTTCATCAAAATCCGTGCAGCGGTTACTGAGATTAGGAGGCAAGAAAAACCTCAACAGACAGGCAGACCGACAGACAGAAATGAGTGACGTGGATTTTCGTTATGTAGACATCATAAAACGCCTAATAAGTGTATTATATCAAAATCGAAAATTTTCGCGATCACAATACTCCCCTCACCTGTCGGTGTGGGAAGTAAAGGTACCATTTTTGAAGAATGACCCAACAACGTAACAGGTTAAAAAGACAATCAAACCAATTCAAAAAAAAGAACTAAATCTAGGTTAAAAAACAAAGTTTTGGACGTATCTGTTAGACCTTAAATTTTAAAATTAAGGTCAGTTCTTCGAGTCGCACTTAGAATTGTGCGCAACGATATTTTACTTCATATCGGGAACGAGATGTGTTTAGGAAACCGCATCACTCACCGACATAAAACAACGAACTGGAGACAGTGGAGACGTAATCTCGACCCTAAAGTTCGTTGACCTCGGATCGCGTTTGGCGGCGTTCAAGATGTGTACGAGTATAAAGCTCGACTAACAAACACATTCAACAATTGAAACTGAATTCAATCATTATTATTTATTTGTACTTTACATTACAAATAACTGCCACCTCGAAGGCTATGCCTTGTGTGAGGTATTGGCTTTGACATTGAAAATGTACATATGAAATTTTGCTAACCTAACTATGCTGCTGCCTGTCTTTGTACTGCTGTTCGTACGCCTTTCAATGCACCGCACAATACCATCTCAAACAGAATTTCTAGATGGTATTGGTCATGATTGTGTCAGTAACTGCAGATGTAAAAATGCCCATTGATTTGGGGTGTCCACATGGACTGATTTAGAGGGGCTAGTAATTTAACCAGTTCGTTTTGGTCAACAGTCACAGTTTACACAACTGTCTGAAAATAGGTTGTTTTGGTACTTCAGTTCCATTAATTAAACCATTATTAAGAATTGAAGGTGTTCTTGTTTGCAAACATCCCTACCGGACCTCACAGTGGCAATGCTGGTAAGTACACAAAGCAAGAGTTGGAGAAAAGGTTATGTCAGAATTGAAAATGGATGATATTCATAGCCTATAATAAATGTAATTTTCAGTTCAGTAGTCCGTTTTTTACAGATTTTGCAACAGTGCCAGCGATCAACTAATCAGACATTCGCAAACTCAGACAGAAATAATGACTGGCAAAATAACGAAATATTTTAAAGGAAAACTTACGATATCATAAAAAATATATAAGTAGACAGTCAATTATCATTTTTTTGATTGAGCTAAGCATAATAGCCCTCGTGTTGGGGCGGGTTACAATATCTCCCATCGTATATCCTGCGTGTCGTAAAAGGCGACAAAAAGGAACCGAACTACTGTCGGTATAAGCAGTAACCTCTTCTCAACCAAGAGCTTTGGGTGGACGAGTTGAGAAGAGTCAGGACACCTTCTTGTCCTTGGGGTGAGAAATTGTCCCTAAAGGCGGGTGAACCAGTAAGTACATCTGGTTAACGGCATGAGGATGCAGAAAGCAAATGGGAAACTACTGCATTAAATATCTTAAAGATATCCTAAGAGTTCACAACATGTCTGTTAAGACAGTGTGACTATGATGATGAAGTAGCAAAAGTTATAGATATGCTATAACATTTGGATTTTTGACAATTTCCAGTTCTTACTGATTTTTTTCTTTTTTTTGGTGATAAAGACGTGTTATTATTATTATGCTTTTAACTGGTATGTGAGTTGCTGGTTGCACATGCAACAAACTGGTAGGTCTTATTTTGCCGACGCCATTAAATGTACGTATGTAGAGTCATACGTAAACTCTCCTTTAACAAAACGTATGCACTTATGCAGCCAAGTGAGATCGCGCTTACGCGATTTCAATTTTCATATCAGCCCGATGAAGATACATTCTGCCGGTGGAATGTTCACTGTGTATAGTGTTGCCAGGTGTACCGATTTACTCGGAACGTCCTGATTTCCTGCAGTTTGGTGACACGTCCCAATTTACCCTTGATCGGGATGCTCAGTGTCCCAACTTTTCACTAACTTTCTCAGCCTTTACATTGATCAATACGTTTAAACCGAAAAACAAATACACATGTAACCATCATACTGGGAGGGGGTGAAAACTCTGCTTCCCGACGATTTTAGAAAAATAACGTCGTTTCGGGGGTGCTATCGAAAAAAGGTTCAAATGATTTATGGAGAGAACAAAATTCATCCCCCTCTCCCCCACCAACCAGCGGCAACCCCTCGCAAATTGAATTCTCCTTTTGAACCTTTTTTTCGATAGGTCTTACCGAAACAACGCCATTTTTCGAAAATCGTCGTGAAGTAGTGCGTTTTTTCACCCCCCCCCCCCCACCTCTCAAGCGGCAACTCCCTGGGATCGCAAACTTAGGTGTATATTCAGGGGACCAATGTCTACATCCCACCAAATTTCATTTCTTTCCGACCTTTTTGCGCTCAAAAGACTTTTGTAGGACTTAACGATTGGCTACTATCGGCAGTAGGTAGCGATGTGTTTCAAATGTTGTACTTTTTTTAAGCCCAAATGTGTTATTAGGTGTAGATAATAGAGATATGAGAAAAGTTTTTTTTGTGATAATCGACTTAATCCGCGATAAAATTTTGATTTCAGTTGAACTCACAAACCACCCCCTAATTTTGGGAAGTTGTGAAGAATTTTGTTTCCGAAATTAAACTCAAACTTTTTTTCAATGGCACTTACCACAACGGCGCTATTTGTTGCAAAGCGTCACGAAACAGTTTTCACCCCCCCCCCACTCCTTCGAGCAGCAACCCCCAGAGATCGCAAATTGAATCTTACCTCAAGTAAATAACACCGAGGTAGTATCAAAAGTATGCACAAATAAGATAGTTTTGCAGCACCACTTATGGGGCCTGGATTCACACATTCATACATACGTATTTGCCATGTAAAACACGGACTCACAATTTCTCGCATAACTCACTCTATTTTCAAACTACATATATAATATTTCAGAAGGCGATAGTTAAGGCCTTAATGAAGGACAACTATTTTCGATTTTCTCAAAAAAGTTTTTTAATGTGCAAATAAACTCGCAATGCAAAATCACACATTCTATATAAATGCCTGTAATTTAACAACCAAACACGGTATTAAAAAAAGGCTAAATAGTTGCACAAGCGCAAGCTATTTTCTTCAATTTGCTCTTTGAGTCATTACTGTAAGTTTAAAGGTAACGTCAGGAGCTTGGAAATGCGAAATTCATTTTTATGGTGACCTTTGGACCTTACCTTTGGAACTTTTGACCTTACTTTTGGATTTTTGGACTTACCTCCCCTCATCTTAGACACACACACACTGATGAAAGGGAACAGGTGGCCACGCCTCCTCGCTAACACGGGAATACGTTTTTTCTTCGATTCTCAATTTCGCGCGCTATACCCTAGACCCTTATCGGGAGTAGGTAGGGGTGTGTTCCTAAATGTAATTTTTTTAAAAACCAAATGCGAGAGTGTAGGCAGCTGCAGATAATAACAAAATGAGAAAATTTCATTCTTTTATGGAAACAGCAATGTTACTTAACCGATAGTTTAGTCGGGCTCTTAATCAGCATGAAGATGTATCTGAGTGCACGTATTACAACAATTTCATATGGGCCGATAAATAAGTTTGATGGGCTACGCGATTGCGTTTAAGAGCCCCCGCAAACCACAGACTTTTCAATCGGTCGATAGTTTGATCGGCCGATAGAAAGTCTGTGGTCTGCGAGGGCTCTAACCCGCGATGATATTCTGATTTTGGTGAAAATCACAAACCGACCCCTAAGTCTGGCGCACTGTAGGACGGAAATTATTGGTCACACACGAAAAATAAAAAACCAAAATTATGCAGAATTTTGTTCGCTCCATAAATTATTTCAAACGTTTTTCTATATCACTTACCAACGCTATTTTTCGAAAACCGTCGCGGAGTAGAGTTTTCACCACCCACCCACCCCTCGAGGTCGCAAACTTAGATGTAGGCGTGTCTACCATCCCTACACATTTCATTTCTTTCCGACCTTTTGCTGTCAAAAAAACCCCTACCGCCTGGACTACACAGGCCGAAAAGTTATGGGTCCAATATTGAGCCTTGGGGTATGTATACGTGGAAATGTTTGGATTCACGTTCTTTATTGAATGAACAGCAATAGCTGATGTCATTAATAAACAATACAGGGTGTTTCATAAGTTGGGACTTTTTTCATACAGCGGATAGTACTCGGCAAAATTAGTGTTTTCCCCAGTAACATATGAACGAAATATTTAGAGAAACCGAGATATTGACCAGTAAAGAAATCCTGAATTCTGTCCGTCCCTGGGCAATGGCTCACCATGTCACAATATCACAACAAACAAGGCAGCGCTAGTGGTGCCCCAACTGCCGATGTCGGTGAGAAAAACAGGCAGTTGATCATACCGTCGCGTTGCTGTTGCTACATCTGCCGATCGGACTTTAAAAACAACAACAATGGTGCATGCTTATAACAATAATGAACTGGTGAACATGATTTTGATGTACGGTGAATGTGGTCAAAATAACGCTGCGGCTTCGTGAGTGTACGCCGATCGTTTCCCTAACCGTACTCACCCTGCACTTCGTCGATTTGTCTGTGTTTGGCTTGTGCTAAGAGCTAGAGACACAGGATATCTGAATCCACAATGTGGTGGTCACGATGGAAGACCTCGACAACATCGTGTGGTCCAAATTGAAGAAGACATCGCAAATCGTAGTTTTACCTGTAAGGCGCCTGCGACAGGACCGTACTTACAACTTCCGTAGCTACCAAATAGTTAGTACTTGCTTGACTTTTTTTTTACTGTTTTGCTGCTGATTCACCGTGGATTAGCTTTGCCGTTTCAAGGGCCCGTTGCTTCTTAAGAGAAAAGTCCCAACTTTTAGAACACCCTGTATAAACAGTAGGGACCTTCAGGTCCGTATATTCGAAGCACCAAACCTGGCAACACTAGTGTGATGCAGCACGACTTGTGCGATGTGCGGGCGGGCAAAAGGTAGACGCCTCCTCTGCCCCCTTTGTCTCTGCTTGCCCCCGCTCTTTGCTGTGGTCGCGAACCAAGCCAGCCGGTCGTTTCGTCGCTGCTTGGCACGTGCTGCTGCTGCTCTGCGAGTACGGATCGGATCGCGGGGTCATCGGCTTCCATCAATGGTTGCTTGCCATGCTCTTTTTTTCTACTCAACGATATACCAACCTAGTTTTTAGACGTCTCATGGTGTCACATCATGAAAATTCATGTCGCTCGTATCTTTGTCGGTCTGCTTCAGTTACATTTGCACGTCCCACACAGTAGGCATTTTTTGTATTCTTGCTGCTCTACAAGGCACAGATCCAACCATCGTTGGAGTGCTCCCGTGTGTAGAGATGCGCTCCGCAGCACCCTCTAAAGCCTCTGGACACTATCCAGATCGATACGCCTAACCTCACAAAGGACCTCCACTGCCTAGATCATCGAAGAAGGGTGCCTGACCTGCCTCTGTCTACAGATTCTATCACCGAAGGCCGTCCGAACGAGGAACACTCAAGGCGCGCTCTGCGAACTCATCCTTACCAGGTCGAGGTCCCTACTCCCCGAACCAGGCTCTTCCAGCATTCGTTCTTTTGGAGAACTTCGATTATGTGGAATGTCGGGGCTACAACCTGCAGCGTTTTAGTTCTAACGTGCACCCACATAATATATCCTCTCGCAGTGCTTCTACAGCGCCATAGGCAGTCAGCCTTTGCGGGTGGCTGACCATAGAAAAAAATTGCAATTGCCTTCTGTACTGTATATTGAGAGGAGGATCTGCCAAGATTGCAGCCCCATCAGGCCCACTGTACATCCTCTCAAAGGATCATCAGAACTGTGTGTTCAACCATTCCAACTTACAAAGAAAGGTGATGATGTTGCTCAGTGGGATCCCCCTTAACATTAAAGGCCAGGATTCCTCCAAAATGGATTGTCGTATTGATAAGAAGCTGGACAGTCGTAAAACAGGTGCGCATCTTCATATTCAGATTCTCTGCACTTGGTTGTATTCTGAGGAACTCAGCCTCACACTCGACTTCACGGGAAGGAGTACTTGCTCTCGCACAATTAAAAGCCCACATTGAAGCTGCCAAAGTCGACTTCCTTTTAAGAATTCATAAAGAGAAGCCACTGCATGGAATCTTCTACAAACATCTAGAAGAGCATGGCTTCTCTGAGCAGATGACCTTCTCTTTCCTAAGCTTTAGTGGGTTGAACTCGGAGATTGAGGGCTTTATAATGGCTTGTTGAGATGTTTAACACTTTGGTATACCGTAGCAGGGTTATGGGTGTAGATGTAGGTACCCCACACCCGTTGTAGAGCCAGCCGGGAGGTGCCAGAGATGCTTATACATCTCATGTCAGCGTGCATAAGACGACTGGGACGGCTTACGTCCATCGGCACAAAACAGCGCTACAAGTGCTTTTCTATCATTTCAGGCACTCATACGGTATGGATGAGACATCGGTGCTGTCATACGCTCCTGGGGATATAGAGTCCGTTGTGGAGAACAAGAGATGCCGGGTTTACTAGAACTACTCGTTCCTCACGCTCGAGCTTGTACAGGCAAACAGGCCCTATACCACCAACAGAAGACCATGTTCATTATAGAGTTTTCGGTACCTGCCGAGGTGAACTTCGTCTCTAAGGAGGATGAAAAGCGGACCAAATATCACGAGTTGCTTGGACAACTTCGCAGGCTCCGACAGGCTAAATTGTTATGGTCATGGGATCCCTAGGTGGAATGAGGAATACGCTGCACTCTACACTGCGCGCAATGACGGTGTGCCGTGTGGCGGCGCACATCTTAGCCGCCAGAATGCAGAAGGCGGTGAGGATCCCTTCATCTACTTAGGACGCACGATCCGCGGACCCGTCTTATATCACGTTTACATAAGTACATGATCATGACATCAAACGTTACCCTGCTTCACTTCAAACCTAATACGAATTCGATTGTACCAATACATATTCGCTATGATTCATGCAGCGACACGGGGGACGTGAACGCAGCCTTCTTGATGGATTTTTCCGCCGACAAAAGGTGACAAAACATCGTCGACAGTTTGTCCAAACAGCAGCGAGGTCGGTGTCGGCCTTGCCGGATGAATGCCGAAGAATGGAAAGGCTTTTCGCGGCGTATCTGCGTCTGGTCTTTTGTGCGGAACACGTTGCACTCGCCAGCTGCCAACGCGTCAGTCTTTGTCGCTATTTGTCATTTGTCGTGCTCTCAGAAACACCACCGCCGACGATACAGTGCATTGTCGTTCATTGGTAAATTTCGATTTGTTCGTTGCATACAAAAGTAGCAGTAAAAAAGACTGTAAAGCCTCAAGTACACGCGGCGAGTTTACTAGCTAACAAGCCGGCTTGTAAAAAGCCGGCGAGTTGGCGAATGCGCTAGTAATCGAGTACACAGAACATTTCCTACTCGCTCAGTAGCCAACTAATTGGCGTGTGAAAACAAATGCTACTAGCCACTTGTGCACAAGCTAGTGCGAGTACACGTAGCTAGTTTACAAGCCAGAGCGTTTTTACTAGCAGCTAATGGTGCGTCCACACTTGAGCATTTATCTCGAACCAGCAGAACAAACCGAACGCGTCGCACCAAACACAGCGAGCAAACGTTCGGTATGTTCGGACCGTTCGTTCTATTCGTTGTGTTCCCGGCTATAGCCATTGGTTGGTAGGTGTCCAATAATGGACCCGTCACGTTTAGTTGTGGCTGCAGGCGCTTTCTTTATAATTTGAAAGCTATCAAAATCCAGGAAATTTGCTTTGAAAAATCTTGTTTTTTGCGTTCACAGTACAATTTTTATTTTTTACAAAGAGTATACAAACATTTTTACCCTTGCCGGTGCCCATACTCTCTTTTCCTTTTGGTTTTTCTCTCCTGAAACTCTACCTAAGAGGCTCTACATCTTTTTCTTTGCATCAGCAGGGGGTAGATCCAATGGACTAGTATCACGAGGTTAAGAACAATGATTTAATTGTTATAACCGCATAGTGCATACAAAAATAAACGTACTGCTGCATTTCGTTACTTTCTACATCATTTTGTTTTTTAGTAATTCCATTCTAAAGTTTAAAGAAAGGAATTCAAATTTAGCCAATCAGTGCCAACCGCGCGAATCATCAGCAGTGCATTGTTGCCAAGAACAGCTCCGACTCGCAGACGGGAACAGAAGACAAGATAGATGAGCCAGCCCGCGTACAACTCCGGCATTTCGCGCGCCATCAGAATGCGGCAACACAGCACACATATCTGTCTTTTGATTGGCGGTTCGCCTTTAGGGCAGTGACGTCACTGCCCTAGGAGAATTCAAATATTTTCCTTATGTTCACGGCTTTCCTGTGCCCAAAAGATCGGAGAAAAAGATGAGGTGCTTTTTATGACGTACTCTATCATATGCAACCAAAAAAAATTCATGATACTAGACCATTGATCGAGAGGTACTCACCCAAGCATCATGCATTTTGATTTTATTGTAATATTGCCCATGCCTAGGGTTCCACAAACTTGGACATTTTTCATATAGGGACAGACATTTTTCTTGATTCCAGTTTATACTGCAAATTATGTTATTCTCGCAAAAACAATCCGTAAACACAGCACACTTGAGTCCTCATAACTGCGAAACTGACGAACAGTGCGAACACTGCGAACAGACACAAATACCGTCCACACTGAGCATTCGGCGAACACTTAATTCTTCTCAGCAATCCCATTCTACCGACAACGCTCGGAAAACATTCGGTTTGTTCGTTCTACGTGCGGGATAAGATGCTCAAATGTGGACCCACCATAACGGAGCGAGTGCATCGAGTACACCGGACTAGTTTACTAGCGGGTTGTAAAAAAGCCGGGTAGTAGCTAGTAAACTCGCCGCGTCTACCTGAGGCTTAATATCGGTCTCAACATCATACATAGCTTACTGGAATTACGTAGAAATAGAAAATCAGTACATCGAAAGAGTAGGAGATTTAAATATTTGGAGTGCTAGCTAAATGACAAATGGGATGATGAAGAGATTAAAAGCGGAATTTGAATAGCCAGAAATACTTTCCTTTAAAATGTAACCGAGTTTTAAGTCTGACTACTCGATGGCGAGCAACAAAATGCTATGTACTGTCCACATTATTATACGGAGTTGAAGGATGGACATTAAAAGAACGGACCACGTCACGTTTGGATTCTTTTGAGATGTGGATATACAGACGAAAATTAAGAATATCATGGACCGAGCCAGTAACAAAGGAGGGTACCAGAAAGAATAAATAACTTTTTAACTACAATAAAACGAAAAAAGGCAGCAAATTTTGGTCTTTTGTTTGGAACAGTAATGTTTTTCATAGAAGATGCTCAAACATCAGGAGCCGTTTAGTAAACTGCCGAATGAAAATATACAGTTATTTCAGTCTGTTTTTCATGAATCTAAAATCTTTGTTTTTTCGTAACTGTACGGGGGTACAAATCTGTGCGCCGCGCGTTCGTTGCGCGTTAGATGTTCGTTGAAATTTTCCTGTTCGACGAACCGTATGCGATCTACGCTGATTGTGCACACTCAAACACCACAAACATATCACGCTCCCGTCCAAATCTGTTCGGCGAACATACAAAGCATTCCTTGAAGAACCGACAGGTGGTGGATTGCGACGAATGGTGTGCGAGCTATTAGTGGTTAAAGTTAATTTTTGATATAATGTACATACAAGTTATCATTTTTAGTATAATTTTTGAAATAATGGTTAGAAATTAAAGGGCGTAATGTTACGATTAAAAATGAGGTAATTATTCGTTATATTAAACTGGAAATAAATTATTTTTTTTATTTTCATCTCTATCCAAGAATATCAATAGTAATACATTCCGACTTTTGTGTAAGCCGCCAAACAAAATCTGTAGTAGATGAGAACGGGTAACTTACCATTCCCTATAGTCTTAGATAAAACAGATGAGTCCAAAAACTTACCTGAAAGAAAAAATGTATATCAGTAAAATTATATAAATAATTATAAGAAAAATATAGATTTACGATAATCTCGATCTATCGACACAGAAATTAAAAATAAATAGCTTTTTCCAAGGAAGGGAGCAATATACATATAAATACATACTTCAAAATTTGGTTGCTTGTCATTATATTTCAATAATGGATTTAAAATAGAATACAAGAAAGACTTGTAAAGATACCAGCTAGAGATATTTGATAGCTAGCTGCATTCCAGTTTAGAGCTCTACTTGAAGCTGCTATTGAAATTCGACATTTAAAAATCGGTGCTGTCATGGAACTGCACAGAGAAATTGAAGATATACCGCAAAGTAGTTTTTTAAAAGTCAGTATTGTAAAAATGAATGGTTTGATTTTGCTTTATACATATTTTTCAGATACGTGGCAGTGTAATTGTATGATATTCATTATATTGCATTTATATTTATATATTTATTAACTGGTTTGAAGATCGTATATTAACCCTTAACTGGTAACGTGCCGTCTGTGAGACTGCAAGCAATTTTAAATTCGAGCCTACAACAAAACCTTACCGCATTTCTAGTAAATGACCTCATCTAATCTATCTGCCATTGGTATCCCTTTTATATCCCGTTTATCAATAAGTTTGCGTAAACAACATTCCAGATGTGCTTAGTTGTTAGTTCGGTTCAGTCTGTGAGACGGAACGTTACGGTTTACGTTATAATTTTTCTCCACTGGTAGTCATGGCAGGTCCGTCATTTTTTACCAAAATATTTTTATACGTGTATTGCTTTACTTATTATCAATCATAAAATATATAGATTTGAATGTGGTCAAAGTTTTTTTTATTATCTTGGTCCTACAAATTTGTGCTGCTAATTTGTGTTCTAGTTAATAATTATCATAATTTACATCACATGTTCTGCTACTTTATACAAAATTATTATTAAAGGATATATACCCAACAAATCTTCATGCATTTTTTCCAAAAAATAATTAGGAGAGTTTGATTTTTTAAGCTTCAAAGACGTTACAGTCTCACAGACTGCACGTTACCAGCTATGCCCCGAATTTGCACGTTACCGGTTAAGGGTTAATAAACAAAGAAAACACAATAAATCGAGAACTAAACATATTCCAAATAATCCCACTTCGCTTCCAATACTCCCGCTTGTGTCTACACCAAATAGAGAAATTAACACTGGATCTCTATTTGCAGATTTGAATTACATCATCGAACATAGACGCAACAAGAAAGGTCGCTATGAAATCCATCACCCTCAACCGCCATTCTCGCTCGCTCTCATCAACAAATCTTGACCAAGTTTAGCCTATACTGTACACAAGATAGAACTACAAGCATAAGACTAAGCGTTGTGCATGAACATCGCAGATTAAATAATATATGATGTGTTGTCTAGATTTTTATTAATCCTCGTACAAGAGGTACTAATATGACCATCCGTCATCTATATCGCACAAAATATTGGTGGGGATGGCTCGTTGAGGCTGGTCCAAACGCTACGTTTTTCACCACGTTTTGTTTGTGCAGTTTCAAAACTGAATGAAAATTTTGCAAAAATAGAGCGTCCACATGGTGCCATTTTTACGCAAGCTTGTTGACATCGATCATGGAGGAAGTACTACTCTGCTCAATTTTGGCATGTTGTCTTGCAAAGACGAGGAAACAAATGGACTGTTTAGAAAGCATCCGGTGTTCAAGGTGGTCAAGGAAATGGTTCCTTAAGAATACAACACTTTACCCACGTCTGATTACTGCATGAATTATGTGATGAATCTAATGATTGGCAAAATTATTTTTAATCGTTTAAGAAGTACAACAAACGGAAATAGCGCAAATATGACTTGTAGATATTGTACCCATATCGACGAGTTTTATTTTTCCTAACTCTTTTACGCAAACACTCTTTTAAGAATTAATTTTCTACCTGCGGTCATTTTCTTTGAATTTTTCTACCATAATCTGATATACCTGCTTCTTTTTGTCTCTGTTGCTATATTTGTTAGATTTGATACGCCAAATTTATTGGAAACTTCCATACAACGCGATAAACTCAGTCAAAAGATTCCAGGAAATTGTCAAAGTTGTACCAATCTCATTAAATTAGCGAACAAAATGTATCGAAAGAAGGAGCCAATGTCTAGACGCGTCGACTTGTCTTGCGCAGTTTATGGATAACTATGCTCATCAGTTCAGTTATCGCTACAGCTGTACCGTCTCCGCGCAATTCTCAAAAATGCACCGTTTTTCTATCCACACGCAACGTTTTGAACTGCACAGAGAAAATGTCGTGGAAAACGTAGCATCTTGATCAGGCTTTAATTGATAAAGCAAGCGGTTTGCCGCTGTCGGATTGATCTACCTCAAAAGACCAACACCCTTCAGGTCTTGTCTATGTTCGCTAGTTACAGCAAGCTACTCAGCCTTTTGCAAACTCTCTTATAATGAAATGAGAGTAGCATCCCTCCATCACATTCGTCATTCCGTTGAAAATCTCCCCTACGGAATACTCATCTGAAATAAGCACACTTCAAGCTGATGTAATCCACCTGAATCTGGACGAACTCACGTTTTAATTTTCCAACGTTGATCTGGTGTACAGACCGTGTTCTATCACAAAGTTTGCTAAATTAAAAATGATACCCTGCTTGCTGGATTACTAAACTTCAGGAACAAGATTGGGCACAGCTAGAATTGCTAAGACCAATGTGTCGGGACGGAACAACGAGAACAAAGTTTTATATATGGAAAGCTGAGGATAATTTCCAAAATAAGTTTTAGCAAGATATCCAATTTCAAGCTCAAAATTGTTTCATCGCAACACGGCTCTCAGACGTTTATAGATATGTACATTAAAACAATTTATTATTTTGCCTATTTCTGTGGTTATATACAGGTTACCCAACATTTCTGTGATTTTTAGTAATAATGGGTTATCTAGTTACTGTTTTCCACCTAAAATAATTCCTTTAAGGAATGTATCCGTCAAAAGTTATACTCATTTTGAGATGATGTTGTGAAAGGAAAAACTTAATATGGTGGCTTAAATAAATACTTATATGTCACAATTTTTAAACGGTGTCAAACATATAACACCCGTATGCACCGTTTGGCGATTCTAATCCTAGTTCCCTAATCGCGTTTTGCTAATCTTTGGCATCTAGCCATGCACCGTCAAGAGATTAACTGATCCAGATCAGAGATACGGCAAGGTTGTGTTCGCAAGGTTGTTTTGACAGTGACAGTGTCAGAATTGTCAGCTTGCGGTGCATAGTAAACAAGTAATCTAATCCAGGTTTACGTAACTAATCGCGCAACTGACTTACGGTGCATACGGGTGTAAGTCGCTTAGATAATTTAGAATTTACAACATAATAGCAGTTCGTGGATTTATATTTCTGTTTATTATTTACTGCATAATTTAGGCTTTATGTAAAACGTGTAGAGAAGTTTTAGTTTAGACTTATGACGATAATATGAAATAATCATAAATAATCATTGTTTGTGTTGAGAAAGGACAACAATGTCATATCAGATTATTGTTGTTATTTATTCTTTTCAACAGTTCTACATGTATATGTACAACTATTCATATTGTTCAAGAGACTGAACCAAATCTTGTTCACGAAAAAGTAGAGTCTAAATCAGTCTTAACCAGGGTTTATAAAGTTGATGCCAATCACTTGCAGATGTCTTTCATTAAATTTATCAGAGAGGGATGTTTAACGTGGATATAAAGAATGTGGATCTTAAAAAAAATCTTGTTCTTTTTTTTCGTGATTTTAATGACAGGTCAGATCATTTTGTCCCATCGTTCCATAAGGAGGGGAAATTTTAAATTGTATTAGATATAGGACAGTGGAATATAAATCCTAGCTATGAAAATGTAGTTAGTATTTTAATTTCTAAAGTATTTGTTTTTTTCATACTGCAGATTTTGATGTTCTTGTTCTGTTAATAACGCGTATGTCCTGTGCAAGTGTGGAGGAGGTGCACAGCTTGGTAGTGTAGAGTGTAATTCCTAGATATTTAGGTATTTTATTTTGGTAAGCAGACTGTGGTGTAGTAGTATGTGATAAGATACAACAGAAAATTATCTGTATTAGATCTTTCAAAACAAACAACAGGAAAATATTGGGAAAGGTCACACTTCACCTGGACCTTTGAAGAAGAATACATGTACAGGTCTGGAGGCAGCCGTTTCCTGGAATTTCCTTTCAAACCGATTTGTCGGGTGGGTCTGTAAAATACAGAATATCAAGGTCGTTTTTTAGGGTAATCGTAATCTTTGGAGCTTTTCCCCCTCCCAAATTTCCCACAACCCCAATTTTACAAAAAATTATCAGGATCCCCTAAAACATCTAAAAAAGGAGTTTGGAGCAGTTTTGATATTTTGCTGATTACCTCGACGGCACTGCACAAATTTTCTAAAATGCAACAGCCTTATATACTATATTATACTCCAAATTGAGATTTCCAAGTAAAAGATGGCATACCTCCAAACAACTAAATGAAAAATTTTGGCGACTGAAATACGGTGTGTAACCCCGCGATGCCTACCATAGAAAATTACGAAGAAAATTCATTTTTCCAAAGCAGGCTTTGTTCTCTTATACGCAACATCACGCACGTATTTAAAAGCCTCCACAACAAGCCAAACGGTCGTGAGCATAAAACAGGCAAATCGTAAAACTACGCACGACCGAAAACCAAACAGTCACCGTAAAACTTGGTTTAATAAATTCCAATATGGCCACCCTTGTGCATACCCACTCACCGTCCGTGCCTTTCCATATTTTAAAACAGTCTGAGCATCATTTTCTGAAGGGTTTTATTAACAGTCTTCTCATTCGACATAACAACCTCTCATAATAAATACATTATGCATTTTTTATACAGCCCTGTTGTTCCATCTCTTTTTTCACTTCACGCCAATAGATGGAGGTAGTATGATAAGTTTGTTTTTGATCAAAAAGGTCGGACTTCCGTTGTCTAAGCAATTTTTGAGTACAACGTTTCGATTGGGCTACTATCTTCAATTTTCTTCAGGTGAACTGTCGAACATGTGACTTGTGTCGGTTTTCCTGATTTGTATCAAAGTTTGTTCTGTCCAATTTTTGTTTTTCTAATAGTGGCTGCCATATTGGTTTAATTTCCATACTAAGCTTGCTGTCAGTTGTACAAATTCTTGTTGCTGGCGATATAAGCTGCTTCTTTGAATTTCCGACGACACCAGTGACGTTCTTTGTTCCCAAATAATTTTGTGGTGCTCGTGATCTGCTATTCCGGACCTCCTTGTCTCTGCTCGCTAAGTGATGAGTCGGTGCTAGTTAATTCTTACTCCTAGAGGTCTTTTCGTTTCTCCAATATATAGTTTGCCACAGTCACATGGCACTTCGTAAATGTAATTTTTAGTTTCTCTATTTTCATTCCTGGGTTTTGTTTTCTTCGAAGGGTGGTGCTTCTTGAGAATCGTGTTTGAATTTTATATTCTTGCCCTATCCTTCAAATGACTGATGCATCTGGTAATCCCTTCACGTATGGTATACTGTGTAAATGCCTGTAATCCTCAAGACCTATATTTCTGCTGATACCATTCCCTGATACTAGCTTCATGGGATATGCCTTACAGATCTTATTTAATATGGCGTAGTTATTCTTCCAGCCCCTGTTATGTATAACGAATCCAAAAAAGAAAGACTGCTGTTGTTGTTACCTTCTTCTTTCTAAATTCTATGGATGGTTTCATTTTGCTGAAATGTCGAAAGAACGTTTCCAGTTGTTTTTCTTCACGGTTCCAGATTATGACTGTATCATCCAGATAGCGAAACCATAACTTTGGTTTGACGTTTGAGCTTTCAATGGCAGTTGATTCAAACCATTCCATGTAAAGGCTGGAGATAGCGGTGGTTCCATGTTATTATGTAACACTTCTACTTGCAAGTTAAATGTGCCCTTTGTTTTTTGAATGTTTTATGACAGCTACATCACAAAAAACCGAATAAAATATACCTTTCGGTTTGGCTATCGCAGTCCAATAATTCTTTATTCTTCTCGGAAAGTACCAAAACAATGTTGATGATATTTTCACAGTAATTTACTACTACGTCAGGACTGAAAAGCGTAAACTTTCGGAAATCCATCCGAGTAATAATCAGTGGCGGCCGAGTAATATTCAAGAAACAAGTAATATTATAACTTGCAAAGGACTGATTTGGCTTTAACGAATTTTCATAACAGAGACGTTTTGATAAAATAACTAAACATATTCGGGAAATTGACGGGTCTAGGAGGCGGATTACTATTTGCTCTGACAGTCAGGCAGCCATCAAAGCACTGAGTGCTTGGAAAATAACATCGGGACTGGTCCTGGAGTGCAGGAGGGCTCTTGACGACATCTCAGCTAAACACAAGGTATCACTGATGTGGGTACTTGGGCACGCTGGGGTAAAGGGTAACGAAATGGCGGATCATCTGGCTAGGATGGGATCCGCCAACAGTTTTGTGGGCCCGGAACCAGCCTTAGGACTATCTGCAAACTTGATTAGGAAAACAACTGGAGAGTGGATCCAGAATCAACACTCTCTGAGATGGAACAACATCTCTGGTCATCTCCGTCAAGCTCAGGAACTATTAGCAGGGCCTGCAGAGAGAATAGGTTGATTTTGTCTCTCTCTGGATAGGAGTAACTTGAGATTGCTAGTAGGTCTATTAACTGGTCACAACACCTTTAGGCGTCACCTGTTCGTGATGAGGGTGGTCAACGACCCACGTGCACGTGGTGTGGTGAAGAGGAAGAATCCTCGGCACACATCTTGTGTCGCTGTGAAACCGTGGAACCAATAGAAATAAAATGGATAGGACCTAAGAATGTACTTGCCTTTGCTAAAAGGGCAGGTCTTAGGAACTAGCGCGGATAGAAGCGTAAAAGGGCCCATCGTGTGGCCTATGCACAAGTCACATTCTGTGCTGGATAGCCTTATTCATTCAAACATATGAGAAATTCTCAAACTTCGTTTCCTGATTCTATAGTTTTTAGAAGAAAAAAATAGTCTAGGTTGGGAGGGGTGAAGGATGGGGTTAACCCTAAAAATGTTTATTTAAAAATAGTTTTTGATTGTCCTGCCGAACATACTCGTATCATTAGCTCTCAGAGAAAGACACTTTTTCATGGAGTTCAGAATATCATAACTCGAAAATATGTGGGTAGTGACAAGTCAGGTAGATCAAATTGTAGTGAAAGTCAAAAAGGAAGCTGACACTAGTGGAAGACTATCACTTTTCGAATTCTTATTACAATCGGCAAATACGCTACAATTTTTTTATGCTTTAGGGACCTCATTCATCTAATATCATTCGCAATTTTTGCTTCTCTTTTATTGCTTTTGCACCCCTCTGCTTCTCTCACCAGCATAATTTTTTTACAAGAACTCATCAATATTCGAAAAGGCTTTATCTTCGTAATGCCCTCTGCCAGCAGTACTTCAGCGAAACATCAATACCCAACACGCTGGCTCGGCTTCAATATCTAAAATTTCCATTAATTTTTCACAGCGAGCTCTATACCAATAGCGGCTTCATGGCTATAGTCCAGTAGAACTTGAAGAATGAAGGAAATCACAGATAAATACATGTATATGTATGAATCAATCACCAAAGAATGGTTTAGATCAAACCTCAAGGAAACTAATTTGTTTCTTAGGATTGCATTGCAGCATATATGTTAGAGTATAAAGAATCTAGAGGACTCTATGCTAAGTGGTTCACCAGGGCTAAAACATTTTTTAAAGGTTTTTTATTTCTTTAACTAATCATGAAAATAGTTTCACAAAAAAAGGCTCGATGTGTACATAAAATACATATATACAATCTGTTCCAATTTCTATTTCAATGAACAAATACTATTATTATTATTAGATAGTTACAATTGGAGTTCTGAAAACTACTTTTGCGTTGAATGGAAAAATCAGAGAAATGGGAACAGATCGTATATACAGGGTGAGTTTTTAGTACCGGCTCGGTCGATAACTCCACTACTGTAGAAGTTAGCGAAAAAAGTTGTATATAAAAGTTGTAGCCACGGATATGCTCCTTGCTCAGAAAATATTTAGATTTATACAGGGTGATCCATAACTACGTGGTGATGCAAGCATGCATTTTTTTAAATGAGACACCCTATATATTATTCCTTATTCAAATTCTACTAATGATTTCCGTTCTTCCAATATAGGATGTTGTTACATTATACAGGGTATTTCAAATCGTTGTCAAATGAGCGTACCGTAGCATCTAACCTATATCAAAAAATGATGAATCAAAAATCTTTTTTTTAACACGGACAGATAAAAAATATCCTCTAGTTTTAAAATCGGCTATAAAAAAAGCACGCGACGCATATTCGTATACAGGGTGATGTAGAATGGGTTTTTGATAGCAAAAATTTGGAAAGAAATGAAGTTTGGTTGAATGAATTTGTGGTTCTTGGGTTTTTAGGCCGGCGTCGTTTAGCGTTAAAGCTTGACGTTTCGCCACCACGAGTGGATGGCATCTTCAGAAGCTATTTCACTTCGGCGACTTCCAAAATACTGAGTATTTGGAAGTCGCCGAAGTGAAATAGCTTCTGAAGATGCCATCCACTCGTGGTGGCGAAACGTCAAGCTTTAACGCTAAACGACGCCGGCCTAAAAACCCAAGAACCACAAATTCATTGGACGATGGCCGCGAAAGCCTTACACAGTATATTTGGTTGAATGGTCCACGGAACCTACGCCTAAGTTTGCGACCTCGGGGGGTTGCCGCTAGAGGGTGGGGGGTGAAAACTTTGCTTCGTGACGATCGTTTTTGGTAAGTACTATCGAAAAAAGCCTCAAATGATTTATGGAGAGAACAAAATTCTGCATAATTTTGATCTGTATATTTTTCGTGTGCGACCAATAGTTTCCATGCTATAGTTCGCCAAAGTTAGGGGTTCGTTCCCGATTTTCACTAAAATTAGAATTTCATCACGGAATAAAACGAAGAACTTATTTGCGCATACTTTTAGTGTGGAAATGATACTACCTCGGGTTGTTTAATAATAGAGAAAAGATTCAATTTGCGACCTCTGGGGGTTACCGCTTGAAGGTTGGGGGAGGGGGGGGGGTGAAAACTGTTCCGTGACACTTTTCGACAAATAGCGCCATTGTGGTAAGTGCTATCGAAAAAAATCCAAATAATATGTGTAGATAACAAAATTCTTCATGTTTGATTCTACATTTTTTCTGTGCGACCAATAGTTTCCATTCTACAGTGCCCCAAAGTTAGGGGGATGGTTTGTGATTTTTACTAAAATCAGAATTTTATCTCGTATTAAATCGAAGAACGCTATCAAAAAGTTTTGTAACACTTTTTCTCTTGGGAGAATAACATTTCTCATATTTCTATTATCTGCAGCTGCCTAAATAACACATAACACCTACTACTGATATTAGCCAATCGTTAAGTCTCACAAGTCTTTTGAGCGCAAAAGGTCGTAAAGAAATGAAATTTGTTGGGATGGTAGACATTGATCCACCGAACCTACCCCTATTCACCTAAGTTTGCGACCTCGGGGGGTTGCCACTCGAGGGATGCGGAGGTGAAAACTCTGATCGCGACGATTTTCGAAAAATAGCTTTTTTCGGTAAGTGCTATCCAAAAAAGATTCTAATGGTTTATGGAGAGAACAAAACTCGCCCCTCCCCTCTCCAATACATAAGCTGAATGCAGATGACAGCATTAGGTTTTAGTCTAATACTTGTATCTCAAATACTGCACTATAACTGAAGGAAAATCTGAGGCAGATATTAGAAAATATCTCTCGACGAAATTTGAATAGCGCACAAGTAAAATTCTTTATAAACAATACCGGTTGGCAGATAGCTTCAGCTTTGCGATCCCGCATAACTGCAGACGACTGAAATTAAATTCCGAATATCTCTAATTCAATCCAGCGAACGAAGGTTCCAAACAATACTCTACATTCTAGAATGTACATGAAGAGCTGAACGTGACATTATTTTATCTGCAATTTTTTTGTTATCTCATCTGATTTATATGCTATCGACTCATCACAACGTGTTTTTGAATTGCTCGCATCTAAGAGACAAAGATATATAGCTGCGAAATTATGACGAAAAACTCTGAAGCGTAGGCTTTGTTAGAATAACGAGGGCAAATTGTTAGGTCACCCACCGCCCGCTGGTGAAACATATCTGGAAGTGGCGCGGAAGTTGTATTATGCTGTAAACGAAATCTAGTGTTTACAGGGTAGAGGAGGACGTGGAACATAACTCCAGTCCAGGCTATCTGGGTTTTGTACAATGTAAGGAAACTAGAAATTGAGCATAACAATTATTCATATCACAAACGCCTTTGCTAATCTTAATTCTTACAAGCTTGAGAATGCATTCTTCTGATTCATGAATTACGATTATGCTGCGGAAATTGTCGTACATCCGTGTTCCTTCTTTCTTTCCAATTTTTTGTGCCTTGGTGATTCTCTTCACTCAGTAGGCCAGCAGACGGCGCCAAGATAGTCTTTCATTTTGGACAATTGACACCCACATATGCTTCTTTTCCATGTTATAGGGTTGGGATAAAGTATGGAACCAAGCAAATATCTTTGAAACGGAAAGGGTGATATTGCTGAAAATTTGCATGTAAATGTAGTGACGCATAATGCATCCGAAGACATTATGTTAGCTATGAATGTACTTCCGGTCTAACCGGAAGTACCGTCAATTTTTTTAGTTTAAATGGGACACCCTATATATTTGTGCAGATTTTAATGCATCTTTTTTTCCGAATACGACCATAGTGGGTTTAGTATTTGTTTCTGTAAAAAGGGGAAAGATAAACCTTTTTTATTTGTCGTCCGTGGCGGTCTCCGGTCTTCCCGTTTTAGGTAAATTTTTAACATTTCCAGTTAAATTAAAATAGTGTTTTAGTCACCGTCGTGTCATAGGACCCCTGTCGGTATTTAAATAATTGAAAAGTTTACACACTTCTTTCTGAGTTCTTACGCGATCGCCAAAACCGATTATCATTGGGATTTTAAATGGCCGGCATTTTAAACATCTGAAATGATAAAGAAGCTTTATCTTTCCCGTTTTTACAGAAACTAATACTAAACCCACTATGGACGTATTCGGAAGAAAAAGATGTATTAAAATCTGCAAAAATATACAGGGTGTCCCATTTAAATTAAAAAAATTGACGATACTAACCGGAAGTACATTAATAGCTAACATAATGTCTTCGGATGCATTATACGTCACTACACTTGCCTACAAATTTTCAGTAATATCATTCTTTCCGTTCCAAAGTTATTTGCTTGGTTCCATACTTTTTCCCAACCCTGTATATTTGACATATTAATGCCAAAACTTGTAGCGAAAGTACAAGTATGGTTTGGAAGTAGATTACTGGAAGCAATTCCAAGGTTCCTAGTGGGTCCGGATAAGTGCCGTATGGTATGGCTTTTAAACAATGAGAGAGATAATCTCTCAACCTTCTAAGGACACGAATTACCTCACTTGCTCCAAGTGCTGGGAAGACAATGAGCCCTCATTTCACTCCCTGAGAAGTACGTATCTCAACCGTATCGTTCAGATATTTGGATAGAGACATATTTGAAGACAGACATATAAGGACAGAGTTTGAGGGAGAAGCACTAGACTTTGTAGACTGGTAGGACTTATTGGCCTTCAACAGAAGGTTTACATCAAGGTTTCTTTCTGGAAAAAAGATCCTAAGGTAAACTACTTAGATGGATTCACCCACTAAACTAGTAATATTGGATAGAAAGTAACCTAAGTTTGTCAAAGTCGCGGTAATCTATCATTGTATATATTACGTATCCTTTTTCTGTAAAACCTATTTTGGAAGCATATCATTTCAAGCAATCAGATGATCCAGCCGAGCGAAATGCCGGCTTCTGAAAACAAAAGACCTTTTTTCCATACCCGATATGATCTTCTAGTCAAATTAGTTAATTTGCCCCAAATTTATTCAGCAAGCGCTATTGTATGAGACTAATAATTTAGGTATTTTAACTTTATACAAGGTCCCTGTTAATCATTTAAATTGCTTCCACTTATTATATTATCTGTTGCAGGCAGGTTACAAAGTATCTACAATTATTAGCTAGTATCATACAGCAAATTGTTTCGAAAGCGTAAATTGAACCAAAAATTGAATGGAAAATATAACATATTCTGTCGCCATTCAATTTTTAGGCTGGACCATGGCTGGACATGTATTTGGCATATAATAATAATTGTCATGTCAATTTGTGGATCAACAAATATTATAAAAGCAACAAAAGCACAAACCAGCTATTTGTGTTGTTGGAATTTTACCAGCTGACTTGTGAATCATAGAACATTAATGCGGTTGTTTGTGACAGTGACAATTCTGACATCTGAAACCTGACTTTTAACAAACTTGATTGCGGAATTCGGAACTACTTCTTGAACAGTAAATTGTGTATATGGTTGCGTTGAGGGAACTGAGCGCTCTGTTAGAGAGGAATACTAAATGGTCCGCGTCTAAAGTGTCACATTCAACATACTACATCTTGACATGACATACCTCTGACATGTCTTCAATCGCAACCGACAGATTAACAGTAGGCCTTTACGGAAACACTGATCTGGATCGGGATAGATCAGTTATATGTCCAACAGCTGTCAAGTGGCATTTATGATTCCATGAATTTAACGGACATCGAACAACGGAAAAGTTGGTTTAACAATAAAAAACAGACAGTAAAGTAAAGCAGCTACTGATCTGAATCATCCGATCGCAATCACTTACTGTACAAGAGTGATTTCTGACCAATCCCAGATATCTTTCCTAACGTCAGGAGTTTGTTTTGATTGCTGCCCCAAAACTGTAAATAGCGGTGAAGAGTTGAAAATGAATCTATTCATAATAGCAATAGTTATTACTACTGCGCAACCGCTCCATGATGGCCTGAAAAATAGTATTGAGGTGACCACAAACGTAACTCATTTTGAAAGTGTGACATCTCGGTATACCTTTTTTTGCAATCTATGTTTCGGTCGTTGTATTACAAAGTAAAGGCTTGGATTTCCATTTTTACTTCCCACACCGATAGGTGAGGAGAGTATTGTGATCGCAAAAATTTTCGATTTTGAGATAATACGCTTTTTGGGTGTTTTATGATGTGTACATAACGAAAATCCACGTCACTCAATTCCGTCGGTCTGTCTGTCGGTCTGTCTGTCTGTCTGTCGCGTTTTTCTAGCCTTGTAATCTCAGTAACTGCATGGATTATGATGAAATTTGGGCAGCGATATGCTGTGGGGTCGGTAATGTTCCTATATTTTGAAAATCGTTATACGGGGGGCGGAGTAATTAGCAAACAACGAAAAATTTCAAATATGCCTCAAACTTCGTTTTTAGGCGTTTTAGGGGTTCCTGATCATTTTCTACCTTTTCTTGGGTGGGGGGTGAATTTGGGGTGGTTGGGAGGTGGGGGGTCGTAATACTGAAAAATTTGTTGTATTCGTAATGGGCTGTCCATTGATATGAGAATGAAAAACTTAACGGCATGATACACTTTTTTATGTCCATCCGAACGTTGCATGCTTATTATAGAAACAACGGGACAATTTGTGATGTATACATATATGAGTATTGTTTTAGATCGTTCGATATCGCGTAACGCGAAAATTGTTCAATTGATTTTAATGAAATTTTGACAGTATTACTCCCAAGGCAAGGATAGAAAACGCGTAAGTGTCAGTGGCGGCGCAGCAATAATAAAAAAACTAAAAATATGAAAACAGCTCAAACTTTATTTTTAGGCGTTTTACGGGTTCCTGATCATTTTCATTTTTTTTGGGTGGGCGGTTGGGGGGTGGGGGGTAGTAAAACTGCAAAATTTGTTGTATTCATAATAGTTCGTCTATTGACCTGTAGAAGAAATACCTAGCGGCATATTACACTTTTTTAGGTCCATCCGAAAATTGGCTTGCCTATTACAGAAACCAATACTTTGTGACCGGTCATACGAGTTTGGCTTCATTTCGTTCTATGTAAAGCGAAAATTATTGAATTGATGTTAATAAAATTTTGACATAAAATTTATTACCGCTGCGAGAATGGAAAACGACTCTGTTTTTGAAAAACTGTGTCAGTGGCTGCGCAGCAATAATCAAAAAACCAAAAACATAAAATCAGCTCAAACTTCGTTTTTAGACGGGTTGGAGGCTCTTGAAATGCGAAACGCGCATCGTCCAGTTCATCAAGCATGCAGAAAAAAACTGTGGCGCCCTAGTTCCTAAGGAGGGAGATGCAAGAAACTATTTACGAGGTTTTTGTGTGGATGTTGTTGTTGCGGGTGGATGGGCGATAATTTAGTTGCAAGGGGATTTTAGATTATAGCATCAAGCAATGGGAAAAAATAAAATGGTATCATCATTATGTGTGGGAAGTACTGAGTCAAACAACTTGACTCCATTTTTTTGTAAAGTCGGTGACGGTTACTGCCGTTTAACAAGCCAGAAAGCAGATGGATTTAGGTTATGTTTCCCCATTGAACTGTCGCTACCCAAGTCGAGCGCAAAATAATTCTACATAAAATGGCGTCCGCTCAGTAAGTAGCTGGGCGTTTACTGACTCTTGAAAGTACCTGAGCGCTCGAGAGCACTCAGGTTCCATGAACGCAATCAATGTAATACTGGTTAAGATGCCCTATCAAAGTATTTTTCATTCTAATTCTTGAATTGCAACAAATCCTAGTCAAGAAAAGGTGCAGTCTAAATCAGTATTTACAGTAATGGGCAAATATCTCTAAAAAATTAAAATAAAAATAGTAGCATACAGTGCCTATCCTGCTTAAATAGGGCAAAATCTAGTCATCCGTGACCTCATAAGGGCGAATCCTGGGGACCAGTGACGACTATTAGTCTAAGATCCCACTAGTAGATCCTGCAGGTATTTGTTTTTTTTATAAAATTAATTTTAATTGAATCTTGATAAAGTATAGAACGGATTAACGATAGGTTGCCTTTTAAAAATTAAACGCAATTACCTGTAATTAATTTTAGTTAAATTAACTCGCGAATATAACTATATGTTTTCCAGTTTGTTTTACGTCATTTAAAAGAAAATGATGTAAGGAATTGAAAAAAAAATAGTGCCAGCTCTCAGTCAACTGCAGCGCTAGGGTTGTCAGGTGTGAACAGTTATATTACTGTTAAATTATCTGCACTCACCTGTTAAAAAAATGTAATACAAGAAAGTTTCATCCATATTAATTACAAAAATCCACGGTTACCAGTTGGAAAGTGGTCGCAAACATAGGTAGCCATTCTTTATGAGCGATTTTAGAGTAAGAAGATGCACGTATTTTTATGTGTGATAAATAAGGACAAAGCATGACAGCTGTGACACTTATACTATAGCGACAGTTTATGGATAGTATGCGTATCACCGCGAGCGAGAATCCCTCATATCATAAAAATCATGGCAACATTGGCAACGTCTGTTTTGCGGAAAATTTTCCAACTGGCTCCCATGGATTTTTGTAATTAATAAGAATAAAGATTTAATTTTGTATTAAAATTTGAAGAAAAAAACAGGTATAATTAACAGTAATATATACCTCTCCACACTTGACACCATTTTTTTCAATCCTATAATCATTTTCTTCCAAATGACGTAAAGTTGACTAAAAAAACATTTAGATGCAAATTATATTACGGAATTAATTACACTAAGATTGATTACAGGTAATTGCGGCTAATTTTAAAAAGGCAACATATCGTTAATCCAGTTTATACCTTCTTAAGATTAATTTAAAATTAATTTTATAAAAAAAACAGATACCTACTTGCAGGATCGAGCAGTGGTATCCTGTACTATATATTGCGGAAATTGTGTAAAATTGCGGCCTGCTTTATGACTATTTTGTTCATTATTAACGACCTCACATAAAGTCATACCATACCTACGTGTTTATGTATAAATACAATCTGCAGGTGTTAAATAAATAAAAATACTAGCGATAAAACATGAATCAAGGAATCAATCCATCTTTACGACACCATACCATTGTCCAGCAACGGCTTCAAATCTCAGATCCGTTTCATTCTATTCACACTTGTTTGAAGAATGTAACAACAATGACATTTTTCCTATTACGAACAACAGCCAAAGAAAACTCCAGAGTCCGTTTCAATTGCCACACAAGAATATCAAATGACACAAACAAAAGGCTACGCCGCTATATACAAATACAATAAAAAGAACTCTTTAAGTTTAAATTTGCTTTTTCATTTTAGACAATACGTATCTATATGTAATATGATTCACAATAGGTACAATGCCTTTCAAATATAATAGACTTTGTTTAGCAAGCAGAAATAACACAAAAGATTTGTGTTTGAATGTTTTGTTAGGCAGGGAGCCGGCATTCAGTTTGACCAATATTAAATTTTATGACAATTTGAATCGGTTTGGAGAATAAGCGCTGACATAAAAAATTATTCATCAAATTCCATCATAACATAAACTTATTTTGTGTTGAAATGACGTGAAAATAAAAGGTCAGATAAATATGGTTGTAGCTTATGAAATAAATACCACAGAAGGAAACTGAAAAATGGCCGTATCTGAAATATGGTCAGAGAGATATCTAATCTTGCAGGATTATGGAAATATTATGTAAGGAAATCTAAGTACCTAAAACGACAAGTCAAGCGAAACAATACCTTCAGCATAATTTTCTTATATGTATATTACGTTTTTGAGCTCATGACCTGAATCAGCAAATATATTTCTGAAGATGAAACTATATAAATTAACTAGTTTGACAGCTGCATGTCTATATTATATTATATTTACTTTTATATTATTAAAGTTCTGTAGAAGAGCATTAGCATAAAGGTGGATTCCCATTAGAGCAGCATCAAGGAGCGCGTCGCAGCGCAGCGCGGCACAGTAAAATGCTGCGTCCAGTTGCCTACATGTTATTAAATGACACCATTCCTACTTAAGCAGCGCAACGCCGCGCGGCGCAGCGCGTTACTAAGCAGCGAAATTTTTGTTCTTTCCTAGGCATTGGGAAGCAGCATGCTGCTTATTAGCGCGCTGCTCTGCTAGCTGACGGACAAGTGTGAATCGATTGAAGCATCAAATACATTGCAGCTACCGACATCGGTATAGGTTTTTCAGTTGCAAAAAGAGTAGTTGCACCAGAATGGACGGCGAAAAAATTGAAAGACTGATTTTAAAATTTCCTCTCATCTTCTTGAAGCCGCCTGAAGAGCGTATGAAATTCGCCTTCGTCCAACCTCGCTCGAAATATATCATGCACCCAATATCTTCTTTTCCTTTTTTTTCACCGTTTGCTCATGTTCATGGCATAGGGATGATAAAAATATCATATCATCTGTTGACGTAGTAGACGTCTCCTCCGCAGTCACCATTGTCACCGGAAAAACTAAGAGACCTAAGAACTTATTTTTGCTGCTGGTTGGTTCGATTGCTGCTAAATGCTGCTCAAGTGAGAATACAATTTTTAACATGCTGCTTGTGCTGCGCCGCGCTGCGCTGCGACGCGCTGCTTGATGCTGCTCAAATGGGAATCCACCTTTAGGCATCTTTCTTTAGCTTGTGTGCATTCTACATTAGCTTTTGTCTAGCTGCGAATGGTTAGTGTCTGGCTTGCACGTATTCTTTGCAAGCTCTTCAAACTATCGTATCAGCAAGGCGTGTTTCCGGCTTCATGGCAAAATTGGCTGTGTACAACCCATCCCTAAGAAAAGCAAAAAACTGATCCCTTCAATTCTAGACCTCTGGCTCTTCTCAGCATCATGTCTAAGGTTATGGAGACTGTCATTAAGACACAGCTCCTGAAATATCTGGACAACAATAACATCATAAATGATCTCCAGTATGGCTTCCGTAAGCACAGGTCTACAGGTGACCTCCTCGCCTACGTCACTCACTTGTGGAACAAAGCAATAGAAAATCATGGCGAATTCCGTGTTGTTGCACTTGACATATCGAAAGTCTTCGACAGAGTGTGGCATGAGGGACTTCTGGTCAAGCTTTCTGCTTATGAACTACCACCTGGCATGCGCCAGTGGCTGAATAGCTTTTTGAATGACCGATCTTTGTTTGTTGTCGTCGAGGACAGTTCATTAGACGTATTCCCAATAAACGCCGGTGTTACTCAGGGATCTTTCCAATCTCCTAATCCCCCCCTCCCAATCTATTTCTGCTGTACAGCAACGAGCTGCTGGAAATAACAACCAATCCAATCTAAAGCTTCGCAGATGACAGTACATTAATATCGTGCATGGAACCAGGCAAGCCACTATCACCCCAGGAGACGGTACGTCGGCGATAGCAGCATGCCTCACAGATCAACGTAGAATTATATGAAAACAGTTGTCGAGTGGGGATTAGTAAATAAAGTACAGTTAAACGTACAGAAAACTCAGGCAACAACATTAACAAAGAAGACGCACGTTGGCTGACCAACTGTGGAAATGGAGAGTCACCCCATAGTCGAGGCACCTTCCGTCAAGCTTTTGGGGATCAACATCAACAATAACATGTATTGTGTAAGACTTTCGCGGCCGAACAGCCCAGGAACCAACAGTTCAACAACAACATGTTCTGGCACGACCACGTCGTCAGTATTGCTAAAACGGGATCCCAGAACCTTTAAGTTTTGTTCCGCTGTAGGAAGCTGTATACACCAGAGCAACTACTGCTGCTCTACAATGCACAGATCCGACCATGGCTGGAGTATTGCTCCCATGTGTGGGGATGCGCTTCGAAGCACTCTCTAAAGCTTCTGGACACTATCCAGAAGAGAGAAATTATTAGATTAATCGATACGCCAAATCTCACAAAAGGACCTCCACAGCCTGGAACATCAAAGAAGGATGGCTGACCTATCTATGTTTTACAGATTCTATCACGGAAGCTGATCGAGTGAGCTCTCGCAGATAATAACACCAAAGGCCGTCCGAACCAGGAACACTGGAGAGGCTCTGAGAGCTCATCCTTACCAGGCCGAGGTCCCTACTCCCCGAATCAGTCTCCTCCAACATTCCTTCTTTTGGAGAACTTCCACGCTGTGGAATGAGCTGCCGGGAAATTTGTTCCTGACGGCTACAACCTGCAGCGTTTCAAATATAACGGGCACCGACACTTATCTTCTCGCAGCACTTCTACAGCGTGATAGGCTTTCAGCCTTTGCGGGAGGCTGACCATAAAAAATGCATAAATTCTTATAATTTAATACGATTTCGAATATGTTTCAAGAAGAAAGATTTTATTTGTTTCCTGCTTGAGGATCTTATAATACTATGATGTAAATATTGTGAGTATTGTATTGTAATCTGACGATGTATTGCAGGCACTGCAGTAATAGCAAAATGGCTAAAGAAGCATGTAAGAAAGCTCCCAAAATAGCTTGTTGTCTAAAAGGAAGATACTGATCCAATGTATTTGCTATATTATTATATAGGAAACTGAAAAAACTGTTATTAATCGGATCAAAGTAGGTTAGAATGTGGCATTTGAAAAATTCAAGAATAATTATTGGAGCGGTGATCAAGTAATATGTCGACGATTATTCTTCACAAAACGTGACAAAGTCGCATCGACAGATCGCTGCCCTTGGGCGAACAGGTATAAACAACAGATAGTGGCAGCGCTTTGTTTTGGTTTGATCGGGGCTTGTATATTTAGAATTTTCGAATGAATTTTGAATTTCATCAGTGCATAAGTGAAAAATAGACAATTTTAGACAATTCCACAATATGGTAAAGAGCTGTATGACTTGCAAGAGTAGATTAAGAGTGATGAGTGCAGATGTTACCATCGGTAAGAACGTAAACACATGGTAATAATAACAAACATGATCTTACAATCACTAGCCTGTTAGAACATGGGCTTTGATTCTTCTTCTAATCCATTTTAATTCGTTGTTTAATACCAGGAATACATTTTTTCAAATATATCGCTCATGTATTCATTCCATTTAACAAAAATCCATTTGTGAATAGTCTCATAACTACCACTGTATACAAAATTTATTTCTATTTTACCACACAACCATATTTTTATCTCGCATAATATATCAATTATTCAATAAACAATCTGCATAAACTTGATTACAATAATGTCTTTCAAAATTAATATTTTTAAAACATCGAAGGACACACAGTTTAATTCGTTTACAAATAATTCGCGGAATAATAAAATGCATTAATCATGAAATATTGCAGTAAAACAACTATTATATTTATTGATTCATAAATTTCGAACAAAGGCGTATAATGCGGGTGTGTATGAATAGTTTTTGTATATATTTATTAATTTACCAACCCATGCACAGTATACAATCCAGTCCTGAAATAGAATTTAGTTTAATCAAAGGACCGACTATTATTAAATATTAGTTGATTTTGTCCATAGCACTAATTTTAATAGAAGTTACGTATACTTCCTTGTTCGGTGTTCGATATATATATAATAAAATTATTTTTTTATTGACGTAAGCGCAAAGTTTTGGGTTATTCCAGCCACTCATCTTCAATCATTGTTTTTTATCCATAACTTATCTGTATGGGCTGCGATTTCCTTAAAAATATTTTGTTATATTTATAGATGAAGTTTGATGTGTTCTACGAATGACGTATCAATCAGGTGCTGATAGTGCAGGCGTTGTAAACAAAGAGGGCATTACTCACAGTTTGTTGCTACTTTTGATTACCTACAGATATGCTTATTTTGCTAGTTGCATGATTGTAGTCCGTTGTTAGTTTGTTAGCAGTTGTAGTGTTAGTAGTTGTGGTGGTTAGTAGTTGTAGTGTTAGTAGTTGTAGAGAGTTACGTGCTTTGGCACCAAATCTGATTCCTTCGATCTCTTTAGAAGTATTTTCGCTCTAATTTAGCTACTCAATACTGCAAATATCGATGGAGATGAGTGACGTAGATGATATAAAACATGAAAAAATTCGATCACAATACTTCATCCGCCCATTACTTTAAATATTTTTAGTTGTTTAAAATCCGTGTCTCGAATAATTTACTCCTCAGGTTCGAAGCAATTGCAGGTAAGCTGATAAATCAAAAATAGGCTATATTCATCTTAATGATATGTACAATAAATCCAATACTAACATCAGCGTACAATGCAATCAAAGCATTAGTTTGTTTTTAATGTACACCTTCGTTTTGTTTGAGCAATCCGTAAAATTTATTTGATGTACAAAATAAATTATTTTTTCATTAGCAGTCCGTGATAATTAGTTGGGTGTATGGTACTCAATCGCAAAATTTGGTACAGAAAAGTTGAAAAACAAATTGGAAAAATTAAAAAAAAAACTGTTGAACATAATGCAGTTTGTTTGTCACTAGTGGACATGGTGTAATGTAATTTGAGTTTCATTGCCTAGTAGCAAAAATAAAAATTTGAAATCATTCTCATGATTCTCAGCGGATTCAACAACTTTCTACGCCGTTTTTGTGCTCGTCGTCTCCATCACTAACCTGCCACAATTTTTTTCATGTATTGCAGCTATCCATTTCACCTCCTGGTCTGTGTCGTACAATATACCATAATCAAACCCAACCAAAATGCATTTTGTCCATGTTTATGGGACAAAATGCACTTTGAAAGTACTATGTGATTGTACCTAAATCATATTGTTTGCCTAGGCATGATTTCCTACTTAATAGCACGGAGACCAAATGGATTTGGTCTGATTTTTGCTCATAAATAGTAAATATTTGATCATAGGAATGCAGCGCCACCGCTATCTCAAATTTGGAAAATTTAAAGAAAATGCATTTTGAAAGTCTGCTCCTCATTTGTTGTATATCCGTGACTTATGTGTGCGTTGTGTGTATAGTTAGTTATATTTTATACTATAATTGTATAATCCAGAACAAATTTTCCAATGTGGCGACAACCATTGTAATAAGACCATTACCATATTGGCTCTTTCATAATGTTTAGGCTATTCTTAATATTAATTATTAATAACGAATTTACACGGTAATTTGTTTAATCTGATATAACAGAATCGAAATTTTTGTGTAAACAATGTCTTTTCAAATTTCAAAATTTTTCAAAAAAATTGTTTTGTATACATATAATATAATAAACGGATTTCTACGACGCCGCAGGTCGTCGCTTCTCCGTACCCATACTTGTCTATGGTAACACATATGCTCATTCAAGTTTCTAATTTCGATTGCCTCTTCATCCAGCTTCTTCTAGATCTTCCCCTCTTTCTTAGTTCCGGCGGTGTCCATTCTAAAATTCTTCTTGGCCATCTCTCTTTAATTGATTTGTTTAAAAATATAGAAGTTAACTCATGTGGTAATCTCTCTATTTCAATATCTGGTGATTATTTTTAAAAATGTTTCGATTACGTAATTATAGCATATGCACAACAACTGCTTGTTATTTTGACATTCATGCATTACGGTTAATTTGAATGCGGATGACATTACTGCAATTACATACAAGGCACCGCCTTCGTATTGGTGGTATTTGTATGTATAAATAAATACAAAAATACAATACATTCAAGAACATGGAGCATCCAAACAACTCGATGTAATGTCCTAACGAAAAAACGTGATTCTTCATGAAAATTATAGTAGTTTAGAATCAATTATTATAAAACATGGGTTTGATACAATGAAAGGTTGTAATTGAAGCATTAATTGAAATTCAATAGTACAACAGGATATAGTAAGTTACCAAATATATCATTTCCATTGGATGAAACATTGAAATATTCCGCAAAGGCTGGAAGCCTATGGCGCTGTAGAAGCGCTGCGAGGGCATAACTGTCGATGCACGTTAGATTTGGAACACTGCAGGTTGTAGCTATCGGGAAACAGATTCCCGGCAGTTCATTCCACAGCGTCGAAGTTGTCCAAAAGAAGGATTGCTGGAGCAAACTGGTTGGGAGAGTAGGGACCGCGACCTGGCAAGGATGAGCTCGCAGAGCCTCTATAGTATTCCTCATTCGGACCGCGTTTGGTGTTATTATCTGGGAGAGCTCACTCGACCATCTTACGTGGGAGGACAGGTCAGCCACCCTTCTTCGATGTTCCAGGCTGTGAAGGTTCTTTGTGAGGTTCGGCGTATCGATTAGTCTAATTGCTCTCTTATGGATAGTGTCCAGAAGCTTTAGAGAGTGCTTCGTGGCGCATGCCCACACATGGGAGCAATACTCCAACGATGGTCGGTCTGTGCCTTGTAGATCAACAGTTGTTGCTCTGGTGTATACAGCTTCCTACAGCGGAACAAAACTCCAAGCTTCTGGGATGCCGTTTGAGCAATACTGATGACTGAACGTGACTCGACTATTGGGTGACCCTCCATTTCCACAGTTGGTGAACCAACGTAAGCTAACGTGAGACTTCTTTGTCAGTGTTGTTGCCTGAGTTGTTTCTGTATGTTAAACTGTACTTTATTTACTAATCCTCACTTGACTACTATTTTGATATCTACGTTCATCTGTGAGGCATGTTGCTGGCACCAACGTATCGTCTAATGGGATGATAGTGTCTTGCCTGGTTCCATGCACGATATTAATGTACTGTCGTCTTCGAAGCTGTAGATTGTTTTGGATGATATTCCCAGCAGTTTGTTGATGTACAGCAGAAACAGTGTAGGGGATAGAACAGATCCCGTTTTTTATAACTGAGCAGCCCGCGTAGGCAGAGCCTGAATACCAGAATCCGCGGCTGCGCCCAGAGGAACACCGCCGTTTATTGAAAATACGTTTCATGAACAGCCTTCGACTACAACAAACAGAGATAATAACCATAATAATAATAATAAAATCGTCTTTATTTGCAACGGTACAATGCCTTAGGGTGAGTGTTATGGAGGCGAAGTTTAGCTTAAAGCTACTCGTACACCTAACCTCCAACACAGTATATAAAAGGTGCAAGAAAAAATACAAAAGAAACATAAAATGTAAAAATATAAAGATAAACAAAGAAATGTTGCACAAAACAACCTGAATAACTATCTAAAAGGACCAGCGGATAATTTCATGAAAAAAAAAACACATATCTATCTACTTACACAAACTGATTCATAAACTAATGTGTCACAGGGATTAAAGAGTGCTTAAGACAAAAGATTTAACATTCCTTTTGAAACTTCGTAATGGCAAGGATTTCCAGGTCCTATCAATACTGTTATAAAATGTTACAGATAAATATGAAAAGATCGGTCGTTCCAGAAGCTATTCAGCCACTGGCGCAGGCCAGCAAGCAGGAAGCTTGACCAGAAGTTCCTCACGCCACACTCTATCGAAGACTTTGATACGTCAAGTGCAACAACACGGGATTCGCCATGATTCTCAATTGCTCTGTTCTACTAGTGAGTGAGTAATGGATGAAACGACATATTTTTCTGTGTGTAGCTCAGCTGCGGCTCAGGCTAAAATCAAAGCTGATGTTGCAAAACCGAGTGCCAAATTCATTCGGGTGTATCATTGTGCCGGACAATGATAGTGCAGAGGAGATGAAACACAAAATGCAGCAACAAGTGCAGAGTGCAGTTGGACAAGCACGGACCGTCAACGCTTCCCTATATTTTCTAGCATGGTAAAAATGCCAACCCGTTAAACAAATTATCCATTGACAAAAATCCATTTGTATTCCGCCCATTTTTTTACGGACATCCCAGCGCAGCCTAGCGTTGGCCGCATGCCGAAACAATGATTCATTAGAAGCATTGTTTAAACTTTTAAAAGCACAACTGCATTTCCATGTCTCGCGTTCTGTCCGTTCAATGGTGGTGCTGTTGTTCGGAATCGATAATGCAAGAATACGCTGTTGGCTTTGTTCAGATTTTTTCCTTTACGTGATGCGGAACGAGAGCCCATAATCAGTTATCATAACCCACATAATAGTCTCAGTGACAAGTGAGTAAGACATCCCAAGTTTTGTGATAAGTTTGAATCCAGATTTTACAAAAAGTATGGGCTATGGGCGTGTATGAATATCTAGCTAATATAGACCGTTCCATGTATAAATAAAATTGTGATGTCATTGCAAGGAACAATAAGATGTTAGAAGTGCCAGTGTAGTCATAGTGTAATTCCACGTTGAAAAGTCGGTAAACATCCAAAAATTATAATATGAACTTCCAAAAATTAGAATATGAAGCCACCATCCCAGGATTTCAATGGGTGATGAGGTAAGTAGGTTTACGAAGAAGATGTCGATGACACTTTACCAAGGTAAAACGCATATTTGAGGCACTTAATATTCCATATGAACTTGTTACGTCAATTTTGATATGAGAAAAATATCTGGAAAATGGATCCCGAGTGTATGATTGTTGACGAGAGATTATGCAACGTGTTCGATTTGTTCTCTGAAAAAGAGGCAAGCCGCGTCACTGAGGTAATTTGGGGTGTGATATCATGTGGAATAGGTTGTATTGAAATATTTTTGGAAACCGGTGCAGTGGGGACGAAAAAAAGAGCGAATAAAATCATCATAAGAACTACAAACTAATTTTTAGGTTTTCCGATCATTTTCCATTTTTTCAGGAATTCTGGTACCGGTTTATATTTATCATGCACGACTCTTTACTTGCATTGGTAATATTCTATACCTTCCAAAAATTGCGTTTAGTAGCTTAGTTGTAATGATTTTTTTTTGTACAATACAAAATTGTGCCAGCGGCGGCAAACTAATAATAAAAACGAGGAATATTAGAACTGGTATTTTAGAGGCCCCTAATTCTTTTTGTGGGGTTTGAATTGGAACGGGGGAAACTAGTGGGTAGGAGGAATGGCGATATTTTTTACTACAATTACGAAAATGGACAAAGTGTCTTCTAAAAATCATGTAATAGCGGCATACTAGTTATTAATAAGCAATTAGAATAAAAAACGCTCTAATTTTGTTTTTAGATATTTTGGACGCCCATTACTATTATCTGTACCTAGGAAGTCATATTTCAAGCATAATATTACTACAATATCATCGTAGAAATAAATAAATAATTGCAGTTTGATCTTTTCGAATTAAATAAGTGCAAAATGTGCTTCATCGGTACTATTCCGGGTCCATTCCGACAAATAAAATAATGATCTGCATATTTCTTCCCCGTACAAAGCGTTGCACGACTGCCTTTGATATCATTTGACATACAAACCTATACTTGTATGCTTATCCACCTTCATAGTCTATCCCAAAACAATTTTCTGTGATGTTTGTTGGACTGTTAATTCCTATTTGTCCAATAACATTTTACCACTTCTCTCACCGATAGGACGAAAATCCACGTCACACATTACAGTCGGTATCTTTTGGCGTTCTTCTAGCCTCGTAATCTCAGTAACTGATGCATGGATTGTGATGATATGCTCAGGGCCGTAGCTAGTCGTTGACCATGGGGGGGGGGGGGTTATGTTGACCTTGGGGGGTTCATGTATAAAAGGAGAGACTTTACTTTGTAATGGCTTAGGTCCGTATTCACAGTCGTTTCTCAAGTATCCCTTGAGTAGGTATTACTCCCTTGAGTAGGTATTACTCAAGGGATACTACAGGGTTACTCAAGGATCCTCAAGTGTGGTTTTCCTTGTGTGTGTTTCCTAGACAACATCTGCCCAACGGCGAGATTCATTTGGCGACGTCGTCATATTGCAAATATAAGTCAATTTGTTATGCCTATGCCCACGCAGTTTTCTGTTATCTCTTTTTGTATTGCACCAGTATTTCGTGTTCGGTGGCGGACATTTTTCCGGATGTGACAGAAACTGACAAAATCGTACTCCAAAATTAACCTACAAAATCGACGAAATCTCATGTTGACATTTAGTTACTTTAGTATTACTCAACGGAGCCTTACTTAAGAGACCCTCAAGTAAGGTTTCGAAACACAAAACCTTACTTAAGGGATCCTTAAGTATCGACTATGAATACGACCCTAAATTTGCTAGAACTGTATACATTGTATCGCTGCTAATGTGTCATGAGCGCCGAGCGATTGGTTAGTAGTAGAATGAATCACTAAGCTTGGAGGAAGCATTTTGATTATTTTTATTTTGTATTATGTTAGTAGTTATTTCATTCGTGGGAATGCTCATGGGGGGGGGGGTTGAACCCCCTAAATTCCCCCCCTTATATACGGCCCTGGATATGCTGTAGGATTGTAGTAGGTAGTGCTGGTATAATTTTGAAAATCGGTGCATAGGCGGCGGAGCAATTAGCAAAAAACAAAAAAAAAAATGAAATATTCCTCAAACTTCGTTTTTAGGAGTTTTAGAAGTTCCTGATTATTTTCTACTTTTTTTGTGAAAAAATGCTTGTATACATAATAGGCTGTTCAAGTGTTCATTGATCTATAGAGGAATAATAAACAAAAACAAATTTTACTTCCCACACCGATAGATGAGGGGAGTATTGTGATAACGGAATTTTTCGATTTTGAGATAATATGCACTGTTTTCGTCGGTCCGTCTGTGTGTAAGCGTTTTGCTAGCCTCGTAATCTTGGTGTCCCCTAAATGGATTGTGATGTAATTTGGGTAGCGATATGCTGTGAGGTCGTAGTAGGTAATGCTGTTATAATTTTGGAAATCGGTGCATGGGCGGTGAAGTAAATATAATTAACCAAAAACAAAACATTACAAATATTTGATAATTTTTTACTTATTTTTTCCGGTGGGGGCGAAATTGGGGCGGTTGGGGGTGGGGCGGTTGCAAAACTGAAAAATGTATTGTATTTATAACAAGCTGTCCATTGAACTGTGAATAAACGACCTAGCGATAAACAAGGGGATCTCAGGCTATAGCTTCATGCTATGGGAAAATAAACTGGTATCACCGTAATTTGTGGGAAGTACTGTATGCAGTCGGAGACGTGTCGACTGTACGTAAAAGCATTTAGCCGCCGCCGCCATAAGAAGTCCGTGATGATATTATCTTTGAGTATTTTACATCTTCATAATGTCTTCCAATGTTGTTCGTGGGGGTTATAGCTTCTCTCTTGATCCTATCCTTCTTTTTAATCAAAGGTGTGACGAATGAAAAAAGCTTCAGATAAGTTTCCGTCACTGACACGATTTCTAAAAATTACACGCGTTTTCCATCCTGGCCACGGGAATAATACAATGTCAAAATTTCATTAAAATCAATTCAATAAGTTCCACATTAGACAATAAGAACGATCTGAAGTAATACTCGTATGTATACATCAGATAATTTCTAAGTCTCTTGGTTTCTGTAATAGGCAAGGTAATGTTCGGAAGAGAAATATTTGAAATTTTTTGTTTTTGCTAATTACACCGCCTCCTGTGCACTGCTTTTCGAAATTAGCAGCATTACATAATACCACTTCACAGCATCTCGCCACCCAAATTTCATCGCAATATTCGTAATCCATGTAGCGGTTATTGAGATTACGAGGCTAGAAAAACGCCAACCGACACACAGATCGACGGAAATGAATGACCTGGTTTTCGTTATGTAGGTATCATAAAACGCTCAAAAAGCATATTATCTCAAAATCGAACGTTTTCGCGATCACAATACTCCCCTCACCTATCGGTGCGAAAAGTTAACGCAGCCAAACCAAGCGTATCGTCCAAGTTATGCATTTTCACGACAGAAACTGATACTAACTTGTCGAAGCATACATGTATCGTGTGTAGCTTAAAGTAGTCTTTGTAGTCCGATAAGAATTAGGCTATTGCAACGGGCATAAACAACACCCCGTTTTTTATCTAAATTTAGGACGGCCGAAAGGATGTCGACAGACAAACTAAAGGAACGAGTGAGTATTGTGAGTAATAGCAAACGCCTCTTATAACCGTCGAACCAACTACCAACGTCGAAATGCTAATTCGGCCGCTTTCACAAGAATATTCGATGAGGGGGTGACAAATAGAAATTTAAATGAGCTGCTTTGTTTCCCACCTATAGAGCTACCAATCCACAACGGCGTCGTGCCTGTTCTATGCCAATTTCCCTGCCGAAATTACTTTCGGTACGTTTTTAAAATTCATGCGGCTTTCCAAATACCCACTCTGAATTTCGTATCGTACCAATGGAACTTCATCAATTGTATATGTGCATTTTTTTGCTTTATGTGCGTTGAGAGGGATGCGCTGCATTTTGAATTGGGAATAATTCTGGGAAATTGGTTAATTTATTAGTCTAGATTTACTATAGCATTTAGGCTTTCATAGAATTGGAAGTGTTATTAGAAGTCGTTTATCTAACACAATTTGATTCAAAAACACATTTATTTCGATCGTAGCAAAAAATGTGTGTAACATGTGCAACATCCATATCAATAATTTTTTTGGTAAAAAAGATTAAAAAGAAGTTTGAAATTGAATCCGGATATTTTGGGGTGGAAGGCTGGCGCTTAGTCGTTGAGCCACCATGGTGCCAAAAAAGTTGTCAACAAAACATATTTGATTAGGTAGTTTATTACTGGAATTTGTACTCCAACCTGCATTCACCGTCTATCGACAACAAATATACACTAGTTGCACAAGTAACTATTTTCACAATTAACTGGGAATCTAGAAAAAATAATGGTTTACTTTCTTGAGAAGGGATACTTTGTACCCGGACCCTGGTGCACGTCTTTGTATTATAGGCTATCTATACCTTTCTCGTCTCACTGTAAATACAGCCAAATGCCCTTGGATGCGCATCAAAATATTTGTATTAATAAAAAATTAACACTGCCATTTTTTTTAGATGTACTGAATCTATATGTGGCCTAATTGATGGGATCGAAATTAAATTTCAAATTGCTAATTAATTGTTCGATCCCTGAATAGGTTGCAAATTTGTTTATTCTGCAACAGGAATATTAAAAAATATCATTCAAATTCTTTGAAACTTTTTACCTTACATGTACCGGGTGCCCCAGAATTTCTTTGACACGTGATATTCTCTTAAGAAAAAGAAGTTCAAACGAAAACTGAATGGTATTTTTGAAAGTACTATAGGGTCTATCATACTATGCTTTCAACACATTTTTCTCAAATAGCACCCAATAGTTTTTCCTACAAAAATTGAGTCTTTATTTTATTTAAAATCTTGCAGTACCTTTGACGTTATACCCAAACCTATTGCGTTCGTAAAGTCATAAGCATAAGATAAATAAAATAAGGATTTTTTTGAGGCGTAATATTTTCGTAACAAAAACAGATAAAAAAACTGAGTGGACGTTTCAACTTTTGAAACATCTTTTTTGTACTTCAACCCCTAAAACTCACCCCCAACCTTTTTTCAAATAGAACCCCACAGCTTTTCCTAGATAAATGAAGTCATTATTTTATTTAAAATCATGCAGTGCTTTACATTTCATGATCATACCAGTTTTTTTCGTAAAGTGATAAGCATAAGAAAAATAAAATCAGGATTTGTTTGAGGCATAATATTTTCGCAATAAAAAAGGATGAAAAAGTAATTTTTTTAGCATGGTATGATAGGTCATTCAATACCCTTAAAAGTCCGCTCGGTTTTTATTTTTGATTAATTTTTTGCAACGATAGACCCTATAATATCTTCAGAATTACAACTCAGTTCTTGCTTGAACCGTTTTTTGTTAAGAAAACATCACGTGTCAAGGAAATTCTGGGACACCCGGTTGGTTCTTAGTAGGTATAAGCTAATAGTAGATATACACTAAACGTTATTCCTCATAAAAAGGGAACTAGGAGAGGTTTGCAGTACAGCTTCATTTATTTAATTTTTCGAATGAATGCATTTTTTAATGAATAACTGAACCCACTGACTTGGCGCGGCAACTACTATGCAAGTGTAGACATGTCTCATGCAGCAACACGTAAGATTTCTGCGATTAATTGCTGCGTCATACTGCTAAACAGCACGGCATGAGGAAGGGTAGCGGGAGGTTCCCTCAGGTAGCGATCGTCATTATTATGTCGAGTTTAAAAAAGAACAGAAAATATAAGTATAACAGGGACATTACATATCGTCTGCTGCGATTATCCAATCCCGAAGCTGGACCGTCTTTAACGTGGGAAATAAAATCTGCTGTTGCCGGTTATAGTTATAAGTTTTATGAAGTAGATAAATAGGACATTAAGTGAATGACAATTATTTGCCGTTTCTCTTATATATCAAATAAAACAAGTCGTAAAAGATGGAAATCGGATAGAATTATTAAGAGTTATGGCAACATCCTTACTTCTCTCATCGAATTCTTTTTTGCTAATCAATTTACGTTGGTCACACAAGAGGTACTCTTCTTGTAAGAACCCAAGCCCCCCTAGCGATACGCCCTTGTTGACGCACCGAGACGCACCGCACCGGCCTGATGCATACGTCACACGTCGAGTCCCCCGTGATGATGGTATATAGTGGAGGGGTCGTTGAACTGATAATTCCATTCTTTCATCTGACTCTGTGACTTTTCGTCTCAAGTGCACCCGGCGCCGTTCACATTACGCCCTGATTCGATGCGTTTTTTTTTCGGGCCATTCCAGGTTTTTTCGTGTTCCAAGAGGTCCCTACGGACCGGAGGCGTGGTCTACACTCGAGATTTCTATGTATTTCATTCCTGATGAGGGACTAGTCATCTTCTCCCTCTTCAAAAATTTTTCTACGAATATTTGGGATTTAAAAGTCATGTCAAATTCCATTACAGTTGGACCCCTCCTTCACATATTTCGCCTCTCATGGGATAATATAGCGTTTTCCGATAGAACTCCCAAAATCAACACGAATAACACCTGTAAATTTATTATAGCCCAGTAGAGCCAGCAACCAAAAGTCCAAGATAGGCAAAAATATCCGTCACCAAAAGGTCGCATAGATTCATCATAGTAAAGCCCAAAGCCTAAGGACCAACACAAGACCAAACATCCGTCATAAGAAAGTTGCATAAAGTCATCATGAACTTGAGGGACCAGCATAACCCAAAACATCAGTCAATATAATGTCACATAAAATCAGTGATTGCTCCAAGATTGTATGGATGTTGTTTAGTAATAATAACAATAAATCTGCCTAACATCATTCACTATGAGCTTCACTAGTCAGCTAGTATTCGTCGCGACAGCCAAGGGCGAGGTATCCCTCCTATATAAGGTAAACTGAAGCTTCAGAAAAGACTGAAGCTGTGATACTATGAAGATGTATTATAAAGGGGAAGAACGTGAACTTCCAGCTTAGGAATCTATATTCACAACGCGGGGTGTCCCTCAGATCACATTAAGAATATCGACCCAAAAGGAAGAATCTAGAATAGCAATGCTCTCTAGATTGATGCCTAATATTGGGGGACCAAGTAGAAGAAAAAAGGCACTCCTGAACGAAATTGTCCTCTTCAGGGCGCTAGTATAGCACAGGACACTGAAAAGGAAAAATCATCAGCAGGAGGCGGACATGCTGCAAAGGAGGTCCCTACTGAGGGTAGCTAGTGCCTACCGCAGTCTCTGGTAGTGCTGTCCTTGCATTTGCTGGTTGAAGAGAGAATAGATATCTACGTCGCACAAGGGGACACAGCTGAGGCGAAAAGACTGCAGACAACGGACCATAGACAAGTGGCCTCAAACAACGGAGGTTGAGCAGTGGACACAGAGACTGATACCAGCAGTAGGAGAATGGGTGAACTGCGAGCCTAGGACTACCTGCTATTTTATAACTTAGGCTTTAACAGCTGATAGCTCGTTCCGCATCTATTGGAAAGGAGTAGGAAGAGCTACCGATGACTAGTGCCGCCATTGCGGACAGCTAGACACAGCGGAACATACGCTCTTCGAGTGTGAGAGGTGGCTCACATACAAACAAAAAGCCTGTGCAAACCTACTGGAAGATCTAAATGCAGATAACATGGTGAGTCAGATGATCTCCCATAGCATGTATAGGAAGACCATCCACTGCGTGGTGAGGAAAATGCCGAACGCCAAAGAACGCAAAAAAGACAGAAACGGTAATTAAAACCACAAGATCAACGAGCTTGTACCATCCCTAAACTCATGTTATCATGTCGTTCGAAGAAGGTTCCGTGAGTGGTAGAAGAACATGGGAGTAAGAAAACGTGGAACGGTCGGGCCGAGGTGGCATGTCGGGTGGACGTAATTGCTTCCGTATTCAGAGGACTCAAAATGGTACAATGTCGGCCAAGCATATTCTCCTGGATGTACGAGTGCCTCTGTCGATCAAGCGGATTTTCCTAAACCCTTTATAATAAAAAAATAGTCAGCTAGTGAACCGCTCATTTGGGCTTGTAAGCAGCCTTTTGCCTATAATGCTTGTCCAGAATAGCATCGACATCGGTGGCAACTTTCCTCGTTGGACCGACATTATTTCACAATAGCCAAAAAAGAACAAAAGAGTAATGGCTTCGAGCAGAACGTGGAGCGCACTTGGGCGAGTTTTAGCGCTGTTTCGAATACAGCAGGGGCGGTTCCTCCTTATGACGCAATGCCATGCGCCCCCCCCCCCCTGAGCAAAAGAGAAAAAAAATACTTTTTTGTAGACATGTACGCAGTGCTAGTATGGACCTATTTCTAGCTACAATCGGTTGTCTGAATGCTCAGACTATAAAAACTGGCACTCGCAGCGCACTAAGCTAACTTCACGTGATTGACAGAAGGCGCCAAGACACGGACGGTATGTATGCATTTATACATTCCGTACATGTATATAGCACCTAGCATAATCCCATTGGTCAGATTTGAATTTTGAACCAATCAAGCTCTGAGTGCCATACGCGAGTATGGAATGTTAATGAGTGCTATATGCACTTACGGAATGTAGTACTTAATGCAGCTGAAAACTTACAAAGGGGAGAGCGATTTAAGCGAAAACCATTTTTCAACTATGTATTAAACTGCAGTAAACCTTATTACAAATTAAGTTATAGTAGGGTGAATAACTTTTGTCGTTATTCTTTACGAGATATTAAATGTAATAATTGCAAACATCTGGTGTATTAAGTTAACTAAGTATTAATCTTCAGTGGGCAAAGGAAACACATTACTTACAAGATTAAAGACATTAAAGAATATAGCAGAACAAAAAAGAACGTTATATGGAATCAGTGGGATGAACCATGCATTGGGTTTACTTGTTTTAATATTTTGGGATAGATGAGGTACGTTTTTTCTTTGGCCTCAGTCAATAGGTTTGATCCATATTTTCCAGGACTCAGTTCAAAATATTTATAATTAGGAGGTAATTTTGCCCCAGCATGCATGGCGATTTCAAACATATACGGGTATAACATATGTATGTATATAAACACCCTCTCTCGCTGCAATCGCAAAAATAAAAACAATAGACTAGCCATAGCCATACATTTGACTTGCATATAACTATATTACATTCCGTAAGTGCATATGGCACTGATTTACATTTCGTACACACGTACTGCACTCGAAATTTGATTGGTTTAAAATTCAAATCTGACCAATGGGATTGTGCTATGTGCTATATACATGTACGGAATGTATAAATGCGGACGGTATGGCGGACAGAAAGCACTTCTATTGGTCAATCGCACGTTATTAGCACTCCTATTGGCCAACCACATTGAAATCGACTATGAAAATGAATAATGAAAACCAAAAGGTTACTGGTGCTGATCTGCCTCAGTCATCTTCTCTTGTTCGAGTCGCTACGCGTTGTTTACATCGGCGATTCTAACCTACTAACCTATTATTTAAAATGGATAATCGGGTGAACGCGTTGCTTAAGATGAATTTTGGCCGACTTTCCTTAAAGCACAAAATGGAAATTAAGGAAATTATAAATAACATTACAAAGATGAAAATCGGTAAATGGATACTAACACAATGTTTTAACAAAACGAGACGGATACGTGGTTCAGTAGATAGCGCTGACGTATTTGAATCAGGCGTTGGGAGTTAGACTCTTAAGCTAGACGACTTTTTTCTTGCTTAGGCAGGATGATAAGTGAAAAACTCTTAAGAAATAACACTTGTGATGAGTGATAAGCAAAACATTCTTAAGAAGTGACTTTTTGTGATACTAGCTAGAAAAAACTTTTAAGAAATAACTGTTTGTGGAAACTGAAAAGCCTTATTATGCGCAGGGTGCAGCTGCGGCCTCAACGGCCATAGGACACTAGCGCGCCGCGGTCAGATTAGTCCTAATCCCACCGGTCAGAAGCGCGCAAAATATTCGGGATAAGAGACAGGTATGTAGACAGGGCTGAGCTCGGTTACTTTTGTAGTAATACCGTTGATTAAAATAAATGGTGATACATAATATCATAGATTAGCAGCCCTTTCTGTCAGCATTAAATTCGCATTGAATTGCATCACGTGTTTTTCTCTAACTTGTCGAATTATGGAAATAGGCATTTAGAAATAAGATAAAAAGTTAACTGAAACCTATATTCCTTGAAATTATTATTTAAATAAATAATAGATGTTTTTAATCCAGTAAATCCAGTGAAAAATGGCATACAAGTCTTCTACAAAGCATTCCGCAACCTGCTCATAATCTAGAAATAATAAACCGAAACTCCATCTCGAATAACGCCCATTTTCAGAATTTGCGTGTTTATATGCAACAATTAAACTTAAGTATTGTATTTTTTTGAATCAGGCTTGTATTAGATGAAATCTACACCTTATTATTGTACAGTTAGGACAAACTTTATTCCTAAATGGATGGTGATTTCAAAATCCAAAATTATTTGTGAGGGGTTATGAGATCAGTACTTTCCTCCTCAATAGTCACAATTCAAAACCTAAAAAATATATAATACTTAATTTGATAGGTAGTGACATAAACACCTCAGGTATGTAATGACCAATTTTTAAAAGCGTGGATTATAAATAATTGATAAAAAAATTGTACAGTAATCAAAGGTGTCATCTTCGAATACCTTATTACAGGAGCACAGAATTTTTGATTTTCTTTTTCGCAAGGTAATACAACTAGGTTATGGTCGTAACTATTAATTTTTAAGAATAAGAGGTACGTTGTCATTAGGAACACCCAAGTTTAATTTTCTTCCGGCACTCAAGTGACCGGTGCCGATTAAAGCACACTTTTCAAAACAGGTAAAATCAACCCGTGCGCGCTTGTGACCGATCACCGCCTCAACAATATTTGGTAGGATTTTCGTGTAGTTTTTTTATTTAACATTTTGTGCGCCCCGCTTTCAAAAATTTGGGAACCGCCACTGGAATACAGGTCATGTTGTGCAAGGATATCGCGTCTTTTCATATAGTCTTACGTTGTGTGTAAGAGTAATAATGCAATGAAAACAGCTTGTTTCCGTTGTAATAAAATAATCTAAAATGCTAGTGCTAACTTTCCTAGACTATACAGACTATACATATCGACAGCTGAATGGAGGTATGGCGCCGTACTGCTGTCGGTCGCAGGGTTTTTATCCCTCATATGCATAATATATACACTAGCTTGGAAACATACATACGGGTAATATTCCTAAAACCCGTTAACCTGCCGGTTCCATCTTGTATCCAGTTTAAACACGACCCAGAGGCATTATAATTGCCATTCACTTAATCGATGCACTTCAGACCGATCAACCTACAAACTCATTTTTTAGGAAGCCGATTGAAACTGTTTCTTCGAAGACCCGTTTTGCGATATGTCCATTAACGTCACCTTAATTAATCGGAATTTTATTTCTTCATTAGGTTTCTGGTTGGATCAGTTTCAATGGTAACACCGATCTAAATGGATTGCGATATTGAGTACTGCATAAAAAGTGGTTTCCATTTCGCGTTTTAGGCAGCAATGCGGAAAGAATTTGAAAGGGGAATTTCATTTTTGGTTGGGTTGTTTTCAGTTTTTCCTGTGTAGTTTTATTTTTGGTTGTTTTCTGTCGTTTTCTGTTGCTTTCGGTTGTGTTTTGTTGTTTTCTGTTGTTTCCGGTAGTTTTTGATTGTTTTCTGTTCTTTTCTGCTGTGTTCCGTTGTTTTCTGTTGTTTCTGGTTGTTTCGTGCAGTTTTCCATTGTTTTCTGTTAGTGATTATAGTTTATAAACTATTTTGCTAATTTGATTGAAAACATTTTTTCAAAGCTTTATGGAAATCGTAGGGCCAACTTTAGAAATTAACTATCATTCTTTATAGCGTGATGTTGAGAAAATGTTAGAGGGTAATATCTAAATCAAATTCAGATGTCATTTTATGAGCACCACAGTTTAAATATAAAGGTTTATTGGATTCTATTGATTGTTATTATTCCATGAAAGTTTTACACGAACTGAATTTTTTGATAAGACCTTGGCTGGATGGATACACTAAGCTAGATATCCTGTGGAAGATGTCTCCAGAAGCTGTACTGAAGATTGCATATGTTAATCATGTTATAGGTCTGTTTTTACAGAGAATCACAAACCAGTCAGAGCCAATCAGTATTCCCCATTGCAGTTGTCAAACTATTTCTGACTAGTACTGGCCAATCAAATTGACGCTGACTAGTTTGTGATTGCTGTAAAAACAGACCTAATATCATAGGTACTATATAGGTCAAAGGTCTGTCGTTTTTGGGCAGTTTTTTGTTTTTTTACGTCCCACACCGACAGGTGAGGGGAGTATTGTGATCGCGAAAAATTTCGATTTTCAGATAATACGCTTTTTGGTCGTTTTATGATGTCTACATAACGAAAATCCACGTCACTTATTTGCGTCGGTCTGTCTGTCTGTGCGCGTTTTTATAGCCTCGTAATCTCAGTAACTGCTCCATAGATTCTGATGAAATTTGGGTGCCGATTGCTATGGGGTCCTAGTAGGTAATGCCGCTATAATTTTGAAAATCGGTGCATGGGCGGCGGAGTAATTAGCAAAAAACAAAAAAATTCAAATATCCCTAAAACTTCGTTTTCTAGGCGTTTTAGATGATGCTGATCATTATCTTTTTGGGTGGGGTGAAATTTGGGGTGGTTGGGATGTGGGGGATTGTACAATTGAAATAATTTGTTGCATTCATAATAGACTGTCCACTGACCTGTGAAGGAAGACCTAGCGACATATTAGGCATGTGTTATTGTGTTATTACCAAATCGATATTTCATCCATTTGGAAGCACGCCTTGCTGGTGTGAGATCCTTAAAAGTTTGCAGAGTTAGGAATTTTGTAAATTCTAGGCCAGTAGATTTCCTGGATCATCTTACATCCTGGTGTGGCGGCCTTATTTCTAGCCTTTTCGAACTCATCCTGACAACAGTGGATGGAGTACTAGATTGGAAGTTCATTGTACAATTATATTCTGCAAATTAATCCGTCGTCAATGTACCGATTGAAAAAAATACAGTAAAGTCTATTACGAGTTCAAATCACAATTCCAAACATCATCAAAATCGATACAAAGGTTATTGGGATTAAGCTGATGAAACAGTTATCAGTATCTGACGTAAATTACTCACACGTAGTTTTGTAATCTCTTATCTTCCATTCAAAATTTATCCAATTATGAACGAAAAAAGTAAGAAATAGTATTAGCGCTTTCCCAAATAAGTATCCATTATAGTAGCTGATCAAAAATTGAAAAATCTTGTTGTTCAACTCATGCTCGAACTCATGGATTTCAACAAACATACGCTACATCCTTTAAGCTCAGTGAATCATCTTTGCTTCAGTCTGCATATGGCTGCATTATCTCCTATCCATGAGACATGCCATAATTTTAAAATTATAGATAGACCAGACACACACCGCTGTTGTCAGAGTAGAAGGAGCAGATGTGTTGAATAGGCTCAAGTGATGGGCAGTTTTTTATTATGCTAACATCGGTTGATATATGTATATTTTCCCTTTGAGGAGACCCTTTTATTTATCAGCTGGATTATACAGGCGAGAGGATAATGAACATGTGTTACACGGACGGCATATTTTAAATTTAAATAAATATAGATTTGTATACCATAGACAGGAATACGATAAGTTACCTTTTCAGAAAATGCGTCTAGTTTTACAAGTAAATATACTTCAATTGCCGATTATTTTATTTCCAATTCGACATCTTGGCCCAGCAATAATTCTTTTTTAAAAATAGAACAGAAACAGTATGGTCAGTGACCAGTGATGAATGACTAATGATAAATACTATATTTGCAAGTTACAAAACTTGCATAATGTTTTAACAATAAGAAATTTTTATGATTACTATAAAAGTAGGCACTTTTTTCGTAAACATTTTTGAGATTCGTTTACAAATATTATATTAAAGAACTGTTTATTATATCGGCCTCTCTTCTTTTGATACTAGAAACTCCTTTTATAATTTTTTAGAGGGAATTGTTGTTACATAGTATCATTTTCTACATTTTGACTAAGTTGTACTTTCTTTGATTTATTTTTCGTCTGTGAAAAGCAACTGATAATATATAATATGTTGAATTCCAGTAACAAAAATTATGTAAAAATTGTGAATAGTAATATGATGTTTCTGGAGTGCCTTCTGCTGTTTTAGTTATTTGATACAACCGTTACTCACTCAAATTACAGTGACATATTTCAATGAAACAGCAACAGATATTCAAATAGTTGACTAACGAAATGATGAAAATAAGCTTATATATTGAAAAGACGATACGAGGCTATGTTAAGAAAACTTCAAGTCCTCTCAAGCAGAAGAGACTGTTTTGTATAAGAAATATATAAATATGTAATCGACATCTTCAAATTATACCTGAAGATGGTGTAAATATAATTATCCGAAACGCCGTGAACGAGAGAGTTATTTCAATTACTGGCCAACATCCATGAAAAACAGCGGTATTTATATTTTGCGGTTAGGCAAGCAAAAAGCAAGAGCGGGTGACTGTTTTGGATGTTGATTATGCCCTAAAGTGGTAAAAAACTTGGGACGCATACTACAATGAAAGCTCTTTGGCCACCAAAACAGCGAGAAACTTAAGACTTTTCATAATGATAACATTTTGCCATTAAAATCGAAGCTGCAGTTTCTAAGCGTTGCAGAGATAAAAAATAGAATCAAGTTGATTGACTCAGTACTTCCCACACATAACGGTGATATCATTTTATTATTGTTCGATAGCATTATATCTGAAGATGGTGTAAAATATAATTATCCGAAACGTCGTGAATGAGAGAGTTGTTTCAATTATTGGCCAACATCCATGAAAAACAGCGGTATTTGTATTTTGCGGTTAGGCATTATTTGTAATTTTCTTGCAAATAAACGAATGAAATGAATGAATGAAATGAAGAGAGAGAGGTAGAGAGAGAGAGAGAGAGAGAGAGATCCCCTTGCAAATCATCGCCCGCCCTCATGTAAATAGTTTCTTTCATCACTGTTGGAACTAGGATGACACAGTTTTTATTCTGCAAGATTCAACGGGGTGAAAGATAACATAGAGGAACCCGAAATCGCCTAAAAACGAGGACTGAGTTATTTTTATGTTTTTATTTTTGCTACGCCGCCATTGACACGATTTCTAAAAACCATATGCATTTTAAACCCTCGCCACAGTAATAATACTGTGTTGAAGTTTCATTAAAATTAATATCAGGTTACACAATACAGAACGATTTAAAGCAAAATAAATGATAATAATAAATAATAATAAAATAATACATCAGAAAATTCTTTTGGTTTCTGAAATAGATAAGGCAATGTCCCTATGGACCTAAAAAGTGTATTATGCCGCTAGGTCTTTCTTTCGCAGATCAATATAGATCCTATCATGAATACAAAAACTTTTTCACTATTACGACCCCCCACCCCGCAATCACACCAATCTCAACCCCACCCAAAATTAAGTAGGAAATGATCAGGAACTCCTAAAACGCCTAGGAACGAAGTTTGAGGAATATTTTAAATTTTTTGTTTTTTGCTAAGTATTCCGCCGCCAATGCACCGATTTTAAAAATTATAGCAGCATTACCTACTATAGGATTCCACAGAATATCGGTACCAAAATTTCATCACAATCCAGGCATCAGTTACTGAGATTACGAGGCTATAGAAAAACGCGAACAGGCAGACCGACATGACAGACAGACCGACGAAAATTACTGACTTCGATTTTCGTTATGTAGACATCATAAAACGTCCAAAAAGCATATTATCTCAAAATCAAAAATTTATTTTGCTGCAACATTAAAAGTCACATAAACATAAATGTGCCACGTTGTGTGTGCTTTCTGATCATGAATCCGTAGTCTGAATTGCTCCACCACGCTCCAGTTTAACAAAACAGTCCAATGGTAGAAATTCTTCATATTTATGGATACTCTTCAGCGTTTTGCGGCACAGTTGTACACTGAAATTATGTAATCCCATAACTTTTGAGCATTTTTATTGTAACACTCAGAAAACAAGAAAATCGTATATTGAAAATTCTAAGACTTTTATAAGTAGAGAACATAGCTTCACCAGATAGTGCAATTTAAATATGTATGACGAAATTCAAATCAAAAGCCCGTTCCTATAGGTAATTGTATGAAAAAAATATAATAAATTCTCAGGTTCAACCCTAAGAAATTATTTCCCTCTTCCTTATTCCAATTCACCTGACTCTTTCAACCTTCCCCAATTTGTATCGTAAAAACAAGGTCACCTAATACTCCCTTGCCCTGACACCGTATGTTCACCTGTTTCGCCCTCCGTACGATCGCACCCTTTAACCCCTTCGCCGTCCTCATTCCCCTTACCTCCCGCGGTATCGGAGTACAGTAATAATCCGATCGATGTGGCCGGTCTCAGGCGGGAAGCAGCGTTAGGGGTGTGGGGGAAGGGCGCGATTAAATCCACCCCTGCCCTGATCTTGCATAAATAAGGGCCACCGCGCTACCCACCGAGGCCCTATAAGATCGATACGCGCCTCCGACGACGGCACCGGCGAAGCCAGGATGCAGTGGGAAAGGGATGCTGGTTTGCTTCGAGGCATCAGAAGTGGGACTTTTTTTAAATGTTTTTGTTAAACGGTTGTTTTCAGTCATGTCTTTTATGACCCTGAAGGGATGCGCGGATTACTAATATTAATATATTATATATTAATTTATATATGATACGCTCAATACCCGAATTCGGGCAATGCCCGAAAAAAATACGCAGAACTAGTTTTCAGCAAGGAATATTTCCCAAACCCGAAATATGAATTTTATACGGCTATTGAGCATTACCAAATAGGCAGAACTAGTTTTGCGCATCTCAAAATACACAAAACTAGTTTTGCGCAACTTGAAATGCACAAGAGTATATTTTCTGAATTACCAGCACAAATTCTGCTTCTTACATTTAATCAGCACCATGGATGGACTCAAATAAATATAAAGTTGGAGAGGTTAAATATATTTTAATGAATACCAACAAATAATAAATGGCCAATTGAGGCTGGTTTAAATTTTTTATTTGATTTTGTGGGCATCAAATTGGCTTGTGCTTCCAAACCTCTTTTTGCGCTTTCACGATTCGTACTTATATTGTAGGAACGTTGGCAAAGATAAACCTAAACGATAGGTTTTTGCTGGTTTTTGACACACAATACATAACGAATGTTCACTTTGGTTGTCATTGCGTACCTCAGAACTAGTTCTGTGCATTGCAAGTTGCACAAAACTAGTTCTGTGAATTTCAAGATGCGCAAAACTAGTTCTGCCTATTTGGTAATGCTCAATAGCCGTATAAAATTAATATTTCGGGTTTGGGAAATATTCCTTGCTCAAAACTAGTTTTGCGTATTTTTTTCGGGCATTGCCCGGATTCGGCTATTGAGTGTAAGCATATATAATTAAACTTAATCAATCTGTCATAGCGTCGGTATACTGCAAATAGTGACCACGTTAAAAAAAGAAGATTTGACGTTTTTGGTACCAAGCAACTACAAATAATTTTGATTCTTTTAGGAAAATTTTCGTACATTAGAGACATATTGCTTAAAAGTGACTATCTTGACTGTCATAGCTGGTATAAGTGACTCCCTGTACATAGGAACAAGAATATGTCTCTCTCCGCAAGGGCTCAAATCCTATGACGCCTGCAGAAGCGCGAGGGTAAAAGTTGGTACACGTTAGATTTGAAACGCTACAATTTGTAGCCGTTGGGAAACAAATTCCCCGCAGCTCATTCCACAGCGAAGAAGGAATGCTGGAGGAGACTGGTTCGGGAAGTAGGGACCTCGACCTGGTAAAGATGAGCTCGCAGAGCCTTTCTAGTGTTTCTCGTTCGGACGGCCTTTGGTGTTATTATCTAGGAGAGCTCACTCGAACATCTTCCGTGATAGAATCTGTAAAACAGAGACAGGTCAGCCACCCTTCTCCCATATTCCAGATTTGCATGGTTAGGCGTATCAATTATTCTAATTGCTCTCTTCTGGGTAGTGTCCAGAACCTTTAGAGAGTGCTTCGGAACACATCCGCATACAGCTTTGGTGTATACAGCTTCCTACAGCGGAACAAAACTCCAATCTTCTGGGATGCCGATTTAGCAATACTGACGACGTGGTCGTGACAGGACATGTTATTGTGGATGTTGATCCCCAAAAGCTTGACGGAAGGTGACTCGACAATTGGGTGACCCTCCATTTCCACAGTTGGTAAGACAACGTGAACCTCCTTTGTCAGTGTTGCCTGAATTTTCTGTACGTTAAACTGTACTTTATTTACTAATCCCCATTCGACAATTGTTTTGATATCTACGTTGATCTGTGAGGCATTTGAGAGGAACTAGTTTTTTCACTTGGTCAATTTTTGCAGTATTCCGACGAAATCCTTCTATTAGGAGGATTTTTTTAATTTTTCGCACCGTAGGCGAACTCCAATTTCCTTTTGTATTACTAAAGGATTGTCCATTGCCACAGAAAAGATTGTCCTTGGTGATATTATGCACGTTACAGACTTAAGCCGGCGCCACATATGCGGGTATTTGCCAAATATCAATATTCGCCGTTTTACTTCCCACACCGATAGGTGAGGGGAGTATTGTGATCGCGAAAATTTTCGATTTTGAGATAACACGCTTTTTGGGCGTTTTATGATGCCTACATAACGAAAATCCACGTCACTCATTTCCGTCGGTCTGTCTGTCTGTCGGTCTGTCTGTCGGTCTGTCTGTCGGTCTGTCTGTCGGTCTGTCGGTCTGTCGGTCTGTCGGTCTGTCGGTCTGTCGGTCTGTCTGTCGGTCTGTCGGTCTGTCGGTCTGTCGGTCTGTCTGTCTGTTGGCGTTTTTCTAGCCTCCTAATCTCAGTAACCGCTACATAGATTTTGATGAAATTTAGGTAGTGATATGGTGTAGGGTCGTAGTAGGTAATGTTGCTACAATTTTGAAAATCGGTGCATAGGCGGCGGAGTAATTAGCAAAAAACGAAAAATTTCAAATATGCCTCAAACTTGGTTTTTCGGTGTTTTAGGGGTTCCTGATCATTTTCTACTTTTTTTTGGGTGGGGGTGAAATGGGGGTGGTTGGGGGGGGGGGGGGGGGGGGTGGGGGGTTGTAAATCTAAAAAAATTGTTGTACTTATAATGGGCTGTCTACTGACCTGAGAGAGAAAGACCTAGCGGTATAATACACTTTTTTAGGTCCATCCGAACATTGCCTTTTGTATTACAGGAACCAAGGGACTTAAGAGAATTTTCCGATGTATACATACGAGTATTGCTTTAGATCGTTCTGTATTTTATAATGTTGAAATAACTGAATTGATTTTAATGAAATTTCGGCACAGTATTACCAGTTTGGCGAGGATGGAAAACGCGTCTGATTTTTGGAAATCGTCTCGGTGGCGGCGCAGCAATATTAAAAAAACTAAAAATATGAAAACAGCTCAAACTTCGGTTTTAGACGTTTTAGGGGTTCCTGATCATTTTATACCTTTTTTTGGGTGGGGGTGAAAATTGGGGTGGTTGGGGGTTGGGGGGTTGTAAAATTGAAAAATTTGTTGTATTCATAATAGACTGCCCACTGACCTATGAAGGAAGACCTAGCGACATAAATAACTTTTTTAGGTCTATCTGAACATTGCCTTATGCCTATTACAGAAAACAAAGAACTTAGAATTTTTTCCGATGTATGACATACGAGTTAGATCGTGCTGTATTATATAATGTAGAAACTACTGAATTGGTGTTAATGAAATTTCGGTACAGTATTACTACTTTGACAAGGATGGAAAACGCGTATGATTTTTAGAAATCGTCTCAGTGGCGGCGCAGCAATATTAAAAAAACTAAAAATATGAAAACAGCTCAAACTTCGTTTTTAGACGTTTTAGGGGTTCCTGATCATTTTATACTGTTTTTTGGGTGGGGGTGAATTTAGGGTGGTTGGGGGGTGGGGGGTTGTAAAACTGGAAAATTTGTTGTATTCGTAATGGGGTGTCCATTGATATGCGAATAGAAAACCTAGCGGCATGATACACTTTTTAGGTCCATCCGAACGCTGCACGCTTATTACAGAAACCACGGGACTTAGTATTTGTGATGTATACATACGAGTATTGCTTTAGATCGTTCTGTATTTTATAATGTGGAAACCACTGAATTGATGTTAATGAAATTTCGTCACAGTATTACTACTTTGGCAAGGATGGAAAACGCGTATGATTTTTAGAAATCGTCTCAGTGGCGGCGCAAGAATATTAAAAAAACTAAAAATATGAAAACAGCTCAAACTTCGTTTTTAGACGTTTTAGGGGTCCTGATCACTTTATACTTTTTTGGGTGGGGGTGAATTTAGGGTGGTTGGGGGGTTGTAAAACTGGAAATTTTGTTGTATTCGTAATGGGCTGTTCATTGATATGCGAATGAAAAACCTAGCGGCGTGATACACTTTTTAGGTCCATCCAAACGTTGCATGCTTATTATAGAACCCACGGGACCACGAGTATTTGTGATGTATACATTCAAGTATTGTTTCAGATCGTTCTAGATTGCGTAACGTGAAAATTGTTCAATTGATTTTTAATGCATATTTCCTGAAGAGGGAGACGTAAGAAACTATTTACGATTTACGTTGCGTTGGATGTTTTTTTTTGTGGGCGGGTGGGCGATGATTTAGTTGCAAGGAGATTTCAGACTATAGCTTCATGGCCTTCATGCAATGGGAAATAATAAAATGGTATCATCGTTATGTGTGGGAAGTACTGAGTCAGTCAACTTGACTCCATTTTTTTCAACCTTGCTCGCCGAATAGCGAGCACGTATCGCCCTTTAGCCGAATAGCATATAATCGGGGTTCATTCTTCGCCGAATACCGCATATGTGGCGCCGGCTTTATACAAACATTGTCTTCGAATATGTGTCTGTGGCCTTAAACTATTTCTTCTCATGCCAAAGATGAGTACAGTATCAATCGCATAAACTGCCACCCCGATTTTTATAAAATTTGGGGTGTCATACAAATGGGATCGTAGAATGAAACACTGCGATACTTATCAGTGCACTGGCAGCTAAAACAAATATTCTCAGAATAGCTCCAAATTTCGGCGTTTTAGGGGTTTCTATACCATTTTCTACATTCATGAAAAACCTTCCATTGTCTTAAGAAAAACGTTTTTGATGATATTCCGTACTTTACAGATCGTGCCAGTCGCGGCGGACTAACAATCAATAACGAAAAACACTAGAGCCGATCAAACTTTGTTTTAAGGTATTTTAGATGTCACTGATCAAATTCTACTTTTTTGAAGGAGAGTTTAAGCTTGTGGTAGGATACTCTGTTCGAGGAACAGCAATATTTTTTTATGAACTAGTACCATTGATAATTTCAGAAAAATTTGTAACTGTATATGCGTTGAAGGTTCACCTAGATGATGCTGATATATTTTTGAAAATCGGAACCCTTCCGAATTAAGATTTTGTTGGAGAACATGTGAGAATTACTAAGTCAAGCCATATACCACCGTTTTTTTTTGTACTGTGTCATCTCGTGTACGTGCTCCGTAACTTCCAAGCGATTACTATCTATCGGAATTGATTATATGAGGATAAAATGGGCCCAAGTCCATATTTTAAATATTGACTTAACTGCGTACAATCAAAGTTCACACTTCATTCCATCACTGACCGTGAAAACAGGCCCAAGTCGACGATTGAAACCTGATTGTACCGCATGAAAAATGTGTATGAAGTAAAATCGGGCCCAAAGTCCTGGGCTTGGGATCGTTTTATTTTTGACTGTTGCATCACGAGTTTTAGTTATGTTATGTTATTCTTTCACTGTCACTCTGGTTTCCCTCGAAATGGATTCTGAAAGCGAAATAATGCCTAAAATAAAGCGAAGTTGAAAGTTGAAGTGATAATATCAGAAAAAAATGATTTTTGTAGTTTGAAAATAAAACTGGCCCAAGTCCATATTTTTGTTATATTTTTTTGTAGTATTTTTTAAACATTTAATGGCGTGTCTTTTCAGAATTGGAATCTAAAATACCATATATTTGATGTTATAAAAGTTGGAAAATATATGATAACAAAAAAGAAGTATGGAAGCCAAAAAGTGATTTTGTTAATTTCCCAGAATTCTTCCTGTTGGGCTTAGGCCCTTTTCATTCTCATATAATCGATTAACTTCTCCATAACTTAGCATTCAGGCACTCGTGGAAACTTCAAAATTTTTTCAGAAGTTTTGGCTGCCTTTGCAGAATAATATATGAGTCCCAAATGATCAGAGAGACAAGGTCAATTTCAGAAATTAGATTGATTTTAAACATTGCTTTATTTTAACCATTATAGTAGAATATTTCTAAAGCCTATCCTTTTTATGTTTACATCAGATCAACTAATCGGTGATATGCAGCTTACTTACCAGTTTCTTGAAACCACAAGGACAAGTTGTTGAAATGAAGATGATTACTCACCTAGAACAAAACAAAAACATCATAAAAATTATTTACAAATACAAAATAAGTATTAACATTTTGAAACCCGTTTTCTGACAAACAAAATATTAGACAATCGAAATTTAATCTTAAGAAGGAAGATAGAAAAATTAGTGAAAATGTCTAATGAATTGGAAGCAAAGCAAAATGTGTGTCTGTTTTAAATTATATGGACTAGAGAGTTATAAGAGGAAGCTCGAACAGTTTGCTTATATAAGGATCAATCATGATTGTCTTTCTAACTTCTCGGTAAAATGCAGTCCAGTCCGACCGGATATGTTTTAAGGAAGAATCTAACTAAAATGCTTTTCAACTTAAATTAAAGCATTTTAGTGCTTCATGTTCCTGTTACAATGATCATAAAGTGTGAGGTCTATCAACTGTCAAGCGTTGTCGGTCGGATATCCGGACACCCTGTATATCTTAAAGCGTATACAGGGCGGTCCAATAAGCGCGCGGTGCTCTCTAGCGGCCATACCGTTTAAATTAGACGAAAATGTTTTAAATAAAAAACGTTTCTTTTCAAATGCTCTACATTTAGAAAATAATTTCAAAGATGGCGGACTTCCGGATATACCGGAAGTAGGCACCAACTTCCTTATTTTAAATAGAACACCCTGTATATTATTACGTTTTTTAATTCAGCATCGATTTTTAGGTTCAGTTTGTTAACCATAGTTTATGCCTACGATGCCTATTTTCGGAGTTATTCAGCAATTGTTACAAAATTTGACGTTTGTAGTACTTTACAAGCAACGTTAATATCTCGGAAACTAAACGCGATAGAAAGATGCGGTTTTCGGTTTTGAAACAAGCAAGGAACGTACTTATGTTTCAGTTTCAAAAGAACAATCAATAGACTAGCAATTTTCAAAGAAAATTAAAGAATTTTATAAGAAATGTAGCTTCATTCGTAAAGAACACAGTGTTGGAGAGAAGTGCATCTTCTTGGACTCGAGCACGACCCCAGTTACACAAATTCATTCAGTTTTCAAAGTCTTGTCTTTCAATTGCTTGATTTAGCTGCATGTGATAAGGATGCTATATGTACTCCGTTAAGATTATGTTCACAGATGTTTGACCAATGCCCAAATAGCGACTAATTTCTGCTGTAGCACTGCTATGCGGATCTTCAACTACAACTGCGAGAATGTCAAACTCACTATCTACATGTACTACTACTACATTTTTCTCTCATATTTTATACGCCGACGTAAATCCAAATTTTGAGAGGTTTGTTGACAACCAGCGTGGCGTCTAAGCATTTGGGATGGTATTATTGGAAACCGCATAATAAACTAATGTTTTCCAAAATTTTCTAAATGAAAATTCACCACTGGAGTTGTTAAGAATAATGTGGTTACAGTTAGATGGAGCGAAAGCACATTTTAATATTAGAGGTCAAAACACTTGGATGAAAGGTTTCCTGCCAGTTGTTTCGTCTGCGAGCCACGCCACCTACGATTTTTCGAATTCCTACGCAATAATTACAAAACCGTAAATATCTTGAAAACCATTGAAGATAAAACCACATGTGTCTAGATAAAAGTGAAAGAGAATTTAATTTCGCATCCACCGATGTGAAACTTATCATACCATCCAATTTGAAAAAAAAAGTTTTTAACGTTTTTAACTTTTCAAATTTGAAAATTGCTAGCCTACTGATTTAATGTTATTTTGATACAATGATCTTACTGTAACATAAGTACGTTCCTTGCTTGTTTCAAAACCGGAAACTGCATCTTTCTATCGCGTTTAGTTTCCGAAATATTAACTTTTCTTGCAAAGTACTACAAACGTCAAATTTTGTAAAAATTGCTGAATAACTCCGAAAATAGGCATCGTAGGCATAAACTATGGTTAACAAACTGGACCTAAAAATCGATGCTGAATTAAAAAACGTAATAATATACAGGGTGTTCTATTTAAAATAAGGAAGTTAATGCCTAACTCCGGTATATCCGGAAGTCCGCCATCTTTGAAATTATTTTCTAAATGTAGAGCATTTGAAAAGAAAGGCTTTTTATTTAAAACATTTTCGTCTAATTTAAACGGTATGGCAGCAAGAGAGCACCGCGCGCTTATTGGACTACCCTGTATATTGTATCTTCAGTAGGACGAATTGATGTAGATGAGTTTGGACAAAAATTTCGCAAATTTAGTACACGACCTACATTCGTATGATATGAAAGAGTTGAAACTCCACATTTGTTGGATTGATCCTTAGATTGTATCGGATGACATCTCGTATATTTCTCATATGCAAATCATGTTAATTCAACGTCAGTTGACTCTACGGGTTCGTTAAAGGGTATGACTCACAGTAGCTATTGCTTCCCCCACCCTATATTATATAGATCACTGATGTATAAACTGGCACACACACAGAGAAAGGAGTGCTTTGCTCGAGATTAACGAGCGGAACATTTCTATTCGATTTTCATTAAAATATGTACGGCGTCCCTCGGTTCAGGGGGGACCAGAGATTCACTAACAAAGATATGGGTGGTGCTATAACGGGATTTTTTATCATGCCACGTTTGCAGATTTATTTTTGAGGTTTCTGGCTGTTTTTGCATGTTTGGATTTTATAGTATTAAAAGGAAAAGTAGTTTGAATCTGTACCCCCTACATACACAAAAATTCTGAACACCATGACACTTTTTGCTTATACGGGAGTCTGAATTAGGCTTAAAAGGAATAGCCAAATATTTTTTAACTGGGTGAAGAGATCCGAAAAGTAGAAAATATTTAACAATGAAATTTGGTACTTTATCCGGACCCTTTGACTATGCCCAAAATATTGCGATCCCGGGAAACGAAGTTGCGTTAGACTAGTATTCCTAACATTTTCCTTCCGTCCAAATTTTCGGACACCTGGAAAAAAAAGCTGTGAAGATTTGAGCATCCTTTAATTTTCCGTTTTACCTCTTTGTCATTACTTAAGCGATTTTCAAAAACAAAACGCTTTTTTTGTCCTCGGTGCAGTACTAACTAATGTGTCATAATTTAACTAAAATCAGGTTAGTAGCTTCACAGTGATGGTTATGTAATATGTTAAATAATGCAACCGCACACCCATGTTTTTTGAAGTAAAAAAAATACTAGGTCTAGGTGTTAGTTCTAAAAAGCCAAAATAATATGACATCAGGTCTATGTGTAAATTATATGTATGGCAATTCGATAAATTTTATTATTATTGATTCATAGAAAGCAGTTTGAAGAAAAAATTTTCTGACGTAGTACTACATAAATGTTTCGCTAACTATGACTTCTGACGATGATTTTTTGTTTAAACTTTGAATCTGCCCCTATCAAGCTTAGTGAAATGAATTTGGCCAATAGTTAAACAGTGTAGTGTTTGTTACAAAGTACTTTAACAAAATAAAGTTTTAAAAAATTAATGAGAATGCATAAAAATTAATTTTGAGCAATAATAGATCTATTTTGAAATCGGGTAAGCTCTTCTGCCCTTGCCAGAAGCAGTAACCTACATAAGTTGTAATAAAATCATTACAACTCTTTGTTGTTGTAGAAGGAGTACTTGTTTTTGGTGATTTGACTATTTTTTTAGACAAGATTACAAATAGACGACAAGCAACGAAAGGAGGCAGACCACAGAAGATCTAAGGAAATTATTATCATGCAGTTTCGTGTTGTATATTCTAAAATTCGAAATAATGGGCGGTTGGTTTATTTGCCTATTGGTATGAAAATTAAAATAACAGTTGACTTTAGAACAAACAAATGTTCGAGTTTGATGGATGATGATTTACAATAAATATAGTTAAAAAAACTTAAAAACACGCTTTTAAAGAAAATCGGAATAAAAGGTTGAAAATGATATTTAAAATAAGCTTAAAACAATAAAAAAGTAATATGGCACACGCTTTTCCACAACCATACTAGCACTTTTCAATTTATTACAGTTTTAAGCTCATTTTAAAAAGTATTTCTTTAAAAGCGTATTTTTTAGTTTTTTTTGACTATATTTATTTATAATCTTCTGGTTAACTTTACCATTAAAGCGTTTTTTTTTTTGTTTCTTAAACTGTATTTATTAATGCTCTGTGTAATGAAGATGAAAAATTGTTTTTGATCGATATTCATAGCATAATCTTTACCATCACTGCATAAAATATAATTAAAACTGTCCACCTTGCTGAATAAATTTCACAAAAATACCAAACAGTTGGACGTCATGCCTTTTAACATCTCGTTGCTACGCCTCTGTGTAATATTAACAAACTTCAAACTCTGCGCCATCTCTTAGTTAACTGATACGACCGCTAGTCTGACAGATTTGAGGCCGCCAAAATAGTTTTCGCCGCAAAGTTGGAGCGTTCAATGTTCGGTCCGACCTCTTAATGCAAAGAAGAGTTACAAGCTCACAAACAAAATATAAATAATATGACTGGTCTATGTGAAAATGATACCTACTGCATTTGTATCAGACGATGAAATTTATGTACATTTTTGCTTGTAATCTTAAGTTCCCTTGGTGAATTTTCTGCTTTCAGATGTAAATTCCCGAAGAATTTGCATCGCCGTCAGAGACCGACGTGAAACTTTTTAAATTCTACTTTGTTGTGTATCCATTTACATGTCGTTATATTATGTTATTTAAATAACTTTGTTTCATGTACCTTTACATTAATGACTTAGTTTTTTTCTTTATTGCATGTAAGTAGCCGTCTTCTTTAGACGAGGTATAACATGTTTATTTATGTTTGTGCCAAGTAATTGACCTGTTGTCCCTCCAAGGCAAATGATCCCTATACCCGAGTGACTTGTGCCAGCCATTCATTGTTTATCGTTGCACAATGCAGGATGGCATACACCTCCGAACAAGTACTTGAAAGAATGGACAAGCAAAGAGATATAATAGATACCATTACAATAAGAAAACTACAGTACTTGGGCCATATTACATGTGGCGAAAAATACAAAATTGCTACAATAATTAATTGATCAATTGACTTACCTGAAGGAAAATTGATCCATATTATATGAGTATTGCCGTTCGAAGAATTACAATTACTTGTAGTAGCAGTTTCGTCCCGCACAGTATACCACGAAAAATTAAAAGTAAATAATACCCTAGATACGGTCCTTGCTCTCAACTCCCAACTACGCTCGGTCAGCGGTCTAGTCCAGTCTTCATTGCAAGTTTGCTCAAAATTCTAGATCAACATAGGGTGGGATGATGGGAAGGGTTTGTAATTCTTCGAACGGCAATACTCATATAATATGGATCAATTTTCCTTCAGGTAAGTCAATTGATCAATTAATTATATCTCGTATTGCCGTTCTCGAATTACAATTACTTGTAGATGTTCAAAGCAAAAGATCTAGAATTTCCTCAACCACTCATAGAGATAAGAAAATAGTAATATAATTATTTTATTTAATTACTCGTACTATTTATTTAGCGTATGTCATCATTAAAATAAGAGAGAAAGAAAAATTAAATTTGACTTTCAACATTAACTTTGACAACAACATTATGTATAATATGAACAAAGGACATAGAAAATTACATTCAAACATTTACTGTTTTAATGTAGTCAATGGAGTTTTCCGTTGCGTTCAGGAACTCATTGAATCTTCCATTATGAGACAATACCAATACTGCCACGTCGAAGGCTACGCCTTGTAAGAGGTATTGGCATTGACATTTTGAAAACAGGTACATGAAAATGAGCTAACCTATCTTGCTACCACTCTTCAAAACTGCAACGTTTATCCAGTTTCGCATAATCGTAATAAGTGATGCCCATAATACAACAATTAATAGCAATAATACAATATAGAGGAGTACACACCTGAAATATAGGGGGAATTCACAGGATCCCCTTAGCAGAGGCTATAGGATAATTTGACAGGGGTTGAATGTAAAATGTCGCAAACACCTTAGACGTTTACGTCTAGCCTGCTATGCTTTTGATTAATTCAATTCAAGTTCCTGCCCCCAAATGCGGCTGAAGTTAACAGTTAAGAATTTAGAAATCAGTGATCAGTGAGATCAGCTTCCGAGGAGCCGACCACTCGTGTTGGCGAAACGTCAAGCAGCGGAGTGCGCCGACGCCAAGGCGGCGGAGCGTGTCGACTCCGGCCGAACAGCCCAAGAACCAACAGTTCATATCGGATCGTGGCCGCGAAAGTCTCACCCAATACCTAAGGAATCAGTGTCAGAGGGACAAGAGCTCTAGTGATGAGTTCATAACGGTCAATAACCAATCAGGATTGTAAGAGACACACAATAAGGAATTTCAAAACAGTATGCATATGAATACGAGAATGAAAATTAAAGGCTCCATGTTGTGCGCTTATGGTGGCACATGAGACCACGTCTTGACATTGGGAATTTAAAAACCTCAGTGTCAAATTGATAGAGTGCTCATTTTGCGTTGTGGCACAAAACATCCACCATCTTTTCAACGCAGTGTATTGCTTTAAAGTACTTGAACTGAGTGAGGATAAGATAGAGTGAGGGCTTAACTGTGAAAAATCGTAGATAAAATTCCAACCTTAGGGAAAAATTTTGCAACATCGTGTCAAACCTAAAGGCTCTGATACAAGCAGTTTGCCAAGGACAGAGTACCATAGCTGGGATGGAAGTACTACCATTTCCTTGGGCTCTTCAGCGAGAACCGTTTTGTAAATATTTAGATGGAAAGGTTGATTGGGTGAAACGCATAGCCACGTTTCCAAAATACTATGAAGATATCTATAGTTACGGAAGCCGAACCTGGTTTCGACCATGGATATCCAATACAGTTTAGATTTGATTATGTTGCAAATAAACCAATGCTAGAAATGCAAAAACTTCGACACATATGCTTCAGTATTATTAATTCGCAGTCGGTAGTAGGGAATTCAATCAATCAATATTCCCTACTTGCAGGGAAATTGTCTTGTATTAATATTTTTATGTTCACCACTACCAAATTTGCCTTGGATAGTATTAAAGATTCTGAAAACTGACACTACCCGTACACGCAATGTATATTACATTGTATTCTGATCAGAATAGGACAGTCCGAAAATTCGTAGGCCTAAATTATGATCTAGGTGCGTCAATACAGCTAACAATGCAAATAATGGATATGTTCTAGACTGTCATTACCTGCCATTACCCATACACGACTTTATTGCTACAGTGTGCACCGCAACTTGTGAGGGAAAACGTCTCGTCTGTAAATATCTCAAGAGCGGTCACAATGATTGTCACTATGCATAATAAGATGTGTACCCTTGTGCTAGCTGAGTACCTGATACCAGCAATGCTACTTAGACTGCACCAAATCGGAAAACAATAGAGTTACTGTTTACTTGAGCGTAATGCTAAATACTTTCTATGTTCTAAGATTTGCAAATCCACCCAACTGTATTTAACAGTGAGGCGGGCCACTACAAACCTTCCTATGAGGGGAGTCGGGTCAAAAAAGGAGCATCTGTCCTTGAATAGGAGTTTTCCAACCTGAACTACAATAAAAGTTCATTTCTCCTCCGGTAAGAGAACTTACGATCAACGACTTACGATATGTAAAAGTCAAACTCAAAAAAGGTACATATTGTAGATGGCACAAAAACACTTTACTGCTGATATATGTCGTCGAAGTCAATGACAGATAAAATGTCATTAGACGTTAGAAACTCTGGATGAGCTTTGTAAACACAAAAGGCACCCTATAAAGGCCAAACGGTAAACAATTAAACATAGGTAAAAAGACAGATATTGTTTAATTTTGTCAACTGGAATCATAAATATGTACCTCTAGGTATTGTAGTACTTGAATGTTATTGAATTTAAAATGTCAGAGACCTTGAAATTAAAAAATGTTCAAAGCCTTGAGATTTACCGTCGGGTTTCGGACCCCTGGAAAGGGTTATGAGTTTGTTTTTAACCAACGCCTATGTGTAATAATATGATTGCCATCTTTTACTTTAGATAATTCATTTGATGTAAAAGATGGGTTTGGTATAATAGTGTTCACTAGTATGTTGCTAAAGTGATTCTTATAACAAGAAATCCAGAGGAAAGCAAGCCGATTATTAGTGATATTAGCCCACTTATCTAAATATTTAGCAAGTCGACCAGCGTAATATGTATTATCTTGGCTGACTATTTACTAGTCTGGGTGTTCTGAGCTGCGAGCATATGCTCCTTTAGGGCTAGGTCTCTCCCCCTCCCTTTTTTCTAGGGGGACCGGGACTGGGACCGCCGATTGTTTATGAAAGACATTCGAGAAGTCTTACTGGGTTACACCGGTTTTCCAATGCCTTCTTGGAGTATTCTGTGAAGAGGAATCGCTAACGCGCTGATAGCGGCCAATGACCTAAGATTTGCAGATAACTATCCTATTTCAAGACGTTTGCATGTAAAAGAGAAAACCAGTGAGAAGGGCAGCTACTGAATATGAGCCCTTGGATTCAGAGGCCGCCCCTGTCTTGTTGCTTGAAGAAAGAGATAAAACAATAAACATGTATTTCTAGCAGCAGGGTACAAATTTACATATCGATCGACCCAATATAGATCTATATTCATAGCAGGTAAAAAATCCTATCCCTTCATTGGGATAGCGGCGCTTTTAGCATCAAGGGTGAAAGCAGGTAGGCCGAGTATCTTCATGTGTACATAGACAAAGACTACAGAATAAATTGTATTCTGCAACCGTTGGTCGGATAACGCCATCGGAAATATGAAAGTTTAAGACAGTATACATATGAATACTATAATTTATAACGAAAAAAGTAAAGTGGATTCGAAGTCGAACCACGTAAGTCCTGATCAGCCTTCATGTGAAGGAAATCTAGACACACAAGAAGAGATTTGAAAACAGTATGGAATTAACTTACTTGTCTTAGGTACTACCGACTGCTGTGGATCTTCTAGACGTGTTCTTATCGGTGGGCATATGCTCACTTAATTGTGGCACTTCATTTGAAGGCGTTAACCAAAAGCCATTTCGAATTACAGGAATTCATGTGAATCCATTGCGATATGCTCAGTGTATTACATATGTAAACACTTGTGTCTGGAAAATCTAATTGACCACCGAATAATATGTGTGATTCATGTGAATCCCTTGTGAAATGCCCAGTGTATTACATATGTAAACACTGTTGTCTGGCAGATCTAAATGGCCACCGAATAACATGTGTTACCCGGTGTAGTGGCCATCCTGAAAGAAAATAATAAAAAATAAAAAATATAAATAAAAGGCTGCCCATTTCGAAGTACAGGAATTCATGTGAATCCTGTGCGAAAAGCTCAGTGTATTACATATGTAAACACTTTTGTCTGGCAGATCTAAATGGCCACCGAATAACATGTGTTACTCGGTGTAGTGGCCATCCCGAAAGAAAATAATAAAAGATAAAAAATATAAATAAAAAAAAAATATAAATAAAATATATAAATAAAAGGCTGCCCATTTCGAATTACAGGAATGCATGTGATTCCGTTGCGAAATGCTCAGTGTATTACATATGTAAACACTTTTGTCTGGCAGATCTAAATGGCCACCGAATAACATGTGTTACTCGGTGTAGGGGCCATCCTGAAAGAAAATAATAAAAGATAAAAAATGTAAATAAAAGGCTGCCCACTTACTGGGGCAGCCTAAGAATTAGAGTCATGTCATGAGCTTCTTCTAGGGAGAGGACACTCGATTAGACACGTTTCAACAAAAACACTCCCGAGCCCGATTAATGCCCGATTGATGCGTAACGCGGGTATACTGTATGGGCGAAGAAACTGCAATGAAGACTGGACTAGACCGCTGACCGAGCGTAGTTGGGAGTTGAGAGCAAGGACCGTATCTAGGGTATTATTTACTTTTAATTTTTCGTGGTATACTGTGCGGGACGAAACTGCTACTACAAGTAATTGTAATTCGAGAACGGCAATACGAGATATAATAATTAATTATGCAGAGCAAACTTCAGGATAAACGCAGCATCGGGAGAAGAAGGATGTCCTGGTTATGTAATCTTGGGGCATGGATGCAACTTCGACCAGTTGTTTAGTGCTGCCGCCTCAAATATACGAATTGCAATCATGATTGCCAACCTTCGTATCAGAGACAGCACGCGAAGAAGAAGAAGATACACCTCTGCCTGTAATACAGAAGCGTATTATCCAAGCCGAACGCTGTGTCTAGAGTTTAGCCCTCTTCTAAATATTCCCGCTCCTGTCCCTTGCTAGGTCTTTGCTTCACCTGTGTACCAGTTGATTTTCCGTTGCAGGTTCTGCTCTTCAAGTTTGTTATTTTTTTGCATAGATAAATTTTTGTTTACAGGTTTCTCATGGATATAAGTTATGTTCAGAGATATCACCATTAAAAATCCGAAAGACGAATTAACTAAAAATAAGAAAGTATCTACGTCATTTACGATTCGGTTTTGCTATTCGCCTAAAGCACTACGGCAAAACTGAATCTATTTTACTACCTGCACAACTCTCATAGCACTTTGTACAAACAACCCTTATCCCCTTTGATTCGAGAAAGGCGTACTCTTACATACATATATCCCTGTTGCCTTGCCTCCTTTGTGTTGCTAAAATGTATAAACTCCTACTGCGCCAATTTTTCATAGTGGCTAGGAGGTTAGATGTCCGTCCCAGCACCTACATGAGGCTTCTTTTCCTACTGCCATGAGCAACAAATGTTGGTTTTTTTCGACAATATTCTGCCAGCAGACCAGACTCTCAAAGCTGTGAGGAAAACTGATTTGCCTGTCTTATCCTGGATTTCATTTTCCATTTTTCCATCGTACTGAAGTAGGTGACAAAAAAATTCTGAAATGAAAAGGACACTACCTTGCTTTAACTACAGTATTTTTTTAATATTCTCCTGGATTAATGGTGAGTATTGTATTTGTTCGTTGCTCTAACATTTTCTTCTTGTTGGTATAAACTGAAATTTTAGACGCAAATATATTATATCTATGTATGTTCTTTAATAGTGTATTTCCCTTACTAAGGTAGTATCGTTTGTTTTTGTTTCAGAAAATCAATGGCTAACGAAAAACAATTGATTATTTTTTAAATAGCATTGTACCCTTTCATTAGGCTCATTTGAGAGATTTTCTCTCTCTTCTCAATGACATAACATAACAGTACCCAGATACAAGAAAATGTTTCAAAAAATTATAAATTTTATTCAATTCGGAGATCTGTCAGTAGTAAATGCGACAGAAAGTTAATGACATATCAAAATATGGACGAATTAGAACAACGGATAAAGTTGATGCTGCAACAATATCTTATAGAATGCTCATAAATCCTTTTCAAGCTTTCCATGATAGGTTAGACTACTGTCTTGAAGTTAATGGTGAACATTTTGTGATGAAAACCATTTCATTGCTAATTTCATTTTGCCTTCAAGGTTTCATTATTTTAAACAATTTCTTGTATTTGGGTACTGATATATTTATGGCATTAAAAAGAAAAAATAAAACTGCCAAACGAGCCCATAATGAAAGGGTGCAGTGCTATTTGAAAAATAATTGTTTTTCGTTCCTCAGCAAAAACAAATGAAAATGGAAAATGGAAAATACAATACTAATATTTATTTTATACAATCATTATTCGCGGAGATATACACCACATGCCATACACAGTGGGTGCCCTGTATTATTGTTGTTAATACCCCCATTGCCCTAGTGTCTTATGAATAATATATTTACACTCCAGTGTGCGACAATTCGATGCATACTGCATTTTTATGTATACCCAACAAATTGTCTAGAGATCCCAATCCTTCTACGGAAATCCATTCGAATGTTGAGAGACAAAAAAATGAGAATATTCCGAATGAAAAAAGGCAACTGTCGCTCCATCCCTACTGTGCCATTTTTGCATCCGCAGGGGTAAAAACTAAGTTGAAAGTTCCGTTATCTGCTCTCCCCAGTCACCACCAGTTGGTAAAAAGTACGAAATTGTTATGGGAGGACGATTTGCATGGATAGAAATGGCTGCCGGGACAGGAACAAATTGGATGGTGCCACAGAATCGCGGATGAATGGGAAAGTGGGTCGTTTATTATTTCGCGAATGCGTCCAAGTAATTTTTGGTACCTAGCGTTTAGAAGTCTTGAAGTGCTGATCATGTCTAAATCATGACAGTCTACGAATGAATTCAGTTTTGGATAGAAAATAATTAGATCTGAACAAGTCACTGTGTTTACTGACTCGCTAAGTTCAGTTGCGACCCTAAGACAACATGCAAGTCACTATTTTTAGAATACAAAATTATGACCGTAATTACACTATTTATTTTGGAAACAACATCACTAATATTCAAAAATAAAACAAAATTTGAGACCATAAATATATAAGACAAACAAATGATTTTAAATTAATCGCCCCCAAATCATCACTCATTAAAGATTCAATTATATACAATGGAGTGAAGATTTATAACAAACTTCCTCGCTCTTTTAAAATTCAAAAAAATTCAAAAGTTTTTCGAAATTTTCTGTTTCAGAGACCTTATTACACACTAGATGAGTTCTATGATGAGTTTTAGTGTATATTCCACAAATTTTGTTTGATATATAGCTTTGTCAATAAGAAACTTGTAATTTCTTAGACAATGAAGTATATTTATCTATCTATATATACCAAAAAGACCATCTGATACAAATAATTCTCGCAAAAATAGGACTATTGTGGTCGCAAAGCCTTGGATTTTCCTTTGTGAGGGTTCTTAGTCAAATTGGTATTACCGATAATAAACTAGCAGACAATGCTACAAAACTAGCAACGACACAACTCGATGAAAATACAGGGTGATTGGTAATTCGATACAGATATTTAGGGAGGTGATAGTAGAGGTGGTAAGCTACAAAATTGACCATATAACCCCATGTCCAATCCGTAATATTTTCCGAGGTAAATTGAATTTTAGGGATTTTCATTAAAACGCAGATCTCCAAACGAAACCCCATTATAACAAAATTTTATTGTCGGATTTTGGAATTTTTGAAGATATGCTATTATGTCATAATCGACTGAAAGAAATTGATCATGTGTCAAACACTTTGCGAGATAGTGTCAAAATCAGCATCTTCTTCCTTCTTTCTTTAGTTTCGCCTGTTTCATTCCTTCGTATCTCTGCCTACGCTGCTAGGTTGTCACTCCATCGTTTGATGGGCGTCCTGGACTTCTGCGACCTAATGGAGACTTGTCGCGTGCAATTCTTACTAGTCTTCTTTCGTCCATTCTACTTATGTGCTCGTTCCATTCCTCTTTTTCTATCTTGTACCCATTCATTGGTGTTTTCTACCTTGGACTTTCTTTTTATGTCTTCACTTCTTTCTCGATCAAAAAGTGTTTTGCCAGTCATTCTACGAAGTACTCTCATTTCGGTAGTCTCTAACAGTTGTTTAGGTTTCGCTGTGTCGGGTCGAGTTTCAGCGGTGTATATATCATAGTCGGTCTTACTATTGCCTTGTAAATTCTTGATTTGGTTTCTATTTTTATATTTTTACTGCGCCATTCTGTGTTATTTAAACATCCTGCTATTCTTGTTGCCCTCGTAGTTTGTTCTCTTACCTCTCCATCAACATCAGCATAACCTGAGATTTCTATGCCTAGGTACTTAAATTTCATTTCTTGTTGGATAAAGTCAGCATGTGTTGAAAATTGACTTCAAGAAACCTTACAAGAAAATGAATTTATCTTAAGAAGTCACCAAATAATTAACTGTGCACTTTACGGTGAAAACATGTCCATCTGTCTATTTATCCATTGGTACTTACTTGGTACTACTACTTTTTGTAAATATGGTAAACACAGGCAATAATATTACGCTTAAGCCCTAAAAGCATAATGGATCTCCGAGAGTATAAAGTTTCAACAGACCGTTTGGCGAAAAATTGTCTTCGGATTTCTAATTTTTGTTATGGGTACTTGAACAACGTGCTTTTGCATCATTTTTAGTCATAAAAAGTGATCGTTAACCAAAGCTTTGGTATAGGGTCTCAAAATCGTAGATACAATTTTAGAACAAAACTTCAAATCGTAATTTAAAAGGAATTCATCTTAAAAAGCCGCTACGCAAGCAAGCAGACAAAACTCATGGATGATAAACGCTAGAGACTGGACGGAACTGGATTCTCATACTCTACTCAGGAGAGCACCAGATAGAGAAACATTCTTAAGAAGACACCAACGGCTCTATTATTAGGGGTGGTTCTTATAGAAAAAAGCATGGCAATTACGTGGACACAATACGTTACAGACATGGGATCAGCGTCAAGCATAAAGCTCCCTGAATCGAAAATATTTATTTATCCTTCTACGTTCTCCTTTAATTTTCCGTCACGTTCGAAGTCCTGGCGCAGCGTCGAGTCGAGACAGTGCACGTTATGCTTTGATGATTTTTCCTTCCCTCCCCCATGGCTCTGTCGCCGCACCTTTTATTATTTGGATTATCCGACAAAATACTGCCGGTGACATTTACGACAACACTGTCACGGGAAGTTTCCTCAAGCACAAAACGGCTCAACCAGATTGAACTGAAGGAAAAGAAAGAGGCGTAGCATACTGTAATGAGTTCTGTTACAGAACTCTTTACCCAGGGTTTCTAGAAAATATATGTAAGTTGATGGGCGGCAGATTTATCACGTCAAATTTCGTTGGTTTCGATTATAAAAAAAACGGAATGCCCTTAAGGTAGGTATACATCTAGACCAAAATACTACCCTAAACTCCTAAACTTTATTTTATATGCCGATGACCTAGTACTTTTAGCCGAAATAGAAGACGATCTATAGATCTACAAAGGTATATAGCCTACAAACAATCTGCCAAAAATATTAAATGAAAATATTAACAAACAGAATTAAATCTACGACTTTCTCAGGTAATTTTCCAGTTAGGACAAATATTGTCGTAACCGATGAAGTACTGGAACAGGTAAAACAGTTCTAATACTTAGGCTGCGATATATCTTAAGACAGAGGCTAAGATATCAGCGGGACATTAAAGAATTAAAACAAGAAAAGGTACTCAAAATGAAATTTTACAAGTCGATAGTTGTTCCTACCCTTTTATACGGTAGTGAAACATGGACGAACGAAAAAAGAAGAAAATAGGGTTCATACAAAATGGAATTTCTAAGAAGAGTGAAAGGTTGCACAAAATTAGACAGACTAAGAAACAGAGATATAAGAGCGGAGTGAAACATCTTCAATACAAACGAAAAAATAAAAGAAGACAGAACTAAATAGAAATAACATGGAATGCACGAAAATAGGATTCCAGCTAGAGCCAGATTTTATCAATACTCTGGAAGAAGAGATGTCGCAAAGCCGAGAAAAAAATGGGTACCGCAACAGGTAAGGTGCCTGAAACCTGAAGTGAAGAACAAGAAGAAGAAATAAAGTATTCCGCTGTAACATGAAATAAGTTTAGGTATATTAAATGAGTCATCCAACATCCAACAGCCCCTGTCGAACCATGAAACCCTTCATCTTTTCCTTAGTTCACAAACGTTTCAAAAAAATCAATTTTAGATATTCAGCGGATTTTAATTGTTGGAAATATGTGTATTTTTACTCATGAGTGATAAATCATAACACGATGCTATTGAAGCCCGTTTGAGGTATTTCTGTCTCAATTTAATAGTAGTCAAAAAATGTATACTGACATAGTCATACTCCGATTTAACTATCCTAGTTAATCAAATAGTGTCCTTATACAGTAGTTCTAGTAAGTTAATAACTAACTATATAACAAGGAAACACCACTGTTTATAACCACGAATTACTCGAATTAAAAATACGGCTCAGAGTCGGTTGATAACAACTCTACCCAATATCCTTCTATCCAGATATTTCTTGAAATTTGTGAATCCTAATCAGGGTATATTCCTATGGATATTGTGAAAAAATATTCTCCCAAGCTTATGGTAAGTTAAATTAAAAGAAAGTTTCGAATTAAAGGTCAACACACCAGTTGAGCGCTTTTTGTAGACACCTATCCTCATCCCGCCACTAAACTAGTCCATTCAGATTTTACTTGCGCCGCGTCAAAACACAGGATTCCGAACGCTCAAATTGTCCAGGACCGCACTGCCCTTTATCATTTTGAAGTGTTAAAAATTTGAATTGGAGGCCCACAAAGCATCTGATACAAAACCACCTTCGCTTCCAATATGGCATATGATAAGCCGTTAGCCGTTCCCCGAAAGATTGAATGTAATTATTTGATGGAGTTGGCAGTTACAGATGTATACAATTTATGCTTGAAATGAGTAATATATAATATATGCAGAAATCGTGGTAGGTCCAACGAAGGTAAGTTATTAGGAGAAGGAAGGGGATTACCGAAAAACTTTGGCTACGAACTACCTGAGTAAATTGAATAAGGGCTTGATTTAAATCAATATGGTTATTAGTAGTGTATACACATATAGTGCATCCAGGTATTAAATCAAAATTAGGAATAAATACTAAGAACTACACATTTTGGATCGGATATTTCCTTTCCTAGACCAATTGGTCTGAAATAGTAGCGGGATGAGGAGTTGTAGCTTACTGTCTGGGGAAAAAATTGGCCAATACAAAACAACAAAAACAAAATACTTAAAATACATTTCAGATATTCAACGTGGCAATCCTTGTCACTTATAGTCATCATGTGATGGCCAAAGATCGCACAGACAGCAAGACTGACGGACTAATGTAAATGAGTTATAGATTTCTGGCGATATAGAGACCAAAGACCAAATGCCGTCAAAAATGCATTATACAAGTGTAAGTAGATCGGCTGTTGTAAACTATTTAAAATAAAGCTAAATACTTAAGAGCACGTTTTGAGCTCGATTACACCTTTCCCCTTTATAGACGCCACGATTTACTACGCCTTTCCATTTAATGATGTGCACCCAAATTTGAGGTTGGAAATAGTTTCTTTGCCTTCGCAGACGCTAACATTTACCCTACCACCGCATCCAAGCATAGCCGGATTAAGCTTTCATGGGGCCTGAGGCTTATAATTTTAAGGGGCCCTTTATAAATAAAATGGAAATACTATTATTTATGAAACTTTATTCGCGATAACAAAATAAACTACCATACACTTTTTTATAAGTACATCATGAGTCCCGCTTATAGTATCAGCACTGCTCTCAATGTTTGTGTTTGCTTAGTAACCAGAACTATTTTCAGTGCAATCCTTTTCAAGCGGAGCGTTAGGTTTGCTTAAAAAACTTATTTTGGGCAATTTTTTTACCGCTTTTAATTTATCCTCAGCAGCCTTAAAATAGTTATTTAGAGTTATCTTGGTAAATTGTACCTATGTAGTACATAGACATGACACTAAGAAACTATATGGATAACTTTTCTTTTCTTTTTTGAGCGTCGCCTTTGTATCGGTTCAACTTCGATTTATTCATTATGTTGGTACGGGCCACAGGTGCCGACAGTATCCAATGGGTAGGCATAGGTCTTTTCTATTTTTTTTATACAGGCTGAGTAAAGCGCAACGCCTCGGACTCTTGTGACCAAACCATAAAACTTTTTAGAAAATTAACTTTGCGAATGTATGTAGGTCGAGTTGGACTACATCCTAAAAATCATGACTTTTATACAGGGTTTCTAATAAAAGCATGCCATATCAAAGTTATGATGTTTTAAGTGGAACATCCTGTACATATTATTGAATATTTAGATTACCGGGTCAATTCTAGTGTGACTTTATGTATCACACCTGAGACTTGAAGTGAGCCGTTTAGGTGCAATTCACAATTTTTGATATAAGTAGATATCATAAAAAAATTGAATATCGCAGCGATTATAAAATTTAGATGGCTGTGAGTTTGCCGTGTGATTAAACTTGAAATTGGTCAACTTAGGTTTGACGTTCAAGTTTGAATTACCCTTGTACTTGGAGAAATCGGTAGACTAATTTAGGAAACTTCAATCAGAATTAACTTTTCTCAATTGGGAATGCCTAATTATTTTTATACAGTCGACAAAACAACTAACTTAGCATAAAGATACATACGAACTAGAGTAAACAGTTAAAATTACAAAAATGACTTACAACAAATCAAGTCTAATCAGATATAACACAGGTAACACATCTAATCAAATCAAATTATAAAACATAATTTGCCTGGCAAAAAATTAAAATCTGATTTGTCAGTATTCTTTTTTTGCAATCTTGCTAATAGATACTGAAAAATTAGAAGGGCTACAGTGGGGCAGTCAGAGGTATCGTTACTTTTGACTTTGACTGAAATGACTATTGTTTTATATCATTAAATGTGAAATTTCGTGCTGAAGATATTAGACTGCTAGTAACTATAGCTGAAAGTTTAATGGTTTTGAAAATTATTAATCTGTAATACATTTCAGTAGCTAGTAAGCTGTAAAAATTATTCATTTCTGTTGTACTTCAGCTTCTCTTTGACCTTAGACATCTCACCGGCGTTGTTTCTATAGTTAGATTTTATTGGTTGTAGGTTGTAGGGAATTTTGATAACCTTGCCCCTTTAGTTTATCTGTATCTTTCTGCTAAGTTATTTGCTTCTATCTGAACATGTTTTTGTTTATATTTCATGGCATGCTGGTTTGCTTATAGGTAGGGAAGTTGAATGAAATCTCGAAATTAAGTTTTTAGTAGATCTACTGATTTTATTGCTCATCTATTGACCTAATATTTGCTCTGTCACATTAAATAAAAATAGGGCCCCTGCGGGGCCCCTCTGAACCGCGGGGCCCAAGTATAGTCTGAACTACGGTTCCTCCCTGATCGTGAACGCCAACATTCACCCCGCCACTGGATCCAAAGATGTGCCCTCAGTGTCCGATAAATCAAATTAGCCCCCTCGACCGTTGGTCGCGAACGGCGCGCCCGCGTCCCCACTCCGTCCCCTTTAGGAGCGAGGATTGTTTCATAATGGAGGCGGAGGGTTGTGAGGGTAAGAGGGGTCGTGATATATCTGATTTAGTATTCGCGCCTGCGACACCCCAGAGACGAGTCGCGAAGTGACCCCATATTGATAAGCAGTGGTGGAGAATAATGCTGGTGGAAAAGGTGACGAAAACGGTGACCTTGAAAATATTTAAATGCACAATACAGGCAATCGCAATCCTTCTATACAATCAAGTAGTACAATTAAAATTGATATACAGGGTGTTTATTTGAAAACTTTCCACCCCGGATGTCTCGAAAACCGCTGATCAAAAGAAAAAAAGCCGAAGCATGTCAAAAAATTTGTCAATTTTAACCAAAAACTACTTCACCTCCTTGTACCCCCGATTCGTTTTCGAGAAAATTAGAATCTTTATGTATCTTAACTTGTTCAAATAGAATACAAAAACATACAAGTGTTCAAATGTTGCCCGTTATTGGCCAAACAATGATATAGGCAATTTTGAAATCCCTGACGGGCAGTTTGGATGACTCATCAATGCATTATCGAAAGCTGTCATGATATCCCACATGTTTTTGCAACTGCTCGTCAGAAATTTGAAAATCGCTTATATCATTGTTTGGCCAATAACGGGCAACATTGGAATACTTATTGCAATACAAAGTGATATTTTCATATGTTTTTGTATACTATTGGAACAAGTTGAGATACATACAAGATCCTAATTTTCTCGAAAACGAATCGAAAAATGGATTTTAAAAAATCAAACGTCAAAATAAAGTACTTTGACGTACCTTTAAAACAAGGTATTACTCGATACCCCTTATCATTTAAAATTTTTATGGGGATGATCCTGGAGGATGAAGTAGTTTTTGGTTAAAAAGTTTTCCCCCTTGACAAATCTTTTGGCGAGTCTCGGCCTTTCCTCTTTTAGTCGCCGGTTTTCGAGAAATCCAGGGTGGGAGGTTTTTAAATGAACACCCTGTAAGCACCTGAGTGACCGATAAAAGCATCAGCGCAAAAGGTTTAATAAAGTTTTGGGCCCTTGTAGGCTCTGGTAAAGTACAAAATATGTGATAAAAATCTGATGACCTCATTGGCAGCTTAGCTTTAGAATATATATTACAGTCTGGAAGACAACCGGTTGGTAGACCTGGTAACTCATCAACAAAGCGGTGATTTTGTATGCTTATTTACCGTTAATGACAAATAACATGAACGTCTACTGTCGATGGATGCGATTGTGGAACTGATCGTAGCAAAGTTGAATCTGTGCTAGGGTTTCCATTTGGGTTAGGTCGTTATAAACAAAACAGATCCTAGTAACATTTTTCTAAGCTTAACCCTTCCAGTTACATATATAAATATAATAATACATGTCATTTTTTTTCAATTGCGCACACTGCTGCCCTTCAGAAACTAGCATACCACAAGAAGATAACCTTGTTGTGGGTCCCCGGACACATTGGTGTACCGGGCAAAGAGAAAGCGTAGAAAGCTAAGATAAATGACGGCAGCTCTTGTATCGGCCCCGAACCTATGCTTAGAATTACTAGATGCCAGGTCAATGTTGGTCTGGACGACTGATCTTGGAAAGCATTGGCAAAAGCCTGATTAGAGAGAGATGGCTCAGGCAAGCAAGGTTTGTAGCAGGCTCCTGACAAGAACCGTTATGGCTTTAGAACAAAGGCAGAGAGACGTTCAACCTTCTGATGGGGGTTCTCACAGGCCATTGCCGGCTAAGCGGATATTTGTCACTCATGATAGTGGGTCAGGACCCCATCTGCTTCAGATGCTGGAAAGAGGACGAAAACATGTTTCACGTCCTGAGCAGATATGCAGTGTATCCCAACCTCAGCGGTCAGATATTTGGCACGACAGAGTTTGGGGAGGAATCACTATACTCAGTGAGATGTCGCACATACCGACTTTCGTCAAGAGGTCTGGTAGCTTCGACAAGGAGAAGTTCTCTAGAACGTCATGAGGGTTTTTGTTGTTGGTTCTGTCGGGTTGGCAAAAATAGTCAAAGGTTGGCTGGCTTCGTCTCCCCATCACTATTACTGTACTACTAATACGGCACATGTGAAAAATAGGTTCACATAGTAGTTATCGGAGGTACGTGGCAACCCTGTGCATGAAGTTACTAGTCTATCCTATTTTTTATTCATTTTTTCTCCCCAACGGTAACCACTTGCGTGGCCACAATTTCAAGCTTTGCTGCACACCTCGTCAGGACTTCCAGTCCAACAGGGTATTCGATATTTGTTATAGATTGCCCAAGCATGTAGTGCATAGCGATCAGTGGATAGTACCCACATTTTATTACGCAACGGCGTCAACTACAACTGACGTAGAGGGAGTGTCCCAAACGTCAAACTCCTCCGGCTACAAAAGCTTTGCCCTGCCTGAACACCATGTTGAATCCCGCTGCTATTCCGATTCTGTTGATGTTTAACCGTGCCCTTTGGTCGCGCGGCACTGCGGTGTCGTCTGGATCGATCGAGGCTGGTGCCGATGACGAGATCCCCTTCTAGCGCCTCATTCGCCAGCGGCCCATCACCGGTCTATTTATTGTTTTTCATTTATATCGACACGAAGCCCCGCAGGAGGAGCGGGAGCGGCTCCCATTGCACTTCGCTGATCGGTCCGGGGATTTTTTTATACTTACCAGGCAGCCGGAGTGCCGGAGAGCCGGTGGATCGACAGCAAGAGAGGGCACGGCGGCACGGCTTCGAACCTGACACGATGAGTTAGTTGGCTCTGGCTTTTTACGTTTCATGCACAAGCGTCGGAGTGATTGGGTTCACAAACATTTAACCTAAGAGTAAAAACATAGTGGAGTAGTTCATCTCACCGTGGTGCATGCCGCGCTGCTCGCCGCACGACGATTAATAAACAGTACCACAGAAAAGCATGATAAATGCCATCCGTCAATTAAACTCGGTACATTGGAGCAAAAATATTTGTGCCAAGACAAAAGCTATGGCCTATAGAATAACAGTCCAGAGTATATGCACCTACGGTTCTGAAACATGGGAACTAAATGAAAAAATGAAGTCAATTTAATTGACTCAGTACTTCCCACACATTACTGTGATACCAGTTTATTATTTTTCCATAGCATGAAGCTTTAGTCTGAAATACCCTTGCAACCAAATCATCGATAGCCCTCCCCCTAAAATTGTCTTATGCCTTATGCCTTTCCCTCACAGGTCAATGGACAGCCTATTATCAATACTACAGACTTTTAAGTTTTACAACCCCCCATCCCCCAACCACCTCAATTTCATCCCCACCCAAAGAAAGGTAAAAAATTATCAGGAACCCCTAAAACATCTAAAAACGAAGTTTGGGCTGCTTTCATATTTTTAGTTTTTTGATTATTGCTACGCTGCCACTGACAAGATTTCTAACAACCATACGCGTGTTGCATCCCCACCACGGTAGTAATACTGTGTCAAAATTTCATTAGAATCAATTTAATAGTTTCTACGTTACAAAATACAAAACGATCTAAAGCAATAAATACTCGTATGTATACACAAAATGTCCCTTTTAGTTCCGGTAATAGGTTAGGCAATATTCGGATGGACCTAAAAAGGTGTTATGTCGCTAGGTCTTCCTTCACAGGCTACTGGACAGCCTATTATAAATACAACAAATTTTTCAGTTTTTCAACCTCCCACCCCCCAAACCACCCCAATTTCACCCCCACCCAAAAAAAATGCAGAAAATGAACAGGAACCTCTAAAACGCTTAAAAACGAAGTTTGAGCTGTTTTTATATTTTTAGTTTTTTATCATTTCTGCGCCTCCACTGCCACACTTTATAAAAACCATACGCATTTTCCAGCCTCGCCACGGTGGTAATACTGTGTCAAAATTTCATTAAAATCAATTCAACCGTTTTCTCGTTACACAATATAGAACGATCTAAAGCAATACTCGTATGTTTACACCAGAAAAATGTCTAAGTTCTTTGGTTTCTGTAATAGGTAAAGCAATGTTTGGATGATCCTAAAAAAGTTATTTATGTCACTAGGTCTTCCTTCACAGGTCAGTGGACAGTCTATTATGAAAGCAACAAATTTTTCAATCTGTGTGGGAGCTAAAAGATGGACAAAAACCCCTATCTCTTGAAATGGATTTCTGGAGAAGAGTTGCAAGAATATCTAGGCTAGATCGTATCAGAACGATAGGATACACAAAATCATGAAGGTAGAGCAAACTATAATTGATACTATTGAACAAAAACAGCTAATATGGTATCGCCACCTTTCAAAGGATGGATGGAGATAGGTGGCCCAAGATAGTATGGCACTGGACACCCCAAGAAAGACGGAGAAGGGGAAGACCACCTAGAAGCTGGAAAACTGACATACAAGAGTCTATGGCAGCCAGAGGTCTCCAAGAAGGAGACTGGCATGATAGAATGTACTGGAGGTTGAGACGCGAGAAGCGGCAGCGGCCGTAATCAACTCGCGTGTATATACAATATATAACCACAGAAAAGCAAGATGCGCGGCGAGGTGAAAGGCTAGGCGCAGTGTTTCTGTTGTACTGTTTATTAATCGCCGTGCGTCGAGTAGCGCAATTTGCAGGACGGCGAGATGAAATACTCCACTATGTTTTTACCCTACGATAAGACAGACAGAATCGCATTTTATTCCGGATCCAGCAACAATCCATAAGAAAACCTGGCAATATTTATGGTCCACTCTAGGGTGTGACAAAACATTGATCGGATTCTTCACCATACTGGGCACTATTCACTGATGACAGCAGATATCAAACACCCTGTTGGCCTTGAAGAACTGACGAGGTGTACTGTAGACCTGCTGTTTCATCACTTTGGAATTGTAGCCACATAGGTGGTTGCCGTTCAGGAGAGAAACAATGAACAAAAAATAGGAACGTTATGCCAAGTACTTCCGATAACTACCTATGAACGTACGTTTTAGAGATGCTCTATTATCAGTTGTAGTAGCGATGGGGAAGCCCAGCCAGGTAAGTAGGCCATCTTTGCCCATTTTTACCAACCCCACGGACCACCGGTAAAAATCTTCATGACTAAGAAAACTCCTCCTTATTGAGCCTATCACACCTCCTGACAAAAGGTAGTATGTCCGGCCATCTTACTTAGTTTGTGCCTCCTCCCCAAACTCCGGTGAACTGGAAAGCTTTTTCGTCCTCCTCCTAGCATCTGGTGCAAATGGGATCTTTTACCACTCTCATGAGTGACAAATGTCGGCTCATCCGGCAATGGCCTGTAAGAACCCCCCCACCAGAACTTATCTCTGCGTTTGTTCAATGAACATTGCGTACGGCTCTTGTCATGGCACGATATGAACCTTTTTAGCTTGCCTGGAGTTATCTCTCCCTAACCTAGGTTTCGCCATTTCCTTGTAAACCTAGTCATCCAGGGCACCATTAGCCTGGCGCGTACTAATTCTAAGCATCGATTCGGGGTCGATGCAAGAGTTACCGGTCCTTATAGCTAGACAGGTCGCTCTCTCGTTGCCCGGTACACCAATGTATCCGGGGACCCACAATAGGGTCACGTTCCTGTGGCTTTCATAGTATCAAGGAGAAGTAAAAGAAGAAAAAGAAAGGAAGGGAGGAGAAGAGCAAAGAGGACGAAGTTTATCGGTTAGAGGGCTTGATAGCTTGACATAGTGGAATTGAGTTTGGTCATTTTTTAATTTAACCAAGAGAGTTCATGTTGAGGTTCGATATCTAAAAGGGCAAACATTTGTTTTCAAAATTGCACGATTTGATTATGATCGACCGTAGTGCGAGCCATGGCCGTGTGTGCTTGCGAGCTTGCTCGACTGTGCAGTCCACTGACACGCGCAACAGAGGGTGACTCTGTGGTTCTTTTTGACTAAAACCGAGACATTTGCTGGAAAAATCGCCTGCAAGGCCTGTGTAGCACTTATCAGGAAACTCATTATCTGCTGCAAGGACTTGAGCGTTGTTGCCAAGCTTTGAACAATCGAAGGTGAGCTCGAAGGCAGGTGAAGTCAAAGTTGCATCCTTGGCTGCGTCGGCGTATGAGTTGGCTCGCCTTTGAGTGATGACCTGCAGATTCCTCCTAGACGTGAATCTACAGGTACGACTATTTTCCTGGTGATCTCCACCACAGTTCGCACATTTGATCACCTCTTGTCCTGTTTAAGGGCTCAGATGTGTCATGTGGTCATGGCCACATTTCAGGCACTTCCCTGAAGCAGTATAATACGACTGAGCGTGTCCATACCGCTGACAGCGGTGGCACTGTCCTGTTAACTGAGAGTTCTTTTGATAGACAGGCCCAGATATTCATGTTTATTAAACACTTACTGGAATTTTACAGTATTTGGAAGAATCACCACGATCAGAGGAAATGTGTGATGAGGAATAGTTTCCTCTTAAAACAGACGAATTATATTCCGATAATCGTCCTCGCTTTTGGGCACAATGCGTATCCCAGCATCAACAGCTACTGCACGAACAACCTTTATGCCAAGGCTGATAAAGGAGTAGTTAAAGGTGCGCCATCTCAATACAAAAGGAGCTTTTGCGAGATTGTTGAGCCTATGTATCAACAGCTGCTTGAAACCACGTTGCTGCCAGCCGATGGAGTACCTGGTGATCATGACATCAGCCTGTTTTGAGGATATGGTTTGTACACCCATCCTGCATATCGTCCTGAGTTTCCGTTAGTTCGTCACTAGTGGGGGTGTCATGTCTACGCTTTGACATTTTAGAAGAACTGTCATTATTAGGAATAAATTTGTTTAGCACATTAGTTAAGGTTAAAAACCTGGGTATTCAGTGATTCAATGCAATTCCGTTAGTCGATTTATCTGCTCTGCCTGGACCTTAATCTGTCCTACCTGGTCTGCTAAGATCTGGATCAGCTCAACCTGGTGACGCCCTTTCTCCGTTGCGGTCGATGCTAGTGATGCTCCTCTGTATTATGGTTTTTTCCGTCTGGTGTCGAAATTCACGCTGCTACCGCTCGTGGCCATGGGGAGCCACTAAGTGACCCCCGAATCTTCTTCTCCATATCACCCATATTAACTGCGACTTTTAACAAAATTTATTCTAAAAATATCTCGCGTTCAAATTCTGTTACTTCCGAAGGTTACCTGAATACAGGGCAGGGACATATCAGGTATATCTACTTCGCCGCATTTTTGTAATTCTAACAGGCCTGATGATTTTGAGGCATCACCAAATAACCTGTTTAATAGGCTTGCAGTTTCAAACTGCAAAATTGGCTTTTGCAGCTTAAAATCACTTTACAGCATACCTGATGAAGTTTTGGACTGAATGCATGTGAAAGAACCAGAGGATCTACTTGACCTAAATTTTATATTCTTAGAAACCCTAGGACATTCCATAATCTAAAATGGGATCTTACCGTTTGAGTACGGCTTTTCTACGGATTCCCAACTAATTATAACGTCTCCATCCTCCTAGAAACCCTCTATGTTGGGAACCAGATCCAGCTCGTGTGTCGTTGGCGTTGGCTCGCCTTCGTAAATATCCCCATTAGCATCCGAGTCACGCGGTGTGCTGGCCACGTTTTAAATTATAATTTTATCATCTGAAACATCAACATGGTGGCCGTTCGCTGGCACGGCAGCCGTTGTGCTGCGCTGCTGCTCTGGCTCCAGCTGCTGTTTTATGGCCCAGACATGATTTTGTTTCCTACCGGCTACACCGGGGCTCTTTCCATGAGTTAGGGGAAAATGTGCATTCTGTTTTCTTCTTACTTTTAGTACCTCGGTCATTAGCTAAATCCCCTAATGTAACATGCTAACATGCCTAAGAGTGACCATGTTTGTTTCGGCTATTCGATACCCAAGTAGCTTGAATGGATTACACTCAAACCTCATAGACCATAGACCATAGAGCCAGTGATCGGCAGACTTAATGGTATTTTATCAAACTTTATATATATATTTTTTTATCGTTATCGGGAGTCATTTATAATTTATTATAATTTATAATTTATAATTATTATTATAATTTTACATGAAATAAACACAATTACAACATAGCGTAATTTGCAAATACATATCTATGTATAATATGAGCTGCCTAGACATCAACTGTCTGTATTGCAGCTCACCCTATGTGTGTGTATACATACAATTTGCAACAGGAAATTACATACACCTATAGATACTCTATTACATCCATATACGCAACATATACATAATATAAAGAGAACGTGGATGCTGAGGTGGAGAAAGTCGTGCATTTCATTTCACGATACTTCGGGTAGGTTTAGGCCCGATTTTATCAACACATGCATTCTAACAAGGGCTTTGACCAATCAGAGCAGCCCATTCAAGAAATGGCATCTGTCAAAGTTCTCTGAATATTACTGATTTCTCTTGAAGTTTCCCTCATAAAGGTGAAAAATGACATGCTTTATATACAATCGACTATTATGAACCATCTAGTATCTATTCCAGTGTGATTTTTCATCCTAAATGGGTGAAAACTTGCATTTTCTTGTTGAACGAGCTCTTTAACGATCTCTTGATCTACACCAATCAGATTCCACCATCTGATCACTGGATTGTTGATGTATTGAAAAATGATAATGAAGAGAAGTAATTCAATTAACTGCATTATTTTGATAAAAAAAAAGTTACTAACTATAACAATTATTATGAATAGCTGCAATATACCTTTGTATTATAGTAAAGACAGGTAAAAAAAACATTTTTTTGCATTTCACAAAGCAAAACACATTATTTCGCCAATCACAACCCACTTTGATCAGCACTTTGATATGAACATGTTGATGAAAAGAAAATCTAATTTCTCATCCTGATAAAACAGGGCTGTTACTATCTATAATAATTATAAATACCTGTGAGATATAATACCTTTGTATTATAGTAAAAAAAGGATATATATATTATGGAAGTACTTAACCAGATTCGTTTTTCTCGTTGGTTTTTCCTATATCATCCTCCTTTTGTAAATAGGTATACAGATTCCTTAGTTTACTTATACCTTTATCCAAAATAATATTTATGTTGAGAGGATGTTGCCACCTTAATAGGCAAATCGTGCAAAGGGCTGCTGAAAACTTATATACCTTTTTAATTTGAAAAAGTAAGTAAAAAGAGAATTGAAAATGAACATCTAGGAATCTAGGTATTTGTCAACAAAACAAATGAACACAAAGCAGGTACGGTACAGATGAATACGTCAAAAACACCCACAAAATAGGTCCGCCGCGTCAGCACAAAATAGGTAATTTGTCTCACGTATCAGATCACTACTTTTTGCCTAGAGATGGGATGTTGTCGGTCAGAAGATATTTTGTGTTCGTCGTGGCCTATTTGTGGTTCATATTTTATATATAGAATATAATTATGTAGTTACATAATCATGATATGGTATTATTTGTCCTAAACAACAAATTCATATATCACAATGTTGTATGTGCTAAATAACCCGATGTCGATGCTTTACAGATCAATTTTCCTTATCCGTAAAAAATAAGACTTGCTCAAGATACTACAATAACAAATATGATAGAAACTGAAAAAACAAAATATATGTAGGTAAAATAAAGTGATTTCATATTTTAATCTTATATAACATTCTATAAAATTCAATGACATGAAAAAGTAGTTACAATATAGTTTATATTATACAGTAGGTGAGTAGGGCATAAATAACTACTAGAAAGATAATAAAAATAACATAACTATTCTGAAGCAAGTAAATAATGAAACCTGAATCATAAAATTTAGAAAAACATCTGCATAATAATATTACTAACGCAGCCAGTGCTTCCGCTATGAATATGGCATGACAGGTATATTGGTTTCAAACACTTCACATAACTATAGATCGTTGCCCAATAATACAAAAGAGTTATCATGCCAACAACATCAATTAGAAACATATTTTTAAAGCCCATCACTACGTAAGACAACCCTCGTCTTCCCTTCGATCAGTTTCTGTGGCATCGCATCCTACAGAACAACACAACTGTGGTTTGACATTGTTAAACTCGTGTTTGCAATCTTATCGAGATCATAGATCACAAAACAGTCATACGTCATAAAACAATAGATAGAAGAAAAAGAAGAACAAGAGTTTTGTCTATGGCGCTGCGTTGCCAGATTTCCAACTCTGGGAATCTGCTATTTTTAGCTCTGAGCTTTTTACACTGAAATTTCCCGTCCTGTTACATAATGTCTTGATTAAAGGCTGTTACACCATACACCCACAGTACCCCTGGAAGATAACACGCTTTAAGATTACAGCATTAAAATGTGCTTTTGAAACAAATCTCCCATGAATCCAATTTTTATTTTTTCTTATGCTTGCTTCATTCGTTTGCAAACATTGAATATCCTATCAAGTGAAGTTGCTGAAACCTCACCAGCGGAATAGGTTAACACGTCTTATTTTGCAGTATTGCACTTTTAGTACATTTGTACTATTTCTAGTTCATTTTCGACGTCAAAGTACAAAAGTAGGTACACGAGAGCTGAATTCTAGTACATTTTCAGTTTTCAAAAAATCAATAAAAATCTTCATTTCATACGTTGTAGCTTGTCAAATGGATGTATAATGCAAGAATGCAGAAGTTTGAGAGTTTTTTTTGTTTTTTTGCTCTTCACAAGATTATAAAGCGTCCATATGGTTCCAATTGCCAGCTCATAATTAAATTCACGGGTCACGGGTTTTAGTACAATTCTGTACAATCTTGTACATTTTATTACTTTCATCTAGTCATGGCCGTCTCTACTCACTAGGCCGGAGCATGAAATATGGCAACACTGAATCTACGGGCCGTCATTTTGTTTGTTGTTAAGTCATTAGTCATGGCATTAGTGTAATCTTCCAGAGTGAAAAATAAGATTGGAAGGTGAATTTTAATGTGTTTCTAATCATTTACCTGCACAAACGAAACTATAAAGATAACAAGATGTCTGCAAAGTGTGTAGTACTAGGTTGCAATAGCAATTGGGGCTTCCAAAGAAGGACATAAACAGAAGTGGGTGAAAGGTATTCCTCATTAGGGCTGGTGATATTTATAAGAATAAAGACAATACTTTACAAACATTTCAAAGGATATAAGACCTATTTTAAAGCACAATGTGGTACCTACAATGTTTTCTGGACCTCCCAAATATCACAGAAAAATACAGTTAATAGAACTCATCTGGGCATACATCTGGGCATACCTACGAAAGCATTTGATAGTGAAAGGGAAATCAAGACCAGCAAGAATGGCTTCACAGTGACCTAATAGTGAATTTTTCTAGCTCAAGTGACAACTTACAAAGTAAATTGAATGTTCATTTAAGTGGAAGTGGCAGCAGGAAACAGGTTGCTTTATTTTTATTTTGTAGTATCTGACTACGATGAACCAGACATCAGATGTATGTGGTATTAGTAGTAGTAGTAGTTCTAAAAAGCATTTTTTTCTTAATTTATTAACCCAGATGAACTCTAATACATATAAAATGTAATAATTATCCTGAAACTATAGGCCCACTATTTGACAGCTAAGCCACGTTGCCACATCTAAGGCTCCGGCCTAGTGTAGAGCCGGCCATGATCTAGTGCATTTCAGAAACACCACGGCAGAACTGCTGCTCTGTCCTACGAGTAAAATATTCATCTGGCAACAGGGCAGTCAAGGTACCGCCCCATGCCCCACCGCCAACTTGACAGTTGCTTTTAACCTTATTGTGCTTTTAACTAGACCGAAATAGTGATGGGGAAAACAGACTGATTTCTATAATCACTCGAGTTAAATTTCACTTAGTATGACCTGAGTGAACTTATTGTCAGTAAATATTTATGCGTGTCAAGTGCGTCGCCGTCGGTAACATCGAAAAGAGTTTTTTCTGAAGCAGCTCAACTCTCTAATTTATTAAGTAAGCAGATTATCACAAAAAAATCTGGATATTATTATTTTTTCAAATTCTTGTCTGTGAGTTTCTATTATTGTCATTGTTCAAAGTTACCCAGTTTCTAGAATGAGAGCTTTAATTTTTGGTAAAAATGTAATTTTTTTAATCCCTCTTTCTGTGAGTTCTTCCATAATTCATATTTTATTCACAGTTACCTAGTTTGTAGAATAAGTTTTAATTTTTTATCATTATAGTACTTTATTTTGCTCAAACTAATGCGAAAATATAATATCTTATTAATATTATTTTGAAATGTTCAGTTTGTGGTAAGTTTATAAATTATTCTATTTATGTTTACTGTTTTACCCTATCAATTATTGTTAATTTGATGTTACTTGTGTCCAGTTTGTCGAAGCTTTTTTGTTAGATTAAAAAAATATGGTTACTTTTTTCTCAACAACTTACAACTAAATTCAATAAAATTACATTATATAGAATATTTATATTTAGTTTGCTTCTTTGTTAATTCATATTTGCTAAGTACGATTCCTACATCACTGTCTAGCAGATTCTCTTTCATTCGAGTGTCGCTCGATCCGGCGCAACGGTGACGGAGCGACACTCGCCGTTGGTTCAGTTTAGCTCAGAATGAATAAAAATGTGTTACGTTTTAGTTGCTGCTTTCACTTGTAACTCGCAATACTCGCATCGTTCACTCGTAATCAAGTGACGTCGGTTATATCAATAATCTAGTGCTCGAGTACATTTTCATTCGAGTTATCCCATCACTAGGCAAAAAATAACCGTACCTGTTTTGTGTGAAAAAAGAAACGAGAAACGTATCTCCGTACCTGTTTTGTGAAAAGAAATGTCTAAATAAAAGAATAGCAATGTGAATTTATTATTGGAATTGGTATTAACTATTAATTTCATTAAGCTTTCTAGGCAAAAGTGTGGAATGTGGATAAAGCCAAAAATCATTCCTGGTTTTGAAGGGAACAGATAATTACAGAAAATACAGAGGCAATTGAATTATTTATTAATTATTAGACCCTACATGGAGGAAGGAATAATTTCATATAAACCTGAAGTATAGGATGAATGATATCAGCAGCACCTGTGCCTACTTTGTGACTATATTTATAAGAGGTTCTATAACAAGCATGCATCTAGTTGGAAGTTTCAAGTATGTATGTGTCTATAATCAATTTCTGACTGACTGAAGTAGTAACTAGTGAGGTGATATTATTGATTATTAGTTAAGGTGGCTGTGATGATACCACTCCTATGATTGTGTTACAAACCAGCGCAGTTCGCAATTAGTAATTATACAATAACAATTAAAAGGTAAACATGGAAAATCTGGCATTAATTTGCAAATCAATCGCTTTGTTCTGATTTTGTGCTATGATTTTGATACATGAATTTTAAAATATTTTTGACAAAAGTGTCATCCAGCTTTGACGTTTTGTTTCCAATATTGATAAAATTCTATTGGATGATACTTATTAACTACAGACCTCAATGCCCAATAGAAAGAGTTTGTTAAAAATCAACGAATAGAATCTGTTCGTTGGAGTGGAGCATATTGATAAAATCGGGCCTTAGAATATTGTAAAATTGATGCGAATTTTGTCTGATGAATTTTTTTACTTCCACTTTGAAACTAGCAGTTTTATTTATTTGCCTAAGATTAAGAGGAAGCTGATTATAAAATTTGGGGGCTAGGTATACGATTACACCTGCCATTGAGTTTTTTTAACAAGAAAAGGTATATACTTCAACATATTGAAACGGTAGACTTGCTAAGATCACGTTTTAGAAGTAAATTTTGACGCTTTTTAATTAGCACGATAGGGGCAGACATTATAGCGTCTCCCAGTATGTTGAAACCCGCCTATGTATCTGCCATTGAGTTTTTGAATAAGAAAAGGTATAATACTTCAACACATTGAAATGGTAGACTTGCTAAGATCACGTTTTAGAAGTAACTTTTGATGCTTTTTAATTGGAACGACAGGGGCGAGCATTATAGCGTCTGCCAGTATGTTGGAACCTGCCTATGTGTCTACCTTATAATAACTACACTTATAATAATAATAATGTTAATGTCACATATCATTTTCAGCCTTCCTAAAATCACGTAAACTTTTATACAATTTTAAACGTTTGAATTTTTAATTAGCACATTAGGATCCGGAATAGGTGTCTACCAATGGATTTTTGAATGAGAAAAGGTATATACTACAATATATTAAAACGGCAGACTTGCTAGAATCACGTTTATAAGTCACTTTTGACGTCCGAACATGCCCAAAGGAACCGTCACCGTCTCCGGGGAGAGTGAGTCCCCGTTTTACAAACGGCAGGTGTAATAGTATACATAGCATCAATATGAAGTTTGATAAAATACCGTATGTCTGCCGATCACTGGTCCTTAGACTATCCGCGATCATCCAAATAAGATATGCGCACTATAGTAGTTTTACTCAGCCATTTTTTCACTTTTATGGCGGTAACAAAAATTTTGGGAGCTTCTCCATCTCCCAACCTCCTGCACGACCCCAATTTCAACCTCAATAGAAAAAATAAAAGGACACTTTAAATGTCTCGATAAGGGTTCTGATAATATGTGTCAAAAATTCCAGAAGTATGCCTTCGGTGTTCACGTTCGGATACGTCTGAAACTTAGCTCTGATTCAGAGCAATAGGAACTTTTTTCGCTTTGTGAGCAAATCAAGTCGTGACATTTTTGATAATATAAATGTATTTGTTTACAAAATCGATCCCTACAAAATACGTTTAGAGCTCGAAATTTACCCCAGTTATTTGGACAATGCCTTTTATAATTGTTGCACTTCTACCTCCTTGATCTTGCTTCTTCTCTTCTCTCTAACATACTTAGTATTGTCTGGTTTCTGACACGACAAAACTTGCTGACGAACCATGACATCAAAGCTTTTCCTGACCGCCTTGACAGCTAACGACGAGTAGTAGTAGAAACTTTTATTAATACAAAACTCCCCATCTCAGTTTCACGACCATCCACATCCACAAAAAAAGGTCAATTCTTCTAGGGGGTTCTAGCACTTTTTTCGAATTTTTTGCTAATCCACTGGTTTTCAAAATTTTTGCGTCATTACTTACTATGACTCCACAGCACATCACACCCAAAGATTCCTCAAGCTCGCATAGATAGACCCACGGAAATGAGTCTAAGGTGTGAGTTATTTAGGGTAACGGACAGTCCTTTATGATTTCAAAAATATCTAAAATATCTAGCAGTAAATCTACTATGACCTTATAACATATCAACACTGAGATTACGATGTTAGAAAAATGGCCGCAGACACACGTTTACCTCCAACGCCCCCTCCTATGGCGTGGAATGAAAACGGTGGATATTAAGCATTCAAGTGTTTTCGAAACCTCAATTCCTTTTCAAATCTTTGATAGATTGGCTTGAGTCAAGCGTATTGCTAAGATCAATTCACCTGAAACATGACTTAAGCAACGAAACTTTGACAAAATATTTTAAATTTGATTGTGTCATGCGCTGAACTAACAAGCGACAGTACTGCTAACGCCTGCGCAATAGACTGTGCACTAAGACAAAAATAGGGCTAGCGCACGATTACCAACTCTCCATGGTATGTTTTAAATGAGTCACTTTATGAAAGCCTTAATATCTCTTAGAGAGTGTTATTAAACAATAGGCGTACGATCCTATGTTCAACAAAAATCGCATAACCAATCACTCGACATATAGTCAAGCGAGTTTGCAACCTCACGAGGCCGTGGGACGGACTGTAAACAAATATTTCACCCGATTAAATCTTAAACCCTTTAGAAAATATCAACTCCAGCTCCTTAAAAGTTTTTATTCTTCGCCTTTGCCCTCCACCTTTAATCCTTATTTTTCTCCACCCTTGTTTCTCTGAAATTTTCGGGAGAGTTAATATTGCACGACCACTAGCATATCAAAAATGAATGATTTTCACAAATAGATGGAATTCACGACTAATAAATCAATATTTATTTATGTTGAACAGTCAAAAAGAATTTGCCATAAAGCTCAAAAAGTATTATTCCAAATTCAAAATTTCATTGTAAAGCTGTTCTTTCGTGTTTATCATTGTATTATTACTGATGTTATAGTTCACTGCTATATCTCATAATGTTTTATGTTACTGAAAACAGTATCTCCGAAAATGTCAATACTCTGCTGATACAGTGGACCTGGGATCATAGGATAATGATGAGTTTCCATGTGTAATCTCACTACGCTATAAATTTCTTGAAATGCACGCCGCGTTATGTGATGCGATTACCTGCTACTTCCATTGATTTATCCTCCATAATTGAGGTTTTGAATCAATTTTTTTTTTGTGATAAATCGAAAGATCATATATAAGTTTTATAACAAAACCGTTTTTGTTTTCTTTTTTTTCGCAATAATTCAAAAGTTATATCAAAATAAAAATGGGTTTTTGAATCGAGTACCGAAAACACGCCGACGGCTCCCGAACCCGTGTGACGTAATGATGGCGGTTAAGATGCTCCTTTGACCAACGACATCCTACATCGATACTAGATTCTAGATTCCCAACCAAACGTGAAAATACTTGCCAGTAACTAGTGTATATTTGTTGCAATATAGCCGATGAATGAAGTTTGCAGCTCAGGACGACCTCTACGATCGAAATAAATATCTTTTTGAATATTTGAAATCAGACTACAGATTCCAGTAAGTAAGTACCTAATCAAATATGTCTTATTGAAACTATCTGGTGCATGTTCGGCTGGCCTAGTGGTTAGAGTGTTGGCTAATGGATCCGTTGGTCCGGGTTCAAAGCTCAGCTGTCCAATTTTTTTTTTTATTTTTTTTTTATCAAATAATTCATTCATGTGCTTTTTGCATTTGTTATGTACATTTTTTTCTACGATCAACATAAATATGTTTTTGAAACAAATTCTATCAGACATTACTTGCACTGCATAGTGCAAAAACTAAGTACAGGACGCGGTGGACAATTCAAAAAATCAGTTCAAATGGTGTTTGTCCGTCAATATCAACCGCCAATATATTTTTTTAAATGTAATAGTTGGTTAACAAAACAAAATCCATTCTGTTTTTAAGTTTTTAATATAAACATAAAGTAAGTCAAACTCGTAATCACAACAGTCTTCTGTTTATCACTTGGTATCTTTATTCATTTATTTAACTTTGAGCAATGAAGCTTAATACTTAAATTTTCATAAAAATTTAACAAATAAAAATATAAAAATGCAATGCAAACAAACAAAACTTATTTTTCTATGAGTTTCAATGTTATAATTATCTTCTTGACCAAAACTTAAAATAATTATTTTATTATTTAATATTATTATTGATAATAAATACTTATACGATAAATAAACTATAAGTATAATTATTTTACATAAGAGCTAGCACTTCAAGTAAACAAAAATAAAACTATATTTTTTAGTCCCGAACATAGAAAAAAGTATAAAGTATCTAGGAATATATATAGACTCACACTTACGTTGGAATGTACATATTAATAATTTATTAAAAAAAATTGGATTCATTTCATATAAGATGAAATTACTAACAAATATTTTAACAGAAAAGCATCTACGTACAGTAAAGATAATTATAACATTGAAACTCATAGAAGAATAAGTTTTGTTTGTTTGCATTGCATTTTTATATTTTTATATGTTAAATTTTTATGAAAATTTAATTATTAAGCTTCATTGCTCAAAGTTAAATAAATAAATAAAGATACCAAGTGATAAACAGAAGACTGTTGTGATTACGAGTTTGACTTACTTTATGTTTATATTAAAAACTTAAAAAATGAATAGATTTTGTTTTATTAACCAACTATTACATTTAAAAAAAATATTGGCGGTTGATATTGACGGACAAACACCATTTGAACTGATTTTTTGAATTGTCCACCGCGTCCTGTACTTAGTTTTTGCACTATGCAGTGCAAGTAATATGTCTGATAGAATTTGTTTCAAAAACATATTTATGTTGATCGTAGAAAAAAATGTACATAACAAATGCAAAAAGCACATGAATGAATTATTTGATAAAAAAAAATAAAAAAAAAAAATTGGACAGGCTGAGCTTTGAACCCGGACCAACGGATCCATGAGCCAACACTCTAACCACTAGGCCAGCCGAACATGCACCAGATAGTTTCAATAAGACATATTTGATTAGGTACTTACTTACTTACTTACTGGAATCGGTAATCTGACCTCAAACATTCAAAAAGATATTTATTTCGATCGTAGAGGTCGTCCTAAGCTGCAAACTTCATTCATCGGCTATATTGCAACAAATATACACTAGTTACTAGCAAGTATTTTCACGTTTGGCTGGGAATCTAAAATCTAGTATCGATGTAGGATGTCGTTGGTCAAAGGAGCATCTTAACCGCCATCATTACGTCACACGGGTTCGGGAGCCGTCGGCGTGTTTTCGGTACTCGATTCAAAAACCCATTTTTATTTTGATATAACTTTTGAATTATTGCGAAAAAAAAGAAAACAAAAACGGTTTTGTTATAAAACTTATATATGATCTTTCGATTTATCACAAAAAAAATATATTTTTTTCTTTATTCAAAACCTCAATTCTCATATAATATGGCGTTTATGGAACGTGCATCGTAATGAACATAATTTCTATGTATTGGCAGGAAAATTGTAATTGCGCCATATTTTTGACGCTCATGCCATCTATATGACACCCCATTGAGAACAAACGTTTGAAACGCATGCCTAATCAAATGGCTGAAGGGAATACTAGTACTAACAGCTGTGGGGCGGCCGCGCCTGGCAAGTAGGCCCCAGCAGGCCCTTTTTGCCATCCCTAAATGTAACCCCTCAGCCACCACTACCTGGCTGCTTCTACCTGCCAAAGCTTCCTGACCTTTTAGCAAAGGCCAGTATGTCAGCCCAGATTACGGAGGGTAATTCCTCTGGCTGGAGTCTATCAGATCCAAAGATCTCGTATCTCAGCCCACCTAGCAACTCATGCACATTCCGCAAGGAAGTGGTAGGCCATTTCATCAGCCTCTCAACAAAGTCATCTTGAATTCCTAATAGTGAGACTACAGTGCTCCATCAGAACACCCTCGAGGGTTCTGATTGCCCATCGGTCTTGGTTCCGTAGCCATGCTGATCTAGATGTGTTCAGCCCGCCTATAAAATCCTTGGATTGTTTGCATCCCTCACTTTGCCTCCACTGTGCATCTATGGTTTCGTTTACGCACTTTTTGAGGGCTGACGGTACCTGCTGCCTACTTAATCCTATAGCGGGCTCGCAGCCAACAAACGATCTCCCGGTGCCGAGTCTGCCAGCCTGTTGGCTTACTCATTACCAACAATGCCCATATGACCCGGGACCCATATCAAGGTATCTTATTCCTTCAGTCCGGCCAGCTCTTCCAGTCTCTCAGCGCACTTCTGAACCAGGAGTGCCCTAGTCCTGGGCTCGCAGATGGCTTTCAGAGCCGCCTGACTATCAGAACATATGTAAACCTTCTTCTCTGTGGCCTTTCTCACCTCGTCACTGCACACATTAGAGAGTAATTGCTAGTGTCCGACCGAAACTACTTTTTGCGGCCGAAACCGAAACCGAAGCCGAAACCGAAACATCAATATAACGTCAGTAATTTTTTCGTGGATATAAAAATGAATAACGTTTCATCAGCATTATCACACCTTATTTCAAATAAATTATTTATACTTTTTGAAATAAGAAGTTAATCTGAACCAAATATCAACTATTTTACATTTATACTACATTTTGTATCTACTAAATAACATTCCAAACTTTGGTCAATCTTTATAACACTGTTATCAATTAGCTGCCTTAAGACTAAATTTCTGAAGTACCTACGGCCTAAGTACGACTTTTGAAATTAAGGAGCCTTCTCTGAATTTAAGAAACTGTTGTGAGCTGCATTGAGCTACAGCTATTGTTGACTATCAGTATTCATAACTGAACAATCTAATATTGTAATATTGTAAGCGAGAAATAACAATTTATCAACTTTCTTTGCAAATAGCTTCCTCAGTCTGAATAAATTTGACTAGTAGCATTAAGTAGTTGTTCAGTGGAAACAGTCGTCGGTAAGGCAGACGTGAATATTAGGGGAACCTTGCTCAAAGACAGAAATGGACTGAAATTCTAGTAAGAGTAATATCTGCGTTTCTTTGCAAGCTTGATGGCTCCGATAAGTAGACTTCTTAACTTGTGATAAGTTATCACCATCATCTACCCAGCAAAATGACACTTCTTCGCTTGAAGATTAGTGCTCCGAGGGCGTCCGATCGCAGCGCCAAATCCATCGAATTTAGTTTCGGTTTCGGCCGTAGTTTCGGCTGAATGGCAGCCAAAACCGAAACTAAACCGAAACCCGTTTTTTGGCCGAAACCAGGCCGAAACCGAATGTTCGGTCGGACACTAGTAATTGCATATACTTCTGCTTCGAAAATCGTTGTGCACGTACCTAAAGAGTAGCTCTCCCGTATTCCTCGATTTTCCACACATATCCCTGTTCCTGATGCCTGTCCGCTACCTAGACGAGAGCCGTCCGTGTAGCATACCAATGCCTCTTCGGGGATGAAGGTAGTTATACGGAAAGGAACTATGTTCCTGCCAAAACTCTAATAAAGCATTTTTATTTCTGAATTTGTAATGCGTCTTGTGTGTATATTGTAATACACTCAAATTGTTACAGAGGGATTCCCAACCGAACTATTAAAATTTCTAGTTTTCGGCTGTATCTCGTTAAGAATATAGTTCAAATAATAAATAGTTTATACGAATTTTTCGCTAAAATCATGAAAATCAATATTTTACAAGACATATTTTGTCCTATTCACAATGATTAAACACAACACAACACAACCATTATACCAGAAATATGGTGTCTGTGCGCCTATTATGTTAAAATAAATTATAAAGTTTTTGCTATTTAAACCCTTATTTTCATCGATTCCTGAATTTATGATATCTTTATGTTATTTTTTACTTGGCTGTAGAGTCTACAAATAACAACCCACATGAATCATATGAGCTGTCAACGATATTATTATGAAGGAAGCGCTATTAAGCGACCCACAGACGCTCCGGAAATCAGAGGAAAAACTGCACAGTCCTGGCCTCAAGGATTATCGGAGCGTATGTGGAGGTTCGCCGGACTGTACAGGCCGCCGGATGTGGAATTGAAAAGCCATTCGATCGCCTGCGCAGGCCGTCTTTTGATGCCATGCTTGCTGGAACTGAGCTGAACTGGAAATGTTTCCTGAGCGTCTGTGAGGGAGGGTGTATTGAGGCCAAAGTGCAAGGGCCTTCAGGCCAGGACTGTAGTTTTTCCTCTGAGGACTTCCGGAGGGTCTGCGGGCCGCTTTACAGCCTTTATGATGAGAAAGAAAAGACTATGATGATTCTCATCACAATGAGGATGAAGCTGGTTATGCCTTATAACAGCGTTGCAAAAAATTGCTATTTTTTAAACAATTTTTTTTATTTTTATCAGCTTATGCAATAATGAACTTTGACTACGAAAAGAGCTGTGCTTTGAAAGTCGCAAAAAAACTTCTTCTTAATTCTTAATTCTTGCCACTAATAACTCAATTCCTGGCAAAATAAGATCCTTTTGCGATATAATGTTTGATGAATAAATTATCAAACTTTAAAAGCTTTAAATTGGTGGCAATTCCAACACACTATCGATGTTATTCAAGAAGTATTGCCAATCATTAAGTAATTTTTATCTGCTGCAGCCTCTTCAGTACCTATCTAAATAGTGTTTTCGAGGTTTGGTTGCATACATTCCAAACTTTTTTTTAATATAATGTATCTAAACATTTAGTTCTAAATAAAGCTTCTTCTGCATTTTCTGCTGAGTTATTTACCTCGGCGACTATTTTTTACAGAAATATATAATTTGTTTTAAATCACGATTAAAATTGGAAAAATGAATTGATTTAAGAGCCCGTTCAGATAAAGCGATTTACGCGCGAGTAGACTTGCGCGTAGTCAATTTATATTGCGTCCAGATGTCGCGTTTCACTTGCGTTTCTACGCTAGGAGGGATTTCCTTCCAGTCAAAAACATGGAGTTGGATACAGCAGTTGTGTTGTGGCGTGCATACCAGCGATGGAAGCTTCGTAAACAAAGAGAAAGGCGACGATTCAACGTGCATCCAATTCTACATGACAGAATGATGCATAGTATGTATATCTTCCCAGTTCCTACGTTTTATGAGTCTATTGGAATAATCGGATGATTCCATATCCCATATGGCTACTCTTTTTTCGACTGCGTCAATGAAAAGTTCTGTATCGAAGTTATCACGCTCCACTTTTCAAAAACAAATACGTCCACACGCCACGGACTCGCGCGTTGTACTGGACGCAACAATGTCGCCCAAGTATCTCGACTCGCGCGTACAACTGGCGAGTCGAGAGTCCCGCGCGTTACAAGCAATTTACGCGCGATTAAAACAACACGCGAGAGCATCTGGGATGTATGTAGCTCTAGTATCTCGGGAACGCGCGAGTGGACTCGCGCGTAAATCGCTTTATCTGGACGGGCTCTAAATCATTATGTTATGTCGTCGCAACCCTGCCTTATAGTGAGTCTTTACAGAGTAAACAACAAACCGCTTCTTCAGCAAACGCTTTGGAATCATATTGGAAAGCTATTGTCATGTTCGAAAGGTTGAAGTTTTTGAATCTCATATTAATTTACGAGTACGTCTATGGTTCACTACAAAGCTCAGCTTTGTAGGAGAGGCTTATTTGAAAAGAATAATAATAATAATTATATACAATGAACGGCTGGCCTGGCCTGCTATCAAAAATGTATAAAGGCATGATTTCTAATTATAAGCCAGCCTCCTACCTCAACCATATTCTGAGATGCACTAATAAATAATAATAGATAAATGACCAGCACCGCGTTTAAAATTGCAATTATTGCATATTTATTGCCCGCATTTATTCGGATCGGAAAAATCGGAAATGGTATATCTAAAAAGTGAATGGATTACGGTTTTATTTCCACAAAATTGAAACGGTGTTACATGGCCAATTTCGAAATTATACTATATCGATTGCCGCCGATACGCCATACTTTAACGGCTATTTTTTGTCGAAGCGATATTTCAAAACAAAAGTGTAAAATAACACGATCCATTTAATTCTGTTGTTTGTTTTATTCGGTTTTCATTTAAAGTAAACGGTTTTGTATATTTCGAATAACATCGCGTTGATGGAAATAATGTTGGGGTGATTAACAAATGTTGTTGCCTGTTGGGGAAGTTATATGTATGCATACTTCATAAAATTTTAGTTATTATGTACAATATAATTTTAATATTCCACTTTATTACGATAAAGGCGGTGTGTTGGTATATACGGTTGGCAAACTGCAATGCAACTGACAGAGAAGGTACATACGGGCAAAGCTATCAAATAAAAAAAGGCACCTAACCCCTCATACATTCTACATTCTCACTACATTTACAGCCAGGCGCAAGTTTCGGTGGAGTACGTTAAAGCTAAGCGCGCACTGGGTAGGACGGAACAACGGTACGTACCTTCGGCACTTTTTTTAGGTGACTGCGCTCACTGGGTCGGTTGGTACGGTCGGTACGGACGGAACGGACGGATGGACGGACGGAAGGTCGGATATAGAGACAAGCAGTCTCGTAATAGGTTTTGTGCTGTTATGTATTGTGAAAACAAAAACGATATGTTGAGTGAAGAAGAAATAATTGTAAGTCTAATATTGGTAGCAGAAGAAGAAGAAAGGTCAAGAACTCGAGGAAAACCCAGATTTTTGATTCATAGAATAAAACGCAAGAGATTAGAGTACCACCGTAATTAATTTGGGAACATCCATACTCGCTTTGCAACCAGTATTATTGCGTCTGTACTCAAGCACGTACAGGCACGCACCGAAGGGCTGATGAGTCATCAGTACGGCCGGTCAGGACGGTCAGGATGCCTAGAAATCTTTCGGGATTTTATCGGACGGCGGAAGGTGTGGGTGGTCCTGTTCTGACAGTGACGACCCAGTGCGCGCACCCATAGGCAAATCAATGCTAAACATTTTTGAAAAATCCCGTGCGTACCGTTCGTACCGTCCCGTCCGACCCAGTGCGTTCAAGGCTTAATAGTTATGTTCTAGCATCAGATTTCCAACGGTTTCAAACCGTTTCAGTATGCGCAGTGACGAAATCGTCAGATAATTTTGTTACTGCGCATACTCACACGGTTTGAAACTGTTGAAAACAGAACAGATGCTAGGACAAAGCCGATGTCTTACTCAAAGCGACTATCGCATGTTGCCAGGTTGTAAGTATGCTTGCATCCAGTTTTTGACCAGAAAATGGCCAGAAATCGCCAACCTTTAGCATGCATGTATGAAAACCGTCAGAAGTGGCGACTTCGCAGCTGTCAACGTGAAAAATATCAAAACCAAAACGTCCAGTATGACATGTTCTGTTGGTGAGAGTACGTCAGAACCTACGGAACTGCAAAAATATGTCCAAGTGAAATTATCCTATGATTAGCCTGGGGTCAAGGTCATATTTATCGTAGATACAAAGGGCTATTGTGATCTTCTCGGACTCCCAGGCCGCTTGAAAGTCCTTGGATTCCTTCTTACTTTATTCCTTTTTCCAAGTTTGCTGAGGAGCTGTATGCAGTACGAGTTTCCTTTGGAGCTCAGTGATTCGAGAGAAGCCTGGCTACCTGAAAAGATTTTTATAGATTTCTTTGTTCGGGGTCTTTTGATCAGCTCCTTGAGTTTATTAAGAGTGTGCACATATCACGCTGTGCTCGCGAAATCGTCGAATTTTGGTGCCCCATTCAACTCGTAGACACCACTCTACCTTGTCCCAAGAGCAGTAGTAGTAGTACTATAGTAGCAGTGGGGCGGCCGCGCCTGGCAAGTAGGCCCCAGTATGCTCTTTTTGCCATCCCTGAATATAACCTCTCAGCCACCACTATCTGCCTTCCTCTCACTGCCAAACCCTCCCGACCTTTTAACAAAGGTCAGTTTATCGGCCCAGCTTAGGGAGGGTAATTCCTCTGGCTGCAGTCTATCAGATCCAAAGATCTCACATCTCAGCCGACCTAGCAACTCAGATTCCGCAAGGAAGTGGTAGGTCGTTACATCGGCCTCTCCAAAGATCATACATAAGGAGTCGTCTTCAATTTCTAATAGTGATAGATGTCTTCAGCCCGACTATAAAATCCTTGGCTTGTTTGTATCCCTCACTTTGCCTCCACTGTTCATCTATGGTATCGTTTACTCACTTTTTGAGGGCTGACGTTACCTGCTGCCTACTTAATTCTATAGCAGGCTCCGGGCCAACAAACGGTCATCCGGTGCCGAGTTTGGCCAGCCTATTGGCTTCCTCGTTACTTCCTTCAGTCTTGCCAGCTCTTCCAGTCTCACCGCTTGCTCCTGAACCAGGTGTGCCCTAGTTCTGAGCCCAGAGCATCTCCTCCTCCAGCCATAACCTCACAATAGCAATCCACAGACAGAGAAAGAAAATGACTTGACGGTGGAAACAGGATAGAAGATGTGTAGGTTTGTCGTTGGCGGTGACAAATCCGAAATTGACCGGCTATTAACACCGTCAGTGTTTATAATTAACGGGACGACGCGACGGAGGCAAAGCTCGTTGGGGAGATGTATGCAGTTCCATACGAGTCCTGTTTGGAGCTCAGTGCTTCCAGGGCTATCTGACAAGATTTTAGGTAGAAAATCATGGGGCGTGTCCGCAAAAAAGGAAGAGGTGACGAGCAGAAAAATTGAAGGATGTAACCCGAGCGACACGTGTTTCTGCTAATTGGCTTCATCAGGCCCAAATAGATGTCATGTGCCCACATCTAGATGAGGTCACACAACATAACATCTGGTTTCGGGTGTAACCTGAGGAGTCAAGGATGGAAAAGCAAAGCCAGAAGCCACCGACAAGAGCCAGCTAGCACATGTGTGGCTTCGGCCGACAGATCTCGCCTTCCGAGACAACAGTCAACGTCGCCACGGAGGCCAGCTATAGCTACCTGCCGAAGGACTTCTACAGCCCCTAAGGCCACCGGTGGCTTCTGGCTTTACTTTTCCATCCTTGACTCCTCAGGTTACACCCGAAACCAGATGTTATGTTGTGTGACCTCATCTATATGTGGGCACATGACATCCATTTAGGCCTGATGAAGCCAATTAGCAGAAACACGTGTTGTTCGGGTTACCATCCTTCAATTTTTCTGCTCCTCACCTCTTCCTTTTTTGCGGACACGCCCCATGATTTTCTACCTTTGTGTTTGTTTGTGGTCCGCACTACCATCTCTCAGTGACAAGATTTTTATAGATTTGTTTGTCAGGGGTATTTTGATCAGCTCCCTGAGTTTCTTAAGACTGTGCACATATCACGCAATGTTCAGGAAATCATCGAATTTTGCCGCCTCCTCCAACTCCTAGAAATCATTCTACGTTGTCTCAAGAGCAGCTCCACCTATAACCATAACCTCACAATAGCCATCCACAGACAGAGAAAGAAAGTGACTTGACGGTGAAAACAGGATGGAACATGTGTAGGTTTGTCGTCGGCGGTGACAAATCCGAAATTGACCGGCTATTAACACCGTCAGTGTTTATAATTAGCGGGACGGCGCGGCGGGCGGGCGGAGGCAGGAGCGGGAGCGGCAACAGCCAACGGTGGCGGCCGCCCCATTAAAGGGGAGCTGTCGGTGCCGGTCCCGTCCTGCATCAGCCACCCTGCGAACGATACGTCCCCTTTAAGCGGCAACGTCGCACCCCTGGCCGCACGCCGCCGCCTTTCTAATCGGTGTTACACTACCGCTCGACCCCCGCCCCCGATCCTCTCGCCCCCTAACCTCTATCTCCCACTCTCACTCTTCGCTCCGGATCACAGGGCCGATTTCTTTTGCTTTCCCAGCTGCAAGACGCTGTTCACGTACACTGAAAAAAACGTGGGTATTTTTACAAAACAATTACTAGCACTATTGCAGCGATTTTATTATGTAACGTTGTAAAACCACAGTAAAGTTTAACAAAAATACAATTGTTTTGTAGATTTACTAAATTTTGTAAAAATGGTTGGGCATTTTACAGAAAAAATACAAATAATTCATTTTTTCACAAAATATTCGTAAAATTACAAAACAGTGTTGCATTTTTGTAAGACAAAATTACAAGGTAATTGCCTTTATACAAAATGTTTGTCTTTTTACAAACGTGTTTTGTAAATTTACAATTATTTTAGAAAAATACTTCAATAATGTTAGTAAAATAATTGATTTCTTCGGTTGGTATCAATGGTAATTTGACTAAAACGCTTTATATGGCCACTTGCCCTCAGTCATAGCCGTTTATCTTAAATGCTCAAGGTCAAACAAAGTTTTGGTAGGAATAGTAGTGACACCGAGCGCCAGAGGGCCGCTATCCAAACATAAGCTGTCAGTTCATTTTCATTTAAGGTTAGAATAGAATGTCAATGACTACGTCAAAATGACAACCAGAGTTTATCACAGAGGAGAGAAATACTTATTAAATATTTTGTATTTTCTTATCTAATTTTCTCAGTTACTACAGTTACTTGCTAACATACTACATATCACCGACTCTACATATTAAGAATGCCTTCGATGTACAGTGATAAATTGCTCCATGAAACAAGATCAGTAGAACAATTCTGGCAAAAAAACTTATTTCAAGAAAGCGCCGCGAAATGTCGATGGAGTACTCAAGAGGGGCCCATTGAGTGATAGCTCACTAAAATATGGCAGAATTTGCTCTAGGCACTTTATAACTGGTAATAGGTATAATGTTTCTTATTATAGAATGTTGCATGTTTAACTGATGAAACAATTTCTAGGTGCACCGCATAATTAGGATAAGGAATCAATAGAAGAGGCAGAGGCACAATAACTCAAGTAAGCAGACATCAGACAATTAAACATGCTCGAGTAAAAAAGGTAAGTTTATCCAAAGGAAAACACAGGGAACATTTGGATTTACTGATTTATCATTTTTATAGCTGGACATTGAAGCATTAAAGGGGATATCAATTAAATCTGATGACATTGGTACCTGGAACTAGTAACAAAGAGGATAGTGTATTAAAGCCCTGATTGAAGCAAATAAACAGCAACTCTTTCTACTCAAACAGATCTTTTGGCCAGTGATTTAGTCAAATGTTAAAAATTAGAAGGAACATTGGAGTAGTTTGAAATGAATGACAAACCTTGGAAATAATGATAATACTATACCATATACTTTCATAGATCAATTCTGGACGCTTGGCTTGCTGGGGGGAGGACTTATGCCTTATAACATCAGGTACAGCTATCTCCAGAAATATGTTGTCTACTCTTTGACTAAAATCTGAGACAAGGTTTCCACATATTATATAAACCTCAAGAGTCATATACTGAGAAAAAGTTGGAACGTTGGAACTCATTCTGAGCATGCAACACCTATATACTCCGGGAATTTTTAGACTGTGATATATCGTAATAAAAGTAATTAAAAATTTACATTTGATTATTTTATTTATATATAATATAGTTTGTTGTGTCTGTGTATTTAATAGGTATATATCTAATAACAATTGGTATTTAGTATGCAACAAAAAATCATAAAGTTCTATCATGCACAAATAACAATGTAATCATTTGAGCATCTTTATGTAGGTATATTCTCACACTGAGAAATAAATTGTTAGCCAAATATTTAAATCTGTTATTTGTGATAATTATATGTACCTCATAAGTAACAGTCCCATTTTCCTAAATAATCACGAAATCAATATGTTCTTTCACTAGTCTGTAATAAAATGTCTCATGCTTTTGTTTAGTAACTGTAGTTACTTTGTGGAATACATTTATTTTGTTTATGATTATGAATTTTTATAATCCCACTAGTCTTATGGCAAATATTTGCACTGAAAATATGATTTTTGATGTTTTGCTGCAAAAATGCATTAAACATTTACAGAATTTAAATTCCCTTTTTTAATAAATGCCACCCATTTGAACGTTTATCATTTATTTATAATTCGTAGTTCATACGTAACATAGGAGCTATGTAAGGGTATAAGAGCACTATATATATAACAGTCATATATTAACAAGCTGGGTAAACAGTTGATGTTCCTCCAATATTGTAAAAATGTATCACAGAAAGAGATCACTTTTGCTCCAGTTAATTTAGAAACTGCAACTGAAGCCTTCATTTTAGCCTCCTGTCCAACTTATGTACTTAACGAAACACATCCCTGCATTTTTCAACAATTCTTTAACAAAGAATAAATGGCAACTATACTATGACTGCAATCTTCCTCTAGACCATCCATACATGTGCAATGCACTTTCATCATTTATGATGATTATTCATGCTTTTAATAGTGTTTCATTAAATTTCTGAGATTCTCTCACCTAAAAATAAAAGTGTACACTGTATTAAAAAAAAAAGATTAAATATATGGATAAAATTGGCTTACTCTTCTTCTTCTTCCTACAACATCTACATCGCTGTTCATTATAATTAGGCATCTCTCATAAATAGTGTAGTATTTTCCTGCTTGTCTCTGTGGACCAGAAATTTTATAGTATATTCAAACTTTTGAATGCTCTCAATTGCTGCCACATATAAAAACTGTGAGAAGAGGTTTACAAAGTCTATCTGTAAACAATTCGTAACGTTGGAATCCGTAGGTTTAAGAGTATACGGATCAAAGCCACTACTGTCTCTGTAGTTTATCCTCGTGTTTTACCGGTCACCGCTTAGGGATTTATATAACACCATTTCTTCCAACAAAAACTACAAAAAGTTCATACCAGATCATGAAAAATTTGTTACTTCCACCCAAAATCAAATTGGCCGAACTGTCAAAGTCACGTGACTGAAAATGATCTGTCACGTTTTGTCACTGAAATTTGGATTCTAAAAATTTGAAAGCGTCTTTCGTGAGAAAAGGTAATTTTCTTATTTTCTTTTCATTTCTGCATTGTGCGCTTGCATTATTTTGCCGAAAATGGTTTTTAGTTGTTGCTTGCCTGGATGCAGTACCTATAAAGGATGAAGAGGTAAATTTATATTATAAAAACCTTTGTAGAGTAAATGATAATGTGCATTACTATAGGTGCGCAAGGTCCGGCTTGAATGGATTGGGAAAGGATGCAGTAAAAAACATGGACAAGAAGAAGTTGTACAATGTATTTGCGAAAAACATTTCTACCAACGTCGTATTCAACCTTGGATGCGAAGGAGACTGCATAATATTGCGTTACCGATATACCATCTAAAAGGTAACATTTTAAAGAGTACCTGTATACCTACCTTACTCTCAGTATTCAATTTTACAACCTCGCAAGATGAAAACTATTACGAACATTAGACTTTTTATTAAGAATTGATTATTCAGGTATTTAATATTTATCTGACATTGATCCATATGCCATAACCAAATTTGTTAACATAGAATTAAGTTGTTTGTAGTACAGTGCATTTTAAGTTATGTACAACTACTAGCTTAAGCAGATATTTACTTTTTAGACTTTTTTCAAATTTGTATATATGTATACAATTATATCGAAATAGAAAATATCTATTTATATGTATACAATTCTTAATAAATAGACTTTTAGCATTTATTGTTTTTCATTTCATTTATTACCGCAAAATGTTACGTTATAAGGCAACATATAACTTTGACATATACTGTTATAGTGTATTTCAAAGTTAAATGTGGCTTTATACAAGAGATCATGAACTAAATTCGAGGCTATTCCTGGCAACTGAATTACGAATCCCCGATTTAAAATTCCCGCTAAATTTTAGTAGCGACACCAACCGATCAGATGGCGCAGAAATCAGTTCAAATGTTTTAACACTAGAGATGAGGGTCTATATTATACGAGAAAGTCGACGAGTTTTGTCTATGCCCTCAGTACAGATTACGCGTTGCCGATGAAAGGTAGCACTGGCGGGCGAGAAGAATTGGCTTGTGTGAATAGAGAAACAGCGGACGGGTCGTCATTTTATGGATTTTGTTTTGGAAGTGCCGGTATATAACGTGTAGTGCTGCTATTTGTGTTTGAAGTTTAAAGATTCATTGGATAAAATGAATACAAAGTGCATTTAAACAAGGTAAGCCGCCATCTTGGAAATATGGCCATCCAGTATACCAAATTTATTTAGGGATGCATTCGTTTCTATTTTTCTTCGATATGATATGGTTAATTAACGAATTTTGCGAGTCATACTTTACTTTAAACAATATTTTATTTAATTTCAGATGAAGAAGATAAAAAGAAAATTTCCATTTACAATGAAAAATCCAGCTCATCAATACAAGTTCCTTATTTGAGGAAGCAATAAAATTACTATTTGTCGTATATTTTAATTCTAACCGGATTAATCCAAAAAATGTTTCGGTAACTTTGGAAATGACTCAAACATATTTTATTAAAGTACATCTTGACTTTGGGAGAAAGTCAAGTCACATTCCCAGTAGGAAAACAGTCTTTTATTAATAAACTGGCACGTTAACTAACTGTTTGCCAGGCCAACAAGCTGATATAATATGCTTTTTTGTCAGCCGATAAGACTGAAACAGTTAATTTTCTATTTTGTGTTTGTATAGAATTTTAATGTTGTTACCTTATTTTCATACATAAAATAAAAACATGTTTATACTGACAGCCTTTTCTTAAAACCTATTATAATAGGTTTTTTGTAAGGCTACAAAGTAATTTTATAAATTGAGGTAAAATTACAAAATAAATCATTAAAGAATTTGTAATAAAACGTATAGTGGTTTTACAATATAATCTAGTGATATTACAGGTAAATTATGTGAAATTACATATCTTACAAAATAGTTTTACAAAATATATATGTAAAAAACCAATATGATATCCTTAAAATTGTGTAAAATCGCATAATAATTTTACAAATTATCATGTTATATCACAGACAAATGTTGTGATATTACAAAAATGCGTTTTTGCGAATTTACAATATTAGAAAATTGCTAAATGAAATTACAATTCTGATTTGTAATATTACTAACAAAATCGGTGGCACTAAATGGCCTACGATTTTGTTAGTAATTTTACAAAACAATTTTTAGAGTGTATACAGTTATTGTAACTTGCTGCATAGTGTAATCACAGGCGTATTTAGACCCCCCCCCAGGCCACTTCGTTTTGACTCTGTAGAAATATGCATAGAACGTGGATGGATAATACATTTGTTGTAACAAACTTATTTGAAGTTAGGTTAGGTTGAAAGTGAGTGGAGCAACTATGCCTCCTTCGACTGCGACTCAATTGTGTCTCACACCTGTTTAGAGTTCACCGTACAGTCCGCACCTCTTAAGGTCCGGTCAAACAGAGGGCGGTCTGGAACGCGGCGTTCCAGCGCTCTCTAACAATACAATGGAACGCTGTAACGCGGCATTATGGCGTTCTAGAATGCCCTCTGTTTGACCAGGCCTTGATTTCATCTATGTTTGAATCACTAGATATCTTGACAACAATTGGCGTAACGCTTTTGCTCAACCCGTCAAACAGGACTGTGTGGTACAAACAACGCAATGCGGTAACGCGGCGTTAGAGAACGTCGGACCGCCAAGTTCTAGAACGCCCTCTGTTTGACCGGGCCTTTAGCGAAGGCCATGATCGTGAAAGGTGAAACTTTCTTGAAGTCATAGGGTTCCAGTTAGGCAAATCCAAATGTCTGAAACCTAGCTCTCTCCAGTACTGGACAAGAGCACAAAATATGCTCCGCTGTTACGTCCTCCATAAGTAGCAGAAGTGACAGCCTGATGTTTGTTCAAGATCCAACTTCCGCATGTGGTTCCTCAGACGACCATGTCCCGTCAGCAGACCAACTAGAATGCGGAGATCGTTCCTGTTCCATTCCCTGATCCTTCCACAGATTTAGTTTCTCCTCTTGCGAGCGCGTCGGACAATACATTGCCTTCCTCTCGGCTATGATGTGGAACCCAAATCAAGGTTACCTCATGTATATGTTAATTTTGTTTTTTAAGACCGTAAACCTGATTAATATAGTGTGTAATCAAGCTTGTTTTTCTAATAATTTTTTTGTTCTCACTATACTTTATTATTTTTGGAAGATTTCAAAAAAAACATTGGAAGGGGTATGCAACACTGAAAGATTATATTGTATTCAATATTTTGGAATCCTCCAAACAAGTGTTGGGGCCCCCAAATCAATTTTATAAGTACGCCATTGGTGTAATTAAGTCGTATAGTTTCAAAATCAGTGACTCTATTAATCTTAAAAATCTAACTATGCAAAGATTTTTTTATGGTCTACCTTCCGCAAAGGTTGAAAGCCTATGGCGCTGTAGAAGCGTTGTGAGAGGATAAATATCGATGCACGTTAGATTTGAAACGCTACAGGTTGTAGCCGTCGAGAAATAAATTCTCCGGCAGCTCATTCCATAGCGTCGAAGTTCTCCAAAAGAAGGAGACTGGTTCGGGGAGTAGGGACCTCCACCTCGTAAGGATAAGCTCCTAGAGCCCTTCTAGTGTTTCTCATTCGGACAGCCTGTGGTGTTATTATCTGGGAGAACTTACTGTAAGATCTTCCGTGATAGAATCTGTAAAACAAGGACAGGTCGGTCACCCTTCTTCGATGTTCCAGGCTGTGAAGGTCCTTTGTGCGGTTAGGCGTATCGATTAGTCTAATTGCTCTCTTCTGGATAATGTCCAGAAGCCTTAGAGAGTGCTTCGGAGCACATCCCCACACATGGGAACAATACTCCAACGACAGTCGCATCTGTGCCTAGTAGAGCAGCAGTAGTTGCTCTGGTGGATGCAGCTTCATACAGCGCAGCGGAACAAAACTCCAAGCCTCTGGGTTGCCGTATTAGCAATACTGACTTATATGCTAGACTTGCATTTCTTTAATTTGATAGCTAGGATTTCACACTTTGTCATTTTACCGCCCTGGTTGATATTTATAAGCAGCTAGTTGAGCTGAATATCCGCCAGGTAAATAACAAAAATATTATTATTATTTAGATTTTAAGCTTAAATAAATTACCCAATTTTTTCTGATATGTACTTGTTTCTTATGAATCCATACTTAAAAGTAAATGAACGCAACTCAGTCTACTTGGGATCATTTTTCCTTAGATGCCTGAAGATGAAGAATAGAAATAACCCGATTGGTGGTCCTATCTGTATAGCGGGTACATTATATGTAGAACGCCACTGGAAAGTTAACAGTCCAAACCCGTCGCGACAAACTTATATTGAAATGGGCAACACCTTTCTTGTAGAGAAAAAAGCTGGACCTTGGTAGCACTTTCATTTCATTATACGTTACGCATAATACCAGGGAGGTGAATACCGTGATTTAGATAACGGAACCTTGTTTAGCCATTTAAAAAATGTCACACGCTTGAATTTTCTCGCCTAGTCTGGTATAAAGAAAAAATATTTAGCAGTTAAATGACAAATTACCAATACCCATTATGATTTATAGGCTTTTTATTTTGCATAATATGCATATAAATTATCAATTACTATCTACATTTATGAGGAGCATGTATTGTGTAATCATATTATATACGAGGGTAGATTGATATTAATTAGATTTGAAGGTCAATTCTTTTATACGAGTATATGAAATGTTTTGCACGACAAATCTTCGACAAATATTTTATTTAAAATGGTATGTACCCATATTCATATACGTAGAGAGTAGATCAAACATGCAAGAAAGTAAGCTGCAGGGTCTATCAAGAAGTTGTTATCGAACTACACTGGTCGAGCTAGAAATCAATATTTTAATCGCATAAGAACCTTCAGAAAACTGGTGTCCTGATCTTGATATTAGTAATTTATAATAAATCGCTTTGTGGAAAATCGCAAGAATATGATTCTTATCCAAGACATCGTTAAGTTTTAGCCAAAATCTAACGAAGAATTATGAGACCCGATTTAAAGAGATCCAAGGTTTACTGAATTCCTAGATATGGATAATACACATTAGCTATTAATAATTTCCACCCATCCAGCTCTACCTTTTGTACGGTGCTTTTGTCTAATATTCTACTGGAAAATAATTTATTTGACGCGTATCACCCAATAATTAAACCCTTATATTTACATTACCGTACAACCATACATCAATTTAAACGAAAAAGTGTTAAAAGTCAGGAACTTGGTTTACTCAATGAGGAATAAAGCAACTAAGAAAAGCACAATGCAGGACATTAAAATGGGGGGCGATTTATAATGAACGTTTAACTCGACTGAAAGTAATGATACTGATATGCCAGCAATCATAATTACAAGGAGTTCCAGGAAATATTCAAGTAAATCGCTTCAGCGACATTAAAAAAGATGAGCAACATCTGTTTAAATATTAAGAAAATATAATATAATTATTCTGACACATGGAATGTGCATGTTATTATGCTTCAATGCGTTAGAGAACGAAATTATTGAGTTGTTTGAAATGTGTAAACACTGCATTCGATTTTATTTTTTCGAAACGTTTTGAGGATATCCAAGAAAGCCGGGCAGTACAGGAAAACTCTATCAGCAAGAAAACCACAATGTTCCCTTATTTTGCCTTCTGGGTAGGTCAGATGGAAAGGACGAGAAACTGAGTTTCTGATAGTTCCTTGGAGTCATGAAACAGGTACCATTTTCAGAGAATTCCATCCTCTCCTGTTGGTGGCGCTAAGGCGGCGACTAATATCGACGCCGGCCGAACAGAGCATATATGATGGACGCGAAAACCTTACATAATCCCTTGATTCTAATTGCTAGCAGACTTCGTTTCTCCAAAGTATATTTTGCCCCATTCGCATGGCACTTGTGTAGGAGATCCCCAACTTACTTGGGAGATGCAGCTCTTGATTTCATACTGTTTATTCCTGGGCCTTTTTTATGAGCAAATTTCGGAGTATAATGTTACTTTGAGGAAGGTTGCACAGTTTTCAATGTTCATTCGCTACTAGTACTTTTGTATCCATATCAAGAAGGGTCATACTTCAGGTGCTTTAGAATAAATTTATGAAATATAGATCCAACATAAAGTTTCTGAATCTACATACAATATCTGGGACTATTATTCCAAATTTGTGTTATAATCAAATGATTTGCGAAGGATGGTGACCCAATTTGTGAGTTAGGATGTAGACAGACACAGGTGATTGACGTGACTCAACTGTAGCTTTAGTCGCCTTTCTTTCTCCCGTTTTCTCGGATAATCTCACTTCAAGACACCTGAATTGTCAACATGTTACATTTCTCAAAGTGAGAGAGATTTTTGTACTCGTCAATTGAAGGGATTTTTTTTGAGCGCTACCCACAAACCATAAAATAGAAGATAGAATAGATAGAGTGTGGCATGATGGACTTCTGGCCAAGCCTGCTGCTTATGATGGACTGGATTACGCCAGTGACTGAATAGCTTCTTCAACGACCGACCTCTGTTTGTTGTAGTCGAAGGCTGTTCATCAGACGTATTTTCAATAAACTCCAGTGTCCTCAGGGATCTGTTATACCCTACATTGTTTCTGCTGTACGTCAACGAGATGCTGGAAATAACGGCCAACCCAATCTACAGCTTTGCAGACAGTACATTTAATGTCGTGCTTGGAACTAGGCAAGCCTAATCATCCCAGGAAATGGTACGTCGGCGACAGCATCATGCCTCATAGATCAACGTAGATATCAAAACAATCGTCGTGTGGGGATTAGTAAATAAAGTACAGTTTAACGTACACAGAAAACTCAGGCAACAACACTGACAAAATCTCACTTTACGCTTACCAACTGTGGAAATGGAGGGCCACTCAATAGCCGAGCCACCTTCTTTCAAGCTTTTGGTGACCAACATAAACAATAACATGTCCTAGCACGACCACGTCGTTTGTATTGCTAAAACGGTATCCTAGAAGCTGTAGGAAGCTGTATACACTAGAGCAACTACTGCTGCTCTACAAGGCACAGATCCGACCCTCGTTGGAGTATTGCTCCCATGTGTGAGGATGCGCTCCGAAGCACTCTCTAAAGCTTCTGGACACTATCTAGGAGAGAGCAATTAGACTAATCGATACACCTAACCTCACAAAGGACCTCCACAGCTTGGAACATCGAACAAGAGTGGCTTGACCTCTCCCTGGAGGAACACTACCGAGGCTCTGCGAACTCATCCTTACCAAGTCGGGGTCCTTACTCCACAAACCAGTCTCCTCCAGTATTTCTTCTTTTGGAGAACTTAGACGCTGTGGAATGGGCTGCAGGGGAATTTGTTTCCCGACGGCTACAACCTGCAGCGTTTCAAATCTGACGTGCACCGATACGTATCCTCTCACAGCGCTTCTACAGCGCCATAGGCTTTCAGCATTTGCGGGAGACTGACCATAAAAAAAAGAAAGGACTATAACCACAGAACAGTGTTTCCACGACAAGATGTTCACTTCGTACCCGTCAGTCCATCCCATTTATTGAAGAAGTCATGTGGCACATAAGATACTTATTGTTAGAATTTTTTGAGGTTTTGTCAACTTTTAAAGTGCTTTCATGCTTCTGTGCCATCTTGATATATGAAAATCAGTGATCGACCTTGAACTGAGCCAATTCAAGTTTTCACGGTGTATTTCGGAAACAGAAACCTTCTGATAGTCCATATTATGTCTCGTATGTATTTGAAAAGCCTCACTTAATGTTCGTTTTGACATTTGAGTTTTGTTCGTGGATAGCGTCAGCAAGTAAATTTTCTCTATCATGTTTCTGTGACTTTGCCCAAACAGTGAGGGGATTCAGCTCACTAAAAGAGTAGTCAAAAGAAATTGGTTAAGAACTGAGATGGCTTGAAGTGAGGGATATTATCTTTATAAACATTACGACGTAGCGTACCAGCGCACGCCATAAATGTATCTAGGATACGCCACTGGTTCTGTCCACAGAAACTTATGAAAAGCTTCACTTAATGTTCGTTTTGACATTTGAGTTTTGTTCGTGGATAGCGTCAGCAAGTAAATTTTCTCTATCATGTTTCTGTGACTTTGCCCAAACAGTGACGGGATTCAGCTCACTAAAAGAGTAGTCAAAAGAAATTGGTTAAGAACTGAGATGGCTTAAGTGAGGGATATTATCTTTATAAACATTACGACGTAGCGTACCAGTGCACGCCATGAATGTATCTAGGATACGCCACTGGTTCTGTCCACAGAAACTTATGGCGGCAAAAAATCAACTGAGCATTTCCAGGATAATTAGTAGCTGAAAGGTGCCGACAAACCGCACGGGAAAAGGAAAAACCGGTAAGAACCAGCCGGTCGTTCACGAAATTTACAGCGCAGTGTCTCACGTCCAAGACTTGTTCATTCAGTCTTTTACTGTGGAATTTTTGCTGAAATTATGACATAGATATATCATTTGAGTACTACATTTTTTTTTCTTCAAACGTGTTATAGATCAACTTTCTAGTATCAAAAGACAGGTTGAATTAGGAAGTATTTCACTGATTCATTTTTCTGCTTTTACATACCTTTCAAACAAGGTATTACTCGATAACCCTTGTCATTTCAAATTTTCAAGAGGATGACCCGGGGGGGGGGCAGGGGGCACAAGAGAGTGAAGTAGTTTTTTGTCTAAAAAGTTTTCCCCCTTGCCAAATCTTCTGACGTGTCTCGGCGTTTTTTCCTTTTAATAAGTGGTTTTCGATAAATTTGTGGTGGGAAGTTTTCAAATGAACGTCCCTGTATACGACTGTTCCCAATAATTAAGGCAGCTTTTAGACAGCTGTTTAAAGAATGTTGACTTGTCGGTCTCATGCCTTTCTTGAAAGACATGTAATTTGTTGCAGAAATGCACGCTAGACACTAAAATTAACGTTCGCAAACTAAACGTTCAAAAATGAAAGACACATGGATCGATTTGACGAAGAGAAGGTAATGATGAAAGACATACCACGGATTCCGTGTCGATCCTTGCTGGAGGTACCTCCGTAGTCTGTCTGCGTTGTCCTTAGCTTCGTGGATCCAGGGGTTTTGTTTTCACTGCTTTAAATCGCGGTTACGCGGTATTAATTCAAAATTGGTTCTGGAGGATCCGAAAATTCTCGTTTCGGTACTTTGTACTCTCCTTCTCTCTGTCTCTCTGTCTCGTTCGACCCATGTGATTGAGCGCAAAATTTAAAATCTATATAGTGTTCGTGTTGCACGAACATAATTATTATATTTTTTGATTGTATTTTTTATTATTCTCTATTTTGATTTTCAGTTTTATTTGTGAGCGAAAGAATAAATACAGCTACATCCCCTTTTAGTTTTTTTCGTCTTCTAAATTTTTGGTCGGCAGTCCTCCTTCCAAGTAGCCGGCAAATGATTTTATCAGCATTCACAAATTGCAATATCAGGATTTCGAAAGGTAACCTACTATACGTCTATGAATAAATTCTGGCAAGATACAGATCGGTACCTTTTCATTGCGTAATTCACACTTTCTAACGACTGAGCTCTTAAATATCGCAGACCAAAATGGATGAATGATCGTGAAATACCGCAATGTCACAATGCAGCGTTGTTTTTGCTGCTTCGTCGTAGTAGGCTTTTACGTTCTATGAACTACTACTACTCATTTTTACGCGAGTCTGGGAAATAACTGAATGTCTGCGATACAGACTGCGTGAAAGCCGATGACTCACGATTTTAGTAACGATTAGATACGGAGATAGCGGTAGTTCAATTGAAATCGTTTCTGTGAAGACAGATCTTGCCCAAAAATGTTAGATAGTAGCTATTCTAGCTATCATAGTCTATCTAGCTTGCTATGACTGCACGAACGATACTTTTCACAAGTTATCAAGTTGCATTACTTCTTTTACTTCCCACACCGATAGGTGAGGGGAGTATTGTGATCGCGAAATTTTTCGATTTCGAGATAATACACTTTTTGGGCATGTTATGATGTCTACATAACGAAAATCCACGTCACTCATTTCCGTCGGTCTGTCTGTCTGTCTGTCTGTCTGTCGGTCTGTCTGTTGGCGTTTTTCTAACGTCGTAATCTCAGTAACCGCTGCATGGATTGTGATGAAATTTGGACAGCGATATGCTGTGGTGTCGTAGTAGGTAATGTTCCAATAATTTTGGAAATCGTTGTACGGGGGGTGGAGTAATTAACAAAAAACGAAAAACTTCAAATATTCCTCAAACTTCGTTTTTAGGGGTTCCTGATCATTTTCTACTTTTTTTGGGTGGGGGTGAATTTGGGGTGGTGAGGGGGTGGGGGTTGTAAAACTCAAAAATTTATTCCATTCATAATAGGCTATCCATTGACCTGTGAAAGAACGACCTAGCGGCATAATAGACGTTTGTTAGGTCCATCCGAACATTGCCTTGGCTATTACAGAAGTCAAGGGACTTAGTATTGTCTGATGTATACATACGAGTATTGTTTTAGATCGTTCTGAATTTAGTACCATGGAAATTATGGATTGATTTCAATGAAATATAGAAACAGTATTATCACCGCGGCAAGTTTAAAAGTGCGCATGGTTTTCAAAAATCGTGTCAGTGGCGGCGCAGCAATAATAAAGAAATTAAAAATATAAAAATAGCTCAAACTTCGTTTTTAAGCAATTTGGGGCTTTCTGATTGTTTCGTTTCGTCCAGTTGAAGTTGAATTGTGTCATTTTAGTTCCTACGGAGAGACTTAGGAAACTATTTACTAGTCTTTGTGTTGGATTTTTTTTTGACGACAGGCGATGATTTGGTTGCAACTGTTATGTGTGGAAGAATTGAGCCAATCAACTTGACTCCATTTTTTTTATGGTAAGCCTCCCGCAAAGGCTAAAAGCCTTATGACGCGGTAGAAGCGCTGCGAGAGGACAGTCAGCCACCCTTCTTCAATGTTACAGTCTGTGGAGGACCTTTGTGAGGTTAGGCGTATCGAATAGCCTAATTCCTCTCTTCTGGATAGTTTCCAGAAGCTTTAGAGAGTGCTTTGGAGAGCATCACCACATATGGAAGCAATACTCCAACGATGGTCAGATCTTATACATTGTAGAGCAGCAGTAGTTGCTCTGGTGTATACAGCTTCCTACAGCGGAACAAAACTCCAAGCTTCTGGGATGCCGTATCAGGACATGTTATTATTGATGTTGATCCCAGAAAGCTTGAAGAACCACCACCAAAAAGGAAACATATTAGCACCCCCCTCCCCAAGAATAAAAATGTGGACCTTAAACGAGGTAGACCTCGTTCCCCGACTCAAGTGGTTGGTGTTCATCCCCTGTCGTTGTTTTACCATAACCTCGTGATAATATTAACTAGTACAATTCAGTGAAACTTTTGAACCGTTACTATGAATGATAGACGACGACATTGTCATTTACGACTGCCTAGTATCAAACAATTCAGTACACAGTCAGTTAATGACATTTGAGCATTTCAATTTATTTAATCTTTTTAGCCTCTATTTCAGAAAAAATTGACATGCGATATATCGTTTTATACATAAAGACATACTACTTCAACTGCTGCGATCAAATTTTTATATTGTATTACATTCTTTTGTGCACACCTTTTCAATTCGAGAGGATCTTTACTAATTCAAGTTGGCCAAATTTGGTAGCAATCGCTTGAGGCGTTTTTGAGTAATCGTTGGAGAACCAAAAATTGCGGGCGTACAGACAGACAGACACAGACAGACAGACAGACAGACACACCCGCACACACACAAAAACGGAGATCAAAAAACCAGTTCTCCGATTTTCTCCAAAAAGGTTATCATTAGAAACAAAAATCTAGTTTTGGGTCCAGCTGCGATGATAAACAAGGGGTGGGGGTGGGGGTAACTCAAAAAATAATATCAACGTGAAATTCTAACGCTACCACAATAAAGAGTATGCTTTCTTACGAGCTTTCTTATGTCGGAAACGGCATCGCGCATGTCGCAAAATTTTCAAAATGGCGGAATAACAATTCATAAAAAGTCTGTCAACTGTCACAAAAATGATCCAAATAATTTCAAACTTTACGGTAATAAAGAGGTTTTTGTTCTCTATCTTTTGGTCCACTTTTGGTACAAATCTATGATTTAATGATTGGGGGGGGGGTGGGCTTTACTTGGAAAAATAATAATATAACATAGCATTTTTTCTTTTCAGGAAATGAGTCAGGAGGTGATTTTGCGAAAACCGGCCGATTCTAATAACTTACCCCTCCTTTGTCGGGGAAGTTACAAATTATCGCCGCCCTTCATTAAGAGAATCTTATGAATGATGGTAAATTACAGTAAATTATGGGATAAATTACCAGTAACAAAAATCTCTAATTTAACCCGTAAATTCGTTAATTATTTCTAGTCGTAATTTACGGTAAATTACCACGGTAATTTATTACTTCACATATATATGGTTCGGAGCAAGGTTGCATTCCTATTTCTAGACGCTATTGCAAGTCGGTACAGTACGTATCGAAATATTCGAAAGATGAGCATGAAACTTCTGACGATGTTAGCTGGCTGGCGCGACTTAGGTGTCTGAGTACAGCAACAGGCAAAGTGTGGCCAAGTTGACCTTCTAACCAGTTTCTCAGTCTGAATTAGTTTCTCGACCTCGAGTATTGCGCTGACTTCTCGGAAGGCCCATACCGTGATAACAAAGCCACCGGATGAATACCTTGCATTTATGGATTCATATTTTGTATACAAATGGAACTCTCGGAGAGGTTTACGATGTGGGACTTTCTTTGTTCTGACGCTTGAGTGTAATATGTCACTCTTTGTCTTGAGTACAGGGTTGACACCGCATTTTGGCTTTTTGGCCATTCCATATAAAATTAAATTAATTGTTATATATTTATACATTATACATGCACTCACATTTTTGAGGCTTGAGTAGTTTCTTCCTGCAGTGGAATAAATGAAATCACAAATTGTAAAGATTTTTCGCGTAAGATCTTAAAGTGCATTGGTTTTTCTTTGTTTTCCCTTTCTTTTTGAAATCCACAAAATTTATACCCCTCAATTTCACAATGCCTATCTTATTTATGACTTAAAACTCATTGTAATTAGCAAACTTCAAAGAAAAATACAGTTTACTTTTCCTGAAGTTCACTAGATAATAACTGTATGTTTAAGTTTTAAAGAAGACCACATCTTTTATGGACAAATGGAACTAACTCTCAGAGAGGTTTACGATGAGGGACTTTTTTGTTGTGTACAGGGTTAACACCACATTTTTGCGTTTCACACCACACCAGATAAAATTTAAATGCTTATTATAATGAGAACCTGTTTTTCGTCAAAGGATCTTAGGAAGCAATATAGATGCATTGACAAATGCTTGAGGCTTGAGTATAGTTTCTTCCAGTAGTGCATCGCCTTTTCTTTGTTTTTCCTTTCTTCTTGAAGTCCACAAGGTTTATTCCCCTCAGTTTTACAATGCCTATCTTATTTATGACCTAAACTCGTTGCAATTAGCGAACTTCAAAGAAAAGTACACTTTTCCTGAAGTTCACTAATTATATTATGTTTAAGTTACAAAGAAGACCACATCTTTTGTGTACAAATGGAGCTCTCAGAGAGGTTTACGATGTGGAACTTTCTTTTTGTGACGCTTGAATGTAATACGTCACTCTTGTCGTGAGTACAGGGTTGACACCGCATTTTGGCATTTTGATCATTCCATATAAGATTCAATTACTTGTTATAATGAGATCCTTTTTCCTTCAAAGGATCTTAGGAAGCAATATGCATGTACTCACACACTTTTGAGGCTTGAGTAGTTTCCCTGTAGTGTGATAAATGAAATCACAAATGGTAAAGATTTTTTGTATAAGATGATTTGCTTTTCTTTGTTACGCCTTAAACTCATTGTAATTAGCGAACTTCAAAGAAGAATATTGAATTACATTATGTTTAAGTTATAAAAAATAGCAGGATTACAACCACACGAGCCTAAAAGACATCTAAATACCTAAGCATTTCAGCTTCAGTTTTCGTAATATAACCGTCCTAAAAAAAGACTAAAATCAAAAATAGCAACAAGATCTAATATTCCAGAAGTTCGGGTAGAATTCTGTCAAAAACTTCGAGATACTGTTATCCAGTAATATATTTATACATAGTATATACAGGGTGAGTTTTTAGTACCGGCTCGGTCGATAACTCCACTACTGTAGAAGATAGCGAGAAAAATTGTATATAAAAATTGTAGCCACGGATATGCTCCTTGCTCGGAAAATATTTTGATTTATACAGGGTGATCCATAACTACGTGGTGATGCAAACATGCATTTTTTTAAATGAGACACCCTAGATATTATTCCATATTCAAAATCTACTAATGATTTCCGTTCTTCTAATATAGGGTATTGTTACATTATACAGGGTGTTTCAAAAGTTATGACCATTTTTGTATCCAAATCACGGTCAAATGAACGTACTGTATATCAAAAAGTAATTAATCAAAAATTATTTTTTTTTACATGAGGAGATTAAAAATATCCTCTAGTTTTAAAATCGGCTATAAAAGAAGCGCGAGACGCATATTCGTATACAGGGTGATGTAGAATGCAAAATCTAGATTTTCTCTCTTTTTTTAAATGTAACCCCCAATATTTTATTATACCAAAGAATTGCTTTTAATATGCTCTTTCATCTTTGTATCGTACTTATTATGGCTGCATTCATTAGTTTCTGAGATATTTCGATTTTTCTACAAATTTTAAATATACCTTCTATTTGTTTAATAAAATTTATTTATTTTGAGAAAATACTACCAAATTTTGTTTTTGCTTAACAAACAACTAAAATAAAAGGCGATAATAATACTTGATCAAGTCAAAACACAGAACTAACGAGATAATATAGGTCAAGTGTGCTGAGGAAACAATTTTATAGACGTCATGCATAATTATCAAGCAGATGTATCAGGTAGGCTATGAAATGTGAAACAACACAGTCCAAATAAAACGATTCTTCAATCTTTCAAACGCTTAGTTTTAAAGTGCCTCCGTTCTGGATATTGCTATTCATAGTTGATATATTCTAGAGGCAAGTAGACAATTTCTCAAAGATTCTCCTAAATACTCTCAATGGAAAAATTAATTTTTAAAGCTGGTTTTTCACACAGCACGGAATTATTGAGTAGGTTATGAAAACTGCCAATTTTTCAAAGCCTACCTGATAAAACTACTTGATAATTATGCATGACGCCTACAAAATTGTTTCCTCAGCATACTTGACTTTATTATCTCGATGATTTAGGGTTTTGACTTCATCAAATACTATCAAGACGTTATAATTTAGTTGTTCGTTAAATAAAAAACAAATCAGATAGTACTTTCTCAAAATAAATAAATTTCAGTACACAAATAGAGGCTATATTTTAAATTTACCGAAAAATCGAAATATCTCGGAAACTGATGGGCGTAGGTACAACAAGTGCTATACAAAGATGAAAGAGCATATTAAAAGCAATTCTTTGGGATAATAAAATATTGGGGGTTACATTTGAAAAAAAAGAGAAAATTTGGATTTTGCATTCTACATCACCCTGTATACGAATATGCGTCTCGCGCTTTTTTTATAGCCGATTCTAAAACTAGAGGATATTTTTAATCTCCTCATGTAAAAAAAATAATTTTTGATTCATTACTTTTTGATATACAGTACGTTCATTTGTCCGCGATTTGGATATAAAAATGGTCATAACTTTTGAAACACCCTGTATAATGTAATAATGCCCTATATTGGAAGAACGGAAATCATTAGTAGAATCTGAATATGGAATAATATATAGGGTGTCTCATTTAAAAAAATGCATGTTTGCATCACCACGTAGTTATGGATCACCCTGTATAAATCAAAATATTTTCTGAGCAAGAAGCATATCCGTGGCTACAACTTTTGTATACAATTTTTTTCGCTATCTTCTATAGTAGTGGAGTTATCGTCCGAGCTGGTACTAAAAACTCACCCTGTATACAGGGTTATTCACGTTATTCGACACGGAGCATTGTGGCTAAAGTATTTTATAAAAAAGAAAATAATAATTTCGGATGGATCCCATATAGGCTACATTTTAAAAATATTTTCATGTTATACAGGGTGTCCCAAAAACACGAAATGTATCAAAGTTATGTTTTTTTGAATAGAACACCCCGTATATTATTGCATATTCGGATTCCTTGGTGAATTCTAGTGTGACTTTATGTATCATACATGGAACTTATAGCGAACCGTTTAGGGGTAAATCACCATTTTCGGTATAAGTAGATATCAGGAAAAAATTGAATATCGCATAGATTATAAAATTTGGAAGGCTGTCACTTTGCCATATTACTTGGCATAAAATGCGTCAGCTTTGGTGAGACTGTCAAATTTAAGTTACGTTTATGCGATTAATTGAGGAAACTTCGATCAGCTATAACTTGATTTTTTCAAATGGGAATGCCCGATTTTTTTTATAGAGTTAAACGTAGAATTTGATAATCTTTCTAATGATATAAGATTGTGAATATCAATCTCTGGTAGTTTTCATTTAATTTCGAATTTTCAAACAAATCGTTTTTCAATTTTCCTACATATAATTAAGGAAACTTCGATCAGCGATAACTTGATTTTTTCAAATGGGAATGCCTAATTTTTTTTATACGGTTTAACGTAGAATTTAATAACTTTTCTAATGATATAAGGTTGTAAATATCAGTCTCTGGGACTGATATTTACAACCTTATACTGACTGATTCTGAGAGTTTCATCTGTCAATTTTACTCCCAAAATATAGTATTCATGCATCAGTTTCATTATGCCACGTTTCAGTGTTTTGACTTGACCCGTTCAAAAATGAAACGTGGGGTGGCATTAAAGAAAAGCATATTAGAGATTTAGAGATGTCAGACGTTTTTTTTTGTATTAATGATACAAGAGGGGGTTGCAGTGGCAGAAAACAATCGCCAATAAAGATAATCGGCTGTCCTTTTTTTTCAAATAACTTAAAAATAAAATATGCTTCCATCAGTTTTAGTCTACCTCTATAGCAGCCTCTACCCTCCTTGCTGATGCCTATGACGTAGCAGATGCTAATAAAAGTAGAAGGACATGCGCTATAGACAGTGAAAACGATAAATTCACTATCTACCTGAGTCGACAAATGATGAATGCACACTGGCATGGCATCGGTATGTTCATGATGCAGTGGTATGCAGCACGGATAACGTTTAAATTTTTACTGCCAAGCCGGCGTGTCAGACATATTGGTATCTCCTACACATGGAAAGAACGGGGATATAGTTTAAAAAACTTTACAAGCTTTCGTAACTAATCTAGGATTTGAACGTATGTGAAATTTGGTATTATCTTGTCCTGTACATTCTTAATTCACTGTTGCGCCATCAGTGCCAATATCGAAGAGCTTCTAAAATATGATTTAGAATAGGAGATTATTTGATTATTATCTTGGAAATGACCATGGAACCAATCTACAGCTTCTCGGATGACAGCATCCCTTTATTTTAAATGGAACCGAGAAAAACACTACCATACAGAGTGACTCAATTCTTCAACGAAGGAATCAAACTGTTTTTTCAGTGGGGATCTACATATGCGACATACAGGGTGAGTTTTTAGTACCGGCTCGGTCGATAACTCCACTACTGTAGAAGATAGCGAAAAAAGTTGTATATAAAAGTTGTAGCCACGGATATGCTCCTTGATTGGAAAATATTTTGATTTATACAGGGTGATCTGTAACTACGTGGTGATGCAAACATGCATTTTTTTAAATGAGACACCCTATATATTATTCCATATTTAAATTCTACTAATGATTTCCGTTCTTCCAATATAGGGTATTGTTACATTATACAGGGTATTTCAAAAGTTATGACCATTTTTGTATCCAAATCGCTGTCAAATGAACGTACTGTATATCAAAAAGTGGTGAATCAAAAATCATTTTTTTTACATGGATGGATAAAAAATATCATCTAGTCTTAAAATCGACTATAAAAAAAGCCCGCAACGCATATCCGTATACAGGGTGATGTAGAATGCAAAATCCAGATTTTCTCTTTTTTTTTAAATGTAACCCCCAATATTTTATTATCCCAAAGAATTGCTCTTAATATGCTCTTTCATCTTTGTATAGCACTTGCTGTATCTACATCCATCATTTTCCGAGATATTTCGATTTTTCGGTAAATTTAAAACATAGCTTCTATTTGTGTACTGAAATTTATTTATTTTGACAAAGTACTATCGAATTTGTTTTTTATTTTACAAACAACTAAATTATAAGGTCATGATACTATTTGATGAGGTCAAAATCCTAAATTACCGAGATAATAAAGTCAAGTATGCTGAAGAAACAATTTTGTAGGCGTGATGCATAATTATCAAGCAGGTTTATCAGGTAGGCTTTGAAAAATTGACAGTTCTCATAACTTGCTCAATAATTCTGTACTGTGTGAAAAACCCGCTTTAAAAATTAATTTTTCCATTGGGAGTATTTAGAAGAATCTTTGAGAAATTGCCTACTTGCCTCTAGAATATATCAACTATGAACAGCAATATCCAGAACGGAGGCACTCTAAAACTAATGCGTCTGAAAGATTGGAGAATCGTTTTATTTGGACTATGTCGTTTAATATTTCATAGCCTACCTGATAGATCTGCTTGATAATTATGCGTGACACCTATAAAATTGTTTCCTCAGCACACTTGACCTATAATATCTCGTTAATTCCGTGTTTTGACTGGATCAAGTACTATTATGACCTTATATTTTAGTTGTTTGTTGAGCAAAAATAAAATTTGATAGTATTTTCTCAAAATAAATAAATTTTAGTAACCAAATAGAAGGTATATTTAAAATTTGTAGAAAAATCGAAATATCTCAGAAACTAATGAATGCAGCCATAACAAGTGCTATACAAAGATGAAAGAGCATAATAAAAACAATCCTTTGGTATAATAAAATATTGGGGGTTACATTTAAAAAAATAGAGAAAATCTAGATTTTGCATTCTGCATCACCCTGTATACGAATATGCGTCGCGGGCTTTTTTTATAGCCGATTTCAAGACTGGATGACATTTTTTATCCATCCGTGTAAAAAAAATGATTTTTGATTCATCACTTTTTGATATACATATATATATACATATACATTTGACAGCGATTTGGATACAAAAATGGTCATAACTTTTGAAATACCCTGTATAATGTAACAATGTCCTATATTGTAAGAACGGAAATCATTAGTAGAATTTAAATATGGAATAATATATAGGGTGTCTCATTTAAAAAAATGCATGTTTGCATCACCACGTAGTTACGGATCACCCTGTATAAATCAAAATATTTTCTGAGCAAGGAGCATATCCGTGGCTACAACTTTTATATACAACTTTTTTCGCTATCTTCTACAGTAGTGGAGTTATCGACCGAGCCGGTACTAAAAACTCACCCTGTATATGGTTCACTTTGACAAATATCCTTACAAGAAGATGTAGACTGATTTGTCAGCTGGAGAGAGCGATGGATACCAGATGATCTTTCAACGAGATTGTAGATTGACATAAACAATAATATGTCTTCGCAAAACCCTGTGGCTAGCGTTGCCAGTATGTAGCCCCAAAAAACTGGGAGATGTCTTGTGTTTAGATTATATTCAACAAAACAAGTACTAACAACTCCACCAGGTTCGGAACATCATTGTCATCAGAATGCGATTCGCAGCACTTTTGTAGCATTTCCTGAAGCCTCATCCGTAGGGAACTACGATGTCGCTCGTAAGACCTTCAAAGCTTAGAAAATTGTACAAAGCTTGCATCTGTCCGTAATCTACGGATCCTATGAAATGAGACTATTTGAGTAAGCTATATAAGGCAATAACAGGAAAAGCTCTTTTACTACGGAACACAATAGGTTAATCCCTAGGTTGAACTTCTGCGCTGACATGAAGTGGATAAATAAGCGTTTTGCCTATGTGACTTATTATTTTTATATATAAAAGACATACAACTCTGAAAAAATACAGAATGAATACAACTGCTGCTTGACAAACTTGGAAAACTATACCGGCGTGTTCCTGAATTTCCTTGACACGTGATTATTCTCTTCTCTAACAAAATAAAGTTCAAACATAAACTGAGTGGTATATTTGAAAGTGTTATAGGTTCTGTCATACCATGATTTCAAAACATTTTTTTGTACTTCAACCATTATAACTCACCCCCAACTTTATTTAAATAGCACCCAATAGTTTTTCCTGTACAAATTAAGTGATTATTTTGTTTAAAATCTTGTGTAGTGCCCTGATTTTCTACACAAACATATTTTTTCGTAAAATCATAAGAATAAGATAAATAACATAAGGATTTGTTTGAGGCGTAATATATTCAAGGGTATTGACTGACCTATCATATCATTGTTTCGGAAAAAAATGTTTGTATTTCAACCCCTTAAACTCACGTCCCCATTTTTTTTTCAAATAGCACCTCACACACAGCATGTTCTACATTATTTTATTTAAAATCTTGTTGTGCCTTTGATTTCATCCACAAACCAATTTTTTTAGTAAGGACATAAGTATAAGACAAACAAAATAAGGATAAGGAAGGTTTGAGGCGTAATATTTTCGTAATAAAAAAGGAAAAGACAGTTTTTTCGGAATCATGGTATGATAGGTCATTCATTACCCCTAGAAAACTCGCTTGGTATTATTTTTTATCCGTTTATTGCAAAACAAATTATTTTATTCATATTGTGCGTATGATTTTAAGAACAAAAAAATAAGTGAGTACAACATCAAAGGTACCAAAAGATTTTAAATAAAATAGGGATATCGTTTGTGGTGATCCTGGATCGCGCTTCTGGCTGTCATACGTTAGAACGCACCTTTAGCTGTCAAGCTGCCAAAGTTCGACATTGATGGCAGTGTCAGATGATAGAACAGTAGAGTAGAGAGAAGTAGTTATTTGATGAAGTTCAGATACGTAATTTATATGATTATTACTACATCATATATTGTTCAGATACTTTGTTATTTGTCAGATAATGAGTGACGTTTCATAGAGCAACTAATTCCGTGTTAATTTTCAGTCCGTGTTCACAGCTAAAGATACTGTTTTGTGATGCTTTTGGGTTTTGACTTGAATAAAGTAGTGGGTTGTGGTAATCGTTGCCATAGTTTTGTTGATAGTTTGTTTATTAATTACGAGAGGGGATGGTTTTTGAAAAACGTAACAAGCTGGAGACCAAAATTTCAACAAAAGGGTTTTTGAATCTTTTTCACGAATATTTGCAGGTATGTTGTTTTTTGGGTTTGTATTATTAATTAATGTGCTCTGGCTACGATATTTTAAAGTGTTTCACAATGTATACTATACATTCGGCTTTGATGACGACTTTATATGGTGTTGGGCCTCTGATTTACGTCTAGTCTAGGTTTTAGGTCCTGAGGTATGGCAGGCTAATGGTGAACAGAGGCAACTCTGTCTTATTTAGGTGTATCTATTTCAACCTTTACTGATTCTCTTTATGTATATACGATATTTATTTTATGGTTGTGGAAACCACGGTGACTGTCCCCGAACTGACTTCCTAATCACTTACTCAGAGTGGAAGTGGGAATGATTCAACGGGTTCACACGTACCATACATTTCCTCTAACCAGCCCTTTTATATGTTGTTTATTGATTATATTTATTTATTCATATATGCTGATATTTTACATTTTTCCACATCCTACCCATATCGTCCTCCTTGAACAGAGACCTAGCCTACCATGTATTATTATTATTATTATTTATCGTTCAGACTGTGAATGTTTATAACCATTTCTTTATTATGCCATATCAATATAAATACTTTACCAGTAAAATATATGAAATACAAAGCACTCATGATTTGATAAATACAAGAATCAATAAATACAAAACAAATGCTAAGAAACAAATAATAAAAAAAACCATAACATAACATTTCTGTGTTTTGATTTCATTCTCTCTGAGTTGGTACACATGCATTCTAAAAGAATCTGGTTACTATGGGACACATACAACATTGGGTTCTAAATTCCACCACTAGACGTCGTGATCACTTTGGCTATTTCTAAATTTGGTATCGGTTTTGACAGTGACCAGTTGCTCACTACACGTTTATGTAGGAAAACATATGGGGTGCTATTTGAAAACAAAAAGTTGGAGGTGAGTTTTTGGGGATGACGTACATTTTTTTTTGAATGCATGGTATACGTATTACTACACGAAAATAACAAAACTGACTAGAAGCGACAGCCGGCAGTGACATATTTGATGTTTTTTTAATTTCCATGGGAGCATAGTATGCTGCTTAAACTTGGTTTAAGTACGGGAGGTTGGCAAAGTAAATTTTTTATGAATAGGTAAATAAGCCGTATTTTTCCTTTAAGGACATTTTTATTTTTACATGCCTGGGTGATTCTACAAATTTTGGGTAACTTTAGATCCAATTTTGTTTCTGTAGGTTGAGGTGAGAATTAGATATTATTTTGTTATACGTAGCAAGATAATACCAATAATAAACTATCCCCACCTGGGCCAGTCAATTTTTGAGAAATGTTATGAGATATTTAGATTTTTCTGAATTTGACTGCCAGGGGACTGATGGGGTTACCAGGGTACTGATCGAATACACAATTTAATACAAAACTTAAAGTTTATTGCACTTTTATCAGTCTTCAAAACAGTCTTATAAGAAACATTTACAAACTGAGGTAGTTTTCTTGAGAATATACGTATACACAGTTTCTTGATAATGCTTTGACAAAAAAAATGGCCCCTCCGCAATAGCAAAAGAAACGTTTTCTGTTTGAACTGTGAAACAATAAACAATAAACTAAATATAAAAAAATAAAATAAATAAAACCTACTATTTAATTATGTTTTGGCGATTTACTGCTTTTTGAAAGTTTGGTTGCTCCAGATGGAAAGAGGCAGATTGTCATCTTCTGAATCTGTATCCTGAACTATCTTATTTCGTGGATTGTTTACAATGTAGCTCGAAAGTGGCAGGTTGTCGTCTTCGGAATCTGTGTATACAGTTGAAATATTCAGGCGTTCGTCTGGATGAATTGGTTGTTTATACTTGACACAGCCTAACTTGTAGTGTTCACACCCATCCGAGTTGCAAAAGCAGCTGAGAGACTTCATCACAAGTTGATTAGGAAAATACACAGACCCAGTTACTTGATGTACAGATAATGTGCCTTTGAAAGCGACGAGTTTTGATGAGTCTTCGTTAATCATTGCATTCATTTTCTCGATTTCCTGTTCATCAATGACACTGACATATATCGATGGGCATCTCTCACGGACGACAGCAGCAAACTGCTCCAAATTAGCTATGTCCCCTCCTCTAGCAATCACCTCATCTGCCGTTCGTTTGCAGGTGGCACCAACGCCATCTGGAGCGCCTTTACCGTGTCCTGCTTCGTGATAATTCCAGGAATATCGTGAAACATTAGGGTACATCTTTTCTAATTTACAGCCAAGAACATAAAACATTGATTTGTTCCTATATTGTGATACAGGGCCATCGCTGAGAAAATGAATATTTTCAACGGTTGATGGCAAGGTGGCTAAAACTGGTTTTAAGTGAGCCCATATTGATCCAGCCCCGTGGGACAAATTTGATGAAATTGTGCAATGTGATGAAGTTGCGCCTTTGAGGTACAACACCACCGTGTGCAACGAAATTTGGGTCCGTGATCCGCCAAAGTGGAAAGCCTGGATTTCCTTATTGTATTTAGTCGAGTAGTTTTCTGAAAAGTCCATGTGGATGATGGCGTCCATCTCTGTTAATGACTCTTTCATCTGCCTAATACTGTTATATTGATGGACCATATTGAAAACATGGCGAAAGAAAGTCTTTAAATCATGTTCCAACTCCAAGATAAGATCCCTTGGTGTGATTTGGATTGTCTCTTTTCTATACTTTGTAATAAAACGTTGCATATTTGTTTTGTTATCAGTGATCACCTCTCTTTTGTTGGTCCACTGTTTGCATAAAATCGTACTGGCATTATTGAATTCACTGTAGCGCAATGCTTTAACGCAGCAGGCATCACATGTTCTTTCAAGGCATGTTTCATTGTATCGGTCGCAGCATAACGTTTCCAGTAGCTTCTGGTGACTGTCAACTGTTGGTAAAATCTTGGCACATTTTAGAGCATTGAGTTTTAAATCAATATTTTTGTTAACCAAACAAGCGCATGTATCATGATTTTTAAGAGAAGCTGGCACTATCCAAAACGGTCGCAACCGACAAAACAATGCGTAACTTATGTTAGAAGCAGTTACACTCACAAATTTTTCATGAAGTCTTCTTAACGTGTCCAGAATATATCGTTTTTGTTTTCTAATCTTGTTTCGCGTAACAAATTCTTTTTTACCGGCAGTTTGGCGACTATTACTATCGTCCTCTAGAAATTCTTGCACCATTTTTTGTAGCCTCAGCTTTTGATTTTTTTTGTGGAATGTAGTCAGATTGTGACCGGTTTTTTTTATAAGTTACAGCTGTACTATTGAATCTCCATAGCTTGTACTTATCAGTCAATTTACCAGTAATAGTTTTCTTAAATGTAGCTTTTTCCTCATTACGTTTCAGTTTTACATAATTCTGTTCGATTTGCATTTTCAAAACTTCACCAAATATTGCCTTCTTAACTACAGCCCCATGTTGCTTAGGATCTCTCGCCATATTTTCTATTTGCGTTTTTGGAGAAATTTGGACTTTCCTGTCATTTTTTGTCTTCTCTTTAAGGCGTTTGTATTTCTGGCGTTGAGATTTTATTTTCTTTTTCAGTTCAAAAATGTATGCATCCTTTTGTTTAATCTGTCTGTTTCGAAGCTTCCTTTGTTTCCAACTCCTTCTTTTCGCCTCTTGTGCTCTTCTGTCTGCAATGTGTGGTATATTTTCTGGATGAGGTTCATTGTCAGAGAGTGGTGGTGTAGTTTCACGCATAAAGTTTTCTGTGTGATGTTCCACAACTTTCTTCTGTCTATAGGTCGATGAGTATTCTCTCCATTTTCGCCTTGTTGACCTTTTCTCACGATCCGTCATTTGGTTTATACGTTTTCCTTGGCCTTTCTCAATTTTCTTCAAGTACTTTTGTTTTTCTTTCTCTTTATGTTCTGCTAACTTGATAGGATCATTCTTGATTTTTAGCATTCGAGTTTTTTCAGCTTCCCTTTTTCTCCTAAGTATTTCCTCTCTGCTGCGTTTGGGCGGCATGGTGTCGTCGTATTCTGTAAAGAGAACAATCACTCTTTCTTTGTTTGATTGTTTGTTTCCCCATTCGTTCTCATTCTTCAGTCCCCTGGTGTATGCGTCAGTCCCCTGTCACACCAACCGCCAAGGGACTGACGACAAGGGACTGTTGAATTAGTAATGAATTTGGGTTTATCTATAAAATTAGGATTCATTCCCAAGTTATTGTTACTATGAACATAAGCACCAAAACCCCTTGTTCCATACAGAAATCAAAAAATGGAATTCAGATAGGCTAATAAAAATAATTACTTACCAGTGGACTGAGAATCTGACTGGCACCACACTAGCACACTCTTAAACCACGCTGGTCAGACTAACTGGAAGATGGCTGCTGAGTAACTAAAGGTATCTCTCTCTCACTTCAGCATATCCGGTTAAAATTGCGCAAATAAATGGCATCCAGATATAAACTATTGGCGGTTAATTTGAATTTGGTTTTGCACAAGGGACTGATGTATCGGGGTGAACTCACAGAGTTGAAGATAAAATTATCATGTAATAAAATATTTTTAATAGTAAATATAATATAATTTGCATAAGAAAGTCTTATATGTGCTTAGGGAAGCAGTAAGTACTCCATATATTATATAATTCTGTGACTAGAGGCCTTTGTTCGGTGATTTTAGTAAATGCTTCATGCCAGGGGACTGACATTTTATACATTTAGCACATAATTTCATGGTATTATAAATTGAGTAGGATATCCAAATTGACTGACCATCACGGAAAGGTAATTTTCTTTCATTTTTCACAGTAAAAATACTTTTATGTATACAACTGTTTCAATTATCAACTGACAACATGAAGTTACCCAAAATTTGTAGAATCACCCGCCTATAGTTATTATATTTTCGACAATGACCACTGCCCTCTTACATTGTTATATGACGTTGCATCCCCTAGAAATGTTTTCAGGTCTCGCCATTGGGCGCATCGGGCAATTATTTTCCAGTTATGTTAATACGACGTGCCGCTTAATGCAAGCAAATGATAGAGAACAGGATGATTTATTGTCATTGTAAGGTATATTTTTGCGAATCGTCTCAGGTTTATTTTCCTAACCTACAATTAACTGTGAAAAATGGAGGCGGCGGCTGCTGCGCCGTTCGAGAAAATGAGGCGCTAGCGTTGGCGTATAAATCCAGCTAGTGCTATCGAGCTATAAAATTGACGATGGCTCTTTCCAGGAGATTTATTTTTTTATAATTATGCGCATTCAGGTATACTGGCCAGGCAAAAGGTACTTTGGAATGTTCTTTCATGCGAGTTCGGAACAATTTTCAATTAGGTTTTTTTTATAATTGAGCAGACCGCGTAGGCAGAGCCTAAATACCAGAGTACCGCGGCTGATGTGAAAGGGTTATGTTAGAGGAAGTTTGTTAACGCGGGATTTTAATGCGCCAACACCCGCAGGCCCAATAAATACATCTCCTGGCAGTGCATTCCAAGCCTTGGACACCCTGGGAATAAATGTGCGGTTGTATCGCTCGGTTCTTGATGTATATGAAGAACGACCGCCTCAGGACGAGATGCAGCGGTTGCGCAGGTGCATCTGCTAGGAGCGGTGAGCGGTGGAACGATAGAGGATAGCTCAGAGGAGTAGATTCCGTTTGAATATCGGTAGAATGGTGAGAGGTCACCAACAACATGCCGGTGAGAATGTGGCTGGAGGTGGCGCGTTAAGGCCGAGTCGCCAATTAGTCGAATTGCCCTCCTCTGGACGGCATCTAGTATAGACAGGATAGTAGGGGCAGCAGCTCCCCAGACGTGAGAGCAATACTCCTGGCCAGGTCTTATATGGGCTTTATACCTACCTATAGCGTGAGGAGGTTACATGTTGAGAAGTACTTTCTGGCTCTAAATAGGTACCCAAACTTTTTACCAGCAGCTGTTGAAATTGACGCAACTTGTTTGTGCCAGATCAGATTTTCTGTAATGTTGATTTCTAACAGCTTGAATGAGTGCCTCCTTGGCAGAGCCTGGTTGTTCATTAGAGCCGGGTGTTGGCTTGGGCACTTCTTGTTTGATAGCGTACAATATTGGGTCTTGGAAGCATTAAATTTTACCATATTCTTGAGCCCCCAAGCGGCAATGGTATCGAGACCTTTTGAAAGTGAAGCTGCCACTGCCAGTCTTCTTCGTTCCAGCTCGACCACAGAGATCGGCCTATTGCTCATGATGCTTGCATGCAGCGTCCTATCATCCGCAAAACTGTGGATTGGGTTCGTAGTGCTAGAGAGTAGATCATTGATGTGAAGCAGAAACAATGTCGGAGCCAATACCGATCCCTGCAAAACCCGTGCATTGATGCTCTGGAAAGAAGAGTAAAAGCCGTTTACCACAACAGAGATTTTCCGACCTGAGAGGAAGTCTGCTAGCCAACCACAAAGCTTAATAGGGAGCTCGTAAGACGGGAGTTTGTTTAGGAGAGCTACATGCCTTAATTGATCCCTACCAAAGTACTATATTTTTTGAAGCGTACTTTTACAGCATTTTCTTAAAAAATATTATATATAAACAAAAAAATGTTGGCAACCCTTTTTCCATGTCCTGAACGAAACAAAAAGGTGGATAAAATCGCAACCCCAAGCCGAACGTTAGTAATTTTTTTGCGTCAACGAAATCGATTTGATCACTGAAGCGCAACGTATGATAATATTCTATATTAAATTCGGTCAATACCCAATATCAAAGCGTTCTCTATGTGCGACAGAACATAGAACCCTTTGCAGACAATCCACAGAAACCCCTCGCTGCGGCCACCCTTATGACGAAGCCCTGTGCGCCCTAAATGAACCAGAACGAGCAAGATTAGCATCCTGCAGAGCTGCGGATGAACAACTTCTGCTGCGTGGCTGCTGTTCTAACACACGGAAGGGCTTAGGAGAGAGCTCCAGACAGGCTCTAACTGTATATTCAAAGAAGGGTGGGGGAGCGCAGAAGTCCCGATTAAGCCAGTGGCGTTCCGATACTAATCAGATGAGGATGGGGCTGTAAGCACCGTTATGTATACCCATCATGATCTGGATTTTAGAACTCTTGGTTGTAGCAGCGTTGCCGCAGCTTTTTGTTAAACGAAATCAAACTACTTTAAAACTGTATTTTCTAAATTTACCTCCAAACCCGTAACATCTCTTGTACTCAACGAATTAGAACAATCGCATACTGACTAGTGGATGGATCCAGATCAAATTTAATGCCCATTTTAGCCTCCTTCTGTATCAAGGCGTTCTACTAGTGGCTTTATCAATAGAGCACATGGGGCAACAATGCGAAATGTGGGTGTATTTTGGCAAATGGTCAAGTGTACACCCACACACATTAACATATATTCTTAATTAAAGAATTCTGATAACCTTATAAAGATATACTAGCGACAAGGACTTCCGTTCACGCTCTGAGAAAGTTTTCTTGACGAGGAAATTATGGTTAATTTGAACAGAGAAAAATATATTTTTGATTTCAATACTCATTCTAAAAAGATATGCTCTGAAAAAGAATATAATTTTCAATACAACTAAAATTTCAATACCTACTCTTCAACCAAGTATTCCATAAAGTTCTAGTATGGATATAATATTTTCCAACTGAGCTCCTATTACTTCGATTAAAAATAAAAACAGCTTGAGAATTGTGGAGTACCTCTATTAAGAAGAGATAATTTTGGTTCATGCACATTGACAGATGACAGATCGATAGAGTCCTTATAGTAATTTGTTGATAATTCATAATTTTACTAGTATGTCTATGTATATTATATTGCTATACTCTCATGAAAGTATTGCTACGGAGTTGGGGTCGTGGGGACCTCAGACAGGTGTTCGTATGTAAGTACCAAGTATGTGATATGTAATATATTTATGCTAGTTGTGAAGAATGAAATATATAAACAATGGAGGACCGTTGGGCGTAACATATCAGTCTATTTCAAAAGTACAGGTACCTACATATTTTTTATATTCTGTGATAATCGATATGTTTAGACATGAATTTGAAAAATATTATATAACTTAAATTTTGGAATGGTTATTCAGATACCCTTTGATGCTTCTACCAAGAACACCATGCCTTTGTTTCAAAACAACCCTATTTTCTGAAGAGAGTCATATGCAATGTTGGAAATACGTATAACCACTTTATTATCTAAATCAAGTTTAAAGGACAGAAAATACAAATGTACATGGATGACGGTTGAAACTAAAAATGTAAAATAAATCAGTACGTTCTCAAATATTCAACAGATATGTTATCCCAAAAAACTTATACAATTTGTAAATAGTCAGAAAAATACAAATTAACATATACATGATGATGAAGAAACTTTTACAGTTGTCAAATGGACAGAAAAATACAGCCAAGAAACAAAACAAACATACAAACTGACCCATACATGAAAATGAAGGTTGAATTTAAATAACCGTGTTAAAATTAGCATTCTCTCAAATATTTAGCTGCAATTTCATTACTGTGTTTGTCTCTCCCTGTAGAAATACACAATCTCAACCGTATCGTTCAAGGTTCCACTAATAAACCATTAGCGATTAATGCCTCAGCTATGTTGCCTTGACAGTTTCCAAGAAGTTTATTGAGACATTGTATCATCTATATAAAGGATGAATGGCATTCTATCCTGTATCTTATCTAAAATTCAATATATGAAACGTCACACTGCCATAACGGTGACCATTTTTTCTTATGGTCCATTCAATGTCAACGCTTAATCAAACCGTGTAACGTGAGTACATACAGGTATGCAGGTACTCACATGAATCTGCAAACACGGCTGGAAAATTTAAGTGTATTGTGTTTTATTATTGGGATATTATTACATTTTTTCTGTATATGATTTTGTTATCCTTAAGTTAAGGGCAATTGGAAAGGGAGATATAACTAAAGGACATTCATATTAGTAGTGCAAAGATATAATTATTATGTTGTTTTTTACCGCGAATGTTATTTGGATATTTCGAAACTCACTTCTTAGTTTGCACGTTTTTCATCTCTGTATTGAAGGACTGAATATTATTTACATATCCACGTCAACCTAAGGCAGATTATCTAGATCTGCTTTAGTGAATCCACTCATCCTTGTGGGTTAATGAGAAGCTAACTAAAATACAAATAAAGAATATTCTACAATAATAAGGAAAACAAGTCCTAGATCACGGTCACCGAATCACGAATCAATAATACAAGAACACAAGCACACAAGACAATATACGTACATACAACCTTAGATCAGGTAGAACGGCAACACGGCACACGCACAATCCTTCTTCCGATTGGCTGTTCAAACATTTTCCTTATTTTCTCGGCTTTCCGGTCCTTTTTATGGTGGACCTCCCGCAAAGGCTGAAAGAGTGTGGCGCTCTAGAAGTGCTGTGAGAGGATAAGAATCGGTGTAAGTTAGATTTTAATTGCTGCAGGTTGCAGCCAGGGACTTCGACCTGGTAAGGATGGGCTGGCAAAGCCTCTCTAGTGTTCCTCATTCCTTTGGTGTTATTATCTGGGAGAGCTCACTCGAACATCTCCCGTGATAGAATCTGTAAAACAGGGACAGGACAGTCACCCTTCTTCGATGTTCCAGGCTGTGGAGTCCTTTGTGAGGATTAGGTGTGTCGATTAATCTAATTGCTCTCTTTTGGACAGTGTCCAGAAGCTTTAGAGAGCGCTTCGGAGCGCATCCCCACACATGGGCGCAGTACTCCAACGATGGTCGGATCTGTGCCTTATAGAACACCAGTTGCTCTGGTGTATACAGCCTCCTACAGCGGAACAAAACTCCAAGCTGCTGGGATGCCGTTTTGGCAATCCTGTCGACGTGGTCGTGCCAGGACTTGTTATTGTTAATGTTGATCCCCAAAAGCTTGACGGAAGGTAACTCGACTATTGGGTGACTCTCCATTTCCACAGTTGGTAAGCCAACGTGAAACTTCTTTGACAGTGTTGTTTTGTTGATGCCTGCACGTTAAACTGTAATCTACTTACTGATCCCCATTCGACATTGTTTTGATATTTACGTTGATATCTGAAGCATGTTGCATTCGCCGACGTACCGTCTCCTCGGATGATCGTGGTTTGCCTGCATTGCTATCCTTGTTTTGCATGAAATGTGCATAAAATATGAAGTTGACTCAGGCATCACAAGAGGGTAGGAACTTACGCAAGTGACACAAGTTTCATGAAACTTTGAGTCGATTCAGGAATCGTAGCATGCATCAACGTCTGTTGGCCGCTTTAGACATGACGCTGAGAAGAGTCACAGGTCTATAGTTGGTGGGATCGGTTTTTTTGCCTTTCTTATGAACGGCTTGTACGCAGCCAATCTGCCACGCAGTGGGAAACACGCCTCGCTGATATACGACAGTTTGAAGAGCTTGCAAAGAATAGGTGCAAGCTCAACAGCACAACGTTTAAGGACAGTGGCTGGAATTTGGTCAGGAGCAGTAGCTTTCTTCGTGTTTAGTTTTTGGAGGATACTTTTTACATCTCTATGTTAAAATTTGACGTCTGCCATTCTCGAATTCATGTTTATGGTAGTGTTCAGACTACTTCCTTGGAAGTCTACAGTAGAATTGGCTGCAAAAACCTCCCTAAGATGTCTACTTTTCTTTAGGAGTGGAAGCGATGGACTTGTCATCTGTGTGTGTGCCCAGAAAAATCGTGGAAAAATATAATAAGGTTCTGCCATACTCTATCATATGCAATCATAAAAAAATTCTTGATACAACCGCACCATATATGAATGTTCTATGTCGCATAAAACAGATGACAAAATGTGAACTGTTTTAGAGTAGGTATGTTTGTAATTTTGGTAGTTTGTTGTACTCAGTTGTACTGTCACCAGGTCTTTAACAATATGCCATGCGGCTTGTCAAACTATACCTTGCTTTTCTCTGTTTACCAATTCCATGGATCAGGTTAGAGTATATTGCGTCATAGTGGTCGCGCTGTTCGATTGGCAACACGTCGCGCGACGCAATGACAATTATATTCCAAATGCGCATGCGCCCAGCCAGAACATGTTCTATTTTCCACTCAATTCTTGGTTCAATATACGCTGCTGTGTGACACAAGCAAATTTATATTCTGCAATAAATTGAACCAAATCTTGTTCAAGAAATTGTGTAATGCATTACAGTCTTTTAGTGTCCGACCGAAACTACTTTTTACAGCCGAAACCGAAACCGGGACCGAATTTCGGCCTCTGTCTCAGTTTCGGCCGAAACCGAAACATCAATATAACGTCAGTAATTTTTTTGTGGATATAAAAATGAATAACGTATATTCAGCAGTATCACACCTCATTTCAAATAAATTATTTATACTTTTTGAAGTAAGAAGTTGATCTGTACCAAATATCAACTATTTTATATTTATATTATATTTTGTATCAACTAAATAACATTCTAAACATTGATGGTCATTCTTTATGACAGTCTTATCAATTCGCTGCCTTAAAACTAAATTTCAGAAGTACCTACGTACTAAGTACAACTACTAAGTATTTTTGAAAGTATTAGTATTCATAACTGAACAATCAAATATTGTAATATTGTAAGCGAGAAACAATGATTTATCAACTTTCTTTGCAAATTGCTTCTTCAGTCTGAATAAATTTGACTAGTAGCATTAAGTAGTTGTTCAGTGGAAACAGTCGTCGGTAAGGCAGACGTGAATTTTAGGGCAACCTTTCTCAAAGACAGGAATGGACTGAAATTCTAGTAAGAGTAATATCTGCGTTTCTTCGTAAGCTTGGCTCCGATAAGTACGTTTCTTAACTTGAGATAAGTTATTACCATCATCTACCCAGCAAAATGACACTTCTTATCAGTGCTCCGAGGGCGTCCGATCGCAGCGCGAAATCCATCGAATTTAAGCCTACCATATACGGCCAGTTCTACCTTCAGTTCCGCCTGACTCGATCCAAATCCGTATCGTGTGTGGCTATTTCGTCCTTCAGGCCAGCGCGTTTCAGTCGGCCGGATGGACAGAAGCGATTCGATCAGATCGGCCTGAACTGATGAACTGACCGTATCGTGTATGACCATCGCTTCAGTCGTCGCTTCAGCAGCGTTCTGTGTAGGTATATCGGCGCGTGAAATATCTATGAAAAAATGGCTTCGTGGTCTCGAGAATTTTTACTAGAGTTTATCGATGTATTTAAAAGTGAAGAGGAGCTGTTATAAGGGAAAGCGAAATGAGTCATTTGATTTGCGTTTAGAAAAGGTTTTAACCATTGAATCATCTGCAATATTTCATGTCTTCATACTTTCTTCCAGTTGCAAGAAATCTCAGCGTGGCAGTTAATCGCTCATGAGAAGATATAGCTTGACGCATAATGGTATCTTTTTTTTTCTATTCTAGGCGCAGTTAACTTGAGTAACTGCAAATATACTTCCTCATTCATACGAAGGTAATTGAACCAGTCCTTTGGGTAAATTCTTCTCACTCACTTCTGACACTTTTTAGCCCATAATGTCCGTTTCCTCTCCTTTTCAGAGCATATCATTGCTAAGGCAACATAATAATTCGCTTTCGTCCATCACGTGCTGTCACTTCAATACCGCGAATCGGAATGAACTGATGCGATTGTTTGGTGTATGTGCACACATCCGTTCAGGCCGAACCGAAGCAGATCCGCCTGTTCTGTTCGCCCTCTCCGTCTATGGTAGGCTTTGGTTTCGGTTTCGGTTTCGGTCGTAGTTTCAGGTGGCTGGCAGCCGAAACCGAAACCCATTTTTTTTTTTTGCCGAAACTAGGCCGAAACAGAAACCGAATGTTCGGTCGGACACTACAGTCTTTAGACAAGAATGAATCGTCGCTCGGCCTATAAGAGATTCCGGAGGGTACCTGTGCGCCTCCGGATGATCCGGTGAGTCACGTCGTGACGCCGCAGATCCGGGACAGCGATACTCGCCGCCCCGCCGCCGAAAACAATACGACGCGACGCTATTGCCGGAGGTGGCGTTAGGCCGGGCTTTTACGGCACAATTTTACGCGTCCCGCGGTGATGCCGAGTGGAGGGTGCGAGGAAAACAGGGTAGAAAACACGGCCAAGCGGCGGTGATGTAATGAGATCCAGGAACAGAGTTACGATGCTATGGGGACATCACTTCTGGGAGGGGAAAACCCCCGGAAAACAGAATGGATGGGTGCATAGTTAAAACTATGCATTCTAGGCATTTGAATATTGCAATCAGAAGGAGTAAGTTTACGAGGTACGAGGGGCGGCTGTGAAGTGTTGAGTCTTTTGTACTAAAAAGGAAAAAAATCGATATACATATAGTTTCCTGCATATGTTACACTCAATAGCCGAATTCGGGCAATGCCCGAAAAAATACGCAGACCTAGTTTTGAGCAAGGAATATTTCCCAAACCCGAAATATTAATTTTGTACGGCTATTGAGCATTACCAAATAGGCAGAACTAGTTTTGCGCATCTTGAAATACACAGAACCAGTTTTGCGCAACTTGAAATGCACAGAACTAGTTCTGTGGTACGGAATGACAACCAAAGTAAACATTCGTTATGTATTGTGTGTCAAAAACCAGCAAAAACCTATCGTTTAGGTTAGGATAGGTTTCTTTGCCAACGTTCCTGCAATATAAGTACGAATCGTGAAAACGCAAAAAGAGGTTTGGAAGCACAAGCCAATTTTATGCTCACACAATCAAATAAAAAATTTAAACCAGCCTCAGTTGGTGATTTATTATTTGTTGGTATTCATTAAAATATATTTAACTTCTCCAACTTTAAATTTATTTGAGTCCATCGCCGGCGCTGATTAAATGGAAGAAGCAGAATTTGTGCTGTTCATTGAGAAAATATACAGAACTATAGTCTGTCCACTGAAGAAAAGGAGTAAAAAATTATTTCAAACCCATATTTTGGGGCTTTACTCGGATAAATCGAACTTAGTTTTTCTGTTTATAATAACATCACTGCTCTCAGTATGCAGTTTTGTAGACAGTGTGCATATAACCCTTGACCATACAGTAAAAATTTACATATATTGTGCATGGTTACTCCGTTTGTTCGGTGGATAAGGTATAGTCCTGTGCATTTCAAGTTGCGCAAAACTAGTTCTGTGTATTTCAAGATGCGCAAAACTAGTTCTGCCTATTTAGTATTTGGTATAATAATGCTCAATAGCCGTATAAAATTCATATTTCGGGTTTGGGAAATATTCCTTGCTCAAAACTAGTTCTGCGCATTTTTTTCGGGCATTGCCCGAATTCGAGTATTGAGCGTAACACATCTATATTAGATCTCAGCTCTTTTCACCTGAAAATATTTCCAATACTTCGGAATTCAAAAACATAAAAAACTACCAGGAATCATATAATTCCAAAGGGATGACTGATAACCTGGACTATGTGAACGTCACTTTCAACAACAAAGTGGCATTATATTCGTTCACTGTCATTCTGTAGTATTTGTTAAACAGATTACTTGCACAATCCTAAAAAAAATCTTGCCATGACTTGTGAGGACGATCTCCCCACCTTGAATTTCTGCAGTTCTTTTTATACCTCCTTTATCCTATAGTTTGAACTCTTGATCAAAGTGATGGATTCACATTTCATCCACAGTGACAATGCGACTGAAAATTAAGTCAGGATCATAATAGTTGTTTTTTTTTCATCTGCAATGGATTGAGCAAAATTTATATTCTTTGGCAGTGCCTAAAGTCTTAGCTAACTGCCATAGTTTAATTTAACCGTTTTTCGTGTTATAGGTGCTTTCGTCTGCTATGGTACTGAGATGGTACCGAGGCTCATCTTCTTTTCACCGACTCTGATACTGGCTTAAAGAAGTGCAGATGCGTTGAACTCTCAGAGTAACAACTGAACATAGAGGTAGTAAACAAACTACTTCAGCAATGAACAATGCTGTGTAACGCCAACTAACCTGAAAATTCTTCCAATGCAACCCATGTTACAAACACTGCACTTTTTGAGTTCCATCTCGAAAAACTGTTAAACTACACTCGAATATAGCACAGCAAGTCCGTAAAGCTTCACTACAGTTACCAACAAATAGCGAATTCGATTTTACTGACCAAGCATAAAAGACACACAAACAAAACAAACGTTTGATAGTCGAGAATCTACCGTAAATAAGTCGCATGAAAATTATATCGGCGTTGCCAGGTCCTCAAAATTTATGTAAGACTTCAGAATTGGCGTTTATGATGAAGAAATATGCAGTAACGCAATAGAGGTCAACATATCTATCGATTTTGCTGTAATCATTCCTGAACCATCAAAATACCATCTTTTTTAACGTAGAATGGAATATTTCTGGATAGTGGATACCATACAATTAAGACGATAGTAAATAATTATGATTGCCGTATCGGGTGGTCAATATGACAATGTAAGAAAAGATGTCGGCCTATTAGTATTAGTTGTTTACTACCTCTATGTTCAGTTTGTACTCAGGTTGAACCTAAAATATTTCTTCAAGTAGTCTATTTGAATTTGCTAGCAGCTATAACCTTCAGTTTCGTACAACTTGTAAAGAATCCCCGTGACAAGATGATATCATTCAATTATTCAAAGAGTGTTCAAACCAATGAGAACTATTATTCTTTATATCATATATTTCAATATTTTAATATCGGTCGGTAGCAATTATTTTATTTGGGACACCAGAAGTAACTAGGGACTGAGCACATCCCGAAAAAACTTGAAAGCGAAACTTACCGGAGTATGCCTAAACTGTCCTAGGTGCAACAGATGAGTGTTAGAACTTACCTGAAAAAAATATGTACATAAGTAAAGTGTATGCAAGTGTTTATTCAGATTGAATAACTATGACTTTCGTGATTTACAATAAGTGCATTATTATAGGAAAACGAAACCGTTCAAATAGTGACTAAGCCCCAATTGAATTCTAAGGAAAACATCCAAATGTAGTTCAGTCACTGTTTAAAATTTTGCAATACATTTTATATCTCGGAATATTCGGTGACAAGAAAAACAAGTTTGTAGGAAACAGGAACAGATTTTCTAGCACTGTTTGCTAAGCACTTTTCCAGAATCTACTTTTTGCAGAAGCAGATCGCCGTTTTCTACATCGTTTGCTACTATGGTTGCCTGAGAATATTTCTGTCAAAATTTCATTAATTTCGGATTTCTAAGGTATATTATCTGAAATCCCGCGACAATAAGATTTATGTATCGCTAGTTTGCAATTGATTTCGGACATAGTAAAAAATATTTGAAGGTATTAACAATTCAAAATAAACATTAATTTCCTGTTCATTCCAAGTAGTATTCAAAGAAGTCAATAATTATCCACTTTGCAGAATCTGAGATCATTCTTGTGTATACAGGGTGTCCCTGAATTTCCTTGCCACGTGATATTCTCGTAACAAAAAAAATCTCAAACGAAAACTGAGTGGAATTTCTGACAGTCTATCGGGTCTATTATACCATGCGTATACAAAACATTTTTTTGTACTTGAACCCTTATGAATCACCCCCAACTTTTTTTTTCAAATATAACCCAATGGTTTTTCCTACACAAATTAAGTCCTTATTTTATTTAAGATCTTGTAGTACCTTTGATTTTATACACAAACCTATTTTTTCGTAAAGTCATAAGCATGAGGTAAATAAAATAAAGATTTGTTTGGTAGGTAAAAAGAAAACTAATTGGATTTTTCAATGGTACTGAATGACCTGTCATACCATGATTTCGAAATATTTTTTTTGTACTTCAACCCCTAAAACTCACCCCAACTTTTTTTCAAATAACTCCGCACAGCTTTTCCTACATAAATGAGGCCATCATTTTATTTAAAATCTTGAGGTGCCTTTAATTCATACATTTACCATTTTTTCCCCAATTTCATAAGCATAAGATAAATAAACTAAGGATCTTTGAAGGGTAATATTTTCGTAATAAGATAGGACAAAAAAGACATTTGTTTTCAACAGTATGTATCAAATACCCTTTCATACCTACTTAGTTAATTTATTTTTTATTCGTTTTTTGAGTCAAACAAATTCTTATTCTATATTTAGATTATTCTTATGATTTCACGCAAAAAATAAATTTGCGTAAAAAATTAAAGGTACCACAAGATTTTAAATAAAACAGGGATATCATTTATGTAGGAAAACCTAAGGGGTGCTATTTGAGTTGGGGATGAGTTTTAAGGGTAGACGTACAAAAACATTTTTTTGAAAGCATGGTATAATAGACTTTCAAAATTTCACTCAGTTTTCGTTTGGAATTTTTTTTGTTACGTGAATATCACGTGTCAAGGAATATATTCAAAGCTTATTGTGATCGTAGAGCGTATCAAGTCAATCTACTCGACACCATTTTCGTTATTTGGCTCTTTGCCTACAAAGTATCGCCGCCCTGTAAACATTAACGTAATTCCTTCGACGAAACTCTCTTCAGAGAAGCGCACACACATGTATAAAACATGTCGCGTTCATTAAAAAGTAAAGCCGTAAGTGCCCTCTTCGGGTCGTTAAATTTTTAGCCCCCAGCCTCGGGACCCTGTCATCAATAATCCAGATATAAGATTACACCCATCTGCACTTGTTACACATGCAAGTTTAAAGGACGCTCTCTCTGGCAACGCTTGTGTGCGCCTTTCACGAAGCTTCCTTTCGAAAACTCGCCCTGGTCGTGTTAGATCAAGCTTGGGTTCACAGTAAAGTAAAGAGTAGAATTACAGCTTACACTCACCACACCTGCTCCTAGAGATGACTCGCGGTAATGTTTTCTAAAAGGACTTTCCCAGAGAAGAAGGAAATGCTACACAACAAATTTATCCAGAATTTATTATATCTTTATGTTTGTAGTAATCTAAACTATGGGAAATCCTTATTTCTATGGGAGTCCTTACCACTTAGTATATCTCATACAGACTCTATGAGTCTAGCTCGGCTCGTGTAAGAATTGATGGTAATCTATCTGGTCAAACGGCAACCAGAAAAGGAGTTCGTCAGGGATGTGTATTATCTCCGATGTTATAAAACATTTACTCTGAATTTGTGATGAGACGGGTATTGGACAACTGGAATGGCGGTATAACTATTGGCGGAGGCAAAATATCTAACTTAAGATTTGCTGACGATACAACCCTTATTGCTGCTTCTCAGGAAAACTAGTAGCTCTATTAAACACTTTAGAACAACACAGTGCAGCATATGGTCTTAGTATTAACTACAACAAGGCCAAGGTTATGATCCTAGATAGAGAGCATTACAATCATTGAGAAATAAAGTCAATAGGCCGTTGTGAGGTAGTTGAAAGTTTTGTGTACCTCGGTTCTTTGATCGACAATTCGGGTAGCAGCAAGTGACAGGAGGTTCTGCCGGTTCTTGCTACAACATGCTTCACATGTCTGGGTGACATGAAAGAATTGATGCTCTCTATTTCCGTCAATCGACCTATGGCGCACTGATGATCGCTAATAAGCGTGAAACAGCTGTCTGCGTACTGGTGAATTGACGGAGGTATAGAGCAACCCTCGTAATTCGGGTAGCTGTGAGAATGAGATTCGACCGCACATTCAACAGGCACGGGTGGCCATGACAAAGCTTACTAAAATATGGCGTGACAATAACATCACTAAAGCTACCAAAATCTCGCTGGTTCAGTCTCTTGTGTTCTCCATATTTTTGTATGCCTCGGGAACTTGTACTGTTAAAAAGGCAGATCGAGCTCGCATAGAGGCTTTTGAAATGTGGACGTGGAGGAGAATGCTGAGAATTCCTTATACCGCCCATCGAACTAATGTTTCCATACTGGATGAGCTCGGTAATCCAAAGAGACTATCCTCCATTGTGTCGACGAGAATGCTTACATTATTCGGACATATTCACAGAAGCGATAATATGGAGAAACTTGTAGTTCAGGGTCACGCCCCGAGTGGGCGACGCCGTGGCCGTTCCCCTACACGCTGGGTGGATACGACGAAACGGTTGCTAGATATGAGTATCAAGAGCGCCACTGAACTGACAGAAAATCGCGAACGATGGCGAGCTATAGTTCTAAACACTATTGATAATATTCGTGTCGGCAATATTCTAGCTCCGACTTAATGCATTTTACAAGTTCACAACATGTCTGTTAAGACATTGTGACTATGATGATGATGATGATTGTAATAATCGTAATAATTTACCGAAAATGTTTTTCGAGAGGAATTTTAAAAGGCACATTTCCGGAATTGATTGGGATTGGCAAACAAGGATCTGTAACGTCGGTATAAATGCACCGGATGCAGATAGTCGAGAAGTTGAGAGGTAGGGTTCTGTAGACCACGCGTTTGCAGGGACCGCTGGGCGACTGGTGCCTATGGTGGTGCAAAACACACTAGTTTGCGACTTTTGGCTATTCCTACCTTCCATTTCTTTCGTTTTTCCCTCAAAAATAAGGGCTAGCCCCATGAAGAGGCAATGTTGTCGGTTGTTTTACAATTGACACTTACCATAGTGACTCTTCTAGGAGAGAGAGCAAGGAAGTAAAATTGCTCTACTTTCTTTATCGTTATTGGGCATCATTTGCGTGAACTAGTGAGCTGAAAGTGTTGCCCAAAGTTTCTACGAAACATATGACCATAGGCTACTTTCGATTTGACACATCGTTACAGAGTATGTCATACTGGGCGTTTCGGTTTTGACAATTTTGACATTCACAACCGTGAAGTCGCCATTTCTTGAGGTTTTCATTCATGCTTGCCAAATATTGGCGATTTCTAGCGATTTTCATGCCAAAAGCTAGCTACACGCGTACTGATAACCTGGCCAAATGCTATACTCACTCCACCGAAACTGCGCCTGGCAGTGAAGGTAGTAGTGGGAATGTAGGATGTACGTGGGGTTAGGTGTCTCTTTTTAACTGAAGGCTTTGCCCGTATGTACCTTCTCTGTTAGTTGCATTGGAGATTTCGCACCCTAGATCCAACTTTAACAATCGTGTATATCGAACCAAAAAACAAAAAAGGTGCAACCCGACCAGCTGATCCATCATCCAATGACTACTCCCCACACCCCCTATTTCCTCTGCCCCCGCATTACCCAAACCCATCGTGAGATTATGGGCTCCAGAAACGTCATAAAAGTAATTTTGGACTTTTTCACGATTACTTGATCCACTACACCTTTTCCAACTGTAGTTTCTAATGCGTCAAGTGATAATTCAAAACGGTCAAGTTAATTTTCCAACTCGTCAATTGTAATTTCAAACTGTCAGGTGTAATTTATACCTCTCAGTTTGAATTTGCGATTGCTAGCCCGAAGGAAAGGCCGGGCCGGTCAGTCCGTGGCCATCGAAATACGTACAAAAAGGATATTCTTTCAAACTCAAAATTTTTCGTGTTTAGAAACCTTCATCCGCCTATCAAGGCTATGTGTCACAGTCCTATTTTGTATCCTAAATATTTGACGGAAAATTGGACATGAAATTGGAAGGTTGCATATTCGCTACTGCACACTTTGACATTCAATTTGTTCGAATATTTAGGACATGTTATAAATATTTGGGCAAATTGGATGTAAAATTGCGCATTAAATGGTTACGCATTAGAATCTGTTACTGGTGACAGCTGAAAACTGAGATGATGAAAATTGAATACTGTTTTGCATATGTTTTGCATGTTTTTGTCTTTTGTCGAATAACAACCTTCGCAAAAAATAACCGTTGCATACAAGGAGAATAACTTATCATTCCCATTGTCACGATAATTTTTACTTCCCACACCGATAGGTGAGGGGAGTATTGTGATCGCGAAAATTTTCGATTTTGAGATAATACGCTTTTTGGGCGTTTTATGATGTCTACATAACGAAAATCCACGTCACTCATTTCCGTCGGTTTGTCTGTCTGTCTGTCTGTCTGTCGGTCGGTCTGTCTGTCTGTCTGTCTGTCTGTCGCTTTTTTCTTGCCTCGTAATCTCAGCAACCGCTGCATGGATTTTGATGAAATTTGGGCGGCGATATGCTGTGGGGTCGTAGTAGGTAATGTTCCTATAATTTTGAAAATCGGTGCATAGGCGGCGGAGTAATTAGCAAATGACAGAAAAAAATTAAATATTGCTTAAACTTCGTTTTTAGGCGTTTTAGGGGTTCCTGATCATTTTCTACTTTTTTTTTGATGGAGGTGAAATTGGGGTGGCTGGGGGGTGGGGGTTGTAAAACTGAAAAATTTGTTGTATTTGTAAAGGGCTGTCTACTGATATGTGAAGGAAAAACCTAGCGGCATGATACACTTTTTTAGATCCATCCGAACGTTGCATGCTTATAATAAAAACCACGGGACTTAGAATTTGGAGATGTATACATACATACGAGTATTGTTTTAGATCGTTCTATATCACGTAACGCGAAAATTGTTCAATTGATTTCAATGAAATTTTGACACGGAATTACTACCGCGTCGAGGATGGAGAACGCGTATGTTTTGGAAAGATCGGGTCAGTGGCGGCGCGGTAATAATAACCAAACTAAAAAAATAAAAACAGCTCAAACTCTGTTTTTAGGCGCTTTAGGGGTTTCTGATCATTTTCTATATTTTTTTGGGGGAGGGTGAATTTGGGGTAGTTGGGGGCTGAGGGGTTGTAAAACTGAAAAATTTGTTGTACCCATAATGCTCTTTGAATGAAAAACCTAGCGGCATAATACGCTTTTTACGTACTTCCGAACATTATTATGAAAACCAAGGGACTTAGAATTTGTGATGTATAGATACGAGTATTGTTTTAGATCGATCTATATTGCGTAACGCGAAAATTATTGAATTGAATTTTATAAAAATTTTGACACAGAATTTATTACCGCGGCGAGAATGGAAAACTGTGTTTTTGAAAAACCGTGTCAGTGACGGCGCAGCAATAATCAAAAAAACCAAAAATATAAAATCAACTCAAACTTCGTTTTTAGACGGGTTGGAGGCTCTTGATTGTTTCGCATCGTCCAGTTGAAGCATGCAGAAAAAAACTGTGGAGTTCTAGTTCCTAAGGAGGGAGACGCAAGAAACTATTTACGAGGGTTTTGGTGTGGGATGTTGTTTTTGCGGGCGGGTGGACGATAATCTAGTTGCAAGGTTATTTCAGACTATAGCTTCATGCAATGGGAAATATTAAAATGGTATCATCATTATGTGTGAGAAGTATTGAGTCAATCAACTTGACTCCATTTTTTTGTAAAATTTTTTGTCCAATATTTCGGATAAAAATTAGCCTTTAGCGTGGGAAGAAGAAACGACGTAGAATTCCGTTATGGTGGAACAGCTAATAGTTAATCCTTTCCCGGCAACACCGCGTAGCGCGCCTACCGTGTGTGTCACCGGAAATGTCCATTTTAATCGGCTCGTGCTGCGGCAGAGGGCGCTGAACCACGGCAAATTGCTCTTCCCTCCTAATCGCCCCTTTCCGGTGAGCTGACGGTTTTCCCTTCCAAGCTTTCGCCTCGCCTCGCCTCACTGCCCTCGTCTGACCACCTAAGATCGACACGATGTCCTTTAATTAACCGCTCTCGCTGAAACCTCACGACTATTATGATGGTGGTGGAATGCGAAATTTGGAAACTTTCTTCTTCTTCTTCTCTTTAACCTTAGGTTTTAGGCACTTTGCCTGTTTCGATACCCATCTTTTTCTCGGCCTTCCGATGTCTATGTCTCTTCTTCTCGAGCATTGATAAAATCTGGCTCTGGCTGGAATACTATTTTCGTGCATTCGTTCAACATGTTCTTTCCATTTAGTTCTGTTTCCTTTTATTTTTTCGTTTATATTGAAGATGTTTAATAAAGCTCTTATATCTGTGTTTCTTAATCTGCAACCTCTCACTCTTCCTAGAAATTTCATTTCTTGTGTTTGTATCTTATTTTCTTTTTTTTTTTTTCGTTGTTGTCCATGTTTCATTACCGTATAAGAGGGTTGGAACAGCTATCGTCTCATTAAATTTTATTTGAGTATCTTTTCTTGTTTTATTTTTTAATGTTCTACTTAGTTCCGGATATATTTGTGAATTATATCTTTACTTCTGTCATAAGATATATCGCAGGCAATGTTTTACCTGTTCCAGTACTTCATCGTTTATATAATCTTTGTCCTAGCTGGATATTTACCGAAGACAGCCGTGGTTTTAGTTTTGCTTGTTGATATTTTCATGTAATATTTTTGAAACTTTTTTAGAAATTAGTAAAAAAATAGTAGACCCCTCCAAATGGTCGTTTTAGGGGTTGATGAAAATTGTTGAGACACAATTAAAGTGATGAGGGTGGGGGGCTGGCGAAATAAAAAAAATACCCCATTCATAATACTGCCCTAAACTTGATTTTATCCTGTACTGAGCTGATATATAGTAAGGAATGTTTATAACCTTGTCTCGTTGCTCTAGTTCGTTTGTATCTTTTTGCTAAACTTGTGGTTATTGTTCCATTTGAACAGAGCTTTGATTTTCATGGCCATGAATTGCTTATACGTAGACAAATAGGAAACACTGATTCTACTGGATATTTAAAATGAACACTACAAGAGATTGATATTGACAATAGTATACCATTTTTCCGGATGCTTTGTACTGTCGGCCGTGTCAAGAGCGAACAGCTGTTAGGTTAGTGATAACTTAAAATACCCCAGAATGGGCCTTGACACACGCTTTGACGGAATACAGGGCTGTACTCTGTACTAGTACTGCTAATGACAAGTAATTGATGCTTGGTGATAGTTTCTAACAATATACCAACCAACAAATGTATTTGATTCGGCCAGCCATTTTTGCTAAGAATTTATTTATTTAATAAATGGAAACTCCATTTTTATAATTATTGTAGACTTTACAAGTTTCACACTGTGTAGTGGCAATTAATTAACCGTATATAACAAATAATGCATAAACTAAACCAAAGCATCAAATTTGACGTAGAAACCAGACACTTAAGGCCAGTTTCACCGGTTCCTGATAAGTGTCAGATAGCCTATCTGTCAGATAGGCCTATGTTATTTATATGGCGTTATTTTACAGATAGGATATATGGCACTTATCAGGAACCTGTGAAACTGGCCCTTAAACTTAGGAAAATGAAAATTCAAAAGGTTCAAAGGCAAATACTATTAAAGATTCTGCATAACACAAGTTGTACGAAAATCAACAAACTATATGGAACACAAAAGTTATTCACAATCAATATAACCACCGACTAATTTAAAGAAAAATGTCTTCCTCTGGTTTACAAAAATTGCCATTATTTTTTTATTGATATTAATAAGATGGTCCTGAATCTGCACCGACATCAGACAAGCACGTCTAACCCTGAAAAGACACATCACATCAGGGCTAGCAATGGAATGCCACCAATCTTTAGCTCGTGCTTCATACAAAAAAAAATTATCTTGAAGTGGGTTAAAGAGCATCACAACAACAAAGGTATTTTTGGAATGTCGACAACTACAATTGCAAAAATAACAAAAAAAAACAGTCCCATGCCCAAACGATAAAACGATGGGAAGAACTACAAGGATGCCGATTTGCCAAGAAAACCCTTGCAGGTTTTGGCATGGCAATATCCAAGAAGCACTTGGCGATAACCAGGTCAAACCTACGTCTCTTAGTAGGATTCCTGACTGGCCATTGTCAACTCAGGAAACACCTCCACATTATACGGTCAATGTGACACACCGATATGTAGAATGCGTGAAAGCGAAGACAAAACTGTGCAACACATCATATGTGAGTGCCCAGTGTTATCTTACATTATTACAGGTTATTACAGGGTGTGCGTTCGGCGAGTCTTGGCCTACACCTGTCCACATAAGGCAGATGTCCCCTAACGACTTCAATACCTTCCTAAAATTGCGTGGATTGACGATAACGCGAGGAAACAACTCCCTGGGAGGATGTACAGTGGGCCAGTTGTGGCCTAGGTGCAATGGGACGACTCACAACCCCCCCCCCCCACCACTCTAGCGATACAGAAGGTGGTCCTGACTTGCAGGGTTGTCAACCCAGATCACTATCAAAAAAATGGAGTCAAGTTGATTGACTCAGTACTTCCCACACATTACGGTGATACCAGTTTATTATTTTCCCATAGCATAAAGATTTAGTCTGAGATCCCCTTGCAACAAAATCATCGCCTACTGGCCCCCGCCCCCCCCCCCCCAAATTTCACCTCTTCAGCTGTGGCAGTTTTGGAAAAATTTAAGCGTTCCGGTACCGTTTACTGAAAAAGCGGTGTTGCCGTATCTCATTAATTAATAGAAACAAAATTTTGAAATTGTGAGATCTTACTAAATTCGACATGCCCAATTCATTGCAATAAAAATAAGTAGAGGATTCTATTTAAAATAAATTAAATTCGGGGATACTTGTTTAAAAATTTGGGAAAATAATTTATAACTTGGCAACGTCGAAAACGCGAAAAAAAATATTACAAGGCGAGATAGAGTATATGTATATATTTCGATTTAAAATAAAAAAGACAGGGTGTTACATGTAAAAAAACAAAGTAAAACGACCTTTAAGTTGCCGGAATTTAAAATTCTGCCAAAAACACCCTGTAGATACAAATTACTGGTAGCATCCAGAATAATATCCGCTTAATATTCAAGTACCTCGCTGTATAATATTATTGAGAAAAGTTAAAGGAATATATCAATTTGAACGTATTACTTGCGACCTTGCAAATGCGGAAATTAATAGAAAATAAATTATTACTTGGCAACATCGCAACCGATTCCAAAAATCTTTTAGGGTTGAATAGAGATCAATGATGGACACTAGAAGAACTTGAGAGAAAGTTATAGTTCCATATAAAAAAATCAAGTTGATCTCTATCCTACTTTCCCGCAACACCCTGTATATTTCAAAATATTTTTAGGATATGCATCTCAAGTAACCAAATAACTTTTGTATTTGAGATTTTCTTCTATCCGCTATACCTTGCGAGATATCGAAGAATTACACACTAAATGGACAGCCTGTATACATCGGAAAAAATTCTGTCCTTTAGTTTCTGTAACAGGCATAAGGCAATGTTCGGATAGACCTAAAAAAGTTATTTATGTTGCTAGGTCTTCTTTCATAGGTCAGTGGGTAGTCTATTATGAATACAACAAATTTTCAAATTTTATAACCCCCCAACCCCCAACCACCCCAATTTCCACCCCCACCCAAAAAAAAGTAGAAAATGATCAGGAACACAAACGCCTAAAAACGAAGTTTGGGGAATATTTGAAATTTTTCGTTTTTTGCTAATTACTCTGCCGCCAATGCACCGATTTTCAAAATTATAGCAGCATTACCTACTACGACCCCACAGCATATCGCTGCCCAAATTTCATCACAATCCATGTAGCGGTTACTGAGATTACGACGTTAGAAAAACGCCAACAGACAGACCGACAGACAGACAGACCGACGGACAGACAGACCGACAGACAGACAGACAGACCGACGGAAATGAGTGACGTTGATTTTCGTTATGTAGACACCATGAAACGCCCAAAAAGTGGATTATCTCAAAATCGAAAATTTTCGCGATTACAATACTCCCCTCACCTACGGTGTGGGAAGTAAAAATGAGTCTGAGTCTGAATCTAAAGATTTCTCAGTAATAAAATAATTCAAATTTGACCGTCCAACCTAAGGTGGCGCATTACCAGAAATATAACTTCGTCCATCTAAAGCGTCGATGACAGTGATGACACGGGGCTAGTTTACAAGCTGCTAGTCGGCGAGTTTAAAAGCTAGCGAGTGAGCGAGTGTCGATGACACAAAGAACTTTCCACTAGCTCAGCCGGTGACACGAGGGCTAGTTTACAAGCTGCTCGCAAACTCGCTGGCTTGCAGCTCGTAAACTAGCCCCGTGTCATCGACGCTTTAGTGTGCTCTCGATTTAACTGCATACCGAGTCTATTTTTTGATTGAACTTCGAACCGAATAAATTTCATTGGCGGACAACATCTAACACAGAGCTTACGCCTCAGAGCAAAATTCCAACAAACAGACAAAAGCATTTAATTCCAACGAACAAGCAGAAGCGTGTAGTTGACAATGATTTCAGTCTACGATGTCTTGCATATCAGCCGGCGACGGTCTCGTAATCTTGAACCCAGAACAAAACGCTGCGTATTTCCTTTCATGCGTCATCTACTATTTGCCGAAGCCATCAAAATTCCTCTTATCGAACCCCGTCTTCCGTGCTTCCTTTTCACATTTAAAAGCAGTACTGGTACAGGTTTCTTACTACACCACGCTCTTAGGTTCAGCTTACCAGATGTTAGAGATGGGATAATAAAAACACGGATCCTTATAAGAGCAACATCATCCAAACCTATCAGTTTGACGTTTATGGTTAAATAAACTAGTAAATTCTGTATAAAAGGAAACGTTTTCATTGTGTTTAAATCATTCCAATTACATTAAAGATATACACAATTGGCAAGCCGGGAACTAAAATGCCTATATAAACGTATCGGATGCAGATAATAGCAGGTAGCCTTTAACTACTGAAGAGAGAACACAATATCCCCTACTCCCCACTTCGGTTCTTTAGAAGATGCGTTCCCAGAGTTGCTAGGTGCGGCGATTTTCTGCCAAAGTTGAGATTTCAAAACCGAGTTAGCGACCAAAAATTGTAGCTGGGAGATTGGTGACTTTTGGTGATGCAGAGAGTTGGCGACTTTTGCCAACTTCCATTTCCCTCAAAAATAAGGACTAGCTGCATGAAGCGCCGATACCGTTTTACAATTGACATTTTGACCATAGTGACTCTTCAAGGAGAGAGAGCAGGCAAGAAAAATTGGTCGACCTTCGTTATCGTTATTTGAAATCATTTATCCATTTCTTATACTATGTGCATGCTCAAAATAACCATAGCCATCATTATTTATGGTGGTCCAGAATCGCCTCAATGTCTCAAAATAGGCATTATTAGGAAAGCTGGAGTTTTTTTGCAATTATGAAATTACCCTTAGAGGTTTTAGAATATCTTTTTCCATTGGAAAGCTGTTTTAGTCCCAATCAGATAGTCAGAGTGTTAATACGCAGTAATGTTTACATATATTTTCAACTGTACACATTGTCACTAATATATTTTGGGGGCTTGGTAGCCAACTGAGATTTATAGAGTTGTGTGAATCTAGCAAGATCAGAGTATTGAAATAGTTCCATACCATCAGTTTTAATGTAATCTCCTCCAGGAGTCCAAGGCCTTTTAAGCGTCCTGAGAGTCCGAGAGGATCACAATTTCACTCTAATTGTAGTTAAAACTTAGGTAGATAAAGATTAACAGATATATGCCAAAAAGCTTTAATGAATATATGATATATATCTCAAACTCACTAAAAACTAACGGTCGTCGAGAAAATAAGTCTGTTACTCTGAATGAAAAATTACTTTTGTACGGTAGCATTTGTATAAAGCTGAAAAGTATATTATATCGTTCCTTTACGAGGCAATAATTTCAACACATTTTTCAGTTTCACAATCCCCTACCCCCAAACTACCCTAGTCTTACCCCTTCTAAAAAAAGGTGGAAAACGATTCGGTATTTCCAAATTACCTGAAAACGAAGTATGAGCGGTACTTATACTTTTAGTTTTTTTATTATAGCTGCGTCGCCCCTAAGACGATTTCTAAAAATCATACGCGTTTTCCATCATAACCACGGCAATAATACTGTGTCAAAATTTCATTATAATCAATTCAATATTTTTAAGGTTACACAATGCAAAACGATCTAAAGCATTGCTCAAGTCGCTTGGGTAAATTTTCACAATCACAATACTACCCTCACCTATCGGTGTGGGAAGGAAAAATGGTTTTTCAATAGTTTATGGCAAGTCAATAAAGCGGAGCGATAAATGTATTGAACAGAATGGAGATTACTTTGAAGAACAGTTATTGAATATTTTTAAACAAATTTGTTACACTATTGCACGAATCACTTTATTATCTGATAAATCCTCGTTCATTCTTAGATAACGTCAAACCAAGTAATATCTCATTTGTCGTTCTTGAAGGAAATTGTCATCTAGCTCTAGCCCGAAATTAGGATACTAAACATAACATACACCAGCTTGGATCTTTAACGATAACGACTCCGGCGACAGTCAACATTCTTCGGGTCAACGAGCGATAATCGTGAGGTGGCAACCCTAGTCCGTTTTCGAAGAACTGTTGAATCCAGCTCTACAAGCAGCACCGAGACACCTGAAGCTCAGACGAGACGAGACGATTCTTTTCTTTGTTCCTCTCCGTTAGCAACCGTTAGTATGAGTCAGCGTTGTGCTTTTGGTGTAAGAAAATTGTACTAGAAAATGTAATAGATTGCAGCAAATTGTAATAGATTCGAAGTTGCGCGTCATCTAGCCATGAGAAACATAAATTTCGACTTAATATCAGTTTTATTCAGTGGTGTGAAAAGTCTGCTTGCAATAGCGTCCAAGGGCGCGTGAAATCGTAAGCATAATATAAACAAAATAGGAATTTGTTTGACGCAAAAACAGACAAAAAAGAAAACTAGGTGGGTTTTAAAGTATATTTGATACACATTTTCGAAAACAAATGTCTTATTATCCTTTTTTATCATGAAAATATTATGCTACAAAAATCCTTATTTTATTTATCTTATATGTTTATAAAATTGGAGAAAAATGGTTTGTGTATGAAATAAAGGTACTACTAGATTTTAAAGAAAATAATGACCTCATGTATGTTGTTATGAAGTACAAAAAAAATTCTGTACGCATGTGGTTATACACCCGATAGTACTTTCAAAAATCCACTGTTTTCGTTCGAACATTCTTTTGTTACTAGAATATCACGTGTTAAGGAAATTTAGGGAGATTAGGTGTAAAGGATCGGTAATTATCGTCCCGTGCAGGTCGCATAACTTAGGACTGTAGCCGTAATTTTAATATTTTTGAAATATGTTCTGAAATTTGTGAATTTTTTAAAATGTAATAGATTTTCGGCATTTTCCGCTATTGTAGTAACAGTGTAATAGCTATGGGCAAAATGTAATAGATTTAGTACAATTGTAATAGCAAGCACAACGCTGGTATGAGTGGTTGGGCCGGCAACGCCGCTCTCTCTACGCATCCTTGGCTTCCTTTGGCTACCTGCCATCAGGAATTATTTCGGTGTCTGCTCAACTGTATTATGTCCCTCCTTCATACAGGGTGAATGCTTTCGGAAGATATTTTTGAATTCATTCAGTAGAAAGTAAATCCTATTCCAGTTTTTTCACTATTTAGTAGAAAAGGTTCTTCGGATTTTGGGATAATAAAGTACTGCTGAGGTTTCTTTACTCAAAAAGTTGACGTTTCGGCGTTTATTTTACGCCTTCTTCAGGGCTATCGAGCATACGCCTATAGCAGCAAGGGATGACATGTCCCTTTGGGTCAAACAACAAAAAACATTCCAGAAGATGTTTAAAAAGAATAATAAATATTTTTGAATTTTATATATTTAGCATGATTGGTGCTTCCAAAGGTGAAGAGAGAGGGGTGGGGGCATTTTAATTTTTTTCATTTCATTTATTTGTTTGTCATTTAACTGTTTTACAAATTGTGGTTACCTTTGAAGGATATACCTTGCATCAGGGTATCGATCTATCATGACATTTTGAGGTTCTTATTCATGACAGTTGTCCGTGAATTGGTATCCTATTCATGATCCTCGTATTGTTGCCGTCAATTACGGTATCATCTTCTTGGTCTTCCATATCTACTGCTACACGAACGTTGATGACTCTAAACGTCTTTTCTGCATTTTCGTTACAAATAATTTCAAGAACTGACAATGAAACCCAATATTTGACAGCTTTATTACAAGTCCAAATAGAAACATGGTATTGCAGATATCTGTATCAAACAACATCATAATAATACTTTAAGTAAAGCTGCACACACAGCAAGAGTTGCGAGTTACACCAGATAACGCAGCTTACAATGTCTTATTCAATAGAAACATGGACTTCAAAACAGCAAACAGCTTCCAATAGCAGAAAGAATTAAACTAAAAAATATAATTACATATAATAATTTCAGTTTTTTTAAACTATATTTACCACCAATACTATTCTTATACGACGTGGAGGGAAATTATGTTCATTGAAAAGTTTTTTCAATGATAAAATTAACAGAGTACTCAAAATATGAATAGTACAGAGAAATGCTTAAAAAAACTAAAAATACGCTATTACAGAACACCGAACTAAAAAGCGTTGGGCTCTCGATTTACGAATAATACGGCACAAAGCGCCCACGCTTTTTTCTCAATAATACTAGTATTTTCCATTCATTATTGTTTTAAGTTATAATTTTGAAAATTATTTTTAACCTTTTAGTTCGACGTTTTTTAAAAGCGTGTTTTTTTGGTTTTTTAAGCTATATTTATTTTTAATGCTTTAGTTTACTATATCGTTAAAGCGTGTGTTTTTTATTTTTTTAAACTGTATTTATTCAATTCAAATGTTTTCCCGGAGCCTGTTCCACCAGTTACCAAAATGTCTCTCTTTTAACATCACCGTTAAGCTGATTTTTAATACTCTGGGTAATGAAGATGAACAATTATTTTTGATCAATATTCATACCATAATCACGATTACTACATAAATGGTTATTATTAAAACTGTCGACTTTCCTGGATAAATTGCACAAAAACAACTCCCAAACAGTTGGATGTCACGCCTTTTAAGCTCGCATCGCTACGCCTCTGTTTAATATTAACAAACTTTAAGGTGTCTGCGCCATCTCTGAGTGACTAGTGTCACAAGCTCTCTATAAATGCTCAAAATCTCAATGTCAACTTTGTTTATTTTTAAATCCGCACCGCATATCGTTGACCAATCCCTAGTCAGTTATTACGTCAAAGTGAGCAAGATGACTCTGAGCTGCATGTATGTAAGTCAAAAATACTTTGGTCGTTTTTGAATAAACAGCCACACAATTGTTGATAATTTGAGAAATGTAACATCATATTACTATGATAGACACATATAATGAAAGCGTGTTAATAGCAGTGGTAAACATCTTGCTCTCAATCCAAAAGAGAGTTACAAACTCATGAACAAACATACAAACATACAAGAAATAGCTTTTATATGACCAGAAATCAGATAACAACTTAGTTTTGAATGGTTCCACAGGATATTATTCCGAACGTCAAATTTTGGAACACCCTGTATTAGCTGTAAAATTCCGCTCTGTGTTTAAAAATCGATGCAGTACAATTTTTTCCTTTTACAGGACATAAAAATACTGCGCACTAAATCTGAATCCAATGCAAAATCAACGACGGAAAATGAGGATGATAACATGTTCAGACTCTGCTGAATACCAAAGTCAAATATGGTAAGTAGCTACTGCAGTTGAGGCGGTAAGATGATGGCCACACAGGTACTTGGCAGGGTGCTATGCAAATCTGATAATTTTGGAATTACTACATTCACCAAAGGTCGAGAATAAACTACTGAAAATGAATGGTCGTGGGGAATATAAAGTGCATTAGTACAGCGTATAAAAATTTAGTAAATCTATTGTCTATGATCGTTGATATCAAACTAAGATTAATTAGTACATTGTTTATTGACTGCTATGGATGACTTATGTGCGTATACGCTTTACTATATAGTGGAATTAAATTGATGATGTAATGTTTGTACTAGTATTTTAACCTTGTCTCAAAATCTACTACTCATGGTATCGACTCTACGATATCCTATACATATAGGTGAGTCTGTTTCAGATCTATTGTAGGCTCATCCTGTATCTACGGTCTGTTTGGAATTGTAAAGAATTGCAGGTTGCATCTCTTCTATAGCTACCCCTGGCCCATTCAGAATAGAAATGTGTGTTCAAGTTTCGGGTTACATATAACTGTAGATCTGTCGGCCGACTGTATTTTGAGGATTATTTATACAGAACCAGCTGCAAAATATTTATTTTCGTTTCAGAATAAAGCTTATACCGCTTATACGATCTTCGCAAAGTTCTTTTCTAACTCAGGCTTATTTTCAATAAATAACCACGAATGTAAATAACGATATTAAAAATATAATAATAAAAACACAGTTCACTTTAGCATTTTATGTACAAAACTACGAAAAAATACATAGTCTTCCATGAGTAAGGAGACCTGAAACCTACAGGATCAATAGATGAAGCAATATAGTCACATTACAGACACTTTAATAAATGCAAAAACTGGCACTTATCATGCCTTTGAAGTTGAAAGTTCAAACTTTGGAAATATTTAAATATGAGGCTAGATTCGACAAGGAAATTTCGAATAAGATTATGTACTATTTTTTAGTTGTTTTTATTGGTTTCATATTCTTTTATATTTTTTCAAGATCGTGTATACATCATAATTGCAAACGAATGTGTAAACTCTGTTATACCTGAATTTCCTTGACACGTGATATTCTCCTAACAAACTAGAATTAAAACGAAAACAGTGGAATTTGAAAGTACTACAGGGTTTATAACACCATGCTATTCAATTTTTTTTTGTACTTCAGCCCTTAACCCTCACCCCCAACTTTTATTTTTAAAATAGCACACAAATTAAGTTCGTATTTTATTTTAAATCTTGCACTACCTTTTTTTAATTTTTTTCGTAAAGTTACAAGCATAAAATAAATAAAAAAGGATTTGTTTGAGGCGTAATATATACGCAAGAAAAACACATAAAAAGAAACCTAAGTGGGCCTTTCAATGGTACCAAATGATCATACAATGCTTTAGAAACATTTTTTCCTTCAACCCCTAAAACTCATACCCAAGTTACCCTCCAAATAGCACTCCACAGCTTTTCCTACATTACTGAGATCATTAATTATTTTATTTAGAATCTTGTAGTGCGTCTGACTTCATACACAAACCTTTTTTTGTAGTCATAAGATAAATAAAATGAAGATTTGTTTGAGGCGTAATAAAAAAGATAAATAAAAAGACATTTGTTTTCGAAAGCATGTATTATAGGTCATTCAGTACCCTTAAAAACCCAGTTAGTTTTATTTTTATCCGTTTTTTACGTCAAGGTAATTCTTATTTTATTTATTTTATGCTTATGATTTTACGAAAGAGTATAGAATCAAAAGTATTACAAGATTTTAAATGAAATAAGGATTTAATTTATGTAGAAAAAAACGTTTGGTGCTATTCGAAAAACAAAAGTTCACGGTGAGTTTCAACGGGTGAAGTACAAAAAAATGTTAAGCATGTTATGATAGACCCTATAGTACCTACTTATAAAAATTCCATTCAGTTTTCGTTTGAAATTTTTGTTACGATGATATCACGTGTCAAAGAAATTCAGGGACACCCTGTATATTCAGTGTCCGCAGGTACAGGAAGTTATCCTCTTCCATCATAGGGGCTCAGTACACACTCTCTTATGGTGTGGTACACAAGGCACTGTGTGAAAATATTCTTGAGATATATCTGTTCATTTCTTTCTCCAGGGGTTTAGAAGGCCCAAAATTAATCAGATGTGTATTTCTTGTGTCTGTTTCGAAGCACAAGGTGGTGAATGAATTCACGCAAATAAAAATGAGAAAGGCGGTATAGGTCTACTGGCATCCCACCGTTTTTTCTGATGTAAATATCATGATATCATCCAAACATCCCATATTTTTGTATTTATGAAGCTTTTGCATATTTATGTCAAATATCATTGCAATTCAACAGCCACGTGTTCACAGAAAAAATGGTCCTATAATATTTAGCTGATTTTAGGTGATCGATGCGAAACTATCCACAATATATACAAATGAATATCAACAAAACATAAAATATCCGAACAATTCATTAATTACACTTAAAAACTATGTTAACAATTTCATCGAACTGTAGCCAGGGTAGAGAACAAAAACCACGAGCACATAAAACTGGGTTTTAATATATGGGAAAATGATTGAACGAAATAATACAGGACATTAAAGTAGCGTTAACAAAACATTTAAATAAATTCGAACAGCATTTCAACGCTAACCTCAAATACGTAAAAATTCGATGATGATTCTGCGGACGATGCAATGTTTATATTAATCACATTGCCAGCATATTTTGTTTTATTTCCAACAATAAAATTATTACAGATGAATATATAAAATGTGTACATGTCAGAGTAACTATACGTATTTATTTACCTAAAAGCATCAGACATATTCAGAAATGCATTTTTACTCCGGACTGAGATTATCGTTAATATAACTTTAAACAGTGACGTAGTAGCTATAGCATTGTTTCTACAGGGTGTCCAATAAAATAATAGCTGGCTGAAAAACTCATTTTTCTCCATCGTAGTATTTTACTGATTGCTTCGTAAGAAAAATAATAAAATACCCCACAAAAATCGACCTGAGCCTGAGCTTTCAGAATTACACTTTCACCAGCTCAACTTGCTCAACTTTCAAAACATGTCGATGATGCTAAAAAAGCTAAAAAAAGAGTCTTTTGCGAATAACGTCTCAGAGGCAATATCACCAGTCTTCTACGATCTTCCAAACCGATGCTTATAGGAATTTCTAAAGAAGGTTTATGCCAACACTACTATACATATAACACCTAAAGAACAATTTTCAAAGTACTCTTCTCTGAACCGACCTATTGTCGAACCGAAGTATTGGAACGTGGCCTCAGTTTTGTGCTGCTTCCAGAGGTTGGTATTCAACCGTCAGTGGAACATTAAGATGAAAAAAAGACGAAAAAAAATAGCTTTGGCAACTGCTTATCAAATGCTTGAGATTCTTACTCCAAGAAGAATAAAACTTTATAAGAAAGTTGAACTGGTAAATGATCTGAAATGTTTCAATCAACGTTATCGTAATCTTGTAGGCGCAATATATTAGTTGTTTTTTGTTTTAAGATTATGATGCTTAATTTAAATTTAACGTATTTCAATTATCAAGAATTCCCCAATTTTGAACTGAAAATATTAGCGTAACTCAAACCTATATAATCAAAAATTTACTATACTTGGTTTGAGATGGTTGTTTATTTTTGCGCACATAGGACGGTATGGTATACTTGAACGAAAGCACGTATGTTACACACACTAGGTACGTTGCAATTCCGCTAGGTCCATGAATTTACGTCGATATATACCTACATACTACTCGCAAGTGAAATCACCTAGAAGAAAGAGATTTTCACATTAAAAATGTGTGCACAGCTTGGCAGTACCCTCTATAGTACAGATCTAACCCTTATTGTTCACTCAGACCTACATGGCACCTCCCAACGACTATACTTGTATAAATAAAGCATCGCTTTTATCGATTCAAAAACTATGAAATCTGTTGCAAATGTGGCGAGAGACTAGAGTTGGTGGTGTAAAGATGTCCCCTACAAGACTACAGCCTCAATTTAAGCAGTTAACCCTCTTTGAAAAGGGTCTGATTGTAGGTTAGGAACAGGGCGATTCTTTCAGAGCAATCGATGTAACCATGGGGCATAGCGTGGCTAAAGTTGTAGCAGCATGGAGTGCATGGATCGAAGAAGGGCGAATGTAGCAAGCTTCAGGTTCTAGAGTACGTAGGAGAACTACATATTGGCAAGATCGTCATGTACGACGACTCGCCCTTCGAGTCAGAATGCGATCCACTCGAGCTGTTGCTGACGCGTGGTATGCAGCTATAGGGAGGCCCCTTCGCATACGCATAGCATAGATTGTGTGAAATGGGCTTAAGATCATATCGTCCACATGCTTCCACTCATTGCAAATCATCGTAGTCAAAGGTTAGATTGAACACCGACATTTGCATGCTGATTGGCATCAGACGGCCTTCTCCGACGATTCCAGGTTTTGTCTGGGTGTACATGACGAGCACCAATGCGTAAGATGATGACAGGATCAACGACGTGATCTCCAGTTTGCTGTTGAGCTCCATTTACACCGCCCCGCTGGTTTGATGGTTTGGGGTGCCATTGTATTTACCTTTACTTGTGATTCGTGGCACAATGACGGCTCAACGTTATGTAAATGAGCCAGTTGCCGTTCCATATGCCTGAGGCCTCGAAGAGAGAGTTTCTTCCAGCAAGATGATGCGCTTCCTCATATTGCAAGGGTGTCAATAAGTTCCTACAGGAGGCTGAGGACATCAGGGTGCTCCTCTGTACCAACTGAAATAGTATGGGATTGAATGCTTCGCTGAATTCGCGATTTACTCACTCTACCACCCACGCTGGACGAATTGGAATATCCTGTGAGGGAAGCTTGGCAGGCTGGACCTCCAGAGTGTATTAACAACCAGATAACGAGCACAAGAGTACATTTGTCAACGTGGAAGACCCACCCCATTACTAATCTGTTGTCCTTTTTAGCTCTCACTGTAAAAAAAGAGCTTATGCAGTCCGTCCGTCTGTATACAAAAGCGAGCCAAAATTATAGGTGCTAGAGAAAAACTCAATACAGATTCGGAATAAGCATGAAAAAACTAGTCCGGGAAAAATCCGATTTTGACAATATCGCTTCCGGTTTAATAAAAATATTAAATTTTTATACCAACAAATTCCACAGTAAGAGCGCCGTTTGAATTTACTCAAGTAAATTTTTTCCTACTTTTTTTATAAACTAATTATTGCAAATGAGTTGTCTTCAGCCTTGCTGCATCTCATAAACCGCATGCCTTTTTCTCTCAGTGTTCGGATCTCACTTGCGAGTAGAATATACCGCATCGTTTCCTGAGTAAACGTTTCGTAAACGAAGATAAGCAAGCCCAGTCCTGTTCCTTTTCAACCAACAAAATGCTCACACACCTCCGCCTTTCCAAAGGCAGGTCAATAAATAATTAACATTCAAATTAACATAAAACATACAGCATGTGTACGTAAGTACAGGCCGCTGTTGAATAGATTCTTTGTTTCGTTTTAACGAGCATTGGCTTGGAACAAAGTGTGAACTAGTTTGGTTCCCGCGTTCAAGAGAAGGCGTGTGCTGGGAAACCTGTAGTTTATTTTGCCTTTAGACGGAAGAAACACAATGTAGTATTTGAGTGAACTCCCGTACTGAACAAGACATTGATGAAAACAGCATATATGACGAATTGTTCCGAAAAGTGAGAAGTGAAAAAGAAGTTGTGTATGACAGCTCATGTATAAGATATACAAAAAAATAGAAATAAAGTGAGAACAAGGTCTGCCTCCTAAATTGATCAGAATAATGTTTTGCATTGGCTACGATCTTTATAAGACATATCCTATTCCTCGCGTTTTGAGAAAGAATATTATTTATATTTATTATATTTAAATAGGCAATGGAAGTCCAAAAAATGAAGTCAAGCATAGCATGAAGCTATAGTCTGAGATCCCCTTGCAACCAAATCATCGCCAGAATCCCCCTCCCCCCCGCCAATTGTGTTATGCCGCTAGGTCTTTCCTTCACAGGTCAATAGACAGCCTATTATCAATAAATCAATTTTTTCAGTTTTAAAACCCCCAATTCCCCATACTTTTAGTTTTTTTATTATTGCAGCACCACCACTGACACGATTTCTAAAAACCATACGCGTTTTTCATCTTCGCCAAGGTCATAACAGTGTGTCGAAATTTTATTAAAATCAATTCGGTTACGTGGTTTTCGTTTTCTTAAAACTTCAATCTAGGTTAACGTCGATCCAGACTTTAGAATAAGTTTATACACGGTGATTAACGAGACCATGAATTTAGTCAAAAAAGCGTTACATTTGGCATTTTTTTAATAATTGTCTATCAGGAAATTTCAAAAAATACGTCGACATTAACCTATAACCATCCCTTTTCTTCATGCTCATATTTTTTCCAGTTCAGTTATCTCAAAAATAATAGTCAAAAAATGGTTACAGCTGAACCATTGCAAACAGCTCTCATGTACGTACTATAACCCCCTCTTAGGGCTTCAGATCTAAATAAATACATAAGTATCAATTAAATTTAACATCCTTTAATATTTATTTTGCATTCTAAATTGAAATTTATAGAAATCAATATGCAATTACATTGCAAGGAACATTGGCATTTTTGTTCCTCTACATTTTGTATTATTGTGGACCTGCTCATAATAGTTCATTGCTGCACATTCATGTATCGTCGCTACATTGCTTTATAATATGTAAAATTAAAATTATAGGTTTCATGTAAAACGTAAGTCATAACATGGAATTTGCTTTAAGAAAATAAAGCATACATATGTGCAAACACACACAAAAATGAAAGTAGTAGTAATCCAAAAAAATTCGTCGGAGCACAATCACAAAATTAAGCTCTGGAGAGGTGAAAAGGGAACAAATATCCTCAGTTGAAACCTTCCTCGTTTAGCGAATGGAGCACGAACGAATCTGAGGTGAGAATATCTGAGAAAATGTGTGAAAGGATGCACCTAAAGACGCAATGCTAACATAACCTTACACAACGCGTTTAAGTCGAATTGTCAATTGTCGAATTCTAGCTGATATCTGTCAAGCGTGTTAACCCAATGTAGTAGTAGTAATAGTAGTAACCTTTATTGAAATATATAAAACATACATTCCAAAAGGCGGAGTTCAGCATCACCAAATTGCAAGCATTTAACTTAATGGCCTTCCAATCAACCTTACGTGTCATATTTAGTTTCAACTGCGCTTGCGCAGGACATAAATTTAATATTAAATTTGCGCAGGTATCATACAGGTTCAATTTCTCTGATTTTTTTTTGATACCATTTTTGTTAACCAATTTCATAACAAATTTGTGATCAAATTTCGGCTCTTAAACATCTAATATGTTTGCCATTGTAGTAATGGTAACAAAGCATTTGTACATTGACTTGCCTTTTGTTATTAATGTTAATAGTATTTCTTAGAAGAGAAAAAAATCCTGTTAAGGTGAATGCCACACACATACATTATTTTTATTTAGGAATAAATAGTGATCACTTAAATAATAATTAATTTACAAAAAAATCAATTATGAACTGTAAGAACTTGGACGGTGTAAAAAACGAACAGAGCAGTACATGCTGAATAATAATGAATATTGAATAAATTGTGGTTGCCGTTGTTTGAAAAAGTATGAGCGCTTATGCATTGTAATTTGTTAGTTTGTAGTGTTTTCACGTTATCTTGCGGTTAGTTTGATGTAGACGATCAATACCATAAAATTACCAAATAGGATCGATTACTATGAAAGAAAATCCATAAAGTTAAGCACACCACAGGATTGTATATGCTTGATGCTAGCAAATTATAAAGTAGTGGTTTTATTAGTGTAAATGTGTGTCTTATAAATATTAAATTTGTTAGATATTGAAGGTTCTAAGCTGAATATTTGACTTATTCTCTGTAAGTTTGAGACTAGATCCGAAATGTCAGTAGAGTTTTCATCAATATAACTATACAGTTACATTCATCAAAAAGCACGAGCTAGATTATCTAGAAATTTTGGAAACTAATCATAGACCTCAAACATCTATTCAAACTTCGAGCAGTTTTGTTTCTTTTACTTTTTTTTGTAAATGCTCCCCAACCTCTTGATCGATTCTAGATCTCTCTCCAGCCTCTTGGTCCTTGTCACAACTTTTTGCTCAAATTAAAAATTCCATGTTGTACTGGAGTGAAGGATTACAACAAACATGCTGATAGTAGTGACATGGTTTTTGTAATGTATAAGGTATAAGATACAAAAAAATACAATTTTCAAAATTTTATCGATTACGGTACTAAGTTGGTGAGCTTGTTGATTTTTGGAATTTCTAACTTTTCTTGGTTTTTCGCAGATTTTTTAGAACTCCTTATTTGCCTTCGTCGTGAGGCATTTATGATAAGATAAGGGTAGTTTTAAAGCAGTTTTGGGAGGAAATAAGTGTAATTTGTATTTTGTGTTTTTTGTGTAATTAGATAGTCACTTTTCAGAATATGGGGAATTTTGCCGACATCTCCCCGACTTTCCCAGGTTACCCCTTATTATTGGCTTTCAGGATTTTCCGTATTCCGAATAGTACAGTATAGTTTATTTGTCGTAAACGTACATTATACATACAAATAGATGAAGCTAGAGCAACACTGTGTATGCGGCCATCAACTTAGTGTCAAGAACAAGAAGTTAAATTTTACATACAAGGATATGCGTTCTCCATTATTCTTCTTGTCCTTTGGTAGAACCATCCATAGATGTAGTCGTGGGTGCTTCTTCTTGTATAAGATTTTCCTATCCTCAAATTTTGACATGTATAACTTTGACATTTGACTGCACCAAACACTATTCTCGCCTGTTAGTGTAGGAAATAAAAACGATACGTTTATATAGCTCCCGAACTATACAAAAGTATCATGGTATAGTACTTAAAATGAAAATTATATCCTGTCAGAGGTAATGTCGCAAGCTTAGGCGCATATTTCACTGCCAGCAATCTAAAAACCACGTTCACTGGAATATTTTGTTCGAGTAAGTGATTTTTTCCTACTCTGGCAGTATATCTGAAAACCCGACAGTCAATAGATAAGCTCACGTTGCACATTAGGTTATTGTAAATGCGTGAGATATAAAAAGTGGGCATGTGACATCGATCAATTCCACGTATGTTTAGTATTTAGCACGAACATGTATATCCATTTTATGACGTGTAGTATTGAGAAATCATTATGATTGCATCAATGACAGTGACAGAAACGAACCCAAATTATATTTCAAAGGCGTTGTTGTAAGAAGAAAGGATAAATATGAAACGGGTTTATTATTTTCAATATAACTAATCATGTACTACTACATATCCTGGCATGAAAGTGTCCAGTGCAGTGTATTGCCTAGTTCAGCATTAACATTTCGAAAAAACTAGCACAAAAATAGCTCACCCATACGAAAAAATTACACCCCTATGAATAAAATAAGTTTCTTTAGCAAGCTTCTGTTATTCTTTAAGCATATTAATCCTTTTTTGATGTAGATATAGATCCAAGAACGCCAAACAGGTTTTTAGAAAATATTTGGGTAGCCTTTGTTCAGAGCCTTTTTGAAACCACGCGAACAAACTTAAAACGTTCAACATTTTATCCAATTTTGGGTTTTACGTTTTTTTTTTTTTTGATGCGGTAACGCATCAGATCTGACTACGAATGTCTTGCATAATATGCAAGGCCACCTACTTCAGAAAAAATAAAGCATGTATAGTACCACTTATCTCCGTGACCCATAAATTTTTATCAGCCAAAGATCGAGAAGATAAGAAAAGAAGCGTAACTGGAAGACTAAAAAATTGCGCAACAAAACGTGAGTGATTCAAGTACTCCTAGAATTGCTCTATCCTTCTGTGTACCTTGTACATGTTAACGCCGAATGTGCAAACTAGGTAAATGACTATTTAGTGGGTAACACATACCAGACAGTACATTTTTCTGTTGCAAGCCCAATAATAAATACATACTTCTAAGCCTTTAATCACTCCGACACGGTTTGATGATTAAATTTAACTCTTTGTGTGACCAAATTTGCTATATCCGTTACCGTTAGATTATTGGCTATTTATGACTTTTAGAATGTTTATTATTTTGTTTTCTCGCTTTGCTTTTATATCCACAATGATTGGCTTTTTTTAACCGGTTGTAATGACACATAATTTATTATGCACTTTTGATGAACAAGAATAACGGAATGACATTTTGACTAAACAACACGCAATATTATCTTCAAAATAACACAACTTGATTGTCTAAAACATGTAATTGGCAACGCGTTCCACTTTTAAAGATAATAAGTAGCGACGTTGCAGATTCCAGGGATGAGGCAAAATTTTGCCCAACACGTGTACCTACTTGACAATTTGCAGATTCGGAGTAACATAAAACATACATCGCAATGTGGAAGTGATTCAGATATCCCTATATCACTTTTTGTCAACCTTGTATACATTACTCGCATAAAGTTAAGCTATAAACACTTCCGTCTGGTCAAGCAGAAGATCAACATTGTTTTTTCACCTCTATCAGAGGCGGCCAATACATGGGTGCAAGGGTTGGTTATAGAAACGGCTTTTTTTAGTCTCGCAATACACTAGTAATGGGAACTGATTGGATAGGAGCTGATTCGAAACAGTAAAGTAATTCTATGATTCCAATCAATTGATTCAAATAATCGAGTCACTAAACTCACTATTAGGCACAAAGAAGATAATGATCATTCCATTCATCATTACTTCTCAGGGCGGTCCGGTGAACCTTTGCTCATAGTAGGCCGTGTCGGTCGATCTTTCTGGTTACCCAGAGACCAGACAAAGAGATGGAGAAGTGAGGGAAGAAAAGGAAGAAGAGAAGAGCCTTCTCTTCAGGAGGAACTTCTTCGGTTGGAGGCTATAACTTGACATAACAGAGATAACACTGCTGATGAATTTCTTAGCAGGGCATCTGTCAGGCGTAATACATTTGCTGAAAAAAGTAATAACTCTGAATAGTTTTTTATGTTCCATATTATTAATATCGGGTTAATGCTATGTTACTAGCGTACTTTGTGCTTTTCTCAATAAATATGAACGTCTTTCTTTGTTCTTTTTGTTTATCAACAACATTCGAATTCACCATTTGTACCCCATTGAAAAATCAAAACTCGCCGTGCCTGATCTGCATTCTCTACTGTTTCTAGAGCCAGATTTGGCAAGTTCCCACAACGTCAACGTGTTCACGTCGCGTCGCGAATAAAAGCAGTTCACACCGAAAGCGAATGGTACCATTTGTCTGCACGGTGTTCAGAGTGAGATGTGTTGACTCACCTGAACATACCCACCACAAACAGAGTAAACAATTGACAGCTGAAAGCACTGCCTTTATACCTCTTTCAGCTTTTGTTTATGGAGATCCGGACTGGCTCAGATTGTAAACTTAGAACGAAACGAAATTTATACTAGGAATATGGGTATACTTTTTGTTAGGGTACCACACCGTTTGTTATTTTGTATTTTTATATATATGGCTGCCCTAATATTCAAAGTATACAGTACAATAATTTCAAACTGATCTCTCAAAGTGTCCTGTGTCCACTTTATATTTTAGTTTTCGCTTTATGCTTATAGTTTAGAATGTATATGTTTCAAGAAAAAAAGGATCGTCCTCAATCTACAATGTTCGTCAGTTTTGTTTAATAGCAGGGTGGCTCAGCCATTCGGCAATGAAGTATTGTATGGAATGAGAGTAAAAAAAAAAATGCTCAATGTATTGGTATCGCTATCACAAGTATCTATAAAGGGTGTTTCGCTTCAAATATTTGTTTATTACAAAACATCATGTTACAAACCACAACAATACTCTTAACTTTTTTGAAAAACATGTAAGAGCAATTTTTCATTGCGAATAGCTGAAGCATCTGCAACTTCTTAATGATAAGGCATATTTAGACAGATTACGGATTACAATATTCATACAATGTACTTCAAACTTAGGGTAATCATTTAATTTTCCGTCATTCCTGGTTACACAACCAATAAAGAAGGGAAAAAACAACTACCGCTGTTCTCAACTTCATTTAAAAATCTTCATAACCGGACTAAAGATAAAAATATGTGATAGGCACATATAAATCCTTGATAATGACATAAAATTCTGACGAATCAACCACGATATACAAGGTGAATCTGAAGTTGAAACTCTTTTTTTGAACTGTATACAGAAGTCGTTAAATTAAACAACTTTTTTAAATATTTTTTTCCGAAAACTGAAAAATATGCGCGAGATACAGAATTAAAAACATTAATTCTAATCTTGTATGTCAAGATATACTTAGACTGTTTATGTTTAGTTTTCTGCTCGAATTTTTGTCTTATCGATCGGCCATTGTACCTGTCAATTATTGCACTAGTTACTTTCAGTTTATCTTAGTTACAATTAAATTGGTAAATCTCTCGGTGAATCCTAATTTGTTTTAAAAGAGTGCCACTTTTAGGATTTACCAATTTAAAATTAACAACGATAAACAAAAAGTTGCTTCTGCACTGTCTGACAGGTACAATTCTTAATCTATAAGAGAAAAATCCGAGCAAAAACTAAACATATACCTACAGACTACGCACATCTTAGACACAAGCCCAGATTTACATTTTTTATTCTGTATCTCGCTTAATTTTCAGTTTTCTGAATAAAGTCTTTGAAAAAGTTGTTTATTTTAACGACTTCTATGCATAGTTAAAAAGTATCAACTTAAGACTCATCCTGTATAATGACGTAAATCAAAAAGCAACAAATAAAACTCGGTGGGAAAGTTCCCTCTCGAAATAAAAATCGATTATTATTATTTTATTATTGTTATCATTTTAGAGATAAGGTATGTGGCAAATTTTAGCTGGGACACGCTGTATATTTTCAAAAAAATAATATAGTTTTCCGACTTTAAGAGAATTATTGTTTTCAATATGAAATGTTTTTTCTATAAGTGCTCAAGAAAATAAATTCCTTCTTCAATATAGTGTACCTATCTATAAGTGACTATTAAAAAGATGATAATAAATGTGCCATCCTTAATTTAACAATAAAAATATGCAGATCAAAATTAATGTTTTCAACCTTGAAACTATTTTTTGCGCTTCTACAACAATGATGTAGTTCATTATTATTACAGCGTCTCTTTGAATGAGAATAACATTGACATTGTGACCAGCTTCCGAAACAATGAAGATAAAAGTTGATGAATATAACCATTGTAATGGATTAAGTACGCTGTTTATATTCGAATTATTACATTGTTTGATATTAATGTTTATTTTCCGGTTGTATTTTAGGAAGTTAAATACTGGATGCCGGAGATTCGCTATGAATCATACGACAATATTATGTGCTCGTTCCTGAGTTTGAGATGATGAACTGAATCTAAATCCAGAAAACCTGGGAATAGATACTTTGAAAAATCTAAAATAAGTGAAGCCCTTTTCCCTTACATTTTACCCTTTGTGTCTTTAATTAATTATATAAAAAAGTTTTAGCGAGAGGTGTTGCATAAAATGCCTAAAATAAATTCTAAAATTAGCACCCCACACCACAGCGAAAAGGGGATAAGGCGAAATTTCTTAGAAGCTAGGGTCTGCAAAACGAAGTCTGTAGAAAAATTGTGGTATACCGACTAGGAAGAAGGTGTGTCCTCGAGAGAAATGACAGATGCATTAGTGGTAGAATGAGGCCATATGTCTATTTATTTTCTGGTTTGCCCCGTAGATCAAAAAAATTGCTCAGGGGCAGTTATATTAATTTGTAATGTTTTTACTTTAGAAATAACTCGATGAATGTAAAAGCACTATACCATTACCAGAGTACAAAGAGTAAACCTTTATGCTGTGTCATTACATGATTAACACACACTGAATCAAAATTTGGGAAAAAGCCGCCAAATCGCCTAAATACAAAGTTTGAGCTGTTGTTTTTATATTTTTAGTTTTTTTATTATCTATTGCTGCGCCGCCACTGACACGATCTCTAAAAACTATACGCGTTTTCCATACTCGGCGCGGTAATAATACTGTGTCAAAAATTTTATTAGAATAATTTCAATAATTTCCAGGTTATACAATACGGAACGATCTAAAGCAATACACATATGTTATACATCAGAAAAATCTAAATCCCATGGTTTCTGTGATATGCAAGGCAATGTTCGGATTAACCTAAAAAAACGTATTATGCCGCTGTGTCTTTTTTTCACCGGTCAATGGACAGCCTATTATGAATACAACAAATTTTTCAGTTTGACAATCCCCCACCCCCAACCACTCTCATTTCAAGCCCCATCCAAGAAAAGCAGAAAATGATCAGGAACCTCTAAAACACCTAAAATCGAAGTTTGATGAATATTTTAAGATTTTTTTGTTTTTTGGCAATTACTCTGTCGCCCATGCATCGATCTTCAAAATTAATGCAGGATTACCTACTCGACCCCACAATATATGCAGCGGATACTGAGATTGCGAGGCTTAAAAGACGCCAACAGACAGATCGACGGTAATGAATGACGTAATTTTCATTATGTAGATATCACAAAACGCCCAGAAGGCGTATAATCTGAAAACCAAAAATGTTTTATGGTTATTGCTTTGCATTTAGTAAAAAAATTAAGTCAAGTTAATTGACTCAGTACTTACCACACATTTCGGTGATCCCCTCACCTCCCAATCACCCCTAGTTCATACCCACCCAAAAAAAAGTTGATCGGACCCGCGTATCGCGCATTTCGGAGAAAATTCAAATCCGTCCTTTGCGTGTGTCGTGAGAGCATCAATATTTTTTTTATTTATGATTTGCAGCATCAACTACGGGGTTATTAACTGCTATATTCTCCAGTATAATTTACTTCTTTTCAAGAAATTTAATAGCCTATAGGTTGCAGTATTATCCATCATACATTGCTGAAGTGTCACGGGGAGGTCGCATCTTGTCCGTATATGCTCACAATTTCAACATTCGAAGAGTACATGGTCTATGGAGACTGTCATTAACACACAGCTCCTGAAATACCTGGACAACAATAACATCATAAGCAAAGCAACTGCTGTTGCTCTACAAGGCACATATCCGACCATCGCTGGAGTATTGCTCCCATGTGTGTGGGGATGCGCTCCGAAGCACTCTCTAAAGCTTCTGGACACTATCCAGAAAAGAGCGATTAGACTAATCGATACGCCTAACCTCACAAAGGACCTCCATAGCCTGGAATATTGAAGGAGGGTGGCTGACCTATCCCTGTTTTACAGATTCTATCACGGAAGATGTTCGAGTGAGCTCTCTCAGATAATAACACCACAGGCAGTCCGAACCAGGAACACTAGAGAAGCTCTGCGAGCTCATCCTTACCAGGTCGAGGTCCTTACTCCCCGAACCAGTCCCCTCCAACATTCCTTCTTTTGGAGAACTTCGACGCTGTGGAATCAGCTGCCGGGGAATTTGTTTCCCGACGGCTACAACCTGCAGCATTCCAAATCTAACGTGAACCGATACTTATCCTCTCGCAGTGCTTCTACAGCGCCATAGGCTTTCAGCCTTTGCGGGAGGCGGCCGACCATAAAAAAAAATATCGTCAAAGCTGAATCACATGTGTCACGAGGGGGGCGGGTTACCCAATAAAAAATGAGAAGAAGTCAGATGCGTATGGCCGATTCTTATTCACGTCAAACAAACCTCTTCTCTTCTTTTAAGGCCTTTAGGGTAGGGCCATCTATTTATTTTTGGCTGTATATGCTTCAGTTTACCGCTATTATGATGCCACTCTTGTTGCCTCTTTTGAAGACACTTTTTCTTCATGTGCATTGTACATGTAGTATTGAATCGCGTGCCGAGTTATTATGGTTTGTGCTTCCAATGTTTCCGCCAACAGCACCCTATGTAACCCTCAGATAGATATACTCATCATACCATATCACGAATATGTACGCTCAATCCTGCCATATCCATTCGTCGCTTTGTGTTTCGCTCACCGCCTACTCTGATACCGACGCTAATTAAATAGCTGGCCATTCTTGCAAACGCGATCGGAAATAATGGCTGGTAATCTGCCATGCAGAGGCTGCTTTGGCTTTGTAGCCCCATTGTATCAAATATAATCAACTCTTTTCTTTCCATCTCTCATGTGCATCGATTGAGAGCCATTGTCAGATCTGCCGCCTGTGGACTGGATGCTATAGTTAAGATCTATAATAATCATTGCGATGAACAATCTCGCTGTGGAAAGTCATTTATCAATGTTTTCTAAAATTGGTATATCCGACCACCGACCACAAAAGTAGAATCATGATGATTTGAGTTACATAGTACCCCACATTTTCGTTTGCCTTAGTATATAGCGGTGATTCCCAAAGTAGTCTATATCGACCCTCAGGGGTCTATGACTACCTTCAAGGGGTCTACACCAGCGAAAAAGAAATTGGAGGTCCATAAAATGAAAATGGGGGTCCACGATAGTGGATCTCAACATACACTGATAATGATAGTACCTATTTACTAACATTTTACTTACTATTAATATAAAGACATATACATTATTCATAAAAGTACCTATAAAGTAAAAAATTGCTTAGTTTATTTTATGTTTATCTTAAGTTGCGTATACATAATATGTATACGCAACTTAAATTATAACAGATACAACATTTTATTTTGAACAGATTTAATTTTTAATAAATGTAATGAAACTTAACATGTGTTTTTACATTAAGTTTTCAACACTAAACTTTACTACAGTTAGAAATTAAAAAAAATCAATATCTGGTAAGTAGTGAATTTATCAAAAAACGAAAAACATAGCAAGGGGTCTACGACACAAAAATGTTTGGGAACCTCCGGTGTATAGCCTGTTTGACATGATCAAAAATATTATTATCCCTTAATACTGATGTATTACATTATACGTATTTTGTACCAAAGGGGGCTTATGGCCATTAAACTAATTTAGATGAGAACATCTTGGGGTTGTGGCCAAATTTTGAAAAGAAACTACACGTTACTACGCAAAGGAGACTGGTGTTAACTGTCAAGCTTTCGACAATGTTTATTGCCATCTTCAGGGCTTTCTACAATCATTAGAGAGAAAAAAGTTTAAGTTCAAAGTGATATTGAAATTTAGTTTATAATTATACTCACAAGGTTGAAGTTTGCTCGCAAAAGCAGCAATGTGCATTGTAATATTAGTTGAAACTTGAATTTTTTTTCTCTCTTACAAATGTAGAAAGCCCTGAAGATGGCAATAAACATTGTCGAAACCTTGGCAGTTAACACCAGAGTATCCTTTATGCAGTGATCCCTAGTTTCTTTTCAAAATTTTGGCCACAACCCCAAGATTTTTGCATCATTTTCACAATTCATGTAGAAGATTTGGTTCAATTTCTTAAACAAGAATTCGAACAAAGAATAGTTTAATCGTAATAATCCGTAATCCTGAAGATCTGTAATATTGTACGATCCTTTTCCGATCAATAATAGGTATTGACTTGACACAGCCCGTCAACACTTGTTATCACAATCATGCGAGAGAAACTTAGAATGTCAGATTAATAATAATAACTGCTGTATTGTCATATAATCGTTATACATACATACATAGAAAACTATAATATAACGGTAAAGTCTGGCCCTAGGCCATTCTACTTAACCGCATCTAAATAATTTAACTAAAAACTAACTTAACTAATCAACAGGTGAAAGTAAATGTTTCTTAAATAAGAGCCTGAAATTATTTTGTAAAACAGAAAATATAAGTGTGGGGGTTAGCGAATTTGTCATCTCTACTACGTTGTACCATTGATTAACGTATTTAGAAATGTGTTAATCAATGGTTGTACGTAAAACTCATTTGGAATAAAGCTAGAGTGTGGTAGGGCATCGTTAGTAAATTCACATGTCTAACATTCAGTGTCAACAGATCTACGACCTACGCGTTTGATATTAGGTAACTAGGGCTTGAGGTTCTTAAAATTTTGGAAGTGAAGGATAACAGCTGCAATTTAAAAAGGTTCTCCTTTTTGAGCGATCTGGAGTCAATGCATGCCTACGTAACGTGATAAAACTTGCATAGATCATTCACTGACAACAGGAGTTTTGTACTTTTTGAATTCTGTACTTGATTACTTGATCAAGACTTGGATAATATAAAACAATAGTAACCATTAATTTAGAGACAATCGAACTTTCAAAAAAGCCGTATTCTAGCATTGAAGGCGATACTTAAACAGCTAACACGTTGCTGAAATCTGAGGACTTCATCAAGGTACAGTCCAAGATTTTGCGCACTACACCTTTTCCTGTTGTTAATCGGAAAGCGTCAGTTGTAATTCAGAAAGCATCATATGTAAATCAGATCGTATTAAATGTAAATCAAAACAGTCAAATGAAAATCAGAATGAATTATATGTAAATCAGAAAAATACGTTCTGATTTTCATTTGATTATTCTTATTATTATCTTTTTTATTATTATCTACCTTAGAAGTAACCCAGGATTTAATAGTATCTCTATACTTTTTTCTACAAAACAACATTACGTTTGACTTAGATGAATTGAAACGCAAGTTATGACTGCTCGCATATGCTATGCTATCACTGTTGATTTTCACAGACGCTGAATTACATTTTTTATGGTCGAAACTGTACTAAATTTGGGTGTCGTCAGTAAAAGCACTGTACTTTGCAACTTTTGAAAACGGTAGGTAAATCAAAATTATAAATTAAAAATAGCAGAGGCCCCAAAACGGAGCCTTGAGGGACGCCAGAGTAGAGCAGCAGTTTGATACGATGTGATTTACACAATTTATTGCTGCGCATAAAGTCAGGTTTCAGATGTCAAAATTGTCGATGTCGACAACCGCATCATTTAGGTTAATGTTTTACGATGCACAAAACAGGTGGTATAATGTCAACGTGCTAAACAGCTATATGTATGTTTTGGATTTTGCAATATTTGTTATTAATCCATAATTGTGAATCTACTATGTACTATATACTATGGAGAGAATTATTGCATTAATGTGTACATCTTTGTGTATATATGTTGTTTACAACTTTTACATACTACAGTATTTTGCAACATATACTACTCGTAAGTGAAATCCGGACACTGGGAAAAAAACGAATGCGATTCATCAAATTCAGAAGAAGTAAAGGCAATAAAAATGGAAATGGCAATAAAAAAGGTCATAATAAGTTTATAAAAAAAAATACAAAAGGTCAATAATAGGTGGGCCCTCCATGCCATACCCGTAATCTGGTTGTTAAAAAACTCTACAGGTACAGCCTCTCAAGCTGCCCTCACAACATGTTCCCGTTCTGGACAAACCTAAATCAATCTAAACTTACCTGATATCTACTTATCTATATTTAAAGTGTTATCACTTTTTTAATTTCCATTTCCGGATGTTGAGACTGGTGTCATTGTACGTTACTCGTCGAGTACTTTCAAAATATATATAGCTTGACCATATATTTTATGGGAAGGTAATGAAATTTTGAAGTTGCTTTTAGGTTAAGTTTGAAATTTTAAAGTGGCGCACATTTTGATCGGAGCGTTTCCTCACTCAGAATGGTCTCATTCGACTCAAGACAGCAAAAGCCCAATCGATTAGCACTGGATCAATCACGTCTATTAACACCCTTCTCGACCCCTATTTCAAGTTTCGCTAAAACTAACTCAAGCCCTAAAAAATAATAATCTTAGTTTGTTGCTTTCCAAAATCTCTATAACTTATGAACAGAACAAACTTTTGCAAATCTTAACTACAGAGCTATTTGAAAGAAAACGTGGATATACTGATGCTTCATAACTACACTACAGTGAAGTTACTTTAATTCAAAATATCATATCTTTCACAACACAAACCTTGTAGTCATACTAACAGCATTCTTTGAGATAACTCTCCTCCTAAATATACAGCCAGATAAAACACCTTTAATTACAAAATAAACATAAACGCTGGCATCACACAATTTGACGTTTGTATATTTGTGAATGCCGAAGTCAATATACCTCTATTTGATCAAAGATCAGGCACCTTGGTGTACTATCAATATTTATGTGGAATATTCTCAGAAAGGATGTCAAATTTACTTTGATAAGGTGAATGTTCGTAGATTCGAGCCAGATGAATAAATACGTTGGCAGTTAAAATGCAAATATGCAGTGAAACGGAAATTAGATATAAGAATTAGAGATTTGAGAGCATGTTCATTCGCATATTATTATTTCTTCCTCATCCCTATTTATAAGCTACGGAAACCCCGAGAATCCAAGGCAAAACCTATTTTTACTTTCCACGCCGACAGGTGAGGAGAGTATTGTGATCGCGAAAATTTTCTATTTTGAGATAATACGCTTTTTGGGCGTTTCATAACGAAAATCCATGTCACTCATTTCCGTCGATCTGTCTGTATGTTGGCGTTTTTCAAGCCTGGTAATTTCAGTAACCACTGCATGGATTGTGATGAAATTTGAGTATCAATATGATGTACAGTCGTAGTAGGTAATGCTGCAGAGCAAAAAACAAAAAATTTCAAATATGCCTCAAACTTTGTTTTTGGGCATTTTAGGGTTCCTAATCATTTTCTTTTTTATTTTTTTGGTGGGAGCAAAAATTTGGAGTGGTTGTGGGCTGGGAGGTTGTAAAACGATTGAAGAAACAAACCCTTTGGAATTATAATGATTCCTTACACAATAGGGAGATTTCGGACCACTTAAATTAACGTCGAAAATAACGAAAATCCTCGTTAACTTTATTTACGATGGTGTTAGCTACTGCTAGACAATAATGCCTTTTTGGACCAGAAAAAAATACATTTTTCGTTATTTGACATTTACAATCCTCTGTCTTGTGCAAAACGATTTCTGTTACATGTCAAAAATAACGCCAAAAACCGTTATCCTCATTCGCCGTAAATAATCTGGTCTTTTCAAACACCCTGTATAGAGCCTTATTACAATCAAATAAGATTGCCTGCCATGGCCCGAGCGTCAATTGATTAATTTCTCTAGCCAATCTCAATCTACTGAGTCATTACCCTCATTTTTCACATTCGCATATCTTTCAGGGGAAAATGCATATTTTCTCGAGTCTCTGCTCACTCGCTGTGAAATATACTTTTAATAAAACCGAAATTAAAGCCTAGACATCAATCACGGGCGTTTTTCCGAAAAACGTATTAATCAAAATACACAAGCGATCGAACGTGCTTTTGGTTTTTGATCAGCGACGGCAGGGTCGTGTTAGAACATATTGTTACGAGTGTACAATAAAATTATAAGCAAGACCCATTGGATGGTGTCTAGCAAAAGTGCAATTTTTAATTCTCGTCCAACTCTCGGTTTTAGCGGGAGGATATTCGCATTAACCCTTTGAAACAAAATATTCTGAATAATTTATTTCTATTTGTAGTTTTTGTTTTTTGTATTTGAGTTGACTTCCATCTTTCCGCACTATATGTTATTGTCAGCTCGACCTTACAGTTATAAAATACCTTTCTTTACCGGAATGGGAATAGACTTTTAAAGATCATATTGGAACATATATATGTTGTATATGTGTACCTCGGTTCTTTGATCGACAATTCAGGTAGCTGTGAGAATGAGATTCGACGGCGCATTCAACAGGTACGGGTGGCCATGACAAAGCTTACTAAAATATGGCATGACCATAACATCACTAAAGCTACCAAAATGTCACTGGTTCAGTCTCTTGTGTTCTCCATATTTTTGTATGCATCGGAAACTTGGACTGTTAAAAAGGCAGATAGAGCTCGCACCTCGCATAGATGCTTTTGAAATGTGGACGTGGAGGAGAATGCTGAGAATTCCTTATACCGCCCATCGAACTAATGTTTCCATTTCCATACTGGATGAGCTCGGTAATCCAAAGAGACTATCCTCCATTGTGTCGATTCTTCGGACATATTCACAGAAGCGATAATATGGAGAAACTTGTAGTTCAGGGTCACGCCCCGAGTGGGCGGCGCCGTGGCCGTTCCCCTACACGCTGGGTAGATACGACGAAACAGTTGCTAGATATGAGTATCAAGAGCGCCACTGAACTGACAGTAAATCGCGAACGATGGCGAGCTACAGTTCTCAAAACTATAGTAAATAATAACAATGTGGAATTAAAACACTGTACTAATAGCTGCAGCAGCTTTTATAGTCGTAGAACTAACTGTCCTATTATTTTTTTGTTGTGCGTTGACTCCACTAGACATCAAAACCTACAGCCTAGCAATTTTTCTTTTATTGGCACATTTGTGCTCGTCACTGGGTCATGTTCATATTGAGATATCCGTCTGATTTTTCCAAAAATACCCACACTACAATTTACAAGCAACTAGTTACACAAATCATCGGTATTTAAAAAAATCTAGGTGTCAGGACACATTATTGCTCAACTTTCTTTGTTTACCGCTCAAGAAGCTCAACGACCATTGATTGCAAAAAAAGCAAATTTGATCTTAGAAACAAGTCAAGAAAGATAAATGTATCTCTGTTTCTTCTATATCCGTCTTAGTATGTTTTAAATTAAAAAGATTCAGACGCTATCGATGTTCGCCTCATAGCACCAATTGACAGACATTAAAATTTACAACGGTATTGATGACAAAAGTTCGAAATTTTGAGAGTATTCAAAAATTATGTTCGTGCAATAAAAAAGGTCATTGACATTTCAGGAGTCCCAATCTCCCACTGTTCCTCTCATTCATCCCCTCATTCTCTAAAGTTCTAAAAGTCTCAATGTTATAAAACGTCCTCCGACTATTAGGTGATCTATCTGTCCATTAATTCTTTGTCCCTTTGTAACTGTATAAATCAACTATTCAAAGTAATGATCGGATCTTAGTAAAAATGTATGGTAGATTACTGTTGAGGCAAGGATATGAGAGGTGGCAGCGGAGCAATTATCAAAAAGTAATGAATTATAGAAGATACTCAAATCGGGGGGGGGGGGGTGGTAAATCAGGGAAGGGGAGCGATCAGAACTGAGTGGAACTCCAAAAGATCCATAAGATTATCATATCGGACCCCGCTAACATCCTGTATTTCTTGAACCTAGTGTCTATACCTTCTACACATAACTTTCATATAAAGGTATTGAGTGGCGTTTAGTATTTCACTGATTCATGAAACATCTTTACCACTGGCATGCCGATTATTCGAGGTCCACCACGTGTTAGGTCTACCATACTCGGTCACCGCTCAGCATAATGTATAACAATTATAGTACAATAAAGTCGTTATAATTATTATTCATCTGACTTTCTAAGTTCCTCTCGCATGATTACGATAGCAACAGGTGTTAACGGGTTGTGCCAAGTCAACACCTAAACTATTATTGATCTTAATTTAGGAAGCATCGTACAGGTCTTCAGGATTACAGACTTTTGGAATATTTTGTGTAAATTTTCGTCCAGGCTTAACTGTTGTAGGTGTGGTGTAAATGTGTTTGGTGTAAGGTCTGAGACCGACATAATGAGGGGGACAATAATAACCTTGTTTTGGTTCCTTTTATTTTCTATAGCAAGGTCTGTATATTTAGATATCTCCTATCGTAGGTGTTTTAGATATTCATATCAATGGGAGTAGGAATATCTATCAAATAGGTAACTTTGTCGGCCTTTGACTGAAAAACTATATCTGGTTTATTGGGTGGGATAGTCTTGTCTCTATACACTTCAACATGCCCCAGTATAATTTGTATTGATTGTTTTCGAATACTGATGTTGTTGATTGTAATATGGATCTGTGTTTTCTATTAGTTTGTTATGGCTAATGCTTGGTGTATGATTTTGGCTGCAGAATTATGTCTAGACGAGTATCGGTTCCACCGAGAGTTTTGCATGCGCTTGTTATATGATCTACTGTTTCTTTCTTTTGGTGACATTTATGGTATAGATGAATGTTTAAAATATATATATTTCATGTAGTTTTGTGTCGCAGTCAGTTGGTCCTGGATAGCAAGCATAAACCCTCAGTTTCTGGAAGAGTTGGCCATTCTGCAGCCAGGTGTATGACCGTCTTTCATTATTGTAGTCTTGTGTAACACGTTATCTGTGTTTGCCATGGAACGCTTTCTGCGACCAGGTGTTTTTTTTCTTGTTGTGATTCTATGGGATTGTGTGCGTCTGATGCGCGGTCTGGGCAGGATAGAGTGAGTTTTTGACTGCTTTCACTATTGTCAGTATTGGCCTATGTAAGATTGTTTGTTTGCTTTGGAATAAATGCCTGAATGATTTTATTATTATTATGAATTTCTTATTTTTACTCGCATGGTTGCGGTAGTAACAAGTATTGACGGGCTGTGCCAAGTCAACACCTAACCTATTATTACTCTGAATTCAGGAAGGACCGTACAATGCTATAGGTCTTGAGGATTACAGACTTTTGGGAGGTTTTGTTTATTTTTTCGTCCAGCCCCAATTGTTGCAGGGGTGGTATAAATGTGTTTGGAGTAAGGCTTGAGACAGACATAACGAGGGTGACAATAACAACTTTCTTTTGTTTCCAGAGTCGTTTTATTTCCATGGCGAGATCTGTGTATTTAGATATCTTCCCAGCGTAGGCGTTTTGGATGTTCATATCATTGGGAATCGCAACATCTATTAAATAGGTCACTTTGTCTGTCTTTGACTGGAAAACTATATTTGGTCTATTTGCTGGGATGGTTCTGTCTGTATGTATTTCAATGTCCCAGTATAGTTTGAATTGATTGTTCTCGAGTACTGAGGTCGTTTTGTGTAGTTATAATATGGATCTGTGTTTTCGATTAGCTTGTTTGTTGTGGCTAGTGCTTGGTGTATGACTTTGGCTGCAGAGTTATGTCTGGCTGTATATTCGGTTGCAGCAAGAGTTTTGCATGCACTTGTTATGTATTCTGTTATTTCCTTCCGTTGGAGGCATTTTCTGCAATTATCGTCAGTGATTAATGGATAGCAAGCATAAAACCATCCGTTTCTGGAAAAAGCTAGCCATCTTGCAGAGAGGTGTATAACAGCTTTTCACTAATGTGTTCTTGCCTAACACGGTATTTATGTTTGCCATGAAGTGCCTTCTGCGACCAGATGTTTATTTTTTTCTTGTGTTTGTATATGGCTGTGAGCGTCTGCATGGTCTGGGCAAGAAATGGCGAGTGGTGTATAGTTTTTGTCTGCTTTTACTATTGCTTTATGCAAGTTTGTTTGGTTGCCGTGGAAAAAATGTCTGAGTGATTTTATTTGTTTTGTACGAAGTGACTGTATATCTATAATTCTTAATAAATTATGATTATCGCCATTTTTCCTTCCCTTGTTTAATGCCCGTGTAATGTGCCCCGAGTATTCGGGGCCAGCTATCCTGTTCCGCCTCTGTGTATCGGCAACCGTTGTGTAACAAAGTGCATGATTTATTTTCGCTGTGACGGTTTCTTAATTAAAACGGGCGTCGCATTGAGCCCGAAAGGGCGGGGGTTGGGGGAGGGCGAGCGGGATTTGCTTTGATCGGCCGATATATACGCTGCGCGACAAAGGTATACGCGGGTTTTTTCTCTACGGGACGGTGCCGACCTTTGTGTACGCGCGCTGTACCACCTGCGACCGAAAAAGATCAGAAAAAAAGTCTGATAAAAGTTTTTCATTAATTTCGTCCAAGCGATTCGGCGTCAGTAGAATCGACGTAAAAGGTAGAGAAAATAATGCATCCGGTAACTAACAGTGTTAACAGGATTAACACGGTAATTGCGAAATACTTTGAACTTCAAAAATATTGGAATTCGAATACAAAAGGATAATTTTCAACTTGAGGTATCACTCTACCTTACTACTCGCATTTACAAATACGCAGATTGGCAGCCTGTACACTATAGGGTGGTTCGAAAATTTCAAATTTGTTGTACACTCTGGGCACCCATCCGTTTTTTTACTTCAGATGCTAATAGCAAATTAGAAAAATTAAGGCAATGCTCACCTCCTACCAGTTTCAAAAACTCAGTTTCTTTTTTAATTTTTGCATATTGAATTTTAGTAACAATTTCTTTTTACAGAACCTGTGTTTGTGGATTAAGTATCAAGTAAAATGTATAAAAGAGACACAGAAGTGATCAAATAACTAGAACTATCGATGATGTTTGTGGAGATTGTTTTGTTACAAGTATCTGTTATGGACTTTTTGGGAAAGGATGGCTCCACTAACCTCAACAGACAAAAAACACGTCAAGCAGATAACATATTCCTGATAGTTATTAGAGACTTAGAACTAACATGTAGGTATAATCAGTTGCCAACTTTAAGTCAAGTTCTTCTTAGATTGCATGTTTTTCTACATGAAACAAAATTTGCGACAAACACAAGTCACAGAACTATAGATGAAGTAATGTTTGTGTTGCAAAAAGCTGCTATTCCGGATCGACTAACAAAACATTGTATTGGCTTCTGTTTAAAAAAAAATAAAAGAAGAAGGTCTCATGCCCAAAAGAAACGTGACTGCTACTGCTCATAGTGAAGCAAATACTATATATAACAAAGTAAACGAGGAGAGAAAGTTTTTAGTTGATCAAAGGACAGAACTAAAAATGGTTATTACATCGGAAGACAAGGGTTATAACAAAAAATAAGCAAGGATTATTGAAAGAAGGCTGAACGAACAAAAGAGACTTGAAAACGCAAAAGATTCAAGTTCTTCGTCCCTGGCACATCTACGTGTGACTATTTTCGATCCAGAAGACGATTCATCAGAAAATTCGAATTCCAGACACAGAAGATGAAGTGCAGGATGTCATCAATACCGCTTCTAAAGAAAATGGAATCACGATAGATTTGCAATTAAACCGTTTGCAAAGAAATCTTCATTTCCAACACATGTTACTAGTGTATTGGCTCGCAATAAGGTTTCTGATAGAGAAACGTTGTAGAGGCTAATGGAGAATTGGTTCCATCAACCCAGACGACAAAATGAGCAGTTATTGACAGTTAATCCCGTCTTCTTCAAAGAATTAATCTATGTTTATGCCTTTTGCTACATCCTTAAATGAGATTCTTGTATAATTACTTAAAAAACTATTAGGAAACACACGCAATTTACGTCTTTTAAGTGGGTTGCATTTAATTTAAACTATCCTCAAAAAAACAATTTTGGAATTTAATTTTACTATTGTATGACTTTGAGCACTGGGTTCCTATTGTTATTCCTGTTAGAATAACTATTTGTTCTGTAGTAATAGAACAAGAGGGTGCCTAGACATATAAAGCAATTTTGAAAGTTTTTACTATATAATAAATATGGACCACCCTAGTGTATATATATCACGGCCTGTCGTGTAGTTAGTCTGATCTCCCACTTCTCGTCAAGACCACGTAAAGTGTACGTCGGGAAAAATGCAGAAGCGGTCTTAGCGTTGAATAAATTCCACTTTGTTTTCGTTTGAACTTTTTTTTGTGACAGGAATATCACGTGTCAAGGAAATTCAGGGACACCCTGTACGTGGTTTTGTTTTAAACTTGCATATAGCAACTGTTTTCTGTGACAGGCTATTCACAGAACCATAAACTGGAAAATAGTAAGTCCAAGCATCTCAAAATTGTTTTAATCAATTCCTCTGAATTCAAATCAATCCTGTTAAATAGATAAAAAAATAGAAAGAGAGCGAGAGATAGGCGGTTTGTATGACACACAGTAACATTACGTTATCATATCATGAATGGTATAACTAGATAAGTGCATTATGATCGTTATCTGTCCTATCAAATACGATTGTTCGTTCTGAATTCCCGCAAACCGTATTGGCGCCATAACCATTTTGATTATCATTCATTGAAATACAAATTCAGTGAAATTACTGATGCAATTCGTGAAAAACAAACGCACACAGTCTCGAAATTTAAGGCGTTTTCAAACCTAATACCATTTAACTTCAGAATCTAGTGCATTATACTTGAAACAGCAAATTTGATAAGCAGCAAAAAAAACAAAACTTAAGGGGCCTGGGTATACACAGTTATACGTAATTATGTATTTGCCATATTAAAATACGGATTCCTATTTCGAACAAAACTCACTTGTTTTTCAAACTACATACATAGTATTTTAGAATGTGATAGTTAAGACCTTAATCAATGACAACTATTTGTGATTTTCTCAAAAAAGTTTTTTAGTGTGCAAAAAAACTCGCAATGCAAAATCATACATTTTTCAAATGTCTGTAATTTCACAACCAAACACGATATAACAAAAAGGCCAAATAGGTGACAAAGCGCAATTTTTGTTCTTCAATTTGCTTTTTGAATCATTACTGTAAGTTTAAAGGCAACGTGAGGAGCTTGGAAATGCGAAATCCATTTTTATAGTGATCTTTGTACCTTACCTTTGGCCCTTTTGACTTTATATACGTTTGGATTTTTGGATTTATCTCATTTCATCTTAGATGCACACAATGGAGAAAGGGAATAGGCGGCTACGCCTCCTCGCTAACACGGGAATATGTCTTTTCTTGGATTCTCAATTTCGCGCGCTATACCCCAGAGCCTTAACAATCTATCGTCGAAGATAACAAACATAAGAAGAAGGACCACTCTAAGATACGCCCTTAATACTGCCTTTCTCACTCGCTTGCTGATGGTACCCTTCCTCAGCAAATATTGGCGCATTTTGGCTCACATACAAGCACCGTACATTAACAAAGACAAGTAGGGTCACTCTAAGCTCCGCCCCCAATGTTGTCTTTCCCGCTCTGCTCTCGGATACTACGCAAGCTGGAGAATTCTGGCGCCCGGTGATCTCGAGCAGTAGCCGAACGCTAACTAAAAACGGACGATTTTGAAATGGCTAATACTCTTCCCCTATGAGAACGAGACCGTTCCACCGCCATGCCATTAATATGAATGCGAGCTTCATGACTCATGCACAAAATGAGGTTCTCATTTTGCTCGATAACTGCTTCCATCTCAAGTGCGAAGTTCATTTTTTGTGCGTAATTCGAACGCCTCACTGAGGCGAAGCTTAGCAGCATGTTACCCGGCAAGTCGGCATGCGGCGAAGAGCTTGTCGAACGCGTTCCACATTTTCAGGGTTTCGAATCGTTCGTGGAGTTCCTGGTGGTCTTTTGTCTGAAATGTGAAGTGTTTCAACCCAATGAAGGATGGTGTTTAAGAGTAGGTACAGCTCGATCCCGATTAATGTTGAAGTGGCGACGCAACTCACGCTGTACAGCTATGATAGACTCCATAATATCAACTGGTAACAAAATGCTAGAAACTTACCAAATTACGAGTAAAATTAATGATACCCCACCGCTCTCGCCCTGACCATCGCCTCTTGTCAAAGACAATGGTCGTGATGGGTGAAACTTCCTTGATGTCAATAGGTCCCAGTTTGGTGAGTCCGAAAATCTGAAACCTAGTTCTTTCGAGTACTGGACAAGAGTACAAAATCTGCTCCGCTGTTTTGTCCAGCACAGCAGAAACGACAGTCCGTTATTTGTTCTAAACCTAACTTCCAAAAGTAGTTCATCAGACAACAATTTCCCGTCAACAGACCAACCAGAATGCGCAGATCATTCCTGTTCCATTCTATGATCCTCGGGGGCTGGGGGGGGGATCTCGCTAGTGCGAGAGTGCTTTCCTCTCTGCTTAATTTGAGATGGTGATTCTAAAATGCCTACGCCAATGGTTCTTGTCGTATGAACACAGATTCGATTCCTCCTCCTACAAGTGTATCGGCCAATATATTGCCTTCCACTCCGCTACGACCTGGAACCCAAACCAAAGTTACTTTGTTCTTTGTCCTAAGTTTGTTGAGGAGTTGTATTCAGTTCCATACGAGTCTTTAGTCCACCCGTTTAGCAGTCTGGCTATCTAAAGATTTGTTTGTCAGGGGTCTTTTGATCAGCTCCATGACTCCTAACTCTATGGCTAACATTACTGCTTGAAATATTGTGGTATGCCTCCCAAGGTTTACCGAGATTTCAGCTCTTTTAAAAAAACCACTATTGAACTTATTTTCAGTGCCCCACTTCAGAAGGCTTTGGCCCTATATAGAAGAATTTCTGAATAATGATCATTTTTACTTTATGGTCAAATAATTTGAAATGCAGAATCAGATCCCGGAATTTAATTTTTTCGGAGATCCAGCCTGATCTATGAGAAATTAGTTGAGCACTAATGACTGGTATGAACACGTTTAGAAGAAGGAAACCGAGTTACACCCACTGATATGCACCGAAAACCTAAGAGTGCGCCGCTATCAGCTCTTTCATGATCGAGAAAATTCATGGAAATTGACTGGTTAAACAAAGTCACAGTTCGGAAAATTCTAACACCTCACATGAGCAGCTTTTTCCAGCTTCCTTTTGATCTTTCGTCCGGGCATTATTCTCCCTTAATTACAGTTTCCGCTCCACCGGTTCGTCAACGTATTGTATTTTATTTTGTGTAAGGAAAGTCAGCGTAAGTATTTGTGTATCGTGGCTGCATCTTTGATGTCGTTCAGAAGGTCAAAACACAGAATATATATTTGGTAAACAAGATAATAGAAGAAAGGCGACTATTTCCAATCTCACAACTGTGCAGACAAAAATGTATTTTGCACAAGGTGTCCACATCATTTGCCTACAGGTGTGTACCCACTTGATAAATCAAGTCCAATGAACGTTGGAACTGAATTTTCGATATGACCACCAGCTGGTTGGCATCAAAATTGTTGGAGACATCAGGTCAATACTGCCATGGATAAGTGGGATTGCGATGAACTGGCAGAAGCTTGGCTCGAGAGATGACTTCAAGCAAGCAAAGAGGTCCGGACAAGGGCCATAACTCTGGCTTTTGAACAAAAGCAGAGAATTGTTCAACTTTTTTGGTTGAGGTTCTCACCTACCATTGCTGGCTTGGTAGACATTTGTCACTCTTGAAAGTAGTAAAAGATCTGTTCCAGATGCTAAGAAGACAAAACAAAACCATAGATTTTAGATGTTTATACGACGGAGTTTGAAAATAAATCATTATACTCAGTCAAACTGCTCAGACTGTCTCTGTGTTGTTTGGCATAAATAGTCAACTTGTTTAGCTTTGGCTCCCCATCGCTGCTACTACTACACCACGAAATTGAAAAACAACATTTTCACTGATATATGAAAGTAGTTGTTACGTAGTCATTCAACAATTTGTTTGTTAATAAAGCTCTATCCAAATTTAAAAGTAGAAATTTACAGCCAATAGTGACCAGCCGTGTCACTGTTCAAAAGAGCAATGTTGCCATACCGTTACGAAACAATTCAATTTTGCTAACGGTGAGCAGTTCTAAACTTTTCTTGTAACGAACTTTTAGTTTATATTTGCTATTTTTGTTCCATTTGTTCGTTTGGGGCCGCAGTAAAAGTTTTAATTTGCCTGTGCTGTAAACGCTGTTCCATAACGGGTTTAAAATGGCAAACACTTCAAATACCTCGAACCCTATCACAAAGCACGTATATTTAACAGAGTTAATTTCACAACTAAAACAATGGCTCCATATGCGAATTTATGATAATCTAACTATTTAAACCACATCAGAACATATATGCACCGCAGCTTTAGCTCTATTGAGTGGATGTACAAAAAAATAGGGAGAAAGAGAATGTATAATTTTTACCATACCTTAGCTGTCTTATTCCACTTGCATTTTCATGAACTGCGTTATGTACAATACATTTTTTATTTCAGGTAGAAGTTTACAACCAACAGGGATGGAGAATTTAGTTTGTGTAATCACAAAACTAAACAATTTTAGATAAAAAGTTTTTCAAACGTTTTATGGTACTCGTAATTTCATTTGTCTGTCTGTTCGTCTGTCTACCAGTCTTTTTCCTATAATCCTTGGCCCTTTATTATTCGAAAACCACTGACCCAATCTTTCAAATTCGATTACTATTGCAGCAAGTACGAAAACGCTGATTCAGTGCCACCGGGATAGTAAAAAAATAGGAAAGTTCCTGAACAGATTCAGTAACAGGTAATTGTTTGAAAGCTACCACACCAACTAAAACTAATTTGTGCATATTAGTGCTAAAAAAAGTATGTTACATGCCATTCCACAAGTGCTAGGAATGTTGCTTACTGTAGACGAAAATACCTTTTTGTTAACTATAGAATATACTACCTCTGTCTTTCTGGCGATATTGATAAAATATAATACAGCCTATGTAGAATGGCTTGATTAAGCTAAATAATTGGATAAACTTGCAATTCACTAGACATATGAAATAAAAAAAGCATTGCATCATTTAATTTAAAAAATGTAACATAGACCATACATCATAATTTGAAATTTCTAGACGCTTCTGTAAGGGTGTATTTGCAATTTAAGAAATATATCTTCAATCGATCAATTGGTCAATTTGTTTTTTCGTATCTCTGTAAAGTGTTAAACGATCTTGGCATTAAAAAAAAAGATTATATAAACTGCCTCCCGGAAAAAGATCTTTCGTAGTAACATTTTCATAGCTATGATGCTCAGAGAGCAATGAACATTTTCAAGTCAAATAAAAGAGAAGATAACTCTATCAAGTACTCATTTAAGCGAATATAATATACCTACTGATCAATATCATCTTCCGCTGACAGCTTGACGATTTTCCTCGACATTTTCTTAATTTCCCCGACTGATTTCAAATTCCCTAATTCCCTTGACTTCTGACATCACCGAAAGATACGCATTACATAAGGATTCGATAAAATAGCTTAGAGATAGGTAAATGGAATTAAAGCTGCTAGAGTTCCACGTTTGCCTGTCCTGTATGAAAAACCAGCCCCTGCAAAGCTGCATATTTGTTTTTCAATATTTTATACACCGCTTCATCCGCAAAGCAAAAATTAATTACAAATTTATTTATGAGTACGAATATTAAAATTCAGTCCATGTTTACATTTTCGAGATCAATTAGTATTTTATAAACCATATTAACATGGTTTTAGTAAATTATAATGAAAAATGTGTCCTACATTATACATATATAGTTTGATTGAAGTTGAAAATATAGGTACTTGGTGAAAAATTGACTAGATTAGTCTATGCATACATTAGTTCCGATAAACTGTCGTACAAAATGGATGTAATTTATTAAAACCTGGTATGGGCTAATTCTTTTCAAAATATTCCAGTATCTGTAATTTTTCAATATGCAGCAATAGTAGCTTTTAATCAGCATAATCATATTCAAAAACAGTAATTACATTTTCTAATATGTATAAACTGCTCCCAAATGATTGCTCTACTTAACTGAACCTATAGTGATTAACATCAAAAATAGAATAGATAATAATCACTACTTTGTGCACTTTTATTTAAGTACACAGTAGTTAATATTGGTTTTTAAGCAATGAGGGGTGGATTTTAAATCTGTTTGTATAATAAATCAGTACAGATCCTGCAGCAACGTATCAGGAAACGTACAGAATCGAAAAACATACCTCTTTTATAAGCGATTTTTATTGGTCAAACATAATTTTGGAGTTCCGTATGACACATGATAAAGTTGCAGTAAAAGTGAATTGGTGTTAAGTTTTAAGTTGTCTTGTGCGTTTGCCAGATCTAACCCTGTATTGGGTAATTTCCAGATACTCGACAGTGTTTGACTATGACCCTATGACCCATACCTTTGAAATTCCATCCTCAGTGGTGCAGACCTCGAAGTAGGATATTTAAAAGAAAACAAACACTCAGGTATGCCGCTTGAGAGACATTATTTGCAAAGTAGTATCACATTTTTTTCATTCAAAAATTTTCGAGATATTATTCACGTTCAAAGACAACTGCTTCAAACGGTTATGTTTTGTTTTTTGCTCGGATTTTTCTCTTATCGATCAAGCATTGTACCTGTTAATTAGTACACTAGTCACTTTCAGTTTATCGTAGTTAACTATAAATTGGTGAATGATAAAAGCTGCTTTCATAATAATGTGCCACTTAGGATTTAGACATTTAAAATTAACAACGGTAAACATATGCACTGTCTGACAAGTGCAATGCTTAATCGATAAGATAATTGGCTAGATACTTCGTGATATACAAGCCCAGATTTACATTTTTTATCTTGTTTCTTGCTTATTTCTCAATTTTCTGAAAAAAGTTGTTTGGAAAATTTGTTTATTTTAACTGTTAATAAAAGTATTAACCTTGGACTCACCTATATAGTTAACACATACTTTAACTTATTTTTTTGAGAATATGAGCGCTCCTTTTGAGAAAGTACATAATTCAAAAAAGAACTGCTGTCATCTTAAAAAAACTACTGACACGTCTATTGTATAACCTACTCGTAGCAATACTGCATTGAATTAGGGAGTATGTTGAACTTGACTTCAACGAGCTAAAATACTCATTTCTGTTCCATCATGAATTCTCTCCGTTCATATATTTCTCTAAATATATATTGAAACACAATACACAAAGCGGCGTATAAAAGAAGCATAAATGAAATACATATTCTGCTATATTGCGTTTTTTATAAAACATGCACACAAAAAACATTAGACGAAAGAATGGAGGCACGTATGGCCTTGTAAAAAAAGATAAAATATTGATATGGATACAGATTTTGAGGGAAAATGGAAAAACGTTCGGCGCGTGGCATTTGTTCTGGCGCAATAATTTTTCGTCCCCTAAAACTTTTCCTATCTAGTTAGAATAATTTATTATAAGGTTGTATCAAGCCAAACTGAAACAAAAAACGTATTTCAGAAATGCACCCTCCAATCACATCTACCTGACCAAGGAAGTTCGCAGTAATATCTATTTATAGCTGATTAGCTATTGCACCTATGATTTTATCTTGATTAGATTTCCTTACAATATACCAGTGGTACAGTTATGTTATACAAAACTGATCTGTTACATCACTGAAGACGATGCTATTGTAAATCATGTGATTGACACTCTTACAGGGTAAAATCTATCCAAATTTGAGACTGAACCCGGAACACGGGTTCTTTAACATTAATAAACTTGGACGAAATCAAGTGTGGTTCAAGATGCATTTTGCATTAGTTTGAGTTAAAATTTTCACTGAAATTCATAGAAGAATATATTATGTATTGGGGCACAGAAACAATTTGTTGATAAAAATCAGTCATTTTTCGAATCTTTGATCATTTTACTAATTTAGAATATTTAGATCAATTTCTAAGATGCAAAAGCAGACTAGAAGCACCTAAAATTGTTCTTATTCTCGGAATATAATAGAATGGAATAGAATGACTACGATGTCCATTTACAAGTGATATGAAAAGTAAAAAAAACACTAAACTATATACAGATTAAAATAAGTTAAATTTGAAACTTGTGGGTTATTGTGGGGCTTAACTTTGATGCTGTTTGATTGACGAAGGTAATTTTATTGTAAATGGTACTACATAAGTATAGTGTACTGCTTTTATATGTAGTTAGGTTAAATTGAGGAATATTAATAGCGTTTCTATTTTTGGTCTACTGCTGGATCTCACGATTCAACGTAAAACCATCTATATTTTGCTTGACGATTTAAATATAATCATAGATAGGAAGGCAAGGATCTTCTTCCTTTTAAATAGATTACGACATGTTTCTAATAGACCTAGATCGGAAACTAATATCAAATCATCAAAACTTTTCGAGTAAAAAATTCGCAGTCAGTCTGATGCTACACTCCAATACTGAGTCAAGTACTTGAGATGTGAGAAGTAGAGAAGAGAATAGAGAAAAGTACTTGAAGTAGATAGCTTCGCTCAACTATAGCCTAATATGCTGAATTTAATTCTTTTATATAAAATCGACATAACAGTGCCATAATAGTTTATCATCGATGAAGAGGCTCAGAAATATTGTGTCTTTTACTTTTTTTATCCGTAGAGTTGAGGTGAATTTGAATTTCTGATTCCCGATGATTTGAAATTATCATAAACTTCGTTTTGCTCAGTCTGATGCTACACTCCAATACTGAGTCAAGTACTTGAGATGTGAGAAGTAGAGAAGAGAATAGAGAAAAGTACTTGAAGTAGATAGCTTCGCTCAACTATAGCCTAATATGCTGAATTTAATTCTTTTATATAAAATCGACATAACAGTGCCATAATAGTTTATCATCGATGAAGAGGCTCAGAAATCTTGTGTCTTTTACTTTTTTTATCCGTAGAGTTGAGGTGAATTTGAATTTCTGATTCCCGATGATTTGAAATTATCATAAACTTCGTTTTGCTGGTATTTACTATGAGTTCGTGACTTTAGACCCATGTATGAAACTTTTGAAGAGAATTGATGGTTCTCTATTCTAGTTCTGTAATCGATTCACAAGTTTCGTAACTGATTTGTTTCTCACTCCTTGGGTCCGCCACTGAGATACCGTACAACTGCTGTTATCAGTATTATCGACAGTTGTATCGATATATATTACGTCGTTCTACAATTTTTATCAATGAGATTAAGGTCAAGATATCTAGACGTCCTTGCTGTGTTCGCAATTACTATATGTCGAGTAATAGGATTTTTGTTTTAGCGCGTGTACATGTGTTTTTATTATAGCTTATGCAGCATACATAAACATCCTTTCTCTCCAAATACGTAAATTGTTGTTGAGTTGTAAAATTGTGAAAGATATTGATAAGAATGCTTTTAGAAGCTATTTGCTTGATAGCTGTAAACTAATTAGCTTTTCCGAATGAAACAGACTTACCCGGTTACCTAGTACTTCACACCTCAACCCAAACTGTCCTAAATAGTTGTAGATACTCACCTGCAAAAAAAATAAATAAGGTAAACCTTGAATAATTGTCATTAGTACTGGTGGCTTCAATAATAAAATTGTAGGGGCTTTGAAAATAATTCTTGTAGGTTTTTCATGAGTCAAAATGTGTTGGGTAACCATGTACCTATCATTATAATTTATACTATACATACATACAATACTAATATTATCTGGCCAACTGTTCTGAAGCTACCGGGTATCGGTAAGAGGGGTATAGTTGTAAAAAAACATGACCGATTTCATTCATAAAATCGTCATGGGCGTGCGGATTTTACGTGAATACTTCAGGGATATTTTGGCCATGAAGCATCTTTCCTTTTGTATAAATGTTCAGTTTTAAATAAGATAATAACAATAATAACGACGAAAAACAGTGTACCTAACAAGCTGACAAGACAATAAACTCGACAAAACAAATATTCAAATAGTTTGGGACAATATGTAGAAAAATTATAAACACGACATACAAATCGCCACTGGTATTTCGATATTTCCAGACAGAGAGCGAGACAGGAACATAAAGTTGGTGGCAGGGTGGTCAATAGCAAGATTTAATCTCCATGGCAACGGTATGGTAGCAGATCCTCAACCAATAAGGTTCCCTAACAAGACGTTAGATGACAGGGTCGTGAGTTGTTGCCGATTCACCTTAATTTGACGATATCTTCAGAAAATATATACATTTTATAACAGGTAGATTAAGAAATATCGATTATTAAATAAAAATACATTAACAAATATATAAAAATATCCGTAATTAAATAAATATACATTAACAAATATATCAAAGTAGCTATAAAAATATCTTAAATTGCTGTTACCGTTAATTTTGCTTTTTTTATAAATAAACTTAGCAACATCGAACATTTTTGTCCGCATTCCTTTTGTAGCTTCAGATCCACTGGTCAGATAATACTTCGCTACGACTTGTATGATGTATTGTCATCGACATTTTGAAAATGTACATTAAAATTTAGCCAACCTAACTCCACTACTGCCTCTCTTTTGGCTGCTATGGTCAATTATTTGCTCTTCATGGCCTACAATGGATCTATTCTGAGCAGCAGTATGCATTCTTCTTTAATTTTATTGATGATTTCATCATTTGACACCTTTTTTGAGTGCCTATGATATCAGTGCCCTAAGTCAGTCGAAATTGTCTCATCATTTAACATTCTGAAGGGGCCATTGCCAGAATCCCGTTTGGTTTCTAAATCGATTTGCTTAAGCATTCAACGCTGAAATGAACGTTGATGGCACGGGACAATACCAGGTAACTATGCTAGCCTCCATGAAATATCGAATCATAAATTCTCGAATGAATTGAATATGGAATGCCATCTGAAATAGGTCTTTTGCTTCCAGGAGTAGCACAATCGACCTGTTCATACATACCGGTTTCTAGAAAAAAAAACTCATTATAACAGAGCGTGTATCAATAAACGTCCATTTCTGAAAAGCAAATAACTTTTCTATTCCTAACAATAGCCTGTCCTCGCATCAATAAAATCGAGCGACTTGTATACACGGTATGTATGCCTATCGTTATAAAGTCCGGTAAAACTGGAACATGCAACACAGAATAACAGCATAATCAACTGAAGTGCTTTTTTCTCTAAACTTTCCCCAGTAATATTGCAAATCCTATTTTCTAGAGCACCCATTTCAGCAGGCTAGATCCCTGCGTTAGTTTGAGCAATTTCCCTACTGGTCCTGGTAATGAGTTGAAAATCTATTGGTTCTAGCCTATGTTTTCCAAAGAATTGTTGTATCTTCTGATGTAGCGCTACGCACTCACAGAGCACATGGATGGCCGACTATGTCTCTCTGCCACATAGTTTGCAGTCGAGGTCACCATCGTAGAACCCTATTCTCTTCAGCTGATGACCTGTTGGTTCTTGGGCAGTTCAGCCGGCGTCGGTGCGCTTAGCTGCTTGACGTTTAAGTATCACGAGTGGTTGGCATTCTCAGAAGCTGATGTTACCTGTTCGGTGTGTTCCGAGCAACTGAGACCGCGTCACAGGGTTGCCACTTATATTCTCCTGCTGCGCCGGGCACCACCGATTGTGGAAGAGGATATCCATATTCTGTTGAGCTTGTATGCTTCTTCTTTATTGTTGGCGTTGTTTTTAAGTTTATAAATCTCAATGGACAATCTAGCGTAAAAATCGGAGGTCGTTGGCAGAACCTGTGTCTCATCAAACTTTATCTTATGGTCACCACTTTCCTGGAGTGCATGCTTAGCTACTGCAGATTTTTCTGTCTGACCTAATCGGCAATTTGATTTGTGTTCCCAAATTCTAGTTTGTATTGATCTCTCTGTTGTTCTTATGTATAAACTTCCACAAGTACATGGTATCCGATAAATCCCTGATGCTTGTCCATGGATCATGTTTGTCTTTGGCCGCTCTTAAGGGTCTAGGGTAAAGCGCGCGAAATTGAGAATCTAAAAAAAGCCGTATTCCCGTGTTAGCGAGGAGGCGTGGCCGCCTGTTTCCTTTTTCCAGTCTGTGTCTAAGATGAGGGAAGATAAGTCCAAAAATCCAAAGGTCGAAAGGTCCAAACGTCACTATAAAGATGAATTTCGCATTTCCAAGCTCCTGACGTTACCTTTAAACTTACAGTAATGATACAAAAAGCAAATTGAAGAAGAAAGCTTGCGCTTTGTCACCGCATTTCGCCTTTTTTGATATCGTGTTTGGTTGTTTAATTACAGACACTTGAAAAATATGTGATTTTGCATTGCGAGTTTTATTGCGCACTAACAAACTTGTTTGAGAAAATCGCCAATAGCTGTCATTCATTAAGGTCTGCTGCAACCTTCTGAAACACTGTGTATGTAGTTTGAAAAACAAGTGAGTTCTGTTGGAAATGGGAATCCGTGTTTTAACATGGCAAATACATAATGTATAACTGTGTATACCCAGGGCCCTTAAGTGCTGTTGTATTTTCCCAGGTGGATTTGTATATCGTCCTGATTGATATTTGCCTTCTGTAGCTGTAGTTCTTCCTAATTCTGTCTGTGACCAGGGGAACATAAGGTAGGAAAGCTTTTGCTACTGGTGGTGGTTGTGGTTGCTTTTCTACTCTACCAGCTCGCACAGATCTTGTTATTTCATTTTCTGAGTAACCGTTTGACTTCAACGCATTCTTCAGATGTTCGAGCTCGGCGCAGAGTTCGGCTGATTCACACACTCTTCTTGCCCGTTCTGTCAGTGTTTTGATGTTTCCCAACTTCTGGCATGGATGATGGTTCGAGTTGTTGTGCAAATAACGATCGGTGTGTTTCGGTTTTCCAAGATCTGGTTAATAGCACATCGAGAAAAGCCAGTTTTTTATTTTCCCCTACTTCCAATTCCACATTTCTCCCTTAGAGATATCACATATCTGACCTACAGCATCTATGCGTCCTGGCTCAGAAAATGAAGTTATGGATGAAGCAATAGACTCTGATACCGATATTAATGAATCACTTTTGTATTTATGATGTATTTTGTATTCTCACAAATTATAAAAAAATAAAATAAAATACTTTAAAGTACATATGTTGCAGGTTTTTATCAAACTTTTGGAATCCAAAGAAAAAAAATGCCTAAGTCCATTTTTGAAAAAAAAACAAAATCTTGGAAAGTAGATGATTAAACTAGCTTTTACTTGAAGTCGCTCCCTTTAAAAGTAATAAAGTAAAAAATTATAACAAACCAAAAGATTATACGAGAACGTAATATTTCCAGAGAGAAGTATAAACTTTAGAAGGTTTTTCTCAAAATCAGAAAAATGTGATCTACATTGACATCGTGTATTACGATAATTATCAACTTTGCCACTTAGTAAGTTTAGTTAAATCTCAATATTTTTACACAAAGAAACAGCAGTTTTGGTGTGTACCATTAATTAGACGACACCCTGTACATTTATTTTTTGACATTTATATTCGTATTATGTCTACAGACAGTTTTATCATATATTCCTTTGATGCAACGGTTTTTGTGTTGGAAATATACCACGTCCACAAATTGTGTTCTCTTAAACTATTTTTTTGTTCTTCGTTACACAATAATGCCTCCAGCTAAGTTACATATACTAGTTCTACTGGATCAAAATCACATGCTACGGAGTTAAATAATAATGTATCATTATACACCCAGTCGCACAATGTTCTCAAGGTAGTGAGAAGTTGTGAAATGAATCAAAAGAAAAGTCATCATTATATCCTTGAATTTCATTTTACATTATTTAGTAGCATTCAGTGCACTCTAAAGGCGCTTTTTTCTCTTTTTTCTTATGCTAACGGCGTATTATACTCGAACAACAATGCGCGCATTGTCCATATCATAGTGTGCAGGTACAGGTAGAAAGTACGTAGGTTTTGGTGAAAGGGGGTGAGAAATATACCTGAGCGCAATAATGTACTGCAATTTCCAGGTATACATTTTGCTGGGTAAAGTATGCGGATTGTGATTAAGTTTATTCAAATTAGGGCTAAAATCAGACTACAGAAAATAATTGCAGGTCCAAATGATATATATACTACTCGCAAGTGAAATCGGAACACTGAGAGACAATAATAAACGAACCTATTTGCCATAGATAGTTTATAGAAAATACAACAGGTCAATAATGAGTGAGCCCTCCATGTTGACGAATGCAATCCTTTAGCCTAAGCGTTCGTTCAGCGTGGTCGGAGGACTATGTAAATCGCGAATGTAGCGACCCATCCAATCCCATACTTTTTCAATTGGCGAGAAACCGGTTGATTGTGGAGACCAGGGTATCACCCTGGCCTCTGGTTCCTCTAGGAACCTCATCGACACCCTTGCAATATGAGGACGCGCAGTATCTTGCTGGAGGATACCCTCTTCGAGGCCATGGACATATGGAACTGATGCAACTGGCTCCAAAACTTCATTCGTTGTACCACAAATCACAATTAAAGATGACTTGCTGTTAAATGCAATGGATCCCAAACCCTCAAACCAATAAGACGGTACATGGCGCTCAACAGCAAAATGGAGATTACGTCGTTCACCCCGTCGTCGTCCAGTCCGTTGGCGTCCGTGTGAGCACCCTAACAAAACCTGGACTCATCGTAGAAGGCCATCTGATGCCACTCAGCCTGCCATTGTCGGTGTTCTTGGCACCAATCCAGAGCTGTCATTACTTCAAGTAAAGTACTTGAAAAATGTATTTCAATTACTTTCTGGTATTTGAAGTACTGTACTTCAAATACATTGTTTTTGTGATATTTGTACTTGATTCCCCAAATACTCTCTAAGAAGTATTTGTATTTGTTACTTGTAGCACAAAAAATATATTTCAAATACCTGGCATTTTTATTTGAAATACTAAAGAAGTAAAGTAGTTGAAAAATTTATTACAACTACTTTCTGGGATTTGAAGTACTGTATTTCAAATTAATTTTATTTCCCAAATGCTATAAAAAGTATTTGTATTTGGTACTTCCACACAAAAAATATAATTCAAATTTATATACATTTATACTCGAAATACTAAAGTGAGTAAGAAATACATATTAGTATAGCTCGATGAAAATATAAAAATACTTGAAATACACATTTCAAGCATTAAATGTCAAGTCTAGACAAGTATGGACAAATCAACATTACGCATCGCGTCGCCTTGCGCTCTGTCTCTGTCGTACACGATAGTCTACGCGACACTCTGACTCTACAGGACAGTCTCATCACAATCGACACAATCACAGAATATCAGTTCGTCTTGTTGCGTTCAACAAAATGCGTTGTTGATGTTGATTGAGGTTAAAATAATCTGTGAATGTAAGCTGTGAATTTACTGCCATTATAATAACAATCTTCAAAACTCTGTACTTTGTCGTGGTGGTTACGAATTGCAGATGTAAAAAGGTAATTTTTCTCAAGCATCTCTTTATGAAACAATTCATATACCGGGTGGCAATGGAATCGTTATACAGAGCTCCCTTCTTTTACAATCCTAGATGGAGGTTTGAAATTTTGGAGAATTATATGGTTAACGGAGATGCACAATAGCCATGAGAAAACAAATGTATGCTTATTTTGGTTTAGCCGGAAGTGAGGTTAGGCTCTGAATTTTCAATGACACCCTAGGCCTTTACGGAAACACTGATCTGGATCCGGATAGATCAGTTATACGTCAAACAGCTGTTGAGGGCTGTTCCAAATTACGGTACTATCACCGTCCCAGAACTGTTTTCATCATCCTCCGCCCATTTTGTGTGTTTTTAGAACTGTAAAAATAAACAATCTTATAAGCATTCGATTCATATAGTATCAGTTAAATTGAACAAACAGAATGCAAAGTTCGAGTAATACTCGTATCCAGTATCACTGTCAGGTCAGTTAATAGCAAGTCATTTAGGACGCCATAGCAATCAATTTTATGGTTTAAAAATGGAAGATCATACAAAAACCACATTTTTAATTTAAAATATGTGTTTATAAAACGCTGTTTTCATCGATACGGAGTTCTTTGAACAAATATGAAAAATATTCCTTCTCATTTTGTATAAAATACTGCACTGAAACTGATGTAATTAAACATAATTATTATTTCAAAGCTTATATTTTTACTTTATTCAAAATAACTTTGTTTATAATTTTAGTTGTCTTAATTTGTTTGTTGTATACTGAACACCGTCGTTAATTAAAATAATAATAGTAATAATTATTGTTTCTTTACAAAACGTGCAATTGAATGTAAATACAGTCGGCATTGAACTTACTCAAACTGCTTGTATGTAATTTAACAATAGCACAATTTTGCCAAAAGTTTTATTAGGCTGCTCTAGAAAACTAAATACTTATAGAGGGTGTCCCCATATAAAGTGCACAAACGAAACTGGGTGAAACTAGACCACAATTTATCGACTGAAAATGTTTAAGACAATCTTAAAAGAAAATTGTTTTGTCTTTTATTGTTTAATTTTGTTGTCCTTTTTATTTGAAATCACCATAACTATTGGGAGCATGTCTTTGAAATAAAAATGTTTATAATACCTAACAATGGATACTAATTAGCGAATAAAAAAGTCAGCAAAAAAATTGTTTATTACAAATTTTAGACATTTTTTAACTGAATCTCAATTCTTCAAGTAATGCCCCCCCACAGCCATATACTTATTTTATTTGTCCCTGTGATCCCCATCCAATATCATATGATCATATGTTATAATAACATGCTTATGTCGTTTACACCAGCGCACTGAATAACATTGTAACGTAAATCTGAAAATTGTGGTAGAGATAGAAGGTTGCAGTTTTTTTTATTAAAGAATGGTAGTCGTGCGGATCACAAAATGTGAAGAGATAGAAAATCTTGGGGATATCCGCAAAGAGGAAGAGGTTAAGGATACGTATTTCTGCTAATTGCCTTCATCAGGCCCAACATCTGGATGAGGTCACAACATAAGATTGGTTTCGGGTGTAACCTGAGGAGTCAAGGATGGACAAAAAAATCCATCCTTTTGTTTTTTTTATTAGATAGGATATTGGATGAAGATTAATAGGACCACACAGAAGGTATGGTTATGGGGGTATATCCTTCAAAGTTCAAATTTAATTTAAAAAAAGGGTAAGCGACGCTTTTCTACAAGACGTTAAATTCAAGTGCCTGTGCAAACATGATAAGCAAAACAAGAAGAACGTTGCTTCAAAAATTATGATAATTTCAAATAAAAAAAGACAAAGAAAAATTGAACTGTCAGTATGAGGCATAAACACATTTCCTTTGTGTACTTTATGCTATATCCATTAAAATATGTACAGTTTAATCGAGGATCCATTTTTATGATTTGGGAAGTTCGATGAACCCTGGATTCTGTTATAGTTATGTGGCCTCTAACCTAAATGTGCAATATACAAATTATAAATATAAATAATATTATGCATAATAATATGCATATACCTATTTGATACACATTGCTACTTTGGATATTGTTTGCCTTTCAGTTTATCGCTTTGACTGTAGTTGATATGTATACAACCATTTGTTAAAATAAGCTTTTACAGGTAGGGATAAATCTTGTTCAAAAATGTTGTTGACTGTAATAATAAAATTACATCTTACCTCTAACTAAACGTTGTATAGTATTTTTATACTCTAATCGAAACACGAAACTCTTTGTCAAATGACTTCCACTTTTATTGATGATGTCTTTTATTTTATTGCTCCTACTACCAAACTGTTTTTTGTTTGACGACACTCCCTTATTGCGCTTTTTGTTGGCTTATCCTCAGGTTACGATTTTTTACGATACTCCCTAGAATCATCAATTCTGCCCAGTTGTCAAAACCCATCTGCAACAAGAAACGGTTCTTTTCCCATTTTTTCCTTGGGCCCATCTACCTGCTCTCCCAAATTCATCAGCCTCGAATCATCTATTTTTCTCGAGTGGTGTCCTCCCCTGAGTCCGTCCAATTTAAAACAAAAGAACGCCGCGCCGCCGCCATGTTTTGTCTGAGGATGCGGGCCGACATGCTCAAACCATGGTCGCAGGTAAAGGCTACATTAAAGTGAATTCTTTCAACTTCGAAGTGACATTGTCTTGTTTTACAGACTTCAGAAGCAAAGGATTTTTTGAAAAGGCTCATCAGAGGTATTATTTGGTCACAGAATCCCAACATTTTTTTATGGTCGGCTCGAATATCGAATCCGTAAAACAGGGAGAGGACAGCCACCCATCTTCGATGTTCCAGGATGTGGAGGTCCTTTGTGATGTTAGGCGTATCGATTAGTCTAATTGCTCTCTTCTGAATAGTGTCCAGAAACATTAGAGAGTGCTTCGGAGTGCATCCCCACACATGAGACCAATACTCCAGGTCAGATCTGTGCCTTGTAGAGCAGCAGTAGTTGCTCTGGTGTATACAGCTTCCTACAGCGAAACAGAACTCCACGCTTCTGGGATTCCGTTTTGGCAATACCGGCGATGCCGACGTGGTCGTGCCAGGACATGTTATTGTTGATGTTGATCCCCAAAAGCTCGACGGAAGGTGATTCGAATAGTGGGTGACCCCTCCATTTCCACAGTTGGTATGCCAACATGAGACTTCCTTTGTCAGTGTTAATGCCCGAGTTTTCTGTGAGTTAAACAACCTTATGAGATGGACCATAAAATTGACGGAATAAAAGGAAAACAATAACAGCAGGTCATTTTTGCATATTTTGTAACCGCCAGAAGGTTGACAACAGATGACTAGGTACAGGGTGCGCTCCTAGCTTTAGTTTGGTAAACCAATGTGTCAGGATACCTGCCTTTTGGATATTGGAGTACCCTAATGTAAAACTTCTTCCATGATCTTCGATAATATGAATGGAATGTTGCTGAGACAAATGCAAAATCAGGATGCCAGCGACTTAGATATCTCCATCCAGGTTATAAGGGTGACGACTAAGAAGCTGCAGACTAGATTAGACATTATTTCTAGGGTTTCACTAGTTGACTTGATTTTCAAGTTACTTGACTTGTCTTGCCTTGAAATCTAGTTAAGTTCAAATCATGTACTTTTAATTTCAATAACTTGAAAAATCAAGCAGTTGGTCACAACTACTTGAGTTCTGTCAGTACTACTTGACTAGGTACTTATAATAATGGTGATTTGATATCTTCATGAATTAACTGGCTTTCATCAGTAGCTGAAGACGCTGGTGTGGCCAAAAATATCTGGCAATTGCGGCTAAATTTGAACAAACGTTTTCGTGCCTGCTTCACCACTCTAACGTATTCTCACAACTGTCTGCTCCTGGATAAGATAGGTATTTGTGATTTTCATAACGCCAGGTCATTTTCTCCTTCTGAGTTACAAAAGATTTAAGTATTGTGGGACATGAGACATAAGTTGCATACTGTTTATTTTTCTTTCTTACTATTTGGGCCCGCCTCGACAATACAGTTAGTCTATAATTTCTCTTATCTTTTTTTTGGAGTCACAATTTTATCCCACCTCAAAATATTTGAAAAACGTCCCCCGCCAATTTGTTTTAGAAAACAATAAGCTATTTTGTGCTTGCTAGAGTAGTAACACACCATAAAAATATACCGTGATACAAATTAGATCGCTACTTTCAGACTTACTGAGATGTTAAATGATCAGCAGCGTAGATATGGAGATCAAGGGGTCAATCCCCCCATTAGTCTCCGAAAAACGTAAAGGTGACTATGCTTACAACACATATTAAAAATATAGTCATTTTATGATAATAATCCAGTGTGAGAAAATGGTTATGACCAGACCTATAGTATTTCTTTATTCGAATCAGAAGCATCCCAAGCACATCTATAGAGCACATATATAACACGGCGGAAAAGATAAAATTATGTGTATATGACAAATACATTACACCTGGATATATAACAATTGAACAATTTTTTCCCAGAAGCGGGCTACGTCAATGGCGTTTGGGCGGGCCAACATCAGGTCTTCAGAGCTGCATTGGGCATGCCAATTGTACAGAACATTGGTGTCTTGTTGTTTGCGGTCCACCACAATCGGAGAGTGTGGTTTGGCAGATAGCCTGATTTTTTAAAGTTTCTTTAGATCAGTTCGGGGTCTATTTAGGGATCTCCACACGCTTCAGCACTCGTCAGATCCCGACGACATCTCTTCAGGTGGTATCCATCCAGTGTCATTTTTTGGCAGCTCTCCATAGTAATGAGAAACTGGCAATTCTTATGCGCAGTAACCTATACGTCTAGCTACTTGCCAAAGCTGCATTACTAAGATTCAATAACATGTAGCTCCACAAATTTTACGAAAATCCGTACAGCTTTACCACCGACAAATGGTCAAATCGACACAAATTACTAACATGGTTATCTGCATTGCAAATATCATAAAAGATCCAAAAAGTATGAAATATGTTTTGTCATTACAAAACTTCTTCTGCCTACGGGAGTGATAGATAAAAATTGACTCGACCCCCGAAAACTGATCAAAAATATTTATAAGGAAACAGAATCCGCAGAAAAACAAAAACAAATCATGAATGTGGAGTTTCTACTAGATCTAAACTTACGGCTTGTGAATGAACATTTAATGAAACTCTGTTTCTCTTCTAAAAATAGAAAAGCCACATGAGCTGGCACGCCAGCAGACAGACCCAGAGGCTGTAATCTTGTTTTTCCCACAAAAAGCACCGAAATAGGATGCTTCGCTTTCTCGACAGCCATAACACGAATCTGGCTCCACAGAAGCGGACCACAACCTCTAATTATTTATTTTTAATCTACTTTTGATGGGTCACTACCGCAAGGGCCAACCTGCAATTCACCGGCAGGCAGTTTTTAACTTAAAAAGTAGTCAAAGACTGAGGTCTTTAACAATGTACAGGGTACGAGGGCTGCTCTATACCTCCGTCATCCACCAGTGCGCAGACAGCAGTTTCACGCTTATTAGCGATCATCAGTGCGCCATAGGTCGATTGACGGAAATAGAGAGCATCAATTTTTCCATGTTTAATAAACATGTGAAACATGTGCAAGCAGACAGAAAGAATTCTGCCGGTGCGCCATCTAGTACCCGAAGGTAACGGCAAACCAAGGAAATCTCTGCTTAATAGCAGTAGACTTCTTGGTGGGACGCCAAGGTGCGTCCCTATGCACTGATGATCGCTAATAAGCGTGAAACAGCTGTCTGCGTACTGGTGGATTGACGGAGGTATAGAGCAGCCCTCGTACATCGGCTTTCATACGCACCGGCGTATAGAACCCGCGCTCTCTAGTGGCCAAGCGGACGCACCTTGGCGTCCCACCAAGAAGTCTACTGCTGTTAAGCAGAGATTTCCTTGGTTTGCCGTTACCTTCGGGTACTAGATGGCGCACCGGCAGAATTCTTTCTGTCTGCTCGCACATGTTTCACATGTTTATTAAACATGGAAAAATTGATGCTCTCTATTTCCGTCAATCGACCTATGGCGCACTGATGATCGCTAATAAGCGTGAAACAGCTGTCTGCGTACTGGTGGATTGACGGAGGTATAGAGCAGCCCTCGTATATCGGCTTTCATACGCAGCGGCGTATAGAACCCGCGCTCTCTTGTGGCCAAGCGGACGCACCTTGGCGTCCCACCAAGAAGTCTACTGCTGTTAAGCAGAGATTTCCTTCGTTTGCCGTTACCTTCGGGTACTAGATGGCGCACCGGCAGAATTCTTTCTGTCTACTCGCAAATGTACAGGGTGCTAAAACGTCTACCTTACCACAAGTTAAAAAAATGGAGCAATGCCGTTGCAAAGAATTAAAAACAATGCCGTTAGTTGATTAGCTGCTCCTGGACATGATCTGTGATGTGAAACCTTTAGCATTCAGATATTTGACTCAATAGAGTTTAAAGAGTAAACTGGTCTGGCGTAGTGACTATCACTAGAAGGTCTGGAGGGTTCAAAGCTGCCTTTCCATCTACTATACTAGTCATCTTGGATCTAGACATCTTCAGTGTAGAATCATGGAACAAAAATGTTATAACTAAAAAATGGATTCAAGTTGATTCATTCAGCACTTTCCACACATTACGGTGAATAATTCTTTTATTTAATTTTTGTTTTTCTTTTGTTTTTTGTATTTTTATTATTACATACAGTCAATTCTCAATTCATTTATAGACACCTGAAGATGGTTTAGATAAAATCAACCAAAACATAGTGAAAAGAACTAGTTTAAATGTTTGATCGAAACCCATGAAAAACAACCATAATATATGGATTTTCGAAAGCTATAAAGCTCTTTCAACCTCGTCAACATAACAACCTAATGAGCAGATGCGATCGACATTGCTCTAGTTAGTACTCTAGTACTTTGCTTGGGATTTTAGTTATAGAGGGGCAAATAATTACCCGAGTACCGGACAGAGAAACAGACCGGAAGTAATGAGTGAAATGGATTTTTGTTTCAAAGAACGTTCAGAAACATAATTATCCCAAATTCGAAATTTTTCACGATTTCAATGCTTTCTCCGCCTATAGGCTTCTTAAGCATATCTTAACAATAGAGTTTGGTTATCACAACAGATCTTCGTTCCAAAAGGGCCTTACTAATATTGTCAACAGTTGTCCTGAATCGAAAATCAGTTCAGTTGGATTTTCAAAAATTATAAAGCTTTTACATCTCGATCAAAGTAACAACCTAATGTGCAGATGTCATCAACACGACCTATGGTGCAGATGTCATCAACATTGCTCTAGGACTCTAGTACTTTAGTTGAGATTTTAGTTATAGAGGAGCAAATGATTACCGGAGTACCGGACAGACAAACAGACCGGAAGAAATGAGTCAAATGGATTTTTGTTCCAAAGAACGTATAAAAGCATATCCCAAATTCGAATTTTTTTGCGATTTCAATGCTTCCTCCGGCTAGACTATATTAAGCATATCTTGACAATACCGTTTGGTACCACAACAGATCTTCGTTCCATAAGGACCTTACCAACCTTGTCAACAGTTGTCCTGAATCGAAAACCAGTTCAATTTTATCTCTCGAGCTGTTCCTGACAATAATTTGACTTTCTAGCAATATCAGTTTTTATTAGTCACTTACGTGGATTTTCCAAAGCTATAAAGCCTTTTACATCTTTGTCAAAGTAACAACCTAATGTGCATATGTCACCAACACGACCTATTGTGCAGATATCATCAACATTGCTCTAGGACTCTAGTACTTTAGTTGAGATTTTCGTTATAGAGGGGCAAAGTATTACCGGAGTACCGGACAAACAAACAGACCGAAAGAAATGAGTGAAATGGATTTTTTTTAAAGTACGTTCAAAAACATATCCCAAATTCGACATTTTTCGCGACTTCAATGCTTCCTCTGCCTATAGACTTATTAAGCACTTCTTAACAATATAGCTGGATATAACAACAGATCTTCGCTCCATAAGGACCTTAATAATCTTGTGCCAGTTTTCCTGAATCGGAAACCAGTTCATTTCGTCTCTCGAGGTCTGTCAAGCAATACCATTTTTTATTAGTTTATATATGGATTTTCGAAAGCTATAAAGCTTTATCCATCTTCGTCAAAGTAACAAACCTAAAAAGGATTACCGGAGTACCGGACAGACAAACAGACGAACAGACCGGAAGAAATGAGTGAAATGGATTTTTATTTCAAAAAACATTCAAAAATATATCCCAAATTCGAAATTTTTCGCGATTTCAATGCTTCCTCCGTGTATCGGATTATTAAGCACGTCCAAAAGATGCAGCTGGATATCACAACAGATCTTCGTTATATAAGGACCTTACTAATCTTGTCATAGTTGTCCTGAATCAAGAACCAGTTGAAGTTTGTCTCTTGAACAACAACTGTTCTTGATAATGCATTGTATCCATGGTACGGTTCCGATGACTATCAAAAATTCCCTTTTCTAGTATCTATAGACAGGACACAATACTTCCCGGCGGTGGCCCTTCGATATTTATCGGGCGAGGCCAGGAATTGAACGACAGCTCGGCGAGCGGAAAGAAGGGAAAAAGGCCCTTTGTAAGCAAAGAGAGGCTCATGCACTGCCGCTGCATCTGTTGGCGGATTTCGTTTTCGCTAGTTCGGTTCGTTCGCTCTGTTTGCCTGGTCCGATCTGCGGGGGAGGTTAACCGCCTGTTACGAACAGCCTTCTTTCTCACCGCACAGAGACGGCATAGGATCTGACAGCTTTCAAAACGTACGAGGGTTCCAGTTTTTATCAGCAATATGTAATGGGTGTTTCGACAGAACGCAAGATTTGGATGGACTATAATAGCTTCATGACTTTTCTTATCTTTGCATATGGTAGAGTATGGCATAACGACCTTCCCATATTTTTCCACGATTTTTTAGGCACGGGAAAGCCGTGCCTTTTTCGTCTGAAATCCTGACTTATTTCCTTTTTTGGTAGAGCATTCTTTATCGGTATTTTAGTTACTTTTTTGCTTAACTTGCAATGTATATGTATGTATGTATGAGTTAGGTTAGGTTAGGTTGAAAGTGAGTGGCACAGAGCTGCCTCCTTCCACTGCGACTCAATTGTGTCTATTGTGACTCACACCTTTTTAGAGTTCACCGTACAGTCCGCACCTCTTTACGAAGGCGATCAACGTGAAGGGTGAAACTTCCTTGAAGTCATGAGGTTCCAGTTGGGCAAATCCGAATGTCTGGAACCTAGCATTATCCAATACTGGACAGGAGCAAAGAATGTGCTCCGCTGTTTCGTCCTCCACATAGCAGAAGCGACAGTCTGAAGTTTGTTCAAGACCCAACTTCCGCATATGGTACCTTAGACGACCATGTCCCGTCAGCAGACCGACGAGAATGCGGAGGTCGTACCTATTACATTCCATGATCCTCGGGGGGGCCTGACTCGAGGGGTATCTTATAGACACCTTCGAGTGCAGTAGCCCTGGTTCAGAAGTGTTTTCCTCACTGCCCAGTCCGAGATGGTCTTTTTAGCGGTGCTTTTTGCAATTCCCGCGAATGGTTCTGGTCCTATGAACACAGCTAGCGCGTCGGCCAATACATTGCCTTCCACTCCGCTGTGACCCGGAACCCAAATCAAGGTTACCCTGTTTCCCGTTCCGAGTTTGTTGAGGAGGTGCATGCAGTTCCATACCAGTCTTGAATCAACCCGACTGATGGAGCACAGTGCTTTCAATGCAGCCTGGCTGTCTGAAAAGATTTTTATAGATCTGTTTGTCAGGGGCCTTTTGATTAGTTCCCTGACTCCCAGCTCTAAGGCAATCATTTCTGCTTGGAAGACTGTGGTATACCTCCCAAGGTTGACTGAAATTTCAACTCTTGGATTGGTACCCACGACTCCCGCTCCTGCCCCCAGTTCAGACTTGGAGCCATCAGTAAATAGCGCAAGATCGGAGGGTGATATACAATCGTCCCTCCTCCATTCGTCCCTGCCTGGGAAAGGTATGTATGTATGTATGCATGTATGTATCTTTGTATGTTTGTATGGCGGAACATCCAAGATGGCGGAATTGTTATTTTTTATACACTTCTGCCATATGGATATCAAATGAAAAGGCTTGCAGAAAATAATTAAAAAAATATTATGACATCACTCTTAATCCAAAATGGCGGATTTATATGTTGCTGTTTTCATGTGTCAGATAGGTAGCTGCCAGTTAGGGTTTCTAGGGATATTAACTATCAGAATGTATCTACTAACTGTTCACTTCCAGATAAACATTTAACTAGACACTGAGAAACCGGCCGTTAATCTACTAAGTTTATTTTTTTTTAAATTTCAATTTGATTAAAAACTTACACAAACCTCGCGACAAGCTTTTATTTTATCATATAAATTGTGTATAATGAGGCTACAAGTTCACAGTTAAAATTTTAAAGGAAAATTCTATTTTCTTCTTTTTAGAACATTTAAATACAAGCTTTTTTTGAAACAGTGTTTTTCTTTTAATTTATTCTTTTAAGTTCGTTCCTCGCAACCAACAAGGATGAGTTAAGAAAGATAGCTCGTAGAGATCGTCCCCAAGAAAACATGTCATTAAGGGGTCTGGGTATACACAGTTATACATATGTATTTGCCATGTTAAAACACGGATTCCCATTTCGAACAGAACTCACTTTTTTTTCAAACTACATACACAGTATTTCAGAAGGTGATAATTAAGACCTTAATGAATGACAACTATTTGCGATTTTCTCAAAAAAGTTTTCTAGTGTGCAAAAAAACTCGCAATGCAAAATCATACATTCTTCAAACGTCTGTAATTTAACAACCAAACATGATATCAAAAAAGGCCAAATAGGTGACAAAGCGCAAGCTTTCTTCTTCAATTTGCTTTTTGAATGATTACTTAAGTTAAAAGCTAACGTCAGGAGCTTGGAAATACGAAATTCGTTTTTATGGTGACCTTTGAACCTTACCTTTGGATTTTTGGACTTATCTCCCCTCATCTTGGGCACACACACACTGGAGAAAGGGAACAGGCGGCCACACCTCCTCGCTAACACGGGAATACGTATTTTCTTGGATTCTTAATTTCGCCCGCTATACCCTAGAACCTTAAAGATTTCCATGTATACGCCTATAAAATCCAGCGCCAACTTCAACCAACAGTCCATGCACAGCAAACAGGAGTAAATGCTGATTTTACGAACAAAATCATGTTCATTGATAGAGCCGCTGTCATTTCGGTTGATTAAACTTCGACTTGACTCGAAAGACAAAGCGGGATGCACTTTCCAAGGTGCTACACTATGATGAATCCGTCCCTGCCATATACCTTCTGCAGCCGAAGAAGAAATTCCATCCATGTTTTGTGAACTCGGAAACTTTAGACTTTCTGTGCTGATAAATACTTGAAAGGATGTGAATTTTTTGTAAAGAGGGGTGACTGGTTACAATTGCGCTTTGTGGTAGCATGACAGAAACGGACAAAGGAGAATGTGGCCAGCGTATTAATGGTAAAGTTTTCAACAAATTTTTGGGTATAAAAAAACTTTGTTTCTACGTATCCTTTTTCAGCTTTATGTGGCAATTATGACGATGTTCACGACGAGGATGATTATTTACCAATTTGATGGAACTGCATTAAGTTTTAATTTAAAAACAAGTTTATTATAAATATTTGTAAAAAATACTACACCCATCACGTTATAAAATATGGTTATGAGCTTTTACTAATGCTATACAGTATGAATACTTTTTTTACTTTCGGTCAGAAAAATTGCGTCGAGTGTCTTGACTCAGAAATTCCCACACATTATCGGTGCTAACAAAAAAATTTGGAGTTCCTCTATACCTACACCAGTCTCATAAAAAAGTAGACAATGATCAGGTCAGGGACCTAAAAATAAAGTTTGAGTGATTTTGAAATTTTTCGTTTTTTAATGATTTCACCACCAGTTACCCAAGCGATACACTGTATTGATTTTCACCAGGGTGGTAATACAGTATCAAAATTTTATCTCAATAAGTTAGTAGTTTACAAATTACATGTTATGATTATAATACGTATGTATCGAATTATTCTACAGATATAAAATTTAAGGCACAAGATATACCAAAGTAATTTTTTTTTCAGGGCAATGTAGAGTAACAAATGTTACAGTTTTCAAACTTCCCACCTGCTCCTACTCCGATTTCACCCCCTCAAAAAATGGAAAAGGGTCAGGAACCCCTGAAACATCTAAAAACGAAGTTTGGAGGAGTTCTGATAATTTTTTGTTTTCTACCAATTACGCCGCCATCGCACCAATTTTCAAAATTATAGCAGCATTACGTACAAAGACCCTACAGCATATCGGTACCCAAATTTCATCACAATCCAAGCAGCTGTTACCGAGATTACGCGGCTAGAAAAACCACAATAGACAAACAGACCAACAGACGGAAATGAGTGATGTGGATTTTCGTTATGAAAATATCATAAACCGCCCCAAACCGTATTATCTCCAAATCTAAAATTTTCGTGCTCACAATACTCCTATCGATGTGGGAAGTAACAAAATGTTTTTTGGCGAGATTATGCATAATTTTTTCTAGAAAATCAAGTAATGCGATGCGATGCGATGCAACTTTAAACCAGAGCCTTTAAAATAGCATGTAGCTTCATCAAACGATCAGATAAAAGAATATGAGATATTTACTGTCTTCTATAGTTTCCTTTATTATGATAGAGCTTTACAGCCCCTAATATGGCAATCGATCTTGTATTCCCATTATTATCGTTCAATCCTCGTTGATTGACAGATCACTCCCGTTGATAAATATGGACGCATCAAACCCACAAGATGATAGATATTTATTACTGTATACGGACAAGAAAAAAACCATCTGTGTACATCTTGTTTTTCCCATTCGTTTTTTCCCGAACTTCCGGATTTGTCTTCATTATAGATCCTCAAAGTTACGGTTTGACCATACCCAGTATATAAATCAGTAGCGGGCGCTGATTGGCTGTTCACCCACTATGGAAGTAGTAAAATACGAAAAAGTGGTTCAACCAACATGCAACAGTCGAATTTCAAAGCAGAAATTGAAAAAATAATTCTCCTGTTTCTGAACATATCTACACGATGAAGTGTCTTCTGTAACACTGATTGGTCTTTAGAAAACCAGCACGTGCATTTATGAATCGTCATGGCATTAAGGAAAGATGTAAATAAAAAGCTATTTGAAAAAAAACAGCTATACTCTACAGTTCATTTAGCCATCGATCAAATCACAACTTCCTAACACAGGGTACCAGGGATAATATATACTAATAACAATACTCTTTACATATCATATGTACAATACATAAGATTTATCATTTTTTCCGTAGAATCAAAAAACGTGGACCTTGAACGAGATTCTAGGAACTTCCCAGACTCAAGTGGTTGTTGTTCATACATTTGAGTACTATAATTTATTAATTTTTTTAGCCTCCATTTCATAACTAAACAAAAACGGTAGTGTTAAGACTCCCAGACGTCTAAGAATATCTAAATATATGTGATATATCGTTTTAGACATAAAGACACATTCTCTTTCAACTGGTGTTATCAAATTTGTTGTATGTTGTATTACATTTTTTTGTGCGCCCCCCATCCTTTTCCACCCCCCATTGTCCGATCGGCACCAAAACCTTTTCAACTCGAAAGGACCTTTATTAATTCAAGTTAGCCAAATTTGGTAACAATTGCTTGAGGCGTTTTTGAGTAAAGGGAGAACCAAATCGCGGAGGTACAGATACACCAGGACACAGACACCTGCATCAAAAAACCAAAGTTTTCCGATTTTTCTCAAACTTGGTCACTATAAAAAGATTATCATTAGAAACAAAAGTCTAGTTTTTGGTCCCGCTACGATGATAAATAAGGGGTGGAGGAGGGGGTAACTAAAAAAATAATGACATGGCGTGAAATTCGAATGGTACCACAATAAAGAGCCTGTTTTTTATGTCGAAAGCGCTACCGTGCATGTCGTAAATTTTCGAAATGGCGAAATAAAAATTCATAAAAAGCAAATTTTCGAACTTCAAAATGGCAGTTACTGTCACAAAAATGATCCAAATAATTTCAAACTTCACTGTCATAAAGAGGTTTTTGTTCTCTACGAGGTTCTCTATATTTTGGTCCACTTTTGGTGCAAATAACATAGCATTTTCTTTCCAGAAAATGGAAATGACACCTGATATGTTAATTTCGGTAAAATTTGCGAAAACGGGTATCTGATATCATCTTCGCTGTTACTTTTTGTTTGGATATGCCGTTTTTTACATTTCTAAGAACTTACCCCTCCTTTATTGGGAAAATATGTTTAACGAAAGGGGAAACATCAGAATCAGTACACAAGAAGCATAATAATAATAGGAAGATGAAATGCATCCGCCGAAGCTTATACGAGTATGTATAAAGATGAATCATGATTATATTTAAAATTTTTCGGTGCAGTGTGTCTGTTGGATAAGCTTTGGAAAAGGAACAATATCCATTCTTCAGATCTGAAGGAAATCATAAAATTTGCCCACATTTCCTTATAGCTTGTTTTGAGGCTCCAAGTGAGATGTGATTTATACCGCTATCTTGAAGTAACAAGGTTGGGTATTGATGGGTAGATTCTTAAAAGTACATGCCTAAGGCATTATCATCAGTTCTCATTTTCAAACAATATGAACCCAAGACGACTAATAATATAAAAGCAAAGTGCTGCCATCGTGAGACAACAAATTGATCAATGGAATTTTTACTCAGACATTCCAAATTAAATGTGTATCTACATATTTGTAATTTGGAAGAGGCTGCAAAGTCTGCCAAATCATAGAGAACCATGAAGAGCTGATATAAAAAACAATAAACGATATACGCTGTTTCAGTGAACATAATATTACATAATATTACAAACCCAGTCAACTTCCAGAAAACGCGTCAGACTTGATGGAGTCAAGCCATAAATCAATAAGCGTTGACACTAATATTACGAATAACTGTAATAAAACACAACACCGGAAGCTGATGTATTTCTGTCAATAGTGTTAATAACCAGCAAACTTGCATTCATACGCAATAGTCATTAGTTTTATGTACTTTTTCTTTTTATTAATGTAATGTACAAATCTATTTATTCCAAATAATTAGAGACCAGAAAAAATAAGTTACATCATATTTCTATTCAATGAATCCTTGTATATAATAAATTCTACGCTACTGTTTCCCTATGCTACATGCTTACATTTTCCGCTGAATCTATTATGTTAAATAATGAACATCGTGAGTAGAATGATAAGTGCTATGCGCCAAAGAAAATCAATACGGCGACCGTATCTGATATCATCTTCGCTGTTACTTTTTGTTCGGATATGCTGTTTTTTCCATCCATGTTTGATTGACAACTAAAGGCAAGTTAGCTGCAGCTATTAGGCATTCACTTTTTATACTCTTCCAATGAAACCGGTACTTGTGAATATTTCAATCCTATGTTATTCTTGGAAATTATGTTTTAGTTTCTGTAATATACTCGCTCACACAGTGACACCTAAAAAAATGAGAATTTGGGTGAATCATGTGAAATAAGTAATACATACAGTGTGTCCCAGCTAAAATTTGCTCTATCCTTATCTCTGAAACGATAAAAGAAAATAAAAATCGCAGTGACACGTCGATTTTTATCTTGAGGGAGAACTCTTCCACCGAGTACTTCATTATTGTGCCATCAACCCCCTCACCCCTAGTAACCCCTACTTCAACACCAAGCCAAGAACAAAGTTGCACAGGTTTTGGTAATCAACAGAGTAATGAAAAAAAACCATATAAAAATACTCAAAGTATATTTACAGGTTTCCTAATATTTTCTCAATTATTTAGGAATGGATAAAACTGGCGTTCGAGAGGGTAGTATGCAAGAAGGGAAAAAGTAGATTTTAATAGTGTTTATTAAATACTTTCTAGTCTGCTGTACAAATCAGCTCTCGTAAAACCAGCTTTAAGCTTTTCTAATTTGATTGACAATCGCACTGAAAGTTTATTTTACTTTCTATTTTTGAAATTAAGGTTCTCTCCACTTCCACGCTATACACTAAGAAACTACAACGATGTTTCCTGTAATGAAATTTTTTCTTTAGGTTATTACCTCGGTTATTACGGAGACAAGGAACAAAACCGATGTATGTTGGAAAACAGGTCGGTGGTACCGAAATAATAATAAAAAAGTTCACCCAAAAAAGGTTAATCCTTGTAACCGAAAGTTTTGCAGTATCCCATCATCTGCCAAAAAAATTGTGAAAGGGTTCACATTTGCTTTTGAGAGATAAGGTGAAAATACAAGCTAACTATACTCCTTAGGCGCCTCTATATAAGATTCTTCAACAACAACCTATGATTTGCCTGAAACGTTTGAAATACATGTTTTTTAAACCTTTTCGTGCAACTTATTCTCATTTCTTAAGGCTAGTGGATATATAGGGTGAGTTTTTAGTACCGGCTCGGTCGATAACTCCACTACCGTAGAAGTTGTATATAAAAGTTGTAGCCACGGATATGCTCCTTCCTCAGAAAATATTTGTATATGTACAGGCTATGCTAGGCATTGACCATGGAGGGGGTTCATGGTGACCTTGGGGGGGGGGTTCATGTATAAAATAATATGTAATGTCTTAGTTTGCTTGAAATCTGTATAGATTGTATCGCTGCTAATGTGTTATGAACGCCCCGAGGGATTGGTTAGTAGTAGAATAAATCACTAAGCTTGGAGAAGGCATCCTTGATTATTTTTATTTTGTATTATTTTAGTAGTTATTCATTCATGGGAATACTCATGGGGGTAGTTTGAACCCCCCAACCCCTCCCCCTCCCCCCCCCACCTTATATATGGCCCTGTATATGTATCATCATTGAAAGTTTTTTTTGATAACTTGCAGCGGATAAGTATCAGATCAGATTTGATAGCCTACACTCCCCATTTTCTGTGCATGACAAATCGTCCAAATCCAATTTGTGTCAACTTATTTTTGGAAACGATAAGCAGGGATGGATCGGTGCTAGAAAAAAGTCATTTTAGTCCAGTAGGAAACGAATGTTTCTAGCTTACACCTTTTCCTGCTTACTGTTTGCGTAATGAAGTTGATTCTCAAAGTGGAGCGTGTATGGAGGCTTTAAGAGATAGAAATCAATCAAGGATAGTGAATTGGAGTCCACAAACAGTAGATTACACTTCGTGCTCAGTTATAATGAAAATAGAGTATCTAATATCTCTATAATAGAACAGCAAACATTATTCTAGAGCGAAAAGCAGTATAGTTGACAAGATCACGTGTACCTTCTGTAATCGTTAAATCGGTAATCAAGGTTAAACAACAAATGCCACGTCAAACTGAAAATGGCCTACAAAAGAATACCTTCTTAGAAAAAGCTTTTTAATGTCTAGCCATGCCGAAAGCCGCGTAGAAAATTTTATTAAAAAACTACTGCTCGTCTCATCCTTCTGCTTTCATCCTGCTTAAAATCTACTCTGGAAAATTGCTTAGGACTGTGTACATAACTGAAATGAAATGAAAACATTCCTTTATTTACGAAAACCCTAAATTAAAGTGTAAGGGAAATATTTTTCCACTCGTCTCGCTCTGCTTTGATATTGAAGGGGTATCACAATATTTCGATGTGACTAATTTAATTATGAACACGTTTATCATTGTTGCATGTTGTCTTTTTGTGTTTGTTTCATGGGCATATACAGTCATATAGGTTGTTTTCATAATTGCATGGTTTTTTGCGAGCAATCGAATTTTGACCAATTAAGGATATACAGATTTAAAATTTATAATATATTTTAGAGTCCATGATATCAACCTAGTATATGCAGTCCATTTTTCGACCTCAAACAAAATTATTTGACTTTTCTTAGATACGCATTGATTGGGTAACTGACAGGTTGCCTGTCTGTGAAGTTTAAAATAGTGTAGATAGCTACTCTAACTATATGTACACAGCATAGTAAACAACCAGCACAATAACTCAGGTTGGCGGTAAATACACGCGCATCCCCCCTTTTGGATGATTTTTTGTAGGGATACTAACGGTACTTCGACACTTCTGCACTAATATCGAGTAGGTATTTTTGTCATCGATACTTTTTGAGGCATTCCAAGCTGGTATCGACACCTTTGTATCGGTATCGAAAATAATTATATAAATAGGTAGTTTTCGTTGTTCTTAATTAATTTTACCACTTCGGTTAACAAATACGTTGTCAGAACTGCTATTTGACAGATAAATAAAAAGTTTTCCGAGCAAGACACCACTGTAAGATGCCCCCAAACCTTATTTTGAGATAAAACTTTGACACCATAGCGTCAAAAGAGCAGATGAGTATTGTAAAGGTTGGTGTTTGAAAAAAAATCATAATTCAATAGTGTTCGCTGTAGTTTGCCCTAAAATGATGGACGAGTTGATTTTATTGGACTCCAGTGATCACTCAGATTTTGAAGATGCGGTCTTGTTGGAAGTATTTGACAACAACGACATCTAATACAGAGCCGACCTTTACGGGAGATTCAACTTAGATATGCTCTCGGAACAGGAGTGTAAAGTGAATTTCCGCTTCGAAAAACGGCATCTTCCGACATTGGTACAAGCACTCAGAATTCCAGGTGAGCTTAATACAGACAGCCAACATAAGGTTTCTGGGCAAGAAGCGCAACAGATTAGCTGACCTAGAGCCATTCTTTGGACGATCAATGACCGCCCTATCAAAAATAATTGATGTCATGATAAGCCATGTATATGACAACTTTGGTCATCTCCTTTCAAATTTGCGGAACTTGCCCTGCTTGAAGGATGTTTGCCAATGCAGTACACCTAAAAGGATCCCCCATTCCTAACTGTTGAGCTTTTATTGATGGCACTACTCGAGCCATATGCAGACCCTCAGGAAACCAAGAGGCTTCACACTCATCAGCGGTACATGTTTTCCTTCTCCTTTTCTTCAAATTTTTTCAACACATTGTACGTGTTCTCTGACGTATCTATGCTCTGACGCCTCTCACCGATTCATGTTTTCCAGTTGCCTCTAAGAAATTGGCAACCACCAGGCTCCATTTGGAAGGATCCGCATAAGGATTATTTGCCAGTATTTCTGTTAATAAAATTTGCTCGTCTTCCTCGGTAAAACGACTCTTTTTATCATTTGTAACACACTCTTAGAGCTTGACGAATTTGGAAGCATTTTTGTAAAACGACGGATAATAGTTGTTGCAGATCTATTCAAAAGTCAAAACCAATGTCACTGTCAAAACCCAAATAGGTTATGAGCTTATTTTTATTCGTGCTGCGCATGCGTGTCGCTTCGTTAATCGCTATGGCTATCGTCTATACAATACCGGCATTTAGCGGTTACGATATACGTAAAACGAAATGCAAATGTCAAAGTTGTCAAATAGCGTTAAACGGAACATCACTTTGTAAGTAACGAAAACTGCCTATTATTGAGGGGTGTAATCAGTTGCACAAAGTGCTCTATACGAACCAAACGCGGCTATTTGGCTAAAAAATATCGAGTTGGTACCGGTATCGATATTTTCATTTTCGCATCTCTACCCAAGCTTCACATCCGTAAAATCATCCCAAGGTCAAATTCTGTGGGAACCATTTTTATATGGGAAATCCTGAGAGATATTATGCTGGTTGTTTACTATGCTGTGATATATATTCTTCTTCTGTTTTGACCTTAAAGTAACACACCTTGTGTGTACGACGTCGTTTTCCCTGCTAGCTTAAACTACATTTTGACGGTCCACGTCTAAAAGTCTGAGAATACAGCAAAATACAACAACTCAGTCACCAGGTAAATCATCAAGAACTCGCTATAATTAAGACCAGGAAAACGGCCGTTTCTGCAGTTGAACGAATCAATTATTATCGTGCTGCTGCACCAAACCTTCCACCCGTTATATTTCTCAAACTGAACGTGCACCTTTGAGCACCTTCTGAGCACTTGAATCTCGTCACAATGCAGCCGCCGCCGGCTCCCCTTTTTCTCCATTGAAACCACCACAATCGAAAGTCTAATCGGCGCCAAATTCTGTGGAAGCGGGTCTTGAAACTCTCATTGTCGTCTGCGTTGAGTTCCCTGTGGAGCGTAGGTACTAAAGCAAATTTTAGAGGAAGGAATAGTGAATACTAAAGGTAGGATTACAGCATCGCAAGCAAGAGAGGAACCGCGACACGAGAGAGATTTGTATGTCAGATAGCGCAGAATCGTATTTTTATTAAATGAATCAAAATTATATAATAACCATGATTTAAAACAAAATGTCATTTTTAATACTGGTCAATTTCCATGTTTTTTCCGGAAGGGGGTGAAATTGGGGTGTCGTGGATGGTAGAAATTTTTATTTTGTATTTATAAAGGATACTATTGCTTTGAAAAATACGACTACGTCACACATTATGGACTTTTTCATTCATAATAAACATATTAACTCTATAGCTAGAAAACTGCTACTTAGTATCCGAACACCCTTCCATCTATAGTTGCAAATAATGCTGGTTTATACAATTCGCGATACAAATTCATAAAATTAGTGCCACAAAAGAATATCCGAGGACTAATGCCGCAAAAATAATACTTAGGTTTCGGCACGGTTTTCTCGGAACGTGAAGTCAATATCAAAATAAAATTAATAGATTAATCGACTTACCTTAAGGAAGATTAATCCTAATTTTCCGAGCTTGTCCGAAGATATAATTATACGTTGTAGTTTCCGTGAAATCTACTTGTCAGCACGATGTTCCTAAAAATAACAATAAACGAATAACCCCCTCTCTATTTCATCCGCGCACCCTAGACGCTACACTGCTACCATCTCATTCCGTTGAAGTGGTATTGAGAAAAAAATCGCCTAACCAACGGGAGATACAGGGCGGGTGGGTAATTATATCTTCGGACAAGCTCGGAAAATTAGGATTAATCTTCCTTAAGGTAAGTCGATTAATCTATTAATTTTCCTTCGCTTGTCCTCGATATAATTATACGTTGTAGCGGTTCAGAGTAAAGAGGGCGATTTTTTTTTTTTTTTTTGAACAACATATATTAATTCAATATATTAGTATATATAATATCATCCGAGGTCAATATGGAAAAATATGTATCCTTTTTAATATAAATTTACAATGAAAACATCAGTTCGTACATAATTATATGTACCAAATATAAGTCTATGAACGTAGATAACATACACACCCTACATATGTATTTCTGATACCAACAACATTAATTCCACAGCATTAATCACACACCAAAGAAACAAAAAAAATATATATTATACACGTGTGTACAAATGTATAACACACACATATAATAAACATACTAATAATTGTCTCGGCAAAGTTATTAGGATCTTCCAAGGACCTATTATGAAATGCAAATACAAGTCATTAGAGTTTGATGAACAATTATAACAATGTTTGATGTATGTATTCCAGCTAAATCTCGTTTTTCTTTTTTTTTTTTTTTTTCACCAACTTATACTGATCTGTGACCAAGCTGCATGGAATACTTCTTCATGAGTGAGCATGAGTTGTTTTTTTTTTTTTTTTTTTTTGCGATATGGTACTCTTTTTCATGCAAAATTCTATAGTAGACGCAATATTCAATTCCGGTTTATTTCTAAAATAAGAAAATATTAGATTCGGTTGATATCTGCCCAGTCTAGATGTTTTTGATATGATTTTTTTTTTTTTTTAATTTTATCAGATAATTTCTGTATGCTTTCAAACTCCATTAATGTTAAAGTTTGAACCACCGACGATAAAGTTGACTTAAACTCTTCTAGCAGTATCAGAGCCACACGTATAACATGTTTATGTGTTATATTTTCAAATGCTAAGCTGTGTGACGGATAACATTTGCCCTGTTAGAGATCTGGATTCCAGGTCTGCCATGTTTGGGTCTTGATGGATGTCTATAAAAAAAAAACTCCTCTAAAGATTCTACATATTATCTTTTCTTCGCTAGAACTGATTAGAATTAGGAATTTAAAAACTGAGGAGTTTCACTCTCGGTGAAATTAACCTAGATATACTTCAAATTTATACACAAAAAAAGGTCTTGTTTGTAATTACAAAATTTCCAGTAGTTTCTGAAAACAAGCTGAGTACTGTTCCGGGGGTCCCTCTATTAAAGAGGCTATCATCATCATTTCTATAACGTTTTCTGGTACCTGTCTGAAAATAGCGCTGTACAATCTCACTGCCAGCAGGAAAAATCTGCTTGTACAGAGGATCACTCTGTTAAAAAAGGAGAACTGAGTATACATACTCATTAGGCTAAAAAATGACGTTATTATTATTTATTATTATTCTTTCTCTTTTTTTTTTATAGTGAAAAAAAAATGGAGATACCAGGGTTGTGTTGACCAATCTAGATTAACGACAATTCCTGAAGCCCTTTATTGAAGATTCTCTCTTTTCAGAACTCTATTGAATATGGGGAAAACATACAAGTAGTACGTGTAGCCCAATTTATTGTAAATGTGTCAGTAGAAGGATTCTGGGTCCGGAAAACCGGAAATAAATTTCTGAATTATATTTATTTTTTTTTTTTTTGCAAATGAGTTTATTCCGGGATTATCAGTTTTTTTTTTTTTTTTTTTTGCTCGAAACTATGTAACTTGTTGATTACATACTCTGTATCTACAGAAAGCGACCTCGATCCTTTATCAGCTTCTTTGTTTTCCAAGTACAAGTATAATTACCATATACTACTAATATACTTTACTCCTCACACCATTGCCAAAGCGCTTTCACGGTTTCATTTAACTGTGAATACTTAATAATACTACATGATTTGTTTATACAAGAAATGGCAGTTTGGTTATCAACTCTTAATAGTATACGAATATTAGTTTTTTTTTTTTTTTTTTTTTTTTTTTGATCGCAAGACCTGATTATGCCGACTTAATTTCTAGATAATTAATATGCTTGCATTGATCCTAAAAACTCATGGCGAGTAATTTCTCCACAAGAGGCACCCCCACCTGTTGGAGATGCATCCGAAAAAATGTCCATAGAAGAAGATCTAGGTTTAATATCTTGACATATTCCAATCTCTGTAGGTATATCACCATTGTAATTCTAGCAATAATTTTTCTGAAATAACCAATTTTCCATTAAAAGTTTAGTTTTTTTTGTCTTATTTTTAATCTGCAAATCAGTTCTTAATGTCTTTTTTGTTTTTGCAGTGACATCTGCATATTTACTGCATCACATTCAAAACTCAAAAACTGGCCCGTAGCCGATCTAAGTAGTAGCAGATCCTAATTTTATCAAAAAACCTTAACCTTTAAGAGGATTACGGTTATTCCAGTATTCTCCCGAGTATTCTTCATATATTGGAATTTATCCTTTCCTATTACTAGGATATCGTCTAAATAGAACAACTGTCAATACGCCTTTGAGTGTAAGTCTTTCCGCCCCTGGTTTGAGAACTTTGATGAAAATATAGAGAGCTACCTTCAAGTCAAAGGCAAGACAAGTGAATTAATACAATTTATTGTCGAATCTGAACCTTAAAAATATTTCATGATTCTTTTTAACGAAGGATTTCGAGCCTCTTTTGGAAAGATATGCATCTTTATTTAATAATTTTAAGACTGTTCTATGACCCTCACTTGAAGTGGGGGGCATGGCTGAATCTATTAATTAAATTCAACTTAAATCTATATGTTCCTTGTGGTTTTGGAATGAAAAATAAATTAAAATGAAGTGAATTTTAGAGTAGGAGGACATATTTTGCTACCTCCAATCTTGAATAACTTATCAATTAACTAACTTTGGTATTCAGGGAATAGGTTATCCGAAATTCTTACATAGTAAGTTCGGAATTTTGCATTGGCATAAATTGAAAAGGAATAGATACCACTCCAATCTGTAGTGTAGTGAGTAAGCACTATCTACTTGACGGCTGGCGTCCGAGCGTTAGGCGCGCAGTCAGTATGTATTGGCGGTTGTTGTGTTAGTATAAAATAAACGTGTAAACAATAGCTCTGGTTTTTCTTTTCTACAAAAAAAGGAGTGGATATTACTTTCTGGTTTTCCAATTTTGCAAATATTTTGATAGGTTGCCAGCTTAAGTAATATATATGTACATGCATGTATACACTTTGTATGACTTTGTTTGTAGCATTAGCTGGCTTCTTTCTTACAATATGCTGATGGTGAAAGACCCGACTTCCTCTCCCCCTTCTCTCCTCTTTCTCTTGAATTTGAGTTGAGGGAGGTTGTAGTTTCAGTAACGATGATTGTGTATGCCCGCTGAGTGCTAGCTAAGTTAGCAGGTTTCTAACCTTTGGTACAATCTGAATTCTGACGAAGAACTGAATTGACAGTGTAACGAACGGATAATGCACGTTAGCAAAATAGGTTGTGAGCTTCAGCTGGAAGTATGAGGTTGCTTGATTGTTCCTGCACAAACCTTAATGCTTCTATAACATTTGCGATTGCCCTATGCACCTAACCCTACAGCCATTTGTTGTTGTAAGTGATTTAGGAATCTATAATGACCATTGTCTTTCCTTTTTTTTTTTTTTACACAGTGAATAATTTCGCCACTAATTTGAGGAAAGGTAATGCCTTACAGTTGCTCGGTACTTTATATTCTCCTAAAAAATTCCTCTCTTTGATTCTTTGTCAGCCATTTCTGCAAAAAACTACTCGAATGAAATGATATTTCGTCATGTATTGGCTGCCTACCTTAAATTCAAAATTTGGTTTGAAGCTGAGGTAGTAAAAAAAAAAAAACGGTTCCGGCTTTGAGGCGTGAAGCGTCCATGCTCGTTGGTCTAAACAAGCCGTGGAACACTTTTTGTCTTTTCCGATCTTCCGATGAGTCTGAGATTAGAACAGGAACCCACCAGCTTCGAGGATTGTTCGAAGAATATATGCCTTCTGCTTACTACTTAATACCAAAAAAGGAATAAAGACTAACGCATGCTAATCTTATCTTTCCTACGAAGTGTTCCTCCTGCTTAACTGTTTTTTGGACCAACGCACATTAATCCAGAAAAAAACACAGGATCAACAGATGAACAAGGAAATAATTTCATCACATCTCCCAACTCGATCTTTTACCCAGAACTAACGAACGCTAATTCTGTTTTTGTTTAGCAAAAAATGCCGAGCCAATACAAGGCCGTAAATAAATAAAATCGAACGACTTTACTTATTTGAACGAGTTTCTGGAGATATTATGCTAATGCATATGAATTCTACTACCCCACATATAAATAGAATCGAACGATTCTATTTATGCTAAAAAGACAACGAACGTTATCTTAAGTGGGAATGAATATGCACCACACTGCGACCGCGGTGATGCATATATGTTTACGGGAGGTTGCTGCATTAACACTATAGATGACTCCTCCGTACCTAAAAAGAATATATTTGTCTACAACATTAAGGCCTACCTGATGATTCGGAGATATGGAGATATTATGCTCCCATGCATATGAATTCTACTACCCCACATATAAATAGAATCGAACGATTCTATTTATGCTAAAAAGACAACGAACGTTATCTTAAGTGGGAATGAATATGCACCACACTGCGACCGCGGTGATGCATATATGGGAGGTTGCTGCATTAACACTATAGATGACTCCTTCGTACCTAAAAGAGTATATTTGTCTACAACATTAAGGCCTACCTGATGACTCGGATGAACTGTCTGACGATAGGCAAACCTAAGAATTCTTTTCACACTGGATTTGTAGTAGCTTCCTCCTATGCCTCTTGATTTCCTTATGTGGAGCACGCACACTGCCTTTTTTCGACATATTTTTATTGCGAAACACCTAAACAGTTTGTAGACTGCGGAACGTGTTGTGTTGACAAGCACGAATAACGGAATGAGATGGTAGCAGTGTAGCGTCTAGGGTGCGCGGATGAAATAGAGAGGGGGTTATTCGTTTATTGTTATTTTTAGGAACATCGTGCTGACAAGTAGATTTCACGGAAACTACAACGTATAATTATATCGAGGACAAGCGAAGGAAAAATATTTTTAAACTCGCTGTTGCGGACACGTGATGTGCCTGGCGGTGGCGTAGCCCTTTTGGGGCGAATATAGGCGGCCTTTGAAAATTATTGGATGATGGCGCGAGGCACTAAAAAATGGTTAGTTACCTTGGCTATCTGGTGGCGTTGGTTGGGTGCGCTGCTTCTTCTGACCCTGCAGGGTCCTGCTGATGGTCACAAGGATAGCGGAGGCGCGGCGAATATAAAGGCGTATATCGATATATAATGGCGGAAGAAACTGCGTTAGCGCGACTTGTAGCGAGTCGACAGATCTTGCGATAGTTCTAGCACGGTTCTAGCGAGAGTTCTAGCGATAGTGGTTCTCCTTGGAGGTTGCCACTTAGCGCATGTCCCTTTTCGGACAACCAAAGGCGTCACCACCTCTTAGTGCCAAGGGGGTTTAAGCGATATAGTTCAAAATTGACAAAAACAATTATAAAGCGAAAAAAGGTCACCCGGGTCGCAACACTCGCATTTGTTACAAAGAAATCAATTTTAGAAGTTTTTTATACAGATAATTTAAACGGTGTGAGGCCCACCTTACTGAATGGGAATTTATTATTATTTACTTCTCTAGCAAAAAAACGGAGACGGCCATTTTTGATAGAGTAATTACACAGGACATTTCAATGTTTTTGTCGATGATTTGCTTCAACTATCAACAAAGCTAAAATAATATGCGGATACAAAAAAGGAATAAAGCAGAATGAAATTTCATCATTTGAAAAAATCGATATTATCGGGATCCCGTTTTATTAATCCCAGGATTTAGGTGAACAAAGAACCACCGGGATCTCGGGATTTCGAAGTGGGAACCCTACTTCATACACATAAAGTCAAATATTAAAATAATTTCTCTAATGGATAATAAATTATGTTTGATGAAAGTTTGAAATAAAAGAATGGCAGTTCTAAATCTTCTGTAAGTGGTTCTGCAGCAACCAGTATCCAAAACGCAATTTTTCGTCATTTTTCTTAATACCTAATAACGATAACGTATATTCATACAACAACGACTTGAAGACTAATTTTCCATAATACATCCTACATTTTCTTCTACTTTGAGCATATAAAATAGATGCATAAAAAAATATTTAATACCAAATAACATGGTTATGTATGAGAAATATTTCAACATATCTGCTTTTAACAAATTAACAACAACAAGCTCCGCTACTCAAATAAGGACCAACAATGGCCAATGGTCTCTAATTAACAATATACACAATATTGCACAGCATTATTTAACATTTCTGGTTGATTTACTCAAATCAGTTTCCTAATCCTAATGGCATATTGAAATCCTTCAAAAGTATTGTAAGTTTTTTTTTCAAATAACCTCACATTCACTCATCCGCTTAATTACCAAAAAATGTACTTGCCCGCAAAAGATTTCTATCTGATATTTGTCATTTGTTTGCAACAAACAACAAAAGAATTTCGTTTGAACCTCGTTATTTATTACCCACTCAGATATTCTTCTGCATTTAGTTTTTGATGTGATTTCGGTTTTTGTTTTGTCAAACACTTTATTTGTTTAAAAATATAAAGATTTCTTCCCAGCAAAATTATTATCCACTAAAGAGTAGCAAGATATGTGATAAGTCGCCTAGGGTATTTTTTCAGGATCTTTTTATACTAAGAGATATATGCCCACAAAGTGGCGTATCAAGAATTCTCACAATTCTAAACCCACGTCTAAAGTTTAATCCAAAGTCTACGATTAACTATACTTTCGATTTGAAGTAGTGATTTCATTCAATTCATATATTTTTGTTTCCAAAAAGACAAGGAGATTCATTATGACATGGCTTAAGTCAAATACAAGAAACTGGGCGAGTTTGAACCGGACGAACATAATGTTAACACTCAGTGCATATTGGTGCAGTGATAGGGCAATAAGTCGAAAACGCGATTAATTTATTGCATTGTGACATGTACCTGCAATATAAACATCAATAAGAATAATACTAAACACTACAATAAACGATTAGTTGCGTAAATACCAATACAAAATTGAGTAATTCAGATTGGAAGGAAATCGGTATCAATAATATTTTTGTAATTTCCAAAACACACCTTTGTAGAAACTAAATATTTATTTTTTATACATTTAAAATTGAGAATTATTTGGAATCGTGTAATAGAAATTATATTATTTACAGTCGCTTAGAACAAAAAATTCATAGACAATTTCAAAACATATGGCGTAAACTCTCTTCAAATAACCCTGGATTTGCTAAGGAACCCCATTGTTTTCTCACAAGAATAGGGAAATGGGTATATTGGTTTGTTAACATGTAATTGCCATATTTTGCCTTTGATAGAGGTACAAAAACCACCGCAGCAATTTGGTATTTTTTAATTTCAGGCGAAGATATATGAAAAGAATCTTAGGGAAAACCACAGAACAAGTTTGAGAAGTTGAATTTTTTCAGATTGAATGATGACTGGGATAAAACCTGATAATGGATTTTCTAGAAAATAGCACTATTAAAGACATATGAGATAGAGGACATAAGGTCATATTAAAGAACTGGAGAAAATATCACTAATTGAATATAAGGGTCCCTAGAACCTAGCTGCGCACCTGCGTTTCACTAAGACCACATAAATAGTGTGTATTTTTTTCCTTATCCACAGAACAAAGGGAGTAACCATGCACAATATATATGTAAATTTTTAGTGTATGGTCAAGGGTTATATGCATACCATCTACAAAACTGCATACTGAGAGCAGTGATGTTATTATAAACAGAAAAATTAAGTTCAATTTATCCGAGTAAAGCCCCAAAATATGGGTTTGAAATAATATGCGGATACAAAAAAGGAATAAAGCAGAATGAAATTTCATCATTTGAAAAAATCGATATTATCGGGATCCCGTTTTATTAATCCCAGGATTTAGGTGAACAAAGAACCACCGGGATCTCGGGATTTCGAAGTGGGAACCCTACTTCATACACATAAAGTCAAATATTAAAATAATTTCTCTAATGGATAATAAATTATGTTTGATGAAAGTTTGAAATAAAAGAATGGCAGTTCTAAATCTTCTGTAAGTGGTTCTGCAGCAACCAGTATCCAAAACGCAATTTTTCGTCATTTTTCTTAATACCTAATAACGATAACGTATATTCATACAACAACGACTTGAAGACTAATTTTCCATAATACATCCTACATTTTCTTCTACTTTGAGCATATAAAATAGATGCATAAAAAAATATTTAATACCAAATAACATGGTTATGTATGAGAAATATTTCAACATATCTGCTTTTAACAAATTAACAACAACAAGCTCCGCTACTCAAATAAGGACCAACAATGGCCAATGGTCTCTAATTAACAATATACACAATATTGCACAGCATTATTTAACATTTCTGGTTGATTTACTCAAATCAGTTTCCTAATCCTAATGGCATATTGAAATCCTTCAAAAGTATTGTAAGTTTTTTTTTCAAATAACCTCACATTCACTCATCCGCTTAATTACCAAAAAATGTACTTGCCCGCAAAAGATTTCTATCTGATATTTGTCATTTGTTTGCAACAAACAACAAAAGAATTTCGTTTGAACCTCGTTATTTATTACCCACTCAGATATTCTTCTGCATTTAGTTTTTGATGTGATTTCGGTTTTTGTTTTGTCAAACACTTTATTTGTTTAAAAATATAAAGATTTCTTCCCAGCAAAATTATTATCCACTAAAGAGTAGCAAGATATGTGATAAGTCGCCTAGGGTATTTTTTCAGGATCTTTTTATACTAAGAGATATATGCCCACAAAGTGGCGTATCAAGAATTCTCACAATTCTAAACCCACGTCTAAAGTTTAATCCAAAGTCTACGATTAACTATACTTTCGATTTGAAGTAGTGATTTCATTCAATTCATATATTTTTGTTTCCAAAAAGACAAGGAGATTCATTATGACATGGCTTAAACAGGTTTTATACTTTATTTTTTAATTCTCAGTTTTGATGCTGTAACCAAAAAATGATTATAACAACAGGGAAAGTTTCAGAGATTTACATGACTAAACTACATGCAATTCATTTTTGTCACTGAATTAATAACAGAAAAATTAGTAAAATACCAAAAACTATTAGGCTTTCCTAAAATTCCATCATGTTTTATATTTCCCAGGTACACCTGTATATTTATAAAAGTAGGTAGCAGCATTTTAGGATATTTTTAAAGTTTTGCGACGCATGCAGTATGATGGAGTCATAGAAGAAAAAAGATGTTTAGGTACCAAATTCTTTTTAAAGATCTAATCCAAGTTTTAGTTCTAAATAATTGTGCAGTCGTTACTAATCTCTTTATACCAGACTTCGGGAAAATTATAATTGTTCGGGAAAATTATAATTGGCTATTTGAATGATTATTTTCAAGCCAAAAACTTTTGTATGCTGTTCAAATACCACTTGCCACTTCTGCTTCAAGAAGATCACACAAGTCAATTGCAATCAGATAATTATTTTTGAAGATACCGAGACTGAGATATTTTTAATACGATTCCATTGTTCTACAAGCTAAAGTCAGCCTACGTGACGCCATTAAGAAGTGCCTTAACAAGTAAATTTGTTTTCATCTTCTTTATTATAGATGTTTAGCACACGCTCATTATAAAGTTATTTGCATCATGGAAGTAAAGAGAACTATTATTTTCCAGAAACTATCAACCTGCTAATTTCCAAGCAAAAATACTATTATCAACAATCAATAACAAGATTGCTGTTAAGTACTATTCAGCTTTCGCAATATGAAAATAAACGATGCAAACCATATATTTCACATTATGATAAGTGAACCTACGTTGACGTTAAAGTGAAGCAGTGTTATATTATGTTAATGCAAGTTCATTCAACTCCGCGTGATCACTATACCTTTTGTTTTTTTATATATATACATAGGCTCTTTATGAATATAACAGTGAATTATTTATACATTCAGTGGAGAGAGCTTTTACGAGCAATAGAATTTGGAATTTGTGTGGCAAGCTACGGAAATCCTGTCTTCAATTGTATTTGATAATACTCTTGATTAAAAGTTGAGTAATAAATAAATCCCCAAAGCATGAGAGAGAATTATAACAATGGCGTCAAGTAGACTGACTTAGTATAGGACTTGGTGTTCTCAGGCATGGGCGCAGAACGAGGGGCAAACCGCGGTCTGAAATTGGTGTACAAGTTCATTGTAATCAGTTGAAATCACTTGAAAATCTTGTAATCACAACTGAAATGTAATCCTATTGCAATCATCTGAAATCTTATGTAATCGTATTGTAATCATCTGAAATCGTCTGCAATCAATGAGGAATCTCTGTCCTCTTGGCAGCAGAGGGTGTCTTATGCTTGACAGGATTATAATAATATGATTAATCACTGTAGAATTGGACCTTCCAGTATGTTTGTTAAGTTCAGAGCAACTCAAAATTATGTTTGGTACTGCGTATTTGCTCTAAGTTATGGATGCTGAAACCTTAGCATTGACATTAATGTCAGAACTCGACATAACCTATATGTATATAGGTGTTGCGCGTAAGATGTATGTAATATATTTATACTAAAAAAATGTTTTTTAATGGTGGATGTGAAAAAATATTTAACAAATTTGAAAATGTATACGCATGTAAAAATGAAAAAAAACTTAATTTATTAAAAACGTTGAACAACTCAAAGACATATAAATAATTTAAAAAAATGCTTACTCTTGAACTAGTTTTGCATCCAGTTGGTTCGCAGTCATCTTGTAATCTTTGAAATCATCATGTAATCATTTTTTCGAAATCTGTGTAATCCATCTCTTTCGTGAAATCGGTGTACACATTTTGTCACATCAAACTAGGCATATCACATAAATAATAGTTCAATGAACAGTTGAGGTTTGATGTAAATCAACAAGTGAGTTATTACCATTACTGCGAATTGAATCTATACTTTATCTACGACCGAAGCTATGAATACGATTTCAATACATAATAATTACAGAATTTTAATAACTTAACCTCACTTCAGTCTTTTGTTACTAAAATAAAAAATGTCACTATTCGAATCAGCGTTTGACATTTTAGGGCCGTATTCATAGTCGTCTCTTGAGAAATACTTGAGGTTCCCTTAATTAATACTCAATGAATACTTAAGGGACCATCAAGTGTGGATTTCCTTGTGTATCTGTTGCCTAGACAACATCTACGAGACAGCGGGATTCATTTGGCGACGTTGTCATATTTCAAATTATAATTCAATTTGTTATGCCTATGCCTACGCATTTTGATGTTTTCTGTTATCTCTTTTTGTTTTGTGCCAGTATTTCGTGTTTTATGTCGGATATTCGTGACAAAAACTGACAACACCGTACTCCAAAAATCACCTTTACTGCAACCAAATCTTATATTGACATGTCATGTTGACATTTCATTACTTGAGTTTTACTCAAGCGACCCTTGCCTAAAGGACCATCAAGTAGCTTTAGCGAAATACAAAACCTTACTTAAGGGACCCCGAGAGGGACCCTCAAGTATTAAGAGATCCTCAGGTAACGACTATGTATACGACCCTAAATCCTATGCGTTTCCAAAAGATCGGTACTGGTTCTGGTATCTATTAGGCGTTATTCATAACCCACCCCCAGCGCCGATAATTTGCACTCAGTGCAGTTCGAGGTGCAGTTTCACTGCAAACAAACGGATAAGTCAAATACAAGAAACTGGGCGAGTTTGAACCGGACGAACATAATGTTAACACTCAGTGCATATTGGTGCAGTGATAGGGCAATAAGTCGAAAACGCGATTAATTTATTGCATTGTGACATGTACCTGCAATATAAACATCAATAAGAATAATACTAAACACTACAATAAACGATTAGTTGCGTAAATACCAATACAAAATTGAGTAATTCAGATTGGAAGGAAATCGGTATCAATAATATTTTTGTAATTTCCAAAACACACCTTTGTAGAAACTAAATATTTATTTTTTATACATTTAAAATTGAGAATTATTTGGAATCGTGTAATAGAAATTATATTATTTACAGTCGCTTAGAACAAAAAATTCATAGACAATTTCAAAACATATGGCGTAAACTCTCTTCAAATAACCCTGGATTTGCTAAGGAACCCCATTGTTTTCTCACAAGAATAGGGAAATGGGTATATTGGTTTGTTAACATGTAATTGCCATATTTTGCCTTTGATAGAGGTACAAAAACCACCGCAGCAATTTGGTATTTTTTAATTTCAGGCGAAGATATATGAAAAGAATCTTAGGGAAAACCACAGAACAAGTTTGAGAAGTTGAATTTTTTCAGATTGAATGATGACTGGGATAAAACCTGATAATGGATTTTCTAGAAAATAGCACTATTAAAGACATATGAGATAGAGGACATAAGGTCATATTAAAGAACTGGAGAAAATATCACTAATTGAATATAAGGGTCCCTAGAACCTAGCTGCGCACCTGCGTTTCACTAAGACCACATAAATAGTGTGTATTTTTTTCCTTATCCACAGAACAAAGGGAGTAACCATGCACAATATATATGTAAATTTTTAGTGTATGGTCAAGGGTTATATGCATACCATCTACAAAACTGCATACTGAGAGCAGTGATGTTATTATAAACAGAAAAATTAAGTTCAATTTATCCGAGTAAAGCCCCAAAATATGGGTTTGAAATAATTTTTTACTCCTTTTCTTCAGTGGACAGACTATAGATGCCAATGTTTACAAATTACTTATAAATGTTGAAGAAACACAAAATAAGTAAGTTTAGTAATTACCACACTCATTCTATAAACAATTTCTGTGTTCATTATAAATAACACCTGATTTTAAATCAGATGGTGGTTGTTTCACATGCAGTACTTTACTAAACTACTAGCCTACTACAACAGAAAAATTAAGTTCGATTTATCCGAGTAAAGCCCCAAAATATAGGTTTGAAATAATTCTTTACTCCTTTTCTTCAGTGGACAGACTCTAGGTACCAATATTTACAAATTACTTATAAATGTTGAAGAAACACAAAATAAGTAAGTTTAGTAATTACCACACTCATTCCTTAAACAATTTTTGCGTTCATTATAAATAACGCCTGATTTTAAATTAGATGGTGGTTGTTTCACACGCAGTACTTACTAAACTACTAGCCTACTACAACACCCCTATTCACCTATCCTCCTACACCAATTTACAAAAAAGTCAAAATAACTGGACGATTAAATAAAATGTAATCATGCCAGTTGAATATAACTGGATAGGGTCAATAGAGGTGAATCTGGGGGATGCAACGGGGGATGCAAAAAAACACCGATTCCCCTCCCCGAATAAGACGAAGTGTAGATACACCACACACCACAAAATATAGCTGCCTAGTTTGACATCAACGCATTTAAATTAGGTTTTCGATCTTTAAAAAAAAGGGGCAAAAAGGAGAGTTCTATAACAAGGATTTGTATGTGTTCTTTTGCTCCTCAAAGAAATAGGACAAAACTAACCCAAGTTATCAGTACAACAAGTCAGTGGCGTACACACGGGGGGGTGGGTTGTCAGGGTTCGAACCTCGAACCCCCCCATGGGCATCAGGCACGTATCCAGGATTTGGTTTTGGGGGGGGGGATCAAGATTATGGGTGTCACTTGCTTGACCTTTCGGGGAGGTCCAGATTAGAGTTGCCACCTTAAATTTGCTGTCGTCCGGGGGAGGGGAGTGCAAAATTTTGTGGATACCATTTTTTAGATGGCATTATATGAGGTTTCGGGGGGGTCCGGACCCCCTGGACCCCCCCCCCCTAAATACGTGCCTGATGGGCATGGAATATTAGCTAAAACTATATTTATACCTATAGAAACTTCCTATTCTCAATGATTTGGCGTTCTTAAATATCCATTGTGCTATTCCAGTTGCTCCAGAGGCAGTTTTAGAACAGTCTCCTAATCAATGAACGAATATACATTTATAACATTATTACATTGTGCATTACTGTAACCCCCCTACAAATCAAGCTATGTACGCCACTGCAACAAGGTGTTTTTAGCTGTTTCAAAAACAAACAACATTGTTTTTCGATTCATTACTAAACTGCTCCTGACAACCTCACAGGAATCCAAATTGGTTCAAACCATGTTCCTTTGTTTTTTATAGACTCTAATGAATATAAGGGCATCAAATAGATGAACTTCATTATTTGAAGGTTAAGTACCTAGCTACTTACCAACTTGTAAGACGTTATCCACACACCCCATCTCTAGCAGTTTTAATCCCTTGCAAAAACTCAAGTTCTGTGGCTCGACGGCCGTCGATCCAGAAGAGGAACCACTCGCGGGAGGCACTCGCGACAATGACGAATACATACAGATGTCCCTCTCGTTCCTGGGGAACGACCAGAAGATGATTCGCCGTTGCACCGGCTCGGGAATACGATCATACCGTTCCTCGACGCGCTGGAACGGGATGTTTTCGGCGACCACTCGTGCTGTCACGTCCAGGAGGGTGTCAGGGGTGGTTGGGCCCCCTCGACGGGCCATTGGGGGGCAGCGGGGCCGCCTCTGTGCTTGGGCGGCCGCCTGCTGGCAACACGATAACCGCGCGGACGGATGCGCCATCGACCAAATTCTCTCGCCAACTGACGGACGAGGCGATCGCGACGGCCGTGCCTGCAACGCATGCGCACTCGTTAAGACGCGGAGCGAAAGCGACATTGCCGATCTGTGCAGAAAAGGAATACTCTTGAGGAAAAATGAAATCTTATTTGTCTTCATAAGCGTAGTTAGGAGCTAAGCCCCCAAGAATGAAATTAGCCCACCATAAATCCAAAAATAATTCATTCCGTTAGGCTTATTGTATCTAGGGCGGGGACTTAAGCCCCGCCAGATCCAGGGACTTAAGCCCCCCAGATTCAGGGACTTAACTACGCCTATGTTTGTCTTTGAGGCTGTTTCCAGGACCATCTCTTCAAAGTAATAATTAGATTGCAACTCGGGTGGGTTCAAAATATTTGTCAAATATTCATGTTTTTTCCATGATTTTCTAACGTCAAAACCAAAAGATACCTACATTTAGAACAATAGTACAGGGTACAGTACTGGGACTACATGTCCTATAGTATTCTACTGAAAATATAAGAAAGCTACATACCTTCGAGATGTGGATATTGGGGTTGTCCCTGAATTTCCTTGACATGTGATATTATCGTAACAAAAAAACAGTTCAAACGAAAACTGCATGGACATTTTGAAAGTACCTACTATAGGGTCTATCATGGCATGCTTTTAAAACATTTTTTTTTGTACTTCAACCGTTAAAACTCACCCTTAACTTTTGTTTTTCAAATAGCACCAAATAGTTTTTTCATACACAAATTAAGTTCTTATATTATTTGAAATCTTGCAGTACCTTTGATTTTATATGCAAACTTATTTTTTCGTAAAATCATAAGCATAACAAATAAAACAAGAATGATTTGCGCCATAAAGAAATGCTCATTGTACTTATCATTAACATAGACTTTACCAAGAAAACTGGTCTGTGTATGAAATCAAAGTCATTACAAGATATTAAATAAAATGATGACCTCATTAATGTAGGATAAGCTGTAGGATGCTATTTGGAAAAAAGTAGGGAGACTGAAGTGAGAAAAAGTGTTTCGAAAGCATGGTATGATAGGTCATTCAGTACCCTTGAAAGGACCACTTAGTTTTCTTTTTTATCTGTTTTTCTTAAGGAAATATTTAAATATTACTCCTCAAACAAATCCTTATTTTATTTATTTTATGCTCATCACTTTGCGAAAAAAATTGGTTTTTGTATAAAATCAAAGGTACTACAAAATTTTAAATAAAATAGGGACCTAACTTGTTCAGGAAAACCTATTAGGTGCTATTTGAAAAAATAAAGTAAGGGGTGAGTCTTAAGGGTTGAAGTACAAAAAAAATGTTTTGAAAGCATGGTATGAGAGGCTGTAGTACTTTCGAACATTCCACTCAGTTTTCGTTTAAACACTTTTTTGTTACAAGAATTTCACGTGTCAAGGAAATTCAGGGACACCCTGTAGAGTCGCATGTTCCGTATTCCGTGGACGGACAAAGTGAACAACCATGAGGTGCTACTGAGAATAGGAAAATATCAGGAACTGGTCTTTTTGTGAAAATAAAATTCGGATACTTAGAAGGTATGATGAGAGGAAATAAGTATGAAATTATGAGACTATTCAAGAAATCTAGTAATTCTAGTAATTAAAAAAAAATACGAAAAGAGGTTAAGTTCGTTTGTCAATTAGATATCCATTATCAGAACGCAAATCCAAAGGCGCTAGTTTTCCACCAAAGCTCAATCAACTTGTTTAGCATGACTGACATCGATAGTGGCACAATGTAGTTTCAACGCTCTCTATCAACTTGAGAAGTAGATTTCTATTGTAGAAATCGCTCTGTCGAATTCTATCTGACACGGAGTCCTACTGCACGTACCAGGGGTTGTACCTGGCACCAAAATTTGGATTTAATATAGACAGTCAAGAATAGTCACTATAAGCTCCGCTCAATGCTGCCTATTTGGCTCTCTCTCTCTCTCACTCTCTCTCTCCCTGATGGTACCCTCCTCTTCTTCAAATCTTGGCAAATGCCAGCCCCCACGGCGTATACAGACAAGGTACGCTCTTGACTCTAAGGCCTTCTGCGCACAGTGGTTTTTGTACATTGTTTTGACATTGGAGGCTGCCATCCGCCACGAGTCCATTCACTCCCACATCATTTTAACGTTAAATAATCATTGAAAATGCTTTACGTGTTATCAACCTCATTTTTATCGGAAATATTGATATAATCGACTCCAAAAAAACAAGATATACTGCAGTACCTCATTGATCAAGTGTCATTATTACTACTATTACACGTGGAACGCCTGGACTCCAGAAGCTTGTACAGTCTAAGAAATTACCTCCTTCAGACGTGAGAAAAGCACGATCCATCTGATTGCATGCTATTGTAAACAAGGAGGCGTAAAACGTGCATTTCGAGACGATTATCAAACGACCCATCCGCGGTGTTCGAATTATTTGCATGAGAAGTCGGGTGGACGTGCGAGTGGATTCGTGCCGACCATGTCACAGATCAATCCGTGTACGGATGACCTAAGGGTTGATAAGACTCATTTATATTCGCGGCAGTCATAATTATGTGATGCATATAAAAATATTCTTTGTGGTGAAGGTTGGCTTATGATAAGAGAAAAATTACTTACGCTTGCGTGTCTCTATTATACCGTTCTCTAAAATGCAAAAACTTGGCAAGAGACCTGCTAAATACCATAATACGCCTCATCCACTTGTAAAATGGGACAGATTAATAGCTATGAGGGAATGCCTTGTTATGTTACATTACCATACACACGGCATGCGGGCCTGTCAATTGCAACGAGGTCAAAAATTCCGATTATAAAAATGACCGGCTGTGACCTTGCTCCTCTTCTCGCATTTTTCAGAAGCATAAAAGACGTTTCACTTGTTTTACAGTCGCTAGTGATGATCGTTGAACAAATATTAGTACCGTTACTTTATAAACCCTCTAATATTGCCAATTTCCGGAAAGATAGGTGGGTGTCGTTTATATGCAGTGGGCTGTCATATTGTTATGCATGAGTGACGCGGAAGTAGATTCCATTTTCCTCACTTATGTATAAGCCTCGTTTTCACGGCGATAGTTGTTGCGATAGTTGCTGTTATGATAGCAACTATCACAAAAAATGTCACCAATTATGTAGACAACGTGATAGTCGCTATCGCACTGTCTCGACAGTGCTATCTCACTATCTCGTTTGACGAGAGAGTTAAGAGTAGTCTCACGATAGTTTTTGAACTATCACATCTACTGTCACCGTGCATATAACATGAAAGTTTATTTGAAATATCTCTCTTGTTTGACACCAATGTCAGTTTTTTGTTTATGTTTTGCATAAAAGATTTGATATTTTAAAGTTTCTATACATATATCAAAGGTTTCCAGGATTATGGAAAAAATCGGCAGACCTCATATGAATAGGCATAGTGAGAAGAAAGTTTCTTGCTCCGTGACTTCTGTGTTCTGCACTTACTACTATCACAATAGTACAATACCCTTCAACGTGTAGACATTCGACTTTCATGACACTACATCGCGCTGGTTACTATCACCGTGAAAACGAGGCCTAAACTAAACTGCAAAGCGCGCCTATTTAGAATTGACCAATGGCCATCGGTGTTGGCTTTTGTGGCTTCTGTCTCTCTCTAATGCTTGAATAATTTATCTATGAACTATCTAGTTAAATTGTAATACCCGTCTTTCATCGACTTTTTCTCCGCGAATTTAACCATTGGATAATGCATGATCTTCTTCAAGGTCAAAGAAATTGTTTTTACATCAAGTGAACAAAACCAACACTGTTCCTGTCATAATATGGTTTGACTGTTGTCGCAAGATCTATTCAATTTGTATTTCTTTCTGGAATTGGCAGTAAAACTCTTGATTTGATTGCGAATTTTTACTTAGAAACATACAAAGACGGGTATGCAACGTACATAACATACGTCATATGATTTTATGGTTGGCACTACCGGATTTGACGTAAAACTTCTCTACAAATTACGAACTGAATTGATGAATTCCATCATTAAAACCATGGATCTGTTGTTGAGGTAAAGCGGGTATTAGGCTAACTTGACAACAACAAAGATAGCAAATACAATCATAGTTTTGATTGGTGTTTGATTTCGTAAAATTTGTTTTGTATAGGGATATACGATTTATTGGCTGATAAGATGAGGGGTAATGAACATAAAAGAAAGGTCTTGTAAGGTGCGTCATATTATTGTGTAAAATAATGTAATAGGATATCACATCGTATTTTATTATGATATGCGGTTATATACTGGTCACAATTTTCAAAATTCATTGATAACGATAAATTAAATCTTGTTTCTGAATTGCATCTCAGTAGGTCAGAGACAAGTTTCTTCGACATTAAATATATTCCCCCACCAATTGAGGTTTTGAATCAATTTTTTTTTTGTGATAAATCGAAAGATCATATATAAGTTTTATAACAAAACCGTTTTTGTTTTCTTTTTTTTCGCAATAATTCAAAAGTTATATCAAAATAAAAATGGGTTTTTGAATCGAGTACCGAAAACACGCCGACGGCTCCCGAACCCGTGTGACGTAATGATGGCGGTTAAGATGCTCCTTTGACCAACGACATCCTACATCGATACTAGATTCTAGATTCCCAACCAAACGTGAAAATACTTGCCAGTAACTAGTGTATATTTGTTGCAATATAGCCGATGAATGAAGTTTGCAGCTCAGGACGACCTCTACGATCGAAATAAATATCTTTTTGAATATTTGAAATCAGACTACAGATTCCAGTAAGTAAGTACCTAATCAAATATGTCTTATTGAAACTATCTGGTGCATGTTCGGCTGGCCTAGTGGTTAGAGTGTTGGCTAATGGATCCGTTGGTCCGGGTTCAAAGCTCAGCTGTCCAATTTTTTTTTTTATTTTTTTTTTATCAAATAATTCATTCATGTGCTTTTTGCATTTGTTATGTACATTTTTTTCTACGATCAACATAAATATGTTTTTGAAACAAATTCTATCAGACATTACTTGCACTGCATAGTGCAAAAACTAAGTACAGGACGCGGTGGACAATTCAAAAAATCAGTTCAAATGGTGTTTGTCCGTCAATATCAACCGCCAATATATTTTTTTAAATGTAATAGTTGGTTAACAAAACAAAATCCATTCTGTTTTTAAGTTTTTAATATAAACATAAAGTAAGTCAAACTCGTAATCACAACAGTCTTCTGTTTATCACTTGGTATCTTTATTCATTTATTTAACTTTGAGCAATGAAGCTTGATACTTCAATTTTCATAAAAATTTAACAAATAAAAATATAAAAATGCAATGCAAACAAACAAAACTTATTTTTCTATGAGTTTCAATGTTATAATTATCTTCTTGACCAAAACTTAAAATAATTATTTTATTATTTAATATTATTATTGATAATAAATACTTATACGATAAATAAACTATAAGTATAATTATTTTACATAAGAGCTAGCACTTCAAGTAAACAAAAATAAAACTATATTTTTTAGTCCCGAACATAGAAAAAAGTATAAAGTATCTAGGAATATATATAGACTCACACTTACGTTGGAATGTACATATTAATAATTTATTAAAAAAAATTGGATTCATTTCATATAAGATGAAATTACTAACAAATATTTTAACAGAAAAGCATCTACGTACAGTAAAGATAATTATAACATTGAAACTCATAGAAGAATAAGTTTTGTTTGTTTGCATTGCATTTTTATATTTTTATATGTTAAATTTTTATGAAAATTTAATTATTAAGCTTCATTGCTCAAAGTTAAATAAATAAATAAAGATACCAAGTGATAAACAGAAGACTGTTGTGATTACGAGTTTGACTTACTTTATGTTTATATTAAAAACTTAAAAAATGAATAGATTTTGTTTTATTAACCAACTATTACATTTAAAAAAAATATTGGCGGTTGATATTGACGGACAAACACCATTTGAACTGATTTTTTGAATTGTCCACCGCGTCCTGTACTTAGTTTTTGCACTATGCAGTGCAAGTAATATGTCTGATAGAATTTGTTTCAAAAACATATTTATGTTGATCGTAGAAAAAAATGTACATAACAAATGCAAAAAGCACATGAATGAATTATTTGATAAAAAAAAATAAAAAAAAAAAATTGGACAGGCTGAGCTTTGAACCCGGACCAACGGATCCATGAGCCAACACTCTAACCACTAGGCCAGCCGAACATGCACCAGATAGTTTCAATAAGACATATTTGATTAGGTACTTACTTACTTACTTACTGGAATCGGTAATCTGACCTCAAACATTCAAAAAGATATTTATTTCGATCGTAGAGGTCGTCCTAAGCTGCAAACTTCATTCATCGGCTATATTGCAACAAATATACACTAGTTACTAGCAAGTATTTTCACGTTTGGCTGGGAATCTAAAATCTAGTATCGATGTAGGATGTCGTTGGTCAAAGGAGCATCTTAACCGCCATCATTACGTCACACGGGTTCGGGAGCCGTCGGCGTGTTTTCGGTACTCGATTCAAAAACCCATTTTTATTTTGATATAACTTTTGAATTATTGCGAAAAAAAAGAAAACAAAAACGGTTTTGTTATAAAACTTATATATGATCTTTCGATTTATCACAAAAAAAATATATTTTTTTCTTTATTCAAAACCTCAATTGTGATAAAATAACAAGGGCCTATAAGGAATCGATGACTTTCTGTGACTGGGTGAAAAATACTTCTTATATTATGTATGACAGTATAACAATGTGACTTAAAACTATACATTTTTTGAAGTGCCAGACACAAGGAGCTTTACAGGAAATTACAAGAGCCATTAATAACTATAACCTGCTCGATCGGCAAGGAAAGACAAAGTGTTAAACTGTTTGCGTTGCGCTGTATTTCCAAACGTTAATTACGGACATTACTTAAAAGCTATTCAGAGCCAGAAAGTATTTATTATTAGTCTAGATGAATCACATATCTGGAGAGCTGCTGCCAATCCTACCTGTCCATACTTGACGCAGTTCATCAGAGAAGAGGAATTTGACTAATCGGTGACCCAACCTTAACGCGTCACATCCAGCCGCTTTCTGAACGACGTGTGGTTGGAAATCTCTAATTTTTCTGCCGTTATTCAAATGGAGCCTCCTCGTTCCAGCTATTCTCTATAACTTTGCCGCTCACCAAGCCTATTGGATGCACTTGCGGGACTGTTGCATTTCATCTAAGCTATTTAGAGACCGCGTCAATAAACTTGACCTAAGCTAAGATCTTCATAGCAGCTGCACTGCTGCAGTGCTCTGGTATTTAGGCTTAGCTTTCGCTGCTGCTGAGTTATACCAAAGTTCATGAACTTATTTCCATTAGTATGTAATTAAAATTAAAAAGCAACAGAGAACAGACCCTTGCAAAACTGGATAAATTAAGTGAAAATATAAAGATTATTGACTTGTGAGCCTTATTATCTTTTAACGAGTGAGAAAATTGATATGAGTGAGTTAAGTCATTGCAGTCGATTTCGAAAAGCGAATCATATACATAAACATAATATAGTTTTTGTTATTGTTAGCTATTTTTTCCAACTATAAAAAGATACATTTTCGTCCAATCCTCGTATGTTTTCCAGTGACTATCCATTTAGAGTACTTTTGTATTGAACTGCACTTTAAAGTAGGACAAATTACGTACAGACCACAATGAACAACATAAAAAAGTGCTGCATGTAAACAAGCCTAAGAGCGCTTGTATATGTTAATCCCTACGTTGCAATCATAGGCCCCCTACCTATCTCCCGCATTCACTCTGCAAGTTGCAGCCTCATCATCCTGTCCGGGAGTATCGATCAGAGTGCCATCCCGGGGTGCCCATCGTGGCAACAGCGCCGTGTCACAGCTGATCCGACCCCCGCGTGCGTAATGTGCTTTGTTTATGTCGGCCACATGGCGCAAGGTGCTGTGGGCGCCGGCGGCTAAGGCCGGTCTACGGGAGGGAACAGGAGGGAGGGGGAAGAGATGGAGGCGCGGCCGGTTCGCAGGACCACCGCGGCCCTGTTGCCGATACGTGCGTTTCGTCGGTGAAAATGGGGACGAAAACTGTTCCTCCTTGCACTTTACAGAATAATCATAGGCGTAACCATAAGGGGGCTGGTCCCTCTCAGAATATGCCTCGTGTGTTCACCAGAAATCAGTGATATTTACATCTTCAGAGCCATCTTATCAATATTTTACTCTCAACGCTATAGCGATACATTAAACTCAACGAATACGAAAAGGTTAGAAAATGCAACGCCCATACTCTAACAGTATTGAGTGTATTCCCAAGACCCCTTTGTTATTATTCACTGTCTTCGCAAAGACGATGTTATTTTTTACAGAAATCCGCAGGATTTAAATCTTGTGGAATTGTTTAAAATAGTCATTTAACCCTTATGCACTGTTAAAACGCAACATTCACTCAAAACTATAACAATAAACCCGAAACGATCAACTAAAACAAAGTTGCTAATTATATTAAGCCACTATTAAGGTTCTTTACCTGCTATCTCGTCGAGGGTATACAAAGGGTATACGATACGGGTTTGTCAGCGAATCAGCGGTCAGTATGTGCCACAATCATCAAGCTGCCGCTTTAGGATTGTGGGCACAAACAAAATCCTTGTTTACGTCTTCTGGACTATTCGAATTCGTTGGTTAAATTGCTCCGAGGTGGGGAGTACAAAAGTAGCATCAAGCTCATTGGCAGATCCATTATCTATTATCTATGATGATGAGTGTACTATCCACGTACCCAGAAGCCATAATTCACGAACTCTCATTATAGTAATAAACTGAAAGTAGCCCCCCTGCCCGAAATTTTGAGGCACTTCTTTGGTATCTATATGGTGCGAGTTGCAACCTTTAACATAAACATATAACCTTTCTATTTCCCGAGGCCCAAAAGCCATAATTCGCGACTCAGTGAGCAGAAACAGTGGGACGGATCGATCCAAAGCAGAGGCATGCGATCTCCGTGAGGTGTGGTTGCAGTGTGTTCTTTGTACGCCTAGTTGTCACCAAATACACTTACAACGCCTGTCGCTGCTTGTTTTTTGATAGCTCACTTCACGCGACCTCAGCCAACTACTTGTTATTTGTATCTGGATGGTCATTAAGATCGGTCACAGTTAATAAGTTGTGGACCTCGCGAAGCGAACAAATAATACGCTTATGTTTATATCTCAGGGAAAAGATTCACGAATCATGGATATATTCTGGACATAATATTACAACGTATCAAAGGCGTAGTAGTAGTAGAGATGAGGAGGCGAAGCCAGGCAATTTTTGGCCCTTTTTTCCAATCCCACTGAACCAACCCTGAAAACACTAAAGCCTGCGTTCTAGAATGCCCCTTGTCGAACCTACTAAACCTCTTGAAGAAAGTCAGGATAGTTGCGGCTCGTGCCAACTTAGAGAGAGGTAGTGCCAGAATGACAGCCAAAATTTCAAACCGATATAAAATTGAAAAAAAATACTCATAACTAGCCGCTAAGCCTAATTTAACTGAGTCTTTATGTTCGACTTACCAAGCATCGATAAACTGAAAACATTATTCATATGCACTTTAGATTTTTCATGGGTCTTCATTTTCTCCCACATATGAGTAAGATCATCCTTTTCCAATCATCCTTTTCTTGATCAAGTGTCATCGCCTTTAAAGAGAACACACACAAAACAAAACAGTTTGTAAACTTCTTCACAGTCACTTATCCAATTTTCTTTATCATGAATAGTTTTATTAAATTTACGACAACGCGATTTCTGTCCACTACCAATAAGTTTTTCAGTTTTTAAATCAGGTTTTGGACGTCCTAATTCCTTAATCTGCAGTTTTTCTTCCAGCGGAAGATTACTAAATGAGTTTATTAATGCGCCAATTTTATTCATTTTCGCTCCAATGATATATTTTAATTAAACATAAAAGAGATACCGATCCAAAAACAGCGCACAACTCAAACTAATAAGATCTAAATTTCAAACCTTTAGACGAGAAAATCCGACATCAGCATCAAACATAAACAAATCGGAACTGCTGAAACAAAACAAAAATAGTGACCCATGAATGGAAATATGGGTAATGTGCCTGGCACGATCTACTTCGGATTTTTGTATTTAAAATCTATCCAAACGTCCAGCATAGCGTTATCTCTGTCACTCATAAACGCTTGTGATAAGATTTCTCTCACTCTGTTTGTGCCTTATAAGAAACGGCACGGTCGCGTCGTCAGCTCGTGTGAGTTGCCACGATGCCACGTGTTGCCTGGTGCAAGCATTTATGTTCTGAGGCGCTATTGCCATTTCATATAAAACAGAAAAAGTCGTTGGAAACTAACATAGAATAAGAAAAGTTTAAGAGATAGATAAATATGTTTTTGTCGAAAATTAAGGTAGTGCCATGGCACTGTGGCACTACCTCACCTGCCGCCACTGGACCCACATTGGTTAAATATGAAAAATCGCCGCCTTCTTCACGCGTGTTGTATGTATCTCTCATTGAACCTTGGTATCTGTCAAAACCTTCGGACTGATGCACACAATGTTAACCTACATCACAAAATTCGAGGGTTGCTCTCTACAGGGTGGCCAATCGGGTGACGATAATAATTTTTTTTAGATAGCCCGTACCGAGACCTATCCAAAACACCCCCATGTATGTGTACCGATTATTGATAGTTTACGAGTTATGATTTTTTTTTGAAAACTTAGAGATTTTCCAGTTTTTCCAAGAAATCGTCAAAAACAAAAACAAGAATGCTTTTTGGCTTTATTTTTTTCTGCAATTATACTCAGTATTAAGCCTATTTTAATATCCGATAAAGAGAACCTGTACATCCGAACAATAATTAAGTACATTTTGGGGCCAAAGTTTGAAATCTCTGTTTTTAGTCAGGAGACCAAAACATTCAAAATAAGATTAAAAATACTTCTGCCTGGTTCTGGAGATTCAGACAAATCTTAAAAACTTTGCAAGACATTGCGCTTTCGAAATAATGATGGAAAAGTAGCACTTATGGGGACATTTTGCGCCGTACTTGACTGTTAAAGGTAAAAAGGTGATAATTCACGAATTTCCAAAATGATTTAAAAAACTATTATTTTGCTTTATTATGACAAATTAAAGAAAAAAAAACTCGTAACAACTAATAAACCCGATAATCATTGATGTTTTGATGACTTTTAATAAAAAAACTAATACCCAAATTGTGATTTTGAAGTGTTTTTGCTATGTACTGTTGAACTTCTGCTAAATTAAGTTGTATGGAAAGTCAACAAAGGAAAGGAATAATAAACAATAATCTGACTTCCAATTTCATGGCAGAATTACCTGGGAAGCGATGTCGTAGCATACGCCATCCGTTTCTTTCAGAGTAGCTTTTTGCGAGCTCATGTCGGCGAAGCGCAGTTGTGTTAATTAATTTTCGGTAATAGGCAAGGCAACGTTCGGAAGGACCTAAAAAGGTGATTTCTATCGCTAGGTCTGCCTTGACAGGTCAGTAGGCAGCCTATCATGAATACAACAAGTTTTTCAGTTTTTCAACCCCCCACCCCCCAAACACCCAAATTCCACCCCCACCCAAAAAAACGCAGAAAATGATCAAGAACCTGTAAAACGCCTAAAAACGAAGTTTGAGGAATATTTGAAATTTTTGTTTTAATTACTCCGCCGCCCATGTACCGATTTCCAAAATTATAGCAGCATTACCTACTAAGACCCCACAGCATATTGCTGTCCAAATTTCATGCAGCGGTTACTGAGATTACGAGGCTAGAAAAACGCGCACAGACAGACAGACCGACAGACAGAACGACGGAAATGAGTGACGCGGATTTTCGTTATGTAGACATTATAAAACGCCCAAAAAACCTATTATCTCAAAATTGAAAATTTCCACCTGTCGGTGTGGGAAGTAAAAGGGATGGCGTATGCCAAGATAACGCTTTCCAGGTAATTCCGCCATGGAAAATCAGATTGTTGTTTTATTATTCTTTTCCTTTGTTAACTTTCCATACAACTTAATTTAGCAGAAGTTCAATAGTACACAGCAAAAAGCACAGGTATTAATTTTTTTGTTAAAAGTGATTAAAACATCAATGATTATCATGTTTATTAGTTGCTGTTTTTTTAATTTGTCATAATAAAGTAAAATAATAGTTTTTTAAATCATTTTGGAAATTCGTGAATTATCATCTTTTTATACCTTTAACAGTCACGTACGGCGCAACATGCCCCCATAAGTGCTATTTTTTCATTAATATTTCGAAAGTGCAATGTCTTGCAGGGCTTTTAAGATTAGATTGGAGCTCCAGAACCAGGTATAAGTATTTTTAATTTTATTTTGAAGGTTTTGGTCTCCTGACTAAAAACAGAGATTTCAAACTTTGGGCCCAAAATGTACTTAATTATTGTTCGGATGTACATGTTCTCCTTATTGGATATTAAAATAGGCTTAATACTGGGTATAATTGCAGAAAAAAATATAAGCCAAAAAGCATTCTTGTTTTTGCTTTTGACGATTTCTTGGAAAAACTGGAAAATCACTAAGTTTTCAAAAAAAAAATCATAACTCGAAAACTATCAATAATCGGTACACATACATGGGGGTGTTTTGGATAGGTCTCGGTACGGGCTATCTAAAAAAAATTATTATCGTCACCCGATTGGCCACCCTGTATATCTCCGCCAATCCACCAGTACGCAGACAGCTGGTTCACGCTTATTAGCGATCATCAGTGCGCCATATGTCGATTGACGGAAATAGAGAGCATCAATTCTTTCATGTCTACCAGACATGTGAAGCATGTTGTAGCAGGCGACAGAAAGGTTATCAGGTTTTTTTTTATATTCACATTGATGCACCAAACCGGAAAAAAGTTTTGTATAAAAGAGTTTGATGTGCCGTAGGTGGCGCCCTGTATTCATGATAGCAAAACTGTGGCTGAATTTGAATTTCTCGCCTCAAAAAAAAACTCTATACGTAATTTTAGATCATTGTGCCATTTTACTGCGGAATAATTGAGAAAAAACGAAAATAAAAGTATAAATTTGACACCCTGTATCTTGGAAATTAAGCATTTCAAGGCTTCATGTTCTTATCTCAATGTTCATAAAAATGTGACGTCTATCACCTGTCAAGCGTTTTCAGTCGAATATCCGGACATCCCGTACAGTCGTGCTGCTGGTACAAGAGTACTCTGTGGTAAAACCATGTATCTCAATTTGAAAAAGTCTAGTCATTTTATCTGATACCAACAGTGAAGCCAGGCCAGGCCAAACCTTCAGCGTGGCTCTATAATCGTTTACAGCCATACATAAAAAGATCTTTACGAGCCAGCGACAAGAGGGCCAGAAAAAAGTTGCTGCCATTAGCTGCGTCGGCAGTTGGCTCATCCGCTTCACCCGAAATAAACACAACTGGAATTCCAAAGAATCAGAGATGATTGGATTTTACTAAGGAATGTCAATGTGGAAGTGGGAGTGGCTAAGGATATAAGTTCAGCAGTATCCTATTTTGAGTTCATGAAAATTTCCTCGTCATATAGCTTCGACGCAAGTCCTTTCAGATGATATAATCAGCCCTACTTATACCAGTCATAATAAATTCATAATAGGCATTTTTCTGTCCTTCCGTAACAATCTCTCTGGGTATGCACATTTTCTTTTATCGTCAGCCTTCCGGGAAAGCTGAAAGCCTATGGCGCTGTAGAAGCTGCGAGAGGATAAGTGTCGGTGCACGTTAAATTTGAAACGCTGCAGGCTGTAGCCGTCGGGAAGCAAATTCCCCGGTAGCTCATTCCACAGTGTCGAAGTTCTTCAAAAGAAGGAATGCTGGAGGAGACTGATTCGGGGAGTAGGGACCTCGACCTGGTTAAGATGAGCTCGCAGAGCCTCTCTAGTGTTCCTCATTCCAGCGGCCTTTGTTGTTATTACCTGGGAGAGCTCACTCGAACATCTTCCGTGATAGAGTGTGTAAAACAGGGACAGGTCAACCACCCTTCATCGATTTTCCAGGCTGTGGAGATCCTTTGTGAGGTTAGGCGTATCCTTTGTGAGGTTAGGCGTATACTTTGTGAGGCTAGGCGTATCGATTAGTCTAATTGCTCTATCCAGAAACTTTAGAGAGTGCTTCGGAGCGCATCTTCACACATCGAAGCAATACTCCAACGGTGATCAAATATGTGCCTTGTAGAGCAGCAGTAGCTGCTCTGGTGTATACAGCTTCCTACAGCGGAACAAAACTTCAAGCTTCTGGAATGCTGCTTTAGCAATAGGTACGACATGGTCGTGCCAGGACATGTTATTGTTGATGTTGTTCCGCAAATACTTGACGGAAGGTGACTCGACTATTAGGTGACCGTCCATTTCCACAGTTGGTAAGCCAACGTGAGACTTCTTTGTCAGTGCTGTTGCCTAAGTCTTCTGTACGTTAAACCGTACCCTATTTACTGCGCTGCTCTGCGAGGTATGCTGCTGCCGCCGACGTACCGTCTCCTGGGATGATAGTGACTTGCCTGGTTCCGTGCGCGATATTACTGTACTGTCGTCTGCGAAGCTGTAGATTGGATTGGATGTTATTTCCAGCAGCTCGTTGATGTAGAGCAGAAACACTGTAGGGGATAGGATAGATACCTAAGGAATACAGGCGTTTTTGAAAATACGCCTTCGACTACAATAAACAGAAATCGGTCTTTCAAAAGGCAAATCAGCCACTGGCGCAGGCCAGATGGTAGTCAGTAAGCAGCAAGCTTGACCAAAAGTCCCTCATACCGCACTCTGTCGAAAGCTTTCGATATCGATGTGCTTTCTATGTGTCTCTAATGATGATACGTCAGCCATGTTCAAATTACCACATGTTTCTTCCATATTCCCACCCGAAGCCATGGCTATATGTCAGGCTCTTCAACACATCAGCCACCATGATATAAGAAAAGTTGCTATTTTCTCAGACTCCCAATCGGTGTTGACGGCAACATAAATTACTGCAGATCGTCTCCTAATATCTATGTTTTACGAATGAAACATATTTTGGTCAAGCTGTCCATGGGAAACTAAGATAAGACGAGCAGTCTCAACATCTTCGAAAGCCAAAGGGAATCAGAATCTGTGATGATATTTTAAGGCCGGATAGCAGTTTGAACACCAACTCGCGCACAGCCAAAAAGAAGTACCGTATAACAGGTTTTTCAGTAATAACCTCTTCTGGCAGCCATTTATCTACTTATATATTTAAACGTATTTATGTTATTATACCGGAGCAACTTTATTGCACCCATATAAATAAATTAGGAGGTTATCGACGCCAAAAAATGAACGCCTGAACCTTTTCGTATACAGAGGCGCTGCAGAAGGAAATCTCTATAAGTATACATAAGAAATTGATGATGGAAATACAACTGCCCTTGTATTACTCGATTATATTAAGGCGTTCGACACAATTAACCATCAGCTGATGCTTGCCATTCTCAAGTATATTGGCTGTACTAACGAAGTGGTTAAGTTTTTTTCAGATTATCTCTCGCATCAGTTTGTGGAAACTTCTATAGGAGCATCTGATAGGAGGCCTGTACTCTGCGGAGTTCCATAAGGTTCAGTCCTGGGTCCCGTACTTTTTTCTGTTTACTCTGCGGGTATAACAAGTTCATTACGTCATTCTAAGCCCTATTTATATGCTGATGATACTAAGATAAAATTCTCTTTTCAACATACTCAGGTGCAGTCTGCTATCAGTCTCATAAATGAAGATCTCAATATTTTAGCTAAGGAGAGCATTTCACACCAATTAATAATTAATCCATTGAAATCAACTGTTTTACTGTTTGGGAAGCATAAAAATGATATAAAGGATATTTTTAAAATTTCAATTGGCAACACAATTATTCCTTATGCAAACTTTGCCAGGAATTTGGGTTTGATATTGGACAGTGATCTAAGGTTTTCGAAACACATTGATAAATGTATTAGTCGTAGTTATGGTAGACTGAAGTTATTGTATCCATATCGTCATATTTTTTCTACTAAGCTCAAAATCTTACTTTGCGATACACTGGTTTTATCCTTGTTCAACTACTGTGATGTGATTTATGGTCCATGTCTAACAAAGAATGACATCAATAGAGTACAAAAGGTACAGAAGTCTTGTCTCAGATATGTGTTTGGTGTGAGAAGATATGAGCCAGTATCCTATAAGTTGCCAGAGGCAGGGTGGCTTGATATGCGTGAAAGAAGAGAACTGCACGCTGTAGTTCTGTCCCATAAAATTATTTTATACAAAACACCACCATACCTGTACAACAAAATTACTTTCCGCACTGATATTCATAATATAAATCTTTAGGGGGCTTATTTCTCAATCCCGTCATTGCACAGCTATTTTCACTAGATCCTTTTCACATAATATATATAATTTGTACAATCAAGTCCCCACAAACCTCAAATCCTTGCCTGTGTCTATATTTAAAGTCAAATTTAAACATTTTCTATTTCTCAATAAGTAACTGTCACCTGGATAAATTTTTTTTTCAATTAAGTATTGATGTCTATATGGGAATTTATGTCAACCTCAAATGCTGCCTGTGTCAACATTTAAAGTGAAATTTAAACATTTTCTTGTTTTTCATTAAGTCGTTAAGGGATAGTCACCTGGATGTTTTTTTTCCTCTTAGGTTTAAGTAAATTTGGGAATTATGTTATGGGGCTGGTACTCTGACTGCCTACCAGTCCCTTTTGCAGTTGTTTAACATATTTAACATTACAAATAAATACTTATTATTATTATTATTATACATGAAATCTCGAACAAGGAAAGCTTGAAAAATAGCATTCTATCTACTTCCGTACTCCCGTTAAGTTATACAGCAATTACGAAAATACTTCTGAACAGGTAATACCAATTATAAACAGACAGCGTGTGAATTATTTTTCATAACTCACGCTTCACCTGTGAATGATGAATAACGGCTACTAGATACCAATACTAAACATGAACTACAAATGTCGCTATGAAACGTCAAATGCTAATTACTAATTAATGGTTGGTGACTGAAGTGTGGTTAATTGTCTATAGTTTGTAATTATTATGTGGAAGCTTACTATTTATTGGTACGGTCGTAGATAAAACATAGTTTTGAACCAGTGGCGTAGCTTTAAATTCGGAACCCCCCAAAAGGTAGTTACCGCGCTCCTCCCCCCAAAAGAACTTTTCCGTGGTTTCTCTTTTCATAATATATTATGTATATATACAGGGTGAGCCCTAAGTTGATTCTTTTTTTAAACTGTGTATAGAAGTGGTTAAAATAAATAAATTTTTCAAATAACTTTTTTCCGAAAACTGAAAAATAAGCAAGATATAGAATTAAAAAGCTAAGTTTGGACTTGTGTATTAAGACGTATCATCTAGTCGGTTATGTTTAGTTTTTTGCTCGTACCTGTCAATTAGTGCACTAGTCACTTTTAGTTTATTGTAGTTAATTCTAAATTGGTAAGTCCTAAAAGTTGCGTTCATAATAATGTTCACTTTTAGGATTTACCAACTTACAATTAACAAAGATAGACAAAAAGTGATTACTGCACTGTCTGACAGGTGCAATGCCTAATTGATAAGACAAACATCCGAGCAAAAAACTAAATATAAACAGACTAGGTACGTTTTGATATACAAGGCCAGATTTACATTTTTTTTACATTACATTACCTAAAAAGAAAAACCTTGGTAATATTCGCAAATTACATTCTTTTCAAATCTATCCGAACAGTTGCTTTGAAGACAAGTCTGTTAATTCTGTGAATGTTTCTTCCCATGCAAACGATTAGGGGAGTACCGTGTATTCTTGCAATCCTGTAGTTTCAATAACTGCTGCACCGATTTTGGTAAAATCCAAAATTCTTCAGAACGGCTCGAAACTCCGGCTCCGTTTTTAGGCAATTCAGGGATTCCCGATAATTTTCAATTTGTTCTAGGTGTGGTAAATTTAGGGTAGTCGAGGGGGAACTGCAAACATTTTCTTACTATTACTTTAAGAAAAATGTCCTTGATGAATTCTGTATTTTCAGACCTATCCCAACGACGACTTTAAATTGGGATGGGAGGGGCCAATTTTGAGCCTGGTGAAATCCTGTACCCATCTTTCTTATCATAATAGGTTTCCAATTATTTAGGAAGGGCAAGCAGCTATGCAAGCTATCATCTGCACACCTACATCTCAAATGTTTCCAAGCAATTCGTTGTGGTCAACAAGGGCCAAATGTAACATTTTGGTCATTGACAGGTTTATATTGTTGTTAGAGAATAGCTACGCCATTCTCCGGCACGTATTTAGAGGGGGGTCCAGGGGATCCGGAAAAATGTAATCCACAAATTTGCACCCCCCCCCGCAAATTTAAGGTGACAACTATAATCTGAACCCCCCCCCCCCCCCCCCGAAAGGTCAACCAAGTGACACCCAAAATCTGGACCCCACCAAAACCAAATCCTGGATACGTGCCTGGCCATTCTCTTAAGGTTGTAAGCTAGAGCTGTTCCAATTCTGCGCCTAACATCATTGTTTGGATCTATTTGTTGTGACATGGCATCCAATATACCTGAATTGGGTAACTCGGTTGAAATTTTGTTGATCTATGTATGTGCATTTTACGTCTGAATATCATGAATTTTTATATTTAATATTCAGACCCATTTCTAATACTGAATACTATACAGTGCTTATACACAATGTATTCTGCAAATTCTACCATGGGAGATATTTAACTTAACCTTTTTAAGAACTTATCCGGCATATCTATCTATCGAACGTAAAAAAGTAGAAAACCAGCAGCATCCTCTAAAACACCCAGAAATCGAGGTTGGACGGTTTTGATTTCTTTTGTTTTTTTATTATTACTCCACCGCCACTGCAGAATTTTAATAAACCATTCCTCGATTACAATAAAATCAATGTTACGGTTACTGAGATTACTAGAACTAAGAAAATGGCATATCATAAAAATGGGTGTTTTAAATTTTAATGGTACAGACATTGTAAGATGTAAAAAAATCAAGTCAATCTGATTGACTCAGTACTTCCCACACATTACTGTGGAAAGAACCTATACTCTGAGATGCCCTTACAACCAAATCATCGCCCGCCGCCCGCAAAAAAGTTTCACGGCCTATTATGAACACAACCAATTTTTAGAATTTACAACCCCCCACCCGCCAACCTCATCAATTTCATCCCCACCCAAAAAAAGTAGAAATCGATCGTTTCTATATTTTTAGTTTTTTATTATTGGTGCGCTGCCACTGACACGATTTCTAAAAACCATACCCGTTTTCCATCCTTGCCACGGTAATAATACTGTGTCAAAATTCATTAAAACCAGTTCAATAATTTTGACGTTACACAATACAGAACGATCTAAAGCAATATGACCATATGTTTCTTTCACAGGTCAACCGAGGAAGTTTGAGGAATATTTGAAATTTTTTGTTTTTTGCTAATATCGATTTTCAAAATTATGGGAGGATTACATTCTGCGACCCCAAAACATGTCGCTATCCAAGTTTCATCATAATCCGTGGAGCGGTTACTGAGATTAAGAGGCTAGAAAAACGCCAACAGACAGACAGACCGACGGAAATGATTGGAGATGTAGATATCAAAAAACGCCAAAAAACGGATTATAGGTGTGGGAACTGGTAAGTAAATAGGTATTATCTCGAAATCAAAAATATAAAATATGGTGGAAGTAAAAAAACTTTTCAACGATAATGCAAAATATGAATATATTTTGGGAACAGAATTTTTAATTAATGCATGTGGAGTATTGCATCAAATTCCTTGAGTCTAGTCGTCATGTCATTTAGATGTAGGGGACATGGCCCAGACCCAAATCGGATGAGGACTAAATATAATATATACATGGAGGGTGAACATCAGAAGAGGAAGTGAAAGGAATCCGCCTAGATACAGTTGAACAACAAGTATTTCTGATTCACCAGTAGCCAGTTTCTGTAATGATGGAATATTCATAGGATAAAGTAAATTAGGCAACATTTCCTCTTTGATAAATATGGAAAGCATAAAAAGTAAAGTTACGAGTATGTTTGGAAGCAGAGCCCCGTTACGCATTCTGGAATGAACTCTCTCGAGATAAAAACTCTGCTTAGCGACTGAAGAGGCCATAATTCAGAAATATTTATGGAACTGATAGGCATAATCTCTCGACTAACCCACAATTTGAATAACCCGTAAAATGCAAATGACGAGCGGGCCCGCCATGACAGATGCCTACTGCTTAAATACATTGACGTATCATTGGAACTATATTGGGAAAGGGGAGTAATCTTTATCACCGTAGACTCAACAAAATCGTCAAGTTGATCGACTCGGTACACGCGTTTTCAAAGTACTCGTGCAATCTGAAAAGGCATTTGTTTAACTCAAAAAAATCAATGATGAATACTTGATAGTTTCATTTGGTTCACTGGTGCATCAATAATAATAATAATACCTATACCTGATGACGAAAACTGTTTTACTGATGGGCCAGTGAAGCAAAATAGAGAGACAATAACAGGATGGCTTTGGAAGTGACACTAAATTAATAGTTGTTTTTTGATATTCAATCAAGCTTTCTTTATGAATACTTGCTAATTAAAATTCATCATCTTCTTCGTCGATAGATGGAATCTGTATCCACCCATACTTTGTAAAATCAAGATCACCAAAATTTGAAATTCGAGTAGAATATAGTGGAAACATTTCAAACCTAATCGCGTATGTGCATAGACAATACAAACCCTACGGTCTACGGTTTCTGATCCGGAATGTTAGCTACGGGGTAAGGGTAGTATCAGCACCATAGTACGTAATAATGTTAATATGTACCTACAAATATTTGACGTATTGAAATAGCTGTACTTGCATTTTTTTGTCAATCCTGGCTAATTTTAGCGTCTCCCTTTAGGCTAGTCGACGCCCCTCCCAAGCAATGCGCACCTCTCAGTTTAGAAAACGCTGCCTAAAAAAACTACGTAGTTGTGAAGAAATCGAGCATGGGTCAAAGTACCCCTTTTAATGCATGAAATAATGGAAAAGGCCCTGACAGTTAGTGGTAACCGTGGCACTGTGTCGCTCTAGTTCTGACTTAGTTACTCGAAAGGTGTCAGTGTAAGTCACGGCCTGTCTTGCCATGTGCTTTGCTGCAACCGAATACGCATGCGCACATACGCATGGTCCTCATCAGCTCATGCTAACAAATTGGGCCCTATCCTGAACGACGCCTGTAGGATAATCATGGGCTGTCCAAAACCGGCCAACCTGGACCACCTACAGGTTAGCGGGAATAACCTCCCCACAAATCAGGCGAGAAATCTTATGTAAGACAGACCGAAATAGAGACAATCATTAGATAAAAGACAACATCTGTATGGGCACAAGCCAGACCTAAATCCAGGAAAAGCTTCATTATATCAACAAACCAAGTGACATACTAGCGAGGAAATCATATACCAGCTTTGAACCCAACTGAAGCTACCTGCCGGATCACAACTGGAATGGAGGACCTGGAAAAGCTTCAACAGAATTAGTTGCCAAATGGGTATACGCCAATCAAATTAGGTTTTTTTTCTGGAATTAATTCCCAGCAGGCTGGAAAACGTCTTAATACCTTTATTGGGTACTAGATACGTGTAATCTGAATTTGCACCTTCGCAGGTGGTGAGCTTAACTTTTGACAGCCCAAAAACTGTAAAATTTTTGCTCCTTTTTTAGTTTTTTGGTTATAGCTGGAAAATGATGTTCGGACGGAAAATGTCGTTCTATGCATTATTGAAAAGGTCTAAATTTTACGTCGAATGACATCTAAAACATTCAAGTGGGTTTAGCAGTAGAGCCTAAATCAATAGTTTGACAGGCCTAAAAACTGAAATTTTTTTGCACTTTTCTTAGTTTTCTGGTTGTAGATGGAAAATGATGCGTCGGACGGAAAATGTCGTTCTGTGCAATATTAAAAAAGACTAAATTTTGCATCGAACTACATCTAAAACTTTTAAGTCGGTTCAGCGGTAGAGCCTAAATCAATAGTTAGAAGCGGTGAATGTTTTTCATTTCGGTGCAAACTAACATTTTGCGGCTATCTAAGACTACATATCTTTAAAGCTGATACTCCTATAAAAAAACTCATGGAATAAAAGATATAAGGAAATAGATTTTTACGTTATATAAACACCCCAATCTTTAAAACCGATCATTTTGACATACAACACTTTGCACCAATTTAAAATCAGTTTGCTTTTACTTTACCCTTTTGGCTGGACTTCACTTTATTTTACCCCTAGTATTTATGGTCAAGCTTTACGTGATCCAAAAGCATTTAATGAGTATAGTACAATAACACCAATCACAATATCTGCAAATGAAGAATGAAAAAGTTTGTTACTTTGAATTTCTAAATATTTACTTTACCGCACCACTCGTACATATCTATGGAAAAGATAAGGAACAACACCAGTCGTAACTCCCGGACATGAAAGATGAAAAATATTATGATACTTCCAATTTTTTATGTTAAGTCTATCGAAGAAATTTAGATAATCAGGTTAGTTTATTTTTAATGTGCCTCATGCAGGCGTAGTTACTAGATGCCTGGATGGTCCAAACGTCATGAAGATGAGGATCCTGCGGTTCTCATTTCAGCAGGTCATTTGCCCTTCACAGCCCTCTATTGGCCTAAGGCAGATGTGACCTTCTTGGATCAAATCCGTTACGAGATATTTTCAGAATCTCTAACAAAGCCAACCCTCGAACTGGCTTCCCTACCTCCAACAAATGCAGCTGCTTCTCAACATATTCTGCGGGTGTACTTTCAAATCCAGGGCTGGTATGATAGACCGAAGGATCATTTTAGCTGGTATTGGAGGAGGACGGATTTTGGCTTTATTATCCTCATCACAAATATGGAGGAGCCAGCTTCAGCTGAAATTCTTAATATTATGTCCTGCAAATGTACAAAGGGGCGTACAGGAAGTGCAGCTGCCGAAAAGTAGGCATAAAATGCTCAGTAATATGCCTCAATCACAACGGCCAATCATGCTCTAATTCAGCACCCTTTGAGGACAACATTGCCGTAGAACCATTAGAAGTTGGAAATAGTTCCTTTGAAGATGATCCAGCTGAAGAGGACCTCAACATACAACCGCGCATTCCGAGCTTTTCAGATAAAGGACCATCAACCTCTATGAATGCTACCACAGAAACATCTGTCGTGTCACCAAATGCTCACACTTTGATTCAATGACATTCAGTATTCCTTAAAATACAACGTTTTATCCAATGGGAAGTTCCAATACTGCTTACTAATATAGCAAATAGCATAGACAATTATATGCTTTGCTTCAAGAAAACCTAAGGTGTATATTGGAAACAAAAGAATGCTTTACAGCATTATACGCTAATATTACTATTGGAATGATAGTAGATATCATTAGCCCGAATATAACCTATTTTGAAATTATTAAAATTATTCTATCCAATGGGAAGAGTATTTGATAACTATAGCCTGTTGTCGATCCAACGACAAGAATCATTGAAATCTACAGATATAAGATACTTTTAGTTCCAATACTGCTTACTAATATAGCAAATAGCATAGACAATCATATGCTTTGCTTAAAGAAAACCTAAGGTGTATATTGGAAACAAAAGAATGCTTTACAGCATTATACGCTAATATTACTATTGGAATGATAGTAGATATCATTAGCACGAATATAACCTATTTTGAAATTATTAGCTTACCTGCAGTTGCCTCAATCCTGAAATGTAAATTGTTTAAATGTAACGGTTTTGGAACAACTGTAAATATAGTTGAAGTGACAGAAAGGCCTCCAAATACTAACAATTAATTGAAAGCACAACATTTTTTTCTATATACCCACGGATTCCTGGCCCTGGCTGGTATTAATATCAGCTTTTGCCGCTAGTCCTGTTTAGTTATTTATTCATTTATTTATTTATATATCTATTTATTTATACTGTGCTTACATTTATATTTCATTAATAAACTTGCAAGTGATATTGTTAATTCATTGCACCCAAACTATTAAGAACTATGATAAATTTTCTTATTACTGAATTCTTATTAATAATACTTAAAGATTAATGGTAATACAATACATTTATAAACTTGATAATCTTAGTCAGGATGTGCTGTTTTGGTACAATATTTTGATACGATTTTACCTTACATGATTTCAAATGATTCGAAATGACGAAAAAAAAAACGATTTTAAATTAATTCCAAATTTGGAATTATAAATCACTAAATTTATCATTTAAGGTAGGTATCTATCTAACGTGAAATTTCATTCTCTACAACGTTAATTTTATATATTATTTGATAGGAGTATCTCCTTCCAACATATGTGGTCTTGGAAAGCCGCAAAATGTAAGTTTGCGATAAAATACGATTTTTTTATCATTTTTAGCATTATATTTCGGCTATACCACTAAGCCAAATTTGACGTTTTATATACCATTTGACGCTGAATTTAGTCTCCTTTATTATTGAATGGAACGAAATTTCCCGTCCGCTGTACCATTTTCTAGCTACAAGTAAAAAAAAACAAAAAAATTTGACAGTTTTTGGGCTGTCAAAAGTTAAGCTCACCAGTTGAGACGGTGCAAACTCAGATTACACGTATCTGGGACCCAATAAAGGTATTAAGATAATTTCCAGCCTGCTGGGAATTAATTCCAGAATCCGGTTTCTTTTGACTCTATTTGATTGGCCTAGTAGGTGTGGGGATAACGTATTAAGATGGGAATACGGCGAGGATGATTTATGTCCCTGCGGGTAGACACTATCCGGAAGAGACCAATTAGAGTAATCGATACGCCTGAAACAACGAAAGAGGGTGGCTGACCTGCCCCTGTTATACAGATGCTATCCTTACCAGGTCGAGGTCCCTACTGCCCGAACCAGTCTCCTCCAGCATTTCTTCTTTTGGAGAACTTCGACGCTCTGGAATGAGCTGATGGGGAATTTATTTCCCGACGGCTACAACCTGCAGCATTTCAAATCTAACGTGCACAGACACTTATCCTCTTGCAACGCTTCTACAGCGCCATAGGCTTTCAGCCTTTGCGGGAGGTTAACCATAAAAAAACCTTGAAAACTCCTTGTACAATCCAGGACTTTGGAAAGCGAACGACACAGCAGTGCAGTGTGCTAGACACTGGGAAGAAATATGAGCCAATACAAACAATTATTCCTGACTTGTGACGTCTAGGTCCTAGGATATAAGTGTTTTGTTTCTAATTAACTAATACTAACATACCTATATACAAAGAGAATAATAAAATAAAAGAAATAAGTTGAAAAAATTATGCAAAACTAATCAATTAATTCACGTTTTGAATACGTGTAGCTCAGATACGCTAAAATGAATATAAAATAGGTTACGACAATGCCTCTTATATTTTGACAACTATCTCTGGCAGGTTCTTTGCATTGACGTGACGATATGACATCTCTAGGGGTGAGAGTCGACAATCAGTACGCCACACCATGAATAGGTGTATTCGTTCTATGTGTCACTCGTGCTACTATCTACGCCACTGGTGTGGAGGTGGTTCTGCAATAATATTTAAAGAGGGTAAAATTAATTTTGGAAATTCAGAAATGAGAAAACAATAAGTTCTGAACTGAGATAGTAGAAGAATGTTGAATCTCAATGTCCCAAATTAAATACCAGTGTAACAGGCAAATATTAGGAATAATTCTAATTAACGGGGGCGGATCCAAACTTAAACCTCGAGGGTGGCAATTTACACGATTTTAAAAATGTATCCAAATATCTAGGAAGCGTAATTTTTTATGATCATTATATGTACGTACGACACTGTTGATAATATGGGTATGGTTGGTTGAGAATGTATATATTTGTTTAATTTTGCAAATATTACATTGAATATTCATCGCTTCGTGATGCCTACAGATAATTTTGCAAATGCCTATGCTAATCCTGGTGGCTGTCTAGGATACTTTTGTGGGTTCTTACAGAGTTGCCACATAGAAAATGATATTGAAACTTACAAACATAGTACTTGAACTGTAGTTTTGGGTGCATGACTGCAAGGGATTTAGGGATGCCATTTTTTATGAAGCAGATGATAGATAATAAATTAAGTTTGGTTTGTTTGGTCTTCTAATTACATAGCCACAAGAGTGTTATCAATACAACACTATACTACTCCACTGAGGGGTTATTTCTATATGTATGTATAGAGGCATTTGGCTTACGTAAAGGATACATTTGATCATATCTGTTAGATGGCAGTTATAGATAATCATATTCCACATCTGAAGAAATTTATAGTATCAAAGACGGGATGGTATTTACTTTTTATAGGATAAGGTCATTCAAACGAAAACTGCTTATTTTCTGTGTGCGACGTTTCGACTTATATTAAGTCATCCTCAGGCAACAGAAAGTCGAAGTTCTCATCGTTGGTACGAGAATAATTATAAAAATTTTACTGGATAAAACATAAACGTTTCTAACGCTATTAAAATATAACGTCACAAAACACATACAATAAAAACGAATTAAAAATAAAACAAACAGGAACAGCATGCATTCAGCAATGTGCCTACTCACCAAAGACTTACAAACTGATTGGTATTTCTATTCCCAAGCAAGAGCCACACTAAAATGTTTTTGAAGAGCTATACACCATTCTGGGTGGAAGGAGCCAAATATTGATGGATTCTCTTGCACCATCCTTGATAATTGGATAAGCGAGATTAAACTCTAGATAAAGTTTTAGCGTTGGTTTCGTAGGATCAGCAAAAAGAGTCAAAGGTAGCTGTTCCCCCATCACTATTACAACCACTACATAAAATCAATGATTGAAGTATGTAATTTCATATGTTTAAAACTATGACATAACAACTTTTCAATTTATTAAGAATCGCCCATAAATGAGTGTAAACAATGTTTTGCTGGAGTAAAACAAAGTGATGGTCCATTGTATATCACCTGCCGAATATAAGCAGGATTTCTAAATTCTGTACCTACCTGAGCTATGAAATTATTTACCCTCACATCATTCTCCTAAGGACGTAAGGTTATAAAGTATATTATTAAGGGATCGTCAAAAAAGGTGGGGTACGTTGGTACATAAAAATCTACCTTGATTTTTAGTATACCTACCTATTTTTACTATAATTAGGAATAAAACAGATTTTATTGCCCATATCAACAGAAAACAGAACGCCTGGGGTATTTGGGACTGGTGTTCTGAAATGTAACATGATATAGGTCTATTCATCATTTCTAGGACTAAGTTTCAATGATAAAGTACACAATTAATTTTGAACGGGGTTTTTAATTTGCCTACTTTGTTGGCTGATTTCGAGCAAAATATAGTTTCTTCCTTTCATTCAACCTTACCAAATTTTCCAAAATTTTGAGTATTTTGAATTTTTTCAAAACCAACATAAATATCTCATATTTTCCAAAATCACTGCGAATTTTAAAATTTTGAGAACCCTGAAAACTGAAATTATGGAAATTTTGAAAATTATGAAACTTAAAAAAATTAAATTTCAGAAAATTTTGGAAATTCCAATGTTTCTCAACCTGTCAGTATTTTCGACGTAGCTTTGAATCACAATTCTATCGCGCCCCCTCCTTCTCTGAGGTGTGTTTTTGAACCGCAGCGTCCGTAGCGAAACACTGACGACTGGATTAAGCTTTTCTAGGCGTCGATTTACTGTCAGTCCGCCAAGACGCACTTGTCTAGTTTGCACAATTCTCTTGACAACATTCATAGTAACATTCATTTATAGACCTTTAACATTCGTCTCATTCCTAGCTAAATTATCGCAGTCGAAATGTTTTTTGTTTTTTTTTCAATTAAATAAGTTTCTCAAAAATGTTTTTGTTTTTTATCGTTGTATTTTTCTCGAAATACTTGCGCCCTCCACTTAGATTTATCGCGCCCCATAGGTTAAGAATCGCTGGTTTACAAGATTACGCAGTTAGTAAAACGGTTACAGATCGAAAAGAGTCGCATAGATTTTCGTAATCGCATAAAACAACAAAAAACTTATCTCGAATTCGAAAATTTTTGCGATCACAATACTACCCTCATCTATCGGTGTGGGAAGTAAAAAATGAAGTCAAGTTGATTGACTCAGTACTTCCCACACATTACTGTGATGCCAGTTTATTATTTTCCCACAGCATGAAGCTTTAGTCTGAGATCCCCTTGCAACCAAATCTCTTGCAGTCCTCCCCCCCGAAATTGTCTTCTGCCTTATGTCTTTCCTTCACAGGTCAATGGACAGCCTATTATCAATACTACAGACTTTTCAGTTTTACAACCCTCCACCCCCCCCCAACCACCCTAATTTCATCCCCACCCAAAAAAAAGGTATAAAATTATCAGGAACCCCTAAAACATCTAAAAACGAAGTTTGAGCTGTTTTCACATTTTAGTTTCGTGACTATTGCTACGCTGCCACTGACACGATTTCTAATAACCATACGCATTTTCCATCCTCACCATGGTAGTAATACTCTGTCGCAATTTCATTAGAATCAATTTAATAGTTTCCACGTTACAAAATACAAAATGATCTAAAGCAATAAATACTCGTATACAGAAAATTCCATTAGTTTCGGTAATAGGCTAGGCAATGTTCGGATGGACCTAAAAAAAGGTGATTTATGTCGCTAGATCTTCCTTCACGGGTTAGTGGACAGCCTATTATGAATACTATGAATACATTTTTCAGTTTTCATCCTCCCCCCACCCCCCCATCCACCCCAATTTCACCCTCACTCAAAATAAAGCAGAAAATGATCATGAACCTCTAAAACGCTTAAAAACGAAGTTTGAGCTGTTTTTATATTTTTAGTTTTTTTATTATTTCTGCGCCGCCACTGGCACGATTTATAGAAACCATACGCATTTTCCATCCTCGCCACGGTGGTAATACTGTATCAAAATTCCATTAAAATCAATTCAACAGTTTCCTCGTTACACAATATAGAACGATCTAAAGCAACACTCGTATGTTTACACCAGAAAAATTCCTTTGGTTTCCGTAGGCAAGGCAATGTTCGGATGGACCTAAAAAAGTAATTTATGCCTCTAGGTCTTCCTTCACAGGTCAGTGGACAGTCTGTTATGAAAGCAACAAATTTTTCAATTTTACAACCCCCCACCCCCCAACCACCCCGATTTCACCATCACCCAAAAAAAAGTAGAAAATGATCAGGAACCCCTAACATGCCTAAAAACGAAGTTTGAGATTCCTTTTTTTTGTTTTTTGCTAATTACTCCGCCGCCCATGCACCGATTTTCAAATTTATAGAAACATTACCTGCTACGACCCCACAGCATATCGCTGCCCAAATGTCATCACAATCCATGCAGCGGTTGCTGAGATTACGTGGCTAGAAAAACGCGGACAGACAGACCGACAGACAGTCAGACAGACAGACAGTCAGACAGACAGACAGACAGTCAGACAGACAGACAGACAGACAGACAGACAGACAGACAGACCGACAGACAGACAGACAGACAGACAGACAGACAGACAGACAGACAGATCGACAGAAATGAGTGACGTGGATTATCGTTATGTAGACATCATAAAACGCCCAAAAAGCGTATTATCTCAATATCGAAAATTTTCGCGATCACAATACTACCCTCACCTATCGGTGTGGGAAGTAAAAAGTTCACCTGAGGACGACTAAAGCCTTTGGTCATTGCTAAAGTTTAGTTAGACTGAATGATAATTTATCTTTTCGAATGAACGCGTTGGGTTGTCTAACTTTCAAGGATAGATTATGGCAACAGTTCTATATCTTTATTATACCCCAGAGTGAACTGGCCGCTTTCTCTGGAGCGCAAAAAGCTGACCGCAACGGGCAAAAACCATCGTTAAATGTGAATTAAATAAATATGCTCCGGTTTATTAGTGGCGGCAGTACACCATAAAACAGCCAACTAATAAAAATAATAAATTATTCGCCATAAAGTAGCGTTCCGGTCTACGACGTTTAATAATTCTGGAAATCGGTCAAATTACGGACGCAATTATTTTAATTAGAAGAGAGAAACAGTTTCTTTAACGATGTCTGCCGGTGGCACTGAAACTGTATCACTAGTGCTGGACGACAAAGTTACATGAATGCCATATTAACTTCAGCTTTTTCATTAGTGCAACACAATTCATCATTATTGTTAGCTTATCCAGTAAAGTTAACAATTTCCTGGACATTTTGTATAATAATTCTGAAGTATGTTTTGCCTGTATCCGTTTATTTGGTGTTCTATTATAGTACCATTTTTTAATATTTCTTATTTCAATTTAATCTCTACAACTTATCCAGTTGGTGTTTTTCCGATCCATCGCTCTTTACTGGTGGGTGGATAAAACCACATATCCTTTCCTGACGATTCGACCTTTAGGCATTATCAGGCTACAAAATATTTGCCAAAAATTACTTGGGAATCAGTAATATTGTCAGTAACTATGACAGAGTTTTTGAAAATATCAAAGTACACTTATTTGCATTGTTGATAAATTTGAGAGTCAATAATATATCAGCGGCTTAGACTCGAAATGTCAGATGAGTCAATAATGTGACACACAGACGCAATTCCAAAACTGGACAAACCCGCATATCATTCAGGATCCAACAAAAGGACTAAGTATTAGAAATCCTAGAAATACTAATTCATAACTAAATAAGATAATGTGTGTCTAGACTAAATGTGTGTTTGTAAATTGGACTAACATGTAATTTCTTTTATGTACTTTGCATCATATAAACTTAATGCCAAACGATAAATAAATAAATACATAACCAACGGGGAAACATCAAAATCAGCCCGTAGCAAACACGTTTGAAAATCAGGACACAGTTGTTAAAAGCGGTGGTAAAGTGATGCTCCTGATTTATTTGATAAATGTGAAGTCACTTACGATCACATTGTGTCTAGATGACATAAAGTAACTAGGGAGCATAGGCGTAGTTAAGTGGGAGCTCGGGGGGCCTAGCCGCTCCAAGAATGTGATTAGCCCCCCAAAAATCCAAAAAAATCATTCTGTTAAGTTTATTGTATCTAGTGCAGCGACTTAAGCCCCCCCAGATCCAGGGAAGTAAGCCCCCCAGATTCAGAGGCTTAACTACGCCTATGCTAGGGAGTACTATTCTAATATTTTTTGAGAGCCATTACATTAAGAATCAACTTTATCAAAACTTCGGTTAGACTCTACATCACGGCAATGCTCCTATTGCTCCGGCTTACAGCTCAGCGGTTTGTCACTGAACATTTGAAAAATTAGGGGTGAAATATAATTCACCCGCCACCCCCCTAATTCTCCCGACTTTGCACCTTGTCACTTCGATTTGTGACCTAACGTCAAAGAAATGGGAAGTTACAGATTTACGCCGGATTTAGAGCTATGATAGGTACACTAAACAAAAAAGCTAAAAAACTCGCTTTTACACTCAAAATTGAAAATAATTTTCACAATAAGATTAAAACTATAATGACCGAAAAATACTAGTATGCTTATGAACTACCATCTGGGCTGCGCCAGTGGCTGAACAGCTTCCTGAACGACCGATCTCTGCTTGTCATAGTCGAAGGACTCGAAAGCTGTTTATAAGACGTGTTTTCAATAAACGCCGGTGTTTCTCAGAGATCTGTCCTATCCAACGGTCCTATCCCCTACACTGTTTCTGCTGTACACCAACGAGCTGCTGGAAATAACATTCAGTCCAATCTGCAGCTTCGCAGACAACAATAAATTAATATCGCGCATGGAACCGGGCAAGCCACTGTCATCACATCAGGAGACGCTACGTCGACGACAGCAACATGCTTCACAGATGAACGTAGATATCAAAACAACTGTCGAGTGGGGATTAGTAAATAAAGTACCATTTAACGTACAGAAAACTCAGGCAAAACACTGACAAAGAAGTCTCACGTTGGCTTACCAACTGTGGAAATGGAGGGTCATCCAATAATAGTCGAGTCACCTTCCGTCAGGCTTTTGGGGATAAACATCAACAGTAACATGTCCTGGTACTACCATGTCGTCAGTATTGCTAAATCGGCATCCCAGTAGCTAGGATTTTATTCTGCTGTAGGAAGCTGTATACACCAGAGCAACTACTACTGCTCTACAAGGCACAGATCCGAGTATTTCTCCCATGTGTGGAGATGCGCTCCGAAGCATTCTCTGAAGCTTTTGGACACTATTCAGACGAGAGCAATTAGACTATTCAACATGCCTAACCTCACAAAGGATCTTCACAGTTTGGTACATCGAGGAAGGGTGGCTGACCTGTTCCTGTTTATTAGATTCTATCACGGAATAAGTTCGAGCGAGTTCTCCCAGATAATTACACCGAAGGCCGTCCGAACGAGGAACACTAGAGAGGTTCTGAGAGCTCACCCTTACCAGTTTTGCAGTGCGAATTTTTAACTGTATCTATAAAACTCATGTGACATGACCGCACTCAAAACTTCGCAGCGAACGAATAGTAAGTATTTTCTTATACATTTGTTTTTACTCTTCTACTGCTGATTTACCGCCCATTAGCTTTGACATTTCAAAGGTTGTTGCTTCTGAGAAGGAAAATATCAACTTTGAAAACACCCTGTAGGGTAAGAGCACGTAAGAGTACGCAGTGTCAAAATAACATAGTTGTAAGGTCGTCCGATAAGTGTAGTCTACAGTGTAGATGAATCTGAAGGAAGGTTATTTTTGTACAAAATAAGGGTGTTTTGCAAAAAATTATCAGGCAAAAATGTAAGTAGAAATAATTTGTGTATTATTTTATAACTTTTTGCGAGATTACAATAGTTAGTATTTGATCAAAATAAAGTTTCATACTGGATGTTGACTACTCGGCGTAGTGGCGGCTTTATAGGTTATAAAATCATCCAGTTGCTTTGTGTAAATGTGTCTGCTTATTATGACGGCATGCTGTATTTTGTTTCCTTGATCATGTCCCAAAGAGTACGCCCACAAAGAGTACGCGCGTACTCTTTCCGCTCCTTGGTTTTTTTAAAAATAATATAATAATAGTGAATAGTAATAATTGAATCTAATGAAACATGATCTAACTACAGACAATGGAAAAGCGTGGAAGAAAGTCTGGCCGAGAATTAAAGTTCACCCAAGCAAAATTGAAGCATAAATTATCAGCTTCTAAGTGTTTTACCGACTCTGTAAATAAAAGTTGCCTGTCCCTTGTGCAGAGAACATTACAGCACTTTGGAATGGATTAGATGTGACTCTTGTTGTGCTACTCGGTGGCATGAAGAGTGTACCAAATATTCTGGGTTTGGTGAATTTGTATGCGATTTTTGTTGAGGATACCTGCGTACTCTTATGACCAACACTGCGTACTCTTTGAATCCAGAGTCCGCAAGAGTACGCATGTGCGTTTTTTTATAGTAGTTGGAATTTGTTTTGTTTGTATACCAATAAAAATGTGTTATGTTGTTTTCTGGTGCTCAATAGACCAAAGAATTGATATTTATGTTGAAGAAAAGAATATGAGTATATTTCAAGTATTTGTCGCCTGTCAAAATTTAAGTGCGTGTCTTTACCCTATACGTCCGTTAGCAGGATATCGTCGTATTTGATCCGGGGGGTCTCCACCACTGCAAGAAGGGCCAAGCTGCAGCATAGTCGTATGTCCACGGCCAGCCGCCTAAGATCAATAATATGTGGCTGGCAAGATCTTCTGTGTGCCGTCCTTCTCTGCCGCCCTCCTGCTCCTCCAGCTACGTGTCCCGCTGCCTCTGCCGCCCGCCAAATTATGCAAACCCTCTGTTAATAGTTAATCAATGAACAATCGCGCCTCCTCCCCACCCCTCCACCTCTCTCCCAGCCACCCCTATGTCCTTTCTCTCCCCACGTTCCCCCACTCTCCTCCTTTGCCCGTTCCGATGGTGCGAAACACGGAATAGAGGTGCTACTGCAAAGGTGATACGTACATGTTGGTCACTTGGTTAGCGGCTTCTGATTGAGGACTAGGCTGACCTCAAAGTTCCACAGCTGGACAGTGGAGGTGGTATTGGCAATAACTGAAGCAGCATTGTGCTTAGTTGAATAAAGGAATGAAAGAACTTTATTTAGCAGAAGCTAATTAACACAGTAATGTTAGTAAAATGCATACCGTAGTATCACAGTAAATACAGTATCACATATTAAAATATATTGTTCTCAACCTTCTTTTGAATGTCTGTACATTTTTTTACTTCCCACACCGATAGGTGAGGGGAGTATTGTGATCGCGAAAATTTTCGATTTTGAGATAATACGCTTTTGGGCGTTTTATGATGTGTACATAACGAAAATCCACGTCACTCAATTCCGCCGGTCTATCTGTATGTCTGTCGGTCTGTCTGTCGCGTTTTACTACTCTCGTAATCTCAGTAACCGCTGCATGGATTGTGATGAAATTTGGACAGCGTTATGCTGTGGGGTCGTAGTGTGTTCCTATAATTTTGAAAATCGTTATACGGGGGGCGGAGTAATTAGCAAAAAACAAAATATTCCAAATACGCCTCAAACTTCGTTTTTAGGCGTTTTAGGGGTTCCTGACCATTTTCTACTTTTTCTTGGGTGGGGGTGAATTTGGGGCGGTTGGGGGGTGAGGGGTTGTAATACTGAAAAATTTGTTGTATTCGTAATGGGCTGTCCATTGATATGTGAATGAAAAACCTAGCGGCATGATACACCTTTTTAGGTCCTATCCGAACGTTGCATGCTTATTATAGCAACCACGCGACTTAGAATTTGTGATATATATACATACAAGTATTGTTTTAGATCGTTCGACATCGCGTAACGCGAAAATTGTTCAATTGATTTTAATGAAATTTTGACACAGTATTACTACCGCAGCGAGGATGGAAAACGCGTATGTTTTGGAAAAATAGTGTCAGTGGCGGCGCAGCAATAATAACAAAACTAAAAATATAAAAGCAGCTCAGACTTTGTTTGTAGACGTTTTAGGGGTTTCTGATCATTTTCAGTTTAATCGTCGTCCGTCTATTGACCTGTAGAAGAAATACCTAGCGGCATATTACACTTTTTTAGGTCCATCCGAACATTGGATTGCCTATTACAGAAACCAATTTTGTGATCTGTACATACGAGTTTTGCTTTATTTCGTTCTATGTATATTGCGTAAAGCGAAAATTATTGCATTGGTGTTAATAAAATTTTGACACAGAATTTATTACCGCTGCGAGAATGGAAAACGGCTCTGTTTTTAAAAACCCGTGTGCGCAGCAATAATCAAAAAACCAAAACATAAAATCAGCTCATACTTCGTTTTTAGATGGGTTGGAGGCTCTTGATCGTTTCGCATCGTCCAGTTCAAGCATGCAGAAAAAAACTGTGTCGCCCCAGTTCCTAAGGAGGGAGACGCAAGAAACTATTTACGAGGGTTTTTGTGTTGGATGTTGTTTTTGCGGGCGGATGGGCGATAATTTAGTTGCAAGGGGATTGTAGACTATAACTTCATGCAATGGGAAATAATAAAATGGTATCATCATTATGTGTGGGAAGTACTGGGTCAATCAACTTGACTTAATTTTTTTTTAAATCAGACGCAGTTTATTATACAATTTCAGACCTTCAATGAACAGCGACTTTTCTATTGATTTGTAACGATATCTATCAATACAGTATCCGATGCATTTTAGTTCTTATTATAGGCTGTGACATCCATTCGCTTACATATAAATTTTTCAAAATAGTTGGGTGCCTTCTTATTTATAATTTTAAATAGAAGCACCAAATTAACTTCCTTTTTTTTATGTTCAAAAAATTTAAATTACTAAGCATATCACGAATAGTGGGGTATTTACTACAGCCTAATAGTATCCTTATACATTTATATAGTAATAGCTGCAATAACTCAGCAAAGCATGAAATTAACAAAGACGAACAATATGTGAAATGAGGATAAATTATGGTATTATAAACAACCCTTTTACACCAAGTAGAAAGTTTTGGAATAATTCTGCGAAAGTACCCTATTTTTTACAAATATAATCTATATTTTTACTGAAATTTAACTGTTGGTCAATTGTAACATCTAAATTTTTAATTTGATCTACAACGCTAATGTTACTATCATCTATTTTAACAGATAGATTATCGCTAACAAGTTGACAGTATGTCTTGAGCCAATTACCATACACCTTGTTTTTTGAACATTCAGATCAATCTTGTTACATTTCAGCCAATCATTAAGGTATATCAATTCTCTGTTTACTATTTCAACAACATGTTTAATATTGGAAGCACTCAAAGAAATTAATGTCTGATCAGCAATGTACAAAAAAACTAATAAATGAAATGTTGGATGTCATTTATGTATATCAAAAATAGGAACGGGCTCAAGACACTGTCTTGTGAAACACCGTGTTTAACTTTAATACATTCAGAATAACTATTTTCTAATTTAACTCTTAGCCATCATTCTTACAAAGCTTTCGAACTGGTGTCGTCACCGTCGCTCAAGATATGTCATCATCCACATGCTTCAGACTCAAACTGAACCTCCATCCTACCTCGGATTGCAAATGCTTGTTTACTGTTTTCTAAGTTGTACAATATCTTAAATCATGAGTATTTTACATAATTGAGAGCATGAAGGCTCCTCAAAACTATTCACTACTACCTAGGTAATAAGCCTGTTTTGCCTCATACCTATTTCAGGGAAATTTCTTACGATGCATGGTAGCTGTGCATTTAAGGTTATAGTAAAAGAAAGCGATACTGTATTCTTTTAAAAATGAATTGGTTACCTTCGATAAATCTTTTGATGGAAATTTTGAATCTTCTAGGTTTTTCAGTCTCTCATTTTGTAAGGTATATGGTTAAAAAGTTTAGATCTGAAGATGAATATCGTCCTTTAAAAGTGAAAGTTTTTTGGAAAGTTTCGCTATGTTAAGTCACTCCTGCTGGTAGACCTAGTTGTTCTCTCTGATTGATCCGCATTTTTTAAATATATTCAATAAAAACATAAAGTTCAAACATTTAATTGGACCTTTTTTACGCTAGTGCACAGGTGACATCATCACTGCTTACGTGACGTCATTGACATTATTTCAATAGCAATCACTAATTACGAGGATAATCAAATTTGAGATAATGTTTTACTTCCCATACTCCTCACACGTGAGAGAGATATTGTGACGGCGAAAATCTTCTATTTCGAGATAATACTGTTTCGGGTACTTTATGATATCTACATAACGAAAATCCACGTCCCCAATTCCGTCACTCCGGCTGACTGTCGGAATGTATGTCTCTCCGTGTGTCTGTTTGTCGGTATGGCTGTCTGTTGGCGTTTTTTCTCGTAATCTCAGAAACCGCTGCATGGATTGTGATGAAATTTGAATTTTGCTGTGAGGTCGTAGTAAGTAATGCTGCTATAATTTTGAAAATAACTGCATGGGCGGTGGAGTAATTAACAAAAAACAAAAAATGTAAAGGGTCCCTAATCATTTTTGACTTTTCTGGTGGTGAAAGGTAATAACCTTGGCAAACGCGTATGATTTTCACAATCTCAGTGGCGGCGCAGCAATAATAAAAAACTAGAGATGCAAAAACAGCTCAAACCTCGTTTTTAGGCGTTTTAGGGTTTCCTGATAATTTTCTACTTTGTTTTTGTTGGGGGTGAAATTGGGGTGGAAATAGATAGCCCTTTAGAAGTAGAATACCAGTTCTGAGAATTCCCATTTTTTTCTAATGACTCCAATATGCCACCCCATCCTATTTTTAAAATGTAACAGGGCAGAGGTTACGGAGATTAATAGGGTAGAAAAGTAGTAGGACATCAGAAAACATCTAAAATACATATTCCAGAATAAACATCTTTCGTGATTGGTGTAGAAAATGTAAAAAATGCTCAAAATTAGGCTGACATATATTTGAAAGAGCTAACTAAAGGAATATGTGTATATCTCTGAATTTCCTTGACACGTTATATTCTCGTAACAAAAAAAAAATTCAAACCAAAACTGGGCAGAATTTTTGAAAGTACTGCCGGTTTCATCATACCATGCATACAAAATATTTTTATTTGTATCTCAACCCTTATAAACCACCCCCAACTTTTTCTTTCAAATAGCACCCAATAGTTTTTTATACACAAACTAGGTCCTTATTTTATTTAAAATCTTGTAGCATCTTTGATTTTACACAGAAACCTATTTTTTTTGTAAAGTCATAAGCATAAGGTAAATAATAATAAAAGGGCTTGTTTGAGGCGTAATATTTTCGTAAGAAAAATAGTTAAAAGGATAACTAAGTGGGTTTTTCAGGGGTACTATCATACCATGCTTTCGTAATATTTTTTTTGTACTTCAACCCCTAAAACTCCCCTCAAGTGTTTTTTTTCAAATTGTACCCCACAGCTTTTCGTACCTAAATGAGGTCATTATTTTATTTGAGGTCTTGTAGTGTCATTATTCCATTCACAAACCAATTTTTTTATTTTTCTTTTATTTATTTATTCAACGGTTTCCCATTATGTAACCAAAACAATTTCCAATCCTAATTTCACAAGCAAAATATAAATAAAATAAGGATTTTTTTTGAAGGGTAATATTTTCGTAATAAAGAAGGACAAAAAGGACATTTGTTTTCAAAAGTACGTATCAAATAGGTACCCTTTAAAATCCACTTGTTTTTCTTTTTTATCGTTTTTTTACGTCAAACAATTTCTTTTTTATTTATGTTATGCTTGTGATTTTACGCAAAAAATAATATTGCATATAAAATCAAAGGTACCACAAGATTTTAAATAAAAAAGGGTATCATTTATGTAGGAAAACCTATTTGGAAGAAAAATATAAGTTTTAAGGGTTGACGTACAAAAGAAATGTTTTGAAAACATGGTATGATAGTATGATATAAAAATTCCACTCAGTTTTCGTTTGAACTTTTTTTTTGTTACGAGAACATCACGTGCTAAGGAAATTCTGGGACACCCTGTATAGAACTCAATCACGATTGTATTTCTAATTCAACAGTAGAAGGCTATACGACTCATTGTGGTTGGATACATATTCTTTGAACCAAAGAGTGGCATATACGTTTTTACAGCTTTTCTTGGGCTTATTGTTCGGCATGACATGCGTTTTTTTTTTTAGGTTTCAGTGTTGTTTGTCACACAATTCGCTCATAAGAAAAGCAAACAAACAGCAACGTAATCGTAAGACACTGATAGTATACGTATACTAGTGGATCTCATTTTGGGTTTATCAACAATCCAATATCCAATGCAAGAAGAAAAAACAAAGGTAACTTCCTGGCGCAGCTGTAAAAGTCACTTATTCTAAATCGAGCCTTTGTACTTTGATAAAGGCTACAGAGGTAGCCGAAGTGCAATAAGATAAGTTTCAGAAATTACATAAATAAAAAACTTGTTCACCTTTACCTCCATCCGTGTATTTGAATGGCAGATCATTATGGACAAAGAATAACGAAGTGTAACTTTCATACACTTGAAAATCCGTGGGAAGATAAAACTTCCTCTTCCTCACACAAATCCGAATCCACCTCTAGCTTTATGAATAGAGTCTAAAGATTGAGTTATAGTCTGGATAAGTTAATATTCAGCCAATCAATCCTTATTGTAGTTTCTATACACTTAAATGTCGAATTTTCTGGGCAACCCTATCCACATGTTTATGATATCGTTATCTCTCAAACGTCAAACTTAACGCCACTCTCTGCTACCGTTAGACGTAGAAAACTGTTCTTCGGCGGAATTGTATCTTAGATCGATAATAATGATTGTTTTAGGATGACGTGCTTCCTGAAGGTACAAAAGCCCGAATGCGAATACACGTCGATGTCTATTGTGCTGAGAGACAATCAGGGTGCAGAGCGCATAAAAGGACCAAGGGGCCCGTACAATGCGGAAGCCATTACCCTATGCTTACGGGTAATAACAGAGGCGCCAGAGGCGTCGCACATCGAGGTTGTTGTAGTCTTTTAGCCTTTAGCCGCATTCTGTAGAAGTATTAAATTCTGTTGCTATCATATAATTTGTTTGTATTAATTTGCTCGCGCCAAGTCATGGCACTTTACTCCTTCTCGATTGTTGTGCCACTGCTTGGTAATTCCTTCTTATTCCAACAGCAGTGTAAAAACAGAGAGGTAGTATTACGCCGTGTCTGAGGAAACATCTATATACAGGATTACAGGGTGTCCCACGACGATTAAGACAAGCAATATATCGGAACTGGACAGTAGTAGCGAATTATAATTTTGGGGGTATAAATTAGAGCTAATGTTGTGGCTTTTCTTATTATTGTGTCACTCAATGAGGTATTGGTTTTTGGTCACGTGTCGTCCGATTCAAAATTTTTAATGGGACACCCTGTATATTTGTGACTTTTTGTGTTCCTCCTGATGAAACAATTCCAACAAACTAGCACACTTCGGATCTAAAGTGACTAATTCAAGATCTACAGGTACTTAAAGGACTGTACCAGTACCATTATGAAACACTACCAAAATAATTTAACTGTAGGGGTACATGTTATAATTCAATGGTAGTGGTACCATCCTTTAAGTACTTGTAAGTGTGCGAGTTTGTTGGAATTGTTTTATCGGAAGGAACACAAAAAGTGACAAATATACAGGGTGTCCCATTAAAATTTTTGAATCGGACGTCACGTGATCAAAAACAAATACCTCATTGGGTGACACAATAATAAGAAAAGATACTATATTTGTTCTAATTTACACCCCCAAAATTATAATTCGCTACTAGTGCCCAGTTCCGATATATTGCTTGACTTAATCGTCGTGGGACACCCTGAATAAGACCCCATTAACATACACAATTTTGCAGCTAATCATACATTTCCGCCATGCACGTATTAACCCCCACCCCCTTCCGAAATCCGTAATCCGCAAAAATGCATACGTCCAACGACTTTTTGCAAGCCTAATCTGCACCCCTCCCCAAAACTAAATCCTGGATACATCCCTGATTTACGCTTAAATCCTTCCAAATCAAAACTTGCTGTACCGTTCGTTACATCTACAAAAAACCTTGGTTTGATCATGGACGAAGAGCTGCGTTTTGCTGAGCATGTCGAAAATTTAACAAAACATATTTATCTCAGGCTCAGGTTACTATAAGTTAACAGAAATATTTTAACGCCCGCGATGAAAAAGGCTTTATGTGAATCATTGATCATGTAATAAATTTCTTATTGCACTATGGTTTATTTTCTCGTGCTTAGAAGAGTCGAAGGCAATCGCTTGCAAAGAATCCAAAATGCATGTTGTAGGCTGATAAGAAAGTATAACCAGGTCTATAAACGAGCTTAGGTGGCTCATGATCGAAAATATGTTTAGAGTTCAGTTGCTGTGTTTTGCACAAAATGCACAAAAAGTCTTAAATTCCCTTTCTCCTGTCTATTTATACGACAAGGTTATTTCTTTTTCACCATATCCACCAAATTGATACCAGGCACAAAAAGACAACCTTCTTAATGGCATCTCATCGTACAGCCATGTTTCGAAGATCATTTTCGTATAATGTGGTTAGTTTCTACAACACACTTGATCCTCATGTAAAAGCTTATTTCGGCACTAATCTGTTCAAACTTATATAAGCAGTATTTAATTTCTATACAACAGGTATTCTTATATACATTATACAGGGTGTTTATTCAGTTTATCGAAACCCACTGAAAGTGTTCAAAATGTTGCGCGTTATTGGGCAAACAATGATTACTTTATTCGTACTTAGCGATACAAATAGCGCCACTCTGAAGGCTATGCCTTGTGTAGAGTATTGTCTGAAGTAACTAGCTGTAACTATAATTTGTGTCCCTAACCTATATGCTCCACTACGCCTTATATACCATCTGCTACTGGTGTTTGAGCTGCTTCATTTTATATCAGTCAGGATATCTGCAGAAGGGTACGTAGCACGTCTCAGCATTCCATAATATCTAATATATTCTCTTTGTAGCCTTTTTCACTGACGATTTCGGCCGGAATATTTTGATGTAATAGTGAAAATGATTCCAATTTATGGTGCCCAAAGTCAATATGCTCGGCAAACTGCTGGGGAAGGTAACTTCGCATAGGTATGTATTGGATCTTGTTAGGAAATTCACTCAAACTGGATCCGTTGCAAATATTGGATGAAACCGCTCATTTTAAGAAACAAAGTGATTGGGTCATTGTTTACTAATGGAAGTTTAATTGGAGACATTTATTTGGGTATGTTGGGAAATACCATCAATCTGCTTGTCACTGAAACCAAATCGAAGAGGATGGAAACCCTATATATATACTTGATGAGACTGAAATCTATTTCCAGTAAAACCTATATTCTTCCGGTTCGGCAATGGCTAGATGATGCGTTTCCAGAAAAAAAAGATGGGGAGAACAGGACCTAATGAATGACCTGATCCCCAACCTGAAAGCTTGGATGACCTTTGTCTACGCATCTTCGAAAGCAGCCATGATATCCGACAACATGTTTTTGCAACTGTCCTTCAGGAATTTAAAAATTGCCTATATCATTGTTTGAACGATAACGCGCAACATTTGAACACTTATTGCAATAAAAAGTGGTATTTTCTTGTATTTCTGTATTCTATTTGAACAAATTAAGAAACATAAAGTTTTTCTAATGTTCTCGAAAAAAAATCGAAAGATTTAAAAAAATCAAACATCAAAATAAAGGACTTCAACATACCTTTGAAACGAGATATTACTCGATACCCCTTGTCATTTAAAAGTTTTAAGGAAATGACCCTGGGAGGTAGAGGTTACAAGGGGGTGAAGTAGTTTTTGGTTAAAAACTTGTCCCCCTTGACAAATCTTTTTGACGTGTCTCGGCGTGTTTCTTTTAATCAGAGGTTTCCGATAAATCCGTGGTGGGAGGCTTTTAAACGAACTCCATGCATATGCTTTGTTCTAAACACTTTTCGACTTCTAGCATGCCATCATCAATATGGCATACACCTCCACCTGGAAGACAGTCGTGCAGGTCCCCAGCGCAAAGCTTCGATGAACTCCTCTTCCTTCAGAAGCCTGCTCCCCCGGATCTAGACTCCTTTAAGCGCGATCTGTGAGTGAAGTATGCCAGATTATACGGCGGAAATTTCGCCTTTCCCCTCATCCAGTCATCCCTGTCCGGGATGATCTAGGCGAGTGGCGTATTTAGGGGGTCCACCGGGTCCAGACCCCCCCCCCAAGCTACGAAGGGATTTGGAAATATATGTATAGTAAGAGCTATCAATTGCTATATTTCTATACATCTTACACCCGTATGCACCGTTTGGAGGTTCTAATCCTAGTTCCCTAAACGCGTTTTGGTAATCTTTGGCATCTAGCCATGCACCGTCAAAAGATTAACTAATCCAGATTGGAGATACGGCAAGGTTGTGTTCGCAAGATTGTTTTGACAGTGACAGGTCAAAATTGTTAGTTTGCGGTGCATAGTAAATAAGTAATCTAATCCAAGTTTACGTAACTAATCGCGCAATTGACTTACGGTGCATACGGGTGTTAATCTTGCTTATCAGCCTATGATTATTTCAAGGGTCACCTAAACTGATTGGCAATGCTGCCTATTCAACAGAATACACCAATAAGCAGCGGATGAGGTGTGGACGAGATGGCAAAGAAACCTCGGCGTTTAGAGTTTCTTATTTAAAATGAATAACTTTAGATATGTTTACTTATATTCGAAATGGTCTTATTTTTTATGATTAGGCAGCATCGACTACTAGGTAATTAGCTGTATGTTACTGTTGTTAAATCATCTGTCCTAAATTTTATAGTAGAACCCTGTAGTCCTGAGGAATGATAGAGTATTCTCTATTCGCAATGGATCGTTGAGATTTTGTGTCCAGTTGTCACTCATCTCGTAGCAATCACGAAGATTAGTCAGTGCCAGACAAGCACCAATAATGTGGCATATTGTAAGAACATCACATGAAGGGCATAGTGGTGGTTGTGATCTGCGCAAGAGATTAATGTGTGAGCATTGTATGGCCCATTCTCAGATGATGTAGTTTTACGGCATCTGTTCTGCTGAAATCAAGAATTTGACCTCATGGAGTTACAGAGGGTTTGACTTGTTTTCCTGTTCAGTCCCATTCTCTTTGCCATAAATTGTTTATACAATGCGACATGTGTTTGGACGTCTATGTTTTGAGAAAGCGTCGCAATGTTAGCCGCTTCGTCAGCCAGCTCATTTCCTTGAATTCCTATAATGTGACTAGGTACCCAAAGTAGAATAACTTTCTTACCAGCTTGCTTTGAATCTACTACGGTCTGAAGGCACATCTGAACAGGTGGTCTGGCGAATAGATACCTGTTACTGAGTGCTCTTAACGCAGACAGAAGAGTCAGTTACAATAACTTTGATCCTATTGATTGCCGCTATTTGAGCTAACTTTAGTCCTTGCCAAATGGCTGAATGGTCTGATACAAATACGGACGTGAGGGAAGTGAGACGAAATGGTATTATTTATTTAAAATTAGGTCAATAAACAACATATACTAAACATCAAACACTAAATATAAACAAACAACTGTCCATGTGGCATACGACCACCAAATTTGTGTTAGGTTATTCCTCTTCTGTCGATTGCCATGACACTGACAATACGGCATCTGCAGTTGAAGAAAGCACTAATCGTGGACAATATGGAACGAGTCTAAAGGCTTGAATTAATGAATGAAAGAGAGATATAAAGAGGCTTTCTAGCGACCAGAACTACCAGTGCATAGTCTACAAACGGGCCCTTATGCACCTCTCCAAAGGCTTAAAGGCGTCGATATTGTTTACGCATCGTAACAAACCTGAAGAAATGAAGAAATTCTTCTCAAAACCACTGGTCAACGATTTGACGCTTGCGTAGTAGCAAAAGTCTCGCTTTCATAACGAAATTAAAATAACTATCGTAAATGTATATTATAACACATATGAATATGAGATGACTTGATCAATATACCGACCTATAAATATCACCAATCATTACGATTACTGCCATGTTGTTCCGTTCCAAATACCTAATTCCCAGTGGTTAATCATCAATAATTCGCTAATGATCATAATTAATTAGTAAATGTGCAGTAATGAGAATCTCGTGTCCTGACAGCATTATGAGCTTGCCACCGGGATGCAATTGATTCTCAAGGCGATGAATGGATTTATTATTGATGGAATCCATTGTCGCACTGGACGAGGGAGAGGGTGGTAGAGTTCCTTGCTCCATATACAGTAGGGTATATCAGTTAGTGTAAAGAAAAATAGGTCACCAAGTATACAGGGTGAGTCGGGCGGAACACACCAAACTCTAGGCGTGTATTAACGTGAAAATAATGTAAAAAATTCATATGTTCTTATCCGATTCCCATTTGTTTTGAGTTATAATTAATAACAAATCAACAAATTTCACACATTCAAATTGTCTTAATCATAGCGTCCTTTTAATAAATCTTCAAAAATACCGCCACTGACCTCTAAACATTTTCGGCGTCGTCTGCGAAGATCGCTTGTTGCTCTCCCAATTGATTGATTTCTTAAATTCTTTCTTCTTTATATGGGTTGCAGTATTGTAAATTCGTCGAATAGGTGCATCCCGTGTATCTGGCTCTTTGCAGCACATAATCACATAAGCGTTCAATTACTGTCACTGTACACTGACACTTTTTGGTCATGACAAAACTCAGATACAAGTGGAAAGATAGATAAACATTCTCAAGTACGCTATAACTTGGAAACAAATTAAAATCGGATAAGAACATATGAGTTTTTTACATTATTTTCATGCGTATAATACAGTCCCACTCAATCCAATAAAAGTGATAACGCATTTAATTGAAAATATTCATTTTGCACATACAAAAAAAAGTGACATCAAATTTCATGATAAGTTATTATAAGCAAATTTGTGTCAGAAACGAGCTTACGACTATACCTACTTCGACAGTTTCGGTATTTGAGCACCATCGTGACAGACTTGGCTGCACTACTACGATGTCCCGACGAGGCTCAATACAAAGTTCGGGTCTTTAATGATGAGGATTCAACGGTAGCTGTCAGAAAATCTCAAACGAGAAAAAGATAGCTGTTTCTTTCATATCGAGTAGAATTGTGGAACGTGTCGTTTTGGACGCACAGAAGTCAGTGGCTAAGTGGTATACTGAACAGTTCATGTCTAAAGTTACTGGATCTATGACGAACCTGTGGCCAAAGTCAAGAAAGGACACCTAGTTTCTCCATCACGATAATGCTCCAGCTCACCGCGCCAAATCTTGCACAGAGTATTGTGCCAGTCCGGCCCTGGACGGCCGGCCATATACGTGAAGTCTAGACAAATTCCTTCTCGTTCTGTCGGTGATGATCGCGAGCTATCGCGAACGTTCCAGAGATGGCGCCGCCTAATATAAAAGCGCCGTCGCACGAGAGACGAAAGAGTTAGAGTCAATGCAGTGCAGCAGTCAGTGTTAATACGCGGTGGTACGCGACGTTCCAGTGGCGCGCGCGAAATAAATGAACTGTGACATAAATTAGTGAAGTGTAGGACCAATATAAATTAGTGTAGTGACTGTAGATAAATTAGACTGTTAAGTATTAGGCTACGCGTAGTGTACATAGTGAAAATAAATAGTGAAATCCCTACCAAGTGTTTCCTTGCCCAATCGGACTAAAGACTTTTAACAGTATTTAACCACGACGCCGGCGGGACTGAAACTTCTCGCGCGCCTTCCTTACAGTCCAGTTCTTTCTCGATGCGACTTCGTACAATTTCCGCGTGTGAAAATAAAGTTGAAAGAAAGACGGTTTTGCTAGTTATGGGGACCTGCTGTGGGCTTGGGTCCACGAGTGTGTTTTAAGTTTTAATCCCTTAGTGGCACTCGGTAAGGTTTTGTTTTTTTGTTTCAAAGAATGGAGAGGTGTATTAAATGTGGATGATAAAATGAAATGAATAAACCTGTCCTGCAAAAATTTCCTAGTATATTATTATACTGAATTCAAAACACAATCATCCCATATATTTTAATAGCTAATCATGATCAAATGATCTATGATATTGAAAAATAGGAGTTTCAAAAAGCTGTCTGCTATTCCTCGCTCTTATTATTTCCGGCCAAGATTGTGCGTCTTTTCAGACTAAGCTTGACCCCAGCGGTCATTCCTGCGCTATGGAAGATCTCGAAGGTGGTGTTCATTCCTAAACCCGGAAGACCATCTTACGTTGCTGCAAAGGCTTACCATCCTATAAGCCTTATGTCGTTTCTTCTCACGAATATGGAGAAGGTGATAGATAGACACATACGGAGCACGGCTGTAGGCAACAAACCCCTACATCCTAACCAGCATGCCTATCAAAGTGGAAAATCCTGCGAGACAGCCTTACACAATCTTGTGGGGAAGATCGAGCAGGCCATTACATACGAAGAAGTAGCACTGGTAGTGTTCCTGGACATCGAGGGAGCATTTGATAACACGAGTTCGGTAGTGTAAATGCTGGAGTCCAGGGGTACTGAAAGGACAATCACGAGATGGATTGGAAATATGGTAAGCAAACGAAAGGCATAGCGTCCCTATGTGGTGTTACACGGGAAGTTAAGACGCAAAGAGAGTATCCGCAAGGTGGCGTGCTGTCACCGAGATTGTGGAACCTGGTAATCGATAGCCCCCTAGTATTATAACAGTAAACGAGGAAGGGATGTATGCCCAAGGATATGCTGATGACATTGTAATCCTAATAAAAGGTAAATATATGGGAACCTGCAGAGGGCATTATCCCTAGTGGAGAGATGATGCGCTACAGAGGGACTATCTGTAAATCACTTGAAAACTATCATGGTACCATTAACCATTCACGAAACAACAATGCAAAGATCACCAAGGCACCATTTCTCTTCGGCAAGGAAATAGAAGTTGCCAGAGAAGTGAAATACTTGGGAGTCAAGTTGGACGATAAGCTAACTTGGAACAGCCACATAGAGAACATCACGGGCCGATCTCAGATTACCATAATGTACCTGGGACTTAACCCCCTCGATGGTAAATTGGCTGTACAACAGGATAATGAGACCCGCGATGGTATACAGCGTTATTGTATGGTGGCCAAAGGTTAATCAAAGCACAGCATCTAAAGCGCTCACAAAAGTGCAGCAGGCTGCTTGTATTAACATAGCGGGCGCCATGAAGGGTACACCAACAGCAGCACTGGAGGTACTGCTGAATATCCCGCCTCCTGATATTTACATAGAGGGAGAGGCAAAAATGGCTGCATATAGAATGCAGTGCCATGACAACTGGTTTTACCACCCTGCCATGAAACACACCACGATACTTGACGACCTGCGGTGCGACATACTTGACACAATACCCTAAAGACACTGGCGAAGACCAACAAGGTACCATTATCTTGGGCGCCTAGTCCCATATAGGAGTGGGCGGTAATGAGAAGGCCGACAGGTGTGCCAAGGAAGGCACAGAACTGCCTCTCATCGGGCCATTACCAGCATGTGGTACATATCATACAATATGGTTCGTTCGGACAGCTGTTTTCAGTTGGGTGTCAAATGAACATCATAAACGCTGCGACATAATGGTGGCGATTGTTCAGTCTAACAGGATGCTGAGGGGACCCTCGTGTTCTAATACCGTAGACGCTCTCAGACTGAGCAGGAAGGAACTACGAAAGGTGGTTGGATTTATAACTGGCCATTGGACGTTCGGTGCACACCTGCAAAAGCCGGGGAATGAAGGGGCAAACCCATTGTGCAGGAAGGGCGGTGGGGCAGAGGAAACAGGTAAGCATGTTATCTACGACTGAGTGAAAGCAGGAACTCCTATCCGAATGTAGGCCAGAAGGTAAGACAGGAAGCATAGTCAAATGCATCTCAAAGTTCGCAAAGAACCTAAGATGGTACTCTGTTTGATCCCTTTGTCTGGGGGTGCACAATACGCCTTAAGGTTGCGCGGCAACTATTACGGCAAATGAACCCTAATCCCCTCACTACAAAAAAATCGCTCTGACTAGCGCATAATTAAAACCACACTACAAAATGTCACTTATTACAAGAATCTTTTTAAAAAGTGCATCTTTCAACCGTAAGGTTTTTGTTATGGGTCAGTATACCGCGATAAATCAGAGAAACAATCACAGGATAAGTTTCAGAGATTAAATTAAGCAACATGTGGTTGATACGATGAAATAATATATTTCAAGTGATTAAGGCCGTGATCTTACCGAACAATCGTGCATGATCAACAGCGACCAAAACGTGCATCAAACAAAGTCTTTGGGTAGCCTGACTGGTCGAGTACAGTCGAGTGCGATTATCCAAATAACCTATAAAATTAGTTGTAGTTTATTTATAGAACTATTAATTTACAATAAAGAAAGTAAACACTAACATGTCCACGCATACTGCACGTGATTGGACGTCCTGCGTGTAGTGTTTTCAGAAAACGCCTACTGATATTATCGGAAATATTTTGGACATTCTTGCACCATCAGTCTATTTCCTCAGAGGTCAACATTGTACCAAAGATAGCCGCGAAAATATAACCTCATTAATAGCATCGGCTTAACAATATAAATTTAAATATCCGCTTGCAACTAATACCCATGAGTGACCCATCGCACACCATAAGAATCGAGTAAATTTGGGACAGGTTCTAAGTAGAACAACTTGCTTTACACCACATATTATACGAAATATATTTATTGCTCTAATTTGCTTGCTTGCTTGGTCCATCGTGCACGATTGATCAGTGAGACTCCTGCCTAAAAAAATAACAGCAATGTATCAAAAAAACTACAAAATACACATAATTATGATCTTTGTATGAACAAGGTAAAACTTGTATTTCTTAAACAATTGGGGTACCGACTCAAAAGAATAAAATAAGACATTAGAGAGTATGTTCACTTGTACGTTGGAATAACCAAATCGTGGGAAAGCTCACAATTACCACAACTATCAATAAAAAATGTATTTACAAGACTTTGAAATTAGCAAACTAGTCGGTAGGAAATGTATCGTCCGGCGGTTTCCGAAGGCCTGATTATTTTCACCACCTGCAACAAGAAAAGGACATAATTCAGTTCCGGCCATTTGCGGCTATTTACGAGCTAGGTACATGGTGCATTAGCATACGTAATCGCTAGCTGACTACAATTAGGTTATGTGGGCATCTATACCGTTTGACTTCTTGCTAAAATAACGTTACAATATTTATTTATTGGAACGATTACGACATACATTATGATGAATGTCATCTATAAACTAGTAAATAAAGATGTGTAGATGAAATAATCTTCGAACAACATAACTCATCTACATAGGGTCGATCTTAGCCCCTCCAGCCGCCTTTGTGCAAACATAAAAATGCCGCCCTTTTTAATTTCCGAAGCGATAGGTCAGGGAAGTATTGTGATCGCGCAAATTTTTGATTTCGAGATAACGCTTTTTGGGCGTTTTCTGATATCTACATAACGAAAATCCACGTAACTAATTTCCGACGAGCTGGTCTGTCGGGCTGTCTGTCAGTCTGTCTATCTGTTGGGTTTTTCGGGCCTCGTAATCTCAGTAACAGCTGCTTGCATGGGGATGAAATTTGGGCAGCGACATGATTTGGGGTCGTACTAGGTAATGCTGCTATAATTTTTGGGTAGGGGTGAAATTGGGGTGATTGGGGAAGGGGGGTGTAAACCTGCAAAATTTGTTGTTGTATTCATAATAGGATGACCATTAACCTGTGACAGAAAGACCTAACCAGGGGCGAATACAGACCATTTGTTGAGGGGGCGATCAGAGCTGATTCAAAAAGTCTGATGAGATGTGTTGTTGTATCATGTTTGTAAACAATGACATAAAGGTAAAGGCCCTACGGGTAGAGGGGGTGATTACCCCCCCCCCCAGAATAACCTGCTTCCGTATGTATGAACTATTTTGTATGTTAGAATAATAGTTTTTATTTTGTTTAATAAAATTATTAAAAACTGTTGACGCCACCTGCGTAATATTTGTTTTGGTTGCTTAGTAAATCAGGGCTGAGTGGGGGCCTTCGCCCCCCCCCTCTGTATCCGCCACTGGACTTAACCGCATCATACACTTCTTTAGGTCCATGTGAACATTGCCTCACCTATTACAGAGACCAAGGGACTTTGCATTTTCTGATGTATCCAATGTGGAAGCTTTTGAATTGATTTTAATGAAGTTTTGACACAGTATTACTACCGTGGCGAGAATGGAAAACCCGTATGGTTTTTATAAATCAGTACCGGCGCAGCAATAATAAAAAACTAAAACTATGAAAACAGTCCAAACTTCTTTTTTAAGCGTTTTAGGGGTTCCTGATCATTTTCTCCTTTTTTTGGGTGGGGGTGAAATTGGGGTGGTTGGGGGATGGGAGATTGTAAAACTGAAATTTTTTTGTACTCATTCATAATATGACCCGTGAAAGAAAGACCTAGCGGCATAACACACTTCATGCTATGGGAAAATAATAAATTGGTAATGAGTGTGTGAGGTACTGAGTCAACCAACTTGAATTCATTTTTTTAACAGAACGTTATTTATTGAACAAAATAAATATTTTAATCTTACATATAAACATGACTGAACAAAACACAAAAATTAATATTACACTCATCACTTATTTTAATAACAAATATAAATAGAAAACAAATGAAATGAAACAAGAACAAGGTGCATTTTATATTTTATCTAAGCATGAATCATGCGTACTCAGGTCACAATAGAAGAGAAACCTATTCGATTTACTTAAAAATATTTTTCTAGCTTTGTTACTTGCGTATTCGTCTATAAGGTGGTTGTGATCTGGATTTTCACAGATTTAATTTTTAATTGATATATCCAAATTTTTAAGCCGCTATTTTATTTGCTCCCTATCGAGACATAACAAACAATTTCGCCCAACACATTAAACCTTGAGACGGATTTTTTAAGATACGGAAATAGATACCCCCATATTTCTGTGAATTTAGCGACGCGCAAGACATAAAACGAACGGTTGGCAAGATTTACTGAAGTATAGAGTATAGACACACCATGGAGGTTTTACGTTTGTTGATCGAAACCTAATTTCGGTAGGTTTGTTACATTTTGAAATTGTTAAATAAAATGCAATTAATTTTGTTTTTATAATCAAAAAGTAAATTTTACTATATCTGCAGATGGCTTACGGCCGCCTCTTTTTTCGGCCGTCTTTGTGCTGGCACAACGTGCACACCCCTAAGAACGGCCTTGCATCTACATACAATCAGTACCGGATTGAAGGGGTGAATTTTCAACCCTACAAAGCCTACTTTCGTAAAAAAACTTAAACCATTCTTGTACAAAAAGCAATGAAAGTTTGATGTTTGAAAATCGATTTCTGGGAAGTTTAATAATAATTAAACTACAATTACAATTATTGTATAAGCTATAGAACTATTCTGGTCAACCACTACGCCCTTCATTATCTGCCTCAGAATAAAATGTTTGTTCAAAATTCATGGTACACTGCTGTCGATGTTCTACGAATTTTTGACACAATTCAGGACAAGTTCCAAACAACGATTGTGATATCGTTCAGGTCACTGGATACGGTGAAATTCATTTTCTTGATGTTTCTCCAAAGAAAGCACTCGAGCGAGTGGTGTAATTCAATGCCGGTAGGGGTATTAGCCCTCGGTGTAGTTGTTTCTGTTGGTTCACTGCTTTCACAATGCCTAATACCGGGCAGTATTCACGTCCACCAGATCAGATTCAAAACATCGAAACAGCGCTGTCATGGACTAGTAACGTCGCGTCTGATGCGATTCAGGACACGTTCCAAACAAGGATTTTAATATCCTTGAGGTCACTTTGAGTTGGGTGAAAATCGTTTTCTTGAAGTTTGGAAGGATTCTGGATTTTGATGGTTTTTTGTTCTTCACTAATAAATCTCAAAAAACAAAATTGTCGAGATCACAATACTTCACTCACCTATGCGTGGAGAGAAAAAATAATATAATCAATTGTCACAATTTGGCTTCATTTTTGATTTTATTTCCCGCGTCATACAGTCGTACTGCGATCGCGAAAATTTTCAATTTCGACAATCACAAGACAGTAGAATACAAACATAAAAACTATTGATGTTTGACCTCAATATTGCGTAATGTATTGGTTTAATCCACTTGATTTCATATTCACTATAGCAGCTGTGTTGGTGCATTTTGGCAATTTGTTGTAAATCTCACGAATAGGAATACAGCGGGTGAACGCACTACGCAGTGACACCTAATAATATTTGAATAAATAATAAGCAATTAAATATAAAATTCTTGTTGATGGTTTTTGCTGGGGCACCGGACTCCGTGTGTGCTCATTTCCACGGAAATATTAATGAATAATTTACTCCTTACCAGTCACACCATAGTGCTGTATATGCAGGTACGAGGGATGTGCAAGAAATTCTCGCAACTAGCTCGTATAGTAGGGTTGGATATTTTTACACATATGCAAGAAATTCTTGTACCTAGTTTGTATAGTAGGGTGTTTGTTTTTTTACAACCCGGTGCAAAATAAAACAAGAACGTTAAACGCAAAACCGCATAGTGCTCTAATATTTCCACAAATTCTGGTAATTTATTCAATTATATTTGTTTTTTTCAATATATACCTGCCTCTCTATCATCGCTTATTTTATAGTGCTACTTAAGTGGAGGTTATAGTAAACAGCTGGCGAACAATACAATTGCGGGGTAAGGGGTGAGATAAAAAGTCGAGCTACAGTGGGCGTGGCCTATTTACTATACTTTCTACTACCGCCAAGTCATACAAAATATTTGCAGGCCGCTAAATGCCGAGGGGCCTGTGACGCCATGACGGTGATGCCGAACCGAGCTGCCGCTGCCGTCGCGTCGTGTAAAAAGTATTCAGACCTTTTTTGATCGTCCGTCGTTGAGAAATAGACATTGTGTAATTTATACCTGGCACCACAGTTGATCCCTTTTCTGTGTATTTCAGGCATATACATAATAATAAATACAATCTGGGTAGACCTTACTGTAAAAATAGTTGTTTATAAGTGCAACTGAGTTGTCACACAAAAAATGAATTTATCGCATGTACAAGAGCGAAAATAAAACGGAAAATAAGGTGAAAATATGAAAAATCAACAAGAAGTGCCAATGACAATATTATGCGTGTATATGTTGTTGTTTATTGCTAAATTCAGTCAAGTTCACTTTACATTGAGCAGATCTTTAGACCTGCCAATGAAAGATGTAAACATATTACAGAATTGGCGGAAATACGGGGGATAGGGGGGACGTGCCCCCCCTCCCACTTGGAACTAAAAATTTAAAAAACCAATCATGTCTCATACATTTTGCCTATAGCACTCCCAGAAGCCGCCAGCAAAATTATTGATAGATTCACAACAAACTTCAGCAAAATAAACCAAATTATGCCTGCCCCCCCCCCCCACCGGTAGGCCTCCCCTTAGTGAAACTATATCTACCTGCATTCTGAATTACAGCCGCCAAATTCGGTATTTCGATGAAGTAATCAAAAAGAGGACGCATTTTAACAACTTTGTGAAATCTATAACACCTCCAATACAGATATGTATACCTATGCACCTATGCCAAGACGATTATGTACTCTGAAGAAAAAGAAAAATTTGCTTTGCTCTGATGTTGAGCGATTAATAAAAAAATGCGAGTATTAATTGCGGACTATAATAAATGCTTATCTGGCCTCTAATGCTGCCACACCAAGATGGTGTCCTTATTTTACCTGATGAAGAAGGTATTCAGAAAAATGGTGCGTTAAAGAGAAACGACAATTGGTTTTATCAAGTTCAGTCGTAGTTCCATGTCACAAAAATACAAACACAAAAGTGGAGAACTTAGCAAAGGAACATGACTTTTTGAATGAATAAATGTTAATTAAAATAAAAGGTTTTTATTAGTTTATGTTACAAAGTAAAAAATGTAATTTCTATTCGCGACGCAAAAAAGTGTGAACCCAACTAGACTTCTCGGTCTGGGCCTGCCAGCAATTTAAATTCTAGTTATTTCCAAATCTGGTTGAAAATTGTAAGATCTCGCACTAATTCTGAAAGTGATAACTGCTCAAAACCAATTACCGCGATTTGTTTAAATTTTAGTAGTTCCTAACTTTTGGCCTGCAGTGTATATGAATAAGTCACCCAAAACTACCGACTACAAATTTAGTTGATGCCCAAAACAATATATATCTCATTCCAGGAATGAATGAACTTCAGCTCATTCATAAACTGTAGTTTACATACTTTTGTATTGGTGGCGCCTTTATCAGTGTCCCAATAGGCGCGCGATCGTTCAATGCAAGGCTCTAGCTGTAACCATTTTTGACCCTGTATATTAATAATTTTTGGCACAAAAACCTGATTTGCGTTTTCTTAAAACTTCAGTCTAGAGAAATGTCGATCCAGATTTTAGAATAAGTTTATACAGGGTGATTAACGAGACTGTAAATTTAGTCAAAAAAACGTCAAATTTGACAATTTTTTAATAATTGTGTATTAGGAAATTTCAAAAAATACGTCGACATTTCTCTAGAACCGTCCTTTTTCTTCATGCCCATATTTTTTCAGTTCAGAAATCTCAGAAATCTGAAAATGGTTACAGCTGAACCATTACAAACAGCTCTCATGTACATACTATAACCTCCTCTTAACGGGGCGGTACGAATTCTCCGAGGAAAACAATATAAAAACAACACAAAATCAACATCTGTCTGTAATTCTTTGACGAAAAATAAATCTGAATCAGTCTTAATTTAGCTCACAGGTAAACCATATAATAATATGAATTTCCAACAAGCCGCATCATTTCATTTATGTGTGTTGGCAATTGCAGGTAACCGCATTAATTCAGATTCAGGTCTCATGAAGGGGTCATCGTTGAAGCAAACACTTTTTTTCACGGCCTTGAGACATGTTAGTAATTAAAGAGAATAAAAAACAAGAAACTTGTTGGACTAAATGTCTAACACTGAAAGGAAATCATATGCTGAGTCATTCTTGAGTTTGCGGTAATGAAACAGCGGACGCGCGCGCAAGGCAACGGTCGAGGTAATTTCTGGGTCCTCAGTCAGCTGTAGGGCTGGCAGCAGGTACCATAAGAAAGAAAACAGTGGGTAGATTCTGTAACTTCCGCTATAGTAACGAAAGCAGGCGAAAACGAAACTAATCGTTTACGAAAACGATTTTTGACGGCATTCCATAACCAAAGTTTGACGCTTCGTTACGCTTTCGGCATAGAGCTCCATGACTCACGAGCATTCACGAGTTGGCTAAAATATCTCTGGATGAGACTCTGCAAGATCCAGCAATGCCGACCATTGTGAAGGATTAGTTTTTTCTCTTCGTTTCATTCATTGTTAATTACGTACACAAATGAATTTAAGCCAACTGTCACTTTGACACTGCAATAGTAATGTCAAAACTTGACAAACAAGATCCAAAAGCTTTTGCTATCGCTTATACCGTTCGTCTGCGTTCGTTATATCCGAGTCGGAACCAAGACATTATGAAATACCGAAACGAGCGAAAGCGTTAGAACAATGCCGCTATCGCTTCGCTTAGAGTTACAGAAATCACCCACTGATGTGTGGTTGCAAAATCAATATGTAATGAGTTGGAGAGTAATTTATTTTAGGGCCTCTGGCCAAGGTGGAGCGATTCTCCCTCATTGGACAGAAGGTGGCTGAGGTTACTTGTGATCCTGCTATAAGGCTGTAACACCTTGAGATGTCACTTGTATATGATGGGAGAAGAATGCTTTTTTTACTTGAAGATGTTGATTGCAGTTTTGGCACATTAGAACTAAAATGTAATCTTCAGTACATAATAGCAGAAAGTAGGCGAGGCTTGGATTAAGTAGTAAATTCAGCTGGAAGAGGTTAGTGGATGTGACTATAGAGACAAAATACTTTCATTGAATTCATAAAAACATGTACATGTGTTACTAAAATGATGCAATGTGTTCAAAAATACATGAGTGTAGTGTGGAAAATACCTTAATCCACCAATTGGAATACAAGAATCTTTTCACATTCTGAACTCTAACACCCATTTGGTGACCACAATCAATGATTCAGTTATAAAAAGAAAACAAGACAAACATGTATCACTTACCTGTCCTCTTTTCAATCCAAAATATCTTGCTACAGGATCTCCAGCTTGAATTCTCATCAACATGTTTTCTTTTAATTTACTGAATTATCTATTAAGAAAAATAATAATCAAATGTCATGCAATTTTACAGTCTTGAAAAATTGAGGTCCAAAGTATTACTATTATTATATTTTTTTTTTAATTTCTATTAATTTGTATTTATTTTTGAATCATTAAAATAAGGTCAGTACAGTTATTTAGTCCCTTAGGCCTTTTAAATATCTCTAATATGAAAAAACACTATCTATATGCTCATTTCAAAGATCACCAAACATTTTTTATCCATAGTATCATGGCCAATAGTTCCATGTAACCTTAAAGAACCCTATTATAAGCTAATACCATCTTGATGATTTTAATGAAATTTTTACTTACTGTAGCTACTACACCAGATATGGAGAACTTATAGTTTTAAATTAAGCCATTAGTGGTAGAATAATAATTGTCAAAGAACAAAATATCTAGAAAATAGAATGCACAAACTCCTTTCAAGTTGAGACAATTGGACAATAGTATTTTAGCAGAAGAAAAACCATTTACCAGTTGAGACTATGTGGAAATAACATGTTCACTCTGAGAAAAAACCAATGATGTCATAGTGACATAAATACACAGAGCTTGTTTAATAAGCTGACTGGCCCCATCTATATTATTATCAGCACTTTTCAATATTTGTGTGTGATATTCCTCTTGTGTTTTGTTTTTTATTTTTATTTGGTTTTCTGGTTTAGCTAAGTACAATATCTCTAAATAAACTTTGTGTGAAGTAACTTAATTGTTTTTTGCATTATATTATTATTCAGTTTCAAATTGATAAGACAAATGTTACTCCACAACCAATAAATAATGTCATCCACCATGTTTTGGCTTGTTTTCAGAGCGTACCACTTTTTCAGGCTCAACTTTTTCATGTTTCATCAAAGGATACTATCTTGCTAAAAGTTCTTGTTTTTCTTCAGGTGTCATAACCACATGTTCAGGGACCAATTCATGCTCGGTGATGTTAATCAATAATTCAGACTCAAGAAACTGCTCTAGAATATATTTGGGTGCCATGTCTACAAGTGATTGTTTGGCTGATGGAGTCATTCCTGCTTGTACTACAATAATAGCTCTGAAAGACAAAATATATATTATAATAATTGCCAATACTAATAAAATATATTAAACTTAAATCCTGCAACCACCTTTATGAGGAGTGAGGAGAAAAGTACATAATAGACCATCCCCTTTAATTCATATATGTTATTTTTCCAAATTACGTTGGGCGTCATAGCGCTCAATGGGTCTAACTTCTTTCAGCAACTTTTGAAATATACGCTTTTGAAAGGAAGGTGATGTATATGAACCATTCATTGACACACAGTGTTTAATATCAGAGTACAAATGATTCAAAAAATAAAGTTCTTTTAGCACTACTTCTTATACTGAAAATATATATAATAACTTAAAAACTGAGACACCAGCAGGGTGTTCTTTCACTTTAGATGCCAACATATTTTTTAACGATTTCACTTGAAAGTAGATGAGCCCTAATCGAAAATATTGGCACAATATACACACAAAAATCTGTAAAATGTCCATAATTTGAGCCCTAATCGGAAATATTGGCACAATATTCAGCAAAATAAACTCATACAGATAATGGACCAGGAAAAAAAGCAAGCACTACTGTCGCCTGAAGCCTCTCTCTACTTGTAAGGGAATTACACTAACCTGTGAATATTTTCATCCTGCATACGTGAACAGTATGTTTTGATGGTTCTTATACCAATTTTTGGTTCATCTGGAAAGAACACAAACATCTGATCTGTTGGATCATCATTGTGTGCTACTAAAACAATCAGGTCACTTCTTGATGGCCTCTTCTCACTGAAAGAAAACTGTTTGTATGGTATTCAGGCGGCGAAGCAATAAAATTTACCTGGGCTTGTCTCCAAACTGTTCTTTAAATTGCTCCAAAGTCTGATCCAATTCATCTTGTGTGACTAGATAACCTCTATCGTGGCATAACTGGAAGTCCCACAGATAAAAACATTTACACAAGAAACTATATTATGGTTACCTGCATAACGGTTTTACGTATCCTCCATAGCTTGTAAGTTTCCGCCTCATCATCCATTTCTATTTACTGCAGAAGTTAATGCAATTCAAAATCAACAGCAACAAAATCAAAACGATCAAAACCATAAAATGTGACAGTTAAAAATTGTAGGTTAACTAATGACATTACTGACAACAGAAAATACTGACGATGACAGGACAGATGTAACTGTTTTGTGCGTGGCGTATATCAACCGTGGCTGACGTAAAACTAACCAACGACCACAGAACCATAAAACATTAATTTTAGTCAATGACAAGACAGTGTAACAGATGAGTAACTTGTGTGAATAAGTTATGAATAACCATTATTTGCCCCAGCCCCCAGTGTTACTAAAGGCCGTCGCCCACATTGCGCAGATTTTTCATTGTGACTTGATAAGATGCGTGTAAGATGTTACATTACAAATCTACCACGTTGTTGACGGAAATGCGATATTATCATTATTAGTAACATGAGTGCGGCATCCAGCAATGCTTCACGTATTTTTGAGGTTTACGAGTGAACTTATTTAGCCGGAACTCGGTGAGAGTCTCAAATTAATTTAATCTAACATACATGATTGAATGTGAATTTAAACGTCTAGTGTGGGAGACCATCAGCTTGGAATTTAAAAACAATAGACACAGGTTTTTCGTCGAAGATGAATGACTATAATAGGTGGATGGTAATTGTGATTCTAACGATCAACGATCATTTAAAAAAATCTTGTTAGTGCGTCTCACTGTCATTTTCTTATTGTTCATAAAACATTTTATACCATACCTATATACTCCACCAGAAAGCTTGGTCCTATTTGTAATTTGACTCAGTGTCCACCATATTACCACTTTCTCTTGCATACACTACCCGTGATAAATTACCATATTACCAATTGTACACTGTATACACCACAGCATAGTAAACAAGCATACACTACCTGTGATCAATTATCATATGTTATTGGAAAAGTCTGGGTACGATGTCTTGATGTGTGACGAGACTTCAAAATTTAAGGAATAACACTGAAAATTATTTTTCGAATATTTAGATGCCTTCAGGAACGGCATCAGCCAGCAAAAATGCGAGATACTGTGCTGCGCCAGATAATAAATAAATAAATGATTCTAACAAAATATATACAAATCTAACGAAATATAATATAATAATTACTGTTAAGATGCTATTTATAAATAATAGAGATTTTTTTTGTATCATCAGCAAATACACGACCTTTTATTAAACTTTCGTACTTATTTTTTTGAAAAACTTTACCACCTTTTGAATCAATAAGTACGATTATCACGATTATTGTATTACTACATGAGGCGTGGATTTAAGAAAAAAGCATAACTTATTTATTTGTTTTTATTCAATATTCATAAAAAGTGAGAGACCGCAAATACCACAATGTATAACATTTTATTTTATATGTCAAAAAGAATAATAGGATGCGTTCCTTTTCTTTTTTTAGCTTACTTCTTTTCTACGATGATGTCACTCTTAGTGTCTCAATTCTCTGGCAGTCATACAGCTCCCGCTTTCTCTTGGTCTTGCTTTCCTTCAGATTTTTTCTCTAGGCCTCAATTTTTTTTAGCTATCAGTTGTCGGAAACTTAAGCAGCGCTCAAACTTCCACTTAACGCCATCTCCTCTACTAGTTGCCGATCAGTATCTGCAATTTGGTCATTAATTTGCTGAACACTACATCTCAGTGCTTCTGTTTGGTCCTGGAGGTCTGTTGTCAAGGACTTTTTTTTATTTCTCCAAGGTTTGTTTTAATATGCTTCCAAAAGGCTTGGAAGGTGCTTTCCTTATTTTTCTGATTGATGTTGTTGGTGCTGTACTGTGGATACTGTGTTGTGTCCATACCAGCTCCTATTGCTGTAGGGGTACTCACTCTCATCTGGTCTTCATCTGAAGGGTTCGGCTGGATAAATTCTTGAATTTCATCTTGGATGTCCACAGCTAACTGTGTGAAATGCGACCCCTCATCTTCGAACTCCTGCAGGATGGCATGTAAGTCCTCCCTGATGATGACTACAACATCTTGATTCTTGGTTGGTGCCATAATACTGATGATATGCAATTTTTTCTACAGATGATGATTTTTTGAAGAACCTGTAACTGAAAAACCTTATAGGATGAAAATGAATTTATATAAAAAATCACAGTATAATGTAGTCATAAAATCGGAGTGGAGACATGGTTAATTTTGTATACGAATCCTATAAGAAATCAGATGTGTGATTGCAAAATCAACATCTAATGAGTTAGAGAGTAATTTATTTTAGGACCAATGGCCAAAGTGGGGCGATTCTCTCTCATTGGACAGAAGCTGGCTAAGCTTAGTTGTAGGCCTGCTATAAGGCTGTAACACCTTTAGATGTCACTTGTATGTGATCGGGGAAGAATGCTTTTTTTAATTAAAGATGTAGTTGCAGTGTAGCACTTTAGAACTATTTTTCAAAAATTTCACTTGTAAGGGAATTACACTAACCTGTGAATATGTTCATCCTGCATACGTGAACAGTATGTTTTGACGGTTCTTATACCAATTTTTAGTTCATCTGGAAAGAATACAAACTTCTGATCTGTTGGATAATTGTGTGTTACTAAAACAATCAGGTCACTTCTTGATGGCCTCTTCTCACTGAAAGAAAACTGTTTGTATCGTATTCAGGTGGAGAAACAATAAAATTTACCTGGGTTTGTCTCTAAACTGTTCTTCAAATTGCTCCAAAGTCTGATCCAAATCATCTTGTGTCACTAGATAACCTCTAATGTGGCATAACTGGAAGTTCTACAGATAAAAACATTTACACCAGAAACTATAATATTATGGTTACCTGCATAACGGGTTTACGTATCCTCCATAGCTTGTGAGTTTTCGCCTCATCATCCATTTCTATTTACTCCAGAAGTTAATGCAAAATGCAATCCAAAAACTACAGCTAAAACCACAAAACATATACACTGAGCTAAAACCACTACCACAAAATTTCATATGACATGACAGTTTAAAATTTTAGGTTAACTAATGACATTACTGCCAAGATGACAGGAAAGATGTAATTTTCTGTTTTGTGCGTATAACAAGGACCACAGAACCATAACATATTACTTTTTAGTCAATGACAAGGAAGAGTAACAGATGAATAACTTGTGAGAATAAACGTGCTCGCCTACTTAGACGAAGCGTCGCGTCGCGTCTTTACGTGCCCGCCCACTTAAACACTGAAAATATGCGAGAGGCAAGAGAAACGACGCCTAGTTGATCCGAAAAGCATTCGCGCGTCGCCTGAGTGGGCGGGCTGCCATATAACATAATGTAAACTTCTCTGGCGTCAAATCATCAATAATTTTCTTTGCGCCGCTTCCGTTCGCGACGCTTCGCCTAAGTGGGCGAGCACGTTAAGTGGTGATTAACGATTATTTGCCCCAGCGTTGCTAAAGGCCGTCGCCCACGTTGCGCAGATTTGCTCGTTGTGAGTTAGTTGCCTACTCTTTGACCATACGATGTTACATTAAAAATATACCACGTTGTTGACGTAAATGCGATATTATCATTATTAGTAACATAATTGCGGCAGTCAGCAATGCTTCACGTATTTTTGAGGTTTGCGAGTGAACTTAATGTAATTTAATCTAACATATACATGATTGAATATGTTATCATGCACGAATTTGAACCCCCAGTGAGACCATCGCATCGTGGATTGGATTTTAAAAACAATAGAAAAAGATTTCCGTCGAAGATGAATGACTATAATAGGTGTATGGTGGTTGTGATTCTAACCATCAGGATCAATGAAAATTAAAAAAAATATTGTTAGTGCATTTCACTGTCATGTTCGAATTGTTCATGAAACATTTTATACCATACCTATATATACTCCACCAGAAAGCTTGGTCGTATTTTGTAACTCGGCTCAAGTGTCCACCTAAAAGGTGCCATCTGCCTACAGAAGGTTGGCTACAACTTCGACAAATCGCTCTCTATCTTTCGCATCAGCCACCAAAAATGCGAGATACCGTGCTGCGCCAGATAATACCAAAATAAGCGTTTAAGTGTGAGTTTTATGCGGCACTGATATAAATTTGTATAAACCAGTACTATTTGCAAGGATAGATACATGGGAAATGTGTACCAATCTAGTAGTTATATGGCTATGAACTATAAAGCATGACTATGAAGTCTATTATGTGTCAAAAAATCCACACATATAACCAATGTTGTTTTTTAGCGTAATAATAGAAGGGTCCTTTATGCATACACACATTTTTGGACTTCCCCCCCACAATTTATCCCCTCTTCGAAACAAACGAAAATCTGTAACGCCGAAAACGACTGTTTTTTTTGTTAAATACTCCATCGCTAATATAAATATTTCCAAAAATGTAGCAGGATTACCTCAGATTCAACATCATACCATACTTCAAATTTTATCGAAATTGATACGTATAAGTATACTGAGATTACGAAATTTCAAAATATACTAGACTAGCCTCATGTTTAGCATGGTAAAAATAGTATGTTTTCAATAGCAATGTTTGGATGGGTTTGTAAATACAGGGTGTGGTAAAACTGTCTCTCTATTTTCAAAGTTTAATAAATCAAATTTATTTTTAGATCTTAAAAGTGTAATTAAAACTATTTCATTATATATAGTGTTGAAAAATAATATGGTCAGGTGCTGACCACCACTATCGTAACACTGTCGCAAACGGTTCTTGCGGTATTCGGCGAGTTTCCCTACGGATTGCCTCTTTAACGATGTTTGTGAACTTCAGCCTTAAGATAACCCTACAGAAAGAAATCACAAGGCGTCAAATTTGGCGAGCGTGCAGGCCATGGAATATCACTTCGTAGAGACAAGCGCCCGAGGAACATTTTTATTGAAAATCGCAGTGATGCTCGAGATGTGTGTATGGGCTGTGGCCTTATCCAGTTGAAATCCAATTGGCAAATTTTCAAGCATGTTTTCGCATGCAGTAACTCGATTGATGTACCTAATCACGTTCTGGCAATCATTGGAGGTAGTTCTAATCTCCGTAGAAGGAGCCTTCAATAAATGGGGAGCGCTGATGGTGATACTTGACGGCGTCGTGGGGCATCATAATGGAGGAGTTGAATAAACTATTTTAGTGACAAAGCTATACAAATAGCAAACGTAGAGCTGGAAATGTCTACAGGCATTTCACAGGGATCGTCGTTGAGTCCTCTTCTCTGAAATGTCCTGTGTGATGGGGTTTTAAGGATAGCTCGTCCTCGAAACACAAAGACTGTGGCGTTCGCGGATAACCTTGCTCTGGTAGCATCTACGAAAGACGAGAAAACCTTGGTGCAAACGACAAACGAGGCGCTGAGTGAATGTCCAACCACCAACTTCAGCTCGCACACCAAGCAAAACTGAGGCGGTCATTCTCCGGGGTTCTAGGATCACTAGAAACCAAGTGAGTTTCTGTCTTAGATGGATGCAAATAGTACCCAGCATATCGATAGTATACTTGGGGATTACAGTAGACAACGAGCGATGTTTCAACGAACATATGAAGAGAATTGCGGTGAAAACAGAAAGAAAGGTGGCACTACTGTCACCTGCCTGAGGATCTGACTCCAGAGAACATGGTGCCTATAATGATATCGAGCGAGCACCGCTGGAAGATGGTCCAAACTTCAAAGCATTTTAAAATCGAAAGAGGCAGGGGAACGTCGTAGGGGCATGTAGCAAGAAGAAGAAGAAGGGGGAAAAAGCATAATAAATCTTGCACAGAGGAATATCGTTTACGATGATGCCCGAAGCAGATGGAGCAGGGGTAAGAAAAGAGGGAACGGATTTTAGCCGGTCGGGACGTCTCGTGGTGACATGTCGGATGGACGCGTTTGCGCCACAGATGTAGAACGGTCGTATGGCTACTCAGAGTTATGGCTACGTTTATTTATTTAATGGTGTCTGAGCTACACTGGAATTATTGGTTCGTTTTATATAATTTTTTTAATAATATATTTAGTTTTTTTTATTTTTTTGTTTTTCATTTAGTATTATTAGTTATTTAGTGATTATTAGAGGAAGAAAATAACACATATACAATGTGCGACGATCACAGACGTCACAAGTGACCGTTTATGCGACCGTAACTACGAGCGCCTGATACTCTCAATGTTTTTACTGCCGAGCCGGACCGAGGACCGAGCGTGTCCCGAGCTGTCCGTGGATATTCACCCCCTTTTTTGACTACAGATCCTATTACGCTTAAAGTTTTTTTACCCATAACATGACTGATGTTGGGTTTGGGTCTTGTCGATTGCGACTATTACGAGGAACTAGTTGCTATAGTTGTGCAGCGATATGACAGACTTATATTCGGGGATGTACACTTCCACGACGAAAGCGCACTGTGGGTTCGTGCAACATCGTGTTTCAGACTAAAACCTATTTCAACAGAACCTGTTTGTCTTGCCGCTTGTACGATGTTGTTCCCACTGTTCCGCGTCGCTGACAAGCTTCATGGGATCATATTAAAAATAGGGAGACAGTTTTGCCGCACCCTGTATTATATTCTTTATGAATATGAAAAAAATTGGGAGTTAATTACTCTAACGCCACTCCACCTGTTTTCAAAACTGTAGCAACATTACCTATACGACGAACCAATAGCATATTACACATCAAATTTCATTAAAATCGGTGAAGCGGTTACTGATAAGGTTACGTGGATAGAAAAGTGGCAACGATTTTCGTGATGTCAGCTTCGAAAAGAGTTCAAAAAACATGTTATGAACAATTTCTTGAATACAGTACTCTTCTCATCTATACGTTGATTAATATTATCTTCAGACTGCACTATCGGCTCCTTATTGTACCACTGATAAGTTATCAATGTGCTTTTATTCCGGGTACCACTGATTTATCTATTCGCGATACTTGAAATTCAACCTATATAACTGGGTGCGGCTTTTTTATATTTCAAGAGTTCAATATGGACCTCAGGGTCGTGATTCTGCCTCTGGTTATTTACTGGCTATCCAACGGCAAGGTAGTAGATTCTCTATTAAATCCGTATAGGCCTCAAGAGGTCAAGTACCACAAGGACGACGTTGGTAAGCCTTTGATATTGACGCCTCTGCTAGAGCAGAACAAGATAGACGAAGCTCGTAAAGCTGCAAATGTTTCATTGGGCGGGGTTGCAAGCCAGGTGGAAAGTTATGCCGGGTATTTTACGGTGAATAAACGCTTCAACAGCAATCAATTCTTCTGGTTCTTTCCGTCCAAAGGTGACTACAAGAACGATCCAGTATTACTATGGCTACAAGGAGGACCTGGATGGCCATCGATGTTCGGACTGTTAATGGAAAATGGACCGATCTTGGTGGATAAGGAGTTCCAGCTGAAAATTAGGTAAAAAAATCTCAATCTCATCAAGTACGATGATTTGTCATATAAGCTCAACAATAAAAGTGTCTAAACTCTCTAAGCTAGAAATACAAACATTCACATTGAAAAACGTCTTGACTCAGTACTTCAAACATATTATTGCTGCTAACAAATTTTTTGGAGTTACTCTATACTTACATCATCCTCATTCCAAAAATAAACGACGATCAGGGATGTATCTAAAAACGAGATTTGAGCGAATTTCCCCTCCGCCACTGGTAAGAGTCCCAGAAACGATAAACCAAGTTTCCAAATTACACGTTAGGATTATAATATGTATGTATAGTATCAATAGTTACTCCACAAATATAAAATTCAAAGGCAATAATCGGATAGATCTTAAAAGTACAAGATATCACCAAAATAATTTTTTTCAGCGCAATGTAGAGTATTTTATGAATAAAACAAATATTTGAACTTTTCCACTGCATATCACTACCCAAAAATGTCGTCCCAATCCAAACAGTGCTTACTGAGGTTACGCGGCTAGAAGACTGAATAGACAGACCGACAGACAGAGAGACAGACCGACGGAAATGATCGACGTGGATTTTCGATATGTCAATATCATAAAACGTCCAAAAAACGTATTATCTCAAAATCAAAAATGTTCGCGATCACAATACTTCCCTATCGAAGTTTGAGCTGTTTTTATATTTTTAGTTTTTTGATTATTGCTGCTCGCCATTAACACGAGTTCTAATAACCATACACGCGTTTTCCACCCTCGCCTCGGTAATAATACTGTGTCAAAATTTAATTAAAATCCAGGGCCGTAGCTAGGCGTTGACCATGGGGGGGGGGGTTCATGGTGACCTTAGGGTGTATAAAAGTATATGTAATGTCTTAATTTGCTTAAAATCTGTATAGATTGTATCGCTGCTAATGTGTCATGAGCGCCGAGGGATCGGTTAGTAGTAGAATAAATCACTAAGCTTGGAGAAAGCATCCTTGATTATTTTTATTTTGTATTATTTTAGTAGTTATTTCCTTCATGGGAATGCTCATGGGGGGTTTGAACGCCCACCCACCCCTTATATACGGCCCTGTTAAAATCAATTCAATAATTTCTAGGTTACACGCAACAGATCGATCTAAAGCAATACTCGTCGCATATCGCTATCCAAAATTCATCTCAATCCATGCAGCGGTTACTGAGATTGCAAGGCTAGAAAAATGCTTCATAGCCAGACCGACAGACGTATGTAAATGAGTGACATAGATTTTCGTTATGCATAAAACTCCCAAAAATCGTAACAGTACACCAAAATCGGAAACTTTCACGATCACAATACTTTCCTCACCTATCGGTGTGGGAAGTAAAAATCCGTGTTGGTAGGAGAATCCCAACCAACGCTTTTTGGCTTTTGCCCTTGCAGATATCGAGAAATAAGTGCATTCGCCTTCTAAATGAAGAATTTTTCCAGAGAACATTCATGGACCAACAATCATTCAGTCATCTACATCGACAATCCTGTAGGGACCGGTTTCAGTTTCACAGACAACAATGATGGTTACGCTCGCAACGAAACGCAAGTTGGCAACGAACTTTATATAGCTCTCCAACAGTTTTTCACCCTCTTCCCAGAACTGAGAAAGAACGATTTCTTCGTTACCGGCGAATCATACGCAGGAAAATATGTACCTGCGTTAGCGTATACTATCCACAAGAACAACCCAAGTGCTCCTAAGAAGATCAATTTGAGAGGCATTGCTATTGGAAATGGTTATATAGACCCGCTGTACCAGAAGGGTTACGCAGAGTACTTGTATCAGTTAGGATTGGTCGACTTTAACTCGTCTCGTGCGATTAAGGAGTCAGAAGACAAAGGTAATGTATATTACGCAAAGCATAGAACATGATATGACTACGACTCAACAAACATAAAAAAGTGGCAAACTGAAGGGGCATTACTGAGTATTGGTTAATTGATGCCACTTTAATTGACAGCAATGGGCTGTAGCGGGATGCGCCAGCGACCAGAAGCCGGCCATTGATACATTCGTCAACACTTGAAGTGAGATTTACAATAAAATGCGTAAATTTAGATACAAGACTTAACATAGTTTTGGGGGTTTGCATTTTAACAAATAATCCAACCTATTTTCAAATTAAAATGCCATGGCAGTCAGTTGCTGCATGGAGCTGATTCTATTCGTTAAATTGCCATTGCATTTGCCAACTATAACAAAAAAATGGGCCTTAATCAGTAGCGGAGGACATGATTTCTAAGAATTCTAAGAACCATTTTCCATCCTCGCCGCGGAAATAATACTGTGTCAAAATTTCAATAAAATCAATTCAATAATTTTCAGGTTACACAAAACAAAACCATCTGAAGCAATAGCATCAGAAACTTGTATTATCCATCCTTGGAATCTGTAACAGATAATGCAATGTTTGGATGGAAGAGGTATATTATGCCGCTCGGTCTTTTCTTCACAGGTCAATCGACAACCTATTATGAATACAGCAAATTATTCACTCCCCACCCCCCAACAATCCCAATTTCACCCCCACCTAAAAAAAGTAGAAAACTATCAGGAACCCCGACAAAGCCTAAAAATTAAGTTTGAGGAATATTTGAAATTCCCTGTTTTTTTTTTTGTTAATTACTCCGCCGCCCATGCACCGATTTTCAAAATTATAGCTGCATTACCTACTATGGACCTACAGTGTATCGCTACCGCTGCATCACAATCCATGCAGCGGTTGCTGAGATTACGAGGCTAGAAAAACGCCAACACCTATCGGTGTGGGAAGTAAAATTATCTCTGGCTTTTGAAAATCGTTCCAAGGGCGGCGGAGTATTGATTAAAACGATGCTCATGCTTCACTTTAGGCCAGTGTTCGGATATTCTCCAAAGTCTCTAATTTTTAGGAAAAAAAGAGCAATATTAGGCCTAGCCAAGTGTTTTACTTGCGAACATTTTCGATTTTGAGATAATACGCTTTTTGGGTGTTTTATGATGTCTACATAATGAAAATCCACGTCACTCATTTCCGTCGGTCTGTTGGCGTTTTTCTAGCCTCGTAATCTGCATGGATTATGATGAAATTTGGGCACCGATATGCTGTGGGGTCGTAGGGTAATGTTACTATAATTTTGAAGATCGGTGCATGGGCGGCGGAGTAATTAACATAAAACAAAAAAATTAATATTGCTCAAACATCGTTTTTAAGCATTTTAGGGGTTCCTGATCATTTTCCACTTTTTTTTGGGTGGGGGCGAAATTGGGGTGGTTGGGGAGTGAGGGGTTGTAAAATTGAAAAATTTGTTGCTTTCATACTAGACTCTCCACTTACCTGTGAAGAAAGACCTAGCGACATAAATAACTTTTTTAGGTCTATCCGAACATTGCCTTACCTATTACAGAAACCAAAGGACTTAGAATTTTTTCTTTTGTAAACATACGAGTATTGCTTTAGATTGTTCTATATTATGTAACGAAGAAACTGTTGAATTGATTTTAATGAAATTTTGACAGAGTATTACTACCGTGACGAGGATAGAAAATGCGTATAGCTTTCATAAATCGTGCCAGTGGCGGCGCAGAAATAATAAAAAAATTAAAAAAATAAAAGCTCAAACTTCGTTTTTAAGCGTTTTAGAGGTTCCTGATCATTTTCTGCGTTTTTTTTTTTGGGTAGGGCTGAAATTGGGGTGTGGGGGGTTGAAAAACTTAGAAATTTCTTGTGTTCATAATAGGCTGTCCACTGACCTGTGAAGGAAGACCTAGCGACATAAATCACTTTTTTAGGTCCATCCGAACAACAATACCGAAACTAAGGGATTTTGAATTTTCTGTGTACATACATGCGAGTATTTATTGCTTTATATCGTTTTGTATTTTGTAACGTAGAAACTATTAAATCGATTCTAATTCTAATGAAATTTTGAGGATGAAAACGCGTATTGTTAGAAATCGTGTCGGTGGTGGCATAGCAATAATTAAAAAACTAAAAATATGAAAACAGCTCAAACTTCTTTTTTAGATGTTTTAGGGGTTCCTGATCATTTTCTACCTTTTTTTGGCTGGGGGTGAAATTGGGGTGGTTGGGGGTAGTGGGTTATAAAACTGAAAAGTTTGTATTATTGATAATATAGGGTCTCCATTGACCTGTGAAGAAAAGACGGGGGGGGGGGGGGGGGCGATGGCAGAGGGCGATCTCACATTATAGACTCATGCTATGGGAGAATAATAAACTGGTATTACCGTAATGTGTGGGAAGTACTGAGTCAATCAACTTGACTCCATTTTTTCGGAAATGGTTCAATTACATGTTTTGAGCGAATGCGAATTCACCCTTTTTTGAAGAAAAATGAAATGTCAATTATTGAATGGTTTTTTTACTGGTCAGCCTCCCGCAAAGCTGAAAGCCTATGCCCCTATGGCGCTGTAGAAGCACTGCGAGAGGATAAGTATTGGTTGCGTTTTTGACTTATGTCCACAAAGTAAGATTTTTTTGAGGGACTTTTGAATTCGGATTTTCATTATTTCTAGAATTATTCTTTTTGGAACACTGGGTCCTTAATTATATATAATTTTTACTTCCAACGTTTAAAATACATGTGGTATCCCTATACTTATTTTTCATTCATCTAACGCGCATTTTGGAAAATGCATGTAGATTAAAGCGTCTCTGACTGCTTTACATGTTGCCATTTTCTTCCAGCTGTCCGATACATATCTAATCGAAACTACGGTGAAGCTGCGAAGGCGTTCGATGAAGTACAAGAGATTATGAACAACGTTACGGGGAATGTGAACCCCTACAATTACTTGCAATTGGCCAACACAGAATTGGAAGCTGCCATGAACACATACCTCAACAAGTCAGAAACAAGACGTGCCATTCACGTCGGTAATGTTACCTTCGGGTCCAAAAAGGTTCACGACAATCTCCACGAAGACATGCCAAAATCTATGACGCCTTGGTTTGTAGAAGTAGTCAACAACTATAGGGCACTGCTGTACAGTGGCCAATTAGACATCATCGTTGCATATCCGCTGACAATGAATCTGTTATATAATATAGAGTTCAAAGATGCTCAAGGATACCGCAATGCTCGTAGAAATATCTGGTATGAGGGGAAGGAAGTTGCAGGATATGTGAAAACTCATGGTTACTTTACTGAAGTATTGGTCCGCAACTCTGGACACATGGTGCCTGTTGACCAGCCCAAATGGGCGCTAAACATGATAACTAGATTTACAAGAAATCAAACAATAGGTCAATTATTGTAATTTTCAGATGAATATGTGAATAAAACCATTTTAAATATACAGTGTGTCTGAGCTAAAATGCTAAGATTTTAAGTAGTAGGGATTGTTGGGGGTAAGGGGATTAATGGCACGATGATGAAATATAAATCGACGTGTCATGACGATTTTTATTTTTTTTATCATTTCAGAGATAAGGTGGGTGCCAAATTTTAGTTGGGGCATATTGTATAGAAAATATATTCATGTTTTTTCCTGGTTAAATTAGTCCTACAAAGGAGTGTTGGCTCAGGGTGTGAAAGGCACCTAAGGAGGATCAAATAGTCAATGTCTTGAAGTTGCACTCATAAATTAATAGTGTTGACACATCCGATAGTCATGAGAGGTTGTCGCAGTTCTAAAGACAGACCCCATTATACTGAGATCTTCCTGTCAGATTGAATGTCAATTTGGTTTTAAGTCTCAGGAAGCCCACCTGCTGAAGAGAACTGAATGTAAAACATACTAGAAGAACTAAACCTGCTGTTTTGGTTTTTCCTGTGAAACTTATTTTTCAAATAGTACCAAGTTATAAGATAGCTTCGATGGTAAATCTTATTCACTACTAAGAACTTCAAGGCCATTGATATAAAGAAAGTTTTGTATATATAAATGATTCTTATCACTATTTTTTTGCATTATTATTGAAAAATTCTACAAAACAAACGAATCTATTAAACTAATTCAGAAGATCTCCAGTCGGTTGCCTTATATGTGTGGTGTTTATTTAAATCACATAAATTTACTGAGTATGATCATTTTTTCTTTAAATATATACTTTAAATCAGTAGGAAACAGTCACAAAAGCTAATAGAAGTTAGTAACTGAATATTGAATATATGATTTATCCTCCGCCCTACATACTTCTGTTCTTAAAAAAAATTAATTCTTTCTTTTTCCTCAAAAACGTCCCACTTTTAAGCAAGCAACTTATATTTCTAATATAAATGTAGTGCCCATGCACAATAACTTATTGTATAGTTGCAACATGGGCCCTAATAAATATCAGTATAAAATTTAATGTGTAAATAATGAGTTTAAAAAAGATAGGTATCAGAATGACAACTTATTATAATTTTGTATCGCAATTTTAGTTTACTTGCAGGTTTATGTTAATAGCTGTAATACATGTTTTTCTTTTTTCTTTCTCCATGTATTATGTAAAAGCAAATAAACTTATGATTAATTATATTTAAAGATAAAACTCCAGAAAAGTTAGGATTAACTGTTGAAAAACTAAACAATTAAATACAGTTTATCCTATTATAGTATGTTAAATGTAACTGTTTTTGAAACTATTTGTTCTAATACAATACTTGTGTGATGTGTTCAGCTTTGATTTTAACCTGTTGTAGAGAAATTAGTTTTACCTGAAAATAAAATTCGAAACAAATATAAAGCAATATAGTCACATCATTTAAAAATTACAATAACATTGTACTTGGAATAAATTAAAAAAATGTTTCTTAATGTTGCCAGACTCTCAGTTCACATTTTCAAATTATTACGGATTTTTCCACTGGTCAAGTCAATGCAGCTGTGTATCCTTTGACCAAAATAATCACTAAAATAATCTACCAAGACCTCCGGAAGTATGTTTGTCAACAGTGATATAGGCTTGAATCAAGGACCAGTTGTGACCCACTGTTACTGGTTGGTAAAGGCATTAAATTTTTTTGTTGAAGTTCTTAAGACAAATAACATTTATTGGTTTTCACTTTTGGTCAATTTTTTAAGTGGTTTTTTATACGAGATCATATAACAAATCAAAATTACAGCTGAAAATATGATAACTGGTCTAACCAGGCCAAAAGCCACATTGAAAAATTGAAGAATGTTTTTTTATTTAACATGTAAAACTGCTCCAACCATATAGGGGTATTATACCTTATCCACCAAACACACAGAGTAACCATGCACAATATATGTAAATTTTTACTGTAAGGTCAAGGGTTATATGCACACTGTCTACAAAACTGCATACTGAGAGCAGTGATGTTATTATGAACAGAAAAATTAAGTTCGATCTATCCGAGTAAAGCCCCAAAATATGGGTTTGAAATAATTTTTTACTCCTTTTCTTCAATGAATGTAGTATAGCAGTTTTGATAGAATATGAAATATTAGATGTTGACTACGATTTGAAGTATAATGTCTTTACCGAACTGTAACACTTCATTGGTTTGGTGTAAAATAAAAATTATTTGGTCACACTTATTTGGTTTGTTATATTGTTCTTACCAACTATTAAACACTTCTTTAAGTCCTCTTCAATAACTTGGAATATTCATTGCAAAAAGAGGCGTTTTGAAAATATTTTAGGTTAGAGAACAATTCCACACAATCACAGCTATACTACATTTATCATAAATCGAACATTAAGTATTTGTTGTAATAATTATCATTTTACTTTGAAATGTTCTTACACAAGTTTAAATGATATAAAATTGGAATGAAAATTTGACACAAATAAAACAATACCTTGAACTTAATAAAAAATTATTTTATTTCTATTCTTCTGGTACTTCAACAGTACCATCATTTATATCATCAATGACATCATGTGGCGCTCTACCATCAATGGTGCACCCTACTGACTGTGCAGTACCCAAAACTTCTTTAACTGTTCCAGACAGTGCTTTAGCCATGGATCGGGGCCTCATTTGCCTTGCAATTGCTAACACATCATCAAAGGTAATATTTCCACTGTGTTTAACTGCAAGAAGAAAAACATAATAAAATGTCACTTAGGTTGAGTGAATTGCTTACTATTTTTTTGCTTCTTTCTGTCACGTGGGGGTTCCTTCAAGGCTTTAATGATTAAGGAGGCTGCTGAAGGTACAACAGATATTGTTGCCTGCCGGTTCTGAATTTTCAATTGTACAGTGATCTTCAATCCTTTCCAATCAGCGGTACCTTTGGCGATGTCATCACCAACTTTTTTGGGAGACTGCAAAATTATAAAACGGTGAAAAACAAAGTTCAAAACATACAACCTATTTGGAGGTTATGTGAGAAAATACTAAGAAATATACTTACAAGACCAAGTGGACCAATTTTGGGGGCCAAAGACGACGTTGCGCCAACTTCACCTCCTACACATCTGAGGTATACTGTAAAAAACGAAAACATTGAAGGTACTGTTGTGGTCATATAAGTGGGTATATTCTAGTTTAATTTTTAGAGTAAGTAGTTAAACTTACCAAATTTTACCTCATTGGGATCAAATTTGGGAGGCATTTTCTAGCGGATTTTTGGTTACAATATACAAAAGGATATTTGTTTAATCGGATGTTTGTGGATTTCCAAAATCCTACAAACTTATTTCATTAGAAATATTTAAAAAGGAACTGTCAGTTGTCAGGACGTCAGGAGTGTCAACCTGTCAACTGTCAGGACTGTCACAGTCACTTTGACAATCATAAAACAAATAGAGACAGCATGGCCGGCTCTACTCACTAGGCCGGAGCATTGAAATATGGCAACGTTGGAGATCAGGCCGTGTTTTCATTTGTTGTTATGTCATGTGTATTCTTCCAGGTGCAGAAAATATGGTTGGAAGGTGATTATTAATTTGTTTCTAATTATTTACCTGCACAAACGAAACTATAAAGATAACAAGATGCCTGCAAAGCGTGTAGTACCAGGTTGCAGCCCAGTAGAGGACTACCAAACCATGGCCCAACATCACCTTATTCCAGATTAAAAAGAACGTTGCAAGGTGATTTTTAATGGGTTTTTACTTATTTACCTGCACAAACGAAACTATAAAGATAAAAAGATGCCTGCAAAGCGTGTAGTACCAGGTTGCAGCCCAGTAGAGGCATGAATAGAGGACTACCAAACCATGGCCCAACATAACCTTATTCCAGATTAAAAAGAACGTTGCAAGGTGATTTTGAATGGGTTTCTACTTATTTACCTGCACAAATGAAACTATAAAGATAAAAAGATGCCTGCAAAGTGTGTAGTACCAGGTTGCACTAGCAATTGTGCGTCCGATAAGGGACATAAACAGAAGTGGGTGAAAGGTATTCCTCGGAAGGGCTGGTTATATTTATAAGGATAAGGACAATAATAATTGACAAACATTTCAAAGGATAAGACCTATTTTAAAGCACAATGTGGTACCTACAATGTTTTCTGGACCTCCCAAATATCACAGAAAAATACAGTTAATAGAACTCATCTGGGCATGGCCTGGGGCATACCTACGAAAGCATTTGATAGTGAAAGGGAAATCAAGACCAGCAAGAATGGCTTCACAGTGACCTAATAGTGAATTTTTCTAGCTCAAGTGATAATTTACGAAGTAAATTGAGTGTTCATTTAAGTGGAAATGGAAGTGGCGGCAGGAAACAGGTTGCGTTTATTTTTATTTTGTAGTGTCTCTGTGACGAAACAGACATCAGATGTAAGTGGTATTAGTAGTAGTAGTAGTAGTTCTAAAAAGTATTATTCTTAATTTATTAACCCAGATGAACTCTAATACATATAAAATGTAATAATTATTCTGAAACTATAGGGCCACTATTTGACAGCTAAGCCACGTTGCCACATCTAAGGCTCAGGCCTAGTGTAGAGTCGGCCATGAGCACAGCTAACCACAGACCATCTAGCAGCCAACCCACGGCTAACCACAGACAAAATATAATTTCGTTCTGTGGTCTGTGCACTTGTGCACTTTAATTTGTAATTTTTCTTCCGCCGGAAGATTAGTAAATGACGAAAAAGGCAATTTTATTCATATTGGGATCAGATACTCACACTTTATAATAGGAAATAGGATACACGATACGCACCTATCTGTATTAGTGGTCTATTCGTGTATCGACCTATCAACCATTGCCATTTTGTCTATAATATTATCGTATAATTTTCGATTTTCCAATAATTGTTTTAGGCACTGTTTCTCTATTGACAACAAGGCTAAATTTGAAAGTCTGTCTTCGCTTATTGAATTTCTCGTAAAAACTTGTATACTAGTACTAAAAAACTTCGTTCAAGTGAAGCACTTATCGCTGGGATAGTTAAAACTAATTCCCACAACTTGGTAACTTTACAAAGAGTATTTAGAACAGTTGTTTTCAGTAACTCTAGCATACTCAAAGACGTTGTCTTTTTTATCACCTGATTCATACACGAAACTTAATTGAGAATGAAATCCATAATTTAAATTATGCGAATTGAAAGACCTTCGGAAAATTTGATGAATTGTAGTTATGAAAATTGCGTAACTCAAAACATTTTAATTCATTGAAATTTCGAAATTGATTTCAGTACAACGTCGGAAATGGACTTATAATTAATTCGTGCAGAATTCGGTTTGAAGTACCTATCGAAAAACCGTTTACTTGATTGTTTAAATGGTTTTTGATTGTTTCATCGTAGTTCCCTAAACATTCTAAGAGATCAACATAATTTCTTCGATTAGCGGACCCACTTGCTTCATTTTAGCGCCTAAAACTCAATTCATGCCCCCCCAGAAAACAACATCTATTATCAGCCATTTCAAAATAATTATTCATACAACTCTTTACTTGAAAGTTTTGACTAGAAAATCCCTCTTTTAATAACCCACATACAACACAAGCACAGTTCTAAATTATTGTCCACACTAGCAAAAGCAGATTGTTCTTCCTGACCCTCCATTACGAACTAAACACTAAGTAAAATCCGAAAAAATTGAATACTTCCTATTCAATCGCAAGCGAACATCGTAGGAACTACGTGTAGGCGTGTATCCTTTAGTAAAAGGCTTATTAAATTTACTACGTTTTCGAATAAATAATTCTGACAAATTAATCTCTAGTTATATTCCTGCAGTATTATTAATGTTCAACTAATATTTTTTTGTCTTTAAAATAGTTTAGGGAAGCGGCGCTTTCCCCGCTTCTATGCACCGCACGCCACTGACCCACACGGTGGATTGATGCAAGCTGCCTACATTTATGCGCTAAAGTTAACGCTAAAGCGAGGTTGCTATTAAATGTGGAAGAGAAAAGTAGGTCGGAAAGTAGCGTTAATTTATTTAACATCTCTAACAGACGAAAAATATGTTTTTGTAGAAAATTGATGTAGTACCAGGGCACTACCCCACAAACCGCCGCTGGATGGACTATTTATTGATTCAAGTTCCAATACTTGTACTTCACGCTAGTGCCTCTGCACTCAAGAGTTCAAGTCCATACTCCATGAGCTTATGGTTAATTTTTTGTTTCGTCAGTATACCAACGCACACAGACCAAAGTCTGTGCCATCCCTTATCCTGTGCCGTGCCTGTGCCTTATCTATCAACATGTCACTTGTCACTGTCACTAATGTCACTATAACTAACCCTGTTTTGTGTTTCTAACAGAGCAGAGTGTCAAAATCCTAGTTGAGTTACTTATTTTTATTTTATATCTATCAAATTTAAGTGTTTTTCTTCAACTACAAGCCATTATATACCTTCAATAATGACAATTAGCCTACCGAAGTACAAAACCTAAACATGAATACAACAGCAACAATAATAGATACAGTACGGTCGTCTGGGGGCCTTCACTGCTCCAAAGATGCTCTCACGGATATGTACGGATGGTTCTTACAAGTACTGTTGGCTAGTCTTGCTTTTACCTGCCTGATAGGTAAGTATTCTAATCATTTGTGAGGTCAGGTAAACTGAGAAACTCTTCGTAGCAAAACGGTTCTGTGAGCCTAAACTTGAGAGGCGATCTTGGCTGATATGGTTCTATGACACGTCCAAGCAAGGAATGGGAGCCATGGCCATACATTTTGCAAATATTTGGCTTTCTAGCCAATATACTGGAGATCCTTGTACCTGGTAAGTTCCTCCCACTAATTGAGTTAGTTATGTGCTGCTGTATCAGCTAGTGGCTAGTAGTATGAACTACATAATGTAATAAGTTTATTGCATTATTGTAGCATATCAATGAATTTTAGTTATATATATTTAATTTAGAGTACATATGCTTAAAAATAGCAACCTTAGGATCAGTTTTAGAAATTATCATTCTTTTTTGTTTGGAGTTGAAAATGTTCTTAAATATTAAATGTTTATTTTTATCCACATAACATAGTCTTGTTTTCAAATACTTTGCATCTGCATCATAAGTTGTAAATTTATAACATGTGATTTGATTACAGTATAAAATGTAAAGATATTGTACTGTAATCAAATCACATTTTTATATATTAGATCTAGCAATATCAATAGGCATTTTTTATTGTTTGAGGTCAATTCATGAATGGCATGGAAAAATATAGTTTATTTTGATAATGCTATAAGGATTAAAATAAACATATTACCATTATGAGCTTTATATTGTTTATATAATAATGTTAATACTTTTGTTTTGACATTTGTTATTGAAAGAAAGCTATTCAGTATTTAAATTTACACAGGGTAGCTTCATGATACTATTGATACTACAACCTAAGATGTAGTATCATGAGGTAGCTTAGAGAGTACCTAATTCTACTTACAAAAATGTTGTTCTCTATATACTGATACTTAAACCTTCTACAAAACCATAGCAAATAACTACTTGTTTGCTGTTTGTTTGTGGATAATTGCTTGCCTTTAATTGCTTGCAATAGGTAATAGGTTATACATAATTGTTTGTTTTGGTCTGCTATGAAAATGAATAAGTAATTAATAATATAATACTCCAAGAAAAAATATCCCTCTTTTAGATACATGAAACAGTCTGATTTCTTTCTATTTATGAATTTTATAGATAGGAAGCCAATATAAACATTACAGAGTGAAGATACGATGTATCATGGTAACATGTTCTGTTTTGATAAAGATTATCAAATAAATATATAATGTGCATTAGAAATTCAATCTAACTAGTCTGAATAATAAGTTCTATAATAACCTGAATATTTAGATTAGGAGCATGACACATGACCTTGAAGCAAGACATTGTTATTCATTTGATTACATGCTTAAAATGGAATATATTTATTATGTTTAGAATATTGATATTGTGGTTAGGAATATTCCGTATTCAAGATAGCATGTATGTCAATAGTATCAAAAAGCAGATAGACAAGGATCAATTTCCTAGTATTGAAATTCACTACCCTCTTCATAGGAATAGTCCAAGAGCCCAGTCGAAAATCCTATTGTGAGGGGCCAGAACCTTCTTATTATCATCATTAGATTCCTCTTTAAATGATGTATCCATTATCGTAACTGTGCCAGCGCAAATAATGCCGTAAAATATCGAAAATTAATTAAATAAGTACTTTTTTTATACGAAAACATATACATTGTATCAGAAGGTTGAAAAATACGTAGAAGCGTTCATTCGTGTGCGTACATGTAGAAAAAGTCACTGTGCCACGTCATATCCTGCCGCAACCTATGGCACAGCGTCTCTTTTCCAAAGGGTAAATTGGGGTAATCTATTGTTTCCTCCCACACGAAAAATTCCTTGATGAAAGTTGTGGAAAATGACTATGAAAACTCCAAAAACCAACTGTGCCGGCTCTCAGATTGCCGAAAGTCCTCGGCACAGTGAATTTAATCCGAGCCCGTGCATAAAACTTGCTTTTGGGCAGGCAACCCAACATACAAACATATAGTTAATAGGTTGCATACCCTTAGAGGTAACAGTTGGTAACCAACTATGAAGATACAAATTCCCCAAATTTGTAATAAAATTTCGTACGAAAATTTCGGACTCTTGTGAATGGATACATTTTAGATTATACTATAGAATCAGTTCGTCGTATGTCGGATGTCGTGTGCATCTGAATTTAGCTATATACGGGGTGCATACGGTGAGCCAGGATGTGCCTTTTCAGTTCCCCGTTTTCCAACTGTGCCGACTCTCAGATTGCCGAAAGTCCTCGGCACAGTGGATTTATGAAAAAGGGGCCTCACCATAACGCGCTAATCGTTTGATCCATTAATTCAGTTTAATTAATTCCTTAAGGAATGAGTTGTACTCAATGGGTAATTTACTTAGTCAAAGATCAAATTGAAACCCATTGCATTCAAATGGGAACAAAATTTTGGTCTTCGATCCCGATGGGCATTAAAGTCAAATTTCCCCATTGCATATAAAATGTTGCCCCATTCGTTAATGGTTTTCTATGGAATACTTCAGGCAGGGATTACATTTTGTTACACGAAAATTAAATAGACCGCAAAACTCAAAATGCCAATTTTGACTCGACAGATGAGAAAAGTCAATCCGACGGTTCAATTTGATAAAATTTGTGTTCAGAAATCGTGACATTGAAAAATAAATTATATGATGATTAGGCTTTGATTGTTGTCAATATTAGTATGAATTCAATAACTGAGCCAGGTACCTAATTGTTTTTTGGAAAACAAAATCGTCTATTTTCGTTTCCCAAAAGAACAAATGGCTGGCTCAGCTATTGAACTCACACTAATATTGAAAAATAATCCCAAAAACACCGAATTCGGTGTAAAGTCAAATGCCACGGTTCATTGAGTTATTAAAAAAAAAAGTAGTCATGTTGATTGTCTCAGTACTTCCCACACATTCCGATGATACCAGTTTTATTATTTTCCCACAGCATGAAACTATAGTCTAGATGCTGCCCCTGCAATCAAATCATCGCTCGCTCGACCACAAAAAAGTGTTTTATTCTACTAGGTGCTTCTTTCACAGGTCAATGGACAATATATCATGAATACAACAAATTTTTGAGTTTCACAAACCCCCACCCCCGAACCACCCCAATTTCACCCCCAACCAAAAGAATTTTTAAAGTGATCAGGAACCCCTAAATCGTCTAAAACAAAGTTTGAGGTGTTTCTTATATTTTTCGTTTTTTTATTATTGCCGCGCCGCCACTGAAATGATTTCTAAAAAACATACGCGCTTTCCATATTCGTCGCGGTAATAAATCTGTGTCAAAATGTCATTAAAGTCAATTCAGAAATTTCCACGTAACACAATACAAAACGATCCAAAGTAATGCTCGTATGTATATTGTATGCATCAGTCCCTTGGTTTCTGTCATCGGCAAGGCAATGTTCGGATGGACCTAAAAAAGTGTATTATGCCGCTAGGTCTTTCTCTCTCAGGTCAGTAGACCGCCCATTCTGAGTACAACAAATTTTCCAGATTTACAACCCCCCTAACCACCCTAATTTCACCCCCACCCCAAAAAAAGTAGAAAATGATCAGAAACCCCTAAAACGCCTAAAAACGAAGTTTGAGCTATTTCCATATTTTTAGTTTTTTTAATATCGCTGCGCCGCCACTGAGACGATTTCTAAAAATCAGACGCGTTTTCCATCCTCGCCAAAGTAGTAATACTGTGCCGAAATTTCATTAACATCAATTCAGTAATTTCAACATTATAAAATACAGAACGATCTAAAGCAATACTCGTATGTATAGATCGGAAAATTCTCCAAGACCCTTGGTTCCTGTAATACACAAGGCAATGTTCGGATGGACCTAAAAAAGTGTATTATACCGCTAGGTCTTTCTCTCTCAGGTCAGTAGACAGCCCATCATGAGTACAACAAATTTTTCAGATTTACAACCCCCCACCCCCCCAACCACCCCAATTTCACCCCCACCAAAAAAAAAAAGTAGAAAATGATCTTCTTCTTCTTCTTAGGGTGCCATCTTCTTACGAAGGTTGGCGACCATCATGACAATTTTCACTTTATTAACTGCGGCTCTGAATAACTGTGTTGTGGAGCAGTTATACCACTCCCTCAAGTTACGAAGCCACGAGGTGCGTCTTCTTCCTACATTACGTTTGCCATCGATTTTTCCTTGCATAATGACATGGAGAATTTGATATCTTTCACCTCTCATTATATGGCCCAGGTATTGTAATTTTCTTATTTTAATTTCTGTGACCAGTTCCTTCGTCTTGGAGAGCTGTCTTAAAACTTCCTCGTTGGTAACATGATCTATGTACGATATTCCCAATATTCGCCTATAAAGCCACATTTCAAAAGCTTCTATTCGTTTCATCATGGTTTCTGTTAGTGTGGCTGCCTCTATACCATATAACATGATAGAGAACACATAGCATCTCAGCATACGAATCTTGAGTTCCTTGCTCAGAGACTTGTTACAGAAAAACTGCTTCATTTTTATGAAGGCATTCCGGGCGATTTCTATCCTTGTTTTTATTTCTACATATGAGTCATTATTACAGTTTATAATTATTCCGAGATATTTGTATTTATATATTCTCTCTATTACTTGGTTAGATACCCTCAAGTCAGGATGAATATCATTTTTCTTGGTAAAAACTAGAAATTTTGTTTTATTTATGTTCATGTTCAGCCCATATCGCAAGCAGACGTCATGTACCTTCTGTGTGATTCTTTGTAGGTCTAGTATGTTTTCTGCCAACAACACTGTATCGTCCGCGTACCTTAGGTTATTGATAGAGACTCCACCGACAGTTATCCCAGCTGACTCATCTTGTAACGCTTCCTTCATGATAGTCTCCGAGTACAAATTGAAAAGCAAGGGAGAAAGTATGCAGCCTTGTCGTACTCCTCGTTTGATTTTGATGTCTTCTGATTGTGCGGTCTCTATTTTGATATGCGCTGTTTGCTTGTAATACAAGTTTTCAATAATTCTGATGTCTCGAGTGTCCATTTCTTTTTGGTGTAGAATCTTTATTAGAAGATCATGTCGAACTCTGTCGAATGCTTTTTCGTAGTCGACAAAGCAGGCATACACGTCCTTGTTAACATCCAGGCAACGCTGAGTCAATACATTCAGGCTGAACAGTGCCTCTCTAGTGCCAACCCCATTACGGAAGCCGAATTGTGTTTCTGTTATCTCCCAATCAAGTTTCTTGTACACTCGATTATGAATAATTTTCAGGAATAGTTTCAGAGTATGGCTCATTAGACTTATAGTTCTGTGTTCGTTACACTTTTTGGCGTTGTTCTTTTTAGGGATGGCAATGAAGGTTGACACTAACCAATCTTTCGGTATTTCCCCAGATTTATAAATGCTATTAAAAAGTTGTGTAAGTATATGTATGTTCTCTTCTTCGATTAGCTTTAACAGTTCTATTGGTACTCCGTCAGGTCCAGGACTTTTTCCGTCTTTCATGTTTTTTAGTGCGTACAGAACTTCTTCGTTGGTAATCTCTGGGCCGGTTTCAACGTCATCTTTCGCTAGTGGCAATTCCTTTCTTTGGTCGTAAAATAGTTGTTCAAGGTATTCTTTCCATTTTATAATTTTATCTTCTGGGTCGATAAGTATTTTCCCATTGTCGTCTATCAGAGGAGTGTTATGCCTATTTTTGAAGTTTCCCACCATCTCTTTGATTTTCTTATGTATATTAAATGAGTCATGTATCTTCTGCAATCTTTCGATTTCTGCGCATTTATCACTTAGCCAGTGTTCTTTAGCTTCTTTTATTTTCTTCTGAATTTGTCTGTCAATTTCCTTGTATTTATTTTTATCTGTATTTTTGACCTTTCGTCTGTCTTCCATTAACTTGAGAATATCATCAGTCATCCATGCCTTCTTTTTCCTCGTTTTTGTTGGTTTTAGTTCTGTCTTGAAAATGATCAGGAACCCCTAAAACACCTAAAAACGAAGTTTGAGGCATATTTGAAATTTTTTGTTTTTTGCTAATTACTCCGCCGCCTATGCACCGATTTTCAAAATTGTAGCAACATTACCTACTACGACCCTACACCATATCACTACCCAAATCTATGCAGCGGTTACTGAGATTAGGAAGCTAGAAAAACGCCAACCGACAGACAGACGGACCGACAGACAGACCGACAGACAGACAGACCGACGGAAATGAGTGACGTGGATTTTCGTGATGTAGGCATCATAAAACGCCCAAAAAGTGTATTATCTCAAAATCGAAAATTTTCGTGATCACAATACTCCCCTCACCTATCGGTGTGGGAAGTAAAATATGTTAACATGAAAATGAACAAATTCTTACACTACAACTTACGTATTCTGAAAAAATCATATAAAAATCTTACACAGATCAATCAAGCTTGGGGTTTTCCTTTCAGGTTTGTCACAGTTTTGCTAGTTTTGAAGTGAAATTTACCGACAACCTAATTGTAATCATTATTGAAAGGACAACTAAATAGGAAATAAATGGAAACAAATGATGAATCAAATATCTGGTGTACATATTTGGGAGTTTAACACTGTATACACTTTTTTATCAGCCGAAAAGAGAATCACAGTTTTGAATTCTCAGAAATGAAGGTCAGTGTGAAAATTTGTCTGAAATGAAGGACACTCATCTCATTATAACGAGGAATTGTCATTAGATAAAATATTGCAAGGTTAAGACAATTATTACTACTAGAATTCTTTATTACAAACAGTCATTACGACACATTACATTATAAATACACAAAATCCTATATTTAACGCATATATTACGAGATGTTCTGAACATTTAGTCTGATTCGCAATCGGAACTGTCTGGAGAATCGTCAGAATCATTTTCTTCAACGTCTTTTTCCAAACGCTCGGATTCGTTTTGCAAAATGTCATCGACATTCAAGGGAGTAGGGCTTCCTGTGTACCAAAGTGGTTCTAGAATGTCTTTCATGACCCATCCACATTCCTCGTGGTTGTACACGATATAAGACGATTCAGTCGCATTTTTCCACATCGATGTAACAAAAATGGTTCTGCGAATTTTTTGTTCCAAACTTTTGAAGCATGCGGAATTGTGCACGAATCAAACCCTCGAATTTTTTTGATAAGTTTTTCAGAATCATTTTGGCTGGAAGAAGTTTTGTGGAAAATCATCGATCTTTCTGCATTTACGCTTTTACATTGCTTTACACCGTACATTAATGCTGTGAACTTTTGCAATTCATCAACTGTCGCAGGGTCAGAAATATCGGATAATTGAGTCAAAGATGAAAAGACTAACTGGAAAGATTATTTTTTTTTTTTTTTTTGTAAAAGTCCGAATGGTCTGTTTTTTCCTCTGCGATAAAACGCAGCAGTGTAGTCGCATTCCGTGAAGGCATGAAAACCGAGCAAAGACCTACACAATAATGGCCCCAATTTTTCAGATAACGCAGTGCAATCTACCCATTCTTGATCTAATTTTTCCCCGCATTCCTAGTCATCCACACTTTCAACTCACACTGCATGTGACTCAGAAGAAGAATAAGTACGTCCGTGTGATTAGTTTTTACGAGAACATGACTGTTGGTCTCGAATTTAGAAATATGGAAAATCATTCTAGTGTCAGCTTCCTCGTGAAAACAACAAAACTCTACTTCTTCTTTTTTGACCACGCTACCCTGATCGACACGGAACGAAAAACATTTTTCTTCGAGAGTCAAAAACACTTTCTTTTCTCCCAAGAATTCAGTCATCGAATCGTTGGCCCAAAATTCTGCCAAAAACAAAACGATGGCTTCTTTGAACTTTTTGTTTTTTAAACTTTTCGAGAAATCCGATGGACGAGTCTGTTTTGGGCCAACGATTGTGTAGGGCACGCTGTTTTCGTCGCGAGTTTTCCTTTCCCAGTCTTTTATTGATGGTGAGCAATATCTGTCGAACACAAGGTGAATTTCTCTGGCTGTAGTGTTGCAAATTTTGTACAAAATTGTCTCAGCAACTTTGCCGAAAGTTTGAGGCAACGAATTCCCACACAAGTGTAAAAAATAAAACCCATCGATCACGTCAATATCAACATAGTTGTTGTTGTTTTTTTACCAAACGTCGATTTTTCGGTCTTGTGCATTTCACCTGAATACTGGCAAAGAGCTGGAGGAGCAGGTGCAAGGGGATATGACAAACAAACGTCTATATCGTATAATCTAAAATGTATCCATTCACACAAGTCCGAAATTTTCGTACGAAATTTTATTACAAATTTGGGGAAATTGTATCTTCATAATTGGTTACCAACTGTTACCTCTAAGGGTATGCAACCTATTAACTATATGTTTGTATGTTGGGTTGCCTGCCCAAGAGCAAGTTTTATGCACGGGCTCGGATTAAATTCACTGTGCCGAGGACTTTCGGCAATCTGAGAGTCGGCACAGTTGGTTTTTCGAGTTTTCATAGTCATTTTCTACAATTTTCATCAAGGACTTTTTCGTGTGGGAGAAAACAATAGATTACCCCAATTTACCCCTTGGAAAAGAGACGCTGTGCCATAGGTTGCGGCAGGATATGACGTGGCACAGTGACTTTTTCTACATGTACGCACACGAATGAAGGCTCCTACGTATTTTTCAATCTTCTGATACAATGTATATGTTTTCGTATAAAAAAAAGTACTTATTTAATTTTTTTCCATATTTTACGGCATTATTTGCGCTGGCACAGTTACGATAATGGATACATCATTTAAAAAGGAATCCAGTGATGATAATAAGAAGGTTCTGGCCCCTCACAATAGGATTTTTGACTGGGCTCTTGGACTAGAAGCAATTATTATTAGATTTTTAGTTGTTAATAAGATAATGGGGGGGGGGGGATAATATTTAATTATTTCTGATTATGGTATAGATAGCTGAGTAGATAGTTCTGCATCTGAATTTGAGGCTAGTAGTTATCATTGGTTATTTATTTTACTCATTTTAACTGCTCTTTTTCTTTCTTCTGTGTCAGTGACATCAACTTCTCTGGTGTTCTGTGTGGGCTTTGTTACTGAAACCAGAAATAAATTTCTGTATACAGGAATCAAACCCAAGACCTTCAGGTCACAAGCCCTTTGCTACCCTTTCAACTGCTCAACATTGTCATATTTTTTTTCCATTGTTACTTTCACCAATGCATTGATAATTTTAACTTGTTTTTTACTTTTTGACGTCAACATTTGTAATAATGACACTGAACCATTGAGAAGCAATTTAGTGTAATCAATGTCATTATTATGTATATTGATCATGTGGTATTTGCTTACTGTATGTATGAAAAATCTTATTTTCTTGGTATTTATGAATATAGTTTATAACTATATAAACACAAACTAACAAAGCGAAGATATCACTGTATCAGTGCAACCTTTTTCCTTGATAAAGATTGTCAAACAAATATATAATCTGCATTTGAAATTTGCATACCAGTTCAAACAAGTTCAGTGATAGCCTGAATATATGCATTAGTTCAGTTCAGTTCAGTTCAAACAAGTTCAGTGATAGCCTGAATATATGCATTAGGAGGATGACCTTCAAGCAAGACATTGAAACTCACTTCAGTAAATACATGCTTAAAATGGAATATATTACATGTTTTGGATATTGGTATTCTGTATTTAAGATAAGAAAGTATGTTAGTAGGATCATAAAGCAATAATTATTGGACTTCTGGTTGTAAGATAATGGGAGATAATATTTAGTTATTTCCAACTACGATTTAGGTCACATTCGCCAGAAAGTAGCTCTGCAGAATTGCTACTGTACTATTGTAGTGATCTAGGAGGCGGATTACTATCTGCTCTGACAGTCAGGCAGCCATCAAAGCACAGAGTGCTTGGAAAATAACGTCGGGACTGGTCCTGGAGTGCAGGGGGGATCTTGACGACATCTCAGCTAAACACAAGGTATCACTGATGTGGGTACCTGGGCACGCTGGGGTAAAGGGTAACGAAATGGCGGATCATCTGGATGGGATCCGGCAACAGTTTTGTGGGCCCGGAACCAGCCTTAGGACTATCTGCAAACTTGATTAGGAAAACAACTAGAGAGTGGATCCAGAATCAACACTTTCTGAGATGGAACATCTCTGGTCATCTCCGTCAGGCTCGGGAACTATTAGCAGGGCCTGCAGAGAGAATAGGATGATTTTTGTTTGTTTAGTTTATTTTTAACATCTAATAAATGTGAGACACTGGTGGTTAAGTGTAAGAATAGCACTTTGCTAAACTTCGCCACCGATGCCCTATCCTGATGTAAGCCTCATCTTACATGATATGTTTATTTTCAATAAAGACGATTTATTATTATTATTTTGTCTCTCTCTGGATAGGAGTAACTTGAGATTGCTAGTAGGCCTATTAACGGGTCACAACACCTTCAGGCGTCACTTGTTCGTAATGAGGGTGGTCAACGACCCAACGTGCATGTGGTGTGGTGAAGAGGAAGAATCCTCGGCATACATCTTGTGTCACTGTGAAACCCTGGGTTATCACAGGCAGACTATGCTGGGCTCAAGAACCTTGGAACCAATAGAGATAAACTAAGAATGTACTTGCCTTTGCCAAAAGGGCAGGTCTAGGAACCACCGCGGATAGAGGCGCAAAAGGGCCCATCGTGTGGCCTATGCACCAGCCACATTCCATGCTGGATAGCCTCTAGTTCTTATTCATGATTCACTGTAGTGATCACCTATCAAATCAGGTTTTGATGAATGTCATAAATTGATAGTTATCATATGTTTTTAGGCTATTTAGTTCCATTTGGTTACATTCAATTCAGTATTCATGATGACATAATGCCATAAGGCTTGCTTGATAAAATTTTATTATGATGGAAAAAATGACGTACCCTCATATAGTGCTCCACAAGCACCCCAACTGATCATGGTGTTCATCAGAAATCAGATGATCACTACAGTAGCGCTACCTTTTAATGAACGTGACCATAGATATACCTATATCACAATTTATCACAATTCACAATTTATTGTAATAATGACAGTAACCAATTTAAAACCTATTTAGTGAGATGAAAGAATTTTTTTGGCATTTATGAATTTTGTAAATAGAAAACTTAATGAAAGTAACAAAGTGAAAACCTATCCACAAAAATTGTCGAATAAACACTCATATATAATCTGGGTTTGAATTTAAATAAATAAGTTCAGTGATAACCTGAATATTCACATTAGAGGATGACCAACAAGCAAGAAATCGTAACTGATTCCTTTACATGGGCAAATGAAATCTGTATCATGTTTTGAATATTAATATTGTGTCCAGAATTATTCCATATTTAAAATATGAAAGTATGTTAAGGCCATCTGTGACTTCCGTTTCCTGAACATTGCCAAATCTTAGGAAAGAATTATTATTGGACTTTTAGTTGTTAACAATACTATAGTTATTTGTGATATAGGTACAGGGTATCTACAGCTATATTAGGGGCTAGGCATTTCAGAACAACGGTTGTTGTCACTCATGAATATTACTCATTTCTACTTGTTCATTGTTATTTACCAGTCATTAATCATTATAACTGACCATTGCCATAATTTCATTGGCATTATTACTTTCACTAGAGTCTTTCACCAATGAATTAATAAATTATAAATTTAACATATTTTTAAACACAATAATTGTTATAATGACACTAACCCATTTAGAAGCAATACAAATAATCAATATCATAATGATAATATTTGTTATATTTGTTCCTATGAATTGTGTAACTGTTTTATCTATGCAACCTCTAGAACTGATTTTATGCTTTCCTTAATTAATTATCTGTCCTCTTATGCTTCATTAGTCAGGCAATAATCATAATTAAAAATAACCAGCAGTTATTTCACTAATATTTATGTGATTTTTAAGCTGGCTGGCTTTTTCCTTCTTCTTTAGCGAACGTAATGTAACTTAGAGGGTTTATCAATCAAGAGAACCCACGATTTTTTTTTATTTCAATTATTTATATATACCGCTATGTGGCTGAAAAAGGCAACTAAAGCATTGGTCAAACATGATTTGAGATGTCAACAGCTGATTAGCCACTGACAGCATACACAAAGTGAGTCAGCATACTCAACATCAGAATGCTGCTTGCAGCTGCTCTTCTTCATCTGTTTGACATATTAATTTTTTAAGCTATGCTACAGTAGAGTTTCAAGAAATGAAAAGTGGCACCTGAAGGGAGTGTTGCCAGATGAAGTGGAGATAAATTCGTGCAACCCGACTCCAAAAAATCGTGTAAAGTCATAAAAATACCATAAGTACATAGTACATCGCAGTAGTAAAAATCGTGAGAATTTGCGTCCTATTCGTGTAATAGGGACCAAAATCATGTAATTACATGATTAATCGTGTTAGCTGGCAACACTGCCTGAAGGTGACCTGGAATCTGATCGGTACGTTAGAGGTTGTTTCAAAGTCCTTATTTTACATTGAAATGGAAATAGCAGAAAATTTCACTACAAAAATGCTACAATGCATGGACCTTAGAGGTTAAGAAAGGTCAAATGTTCTGGTTTGTAATTGTATAGCCATGTCTGGGCTTCAAAAAGATATGGCAATCATCACTTTCTCTTTATCACCAGCAGAAGAGCTAATGCACCATTATTCATATTAACAGAAATTTGGATAATAGCATATAATTTCAACTGATAATATAATATAATATAATATAATAATCGTCTTTATTGAAAATAAACATATCATGTAAGATAGCTTACATCAGGATAGGGCATCGGTGGCGAAGTTTAGCAAAGTGCTATTCTTACACTTAACCACCAGTGTCTCACATTTATTAGATGTTAAAAATAAACTAAAAAAACAAGCTTGATTATAATAATTTGGCGTAGCAGTAGTTTCCCAGCTGTTACGAAGAGTTATTGCGATATTAAAGACCAAACATTAAGGCCTTGACTTTTTTTTTGAAAATGTTCAACGACATTTCTTTATACTGGGCACTAACCGAGTTATAAACAATAGCAGCGTTATACGAGAAGCTACGTTGAAAAAGTGTGGTAACATGGTAGGGTATAGTAAGAGTGGAACCATGTCTTATATTTAGATTGTGCGCATCCGCCCGTAGTAATAACTTTTCCCTCAGATACTGTGGTTTTGAGGTCGTAATAACCTTATGAACAAATACGAGATAATGGAATTTAATTAACTGAGACATTTTCAGCCATTTAATAATAGGGTACTTTTCTGAAATATGATCGTAACGCCTTAAGCTAAAAATTAACCTAACACAATTATTTTGAACAATTTGTATGCGATTTCTAGTCACCTGATCAAGACATGGATAAAATAATACATCACAGTAGTTAAAAATTGACATTACTAGAGATTCACAAAGTTTTTTTCTTTGTTTTAAAGTTTAAAATGAATTTATGGGCATAAAGTGTACGTAATCTTAAGTAAGTTTTCTTCAAAGTCACGGCCTTCTAAGTTTTATAGTCGCTGGGATATTCAATTTTTTTCTGATACCTACTTATACCAAAAATGGTGATTTGCGCCTAAACGGTTCGTCTAAAGTACCATATGTGATACATAGAGTCACACTAGAATTAACCAAGAAATCCAAATATGCAATAATATATAGGGGGTTCCATTCAAAAAAATGTAAGTTTGATATGAATCACCCTGTATAAACGTCAAAATTTAAGTGAAAATATTTTTACGTTATAGCCCTCAAGGGTACCTACCATGACCAAGTGACAGATTTTTGAAATATTTTTCAGTATGCCCACAATCCTCCGTCCGTGGCCCACCCTGTATATCAAGGGACTCTCACGGAGAATTAGACATCATCTTGCTGATAATAGACATAAGGTAGTTTTTTACCAAACGAAAACAGCAATTTCTCCTTTCTCTTCACAAAAACGTAAACAAGATATATAAATCTAATGTAGTCTATAGAATACCTTACAATGAATGTGATACCTACTGTATATATAGAGCAAACCAAACAAAATAAAAAAAAAAGTTTTGAGCCCATAAGTCATCATGTAAAGATACTCATAAAATCATAGGCATCATACAGCCTCAACATCTCACCATTTTGAGTATAATTATCATTTTAAATTTGACTCTGTCACTATATTGGACAACGAGATTAATTACAAGAAACGACTGATCAGCGAAATGATTTACATTTCGATCTGAGTCAGATTTATAATTTATTGTTTGCTAATTATGTTAAACTTAAACCAAAATAAAACAACATAATTAAATATTTACATGCCTCTATGACTGAGCCCAGTATATCTATTAAATAATATGTAAGTACACACATAAAAAAGAAATTCTCAAGTCAAGAATTATGATATTCTTGTAAATAAATACTCACAACAAGAATATCGGTTCTCACTCTGAGAAAGAATATTTGATGAGAAAATTCTAGAAAATTTGTATCAAGAATAATATATTTTTGATTTATATACTTATTTTAAAGAAATATGCTCCGAAAGAAAATATAATTTTCTTTGCAACCAAGGCTATAATAATCTAATAACAAATATTTCATAATTTTATATCAAGATTATCATTTTTTCCAGCGTTGTCCAGTTTACTTCTATCAAAAATATAGACAGCTTGCAAATGCGAACCTTCATTTATAATATGATAATCTTGGTTTGAAAATGAACGCTGTTTTACAAGCACACTCTATATTTTGTATCAAGTAAATCATTTATTTGACGTCTACCAACGTCGGAGTGCGCAGGCGCGCAGCGTGTCACGAGTCAACTGAGTCAACTCTAACCTGTCCACAGTGTAAACCCTCTCAACTCAACAGCGTGTTGCCCGTCCGTGTCCGCGCCGCCATTATCGGTTTTCGAATTGTCGTATTCGCCGCCGTCTTTAGCACCGTAGCGTAATACCTGCACCCTGGCCTGGATCCTGCATAATACCCGTGATACCACCGTCAACTATCAGTCATCGGATCTGCCGGTAGTGCTGGTCCACCGCCATTTGAGTCGCGTCCCAGTTCCCATCAGCTTCCTTATCACTAGATCTATCCAACCATAAATGAGTATTAAAAAAATTGGGATGCGAAGACCTGACTCAGGTGCTGTTCCTAGATAAGTACTAAGTATATTAAATGTGATTTGAGAAATTTTGCAGAACTATTTCTCCAGAAAAATTTCTACATGCTCATAGAAGAGTTTGAATGCTCAAATTAATAGTATTAGATTCCTCATCCAAGAATATCACAGTTTTAGAATAAAGTTGAGCTACTTGCGTCAAGTTTATGAAATGCTCCCAGTTAAGATTATGAAATGCTTCACACCCGTATGCACCGTTTGGCGATTCTAACCCTAGCTCCCTAATCGCGTTTTGCTAATCTTTGACATCTAGCCATGCACCGTCAAGATATCTACTAATCCAGATTGGACATACAGCAAGGTTGTGTTCGCAAGATTGTTTTGACAGTGACAGTGTCAAAATTCTCAGGTGAAACTAGTTTGTAATTTTGTTTCAGGTATTTAATAAACTTCCTTCTAGACTCCTCACTAGGACTTTTTATTTTATTCATCGGTATTCGATTAGCTCAGTACTTAGCTAGAACAAAAGGATGGTGGGTGATCAACTTTGGAGAATATGGTAAGTTATACAATTTTTTTAATGTATAGCTTTGTATCCCTACAGCCAATTGTATACCACACCTGCTTTATATTTGTTAGGATTTATGTCATATAGGTCTTGAGACAAAGGAATAGACGAAATCATTTTTTTTTGTTTCTTGTGGAATTAAATCCAGTTATTTCTAATCCTTTTCACTTTTAAAAGAATTTCACAATATTTATTTAGCTTATGCTCATTCCAACTAGTAAATATGATACCGTGCTATGATTTTTTCATATTGAAGTGGTATTTATGTTATTTCTTGACCTTGATAATACACAGTTTTCGGAGCAGAACTACGAGAATGGGTTTTTTCCTATTATATTTAATTACTACGATCATATGCAGCAAATTTATTTTTTAGGAAAACCACCTTCTGCAAATGCCTGGATGGCCCAATGTTGCCTGTATGTATTCTTAATGTTCATTGTTAAGTTGACTATCACATTGTTTATGCAGTTGGATTTTTGGGAGAATGTAAAGGACTTTATTTTATCTCCTATACCAGATCCTAAAGTGGAACTGGCATTTGTGATGTTAATCATCCCTTTCTTTGTAAATGTAAGTAACAAAACAAGGTTTTTTTATCGTCGCAGGTTAGAATTAACAAAAAATGTTTATTATATTGTTTGACGTAGTTCGTGTGATGTAGTACCTATGATTGACCGCATATTTATATACATATAAAATATATATCATTGGGTACATCTTATTTAACATACTTTGTTTTCAGTATAATGACTTTGTTCAATAATAGGTCTGCTTTTACAGAGAATCACAAACCAGTCAGAGCCAATCAGTATTCCCCATTGCAGTTGTCAAACTATTTCTGACTAGTACTGGCCAATCAAATTGACGCTGACTAGTTTGTGATTGCTGTAAAAACAGACCTAATATTTTTATTCATATTTTGTACTCGTATCGGTGGATTTTAAACCCTGAATGATGCCTGAAGTTTAATTTTACGAATATTTTTACAATCATTATTTTTGCCAATTAATATTTCTTATGATCATCAACAAAAATATTGCATATTCGTATTGCAGGATACGCTTTCAAATACAGATAAGAGAATGTAGAGTACAAATTATGAATGAATGTAGATAATTTGATATCTGAATACAAATAAGATCAAATACGGACATTGAAATGCATGTACTTGTTGATTGATCCAGAATTCGTTAATGATAAACTGATACCTCTTCAATCAGTACGGAACATTGTAGTGTTAGTAGGAATAGGGTAGGCCGAGATAGAAGACTGAGGTACTTAAACATCTGTCTGTCATGTTTAACACCCTCATTTATGTTATGAATCAAGAACCTCCAAGTTGTACGTTGTAACATAGGACAAATACGTCTAACTTTGAAGCTAAGCATTCTCGAACGTCCACGCCTATCCCATGCCCGTACATTTTGCGAAATACCGCGTACTCTTCCTGACTGTTTCATCAATGAGGAAATGTGTAACAAACTATTACAGTTTGTTTATTTCAGAGGGTTTTTTTAATAGCTATAGATCTGTGCCACTGTGCCCAGAAGATGATGCCGCGAAAGTGCAAAAAATATAGCTATGTTCTTTTTAAGTTCTGATTTTAATATGAAATACTATGACAGTTACGTTAATTTAAATTAGCTTTCTTGCATTTGAGGATTCTTACTCCAAACTTTATAGGTCCTCTTTTAGTCACCTTAAGTTTCCTACCTGTATCAAGAATCTTTATTTGGTCTTAAGAACACAGGTTATTTTCCACCAATTTGAGACATTTCCAAATCACTTATGCGAATGTTGAAAATACTGTCTTAAAATTATATGGTTATAGCTTGACCAGACACATTAATTCTAAGAGTAATTAACTATTACAGTTAAACTTTTGTATTGCTTGAAATTAACAGATTCATTGTGTTACTTTGAACGTCTGTATGATTTCCCTTGGCGGCAATCTCATTGATAACTCATTGAGTATCACTCAAGGGAACCTTAAGTAAGAGACGACTTTGAATACGGCCCTTGACAGCTTCATTTTACCGATTCAGTGGACGATATAATATTGGCACGACGGCCTCTTTTTCTTCACCAAAGGAATCAGACTGACGTAGTTTCCACCGTTTTACTTCACAACTCAATACAATATCTCTTAACTTTATCTCAACTACAACTGAACTCAACTGAACTGAACTACCACGCTACCCGTAACGTCTTATATACACTTCAACGAACCATCTAGAGAAGTCGATGACATTCTAGAATCCATCCGTCATTCCCGAAAACTCTAGAAGATTCGATGACGTTTACACTTCAAAGATCTAACCTAACACTTTGACTTTACATCATGCATGACAACTAATACACAATACACGAATACCATAATATACAGTGTTACAATATGTATGATAGTAGAAAATTAAAAAAAGTTGCTGCCATTTTGTGATAATCTTATTTTTCTCCAGATGTTGATGTTTTGGGTGACAGACAACTTCTTAATGTACAAAGATCCGTCCAAACGTAGGAGGAATAGTTCTGAGCAGAGCCTGTTGCAAAAGGCTAATATCAAATATCGGTCGTTGAGAAAGAAGAAACGCGTAGACTCTGAAAGTGATATTTTATTATCTGCTGATGATGAATTATTGGATACTGAAACGGTGCCAATCGCCAGAGCTGTCATTACGTGAGCAAAGGTTAGTTGCATGTAGAATTAACAACGATAGTTATTTATAAACAAATAATTTAGTGTTGACATGTTGCAGTTGTTTGCTGTTCATGTCATACATTGTTTTTCAATAGCTTAGTATATAGTATAGTAAAAACAAGTGTACTAAAATATAATTTAAAATCATACAGGGTGAGTCCTAAGTTATACTTTTTTGCAACTGAGTACAGAAGTCGTTAAACAATTTTTTCAAATAACTTTATCAGAAAACTAAAAAATAAGCGAGATACAGAATAACAAAAGTATATCTGGGCTTGTATACCAGGACGTACCTATACTGTATTCACAGCCAAGCTGGACCAAATGAAAACAAGTCCGCGTGCGTGATCGGCTCGTGTCGGTGGGGTCCTAATAGTCCAGTACATTATGTGTAAATTGTGTGTTATAATCTGGCAAGTCAAAATCTCCAAGGCTGACTGGAAAGTAGATCCAAATATGCAATGTCAAGTGTTCATTGCCTGATGATCATTTCAAACTGGTAATTGGCTACTTTTGAGCTGCAATGGGCTCATAGGGCAACTCTTTTAAATAGTCATATAAAATTTCATAATTGCACCGGACTATAGCTGGCGCGTTTGCAGACGTTAGCGGACAGTAACCACGCGAATGTTGCATGCGACTGTTTATTTGAAGTCTATCTTGGGATTGAATATACTGTAGTCTGTTTATGTTTAGTGTTTTACTCGGATTTTTATCAAATCGATTAGGCATTGTACCTCTCAGTTAGTGCAGTAGTCACTTTTTGTTTATTCTTGTTAATTTTAAATTGATAAATCCTAAAAGCGGCACATTATTATGAAACAGCTTTTGGGATTTACCAATTTAAAATTAACTATGATCAACTGAAAGTGAGTACTGCACGAATTGACAGGTACAATGCCTAATCGATAAGACAATAATCAGAGCAAAAAACTAAACATAGACTAGGTACGTCTTGATACACAAGCCTAGATTTACTTTTTTTGATTTTGTATTTCGCTTATTTTTCAGTTTTCGGAAAAAAAGTTATTTGAAAAAGTTGTTTATACCCTCTTCCTTAATCTTTCCAGAACTTCTACGAGTAGTATGGTCAGTATTCTATAAATCACGAATACGATTTCCATTTTAGTCGATATTTCATGACTTTAGGGACATTCCCTGTATGGTGATATAATTCAAGGCAAACAGCTCTATGTCGCGTTGAGATCTCAACTACAGTTTTTAGTGAATGGAACTGTTCTTATTAGTTTTTTTTCACACAGAAAGACGCTTCTTAGCAACTTATTATTTGTGGGTTGATTCAGTTAACACTCTTGATTCATCCATGTCATGATAAATAACATTAGATGTTTGTTTTGAATTCATTTTACCTTTTATTTTCGAAACTTTGTTCGTTATGTTCAATTGTTATTCTGAGGGCAATGCTAAGGTTAATCAAATGTTTCTAATTACAGGAATATCACCATATACTTCACTCATTGCGTTCCACTTTATACCTGAACTGCCTTTCAGCATATGGAAGGGTACTTCATTATAACCTTAAGTATTATAGTTAGGCCTACCTTAAGTTAAGCATCGGACAGTTTCACTATTGTGGAATCATTGTGATATAGTATATTGTAGGTAGATAATCTCGTCAAATTGGTCACTGTCTATAATTGTGCCAATGTTCTTATTAGCAATATTGAAGGTATATTTTTGCGAACAATCGCACCAGAAATTCGAACAGGTGTTAGGGGTTAAATTTTTAAGACTATGAATATATGTGGACCCGAAAAGGTACGCCTGATAAAACCACTTTACATTTTCTTTTTTTTTGGACTACTGCTGTTATATTTTTTGGAATCTAAAATTTCTTCAAAAAATACAGACTAGGAGTAAACAAATATAAGAAATAAGAACGACTATAAAAATGAAATAAGTTAAATTGTATAACCCACTGAACATACTTGAAAAGTTGTAGTCTGTTGTACAAATGCCGTGACAGTATAGGTATTCCCATACTCCCCAGAATATCTTGTTGTATTCCGACCTGCCAATTTTGATCCAGCGAAATCAGATATGGTTTGATGACAACAAAATGACATTGTGAAATAAAATTGATACTGATATAACGCGGTCTGCTCCAATATATTATGTACAGCGTCTTAAAGGAATGAAATATTTTAGAAGGAAATTAGTGATATATTGCAGAAGTGCTGGATGATGACGTCATATCTATAGGCCGAAAGACAGGTGGGATCGCAAAAATATGCTTTTTGAACGAAAGACTGTGTTCTATTGGTTCAAGTCCATGGTTTGCCTTTTGACTTTATTAATAGTCCTACCAAAATGGAACATAAACCAAACCCTCTTATTTATTCTTTATTTATATATAGACAATTATTAAATTTATTACAAAGTTAACATATTCCACAATTTATTATTGTTGGATACTTTAAGGAATGTGCTTACGGTAAATAACTAAAATTAATTCCTTTTCATATACTCTACATTTTGATTTTTTTCCAAAGATATGGGTTATTTATTTAGGAAAACAGGAGTTTCCACTGACAATTTTTTTTGTTTTTTTATTATGATTGGTTCATCATAAATATATGGTACTAAAATCGGTTCTATTCAAAAACTTGTCTATTGGAATAAATTAAAGGTATAGTCTACAGCAACATCTCTGTCTTTCGTTCGTGTGAATAAGTGTCTGCTTTATTTTAAATGATAAAAATTTGCATTTGGGGATGTTTTGTTTCAACTACGAGTTTTTATACAATTACATTATTTTTAAAAATTTATATCTATACCATGCTTTTTTATAATGAAATCTATTTTCTGATAGATTTTAGATGAACAAAAATTCACTATTTATATATTTTTGTGACAGCTCCATCTTTTAGGTGCCTAAAATTGTTTGAATAATGATTCATTTCAAATTGAATACCCTTAACATCAAAACATCTCAGCTATAGCTGTTATCCAAGTTTAGTTCAAAAAGTGGTACAAAGCAAATATTACCAAAGAAATTCAGTGTATTTGTGGCATGAATTCATATGTTAACCAAGTGTCCAATTGAGTGTAAGGCTGAAATCCGACTAATCTGAATCATACTGATATCTATAACCATGAAAAATTATAAACTATTCATAGAAACATATCACATCCTCTTTAGAATTTTTCTCAGTCTTCTGCTAAGAAAGAAAGTGTAGCTGCAAATAGGGATGGCAATTTTTAAAAGCATCGATGTTTAGACATCGATATAATTCGCCATCATTACGTCGATGGCATCGATACATCGAAAATAAAAGATCGATCTTTTCCATACATCGATGTTACGGAAAACCTTCGTAGAATATCATGACTTATGGCATACGCATCATTATTGTCAAGGGATTTTCATCGCAATTCCTTTGGAAACTGTTGACTGCAAGTATATTTAAAAGACCAGTTTTTTCAAATAAGAATAGTTTTCTTTTCAGAAGTAACGATTTTGCTCTTTCAAGGTCAAGGTTGCTATTCCCGAACATATAATACCTCCTACAAGGAGGTATACAAGAAATTTGTAGTCTGTAACATCCCATCTCATCATCTGACAGATGCATTCAAACGTGTGTATTTAGCCCTTATCGGTTTATATCGATTGGAGAATTCTCTGACTTGCCGAAAGCAAAATTAAAATTGCAGCTGTTTGCTTTTTCAATGAGGATATTTACCTGAATTAGAATGTACCTGTTAAGAACTCTAAAATTTAAAAATAAAGAATGAGATCACCCAGAATTCTTCAAGGGAAGTTTTCTTGGAATAAGTTTTTGTTTTTCGGTGTTTTCATTTTCTTGGCAAATTGTGCTTCATGTAAGCGTCTTGAAGCTTTATAAGGGCATTTTTGTGACCAGAGCAACAGAATATATTTTTGTCTTAAATTAGTACGCTTATACAGAGCTCAATAGAATGCTACTCAGTAGATCAGTTGTTTTAAGCATACGAGGGTCTTCAAACCATTTGTGTATACATCAGATTCAACAAAAAATGCTTGCTTTGTATATAGTTTTATATGATTGGTATTTAAAAAAACTACATTTTGCTCCGCATTTATTTTTTTATGAATTCTCATCTTAATATTCAAAACGTATATTGGTGCTATTTTCTTAGCATATTATAGTACTAGTAGTATTCAATTAATGTTTAATGGTGATTATGGTAATTGTTTATCTTAGTTTTATTTGTAATATTATTATTTTCCCTATACTACCCAAATAGTCGCTAATTTCCCACAAGCAAGCTGTATGAATCCTTTTTATTTAATATTTTAAACACACCTTTTTTCGTTGATATTTGTGACGTCTTTTTTACGATACCTTTTATTTGCCATTTCTTAGATCCAACCAATGATTTTTAACTACATTATACATTAGATATAATGTAGTTAAAAATTATTGGTTGGATCTAAGGAATGGCAAATAAAAGGTATTGTAAACATATACTTGCCTTTATGAATTTTACTCTAAATTAAACAGCAATTATTGCTATGAAAAGGATTCCTAATGTTTCAGCTACTGCTGCAGCTGATTTCAAAGTACGCAATATATAACTCTCATTAAAATGTCAGCGCATTAATTGAACAACTATTTCCAGGATGACACTGATTTTAAAAAGTGAAATCAGGAAATATTACTACATATATATTGATGTAGATTTTCGCTCATTTTAATTTATTAATCTCAATAAAAACAAAATATTATAATATATCTAGAATACATTTTTCAAGCATCAATAAAAATTCATGTCGTTCATCTTTAGCGATTGTTTACCAGATCATATCAAGCTTTGAAATACGTATTTTGTAGTCACATACTGGTCCATATTGAGATTATTCTATTCACCATATAAATAGTTAACTAGATATATGTATATACTACGTGTGTAAGGAATTTATGTGATTGTAATTTAAATCCGAGAATGCAAATAAAAGTTACCATATTTTGAAAATTGTTAACTTTATTTCTCCACATAAAAATAATAGTGTTTGTACTTTATTATAATTATATTACAAAACAAGTTTATTACAAAAAATAACTATAATACAAAAACGCATAAAATATACTACTCTATAAATATGTACACTTGAACAACAGTTATTTAGAGCTGACACAAAAAAGTTTCAAATTTATCTGGATATTTCAAGTAATTATTATCTCAATATATGTCAGCTCTAAATGACTACAGTACACAGAATATATAAAATATGTTTATAAACTAAAATACTATTTACAATGTGTAACAAGAATAAATGTTATTTGGGTTTCTATAGTGCTCGGCACTATTACTATATGAATTTTAGTGTCCTCTTAAAGCTGTTTTTGTTTTTAAGTAGATTACTCGAAATCTTTTAGAATAAAACGTCCGCACAGTTCGTTTTTAAAATTCTTCTATGTAAAGTATTTTGGTAAGTCGTAGATTCAACTACTTATCTGATACTGTTTTGAATTTAATGCTGCGATATTTTGCAACTGATGAGTTTGTGGCATAGTTTGAACGCAGATTTTAGTAATATTATCCGTAAAACCTATTAGTTCACTTAAAGGTCTGCTATAGTGAAAATGCAGTCAAATAGTATATTTCAAAATAAGACAAACATACAATCCCGCAGCAACTCTTTTGGTCTCGTAACTATTAACAACCTGTTATTTTTTGGTTATTTTCAGTTACCTAAAATCTATGGTTATGAAATTACTATACATATATGTAAGGGAATGCTGCCATTTCTGTACATATCATTTATAAAATATAAACTGACTTATTTTTGACACTCGATATGCCCCATAATATGGAGTTTCCTCCAAAAAATTCCAATCCAAATTCACTGACGTAACCTAACTCAGTTCATTCATTAATATGGCTGATTATATTTTGGAATATATCTTAGTAATAATAATTTACTTTGTTATCCTAACACTATGAACTAGCACCAACATATTCGCAAATCATACCCACGTCATTCATTTTTCACCAATGATTCAAAAGAATCTCATTCTCGCGCGTATAACCTTGTACCCATACCACTTTGACACCAACTTACCAGAGCTTTGACCAGTGCAGCAAGTATGTAAACGCATCAAATAAGTTTGTCACTAAAAACGTGATGAAAAATATAACTGATTTGTAGTTTTTAGTCAGGTCGACAGGTATTCGAATTTATAATCACATTAAAACCTCTGCACACTGACCGTTCATTTTACCGAAATTCAGAAAAAATGTGATTCTTTTGACACTTATGAGTAAGCAAACGCCTAGATCCGCAGCCTTATTATGTAAACATTCGCGACGGCGATCGCTGAGCAGATGCCGGGCACCAGCGACATGACAGCAACAGGACCGTCAAAATTGTAGGTTATATGTTTTTGTACGTCACGATGACGTCTTTCTTTCTTTCTTACTTTTATTCTTGTGGGAGTTATCACATTTAACCAGCACCTTACGAGACTGCAACGGAGTCTGGCTTTTGGCCATGTTACAGTCCAAAAGTAATGCATCACTTTGCTTCTTCTTAATCAAAACTCGAAAATATCATAATAATTACGTAAAAAGATGAATATACGCTGTATCGACGCGACGATTTAAGAATATATATCAAATCTTACGATTAACAAAGATTGAAAATTGGAAATACGGAAATGCACGTGTTATATAACGGCCTAACCTAAAATCGACTGGACTGGTTGAATGCCGCCACGAGACTCGTCACGATGACGTCGTTGCATAATACGTTTGAGAGCAGATATTGCGCGATTTTCGCCCGTCTCTTGTCGTCTGCAAGATACATGATAAGGCTGCCGGTACTACGTACCATACGTACCTACCTGTGGACTAGCTGTGTAGGTCTGTTTTATAGCATGTACAAAACTATGCGCACTGACTACCTAGTAGTGACCAATGGGTCTGGAGTCTCGGTATAATGAATGGACAGTAAATCTTGAGCACTTTAGGTTTATCATTATACCATAAGCTGTTCGCAAAGTATGAACTTTCGTTTTCATCTAAATAATAAAATTTTCCCAGAAACACATAAACACCAGATTTCGCCAGCAGTATGCCACCAAAGCGCCGATGAGTTTGTTTATATTATAAATAGTATTTAAAAAAAAAAACTTAAAAGCAAAAGCCCATACCTGTAACGATAGCAGTAATGGTTTATAGTATTGATATTATTGCAAGTCTTTAGAATGTCGACTACAAACATTTCAGTTGAACGGTGACAAATTCAAACTTGTTGTTATAGTTTATGGTTGGTTTTTGCTATGGAATATAAGCTTTATTATTTCAAGGATAGTTCTATAGTTCTTTCTGAAAAGGAAAGCCCAAACTTTGAAAAGCAACCTGTAAGTACTTATCGCTGGCACTGCAAAGCGTTGTTGTTTCAAAGCCTTGTCCTCATTGGGTCAATATTGTCATTCGACTATGGAGGACAAGTCTCAGGTTGACCGAAGAATAATTGCTTTGGACAACACGAATATAATATGTACTACATACTGCATATGCACTAAGATCGCCATTGTCCATAGACATATACACAGGGTTTAATACATTGCATACAGTAGCTTTAAATGTCCCCAAGAATAGAAATACAGCTAGAGTGTTCAAACCTACCCAGTTCAGCCCATTTCGTACAACAGGAAAATTACGGTTCGTGGCACTTTTTGCTATAAGCAACGGTATTTGATAGAGTAAACCACAAGGACCAAAAATATTAAATATAATATTTCGTATTACTAAAATGGCGTCCATCGAAGAAGGTCCCAAAACAAGATTTTTGCAAAAATAAATCAAACATTAGTATTGAGAAAGTTGAATATATGCTACAAGAAACTACATCTTGGCACCTGTGAAGGCTAAAAAGATTTATCAATTTTTTCCCAAACTAGAAAAAGCGTTAAAAATGACTATATCTCAAAATGTCAATAACACCGAAAATAATAATAATGGTTTGTCAACCTCAAGTTATAAAATACAACTTAAATAACCAAATAGAGTGTTATACATACCCCATCATCAGGGCTTGTTAACCTCAAAAAGGATAAAATAAAATCCAACTCTATCAGAATTTTGCAAAAACTGCAAAGGCTCATAAATTGGGATCTTAGTACTTTTTCAATAGAGAAGAAAAGATATGCTGTTGCAGTTTAGAAAAACAGTCAATTTGAACAGCTTTTTGCACTTCGTAAAAAAATTGTAAAAGTTATTTAACCATTTCAGGTTCTATTTTGTAGGTTTTTCTATTTGATCCATTATTCTCAATCGACGACAAAGTATTCAGAAATAGTCTGGATATGGTATTGTATAATATCATTCGAGGTTAATCGCATTATTAAAACTGTTTTTAGGCCACTTTTGACGTTCTTCAACAAAGAGACTGGATTGATCCACAACAGTAGACTCTTCAAAAACTCCTTGGATTTTTAGGCCTTTTGGTTCACACTAACGTTTAAAAATAATTTTTTTCTGTGAGCTAAAACCGAACAAGCTGGAATTTAGCATGGCTGAGGAACCATTAAAAAATATTAACTTCGTATTCGCATAGCCTCCCATAACTTCGGAGTTAAATACTGTTACCTTTTGTTAAGAAAAAATTAAAGCACCATATAGTTGTTCTGATCGCCTTTACTTTACACAAATCAGTGTTTAATTATGGCCAGTACACGTCTCCAGTTAAACGTTTTCTTGTATGGATCCATCCCTAATAAATTAATTTCGACCAGTCTGCTTAGATGTTCGGGTTATTAATGAATTATTATTGACACACATCTCATTTCCGACCGTATCATGTAGAGTGATAGAACGTCATAGAAAATACAGTTAAACATAAGTTAAGATAAATTGAAGAACGTCTTTTTTTCTTTAAATTATGCTTTTTCCACCACGGAGAAGCTAGTACTCGGGGGTTACATAACATAGTTTTGGTGGTATTGTTTTTTTCTATCAAGTGTTTTCTTTAATTAGAAAATCAAAAAAGCTTCGATCCAAAATGGCGCTGAAGTTAAGGAGTGAGAACTACGAAAACTCAGGGTTGTCATTTTAATGGTATCCCACATTTTCGGTTTATTGCCCCAGACAAGAATTGCAATATGCATGCACGTATTTAGGGGGGTCTAGGGGGTCCGGACCCCACCCGAAACGTTATATAATGCTATCTAAAAAATGGAATTCACAAAATTTGCACCCCACACGAAGGGAGCCAATTTAAGGTGGCAACTCTAATCTGGACCCCCCCCGAAACGTCAACCAAGTGACACCCATAATCTGGACCCCCCCCGAAACCAAACCCTGGATACGTGCCTGGCAATATGTACAATCAAGACAAAAAGTTCCCGAGAAAATGTAATTTTTCCTGGCATATTAGGCTATTTCCTTCACTTCGGCTGATTATTATAGTCCACATAAACTCTCACGACTTCCCCAGAGTATTTTCGCTGCGAAGGCATGAAGTAGAAATCAGGTTGCAGATCATGCGCGTTCCTATGATTCCTATCATAGGCGGTCCTGGGGAGTGAGAAGGTAGCCCTCTCCATAGTGGTGCTCGGATAAGCACCTCTGGGTCTCTGCAAACTCCTGGTATCTCCAGGTGTTTGGTTGGGCACGCTGGGTGGTTTGGCCGTCGGCCTTTGGAGTCTCTCTCTGGCTTTGGGCGCTGGTTCTTGTCGTTCGTGGTTCCTATCCGGTCTTTCCTGGTGGTTCTTCGACTTGCCGTTCATCTGATGGTTCTGCGGGTGCTGCTGGTGCTTCTTTTCTTCGGCTTCAAAGGCGTCGAACGCGTAATTGGTGTTGGACGAGTAATCTTTCCAGGCTGAGTTGGGGATCAGGTGGTCCTGTGTATGAATATTGTGGACGTTAGAATATTCGGTGCAACACAATCAGATGACTGAAATTTTAACGGAAAAGAGGTGCGCTGAATAGGCGAAATGCAATGTGTTTTAGTCCTTCTGATCGATTTTTTACTACAATATAATTCATTTATTTATAGAGGGTGTCCGCATATTCGACAACGCTTGACAGGTGATAGCCCTCACATTTTTATGAACATTGAGATAGGAACATGAAGCCTTAAAATGATTAATTTTCAAGATACAGGGTGTCAAAGTTTTACTTTTATTTTCGTTTTTTCTCAATTATTCCGCAATAAAAGGGCACAACGATCTAAAATTACGTATCGGAGAGTTCTTTGAGGCGAGAAATCCAAATTAAATGACAAGTTTGCTATCAGGAATAGAAGGCACATTGAACTCATTTAAATTATCAAAAATTTTTTCCGGTTTAGTGAATCAAAGTGTTTATCAAAAAAATTGTTTCCTCAATACGTTTTACGTAGGAAATGTATTCTTTTTTTCAATCCCTAGAGGTAACCGTTTTCCAGATAACCTTCATTGAAATTTCCAATGCGACTGAATTGTAATTCTGTTTTTCACCACAAATGAATATTAAGCTCTTACTTTTACATACCATTTACGAAGTGTTCTTAAACTTCAACACCATCTATTTTAAGTATTTAAAATTAGATATATTTGAAACATGTTTTTTGGTCTAATATTATATCGTGCGAGAATACAGATATCACATTTTACAGCTAACTGGGGTGCCTTGGAAATTTCAATAAAGATTATCTCGACAACTGTTACCTCTAGGGACTTGAATAAAAGTATACCTTTTTTACGTAAAACATATCGAGGAAACGATTTTTTTAATACTCACATTCATCCACCAAACCGGAAAAAAGTTTTGTTGATTTAAAAGAGTTAGATGTACCCCAGGTGGCGCCCTCCATTCATGATAGCAAAACCGTAGTTGAATTTGGATTTCTCGCCTTAAAAAACCCTCCGATACGTAACTTTACATCACTGTGGCATTTTATTGCGCAATAACTGAGGAAAAACGAAAATAAAAGTAAAACTTTAACACCTTGTACATATCTTGAAAGTTAAGTATTTTAAGGCTTCATGTCCCTATCTCAATGTTCATAAAAATGTGAGATCAATCACCTGTCGGTCGAATATCCGGACACCCTGTATATGGGCATTTTTTAACCACTCTATAAACAGCATAGTTCTTCGTGCAAGGTACAAGGCATCGTTTTTAAGTTTGTTATAACTCAAGTACAGATATCGATAGATAAAATTGGTGGAACATTGTTTAACAATAAACTATCGTAAAAAATATTAACCCATATAATTCAAAAATGCACCTTGTACTGTGTTAAAGACATTTTATGTTTTGGTCTGAATTTTTTCCACCAAGTTGTTAGACAAAATTTGAAATGCGAACAAAAACTTCATATTTGCTTGACCAATCAGAATATTGCGTCTACTCAAGTAACCGAAACAAGAAACTAAAGTACTGAAAGAAATTTAACCAAAAGACGGTATCTGTCCCTTTTACATTATGCTCGATAACTCAGGTTGTTTCGAACTTTTGAGTGCAACGAGATTGACAATATCCAAAACGATTAAAAATTTTAAAATGAAAAGGAACCAGCGAATGTTGCTGGTGGATAAAAATCATTCTTTTTAAAATGTTGTCCCATAATACACCCGCATAGTTATTTTTCTGAAAAGAGATATCGTTTGTTCATAAGAGTCCGAGGAGGCGTTGAGCATGACTCACCCTGTATAGTAGTAATTAAAATGTTATAACTAGTTTTGAGGTACAATTTTCACACACCATGCCAGTATTATACAGCAGAGTTGCTCATCTATAATATTCGTATTGACAGATGTTCATATTGCCTAGTCTCTCAGTTTCCACTGAGCCCATGTGTAGAGCATAAAGTGGATATATAAAAGCAGTCTTTGCGGGCATTGTCACAGCATAAAGGTTTACTCTTTATACTGTGGTATCGTGACAGAATGAGTACTGAATCCACTGTGTATAGCACACGCTGGGGTACATCTAACTCTTTTAAATCGACAAAACTTTTTTCCGGTTTGGTGGATGAATGTGGAATGAGGAATACGCTGCTCTCTGCACTGCGCAAAATACCGGTGTGCCGTGCGGCGGCGCACATCTTAGCCGCCAGAATGCAGAAGGCAGTCATCCTTGGGTCCCTTCGTCTACTTAGGGCGCACGATTCGCGGACCCAGTGATTGCTCACCTCACGGTGTGAGGAGTGGTCATTGGGTAATGGAACAGCAGCCCGGTGCCCGGGCTGCACTTTTTTGTTTTAAACATATAGTAATACTAATATTTTGACCACCAACAACCAACACTTCACGGGACATCTGGGGGTGTCAAATGACAATATTTAGCATTTTTGCAATGCATTTCTACATACACCGTGTTGAAAAGGTACCCGACCAAGTGAATCACTAGGAAAGTAGAGGTCGCACAAAAAATAGTTAAGACATGAGTCGTATGAAATTTTTCTGACTATCCCATGGTGACCTTTATGATGACCTTGACCTTAGCACAAAGGGCACATCAAAGTCAAATCGATTTTCTTAATAATGAAAACCTTCACCTTTAAAAATTCTACGTACAGATATGCGATTGACCTTTTGAAAAAGTTGACCACGAATGACTACATTAAGGTCAAATGTGACCAGAAAATATTGAGTTGCACAAAAATATAGATAAGACAAACATTCGTAGAAACATTTCTTGACTACCCGACGGTGATCTTTATGCCGACCGTGATCTTGCCCTTCAAGGTCAAGTCAGTTTTCTTAAATGTGAACTCCTACTTTTCAGACCGGCATTGAAAAGCACTGAAAATTTTCCGTCCAAATATGATCTTGACCTTTTGAAATTTTTTACCTTGGCTGATTAAATAAAGGTCTGTTCAACCCCTACTACACAAGAAAAACTGCTGTTCACATTTTGACCTTGACTTAATCATGCAAGGTCAAATTTTCAAAACGTGAAGCTCACATCTAGATTAATAATTTTTCGTGCTTTTCATTTCCGCCGTCAAAAGTGGGGGTTTCCATTCAAGAAAATCGATTTGACCTGGTTGTGACCTTGAATTTCAAGATCAAGCCCGCATAAAGGTTACCATTGGACTGCCAGGAAATCTCCTACAGTTTTTGTATTGACTACATCTTTGTGCAATCCCTACTTCTCAAGATATTTTGCTGGATATATTTTGACCTTCATTTAACCATTCAAGGTCAACTTTTTCAAAAGGTCAAACCCATATCTGGATGTAGAATTTTACGCGCTTTTCATTTCCAGCGTCAAAAGTAGGGATTTCCATTTAAGAAAATCTATTTAACCTTGATGTGAACTTTATCCCAAGGTCAAAGTCACCATAAAGATAACCATCGGATAGGCAGGAACATTTCCTACGACTTTTGCCTTAACTATTTTTTTGTGCGACTTCTACTTTTATAATTGTTCACTTGGTCCGGTATTTTTGGAACACACTGTATATTCAAACTATCCCGTTACACGACAAGGCAACATACTTTACGTGGTCAGTACGATAAACGGGAAATCAGGCTAACGACGTACATGCGTCTGTCAAAATATAGGCTATATACTACGAAGGAAACGTAGGTTAAAAATAGGTAACCCCTTAGAGAAAATATTGTGTGGTTAGGAACATATTAAACGTGCGAAAGCAAGCATGCAAGGATTAGGAAATATAAGAGAGAACAAAGATGTAACAAGATTTTGAAGAATCAACTCACCCCCACTAGGCCCTGGTACCAGGGGGGCTCTAGGGTATAATTTTGGTAGCTACCACCTTTGCCTATTTCTCTCCATGGTGGTCAGTGCGTAGTGGGGCAGGCTTTCATGCACCTGGCGGTAATATACCGGATCTAGCTGGACGCTGTATACCCTCTACCAAATTGCAAACAAAAGCACCTTGTTAGTTTTATAAGCCCTATATGGGATCTTCCAAACTGAGGTCTACGCATAGCAACTGGCAGATGTTAAGTGGAAAACTTTACTTCTTAAGATAAGGAAGCTTGGCAAAGCGCAGTGTCAAAAACTCCGCCATTTGGAGTATATGCATGTTTCAGTAGAGGTTATTACTATTATTCTGACTTTCTAAGTACCTCTCGCATGATTACGGTAACAACATAAATATTGACGGGCTGTGCCAAGTCAACACTTGAACTATTATTGATCGCAAGTGAGTATTACTACTATTATATTGCATTTTAATGGAGAAGTTGCCCAAATACCAGTAAAAAGGTTCTCTTCAAGCATATTGGAAGACCTGTAAAGCACTATGACAACTACACCATAAGTTTCAGAAATTAAAATCTGTATTCAGAGCAATTTTACTTTTGTCCAGCAAGCGTCTTCTCAAAAAGCTTTTCCTTAAGCAAATCTGTTCGCGATATCCGAAAAAAGTAGGCCAAAAATAGTTACTTTCGTAAAAAAGAGAATTACTATTTTTAATTTATAAATGTCTTAAACAATGCTGCTATTCAATTGGAGTGGTCTTTTGAAATAACGGAAAGTATTCCAATTTTGAATGACTTAATTGCAATGTAAAGTTTATGAGTCAGTTATGAACGAAAATACTATATTACTATGCTGTATTTATAAACTTGTATGAAAAATGGCACGACTGATTTGCCTGATTTGCCAAATATCGATTGTTTTTCGGAAGTGTATCTCTTTTAAAATAAATCCTGTAACAGTGCTGTTCCTAGAGTGGCGCCGGGAAACAGTAACAAACTCTACACAGAACACGAGGCTAATGACCAAAGCAGTCGATGCCGATGACACAGAAGTAAAAAAAAACATGAATCCTGATGCATGATGATGAAAATGATCATGATATCCGCTGGCCTTGTTAAGAACCTGAATAATGATGAGAATAATAAGCATAAGAGGATGACAAAATATTACCATGATAAATTAAAAAAGAGCTCAATCTAATCATGAATCTAATGAAAATGATGAAATGTCTTTACACTAGTTGTGTGGAGTAAGAATTGTAAAAAAAATGAGAGTCAAACTTTTATGACAATTAAATTTTTAAATAGAATTCGTCGAGCTAATTAATGTATTTCTGAAGGGGCTCAAAGTTAGATACTAGTGAATTTGACAAAATAAATAACTTCTGAACTATTTACTTATATAAAAATAAAAAAAATACTGTATAGATGTGTTGCGAGCAAAGTGCGAAAACGAGCAATTGCCGGTCTTCTGCTCACACCTAGGTTTGAGCTTTTTAAAATGACCAAAGCCCGAAGATGAATCCAATTTCGCACTTTGAGCGTTTTCAAGTAGCAAAAACTAGGTTTGTGCATTTAGGAAACATCCAAAGCTCAACAGATAACTGAAGGGAACTTTTTAATTTAAATTTTTAGTATTGTTTATTCATAGTCATACAATGGTTACAGAAACAGTTAAGCCTTACCTAATGTATATTTTCGAGCACACAGGTACAGCCATATTAAATAACTATATTATGAATAGAGCAATGCTTACCATGAGTATCTGAATAAACTAGCGTTTTTACTGAGGAATAAAGTATAACAAAATGAAATGACTCTTCTTAAAAAAAAAGTAGAAAAACAATGCCTAACTTAAAAGAACGATGTTTATTTATTTCTGCAACTTGACGATGGATGAAATTTTGAGTTGCAGTTTACGCCTGTCTAAAAACAATTGATTTTTTTTGCTTCTGCAGTTATTTCTACACCCGTATTTTAAAAAACCTTGTTTTGGTGTTTTAAAACGTCCAAACTTAGGTTTGAACAAAAATTGCGACCATTTGCTGTTTTCGTTCTTTACGCCCAACAGATATACACATTTCAATATAAATCACTTTTGCAGCTATAGCAATGACTCAGCAATAATTATCACAAGCGCCCTATGATTAGAAACATGCGGCAGCAACAATATAATATTATTCTGATCGCCTTTCGTTTGGTCACGTGACTACTGAACATTTTTCAGTAAGCAATGTCTGAAGTTGTAAATAATGTAATGTAAATAAGTATGCAAAGACCTCAGCTTACGGGGGCCAGAATAGCAAGTAATTTCTATAATGTAGGTCCTCAAATAAGAATATTTAACGCAGTTCTTTTTATTCAAATGCGGAACTAAAAGCGTCTCCTACGATAACTGTAAAGCTTTATAACCTTGTGTTATAGCATTCTACTATAAAATTTAAGTGAAAGATTCGCTATGTCAACAAACTGTATGGATTAGGCGTTGAGATATCAAAAATAATACCCATAGTTATTAACTACAGTATTGCTAGTTTACTAAGCAAGACTAATTGAAAAAGCTAAGCTAATATCTTACTTATAGAATTGGAAAGTTCTGTTGGTATAACGAACACTTAACCTGTAGCTTGAGAACGGGTAAACTTGTGAAAATACTGTTGATGTTTACATTGTGTTCATAAAGATGTTTCGTATTTTCATGATTTTTAAAAAAGGCGGTAACATCCGCATCATAGCAAATACACATTGGCATTGCACAAACATACAATGGAAATTGCTCACTTGGTTAAAATTCGAACAATTTTATATTTTTACAATATTGGTGGGAGTGCATGATATAATAATAATAATAATAATAATAATAATAAAACGTCTTTATTTAAACTATTTCTGTAACGGGCGAAGTTTAGCCACATGGCTATTCCTCCACTTAACCCTAATTTGTTATATAAAACACAAATATGTATACGCATAAATGTATGAGTATGATGTATTCATATACACACACATTATGCTCAACGAAGGAGAACAGAAAACACTAAAAGTTATTCTAACATTAATTATCATAACTAGTTCGTTGAAATGACTGAGAAAAGAAAAGTATAAAATTTATTTATGTTGTGATAATAAATATTCTCTAACACAATGCTTGAATTTTCTATAATGTAACTGCTTAAACGGCTCTGGCAAGAAATTAAAATATTTAACAGAGTTATATGTGAAACATCTTTTAAACATCGATGTTTTATGCTGGGGCATAGTTAACATATAGGGATGTCTCAAATTACGTTGCCTGATATCGGCTCTAAAAATCAGTTTGCGATACAAATATGATGGTTTCTTATTTTCTATCAGTCTATGGACAAAGCATGTTATGTGATACATATACATCTCTTTAACATTCAGCCAGTTTAAATTTCTAAACGATGAGGAGATGTGATCAAATTTTTTTAGATTTGATATCAATCTACAGCATGTATTTTGTATCATTTGCAATCTGAAAGCGGTTGCCTGATCCAAACAGGGGTAATATAGAATGAGACAGTACCTCAGCTTTGAAATGACCAAACTTTCACAAAGCATTTTTTTTAATTTATAATTCATCATGGATCTGTTGGCGAATAACAATTTTAAAACTCCAAAACAGTTTTTTACAACCAATGAAATATGTTGCCGAAAGCGAAGATCTTTGTCCAAAATAACTCCCAAATTCCTTGCATTGTCCAATATGCTGATAGGTAAGTCCTTTACTAAAATTTGGCTATTATCCTGAATACGTTTGTAATGATTTTTAGTTGCAAAAAGTAACGCTACCGACTTACTGGCATTTAGACTTAGTGAGTTTTTTTCAGCATAGTCGACTATCGACGATATATCCTTATTTAAATGAGTCATGACAGAAGCATAATTTTGCGGTTCAAAAGAGACATATAGTTGAGTGTCATCTGCATATTGGACAATTTTAGAATTCTCTACTGCCTTGCCCAAGTCAGAAACATATATTAAGAATAGGAGAGGACCTAGAGTTGACCCTTGGGGTACACCTGATACTACATGTTCAAATCTGGAGGAAACATGGTCTAAGGAAACTTTTTGTTTTCGATTGCTAAGGTAATTAGATAGAAATTGTACAGCTGAATCATGTAAACCATAATATCTACACTTAGCTAATAATAAAGAGTGGTTTATCGTATCAAAGGCCTTTGAAAAATCAAGCAGTACCAAGGCTGAGGCCTGATTCTTGTCTAGCGCTCGAATGATATCATCACTGACTTGGAGCAACGCTGTAGTAGTGCTGCAACCTTCTCTAAAGCCTGACTGGAAGGATGGTATAATGTCGTTATTAAGAAAATGGTATTTAAGTTGCTTGTAAATAATTTTTTCTATAATTTTTGCCATAACGGGAAGAAGGCTAATCGGACGCAAATCTGAGAAATCTTTTGGATTATTAATTTTAGGGATAGGGATAACTATTGCTTCTTTCCAGCACTGTGGAAAGTAATTTTTTTCAATACAGATATTTATCAAATGAGTAATATATTTACCGATAACTGGGAAAGATAGCTTGAGCATTTCAACAGTTATACCATCACTTCCGCAAGCATTAGATTTTATTTGTTTTAGCACAGAGAGTATTTCCCGCTCATCGGTCATATTAAAATAGAAGGATTCCAAACCAGCAAGTTTATTGTTATTGAAGTATTCAATTTCATTTTTACATTTATCAATGTTGTCCTTATAGACAGATAGAAAATAATTGTTAATTGCAGATGGATTACGTAGGTGAGGTGGTATATCAGCACTTGTCTTTTTTTGGATATTCATGCACTTCAGAGTTTTATATAGTTTAGATGAATTTTTTTCTTTGCATATATGCTCCAAATGGGCCGATTTTTCCTGACGCAGGCACGCAAGCGCAAAATTTCTCAGCGCTTTGTAGGATTGCCAATTTTCTTCAGTTTTGTTAGCCTTATAAGCACATAATGCACTATCTCTCTGATGAAAAATCATCTTCAGATTTGACGTTAGCCATGGTGCATATGGCTTACTAACTCTGACAGTACGGATAGGTGCATTTCTGTCGAATACATACATTATATTGTTGTTCAAAAATTCCACTTTGTTATCTATGTCTTTGATCTGAACGATTCTTAGCCAATCTATATTGTCAAGGTCATTTTTAAAATCAGCATAATTGAAATTTTTGAAATCCCTTATAGTAACGTACTTTTGTTTAGAGCATGGCTTTTCAAAAATGGCTTCACAGTAGACTAAAAGATGATCAGTCATCAGATCAACATTCAAAGTTCCAGCTTTGTTACAGAGTTCAGGAAAGCTAACAAAAATGGGATCTAGTAGCGTTTCAGAATTTTGAGTAATTCGCGTAGGCTCCTGTATTAATTGTTGCAGATCATAGGATTGAAAGCTTTGTGAGAGGTTATTATCAATATTTAGGAGGTTCACATTAACATCTCCAAGTACTACTATATGGTCATACATCACTGAAAAATTAGACAACAGTGTGTCTAAGAGCTGAACTGCATTATTAATATTAGCCTTAGGTGGCCTGTATAAGACACCTAGAGCTATAGTTATAGACTTTAGTTTAATAGAAATCCAGAATTGTTCAACTACTAAAGGATTATCGGTGATGTAATCAGATAAATCGATAGTTTCACATACAAGAGTATCCTTAACATATAAACAAATACCACCTCCTCTACCATCTCTATCTTTACGATATACAGAAAAACCATCCAAGGCTATCACATCAGAGGAAACATGTTCAGTAAGCCATGTTTCAGAAAGGGCAAATATGTCAAAACTTTGTTCTTGGATTAAAGTAGATAAATCGCTTAATGAGGGCAACAAAGAACGAATGTTGACATGACCAAATTTCAGAACATTGGTTTTAGCCATAATCAATCCTAGACTGAAGTTTTGACAAGTATTGTTGATAAGCAGTACAAGATCTGTCCCTTGCTGAATGACTTACTGAAACATTAGTCTTATTGTACTTGTTATAGTTCATACAGTTAATACAGACTTTATTGGAAGATGAACATGTTTTAAAGTTATGATTTTCGGAGCACTCAGAACAGGACCTATCACTCATTTTGCAATGTTTTTCAATGTGGCCAAATTTAGAGCACTTAAAACACTGAAGAATATGGATATGATCTGTGATAATACACCTTCTCCAACTTAAATAGATGAAACCCTGGGACGCCAGCATTTTTCTTAGCGGGGCTGGTACCTCCAACACAATATCATAATTCGATCCTATTTTCAATTTAGTCACTACTTTGAGATCAGCTGCATTGCATTGTAAATTATCATTCTGACTTATTATGTTATTGATGATCAATTCATCGGTGCTTATTTGTTTGGTGATAGGAACACCTTTTATCAACATACGTGGTTTGCGCTTTTTTGCTTCGCGCACTAAATACTGCCCACCGAGTTGAGTCGATAGAGCCCCTTTTAACAGTGACATTTCATCATCGTTCTTGCAAAGAACAGCAACGCCGTCCCTGATTTTTCTCGTACCAGTTATGCACACATGTAATTCCGCAGGATCAACGGTATCAGAAATTTTCTTGAATATATCATCTTTGTTATTTTTGTCAGTCGTTTTTACAAGCAAAACAGAAGACTCGGGCAACGTAGTCTTTTTTACTATTTCACTGAATGATAATCCATTACATGTTTTTACATTATTCACCGCCGTGTTTTTCAGCTCCTGTAGTTGTTTTTCGTAGGCATCGATTTTGAATTTTTGCAACTGAGATACATTTTCGAGTTCATTAAGCAATTTAGATAGCAATTCTTTTTCGCGGTTCAGGCAATCATTTTCCTTTTTTAGACAGTCCAGCGACATAGAGCTATTATCGCCGGTAGATATGCGTTTTAAAGTGACACATTCTTTGCACGTATCACAAACCCAAAAGACGTTGGTGCACTCGCTTATAAACTTGCTGATGTTTTCTTTCACATTTACACATGCTGGATGATACACTTTTTCACACGCATCACACTTAATTGATTTAGTATTGACAATAAAATTGTCAGAGCACCTGCTACACACGTCTACATCACTCGCCATCTCAACTCGAAATGTGGGATACACAACACATTCACCTTTATTTTGAAGTAGCTATCCCGTCCTTCAAGTACATGAAGAACAACGTTGCAAGTTCCATTCCACCATCACTTAATTTATTTGGCTGAACTAATTTGACTTTAGAGAAATAAATAGTTGATTTGATTAGGTACGGAAGGGAATTATCTATTAGGCACGATGCCCCTACTCCACGACGATGCTGTTTCGATCTTTCGGGTCTCATCGGGTGGACCTACGATTCAGGACATGTTCCAAACAAGGACTGTGATATCCTTGAGCTCACTTTAGGTAAGGTGTAAATCATTTTCTTCATGCTTCCCCAAAGGAAGAACTCTAGCCAATAGTGTAATCCAATACCAGTAGGGGTATTAGCCCTCGGAGTAGTTATTTCTGTTGGTTCACTGCTTTTATATTAGCCTGACGCCGGGCTTTAGCGAGGTCCTGATGAGATCCGAAAGATTGAAGCAGCAGCAGCGCTGCCGTGGACTAGACAGGACTAAATATCTAAAATCGTTATCTGACTTTCTATCAAGACGAAACCTGGTATGGTGTATAGTTTGAGGTTTCCAATTTTAAATCCGGCCGCTGTTTTGAGGTTCAGCCTCAGGTAAAGATGACAAATTTTTAAACCCTCGGATATTCAAGTTTACCCTAAATATCTAAAATCGTTATATGACATCAGGACGAAAACTAGTATGGTAGGTATATAATTTGAGGGTGCCAATTTCAATTCTGGTCGCTGTTTTGAGTTTCAGTCTCAGGTAAAGAAGATCAAAAATTTCCAGACCCTCAGACCTTCAAGTTCACCCTAAATATGAGTTTTCATGATTTTTACAAAAGACGCTAACATTCATCGTCGTAGTAAATTCACATTGGCATTGCACAAACATACAATGGAAATTGCTCACTTGGTTAAAACTTGAAACAATTTTATATTTTTACAATATTGGTGGGTGTGCATACTATGGGTTACACAATACATTCACCATTTTTTGAAGTAGCTATTCGGTCCATCAAATACATGAATAACAACTTCAGTTACTTTTTGTAGGATAAGGTCATTCATACAAAAACTCCTTATTTTTCTATTTGCGACGTTTCGACTTATCTTAAGTCATCTTCAGGCAACTAAAAACAATTGATTTGTAGCTATTAATACACAGATTTACTTAAACTTAAACAACAGTTATATACAGAAGGAACCTACCAATGACTTTTAATTTTTTTTTATAAAAAAAAATTTTTAAATAAAAATTAGGTGGATGCCACTTGATGAAACGCTCGAGTGATTTGATTTATGTTAAAAATATTATAAGACATGCACAAATATGTCAGATACAAGAAAAGTTGACTTACCAGAAAATCGAAGTTTTTATAGTTATTAGGAAAAAAAATCATAAGAATTTGACTAGATAAACAACTGGATTAATAAACACTGCCAACGGTATTAAAATATTGGCAATTCCAAAAATCGATGAGACCTCTAGCGGCAAAAATCTACACTGACAAAGCAGGTACTCGAATTTCGGACGGCACACAATTAACACGTCACTAACCGTTTATACGCCGTTTATGTTTCTTCGTTCAGTCGTATTTTCGAGTTTGTGCTTTGTTAATTGGTATATAGTGTGTTAGAATATTTCTTCGGACCTTCTTCATACGCTATTGTCAAGAATATGGCATCTACATCAGGCTTCAAATCAAGAATGGCTAGCAAGTTTAATACAAACTGTAGTGTTTATGGTTGTCACTCCAAAAAAGACTACGATAAAAGCATTCATTGCCACGCATTTCCTCCAAAAGCGTGTCACAGCGTGCAGGATACCTGCTATCCTCCATATTTGTTTACAAACTCCAGCGCCCTCATCGGTAATTGGAATCGCCAATAACGCTACAAGACACGTACAGTAAAAACGCCACCTACCCGTCCTTGGTGTGTAGGCACATTGCTGTTTTCATTCTGTTCCTGTTTGTTATAATTTTATTCGTTTTTACTGTACGTGTCTTGTGGCGTTATATTTTAATACCGTTGGCAGTGTTTATTAATCCAGTTGTTTATCTAGTTAAATTCTTATGATTTTTTTTCCTAATAACTATAAAAACTTCGATTTTCTGGTAAGTCAACTTTTCTTGTATCTGACATATTTGTGCATGTCTTATAATATTTTTAACATAAATCAAATCACTCGAGCGTTTCAGCAAGTGGCATCCACCTAATTTTTATTTTAAAAAATTTTTTTTATTAAAAAAATTAAAAGTCATTGGTAGGTTCCTTCTGTATATAACTGTTGTTTAAGTTTAAGTAAATCTGTGTATTAATAGCTACACCATCAATTGTTTTTAGTTGCCTGAAGATGACTTAATATAAGTCGAAACGTCGCAAATAGAAAAATAAGGAGTTTTTGTATGAATGACCTTATCCTACAAAAAGTAACTGAAGGTCATCACAGTAGGTCAAAATCCTTTACAAAATGAATAACAACGTTACAAGTTCCATTCCACCACCACTTAATTTGTTTAGGTGAAGTAATCTGACTTTAGAGAAATATATAGTTGATTTGATTAGGTACGAAAGGGAGTTATTTATTAGGCATGATGTCTCTAGTCGACAACGATTATGTTTCGATCTTTCGGGTCACATCAGGTGGACCTACGATTCAGGACATGTTCTAAACAAGGATTGTAATATCCTTGAACTCACTTTGGATAAGGTGTCAATCACTTTCTTCATGTTTCCCCAAATAAGCACTCGAGCCAATAGTGTAATTCAATGCCAGTAGCGGTATTTGCCCTCGTAGTAGTTGTTTCTGATTCCTTCAAATCAGCCTGAGATTAAATATCTGAAATCGTTATCTGACTTCCTCTAAGGACGAAAACTGATATGGTGTATAGTTTGAGGTTCCCAATTTCAAATCAGGCTCCTGTTTTGAGTTTCAGCCTCAGGTAAAAAGTTCAAAAAATTTTAAACCCTTGGATAGTTAGGTTTACCCTAAATATCTAAAATCATTATCTGAATGCTTATCAGGACGAAAACTCGTATGGTGCATAATTTAAGGGTGCCAATTTCAAATCTGGTCATTGCTTTGAGTTTTAGCCGCAGGTAAAGAACAAACATTTGCAGACACTCAGATCTTCCAGTTCATCCTAGATATCTAAAATCGTTATCCGACTTCCTATCAGGACGAAAACTGGTATGGTGTATAGTTTGATGGTGCCAAGTTCAAATCCGGTCGTTGAGTCAAGTTTCAGCCTCAGGTAAAGAAGATCAAAATTTTTCAGACCCTCAGATCTTCAAATTCACCCTAAATATGAGTATCCATGATTTTACAAAAGGTGGTAACATTCATCGTCATAGCAACTGTGAAGTTGCATTGCAGAAACATACAATGGAAATTGGAAATTGCTCACTTGGTTAAAATTTGAAACAATTTTATATTTTTACAATATTGGTGGATGTGCATACTATGGGATGCACTACACATTCGCCATTTTTTGAAGTAGCTATCCGGTCCTTCAAATACATAAAGAACAACGCAACGTTCCAAGTTCTATTTCACGACCACTTAATTAATTTATTTAGGTGAACTAATATCATATTAGAGAAGTAGATAGTTGATTTGATTAGGTACAAAAGGGAATTATCTATTAGATATAGGTATTACAAAAACGCGTTATCTTACATTTTCTTTCAAACCAGGTACGTTGTTCCTATAGTTCACGACGGTGCTGTTTCGTTACTTCGAGTCTCATCAGGTGGACCTACGATTATGGACATGTTCCAAATAAGGAGTTTGATCTCCTTGATATCACTTTGGGTAAGGTGGAAACAATTTTCTTCATGTTTCCTCAGAGAAAGTACTCGAGCTAATAGTGTAATTCAGGGCCAGTAGTGGTATTTGCGAGATCGGACATGACAAGAGTGTGGTCATATTATAATAATGAAAACAAATTGAAATTTCCGTAAATATTTAACCCAAACTTGTTTGTATTTCAACATGTCAAAATTCAACGACTAGTTTGTGTTGTGAGACTTAGGCCCGGTTGTAAGCCGACGTTGGACCGCACGTCAGTTGTAATACGTCCGTTCTATAACGCTGCCTTAGCCCCTCACTCCAAGCTAACGTAGTAGTCCGGGATCCCAGGCCTATTTTCACTACTTACTACTAACAAGCTAATTTTGCGTGAGTAGCTTCATTTTGATGAGACGCCCAACTTTTACCCACCGTTAATAATTCATTTTTGAGACTCGTTAAATAGACATACTTTATCCCTGCTACCCCTGTCAGCTACCACAAACGAGAATTTTCGTATAGAAAATTGTTGGACGCCTCATCGCAGCGAAGCTACACACGAACATTAGACTTGATAGTAATTATTTTTACACCCGGGATTTGTACGACAAGTTCTGAGCGTAGGACCAGGATAACATACCACGTGATTTGTAGAACAATGTTGCTGTCGAATTGTATAAATATTAACGAAGCAATAGTGAAAAAATCAGGCTGTTAGTAATAAATTTGTATGACCCTGTTATTGGTACACGTTGGATGGAGGGGGACAATGTGATCAAACCATAGATTTTGTAGGACAAACATTTTTTCTAATAAGGTTGATCACATTCTTAAGATTTAGCTGAAAAACTGTTAGTAATTAATTTTTGACACTCGTCAAATTGACATATTTCATCCCTGCTACCCCTGTTAGCTACCACAATCGAGAATTTTTGTAGAGGATAAAGTTGGGCGTCTCATCAAAATGAACATACTTACGCAAAATTAGCTTGTTAAAAGTAAGTAGTGAAAACGGGCCTGAGATCCCGGACTATAAGTTATATTTTTGCAAATATTTGTGTGTATATTTAACAGAGACCATAAAAAAATAACAGAGACAGAAATGGTCGTTGGCCGAATTTGACACAAACCGTCACACTGACAAACCAGGTTTAACTAAGCCGACGATTCTACAACGGATGTAACGTTAATCTCAAGCTTAGCCAAGACGATTGTATAACGGATGTCAACGTTAAGCTTAAGCTTAGCTAAGCTTAGGCTTAACAGAGCTTGAGTTAAATCGGTATTTGTTCAACCGGTCCTTATGGTAGGTCAAAGTTTCGCGCCTGATGTAGCATTGAAGTCACTGTTAAAAAATCGGATTTTTCTAGTTCTATTGGAGGGTGGTTCTTCGCAACGACGGTAAACCCGTAAAATGATATATCCAACAGAACTTCCATTCAAAAGCGACCAATCCTATATCTACCCAAACGACAGCATGAAGCACAGAGATAGCGCTACTCTGAAGAAGTCGAGATGACCTACTTGCTCAACGTGACACGTGAGCGATGGAGATGGTTGCTTGGAGATGTTGTCACAGTGACGTTACCTTGTGATTGGCCGACGACCTCGCCGTGGCTCTGTAGATGGTGCATCCGGCCTGTATGATGGCCACCAAGACCAACGCTCCGATGCAACCGAGCACTATGTACAGCTTCGCCTCGGACAGGTTGAAGAAGCCATCTTCCTTGGTGCTGGATGCGTCCGGTATGGCGTTAGAGATATCTGAAAGTTTAAAAAAATGAGGAATGTAAAATACTACACTCGTTTACCTCTTTCTTAAATCGTGTTTTACTATAGTAACATATTTAGAAACAGACTAAGTGTTGAGTTTATCGATTCCTTATATTGGATAAAGTAAGATCTGTTTTTTGTCAGCAGGGGTACGTGAGACCAAACAGCAATCTTTTAACAACAGCATCTGTATCATTATACATTATGTTCTCATATGTAATAGTAGGTAATAAGTTTTCATGACTATCCAGTTATCCGAATTTTATTTTACCAATTTGAATCCGGCTTATGCCTACTATGAAATACCTGTATGTGCGTAGTTACATCAAACATGTGTCAAATGTATCACAATTTGGTGAAATGTAATATCTACCAAGGTACGATAATAGAAACCAGGCTTCATTGATCAAATTCAAAATAAAAATACATTTTTTTAACAAAAAAATATACTACTCTCAAGTGAAATCCGAACACATTACTCCTACATTCATCTCTTTTTTTCAACTCCCACCGTTCTAGTATCAGCATGTCAGAAATGAAAATCATCAATTTGATTTTGACAACACAAAAATTCTAAGCACTCAAAGGTATTGTCCAAAAGATTGATCAGCGAAATGGTCCATATTAAAAAAAATAGGTATTCAGTTAATTACAGACAGGATGTTAATGCCTTATAGGCAATTCTTATCTTAATTTAATTAACAAGAGATATAAGAGATGAACTAGTTTCTTTAAATCAAATTTTAATTGTATGTGTTATGTCGTGTTAAATTTTCGTTGAGTTTGATTACTGTGGGAATGTTTTTACCAACATCTAGCCGTACTTTTACCCTATTCTTTAACACAATGATGAGTGTAGCGGAAAGAAATAATTTCAAAATATTAAAAATTTTTCTTATTCTTCATGTGTACAGGGTTATTCACGTTATTCGACACTAAGCATTATGGCTAAAGAATTTGATAAAAAAGAAAATAATAATTTGGGATGGATAGAAACCCATAAAGCGTATATTTTAAAAATATTTTCATGTTATACAGGGTGTCCCAAAAGCACGAAATGTATCAAAGTTATGTTTTTTTAAATGGAACACCCCGTATATTATTGCATATTCAGATTCCTTGGTGAATTCTAGTGTGACTTTATGTATCATACATGGTACATAACTTAAATGGCAGAAAATTCAAATCTGATTTGTCGGTATTCCTTTTTTGCGATATTGCTAATAGATATTGAAAAATAGAAGGGCTCCATTCAGAGCTATCGACTTAGACGCAAATTAGTACTTTTTTACACCATTACATATGATTGATAGTTGCGTGCTGGAGCAACAGTCGCTGGTTGTTTCTGTTTCATATCAGGGTTTTTAATTGTCTTGGAAATTTTTAACCTCTAGTAAATTGTGGTCGCCAGTAGACTGTAAAAAATATCTATTACTGCCATACTCCAGCTTCTCTTTGACCTTAGAGATGTTATCGCAGTTGTTTCTGGAAGAGTTGATTTGTTGTAAGGAATTTTTATAATCTTGTCCCTTTAGTCTAGTTATTGTGTATTTTTCAGCTAAGTTGGTTGTTTTCTTCTACCCGAACAGGTTTTTGTTTATATTTCATGACCTGCTACGTTGCTTATAGGTAGGAAAATTGAAAATCGCCGATTTATTTGAAAATTTAAAATTAAATGCAAACTGCCAGAGACTGATATCCACAACCTTATATCATTAGAAAGCTTGTCAAATTCTAATTTTAACCGTATAAAAAAAATTAGGCATTCCCATTTGAAAAAATCAAGCTATCGCTGATCGAAGTTTCCTTAATTCATCGACCGATTTCTCCAAGCATAAACGTAATTTAAATTTGACAGTCTCATCAAAGCTGATGCATTTTATGCTTAGTAATACAGCAAAGTCACAGCCTTCCATATTTTGTAATCTCTGCGATATTCAATTTTTTCCCGATATCTACTTATACCGAAAATGGTGATTTACACATTAACAGTTCGCTTTAGGTACCATGTATGATACATAAAGTCACACTAAAATTCACCAAGGAATCTGAATATGCAATAATATATGGGGTGTTCCATTTAAAAAAACATAACTTTGATACATTTTGTGTTTTTGGGACACCCTGTATAACATGGAAATATTTTTAAAATGTAGCCTTTATGGGTCTCTATTCATCCCAAACTATTATTTTCTTGTTTATCAAATACTTTAGCCATAATGCTCCGTGTCGAATAACGTGAATAACCCTGTATGTATTTGGTACCAATATAACTTATTTAACCAAAGTAAAATCATTGTTTGTGGTATCTAACGTTATAGCTAAAATAGTTACTGGCTATCTAATTTCTTCCCTTTTCATTTAAAATGCTATAAAGCTCATGCCATCAATTATTTCTAGATGCCTGATGATCACTACACATTAGTCAAAACGGCGCAAAAAGAAAATATGTTTTTTTTGTTTTAATTAACCTAATCCTGAAAAAAATATGACGAAGTTCATCATACTAGATCAAAATCGTTACACAAATATAATTATGTAACCTGAGTGCAATTATAAGTAGCATAATCGGTCTTTTTGACTGTCGATGGGCTTAACTTCTGTAAACTAAAATAGTTACTGGTTAGCTAGTTTCTTCCTTTTTCATTTAAAATGCTATAAAGCTCATGCCATCAATTGTTTCTAGATGCCTGATGATCACTACACATTAGTCGAAACGCCGCATAAAGAAAAATATGATTTTTTTGTTTTAATTGACCTAATCCTGAAAAAAATATGACGAGGTTCATTATACCACATCAAAATCGTTACGCAAATATAATTATGTAACCTGAGTGCAATTATAGGTAGCATAACCAGTCTTTTTGACTGTCGATGGGCTTAAGTTCTGTAACTTACATTTTTGAGGTTCAATAACCAAATATTGTGGGTCAACTTTGAGGTTTCCTATTCTTCCTGAAGATATGCTTTCTCTAACAACCCGCTTAACTTTTTCATCCATCGCACTGGTATCTTCAGCTAATGCTCTGGCTTTGTCAGCTAATGGGCGTTCCAACTGCAGATTCATGGCTGCAACTAGGTTCCTGTCATCACTGCAATAAAAAAGAAATAAGTCAAAAAAGGTTGTCAGAAATGTACTTGGAATATTCCACATTTTTTTAACCTGCTCTAGTCATAAAACATAACTAAAGATGAAGATACTGATAGATTATGTAGAAAAAATAGTTAGTTTTTTGTAATATATATACACATATAGGTACAAAGGATTAACGTAACCATATAAGGTAAAATATGTTGTGAAAAATAAAAAAAAGTGATATCAAGCGCCTGATCTAATATTATCAACACATTTTATTCCTCTATTCTCTACCCTATCTCTACCCTAAAACTGGTATTTTAATTTTTTGCTATCTCAAACAATGCATTAATTTTCAAATATAGTAGCAATACCTACTATGACTTCCCTATGACGCATGAAGAAGAATTCCTGCGTCACAAATATATCTTTGAAGTTAATGTTCTGATAGGTCTGTAGAGTACAGACTACAGATACTTTTATAGTACTTAATAGAAAGCCATTTACGAAACGTTGGATTTCCTCCATTCGCTTAGACTCCCCCTCCAACTAACCAATTTAACCCCCAATTTAACCCTTCCCGGCAAAAATTTAAAATGATCAGGAGACGCACAAACAATTTTGGGATATTTTGTGTGTACCACCAATGTACCCCTTTTTAGAATTGGAGCAGCGTTACTTACTATGACGTCTTACATTTCGTCGAAATCGGTGCAGCGGTTACTGACATTACGTGTGTCAAGAATGGCAATAGACCGACAAAGAGAATGACAGGCTTAGAATTTTGTGACGGAAGATCGTAAAATTTTGACAATATATACTCCCTGATTCCTCGCACTTTACTGGCACATGCTGAAAGATAGTTTATCTATTACTGACATTATGTCTACACCTGCTGCCTTATCTACCGTGTAAGAAGTAAATACGAGTATATCACTATATTTGAAACTTTTTATGCCCTCAATACCCAACTGTCTTATGACATTGTAATACTTACGGTTTGATATTCTCAACGACAACTCTCCTGTATCCAGGCAGTTTGTTGAATAATGGTTTGAAGTTCTCCTCAATGGAATTTGTCAAATCGGTGTATTGCAAACTGCCTGCCTTAGGTAACTTGAAATTCTCGCCCAGTTCCACCAGCTTCACTTCGACACTGTACGCTATTCCTGGGGCTTCTGTTGTGGTCAGATATTCATCGTAGTCTTCATCTGTATTAAGGAAAAGTTATTTATTTCTATACTATTCAACAGATCACTATCTGATGGGATATCATATGCAGGTTCTGCCAGATAGACATACAATGGTATCGTGGAAAATCAGGCGGTGCATAATATCTAATATTATTTTAAAAACGAACTACAATAGTTCAAAATGTAAAATGTTCACAAAAATATCTACGGTCTCATTATCATTCCACATATAGTACGTCCCCTATTTTATTTATTTACTGTTATATAAATTGTGAACTCTTGTAGGCATTTTTTTTTCAGTTTGTAAAGGAATGTTATATAGATGAGCATGATGGGAGAATACTCTAGGCTGCTTGTGAGAGGTGAAACAAGGTAAAATGTTTGATTAAGACGATTCTACCCAAGTTAATGTTCGTTATTTTTTTAAACCTATTTTGCAACTTTTACGACATTTGGCATTCTAAATAAGGAATTAATTTATTAGCAACCGACACAGGGGCAGTTGAAACTTGCCTATTTGGAGAAATACTAAAAAATTAATGTAAATTCTACATGAGACATTATTTATGTCTTTGGCCTTTTCTCCTTTTCCACTCCAGTATTATCAAGCTTGTATTAGAACAAAATCGAACGTAATCATTATACTAATTCATCTTTCATTCAATTTTATTTTTACTTCATTATAGCACTATTTTAAAACAAGATAATAGATAAACAAATTTCTAAACTATATGTTCTGTCAAATTCTATGAACTCTCTTGTTCAAGCTGACTGAACTGAAATACATGCAGGATGCAAACGAGGATTCAAATTTCGATCCGCTTAGAACTATCAAAATAAATGTAGTAATGTAGTAAACGCTTCGCTGATTTGATGGGTCACGTCAAACTTTTGTACTTCTTTGGGTGCCATACGCTTTGCAAGGCGTGTAGGCGGTTATCTGCTCTACTCCACCATAAAGTTAAGGTCTTCCATGTTGTCTGCTAATATTGCGGTATCATCAGCGTATCTTAGGTTATTTATAAAGAAGCCATTTATTTTGATGCCTCTCGTTTCGTCGTGCGAACTGAAAAATCTTTTCGACGTATACATTGAATAACAAAGGTGAGAGTTGTCTCACATCTTTTGTGATTGGTATTTCATTTGTGCACAATGTGTTATTAATTTTGAGGTCTGCCTTTTGGTTCCAGTATAGGTTGTATATTATTCTTAGGTCTTTGTCATCCAGACCGATGTCTTTTAATATTGGAATAAGGAGATTATAGCGGACATTATCAAATCTTTCTTGTAGCCAACAAAACATACAAAAATATGTTTCCTTTGGTCATAGCTCTTTTGAACTAGGAGTTTCATAACAACAGTGCCTCTCTTGTGCCCAAGCCATTTTTGAAGCCAAACAGGGTTTCCCAGAACACTCAACACTCATCGCATTTTCTAACTACTGGACCAAAATTGACACAACATTGTGAATTGCAAGCAACAACCTTGCTTCACTTAAAAATCGTATGACTGCACATAATAACATGAACCGAATAATAACATATAAATGATATGTTGTGAATGGTTAAAAATAATAAAATAATATTCCAAGAGATTACCACCTAAAATTAGTAATATGACTTTAAAAAAATGCAAATTTTAGAAAACATGCAGTTAACAAATGACAAATAAGTCTCACAGTATGATTTACAAAGTATTCTGGAATTAGGGAAATGGTACTCGTACAACATGCTTATTAACTTTGGTAAAATTTAAGCATGAATTTCCAGAGCATTGGCTGCTCGAGTTGAATATGGTGAATATAGTATGTTTACCGTCGCTTAAAACAATCATAAAGATAGAGAGAAAAAGTGAAAACATTACCAAATTTTTGAAATTCGCCAAAATCTGCCTCAAATATTTTCTAAGATTTATTTTGTGTCTGCCTTACCATTTCCACATGACCTGATGCATATCCTTTCTGTAGAGACAGCAGGCACCACCTCGTGCTTCCTGATCTTCTTATTGACGCTGTTGAAAGCACCGCCTTTGACAGGGAACATCATGAACAAACACTGGTCGTCAGTAAAGGACAAGTCTTTGGTATCAGTGCTGGTCCTCTTTCTGGAGAAAGACAGTGTAGTGACTCCGTTCACCACTTTTCCGCTAGTGTTGAAGATGTTCTGTGTTGGGTCAAGCAATGGGGGTTGGTAGCCCAGGATCCAAGTGTCCATTAAGAAACTACGGCCTGTTTTATCCACCTGGAAATTAAAAGTACTTTATTATAAGTGTGTAAAAACTGATTTGGAATTAATGCCAAATTTCGAACCAAGGTATCTATGTAACGTAATAGCGGTAATAATTCACGCAGTTGAAGTTTGCAGCATGAGGCGTAGGCGAATGCTGTAAGTCAACAAGTCTTTGGAAGCCACAAAATGTAAGTTTGCACCGAAATAAATTAGATTTCGGCTATACGACTAAACTAAATTTCCAGCTACAAGTAAAAAACTAAAAAAGGTGCAAAAATTTGGCGTTTTTTAAGCTGCTAAAAGTTGGGCTCACCATGTGGGATGGTGAATATTCAGATTACACGCACTTAGAACCAACTAGAGGTATTAAAACGATTTCCAGCTTGCTGGAAATTATAATTCCAAAAACGGTTCTAATGGATTATATTGGCCTAACGATACAAAATGTATATCTGAGAATCTAGCACCAATTGATTTGCTTACCCATCCCAAGATGGCGTCTGTTTGAGACATCCTCTCGTTGTTTGAGAATCCGATGCCAGTCCAAGTATCTGTATGATTGGTAGTGATTGTGAACTTGATGGTATCCTTTCTAGGTATCAGTTCCCACTTGGCCGAGTATTCACAAGTGTAGTTGTCGGGGTTGCAATTTTTAGGAACCTTCCAGATACCTCCGCAGTCCGTGTTTTCGGATTTCGGATTGTTCGCCGCTTCACCGGCGGGTTCCACCATTTTCTTTTCTTCTGTAAAGAAACAAATTTCACTCATTTTGTTCAAGTAAAACGTTAAGGCTCAGATCTAAATGCAACAGTATTGATCAGATGCCTACCGGGACACATCAAAAGGATCGATGAAGGTTTTAAATAATAGCATTATAGTTGTCCAAGGTAACATTGTGCTTATAAAAAATATTAAATGGTTCCTACTAAATGTTCTGTATCTTATATTTTATAGTTCACACCTTTATTGACAAGTATTCCGAGATTTTTTGCATGAATAGGGACCTTATTTGGTACCAGTGCCTGGTACCTTGTACCCGATTTACTTCTGTCTTAAGGGGCTATATGGTATAGCGCGCCAACTTGAGAATCCAAAAAAATACGTATTCTCGTGTTACCGCTTTCTGAAGTATGTGTGTCTGAAATAAAATGAGGGGGGGGGGTAAGTCTGAAGGTCGCCTTGCGATACTGCTGACGGCCCACCGCCGTGAGGACTGACAGTGTGACGGTACCTTTAAATTTACAGTAATGATTCAAAAAGGAAATTGAAGAAGGAAGCTTGCGCTAGGACAATTCTGTGGCCTTGTATTGATATCGTGTTTCGTTGTTAAATAACAGACATTTGAAGGATGTAAGATTTTGCATTGCGAGATTTTTTGCACACTAAAAAACTTTTTTGGAAAATCGCTCTGAATTAATTGTCATTCATTTAAGTCTTTTTAAATATTGTGTATGTATAGTTTGAAAAACAAGTGAGTTGTGCGTTTACTTGAGAATCCGTATTTTACATGGCAAATACAATACATGTATGTATAAATAGAGAGAAAGGGAATCATGGGGCGAATCCGCAAAAAAGGAAGAGGTTGAGGAGCAGAACGTTTAAAGGATGGTAACCCGCGCGACACGTGTTTCTGCAAATTGGCTTCATCAGGCCCAAATGGATGTCATGTGCCCACATCTAGATGAGGTCACATAACATAACACTTGGCTTCGGGTGTAACCTGAGGAGTCACGGATGGAAAAATCAGGTTACACCTGAAACCAAGTGTTATGTTATGTGACCTCACCTAGACATCCATTTGGGCCTGATGAAGCCAATTAGTAGAAACACGTGTCGCTCAGGTTACCATCCTTTAAATGTTCTGCTCCTCAACCTCTTCCTTTTTTGCGGATTCGCCCCATGATTCTCTTTCTCTCTACTTGTTTGTGATCCGCACGACCATCTGTCTTCATATGTATAGATGTGTGTACCCAGGCCTCTTAAGTCGTTAAGTAGAAAACAAATAAAAAATTTTTTATTTGAATAATCGATAAGAAGTTTTGAATTTCTGAGGGTAGACCTATGTGTTTAAACTTATCAAAACTGAAAAAAACGAGGACGAGGGTCGTTGAAAAAATATTAACGAATGTTTTTGGAGTTGCAGTGAAAAACAAATATTTCCAAAAACATGACCTAATAGATAAATTAATGCCTTAAAAAACACATAGAGCTTCCTTTTAATTTTTTTTGAATGAAAATATTACATGTTACTGAATTTTGAGGCATCCGTCATATTATTTTCATAAGCTGAGTAGAGACAGTATAACAATATATTTGCATATATCACACACTTACCAAAGAAGTTTAAACTAACGACACCTCTCTGCTGTTTGTGCCCATGGTACTTCAGTTCATCTGGTTTGTAGAAGTCTTTGACAGAAGCTTGACCACTTTCCACGCCCGATTTGGGTACGTGGACGTACTTCCCTGGTTCTTGTCCTTGAGCGAAGATCACATGCATAAAGTCTTCCTCGATTGTGTGATCTGAAGGTTCCTTGGCTTCTAGTTTCTTTCTGAACAGAATCGTAGTTACGCCATCTTTCTCAAAGCCCATCGCAGCTGTGATGTCGTTTTTGCCTCCCCAATAGTTATCCATTCGAGGAGTTGACCTAAAATTTGAACAGAAATTTGTAATCTATATATCGCTTGTGTAGATAAGCACTGATTGATTGATTGCTGTAGTCATGAGTGTAATTAGGTATCCAATCTACATTGCCTTTCACACCGCTATGATTTGGAATCCAAACCAAAGTTATTTTGTTCCTTGTTCCAAGTTCGTTGAGGAAATGTATGCAGTTCCATACGAGTCTTGATTCAACCCGTTTATAGCTAGGTGCTTTTAGGGCAACCTGGCTATCTGAAAAGGTTTTTATAGAATTATTTGTTAGGGATCTGTAAATCAGCTCCCTGACTCCAGCTCTGTGGCTATCATATCTGCTTGGAAGACCGTAGAATACCTCCTAAGATTTACTGAGATTTCAACTCTTAGATTGGTACCAGCTACTCCCGCTTCTATGCCTAGTATATATAGATTTGGAGCCATCAGTGAATAGCGCAAGATAGAAGTGTGCACTTGGGGAACCATAGAGTCTGAGTCCATTTCGAGTACGTGGTGATTTATAATTTCTACCCATGTCTGGCCCTAATTCCTTTTTGTGCTCTCTGCCAGTTGATAGCAGTCTGTAGGTGACCATTCTGGTGCCTCCTTCTACCTCAATGTGTAGAGGGTTTAAGCTTAGGAGGGTATCCATGCATCACCAGTGTTGGTGTAGTAGATATGGCAGCAGTAATGGCCAAGCAGGCGATGCGTTGCACAGCCGCCGGATTGGTTTTGGCTGTCCAAGTGTCCATTGCAAACATTTCTGCCACCAAACAACAGAACTATATACTACCATTGGTTTCACCACCATTCTGATATATCCAGTAAATCTGTTTAAAACTAACGCCCCATGATTTGCCGTATATCCTTCTGAGTATCCAGAGGGCAAATCTGGCCTTATCAATTCTATTATCCAAATGGGAATGGAAGGCGAGACTTTTGTCCAATATAAAACCAAGATACTTTACCTCCTCCGCGAAGTGGAATGACTCTCCCGCTATTTTAGGTAAGCGGGTCTTGTCTAGTTTCCGCCTTCTAGTAAACGGAACAACAATGGTTTTGTGGGGGTCTTTTGACGTTCGTTATCCAACCTCCTAGGTTGTTAGCTTTATTTTGTGAATAAGTTCTTCAGTGGTGGAATATATAGTGGGTGACAATGTGGTTTTAGAGGGTATGGAGTGCGAAAAGTCTCGCTCTTCATACAGAAAAGGAACAAGTATATTGGCACTTACCTATCTCTAGTATAGTAGTCCGCAATTCTGCTAGCAGTACCTCTCGCGGAGCCTATGATGATATCAGTACAGTCCATTGGATTGAAATCATGTCGGGGTGTATATGCATCAAGGTGTTCTTCAACTGCTCCTTTGGCTATAACGTCAATATTATTATTGATATAAATTCAAACATATTCATGTACAGCTTAAAGTGCAATTGCTTACATATACAATGATGTCAAGCAAATGAACGTATTCAGTTTTCATCAGATAGGTAAGCGTCATAAATAGATGATTTCAAGTAAGCGCTGTTAGAATAATGGCTTTTGGATTGATATGTATTTACAAAAGGAGATAAGCAAGCAAGCATTTGTGACAGAGGAATCTGTGTATAATCGTTGATTTATGATACATCTTCCGTGCATAAAAAAGATTTTAAGTGCCTTGTAGATCTCTTGGTGATGACCTACTTGGTGAACCTTTGTTAAATTAATTGTGCCTAATGGAGATCTATTCTACTCTAATCATGAAACCGTTCTCTAAAGGTTGAAAAATGAATATTTTTGAGCACGTGACGAATAATGACAGAGTATATGACAGAAAGTGTTTAAGCGCAAGCAATATTGAGCACAGGTTGAGCACAAAGCATTTGTTTAATTGTATGGACTAATTTTATGTTATGTGGTTTATGTACAGTAAAGTGTCAATTGAACGAAGTTACCCGAACCAGTGATAATGTCAGAAAAGCTTTTATGCGGATATATTTTCGTCAACGGAGAATCAAACCTATGTACTTTGTAATACTGGTGGTCATAGCCTACTTGGCGGGGCATGCGACAAAATTTATTTGTCGCGGATGGGGGGAGGGGGGTACATATTTTTGTGGATAAAATTTTAAGCGGCATAGATATGAAATGAAAAATATTATATAAGAATTTTCATTATCATGTAGTAACGTGGAGGTATAATCTGTTCAAGAATTTAGGGGGCCGTGACACTATGACCGCCCAGTCCTTTGTAAGCGGATACGCTACTGTTGCGACATGACGCTCCGTGACGTAACGTGCTAATAACGTGATGATTCTCTTGAAAGATTGAAAGAAGGAGAGAGACTTTACGGTGACAAGGTCATCAGTACATAGGCCTAAAAGCGGGCCTTATACACATTATCTCCCTACTCTAGTTCCCAAGTCCAGCCCTCATCGCAAAGGCGAGTATCGTCTTGGGTCTTGCTCATCTTCAAAAACCATCGAACCTAGTACAGTCTGTGTCTGTGATACCCAAGGGCGTCACAGCAATATAGACTGTGTGCCGATGATTCTTTCTCCACACGTCGAGTCGCTTGCCACCCCATCAGATACAAGTGTTGCCTGAAGGTGTTATGGCCAGACAGCAGGCCCACAAGTAACCTTAGTCGGCTTCTGTCCAATTAGAAATAGAACCGACCAACTTGGCCAGAGGTGCTAAAATGAGTTCTCTAGCTTAACGGAGATGTCCAGATATTCCTCTCCATCTCATAAGATCTTGATTCTGTAACGATACTCCTGTTTTCATTCTAATGGCACCTGCTGTTATAGCCCCACAACCCGCTCAGGAGCCAGCAAATTATTTCTCGCCCCTTGCCTCCGTTGTTTCATTACCGTAAATTCCAGCATGACTCGGTACCCACATAACTGACACCTGATGTCTTACCGAAATGTCATCCAAGACTTTGCCACATTGAAGAACAACCCTTGATGTAAACCTAAAAGCAATCAATTATTTCGTTTCCACGGGCTCTCGAAACGTTTTCAAAACGTTTTGAGTTTTGAAATATATCGTGGAAACTCAACTCAACAACTCAGTGGGATGTGTTTTCAAAACGTGTCCTGTTCAAGGTCAATTCGCTAATTTTTGGGACCGTATCAAGATCCAAATATCGTGGAAACATCAGACGTCACTTCTGAACCTTTTGTGTTGCTGTCTGGTGTCACTATGCTCAGTTTGTTGAAGTTTATTCGGAATTCGATACTATATAAAGATTCTTGATAAACAAAAAAAATAGGTCATAAAACTAGGAAATGACATTTTTTCAAAAGTGTCAGTTGAAACGTTTTGAATGCGTTTCGAAAATCGTTTCGTGGAAACACCGACAATTCAAAATCACAAAACGTTTTAAAAACAGTTATGAAAGCCCGTGGAAACGTACTTTTAGTGCCGCCTGGCTATCAGAGCATATAGTGATCTTCCTCCTAGGTCCCTAATTTCGAGAACACGAGAGGCACAAGCAAAACTCGCATCTATTGCTGTTTGGACTTCCCTAAGAGACAGAAAAAGCTATGTTTTTGGCCAGAGTCTTCCTCGGTCTGTTCACCAGACTGGTCCTCCTTCATCGAAAGGCCGCCTGCCGCTTGACGACCCCCTCTCTCGTTGAAGACCACACGGTAAATTTGTAATCGAAGCAATATGTAGGAAAAATAAATAATATCACTCCTCATGTGTAGGTCATTCCTTCGTCGTTCGTAGAGGATGATAGAGTGTCCTCTGCCAGGAATCACAACGGACCAACTAACCTGACTCTACAGTCGGAACGCAGACGCCCTTGCCTCCGATGATCCTTTTACAGATCATTCTCATGACAATATATCAAGTCGCAAATGAGACCAGAAAACAGTTTTATAATAACCACTGAGTCCTACTCTACAAAGAAATGACATTTGAAGATAATGCTCTTTGCAGGTTCTTTACCCTCAATAAAATATAAGCTTCCTGGATAGCTTTCTGTCGATACCCACTAATGCAAAATTATTTTCTCTGATAGTAGCAGTTTTCGCTAGGAGTAAATTTCACAAGAATTAGCCTCAAATCTAACTCAAAACTACCTGTGACATTAACAGATTTTAAAAATTAAATAAAAAATGCCCCATATTAATCCACTTATCGTTTGCTGACATTTACATTTGGAAAATATCTATTCTGAAGCTATTCATAAACGCGTTATTCTTTTTTTATAACTAAGCAGACCGCGTAGGCAGAGCCTAAATACCAGAGTACCGCGGTTGCTGTGAAAGGGTTATGTTAGAGGAAGTTTGTTAACGCGGGATTTGAATGGGCCAATACCCACAGGCCCAATAAATACATCTCCTGGCACTCCACTCCAAGCCTTGGATGTGCGGTTGTACCGCTCGGTTCTTGATGTATGAAGAACGACCGCCTTATGCATGTCGCGCGGGTACATCTGATAGGAGCGGTGAGCGGCGGAAAGATAGAGGATAGCTCAGAGGAGCAGACTCCGTTTGAATATCGATAGAAGAGCGAGAGGTCACCAACAACACGCCGGTGAGAAAGTGGCTGGAGGTGGCGCGTTAAGGCCGGGTCACCAATTAGTCGAATTGCCCTTCTCTGGACGGCATCAAGTATAATGACCACTATAATAACTAAACACGTTATTCACAATAATTATTATTGTTTCCTAAAAAAACACTAAAAAGCATAAATTTACTAAAATGTGTATGATCTTACGAATATATATCGCATATGTATGCTAGGATAGTTTGTCCCAGTTTGGACCCTATCTAACAAACTTCTTAAATACGTCACTGCGCGTAAAAAAATGTATAACTACGTTAATTGGTCTAAGAGATTTATTAAGTTTGTGACCCTGGATAACTTCGTAAAAAATCTACAGAATGTCATCGATAAAGGTTCAGCAACATACTATGTGGATGGGATAGGGAATTTACAGTAATGCCAACTGTTATTTTGTTAATCTATGTGCTTGCTTTATGGTTGACAGTGGATCCATTGATTTCTTTTTATTCTTTGGTATGTTTTATTGATGATACGATTGTTAACTGTATCTGTTTTGCTTTCATAACGTTTTCATTTGATTTCTTAGATTTTCACGTGTCGCTTTGGTTTTGTTAATAATTCAGTAAGGGATGCGCGAAAACGCTGTACAGCCCCAAATATTAGCCAAACAATTTCAATAAATTAGGGCATGCTCTAATTTGTCAATTTCTTGGTCGATTTCTTGGACACTATAAAGTAGTTTTTACTCTTTGTGTGCTAAATAGCCATACTTAAAATTCTTTAGTGAAACAGCTTAATGCTGTGCAATATATGATGTATGCTGTTAATACATGCAAAGACCGCCGACAGTGATTTTACGCGTACTCGGTAAGCAGTGGGAAACTAGCCTAACGTATTCGGCCAATTTGTGAGCGTAGAAATGTTAAGATATGTGAATCTGAAGCATGTCGTTTGGAAGTTTTAATGGTATTCGAGTACATGCCTTATGACTAATGTTAATCATTTTACACATAAATTCCGTGCATTTACTATACCTGCACTACTTCCGCTTGGTGCAACGTGAATCTTATTTGGTGCATTAGGACTGGGTTCAGGTTCGGATTGGGGTTCAGGCTCAGGTTCGGATTTGGGCTCAGGCTCGGATTTAGGTTCATCGGATTGAGGTTCAGGCTCGGACCGAGGTTCTGGTTCGGATTTTGGTTCTGGTTGGGAAGTGGGTTCTGGTTCAGATTTAGGTTCTGGTTCAGATTTTGGTTCGGGTTCTGCAGTGGGTTCAGGCTCAGATTTAGGTTCGGGTTCTGGGAAAGCGGTAGGTTCAGGTTCAGATTTAGGTTCAGCAGTGGGTTCGGGATTAGTAGTGGGTTCAGGTTCTGATTTGGGTTCTGGCTCTGCGGTTGGCTCTGGCGTGGCTTCTTGTTCTCGACTAGCGGGCTCAGCTGAGGGTTCTACAATAGATTAAAATACCCGTAACCATTAACTAAGGCTATGTCAGGTAAACTGTAAGGTTGTTAATCGTACCCTACATTTAATATCCACTAAAATCTTGCCAATTAGGAGTCTAGAAAAATTCCTTTTACCAGGCATCTAAGTGTATGTGTATAAATTTGTACAGTTTTCGGCTATATTAAATGTGCAGTACTATTCAGCTTTTCTAATGTTATTAGATATTTTTCAATGCTTACCCGGTATTTCCCGTCTTCGGCGACCTAGAACAATATATTTTTATTTATTCATTTATATTTATTTTAAATAACTAAAATAAATGGAATATCTTTCATAGGAGGTATTACAATTTCTTGTATATTGAAATGTGAAAAACGTGAGTATTGGAAGCTTCTACAACGCATCCGCGTGTAATAAATAAATATGGAACTACCAACCTCATCACTATAAAAGTAAATTATAGGCAATACTACTTGCGATTTTAAAAGCTGTAAGCAGTATGCATGGGAAAATTATGCATAATAAATAAACTTAATTGCATTCTTACTAAGTATAATGAACATCCATTAAGTTAGTAAGGTATATTTGCTGATCGACTCATTCACAATATTGTAATTTTTTTAATCAAGTCGTCAAAATACAGCAATTCTATATATTAGGTTAAACACTGAATAATTTTATTAGCGATTTTGCATCACTATCAGGGTTAATAGCTTCAATGTAATTGAATACGCACACTTGTAAATAGAAAGTTAAGTTAATTAAAAACTAATGCAAGGTGATGTAAGACCTCGTCAAAAAAAAGATCTTATTAACTAGGTGATACAATAACCTACAAACTTTTTTTTTGATTGATAAATCAAATTGATATTTGAGTTTCCATCTTATCATATTACAATTTTTGAATTGTTAAATACATGTCGATTGTGCTTTTTTCTTGTTTGAGTGGTGGAACTAAAATAGTGGCGTTTATTACTGGGGTCAAGAAAAAGTCTAGACACTCTCCAAGCCGATTATTTTAAACTCAACTCGATCCCAATTATGTTAGCATTTTCAAGAGAATATTTTGACTAAATTTTAACCTCTATTTATGGGATATACCCAACATGTGGCAAGGGCACGTCATATCGAAGAAACTAAAGTAAATAGCAAAATAGCAAGCTATTTGCAATCGAGCCTTAACTAGGTACCACTCATAACTTTTGTTGACTCATTTGACATTTTTAAGCATTCATACGCGTCCAACTTTTTGGATCTTACTATACCACATTCTATATTACTTAAATCTACATAATGTTCACTGACTTATCTGCTCTACCATATCTTACATATCCCGTACTATGTGTTCTACTAACCAGTCTCAGTAGATAACCTAGCCAGTCTTATGTAACATTTATTTAAACCACTGCAGCTACTTTCATACAGGGTGTTCATTCGAAAACTTCCCATAACAGATTTATCGAAAACCACTGATTAAAAGAAAAAACACCGTTACGCGTAAAAATATTTGTCGAGGGGGACAACTTTTTAACCAAATAATACTTCCCCCTTGTACCATCTGCTCACCAGCGTCAACCCCTTAAAACTTTTAAATGACAGGTGGTATCGAGTAATAGCTTGTTTCAACAGTATGTCGATGACCTTCATTTTGACGTTTGATTTTTCAAAATCGGTCGATTCGTTTTCGAGAAATTTAGAAAAATCTTCATGAATCTCAATTTGCTTAAATAGAAAACAAAAACACACGAAAATATCACTTTTCGTTGCAATGAGTGTTCAAAATGTTGGTCAAACAATGATATAGGCGGTGTTCAAATACCTGACGGGCAGTTGGAAAAAGATGTGGGATATCATGGCAGCTTTCGGTGATACGTTGACGAAGGTCATCCAAACTTTCAGGTTGCGATGTAAGCATAATAGATTTTAGAGGCCCCATAGAAAAAAGTCTAATTGCGTCAAATTAGAAGATCTAGCGGCCATTCCATTGGCCCTCCTCGCCCTATCCATTTATCTCAAAATACGTCGTCTAGTCATTGCCAAACCGAAATAATATAGTGATAAGCGGATGCAGTGGCGGCTCGTGCCAACTTAGAGAGGTAGTGCCAGAATGACAGCCAACATTTCAAACCGATATAAAATTGAAAAAGGTACTTATAACTAGCCGATAAGCCGAATTTAACTGAGTCTTTATGTTCGACTTACCAAGCATCGATAAACTGAAAACATTATTCATATGCACTTTAGATTTTTCATGGGATTTCATTTTCTCCCATATATGAATAAAATCATCCATGCCTTTTTTCGCCCAAGTGTCATCGCCTCCAAAGAGAACCCACACAAAACAAAACAGTTTGTTAACTTCTTCGCAGTCACTTATCCAATTGTTTTCATCATAAATAGTCTTATTAAATTTACGACAACGCGATTTATGTCCACTACCAATAGGTTTTTCAATTTTTCTTCCAACGGAAGATTACTAAATGAGTTTATTAATGCGCCAATTTTATTCATTTTCGTTCTAATGATACATTTTTATTAAACACAAAAGAGATGCCGATCCGAAAACAGCGCACAACTTACTCAAACTTGGTAATAAGATCTAAACTTCAAACCTTTAACGAGAAAAGCCGACCACAGGATCAAACATAAACAAATCGAAACTGCTGAAACAAAACAAAAATGGTGAACCGCATGAATGGCAATATGGGTAATGTGCCTGGCACGATCTGCTTCGGATTTTCGTATTTAAAATCTATCCAAACGTCCAGCATAGCGTTATCTCTGTCACTCGTAAGCGTTTGTCATAAGACTTCTCTTACTCTGTTGGTGCCTTAGAAGAAACGGCAGGGTAGGCTGTTGCTAACTCGCCGTTTCGTCGCGTCCTCTGCTCTCATCATGTGAGTTGCGACGATGCCACGTGTTGCCTGGTGCAAGCATTTATGCGCTGAACCGCTATTGCCATCCCATATAAAACAGAAAAAGTCGTTGGAAACTAACGTAGAATAAGAAAAGTTTAATTGATAGATAAATATGTTTTTGTCGAAAATTAAGGTAGTGCCATGGCACTGTGGTACTACCTCACCAGCCGCCACTGAGTGGATGCCCTTTTACAAAAGCATGAGGATTTTCATTATTCCAATACATGTAGTTTTGCTTATTAACAAATCCAGTTAAATAAAATGTGCGTTCATCAGTGAAGCAATTATTCTTTACATAACAGCTATAGTCATTTATTCACAAAACTTAACTGGCCGATCGAAATAATCTTTGATTAACTCTTGCACCGTTTTCTTCTCGAATGGATGAAATTTATGGAGTTTAGTAACTGTGTGTATAGAGATTAATTTAATATCAGTCGTATCCACAATTTTGCGCAATGATGTATTAGCATTTATGCCAAAATTACTCAAAAACAGATAAAGTTTAAGTAATTTTTCGTAATAAGGTCCAAAACCCCACATCCCCGGCTATCTGGGCAGCTTACCAAGCAGATTGGCTTTGGGCACCATACATTAGAATTATTTCCACAGTTTTTGCGACTGCCTTTCAGGAATTCGACCATCGCCTATATCATAGTTTGAGCAATAACGGACAACAGTTTCAAAAATAAAAAGTGATATTTTCATGTGTTCTTGTTTCCTATCTTAACAAATTAAGATACCTACATAGAGATTTTTCTAATTTTCCCGAAAACGATTCGAGCGATTTAAAAAAAATCAAACTTCAAAATACATGACTCAGACTTATCTTTGAAACAAGGTGTTACTCGATACCCCTTGACATTTAAAATTTTCAATGGACGACCCTGGGGGGCAGAGGCTACAAGGGGGTTTTTGGTTAAAAGGTTGTCCCCCTTGACAAAGCTTTAGATGTGTCTCGGAGTTTTTTCTTTTAATCACTGGTTTTCAATAAATCCGTAGTGGTGGGAAGTTTTCAAATGAACACCCTGTATATTCTGCACGTATCAACTTTGTCAACTTTGCCCTTTGGGTGACCCAAGGTTTCGGATCAGATATGTCGCAACCTGAAGATCAAGGTTGACAGAGTTGATATTCACCTTTCTCGCTTCCTTAATCTGATCTACAGCAATACTTACCTTGCTTTGAGGTAACTTTGAAGGAAACACTTGTCTCAACAACTTCAGCATCAGCTGGTGCAGCTGTCTTGATGAACGGGGTGGGCAAAGCAGACCTCCTGGCGTACAGAGATTTCCTGTACTTCGCGGTAGCTGTGGTGCTGGGTTCAACAGTGGTTGGTTCTGGTTCTGAAACCGGTTCTGGTTCTGCGGTGGGCTCAGGTTCCGATTTAGGCTCGGGTTCTGGTTCGCTTTTCGGTTCTGGCTCGCTGTTAGGCTCTGGTTCTGGTTTGGCGGAAGCTGAAAATTGGAGAAAAATACATGTAATAATGCACACTTGAGAGAAGTTTGAGGACTAGATGTTGAACAGTGGGGTATGATACAGTCGGTGGTGTATTTGGGGTCCACTGTGTTCGGACCCCTCTGAGGCTATATTGAATGGACTGGCAATGCGGTCTGTTCGGTGGAACACGGCTATCTCTACTGATGCGGTGCTGGATAAAATGGCGAAGAAACATCTCCGTTTAATGTGTGCTCTTAAACTATAACTAAAGTATTCTGGCATACCTTTAAATATTTGGAGCCCTCCTCAAACAGCAGCATACTGAATACGAACATAGGGCCGTATATCCATTTATCAACTAATGCTGTTGACATTATCATACAATATTTATCAATTATTGTCCACGCTATGGTGCCCTTGCAGTTAGCTTTCCACCACTATTGATGATTTAAAAAAATCCATGGTCATGACTCAGTTCCTATCTTGGATTAGTTTTTAGTACACCAAAACACATACGGATATATTTTTGTAGGCTTGTGTTAAGATGAAGTTAACTGTACAGCATTTCTTATTATCCCAGATATTAGGCCTTCATGTTCAGATGGAGAAACATAAATGGCCCTTTTCAATTTTCCTCAATCCGGCGTATCCGGTATCAGTCTTGTAGAGGGGGGGGGGGGGGTAGCAGGGAATGAAATTTGTGTATGCTTTCATCATTTTCCGTAATACTTCATCGAAGCAATTGTGGCAGCAGAAAGGAATATGGTATTCAAACAAGGAATAAAGAAGGATGAAATAAGCAGCAACTGCAACAATCTTTGGCATTTTAGGAAGATGAAAAAAACACCATTTTTAATTTGAAAAAACAAAAGTATAGTACGTATTAGCGTAAATATTTTATTAGCAGGTCACAAAACAACTAAATGACCATAAACACTAAACAACATTGGGAATTTTTACTTTAATATTAATAAATAATGATATTTATATGTAAATGTAAAACAAGAAAGTAATACGTTAATCAATGCTTTTAGTTATGTTACGGCATTTCGGAAATCGTAAAAGAAATATGCAGTAAATTTCTAGTCATCCCAAGTTTTGCAAAATTTCATTTTGAATTCAATGATTTCTGACACATTGTTTGTTTAGCAGTTCAGAGTTGTTAAAAAATAACTCATAGGAGAACGAAAATTGATAAACAAAATATGCTAAAATAGAAATATTATTATATGAATTTTTGATCATAAATCTTGGGGGGATTAATTAGCCCTGTTAATTGAAACAGAAGATGACATTAGCCCAGTTAAATATTTTCTATATTTTACAGTAATTTTATCCCTAGATGTTGCTAAACTAAATACGAAAACTTTGATTACAAGTTATGGGTGGGATATAAAGAATCATTGTTTTAACAATATCTTTTTTAATACTAATATGACGATTTTGAAGTTTTTATATGCAACTCTCTTCATCTAATATATCGGTGAAATGAAATTATTTTCAAAATATCTGTTTGAAAGCAAACGTAAGAAATTAGCTATAATTATCCAATGAAGATGGTTAACTAAAATTCACATGCATTTTTGTTATACCTAGATATTCGTTGTACCAACATTGAAACATTTTTTCTATGTAATAGACCACTGAAATTATAACTTACCTGGTGACGTTTTGTCAGTCTTGGGGCCAATCTGTGGGAAATTCTTGCAACTTTTCGTGAGAGATCTCGGTCTCCATCCCAATCCAGCCCAACTTGTGCCATTCACGATCATAATAGCTTCGAGTTCTTTGTGTTCTTTCAATATCCTCCAATACAGGCGAAATGTGTCGCTCAGCTTTCTCTCGGTGTAGAGCTCGAAGTCGATATCGGTCGATTTAACAGGAGATTCTTGAAAAAAATATCGTCATTTATATTTTCTTTAAACATGGCAGAAAATCAGGTATGTTATTTAACCCTTAGCTACTGATGTACCAGATATAGGACGTAGTCACTGACATTTACGTAAAACATTTAATGAGACATCATCGGAGCTTGAGAGCAGAGAAAAAACTAAACTAAGTGTGGCTGTTATTTTACATCTAAACTGTTACTAAAACTATAACAAATAAAAGAAAATACAAAAAGAAGAACAAAACTTTTGGAAACTAGGCTCATACAATAGCTAATAGTAACAAAATTTGACGCAAGTCAAAAATTTTCGACACAACGTACACATACTATTTTAGCATACTGGAGGCAATATCAGCTTGATGCATACATGACAGAGATATTCAGTCACTCTTCGCTTGCTACTTGAACAAATGGAGGAACAAATGGAGCATATTTTTCGTTTTTCCAGTGTATGCTCAGAAGCGGGATCTGTATGTTGACTATACGTAAAAAAGGTTACGGTCGCACTGATCCTTCGTCTGCTGGACGACAGATCATTTTCGAATTCGGATATCATCGGAACTATTTGACCCAAGGCGCTGTTGCTAAAGTAGAGTACTTAACGTGTCTTAGTTTGAGAGTATACAGAAAAAAAGTTCTTCACATTAAAAACAACAAAATATATACATTTAAATAAACGCATAGTCGCTTGACGAAGGGGGTCAGTACATAAGGGTTAAAAAGGAAACCAAATAAATGTTAATTTGAGCCGATTCCTCAACCGCCTTGGTCTTGGATTTTAAGCACTAATATTATGGTCCAGCGTTTCAACACATTGACCTAGATAGTAGCAGATCGGAATCGGTTCGATTCCTTTGATAGCTTTTATGTTTAAAATATTGTAATTTGGCCGTTTAATTTCCATCTTGCCTAGAGCAAAGTATAAACAATGGAGTGAATATTACACAAACTGATGTTACTCACTTTTGTTGCATCCAGGTCCAAACCAGCCCAGTTGACAGTAACATTGCATCCTGGGAGCGGTGGTAGTTTCAATGTCGATACATTTTCCGTGGTCTCCACAGTCGCTATCCTCGAAACATTCATTCCTGAATTGGCACACTTCGCCATAGTACAGCCTGTCACACTTGCATCTTCCTACGAAGTTCCTTCCGTGTCCGCTGCATATTTCCCTGAATTTTCGTCCTACAAAAAAATGTCAAATTTGTGTGGTCGGAAAATTTATATATTTTACCGTAAATTGGGATTTTTACTACGAGAAGGGGGTTTTTGCTGCTAAAGATCAAATTCCAGGAGATTGATGTATGAGGGAACGTATTCAAAATTTATCTTCCTTTTTCCACGTCACGGTGAACGTGAAAACTATCCAATTGGTATTCATACATATAGGTATGAGTGGCTTGATTTCAAACCCAGCTGCATCACAAAAACATTTTTGTTGGGAAAACCAAAAAGACTGTTATCTCCTAAATCACTTTCGCACTTTCACTCATTTTTTATTTGTTATGTTGTAGTAGTATAAACAAAATATTAACATCAACTGCTCAAGTGTTAGGTACTTAAAATTAAAGAGAAGTAATCCGGATGTAGCTACTTTTAAATCGGATTCAGTGGATGTAACTGATTCTGAACTTACTAAGTGTAGAAGGTACAGGAAAAGTAGACACTGCATTGCTATTTGAAATATATTTATTATACTTATTTATTTTATTAACAGTTGCTGTCAAAGTCAAACTTTTTTTTATACAACGATGGTTTGTCCTAAACAGTGCACGCGCATGAGACTGATTTTGTAAGAGATTTTGTCATTTTGATTTTGCTACTAACTACTTACTTTTAACCTAAATTCTGATGAAATGTAGACACTTTTGATGTAACGAAATTCCATTAAATCTGATTTTATATGTCTATCGAATGAATGGTTACATTTGAGCATTGATTGTAGTGAAACACTTTTTTTACCTCTATTTGTTTTACCATTAAAAAAATGTAATGACTTATAACTCACAGATTTCCAAAATAATCTCAAGAGTATAATAATAACTGTTGGTGACACAAACCGTTGAATATTTTGCTATAGTCTAATAATTAATTTTAGTTATTCTACACAGTAAAGTAGTAACAGTGCCTTATTATGAGCATTGTAATCAAGCAAGTAAGAACCGAAATTTTAATGTTTACTTAATTTATTTTGAAAAAAATTGATTTCAACGCTCAAAGAAAGAGGAGAAGAAGGCTTCAATATTTGTGTTTTGCTCAAGTAACACTGCTTTGAGCACCCCTGAGCACACATATGAAGCGCCTTTTCCGGATAGCATACTATTATACAATAAAATACTGTGGTTTTTCAAAATATAATATTGGGTATAGCAGTATACCCGGTTCTCTTTTTATAAGTTACATCCTACAGTGGCGCAGCCGGAATTTTGCATTTGGGGGGGGGGGGGGTAAAGAAAAAGGACAGGTGCCATATTAATAAAAAGAATTATATGTATGTATATCTAGGAAACAAGTACAGTTTGAACTAGAATGTGGCAGCAGCAGAATCCTCACTTCGCGGCACTAGCGTATACTTAAATAATTCTTTTCTTAAAGCGATACTAATGCTATGAGAAGCAGAGGAATCCTGATTCAGTTTTTTCATAATACATTTGTCCATTTTAACTGTAATCCATGAAATGCAAATCACAAGTCACACTGATCCTCTCAATTTACTTAGCAAATTAGTAAAGCACAAAACAAATAGCGCTAGTGGCTACTGACACTGAAATGTGCCTAATTGATGATGATGATGACAAATAACATCGATAACAAATAACACTGTTGCCCACAGCCGCCTGTTTTCGAAATCATTATTTTCATCTTTGAAAATCATGTGAGCGTATAGGTCTATCCTCACTGCGCCACTGATTTCGTATGCGGTTTTTAAAGATTTACTTAAATACTTTAAATTGTCATTCTCTTTTTGGATAAAGATGCGTATTTCGTTGAGTACTTAATAGCCAACAGTATCTAATACATCCATGAAAACAATAGATGAGTTGTTCTCACAACAATAATTATGCTCCTCATTATATTTTCACTATTAGAAGGATGTTTCACCACTAAACTTAATAATTTTAATGATGAAACATTTAATAACACTAATGTTATAATACTCGTGTATGCTTACTCCAGAAATCTCTGCAAGTTATACGCTATTGTGGTTTGGTTTGAGTTTTGTGAACGTTGTGCAACGTGTGTTAGATACTGGCAACGTTTAATATACACCGTTTAATATACAGGACGAATCCCGAAAACTTTAAGGGATTATTTATGGCACCGACTTATGATATAATATGATTCATGTTTATTGTTAATAGCAATAAAGTTGAAATTTTCTTAATTAGATCGCGAATTGGTTAATGTGTGGGCCTCTTTATCATCTTCATACCCTACAAGCAATACATCATATGATATTTGCAGTAAACAATCGATAAAGTCATTCAAAATACCCGTTAGCGTAATCCGACCTTCTCCGTTTTTGCAAGGAATTTCCGAGTGAAAGTGGTCCATATACGTTTCAGTTATCTTTACAACCAAACTTCAAACGTCGATTTCTATGAAACAAATGCGAATTTCAGAATAATTCCTTTTGATATCGGCTTCACATTCCAAAAGTGCGATTTCTTTTTTCGGGATTCGTCCTGGGTGACGGTGTATACATGGGCGAGACGGTGGACCTTGTAGACCCTTACCTGTTTTGAATATCATTGCACGTATCTAATAAGACCGTTTGGCATCAACTGTACAGGTACAGCGTGTACAAGCCATCCAAGAGATATCATCTTTAGAGTGTGTACTTTCCTGATAGCAAACCAACAACACTCCGTGTCCGAGAATTTTTTATTTTAGTTGGTGTAAAATGTGATAAACAATTTACAACACGAAGTATGTTTTACATAATTTCAAAATTGCCACAAAATTGGTTTTTGTTTAGGTATTTCTGTAATTTTTTCACCTAAGAAAATAATTTGTGTTTATAAGTCTACAGTTTGCCGAAAACATTTTACTAGACGTTTTGAAACAATGTGTATGGTAACAATGTTCAAGTTATACTTGGCAGTAAATTTTATGGCACCAATCTCTCAAAAAGTTAATCTTTGAAAACCACAGTTATACATTAAACAACCCTTATTGCAGATAGTTCTAGGTCCAGGGTATATTACTTATACTAAGAACTAATAATTGTTATATTAATAGGAAATCCCACAAGTGAGACTCATTTCCGTACAATGTCAAATTATCTAAATGTTATCATGAATGTTTACTTGTACTGTTCTCAGACTGTATGGAATGTCATTTTCTTGAAACAGACTACCTTATCTTCGATAGAAAATTATCATGATTAATCCAGAAACGTGCGCTAGTAATCGGTGCTTTGAGAAATAGAAAGTTTATGTACTTTTGTGTTAGTGAGGTTTCTTCCAACAAGACTCTCTGAACTCTGAACGTATTTGACCCTGATTGTTGGTGGTAGCTATTCTCGAGTGTTGTGTGGTCGGTGTATTAATGTAATGTGCTCTTTTCCAAACAGCAAACTATAATAGTCTGGAGACCAGTTGACTTCTGTAATGTTCCGGTTTTTGACCACGATCAACAGGACTCATCTAGCCATCAACTGAGGATTGTGCTAACTTGTTCTGATCATGAGGGTGATATTCCCGCCAGAAAAAGGGACCTTCAATATCAGTGAACGCTAAGAAGCTGATAATTTCGTGTTACGACACTGGCCAGTTCTATTTTGGATGGACATCTATTTTTTCTTAATAATATGAACATTGTTTTATATTAGTTATAGTTGAAAGTTACAGTATTATTTTTAGTTTTTGTGTGCAAAAGTTATATAATAGTTTGTATGCACAGTTGTTTTCACTAGCTAGTATAGAGATCATATTAGCAGGTAACGGAATATAGTTTGACAATCTGTGATACAGGTCTGTTACCTCATTACTGATCAATTGGCATTCTAATTACAGTGTTGAGAAGTAATAATCTCTCCACATCTGCAGTGAGGGTCACCGTCTAGCCCTATTCTAGTTTTGTGTTGAGGGCTTAAGCAATGACCACACCTCAATCTGCAAAGTGTTCTCACAAGTGGCCTATTCGTTTCTCTCTTAAACCAGCGCCGGTCCTCTGTAACTTAGAAACGTGTTTCTATGCACTATGTACTATGGGATCGGGTAGCCTCGTAAATATGAAAGCGTAGTCGACACGAGATAGGCACCCGAAACTGCCCGATCGTCATGGTCGTCATAGTGATAGAAACATGTTTCTATCTTTTTAAGTTAGAGAGTACCGACGCAGGGTTCTGTCCTTATGTACTGCTGGATCTGTTTGTATATCGTTCCGGATGGATTTCTATGGTAGTGCTCGCTCCACTTTTCTTTCAGATTCTTGTTTCATTTACTGTTCAAGTCACTGTAGGGAATTTTGAAATTTCTCATCAATATTCCATCTGTAGTCGCCATCTTTGCTAGCATGTCGACTGTGTCGTTTTGAGGTATACCTGTATGTCCTTTAATCCATACATAATCCATACAATTTTTACATTTTTATGAAAATTGTTGTGTCTGTAAATCAATTTCATTATGTTTGAGATTATATGGCTGAAATTCGGTGAAATTCTTAAATGCTCTAATCTCATAGCTGCACTCTTGCTGTCGCTGAAGATTATAACATCTCTAAGGTCAGTATTACTGAGAGGATATTTTAGTGCTTTTTGAACGGCTGTCAATTCAGCTGTATGTATTGAACAATCTGTAGGAAGTTTGTATAATTATTGATATTTTTTTATTTTCATGGTAGAAAGCGCATCCTGCACCGTTTGTCGTCTTTGAACCGTCCGTGTATAACACATATACACGTTCACATTGATCCCATTTTTCTTCTATCTGCTGTTTAAACTTGATGTATGTGGTAGGATCAGCTTGATGAAAGTTCGTATATTCTACTCCTAGTTTGAAGTTGTAGGTCTTGTATTCTGTGGTAAAGTAGGGGTGTAATACGTTGGAATATATTTGGTCTCTGATTGGTATTCATAGCTTTCTATAAGTAAAGGGAGTTTTTGATGCTGCCAGTATTTGCTAGTCATCCCCAAAATGAAAATTTTATGAATGGATGCAACCTTGTCTTTGCTAATCTACTTCAGTACTGCTCTTGTACTCAGTTTTTGTCTTCCTAGATACTAAAGCACCTGTAATTAGAACTGTAGAATTTCCGACTTTTTTAAAGAAACGACATCAAGCCTTGCGAGAAAACATTTTACGTGAACAATCGAGCAATTGAACTGTTATCAATCTGAATGATGGCGACTCATCTGAATCTGATTTCGATTTTTTTACTTTATAATTTTTCATTTGTAACCTTAAATAATACTGTTAGAATGTAAATTTGGATTGGATTTATTGTACATTTTATAATATCTATTAAGACAGGTAACCACATTTGATTTTCTTCTTTAATGTTAGTGCGGCCCTGGATGGTTTTGCTCCCAACATCCGGCACGCAACACTGCGTTGTATATTGTGCTTCTGGGCTTATAGGAGATCAACTTTTTGAGAGATTAGTGTTACAAAATTTACTGCCAGGTATATATCGAACGTTTTTACTATACTATAAGTAAAATAAATTGCGAATAATAAGCAAGGCGTAGGTAGTCTTTAAACTATGTCTTTCAGCTTTCGGGAATCTTTGCTCTCATCAGGATGAGGACGTCGCTAGAAAACTGGTAGTGAAAATTCATAGTATCCGACATAAAGAAGAAATAATCCCAAACAAGCTATAAGGGCGGCTACTAAGCAAAGAAACAGTAATAATTCATTCAGTTACACACTACATGAAGGTGAATTGTTAAATTTCAAACGACGATTGTTAAAATTATAAAATCGGGAAAGATGAATTATATTAGGACGACATACACAACGAACGGTTCTATAAAACGACGACTTTTTATTTATATGCACAAAGTAGGCATGTACAGCTTCAAAGTAGGAAGAATGTTCCACTCATTGATTGATTCATTAATAGCTTTCATGTGTTAATGCAGTGAGGCAAAGTGATTTTATGGTATACCAAAGGTCACCACCTTTTTCTGTCAATGTAAACGTCTGCCTCGGAAACGGTGAAGGTATAACTGCCAGCTAACAGAATTGACCTCAAAATTGCAGTAACAATGCCAACTTGTTTGATATGATACTTACTTGGCTTAATATCTACGTCGGCGCATGACCAGAATTTGTAATTGGGCCCCCATTCCTGGGCCTGTCTGAGCAGTCTTAGCGTGCAATTTTCGCACGTGAAATCAGTCGGTAATTGTACATGGTACGATTGGGCCCTGAAAATAAAATTTTGTAATAAATTAAACACTATACATACTTTCATACTTCTAGGCAGAAACTAGACAACTCACAAGCTACTTCAAACCTATCTGCAAACAATGTTATAGTGTAAAAACCTTAACTAAAGGAAAAAAAAAACAGTAACTAGAATCATTTATAAAATGTGAACCTCAAACACTGGTTTTTAAACTAGCTTTTGTTCATTAGCGTTTAAATTGTTGACAGTAGGTCTACAAAATTTTGATATAACTAGTACATGCCCTATGTATAAAGTAATTATCGTGGTAGAATTAAATTAAAAACTAAAGATAACAATTATTTACGTATTCAACATCAAATAAATGTAAATTTATTTAGTAGTGATACTAAATAGCGATATTAACTGAATCCTCCATTCTTTCAATGATTATGGAATTTATTTTCCTATTTTGTTTTGAGACACTGACAACATAAGAGTTTGCTAAAGCCTAACATAAATCCGCTGTGTTTATACCCACTTTAAACAGGTACTTTTAACAGTTCAGAATAAAAACTACATTTATTAACCTCGCCTTTTGGAGGATTGTTTGAAAGACTTATGACTGGGTTTTTTTCATGAGTTATGTCTGCAGATACCTTTGAGCCATACTGTATAGAATGTCAAGTTATCTGGCTTTGACATTTTGATATAAGTGCATTATATTACAATTTTAATTCTAATTATTACCTAGAATTCATTATTCTTCAAACAAATTCTCAAGATTTTAAGATAATAATAGTTAGGTTAGCAAAATTTCAAATGTACATTTTCAAGTTATAAATGCCAATACCTCACACAAGGCCTGGCCTTCGAGGTGGCAATTATTTGTAATTAACAGTACAAATAAATAGTAATAATAATACTTTACAAACAAAACTTGTAAACCTCTATTCTTTTTAATTTATTTGAGATAATTTCAACACCACATTTTTCCTTTAGTTATTGCAAAAATGGCAAATTACTTTCCTACTTTTTATTGCAAAATCATGGATCATAGAGGCAAAGCATAACCTTATAGTTCTTAAAACTCAGAAGAGAAAAATTATTGAGTTACAATATGGGTACCAGAAAAATATTTTATTAGCAATCGTCGGCGTCGTTAATAAAATAGAAATCGGGTTTGTAATGGACAACTCCATAAGATACAATGTAATATGAAATTTTAATCCCAAAATGTTGTTGAAATTAATCTTTATAACTTCCGGCACCTGTCCTGTTGCCATGTTTCTGCTTAATCGCACTTCAATGGCTCATTATTACAATTTAGATGTCTCTCCATTCTATAGAGCTATAAGTGAAACCAACATCGTTCAGATGTTACCAGAAACAAACACCGGTAATCACAAGGAATATAAGTTATTCTGACACTTAAAATATAGAAGTTGTACTTACGTTGCGTCGTTTGATACAAACTCCGACCCTTGTATTGTGGGAGTTAAGTCTAATACTGGCCTCTCCAACTGATCAAGCAGTTGAATTTTGAATCCTCCCTGGAAATGTATATAAATACTAATTGGTGAAATTGAACCTGTTTGCAATAAGAATTATGTGGACATGACAAAGCTTACTAAAATATAGCGTGACCATAACATTACTAAAGCTACAAAAATGTCGCTGGTTCAGTCTCTTGTGTTCTCCATATTTTTGTATGCCTCTGAAACATGGACTGTTAAAAAGGCAGATCGGGCTCGCATAGATGCTTTTGAAATGTGGACGTGGAGGAGAATGCTGAAGGTTCCTTATACCGCCCATCGTACTAACGTTTCCATACTGGATGAGCTGGTAATCCAAAGAGACTATCCTCCATTATGTCGACGAGAATGCTTACATTCTTCGGACATATTCACAGAAGCGATAATATGGAGAAACTTGTAGTTCAGGGTCATGCCCCGAGTGGGTGGTTCCGTGGCCGTTCCCCTACCCGCTGGGTGGATACGACGAAACAGTTGCTGGATATGAGTATCAAAAGCGCCACTGAATTAACAGTAAAGCGCGAACGATTGCGAGCTACCGTTCTCAAAACTATTGATATTGTTTGTGTCGGCTCCAACTTAATACATTTTATAATATCACATGTCTATTAAGACATTGTGACTATGATGTAATACGAATTAAGTGTGCATAGAAATTGATTGTGTGGGGAATGTGAACGTTTACTTTCGAATAGCACTTAGTCAGAATCACAAAGCCTCTGAAATATAATTTATAGCTTGTAAAACTTTCGGTTCACAAAACAGTCTCCTACAACGTTCTCGAAAAGGTTTGGAGCAAAATATCCTTTGGTAAGTATATCTTATTTTTGCTTTCAATGTTATGGCTGGTATACGTTGGAACCATATACCGTTAGTACATACACCACCTGGATCACCTGTTCTATTTTACAAGAAACTAAACATATCTGTTGGGTGACTTAAAAATAGGCTTCAATATACTTTTTTGAATCAAAACTAAAACTATGAATCTGTACTCGTATTTCTATCAGAGTATGTTTTTCCTGAAGCGAAAACCAGCAATATTATATAGAATTTATCTTTCTGTAGGTATATATTGCTCATAAGCTAAATGATTTAATCATATATTACAGTACATATTAGATAAAAATGAAAATGTTCAAATCGTTGGAACAGGACTGTGTTTATGAAGATAAGTAACTATTAAACTAGCTAAACGACTGTAAAAAGCAATAGTAGTATATTTATAGTTACTCGTATTTTCACACCTATTATGGTGAAAGTAAATGTCATATACTGGTTATTTTTATGATCTAAATTCGAGCTTATAGTGCTGCAAAACGTTCTTCAATTGATCATATTACTGATATAATAAATGATGCAATTGAAATTAATCCAACTACAAGTTTAAATTTATTAATGCAACTCCAGATTTGTAATTAACTTACCTTATGGGGATAACCTAAATGCCACGTAACGTTGAATTTACTTCCTTCTAGAAGCGTAGTTTTTATTGTCCCTGGAATAAAATCAGAAACACCAATTAGTAGATTCTTAAGTAATGAAGTAATAAATACAACACTAGGTATAGCTGAGAGGCTGAGACTATTGGTCTATCAAGAATCGTCTCAAGGTGATAACCAATGAAAGGTATATTTGACTCTAGTTGTATGCTGTATTTTTAAGCATAGCCATATAAAACAGGTAATAGGATCACTTCATTAATGTGAAAAAACCTGTAACTGCAACAAAATTTTGATAATTGTATCACCCTTTTAATTTTTGCCGCATGTTTACCAAAGACGCTGTATAATCAGAGATGCTTGACACCCTGTATAACCAGAGGAGCTTTAGGTGCTACAGCCCCTCGAATTATTTTTGCTATCTTTATGATGTATTACATCGCCTTCTGAAAAATATTTATCACCATAAGCATAATAGGTGGTCGATGACCCAGTCACTAGACGCAGTCTCCCGAATTTGAATCCTCGCTATGCTTCTGAATGTAGGTTTTCAGTTCAGTACTTTTTTGAGAAGCTGAGCGGTTTGTATGCGGCAGTGTCTTCGCTATTGCGAAATATTTTTTGAGTTAGATGTGATTCTGTTGAAGCGAAAACGAAAATGAGAATTATTTTATTTTTTTCAATATCTACTTTTTCTAAAGTATCGTACATTTTCACCAATTTATGATGTTATTGAATTGTAAGTATAAGCGTATTGAACTAAAATAAGTGGCTTTTAACGTAGATTTTTCATTATTTAGAAAAAATTGCCAGATTTTGTGTAATTATTGGAATTCCGTAAAATAGAAAAATCTCAAAACCTGTTGATTTTTGTCCATACATATATTAGCAAAACTTGTTAAATTTTAGCTCTTATATCATGCTCCGACAAAAATACGTCGAACTACATTTACCCTGAATACAAAACGAGTAAAAACCAATATTAGAATGCACATTTCTTTGGTAGAGAACATTAAATTAATATTTTTGAGTCAAGCTAAGCAGTTAAGTGGCTCCTGTTTTTTTGCCATCGCGGCTTCAGCCTTGGAAAATAATTTTTCTAGGTAGTGGGTACATATTCGATATATAGAAGCCGACATATCAACATAAGGATATCGACTAATCGACTATATTTTAAAAATTAATCAATATAGAAAAAATGGAGTCAAGTTGATAGACTCAATACTTCCAACACATAACGGTGATACCAATTTATTATTTAACCATTGCATGAAGCTATAGTCTTAGATCACTTTGCAACCAAATCATCGCCCGCCCACAAAAAAAAACATCTGACACAAAAGCTGCCCTAAATAGTTTCTGGCACCTCTCCGTAGTAAGTAGGACGACACAGTTCTTATTGGACAAAACTGGACAAAATGAACCGATCAGGAATCCCCAAATCGCCTAAAAACGAAGTTTGAGCTGTTTTCATATTTTTCGATTCTTGCTGCGTCGCCACTGACATGATTTCTAAAAACAATACGTGCTTTCCGTCCTCTCACGGTAATAACACTGTGTCAAAATTTCTTTAAAATTAATCTAATACTTTACACGTTACACAATACAGTACTATCTAAAATGATCAGGAACCTCTAAAATGCCTAAAAACGAAGTTTGAGGAATATTTGTTTTTTGTTTCTTGCTAATTACTCCGCCGCCCATGCACCGATTTTCAAAATTACAGCAGCATTACCTACTACGACCACTTAGGTTATCGCAACCCAGATTTCATTACAATCCATGCAGTGGTGACTGATACTAGGAGACTAGAAAAACTCCAACAGACACAGACAGACCGATGGAAATAAGTGACGTGGATTTTCGTTACCTATGTAATATCATGAAACGCCCAAAAATCGTATCTCAAAATCGAAAATTTTCGCGATTACAATACCTATCGGTGCGTGAAGTAAAAGATCGATAAGATCGATATATCGTTGCAGTTTCTATTATTAGTCGTCGTAGTGTCTCAGGGACGGATTTAGAATTTCTTCTAGGGAGGGGCGGACCAGCTCAAATTTCATGATGAGCTGGAAGCTGGAAACTAAATTTTCTGAAAACCAAAAAAAAGCTGTCAAACCAACTTTTGCTATTTATATAAGTATTCCGTGCTTCCATTACACTTTCCATTCAGGTCTAAGGAGAGGGGGGGGAGCAATGCTGCCGCGGTCTGAAGAGCAAAAAAAGGTTTTTGTTTGCTATTTCTATAAACAGAATATGCTTCGGTAGGGTTCTAGGGAGGGGGGTGGGCGTACGCACCCTTGCCCCCCTCTCAATCCGCCACAGCAGTGTCTTGAGGATGGCCCGTACAATCATGGACGAAAGCTTGGCGATCATCGGAAGTGAATAAATTTCTAACACAAAACCCATCGCTACGAGAGAACCTACAGTCATCATTATAATGCCACTCGATTACTTCAAGCTGGTTATTGGAATTTCCTTGAGACCTCTTATGCAATATAACCGGCTTAGATAAATAAATAAATAAATAAATATATACACCGGTCTACTAATTGTCACATAATCGCGACAATTCCATATTAATTACATAAGAGGCAAGTGTATCTATGAATACAGAATATTCTAACGGTTCTGACTGAGTCTGGTTATGGTATGTTGTCGCAGTGAAGGTAAGATCTTTTTTTCTCACGTTGGAATAACAAGAACTTGAGATCTGATTTGACTTTACCGCTGTTAATTAGTTATTATAAACAGTTAGGTTAGCGCTCTTTTTTATTGAGTTACTTGATATTGGTTTCATTCAGGGTTATATCGGTGTCACAGGTTTATGTACTCCTTTCTAAATACAGCGAAATTGGAATAACATTGTCATTGTTTAAAGCATTATCAATATTGGAATGACTTATTTAATCTAGCGACTCTTGACTCTTTTAACTTGAGTTACTTGAAAATTTCCGCTACTATACTTGCAAGTGAAATTCGAACACTGAGAAAAAAAGGGTTGCGGTTGATGAAATGCGGTAGGACTAAATATAATAATAAACGAACTCATTTGCCATAATTAGTTTATAAAAAAATACAACAGATCAATAATGGGCGGGTCCTCTTGGGTGGGTCCGTCTGGCTGTTGATAAACTCTAGATGTACAGCCTTCCAAGCTGCCCTCACAGTATGTTCCAATTCGTCCAGGTCGGAGGATTGTACATATCGATTCATCTGATCCCAGACTTCTTCAATTGGTGATAAATCTAGTGATTGTGGAGACCAGGGGAGTACCCTGACCGCAGCTTCCTGTAGGAACCTCATCGATACCCTTGCAATATGAGAACGGGCATTATCTTGCTGCAAAAAACCCTTTTCGAGGCTTCGGACATATATGGAACCGTAATTGGTTCATATAACGTTGAGCAATCATTGTGCCACGAATCACAAGTAAAGGTGACTTGTTGTTAAATGCAATGGCACTCCAAACCATCAAACCAATAGAACGGTGTATATGGCGCACAACAGCAAACTGGAGATCACGTCGTTCACCCCGTTGCGTCGTCGTCTTACGCTTTGACGTCCGTCATGTGGCTCCAGACAAAACCTGGACTCCTTGGAGAAGGCCGTCTGATGCCACTCAGCATGCTATTGTCGGTGTTCTTGGCATCAATCTAACTGTTGGCGACGATGAGCTGCAGTGAGTAAAAGCACTAGATGCGGACGATATGATCTTAAGCCAACGAATTCGAATAGGTAGGTCCTATTCGAATTCGTTGTCTTAAGCCCATTACACTCAATCTGTGTACACCATGCGGATTCGAATGGGCCTTCCTATAGCTGCATACCAAGCGTCATGAACAGTTTGAGTGGATCGCATTCTGTTCGAAGGGCCAGTAGTCGTAGATGACGATCTTGCCGGTCTGTAGTTCTTCCTTGTGCCCCAGAACCTCTAGCTAGCTGCATTAGCCCTTCTGCGATCCATGCGCGCCATACTGCTACAACTATAGCCACGCTACCCCCCATGGTTTCAGCAATTGCTCTGAAAGAAGCACCACGTTCTCGTTTGCCTACAATCCGACCCTGTTTAAAGGGGCTTAACTGCTTTCATTCGCAGTTATTTGGTATTTGGCATAGATAAAAGATTTTTTGGTTCGGTTTATGTTTGGACTGCTTGGGGTTGTAGTTGTTTCTGGGGCATTTTTCAAATAAAAGTCGTGCATGTACCCGTGTGTCAGCATGGAAAAACCAAAAAGAGCGAACAACGTTTCAAAAGATGAAGAATATCTGTTCAAAACAAAAGGTGCAACAACATGGCGCCAAAAAGACAACGCCTGGGAAAGGATAGGAGAAGAATTTAATTGCAAATCTGCAAATAATAGCCACAGATCTGTAAAGGTGCTGAAAGAAAAATACAAAAATTTAAAAAAGACAAAGGAGTCATGGTCATCATACTTCTCAAAATAATTCACTCTAGGTCGAACTATTCTTGGTCTCATTGCTTCTTCATCACTGCTATATGCATTTACATCATAACCATCCATTTCAAATAAAAAGAACAATGGAAAGCGTTAAGGTAATCGATAAAATATGAACTTCAAACGCCTAGCAAGTAGCAAAACCAAAGTGACATAACCTAATGCGCATGTGTCATCGCAAACCTGGGGCTAACTCAAGAATTTCTTGGGGTCAAGTTAACTCAGAGTTAACCTTAAGTAAAATCGAAAACTACCATTTGTGAAACATGACATCTGGGGTTTACCTCCGGTCAACGCACAACCTTGAGTTAACCCATTATTGTGAAACCGGCCCTTAGAGGCTAAGTGCCTCTGAATACAATAGTTCGAAACTAGAGATTTTGCTGTTTTCAAACCCGAGCAAATGGCTGGGTAGAGGGAGATAGGGGTGGAATGAAGAAGTCATTGTTGAAACAAACGCTTATTCACAGGGTCTTGAAAAATATTATTATTCAAAAGTCAACATCCTCGTAGCTACCTAGAGTACAGGAAAGTCTACTGTACACGACTAATAAATTATGTACCTGAGAACAGGAGGAAGTGAGAGTGAATGTCAAACAAAGATCTGAACATTACTCTGCAACCAGAAACAAACACGCCATCACCTGGCATACGTTTGAATAAACATAATTGTATGCGCATTCACATACTCAAGAAATGTTCAGTTTGTTGCAAAATGATTAGTTAAACAACGAAAAGCGTGCAGGAATTTCTATTTGCTCTGGCATCATGCTATCTCGTTGTGTGTACACATAATAGCTAACTACCTATTAGCATTCAGACTGAGGATGATTTCGTTTGTTTAAATTTTGTAAACGTTGAAAGTGGGTTAGTGGTGGACAGAGGCGAGCTATGAGCTTAACATGGAATGAGAAATCATAAATATCATCTTGAAGGACCTGTTAATTTTCATTCTTTATCAGTGTCACACACGCATTTGCTACCAAAAACACTTTCTCTAAAATTCATGCTAACAGATTTGTATTTGTATATGTTTTAGCTTGTATGACCTTCGTCAACGCATAATCGAAAGCTCCAATGATATCCACCAAACATGTTTTTGCAACTGCCCGTCAGGAATTTGAAATTCGCATATACAGGGTGTCCCACGACGATTAAGACAGGCAATATATCGGAACTGGGCAGTAGTAGAGAATTATAATTTTGGGGATGTAAATTGGAGCAAATGTTGTGTCTTTTCTTGTTATTGCGGTACCCAATGAGGTATTTGTTTTTGGTCACGTGACGCCCGATTTAAAACTATTAATGGGACACCCTGTATATTTGTGACTTTTTGTATGCTTCCCGATAAAGTAATTCCAACAAACTAGCACACTTGGGGTCTAAAGTGATTAATTCAAGAGCTACAGGTAGTTAAAGGGCTGTACCACTACCATTGATTATAACAAGTACCCCTATGCTAGTGTTCGTTTCAATCTTTGTCATAATGGTAATGGTACAATCTTTAAGTACATGTAGCTCTTGAATTAATCACTTTAGACCCCAAGTGTGCTAGTTCGTTGGAATTGGTTCATCGGGAGGAACACAGAAAGGCATTAATATACAGGGTGTCCCATTAAACATTTTGAATCCAACGTCACGTGACCAAAAACAAATACTTCATTGAATAACGCAATTATAAGAAAAGATTGCTTGTCTTAATCGTCATGGGCACCCTGTATATCATTGTTTGGCCAATAACGGGTAATATTTGAAAACCTATTGCAATAAAAAGTGATATTTTCATGTGTTTTGGTATCCTATTAGAACATATAGATTCTAATTTTCTCTTCGACATACCTTTAAAACAAGGTATTACTCGATATCCCTTGTCATTTGAAATGGTTCAAGGGAATGATCCTGCGGTAAAAAGGGTACAAGGAGATGAAGTAGTTTTTCGTTTGGCTAAAAACGTGCAACATCTTGAACACTTATTTCAATAAAAAGTGGTATTTTCTTGTGTTTTTGTTTCCTATCTAATCAAATTAAGATACATAAACATTTTACTAATTTTTTCGGAAACGAATTGACCGATTCAAAAAATCAAACCTCAAAATAAAGGAGCTTGACATACCTTTGAAACAAGCTGTTACTAGATACCCCGTGTCATTTGTAATTTCTTTAGGGATGACCCAGCGGCAGAGGGTACAAGGGGGTGAAGTAGTTTTTGGATAAAAAGTTGTTCCCCTTGATAAATCTTTTGACATGCCTCGGCGTTTTTTTCTTTAAATCGGTAGTTTCCGATAAATCCAAAAAGAATTGAGGCAGTTCAAAATAGGTTCCTAAAAGTACTAGCAGCTAATTGCAATCAACCGTTTGATCTTCTGACCACACTTTGCGTTGTATTTTCAAAACTGCAAACTGTATGACAAGTACTCTGCTTCTGCTTCCAAACCTTTCTTACAGTTCCTAATATTCCGGTCTGTGCTTCTTTAATGCTAACTTTCGTGCTCTCATCCGCATGTGGATTTGTCAGTTTAAGTTTGTATCAAATCTTACAATCCTTACAGACAAACTGAGCGTTACTCACAGTGGAGCTTCTGCGATTTTTTTGCTTCCCACACCAATAGGTGAGGGGAGTATTGTGATCGCGTAAATTTTCGATTTTGGGGTAATACGCTTTTTGGGCGTTTTATGATGCCTATATAACGAAAATCCACGTCACTCATGTTCGTCGGTCTGTCTGTCTGTCTGACAGGCTGTCTGTTGGCGTTTTTATAACGTCGTAATCTCAGTAATCGCTGCATGGATTGTGATGAAATTTGGGTAACGATATGCTGTGGGGTCGTAGTAGGTAATGTTCTTATAATTTTCAAAATCGGTGCATGGGTGGCGGAGTAATTAGCAAAAAACAAAAAATTCCAGATGTTCCTGAAACTTTGTTTTTAGGCGTTTTAGGGGATTCTGATCATTTTTTAATTTCTTTTGAGTGAAACTGGGGTAGTTGGGTGTTGGGGGGCTGTAAAACTGAAAAATTTGTTGCATTCATAACAGATTATCCATTGACTTGCGAAAAAAAGAATTAGCGACTTGATACACTTTTTTAGGTCTATCCGAACATTGCCTTGCTTATTGTAGAAACCAAGGTACTTAGAAAAAGACCGAGCATTGCCTTGCTTATTACAGAAACCAAGGAAGTCTGATGTTTACATACCTATAACCTATAATTGATATTGATGAAATTTTGACGCAGTATTACTACCGAGGCGAGGATGGAAAACGCCTATCGTTTTTAGGAATTGGGTCCGTGGCGGCGCAGCAATAATCAAATAACAAAAATTATAAGAAACAATTCAAACTTCGTGTTTAGGCGATTTGGAAGTTCTTGATCGCTTCGATTCGTCCTGTTGAAGCTTGCAGAATGAAAACTGTCGTCTTACTTCCTATGGAGAGAGATGAAAGAAACTATTTACGAGAGTTTTTGAGTTGGATTTTTTTTATGGAGAGCGGGAAATGATTTGCTTGTAAAGGGATCTCAGACTATATAGCTTTATGCAATGGGGAATAATAAAACGGCGCCACTGTTATGTCAATCAACTTGACTCCATTTTTTTCAGTAAATCAACAGTTTGGGAGACTACAAAATGAAAAAGTATAAGTGACATTAGCGGTTTAGCCGATTTTCTATAATGCGAGTTCATTAAAATTATTACGGTACTGTAATTCTTTTGAAATTCCTTTCTGCATCGAGCGCATCTTTGGCATCCTTTGTCGCTATAATCACACGCCACACAATGTATCGCAAAATGCGTATAATTTCATTATCGCCGAGTTACAAATGAACTACCAGGACAACTTTCTATATTTTAATGCCCATCGTAATTGGGAATTATTCAATTAAAGCTTAATAACGCACAATAATTATGATTTTGCGCGCGGTGAAATTCAGGCCGTATTGCTTTTAAAGACGATATGGTTACAGCACCTGTCATGAGGTGAGCAATTATTTTATTGTGACAGGAAGAGGTGCAAGAGGTCAGGCCTTAATGAGCGATGCATACCTGATGTTATGAGGCATCTTTAATTATCTATCTCGACAGTAATCTCAAGAAATTTCAGGAAGAATTTTTTAGGTGAAGGTTAAAAACTTATCCGATTAGAATGAGGCTGTTAAGTCTTGCTATTATTTATGTATTTATTTTGTACGTCACGCAATTTTTTAACTTTTTTTTATGTGATGTTATTTCACTTGGTTAATTTTTAATTACATATATTCTACTTCTCTATTTACTTCTCACAGCGGTAGATGGAGGAAGTATTGTGATCGCAAAAAATTTAGATTTTGAGATAATGCAATTCTGATATCTACATAACGATAGTCCACGTCACTCATTTCCTTCGATCTGTCTGTCTGTTTGGTGATCTGTCGGTCTGCTGGTCTGTTGGCGTTTTTTTAGCCTTGTAATCTCAGTAACCGCTGCAATGATTGTGAAATTTGGGTAGCATGGGCGGCGGAAAAACTAACAAAAAACAACAAATTCAAATATTCTTAAAACTTCGTTTTTAAGCGTTTTAGGGGTTCTTGATCATTTTCTCCTTTGGTTTTGGTGGAGCTAAAATTTGGGGTGTTTGGGGGGGTGGGAGGTTGTAAAATTGAAAAATTTGTTGTAAGCTTATTAGGCTGTCCACTGACCTGTGAAAGAAAGACCTAGCGGCATACTACACTTTTTAGGTTGGTCCAAACATTGCCTTGCGTATTACAGAAACCAATACTTTCTGATCTATATATACGAGTATTGCTTCAGATCGTTTTGTATTGTGTAACGTGGAAACTATAAACTTCATTTCAATGAAATTTTCACACAGTATTAATACCGTGGTGGTATTTTGCTGTACCCAAATCTGCAAAAGTGTGTAGGTGGTGAGAAATTCGGGTCGAATGAAGACGGTCATCGTAAAAAAAATGATTATTTTGAAGATCTTTCAAAGCTTTAGTGTTTAGAAAGAATGAAAAATTAGATACACGTTGGACTAAGCGTATTGAGTTAAAAGAAGATTGTGGATTTTTGCAGAGCTAGTGAGCACAGTTATCTATGAACCGCGTAGACAAGTCGATGCGTGTAGACATTGGCTCCGTCTTTCGATACATTTTGTTCGCTAATTTAACGAGAATGACACACCTTTGACAATTTTCTGGGAGCTTCCGACTGAGTTTATCGCGTTATATGAAAGTTTCCAATGTATTTGGCGTATCAAATCCAACAAATAGAGACAAAAAGGAGTGTGCATATTAGATTTTGGTAGAAAAATTCAAAGAAAATGTTAACTGCATATAGAAAACTCACGGATCAAAATACCGTCGTATGTTTCATATTAGAGTGCGATCTGCGATCCATACTGTACGTACAACGGAATTAATATCTCCACTTTATTTTATGCCAAACGATTATTCATTTATAAGCTAAATATGGGGCAGTGTACGTTACGGCCTGTTTGAAATAATTATATCATAAACCGTAAACGGATACGACAAAGATCGCTTTAAATGTCAACTAGTTCAGTGATACTGGAAACAGGGTTATGGTACAGTTAATCATATGCAACATAAATTCAAAATCACATACCCCAGACAGAAAATAATACCGAATTGGATATTGCTAGCGACTCTCGATAGGGAAATAAATTTTACAAGTTAAAGTTCACCGATGTATCTCAGAAAAGGCTCCGGTTTTTCCTCACAAAGTAACAGAACAGTTGAAGGGTTGTTTACAAAAACAGCCATAGTCCAATATTGTCTATTTTTGGGACTATACTTTTTATAGAAACTCAAGTGGACTATGGTTATTTTTGTAGGATTATCAAAACTTTAACGCTACATGTATGTTGAGACTTAAGACCGTATTCATAGTGGACTATGGTTAATTTTGTAGAACTATCAAAACTTTAACGTTGTATGCATGTTGAGACTTAAGACTGTATTCATAGTCGTCCCTCTGAGTGTTTTTATTTGTTTTGTGCGAAGTGACTGCATGTATAATTCCTCTGGCCCTTTGTTTTGTATCTATATGGTAAGCCTTTCCTTGCACGCGTTCGGATGGGACATTCGATGTTTCGTGAGTTCTGTTCGTATAAGTATATGGATGTTTTCCATGTCAGTGTGTGACCACTTGATGATGTCAAAAGAATATGCGAGTAGCGGAATCATGAATGTGTTAATGGCTTTTGTAAGATTTTAGAATTCACGTTTGTTTTTAATAGTCTAATAAGGCGGTCATTAAAATAATAAAATAAACTCTTGTGTTACACACAGTTGTGCCTTGATTCGTGTGTGGTCTATCATAGTATTCTGAAAACCAGGTACTTGTACGTTTCGTCCTTGTCCATGTTGTCCAGTGTTTGGCCAGTTACTTGTTCTGTTCGGGATGGTTTTTCCATTGGCCTTTATTACTCATTTCGAATCCCGTCCTGATCCCTGACGGACAAACTTCTGTTATAATTATTATTTATTCGTGCAAGTACAAATAAAGGCCACCCTTCAAGGTCACACCCTGTATAAGGTAAAATGACAGAAAATTGGATAACGGTCTTATGTATGATTACTGCGTGAAAAATATTGGGTCAATCCACTAAACTTGTATCGATGTCAGATAAACGTTATTTGCTTTCATAACCCATTTTCTTATGAACTATAATCGAGTCGCATATTGATACAGCAACTGATACAGTGATCGCGAGTAACGATTACTTTCAAATCCTCTCAACTAGCAACTGAAAGTGAAATATAAATTGTTTGGTAGTATTTATCTTGACATTCAGCCATTCATATAGTTCGTTTACCCGTTAAAAATGTAGCATTTACTGTTATGCATCTGATCTTTCACAACCGACAGGTTAGTGGGTGTTGCCTGTGCAACAGATTCATACTTCGTCTCAGATTACGCAATCAGACGTGGCAATGAACATTGTATAAAAGTCTATTGATATTTCTGCGTTGAGAAGCACTATTTGCGAAAATTTTATAGAACAATAACTCGAAACCTGTCACGATGAGAAAACTATGGCAAAGACGATGGTGCTTTATTACTGCTGAGTATGTGGAATGTGAATGAGTATTTGAAGTTATTCAGAATTCGTTTAAAGCCGTATTCATAATCGTCTCTTGAGTGATACTTAAGGTTCCATTAAGTAATACTCGCGACTTCTGAAATCTAAAAACTGATCATGCTCAAGTGTGTATACATGATATGGATCTTTGCGTCTCGCTAGCTTGAAGATGGTGTGTAACTGGGAAGGCACAAAAATATCACCAGCATGTGTCATTGCATATGAGATCGCACTATGAGCAGAATCGCCTTCACTTTGGCCGTGAGAAGATTCAAAGTATCGTAAAGTAATGGTCTCTTATAATATTTATACTATGCAAAACAACGTAAAGTAGCATGGTGGCCATAATGCTATTCCTATTCTGGCCACTGCATCCGTCACAATAAAGTAAAACGTATTCGATTCCTTTGAGGTCATAAATATCTAGAGCTTTGAATACGCACGTAGTAATTTCTGAAGAACCTCTCCTGCTTAGGTATTCAGGTCCAGTATAACAAAAACCATTTTGTTGCTTAAGGGACCCTTAAGTATCGACTATGAATACGGCCCTAAATTTGCTTAGAACTGTATAGGTTGTACCGCTGCTAATGTGTCATAAGCGCCGAGCGATTGGTTAGTAGTAGAATGAATCACTAAGCTTGAAAAAAGCATTTTGAATATTTTTATTTTGTATTCTTTTAGTAGTTATTTCATTCGTGGGGAATATTCATGGGGGGGGGGGGGGGTTGGACCCCCTAGCCCCCCCCCTTATATACGGCCCTGGCAATGTTGTAATTCTTTTTTAACTTCCCTGACTAAGGAGGGGTAGTGTTAGAATCGCAACTCATTTTCTGAAAAGAAAATTCCAGGTTATATTATTATTTTTCCGAATAACCCCTACCACCTCCCACCAAACGATAGAGAACAAAAACTTCTTTATGACAGTAAAGGTTGAAATTATTTGGATCATTTTTGTGATAGTTACTGTCATTTTAAAGTTCGAGAATTTGCTACTTTTATGAATTTTTTTCCGCCATTTAGAAAATTTTTATTTTCTAGGCATAAGAAGACATGCTTTTTATTGTGGTAGCATTAGAATTTCACGATATGACATTATTTTCTGAGTTACCCCCACCCCACCCCTTTTTTATCATCACAGCGGGACCAAAAACTAGATTTTTGTTCCTAATGATAATCTTTTCATAGTGACCAAGTTTGAGGCCAATCAGAAAACTTTGGTATTTTGATGTCCGTTTGAGTTGAAAAGGTTTTGGTGCCGATCGGACAATGGGGGGTGGAAAAGGGTGGCGGGTGCACAAAAAATTGTAATACCAGATATAAATTTGATAGCACCAGTTGAAAGAGAATATGTCTTTATGTCTAAGACGATATATCACATGTTATTTTTTTCTGAAATGGAGGCTAAAAGATTAAATCAATCGAAATAGTCTAATGTCATTATTATGTTATTGGTTATTGTTGTTATTATGTTATTTGTATACTTATTGTTTGATATTAAGCTGCCGTAAATAACTTCAAGATGTATACCTCAAAATAATGATTATCGGATTGGACTCTTGAGGGTTTATGTAGAGGGGGTTGCACAAAATTGGTACTCCTGATCCCACCAAAAGACGACGTGTTTTCATGCTAGAAACGATAATCACATGTCGCTTTTTTTCTCAAAATAGCTGCTAAAAAAATTAAATAGGGTGAAATGTACAAATGTCAATAACCGCTGTAACAAGGTTATGGTAAAACAAGGAAAGGAGATGAAAAACAACCACTTGAGTCGGGGAAGTTCCTAGGACAAGGTCTACCTCTTTCAACGTCCACTTGTTTATTTAAACATATCAACGAGACATCTTACGCGCCGATATGGTTGCTGAGGGAGGATGGGTGATCGCTCCCATCGCCCCACCCCTTGTGTCCGTCACTGGGTAAGTGTTTCAACTCATTAGTCTTCTTGATCTTTAATGAATCTATCACGCTTCGTTCTCCAATATTATAGATTATTTCAAGACTTCAAAGCTTTATATTTGAAATTTTACTCCTATGTCTCTTTAGACTGTTATGTTTCTCATATGTTTCAGCATGCCTACTTTTTCAGTTTGATTGAGGATTTCAGCATTTTATGCTTGAAATTGCACTGCTGTTCCTCTTTCGACCGTTATGTTTCTCCTAAAATTGGTACATCTTTCATGTTTTTGTCCTTTTTGGCCTTTAATGAATTCACTACTACCTGCAGTATGCTTATTTCTTCAATATTATTCATAATTTCAGAGTTTTATACTCAAAATGTATTGCAGCGTTCCTTTAGACCATCATATGTCTCTTTACATCGGAACATGTTTCAACTTTTTGTCCTTTTACTTCCCACACCGATAGGTGAGGGGAGTATTGTGATCGCGAAATTTTCGATTTTGAGATAACACGCTTTTTGGGCGTTTTATGATGTCTACATAACGAAAATCCACACAACTTATTTCCGTCGGACTGTCTGTCTGTCGGTCTGTCGGTCTGTCTGTTGGCGTGTTTCTACCCTCGTAATCTCAGTAACCGCTGCATGGATTGCGATGAAATTTGGGCAGCGATATGCTGTGGGGTCGTAGTAGGTAATGCTCCTATATCTTTTAAAATCGGTGCATGGGCGGCGGAGTAATTAGCAAAAAACAAAAAAAATATTCCTCAAACTTAGTTTTTATGCGTTTTAGGGTTACTGATCGTTTTCTACTTTTTTTTTGGGTGAAGGTGAAATTGGGGTGGTTGGGGGTGGGGGGTTGTAAAACTTAAAAAATTGTGATATTCATAATAGACTATCCACTAACCTATGAAAGAAAGATCTAGTATCATAATACACTTTTTTTAGATCCATTCGAACATTGCCTTGCCTATTACAGAAGCCGCGGGACTTGTTTCTGGTGTAAACATACGGATATTGCTTCAAATCTGTATTGTGTAACGAGGAATTGGTGAATTGATGTTAATGAAATTTTGATACAGTATTATTACTCCCGTGGCGAGGATAGAAAATGCGTATGGTTTTTATACATCGTACCAGTGGCGGCGCAGAAATAATAAAAAGACTAAAACATGAAATCAGCTCAAACTTTTTAAGCGTTTCAGAGGTTCCTGATCATTTTCTACGTTTTTTGGGAGGGGGTGAATTTGGGGTAGTTAGGGGATTGAGGGTTTAAAAACTGAAAAATTTTTGACATGTGATGAAAGACCTAGCGACATAATTCACCTTTTTAGGTCCATCCCGAACATTGCCTTACCTACATATTACCGAAACTAAGGGACTTTGTGCGTTTTGTATTTTATAACGTGGAAACTATATAATTGATTCTGTTGAAATTTTTACACAGTATCATTATAGTGGTGAGGGTGGAAAATGGGTATGGTTGTTAGAAATACTGTCACTGACGTAGCAAAGAAACTAAAAATATGAAAACAGCTCAAACTTCGTTTATAGGTGCGAGCAGGCGACAGAAAAGATTTGCCTACCTATGGCGCACTGATGATCGCTAATAAGCGTGAAACAGCTGTCTGCGTACTGGTGGATTGACGGAGATATAGAGCAACCCTCATATTCGTTTATAGGTGGTGTTTTAGGGATCCCTCATCATTTTTTTATATTTTTTTGGGTGGAGGTGAAATTGGGGTGGTTTGGGGGTGGGGGGTCGCAAAAGTGAAAAATTTGTTGTATGCATAATAAGACTGTTCATTGCCTATGTAAGAAAGACCTAGCGGCATAATGAATTTCTCCTTCCATTACTTTCCTGCCTAACGTTTCCTTACAGAAACCAAGGGACTTAATTTTCTTATGTACAAGTATTGTGTAACCTGGAAATCGCCAAATTGATTTTAATGAAATTTCGACACAATCGTGTCAGTGGTGGCGCTGCAATAATAAAAAAACTAAAAATACTGGGGGGGGGGGTGGATTTAAAAACTAAAAAAATTGTTGTATTGATAATAGTTTACCCATTAACCTGTGAAGGAAAGACCTAGCGGCATAACACAGTTTTAGGGGGGGGGTTGGCGATGATTTGGGTGCAGGGAGACGTCAGACTATAGCTTTATGCTATGGGAAAATAATAAACTAGTATCACCGTAATGTGTGGGAAGTACTAAGTCAATCAACTTGACTTCATTTTTTGACCTCCAATGAATCTACTGTGACCTACAGCATGCTCCTTTTTTTAATATTATTGATTATTTCAGAGATTACAATATAAACTGCTGTGACTCTAGAGACCGTTATGTTTCTCTTAACATTGATACATGTTACAACACTGTTCTTCTTGACCCTTTATGAATCCGCCACGATTTGTAGCATGCTTCCTTCGTCAATATGTTGATGATTCCAGCGTTTTGGATGTGACATGTGTTCTTATTTTCATGCTTACATCTGCATGTGGATGTCTCTAGAGGTTGTGGGTTCGAGTCCTGCCGGCCTCCGACCTTTTCCGACATTTTTTGGCACGAATTTAAACATTAGGACTATTTTGACATATACTGCTTCACTCCTTATATGCCAAGTTGTTATTCTTGGAATCCATACTGACCAATCTGCATTCTTTTGATCTTCAGTCTTTACGTCTGCTTTAACATGGCAGACCACATCAGAGCTGTACGGTGTTTGGCGTCCTTTCTCGGTTGGTGTTCACCGTTAGATTATTAAAAGGCGATTTTCTTCACAGTTCGAACGGTTGACAAAAAAGACCGCCAGTCAACAGTCAACGCAGCATCTTAGACAGTTAGGTCGAACGGGATTGGATTTGCAATATCCTAAATCGCGACATCTCTTCTTTTATTTACAAATCCATTGCGGTTCTTTAGTCAGAGGCGGGTGTTTAGCTTGCAATAAATAGGATAAAATTCCACTAAAAATGCATGTATATTTACTGCCCATGCTTTAGGTGTAATATCATACAATATGATGACGATTTTTTGACAGCAATACAAATACGGTATGAGAAGAGTGCCCAGACAATGTGTAGTGAGAGACACTAGATACAATGGGATTCAACCTGTCCACAGAAAAATTATCAGTAGTTTCTTCAGTAGGAATAGAGTACAAAGCACAGAGAGGATAGAAACGAATAATTTCGTCTACCCAATCGACGTCACCTAAAATGAGATAACTCTTGATGAGACACTATGTCGTTTATAAATAATGTAGTCACCAAATGTGACGAAGGCATTCATTTAAATAAAAATGATTCGAGTATGGTACAGTCCTGAGCCATGAACATTGAACGCCTCTAAATTTTATAGAATATGTGCCTCAGGTTCAGTACAAGAACTCAACATAAATCAAACTAACGAGAGAAGAACCCCTATACCACAACTTGCGCAGAGCACTTTCGGCAAAAAAAAATGTAATCAAGTCATCCTACAAAAACAATTGCCTCAATTTTCCCAGTTCGTGAGGCGTTCATAAATGTAAGCTACATTCTTCGAGTGAGTTACATCAGCCTAGACCGCTGATGTACCAAGAATAACGCCGACGTTGCAGCGGGTTTCCAGACAAGAGATAAAGTTTTCCTTATCACGTTCATACCTTTTTATGGTCAGTCAGAGTTTAACCATTGTATTGTAAAGACCTAATTTCCATAATTTTCATTGTATAATTTTTGAATGTTTTTGAGTTTGTAAAGAAAATAAATCTTTTTTAAAAAGAGATTTCGTGCCATCAAACTTATAACTAGTGTTTTAAAAGGTTGACAAACCAAAAATATCATAACATCTGATACACACATTTATACATACAGTGTGCCGCAACTAAAATTTGCCACCCCCTTAAAGTTTTCGGGATTCGTCCTGGGACACGGTGTATAGATGCTTCCAATCAAAACGTTGGACCTGGATGCACCGTATTTATCAATAATGCAAGTATACAAAACATCTACAACCTAAACGTTAGTTAATGTCAATGTTTATAGCAAAGGTAATTGGCATATTTAAAGCTCTTGTACAAGACGCAATAACAAGAAAATATTTTAGCCTGCAATTTCGAATACTAACAGACTGATCATTTAAAAAAACCGGAAACGTTTCCAAAGTGTCTTGAAATTATTGGCGTAATAACAACAGTGACTGTTTGATAGAAAACTGGTAGATAGAATAGAACAGACTCTAAAATAATTGTGTTTGTGCATCAAAATCTAATAGAAACAATTTACTCAGAAAAAACTTATAGTACTTTTCTCACACCCATTGTGGTTTTGGTAAATTTTTCACAATTCTTGCCTTTCCTAAACATATTTTTCGATGTCTTCAAAATCTGGCCGTGATGCAGCTCAATAAATTTAAACTCAAATTCACTGCGTTAGCATACTCACTATATCAGACTTGCTATCACACTGTTTATATTTTCTTGCAAATGCAAAATATGAAGGATGAATAAACTAAACGCCCTTCATATTCAGATCCAGAGCTTCACAATACATACATAGATGTGCGGATTCAAATGTAGAATTAGGTACATTTTTTGATTCCTTGGGTACCGAAAAGTAATAAATGTAAGATATCCAGAAGAAGCTGAGCAATGTGGGTAACATCAGGAGTAATATTCGGATTTAGGTAGTTTTGCATAAAAATTTGCAGCAATGCTATGTTTCTTTACAAATAGCAGTGCGGTTTCTTTGAACATATGCATGAGATTAATCTAGTTAACCACGTTTTTGAAAACATAAACTTTCTATTCATTTTTACTTCCCATAGGTGAGAGGTGTATTGTGATCGCAAAAATTTTCAATTTTGAGATAATACGCTTTTTGGTCGTTTTATGATATTTACGTAACGAAAAACCACGTCACTCATTTCCGTCGGTCTGTCGGTCTGTCTGTCTGTCTGTCAGTCTGTTGGCGTTTTTATAGCCTCGTCATCCCAGTTACCGCTGCTAGGATTGTCACGAAATCTTGTGCAGCGATATGCTGAAGGGGCCTGTAGGTAATGCTGATTTTGAAAATCGGTACATGGGTAGTTAAAATGTTCCCGAGAATTTGTCTATCAGTAGGTATGTTGTGATGATTTTGAAAATCGGTACATGGGCAGCGGGTAAATTGCTGAAAAAAAATTTCAGAACTCCTCCAAACTGTTTGTTTAGGGTTTCTCATGTTTTTCAATTTTCTTGAAGAGGTCGAAATCGGAGTGAAAGGGCGGGTGAGAGGTTTGAGAACTGGAACACTTGTTGTATTCATAAAATACCATACAATGCGCTGAAAAAAGCGACTTTGGTGATATCTTGTGACTTTTAGACCTATCCGATTGTTGCCTTTGGTTTTTCTATATGTGGAATAATTTGATACCTCCATATTAAAATCTTAACGTGTAACTCGGAAACTACTAACTCAACTGTGATGAAATTTTGAATGCGAAAATGGAAAAAGATTTCAAAATAGCTTAAACTTTTTCTTTAGGTGTTTCAAAGGTCTCTGATAATTGTCTACTTTTTTGATGAGGGCAGTGTAGGGATAGAGAAACTTAAAATCTTTGTTAGCACCAATAATGTATGGGAGTCAAGACAGGTGAGGTCATTATTTAGAAGTGGCTACAAAATACATCTTTGTGAAGGCGCTAAAGTAACTTTAATCGCTTTGCAAAAAACAATCCCATGCGATAATGAATCGTAACTTATGTAACTGTCTGCAATTAAGCGGTCTTGATACTTAGCTGAGCATGACCAAGTATCTTTTGTTGTTTGTTTTCTGATATGCTCAATTAAAACTAATGCATACATTTCCTCGGGTGTGCTTTTATACAAAAACGCAATTATGTTGGTTTTCATACTGTTCCGCTGTTTTTAGGCGAAACCATGCAAACAAACCGTGAACATCTTACATCGAAGATGATGATTGCACGTTCAATGAAGAATTATCATATTTCAAAATTAATACCCAACTTAAATTCACCACGCAAAATCGTGGTAAATGTGCAATGGTTCAAAAGAAGATTATGCATGAATAAACCTCAAAAACTGTTGCTTCTTTTAGTCATAGACCTAATTCTTTGGGTATGGTTTATTTACTGCCTTTATTTTTTCGTACATTTAGATGCATTGCAAATAGAATGTTTCAACGCCTTAAACTTAACTTGAGGTAACTTAAAAATATTGCAGGTATTACACAATTTTCTATGGTATTTAATTTTTTTATTTAATAGTAGGACAACCATATTTTAAGACCTTTGAGCAGGTTTGGGTTAAATTAAAGAAGGTCCAAATATATTATGAACTTTACAATTATCACAATTCTTTTTAAACCCAATATTTCTCACTAGAATAACTCTTCTGTTATTGACGTCTCTGATGCTACAAAGAAGTTCGATAGCTTGGAATATCTGAGAAAATTTGCTGATCTCTTCATATTGTACAGATTGCAGCACTCATATATGGGAGATATTCGACTAAGTTATGTAGAAATAATAACACCAAGATTCATCGGATCATCAAATAATCTTAGAAGGATGATCAATTTTGGGAGTCGCATTTGTGGGACCCACAATAGGTACATGGTTCGGAATCATTTTCCGTCATTAGGGTGATGCAGGAACTACCACTATAGCAGTCAAAAGAGTAGCTGATCAGTTAGTATTTGGTAATATTTGTTGCAACTGTAAGCACTGTAAATGAAAAAAGCTGGAATAAAGCAACGAAATAGCTTACTTATTAGATACTATGACGTTTATCTAACCAATTCGAAAATCTGGTCAGCAACTCAGTTGTTCAGTTTCTCTTTTGTACCACTGAGACATCAAGTGTTGTTAGTACAGTCTGTGGCTATGGTGTGGAACTGTTATTTGTCTTGGAAAACAAATATAAAATAAGAGCAATTGTTATTGAGATATTTATGAGTTAGTTAGTGCTACATAACTGTAAAATTACATCTTCTTATCACTTCTCTCTAAATATAAAGGTACAAAAATATTTACTGTATGTCTCAACAGGTATGTACTGTATGTACTATGTTTTTGTTTCCGGTTTTGTTCAAAATATTTATAAAAATTATTATCCACAACACTTCTTCCAGTATTTCACCATATACAATGTATATATAAATAGTTGATATTTATCAAATTTATCAAAACATCTAGTTCCACTAAGGGAGATGTTTGAGTACTTCATGTAGAATAATAACACCTAGAGTCAGCGGATCAGCAGAGAAGCTTAAATGTTCAACAGATCGAACTTCCTGCTTAAAAAGGTTTTTCCTTTAGATAATTTCTGTATTGAGGTATAACCTGAGAGAGAGAGAGAGAGAGAGAGAAAGAGAGAGAGAAAGAGAGGGAGAGAGAGTTTGCTATGCCATTGATATATTGTACATACTTTTTAAGTTAAATAAGGTTTCATATAATGGAAAGTAAAATAAAATGAAGAGTGATAATCATTGGACAAGCTTTTGAAGATTTGTCACTACCTGTGGTTTTAACAAATACTATAGAAAGCGCAGTGTGTGAAAAGCATCCAAAAGACTAGATTATTGGTTTCTGAAGTAGTTATTGGAACAGTCATGGTGGTATACGTATATTACGTGTCAAGACTCTGACATCTAGTTAAAAGATCAAAGCTGGTTTAAACAATGTGTTCCGAAGTCACAGTAGACTTGCATTGGTACTAACCACTTTCTTACTACGATCTGATTTGGTTCGATGAAATTATTCAGTTTCAAATTATCTTTTCCCTTTTCTTCAGACCAAAGTATTGTGGCTAACGTAACTTAAATTAGAAGGCGAAGAAAAAATGAGAACGCCAAGATGAGTGGTCATTATTGCAACGAGAATGTATGTCAATTTATATAAATAATCTCATTACACACAATTACATGATTTTTTTTCAGAGCTAGTAACAAGCAAATAAATCATACCGTGAAGCATCTTTTCGAAATCTATGTAGTTATATCAGTTTTGAAAGAAGTGAAGGTATCTTCGAACGATAATCATATTAACTATGTATTAAGTATCTCCCATTGCTTTTAATGACTTCATATTGCCTACAACTTACGGTCCATGTCATACTGAAGAAAAGGACGTGAGAAATAAACAAGCATTTTTTAATTTAATGTCTTTATCGTACGAGATTTGCAATCATAATTTTTAAATTGCTGCCTTTTTTAGTTTACTTTCTTCAACTTTTATTAAACGTTTTTGGTGCTTTAAGGCTCAGAGTCACACTAAAGCGATGGTATGTCATCAAAGAGAGGAGGGGGTCCTCTCATCTGCTATGTTGGATTCTAAACAGTTGATGCTAGGTTATGTTTTCAGGGTTTTTCTGGTATTGATGGCACATCATGATACTTATTCTCGAGATCTAAGACAATTAGGATAGTTAGTCACTGTCGTTAATGAAAATTCCAAAACTAAATTCTTAGTTCAGCTATTTGTTAATTGCAAGATCTTGTAGGAGCAACCGACAAAATTATCTTTTTTGATTCCGATGAACGTAGATTTGCATGCTTACGAGTGCTTCCAGTGACCCTATTCTTGACTTTGAGGGAGCAGAACTAAAAAGAGAAGTGGGCGTGGTTCTCTTTATAAATGACGTAACTGTATTCTTGAAAATATTTCTATCAAAAAAGGAGAGGGCTGAATGCTCCTCAAGTTCTCTCGGTATCAAATAGGAGAAAATTAGATTGGGATTACCACTAACCTAAAAATCGCACCTTGAGAAATTACACTTTAATGTTTTTTTTTCATTTTCGTCTGTGGCGATAATCAAGTATATTGAAGGCAACAGAGGATTTCAAAGATCTGGTTGTGTGGCATAAAATTATTAACCAGGATGTAGTACCTGCAGTAAAATATATGTCAATTGGAAGAGGTATTTTATCACAAAGTGACGCCTTCCAGTTGTCGGATCCCAAGTTTGTCCGGCTTTTCCGCGTGGACAAGCACAGTGGTGACATTTAATTTTGGAATTATATAATTATATGTTTTCATGGCTTCAAAGATTGAATGAGTGAAATGGGAAGGCTTTTTGGTGACCAGAACCATCAGTGCATAGGCCTACAAACGAGCCCTTATGCACTTCTCCTTCCCAAGTTCAGACCTCATCGCAAAGGTGGGGATCTTATCTTATATACCCAGATTCAAGAACCCTTGAACCTAGTACGGTGTGCTGATGACTCTTCCTTCTTGCCACACGTGCACACGTCGGGTCGCTTGCCACCCCCATCACACACAAGTGACGTTTGGTACCACTACCATTGATTATAACATGTACCCCTACAGTTGAATAATTTTGGTAGTGTTTCATAACGGTAGTGGTGCAATTCTTTAAGTACCTGTAGCTCTTGAATTAATCACATTATACCCCAAGTGTGCTAGCTTGTTGGAATTGCTTGATCGGAAGGAACACAAAAAGTCACAAATATACAGGGTGTCCCATTAAAATGTTTGAATCGGACGTCACGTGATCAAAAACAAATACCTCATTGAGTGACACAATAATAAGAAAAGATACTATATTGGCTCTAATTTACACCCCCAAAATTATAATTCGCTACTATTGCCCAGTTCCGATATATTGCTTGTCTTAATCGTCGTGGGACACCCTGTATAATTAGTTGCTATTTAACAAATTGCAAGTACGCTTTCAGTGAACAAAGAATGTATGATAAACACAGCGCTGAAACGTAGCTTCTGAATCATTATGGAGTATTGTCTAGTAGTAGTAGTAGTACTTATGGAAGTTTCTGAACCAGATCACCATCTTACGAGGCTACTGCCACAAATAATCTACAAAAATGACTCACGTTATGGCGACGCATAGCAAGACCCATGGTTAGATTTGTTTCAGTCTCACCTGAAAGAGAAGAAGAACAAAATTAGAAAATCGGCGATTATTATATGTTCTTCGTTATAAACGCAGTTCAAATTCGATATATATATTCGTCTGAATTGGAAAATAAGTATCTGTTAATTGTTTGTTATAATCCAGCTGAAGCACATTATTATGAGGAGCTCTGCTGTAACACCTAGTTTGTACATTTATTGAGATACTTTATTATGTTGGCCATAAATCTTGTGTCAGACAGATATATCAGGTGTGGGAGCCCAGGAATCGGACAACATCAAATAAATAAAGAGACAAGGAAAATGTTGCAAATAGATTATTGTATATTCTCAAGGGTTTAATTTTGATTCAGTTTAGGTGAAATGCTTTCGTTTGACTGTACTTAACTTGCTCTGTAATTTTTATTCACAGCGCGAATTGCGGTATTCTGTGGTTCCAATGATTCGTGGAACAAACGAACTTTGCGCGGTTCTGCTTGACTATAGCAATGCTATAGTTCATTTATCAAGATGCCTAAACAAATTTACCACTCGAACAGGGGAATGGAGGAGTTTCCTAAAAAATAAAATTTGGAAAATTCATTATTACCTAATAGTCTATTTTTTCACTTGAAGAATGTCGAAAAAATCATCTGAATATTCCAATAAACGGCGACCGCGGTGGTGAAATGCCGTATGACGTCACATGTCATGAATTGTTCGCGGCAGCCACAGTCTTATCGGGCCTCCGCTATGCATACGCTGCGCTATACAGTATGCGACATTTAGACTTGAGTGGAACGACGAAGGTGTTCGTTGTAACGGGCAGACGCCAGTATATTTTTGAAGTATGGAGGAAGGTTACGTTCGTGGTGATTCTAGTAATCTTCCTAAAGTGGATCTCGACGTGATTATGGACTTTTACTTCCCACATTGATAGGTGAGGGGAGTACTGTGATCGTGAAAACTTGCGATTTTGAGATAATACGTTTCTTGGGTGTTTTATGATGTTTACATAACGAAAATCCACACAACTCATTTCCGTCAGTCTGTATGTCGGTCTGTCTGTCTGTCTGTACGCGCTTTTCTAGCGACGTAATCTCACTAACCGCTGCATGGATTGCGATGAAATTTGGGCAGCGATATGCTGTGGGGCAGTAGTTGTTAATGTTCCTATAATTTTGAAACTCGGTGCATGGGCGGCGGAGTAAGTAGCAAAAAACCAAAAATTTTAAATAATCCCCAAACTTTGTTGTTAGGCGTTTTAGATATTCCTGATCATTTTCTACTTTTTTGGGGGGTGATATAGGGGTGGTTGGGGGGGTGGGGGGTTGTAAAACTGAAAAATTATTGCATTCATAATAGGCCGTCCACTAACCTGTGAAAGAAAGGCCTAGCGTCATAATACACTTTTTTAGGTACATACGAACATTACCTTGGCTATTACGGAAACCAAGGGTCTTACAATTTTCTGATGTATACAAGTGAGTATTTCTTCTGATCATTCTGTATGGTGTAACTAGGAAACCATTGGATTGATTTCAATTAAATTTTCACACAGTACTACCGCTGCGAGGATGGAAAACCTTTATGATTTTTAGAAATAGTGTCAGCGGCGTTGCAGCAATAATAAAAAAACTAAAAATATAGAAACAGCTCAAACTTCGTTTTTAGGCGTTTTAGGGGTTTCGTGATCATTTTCTGCTTTTTTGGGTGGGGGTGAAATTGGGATAGTTGGGGGCTAGGGGGTCATAAAACACAATTTTTTTGTATTCATAATAGGCTATCCATTGAAATATTTGTTTGGTGTCTTTATTGTGGTGTTAGTACACCTGAGTACAATGCAATATTTATAGTTTCTCGGTCTGCTAGACATACTCTAATAATACGAGTACCAATAAACTGCAGTGTATCGTTTTGTCACCGTCGGCGTCACCTACCCTACTGAAAACAAGGAATAAAAACATGAACGAGGAGGCCGGCGGCGGCGGCGGCGCGATGGCTTGCGAGAGCAGCATCCTCGACAGGACGCACACAGGCTTGTGTGGTGTCGCGTGACGTCACAGCGGCTTCGCGCGGAGGATACGGCTATTTAAACTTTGAAGGACTATACCTTTTTTCTTAATGGAGATAATTACAAAATTTTTTCGCCGTTGTTCTCTAACTCTTTAGGACTATCTGATTAACTAAAATTTGAAAAATGAAAACTTCCTCATTTCCTCCAAACTATCACTTGCTGCAAATCGCAAAAGATAGTTGGTGTAATGAATATTCTACAACTACAGATCTACATCTGATATTTTCAAAATTTGATCTATGCACCTAATTTCGTTATTTAACAAGATGAATGCGCTAGCATATGTTTCTTTCTACATAATTTGGGTCCAAATATAACATCGTATCTTACATATTTTAGAATATCAGATATAACACCGTAAACGTTATTCTTTTTTGGTATTTAACGCTTAATTGTATGACAGATACAAAAGTATGCCAATTCAAGTAGTTTTTCTTGCAAAGTAAAATCACTACTATTCTGGGCGGTTATGTGTGCGAGCTTTGAGCCGCCACGAGCATGCATATAGAACAAAATCGTACCTATTAAATTGATTACATAGTACGTGGAATATCACTTAGCAAACCAATCAAAAGTTAATTATCGTTCGCTACACATAAATCTTTTAACCAAACAGAAAGCAGTTTAAAGCCTAGCAAAGGTATGCTTACAATTTCGTAAGTCGATGAACATTTTAAATTCGCTTAACCAGCGGACCATTCAGTAGAAGAAAATGAGGACTTCGATAAATATTTATGATGTTTGAATTTTAAAATGTATTTAAGCGTGTTTAGAAAGTGATATAGCTAAACAAGTGGCTAAGTAATTAGCACGAGCGTCAAAATGTATACATGCTTATTGGTTACGAACGTATTTACGGACATCACTTTCAGTTTTCAGTAGAGATGGGAATCAAAATTGGTAGGATATCATTTCAATGAGGCAGTGTGTTTATTCTGCGATATCACAAATTAAACGTATTGATAAACTTAAAGATACCTAACTACAAGTAAAGCTTTCTAGAAAAAATGTTAAAGGAGGGTTCAGATTTTTCAATTTCAAGCAGTAATGTAGTTGCTGGACACTATTTATCTTTCAATAGAGATTTGCATAAATTTAATTAGCAATGTTTTAACACGAACTCAGAAGCGTGCTGCAGAAAAACTATTTTCCTTAAGGTAAAAAATTATTGTTTGCAAATGTTAGCTTACCATCACTTATGATACAAAATGATTAGAAGTTCGCGACCAGTATTTGTCAAATTGAAGTTAAATAAGCAACGATGACACATATCGATACTTTAATATTACCCATTTAAATAAAAAGACTTCGTATTATAATAATTTTAACTAATTATTCACTGAAATCGTCAACAAACCTTCATAAAGGAAAACGTTTTTGAGGTAGGTTCATAATAATAGGCTTAACCAAATGGTGCTGAACAATTAACAATTTACGAAAAAGTACTTAACTTAATAACAAACAGTTTGTTTTTATTTTTGGTTAGTAAACATAGTATTTCTAAAATTATGTCATCGCAAGAAACCATTCTCCCTGAATGAACCTATACACTTGTGATAAAAATAAAAAAGTTGAATCCTCAATATAAAGATTTTTTCTCTATACACTTCTTTTTTGATTTTGTGAGCATTAACTAATAACGACTGAAGTCCTTAAGCAGGTATTTTCTTCTCGTGGTGGTAAATTGAGTTGAATATTTGGACTTCTCATCTATCAGGTGTACATATGTACATATTTTCATAAAATCGTCTTGAACCTCATTTTGTACTCAACATCTCAACGTTTGTCATATTGGACGAGGGACATATATTTGGTAAATAGCATGCAGAAAAGACAATTCTGGGCAAGAGCACAAAAATAAGAACGCTAAACTAGCAGAAAGAAATCAGATTGATGGTAACGCGAGATATATGTCTTAGTGCTTGACAGTTTCATGGTGTTCAAAGGAAAGTCACATGTACCCTGAGAGATTGAGTAATCCGAACAATTAAAGATGGAACGGAAAATGACTAGAGGTTATCAACAACAGCAAAAAGACATATTTGCGGCTTTGGTCAGGAGATGTCAAATTTTTGAGACAGTACCCATTACACATCACGGATATTACAATTATACTGTTTGATGAGTTTTCGGTATACTTAATTCACGTTTCTTATGTGAGTTTTGCAAACCACAAATCACACACCATGAAACCTAGAACATTTTACTTACTTATTATATCTATTTACAGCTACTCCGGTTTTGATGTAATTCGATATGATGTGGGTGGTCATTTGTCTTTAGACTAGAATTGACAAATAATAACCTACACCAACAACTTCTATGTTCACAATTTCGTTACTGAGGTTATGGTCGTACCAGCTAAGTAAAATTAATGTAATTTCTGAACCTACTCTGTGACTGACTAAATAGTTCATAACGTATTCATTGCGCTTTTTCACATCTATTAGAACATAAACTCATTATTTTCGTTTCGGCTGTCTTTAAATCAAAGTAAAAAATGTTTAGGAAAAAATTATTCAGAATGAGTGAATTTTATTGATCGATTAGTTTCACAAAGTTAAAGCTTTTTTTGATAACTAACTCATTAGATAAGTCAGTGGTTATAAGTTGAATCTGCATTGCCGGAAAATCCAAACTGAGAATCAGTAATATATCCGTGTTCGAGTCCGTGTTTTAGGAATACGATTCTTAAAAGGAACTGTTGTGACAGACACAAATCTTGATAATACCTAATAAGGAGGATATATTTATAAGAGAAAGATAAGGGAATCTAAGGCTCAGTCTTTGTCACACTACAATTGATTATTCTATATGCGTTAGAGAAGAAGATATGAGTTTTTATTGCTTTCTAACGAGTAGACTCAAGCATAATCGTGATTTTAAGCTTCTGAATTGATCAGCAATGCACATGTAGTAGTTTGTGATTTTTAATCATTTCATGGGGCAACTCATCAATCATAAACGCCATTTATTCCAAATTACTATTTGTCAATAACTTTATACTTCGCCAGAGGCTACAAAGGTAGACAAATCGTTAGAAAAGTATATATTTCAGCAGATGCGGTTTCAATTATAGGTTAGTCCAACGCAATAATTGAACATATTAATTTTTTCATAACATTTAAAGCGTTCGATATGTAGAGATAATCTCGAAGATGTCACTTTTGCGTAATGTTAAATTACGTCAAGAAAAAATGTATCCTTGACCCGTGACGTTTCCCATCGCCAATTATCTACGAAGTAAAAAAATGCTTCAAACTGAGACAATCCTCTCCTGATATAATTGTTCGTTTCAACCTTGGCAGAACCATCATGCGTATCTAAATGGAAACTTACGGTTTGTAATGCCGTATGCGAATCAGGTTCCTGAGATTAATTGGAATGATGGCATTTAATTCACGCAATTTTCAAAAGATTTCTTCAAAAATGTACATCTGAAAAGCAGTTCCCACTTGTACACAACTTTCGGCTATCATAACAAAATAGGATACTTGGAGGTAATTCCAAGTATTTCATAGACGTATTATAATACGTTTATGCCCTAATAGTCTTTATGCATACGCAATATATTGGTAGTGCGAAATAGTATTTGAAAACCCACCAACCAACTAAAAGTTCAAAATGTTTTACAGTTTAAATACATTAACGCGGAATAATAGATCATCGCATAGGCAAATGTAAAACAATTAGTGGGCCAATGATATGTATACACAACACTCTTCAGATTTCTTGTTGTGAAACATAGTTCACGTAGTTCTTTTACCTCCCACAATATAGGCGAGTCAGGCACGTATTTGGGAGGTCCAGGGGGTGCAGAACATTATACATTGTATTTATAATCTCATCCGCAAAAAAATGCACCACCCTGGCGACGAATACTTTTATTACTGGCAAGCAAAATTAAAACGAGGCAACCCCTGGAACCCCCGCAAAGCTAAATAAACGTTATTTAGTCATATAATACGACTAAAAATCTAATCCAAAAAATGCAAGGGCCTCCTCCCACCCGGCGATGACTATTTTTGTTATTGATTTAGTCACCCGGTCAAGCAAAATTAAAAGGAGGCAACCTCAGGACTCTTCTAAAGCTAACTAAACATTATGTAGTTATATGGTGCCACTAAAAATCTAATCAACAAAAATGCACCCCACCCCACCCATCAACGATTATTTCTGTTACTGATCAAGTCTCCCAGTCAAGCAAAATTAAAAGGTGGCAACAATAAACTGGACCCCCAAAACTAAATCCTGGGTACGTATAATCGTAAAAATTTTTGAATGTTTGGTAATACGTTTTCGCTACAATTTACCATGACTGCATCACGTTAATTCAAGGGACTCATTCAATAAAATTGCAATTTTGGGAAGTGTGAGAAAGCTTTGTGGACTCAACATTTGTTTTATTTTTCCAATACGTTCCGCTGTCCTAGAGAAATGATGTTGATGAAGATGCCTTAAACTTCCATACATTTATAATTTTTTCAAAAAAAGATATAGCCATTTGCAGTTTTTATTTGTTTTTTCATTGAACTTTTATGTAATTCACCCTTTTGGAATCTACTAGAAGAGAAAAATTGTTACTTGCAATGATGTGTTGAGATATCTGCAGGTCTAGTTTAGAATAAAACCAAAATAAAGCAGTTAGTCCTCCAAACATAAACGTGTGATTTATTACTAACTTTACTGCAGCAATCTAACATTTTTCGGGGCACGTTTAGGTAATATTTTTGATAGGTTAATTTCTCTTTTCGTTCTTTATTTTAAATACATAGAATGTGTCTTGAAATTTATCGATATATAAAGAATATCGACATATCGTTGCCTTTCCTATTCACAGTTACAAATTATATATCAGGCGATACTCAGTGCCAGCCTTTATAGTATTTCACTATAATGTTTCAATAAGAGACAAAAATTAACATATATTTTCATTATTGCTGTAATGCCGATAAATAGTAATATATTGGGTTTAGATAATATCCATTCCATAAGTTAACACCAACAATTTCTAGCTTATATAATCACTCGCACCTTATTAAACAATGAAATATGATAGAACTTACATCAGACGTGCATTGTTAAAGCTGTTAGAAAATGAACATATTAATAAGCAATAAAATTCAATCCAGACAACACTGATATAGAATATGGATATAAATAAGTGCTATCTTGTTACTGCGAATTCTTTGATGCTGTGAAATGCAACGATATTCGATTGGTGATTATCATTCCTAATTTTAATCTATAGAATAATTGAGTTACCCTGTGTTTGAAATAAAACCCCAGAAAGCCTAAATCAACATTTTCAAAATATATCACAAGTACACTAAAATATTGTCTGAAAGCTGGAATTTAAGTATATCTTTTTGTAGGAGCGCGAAACCTCACACTGTCACATTTTGTCTGAGTTTTCATCATTACGGGGTAGCAGTGGCGTGCAATGCTAGCTACAGTATGGTAGGCAAACACTCAAAAAGTTGAAAATTACTAAATTACTTACCCAAAATCAGCCTTTGTTCTGAAAAGTCACTATAATAGTCGGTAATTGCACTTGAAAATGTCAAACAGTAAGTTTATGAATATCAAAACCGAGTAACAAACACACATTCACTATTATAACTATTTCTATTATTATTTTTTTCTATTATATTTTTTACTAAATATTTATATTAGATTTTTTATTATCATTTTTTATAAATTAGGTCAATACGGCGATCTTTTTTCAAAAACTCATCTAACACATGATCATAAAAACTGGTATTCCGTTTTAGGTCTTGTAAAAGTTCTTTTTCAATTGAAATAATTGCTAAATTACTTAGTCTCTCTTGTTCTTGAGTGTTTCGGAGATACGTATGAATTCGTTTTAACCCAGAAAAGGATCTTTCTGCTGAAGCGCTACTAGCTGGTATTGTCACAACTAACCTGGCTAATTTAACAAGTTGTGGAAACACGTGGCACATACTGTTTTTTTCGCAAAATCTAATAATTTCATAGGCATTGAAACCGGCCAATTCAGTCGAAGAATATAAACAAATCAACTCATTTTACTTCCCACACCGATAGGTGAGGGGAGTATTGTGATCGCGAAAATTTTCGATTTTGAGATAATACACTTTTTGGGCGTTTCATGATGTCTACATAACGAAAATCCACGTCACTCATTTCCGTCGGTCTGTCTGTCGGTCTGTCTGTCGGTCTGTCTGTCTGTCGGTCTGTCTGTCTGTCGGTCTGTCTGTACGCGTTTTTGTGTCCTCGTAATCTCAGTAACGGCTGCATGGATTGTGATGAAATTTGGGCAGCGATATGCTGGGAGGTAGTAGTAGGTAATGTTCTTATAATTTTGAAAATCGGTGCAGGGGCGGCGGAGTAATTAGCAAAAAACAAAAAAAATTAAATATTCCTCAAACTTCGTTTTTAGGCGTTTTAGAGGTTCCTGATCATTTTTTACTTTTTTTTGGGTGGGGGTAAAATTGGGGTGGTTGGGGGGTGGGGGGTTGTAAAATTGAAAAGTTTGTTGCTTTCATAATAGACTGCCCACTGACCCATGAAGGAAGACCTAGCAACATAAATAACTTCTTTAGGTCCATCCGAACATTGCCTTGCCTATTACAGAAACCAAAGGACTTAGAATTTTTTCTGGTGTAAACATACGAGAGTATTGCTTTAGATCCTTCTATATTGTGTTACAAGGAAACTGTTGAATTGATGTTAATGAAATTTTGACACAGTATTACTACCGTGGCGAGGATGGAAAACGCGTATGGTTTTTATAAATCGTGCCAGTGGCGGCGCAGAAATAATAAAAAAAATAAAAATATAAAAACAGCTCAAACTTCGTTTTTAAGCGTTTTAGAGGTTCCTGATCATTTTCTGCGTTTTTTTTGGGTGGGGTGAAATTGGGGTGGTTAGGGGGTGGGGGGTTGAAAAACTGAGAAATTTCTTGTATTCATAATAGGGTGTAGGGTAGGGGCTGTGAAGGAAGACCTAGCGACATAAATCAACTTTTTAGGTCCATCCGAACATTGCCTAGCGTATTACGGAAACTAAGGGACTTAGAATTTTCTGTATACATACATACGAGTATTTATTGCTTTAGATCTTTTTGTATTTTGTAACGTGGACACTATTACATTGATTCTAATTAAATTTTGACACAGTATTATTACCGTGGTGAGGATGGAAAACGCGTGTGTTTGTTAAATATCGTGTCAGTGGCAGCGTATATAGCAATAATCAAAAAACTAAAAGTATGAAAACAACTCAAACTTCGTTTTTAGATGTTTTAGGCTGTCCATTGACCTCTGAAGGAAATACTTAGCGGCATAAGACAATTTTAGGGGAGGGAGGGCTGCCGATGATTTGGTTGCAAGGAGATCTCAGACTAAAGCTTCATGCTATGGGAAAATAATAAACTGATATCACAGTAATGTGTGGGAAGTACTGAGTCAATCAACTTGACTCCATTTTTTTAATCTGTCATAATCAAATCGTTCGTTATATTTTGTTTTTAGCTCCAAAAAAATGTCACCTGGAAAATTAGATTTGAATTCCGAAAAAGAATCTGGATCGAGAAGGCGGAAAAAACGCAGATGATTAATTTCGTTATATCGATCAGTGATTTCTATTTTGATATTATCCAATATTTCTCGAAATATTCTCCTATAATGTACTTTTACATCGTCAATGTTCCGTTTTTTTTTTGGCTCGCCGCACAAAGTTACGGTTTCCTCATAAATGTTACCAAAGTCATTGTAAAAATTATCAATAAAGATTTGAAATTCTTTCTTTTTCATCTGAGTAAAATGTCGCCAAAAATAAGCTGTTTATTGATATTCGCCGCCCTATTTTTACAGAGGCGGAAAGTCGCCAAAATGGCGACTTTTCGCCCTAAACGGCAACACTGGACTGATGTGATACAGTCTTTGCGTCTCCCCGCTTTTGTTTTGCACCTTACTGTTCGTTAGGACTCGGGACGCTATCGGGTAACCGGCGACTCGACGGACAAAAGCAGTGCTTACCCAGTAAACACTCATACGTTAGTTAAACGTTATTTAAACCCTGACACCTTTTCATTTTTACGTTACTATTTTACGTACAATCAACTCAAAAATGTCGCGGTTTCTAACGTTACAAGTAACGTATAAATATACGTTTTATCCCGGTTTTAAAAAAGCGATCATTATACGTTTGAAAAAGTTCAATTCGTAACCCTTTTCGAAAACGTTTAAGAATCGTGTATTTGCAACGTTAATAAGATATTATTTTTGCTCCAATTAAGACATTATTCTGAGGTAATATTTGAATTGCTATTAGTAGTGCTTATAATTTTAAAGGGTATCGTAAATAAAACGCAACTGTCGTTTTTAACGTTTTTATTGAACTCTCATTAATAAGTGGATACATCAAATTAGAAGGCTGCTTATAAAGGAATATACATATAATATATAACTTAAAAGGGCGCTTATAAAAAACGCAATGTAAAATTTTTGTTTCGTTAAAGTTGCTCGTTTTGTTACTTTTCTTTGTACTTGACGTTTCGAGAGAACCTTAAAATGTGGCATTATTGACAATTACCTAAAAGTAGAGCATTTTCATTAAATCTAAGATAACCCTAACTATTTATTTTTCATGACCGCCATCACAATATGTCCGGCATTAATAAAAATTAGGAAATCACAGTTTCAATTTTCGTTAATCCAAATCATTATAAATATATGAAAATAAACCAATACAGATTTATTCCTTCAACAGTATGAAACAAAATGTAAAAAAGCCAAATAATAATCAGGAAGCATGATAATTAGAATGCTATTATTAAGAAACGGTTAAAGGTACCCCATATGAGTTGAGAAGAAAAACCAGAACAAACGCACGCCACCAATCGACGAGTTGTAATAGCATCATTTGAATCTCTGAGGTCCACAGCAAAATTTTAGCATTTGGGACATTCGCATCTTCATCTCAGCAAATTAGTTAGTCATGTAGATGCACTTACCAAACGCAAGATCTGTACTAAGCAGCTGAAAACTCAGGAAGCGAAGAACACTTGTTGACTCTACAACAACACGGGTGAAAATGGCCGCCGCCAGTACTGATGTCACGACATACATGCACAGCCTGGCTCTTTCGGACCAATCAGATTGCTCCGTTTAGAAACTACGTTATTATAACGTTGTACCTGAACGAGCAATGCACGTTATTTTCATCCGCTATCATAACGGTTTGTATAGCTTATAGCAGATTAGCAAAATTATGTATTTTGTTTGTTGTTAGACGCTTGACCAGATTTTGCTCCTAATTTAAAAATGAAGAACTTTTGAAAAACCAGTTGCCCATATGGCTAATAAAACTAAACGTTACTTCAACATTGAAACTCTATGGATTGCAGAATGATTATGAATCAGAACGTTATATTAACGTCTGAATACGTCATTTTTGTCACACTTTATTTGAGGATCACACAACGTTACTCTAACGTGAAAGTGAGCCACCGTAGAATTATGTATTTAATTGAACGTTATTATGACGCTTTAATCAAACGGTATAATCTTACACCAAAATCAAACCGTTAACATTCTAACGTAAACGTTTTATCAACCGTTTACACGTTTAAATTACGTTTAAGTAACGTATATGTGTTTACTGGGTATAAGCTCTAATATAAATCTGTATGAATCGACGTGATTGCTTTGCTTTCTTTTCAAATGGGATGCTTATTTGACTAATACCAAATACAGAGTAGATGAGCGCACCGTAGCGACGAGCGCCGGTAGGTGTTTTTATTGGTTTTTATGGATTTTACATGTATTATGAGTTGAGAGAAGGCTGATATAGTACAGTATATCTTTTTGAATAAATTTATACGCAAAAGAAAAATATAAAAAACTATTTATTGTTAAATTGATAAATCATAGTTTTTCATAATTTTTCTAGGGTAGGCAATGCTTTTATGCTTCTATTGTAAGCACGCCACTGCGGGGTAGACAGAAAAATTTCTCACAGAGACATTCAAAACGTATATCAAATGTTTGGTAGGATCTATCCGTTCACACAAAACTTTCTAACCGTATCTCACAACATTGTACCGAGGATATAATATTGTGACTTACCCACAAAGAGTAGCTAAGACCTCAACTTTGTGTTCTCTGTATTCTGCCAACCAGTGATGACAGTGTCAATGAAGGGGACAGGATACCCCAAGGCACATTATGACCACAGCATAGTAAACAACCAGCACAATAACTCAGGTTGGCGGCAATTACACGCGCGTCCCCACTTTTGGATGATTTTTCAAGCTGGTATCGATACTTTTGTAGGGGTATCGGTATCGAAAATAATTATATAATTGTTGAGGGTGTAATAAATTGCACAAAATTCTCTGTACGAACCAAACGCGCCTATTTAGCAAAAAATATCGAGTTGGTAGTGGTATCGATATTTTCATTTTCGCATCTCTACCCAAACTTCACAGCCGTAAAATCATCCATAAATCATCCCAAGGTCAAATTTTGTGGGAATCATTTTCATATAGGAAATGCTCAGAGATATTATGCTGGTTGTTTACTATGCTGTGTTATGACATTGTAATTTACATCTGACAGTCTGAATTTACGAAAGACTTTTGTTGGCAAATACTGGGGATGGGGGGAGGGTTGGTTCTTGGGCTGTTCGGCCGGCGTCAACACGCTCCGCCGCCTTGGCGTCGGCGCGCTTCGCTGCTTGACGTTTCGCCAACACGAGTGGTCGGCATCCTCAGAAGCTGATGCCACCTGTTACCTACACAATACAAATACTGGGGATCTTTAAGAGTCCTCAAAATAAAAAAATAATATCCAAAACAAAAAATATACGGTATATGCCCAAAGCTTAACAGTATCGGGTTGCCCAAATTTTCGCTGTAAAAAGCTTAACCGTATCGGGTAATTTTTTAAGCTTCTTTAATAGTTGTTCTACCTTTCTCATCCGGTAAACAGAATACTGAAGCGGCTCCTGTTTATACCCCACAAATTCAATATATTTATGACTGTATTTCTTCTACTTCGGGATTTGAATAAATGCGATGGTGCTCTCACTCTTGCTAAATACTCTTTTTCTAACACGGAAAACAAAAGAGTATCATTGTAAGGTCTATAACACAGTTTTCACAAGCAGGAACTCTGTAGCTGTGAAGATGTTTCATACATAACACCACCATTTCCTGTGCCGCAGACTAAGAATGAAAGCAGTAATTGTTGTTATCTTAGTGTTACAGCATTTAATCAAACAAAAGAACTGCTATCTGTACATAGTGATTATATACAATTCACCCATGTTATATAAGCTGGACTGTTTACCTCGAGACACTCGTAATGTCAATAAAGAATAGAAACTGAAGAATTAACATGTAAATTTTATTCTCCATTATTACCTAACATTACACATAATGACTATTTTATATATCTGTAACCGGTACCAGTATACGAACAAGGTACGTATATGCTCGGGGAAAATAGTAATTTTTCCACTTTCCATCTCTGAAGACGACGGTGACGCGCACAGTCGTAGAAACCGCAGCTCATGCTTCAAGATGAGTTTATATGCCCATTCCGGAACATAACCAGGCAATTACAGGGATTTTTACACGCAAGTGCTCGTATCTACCGTTGCTGTTTTCACAGTGACGTACACAGTGAAAAATGGGGGAAATATTGCCGTACAAAAATTTAAATTTTAGAGTATCTATAAGGAGATTCAAAATTTTACAGATTTTACTGTACAAATTTGATATGTAATTGGAATTACCTTATTGTTCTCATACTTTTGAGATGTAAAAGCACTTTTATTTACAGAAAGAAGAAATATTCCATGAAAATTATTATAATTAGCGGTACTCCGTGTTAAACGATGCAATATCACAGATTCCATTCATGTACAGGGTGTCCCACGACGATTAAGACACGCAATATATCGAAACTGGGCAGTAGTAGCGAATTATAATTTTGGGGGTGTAAATTAGAGCAAATATAGTATATTTTCTTATTATTGTGTCATCCAATGAGGTATTTTTTTTGATCACGTGACGTCCGATTCAAAATTTTTAACGGGACACCCTGTATATTTGTAACTTTTTGTGTTCCTCCCGATGAAACAATTCCAACAAACTAGCACACTTGGGATTTAACGTGATTAATTCAAGAGCTACACATACTTAAAGGATGGTACCACTACCATTGATTAACATGTCCCCTACAGTTTAACGATTTTGGTAGTGTTTAATAATGGTTGTCGTATACAGTCCTTTAAGTAGGTGTAGCTCTTGAATTATTCTTTTTAGACCCCAAGTGTGCTAGTTTGTTGGAATTGTTTTATCGGGAGGTACACAAAAATTCACAAATATATACGGTGTCTTATTAATAATTTTGAATAGGACGTCACATGACCAAAAACAAGTACCTCATTGGGTGACACAATAATAAGAAAAGATACTATATTTGATCTAATTTACACCCCCAAAATTATAATTCGTCACTACTGCCCAGTTCCGATATATTGCTTGTTTCAATCGTCGTGGGACACCCTGTATATGAGACCTGAAAATGCATGTAGTTTCCCAGTATAGCACATGTGTTTTTATTCATACCCGATAAATAATGTATTCTCCCCAACTATGAGGATGGATTTATTCATTACAAATTATCTGTAGCTGTAATATTCAATTAAAAAGACGGACAATAACTAAATGCAGTGAAAATACTTTGTAAAATTCCATAATTTATTCTGTAAATTTGAAGCGGGCAGTATATAATATGTAAAATTACAGTATATGTATATATCGTATACAGTCTGTTATATCTCACAACTACTCCCACAATTTACACAGTGAAAGCAACCGCACCACTAGGATCGTCTGACCATAATACGGTCTCAACGCTATGTAGGATGCATTTTCCAGATATCCCCCATACAAAGTCTCGCCGGGGCTGGCATTACGGATTAGCAAAGTGGGACGACCTAAGAGACTACTACCAGTCCTTTCCCTGGAACGACGTCTGCTTCATGTCACGAGACCCATCAGCTTGCGTCCAAGAAATAACAGAAGTATTACGATCCTGCATAGAAGCCTATATTCCACGTGTTGTCAAGCGTCTCTCAAAAGCAAGGCATGGTCTAATTAGCGTTGCAGAGATGCAGTTACCTCTAAAAATCAATATTACAAAAATGGAGAAAAAATCTAAATGCCGAGAACCACCGCAGTTTTATCGACGCCAGAAATCCCTATAAACGCTTGATTGACAGCAGCCAGAAGAACACAACTAAAAAATTAAGAACAAGCTTCTCTCATGTCCTAGTTCGTTCAGAACATTCTGGTCTGTAGCCAAAGTTCCTATTCGTTAACACCACCCTTGACCAGAGAGGACAAGTCAATCGCTGCTACTCTAAAGTAAAGGCAGACATCTCTCTTCACAGCCACTTCTACTGTAGACTTCCAAGGAAGTACTCCGACCATCACCATAAACGTGAAATCGAAAATGACAAAGGTCAAATTTCAATATCGAGATGTGAAAAGCATCCTCCAAAAACTAAACACGAAGAAAGCTACTGGTCCTGACCAAATTCCATCCATTGTCCTTAAACGCTGTGCCGCTGAAAATACAATACAATCCATTCCTAAGAAAGGAAAAAACCGATCCCATTACTAAAGACCTATGGCTATTCTCACCATCATGTCTATGGTTATAGAGACTGTCATTAACACACAGCTCCTGAAATACCTGGACGACAATACCATGATAAATGATTGCCAGTATGGTTTCCGTAAATATAGGTCTACGGGTGACCTCCTGGTCTACGTCACTCACTTGTGGAACAGAGTACTTGAAAATCGTGGCCAATCCCGTGTTGTTTGACAGAGTGTGGCATGAGGCACTTCTGGTAAAGCTTGCTGCTTATGGACCGATCTCTGTTTGTTGTAGTCGAAGGCTGTTAATCAGACATATTTTCAATAAACACCTGTATCCCTCAAGGATCTGTCATATACCCTACACTGTTTCAGCCGTACAGTAACGAGCTACTGGAAATAACATCCAATCCAATCTACAGCTTCGCAGTCAATAGTAAATTAATATCATGCATGGAACCAGGTATGCCACTATCATTCCAGGAGACGGTACGTTGGTGACTATTTTCTTCCGAAAGCTTCGACAATTTGCCGTGAGTTTTATACAAATGTTCACATCATATTCATATTTTGTTTTAAATTCATATTTGTGTTTCAGCTCGAGGTTGGCAAAAAGGGCCACAGATTGCCTGGCTTCGCCTCCCCATCACTACTACTACTACTACTACTACTACTTCAGCTCGAGGTTACCAACCATTGAGTTCTTAGATTGTCGGATTTAAGGCACTATGTCTGAATTGAATAGTTCGTTTTACAGATTGTGCCAAACCAAGAAGGTCCACTTGGGCACGTTATTGTAGTACTCACTCTGTTCATTTCTTTCTCAAATAGTTTACAAGATTAAAGTTGGTCAGACGTAGTTCTTCTACATTTTGTGACTGAAATGAAGTCTGCTGCTACTTGTAGAGAAATGTGTTGAAATAGAAATGTGCCATTAATCAGCTTTGGGCTCCTTGAATTTTGGAAGCCGATGACTATCGCTATATCATATACGATTTTGTGGAGTTTTCGCATACACACACAATATCTTGTAAAGTCTTTAAAATAGTATGCATGTCAGAAATGTAAATACATTGATGGTGGAATTGCTAGTGATGGGAAAACATGTATAGTTTGAGGTTCTTTTAATAACTAATAATAAAAAAACTCAGATTTGAGAACCAATACTCCGCCATTGGTATTGGAAGTGAGATAGATAAAAGGATGGCGGAAGATGCGGCATTGTCTAGAAAGTTTATAGTCACCGTATACTGCGTTCTTGCCGGATTCGATGTGAGAATCCTAGGTATTACGTTATTTACGAGATATTACGTGTACAGGTGTAAGCTCTGATGTACGAGGTATGATAGCAGAGTTCGTGATTTATGTGCAAAAGTACCTGATCCAACTAACGTGTTGTTGATAAAGAAGAGGAAGCTGACGATGGTGAATTGAAAACCATGATAGTTCTTCCAAACTGGTTTTATCTCTGGATAAGAAACATTGCGTAACTGTTATAGTTGTAACCAATATATTTCATATTCATTTTATTGGTTCATGGTTAAAGTTGGTACTAACGCGGAAATTATGACCTCAAAATCATTTTGGAGATATGTCCTGGATACGGAAGAATTGATTGAAATATGCTTTGAGAGTCCAGTTGAGGCCTTAAAATGTCTCATATGTATACATTCTAATATATCAATAGTCCAATTAAGCTATACTTACTTAAATTTAAATTGATGTCTTGCCATTGAAATGCTACGGTTTCTTTGGCATACATTGAAAGCATTCTTGATCTACTTCAACCGGTAGTTTCTCGCCAGACGTCAATAGCTTTGCCAGATATTTTATTGCCATGTATTCTGCAATGGGAAGCGATGTGATGGGATTTGTATCAAAATAAAGACATTAGAACCTGCAATATTGAGATTTCCGGTACGTATTTTCGGGCCTCAGAAGTTTTCAGAAAAGAAGAAGGACTTGCTCCAGATATTGGAAGCTCTATTTAGCGAGGGTGAACCCGTGGAGCTCGTTATTACAAAATTATTCATTTCTAGATGGAGACTCAGGCTCAATCGCACTAGTGCGCTGAGAATGTTCCATGCGATCGAATTCTAGATCTCAAAATGTAACGCAAGCCAGATGCAGGTTTCATCAGAAAGCGAATAATTTTTGAGTTGAAATTTACCTAGATCAGTTTCTATGTTATAAGACTTCTCGACCACATTTAAGCATTGTTAAATTCACTGTAGTAGGTTCTAAACATAAATAAATCCTATACTAAATTTCGATGTGTGTTTCTAATAAATTTAAAATGTGTATCAATTCAGCTTTGGAATAGAGAAGTCAACCAAATAATTTATTGAATGTATCCTAAAAAATATATTTTTAAATAAAGCTGATGCCAATGATTTGAATATTACGTTTACGAATCGGTGATTGTTAAAATAAATATCTGATCGTAGATAAATGGCGTAATATGTTAAAGCAGTAAAAGGAGGAATATTCAATTATGTCAAATACAGTCAATGTAATATAAACACTACTCTTAAGATTGTCTCATCTCACAACCTTTAAAAAAATGGAGTCAAGTTGATTGACTCAGTACTTCCCACACATTACTGTGATATCAGTTTATTATTTTCCCATAGCATGAAGCTTTAGTCTGAGATCTCCTTGCAACCAAATCATCGGCAGCCCTCCCTCCCCTAAAATTGTCTTATGCCGCTAAGTATTTCCTTCAGAGGTCAATGGACAGCCTAAAACATCTAAAAACGAAGTTTGAGTTGTTTTCATACTTTTAGTTTTTTGATTATTGCTATATACGCTGCCACTGACACGATATTTAACAAACACACGCGTTTTCCATCCTCACCACGGTAATAATACTGTGTCAAAATTTAATTAGAATCAATGTAATAGTGTCCACGTTACAAAATACAAAAAGATCTAAAGCAATAAATACTCGTATGTATGTATACAGAAAATTCTAAGTCCCTTAGTTTCCGTAATACGCTAGGCAATGTTCGGATGGACCTAAAAAGTTGATTTATGTCGCTAGGTCTTCCTTCACAGCCCCTACCCTACACCCTATTATGAATACAAGAAATTTCTCAGTTTTTCAACCCCCCACCCCCTAACCACCCCAATTTCACCCCACCCAAAAAAAACGCAGAAAATGATCAGGAACCTCTAAAACGCTTAAAAACGAAGTTTGAGCTGTTTTTATATTTTTATTTTTTTTATTATTTCTGCGCCGCCACTGGCACGATTTATAAAAACCATACGCGTTTTCCATCCTCGCCACGGTAGTAATACTGTGTCAAAATTTCATTAACATCAATTCAACAGTTTCCTTGTAACACAATATAGAAGGATCTAAAGCAATACTCTCGTATGTTTACACCAGAAAAAATTCTAAGTCCTTTGGTTTCTGTAATAGGCAAGGCAATGTTCGGATGGACCTAAAGAAGTTATTTATGTTGCTAGGTCTTCCTTCATGGGTCAGTGGGCAGTCTATTATGAAAGCAACAAATTTTTCAATTTTACAACCCCCCACCCCCCAACCACCCCAATTTCACCCCCACCCAAAAAAAAGTAAAAAATGATCAGGAACCTCTAAAACGCCTAAAAACGAAGTTTGAGGAATATTTAATTTTTTTTGTTTTTTGCTAATTACTCCGCCGCCCCTGCACCGATTTTCAAAATTATAAGAACATTACCTACTACGACCTCCCAGCATATCGCTGCCCAAATTTCATCACAATCCATGCAGCGGTTACTGAGATTACGAGGACACAAAAACGCGTACAGACAGACCGACAGACAGACAGACCGACAGACAGACAGACCGACAGACAGACCGACAGACAGACCGACGGAAATGAGTGACGTGGATTTTCGTTATGTAGACATCATGAAACGCCCAAAAAGTGTATTATCTCAAAATCGAAAATTTTCGCGATCACAATACTCCCCTCACCTATCGGTGTGGGAAGTAAAATGTGTCAAAGATATTTTATTGATAAAGGCTTACTACAGTGTTGAGGAATTTATGACAGACAATTTTAGTAATTATTTCTAGTCTATTTCGGCTTACAATGATATCTTAGTTTAATTTTGATAATTGTTCCTTTCTTGATGATGTCACTATGTACTTTTATACTTATTTATATTGTAATCTTAAGCACTGCTGTCAGATTGACTTATCCTATACTATTCTTGTAGTCTAAGGGATCAGTTACTTTACTTTACTTTACCATTCGAATTAACACTGGGTGATCGTTAATGCCCTCTACATTTACAACAATAAGTCTGTTGTCATTGATACATGAAAATAAAAAGAAAAAACAATAAACGGTATGCATTGTTTCAATGAATCTAAGGCATTGGTCTTACGAACCCAGTCATCAGCATTCAGAAAAAATGCTACGGCTGATCGAGGTAATTATAGTTGCTGTCATTCGTAATACTAAGGACTGGAATTCATAGATCATGTCATGTCAACCAGAAGTCATACATTTCTACTGAAATAACAAGAAAGTTGATGTGAGGCAATATAAATGACTGTCTTTGCTGTCGCGAAATCACGTTGACGTTTGTCGATCTAATGCAATTTTTTCATTAATAACACGCACCTATTTTGTTCAGCGTGTGATATGAATTGATGCTTTGGTCTATCGTATAATCCTGTATTTCCATTTCTCAACATGAGTCTGCTTCTTTACAAGGTATGAATCACTAATCCAATGTATGAGCTTGTTGAAAAGATCAACAAACATCTCGGTGGAATATTTCAAGACATTACAGCATCTTTACCATTTATGAGTCAGTAAATACACTCATACATATGAAGGATATACACTTTTTATCCTTTTGAAGGTTAATCTTATCTCAGCTAGGTTCATTGATTCAAAAATTATGTATCTAACAAAGGAAGACATGTATCATGCAGATACGAGCTTACGCCTAACAAGGATAAACACGCTTTTGTTGTCTGTAAAAAAGAGGATGGGCTAATCATTTTAGTTTCTACTTATGAAGGGATTTCGCATCTTTTTTGAATATATAAACCGTTAGGATAAACAAGGATAAACACGCTTTTGTTGTCTGTAAAAAAGAGGATGAGCTAATCATTTTAGTTTCTACTTATGAAGGGATTCCGCATCTTTTTCGAATATATAAACCGTTTTACTGGCTGTCGTATGTCTTTAAATAAATATAGTTAAAAAAGATACTGAAAAGCACGCTTTTAAAGAACACCGAACTAAAAATGCTGTTTGGCACTGGGTTAGCCAAACTTCGTGGGAATATAGATAAGCCCATTTCGAAAATATATTAATAGACTTGTGTCTTAAAGTTCCCTGATTTTCGTATATAATTGTTCCTTTATAATATCTTCACGAATTTATAAAAACTCATTCATTCAACAAAGTTGTAACTATAAAGACGGGATATTTAGTTTGCCATGCTCATCAAGATTACTGTACTGTACTCAATATATTACAATACTATGAGGATATATACATCCTGAGCAATTCTATTTACATCTCCTTCGCTTCCATTTTCTGGTGTATTTGTAGTTTCGGCCATAATCTTCGCCACTAATTTGGACGAGTTACTGTTAGCACTGATATGACCGTCACAAGGGTCCCTTCGTATAATTTCTTTCTTCCCACATTCATCGCTGAATTTCACTCTTCTTTCAGCATACAGGCCCAGGTTTTGACAATTATTTTGTATGAGACGTAGTGTGATGCTTCTGTAATTGCAGGAATAGGCTGGACCATTGAAACACAGGCTTCAGACCAAAAACTGTATATTAGATCTGTTTTGGTTCAATGTCCGCACTGTTTCACCTGCCAGGTACCAATTGCCATTTCCTGTCGCCATGCAGTACCTAGCTCGTGTAAACAGCACGTGTATCGCTGACATTTCAATAATGTGTAATGTGCAACATTAGCACTCCTACAAACTAATACCAAAACATAGACATAGACGTAGGGTGCACCACAGTAGCCGTATGTCCCCGAGGAATGCACTGGGACCCTCTCTGATATGAAATGGAGAAAGCTCATGCACCAATGGGGTCAAGCCAGACCCCAATGGGCCCAAGACAGACCCCAAAGGGACCAAGACATACCCAATATCCAAGAATAACCCCAAATATCAAGACCCTTGTGGGACCAAGAAAGCCCCAATGGGGATAATACAGACAGCAATTGGGCTAATACCGACCCAATGGATCCATTACAGACCCCAATGGAATCAATACAGACCAAATGGGGCCAAAACAGACCCCAATGGGACCAAGAAAAACACCAATGGAGACAAGCTAGACCCCAATGATGTCAAAAAGGTTCAAATGGGGGTCAAAAAGACCACAATGGAATAAATGCCCACCTCGATGGGGCCAAGATAGACACTAATATAGGGGCAAGCCAGACCCCAATATAAGGTCAAGATCAACCTCGATATGGGGGCTACGACAGACCTCAATATGGGGGCCAAGATATACTCCAATATGGGAGCTAAGACAATCCCAATATGGGGCCAAGACAGACCCCAATACTGAGGCCAAGGCAATCTCAACATGGGGGCCAAGACAGACCCCAATATGGAGCCAAGACAAACTCCTAATATGGGAGCCAAGACAGACCTCAATATGGGGGCCAAGACACGTCCCAATATGGGGACCAATACAATCCCAATATAGGGGCCAAGATGCATACATGCGCGTATTGCTTTAGACCGTTCTGTATTGTGTAACGTGGAAACTACTGGATTGATTTTAATGGAATTTTTGCGTAGTAGTATTACGGTAGCGAGGATGGAAAACTTTCATGATTTTTAGAAATCATGTCAGTTGCGGAGCAGCAATAATAGAATAACAAAAAGAAATAACTCAAACTTTGTTTTTAGGCGCTTTAAGGGCTTATGATCGTTTTGTACTTTTTTGTGGGGGTGAAATTGGGGTGTTTGGAGGGTGGGGGGTTGGAAAACTCAATAATGTGTCGCATTCATAATAGGCTATCCATTGACCTGTGAAAGAAAGACCAAGCGGCATAACACACTTTTTTTGGTCGTGCGGGCGATGATTTGGTTGCAAGGGGATCTCAGACAGTCAGACTATATAGCTTCATGCTATGGGAAAATAGTAAACCGATAACACTGCAATGTGTAGAAAGTACTGAGTCAATAAAATTGAGTTCATGCTTCATTATAGTTCTAATTTTTACAGCACCTGTGTCTTTTGTGATAACTGTTGATTTTGTTTTACAAAAACGATGTGTCATATGCTATTTGTTTTCAGCCAGCTATAGTATATTGTTGAATGAGCGGTTATGATTTTAATAACTCACGCAATAGCAGCACAAGTGAGTTATTACCATTAGTGGAAGATTAATACTATACTTCTTCTACGGTCGATGCTATGAATAGTACGATTTAAATACATAATAACCACAAAATAGTGACAACTTAACCTCACTTCTGACATTCAAATAAATACTGTCACCATTCGAAGCAGCGTTTGAAGTTTCATAGCGACATTTGCAGTTGTTATAGCGTCTATTTAATCAATCCCTATGTATTTGCAAGAGATCAGTACTGGAACCCAGTAGACGGTGTTGATAATCCATGGCTGGACTGTGATTTTATAGGTACTATAACCTTTTCACAAGTAGTTTGGTAATGTTAATCATCACTACATAAAAACGCGTTATCGTCTGTATAAATAATCAATGCATTATCAAAATGATGCACTTCTCTGGAGATCAAATGGCAAAAAATCGAGTCTTTCGGTATGCAAATAGCATAGATGTTACTTAACTCAAACGCAAAGTGGTTTCCTCCGGTAGCCGTTCACCGTTAGAAATTCCAATAAATAATTAAAAACTGCACGCGCGATGCTTTTGCGAAGGTGCCGGAAACTCATTGCGATTTTCCCGCGAGCCAATAATAAGCGCGTGCCAGCCAAATTTAAAAATCGCAGCCGAGTTACGACCGACACTTAACGGTACAAGGCCGCGTACGCCGAGATATGAGTTTTTTTATTCATTTCCACAGTATGAGCGTAATGTTGTAACGGTTCATCCGTTTTGAAAACCTATTTTATATTGTATCGTAATTTTCCAATTTTTAGAGATAGATATAACTTGATTTTTAACTTCCTCGGCAAAGGAGGGGTACCTAAGTTATTAGAATCGGCTCGTTTTCGAAAATTATACCGAAATCAATGTGCCAGGTGTCATTTCCAAAGTAAAATCACCACCTGACTTATTTTCAGAAAAGAAAACGCTATGTACTACTCGTCGTTAACTGTCAAGGCGGTCCGGAGGACCTTTGCCTTTTATATTATTATTTTTCTTATTAACTCCCACCACCACTCCTCACCATTAAATCATGGATTTGCACCAAAAGTGTAACAAAAGATAGAGACCAAAAACCTCTTTATGACAGTAACCCTAGACAAGGAAAGAGAGAGGACGGAACCCGCGACTGACATTTCTGATACCAAATGGCACCAAAGCGCTATTCCCAGTGGCGTAACTAATGGGATTAACGTTCTGGTTGAGCTATTTGTAGAAATAATCTTTTTCAAATAAAATTTAATGAAATATTGTTATTCAGGGTTTCTATATGGCCAATTTCGCCATGCACAATTAAAACTTAAGTGACTAACATTACCGTAACCGTGATTTTCATTCGACTGCTGTTTTGTGGCCAATAATATATAAAAATTGATAATGTATATATTTTATTCAGTCATGAACATGTTATGTTCATTTGCAGTATATGACTGATGGAAGACACGATTATACTTCTACCCAGAAAGAAAAAAAACTGCTTGTAGTTTGTAGTAAATCAATTTTTTATTATTAAAGAACACATAATACCTATAGTATATTTATATTTATTGACATTATGTTTATATATAAAATACTGTCTATTACATACTGTAAACAGAAGCAGCAATAAAACATTTTTGTTATTATAGATTAGCTTACGAGATTGAGGAATTTGATGCCTTCAATCTCGGAGTCCCCATATGCAGTAAAAAAATCTACTTGCTGTTACGCTGTTACTTGCTGTTTGTAGTGTGTAATGAAGAGCAGTATTTTTAATTACTCCAACGAGGCTTTTTTATACATAACTTCTTTTTGCGACGGTGGCAATAATTAATGAAAAAGCTGGGGGGTTAAACATAAAAATTATCTCAGACATGAAATAAAGTAAGTTTTGGGCTAGAAATACAAAGGTCCTTTAATCTTATCCAAAATCAAAACATTTACACAATTAGAAAATGACTCCTAGATTAGCTAGTAGTAAATAAAAACGAACAATTCATTCAATATAGTTGAGGTCCTATAACTTACATAGAAATTACAACTCTATTTTATCACTTAACCCCTTGCTTCCAGTAAGTTCTAATTTATTGCAGTTATGTATTTACTTATGGGGAAGTTTGGGTGAAACTCAGTATTGTGTGCTTCAACAAAAATAATTTTTTTGTAGGAACGTGGCATTTCGCTTGCTCCTACAATTGATGGCAGTCAATATTACAGTCACGAAGGTCAAAAACTACCAATATTTTACTGCCCTTTAAACAGAATCATTTTTGTTAATTGGCTCCGAACTGGATTGTCCTGTTGTGATCGAGATTTTACAATAAAATGGATTCTGATATTTAAGTATTTTGTGCATACAGCTTTTATTAAAAAATATATATGATTTACATCATTTTCTAATACGTGACGTTCTAAGCAGCTGAAAATAGGGGTGCCTAGAAAACTTGATATTATTTTGCTTATCAGCAAAGGTACAAAATGTTTGGTGTGAATACAATTTTCATTAACTCTCAGAAAATGTTCCGATTTCAAACATATCTTGATAACATCATTTGATGGGTAAGTCAGACCGCCGTGGCTTTTAAATTCAATTAGGGAATTGAGAAACCGATCTCTAGTACCAATCAATGCTGTGACACATGTTTCACATTTTATTGTTTTTTGTAATTGGTGCGAAACATAACCAGCAATATATTGCACAATTTGGGATGAACATTCACTTATCACAGGTGCATTCATGATGTAGTCATGATCCTTCCAAATAGTTTCTAGATCATCAGAAGGCTCATTTATGTCTATTAAACTATGGTTAGATAAACTACTATTAATTACATCTTCAGACCTTACATTTTTTGTAGAACTACTTAGAATAGGGATTTGATCTAATGGAATACAGTTACCCATACCGCCCTCTCTAATTTCTGCTCGAACCAGAAGCCTTTTGTAAGCAGCTAGAAACTGTCGAGCGGTTGGGTTATTATTCCAGCCACCTCTTGATCTAATTGACGAAAAGAATAATTCTAAATGATCTTGACTAATCTTATACAACGGAAGGTACAGTAATGTTTTTCTCTCAGAAACAAGTTCTTTGTACAATCCTAAAGAACTTGATAATGAAATTATTAATCCAATAAACCCAGTTTTTCTGTTAGACATGAGTACTTGCTCATTATTAGATAATTTCAACTTTGAAAGATAAAAAATTGCACTATTAATAAATTCCGCAGATCGATCTATATTTTTTTGACATAATGCTTTTTTATAACCTGGTGCTACTAGGGTTCTGCTGTTTAAAATATCGAAAATGCTATTTACAATTCTAATAAATTTAACTGTTGCCTGACTACCTTTAAAATCCTCAAGATTCAGCTTTTTTTCGCAATACTCAATAGCATCGGCTACTGATGCACTAAGTAACTGAACTGCAAGCCGAACCTTCATTTTTTGTTTGAAAAAAATAATATGAGCGCGACGTAACTTATTCCCTAAATGTAAGCCCTCGCTAGTTTGCAGCTTCTCTAGAAGCGCTATGTATTTCCATTGAATAAAATTGTTATCACAATCAATTAGGATTTTCTTTTCACCAAATGCATTGCGAACAAGTTTTACCATATGACATGGATCATAAAAAATATATACATTGTGATCTGTAACTCTGAAACTTGTCTGTATATTTGAAATGTTAAATAAGAATCCAAAGTTATGACACATAGCGGTATTAGATGGAGCACCATCGAATGTGATTGACATAACTTTGGCTCCCGTATCTTCAATCAGATGGATGCATTGAGATACAATTGAATGTTTTTGACTGCCATTCAAAGAATCTGTAAGAAAGTAACCGACAGGTAATTTCCAAGTTCCATTGATGCAAACCAACATTATAACAAAAGCTTCTTTGGCTAAAGCATTAGAGTCATCGTTTAAATTTGTACCACAGTTCACATAACCATGGAATTTTTTTCCATCCCATTCTAAATGTTTCCGTATGGCTATTTCATCGATAATTAATGAACAAATTATTGGTCTGTCAGATGATTGAACCTTATTTCTTAAGGTATTTATTGATTCCTTGGTAAAACCAGGCTCAGCATCCACATTCTGAAACCATTTAGCAATAGTTTTGCTATGCGGGAGACAAGTGTCAAAAACATCTCTCACATAGTTGTATGCCTTTGGTGAAAAAAAATTTAATGTCAGGGCAAATTTCCTAAGTTCAGGTGAATATTGAACATTTCTCCCCATTTTTCTGTTCAATATTTCTATGTTAACCTTGCTCATATTTTGAACTAAAACTAAATTTTCTTGAGATAGTAAATTTTGTCGCTCTAATTCCTCAGCAATTATTTTTAAAGAGGCTACTTTTTTGTGTGCTCTTTTCAGTGATTGACCAAGGGCACGGATTTTTTTCGTTTTTTCCTTATTCTTATCTTTTTGCAGCAGCAGTTCTCTTCTAAGTTTCTTTTTCCGGGGAGAGTCGTCCTGTGCAGCCAGAGCTGAGGTTGATGGCGATGGTTCTGGATGAACATCACGTTCACGGGGTCTTTTTCTTTCTTTTGCCTAAAATAACAGAGCTGTATATTAGACAATGTTTGAAACATTATTTCCGAAAGAAAGACAGAACAAATTAATTTATGATTTAAGTAGATGTGAATGAGTGACTGAATCTTATAGGAAAAGTGACAGTAACATTTTGTTTTGATTTCGTATCGAGTAAACACACCTAAATATAGTTGTTTAATAATGTAACTGTAACACAAGAAATTATTACATTTTTGAGGTTAGCTGCCTTTTGATTTTCATAGCTATCAATTTTTAAATGGTTATTCAGCCATTCGTAATCGTATTTCTCCTTACTTTATTGCACTGTTTATTTTGGAAACGTCATCACTAATACTCAAATATAAAACCAAATTTGAGACCATAAATATAGAATATAGGCATAAGGCATAAGAATGATTTTAAATTAATATCACACCCAAATCATAACTCATTAATGATCCAATTATATACAATGGAGCGAAGATTTATAACAAACTTCCTCCTCACAGGTTTTAGTGAATATCCCAAATTTTTTGTTTGTTATTATATAGCTTTGTCAATAAGAATCTTGTAAATTCTTAGACTATAAAGTATATCGATCTATCTATCTATCCATCTATCCATCTATCCAACTATCCATCTATCCATCTATCCATCTATCCATCTATCCATCTATCCATCTATCCATCTATCCATCTATCCATCTATCCATCTATCCATCTATCCATCTATCCATCTATCCATCTATCCATCTATCCATCTATCCATCTATCCATCTATCCATCTATCCATCTATCCATCTATCCATCTATCCATCTATCCATCTATCCATCTATCATAATCCTAGAATGTTTATTATTTTAATATTGATTAAGCGTAGACAATGTAAGCTAGGAATTATAACTTACAATTTTTGGACGTAAGTATTCCGGAAGCTCGTCAAATATGGTGGGGACTGCTCCTTCCAGAAGATATACTTTTTGATTTGTTTGATGAAGGAAATTCTGTTCAAAATGCTTAGAACAAAGCCTATCGTTGCTTGTAGGCTTCCAACCTTCGATCCTCATATTTTTGATCCATAAATCATGTCTAGGAAGATCTTTAGGAAACCTGTCGAGGAAGAAAGAAAATTAATTTTATTATTCATACAACTACAAATAAAGGCCACCCTTGAAATGCACACCTTGTATAAGGGTATTGGTATATTATATATTACAATGCAAAGTCATAATATTTCTATTCAAAATGTAAGCTATAATAGATACGCCACTGGAAAATTGATTGTATTTGAACCAAAAAATCCCTTAAAAACATAATTTTTAGACTTTACGTGCTCAAAAACATTATGATTCGCATGTTAGTGGTACATTCCAAATTATATTTCGGATACACATATATCTTTGAACTAGATATCGAGATATTTGCATGAATTTCGGATACACCAAAAAAATAAGATCATAAATTTACCTGTGAAAAGTGATTCCTGGCTCCTTCCTGCTGCTGTGGCTTTTACAACGGTAAGCTGCACACCCCACCATTACGCTCACCACAATATTTCACAATTATTGGTCTTAAAAACGTTAAATATCGCAAAAAACACCACCTTGACACTACCGTCAGTTTTCCACCAGCATTTTGACAGCTATTCATTTTCGGTATCAGCTAATCCATATAGCATCAAATGGGCGTGCGGTATCCCCTCTCTTTCCTTATCTAAGACAGTAACGATTGAAATTATTTTGATCATATTTGTGACAGCTACTGTCATTTTAATGTTCGAAAATTTGCTATTTTTGATGAATTTTTATTCCGCCAATTTGAAAACTTTGTGGCATGCGTGTTAGCGTTTTCCACATGAGAAAACATGATCTTTATTGTGGTAGCATTAGATTTTCACCTTATGATATTATTTTTTCAGTTACCCCCACCTTTTTTTTCATCATCGTAGCGAGACCAAAAACTAGATTTTGGTTTTAATAGCGACCAATTTTGAAGATAACCAGAAAATTTTGTTTTTTTGATGTCTGCCTGCATACGTTCACGATTCCGTCATCCAACGATTACCCAAAAACTCCTAAAGCGATTGCTCCCAAATTTGGCCAACTTGAATTAGTAAAGGTCCTTTCGAGCTAAAGAGGTTTTGGTGCCGATCGGATCATGGGGGGAAAAGGGTGGGGGGTGCACAAAAAAATGTAATACAACATATAAATTTGATAGCACCAGTGTGAAGGGAATGTGGCTTTATGTCTAAAACGATATATCACATGTTAATTTGTTCTGAAATGGCTCCTAAAACAATTAAATAAATCGAAATACTCAAATGTATGAAGAACAGCCACTTGAATCGGGGAAGTTCCTAGAACGAGGTGTTACCTCGTTCAATGTCCACATTTTTATCATTGCAGCGGGACCAAAAATTAGATTTTTGTTTCTAATGATAACCTTTTTATAGTGACCAAGTTTAAAGAAAATCGGAAAACTTTGGTTTTTTGATGTCCGTCTGTGTATGTTGTCTGTATGTCCGCGATTTCGTTCACCAACGATTACCCACAGACACTAATCTTTCATCCGCAAGAAAGACACCTAATATATGAGTCTTTCGTCAAGCTTTTGGGGTCAACCAATCTCTCAAAAACTGTGTATTCTACATACCAAATATTTTTTTCTGTTTTTGTCATCCTAGAATCTGCAGAACATAGGCAAATAAGTCTTCGATGCAGTTGAAAATACATATCAGTATATCATTGTCGTTATCAGTTTATTTTTACTTTGGGATACAATGCAAATATCCCTTCATCGAAAATTATGCCTTGTGTGAAGCAAAGACATTGACATGTTGAAGGTATCGGTACACTACAACTTAGCTTCGCTACTATATATTTTCAGACTGTTACGCTTCTTCTAGAAGAGAACTTTTCCTGTACTTCCACATAGCCCCCTTCTTGTTTTAATCTTTTTAAAGTGTTCTCATGCAAGGGGAATTAATCAACATCTGCCAGTATACACAGAAATGGAAATAGGCAAACATTACATACCGACCATGGTATCACACAATTCAAATACACCTGTTTACTTGCCACCATCTCATGATATCGTAGGCTGCGGTACACAATCTCGGGCATTTAGGTTAACGTGCTTGACGTCCTTCTACCGTTAGGTATGCCAATTTAAATGCAAGGTAGATTAGATTTTCCATGACCTGACGTCGCACCTTGGTTACTCATACATGCTTCCGCAAACTATGTTTCGTATCATTTAGTTTTAGAATAATAATAAACCATCTCCTATAACAGTGTACTGGACCGTTTCAATTCAAACAATTAACTTTTTCAGAAAACGCTCTACTGCACGAACAAGAACCTGAATCAGCGATAACTCTGGTACACACTCTACCTGTGATCGCGAAAATTTTCGATTTCGAGATAATACGCTTTTTGGGCGTTTTCTGATGCGTACATAACGAAAATCTACGTGACTCATTTCCGTCGGTCTGTCTGTCTGCCTGTCTGTCGCGTTTTTCTACCCTCGTAATCCCAGTAACCGCTGCATGGATTATGATGAAATTTGGGCAGCGATATGCTGTGGGGTCCTAGTAGGTAATGCTGCTAAAGTTTTGAAAATCGGTGCATTGGCGGCGGAGTAATTAGCAAAACAAAATGAAATATGCCTCAAACTTCGTTTTTAGGCATTTTAGGAGTTCCTGATCATTTTCTACTTTTTTTGGGGTGGGGGTGAATTTGGGGTGATTGGGGGGGTGGAGGGTTGTAAAACTGAAAAATTTGTTGTATTCATAATAGGCTGTCCACTGACTTTTGAATGAAAAACCTAGCGGCATAATACACTTTTTTAGGACCAATCGAATATCGCCTTGCTTATTACAGAAACCAAGGGTTCTATATTCCTTAACGCGAAAATTATTGAATTGATTTTAATGAAATTTTGACACAGTATTCATACCGCGGCGAGGATGGAAGACGCGTTTGTTTTGGAAAAATCGTGTCAGTGGCGGCGCAGCAATAATAAAAAAACAAAAATATACAAACAGCTCAAACTTTGTTTTGCGTTTTAGGGGTTCCTGATCATTTTCTACTTTTTTGGGATAGGGGTGTATTTGGGGTGGTTGGGGTGGGGGGTTGTAAAACTGAAAAAATTGTGTATTCATAATAGTTTGTCTATTGTCCTAAGGAAAAGATACCTAGCGGCACATTATTTTTTTAAGTCCATCTGAACATTGGCTTGCCTATTACAGAAACCATGGGACTTAGAATTTTGTGATGTTTATATATATATACGAGTGTCGCTTAATTCCGTTCTATGTGTATCGTAAAGCGGAAATTATTGAATTGATTTTAATAAAATTTCGACACAGGGTTTACTATCGCGGCGAGTATGGAAAATGCGTCAGTTTCTGGAAAATCGTGTCAGTGGTGGCGCAACAATAATAAGGAGGCTTCTGATCGTTTCGCATCGTCCACTTGAAGCATGCAGAATCAAAACTGTGGCGTCCTAGTTCCTAAGGAGGGAGACTATTTACGAGAGTTTTTGTGTTGGATGTTTTTTTGCGGGCGAGTGGGCAATGATTTGGTTGCAAGGGGATTTCAGACTATAGCTTCATGCAATGGGAAAACAATAAAATGGTATCATTATTATGTGTGGGAAGTACTGAGCCAATCAGCTTGACTCCATTTTTTCTCTAAAGTATAGGTATAAAGGTAAGGTAAAATATTTTAATTGTCCAATATATTTGTACTATCATACATATGAGGATCTTCATAGAGAATAGCACTTATAGGCCATATATGAAATCAGACCAGTCCAGACCAGTATATGGCCTAAATTGCTCAGACCGTATATAAAAAAACATGGTATTTCATATACGGACTAGACCGTTTACGTACGGACTTTTGCGATTCGGGCCATGTGCATTTAGTGCTCTTACAAAGTGTTTGATCCAAGCCAAACTGTGAGAGAAATCCTCCTTAGATCGGTGAGTACTGCTCAGTCTACATGGAGGGGGCAAAGTTTTAAAAAGTCTAATTGTAAGTGTAAATGTCAACCGAAAAAGTGTGCTTGCCGATAAGAGAATATATTATGTAATTCTAAATGCCATAATAGCCTGACCTTAAGTTCTGAGACAAGCTTTTTACATATATAGACTAATGTCTTCAATCCTTGTATATATGGTACAGTCTGTTTTTCATAAACGGTCTGTAACATATACACAAATTTCATGTTGAACTTTGTACATAAATTTAATGGAGACGTTGCTAAAACATCAGTTTTTGTCATAGGCATATAACAGCATCAACACGGTTCTAGTACCAAGGATTTCATGGAATGGGCCCATATTCGAACTTTGTGCACACCAGTCAAGTAAATGCTCAAACCCCAAGTCAATACCAATAATAGTATATTGTTCAATGAGCGGTAATGACACTAATAAATCACAACAAATACATAATAATTACACGATATTGACAATTTTAATTTAACCTCAGTCCTTAGTCAAATAGATTCTGTCACCGTACGAATTAGCGTTAGTCATTTCCTTAGACAAGAACCTTATCTAAGGTCGTTTCATAGCGACATTTGCAGTTCTTTTGTTATAGCGTCTATTTAATCCTATGCATTTACAAGACATCTGTACTTGTATTCAGTAGGCGGTGTTCATAACACATATGGCTGGACCGTGAGTTAAGAAAAATAATTCACGATGTTTGTTTATATGTAGTATAACCTGTTCAGAAGTTGTTTGGTAATGGCTGTTTAACTTAAGTATTATAAAGGTCAGCGATACCAAAAACCAACTATAGATATCCCAACTAAAGTTGTGACCTCAAACGTTCTGAATTTTTTCGGTCTAAAACAGGCTGAAAACGAAACTTCAAAAGACCTATTATAGTTTATTAGACTACTCCATGCAAAGTACTGGGAAAGAAAAGATATAGATTGTTGATGCTAAAAAATCCATACGTCGCTATATACAGGGTGTCCCACGACGACTAAGACAAGCAATACATCGCAACTGGGCAGTAGTAGCGAATTATAATTTTGGGTGTTTAAATTAGAGCAAACATAGTATCTTTTCATATTATTGTGTCACTCAATGAGGTATTTGTTTTTGGTCACGTAACGACCGATTCAAAATTTTGGACCCTGTATATTTCTGACTTTTTGTGTTCCTCTCGATAAAACAATTCCAACAAACTAGCACACTTGGGGTCTAAAGTGATTAATTCAAGAGCTACAGGTACTTAAAGGATGGTACCACTACCATTGATTATAACATGTACCCCTACAGTTAAAATTACTTTGGTAGTGTTTCATAATGGTCGTGGTACAGTCCTTTAAGTACCTGTAGCTCTTGAATTAATCACTTTAGACCACAAGTGTGCTAGTTTGTTGGAATTGTTTTATCGAGAGGAACACAAAAAGTCAGAAATATACAGGGTCAAAAATTTTGAATCGGTCGTTACGTGACCAAAAACAAATACCTCATTGAGTGACACAATAATATGAAAAGATACTATGTTTGCTCTAATTTAAACACCCAAAATTATAATTCGCTACTACTGCCCAGTTGCGATGTATTGCTTGTCTTAGTCGTCGTGGGACACCCTGTATGTAAATTGTCTACAAAACGGTTTGAAAGATAGGTATCAACTGGAAAAATGTCGAACAAATGTCAAACATTAAATCAAAGCCTACTTGAGTGAATGTACATTTATCTGCAAGAAAATTACAAATAGTACCACCCTTAGAAGGCTGAGCTCTGTGGCGGGGTATAAGCGTTCAACAGATAATCATAATATCATACAAAGCTTTTTGTAGTTTCACCTTGTAAACCCACTGATAATCCAAATCTCAGTCTTTCAATCAGGACTTGATCGTAACTGCTGACAGCTTCATTGACTTATGTTTGTTGTTTTTTTTTTGTATGCTTTATTCGACATTCCGCACGACGTTTCACATCAGTCAATCAAAGATTGGCACCAAATAATGCCAATGATGCTTTTATCAGATCTAGGGCTGTTAAAAACTAAAAATTTCGGAAGTATGATTGCACAACCGTCATTGAATTTGAGATAGTATACTGATATATCCTCGTATGTGATTTTAATTCAGTAAAGCACGTCTAATCGACATGTTTGTAATATTTTGTACTTTGTAGTTGTAATTTTTTGCCGAATTAATCATTTTAAACATGTATTCTTATACTGCGTTAAGCTATACATCACCTGTGTGACTTGCTATAATGTATTATTATGTACAAAAACAGTCAAATAAATCTACTCTGCTCTAATCAGTGAGACCTCAGGATAAGCTTGAGGTGTCACACTACTATCTATATGAAGCATCTATCCTTTTTTAGCAGTCAAGTCAGCATACACCATGAACCTATCGCCAGAAGCGTAAACGTTGCATTGTATGCATCTCACATTCGTTTTTTATGTGCATTTTTAGAACGAGAGCAAAACCAGCGAGCATCACGTCATAAAAGTGAATGCCATGCTTGAGAGAGAAGGTGCTTGTACGGTCATATACTCGCAAGAAGGCAACGCGAGTGCACCGATCGTCGGCTCCGTTATAATTGCACCTTAGAAAAACAATGGTGAGAATGATCAAAGGTTGCGGATCGTGACCAATCATTACGACGTGGCCGCATACAGTTTGTTCCAGTACAGTGAAAATCAAAACGCGCTGTACTGTTCTAGTTACTCATTATGCGTTAAATCGAATTTCCTTAATGTGTGGAATTCGATATATCCTAGTTGATATACAGGGTATTCCAGAAAACCTTCCAAAAGTTCATAGGGGTCGAAACGTCTTACAGAGAACATTTTTTACATTAAGACACCTAGTCTGACATGAGCCGTTTTAGCTACAGAGTCTTATTTGTTTTAAAACAAAAACATTATGTTTAGATTCTTGACTAGGACACGTCAATATCTTATAGTATGTTATAATAAAGGTTGAACATGACGGCAACTCACGTGGCTACGTGAAATGATCCTTCGAATCATTGATTCGCGCACCTGTTGAAAGTTAACTTGCTGAATGTACAGAGAGACTGCTATCACTCTTTGTAATAATTCCTCTTGAGGACTGCCACTTTTTGAAGATTTTAAGGATGCAAGAGCTGCTCGTGAACTACACGCCACACTGTTGGTGGGTAGCATTCATTTGGGTCGCTACTGTACGCGTGCTCGTGGTAGGTTGGTAGAAATCGCTCAACATAAAGTCGCTCAGATGCTTTGGTATTGCATCTTTCTTCGCCATAAATACGATGCATGTCTGCATACTCTTGAAACATATACTCGACCATATTCACAGTTTGAGGGCAACAACACATTTTCGCAAAAGAAACAGATGTAAAGAACTTCAATAAGAATTCTGGAATCCACTATTCATAAATTTGTATTAAGAGCTGTTTATTCTTCTTACCTCTTTCTCGTTCATCTCCCAAAAAATTCAAGGATCGGAAGATAGTGACAGATTTTGGGACAAGATTATAGTCAGTATGTCTTTCAGAGAAAAATATTATCCGTTTTAGGCTTAAGCAAGTTACAAGACTTTCGTGACAAAAAATGGCTTTGTAGCCAAAACAGCTCATTTTTGGATAGGGGTCTTTATGCAGAGCATTCTCACCGTGACGTCACCAGTAGACTCCCTGAGTTTGGCATCACCTTTTTGGAACACCATGTATTATTAGAAATGGTAAAGCTTTTCTATTTGGCATTTAATTGCAAGATGTTTAGTTTCCAGTAACTTTAGATTTGATAAAACTTATTGTTTTCCAAAAATAAAAGAAAAATTTAGTATGATTCGATGTTAAGGTCGTGATGATAATGTACAACCCGCAAGTGAAATCCGAACACCTAGAAAAAAAGGGATATATACGCATGAAAAGTGTGCGCACAGCTCGAGCTAGTTACCTACATGGCACGTCCAAAAAACTCTATACGTGTCAAATCAAAGCATGGCTTTTTGTCACATGTGGCAAAAGACTCGTTGGTCGTGTAAAGGTGTCCCCTAGAAGACAGCAGCCCCAGTTTACACAGTTAACGTCATTTGAACGGGATCGTATTATGCGTGGCTACAGTTGTAGTGGTATGACGTGCATGAATCGAAGCGAAGCGAAGCGAGCTAGAGGGACTGGAGACATGGCCCTTGGAGACAGAATGCAATCCACTCGCTGTTGCTGACGCTTGGTATGCAGCTATAAGGAGGCCCCTTCCAATCCCCACGATACAGGTTACGAGAAATGGGATTCAGATGTATCGTCCATATCTGTTGCTTCCATTCACTGCAAATCTTCGTGGCTAATGGTTACATTGGTGCTAAAAACACCGACAATGGCATCCTGAGTGGCATCGATCGACCTTCACCGACGAATCCAGGTTTTAATAACTCTGTTGTCATTGATCTATGTTCAAGTATGACCCGAGTCATCAACTGTCAGTTATAGCGTTATACTTGATGGTGGCATCCATAGATCAATCACTTGTTGATATTAGTATTACGAATAGCTGTAGTCATTCAAAATATTAGTGGTCAGTGGTTATATATCAGTGGACACTATTTACTGATATAATGTAAGGCTGCTTGAAAAAAAATGCATACGTAAATATGCCATAAACCATAGATTCATCATCTTTCTGGTCATCATTGACAGTAGATTTGTGCTAACCATGGACCTAACAAATTACATTAGTATTGTAAAAAAGTATTTTTTGAAGTCTATACCAAAATACAAGAAACTTTGGTCATATATTATTATGAACCAGTTATAAAAATGGTGTGGTGTTGTTCAGTTCTGAATATTTTGGAAAATAAATCAATTACGAGTATATTATGGTCTACGGTTTACCTACTTCAGGTTGTTAACTAACTTTAATAGTTATAATAAACGATACAAGTATAAAAGTAACTTTTTGTTTCGACTTTCCAGCAAAATATCCGGAGTTTAGCTTAATTGCTGGTAATTCTCTTAAAAATTCATATTTGAAGTATTTAGGCTATTTAGAAACCAAAAGATTATGGAAAAATAACCCAGCAGATAACCTCAACTAAACCAAGTGCTAATATAAAACATAATATGTATGCGTTTGGATTGATACAGGTGATGATATCATTTGTAGTCTACTTTATTAATAAATAATGAAATACCAAATAAAAAAATACTTTAACCGAAGAAGATATTGATACTTCACTCAATGTGCAGCTTATAAGCTGCTTACAAATTACAATTCCCCTTTTGGAGAGCCCACATTACAAAGTTAATACCACTGCTGATGCCGTTCCCATGATGCGGTTATAACAGAAACAAACAAACGCCAGAAATAATTATGTTCTATTGTATCATCATGCAAAGAAGCTTTGCAATATTCTTCTTTACCATATACTCAAATGTTTAGTCCAGTAAAGTTAGATGAAAGTGGTGCTAAAAACGCAACATTTGTTTTCCCTATTAGTAAAAGCTTGTACTGGGTTGGCTACAGTATAGTACTTTGAAAACTATACTCAAAATATTTAAGTTTTTATGCTCAAACTAGTGTAGAGTGTAGAATATTTTTACTATATAGCAGATATTCTATTCCGCAATCACTCTCTCTGTCTGTTTGTTACCGTTTTTCTAATAACCTAATCTAAGTAACTGCTTCACCGATTTTGATGAAATTTGAGGTGGGATTATAATCGATAATACTATTCCTGTTGATTTATTATTACCCTTGTTATCTCATATATATAACTAGTAGCTGTCCATGTGTAGACGTTTTATATTATGTGGATAAAGCTGCCATGCTTTTAAAAATCAGACTTCTTTCAAATTAAAGATTCAGATATTTAAGTTCTTTTTTATTTAGGGGGTTACATTGGGGTTAGGGAGACTAGCGGGACTGGACAGCTTGTCTTTAAACGATTATTCTTTGCGCATTACAATTTGTTTAAATTCTTTACCAGTCAAGTCTAGCTAAGCATGTGGCAAATAATGATTTTTCAATTTGTCTGCTTAAGCACCATAACAAGCACTGTATTTAGCATAATGACACTTCTTTGCAGGTAGTGCTGCTAGATGTAAATTTATTCTGTGCCACATAACAAACTTATTCATTTGAACGTTTATTTTCGTTTCCGCCTTCTCTTCTTGTTTTAAACTAAGAAGTCTATTAGTAAATCAAGGCATGGTAAGCAGGTTGTTTCAATGAAATTTGATTATTTAACACATCGTCACTAAAGGTGGTTAAATTGGGATATTGGGGACTATGGTGGATAGGATATCGAAGAGTGTTCAAGGTATTTGATGCTTTTTTGTGGAAAACTACTGTACATTGGAAGAAGGATATATACTTCCATTCAAATATACCCTACCTTTTTATATGCGCAAAGTTATAAAAACCTTAAACGGCCGTATTGACAAATTCATAAAAACCATGCAAAACCGTTTCCGAGATAATTGAGGCGTTCCATACTTTATACTCTCTCTGTATAATTATTATAGAGCGCATACCTGGTATGAACATACGAACATCTGTATGAGGTCCTCGCAGCTCTAACTGCGCAACATGAGGGTATAACAATATAGATAACAAATATAGGTATAACATTATTAATTATCAACTATGAACAAAAATTATAATATTCTGAATGGAGGTATTCTCAATTCTCAAGCTGTTTGTATTCTTCATCAAAGTAATAGGAGCTCAGCTGGAAAATATGGTGGAATACTTGGTCGAAGAGTATTGAAATTTTAGTTGGGAAGAAAATTATGTACTTAGTCAGAACATATTTCTTGAGAATTAGTAATGATAGTAATAGTATCTAATAGTAATTTATTTATTCTTAATATACAAAATTTGAAAAAAAAGCAGTAAATAAATATTGAAATTTCCATTGGAGGACTATGCCTGTACATGGATCAATTGAATGCTCATCTACATATGTCATATATATACACATAATATAAACATACATACGCCAGTATGCACAATTTTTCAAGTAGATGAATATGTAAAATTTTTAGAAAGGATTAAAAATTAATGATTCTGTGCACCTTAAACGAATTCATGAATTTCTCTTCTTGTTAAAGAGGCTGTCCTTTCTCGTAGAGTTTTTAAAATCCGTTTGTAAATAAATTTTGGATGTGATCATTGAAATCAAAAATATAGTTTTCTTGGTTCAAATTAACCATAATTTCCTCATCAAGTACATTTTATTAGAGCAAAAACAGATACTGATGTTGCAAGTATATTCGTATCTTTACACGATTTTCCGGAACCTTGAATTGAGGATTCCTTTTTATATGTGTACTACTACCTCATATCTTCATCTCTCAATTATGTTCTTCCATTCTGAAATATCTAAAAGGACCGTACTACAACGCAGCAGCTGGCCATATCCGCATCGTATTAGCATTGAATGAACTCTTTTTCGGCCAAGCCAGGATGACGAATCTGATAATGATGACGGCGTCATATACCAAGACGAATTGCTCTCACGGATTCAACATCTTTTTTATCGAGGCGTGGTCCGAGATCAGACATCGGCACAGGTCGAAAGAAAGTTTCTGATACCGAAAGTGAAAACGGCCGCCAGCATTGATCGATGCGAGAAGGTCCCCCCGAAAATGTGCGTATGTACGCCTACTTGACATGGTTGTCACTTGTGGTGTTTATACACAGGTGTGTACAAGAGAGGGTAACGGAGGTAGTTACTTATTCAAGAATTGCCAATTTTGACCATGAATTGAGCAATCCTTTATATTGCACTAGATAAAAAATAAAACTTCTATTTATAATAGCATAGAATATAAATATGTAGTATGAAGTGAAGTATCTATTTATTCCAAAACCAACGGGTTTTGCTTCTTTGACTGACTAGTTCTAGAACCCCCGAAGATGCTTGCACAGCTAAAAAATTGAGTCAAGTTGATTGACCTAGTACTTCTCACACATTACGGTGATAGCAGTTTATTTTCCCATAGCATGAAGTTATAATCTGAGATTCCCTTGCAACCAAATTGTCGCCCGCCTGCCCGCAAAAAAGTGTTATGCCGCTAGGTCTTTGTTTCATAGGTAAATTATAAATACAACACATTTTTGAGTTATACAACCTGCCACCCCCTCAACCATCCCAATTTCACCCCCACCCATAAAAAGTAGAAAATGGTCAATAATTCCTAAAACGCCTAAAATCGAAGTTTAAGCTGTTTTTTTATGTTTAGTTTTTTTTTTGTTATTGCTGCACTGCTAGTTATATGATTTATAAAAATTATACGCGTTTTCTATCCTCTCCACAGTAATAATACTGTGTGAAATTTCATTATCAATCAAATAGTTTCCACGTTACACAATACAAAACAATCTAAAGCCATACTCGTTTGTATATATCAGAAAATTCTAAGTCCCTTGGTTTCTGTAATAGGCAAAGCAATGTTCGGATGGACCTCGAAAAATGTATTATATGACCTGTCCTTCACAGGTCAATGGACAGCACATTATATATACAACAAATTTTTCAGCTTTGCAACCCTCACCCTTCAACTACCCCAATTGTACCCCACCCAAAAGCAGTAGCAAATGACCAGGAACCTCTAAGGTACCTAAAAACGAAGTTTGAGCTGTTTTCATATTTTTATTTTTTTTTATTGCTGTGCCTCTACTGACACGATTTCCGAAAACCATACGCGTTTTCCATTCTCGCCATGGCAGTAATACTGTGTCAAGATTTCATTAAAATCAATCAAATAGTTTTATTACCTTACACAATATGAACGATACTCGTACGTATATAGCAGAAAGTTCTAAGTCCGTTGGTTTCTCTAATAGGCAAGGCAATGGTCTGATGGACCTAATATTATTCCGGTAGGTCTTTCTTTCATAGGTCAATAGACAGGTTATTATGAACACAACAATTTTTTTCAGCTTTACAACCCCCACCCCAATGTCACCCCACCAAAAAAAGCAGAAAATGATCAGGAACCCCCAAAACGTCCAAAAACGAAGTTGTTCGTCGACGTTTTGTTCGGAAATTATACATTAACACGCGCTGTTGCCGTATCTCAATGCTCGCCTTCCAAATTTGCGAAGAGGGTGGTAAATGAGAATCTAAAAATGCCATATCGCTGCAAATCGTATCGCTGCTTTGACGGATTGCTCGCTTGTGAGAGGTGCGATTTGAGAATACCGGTCCAGGTGAGGATTCTCGCTGAGCTTTTTTTAAGAAAATTTACTTTTCATTGAAAAAAACCAGAAATCAGTTACCGCCTCTGACGGAAATCGAACCCAGAACCTCCCCCTACCACGAGCCCTCAGCTCTACTTAAGCCGAATTTACACTACAAAACTAGTTCCATGCATGCTAAAATTAATTACACGATACTGGTTAATGCAAAAATTTTTATGAAATCAAGTGTGAAACTTTCAGTATCACAGTGACCATGGCACCGTCTGCATCCGAACCTACTGCAATTCGTAATTGTGTTGCACAAATAGTTATTTACAAAATAAAGAAAGAGACTTGGACGGAAGAAAAAACGAAGGTGGATGCGAGAGTGGTTATCGAGAAAAGATCTGGGCATCCAGATGCAACTCAGTTGATTTCTGAAATAGCAGATGGTGATACTGAAAGCTATAAAAACCATTTTCGAATGAGTGAAGCACTCTTTAATACATTATATTAGACAAAGTCTCCAAACTAATATCAAAACAACACACAACATGCCATAAAGCATTGACAGCCAAAGTGAAACTCCAAATTACGTTACGTTATTTAGCAACTGGAAACAGTCTCCAGTCATTATCATACGAATTCAGACTATCAGTATGTAGCATATCGAAGTTTTTACCCAAGGTAATGGAGCCGATCTACGAAGAATTAAAAAGCTGCATAAAGATACTAATTTTATCTCATTTTACAGGTCGAAACTAGTTGCATGACACTATGTAGTGTCATCCAAAATTCGGGTAACACGCGAAACCAATTCGGTTTCGTGAAACTGATGTATGCGTAATGCGCCTATTTAGACGCGAAACTAAGAGTGAAACTATTGTCATCACAGTAGTTTTGAGAAACTAGTTTCGTAATGTAAATTCGGCTTTACTGAGCCAACCTCCCCCCCCCCCTAACACTAACAGTATCTATATGCAGTTATACGATTTTAGAGAGCTTATGCAGAGCCTCTGTCTGTCCGTATACAAAAGATAGCCAAAACTGCAGGTGCTAGAGAAAAACTAAATACAATTCGGAATCAACATGAAAAAATTAGTCCGGGAAAAATCCTGTTTTGTCAATATCGCTTCCGATTCCACAGTGTTTGAATTTACTCAAGTGAATTCTTTCCTACTTTTTTACACACAATTTGACCCTTTCATTTGATATCCAATCTTAAAAAAAATTAACAAAACAACTCTTTTGGTCCTAAAAATTAATATTATTATAGTATACCAATATTTTCTTCAATTCTATAGCAGACATACATATACAGATTTCGTCATGGTCATTAAAATCATTCAACTTTCATTCAGCATTCATACCTTGATATGGCATCACGCAAGCGGTGTATTGTGCTTGTAATAAAGGAACCTGATATCCATTATTCTTTTTTCTTATAAGAGGAGAGATCCGAGATACGAAAAATTGGGGTCAAGTCGATAAATCAACTCGAAATTAATTTTTTCACTTTATGCATTAACGATACATGGCACAGGTAGACGCCAAATAAAAGAACATGATTCTTTATACGTTTGTAGCATAAATTGCTATTCTTTCATTTGGAAGGGTGTGACTTCATGAAAGATATTTCTTAGTGAGAAATAGCCACCAATAGAGCAAATTAAAAGTTTCTAATTTGCACCTTAATAGACAGAGGAGGCCGAAAAAGGCTATACCACCCAAATTCAGGAAACCACCTCTGTCAGAGTCTCTGTTTATAGTCTTTGGTCCGTTTTGTAAGTCTAAAAATTGTTTTGTAAAATTACTAATAAAATCGTTGGTTATTTAGTGCCACCGTTTTTGTTAGTAATATTACAAATCAGATTTGTAATTTCATTTAGCAATTTTCTAATATTGTAAATTCGCAAAAATGCATTTTTGTGATATCATAACATTTGTCTGTGATATAACATGATAATTTGTGAAACTATTATGCGATTTTACACAATTTTAAGGATGTCACATTGGTTTTGTACACATATATTTTGTAAAACTATTTAGTAAGGTATGTAATTTCAAATAATTTTCTTATAGTATCACTAGATTATATTGTAAAACCATTATACATTTTATTACAAATTTTTTAATAATTTATTTTGTAATTTTACCTCATTTTATAAAATTACTTTGTAGTCTTACAAAAAACCTATTATAATAGGTTGTAAGAAAAGTCTGTCATTATAAACATATTTTTATTTTATGTATGAAAATAAGGTAACACAACATTAAAATTCTAAACAAATACAAAATAAAAAATCTACTGTTTTAGTCTTATCGGCTAACAAAAAAGCATATATCAGCTTGTTGGCCAGGCAAACAGCTAGTCTATTAATGAAAGAAATTACTCCTGAAAAATCACTAGAAATGACATAAGCGCTTTTGTAAATAAGGCGACGATATATTTACTTTCTTTTAAATAATTTTTAAAAACGCTCCCTTGAAAGAATATTTATCTTTAGAGAACCACCCCGTATGGCTGATAAAAATGCATCAGTGAAATGTACTACATGCGAGATAACGCATCAAATAAGAAATGAGATAAGCCCTTTTCTAAATAGGGTGACGATATATTTATTTTCTTTTAAATCATTTTTCAAAACGCTGGCGAGTCGGTTATTCAAAGAATTGAAAATAGAAAGATACAATCCATTGGAAGAATCTTTATCTTTAGAGAATCACCCTGTGTGACTGATACAAGTGCATCAGTGAAATGTAGTGCATGCGAAATATCGCATCAAAATAGAAATGAGATAAGCCCTTTTCTAAATAGGGTGACGATATATTTATTTTCTTTTAAATCATTTTTCAAAAAGCTGGCGAGTCGGTTATTCAAAGAATTGAAAATAGAAAGATACAATCCATTGGAAGAATCTTTATCTTTAGAGAATCACCCTGTGTGACTGATACAAGTGCATCAGTGAAATGTAGTGCATGCGAAATAACGCATCAAAATAGATATGAGATAAGCCCTTTTTTAAATAGGGCGACGATATATTTATTTTCTTTTAAATAATTTTTCAAAAAGCTCGCGAGTCGGTTATTCAATGCATTGAAAATAGAAAAATCTCCCTATACAATCCATTGGAAGAATCTTTCTCTTTAGAGAATCACCATGTGTGACTGATACAAATGCATTACTGAAATGTACTGAATGCGAGATAACGGATTAAAATAGATACGAGATAAGCCCTTTTCTAAATAGGGAGACGATATATTTATTTTCTTTTAAATCATTTTTCAAAACGCTGGCGAGTCGGTTATTCAATGAATTAAAAATAGAAAAATCTCCCTATACAATCCATTGAAAGAATCTTTATCTTTATAGAATCACCCTGTATATGACGGATACAAATGCATAAGTGGAATGTAGTGCATGCAAAATAACGGATTAAAATAAATCCAAGATCATTTAAATAGTTTTCCGCTAACCATCGCAATGAAAATCGTTATATACCAACCAAACCGCATATTTCTCAAGAAAATTGTTGAAGACCAAAGATATGCTTACCGAATATGGACGTGGTGTGGTATTGATTTATATTACGTGCAGTTGACCGTGCAATTCGTAAAATGGCCATTTTTGCTGTTGATGGAAAGCTATATATTAATCATTTATGTCTATACGTAGCTGTAAACATGATGTGTAAAGAAATTGTTCAGATATCTGAGATAAATCTGATGGGTAAACAAAACGATGGGAAATGCGTGGTGAGCTGAGATTTTGCAGATGCATTTTTTATGGGTATGTTGGTATATTTCTTCGCCATTTTGATGTCTACTAAGACTTTTCAAACGTCACAAATAACTTTCCTTAAATTGTCAACGCAAACAAAAAGTAAAAGAACATAAAATGAGACTATATATTCATATTTAGTCCTTTCAGCATTTATATTCGGTACCATCTCAATTTTTTACCCTAGGCTTCATTCGCGAATAATTTTGAGGTCAAGAATGCATTAAATTTAGATGGCTAGGTAAAAAATTCACATAGCAAGGTTCCTATGAACTCCCACCGTCTGTCTAAAATAGCCCATTAAATAAAAAGTATTGTGGGGGGTGGGTTGGCCCAGGGCCCGTGATCCGAAGGTCTCGGGTATATAACTCGTCAGAGTTTTTTCAATCAAAAATAAATATCCATAAAAAAAGCTCAGCGAAGAACCCCCACCTGAGACTTCACTGTTGGCTTCTAGTTAACAGTGCTGTTCCTATAGTGGCGCCGGGAAACGGTAGCAAAGCCTACACAGAACACGAGACTAATGGCCAGAGCAGTCGATGCTGATGTCACAGAAGTAAAAAAAGGGATTGTGTTCACACAAAAATGTAGAGTTAACCTATATATGATTTGAAAGTGATAAACAAGTTTAATGTCAAGCACACATTTAGACAGCTTCGTAAACATTTTTAACTAGAAAGAAATTCATTAAAATCTACATTGATGTATAAGTATGGCTATGAATTTTTGTCACTGAAAAGCCATGAAAGAGTACAACTTGAAGCGATAGTTACAACAGACTGACAGATTGGTGAAGGCAAGGTGGATAGGAGAATAGAAACAAAATAGTCACGTAAGTAATTCGGTAAGGCAGAAATCAGTGATAAAATACAGGCATTACCACTTCACTACTAACATCCAAGTCCAAGGCAATCACATATGTTGAGAAGATATTGAGAATAAGATTTACTCTGTACTAGCAACTGAAAAGGACACCGTAATTTGATTCGACTTCAGTGGTTACGGGGGCAAGGCACTGGCCTTTAGACAACAATATAATACATCTTGGTATCCTTTATAATTATACATTTTTACCAAATATTCATGAGTTTTCAAGTAAAAATGAAGTATAGATAGCTGCAGTGTTTACTGCAAGGCCTGATTTTAGAGGATATTTCTAATACATCGCGCCTTACAAGCCCTTATCCAAAGCTAACTTTTTTAAATATAAACTGAGTATTAACTCCCTATGTAATAGTTTTTTTGGGATTCTACGTAAGTCGGAGAGTGTTGCTGACAAAGCAAAAATGAGAACCAGTAATTAATAATCGTTACCTTAGTGTATATCAGCATTGCAAAAGCCAAAACTGCATCTACTTGCTTCGGGACACGCAAGAACATATCATAAAGGAATCTGGAAAAGCATATCCAACTATACACTGGATCACATTCTACTGATGAATTATAAATAAATTTGTGATTGAAATTATAAGTTTTACTTTCATCGTGTTGCTATTATTATCTTCCTCGTGTAGTGAAACATTTTGAACCCATTTTACTCTAAGACCCGTATGGCTCACAGCTGTATATTACCTCAGACTTGAAATCTATCAGTTGATACGCTAGTGAGCAAATTTTCATCAAACGCCCAAGAACATAAAAAACTGTACCTAACTCCTGCTTGTATGATTGATGTGATCTCCTTTACTTCATAAAAATCTTTTTCTGACTAAATGTAACTGTAACCATTCCAAGTTTAATATGCTGAATGTCTTTAATCACTCTTCATACCATACCTCATGGTATTTCTAGGTTACCAATTAGACCAATGCTTCATCTCCTATTTAATCATTCCAAAGTGATTTTCTCAAGTTCCCGCGCTGTCAATGCAAAAAGACAACTATTAAGTCTTTTCAATACCGGTAATTTTCGAATTCCTCAATAAAGATATTTTCCCATTTACGAGGCGGCTGCTTAAGGAAATCAATCCAATTATTTATAATTTACTGCTAATTGATTGGCTGGCATTGTCCTATAAGTCTGGTGATGAGGGTAACGCTGCAATCATGTGTGATGGATGACATTGGCTTTTTACGGACATACGAATGTTACGTGGAAAAGGATGCCATTTCTGGATAAATAAGGTTAGGTACCAGAATCAGAATATGAGAAGAAGGAGCTTCTATAGGTTCTTATAAATGTTTAGGAATATTCGTCTATATACACTGAAAGTGTACGCAAAATTTTTTATTACCGTGCCAAAATTATAGAGTGCATGGCTTGTTATCTTTCATTAATGGTACGGGTTTCGTGTCTCATCTAGCATTGATGTCACCAACAAAATATAGCTGCTTTTACTGGGGTTGGGGTAATAGGATCTTCTATAGCTAGTAGATTTTTTTCTATAAGTAGTATTGAGTTATTTTTGCAGGACATTCGCTTTATTGCAATACGTGACAAAAAAACTGATGTCAAGGAGATTAACTCACTACTTTCTTTTCTCTTCTTTCTTTTGACACAGTATTGCCACTGCGGCGAGGATGGAAGACGCGTATGTTTTTGAAAAATTGTGTCTGTGGCGGCGCAGCATTAATAACAAAAAACTGGAAATATAAAAACATCTCACTCATTTTCTACTTTTCTTTGGGTGGAGGTGAAATTGGGGCGGTTGAGGGTAGGGGATTGTATAAAACTGAAAAATTTGTTGCATTCGTAATAGGCTGTCCCAATGACCTGTGAAAGAAATACCTAGCGGCATATTACACTTTTTTAGGACCAAGTGAACATTGGCTTGCCTAATATTAGAGAAACCAAGGGACTTTGTGATGTATACAAACGAGTATTGCTTTATTTCGTTCTATGTATATTGCGTAATGCAAATATTCTTCAATTATTTTTTAATAAAATTTTGACACAGAATTTACTACCGCTATGATGCGAGAATGGAAAACCCGTGTGTGTGTTTTTGAAAAACCATGTCAGTTCGGCGCAGCAATAATCAAAAAACTAAAAATATAAAAACAGCTCAAACTTCGTTTTTAAACGGTTTGAAGGCTTTTGATCGTTTCGCATCGTCCAGGTGTGAAGCATGCAGAATAAAAACTGTGGTGTTCTAGTTCCAAAGGAGGGAAATGCAAAGAAACTATTGATACGAGAGCTTTATGTTGGATGTTTTTTTGCGAGCGGGTAAGCGATGATTTGGTTATATAAGGGGATTTCAAACTATAGGTTCGTGCAATGGGAAAATAATAAAATGATATCATTATTACACGTGGAAAGTACTGCGTCAATGAACTTGACTCCATTTTTTTAAACACGTGAGGTATTTTACAAACATGAACATCAAATTAACACCTCCTCTAAAGAAAAATTGGGTAATGGTGGAGGCTTTGAAAATCTAGATTTATTTGAATTGTTTTTTGTTACCCATTCATTACCCTACTGTCTCTGAAGCTCCTGCAATAATAGTAGCAAGGTGTCAAAAATAAGTAGTACAAAGCTATTGACAATTCCTAATTTTTTCTTTGAAACTAAGCCAGTACATGGTTGATAGATTTGATAAGTAGGTACCTATATGATATTTTAGCTATACTGGAAAAATATAAATAGCGTTGCAACGCTCCAGACTACTCGCAGTGTTTGCGCACCAATTTCAGTCTCTTTAAATTTAAAATTTTTAAAATAATCTTGAGCCTCTGATCACGAAATATAGAGACAAAACTGTTTTAATTGATTATCAGTGTTAACAGTGTTAACAGTACACGGGTATATTGCCCAATTAATGTTTTTTGTTGAAAAAAAGGATGATTTTGGAAACTTTCATGCAAACTTCAACAAACAATGCTAGGAACACATTATACCCGTACCTCGTCATACTTAAATATAAATTATTTATTGAGTTTCATATAAACCGTGAATCTCAATCCACATTTATTTATGATTCTATTGTGTCTGACTCGTGCTATTATAATCACGAAAGTGTCATTGCTCATCATTCCTGTGATCCATCATCGAAAATGATAATGATGAGGTTGGATTCAATCAGTATACACTTATCTCCGTTAAGATGAATAAATTATGTAAGCATCTGCGACCTTTAAAGTCCTCTGCAACCATTATAGAAAAAACCTTGAAACGCACAGACAATGAATTAATAATACATTTACCATTTACCTTGCCTCCAAACGATAGTTGTTGACATCTTTACATGCTCTTAAAACGGGGCGACCTGTACATCACCATGGTTACAAGGTCCTTAATTAGATGGTTAACAGTTATTATCGATATATGCATGCGTGTTGAATGCTATTACTGCTTTCAAACCATGAAAAATGGTGTCGAGTGAGTCCTTTTTACTCAACAAATATTACTGAACATTATTTCCTGGATTTTTAAATACCTTCTGGAACAGACTTTTCATTTATTTTTAACTGTTTTAGAAGTTGTGGTCACCCTTGAAGAATATACCTTTTATAGAGGTATAGACCGCTTTATGATAATACATTTAAATTCTGAGGTTCTTGTTCATGGCAGCGGTACCTTGGATTGGTGTCCTGTTCATGAATTATTGGGCATGTTGCCTTGGACTACACCATCTTCTTGGTCATTGATATTAACTGCTACATGAACGTTGATGATTCTATAGAACTTCTTTTCTGCATTTTCGTTACGAACAATTTTACGAGCTAACAAACCTCTACAAGCGAGAATAATACCAGACGGACCAAAGTTACTCATACCCTCAAAATTCAAATTCGGATGTTGTAACTTTCGCACAATGTTGGAAGTTTCTCCTTTGGCACAGGTAGCATTACAGAGTAGATTTCATTGGTATCAGCGAGACAAGAAACAATGAATGGTCTGCAATATCAGACAGGATAATAACGGCACGATTTAATCCTAAACACAGAAAATTCACCGTAATACAGTGCTACGTGAAATCAGTGTTATTGTATGGATGCAAAACATGGAAAAGTACAAAGACCAGTGAGCAAAATCTCTAGTAAGCTCGATGACGTGCCTATAAGGTTACTAACTTCCTTACGGGAACAAAAATGTACGTTTATTTGAATTATTCAAACAATCAGATTGCTTTATTGATTGGTCGTCTTAGATTAAGGGTGAATTTTTGCTACCATAAATGGTTCTTTAATTCATCGCTAAATTTTCCACAGATTTGTCCTCCTTTCATTGTTCCTTCTCGTTGGGGAACATTTTTCACTGAGACAAGGCTCTCTCTTCGTTTTACTATTGTATTATTATTTCCTTTTCATAATTTAAATTGTGAATAGTTGCAGTAAAATTATGTCATGTCAAACTTATCATGTTATATAGTTTCTGATGCCCTACTAGAGGCATCTTCATCTTTTTCGGCAGTTGTTGCAGTTTCTTTTAGTTAAGTGGAAAATTGCTTATTTTCTAGCGTCTACCGCTCCATGATGGCAAGTGGCAAGTAACAAAGTGAAATGGTTTGAGTCAAGGAAGGGATTGTAACAAACCGCGCGCTCCTCCCTGTTCTAATATATGAGTATGCTACTCAAACCAAAAACACTTGGTTTTTATGCCCCACCCTGTATTTGTATAATAAGATTTATCAACGAGAGATAATTTTTCGAAAAGCTTAATCTCATCTTACTTCCCACACCGATAGGCGAGGGGAGTATTGTGATTGCGAAAATTTTAGATTTTGAGATAATACGTTTTTTGGGCGTTTTATGATGTCTACATAACGAAAATCCACGTCACTCATTTCCGTCGGTCTGTCTATCTGTCGCGTTTTTTCTAGCCTCGTAATCTCAGTAACGGCTGCATAGACTGTGATGAAATTTGGGCAGCGATATGCCGGGGGGTTGTAGTAGGCAAGTAGTAAGTAATGTGCCTATAAGTTTGAAAGTCGGTGCATGGGCGGCGCAGTAAGTATGGTAAAAAACGAAGAATCTAAATATTCCTTAAACCTTGTTTTTAGGCGTTTTAGGGGTTCCTGATCATTTTCTACTTTTTTTTTTGGGTGGAGGTGAAATTGGGGTGGTTGGGGGATGTAAAACTGAAAAATTTGTTGTATTCATAATAGGCTGTCCACTAACCCGTGAAAGAACAACCTAATAGCGTCATAATACACTTTTTCTGCCTATTACAGAAACCAGGGGACAGAATTTTCTGATGCTGTATATATGCGAGTATTGCTTCTGATCTTTCTGTATTGTGCAACGTGAGAACTATTGGAATGATTGTAATGAAATTTTTACAGCTTCATTACGGGGATGGAAAACGTTTATGATTTTTAAAAATCGTGCCAGTGGTGGCGCAGCAATAATAAATAAATTAAAAATATAAAAACAGCTCAAACTTCATTTTTAGACGTCTTAGGGGTTCCTCATCATTTTCTACTTTTTTTGGGTGAGGGTGAAATTGGGGTAGTTGGAAAGTGAGGGGTCATGAAACTGAAAAAATGTTATGTATTCATAATAGGCTATCCATTGACCTGTTAAAGAAATACCCTGCGGCATAACACACTTTTTTTGGTCGGTCGGATGATGATTTGGTTGCAAGGTGATCTCAGACTAGCTTCATGCTATGGCAAAACAATAAACTGCTATCACCGCAATGTGTGGAAAGTAATGAGTCAGTCAGCTTGACTTCATTTTTTGCTCTATCAGGGGTATACTTTTTGGCAGTAAAGTCAGATTTTTAGATATAGGTATACGTTTTTTGACCTAGTTTTTTGACTGTATTTATCTGGTTTGCTGCTCTCACAATTCTTTCATTTCTGAATTGAATTACTTGCTACCCGAATCAAAGTCAATCAAGACACTAATTAGAAGAATCCATCGTAATCCGAATACTGTTGAATTTCCTGACATTCCTGATCATTTACCTAACCATCGTGGTCTTTTTCAAAGCGTATATAAAGCTGGTTATGAGCAGCTTATTGATGGAGCTTGCACTTACTTATTTATTTTATCTGACTCAAATACGCCACGCTATTGGCTATTTGATTTATCCCGGACTAAATGGATGCCTTTTAGTGATTGAGTTGAAATTCCATTACATCAACACAGATGGTGATCAGTAACAGCACTGACCATTGCGGAAGTTACGCGCGCTATGCCATTCTATTGTTTTTCAGAAGAAAAGACTATGCCAACTATGCAATCATCCGTGAAGAATTCTCTTTAGTGGTATTTGAGATCGCAATGTAGATATTACCGTGAGATATTTTTAGTTTGATACCAATACACAATACATTGTACACACTGAATGCAATAGACTGCTGTATAGCCTTGGATATGATAGTGAGTCATTTGCTTATTGCTTATAGGTGGGTTTTTCGCATTTATAGCCGCTTGTGATCATCATTACAGAGAGCTTGAACTAAATATAGAATATGTTTGGTTATCTACAGGGTGTTTGATACAGGCTGAGTCAAACTCTTGGAATTAGGAAACCCCTTTGAAGGAAACATTGTTTATTCATTACTTTTCTACATTTATTTATTATTTTCGTTGAGATTTAAAAAAATTATGTTTAGAGCAGCTTAATATGATTCTTTACATAAGTCAAATAAATGATTGGGTTCTGTAAAATACGTACATACATACACTTGAGATATTTTGACCAAATTCGAAACCTACCCCCACTCGTATACGCCCCTATACTGGTCTCATGGATCTGGCGATATGGTAAGCCAGGTTCTTACCGGCATTACCGTAGAGCGGTATCACAGCAGCATGAGAGTACAAAAAACTGTCTTCTAACTCTTTTTTTATGAAAGTAATGTGTAATGCGAATCACTTCACGCATTTTCTTTAATTATTCAGATATCGTTTTAAGGCCTCATTTCATTTTCTATATAGTGATGAGTTGGCGTAATATTCGGAAAGTGTAATTTTAGATTGCGCTTGAAGTTAAGGGTCTAGGATATAGCGCGCGAAATTGAGAATGCAAGAAAAAACGTATTCTCGTGTTAGCCAGGAGACGTGGCCGCCTGTTCCCTTTCTCCAGTATGTGTGTCTAATATGAGGGGATGTAAGTCCAGAAATCCAAAGATAAGGTCGAAAGGTCCAAAGGTAAGGTCCAAAGGTCACCATAAACATGAATTTCGCATTTTGAAGCTCCTGACGTTACCTTTAAACGTACAGTAATGATTCAAAAAGCAAAGCTCTGTCACTGTTTTGGCCTTTTTTTGATATCGTGTTCGGTTGTTAAGTCGTAGACATTTGAAAAAAAGTGTGATTTTGCATTGCGAGTTTTTTTGCACACATAAAAACGTTTCTGAAAAAATTGCTCTTAGATGTCATTTACAGAGGTCTTAAGTATCACCTTCTGAAATACTGTGTATGTAGTCTGAAAAACAAGTGAGTTCTGTTGGAAATGGTAATCCGTGTTTTACATGGCAAATACATATGTACAACTGTGTGTATCCAGTCCCCTTAAAAAGGCTAAAGGACTGCATTGTAATCATTTGATAGGGCTGCATATTTTCTGAAACAACTGGGATTGAAAAAACGGCCTTAATAAATAGTATCTTCTATTTATGGGTCAGTTCTCGATATTTTGATGAAGACAATCATGAGTTTTTACCTTCAAATGCTATCATAGTATAAATAGAACAAGGGAAGGCATGAAAATAGAAAACAAAGAGGTGAATACGCGGAATTCAGTTTCTGGAGTACCCAAAAATAGGCTATCATTAGTGCATTGCGGTGAAGGTATAATGCGTGTATACAATGGAACTTCCCACCCCAGATTTCTCGAAAACCGCTAATTAAAAGAAAAAACGCCGAGGCACGCCAAAAGATTTGTCAAGGGGGACAAACTTTAAGCAAAAAGTACTTCACTCCCTTGTACCCCCTGCCCTCCAGGATCATTTTCTCTAAAATTTCAAATGACAAGAACTATCGAGCAATATTTTGTTTCAAAGGTATGTTGAAATCCTTTATTTTGGCGTTTGATTTTTTAAAATCGGTCGATTCGTTTTCGAGAAAATTAGAATCTTTCTGTATCTTAACTTGTTCAAATAGAATACAAAAACGTACGAAAATATCACTTTTTATTGCAATAAGTGTTCAAATGTTGCTCGTCATTGGCCAAACAATGATATAAGCAATTTTGAAATTCCTGATGGGCAGTTTGGATGACCTTCGTCAACGCACTATCGAAAGCTGCCATGATATCCCCCCACATGTTTTTGCAACACTTATTGCAATGAAAAGTGATTTGTTCATGTTTTACTTCCCACACCGATAGGTGAGGGGAGTATTGTGATCGCAAAAATTTTCGATTTTGAGATAATACGTTTTTTGGACGTTTTATGATGTCTACATAACGAAAATCCACGTCACTCATTTCCGTCGGTCTGTCGCTCTATTTGTCGGTCTATTTGTCGTAATCTGAGTAACGGCTGGATGGATTGTTATGAAATTTGGGCAGCGATATGCTGTTGTGTCGTAGTAGGTAATGTTCCTATAATTTTGAAAATCGGTGCATGGGCGGCGGAGTAATTAGCAAAAAACGAAAAATTTTAAATATGCCTCAAACTTCGTTTTTAGGCGTTTTAGGGGTTTCTGATCATTTTCTACTTTTTTTTGGTAGGGGTGAAATTGGGGTGGTTGGTGGCTGGGGGGTTGTAAAATTGAAAAATTTGTTACTTTCATAATAGACTGTCCACTGACCTGTGAAGGAAGACCTGGCGACATAAATAACTTTTTTAGCTCCATCCGAACATTGCCTTGCCTATTACAGAAACCAAAGGACAGAATTTTTTCTGGTGTAAACATACGAGTATTGCTTTAGATCGTTCTATATTATATAATTAAGAAACCGTTGAATTGATTTTGCTGAAATTTTGACACAGTATTACTACCGTGGCGAGGATGGAAAATGCGTATGGTTTTTATAAATCGTGCCAGTGGCGGCGCAGAAATAATAAAAAAACTGAAAATATAAAAACAGCTCAAACTTCGTTTTTGTTTGTTTTGTTTTAGAGGTTCCTGATCTTTTTATAATTTTTTTTGGGTGGGGGTGAAATGGGGGTGGTTGGAGGGTGGGGGGTTGAAAAACTGAAAAATTTGCTGTAATAATAATAGGCTGTCCACTGACCTGTGAAGGAAGACCTAGCGACATAAATCAGTTTTTTATGTGCATTTGAACATTGCCTTGCCTATTACCGAAACCAAGGGACTTAGAATTTTCTGTATACATACGAGTATTTATTGCTTTAGATCGTTTTGTATTTTGTAACATGGAAACTATTAAATCGATTCTAATGAAATTCTGACACATTATTACTACTGTGGTGAGGATGGAAAACGCGTATGCTTGTTAGAAATCGTGTCAGCGGCAGCGTAGCAATAATCAAAAAAACAAAAATATGAAAACAGCTCAAACTTCGTTTTTAGATGTTTAAGGGGTTCCTGACTGTTTTCTACCTTTTTTGGGTGGGGGTGAAATTGGGGCGATGATTTGGTTGCAAGGGGATTTCAGACTAAAGCTTCATGCTATGGGAAAAGAATAAACTGGTATCACCGTAATGTGTGGGAAGTACTGAGTCAATCAACTTGACTTCATTTTTTTTGTATTCTATTTGATTAAGTTAAGATAAAAAAGACAAACGTTAAAATAAAGTCTTCGACATACCTTTTAAAACAAAGTATTACTCGATACCCCTTGTCATTTAAAGTTTTTAAGGGGATGATCCTGGGGGGGGGGGGGGGGGGGATACAAGGGAATGAAGTAAAGTGAAGACGAGTCTTTTGACGTGTCTCGGCGTTTTCCCTTTTAGTCGGCAGTTTTAGAGAAATCCGAGGTGAGAGGTTTTCAAATGAAGACCCCGTATAATACTTATTATGTGGTACAGGATACAATTGACACAAAATAAGAAAAACTTGGTGTGGAGTTTCAACATCATAACAGTAGTGTAGCGACAGCGTGGTCGTACTTAGAATATGCGGCGCATTTCTAGATATTTCAGTGCAATGATTCACCTACCGCGGTGCAACGAAGGAATTCAAGGTCGGCCAGACGAATGCAACCGACAACTGCGATGGCATGGCATGCCGCGGCCTGGCTTTTTAGAGAGGTAGAAGTGGGCGGACTCCACACACCATACCACTAATATTTAGTACAGTTACATTGGAAACGTAGGAACGTTAATTACTCAAGACTGTGATGGCAATAACGAAGTGTGCAGTATCAGATCTACTGAAAAGTTCGGTTATTGGATAAAATATAGATATAGGAATACATTTAAAACAAGTTTTGGGCTTTTAACTGTTCACAGTACTTCTGTATCTGTACTTTTGTATTGGAAGGAGGGTGATCTTCCAAGATCACAGCAGTTAGGCAGCATTGGAGTCCCTGTACACTGTCCCACCGATTCGTCAGAACTGAGTGCGCTCAGCCATTCCAACCTAGAGAGAAAACAATAGCAAAGCAGATGTTCTAAAAGTCTCATCTTCCTTACAGGGATTTATCGTCTAACATGCCTGGTCATGGACATGTGGTGTTTAACTACCTTATTATATATCTTCAAAAATCCTTGTTATACCTTGTTTCATGCTATTGCCCACATGTCGGGCTCTCAAATCAAGGTGCTACCAGAAAATGCCGGAAAAAACCGACTGCCAGCGGGATTCGAACCCGCGGCTCCGGAATTCTAGTACGGCGCTCTTACCAGCTGAGCCATGGCGGTCATGTATTGTATTGTATTGTATTGTATTTATTATCTTGTGATCATACATGTATGATGTAAGACTAGTCATAAATAAATTAAAAATTAAAAAATTAAATAACACAAACAGATAAAAATGAAACAAACAATGCGAACAGATAAATAGACAGTACAGTAAATGCACATCTGTGGAACAGAGAAAAAAACAGATAGAAACAAAAATAAAAGCAAAAAGCATGGTGATCCAGCCGGCGAAGCGAACCTAAGAAGCATCGAATTCTTTCACGCAGACTGATGGTTCCACCGCCGCCACCTTCCGGCATGGTAGCACCTTGATAACAAGTCCTTCCTTTGTGGGTCCACTATCTCACTATCTCAATATTCTGGTCATTGTTCCGGAGAGCATGACATAAAGGGGCTCGGGTCATAATATTTTAATCCCGGCAGCCCTTTTTGCCAACCGGCCTTGGCTTTGAACTGTGCGTGCTCTTTTACTCAGCTAACTAACATATTCTTGCCGAGAAGCCGAGAGTTGCATTCACAAGTATCTGATGGCAGTACAATGCCGAGCTCGTCGTTAGCTTGAAGCACTTGAGCGCCAGTCTGTGCAAATTCTGATGTTTTTGCCCGTAATGTCACTTTGGACAATTCATTGGAATTCTATTATTATGCTTAGATGAGTTATGCTGACGTGTTTGTCCGTAGGCCACTTGATGTTTATTTCCAGACTTCTGGAGTATACTTCACAGTCTGCTTCATGAATTGTTTTGGATCCAACTACATAGTAAACAGATTAATTATTATACATTTTTGTAAGCTGTATTTGTTGAATATTTGTTTAACCTTTTAGAAGAAACTTCTGTTACAAATTTATAACAAACCTCTGTAGGTATAACGAATTCTTCTGAAGCTGTGTAGGGACTTATACCTTGTAAATTTCACCTAATTATTGATCTCTTTAAATCTATTTTGTTGGATGCCCGAAAACAAAACAAAATTCACTGGGATCCCCAATATCCGAATGTGGTATAGAAATTTTTCAGAAAATAAAACAGAAGACACGTAGTTATAGTAAATGAAATAAACATAGGTAAATGCCATACGCATTAGTTGGAAAAAGAAAAGATAGTACTTAAATAAGAAAGTATGCCGATGATAACTTTGAATATATGATTATAAAAAGATAAACAGATGAAAGAAATGGCAAAAAGAGCCTTACGTCTCATAGTATGGAGTAGACGTTTAATATAACCTAGCCAACAACGAACAGAAGAAAAACGAGTAGAACTTGCCTCCAAGTCACTCTGTAGGACAGATGGAATATTAAAAATAATGTAAATAAAGCTACAGGTACACATGCTCATAAATAGCATGCTTTTTAAGCATGCTCAAAATTAGCATGTCACACACTTACATTTAATCGTATGACCGCCGGTTCTTTAGCATGCTCGAAAATAGCATGCTTATCGCAAGGCGCGTATACATATGCTACGAAGTAGCATTATTCATGAATAGCATACTTTTTATGCATGTGTATCTGTACCCTAAGATCCCCAATCGCAAAATGCTTGGAAAATGGCGAGGGAGAGATAGAATAGTGGGGGAACGGTCGCCTAGGGCTAGGTCGCCAAAAGGAAAAAGAGAAACAGGTAGAAACTGGTAAATATATGAAATGAGGATGAATAAGATCTAATAGCTATGATGAGATGATGATATATGCTAAAACATTCATGCAAATCACAATTTGTAAAACTATATATAAAGCATTCAGGCATTTCACTTTGGAATCTCTCTCCATATCTCTGCAGGAAAGACTGATATCATTATATCTGCATCACTATAACAAGTTTGTGAAATCGCATTACGTGTGTAATGCTATATCTTTAATATTTAATTTATAATTTGTACTTACAAACTCTCATAGCACGTCTCTGCACAGTATCTTACCTGAAAAAGACAGATAGTTTAAAAATATTTCGATCCTAGATCCAACCAATTGCTTACTATCTACTCTCAGCTAACGAGCTACATTGATAAAACCAGGAAAACTTGAAATGTGCAGGACTATAAATTTTAAAAAATGCTTAATGAGAAGTGAAATCGAGTGCTCAAAAATATTCCAAGATTTTGGTACACACCTCTATTTAAAACATTGTCGGTCCTGTGAACTACCTAGTAATTTGTGAGGTCCATAGTTATCCATCAGATTTTTTTAAACTCTATGTACAAAACTTTGAGGTGAGATAGATACTGTATTTCCACTACTCTTAACTGGAAAGAAAATTCGCGGACATACGGAGAGTTACATTTGATTAAAATTAAAACCAGAGAGGCAGAGAGGCTGTAATTCAGGAGCATTTTGGTAAAACATCAAGTGCTGTCATTCTATTTAACAGATAATTTGGAACCAGAAGAAGTAATAGAGATGTTGCCGAGTTATCTTATGCTAGAAATGCGGATGCTAGTTACTAGCGTGATCAAAGGTATAAAATAACCCATCCTGTGGTCTACGCACCAGTAACTTATGCCAGTGGATCACACCCATGTAGATAGATCAAACGTCTTGAACCACTATCACACTACCGCCACTATCAAAGATGACCTTATGGATATGAAATCCTTATGGCTCCGATTCAGAGACCATGAAAAACCGCCTGAATTGCATATTCCCTCAAATGAGAAATGTCCGAATCCCTCTTTATTGGTGCAAAACACCGTCTCCTCAGTATAAATGGGGTGCCAACAACCAAAGCATCTACTACATTACAAGTGAGTGGCCCCTAAGAGCTTAGAAAATGACACCTCATGTCATCCTGAATGTATTGTGTATTTACATGTTTTGTCGCCTACAATAAAGGCTAGAATGTCTTCTTATATGGCTTCCTGCTACCAATGACTATGCAAACAGTTTGTACATTTATTTTTTTTTAAAATTAAATGATCTAAAATAAAAAGGAAGAGAAAACAAATAAAAGGATAAACTAAAGAAGCAAATTTTCTATGGTAAATAACATATAGATAAGACATAAAACTTCTTGAATGATCTTCCCTATTTTGTTAAAACTTCCTTAATATCACAAAACGCTAAATACTTAAATGACTGTACTATTCCTTTAAAACGGTTGTGCCTATTCCACCAAGGGATTTTTCATCTTTTTCTTCTTATCTCCATAAGGCGTATTCTTATCTGCGTATGATTATATGTTACAGGCACGAACCGAGAAAACGCGTAGGTTCCTTTATCTATGTAATTTGTTTCTTGGAATTGTAACTAAGACGCTCCACAATGGGTACTTCGGTATCTGGACCCCAAAGGATGGCTTAACGGAATTTAAGGAGCGTTCAATTTATATAACCTCAGTCATTGTGTAAATAATAATAATTGGTTAATCAACAAATATCGTTTTAACTTTATAACTCGGTAACAGATGTAGTTTTTGAGATGTTTATGTAATTCCTTAGATCTTTTCTTGAAGCACATCGAAGTGCTGTTCGAACCAACATTCTACTCTATACTTTTAAAGACAATCGTAGTTGAATCTTGAGTCTTTATATTTAAATTATTGTATTGGAGATTATATTCTTTCATCCCAGGACCATTCGCGAAAAGTTTAAAGAATAAGAATTGCAAATTGACCGTCTGCGTTTTTGGCTAGAGAAGTAAATAATAAATTCCCATTCAGTAAGGTGGACCATACAAATTTTAATTACCCTTACAACAAACTTCAAAATTTGATTCACCCGTAACAAATGCGTTTTTGTAAATAATTCGATTTTGATATCGTCTTCAAATTCCGAAATCTAAGTGAGATTCCTCTTTTACGGATTTGTCTTTGGACACGATGTTGATAGGTGATGGATGATTTAACCGGTAAAGCTTTATGACTAAAATTGGAAAACAGGTGTAAATGAGCTTTTTCGCTACAAAAAGTAGATAGCAATTAGAAAAAAACCTACCCACACAGAATAAAACCATGATTGACTTTGATTCCTTTCTAATTCAGTCAGGTGTAGGATGAATAGGACAGTTATAAAATCTGCCTGACTAGATGCCACCAAGCACAGCCATGTTTCATTATCAAACCCCTAATTGAATTCTGATTCAGTTAAGAAGAGGTAAATCTTTTGGGTTTCATATATCATGGTTTTTTAAAGGTTTTGCTGTGGAATTCCAAATCAAAACGTCATTCAAATATCTTTTTATTTAATGTCTTATACGCATTTCGACTACTCTTTATGATAGTAATAGTATTTCACAACCTAAGCGTCAGTATTTCTATTATTTTTGTAGTTGTATTCTTAACTAGCCCCGTGTGGGGGCGGGTTAGAATATCTCCCATCGTATATCCTGCGTGTCGTAAAAGGCGACTAAAAGGAACCGAACTACTGTCGGTATAAACAGTCACCTTTTCTCAACCACCAGCTTTGGGTGGACGAGTTGAGAAGAGTCAGGACACTTTCTTGTCCTTGGGGTGAGAAATTTCCCCTAATAAAGGCGGATGAACCAGTAGATACCATCTGGTCAACGGCGTGAGGATGCAGAAAGCAAATGGGAAACTACTGCATTAAAGATCTTAAAGATATCCCAAGAGAAACTCGTAAAATGAGTAAATGCATTTTACGAGTTCACAACATGTCTGTTAAGACATTGTGACTATTATGATGATTCTTAACTAGTCTTATAGACAAATCAGAAACAATCAACAGAAGAATAAAAAAGAATTATTTTCTCCTATAAGATGTACTCATATGTTAGAAGGTCTAAAAATGGGATATACACTTATTCTATATTAAGAAAAAAATGAGTCATTTTCGTGTTTGCATGCAAAATATTAGTCAACATATCAATTCCTGTAAGCTCAATGATAACAAAATTTCATGCCATGAATATTATAATCAAGGTTTATATAAAGATGGTGAAAAAATGATTTCTTCAACAAAAAGTTCACGGACTTTCCACAATAGAAATATTGTTTGCTCATTCTTTATTGTGAAAGCAAATCAATTATATATGAAAATGAGTTGTCTAAAAATATGTACATATCTATAATGGATATAACGTTACAGACTTTCCTAATATTCCGCAATCATTGTCGAATTGCAGCCGTTTTTAATTTAATATTTTACAGTTTAAAAGCGTGAGTGGTTTCACTGCCAAATACTATGCATCGGTATAAATACTATGGTAAATAGTAAGGCTGTTTATGTATTTATACTTATATTCAGCATGAAGCGTGGTGGATATAAGAATAGCAGCTGGTAATATTGCTTCACCTTGAATATCTCAGTGATCTATCATTTTTGGTATTTGAATCAGTCACGTCTTCCTACTTACAAAATATTATTTTCTTATATTTCATAATAGTGATGAATCTTTATAATGACAATCTAACCATTCATTTGGTTAAATGATATACCATGTTAGTAAAAAGTACATTAACGCATGAACAACTCCAGAAGTGCCAAAACTGGAACGATAAAATTCAGTAGCTCGGGGTTTTTCAACATGCAAAATTGAAAAATTCTAAGAGCAATGTTTTCTGATTTACCACTTTTATCTTACACGTCATAATCTTGTTATTCCAAATGGAATGCTCTATTCATTTTTACTACAATGAATTGCGCATGTCGAATTTAGTAAGGTATCATAATTTCAAAATAGATATAACATCAGCTAACTAAGTATTTCTACAAAGTCAAACTTTTAATACAAACTTTCACATATACACTAGATCCAGTGGCAACGAATAAGGGGTTTCAACAATGTTTAAGATACAAATCTCCAAAATTTGATTATTGATTTTGGTCATTGAAACGTCACACAATGTTCAATAAATGTACTATTTTAATTTTACTTCCTACATCGATTGATGAGGGGAGTATTGTGCCTGCGAAAATGTTTGTATTTGAGACAATATGCTTTGTGGGCGTTTTATGATATCTACAGTTCTCCACAACGAAAACTCACGTCACTCATTTCCGTCGGTCGCTCTGTCTATCTGTCTGTCGTCGTATTTCTAGCCTCGAAATGAAAGAAAGACTAGCGGCTTAATTCACTTTTTTAGGCCCATCCAAATACTGCCTTGCCTGTTACAGAAACCAAGCGAATTTTGATTTTCTGATGTATATATACGACTATTGGTTTAAACCCAGATCACACGTGCAGGCTTTACCTTCTACTTACTTGTGCAAACTAGTTTGTGTGGACGGTAAGACGGTAGCTCCCGCAAACCGAAATGCGCGGCTTGTGTAATTTTAGTCTGCTGAAACTTTTGGCTTGCGCCAACTGGCCTATCGGTAAAGCCTATGTGTGTGGACCATAGGATTCAGTTTTAAGGATGGCAGCACCTATATGAAATAGTCAGTTTCCGAATTATTTAATAATGAAGGTTTGCGCGAGCTTGAATGGTGTGGACACTCAGCGGTATACCGTCTTGCTTGCGCAAACTATACCGTGCAGGCAAGTCGCTGCGTGTAGCCGCTGCTTTAGATCGTTCTGTATTGTGTACTGAATTGATTTTAATGAAATTTTGACACCGTATTACTACAGTGGTGAGGTTGGACGACGCGTGTGGTTTTTAAAAATCGTGTCAGTGACGGCGCAGCAAAAAGAAAAAATATAAAAATAGCACAAACTACGTTCTTAGTAGTTTCAGGATCATTTGCCATATGTTTTTGAGAGGAGGTGAAATTGGGATGGTTGAAGGTTTGAAAATCCAGAAATTTTTATTTCATTCATTCATAAATTACACTACATTGCACTTTGGTGATAACGTGTGCATTTTAGACATATCCGAATGTTGCTCTTGAATTTTATATCCGTGTAATAATTTGGTGGATGCATATTATAATTCTACTACTTGTAATTTGGAAACTTCGAATTTGAATGTGATGAACTTGTGACACCGATTATTACCGTGGGGAAAATGGTAACAGTGTATTTTTAGATGTTCTAAAGGTCGCTGATCATTGTCTAATTTTTTGATGAGGTTGGTGTATGGATATAGGAACTCCAAATTTTTTATTAGCACCGATAATGTGCGAAGTTGTCTGATGTAAACATACGAGCATTGCTTCAGGTCGTTCTGGATTGTGTCATTTCGAAATTCTTGAATTAATTTTAATGAAATGTTGACGCAGTATTATTACCGTGGCGAAGATGGAAGGCTTGAATGGTTTTTAGAAACCGTGCCAGTGGCGGTGCAGCAATAAGAAAAAAATCTAAAAATATAAAAACAGCTCAAATTTCGTTTTTAAGCGTTTAGGGGTTCCTGGTCGTTTTCTACTTTTTTTTGGGTGGGGGTGAAATTGGGGTGATGGGGGGTACGGGGTTGTAAAACTGAAAAATTTGTTTTATCCATAATGGACTGTCCATTGACCTGTGAACGAAGGACCTAGCGGCATAATATACTTTTTAAGTCCAGTTTAAAGTCCATCCTAACATAGGGAGAATTTTCTGATTTATACCTGCATACGAGTATTGCGTTTATTCGTTCTGCAACGTGGAAACTTTTGAATTGATTTTAATGAAGTTTTGATACAGTATTATTATTGAGGCGAAAATGAAGAACTGAGATGATTTTTAGGAATCGTGTCAGTGGCAGCGCAGAAATAATAATAATAATAGAAAAATAAAATATAATTATCGCTCAAACTTCGTTTTTAGGCGCTTTAGGGGTTGCCGGTCATTTTCTCCTTTTTTTGAGTGGGGTGAAATTGGGGTAGTCGGGGGGAGGGGGCGGTGTGCCGAAAATCTGAAACATGACAATAGCTTCATGCTATGGGAAAATAAACTAGTATAACCGTAATATGTGGGAAGTACTGAGTCAATCAGCTTGACTCCATTTTTTGTGCTGCTAATACTCTTATTACTTAAGAAAGTGAGGTAAAGCTAAGAAGAAGAGAAACATTTTGGGTGAGGATTATGGAAGCAATTTAACGCCATTTTCAGCTTACATACAGCCTGTGAAAAAACTTTTTAGTATAACGTGGGAAGCATCAAGTCAGGCCTGACCAGCAAAAACTGCATTCGTACAAATGTTGCGTGAAAACTCTCCACATACCCAAATTCTCACATGTAACATACATCACGCATAGGATTCTACTATGTTATTATTTCTTTTCACAATTCACACATTTCCAACGTCTTCACACCTTACAAACACCTGGGATTACGTCACCTTTCGAAGAACCGTCCTCTTCGACATGCCGATCTCATGCCCGTGGATCTATGCTATTTGATTTTAATTGCGGACGCCCACACGGATTGTGCTTGTGAAAAAAATCACACAATGGGCGCCGCACCACAATGGCGTTACTTAAAATTCAATGTGGACGTTCGTTTGGTAATTTTTATTCAATTATGGTGATCCGTAGGCTCGTTGCACCAAAGAATCTGTCAGAGGCGGGAATGTGGAGATTAGGTGGGCAATCATAAGGAGATTGTTGAATACTTGAATACATACATATACACTACTTAATACACCTTATTCAACTGTAAATCATATTATTTGAAGCGTACTTTTACTCATATGCTATGAGTGAATCGCTTCTGAAATCCTACCATATGTAACCATAGTACATCCTTGCCAACTTTGAAAAATGTGGACGTTGAACCAGGTAGACCTCGTTCTAGGAGCTTCCCCGATTCAAGTGGTTGTTGTTCATCCCCCATCGTTGTTTTAGCATAACCTTGAGGTAATATTAATTAGTAAAATTTAGAACAATTTTTGAACCGTTACTATAAATGATAGACGACATTGTGTGTATAATTTGGAACATTTTTCTTTCAGATTTATTGACTGTACTACATGTCACATTAGCATTAAAACACGTCGTCTTTTGACTGATAGGATCATATTATCTACCAATGTGCTGTATGACAATTTTTAATGCAAACCCCACTCCCTTTAACCCTCAACAGTCCAATCGAATAGTAAAATTATTTTTGAGGTAGACACCAAGTTACAGATCAGTTGTAGACAGGTAGCTCCTATATCAATGGTCACCAGTATCAAGTACTTAGGAATATATCTAGATTGCCATGTCAAATGGAAGGAGCATACAGAATATGTTGTCAAAAAGATACGTTACGTTATAAGCAAATTTAAACTCCTTTCCACTATACTTACCTATGAACAGATGATCATTGTATACGAAGCACTTGTTCATAGCCATTTACGATATTGTATTGTGGTGTGGGGCGCAGCATGTAAAAATGATATAAAAGCAATAGAAATTATACAAAAACGTTTAATAAAAATTTTACATACATATCCTGGTGACTTGTTATTTTCTAAAACAAAAATTCTAGATATCCGCCAAACATTTTTCATGTCATTAGATATATAAAAATAAATCAAACTTGACAAAACACGAACATAAATATGACATAAGATATACATGCAATGTTGTACCAAAAGCAAGAAAAAATACTTTATTATGATGTCATACATTTCTTGCTCCAAGACTATACAATGAGATATCAGAAAGCATAAAATGTCTAGTGCCTTTAAATTCATTCAAGCATGGTTTAAAATAATGGATAGTAAATAAAAATCGCATTAAAATTCACCAATTTGTAGACATATGTAATACCTATTATTACTAATATATATAGAATACATAATATTTAAATATAAATCTTCCTGAATTAACCCTTATTTGTTGTTTCTATTTTATAATAATTACCTTGTGTCCAAGCACAAGTTTTTAACTTTTTTGGGGCACTTGTTGTTTATTGTATTTTATTTATTTTATATTTACAATAAACGCTATACTACCTACCTTTAAGTTATTTACGACTGCCTAATATCGAAAAATCCAGTGCAAAAATACAGCAGTTAATGACATTTGAGTATTTTAGCTTATTTAAAACGTTCTGCTGGAACCTTCTATAATATTGCAGACTGTTAAAAGATATTGTAGTTTTAATTTGAAACTCAGCTATATATGTACATGCTATTAGATGCTTTCGGTCTAGATTCACATGTATTTGAAAAATAGACCCCAAGGCGGCGGAGGGTGTCGACGCCAGCCGAACAGCTCAACAAACAACAGTTCATCGGTTTTATGATGCTTCACTTTAGACAGTTTATTTCTTTCACTTTGTCTAAAGGGTGCCGCATTTATCACAGCGTAATCTCACTAAAAAATATTGATATATGGTGCTCATAATTTTGTTTTTTTGTAACAATCACTTATTTTCGGCAATCGTATGACGTGGAAACTAACGCTTCGTTAAAGATGCATGCCGTGAGGTTTTATTCATTATGTTAATTGTAGATTTTGTCATAGAAACTATAACATTGTGACGTGTCTGCATCAAATATATGACGCGTCCAATAACAGACGTCAAAACTCAAAACTTCTACAACAACGCTGAAACGCTTCAGGTTGTAGTAATCGGGAAACAAATTACCCGAGGGCTCATTCCGCAGCGTCGAAGTTCTCCAAAAGAAGGAATGCTGGAGGAGACTGGTTCGGGGAGTAGGGACCTCGCCCTGGTAAGGATGAGCTCGTAGAGCCTTTCTAGTGTTCCTCGTTCGGACGGCTTTTGATGTTTTTATCTGGGACAGATGACTCAAACATCTTCCGTGATAGAATCTGTAAAACAGGGACAGGCCAGCCACCCTTCTTCGATGTTCCAGGCTGTGGAGGTCCTTCGTGAGGTTAGGCGTGTCGATTAGTCTAATTGCTCTTTTATGGATAGTGGATAGTGTCCAGAAGCTTTAGAGAGTGCTTCGGAGCGCATCCCCATACATGGGGGCAATACTCCAGTGATGGTCGGATCTGTGCCTTGTAGAGCAGCAGTAGTTGCTCTGGTGTATACAGCTTTCTACAGCAGAACAAAACTTCAAGCTTGCGGGATGCCGTTTTAGCAATACTGATAACGTGGTCGTGCCAGGACATGTTATTGTTGATGTTTATCCCCAAAAGCTTGACGGAAGGTGACTCAACTATCAAGTGACCCTCCATTTCCACAGTTGGTAAGTCGACGTGAGACTTCTTTGTGAGTGTTGTTGCCTGAGTTTTCTGAATGTTGAACTGTACTTTTACTAATCTCGACTCGACAATTGTTTTGATATCTACATTGATCTGTGAGGCATGTTGCTGTTGTCAACGTACCGTCTCCTATTAATGGTACTGTCGTCAGCGAAGCTGTATATTGGATTGGAGCCAGCAGCTCGTTGATGTACAGCAGAAACAGTGTAGGGGATAGGACAGATCTCTGTGAAACGCCGGCGCTTATTGAAAATACGTTCAATGAACAGCCTTCGAAAAAACAAGGATCGGTCGTGCAAAAAGCTATTCAGCCATTGGCGCAGGCCAGGTGGTAGTCCATAAGCAGCAAGCTTGACCAGTAGTCCCTATAGCCACATTCTGTCGAAGGCTTTGGATATGTCAAGTGCAGCAACACGCTAACTAAGCCTAAACATGAAACTGTAACTCAAATAAATGAAAAAGTATTCCATTATTACATTATTATATTATATGGTATTATAACCAAAAGAACATACTTATATTAGTTAATCATTAACGGAGTACAAATAAATTTGCATACGTACACTTGATAAGCGAATGTAACTATACATCAAGACTATTCTAATGATTTCAGTATTGATTATCACTATGATAAAAAAGGAAAGTGTTAGATGTTTCGTAATTTTAAAGTTTGTTAATTATATAGGTAAATGAGGTATTATTCAGCAATATACTGACTCGGCACCCAATTAGTTTTATTTACTGAGGCACAAATAAAGTTTGCTAATATTAAATTGTACATTAGGCGTAACTTGACATTGCAAAAGAAGATTTATGTACCCACATACTATGTATGCTTAGTATAAGTGGGTTTTTGCTTCTTATTCATTCAAGTAACGAAATATTCTATTACAGGATCAGTATATATTATAATGCGACTCGGTGTTGTCTTCGAAGCTCTTAATCTTGCAATAGTGGCCTCGACATCTGACCTGAAATTTGGTGTAATCACGCAAATGAACAGTTGAATACTAACAATGTTCTGTCTCTCAAGAGACAAGAAAGTTTGCTCCCTTTGTTTAGAGAATTACAGGCTAATTAGATATAAAGCTTTGAATACTCTCATTGATTGATGAAGAATCATATTTATATTCAAAATGTTATTAAATAATATATTATTCTTGGATTTCAAAACAAAATGTATGGACAAATATCCACTTAAATTCGTCATAGAACTCATCTAGCATGTAACAAGGTTTTTGTAACAGAAAAGTTCTAGGCTTTTGATGGAAAACTTTTAAATCTCCGATTTTTAAACAAGTGATGAAGCTTGCTACAAATTTTCACTTCATTATATACAATTGATTCTTTAGTGAGTGATGATTTGGGGGTGACTGATTTAAAATCATCCTTTTGTATCGTATTATATTCTATATTCATGGTTTCTTTTGTTTTCTTCTTGAACAGTAGTGATGTCGTTTCCAAAATAAATAGTGCTATTAAGGTTCTAATTTTGTATTCTAAAAATAGTGTAAGACTAACAACCTATATAAATAGGTATGAGAACAGACACACCAAAATTTGATGCCGTAACTCAACCTGCCTTAGAATAATGCAAACTAGCAACTTTTGGTGGTGTTCCGTCCAAGAATTTCTGTAACTCTTCTAAGTATGTATGTTACTTTAGGTGATTTACTAATTTAATTATCAATATGATTTATACAATTCAATTTTTGATCAATAGTTAGACCTGAAAGCTTCCTGCTGTATGTTTGACATAATTGTTAATTGTTTAAGTAAATCACGCCAAGTAAGCATTTGAAAGTCATGATTTTGGTTTTTGAGATAATAAAAGATAAAAAAATTGCTGTCACCATTTTCTGACCTTGAACCTATATCAGTTATAATTTATTTTTTTTAAATTACGTACACAATGAGCTCAAATGGTGATCGTGGTTGCGCGTACTTAGAAAAACATTGTTTTCAAATTTCAATATAACAATTATTATTTATTATAGCTTGTATATTATCACATAAAATGTTGGTTTCCTATTTTACTCTCCTCATATTAAACACCTAATGCAGTGCAACGATGAGTCGAAGTATCTACAAAAGAGTGTTACATTTAAATTTAAGGTGCTTTCCTTCAAATTTCATTTACACTGTTGTGCGTTATTCTATTTTAAATTTTACGTCATCCAAAATTTGTCTGTTTATGAAATTTCCTCCTCAAAACAGTTGTGCTCTTTTATATTACAACTGGTTATGGTTTCAATAGTATTCCGGACATTTTATTTTCAAAGCTGATTATGAAATAGGCATGGTTTCTTGATTATATAAACATTTAAGCCGAAGGATATATACACATAATCTAACAGAAACTTTATACTTGGCGTCGTTTGAAAAATATCAGTCTTATTCACTGAGTGAATTCTACTTAACTATTCCTTATGGTATAAAAAATATTGCAATAAAAATTAAGGTCTACCAACGGATAGCTTCCAACTCACCTCAAAATGACTGTAGGAGAACAGAAGCATATCTTGTATAAATGGTATTTTTCTTTCAAAGGAAAATATATTGATGTATTTTGTAAGGCTTTCACGGCCATGGTTCACTGAAAATATTTTGAGTTAGTTCTCTTCAACATAAATCTAAATTTTTTATGTGAATAAAATCAATTTAAGGCTCTCAAACGTCGGGTTATATTAGTTTCTTAGTTTTGAATAAATCAATTAATCAAGACAACTAAATTTGGAATATATGTATAGGAACTCAACATGTACAAAATTTCTCCGATAACCTTAGCAAGTGACTGCTATACTTCAAAAATAGCGCGGAACTGCCATAATACCCTAAAGACACTGGTACATGGCAACAATGTAACAACATCTTGGGAGTGGGCGGTAATGAGAGGACCAACAGATGTGCCAGGGAAGGCGCAGAAGTCCCCCTAATTGGGCCGGAACCAGCATGTGGTATCATCATATCATATCATACAACACAGTACAACAGCTGTCACCAGTTGGGTGTCTAATGAGCACTAGAAGCACTGAGACAGCGTGGTGAGGAATATTCAAAACATGCTGAAAGGACCCTCGTCTCCTGGTACCACAGACGCTCTCAGATTGAGCAGGAAGGAACTACAAAAAGTGGTTGGATTTATAAATGGCCATTGGACGTTTAGTGCACATCTGCAAAAGCTAGGGATTGAAGTGGCTAACCCATTATGCAGAAAATATAGTGAGGTAGAGGAAACAGCTAACCATGTTATCTGCCTTCAGTGAGAACACGAACTCCTATCTGAATGTAGGCCAGAAGGGAAGACAGGAGAGCATAGTTTAGTGCATTTCAAAATTCACAAAGAACTTAGGATCGGAGTCTTAAGCCTTAAAGCTGGGCTGCGACTATTAGAGCAGCTGAACCCTAACTCCATCACTGCCAAAAAAGATCGACCCATGTGCGGAGGCGCTAAATCGTACATGTGAACATCCATTACTGACAGTCATTAAGAGGTAGAAGCAATATTTATAGCAGGGCCATGAAAGTATTTAACCATCGGCGGTTCAATATTAAATCGAACCTCTCGATGTCTGAAAAATCTATCAAAATAAATCATACAAAAATGATTTCCATAAAAAGTATTGGGCATGACAAGCGTAAGGCCATGTGAAAACATGCCAGTGATGCCAGCGTTAATTATTCTGAAGTAACTGGTTTTGCCGAAGTAATTATCGAGTACATGTTTAAGTAAATTAAGGATTTCACAATACATTAACAATCGGTGTCCAATTGATACCTTCGAATGTAACCTTGAAAAGAGATCTATTGAATCGATATAGGAAGTGCATGTCAAGAAAATCTGTAAAGAAGCAAGAGAAGGAAGTGTGTGGAGTAGAGATAGGGAATAAATTATCTTGAAGTCAAGTATAATATAATAATACTAGTAAATTGTATTTTAGGAAGATGGTCCCATGGAGTAATTGTGGTGGTCTTATCGCAACATTAAATCCTCAAGAAAATTAACAGTACCAACATTTTTCTTCACAGGCGATAAATTGGCTGTGGCACGAGAAATATGATTTGAATTCTACAGCCTTAATCAACCTAAGGCTTTATCGTATAACGCAGTAATAGTAACAAATAATATACAGGGCGTCCCTGAATTTCTTTGACACCTGAGATTCTCCTAACAAAAAAAGTTCAAACGAAAACTGTGTGAGTGGAAATTTTGGAAGTATTACAGGATCTATCATATCAAGCTTTCAAAACATTTTTTCGTAATAAGAAAGGATAGATAGATAGACAAGTTTTATTTTTATCAATTTTTTGCGTCAAGCAAATGCCCGTTTTATTTATGTTATGCTTATGAAAACAAAATAAGTTTGCGTATAAAATCAAAGGTACTACAAGATTTTAAATAAAAACAGGACTTAATTTGTGTAGGAAAAACTATTTGGTGTCATTTGAAAAACAAGATTTGAGGGTGAGTTTTAAGGGTTGAAGTACAAAAAAAATGTTTTAAAAGCATGGTATGATAGACCCTATAGTACTTACAAGAAGTCCACCCTGCATATGAAAATATAACTGAACTTGCAACAAAAACCCATCCTTCTATTAATTCTAATTGAGATGCATAGGAATGTACAGACTGACATAACTACAGCAATTAACAGGTGCTTTATTACAGTAGCTCTTAGAAGACATAAAATTGTCATTTAAGCAAATTAATGTAAAGGTTTCCCAGTTTACCGACGTGACTTCTGAAAGTTAAAGAGTTTTTATTATTTGACAATTATTTTTCTGAGCTAGTCCCCTTTGCGCTATGTAAGAATGTATTGAAAGAGAAATACCTTCCCCATTAATTTTAATAACATTTTTGTTGAAAGTAATTCTATTTTACGTAAGTATTGTTTGTTTTGTCCAATGTATGATCTGCAGTTGAATAGAGAGTATTTCTGTTTTGACATTTAAAAAAAATTACTAGGCATATAATTTGGGTATGATATACTTTTGCTCCAAACTGATGACCGAAAGATTAGTAGAAAATAGAATTTATATACGGTGTAGGCTTGAAGGCCATCTTGGCCCTTTTTATCGACCCCACAAAGCCAAGCCACTAAAAACCTTCGTGGCATTCTGGAAAACTCCTTTTCTTCAACCTAAGAGACCTGAATGTCTGACTAAATTACTGAGTATAGTGATTCCCTTTCAATCTTCGTCGTACCAAACATCTGAACCATAAGGTCGTCCTTCCAAGATCTGGAGCACATGGAGCCTCTTAGTAGTTCCACAGCCGGCATAGCCGATAATAGCCTGTGAGAATAAATAATGTTTGAGCGACTCTCATTTTGCCAAATAGGACATAGCATCCAGTCCTTATCCAGGCTTACTGGCCTACTATGTGTGTGTTTTGCACATTTGGCATTAGCGTTCGCTATTTGCCATATACTACAAATAATTAGATAGTTGCCATCAGGCCTATTATAAACATGTTCAAGCAAAGGCAGCCTGCAGTCATTTCCCTGTCATCAATTTTCGCCAGTTCATTATAGTCAGACCTATCCAGGCCAACATTGGTATACCAATGTGTGCAGATACCGACAACAGGGTCACATTCATGTGGCGTGGTAATTTCTGGAGGGTAGAGGATAATTCCTGGGCCAGAGCTGGTGTAAGCTACGGAGATGCTACCGCTTTCACAGTGTGCATGTCCCGAGTATGCAAAGCTTGTCTACCTTTCAGGTAGAAGCTTGTCCCACTGGATCGCTAGAGGGTGATTCGTCAATGAAGATCCCCAAATTGTGAAAAAGAAGTTTAATTTCGCCCCTCATTCAATTATCTATCATAGGAATGACTAGTGGGAATCTATTATCTAGCTGTAAGGTGTCCTTGGCTCTTTCAGTTCTGTATGAGGATATCGGTATATTATACTCTCGACGATCGTCCTTCGTAATGTAGCATCCTATTCTCTCGTACCTACCATATCACGCATTTTCAAGTAAGTGATATTGCCTGACTTTTTATCCAGAGTTGGAATGATGCCAGAACCGCAATAGGTGGGTGTTGTTCTCTCACAAATAATTTCTCAATGCTTCCAAATGTAATACATATACTCAGCTTTTTAAAAGAAAGTATGATTATGTAAAAGGTAATGTTGTAATAAATCGGTATAAATCGAATAAGGATTAGAGTGTGATTTTCCACAGCAAACTCAGTTTTTCTCATCGTGTAGCTGAAAAAGTATGCCAGGCTTTCCGAGTATATGGCTTGATTGTAAGGAATTGCAGAAGTTCTAGCCGCCCTGCTGCACTATTAGCTTTGTATTCACTATACATCAGATCGGAGCTAGTAAGTTCTTAAAGTTTTTGGCTCTTAAAGTGGATGGTGTGTATTCTGCACAGGGCATTCCTGAGAACCTGCTATTTTCCAGGTTTGGAATTCAATCTTTGAAGGCTAGAAGGTAATGTGCAACAATCAATTTTGTATATAAACTGCTTCATGACCAAATAGATGCTGTACAACTTATGGCATAGTTAAATTTCTGTGTTCTTTCCTTTAGAAGTCATAACTTTAAAGCCTTCTAATGTGACAGGGCACATACTGATTTATACCTAGTCTCCTCCCATTTTATTCATCTGCAATTCGTATAAATAGTATTTGTAATTATTGTGACATACATGCTGACACCTTCAGAAGTATTTTGGAGGTAGGTGTAATCTATTGTAGTAACGAGTGACCTTTTCTTCCTTTAAACCTTTTTTTGATTAAGTAAACGTTATTTCTGATATCTTTCTTTTTTAAATTTGTTATTTTAAAATTATCCTGCAAAAGGTTTAAAAAACTGTTACTCTTCCAATCTTAGTCAATACAGCGCATAACAGGGGTGTTCTACCTTCGCTGAATACTGGATCTGACACTTGTCGAATAAAGCCAGTTTAACAATTTTGACAGTTTATTGACTTTTTGTTTGTAAAGATGGTGAATATGCTATGTGAATCTACTACCACCTTTAGGTATTTGACCTCTTGAGTTTATCGTGGGGGAGGGGGTGTGATTTACATCCACTTTCTTTGTGTGCATGCAATACTATCAGAGCATCTGGAGAACTAAACGAGAAGTGCTTCATTTGTAAAATCCCGCAAAGGCAAGAAATTAATAATGTTTGACCCATATCCGATGTGTAGTGTCCTATCATGAGTTTATTCACTTCTCATGTATTAGGAAAAGGAGTGCTGAGCTCATCTCAATTTTAAAACTGCAACAATAGGTTTATTACTATTTTTTTCGACTTGTCACTCACTAAACGCTGAACGCTGTTTGAATTTGATAAAGTTTGGATACCCGTTTGGATATGAAGTTGATGTAAATCTGGAGCAGGTAATACTTACTTTTTTTAATCGTTCCAGTGGCGTCAAGATAATCAATATAAGGCAACAATATTAGAGCTTCTCCAAATTTTGTGTTGTTTTGGACATAATTTTTGAAAGACCAGGTTATCAAAAATGTGTAAATGTGTGATGTGTAAAAAGTGTACGTAATAGGTCGCAGATAATTTGGCTTCAGATTTATCTTGAAAATATCTTGTACTTACTAAACATATTCAAAAACATATTATCTCCACAGTCATATACACAGTGTCAACAGCATTTTCAGAATTAACTTTCTATAGGTACTACATTGAAAATGGACATATATTAGCACGTAATAACTGCCAAGTTAAACCACTTTCGACTTTTTTACAATTTGCTCCTTGTCAATGCTACTCTCGCAAACAAAATAGTAAATAACACTCTATAATAACAAATAATTGGAAAAGTATAGCTACGAGCTACTATCCGAGCCACAGCTCTGAAAATGGTTGTTAGAAACTGTATAACGCTTATCACTTCAAGTAAGAAGGAAATATGTCGTTACTGTAATCACAAAGTAATAACACTTTAGTAATTTTATATAAAACTGTTACGTCGTTGTATCGATATCTGTAATAGCAGTAATTTCAACACCGCACGTATTTATTATCAATTTTCGTGATATATGATAGAAGGTGAATACCAAAACTGAAAGGGCAAAGTCGTTAACTCCTGGAAACATAGTGAAAGCGTTTCCAAAGGTGAAGATGCACTTTTGTATACTGAAATTAGTTCAGTCAGCTTGCGACGTGCACATTAACATTCAAATGAATAAACAAGTTGACATTAATATTTCTTTTGAACCCCAGCTAAACCTGCAGGGTTTAATTTGTACTTACTTGTGCAAACTAGTTTGTGTTGTGTTTGTGTTGTGCCTGTGGATGGTAAGACGGTAGCTCGCGCAAACCGAAAACCGCGGCTTGTGCAAATTTCAGTCTGCTGAAAGTTTTGGCTTGCGCCAACTGGTCTGTTGGTGAAGCTGTGTGTTTGGACCATATAGGGTTAAATTTTAAGGGTAGCAGCACCATAGGAAATAGTTGGCATCCGAATTATCGAATAATGGAGGTCTGCGCGAGCTTACTTAAATGATGTGGACACTCAGTATTATATCGTCTTGTTTGCGCAAACTATACCGTGCAGGCAAGTCACTGTGTGTGGCCGCCGCTTTAGCGGTAGATAGATATTTATTTTTAACAGGTACAAGTGCATCCAATTGCAGGATATGTTGAACAATTCTACAATTTAATCATATTCGCAATATGAAAAACCATAATACATACTTAAAAGCTTATCTCTTGAAATACGAAAAAAATATATAAAAGAGAGAATGCTACATTACATAATGAGTTATTTCCGATACACAAATTTGAACGTAGTTCATGGTTGAAAAGTCAATATCATGTGTTTTGATAATGAGACTGATATGTGTATCACGAAGGTAACAGGTGATTTGCGCGAAATATTTTACGCGGCGATTCAATGCAGAATGTCCATATTTATTCCGCTCAATAAATATGGGCAACTAATTAAGTTATTCAATAGCTCAAACAAAAAGCATATGCACTAAGCACAAGTGATTAGTAATGTAATCAGCACATCTGTCATGTATAAGCTGCTGACATCTGAAATACAAATATTTCAAAAATTTATGTTGCACCCGTTTAACTGCACTAGTGTGAAAACATATATAGAATTGTTCTCAATCATAGACCGTACGTATGATCAGTAAAGAATTGACATCAGAATCAGAATTACATTCTTGGTCATAAATCCTAACATCGTATTTGCTGATGATACTGTCCTTCCAATGTGTGAACCGAAATACAAACTATTATCGAAGAAATCACCTCCAATCTTGTTAGTATGTCTAGGCCTACCCTACCACCAAAATATTTCACAATAATAAATATCCATTTTTGTCGTACTCCAGCTTCTCTTTGATCTTAGATATATTACCGATATTGTTCTAGTTTGGAGTAGATTTGTTGTATGTCATTTTTATAATCTTGTCTCTTTACTCCAATTCGTCCGTATCCTTCTGCCAAGTTGGTTATTTTCTTCCATATGGACATGTTTGTGTTTATATTTCATGAACTGCTAGGTTGCTTATACGAAGGAAAACTGAATACATCACTTAAATTTGAAATTAAATGAAAACTGCCAGAGATTGATATTCACTACCTTATATCATAAGATAGGCTATCAACTTTTGTATTTGATTGCATAAAAGATATACCAATTTCTAGTACAGAAGTAATTCAAATTACACATAAAGTCTTACTAGAATTCACCAAGGAATCTAAATGTGCAATAGTATATAAAGTATTTCATTTAAAAAACATAACTTTTATATGCCACGGTTTTAATAGATAATCTATAGAAGTAATTCTTTTTACTTCCCACACCGATAGGTGAGGGGAGTATTGTGATCGCGAAAACTTTCGATTTTGAGATAACACGCTTTTTGGGCGTTTTATGATGTCTACAGAACGAAAATCCATGCCACTCATTTCCGTCGGTCTGTCTGTCTGTCTGCCGGTCTGTCTGTCGGTCTGTGCGCATTTTTCTAGCCTCCTAATCTCCGTAACCAACCAAGGGACTTAAGAATTTTTCGATGTATACATACGAGTATTGCTTTAGATCGTTCTGTATTTTATAAACTACTGAATTGATGTTCATAAAATTTCGGCACAGTATTACTACTTTAGCGAGGATGGAAAACGCGTCTGATTTTTAGAAGTCGTCTCAGTGGCGGCGCAGCAAATTAAAAAAACTAAACTTTAAACTTTAGGCGTTTTAGGGGTTTCTGATCATTTTCTATTTTGTTTTGGGTGGGGGTGAAATTGGGGTGGTTGGCGGGTGGGGGTTGTAAGGTTGAAAAATTTGTTGTACGCATAATAGGCTGTCTACTGACCTGAGAGAGAAAGACCTAGCGGTATAATACACTTTTGTAGGTCCATCCGAACATTGCCTTGTGTACTACAGGAACCATGGGACTTGACTGTCTGATGCATACAAAATACATACGAGTATTATTTCGGATCGTTCTGTATTGTGAACGTGGAAACTTTTGAATTGACTTTAACGACATTTTGACACAGATTTATTACCGCGACAGGTACGGAAAGCGCGTATGGTTTTTAGAAATCTTTTCAGTGGCGGCACGGCAATAATAAAAAACTAATAATACAAAAACAACTCAAACTTCGTTTTAGGCGTTTTAGGGGCTCCTGATCATTTAAATTTTTTTTTTGGTTGGGGGGAAATTGGGGTGGTTCGGGGGTGGGGGTTTGTAAAACTCAAAAATTTGTTGTATTCATGATAGATTGTCCATTGACCTGTGAAAGAAATACCTAGTAGAATAAAACACTTTTTTGCGGTCGGGCGAGCGATGATTTGGTTGCAGGGGCAGGGGACTATAGTTTCATGCTGTGGGAAAATAATAAAACTGGTATCATCGGAATGTGTGGGAAGTACTGAGTCAATAAACTTGACTTCATTTTTTGAAATATAATCTAACGTGACACACATATACTTTGGTAGTCTTTTGCTTTTGCTATACTTTTTGCTGGTGCTGGTGCAATTAATTTTCCATTAAAACAAAAATGCCATAGTTTTGTTAAACTACCCTTTATAGACTGGCTTTTAAGCACACCCTTCAAAGAAAAAATATTCTATGCATGTTGCATACCAATCTGCATTTCCTTAAGAACAATGATTCATTCAATCATTGAATGAATACATTCTACCGGGTACTGTTTAGAATAGGACATCATGATAAGAACCATATTATTTTGAGGTATACAGGGTACCGCTATTTACAAATCCTAGCAGGCTGTAGACAGGAAGTTTGCGATATAAAACGGTCTCATTGTTGAATACTCGAGTGGATATCAAGACTGCATATCCTGCGCCAGACGTTGCCTGGCTGTTACAAAACTAATGTACCCATTGTACAGACGTGACTACCGCTGAATTCTGTACAAGGAATGAGAAGAAAGGAAGTGTTTCCGTTCATATTGCGACTCACACCTTGAATAATACAACAGCACCCACAGAAAACAACGGTTCAACAACATACACAATCTTCACCGTCACAGTTATTTTTGTAGGTTTAGAATTTAACAGAAAAACTTAATCTAATAATAGAAGGCTAAATAGGGCCAGGGCGCAGACAAAACTCATGGTTGAATAAATTCAAACAAAAAAAACTTTTTTGAAAAAAGCTTTCATGTAAGTGTTCTAAAAAGAAGAAAATAAAATGTTCCCTTAAAATGTTAACTATCAACTTATATCCTCATTATACGCAACTTATATGGTCATAAAAGCTTGTCGAGGCTTACGTAAGAGGTACTTCTTAGTTTAATTATATTAAAATTTTAACATAATTAAACTTAGCAGACCAAGTTAGTCAACTAAGAAAGGCACTAATTCATTTATACAAGTAAATCGCGCGACAAGCCTTTATCATCATTTAAGTTGCGTATAATGAGGTTGTAAGTTGATAGCTAACATTTTAAAGGAACATTTTATTTTATTCTTTTTAGAACATTTAAATAAAATATTTTTTCAAAAAAGTTTTTTTGTTTTAATTTATTTCTTACTTTTTAGTTATTAACTTGCATTTACATCATTTTTTTTACTTATTCTCGACAAGCCTTTTTATTTGATACCCGTATTGTAGACGTGCACTAAAAATTACTATTCCGGCATCTTGGATGGTCCGCCATATTTGATTTAGAATGACGTCACATGATTTTTCGAGTTGCTCTCAACAAAACCTTTCATTGGATACCCATATTGTAGAAATGCGTTAAAAATAACTATTTCGCCATCTTGGATGGTCCGCCATATTGGATTTCGAATGACGTCACATTATTTCCGAGTTACTCTCACACACCGTTACTCTTAACAAGCCCTTTCATTGGGTAAAGACTCAAGGTTCATGCATTGATAAAACAACTCACCGACTTTGATTAGTATATTACCCCCAAAATCCTACAACATACATCGTATTATATCTAAAAATACAAATTATTTGCCATCACTTGAACGACAGTCTGTAATTCAGAATTTGCGCTATCATCATTTTCACTCATTCGCAGATTTCGTTTTAATTAGACATCACGAAAACCTTAAACTAAACCAAAAATATAGACCTACTCTAGACGCAACCTTAAAACTGTGTTGGTAATAAGAGTCTACTAACAACACGCGTTTATCCCTATTATTTTCCCAAAGTCAGTCCAGTACCCCAAATATGTACCTTTACAACTTATTATTGGAAAATCTTTACCGCGGACTTCTTTTAACACTTACGCCGTGTCACAGTGGTGACATCCCTCTCATTAGATTGTATAGAAATTTACTAAATAACTATTCCACTATTTGATCTAGAACGACCCTACACAGCTTATTGTCATCCAAACTAAGCGTGTATACGAAATTGCAGCTCAATCGGTCGAAGATGTCTGCTTCAATATTGAGTAGTAAGATTCCACCCGAACAAACGTACATGCATTGAAAGTTAAATAAAAGCTTTTAAAAACGTTAGAGACTGGACGGGTCTGGATTCTCGTACCCTAACTCAGGAGAGCACAAGAAGCATTTGTCAAAATTGTTGCCGATCATTGAATGGAGTTGGTAAGAAGAAGAGAAGTAAAACAGCGCTTATGCGTTCACTGAAGCTTTCATTAAACTCAATCGATATTTTAGTGTCTTTAAACCTTTATTGCATAACTGAGCAGAGAAAAGCTTTGTTATTAACCATTTGTTGGCGCGGGACTTGAATAGGTCAACACTCGTAGGCACAATAAATGCACCTGCTGGTAGTCCAGACACGTATCCAGAATTTGGTTTGGGGGGGGTCCAGATTATGGGTGTCACTGATCTGATCTTTCGGGGGTTGGATTGGAGTTGTCACTTTAAATTTGCTCCCGTCGGGAAGTGGGGGATGCAAATTTGTGGTTTACATTTTTTATACGAACTATATAACGTTTTGAGATGGGGGTTCGGACCCCCTGGACCCCTCCCTAAATACGTGCTTGGGGACTACCGTAATATCCTGAAGATACTGGCGAAGACCAGCAAAGTAACATTATCATGGGATCCTAGTCGCATAGGAGTAGGTGGTAATGAGAGGGCCGACAGGTGTGCAAAGGAAGGTGTAGAACTCCTTCTTCTCGGGCCAGAACCAGCATGTGGTATATCATACAACATGCTACGGGCTTGTTAGTACGGACAGCTGTCACCAGAAGGGTGTCAAATGAGCACCAGAAGCGCTAGAACAGATTGGTGGCGAATGTTCAGTCTAAGAGGATGCTGAGATTGAGCATAGGTAGATTCATAACCGGCTATTTGACGTTCAGTGCCACCTGCAAAAGCTGGGGATTGTTGTGGAAAACCCATTATGCAGGAAGTATGGGGAGGCACAGGAAACAGCTAATCATGTTATCTTCAAATGTCGTGCCCTGCATGAAATCAGAAACTCCTACCTAAATGTAGGTCAAAAGGGAAGACAGAAGAGCCTAGTCCAATATATCTCAAAGTTCACAAGATCCCTTTGACTTGGGGTGCACAATAAGTCTTAAGGCTGAGCGGCAACTATTAGGGCAACTGAACTCTAACCCCCTCACTACAAAAAAAGTACACAGGTATGTAAATACGGATTAAAAGATGATACTTATACAACAAATAACATCTCAAATGATCAGTAACTCAAAAGGCAATAATGATGAGCATTGCAGAACAGAGAGATAGGATAAGAGAAATATGATAGGTTATTCATAAGGTCACGTGCGGATCTTCTCGCAAATTCAAGGTTTAGCTTTTCTCATGCACCAACAATATTTGATGTAGAAAAAATTGAGGCATTTTTTTTTGTAAACTTGACAGATTTAGTAGTATTCTTCTTCTTCTGCTTTATCCGTTCTGGACGTTAGCGATCATCATGGCGATCCAGATCTTGTTCGCAGTACATCTAAACAGCTCGGCAGACGTGACACCATACCATCTACGAAGATTCGCCAGCCAGGAAATTCTTCTTCTACCTGGGCCTCTCCTACTTTCCACTTTACCCTGGACGATGTTCTGCAAGATACGGTATTTTCGTTCATTTCTCAAATGTGGCCAAGGTACTCCAGTTTTCGTTCTTTAATTATCAGAATAAGTTGTGGTTGGCAGTTCATTCTGTTAAGCACTTCGTTATTTGTAATATGCTCGGTCCAAGGTATTTTGAGGATTCTTCTATAAATCCACATTTTGAACGCTTGAATTCGTCTTTCCATGGCCTCTGAAATTATCCAACTCTCCACCCCGTACAAAAGCACCGAATACACATAGCGTTGATTATTCGCTTTTTGAGACTTAAACTGAGGTCTTTGCTTGTTAGAAGCGTTTTCATGTTAATAAATGCGCTACGGGCTTTTTCTATGCGGCATTTGATTTCAACAGAGTGGTAAACTTCTCCACTCTTTCGATTATCTCTCCATTGACTCGCAGATCTTCCCGGGGTACGGGGGTTTTGCTTATCACCATATACTTGGTTTTTTCGACATTCAGGTTCAGACCGTACTCTGTACTAGTTGCATTCACAGAGTCTACTAGCGCTTGCAAACCTTGCCATCAGGACTGTGTCGTCAGCGTATCGAATATTGTTCACAATCTCTCCGTTTATTCTAATTCCATGCGGATTTCCCTCTAACGCTTTTCTGAAAATGTTCTCCGAGTAAATTAGTAGTATTGGTACACTGCAATAACCTGCGCCCGAGTGCACAGTTGCGTGTACGACCGGCTTAACGGATGATACATTGTATAACCAATCAGATGCCAAATGACCGATAAATCAAAGGGTAATAATGGTAAGAAAGAGATATATACTGGGTTATGCGTGATGTCCTATGGTAACACCGCCTTGGGGATTTCGCATTAAGGATGCAGAATGAAACAAACCGTTCTTCTGGTATGCCATCGACGTCTTCTGCTGGCGTCGATTGATTTCCACACGGCAGGTGTGGCTGTGCATATCATCTCGCCTCCTCGCAAACCTGTTCAGGTATTCGTGTCAAATGTGTTGTTTGTTACGTGCTACAGAGGACAAGAATGTAAATAATTAACGACCTCCGATTTTTTCAATTTCATTTACATAAACATTCGGGTGACTGTGTATTTAGCTCGGACTAAATGATTGCGATTAGATTCGGTGCGTTTGTTGGTATTGAAGGAAGTGATTTTGGTGACAGGTTGGGTCTAGGGTATATCGAAGAAAATACGTATTCTTATGTTAGCGAGGAGGCGTGGCCGTATGTTCCCTTTCTCCTGTGTGTATGTCTAAGATGAGGAGAGATAAGTCCAAAAATCCAAGCTCCTGACGTTGCCTTTAAACATACAGTAATGGATCAAAAAGAAAAATGAAGAAGAAAGCCTGCGCTTTGTCACTATTTTGGCCTGGTTTTGATATCGTGTTTGGTTGTTAAATTACAGACATTTGAATAATGTATGATTTTGCATTGCGTGTTTTTTGGCACACTAAAAAAGTTGCTCTCGGATGTCATCCACTAAGGTCTTAACTATCCAATAGGGTACTTGCAGAAAAAAATATTACGTCGTTTACGCGTTCCTTAGAGCTTAGTAAACATAATAAAATCATTTTTTTGGTTTTGGAATCGGCTGTGAGAGGTATTCCAAAAGTTATTTCAAATGCCGGAAAATGCCGCGCAAACAACCTCTGACGTCACTGATATCATATAGTGACGGGATGTAAAGTATTGATATTCGATATCGATAGCCAGTGCTAACCTAATATTTTGACATTGATCATTATAACCACAAAACACAGTCACACACAAAAGTACAAAAGTCAAAAGAATAAAAGTTAGGCTAGAATACTAATTCACTTTATAGGGATGGGCTTGAATTAGATTCTATCTTTGGATTCATTCATAATGGAATGCGCCGAAATAAAATGATGGCTTCGATTAGTTGCGAATTTCGGTCACAAACAGGATGAACTGTGATACCTATCAGATATAAAAATGTATTGCACCGAAAATGCTAGTGGGTTAATTGCCTGTTTCAAATATGTTTAAGTATCAATAAATTGAGTCGCATTGTAAAAGAATTCAGATCATCTCTAGTTGAATCTCACCGACCTGCGCTGTAGCAGTATCGATTGTCGATATCGATAAGATGTCTGTGACGTCAGCCCTTGTTTTTAGTCACGTGGAAAAATTTGAATATATCCTTATTTTATTTTGCAAATATCTTTTTTTGGCCGTCAGTAAAATCATGTTTTTTGTTTCCTACTGCTTCTTGATATGGTTTTCTCTACGCTATGTATACTCCTGAGACGATTTCACGACCTCTACAAGTACCCTATTCTATATTCGCGTTTGATTGTCGACGCCTATTGCCCCAGTAACTAGAGATATAAACTATACGCATGTTCTACAAATATCGATATCTTTATATTTTTGGGCTACAAACTACTACTTTTCATTAGTATGCGGCAATCCAATGGAACTCTTTCGACTATATGTTCTCCCTCTTAAACGTATGCTTCTATCTAGGGAAATATCGGTGTTGCTGAAACCTGAGATCATAGGTAAGCATTGTTAACAATAACAATAAAAATTTTAACATAATTTGTAACGATTACGCTAGTTTTAAGTTTCGGAAAGCTTGGAATTTGTTCAAAAGCGTTAGTTTTGCCGAATCCCAATACAGATAATAGTGTTATATACACTTTCTTAAGAAGCTTTTACCTAATATCAAGAATATAACCGCTAATTATAGGAAAAAAAGGTTAGAACATAGGGAAACAATTCAATAATGAACTCAAAAGAATTTTTCTTAGCTGGGTTCAAAATAATTATGAACTGGGGAGGCACAAAAAATTAAGTTTTATCGTTCCTTTTTTTGTGGACCAGGAAATTCCCCATAAGTCAGACACAAAATATCTAAGAACATATCATGGAGTACTTTATTTTCTCATGATAGCAATAAATGTGTCAAATTTCCCTTGCATTCAAAACAGAAGATTCCAAATTATATAGTTAAAATTATTACACCAGATCCTTCCTTCACAGAAAAATGAGATAATGGCAGGCTAGTTTTGGAAAGTAATGAATAACACCTAGGAATTCGAAGATCCTGTACAATAATAATAATTCCTTTTCAAAATAACTCAACCCACCACCGTCGCTACTGGATCGATTTTCGGAAGCAGCATTTTTTCATTTTTGCTGCAGTACGCCAATGGATGGATCTTCGAAAAGTATAAAGCTTTTTCATCCTTATAGTAATAGTAAAATACTGTAAAAATTTTACCATATTCTTAAGAACTTTCGAGTTATAGAGGGCCAGAAATAAAGCTGCCCCTCACTCTTGGGGGATATACACCACGGTATTCCAAGCAGAGCTTGTGCATTTCGTATTTATGAAATTCAGGGACCTAGCAGGCGGATCACTATCTGCTCTGACAGCCAGACAGCATTAAACACATTAAGTGCTTGTAGGTTTACATCAAGGCTCGTTCTGCAATGTAGAAAGGTGTTGGATGACATTTCGGCAAGATATCAGGTGTCACTTATGAGGGGACGAAGGACCAAGTCATGTTGGAGTTGGTGGCAATGAAATGGTGGCCGCACACGCAAGGGAACACGAGGGTCGAGGAATAATTTCCTGGGTCCTAAGCCAGCTGTGGGGCTGGTAGCAGGTACCATTAGAAGGGAAACAGAGGTGTGGTTACCAAATCAGCATCTCATGAGATGGAGAGGAAACCCTGGACATCTCCGTCAAGCTAGACAACTTATTTTAGGACCTATCCAAGGTGGGACGGTTCTTTCTCTCTCTGGACAGAAGCCAGAAGCAGCGGCACACATTTTATGTAGCTGTGGAGACGTTGGGTATCATAGGTAGACCATATAAGGTTTTTAAGGTTGCTGGACCTGATGATATAAAATGCATTGCTTTGCAATGAGGGTTGGACTTGAAAACTAAGGTAACAGACAGACTAAATGAAATGAGTGAAATGCTTTTAGTGATATCCCGAAATGCAAAACATCAAAACATAGTACCATTTATGGGAATTATGTGACGTTTAGAGAACTGGAATGAACTGAATGCTCAAATGGAGAACATGAAAAGCAAGTGGCTTCTCATTTCTTAATAACCAATACCCAACTTTGGTGTAAGGTATTTTTAGTTTCAATACATTTATATGTCAATTATAAACACTGCCTATTATACACCTCAACTCTAAGGTTGATCGTACAGCAAAATCTGGGTTTATGTGAATTTCATGTCTATAAAGCACATAGTATGTTATTTTGAAAGCATGTTGCAGATCCTATTGTCAAAGCTATTACGCTAGCTCACTATTCTAATAACTAATATTATATATTTTCAGAACATGAATCAAAACTAATTAAAAATTCTATAACAATCAAATTTTTAATACTTTCTTCTCTCCTTAGCAATTAAAACTGCTAACAAAGAAATTTGTAGAAAAAATATTAGATATTTTCGAAAAGAAAAGAAGAAAGAAGCAAATTGGAAGCCTCAAATTCACTACAAGCTCTTTACTTGAAAATTTTTATTACAATTAACAGAACTAAATCCCACAGAGTTTGTAGTATCAATTTCCGACCGGTTAATTGTAAACGTATGTTTGAGAAGTTGAGTAACAGATCGTTGTGCAATCTAGATAAAACTTATTACTACAATGATTCCAAGAAAATAGCTAATTAAATTATATCGACTATGTTCGCTAGACTGTTAAACTTTGAACGGAAATATAAGCAGTTACTATATCCTAACGTAGAATCAGTTTCACATCTGGAAGGTTGGGAAAGTAAGTGCAACCCATTTCAGCTGCGTATGATAGTTGATACTAATTTAAGGCGTAGGCACACGTTTCATGAAATATACAGAGGACATACAGGGTGTGCCTGAATTTCCTTGGCACCTGATATTTTCGTAACAAAACAAAGTTCAAACGAAAACTGAGTGGAATTTTTGAAAGGATTATAGTGTCATACCATGCTTTCAAAACATTTTTTTGTACTTCAACCCTTAAAACTCACCCTAAACTTTTGTTTTTCAAATAGCATCAAACAGTTTTTTCTACACAAATTAAGTCCGTATATTATTTAAAATCTTGCAGCACTTTTGATTCTATGCGCAAACTATTTTTTTTCGTAAAACCATAAACATAACATAAATAAAATGAGAATTTGCTTGACGCAAAGAACGGATAAAAAAACTAATTGGCTTTTTAAGAGTACTAAATGACCTATGTACATGCTTTCGAAAAAATGTCTTTTTTATGCTTTTTTATTACGAAAATGTTACGCCTCAAGCAAATGCTCATTTTATTTATCTTATGTTAATGACATTACAAAACCAATTGGAAAAGGCACTACAGGATATTAAATAAAATAATGACCTAATTAATGTAGGAAAAGCTGTGGGGTGCTATTTGGCAAAAAAAAGTAGGAGCAATAAGTTTTAGAAGTAAACACAATGTTTCGAAAACACGGTACGGTTCCCTTGAAAAGCCTACTTAGTTGTCTTTGTTTTATCTGTTTTCCTTACGAAAATTTTGCGTTTCACACAAATCCTTATTTTATTTATTTATTTTATTTACTCTATGCTTATGACTTTACGAAAAAAATATTTTTGTATAAAATCAAAGGAAGTACAAGATTTTAAATGAAATAAGGACTTAATTTGTGTAGGAAAGACTATTAGGTGCTATTTGAAAAAAAACAAGTTTTGGGTCAGTTTTAAGGGTTGAAGTACAAAAAAAAATGTTTTGAAAGCCTAGTATGATAGACCATGTAGTACTTCTAACATTTCACTCAGTTGTCGTTTGAATACTTTTTTGTTAAGAGAATATCACGTGTCAAGGAAATTCAGGGTCACCCTGTATACCTCCTTAAGGCTACTGTATCCTCACAAAGAAAACTGGCAGTTGAAATAAAGAAAATGCTATGCGTGCTACTAGTTCTATCACGATTTACATATTGTTCAACAGTGTATGTATGTATGGTACAAACATAGATAAAGACTGTGAAAATAGGATACAGAGGGTACAAAATGCTTGTATTCATTTTATATTTGGAATACAAAAATATAACCATGTCACATACAAGTTAAAGTATCTGAAGTAGCAGTGCAAGGTTGAAAGATTCAAGGTAGATGCACAATGTCTATTCCACAAATTTTAGTTTCCAAGAATCCTTTGTATCTCTACAATGAAATTTCACTTCGCAGAGAGAAATAGCCCTACCTCACCGACCAACGCTTTTCGAGAGGTTTTCAGTTCAATATCTATGTATGTATGGACAGTGCTCTGTCACTCATGCCCTGAATAAATTTAAAACAGCTTTAATTGAGAATTTCTTAATGTAACTTGCCACTAGATGACTGAACTTAGAAATTCTAGTCTTATTTTAGATTAGAGGTTAGTTGTTGGTCGATGCTTTCACGTATAAAATCTATAAATTTTATGCAAGGGCTAAATGGAGGAGCACTTCGTGTGAACAAAAAGGTAACCCAAATGATCTGCCGGGTTTTTAATATCTATTTTTTGTTCTTACTGCTGATTATTACTGGTTCTCATTTTGAATGCATATCAAAAAAAAAACAGATTAATCATAGTCCAATTCTTCATAATCGTCGCTTCAATTATAATCTCAATTTTCAAAACAAAATCTACCACACAGGGATACCTTATCGATGAAAGTAATTTAGCCCAAATTATGTTTAGTCAAACAATTATACAATTGTTACCCAGGTCCACCTGACATGATCCTAAAGATCGAAACAGCGATGTCGTTGACTAGGGACATTGTGCCTGATGCGATTCAGGACATGTTGCAAACAAGCATTGTGATATCCTTGATCACGTAGGGAAGGTGGAAAACATATTCTTGATGTTTTCTTAAAGGAAGCACTCGAGTAAATAGTGTAATTCAGTGCTGGTATGGGTATTTGCTCGCCTCATAGTTGTTTATGTTGGGTCACTGTTTTCAAACAATCGTATACTTTAAAAAAGGTTACACAAAACAGTTCTAAAAGAGGCAAAGTTTCAGAAGTAAACACACACACAGAAATAAGCAACAGTTGCGCTGAGTGTAAGAATAAGATGCAGATATCCGTATATGCATTCCGGTCACTGTTATTAGTATCAAATTTCATTTAGGAAAATTTTATAGCATTAGCCGCTGAGTAGAACACATTAGCATTCTCAACGACTCACAAAAGATATCTTATAGGAGATGCCTTATTTATTATGTATCTACCCACATTCCTATTTTAATATATGCAACTGCTCAGTTTATGGCATGGAGGTTAATAAAGATTCCAAACGGACCTGAATAAATACCTGTCGTGAATTTCTTTCCTTTTTATTAGTAATTTAGAAGATATTCGCATACATAACGAAGATCGAGGATAACGTGTAAAATTAATCCAATGTTTACAAAACTGGTTTCACCAAAATATCTGGATTTGTGACATTGATAACCGATGTGGTCATGATAGTGAAAAATCCGGTGATATACATAAATAAAAACTCCTACGTTGACCCTGAAATCATTCGTGGAGAAGTGACGGAACAAAAAGTATCAACAATAATCTACTTGTAATAATTTGCCCTGATTTGAACAATATTCATCGACGGTATTGAACAATATGTAGTCTATATCGATGTTCCGAAAGCTTTCGACCGATTGAGCCACGACATTCTACAAAAAAAAAAATAATAGACAGGTGTGATTTAACTAGAACCTTTCTTGATTTTTGCAGATCAGACATTGAAGGGAGACATTTATGTGTAGAATATCGAGGTTTTAGGTCTGAAGGCATATTGGCTACATCAGGTGTACTCCAAGTTCAGTTATTGGTACCTTTATTGTTTTGGATTTTCATTAATCGGTAATGCGAGTATTTGCTCTATGCTGATGACCCTAAGTTATTCAAAAGCATTACTGTAGATGATAATTTATAATTGCAAATAGATTTTGCTATACTTTATTAGATCTGTCCTTGAGTACTGCTCTATTCTTTGGTATTCTGCTTATGGTGTTGATGTCCTTAATATTGAGAAAATCCAACTGCCGCTTTGTGAAGTACTTATGGTACAAAGAGGATGGTGTCTATCCAGAAAGAGGAATACGTAATGATAATTACACTACTGAGTAGATTCAACTTATCAAATCTCTGGAAACATGGAAATTAGGCGGCTGGTACATTTTTGTGTAAGTTGTTTGATGGATGTATCTCACTCCTAGAGAAAATTTGTTTACACATCCCTAATTTACGTACTCATCATTGCGGAAACATTTCGTTCTATTAAGATCTTCCGTGGACACATTTGTTGCTATTTTCCGCACTTTATATAATATGCAGTGTCTGTGAAAGTGCAAGTAAAGTTGACACTTTCCGTTACAATAATGAAACTTTTAACAGGTGTTTTTTAGCTGCTGGTTGACTGTTACCGTCTCAGTTCATTTTGTGCCTGTTAAAGGAGTAGTGCGTTCAGGCTATGTATAGTTATAAAATAAAAATAAAAAATATATTACCTGTTACAAACATCATTGTTTAGTTTAGTCAAATATTGACCTTTCCTTATGTAAGGACTGTTCATTAACATGCCGCTCAATGTTAAGCCAACCCAAAGCTAGATATCGCATAATATTAGTAGCTTAAATGATTTATTCAACAGCTTATTTGTTCCAGGAGTCATCCCTCAAATCAAAGACAGAAAGGCGAAATGGTTTATACGTTAAGGCCTTTGCGAACCTTGGTAAGATTATTTGAGTTACTAGATTGACAAATGTTGACAGGTATGTTCAAAAAAGTGTAGCTGCAAATCTGCATGTAGTCTGCCTGGAGAAGAACATAATTGACTGGACTAAACCCTTAAGATACCTCAATAAGATGAATGTCGTATAAGTTATCCTCTGATCAGGATCTAAATATTTATATATTTATTATAAAGTTATTTACATTCAACCAATTGACAATTTTTTTTTCAAATAGTTGGACGTTAGACATTTAGACGTTCTAACGCATTGTGTTATTTTGTATTTCGATATGTATATTAAAGTATCGTTAGCAAATATGTTTCGCTTTAATATGTTCTGAATTTTGGGTAGTCATAATCTTTTATTTTTTATTATAGTTATAATCTCTTATTTTTTATTATAGTTATTACCATGTATTAATTGTGTAAGCCTGTGATAACCACATCGTTGATTGGTTATACCGTTCCACTTATTGTTGATTTTTTTATTTATACTAATTTCCATGTGATACTCATAATTTGCTTAGTTTAAGTATTGTTTGTTGTAGGTATACCTTTAGTTTTTTTTGCCACTTTGTTAACTTGAATTTCTTTATTAATTGTAAAAATGGAGTTTCCGTTAATAAATAAATAAATAAATAAATAAATAAATATTTTCTTGCTATACATAATTCCTTATGTAATGGCGGCTAATATATCTATTATTTCATGTCTTAAATGTATCACACTTTCTTTAAACCTAGTCTTAAAGGATCTCATATTTCGCTATATGTGACATTTACAGCAATCACTATAGCTATTTTCATATTTTCCTTACTTATCAAGTTTGCCATATCCCTACTACTCTTAATGATTTGGTCTAAGCTGATAAACTGTTTTCAATTTTAACGTTTTAAAGACATCTTTAAGAATATTTTGAATATTTTGGAAGATTGAGGAATCGCAAAGTCTTTCTCCCAACAACGACTGTATCATACCCATGAATTCTTTGGTTGTTGAAATAGGAAACAAAATCACACGAAAATACCACTTTTCATTACTGGTAAGTGTTTAAAATGTTGCCCGTTATTGACCAAACAATGATATAGGTGATGTTCAAATTCCGGACGAGCAGTTGCAAAAACATGGTGCTCAAAATCAATGTGCTCGACAAACTGCCTTTCCGTTTAACGCCACATATCCGGGGAAGATCACTTCGCATAGGTATATTTTGGACCTTGTTACGGACTTTACTCATACTGGATCTGTTGCAAATAAGCAACGGAAAGTCAAGCCGCTCAAGTTTAAGTTTTGAGTGATTTTGGCATACATCCTAATACTTCATTACGCAAATTGTGGAGCCGGCTGACATTCCATTTGGCTCTATACACATAGTTACTACTAAATGTTATTTATTCAAAATAAAAATATTGCAAGAGTTAACGGTTAATGGTAATACCATTCATGTAAAGAATATCATCCTCATGCTTTTATAGAAAGCATATCCAGTACCCCCAAAAAATTAATGTATGGGCAGGCATTTTAAGAAACAAAGTGATTTGGTCATTGTCCATTAATGGAAAATTAAACGGTGACATTTATTTGGGTATGTTTGGATATGCCATCAATCCGCTTGTTACGGAAATCATTCAAAACCAAATCAAAGAGGATGCAAACCCTATACTTGATGAGGCTGAAATCGATTTCCATTTCACACTATGTTCTTCCGGTTCGGTAATGGCTAGATGACCCGTTTCCAGATAAATGAATATGGTGAAGAGGACTTATAATAGAATGACCTGCTAGATCTCCTGATTTAACGCCATTAGACTTTTTTCTATGGCGCCATTTAAAATTCATTGTGTTTAGTCCCCAATTTGAATGTTTGGGTGACCTTCGTCAACGCATCATCGAAAGAAGCCATGATATCCCGCAACATGGTTTTGCAACTGTCCTTCAGGAATTCAAAAATCACCGATATCATTGCTTGGGCAATAACACACAACACTTTGAACTTGAACACTTACTGCAACAAAGAGTGATATTTCCGTGTGTTTTTGTTTTGTATTGGAACAAATTAGGATACATAAAGATTTTTCTAATTTTCTTCAAAGCGAATTGACCGATTTCACAAAAATCGAACGTCAAAATAGAGGACTTCGATATACATTTAAAACCAGGGATTATTCGATATCCCTTGTCATTTAAATTCTTTAAGGGGATGACCCTGGTGGGGGGGAGGGTACAAGGTGGCGAAGTAGTTTGTGGTTGAAAAGTTGTCCCCCTTGACAGATCTTTTCACCTGTCTCGGCGTTTTTTCTTTTAATCGGTGGTTTTAGACAAATCCGTGGTGGGAAGTTTTCAAATGAACAACCTATATTATGTGTGGATTCTGGAGACCAAACCTTTTTGTGTTCTTTATCATCTTTACTCTGAACCTACCTCTTGGCATACCGCATGGCGGCTTCGTCCTAGAGTTATCCAAAAAGTCCAAATCGTACTTCCTAGCCGGCGGGTAAACAAGCGCGACATGTCCTAAGGCACAGTCTAAACCGAACAGTACGACACACAACACAAGGGATGTCGAGGGTGCCCTTTGAGGCCCCATCGTTACCACATAACACACCACTGGACACTGGACGGTGAAGGGTCCTTGGTGAGCGCAAGTTCGTGCCGCGGCGCAATCTCTTTATGCTTTTGGCGTATGGTCGTCGGTACACGGCGTCGTAAGGAAGACTGAGAGTACCGGAGTACCGCGACGTCACGCCGCGGCGCAGCACCACCAGTACGACGTGGTTCGCGACGGCGACGGGCGTCTCGGAAGGTGGGAGCTCGTATCAAGATACCCAGTGACGGAGATGGTCCAAGGAAGAAGTAAGATCGAGATCGATACCCTAAATTGAATCGGTGAGTCCAAGAACAGTACAAGTCCAAAAACATAGTTTTGAGATAAATGAAAAAACATATTAACTCCAAAACGAGTAAAGTAACTGTGTTCATCATCACATAAAAGTTGTTGTAATTCCTTAAACCAATGAGAATCCCACATAATAGATCCAAAAGTCTCACCCTCCTCCAACCTATTAAAAAAAAGGTTGATGCCTTTGTACTGTTCTTGGACTCGGTCTTCTTTTTACAGGCTTTTTTGTATTTTTTTAGTTTTAGCGTGTGATAAGGTTATGACAACGTCAGTAGAGGGTGCTAAGTATGTAAAAATTGTTTTATTATTATTAACGACATCGCGAACCGTGGCGCTGACAGTCAACAATGAGTTGACCAATGACGTTAAAATCAGTACATGTCCTGGGACTTGTAATGTTTTTCACCCACACGCCGTAGACTTGTAATTTTTTTCATCGCAACGCCGCGCCGTAAACAGATGGTGCGTATAATAGGGTTATTCTTATATTTTTTAATCTTTTTAAGCGCAACCGATGGATCTTCGTATTTCAAACATTTTGGCCATCTGAAGTCAAAACGGTATTTTTTGGACTTGTACTGTTCTTGGACTCACCGATTCAATTGTTACTTTATTGAATGATGGCATTTATCAAAATTCTACGCTAAGCACAGGTCTACTGGTGGGCTCCTGGCCTACGACACTTACTTGTGGAATAGAGCAATTGAAAATCATGGCGAATCTCTTGTCGTTGCACTTGACATATCGAAAGCCTCCGATAGAGTGTGGCATGAGGGACTTCTGGTCAAGCTTGCTGCTTATGGACTATACCACCTGGACTGCGCCAGTGGCTGAATAGCTTCTTGAATGGCCGATCTCTGTTCGTTGTAGACTAATGCTGTTCATGAGCCATATTTTCAATAAACGCCTGTGTTCCTCAGGGATCTGTCTTATCCCCTACACTGTTTCTGCTGTACATCAACGAGCTGCTAGAAATAACATCTAACCCAATCTACAGCTTTGCAGACGACAGTACATTAATATTGTGTATGGAACCAGGCAAGCCACGATCATCCCAGGAGGCGGTAACTCGGCAACAGCAATATGCCTCACAGATCAACGTAGATATCAAAAAACAATTGTCGAGTGGGGATTAGTAATTAAAGTACAGTTTAAAGTACAGAAAACTCAGGCCACAACACTGACAAAGAACTCTCACGTTGGCTTACCCACTGTGGAAATGGAGGGTCACCCAATAACCGAGTCAGTTTCCATCAAGCAAACATCAACAATAACATGTCTTGTCACGACCAGTCGTCACTATTGCTAAAACGGCATCCCAGAAGCTTGCAGTTGTGTTCCACTGTAGGGAGCTGCATACACCAGAGCAACTACAGAGCAACTACTGCTGCTCTACAAGGCATAGATCCCACCATCGTTAAAGTATTTCTCTAGAAGAGAGCAATTGGACTAATCGATACGCCCAACCTAACAAAGGACGTCCACAGCCTGGAACATCGAAGAAGGGTGGCTGACCTGTCCCTGCTTTACAGATTCTATCACGGAAGATGTTCGAGTGAGCTTTCCCAGATAACAACACCAAAGGCCGTCCGAACGAGCTTTGTGAGCTCATCCTTACCAGGTCGAAGTCCTTACTCTCCGAACCAGTCTCCTCCAGCATTCCTTCTTTTGGAAAACTTCGACGCTGTGGAATTTGTTTCTCAACGGATACAATCTGCAGCGTTTCAAATCTAACGTGCCGCGATACTTATCCTCTCACAGCGCTTCTACAGCATTCTGCGATTTTCTTACCTTTTCTACAACAATCTGATGCCTAGTATTTGACAGGTATCATTAATCGTACACAAATAAATGTCAGTCTAACGTCATTTAGATTATCCTTTTTTTAGCATCACATGTAAATCAGATTACTAGGGTAATTGATAGTACGATAATCAAGAACAAATCGATTCCAAGAAACACAAGCTCGTTTCTCTTTAGAATGCATATCTGGCATCTGTTCTGTAAAAACATCTGTCAAAGGATTTAAGTTATACAACAAAATTTCCAAAGAATTAAAACTAATGCTCACGGTAAAAAAATAAAAAGGAAATAAAAGACTATATTATAAAGCACCCTATTAAACTGACAAATGTTGTATACCATAAGTAAATCATGTAAGTTTTGTATTGGATATTTCGCCCTCGTGCAGTCTCGTACTTCAATGTATATTCTAGGTATATTCTAGGTAAAGAAATATGAACTTATTTTCTCCTGTTGCATTTTTTACACAATTTATACCAAAATACTTGTTATACAGGGCTGTTGAGATTCTATGAAATCTAAAAAATCAACTCTAACAACGCTGTTTGGGTCATAACTGTAAGCTCTAAGGGGCCAGCGGTTACAACAATACACTACCTATAATCTACATAGATGTTTGATGTATGAAATTGATTAATAAATGCTCAATTTTCAAAATTATAGCAGCTTTACCTACTACGACCGCACAGCATACCGCTACCCAAATTTCATCACAATCCATGCAGCGGTCTCTGAGATTGCGAAACTAGAAAAACGCCAATAGACGAAGAAGAATAAGTGAAGTGGATCGTGGATTTTAGTTATGTAGATACCATAAAGCTCTTAAAAACCATATTATCTCAAAATCGAAAATGTTTACGATTATATTACTTTCAAGTAAAAACCATGAATACCTATCGTAGAAATTACTTAAGTTAAAGTTGTTTGTATGATGTTATTCTCTTGGTTTCTCTTGTTTGATTTACCTTACCGCGAATATTTACTAAAATTCTAAAATGACGATGTCAGCGAAAGCTGATCAACTGAACATTGTTGTTTATATCCTTTGCATCCAAGAATGCCTGTTGATATTTGCTTGCGTACGCTACTGCCAATTAACGTTGTATAGGTTGGCTAGTGATTTAGAATGCTTGAATTTCACCTTGCAGGAACGAATAGCGTGCTTTAGACTTTGTTGTCTTACAAGTACTCGTGCGGTGTCGTTGTATTTAGGATATTCTGTTGTTTAAAAAGATCGCGAGTGGTAATTATTAAGTTCGAGACAACAAAAAAGGTCAATAAAAAAATAATAACTTACTGTACCACGTAATGAGTCAATACACGCCGGTTGATTAGTCTCTGTTTGCTGTAGTTGTTACAGTTATATTTGTATTTTTTTAACATTGTTACGCGAATTGTAAGATGCCCTTGTAAAAAAGGCTGAAATATTTGGTTGATTGATGATAAGGCGTTTGCTTTGGGTTATGAGTCATACGATATATTTGAAGTTAATAGAAAGAAAATGCAGGTTGTACATTATGGTTTGTGCTTAGTCCTTCTGGCTATCGTAGGTACTTAATCCAATAGATAATACTTAAATTGAGTAAAAAGCTTCTTAAGGACAGAGTGAACTATTATGAAAGCAGTAAATAAAGCAAATAAAAAACGTAAAGTGGCCTAAACTGTGGGAAATCCTTATCTGTATGGGAGTTCCTTAGTATTTCTCATACAGCAGCACTATGTGTCTAGCTCGGCTCGTGTAAGGATTGATGGTAACCTGTCTGGTCAAACAGCAACTAGAAAAGGAGTTCGTCAGGGATTTGTATTATCTCCGATGTTATTTAACACTTACTCTGAATTTGTGATGAGACAAGTATTGGACTACCGGAATGGCGGTATAACTATCGGCGGAAGCAAAATATCTATCTTAAGATTTGCTGACGATACAACCCTGATTGCTTCTTCGCAGGAAGAACTAGTAGCTCTATTAAACATCTTAGAACAACGCAGTGCAGCATATGGTCTTGGTATTAACTGCAACAACACAACTGTTATGATCGTAGATAGACAGCATGATAATCATCGAGAAATAAAGTCAGTGGGCCGTTGTGAAGCAGTTCAAAGTGTTGTGTACCTCGGTTCCTTGATCGACACTTCGGGTAGCTGTGAAAATGAGACTTGACGGCGCATTCAACAGGTATGTGTAGCCATGACACTAAAATATGGCGTGGCCATAACATCACCAAAGCTACCAAAATGTCGCTGGTCCAGTCTCTCTTCTCCATATTTTTGTATGCCTCGGAAACTTGGACTGTTAAAAAGGCAGATCGAGTTTGCATAAATGCTTTTGAAATGACGAAGTGGAGGAGAATGTTGAGAGTCCTTTACACCGCCCATCGAACTAACTTTTCCATACTGGATGAGCTCGGAAATCCAAAGAGACTATCGTCCATTGTGTCGACGAGAATGTTTACATTCTTCGGACAGATTCATAGAAGCGATAATATGGAGGAACTTGTAGTTCAGGGTCATGCCCTGAGTGGGCGGTGCCTTGGCCGTTCCCCTACACGCTGAGGGATAGGACGAAAAAGTTGCTGGATATGAGCATCAAGAGCACCACTGAACTAACAGTAAATCGCGAACAATGGCAAGCTACAGTTTTCAAAACTATTGATAATAGTGATTAATGCATTTTAAGAGTTCACAACATGTCTGTTAAGACATTGTGACTATAATGATGATGAAAGAAAAAACATCACAATTTTTAAAATAACAATAAACGCAGCATTATAGGCATAGATTTAAACAAGTTTGTTTTCAATGATCTATGTCTGTCTTCAGAACACAGCCTGCCATTTGTCAATACCTCCTTATTTTGTGAAGCTGCAGATATACAATATGCATATAGAAGTTCTACATTATTTTGTGTTGAGTTAGAGGGTAGTTATTTTTTTTTGTTTATACTGACATCCTTCCGTACACCCTATGATTCTTAAAAGAGACGTAAGGATCAGAAGTCATGTTATGTAATTACGTAAGGAGACACCTAGCATCAGCGATTGAAAAAGTCTTAGAAAACAGAATATAGAGTAATAATAAAGAACCAAACCAACTGCAGTAAGAAAACCATAAATTATAAATGAAACGCAAATTAATCTGCATAGGTATCGTATATAGTTGAATTACAATATAAATGTTTGTCCTACTTCTCAGTAAACTTAACTCGGTTTGCAGCTTTTGATGGTACTGTCCTATATCAATTTGCCTTAAACGACCCTCCCAGAACTCCCATTTATCTCATTTTACCAGTATTTGTCACTGATCTCATTGTTTTACTAGGTTTATGTCATCAAATACAATTACAATCTCTTTTAAGAGTAACTTGTGTTCTTTCATATTTTTCTTGCTATAGTTTCTTTTATTGGTTGTTGATCTGAGATTATTTTATGTACAAATAACTCAAGTGCAAAGATGCAAATCAAAAAAATGGCTGAAGGTTTCTCCCAGCATTCCTTACAGTTTGTCCTTGTAGAGCAAACGAAATGAGTGTTATGCTACTGTGTGCTATATTCCGCATTATTATCTAATATCACATAACAGCTTATTATAACTCTGATGTACTTGTGTATAATAATTGCAGATAATGTGCAACTTCATAAATTATACAGAAAAAGAAATTTAGCAGGCCTAATACCTGAGTATATCACTGTTGGCTTCTATTTTACAGTGCTGTTACTAGAGTGGCGCCGGGAAACAGTAACCAAGCCTACACAGAGCACGAGGCTATTGACTACAGCGGTCAATGCCGTTGAGACCATAGTAAAAAAAACAATGCGTATAGCATGTATTTAGTCAAATTTTCAGAGAGGTATGTCTAAAGTATATCTGATATAGTGTTGAACTTATAAAACAAACATTTTACGAACACTTTGCAACATACAAGTTTGTTGCATAGGCAGATACAAAGCAACCGATATTTTTGACGCTACTTTTGGTACGTACAAATTGTAGTTGTAATTCAAATCCATCATTGTCATGATTAATAAATATACTCTATCTATTAGAAATTACAAGCACTTACCAAATCCATGACAGAAAATGATTTGGGGGGCGGGGTAGGCTGAAAATAATTTCCTTAAAAGTCAAAGAAATAATCTGCGTAGTGGTTATAATACATTCATTTAGCGTATGGTCATATAGCAAGACTGGAAAACAGCTTGCATCCAGCCGGTGCCAAAAAAGGGATCCAAAACTGATCCGACCAACTACTGACATATAGCTCTGCTCTCTGTAATCAGTAAGGTGATGGAGAAATGCTTCAATCAAGAGCTCATGAAATACTTAGAGCTCCATAACTAATTCAACGTCAGAAAATATGGATTCCGAAACCAAAGATCAACTGGAGATCTCCTGGCTTACGTCACACATATGTGGAGTAAACTCATCCAGCCATTTGGCGAGGCTCACGTTGTTGCTCTCGATATTTCAAAGCATTCGATCAACTGTGGCATGCAGCTCTCCTAAACAAGCTCCCCTTTTACGGGCTCCCTGTTTAGCTCTGCGGTTGGCTCGCAGACTTCCTCTCATATCGGAAAATCTCTGTCGTGGTAGACAGCTTTTCCTCTTCTTTCCATAGCATCAATGCTGAGGTTCCCCAGGGATCGGTATTGACTCCGACATTGTTTCTGCTTCACATTAACGATCTACTCTCTAGCACTACAAATCCAATCCACAGTTTTGCGGATGACAGTACGCTGCATGCAGGCATCGTGAGCAATAGACCGATCTCTGTGGTCGAGCTGGAATGCAGAAGACAGGCAGTGGCAGCTTCACTTTCAAAGGATCTCGATACCATTATCGCTTGGGGGCTCAAGAATATGGTAACATTTAATGCTTCCAAGACCCAGTATTGTACGCTATCAAACAAGAAATACCCAACCCAAAACCAGGTTCTAATGAACAACCGGGCTCTACCACGGAGCCACTCATTCAAGCTGTTATAGGAATTAACATTACAGAAAATCTGATCTGGCACGAACACATTGCGTCAATTGCAACAGCTGCTGGTAAAAAGCTTGGGACCCTATTCAGAGCCAAAAAGTACTTCTCACCATGTAGCCTCCTTACGCTATACATATAAAGCCCAGATAAGACCTGGCCTGGAGTATTGCTCTCATGTCTGGGGAGCTGCTGGACCCACTACCCTGTCTATACTTGATGCCGTCCAGAGAAAGGCAATTCGACTAATTGGCGACCCGGCCTTAACGCGCCACCTCCAGCCACTTTCTCACTGGCGTGTTGTTGGTAAACTCTCGCTCTTCTACCGACATTCAAATCGAATCTACTCCTCTGATCTATTCTCTATCGTTCCGCTTCTCACCGCTCCTATCACATGCACCCGCGCGACCGCTGCATCTCATCCTAAGGGTGTGGTTCTTCATACATCAAGAACCGAGCGGTACAACCGCACATTCATTCCCAGAGTATCCAAGGCTTGGAATGGACTGCCAGGAGTATTTATTGGGCCTGCGGGTATTGGCCCATTCAAATCCCGCGTTAACAAACTTCCCCTAAAATAACCCTTTCACAGCAGCCGTGGTACTCTGGTATTTAGGCTCTGCCTACGCGGTCTGCTCAGCTATAAAAAAATAGCACACATGAAGAAAGTTATATAAAAAGGTAAAACAGTTTTTGTTGTTTTTTTTGTTTTTATTTTTTTATGATACAAATAGTAACTAAGCTATATAGGTTAATATTGAGCTTGGAAATCCATCCCACTGCGGATGGTTTGGCTTGGAGGAACTCCTTGTTGTTGCCTGGATATGCTAAGGCCACATTTTTGCACTATATGTCTGACAGTTTGGCATTCCGCGCCAAAGTCGCATCGTGAGGATTTGCACTTGTTTCATTTAAACAGCGAATCAGCGCACACTCCATGCGAGAAGCGAATTCTGTTTAGGGTTGACCCACAGAGTTGGTTGACCATTCCCTCCGGTAGAGCTCAAAACCAAGGGGCTCTTGACCAACAGTTAGATTACTGTTCACTTCTTCCGGAGTTTGGGTCGCCCAAATTTTTGCTCATTTAACTGCAGGGCTGAAATCATCAGATTCGTCTTGGAGAGCTGCAGTAATTGGTAGTTTTCTGGACCGTCATCTGCGCAAGGAGTGATCAGGTATATCTTCGAGGATTGACAGTGAGGGATTTGTTTTGATTTTGTTGTATTCTATCAGAAAGTCATTTTCTCGATGGATGGCTGGTGGCAGAACTATTTGGCTGACTGTTGGGTCAGTAAGTTGGGGTTGATTTGATGGGTAATAGTACTCATACAAGTGTTTAGCTGCCTAACTGGGCAAAGTTCAGCCGCAGAAAGGCAGAGGCTCAGGGCCGAAGTACGGAGCATAGAAGCGGAGGGGCCCCAAGAGGTTTCAAATAATTTTTGCAGGATGTTATTTCTGTTGCTTGTTTTGGCTGCGCTGGACTGAATACGTTTTTTAAACGATAGTTTCCCATCCAGTGTGACACTTAGGTATTTGGGTATGGGATTGTGGCCGTTAAGGTAAATCTTTAGCTCTTTTTTGCCATTGATGAAAACTCGAACATTGGATTGAAAAATCGGCAGGTAGTGTGGACTCTAGAATGTCAAAGTTGTTATTTCTGTAGGCTAGAGCATATACATTCCGGAAGGATAACTGAGGAATGTCCGAGGTATAAATATTGAACAAGACGGGCGATCGAGCAGAGCCTTGGGGTATTCCGTTATTTAAATGCCTCCACTTTACTGGTAGCTCATTTAGCGTTATTCAGGGTGCACGTTTGGAAGTTTTTCCACAGACGCGAGCCAGAATTGCACTCCGGTGATAATATGTACAAACAGTAACATTCATGAATGTGGGACGTTAGTTAAAAGGAAGAAAAAATATCTTCAGGTAGAAAAATAATGGGTAGAGGCTGAAAAAGGATTTGGGAACAAAACTACAAGACACTTTTCAGAATTAATATTAACCATTTCACATGCCAAAACTATGTGATAAAACGTATTGCCTAAACTGGGTCACAGGGACAGGAAATAAAAACTGGCACGCAGACTGAAACAAAAAGTTGCATACCCAAAAACAAAAAATTAGGAAGTATCATGCTTACTTCAGACGGGATGTTTGTAAAGCTTCCTCCGAAATACGTGAAAAAAAGCTAACGATTCTAAACGGTGTGTAATTAGTTTGCTAATTCAATTAAGCGTTTTTGTGCACTATTGTCTTTGAGAGAATTACACAGCGAGTGAAATTGTTACGTTACGCCTGTTTGAAAATATAGTTTTATGGTTTGCGTGGTTCACAGGAGAGGGAGAATATATTCGACAAGTTAAAAGCAAAAGTTTTAGCACTTTTTAGTAAACAGTTCCATTTAACCATTTTATAAATTTGACTTAATGACTCTGACCGCCGTGCACTGTTTTTTTGAATTATATATATTATTAGATGCATACATGCACGCATTTTATACTTACTGATTAATTACTTCCCTCACCGATAGGTGAGGGGAGTATCGTGATCGCGAAAATGTTCGATTTTGAGGTATTACGCTTTTTGGGCGTTTTATGACATCTACTTAACCAAAATCTACGTCACTCATTTCCGCCTGTCTATCTGTTTGTTGACGTTCTTATAGCCTCGTAATCTCTGTAACCGCTGCATGGATTGTGGTGAAATTTGGATAGCGATATCCTGTGAAGTCGTAGTAGGTAATGTTGCTATAATTTTGAAAATCGGTGCACGTACGGCGGAGTAATTAGCAAACAACAAAAAAAAAACATTCCCTAAACCTCGTTTTAGGCATTTGAGGTGTTAATATATAATAATGATGATTTTCTACTTTTTTTGGGAGAGGGAGAAACTGGGGCAGTTTGAGGGTGGGGTGAAGCTGTAACGTTTGTTGTATTCATAATAAGCTGTACATTGACCTGTGAAAGAAAGACCTAGCAGCATAATTCACCATTTTATTATTATTATTATTATATTATACTATTTTCTAAGATAGGTAATTTCACATAATTTACCTGTAATATCGCTAGATTATATTGTAAAACCATTATATATTTTGTATTTTTTAATGATTTATTTTGTAATTTTACCTCATTTTATAAAATGACTTTGTAGTCTTACAAAAAACCTATCATAATAGGTTTTAAGAAAAGGCTGTCATTATAAACATATTTTTATTTTATGTATGAAGATAAGGTAACACAACATTAAAATTCTATACAAACACAAAATAGAAAATCAACTGTTTCAAGCTTACCGGCCGACAAAAAAGCATATTATACCAGCATGTTCGCCAGGCAAACGGTTAGTTAACGTGCCAGTTTATTAATAAAAGAAATTACTGTTTTCCGACTGAAAGTGTGATATGACTTTCTCCCAAAGTCAAACTTTGATAAAATATGTTTGAGTCATTTCCAAAGTTACCGAAACATTTTTTGGATTAATCCGATTAGAAATAAAATATATGACAAGCAGCAATTTTATAGCTTCTTCAAAGGAACTTGCATTGATGAGCTGGATTGTTTTATTGTAAATGGAAATTTTCCTTTTTCTTTCTTCATCTGAAATTAAAGAAAATATTGTTCTTAAAGTAAAGTATTATGACTCGAAAACTTTTTCATTAATTAACCATATCATATCAAAGAAAAATAAAAATTAATGCATCCCTAAATAAATTTGGTATACAAGATGGCCATATTTCCAAGATGGCGGCTTACCTTGTTTAAATGCACTTTGTATTCATTTTATCCTAGGAAGCTTCAAACTTCAAACACAAATAGCACTACTACACGTTATATACAAGCCGATTCTTCTCTGGCGTTCATCGGCAACGCGTAATCTGTACTGAGAGCAAGTGGCCATATAAAGCGTTTTAGTCAAATCACCATTGATACCAACCGAAGAAATCAATTATTTTACTAACGTTATTGAAGTATCTTTCTGATAATTATAAATTTACAAAAGAAGATTGTAAAAAACAAACTTTTCGTATGATAGCAATTATCTTGTAATTTTGTCTTACAAAAATGCAACACAGTTTTGTAATTTTACAAATACTTTGTGAAAAAATGAATTATTTGTATTTTTTCTGTAAAATGCTCAACCATTTTCACAAAATTTAGTAAATCTACAAAACTATTGTATTTTTGTTAAACTTTACTGTGCTTTTACAACATGACATAGTAAAATCGCTCCAATAGTGCTTGTAATTGTTCTGTAAAAATACCTAAGGTTTTTTCAGTGTAATCGCTAAACTGATAGCAATGAAATTTCTACATCGTAACGTGGGCGGTAGTAATTGAAAAACCCTTTCGAGCCTGCATGCTAACCCACAAGCGCATACTGACCAAATTATTGTCGGAGACGATTGACAAATGCATTCTCCATCACTCCGGCGTGCGTTCATTTCACCACCAGGCTTTCATGTATGGTGCTTACTTTTGGTGAGATTTAAATCTCATACTGCCCACGCCCGTTTTGTTCACAAGAAACTAAGGAAACCTGAGCATTCACTAATATGGAAATGATACTAAAATGTTCGAGAAAACAGTCTTAAATACATCAGCGATATTTGTATGCAAATACAGCCTCACGACCATAATTAACGCATTTTTCTCGACTTTCTACTCCGAAGAATGAAAAGAACAGTCCGATCGTCTTTTTTCAACGACCAGGAAACGTTCAGCACGTATAAAATCGATCATGTCGGCACGCACATGCATACGCATACTTTTGGTACAAGTTCAAATTTGTCGAAAGCTTTCACTGCGTTCCGCTGTGCGTTCTGTTCGACCTATTGATATCGGGTATTCGGTAGTCGCATTCTTTGAATCACAAGAAACGCTCATTTTAAAACGGATTTGCACTGGATTATATATGCAGTGTCATAGAATAATATAGAATGATAATAATAATATTAAACGGAGGAGCTACACCTATATGATGCGATATCTTCCAGGATGACTCTTCTCAGTTCTGCTACTATCTAAATCTGCTTTCCAATGCACCTAGCAAGACAAACTATGGTTCCAACTCAACATCAGACACCAGAGAGTGACTCCACAGAAAATCAATCATCTCCTCTTCATGGATGATATAAAGCTATATGCTGGCACTAAAGTGTAGTTGATAGAATTACCCAGAATAATAGATGCTTTTTCGTAGTCGTTGGACGTCAAGATAAAATTAGGAATAAGCAAATGCAAGATGCTATACATCAACAAAGGCCAATGGAAGAACCATACTGAACAGAAAATAGTAACCGGCCAAACTTTGCATAGTATATACAAGGATGAAACGTACAAGTACCTGGGTTCCAATTAGAATGTTAAGATAGACCACACACAAGTCAAGGCACAATATAGGCAACAGTTTATTCAGATCGCCTCACTAGGCCACTGAAAACAAAACTGAATTCTAGAAACGTTACAAAAGCTATTAATACATTTGCAATACCAATCCTCAGGTATTCCTTTGGCATCATTAACTGGTCCCACGCTGACATAGAGAACATCAATATGCTCATACAGACAGAACTCACAAAACACAGAATGTCACATCCCAACGCAAGCAAGGAAAAGCTCACCACAGACCGAAAACAAGGGATCGGAGAAATAAGTATAGACAGAGCCGTAGATAGGCGTTGACCAAGGGGGGGTTCATGGTGCCATTGGGGGGGAGGGGGGGTTCATGGTGCCATTGGGGGGGAGGGGGGGTTAATGTATAAAAAGATAAGACTTGACTTTGAAATCTCTTAATTTGCTTAAAAACCGTATAGATTGTATCACTGCTAATGTGTCATGAGGGCCGAGCGATTAGTTAGTAGTAGAATAAATCACTAATCTTGGATAAAACATCTCGATTATTTTCAATTTGTATTATTTTAGTAGTTATTCCATCCATGGCAATACTCATGGGAGTTTGAACCCCCTAAACTCCCGCCCTATATACGGCCCTGATTAAAGACATATAGTCACTTCACACAAGACAAATAAGAAAACACATTTCTTCCAAAGTAAACAGACTAACATGGAGCAATAGTAAAAGCAGGCAAAAACTATACACCATTCAACCTCTCTTGTCTAGATCACGTAGCAGATGCATGCAACCAAGTCCAATCATAACAAGAAAAAATAAACAGCTGATCGTAGGAAGCACTCCACGGCAAAAATAGATGTCGTGTCACACAAGACCGCATTAATGAAGAACAGTCATATACCTGACTGCAGGATGACCAGCTGTCACGAAAAAATCACCAACAGAAAGAAACAATAAATCACATAACAAGCGTATGTAAAACTCCTTTGGTACCAAGTACACAGCAAGACATAAGTCTGCAGCAAAAATAATGCACCAAGCATTAGCCAAGAAGAAACAAACTAATATAGAAAACACCGATCCCTATTACAATTACACCATAACAAAAGTATTTGAAAACAATCAATACGAACTATACTGGGACGTTGAAATACATATGATCATTAATAGTTTAGGTGTTGACTTGGCACAGCCCGTCAATACTTGTTGTCACCGCAAACATGTGAGAGGAACTAATGAGTCACAGCAACAAATAATACAAGAAATATCTGATACACTTAAACATAAACTTGTAGTCTATGCAGCTAGACTCTGCATATACAACGAAGAAAAGTGAAAAGCATTTCTATCAAAAGATAGCGTCCAACAGCCACACAAAGACAATAGAACCTCCAAGTAGACAAGACTTAACTGAGTTTTCGAGAAGCCCAGAGTCAAAACCCAAAATACATAATGAAAACGCTTGGCATGCATCAAACAAAAAGAGAAAAAACACCAACATATAGCGGAGCAGGGAGACGTTACTCTTACACCACAGGAAATAGCCGAGACAATAAGACATACCCACAATTGGAAGTATCCGGGGGTAGAATGTACAAAATTTGTGGTACAAGTAATTCAGTGCAACGTATCAAATGCTCACAGACCAAATTAATAAGCCATACTCCAATATAATAGGATTACGAAATTCCCTACTCAAGGCATAACGTATATGAAACCAAATACGCAAATACCAAAAATTCTGCCAATTACCGCATGACCACTTCTCTTCTCACCTTATACAAGATCATCACTGCAACAGTAGGTAAAAGAATTAAACAACACCTCACTCAAAGCAACATACTGACTGAAAAATGAAAAGATTGTAGAAAACAAAGCCAAAGCTGCAAGGGACATCTTATAATTGATAGTGTGATCATAGAGCAGACTAGGAAACAACAGGGATATTCATACATATTCATAGATTATATATTTAGTTTTTGACTCTGTACCCTATAGCCAAGGAAAACTCTTCAAATACATAGAATCAACCCAGGCCTTTGTTAGTATCCCCAACATACACCTTAAAGCTCAAGACGGCTATCTGCAAACGGATGAGCTACAGATATGATGCGGTATCAGGGTGGCTCTCTCAATTTACTGTAGTTCTGCTTCTGTCTAAATCTGCTCTCCATCATACTAGTGACACAAACTGTGGTTCCAATATCAGATACCAGAAAGTAAATAAACACAAAATTAACCATCTCTACATGAATAATATAAAACTATATGCCGCCACTGAAATGAACCATCTCGACCTGAAGGTAGTCTCTGGCCAAACGCTGGATAACATGGACAAGGACGAAACCTGGGCTACAATCAGAATGTTAAGATAGATCACACATAATCCAAGGCACAACTAATACAAGAGAGAGTTTAGAGACATTATTAGACTATTAAAACAACATTGAACTCCAGAAATCTTACAAAACCCATCAACGCATTTGCGAAACCGGTCGTTACATACTCCTGTGGCATCATCAAGTGGTCGCACACTGACATAGAAAACATCCATATACCTACTTCTACAAATACAACTCAGGAAACACAGAAAGCCACATCCGAATGCATGCAAGGAGAGGCTTACCATAATTATATAGAAAACAAGGGGGCAGATGAATTATAGATAAACACTTTTCACTTTTCACAAGACAAATGAAAACACTAAGACATGCTTTCCAAAGCAAATGAACGTACAATGGGTATCTAGTAATTGTAAGGGATGTAAAATAAGTAGTAGTATATATGCTACCAAATGACAAGTAATTCCATAGTATGTGCTTCTGTAGCATTCTAGTCATCATACCAAAATCAGAGAATATATTTGAAATATGCTGTAGCTGTGTTGCTTCATTAAAAATTATTTAAATACATATATTAATCCCTGACTTTGTGATGCTAATGTGTGTAACGCAGCGGTAAAATTCCTCATTACATAACCTTAAAAGCGAAGATCATGATAACCATTTGTAAAGATTATCCCCAGAAAGGCGGCACTATAGCCCGAGAGCTTCTTGTCTCCGCTGTAATTAAAGTCTCCGACTTCGGATGATTTCTCCTCATCGTGGAATGTTCGGTCGTATGATTTCCTAGCGAACGGAACGGAGTGGTGCACTAATGAAGGAATGTCGTGCTTGTTTTTTATAGCCAAGTTGCAGCAAAGGCAAAACCTAAATACACACCGCGGGTGTCATACAAGTATAGAGGTTAGGTTATGGAAAGTTTGTTGACGTTGGTTGGCCAACACTAGCACGCTCAATAATCAGTCCGCTGTAGACGCTAGAGATCCTAGGAAAAAAGGTGCAGTAGTCCAGCGGGTTCTCCTAATAGGCTTGGTCAGAGGCGGGATCGTGAAGGATAGCTCAGAAGAGCAGGCTCCATTTGAATAGTGGTAAAAAACTGAGAGATCGCCAACCGCACCCGTTGAAAAAGTGGCTGGATTTGGCGCATTAAAGCTGAATTGAATTGATTTTCTCTGATCTGTGTCGGGTATGGTGAGGTTTATATGTTTGAAAATACTCCAGTCCAGTTTTTATACAGCGTAAGAAGTTTGGCTGGTTACTCTGAATAGGTATCAGAGTTTTTTGGAAGCAGCTGTTTGAGCTGTTGCAATTGTCGCAACACGTTTGTGCCAGATCAGACTTTCTGCAATATTGCCTACCTGATGCGCCAGTGGGTAAATAGCTTTTTAAAAGACCGATCTCTGTTTGTTGGGGTCGATGGTTGTTCATCAATAAAATCCAATCACTGTTAATATCAAAACAAACGTTGAGTGGGGTAAATGAAGTACAATACAGTAAAGTACAGAAATCTCGGGCAACAGCGCTGACAAAAAAGTCTCACATTGGGTTATACCAACGGAAAGTCAAGTCATCTTCCGTCAAGCTTTTGGGGATCAACATCTACAATAGCATGTCCTGGCACGACTACGTCGCGTCGTCAGTACATCGTTGGAGTATTGCTCCCATGTGTGGGGATGCATTCCGAAGCACTCTCGAAGGCTTCTGGACACTATCCAGAAGAGAGCAATTAGACTAATCGATACGCCTAACCACACAAAGGAAGTCCACAGCCTGGAACATCGAAGATCATAATACCGAAGGCCGTCCGAACGAGGAGCACTAGAGATGCTCTGCTAGCTCATCCTTACCAGATAGAGGTCGATACACCCGAACCAGTCTCCTCCAGCATTCCTTCTTTTGGAGAACTTCGCGCTGTGGAATGAGCTGCTGGGGAATTTGTTTCCAGACGGCTACAACCTGCAGCCTTTCAAATCTAACATGGTATAGACACCTATCCTCTCGTGGTGCTTCTACAGCGCCATAGGCTTTCAATCTTTGCGGGAGGCTGACCATAAAGAAAAATGACTCCTAAAAACTTGAATTCATTCATTCATTTATTTGCAAGATACAAATAATGCCACCTCTATAGAAGGCCCAACCCTATGGCGTATATTCAACAATAATTATAATACTTCACAAAAAATTTTATAGTTTCATATATTCTAAACCTTGCACTTTGTAAATGCTGACAGATTTTTTTGCAGAGCCTGGTTATTCATTAGGACGAATGCTCACTTTGGAACTTTGATTCACCACATTGCTGGGTTTTGGAGGTCTTGCATTTTATCATATTTCTGAGTCCCTAAGCGGTAAAATGGTCTCCCGATCCCTTGACAGAGAAACAACTGCTGCCTGCTTTCTGCGTTCCAGCTTGATCACGGTTATTGCTTTTGACACCCGCGTGCAAAAGATTGCCACCCGCAAAACTATGGATCAGGAAATTGCTGGTATGTGTAGTGATGCGAAGCAGACAAAATTTAGGAGCAAGGATCTATCCTAGTTGATAATATTTATATCGAGGACAACGACGCGAGCCTCGCCAAACGAATGGGCGAGTTTACTCCAAACATGCGTGATTAAGTAATCTCAAGGTATTTTATAAGCTCTTTATTAATGTATTTCACCATTACCTTGCTGATCACAAAAACAAGAACTGTTGATCTGTAGCTGTAAAAAAGGATCCCATTTTCATCATCATCTGATGAATATAAGAGGAATTTCCGTCTTTTGGATTGATAATGATCATATATTAGTCTGGTATTAGGCAACCCAAAGGACAACTTGATAATTGTCAAACTTGGATATCTATTAGGACTAGGTTTAAAGAACATACGATGCATTTACAATATGGTAGAGTACGTTAGTCAAGCCATGTGTTCAACATTGACCGTAACGTAGATTTACCTAATTTAAGATTAGTTCATAGTATACTAAACTTTAAGAAACAGAGCGCATATGAGAGCTTTTAAATTCCAAAGGGCAAAGTAATGTATGGAGATAGAGGTCCAATGATGTAGTTATCTGACGTATACCGTATACAGGAGCTCTCAGATAAAGCATGTTGGCTGCACAATTTGCTGCACGGGATGTGTAAAGAAGCGATAATTAGGGGTCTAAATATTTGCCTCAAAACACTAACATAACGAAAGTCATGTCTGGTATGAAAAAAACTGTGTAGTGTTTAGTACACTGTATGTACTGCGAGTATACTATACTACTATAGAACGTTTACAGTAAGTACTGTAGTAGGTTCTCTATTATTTGTATCTACTTTTTTCATATAAAAAACTAAATAGAAGCCCTATTAATATTGTGATTTTTTTTAATGCATATATTTCTTTCCAATAAAGTTTTAAATAATGCTACCCCTAAAATGCTAGACCATGTGATGAGGGAATACAAAAATTTAATTGTCTTATTCGATCTTTTCTCAAGTCTTATTGTAATAACTAGTCATCAGTTTTTTTGCATCCAAAATAGATCGTTAAGAGTCTATTGACGGCTTGTTTGGCTCATGGTGTTTCGTTGTCTCTACAGGTCTCAGATTATAGTTGTATCTCTGTTCCTTAGTCCTATTCTCTTTTTGCTACAGTTCTCTTCACAACAAGTATGGCTTTAGAATTAGTCTGCTGATGGACACAGAAACTTTGGAATTACAAACTGCTAAATATGTTTTCCTCAGAGTAACAACTGAACATAGAGGTAGTAAGCAACTAATTCTAATAGGCCATAATAATTGTCTACTATCGTCTTAATTGTATAGTTTCCAGAAATATTCCATTTAACGTTAAAAAAGACGGTATTTTGAGGGTTGAGGAATGATTACAGCAAAATCAATAGATATGTTGACCTCCACTGCGTTATTTCATCATAAACGACGCAAATACTGTCTTCCATAAATTTTGAGGAGCTGGCCGCGCCTATATAATTTTCCTGCGATCTGTTTACGGTAAACTCCGACTGTCAAACGTTTGTTTTGGTTGTGCGTCTTTTATGCTTGGTCAGTAAAACTGAATTCGCTATTTGTTGGTAACTGTAGTGAAGCTTTACGGACTTTCTGTGCTATATTCTAGTGTAGTTTAGCAGTTTTTCGAGATAGGACAGTGCAGAGCAGTGTTTATAACATGGGTTGCATTGGAAGAATTTTTAGGTTAGTTGGCAATGTTTGGAGACTGAAGTGTCAAAAAATGATGGCTTTGAGCACGCCATGCTGAAGTGGTTTGTTTACTACCTCTATGTTCAGTTACTCTGAGATGTTTTCATATAATATGTGTCTTAAAATGACAGGTATCTGTTATCAATAAAATGACGTACTCTACTGACAAACATGTCCTTGGCACGGTGTAGTCCTACTAGCATACGATGCTTAACGTATTTGTTTAGTGGAACTAAAATATATATTACTCAGTTATTGATAACAACACATGGGACATAGAGAAGTGCAATTATAATATTTATTCCTCCTAGACACTATCAGCAGCTCCTAATTTTATTTTACTACTACTAGCCAGTGAATTTTTCTTGAAATATTCGTCTGCTGCGGCCCACCGTAATGCAGAAATAAAGATCATTAACTACTCTATAAAAGAATATCTTATGCGTTGAAGCTCTTCTTAAAATAATTGTATGGGCCAAATTGTATCACTAATATCTTTTTCAAGAAAGTTGGCTACGGGATCCGCCCTCTAGGAAATCCTAAGTATTTTTGTACATACATAAACGTTTCATACAGATGTCGACTGAGCTGTATATGAAACGGTATTTGCATATCAAATTATGCTAATGACCGAATGGAATTTGCGCAAGGATATTATGACCGAAATTATCCAGTGTCCACCATAAAACTGTTCGCAATTAAAGCTTGCCGGTAAACCATATGTGTGTTTATATCGTGGATAAGTACAGTTAACTTATTTTTGTTCCTTTTTGAGTAAAAACATACATTAATGTGCATAAAGTGTATATCAGTTGGAAAACATCACTTCCCACGTAGTGTGATGTAGCTACTTCGGTTTGCGAGTGAGATTAGTTATTTTGAAATATCCTCAGTGATAGGATAGAGTAGAATGTACCTGTAAAGTGGATAGGGCACCGCAGCACTACAGGGTGTCCAGTTAGTGTGTAATTCTTCGATATCTCGCAAGGTATACCTGATAGAAGAAAATGTCAAATACAAAAGTTATTTGGTTACTTAAGTCGCAGATTCTAAAAATATTTTAAAATATACAGGGTATTGCGGGAAAGTAGAATAGTGATCAACTTGATTCTTTTATATTTCAATTCAATTCAATTTAATAATTATTATTAAAGGTACATTAATGTTCAATTGAGACTTTGTATGTAATAGGATATCGGAACAGTGCGACATGCCTTGGCATAGCTGCCCGTCTTGCTGTAGCACTCTCCCAATATTCCAGACAAACGTGTACACATATACATATGATTCAGCAGTAACAAGCTAAATAATGAAAACATTAAAGCAACATTGAATACTTATTTTCTAGTTTAACACTTAGAAGATCACATAAGCTAGAGAAAAAAATCAATTGAAATTCGAGACAGCAGGAAGGCGAAATATCAGTACAAAATTTACATCATTTACACATACTATACAACACTTACTAATTTATTGGGGTGCTTTATCATGTAGTCTTTTATTTCCTGTTTAAATTTTTTTATTGAGGTAATCAGTTTTAATTGTTTGGGAATTTCGTTGTATAATTTAAGGCCCAGGAAGAAAAAGGATCTTTGAGTGACTGTTTTTCTGAAATGTTGTATGTTCAGATTCATGTTAGCTACCGCTCTTGTCATCCTATCATTCTTTACGTTAAATTTACGAGTACTGGTATGTATTTTAATTAGTGTTTGATAAATGTAAAGTGACCTCATGTTTAACACTTCTGTTTCTTGATATAAAGCAACTGTAGGGTATAGTCTCGTTCTCTTAGTTATGATTTTTAAAACTGCATTTTGTGACTTTTGTAAAATTTGAATTGAAGTGTTAAATGCTCCTCTCCAGACTGTTATGCAATAGCGTAATATAAATTCAGCAAGTGATCTGTAAATCATCATCAAATGTTTTTTTCTGAGGATGGATCTTAGCACATAAAATTTATGCATTAAAACTCGTAAACGCTTGCTAACATACAAAATGTGTTCTGTCCATCTCATAATTATGTTGGTCGATAATAATTCCGAGATATTTTATGGAAGATACTTTAGAGATTGTCGGACAAAGGTAGTCATCAGTATGACAATTTGTAATATGCAGCTTGATACTATAGTCCTTGGGCTGAAGTACTATTGTTGGTGAAAAAGCTATAAACTTAGTTTTCTTCAAATTAAGGGTCAATATGTTTTGACACAACCAAACATTAATCTTTTGACGTTCAGTTTCCGCTTTAATCTTAACACTATCCTAGGATTTATCTACAAATACTAACACCATATTATCAGCATAACAAACTACATGTCCCTCAAAATTATTTATTTTCGTGACATCATTTATATATATCAGGAATAATAATGGCCCTAATATTGTTCCTTGTGGTATGCCAGTATTTACTTCAGAAGACTCACTCAATACATTTCCAATTTTCACTCGTTGTGTTCTATTATTTAAATAGTTTTTCATTAAGTCAAGCGCAATACCACGGACGCCAATAGTGTTTAACTTATTTATGAGTATTTTGTGCGAAACTGTGTCGAAGGCCTTGGCGAGATCAAGAAAAATGGCCTAGCATCTTTCTGATTCATCCAGCGACCGCACAGTTTGCTCTACGAAATTAAGCACCGCATCCTCGGTACTCAGACCCTTAAGGAATCCATACTGCTCATTTGAAAGTATATTGTTAGCACTAATAAAATCACTGAGCCTTTCTCTTCATGCCTGTTCAAATATTTTAGCAAAAGTGTTTATTATTGAAATAGGTCTGTAGTTATTTATTAAACTGGGATCGTCGGATTTATAAATAGGAGTAATTACTGATTCCTTCCACTGTGATGGCATAGTTCCTGTAGAAAAGCTTAAATTGATGATATGAATTAAGGGATTAATTATAAATTCATGAATATTTTTTATAACTATAGCGGAAAGTGAATCTGGACCTGGTGAACAATTTGTTTTCAGTTTTGATATGTACGATGTGACTTCATTTCTTGTTACTGGCCTTAAAAATAGAGACGACGTTATTGTTTTATTTTTTAGAAGACTCTCAGGCACTGCAACTATTGGTACTTTCTTAGCCATTTTGCTCCCCAAGGTTGTAAAAAATGTGTTAAATGCATTCGCTTTGTCTATATCCTTATTAATAAAATGATTATTTTTGGTAACAATTGTCATCTCTGTTAAGTTATTTGATCTTTTATTACACCCTGATGCATTATTTATAACTTCCCAAATTTTCTTATTATTTAACCCGGCTTCTACAATTTTAAGTCGATAATACTCATTTTTTGTTGTTTTGATCAAAGCATTCAACTTGTTTCTATATTGTTCATATTTTGTTTCTAGCGTTTCAGAAAAATTTCGCAATAGTTTTTTTTTCATATCGTCCCTATGATTAACAGAAGCTACCAATCCCACCGTAATCCAAGGTTTAATTTTTTTTAGAGGTCTTATACTTATATTTTTCGTTTCGGTTGGCTTTGAGATGTAATCATTCAATTTTTCAATAAAAATGTCGTAGGCGGTCTGTGCATTATTTATACTTTGTAAATCTTGCCATTTTTCTTTGACTAACAATTTTTCCAGTTTTATATAGTTAATTTTGTTAACAATTTTTTCTCTCCCATATTGTGTATTTCTGTTTACAGGGTATTTAATAAAGATAAATGTGCTATAGTGATCAGTCATACTGGTATGAAACACTGCCGAATTTATATCGTAGTTCTTATTTATGTCTGGTTTATTTTTGACAAATATATGATCAATGTCTGTTGCGGTTGTATCCGTCTTCCTTGTGGGTGTATTAATAATTGAAACAAACCCCCTGCTGTTTAAAATATTCAAATACTCATTAGTTTCACGATTATCTTGCCTTAATAAATCTATATTTATGTCCCCAAGGTATATTTCCATATCTACTGTTTTTAAGTCATTTAAATATTCATCTAAACTATTGATGTAATCATCTACATCCATTGACGGAGATCTGTAAATTGCAGAAATTTCTATTTTAATACCGTTTTCAAATAATGTCACGCTTAAGAATTTATAATTGTCTACATTTGTTATTTTCACATTTGCGGAAATAGATGTTTATATAACTATAACTTTTTTTAAAATCCTTTTAGTTTCCATCATTGATCTCTATTTAACCCTAAAATATTTTTGGGATAAGTTGCAACGTTGCCAAACTCCGGATGTAGGGTCATCACAATTACTTGATGAAAAGTTGCAGTTCACAATCTTATTTCTATTAAGATACAGTTGACTCGATGCAAACCACTTCTTAGAGTAGCTTAAGACTTGTTGAGTAATTTGACTGTCAGCTTCATTTCTCTCAACAGAAAAACCATTTAGGTTTTTGTTTAAAATTAGGAGATGATTACTAATATCATTTATGTAGACTATAATACCACAGCTTATTGTACTCAAAATTTCATCAAAACCGATACACCGGTTACTATGATTTCGCGGTGGAAAATGTGGAGATATATGAAGATAAACACAGTGATGGAAATAGGTGTCAGATCTTTTCCAAAAGACTTTCTCACAATCAGAATACTCCCTTGACCCATGGTATCGTATATCGTATATTTATACGAAGTATACTAGTAAATAGTCCTCAATGAATAGGCGGGATAGATTTTTTTTATATTATTCTAATTTATTCTCTCCTAAATGTTCTTTCCGCAAAAATGCTGGCCCGTTCAAATCCGATTTGGTATGCTAACCGCGAATTCGATTTTCTTGTCTAGTCGGTTTAGATTGTAAGAAATCTGTGGTGAATATTCGGAATTATATGTTGTGTAGAGATGAAGTGACAAATTGGAGCATGTTAAAAAATATGTCCATATCAAAATAAGTATTCAAACGAAGCGACTTTAGTAAGCCATGCGCAAAGGGATCTCCAACAAATACAGACAATTATCGCCTACTTTTATTAGTCAGTCATGCAAGCAAGGTTCTGTGTATTTTACAATCTTATTTGGAAGTTTTACTGGCTGGCAAATTCCTGAGGCGCAGGCAGGTTTCGTGAAAGGACGCGGTACGCGTGAGCAGATCTTAACCTTAAGACTTACAACCTGGTGTTTCTCATCCAGCAATTCTATGAGTCTAGCTCGGATCGTGTAAGAATTGATAGTATAACCTATCTGATCAAACTGCAACCAGAAAAAGGATTCATCAGGAATGCGTACTATCTCCGATGTTATTTAAAATTTGTGATGAAACAAGTGTTGGACAAATACAACTGTGTAATTATTGGCAGAAGCAAAATATCCAACTCAAGATCTGCTGACGATACTACCCTTATTGCTAATTCTTAGGCTCTCTAGCTCTATTAAACATCTTAGAGCAACGCAGTGCAGCTTATGGTCTTGTTAGTAGTTCTAACTTTAGTGTACCTCGGTTCTTTGATCGACAATTCGGGTGGCTGTGAAAATGAGATTCGACGACGCTTTCAACAGGCATGGAGTGGCCATGACAAAGTTCACTAAAACATGGTGTGACAATAACATCACTAAAGCTACCAAAATGTCACTGGTTCAGTCTCTTGTGTTCTCCATATTTTTGTATGCCTCGGAAACTTTGACTGTTAAAAAGACAGATCGAGCTCACATAGACGCTTTTGAAATAGGGGCATGGAGGAGAATTCTGAGACTGCTGAGAGTTCCTCATACCGCGGATCGAACTAACGTTTCTATACTGGATGAGCTCCAAAAGTCCAAACAGACTATCCTCCATTGTGTCGACGAGATTTACAGAAGCGATAATATGGAGAAACTTGTAGTTCAGGGTCATGTCCGGAGTGGGCGGCGTCGTGGCCGTACCCCAACACAATGGGTGGATACGACGAAACAGTTGCTGGATATGAGTATGAATTACATCACTAAACTGACAGGAAATTCTGAACGATGGTGAGCCACAATTTCTTAAACTATTGATAATATTCATGTCGGCAGTACCTTAGCTCATTTTACAAGTTCACAACACGTCTGTTAGGATATTGTGACTATAATGATGAAGCCATGCTATGAAGTTTGCGTAAGCCTGTTGTGCTTCAAAAGGTCTGTTTTGGACTTCCATTGTTGATACGCTTTTTTGAGTTCAACGTTTTGATTGACCGGCTATCTTCAGTCGTCCTCAAGTGAATTGAAGTTCAGTAGCATATCAATCGAAGCGTAAAAAATTGTATAGACAACAGAAGTCTGAAGCAGACCTTTTAAAGCACCTATCAAACTTCAAAGAACACTTGTTGTGTTTGCCTACATTTCTCCACTATCACTAAGTTGATTATCAAATATTATAAAGCTTCTAGATAGTATTTTTCGATATACCGGGTGTCCCAGAATTTCCTTGACACGTGATATTTTCGTAACGAAAAACGGTTCGAGCAAAAACTGAGTGGTACTTTTGAAGGTACTATAGGGTCTATCATACCATGCATTCAAAACATTTTTTTTGTACGTCAACCCCTAAATTTCACCCCCAACTTTTTTTTCTAAATAGCACCTCATAGGTTTTCCTACATAAATGATATCCACATTTTATTTAAAATCTTGTGGTACCTTTAATTTGATATGCAAACTTATTTTTTCCGTAAAATCATAACCATAAGACAAATGAAATAATAATTTGTTTGACGCCTGATATTTTTGTAATAAAAACGGATAAAAAAGAAAAGTAAGTGGGTTTTTCAAGGATAGTGAATGACCTATCATTCCTTGCTTATGAATCATTTTTTTCTTACTTAAACCCCTGGAATCCACCCCTGGCTAGTTCTTTCAAATTACAATCCACACTTTTGCCTGGAAAAATAAATTCTTTACTTGAATTTAATTGTCATAGTGCCTTACTTTTTATGCCACTACTGCAATTTATCGTTAATTTTGGCGCCTGTGTGCGGGGCACACCCTGCACATGGGGTTGGCGCGACCCGATGAAACCATAAAACTTTTTAACGTTTTGCACTTAGTTTTGTTGTCACATTTTTTTTATTAGTTGATTCATGATAATAAAAAAATATTTTCCATACATGTGTTTTAATAATTTATGCTTACGATTTCATGGATTAAACGAAAAAAATTAACGATAAATTGCAGTAGGGGCATTAAAAGTAAGGCACTAAGTAAAGAATTCATTTTTCCAGGCAAAATTGTGGATTAAAATTGAAAGAACAAGCTAGGGGTGGATTCCAGGGGTTTAAGTAAGAAAAAAATGATTCATAAGCAAGGAATGATAGATCATTCACTACTCTTGAAGAACCCACTTACTTTTCTATTTAGTCCGTTTTTGTTACAAAAATATCAGGCGTCAAACAAATTATCATTTCATTTGTCTTATGTTATATTTATACGGAAAAAATAAGTTTGCATATAAAATTAAAGTTACCACAAGATTTTAAATAAAATGAGGATATCATTTATGTAGGAAAACCTATGGGGTGCTATTTGAAAAAAAAAGTTGGGGGTGAGTTTTAGGGGTTGACGTACAAAAAAAAATGTTTTGAATGCATGGTATGATAGACCCTATAGTACCTTCAAAAGTACCACTCAGTTCTTGCTTGAACCGTTTTTCTGTTACAAAAATATCACGTGTCAAGGAAATTCTGGGACACCCGTATAGAGGGTCGGGAATTTCTGAACCCATACTACAGACAGCCGATAGACATACAAGAGACAAACAGGAACGTTTTATCTCAAATTCGGAATCCTTCATATTAGTATATTCACCCTGAAGATAAAATTGGTATGAAGTAGATTGATTTGGTATCTCCAACGAATTTTCAAGCACGCATTGAAAGTTCTGAACGTACACGACCTTTTCCAGTAGTAGTAGTTTCAAAAGCATCAAAATACATTTCTAAAGCGTCAATTGTAAATTGATCCTTTTGAAACTACTGCTGGAGATGGTATAGTATCACAGCTGATTTCTAAAACGTATCCATGGAACATGGAAGACATAATTGGCCATACTGATTATCATGTAGAATGAGGAAAGGTCTCACGCATGTTGCTGAAATTCGCAGACCGGTCGTCAGACAAGAAGTCGGACAGTGGTAATAGTACAGGCGGTAGGCCATCAAATAGGTTACAATTTTTATTAAGAAGTAATATATCTAGTCATATTGAGGTCGGAAAAGGAGAGACACACGATGGCTCTTCTAGATTTCCAATCGCCTTTAACTCCCAACTCCCAAGATTGATCCTCACTGATCTGCCCACCGAATAAAAATTATATTTCGTCAATTAAAATGTGTGAGATAACGGCTGAGTATCCTTGGAGTAGAAATGTACTTTACGTCTTTGTCTCTCCCCGAATATGCTTATATTTAGAATTACATCTCCTTCATTAATTTATAATAACAGTGATAACTAATACGTAGCTTTCACTCGACTTCGAGATGACGTTTTATCTACATTTGAAATTGTAATAGTCTCATATCCCATCCTCATCTGCGTAAAGAATAAAAATTATTTTTTAGCAATTAAAATATGTGTCTAAACACATAAAAAATGATCATAGCAACAATTATACAATTAATTAAAATTATAAAAAATAACTATTTTTCACAAATTCACTGGCGTACTTACCAGATAAAATATATTAATATGCAGACAGTTTTATTGCAAATAAATAGTAGTTTAGGGTTACCTGCAAAGATCTGATCATAAACAACAGTTGCTAGCCATGTAAGTTCAAAATTTGGAGCTAGCGAGATGTGTGATATCTGCGCGAATAAAGATTTACACGTATGTACTGAGACGATCGAGGTCATCATAAAATGAGGACTACCATATGGGACAGAATATAAAAAATGTATGGTTACATAGATAACATTCTAAATATGTACATTTGAGTAGGTATTTGAATAATTATTAATAGCGTTTATTGTAAATATAAAATAAATAAAATACAATAAACAACAAGTGACCCAAAAAAAGTTAAAAACTTGCGCTTGGGTATAAGTAGTTATTATAAAATGGAAACAACAAATAAGGATCAATTCAGGAATATTTATATTTAAATATTATGTATTCCATATATATCAGTAATAATAGGTATTGCATATGTCTACAAGTTGGTGAATTTTAATGCGCTTATTATTTACTATCCTTTGTTTTAAACCACACTTGAATGAATTTAAAGGCACTAGACATTTTATGCTTTCTGGTATCTCATTGTATAGTCTTGGAGCAAGAAATGTATGACATCGTAATAAAGTATTTTTTCTTGCTTTTGGTACAACATTACATGCAAATCTTATGTCATATTTATGTTCGTGTTTTGTCAAGTTTGATTTATTTTTATATTGGTAAATACCTAATGACATGAAAAATGTTTGGCGGATATCTAGAATTTTTGTTTTAGAAAATAACAAGTCACTAGGATATGTACATTTCACTTTATATAAAATTTTTATTAAACGTTTTTGTACAATTTCTATTGCTTTTATATTATTTTTACATGCTGCGCCCCACACCACAATACAATATCGTATATGACTATGAACAAGTGCTTCGTATACAATGATCATCTGTTCATAGGTAAGTATAGTGGAAAGGAGTTTAAATTTGCTTATAACGTAACGAATCTTTTTGACAACATATTCGGTATGCTCTTTCCATTTGATATGGCAATCTAGATATATTCCTAAGTACTTGATACTGGTGACCATTGATATAGGAGCTACCTGTTTACAACTGATTTGTAAGTTGGTGTATTTCGGTAAGCCGTTTGCGTATGATGCGAATGGAACAAAGTGAATCTTGTTGAAATTGACTGTTAAAAGTCGACTACTGAACCAATTGAACATTTTTTTAAAACCATTTTCAGCCTTTGATTTTAATATTTCCCAACTTTCAGCAGAAAATATAACAGCTGTATCGTCTGCAAAACTCACTATATCTCCGCTCACATCAACCGCAAATAGATCATTTATATATATGTTAAAGAATAATGGTCCCAGTACCGTTCCTTGAGGAACACCGCATGTTATAGGCAATGGAGAACTAGAGCATTTATTTATCACAACAGTTTGTGTTCTATTACTTAAGTAACTTTTAATTAGATAATAGATTTGACCCCGTATACCATAATTTTGTAAAGTTTTCATGAGTATCATATGATCAACTGTGTCAAATGCTTTTGCTAGGTCAACAAATACACATAATGTTGGAATATTTCTGTCTACATTTTTGCATAGTTCTCCTATTACATATGTCACCGCATCTTCAGTAGATTTATTTTTTTTTTGAAACCGAACTGTTTATCAGAAAATATGTTATATTTCTCTAAAAATTCTGTCAATTTGTTCTTTATTATATTTTCAAAAACCTTTGCCAAACAGGAGATAAGTGAGATAGGTCTATAATTGGATAAATCATATTCATCGCCAGTTTTATGTACAGGCATCACAGTCGCAATTTTGAGTATAGATGGAAAAATACCCTTTTCCAGACAACAATTAATTATTCTAGTGAATGGCTCCGAAATCTGATGTGCTACGATTTTGAGTGTTTCAGCAGTTAAATTGTCTATTCCAGGTGTTTTGCCATTTTTCAGCAGCATTATTGAATTAATTACTTCTAGTTCAGTGATTTCTTGTACTACTATGGAGTTTGAGAGTCTGATTGTGTGTCTAGGTATCGGATACTTAATTTAATTGACCCTTTTGCATTAACAATTGACTATTGGGAATCACATTTGACGCTCTTGAGTATTCAACTGACTATATGCAACTATAATTGCATTGAAAATGAAAATTGACCATTTGAAATTGCATTTGACGCTTTGAAATGCCAACCGACTATTTGAAACTATAAATGACTGGTTGGGGTTTTGGAAAAAATATGATAAATGGAAGGATCATAATTATATAAGTTCTATAACAAAATTATTTTTTCGCAATAATTCAAAAGTTAAATTAAAATTGATTTTTAAATAAAGTACCGAAGACAGCTCCTGTACAAAACCAAGCACGTGTGAGGTCAACATGTTAGTTTTAGCAAAAATAGTATAATATTATTAATTTTTTTGTACTTGTAAAATGTCTAATAATATTTGATTCAAAATCATATTTATTCCGATCTTACACTTCGTCTCGAGCTGCAAAGTTCATTCACCGTTGATCGTGCAACAAATATACACCAGTTACACAAATAACTCTTCTCACAATTAGCTGGGATCTAGAAAAAATGGTAATAGCATGTCATTGATGAAAATAACCGATCCCAAAAATATTTTAGGGTTGAATAGAGATCAATAATGGAAACTAGAAGAATTTAAGAAAAAGTTACAGTTCCATATAAAAAAATCAAGTTGATCACTATCCTACTTTTCCGCAACACCCTGTATATTTCAAAATATTTTAAAAATATGCGTCTTAGGTAACCAAATAACTTTTGTATTTGACATTTTCTTCTATCAGGTATACCTTGCGAGATATCGAAGAATTACACACTAACTGGACACCCTGTAGATGATACTCTCATTCTAGCAGCTAACGTGAAATGTGAATGACCTACAAATTCTCAGGTTCAGAAACATCCGCCACTAGACAGGAATAAGCGACTTTCAAAAATTACAGAGGGCTGCCATTTGATGGGAGTAAGTATGGTTGCCTACGCAGGAATCTGCATGACAGCCTATGAAAAAGAAGTTGATATCTGAGTCAATCCCTAATTCACCCAATCTATGTAGTGCTGATCTAGCATACGAGCTTCTTGGTCATGCCATCCATTTTTTGCTACATTTCAACGTATTTTAACTTCGACAAGAGTCTTCAGGTGCATCGTATGTTCACTCTCGCAGATACCTTTCTTTGGACTGTTTTGTTAGCATAACTAGCGTTTTAGAAAAACTTTTTGCAATCGGGTGTTTTTTTCTGCACTAGTGTCTTTTCACCTTTTACTCCAGGATCTCTTTAAGAGAAAGAAAACCCATTGTACAAACAGCTATGCGGCGAGAAGTTCAAGGTTGAGTGGAACACCTGTAAGCCAAATTCCTGTAATTTGGTTATGCTGAACTCCGCCTTTTGAAATGTATGGCTTTCTTGAAAATAGACACCATCGCCAACTAAGATGTAGTTGAATCATAGACGAAAAAATCTTGTTTCTGGTCTGTACCTTCGTTTCAATCATTCAGTGTATTTGTGGGAGTTTGCTGCTCTCTCCAGAAAGACAGCTGTTATACTTGTTAATTTTTTTGCTTTTGTCTCTCTTAGGGTGTTTACTCTTTTAAGCTGGTAATTATTACCTATTACCAGAAGCCACCATAATATTCAAATAACAGTTATTTTTTTCCAAAATGTATTGGTTAAGGGGACTGGGTACGCATAGTTCATTATACAGGGTGTTTGGGCAGTAGTAGCGAATTATACTTTTAGGGGTGTAAATTAGAGCAAATATAGTATCTTTTCTTATTATTGTGTCACTCAATGAGGTATTTTGTTTTTTTTATCGGGAGGAACAGAAAGAATCACAAATATACAGGGTGTTCCATTAAAAATTTTGAATCGGACGTCACGTGACCAAAAACAAATCCCTCATTGGGTGACACAGTAATGAGAAAAGATTCTATATCTGCTCTAAATTATAACTCGCTACTACTGTCCAGTTCCGATATATTGCTCGTCATAATCGTCGTGGAACACCCTGTATATTTGCTATGTAAAACGCGGATTCCCATTTCGAACAGGGCTCACTTGTTTTTCAAATTACACACACAGTATTTCAGAAGGTGATAGTTACATCTAAGAGCAAAAAAGTTTTTTAGTGTGCAAAAAAACTCTCAATGCAAAATTATCATTCTTCAAATGTCTGTGATTTAACATCCAAACATGATATCAAAAAATGACCACCACAGTGACAAAGCGCAAGCCTTCTTCTCCCATTTGACAACACACACGCTTGGTATTGTTCGGGAGTTGCCGGCGTGCTTTCGGTGCTGGGTTCAAAAATCAATCTTTATTTTGATATAACGTTAAAAGATCTTTTCTTATAAAATGTATCACATAATTTTTTTTCAAAACCCCAGTTTTGAAATTTCGAAACTATATTGCTGTAATAAGTTCAGTTGTCACAGTAACGATTGCGCGGTACCAGGTTAGACTTTATTCACAAATAGCTTTTCTTACTTCATCATCTGTACTATAGGAGTACCACATACAGAGAGAGACACACACAGAGAATGAGATCTGCGTGGAATTCCATTATGAAATTGACTTTCGCTGAATGGCCTCTGGTGTGTACGCGCCTTTTCGGTCTCGACAGGTGTCCCAGATATCTGGCGCAACTCGCAATCGAAGAATTATGTGCGACTGTGTGTGAGCTGGTGCTGGTACTGGTACTGCTGGTACCAAAATGCCGCACCAAGCCGCGGTCGGCCGGCGTAGGGCAGGGCACATCTCTTTTCTCTCAGGTGGGCCTGTCTTATACAGAGTGCACTTCCATTTGTTTACTTATGTATTGTGGGAAAAAGCAGTTAAGTAGATTCAACCAGTACTTTCAGTTATCCAATATGTAAGTGAATAAATTAATTCGAAGTAATAATAGTGCGTTCATATCCCTATTACATTTCAACGTGATAGAGGAATGCGTAACATATGCTTAGAAAAATTATTATGTTCACATGAAGTATTCTTCCTCCATTGTAATCTTGTCATTCTAGTGTTTATCTAGTTATCTGACGTATTTAGGTTAGATTAGATTAGGTTGAAACTTAGGGCCGGTTGTACAATGCGAGCTTAAGGGGCCTGGATACACACATTTATACATACGTATTTGCCATGTAAAACACAGACTCACAGTTTCTCGCATAACTCACTCTATTTTCAAACTACATATATAATACTTCAGAAGGCGATAGTTAAGATCTTAATGAATGACAGCTATTGTCGATTTTCTCAAAAAAGTTTTTTAATATGCAAAAAAACTCGCAATGCAAAATCAGACATTCTATAAATGCTTGTAATTTAACAACCAAACACGATATCAAAAAAAGGCTAAACAGTTGCACAAGCGCAAGCCTTCTTCTTCAATTTGCTCTCTGAGTCATTACTGTAAGTTTAAAGGTAACGTCAGGAGCTTGGAAATGCGAAATTCATTTTTATGGTGACCTTTGGACCTTTTGATCTTACCTTTGGATTTTTGGACTTATCTCCCCTCATCTTAGACACTCACACACACTGGAGAAAGGGAACAGGCGGCCACGCCTGTTCGCTAACACGGGAATACGTCTTTTCTTGGATTCTCAATTTCGCGCGCTATACCCTAGACCCTTAAGTTTCGGCTCAAGGTAGGCCGACGTTAAACCACGTCAGTTGCAAAACGTCCATTGTACAATGCTGGCTTAGCCCCCACTACAAGCTTAACACGAGCTTACGTAAGCCGAAGCTCAACGCGAGCTTAGCCGAGGTTTAAACCTAACAAGTGACATGATATGTCAAGGAAGAACCTTCAAATCGCTCGTCACTTTATTAGGTCATATTTTTTGAAAGATTTGTGTCTAATTTAGTGGGACAATTATGCCTCCTTATACTGCGATCCTATCGTGGCTATTGTGGCTTACACCTATTTAGGGCCGGTTGTACAATGCAAGCTTAAGCTTTGGCTTAAGGTAAGCCAACGTTGAACCACGTCAGTGGCAAAATGTCCGTTGTACAATGCTGGCTTAACCCCCCACTCCAAGCTTAATACGAGCTTACGTAAGCCGATGCTCAACGCGAGCTTAGCTGAGGTTTAAACCTACCCTGATATAAAAATGACATGATTTGTCAAGGATGAACCTTCTTCAAATTGCCTGTCACTTTATTAGGTCAAATTTTTTGGAAGATTTGTGTCTAATTTAACAAAGACAGTGAATGAAAGAACAGAGACAAAAACGGTCGTTGCGAAAATTTGACACAAAACGTCATAGGTGCCTAACCAAAATTTTTCAGATCATTATGTCAGTAGGTACGTATTGCTTGATTGATGCCAACTGTAGTGAATCCCATTATCAACCAGGTTTAACTAAGCCGACGATTGTACAACGGGTGTCGACTTTAAGCCTGAGCTTAGCTAAGCTTAGGCTTAACAAAGCTCGTGCTAAACCCGCATTTGTACAACCGGCCCTTAGAGTACTGTACAGGAGCACAATATGTGCTTCGCAGTCTCGTCCTACACATACCAGAAACGACAGTCCAGTTATTTATTCTAGGCCTAACTCCCTCAAGTGGTTCCTCAGACGACAATGCCCCGTCGATAGACCAACCAGAATGCGGAGATCATTCCTGTTCCATAGTCTATGATCTCCGGGGGGCCTGACTCTAGGGGTATCGTATGAAAGCCTTCGAGTGTAGTAGTCCTATAGTATCTCGCCAGAGCAGGAGTGCTTTCCTCTCTGCCCAATCTGATATAATTATCTTGGCAATGCTTTTCGCAATGTTCGCGAATGGTTCTGGTTCTATGAACACGGATTCAGTTCCTCCTCTTGCGAGTGTGTGGTACAATACATTGTCTTCCACTCAAATATAATCTGGAACCCAGATGAAAGTTACTCTTTTCCTCGTTTCAAGTTTGTTGATGAGATGTATGCAGTTTCATACGAGTCTTGGGTAAACCTGTTTGGAGCTCAGTGCTTTCAGGGCAGCGTGGCTATCTGAAAAGTTTTTTATATATTTGTTTTTCAGGGGTCAGGATTAGAGTACACAACCTTTGTTGTTATTTCTTTGTTCAAACGTCGCGTCGGAGAATTTGTTATGGTGGAGGTTTTGGAGACAATTATTTTAAGAGAGGGAACTTCGGTTTTATTTTTTGTACATGATTTTCATCTGCGCTATAATCATACACCAACAATAAAAACGTTTGGAAACTAGTATTGAGCTGATTTCACTTATTTAGATGGTACATCATTAATCTTATCATCATCATCAAACGTCAACATAATTATTTGAAGCTTATGCTGTTATTTGTTCATCAGTCACATCTACAAAATAACACAAAACAATGAAAAGAATCATAATAAGTCAAAATAGTGCCTTTGCAGTGCCTCGAAAAAAGGCATCCATAAATAGTGGCAGGCACTGACTTTATTAATGCCACTACTTTTGTCTTAGCGCGCATGCTTAGATGTCAAATACGGCCAGGAATGATTAGTGCCTTGTTGCATCGCGTCTTCAATAACTCGCTATCAAGTAATCCTGCTGCACCTTTGAAAATTGATTCATGGGTGGTGGAGTAATAAGAAATACACAAACATTATAGAACCCAACCAAACTTCGTTTTTAGACATTTTAAGGATTCTGGTCCTGTTTTTTTTTGATGGCTAAAATCAAGGTGATGGGGAAGCTGAGGATAATGAAACAGAACTATTTTTCATGTTCTTAAAAATATGCCCTGCTAGTTCGAATGTTTTAAATATTTAGTACAGAAATAGAGCCGCAAGATGTTAATTACAATTTAAGCACAGGTTTGTTTATAGCAGAATTCTGAGCTTTCTTAAGTTTAACTTCAATTATGTTCTAATAAAACATTCTAGCATCGACATTACTTTTTCTATTATTTACGTAATAGCGATCCCATCATATCACATCATGTCTTGGGAAACAGAGTTACTATCTTAATATGAATGACAAACTATCTTATTTAATCCAATTTACATAATAGGTACTAAAAATGCAAATAGACTATTCGTAAATATACACGCATAAAAATGTGTGTGCGTAAGAAAGTGATTCTATTCAGCTTTCTACCTGAGAACGAAGAGTTCTTATACAGGGTGAGTTTTTAGTACCGGCTTGGTCGATAACATCACTACTATAGAAGATATCGAAAAAAGTTGTAGGTAAAAGTTGTCGCCACGGATATGCTCTTTGCTCAGAAAATATTTTGATTTATACAGGGTGATCCATAACTACGTGATGATGCAAATGAGACACTCTATATATTATTCCATATTAAAATTCTAATAATGATTTCCGTTCTTCCAATATAGGGTATTGTTACATTATACAGGGTATTTCAAAAGTTATGGCCATTTTTATATCCAAATCGCTGTCAATTGAACGTAGTGTATATCAAAAAGTGATGAATCAAAAATCATTTTTTTTTCACGGATGGATAAAAAATATCATCTAGTTTTAAGATCGCCTATAAAAAAAGCCCGCTGCGCATATTGGTATACAGGGTGATGTAGAATGCAAAATCTCGATTTTCTCTCTTTTTTAAAATCTAACCTCCAATATTTTATTACACCAAAGAATTGCCTTTAATATGCTCTTTCATCTTATAACACCTGTTATGGCTGAATTCATTAGTTTCTGAGACATTTCGATTTTTCTACAAATTTTAAATATACCTTCCATTTGTTTACTAAAATTTATTTATTTTGAGAAAATAATCCAAATTTTATTTTTGCTTAGCAAACAACTAAAATATAAGGCCATAATAGTACTTGATCAAGTCAAAACACTGGATTAACGAGATAATGTAGGTCAAGTGTGCTGAGGAAACAATTTTATAGACGTCATGCATAATTGCCAAGCAGATCTATCAGGTAGGCTATGAAATATTAAATGACACGGTCCAAATAAAACGATTCTTCAATCTTTCAAACGCATTAGTTTTAGAGTGCCTCCGCTCTGGATATTGCTGTTCATAGTTGATATATTCTAGAGGCAAGTAGGCAATTTCTCAAAGATTCTCCTAAGTGCCCTCAATGGAAAAATTATTTTTAAAGCTCGTTTTTCACACAGTACGGAATTATTGAGCAGGTTATGAAAACCGTCAATTTTTCAAAGCATACCTGATAAATCTGCTTGATAATTATGCGTCACGCCTACAAAATTGTTTCCTCGGCATACTTGACTTTATTATCTCGATGATTCAGGGTTTTGGATTCATCAAATACTATCATGACCTTATAATTTAGTTGTTCGTTAAATAAAAAACAAATTTGATAGAACTTGCTCAAAATAAATAAATTTCAGTACAAAAATAGATGCTTATTTTAAATTTACCGAAAAATCGAAATATCTTGGAAACTGATGGACGTAGGTACAACAAGTGCTATACAAAGATGAAAGAGCATATTAAAACCAATTCTTTGGTATAATAAAATATTGGGGGTTACATTCGAAAAAAAAGAGAAAACCTGTATTTTGCATTCTACATCACCCTGTATACGAATATGCATCGCGCGCTTTTTTTGTAGCCGATTTTAAAACTAGATGATATCTTTTATCCATCCGTGTAAAAAATATGATTTTTGATTAATCACTTTTTGATATACAGTACGTTCGTTTGACAGCGATTTAGAGATAAAAATGGTCATAACTTTTGAAATACCCTGTATAATGTAACAATACCCTATATTGGAGGACCGCAAATCATTATTAGAATTTGAATATGGAATAATATATAGGGTATCTCATTTAAAAAAATGCATGTTTGCATCACCACGTAGTTATGGATCACCCTGTATAAATCAAAATATTTTCTGAGCAAGGAGCATATCCGTGGCTACAACTTTTATATTCAACTTTATTCGCTATCTTCTACAGTAGTGGAGTTATCGACCGAGCCGGTACTAAGAACTCACCCTGTATGTAGTTTGGGTCGGATGATAATTTTTGTAAGCTTGTATGATAATTTTTTTTTGAAAGGCTATTCGATCTAAGAGCTGTTTAGTTAGGCAACATTTTCCTCTGGTGAACTGTATACGTACTGATTTAGAATGTTTTACACAGGCTGTAACTTCTAGACTGTAAAAGAAGCAGTAGAAGTTTAAAAGTTTGTTGCTGTAGCTGCTATATACAGGGTGTTTTCAAAGTTGGGACTTTCCTTTTCAGAAATTTAAAGTCATGTCATGTCAAAATTATGAGAACGTCAAAATTCGCTGCGCGAAAATTGTCTTAAAAATTAAGTACAGGTAAATGGAGGGCTGTGGACTTCGCGGCTTCCAGTGCACATTCCTGGAAGTGAATAACAGTGGAACAGACTAAGATTAGCGGATAATACCAGAGTGCAAGTATGACACAGGGAATTGTGTTAACGAAATTCAAGTATAGTATGTGCTATATGGTTGAGTGGAAGAGCACTATTTTAGTGAACTCCGCCATTTGGAGTGTATCTCTGTATGCTTCAATAAAGTCTATATTATTATTATTAAACAACTGCCTTTGGAGTGACAAAGCTAAAGTATGGTGAATCAGCAGCAGAAGAATAGAAAAATGGTAAGAAAATACTAACTACTCGTTGACTGCGAAGTTTTAAGTGCAGTCCTGTCACATGAGTCTTATAGATATGGTTCGAATTTTGCGCCCCGAGGCCGGAAAGCTTCAATTTCTTCAATTTGGACCATTTGAGGTTGCCTAGGTCGTCCAGGGTGTCCACTATGATGTGAATACAAATATCTCTATAATCGGTCCACCGAAGAAAAAGAGCGCAAAAAATTCATGGTGTTCGCGTGCTGTCGATATTTGCGAGACCTGTTTACACGGTAACCACAGACGTGACGGTAATAGTCTTTCCAGGAACGAGAAATGGACGGTGTTATACGATAGTGGCATTTCCCACCGATCTGTTGTTTTGAGAAAATTAGTTTTGTATTAAGCTGCCTTCTGGACTGTACTAGTTAAATTATTATATTTTTTTATATCCAAATAAAATTAGGAAAAAATTACCAAACTAGGCATAAGAATTATTAGCGGGAATGGACCACCTACCTACCCAAATAAGCGGAAGTATGCTGAGTTTAACACAGTTGTTTTTTCTCAATCTCTGAATCTAAATCACGACCACTTCTTCCAAGATGTTTTCAAAATCTTGACTTTGAAGATAGTGAGATACTTTCAAATTCTAGCTTCATATTCTAATCAAATGTTGAAAATACCCTCAACTGGTCTGCCGACGAATATACCTTCAAGGAATACGTTGAACCTAATCTTGTACAGCTATAATATCATATTTCATCTAGCAATCTACACTAACGACTTATTCTTCAATAATGGTGTATATCTCACATATTGTGGATTATAATAGTGCTATATCTATCCAGCGGAGAAACAAGGCACAAAAAATGTGATGTTCACGTTCATGTGTTTTCCATGCTTGGCAAACATGTTTAGACCACAATACGACCGCAGCCATATTATGAGGCGGCGTCGACAAACAGCTGTGTATTTGATTCTTCAGGAAAGGTGGCCTGTTCTCCAAATTTGCCGGTACCAGGCGTGCGCATATGGCATTTCCAAGTGGTGTAAGCTTGCCTCTGACCAAGCCACGAGAACTCACTCTGTGCTCACTTGTTTTCTCTTTTCTCCGCCGGATGGATATTAATGCATTTCTTCATTAGTTTATTGGTTTGACAATATGGAATAGGAACTTGCCCACATATGTCGCCAAAATGTGAACAGCGGTTTAGGACATTTATGCTCAATGTAGAATGGAACGTGTAGGTGTAGTCGATTATAGCCAAAATTATGTTAAATTCCTTATAGCACAACGCCATACTCATCCTGTTTCTGTCAAGAGGCGGTCTGCTGTGGTGTAAGCTTGCCTACGACCAGGCGACGAGAATTCACTCATTTTGCGCGTGATAACTCTTTTCCTTCGCTGGACAGAGTATAGCTCTCTGTACGAGATAGACAAATCGACGAGAGGCAGGGTGAATACGGTCAGGGAAACGATCAGCATACACTCGCGAACTCCGAGAGGCATTTTGACTACCTTCACCGTACACTAAACTCATATCCATCAGTTTATATAGTTAAGCCGGTTGCACTATTTTTGTTGTTTTTAAAGTCAAACGCGCGCTGCTAACTATATCTATGCTCCCTAGTGAACTGGATTTTTTCGTATAAAACTGCGTACACATCTGAGCGCACATAACCTGAGAACATACACATATGCATGCGTGCTCAATGTGTGTGTTCTCAAGTCATGTGTTGGTTTGAATTTTAACGTCGCATGCGTGTGTCCTCAACCAGTGGCGGATTTAGATAAATACCAAAAGTTAAGTTTTTTTTGCTCTTCAGACCGCGGCAGTACTGGTCCGCCCCTCTCCAGACCTGTAATGGAAACAATGGAGAGATATTTTTTTTTGCTTTTCAGAAAATTATAGGACAACTTCCAGTTCATGATGAGACAAGGGCACCGTCCGCCTCTCCCTAGAAGAAGTCCTAAATCCGCCCCTGTTTTCAACTCGTTTCAACGTGCTTGCCCACTTAGACGAAGCGTCGCGAACGGTGGCGGCGCGAAGAAAATTGTGGATTTGACGCCAGAGAAATTTACATCAGGTTATATGGCAGCCCGCACACTCAGGCGAAGAGGCGCGTCGTTTGACGCGCGAATTTTCTTTGGACCAACTAGGCGTCGTTTCTCTTGACGCTTCGCTTCGCTTCGCCTGAATGGGCGGTACTAGGCGGCGAGAAGATCCAAATATTTCTTGATGCCTCTCGCATATTTTCAGTGTTTAGCAGTATTTTGTAAAAAGTGGTGCTAAATTGCAGTGTCTGGTCGTGATACAAAGACATCAATTACAAAGGTAATTCAATTACCCAGCATTTTCTTTTGCTTTTTTCTTTTCTTCTTCCATAGTGGCAATTAAACTCAATACAAGTTCCTCTTGTGATAAACTGCTCATCGTACCTCACTAGACAACGTGCCTCGTTCAACTGCTTAAAAAGAAATAAAATTCGCACCGCATCTCACCAGTGTGCGGACATCGGTTAAATGACGCTTCGCCTCGCGCCGCTTCTGTTCGCGACACTTCGTCTAAGTGGGCGAGCACGTTTAAAGACGCGACGCGATGCTTCGCGCCGCTTCGCCCCAGTGTGCGGACATCGGTTAAATGACGCTTCGCCTCGCGCCGCTTCCGTTCGCGACACTTCGTCTAAGTGGGCGAGCACGTTTAAAGACGCGACGCGATGCTTCGCGCCGCTTCGCCCCAGTGTGCGGACATCGGTTAAATGACGCTTCGCCTCGCGCCGCTTCCGTTCGCGATGCTTCGTCTAAGTGGGTGAGCACGTTTACAAGCTTTGGCTCAACCCACGTGCCAGTCAGCCCGCATGCCCTGAGACACGACGAATGGGATGTCCACATTCGCACATTCGTTGTACTCAAACCATGTGCGCTGCGCTCAGAATTCAGACGTGTATTGCTCGCTCTCAAAGTCGCGCGCCAGTCAGCGCGCATGCCCTGAGACATGACGAATGGGACGTCCACACTTATGCATATTCGTGTGTACTTAAACCATGTGCGCTTAAGATGTGATGGAGTGTAACAAATAAAGGTAAAGTCATGAAAGCCTCCTTGTTTTTATTTCAGTACCCTTTAACCGTCACCGTTCTCTGAACATTAGTAAAAATTGATAGTAACATACAGATCATATTCAACCCCTTTATGACAGTCGCAGTACGTATAGGCGTCGCCATTGTGGCTGCTTAGGTATAGAAAAATACCCCAGCTATGACAAAATAAATTCGGCGAGTAATAGGTATGTCGTGTTTGACCCATAATTTCGTATATTTGTACCTTTTGACTTTACTGGCATACTTCACCATATGTTTTTATAAGATGTAAAGATTCTTATGTTATGTGTTTTTGAGGAGGAAAAAATAACACGCGCATAATTTCTAATCAGTTTATTGATAACTGCTTCTAAACTTGGGATACATGATTTGCCTTTCTCTTAATTTGCACTGCCATCCACAGTCCTGAGAAACAAGGAATATGATACCATAGCTTTACAAGCCTGAAAGATAAGTCATTCATCTAGATTGTGGGCGCCATTACTTGTATATTCAATAAAATGGATTCTATATAGTTTGACATAAAACTTCAAAATATGGTAGCTTCAGCTCTTAAATATGCTGAAAGTATGATTATTTTTTGACACTGCTGGTATAACACATTGACTTCTTACCCAATAGACCTGGAATCTGTACCTTGAAGGTTATTAACGAAAAATTCGGATCTTCTTTACGCCAATTGCCATGCTGCTAAAGGTATCCCAGTTCAAGGTACAACTGGCATTTTATTGACCAGTAAGTATTCTCATTTTGAAGCAACTCGAATTATATTTTAAACCTGGCAATACCTATCACAAACCATGTTGTTCGCTGTAGATATATTTTCACCTATATCCAAAGACGATTTGAGAGATGACAGCGTCAATAGCTGATAGCTTTAACTTAGATTTTAGAGCAGCTTACCTTTTGTCAGTAAACAATTTCTGTTACTGTTACCAGCTGCTTTAATTTTCTGTAGACAAATAAGTGCCTTCACGGAAGGTGCTGAGTGTCTTCCCTTTCTAAAAAACGTTATTTTTTCTGATATGCATTGCAACAAACACTGTACAGTCCAACCACTGACGCACTCACCAAACCCATTTTTTAAAACTTGACACGTGTTTCGCTAACGATGTCGGCATCTTTAGGGGAAGATTTCAGTGTTTATTAGTGCTACTCCAAATAATCTTGAGTCGATTTACTATTTATGTGTATTTATTACTTTCAAGGAACGCTCCTATTTTGCGCCACAGATATGTGTGAAAACAGCAAATCAGTGATCTATGAATGGTTTGCCAGTTCCATAGGGGTAAGATGTGAATGGTATAACCATTGATTACCTTAATCAATGCTATAACGACTAAGAAATATTTTCGGTCTTACCGCCAGTAAGGTCTGCAAATTTAACGGTATTATACCTCCAGCAGAAATTTCAAAATGCTTTTGAGTCACTATAATGACTAGCATGATATCTTTAGAGTTTTTCGTATGACTCTGCCAATCGCTTAGGTAAGCACTGATCGCCAAATTTGATATCTGCAAAGAAGTAAGATGAATCGGGTTATATTTTTATAACCGAATACGTCATTTAGATTTATTGAGGTGCAGGAACTGACTGTAGTAAATTAATACAGATCATTCATATAATTGCCGTATACAAAAAAATATAAACCGCAACATGTAATTTTCAGAAAGTTGGAAACATTTTTAATTTTGCATCCTTTTTTTTGAAAACGATGAGCATTCTCCTCAATTTCGACCTAAGAGTCCTATATTTTGATGATATTCATTTATTATCTGACTTATAGGACTAGTTTAATAAAAAGGTGTGCTTAAGGTTACCTTAATTTCAAAACCCCTTTGTCGCTCAATCATGTTGTCATATCATGTTTTTATTTAATATGTTCTGCTAAAACTTTGACTTTTAGGACACTCACTTCTTTATATCCAGTTCGATTTTGATTTATTTTAATGCATTAAATAAATATATAAGTGACTAAGATTTAACTGGTTTTATCAGTTTTGCTTACCTTCATTATTTTGCTTTTTATATATGAAATGGTTAATTTTTTAAACTTAGTGGGTCTACAATCCACCCAAAAAATATTTAATCATACACAAAAATACCCAGGAACTTCAAGATCGCGAAAGTATGCGAACTATTGATTAGAAAATGCAATTTCTACATTATTTCTATTATAAACTATATTCAGTCGCGTGTTTCACTATTTCCAGTAAGCAGTAAGTCCCTAGAACAGGATAGATGTGTTGACCTCCAAATAAGGTGTACTACTAGAATGATATTCCACAAGAATCATCTTTAGCAATAATTATGTATACGAAATTTGTACGTAGATTGATACCTCTACTAGAGGAATTAAAGTCGTTACCTGATTGGACATATCCTGTGCTGGTATGCAGTAACAAAAGCTAAACATGTAAAGTACGGCCACAATGTGAAGTGCTCCTTCAGCGCATAACTTCACATCTGCTTTCCTATATTCAAGAATATTTGAGTTAGGCCCGTATTCATAGTCGTTTCTCAAGTATCTCTTGAGTATTACTCAAGGGACAATTAAGAGTTATTTGAGGGTTACTCAAGGGACCCTCAAGTGTGGCTTTCCTTGTGTATCTAGACAACATCTACCAGACGGCGGGGTTCATTCAGCGACGTTGTCATATTTTAAATATAAGTCAATATGTTATGTCTATTTCTACGCATTTTGATGTTTTCTGTTATCACTTTATGTTTTGTGCCGTATTTCGTGTTTTGTGCCAAACATTTTTCTGGATGTGACAGAAACTGACAACACCGTACTCCAAAATTAACCTACAAAATTGTCTTGACTGCAACAAAATGTCATGGTGACATTTCCTTACTTGAGTATTACTCAAGGGAGCCTTACGTAAGGGACTCTCAAGTAAAGGCGGGTTCATGAAAGTTTTCCTTTGCCGTAACTTAGCCGTAAATTGAGCATTAGTATTAGGTAGTTTTCGTTGCTCTTAATTAATTTTACCGCTTCGGTTAACAAATACGTTGTCAGAACCGCTATTTGACAGATAAATAAATAGTTTTCGGAGCAAGACACCACTGTAAGATGCCCCCTAACCTTATTTTGAGCTATTTGGAAGCATTTTTGTAAAACGACGGATAATAATTATTGCAGATCTACTCAAAACCAGTGTCATTGTCGAAACCAGAACAAGTTATGATCTAATTTTTATTCGTGCTGCGCATGCGTGTCGCTTCGTTAATCGCTATGGCTATCGTCCGTACAATACTGGCATTTAGCGGTTACGATATACGTAAAACGAAATGCAAATGTCAAAGTTGTCAAATAGCGTTAAGCGGACATCACTTTGTAAGTAACGAAAACTGCCTATTAACTTTATCCTTAACTTTAGCCGTAAGAGAATCGACGTTCATGAACTCTCCTAAGATTTAGATTTATCTTTTGCGGTAAGGTAAAGTTGGAAGTTAATTATCTTTTCAAGGTCAATCCTTACGCTTAATTCTTAAGTTAAATTCAAAGCTGTTTCATGAACAATTTCATTACTGACGGTAGGTTCAACTTTAGAACTAACACAAACGCTGATTTATGGCTAAACTGCGGCAAAAGAAAAGTTTAATGAACCCGCCTTAAGGTTTCGAAACACAAAACGTTACTTAAGGGACCCTTAAGTATCGACTATGAACACGACCCTTATTTAATCGACAAGTAAATCATTTGCAAAGAATTATATTCTCGAAAAATCATTTGTGGTTTCGTATTTGGTTTTTTCTGCCCTAGGCCTTCATGGCCTGTTCTGCAAACTAATAAGTATAAATTATATTTGGCTTTAAAATTATGTTGGCTAATTGGTATGTTATAAAACGTTGATGCCAGGTAATAAAATGTAAACGTACGATTTTGAAAATACTTTTGTATATAATAAGAAGCCACTTAAGTAATCAAGTTTCAAGATCTGTAACTGAAATAGAGGTATGAGCTTATTCTTCCTTTTTGTACTTACCCCATAATCATGTATAAGCTGACTGTACATGACAATATGTCACATGCAAATGTTACTACGAAAGCTTCTGAGAAAAGCTTGTTAATACCTTCAGCGCACCTAAAATAATGTTTTGTCAGTTATTAGGTTAAGTTAAAAAGCAAACTAAACTAAGTCAACAGAAGAAGAGAATTCTAGAGTATCACTTTAAACTTAATCAGTTCGTCATTCCCGTTTCCTTAATAATAATAATAATTCCTAAATTCCGATCAATAATAGTCCGGGTGTTGACTTGGCACAGCCCGTCAACACTTGTTGTTACCGCAATTATGCGAGAGGAACTTAAAAAGTCAGATAATAATAATTTATTGGTGTTAGTGCCCAGTATAAAGAAATGTCGTTGAACATTTTCAAAAAAAAAGTCAAGGCCTTAATGTTTGGTCTGTAATATCGCAATAACTCTTCGTAACAGCTGGGAAACTACTGCTACGCCAAATTATTATAATCAAGCTTGTTTTTTTAGTTTATTTTTAACATCTAATAAATGTGAGACACTGGTGGTTAAGTGTAAGAATAGCACTTTGCTAAACTTCGCCACCGATGCCCTATCCTGATGTAAGCTATCTTACATGATATGTTTATTTTCAATAAAGACGATTATTATAATGTGCAAACAAGTGTACTTACACAAGTCAATATAAAAAACTTTTTTGTCATAGAATTGTAATATAATAATAATAGTAATATATAAACAAACAGAAAATAGACAAACAAACAGATAATTCATTACACAAGACAGTCAACATGTATCGAATTACCGGACCTAGAAACGATTTTTACATAAAAATATCCATATCTTTAAAACCACCCTGTATGATATGGTCAAATATAATATTATAACAGAAAAATTAGGAAAATTTGGGATATAATATATTATAGGGATTCTAACTTTAAAAAGTTGAGTTTGAGCTTTAAGCCGTCCTTTAAAGGTATAGTTTATCATATTTATGAGACACGCTGCATCATACAGAACGATTTTAAATTATACACCTTTATTCATTATATAGTTTTTAATCATAATAGAGCGCTAAGCATTTTTGTTTACATATTATGAATAATAAAAATTTCGACCTGTGGTTTTTACTTGTTCATGGAAATTCTGATTCACTTTACTATAAAAAAATAACAGCATTCGAGAAATGCCGGTAGTAAATTTAATGACACTCTGATGTCTCAAACGTAAATCTCTCAAAACCACTGTTACACGTCGTTGTTCATTAAACAACCCTTATTACAAGACCGTTTTCTGTCTAGGGTAGTACTGAAATAATTTGATATTAATAATAAAGCCTATAAGTGAAACTTTGACTTCCATACAATGTCGAATTATCTAAAATTCCTGAAAATTGTCATGTTTATTTGTACTGTGCGAAATGTCATTTCCTTAAAACAGTGCATGGACCCTACCTCATCTTCGATTGAGGTAGACAATTATCATCACTAATCCGAAAACGTGCGCTAGGAATCGGTGCTTCAAGAAATTGAAGAAAAACAAAATATCACTATTTTACCACAAATTAAAACAAAAAGTCAATTATTGGAATTATTGGAATTAGTAGATAAAAAATGGAGTCAAGTTGATTGACTCAGCACTTCCCACACATAATGATGATACCATTTTATTAAAATTTTCCATTGCATGAAGCTAGAGTCTGAAATCCCCTTGCAACCAAATCATGCCCACCCGCCCGCAAAAATTAAAATCAATACAGAACGATCTAAAACAATACTCGCATGTCTACATCACAAATTTCAAGTCCCTTGGTTTCTATAATAGACAAGGCAATGTTCGGATGAACCTAAAAAAGTGTATTATGCTGCTAGGTTTTTCATTCACAGGTCAATGGACAGCTCATTATGAATGAAACAAATTTTTCAGTTTTACAACCACCCACCCCCGAACCACCCCAAATTCACCCCGACCCAAAGAAAAGTAGAAAATGATCAAAAACCCCTAAAACGCCTAAAAACAAAGTTTGAGCTGTTTTTATATTTTTAGCTTTTTTATTATTGCTCCGCCGTCACTGACACGATTTTTCCAAATGCCGCTGTAGTGATACTGTGTCAAATTTTCGTTAAAATCAGTTCAATGATTTTCGCGTTACGCAACACAGAACGATCTAAAGCAGTATTCCTATGTATTTATCAGAAAATTCCCTTGGTTTCTGGAATAGGCAAGCCAATGTTCGGATGGGCCTAAAAAAGAGTATTATGCCGCTAGGTATTTCTTTTACAGGTCAATGGATAGCCTATTATAGTACAACAAATTTTTCAGTTTTACAACCCCCCACTCCCCAACCACCCCAAATTCACCCCCACTCAAAAAAGTAGAAAATGATCAGGAACCCCTAAAACGCCTAAAAACGAAGTTTGAGGAATATTTGAATTTTTTTTATTTTTGCTAACTACTCCGCCGCCCGTTTAACGATTTTCAAAATTATAGGAACATTACCTACTACGCCCCCACAGCATATCGCTGCCCAAATTTCATCACAATCCATGCAGCGGTTACTGAGATTACGACGTCAGAAAAACGCCAACATACAGACCGACAGACAGACAGACCGTCAGACAGACAGACAGACAGACCGACGGAAATGAGTGACGTGGATTTTCGTTATGTAGACATCATAAAATGCCCAAAAAGTGTATTATCTCAAAATCGAAAATTTTTGCGATCACAATACTCCCCTCACCTAGCGGTGTGGGAAGTAAAAGTATTTCGTTGATGTACTGGTGCAAAGTAGTAGGTGTGAAGTTTTAATACTTTCACCCTATTTTTGTATTTTAAATCCGATTGAACGGATACGGAGCGATTTAAATAGAAATATTAGAAGGTACAATAATAAGCCCGAAATAATCCCCACCTGAGCTTTCATTGTTGGCTTCTAATCAACAGTGCTGTTTCTAGAGTAGCGCCGGGAAATAGTAACAAAGCCTATACAGAACACGAGGCCGGGCAGACGATGCATATGATACAGAAGTAAAAAAAAAATATAACCCCGGAAGCTCATCATCAGGTATAAATCTTATTGGAGATCAGGTACCATTTAATGACTCGAGAAAAGTAGCAAAACTGCATTAAATCATTATGTAGACATCATAATCAAAGTAGAGTCATCATTTTTAAATATACGAGGCAATGAAATTATTATTAACCTGACTGATAGCGACTCATTTAAATCTGATTTTGACTTGTGTTAAATTCCTTTTATTTCCTCATTTTCATCTGTACTCTCAAGCAATATTGTGCGAATGTAAGTTTGAATGGTATTTATTGTACAGTTTATAATGTTAATTAATATCTATAAAAAATCTAACAGGCAACCACGTTTAGTTTTCATCTTTAAGGGTCTAGGTATAGCGCGCAAATTGAGAATCCTAGAAAATACGTATTCCCGTGTTAGGGAGGTGACGTAGATGAGGGGAGGTATAGGTTCAAAAGTCCAAAGGTAAGGTCAACAGGTCCAAATTATGAATTAATTCCACATTTCGAAGCTCCTGACGCGACCTTTAAACATACAGTAATAATTCAAAAAGTATTAATTGAAGAAAGCTTGCGCTATGTCACTCTGGTGGCAATGTTTTGATATCGTTTTCGCTAAGTTACAGACATTTGAACTATCAACTTCTGAAATACTGTCTATGTAGTTTGGAAAACAAGTGAATTCTGTTCTAAATGGAAAATCGTGTTTTAACATGGCAAATACATATTTATAAACGTGGGTACCCAGCCCCATAATGTTAGTGTGGCCCTTGATGGTTCTTTCCTCAACACTCGGGCACGCTACACTTTGAGTAGTAAAATACGTGTTTCTGGTCATTAAAGGAGAATAACTTTTTAAGAAACTAGGGCCATAAAATTACTACCAGGTGTCTCTTGTACGTTTTTATTATATTGGATATACAAGATAGGCTATACGTGTGGCAAATGCTCTATATTGGTCAGTCTTCAAGGCCTCTCTAATGTAGAAATAAGGAACATAAAAATAACGTATCGATTAAATAATCCTCCATAGGATTCAGCTTTTATTATTTATCTAGTTTTATTTTTACTGATTCAAAATCAAACCAAAATCAAGAAAACCGACCAACAAATGTCCAATAAAAGTTTCGAAATATAATTCTGAAATGGCCAAAAATGGTTTAAATGAAAAACATGTTATAACAATATGCTCAAAAAAGATATAAAAAAGATTCTCAGAAATTTATTAAACCTACTTGTTAAAAATGTTACCTTATCAAAATAACATAGTGTTCCACACATTCTCTCAATTTGTTCCGAGTCATAATCGCATCATGTTCCTTGAAATCGTATAATGTCAACAATCTTCCATTGAGCATCTTCAATTGAATGGTTATTTGTATCAAAAGGGTTCTGAATAGTATGTCGTAGCTGATAAATGATACCAGGCCCCATTCTTGTGCCAGATCTTGTACCTGTTAAGTTAGTATAACTGTCATAACATGCGATCCACAGAACTTCATCTAATTTTTGAAATAAGCAGATGAGTTGCGGTTCATATAATATGTAGTAATACATGGCAAAGGTGTAAGGCTTTTTAACTCCTTATTTCTAAAATATAATGGACTACAGAGGTAATATTCGTCACATCACTTTTGTGTTTTTTATGCAATTTGTGCTTTGAAAGGCTCGTTAATCCTTCAAAATCTATATTGATTTGTCGGAATTTGTAAATATACTTTTAAACAAAACTAGCCGAACCTATATTTATATTATTTTTGATTTCGTTGTTGAATTGCCGGGTTGTCTGCGTTAGGTTTTTGGAGCTCTTATTTTCTAAGAAACCCAGAGCCCTAAAGGGCAACATCAAAATTTGTGTAGCACTTTTTATCTCCAGGTTGACCTAGGAAACTTTTGCATTATCGCTATTGTTTCGTGAGCACTATGGCAATAGGTTTTACCGTGCTTTTAGAACAATACTTCTCATTCAGTCAAAATGAATGAAAAGTTGGACTGGCTTTCACTTTGACTGAAAGTACAAACCCACTGATCGGTTTTAATAAAAAGGTGTTCTCATGTTCATTATTTGTTCAGTATCACTGAATCAGTCGAACTGATTCAGCGAAACTGAATCGTGAAAACCCGCCTTAAGTTACATTTTTCAGTTTTTGCGCTTTTAAGTTTATATTTATCTCTGGAAATATTATCTTTTCGTATAGTCATTTGATTTGTCATAATCTTGTACTTTATTACTTTCAGCGACTTTTAGTAAAAGCTATTTTGGTGGTCTACTTTACAAAAATTTGTTGTTTTCAAAAATTGACTTTTTTTGGGTTTTAAAATGGCAATAAAAATCTGTAACGTACTTTAAAGTATTTTTATTTTATAATACATAAGAATGCAAAAGATATTACTTATACAAAAGTTATACATAAATATAGAGTTTATTGCTTCATCAAGAACTTCCTTTTTTGAGCCAGGACGCATATCAGATGTATTATCATCTGTAGGTCAGATATGTGACATCTATAAGAGAGAAGTGTCGTAAAATTAACAGTTTTGCTTTATATGATGAAATTTTTTAGGTTATCTCAGCGTAAAACAGGATTTTCCTAGACAAACACAATATTAACGACAATATTGAAAAAACTACTTACCTGTGTCTTTTGTACTGTTTCTCCTCAATTTTTCAACTATAAACGATTAGACAAATTGAGTGAAATGATAAATTACTAGGAGCACGCTTCTTTCAGTAAATGGGAACACGAATGGTAAACTACAAACTACGCATAAATAATATGCTGGTGGACTAAGGCAATTTTTGCGTTGGAGTGGTCATTCACACTACACTAACAGACTGTGTACTTAAGCTCATCTTCCATTGAATTAATTTTATCTAATATTTGGCTGGACTTGAGCACAAGTTGCACTGAGAACCATTTTAAAAAACGCTAATAGGTAGGTACATCTCACAGCAATTTTGGATATACTACCAGAAGGCTAACAAAAAGTTCATATAGATGACACTGATAGTCTATATTAATTGATGAAAATGTGACTTATACACTTCTTGCAGTAGACCCTTCAAATGTGGGTTTAAAATACCATTAGAGTTTTATTTCAAACATACTGGATAGGACAGCAAGACATCTGCAACCTCGCTGCTTATTCCGAAAAATAGACGACTACTGTCAAATATAATATAACTTCGGACATCATGCAGATGTAACGTAACATACCAATACCCACACGTGTTTAGGTGCCCATTGTGGAAAGTACAGACCAGTTTCACATAGATTGAGGTGTCTTTTCAAACAACAAACAACAACAAAGCTAAGCGTTATCCAAGTATAAGTTCTTCTTTCTTTTCTGGTCTTCCTAACTATAGTGTCGTAGTTTTCTATTGCCCAGAATTGTTTGGTGGTTTCTATCAAATGTCCCATTTGCCTGCGACCAAAGAATAGCACAGACGTCCGGATTAGACCCTAAAACATGCAATACGATATTCTTTGTAACTGTAATGAAATTTTGAAACCATGCTAGCACCTAGGAGGTGTGAAGCAGCTTAACGCGGTATTTTCAAATGCATAATTATAACATAGTAAATACGTCTTGATAATGGGGTTGGAAATGGTCCTTTTACTTTTGATCCCAGTCAACGGAGGGGTTACTGTAATCGTCAAAATTTCTGATTTGAGATAAATATTTGTCTGTTCCTCTGTCGGCTTGACCACTCCATTGCTCGGAAGCTTTTGAAGCAATTTTTATGAAGTTTTCCTATTAATAGCCGAATTTCAGCAGTAGTGGCAAAACAAAGTAAAAATGGCTCCTCTATTGCTTAAAATAAAAAATAAAAATATGAAAAATAAGTATTAGACATTTTAGATCATTTTTTAGAGAAACTAATTGTAAATTAGTAAAATCGGGGTGGGAGGAGCTAGCTGATTCTGTTTACTCTACTTTGCTACTCAACTTAACTGCTATTTATAGAACTAGCTGAATACGCTGTTATTTGCCTTCAAAGAAAGAAACTAGTAGAATAATTTTAGGTAACCTCTAACTCTGAATTTAATACCAATGAAATTTTGGGAATACCACAAGTATGGTAAGTGATAAATCTTTGAGAATCGCTCCCGCAGTATAAAAAATGATTTTTAAAACGCTCTACGTCGCTTCTGGACGATTTTGTGGTTTCTCTATCATTTCTCTATATGATAAGGGTGCAACTTGGAGGGAAGGGAACTATTTGAATTTGGGAACTGCTAGTACAGTATCCTCAAACTTAACATCTTATTGTATTTTGAGCGTAGTCAAAAAATTCTTTTGAATTAATTATAAAATGCTTTCCGTAATGCCAACTGCTTAAGTTGAGACAACAACAAGTAGATTATGGTGGATCTCCCAACTTTTTGTACTCATAAAGAACTCTGCATTACTTTAAAGTGAGATTGGCTTTATCATATACTTTACAGACCTATCAAAACATTTCCTTTGAAGACACATCTGTGGTCTAATATTTTTTGACACATGATACTTATATTTTTGTTTGGTTTGTTTGTTGTACAAATGATTGTTTTATACCTTGAATAGATCATATATGCAGCATAATATTATTGATTTATTTTCAGAGCCTACCGAAAGGTGATGACTAGGTAACGGCATACGTATGACGAGAAAAAGTGTGTTAGGTTTAAATTTGACATTTTCGAAATAACAAAGTGGACTTTTTGACATATTAATGGAAAATGTGTTGCCTTTGCATGCAGACTTTCCGTGTATCATTGCTGATAATACGGCAATATACAGATTCATAACTTTAGTGACATATAGAAACCTATACTTTTACGCCTAACTGCTATTTCGTTTTCCTGGCTTTTTTCTGGATGACTATTTATATTATTTATATTAACATTTGATTTTTTCTAATAACTCTCATGCTATTCAAGACATCGTATGCAGTGTTATCTAATAACGTTCAATTAATCATTACATAGTTAAACATAGTGTCCACTTCAATAGGTTTGTTGATATCGAAAATGTGAGGAATGTAGTACAATACAAACTAGTTGTATACTTACGTGTATATACATTGTTATATTTGTGGAGACCCCGATCAATCCTTTCACAGTTATGTCATTTTCATTGCATAGTTTCATTATAGTTAAAGTAGGAGGAAACAACAGCAGTACCCAAGATATGCTGTACAGGAACACTTGCATTTTGGTAAAGCCCTAGTGCCAAAAACATAAGATATGAAGCTTTTCAGCATATACACATTAATATAAAAATATCTGAAGTTTGCCTACTTTTAGCAGTGAAATGTGAAGAAGATTAGGATTAACGAATAAAGCTTTTATAATATAAGGTTTGCTCATATTGATTAATTAATTTTAATGAGAATAATAATTGTACAGCTAGTTCGGATTACTCAGTAATTAATTGGAACAAAATGGCTCTCAGAATGGAATTATGAATAATAATAGTGGTTACCAAATATAAGTCATACAAATTAACAATCTACTGCAACAAATTTTTACAATTAAGTGTCGCCAAATATTATATAGGTATATTACAATTGACTTAAGAAACAGGATAAAGTTTACGACCACTAAAAATCGTGGAAAGTAACTAAAATTATTCCTAATTAATAAACTTCAAGCCATCAAAAAGGATCCAAATGTAGGGATTCCTTGAAAATAAGTCATTAGATAAACTATAGCATAAGATGGCAATATCTATACCTATGTTAAAGAAACCTATAAATCGTCAAACCCAAACATATTATGCAAAAGAAGAGATTGTTATTAATCAACAAAAAACTGAGAAACAGGTTTTATAGTGAAAGACACTGAGAATGAAACGTTTTTTCAAACTTAGAAATTTCTTGTACGATCGACGTATACATTAAGTTAAGAAAATTCAGTTATCATAGAGAAATATATTTTACGAAAGCTACAACACGACGAGTATCTCAAATTTTGAAGTTCACAAGACGAGACGATGAATGGTTTCCTTGCTATTGTAATTTAGAAAATAAGGCTTTTTTGAGGTTTTTTGAACTTCTTAGAAAAAAGAACATGATCGCACTCCATGTACTTTGTACGTCGTTTTGTAGGTTTTTCAGGAACAAAACGTGGGGTACTTAAGTAAACATATCTAAAGTTAATATTAGTAGTTAATTACTTACTTTCAGAGGATGGTAACCTGCAATATTGGCCAGCTTGATGCAAAACTCTATGTCTGGATAATACCCCATGCTGCTCGACTATTGTTCCAGCATGTGTTGAGGGGGCTAGTGTATCTTTCCGTAAAATTACTAGGTACGTAGTGGTTAAGATTAAAGCAAAAACAAAAGGTGTAATTTTGCACACTCTTGTCCAGTGATTCTGAATATTTGATGAAGATGAAAATTAATGGACAAATGTTTGAGAGCAGTGTTGCTTTGATGTATCCTGGAGTTAATTTGCAGTTTTGATGACATATTTCAGAATTTACTGAAATAAAATCGTTCGATATATGAATTTGGATGATTACCATTGGCGCAACTGGAGTGGCCTAAGGGGGTACATAATCTGGCTGGAGGGGCCCGACGAATAATGGTGCTAACGATGAAATTCAGGAATCTATGTAGCTCTGTTGAAATAAGAGCATAGATAAAGCCAGAAATACATTTTCGAAAATGAAAAAAGTGATAAATGGGATCTAAGTCTGGAATTGAAAATGCGGCTTGTGAGATGCTACGTATGTTATGTAGCTATAAGATGGGAACGTGGACTGGACAATGACAAAAAGTGAAGTCAAGTTGACTGACTCAGTACTTCCCAGACATTACGGTGACACCAGTTTATTATTTTCGCATAACATGAAGTCTGAAATCCCCTTGCAACCAAACCATCGCCCGCCAGACCACCAAAAAAATGTGTGTTGCGTCGCTAGGTCTTTCTTTCACAGGTCAATGGATAGCCTATTATGAATATATAAAATTTTAGAGTTTAATGACCCCCCATCTCCCAACTACCCCAATTTCACCCCCAACCCAAATAAAAGTAGAAAATGACCAGGAACTCGTAAAACACCTAAAAACGAAGTTTGAGCTGTTTTTATATTTTCAGCTTTTTTAATACTGCTGCTCCGCCACTGACATGATTTCTAAAAATCATAAATGTTTTCCATGCTCGCCACGGTAATAATACTGTGCAAACATTTCATTGAAACCAATTCAATAGTTTTCACGTTACAAAAAGCAACCATTAGAAACAATACTCGCATGTATTCATCAGAAAATCCTAAGTCCCTTTCTGTAATAGGCAAGGTAATGTTCGGATGGACCTAAAAAAGGGTAATATGACTCCAGGTCTTTCTTTCACAGGTGAATGGATAACATATTCTGAATACAACAAATTTTTCAGTTTGACAGCTCCCCACCCCCCAACCACCCTAATTTCATTCTCACCTAAAAAAAGAAAGAGAACTATCAGGAACCCCTAAAACGCCTAAAAACTAAGTTTGAGGCATACCAATTTTTTTTTGTTTTTTGCTAATTACTCCGCCGCCCATGCACCGATATTCAGAATTATGGGAACATTACCTACACGACACCACAGCATATCGCTGCCCAAATTTCATCACAATCTATGAAGCGTACAGACAGACAGGCTGACGGAAATGAGTGACGTGGATTTTCGTTATGTAGATATCATGAAACGCCCAAAAAGCGTATTATCTCGAAATCGAAAATTTTCGCGATCACAATACTCCTCTTACCCATCGGTGTGGGAAGTACAATAGACACTACTCATCTCCTCGAGAATTTTAAAATGTGTATGTATCGCTAAAATCCGGGAATAACATGGGTGAATAAATTTACAAACGACATAGTGTTAATAAGAATGAAAAAACAAAGAGAAGTTTTGCTAACTATAAAAAGAAGAAAATTACACTACCTGGGACACGTTATGAGAGGGGAGAAATATTACATATTACTTCAAGTAATAATAGAAGGAAGAGTCGTAAGAAAAAGAACGATAGGAAGGAGACGGCTTTCGTGGCTAAAAAATTTGGGAGTATTTGCATAATTGCTCCGATAATCAGCTGTTTAGAGTTCAAATTTCCTTGATGATCGCCAACAATGCCAACAATGAATGGATATGACACTTAAAGAAGATGAAGCTTTAGCACCGGTGGCGGTGTAGACGTGAGTCTCATCAGAGGAATAATTAAACATAGAGGGAGTAAATAACTAAATGCAATAGGCAGGCATACATTGACATGTTGCCATAATAAATACCAGATACGACAGCAATTATTTCTTATCTTCCTTGCGTCTGCGCTTTTAACCCTCATTCTGGAATGCAAAATTAAATTAAGGGTACTTTGATTATTCAGTAGTAATTATAAAAATATTCGATAGTTACCTTGAGTCTTGCGCTATTCATATTTCCAGTCATCACTGAAAATTCCTTATATATTACACCAAAGCTGAAGAGGCGATTTTAATGTTTTATGATGTTATGGTTTACGATCTAACTCAATCGGTTGCTTTATTTATAAAATCGAATTTGGTATATGTGGGTGATTTTTGAAGTGTTTGACTTTCTAGGCCAAAACGAACAGTTCTTGGTTAAAATGTATTTCTTCTTCAATTTTGACCATTCGAGGTTGTCTAGGTCAGCATGTCCACTATGATGTGAATACAAATATCCTGTGTCTCTAGCTCTTTGCACGAGATGGACAAATCGACAGGGGGCAGTGTGAACACAGTCAGGCAACCAGAAAAGGAGTTCGTCGTCGTATTATCTCCGATGTTATTTAACATTTACTCTGAATTTGTGATGAGACAGGTATTGGACAACTGGAATGGCGGTATAACCATTGGCGGAAGCAAAATATCCATCTTGAGATTTACTGACGATACAACCCTTACTGCTGCTTCTTAGGAAGAACTAGTAGCTCTATTAAACATTTTAAAACAACACAGTGCAGCATATGGTCTTGGTATTAACTACAACGAGTCCAAGGTTATGATCGTAGATAGAGAGTATGACAATAATCGAGAAATGAAGTCAATAGGCAGTTGTGAGGTAGTTCAAAGTTTTGTGTACCTCGGTTCTTTGGTCGACAATTCGGGTAGCTGTGAGAATGAGATTCGACGGTGCATTCAACAGGCACAGGTGGCCATGACAAAGCTTACTAAAATATGGCGTGACCATAACATCACTAAAGCTACCAAAATGTCGCTGGTTCAGCCTTTTGTGTTCTCCATATTTTTGAATGCCTCGGAAACTTGGACTGTTACTGCTCACATAGATGCTTTTGAAATGTGGTCATGGAGGAGAATACTGAGAATTCCTTATACCGCCCATCGAACTAATGTTTCCGTACTGGATGAGTTCGGTAATCCAAAGAGATTATCCTCCATTGTTTCGACGAGAATGCTTACATCCTTCGAACATATTTACAGAAGCGATAATGTGGGGAAACTTGTAGTTCAGGGTCACGCCACGAGTAGACGGCGCCGTGGTCGTTCCCCTACACACTGGGTGGATACGACGAAACAGTTGCTAGATATGAGTATCAAGAGCGCCACTGAACTGACAGAAAATCGCGAACGATGGCGAGCTATAGTTCTCAAAACTATTGATGATATTCTTGTCGGCAATAGCTCCGACTTAATGCATTTTACGAGTTCACAACATGTCTGTTAATACATTATGACTATGATGATGAATCGCACAGGGACAGAAGTAGGAATGAGGACATCATTATCCTTCAATACCTTGATATCCCTAAATATTTCGGTTATATGTCACTGGGAAAAATCAGTCCTTTTGGCGAGTACCATATGTCCTTTGAAGAAAAGTCTCAACTTAGAAAACGCCCTGTATACTTAAAAAACGACCAAAAAACAAGTGTGAGAGACATTTGAGAATCAAACACTGAAGTGAAAATGTCAGTTTTTTGGAAATTCTTAAAAACATGAGCAATTATATAAAAAAATCAGGGACGCTTAGGAGACAAGCCTATTCATAAATTATCTTTGAACTGGTCCACGAAGTTTGCCTTACAATCTGCCAAACACCCTGTGACAACAAGGAAGTCTCTTCTCCACAGAAACAGCTCTTCGAAGTGTTGTGTTCTGATGTTCCATTATATGTTGTCCTAGCATTTCGCAGAACTTTTCCTGTGCCATAAGAAAATATTTAAAAAATGTCTTTCTGTCTCGTAAATCTGAGATATAGTAATGGAATTCACCCACATATTCTCTTTTTCGGTTAATGTTTTAGCAAAGGCGTAGCTAGGATTTCATTCAGGGGGAGGCAGGCAGGGGTATTAATAACATCATGGGCGTAGCGAAATGGGCGTTTGGGGGGTCAACCCCCTTGAAGAATTTTTTGGACACTTTTCTAAATAAGTGTGTAAGGCGATGTCAGTAACAGTTGATATTTACAGGGGCAGAAGGAGACGTTATTTGTATTGATTTGCTCTTCAAAGTGTTGACAGTTCAATCCAAAGGTTACACGGTACAAAAACGTTTATTATGGAGAACAGTTATTTTCTATATTAGCAGAAAATTTTGAGATTTTTTTTCAAAACCGTTTCTGTAGTTCACCTGCAATTTCATCTCAATTTTTGTGTATCAACTTTCTGTGTACACGGAAAAGTGGAAAAGAATATGTCTGCTTCCTTTAAGGTCTAGTTTCCTAACTTTTTCTCTTGTTCAGTCTTTGTTCCTCCACAGGTTATACCATAGTTTGGCTTCAATATCGGAAGCTTCCAAATGGTAGTTTTGGGAGAAAATTTGTGATTTCTATTTATTGTCAATCAGTGACATATTCATCATTACACTGGGATGTAGTGAGGTCAAACCAAAAGGAGGCAAATTTTTTCAGCAAAATGCTGCTCCAGTGTGGATATAAGATAAAGGGAATCTAGGCAAAGAAGAAAAATCAATTGCTTCCAAAAATTTCCTGGAAACAGAGACCGGTAGTTGGAGCTATGTTGCAGAACTTGTAAATGAGTTCTAATGGCAGTTGTAGTTCTGGCTGAACCAAACTACGATGTTTCTTCATGATAAACGTTATTCTTTTGATATTATTTATGTGTCCATGTCTATAGTTTTTGAGTGTAAAGCATTAACAACAGGTTCCAATATGCCTGAACCTTTGGCTATCAAACCAACCCATATAATGAACTCACACAAGGTTAATCAACTACCTCCTCTCAACTGTTGAGTATAGAACTACTAGCTACATTTTTCGATTCGATCGGACTCGTAGCATGTGGTTACTCATAGCCTGCTGGTACGCCCTTGTGTTTTAGCACACATGCTTCTTTTTGGAATTTCCACTTCTACCATAGCGACAATTAAACCAAAAACAAACAAATTTTTACCAGATGAAGAGTTAGTCTTGTTAATAAATTCACGTCCACACATATGTATAATCATTGATTAAGGTCGTTAATACCTTAATCAATGGTATAATACTACAAAATACACTGTTTTGATTGTTCCATGCAAATATGAATGATCTCGCGCCCATTTTTCCCCGCTTCGCTTCGCCCTTAGTGTACAAACACAGTGAAACCAGGTACCCTGCCTTGGCCATCGTCGAACCGCACGCGGAAGGTAAAAACGGGTAAACTGCACCGGCCAGTGGCGTAACTAAGGGCCCGCAGGGCCTGCAGCTGCGAGAAACCCCGTCGTTCTAGGGGCCCCGCAGTCTTGGAGGCCCAAGCTCCTCAAGCGCCATCTTTTGTGCAACAGGAGAGTATAGATACTAAATTAAAAGGTCGCTTTCCATGTTGTTAGTATATTTTACAAAAAATACCTATGAACCCTATGATACATACCTATCACTGAAAAAGTGGGACAGTATTGCATTTTGAACTAAACCACAAACATTGGAGCAATATCTGCAGTAAATAGAAAAATGCGGTATAAGACGATATGTCTAAATTTCTTTGCCTAATTTAACGCGATGTCTTTCACAACACAGGTCACACAAAAAACCAACATATAGGTGTAAAATACAAACTGAACGACGACCTTCTAAAAAAAATTAAATCGAAAAATGTGTGTTTTCATACCACGAATTTTGTAATTTTTCGGGTGATTTAAACATGTAAAGGTCATTGTTTAGTTTGTATTTTTACACCTAGGTATGTGTTGGTTGTTTCTGTGACCTGTGTTGTGAAAGACACTGGGTTAAATCAGCCAAAAATTATTTGACGTCTTTTTTGTTTGAGAATTGCATTTGAAAATCACGTTTCTGTTTTTTGCGAGAAAACCTCAACGTTAAAGCCCCGAAGATGGCAATAAACATTGCCGAAAGCTTAGCAGTTTCCTTTATGCAGTGACCCGTGCTTCTTTTCAAAATTTTGGCGACAACTCCAAGATTTTCTCTTTGATAGAGGGTGAGACATAAGATGATACTTTTTTAACTGTGTGTAGAAGTGGTTGAAATAAACTAGCTTTTCATATTTTTTTTCAGAAAACCGAAAAATAGGCGAGATCCAAAATAAATAATGTAAATCTAGGCTTGTGTATCAAGACGTACCTAACCTAGTCTGTTTATGTTTAGTTTTCTTCGGATGTTTGCTATATCTATTAGGCATTGCATTATATCAGATAGTGCAGTAATCACTTTCTGTTTAAATTTGTCAATTTTAAGTTGGAAATTCCTAAAAGCGACAAATTATTATAAACGCAAATTTTAGGATTTACCAATTTAAAACTAACTACGATAAACTCAAAGTGACTAGTGCGTTAATTGACAGTTACAATGCCTGATGATAAGACAAAAATTCCAGCAAAAAACTAAACATATAAAGACTAGGTACATCTTAATAAAAAAGTCCAGACCAGGGTAGTTTAGACTTACTCTTTTTGATTTTGTATCTCGCTTACTTTGCAGTTTTCGGATAAGATTTCGAAAAAGTTGTAATTTTAACGACTTCTATATACAGTTTAAAAAAGAGTCAATTTGGGAGTCTCCCTAAATATATACATAAGATATCATGGAAAAAGAGGCCACGGAACCGCCTAATGGGCTCGTTGATTGCGCAAATGCACAGAAATCATAAGGATAGAAGAAGAAAAAGAAGAAGAAGAAGAGGCCACGGAAAATTTCTTGCAGGGGGGCCCCGGAAAGTATCTTGCGGGGGGGGGTCCCGAATTTGAAGTTACGCCACTGGCGCCGGCTCGCGGGTATATGCATGAAAAATTAGTACATGTATTTATAAGTCACTTTCAGCGCCGATCGGAGGGGGATTCCTGCTTTGACCTGCTTCCAACCGCGTGCGGGTCGACGTAGGCTACCTGCAAACAGGCAACCTGCTTCACTATGTCTATGCCCTTATGTGTGGAGAGTAACCACAGCATAGTAAACAACCAGCATAATATCTCTGAGGATTTCCTATACAAAAATGGTTCCCACAAAATTTGACCTTGGGAGGATTTACGGATGATTTTACGGCTGTGAAGTTTGGGTAGAGATGCGAAAATGAAAATGTCGATACCGGTACCAACTCGATATTTTTTAGCCCCATAGGCGCGTTTGGTTCGTACAGAGAATTTTGTGCAATTGATTACACCCCTCTATAATTATATACCGATACACCTACAAAAGTATCGATACCAGCCTGGAATCGCTCAAAAAGCATCTAAGATAAAAATAGTCGATATTAGTGCAGAAGTACAAATATCGAAGTACCGTTACCATCCCTATAAAAAATCATCGAAAAGTGGGGATGCGCGTGTAATTTTCGCCAACTTGAGTTATTGTGCTGGTTGTTTACTATGCTGTGGAGTAACGTTGCGCTGAGCTAACGGAATTTTTACGGCCATGTTACAGCAAAGCGCCGATATAATCGCTCCAATGCGTCTTTTCAAACTAAACCTGGCCAAAAGGGTCAGTCCTGTGCTATGCTGTTCCTTCTCAAGATTAAAAAGAAGGTGACAGATAGACACATACGGAGTAAGGCTGTAGGCAACGAACCCCTACAGCCTAAGCAACATGCTTATCAATGTAGAAAGTCCTGCGAGACAGTCTTACACAATCGAAAGGATCGGGCAGGCCATTACGTACAAAGAAATAGCATTGGCAGTGTTCCTGGACATCGAGGGGGCATTCGATAACACGAGCATTGGCTCGATAGTGTCAAAGCTGTAGTCCAGGGGTACTGAAAGGACAATCACAAGATGGATTGGAAACATGTTAAGCAACAGAAAGGCAAAAGCATTACTATGTGGTATTACATTCCTGTGTAGATGCAAAGATGTTGTCCGCAAAGTAAAGTGCTGTCACCGAGGCTGTGGAACCTGGTAGTCGATAGCCTCCTAGTAACTCTAAACGAGAAGCGGATGTATGCTCAAGGAGATGCCGATGACATTGCAATAAGAGAACCTGTATGGGACTAATACAGGACATTATCCCTAATGCAGAGATGGTTGCGTTATAAATGGACTATCTGTAAATCCCTCCAAAATCATCATGATACCATCTACGAAGTAATGGAATGCAAAGCTCTCCAAAGCACCATTTCTCTTCGGCAACGACATAGCAGTTGAAAGACAGAGAGGTGAAATACTTGTGAGTCCAGTTAGACGATAACCTAACTTGGAACAGACACATAGAGAGCGTCACGACACGATCTCGGATTACCTTAATGTTAATGAGACGAGCGATCGGATGTACCTGGGGCTTAACCCCCTCGATGGTAAACTGGCTATACACCAGGATAATCAGACCCACGATGGTGTACAGCGCTATTGTAATGTGGCCAAATGTAAAGCACAGCATCCAAAGCGGGCTACGTGTATGAGCATAGCGGGCGCCATGAAGGGTACACTAACTGCAGCACTGGAGGTACTGCTGAATATCTCACCTCTTGACACTTATATATACATAGAATGAACACGATACTTGACAACCTGCGGTGCGACATACTTGAGATGCCACCTGACAGAATGCTAAGAGTCCTTGATACCGATATCCCATATAAGGTCAACCCAAGCGACTGATCGGAATGGGCTCTAGGAGAATCTCAACATATGCCAAATGGTATCACTTGGTATACTGATGGCTCCACAAATTCAACAGGAACAGGAGGAAGCATTTGCGGTGGTAAACATGGGCGGAATAGTAAGTATCTGCCTCAAGATTTTATATGTCAAACATCATATTAATGAATTTATTCAAGAAACAGAGACATGTGGAAGGCTGCAGAAGGTTCGTTTCAGTCCAGGCAAAATACAAGACGGATTTTAACTCCAAAGCTCAATAGAAGCCATGATAATTCGACGGATGTATGTGTATATATGCCTATACCTCGTACAAGCATTGCTTGCGAGGTGCCAATATTTGTGAGTTATTACAAATAAGTTGAATTGAACTGAGTGAACTGACTACCGTTTTCCAGGCAGAATTAGCCGCAATTTTGGAATACGGCAGAATGTATGCATAGGTAAAGGATACAGCAAAAAGGCTATGTAAACACAGACGGCCGGGCGGCTCTGATGACTTTGGCAAGTATATACTAACTTCAAAAATAGTGTGAGACGGCCACAATACCCTAAAGACACTGGCGAAGATCAACAAGGTAACATTATCTTGGGTGCCAAGTCACATAGAAGTGGGTGATAATGAGAGGGCCGACAGGTGTGCCGAGGAAGTCGCAGAACTCCCTCTCATCGGGCTAGATCTAGCATGTGGTATATCATTCAACGTGGTACGGACAGCTGCCACCAGTTGGGTGTCAAATGAGCACCAGAAGGGCTGGCACAGAGTGGTGGGGAATGTTCAGTCTGCATGGATTCCCGTATTCTAATATCGCAGACGCTCTCAGATTGAGCAGGAAGGAACGACGAAAGGTGGTTGGATTTATAACTGGCCATTGGACGTTCAGTGTACATCTGTAAACGCTGATGATTGAAGTGAAAGCATGTTATCTATGACCGTCCTGCCTTGAGTGACAGCAGGGACTACTATCTAAATATGTGCGAGAAGGGAAGACAGCAGAGCATATCCCAATGCATCTCAAAGAACTTAGTATGGAGCTCTGTTTGATCCCTTTGACTGGGGATGCACAATAAGCCGTAAGCCTAACCCTCTCACTTTAAAAGAAAGCGCTGAGCTTTGCAGCGCTTCGCTTCGCCACGCTTCGATGTGCTCAAACCTTAAACGCGTATTTTCTTAGGATTTAATTTATAAGTTTTTTGATTACACCACTGCCACTGGAGTGAATGGACCATATACTTCTTTAATCATTGACAAAATATTAACAATGTTCAAAAAATTGTTGCTATCAAATTAGGAAGTGCACACTACCTAGTCATTTATTAAGGATTGCACATTATTTAAAGATTATATCACCATACCACCCCCCTCTCCCTGCCTATTAGCGTAAAGAAATATAAACTTAATAAGCGTATAGAATTTTGGTAGGAGAGGGGTAAGCAGTATAATGGTTGGCTTGGCATTTTAAACATATGCTTGAGGACAAATTTCAGATATGCTTTTTCACGAGACAATCATTTCCATCTTATAGAAGAACAAATTTGGGGAAGCGGAACAGACATTAATATAATAATATATTTATTTATATTTGCTGACAATTAAAACAGTATTTAATTTCTTCTTAAAATTTACTTCACTTCTATTCCTAGTCTTCACTATCCACGGTCCTTAAAAACATGCAGTACGATATCATAGATTGGCAAGCCTAAAACACAATAACAGCTAATTAGATATAGATTAGACCATTGATTAGACAGAATTAGAAATTATACTCATATAACAGCAGAAACAGCAATGTACACTGAGTCACAGTTTTTTTGCGAGCAAACCTCAACGTTGTTAGTATTGCTATAGACTTAATTTTAATATTAGTTTGAACCAATTTTTTTCTCTAGTTATTTTAGAAAGCCATGAAGATGACAACATTGTCGAAAGCTTGGCAATTAACATCAGAGACTCCTTTATGCAGTGACCCGTGGTTTGTAATCATGTCTACCTCCATGCAATATGGCGTCTGAGTCTTTGAGTAATAGTTTTCTGGCTCTACAGGACTTACTGTATTGCTCGGTGCCATTGCATGAGGGCTCATGCAACAAAAGCTAAACTCAACAAAATCCAACCATTAGCTCATGCTTCCAATATACAAACTAACTTTTGAAATACCCTGTGTAATGTTAAACAATACCTTATATTTTAAGAACAGCAACCATTAATAAAATCTAAATATGAAATATAGGGTGTGTCTCATTTAAAGGAATGTATATTTACATCACCATCACGTAGTTATGGATCACCCCCGTATATGATACATGTAAAGTTTTGGCTTATGTAATGTCTATCTCATATTAAAGGAGATCATGGGGCCCATGGGAAAGATCTGCGCTGATTGGAAAATAACGTCTAGTCTTTTTCTGCAGTGGAGGAAAGATCTTGTTGACAATCTCATTAGTGTGGGTAACTATGGGGTAAATGATAACGAGATATCTCCTGTTCTTGCAAGGAGAGGTTGCAGCCTTAACATTGTATTTCCCGAACTAGCTCTTGGAACACCGGTGAATTGGCTAAGTAGGATAATTAAATCGTTGACAGAAAATCACCACTCCCTGTAGCGCAGTATATCAGATTATCAATCATAGTCTGTCTCTCTCTAGACAGAGAGCTGGTGGTTCTTCTGACATATCATAATCATTTCAGACGATACCTACACATAATGGGAGTTGTTAGTCACCCAATATGTCCACGAAACTATGCAGATGAAACCCGCATATTATTTAGTGTGAGGCATTAAGGTACTACAGGTAGATCTTTTTAAGATCTAGAAGTTTGGAACCAGAAGACATAAGCCGTACAAGCCTTTGCTCTCTCACCGAGTGTATCTAAATGACAAGCATGTAGGCACGCTACTAAAAGTCATCAATGCACGCATATGGGCTAATTATAACGCCTTATAACAATTTGACCTTAAATTAGAAATGTGAATGATCTTACCGACAATAAAGTCTCCACATTCACCGGTACTATGCCACCGGCAGAAATTTCAAATCGCGTTTGAGCAGCTAATATGGCTAGTATGATGTCTTTTGTGTTTTTTGAATAATTCTGCCAGTTACTAAAGTAGGCACTCGTTGACACATTTGCAATCTGCAAGAAAAAAGATGAATCTTGTAATTTTGTGAACAAGTAAGGTTCTAGTAATCTGTGATATCTGAAGTTAGATACTTTGATAGAGGTAGTTTGATGGCAAGCAAGCGGTAAATATAACATGTATGCATATTTATATTATTCTACATCGACTCTCAAGCTTATATTCAGATATGTTTAAAAAATCCATAAGATTGTGAAAAACGAAAATTTATCAGAACCCTTCCAAACTTCGTGTTTAGGTGATTCAGGAGTTCCTCATCATTTTCTATTTGTTTTCGGGTGGTGAAATTGGGAGAGTGGGGGTTTTTAAAACTCAAAAATATCGTGTGCTTTTTAGACCTATCCCATTGTTGTCTCTGAATTTTAGATCTGTGGAATAATTTGGTACTACTAAATTGATTATGATGAGATTGTGACACCGTAATACCACCATGGAGGAAATGGTAACAGTGTATCATTGTTGGACCTCTTATCAGTCGCGGAGGAGAAATCAACAAAAAGCGAAATATATCAAAATCGCTGAAACCTCGCTTTTAGATGATTCAAAAGTCGCTGATTATTGTCAACTTTTTTGATAAGGATGGTGTAGGGATAGAGGTAATCCAAATGTTTTGTTAGCACCGATAATGTTTGTGAAGTACTGAGTTAAGACAGTGCCTTTAACCTGGCCGGCATTTTGCTATACCCACATCCTAAAATTCAGTCGGTACTCCCGTCTTGTGGTATATGAAGAGATTCAAATCAGTTTTCACAAAAAGCATTAACCTGTCAACTGTAAGTAATTTAGCTTATATTTTTGATAACATTTCTCTGCTCAATTCAGAGGAAATCGAGGTTTATACAGTCTTAAAAAAAATGAAAAGTAAATGGACTTGTGGTGCGGATGGAGTACCTTCTTTTCTCCTTAAGGATTGTGGACACCCTCTTAAAAAATATACGATATAGCATTAAAAAGTAAGATCTACCCTGACGTGTGGAGAGAAGATAAAATGTGTGCTATTTTTAACTCGTCGACAGAACTAATGTGAAAAACTATAGACCAATAACTCTAGTCCGTAACTTCTCAAATGTTTTGGAGACCTTATTACACAATTTTATTTCCATTCATACCAGCAAATGTATAACACCTATTTAGCATGGTTTTACAGAAGATGGGTTCACAACGACAAACTTAGTTCCCTTCGCACAATTCATTTCAGAATCACTTGGCAACGGTAAACAAGCTGACGTAATTCTTACGGACTTTAGTAAAGCGTTCGACAGAATAGATCATAAACTACTGATATTGAAACGCTGAAATGGGTTTGTCAAATGATTGTGTCTCATCCAGTCTTATCTTTCCAATCGAAAATTGTACGTTGAAAACTAAGGATCCAGATCTTGTGAGCTCTCTCCAACATTAGGTTTTCCTCAAAGATTTTCACTAGGACCATTACTATTTGTAACTTGTATGTAAATACACTCTGTTACGTTCTGCAAATAAAAGTCTTGGTTTTGTGATGAGAAATGACATGATGACAGCGCTATTCATTCTTTACAATGCGCTTGTGGCGTCGAGGCTTGAATATGGTAGAATCATTTGGAATCCCTGCTATGTGGCAACCTGAAACCCTCAAGAAAAACAACAATGGACGTTTCTGAAATATTTATCATTTAGAATTGATGGTCGGAATACCACATGCAACATTATTAAAAAGACATGGAGTGTTAAGTCTTGAGGATACGAGAAAAATGCACTCACTAATATTCCAATTTAAAACTATTGTAAACAAATATGACTGTCCTTATTTTCTAAGACAACTAAAACTTAACATCCTAAGGTGTCACACTAAGAATAGTCTCACTTTTTATTTATCTACCCCAAAGAACCAACTTACTTCTACATTCGCCTCTATATTCAATGTGTAGGTGTTATAACAATTTGCTGGAAAAAATTGATATTTACAATACAAATGTACAGCCTATGAAGAGTCTCTGCAAATCCAATCTGTAGGTCTTACGATGCGTGTTTTACTAACTTATACCATTGTTTTAAAGTTGAACCACAGCATTGTAAGCAACCAGGACCATATCTCAGGTTGGCGGCAATCACACGCGCATCCCCCCTTTTGGATGGGTTCTTTGTAGGGATGCTAGCGATACTTCGATACTTGTACTTCTGCATCTGCACTAACATCGAGTATTATCTTAGATACTTTTTGAGCGATTCCAAGCTGGTATCGCTACTTTTGTAGCGGTATCGGTATCGAAACTAATTATATAATTATTGCGGGATGCAATCAATTGCACAAAATTCTCTGTACGAAAAAACGCGCCTACTTGGCTAAAAAAATCGAATTGGTACCGGTATCGATATTTTCGTTTTCGCATCTCTACCCGGACTTCACACCCGTAAAATCATAGGTCAAATTCTATTTTTATTTATATTTATATTTTTAATCCTCAGAGACATTATGCTGGTTGTTTACTATGCTGTGATTGAGCTGTACTTATGTTCTCTATTCCTCTATTCTACTATAATATTCTTTTTTTTATGAACTTCTGTAGTCTCACCAATAATGAGTTATGTTAGGGGAAGTTTGTTAACGCGAGATTTGAATGGGCCAATACCTGCAGGCCCAATAAATACATCTCCTGGCAGTCCATTCCAAGCCTTGGACACCCTGGAAATAAATGTGCGGTTGTACCGCTCAGTTCTTGATGTATGAAGAACGACCGTCTGAGAATAAGATACAGCGGTCGCACGGGTACATCTGATAGGAGCAGTGAGCGGCGGAACGATAGAAGATAGCTCAGAGGAGCACATTCCGGTGAGAAAGTGACTGAAGGTGGCGCGTTAAGGCCGGATCGCCAATTAGTCGAATTGCCCTTCTCTGGACGGCATCTAGTATAGACAGAGTAGTAGGGGCAGCAGCTCCCCAGACATGAGAGCAATACTTCAGGCAAGGTCTTATCTGGGCTTTATATAGCGTGAGTAGGTTACATGGTGAGAAATACTTTCTGGCTCTAAATAGGTACCCAAGCTTTTTACCAGCAGCTGTTGCAATTGACCCGACGTGTTCGTGCCAGATCAGATTTTCTGTAATGTTGACTCCTAACAGCTTGAATGAGTGACTCCTTGGCAGAGCCTGGTTGTTCATTAGAACCTGGTGTTGGCTTGGGCACTTCTTGTTTGATAGCGTACAATACTGAGACTTGGAGGTGTATTTTGAATAGATAAATAAATAAATAGATTCACATTTGGTTAAACTACTATTTTCCAGTATCCATACAAATATGTTGCGTGTACGAATACAAGTTTTACGGGCAAGGGGGCCATGCGTCATTTTCTTTCTACACCCAAAACCAATGTGGTACTGACGAACTCCAAAAGAGAAACAATGACGTCTACGAGTTGTTTAGGGGTGAATTAATTAATTATTTTATATGCAGGTTTCAGGAAAAGAAGTATTATTGAAAGATAAATAATAAAAGAATTTCAACGTTACCTCGTTCGTCATAGCTTGCGCTGGTATGCAGTAACAAAAACTAATCATGTAAAGTGATAATATGATGTGTAGCATTCCTTCAACGAGTATTCTTGGATCGTGATACCTGTATATCAGAAAATTAAAACATTAAATAAATGATGAGCCTAAAATGACTATAACATTACATAACTGAAACGTATTTACATATATAATAGAGAAACATATTTAGTTACCCACTCCCACCCACTAATTATTAACTAATATTTTCTAAGCATATCAACAAAGTTCACTTTCTGAAGCTCTGATCAACATTATTACCCTCCTCAATAATATGTATACGCGCCTTCTGGAGTACTTTTAAAGTTTAAAGTAAGCCCATTGCTCGAAAAAGTCTCCAACATTTCAAAAGGAAGTACCACCAACGCATTCATAAAATCCAGTTAAGGAAAAAAATCAGTGGGATGATTATGTTCTTCCATATTGTGAATTAACGAACAAGCAAATTAATTTTACACTGAACAAAACAAGTACGTGATATCAGCAAACTAGTATGTCAAAACAACGTGGATCAATATTAAATTTGTGCCAATGACTTTAGTGGTCAATACAATGAAAGATTTTGTTGTTAATCACTTTCTAATCGCTGTAGACTGATTCAATCATTACCAGGTATGGATCCATGTTCTGATTATTAACACGATTAACCAAAAAACATAATATTGAGGCTCCTGCGCATTATATCAATAAGCAACAACTATGAATCTATAATCACTAGAGATTCATATCATAAACGACATCAGTTGTTCGTAATAATAATGTCAGCGCTGATTGATCCATGACAAGTAAGTTGAAGGTTATTAACCTTCGACTCTAGTACGCCTTCTGAACTTCTTGTTCATGGATCAGTGACAACAGAGTCACTATAATATGACTGAAGGGTATTTCGCAATGACTCACAAGCACTGACTCATTGAATGTTTACATTATACTGATAGAAAAGGTAGTAACTTGTTTATATTCTGGGTCCATAGTTGTTTTTTACTGTTCCATCAACATACAACAGGAATCACTGTAACCATCAACGATTAGTAGAACCATTGTAAAAGATTAAAGACGACCATTCAAGAAGTCCATGTACAAAATATTTTTTGGTGTTACAAATTTTACTTACCTCATAATCATGTATAAGCTGACTGTGCAAGAAAATGTGAGGCATGAAAATGAAACGACGAAATTTTTTGAGTAGAGTTTATTAATGTCTTCAGCAAACCTGCAAGTATTTTACATATTAATTCACCTATGAACCCTGCCACGGCTGCAGCTAGACATTGAGCCAAGATGAAGCAAAAGCAAAGAAACTCAAATTTTCATTTCATTTTCTACTTTTTTTTGGGTGGGTGTGAAATTAGAAGTGGTTGGGCGGGTGGGGGTTGTAAAACGAGCAAAAAATATTATTAGATAATCGGCTAAGAGAAATCGCTGGAAATTATTTTTAAATTCCGCAAGTGGCTGCTAGGGAGCGAACTGTTACGATCAATCAGAAAAACGGCTTTTTTTTCAAAAAATGTGCAAGCAAAGGTATATTATAAATTCTACCATCATGTAGACAGGACAATTTCTGATTCTTTTTGCTAATAGGTTTTTGCTCTAGCTTGTAAGATGTAGTAGTGGTGGAATGTCAAAAAAGTTGTTATTCAAATGGCCATAACTTTGGTATTAGTTGACAGAATTAAGCGAGCTAGGCCTTTTTTGAAAGAGCTATTCTTACCTAATAATCTGTTGTATAAAAATTATCCAAGTTCATCTTGACTTAGTAGCTACAGGGCGGTATTTGACATCATAACAATTATTATGCATTATTATGAACATTTTAAATAGTATGGTATATATATTTTAACACAAGTATATAGAGGACAAAATTCTTAAAAAGTCAGTGCAAAATTCAACTTCCTATCTGTTTTCAAACTGGAGATATCAATAAAACAAGTATTATGACAAGTGTGCTATGAGATTCAGAAACAATTGCTGCCCTATAGGAGTATAGCCTTCGTCACACCGTTTTAGTAATCATTCTATAGATAATACTTAGGTAAAACTACTAGAAATCATATTTTGGCTTCTTAAAATAACCACCAGGTGGCGTGGTAGTCGCCAACAGATGATTTTAAATTTTCATAATAATGGACCTTTCAAAATAAACAAATAAAAGTAAGTTACAGTATAAAATTTAATTATGTTCATTATCATTAAACGTCAACTTGAGTTCATCACAAAGTGTTATATGAACTCAACAAGCAATGATATATACAGGGTGGGCCAATAGTGCGTGGACGGAAGATTGTTGGCTTACTAAAAAATATAGGGCTATAACTTAAATAATAAAATATTTTCACTTAAATTTTGACGTACATACAGGGTGATTCATAACAAACCTAGATTTTTTTGAATGGAACCCCCTATATTTTATTGCATATTTGAATTCCTTGGTCAATTCTAGTGTGACTTTATGTATCACACATGGAACTTGAAACGGATCGTTTAGGTGCAAATCACCATTTTTGGTATAAGTAGATATCTTTGATTATTGCTACGCTGCCACTGACATGACTTTTAACAAACATACGCGTTTTCTATTCTCACCACGGTAACAATATACTGTGTCAAAATTTAATTAGAATCAATTTAATAGTGTCCACGTTACAAAATACAAAACGATTTAAACCAATAAATTTTCGTATGTATACAGAAAGTTCTGTCCCTTAGTTTCCGTAATAGGCTAGGCAATGTTCGGATGGACCAAAAAAGGTGATTTGTGTCGCTAGATTTTCCTTCACAGATTAGTGAACAGCCTATTATGAGTACAAGGAATTTTTTAATTTTTCAACCCCCAACCCCCTAACCACCCCAATTTCACCCCTACCCAAAAAAATGCAGAAAATGATCAGGCGCCGCCACTGGCACGATTTATAAAAACCATACGCGCTTTCCATCTTCGCCACGGTAGTAACGCTGTGTCAAAATTTCATTAAAAGCAATTCAATAGTTTCCTCGTTACACAGTATAGAACGATCTAAAGCAATACTCTCGTATGTTTACATCAGAAAAAAATCTGTCTTTTGCTTTCTGTAATAGGCAAGGCAATGTTTGGATGGACCTAAAAAAGTTATTTATGTCGCCAGGTCTTTATTCACAGGTCAGTGTAGAGCCAATTATGAAAGCAACAAATTTTTCAATTTTACAACCCACCACCCCCCAACCACCCCAATTTCACCCCTACCCAAAAAAAAGGTAGAAAATGATCCGGGACCCCTAAAACGCCTAAAAACAAAGTTTCAGCAATATTTTTTTTTTGTTTTTTGCTAATTACTCTGCCGCCTATGCACCGATTTTCAAAGTTTTAGGAACATTACCTACTACGACCCCACGGCATACCCAAATTTCATCACAATCCATGCAGCGGTTGCTAAGATTACGAGGCTAGAAAAAAGCGACAGACAAACAGACAGACAGACAGACCGACGGAAACGAGTGACGTGGATTTTCGTTATGTAGACATCATAAAACGCTCAAAAAGCGTATTATCTTAAAATCGAAAATTTTCGCGATCACAATACTCCCCTCACCTATCGGTGTGGGAAGTAAAATCATTTGCGGTCAGATGTGTACGCAGCTTGAGATTTTTGAAGGAAACATACCTCCATGAATGGGCTGAACTTCATTATCGAGGTGTTCTGGTTGCGCGGAACACTTGAAAAATGACATTGCGAATCATCGCAGGGCCACTCATCAACTGCTTGCAACAGTGTTTTGAGACAGCTTGTTATCGATCTTAAGCATATAATAAATTAATTTGTAGCTATTTTAATCAATAATAATCATTACATGTGGTTTATTATTTGTTTACCTTATCAAAACGACGTAGTGTTCAATGCATTCTCTTAATTTGCTCTGAACCATCTCCTCATCGTGTTCGTCATACAACTTCAACAGTCTTTGGCTGATCATCTTTAACTGCAGAGTCACCTGTATTATAAGTGTTCTGAATAATATATCAGAGCTGATAAATCCTAAAATTTCCCACTGTGTAGCTATATCTTGAACCTATTGCATAAAATTAGTGTAATTGCAACAGAAAGTCGTATACACTGAGAGAAAACTTTAATCGCTACGATGAAAATTTTAATCACCGCAATTAAATTTTGCATCAAAATACGTGACAATTAAACTGTTCACTTGCTGCATTTGAATAGTGAATTCTGTTAAGAATCAATTGTGGTAGCGAGCAATATCACGTCAGTGGTTGTCAGAAAAATGTCACTGTGACTGTAGCTTAGTTTAATAGTTACAATTAAAACACGTCTCCAAGGTTATTAACTTGTTTAGTACCCCCATTAAACAGGATTAATTATTACGGTTACCTTATTAATTTGTGATATTCTTTTTGTCATTGTACTTCAGATAATGAATTAAACTGCTATAATGAACAACTTTAATGCCAATACCGATTTTTGTCTTAATTTTTGAACACTGGTAATTCTTATGCCCTATTAGAGGGATTAAAAAAAGCAAATAGATTCAAAATAATCTTTATTCCTGGTAAAACAAATAACAGTCATTGTAACAAAAATTAGAATCTTGAGTTTATCATAACAATAAAGCGTCTATCACACCTACGGACACATAATGTCATTGGGAAATTGTTACATATTTTGATCTTACAGCAAAGTTACCAGAAATGCACGACTCGTCTACTCCAAAGTTATATTTCACCATGTAGGTACCTATTCTGTTCCACCCACAAGGACACAGGCATAAAACTTATAGGAACACAAAATAGTATGTGATAGTAAAACCGAACAGCGAATGCACCTCACACCTGTAACCGTGCTGTAACCACTAACGGCTAACTGAAATATAAAACAACAGTGAAGAGCATCTATCTCTATCGCGCTCGCTTGCCCTCTAGAAGAAAAGAGATGGAGCATGGTAAACATCCCCCACCTCGGCAAACGACCGTTATGTGTATTTCGTGACTTATCACAGCTGTAATATCCTTTAACTCTTGCAATTAAAATGTTTAATTGGAAATTGCAGTACTTCAACCTGAAGTGTTTACGATAGGAATACTCATAACGACAGTTACTTATTTATATTCGTAAAAACTCTCGTTAATCATTACTATTAAAATGTTTAATTGGAGTAGTAGTACTTAAACCAGTTTAATTGTTACAATAATATGTGTTTTCTGTGACAAAGTCGAAGTATTAGAATTCAGTTTTTATGACTGACTATGAAGCTACATTTCAGAAACAACATGCAACTTTAATATAGGCTATTAAATATGTACCAGTTAAACAGTTTAGCAGGGCTAGTTTTCTCAGTGTAGCCCATGATATAAGCAGAAAATTGCGATTAGATGTAATAAGAATTTGAAAAATTATTTGTATAAACATTACTCAAATAGTAGTAATAGCACTGATGAGAAGGCGAAACCAGGCAGTCGTCACCTTTGCTTTGCCGACCCTACAGAACCGACACCAAAAATCTTCATGGCCTGCATTTTGTCGAACCATAACAGACCTCCTGACCTCTTGGTATAGGTATAGGTAAAATTACCTATATCTAGCCAGTTAACTAGTTTTTAGGGATTCCTGTACCACAGTGCGACGGCTAAGGCATCGACTACAGCGCCGTAGTAGCAAGAGCTTGAAAATGTTATAAAATAAAAAATTATAAAATAAGAAATTCACCTTTCGCACTTTAATTTTAATTTATGCATACCAACCTAACACTACACCAAACCTCTCCGAAGTGCTCGAACGCATAATAATACCAGTCATATTACATAATAAATTGATAATCAGGTAGGTACACATCACATTACAATAATTATACATATTAATGAAAATAGAAAATGGGTTTATACTTGAGGCGGCCAAAATCGGATTTGCACAAGGGCGGCCAACCTTCCATTATCTTCCCTGCTTATATTCACTGTCAAACGTTAAACACAGGTACAGCTACGCCCTAAGCTAGACTTACCTGTTCTACATATTCTAACTAACCAAAACGTAACTGATTATTAATAGGCAGTGGATCAGATCCCGGCAGCCGGGACCTGAAAATTACAATCTACATCCCGGCAACCGGGATTTTTTACATTTTAATTTAAAACCCCGGCATCCGGTATTTTGATTGTAATTTTCTGGTCCCGGCTGTCGAGAATTTTTACATCAGAAAAGAAATCCCGGCAGCGCGTTTAGTTCATCAAAAATTTTGCAATTCTTAATATTATTGTAAGTTGTACTTAAATGAAAAAAAAAACAGCCAAACAACCATTGTTGGTTTTATAGTGAAACCATGCATTACCTTTGGAGAATAAACAAATGAAAATCTACGTTAGATAGACAAAGATAACACTAGTTACACAAATGACTATATTTAACACGTTTGTACAAAGTCGTCCGTTTTTACTTCATTTAGAGGCTACAAACTTTCAGTTATTATTATTCAACATATGAATACAGTTTTATAACATTTATTCTTTGTTTATTAAACTGACACATCCGACAAAACCAATACTTCTGTTTAGGTCTTCTTGCCAGAGAAACATACATATATCAAATGGTACCGATTCAAGCAGTTACTACATCTGTTGAAACTTTTATTGAGATAACGGTTACAAACAGCACATATCCACTGGTTCAATTTTTTTTTCTTTTTAATGATGGACTCTAGAGTATTCCATGCGAATTATTACCTTGTCTTTCTGTTACACCTTTTTTCCTTAGTCTTTAGCTTTTGACCCCCATGTATACAACAGTATTTGATGTAGTAATACCTTAAATTCACATTAGCTTTCTCTATAATATGTGGTACACGTTTTCGGGCAGAAGTAAAAGTTCTATTGTCTCTCATCCAGTATTCGGTTACTGATTGCTTTTTGTGCACTTCTGGTTCCTTTATGAAATCTTCAAATGAATTAAACTCATACCCAAGCTTCATTTTCACCAGTAATAATAGTAAAAACCGAGGTAAAAACTAACAATACCATTCACCAAAGACTAAAGGTACACAACAGAGTATAAAGATACCTCAAACTTCTTATGTGGAGATGTCGGGTGCCGAGATTACTTTTCTAATGAAATAAATCCCGGCAGCCGGGATATGAAAATTACAATCAAAATCCTGGCTGCCGTGATTTCAAATTAACATGTCAAAAATCCCGGTTGCCGGGATTTAGATTGTAATTTTCAAATCCCGGCTGCCGGGACCTGATCCACTGCCTTATTAATACTACGTATAAATTATTTTAGTCTTAAGGCTGGGGCTGTGTTAAAGCAATGATTGAAGATCAGAAAATGGTAATACTCGTTATAGCATTTAATTAATACAGTTATGCCATGAACATCTTTGGACATTTAATTTGCGTGCAAAACACGTAGCATCAAAGGCTTTTTCCCTGGTATTTGGCATCAGAGATTAGGCCGTTAGCCATAGATCATTAGTACCAAAAGTTTCACAGGTTACTTTCATTTACCCCTATGTTTAGTTGTGGCTCTTAAGGTGTAACATACCAACATCAATAAGTGCTTGGGTGCCCATTCAGGAAAATATAAGCCTGTTGCTTCTGGATTGAGGTGTCTTTTCACAGAATTCGACATCATGAAGCTACACATAAAAAAAGTGTGGAGTATTATTCCTCTTCTAGTCCTACGAACGATAATATCGTAGTTTTCCAAGGCCCAGAAGTGTTTTGTGGTTTCGATCAGAGATTTCATTTGTCTGCGACCGAAAAATAGCGCTGAGTTTCTGAAAAGTCCCTGAAAAGTCCAACACGACAATGATTTGGGATGTTAAATCTCTTAGCGGAAAACATTGTTAGCTTCTGTAGAAGTAGAAGCTAGAGCTAATATCTATACCAAAGCTTAATCATTCATAATTTTATGGTTATAGTTTCTCGCTCATTTCTCATTCAATATTTGTCATTTTACTTCCCACACCAAAAGGTGAGGAAGTATTGTGATCGCAAATATTATCGATTTCAAGGTAATACACTTTTTGGACATTTTATAATCTCTACATAACGAAAATCCACGTCACCCATTTCCGCCGGTGTGTCTGTATCTCTGTCAGTTTGTCTGTCTGTCGGTCTGTCTGTCTGTCGGCCTGTCTGTATGAATGGGCCTCCCTACAGCTGCATACCAATAGTCAGCAACAGCTCGAGTGCATCGACTTCTGTCTCGAAGGACCAGTAGTCGTATATGACGATCCTGCTGGTCTGTAGTTCTTCTACGTGCTCCAGAATCTCTAGCTCGCTGCATTTGCCCTTCCGCGATCCATGCGCGCCATGCTGCTACAACTGTAGCCACGCTACGCCCCGTGTTTCCAGCAATTGCTGTGAAAGAAGCACCACGTTCTCGTTGGCCTACAATCCGACCTCGTTCAAAAGGGCTTAACTACGTAAACTGGAGTTGTCGTCTTCTAGGGTGCATCTTCACACAGCCAACTAGTCTCTTGCTACATTTGCAACAGGTATCATCGGTCCGTCTGTCTGTCGGTCTGTTGGCGTTTTTCTGCCTCGTAATCTCATTAACCGATGCATGGATTGTGATCAAATTTGGGCAGCGATATACTGTGGGGTTATAGTAGGTGGTGCTCCAACAATTTTAGAAATCGGTGTATGGACGGCGGAGTAATTAGCAAAAAACAAAAAAAAATCAAATAATGCTCAAATTTCGTTTTTAGGCGTTTTGGGGGATCCTGAACATTTTCTACTTTTTTGGGTTGAGGTGAAATCGGGGTTGTTGAGGGTGGGGGGTTGTAAAAATGGAAAATTTGTTGCCTTCGTGATAAACTGTCCATTCACCTGTAAAGAAAGACCTAACGGCATAATACTCTTTGTTAGATCCATACAAACATTTCCTTGCGTAACCAAGGGACTGAATTTTCTGATGTATAACGTAGAGGTATTGCTTTAGATCATGTTTGTCTGAATTGATTTCAATGAAATTTTGACACAGTATTACTATAGTGACGAGGATGGAAAATTCGTATCGCTTTTAGAAATCGTGTCAATGGCGGCGCAGCAATAATAAGAAACTGAAAATAGAAAAACAGCCTAAACTTCGTTTTTAGGCATTTTAGGGGTTCCTGATCCATTTTTTACTTATTTGGATGTGGGTGGGGAGCTGTAGACCTGAAAAATTTTGTGTACTCATTATAGATTGTCGGTTGACCTGTGAAAGACAGACCTAGCACCATAATATACTTTTTAAGGTCCATCAAAACAATGCCTTGCCTATTACCGTGGCGAGGATGGAAAATGCGTATGGTTTTTTAAATCGTGTCAGTGGTGGTGCAGCAATATAATATAAACTTTGTTTTTAGGTAATTTGAGGGTTCCTGATCGTTTCGTTATTCACCCAGTTCAAGCTCGAAGAATAAGAACTGTGCCGTTCTAGTTCCTACGGAAAGAGATGCAAGAAACTATTTGTTTTTTGTGTTGAATGTTTTTTGATATCGCTGTTCTAAGTGGGAAGTACTGTGTCAATCAACTTGACTACATTTTATTTCTGGTAGTGAGGGGGTTAGGGTTCAGTTGCCCTAATAGTTTTCAATCCTAAGCTCTTTGCGAACTTTTAGATGCATTGGACTATAATGGAAAGCCCTCAAGGAACAAAAATTCGGGGGCACCTCTTCTACCACAATCCCCAAAGTCCCATTTCAATCCTTCCCGAAGAAAATGTCCAGTAATCCCTAAAATTCATACAAACAAGGGTTGGAGTGTTTTTGAGGATTTTTGTGTTTTGTTAATTATTGTAATTTCCCGTCAGTGCAAAATTTCCACAGATATATCTTCAAAAGCAAGGTTTGGATAGGGCTGTAAAGTACAAACCATCACTAACGTCATTCTTTTAGAGTAATGTACAATCCTTTAAGTATACTTACATGAAAATACACTGTTATATTTGACGAAACTCCTATGAATCTTGGTACAGTTATTTCACTTTCTGTACATAGCTTCATTATGGTCAAAAAAGGAGGAAGTGGTAGAAGCAACCACGTTATAGCATACCGTAAGACTTGCATTTTGGTGAAGCCCTAGTAAAAAAAATTGCATACATAGTTACATAATTTAATACAGGGTGGGCCAATAGTGCGTGGACGGAAGATTGTGGGCTTATATACTAAAATGTATTTTAGAAACCTCATCATGGTAGGCAACCTTGAAAGTTATAACATAAAAATAATTTCACTTAAATGTTGACGTTTATACAGGGTGATTCATATCAAACTTACATTTTTTAGAATGGAACTACTTATATATTATTGCATATTTGGAATCCTTGGTCTATTCTAGTATGAGTTTATGTATCATATATGGAACTTTAAATGAACCGTTTAGGCGCAAATCACCATTTTTTGTGAAAGTAGGTATCAGAAAAAAATTGAATATCGCAGGGATTATAAAACCTAGAAGGCCGTGACTTTGCGGTACGATCAAGCATGAAACGCGTCACCTCAGATTAGACGGATAAACTTGAATTATTTTTATAGTTCGAGAAATCAGTAGTTTAATTAAGGAAACTTCAATCACAGATAACATGATTTTTTCAAATGGGAATGCCTATTTTGGTTTAAAGAATCAAATGTGAAATTTGATTATCTTTCTAACGATATAGCATTCTCGATATCAATCTTTTTTGGTTTCCATTTTACAATTTTCAAATTTTCAGTCAAATCGGTGTTTTTTCAATTTTCCTGCGTGCAAGCAACCTAGCAGGCCATGAAAAATAAACAAAGGCGCGTTAATATGGAAGAGAACAACTAACTTAGTAGAAACGTGCAAACGAACTAGACTAGCAAGGCAAGATCATGAAAATTCCTTACAACACATCAGCACTAACCGGCAACAACAGCGGAAATATATCTAATGTCAATGAGAAGCTGGGGTATGACAGAAATGTTTGTTTTTCACTGCCTACTAGCTATTGAGATCTACTAGAGCTTCACAACTTTCCAAAATGATTAAAAATTTTGAAACAAAAGGAAAACTACCAGCGATTTTTGCTTACAGTCTAACATCTTTAGAATGAAATTTCACATTTAGGCCCAGTTGTACAATGCGAGCTTAAGCTTCGGCTTAAGGTAAGCCGACGTTAGACCACGTCAGTCGCAAAATGTCCGTTGTAAAATGCTGGCTTAACCCCCCACTCCTAGCTTAACACGAGCTTACGTAAGCCGAGGCTCAACGCGAGCTTAGCTGAGGTTTAAACCTAACCTGATACAAGTGACATGATATGTCAAGGAGGAACCTTCAAATTGCTTGTCACTTTATTAGGTCATATTTTTTGAAAGACTTGTGTCTGATTTAACAAAGAAAGCAAATGAAAGAACAGAGACAGAAACGGTCTATGCCGAAATTTGAGACAAACTACCGTAAGTGCCTAACCAAAAAAGGTAATTTTTCAGATGATTATGTCAGTACGTATTGCTTCATTGATGCTAACTGTAGTGAATTTCATTATCAACCAGGTTTAACTAAACCGACAATTGTACAACCGATGTTGACTTTAAGCCTGAGCTTAGTTAAACTTAGGCTTAACAAAGCTCGTGTTAAACCCGCACTTGTACAACCGGCCCTTAATGGGATAAAAAGTAGTCATTTCCGTTTAGTTAAGTCAAAAGTGAAGATATCTCTAACTGAAGCATTCTAAACATCTACTGAAATTATTGCTAGAATTTTTTAAATACGCTATGTTGTAATTGTGTTTATTTCATGTAGTTCTCTACAAACTAAATTATGTTTTGCAATTCAAACAGACTGCATTTCAAGTTTCGTTTTCCGCGATTTTGCTAATAAGTAGAAGTACCTACTGAATAATTTGAAGGCAACAATCACTAGTAGTTTTCCTTTGATTATATATTCTTTTACTGACTTTGGAAACTGGCTAATAGCTAGTAGGCTGTAAAAAATGAGCGTTCTTAATGTTGCCTCGTTACTCTAGTTAGTTTGCATGTTTGTACTAAGTTAGTTGGTTTCTTCCATATTAACGGGCTTTTCTTGATGATCGCCGACCATGGCAAAAATGGATGGATATGGCACCTAAAGAAAATGAAGATTTAGCACCGGTGTAGACATGAGCCTCATCAGACGAATAACTAAACATAGAGAGAGTGAACAACTAAATGCAATAGGCAGGCATACGTTGACATGTCGCCATAATAAGTACCAGATACGATAGTAATTATTTCTTATCTTCCTTGTGTCTTCTCTGGAATGCTTCAAATAAATTAACGGTACTGGATGATTCATTAGTAATTATGAAAATATTCAATAGCTATCTTGGATCTTGCACTGTTCATATTTCCAGTCAGTACTAAAAATTCCTTTAATATTATACCAAAGATTTTAATGTTTTATGATGTTGTTAGGGTTTTCGACCTAACGTGTCAATCGGTTGCTTTATTTATAAAATGGAATTTGGTATTTGTGGGTGATTTTCGAAGTATTTAGGAGACTTTCTAGTCAAAAACGAGCAGCTCTTGGTTAAAATGTAGTTTTACAGTTGACTAATTATTACTTCACGTGAAAAAGGATACTCTATGTAGTGTTTTCAAATTTGAAACTTTCCTTTCCAGAAACAGCTAACTTTGAGGTGATAGAGCTAATATATGGTGAATCAGTAGCAGAAAAATAAAAAAAATGTTAAAAAAATATTCATTCGCTGCGAAGTTTCAAGTGCGGTCCTCTCACATGAGTCTTATAGATATATGTATCTCGAGGTTCGCAAAGGAAAAGTATTTCTTCTTCAATTTGGACCATTCGAGGTTGTCTAGGTCAGCGTGTCCACTCTTTGCACGAGATGGACAAATCGACAGGGGGCAGGGTAAATACGGTCCGGCATTTTGACCACATTCACATACACTAAAATCATATAGACCAGTTCATTATTAGTTATGCCTGCTGCACTGCTTTTGTTGTTAAGGTGTGATGTAACACGTCATATCTATGCTCTGCTCCGTTGTAAATCACGTTTTTTGTATTTTGCCTCATCTAATAGCACAGGGACAGAAGTAGGAATGAGGACATCATTATCCTTTAATATCTTGATATCCCTGAACATTTCGGTTATACAGGGTGAGTTTCTAGTACCGGCTCGGTTGATAACTCCACTACTGCAGAAGATAGCGAAAAAAGTTGTATATAAAAGTTATAGCCAAGGATAAGCTCCTTGCTCAGAAGATATTCTGATTTATACAGGGTGATCCATAACTACATGGTGATGCAGACATGCATTTTTTTAAATGAGACACCCTATATATTATTCCATATTAAAATTCTACGAATGATTTCCGTTCTTCCAATATAAGGTATAGTTACATTATACAGGGTATTTCAAAAGTTATGACCATTTTTATCTCTAAATCGCTGTCAAATGAACGTACTGTATATCAAAAAGTGATGCATCAAAAATCATATTTTTTATACAGATGGATAAAAAATATCATCTAGTTTTAAAATCGGCTATAAAACAAGTCCGCGACGCATATTCGTATACAGGGTGATGTAGATTGCAAAATCCAGATTTTCTCTTTTTTTCAAATGTAACCCCCAATATTTTATTATACCAAAGAATTGCTCTTAATATGCTCTTTCATCTTCGTATAGCACTTGTTGTACGTACGTCTATCAGTTTCCGAGATATTTCGATTTTTCGGTATATTTAAAATATAGCTTCTATTTGTGTTCTGAAATTTATCTATTTTGAGAAAGTACTATCGAATTTGTTTTTATGTAACGAACAACAAAATTATAAGATAATGATAGTATTTGATGAAGTCAAAACCCTGAATAATCGAGATAATAAAGTCAAGTAGGCTGAGGAATCAATTTTGTAGGCGTGATGCATAATTATCAAGCAGATTTATCAGGTATGCTTTGAAAAATTGACGGTTTTTATAATCTGCTCAATAATTCCGTACTGTGTCAAAAAAGAGCTTTAAAAATTAATTTTTCCATTGAGGGTATTAAGGGGAATCTTTGAGAAATTGCCTACTTGCCTCTAGAACATATCAACTATGAACAGCAATATCCAGAACGGAGGCACTCTAAAACTAATGCGTTTGAAAGAATGCAGAATCGTTTTATTTGGAGCGTGTCGTTTAATATTTCGTAGCCTACCTGATAGATCTGCTTGATAATTATGCATGACGTCTATAAAATTGTTTCCTCAGCACACTTGACTTGTATTATCTCGTTAATCCAGTGTTTTGACTTCATCAAGTACTATTATGGCCTTATATTTTAGTTGTTTGTTAACCAAAAATAAAATTTGATGGTATTTTCTCAAAATGAATAAATTTTAGTAAACAAATAGAATATAGAAAATAGTATATTAAAAATTTGTAGAAAAATCGAAATATCTCAGAAACTAATAAATTCAGCCACAACAAGTGCTATACAAAGATGAAAGAGCATATAAAAGGAAATTCTTTGGTGTAATAAAATATTGGGGGTTACTTTTAAAAAAAGTGAGAAAATCCAGATTTTGCATTCTACATCACCCTGTATACAAATATGCGTCGCCGACTTTTTTGATAACCGATTTCAAAACTAGATGATATTTTTTATCCAACTGTGTAAAAAAATGATTTTTGATTCATCACTTTTACTTCCCACACCGATAGGTGAGGGGAGTATTGTGATCGCGATAATTTTCGATTTTGAGGTAATACGTTTTTTGGGCGTTTTATGATGTGTACATAACGAAAATCCACGTCACTCATTTCCGTCGGTCTGTCTGTCGGTCTGTCGGTCTGTCGGTCTGTCGGTCTGTCGGTCTGTCGGTCTGTCGGTCTGTCGGTCTGTCGGTCTGTCGGTCTGTCGGTCTGTCGGTCTGTCGGTCTGTCGGTCTGTCGGTCTGTCGGTCTGTCGGTCTGTCGGTCTGTCGGTCTGTCGGTCTGTCGGTCTGTCGGTCTGTCGGTCTGTCGGTCTGTCGGTCTGTCGGTCTGTCGGTCTGTCGGTCTGTCTGTCTGTCTGTCTGTCGCGTTTTTCTACCCTCGTAATCTCAGTAACCGCTGCATGGATTGTGATGAAATTTGGGCAGCGGTATGCTGTGGGGTCGTAGTAGGTAATGTTCCTAAAATTTTGAAAATCGGTGCATAGGCGGCGGAGTAATTAGCAAATAACAAAAAAAATTAAATATTGCTGAAACTTCGTTTTTAGGCGTTTTAGGGGTCCCTGATCATTTTCTACTTTTTTTTTGGGTGGGGGTGAAATTGGGGTGGTTGGGGGGTGGGGGGTTGTAAAATTGAAAAATTTGTTGCTTTCATAATAGACTGTCCACTGACCTGTGAAGGAAGACCTGGCGACATAAATAACTTTTTTAGGTCCATCCGAACATTGCCTTTGCCTATTACAGAAAGCAAAGGACGTTGATGTAAACATACGAGAGTATTGCGTCAGAGCGTTGTAACGAGGAAACTGTTGAATTGATTTTAATGAAACTTTGAAACGGCATTACTACCATGGCGAAGATGGAAAACGCGTATGGTTTTGATAAATCGTGCCAGTGGCGGCGCAGAAATAATAAAAAAACTAAAAATATAAAAACAGCTCAAACTCCGTTTTTAAGCGTTTTAGAGGTGCCTGATCATTTTCTGCTTTTTTTTTTGGTGGGGGTGAAATTGGGGTGGTTGGGGGGTTGGGGGTTGAAAAATTAAAAAAATTCTTTTACTCATAATAGGCTGTCCACTAACCTGTGAAGGAAGATCTAGCGACACAAATCACCTTTTTAGGTTCATCCGAACATTGCCTAGCCTATTACAGAAACTAAGGGACTTTTCTGTATACTATACGAGAATTTATTGGTCTAAATCGTTTTGTATTTTGTAACGTGGACACTATTAAATTGATTCTAACGAAATTTTGACACAGTATATTGTTACCGTGGTGAGAATGGAAAACGCGTATGTTTGTTAAAAATCTTGTCAGTGGCAGCGTAGCAATAATCAAAGAACGCGACAAGTATGAAAGCAACTCAAGTTCGGTTTTTAGATGTTCTAGGGGTTCCTGATCATTTCCTACCAGTTTTTTGGGTGGGGGTGAAAGTGAGGTGGTTGGGGGGGGGCGGGGGTTGTAAAACTGAGAAGTTTGTAGTATCGATAATAGGCTGTCCATTGACCTGTGAAGGAAAGACCTAGCGGCATAGGACAATTTTGGGGGGGGGGGGTTGTCAATTATTTGGTTGCAAGGGATCTTAGACTAAAGCTTCATGCTATGGGAAAATAATAAACTGGTATCAGCGTAATGTGTGGGAAGTACTGAGTCAATCAACTTGACTTCATTTTTTGATATACAGTACGTTCATTTGACAGCGATTTGGAGATAGAAATGGTCATAACTTTTGAAATACCCTGTATAATGTAACAATACCCTATATTGGAAGAACGGAAATCATTAGTAGGATTTGAATATAGAATAATATGTAGGGTGTCTCATTTAAAAAAATGCATGTTTGCATCACCACGTAGTTACGGATCACCCTGTATAAATCAAAGTATTTTCTGAGCAAGGAGCATATCCGTGGCTATAACTTTTATATACAACTTTTTCCGATATGTTCTATAGTAGTGGTGTTATCGACCGAGCCGGTACTAAAAACTCACCCTGTATGTCACTGGGGAAAATTAATCCTTTTGGCGAGTACTATATGCCCTTTGAAGAAAAATCCCAACTTAGGAAACACCCTGTATACATCAAAAACGACCAAAAAGTTTAAGAAAGTTAAGTGGAAATGTCCGTTTTTATGAAAACATTACACGAGCAATGATATAAAAAAGCAGGGACGTTTATAGGGCACAACCCAATTATTAGCACAATTTTAGCTTTATTCTTTAGTCCTTCTTTACTTTAATTATTTCTACTATCACCTTTTGTAATTTTACATTACTAGTGTAGAATACATTATTTATATTTATAATGTCTACTATCCTCTCATAGATGTGAGGCTACTTTTTTTGTATCTATTCTGACTGTAAGCATGCCTGATCATGTAAAAGGTCAATAAACTATATGAGTATGAGTGTGTATTAATAAAATATGTTTGAAATGGGCTTATCTATACGCCCACAAAGTTTGACTTACAATCCGTCAAATACCCTGTGACAAACAGCAAGTCTCTTCTCCACAGATATACAGCTTTTCGGAATGTTGTGTTCTGATGTTCCATTATATGTTGTCCTAGCAGTTCGCAGAACTTTTCCTGGGACATAAGAAAATGTTTAAGAAATCTCTTTCTGTCTTCTCGTAAATCTGAGAATTAGTGATGGAATTCATCTGTATATTTTCTTTTTTTTTGGTTAATGTTTTAGCACTCACGTTTCTTTTTGGCATTTCCTCTTCTACCATAGCGGCAATTGAACCAAAAGCAAACACATCTTTACCAGATAAAGAGCTAGTCTTGTTGATCGATTCAGGTCCACACATATTTTTTTATTGTTCCATGCAAATAGGAATGATCTCGCGTGTTTCTCCTCGCTTCGCTTCGCCCTTAGTGTACAAATACAGTGAAACCATGTACCCTGCCTTGTCCAGCGCCGAACCACACGAAGTTCAAAGCAGGTAAAAACGGGTAAACTGCGCCGGCTCGCGCGTATATGCTTGAAACATTAGTACATGTATTTTATAAGCCACTTTCAGCGCCGATCGATCCCTGCTTTGGCCTGCTTCCAACTGCGTGCGGTTTGGCGCAGGCTACCTGCAACCAGGCAAGCTTCTTCACTGGGTCTACTCCCTTATGTGTGGAGCGTAACGTTGCGCTGAGCTAACGGAATTTTTCCGGCGATGCTTAGTCTGAGAAGACGCGCCAGCTTTGGGGCGATTATATCAGCGTCGTTTTTCTGGATCATGAGTGATTTTTCATAGAGCAACCGATTCCGTGTTAATTTTCAATCCGTGTTAACAGAAAAAGATACTGTTCTGTGATGCTTTTGGGGGTTGTGTTTGGTCACTGGAATGAAGTAGTGGGTTGTGGTAATCATTGCCATAGTTTTGTGGATAGTTTGTTTATTAATTACGCGCGGGGATTGTTTTTGAAAAACGCAATAAGCGGGAGACCAAATTTTACACAAGGAATTTTGAAGTCTTTTTCACGAATATTTGCAGGTATGTTGTCTTTTGAGTTTGTATTATTAACTAATGTGGTTTGGCTACGATATTTTAAAGTGTTTCACAATGTATACTATACATTCGGCTTTTAAGACGACTTTACTATATGGCGTTGGGTCTCTGATTTACGTCTACTCTAGGTTAGGTCCTGAGATATTGCAGGCTGATGGTGAACAGAGATAACTCTGTCTTATTTAGGAGTATCTATTTCAACCCTTACTGATCCTCTTTATGTATATACAATATCTATTTTATGGTTGTGGAAACCAAGGTGACCGTCCCCGGGACGGCTTATCACTTACCATAGGTGGAAGTGGGTTACGATCACGCGTTCACACGTACCATACGTTTCCTCTAACCAGCCCTTTTATATGTTGATTTTTGTTTATATTTATTTATTGATCTATTTATGCGCTTAGATACCATGTTTACTATGCTGTTATGCTTGCTATGCTGCTATGCTTGAGATGCTATGTTTATGTTTTATATACCCTATCCCATTTACCCACTTTATTTACTCCTTTATATGTTTGATTATATTCATTTATTCATATATGTTGGTATTTTACATTTTTTCACATCCTACCCATATTTCCCTATTTGACGTTGAACAGAGACCTAGCCCACCATGTATTATTATTATTTATCATTTAGACTGTGAATGTTTATAACCCTTTCTTTATTATATAATATCAATAACAAGAGCCAGTTTACCACTATTATTAAGACATTTTGAATCGTTTATTTTAACATATCAATATAAATACTTCACCAGTAAAATATATGAAATACAAAGCACTCATGATTTGATAAATACAAGAATTAAGTAATAAAATCATATCATAAACACTCAGCACTCATGATTCATAAATACAAGACAAATGTTAAGAAACAAATAATAAAAAAACCATATCATAACATTTCTGTGTTTTGATTTCATTCTCTCTGAGCTGGTACACATGCATGCTAAAAGAATCTGGTTACCATGGGCACACATACAACATTGGTTTCTAAATTCCACCACTAGACGTCTTGATCACTTTGGCTATTGATAAATTTGGTATCGGTTTGGACAGTGACCTGTTGCTCACTACAGGTGATAGATAAACACATACGGAGTACGGCTGTAGGCAACAAATCCCTACACAACCAACATGCCTATCAATGTAGAAAATCCTGCGAGACATCAGTCTTACACAATCTTGTGGGGAAGATCGAACAGGCCATTACGTACAAAGAAATAGCACTGGCAGTGTTCTTGGACATAGAGAGGTCATTTGATAATACGAGCATTGGCTCGATAGTGTCAAAGCTGGAGTCTAGGGGTACTGAAAAGACAACCACGAGGTGGATTGGAAGCATGTTAAGCAACAGAAAGGCAAAAGCATTCCTATGAGGTATTACACGGGAGGTGGAGAGGCAAAGAGATTGTCCGCAAGGATGTCGTGTTGTCACCGAGAATGTGGAACCTGGTAGTCGATAGCCTCCTAGTAACACTAAACGAGGAACGGATGTACGCTCAAGGAGATGCTGATGGCATTGCAATAATAATAATGGTATTCGATCGAGTAGAGTAGACGTGTTTTTCGTGCTCTGTGTTTGCTGCTGGCTTTCTATGGTTGGAAATTGAAAATAATCGGCGAAATTGTACCAAGGCAGTTGTGAGTTGATCCTGAAATTTCTGTGAGTGTTCCTGTTACATCTATCGTTAAGATCGATTGGATATCTATGAATAAACAATGACGATTCTCTGCGGCATATGCGAGTCACCGATTCTGCAGAAACAACCTTCAATTTTTTGTGGGGGATCCTGCAAAAAAAGAGGGACACCTCATCATCATCATAGTCACAATGTCTTAACACACATGTTGTGAACTCGTAAAATGCATTTACTCATTTTACGAGTTTCTCTTGGGATATCTTTAAGATCTTTAATGCAGTAGTTTCCCATTTGCTTTCTGCATCCTCATGCCGTTGACCAGATGATATCTACTGGTTCATCCGCCTTTAGGGGCAATTTCTCACCCCAAGGACAAGAAGGTGACCCGACTATTCTCAACCCGTCCACCCAAAGAGAAGAGATTACTGTTTATACCGACAGTAGTTCGGTTCCTTTTAGTCGCCTTTTACGACACGCAGGATAAACGATGGGAGATATTCTAACCCGCCCCCACACGGGTGTTTATTCTGGTACAGCTGATTTGATTTCTTTACTGAAACAAATTCCGGGTCTCTTGTGGCAATGCGATATTTGTTTCAGTACACTGTCACAAAAAAGCGATTATGATATCAGCAAAACAGTGGAGGAGAAGGTTTCTTCTTTGCTGGAACCATTGTCTGCTCAAGTTAATGAAATAAGATCATGCGTTCAACATTATTATGATGCTTCGAAGATTCCCAATGTGAACTCTACTCCCACTGTAAGCTATGCCAGTATTCTGAAAAATAAAACTGTTCCTGTTGTATTGATCAAACCGAAGGATGTCCAAGATGTTGCAAAGACAAAAGCTGATATATTGCAGTCAGTTAACCGTATTGTGGATAATTTGTACATATCTAAAATCAAAAATGTGAAAGATGGAGGCATTCTTATAGGATGAAAAAATAAGGATGACAACAGAAAGCTGAAGTCGTTGGTTGAAGATAAGCTGAGTGCCGATTATAGCGTTCGTGAAGTTGGTGGTATCAATCCTAGGGTACGCATTTTAGGAATCAAGTCTCACTGCAGTGATGATCAGCTAAAAACCTGGCTGTTGAAGATGAATAGTGACCTGATAGACGTTTCTGAAGAATGTGAAGTTAAGAAAATAGCTCCCCTTAAGAAGAATGAGAATGTCTTTCAAGCGATTGTACAGGTAGGCAAGGCTTCATATGGGAAACTGCTGAAAGCAGGTAACGTTTTCATAGGACTTGATTGCTGTAAGGTATTTGATGCTGTCCAAGTTAGTCGCTGTTTGAATTGCAACGGTTTCAGTCACTCTTCTAAAGCTTGCAGAAAAGAAGTTACTTGTCCTAGATGTAGTGAGAACCATGATCTGAAGGTCTGTAAGTCTAATTCATTGAAGTGTACTAACTGCGTCAGTTGCCGAAATGAAGATGGACACGACATTAAGGTGGATCATGCTGCCTGGGATCTTAACAATTGCTTATGGTTCAAGACTGCTTGCGATAGACTCAAATCTGACATTTTAGGTATTCAATAGCAATTACCTTCAAACTCAACAGTTGACTCCTCCATTTCTGACTGTGTCAAAAATTTTCCGACCCTTTTTATTTATTATCAAAATGTTAGAGGTTTAAAATCAAAGACTACCGCTTTCTATAACTTTGTTGCAGCTTGTAATTTTCCAATCATCGCACTATCTAAAACCTGGTTAGACTCAACCGTGTCTATTAATGAATTATTTGATAGTCGGTATGTTGTCTTTCGGAAGGACAGAGATTGCTCCACGCATAATAAGTTACGAGGCGGTGGTGTACTTGTAGCTTTACATTCTCATTTCAATTCAGTTATGTTAAATTTTCAATGGAACTTAGGTAATGTAGATTTATTGGGGGTTAAGTTAACTTTCCGTGGTTTGAGATACACTATTATTCTTCTCTATGTTCCTCCTGGCTTATCGCTTTACATATATGAGCACCTGTTTGACAACCTGTACTCTATTCAAGCTTTGCGTGACGCTAAATTGATAATAATTGGTGATTTTAATATAGCATCTTATTCGATATCTGTGTTAAATAATGAGCATACCCCAGCAGTAAGAAATCTCATAGAATGTGCAATTTTTTTCTCTTTGAATCAGTATAATGATGTATATAATCCTAACGTAAGGCTCTTAGACGAGGTTTGGAGTACCACATTGTGCAAGGTCGATAGATCTATGGATATACTAATTGCAGAGGATTTGCATCACCCCACAATTATGGTGGAATTTCAAATAGAAAAGCGCGAAACAAACAAAAGTAAGTATGAACGTAAGCCATCAATCGTCTTCAATTTTTGAAAAGCAAATTTTGAGGTACTGTATGAGCAACTCTTACTCACGGACTGGTCTTTTCTCAATGATCTTAATGACATCGAACTTGCAGTTACTCAATTTTATGATATCCTTAATTTGATATTTACATATTGCGTACCCAAGTGCAAGACCACAAATGCTAAGCGACACTTTCCGCCATGGTTCAGTAAACAAATTATACACAACATTCGACAAAAGAAAATTTTATTTCGTACTTTAAAACGTCGTTATGATATTGAAACAGTGGAGCGTTATAAGAATTTAAGGCAGAAAATAAAACGAACAGTTGATGTGGCTTATAAAAATTACATTCACACAATTGAAAACAATGTCAAACGTGATTCAACCAAGTTTTGGCATTTTGTCAATAGTAAAAAAGGACAAAGCTCAGTACCTAAGAATATGACTTATAATGATACAATCTTGAGCAACCCTCAAGATATTGCGGACAATTTTGCTGACTTCTTTTCCAAATCTCTCTCTCAAGACGATTGCAGTAGCTACGTTGGTCGCCAGGATGTCAAAAGTAATCCGCTCATTCTAAGCTGCGTTACGCCTGATCAAGTTTTTGGTACCTTAAAAAGGCTCAAGCCTAAGCTGACGTCGGGGCCTGACCGTATCCCAGGATTTATACTCCGAGACTGCGCATCAATCTTTGCCTCACCCTTGGCTACTATATTCAACATTTCTCTTCGGTCTGGGCATTTTCCAGTATCTTGGAAGACTTCTAAAATTTGTCTGGTTTATAAGGGTAAAGGTGATAGGTTGAACATCGAGAATTACCGGCAGATTACAATAATATCAAACTTTTCAAAAGTATTCGAATTTATTCTACATGATGTTATTTACTGGCATGTGGCCAATACTATGGCAGTTCAGCAGCACGGCTTTATGAAGGGGCGATCCACAACTACTAACCTGATGTGCATAGCTCAACTAATTTCTGAGACCATTGACGCACGGGCCCAGTTGGATGTTGTGTATTCTGACTTTTCTAAAGCCTTCGATCGTCTGAACCATGAGATATTATTGCAAAAACTGTCTGGTTTTGGAGTAGCTGACGATTTGCTTTTGTTCTTCAAATCATATCTTATGGAGCGTGTTCAATATGTTTCCCATCTTAGATCTGAATCTAAGACCTTTTCAGTAACCTCTGGTGTGCCCCAGGGGTCTGTATTGGGGCCCCTATTTTTTGTCATGTTCTTGAATGGTGTATGCTATGATTTAGATGTTGATTCTCTGATATATGCAGATGATCTTAAGCTGCTAGGTTCGGTGAAGGGGCTCGAGGATTGTTATCGTCTGCAGTCCAACATTACAAAGCTGAACCACTGGTGTGTAACCAATAGGCTACCTCTAAACATCTCGAAGTGTAATATTGTGACATTTTCAAACAAGGACAACGTTTTGGTGTTTGATTATAATATTGGGGGAGCAGCTCTTAATCGCCTAGAAAGTGACAAAGATCTGGGCGTAATTTTTGATTCGAAATTGACCTTCACAGATCATATTGAATCAGTAGTTTGTAGCGCTTACAAAACTCTAGGGTTTGTTATCAGATTTAGCCGCGATTTCAATGATACAGATACGATTAAGATGTTATACTTTACGTTTGTGAGATCAAAGCTTGAATATGCTGCGTTACCTTGGCAACCACATCATAATTATTGGTTAGACAAACTTGAGTCCATAAACAGGCGATTTTTGAAATACTTACATTTCAAGGCTAATGGTATTTATCCACCGACAGGCTATCCTAGTGAACTTCTCTTCCAGGAGTTCCATGTCTGTTCGTTGAAGCAGAGGAGAGATGACTATGCGACCAGGTTCATTAGTAAGTTATTGCACAATCAAATCGATTGTTGCGATATCTTACACAGACTTAATTTCCTTGTTCCAAGAGAACATGCCAGAGGTAACCAGACCTTCTACATGAGAACTCCTAGAATAGACTTACTCAAATTTTATCCAGTCTATAACCTTTGCGCATGTTGCAACAGGTCAGCGGACACCTTTGATATCTTTCGGTGTCCCATTATGAAGCCTTGATCTCCCTCTCCTGATTGTTGTTTCATATTTTTAATTTATTTGTATATTTAGTTTTAGTGTATATGGCTTGTTTGATCTTTTTGTCAGCCTCATATGATTATGTATTTTGTTGGTATTGCATATTATTTTTCTGTGTGATTCTCCCACCCTTTAATTGGCTATGGCTGTTGGGTGACGTATCTAAATAAATAGATAAATAAATAAGAGCTAAACACATGGAAACCTGCATTAAAATAATGCAGAGGTGGTGCGTTACAGATGAACTATCTGCAAATTCCTCGAAAACATCATGATACCATCCACGAACGGAATGGAAAGCTCATTAAAGCACCAATTCTCTTCGGCAACGAAATAGAAGTTGCCAGAGAAGTGAAATACTTGGGAGTCATTTAGACGATAACCTAACTTGGAACAGCCACACGAGCCGATCTCAGATCACCTTAATGATGATGAAACGAGCGACCAGATGGACCTGAGGTTTAACCCCCCGATGGTAAATTGGCTATACACCAGGGTAATCAGGCCCGCGATGGTGTACAACGCTATTGTATGATGGCCAAAGGTTTATCAAAGCACAATATCCAAAGCGCTCACAAAAGTGCAGCGGGCTGGAGGTACTGCTGAATATCCCTCCTTGACACTTACATAGAGGGACAAGCAAAAATGGATGCATATGCCTGCAGTACCATGGAAATTGGTTTTACCACCCTGCCATGAAACACACTACAATACCTGACAACCCGCGGTGCGACAAACTTGAGATGTCACCTGACACCTGCTAAGACTCGTGGAGACCGAAATCCCATATGAGGTCAACCAAAGCTATAGATCGGAATGGGCTCTAGGAGAACCTCGACATACAGGGTGAGTTTTTAGTACCGGCTCGGTTGATAACTCCACTACTGTAGAAGATAGCGAAAAAAGTTGTATATAAAAGTTTTCTTACATAGAAAGATTAAAAATATCCTCTAGTTTTAAAATCAGCTATAAAAGAAACCCGCGATGCATACTCGTATACAGGGTGATGTAGAATGCAAAATCCAGATTTTCTCTTTTTTTTAAATGTAACCCCCAATATTTTATTACATCAAAGAATTGCTTTTAATATGCTCTTTCATCTTTGTATAGCACTTATTATACCTACGTCCATCAGTTTCCGAGATATTTTGATTTTTCAGTAAATTTAAAATATAGCTTCTATTTGTGTACTGAAATTTATTTATTTTGAGAAAGTACTATCGAATTTGTTTTTTATTTAACGAACAACTAAATTATAAGGTCATGATAGTATTTGATGAAGTCAAAACCCTGAATCATCGAGACAATAAAGTCAAGTATGCTGAGGAAACAATTTTGTAGGGGTGATGCATAATTATCAAGCAGATTTAACAGGTATGCTTTGAAAAATTGACAGTTTTCATAACCTGCTCAATAATTCCGTACTGTGTGAAAAACGAGCTTTAGAAATTAATTTTATCATTGAGGGTATTTAGGAGAATCTTTGAGAAATTGCCTACTTGCCTCTAGAATATATCAACTATGAACAGCAATATCCAGAACGGAGGCAGTCTAAAACTAATGCGTTTGAAAGATTGAAGTATCGTTGTATTTGGACTGTGTCGTTTAATATTTCATAGCCTACCTGATAGATCTGCTTGATAATTAAGCATGACGTTTATAAAATTGTTTCCTCAGCACACTTGACTTATAATATCTCGTTAATTCAGTGTTTTGACTTGGTCAGGTACTCTTATGGCCTTCTATTTTAGTTGTTTGTTAAGCAATAGTGAAATTTGATAGTATTTTCTCAAAATAAATGAATTTTAGAAATAGAAGGTACATTTAAAATTTGTAGAAAAATCGAAATATCTCTGAAACCAATGAATGCAGTCATAACAAGTGCTACATAAAAATGAAAGAGCATATTAAAAGCAATTCTTTGGTATAATAAAATGTTGGGGGTTACATTTAAAAAAAGAGACAAAATCTAGATTTTGCATTCTACATCACCCTGTATAGTAATATTCATCGCGGGATTCTTTTATAGCCGATTCCAAAACTAGAGAATATTTTTTATTCATCCATGTAAAAGATATGATTTTTGATTCATCACTTTTTGATATACAGTACGTTCATTTGATAGTGATTTGGGTATAAAAATGGTTATAACTTTTGAAATACCCTGTATAATGTGACAACACCCTTCATTGGAAGAACGGAAATCATTAGTAGAATTTGAATATGGAATCATATATAGGATGTCTCATTTGAAAAAATGCATGTTTACATCACCACGTAGTTATGGATCAACCTGTATAAATCTAAATATTTTCTGAGCAAGGAGCATATCCGTGGCTACAACTTTCGTATACAACTTTTTTCGCTATCTTCTACAGTAGTGGAGTTATTGACCGAGCCGGTACTAAAAACTCACCCTGTATATCGAATGGTATCACCTGGCACACTCATGGCTCCAAAAAGTCATCAGGAACAGGAGAAAGCATATACGGAAGAATATGCATAGGTAAAGGATACAGCAAAAACATGTCAACACAGACAGCCGGGCGGCTCTGATGGCCGTGGAAAGTAACCGCTATACTTCAAAAATAGTGTATGACTGCCATATTACCCTGAAGACACTGGCGAAAATCAACAAGGTAACATTATCTTAGGTGGCTAGTCACATAGGAGTGGGCGGTAATGAGAAGGCCGACACTTGTGCCAAGGAAGGCGCAGCACTCCCCCTGATTGGGCCAGAATCAGCATGTGGTATACCATACAAATGGGACGGACAGCTGCCACTAGTTGGGTGTCAAATGGGCACCAGCAGCGCTGGGACAGTGTGGTGGGGAATGTTATGTCTAAGAGGATGCTGAGAGGATCCGCGTGTTCCAATACCGCTGACGCTGGCGCTGTCAGAATGAGCAGAAAGGAACTACGAAAGGTGGTTGGATTTATAACTGGCTATTGGACGTTCAACGCACACGTTCAAAGTCTGAGGATTGAAGCGGCAAACCCTATATGCAGGAAGTGCGGTGAGGCAGAGGAAACAACTAAGCATGTTACCTTTGACTGTCCTGCCTTGAGTGAGAGCAGGGACTCCTATCTGAATGTGAGCCAGAAGGGAAGACAATAAGCCTTAAGACTGAGCGACAACTATTAGGGCAACTGAACCCCAACCCCCTCACTGCCAAAAAAGTCGCTGCACTTCGTAGCGCACACTCAAACCTTAAAAGCGTATTTTCTTAGAATTTAACTTTTAACTTTTTTGATTACTCCACTGAAGTGAATGGACCGTACACTTTTTTAATCATTGACAGAATATTAACAATGTTCAAAAGATTCTTGCTATTAAATTAGGAATTTCAATGCCATATGATTTTGTAAGAATGCAATATGCACAAATACTACACAGTTACCGAAAATTGTTCAGCTCATAGCTTTGTAAAGTACTGGGCACTACAAGGGCAATAGACAGTTATTTAGGATTGAAGTTTTTTCCCATACCACCCCCCTCCCTCTGCCTATTAGCGTCAAGAAATAGAAACTTATTAGTGTACAGGATTTTGGTTTGAGAGGAGTAAGCAGTACAATGGTTGGCTTAGCATTTTAAATATATGCTTTTAAACTATTTATATATATTTTCACTAGACAATCATTTCCCTCTTATAGAAGAACAGATTTGAAGAAGATGAGACGTCATCATTTATTTGTACTACACACTGGTAGTATTCAACGGGACTTAGCGGACGTCAGCGCTTGTGGGCGCTTTGCGCTAACTAACCGATGAACGACAAGCTGTCAAAAAAGCGCCAGTCAGCTTGGTAAGCGCTTTAAAAAAGCGATGTTTGGTTAGCAAAGCAGCACATAACTGGAAAAAAGTTATTTGTAGTTCTAAGAGAAGCAGTTACCTTTGTTTAGTGTCAATTTAATATCAGGTTTTTTGATTTTCTATTCTAGGTTTTTGACAATACAAATAATAAATATAAAAATATGGAAATAGATATGACAGTTTTATCACGTCAAAAGGAAAGTTGTTCAACGGTCACTCCTAGCTCCTGCAAGCGCTTCCACGCTAGCGCTTTTGCGCTAGGTCCCGTTGAACACACCCATTACAAATACTGTCACCTCGAAGGCTACGGCTTGTATGAGGTATTAGGCACTGACATTGACACTGACATGTTGAAAATGTACATTAAGGTTTACCTAACCTAGCCTTGCTGCTGTCTCTCTTTGTACTGCTATGATCATACGCCTTTCAATAATTTGCTCTTGACAATCTTCAATGGATTCATCCTGGGCAGCAGCATGCATTCTCCATTAATTTTGTTGATGATTTCATCATTTGAAACTCAAAATTTGGATGTGACGTGCGAGTGACATATAAGGGAAAATATTACATTAATATAATAATATATTTATTCATATTTACTAATAATAATTAAAACAGTATTTCTCTTCTTAAAATTTACTTCATTCCTACCCTAGTCTTCACTATCCACGGTCCTTAAAAACATGCAGTACGATATCATAGATTGGCATGCCTAAAACATAATAACAGCTAATTAGATATAGATAAAATAGAATTAGATATTTTACTCATAACAGCAAAAACAGCAATGTGCATTGAGTCACAGTTCTTTGCGAGTAAACCTCAACGTTGTGGGTATAGTTATAAACTCAATTTTAATATAGTACATAAGCAAGAATTTCAACAGGCTATCTTCCTATATCATTTGATTAATTATGGGTTTTTTTTCATTTCTCTTTAATTTCACTCATTTAATGGAAAATACGAAGATGACCTCGGGTATCAATTCTGCTGCACACTACTAAATTAATGACTCCTGCGCATATACAGGGTGGGCCAATAGTGCGTGGACGGAGGATTGTGGGCTTACTAAAAAATATTTCAAAAATCTGTCACTTGATCATGGTAGAGACCATTGAAGGCTATAACGTAAAAATATTTTCACTTGAATTTTGACGTTTATACAGGGTGATTCATATCAAACCTACATTTTTTTGAATGGAACCCCCTATATATTATTGCATATTTGGATTCCTTGGTCAAATCTAGTGTGACTTTATGTATCACACATGGAACTTTAAACGAACCGTGTAGGCGCAAATCACCATTTTTGGTATAAGTAGGTATCAGAAAAAAAATGAATATCGCAGCGATTATGAAACTTAGAAGGCCTTGACTTTGCGGCACAACTAAGCATGAAATGCGTCACCTTAGGTCAGACGGCTAAATTTGAATTCTTTTTGTACTTGGAGAAATCAGAGGATAAATTAAGGAAACTTCAATCACAGATAACTTGATTTTTTCAAATGGGAATGCCTATTTTTGTTTAAAGAATCAAATGTAAAATTTGATTACCTTTCTAACGATATAGCATTCTTGATATCAGTCTTTTTTGGTTTTCATTTTATTTCAAATTTTCAGTCAAATCGGTATTTTTCAACTTTCCTGCATGCAAGCAACCTAGCAGGCCATGAAAAATAAACAAAAGCTCGTTAATATGGAAGAGAGCAACTAACTTAGTAGAAAAATGCAAACTAACTAGAGCAGCGAGGCAAGATTACGAAAATTCCTTACAACATATTAGCTCTAACCAGAAACAATAGCAGTAACAAGAACGCTCATTTTTCACAGCCTACTAGCTATTAGCCAATTTCCAAAGTTAGTAAAAAAATATCTAATCAAAGGAAAGCTACTAGTGATTGTTGCTGGCAGTAGAATATCTATGTCTTCTGAATAAATTTGAATAAATTTTCACATTTATTGCTATAAAAAAGTAGCCATTTCCGTAAGTCAAAAGTAATGATACCTCTGACTGGAACCCTTCAAATTCTTCGGTAGGTACTTCTGGTTATTAGCGAAATCGCAGAAAATGAAAATTGAATTGCAGTCTGTTTGATTTGTAAAACATAAATTAGTTTGCAGAAAACTACATGAAATAATCACAATTACAACATAGCGTAATAAAAAAATTCTAGCAATTATTTCAATAGATGTTCAGAATGCTCCAGTTGGAGATATCTTTACTTTCGACTTAACTAAACGGAAATGACTATTTTTTATCCCATTAAATGTGAAATTTCATTCTAAACATGTTAGACTGTAAGCAAAAATCGCTGATAGTTTTCTTTTCGTTTCAAAATTTTTAATCGTTTTGGAAAGTTGCCAAGCTCTAGTAGACCTCAATAGCTAGTAGGCTGTGTAAAACAAATACTTCTGTCATACCCCAGCTACTCATTGACATTAGATATCTTGCCGCTGTTGTTTCCGGTTAGAGCTGATGTGTTGTAAGGAATTTTCATGTTCTTGCCTCGCTACTCGAGTTCGTTTGCATCTTTCTACTAAGTTAGTTGTTTTCTTCCATATAACGAGCTTTTGTTTACTTTTCATGGCCTACTAGGTTGCTTGCGCGCAGGAAAATTTTAAAATTTTAAATAAAATGAAAACCAAAGAATATTGATATCAAGAATGCTATATCGTTAGAAAGGTAATCAAATTTTACATTTGATTCTTTAAACCAAAATAGGCATTCCCATTTGAAAAAATCAAGTTATCTGTGATTGAAGTTTGCTTGATTAATCTACTGATTTCTCCAAGTACAAAAAGAATCCAAATTTAGCCCTCTGACCTTAGGTGACGCATTTCATGCTTAGTCGTAACGCAAAGTCACGGCCTTCTACGTTTTATAATCGCTGCGATATTCAATTTTTTTCTGATACCTACTGATACCAAAAATGGTGATTTGCGCCTAAACGGTTCGTTTAAAGGTCCATGTATGATACATAAAGTCACATTAGAATTGACCAGGGAATCCAAATATGCAATAATATATAGAGGGTTCCATTCAAAAAAATGTAAGTTTGATATGAATCACCCTGTATAAACGTCAAAATTTAAGTGAAAATATTTTTACGTTATAGCCCTCAAGGGTCCTAACCATGATCAGGTGACAGATTTTTGAAATATTTTTTAGTAAGCCCACAATCCTCCGTCCACGCACTATTGGCCCACCCTGTATAACCATCACCTTTTTTGGGAAAGAAGGAAAAATGGTAAATTAATATTTTATTCTGTTTGAACAAATATTTGTACTCAACAAACATAATGTTTCCAAGTAAAACTAGCAGTAAATACAATTTACATTAACACACACAAGCTTTTAGCTTAGATGTTAATAATTCCACGATATCAACCGATAATTGAGGTTTTTTTGTATAAATTATCTAATTTGTATTATTAATTTTATATAGATTCTACTGTTATATATGCTATTAACTAATAATAATTGCTAACAATCCAAATGAAACAATTCCTAAAATTGAACCGAAAAGCGATAAACCTAGTTTGTAGGTAAAGTTACGTTAGGAAATATATATATTTATTACTATAATAAATAGACCTGTTTATATTTCTATATAATTATTGTATGAGTAAGTTAATAAATAAATATCGGAATATTAGTTTGAACTTAATTTTCTTTCTCTAATTGTTTTAGAAAGCCCTGCACATGACAACATTGTCAAAAAAGCGTCTGAGTCTTTGAGTACTAGTTTCCTGACTCTACAGGACTTACTGTATTGTTCTGTGCCTTTGCATGAAGGCTCATGCAACAAAAGCTAAACTCAACAAAATCCAACGATTAGCTCATGTTAGTGTGTTAGCGCAGTTTATACGACTTGTATGTAGTCGAGGTAGTGTTTAATCATTCTCACTTGGACTTAGTGATTCAGGAGGGGCTAGAGCCTCTGCGCGCATATTATTACCACAAACGTCTTGAAATTGTACAAATATTTGCGAGGAATGACATAGTACTACCTGCGTAGCGCTTCGCTTGTAAATGTATTGTACGTAATCAGTCGTGTACACAGGAGTTTCGTTCGGGGGGGGGGGGGGGGGTTAAAACTAGATATATTTTATAATTGTAAAATAAACAAAAAGCAACATAGCACATGTATGAATGGATATAGTTATCAGTGCTAAGCCGGTCATTCGATAGAGGTCCACATCCAGCCACCAAAACAAGAATTTCCAACAAACCAGCAATACAATAAAACTGCAAGTTTTCGAAAACAAAAACAAATTGGCAACTGCTGTCGACTTATAGATAGAAAAAGTGGCCTGTTCAGAATTATCAATCGGGTTTTCTATTATTAACCCAAAAAACGAAAAACTTTTTTGTATTAGACCCAGCCTAAACAAACGACACAAAAGCTATATTGAGGAATTATTGGAAGATTTACGAATACGGATGTTGGAATATAATGAATGAGGATAATGAAATTATAATAGAAATCATCGGACCCTCGGAAGAAGCATCACAAAATAATCCTAATTACTTCACGTTGTCTGCCCCTTTACAGCGATCTTATAATCAGAATAAATAAAGACCTAACCGTATTTTCAACACTGTATTTTATCTTTTCACACGACATAGGAGCACACATTAACGGGGTAAACTGTACCAGGGATTTATTTTATCTTCCTCTAGTTGAGCCCGTACATATCATCAGAGTAATACAGTTTCCAGAAATGCGAACCAAACATCAACACTCTGACATTTTCCGATCCGTCACATGAAAATGAAAAGTTGCTGAAAACACCAACAAAGCATAATATTTGCCTGAATGTTTTGGTTTTGTTGCCAAAAGTTTGGGAAAAATTGAGTTACTGTTTTGTTTTTATTTTGTTGGTTTGACGAAATGAAGAACTAGAGTATCAATGCATGTGTTGTTATAATTTTCTCCTTCAGTATCTACACTATAAGTTTCACTTTGTACTGCCGCTAGGCTAGGTGCTCATGCTTACGCACATGTGCGAGTTTTCGCGGTAGCAATTAAAGGCCTGGTCAAACAGAGAACGCGGCGGTCCGGCGTTCCCTAACAATACAATGGAACGCCGAACGCCGCGTTCTAGACCGCCGCGTTACAGCGTTCCATTGTCTTGTTAGGGAACGTCGGACCGCCGCGTTCTCTGTTTGACCGGGCCTTAATATTTCGCTGATTTGCTAATACTTAGTTACATTGAAAATGTGACTGCATCTAAACCGTTGATATTTTATATTGAAATTTTTTGAAATTTAGGGGCTTAACCCGATAACCCCCCTCAGGGTACGCGGCTGCACGTAATAGGGGAATGTTGTATATGGATGTGGTCAGTTGGGCTTCGGCGCCAGGCGTTCTGGACATGGAACGATATTCTTGATCCCTCTGGGGAGATACGCCACAACGGTTGCTTTGGCACCGAAGCTTTTTAATTCGGAATAAGACCCTCATGAGACACCACGATATACAGGGTTCGGATAAAGTATAGAACCAAGCAAATATCTTTAAAACGGAAAGTGTGATGTTGCTGAAAAATTGCAGGTAAATGTAGTGACGCATAATGCATCCGAAGACATTATGTTAGCTATTAATGTACTTCCGATCTAACCGGAAGTACTGTCAACCTTTTTAATTTAAATGGGACACCTTGTACATTTTTGCAGATTTTTATACATCTTTTTTTCCGAATACGTCCATAGTGGGTTTAGTATTTGTTTCTGTAAAAATGGGAACGGTAATGCTTTTTTATTTGTCTCACAAATACGGCCGTGGCGGTCTGCGGTCTTCCCGTATGAGGTAACCTTTTTGTATTTTTTTGTATTTTAGTCACCGTCAAACGTGTTATAGGACCCCTATCGAGATGTAAATCATTAAAAGTTGACACACTTCCTTGTGAGTTCTCACGCGATCGCCTAAACCGACTTTGATGGCCGGCATTCTAACACCCGAAATGATAAAGAAGCTTTATCTTTCCCGTTTTTACAGAAACTAATACTAAACTCACTATGGGCGTATTCGGGAAAAAAAGATGTATTAAAATCCGCAAAAATATACAGGATGTCCATTTAAATTAAAAAAGTTGACGGTACTTCCGGTTAAACCAGAAGTACATTAATAGCTAACATAATGTCTTCGGATGCACTATACGTCACTACACTTGCCTGCAAATTTTCAGCAATATCATCCTTTCCGTTCCAAAGTTATTTGCTTGGTTCCATACTTTATCCCAACCCTGTATACATTATACAGGGTATGGTCCAATAAGCACGCGGTGCTCTCTAGTGGCCATACCGTTTAAATTGGACGAAAATGTTTAAAATAAAATACGTTTCTTTTCAAACGCTCTACATTTAGAGAATCATTTCAATGATGGTGACTTCCGGATATACCGGAAGTAGGCATCAACTTCCTTATTTTGAATAGAACACCCTGTATATTATTACGTTTTTGAATTCAGCATCAATTTTAAGGTCCACTTTGTTAACCATTGTTTATGTCTTCGAAGCCTATTTTCGGAGTTACTTAGCAATTTTTACAAAATTTGACGTTTGTAGTACTTTACAAGAAAAGCATTGATTAAGGTAACTTTAATCAATGAAGAAAAGTTAATACCTCGGAAACTGAACGCGATAGAAAGATGCGGTTTTCGGTTTTGAAACAAACAAGGAACGTACTTGTGTCTCAGTAAGATCGTTATTTCAAAAGAACATTAAGTCAATAGACTAGCTATTATCAAATTTGAAAAGCTATAAACGTTAAAAACTTCACATCGGTGGATGCGAAATTAGATTCTCTTTCATCTTTATCTAGGCACATGTTGTTCTATCTTTGACGGTTTTCAAGATATTTACGGTTTTGTAATTATGGCGTAGGAATTGGAAAAATCGTAGGTGGCATGGCTCGCAGACGAAACAATTGGCAGGAAACCTTTCATTCAAAGTGTTTCGGTCTCTAATACTAAAATGTGCTTTCGCTCCATCTAACTGTTACCACATTATTCTTAAAAACTCCAGTGGTAAATTTTCCAACATTAGTTTAATATGCGGTTTCCAATAATACCACCCCAAATGCTTAGACTCCATGCTGGTTGTCAACAGACCTCTCAAGGTTTGGATTTACGTCGGCATAGAAATGTAAATTATGCCAGTTTATTGGCTTTAAAAAAATCAACGACATATATTTATATACAGGGTGAGGTAGAATGCATAAACTAGATTTTTCTCTTTTTTTAATTGTAACCCCCATATTTTATGACATCGAGAAATTGCTTTGAATATGCTCTTTCATACTTGTGTAACATTTGTCAGTTTCTGAGATATTTGAATTTTTCTGCAAATTTTAAATATACCTTCGTGTTCAGAAATTCATTTACTTTGAGAGAGTGCTATCGTATTTTCTTTGTATTTAACGAAGAACTAAAATATAAGATCATAATGGTATAGATTTTATAGACGTGATGCATTATAGATGATGAATGTTCAGTGGATCTATCACGCAGGCTATATAATATTAGCTGACCCAGTCCGAATAAACCGATTCTTCAATCTTTCAAATCCATCAGTTTTAAAGTGCCTCTGTTCTGGATATCGCTGTTGATAGTTGATATTTTCTAGGGGCAAGTAGTTAATTTCTCAAAGATTATCTCCCTCTATTTGTCCTTCCGTGAAAAAATTCATGCTTAAAGCTCGGTTTTCTCGAAATTATTGAGCAGGTTATGAAAACTGCCAATATTTCAAAGCCTACCTGATAAATCTGCTTGATAATTATGCATGACGTCTATAAAATTGTTTCTTCAGCATACTTGACTTATACAATCCCGATAATAATTAAGGGTTTTGACTTCATCAAATACTATAATAACATTATAAATTAGTTATTCATTCGTTAAATAAAAATAGAATTCGATAGCACATTCTCAAAATAAATAAATTTGAGTCCACAAATAGAAAGTATATTTGAAATTTGCAGAAAAAATCGAAATATCTCGGAAATTGATGAATGTAGAAAATGCTATAAAAAGAAGAAACAATATATTAAAAGCAATTTTTTGGTATAATCAAATATAGGGAGCATTTAAAGAAAGAGAGAAAATCTATATGCGTCGTCGACTTTTTTTGCCTGCATTAAAACTAGAGGATCTTTTTTATCTTGCTATGTAAAAACATACAATACCTTATATTTAAAGAACGGGAAAATCTAAATATGAAATATAGGGTGTCTCATTTAAAGGAATGTATGTTTGCATCATCACGTAATTATGGTTCACCCCGTATATGATTCATATAGAGTTTTGGTTTCTGTAATTTATATCTCATATTAAAGAAGATCATGGGGCCCAGGGGAAAGATCTGCCCTGATCGGAAAATAACGTCTAGTCTTTTTCTGCAGTGGAGGAAAGATCTTGGTGACAATCTCATTAGTGTGGGTTTGGGGTAAATGATAACGAGATATCGCCTGTTCTTGCAAGGAGAGGTTGTAGCCTTAACATTGTATTTCCCGAGCTAGCTCTTGAAATACCGGTGAATTGGCTTAGTAGGTTGATTAAATCGTAGACACAAAATCAACACTCCCCGTAGCGCAGTATATCAGGTTATCACTCATAGCCAAGGGAGGTTTCTGTCTCTCTCTAGACAGAGAGCTGGTGGTTCTTCTCACATATCATAACCATTTCAGACGATACTATTCAGGAACTATGCAGATGAAACCCGCATATTTGTAGGGTGAAGCATTAAGGTACTACAGGTAGACCTTTTTAGATCTAGAAGTTTGGAACCAGAAGACATAAGAGAGGTAGAATCATAAGCCGTATTAGCCTTTCATCACCGAGTGTACCTAAATGACAAGCACGTAGGCACGCTCATATACTAAAAGACATCAATGCACGTATATGGGGTAATTATAACTCCTTATAACAATTCGACCTCAAATTAGAAATGTGAATGATCTTACCGACAATAAAGTCTGCACATTCACCGGTACTATGCCTCCGGCAGAAATTTCAAATCGCGTTTGAGCAGCTAGTATGACTAGTATAATATCTTTTGTGTTTTTTGAATAGTTCTGCCAGTTACTAAAGTATGCACTCGTTGACACATTTGCAATCTGCAAGAATAAAGATGAATCTTGTATTTTTGTGAACAAGTACCCGATGTCTCCATTATGCTAAACTTGAAATTCCACTACTGTCTTTTGTGTATGTGCTCTGTTATCAGATGAATATACATATAGTTAACTAGTTCAATACTTTATTTCATAAATCTTGACAACTATATGCATTTTACTTCCCACACCGATAGGTGAGGGGAGTATTGTGATCGCGAAAATTTTCGATTTTGAGATAATACACTTTTTGGGCGTTTCATGATGTCTACATAACGAAAATCCACGTCACTCATTTCCGTCGGTCTGTCTGTCTGTCTGTCTGTCTGTCTGTCTGTCTGTCTGTCTGTCTGTCTGTCGGTCTGTCTGTCTGTCTGTCTGTCGCTTTTTTCTAGCCTCGTAATCTCAGCAACCCCTGCATGGATTGTGATGAAATTTAGGCAGCGATATGCTGTGGGGTCGTAGTAGGTAATGTTTCTATAATTTTGAAAATCGGTGCATGGGCGGCGGAGTAATTAGCAAAAAACAAAAAAAATTAAATATTGCTTAAACTTCGTTTTTAGGCGTTTTAGGGGTTCCTGATCATTTTTTACTTTTTTTGGGTGGGGGTGAAATTGGGGTGGTTGGGGGGTGGGGGGTTGTAAAATTGAAAAATTTGTTGCTTTCATAATAGACTGTCCACTGACCCATGAAGGAAGATCTAGCAACATAAATAACTTTTTTAGGTCCATCCGAACATTGCCTTGCCTATTACAGAAACCAAAGGACTTTTTTTCTGGTGCAAACATACGAGAGTATTGCTTTAGATCCTTCTATATTGTGTTACAAGGAAACTGTTGAATTGGTTTTAATGAAATTTTGACACAGCATTACTACCGTGGCGAGGATGGAAAACGCGTATGGTTTTTATAAATCCTGCCAGTGGCGGCGCAGAAATAATAAAAAAAATAAAAATATAAAAACAGCTCAAACTTCGTTTTTAAGCGTCTTAGAGGTTCCTGATCATTTTCTGCGTTTTTTTTTGGGTGGGGTCAAATTGGGGTGGTTAGGGGGTGGGGGGTTGAAAAACTGAAAAATTTCTTGTATTCATAATAGGCTGTCCACTAGCCTGCGAAGGAAGACCTAGCGACATAAATCAACTTTTTAGGTACACCCCAACATTGTCCTAGTCTAACGGAAACTAAGGGACGTAGAATTTTCTGTACACATACGAATATTGCTTTAGATCATTTTGTATTTTGTAACGTGGACACTGCTAAATTGATTCTAATTAAATTTTGACACAGTATTACTGCCGTGGCGAGGATGGAGAACGCGTATGGTTTTCATAAATCGTGCCAGTGGCGGCGCAGAAATAATAAAAAAAGACTAAAAAATATTAGGGAGCTCAAACTTCGTTTTTAGATGTGTTAGGCTGTCCATTGACCTCTGAAGGAAAGACCTAGCGGCATAAGACAATTTTAGGAGGGGGGAGGCTGCCGATGATTTGGTTGCAAGGGGATCTCAGACTAAAGCTGCATGCTATGGGAAAATAATAAACTGATACCACAGTTATGTGTGGGAAGTACTGAGTCAATCAACTTGACTCCATTTTTTTAATTGAAATGTGGACTATAGTTGACTACCTCTTATAAATAACTGAACAAAATATTTATTTAACTATAAACAACTGACATTTCCATGAAAGCTATAGTAGCCTGGATATAACAATACGTTTACTCCATATAAACAATTATTTGTTTGCTTTACTAAACTATAGTGATACCTTCAAAAATATGTGACATTGATATAAATAATCCATACTTTTCAAGGAAACAAATATGTGCTTTGGAAAGTCAAACAAAGTAGTTATTTCATTGAAAAACTGACTTACTTGGCCCTATACCAAAGCACGAATTTATTTGGGTGAGTAATTTTTTTTTTGATTCAAACAATCTTTTCTATCTGTGTGATTCAAGACAGTGTCTCTAAACTGAGCCGGCATTTTGCTATACCCACATCATAAAATTCAGTAGATATTCACGTCTGGTGGTATATGAAGAAATCCAAATAAGTGTTCACAAAAAGCATTAACCTGTCAACTGTAAGTGTTTAGCTTATATTTTTGACTTTTACGAGTTGTATAGGGGTGAATGAATTAGTTATTTTATATAATAAAGCGTTTACTGCTCAACAGTAATAAAACCATTTACAGAGCAGCATACAGTTATTCGATTACAGCGTTCTCTCCTAGCTTAAATGAATTTTTTTTACATAATGATAGTTGAATTTCATATTTTCACTACTGACGAAAAAGATTATGAGATAAAAAATAGAACCATAGCTGACAAAATGGGTTAGAGATGAGACTTTGTTTTGTTTTTAACATCAATAAAACTACTTGAATTTAGATCGCATATCTCTGAAATTGCATTTGCTTTCCTGCACATAAACTCGATTGGAGATTTATATAGTAAGTTAGTCTGCGCCCTCTTACAATGAAATGTGACATCTTGCCTAGACGTAAGTCTTGGAACAGAAAAATTGATCTGTGCCGATAGTTATATGCAGGTTTCAGGAAAAAAAAGTATTATCAAAAGATACATAATAAAAAAATGTCAACGTTACCTCGTTCGTCATAGCTTGCGCTGGTACGCAATAACAAAAACTAATCATGTAAAGTGATAATATGATGTGTAGCATTCCTTCAACGATTATTTTTGGATCGTGATTCCTGTATATCAGAAAATTAGGACATTAAATAAATGATGAGCCTAAAATGATAATATTACATAACTGAACATATTTACTTATATACCTAATAAAGAAACATATTTATTTACCCACTCCCACCCACTAATTATTATTAAGTAATATTTTCTATCCATAGCAACAAAAAGCTCACTTTCTGATGCTCTGATCAACTTTATTACCCTCCTCAATAATATGTAAACGCGCCTTCTGGAATACTTTTAAAGTTTAAAGTAAGCCCATTGCTCGAAAAAATCTACAACATTTCAAAAGACAGTACCACCAAAGCATTCATACAAACCTATTAAGCAAAAAAAATCAGTGGAATGATTATGTTCTTCCATATTATGAATTAACGAACAAGCAGATTAATTTTACACTGAAGAAAACAAGTACGTGATATCAGTAAACTAGTATGTCAAAACAACGTGGATCAATATTAAATTTGTGCTAATGACTTTAGTGGTCAATACAATAAAATTTTATTGTTAATCACTTTCCAATTGCTGTAGACTGAGTCAATCATTACCAGTTATGGATCCATGTTCTGATTATTAACACGATTAACCAAAAGACATAATATTGAGGCTCCTGCGCGTTAAATCAATTAGCAACAACTATGAATCTATAATCGCTAGAGATTAATACCATAAACATCAGTTGTCTGTAATATTAATGTCAGCGCTGATTGATCCATGACAAGTAAGTTGAAGGTGATCAACAACAGGGTCACTATAATATGTCTGAAGGGCATTTCACAATGACTGATAAGCACTGGTTCATTGAATGTTTACATTATACTGATAGAGAAGAAGAACTTTTTTATATTCTGCATTCGTAGTTGTTTTTTACTATTCCATCAACATACAACTAGTAATCACTGTAACCATCAACGATTAGTAGAACCATTGTCAAAGATTAGTGATGACCATTCAACAAGTCAATGTACAACATATTTTTTGGTGTTACAAATTTTACTTACCTCATAATCATGTATAAACTGACTGTGCAAGAAAATGTGAGACATGAAAATGAAACGACGAAAATTTTTGAGTAGAGCTTATTAATGTCTTCAGCATACCTGCAATAAAGTATTTCACATAATTAGTTCACTTATGAAGCTTGCCACGGCCGCAGCTAGCTATTGAGCCAAGATAAAGCAAAAGCAAGTAAACTTAAACTTTAACAAATACACTGAATTGTTTTTGGAGTTTAAATATAGTAATATTGTCTAGAAGAACGTTATTGAAATCAGCTGCTATTTAGATAGATAATAAAAAGACATCGAAAAAACTTAGTCATGGCACACTAAGGCTGCTGTTTTGAATGAAATACCCTGTAAATATGTTTTGAATTTTAAACAAACAATAAATATATCCAATATTATGTATCCAGACTCTCACGTTCCCTTGATAACGAGTAACAAGTAAAGCAAATTTAATGAACAATTATTTTAGATAGTACTGCTAACTCATTCATGGCAATGAGACAAAAAACTAGAAAAGTCAGGATAGGGGTTGTTACTTTTTTATCTCATTTTAAACGATGGGTTAATATTTCTATCAGACCTAACTGATCCTTATTAACATAGTTTATATGCCATGGAAAATAGATAACTAAAACTGTAACTGACAGCTGTTTCGAAACAATTTAATTTAGGTACATTTTGCTGCATACAGTTTTTGCTTAGAATCCCAAGGCGGATTGAACTATAAAATAATATATAATTTGAATTTTATGGCACAATAGACATATAAAAACACTAAATATTTCGATAACTTTATAGTTTATCCAATATTTGATTCTTTTTTCGAACTCTATTAATTAAGTTCATTTATAACCATTGTCACGGACCCTTGCTTCTTTTACTTCCCACACCGATAGGTGAGGGGAGTATTGTGATCGCGAAAATTTTCGATTTTGAGATAATACACTTTTTGGGCGTTTTATGATGTGTACATAACGAAAATCCACGTCACTCATTTCCGTCGGTCTGTCTGTCGGTCTGTCTGTCGGTCTGTCTGTCGGTCTGTCTGTCGGTCTGTCTGTCGGTCTGTCTGTCGGTCTGTCTGTCGGTCTGTCTGTCTGTCTGTCGCGTTTTTCTACCCTCGTAATCTCAGCAACCGCTGCATGGATCGTGATGAAATTTGGGCAGCGGTATGCTGCGGGGTCGTAGTAGGTAATGTTCCTATAATTTTGAAAATCGGTCCATAGGCGGCGGAGTAATTAGCAAAAAACAAAAAAATTTAAATATTGCTGAAACTTCGTTTTTAGGCGTTTTAGGGGTCCCTGATCATTTTCTATTTTTTTTTTGGGTGGGGGTGAAATTGGGGTGGTTGGGGGGTGGGGGGTTGTAAAATTGAAAAATTTGTTGTATTCGAAATAGACTACCCACTGACCTGTGAAGGAAGACCTAGCGACATAAATAACTTTTTTAGGTCTATCCGAACATTGCCTTATGCCTATTACAGAAACTAAAGGATTTTTTCCGATGTATATACATACGAGTATTGCTTTAGATCGTTCTATATTATGTAACGACGAAACTGTTCAATTGATTTTAATGGAATTTTGACACAGTATTACTACCGTGGCGAGGATGAAAAATGCGTATGGTTTTTATAAATCGTGCCAGTGGCGGCGCAGAAACAATAAAAAAACTAAAAATATAAAAACAACTCAAACTTCGTTTTTAAGCATTTTAGAGGTTCCTGATCATTTTCTGCAATTTTTTGGATGGGGGTGAAATTGGGGTGGTTGGGGGGTTGGGGGTTGAAAAATTAAAAAATTTCTTGTACGCATAATAGGCTGTCCACTAAGAAGATCTAGCGACACAAATCACCTTTTTAGGTCCATCCGAACATTGCCTAGCCTATCACGGAAACTAAGGGACTTAGAATTTTCTGTATACTATACGAGAATTTATTGGTTTAAATCGTTTTGTATTTTGCAACGTGGACACTATTAAATTGATTCTAATGAAATTTTGACACAGTATATTGTTACCGTGGTGAGAATAGAAAACGCGTATGTTTGTTAAAAATCTTGTCAGTGGCAGCGTAGCAATAATCAAAGAACGCGACAAGTAGGAAAGCAAATCAAAGTCGGTTTTTAGATGTTTTAGGGGTTCCTGATCATTTCCTACCAGTTTTTTGGGTTGGGGTGAAAGTGAGGTGGTTGGGGGGTGGGGGGTTGTAAAACTGAGAAGTTTTTAGTATCGATAATAGGCTGTCCATTGACCTGTGAAGGAAAGACCTAGCGGCATAAGACAATTTTAGGGGGAGGGGGTTCTGGCGATTATTTGGTTGCAAGGGATCTTAGACTAAAGCTTCATGCTATGGGAAAATAATAAACTGGTATCAGCGTAATGTGTGGGAAGTACTGAGTCAATCAACTTGACTTCATTTTTTATAAAACTTTGATTTTAATTTGCAGTTTTGTAGTAATAGTGTTTAGCTTATTTGACGGAACATATTATGCTGATGATGCTGATACTGATGATGTAATAGTGAGTGAGTATAATTTTGGGGTTTGAGGATTCATAATAATAAGGTAATTATTATAATGTGTCTTTGAAGAGACTGTTACATCTTACTACATGTTTAATCTGTTCTTAGATAATGTTTGTTCGGTATCTATTAATGATTGTTAATTTATTGGTTTTCAAAAATTGTCGATATAGTTTTCTGTATATTTTCAGTTCTATTCATTGCAATCATAGTTTTCCTTTTACCTGCCTTTGCAAATGTTATTTGTAGTTATTACTTCCCACACCGATAGGTGAGGGGAGTATTGTGATCGCGAAAATTTTCGATTTTGAGATAATACGCTTTTTGGGCGTTTTATGATGTGTACATAACGAAAATCCACGTCACTCATTTCCATCGGTCTGTCTGTCTGTCTGTCTGTCTGTCTGTCTGTCTGTCTGTCTGTCTGTCTGTCGGTCTGTCGGTCTGTCGGTCTGTCTGTCGCGTTCTTCTACCCTCGTAATCTCAGTAACCGCTGCATGGATTGTGATGAAATTTGGGCAGCGGTATGCTGTGGGGTCGTAGTAGGTAATGTTCCTATAATTTTGAAAATCGGTGCATAGGCGGCGGAGTAATTGGCAAAAAACAAAAAAAATTAAAGATTGCTGAAACTTCGTTTTTAGGCATTTTAGGGGTCCCTGATCATTTTCTACTTTTTTTTGGGTGGGGGTGAAATTGGGGTGGTTGGGGGGTTGGGGGTTGAAAAATTAAAAAATTTCTTGTACTCATAATAGGCTGTCCGCTAACCTGTGAAGGAAGATCTAGCGACACAAATCACCTTTTTAGGTCCATTCGAACATTGCCTAGCCTATCACGGAAACTAAGGGACTTAGAATTTTCTGTATACTATACGAGAATTTATTGGTTTAAATCGTTTTGTATTTTGCAACGCGGACACTTCTAATGAAATTTTGACACAGTATATTGTTACCGTGGTGAGAATGGAAAACGCGTATGTTTGTTAAAAATCTTGTCAGTGGTAGCGTAGCAATAATCAAAGAACGCGACAAGTATGAAAGCAACTCAAATTCGGTTTTTAGATGTTTTAGGGGTTCCTGATCATTTCCTACCAGTTTTTTGGGTTGGGGTGAAAGTGAGGTGGTTGGGGGGTGGGGGGTTGTAAAACTGAGAAGTTTTTAGTATCGATAATAGGCTGTCCATTGACCTGTGAAGGAAAGACCTAGCGGCATAAGACAATTTTAGGGAGAGGGGGGGGGTTTCTGGCGATTAATTGGTTGCAAGGGATCTTAGACTAAAGCTTAATGCTATGGGAAAATAATAAACTGGTATCAGCGTAATGTGTGGGAAGTACTGAGTCAATCAACTTGACTTCATTTTTTAGGTGTGGGTGAAATTGGGGTGGTTGGGGGATTGTGATACTAAAAAAATTCTTGTATCCATAATAGACTATCCATTGACCTATGAAAGAAATAGCTAGCGGCTAAAACACCTTTTTTCGGGCGGGCGGGCGATGATTTGGTTGCAAGGGTATCTCAGACTACAGCTTCATCATGCTATGGAAAAACAATAAACTGGTATGACCGTAATGTGTGGGAAGTACTGAGTCAATCAACTTGACATCATTTTTTTTATGGATTTAACTAACGTAATTTCATTGTCTGGTAGTGAAGAATTATTGTTGTAATTTTACTTGATATATTTGAGACGATACGTTTTTCAGAAATGTTGTTGCTTACATTAGTTAGACCTATTTAGCATTCGACACCTAGATAGTCTATTTTTAACTGGTTGTTCACCGTATGGATATTATAGTTAAAACCTTTTTGAAATAATTCTGTCTAGTAACAAAATTACAAACTATTGTGGATAATTAGCCAGCTGATGTCACCGTAACTGTAAAGCCGCGTACACATCTGAGCGCACATGTTTTGAGAACACACACACATAATATACATACAGACTCAATGTATGTGTCCTCAAGTCATGAGTTGATTTTAGTTTTCACGTCGCATGCGTGCGTTCTCAACTCGTTTCATGTTCACAGTCGGGTATAAGCAGGTTCAACATATGTCGTTGCATGGCAAAGCAAACGCATAAACGTCCACACTGAGCACGCATACGCTGAACGTTTTCTTTGAGCAGTGATCGAAAACCGACAAGATTTGGCTCGACACATGCGCGCTCAAAGTGCGAGTCAGCCCGCATGCCCTGAGACACGAAGAATGGGGCGTCCTCATTTGCATATTCGCGTGTACTCAAACCATGTGCGCTCAGATGTGTACGCGGCTTAGGATTTCTGAACGAAACATATCCCAATGAATGGGCTGTTCAGGTTGCGGAACACTTGAAAAATGACATTGCGAATCTTCGCAGAGACACCCATTAACTGCTTGCGACAATGTTTTTCAGATAGCTTGTTATCGATTTTAAGCACATAATAAATTAATTTGTATCTATTTTATTCTACAATAATCATCACATGTGGGTTATTGTTTGTTTACCTTATCAAAACCACGTAGTGTTCAATGCATTCTCTTAATTTGTTCTGAATCATCTTCTCATCGTGTTCGTCAGCATATAACTTCAGTAGTCTTTGGCTGATCATCTTTAACTGCAGAGTCAGCTGTATTATAAGTGTTCTAAATAATATATCAGAGCTGATAAATCCTAAAATTTCCCACTGTGTAGCTATGTCTTGAACCTATTGCATAAAATTAGTGTAATTTCAACAGAAAGTCGTATAGCCCATGAAATAAGCAAAAAATTATTGGCATTTGATGTGATAAGAATTTGAAAACGTTTAATTATTTATTTAAACATTATTCAAATAGTAGTAATAGCACTGATGAGAAGGCGAAACCAGGCAGTCGTCACCTTTGCTTTGCCGACCCCACAGAAACGACAGTAAAAATCCTCATGGCCTGCTTCTTGTCGAACCTAACAGACCTCCTGACCTCTTGGTATGGGTAAAAGTATATCTAGCCAGTTTACTAGTGGTCCACTGGGTTCGGACCCCCTCAAGATATTGCGTGGATTGGCAACGCTGTCTATTTAGCGGAATACGAAACAAAATCCTATGTTGGCCAACATGTTGGCAAGCATGTTGGTAGATGCAGTTGGAAGCTGGCTCGGCCAACAAATCAGTACATATATGGTGAACATCGCACATGTTTGCAATTTACCTAGAATTTTATACCTTTTTCCAGCCGTAAGTTCTAAAAGACCAAGTGGCAGTTGAAAATGGTCAGGTTAGTTTTAGTAGACTATTCGAAATCGTCAAATGGAATTTGCAATAATCAACTATTAATTCCTAGGGCCAGTTGAAATTTCTAAAGTACCCTTTGAATGTCCAAATTGCATGGATTGTAAATTACAACGCATCACTATTAGAATTTCATCTGTGTTAATTCAGCAACAAATACAACCGAATACAACAGAAAAGAACAGAAAAGAGATCAAAGCAACAGCAAATAAGCAAAAAACGGCTGGAAACATTAGAAGACGACCAAATGCAACCGAGTTCAGCAGATTAGAACAGCAAACAACTTAAAACAAGCAAAAAGCAGATGGAGAGAACAGGAAACGACTAAATACAGCAGAAAACATCCAAACACAACAGAAAACAACCAAATACAGCCGAATAGAACATAAAACAGCTCAAAACAACAGCAAACAAGCAAAAAACGGCTGGAAACAACAGAAGACGACCAAATGCAATCGAGTACAGCAGAATAGAACAGAAAACAGCTCAAAACAAGCAGAAAGCAGATGGAGAGAACAGGAAACGACTAAATACAACAGAAAACATCCAAACACAACAGAAAACAACCAAATACAGCCGAATAGAACAGAAAACGGCTCAATCAACAGCAACCAGCAAAAAATGGCTGGAAGCAGCAGAAGACGACCAAATGCAACCGAGTACAGCAGAATAGAACAGAAAACAGCTCAAAACCAGCAGAAAGCAGATGGAGAGAACAGGAAACGACTAAATACAACAGAAAACATCCAAACACAACAGAGGACAACCAAATACAGCCGAATAGAACTGAAAACAGCTTAAAACAACAGCAAACAAGCAAAAAAAGCAGCTGAAAATAACAGAAAATGACAAAACATGACAGAAAACAACCGAATACAACCCAATACAACAGAATAGAACAGAAAACAGCTCGAGTGAAGCAAAAAATAGCTGGAAACAACAGAAAATGACCAAATACAACAGAACACATCCAAACACAACAGAAAACAGCCAAATACAACCCAATACAATAGTATAGAACAAAAACAGCTCAAAACAAGCATAAAATTGCTCGAAACAACAGAAAATGACCAAATACAACCTACTTTAGCAGAATAGAACAGAAAACAGCACAAAGCAATAGAAAACAAGCAGAAAACAGCTGAAACCAACATAAAACGACTAAACGCGACAGAAACAAACAGAAAAGAACAGAAAACAGCTGGAAATAGCAGAAAATGACCAAATAAAACCGAATACAATAGCATGTGCGGCGGAGTAATTAGCAAAAAGCAGATTTAAGCAAAAGCAGAAAATATTCCTCAAACTTTGTTTTTATGCATTATAGGAGTTCCTGACCATCTTCTACTTGTTTTTTGGGTGGGGGTGAAATTGGTATGGTTGAGGAGTGGGGGGGTTGTAGAACTGCAAAAATTTTTTGCATTCATAATAGGCTGTCCACCGACCTGTAAAAGAAAGACTTATCGTCATAATGCATTTTTTTTAGGTCCATCCGAACATTGCCTTGCCTATTACGAAACCAAGGCACTTAAAATTTTCCGATGCACACGTTTACTGCTTCTGATCGTTCTCTATCGTGTAACGTGGAAAGTATTATTACTTACTATTACTATTAGATTGATCTTAACGCAGTACTACTACCATGGCGAAGATGGGAAACGTTTATATTTAGTAATCGTGTCAGTGGCGATGCAGCAACAATAATACAAAAACTAAAAATATAAAAATAGCTCAAACTTTGTTTTCAGGCGTTAGGGTGAAATTGGGGTGGTTGGAGGGTGGGGGTTGAAAAACTGAAAATTTGGTTGTATTCATAATAGGATATCCACCGACCTGTGTGAAGGAAGAGCTAACGACATAAATGACTTTTTTAGGTCCATCCGAACATTGCCTTGTCTATTAACGGAAACCAAGAGACTTTTCAGATGTAAACATTCGATGTATTGCTTTAGATCGTACTGCATTGTGTAATGTGGAAACTATTGAAGTGGTTTTAATGAAATTTCGACACGGTATTTACTTGGGCGAGGATGAAAAATGCTTATGGTTTTTAGAAGTCGGGTCAGTGGCGGCACAGCAATAATAAAAAAAACTAGAAATATAAAAAAAGCCCAAACTTAGTTTTTAGGGGTTTTAGGGATACCTGATCAGTTTATACTTTTTTTGGTAGGGGTGAAATTGGGGTGGTTGGGAGGTGGAGGGTTGTAAAGGCGGAAAATTGGGTGTATTTATAATAGGCTGTCCATTGACCTGTGAAAGAAAGACCTAGCGGAATAACATACTTTTTTTGTGGGCAGGTGAGCGATGATTTGGTTGCAGCGGGATCTCAGGCTATAGCTTCATGCTGTGGGAAAATAATAAACTGGTATCACCGTAATGTGTGGGAAGCACTAAGTCAATCAACTTGACTTAACTTTTTATTAACCTTACAGCTTTTAGAGCTATATTACTATGAAGTCTCTGTTCCAAAACTTCAAGAGATCCTTTACTAAAGTTTAGCTTATTTAAATTAATCGGTCTTGCTTTGTTGTGAATCATGTTATATTATGGTATACTATTGTGTATCAAAGCTAAATAAATATTCAAAATCATTCTAACGGGTAAAACTTATTAACCGAAAATTTTTGGAAGCTCTTGGCAAACCCATCAATTTCATCTTCCAAATGACGAATCCTCGTTGCTGTCTTTCCACAGTAACCTATTCCTTGCAATCTCGGGTGGGGAAGACGTTGATAACTTCCAATTGCATTTACCACCAAGCTCGCCAAAATATTGGCCAACATGCTGGTCGTTGTCATACACCTTCGAGCATGTTAAAATATATTCAGGGAAAGATTTAGACTAAAGTTAAACTCTCATTTAGTGCTTTTATACGCAATATTTGTAGCTAACCGTGACATGTATTCTATGAGAAACTAAATCGAATAGCAAGCTGCTTGCACTCGGGCCTCTGTTTCTATACATTACATTGTTTAACTTCTTTGATATTTCTGAGCGTTCATAAATACTCGTCCAGCTGCTTAAAGTTCACTACATCACGAACTAATTTAAAATTACTTAAATTTATATTATATTCAGGGCAGATCCTCGCGTCGGCGTACAGGTGCATTTTGATACAAGAACTCCTGAATTTTGGAAAAAACATTTCCTGCAGTTTATTTATGAGTAAATTTATTTATTTAATATTCAAAGGATTTGTCTTATTTTGTTTGTGAAAAAATTTATTTGGATATGTCTTGCTTTGGTTGAACTTAGCATTTTTATATGTTAAATAAGAAATAATGTTGGATATGTAGTGTCTTGCAAGAATCTGAAGTCAGTCAGCCCTAAAAATCATACCAGAGCGTTGAAAATGGGCGTGTCTGGTTTTGCATGAAAGCTCCTCTTATATAGGTACTTTTCCAGGTTTTGAGGAGATAGTTTTCGACTGCAGCCAAGATCGGTGCCTCCATATTTGTAGGAGATTAGAACAAAAACTTTCTCCTCTGTTGGTCGTATAAAATTCTTAGGGAGATCATCATTTTCAAATCTACTACAAATTATGCTTAAAATTGCAACGTGACCTGATACAGCGCAAACAAATTTCAAATTTGTTGCCGTTTTCCTTTACCGCAAATTGTCTTTGGCCAACATTTAGGGGTTCTTGTACAGTGCGATAGTTAAGGCAACAGCGTGGTAGTAGAAAAAGCTTGAAATTGTTAAAAAATAAAATAAAAAATAATAAAATAAATAAATTCACCTTTAGAACTTTAATTTTAACTTACACATACCAAACCTAACACTAACTCAAACCTCTCTGAAGTACTCGAACGCATAATAATACCAGTCATATTGCATAATAAATTAATAATCAGGTAGATGCACATCACATTACAATTATACATGTTAATGAAAATAGAAAATGGGTCAAAATCAGATTCGCACAAGGGCGGCCAGCCTCCCAGGATCTTCCCTGCTTATATTCACTATCGAACACGGGTACAGCTACGCTAAACTTATCTGTTCCACATATTCTAACTAGTCAAAGCATAACTGCTTATTAATACTACCTATAAATTATTTAAGTCTTAGGCTATGCTATACCTCGTTATCAGAATAGATGACACCAAAAGAATACAAACTAAGCAAAAGCAATGTTGTCACGTGACCTTCTGAACAGTCTACTACAGGCCCGCAAATTGTATTAAGATCATTCTGTGCTAAATCACGGAACGGGAGTGTCTAATCCTCCATATAGTGCCCAAACTACATGATATACCGGGTTATTCAGGTTATTCGACACGGAGCATTATGGCTAAACTATCTGATGAAAAAGAAAATAATAATTTCGGATGGATAGGCTACATTTTAAAAATATTTTCCTGTTATACAGTGTGTCCCCAAAACACGAAACGTGCCAGTTATGTTTTTTAAATAGAACACCCTGTATATTACTGCATATTCAGATTCCTGGTGAATTCTAGTGTGACTTTATGTACCACACATGGGACTTAAAGCGAACTGTTTAGTAGTAAATCCCCATTTTCGGTATAAGTAGAGGTCAGAAACAAATTGAATATCGCAAAGATTATAAAATTTAGAAGGCTGCGACTTTGGCATATTACTAAGCATGACATGCGTCAGCTTGGGTTAGACGATCAAATATGAATTACGTTTGTGCTTGGAAAATCGTTCGATTATTTAAGGAAACTTCAATCTGAGATAAGTTCATTTTTTCAAATAGGAATATCTAATCTTTTTTACACAAATCGGTGTTTTCCCTACCTATAAGCTACCTAGCAGACCGTGAAATATAAGCAAAAACCTGTTCAGATAGAAGAAAAACTAGACTAAAGGGAGAAGACTGTAAAAATTACCTACAACAAATCACCTCTAAGCAAAAATAACGGCGGTAACATGTCTAAGGTCAAAGAGAAGCTGAAGTACGACAGAAATGGATATATTTCACGACCTACTAATTACGGCAATGTACTATAGATTGCCAGTTTCCGAAATTAAGAGTTTGAAATTAAAAGCGAACTAGTTACTTGTTTTCTCCCATCTGAACGTTTTTGTTCATATTTCATGGCCTGCTAGGTTGCTTATAGGCAGGAAAATTGAAGAACGCCGATTTGATTGAAAATTCGAAATTAAATGAAAATTACCAAAAATTGATATTGACAGCCTTATATCATTAGAAAAGCTATCAAATTTTACATTTAGTCGTATACAAAAAATTAGGCATTCCCATTTGAAAAAATCAAGTTATCTCTGTTTCTTTAATTAATTGACCGATTGCTCCAAGCACAAACGTATTCAAATTTGACCGTCTAACTGTGGTCTAACATAAGGTAATGCATTTCATGCTTAGTAATACGGCAAAGTCACAGCCTTCTAAATTTTATAATCTTTGTGATATTGAATTTTTTTCTGACATCTACTTATACCGAAAATTGTGATTTACTCCTAAACAGTTCGCTTTAAGTCCCATGTGTGATACATAAAGTTACACTAGAATTCACTAGGGAATTCGAATATGAAATAATATACAGTAATCTATTTAAAAAAACACAACCTCACGTTTCGTATTTTAGGGACACCCTGTATAACAAAATATTTTTAAAATGTAGCCTTAATGGGTACCTATCCATCCGAAATTATAATCTTCTTTTTCATCGGATACTTTGGCCAGGATGCTCCGTGTTGAATAACGTGAATAACGGTAGGCATGCATTTGGTGCCACCAATTGTGGTAACAAGGTATAGGGCTGTGTTATGTTAATACAGTTTTGCCATGAAAATCTTTGGACATTTAATTTGAGTGCAAAACACGTAGTACGAAGTGTTTTTACTTCCCACACCGATAGGTGAGGGGAGTATTGTGATCGCGAAAGTTTTCGTTTTTGAGATAATATACTTTTTAGGCGTTTTATGATGCCTACATAACGAAAATCCACGTCACTCATTTCCGTCGGTCTGTCTGTATGTCTGTCGGTCTGTCTGTCGGTCTGTCTGTCGGTCTGTCGGTCTGTCTGTCTGTCTGTCGGTCTGTCTGTCTGTTGGCGTTTTTCTAGCCTCCTAATCTCAGTAACCGCTGCATAGATTTTGATGAAATTTGGGTAGTGATACGGTGTAGGGTCGTAGTAGGTAATGTTGCTACAATTTTGAACATCGGTGCATAGGCGGCGGAGTAATTAGCAAAAAACGAAAAATTTCAAATATGCCTCAAACTTCGTTTTTAGGTGTTTTAGGGGTTCCTGATCATTTTCTACTTTTTTTTGGGTGGGGGTGAAATTGGGGTGGTTGGGGGGGTGGGGGTTGTAAATCTGAAGAATTTGTTGTACTCATAATGGGCTGTCTTCTGACCTGAGAGAGAAAGACCTAGCGGTATAATACACTTTTTTAGGTCCATCCGAACATTACCTTGTGTATTACAGGAACCAAGGGACTTGAACTTTCTGATGCATACAAAATACATACGAGTATTACTTTGGATCGTTTTGTATTGTGTTACGTGGAAACTTCTGAATTGACTTTAATGACATTTTTACACAGATTTGTTACCGCGACGAGTATGGAAAGCGCGTATGATTTTTAGAAATCATTTCAGTGGCGGCGCGGCAATAATAAAAAACTAAAAATATAAAAAACACCTCAAACTTCGTTTTAGACGTTTTAGGGGTTCCTGATCATTTTAAAAATTTTTTTGGTTGGGGATGAAATTGGGGTGGTTCAGGGGTGGCGGTTCGTAAAACTCAAAAATTTGTTGTATTCATAATATATTTGTTCATTGACCTGTGAAAGAAGCACCTAGTAGAATGAAACACTTTTTTGCGGTCGGGCGAGCGATGATTTGATTGCAGGGGCAGCATCTAGACTATAGTTTCATGCTGTGGGAAAATAATAAAACTGGTATCATCGGAATGTGTGGGAAGTACTGAGTCAATCAACTTGACTACATTTTTTTTTCTGGTATTTGGAATCAGACATTAGTCCATTAGCCACAGATTATTAGTACCAAAAGTTTCACAGGCTACTTTGAGACTGAGTTAACTGTCACCAAATATGTTTGTCTTGATGTTCAACATGTTGTGGTTTTGTTTACCCCTATGTTTAGTTGTGGCTCTTAATTAAGGTGCAACATACCAACATCAATAGGTGCTTGGGTGCCCATTGAGGAAAATATAGGCCTGTTGCTTGTGGATTGAGGTGTCTTTTCACAGAACCCGACATTATAAAGCTACACATGAAGAAAGTGTGTAGTATTCTTCCTCTTCTGGTCCTACGAACGACAATATCGTAGTCTTCCAAGGCCCAGAAGTGCTTGGTGGTTTCGATCAGTGATTTCATTTGTCTGCGGGCGAAAAATAGCACTGAGTTTCTGAAAAGTCCCTGAAAAGTTCAACACGACGATTTTTCAGGTTAAATCTGTTAGCGGAGAACATTGTTAGCTTCTGTAGAAGTAGAAGCTAAAGCTAATATCTATACCAAAACTCATTCAAAAAAAATTTTTTGGCTATAGTTTCTCGCTCATTTCTCATTTAATATTTGTCATTTTACTTCCCACACCAAAAGGTGAGGGGAGTATTGTGATAACCAAAATTTTCGATTTCAAGGTAATACACTTTTTGGGCATTTTATGATGTCTACATAACGAGAATCCACGTCACTCAACTCCGTCGGTGTGTCTGTCTGTCTATCGGTTTGTCCGTCTGTCGGTTTGTCTGTCTGTTGGTCCGTTTGTCTGACTGTCTGTCTGAATGGGCCTCCCTATAGCTGCATACCAAGCATCAGCAACAGCTCGAGTGCATCGACTTCTGTCTCGAAGGACCAGGGCCGGTATTCCCAACTCGCTCCCCTCGCAAGCGAGCGATCCCTCAAAGGAGCGATATGATTTGCAGCGATATGGCATTTCTAGATTTTCACCTACCGCTCCCCTCGCAAATTTGGAAAGCGAGCATTGAGATACGACAACATCGCGTATTGGTGTAAAATGTCCGAAAAAAACGTCAGTTGTCAAAACATAACCAATATGTTCGTTTGATAAAGTACCGTATACATCACAGACGATAAATAATAATTGTCGGTGATATACATCGATCGAGGTTGAACTAACTATTCTAAAGATGAAGATTAGTATCAACCAAAAAGCAACATTCAGGATAAATCTGATTTAATTAGCGGCGAATTTATCCCCCATTTAATGTGAAAGAACTGTTGTTTTCTATTTCGATACCAATATTCTTGTTTGAAATTAATTAATGGTAATCACAGCGATTATGCTTTAGTTATAGTTCATATTATAACTTCGAATCATATATCAGTACATTAAACTATAAACTTTTAGAAGCTTACAATTTTTCTTATAAAATCACTGAAAAATAGTAAACTAAAATTTTTGCTATTGGTTGAGGATATAAATCTGTAATTTTTACAGGGTCATCCAGATAAATGATAGTTGTGTCCAAGACATATCGAAAGGTTTGTTTTGTTAATCTAAATAACCTTTTAAACTAGTTTTCAGCGAGTTTTGTTAGTGTTGTTTGAGTGGGAACTCCGTAAAAAAATCTATACATTTCAAAAAGGTACATTTTAATGTGAAGGTTGCGCTTGACTCGGATCCGATTTGCAATATTAAATATTAAATCGTTTTCCAAATTTAGGCAATTTTTAGTTTACTTCTTATTTGGGCCATTGATGAAATTGCGTACTCGCACAAGTATAAGGTAGAAAATGGAATGAAATACTTCAAAGCCTCGATTGTTAATTCCGTGTACTTATTTTCTCTTTTCAAAAAGAAGGTGTCAAAATTTCCAGATTTGGACTCCCAGCGTAACATCCCATTGGCAGATAATTCCAGCAGATTATAATAACGCAAACGCCTAAAAGTTTTGTACGGTTTAAATATTTTTAACATAGGTACATGGAAAAAAGGGTCGGGAATCAAGAAATATTTTTTAATACTCGGGGGAAAGGTTGAAAAACACTGTGTTAGAGGGCCTCTTAAAACAACTCGATGGAGCTCTGAAGCATGTTTTTATGCTTCTTCTTGGTTTAACAGTCAAATACATACAGGATCGTCCACTATAAAGCATAATAATTATAAATAAGAGCACACATCTTAAGGTACCCTAATCGTCGGTGATAACCTATTAAATTGATACACCAGTGACACGCGCGACAGAAAGCACTCCCCTTTGACGCGAGCGCTTCAATTGTAAGGAGAGGATGTGAGAATCTAAACGGCAGTGATTTTCACTCCTCTCGCATTTGAAGGCAGCGTTATCGCTCCACACGAGGGGTCAAGAATACCGGCCCAGTAGTCGTAGATGACGGTCTTGCTGGTCTGTAGTTCTTCTACGTGCTCCAGAATCTCTAGCTCGCTGCATTCGCCCCTCCTCGATCCATGCGTGCCATGCTACTACAACTGTAACCACGCTACGCTCCGTGGTTACAGCAATTGCTCTGAAAGAAGCACCACGTTCTCGTTGGCCTACAATTCGACTCCGTTCAAAGGGACTTAACTGAGTAAACTGGAGCTGTCGTCTTCTAGGATGCATCTTCACATAGCCAACTAGTTTCCTGCCACATTTGCAACAGATATCATCGGTCTGTCTGTCTGTCGGTCTGTTGGCGTTTTTCTAGCCTCGTAATCTCAGTAACTGATGCATGGATTGTGATGAAATTTGGGCAGTGATATGGTGTGGGGTCGTAGTAGGTGATGCTCCAACAATTTTGGAAATCGGTGCATGGACGGCGGAGTAATTAGCAAAAAACGAAAAAAATTCAAACAATCCTCAAATTTCATTTTTAGGCGTTTTAGGGGTTCCTGATCATTTTCTACTTTTTTGGGTTGGGTGAAATTGGGGTTGTTGAGGGTGGGAGGTAAAAATAAAAAATTTGTTACATTCGTGATAAACTGTCCACTCACCTGTAAAGAAAAACCTGACGGCATAATAATCTTTTTTAGGTCCATCCAAACATTTTCTTGCGTATTACGAAAACCAAAGGACTGTATTTTCTGATGTATAACGTAGAGGTATTGCTTTAGATCATGTTTATGTGAATTGATTTCAATGAGATTTTGAAACAGTATTACTATAGTGGCGAGGATGGAAAATTCATATCGTTTTTAGAAATCGTGTCAATGGCGGTGCAGCAATATTAAAAAAACTAAAAATAGAAAAACAGATCAAACTTCGTTTTTAGGCGTTTTAGGGGTTCCTGATCGTTTTCTACTTTTTTTTGTATGAAGGTAAAATTGAGGTGGATAGGGGGTGAAGGGTTGTAAACCTGAAAGGTTTTGTGCACTCATAATAGATTGTCGAAAGAAAGACCTAGCAGCATAATATACTTTTTTAGGTCCATCCAAACAATGCCTTGCCTATTACCGTGGCGAGGATAGAAAATGCATGTGGTTTTTAAAAATCGTGTCAGTGGCGGCGCAGCAATATAATATAAACTTCGTTTTTAGACAACTGGACACAAGTAGCATTTTGGCAACCACAACCACATGATACACCAAAATTAACGTTGAAGTTAGTGTATAAATTGGTTATTTATGGAACGTCACACTCTAGACCACCGGACAACATCGTATCAACGTTACATAACTTTAGTTATACATGAATTGTTACGACGTTTACCCAACCAACTAAATGTAGTTAATAATTTGGTAATTGCAATACGGTTTTAATAACGTTTTACTGGCAACTGGTGATAACTCTAGTTATATGAAACGTTTTGCCGACGGAGAGCCTACGTTATATGATATAACTGAGCCGTTGGTAATTCTTCTTTTGAACTAAAAACGTTGTCCCGTAGTCTTTTTTGCAACTAACATATTTTAACATTATTATGATGACAAGGACATAAGTATAGAGATTACAAATGAAACGAGCCTTCAAGTATACTGCTTCCTATTACAGGCATAAAAAACTATTGTGTCGTGAACAAACTTTACAGGCGCTAGCTTGTATGGACGGATCCCAAAACTTCATTATAAATTCCTTCAAACCAACAATCAAATCCGAGCTCAAATTCTGGGTAAGAACCTAAAGAAGAAGACTCCAATAATGAAAGAGGAGTCAATCTGTAGGGAGCAGATATTACTGAAAACACAGTAAGAAAAAATAATAAAAACCTATGGGTACGAGAACGAGACCAAAGCCACAAAAACAAAATAGGTACTGTTAACCAAAGCCCTAGGCACATTCCAAATGTCAAAAAGAAAAGACAAAGCTGACATATGACAATTGACAGCTGCGACAGAGGGTGCGTTTGGAAAGGAAAGTCAGTTTTTAGTTGAACCTTGGTCGGACAAACAACTCCAGTTGAATTTTGGGTATACATCTGGTTGTCTAGAGGACTATCGTTGAAAGATGGTCGATTTTTAGTTAGTTGACGTTCAAAGTCGGGCTTATGTGGTTTTATGCCGATTACATTTTTACGCCATATTTGAATTCAATTATCCTTCGAAACATGGTCGGCCATTAACACCCGTATGCACCGTTTGGCGATTCTAATCCTAATATAGTTCCCTAATCAAGTTTTGCCAATCTTTGGCATCTGGCAAATAACATATTTTTGGAAACAATTCATAAACATTCCGTTTAGTTTGATTGAAGCATGAAGGAATACTATATTTGACGGCAAACTGAGATGCGTTGTTGAATTAAGTGTACAAATCGTTAATTTTTAGCAACTTTATTTATAGTATATAGCCTGATCAAAGGAACAACACATTTCAATATCAAGATGGTAGTCACAGGTATCAGAAAGCTTTGTCTAAGTCCCTATTCTGGCCAGCAGTATTACTTGGTCAAAAGATTTACTATTTTCTTAACAATATTGCAACTGTTATCTCCACACTAGAGGGCGCAGATGTATAGGCGTTTGAAAGTAAAATCAACAAGGAAACGAGAAACCTCAGCCTCCAGGAAACGAGAAACCTCAGCCTCCAGTTAGAAGTTAACCGTCATGAGTCATGACAACCCAAAAATGATTGACCAAAGTGGTGCAAAATAGGGTTGTTACAACGTTGTGTTGGAGTCGACCACACAACTTATGTTTAGTTGCGCAACTTTTCCAAATACGTCACTGCAACGTTAAATTGCTACTTGGGGGGGGTTCCTAATCGTTTCGTTATTCATCCAGTTTAAGTTCGAAGAATAAGAACTGTGCCGTTCCGCTAGAGATGCAAGAAACTATTTAGTTTTTGTGTTGGATGTTTTTTTATATCGCCATTATGTGTGGGAAGTACTGAGTCAATCAACTTGACTCCATTTTGTTTCTGGTAGTGAGGGGGTTAAAGTTTAGTTGCCCTAATAGTTGCCCATCCTAAGTTCTTTACGAACTTCGAGATTCATTGGACTATGATGGAAAGTCCTTAATGAACAAAAATTCGAGGTTTCTTCTTCTACTACAATCCCCAACATGCCATTTCAATCATTCCCGAAGAAAATATCCGGTAATCCCCAAAATGCATACGAATGAAGGTTGGAGTGTTTTTGAGGATCTTTGTGTTTTACTAATTATTGCAATTTCGCGCCAGTGCAACAATTTTTAAAATTATCACAGTATCACATTCTAAGACATCCCACTTGACCCCCTTAACTGAGGCAATGTGTGAAGAAAAATGCTAAGTCGACAGATATATCTTCAAAGTCAAGGTTTGGACAAGGCTATAAAGTACAGACTATCACCAACGTCATTCTTTTAGATTAATGTACAATCCCTTAGGTATACTTACATGAAAATACACTGTTATATTTAACGAAACTCCTATGAATCTCGGTACAGTTATTTCACTTTCTGTACATAGCTTCATTATGGTCAAAAAAGGGGGAAATGGTAGAAGCAACCACGATATAGCATACCGTAACACTTGCATTTTGGTGAAGCCCTAGTAAAAAAAGAACATACATAGTTACATAATATAATATAGTGTTTCCGCATATGAAAGTTAAATTTTGGCCGAAATGGGTGTTAGCTTAGCTGAACTTATCAATCTATAATAAAATTGTGAAATCAAGATTGAGACACATTTTTCTAATACAAGGTCCTTCGAAATCTCTGAGTTGTTTTCTGTTAAAGGCAAAATATTTTTTACTTTAGCCTAACTTACCGTCACTAATGCAGTTGTCAGAAAATCGAAACAATGAAACAAAACTACGGCTAAGGTTAAACTATTAATCTCACTAATTGATATTTTGCATACTTCCTAACTTCCGATGTGTCTATCTGAACTCAAAGGGATGGACAAGTTTCATTATAGATATTACGTAGGTAGTGCAAGTTTCTCTCTATATCTGCTCAAAATAGATGAACGGTTTTGAGGGAGTCTTTATTTTTGGGAAAGTGACTTGCTTTTAATTTTTTCCAATTAACAGTATATTCAGGGTGTCCCCCGACGATCAACACAAGCAATATATCGGAACTGGGCAGTAGTAGAGAATTATAATTTTGGGGGTGTAAATTAGAGCAAATGTTGTATCTTTTCTTATTATTGTGTTACCCAATGAGGTATTTGTTTTTGGTTACGTGACGTCTCATTCAAAATTACTAATGGGATATTAAAGGACTGTACCATTACCATTATGGAACACTAGCAAAATAATTTAACTGAAGGGGTACATGTTATAATCAATGGTAGTAGTACAATCCTTCAAGTACCTGTAGTTCTTGAATCAATCACTTTAGACCCCAAGTGTGCTAGTTTGTTGGAATTGTTTTATCGGGAGGAACACAGAAATTCACAAATATACAGAGTGTCTCATTAATAATTTTGAATCGAACGTCACGTGACCAAAAACAAATACTTCACTGGGTAACACAATGACTAGAAAGATACAACACTTGCTCTAATTTACACCCCCAAAATTATAATTCACTACTACTGCACAGTTCCGTTATATTGGTTGTCTTAATCGTCGTGGGACACCCAGTATAATCTGTATTCGGAAAAATATATTAAGGAAATATGTGCAAATTCACAAACAAGTTAATAATAAATAAATAACAAATTCTGACTTACTCTTCACGTGGAATGAAATAACTTCTCCTCAGTGAAAATGTGGGGCCAACGACTACATCCAGCACATTACAGAAGGAGGGCATATGATGGACACTAAGTATAAATTCTTACACGCAACTCCTGAGACCGCTGACTATTTACGTATATTCAAACCAACAACCGAAGATAGTGCAAAAGATTAATTATTTTTTTTCTATTTAAGGCACGCTTGTTCACAATTTGTAACAGCTCTGATTTTATTAGGTCATTTCCCAAGAGGATGTTTCCAATCCGGATTTTATCCCTTTCTCTATGAAGTCGAGGGAATTTTTTCAACTATACGACTGGGATACGAAGCGTTGCCCATAAGTCAAAGAACTGGAATCGTTATATTCGGCATACCGAACTATATTATAATTTTAGTTGTTACTTTTGAGAAAGATAAAAGTACTATTCCAGCAAAGAATTGAAAATTTATTTGGTGAACGCCAGGTCAGATACTTCGCAAGCATGAAAAGAACCTCCAAATGTCGAGCAGTTATTACAACACTTTCTGACCATCAGAAATATCTTCCAACGTATAGTGTATAGTATACCTAAGTTGTCTAACACGCAGACGTTTAGTCTCAATTTCAACATACTCAGCCTATCTCTAAGTCTTGAAGTCACCTCATTCCAAATATTTTAAATAGATATTTTTAGATGAAGTCATATTGCAATAATATGTAGTTAAAAAATCATCAAAGCGATCAGTACTTCTCTTCATAGAAGTTATGACCTCCAAAGCATACTTCATTACCACAAACTACACAGTACCTCATTTTGCATAAAACAGTTTTTCTATCACAGATTGATAATTAATAAAAACTTGTATAGCACGTTTGTATGTAGTATTCCCAAAAATTGATTCCGGGTGATTCTAAACTGCACTTGTTCATCTACTTTGGGGGTGTAAAAGAAATTTGTTAATACTACGTCGACTAAGTCATATTGCAATAATATGTAGTTAAAAAATCATCAAAGCGATCAGTACTTCTCTTCATAGAAGTTATGACCTCCAAAGCATACTTCATTACCACAAACTACACAGTACCTCATTTTGCATAAAACAGTTTTTCTATCACAGATTGATAATTAATAAAAACTTGTATAGCACGTTTGTATGTAGTATTCCCAAAAATTGATTCCGGGTGATTCTAAACTGCACTTGTTCATCTACTTTGGGGGTGTAAAAGAAATTTGTTAATACTACTTACTTTGAAAGGATGATAACCTATAACATTGCCTAGCTTGATGCAAAACTCGAGATCTGGATAATACGGCATTCTGGTCAGCACTGTTGTTCCAACATGCGCTACTCATGTTTATATCAGCAAAATTAGTAGGTACGTAGTGGTGAAGATTAAAGCAAAAACAAAAGCTGTAATTTTGCACACTCTTGTCCACTGATTCTGAATATTTGATAAAGATGAAAATTAACGGATAAATGTTTGAGAGCAGTGCTGCTTTGATATATCCTGTAGAAAAGGTAATTTGTAGCTATTTGGAAAACACTATTTGATGATATAATTAAGACTGCGCAGAAAGGGATGATGAAAGTTAAAGGACTCAGTACGAATTTACGAGTTATGTGCCGCATCTGTAGTAATTGTATAGGCCTGGCATTTTCGCCTATCTAAATGAATAAAAGGATGTGTAAATTAGAATTAAAATCTCAGCGCAAATATTAAACATATATTATCGTGCACTATTTGATTCTATTATTATAAGTACCACGTTTCCACGGGCTTTCAAGACTGTTTTCAAAACGTTTTGTGATTTTGGATTGTCGGTGTTTCCACGATAGGTTTCGAAACGCATCAGAACGTTTTCACCTGGCACAAATGTGAATCCTAGTTTTATAACCTATTTTGTTGCTTCAGTATCGCATTTCGAATAAACTTCAACATAACTTGAACAAACTGACCATAGTGACATTAAAGAACAACACAAAAGTTCAAAAGTGACAGCTGATGTTTCCACGACATTTGTATCTCGATACGAAATTAGCGAATTGACCTTGAACAGTAAATGTTTTGAAAACACATCCAGTTGAAGTTTCCACGAAATTTCTCAACTCAAAACGTTTTGAAAGCATTTGAAAGCCCGGGGAAACGTAGTAAAAATTTCACTATCATTGAATATCTATGAACGTCAATGTTTGAGCTCTATGCATTCTACGAACATATTGTTTAGGAGTCTGGGTTTTTATAGTAATCATTTTCCCTTTGATAGATTGGTAGTCTTTTTGCCACAAAATAATCTAAAATGTCATTCAAATCCCGTGTTATATGTATATATGTATGTTTATAATAGATTAAGGATTGTGATGAAGATTAGTAAAGTGAAGGGAACTGGTAACACCCAGTTTATTGTATTGCTCCAATTCGTAAGGAGGTTACCAGTTCGGGGAGTGAGATATTGGAAAGAAAATAAGCGTATATTTCTATCTTTGCCAAAAATCTATAAAAATATCATAAACGTCTCTCTTCTGGGATGCCATCAAAGCATTAATATTATAAGTGAAAGCCTGAACGAATTAGCGCTGGTATAAAGCTATTCCGTGCATTATGTATACCGTATACCTGCTAAGTATAGCCTTTATGAATATGAATAGTTTCGAAATTTTCTTCTTCAAGAAAAATGTAAAGAGGCTAGACAACTATAAAGTATCTAATTATTATATTTTTGTTTTGTGATTATTCTCCGATGCCAAAATAGTTTTCAAAAATAATACACATCGTGAAAATAGTAACAATTTATACAAATTTGATTACAAACTAAGTTATAAGATTATCAAGCATATATAAGTAAGTAATATGGAACAGCATGCTTGGATAGATTTAAAAAAAATACAAGATTTCAGCAGCAAAAGCAAAGTTATGTATTTATCTCCCCAAAATTTCAAATTAGAATCAAAAAAATGTGACTGATAGCTCTGTCTGAGAGTTGCAAGGAGATATACAGGGTTGTTAGCCTGCCAGATAGTTCGCTGTTGCCGTAGGGAATGCAAAAATAACAAAGTTGATTTAACAGATTTTATTATGAAAAAATTGTGTTTCTAAATCTCTGATATTCATGTTTGAAAAGGCCCTCGAAGAGAGAAAGAGAGAGACAGAAAGAACAGATGTAGCTTCAGAAAAAGGCAGCGACTCTACAAGAAACTAGTTCCGGCTGAAATTAGATTGAGTATAAAAAAAATGTCAATAAAAAAAGTTGCGGCTCCAGAAGAAAGATAATGTTGCAGTCAAAAGGTCGTTATCTCCACAGGAAAATTTACTTACGTCAGAAAATTTGTTCAGGTAAAAAGTTGTGGCTCCAGCAACCAATCTACTGATTTACTTAATATTAACTGATACTAATCTGTGACAAAAATGTCAACAGGTCGATGGTAGTGAAGGAATTCTCATGGTGTGACGGTTTAGACACATAAAACTGAATATGTAATGTTTGTACCTTTTCAAACTATTATGGTTTTGTAATGATTGTGTTTATTTGATTTGGGTCTATTTGTTAAAAGATTCACAAATAATTCGTGTTAACAAAATTCATTCGTCATCCATAGATGTGGTTCCAGAGGGATCTATCTTAGAACCCATCCTTTTTATAATATGTACACTCGCATTGAGGGTAATCTATAATTGTAATTGACAGCGTGTTTATAAATGTTGATTCTGTGATTGGCTTGTGTAGAACCATTTTGTTTTTCCTATCACTTTCTACTGAATGTTAGTTATTTACTTGCGTGTACAAAAAATGTACAAACACGGGATATATGCTAAAAACATGTTTTAACTGACACGGGAAACATTTGATTCCTTGAATAAGGAGGTATGTAGTTACGTTAAGTTTTTGAGAATTTGTTTCAAATTTCTTTAGGCAATGGATGTGGCGCTTTCCTCACAAATGTGCAAAATAATAAATAAACTGCATAAAAAAGACTGAATAACCCAGAAAATTATAAATGAGAGCAAATTGTAGGGAGATCTGTACAAACCTAATAGTTCAACTACGGACGACACTGTTATATCCTGGTACAAAGTACTAAAAAAACAACATACAAGTAATATTGCTAATGCCAAAAGGGGCTACTATAACTCAAAAAATAAATCTGAAATGGCGTGGTCTATAATCAATGATCCTACTTGCAGAAAAAGCGCGATCAAAAATTCCGACAGACATGACGGACAGACGGATATAAGGGAAATACCACCCTCGCAAATTAGCGGATGAATCCAATAATAATTACTTCAGTAGCTACTTCTATTCAGATGTTCACCAGTAATTATAGACCTAATACGAAGTTTTATAACTTTCATGTTGTTAAAGCACATTATATTGATCGACCGCTACTATCTCTGAGGTACCCAGTATACTAAAACAAATATCTGTGAAAAATTCAGGAAGCAAGCGTGAGATTCCATGTCCCTTGTTAATAAGTATAGTTAAATACATTGTCAGCCTACTAACTTATTTAATGAATGCATTCTTTATCAATGGTATATTTTCCTCTCCTTTGAAAGCTGCTTTAATAATACCGGTATACGAAATAGGACATAAGAAAATGATATCTAATTATAGATGTATCGCACTCCTTTTCGCATTCTCAAAACTTTATGAAAAGTATTTAAAAGTCAGATTTGTAAACTTTTCTAATCAGTTTCGGCTTCAGCTTCTCAATCATTTTCAACATGGTTTTAGAGCAAATCAACATACTCAAGGTTGTAGTTGAAAATTCCTGTCAAATATTCTCATTATCCCAAAAAAAAGTAAATAAGGGACAAGATCAATAATTGTGGTTTGGTAATTTTTCAGAAAATCAATATGACTCTTTCGATAAAAATATATGACACTTGGTGGTAGAATTGATATTTTTATTATAGCAGATGACAGAAAAGTTCTGCCGGTGCGCCATTTGGTTAAAATGAAAGACCTGATGCTCTCTATTTCCGTCAATCGACCTATGGCGCACTGATGATCGCGGGAAACATTTGATTCCTTGAATAAGGAGGTATGTAGTTACGTTAAGTTTTTGAGAATTTGTTTCAAATTTCTTTAGGCAATGGATGTGGCGCTTTCCTCACAAATGTGCAAAATAATAAATAAACTGCATAAAAAAGACTGAATAACCCAGAAAATTATAAATGAGAGCAAATTGTAGGGAGATCTGTACAAACCTAATAGTTCAACTACGGACGACACTGTTATATCCTGGTACAAAGTACTAAAAAAACAACATACAAGTAATATTGCTAATGCCAAAAGGGGCTACTATAACTCAAAAAATAAATCTGAAATGGCGTGGTCTATAATCAATGATCCTACTTGCAGAAAAAGCGCGATCAAAAATTCCGACAGACATGACGGACAGACGGATATAAGGGAAATACCACCCTCGCAAATTAGCGGATGAATCCAATAATAATTACTTCAGTAGCTACTTCTATTCAGATGTTCACCAGTAATTATAGACCTAATACGAAGTTTTATAACTTTCATGTTGTTAAAGCACATTATATTGATCGACCGCTACTATCTCTGAGGTACCCAGTATACTAAAACAAATATCTGTGAAAAATTCAGGAAGCAAGCGTGAGATTCCATGTCCCTTGTTAATAAGTATAGTTAAATACATTGTCAGCCTACTAACTTATTTAATGAATGCATTCTTTATCAATGGTATATTTTCCTCTCCTTTGAAAGCTGCTTTAATAATACCGGTATACGAAATAGGACATAAGAAAATGATATCTAATTATAGATGTATCGCACTCCTTTTCGCATTCTCAAAACTTTATGAAAAGTATTTAAAAGTCAGATTTGTAAACTTTTCTAATCAGTTTCGGCTTCAGCTTCTCAATCATTTTCAACATGGTTTTAGAGCAAATCAACATACTCAAGGTTGTAGTTGAAAATTCCTGTCAAATATTCTCATTATCCCAAAAAAAAGTAAATAAGGGACAAGATCAATAATTGTGGTTTGGTAATTTTTCAGAAAATCAATATGACTCTTTCGATAAAAATATATGACACTTGGTGGTAGAATTGATATTTTTATTATAGCAGATGACAGAAAAGTTCTGCCGGTGCGCCATTTGGTTAAAATGAAAGACCTGATGCTCTCTATTTCCGTCAATCGACCTATGGCGCACTGATGATCGCAAATAAGCGTGAAACAGCTGTCTGCGTACTGGTGGATTGACGGAGGTATAGAGCAACCCTCGTATATCGGCTTTAGTACGCTGCTTGCGTACAAAATCCGTGCCTCTGGTGGCAAAAGCGAACGAGCTTTGTCGTTCCACCAAAGAGTTTACTGCTATTAGCAGCGATTCTCTTTGGTTGCCGTTACCTTCGGGTACCAGATGGCGCACCGGCAGACCTCTTCTGTCATCTGCTAACACATGTTTCACATGTTTGGTTAACATGAGAGACCTGATGCTCTCTATTTCCGTCAATCGACCTATGGCGCACTGATGTTCGCAAATAAGCGTGAAACAGCTGTCTGCGTACTGCTGAATTGACGGAGGTATAGAGCAACCCTCGTATTTTTATTATATATAATTATTATATTATTTTCTGCATTTTTATGGGTTTTCCTGAAAAATACATTGTTGGTATGATAGGTGAAAAATGACCACAACGCACTCCAGGGAGCAGTTACCGAATTGAAGTCGAGCCATTTCTAGGGTGGGTTTTTGTATCAAGTCTTAAGTCTTAATTACTTTTTTTCTGATATATTGAGAATGTTCGGCAGGAATTTTTATGTTCAGCAATATCTTGTTTGTCTGCTAACCAAAAAGTATCAGCTAAGTTTAATAAGAATAAAATGCGCCATGCCCGTATACAAGCCTACATTCGCATGGCGCATCGGTATGATAGGAGAGAACGCGAATCTTTGAAGCATTGTAACAACGTTATTTTCAACTTTTAAGGAATAATAATTGGAGGATGATCATTTTAGGTATATTATTGATACAAAAAAGTCGCCCCTAGCGTTGTATCAGTGCACGAGAAGAATTTCCACTCTTCGGCAATTTCCGTTTTCGCATAGCTAACCTGCTGTATACAGTTTACGTGTGTCAAACAGCAATTATCTCCTCCTCCGACACAGCTCTTTGGAATGTTGTCTCTGATGTACCATTTGTATGTTGCAAAAGTCCTAGCGGTTCGCTGAGCTTTTCCTCTGACATTAGAAAAAGTCTTTCTGTATGTTAGTTAATCTGAAATTAAGTAATGGCATTCACTCAAATGTTTTCTATTTGGCTAATGTTATATAGCACCTACATGCTTCTATTTGATATTCCCTTTTCTTCCACAGCAGTTAAACCAATGGCAACCAAATCTTCGTCAGATGAGGAGGTCCACACTTCACAGTGTGATACGTGTAAAAACGTATTTTCGTAGGATTTAACTTTTTGATTACTTCACTGCCACTGGAGTGATTGGACCATACACTTTTTGATCATTGACAAGCATTAGCAATTTTCAAAAGATTTTTGACATCAAATCATGAGTTTTCATGTGACATGATCTTCAAATAATGTAAGATGCACAGGTATTACACAGTACCCCAAAAATTGTTCAGTCGATAGCTTTGTATGGTAGTGGACACTACCAGGGCAATTGACAGTTATTTAGGATTGAACATTTGGGTTGGAGAGGAGTAAGAGGTATACTGAGTATCTTAGCATTTGCATATCTATTATCACGGCTCAACAAACAATCAGCTGTCTTACTCAAGGTCTGGGGATGCTTTGCGCCGATCCCTTTGCGCATCGATATTTTGGGTTAGAGAGAGATAGATTTCAACAGCGGCTGCACGACAGGGTAATGGCTATCTACATAGAATATGAGTACAGAGATAAATAATATAAATCACAGCGCAAATCTAGTACATTATGGGAGGACAACATGAACTTTATGTTATCTTTGATGTTTACCTTCCTTTTACACCGCATAGGTTGAGTATTATTTCTTAATTCTGCCCTGTTGTATACTTTTTTCTGCTCCGCCCCTGTGAGAGCGAATGAAACTATCCCACTGGCGTCAGATATTTGCAACACGTCATCACAAAGGAACCGACTGTGAGTAAGACAGCTGATTGTTTGTTGATCCGTGCCAACAAGCTTTTAGAAATATTTCAGATACTCTTTTTCATGAGACAATCATTTCCATCTTATAGAAGACAGGTTTTGGGAAGACGAGCAAACACATTAATATAATAATAATTTGTTTATTCATACTTTCTCATAAAACTAAGACACTCTTTATTTTCGTCTTAAAATGTATTTCACTCCTCCACGATTCTTTTTATTCCTAATCTAAATCATAATCATCCACGGTCCTTAAAAACATGCAGTAGGATACCATAGATTTGCAAGCCTAAAATATAATAATAGCCAATTAGATATTTTACCAGTTTTTGGCAGATCCATTGTCCCCAAACCATTTCAAAGTCTTGCTAACTGACTACTGATATGGGAGATGGGTTCTCGATTTGAATGACACTCATGGAAAATTTCACATGATTCTACTTGTACTTATTTCCCAGCCAATAACTGACTATAATAAACATTTGTGTACATTCAGGTGCTGTAAAGCTGCTTTTTCACCAGAGCTGTGCGTGGATGTGTTACGAGGAATGTGTTTTTGACAAACCAATAGAGTCGCTTATATGACCTCGCCTCGCTCAGCACAGCTCTGGTGGAAACTGCTTAGCGAAGCGAGGTTTTTGTACGTACATGTTGGCGAGGAATGCGTGCTAGGAATGTGTTTCAGAGATGTGTGCTAGCAATGTGTTGCGAGGGATGTGTGCCAGGAATGTGGGCTCGCTTGCAATCTAAAAGAGCCCGTTACACATCCCCGCAACGCTCATCTGCACATAGCTACGCCACACATCTTCGCACCGCTCATCTTCCTAGCACACCTCTGGTGTAAACACCCACACCGTTTCACAGCTCCGCTACACTTCCTCGCTGAGCTCATTTTGCTAGCACATCTCTGGTGGAAATGCAGCCTAACGTGGGTACAAATCTGCGTGCCGCGCCTTCGTTGCACATCCGGTGTTGGTTAAAATTTTCCAGTTTGATGAACCTTATGGGATCCACACTGAATGTGCATGCCCTCAAACCACAAACATATCTCGATCCCGTCCAAATCTGTACGGCAAACATATAACGCTTTCGTTGAAAAACCGACAGGTGGTACTAATTAGGGTACTACAGGTAGACCTTTTTGAACTTTGGAACCAGAAATGAGAGAGGTAGGATCATGAACCGTACTAGCTTTTGCTGGAAATCATCTGTCATCGTGTGTACCCAAATGGCGAGCATGTAGACATGCCTATATATTGTGCCAGTCCGGCCCTGTCTGCTGCACGTTAGACGCGTGAGTTCTCGAACAGCGACGTCGAAAGTTGCTGGAAGCCGACTAGAAAGCGGATAGAATGCTCCAGAACCAGAGATGCGTATATAAAGGGGCATCGCTTGGGCAGATGGGAAGAGTTAAGAGATTTAGCAGAGTTCAACTCGCGGTCCGAATACCAGTGGCGCGCGAAATAAATGTACAGTGACATAAATTAGTGAAGGACAAATATAACTTACTGTAGTGACTCAGTGACTGTAAATAAGTTAGACTGTTAAGTATTTGGTTAGGCATAGTGTATATAGTTCGTGTAAATAAATAGTTGAATCCGTACCAAGTGTTTTACTGCCCAATCAAATTAAAGACTTGTAACAATATTAAGACATTAATGCACGTATATGGGACACTTATTACTCCTTGTAATAATTAGACTACTTAAATTAGAAATGTAAATGATCTTACCTCCAATAAGGTCTGCATATTCAGCGGCACTATGCCTCCAGCAGTAATTACAAATTGCTTTTGAGCAGCTAATATGACCAGTATAATATCTTTTGTCTTTTTTGTATAGTCCTGCCAATTGCTAAAGTAGGCACTCATCGATACGTTCGATATCTGCAAGAAAAAAATGAATCTTGTAATTTTGTAAACAAGTAAGGTTCTAGTGATATGTCATATCTGAAATTAGATACTTTGATAGACGTAGGTTTAGGGCAAGCACGCCATAAACATAACATATATATGTGCATAGCATATTTATTTTGTAAATGATTAAAAAATCCATAAGATGCACGAGTTTCACCAAGTAAGAGCAGAAGGGGATTTGCTTCTCATATTCGTTGACTTAACCTTTACTTCCCACATCGTAAATCGATATTATATTGCGGAAATTTTCGATTTTGTTTTTTTGACGTTTTATGATATCTATGTTAAGAAAATCTATGACTCATGTCAGCTAGTGCGTCGGCCTGTCCGTCTGTCAGTGATCACTTCCCTAATAGCGTAATCTCAGTAACTGCTCTACCGTTATTGACGAAATTTTGAGGGAAATCTGCTGTGTAGTTCTAGTAGGCAATAATATTTCCAAAGATCGGATCTGTGGTGTCGGAGTAATTAGCAAAAAATGGAAATTCTCAGGACAACCACGTATCAGGGATTCCGGATCATTTTCCTTTTTTCCCATCTGGGAGAAGCATGTTTTTATGGGAGGGATGGTTGAAGAAAAATACTACAATTCTTGTTATATTCATGAAGGAATGTCTATTAAACTAGAAACTATCCTAAAAACTGACCTTAACAATATTCATATGTACTTTATACATCTACCCGAGCATTGCTTTTGAAGACCTATCTGTGAACATATCATTTTGCGTCCCACACCGATAGGTAAGGGGAGTATTATGATGCCTACATAACGAAAATCTACGTCACCCATTCCGTCGGTCTGTTTGTTGGTTTGTCTATCTGGTGGCGTTTTTCTAGCCACCTAATCTCATTGACCGCTGCATAGATGTTGATGAAATTTTGGTAGCGATATGGCGTGGGGTCGTAGTAGGAATGCTGCTACAATTTTCAAAATCGGTGCATGGGCGTCGGAGTAATTAGCAAGAAACGAAAAATCTCAAGTACTCCTCAAACTTTTTAGGCGTTTTAGCTGATCATTTTTTGCTTTTTTTGGGTGGGGGTGAAATTGGGGTGGATTGGGGGTGGGGGGTTATAAAGCTAAAGTTTGTTGTATTCATAATAGGCTGTCCATTGACCTGAGAGAGAAAGACCTAGCGGTATAATGCACTTTTTTAGGTCCATCCGAATATTGCAGTGGCGTGCCGAAAGGGCCCGCAGGGCCCGCGGTGCGGGAGGGGCCGGGGCATCCGAGGGGCCCCCGCTTAGCCTCTACCTCGAGCAAGCTTTTTACATAATAATAACTATAAAACTTATAGGTACTTATTTTATAGCCTCGAAATATGTATATACTCATAATTTTCCATAATCAAATTAAACATATTTTGCAATTTTGCCTTATAAGTGCCTATTTTATGACAAAATTTGACAACACGACAACGTGTGTAGGCTCCAAAACGGCTAGAACACTACGTTTCCACGGGCTTTCAAAACGTTTTGTGATTTTGGATTGCCGATGTTTCCACGCGATAGGTTTCGAAACGATTTCAAAACGTTTTCAACTGACACTCTTGACAAATATTATTTCCTAACTTTATGCCCTATTTTGTTATTTATAAAAAATATTTAGTTCGAATAAACTTCAATAAACCAACGATATAGCGACATTAGACAGCTACGCACTGTGCAGAGTTCATTTCAAAACGTTTTGAAAGTGACTGCTGGTGTTTCCATGACATTTGTACCTCGATCTCGATAGGATCCCAAACATTAGCGAATCGACCTTGAACAGGAAACGTTTCGAAAACGCATCAAATTGACGTTTCCACGATATATTTGAAAACTCAAAACGTTTTTAAAGCCCGTGGAAACGTAGTCACTGACGCAACGCGTATGTTACGCAAATCGATGTATAACCATATTGTAATACGAAAGGTATATAAATTCTTATTATTCAAAAACTCGAAAGAAAAAAATTAAAATGCAAAGTTTAGGTCACACCAAATTGTTTCTATCTATAAACCGATTTGAAATATCACTGTAGACAGTTCGTTTTCTCCAGTATAGGCAGTATATTTTTTTATGTAAAGGGGGGCCCCGAAAAAAAAATTGCGGGGGGTCCCCGAAGACCTTGGCACGCTACTGGAACATTGCCTTGTCTATTGCAAAAACCGAGGGACTTGCAGAATTTTCCGATGTATATATACGAGTATTGCTTTAGATCGTTCTGTATTTTATAATGTGAAAACTACTGAATTGATGTTAATGACAGTATTACTACTTTTGCGAGGATGGGAAACGCGTGTGATTTTTAGAAATTGTCTCAGTTTCGACGCAGCAATATTAAAAAAACTAAAAATATGAAAACAGTTCACACTTCGTTTTTAGGCATTTTAGGGGTTCCCGAGGGAGTTCCTGATCATCCCACGACAAGTTTTATCGGCGAGGAGGGAGCTACGCGTGATTTCCTTTCTACACCCAAAACCAATGTTGTATACTGACAAACATAAACAAAAGAGAAACAATGACGTTTACAATGGATCAATTACTTTGTATGCAGGTTTCAGGAAAAGGACTATTTTTAAAAGATATATAATAAAAAAACAATGTTACCTACCTCATCCGTCATGGCTTGCACTGGTATGCAATAACAAAAACTAATCATGTAGAGTGCTGTTATGATGTGTAGCATTCCTTCAACGAATACTCTTGGATCTTGATTCCTGTATATTAGAAAATTAAAACGTTAAATGAAAGATGAGCAAAAATGATTATAATAATATTACATAACTGAAACGCATTTACGTTTATAATAGAGAAACAGGTTTAGTTGTCCCACCTCCCAATTACTAACTAATATTCTTTATACAGGGTGAGTTTTTAGTACCGGCGCGGTCGATAACTCCACTACTGTAGGAAAAAGTTGTACATAAAAGTTGTAGCCATGGATATCTCCTTGCTCAGCAAATATTTTGATTTAAACAGGGTGATCCATAACTACGTTGTGATTCAAACATGCATTTTTTTAAATGAGACACCCTAATATATCATTCTATATTCAAATTCTACTAATGATTTCTGTTCTTCCAATATAGGGTATTGTTACATTATACAGGGTATCGCAAAAGTTATGACCATTTTTATATCCAAATCGCTGTCAAATGTACGTACTGTATATCAAAAGGTGATGAATCAAAAATCATTTTTTTACACGGATGGATAAGAAATTGATATTTAGATGATTCTAGTTTTAAAATCGGCTACAAAAAAATTCCGCGACGTATATTCGTATACAGCGTGATGTAGAATGCAAAATCTAGATTTTCTATTTTTTTTAAATGTAACCCCCCAAAGAATTGCTTTTAATATGCTCTTTCATCTTTGTATAGCACCTGTTATGGCTGCATTCACTAGTTTCTGAGATACTTCGATTTTTCTACAAATTTTAAATATACCTTCTATTTGTTTACTAAAATTTATTTATTTTGAGAAAATACTATGAAATTTTATTTTTACTTAACAGACAACTAAAATATAAGGCCATAATAGTACTTGATAAAGTCAAAACACTGGAATAACGAGATAATATGCATCAAGCGTGCTGAGGAAACAATTTTATAGACGTCATGCATAATTATCATGCAGATCTGTCAGATAGGCTATGAAATATCAAACGACACGGTCCAAATAGAACGATTCTTCAATCTTTCAAACGCATTAGTTTTAGAATGCCTCCATTCTGGATCTTGCTGTTCATAGTTGATATATTCTAGAGCCAAGTAGGCAATTTCTCAAAGATTCTCCTAATTACCCTCAATGGAAAAATTAATTTTTAAAGCTCGTTTTTTACACAGTACGGAATTATTGAGCAGGTTATGAAAATCGTCAATTTTTCAAAGCATACCTCATAGATGTACTTGATAATTATGCATCACGCCTACAAAATTGTTTCCTCAGAATACTTGACTTTATGATCTCGATGATTCAGGGTTTTGACTTCATCAAATACTATCATGACCTTATAGTTTAGTTATTCGTTAAATGAAAAACAAATTCTATAGTATTTTCTCAAAATAAATAAATTTCAGTACACAAATAGAAGCTATATTTTAAATTTACCGAAAAATCGAAATATCTCGGAAACTGAAGGATGTAGGTACAACAAGTGATATACAAAGATGAAAGAGCATATTAAAAGCAATTTTTTGGTAATATAAAATATTGGGGGTTACATTTGAAAAAAAAGAGAAAATCTAGATTTTGCATTCTACATCACCCTGTATATGCATATGCGTCGAGGGCTTTTTTGTAGCCGATTTTAAAACTAGATGATATTTTTTATCGATCCGTGTAAAAAAATAATTTTTGATTCATCACTTTTTGATATACAGCACGTCCATTTGACAGCGATTTGGAGATAAAAATGGTCATAACTTTTGAAATACCCTGTATAATGTAACAATACCCTATGTTGGAACAACAGAAATCATTAGTAAAATTTAAATATGGAATAACATATAGGGTGTCTCATTTAAAAAAATGATGTTTGCATCACCACGTAGTTATGGATCACCCTGTATGTATGTAACCAAGATCAATTTCTGATGATCTGATCAATTTTATGACCCTTCACCTACTCAGAAGTATGTATACGCGCCTATGGAATAATATTATTAAAGTTTGAAGTAAACCTGTTGCTCGAAAAAATTTACAACATTTTAAAGGACAGTAGTTCCAAAATATCCATACAATCCACTTAAGCATGAAAATCAGTGGAGTGATTTGTACTTCCATATTTTAAATGAACCAAAAAGCAGATTGATTTGACACTGAACTAAACAGGTACGTGATATCAAAGTACCGCAAAACAATATTAGATTTGTGCCAATGACTTAAGGGGCCTGGATATACACATCAACCATATGTATTTGCCATGTGAAATACAGATTAGCAAGTTCCGGCACAACTCACTTGTTTTTTAAACTACATACATAACGAATTTGTGGTTCTTGGGCTTTTAGGCCGGCGTCGTTTAGCGTTAAAGCTTGATGTTTTGCCACCATGAGTGGATGGCATCTTCAGAAGCTATTTCACTTCGGCGACAGTATTTACTGACGGCTGGTGGATCTGCACCTGTATTAATGTTGACGTGGCTCAACTAGCTAGCGTTGGTATCCCCGCCCCCTCGCGATATGGTAGTATCTTCGGGTTCTTTAGGATGGGTACTCATGTCCGGTTGGCTTTCTGTGTTTCTTCTTTCCTATTGAAATTATTATGATATTTCTGTATTTCGATGGCTTCTCTGTGAAGTCTGGCATGGTATGAAGACGTTGCGGCGAGAACCTGAGTTTCTTCAAACTTGATCCTGTGACTTTCCTCCTTAATCGCATGTTCGGCTACCGCTGATTTGTCCGTATGGCCTAGTCGACAGCCGGCCTTACCTTCTGCAATTCTTCTGTTTATCGATCGCTTCGTTGTTCCTATGTATACACTCCCACATGTGCATGATATGCGATAAACCTCCGGTGCTGTGAGTGGGTCTCTTGTATCCTTCACCGTTCTCAAATATTCCTATATCTTTCTTGTGGGCTTGCAGATGGTCTTGACGTTTTCCTTTCGTAGCATTTTTCCTATTCTGTCTGTTATTCCAGGCACATAGGGCAGAAAAGCTTTTGCTATCGGTTCAGGTTGTGGTTTTGCCCTATTTTTTCTCATTGTTCTTGTTATTTCCTTAAGAGCATCCTTTAGGTGTTCCAGTTCGGTGTCGAGTTCCTCTGGTTCGCATACTTTTCTAGTCCGCTCGGTCAAAGTTCTAATAATTCCGTACTCCTGAGATAGGTGGTGGTTTGACTCTTTATGTAAGTACCGGTCAGTATGAGTTGGTGTTCTATATAGCTTGTGTCCTAATGCAACTCCTTTTCTTGTTAGAAGAACATCAAGGAAGGCGAGTTTTTTGTCCTCTTCTACCTCCATGGTGAACTTGATGTTTTCATGTACGCTGTTCAGGTGTTCTAGAAATTCTTCTAGCTTTTCTCTTCAGTGGTTCCAAATGACAAACGTATCATCCACATATCTGAGCCATATCTTGGGATTGTATTGAGCCCTTTTCAAAGCTGCCTGTTCGACCTTCTCCATTACAAAGTTCGCTACTACCGGGCTTAGAGGGCTTCCCATGGCTAAACCTTCAATTTGTTCGTACATGTTGGCGTCTCAGATAATATTTCAGAAGGTGATAGTTAAGACCTTAATGAAAATTATGCATTTTTCAAATGTTTTTAATTTAACAACCAAACACGATATCAAAACAAGGCCACCGGATGACAAAGTACAAGCCTCCTTCTTCAATATGCTTTTTGAATCATTACTGTAAGATTAAAGATACAGTCAGGAGTACGAAATTCATTTTTATGGCGACCTTTCGACCTTTGGACCTACCTCACCTCATTTTAGACACACATACTGGGGAAAGGGAACGTACGAAATATTTTTCTGTGTTAGAAATTTTACTTACCTCATAATCATGTATAAACTGACGGTGCAAGAAAATGTGAGAGATGCAAATGCTACCATGAAAAGTTTTGAGTAGAGTTTATTGATGCCTTCAGCACACCTGAAATATAGTGTTTTGCATATTAGTCTACTTGTAAAGCTTGTCACGGCCGCAGCTAGGCTTAGAGCAAAAATGAAGCAAAAGCAAGTAACCTTAAATTTTAGCAATTACGCTGTATTGTTTTTCTGGACTTTAATTATGGTTAATATAGTCTAGTAGGAAGGTTACTAAAGTCAGCTTCTATTTAATTATACAGTGTTTGAAAATGTTTGGTCATTAGGTAAAATACAAGACATAGAAAAAACTTATGAAGGCGTAGCACACTAACGCCCGATTTTATCAACGTGCGCATTTTAGCAAAGACTTAGACCAATCAGAGCAGCCCATTCAAGAACATGCATCTGTCAAAGTACCATCTAGTATCTTCCATCCTAAATGGGTGGAAAATTGCGTTTTCTTGATAACAAAGATCTTAGCAATTGCGAATCATATTTCACAAAAACAGTATATTTGATCACTGGATTGGTGGTGTATCAGACGAAAATAATGACAAGAAATTCAAATTACTGCATTATTTGGATAAAACAATAACTTACTATCGATAATATTAGAGATGCATGCAATGTACCTTTGTATTATAGAAAACGAAGTGAAAATAGCATTTTCTTAAATTTCACAAAGCTAAACACACAATTTAATTGTTGGCCAAGCAGTTTCCCAAGTTTGCATGTGCATTACTGGTTGTTTGTCCTAAAAGTTCCCGAAAGTCCCGAGCTGGCGATAACCTTATTTTTTGTAAACAAGAAACTTGTCGTATAATCGTATAGTCAGAAGGTGAATCAGGTGCTTGATATACTTTTGAGAGAAAGAGAGCAACTAGCAGGACGGATTTTTATTCATATGCGTGCCTTACAATGTGTACGCTGCACCTTTACATCCTCTGTGAATAATTCTATAAGAAGGTCTATAACAAACATGCAGCCAGTATATGGAAGATTCTTTATAAAACTATGTATTTATAATCCATCTATATAAAAGATTCTTCATAAAAGTATCTATTTGTCTATAATCCATCTGACTGACTGAGGTGGGATTATTAATCATTAAATATATCTAAAAATAAACATGAAAAGATCACATTCTCCGATGCACTGAATTATGAAATAGGAGAATTGAAAAATTTAGACTGGTTAAGAAAGCGCACACAAGATGAGAATATACAATACAAGTATAAAAAATTAAAAAAAACTGTTAGTGAGAATATAAAATCAGAAAAACGTAATTATTACAACAGGATAATTGACAATTCTTTGAATAAAAACAAAGCCTTCTGGAATATTGTGAACTCCCACAGAAATAATAAGAAAAATTCACATCATATCGATAATGTTCGTTATTGCGACAAGATTTACAATAATCCCAGTGACATAGCAAATGTATTTGGTCTACATTTATCAACTGTGGTCGAGGAGAAAATAACTTCCCACTTTGACGTTATTTCTGACACATGCACGGTTGGACAACCAGTAGTAAAGTCAATGTTCTTTTCTCCAGTAACAGATCAAGACGTTGTTGATGTTATCAATAATTTACCTAATAAAAAAAGTACTGGTCCTAATGACGTACCCATATCGGTGATAAAGGCCAATAGTGATATAATTGCTCCGATATTGGCCCAATTGATGAATTTTTCTATAGTTAAAGGCAAATTTCCCTCCTCCCTAAAGTTAGCATCAGTTATATTAATTTTCAAAAAAGGTGACCATACAGACTTAGGTAATTATCGGCCCATCGCGTTGCTAAGCATCTTTTCAAAAATAATCGAAAAAATTTTAACCATTAAACTACATCATTTTTAAATAAAAATAATGTAATTTCCAAAACTCAATACGGATATCGCCCTGGCTTTTCAACAGAAAGGGGTGCTATCGATTGTGTACAATGTATATATGAAAATGTTGACCAAGGGAAATATGTAGCAGCTTTATTCTTTGATCTGAGCAGGGCGTTCGATACCATCGATTGCAGTTTCATGACAGCTAAGTTAGATAATTCTGGCATTAGAGGAAACATCAATAAATGGCTCACTTCTTTCTTACAAACCAGAAAATTTTATGTCAATATAAGCCAGACAAAATCCACAATATTCGATACGGAGTATGGAACGCCACAGGGTAGCGTATTGGGCCCTCTTATGTTTCTTATATATGTGAATGATTTGCCTGATCATATGACGTTGGGCAGGCCGTTTACATATGCAGATGACACGTGCATAGTTGTATCAGCTTCTTGTCAAGAAGAGCTCCTGGACAGTGTCAAGGCTGCTTGTCACGAGTTTCAGGATTGGTGTTTCAGAAACAAACTCATTATAAACTTTGAAAAAACGAACATGATACAATTCTATAAAAATAGAGTACCGTCTCCAGTTAGTTTCTCTTTTGGTAATACTTCAATTGAACCCCGTCTTTCAGCCAAGTTTCTTGGAATATATCTCGACTCACGTCTATCCTGGGACATACAAATCAATGATGTATGTATAAAAATGAGCAAATGCATTTATTTGGTCAACAGTCTTAAAAACATAATTGATACAAACGCTCTATTAAAAGTTTACTACAGCATAGGATATTCTGCACTCTCGTATTGTATCCCGATATGGGGTCAAGCCAGAGAAATGCAGCGCGTTTTTATTCTACAGAAAAGACTCCTCCGTATCATGTTCAGCATACCGTATAAGACGTCTTGTCGCGAATACTTCAAGAGACATACTATTCTCACTGTTCCTTCTATATACATTTTCAAAGTGCTTTTATATACTTTCAATAATAGAAACAACTTTGTCAAACATTCTGACATACACACGTACAACACACGCAAGAGAAAAAATTTGGTTGCCAGGAAACACTACCACACTTTTTACTACAAATCAACTGCACACACTGGAAGTCAGTTATTTAATCTGCTTCCAGACGAACTTAAGATGGAAACGTCATTGCACAGATTCAAAAAGAATTTGAAAAATATACTAACAAGCAAGTGCTATTACTCAGTCACTGAGTTTAAAGAAGACATTACTATAAAGTGATCTGCATGTTTTTTGTGACTGTAATTTTTATATGCATATGTTTGTTTGTTTATAAATGCATTCCGCATGAATGTTTATAACCTGTTCTTTATATTTTCGATGAATGCCCGATTTTTGACGACGGCAACGCATATTGTGTGACATATTTAAGCCAATGTAATATTTTTTGTACTTTTCTTGTCTTTAATCTCTAGTGTACTTAAATGACGTGTTCTATATCATTATTGTATGATTCAAGGAACCAATAAATAAATAAAAAAAAAATAAAAATAAGGTTGCTGTGATTTATACTACTTTTATGATTCTATTACGAACTGTCGCAGTTTGCAATTAGTAATTATACAATAATTATAAGGTAAACATGAAAAATCTGGCATTTGTTTGCAAATCAATCGCTTTAATCTGATTTTCTTCTAAAATTTTGATCCAATGAACGAATTTCTAAAATATTTTTGACAAAAGCGTCATCCAGCTTTGACGTTTTGTTTCCAGTATTGATAAAATACTATTGGATGATACTTATTAACATAGCCCTTAATACCCAATAGAAAGCTTTTGCTAAAAAACACCCAATAGAAAGGCTTTGTCAAAGCCTTTGATAAAATATGCATGTTGATAAAATCAGGCCTGGCTGCTGTTTTGAATTTTAAGCAAACAACATATGCAACATGACGTATCCAAATTCACCTGTTTCCTGAATAACAAGTGGATCGAATTTATAATGGACAATTATTTTAAATAGTACTACTAACTCATTCTTGAAAATGAGACAAAAAACTAGAAAAGTAGAAATAGTTCTATCAGAATTAACTGTTCATTATTAATGTAGTTTATATGCCATATTGGAAAATGGATAACTCGGCAACAGTTGAATTTGGGTACACTGTGCTGCATACAGTTTTTGCTTAGAATTCAAACGGGGTTTGAATTATAAAATAGAATGTAGGGTGCTCAATTTAAAAATGAAGTCAAGTTGATTGACTCAGTACTTCCCACACATTACGCTGATAGCAGTTTATTATTTTCCCATAGCATGAAGCTTTAATCTAAGATCCATGGCAACCAAATAATTGCCACCCCCCCCCCCCTAAAATTGTCTTATGCCGCTGGGTCTTTCCTTCACAGGTCAATGGACAGCCTATTATCGATACTACAGACTTCTCAGTTTTACAACCCTCACCCCCCCCCCCAACCACCTCACTTTCACCCCCACCCAAAAAACTGGTAGGAAATGATCAGGAACCCCTAAAACATCTAAAAACCGAATTTGAGTTGCTTTCATACTTGTCGCGTTCTTTGATTATTGCTACGCTGCCACTGACAAGATTTTTAACAAACATACGCGTTTTCCATTCTCACCACGGTAACAATATACTGTGTCAAAATTTCATTAGAATCAATTTAATAGTGTCCACGTTACAAAATACAAAACGTTTTAGACCAATAAATTCTCGTATAGTATACAGAAAATTCTAAGTCCCTTAGTTTCTGTAATAGGCTAGGCAATGTTTGGATGCACCTAAAAAGGTGATTTGTGTCGCTAGATCTTCCTTCACAGGTTAGTGGACAGCCTATTATGAGTACAAGAATTTTTTTAATTTTCCAACCCCCAACCACCCCAATTTCACCCCCACCCAAAAAAAAAACGCAGAAAATGATCAGGAACCTCTAAAACGCTTAAAAACGAAGTTTGAGTTGTTTTTATATTTTTAGTTTTTTTATTATTTCTGCGCCGCCACTGGCACGATTTATCAAAACCATGCGCGTTTTCCATCTTCGCCATGGTAGTAATGCCGTTTCAAAATTTCATTAAAATCAATTCAACAGTTTCCTCGTTACAACGATCTGACGCAATACTCTCATATGTTTACATCAAAAAAAAATTCTGTCCTTTGCTTTCTGTAATAGGCAAAGGCAATGTTGGGATGGACCTAAAAAAGTTATTTATGTCGCCAGGTCCTCCTTCACAGGTCAGTGGACAGTCTATTACGAAAGCAACAAATTTTTCAATTTTACAACCCCCCACCCCCCAACCACCCCAATTTCAGCCCCACCCAAAAAAAAGTAGAAAATGATCAGGGACCCCAAAAACGCCTAAAAACGAAGTTTCAGCAATATTTATTTTTTTTTGTTTTTTGCTAATTACTCCGCCGCCTATGCACCGATTTTCAAAATTATAAGAACATTACCTACTACGACCCCACAGCATACCGCTGCCCAAATTTCATCACAATCCATGCAGCGGTTACTGAGATTACGAGGGTAGAAAAACGCGACAGACAGACAGACCGACAGACAGACCGACAGACAGACAGACCGACGGAAATGAGTGACGTGGATTTTCGTTATGTACACATCATAAAACGCCCAAAAAACGTATTATCTCAAAATCGAAAATTTTCGCGATCACAATACTCCCCTCACCTATCGGTGTGGGAAGTAAAATGCAGTTGTGGTGCGTTACGATTTTATAAGTTTAATGTTTCGATAACTTATATACTTTTTCCATTATTCGATTTTTTTCGAACTTTATTAATGTCGTCTATTTATATTCTTCGAACTTCGATATAGAATATTATTGAGTGGAAACGGATTGATTTAGGTACAGTATATTACAGTTTTTTTGAAAAAAGAATTTAAATAAATAATAACATTGAGATTTGTTCCTTGAGACTTTTTAGTGTATTTCAACTTCAATATATTCTGTAAAAATAATGAAAGTAAGAAAGTAGTTCAAATTTATTATTCATCAGATAATGTATCAACTAGCTTGTTCTATGCATCTAAATAAAGTTTTATCGGAGTTTTCTAACTGAACTCATGAACTATATAGGATGCCCTAAGTAATTGCACAAACGAGGCTGAGTTAGCTTAGACTACCGACAAAAAAAAAATTAAAAATTTAAGGTAATTGTTTGTTTTACTTGAAATACTCTTTAACCTTCGCACTATCATGTGTATGCCATTAAAATTGAAATCGCAATAACGCTGCTTGGCATATACAAAAAATTGCGCCAAATAGGCAAATGATCTGAAAAAATATTTTTGAAGTTTCTAAAACTTATCATTTAATTTCAGTGCTTGGAGTATAAACTCCTCCATAATGGTATTTTTTTATCTCGATTCACTGATCCGTATCCAATATCAAAACTACAAACTATCCTGGATGGCTGGTCAGCTGATTTTGCCACAGCTGTAGGATTTCTGAACAAAACCTATCTCAATCAATATGGGCTCATGAACTCCATTATCGAGTTGTTCAGTGTGCGAAAGACTTGAAGAATGATATTACGAATCATTGCAGGGCCACTTATCAACTGCGTGCAACAATATATTGGAAACACCTTGTTATCGATTTTAGACATCACATACATAAATTTGTAGCTCTTTTAATCAACAAATAATATCATATGTCGCTCATTATTTGTTTACCTTACCAACATGACGTAGTGTTCAACGCATACTCTAAATTCGTTCTGAATCACCTGTTCATCGTGTTCGTCAAAGTCGTATAACTTTAACAGTCTTCGGTTGAGTAGCTTTAACTGCATAGTCAGTTGTATTATAAGTGTTCTAAATAATATATCAGAGGCGATAAATCCTAAAAGTTCCCATTCTGTGGCAATATCTTGGACCTATTGGATAAAATTAGTGTAATTTCAGAAAATCATATAGCCCATGAAATAAGTAGAAAATTACCAATCTACGTAGTATGAATTTAAAAACCGTGAATTATCTGTTTAAACATTATTCAAATATTAGTAATTATTGTAGTGATGGTGGGTACAGCTTCGCTAAACTTATCCGTTCTACATATTTTAATTGGTCAAATCATAAATGCTTATTAACTATTATTATTATTAATATTATTAATAACTATTAAACTATTTAAGAATTTAAGTCTTGTGGCTCATCATAGTCACAATGTCTTAACAGACATGTTGCGAACTCGTAAAATGCATTAAGTCGGAGCTAGAGTACTGCCGACACGGATATCCCTTAACTGGTAACGTGCCGTCTGTGAGACTGCAAGCAATCTTAAATTCGACCCTACAACAAAACCTTACCGCATTTCTGGTAAATGACCTCATCTAATCTACCAGCCATTGGTATCCCTTTTATATCCTGTTTATCAGTAAGTTTGCATAAACAACATTCCAGATGTGCTTAGTTGTTAGTTTTGTTCAGTCTGCGAGACGGCACGTTACGGTTTACGTTATAATTTTTCTCAACTGGTAGTCATGGCAGGTCCGTCATTTTTTACCAAAATATTTTTATAGGTGTATTGCTTTACTTCTTTACTTGTTATCAATCACAAAATATATAGATTTGAGTGTGGTCAAATTTTTTTTTATTATCTTGGTCCTACAAATTTGTGCGTGTGTTCTAGTTAATAATTATCATAATTTTTTTCTTTACATCACATGTTCTGCTACTTTATACAAAATTATTATTAAACGATATATATCCAACAAATCTTCATGCATTTTTTCCAAAAAATAAATAGGAGAATTTGATTTTTTATGCTTCAAAGAGGTTACAGTCTCACAGACTGCACGTTACCAACTATGCCCCGAACTTGCACGTTACCGGTTAAGGGATATTATCAAAAGTTTTGAGAACTGTAGCTCGCAATCGTTCGCGATTTACTGTCAGTTCAGTGGCGCTCTTGATACTTATATCTAGCAACTGTTTCGTCGTATCCACCCAGCGTGTAGTTTAATGGCCACGGCGCCGCCCACTCGGGGCTTGACCCTGAACTACAAGTTTCTCTATCTTATCGCTTCTGTGAATATGTCCGAAGAATGTAAGCATTCTCGTCGACTCAATGGAGGATGGTCTCTTTGGATTACCGAGCTCATCCAGTATGGAAACATTAGTTCGATGGGCGGTATAAGGAATTCTCAGCATCGTCCTCCACGTAAACATTTTAAGTCTTATGGCTAGGGCTGTGTTAAAGCAATGATTGAAAATCAAAAAAGGGTAATATTAGTTATAGTACCTATTAAGTTATAACAGTTTTTTAATTTAATTTAATTCATTTATTTGTAAGAGACTTACAAACAATGCCACCCCTAGAAGGCCAAGCCTTTTGGTGGGGTATAGGCGTACATGAGGTAATTATAATATTTCAAATAAATTTTTACAGTTTCGTCTTCTAAACCAAGTGATGATTCTAATCAGCATTAACATGTCACCATATCCATAACTGCTCACAGTTTCTACTTTGGCTTATGTTTGTTGTATCTTCATATGCTTATTGGACATTTTGCACTGCGTTTCACTTGAGTTAACCAAAGAGGGGACCCTGATGCTTTTAGAAACTAAAATTTTTGAAAGCTTGTTCACACAACAATCCTCAAATTTGACATAAAGATTTACCAAGAAAATCTTTGGACGTTTAATTTGAGTGCAAAGACTGGGTACTAAAGGTTTCACAGGTTATTTTAAGATTGAGTTAACTGTCACGTAACATGCATAGTTTAGGCCGGCCGTACTTTGAACGCGTTTTCGTACGAATTTCACTAGTGCGAATTCGTACGAATACGCACTAACGATCTCAACGTTCCCAGTGCAAATTGGTCGTACGTAAACTCACGTATAGTTGCGACGTCCGAAAATAATCCGAACTTGGGATTCTTAGACGTTTTTGCGCGTTGAGCCGTTGGAAAAATGGATTTTGAAAGATTAACTAACTGGGTTTACGAAAACAAATGTTTGTGGGATCAGAGTGATTCAAGCTATCATTTACGTGATCTGCATAATATGATGAAATTCGCCGAATTCATTTGTTTTTATCAGATATATTCTATAAATAGATACTCTTTTAAGATAGCGACGACTCCATCGCAATCTCAATGGAAGAGAATTATCTTGAAGATACAGATTCATTGCGTTCGAAAGAGGTCTTCATGAGTGCGACATTAGTACCACCATTCTCAGCGAAACCGAAATTTGACGAGGGTAGCCGTTTCTAGTGTGCGTACTCAATTCGTACGATCATCATATCGATACGATTATTACTAAAAACGATTTTCTCCGTCAAACGACGCTATTTCGATGATAATTGTGATTAATATCGCACTCGTGAAGACCTGTTTGCAAAGCAATGAACTTGTATATTCAAGATAATTGATAATAATAATAATAGTATTTATTTGCAGCAAAAAAATATCAGAAAAGGATATTACAAGAAAAGCTTGAGTGGCTACAAAAAGGACTAGTAGGCAGTCGAAGACTGATCAAAGTACTAGCCCTAATTAAAAATGTAATATTAAAACTAACAAGCAATTTTAAAGTAGAACTATCTCAAACAAAAACAAAACGTAAATATTTAATCACAAATGAAGGAATTTAACTTACCTAAATTCAAATTAGCAGAAAAAGAAGAAGAAAGGAAGAAATAAATATGTAGCGCCAAAGAAGTTACAAGCTTTTAGAGAGAAGCAGTTCCTTATTCTTAATTTATTATAAAAAAAGTACACATTGTATCAGTATGATCTTTTGAATAAAGCTGTGTAATGTTGTGGTGGATACATTAAACCTCTATATCTGACATTAACGTTATGGACTCACTACGGTACTTAATTTTTTGACATAAGTAGCGAGAACACAAATAATAATTTTATGCAAGTAGTTCACGTCTGCTTTATATATTTAACCAACCTGTGTCTGAGAGTTTATGTGAAATATGCTCATATTTCCGTATTCCATAAATATTCCTTAAACATGAATTTTGTACACACTGAATGCGATCTGTATCAAAATTAGTGAGGCAGGACCCATATATTATATCACAATAATTGAATAATGATAATATAAATGTTTCCATGAGCATAATCTTAATCTTAATAGGCAATATGTACTTTTGAGAAAATAACATTTTTAACCTGCAGTATCCGTTATTTATACACTTATCAATGTGGTTAGAGAATCTAGAAGTTAGTATCTAACTCTATACCTAAATTTTTGCTACATTAACATTCGGTAATACATTGCGATTAATAGAAAGCTTCAAAGATTCTGAAACTACATCCTTATGTTTACCAAAAACTAACACCGCAGACTTTGATGGATTCTTCTAGATTATTTAGTTCATCACTGAATACCCTTTTAGCTTCCACAACGTTGTTGAACGCACAAAAAAACGTTTGTCACGTTATATTTTAAAACCGTTGGCAGTGTCTTATTATTCCAGTTATTTTTATCTAGTTATTAAATTCTTACGATTATTGTCATACCAAAGATGAAAACTTCGTGTCTCTGGTAAGTTAACTGATCGGGAAAAATACTTTTATTGTTTTTGAGGTTTTGTGTATATTTTATACTATCTTGGACGCAAATCGAATCACTCGTACGTTTTAGTAAGTGGCATCCATCATTTTTCAATAAAAAAAATAGAAAGTCAGCGTTAGTTTCTTTTTATATCTGTTGTTTAAGTTAATTTGTTCATAGCTTGCACCATCAGTTGTTTTCGTTGCCTGAGGATGACTTAATATAAGTCGAAACGTTGCATTTAGAAAAATAAGTGTTTGAGTGACCTTATCCTACAAAAAATAACTGAAGTTCATCACACTAGGTCAAAATCTTTTACAAAGTGATTAATGTCGCACTCATGAAGACCTGTTTAGAAAGTAATGAACCTGTATCTTCAAGATAATTATCTTCTGTGGAGATTGCGGCGGAGTCGTCGCTATCATGGAAGAGTATGGATTCGTGAATATATCTAAAAAGAAATGAATTCGCGAATTTCATCATATTATACAGGTCACGTAAATGATAACTTGAATCACTCTAATCCCACAAACATGTGTTTTCTTAAACCAAGATAATTAATATTTCTGCACCCACTTTTTAATGGTTTAACGCACAAACTGGGTTTTGGAACAAGAGAAGCATTGCTTGGACTTAATGTACTGCTATACAAAAATGCAGAGACCAAACACAAGATGTACACTTATGCTTCATAGACTATGGAAAAACCTTCGATCGAGTGAAACATACAGAGCTGATCAATCTACTCTACGAACCAGGGCTAGACCAAAGCGACATCAACTTGATTAGAAACCTGTACTGGGAACAAACCGCACGCATAAGAGTAGAAGATAAGTTGACATCTAACATCCCTATCAGAAGAGGAGTCAGGCAGGGTTGCATACTCTCTCCCACTCTCTTCAACATTTACTCCGAAAGGATATTCCAAAAAGCTTTGGAAAATATCCAGGAAGGTATAAAAGTCAACGGAAGGTATGTCAGCAATATACGGTATGCAATTGTAAGGGAAGGAGATGCATTTGGTCTTAAGATAAACACCGAAAAAACAAAAACAATGGTTATCTCCAAGAGAGCAAATGTGAACACCAACATAACTATATACAACAAACGAATTGAACAGGTCGACAAGTACAAATATTTAGGATGTTGGTTAACAGGAGATTTAAAGCAGGAAACAGAGATACGGTGCCGTATAGAAAACGCAAGATGCGCATTCCTCAGAATGAAAAGACTATTAACGGACCCCTCATTATCGCTTAACATCAGATATAGATTTGTGACAACTTACATATACTCAATCCTACTATATGGAACCGAATCCTGGACAATGGGAGTTTGTTCGATGCGTAGACTGGAAGCTTTTGAGATGTGGCTTATGCGCAGAATCATCAAAATATCATGGACGGATCATATCTCGAATGAAACTGTTTTAAGAAGAATGAATGTGGATAGAGAACTCCTGGGAATACTTAAAAGACGAAAGACAAGCTACCTAGGACATATATATAGAGGCCGGAAATACGAATTCTTGCGATTGATAATGGAAGGCAAAATTGAGGGTAGGAGAGGCCCGGGCAGAAGACAGTGTTCATGGCTGAAAAATGTTAGGGACTGGACCGGTCTGAACTCACAATCACTGTTAAGAGCTGCACAGGATAGAGAACGATTTGCCGAAATTGTAGCCAACCTTCATTGAAGACGGCACTTTAAGAAGAAGAAGAACGCACGAAAACGTTTAAAAACCCCAACAAGTTCGGATTGTTTTCGGACGTCGAAATTACACAATCGTTTACGTACGATCAATTTGTATCAGTATGCGCGCTCCCTTTGTACTGGGAATGTTGGGATCGTTCGTGCATGTTCGTACGGATTCCTACAAGCGAAATCCGTACGAAAACGCGTTCAAAGTGCGGCTGGCCTAAAGCTTTCGCGGCCGTGGTCCGATGAACTGTTTGTTGTTGAGCTGTTCGGCCGACGTCGGCGCGCTTCTCTGCTTGATGTCTCGTGGAATGGTTGGCGAAGGCCGCGCAGCGTGTAGACGCCGGTCGAACAGCCCAAGAACCAACACTTCATTCTGCATGTCACGTAACATTTTTATCTTGTCTTCCAACATTTCGCACTACACTTTTGTTCACCCACATATTTAGTTGTGGCTATTTAGGTGTAACATACCAGTACTACTAAGTGCTTCGGTGCCCATGGAGGAAAATATAGACCTGTTTCACTTAAATTAAGGTGTCTTTTCACACAGCCCGAAAGTGTAAAGCTAAAGATGATCGACGTGTAGATTATTGTTTCTTTTCTGGTCTTACGAACTATAATATCGTAGTTTTCCAAGGTCCAGAAGTGTTTTGTGGTTTCGATCAGAGATTTCATCTGTCTGCGGCCAAAAAATAGCACTGAGCATCTGACCATACCCTGAAAAATTCAACACAACAATGATCAGTCAGGTTAAATCTCTTAGCGGAAAAAATTGTTATATGTATACCAAAGCTCGCTCAAATGTAATTTTATAGAGTACAATTATTGTAATTTCCTAATATCTAATTTGTTATCAAATATTTGTCATAGTCAAATTTAGATTTAAAAAGGGCGATCTATTGCTCTGAAACAAATTGACTCTGATAATGGCATTTGCTTATTATATAGCATGCCTTCAGTTATATACCAGTGGGCATCTAAAAAATGGAATCAAGTTGATTGACTCAGTACTTTTCACACATCACGGTAATACCATTTTATCATTTTCCTACAGCATGAAGCATGATATTTTCTTGCAACCAAATCATCGCCCGCCTGGTCAAAAAATGTCAACACAAAACTCTTGCAAATAGTTTCTTGCACCTCTCTTCATAGGAACTAGGACAACATGGTCTTTTTTTTCTGAACCTTCAACTAATAGTTGTTTGAAATTTGTAGACAAGGTAGATGTTTCAAAAGGTCTGCTTCGGACTTTCATTTTCTATATAATTTTGGATTACAACGTTTCGATTGATGTGGTATCTTCAATCGTCTTCAGGTAAAACTGATATCTAAATCACATGACATGCCGATTTTCCGATATTTAATAACAGATTATATTATCAGTATCAACCTTTAAAGGGCAATGAAATGTGTTCCGGGGCTTCTCAGCCACCCTATCCTTTTATGTTGTGTTGTTTTTTTTTAAATTTAGTTTCACCACTAACATGATTTTCAAAACCATAGACCCTATGGATCTTTACCCTGGCCCACGGTACGGTAAGAAATTTCATTGCTAATAGTTTATGATGGTCTAAGGGCTACACACATTACAGAATTAATTATCGACAACAATATAATTCAATTTTTTTTTTCTCTGTGGTAGGGTAGCATTCGGATAACGCGATAAAAGTATAGTATGTCATTCCTTTACAGGGCAATGAGGAGCCCACTACGAATACAACAAATTTTTCAGTTTCATAACCCCCTACCTCCAAACTAGCCCGGTTTTACCCCCCTACTCCCCCCCCAGAAAAAATGTCGATCAGAAATCTCCAAGTAACCTAAAGGCCAGGTTTGAGGTGTGTTTATATTTTTAGTCTTTTATTATTGCTGCGTCGCCACTGACAGGATTTCTAAAGAACATACGCGTTTTCCATCCTCGACATGGTAATAATACTGTGTCAAAATTTTATTGCAAGCGCTTCAATGACACAAAGCACAAATAAAATTTCCTAGATTTATGTAATTAGCAAGAATGGACCTCATAAAGTGTATTATTCTGCTAGGTCTTCTTTTACAATTTTTTCAGGTCTACAACCCCCCCCCCTCCACTCTTTAACCACCCCAATTTCGCCCTGACCCAAAAAAGTAGAAAATGATCAGGAACCCCGAAGACGCCTAAAAACGCAGTTTGAGCAATATTTGAAAAGTTTGTTTTTCGCTAATTACTCCGCCGCCCTTTCGCCAATTTTCAAAATTATTTAGCTGCACAGCATATCGGTACCCAACTTCCATAACATTCCATGCAGCCGTTACTGATTGCGAGGCTAGAAGATCGCAAACAGACAGGTTGACGGACCGACAGACTGACGAAAATGAGTGACGTGGATTTTCGTTATATAAATATCATAAAACCCCCAAAAGATGTACTATCTCGAAAAAATTCTCGATCACAACCCCACCACTCCATTTATGCAACCCTATACCGATGGACATTATCTGTAGCAAATAATTACGTTATCAATCTTGCTGGATTAATCTGCACATGATATATTGTTGTATGGAGACACTTCTAAGTTCACGATACTAAGAACGATTCAAAGATGTCCGATTTTCGACAGTATAGCAGTATTGAGTATGGGATAACAAAAAAGTTAATCCACGAACAATTATACCTCTCAAACGTATACTTCTCAAAGAACTTAGCGTTGATATATTTAACACCTTAAATTAAAGACTGATCAGTTTTATCGTGACCTTGATTCTTTAATGATTAGTTAGTTCACCACCACCGCCACCGCACGAACTATAAAAGTATACAATCTTCTCATTATTAGTTTCAAGCTTAGATATTTTAGGATCATGAATTTATTATGTAACAAAGAATTTTAAGTCCAAAGGAATGTTTCCGACGCCACTGCTTCGATAAGTATGTAAAGTACAGAATATCTTCATCTTCTAAATATAATGAGAAGTTCTTAATGCACACAAATAAAGCTATGTTCCCTCTTCTACCACAATACCCAAAATCCCATTTTAATACCTCCCAAAGAAAATGTTCAGGAAGTCCAAAGACGCATAAAAACGAGGATTGAAGTGTTTTTGAGGATTTTTGTGTTTTGCTAATTAAGTCATCGCCCATGCACCAACCTTCAAAATTATCAGAGCAACACATACTATGATCCCACATTATAAGACTATATATGATCCCCTTATCTGAGGCAATGTGTGAAGAAAAACTGAAGTCAAGTTGATTGACTCAGTACTTCCCACACATTACGGTGATATACCAGTTTATTATTTTCCAATAGCATGAAGCTTTAGTCTGAGATCCCTGGCAACCAAATCATCGTCAGTCCCCCCCCCCCCAAATTGTCTAATTGTCTTATGCCGCTAGGTCTTTCCTCCACAGGTCAATGGACAGCCTATTATCAATAATACAAACTTTTCAGTTTTACAACCCCCCAACCACCCCAATTTCACCCCCACCCAAAAAAGGTAGAAAACTGTCAGGAACCCCTAAAACATCTAGAAACGAAGTGTGGGCTGTTTTCATATTTTTATTTTTTTGATTATTGCTACGCCACTGACACGATTTATAACAAGTCTACGCGTTTTCCATCCTCACCACAGTAATAAAAATGTGTCAAAATTTCATTAAGATCCAGTTTCCACGTTACAAAATACAAAACGATCTAAAGCAATAAATACTCAGTATGTATACAGAAAATTCTAAGTCCCTTAATTTCAGTAATAGGCAAGGCAATGTTCAGATGGACCTAAAAAGGTGATTTATGTCGCTAGGTCTTCCTACACAGGTCAGTGGACAGCCTATTATGAATACAGCAAATTTTTCAGTTCTTCAACCCTCCACCCCCAACCACCCCAATTTCACTCCCAGCCAAAACAACTCATAAAATGATCAGGAACCTCCAAAAACGCTTAAAAACGACGTTTGGGCTGTTTTTATATTCTCAGTTTTTTATTATAGCTGCGCCGCCACTGGCACGATTTATAAAAGCTGTACGCATTTTCCATCCTCGCTATGGTCTATGGTAGTAATACTGATTAAAAATTTAATTAAAAGCAGTTCAACGATTTCTTCGTTACACAATATAGAATGATCTAAAGCAATACTCGTATGTTTACACCAGAAAAAATTCTAAGTCCTTTGGTTTCTATAATGGGCAAGGCAATGTTTGGATGGACCTAAAGAAGTTATTTATGTCACCAGGTCTTCCTTCACAGGTCAGTGGACAGTCTATTATGAAAGCAACAAATTTTTCAATTTTACAACCTCCCACCCCCCAACCACCCCAATTTCACCCCCACCTAAAAAAAGTAGAAAATGATCAGGAACCCCTAAAACACCTAAAAACGAAGTTTGAGAATTTTCGTTATGTAGACATCATAAGTCGCCCACCTATCGGTGTGGGAAGTAAAAGTCTACAGATATACCTTCAAAGACAACGTTTGGACAGGCCTGTAAAGTACAGGTTACCACCAACGTCATTCCTTTAGAGTAATGTACAGTAGTAGTATGCTTAAGATACTTACATGCAAATACACTGTTATGTTACATGAAACCCCTATTAATGCTTCTACAGTTATTTCATTTTCGTTACATAGTTTCATTATGGTCAAAAAAGGGGCTACTGGTATAAGCAGCCATGATATACTGTACAGGAACACTTGCATTTTGGTGAAGTCCTAGTAACAAAAAAGAACATACATGCTTACTTGATATGATGTTGTATTTCCGCATATACAAGCTAAATTTTGACTGAAATGGGTAATGCCTTACCTGATGATATCTATCTATAACATAGAAAATCAAGATTGAGACATATTTTTCTAATAAGAGGTCCTTCGATATTTTTGAATTATTTTCTGGTAAAAGCAAGATATTTTTCAGCTTAATCTAACTTACCACCACCAATGCAGTTGTGAGAAAATCAAACTAATGTAGCGTAACTAAGGCTTACTTTATAGTATATTGTTCAACGATGCGGTAATGACGGTAGTAACTCACGCGTTGAAGTTGCAGCACGAGCCGGAGGTGAGTGCTGTAAATCAACAAGTGAGCTATTACCATTATCGCGAGTTGAATACTATACTTTATCTAAGACCGAATATATGAATAGTACGATTTAAATACATAATAATTACACAATATTAACAACTCAATCTCACTTCTCTGTCACTTAAATAAATACTGTCACCGTTCGATTTAGTATTTAACATTTCATAGCGACATTTGCAGTGGTTACAGCGTCTATTTACTCCGATGCTCAGAGTAACAACTGAACATAGAGGTAGTAAACAACTAATTCTAATAGGCCAACATCTTTTCTTACGTTGTCATATTGACCACCAGATACGGCAATCATCATTGTTTACTATCGTCTTAATTATATAGTATCCAGAAATATTCCATTCTACGTTAAAAAAAGACGGAATTCTGACGGTTCAGGAACGATTACAGCAAAATCAATAGATATGTTGACCTCTACTGTGTTACTGCATGTTTCTGCATCATAAATGCAAATTCTGTCTTACATAAATTTTGAGGAGCTGGCAACGCCTATATGATTTTCCTGCGATTTGTTTACGATAAACTCCGACTGTCAAACGTTTGTTTTGGTTGTGCGCCTTCTATGCTTGGTCAGTAAAACCGAATTCGCTATTTGTTGGTAACTGTAGTGAAGCTTTACGGACTTGCTGTGCTATATTCGAGTGTAGTTTAACAGTTTTTCGAGATGGGACAGTGCAGAGCAGTGTTTGTAACATGGGTTGCATTGGAAGAATTTACAATTTAGTTGACAATGTTTGGAGGCTGAAGTGTCAAAAGATGATGGCTTTGAGCACGCCATGCTGAAGTGGTTTGTTTACTACCTCTATGTTCAGTTGTTACTCTGAGCTCCGATGCATTTCCAAGAGATCAGTGCTTGTATCCAGTAGGCGGTGTTCATAACTCATGGCAGGACCGTGAGTTATGAAATATAACTCACGCTGTTTGTTTATAGGTAGCATAATCTGTTCAGAAGTAGTTTGATAATGGCTGATTAACGTAATGAGAGTAGATAATAATAATTTATCTCACTAATTAATATTTTGCATACGTTTTAACTTTCAACGTGGCTATCTGAGATATTGTGTCACTCAAAGGGATGAACAAAGTTCGTTGTAAATATTATGTAGGCAAGTTTCTCTCTCGTTTTTTTTTTTGAAAAATGACTTGGTTTTAAATTTCTCAAATTAAAACTGTATACAGGGTTACTGGTAACTCGACCACTTCCCTGCAAGAGGTGATAGAGGGACACAAATGTAATAGATTTAACCCCCCATATGTAATTCCGAAAACCGATAGTTTTCGAGATAATTAACATTTAATGTTTTTCAACCAAATGTCCAAATTTCCACAACAGATCCTAAACTAAGAAAGAAACCTGTTGTTGATTCTGATAATTTTTATTTTAGTATTTAACTAACACATACACAAAGCTAACTTAGTATTAAAATGTTTCAAAATACTAAACAGTTCCAAACTAAATACAAATATTTAAAAAATAATCAACAAAATTTTTACATTCACCGTGAAAGAAAATTATCTAGCTCAAAAAAAATTATACGGTTGAACAAATCGCTAAAAAATCTTTCCTACCTAATAACCTGTTAATTAAATCCACTCAAAGTTTCTAGAGATCTTGCTCAATGTGTTGCCCTTGATTTCGGATACAAGTACGGATCCGCTTCCTCACTTCGGTTTTTGTAACTCGTGTTGAAAAAGTTCGTTTCATCTCCTCCGCCGCATTGATAATTTTTTGCCTTACTTCGTCAGCAGTATTAACTGGAGTCTCGTAAACCAATGCCTACATGTGACCACAGACGTAAAAATCAAGAGGTGTCAGATCTGGGCTCCGCGCAGGCCCTGGGATGGGTTCACCCCTCCCTATCCATTTGTTCGGGTATGTGTTGTCCAACAACTGCCGAATTGTGGGTAATGTGCTGGACAACCATCATGATGGAATATCATGTTGTTGTTGATTCTGTGTCCATGTTGATAAATTTTGTTAAATAGTTACTTGTGGTTGTACTGTCATTATTGTCCTTGGAATAGGCCATCAGATAAGGAAGTTTTTAAAATAATTTGTTTGACTGGTTGTTTATCTTTTTTTGAGCTAGACAATTTTCTTTCGCGGTGAATGTAAAAATTTTGTTCTTTATTTTTTAAATAATTGTATGTAGTTTGAAACTGTACAGTATTTTTACACATTTGAATACTAGATTAGATTTGCGTATGTGTCAGTAGAAAACTAAATTGGAAATTACTAAAATCGGCAGCAGGGTTTTTTCTAAATTTGGGATGTAGTTTGGAAATTTGGACATATCGTTGAATAACATTAAATGTTAATTATCTCGAAAACTGTCGGTTTTCGGAATTACATATGGGGGGTTAAATCTATTGCATTTGAGACTCTCTATATCACTTCCAGCAGGAAAGTGGTCGAGTTACCAGTAACCCTGTATAATCCCATTTGGAAAAATAATTTGCAATACGTGCAAATAGCCATACGACAAATAAGTGAATAATAAATCATAAATGCTAACTGAAATAACTGCTCCTCAGTATAAATATGGAGCCAACGACTGAGCCATCCAGCACATTACAGAAGAAGGGCATATGATGGACACAACTTCTGAGACCGCTAACTGTTTACGTGTACCCAAACCAACCACCGAAGGTAAAACTAAAATTACATGTTTTTCTATTTAAAAACATGCTTCTTCACAATTTGCAACAGCTCTGATTTTATTAAGTCATTTCCCAAGGGGATGTTTTTAGATCTCAATCAATCCTGAATTTATCTCTTTCTCTATGAAGTCATTGGAATGTCGTCAACTATACGGCTGTGATGTTATAATGTTAGTTGTTATATTTGAGAAAGATAAAGGTACTGTTCTAGCAAGGAATTCAGAATTTATTTGATGAAGGCTAGAACGAACTGTTTCCCTGGGTTTAAAAATGTTGGCTAGATCAGATACTTCGCAAGCATGACAAGAACCTCCAAACATCGAGCCGTTATTACAATACTTTTTTACCATCAGAATATTCTTCCAACTTATAGTACACCTAAGTTGTCTAACAGGCTGTTTTTAAGCCTAAAGATCAATAAACTCAACCTAACTCTAAATGATGCAGTCACCTGATACCAAATGTTTGAATTGGATACCTTTAGATGGAGTCAAATTGCAATTAATATGTGCTAAAAAATCCTGTTTAGGCATAAAATCGTCAAAACGACTAGTGCTTTTCTATACAGTACTTTTAAGTGATGACTTCCAAAGTTACCACAAACGGCACAGTACATAATGTTGTATAAACAAAAAGTTCTTTCATCACAGGTTGATTAATTAATAAAAACACCTTATTTATCTACTTTGAGGGTATAAGAGAAAGTTCAACTATCATTAAATCTAGTAATAGTGCGTTAATACTACTTACTTTGAGAGGATGATCACCTATAACGTTGGCTAGCTTGATACTAAACTCTATATCTGGATAATACGGCATTCTGGTCAACACTGTTGTTCCAACTTGCGCTACTCATGTATATATCAGCAAATTAGTAGGTACGTAGTGGTGAAGATTAAAGCAAAAACAAAAGCTGTAATTTTGCACACTCTTGTCCAGTGATTCTGAATATTTGATAAAGGTGAAAATTAACGGATAAATGTTTGAGAGCAGTGCTGCTTTGATATATCCTGCAGTTAATTTGTATCTATTTGGAAAACACCCTTTGATGACATAATTTAGACTACGCAGTCCTCCAGACAGAAGTCAATGTTCGCTATCGCGTTCTCGGCGCCTGCCGAGGTGAGGATCGTCTCTAAGGAGGAGGAAAAGCGGACCAAACATCAGAAGCTCCTAGGACTACTCCGTAGGCTTTGGCTTGACTACACTGTGAGTCTTCCAATACTGGTCAATTGATCCGTAGGTGGTATGAAGGTTACGCTACTCTCTGCACTGCACAGAATGCAGAAGGCAATCATGGGTGACAAAAACTTAAATTCGACAAAATGTACTTAATAATATTTGTTTATATAGTACTCATACACATGTCGCCAATAAAAACGTCCCACGTATTCCGGAAAAATGGAGTCAAGTTGATTGACCCAGTACTTCCCACACATGACAGTGATATCATTTTATTATTTTTCCTTTGTATGAAGCTATAGTCTGAAATCCCTTGCAACCATATCATCGCTCGCCCGTCCCCAAAAGACATCCAACACAAAAACTAGTAAATAGTTTCCTAAATCTCCCCGTAGGAACTAAAACGGCACAATTTTTATTCTGCGAGCTTCAACTGGAGGAAACGAAACAATCAGGAACCCTCAAAATGCCTGAAAACGAAGTTTAAGCTATTTTTATGTTTTTAGTTTTTTTACTACTGCTGCGCCGCCACTGAGACGATTTTTGAAAACTATACCATTTTTCATCTTGCCACGGTAATAATACTGTGTCTATATTCCATTAAAATCAATTCCATAGTTTCCATGTTACTAAATTCAGAGCGATCTAAAGCAAAAGTTCAAAGTCTCTTGATTTCTGTAATAGCCAAGGCAATGTTCGGATGGACCTAAAAAAGGACATTATGCCGCTAGGTCTTTCTTTCACAGATCAATGGGCAGCCTGTTATGAATAGAACAAATTTTTGAGTTATACAACCCTCACCCCCTAACCACCCCAATTTCACCCCCACCCAAAAAAAAGTAAAAAATGGTCAGGAACCCCTAAACCGCCTAAAAATAAAGTTTGAGGGATATTTATTTTTTTTTTGTTTCTTGCTAATTACTCCGCCGCCCCTACACCAATTTTCAAAGTTATAGCAGCATTATCTACTAGGACCTCACAGCATATCGGTACCCAAATTTCATCACATGCAGCGGTTGCTGAGATTACGAGGGTAGAAAAACGCCAACAGACCGACCGATGGAAATGAGTGACGTGGATTTTCGTTATGTAGACATCATAAAACGTCCAAAAAGCATATTATCTCAAAATCGAAAATTTTCGCGATCACAATACTCCCTTAACATATCGGTGTGGGAAGTAAAAGGGGCTTTGCGTCTTTAACTTTAATTTAAATGTTTGCTATTTTAACTTTGTTTCGTTTGACGGTTGTATGGAAGAGCAACCTAGTTGAATACTACCGCCCCCTCTTTAAAATTTGTAAACTTAATTTTTTGAAGAATAGAATCAATAAAGATACATAATAGTAAAAACACAAAATAATTTCCATCATAGAAGAACATACATATTTGGAGAAGACGAACTCGCACATTAATATGATAGTTTATTCATTTATGTTTGCTGATAATTAAAACATTATTTATTTTCTTCTTAACTTTTACTTCAGTGCCTCACGATTTTTTTTATTCCTAGTCGTTAACTTCATCCACGGTCCTCAGAAACATGCAGTAGGATACCATAGATTTGCAAGCCTAAAATAGAATAACAGCTAATTAGATATTTCACTCTTATATGTAGATATATAACAAAAAATGGAGTCAAGTTGATTGACTCAGTACTTTCCACACATAACGGTGATATAATTTTACTTTTCACCATTGCATGAAGCTATAGTCTGAGATCCCCCTGTAACCAAATTACCGCCCGTCCGCCCTCAAAAAAAATGCAACACAAAAACTCTCGTTAATAGTTTCTTGCATCTCTATACGAACTAGGACGACACAGTTTTTATTCTGCAAGCTTCAACTGGATCAAACGTAATGATCAGGGACCCTCATATCGCCTAAAAACGAAGTTTGAGCTATGTTTATATTTTTAGTTTTTTTATTATTCCTGCACCTCCACTGACACGATTTCTAAAAACCATACGCATTTTTCATCCTCGCCACAGCAGTGAAACTGTGTCATTAACTAAAATCAAGTCCAGGCTACACAATACAGAACGTTGAAGGCAATACTTGTATGTAATTGCCAACCCGTGTGGTTGGGTGCCTATCTGGTGCGTCCCCAGGTGGCGGATAGGGGAATGGCCGGGGGAAGAGGAATCTCGGAACCCGGTTAGCCATAGGGCTTAAAAATCCTCAATCGTTTTGCGAAAGCTGTCGCTGTGGACCAACCCACCCAAAGCTAAGGTGTAAGGTATCGTGCTGAGGGCTGAATGGTCGCAGGGTAATATGCGGCCACAAACGATCCCCTTGGGGAACCAGGCGACACCCCATTGTAATAAGCCTTACCCTGGTACGCGATGCTTTGCCAGTGGTGGACTCATCCTTTCTCTTGCTACTCGTGGGAACGACTATGAATAACTCAAAAAGCAAGACACAAAATCCCGAGGCTGGACCATCAAGTTCACCTCAACCTGAATCTGTAGCTAAGGCAGGACAATGTTCACCTCAAGCTGCGGCACAGACCGAGGTTGGACGAGAAGGATCACCTCAGATACAACAAAAGAAACAATGGCCAAAGCGTCGACGAGTTTGTGGCGCTGAGGCTAAAAGAAGAAGGAAGGCGAGGGAAGCGAAAGAGGCGGCATCCACAGGAACTACCTCCTCCTCCTCAGCCTCTTCAAAACTAAAGGTGAAGGCGTCCAGCGGGTCAAGTGACAAAAACCTCGCCTCCAAAAGAGGCCAGGAGGTAGCGACACCTGGGAAACGCCTTCACCCAAGCACCTCCACAGAGGGCACGCCGAAAGGAATTAAGAAGGTTCGTAGTGACACAAAAGTCGCTGCACCTTCCCAAACCTTCGCAGAGGCAGCCTTAAGGTATCTTAAGGTTGCCATAATAGATAAGGATAACCCCTACGGCAAGGTTTCTGTAGAGCGGGCAAGCCTTATCAAAAGAAGGCTAGTGGAGGAGCTGGACAAGATAATCTTGACGCCCTCCAGCAGCCAAAACAAAGTGCCGACATTCAAGTCGTGGATTCACTCTGGTGAGATCATTAGGATCGTCTGTGACGACGATGGGGCACTACATTGGCTTTCTGAGGCTGTTAAACACTTTAGGCCATGGGAGGAAGCGTGACTGGTGGTCGTCAGTTTGGATAAGCTCCCGAAGCTCACCAAAGCCTGTCTTTGGGTCCCGGAAGATGACGCTACCGCCACCTCTGAAGACACGGAGAGGGTACTGCGGCGGCTGACGGTGCAGAATCCAGAACTGTCGGTAGCCAAGTGGTGCGCCTTCCACCATGAGGTCAAGAAAAGCCCTCCAGGACACCAGTTCGTCTTCGGTGTTGGAGACGAGGATATGGCTGTCCTAAAGAAGAGGTCGATGAGGCTGAGCTATGCGTTCACCTCATTGACCATCAGAGCCTCCAGTAATAGGACGGGAGCTTCTGCAAACCAAGGGTACATCCAACACCGAGGCCCCCTTGGAGAACGCAGAGGGTCCGGAACATATGGACGCCATCCCCCTCTAACGGAGGAGGAGATGGAGTCTTAAAGAGGCAAATCGTTGACATCTGAGCCATGGGCAAGGTCGTCATAAAAAAGGTAAATATCCTTCAATGCAACCTACTGGGTTGGTGTACTGGAGGATGCAATAGCACTAATCCAAGAACCTCGGATCACAAAGACCAGAATAACAGGTCTAAGCTCACTAACTGGTCAAATTTTCCGCTTACCAAGCAACTTACAACCCAGGACTGCAATATATGTACCTAGGAAGATTAAAGCCACCCCAATGGCACAATTTTGTACCTCCGCTTTAACTGCGGTTAGATTGGAATGTCCATGGAAAAGAGGCAACAGCAGGGCACTGGTCCTAGCATCGGTCTACCTTCCTTCAGATGCAGCCACCTTACCACCAACAAAAGAATTGGAAGATCTAGTAGACCACTGCCTCAACCAGAAACTGGAGCTTGTCATAGGCTGTGACTCGAACTCCCACCATCTGGGATGGGGCAGCAAGGACATTAACTCCCGAAGTAAGTCTCTTTACGACTATATTGTTAAGAAGAACTTACGAATCTTAAATAGAGGCACGGAACCGACTTTTATTAACGCCCGCAGCCAAACTGTTATAGACATTACGCTGGCAACAGCCAAAATCTCTAATAAAATTCTAGACTGGCAGGTGTCAGAGGACATTTCGATGTTTGACCACCGCTGGCTGAATTATACATTAAGTCTGGAACTCAAAACTCTCGTAAAGTCTCGCGACCCGGAGAGGACGTATGTAAATCTGTACAACCGACTCTTGGAAGGTGCTCTGCGCAACGAACAGGTTTTGACTCCGTGCACTAACGAAGAATTGGAAAGATACACAATATCTATCCAAGATAATATAAGTTATGCTTATAAAAAATCCTGCCCCATAAGGATGGTCCAGGAAGGTGGCAAAACCAATATTTGGTGGTGCAGTGAACTGGAACACCTCAGGAGAGCAGCAAGAAGAACTTATAACAGAGCAAAACGTACCAAACTTAAAAAGGACTGGGACTTGTACCAATCCAACCTCAAAGAGTTTAAGAAAGTCTGTAGGCAAAAACAGAGGGCTGTCTGGAGAGCCTACTGTGAAGAAATAGAGGATTTCTCACAAGCATCCAGACTGCAGAAAATGCTCTCTAAAGATCCACATCGGTGCATCGGCATTCTAAAAAGGGAGGATAGAAGTAAAACCTCTAACCTCCGGGAAAGTGCCGAGCTCCTGATGGACACGCACTTCCCTGGTTCAATTGTCACTGCGACGTCGAACTGGATGGAAGACATTAGCACACCTTCACCGATTGACTGGCAATTCACCAAAGAAATAATCAGTTAGGAAAAGATAAACTGGGCCATATCCTGCTTCTCCCCCTTCAAATCACCAGGGCTGGACAGCATATGTCCAGCCTTACTTCAATGGGGTCTGGAACATCTTATGCCGTACTTAGTGGAAATATTCAGAGCCTCCCTGGCTCTAAAATATTGTCACGACGGCCTCTTTTTCTTCACCCAGGGAATCAAACTCGACGTAACTTTCACCGTTTTACTTCACAACTCGATACAAAATCTCTTAACCTTATCTCAACTAGGTCTCAACTCAACTGACTCCTGCCACGCTACTCGTGGTGCCTTATATACTTCATCGAACCATCTAGAAGATTCCAGACACCCAGATGACATTCGAGAATGCCGATCTGTCAGTCTAGAAAATTCCAGATGATTCGATGACGTTTACACATCAAAAAAAATCTAACCTAATCGTTGTGAAAGAAACATTAACAAATCCAAATAAGCAATGTAATATACAGGATGTTACACTCTTCCCCCCTTAGCGTTCGGCGTCCTCGACGAACAGTTCGCTTCGATCCTTGTATGGCCACAGGCGATCGCTATGGACGACCTTCGGTTTTCCACTACCCATACGTATCCTGTAGACTACGTCGTTGAGGCGCTTCATCACCACGTAGGGTCCCTCCCAATGGCGTTGTAGCTTCGGACATCTACCCCTTCTCCGTCGTGGATTGTAGAACCATACCAGATCACCTTCGACGAACTTTGGGCTATTTGCTTTCAGATCGTATCTGGCTTTCATTCTGTCGCTGGCAGACTGGATGTTTCCTCTAGCAGACTCATGGATATCCCAGAGCGTTTCCTGAAGCTCGCTCACCCATTCGCATGGAAGACGGCGTTCCGTTTCTGGGGGTGGACCAAGAGCTAAGTCCAGAGGCAGCCGCAGTTCTCGACCAAAAATTATCTTCGCTGGGCTCAACCGAGTTGACTCGTTCACCGCTGATCTGTAGGCCAACATTCCCAGAGGAATCTTCGTATCCCAATCAGACTGATGTTCGTTAACGAATTTTGATAGGTAATCCAGGATTGTCTTGTTGAAGCGTTCCACCATACCGTCGGACTGCGGATGAAGAGCAGTTGTTCTAGTCTTCCGAATTCCGAGTTTTCTCATCAGCTGTATGAAGACTTCCGATTCAAAGCTTCGTCCCTGGTCTGAATGTAGTTCCTTAGGAACTCCGAATCTGGACACCACGTGTTCTAAAAGAGCCTGTGCCACTGTGCCTGTTTCTTGATTGGGCACAGGAATTGCTTCTGGCCATTTAGAGAAATAATCCATTACAACAAGCAGATACTTGTTCCCAAGGCTGGTTTTCGGCAAAGGACCCAAAATGTCTATGGCGATTCTCTCAAACGGCGATCCAACGTTGTACTGCTGCATGCGTGATCGTTGACGAATACTTGGACCTTTTCTTGAGTTGCAGACATCGCACGTGGAACAGTAATTTTCAACATCTTCGCGACAGCCAACCCAGTAAAATCTCTCCTTGATTCTTTCCAGGGTCTTCCTGATGCCAAAGTGACCCCCACTGCTACTATCATGTAGTTGTTCCATAATTGCTTTCCGTAATTTCCTTGGTACTACAAGTTTTTCTTTAGCACGTCTGCCATCAGTATCCTCCCAGATTCGATACAGGAGGTTACCCTTTACCTTTAGTGAGTCCCATTGTGCTAGGTAGGCTTTAGTGATGGGACTCATAGCACTTATTTCCTGTTGATTAGGCTTGTTTCCATTTAATAGCGAATGAATAACTAACCCTAGCTCAGCGTCTTGTGACTGAGCTTGCTTGAAGGTTTCTAGTGAAATCTTGGTTCCTTCCAATTCAAATTCTTCTATTCTTAATGTGTTTATGTCGAATTCTCGTTGTTTCTCTTCTTTCGAGCAGTGCTTACAGTCTTCATCACAGGGCCTGCGTGACATAGAATCGGCATTTCCGTGTTGCTTTCCTGGACGATGACGAATTTCAAAGTCATAGCTTTGGAGGTATTCAATCCATCGAGCAAGCTGGCCTTCTGGATTCTTGAACTTCATTAACCACTGCAAAGCTGAATGATCGGTTCTCACGACAAATCTTCTTCCGTACAATAAGTGGTGGAAATTTCCGATCCCTTTCACCACACTGTACAACTCTTTTCGTGTCACACACCAGTTTTTCTGCGCTTTGTGCAAAGTTTTACTGTAGTATCCAATTACCTTTTCGATGCCATCTTGAGATTGAGATAAGACAGCTCCAACAGCATATTGGCTAGCATCTGTGTCCAAGTAGAAAGTTCCTTCCCTTGTAGGATGAGCTAGTATCGGTGAGGAGGTCAAAGCCGTTTTCAATGCGTCGAAGGCTTCTTGGCAGATGGAGTCCCAATAAAACTTATTACCATTTTCAGTTAAGGCAAATAATGGTTTGGCGATGGTAGAGAAATCTTTTACAAATCTGCGATAATAACTGCACAGTCCCAAAAAGCTTCGTACCTCATGAGTGTTGGACGGTACTTTCCATTCCTTCACAGCCTGCACCTTCTCTGGATCCGTCCGGATTCCGTCTTTGGTTAACAGATGTCCGAGGTATTTTACTTCCCTTTTGAAAAGATGGCATTTCTTAGGGTTTAGCTTCAAGTTCGCTTCCTTAAGCCGCTGGAAAACTTGTCTTAGTCGGAGCAGCTCTTCTTCAAAATCCTTTCCAAACACAATAACGTCATCGAGATATATCAGTGCTGTCTTCCAAGATAAACCTTGTAGTACAACATCCATTAATCTTTCGAAGGTACTGGGTGCATTGCATAGACCGAAAGGCATTACTGTAAACTGCCATAGCCCAGCGCACGATGTAAATGCCGTTTTCTCTTTATCTTTTTCATCCATTTCAACCTGCCAGTACCCACTTTGCAGGTCCAAGGTGGAGAACCATGAAGAATTTCCAACTGCATCCAAAGTGTCGTCAATTCTTGGTAAAGGGTATGAATCCTTTTTGGTCAAATCGTTAAGCCGCCTGTAATCCACACAAAACCTCGTTGATCCGTCCTTCTTCCTAACAAGGACTATCGGAGAGGCCCAAGGGCTAGATGATGGCTCGATTACTCCTCGTTTCTGCATATCTTTTACCATATTCTGTACTTCATCAATCCTAGATAATGGAGTTCTTCTTGGGGGCTGCTTGACTGGCTGGGCATCTCCTGCATTAATTTTATGACGTACCAGATGGGTTCGCCCTAGGTCATCATTATTTTTAGCGAAAATCGAATGAAATTCTCTTAGTAGCTTCAGGACCTTCCGCTGCTGTTCGGGTCGCAAATGCTCACAGCTTCTATCATACAAATCTTGAAGACTACCTGAGATTTGGGTGAAGTCACTATCATCTTCTTCTTCCGCGCCATCTAGCCTTCGTATCCATGCTACTGGTTCTAGTCTACCCAGTGGCGTACCTTTCTTGATTTGTATTGAATTCCTGGATACATTCACGGCCCTTATTAACATATTTGAAGAATCCGTTATTGTTCTGGCTAATAAAATAGGTTTATTCCAACCTAGCGTAGGATCTGGTTCAAAGACTCATGGGGTAAGGTTATGTTCAAGTGCCTTATGTGCATATATGGATATAACAATCTCTTTCTGTGGTGGAATTGTAAAATTCCTTGGTGCCATAACGTTCATTTCCTCTAGATGAACAGCTTGGCAGCTAAATGAAATCTCTTCTGAATCCCCAATGCTTAAGGTATTACCAGTGAAGTTTATTACGCAGCCAGAACTCTGCAGAAACTCAGCACCAAGGATGCAATCATTTGTGACTGAAGCTACTAAAATGGGATGCTTCTTACCGAAACTGCCAATGCGAATCTCTAATTCTTCAACACCCAGTACTGGTATACGGTCTCCATTAGCGGTCTTCAGCAACATTCTATCCGTTTGCGTGGTTCTGCTTGGCAACTTCCTTCGAATTTCTTGGTATATGTTAGGGCTTATTATAGTCACATTTGCTCCGGTATCGACTAACATCTTGCATGGTATATTTTCTATGTAACCTTCAACTACTGGACTCTTCTCAATTTTATTAACTTCAATTTCGATGACCATGGGGCTTTCGTCATGATGGCCAGCCAGTTTTTGCCCCCTAAAACTGGCCGGCTCTAGTTTTCCGACATTATCAGTATTAGTACTAGCCTCCCTTGACTTCTCTGCCACCTGCATGCGACAGCCTACTCGAAGGTGCCCCTTCTGCCCACATCTCCAGCACGTAAACTTCTCAGGTCCTTCTAGATTGGTGCGAGCTGGGTTTCTTTGAAAGGTACCACCTCTTCTTCTTGGAACAAACGCTGTCGCCCTGACTTCTGCTTCATCATATTGTTCTACAGAGCGCACCCTCCGTGTCATTCGCGTGGCTTTCGTGGCAGCTTCAATTTCAAGAGCCTTGACCAAAGCATCTTGTAAGGTTCTGGGACTGGATAGCCTTACGATTCGCTGAACGTCCAGGTCCGCAATGCCTTCGACAAACTGACGAGCAGCAACGTATTCCTGTGTCTCGATGGGACTGCTGACGAATGCTCGTTTAGCTAAGCTTTGGACTTCGTATGCAAATGTGGTTAAATCTTCCTTGGGTTGTTGTGTCCGGTTATGCAACTGGCCATGCAACAGCTCTGTTAAGTGTGCATCTCCAAAACGTAACTTTAGTGCAGATGTTATCTTGTCATAGTCACGTAAATCTGACGAGCAGAGATTTTCCAAAATAGCTGCTGCAGAATCTCTGAGCATTGATGTCAGCACACAAGCCTTTTCCTCATTCGACCAGTTATTCATACGTGCGATGTTTTCAAATTGCATATAATAAATGTCCCAGGATGTTTTGCCATTGTACGGATAGGGCTTTGCTACTACGCTACTGTGTCTATCAGGAAAAGCGGATGGTACAGCTGTTAAACAACGCTCACCTGCACCAAGTTCTAGCAGCTCCTCTCTCACGATTTCCTTGACTTGATCTTTCACTTGCTGCAGCTGTTCCTCAAAGTTTTTTTGTGATGTCGCTAACTGTTCCTCGATGTGCTTTTGTGATGTCTCTATAGCACTAATACGCTGATCTTGATTTTCTAATGCCTGACTTACGGCCTGTCTTTGCTCCTCCAATCTGGTCATTACCAGCTCCTGTCCACTTTTCAAGTCACTCTTCAAACCTGCGACTGCCTCATCTTGATGTCGCTTCAACTTTTGCTCAAGGTCCTCTTGGTGGTGCTTTAGCTTCTCTTCTAGGTCTTGCATATTTGTTCTCGATTGAGCTGCACTTTGATCTAATTTGTTTCCCATTTCTTGTAGCATAGCCATCAATGCATTCATTTCGGACGCCATAGCTCTGGTTACTGGCATTAATGGACACTGTACTCACTTCCTCTTTCCTTTTCCTGGCTTGATTCGATGGAGGATCCCACTTCTGACACCAATTGTCACGACGGCCTCTTTTTCTTCACCCAGGGAATCAAACTCGACGTAACTTTCACCGTTTTACTTCACAACTCGATACAAAATCTCTTAACCTTATCTCAACTAGGTCTCAACTCAACTGACTCCTGCCACGCTACTCGTGGTGCCTTATATACTTCATCGAACCATCTAGAAGATTCCAGACACCCAGATGACATTCGAGAATGCCGATCTGTCAGTCTAGAAAATTCCAGATGATTCGATGACGTTTACACATCAAAAAAAATCTAACCTAATCGTTGTGAAAGAAACATTAACAAATCCAAATAAGCAATGTAATATACAGGATGTTACAATATATTCCCAAAAGGTGGAGAGAGGTGAGAGTAGTCTTTATACCTAAACCAGGTAGGACTATGCGAGAGGTATTATTATTATTATTTATTTCCAAAGTCTTACACAGTATATACACTACATAATATGTATGACATATTTTGCTTGAAAATAAGCGAACAACACCACTGAAGGCAGATACGAACCTCGTGCGTGGCGTGATCATTCATTGTTCAATGCAACTTATGTAATAAAAAATTAATACTAAAATAATAATATCTAGATATAGAAAGTTGTTCCGAATTTATAAACTTATGAGACAGATAATACCTAATTAACAAATTCAATCAAACAGTAAATTAATAATTTCAAATTTATTAAAGCTACGGAATCCTGAGAAGGCGCGCACCCTTTTCTTAAATTTTAGAAATGACATACAGGTACATTTAACATCTTGTACAAAAGGGTCAATTTATTATGTTACTTATTTCTATAAAATCTTTGATTACCCTTACATCAAAAGTTAGTTTCATTGCAAGAGACACTTTGAAAAGTAGCGAACAAAAAAAATGTCTATATTGTGGCGTCCATCACCTCATGAATAAATGTCCTTGGCATTAACAGTATCCATTGCTTCACTCTGTATTTGAAGGAATATACTGACCTCAGATTTTTTATATTTCCAGGTAAGTTTGCATATAGCCGCGGTGCCAAAAATCTGAAGGATCTTTGGCCAATTTTCCTATTCATGCGCTCACTGACTATTTTGAAATTTTGTTTGTGACGTGTCGTATATGAGTGTGATATTGGTCTTAGCAGCTCCTTATTATTCTGAACTATATTAATTACTTTAAAAGCATACAGCTGTCTGATGTCCATCTGCTTAGAATATTTGTATGTCAATTCTGTTGGGTATAGTCGACCCTTTTTTAGTAATATTTTCAAAAAAGTTCTCTGTACGGTTTCTAATTGTTGCAAATGCGAGCTATATACCCCTCCCCAGCCACTTAACCCATATTGTAGATGACTCTCGATCAAAGCAGAATAAATCATTGCCATCTGTTTACAGTTCAAAATTCTGCTTACTAATTTAAATTTGAATATTAATGACCTAAGCTTCCTGGTAACAGTTTTGATGTGAATGTCCCATCTCAAATATCGGTCAATTTCTATCCCCAAGTAACGTATATGATCTGTAGCTTTAATACAAGTTTCTTTATTCTGCTGGCTTATCTTAAGATTTTGGTAGTTCGGTTGTTTTGACCTATTGCAGTTAAATGGAATGAATTTTGTTTTTTCAAAGTTAATTGTTAAACCCATGCTATCAAACCATTCCTTGATTTTGACCAATTCAGTTTCAGCTGTATTTCTAACTTCTTCCCAGGTGCTAGCTTGATATAATATAACCGTATCATCTGCGAACGATGCAATCGATCCTTCTGTCTGGAGCAGTAACAGGCTATTCATATAGATTGAAAACAATATAGGACCAAGAACTGTCCCTTGAGGAACTCCAAATTTAACATCTAAATATTTACTATTGGTGTTATCTATTCTGACATATTGAGTTCTGCCCTTGAGATAACTAGTGATTAGTTCCAATGCTACGCCCCTAAACCCAATTTCTTCTAGAAGTGTCAACAAAATATCTTGATTTATTGGATCAAATGCCTTCCTTATATCTAAAAATACTCCTATTACAGATTTGCTAGAGTCCAAAAGTTCATAAAGCTTCGTAGTCAAACTTCGTATTGCATCTTCCGTTGAAATACCTTCGCGAAATCCAAATTGGTTTTCAGATAGCAAATGTTCTTGTTCCAGGAATTTGAGTATTCTTATTTCCAAAAATTTCTCTATAACTTTTGATAAGTTTGATGTTAAAGTTATAGGTCTATAGTTTGACATGCTTCTTTTGTCCCCTTTTTACTTCCCACACCGATAGGTGAGGGGAGTATTGTGATCGCGAAAATTTTCGATTTTGAGATAATACACTTTTTGGGCGTTTCATGATGTCTACATAACGAAAATCCATGTCACTCATTTCCGTCGGTCTGTCTGTCTGTCGGTCTGTCTGTCGGTCTGTCTGTCTGTCTGTCGGTCTGTCTGTCGGTCTGTCTGTACGCGTTTTTGTGTCCTCGTAATCTCAGTAACCGCTGCATGGATTGTGATGAAATTTGGGCAGCGATATGCTGGGGGGTCGTAGTATGTAATGTTCTTATAATTTTGAAAATCGGTGCAGGGGCGGCGGAGTAATTAGCAAAAAACAAAAAAAATTAAATATTCCTCAAACTTCGTTTTTAGGCGTTTTAGAGGTTCCTGATCATTTTTTACTTTTTTTTTGGGTAGGGGTGAAATTGGGGTGGTTGGGGGGTGGGGGGTTGTAAAATTGAAAAATTTGTTGCTTTCATAATAGACTGCCCACTGACCCATGAAGGAAGACCTAGCAACATAATAACTTTTTTAGGTCCATCCGAACATTGCCTTGCCTATTACAGAAACCAGAGGACTTAGAATTTTTTCTGGTGTAAACATACGAGAGTATTGCTTTAGATCCTTCTATATTGTGTTACAAGGAAACTGTTGAATTGATGTTAATGAAATTTTGACACAGTATTACTACCGTGGCGAGGATGGAAAACGCGTATGGTTTTTATAAATCGTGCCAGTGGCGGCGCAGAAATAATAAAAAAAAGTAAAAACATAAAAACAGCTCAAACTTCGTTTTTAAGCGTTTTAGAGGTTCCTGACCATTTTCTGCGTTTTTTTGGGTGGGGTGAAATTGGGGTGGTTAGGGGGTGGGGGGTTGAAAAACTGAGAAATTTCTTGTATTCATAATAGGGTGTAGGGTAGGGGCTGTGAAGGAAGACCTAGCGACATAAATCAACTTTTTAGGTCCATCCGAACATTGCCTAGCGTATTACGGAAACTAAGGGACTTAGAATTTTCTGTATACATACATACGAGTATTTATTGCTTTAGATCTTTTTGTATTTTGTAACGTGGACACTATTACATTGATTCTAATTAAATTTTGACACAGTATTATTACCGTGGTGAGGATGGAAAACGCGTGTGTTTGTTAAATATCGTGTCAGTGGCAGCGTATATAGCAATAATCAGAAAACTAAAAGTATGAAAACAACTCAAACTTCGTTTTTAGATGTTTTAGGCTGTCCATTGACCTCTGAAGGAAATACTTAGCGGCATAAGACAATTTTAGGGAAGGGAAGGCTGCCGATGATTTGGTTGCAAGGAGATCTCAGACTAAAGCTTCATGCTATGGGAAAATAATAAACTGATATCACAGTAATGTGTGGGAAGTACTGAGTCAATCAACTTGACTCCATTTTTTATGTAAAGGTATAACAACTCCAACCTTCAGACTTTGAGGAAAAATACCAGTCACGATTATTTTGTTAATTATGTAGCACAGGGGGTTGCTAATGTAGTCTCTGACGATTTTTAAGGTATTAGATTTAATAGAGTCATGTCCTGGTGATTTGTTGCTCTTCAAGCTGTCGATACATCGATTCACGTCACTTACAGTAGCTGGTTGAAAGAATATGGATTTTGAATGTTTTTGCCGTTTATTATTGCTGAATGGCTTGACATTTTCAAAATGTGTTCCCCCTATTGTGCAGAAGTACTCATTAAAGTTATCTGCTATGTCTTTCTTTGTATCTACAATTTCGTTATTTACCCTGATTTCTGTTAATCCCAATGTCAGTCTAGTTTTATTCGTAAATTCGTCGACGACTTTCCATATGTCTTTATTCGCTCGACTACAATCAGGTTGTTTTTGGAAATAAGTTTCTTTTGCCTTTTTTATTAGTGATCTAATTTTTGCTCTGTATTCTTTATATGTATTTTCTATTTCTGTGTCATTTGGGTTTGTAAGGTGAGCTAGATATAATTTTTGTTTTACCGATATAGAGGTAGCGATGCCATTTGTCATCCAAGGGTTTCGTTTTTTTGTTTTTGAATGTTTGATAGTGTAGGTAATTGTAGAGTGGTTTATGTGAGACGTTAGTTTGTTTACGAACAAATCAGTTATATCATTAGGATTATCTAAGAGATAGAGGTCATTCCAGTTTTCACTTTTTATTGAGTTAATTAATTTTTTCTCAATAATTTTGTGCGCCTTGAATTCGGAATTTGATCTTGGCAAGTCTCGGAACTTTATCGTCGCTAACGTCGGAAAATGATCGGTAATATCACTGGTAACAACATATGAATTACATAACGATTTTTCCACATTTCTAATGAATATGTGATCTATACATGATTTCCTGTTCTTTTGAACCCTAGTGTATGCGTTAATCAAGGAGATGTATCCTAGTTCACCCATATTATTTAAATAATCATTGGTATATTGGTAATTAGCTTTTAGGTCAATATTGATATCTCCTGCGAAAATATAGGTTGTGTTTTGTGTAGTAGTCTTTAACTTTAGATATTCATACAAATTGGAATTGAATTCTAATGGACAAAATGAAGGCGAACGATATAATGCATGTAAGACTATTTTTTGACGGTCTGCTAAAGTCAATTTTACTTCTATACACTTTATATTACCCACTAATTCTATAACGTGTGTAAAATAATACGTGTCTTTAACGTAGACTACAGTTCCGTCATTTTGATTCAACATTCCCTCATTATAGATGGCAGTATAACCCTTAATATGGAAAAGAGACATATCTTCCATGATTCTGGTTTCTGTAAAAATTATAATATCAAAAACGTAGCCCATCTCCTCCAGTAATAAGTGCATTTCTTCAAAATTTTTAAAAATGCTCCTAATGTTGACATGAAAAATTGTAAATTTCTTACCAGAGCTAGATTTTTGTACAGTTAAAAATTCAACTCCAGTCGATAGTAATTCTGTACATATATCTGGTTCCCTGAAATCTCTGATATATGGATCCATTTTTTCTTTTCTTTACAATAATCAAAACATATACATAAAAAAAGAAACTAATTCTTACCTAAGGTTGTAACTATCTAGGACTATATGAATCTTATCTACTCAAATCCGTATACTTAACTTAAACCTAATCCTTAAACCTTAAACTATTTTCTTTGCAATCTTGTACTAGGGATGGATTGCAGCACGGGTACTACTTCTTTCTTCTGACCTCTTCTATTATTATCCTTTTGTGGGTTTTGATTGTTGATTGCTTGATTTTGATTAGTTATTTCTTCTGTGCGTTCGTTATCTTTTCTAATCTCGTTATTTTCCTGGGCGCCTTGTAATGTAGCTTGAGCATCTTCAATGACTTTGGGAATTTCTCTCTCCAAATTTTCTATTGTGTATTCTACTTCATTTATTATTAGCTTGTTATTTTTTATTTTTGCATTCAGTTTATATTTCCTTGCTTCTTTCAAACGTGTAACTAATATTTTCCTTTTATTATAATCTGCTTCAGTGTAATCCTGTGTCAAAAATATTCCGGTGCCTTTAAGATGATTTGCATTGGCTATTATTGCTGTTTTCAATGAATAGCTAATGGTTTCGACAACAAAGGGTCTAACAGTTTCCCCCGTTGGAATCCCAATACGATAAAAATCTCTAAAATCTCCAAAATTGCAAGTTATATTCAGAGTTTCATTCAATATCTTTAGTATTGACTGTATATCATCCGCCTGATCACCCTTTTCTTCCAATCCATAAACTACAAAACTAAACTTTTTTAGCTTTCTCTCTATGGTATTTACTTTTTCCTTCAAACGATCATTCTCGTCTCGTAGTTTTTCGTTCACCTGTACGAGCTGCTGATATTGCTCGGTAAACTCTTTTTTCAATTCAGTGATTTGGGTCGTAATCAGATTTTTTGTTGACTTTATTTCTTCCCGTATCTCTTTGTTTTGATTTATTACTGTTTTAATTAGTTCATATAAATGGCCAGTTGTAATATGGTCCTGATTTTCCGACATTCCAGTTAAATGCAGATTGTATAATATAGGTAATTACAAATTATCACTTTTAGCAACTAGTACCCAGACTATTTATTCGTAATGTTCTTAATTTGAAGACTTACGTTTTGTTTTTCTTCGGTTCTGGTTCGTTCTGTTGTTTTTATTACACAATAACTGCTCTGCTTTTTTAGGCATAAACGCTGGACTGTCGCAATTTCTGAACACTAATTCATGCAATTTACTCACTTGTAAAAATTGCGATCGCCAACTTTTCATAAAGATCGACACTGGATAACTTTATCTGCCTTTACGCGAAAATGCGGAATTTTAACTCAACTGTTTGCCTTGTTTTTTGTGATTTTATCGTAAGCAACTAGTTTACACCTATTCGCCCACACAACGCTATACGCTTATACGTATATAAGAGATGAGGTCCTAATTCATTTTCCACTTCATCCAAATCAACATGCATACACTCCAGGCAGATCCACCGATTCGGCACTACATCAAGTAGTTGGCAGAATCGAGAGATCACTGGACAACAAAGAATCCACCCTGGGTGTATTCATAGACATTGAGGAAGCGTTTGACAAAACAACATTCCCAAAAATTAGCCAGCAACTCCAGGCTAGGAACGTGCCTAGCACTGTGAGCGAATGGACACTTAGCATACTCTCCAACAGAGCATTTCTGTTAAAGGTGTTGTTACCAGGGGTTGTCCGCAGGGAGGTGTTCTGTCACCACTGCTTTGGAACGTGGTTCTGGATACCCTCATTAATCATCTCAACAGCAGTGGCCACTACACAATAGCATATGCGGATGACATAGTCATCCTGCAAACAGGTAGATTTGGGAACACATTGGGTGAACGAACCCAAGTAGCAGTCAAATCAATAGAAAATTGGTGTTTAGGACACTCATTGTCCATCAATCCCAAGAAGACTGAGATGGTTCTGTTCACCAGAAAAAGGAATATCAGGGGCCTAAACCCCCCTGAGCTTCTCAGTGTCAAGCTACATTTTTCTGAAGAGGTGAAACATCTTGGTATTACCCTCGACAGAAAGCTGATGTGGAACTCTCACTTAGATAGTAGAGCCAAAAGAGCATATGTCGCTTATGAACAATGTCGGCGAACAGTGGGACGCACTTGGGGCCTGTCGCCAAGAGTTACCCACTGGATCTATACCACAATCATTAGGCCTATGCTAACGTATGGAGCCATTGTCTGGGTATCTAAAGTTCTGCAGGCGACGGCGATTAATAAATTATATAAAATACAACGCATGGCCTGCATTAATATAACAGGGGCCATGAGTACAACACCGACTGCTGCTATGGAAGTAATAATTGGCATTACCCCTCTAGATATTTACATCAAAGAGGTTGCGTTACTGTCAATGTTACGACTTCGCAAGGTTGGTATTAATTCAGATGTAGGTATGGGGCGACTGAGGCAGCTGGTATGGCGGGAAGCGCTAAAGGCACTACCCATGCTACAAGCAACCAGCGACTCAATTGAATCAACATTCGTTTTTAAGAAACCCTACAAAATAGAAATTGAACAGAATGGTGAGCCAAATGTGACAAATGCAATTTGCATATACACAGATGGCTCCAAATCAAGGGAAGGCACTGGTTGTGGTGTATACTCCAGGTCTCTAAACCTAGGAACAAAGTGGGCTATGGGCAAACACGCCAGTATCGTTCAAACGAATCTGGCTGGCATATCGATAGCCGCAAATGAATTAGCTAGGAGAGATGAATCTGGCAAAACAGTAGCAATCTGCACTGACAGCAGACAAGCACTTCTAACCCTGAAAAGACCTTGTATTACCTCAGGGCTAGCAATGGGGTTAAGTGACACACCGATATGTAGAATGTGTGAAAGCGGAGACGAAACTGTGGAACACGTCATATGTGAATGCCCAGAGTTATCTTCTATTAGAGAGTGTGCGTTCGGCGAGTCTTGGCCTACACCTGCCCACATAAGGGAGATGTCCCCTAGCGACTCGTTCACCTTCCTACAATTGGCAGGATGGACGATGACCTGAGAAAACAACTCCCTGGGAGGATGCACAATGGGCCAGTTGTGGCCTAAGTGCAGTGGGACCACTCACCCTCCCCACTCTACAGATACAGATGTAATTGCCAAGGCAATCTTCCGATCGACCTAAAAACGTACATTATGCTGCTAGGTCTTTCTTTCACAGGTCACTAGACAGCCCATTGTGAATACACCAAATTTTTCAGTTTTACAACCCCCAACCACCCCAATTTCACTTCTACTAAAAAAAAGCACAAAATGATCAGGAACCCTTAAAATGCCTAAAAACGAAGTTTGGACGGTTTTTATATTTTTAGTTATTTTATTATTGCTGCGCCGCCACTGACACGATTTCTCAAAACCATATGAGTTTTCCAACTCGCCACGGTAATAATACTGTGGCAAAGTTTAATTAAAATCAATTCCATAATTTTCACGTTACTCAATAGAGAACTATCTAAAGCAATATTCGTATGGTACACATCAAAAAATTCCAAGTCCCTTGATTTATGGAATAGGCAAGGCAACGTTCGGATGCACCTAAAAAGGGATATTATGCCGCTAGGTCTGTTTTTCACATGTCAATGTACAGCCCATTCTGAATACAGCAAAATTTTCAGTTTTTTAACCCCTCACCACCCAACCACCCCAATTTCACCCTCACCCAAAGAAAAGTAGAAGATGATCAGGAACCTCTAAAACGTTTAAAAACGAAGTTTGAGCTGTTTTTATATTTTTAGTTTTTTTATTATTTCTGCGCCGCTACTGACACCATTCACAAAAACCATAAGCGTTTCCCATCCTCGCCACGGTAGTAATACTGTGTCAAAATTTTATTGGAATCAATTCAATGTTTTGTCGTTACACAATGTGTGTGAATTCAACAAATTTTTCAGTTTTACAATTCCCCACCCCCCAACCACCCCTAATTTCACCTCCGCCAAAAAAAAGTAGAAAATGATCAGGTACTCCTAAAACGCCTAAAAACGAAGTTTGAGGAATATCTGAAATTTTTTATTTTTTGCGAATTACTTCGCCGCCCATGCACCGATTTTCAGAATTATAGAAGCATTACCTACTACACCACTGCATGTCGCTGCCCAAATTTCATCACAATCCATGCAGCGGTTATTGAGATTACGAAGCTAGAAGAAAGCGACAGACAGACAGACAGACCGACAGACAGACCGACGGAAATGAGTGACGTGGCTTTTCGTTATGTAGACATCATAAAACGCCCAAAAAGCGTATTAACAACGCGATCACAATACTCCCCTCACCTATCGGTGTGGGAAGTAAAAGGTGCAACCCGGGCTCCGACACACTGGGCTGCTATTCCATTACCCAATGACTGCTCCTCACACCGTGAGGTGAGCAATCACCGGGTAGGGTAGACGGTAGACGAAAGCACCCGTGGATGACTGCCTTCTGCATTCAGTGCAGAGAGCTGCGCATCCCTCATACCACCTCGCGATCCAGTGACCATTACTAGCAGACTCACAGTGTAGTCTGGCCAGAGCCTGCGAAGTTATCCGAGGAGCTCTTGATATTTGGTCCGCGGTTCCTCCTCCTTGGTGACGAGAACCCGATAGCGAACATCGCCTTCTGCTGGTAGTCGAGGAGGACTATGTGGGGTTATTTGCTTGTATAAGCTCGAGCGTGTAGAACGAGTATTTTCAGTAAATTCGACACCTCTCGTTCTCCGTCACGGACTTTATGTCTCCTTGGGCGTATGGCAGCACTGATACCTGATCTATGAGTGCCTTAAATGGTAGTATAGTGCTTGTAAAGCTGTGTTGTACCAATGGACGTAGGTAGTACCATCGTATACCTCACATGCCGACAAGAGGTGCGTAAGCACCTCTGGCGCCTGTAGGCAAGCTCTACAGCAAATATCGGGCACATCGATTCCCATAATCTGGCTACAGTATGCTACGCTGTTAACGACACCGTCTTGACCAGCGATTATAGAGCTCTCCGTCTCCGACTTCAACCCTAGACCTTAAGAAGGAGAAGGCCAACTGCTCAGTCAAACCATTATCCTCTAGATGTTTGTAGAGGATTGCGTGCATTGGCTTATATTTGTGAAGTTTTAAAAGAAATTGGAGTTCAGCAGCTTTAATAGGGGTTTCTAATTATGCGGAAACAAGTTCCGTAACGGACTGTTGAGACCTCCGTGAGGCTAGAGTTTCTACGCTACCCGTGTTGCTGCTCTAAAGTAGAAGACTCCTTTACCCGCAATCTCGTGCTCTCGCACAGAGCGGATCAGTTGCTTGCCAGTACTACTAGTCTGTTATACTCTGTTATTCAGGCGCTCCAAACTCAACAGTCACCCCCCCCCCTCCCCAATGTGTGTTGAAATGCCCAGGTGAGACGACTTTGTCGATTTTCCTCTCATCCTTCAGTTCCGTCGTCCACTTAAAACGGTCCATGTCCTTGCGTGTGTCGTCATCAGGGCGATCCGAGGCACCACCACCTTGCCCAGAGCCGGCTTCCGATACCGGCCTGGTGTGGGTGCTCTTCTTCTGAAGTGGTCGAACCAGAAGATAGCCCCGTCCAGGGGTTAGCCTTAGGCCCCCAGCCGACATGCCGGAGGCAACCGGCCAAATTGCCTCCTCAGGATGCACCTGTGCAGTGTGCAGGTTGCCGGCCGGTTTTCATCCTTGGAATCGGTTTAGCCTGCAGTGTCGCCATGCACCAGACATCCTTTGGATGTTGGACGGCTTTCTGCGAGGAATATATATACAGGGTTTTCATTCGAAAACTTCCCACCACGGATTTTTCCAAAACCACTAATTGAAAAAAAAACGCCAAGACACGTCAAAAGATTTGTCAACGTGGACAACTTTTTAACCAAAAACTACTTCACATCTTGTACCCTCTGCCCCCAGGGTTATCCCCTTAAAAATTTTAAATGAGAATTTTTAAATTTTTTTTTAGAATCGAATATATCTTCATTTGTTTAAATAGAACCAAAGCGAGAATATCGCTTTTTATTGCAATAAGTGTTCAAAATATTGTCCGTCATTGGCAAAACAAAGGTGATGTTCAAATTCCTGACGGGCAGTTGCAATAACAGTGGACATGATTCCAATTTATGGTGCCCAAAAATGTGCTCGGCAAACTGCTGATGCCGTTCCGTTTAATGCCAGATATCCGGGGAAGGTCACTTCGCACAGAAATGTTTTGAACCTTGCTCCGAAATTTTCTCAAACTTTATCTGTTGCAAATAAAAAAATGGAGACAAGTTGATTGTTCATTGACTCAGTACTTCCCACACATAACAGTGATATCATTTTATTATTTTTCCTTTGTATGAAGCTATAGTCTGAGATCCCTATTATAACCACCCATATCATCGCCCGCCTGTCCTCAGAAGACATCCAACACAAAAACTAGTAAATGGTTTCATAAATCTCCCCGTAGGAACTAAAACGACACAATTTTTATTCTGCGAGCTTTAACTGGAGGAAACGAAACAATCAGGAACATCAGGAACCCTCAAAATGCTCAAAATGCTTGAAAACGAAGTTTAAGCTATTTTTATGTTTTTAGTTTGTTTTACTACTACTGAGATGATTTTTGAAAACTATATGCATTTTTCATCCTTGCCACGGTAATAATACTGTGTCTAAATTTCATTAAAATCAATTCCACAGTTTTCATGTTACTAAATTCAGACCGATCTAAAGCAATACTCGTATGTATACATCAGAAAATTCCAAGTCCCTTGATTTCTGTAATAACCAGGGCAATATTCGGATAGACCTAAAAAAGGACATTATGCCGCTAGGTCTTTCTTTCGCAGACCAATGGACATCCTATTATCCAAACTTTTGAGGTTTACAACACCCCACCCCCTAACCACCCGAATTTCACCCAAAAAAAAGTAAAAAATGATCAGGCACCCCTAAACCGCCTAAAAACTAAGTTTGAGGGATATTGAATTTTCTTCGTTTTTGCTACGCCCCTACACCGATTTGCAAAATTATAGCAGCATTACCTACTAGGACCTCACAGCATGTCGGTACCCAAATTTCATCACAATCCATGCAGCAGTTGCTAAGATTACGAGGGTAGAAAAACGCGAACAGACGGACCGAAAGACAGACAGACAGACCGACGGAAATGAGTGACGTGGATTTTCGTTATGTAGACATCATAAAACGTCCAAAAACGTATTATCTCACCTATCGGTGTGGGAAGTAAGAACGAAGAGTTTTGGATGAAGCTGCTCAAGGTGATGTTTTGGGTCATTGTGACTTCGTTACGCAAAACTTTGGATGCGACTGATATTTAATTTGGTTCTATATGCACAGTTACTAAACTCCACAAATTTTATCCATTCAAATTAAAAATAGTGCAAGAGTTAACCGAAGATGATTTCGATTGGCTAGTTGAGTTTTGTGAACAAATGGCTACAGCGATTAATGATAATACCGTTCACATAAAGAACATCTGCCTCACTGATGCATACACATTTCATCTAACTGGATTTGTTAATTGTAGAAATTGGAGCAATGAAAATCTTCAAGCCTTTGTAGAAGTACCCCCAAAAAATTAATGTATGGACAGGCATTTTAGGAAACAAAGTGCTTGTGCCATTGTTGATGAATGGAAATTTAAATGAAGACATTTATTTGGATATGTTGGAAAATACCATTAATCCTCTTATCCATTGAAAACCAAATCGAACAGGACGGAAACCATATGTTTGACGAGGCTGAAGTCTATTTCCAGGAAGACGGCGTTCCTCATCGTTCTGCTCTTCTGGTTCGGCAATGGCTAGACAACGCATTTCCGGATAAATGATAGGACTCAGAATGACCTGCTAGATCTCCTGATTTGACGCCATTAGACTTTTTTTTATAAGGGGTCATTTAAATCTATTATGTTTTGTCGCCAATCTGAAAGTTTAAATGAGCTTCGTCAACGCGTTATATCGAAATCTGCCATTTTCCTGCAGTGAAAGATAAATCTTGGTGACATGACGTCAGGTCTGATTGGTCTGGGTAAATGATAACGATGTCCTTGCAAGGAGAGGTTGTAGCCTTAAAATTGTATTTCCCGAGCTGGCTCTTGAAATACCAGTGAACTAGATGGCCTAGGCCAAACGGGGGAACGTTTCTGCTTTTCTCTAGACAAAGAGCTGATGGTTCCTATCTCATATCATAATCACTTCAGACGATACCTACGCATAATGGGAGTTGTTAGCCACCCAATGCGTCTTAGAAACTATGCAGCTAAAACCCGCATATTATGTCAGTGTGAGGCATTAAGGTACTACAGGTAGACCTTTTTGAGATCTAGAAATTTGGAACCAGAAGACATAAGAGAGATAGGATCCTAAGCCGTACTAGCCTTTGCTCTCTCATCACCGAGTCGTACCTAAATGACAAGCATGTACGCTAATTATAACTTCTTATAGCAATTGGACCTTAAATTAGAAATGTGAATGATCTTACCCCCAATAAAGTTTGCATATTCAGCGGTACTATGCCTCCAGCAGTAACTTCAAATCGCTTTTGAGCAGCTAATATGAGTAGTATAATATCTTTTGTGTTTTTTGAATAGTTCTGCCAGTTACTTAAGTAGACACTCGTCGACACGTTTGATATCTGCAAGAAAAAAGACGAATCTTGTAATTTTGTGAACAAGTAGGGTAATCTGTGTAATCTGTGATATCCGCATAATATACGAGTACATATGCATATATATTTTATTCCACATCGAACTTTATGGAACATATATTCAGAAATGCTTTCAAAATTCCATAAGATGCACGAGTTTCACCAAGTAAGAGCAGAAGAGAATTCTCTTCCCATATTTGTTGACCTAACTTTTACTTCCCACAACGTAAATGAGGGAGTATTATAATTGCGAAAAGTTTCGATTTGGTTTGTTTTATCATATCTACGTTACGAAAATCTATGACACTGGTTTCAGTCTATTGGTCTGTCTGTCTGTCTGTTGCCACTTTTTTAACAGAGTACTTCTCAGTAACTACTCTACCAATATTGATAGAATTTGAGGAGATCTGCTATGGAGCTCTAGTAGGTAATAATATTACTGAAAATCGGCCCTGTTGCGTCGGAGTAATTATTAGCAAAAACTTGAAATTCTCAGAACAGCCCTGTTTCAGGGATTCCTCCTTCCTTCTTTTTTTCACTTTTACCGTGTGAGGGAAAAATTTGTGTATTGTGGAGAGATGGTTTAAGAGGAATACTCCATTTTGTTATATTCATGGAGGACAGTCCATTAAACTAAACCTTAACCTTGCTGATCTCCGGCCCCACAGGGTCGTTGTTTCGTTGTTGTTTACCTTTTTCAACATGTCTGCTTAAAGACAGTTGCCCGTTCATCGAAGTGTGGACATATTAGTAAGTATTTTAAGTTTATTGTAATGTTTTTATCGCCACTCATTTGTAGAGATACAATTTTTGTCTGAGACTCTTTATGAGTTTTGCTCGATTTTTTTCACTATAGGCGCCATGTTTGATTTTGTTCTCAGATTAATTAGACATTAATTAAATTCAATCTTACTTTTTGGCGACTATAGGAGGCCATCTGCTTCACTTTTTGATGCTTGTGCTTACAGGGGTTTTGCAAGTTATTAAGGTGTTCCTGTTGTTTGCAGGAACCAACACTTTTTTGTCGCGGTTTCCCTTTTTTTGCCGTTCATGAGGTCCTGAAGCCATGAACTGTAGACACGCGGAAGGCCTCACCTTATGTAGCCCAAGGAGTGTAGCCTCACATCCTGGAAGGGCAGTGGTAGCTTATTTTGGGGGCCATGGCGTCCTGAAACGAAAGCACGAAAAGATGCCTGGATTCCCTTCCATCAGGCCCATCCACTTCGGTGATCTTGATCAGGTCGTATATTCAGTTTTTTTAAGTCCCAGCAGTGGTCATCACCCTAACCTGCTGGTGGGAAATGAACAGTTTTTTTTTCAAATAGTCAATTTCTAGTTATAATTCTCAGTTGCCAAACTTTTTGATCATTGTAATTTACTTCAGATTCTCCCATTTGTTATATTTTCAAGGATAATTTCATTAGCTCGATTGCTTAGTGACCTACCGAATACTGTTCAAGAAACAGATAGTTGGGTTCAGGTCAAGGAAAAGAATGAAGTCAAGTTGATTGACTCAGTACTTCCCACACATTACGGTGATACCAGTTTATTATTTTTCCATAGCATGAAGCCTTAGTCTGAGATCCCCTTGCAACCAAATCATCCCCCCCAAATAGTCTTACGCCGCTAGGTCTTTCCTTCACAGGAATTCCCGTAGTTTCGGTAATAGGCAAGGCAATGTTCAGATGGACTTAAAAAGGTGATTTATGGTTAGGTTTTCCTTGAACCGGCAATTATGAATACAGCACAGTTTTTCAACCCCCCACAGTCCACCAAAAAAAAACTCAGAAAATGATCAGGAACCTCTAAAACACCTAAAAACGAAGTTTGAGCTGTTTTTATATTTTCAGTCTTTTTATTATTTCTACGCCGCCACTGGCACTATGTATAAAAACTATACGAATTTTCCATCCTCGCCATGGTAGTAATACTGTGTCAAAATTTCATTAAAATCAATTCAACAGTTCCTTCGTTACACAATATAGAACGATCTAAAGCAATACTCGTATGTTTACACCAGAAAAAATTCAGGAGCAGGAACCCCTAAAACGCCTAAAAACGAAGTTTGAGGCATATTTAAAATTTTTCGTTTTTTGCTAATTATTCCGCCGCCCATCCACTGATTTTCAAAATTATAAGAACAATATGTACTACGACCCCACAGCATATCGCTGCTCAAATTTCATCACAATCCATGGAGCGGTTACTGAGATTACGAGGCTAGAAAAACGCGCACAGACAGACAGACCGACAGACAGACCGACAGACAGACCGACAGACAGACCGACAGACAGACCGACAGACAGACCGACAGACAGACCGACAGACAGACCGACAGACAGACCGACAGACAGACCGACAGACAGACCGACAGACAGACCGACAGACAGACCGACAGACAGACCGACAGACAGACCGACAGACAGACCGACAGACAGACCGACAGACAGACCGACAGACAGACCGACAGACAGACCGACAGACAGACCGACAGACAGACCGACAGACAGACCGACAGACAGACCGACAGACAGACCGACAGACAGACCGACAGACAGACCGACAGACAGACCGACAGACAGACCGACAGACAGACCGACAGACAGACCGACAGACAGACCGACAGACAGACCGACAGACAGACCGACAGACAGACCGACAGACAGACCGACAGACAGACCGACAGACAGACCGACAGACAGACCGACAGACAGACCGACAGACAGACCGACAGACAGACCGACAGACAGACCGACAGACAGACCGACAGACAGACCGACAGACAGACCGACAGACAGACCGACAGACAGACCGACAGACAGACCGACAGACAGACCGACAGACAGACCGACAGACAGACCGACAGACAGACCGACAGACAGACCGACAGACAGACCGACAGACAGACCGACAGACAGACCGACAGACAGACCGACAGACAGACCGACAGACAGACCGACAGACAGACCGACAGACAGACCGACAGACAGACCGACAGACAGACCGACAGACAGACCGACAGACAGACCGACAGACAGACCGACAGACAGACCGACAGACAGACCGACAGACAGACCGACAGACAGACCGACAGACAGACCGACAGACAGACCGACAGACAGACCGACAGACAGACCGACAGACAGACCGACAGACAGACCGACAGACAGACCGACAGACAGACCGACAGACAGACCGACAGACAGACCGACAGACAGACCGACAGACAGACCGACAGACAGACCGACAGACAGACCGACAGACAGACCGACAGACAGACCGACAGACAGACCGACAGACAGACCGACAGACAGACCGACAGACAGACCGACAGACAGACCGACAGACAGACCGACAGACAGACCGACAGACAGACCGACAGATAGACCGACAGACAGACCGACAGACAGACAGACAGGCAGACCGACAGACATACCGACAGACATACCGACAGACAGACCGACAGACAGACCGACAGACAGACCGACAGACAGACCGACAGACACAGAGACCGACAGACAGACCGACAGACAGACCGACAGACAGACCGACAGACAGACCGACAGACAGACCGACAGACAGACCGACAGACAGACCGACAGACAGACCGACAGACAGACCGACAGACAGACCGACAGACAGACCGACAGACAGACCGACAGACAGACCGACAGACAGACCGACAGACAGACCGACAGACAGACCGACAGACAGACAGACCGACAGACAGACCGACAGACAGACCGACAGACCGACAGACAGACAGACCGACAGACAGACCGACAGACAGACCGACAGACAGACCGACAGACAGACCGACAGACAGACCGACAGACAGACCGACAGACCGACAGACAGACCGACAGACAGACCGACAGACAGACCGACAGACAGACCGACAGACAGACCGACAGACAGACCGACAGACAGACCGACAGACAGACCGACAGACAGACCGACAGACCGACAGACAGACCGACAGACAGACCGACAGACAGACCGACAGACAGACCGACAGACAGACCGACAGACAGGCCGACAGACAGACCGACAGACAGACCGACAGACAGACCGACAGACAGACCGACAGACAGACCGACAGACAGACCGACAGACAGACCGACAGACAGACCGACAGACAGACCGACAGACAGACCGACAGACAGACCGACAGACAGACCGACAGACAGACCGACAGACAGACCGACAGACAGACCGACAGACAGACCGACAGACAGACCGACAGACAGACCGACAGACAGACCGACAGACAGACCGACAGACAGACCGACAGACAGACCGACAGACAGACCGACAGACAGACCGACAGACCGACGGAAATGAGTGACATGGATTTTCGTTATGTAGACATGATAAAACGCCCAAAAAGCGTGTTATCTGAAAATCGAAAATTTTCGCGATCACAATACTCCCCTCACCTATTGGTGTGGGAAGTAAAAGGGAGTCTCTTTTTACTGTTTCGCCGACGTTTCAGCCTTTATTAAGCCATCTTCAGGACAGGGAGTCCATCACTGATTGCCCTGAAGATGACCTAATAAAGGCCGAACGTCGGCGAAACAGTAAAAAAGACTTCCTCTTTTTCTTGACCTAAACCCAACCATCTGTTTCCTGAATATATAATTTCATTGTAGTCAACAACTTTATATGATATAATAGGGGCCTCATCGCAGTTTTCCTTTGTTTTTGAATGTTAATAGAATTAGTTACATCATTTTACACAATAGTTTTATTTCGTACCTTGAACCAGGATGAAAAGTTTTTATGCACACTGTTTAGTGTTTGGTCTGTCTTATGTATAAGCCTCATATGTGGGATATGATTTGGTCAAGTGAATGTAACTCGGTTTTAGTGATGTAAAAGGTGTATTACTGAACACTTTAAACTAAATATAACAATAATTCACGTCGTAATAATATGATGCTCTTGAAGATATATCGATCGCGTCGTTGATACCGTCGTCTTTTGCGTCTTTCGTCGTACGTCTTGACACTTCAACTGACGTCCTGTGACTCGTGACTACTTGATCGCTCGATAGGGATTGATCGATTGGGCGCTTCCATGGCCGTATCCCACACATATTAATTTGAATGGCTTGGCATCACTGACCCATCCGCTGAATTTTTAGTAAACCTGAGATAACTCTTGCTCACTGACTGCAGCGTGGATGAGGTTGTGATCATTGTTATCAGGCGTTACAATTGAATCAATTATTTTGTAGGCAGGTTTCAGAGAACGAGGTACAATTAACAGATAGATAACAAAAATATTGCTATCTTACCTCATTTGTCATAGCTTGCGCTGGTATGCAGTAACAGAAACTAATCATGTAAAATGCTGCTAGGATGTGTAACATTCCTTCAGCGATTATTCTTGGATCTTGAGCCCTGTATATCAGAAAATTAAAACATTAAATAAAATGTGCGGCTAAAATGATTATAATATTACAAAACTGAAACGTATTTACGTATACAGTCAGAGAAACAGTTTAAGCTACCCCACTACCACCACACCCCCCCCCCCCAACACATTTGTGCCAATGACTTTAGTCGTCAATACAATGAAAGATCGTTCATCGATTTTGGTGCTGATCAATTGGCAAATGCTGTACACTGAGTCGAGTCAATAATTACCGGATCCATGTTCTGATTATTGACACGATTAACAAAAAAACATAATATTAAGGTTTCTGAGCATTATATCAATAAGAAGCAACTATAACTCTATAATAGCTAGAGATTAATGTCATGGACTAAATCAGTTGTCAATCTTAGTGCGCCTTGTGAAGGTTGATGGCTGTAGCATCGAAAAATCAATGCCTTAGTGTTTATTAGAACAAAGCATACCGTTTATTATTCTTGAGACTTCCACTTCATGGATTAGTGACAACTGAATCACTACTATAGACACAAAGGACATTGTTTAATAACTGACAAGCGCTGATTTATTGAATGTTCACATTATACTCATGGATAAGGTAGTAATTTGATCATGTTTTGCATTCATAGGTTGATGTTGGTTTTTTACTATTTCAATGTATTGCACCATTAACATATGACAAGGAATCATTTTTACTATCAACGATTAGTAGAACTATTGTAGAAAGATAAAGACTTCCATTCAGCAAGTCTGTTACAAATTTTACTTACCTCATAATGATGTATAGGTTGACTGTGCAAGAAAAGGTGTCACATGAAAATGCTACCATGAGAAAGCTTGAGAAGAATTTATTAATTCCTTCAGCACACCTGCAATATGGTATTTTACATATTAGTTCACCTATAAAGTTTGTCACGGCCGCAGCTAGGCTTTGAGCCAGGGTGAAGGAAAAACAAGGAAACCCAAATTTTAGCAAATACACTGAATTGTTCTTTTGGAACTTAAATATAGTAATATTGAATATAGAACGTTATTGAAATTAGCTACTATATTTTAATTATACAGAGTTATGATGTAGTAGCTATCTATAATTGAAATTCTATAGCTCAATAGACACATGAAAACCCTAAATGTTTCGATAACATATATACTTTATCCAATATTCGATTTTTTCCAAGCTTTATTAATGTAGTCTATTTATATGAGCTCGATAGAGAATTATCGAGTGAAAACGGATCCATTTAGGCATTCTATTATAGTTTTTTACGAAGATGAGTTGAAATAACTAATTATATTGAGATTCGTTCCATTTAGAGAAATTCCAGTGCATTTGAACTTCAATGTATTGTGTAACAATAATAAAAGTAAATAGTTAGTTCAAATTATTCATTAGTCCATGTATCAACTAGCTTGTAGCAGGCGTCTAAAGAATGTTTTATATGAATTTTCTGACTGAAGTCATGAATTATTCAGGGACCTTGGAAATCTGCACAAACGAAGATGAGTTAATCTAGACTACAGTTTACCAACAAAAAAATTGAAAATCTAAGATAATTGTTTGTTCTACATTCATTATATGTTTGTTTGACACTTTTACTCGAAATACGCATATTTTTTGCGCTATTTCGTGCATACCATTAACATTGAAACCATAATAACGCTGTTTGTCATACAAAAAATTTCGCCAAAACGGCAAATGATCTGAAAACATGTTGCTAAAGTTTTTCATTAAATTTCTTTGCTTAAAGGATAAACTCCTCCATAATAGTACTTTTTTATCTCGTTTCACTGACCCGTATCAAATATCCTGTCTGATAACAAAATTACAAACTGTCGTGGATGGCTAGCCAGCTAGCAGTATTATAATCCTAACCTAAATATAAAATAACAGTGTACTAATATTAACGAAAATAATTATAGAGGGTGGTCCAATAAGCGCGCGGTGCTCTCTAGCGGCTATACCGTTTAAATTAGACGAAAATGTTTTAAATAAAAAACGTTTCTTTTCAAATGCTCTACGTTTAGAAAATAATTTCAAATATTGCGGACTTCCAGATATACCGGAAGTGGGCATCAACTTCGTTATTTTAAATAGAACACCCTGTATATTATTACGTTTTTGAATACAGCATCGATTTTTAGGTCCAGCTTGTTACCATTGTTTATGTCTACGAAGCCTATTTTCGGAGTTATTTGGCTTTTTTTACAAAATTTGACGTTTCTAGGACTTTACAAGAAAAGCTAATATCTCGGAAACTAAACGCGATAGAAAGATGCAGTTCTCGGTTTTGAAAAAAGCAGGAAACGTTGAGTTTCAGTAAGATCATTTTTCAATAGAACATTAAATCAATAGACTAGAAATTTTCAAATTTGAAAAGTTGAAAACGTTAAAAACTTTTTTTTTCAAATGGCATGCTATGATAAGTTTCACATCGGTGGATGCGAAATTAAATTCTCTTTTACTTTTATCTGGGCACATGTGGTTCTATCTTCGATTGTTTTCAAGATATTTACGGTTTTGTAATTAGGAATCGGAAAAATCGTAGGTCGCGTAGCTGGCAGACGAAACAATGGGCAGGTGTTTTGGTCTCCAATTCTAAAATGTGCAGGTTTTCTAAATTTTCATTTAGAAAATTTTGGAAAATTAAATACGGTTTCCAAGAATACCACTCCAAATGCTTAGACTCCATGCCGGTTGGCAACAAACCTCTCAAAATTTGAAAAAAAAGTTTTTAACGTTTTTAACTTTTTAAATTTGAAAACTGCTAAGACTAGATTTAATGTTTTTTTGAAACAATAATCTTACTGAAACACAAGTACATTTCTTGCTTGTTTCAAAACCGAAAACTGCATCTCTCTATCGCGTTTAGTTTCCGAGATATTAATTTTTCTTGTAAAGTACTACAAACGTCAAATTTTGTTAAAATTGCTGAATGACTTCGAAAATAGGCTTCGTAGACATAAACAATAGTTAACAATCTGGACCTAAAAATCGATGTTGATTTCAAAAACCTAATAATATACAGGATGTTCCATTTAAAATAAGGAAGCTGATGTCTACTCCAGGTATATCCGAAAGTCCACCATCTTTGAAATTATTTTCCAAATATAGAGCATTTGAAAATAAAAGTGTTTTATTTAAAACATGTTCGTCTAATTTCAACGGTATAGCCACTAGAGAGCACCGCGCGCTTATTGGACCACCCTGTATGTAATACATATGCATATTAGAAATGCTAATTTCTATTTTTCTAGATAATAATTATAAATTGAAGCAAAGTAACCAAGATGTACTTCCTAAGGAGTCATCTATGATTGTTAAAGTTGCCCTATTTGCTTTATTATTAGATTACATTTTGATGTCGCTGCTAATTTCATTCAGTACTATATTTTTTGACAACTGCTTCAACCTCTTCCCAGACGTCAAAACTGACTGCGTGGCTGATTTCGGGGGGGGCCCGGGCCCCCCGGCCCCCCCCCCTTATATACGCCACTGCTCTATTGATGCACATAATAAATTAATTTGTAGCTTTTTTAATCAACAATAATCATTGCATGTCGTTTATTATTTGTTTACCTTATCAAAATGACGTAGTGTTCAATGCATTCTCTTAATTTGTTCTGAATCATCTGCTCATCGTGTTCGTCAGAATCGTACAACTTCAACAGTTTTTGGTTGAGTAGCTTTAACTGCATAGTCAGTTGTATTATAAGTGTTCTAAATAATATATCAGAGGCGATAAATCCTAAAAGTTCCCATTCTGTAGCTATATCTTGCACCTATTGCACAAAATTAGTGTAATTTAAACATAAAATCATATAGCCCAAGAAATAAGCAGAAAATTGCCATTGGATGTAACAAGAATTTGTAAATCCTAAACTATTTGGTTCAACATTATTCAAACAGATCGAAGCGAACTGTTCGTCGAGGATGCCAAACACTAAGGGGGGAAAGAGTGTAACATACTGTATACAGGGTGAGTCAAGCACAACGCCTCCTTGTGACCAAACGATATCACTTTACGAAAAGTCAACTTTACGGATGTATGTAGGTCGAGTTGGACTACATTTTAAAAATAATGAATAATGAAAGCGTGACATGTCAAAGTTATGATTTTTTAAACGGAGCACTTTGTATATTATTGCATATTTAGATTCCTGGGTAAATTTTAGTGTGACTTTACGTATCACACATGGGACGCTAAGCGAACCGTTTAGGTGCAAATCACAATTTTTGGTAAAAGTAGATATTAAAAAAATTCGAATATCGCAACGATTATAAAACTTAGGGCTGTAACTTCGCCTTGTTACTAAGCATGGAATGCGTCACCTAAGGTTAGGCGGTCAAGTTTAAATTACATATATATAAGTACTTGGAGAAATCGGTAGATTAATTAAGGAATTTTCAATTAGTGGTAACTTTTTTCAGTTGGGAATGCTTACTTTTTTTATACGATCAAATGTGCAATTTGATAGGCTCTCTAATGATATCAGTGAATATCAATCTCTGGTAGTTTTCATTTTATTTCGAGATTTCAATCAAATCGGTGTTTTTCAATTTGCCTACCTATAAACAAACTAGGAGGCCATGAAATATAAACAAAAACGTGTTCAGGTGGAAGAAAATAACTTACTTAGCAAAAACATCCAGAAGAATTAGAGTAAAAGGACAAAACAACAACAACAAATCAAAACAACAACGGCGGTAACATGTCTAAGATCAAAGAGGAGCTGAAGTACGGCATCAATGGATAATTTTTACATCTTACTAGCTACCACAATACAGTACAGGTTAAAAATTTCCAAAATCACTAAAAACTTTAAAATGTAAGCAAAACTTTCAGCTATTGTTGCCTTCTGTCTAATATCTTCAGAACGCAATTTCACATTTATTGGTACACAGTAGTCATTTCCATCAAAGTCAAAAGTAATAATACCTCTGATTGTCTGACTGTATTCCTTTACATTTTTCAGTATCTATTCGCAAAATCGCAAAAAAAAGGAATACTGACAAATCATATTTTAATTTTCTGGCAGGTGAATTATGTTTAATAATTTGAGCAGATTTTTCAATCATTCTTTATTTTCGGCGATCTTGCTTATGGGTACTGAAGAATTTGCAGAACATCAGTCAGAGGTATCGGTTACTACTTTTTTTAATGTGAAGTTTTATTTCGAAGCTAAACTGCGAAACTGCCAGCAACATGCGGTGATAGATTTTCTTTCATTTCAAAATTCATAATGGTTTTGTGAGTTTTCAATCTTTATAATATTGTAGTAGCTGGTATGCTGTGAAAAATATTAATTTTTGTCGTACTCCTGCGGTTTTTTGACCTTAGATGTATTATCTCTGTTATTTGTTGTAAGTCACTTTTATAATTTTGTCTCTTTACTATAGTACGTCCGTATCTATCTGCTAAGTTAGTTGATATCTTTCATCTGAACAGATTTTTTCATATTTCATGGCCTGCTAAAGGTAGGAAAATTGAAAAATACTGGTTTGATAGAAAATTTGCAATTAAATCAAAACTACCAGAGATTTATATTTACAGCCGGTATCATTAGAAAGGCTGTCATATTTTACATTTGATTGTATAAAAAAATTAGGCATTCCCATTTGAAAAAATCATGTTATCTCTGATTGAAGTTTCCTTAATTGACCTACCGATTGTTCCACGTTCAAATGTAATTCAAAATATACATAAGCTGACACATTTCATGCTTAGTGACGTCACAGCCCTCTAAGTTTTATAATAGCTGCGATAATTAATTTTTTTCTGATATCTACCAAAAATTGTGATTTGCACCTAAACGGTTTAAGTCCAATGTCCCATACTTAAGGTCGCACCCAAATTGCTCCGGGAATCTAAATATATAACAATATACACGATGTTCAATTAAAAACATAACTTTGATATGTCACGCTTTTATTAGACGCCCTGTATAAAAGCCATTGTTTTTAAAATAAAGTGCATCTCGACATACACTCACAAAGTCAGTCTTTTAATAGTGGTATGGTTTGGTCACAAAAGACCGAGGCGTTGAGCTTGACTCACCCTGTGTAGTATTACTGATTTGTATGTTAAGGTTCTTTCAAATTGTTAGGCTAGATTTTTTATGTGCAAACGTCATCGAATCAGCCGGGACTGATAGATGGGCGTTTTAGAATGTCATCTGAATATCTCGAACTCTCTAAATGGTTCGGTGAAGTATATACAGGGTGTCCCAAAAATAGTGTCAAGCGGAAGTCCAGAGATAGAGCACACCTAGAAGTATCTGAATCACCCCTATATATGTTATGCAATTCTTTGTAGTTTCCGAGTTATGAATTTTTCTCTGAATTTTAGAGAATTCTCTACCTCGATAACTTAAAACTGTTCCAAAAGAAAAATTAAAAGACTTTTCCAAATTCTCTTTTTTGCTAATTAATCTTTAGGAGTTTACTGTTCATTACATAAAGTAATCGGCTTAGTACATCTGATGAAAGTAATCAAAATTATAGTGTAAAGTGAAAAATTTACGTTCTGTGAATTATGACTTAGATTTTCGACTCGCAATTAAAAATCCAAAGAGGTGATTCCATGATTTCTATGCAGGTCTAAAGACTTTCTCAGACTCTCAGCTATCATAATCATTAAAAAAAAGGAGTACTTAATGAGGCTACTTTGTCTCCAATCGACCTTCAACGACAAGAGGTGGAGTTTTCTTGAAATTAGCGATGGGATTTTAAATGAAACAATAACTAAGTTTAGGGAGCTAATAGCCAAATGATTGTCAGTGCCGCAATTAAACACATTCAGTGCTAACAGAATATCGATAGATGACCATCTGTGTCACTTTGCTAAGATTTTTTTACATGTACGACTTCTTTTTTGTAAGTGGGACATTGCAAAATGAAACGAAATTTCTTCACTAAGTTTATTAAATTTCACAAGAAATTTTCAAAATGTCTACCTTCTTGTTCGATGCATAGTCTACATCATCTGTAAAAATTGTTTTTTAAATTAACAAAAGCTCTTTGATTGTTTTTTTTTTATTGTTTCTTCAGCCTGTGTTAATTTGTTGCGTAATTCGCTGATGTTTTGACACTCTTTAGCATGAACTAGTTTTTTGGAGTAGTCCCAAACAAAAAACTCTATCGGATTTGAGTCAGGTGACCGTGGCGGCCATTCAGTCCACCACGACCTATTCATTTGTTGCATAGTCTCTTGCAGAAACCAGCATCCTTAAATTCAGTTGTCATGCACTCTAGGTCCGTAGGAATAGCCAAGTAGTCAGACAACAGAAACAACACCAATCCAAACAAAAGCGTATCGTTTTAAAGCCGCAAAGATAGACAGACGACTGATTAAAGACAACGAAAACAATTTATGCAATGACACATTTTGAAAAGACGTGACAACAATATCATACCTATCTCTTTCTAACATCGCCATCGTTTACTGCGTTAGCATTAGCCCTTTTTGTTGGCGCTCAGGTAAAAACCGGTTTTGAAGAATGCACTCCTTGTGGTTTTTTAGCAAGAAATGTTTAATTTATGCAACGTTTTTAATGTTTATTGTTGCGGTACTGACAATCAATCTGCTATTAACGCGTTAACATAAGTTTCTTGAAAAACACATCGCTAATTTCAAGAAATCTTCGCCTCTTGGCTTTGAAGGTCAATTGGAGCGAAAGTAGCCCCATTAAGTACTAGTTTTTTTAAATGGTTGTGATATCTGAGAGTCTGAAGAAGTTTTTAGACCTGCTTAGAAATTATGAAATCACCTCTTTGGATTTTTAATTGCGAGTCGAAGATTCAAGTCATAATTATCAGATCGTAAATTTTTCACTTTACACTAAAATTTTTATAACATTTATCAAAGTTACGAAGCTGATTATTTTATGTATGAACAGTAAACTCTTGGATATTAATTACCAAAAAAGATAATTTGGAAAAGTCTTTTAATTTTTCTTTTCAGTTTTAAGTTGTCGAGGTAGAGGATTCTCTGAAATTCAGAAAAGAATTCATAACTCAGAAACTACAAAAAATTGCATAACATATATGGGGGTGATTCAGATACTTCTAGGTGTGCTCTATCTCTTTTGGTCAGAGAAGTTAAGCTTAGGTGTGAAACAAAAACGTGAAACCGGGTCCGTACCGGATCTCCAACTGTTGTTTGAAATTCGTAGACAAGGTAGATGTTTCAAAAGGTTCGTTTCGGACCTCTATTGTCTAAATAATTTTAGATTACAACGAAACAGACGTTTTGAAATATCTACCTTTTCTACAGATTTCAAACAACAGTTGAAAAAACGTGAAAAGTGCGTCCAGCCTGATTCCCTGGTGTGAAGAAGAAGCGGCCCTCGCGTCGTGACAATCCTTATAAATTATTTAATTCTTAAGACTATGGCTGTGTTAAAGCAATGATTGAAAATCAAAAAATGGAGTCAGGTTTATTGACTCAGTACTTCCCACACATTACAGTATTAGCAGTCTATTATTTTTCCATAGCATGAAGCTATAGTCTGAGACAAAACACCCCCCAACCAACCAAATTCCACTCCCACTCAAAAAAAAAATTAAACACGATCAGGAACCCCTAAAGTGCCTAAAAACGAAGTTTTTATATTTTTAGCTTTTTTATTATTGCTGCGCCGTCACTCACACGATTTCTAAAAATCATAAACGTTTCCCATCCTCGCCGCCGTAGTAACACTGTGTGAAAATTTCATTAAAATCAATTCAATCGTTTCCATGTTACACAATACAGAACAATTAGAAGCAACAGTTGTATGCATACATCAGAAAATTCCCTTGGCTTCTGTAGTAGGCAAGACAATGTTCGGACGGACCTAAGAAAGTGTATTAGGACGCTACGTCTTTCTTTCACAGGTTTGTGGACTTTCTGTTATGAATAGAACACCCCAATTTCACCCCCACCAAAAAAAAGTAGAAAATGATCAGGAACCTCTAAAGCGCTTAAAAACGAAATCTGAGCTGTTTTCATATTTTTAGTTTTTTCATTAATTCTGCGCCGCCACTGGTACGATTTATAAAAACCATACGCAATTTACAACCTCACCACGGTAGTAATACTATGTCAAAATTCCATTAAAATCTTCAATAGTTTCCTCGTTACATAATACAGAAGGATCTAAAGCAATACTCGTATGTTTACACCAGAAAAAATTCTTTTCCTTTGGCTTCTGTAATAGGCAAAGCAATGTTCGGATGGACCTAAAAAAGTTATTTATGTCGCTAGGTCTTCCTTCACAGGTCAGTGGATAGCCTATTATGAATACAACAAATTTTTCAGCTTTTCAGCCCCCCACCCCCCCAACCACCCCAATTTCACCCCCACCCAAAAAAAAAGTAGAAAATGGTAGGAACTCCTAAAACGCCTGAAAGCAAAGTTTAAGGAATATTTAAAAATTTTTGTTTTTTCTAATTACTGCGCCGCGTATGCACCGAATTTCAAAATTATAGGAACATTACCTACTACGACCCCACAACATATCGCTGTCCAAATTTCATCACAATCTATGCAGCGGTCATTGAGATTACGAGGCTAGAAGAACGCGTACAGACAGACCGACAGACAGATCGACAGAAATGGGTGACGTGGATTTTCGTTATGTAGACATCATAAAACGCCCAAAAAGTGTATTATCTCAAAATCGAAAATCTTCGCGATCACAATACTCCCCTCACCTATCGGTGTGGGAAGTAAAAATGGTTATATTCGTTATAGTATCAAGTAAGTATACAGTATCAATACTGTTTTGCCAGGGACATCTTTGGACATTCAATTTAGGTGCAAAAAAAGAGAAAAAAGAGAATTTTGAAATTGAGTTAAATGTCGCGTAATATGCATTATGTAAGCCTACATATAGCCATGATCCAATAAACCCTTTGTTGTAGGGCTGTTCGGCCGGCGTCGGCGTGCTTCGCTGCTTGCTTTTTCGCGGAGTGGTGGGCGGATGCCGCGGAACGGGTGGACGCCGTCCGAACAGCCCAAGAACCAACAGTTCATTCTTTAGGCCACGTAACGTATTTATCTTTGCCTTCAACATTATGCACTACACTTTTGTGCTACCCCAATGTTTAGGCGTGGCTCTTAAGGGCCCCACAGACATCGTTCTTTTTCATCAGGTTTGCACGACGTGCCAACCGATGTCGGTTAAACCGATGGAACGATGCGTCCACACACTGTTCGGTTTTCTTTCAGTTTCTCGCAAATTTTTGGTCCGTTAACATGGATAATTCTTTAGCATTGGCGGCGGCTTTAGCTATTAAAGTGAAATACAGCAAGAAAAAACGTTCTAAATGGGCGAAACAGTGGCTTTTAAAAAGAGGCCAATTCTCCAATATAAATCTATTAGAAGAATTGCGTCTGGAACCAGGGGATTGGTACAATTATTTGAGGATGGATGAAGAAACATACTTAGAATTACTTAATTTAGTAGCACCTCTAATAAAAAAACAGGATACTTGGATGAGACAAAGTATTTCCCCCCATAAACGTCTGACAGCACATTTTTGATAGGTGTCGCTAACCCTAGATACGCTTACTGGAAGGCAACCAGAACTACACTGCAAAATCCCGTCGTGATTGCACGATGTACGGCCACACATGTACCGAGTTGCACGATGGCGTTCGAAACCGACGGGTAAAATCAAGCTCGGACAGATTTTTTTGGAACGACGGTCAACACGACGGTTTTTCGGCACACACGGACCGAAATAAGTGTGATCGGTTGGCACGTCGTGCAAACCTGATGAAAAAGAACGATGTCTGTGGGGCCCTTTAAGGTGTATACATACCAATACCCAGAAGTGCTTGGGTGCCCATTGAGGAAAATATAGGCCTGTTGCACGTAAATTGAAATGTCTTTTTACACAACCCGACAGTGTAAAGCTAAAGATCATCCAAGTGTAGGTCAATGTTTCTTTTCTGGTCTTACGAACGATAACATCGTAGTTTTCCAAGGGCCAGAAGTGTTTTGTGGTTTCGATCAGAGATTTCATTTGTCTGCGGCCGAAAAATAGCACTGAATTCCTGAAAAGTCCCTGAAAAGTTCAACACAATGATCTGTCATGTTAAATCTCTTAGCTTCTGTAGACAGTTCCTAGAATTATTGTAATTTCCAGTTTCTCGTTGATTTTTTATCAAATCATAGTCAAATTTAGAATTACAAAAAATAAGTCAAGTTGATTGACTTAGTACTTCCCACATATTGCGGTGATACCAGTTTATTCTTTTTCCATAGCTTGAAGCTATAATCTAAGATCCCCCTGCAACCGCTCGCCTGCCCAGAAAAATAGTATCTATTCCGCTAGGCCTTTTTTTCACAGGTCAATGGACAGCCTATTATGAATACAAGACATTTTCCGCTTTTACCAGCCCCCAAACCCCAACCACCTCAATCTCACCCCCACCAAAAAAATGGAGTCAAGCTGATTGACTCAGTACTTCCCACACATAATAATGATACCATTTTATTGTTTTCCCATTGCATGAAGCTATAGTCTGAAATCCCCTTGCAACCAAATCATCGCCCACTCGCCCGCAAAAAAAAAACATCCAACACAAAAACTTCGTAAATAGTCTCCCTCCTTAGTAACTAGGACGCCACAGTTTTGATTCTGCATGCCTCAACTGAACGATGCGAAACGATCAGAAGCCTCCAAACCGTCTAAAAATGAAGTATGAGCTGTTTCTATATTTTTAGGTTTTTTTATTATTGTTGCGCCGCCACTGACACGATTTTCCAGAAACTGACGCGTTTTCCATTCTCGCCGCGATAGTAAATCCTGTGTCGAAATTTTATCAAAATCAATTAAATAATTTTCATTTTACGATATACATAGAACGAAATTAAGCAACACTCGTATATGTAAACATCACAAAATTCTAAGTCCCATGGTTTCTGTAATAGGCAAGCCAATGTTCAGATGGACTTAAAAAAACAACATGCCGCTAGGTATTTTTTCCCTAGGACAATAGACAGACTATTATGGATGCAACAAACTTTTCAGTTTTACAACCCCCCCACCCCCAACCACCCCAAATGCACCCCTACCCAAAAAAAGTAGAAAATGATCAGGAACCCCTAAAACGCCTAAAAACGAAGTATGAGCTGTTTCTATATTTTTAGTTTTTTTATTATTGTTGCGCCGCCACTGACACGATTTTCCAGAAACTGACGCGTTTTCCATCCTTGCCGCGGTATGAATACTTTGTCAAAATTTCATTAAAATCAATTCAATAATTTTCGCGTTAAGCAATATAGAACAATCTAAAACAATACTCGTCTATGTATACATCACAAATTCTAAGTCCCTTGGTTTCTGTAATAAGCAAGGCAATATTCGAATGGTCCTAAAAAAGTGTATTATGCCGCTGGGTTTTTCATTCAAAAGTCAATGGAAATTTCTCAGTTTTACAACTCTTCCGCCAATGCACCGATTTTCAAAATTTTAGCAGCACTATCTAGTCTACCAGGACCCCACAGCATATCGCTGCCCAAATTTCATCACAATCCATGCAGCGCTTACTGAGATTACGAGGGCAGAAAAACGCGACAGACAGGCAGATAGACAGACAGACAGAGCGACAGACAGACCGACGGAAATGAGTGATGTAGATTTTCGTTATGTAGACATCATAAAACGCCCAAAAACCGTATTATCTCGAAATCGAAAATTTTCGCGATCACAATACTCCCCTCACCTATCGGTGTGGGAAGTAAAAGGTAGCAACCGATCAGGTACCCCCAGTTTAATCATGTACTTGACTCTTTAATGGTTGGTTAGTTCACCGCCACTGGCACGAACTATACAGGTATACAATATTCTCATAATTAGTTTCAAACTTAGATTTTTTAGGATCATCAAGTTTATTTTGTACAAGTCAATAGATATATCTCCAATGCCAATGCTTCGATAGGTCTGTAAAGTACATATCATCAAGCTGAATATAATGGAAAATATTTTAATTAACAAATAAAGCTCGATAATCCCTCTTCTACCACAATTCCCAACACCCTATTTCAATCCTTCCCAAAGAAAATGTCCAAAAAAGCACAAAAAGGGGTTTGGACTGTTTTGAGGAGCCTTGTGCTTTGCTAATTAAGTCCCCGACAATGCACTACATTCCAAATTATCACGGCACTACGATCTCACATTATAAGGCATCTCATTTGATCCCAAGTATCTGAGGCAATGTGTGAAGAAAAGTGCTAAGGCCACAGATATATCTTTAAAGACAACGTTTGAACGGGCCTGTAAAGTACAGACTATCGCCAACGTCGTTATTTTAGAGAAATGTATAGAATCCCTTAAGGGTCTAGGGTATAGCGCGCGAAATTGAGAAGCCAAGAAAAGACGTATTCCCATGTTAGCGAGGAGGCGTGGTCGCCTATTCCCTTTCTCCAGTGTGTGTGTCTAATATGAGGGGAGATAAGTCCAAAAATCCAAAAGTAAGGTCAAAACCTCCAAAGGTAAGGTCCAAAGGTCACCATAAAAATGAATTTCGCATTTCCAAGCTCCTGACGTTACCTTTAAACTTACAGTAATGACTCAAAGAGCAAATTGAAGAAGAAAGCTTGCGCTTGTGCAACTATTTCGCCTTTTTTGATATCGTGTTTGATAGTTAATTACAGCTATTTATAGAATGTATGATTTTGCATTGCGAGTTGTTTTGCACATTAAAAAACTTTTTCGAGAAAATCGAAAGTAGTTGTCATTCATTAAGGCCTTAACTATCGCCTTCTGAAATATTATATATGTAGTTTGAAAATAGAGTGAGTTATGCGAGAAAATGTGAGTCCGTGTTTTACATGGCAAATACGTATGTATAAATGTGTGTATCCAGGCCCCTTAAGTATACTTACATGCAAATACACTGTTATATTGCATGAAACCCCTACCAATGCTTCTACAGTTATTTCGTTTCCTTTACACAGCTTCGTTATGGTCAAAAAAGGAGCAACTGGTAGAAGCATCCACGATATACTGTACAGGAACACTTGTACTTTAGTGAAGCCCTAGTAACAGAAAAGAACATACGTACTTAATTAATATGATGTAGTGTTTCCGCATATGCTAGTTAAATTTTGGCTGCAGTGAGAAATGCCTATAATAAAATTCTGATAAACTGAAGATTGAGACATATTTTTCTAGTACGAGGTTCTTCGACATTTTTGAATGAATTTCTGGTAAAACGAAATATTTTTTAGCTCAGCCTAACTTATCGTCACCAATGCAGTTGTGAGAAAATCAAAATAATGAAGCTAAGCTACGGCTAACGTTAAATATTTAATCAAATCAAAACTAATATTTTGCATACTTTTTAACTTCCGACGTGTCTATCTGAGATATTGTGGCACTCAAAGTGATGAACAAATTTTACTGTAAATATTCTGTAGGCAAGTTTCTCTACATAACTTGTCTGTTCCAAATAATGAACGATGTTGATGTTTTTTTTGTTTTGTTGGATAAGTGAATTGCTATTAAATTTCTCAAATTAAAGGTATATATGTTACACCCAATAGCCGAATTCGGGCAATGCCCGAAAAAATACGCAGAGCTAGTTTTGAGCAAGGAATATTTCCCGAACCCGAAATATTAATTTTATACGGCTATTGAGCACTACCAAATAAGCAGAACTAGTTTTGCGCATCTTGAAATGCACAGAACTAGTTCTGTGGTACGGAATGACAACTAAAATGAATATTCGTTATGCATTGTGTGTCAAAAACCAGCAAAAACCTATGGTTTAGGTTAGGTTAGGTTTTTTTGCCAACGTTCCTGCACTGAGAAAACCAGCCCTGTTAAAGTGCTTAACTGGTACATTTTTAATAGCCTATATTAAAGTTGCGTGCTGTCTCTGAATGTAGCTTCATAGTCAGTCATAAAGACTCAATTCCAATACTTCGATTTTGTCACAGAAGACGCATATTATTGTAACAATTAAACTGGTTTAAGTACTACTATTTTCAACTAAACATTTTAATAGTAATGATTAACGAGAGTTACTTTAAAAATAAATCAGTAACTGTCGTTATGAGTATTCCTATCGTAGACACTTCAGGTTACAATGACAATTAAACTGGTTGAAGTACTGCAATTTCCAATTAAACATCTTAATTGCCAGAGTTAAAGGATATTACAGCGGTGATAAGTCACGAAATACGCATAACGGTCGTTTCACCGTCCATCTCTTTTCTTTTTTGTAGAGGGCAAGCGAATGCGATAGAGATAGATGCTCTTCACTGTTGTTTTAGGCTGATGGTTTCAGTTAGTCGTTAGTGGTTACAGCACGGTTACAGGTGTGAGGTGCATTCTCTGTTCGGTTTTACTATCACATACTATTTTGTGTTCCTATAAGTTTTATGCATGCTTGTGTCTTTGTGTGTGGAACAGAATAGGTACCTACATGGTCAAATATGGCTGTGGAGTACACGAGTCGTACATTTCCGGTAACTTTGCTGTCAGATCAAAATATGTAACAATTTTCCAATGACATTATGTGTTCGTAGGTGTAATAGACGTTTTATGTGCAATAATAACTTTTTTGTTATGATAAACTAAAGATTTTAATTTTTGTTATAATTACTTTTAGTTAATTATTTTACCAGGAATAAAGATTATTTTGAATCTATTTGCTTTTTTTAATCCCTCTAATTGAGTATAGGAATTATCCGTATTTAACTAAGAAAAAAATCGGTATTGATGGTATTAAATTTTTTCATTATAACAGTTTAATTGATTATCTGTAGTACAATGACAAAAGGGATGTCATAAATAAATAACCGTAACAAATAATCCTGTTTAATTGAGGAGGGTATTAAACAAGTGAATAACTTTGGAGATGTGGTTTAATTGTAACTATTAAACTAAGCTACAGTCACAGTGACATTTTTCTGTCAACTACTGATTTGATATTGCTCACTACCCCAATTAATTTTAAACAGACTTCACTATTCAATTGCAGCAATTAAGCAGTTTAATTGTCACGTATTTTGATGCAAAATTTAATTGCGGTGATTAAAATTTTAATCATAGCGATTAAAGTTTTCTCTCAGTGTGCAATATAAGTACGAATCGTGAAAACGCAAAAAGGAGTTTGGAAGCACAAGCCAATTTGATGCACATACAATCAAATAAAAAATTTAAACCAGCCTCAGTTGGCGATTTATTATTTGTTGGTATTCATTGAAATACATTTAACTTCTCAAACCTTATATTTATTTGAGTCCGTCACTGGCGCTGATTAAATGGAAGAAGCAGAATCTGTGCTGGTCGTTCAGAAAATATGCAGAATTAGTCCTGTGCATTTTAAGTTGCGCAAAACTAGTTCTGTGTATTTCAAGATGCGCAAAACTAGTTCTGCCTATTTGGTAAAGCTCAATAGCCGTATAAAATTCATATTTCGGGTTTGCGAAATATTCCTTGCTCAAAACTAGTTCTGCGTGTTTTTTTTTTTTCGGACATTGCCCGAATTCGGGTATTGAGCGTAACATATATAATCTCCATTCGGAAAAATGTGCAAATTGCCATACGACAAATAAGTAAATAATGAATAAACAGCAAATGCTGTCTCCCTCTTCTCGTGGAGTTAAATAACTTCTCCTCAGTGTAAATGTGGAGCCAACAACTAAGCCATCCAGCACATTACAGAAGAGGGGTGTATGATGGACAATAAATATGGTATAAATTCTTACACGCAACTGACGGCTGACTATTTAGGTATACCCAAACCAACCACAGAAGATAGTGCAAAAGATTACATTTTTTTCTATTTAAGGCATGCTTCTCCAGAATTTGTAACAGCTCTGATTTTAGTCATTTCCCAAGGGGCTGTTTTAAAGTCTCGATCAATCATGGGTAAAGTCATGGGAAGCTTTTCAACTATAATACGATACGAATCGTTGTCCATAACTCACAGAACCGGAATCGTTACATTCGGCATACCGAACTATGCTATAATTTTAGTTGCTACATTTGAGAAAGATAAAAGTTTTAGCAAGCAATTGAAAATCTATTTGATGAACGCTAGAACGAACTGTTTGCGTGGATTCAAAAATGATACTTAGATCAGATACTTCGCAAGCATGACAGGAACCTCCAAACATCGAGCAGTTATTCCAACACTATTTGACCATCAGAAAATTCTTCCAAAGTATCGACGATCGATAGATAAATATACTTTATTGCCTAAGAGGTTACAAGATTATTATTGACAAAGCTATATAACGAAACCAAATCTGTGGAATATTCACTAAAACTCGTCATAGAACTCATGTAGGGTGTAATAAAGTTTTTGTTGTAACAGAAATTTTTTTTATAGAAAACATCTTTTATAATTTTAAAGGACTAAGGAAGTTTGTTATAAATCTTCATTCCATTATAGATAATTGAATCTTTAATGAGTGATGATTTGGGGGTGATTAATTTAAAGTCATTCTTTTGTCTTATATTCTACAGGGTGAGTCAAGCTCAACGCCTCGGACTCTTGTGACTAAACGATACCACTCTTCGAAAAATCGACTTTGCAAGTGTATGTAGGTCGAATTGGACTACATTTTAAAAATAGTAACTTTTATACAGGGTGTCTAATAAAAGCGTGACATATCAAAGTTATGATTTTTTACATGGAACACCCTGTATATTATTGCACATTTAGATTCCCGGATGCATTTTAGTGTGACTTTATGTATCACACATGGGACTTTAAGTGAACTGTTTAGGTGCAAATCACAATTTTGGGTATAGGCAGATGTCAGAAAAAAATTGAATATCGCTGCTATTATAAACCTTAGAAGGCTGTGACTTTGCCGTGTTACTAAGCATGAAATGTGTCACCTTACATTAGACGGTCGAGTTCGAATTACATTTGTACTTGGAGAAATCGGTAGATAAATTTAAGGAACCTTCAATCAAAGGTAACTTGATTTTTTCAAATGGGAATGCATAATTTTTTTTATACGATCAAATGTGCAATTTGATAGGCTTTCTAATTATATGAGGTAGTGAATATCAATCTATGGTAGTTTTTATTAAATTTCGAGATTTCAATCAAATCAGTGTTTTTCAATTTCCCTACCTATAAACAAACTAGCAGGCCATGAAATATAAACAAAATCGTATTCAGATAGAAGAAAACAACTAACTTAGCAAAAAGATCCAGCAGAACTAGAGCAAAAGAACAAGATTATAAAAATTCCCTACAACAAATCAACTCTAACCAGAAACAACGGCGGTAACATGTCTAATATTAAAGAGAAGCTGGAGTAGACCGAAATGGATAATTTTCACAGCCTACTAGCGACTGCAATGTACTAGAGATTAAAAATTTCCAAAATCACTAAACACTTTGAAATGAAAGCAAATCTTTCAGCGATCTTTGCCGCCAGCCTAATATCTTCAGAACACAATTTCACATTTAATGGTATAAAACGGTAGTCATTTCCGTCAAAGTCAAAAGTAATGATACCTCTCACTGTTGTCCTTTAAATTTTTCAGCATCTATTAGCAAGGTCGCAAAAAAAGGAATACTGGAGGAAGGAGGAAGGAAAATAATATTTTAATTTTTTGCCAGGTAAATTATGTTTAAGAATTTGAGCAGATTTTTAATTTATTCTTCATTTTCAGCGATCTTGCGTATGAGTACTGAAGAATTTGCAGAACTCCAGCCAGAGGTATCGGTTACTATTTTTTTAAATCATGAAATGTGAAATTTTATTCTGAAGCTATTAAACTGCCAGCAACATTAGTGGTAGATTTCCTTTCATTTCAAAATTCACAATGGTTTTGTGAATCTTCAATCTTTAGAATATTATAGTAGCCGGTATGCTGTGAAAAATATCCATTTCTGTCGTACTCCAGCTGCTTTTTGACCTTAGATGTGTAATGTCTGCTATTTCTGGTTAGAATTGATTTGTTGTAAGTCATTTTCATAACTTTGTCCCTTTACTCTAGTTCGTCCGTAACTATCTGCTAAGTTAGTTGTTTTGCTCCATCTGAACAGTCTTTTGTTTATATTTCATGGCCTGCTAAGTTGCTTATGGGTAGGAAAATTGAAAAGCACCGGTTTTACTGAAAATTGGGAATTAAATCAAAACTACGAGAGATTGATATTTACAACCGCATATCGTTAGAAAGCTTATCACATCGCACATTTGATCGTATAAAAAAAATTATGCATTCCCATTTGAAAAAATCAAGTTACCTTTGATTTTAGTTTCCTTAATTGATCTACCGATTTCTCCAAGTACAAATGTAATTCAAACTCGACCGTCTAAAGTAAATTGACACATTTCATGCTTAGTAACACGGCAAAGTCACAGCCCTCTAAGATTTATAGTAGCTGCGATATTCAATTTTTTTCTGACATCTACCTATACCCAAAATTGTGATTTGCACCTAAACGGTTCGCTTAAAGTCCCATGTGTGATACATAAAGTCACACTAAAATGCATCTGGGAATCTAAATATGTAATAATATATAGGGTATTCTATTTAGAAAAACATAACTTTGATATGTCACGCTTTTATTAGACACCCTGTATAAAAGTCGTTATTTTTAAAATGTAGTCCAATTCGTCCTACATACACTCGCAAAGTCGATTTTTCAAAAAGTGGTATCGTTTGGTCACAAGAGTCCGAGGCGTTGAGCTTGACTCACCCTGTATATTTATGGTGTCAAATTTTGTTTTATTTTTGAATATTAGTGATGTCATTTCCAAAATAGATAGTGCTATTACGGTAATAATTTTGTATTCTAAAAATAATGGCGTGCATGAAGTTCTAGGTCTACTCTTGGCGATGCATCTAACTGCTCGCTTCTGTGAAACTAACAATTTATTTAAGTAGGTATGAAAACAGACACCCCAAAATGGAATGCCGTAACTCAACCCACTTTGGAGTAATGCAAAATAACAACCTTTTTAAGGTTCTGGAAGTTGGCAATCTCAGTACAATAGAGTAGCTAGTAGGCTGTGAAAAATATCCATTTATGTCGTACTCCAGCTTCTCTTGGATCTTAGATATGTTACCGCTGTTGTTTCTGGATAGAGTTGATTTGTTGTAAGTAATTTTTCTATTTTCTAATGAAATTTAGATACAGTATTATTACCGTAGCTAAGATCAAAAATGAGTTTTCTAACAGGTCATTTTTAGGCCTGCACAGAAAAAATACTGTTGCGTTTCCAATTAATTGTTAGTATTTGGATGTTTTTTCATCACTTTAAGTATATTTACAGTTGTTTTAAATCCATGTCATTGAAAGAATTCAATCCTTATATTCGAAGGTACGCCAATAAATTCAAAATAATTTTAGATTCGTTCTAACGATATGTATCATCCTTCTAATACCAGTATTGACATATAGTGCAATCAAAACTTCCTTTTGTTTTCGAAATTTACCCTATTTGTGTTTATTTTTCAAATATTTATACTCATTTTTCTTTTTTTTTTTCGGTTGAGTTGAAAACCACCCCTGAGGTGACACTCCGCCTTTTCGCTTTGTACCATCTTTTTATATTGGAAAATTTGTTGTTTATTTTGTTGATTATTTTGTGATAGCGAATAAAGACGTATTATTATTATTATTTTCATTTAAGCAAAGCATACAATCAATGTACAAAAATGATTACTGCAACAGCAGTTCGTGATAATTCATCTGATAAAAATTAATTTTGTTTCAATGGCCCTTGTTGTTCGCTGAACTATAATCAGTATTCGGCGGGATGTCCCGATTAGATGAATGTAAGAATAAAGAAAGGGGGTTCTTCTCAGTGCTACTATCGCCGCGAACCCGTAAACATTGTGTTGTTTCGGTGTTGGCCGTGTTGTGTCACCTCGTGGTTTTCCGTATGGCATCAGCAATTGTGTGATTTAAATGTGTCCAGTTATATATTAAATGGAGGACCTACTGAGAAATTGGGACTTAGGAGAGCTGACACCCACATTTGAATGTAGGTATTTAGATTAGTCAGACAGTTATATTTCAGGTAATAATGCAACAACTGGTGCAGGTTTATGTCTAATTCTTATATCATGCTCCTTATAACTTCATGCAAAATCACACAATTAAACATCCAAACGAATCAATCAGCTGTCCTCGCAATAGAATCCGTTGGTCAAAGGAAACTAAAGTAGTTTAGAATCAATTACCAAACACAGATTCGATTCAACGACAGGCTGCGATTGAATTATTCATTGGAATCCAATGACTTCTTGTAGTTGAATCGACCATGCGATATAATTCGTTATCAACTATACACTTCCCATTCGATAAAACATCGCTGTATTTGAGGAATGCTGAGTGTAACGTCCCATTGAATCCAAGCGTAAGTCTTTGACAGAACGACAGATTTTTTTGTGTCTGAATTTCAATATATAGGCCAAATATTTTAATTGAATACTTTTTTGATGGAATCCAATTGTTGCAATTTATATGTGCTTAAAAATCATGACCAGGTACAAAATCGTCAAAACGATCAGTAATTTTCTTTACAGAAAGAATGACGACCAAAGTATACGTGTTTACCACAAAATTCACAGTACCTCATGTTGTATAAAAAGGTTCTTTTATCACCGATTGATTAATTAATAAGTACTTTTATAGCACCCTTGCAGTTTCCCAAAAATTGATTTCAGGTGTGATTCCAAGCTGCACGTATTTATCTACTTTGTAGATATAAGAGAATGTTCAGCTGTATTATTATATCTAGTATTAATGCATTAATACTACTTACTTTGAAAGGATGATAACCTATAACGTTGGCTAGCTTGATACAAAACTCTATATCTGGATAATACGGCATTCTGGTCAACACTGTTGTTCCAACATAAGCTACTCATGTATATATCAGCAAAATTAGTAGGTACGTAGTGGTGAAGATTAAAGCAAAAACAAAAGCTGTAATTTTGCACACTCTTGTCCAGTGATTCTGAATATTTGATAAAGGTGAAAATTAACGGATAAATGTTTGAGAGCAGTGCTGCTTTGATATATCCTGTAGTTAATTTGTAGCTATTTGGAAAACACCCTTTGATGATATCATTTAGACTGGGCAGAAAGCAATGATAAAAGTTGAGGGACTATTTCCGTGCAAATATTAAACACACAGGGTGCTCATTTGAAAACGGATGTATCAAAAACTACTAATTAAAAGAAGAAAACGCCGAGACACATCAAAACATTTGTCAAGGCAGGCAACTTTTAACCAAAAAATAGTTCTTGTTGATTCTTCTACCCCCCAGAGTCATTATATTATAGATTGGCACTACAGGCCTAGTAGGCTTATGGCTTGTGAAGTGAGTTCTCTCCATTTCTTCTTATTTTCAGCTTTCATCGTCCATTCTTTTATTTTCAAAATCTTCATATCCGCTTCAATTTCTTTTTTCCATCGAGTCCTTGATCTCCCTCGTCACTTCTTCCCACCCACCGAACCTATCAATATTCGTTTCTTTAGATGAGAAAATCTTGAAAATCTTGGGGTTGTGGCCAAAACTTTGGAAGAAAGAGACTGGGTCACATCATAGAGGAGACTCTGGTGCCAGCAGCCAAGCTTTTGGCAATGCTTATTGCCATCTTCAGGGCTTTAACGTTGAGGCTTGGTTGGTTGAGGCCAATTTAAAAACAGCAATAGCATTGAGTGCAAACGACTTCTTAATGCAGCTAATAATCGTCACAATTTTTCCATGAAATTTTAAAGAACTATACTATCATGGTGTCTTCCACTGACAGGTCAGGAAACAAACAACATATAATTGTAAATTACAAACACACAGAAACGACCTTTACATGTTGAAATTTTAAACCTGTAGGTATTATTAAATCCGTGGTCTAAAAACACACATTTTATGGTCTAGATTTTCTTAAATAAAGACCTTCTTGATCTAACAGGTCGTTACTTTGTGGATTGTGTGTGACCTGTTAGTGGAAGACGCCATGATAGTATAGTTTTTTTAAATTTTATGGAAAAATTGTGACGATTATTAGCTGCATTAAGAAGTCGTTTGCACTCAATGCAATTGCTGTTTTTAAATTGGCAAACCTCAACGTTAAAGCCCTGAATATGGCAACAAGCATTGCCGAAAGTTTGGCCGTTAGCGCCAGAGTCTCCTCTATGATGTGACCCAGTCTCTTTTTTAAAAAATTTTGGCCACAACCCCAAGATTTTCTCATCTAAATTAGTCTTTTGGCCATAAGCTTCCTTCGTAATATTCGTTTCGGTATTTTTGTCCCATTTATTCTCTGTATATGTCCCAGCCATGGTAATCTTTGGGCTTTGATTGTTCCCACGATATCAGGTTCTCCATAGAAGCAGCTCCTTGTTCGTTCTCCTTACCCATACTTCATTCTCCATCTTTCCACCACATATTTTGCGCAAAATTTTTCTCTACCATATAGCTATTTTATTTTGTTCAGTTTAATTTAGCGTCCAAACCTCGCTACCATACATGACAATAGTCCTCATAACAATCTGACAGATCCTTATTTTGGCTCGTCGTGACACCTCTTTGCCCTTTAGGATTCGATTCAGTGCATACACACACCGATTTGCCATCATCAGCCTATTCTGAATTTCATATGAAAAGTCTGGTTCCCTTTTTGGAGACAGTTCCTAGATACGTGAAACTTGTTACTTCTTCAAACTGATACGTTTTAGCACTGTCTGTTGTCACTGCTTGTCCCTTGTTTCCTCTAAATTCATTATCAGTCCATCGCATGTACAGGGTGTCCCATTTTGGGCACTTTTACGGGGTATCTCGGTTATTTTTGAAGATAGCGAGTTGCGGTTTTCGCGATAGTGTGCTACTTTTTTGTGAAACTAAAGATGCCGTCAACAAAACTATCCTGGCCCTCTTGGTTTTTGAGATACAGGGTGAAATCGAAAATTATCGATTTTGGGACCACCCTCGTATCTTGGTTGTCTTTTATTTTATTGAAAAGTAAAAAAAAGGCTCTTATAGAATTTTTTCTGTAGATTCCAGTGGTGTATTTTGATTTTTTCTTACTCTAACCTTTTTTCAGTTATGAAGCAAACATGTATTTTTTTTAAATGGAACACCCTGTATATTATTTTTGTGGTCAATATATTAGTATTAAGTTAATTTGAAAATTACGCTCAAAATTTGATTTTTCCAATTTTCCCTTTATTTGTAGCAGTAGGCCATGGTTAATCAACTATAAATAATAAGCATCTAAGCAGTTATTACTCTACAAGAGACTTTCTACTCAAATTCGAAAAAAAATAGAATCAAAATACATTTCTTTAAATAATAATGTCTCATTGAAATGATGAATATTGTTTTATTATAATATTGAGTAGATAGTGGGCTATGACTCATCTAATACTTAGCGGCATAATACACTTTTTTAGGTCCATCCGAACATTGGCGTGCCTATTACAGAAACCAATTTTGTGATATGTAGTACGAGTTTTGTTTTATTTCGTTCTATGTATATTGCGTAAAGCAAAAATTAATTAATTGATTTTAATGAAATTTTGACACAGAATTTATTACCGCGGCGAGAATGAAAAACGACTGTTTTTGAAAAACCGTGTCAGTAGCGGCGCAGCAATAATCAAAAAACCAAAAATATAAAATCAGCTCAAACTTCGTTTTTAGATGGATTGGAGGCTCCTGATCGTTTCGCATCGTCCAATTGAAGTATGCAGAAAAAACTGTGACGTCCTAGTTCCTAAGAAGAAACTATTTATGAATATTTTTGTGTTGGATGTTGTTTTTGCGGGCGGGTGGGCGATGATTTCAGACTATAGCTTCATGCAATGGCACATAACACATAACCAACTGGTATCACCGTAATGTGTGGGAAGTACTGAGTCAATCAACTGACTCCATTTGTTTATGGAACTATTTAAAATCTATTGTACCTATATAGTTCACAACCTGAAAATTTCGATCACCTTTGTCAACGCATCATCGAAAGCAGCCATGATACCAGATCACATGTTTTTGCAACTGTCCGTCAAGAATTCAAACATCGCCTGTCATTGCTTAGGCTATAATGCGTAACATTTTGAACACTTTTTGCAATAAAATTTGATATTTTGATATTGTCGTGCGTCTTTGTTTTCCATTTGAACAAATTAAGATACACATACTTTTTTCTAATTTTCTCGAAAACGAATCAACGGATTTTTAAAAATTAAACGTCGAAATAGAGGACTTCGACATGCCTTTGAAACGAGATATTACTCGATAGGCCCTGTCATTTAAAATTTTTATGAGTATGATGAAGTAGTTTTTGGTTAAAAATTGTCCACCTTGACAAAACTTTTGACGTGTCTCTGCGTTTCTCTTTCAATCAGTGGTTTTCGATAGATCCGTGTTGGGAAGTTTTGAGATGAACACCCTGTATAGTATCATGCAGTATTCTTGGATGCAATTCGATTCTCGTTATTATATTATTGAGATTTCGCCATAATTGAAACACCTGTTACTCATTTCTAACCTTCATATGTTACTTAAATTCTGAACATTAATTTTTGAACTCTATGTATTCTACGAAAATCTTGTTTAGCAATTTGGGTTTTCAAAGTATAGCCTATTTTTCCTTTGAAGGGTTGGTACCACAAAATAATATAAAATGTCATTCAGGTGTAGCATCTCTACAAAAATCTATAACAGTATCATAAGCGTCTCTTCTCTCAGATGCCATCAATATCTTAATATTTATGGGTCAATGATAGTCTAAACGAATTAGCGTCATAGGCGTACTTAGGTGGGGGCTCGGGGGGGCTTAGTCCCCCAAGAATGAAATTAGCCCCCCAAAAATTCTAAAATAAATCGTTATTGCATCTAGCGCGGGGACTTAAGCTCCCCCAGATCCAGGGACTTAAGCCCCCCAGATTCAGGGACTTAATTACTCCTATGATTAGCGCTGCTTTAATGCTATTCCGTGCATTGGGTATACCGTACGTCTGCTAAGTATAGTCTTTCTAAACTTCACTTCTTCCAAAAGAAATGTAAAGAGGCTGAACAGCCATAAAGTATCTAATTATTATACTTCTGGTTTGTTGATCATTCTCCGATGCCAAAACAGTTTTCAAAAATAATATACGTCGAAACAATAGCAACAAGTTATATAAATTTGATACAGATCAAGTTATGAGAATATCAAGCATGAGCAATATGGAAGAGCATGCTTGGATAGGTTTGAAAAATACAAGACTTAATTAGGGTTATGTATTTATAGGGCATTCGAGATTGTTGCTTATCCTCTACACTACCCAAAATTTGAAGTTCAAAGTTTTGACTGATAGCTCCGTCGGAGAGTTGTAAGGAGCTATACAGGGTTGTTTGTCTGCCAGGTAGTTTGATGTATGCCGTAGGGAATGCAAAAACAGCAAAGTTGGTTTAACAGGTTTTATTATGAACAAATGATGTCTCTATCCTATGATTTTCATTTGTCCTCAAAGAGAGGGAGAACAGACATGGCTTCAGAAAAGTCAGTGGACCTACACGAAACTAGTTCCAGCTGAAATTAGATTCAGTAGAAAAAATCTCAATAAAAAAAGTTTGTGGCTCCAGAAGAAAGATGATGTTCCAGTAAGAAGGTAGTCAGCTCCACAGGAATATTTAGTTACATTAGAAAATTCATTCAAGCAGAGAGTTGTTTGGACCAATCTACTGATTTTTCGTAGGTTAACTTGATATGGACCTTATTTCATGAAAAGCAGCGCAGTGGTTACTGATATCAATCTATCACAAGAATGTCAATAGACCGATGGTAGTTAGTGAATTCTCATGATGTAAGTATTTAGACATACATGAATTTTGTGATGATACTGCTTATTTGATTTGGAGCTATTTGTTGAAACGTTCAGAATAAATTATACTTCGTGTTAACGGAATTTATTCGCCTCAAGTAGATTTCTGGAGTTCCACAGGGATCAATATTAGGACACCTCTGTTTTATCATATACACTCGTATTGAGGGCAATACTAGATCTGTAATTGACAAAGTGTTTTCAAATGTTGATCCTGGGAACCTATTGACTTCTGTAGAATCATTAGGTTTTTCCGACCATGTTCTATAGAATATTAGTTGGTTAAAAGATTATGTATTATGTATGACAGAAAAAAAGTATAGACAAAATGTTAGATAGTATAGCAACAGTGTAAGCGTGTGATCATTCGATAAACCTCATGTAAGTAATGCATTTGCTTACTACATCACATATTATTCCACTATTTTGATATTTTAAATACTTTCCATAGACCAAAACAATTCCTTAATAGTTCGTCTTTGACATATAGTCCATTCCATTAATCTAGGCACTAATCTAAGGCAATGGTGCTGTTTTGTGACGGCCGATGTTACGTAGATTCCAGTCGTCAAGAGGATTATTTATTGTTATTGGGAGGTAGTTGTTTTGGGAAAGTAAGGGAACTGCTGAACGGAACTTTAACAATGGGATTTTCACCGATATCTACAGGTACGTTTTTTTTTTTGGCTTTGTATCATTAACAAATGTGGTCTGGCTACAATATTATGTATACAATATCATGATTTGAGTATTAGGCACGCAAAAGTAAATATGTTATTTTTGTTACTGTTTAAACTATTATGGATTTTGCTATGATTCTGTTCATTTGATTTGGAGCTATTTGTTAAAACGTTCACAAATAATTCGTGTTAACAAAATTGATTCATCATCCATCCAGGTATCCTTTCTGGAGTTTTACAGGGATCTATCGTAGGACCCCTCTTAGGACCCCCTCTCTGCATAAATGCAGTGGTGTAACTGTAATTGACAACGTGTTTTCAAATGGTGATCCTATGAGCCTATTGACCTCTGTAGAACCATTTTGATTTTCCGACAATTTTCTACTGAATGTTAGTTACTTACTTACCTGTACAAAAAAATGTTCAAGCAGTCCACTCCACACAATCAAAATAACTTAGCGCATTTCAAATATCTATTGTCACAGGGAAAATTTGAATTCTTGAATTAGTAGTTATCTAGTTATATTAAGTTTGTGAAATTTTATTCTGAGTTTCTTGAGGCCATGGACGTGGCGCTCCCCTTGCAAATATGCAAAATAAAAAATAAACTAAATAAACAGGACTGGATAAACCAGAAAATTATAAATAAGAGCAGACTCTATAGTTCAACTAGGGATGACACTGTTCTATCCTGGAACAAACTACTAAAAAAGTAACATACAGGTAATATCGCTAATGCCGAAAAAGGAAATTGCAACTCTAAAATGTCAAAAGATTTATCTAAAACGGTGTGGACTAAAAAAAAATGATCATATTCGCAAAAAAACGGAGAAAATTTCAGAAGGCATGATGGATATACGGGAAAATATCGACAATGGCAAATTAGCTGATGCATTGAATAATTATTACTTCGGTATTTTTATTCAGGCGCTCACTAGTAATTGTAGACCTAATACGCAGTTTTATAACGTTCCTGCTGTTAAATATTTAACATATTTATTGCCAGTTACTATTTCTGAGGTTGGCCTTATACTGAAACAAATATCTGTGAGAAATTTAGGAGGCAAAGGTGAGACTCCATGTTCCTTGTTTATAAGTGTACCTAGTTAAATACATAGTCACCCTACTATTTTATTTAGTGATTGCATCCTTTGTCGAGGGGTGTATTTCCCTCTGCTTTGAAAACTGCTTTAATCATACCGGTTTATGACATTTTGTATGTAAATAGGTACAATTACAGAAATATCGAACTTTCCTAATCCGTTCTGGCAGTAATAGCCAACATGCGTTTTAGATCAAATCAAATTGATTACTCAAGGTGCTATCCTATTTGTGTATAGCAAATTGGTAGAAAACGTTTATAATAAACAGAGAACAGTTCGCTTATTTTTTGACCTTACTCAGGCTTTTGAAATGATTGACGACTCCTAATTTATTTTAGATAAATTCATGAATCATGAATGCATAAAATTATATTTGATAGGAAGACAACAAATTGTTTATGAAAAATGGCTTGCGGCAAATTTCACCACTCAAAAATGTTTATTCAGAAGTTCCTCAGGTGGTATTTTAGGCCCACACTGTTCACTTTTTTTGTCAATGACGTTGCACTCAACTGTCCTGATATATTTCTTTCTCTATATGCTAATGACACTGCCTTTGAAATATCTGCAAAGGAAACTACAGTTCTAAACTCTAAAACTTGTATTAAACACAAAAAAAAATGGAGATCATGTTATGTAATACCACAAAACTTGGCTATAACCAAAGTATTAGTAATAAGTAATGGGCATATTTTGCCAGGCATTACCTCAGTAAGATATAGGTTCACTTTGATGAATATTTTTCGTGGTCCAAACATTTAGACGAAGTAAACTATTTGTTATTCTATTTGGCGTTTAAGGACATTCATCGACTTAACAATTCTAAAAACCTGTTATTTTGCACATATACAGTCGTTAACTCAGTTATTGTATTATTTGCTGGATGAGCTGTTTCCGTATCCACGAGGCATTCATAATTCAAAAAAGAATTATAAGAACCATGTCCTTTGAACTGAAATTTGACTCATGATTTTGTATTTTCGTGACCGTAGATTTCAAACTTGACTTTTTTCTAGTGGTATTGCGGTCAATTAAATGAAACACTTTTCCTTCCCACGATGTTGCGGTTTATTATATCTAAACCATCTCAGGTATCTATAAAGAATTATGAAAACAGGTTTCTGCATCTTATCTAAATCAATAAATGCATTAATACAGATATGTACGTTAAGTTGCCACCCTACACCCACTCTCTAGCTTTTGTCACCACCACTTTCTAAACATCTGGCATTTTATGGCATCTTATAATTCCAAACTTTGAGGTCACTCCATTCCCTGAACCCTCAGAGACGGTGTCGCTTTATATAATGCTTAAAATATGTAACAAACTTTGAAGCAAAATGTAAGTAGTTTTTTTTATTTTATCTTCGTTTAGTCCAAAATAAATTTTCATTGTATATTGTTCTGTTATATTGTTAAGTAATGTTTGTTATCCATTTTTACTAGATGTTTTCATGTACATATATATGTATATACAGTTCATTTACTAGACATACATATTTACCTGTTTTTATAATTCTTTATAGACACCTGAAGATGGTTTAGATATAATAAACCTAAAAGTCGTGGAAAGGAAAAGTGTTTCATTTAATTGACCGCAATACCACTAGAAAAAATCAAATTTGACTCATGTAGAGAACTATTCAGGAAAGTAGGAGTCATGACAATATTTTCATTAAATATTTTTCAATGCATTATATACATTAATACTAGTTCCTTCCTGTAGATTATCACTCACATCAAATAGTAATGTTATGATGATTAAACTATAAATAAACTTACACCTAACCTTACAGCCCGTTAACACTATGCGGTCAAATCACCGTTTCGGTAATTTTTCACACGGTGAGCCTACGGCAATTTCGTCGTTTCGGTCGCGTGTTGTCACCAAAAACCGAATAGCTGATTCGGGAATGAAAGCTAATCATTTTTAAACACCCAAACGAGACCTTTGACATGAATCCAAAATTTTCTGTTAAGTAATCTATGCCTCCTTCGATGATTAGTATATTTTAGCATTGACAGGCCGTTTAGGCCCACAGGTTTGTGATAGATTTTCATTACTTTCTGTTTCTTGCCACAACTTCCCAATGTTCATTCTTCTTTTCTTAAATCTTCTAAAACACCTTCCATCCATTTTTTCCTAGGCCTACCCCGCTTTCTTTCTCCGTCGACGATACCAATACAAAATCAAACGGATATACGTCCATTCGCAATAAAATTATTAAAAAATGAACTGAAAACCCGGGATCGGCTGTAAATCTGTTTACAATCGTTTTCTGTGTAAACATATCATTCGGTTTGCGCCGATTCGTTAAAAAAGAGTCTGTTTGTTGTCGTATCCGCAGGTTCCTATACCTGATGCTTTTAAACGGGTCACATAAACAGTGCTCGGTTCCTCAGATTAAACGCTCAGGTACCGGTTTTGGTAGTTAGATGGCGAACCAATACTTTCTTAAAGTACTGCTTTCCAATATCTATATGTTGCTACTACTAGTTCGAGTTTTGCCAGCTAGGCACTAACAGGTAATTTCATTTATTCGTCTGAGACCTAAATCACACTGACGAGCTTTAATTAAAGCGAAACGACGTCGTCTCTGATTGGTTTCGGATGAATGAATGAAATTGCTACTATTTAATTGAAATTACCAAAACGGTGGTTTGACCGCGTCGTGTGAACAGGCTGTAAAGACTATAGCTCTTTAAACCTCCTCAGGCGAGTAGGTATCTAAACTAAATATATAATAAATAACTCTATTCCAACAGTCTGCAAAATCGAGTCGATGGAAATAAAACATCATTCATTCACTAATTCACAGTGTTCTGAGAAAGAAATTTATTTTTGGGTTGGCAGCAATAAAATTAATTACTTATAAAAAGAGGACTTTATCGTCTACTTCCAAAATAATAGCAAACTTCAGAGGCATAGAAATGACGATTGAGGATACACTCTACTCCCAAGTATGTCCTTTCCCTCTAAATTGACCAGTGGCAGTTCCTGAATTTTTTAAAGGGGAGGGGCGCACAAAATCTAAACTTTTCTGAACTGATATTATTTGGATAACAAACAACCTAGTAATTGTTGTAGTTAAAAATGAATGTCTAATATTCTCAATATCTCAAAAAAAAGTAATTTAAGGGGAAAACGGATTATTATTTGGTATTTTTTCCGAAAATTGATATGATTCATTCGATAAATATTGTTACTTATGGTATTCGTGTATTTGTATTAGTTGTCATGCATGATGTAAAGTCAAAGTGTTAGGTTAGATCTTTGAAGTGTAAACGTCATCGAATCATCTAGAGTTTTCGGGAATGACGGATTGATTCTAGAAATGTCATCGAATTGTCTAGATGGTTCGATGAAGTGTATATAAGGCGCCACGGGTAGCGTGGTAGTTCAATTCAGATGAGTTGAAAATGGTCAGGGAGGAACTGCAAGAAATTACTGCAGGTGAGCGTGGTATAACGGCTGCAGCACCCGATTTACTTGATAGAGGTAGTTCCGTAGTGGCAAAGCCTTACCCATACAATGGCCAGACGACATGGGACGTTTATTATATTCAATTTGAGAATATCGCACGAATAAATAATTGGTCGAATGAAGAGAAAGCTTGTGTGCTGACATCGATGCTCAGAGACTCAGCAGCAGCTATTTTGGAAAATCACTGCTCGTCAGATCTACGTGACTATGACAAGATAACGTCTGCATTAAAGTTACGCTTTGGAAATGTACACTTGAGAGAGATGTTGTATGGCCAACTGCATAACCGGACCCAGAAGGCCAAGGAGGATTTAACGGCGTTTGCATACGAAGTCTAAAGGTTAGCCAAACGAGTATATGTTAACAGTCCTATCGATACACAGGAATACGTCGCTGCTCGCCAGTTTATTGAAGGCATAGCAGATCTGGACGTTCAACTAATGGTAAGACTATCCAGCCCCAGAACTTTGCAAGATGCTTTAATCAAGGCTCTCCAAGTTGAAGCTGCCATAAAACCCACGCGAATGACTAGGAGGGTGCGTTCTGGCGAAGAAGATAATGAAGGAGAAGCTAGAGCCACTATGTTCATTCCAAGAATAAGAAATTCCTTCCATGGAAAACCGCCAGTTCGCACAAATGTAGAAAGACCTGACAAGTTTACGTGCTGGAAATGTGGGCAAAAGGGTCATCTTAAGGTGGGCTGCCGCCGCATACAGGTTAACAAGATGATGATGGATGTAGTAAAAGCAGATGAGTATACGTACAAAATGAAATCCATGCAAGACAAAATAAACTCAATGAAGGAGCAGTTTGACAGAGATCTGAAGAATTTACTAAAACAGAACGAAGGAAGTATCGCCAAACTTCAACAACAATATGAGGTAGCTATAAGGGGACTTCCAGCAGACAGAAATAGGTTGAAGCAGTTGCTTGACTCCCAGAAACGGAAAAGTACGGATATTAAGAGTCAATTTGAAAAGGACAGGAAGAATCTGCTGAAGAAGGATGAACAACACCAGGCAGCTTTAAGGAAGCTCAACGAAAAATACGACAAAAAAATAGCTGCTTTAAAGGATGAAATCAAAAGACTGATGCCTTTGGATGAGCTGAAGAAAGCGAAAAGAGGGTACGACCAAGTTAAAGATGAAAACGCAGTGCTCAAACAGAGTTTAACTCAGATGGAGGCTGAAAATGCATCTTTTGAGAAAAGCTTGAACAACGCAGTTGCTGAAGTCAAAAAGACAGAGGTCAAGGAGGTCGAGTCAAAGTTGAAAGAAAGATTGGCGCAGCTTGAAGCAGAAAACAAGAAGCTGAAAACAGATTTGAGCGGCGCAGTCGATGATGCGAAAGAGAGAAGGGAACATTTGTCTAAACCAAGAGAAATTAAAGGTAAGATGAATCAGCGACTCGTAAACTCGAAAAATGGAAACGCTCGACTGGAAAACGAGGTGAAGAACGCATTGGCTGAAGAACTAGATGGTAGCACTAAGGTGAAGCAGAACATTATGCAGTTAGTAATTGAGATCGATAGGAACAAGAAAGAACTGAATAAGGTGGCTGAGGATACAAACTAAGAAGTGTCTGCAATATCAGCGATGCAAGATGACGATGTAAAGTTAAAGCAGAGATGGGCGCAACTGGGGAGAGAAACCGCAGAGACTGGAGCAAAGCTTGACGCTGCGCTCAAGGATGCGTCATGGAACTCTGACCAGGTCGTACAACTCAGGAGTGAGAATGTTAAACAGAAGAACAGAATTGCGCAGCTGGAAGACGAACTGAGCAGGTGCAGAGAGGAAGTGGAGAATAGCCTGAGTGATGGGAAAAAGGATGTACCGAGAGCTGACAATCTCCAAGACAAAAACGTGAAATTGAAGCAGATGATAGCAGAATTAGGAACAGAGAACACTGCTGAAACTAGAGATAACAACTACAAGTTGAAGAGAAGGTTATCGCAGCTGGAAGATGGTTTAGTGTGGTTTTACAATCTACGACGGAGAAATGGGTAATATTCGAAGCTACAACGCCATTGGGAGGGACCCTACGTGGTGATGAAGCCCTCAACGACGTAGTCTACAGGATACGTACGGAAAGTGGAAAACCGAAGGTCGACTATGCTGATGTCTGTGGTGTTACAAGAATCGAAGTTGTTCGTCGAGGACGCCGAACGCTAAGGGGGGAAGAATGTAACATACTGTATATTATGGTATTCGTGTATTTGTATTAGTTGTCATGCATGATGTAAAGTCAAAGTTTTAGGTTAGATCTTTGAAGTGTGAACGTCATCGAATCGTCTAGAGTTTTCGGGAATGACGGATGGATTCTAGAAATGTCATCGAATTCTCTAGATGGTTCGATGAAATGTATATAAGGCGCCACGGGTAGCGTGGTAGTTCAGTTCAGTTGAGTTGAGTTGTAATTGAGATAATGTTAAGAGATACTGTATTGAGTTGTAAAGTAAAACGGTGAAAGTTACGTCCTGTTTGATTCCTGGTGTGAAGGAAAAGAGGCCGTCGTGACAATATGTATGAAACTTGACGCATAAATTGATATTTTTAGTATATGTTATTATATTCTAAATTTTTATGGGTTTTTTAAAACGTTACAAAGGTTACCAATTGTTGGAATAATAGGTTTTCTCCAAAAACGCCCAGACTATTGCTGCGAAAGCACGGCGTGCGGTGTCGGAGCCAAACAGCCAGCGGCGCCAATTCTGCTATAATACATCCAGCCCAAAGGTTAAATGAGGTCATATTAACGTTAAGCACAGAGCGCGATTTTAATAGGAAAAGGAGCCAGGTAACTGCTGGCTCATCAAGACTAGATCTTGTTGACGTTGTCGATTGGGAATATTCGGATTAATTTCTGCTGTTTTTTCACGCTCCGACGTGAAAGTTGCAAGTTAGTTTAGTAACATTTAGTGGCGAGGGTGAGGACTATTGCCAAAATGAATAGTATTAGCAATCGTTTTAAATGCCGTTTTCCACATACTCGATTGAGAAAAAAATTGAAATCAAATAATTGGGAAAACCGCTTCCCGATTTAGATATTCAAAAAACGCAAAATGTGTCTAGTTTGTCGGATGTTGAAAGCCGAGTACGGAAGCTCTATCGAAATAGTATGTACAATAAAAACAATTAGATTTGTGGATGTGATAAGAAAAACGTATTTTTTTGTTTCCCATGTGCTTAGTTTGGTGCCGATCCTACCTGGACGAAGAATGGAGTTACTGATTTAGTGCATATCTATGGGAAAATTAAAACGCTTGAAAATTCCAGGGTGCAATACGTTTAGCTTGGCCTTGCTTGAAAAATCAAATGTACTTTCTCAGTTAAATTTGGCTTATAGTGAATCGATAATGAAACAAAATGAACAAGTTGACAAAAACTGTTACATTTTTAATATTATAGTTCACTGTATTCGATTTTGGGGTGCTTTAGAACTAGCATTACGTGGTAAAAATGAAACAAAGGAATCGGTAAATAAAGGAGTATTCCGAGAACTAATAAATTTTAGTCCTCAGTTAGATAGGGATTTAAAGGACTATTTTAGCAAAGCGAGAGTATTTAAAGGAAGCTCTAAAACAATTTAAAATGAGTTGTTTGACTGTATGCTTAAAGTTTATCATGAAGAGGTGACTAGAGAATTAAATAAAGCTAACTTTGTTGCCATCATCAATTTTAACAAAAAAGTTATTGAAACTTTTGCAAAAAATAAGGAACGACGATTAGATTTTACATACGTGTTTTTACTGTTGTTTTATTATATTTTTTAGTGCCAATAAATTATAGATTTTTTTAATATTTTGGCTCCACCTGTCTCTTAAGTCACGAGCCGCCACTGCGATTAAAGCAAGGAAATTATCTGTTAGAATATTTGATAGAATTTTAAGTTTATATGCCACACACCTTGTTTTTATCATCAAACTAGTAATTTCCATGAGATATGATTTTCTGAGTATGTAATATCCACAAATATTACACAGTTACCGAAAATTGTTCAGCCGATAGCTTTGTAAAACAGTGAACATCACCAGGACAATAGACAGTTATTTACGTTTTAATATATTTCAGATAAAATAAAGACCTAATATGTGTGTAGAATTTGGGTGGGTGAGGAGTAAGCAGGGTGGCTTAGCATTTTAAGTATGTGCTATTAGACATGCTTCAGATTTGCTTTTTCATGAAACATCATCATCTTAAAGGAGAACAGGTTTGGGTAAGACGAGCACAAACATTAATATAATCATTTATTTATTCATATTTGCTGATAATTAAGACACTATTTTTCTGCTTAAAATTTACTCCTTTCCTGCACGATTCTTCTTGTTCCTAGTCTGCAACTTCATCCACGGTCCTTAAAAACATGCAGTAGGATACCATGGACTTGCAGGCCTAAAATATGATAATAGCTAATTAGATATTTTACTCTTAGGCAAGCTCCTAGGCGGGTTTTTAATTGTGCGAGCTTCAGACTGAGTTCCTCGGCTGCTCGTTTCGCTGCTCTAAAAAGGAAGGCTCCTTTCCCCGCATTCTTGTGCTCTCGCACAAAGCGGATCAGCACATCGGTGCTTATCGTAACATAGCAGGCATTGGCCACTACTATTCTGTTGTGTAGACGCTCCAAACTCAATAGTCCACGCCCTCCCAGGTGTCGTGGAAGATATATTTGCGGGACAGAGGACATAGGATGTAGACTTCTCTAGATATTTATCATTTTGGTGCATTGCACCAAAGCTGTATAATAACAATGGGACCGCATCATGTTTGTGGCGGCGACTTTGTTCTTGCCGTACAGTTCTCCAGATCTGCCGGAGTCGGTGCCAATACTAGCGGTGGAGACACTCTTTGACCAATCCTGCCTCTTGTCCATGACTCCAAGGTAGGTATAATTTAGCATCTCCGGCATGCAGTTGTTGCAAGATGCTCTTACCAGCGAGCTGCTTATCTCCACACCGTCCTCTTTTGACGCATTTGTCAGTTCCGAACTCCATACCAATAGCTTGACTATAATCCTGTACTACCCTCAGCAACTTCTGTGAATCGCGTTACCCGGAGGCATGGAGTTTCAGATCATCTATGTAAAACAAATAGGCGACATTGTGCCTCTAGTGATTTGGCGTGCCATATCTTTATCACTTGGTATTTTTCAGCGCTATGGCCAAAGGAAGTAGCGAGATGAAAAAGAGCAAGGGACTCAAGGATACTCCTTGGAAGACGCCTCTTTTAAATGATAATAACTCTGTCCGAACCCTGGTTTCACCCGATGTTATAGTAACCCGGGTCTTCCAGAGCGGCATCAGTTGTTTGATACATCCCACTATTTGATCATCTACCGAAAGGCATTCTATCAGCCGCACAATCAGTTCCTGTGACGTAGTGTTGAATGCTTTCCAATAATAGTCGATCCAGGCCATAGATAGATTTCGCACGTACTGCATGGAGTCCTATGTCGCAGCATCAATCAACACGCTATCCCTTCAGCCAGATACTCCTTTCTTTAACCCTCTTTGTTCATATATTATGTAGGCTGAGAAATACCGGATTTACAACTTGAAGGATACGCATATACAAGATTCTGGTGAAGAGCTTGTAACGCGTTCAGACATGTTATTGGCTTGTAGTTTTTGGGATCAGACAAATCTCCGGTCTGCAGGAGAAGCACAGTTCATACTTGTTCAAGCAGTAGAAGAGCTGCGAAATTCTTTGCGCCTCATAAAGCGCCAAGAATGTCTTTCGTGTTTATCGGATGATGCTTAGATTGTTAGGAGTCCTCCTAAGCGACCCTAACTACACCAAGGCCGGAGTGTCTGCTTGGAGAATTTTGGAGTGTTCATAAATGTCGCTCTAAAAAGCCTCTATGCGATCAACAGTTGGCTGCTGCTCTATAACTATCCCGGATGGAACCTACGTCTGATTTGCATTAAACCACTATTACACTGAACATCCTCAAGGCACTCCGATGTCTAAGAGTAACCTTAGCATTCAGCATTCACCTAACTTGTATGTATACCCATCATTATGAGGGAGTTAAAGAAGGGTAACAAACCGGTATGGCCAGTTATCATTTAGTGGATATCGTTGTAGATGTCCTGGATTTCCAAAAACTATGCAAGTAGATACCAGAATCCCGATTGAGATCATTTGATTTTTTTAGAATTCCAAGGTTTCTAGAACTGTCCCTTTTTTAATAGTGAGGGGGTTAGGGTTCAGTTGTCCTAATAGCCTTAAGACTTATTGTGCACCCCCAGGCAAGGGTGTCAAACAGAGCCAGATCCTAAGTTCTTTGCGAACTTTGAATGAATGAATGAAAGAGGGAAAGAGGCTTTCTGGTGGCCAGAATCACCAGTACATAGGCCTACCAATGAGCCCTTTTGCACCTCTCCTTACCCTAGTTCCCAAGTCCAACCCTAATCGCAAAGGTGGTAGATATATCCTCAGGTGCAGGAACCCTTAAACCGAGTATAGTATGCCTGTGATACCCAAGGGCTTCACAACGACATAGAATGTATGGCGAGGATTCTTGTACACGTGTACACGTCGGATCATTTGCCACCTCCATCACATACAAATGACCTTTGAAGGTGTTATAGCCGGATAGCAGGCCGACAAGTAACCTTAGCCAGAGGTCCTAAAATAAGTTCTCTAGCTTGACGGAGATGTCCAGAGATTCCTCTCTATCAGATAAGATGCTGATTTTGCAACCACACTTCTATTTTCCTTCTAATGGTACCTACTGCCAGCCCCAAAGCCGGACCCAGGAAGTTATTCCTCGACCCTCGCCTTGTGAGTGCATCCGCCATTTTATTAATATTGCGAACTTTGCACTATGCACCTCTGCCTTCCTTTCTGGTCTACATTCAGATAGGAGTGCCTGCTTGCTTTCACTCAAGACAGGACAGTCGAAGATAACATGCTTAGCTGTTTCCTCTCCCTCACCGCACTTCCTGTCACTTCAATACCCAGTTTTTGCAGGTGTGCACTGAACGTCCAATGGCCAGTTATAAATCCAACCTCCTTTCGTAGTTCCTTCCTATTCAGTCTGAGAGCATCTGCGGTATTAGAACACAATGGTCCCTTCAGCGTCCCGTTAGACTGAACAATCCTCACCGTTCTGTCCCAGCGCTACTGGTGCTCATTTGACACCCAACTGGTAACAGCTGACTGAATCATGTTGTATGGTATACCACATGCGGGTTCTGGCCTAATGAGTGGGAGTTCAGCCCCTTCCTTGGCACACCTGTCAGCCCTCTCATTACCGCGCACTATGTGACTAGGTACCCAAGATAATGTTACCTTGTTGGTCTTCGCCAGTGTCTTTAGTGTGTTGTGGCAGTCCCACACTATTTTTGAAGTATAGAGGTTACTCGCCAAGGCCACCAGAGCCGCCCGGCTGTCTGTGTTTACATAGATAGTCTTCTTGCAGTATCCTTTATCTTTGCATATTCTGCCGCATTCCAAAATTGCTGCTATATCTGCTTTGAAAACGGTAGCTAGTTTACCTAGACGGATGCTTACGTTCCGCCCAGGCCTACCACCGTATATGCCTCCTCCTGTACCTGATGAATTCTTGGAGCCATCAGTGTACCAGGTATCGAGGTTCTTCTAAAGCCCATTCGGATCTGTCACTTAGGTTGACTTTATATGGGATCTCGGTGTCCACAGCCCTTCAAGTATGTCGCACCGCAGATTGTCAAGTATCGTGGCGTGTTTCATGGCAGGGTGGTGAAACCAGTTGCCATGTCACTGCATTCTACATGAAGCCATTTTTGCCTCTCCCTCTATGTAAATATCAAGAGGTGGAATATTCAGCAGTACCTCCAATGCTGATGTTCGTGTACCCTTCATGGTGCCCGCTGCACTTTTGTGAGCGCTTTGCATGCTGTGCTTTGATGAACCTTTGGCCACCATACAATAGCGTTGTACACCATTGGGGGTCTGATTACCCTGGGTGTACAGCCAATCTATCATGGGGGGGTTCAACCCCAGGTAATCCGATCGCTCATCGCTAAGGTAATCTGAGATCGGCTCGTGATGTTCTCTATGTGGCTGGTCCAAGTTAGTTTATCGCCTAACTGTGAGACATTAGGATACTACAGGTAGACCTTTTTGAGATCTAGAACTTTGGCACCAGAAGACATAAGAGAGGTAGGATCATAAGGCGTACTAGCCTTTGCTCTCTCCCCGAGTGTACCCAAATAAGAAGCATGTAGGCACGTATATGGGCTAATTATAACTCCTTAACTACTTAAATTAGAAGTGTGAATGATCTTACCGCCATCATAGTCTGCATATTCAGCGGTACTATGCCTCCCGCAGTAATTTCAAATTTCTTTTGAGCAGCTAATATGACTATAATAATGTCTTTTGTCTTTTTCGAATGATTCTGCCAGTTGCTGAAGTACGCACTCACCGACACGTTTGCTATCTGCAAGAAAAAAATTAATCTTGTAGTTTTATGAAAAAATAAGTCTCTAGTAATATGTCGTAACTGAAATTAGATACTTTGGTAGACGTAGTTTACATATATGTATTTTACTCCACATCGAATCGTAATTAGCTTATATTCAGAAATGCTTAAAAAAATCAATCAGATGCACGAGTTTCATCAACTAAGAGCAAAAGGAAATTTGCTTCTCATATTCGTTGACTTTTACTTCCCACATCGCAAAGGTTTTCGATTTTGTTTGTTTTTTTTTTGACGTTTTATGGCATCTACGTTACTAAACCCTATGACACTCATTTCAGCCGGTCGGTATGTCTGTGTGTCTGTTTCCACTTTTCTAAGAGTAATTTTGGTAGCTACACTACCAGTATTGACGAAATTTGAGCTGTGAAGCTTTAATAGGTAATAATATTTTTGGAAACGGTACATTACTTTAATTCTTGATGCCGCCTAAATTAAAAAAAAATTGAAAATGGGTCCTGTGGCGTCGGTGTAATTAGCGAAAATTTGAAAAAAAATTTTTCGAAGAGAACACTCCAATTTTTTTATATTCATGTCTATTAAACTAAACTGTCCTTAAAACTGACCTTGAGAGTATCATGTATTCTTGCAATCTCGTATTCTCAGGAACTGCTATACCGAGTTTGATGGTGATAATGTGTCTTAATGTGTGATCATAGCAGCTTATGTCGGTATATTTTTAATTAGCAAAAATCGAAAATCCCTAGAACCTCCCAAATTTCGTTTTAGGCGTATGGGCGGTTCCTGTATATTTTCCACTTTTTTTTAAAAGGAATGAAATGCAGAACCCGAAAAAATTTTGAACAGTAATTGGTCGTTCATGAGTTAAAAAGTGTTATCATACATCAAGACATCGTATCAATACTTGTGTATTAACTGTTCGTTATTCAATTTATAGATGGTATCCTCAGACATGGGAGGATAATGAAGGTGGGTGGTTTAGTCACTCTGAGTTGTTTGTCGTTACCGAGAATATGAGAAAGGTACTAAGTCAAGCCCCTATTTATACATCTCACAAAATACAGCTTTATAATATAAATTCTTGAGATTTACAACAATCAATGTGAAATTTCAACACATTTGTATCCACGGTTTTGCTTTTAATTCTGACATCGACAGGTAAGAGGTGTATTGTGATCCCGAATATTTTCGATTTTGAGATAATACGCTTTTTGGGCATTTTATGAACGAAAATCCATGTCACTCATTTCAGTCGGTCTGCCTGCTTGTCTGTCTGTCAGCTGGCGTCCTTCTAGCCTCGTAGTCTCTGTAGCAGTAATGCTGCTATAATTTGGAAAAACGGTGCAGCAGCGGCGAAGAAATTGTTAAAAAACAAAAAAATTTTAGAACCTCTCGAAACTTCGTGTTTAGGCGGTTTGGGAGTTCCTCATCATTTGCCGTTTGTTTTTGGGAGAAGGTGAAATTGGGATGCTGTAAGATTTGAAAACTTAAAAATTTACTGTATTCATAAAATGGGTACCCTATTGCGTTGAAAATATTGACATTGGAGGTATCGGGTGATTCCGAGGGTGCTTCTTAAGCCTAATGTTGCCTTTCAATTTTATATATGTGGAATGATTTGATACATACATATTATAATCCCACAACATATAACTTGGAAACTACAAACTTGATTGTGATGGAATGGTAACTGAGGAAAAAGTGTATCGTTGTTGAAACTCCTGCCAGTGGTGTAGGACGAATTAACAATGAAAGAAAAATTTCAAAATCGCACAAACTACTTTTACTTCCCACACCGATAGGTGAGGGGAGTATTGTGATCGCGAAAATTTTCGATTTTGAGATAATATGCTTTTTGGCCGTTTTATGATGTCTACATAACGAAAATCCACGTCACTCATTTCCGTCGGTCTGTCTGTCTGTCTGTCGATCTGTCTGTCTGTCTGTCGCTTTTTTCTAGCCTCGTAATCTCAGCAACCGCTGCATGGATTGTGATGAAATTTGGGCAGCGATATGCTGTGGGGTCGTAGTAGGTAATGTTCCTATAATTTTGAAAATCGGTGCATGGGCGGCGGAGTAATTAGCAAAAAACAAAAAAAATTAAATATTGCTTAAACTTCGTTTTTAGGCGTTTTAGGGGTTCCTGATCATTTTTCACTTTTTTTTGGGTGGGGGTGAAATTGGGGTGGTTGGGGGGTGGGGGGTTGTAAAATTGAAAAATTTGTTGCTTTCATAATAGACTGTCCACTGACCTAAGAAGGAAGACCTAGCAACATAAATAACTTTTTTAGGTCCATCCGAACATTGCCTTGCCTATTACAGAAACCAAAGGAATTTTTTCTGGTGTAAACGTACAAGAGTATTGCTTTAAATCCTTCTATATTGTGTTACAAGGAAACTGTTGAATTGATATTAGTGAAATTTTGACACAGTATTACTACCGTGGCGAGGATGGAAAACGCGTATGGTTTTTATAAATCGTGCCAGTGGCGGCGCAGAAATAATAAAAAAAGTAAAAATATAAAAACAGCTCAAACTTCGTTTTTAAGCGTTTTAGAGGGTCCTGAACATTTTCTGCGTTTTTTTTTGGGTGGGGTGAAATGGGGAGGTTAGTGGGTGGGGGGTTGAAAAACTGAAAAATTTCTTGTATTCATAATAGGCTGTCCACTAGGCTGTGAAGGAAGACCTAGCGACATAAATCAACTTCTTAGGTCCATCCCAACATTGTCCTAGTCTATTACGGAAACTAAGGGACGTAGAATTTTCAGTATATACATACGAGTATTGCTTTAGATCATTTTGTATTTTGTAACTTGGACGCTGCTAAATTGATTCTAATGAAATTTTGACACAGTATTACTGCCGTGGCAAGGATGGAAAACGCGTATGGTTTTTATAAATCGTGCCAGTGGCGGCGCAGAAATAATAAAAAAACTAAAAATATAAAGACAGCTCAAACTTCGTTTTTAAGCGTTTTAGAGGTGCCTGATCATTTTCTGCGTTTTTTTTTTTGGGTGGGGGTAAAATTGGGGTGGTTGGTGGGTCGGGGGTTGAAAAACTGAGAAATTTCTTGTCTTCATAATAGTCTGTCCACTAACCTGTGAAGGAAGACCTAGCGACATAAATCAACTTTTTAGGTCCATCCGGACATTACCTAGCCTATTACGGAAACTAAGGGACTTAGAATTTTCTGTATACATACGAGTATTTATTGCTTTAGATCTTTTTGTGTTTTGTAACGTGGACACAATAAAATGAATTCTAATCAAATTTTGACACAGTATTATTACCGTGGTGAGGATGGAAAACGCGTATGTTTGTTAGAAATCGTGTCAGTGGCAGCGTATATAGCAATAATCAAAAAACTAAATATGAAAACAACTCAAACTTGGTTTTTATATGTTTTAGGCTATGGGAAAATAATAAACTGATATCACAGTAATGTGTGGGAAGTACTGAGTCAATCAACTTGACTCCATTTTTTTAGATATTGCAAAGTTCCCTGATCATTCCCTACTTTTTTATGAGGATGGTGTAGGGATACGGGAACTATAAACTTTTTAATAGCACCGGTAATGTTAATATGGCCGTACTGACGAACTCCAACAAAAGAGAAACAATCACGTTTATGAGGTGTTTAGGGGGAAATGAATCAAATATTTTGTAGGCAGGTTTCAGAGAAAGGAGTATTATCAAAACATAGATAATAAAAAGATTTCAATGTTACCTCGTCCGTCATGTTTTGCACTGGTATGCAATAACAAAAGGCAATCATGTAAAGTGCTAGTAGGATGTGTAGTCCTCCTTCAGCGATTATTCTTGGATCTTGAGTCCTGTATACGAGAAAATTAAAACATTAAATATAATTATAATAATATTACATAGCTGCAACGCATATAGAGAAACAAGTTTAGTTGCCCCACTACCACCCCTCCCCCAATTATTAACTAATATTATTATTCTCTATGTATACCAACAAAGTTCAATTTCTGATAATCGGATCGATTTTATGACCCTTCACCTCCTCAGTAGTATGTATACGCGCCTGCTGGAATATTAAGTTTAAAGTAAACCCAATGCTCGAAAAAATCTACAACATTTTAAATACCAGTACTTCTAAAACATTCATACTATCCACTAAAGCAAAAAAAAATCAGTGGAGTGATTTGTGCTTCCATATGTTTAATTTAACGAACAAGCTGGTTAATTAATTGATTGATGTAGCAACGAAGAATCAATGCCTTAGTGTTTCTTAGAACAACGCATCCCGTTTATTATTTTTGAGACTTCCACTTCATGGATTAGTGACAACAAAATCATTATTATAAACACTAAGGGCCTTGCTTAATAACTGACAAGCGCTGATTCATTGACTGTCACATTATACTGATGGATAAGTTAGTAATTTGATTATGCTCTGTATTCATAGGTTAAAGTTGTTTTTTACTGTTTCAATGTATTGTATTGCTGTCAACGATTAGTAGAGTGGGGGTTTAGGAAATCGCCTTGATCGCAAGGACAGAAGCTCTCGCACACGGGAAGGCGTGAAATTGAGTCTGCCCATCCGACGCTAAACCAGCGTTCAACGGACGCAAAACGCGTCCATCCGGCATGCCACCACGGCCCGACCGGCTAAAACCCATTCCTTCTTTTCATACCCTGACGGCCTCTTACCACTGACGGAACCTTTGCCGAACGATATAACAACATGAGTGTAGGGCTGGTCCGAGCTCTTTAATCTTATGGTTTAATCACCGCTTCTACGTTCCTCGCTTTCTTTGGCGCTCAGTGTTTTCCTCACCATGCAGTGGATGGTCTCCCAATAGACTTTATGGGAGATTATCAGCCTGACTATGTTATCTGCCTTCAGATCTTGAGGTAGGTTTGCACAGGATTCTTGTCTGCATGTGAGCCACATTTCACACTCTTAAAAGCCGGTTGCACAAATGCGGGTTTAGCACGAGCTTTGTTAAGCCTAAGTTTAGCTAAGGTCAGGCTTAAAGTCGATATCCGTTGTACAATCGTCGGCTCAGTTAAACCTGGTTGATAATGAAATTCACTAAAGTTGGCATCAATGAAGCAATACGTACTGACATGATCTGAAAAATTACCTTTTTTGGTTAGGCACTTATGACAATTTGTGTCAAATTTTGGCAACGACCGTTTTTGTCTCTGTCCTTTCATTCGCTTTCTTTGTTAAATTAGACACAAATCTTCCAAAAAATTTGACATAATAAAGTGAAAAGCAATTTGAAGGTTCATCCTTGACAAATCATGTCACTTTTATACCAGGTTAGGTTTAAACCTCAGCTAAGCTCGCGTTGAGCATCGGCTTACGTAAGCTCGTGTTAAGCTTGGAGTGGGGGGTTAAGCCTGCATTGTACAACGGACATTTTGCCACTGGCGTGGTTTAACGTCGGCTTACCTTAAGCCGAAGCTTAAGCTTGCATTGTACAACCGGCCCTAACAGCGTATGTTCCGCCGTGTCTAGCTTCCCACCCTTTTCCGATAGACGCGGAACGGGCCACGTGCCGTTAGAGTCTGCGTCAGGAAATAGCAGGTAGTCCTGTGCTCGCAGTACACCGATTCTCCTACTTATGGTATGAGTCTTTTTGTCCACTGCGCAACCTCAGTCGTTTGCGACCATATCTGCTGCCACTTCTCCATGGTCCGTTTTCTGCAATCTTTCCGTCTCGTCTCTGTGTCCCCTTGTGAGACGTAGATGTCTCTTCTCTATTCAGCTAGCAGATGCAAGGGTGGAGTTCCTGTCTCACTTGCAAGGCCTTGCTGGATACTGTACGGTAAGCACTGGCCTCCCTTAGCAGTGACTTCCTCTGGAGCCTGTCCAGCTCCTGATGATGTTTTTTCCTTTTGATCACCCTGTGTCAAACTGGCGCTCCGTAAAGGGCAATCGACTGGACGACTCCGTTCAGGAGTGCTTTTTTTCTACTGCTGGGTCCCCCAATATGCGGCATCCGTCTAGAGAGCATTGCTGTTCTAGCGTCTGCCTTCTGGGTTGACTTCTTTATGTGGTCTGAGAAGCATCTCTCGTCGTCTATATAGACACCCAAGTACCTCACCGACCTACTGGAAGTTCACGTCCTTCCGCTCTATCCTATATCTTCGTACTATAACTGCCTCAGCTTTTCTGGAGCCAAATCTAGGTGATGATCACCTATCCAGGCGTCAGTCTTTTGCAAGGCCCGGTTCATCTGGTATAAGAGGGATACCTTGTCCTTGGCTGTCGCGAACAAAGCTAAATCATCTACGAAGCCTATGGTTCTAACGCCAGCGAGTAGTGGTAGCTTCAGTATTCCATCGTACAGGATGTTCCAAAGGGTTGGTTCTAATGGCCAACTCTTGTGGGGTGCCGGTAGACATTGGCAGATCTACTTTGTATATAGATATGGTCCTGTCCTCGAAATAACTGCTTATTATATTATGAAGATATCTCGAGATGTTGCACCTTCGCAATTCACTCATTATGATGCCCCAGGAAGCAGTATTAATAAATACTGCAATGATTAGTAGAACCAATGTAAAAAATTAGAGACGACCATTCAGCAAGTAAAAGTACAACATATTTTTCTATGTTACAGATGTTACTTACCTCATAATCATATATAAATTGACTGTGCAAGAGAATGTGTCGCAACAAAATGCTACGACGAAAAGTTTTGAGTAGAGTTTATTAATTCCTTCAGCATACCTGCAATATAGTATTTCACATATTAGTTCACCTATCAAGCTTGCCATGGCCACAGTTAGGCTTTAAGCCAACGTGGAGCAAAAGCAAGGAAGCTGAAATTTTAGCAATTACACTGAATGGTCTTTTTGGACTTTAAATATTGAAATTAGCTCCTATTTAATTATACAGGGTTTGGAAAATTTGATCATTAGGTAAAGTACTAGACATCGGAGAAACTCGATTAGTGGCTGCATCAGAACTACTCCATCTTACTGGCTCCCAACACTTAGCCACATACCACCACCTGCCCTAAGAAGACAAGACGCTTTGTCCACTATCAGTACTAGTAACCACTATTCTTCGAAAATAGTGTAGGGCTGCCATAATAATAATAATAATAATATTAAAAAAAATCTGTAATGCACTGTTACTACACCGCCACAAAACTAGAAACCATCTCTACAGGCTACAGACATGAGCTGCGCAGGCTATTTATAGCACAATACCCACACCTCGCAGAACGTGTAACTGAACAGAGACTCATTGACCAAAAACGAGTCATAACAAAAAACAACCGCCTTACACCTGAAGAACTACAAGCTATAAAAGTTCTTGTATCCAGTGAAATGAATACTGCCCATCCGAATGATCCGCAAACCTCAAACACAACCACAACCGACAGCACTAGTATACACTTAGAGATAGATCCAGAACATGAGCATACACAAGATATACCAGACACCGCTGTCCAACCTAATGATTCGTTAGCTATTGAAACAATCACAGAAGGACATGCCATTCATTCCCGAAATAACCAACCTCCAAACAAAGACACAACCAATAACACCAGCATACACTTAGAAATAGATCCAGAACATGATCATACACCAGAAACAACATGCACTAACTTACCTTCCACAACCACACAAAACCAAAATATTACTATACCAGCCGTCATCACACAATCTGCCGAACAAGTGATGTACACACAATACAACAAATGGTGTGGCACCAATCCTGTACTGCGAGATCCCCTGCCCAGACTAATTTTTAAAAACAACACTCGACAAATATTACATACAATAAATGCCAACATAATACCACAATTCTTAACCAACGACAGTGACCTAGAGGACATCCACACTGTTATATATGCTGCTGCAGCAACTACACTCATAGTTAACGGCCAAAAACTTCCAAAGCGATCTAAAAACCACACAAACAAGAGATCTAAACCTAGATGGCAAATTAGAATCGAAAATAAAATTAGCGCACTCAGAAAGGATCTCGCACACCTCACGCAATACACCAATAATAACAACCTCTCAAAACGCATACAGACAACAATAGATAGACTCAAATCTAAATCACCACAACAAACAATACCCGAAATAGCCGATACACTTAAACAAAAACTTGCAGTTTATGCAGCTAGACTTCGCAGATACAATGAATCCAACGACAGAAAGGATGCCAACAATCTTTTTCAGAAAAGTGAAAAACAGTTTTATCAAAAAATAACGTCAACAACTCAGATAACAACAATAGAACCTCCAACTAGACAGGAGTTAACTGAGTTTTAGGGAAACCTTTGGTCTGAACCCAAAACACATAACGACAACGCTCCATGGATCAGACAAGAAGAGGAAAAACAACAACATATACCGGAACAGGGAGACGTTATTCTTACACCACAGGAAATAGCTGAAACAATAAAGCAAACCCACAACTGGAAGTGCCCGGGTGTAGATAACGTGCAAAATTTCTGGTACAAGCAATTCACTGCAACCTATGAATTGCTCACAAACCAAATTAATAAAGCATTACTCCAACCCAATAGGCTTCCCAAATTCCTCACACAGGGGATAACGTATATAAAACCTAAAAACGCAGACACCAAGAACCCTGCCAATTACCGCCCGATCACTTGTCTCCCCACCTTATACAAGATCATCACAGCAACAATAGGCAAGAGGATTGAACAACACCTCACCCAAAACAGCATCCTGACTGAAGAACAAAAAGGCTGTAGAAAACAAAGCCAAGGTTGCAAGGAACAACTTATAATTGATAGTGTGATCATGGAGCAAACCAGAAAAGAACACCGGAATCTCCATACATGTTTTATCGATTATAAAAAGGCTTTCGACTCTGTGCCCCATAGCTGGTTAAAGAAAACTCTTGAAATATATAAAATCAACCCAGGGCTTCGTCAGTTTCTTACAAGAACCATGGAGACATGGCGAACAAACATATACCTTCAAACTGAGGACGGCCATATCCAAACGGATGAACTACACATACGTCGTGGTATCTTCCAGGGTGACTCTCTCAGTTCAATATGGTTCTGCCTCTGTCTAAATCCGCTCTCTAATACGCTTAACGACACAAGCTGTGGTTTTACCATCAGACATCAGAAAGTAAATCTACACAAAATCAATCATCTCCTCTACATGGATGATATAAAACTATATGCGGCCACAGAAGCGCAACTGAGAGAATTGCTCAGAATAACGGAAGTTTGTACGTCAGACATGAGGATGGAGTTCGGAATGAGTAAATGCAAGGTGCTCCACATCAATAAAGGCCAATGGAAAAACCATCCCGAACAAGAAGTAGTGACTGGCCAAACGCTCGACAACATGGACAAAGATGAAACGTACAAGTACCTGGGCTTCAATCAGAACGTTAAAATAGACCACACACAAGTCAAGGCACAACTAACACGAGAATTTAAAGACCGCCTCACTAGACTATTAAAAACAAAACTCAATTCTAGAAATATTACAAAAGCCATTAACACGTTTGCGATACCTGTACTCACATACTCCTTTGGTATCATATAGTGGTCACACACTGACATAGAAAACATTCATATACTTATAAGAACTGAATTCACGAAACACAGAATGTCGCATCCGAATGCGTGCAAGGAAAGGCTCACCATAGACAGAAAACAAGGAGGCAGAGGAATTATCGACATACATTCACTTCACACAAAACAAATAAAAACACTCAGATATTTTTTCCACAGCAAACAAACAAACTTACATAAGGCAATAGTAAAAGCAGACAAAAACTACACACCACTCGCCCTTTCTTGCCCAGACCATGCTGCAGACGCTCACAATCACATACAATCACAACAAGAAAAAATAAATACTTGGTCCCAGAAGGCACTCCATGGGAAACATAGATACCGTGTAACACAAGACCACATTAATAAAAACCAGTCATACACCTGGCTGCAGGATGGCCAGCTCTTTCCAGAAACGGAGGGCTTCATGCTAGCTATCCAGGACCAAGTCATTGCGACACGAAATTACAAGAAGTATATAATTAAAGATCCATCTATCACCGACGATAGTTGCAGAAAATGCCACCAACAGAAGGAAACAATAGAACACATAACAAGTGGATGCAAAACTCTCGCTGGAACTGAGTACACAGCCAGACACAACTCTGCAGCTAAAGTGATACATCAGGCACTTGCCACAACAAACAAACTAACTGAAAACACAGATCCATATTATAATTACACACCGACCTCAATACTCGAAAACAATAAATTCAAACTATATTGGGACATTGAAATACACACAGACAAAACCATCCCAGCCAATAGACCACATATTGTTTTTCAGTCAAAGGCAGATAAAGTGACCTATTTGATAGATATTGCGATTCCCAATGATATGAATATCCAAAACACCTACACTGGGAAGATATCGAAATACACAGATCTTGCAATAGAAATAAAACGGCTCTGGAAACAAAACAAAGTTATTATTGTCCCTCTCATAATGTCGGTCTCAGGCCTTACACCAAATACATTTACACCACACCTGCAACAGCTGGGCCTGGACGAAAAGTTACACAAAACCTTCCAAAAGTCTGTAATCCTCAAGACCTGTAGCATTGTACGGTCCTTCCTGAATTCCGAATAAAAATAGGTCAGGTGTTGACTTGGCGCAGCCCGTCAATACTTGTTACTACCGCAACTATGCGAGAAAAAATAGAAAAATAGATAATAATATTTATTGAAATGGACATACATGTAATATACAGTAAGTATAAACAAATATATCAATAAATATAGTATACCCACCAAAGACATAGCCTTGTGCGTGGGTTATGCAACTACTTATAATTACGATTGTATATAAAGTATGTCATTTTTGACCTTTTTGAGGTAAACTTCATGAGAAATCAATAATTTCCAGAGTACTTTGTCAGATGCATGTTCTTGAAAGGGTTGCCCTGATTGGTCAGTCTTTGTTAAAATGCGCATGTTGATAAAACCGGGCCTAAGAGTTATTGTAGACTTGTTAACAGTAATTGGCAGTTACACTGACATAACATGTTGTTCATGGAAGTAGCAGAAGAAACCGCATGAAGGTTTGAATTGAACGGGGGTTAATCCTGTCTCATCTCCTATGCTACTGTGAAAACCTGGCGCGAAAGATATTGGTGATAGAAATCCAGAAGCAGTCCTGTATCTTTTTAGAGGATCAGAGCTACAAGCATTGTTATGATTCTACTTTTTGGGGAGCTACAGTAGATGTTGTGAATGGATCCGAGCATTTTAGGAATATAGTGAGTCCCAGTGAAGGCCGTCTGATGTAGCTGATTGTATTTTTTTGCAAAAGATAAAATGCTCCTTTTCTCCAAACGGGAAAGACTCATCTTTTTTAATACGTTTATGTTTGTGAGCTTGTAACTCTCCTTTGGATTAAGAGTTCGGCCCGAATACGACACGCTCCAAGTTTGCCGCGAAAACGATTTTGTTGGCTTCTAAGAAAATAATGCATAATACGCCATAAGGATTTCCCGGATCTGGCAAGAAACCAGCTTCGATCTAGGAAACCGCCAATGCTATCAACACACCAACTGGCAGCCAATAACTTCAACATCAACTCTGAATGGCAGATCCTCTGGAATGAAAATGCCCCACCCGATGTACGAAATCTCATTGAATCAGATGTAAAACACGTTGGCTTCGACCAACCGCGACATATACGGAAGATTTTAAATCGCATCAGACCAGGACATGGTGTGTGTGCCCATAACCTCCATAAATGAAAAAAACGACCCAACCCAGGCTGCGACTGCGGCAACGCAAACCAAACGATTAGCCACATAGTGACAGAATGTGGACTGAGGGCATATCAAGGGAATCTGAGAGACTTCTTCCACACCACACAATCAAGATTTGAATAGCTAGCTAAACTTGATATTTTAATATAGGTTTTATATCTACTTATTACACTCATTAATTTTTTTCTGCATATTTTATAAAGTTACCATGTGTTGAGCCATACGCTAAATAAGTAGATCAATGGGCTGGTGAACTATAAAAACTAAACGTCGTCAACATCCACAATTTACCTATAGGGACCAAATTTCTCTCCCGCAAAGGCTGAAAGCCGATGGCGCTGTAGAAACGCTGCGAGAGGATGAGTGTCGGTGCACTTTAGATTTGAAACGCTGCAGGTTGTAGTCGTAGGGAAAAGAATGACAACTATTTATCTTCATTTGACCATATATCGCTTTTAAGTTGGGCAGTCAGAATTTTATGTGAATATTCATGACCTATATGTTCTAAAAATTCAAATTTCTCAAGTTCTTTACAAAAGGGCAACGTTTAAATGTAAAATTGTACCAGTCACACGCTATTGTCAATTCTAAAAGGCCAAGTCTCATTTAATGTTTGAACTACCACAAAAAGGTCAAAACAATAGCAGTTCTAGTCAGTAAAAGCATACATTTTTATTGTCCAGAAATGTTCATGTATCTTGGACAATATTTAATTCTAATTTCGATTAGGGTTATAATGTCAAGAATAGAACTATTGTTTTTTCTATGAAAAATAAGTATTCGACCTTTTTTCGTCGCAACGGGGTTCTACAAGATCTCATTTGAATGTAATTTTATTTAATATATTATTTTCTGCCGTATAATGACCGTTTTCCTCCTATTAATTCTGTTCTTTTTTTTTATTTTCATTCAATAAAGTGATCATGCCTTTAATAAGCTATAACTTGGCTTGTATTTATTTTAAAGCCAATTTTTCAAAGCTATATTTTTACTCTTTTAGGTAAAGTTTTTGAAATATATCACTACGGAGTTGTTCAGTGTGCGGAACACATGAAGAGTGACATTGCAAATCATCGCAGGGCCACTTATCAACTGCGTGCAACAATATATTTGAAACAGCTTGTGATTTTTAGCGTATGATAAATTAATTTGTAGCTTTTTTAATGGAAAATATATATTACCTTATCAAAACGACGTAGTGTTCAACGCATTCTTTTAATTTCTGCTGAATCATCTTCTCATCGTCTTCGTCAACATCATATACCTTCAACAGTCTATCGTTGAGCATCCTTAACTGCATATTCATTTGTATTACAAGTGTTCTAAAGAATATATCAGAGGCGATAAATGTTAAAAGATCCCATTCTGAAGCCATATCTTGAATCTATAGCAAAAAAATTAGTGTAGTTTCAACAGAATATCATATAGCTCATGAAATAAGCAAAACATTGCCAATCTATGCAATATGAATTTGAAAACCTTCATTTTTTTAAACATTATTCAAATAGTAGCAATAGTAGTGATGGGGAGGCGATGCTAGGCAGTAAATCAACTTTTTTGCCGATCCCACAGAACCAACACTCAAAACCTTCATGTTATATTCATTGTCGAACCCTGATATAATACACTTCAGAAATATAAGAGATGTTTACATTTTTTGTGTTTCTACCGAGTGCCAACACTACAATTGATCCCTTAACCCTTTACGAGACGCCCGAGACGTCGGATGACCGTTATCCCTTCAAGCATTTTTCGCTGCGCTGGGTAGGGTGCTCGGACGGTCATTAGGGTAGTCAAAATTGTATAAGTCTGTGTATAATCAGATGTTAATATACAATAAATAGATCAATTTATTTTGTTTATATCTATTGCAAATTGGAATTTATGATTATTTTGATCTCTTACCACTTTCTGAATTATTATAATATGTATTTTGTATAGATAATTACGGTTTTATCGACACTGATTGAGATCTCAAAGAAATGTAAGCAACTCATATATATTTGACCTCTACAATACAGCTATGCTAAACTTATGTGTTCTACATATTCTAACTAGTCAAATCATAACTGCGTCTTAATAATACATATAAATTATTCAAGTTTTAAGGCTAGGGCTAGGGCTAATATTAGTTATAGTCTTCAGTTAATACAGTTTCACTATGAAAAAAATGTTTTAACTGCAAAAAACGTGGTACCAAGGATTTCACAGGTTATTTTGAGATTGAGTTAACTGTCACGTAAGATGTTTATCTTTGCTTCAATATTTCGCGCTATACTTTTGTTCACCCATATACAGGGTGTCCCACGATGATTAAGACAAGCAATATATCGGTCCTGGGCAGTAATAGAGAATTATAATTTTGGAGATGTAAATTAGAGCAAATGTTGTACCTTTTCTTATTGTTGTCAGGTACTTGTTTTTGGTCGCGTGACGTTCGATTCAAAATAATAATTATTAATGGGACACCCTGTATATTTGTGCTTTTCTGTGTTCCTCCAGATAAAACAATTTCAACAAACCAGCACACTTGGAGTCTAAAGTGATTAATTCAAGAACTTCTAAAGGATTGTAGCACTATACCATTATGAAACAGCAAAATAATTTAACTGTAGGCGTACATGTTATAACCAATCGTAATGGTACAATCCTTTAAGTACCTGTAGCTCTTGAACCAACCACTTTAGACCCCAAATATGTGTAGTTTGTTGGAATTGTTCTATCGGGAGGAACATAAAAAGGCACTAATATACAGGGTGTCCCATTAATAATGTTGAACTGGACGTCACGCGATCAAAAACAAATACCTCATTGGATACCACAATGATAACAAACGACACACCATTTGCTCTAATTTACATCTCCAAAATTATAATTCTCTACTACGGCACAGTTCCAACATAATGCTTGTCTTAATAGTCGTGGGACATCCTGTATTTATTTGTAGCAGTAATAGCGTTTATTGTAAATATAAAATAAATAAAATACAATAAACAACAAGTGCCCCAAAAAAGTTAAAAACTTGTGCTTGGGTACAAGGTAATTATTATAAAATAGAAACAACAAATAAGGGTTAATTCAGGAATATTTATATTTAAATATTATGTATTCTATATATATATTAGTAATAATAGGTATTACATATGTCTACAAGTTGGTGAATTTTAATGCGATTATTATCTACTATCCATTGTTTTAAACCACACTTGAATGAATTTAAAGGCACTAGACATTTTATGCTTTCTGGTATCCCATTGTATAGTCTTGGAGCAAGAAATGTATGACATCGTAATAAAGTATTTTTGCTTGCTTTTGGTACAACATTACATGCATATGTTATGTCATGTTTATGTTCGTGTCTTGTCAAGTTTGATTTATTTTTATATTGGTAAATACCTAATGACATGAAAAATGTTTGGCGGATATCTAGAATTTTTGTTCTAGAAAATAACAAGTCACTAGGATATGTACATTTCACTTTATATAGCATTTTTATTAAACTTTTTTGTATAATTTCTGTTGCTTTTATATTATTTTTACATGCTGCGCCCCACACCACAATACAGTATCGTATATGACTATGAACAAGTGCTTCGTACACAATGATCATCTGTTCATAGGTAAGTATAGTTTAAATAGAGTTTAAATTTGCTTATAACGTAACGTATCTTTTTGACAACATATTTTGTATGCTCCTTCCATTTGATATGGCAATCTAGATATATTCCTAAGTACTTGATATTGGTGACCATTGATATAGGAGCTACCTGTCTACAACTGATTTGTAAGTTGGTGTATTTCGGTAAGCCGTTTGCGTACGACGCGAATGGAACAAAGTGTGTCTTGTTGAAATTGACTGTTAAAAGTCGACTACTGAACCAGTTGAACATTTTTTTAAAACCATTTTCCGCCTTTGATTGTAATATTTCCCGACTTTCAGCAGAAAATATAACAGCTGTATCGTCTGCAAAACTCACTACATCTCCACTCACATCAACCGCAAATAGGTCATTTATATATATGTTGAAGAATAATGGTCCCAGTACCGTTCCTTGAGATGTAACGTACCAATACCAATAAATGCTTGGGTGCCCATGGAGGAAAATATAGGCCCGTTGCACGTACATTGAGGTGTCTTTTCACACAACCCGTCAAGATAAAGAGAAAGATGATGAAAGTGTAGGTTTGTCTTTCTCTTTTGGTCTTACGGACGATAACATCGTAGTTTTCCAAGTCCCAGAAGTTTTTGGTGGCTTCGATTACAGCTTTCATTTCTTTGCGGCCGAAAAATAGCACTGAGTTTCTGAAAAGTCCCTAAAAAATCAACACGACAACGATACGTCAGGTTAAATGTCTTAGCGGAAAAAAAGTATTAGCTTTTGTAGAACTTAGAGATAATATGCATACCAAAGTTCGCTCAAAGATAATTTTATAGGTCCTGAAATTATTGTAATTCCCAGTTCTCTCAATCCTTATCAAATATTTGTCATAGTAAATTTGGGTTTAAGTCAAGTTGATTGACTCAGTACTTCCTACATATAATAATTATACCATTTTATTATTTCCCATTGCATGAAGCTATAGTCTGAAATCATCTTGCAACTAAATCATCGCCCACCCACCCGCACAAAAAACATCGTAAATAGTTCCTTGCGTCCCTCTCCTTAGGGACTAAGACGCCACAGTTTTTTTCTGCATGTTTCAACTGGACGATGCGAAACGATCAAGAGCCTCCAACCCGTCTAAAAACGAAATTTAAGCTGATTTTATATTTTTGGTTTTTTGATTATTGCTGGGCCGCCACTGACGCGGTTTTTCAAAAATTGATCCGTTTTCCATTCTCTCCGCGGCAGTAAATTCTATGTCAAAACTTCATTAAAATCAGTAATTCATTAATTTTTGCTTTACGCAATATACATAGAACGAAATAAAGCAAAACTCGTATGCACACATCACAAAATTGGTTTCTGTAATAGGCAAGCCAATGTTCAGATGGACCTAAAAAGGTGTAATATGTCGTAAGTATTTCTTCTACAGGTCAATAGACAGACTATTATGAATACAACCAATTTTTCAGTTTTACAACCCCCCTCCCAACCGCCCCAATTTCACCCGACCCAAAAGAAATTGAAAATGATCAGGAACCCCTAAAACGCCTAAAAACAAAGTTTGAGCTGTTTTTATATTTTTAGTTTTTTTCATTATTGCTGCGCCGATCATACGCGTTTTGCATCCTCGCCGCGGTAGTAATACTGTGTCAAAGTTCCATTAAAATCAATTCAACCGTTTCCTCGTTACACAATATAGAACGATCTAAAGCAATACTCGTAGGTTTATACCAGAAAATATTCTAAGTCCTTTGGTTTCTCTAATAGGTAAGGCAATGTTCGGATGACCTAAAGAGGTGATCTATGTCGCTAGGTCTTCCTTCACAGGTTACTGGACAGCCTATTATGAATACAACAAATTTTTCAGTTTTTCAACCCCCCACTCCCCAACCACCCCAATTTCACCCCCACCCAAAAAAACGCATAAAATGATCAGGAACCTCTAAAACATCTTATAAACGAAGTTTGAGCTGTTTTTATATTTTTGGTTTTCTTATTATTTCTGCGCCGCCACTGGCACGATTCATAAAAACCATTTTCCATCTATACGGATTTTAAGCAAATTAAGACATTACATGTTCCTTTATACATGAACCCCCCCCCCCTAAGGTCACCATGAACCCCCTCCATGGTCAATGCCTATCTACGGCGTTTTAAAAACGCCCAAAAAGTATATTATCTCAAAATCGAAAATTTTCGCGATCACAATACTGCCCTCACCTATCAGTGTGGGAAGTAAAAATGGAGCTAAGTTGATTGACCCATTACTTCCCACATATTATGATGATAACAGTTTATTATTTTTCAATAGCATGAAGCTATAGTCTCAGATGCCCTTGCAACCAAATCTTCGCCCGCCCGCCCGCAAATAAATGTGTTATGCCGCTAATCATTCTTTGACAGGTCAATAGTCGATTATAAATACTAAACATTTTTCAGTTTTTCAACTCTCTAGCCCCAACCACCCTAATTTCACCCCCACCCAAAAAAAAAGTAGAATATGATCTGTCTCTTGGTTTCTGTAATAGGCAAGGCAATGTTCGGAAGAACCTACAAAAAATGTGTTATGGCGCTAGGCCAACCTGCCACCACCAAAGTAGCCCAATTTTACCCCCTCTAAAAAAATTGAGAGCAACGATCGGGAACCCCCACAAATCGCCTAAAACAAGGTTTGAGCTTTGACTTGTTATATTTGCAGTTTTTTTATTATTGCTGCGCCGCCACGATTTCTGAAACCCATATGCATTTGCCATCCTTGCTGCAGTAATAATAGTGTGTCAACATTTTATTGAAATTATTTCGATAATTTCTGTTTTTAGAGTGATGCACAATCCCTTATGTATACAAAAATTTTTTGAGGTAATCTCCTCTCCACCCTAACCCAATTTTACTCCCTCCTGGAAAAAATGGAAATAGTGCACGAATTCCTAAATCGCCCAAAAGCAAAGGTTTGATCAATTCTGTCAATTTTGCTTCCCACACCGATAGGTGAGGGGAGTATTGTGATCGCGAAAATTTTAGATTTTGAGATAATACGCTTTTTGTTTTTGAGCGTTTTATGATCTCTACGTTGTACTCAATGACCGAATTTTATACCCAGAACGCGTTGTGGATTTCTCTAATCTCTCACAATGCGTTCCGTTCCGAGTGATTCTTGTATGCACAAAATGCGTTGTGGGTAAATTACAAAGAACCACAATAAGAAACTCCGAATGCTGTCGGAATAAACTGTTCATGAAGTCATCTACACTTTTAGAAGGTGGCTAGGAAAAAATCATAGGCGAGATTAAAGAAGTACAAGAACTGTGCAAATTAGGCAAGAACTTTTCATCTAAACAGTATCGATACAAATTATCAGAAATTCCTATATTGATATAGCGTATAGAACAGGAATGAAGACCAAATTAAATTTCGTAAATCGTTACCAGATATTTGATATTGTGCGTACAGCCCACATAACGAACATATAACGAATATTGTTTTACTTCTTTTATATAAAAATTTCAAGTTTCGTTTTGTGGCTATATTTGTATTGCCCATAATGCGAAAATGGTCGTACGCTTCCGAAGGCATTCGGAGTTTCGCATTTTTTCCCCAATTTACCCACAACGTGTTTGCGCATACAAAGATTATCCGAAACGCGGTGTGAGAAACTTGCGAACTCCACAACGCGTTGTGGGTATAAATTTCGGTCAGTGGCCGAATTCTGTTATTGAGTGCAACAACTACATCACGAAAATCCACGTTACTCATTTCCGTCGTCTGTCTGCCGGTCTGTCTACCTGTATGTCTGTCTGTCTGTCTGTCTGTTGGCGTTTTCCTAGCCTCGTAATCTCAGTAACCGCTGCACAGGTTGTGATGAAATTTGTGCGGCAATATGCTGTGTGGTCGTTGAAGGTAAAGTTCCTATAATTTTGAAAATCGGTGCATGGGTGGCGGAGTAATTAGCAAAAAACAAAAACATTTAAATATTGCCCAAACTTGGTTTTTAGGTAGGTCTATTGACCTGTGAAAGAAAGACCGAGCGGTATAATACACTACTTGTTTACGTCCATCCGAACATTGCCTTACCTATTACAGAAACCACGGGACTTTTCTGATGCATACATACCAGTATTGCCATAGATCGTTTTGTATTGTGTAACGTGGAAACTATTAAATTGATTTTAATGAAATTTTGGCACAGTGTTATTAGCGTGGCGAGGATGAAAAACGCGTATGGTTTTTAGAAATCGTTTTTGTGGCGGCGCAGCAATAATCAAAAAACTAAAAATATAAAAAGAGCGCAAACTCCGTTTCCAGGCATATTAGGGGTTCCTAATAATTTTATGCTTTTTTGGCAGGGGGTAAAATTGGGGTAGTTAAGGGCTGGGTGTTGTAAAAATAAAAAATGTAGTATTCATAATAGGCTTTCCATTGATATGTGAAAAAATACCAATCGGCATAACACACTTTTTTGCAGGTGGATGGGCGATGACTTTGTTGAAAGGGGATCTCAGACTACAGCTTTATGCTATTGGAATATTATTAACTAGTATCACGGTAATGTGTGTGAAGTACGACTGAGTCAATCAACTTGACTTCATTCTTTGTTTTACGATAATTACTATAATACGCCATTATACCGATGTTTGAAAATATTAGCAGCAATATCTAACTTGGCCTGATGATATCATCACGCCAAATGTCATCTCAATAGGCAAAGTCGTAACTAAGGTTACTTTAGGCCTTTACGGAAACACTGATCTGGATCCGGATAGATCAGTTATACGTCAAACAGCTGTTGAGGGCTGTTCCAAATTACGGTACTATCACCGTCCCAGAACTGTTTTCATCATCCTCCGCCCATTTTGTGTGTTTTTAGAACTGTAAAATGGGCGGGGCATGATGAAATCAGTTCTGGGACGGTGATAGAACCGTAATTTGGAACAGCCCTCAACAGCTGTTTGACGTATAACTGATCTATCCGGATCCAGATCAGTGTTTCCGTAAAGGCCTTTTGTTAAATAAATCGCAACAGACAGACCGATTTAAATAAGTGCCAGAGTTTTGCCGTTTAGATACTATAAAATGACCAAAAAGCTTATTATCCCTAGATCTGAAATTCTGGCGATTACAACACTCTTATCATATACGGTGTGGGACTGTGGGAAATAATAGTGAAGACGTATATTAACTTGGACTATGGATGAAACGAAAAGAATTAAAGCTTCTAGAAGCTATGCACTGAGCGAAAGAAAGATTTAGTTACTTCAAAATTAAACATTCATATCAATAATCAAAATTTACAATTTCTTGACTATACAAGGATTCTTGGGGTAGTTATTGACACTAGATTGAGGTTTCTCAAGCACGTGAAAGGTCTCAAAAAACCTATCAAAGGCTTCGTACCTTGATAGCAAACAGATTTCTTTTAAACTCTGTGAGGCTTTGGTGATATCAGTCATTACTGTAATATTTTGTACTTTTCTTGTTTGGACTACCTCACTAAGAAAATAATCCAAATTATACAAAACAAATATCGGCTTGTCTTTTTAGAATGCGTAAATTTCACCATGCTTCAGTTAAATACCCTATATTTAAATGGCTCAAAATTAATGTCCTTGTGAAGTATCATTATTCAGTTTTTGTACATTATTGTTAACGTCACAGCCTCTTTATCTCAGAGAAAAAATTTCATTCAACATTATTATACGCAATAAAACTCTCAGGTATAAAATTATTATAATACCACAACATACTACGACATTATTCAAACTTCAAATTTTTAACTATTATTTATAATTATTTAGCAGAAAACCATATAAACAATATTCCTTATCAGTTTTTCGACAAAAATTCAAATGTTTTATATTTAATTCATCACTTACCTAACAGCTGCATCATAATAGACATATTTCAGAAACTATGTTATATTTGTTTTAACCATTTTTTCCCTCTTTGTCATAGTATTATAAGATTTGTATCTGATTCCTGTTTTTTGTAAATGAATTGTTCAACCCAAAATTATCTGTAATTTTTAGAACTTGATGCTAACCTCATCGGTTAAATGTAAGAGTAGCGCTAAGTTTGCTAATGAGGTTTTCTATAGTTTTTGTTACGATGTAATTAATTGTAGCAAAATAAAGACGATATTATGATTATTACTACTGTTGGGAATATATGCAATATAGGACCTATTTACATATGGAAAAATTTATTCTAAATGAGAAACAGAATTAGAAAAATTAGAAATATCTTCTGGAAATCACAATTTGAGGCTTAATCCTACAAAATCTGTGGCAATGTTCTTTGGCAGTAGAAATAACGTCAGTTACTTGAACAATAATATTGATATTAAAGATAGATGACAAGGTTCTAAAGGTTAGTAGCTTCGCAAAAAATTTAGGTCTTCTTATAGATTCTGATTTACGATTTTCCCATCACGTAGGTAATTTAATAAGTAGAACGTTTGCGTCTCTCAAAACAATTTACCAAACCCGACATTTTCTTAGCATCAAAACAAAGACCGAATGTTATGTGAGTCACTGGTTCTAAGTCATTTCAATTATTGCGACTTTATTTATGGTAATTGTCTCACTCAAATTGATAAAATGAGGATACAGAGGGTGCAAAACGGTTGCTGCAGGCTAGTCTATGGTATAAGAAAATACGAGCACATTTCCCGTAAGATAAATGACTGTAATTGGTTGACAATGGAAAATAGAAGATCACATCATTTAAGCACATTTATCCACAAGTTTATAAACAGTTCTAACCCTCCTCCTTTCATAAGTTACACAGTTAATGTCAGATTCAAGTCAAAACTACCCATGCCTCAGCACAGAACCGTTATGTTTCAAAGAAGTGTCTTGTTCAATGCCGTTAAGTTATACAATACATTGCCAGAGGAATTTAGGGCTTATAATGTAAACAAGTTTAAGTACAAACTGAAACAGTTTTTGATGTGTAGGCAGAATAGATGACATCGCCCTGCAATCCTTTGGATACATAATAATTACATTTCACTTATAATCTACAATAGTATTATGTTTCATCAACCATGGTAATTGTGTACTTTAATTTCGTACATTTCAGCTTAGTACCTGGCACATTACTACTTTATTTTCGTTAATATTACTAATTGGTATGGCTTGTTTTTTCTTTGATGAGTGATCACCGCTGATGGTTAAGTGGAATAGCTTTGCTAGACTTCGCTATCAGTTTACTAACCACAATTGTGAAACATTTTATTTTGTCAATAAAGACGGCTTATTATTATTATTATGAGTAAACCTATAACACGCTGATGGTTTTCTACCGTAAGCCCAGCTATAGTATACTTACATGCAAATACATTGTTATGTTTAGCGAAACCCCTATGATTTTAAGTACACTTTTCTTTTCATTATCCTGACTTAGTTTGACTATGGTCAAAATAGGAGGAAATGTTAGAAGAGCCCACGATATACCATACCGTAACACTTGTACTAAGGTGTAGCCCTAGAAACAAAAAGAACATACATGCATTTAAAATGATGTAGTGTTTCCGCATGCACAAGTTAAATTTTGGTTGAAATGGCTAATGTCTTGGCGGAAGCTATACAAAGTACGTCCCAACGATATAACATTTGTTTACCGGCTTAAAAGTTGCGCATAAAGAGGAAAAGAGGACCATACAAGATAGCTTGTGAACCCTTGTAGGCATTTTTGGAACCTGTCACTTTGTAAACATGTTGTAACATCCTGTATATCAATACGAACTTAAAGTATATAAAGACTCTTTGCAAATCCAATCTGTAGGTCTTACGATGTGTGTTTTACTAATTTATACCATTGTGTTATAGTTGAGCTGTACTTATGTTCTCTATTCTATTAGAATATTCTTTTTGTATAAACTTCTGTAGCCCTACCAATAAATTGGTCTATCTGTTGGTGGTGCATATTAAATAAACGAATAAACGAATAAATAAATAAGTAAATAAGTAGATAAATAAATAAATAAATAAAATACTTGTTTGTTTGTGTGTAGACGTCATCGAATCATCTGGAATTTTCGGGATTGACAGATGGGCATGTTGTTTTGAATTCTCTAGATGGTTCGATAAAGTATATTAAGGCGGTACGACCATAGCTATGAGTAGCGTGGCAGTACTTGTAGTTGAGGGAAGTTAAGTTGAGATAAGGTTAAGTGATTCTGCAGTCAGTAGTGTAGTGAAGTATAGCAAGAAAAATACGTCAGTTTGATTTCCTGGTGTGAAGAAAAAGCATCATGACAATATGTTATATAGATGGGCTGTACCATATCTATAAGAAAATTCTGAGAAAATCAAGATTGAGACATATTTTTCTAATACGAGGTTCTTCAATAATTCTGACTTATTTTCTGGTAGATGCAAAATACGTTTTAGCTTAGCCTAAATTATCATCACCGATGCAGTTGTCAGAGAATCGAACTAATGAAGCGAAACTGGGGCTAACGTTAAAAACTAATCTCACTAATTAATATTTTGCATACTTATTAACTTCCGACCCATCTATCTGAGATATTGTGGCACTTAAAGGGAGGAACAAATTTTTTTCTAAATATTATTGTCTTCTTCACTTTAGGCTTTAGACACTTTGCCTGTTACGATACCCGTTTTTTTCTCGGCCTTCCGATATCTCTTCTTCCAGAGCTTTGATAAAATTTGGCTCTCGCTGGAATCCTATTTTCATGCACTCGTTCTACATGTTCTTTCTATTTGGTTTGATTTTATTTAATTTTTTCCTTTATATTGAGTCTGTTCAGTTCCGTTCATATCTCTGTATAATTTTATGCCACTTTTCACTCTTCTTAGAAATTTCATTTCTTGTGCTTGTATCCTATTTTCTTCTCTTTTTTGTTGTTGTCTATGCTTCACTACCATATAAGAGGATTGGAACTGCTATCGTATTGTAAAATTTAATTTGAGTATCTTTTCTTGTTTTATTTTTCAGTATTCTGCTAACAGTTCCTCAAATATTCGGAAAATTATTAGTTTTTTCTTCTATATTTTTGCTTCTGTCATAAATATACGTATCGCAGCCCAAGTATTCGAAGTGTTTTACCTGTTCCAGTACTTCATCGTTTACGACAATCTTTGTCCTAATTGGTTATTTGCCTGAGAAAACTATGGTTTTACCTTTGCCTGTTGATATTTTCCTGTCGTATTCTTGAAACATTGTTTGTAGGGTGTAAGGTTTTCTCTGTAGATAATCTTCTGTTTCTGGGTGGTATTTTCGTCAAGATACTATCAGGGCATTCCGTTTTTAACTCTTTTATAATGGCTTATATATATACAATGGTCATCGGTGTCGGAGCCTTTAGAGGGATAAAATAGGTTAATTTTTATCGACAAATCACACCATGTAGATGTTCTACAAACACAAAATAAATCTCATTCGATAGCGAAACATATGGACCATAAACTAATGGTAAACATTTTCGAAATTGCATATCAGGGCAAAAAAAAATTATTAAAAGAAAATAATTATGTATTTTTTTGCATTTTGTTTACAATTTCAGTTTAAAAAAATTTAAGTTGTCAACCTATATTTTTTATTTCTAAGCGATAGTACGTGATATTTCCTAAAATAAGCAAGTAGTTTAGAAGCTATTATGGTTTGAATATTCCCTTATTTATCTATTATTTATTTATACTGTGCATACAAATACTAATCCCGCAGTTGTGAATGCAACAAAACAATATACTTAGTGGTCACGACACTTATTCTGGAAGAAAATGAAACAAATCACCATTGTTCGAAATCTCCTCCTTGGTGTTGCAAACATGCTGTTGATGTTGCGTAGAACCACTGATCATCGCTTTGTCATCCTTTAATTCATTTCGGACTAGAATAATTTTGATAATGAGCTCCTCGCGTCTATTTGGCGCGTCGACATATCCTTTTTATTTTATTGTACCCCACAAGAAAAATTCAAGTGGGGTCAAGTCCGGTGAACGCGATGGCCAAGCGTTTGTTCAATCGCGTCCAATCCACGACAAATATCGTTCATTTAAATGGCTCCGTACATTTGCAGCGAAGTGTGCCGGATCTCCGTCCAGTTGGAGAATCATCTTTGACCTATAGGCCAGTGGTATTTCCATAATGGCATCCAAGAAGCCCCCACATTTACCGAGAACTCGCTGCAAATTTATGAAGTCATATTCGCCCTGGACTTGACGCGGTGAAACAATAACATGGCCACCGCGTTCACCGGACTTGACCCCACCTGATTTTTTCTTGTGGGCTACAATAAAGCAGAAAGTTTATGTCAACGTTACAAATACACGCGAGGAGCTTGTTAGTAAAATTATTCAAGCCTGAAATAAATTACGGACTGACAAAGCGATAATCAGTGGTTCTACGCAACATGTGCCAGTGAGAGCAACAGCATGTCTGCAATACCAAGGAGGACATTTCGAACATAGGTTGTAACTTTTGTTTCTTCTTTTCCCAAAATCAAAGTCGTGACCACTAGGTGTTTTGTTTTATGGCCTTCTTAACTGCCGCATTAAACAATAAAGGGTCGTATTCAAACCATCTCAGATTCTAAACAACGGTAGGGCTGAGATGTGCAGCAATTGTTTCAGGAAACACCATGTACTATTGCTTAGAAATAAAAAAAAATTAGTTTAACAGCTCAGGTTTTTTAAAAAGCTAAAATTGTAAAAAAATGCAAAAAATTACAAAATTATTTTCCTTTAACAATTTTTCTAGCCCTTTGATGAAATGAAATTTGGAAAATATTTACAACTAATTGGTGTACATGTTTTGCTATCGAAAGATGCTTATTTTGTGTTTCTGGGATCTCTACATGGATAACTATGGCGAAATTAGTACAATATTAATGCTTTGATTAAAGAAACAAAATGGTTGCCATGTTATTATAGTGGGAATAACCACTTGAAGGAGGTGATTTGTCGATAAAAAATACTGTATGTTATCTCCCTGAGGGCTCCGGCTCTATATTAAATAGTGTTGTTGAAATACAGCAGCGTTGTCTGACTCCCTTATTGACTGATTTTTTTCGAGTTAATTTTTCCCCTATATCTATAACAGTTTTGTTGTCCTTGTGTCAACTTTGTCTCTGTGTTTTTATATAACTTGTTGCAACTTGAGTATTCCATCTATTCTTGATCTGCCCATAAGGAAACCCAATTGTTCTTCTTCTATTATTTTTTCTGTTATGATTTGATGATAAGTCCATTATTCGGTATCCTGGCATAAATTTTATAGGCTGTATTAATTAAGCTAATTTCTCTGTAATTTTGAGCGTTATTTTTGTCACATTTCTTGAAAAGCGTGATTATGTGGTGTAGATTTATCTCTATAGCCTTTCTGCTCTAAATAGATGGACGATGCTGTGAGAGTCTTTTTGTTGAAAAAGTGACTTGCTTGAAAGGGCTCCTAGCTACTAGATACGATTCAACGGTATCTGTTAAGTTTTTTATTTGTTGTAATGTTTTTGAGTTTTCCAAATTAGCACTAATTCTGCATTCGGAATAATACGTTAAGGAAATATATGCAAATTGACATACTACAAATAAGTAAATAATAAATAAATTACAAATGCTGACTCTCTGGTCATGTGGAGTGTAAATATAGGGCCAACGAATAAGCCATCCAGCACATTACAGAAAAAGGTCATATGATGAACACTAAGTATACTTATCTTATCTATCTTACACGCAACTCCTGAGACCGATGACTATTACTCCAGGGAAATAAGCATAAAAAAGCATGGTTGGGACACTTATTTATCCTGCAACCTGACAAGATTTTTACATTATATTTACCTACAGGAACAAAACCTAACTGTTTGCTGCGTTACTTTTTTGTACAAATTGTACAAATAAAACTTAGCAACAGATAAAGCGTAAAAATGACAAATTTTGTCCTAAAGTGATTTCCAGTAAAAGGTGTTAAATTGTAAGTGTATCTAAGACAAACTATCTTAAAGAGTATACTTTATGCTATAAATTGGCTATTTCTAGATTTTGAAAAATGTATTTATGGCTTAGAAAATTGCAAAAAAGCGACCAAAATTAATAAGACTCAATTTTACAATAACATTTGCAAAAATTGAATCTAGGATCTGATATGGCACTCAAAGTTGTGTCTCTTAGTACAGAATATGAGATCAAAATTTCAGTACGATTAATTTATTAGTTTGACAATATTGAATTTGTTTATCCCGCACAGATTTGTTTGCAATGCTATAATACGGAAAACTACAGCAATTGTGTGACCAGATTATCAACGAAACTTTACACTTGATTAAAAAATGTTAAAAAAAATATGCTAAACATTGCAAATCATTTAAGAGTAATGCTCTAATTTTGTGCTTACATACAAACAGACACAACTTTTTTTGCTATTGAGTTTACATAATAATTTTTTTCACATCCGGAAGCCTGAGATTATTATACGTATTTTTAGTTAAAAAAAATTATCGTCAATTTGGGCCAAAGTTTTTTCTTTTAAAATTCACATGGGTATCATTGAAAAAATACCAAAAGACTCTATATACTTATCTTTTAAATGACGCAAAACAGGTTCCTTAATTGTTAAAAACAAAGGAGCTGCGAATTTTCAAAGAAAAATGGCTAAATTTAGCCCAAATTTATCTACGATAATGTTTTTATTTTGATGTACTATAGTACTTTAAAATAAAGGTATAGTAAAAAAGTAGTAGGATAGTAATGGCAACTTTTCAGATATGGAAAAAAATAATTATGTAAACTTGGAAGCAAAAAAGTTACTCTGTTTGTTTATAAGCACAACATTTGAGCATAATTCTTAAATGTAATGTTTAACCATATTTTTGAATCAGGTACAAAGTTAAAGTTTTTTTCTTTGATATTCTGCTCATAGAATTGCTGTGTCTTTACGATTTTGAGTATTATAGCATTGCAGAGAAAAACTGCGTGGGATAAACAAATTCAGTATTGTTCAAACTATTTGATGAATCGTACTGATATTTTGATTTCTTATTCTACACCAAAAGGCCCAACTTTTAATGCAATATTGTAATCCGGGATTCAATTTTGAAAATGTTATTGCGTTATATTAATTTTGGTCGGGTTTTGCGATTTTATAAGCAATAAATGAATTCTTTAAGACAGTTTATCTTATAAGTATTTACAATTCAACACCTTTTACTGGTAACCACTTTAAGACAAAATTCTGTAATTTTTACCTACTAGTTTATAGCTTTACTGGAGCATCTGGAAACACACAGTGGCTTAAAATGGTTTACACGAAAACTATAGATAATTATATGTGAAATGGCGCCAATCAGTTTTCTTGTTATAAATAAAGGAGCTGTTAATTTTAAAAGAAAAAAGGCTAACTTTGGTCCAAATTGACTTATGATAATAAACTCTGTAGCAAAAAAATACTCTGTTTGGAATCACAAAATTGGAGCATTATTCTTAAATGATTTTGCAATGTATAAAATTCGGGCGTTTTTCACTGAAGATAAAATTGCTGTACCTATACGGTTTTCTGTATTATAGTATTGCAAAGAAAATCTGCGTGATAAACAAATTCAATATCGTTTAAACAATTAAGTGAATCGTACTGAAATTTTGATCTCATATTTCACACTAAGAGAGTAAACTTTGAGTGCCATATCAGAGTCCTAGATTCATGTGTGCAGATGTTATTGTAAAATTGCGTTTTATTAATTTTGGTCGGTTTTTTGCAACCTTCTAAGCCAACACCTTTTACTGGTAACCACTTTAAGACAAAATTTGTCATGTTTACGCTTGATCTGTCTTTAACTTTTATTTGTACAAAAATATCACGCAGCAAACAGTTTGCTTTTGTTCCTGTAGGTAAATAGGACCCAAGAAACCGGTCCGATAGCTGGCAAAATGGATGTCACGAGAAAATCCTTATTTTCCTAGAGTATACCTATGTACGTATACCCAAACCAACCACCGAAAATAGTGCAAAACATTACATTTTTCGTATTTATCGGCAAGTTTCTTCACAACTTGTAACAGCTCTGACTTTATTGAGTCATATCCCAAGGGGATGTTTTTAGATCCTGAATTTATCACTTCTTCTATGAAGTTGTGGAAATTTGTTCAACTCACTCCATAGCTCACAGAACCGAAATCGTTAGTATTCGACATACAGGACTGTGTTATAATCAGGGCGCCAATTTATGGGCATTAAAAACACCAAAAATAGGCGCTTAAAAAAGCCCAACATACTTCGAAAATACGCACGCAAATTTGAAGAAGCCCTAAAAAAAGAGTAGTTTTTTAGAGCAAGTTTTTTTATGAAAATATATTTTGAATAATGATGCAGAACAACATAAACAGAATAACACTTATTTGAACAAACTAAACTATAATGAATAACAAATGAAATTGTGAACTGATCTAAATAAAATGATCCTAGTTTTTAAACAAACCAATAACTAACTGTTTTTTCTAAATTTTCTTTATAAAATTCCCTTCACTAAGAACATACTTTAGGTGGGAAAAACAACAACATCTACACTGGTAATCGGGGCATATTTAAATTTCGGAATTAAGCTGGCATTAATAGATGGTACTTCAACAATGCTACATTGAATAACATTTGCTATGTGTCTTGGAAGTTTATACCCTGTATTTTTATTCAAAACTTCATTCCATTTATAAAAAATATTAGTTTCTAAGACGCCACGCACTTTATAGATCTCTGTCTTAATTTTCTCAACTATTTCCACTACTGGTAACTACTTTAAGACAAAAATCTGTAATTTTTACTTATTGTTTGTTGATAACTTTTATTTTCTCAAAAATCTGATGCAGCAAACAGTTAGGTTTTGCTCCCATAGGAAAATATGACCCAAAAAATCTGTTAAGATTGCTGGATAGATGAGTGTCACGAGAAAATCCTTATTTCGCTGGAGTAAATGTGCGTATACCCAAACCAACCACCAAAAATAGTGTAAAGCATATGGCTTTTTGTATTTATAGGCATGCTTCTTCACAATTTGTTACAGATCTGATTTTATTAAGTCATTTCTCAAGGGAATGTTTTTAGATCTCAACCAATCCTGAATTTATCACTTTCTCTATGAAGTCTTGGGAATTTTTTCAACTATACCATAATTCCATAACTCACAAAACAGAAATCGTTGATATTTAGCAAACCGAACTATGTTATAATTTTAGTTCTTACATTTGAGAAAGATAGAAAGGTACTGTTCTAGCAAGGAATTGAAAATTTATTTGGTGACACTAGAACTAACTGTTTCCGACGATTTCAAAACGATGGCTGGATCAGATACCTCGCAAGCATGACAAGAACCTCCAGACATTGACCAGTTATTACAGCAGTATCTGACCATCAGAAAATTCCTTGAATATATAATATACCTAAGTTGCCTAACAGGGCGTTTTTAAGTTTGGATTTCTATAAACTGAGCCTATCTCTGAATATTGAAGATTAGTTAATATAAACTTTTATAGCACTTTTGTGTGTAGCTTCGCCAAAAATTGATTCCAGGTGTGATTATAAACTGCACATACATTTGTCTACTTTGGGGGTATAAGAGAAAGTTCAACTGTCACTATTACATCTAGAATTAATGTGTTAATGTTAATAGTACTTACTTTGAAAGGATGGTAACCTATATAATCAGCTAGCTTGATACAAAACTCTATATCTGGATAATACGGCATTCTGGTCAACACTGTTGTTCCAACATGCGCTGCTGGTGTATATACGTCCGCAAAATTAGTAGGTACGTTAGTGGTGTGAAGATTAAAGCAAAAACAAAAGCTGTAATTTTGCACACTCTTGTCCAATGGTTATGAATATTTGATAAAGATGAAAATTAACGGATAAATGTTTGAGAGCAGTGCTGCTTTGATATATCCAGTATTTCTTTTGTAGCTATTTGGAAAACACTCTCTGGAAAAAACCCTTTGATGATACAATTTAGACTGCGCAGAAAACGATGGTAAAAATCAAGGACGAACCTCTGTGCCGCATCCGTGGTAATTTTATTGATCTGACATTTTCGCCTATATAACTGAATAAAAGGATTTGTAAATTTTGTCAAGGGGGCCAACTATTTAACCAAAAACTATTTCTCTTCCTTCCACACTCTGCCACCCAAGGTCATCCCCTTAAAGATTTTAAAGATAAGGGGTATCGAGTAACAGCTTGTTTCAAAGCTATCTCAATGTGCTTTATTTTGGCGTTTGCTTTTTTAAAATTGGTTTATTCGTTTTCGAGAAAATTAGAAAAATCTGTATGTACCTAAATTTGTTCAGATATAAAACAAAAACACACGAAAATATCACTTCTTATTGCATTAAGTGTTCAAAATGTTGCTTGCCGGTCATTGGCCAAACAATAATATAGGCGATATTCAAATTTCTGACAGTCAGTCGCAATAGTAGTGGAAATGATTCCAATTTATTGCGCCCAAAATCAATGTGCCCGGCAAACCGCATGATCAGACAATATGCTTTAAAACCTCAATCAAACTACTTTGGATCACATTTGATAGGAAACTCTATTGGAAACAGCACATAGACCGCCTTGTCACCCGACGCAGTAAAACTTTAATTCAATTAAAAGCATGGCCAGTCTGCGGTGGGGAGCAGATCGAAACGTGCTGGCACAACTGTACAGATCCCTAATAGAATTACGCATAAACTATAATGGCTCAGCGCGAAGAAGCAAATTACGCGAGCTAGATAAGATACAGCTGGCGGCTTTAAGAGCAGCTACTGGAGCCTTTCACACCAGTCCGGCTGCATCTATCCTCTGTGACACATCAGTAATGCCACTCAGGTTGAGGCTGGGTACGCAAACGCTTGTATATCCCACTAAAATAAAATCAGATCCCTCTCAATTATATATATATATATATATATATATATATATATATATAAGACAAAACAAAAACAAAAAGGGTGCAACCCGGGCTCCGACACACCGGGCTGCTGTTCCATTTCCCAGCGACTACTCCTCACACCGTGAGGTGAGCAATCACTGGGTCCGCGAATCGTGCGTCCTAAGCAGACGAAGGGACCCATGGATGACTGCCTTCTGCATTCTGGCGGCTAAGATGTGCGCCGCCGCACGGCACACCGGCATTTTGCGCAGTGCAGAGAGCAGCGTATCCCTCATACCACCTAGGGATCCAATGACCATTACTATATATATATATATATATATATATAATCAGAAATCCCTTTTACCCATAAGGGTGTGCACTGTCCTTAACTAGTATACATCCACTGATTCCACTGTTTTTTATTCTGCGCCAACTTCTTAGCCTCTCTCCATGTAGTTCCCCTTTTCTCTAATATTTTGCGTATGACTGAGTCCCAAGTTTTCTTTGGTCTACCCTGTCTTCTCTTTCTAAATGTTTTTGCTTCCCATATCCTTTTCACTGGAATATCTTCCTTCATTCCCTGCAGGTGGCCCCACCAGCTTAGCTGTTTGTGCTCTATGAAATCCATCAACGAAGGAATTTGCAATTCGGTCCTAATATCTTCTGACCTGATCCTGTCTTTTCTTGAGCGTCCTTTCACTCTTCTGAGGTACTTCATTTCTGACTCCTGCAATTTACTTTTTTGACTTTGCGATAGTACCCATGACTCGCATCCGTATGTGAGAATTTGTCTGTATATTACTTTATAAATGCACATTTTCGTTTTTCTTGCTATCTCTTTCCTATTTATAAATCCTTTGCTCATTGAGTAATATGTTTTATTCGCTTTTTCTATCCTTTCACTTATTTCAATTTCGTTATCACCATTTTCTTCTATTGTTACGCCTAAATATTTATATTTACTTACTTGCTCTATTTCTGTGCCATCAACTTGGATCTGTATTCGGGTTTTCTCATTTGATACAACCATAACTTTGCTTTTGGATTTGTTCATCGTCATGCCGTACTTTGTTAACAAATTGTTCCAAACAGACAAGTTTCTGTTTAATTTTAATTCCGTGTCGGCAATTAGGACTATATCATCTGCAAAGGCACACTCTGAGACATCTACTTTTTGTAAATTTCGGTATCCAATGTACATTACACTTGTCAGTTCTTTACTCTCTCTTATAATGTCATCCATCACGGTAATAAATAACAGTGGACTCATTGCTCCTCCCTGCCTTACGCCTTCCTCCGTTATGAACACATCTGAATGCCTATTCTTACTTATCACACTATTCTTTGTCTCTTTATATATACTTTTTACCACTCTGATAAGCTTGCTACCTACACTTCTTTTCCGGAGACTTTCCCATATTCTTTCTCTTGGCAAGGTGTCGAAGGCTTTTTCCAGATCCATAAACGTAAAATATGCTTTTCCATTTATTGCTAGAGTATCATTTATTATGTTTTTCACTCTGAATATATGATCTTGAGTGCTTCTGCCCTTCCTAACAGATCCCTCTCACTTAACCATAAAAGGCTATGAATAAAAAATTGGATCTCCAAATGTAATAACATAACTTTCAATTAAACTTGCCAAAAATCGAATATATCTCTCTTCGATAGCTCCAACGAAAATAATTATAGGCTCACAACCTCTCGACAAGCTAGGATTCGTAGCATGGAGTTCGGAGAAAAATACTCGTATGATCTAACAGTTGGAGACGTGCTTTTCTGTGCTACATCCACCATTCCTCCATGGTCTCAGCTTCTCCTACAATAAATAAAAAACTAGCTGAACATGATAAAAATACAACTCCATTATCAACTACTTATACATTAAAATATATACCGATGGATCCAAAACAACGGTAGGGGTTGGTGCACCAATTATTGTCGATGATTCAGAGTACTCATGGTCCCTTAAACACTACCCTAATATATTTACTGCCGAATCCTTTGCAATTTGGCAGGCTCTGCTGTACGTGCAGTTTCCTAGATACTATAAATGCTCCATACTAACAGATTCCCTTAGTATTCTGACTGCAATGGAGCGCGAATTTACAAGAGAGGAATCCATTGCGAGGACTCTTGATCAACTGCACCTACTCAAAGAGAAAAATAAAGTTGTAACATTTATGTGGATTCCTAGCCATTGTGGGATTCAAAAGAGCCGATCGTTCTGCAGAAACAGCAACAAACTGTTAACTTACCAATGAAGGAATATCAACTCCATTCAAAGAGATGGTCACTTACATCAAGACTAGGGACTTCCAAATAAGGCAAGATGAGTAAGACCAATACAGCGGCCAGGGATATAAAACTTGGAAGTCCAATCTATCTAAAACAATCAACAGATAACAGGTTATCCTCTGTAGACTTAGGATAGGACACACCAACCTGACCCAACCTTAACTACATACAAGAGGCGCCACTCCGATATGTACAAACTGTAACGAAGTGCCCTCCGTAAAACATTCACTCTCAGACTAAGACTACAAATGAATACAGAACTGAACCAGATATTATAAAGTTCCCTCCCAAATGTCAGGACCCTGTTTAGCTTCCTAAAGCAGATTAACATATACCACTAAATAATAATTGGAAAAGAGGTGTATGCAGCCTATGACCTTAGCTGTCGACGCTGCTTAAGAAAATTTGAAAAAACCGCCGTTTTCTTTAACGCCAGATATCCGGGGAAGGTAACTTCATGTGATGAAAGGTACTTGCTTACTCCGCAAGAGGGAGATGATTCCAATTATTTGGTTAACAGGTAACTTCACATAGGTATGTTTTGGACGTTGTTACGAAAACTATTCAAACTGGATCTGCAAATAAAAAACGGAGAGTTTTGGATGAAGCCGCTCAAGTTGAAGCTTTCGGTCATTTTGGCATAAATCCTAATACTTCGTTAAGCAAAAGTGTGCATGCGACTGATATTTCATTTCGCCCTATACGCACGGTTACCAAACGCCAAAAATGTTATCGGTCCATTAAACATGAGAATAGTACAAGATTTAACCGAAGATGACTTCGATCAGCTAGTTGAGTTTTGTAAACCAATGAATAGAGCAATTAATGATTGTATGCATGTATGATTTATGTAATCTGCCTTACTGATAAATTCACATTTTATCTAACTGAATTTGTTAATAAGCATAACTGCAGGTATTGAATTGGAGCAATGAAAATTTTCTGTGCCCCCAAAGAATTAATGTATTGGCAGTCATTTTAGGAAACAAAGTGATTGGACACGAGGGTTGCTCTATACCGGCAGAATTCCTTCTGTCTTACTCGCACAAAGTGATTGGATGATAGTTGATTAATTCACACATTTATTTGCATATGTTGGAAAATACAATCAGTACGCTTATCACTGCAACCATAAAAAAACTCTACTTGATGAGGCTGAAATCTATTTCCAGCAATACTATGCTTCTCTTTACTTTGTTTTTCCTGTTAAGGCGAAGAGTGCCTATTGAATGACCTGTAAGACCTCTTGATTTGATAGCATTAGTCTTTTTGCTATTGGGCCATTAAAAATCTATTATGTTCGATCCCTGACTTGAAAGTTTGGATGACCTTCGTCAACGCATCATCGAGAGCTGTCATGATATCCTACAACATATTTTTGCAACTGTCCATCAGGAACTTCGCCAATACCATTGTTTGACCGGGAAACATTTTGAACACTTATTGCAATTAAGATTTATATTTTCGTGTGATTTTGTTCCCTATTTGAACAGGTTAAGGCACATAATTTTTTCTAATTTTCTAATTTGATCAAAAACGAACGACTGATCAAATCTTTTGCCATGTCTCAGCGTTTTTATTTTTTAATCACCCTGTATAGTATCGTGCAGTATTCTTATGCTATAATTCAATTCTCGTTATCATAAGATTTCACTATCATTGGAACACATGTTACTTATTTCTAACATTCTATGTGTTACTTAAATTCTTAACGTCGATTTTCAAACTCTATTATACGACAATATTGTTCAGGAATTTGGGTTTTCCAAACTATAGCCAATTTTTCCCTTGAAGGGTTAGCAGCAGACATTATTCTTTTTGCCACAAAATAATACAAAATGTTATGCAGGTCCAGCATTTTTACAAAAATGTATAACAATATTATACACGTCTCTTCTCTCAGATGTCATCAAGGTATTAATATCTATGGGTCAATGATAGCCTAAACGAATTAGCGCTGCAAAATTATTTTCTTAAAAATGTTTTTGAAAAGAGGTTAAATAACCATGAAGTATCTCATTATTATATTTTTATTTCGTTGATTATTTTCCGATTCCAAAGCAGTTTTCAAAATTAATGTACCTTGTGACAATAGTAACAAGTTATACAAATTTGACTACAAAGCAAGCTATAAGATTATAGAACATGAGTAATATGGAACAGCATCATTAAATAGATCAAAAAATACCAGAAATCAGCAGGGTTATGTACTTATAGGGCTTTAGAGGTTGTTGCTTAGCCTTTACGCTTCGTTTTATAGTTATAGTAATTAGCTTTTAACAACCAACATTTGTCTGGAGAGACGAACCTTTTTTTGTTTCTTTTCCCGGTGAATTCGTCACATGTGATCTTTTGAACCTTTACTAACGAGTGAGGTAAAGACAAGTACGCTTTTGGAATTATGGACACTTTCTTCTCCAAGTTTGCCACTACGAAGAGCCACTGCAAAGGTTGCGATTAGGAAACTCCTTGACAGTCCCACAAAATGATCCCCACAATGATTTTTTTTTATCATGGCTCACAATTCACTTCCATACTTTGGCAGATGCATCTTGGGCCAATACTTGATTCACTCTTTGTGTCTTTGTCCATGACGTCTCTTGCCCACGCCACTGTGAAGTCTATCTTTATACTGACGACACTGCTCTTGGAGCTCATTTGTGGTCTGGTGAGCTAGTCCGCGATGGGCTGCAGGATGCGGTGGAAGAAGTAAGAAGAAAAATTTAGTCAAGTACCTCGGTGCCATTCTAGACAAAGGGATGATCTGGCGGTATCACACTAAGGCATTAAAAACCAAATCCCAAATTCCAAATTACGTCCCGGCAACTGTACGCCCTGTTGTGTAGACATTCAAAATGTTTGATCAACAAGATTCGGCTTTATAAAATGGTAATACGACTAGTAATTATTACTTACGCATGTGCATCTTGTCTGTTTTTTCCAAAAAAGACAAAATGCTAGATATTCCCGTCAGAGGAATTTATTTCTGTTCTTCTCCACTGTTGGCTTCTAATTAACATTGCTATTCCTAGAGTGGCGCCTGGAGACAGTAACCAAAGGTTAAAGAACAGTGTAAGAGTGTGATTATTCGATGAAGGTCAGATAAGTAAGTTATTTGCTTACTACTACATCATATATTATTCCACTATTTTGTGTCAAAAACAATTCTTTAATAGTACCTCCTTGGCACATAGTTTATTCCATTAATCTAAGCCAAAGGTGTTGTTCTATGATACTGGTCGTTAACGGGATTACTTATTATTTTTGGGAGGTGGTTGTTTTGGGAAAGTAAGGGCATTGTTGAATGCAACTCGAACAATTAGTTTTTCACCGATATTTTCAAATATGTTTTCTTTTCGCTGTCTCTTAACAAATGTCATCTGGCTACAATATTTAATGTATGTTTTACAATATATGCGATAAATCTGTCAGGCAAGATAATACTACATGTCGCTGGCTCTCTGACTTTCGTCTACACTAGGTATTAGGTCCTTGGATATTACAGCCTGGTGGAGGCCAGAGACACCTTTATTGGTGTTTGGGACACCTATTTTAATCCTTAACTGATTCCTCGTTATTCGTATATAATATTTATTTTGTGGTTGTGGAAACATTATTGGTCGAATCCGTGGGCGGTTCTGCGAAAGATCGACAATTTGGGAGTAACCCAGATTGGGCCAAGTTCGCTTATTTCCTAAACAGTTTCCTTCATTCACTCATTTATCTGCTTATTGTTTATGTTTGTTTATTTATATGTTTATATTTTGCATTCTGTATATCCTAACCTCATTTCTATCAAAGATGTTGAACAGAGTCCTAGCACACCATGTATTATTATTTATACTGTGAATGTTTATAACTATTGCTTTATCCAAATATCAACAATATTAGCCAGTTGAACCCTTTGACTTTGCTTGTTTTGATTTCTTTCTCTCTTTGAGTTGGTACACATGCTTGCTGAAGAAGTCTGTTTATCACATACACAAAACATAGGGTCTAAATTTCTTCACTAGACATCTTGATCACTTCAAATATACTATTGACAAGAGACACAGAAAAAAATGGTTGCGGTTGATGAAATGCGGTAGGATTATATACAATAATAAACGAACCCATATGCTATAATCAGTTTATAGAAAATACAACAGATCAATAATGGGTGGGCCCTCCATGTTGACGAACGCACTCCTCTAGACTACGCGACATGCTCGTCATCTGGTTGTTGATAAACTCTAGAGGTACAGCCTCCCAGTTCGTCCAGCGTGGTCGGAGGATTAGATAAATTGCCTATGTATCGACCTATTCAGTCCCATACTTTTCCAATTCGGATGATCGTGGAGACCTGGGGAGTACCCTGACTTCAGCTTCCTGTCGAAACCTCATCGATACCCTTACAATATGAGGACGTGCATTATCTTGCTGGAAGAAACCCTTTTCGAGGCCTCTGAAATATGGATCGGCAATTGGTTTTTGGTTCTAACGCCTCATTCACATGACGTGGCACCACGAATCACAAGTAAAGCTGACTTGCTATTAAATGCAATGGCACCCTAAACCATCAAATCGGTGTACATGGCGATCAACAGCAAACTGGGGACCACGTTGTTCACCCCGTCGCCGTCGTCGTCTTACGCGTTGGCGTCCGTCATGTGCCCCCAGACAAAACCTCGACTCGTCGGAGAAGGTCGTCTGATGCCACTCAACATGCCATTGTCGGTGTTCTTGGTACCAATGTAACCGTTGGTGACGCTGATTTGCAGTGCGTGGAAGCACTAGATGCGGAGGATATGATCCTAAGTCAATTTCACCCAATCTATGGTACACCGTGCGGATTCGAATGGGCCTCCCTATAGCTGCATACCAAGCGTCAGCAACAGCTAGAGTGGATCGAATTCTGTTTCGAAGGGCCAGTAGTCGTAGATCACGATATTACCGGTCTGTAGTTGTTCTACGTGCCCCAAAACCTCTAGCTTGCTGCATCCGCCCTTCTGCGATCCATGCGCGCCATGCTGCTACAACTGTAGCCACGGTACGCCCCGTGGTTATAATAAACACCACGTCTTCGTTGGCCTACAATCTGACCCCGTTCAAAGGAGCTTAACTGCATAAACAGACCCATGTCGTCTGACCCATGGCATCTTTACACAACCACAGATATCATCCTTTTTGAATCGACAAAAAGCCATGCTTTGTTTTTACATGTCTAGAGCTTTTAAGAGGTGCCATGTAGGTAAATAGCGTCTGGATGAACAAAGGGTGCTTGCTACATTTGTACTAGAGATGGTACTGCCAAGCTATGTACAAATTTTCAATGCAAATACCCCTTTTTTCTAGGTGTTCGGATTTCAGTTGCGAGTAGTATATTTCAAAATATCACATTCAATTTCATCATTGACAGTGTACAAAAAAATGTTCAAACACGAATACTCTAAAAAGATTTTTTAACAGTTCATATAACCTAACGCATTTCTAATATCTTGAGACACGGAAAAAATTCCAATTCTTAAATGATAATAATAATAATAATAGGTCTTTATTTTCATAACTAAATGAGGAGGTCTCTAATTATATCATAAGTTTATCAGATTTTTTTCTAGATTTTTAAAAGCCATGGAGTTGGCGCTCCCCTTGCAAATGTGCAAAATGAAAAAAAACTAAATAAAAAAGGCTGGATAACCGAGGAAGTTTTAAATGAGGGCATATTGTTGAGAGGTCTCTATAGAAAGTATATACAAGTAATATTGCTAATGCTAAAAAAGGCTATTATAACTCTACAGTGATTATATCAAAAAATAAATCAAAAATGGCGTGGACTAGATCAATGATTCTAATGACAGAAGAAACATGGAAAAAATTCCAGAAGGCCTGATGGATATACGGGGAAATATTATCGACCCTCGCAAGTTGGCTGATGCGTTCAATAATTATTTCAGTACCTGTATTCCGGCGCTCACTAGTTATTGGACCTAATACGCATTTTTATAACTTTCCTGTTGTTAAGAACTCATTATATTTATTGCCAGTGATTATTTCTTAGGTGGGCGACATACTAAAACAGATATCCGTGAAAAATTCAGGAGACAAGGACGAGATTCCATATTTCTTGTTAATAAGTGTGTATACATTGTCAGCCCACTAACTTTTTAATGAATGCATCCTTTGTCGAGGGTGTATTTCCCTCTGCTTTGAAAACTGCTAATCATATCGGTTTATTATACTTTGTATGTAAATAGGTTCTATTACAGAAATATTGAAATTGTTACCTGATTGGACAAATCCTGTGCTGGTATGCAGCAATAAAAGCAAAACATGTAAAGTAGTGGTAGTGGCTTCGTATTTGGTTCAAAAATGATGTTGTCTAATTTGAATGTTGTAGGTATTAAAAGATAAGGGTACTATTTTTAATACGTCACTAATTTACGCTACACCGTTGCAAAATTGGACGACTTGCGAAATCGTGTAATCCTTGGACGTAGCTCTGTTCAAAATGGATCTGGTGTGTTTGGAAGAGTTCAGCAATCACTGATGAGAAGATTGTCTGCTTGTATCCAGGCTTGTGGAAGTGTGGAAGATTTTTTGAATGGAACGGTTTTTCAAAAATCATCTAAGTTCAAAATATTCTTAAAATAATTAAAATTAGCTCAAGTAGTTTATACCAGTATAACCACTATCTTTATGATGTGTTACACCCCCTCCAGAAGAACATTTATCACCATAATCATACTAGGTAGTCGATGACCCAACCACTGGAGTCAGTCTCCCGAATTTGAATCATGGCTATGCTCCTGAATGTAGGTTTTAATTCGACAGTTGTACCTTTTTGAGAAGCTAAGATTATGAATAAGTTTTTCTAGTAGTTTGTATGCGCAGTGTGTTTGCAATATTTTGAACTAGATATGATTCTTTTGAAACGAAAACGAAAATAAGAATTATTTTATTCTTCTCATTATCTGTCTGCTTTAAGTATCGTACCTCTTCACCTATTCGATGGTGGTATCGTATGAGTGTAAGCGTATTGAACTAAAATAAGTGAACATGTTACTGTGTCTCAACTTAGCCTTTTCATTATTTGGACAAAAATGTCAAATTTTGGGTAGTTACTAGATTTTCCTTGAAATTAAAAAATCTAAAAGACCATTTTATATGTTCATACATATAATAAATTAATTTCGTTGTAGTTTAGCCCTACTATCGTGTCCTGACCGGAATACGTCGAATTACATTCAAAATTCTCTTCCATGAGACAATCATTTTCATTTTATAGAATAACAGGTTTGGAAAAAACGAACGATCAATATAATAATTTATTTATTCATATTTGCTGTTAAGACAGTATTTTTTTGTTCTTAAAATGTACTTTGCTCGTACACGATTCTTTTATTCCTAGTCTTCACTATCATCCACGGTCCTTAAAAACATGCAGTACGATATCATAGATTTGCAAGCCTGAAATATAATAGCAGCCAATTATATATTTCACTCTTATATATTAAACAGAAAAACAAAAAAGGTGCAATCCGGGCTGTTTCATTACTCAATGACTACTCCTCACACCGTGAGGTGAGCAATCACTGAGTCCGCGAATCGTGCGCCCTAAGTAGACTAAGGGATCCAAGGATGACTGCCTTCTGCATTCTGGCGACTAAGACGTGCACCGCCGCACGGTACACCGACATTTTGAGCAGTGTAGAGAGCAGCATATTTCTCATACCACCAATGACCATTACTAACACACTCACAGTGTAGTCCGGCCAGAACCTGCGAAGTTGTCCGAAGAGCTCCTGATATTTGGTCCGCTTTTCCTCCTTCTTAGAGACGGTGTTCACCTTTGCAGACGCCGAGAACTCTACAACGAAAATCAACTTCTGCTGGTGGTCGAGAAGAATTATGTCGATCTTATTTACTTGTGTAAGCTCAAGCGTGAAGAATTAGTAGTTCCAGTAAATTTGGTACCGCTCAGTCTCCACCACCTTTGGCGCCTGTAGGCAACCTCTACAACGGATATCGGGCACATCCATGCCCACAATCTTGCTACGGTATACTAAGGTGTTAAAGACACCGTCCTGACAAGCTACTGTAGAGCTGTCAGTCTCCGACTTCAACCCTCTAAAATTCAGGAAGGAGCAGGTCAACTGCAAACCATGCTCTTCTTGATGATTGTAGAAGATTCTGTGCATTGGCCTATCTTCGTGAAGTCATAAAAGAAATTTTACTTCATCAGTTTTGATACGTAGACTTCTCTCCATATTCATCCTTTTGCGAGTCTTTATGTTGATTTGTGGCAGCTCGGAGGTGCAGACTAGCTCGCGTCCGTAGCAAGAAGCTACACGTGCACCCTGGGTAACGCTAAATGAGCTAGGGCGAACCTGGCAATCACTCTTTTTTGAGATTTCCTGGTTAAAACATGACGAACATAAGTGCTAAAAACTTACACACTAGAAATATCGGTACGGTACGGTAGTTTTATTCGTATTTGTCAGCTAAATGTGGAGAGCATAAGCAGAGCTAAAAGCGAATGCATCTCCAAACTACTTTTGGACAATAAGGTTGATGTCATAGCGATCCAAGAAACTCGCGCCGACAGTGAGGAATTACTCCCCAGACAGGGACCCATTTCTGGTTATACATTACTGGGAGTCACTTACCACCATACTTACGGCGTAGCGTCTTATATTCGCAACAATATTGACAATGCCCAACTCATTTCTAATGACACAAACAACAACATATACAGTGTAATAGTAAAAGTGGGAGAAGTCACAATTGTAAACGTGTATAAGCCGCCGGCAGCGGAGTGGCCTGAACAACCACTTCCAGTACAACAGCATACTCTTTCTAACGACTTGTTAGCTTTAAACAACTACTTCAAGAAATGGAGACTAGTACCCAGCCCCAACACAACTGAAGTTTCCTGCTTCTACCTGAATAATAAACTAGCTAAACATGAACTGCAGATGAACCCCTGAAACATAACCATTTCCCAAAATATCTCGGAGTAACGTTAGATCGCACCCTCTGCTGTAAGGATCATCTCACAAACACTGCAGGAAAACTGAAAACACGCAACAACATTATCCAAAAGCTGTGTGGAACGACGTGGAATGCCACGGCTCCAACTCTACGAACCAGTGCGCTAGCTCTTGTCTATTCGTGTGCTGAGTACTGTGCGCCTGTCTGGATTAACAGTCATCATACCAGACTAATTGACGTCCAACTAAATCACACTATGAGACTTATTACAGGCGCAGTAAATACAATCCCAACTCAATGGCTGCATGTACTCTCTGGAATAGCCCCACCGCGAAGGACTGACGCCCTTCTAAGGGAGTATAACAAGATTACGGCCAACAACAAACTGCCCATCCACCAAGCAATAACCCGTTGCAGATAAACAGACTTAAATCCCGACAACCACCAATAAGGGATGCAGAAGGGCCAATAACTTCGACTCCTTAAACCAATGGCGCTCCCAGTGGGAAGGTTTTGTAGAACACCACTCACGATGCGCATTTATGGGGGCAGCCTTACTTCCAGGATCAGAACTACCCCGGAGAGAGTGGGTAAAACTTAATAGAATCCGAACAGGCCACGACAGATGTGCCGACCGCCTTTACAAGTGAGGCTATGTGCAATCTCCCTTATGTGACTGTGGCGCGCCCCGCCAAACTGTAAACCATATTATGAGCGAATGTGAACTGCGTGCGTTTCAAGGATCGCGAGAAGAGTTCTTCACAGCCACACCGTTGGCGCTGAAGTGGTTGAAAGAACTGGACATACCAAAGACTATGCATCTTAGTTTGTAGCTGTATATATTTTATTTTAGTCTAGGTTATAATAGTTTTTTTAATCTATATTTACTATTGTCATGTTTTTGATCCAAACGATAAATTAATAAATGTGGCAGCTCATCCACTGGATGTTTGTGGCAGCGACTTTATTTTTGCTAGACAGTTCTGATATCCAGATCTGCCGGAGACGGTGCAAATACTTGCGGCGAAGACACTCTTTGACCGATCCTGCCTCTTGGACATGACGCCGCGCCACTCCAAGGTAGATATAATATCTCCGGCATACGGTTGTCGCAAGATGCTCTCACTAGCGAGCTGTTTCTCATCGTCACTATCTCCGCAGCGTCTCCCGAACTTCATTCCAATAGCATGACTGTAATCCTGCACAACCTTCAGCGACTGCTGTAAATCGCGTTATCTGGAGGCATATACTTTCAGGTCATTCCATGTAAAACAAATGGGTGACCTTATGCTTCCGGGCGTGCCACAGCTGTATCTCTTAGCATTCTTCAGCAGTATGGACAAAGGCAGTAGCCAGATTCAAAAGAGCAAAGTACTCAAGGAGTCTCCTTAGCAGACGCCTCTTTTAAATGATACCAACTCTGTCCGAACTCTGGTTTCACCTGATGTTATAGTGAACCGGGTTTTTCAAAATGGCATTAGTTGTACCGAAAGCCATTCCAACAGCCGCGCAATCAGATCGTGAGACGTAGTGTCGAATGCCTTCCGATAGTCGGTCGAAGTCATAGAAAGGTTTCGCCTGTACTGTGTGACACATCGGTCAATCAACAGGTTATCTCTGCAGCCAGCTACCCCTTTCTTAGATACGCTACAAGATTTTTGGGATCGGAAAAATCTCCTGTCCTCGGGAGAGGTACTGTTTGACCCTCGACAAACCAAGCCGCAGTTGGAAGCTCCTGATTTGGCCACGAGTTAGAAACTCTGGCTAAATGCCAGTGGCCGCTGGAAAAATGTTTCAACCAGTAGGTGTTTATGCTATCCGGGCCCGGAGCTGTGAAATTCTTTGCGCCTTACAAGGGGACAAAAACATCTTTCGTGTTTATCGGATGACGCAGTACGTTCAAGTTAGGAGTCTACCTACAAACAGACTCGAACTGCGCCAAGGCCGGAGTGTCTGCTTGGAGAGGTTTGGGCTGTTCGTAAAAGTTCTTCCAAAAAACCTCCACGCGATCAGCAGTTGGTGCCTGCTCTATGGCTGGTCGCTGTTGCAAGATACGAGAAGGCCTTTCAGAAAACATACTGTTTCCTCCAGACCTCTTGCCCGCATCAGTCGCATCACCAGTGATCGAGACCACTGGTGGTTGTGCTCACAAATTATAATAACTTTAGACCATACTTGCACTTAATGGAGGCTATGAATTCCTTAACATGTGCACGATACTATGCAGAGCAAACTCACATATACAAGGTGAGTTTTTAGTACCGGATCGGTCGACAACTCCACTCCCGTACCGCAAAAGATAGTGATAAAAGCTGTATATAAAAGTTGTAGCCACGGATATGCTCCTTGCTCAAAAAATATTTTGATTTATACAGGGTGATCCATAACTACGTGCTGATGCAAACCTATATTTCTTTAAATGAGACACCCTATATATTATATCCCGTTTTTAGATTCTACCAATAATTTCTCTTCTCACAATATAAGGTATTATAACATTATACAGGGTATTCCAAAAGTTATGATCATTTTTATATCCAGATCGCTGTCAAACGAACGTACGGTATGTCAAAATGTAATGAATCAAAAATTATTTTTTTTACATGGAACGATTGAAAAGATCCTCTAGTTTCAAAATTGGCCATTAAACAAGCCTGCGACGCATATTTGTATATAGGATGATGTAGCATGCAAAATCCAGATTTTCTCTTTTTTTTTAAATGTAATCCCCAATATTTTATTATAGCAAAGAATTGCTTTTAATATGCTTTTTCATATTTGTTGTACCTACGTCCATCAGTTTCAGAGATATTGCTATTTTTCGGTAATTATAAAATATAGCTTCTATTTGTGTACTGAAATTTATTTACTTTGAGAGCCAAATAGGCTTTTATTTAACAAACAACTAAATTATAAGGTCATGATAGTATTTGATGAAGTCAAAACCCTGAATCATCGAAATAATAAAGTCAAGTATGCTGAGGAAACAAGTTTGTAGGCGTGATGCATAATTATTAAGCAGATTTATCAGGTAGGCTTTGAAAAATTTACAGTTTTCATAACCTGCTCAATAATTCCGTACTGCGTGAAGACGAGCTCTAAAAATTAATTTTTCCATTTAGGGTGTATTTAGGAGAATCTTTGAGAAACTGCCTACTTGCCTCTAGAACATATCAACTATAAACAGCAATAATATCCAAAGCGGAGGCACTCTAAAACTAATGCGTTTGAAAGATTGAAGAATCGTTTTATTTGGACTGTGTCGCTTAATATTTCATAGCCTAACCTGATACATCTGTTTGATAATTATGCATGACGTCTATAAAATAATTGTTTCCTTGGTACGCTTGACCTATGTTATCTCGTTAATTCAGTGTTTTGACTTGATCAAGTACTATTATGGCCTTATATTTTAGTTATTTGTTAATCAAAAATAAAATTTGATTGTATTTTCTCAAAATAAATAAATTTTAGTAAACAAATAGAAGGTATATTTAAAATTTGTAGAAAAATCGAAATATCTCGAAACTAGTGAATGCAGCCATAACAAGTGCTATACAAAGATGAAAGAACATATTAAAAGCAATTCTTTGGTATAATAAAATATTGGGGGTTACATTTGAAAAAAGAGAGAAAATCTAGATTTTGCATTCTATATCCCTGTATATGATCCCTTGATATGAATATGCGTCGCGGGCTCCTTTTATAGCCGATTTTAAAACTTTTTGATATACATTACGTTCATTTGACAGCGATTTGGATACAAAAATGGTCATAGCTTTTGAAATACCCTGTATAATGTAACAATACCCTATATTGGAAGAACGGAAATCATTAGTAGAATTTGAATATGGAATAATATATGAGGTGTCTCGTTTAAAAAAATACGTGTTTGCATAACTACGTAGTTATGGATAACCCTGTATAAATCTAAATATTTTCTGAGCAAGGAGCATATCCGTGGCTACCACTTTTATATACAACTTTTTTCGCTATCTTCTACAGTAGTGGAGTTGTCGACCGAGCCGGTACTAAAAACTCACCCTGTATATGTCGCTGTGAGGCCTTAGACTATTACAAGCAGACCGATTTGGGATCTAGAGCTTTGGAATCAAAAGGCCTATAAGATATGTAAGGCCGAAAGCCTAGCCTTTCCCTGAAATTATCTCTCATCGTATGTACCCGAATGTGAGCATGTAAGACACCAGTGTTCGTGTATGGGTCACGTATAAATCTTTATAATAATTAGATTCCTTTAATTATAAATCTTCATGATCTTACCGCCAATAGAGTCTGCATATTCAGTGGTATTATGCCTCCAGCAGAAATTTCAAATCGCTTCTGAGCAGCTAGTATGACTAGAATAATGTCTTTTGTGCTTTCTGTATAGTCCTGCCAGTTACTAAGGTAGGCACTCATTGACAAGTTGGATATCTGGAATAAGAAAAATGAATCTTGTAATTTTTGAACAAATAAGGTTCTAGTCATCTATTATATCTGAAATTAAATTCTCTGATAGACGTAGTTTGAGGACAAGCATGCCACTAAACATATGTTTATATTATATAGAGCGTTTCACAGAAGGTGACCCCGACTCTATGGTTAGTTTTTGCAAGTGTCCCCTAAACGTTCAATGGCCAATTATAAATCCAACCACCTTTCATAATTCCTTTCTGCTTAGTCTAAGAGCATCTGCGGTATAGAACACTAGATACCCTCAGCATCTTCCTAGACTGAAAAATCCCCACCATTCTGTTCCAGTGCTTCTGGTGCTCACTTGACAACTGGTGACAGCTGTCCGTACCATGTTGTATGATAGAGAGTTCTGCGCCTTCCTTGGCACACCTGACGGCCCTGTCATAGTCTCATTGCTGCCCACTCCTATGTGACTAGGCATCCAAGATAATGCTTCCTTTTCGGTCTTCGCCGGTGTCTTTAGAGTATTATAGCCGTTCCACCACGTTATTTTTGAAGTATAGTGGTTACTTGCCAAGGTCATCAGAGCCGCCCGGCTGTCTGCAAGATAGTCTTTTTGCTGTATCATTCATCTATGCACATTCTGCCGCAAACCAAAATTGCGGCTATTTCTACCGGGAAAACGTTAGCCAGTTTACCTAGACGGATGCTTACGTTCCACCTCCTGCTGTACCTGATGAATTTTTGATGCTATTAATATAGTAGGTGATACCATTCGACATACTTCGAGGTAATCCTAGAGTCCATTCCGATCTGTCACTTACGTTGACCTCATATACAAGATCTTTACGGGTGAACGGAATTAATTATGTTGGAGTATTATTAAAAGATAGATAGCTCTTAATGGCTGCCAAATCAAATCCAAACTCGTCTGGAAATACTTATAGAACCTCAAGCAACTTAGTGCCACGAACAAGATAACCCTGAAATGGGTGCCAGGTCACAAGGGAATTGAAGGGAACGAAAAAGCAGATACCTTAGCACGAAACGGATGGGCATCCAGTTTTACCGGTCCCGAACCGGCGATAGGCATTACAAGGTCTTTGGTAAGAACTACGATAAACCAGTGGGTGCATTCACAGCACCTAAAATACATCCAAAGCTCAGACACAGCAAGCTGATGGTGAAACAACCCACACCAAAACTAGCTGAAGAGATCCTAAAATTAAATAGGAAAGAAACTAGGCTTATAACCGGCCTCCTATAACCGGACACTGCGGCCTAAGAAAACATCTATACACATTGGGGATTTTCGAAGAAAACCCAATATGCAGACCACCATGCAGACCATGTGACGAGGACGACGAAATAGCCTCTCACATAATCTTTGAATGTGAGGCTCTACGCTGGTGGAGATTCAGACTGATAGGGCCAATTAACCCCAAATCACTCTCCAATCGAGATATCGTGAAGAGACTCTTGGATCTCATCAAGGTCACAAAACTCTTCACGGATTAACAAACGCACAGGACAATACAATAAGCTAATGGCTGCAGTGTTGGGGCTACCTAACCCGGCCTGTACGTTTGACCCCCCTAACCTAACCTAACCTAAAAGATAGATAATAAAAAGATACCTCATTCGTCATATCTTGTGCTGGTATGCAATAGCAAAAACTAATCATGTAAAGTACTGTTATGATGTGTAGTACTCCTTCAACGAATAATCTTGAATCTTGATTCCTGTATATTAGAAAATTAAAATATTAGTTGAAAGTTGAGCCAAAAATAAATTAATAATTACATGAAATTATGAAAATTACTGAAATGCATTCACATATATATAATGATGAAGCAGGTTCAGTTGCCCCACTCCCATCCTCCAACTATTAATAATATTCTTATTTTATTACCCTCTCCCTCTTCAGTAGTATGTGTACGCGTTGCCGGAATATTTTTGAAGTAAACCTGTTGCAACATTTTTGAGACATACATTATATCAATAAGCAACTATGAATCTATAACCGCCAGGGATTAATATCATGAACAAAAGCACTTGTTCGTTATATGAATGTCAGCGCTGATTGATCTATAACTTACCGCTTTCAACTCTAGTGCGCCTTCTAAAAGTTGATTGCTATAGCTTTCTTTTGGTAGCGAGGGGGTTAGGGTTCAGTGCATTCCCCGTCAGGGGGATTAAACAGAGTCCCATCCTAAGTTATTTGCGAACTTTGAGATGCATTAGACTATGCTCTCCTGTCTTCCCTTCTGGCCTACAATTGGATAGGGGTTCTTGCTTCCACTCAAAGCAGGACAGTCCAAGATAACATGTCTAGGTGTTTATTCTGCCTCACCGTACTTTCTGTATAATGGGTTTGCCACCTCAAACCCCAGCTGTTGCTGATCTGCACTGAACATCTAATGGCCAGTTATAAATCCAACCACCTTTTGTAGTTCCTTGCTGCTGACTCTGTGAGCGTCTGCGGTATTATAACACGAATCTCCCCTAAGCGTTCTTAGACTGAACAATCCCCACCATTCTGTCCCAGCGCTTTAACGCCCAACTGGTGACAGTTATCCATACCATGTTGTATAATATACCATGCTGGTTCTGGCCCGATTAGAGGAACCTCTGCACCTTCCTTGGCACACCTGTCGGCCCTCTCGTTACCCACTAAGCACCCAAGATAATGTTACTTTGTTGGTCTTCGCTAGTGTCTATAGGATATTATGGCAATCCCACACTATCTTTGAAGCATAGTGGTTACTTGCCAAGGCCATCAGAACCACCCGGCAGTCTGTGTTTACATTGATAGTCTTTTTGCTGTATCCTTTATCTATTTGGTGCCTTGGTGATCGTTGCATTACGTTGCTGCGTGAATGGTACCATGATGGTTTTCGAGGGATTTACAGATAGTCCACCTATAACGTACCATCTCTCCATTACGGATAATGCTTGCTATACCTTGGTAAAATCGATGCATTAGTATTTATTAGAACAACGCATAACGTATTATTTTTGAGATTTTCTTTTCCTGGATCAGTTACAACAAAATCATTATTATAAACATGAAGAGCATTATTTAATAATTGGTTAAGAATTAATTCATTTAATGTTTAGCTTATACTGATGAATAAGGTAGTAATTTGATGATGTTTTGCATTCATAGGTTAATGTTGGTTTTTTACTGTTTCAATGTATGGGGCCATTCATGAGACCAGAAAACATTGTAACTATTAACGGTTAGTAATTGTAAAAGAATAAAGACGACGATTCAGAAAATCAATGTAGAAAGTATTTTTCTATTAAAAATTTTACTTACCCCATAATCATGTATAAACTGACTGTGCAAGAAAATATGTCGCATGTAATTGTTACGATGAAGATTTTCGAATAGAGTTTATTGATTGCTTCAGCACACCTGCAATATAGTATTTTACATATTAGTTCACCTATAAAGCTTGCCACGGCCGCAGCTAGGCTTTAACTCCAAGTGAGCCAAAAGCAAGGAAACTCCAAATATAGCAAGTACACTGAATTGTTTTTGAGGAGTTTAAAAACAGTGATATTGTCTAGTAAGAACCTTATTAAAATCAGCTACTATTTATTCATACAGAATTTGGAAACTGTTGATTATTAGGTAAAACACAAGGTATCAAAAAAAACCTTAAAAGGTTTAGTTTATTTATATGGGATCCACTCCTAAAGGTTTAGCACACCATAGCTGCAATTTTTTTAAAAAACAATATATGCAGAATAATGTACCCAAACTCACTGGTTTCCTAGACAACGAGTTTCTAGGACTATAAAGTAAACCAAATTAATAATGAACTGTGATTCCAAATACTACCAACTAACAACGAATTCGAATAAGTTAAAAGAAGTGAACAAAGATTTTGTTTGTTTAAGCCATCTCGCTTGATGATGGTGGATGCTGACAGATGATGTTGCCAGACTTCATCTGGGTGAAGTCATTATATTTTGGTTATAAACTAGTCCATATCGTGTATATCAAAGATGATCAAATGGCTAAAAAACCATGTGAGGAAGATCTCAAAATAGCCTCAAAAGGAAGATACTGAACCAGTGTATTTTTATTGTATAGGAAACTGAAGAAAATCTGATATTGATCCAATCAAAACTACGCTACCATAGATTGTTCCATTTGAAAAATTCAAGAATAATTATTAAAGCAGTAGTCAAGTAATATGCGTATAAACAATTATTTTTATAAAACGTGACAACGTAGGTAAATTTCCTACTTCTGTCACAAAAATACATCGAAAATAGATAGGTTACTTGTTTGAAGTTTCGCGCCGTTTATGAGGTGTTTTCAAAACTGTTAATTCTAGCGCTGGTTGAAGTCTATCACGTCAGCGATTAATACGAGACAAATATGTATTCAAATACCTAAGGTCGCCAGAAAACGCTTCAAACAATCAACAGAATATCTCAGGTTGGCGGCAACCATACGCGCATCCTGCCATTTTGGGTTAGAATCTGTCAATTGGGGCATCTAATACGTAGGTGGACACCATTGACGCAAGGTGGGCGCTCGTATTTGCTAAGATAGATGCATAGGCGTACGCTGTATGATTTTGCATACGTGGTATTGATAGTATTCTTTGAAATGGGTGGACAATGTGCTGGAATTATGTGTGCTGCTAAACATTTCAGAAACAAGTACTATAATTGCGGAAAAGGTTTTTTTAGATGTTTGATTGATCCCATAAGGTAAGTAAATACACAAATAAAATAATGTACTCAAATATGTACGGACGTCGGACACTATTTTAACGAATCGATTGAGATGACATAACTGATTTGACAGATAACAGCTTCCAGCAAGCTTTTGAGCTATATTTTCTACATGCCTATGTTTTTTAGTAATTAGTGAACAGAAATTGGGAGCTCACTAAATGGTGTAACTGGATGTGACCGTTCACTTGAATGTCTGTCATTGTTAATAGTATTTTTGGTTAAAATCTCAGGCGTATACAAGGGGGGGGGGTAACAGAGGTAATTACCCCTCCCAAGATTTTCGAAAAAAAACTCGATTCAACTGTGACTTATTTTATTGGACTTATTTATTTAAGCAATTGTCGCACTGAAAAACAATCTTTTTTGCAGTAACTAAGTTACAAAAAGGTTTGTTTTGTAGTATTACAGTGATGCACATCTAATATGTTCCCATTGTTACGCAATCAGTTGAATGTCCTATACAACGTGGTAGCTTATCACAAAAAATTACCTAACTCATTAATTATCTGTTTTGAAAATTGCACCGATTAAAAAAGTTAAAACACTATTTAAAAAAATGGACTACGTGTTGTAGCTACTAGGGTACCTGACTGTTGAGTGTTCATGATCGTTTAATTTTGTATGCTGTGCCAATAAAATGTTCACGGATGATACGTATTACATATTATTTGTATTCCGTAAAATTAAAATTGATTAATGCATCAATAGATTTTTTATTTCATATCCCTAAAATACCTCATACTCCATTGTTTCACTTGCTGTTTATATAATCTTTTTTATTTTAATACTATTAACATTTTCCTTTTCTCTTGCATCAACGTCCTTCACGAAGATATTACAAAAAATGGTGAAAGCACACACAACTACCCCTCCCCGCTACCCCTCCCTCCCAAGACTGAGGTCTGGATACGCCCCTGGTTAAAATTAACTTAGACGTGTTACATGACTAATCATTTTCTTTGTTTTATTCTTTGATGGGTAGTTCAAGCTGTGGTCGGTGCCTAATGAAACTAGAACTCTTTCTGGGTGCCATATGATAATAAAAAGTAACTTAGTTCTGTTCCAAAAAGTCAAGTTCCAATACAGCTACTTAAAAAAATATCTCAAAAGTATAAAAACTAGTGGAAATAGATCCAACTTATAAAAGCATTGTAAGCTGTTTAATTTTTTAAATATGCAAATTTTCGATAATCCAAGATGTCGATGTCGATACTTAAGAGAATTGATACTTTTTCTTCAAGTATCGGGAAGTATCGATACTTGGCCAAAAAATATCGAATTGCTATTGGTATCGATACTTTTTGTTATTTTTCCATCCCTACCCAAACTTCGAATCCATCCATTTTTACATAGGAAATTAATTCTCAGAGATATTTCGCTGATTGTTTAGTATGCTGCGACACAACTATAAATACTGAGGCTGAACTCCATTATTGAGTTGGTTAGTGTGCGGAACACTTAAAAAATCACACTGGCATAATTCGCAGGGTCACTCAGCGAATCTCACTGCGTGCAACAAAGTATTTGCAACAGCTTGTTATCCATTTTTTTAAGCACTTAATAAATTAATTTGTATCCTTTATAGTCAATAATAATTAACACATGTTGGTTATCATTTGTTTACCTTATCAAAATGACGTAATGTTCAATGCATTCTCTAAATTTGTTCTGAACCATCTTCTCATCATCCTCGCCGAAGTCGTATAGCTTCAACAGTTTTCGGTTGAGCATCTTCAACTGAACGGTTAGTTGTATTAGCAGTGTTCTGAATAATATATCAGAGCTGATAAATCCTAGAAGTCCCCATTCTGCAGCTATATCTTGAACCTGTTGCGTAAGATTAATTTGATTTCAACGGATAATCATACAGTGAAATAAGCAGAAAAGTTTCCATTCGATGTAATAAGAATTTGAAAATCTTTCATTATTTGTTTAAAAATTTATATTGTTCAATTAGTGGTATTTTTTATTATAGAGGATTTTGGGAAATCGGTTTGATCGCAACGAAAGAAGCACTAACATACCCGGAGGTGTGAGAGAGAGTCTGTCCGCCCGAAGTTGTCCCAGCTTAAGTCCTCGGGCGCAAATGAGTCCATCCGACATGCCACCACGGCCCGACCGGCTAAAACAAATTCCCTCTTTCTTACCTCTGCTCCATTTCTATCTGCAGTGCAAGATGAGGTAATGATTATACCATTTAGGAATACCATATGGCCTTCATTTAATCTTGTAGGCGTTCTTCTTTCTCCTTTTCAGGGAGTATTTTTTTTACCATCCGATGTATGATGTTCCATGCCTCTACGCTGGATAACATCAGCGCGACCATAGCCTCTGGGGTCAGCTCACCCTACAGTTTTTGACTTGCCTCCTGGCGATGGCTGCATTCCGTCCATTCCTTTATCGACGGTATTGGTCATTTCGTCCACTATGCGTCATCAGTGGTCTCGTGCCATATACTTTGCTGCTTACTTGCTATCAGCCTTTTAGCTTCAGTGCGGCATATCGTCAGTGAGACACGAAGAATCACAAGACAAGCACATGATACGTTTCAGCAACTACATTTTCGGTTACTGAGATTATGTGGTGACAAAAACGCCAACAGGTCAACAAACAGACATAAAATAGATCGACGAAAATGCGTGACCTAAATTTTGTATATTCCAAAATAAATTCATTTGACAGCTACCAAAGCATGTCATTCATCCGATAGGTTTGATGGCCTTTGACAGTAATTCCTGTTTTACATCGACAATTTTTTCGCTAATTTAGCCATGGATCAATCCATGGTCTTCTTCAAGGTCAAGCTGATTGTGTTTTACATCTATGAATAAAACCATGGATTTTGTGACAGCACGCAGTGCTGCCAATACTGTTGCTGTCACATGATTTGACGGTTTTAGCAAGATCTATTCAATTCGTTTTTTTGTGGTCTTAACAGTAGAACTCTTAATTTGATTGCGAATTTTTATTTAGAAAATATTTAGTAATATACAGAGACGGGAATGCAACATGCATTACACGCATCATATGATTTTATGACTGGCACTACTTAATTTAATGTCAAACTTGACCACAAATTAGAGCAGGTTATAAATTCGTGAAGAAATCCGCGAAGAAATCCATAGATTTATTTGGCGTTAAATTCCTGTTTTACACTTGTCTGGTTTGACCACGAATAAATAAAAATCTATGAATAAAACCATAGATTTGTTGCTGATGTAAAACGGGTAGAACAACAATTTTATCGAAAGAAATTCAAAAATCCACAACTTCACTGCTTATTCAAAAATACTGCTGACGAATGTATTACCACATCATAGTAAACAACCAGCACAATATTTCAGGTTGGCGGCAATTACACGCGCGTCCCCACTTTTGGATGATTTTTTTGTAAGGATGCTAACGATACTTCGATACTTGTACTTCTGCACCAATATCGAGTAATTTTTTCTTAGATACTTTTTGAGCGATTCCAAGCTGGTATCGATACTTTAGTAGGGGTATCGGTATCGAAAATAATTATATAATTATTGAGGGGTGTAATCAATTGCACAAAATTCTCTGTACGAACCAAACGCGCCTATTTGACTGAAAAATATCGAGTTGGTACCGGTATCGACATTTTAATTTTCGTATCTGTACCCAAACTTCACAGCCGTAAAATCATCCCAAGGTCACAGTTTGTGGGAATCATTTTTTTATAGGAAATCCTCAGAGATATTGTGCTGGTTGTTTACTATGCTGTGGTATTACTTTGAAAATTAAATAGATGTGGCGTAACCTCAATGCACCAACTAAACATAAGTGGGATAAACAAACTTGGTACGAGAAATCTGAATTTATGTTGTCATAGTTATCACTATTAACTGTAACAATTAGTCCGGTCAATCTAAAAATTCAAAGATACATAAATTTACAACAGGCTGGAAACAATGAAACAATAATTAATCAAACCATAGTTATAAATAACATTTTAAAACTCCTCATCATTCCGGTACATAGAAAAAAAGATACTCTAGGTACCAGGTTGTTCAAAAGTTATTTGAAGGTTAAGAGTATTCTCTATGTTTAGTTTTGGCGCTTAAAGTGTAACATACCAATACCCAGATGTGCTTGGGTGCCCATTGAGGAAAATATAGGCCCGTTTCACGTACATTGAGATGCCTTTTCACACAACCCGACAGTATAAAGCTGAAGATGATCCAAGTGTAGGTTATTCTTCCTTTTCTGGTCTTACGAACAATAATATCGTAGTTTTCCATGACCCAGAAGTGTTTGGTGATTTCGATCAGAGATTTCATTTGCCTGCGGCCAAAAAATAGTACTGAGGTTCTGAAAAGTGCCTGAAATGTTTAATATGAAAATAGTCTGTCAGATGAACTCTCTTAGCGCAAAAGTTAGAACCTATATTTATAATAAAGACGTGCAACTATATTTTTTTACTCGTACAAAGGGAATTTTGTAGTTTCAAAAATCATTATCAACAACAACCTGTTCTAGCACGACCACGTCGTCAGTATTGCTAAAACGGCATCCCAGAAGCTTGGAGTTTTGTTCCGCTGTAAGAAACTGTATACAACAGAACAACTACTGCTGCTCTACAAGGCACAGATCCGACCATCGTTGGAGTATTGCTCCCATATGTGGGGAAACGTTTTGAAGCACTCTCTAAAGCTTCTGGACACTATCCAGAAGAGAGCAATTCGACTAATCGATACGCCTAACCTCACAAAGGATCTAGACAGCCTGGATCATCGAAGAAGGGTGGCTGACCTCTGTCCCTATTTTACAGATTCTATAACGGAGTGAGCGAAGGCCGTCCGAACGAGGACCAGTAGAGAGGCTCTGTGAGTACATCGCTACTAGGTCAAGGTCTCTACTCCCCGAACCAGTCTCCTCCTCCTTTTGGAGAATTTCGTCGCTGTAGAATGAGATGCCGGGGAATTTGTTTCCCGACGGCTACAACCTGCAGCGTTTCAAATCTAACGTGCACAGACACTTATCCTCTCGCAGCGCTTCTACAGTGCCATAGGCTTTCAGCCCTTGCGGGAAGCTGACCATAAAAAATGCTTTCAAATGAACATGAATGATATTTGCACATAATTTTGAAACTACTGAGAACTCAGATTAGAAGAGCATTTGGCTAGAAACTATTGTTCAAAATTATATTACAAATAATATTATTATTATTATTTATTTGTACTGTTAATTACAAATAATTGCCACCTCGAAGGCCAGGCCTTGTGTGAGGTATTGGCATTTATAACATGAAAATGTACATTTGAAATTTTGCCTAACCTAACTATGCTGCTGCTTCCACGTTGCCTCCCCTTGTACTGCTATTCATACGCCTTTCGATGGTTCGATCTTCAGTGGATCCACCCTGAGCAGCAGCATGCATTCTTCATGAATTTTATCGATGATCTATTCATTTGAAACTTGAAATTTGGATGTGATGTCTGAGTGACAGTGACAGATATTTCAATTCCATACTAATAAATAACGTGATAAGTTCTACAGCGCTTGGCCAGTTCCTAAGGTTTTAAATCGAAATAGTCAAACTCTACGATTCCATTTGATATGTAGCAGTATAAGGTTAAATATATAATGCACGAAAACATAATGCTCAACATCAGAAATAAGATATCTAATGCTTTAGTTTTTCGGAAATAGATGTTTGTTATGAAAGTTGAGCAATAATTACGGGACATCATTCTTTGTAATAATAATAGAGCAATTTCACAACCTTAACTTGATCGAAATGATCAACTGATGTTAGACAACTTATGGTAGTTGTCCACGTACCACCGTGTAAAATTTAGGAATATTATTGTGTGTACAAGTTATGGCTGTTCTTGGTGGACTTTGTTCAATAATTTAAACCGCACCCTTCTTCTCGACGTTTCGGTTTATTATACGAAGGAGAGAAACAGACAAACCTTTTTGATACCTGATTTTGGCCAAAATCCACGAAAAAAAAGCCATAATTGTACTTATGAAATCATTCATTCTAAATGAATAAACCTGTAATACGCTGAAACCAAGGGCGCCACCTGATAATTGTACTTAAATTAAGTCCTCAAAAACCTATTTATTTGAGATATTTCCGAATTTGTTTTTTGCTCATATACAGGCTGTCCCACAATGACTAAGACAAGCAATATAACGTAACTGGGCAGTAACAGCGAATTGTAATTTTAGGGGTGTGATTTAGAGCGAATATAGTATATTTTCTTATTATTGTGTCACCCAATGAGGTATCTGTTTTTGGTCACGTGATGTCCGATTCAAAATTTTCAATGGGACACCCTATATATTTGTGACGTTTGTATTCCTCCCGATAAAACAATTCCAACAAACTGCATACTTGGGGTCTAAAGTGATTAGTTCAAGAGCTACAGGTACTTAAAGGACTGTACCACTACCATTATGAAACACTACCATAGTAATTTAACTGTAGGGGTACATGTTATAGTCAATGGTAGTGGTATCATCCTTTAAGTACCTGTAGCTCTTGAATGAATCACTTTAGACCGCAAGTGTGCTAGTTTGTTGGAATTGCTTTATCGGGAGGAACACAAAAAGTTACAAATTATAGGGTGTCCCATTAAAAATTTTGAATCGGACGTCACGTGATCAAAAACAAATATCTCAATGGGTGACGCAGTAATAAGAAAAGATAGTATATTTGTTCTAATTTAAACCTCCAAAATTATAATTCGCTCCTCTCTGTTGGCGCCCGTGGGTGAAACTGTGATATTCTATATGTATGGTGTACTAACTAGTATACTTACATGCAAATACATTGTTATGTTTATCGAAACTCCTATGAATCCTTTTACAGTAATATCGTTTTCGGTACATAGTTTTGTTATGGTCAAGATAGGAGGAAATGGTAGAAGCATCCAAGATATACTGTACCGAAACATTTGCATTTTTGTGAAGCCCTAGCAACAAAAAGGAATCTATATACTTATTTAATACGAGGATGTTGTGGTCTTTCCACACACGAAAGTTAAATTGTGACGGCAATGGCTCATTAGCCATTAGCCATTAGTTGAACATATCTATACTATAGTGTTTCTAATTCTATTTGAAACTGGATAAAAATACATACGACCCTCACATCAAACGAAAACCTGCCATGGGCGTCAAACTTTATACACATAAGGTTGAATATTTAAAGTATTCCTCTAATAGTCGCTTTACAGGACGATTTCTTCGCGAATTTGATCATGGAATAATTCTTGATCTTCTTCAAAGTCAAAGTTATTGTATTTACGTGAAGTGAACAAAATATGGATTGCAGCAGCGTGTAATACTGCCAACACTTTTGCTGTCAGATGGTTTGGCGATTTTCTATCCAATTTATACTTTTATGTGGTCTTGACAGTAAACCGAACGCAGCCTATAGAAGTGGATTCTCATAGTTTTTGGTGGCAGAAATACGAAAACCCTTAGACTCAGCTAGGCTATAAATTCTGTCTATTTCAGCTTGTAAGGTCTCAAGTACACGCAGCGAGTTTACTAGCTAACACAGAACATTTCCTACTCGCTCGGTAGCCAGCTAGTTGGCGACTGAAAACCAATGCTACTAGCCCACCGACTACTAGCCACTTGTGTAAAAGCTAGTGCGAGTACACAAGTACATACGTAGTTTATAGGCTAGCTCCCTCAAAAGCCGGCAAGTGGCGAGTAAATTCGCCGGCAGTTCAACTTTTTCCAGAGCGTTTTTACAAGCAGCTAACGAAGAGAGTGCTTCGAGTAGTTTACCAGCGGCTTGAAGAGGCTTTGGCATATCTGGTGGCAATAACTAACGTAATTCTCAGAACTCAGTACTTTCCAAAATCTCATGTCATCATGTTTCCAAAGAATGTGGGTTCGATTTTTCCGCAGGATTAGCATCCCATTAGTCTGCTGTCTGCGCCGTCTAAGCTTGCCGAAAAGGTGATTAAAGGCCTGGTCAAACAGAGAACGCGGCGGTCCGGCGTTCTCTAACAATACAATGGAACGCCGAACGCCGCGTTCTAGACCGCCGCGTTATAGCGCTCCATTGTATTGTTAGAGAACGCCGGACCGCCGCGTTCTCTGTTTGACCGGGCCTTAAACGTCACCTCGAGAATTGCTCGACAGATCACAACATGATTCCTGGCGTTCAATTTAGATTTCGGTCTGAGCATAGCACGGAGTTGCAGGCAGTCAGGCTGGTGGAGTGTATAATCAGCGGATTCACCCAAGCAAAAGTACTGGCATCTTGCTTCTGAATGTATCAAAGGCTTTTGACAAGGTGTGGCACGAGGGCCTCCTCTATAAATTAATTCAAACGAGCCATTTTGGCTTCTGAAACTTTTGAAATCCTTTCTTGAAGGAAGGAAATTTAGAATCAAAATTAATAACACCTTTTCGACATTATGGCCTATAAAGGCCGGAGTTCCTCAGGGTTCGGTCCTTGGGCCAATCCTTTATTCACTTTTTATACACGATGCTCCTTGTTCCCGCAACTGTGAAGTCTATCTCTACGCTGACGACACTGCAATTGTAGCTCAGTCGCGGACCTGAAATCTAGTCCGCGATGAGTTGCAGCTCACGGTGGATGAAGTGTTATAGTGGGCAGATCGGTGGTTCATCAAAATTAATCATTCGAAAACGGAAGCTATATATTGTACCAAAAAACATCATGGTCCCCCGTTAGAGGTCTCAGTGAACAGTGCTAGGATTCCTTGGGAAAATTCTGCCAAGTACCTACCTAGAAATTACCCTGGACAAGGGCATGACTTGGCAGAAACACACTCAAGCGTAAAAAACAAAAATCGAAATTACGTTTCGTCAACTCTACCCTATGTTATGTAGAACTTCAAAATTGAGTTTGGTAAATGAAATTCGACTTTACAAGATGACATGCGAAACCTGCAGGTTCTGCAGAGCAGGACATTGCGTACAATAACTAAAGCTCCATAGTATTTTTCTAACGAAACCCTTCGCAGGGATCTTGACATCCATTACTTGAGGGATTACATTAAACAACAGGCGCAACGACGTGATAGTCAAGCGGAATCGCACAGCAACCCTCTGTTGCGCGGGTCAGTGGACTACAGAGTCGAGCAAGTTTGCAACCACACAAGGCCGCGGCTCGCGCTGTGATCAAAATCAAATCGTGCAATTTTGGAAACAACTAAATTTTTGCCCTTTTAGATACCGAACTTCCAAATTAACCCTTTTGGTTAAACCTAAAAATTACCGAACTTAAATCGACTATGTCAAGCTATACCCTCCAACCGACACACTTCCTCCTCTTTGCTCTTCTCCTTTCTTCCTCTCTTTTTCTTCCCTTACTTCTCCATGACTTTGTCTGGTCTCTGGATAACCAGACCTGACAGACCGACCGACCGACACGACCGCAACTAAGAGCAAAGGTCCTCCGGACTGCTATGACTAACAATGACGACGGCTTGTAAAAAAGCCAGCTAGTAGCTAGTAAACTCGCCGCGTGTACTTGAGGCTTAAGTGATCGCTCGAGTCATTTAAAGAAGAACTGGAGAATATCGTGAGATCGTCTACATAGATACAGCAAAACTTGGTTAGATATATTTTCGAATAGGTGATTCACAGCGATAGCAAATAGCGGCATGCTGAAAACAGATCCCTGAGTGATGCCATTCTCCAATGGTCTTGTTGGCGACCTTGTACCTTGGATTTGGACCTCAAACAATCTGCTGTTTAGTTAGCTTGCAAAAACCTTGGAAGTTCCAGTTATAAAGTTGCTTTAAAATACCATATTTCAATGCTATATCGAAAGCATTCTCGATGTCGAACATCATTGCATTCATGTGTCAGAACATTATGGTAGTCCACAAACAAAAAGCTGAAGTCAAGATGATTGATTCACTACTTCTCACACATAATGATGATACCAGTTTCTTCTTTTCTCATAGCATGGGGTGTGATATGCTGCTAGCTCTTCATTCCACAGGTCAATGGGCTAGCGTATTATAGATACAACAAATAACAAATTTTTGAGTTTTACAGCCCCCATCCCCTAACCAACCCAATTTAACTCCCACTCAAAAAAATTCAAAATAATCAGATACCTCTAAAATGCCTAAAAGCTAAATGTGAGGAATATTTGAAATTTTTGGTTTTTTGCTAGTTACTTCGCCATCCAAGCACCGATTTTCAAAATTATAGCAGTATCACCTAATACGACCCCTTAGCACATCGCTGCCCAAATTCCATCACAATATATGCAGCGGTTACTGAGATTACCAGGCTAGAAGTACGTTAACAGACACAGAAATCAGTGACATGGATTTCCGTTATGTAGATATCATTAAACGCCGAAAAAGCGTATTATCTCGAAATCGAAAATTTTGGCGATAACAATACCCCTCAGCTATCGTTGTGGGAAATAGATCTCTTAATAATAATAATTTTCTAAACCTGAACTTCAATAAATTCAGTGGAAGACCTCTAAGTGGTGCAGCATTTTGATTGGATATTTTCAGATATGAGAATTTCTAATCTTATTAGGAGTAAAATTACACGTGTTTGAAAATTATGTTCAGGAAAAAAGGTTACAAACAATCAGTACTTTTCTTTACAAAGTATACTTTGCAAGATCCATAGAAGATCTTATGTTGTATAAAGGACGCCTTCTACTACAGTTTTTACTCCCTATACCGATATGTAAGGGGAGTATTGTCATCGTAAACATTTCTGTGGGTCTGTCTGTTTGCCGGTCGGTCTGTTTGTTTGTCGGCGTTTTTCTAACCTCGCAATATCATTAACTTCTGCATGGATGGTGATAATTTTGAAAATCGGTGGATGAGCGGCGGAGTAATTAGCAGAAAATAAAAAATTTTAGATATTCCTCAAAATTCGTTTTTTGGCGTTTTAGAGGGATGCCTGATAATTTTTTTGGGTGGGAGCTAAATTGGGATGGTTTGGAGGTGGGTGGCTGTAAAGCTAAGAGATGTTTGTACTGCACTGCATTAACCTGAAAGAAACACATAGCGGCATAATACACTTTATTGCGTCCATCCGAATATTACCTTGCCCGTTATAACAACCAAAAGACTTAGAACTTCCATCGAGCATTGCTTTAGATCGTTCTGTATTGTGTAACGGTGAAATTATTGAATTGATTTTAATGAAACTTTGGCACAGTATTATTACCGTGCTGAGGATGGGAAACGCGTATGGTTTTTAGAAATGGTATCAGTGGCGGCGCAGCAATAATCAAAAAAATTACAATATAAAAACAGCTTAAACTTCGTTTTTAGGCAATTTGGAAATTCCTGATCATTTTCCACGTGTTACTTCCCACATCGATAGTGAATCGGATTTTGGCGTTATATGATATCAACATAACGAACATTAACGTCACTAAGTTCTCTCAATAATGTATGAGAGTAAAGAGATTAGTCGCCATTTTTTTTTTAAGTAGAAACTCTTGTAGCACCTTCGTATTTTCCCACGTACCTACATCTGGGGTATATGAGAAATTCTCAATAGTTTGGTAACCTGTCATTATTATATCAGACCAGTGTTAATGGTCGATGGAGTTGACCGTTACTTGATGGAGATCCATACTAATACACACAGTAGGTGAATAATATAATTTTATTTAAAAAAAATTGTGACTGTCGTTTCGACACACAGTGTCTTTATCACACAATGATTCTAAAGAATACATGCTTATTTATACAAGATATACACAGTTAATGGGATAACTATTATGGCTAATCGTTTGTTCTCCGAAAACCATCGGACAGGTTTAGGTTTAGGTGAATTACTTAAATCCGTTTGATTATTAAGGAGATTACCTGAGAATTTGAGCTTGTCGATTTCTAATGTTTCGAAAAATTTAATGTGCATCCTTTTTGTTCTACGTGTAATATTTTAAAATCGTCGTTAAAATGATGGTTTTCGGAGATAAAATGATTGACGTAATTTGAATTACAGAGTTTGTTTACAAATGATTTTTTGGTGTTCGTTGATGCGGTTTTTGAAAGCTCTCCCACTTTCTCCAATATAGACTTTAGGACAATCCACACGTTCTAATTTGTAGACACCAGACTTTTTGTTTTTAGTTGATTTCGTTTTATTGTTTTTGATTAAGTTGCCTAGTGTCTCTTTGCATTTAGACCGCAATATATCCTTCAAATGCAAAGAGACACTAGGCAACCTAATCAAAAAAATAAAACGAAAACAACTGAAAACGAAAAGTCTGATATCTACAAATTAGAATGTGTGGATTATCCTAAAGCATGTATTGGAAAAGCTGGAGAGCTTTCAAAAACCGCTTCAACGAACACAAAAAAAATCATTTGTAAACGAACTCTGTAATTCAAATTACGCCAGTCATTTGATCTCCGACCATCATTTCAACGAAGATTTTAAAATATTACACATAGAACAAAAGGGACGTGAATTAAATTTTTAGAAGCATTAATTAGAAATCAACCAGCTCAAATTGTCAGATAACCTCCTTAATGATCAAACGGATTTAAATAATTCAGCCTTACTAAATCTGTCACATGGTTTTCTGAGAACAAACGATACTGTGTATATCTTGTATAAATAGCCATGCATTGTAAGTAGAACCATTGTTTGATGAAGACACTATTTGTCGAAACGATCGTCACAAATTTTTATAAATAAAAGTAGTGATTATTCATCGGAAATGCTTTGTGTAGTAGTGTTAATGGTTTAATACTTACTTTGAAAGGATGGTAACCTATTACATTGGCTAGCTTGATACAAAACTCTATATCTGGATAATACGGCATGGTGCTCAACAACTATTGTGCCAACGTGCGCTGCTAGAGCTAGTGTATATACCCTTAAAATTACTAGGTACGTAGTGGAGAAGATTAAAGCAAAAACAAAAGGTGTAATTTTGCACACTCTTGTCCAATGATTCTGAATATTTGATAAAGATGAAAATGAATGGACAAATGTTTGAGTGCAGTGCTGCTTTGATATATCCCGGAGTTAATTCGTGGCTATTTGGAAAACCCCCTTTCATGGGACAATTTAGACTGCGTAGAAAGCGATGATAGAAAAGGTGATTAGTATTAATTAACAGTTACGTGCCGCACCTGTAGTAATTTTATTGGCATTGACTTATCTAGCTGAAAAAATTATTTGTAAATTAGAATAGAAATGTCCGTGCAAAGAGTGTTAAACATAGTGTATCGTGTAGTATTTTTTTGCTATAATTCGATTCTCGTTATTATAAGTCTTCACCATCATGGAGACACATGTAAATAATTTCTAACGTTCTATGAGTTACTTAAATTCTCAACGTCCATTTATGAACTCTTATGTGTCCTACGGAAATATTTTTCAGGAATTTGGGTTTGAGTGGTATAGCCCTCTCTTCCTTGAAGAGTTGACATCAGACATTAGCCTTTTTGCCACAAAATAATATAAGATATTATTCAAGTCCAGCATTTTTACAAAAATCTATAACAGCATCATGCACGTCTCTTCTTTCAGATGCCATCAAAGTATTAATATTTATGGGTCAATCATAGCCTTAACAAATTAGTGCTGCTATAAAGCTATTCCGTGCATTGGATATACCTACCAACTAGGTATGGTCTTACTAAAAATAAATAGTTTCAAAAGTCTTTTCTTCAAAAAAAATTCCATTCCGATGCTAAAACAGTTTTTAAAAATAGTATACCTCGTGACAGTAGTAATAAGTTATATAAATTTGATTACACACCGAGTTATAAGATTATAGAGCATGAGTAACATAGAACAGCATGCTTGGATAGACTTAAAAAATACAAGACGTTAGTAGAGATATGTATTTATAGGGCTTTGAATATCGTTGCTTAACCTTTAAACTCTCCAAAATTTCAAAATATAATTAAAAATTGTGACTGATAGTCCTGTCGGAGAGTTGCAAAGAGCTGTTAATTTGCCAGGTAGTTTACTATCTCCGGTAGGGAATATAATCACAACAAAGTTGATTTAACAGGTTTTATTATGAAAAAATGATGTTTCTAAATCGAATGGTTTTCCTTCTCTTCGAGGAGAAGAGAGAGAGAACAGATGTGGCTGCAGAAAGTCAGTGGATCTACAAAAAACGACTTATAATTAGCTGACATCAGATCCAGTAGATAAAATCTCATTAAAAAAAAGTTGCGGCCCCAGAAGAAAGCTGATCCTCCAGTAAATAGGTGGTCAGCTCCACAGGAAAATTAAGTTTCCAGAAAATTTGTTCAGGCAGAGGGTTGTGACTCCATAATCTGTTAATTTGCCAGGTAGTTTACTAGCTGCGGCAGGGAACATAATCACAACAAAGTTGATTTAACAGGTTTTACTATGAAAAAAATTATGTTTCTAAGTCGAATGGTTTTCCTTCTCTTCGAGGAGAAGGGAGGGAGAACAAATGTGGCTGCAGAAAATCAGTGGATCTACAAGAAACTAGTTATAATTAGCTGACGTCAGATCCAGTAGATAAAATATCATTAAAAAAAAGTTGCGGCTCCAGAAGAAAGCTGATCCTCCAGTAAATAGGTGGTCAGCTCCACGGGAAAATTAAGTTTCCAGAAAATTTGTTCTGGCAGAGAGTTGTGACTCCACAATCAATCTATCCATTTTTCGTGGGCTTCCTTAATATGGACCTAATTTCATTGAATGGAATGGTAACTCATATAATCTATGACAGACATGTTAACAGACTGACGGTAGTCAGTGATTTCGCATAGTCTGAATATTTTAGACCCACAACACATCTGAATATGCAATACATTGTTAAACATTTACACGTTTATGTATATCTTGTATCTACTCCTAGACCATACTGATCTATAGATATAGATAGATAGTTTATTTAATAGGGAAGCCTACTACAGCAGTTTTATAATATTCATAAAAATAATGACATAACAGTATAAAAATGTTTAAATGAAACTATTCATACTCTTACAAACTCAATGCAGTATTAAAAGGATAACCAATAAACAACTGAAAAACATACAAACAATAAAAATAATAAGATGAAGAAGAAAATAATAAGATGAAATAATAACACAACAACGATAACACTAACTCAAGAATTGACTTTACCGCAGACCTAAGCTATTGGACAAGAAAGATGTATCTTTGACACGTAAAAAAATGTGTATGTCTATTTTCTGATAGAATCTCAATGCTCCCTATACCACAGCGGAACATGTCAAATTTTGATGCTGTCAACGCCTTGGACTCTTGCGACCAAACGATATATGTTTTCAGGAAAACAATTATGAGAGTATATGTAGGTCAAATTGCACTACGTTTTAAAAATAATGTCGTTTATACCAAAGTTAGTTATATCAAAGTTGTGTGTTTTTAATTGAAACATAATGTTGCATATGATGAAAATATAACATAAAATTTCATTCAAATCCAGTGTCCAGCAACAAAGTATTGGTATGGGTAAATGATATGCTAAACGAATTAGCGCTGCTATAAAGCTATTCCATTCATTGGAATGCCTGCTAAGTCTTCTGAATACAAATAGTTTTGAAATTCTCTTCTCTGAGTGAAATGTCCAAAAGATGCTAAATAACCCTAGAATTTGTTTTGTTGATCATTTTCCGATGCCAGAACAGTTTATGAGAATAGTAACAAGTTGTACAAATTCGGTAACAAACCCTGGTCTACAAGTTATAGGATTACTGCGCATGAGGAATATAGAACAGCCTACTTAGCTAGATTTAAAAAATACAAGATATCAGCTGAGTTATGTTTCTATAGGGCATTTGAGACAGTTGCTTATCCTTTATTAATCTTTATAACTCCCCAAAATGTTTAAGGTAATTAAAAATTGTGACTGATAGCTTAGTCCGAGAGTTGCGGTATGCGGTGGGGAATACAAATACAAGAAAGTTGATTTAATAGCTATCCTATCATTTTCATGTGTAAAATGCCCATCAAACAGAGGATGAACAGATGCAAACTCAGAAAATGTCATCGGCTGAACCTACAAGAAGGTGTCTCTAGCTGAAATTAGATCCATCAGAAAAAATGTCAATAAAAAAGTTGTGTGTCCAGAAAAAAGATGGCGCTATAGTAGAAAGGTAGATGGTAATCTGTTCCGACCGAGAGGTATGGCTCCAGCAACCAAACTATTGATTTTTCGTAGGCTTACGTAATATAGACCTAATTTCATGAAAAGCGGTGCAATGTATACTCATATTAATCTATGACAAAAATGTCAACAGACCGACAGTGGTCTATGAATTCTCATAATCTGGATATTTTAGATCCATAACATATCTGAATATGCAATACTTCCACCTTTTATTTTTCACGTTTATGTATATCTTGGATCTACTCCTATAGACCATACTGATCTATTGAACAAGAAAGATGTATCTTGACACGTAAAAAAATGTGTATGTCTATTATCTGATAGAACCTCAATGCTCCCATTACCACAGCAGAACATGTCAAATTTTGATGCTGGCATTTGAAATATGCAGTGTGAGTCAAGCTCAACGCCTTGGACTCTTGCGACCAAACGATATATCTTTTCAGGAAAACGTTTATGAGAGTGTATGTAGGTCAAATTGTACTACATTTTAAAAATAATCACTTTTACTTGTAACATAATATTGCATATTCAGATTCCTTAGTCAATTCTAGTGTGTCTTGATGTATCACATATATGACTTGAAATGAACCGTTTATGTGCAAAACACCATTTTGGTAGAAGTAGATATCAGAAAAAAATTGAATATCGCAGCGATTATAAACCTTAAAAGGCTGTGACTTTGCTGAAGCAATAGCGGTAACACATATCTAGTGTGACTTTATTATCACATATAGGACTTAAAATGACCGTTTATGTGCAAAACACCATACTTTTGGTAGAAGTGGATATCAGAAAAAAATTGAATCTCACAGCGATCATAAACCTTAGCTGTGACTTTGCCGTATGAAGATCAAATTGAAGTCGTTTTTGTGAGAAATCGGTAGATTGATTAAGAAAACTTCAATCAGAGATAACTTGATTTTTCAAATGGAGATACCTAATTTTTTCATACAATCAAATGTAAAATTTAATAGCCTTTCTAATTAAATGACATAAGTATAAGTAAATATTAATCTATGGTAATTTTAACTTGATTTCAAATTTTCAATTAAATCGGTGTTATTCAATTTTTCTGCCTAAAGACAACCTAGCAGGTCATGAAATATAAACAAAAACCTGTTCAGAGGTAGGAAAATAACTAACTCAGCAAGAGCACACAAAAAAAACTAGACCAAAGAGACAAGATTTTAAAACAAATCAACTGTAACCAGAAACTATAGCGGTAACATATCTAAGGTCAAAGAGAAGCTGGAGAACGACAGAAATATATCCAGAATAAAATTTTACATTTAATGATATAAAACATTATTCATTTCCGTATAGTCAATAGTATAGATACGTCTGACCGGAGCTCTGCAAGTTCTTCAGTATTTATTAGGAAGGTCGCAGAAAATGAAGAATGAATTAATATCTGTTCAAGTTACGAGTATGTGTATGATTACAAATAATGATGCTCTACAAATCTATAGAATCATTGAAGTATACAAATCTATAACTATTACGCCCATTTACTTTTGCAACGCCTCTCGTTGTTTTTACTGTCTCGTTTGACTCGATATACAATTTTTGAGGACTACCTACAATATAAATCGCTTATTTGAGAAACCACACATGTCCATAAATTTGACATTTCGACTTTCCCAGCTTAACATGTTCTTCTAAGTCTAAAGTATGCATTTATTTGAGAAACCTCACAAGTCGTGGACATGTGGTGTTTATTAAATATCCAAATATCTTTGAATGGTCAACTACTGGTGACACAGCTGAAGATGTGCATGAAAACTGACCTGTCTGTGTATTTATTATGTTATTCTAATTCAGATCACTAACCTAATAAAATGATTTGAAAAAAAGTTGTGTGTTTATTTGAGAAACCTCACATGTCCAACGCCAATTGTTTTTTTTTTCTCTCACAGCACCGGAAAATATTTTAATTCTCTTTTATTAGAAACTTGACACTATACGCACATACTTTGTCTTGGAGTAGTTATTTTGATAGATCTTAAAGTCGTTTTCAAATAAAACGGAGGTAGCTAGACTTTTTCCATATGAGATTGATCCCAGTTAATATCTATCACACGATAATCGATCGGAAACAAGAAAAGTGGTTCCCCACAAATGCATTTCAACCTGAGTGTAACCACAATTCCCTGAACAAAAATGTGTCGTGTTTTTATCCATTCAAGCACTCTTCTAATCAGTCGCGAACAATAAGCTTAAATTACTTTTACATTGCATTACATACAAAGACTTTCTTATTATCTTTAACAGCATGTAGAACAAGTTCAACCTGAAATTTGCTTATTCGCTTTTTCTCTCATTCAATGGAATTGTTTTTCACCTGGGAACTGGTAGATATATTTAGCGGAACTTTTTGTTGGCGATAAGAACGGTAATAAAATTACAGATTTCTAATATAACAGCGAAAAATCAAGTCTTGACGCTATTATCTCTGAAGAGCCTCACATTATGTTATTCCTGTTATAATCATAGGTAAAAATGAGAGGCTTAAAGGTGCTAGGCTCTTCCAAAGTTACAGTAAGCCTTTCTCCAGAAAGGCATCAGTTTCCGAGATCTGGTGACTTTGGCCGTTGATAAATATAATATATGGAGTAGAAAAAATAGTTACCCAAAGAAGCTAGTACTTTCTGTGGCCTGGACTATACAATCAACTGCCAGATGAAATTAAACAATTGAATCAAAAATCAATGTCTATCTAAAAAAATAAAATGGATAAGATTTAAGTCGTGGAGAGAAATACATAGGCTCTTAGGTATTAGCACCATATTCACCATGTTTGCTGCTTGAATAATGGAATAATGATCACCTTATTATATTTCTCACATAAATTCATTGAATATGTGATAGCAGTCTCATATTGGTCTTGTCAGTCACCACTTTACGGTGTTAACAAGACAAGCAATGTTTTTAGCTAAGCACTGGGGTGTTCTTGATTAGTTCAATGTGAGCATGTTTCTTTAGATATATTGTATACAAGGTTGTGTATTGAATGTATGGTATCTCTATAGTGAATATGGATTCGATTGAGCTATATAGCACGTTTTCTTCTGTCACAGCTATCGTTTTGCATAGAAAAGGGCTCTGATCTTTATGTGGCGCTTCAATGTATTCATAAGTATATATTTAAAATTATTTGTTATTTGCATGTATTGCATAAATATATTACTGTATTGTAATATAAGGGTAAGTGAAGGCATTTTTCTGACACATATCCTGTAGACAACTTATTAAAGGTATTTTTGTATAATAAATGTTTAAATTATTTCTGATTTAACGACGTTTCATTTGGTAATGATGAATATAAAAACTTAAAATAGCACAATAACTCCAAATTATATATAATTATCCATGAATTCCAGAATCTTGATCTAACGGATCTGATATAAAAGTGTCATTAAGGTCAGATCAGCTTCTAGGATAATAAATAACTATACTAATGAAAAACTAGAAAATTTGACATAAACAACAAATCGATATGTCTAACTTCTTTTTAAAGTTAGCCAAAGACCTACAAAATGTGTATGTTGGAAAAGGGATAGCTCTGAAACGAGTGAGTTGAGGTATATTATATTAGATACCGTATTTGATTAAGATTTAAGGAACAAGGTACCGACTCGTCAAAATGATCTTTTTAAAAATGTGTTTGAGAATAGTTCAAAGATGCTAAACTCTTTAAAAGTTTCAATCGGTTTTCCGCCTCAAAAAGCTGTTAGTTTCCTAGATCTAATGACCTTTGGATGTCAAGATATGTGAAGGCAAATTGAAAGTTTTGAAGCATGCAATGTTCAGTGAGTTGAGCGATGAGATAATCAGCCAAAAACACCAACTTGTCCAAAGTAGAGAAGAATGATGTGCTCGAGGAGGTACGTTTACCTCCGTGGGTAAGATACGTAGCATATCTGAAGGTTAGGTATAGGAGATTCTCACAGTTCAGTCCGGAAGAGCCAGTAGAAATATGTTTCTAGCTTTTTCTTCCTATTATGTCCAAGTACTGGGAGTGAAATTAAGGTGGTTGGGGGCTGGGGGGTTACAAAACTCAAAAATGTGTTATATTCTAATAGGCTATCCACTGACCTGAAAAAAAAGACCTAGCGGCATAACACCTTGTTTTGGTCGGGTGGGCGACGATTTGATTGCAAGAGGATCTCAGACTATATCTTCATGCTATGGGAAAATAACAAACTGGTATCACTGTGATGTGTGGGAAGTACCGAGGATATCAACTCGACTTCATTCTTGTGGTTTGTTATTGGATTCCAAATGAGATGCGGAATTTCTAATCTTGAAAATGTCACATGATTCATTTATAAAACAGATACTGTTGTGATCCTAGGATACCGATATATAACTGGCTCATTTTTAATTTATAAACAATGCAAATGCAAAACTGTATTTTTTTAGCTTTTAGAATCACCGACTTAATTAGTTCACCAAAGAAACAAATGTTGTCCTCTGTCAAACGGTGTCACTTATTCAAAAGTGCTTTTTGTCAATTTTTATATTTTGCTAAAAACCACAGAGGTGGCTGAAGCTTAAGTAACGTTTATTTTTTCACTTATGTGGTTTCTTATTATTTTGCCAGTGATTTAGGACATGCTTTCTCCAAGTCCTAGAAATCCGGTATATCTGTACTGTGATTCAGATATGCAAGGTCTATTTCCAAAATTTTAAGCTATATTCCAAATTTTATATGAGATTCAAAGGTAATAGAGACTTTCTCTCTACGCTCGGATGGTTCTATAGTTTTATCATCAGCCTAAGCTGTTGATTGTTATTATCAGAAACCCCTAAAACGACTAAAAACGAAGTTTCGGCTGAGTTTATGTCTTTAGTTTTTTATTATTGCTGCGCCGCCACAGACACGATTTATAAAAGCCATACACGTTTTCTATCCCCGCCACGGTAGTAATACAGTGTAAAAATTTAATTAAAATCAATTCAATGGTTTCCACGATATACGACACAGAACGATGTGGAGCAATAATCGTATGTATACATCAGACAACCCCCCAACCACCCCAGTTCCAACCTCCAACCAAAAAAGGTAGAAAATGATCAGGAACCCATAAAACGCTAAAAACGGAGTTTGAGCTGTTTTTATATTCTTAGATTTTTTATTATTGCTGCGCCGCCACTGACACCATTTCTAAAAACCATACGGATCCCTTGGTTTCTGTGATAGGCAAGACAATGTTCGGTGGACCTAACAAACTGTATTATGACGCTTTCTTTCACAGATTACTGGGCAGCCTATTATGAATCCAACAAACTTTTCAGTTTTACAACCCCAACCACCCCAAGTTTCAGCCCCACCCCAAAAAAAAGTAGAAAATGATTAGGGACTCCTAAATAGCCTAAAAACGAAATTTGAGACATATTTGACATTTTTAGTTTTTTGCTAATTACCCCACCGCCCATGCACCGATTTTCAAAATTATAGTAATTTTACCTACTACGACCATATAGCTGCCCAAATTTCATCACAATCCATGCAGCGGTTACTGAGATTACGAGGCTAAAAAAACGCTCACAAACAGACAGACAGACCGACGGAAATGAGTGACATGGATTTTCGTTATTTAGACAGCATAAAACGCCCAAAAGGCGTATTATCTCAAAATCTACAATTTTAGCGATCACAATACTCTCCTCACTTATCGGTGTGGGAAGTAATTTGTCTGGACTTCCTCTCAGTAATTGAGGAGATACAGAATTAATTGCTGATCATTCATAAGATGATCCACAAAATGGTGTAGGCACAATCAACCCTTTCTCCTGTTTACTTACGCCACACGCCTGCCAACTGACGGGAATTCCAGAAATATTTTGTGTAAAGAATGCTTTGTTTTCCTGACATTATTGTTTCTCAGAAATAATATTATGCTTTTAATTACACTTCGTTATGGTTTTCAGTAGCTAGACGTTAACGAGGTATGCTGAATTGTTTTCACGTGTATTATGATGTAATCTCCATACATCCAAAGGAACGCCTTTTCAGTAAGCTCTGTTGATTGTGCAAAGGATATGGTGGTCTTCCTTTGATCTCGTTATAGATGACGAGTTAATTGTACATTTTCAGCTTGGTAGGTGTTAATGGCGCGATGTAATCGCCGAACACCTACTGTGACGGTTGATTGAAGACACTACCGCTGTATTTAGGCAAATGAAGAAACATGACCTTATAGGACAGCTATTAGAAAACGGAGTTGAGTAAGTCAATATTTCTTGTCAAGAAGAGAATAATGGGACTTTGTAAAGATTGCCTTTTCTCACATTAATGTGAATATAACAGTAATTGTTTATACAATGACCCTTCTACATCTACTATTAATCTGTGGGGCTACATTAGTAATAAATAAATAAAAGCTGAATGAGCTGGACTAACATGGAGCTAATATTGGTAATAGTGACAATTTGAGTTTTCGAATACTTTGGGTATTTTAACGGAGGACATTATTTATGAAGTTTGTAAGTACAACTTTATTAACTTATTACAGACAGATTTAGTTTCTCGATCCTTGCGGTAGAGAAGGTTACCCTTATTGAATGATCCCTGAACTAGGGTATATAGCGCGCGAAATTGAGAATCCAAGAAAAGACATATTCCCGTGTTAATGAGGAGGCGTGACCGCCTGTTCCCTTTCTCCAATCTGTGTGTGTAAGATGAGGGGAAATAATTCCCAAAATTCAAAGGTAAGGTCAAAAGGTTCAAAGGTAAGGTCCAAAGGTCATCATAAAAATTAATTTCGCATTCCCAAGCTTCTGACGGTGACTTCAAACTTACAGTAATGATTCAAAAAGCAAATTGAAGAAGAAAGATTGCGCTTCGTCGACTATTTGGCCTTTTTACTTCCCACACCGATAGGTGAGGGGAGTATTGTGATCGCGAAAATTTTCGATTTTGAGATAATCCACTTTTTGGGCGTTTCATGATGTCTACATAACGAAAATCGACGTCACTCATTTCCGTCGGTCTGTCTGTCGGTCTGTTGGTCTGTCGGTCTGTCTGTCTGTCGCGTTTGTCTACCCTCGTAATCTCAGTAACCGTTGCATGGATTGTGATGAAATTTGGGCAGCGATATGCTGTAGGGTCCTAGTAGGTAATGCTGCTAAAATTTTGAAAATCTGTGCATTGGCGGCGGAGTAATTAGCAAAAAACAAAAAAATTAGATATTCCTCAAATTTTTAGGCGTTTCAGGAGTACCTGATCATTTTCTACTTTTTTTGGGTAGGGGTGAATTTGGGGTGGTTGGGGGTGGGGGGTTGTAGAACTGAAAAATTTGTTGTATTCATAATGGGCCGTCCAATGACCTGTGAATGAAAGACCTAGTGGCATAATTCACCTTTTTAGGTCAATCCAAACATTGCCTCGCTTATAATAGAAACCAAGGGACTTAGAAATAGTGATGTATACATACGAGTACCTATTGTTTTAGATCGTTCTACATTGCTTAACGCAAATGATTGAATGAATTTTAATGAAATTTTGACACACTATTACTACCGCGGCGAGGATGGAAAACGCATATGTTTTGGAAAAATCGTGTCAGTGGCGGCGCAGCAATAATAAAAAAAACCAAAAATATAAAAACAGCTCAAACTTTGTTTTTAGGCATTTTAGGGGTTTCTGATCATTTTCTACTTTTTTTGGGTAGGGGTGCATTTGGGGTGGTTGGGGGGTGGGGGGTTGTAAAACTGAAAAAATTGTTGTATTCATAGTAGTGTGTCCATTGACCTATGGAAGAAATACCTAGCGGCATATTCTTTTTTTAAGTTCATCTGAACATTGGCTTGATATTACAGAAACCATGGGACTTAGAATTTTGTGATGTTTACATACACGAGTGTTGCTTAATTTCGTTCTATGTGTATTGCGTAAAGCGAAAATGATTGAATTGATTTTAGTGAAATTTCGACACAGGAATTACTATCGCGGCGAGAATGGAAAACACGTCCGTTTCTGGAAAATCGTGTCAGTGGCGGCGCAACAATAATCAAAAAACTAAAAATATAGAAACAGCTCATACTTCGTTTTTAGACGGTTTGTAGGCTCCTGAGCGTTTCGCATCGCATGCAGAATCAAAACTCTGGCGTCCTAGTTCCTAAGGAGGGAGACGCAAGAAACTATTTACCAGAGGTTTTGTGTTGGGTGTTTTTTTGCGGGCAAATGGGCGATGATTTGGTTGCAAGGGATTTCAGACTATAGCTTCATGCTATGGGAAAATAATAAACTGCTATCATCGTAATGTGTGAGTCAATCAACTTGACTCCATTTTTTTGATATCGTGTTTGGTTGTTAAATTACAGACATTTGAAGAATGTATGATTTTGCATTGCGAATTTTTTGTACACTAAAAAACTTTTTTGATAAAATCGCAAATATTTGTCATTCAGTAAGGTCGTAACTATCACCTTCTCAAATACTGTGTATGCAGTTTGAAAAATAAGCGAATTCTGTTCGAAATGGGAATCCGTGTTTTAACATGGCAAATGCATGTGTATAGCTGTGTATACCCAGGCCCCTTAAGTATATTACTCGACTCTATAAGATCAAGCACGAGTAAAACTACCACATATTAAAGGTGATTACTAAAAACTAACTGTATGTAAAAACTATCTATTTAGCTATTGTATACTTGGAATCTAGTAATAATCTATCAATCTATCGATATCGAAACAAATATAGCATAAATAATTTATTAAGGTGATTTCTAGATGCATCTAATTATTTTTTAATCATTTCTAATTTGAGGATACTACATATTTAGTAATGATGGTTATCAAAATTTCAAAATGAGCTCAAAAGCTCGCCAATATTTGTTATTTGACAAATACGCAAAATTGACATTGAATGAATTGCTTCTAAACATTCAAAAAATATATACGTATCATTCTCTAGCCATTGAATTAAAATAGTTTGTAGTATTTTGAACCGAAGAAGCCTACTTGGTGTAAAGAAGTCAATTTTCTTCCTCTTTTTTAATTTTGTTAAAGGAGTAGGTATATGGAACTCCGGATTCATATAAAATTCTTTAAAATTTGAAGCTGGCATTGTAACATTTAAAATATGACATATTTCGTATATTATAGTCTCGCATTGTAGCTTTTAGATGCCCTACCCGCAATTTCATTTACGACATTTAGGGCCGGTTTCACTGGTCCCTGATGAGTGTCAGATAGCCTATCTGTCAGATAGGCCCATGTTATTTATATGGTGTTATCTGACACTTATCAGGGACTGGTGAAACTGGCCCTTAATGTCCGAAATTATCTAAGCGAGCCCAGATAATTCATGGGTATCAAATCTGGGCAACATGCGGGTCATTATGTCACCCATTGTTGCACAATACCACGTTATGTGGTTTTAGGTTGTGATTTCAGAAAATAGCAAACAAACAAAACCTACTTTCTTTCTTTTCCAAGATCGTTTAAGTACAACGTTGAATTATTTTTATTTCCATGCTGTCATCCGGATGTGGATTTCTCAACTTAAATTCGTACCAGAAAAAGGCGGTGGTCGGCGGGACTCGAACCCGGGAGCTCCAGATTGGTGCTACGGCGCTCTCCCAATTGAGCTACGGTCGCTATTGCTGAGTAGGTGTGTTATCAAATTATATTCCTGAGTTTAACTTTATCAATTTAGGAATGTAGGATATACTAGAAACAGTTTAAAATAAAAGTTATAGATAGAGATAACAACAAAATAATTACAGTAACTGCTCTATAAATAGCCTCGCCATTATGTACAAATAGTGCTGTGTGGATTCTGAATTTGGTTTGTCGATTTAAAGTAATATATACATTAAAAGTGTCCATGTATTTAAAGGTAGAGCCTTATATAACCCTTTATTTCCTGAAGAGGGGAGAAGCATAATTCAAAAAAACCAAGAAAGTATATAATAATAATAATAATATTTATTTACTCTGAAAGTACATAGAAAACAAATCGTTGAAAAAATGAGTAAATAAATATGCTAATATCCATAGAAGGACGATGCCTGTATATGGACGAATTAGTGTTACAATGTACATATTAAACATACATAAATATTACATATACTTACGTATGTATAAGATAAATATGGTTATGAGTAATTTGAATGAAATTTGTTCATAAAATTGTAAGATTACTTATGGATTCAGTTATAATATGATTTATTTACTAATTCATGTATTTCTTTCCTGTCTACCGTACTTAACCATTCTTTAAGATATCTTTTGAATCGTTTATTGGAATGTAATTCGTTTATATCATTAGGTACCCTTTGATATAGTTTTGGCGCCAAATAAATGTATGATTTCTGTATAATCGATTTTCTCGTTTTAGGTATGCCTTTGGCGTGTAATTTATATCTTGTGTTATGATGGTGTTTGATGCTGTCTTGCTCATTTAAGTTTTTGTGGCAACGAGGTATAGTATGTAAGAAATAAAGTTGCCTAACATCGTGTATCAGAGCTTCCCTGAACAAGTCGTCACTAGGATACAGTTTTGGTTTGCTAAACATAGATTTTAGAATTGCTTTTTGGAGGATATCTAAATCATTCATATATATGTTGTGCAAGCAGTACCCCATGCCAATCATACCATAAATGAGATGGGTTTCAATTAATGCATAGTATATTGTACGTAGATGTTTTTCTGTTAAAATGTCTGTGAGTAATATTATCTTATATGAAATGAATCTAATTTTTTTAATAGATTATTAATATGTACATTCCAACGTAAGTGTGAGTCTAAATATATTCCTGGATACTTAATACTCTTCAATCTGTAAATTTTAATTTTTTTTATTATTCATGTTTAATGTAATATTGTTGAAAGAAGGTAAATCCCTAGGAATAAGATGTAAACGGTAAAAAGTGTGTTTCACAAAAGTTGATTGTCATTTTTTTTAGTAAGCCACTGAATAATTTTGATAAAATCATTTTCACTAATAATTTTCAGTTTATTCCATTCCTTTTCTTTATACAGTACCGCCGTCTGCTTTATCGCCTGCTTTGTAGACAGGAGTTATTACAGCTTTCTTAAATTGTGAAGGATATGTTCCTAACCGAAAACAGCTATTAATAGTATGGGTAAATGGTTCTGTTATTTTATGTGCTATGATTTTGAGATGTTTGGCTCTAATTCCATCAAATCCGGGAGATTTTCGATTTTTTTAATGACATAATTATAGGGTATTTCATTCAAAAAACTTGCGTTCGTATACTGTGACTTTACGAAACACCTGTATATTATACAATAATTTTAAAATGATGAGCCTGATTTTGTCTATAACTTTTTTAGACTCTCTTAAAGGGAGGCACCAAACAATAAGTTGATCGAATTGCATTCTATGATTGACAAAAGTCAAAGCTATTAGATGGTAAATAGTTGCAGACAATTTAGTAACCCATCTCTGTCACAGCGATGACTGCGTATCTTTCAAACCATATTTCTAAACGAGATGCAAAAACCTTCAAATCACGTACCATTCGACCATTTCTCGTTTACGAATCACGAAGCTAGAGCTTGCAATGTGCAATTTCGCCCATCTTGATATGAACGAAACATGGTTCAGTAAACCATAAGCCCATGCATTCCGCATTGTATCTCTATAAATCATGAATAATGGCGATTAGGATCTTATAAATAATTATAAATCTGGGAGATATACCCACATAGCTGACGGTTATGCAAGCTTACGAGCACGTATGATGCAAAATACCTGGAATACTGAGAGTTACGTACAGAATGTGTAGGTAACCTGAATGTGTATGTTGACCCCGTTTGTTTTAAATCCAAGATAATTAGTTTTTTTTGCTTCAACTATCATTCATTAATTATTTATACGCTAGTGCTGATTACAGAGGCATTGATAATATTAAACAACATTATGAAATTCTTCTACGTCGATTAGTCATACACCGGGTGTCCCAGAATTTCCTTGACACGTGATATTTTCGTAACGACAAACGGTTCAAGCAAGAACTGAGTGGTACTTTTGAAGGTACTATAGGGTCTATCATACAATGCATTCAAAAAATTTTTTTTGTACGTCAACCTCTAAAACTCACCCCCAACTTTTTTTTCAAATACCACCCCATAGGTTTTCCTACATAAATGATATAACCATTTTATTTAAAATCTTGTGGTACCTTTAATTTTATATGCTAACTTATTTTTTCTGTAAAATCATAAGCATAAGACAAATAAAATGATAATGTGTTTGACCCCTGATATTTTTGTCACAAAAACGGATAAAAAAGAAAAGTAAGTGGGTTTTTCAAGGGTAGTGAATGACCTATCATTCCTTGCTTATGAACCATTTTTTGCTCACTTAAACCCCTAGAATCCACCCCTAGCTTGTTCTTTCAAATTTCAATCCACAATTTTGTCTGGAAAAATTAATTCTTTACTTGAATTTAATTATCGTAGTGCGTTACTTTTTATGCCCCTACTGCAATTCATCGTTAATTTTTTTCGTTTAATCCATGAAATCGTAAGCATAAATTAATTAAAACACATGTATGGAAAATATTTTTTTATTATCATGAATCAACTAATAAAAAAATGTGACAACAAAACTAAGTGGAGAAACGTGAAAAAGTTTTATGGTTACATCGGGCCGCGCCAACCCCGTGTGCAGGGTGTGCCCCGCACACGGGCGCCAAAATTAATGATAAAATGCAGTAGGGGCATAAAAAGTAAGGCACTACGATAACTAAATTCAAGTAAAGAATCTATTTTTCCAGGCAAAATTGTGGATTCAAATTTGAAAGAACTAGCTAGGGATGGATTCCAGGGGTTTAAGTAAGAAAAAAATGATTCATAAGCAATGATTGATAGGTCATTCACTACCCTTGAAAAACCCACTTACTTTTCTTTTTTATCCGTTTTTGTTACAAAAATATCAGGCGTCAAACAAATTATCATTTCATTTGTCTTATGCTTATGGTTTTACGGAAAAAATAAGTTTGCATATAAAATTAAAGGTACCACAAGATTTCAAATAAAATGGGGATATCATTTATGTAGGAAAACCTATGGGGTGCTATTTGAAAAAAAGAAGTTGGGGGTGAGTTTTAGGGGTTGACGTACAAAAAAAATGGTTTGAATGCATGGTATGATAGACCCTATAGTACCTTCAAAAGTACCACTCAGTTTTTGCTTGAACCGTTTTTCGTTACGAAAATATCACGTGTCAAAGAAATTCCGGGACACCCGGTATATTACTAATGAAAACAGGGATCAATGATCGAACTGCAAATTCAAAACAATCACCTAATTTGGTTTTGAAGCAATACATTTTATGTGATAAATGGAAAGATCATATATAAGTTTTATAGCAAAGCTACGTTTTTATTTTTTTTTGCAATAATTCTAAAGTTATATCAACTTAAAAATTGTCTTTAATTATTTTTTGTAGGGTAAGGTCATTTGAACAAAAATTCCTTATTTTCCTATCTGCAACGTTTCGACTTATATTAAGTCATCCTCAGGCAACAGAAAAACGAAGTTTTCATCGTTTGTATGGTAATAATCAACAGAGTTTAACTAGATAAAAATTCTGGAAAGATACGGCACTACTAACGGTTTTAAAATATAACTTCACACAACACGCACAATAAAAACGATTTAAAATAAACAGGAACAGAATAAAATTCGTAATGTGCCTTCACATCAAAGTCGGGTAGGTATGAGTTGAAGGAAGATATCAATATCGTATGAGTTGAAGGAAGATCAATATCTTCCTTCAATTCATACCTACCCGTCTTTGGTGTGCAGGCACATTACGAATTTTATTCTGTTCCTGTTTATTTTAATTCGTTTTTATTGTGCGTGTTGTGTGAAGTTATACTTTAAAACCGTTAGTAGAGCCGTATCTTTCCAGAATTTTTATCAAGTTAAACTCGGATGATTATTACCATACAAACGATGAAAACTTCGTTTTTCTGTTGCCTGAGGATGACTTAATATAAGTCGAAACGTTGCAGATAAGAAAATAAGGAGTTTTTGTTTAAATGACCTTACCCTACAAAAAATAACTGAAGTTCATCATAGTAGGTCAAAAATCTTTACAAACTTAAAAATTGTCTTTTGGGTCCAGTATCGAAGACACGCCGACAGCTCCCGACCAAGACATCAGACTTTGATGTCTAACACTCTGTTCCATCACTTTAGGTGCTCATTTGACACCCATATGGTGACAGCTGTCCGTACCATCTTGTATGAGATACCACATGCTGGTTCTGGTCCGATGACAGGGAGTTCTGCATCTTCCTTGGCACACCTGTCGACCCTCTCGTTACCACTTAGTCCTAAGTGATTGGTCAACCAACACAATATTACCTTATTGGTCTTCTCCAGTGCCTTTAGGATATTATGGCAGCCCCCCGCATTTTTTTGAAGTATAGTGGTTACTTGTTATGGCCATCAGAGCCGCCCGGCTGTCTGTGTTTACATAGACAGTCTTTTTGCTATGCATATTCTGCCAGATTCCATTCGTGTAATAATGGTTTTATTCCCGCTATTCAGCTGCAACTACAACAATTCTTCGGATACGGAAAACAACTTTCCATTATTACAATTAATCATGGAGCAGACACCCATCAGTGCATGTCCGCAACGGAACCATGAGTAAAAAGTAATCATTTTCATTTACAGGCATCCTTATCTGGGATATATGTTTAATTACAGCCTATGAATGCACTTAGTATGTAAGAGAAAAGAAAAAAGAATACAATGATGAACGCAAAACAATACAGAACCGTACTAGTAATTTCTGCGACCAATGATAGATTGTTATACAGGGTGAGTTTTTAGTACCGGCTCGGTCGATAACTCCACTACTGTACAAGATAGCGAAAAAAGTTGTATATAAAAGTTGTAGCCACGGATATGCTCCTTGCTCAGAAAATATTTAGATTTATACAGGGTGATCCATAACTACGTGGTGGTGCAAACATGCATTTTTTCGAATGAGACACCCTATATATTATTCCATGTTCAAATTCTACTAATGATTTCCGTTCCTCCAATTAGGCCATTGTTACATTATACAGGGTATTTCAAAAGTTATGACCATTTCTATATCCAAATCGCGGTCAAATGAACGTACTGTATATCAAAAAGTAATTAATCAAAAATTATTTTTCTTTACATGCAAAGATTAGAAATATCCTCTAGTTTTAGAATCGGCTATAAAAGAAGCCCGTGACACATATTTGTATACAGGGTGGTGTAGAATGCAAAATCCAGATTTTCTCTTTTTTTTTAATGTAACGCCCAATATTTTATTATCCCAAAGAATTGCTTTTAATATGCTATTTCATCTTTGTATAGCACTTGTTGTATCTACGTCCATCAATTTCCGAGATATTTCGATTTTTCGGTAAATTTAAAATATAGCTCCTATTTGTGTACTGAAATTTATTTATTTGGAGAAAGTACTATCTAATTTGTTTTCTATTTAAAGAACAACTAAATTATAGGGTCATGATACTATTTGATGAAGTCAAAACCCTAAGTCATCGAGATAATAAAGTCAAGTATGCTGCGGAAACAATTTTGTAGGCGTAATGCATAATTATCAAGCAGATTTATTAGGTAGGCTTTGAAAATTTAACAGTTTTCATAACCTGCTCGATAATTCCGTACTGTGTGAAAAACCAGCTTTGAAAATTAATTTTTCCATTGAGGATATTTAGGAGAATCTTTGAGAAATTCTCTACTTGCCTCTAGAATATATCAACTATGAACAACAACATCCAAGACGGAGGCACTCTAAAACTAATGCGTTTGAAAGATTGATGAATCGTTTTATTTGGACTGTGTTGTTTAATATTTCATAGCCTACCTGATACATCTGCTTGATAATTATGCATCACCCCTACAAAATTGTTTCCTCAGCACACTTGACCTATATTATCTCGTTGATTCAGTGTTTTGACTTGATCAAGTACTATTATGGCCTTATATTTTAATTGTTTGTTATGCAAAAATAAAATTTGGTAGTATTTTCTCAAAATACATAAATTTTAGTAAACAAATAGAAGGTATATTTAAAATTTGTAGAAAAATCGAAATATCTCAGAAACTAATGAATGCAGCCATAACAAGTGCTATACAAAGATGAAAGAGCATATTAAAAGCAATTCTTTGGTATAATAAAATATTGGGGGTTACATTTAAAAAAAGAGAGAAAACCTAGATTTTGCATTCTGCATCACCCTGTATACGAATATACGTCACGGGCTTTTTTTATCACCGATTTTAAAACTAGAGAATATTTTTAATCTTTTTGTGTAAAAAAATAACTTTTGATTCATTACTTTTTGATATACAGTACGTTCATTTGACCGCGATTTGGATATAAAAATGGTCATAACTTTTGAAATACCCTGTATAATTTTACAGTACCCTACATTAGAAGAACGAAAATCGTTGGTAGATTTTGAATATGGAATAATATAGAGAGTGTCTCATTTAAAAAAATGTATGTTTGCATCACCATGTAGTTATGAATCACGCTGTATAAATTTAAATATTTTTTGAGCAAGGAGCATATCCGTGGCTACAACTTTTATATACAACTTTTTTCACTATCTTGTACAGTAGTGGAGTTATCGACCGAGCCGGTACTAAAAACTCACCCTGTATGTAACTTCACTAGTCACAGCATCCCCATCCAGCTGTAGATACTTTAATTCAATGTTGTTTGACGAAGAGTTCAGAGGTCTTCTCGGGTTTTTATGCCGTCGCCCGTTGGAGTTTCTTCCTAACGTTTCACTAGCGCGAGTGGTTAGCAACTTCAAAGGTCGGTGTTTTGCTATGAAAGCTATCTGACAACCATCTGACAACTGACCATCCCTTCTTTTTTTGTTTGTCCCTTCGAGCGCAGGCCATATTTATACTGACCGCCATTAATTAATTGTTTCTTGGACACGTGAGTGTATTTTGTTTCTTCCTAAGGAACGGCGGTCAGTATAAAGCTGCGCCCGAAGGGACGCGGACGGTCAGTTGACAGGTAGCATAGGAAAAACACCGACCTCTAAAGATGCAAGCCACTCACGCTAGTGAAACTTCAGGAAGGAACTTAAACGACGGCCTAAAACCTCGAGGAGACCTCTGAACTCATCGACTGACGACGACCGCGAAAGCCTCAACACCTTCAATTTTGTTTGAAATCATTAACAACAGGCGTTGGCTGGCTGAACTTCATGGCAACTGTGCATACTAAAAAATACACCTTTCATCTTAGGGTAAGCTTGATTTAAATGGAAACATAAAGTAGTGTAATATATTTAAATGAAAAATAAATGTATAAGCGTAAAATGTTGCGCTCGGGTGCCCCTATATATATTACATGAAAATTAATAAACCTGCTTGATACATATAATTTTTAAATTATACATAACTTGTATGAAATCTGATAATCATTTTAACTGACAAAATTACTTAAAACAAAAATAGACCAAAAGTCACCAGTAACAGAGGGTTGTTCATGGCTGCTGTGGCGCAAAGATGAAGAGAAGGGAATACGATTCTTGGTTTCCATAAAAGTAGTCCAGGGACAACGCGAAGGTAAAGGATAACTAAGTTAGGTCTTCCAACTTAACACACCTTGTCCATTGCTGTGGATATCAAACCTCCAGACAGAAACCTGCAGTGAGTCGAGGTTCCACTAGAGTAGCTCAAAGTTCCTTGATGGCCAGAGTTTCACCTAGCACATTTTTTATGGTCAGCCTCCCGCAAAGTCTGAAAGCCTATGGCACTGTAGAACTGGGGAACCTCATCATCAGCACTTCAAATATTCAAAACGTAAAAGAGAATTATTAGAATACTATCAAATATAACCCAACGAACTTCATGCAAGAATTTCTTCAAAAAACTAAAGGTACTAACGTTGCCCTCCATTGTCGTAATGGAATTCGCTTTAATTATTTATAATAATCAGAATGAGTTCAATAGAAACAAAGATTTCCATGAGTATTCAACTAGGGATAGGGATATACCATTCCTTACACTAAATATCGTGTTGGACGACACTCACCTGCTTTTCTTGGTGTAAAATTATTTAATAAATTGGTTAGTGACATAAAACACCTAAAAAATTCGATTATTTTTAAAAATAAGCTGAAAAATTTCTTAATTATACCATTGACGAATTTTTATCAGAATAACTGATATGTGGTTGTTAATCCTTAAGTATACTGTTTGTTCTAATATGTGTGTTAATCGTTATGTATATTGTTTGTAGTTTACCTATACTACTTTTTTTGTATGTGACCTTTTCCACAATGCTAGTGTGCATTCATTCGGAAATAAAGATTGTTATTATTATTATTAAGCGCTGAGAGAATAAGTGTCGGTACATGTTAGATTTGAAACACTGCAGGTTGTAGCCGTCGGGAAACAAATTCCACGGCAGCTCATTGCACAGCGTCGAAGTTCTCCAAAAGAAGGAATGCTGGAGGAGACCGGTTCGGGGAGTAGGGACCTCGACCTGGTAAGGATGAGCTCGCAGAGCCTTTCTACTGTTCTTGCTTCGGACGGCCTTTGGTGTTATTACATGGGAGAGCTCACTCGAACATCTTCGGTGATAGAATCTGCTAAACAGGGATAGGTCAGCAACCCTTCTTCGATGTTCCAGGCTGTGGAGGTCCTTTGTGAGGTTAGGCGATATGGTGAAGGGAGGTCGATTAAGCCACAGACCATAGAAACAAATTTATTTCGATATGGATAATGCCCTTTTTCACTAAGGCATAATGATAAAACCAAAAAATATATCTTGATCATACAGAGTACCGAATCTACAGGGGCAGAGGACAACCTCAATATTTTGGTTATTAGACGAATACTCAATTAGGTACTATTAATAAATAATCATTGGCTATCATGAGTCCAAAAATTATGATTATAAACAAATATTATGCACAACCCTTGGAAACAAATGAATAAAATAATCATTTTGTTGTTATAAACAAAGGAGCAATCTATCCGACAGAAGGAGATACAGATGTAACAAACCGACTTATGCCGGGGTACTAGAGACTAGGCATGAGGCATAGGTTAGTAACGAGAGATATAAATTCCCAGAGAATAATAAAAATAAAAATATCACTATCATGTAATGGTTGGCACGTTACAATATTTAAAGACAGCGGCAAAGATATATGAAATTAGAAAGAAAATCAAACTGTTTACATGTCTTTTTTAAAGATCGATATACAGTATATCATGATATTGTCTAAACAGGCATGGAGAGGAAGACTTGACCCAAGTGAGCACGACGTACAGACACCTCCCTAGACAGCTATCCAATTTGAAGTGCCCATCAGGGGAAAAATAATTTTAGGAACAGCGAAAGAGCTCCCCACCAAGTTTGGAGCAGGATTCCTTGAGGTACAAAAATGATAATTGTGTCAGGTGGTGTAATTCAATATCCGCTTCACATCCTTGTCACTAACAAGGTGTCAATCACATTGTCATGTTTATTAGAATAAAGTTTTCAATATTCAAAGATATCAATTATTGTAAAAACATATTGGTGGTATTCTTATTAGAATATCCACATCGCCCTACCCTATTTTTACCAAGACTCGCAAAAGGTAGAAAATAATGAATATTAAAAATATCTAAAACCAAAGTTTTTATAGATTTCACTTTTTGATGGCAACCTTGCTGTCCCCTAGTGCGGTTTTTGTAAATGATGTTTTTTCCATCTGGACCTCGAAAAAATATCAAGAAACCACGAAACGTGTAAAAACGATGTTTAAAGAGGACCTGATAAATATGTAGTTTTGCTACGTGCAATGGGTGCAACCTTCGTGATTACGTGGGTAGATAAATGACGACAAACAGGCTGACTGATACATTCCCACTCCAATCAAATCTCTCCGAAAAGAATGGTACAGAATTGTCAAAACCTAAAAAAGTGTTAGCGACTTTATACTTTTGGTTTTTTTAGCTACTCCATATTATTCCTATAATAATTAAAATTCCTTTAAAACCAGTTTTTAAGTTGCAGATTATTATAAAACTATTAAGTAACATATGCATATTCAAAAAAAATTATAGGAAAAGTTTATACGGTGACCTATAACCAAAGTGAGTTCTTAGGATAATGGGAAGACTTCTGAAAACAAAATATTTTGGAAAAAATAGATTGAACATGGTCGTGAACCACAAGAAATTAATTTTGGAGGTCGTTCTGATGATGTTCTTTTATGATTTTCGTGCTGCCATTGCAGCGGTTTTTAAAAAAAGCTCTATAAAAACTCCCACAAGTCTGTCGAAAAACGCAATATTCTAACGGGTCTTAGCACGGAAATAAGTGTGGTCGTACCGTTTTTACTTCAGACACCGATAGGCGAGGGGAGGTATTGTGATCGCGAAAATTTTCGATTTTGAGATAACACGCTTTTTGGGCGTTTTATGATGTCTACATAACGAAAATCCATGTCACTCATTTCCGTCGGTCTGTCTGTCTGTCTGTCGGTCTGTGCGCGTGCTTCTAGCCTCGTAATCTCAGTAACCCCTGCATGGATTGTGATGAAATTTGGGCAGTGATATGCTGAGCGGTCGTAGTAGGTAATGTTCTTATAATTTTGAAAATCGGTACAGGGGCGGCGGAGTAATTAGCAAAAAACAAAAAAAATTAAATATTCCTCAAACTTCGTTTTTAGGTGTTTTAGGGGTTCCTAATCATTTTCTACTTTTTTGGGTGGGGGTGAAATTGGGATGGTTGGGGGGTGGGGGTTGTAAATCTCAAAAATATGTTGTACTCATAATAGGCTATCCATTGTCTGTAAAAGAAAGACCTAGTGGCATAATACCCTTTTTTAGGCCCATCCGAACATTGCCTTGCCTACTCCAGAAACCAATAAGGGACTTAGAGTTTTCTGATAAATACATAGGAATATTGCTTCAGATCGTTCTGTATTGAGTAACGTAAGTTACGGAATATGGAATGAATTTTAGTGAAACTTTGTTACAGTATTATTACCCGGCGAGGATGGAAAACGCGTATGTTCTGGAAAAATCGTGTCAGTGGCAGCGCAGCAATAATAAAAAATAAAAACGGCTCAAACTTAGTTTTTAGGCGTTTCAGGAGTTCCTGATCATTTTCTGCTTTTTTTGGGTAGGGGTGAATTTGGGGTGTTGGGGGGTGGGGGGTTGGAAAACTGAAAGGTTTGTTGTATTCATAATAGTTTGTCCATTGACCTATGGAAGAAATACGTACCGGCGTATTTTTTTAGGTCCATGTGAATATCTCCTTGCCTATTACAGAAACCAAGAGACTTGAGAGTTTTGTGATGTATACATATACGAGTATTGCTTAATTTCGTTCTATGTATCTAGCAAAAATTATTAAATTGATTTTAATGAAATTTCGATACAGAAGTGACTATCGTGGCGAGTGTGGAAAACGCGCCAGTGTCTGAAAAATCGTGTCAGTGGTTGCGCAACAATAATTAAAAAACTAAATATATAAAAACAGCTCACAAATTGCTTTTAGACGGTTTATAGGCTCCTGATCGTTTCGCATCGTTCAGTTGAAGCATGCAGGATGAAAACTGTGGCGTCCTAGTTTCTAAGAAGGGAGACACAAGAAATTATCTACGAGAGTTTTTGTGTTGGACGTTTTTTTGCGGGAGGGTGGGCAATGATTTGGTTGCAAGGGGATTTCAGACTATAGTTTCATGCAATGGGAAATAATAAAATGGTATTATCGTTATGTGTGGGAAGGACTGAGGCAATCAACTTGGCTTCATTTTTTTTTAGAGTAATGGAAAGTCCTTTGTAAATAAAAAGAAGAACCCCTGAAATTCCTAAAGACCAAGATTGAAACTTTTTATAACTGCGCAACTGCTGGCCCGGTGGTCTGCTTCCACCACGATAGTAATAACGTGTTTAGTTTTCATTACAACCAAGTTAGTATTTTCCAAGTTATACGTTACAGGATTATCGCCTGTAATATGTATTTTATAAAAGATTCCATACAGGATCTGGATTATTCTAGAGTAAGAGTAAAAAGAAAATGATTTACTGATAATTTTACTAGAGAAAATATAGTAACAAATAACCATATTTGATACAGTACTTAATACGACTCTGACAGACAAACAGCTTATAAATATGGATGAAACAACTGCAGCGTCATGTAAGAAACCGACAGTATTTATACAGGATGTTGTTCATACCAAAAGATGATTTTTTTATTGTAATGGTCGATTATTTCACTGATATTAATTGATTTGAAGTTTATTGCAGTTATTGCAAGGTGAAGCATAAAAACTAATGTTTATTAACTATTACGAAGATGTATCAGAAAGTAATGAGACTGTTGATATATAGTGTAGCAATGCAATACTTGTTTAATAAATTTGCTACAACTATCCTTCAAGGTGCTCTCCATTATATTCAATAAACCTATCCTATTACTTTATCCCTTTGTTATAAGCTTCTTAGAAATAATTTCTCTCAATTCTTCTTTGACTTCAGGAAACAAACGGAAATCATATAGGGCGAAAGCGGGGGTGGAGGGGTGGTAATTTCTATCTCTAATTCTTCAATTGAAGGGTCCAATGCAAGAACCAGTTATTTCCATTGGAGTGAATATTTCAGGAGGGATCTTTGAGGTAGCAGAAAAAGTTTTGAATGTGGCATTAGAAAATTGATTAGTGTCACGTTTTAAATTACTGTATAGTACAAAAAACCTTTGAACTTAGCCTGTTCTTGCACAGTAGTTTGATATTTCAGTATTAAAAAAGCAAATAAAATGTAAATTTGAAAAAACATCTTTTATTCATTGAATATTATAAAACATAGTCCTTAAATAAATTACATGTGATGATTTCTGATATTTTCTCTAAACACTTTGGCTGTATTCTGGTATTGGGCCATAATTGAGGCTGAAGTTGGCGTTTTCCAGCAAATAATATTCGTCACTGTCGGTATGAGAGCACAAAAAGGGGTAATTATTTAACTTCTTACTTTCATATGACACTATTCCATATACGCGCTACTTTTTATTATTCAACAAATTCAATTTCACACAAAAAAAGAGGTTTGGTTCGTTTCATACTGTGCAAGGACATCAGGTCAATTCCTAGGACTTAGCCGATTTTCGCACAAAGTAAAGAACCAGACTGAACAGTACAGTTCTGGGTCGCGTGTAGTATAAAGGCGGCATAACACGGCGTGTAGAGTGTCACGCCTGGAGTGTGAACTGCCACGTCACACGCCATCTGATTGGGTTGGCGCGACGATTTTCAGGCGACGCGCCGGGTCCCGCCGAGTGTTGGTCAATTCTGCACAGCCCAAAGCAAACGCGCCAGGGGTGGAGTGGACTGGCCTGCGTATACAGTCAGACGGCGCGTGGTGTGTGCCGGACATGTTGGAATGAAAGCGCAAGGTTCGCCACACGCCGCTTGCGTCGCGAGAAACTTGTCACTCTGCATGTCGTGTGATCGCGATCGCCAAAACTGCTCGTCGCCCGTCACTCCACACTCCACTCACCAGGCGTGACACTCCACACGCCGTGTAATGCCGCCTTAAGACAGAAGCCTCGTTTTTGCACTGAACGGTGCAGAATTCCAAACTATGCAAGAAAAGGCGGATAACGCAATATCCTTAAAAACGGACTTAACTGGTTCTTGCATTGGACTCTTCAATTGGTCGTTAAAAATTCGCTCAGTGAACCGAAGCACTGTTGTGATGCATCATCCAGCCAAAGACTAGATAAGCGGACATTTTCGCTTTAATTTTGCCTTTAAGGGTTTTCAAAATGCATTAGAATTGTTCTCTCTAGGTACTATATGCCAAATCAGGTGAATCACTTTGCCAGCACCTTTAACAATTTTGGCTTTCTGCGGCCTTGGACAGCTTTAATGCTTCTAATTCATACCTTAAGCCTTCAACTGAGGGTCATTATGATGGAACCAACTTACGTGATATGAAACCATACGTCATATAAAAAACAGCAAACTAGCAAATCCATCTCTATCTTCGGCTACCCGTATGCCAATGTCTAATAATTCATGATAACTTCTTCCTGTGTAACCGTTTTTGAGGATTGGTAACTTCTGGAATTAGTCTGTTTGCCATGTTTCATGGATTGACCTGATCAATATATAGGGTGTCCCTGAAGTTCCTTGACATGTGATTTTCTCGTAACAAAAGTAAGTTGAAACGAAAGCTGAGTGGAATTTTCGTAAGTACTATAGGGTATATCATTCAATGCTTTTAAAACATTTTTTTTGTACTTCAGCCCTTAAAACTCAGCCCCAACTTTTCTTTTCCAAGTAGCACCCAATAGTTTTTCATACATAAATTAAATCCTTATTTTATTTAAAATCTTGTAGTACCTTTGAATTTGTGCTCAAACTTATTTTTTTCGTAAAATCATAAGTATAGCAAAAATAAAATAATTTTCTTGACGCAAAAAACGAACAAAAATAAAACTAACTGGTTTTTTAAGGGTACTGAATGACCTATAAACAAATGTCTTTTTTATCCTTTTCTATTACGAAAATGTTACGCCTTAAACAAATCCTCATTTTATTTATCTTATGTTAATGACTTTACAAAAAAAATTGGTTTTGTGTATAAAGTCAAAGGCACTACAAGATTTTAAATAAAATAATGATCTCATTAATGTAGGAAAAGTTGTAGGTTCTATTTGGAAGAAAAGTTGGGGGTGAACTTTAGGGGTTGAAGATTTCAAATAAAATAGGAACTTAATTTGTGTAGGAAAAACTATTGGGTGCTATTTGAAAAATAAAAGTTGGGGGTGAGTTTAAGGTTTGAGGTACAAAAAAAATTTTGGAAGGCATGGTATGATAGACCCCTTAGTACTTTCAAAAATTCTACTCAGTTTTCGTTTGAACTTTTTTTGGATACGAAAATATCACGAGTCAAAGAAATAAATTCAGGGACACCATGTATATTCTGTCACACGCCGTCGCCGAAATCTCTTCAATCAATTTATTCAAATTTCCCACTTAATGCGTCTTTCTAGCCACAGATAGGAGAGCTATGGATCTATGGATCTGTAGTTGCTTGAATCTGTTTTGAGTGCCTTTTTTTAGAAATGAAGAAATTCAGAACATTTTTATTACTTTGGACTTGAAAGAATCTAAAGGCTGCATGTCACGGTCTAATTTTCTAATTTTCCATCCTAAATGTTTGACAAAACATAGGACAAGAAATAGGAAGGCTGCGCATTCGCTACTGCGCACTTTTATGTCCAATTTGTTCGAATATTTAGTACGTGTTCTAAATATTTGGACAAACTGGACGTAAAACTGCGCGTTGAATTACTGCGCATTGAATCTTTTGCTGGTGACAGTTGAAAACATGTTTTTGTCTTTTGTTGAACAACACCCTTCACCGCAAAAAAAAATATCCCCAACAAGCACAAATCCTTGGAGTAGAAAAACAACCACAAATATCAGGTTAGAATAAGCAGGCTTGACAGTTTAGAGATTGTGTACAGAATGTTTAAATGAGAACCAGCGTTGGAGTGGCTTAATGACAGCACCACGAGCCCTTGTCCTATACTTGTAACAAAATATTCGATCGTTGCATACACGGAAAATAACTTGTTATTCCCATTTTGACGATAATTTTTTTGCTTAATTTTTTGTCCAATATTTAGAATGGAAAATAGGATCGTGACATACAGCCTTAACTGAATGACATGTAAATGTTCGCACTGAAAGGAACAATAGACTCGCTATAAATATGTAATTTCAAACATACCAACAAGTTGAGCATTTAAATACATTATCATCTATTTTCAATATTCGCTGAAGAGGTTTGTACGAGAAATGAAAGTGAATGGCTTGCTTACTATCGAATATTTTCTATTCGACATGAAAGGTTACCTGTGAGTCAATTCAAAAAGGTGTTAGCAAGTTACTAAACTAATCTATATCTAGTCTAGCAGTTACTGTGTGGCCATCGTAAATTGACCAGTTATGTAAAATAATTCGCTCAAAAAAGTAGGACGTTGCCATAACTGCTAATAATTAATCGTATTTTCTTCCTTAATGTCTTGTTTTATTTTATACAGCGTGTTCATTTGAAAACTTCTCACCTCCAATTTCTCGAAAACCGCCAACTAAAAGAGAAAACGCCGAGACAAAAGATCTGTCACGGGGGACAACTTTTTAACCAAAAACTACTTCATTCCCTTTTATCCTCTCCCACCAGGTTCATCCCCTTAACAATTTTTAATATCAAGGGGTATCGAGTAATACGTTGTTTTAAAGGTATGCCGAAGTACTTTATTTTGACGTTTGACTTTTTAAGGTAGGTTGCTTAGTTTTCGAGAAAATTAGAATCTTTATGTATCTTAACTTAGAATACAAAAGCACATGAAAATATTACTTTTTATTGCAATAAATGTTTAACTGTTATTGGCTCAAGAGCTAAGGTCTGACGGTCTGCTTTTTCAACCAACCGCTTGACATGAAAGCTCCAAAATGCCTCACTGATTTGAAAAATATGCAAGGTTTTGAAGAAAATACGGATGCTTAGTTCGTAGCAGCGGTGGTACTCCAGATACAGATAATTGGACAATTCAATATAAAAATTATGTGAATCCTGGCGAACAAAATTTTACGTGAACCTATTCCGGTTGAAAATACGATCAAGGTCAAAAAATACTTTTATGATTTTTTATTATTTTACTATCCATTCCTTCTATTAAAGCCTTTTTTCAAATAATTATAGGGCAGCAAATTAACTACATTTTATGTATTTACTTTGTTCATCATCATAGTCACAATGTCTTAACAGACATGTTGTGAACTCGTAAAATGCATTAATTCGGAGCTAGAGTATTGCCAACACGAATATTATCAATAGTTTTGAGAACTGTAGCTCGCCATCGTTCGCGATTTACCGTCAGTTCAGTGGCGCTCTTGATACTCATATCTAGCAACTGTTTCGTCGTATCCACCCAGCATGTAGGGGAACGGCCACGGCGCTGCCCACTCGGGGCGTGACCCTGAACTGCAAGTTTCTCCATATTATCGCTTCTGTGAATATGTCCGAAGAATGTAAGCATTCTCATCGACACAGTGGAGGATAGTCTCTTTGGATTACCGAGCTCATCCAGTATGGAAACATTAGTCCGATGGGCGGTATAAGAAATTCTCAGCATTCTCCTCCACGTCCACATTTCAAAAGCATCTATGCGAGCTCGGTCTGCCTTTTTAACAGTCCAAGTTTCCGAGGCATGCAAAAATATGGAGAACACAAGAGACTGAACCAGTGACATTTTGGTAACTTTAGTGATGTTATGTTCATGCCATATTTTAGTAAGCTTTGTCATGGCCACCCGTGCCTGTTGAATGCGCCGTCGAATCTCATTCTCACAGCTACCTGAATTGTAGAGCAAAGAACCGAGGTACACAAAACTTTGAAGTACCTCACAAAGGCCTATTGGCTTTATTTCTCGATGCTTGTCATGCTCTCTATCTACGATAATAACCTTGGTCTTGTTGTAGTTAATACCAAGACCATACGCTGCACTGTGTTATTCTAAAACGTTCAATAGAGCTGCTAGTTCTTCCTGAGAAGCAGCAATAGGGGTTGTATCGTCAGCAAATCTTAAGTTAGATATTTTGCTTCCGCCAACAGTTATACCGCCATTCCAGTTGTCCAATACCTGTCTCGTCACAAATTCAGAGTAAATGTTAAATAACATCGGAGATAATACGCATCCCTGACGAACTCCTTTTCTGGTTGCTGTTTGACCAGACAGGTTACCATCAATTCTTACACGAGCTTATAGAGTTGCTGTATGAGAAATACTAAGTGGTTGTTATTACACAACAAATATTTTTAAGTCTAAGTCTTTCAGGTCAATGGACAGCCTATTATGAACACAACAAATTTTTGATTTTTATAACCGCCTCAATTTCACCCAATCCAAAAAAAATGGAGGAAATTATCTAGAACCCCTAAAACATCCAAAAATGAAGTGTGATGAATATTTAAATTTTTCTGTTTTTTGCTAGTTCTCCGCCGCGCATGCACCGATTTACAAAATTATAGCAGCATTACCTATTTCGACCCCACAGCATATAGCTACCCAAATTTCACCACAATGCATGCAGCCGTTACTGATATTACGATGTTAGAAAAGCGCCGACGGGCAGACCGACAGACTGACAGATAGACACATAGACAGACTGATAGACCGACGGAAATAAGTGACGTTGTGTAGATATCATAAAACATCTAAAAAACGTATTATCTCAAGATCTCAAGATCTAAAATTTAAGTAAAATCTTTAAAAGATACATAGTTATATGTGCAAATACGTTTATGTAAAGCTTTTCATAGTTAATTGTATACTTTTACCTAACGAAATTTACTGCTGTGTTTGTAGGATACCCTGTATGGAATAGATAAACTAAAAATGCATGCCTATCTATACAGTAGTCTTCACACACGTTAAAGTAGATACGTTTGCGTATGCAACCTTGTCGTATGGACATCAATGTCGTATTCTTTATGAATAAGTCATCAGCTTCTCAGTGCAACAACAAACTGTAGTATAAAAACTATGTGGCGTATCTTTAACATTTCATTTGTATTATAAAACAGTGAATGGTCTGTTAAGGATGCAAGAATTTTCTATGACACCGCGTCCAATAATTTTCTCAAGGTGTGTAGGAATTCAGTATTTAGTGTACGCTTATGTAATCCGAAGAAAAGAATGAAGGTGCAGTAGCAAAACGACTTCCTTGGGTCTTCATTAGTTGATACTAGACAGACAATCAAATGCTATAGTAAAGTATTGTCAGTATCTTCTTCATATTCAAGTCGATTTTAAAAATGATTGTAGATAATTCTCACGTTAAATTGTAATAAACTATAATATAATATACCGCCCATCGAACTAATGTTTCCATACTGGATGAGCTCGGTAATCCAAAAAGACTATCCTCCATTGTGTCGACGAGAATGCTTACATTTTTCGGACATATTCACAAAAGCGATAATATGGAGAAACGTATAGTTCAGGGTCACGCCCCGAGTGGGCGGCGCCGTGGCCGTTCCCCTACACGCTGGGTGGATACGACGAAACAGTTGCTAGATATGAGTATCAAGAGCGCCACTGAACAGACAGTAAATCGCAAACGATGGCAAGCTATAGTTCTCAAAACTATTGATAATATTCCTGTCGGCAATACTCTAGTTCCGACTTAATGCATTTTACGAGTTCACAACATGTCTGCTAAGACATTGTGACTATGATGATGATGATGATAATATAATATAATATAATAGATAAATTAAATACATCATCTAATGACCATAACTAGCAGACAAACTATGTAGTTCGGCGTAAGCCTGCGAACCTGCGAACTCATCCGAGGAGCTTCTTTGTAGTAGTTCCAGTAGATCAGACATTTTTTTCTCTGTGTGAACTAGTTTGGGGTTGCACCATCAGACATTCTTCCATAACTTAGGCGTTGAGCTTTAGCACAATCTTCTATCACGAAAAGTCATAACGGGTATAAAATCACAAGGAATAATATGTATATAAATAAATGCCTGGGGTAGAGGTCGTGCTTCCGCAACATTGGAGTATATACGAATTAATTTCGGGGAGGATAGGAAAGCAAACATTTACCCCTGATTATATAATATTATACTATATACTTATATCATATCGTATATGTGGTACGTTTCGACGCAAACAGGAAAAAAATATACGTACGTGTAAGTTGAAACTTCAAGCTGAAATACAAAGAAACTGAAAGTTTATCAGATTGTTGTAATAGTGAGTAAGCGAGGACTGTGTGAATAAAATACTTTAATGCAAATGAATTGTTGAGGAATTGCTCCAGTTTTACTCCTATCTGTACTGTCCAAAGATGACTGAAATAAACTATTTTTATGAAAGATATATGACTGTGTACTCTGAACAAAAAAATTTTATAATTTTCCTGCATTTTCATAAGATTTACATTTCCAAAGCAAGCTTTTGGAAAAATCAGACAATTCAAAAAATGTTATCCCTTTATTGTTATTGAGAACCTAAGAAAATCTGGAAGAATTGAATTTAGGTAAGCCAGTTATATTTACTTATACACTTTTTCCAAGATATTTACCTGACAGAAAGTGTTAGGACAATGCAAGTACAAGGCGCTAGGGCTCTGCCATTTATGTACGCCCCTGTGTAGCAAAACATATTTGGTATTTTTTTTTATGGTCTGCCTCCCGCAAAAGCTGAAAAGCCTATGGCGCTGTAGAAGCGCTGCGAGAGGATAACTGTAAGTGTTTTCTGGTTTTTGGTTCACCTCTATGCAAAAGTGTATCAGCTCTAACTGCATATTTTTTGTAAAATTATGAATAAAAGCTTAGAAGGACATATCACTACCTAATACATCATTAAACTCAAGATATATACTTGTTGACTTTACTATACGCTAGCAAAAAAACAATAGATTTATTTAACAGTACACTTTTCCATCACGGAAGTAAGTCGACTTCCTACACAATTTCTTTTCGGATACAGGTATCCTAATGGTACAATAGATATGAATAGGAATGGTTAATGTACGCACGAAAGAGTGCTTGAAAAATGCGGATACACAACACAGCTAGAGGTGAGCATCACGTCTGAACGAAGAATATTAATGAAACGCGTCAGGTAACTGCTTTTTATAGATGCACTGCGGCAAGAATTCTTGGAAAAAATGAACGCGTGAACCATAAATTGTACAAGGCTCCCTTCAGCTCCCTCATCATCAATCTTAGGATGTCTTGACGGTCAGACAAGCATGGGTAGATCTAGAAATTTGCTGGAGGAGGCAATTTTTAGCTGAAGAGTATGATTTGAAATGAAGAGTAATACAGGTTAGTCGATACTTTTTGTTCAAAAACCTCGAAACAGAGGTACCAAAGAGCAGCATATGTTATCAGGAGTTGTTTCTAGAAATAAAATTGCTACATTACTGAATGTTCATCGTTTCTCAGGTCGCAGTGGCCGTTGTTTCTTCTTGTCGTGTGTTTTGCCCGCTGGGCGGTGAACATCAAAGAAAATTGAACAACAAGCGTCGACAAACTATGACTTGCGACCTAGGTTTTGTCAGTGTAGACGATTTGTAACCAGTAGGTTATCAATTGCAGTAGCTGATGTTTCTAAAACAGGTTTAATAGATCAAAATAAATGTGGCACACTGGACCAATGATAACATAATTCAGTTATTATAGTTATATCGTACAAGAGTAATGAGTTGTAAGAAGGACTCACGACTTCATTTATGGGTAGTTTTACAACGAGATAATGAAGTAACAAGAAGAATCATGGAGGACATATATCCTTCTATGTAAAATTGACTGTTCTTTACACTAAGTTGATGGCCGCATATAGAGTATTGCTCTCGCGGACGATAGCTTGATTTATTTGCAAGTATGATGTACAATGTACATTGATGATAAATAAACTATACCTATATTATATAGGGAGGCCGAGTGTTTGTGGAATCCGAAAAATTTCTATCACAAATACGCAAGCAAAAGACCCCATGTGCTGCAAAATATTGACGAGTCCTCATTCCACATTATTAATATTTACGATGAACAGTTTTTAAACATGAAATCCTTTACCACTATCAGCGATGTTTCTATTGTGTGAACAGTATATTTTTTATGCTAGCGACATCTTTCCTAGTACTAGAAACTCTACATGAAAAAAGTATCCTTCTGTGTCCTTCTGTGTGGACACATTGTTTCTTATTTCTGCGACAAGTTTCTGCAACAAGGAACAGTTCAACAAAGGGATCACAGCCTCTTTGTTACGGACGAGTGGACGAGTCTCAATGCTCAATATCCAGGGCAGGTACGTAAGTAGGGAGATCAGAGGATTGATCGTGCCATAGGTCTACGAAATAAGTAATGGTAGCGGGTGTAACGCTATTTCAGAATTTTTCAGATTATTTAGGAAGGGGTTTTTCAATTTCTAATTTTTTTGAAGAGCGGTTAAACCTTGTGCCATTCATGTCCTTCAAATATGCTCTGACGCTGCACTACATCAATTTTAGGTTTCGATGGTCAAACATATAAGCATGGCTGGATCTAGAGCATCGCTAAGAAGGCAACTTACCTGAATGATCCGTTCAGTACTCCCAAAAGTCCACGAAATAAATAATGGTGGCTGGTGTTATGCCCTTTTTCGGTTTATTTATTCCAGTATCACTTTAGGGGGATTAAATACAGTATTTTATCGACAAATCACCCCTCAAAAGTGGATCGACAAATCACCCCTCAAAAGTGGTTTCTCTCCCACCAAAATAAAATAGCAGCCATTTAATTTTTTTTTTGAATTGATGCACGAGTTTTGCACTAATTTAGCCATAGCTGGAGGCTCTAGAAACACAAAATAAGTCTCATTCGATAGCGAAACATGGAGTCCATAAACTAATGGTATACATTTTCCAAATTTCATTTCATATCAGGGCGAAAAAATGGTTAAAGGAAAATAATTATGTAATTTTTTGCGTGTTCTTTACAATTTTAACTATTACAAAAAATCTGACCTACAAATTTCTATTCGATAGGACATGTTTTCTAAAAAATAGCTCTACATCTTCGCCTCAAGTATAGTAGCTTAGAAGCTATGATGGATGAATATGACCCTTCATTGTCTAATCCCGCAGTTGAGAAGGCAATAAAACACGACATTTATTTCGAGAAAAAAGGAAACAAATGTTACAACCATTATTCGAAAGGTCCTTCTTGGTGTTGCAGACATGCTGTTGCTCTTACTGACACATGTGGCGTAGAGTAACTGATCATCGATTTGTCATTCCGTAATTCATTTGCGACTTGAATAATTTTACAAATAAGCTCCTCGAGTGTATTTCGCACGTCGACATAAACTTTCTATTTCATTGTACCACACAAGAAAATATCAAGTGGGGCCAAGTCCGGTGAACGCGGTGGCCAAGCGTTCCACCGCATCCATTCATTTAAATAGCTTCGTACACTTACAACGAAGTGTCCGGAGCTCCGTCCAGTTGGAGAATCATCCTTGACCTACACGCCAGTGGTACTTATATAATGGCGTCCAGGAATTCGCTTTCCAAGAACTGTAGAAATCTAGGGTCATTCATCGTGGCTGGTGACATGAGTGGACCAATCAAAATATCATCAATCATTCCTGTCCACCACCCATTTAAATGAACGGTATTCGCCGTAGATTGGACGTGGTGGAACAATCGCTCGGCCACCGCATTCATCGGACTTGACCCCACTTGATACTTGTGGGTACAATGAAACAGAAAACAGTCAAGGTTGATAACAGCAAGATCAACCGATGAGCGTGATTTTAATCTATTTTGTCATATGCGTTTATCAAAGCATTTGGCCCATGAAGGTGTGGTGTAGATATCTGGCTTAGTTACGTTCAGATATATCCTGTGATGCTCTATAGGACTCTCAGGCTACTTTAAGGGCCTTGGACTCTGGAGAGGTTGCATCAAAGCTGGTATGGGACTGTTTTAGCACTATAGTCTACTAGCCTCACGGAACTCTGTACATCTTGGTTGGATATCAGGCCAGGAAAGAATTAGTGGCAATGAGTGTGCATATGAAGCTGCAAAAAGATGCGCAAGCATGCCATTCTTCGGTCCAAAATGTGACATCCAGTAATTGTGTCTATTTTGGATTAACTTTGGTTTAATCACAAAAAAAATTATTTACAACTAACCACTGTGTGGTTAATACAGGCTTTTATGTACACTATCCACTCAATCATTGTCTATGGACTACTAATGTTGATGTTGCATACTAGCAATGCCCATAAAGAAATATTTTGCATAATGCATATTATTCTTGACATTGCCATTCCATTCGCACCATGATCGGACAAACGTAGAAGTTATGTAATAGCAAATGTTTTTATCTGCAAAAACGAACTGTATTCATGCCACTGCTATATATATACAGTGATGGTCAAAACTATTGAAGATTGCATAATTCGCCATTTTAGTTCTCACATCAATAGATGGAGGAAACATTATAATTCTTATGGTTTTCAAAGAATTCTTTTTTTACTTACTACGTTTAGGTACTGAAAATAGCATCAACCATTTCCTCAACCGAAAATGTAACAAAACCCAAATATGAGCGATCGTAATCTGTAAAATGCATTATAGACATTCTAACAATCCTCAATACAGGATGAAGAAATTGAATATTATATCGAATTATAGCAGTTTTAAGAAATTGATATGCGCCTCCACCATTTTCTAAATGGTAAATTGCTATCAGTTGAAAAAATGGTGAAAGGGATGTATAAAGATTTACAATAAAAGAAAAAGATTTGATGCGAATTATATGGTTTGGAAATATGTCAATCTTAGCTCTCGTTCCTTCGTTGGCTTCCTTATTTTGCCTTACCATGTGTTCCGGTTTTATCGCTACAAGTTCTTTTTTATATTTCCGTGGTCGTTATAGGGTAACAAAGACTTTTCATTGAGATCAAGCGAATTTTCTGGGTCGTATCATTTTTTTTCCGGATATGCTACGGTTTGGCCGAATAGCATACTGCAAAGGCCAGTTAAATAAAAAAGAAGTTTAGAAAAAAAAGGAACTTCTGATATCAATATCTCCGAGGATACTGAAGATACAAGAAGTTACGTTCCTTCAGAAATGCGCGATATCTACAACGGACATGGATTTTCGAAAATCGAGAGATTTCGAAATTCAAACAGATTGCAATAATAGGTATTAACAACTATTGAAAAAATCTACATCTAACAAGCTGGTGTTTGAATGAATCTAATCGGTAACGATCAAATGATGTCATTAACGACCTACATAGACCAGATTTCAAAAATACCTCAAAACATGACCTGTATTTGTTAACTCAGTACTCAGTTAATTACTTGAATTCGTTAAAACCTGTTCTATAGTATGCCTCTATTTACCTTATTGGTTGTAGGGGCTATCTGTCATATTCACGTCATTAGTTCCCTTGTCCTTGTCTTCGCCCAGAAACATGTTCACCTTATTTTTTATATTATGCTGTATGCCCACATCAGAATCCACAGTCTAAACAGAATCATCAGCGTACCAGATACTATTAATATTCCCTAAATTAGTATTCTCTCGATGCGAGATGTCATCTAGCGCCTTTCTCAATATTCTCTAGCTGTGTTGATTAAAATAGAAGGATCAGGATTGAATATCAACTAACAGTCAGAAGGATCTATTGTAGTTTCCCAACAACTACACTCGGAGCACTCCGTCTATAATCCTAATACACAATTCTCATAAGCCACATATACCTACGTCAGTTCAATCGACAATTATCCTAATTGAGTATTAACATGTACCTACTATGGACCTCACAGCCTTCGCATTGTACTGTGAGAGGTCTTCAGGTCGGCATCTTTAATCACTAAGACATGGCGTTTCGCAATCACGAGTGGATGTCATCTTCAGAAGTTATTACACTTCGGCGACTTCCGAAATACAGTATTCCGGTATTTCGTGGTATGGTGAAACGTCAATTCTCATTGCTCAACGAGGCTGGCCTAAAATCCCAAGAGCTTTATTCATACATTACCCAATAACAGGTCTTTGGTCATTCACTGAAAAAACCGTAGGTATTTTGACAAAACAATTACAAGCACTATTGGAGCGATTTTACTATGTCATGTTGTAAAACCACAGTAAAGTTTACACATACAAAAATTCAATACATTTGTAGATTTACTGAATTTTGTAAAAATGGTTGAGCATTTTACAGAAAAAATACAAATAATTCATTTTTTCGCAAAGTATTTGTAAAATTACAAAACTGTGTTGCATTTTTGTAAGACAAAATTACAAGATAATTGCCATTATACAAAATGTTTGTTTTTTACAATCTTCTTTTGTAAATTTATAATTATTTCAGAAAAATACTTCAATAATGTTAGTAAAATAATTGATTTCTTCGGTTGGTATCAATGGTGATTTGACTAAAATGCTTTATATGGCCACTTGCCCTCAGTACAGATTACGCGTTGCAGATGAAAGGTAGCACTGGCGGGCGAGAAGAATCAGCTTGTGTGAATAAAGAAACAGCGGACGGGTCGTTATTTTATGGATTTTGTTTTGGAAGTGCCGGTATATAACCTGTAGTGGTGCTATTTGTGTTTGAAGTTTGAAGATTCATTGGATAAAATGAATACAAAGTGAATTTAAACAAGGTAAGCTGCCATCTTGGAAATATGGCCATCCTGCATACAAAATTTATTTAGGAATGCATTCATTTTTATTTTTCTTCGATATGATATGGTTAATTAATGAAAAAGTTTTCGAGTCATAATACTTTACTTTAGGAACAGTATTTTCTTTAATTTCAGATGAAGAAGGAAAAAAGAAAATTTCCATTTACAATGAAAAAACCCAGCTCATCAGTGCAAGTTCCTTTAAAGAAGCAATAAAATTACTATTTGTCATAACTTTAGAAATGACTCAAACATATTTTATTAAAGTGCATCTTGACTTTGGGAGAAAGTCGTCACACTCCCCGTAGGAAAACAGTAACTTCTTTTATTAATAAACTGGCAGGTTAACAAACTAATGTTTGCCTGGCCAACAAGCTGATATAGTATGCTGTTCTGTCAACCGATAAGACTAAAACAGTTGATTTTCTATTTTGTGTGTGTATAGAATTTTAATGTTACCTTATTTTCATACATAAAATAAAAATATGTTTATAATGGCAGCCTTTTCTTAAAACCTATTATAATAGGTTTTTTGTAAGACTACAAAGTAATTTTATAAAATGAGGTAAAATTACAAAATAAATCATTAAAAAATTTGTTATAAAACGTATAATGGTTTTACAATATAATCTAGTGATATTACAAGTAAATTATGTGAAATTACATATCTTACAAAACAGTCTTACAAAATATATATATGTAAAAAAACCAATATGATATCCTTAAAATTGTGTAAAATCGCATAATAATTTTACAAATTATCATGTTATATCACAGACAAATGTTGTGATATTACAAAAATGCGTTTTTGTGATTTTACAATATTAGAAAATTGCTAAATGGAATTACAAATCTGATTTGTAATATTACTAACAAAATCGGTGGCACTAAATAACCTACGATTTTGTTAGTAATTTTACAAAACAATTTTTAGAGTGTTGCTAAAGTTTTCTAAAAATGTATACATAAATAATCTTGCCACTAATTTAATGACTGATTTTTCAAAAAAGCCTACATCGTACTTTAAAATAATACTTAAAAATTAATTTAAGGGCTTTTGTCAAAAGCTATTAGTATATTTATTAAAAACCTCCTATCTTAAAGATATAATGACTAAATATGATTTCGTGGCAATAAATTAAAAGAATGTATTTTAGATGCATGTTTTGATTAACGACCATGATCCAAGAATTGGAAGAATGGAAAGTTTGAGTTGAAGCTTCCAAATTATTGCTCTTTACTGTACACAGTACACCTGCATGTGTTTTATTGTGGTATAAAAATGGGATGCCCGGAGCGAAGCAATATCTTTGCTGGTTGTTTTCATTTTGAAGGTGAACAGGTTAAAGAGCGAGGCACATTCCAAAAATATCTGCCTGTTAGGTGATTGGTTTTATTTGTTCGGTTTTTCTGATTTCTATTGCCAATTTCACAAGCCGCTTGCAATTCATTATGGGTGTCTAGCAATAACTTCCAAGACGATTTCAACTATTTTTTAGCCTTGAAGGAATAGTATTATTAGATACTCACAAACGAGTATTATCTAACTGCAGCATATAGGCGAATTTTTACTCAGCGCCTTATCTATAGGGCCTAACCGCCAAGTAGCCAAGCAATTTTTTGTAAAAACTGGTGAAAGCGTTAAATTCCCTATAGCGATTTATACATCCTATCTTCATCCTATTAAATCTTCCACAGCCTTCGGTCTCTTCAGTCACCATCCAACAAATTTCTCTGCCTCATGGCTTCCTCAACATTTCAAAGTTTTGTCGCGTCTTCCTCTCCTTTTCCTTTGACTGGATGTTCACTGGAGAACCCTATTGGGCCATCGCATCGCTAGAAAATTTGTCTTCATTGCATTTGTTGTTTCCAAAACTTCAGCTTCATAGGTGGCGAAGCTCTCCACTATTGCCTTGTACATCCTAATTTAATAAACATATGTACACAAGAGTAAGTATACCTGTTAGATTTCCAAAACATTTCCATTCTCATTTCCAAATAAAAATTTAGCATTGCCGATTTGATTTGTTATTTAGGGCACTCAATAAAGAATTTAGCTTTCAAATACGGTATAATTGTGTACTCGCTTATTCTAGATTTTTCTAAGCATACTTGTAACAAATGATAACAAAATGGTATTCGAAAAGCTTTTCCTAGAGAAGGTATAAACTGAAATTGTGTAAATAGAGAAATAGCATCGAGTAGGTAGCTATACTTTCTACGTACCTACTTTCAAGCTCTTCATTAAGAAAATTTAAATACCATATAAGATATTTATATAACATAAAGAATGGCCTCAGAATCAAAAACAACTAATTATACTGGAAATTAAAGGTCAGATAATGAGTCACATTGAGTTATTATTTCTTCATCCTTTGCTGTAAAGGTTAAATGTGTTTGGTTGGAAATTCAACTTCTCTCTGCTCTGCTCTGCTCTCTCAGAAACAGGACCAGAGAGAATGCAATAATCACTATAGCCTTCTGATCTGGGGAGGCTAGGGCGGTCTAGGAGCTAACTACGTTTCATAAAAATCTGGAAGGATCAGTAAGGGATCAAAATTTATGAAGGGCAAAAAAAAGGTTTTCGTTTCTCACACATCCGCTAGGAGCAGTGAAAGCGTCACCATTTGGAGAGCGGCAAAAAAGCGTTGTGGGTACTATACTACGCGATGAGAAAACTGGACCTGTGACAACCCTACCTGGGGACCCAGGGCGGCCTGTTGCTTAGAGTAGTATTCAAAATATTCAGTCAGTTTTTTTTCCAGGGATGACCCAGTGACGTCTACGTCCCCGTTGTTACGCGGGTGGTAATGATCTTTTTTCGTCTCTTTCTGATCCAGAATTTTAGAGCTATTGGTATTAGAGGCAAAAGGTACAACTACTCTTTGGGACTCGTATTGTGTGAATCCTTAGTAAAGGGAACATTATTTTTCAATTAAAATATTATTTTTGGGTTTCAGTTATTTTTTGTAGGATAAGGTCATTTAAACAAAAACGACGAGAAAAATAAGGAGTTTTTGTTTAAATGACCTTATCCTATAAAAAATAACTGAAGTTCATCACAGTAGGTCAAAAGCCTTTACAATGTTTGGGTGCTGATGGTAAAAAGCTCTGAAAGCATTATTAAGAATGTGTCTATAGATGCGCCTTTGTACGAAGAGTGAAAACTGTGTCTTGTTGAAGTAGATACGACTTTTTTTTAGAGAAATCAGTGGTCGGTCAGAAAGGGTTCATTAATTTTTCGTGACTCTTGGAAACGTGCAGCTAATCATTGCCAACTAAAGAGTTCAGTGCCATGGCAGTTGGTTTTACCACCCTGCCATGAAACACACCACAATACTTGATAACCTGCGGTGCAACATACTTGAGATGCCACCTGATAAAATGAAAAGAGTCGTGGACACCGAGATCCCATCATATATATAAGGTCAACCTAATAAGTGACATGAGATCGGAATGGGCTCTAGGAGAACTTCGACATATCTCGAATGGTATCTCCTCCAAAAATTTATCAAGTACAGGAGGAGGTATATATATGGTGGTAGGCCTGGGCGAAACGTAAGTTTCCTTCTAAAACTTTTTACTTCCCACATAGGTGAGGGGAGTATTGTGATCGCGAAAATTTTCGATTTTGAGATAATACACTTTTTGGGCGTTTCATGATGTCTACATAACGAAAATCCACGTCACTCATTTCCGTCGGTCTGTCTGTCGGTCTGTCTGTACGCGTTTTTCTGTCCTCGTAATCTCAGTAACCCCTGCATGGATTGTGATGAAATTTGGGCAGCGATATGCTGGGGGGTCGTAGTAGGTAATGTTCTTATAATTTTGAAAATCGGTGCAGGGGCGGCGGAGTAATTAGCAAAAAACAAAAAAATTAAATATTCCTCAAACTTTTTTAGGCGTTTTAGAGGTTCCTGATCATTTTTTACTTTTTTTTGGGTGGGGGTGAAATTGGGGTGGTTGGGGGGTGGGGGGTTGTAAAATTGAAAAATTTGTTGCTTTCATAATAAACTGTCCACTGACCCATGAAGGAAGACCTACCAACATAAATAACTTTTTTAGGTCCATCCGAACATTGCCTTGCCTATTACAGAAACCAAAGGACTTAGAATTTTTTCTGGTGTAAACATACGAGAGTATTGCTTTAGATCCTTCTATATTGTGTTACAAGGAAACTGTTGAATTGATGTTAATGAAATTTTGACACAGTATTACTACCGTGGCGAGGATGGAAAACGCATATGGTTTCTATAAATCGTGCCAGTGGCGGCGCAGAAATAATAAAAAAAAGTAAAAATATAAAAACAGCTCAAACTTCGTTTTTAAGCGTTTTAGAGGTTCCTGATCATTTTCTGCGTTTTTTTTGGGTGGGGTGAAATTGGGGTGGTTAGGGGGTGGGGGGTTGAAAAACTGAGAAATTTCTGGCCTAGCGTATTACGGAAACTAAGGGACTTAGAATTTTCTGTATACATACATACGAGTATTTATTGCTTTAGATCTTTTTGTATTTTGTAACGTGGACACTATTAAATTGATTCTAATTAAATTTTGACACAGTATTATTACCGTGGTGAGGATGGAAAACGCGTATGTTTGTTAAATATCGTGTCAGTGGCAGCGTATATAACAATAATCAAAAAACTATAAGTATGAAAACAACTCAAACTTCGTTTTTAGATGTTTTAGGCTGTCCATTGACCTCTGAAGGAAAGACTTAGCGGCATAAGACAATTTTAGGGGAGGGAAGGCTGCCGATAATTTGGTTTCAAGGGGATCTCAGACTAAAGCTTCATGCTATGGGAAAATAATAAACTGATATCACAGTAATGTGTGGGAAGTACTGAGTCAATCAACTTGACTCCATTTTTTTTTGTTTTAATTGGTGACTTCAGTGTTAGGTCAGAAAGGAAACCAGAAATGATACAACTTTTCCATAGCCGTGATTAAAACCATAATTTTCTAACTACTGCCCATCATTCCAAATTACGCGCGTTTTGCAGATAGCAATATGTGTCCTGTAATGTCTCACGAATCTAGAAATGCTCGACGCCATCAGTTGTCCCGCCAGTCCACTTATGTGGTTGTCGTAAGATCCATGCATACATTCATCTTGTGACTATATTTTGTTAATTTCTGACTGCACAAAATAGCGTGGTAAGTACGCGATTTTAATGCTATGAACTCAGGTCAAGTATATTATTATTCCCTATAGTGTTTTCGTTATATTTTCACAAAGTTACCCCTCACGTAATTCGATGCTAAGTTTACTATATTGAGATGCCACGTAACTACAGTCGAAGAACGGAAGTTATGTCGTATACTCCCAAAGATCTGAGCAATGCGATGTATGCCATACGGCAAGGCAGAAAGGTTATAGGGAAGTAGGGAGAGCCATCAACATACCTACCTGAGTCAACCTTGGGAGAATACAAAAACCTACAAGATGATGGCCATCACCTACCCCGTTTGGGCCGGCAGTCAGTTTTTACAAAGGAAGTCGACGCTCAATTGCAATAGCAATAGAATATGTACTAAAGCTGGCTAAATTATTTTTTGACTTGACACCAACGGCACTCAGACGAATAGCTTTTAGATATGCTGAGGAAAACAGTGCGCAGGCGTGAATACTCCAAAAAATTAGAGGTGTGATTTTTGCATGAACTGATGAAAATAAACTTGAAGCAACCATAAGAGTGTTTTTTTTTCTGTTGTCAATTACGGTATTTATTCGCATCATTCCCCGGCCCATGCGCATGATTTGGTCGCTAAGTTGAGTAATCGTGCGCAAGACCAGCTGTTCATATTACAAAATAATTCACCTTTATAATTTAAGTTTTTTAAATCAGAGTTAACTATGCAGGGGTGCAATAAATATTACGCGCGTGTATAAATGGTATTGATATAATTTTGGATGTAACTATTTCGTCACAAATCCAATTTTCGCTTAGGTGCGCACGGTTCCCCCACCTTCCCCTATTATCGCATAGAGTGATTCTTGCAACTTTTCCTAAACCTAGTAAGAAAATCTTCGGACTGAGGCGCGACTTTTCATCAGTGATTTTAATGCTCGTTAAGAGACGAAACCCCAAAAACTCAATTCTTTTTGTTATGCTTTGATCAGCAACGGGGCTGCATTTAGAATTCTGATTTCTTTTTCAACACTAAATATCTTGATAATTGTACGATTTCCGTATATACAGGGTGAGTTTTTAGTACCGGATCGGTCGATAACTCCAATACTACACAAAATAGCGAAAAAAAAGCTGTGTACAAAAGTTGTAGACAAAGATATGCTCCTTGCTCAGAAAATATTTTGATTTATACAGGGTGATTCATAACTACGTTGTGATGCAAATATATTTTTTTAAGGAGACTCCCTATAGGTATATAATTATTATCCCATAGGTATTTAGATTCTACTAATGGCCTTCTTCTTACAATATGATGTATTGGAATATTCTATAGCTTATTTCAAAAGTTATGACCATTTTTATATCTAAATCGCTGTCAAATAAACGTACTGAATATTAAAAATTAATTAGTCGTCGGCTGTAAAAAAAAAGTTGACGGCGCTCACGGCGCATATTCATATACAGAGTGAGGTAGAATGTAAAATCTACATTTTCAATTCTTTTTAATGTCTAATCTATCCAATATGCTCTTTAATATTTGTAAGTATTTCATACCTACATATAGGTACTTATATTCATTAGTTTCCGAAATATTTCGATTGTTCTGCAAATGTTAGTATACCTTCAATTTCTGTATATGGTAAGGTATAAATAATACTTATAATTATTTCTATATTTGTAAACAAGAGAAAAGCAAAATTAAGATGGAGTTGCAAATAGTTCATTTTAGGCAACCAGGTGCTCAAATTGGTCTCTTAAATTGAACCTGCCCTATGATGTTGATAAAGTAGGTATAATACTTCCCAGGAAAGCAGTAGGTACCTACCTATAGGTTTTATTTAAAATTTGCAGAAAATTCGAAATATCTAAGAAACTGATTAATGTAGCTAAAACAAATGCTATACAAAGATGAGCATACTAAAAGCAATTTTTTTGATACACTAAAATATGGGGAGTTCTATGAATTTAAAAAAATTTAGATTTTCCATAATATGTATATGAATATGCGTTATAGTTAATTAGAGCCGCCGTTAAAATTAAAGGATGAAAAATAGCTTTTGAAATACCCTGAAGATTTACAATACGTACCGTATATTGTAAGAATAAGGACCATTAGTAGAATATTAATTAATATCGGATAATTTATAGGATCTCATTTAAAAAAAAATTATGTTTGCATCACAACGTACCTACCAAATTTTATATAGGTACCTACAACTATTTTCGCTATTTTTTACAGTAGTGGAGTTATCGACTAATCGGTACTAAAAACTCACCCTGTATGTGCAACACGGCTGTCTTCAGAATTCTGTATTTTCTAAACGCCTGATGCCCAGTGGAGGATTTAGAGGGGGGCGAGACTCTACAGGAAACACGGAAACATATTATTTTCAAGTATATATAAAATTTAGAAGCTTTAAACCAATGAAAAATTTATAATGCTTAGAATTTTTTTCTTCTAAATTTGTATTATTTTCAAGTGCGCTTGGCAATAAAGCAAACGCGAGGTCAGAGGCAAATAGACGAAACTCGAAGCTGACTTAGCTTAGACTAAGATGTCCATATTAATTTTATTGATTTACCTATATAACAAGAATCGCCTCTAATGAAAAATTTAAATATTCCCCATATATGTTTCTAGAAAGCCAAAAAATGTCAAGGAGCACTATCCGTCTGATGGTTAGAGAGAGGGTTCCCTGTAAGCCTAGGTAAGTAGATACTTTTCCATTTTCAGAGTCACGCATTACTAACAGTTAGGCCCCTAGGTTAAACACGTGGTTACGCCTATTGAATTATCTACAATACAATAATTCATCCGCCGTTCGAACAAAATAAAGCGACAACACGGCAATTCACTTGTCAGGGGATAATAAGCTTAATAAATAACTCGAAAGACATTACTAAAGCAAGATAACAATACTACACAAGGTCGTACTCTCTCCGTAATCCTTATCTGAGTCTTGTACAGTATTACCAGCATAGCAGTACTCACTAGTCCAACCATGACAGAAAAAGAATCTGTCATTAACTATTTACTACATGACATAATTATGCAGCTGCTAGCCTTGATTTTTCCATGTTTTATTTTACCACTGTACGTGCTGCTGGAAAGTTAATTATTGATAAATGATATAATCCAACAGCATATAGATAATAATAATATATAACGTAATACTACATTATTTTCTCCGCACCGAGCACGTGCTTTACTTCTTTTGGAGCAGATTTATATACTTAAGGGTGTAGGGTATAGCGCGCGAAATTGAGAATCCAAAAAAATATTTATTCCCTTTCTCCAGTGTGTGTCTAAGATGAAGGGAGATAAGTCCAAAAATCCAAAGGTAAGGTCAAAAGGTCCAATGGTCACTATAAAAATTAATTTCGCATTTCCAAGCTCCTGACGTTACCTATAAACTTACAGTAATGATTCAAAAAGCAAATTGAAGAAGAAAGCTTGCGCTTTGTCACCTATCCCGCCTTTTCTGATATCGTGTTTTGTTGTTAAATTACAGACATTTGAAGAATGTATTATTTTGCATTTCGAGTTTTTTTGCACTCTAAAAATCTTTTTTGAGAAAATCGCAAGTAGTTGTCATTCATTAAGGTCTTAACTATCACCTTCTGAAATACTGTGTATGTAGTTTGAAAAACAAATGAGTTCTGTTCGAAATGGGAATCCGTGTTGTAACATGGCAAATACATTTGTATAAATGTGTATACCCAGGCTTCTTAAGGTGTCTTTACAAGATGTGTAATTCAATTTGCTGAAAAAATGGGCTTTAATTTTGCAGCACCTAACCCTTAGATAAGGAAAGAGAGGGGATACCGCACGCCCATTTGATGCTATATGGATTAGCTGATACCGAAAATGAATAGCTGTCAAAATGCTGGTGGAAAACTGACGGTAGTGTCAAGGTGGTGTTTTTTGCGATATTTAACGTTTTTAAGACCAATAATTGTGAAATATTGTGGTGAGCGTAATGGTGGGGTGTGCAGCTTACCGTTGTAAAAGCCACAGCAGCAGGAAGGAGCCAGGAATTACTTTTCACAGGTAAATTTATGATCTTATTTTTTGGTGTATCCGAAATTCATGCAAATATCTCGATATCTAGTTCAAAGATATATGTGTATCCGAAATATAATTTGGAATGTACCACTAACATGCGAATCATAATGTTTTTGAGCACGTAAAGTCTAAAAATTATGTTTTTAAGGGATTTTTTGGTTCAAATACAATCAGTTTTCCAGTGGCGTATCTATTATAGCTTACATTTTGAATAGAAATATTATGACTTTGCATTGTAATATATAATATACCAATACCCTTATACAAGGTGTGCATTTTAAGGGTGGCCTTTATTTGTAGTTGTATGAATAATAAAATTAATTTTCTTTCTTCCTCGACAGGTTTCCTAAAGATCTTCCTAGACATGATTTATGGATCAAAAATATGAGGATCGAAGGTTGGAAGCCTACAAGCAACGATAGGCTTTGTTCTAAGCATTTTAAACAGAATTTCCTTCATCAAACAAATCAAAAAGTATATCTTCTGAAAGGAGCAGTCCCCACCATATTTGACGAGCTTCCGGAATACTTACGTCCAAAAATTGTAAGTTATAATTCCTAGCTTACATTGTCTACGCTTAATCAATATTAAAATAATAAACATCCTAGGACTATGACAGATGGATAGATGGATAGATGGATAGATGGATAGATGGATAGATGGATAGATGGATAAATGGATAGATGGATAGATGGATAGATGGATAGATGGATAGATGGATAGATGGATAGATGGATAGATGGATAGATGGATAGATGGATAGATGGATAGTTGGATAGATGGATAGATAGATAGATAGATATACTTTATAGTCTAAGAATTTACAAGATTCTTATTGACAAAGCTATGTAATAACAAACAAAACTTTTGGGATATTCACTAAAACCTGTGAGGAGGAAGTTTGTTATAAATCTTCACTCCATTGTATATAATTGGATCATTAATGAGTTATGATTTGGGTGTGATATTAATTTAAAATCATTCTTATGCCTTATGCCTATATTCTATATTTATGGTCTCAAATTTCGTTTTATATTTGAGTATTAGTGATGACGTTTCCAAAATAAACAGTGCAATAAAGTAAGGAGAAATACGATTACGAATGGCTGAATAACCATTTAAAAATTGATAGCTATGAAAATCAAAAGGCAGCTAACCTCAAAGATGTAATAATTTCTTGTGTTACAGTTACATTATTAAACAACTATATTTAGGTGTGTTTACTCGATACGAAATCAAAACAAAATGTTACTGTCACTTTTCCTATAAGATTCAGTCACTCATTCACATCTACTTAAATCATAAATTAATTTGTTCTGTCTTTCTTTCGGAAATAATGTTTCAAACATTGTCTAATATACAGCTCTGTTATTTTAGGCAAAAGAAAGAAAAAGACCCCGTGAACGTGATGTTCATCCAGAACCATCGCCATCAACCTCAGCTCTGGCTGCACAGGACGACTCTCCCCGGAAAAAGAAACTTAGAAGAGAACTGCTGCTGCAAAAAGATAAGAATAAGGAAAAAACGAAAAAAATCCGTGCCCTTGGTCAGTCACTGAAAAGAGCACACAAAAAAGTAGCCTCTTTAAAAATAATTGCTGAGGAATTAGAGCGACAAAATTTACTATCTCAAGAAAATTTAGTTTTAGTTCAAAATATGAGCAAGGTTAATATAGAAATATTGAACAGAAAAATGGGGAGAAATGTTCAATATTCACCTGAACTTAGGAAATTTGCCCTGACATTAAATTTTTTTTCACCAAAGGCATACAACTATGTGAGAGATGTTTTTGACACTTGTCTCCCGCATAGCAAAACTATTGCTAAATGGTTTCAGAATGTGGATGCTGAGCCTGGTTTTACCAAGGAATCAATAAATACCTTAATAAATAAGGTTCAATCATCTGACAAACCAATAATTTGTTCATTAATTATCGATGAAATAGCCATACGGAAACATTTAGAATGGGATGGAAAAAAATTCCATGGTTATGTGAACTATGGTACAAATTTAAACGATGACTCTAATGCTTTAGCCAACGAAGCTTTTGTTATAATGTTGGTTTGCATCAATGGAACTTGGAAATTACCTGTCGGTTACTTTCTTACAGATTCTTTGAATGGCAGTCAAAAACATTCAATTGTATCTCAATGCATCCATCTGATTGAACATACGGGAGCCAAAGTTATGTCAATCACATTCGATGGTGCTCCATCTAATACCGCTATGTGTCATAACTTTGGATTCCTATTTAACATTTCAAATATACAGACAAGTTTCAGAGTTACAGATCACAATGTATATATTTTTTATGATCCATGTCATATGATAAAACTTGTTCGCAATGCATTTGGTGAAAAGAAAATCCTAATTGATTGTGATAACAATTTTATTCAATGGAAATACATAGCGCTTCTAGAGAAGCTGCAAACTAGCGAGGGCTTACATTTAGGGAGTAAGTTACGTCGCGCTCATATTATTTTTGTCAAACAAAAAATGAAGGTTCGGCTTGCAGTTCAGTTACTTAGTGCATCAGTAGCCGATGCTATTGAGTATTGCGAAAAAAAGCTGAATCTTGAGGATTTTAAAGGTAGTCAGGCAACAGTTAAATTTATTAGAATTGTAAATAGCATTTTCGATATTTTAAACAGCAGAAACCTAGTAGCACCAGGTTATAAAAAAGCATTATGTCAAAAAAATATAGATCGATCTGCGGAATTTATCAATAGTGCAATTTTTTATCTTTCAAAGTTGAAATTATCTAATAATGAGCAAGTAATCATGTCTAACAGAAAAACTGGGTTTATTGGATTAATAATTTCATTATCAAGTTCTTTAGGATTGTACAAAGAACTTATTTCTGAGAGAAAAACATTACTGTACCTTCCGTTGTATAAGATTAGTCAAGATCATTTAGAATTATTCTTTTCGTCAATTAGATCAAGAGGTGGCTGGAATAATAACCCAACCCTCGACAGTTTCTAGCTGCTTACAAAAGGCTTCTGGTTCGAGCAGAAATTAGAGAGGGCGGTATGGGTAACTGTATTCCATTAGATCAAATCCCTATTCTAAGTAGTTCTACAAAAAATGTAAGGTCTGAAGATGTAATTAATAGTAGTTTATCGAACCATAGTTTAATAGACATAAATGAGCCTTCTGATGATCTAGAAACTATTTGGAAGGATCATGACTACATCATGAATGCACCTGTGATAAGTGAATGTTCATCCCAAATTGTGCAATATATTGCTGGTTATGTTTCGCACCAATTACAAAAAACAATAAAATGTGAAACATGTGTCACAGCATTGATTGGTACTAGAGATCGGTTTCTCAATTCCCTAATTGAATTTAAAAGCCACGGCGGTCTGACTTACCCATCAAATGATGTTATCAAGATATGTTTGAAATCGGAACATTTTCTGAGAGATAATGAAAATTGTATTCACACCAAACATTTTGTACCTTTGCTGATAAGCAAAATAATATCAAGTTTTCTAGGCACCCCTATTTTCAGCTGCTTAGAACGTCACGTATTAGAAAATGATGTAAATCATATATATTTTTTAATAAAAGCTGTATGCACAAAATACTTAAATATCAGAATCCATTTTATTGTAAAATCTCGATCACAACAGGACAATCCAGTTCGGAGCCAATTAACAAAAATGATTCTGTTTAAAGGGCAGTAAAATATTGGTAGTTTTTGACCTTCATGACTGTAATATTGACTGCCATCAATTGTAGGAGCAAGCGAAATGCCACGTTCCTACAAAAAATTTATTTTTGTTGAAGCACACAATACTGAGTTTCACCCAAACTTCCCCATAAGTAAATACATAACTGCAATAAATTAGAACTTACTGGAAGCAAGGGGTTAAGTGATAAAATAGAGTTGTAATTTCTATGTAAGTTATAGGACCTCACCTATATTGAATGAATTGTTCGTTTTTATTTACTAGCTAATCTAGGGGTCATTTTCTAATTTTGTAAATGTTTTGATTTTGGATAAGATTAAAGGACCTTTGTATTTCTAGCCCAAAACTTACTTTATTTCATGTCTGAGATAATTTTTATGTTTAACCCTCCAGCTTTTTCATTAATTATTGCCACCGTCGCAAAAAGAAGTTAAGTATAAAAAAGCCTCGTTGGAGTAATTAAAAATACTGCTCTTCAGTACACACTACAAACAGCAAGTAACAGCGTAACAGCAAGTAGATTTTTTCACTGCATATGGGGACTTCGAGATTGAAGGCATCAAATTCCTCAATCTCGTAAGCTAATCTATAATAATAAAAATGTTTTATTGCTGCTTCTGTTTACAGTATGTAATAGACAGTATTTTATATATAAACATAATGTCAATAAATATAAATATACTATAGGTATTATGTGTTCTTTAATAATAAAAAATTGATTTACTACAAACTACAAGCAGTTTTTTTCTTTCTGGGTAGAAGTATAATCGTGTCTTTCATCAGTCATATACTGCAAATGAACATAACATGTTCATGACTGAATAAAATATATACATTATCAATTTTTATATATTATTGGCCACAAAACAGCAGTCGAATGAAAATCACGGTTACGGTAATGTTAGTCACTTAAATTTTAATTGTGGATGGCGAAATTGGCCATATAGAAACCCTGAATAACAATATTTCATTAAATTTTATTTGAAAAAGATTATTTCTACAAATAGCTCAACCATAACGTTAATCCCATTAGTTACGCCACTGGGAATAGCGCTTTGGTGCCATTTGGTATCAGAAATGTCAGTCGCGGGTTCCGTCCTCTCTCTTTCCTTGTCTAAGACCTAACCTAACCTGACTGACTTTATAAATACTACCGCTGTCATATAGGGTTAACAACAAAATCGCTGTGTTATGCTCATTGATTTTGATACGTTACATTCCAATGAGGATGAGGTAAAGATTCTTTTAGCTAACGTTTTTGTCTTATATGTGGAAATTTGTCTCATTGTTCCATACTTAGGTAAATTCTATCGCAGAAAGAAAAAAATTAAGTGCGATCCAGGTCTTTAAAAATATTCATATGCATCTTCTTGGAGTTTGAACAGACCTGTACAAATAACCAAAAGCATTTTCTGTTTACTACACCACGATTGGTTCAAATCAACTACTAATTACTGTAATCACTTGTTCTATCCAAGAAAAGAAAAAAAATAATCATACCAATAGTCCAAAAATCAAAATAAATCACTATAGTAATGTCTAATAATATATAATAGTCATAAGTATGGGTATCTCACTCCAACGTTTTTTGCATTCAAGGGTACTCGGTGGTATTCTATACTTCACAGACTTCGAATGTTGCCTTTGGATACATATATGAGTACTTTTTATACATACTACACTTGATAACTGGTAACTTAAAAACTACTAACTCGATTGTAATGATATTTTGACACCGTAGCTACAGTGGTAGCTACAACGACCGAAATGGAAAAACAACTCCTGAAAATCTGTCAATATCGTCGAAGTAATACCTAAACAACGAAGAAAGTAAATCAGCTCGACCTCCACTTTTTGGGTTTTTTCATATGTCGCTGATAATTTTTTACTTTTTTCTTTGGAGGGTCAAATTGGGGTGGGAGACGATTGGAGATTGGAAACGTGCCAAAATTATTTACTACTAATTCCAAAAAGCGCAACCGCAAATGGTGCCAGGAGCGAAGGGTTTTCCATCTTGATGTATCCTTTCAGAAGGCGTTCAATAATGTCACCCCCTATCGGTGTTGAAAGATGGGCAGCCTAATCACGGAAGGAATCGCACAGCGGCTGCTAGGCGGTAGCGGATAAACATCCACAAAACATCCTCAAAACATCCACAAATCAGCGATTGCGGCAGCAGCAGCGTTTGTATCTCCTAATTCTGCGGCGTGCTGTCACATGACAGTTCTGGCCACAAAACGTTCTGGCCAACTACTGACTTCATTCAGCCTACATTGTAGGTTATGTCCGTGATATTATTATATTTTGAGTGCGTCGTTTTAGAATTTAGAAGTAAATAGGGAACATTGAGTGTTAAATGGTCAAATAAACAAGCTTTTGGACATTTTGATGGAAAATATATCGTTGGTGCAAGGCGTGGGTCTGGATCTTAAGATCCATTAGGCTGCATGTGGCAGGAAATTGCAGGCAGGCTCAATGCCCCTGGATTTGGGTATTCAGATATTCAATCGACAGTGAGCGGATATCGGAGTGATCATATTTATATTGCATCTGCTTATGGTGAGTAAAAATGTAATAGAACATTAAATATTTTCAAAAGTGTAGAGGTCAACTAAACACATCTTTATTAAACCTTTAGTATTAGTCCATGTTAAAGTAGAAAAAACGTTTATTCGGTATTTAATAATTGTTAATTTTAGATGTATATAAATGTTCAAGGAATGGATCAATTAAAACATTAATCTTTTGATATCCAATATCCAGGTGCCTGCAGATATGTGCAATAAAAAAAAAATATGTTTATTATGACTTTAAACACATTGTATATTCACTACTTCAAAAATGCTTGTTTTGGCATTATAGGTTTGAAGAAAAAATTCATCAGCATCCCAAGTATTCAAGACACAAAAGGCAGACTGATACCAGAAGGCGAAGAGCACAGATGGTTACGAGTTGAGAGCCTCCGTCATGATGACTTTCTAAAAATGTAGATACAGACGTGTTCCACATACTGTGTATACTAACAGCACTAATAAATGCTTATGTTATCTGTCAATAAAAGGTATAGAAACATTTATTGTTTGTAATCAAATAAAAAGTATTTCCTATTATAAATAGTTTCATACCCATAATCATAATTTTTTCCAAATATGTAACCTTGAATAGTATCTAGTTAAAGCATGCCTAGAAAAAACATGTATTTTTAGTAGAAGTTTGCTAAACATGAACATAGAGGGTGATTAATTTCTTAATGTTAGTGGTTATCTAAAAAACACTTATTGGGTGATTGTAAAATTGCACACACTAGAAGCTGAGGATTATTACTTGAACAAAACTATTGTTGAATTTTGCTATATTTTTATTATACATATTTTCCTTTGATATCCAAGAGGGGCTGATTCTGAACAGTAGGAAATTCATTGTATCGGACTCGTGATTGTTGAAGTGGAATGGTGGAGTGCCCAGGCAACTTGATCTCCGACTCTGAATACTTTGAATGTATTAATGTAAATCCTTCTGAATTATGTTAAATACATGGAATATTAAAATGTTCACCCATCTTTTTCTGCCGCTTTTGGTTATTTATTATTTTTTATAATGTTTTTAATAATGTTTAATTTTTTACCCTAGATGAACATATACTTTAATATTTCCATAGTATATCCATAATAAAGTGAAAATTGATATTGAGCATCGTCTTCTACAAATGCACAAATCCACAAATATTTTAATTTATTTATTGCTTGGAAAATTTCAAAAACGGACTAAAATTAATAATACGTAATTTTACAATAACATTGACAAAAATGTATCTAGGGACCCTAATATGACATTAACAATGCGGGCTTTTGGTACAAAATATGAGATAAAAATTTCAGTACGATTCATTAAATAGTTTGACAAACATGTTCTTTCCAATGCTATATTGCAGAAAATCTTAAAGATCCAGATCCTATGGGCAGAATATCAAAGAAGAAGGCTCAAACTTTATACCTAATTGAATGGCAAAAAATAATTTTACAACATTGCAAAATAATGTAATGCTCTATATAATTTTGTACTTATAAACAAATAGAATAACAGTTTACACAATTTTTTTCATATGCAAAAAGCTGGCATTACTATACATACTTTAAATTGAAAAAAATATATATCATAATTCATAGGTCAATTTGGGCCAAAGTTATCATTTTTCTTTTAAAATTTACAGCTCCTTTGTTTATGACAATTAAGGAACCTAATTTGCGCCATTTAAAAGATATATATCAAAAGCTTTCATGTATTTTGTTAAGACATTGCATGTTTCCAGATGAACCAGCAAAGCTTCAAAAATGCAGCTCAAATGAAATTTGCTTAGAAATGTGTGCGCTCAAAAAATTAAATATAAAATAGTTAAAGTTGGATCAGTTTATTATATCTCTGCATAATTATAGTGACAGATTTTAACGATTATTTTTTTAATGCATATGAATATGCATGCACATATATGTTCCCTTCGCGTACATTACAAATATGAAATTTGTCTACAAATTTAATATCTATTTACTCGTGTAAATTATTCAAATAGTTTTTTGCAGAAAAATCATTTCTTTGAATGTTCCAGTTGATCAATGTTCAAATAAGTGAACAAAGATATATTTGTTATAAATAATCCATTAGGGTAACAAAATAAATGCAACAAAACTTATCATTTTTTTATCATGCAATTTTCATAAAAAAAACATTTTTTGTTTATTAAATTTATTTCATATCAAACCATTGTTAAATAGTATATATTATATAATTCAGGATAATATACATATATTAATGGTAATATATAATAGTATTTTATTTTATTGAAATATCTTCATAATACAGAACTTAATTCATCTAATCAGTAACAAAATAAACATAGGTACATAGTAATGAGATTGGAGACTTCAGTAATATCAATATTAGGTTTGGCTCTAGGTGACTTGAATGCAACATTATCTTGAGTGGTATAAGGAGGCACAACAAAATGAACTTTTTCAAGAATTTAGGAACAATCTGTAATAATTTTTATAAAAATAATCCTGCCTGAAAATTTCTTCTATGTTCTAGACTTGTCACTTCAAATCATAATAATGCTGTGTGTGTGTATGTGTTGTTGTTATATGCATCTCGTTTTTAGTTTAGTGTAAATCAGTTTTGTATAATTTTGCATTATAATTGATGAACTTATATAACTGAACTCTAATCTTTAAAGGAATAAATTGTTGTTTTGATTGCTATTTGTGTAAACTAATCTTGTTATTAACATAATACAGCATTCGAATATGAAATAGAGTTTACCTTAATAATCTTATTCCTATATTTATATTTTTCAGAAATAATTTTGTACATTGGACAAAATTATGTCTCATGGAAAAACTCCAGTAACACCATTCTATTCCAAATAATTCAATGTACATTATCAAGCAACCTGTTTAACAACAAGCTTAAAATAATACGGATATTACTGTTGTAAGTGATAAAGACAAGTTATACATTTAAAGTATTTAAATCCTACAAACAAAAGTAATAAAGACTGTAGTACAACAAACAGGAGATCGTTATCAAATTATTATGTATTCCATATATTACAAAATCAAAGTCACTTAGGTATATTATATAAGAGCATAATCATTGCTATAAAATTTCAGAGCAAACACATACATATTTGATATTTATAAACTAACAGGCTTAACAAATATAAAACATCTCATTACCTGAAAGCATTTAAAACCAATGTGTCATGTAACTGAAACATTACTATATATTATTATTACTATTGCTGAACAGGCAAGCTGCATAACCGATGATGCTGTTCACTCTTATGCTGTTTATGAAAAAATTGGTAATTAAATATGATGGAAGATGGAGCTTATAAAATAGCATATAAAACAAAATAGAATATAACTTAAAAATAGATTAAAAATATCACAAGTGCTATCACAGCATTATCAAAGATGTGTACGAATTAATTAGGTGGTCTAAGACATAAAGGTTATTCCACATGTACACTGCTCAGTGACACATTTTTTGTGTCTTTATGGCTTGATGAGGGTGAGTCCTAAGTTGATCCTTTTTTTAAACTGAGTGAAAAAAATCGTTAAAATAAGCAATTTTTTCCAAAAAACCTTTTACCGAAAGCTGATAAATACACGAGGTACAAAATCAAAAAAAGTAAATCGGGGCTGGTGCACCAAGACGTACCTAGCTGTTTATAATAATGCGCCACTTTTAAGATTTACCAGTTTAAAAGTAACAATTATAAACAAAAAGTGGGTACTGCAATATCTAAGAGGTACAATGCCTAATCGATTTGACAAATCCGAGCAAAAAACTAAACATAAACAGACTAGGTAGTCTTGATACACAAGCCCAGATATACTTTTTTCTATTCTGTATCTCACTTATTTTTTAGTTTTCTGAAAATTTGTTTATGTTATCGACTTTTATACACAGCAAAAAAATATCAAATTGGTACTCACCCTGTATACCCAACCAATATAATTATGTAATCTAAACTTCTGCCAATGAATATAAAATTGTGATACTTCTCTAATCAATGGATATTGTAAATTTGTTAGAGCACATACTGTCCTGCATATAATTGAACTATAATCTGGTTCTAGTTCTGGTATAAAAGACAAAACTTAAAAATCTTGGATTCTACATATTGCCCTTTCCACATGAAGTCTTGCTCTTGCAATACTTTTTGTCTATTGTATCTGCTCTGATGTTAATTCTGAAGTACTGAGAAATGGTGGAATATTTAAACTTACTGCATTAGGTACAATATCACTTATGAGAAAACCCTGATCTGCCAATATTAGATCTCCACTTTCAGTCAAAATGCTGCTGAACAACAATATTTTTATCGATATTAGATCCTGGGTGAAGCATACTAGCATAAGTCAGTACGCCATTAGGACCACACCAACTAAGCTTTTGAAACTGTTTCTATGCTTATAACTACTATAAGTAAGACGTTAGTTCTTCATTGATTATCTTGATTCTTGGTACAACACAAAATACAAGTACAATCTATTATTATTCTACAATTAGTGAATTTGGTAAACAAGAATGGTTTTTTGATCTTTTAGAAATAAACCTCAACAACAAGAATTCATATAGAGTTTGTACAAAGTAACGACAATATTTGTAACAGCAACTTCAGATATTTTGAATCTGAACGCTAAATCTGTACAAGTAAAATTATGGCACAGTTTCAAAGTTTCATTGATGTCAAGAGTAGCTGACCAAATCACTCAATTTTTTGAACATTCCATTTCAATTAATAATTTATCTTAATATCTTTGATCAATTCATACACTTTCAAATATTGTGTGACTTGGCAATCCAGTGTAGTGAAAAATATACTTATCACTGTCACAAATTTATACATAGCTTATACTTATACCTAGAGATTTGATTATCTTATCCTTTCACTCTAGTCGTAATCCTTGCCAATAATTTTCTTCCTCAAATAACACAATCGAACCTTAACATGAGGGAGTAGCAGTACCTGCATCAATAACATCTTGGCCACACCTAGGAATATCTGAGGCTAAAGAAGAGCTTGGTTGGTCTAAGGAGGATATGCTTGAGTTTCTGTAAACAGAAATCATAAAAAATCATACAGTATGTCATATTTATAATTATAATAATAAAATAACAAATCTTTATTGCAAAATAACTCTGCAAAATACATAATGTACTCACAGAATTAGGTGAAATAGAGTCAATATAACAAATGGGAACAACAAAATTTGAATAGTCTTCAAGAGAATAGGGTTCCAAATTGACTAACATTTTGTGTATCTGTTGTTTTTTGAAAGTTGTCAAATTGTTCACAAGACCAGATGGTAGATAGTTGAAGATTTTCATTCAACTATACTCTACATTCTTCTCAGTTAAGGTGAGGTGATGAACTGGATACCTATAACTAAAGTTTCTTGCAGGGTACCATATGATTTTTTTTTAGTGGCCTCCACATGAGATGTCCACCTAAGCGTCTCACCTATATATTATATATACTCCAAAGAATTTGGTGTTGTCTACTACTGTCTACTAAATGAATTTGAACATCTTTTCCCAAGCCCTGGACCTAGGATGCTATCTTGTGCGATGCCTAATGCTGTTTGTTGATTGCTTGGTATTATAATTTTTCGTAATCATAATTTTTTGTTTTCAACATGTGAGGTATGATGCATTGTACTGCAAAAACGTTCCACCTATTCCATACTTTTCGAGTTTAAATAGTAAAAGGTCTACACAGTCAAAAAGCATACCAAGGGGCATATTTCCTTTTTTTAAAATAGCAATAATTTGGTGATTAAAATGATAAACAGCTGTAGTAGTCGACTTGCCTTTTATAAAACCATGCTATGCTTCAGTTGTTAGGTTACAGTTGCTCAAATGCTTCAATACCTTTGTTTGAGGTACAAGTTTCACAAATGCAGAGAGTAAGCTTATCGGCCTATAGTTTGACATGTCTGCTACATATCCTCTTTCGTAAACTGATATTAATACTTACTTCTGTGTCATCTGCATAGACTGCTCTGGTCATCAGGCCCATGTTCTGTATAGGCTTTTTTACTGTTTCCTGGCGTCATTCTAGGAACAGCACTGTATTGCTGATTTTAGTTTCTCTGGAAATTTACCAAATTTTAAACAATTATTGATAATGAAAACCAATGGACTAGCAATATGGTAAATACAGGATATCAGCAGGGTTTTAGGAAAATTATCCTCACCACTGCTGAATTTATTTGTGAGTTTATTTTTCAAATTTGGCTCAACTCCTGCAGTTTTTCAGTTGTTATAAACTCTGTAGGTGTTTATTTATTAGGTTAGACTATATTGTATTAAAAGGGTACAAAAGGGACTCCTTGGTTACATTTGAAATATATATATGCCTTTGCAACACTTTATGAATTTCCAGGAATAAGTACATCTGAATCAATTGCATACCCCTTAATTTCACTGACTATGTTCCACACACACACACTTTATCTTGTTATCAGAGGTAACAATTCTATTAAAAATATTTTTTCTATCACCTAATAGTTTGTTGTAAACATTTCACACACCATTGTAAGCTTCTTTAGACTTTTTATCAGCAGAACTTAAAACATAGAGTATATCCAACTTTTGTTTACATTCTTCGATATCTGGCCAGTTTGAAAAATTTTTCACTGCACATCAACATCACTTTCTGATACCTCCCACTTTATACTATGTAAGTCCTCTATAAAATTATCTTTGTTATTTTTGCTGAGATTTCTACATAATTTTTCAATTTTTGATAAACTTGTATTATAATTGTTATTTTTTTGGTTAAAACTGTAGGTATTGCTGGGAAGCAACAAATTAAACAACAATATATACTTCTTTCTAGCTTTTAGGATCGTTTATCACTTTCTCAAGGCTACCAAACATAAAATTATATATGCAACAACAAAAAGTTACATGCGCTTGTTACTGAAAGATATTTGGTAGAAATCCAAGGAGCATGGAGACTCATCATTTTGTGAGACAATCTTGAGTGCAATATATAATATATAAGTATTTACCTAGGTATCTGTGAAGATGTTTTGCCCCATTTCTGGTCTCTGTGGAGAAAAATGATGTAGGTTGAACACTCCTCTACATTATGTGTTTACAATTCTGGCCAATTAGTCTTCTCTGCTTCACAGAAATAGCAATCACAACCCCTTGCTTCTGATCCACTAAAAATTGGATAGGTTAGATAGCAGCTAGTGAGTAGCCACATTAAGGCAAACAATCACTTCAGAATGTATAAGAAATTTTAACTTAGAAAGCTCAACTACTTCTGCAAGTGTCTTATTTTTGGGATCGGCAGTAAAATAAACATATTCACATAACCTCAAAATGAGCGAGTATATAATATTCCTGTTTTTACAAAGATTGCACCGTTAAATAGTGATTGTGCATTAGCAAGCGGTTAAAATATTGGTTCACTTACCTGTTTTTCTATTTTAGGTGGTCAAATTAAGTTTAAAAACTGCTTACGGAGGATCGAGGATGAATCACTGTTACGCTTACGAATCACATGCTATGGCGTATTTATTAAATGGGATGGGGCATGGGCGTAGGTAATAGGTATTATAAATGCTCTCTGACCGTTTTACGCAAAAAGCACTTCGACGTCTTGTCCGCTCTCATATTTTCATAATTGTAGCGCTGAAATTTAAAAATTTACGAATACAATATGTCAGCTGTAATGTCGCTTCCTGCCGCATATTGTGTTTCTGCGGCTGCGGCTGCGGACATGCTGCTGCATCTGCTGACGTTACATGATGCGAATTTGACTTTGACAGAACCAATCGCCAAACATGCGGCTGCGGAATAGCGTCTGCCTCCTTATGTGATACGGGGGGGGGGTTAAACATAATAAAAATGGATGACATTGATACACGTCACAGTTGGACCTCCCAAGAACATGTATAAAGGACGTCATCCGTTTTAAACAATATTGTCAGTATTTTAACGATTTTTAACGAAAATGACGTAAGAAATCGAACTTTAAGCTCAAGTTTCTTATAATTTGCCTAGCAGAAACGGATGACAGAATGTTTTGTGTTATCTTCAAAAAAAGAGTTTTCGCTCAAGTTCCAACGGGTTTTGTCGCGATTTTTTTATTTTCATTTTAATAAAATCGCTACGCGCAAACCGCCCGTAAATTTCGGATGATGATTTTTTGGAACATTAGATGGTAGGTGTATTAAAATGCTACCGCATTTTCATTTAGTTACCTTAACGACTTTTTTTCACGTTTTAACACCCCCCCCCCCCCCCTTCATCTATCTCCGATCCCTCCCATTTTGGGGTTATGGTGGAATGACAAAAAGTTTCCAAACTGCCTCTAGAACCCAAATACCAAGCGTCATCCGGTTACTTTCTCGACACTAAAATTACGCGTCATCGCCTTATAAATATTATTACAGAGTCAGCAGGTATGGAGTGGTGGAAAGGATAATGAATATGAGACCAGTTAGTATCAGCCGGATACCGGCTAAAGACCCAGGTCCACCTGATAATATCCGAAGAATCGAAACACCGCTGTTCGTGCCTGATGCAATTCACGACATATTCCAAAGAAGGATTGTGATATCCTTGCGCTCACTTGGGTAAGGTGGAAATCATTTTCTAAAAATGCGATTTATCTTTATCAAGTCTGTATATTTATACAGGGTGTCCCAAAAGTCAACGTCCAGCCGCAACGGGGTGACAGGATTGGTTGTAACTATCATGAGAAAAATCAGAAAAAAATCTATCCCATGCAGTTTAAAAATTATGGGCATTTACAAAAAACCTAGATGTTTGGTCAAATTATAACAGTTTTTCGGTTATTGTGGTTAACTTTTATTATTTTTGTTCATTTAAACTTTGGAACCGCAACCCTAAATAACATTTCTAGAAGCACAGTCAAAAATAATGACACAATTGCCCCAAGTTTTCTAGAATGAAGACTATTTATTAAACTATGAATTTAAAATTTTCAGTCAAGTTTGCCGACTTTGAAAGGCACTCCTCTAAAAAAAATGTGCGTCACTATCTGTCTCGCTCACTCATAGCAAACAATGTGCACTATCCACCTCTCTCATAATTTTGCCGAAAATTAAGAATCTACCGAAAGCTTGTGCGAATAAAGAACATCTGATCTGAGTGAAATGGGTTACCAAAAATCGGGTTACTTGAGGTTTTTATTTTTTTACTCGTTTTTTTTAGTATGAAACCACTGGCGTATATAAGGAGAAACCAGACCCCAAGTGTGCTAATTTGCTGGAATTGTTTTATCGGGGGGAACACAAAAAGTCACAAATATACAGAGTGTCCCATTGAAATTTTTGAATCGGACGTCACGTGATCAAAAGTATTTGCAATTTACACCCTCAAAATTATAATTCGCTACTACTGTCCATTTCCGATATATTGCTTGGCTTAATCGTCGTGGGACTCCCTGTATTTAGGTCAGAATTATAATACGCTCCTCCTCCCCCGAAATCGATTTCTATATACGCCACTGTATGAAACTAACAAGTATTGTACCATTTTACAATCCTTGTTAAATGCACCAACTTTTAATGGAAGTGGCCAAGACACTTTAGTGCATTTTTAAAGGAGGATCTTTCAAAGTTGACAAACTTTAAAAATTTTAAATTCTTAGTTCAACTAATAGTCTTCATTCTAGAAAACTTGGGGCAATTGTGTCATTATTTTTGACTGTGCTTCTAGAAATGTTATTTACGGTTACCAAAGTTTAAACGAATAAAAATAATAAAAGTTAACCACAATTGTGAAAAATTGTTATAATTTGACCAAATTTCTAGGGTTTTTTTAAATGCCCATAATTTTCAAACTGCATGGTATATATTTTTTTTCTGATTTTTCTCATGATAGTTACAACCAATCCTGTCACACCGTTGCGGCTTGACGGTAACTTCTGGGACATCCTGTATACATCTTATCTTCTTCATCATCAATATTTTTTTAATTTTCACTCTTTGAAAATCACCACATGCTTCCACTGCTTGAAACACGATTTTTTAAAATCAAACAACTGATGATTACTATAACTATTCAATTTATTCAAGATTCCTAAGAATTACACATACCAATATTCCAATAACAAAAATCAGTCAACTGAGCAATAAAACTGCACTAGCCTAGCATATATAAACTTGAGTATGATTAATAAAATACACGCCTCTATGATAATCATAAGATCATAAATATATATCACCCTTTAAATCGTTATAAATATATTGCGTTTATACAGGAAGATAGCTATGGCGACCCAAAGAAAGGTGCCCCAGAGATTCATGAACAGATAAGTAGCATGTGTTTTGGACGTAGGCTTCCAACCAAAGGGGAAGGTGTCCCTCATCAGTTCGTGGCCTACGTAGAGGATTATTGCGTTCATTCCAGGGTAGAAGAAAGGGCGTCCGCCCCATTTGCGCAGAATATCTACGATGATGAAAAGGGATCCTTGGATGATGAACGCCATGCCCGAGGTGACTAGAGCAAATGAAAGAGACCAGAGCTGTTTGTTCAGAGGCACCGGACCGTCGTCTCGGGAGAAACCACATAGTGCACCGCCTATAATGCCCTAAAATGAAAGTTATCATTATTTTGATTCTTATATATCAACAAATTTCCAACAACTAACGTAATAGGTTGTAAAAAATTTTGAAAAACGCTGAAAAAATGTATGTTGTGGAACATGATTTTTACTTAAAAATGAACTAACGATGTATGGAACTAATTTTGCTTACTATACGGGCTATTTAAAAAGTAGAATATCGTTAATATCAGAAATACCAGTACACCCCAAAATTCTCTACGTGTTCAAATATCTTTAAACTTCAACCAAATAAAATTATATTTTTTATATTCGATAGCCATCCTGCTTCATTTTTATACTGACATTTTTCATATCATCATGCTTTAGATCGAATTTTATGTCACATTTTAGATGGTCATTTTTTTAGAATAGCTTTGGATCGAGATAAAAAAACTGAAATAGTGAGTTTCATGAAATTTTGCTTAGAATACATACAATTTATTTAATTCAGAAAACGTCAAGCACGTATCTCAAGAATTTTTACGTATGTGAATTTTAAGTCAAACTGGTGAGATAAAAAAAAATTGCAACATTCAGGGAAAGTGTGATCCAGATAGGCCTAGAATACTGTATCTATAGATTTTAACCTGGCAGTACTTCTGACAAAAAATATCAAAGCCAACCCTATTGAACACTAATTTTTCATTCATTAAAATGAATACTTGAAGAAATTCGAAGGTTTACGTCTCATTTTTGCAATTCTTCTACCAGTTCTAATATGTACCATTTACTTTAAAAAGTTATGATTTTGAAAATGATGAAAATGAAAATTGCGTGCTATATAGAGGGTGAGTCAATAATGCGTGGACGAGGGGTAGTGGGCTTACTAAAAGATATTTTAGAAATTAGTCATGGTAGTGAGCCTTGAAGGCTGCAGACTTGAAATATATTCACTTTAATTTTGGTGTTTGGGACCCAAACCGAACCATTAATGCGCAAATTATAATTTTTAGTATAGGCAGATATAAAAAATTGAATATCGCAGCAATTATAAAACCTGGAAGTCTGACTTTCGGTATGACTACGCATGAAATGCATCAGCTTAGGTTAGATGGTCAAATTTGAATTCTTTTAGTTGGAGAAATCGGTGAATTAATTAGAGATAACTTGATTTTTTGAAATGGGAATGCTCAATTTTTTATGCGATCAAATTTCCAACGTTATAAGATGTCACAATCAATCTCATGTAGTTTCATTTTATTGCAAATCTCAAATTGTTTCTTTTCAATTTTTCTATTTATAAACATGATATATAAACAAAAACCTGTTCAGATGGAAGAAAACAACTAACTTAGCAGAAAGATGTAAACGATGTAGAGTGACGAGATAAGATTATAAATAATGTTTCCTTACAATATGTCTACTCTAACCAGAAACAACGGGAGTAATATATCTAATGTCGAAGAGAAATTGGAGTATGACAAAAATGGTTATTTATCACAGCAGTACCACAATACATATTGTTCGACCAGGCAGAGAATGCGAGAAACGGATGAGGCGGAAAGGGAGGGGGGGCCACAGTCAGGCAAGCGACTGACTCCAGCCATTCAGCTCACGACAGCCTACAGCGTTGCCGGAAGTAGCAGATCATCTCAAATACAAGCCTTTTCTTGTTCCAAAATATTTATAATTTTGTTCTTTTAATTGAAAATATTGCAGTACACGTATTATACAGCAGTAGAAGTTATGAAAGTACGTGATGTAGAGTATTTTTATCATCGTTCAGTAACATTATAGGAAAATACTGAAAAGTGCAGATCGTGAACTGTATTTCAAGCGGAACATATGACACCAGCCCTATTTTTTTCCACATTCTTTTGCCTCGCATTCTTTCCCTTGCCAAACAAATAAAGATGAATACATAACAAAGTTATGCTTACGGTAGTAACGCCCCAAACGGACCACCTAATTATTTTGGCTCTGATGCTCTGATAGGTGTTCAGTGTTCTCCCAGCTTGAACTCCAAAATATACTGTGAGTATGGAAGTCACAGTTCCCAAAATCCCTGCAAAAACATAGATAAATATGTTCAAACTAGAGTCAGAAATTTTTTATATCGTAGCAAGTCGTAAGCATATTTTCTTATTTATCATAACAGCTGACAAAACCTATAGGCATTTTACTTCATAATTTTTGTAGACATTGGGTCTGTTCTTTATATACACAGTGTAAAATACCGAGTTTAACCATTGAGACGATTGCAATTTGAAAAACATAAATAATGATGTCCAAAGAAAGATTATTTGCCAAGAATATAGTGAAAAATGATCCACTATGAACTCCAAAAGAAAAGCCTCCTGATGCTGGAGTTTTAGAAGCAATTGAAAGCATCGAACTTGCTTTTTAAATGAATGAGGCCGCAGCGAATGATGATTTATGACTAATTTTTGAAATAAAAAACCCATGTTTTTCTTACCACAAAAAAAGGAATAGTTTAGTGAAATTGTAATAACTTGTTATTTTTAAGGTAGCTTTTTAATTAATTTAAGGCGTTTTTGCTATGTAGTTAGGTCTTTAATAAATAATTTATGTAATGAAATAATTGTTTTCGAATAGGTGAAGTTAGTTATGGACTTCTTTATTAATTTAACGCTTTTTTCTATATGGTTTATGGCCGCTTCGCTTAAATCTGTCATTTAAGAAGTAAAGCTTAAAATTAATGTTCACCTTAAATTAATTTTTCTTGCACAACTACCGCTTAAGGAATACTTAGCTAAGCCTCAGATTGAGCTGGCAACAAAGCAGATTTATGTCAAATTCAGTAATATTTTGTAAGAGAGAAGTTCCTAAGAATTAGCACCAATTAGTATCAATGTCATGAGAAGTCGAAATTTAGAGTTTGTTGGTCATTAGTCCATACATATTGAAAAAGTAAACCTATTATCTGCTGCCGAAGCCTTGCTATGCATAAAAGAAGAACGAAGGATGAGCGGACCAAATGCCCACAATCTGCAGCTTCAGTAAGAAAGGCGGAATAGTACTAAAAAATAGGTTGCAAGACTGCAACTCCATAGCTCGAACTTTTTTTGATATGCCTTGGAATTCGAAGCATAGAGGTTCGACTGTACTTATTTTTCAAACTACCGAGTTGACGATATCTCACCTTCGGGATCATAAAAGACGGTATTCTCGTAGACTCTCTGGCAAGCCGGTTGTCTGTACATGTGATTTCCGAACACCTCCCTGTCGATGTAACCGGCGACTCCTCCAGTGCAGTTCTGGTACTTGCCTCCCTCGTCCAAACCGCCAGGACCCAGGTAGCCCCGACCGCATCCTGGTACCTCAGCTAAGAAGGTGACGCATGTGTGGATGAACACCAGGACGGATACGATCAGCCATTGGGGCCACGCTGAGATTATGTCGTACACTGGAGATATGTTCTGCAATGAAAACATATTTTTATAGTATCTCTAATGTCAATTGGAAAACTCTGAATTTCCAAACGTCTAATGTTCACCCTGCCATGAAACACACCACGATACTTGACAACCTGCGGAGCGACATACTCGAGCTGCCACCCAACAGAATGTCAAGAGTCGTGGACACCGAGATCCCATATAACCTAAGTGACAGATCCGAATGGGCTCTAGGAGAACCTCGATACATGTCGAATGGTATCATCTGGTACACTGATGGCTCCAAAAATTCATCAGGTACAGGAGGAGACATACGGTGGTAGACCTAGGCGGAACGTAAGCATCCGCCTAGGTAAACTGGCCATCGTTTTCCAGGCAGAAATAGCCGCAAATTCCGAATCCGGCAGAAAATGCATAGATAAAGGATATTGCAAAAAGACTATCTATGTAAACACAGGCAGCCGGGCGGGTCTGATGGCCTTGGCGAGTAACCACTATCCTTCAAAATAGCGTGGGACTGCCACAATATCCTAAAGACACTGGCGAAGACAAACAAGGTAACATTATACATAGGAGTGGGCGGTAATGAAAGGGCCGACATGTGTGCCAAGGAAGGCGCCAGAACTCCCTCTCATCGAGCAAGAACCAGCATGTGGTATATCATTCAACATCTTTCGCACAGCTGTTACCAGTTGGGTGTCAAATGAACACCAGAAGCACTGGGACAGAATGGTGGCGATTGTCCAGTCTAAGAGGAAGTTGCAAAAGCTGAGGATTGAAGTGGCAAACCCATTATGCAGGAAGTGCGGTGAGGCAGAGGAAACAGCTAAGCATGTTATCTTCAAGTGAAAGCAGGATACTGTGCCTTACTTTACTAGTGTTAAGTGAGACAAGATACCTAGAGTTAGAAGGCATCAACATTATTAATGTTAGTAATTTGACACGGGTAGAATCGCTGACCAGGGGTTTGGAGAAGCTGTTATTATGCATACAGTAGTTCGCCGCATTCGAGCTTTTAGACTCGTTTTATACCATAGAGGTTAAAAACTAAGAGTTTCATACCGTCAACGATCAGTGCTTGCACTGAGACAGTATGGCATAATGTCGTCGTAGCGAAGAATCACGATTCTAGGTATGCATGATGGCCGAAAAGAAAATAAGATCCTGAATGTCATACTGTTTTTCACCTTCCGTTTCTTTTTAAGTCCAACCATAAATATTATTCGACATTCACGAATAGGCACAAGTAAGTAAACAAATCAAAAATATATCAGTAAAACATATTCGATTCTGTAAGTTCTGTGGGCCAGAACTTTTTGCATACGAGCTGTGTCACAGGACTTGTTAAACCAGCCAGTGGAATCTAGTTTGTATGATTTGGTTATATGCGGGATGTATGCTTCCATGCCGACATGAATAACCTTTGTGATTTCCGAACAGACAATTATTGGTACATCATGTTTTGCAAAGCAAACCTCGCTCCAGGGAAAACTGGAAAAGTTTCTCAGACCATCCCAGTCAGCATGACCGTAGTGCCAGATTTTGCGGCAGATTTTTCGCGAATTTCCTAAGACACATCTGTCGCAGAAGGAAACGTAACTTCAACTAAGCCATGATCGGAGTTGCCTAAAGGAGAATGTATGTCGATCTTGTAGGGGACCGGGTGAGTAGTCAGAAAAAGATCCAGCAGGCTGGTGGAGTGAGAGGAGACACGAGGAAAAAAGTGGGTTCTTTCACTAGCTGTGTCAGACCTTGGCTTATGGGGAATGCTTCGAAGGCGCGCTCAGCTCCGTCAGTTTTGTTGGAGCCCAACCAGGCTTCATTGCGAATGCTGAAATACCCCAAAAGAACTACCTCTGAAGACGGATAATTAGTGTTCAAGAAGTCGATCTTTTCGAACAGGTAATCAAGAAAGTCAGTACAGTTGTCCGAGGGTGAACGGTGCAGGCAGCAAATGAAATTTGGGGTGGATTGAGGTTAAGCTTCAGCCACAAGATATCCTTTCTACCGGATTCTAGTGCAGGAGCTCTTGAGCAGGAAAGGTTGCTTCGCACAAAGGTAAGTACTCCTCCATTTTTCCTCAGACAGGAGTGAAACTCGTTGTTAGGAAATTTCAGGTGGTTTGCTGACGCCGAGCCGGAAATTTTTGTTTCCATCAGAAATAATATCCCGCAGATGTTCGTGAATGATAGTTTCATATCAATAATGTTCCCCCGAGGACACCCTCCTCCCGGACATTCCGAATATTCAAGTTCCCTAGACTTAGATTTACAGGTTTTATATTGTTTTGCAATCAAAGTGGATTACCTCGAGCTCTGTGCGTTTGGTGAAGAAACTTTCAAGCAAACCAACAACCAGATAACAGATTCCGATGCGTTGCAACACCCCTGGAAACCTCAGATCGGCAATCGTAGACATATTTTTGTTGGAATTAAGGATAAGACCCAGAAGAACAAGGGTCAGCGATCTCTTCAGTACTTGGCACACTAAATGGCGACGTGGAACGGCTCTGCGCAGTTTGTTCTGCAGGGAAATAGACAAGGAGAAGCCCATCACCCAAAGAAACCTGGAAACAATAATTGGCATAAAAATCAAGCAATCAAGAAACTTTGCACGTTCCAAACAGGATGCTAGTCAAGTTGACTAAAATTTCAGTAAGACCTAAAACATTTTTTACAAAGAACTTCATTTCTGAATGTTTTCCGGGATGTTTTCCTAATTCCTGATAATCTGTTCAAGTAGTCAGAAAAAAATTAAGTATAGGGTACTTTGTCCTTTAGTGCTCAAACTTTTTAAATTTACTTGAATATGGAATTATATGGTATATATGTGTTTACTGGAGACTATCTATATTAGGACAATGGAAAAAGTAATATATCAGATTTTCTTACCATGGAAAAACTAGATCAGCGATAGTAATTCCATTCCATACAGAATGTTTAAAGAACCAGTATTGGCCACCTCCATAATTGACAAAAATCATCAAAATGATGCACAGCCCCCTGAAAATGTCCACAGACTTTATGCGATGTGGATGTTTTTTTGCTGATGGCACTCGTTCGATCACCAGTGGTGCGCTAGCTGAAGAACTGCCCAAATCCTGAAATTTTAGATATAATTATGTATGAACACTATCGACGCAAAACTACATTTTTTTGTAGAATGAACTAAAACTGGCTGGCTAGTATATTGAAAATGGTTTTCTAAAGTATGTTTTGCAGCCTGACTTGCAAAATCCATGTTTCTGTAGCAAAACTGACTATATCTAAGATGCTATAGAATACACAAAAAAACATGTTCAGATTACATCAAGCTTCTGGAATCAACACATAGCAAGCAATATGACCCATTATGTTATTTATTTTCATTTGATGTATAGATGTTGTATTATAACCTTGATTTTATTTTATTTTTTTTTTCTAATAATCTGTCAAGTAAATGTTAAAGTAGTAAGTGAGCTTCTATTTGCAATAATATCAACAAATTGTTCAATCATTTATTCAAGCAAACATAACTCTTCATCATGAATATTGATTATTTACATAGACTGATCTCAACATCTCATCAAATAACCATATTCGTTTTGCAAACATGAAGAGTAGATGTTTGAAATAATCAATATGCCATTCACTGCATTATACCATTGATTAACGTAATACAATATGTTAATCAATGATTATACCTTAATTATTTAGTAATAATCATATCATAACTTGATTCCTTACCATCTCCATTTCTGTATTCCATGTCAAAAACTGTCGTAATCTACCACTATTTTTATAAATACACTTCACCATATACCACAATGTACCAAAGCAGAAAAGTACCACAAATGCCATCAGAATAGCTAAAATCAGAAAAATAATTATTATCACCATTATTAATAACACAAATACATGTGACTTACGCAAGTAAGCATCATCAGCAGGTTGTTTAACATATAGTGGCGAACATTGCTCTGTGATATTCCATGCATATCTATAGTGTTCATATAATAATTTCTGAAAACTAACATGTTTGATCTCAGTAGGCTTTGCAAATATATAAAATATAGGCATTAGTGAAGTCAAGTGGTTAAGTTAAATCCAATTAACCCCTCCAAAAAAAATTCAAAACATATATTACTACATAAGCCTCAGTCCCCTCTCCCCAATCTTATGATACAATGCCTTAACCCTCCTGGAAATACTCATAATCTAATCTAACCACAGCCCCATAAAATAAAAGGTGTGCAGTGAAGCTTTGTGCTAGGGACTTGCATGACTGTCTTCCAGGTGGACATGCCATGCCATAGTGATGGTGGCACACTTGACAGAAGTCGAACACTGTTCTGAACAAGAGAATATACAGTGTGTCCCACGACGATTAAGACAAGCAATATATCGGAACTGGGCAGTAGTAGAGAATTATAATTTTGGATATGTAAATTAGAGCAAAAAATGTTGTGTCTTTTCTTGTTATTGTGTTACCCAATGAGGTATTTGTTTTTGGTTATGTGACGTCCCATTCAAAATTATTAATGGGACACCCTGTATATTAATGCCTTTCTGTGTTCCTCTCAACAAAACAATTACAGCAAACTAGCACACTTGGGGTCTAAAGTGATTAATTCAAGAGCTACAGGTACTTAAAGGATTGTACCACTACCATTGATTATAACATGTATCCCTATTATAGTGTTCATAATTTTTTGTCTTAATGGTAATGATACAATCCTTTATGTACCTGTAGCTCTTCAATTAATCACTTTAGACCCTAAGTGTGCTAGTTTTTTTGGAATTGTTTTAGCAGGAGGAACACAGAAAGTTGGTTGCAAGAGAATGAAGAGAGATGGGCCATCAAGCAACAGTGGTGCCTTTTTTTGCCTGTCCTCTGACTGTATTTGTTTATTTTGCTGTATGTTGTAGCAACTATTTTGAATTGACGTTCAAATTCTGGACATTTTACAGCTTTTTGGCCTGCCCATTAGCTGTATTTGTTCATTTTACTGTATGTTGTGACAACTATTTTTGATTGAGGCCCTTATTCTGGACATTTTGCCTTTTTGTAATTCCCTCCGACACGAAATTTAGCTCCAAATTTCCGGACATGGAAATTTGGCTCATAAATAGTGGTTATGTATATGACAAAAACTGACTGACTACTACCTAGATTACACAAAACTAGTGTTGATTGAAAAGATTTACCATAGTTTCAACTTGATATTTCTATGTCTCCCTAGAAGATCAGAACATGCCTAGGATATTTTGAAGACTAGATAGAACTTGTGGTAGGCCTACATCCTTCATTATCCTGTTGTAACATTTGTAACACTAAAAGGGCCGATACACGTACGAGCAAGTGTGCGTACTTATGGCTCGATGACCTTTTTCGCCTGTGTGTCACCATAAGTACACGTACTTTAAAACCCTCGCGCAAACCGCCGGCGATCCAACTGGTTTGAAATCTTGCTCGCTGCTTGTCTCTGCTCGTACTGCGAGCATCGAGCCACCACTTTGTTTCGGCAGGCCATCGATGCGCAATGCTTGTTGTGTTTGGCGTTTGTTAAAAGTTTTGTATATTTAGGAAAATTATCAAAATGAGTGATTTCAGCTTCACGTGTGTCACCGTGTCGAGCCGAGTAAGTTCGCGAACTTAAAAACCACGTACTTAAAGTCCGTACGTGTGTCACCCACTTAAGATGTCAAAAGCTTCATTATGGTCATAATGAAACTATAAAAGTTGAGGCATTCTACATTAGAATTATAAATAATTATTTTGTTAGATGTATTGCTTATAACTTATATATGATCCCTATGAAGTTATGAGCAGAACATTTCATAGTCTGATACTCACTGGCACTTGTCATTATCCTCTAAACGATAAAACATTTGTATAGGAGAGATTGTTTTTGCAAGCACTGAAGTACTTCCAAGTGGCTCAAGTACTCTGAGAAGTTGATAGTTGCATTGGTGGCACTCATCATATTGGTAGTAAATCGAGACATTTTGGTTGAGTGCATTACTAATATCTATACATGCTTCGTCGTACGATAAATTTGGATTTTTCTTCAAGCACTTGTCGAGATTTTCAAAGAGCATTGTGACGAGGCTGAAAAAATTACGCAGATATCACACACCACTTTTTAGAAACACTGGCATTGATTTAACATGTTAAATAATCTTTTTTTCTGAATCACTGTTTATCTGGTGTAGTCGAATTTTTTTTCTGGTTCAACACAATCACAAGGAAATAATAACAAATCTTTTATCCAAGATAAAAGTAATGATATCGCAAAATGCAAATACACAAATAAAGATTAGAAATGAGGAAGGTCATCTGACATCTGTCACGCCTGACAACATGGGTGTAACACATATGACGTAGATGTCATAGCAGAAACCTATGATGATGCTGGGAGATCTTAAGCTATTCGCCTATAGATGCCAGCATCTTCAATAGCAGCTTATTATAGCCCAGGTGTTATAATATATGTATATTATAAAAAACCACGGATAAAAATCCATAGCCACAAAACAAACTACTACGCCAGAAAACAAGGAAGTATTAAATACGTATCAATCGAACTATGAATGTATTTGTAGTCGGATGCGCTGCTATTAAACCGACCATGTTGCTTTGCTAGCAATTGAACTAAAAAAAAAGATGCAAAACTTAACAGTTACTTCTCCCGCATATTTTACTTTTACAAACATTGAAACCAGAATTCAAATCATAACATAATCACTCACAAATAACTACAATTACCAGTATTACCACACATGTTCGACATTTATTTTATTTTGTTGTAAGCCAAATGAGATACCTAGGTACCTATTTATTTTTTCATTGCGTCAGTCGATATACAGTACTGAACCACAAGTTAATTGGCTAGAGTGATTATCCTGATCTGAGAAGTTTAATTCACTTGAAGTCATTTTTCTTAAAGGTGTTGTGCTTTAATTTGGTATGAAACTTTAGGTCTGTTCAAAACTGCAAAAAAAATATATATACGTTCATATCTATGACGATGTGGCTATAACGTAAATTCTATATTACCTTTAACTATTATTCTGTAGATGACTCTGAATCATGGAGGGATTTTTTGAAATAATTTAATTTTTATATTTTAACACCTTTTGAAATCTATCAAAACCTAAAATACATACTATTTATTTCTATCGTTTAAAAATCACAATGAGAATCGCATATGACGGCAAAATCTGATCGAAATCAGAAAAAAATTAATGACCGTCAACTTGCCGTCAACTATGCGGCTGCAATTCTGCAATGCCCATTCTCGGTGGGGGAGTTCCACAAAAATGGCTGCCGATGGTATTCGGAGAAGTGTTATTTGAAATAAATGGTGATAAAAATGCGTCACTAATCTGTTGAAAGTGCTTTTGCGGCGTCGATTATCAGTTACTTCACGTAAGCATGACCCATAGCGTAGTTAGATTTATCGAATTAGCACCAGAACGTGGTGTTTATATTTAGGTTAATCTTGTACATTTTTAATTTCAACTAAATAATAGACAAAATATGTTATTGTTTATGGCAGTTAACCTAAGCGATATCATTGTGGCGTTAATTAAATCAAGCAAAACATCGCGGATGTGCTCAGATTTACTTTAATTATGCGTATTAATCATCCAGTCGACTGGTTGACCATCATGTCTATTTTGACATTTCTTTCATTTTCTATTTACCTGGACATGTTTGAAGAGCAATAGATATAAGTGGATATAAGCCCATGTATTTGTCATTACCCGCTACTAACTATTCTAAATCCTATACATATTTATTAAATACACACTGCTTCAAAGAGGAATTACATGCAAATTAGTTCCAATATTATTTTAATGAGTGTTCTACTCAAATAGCTGCAGTAATGTAAGTAGGTAATAGATAATCTCTAAATAGATCAATTGAGTTTTGTTTTGGTGAGATTATCAAACACTTTCTACTCTACTTTTGCTAGAGGGAGGTATATAAGTATATTCATTTTGACTTTGATATATTACCTAGTTGTATTGAAATGATTGATTGACTAAAATTGACAAATAAAATGATTCGAACACATTTCTATAAGTCTTATTGGATTACAGTTTGAATTATAACATTGTTTTATTTTCATAATTGATAATCTGGAAATGAAGTTGTTTTGTATAAGTATGATTTCATGCAGTTGAATGTGAGTTGAATCTAGCCACTATTGTTGATCAACTATCTTGGTACATAGGTACATAGATCATTTGTTAGAAGATTCTTTCATCATAATAAATTCAGTATTGATATCTGTTCTAAAATGTCTCTATAGTGCAATCAATAATTTTTATAAAAAGCTACATTTATCTGAAAAAAAAGAATATCACTCATACATACTAAATGAATAGCTGCAACTTTTATTTGGATTAGCAGGCCTTCTAGTACAGTTGGAAATAAAAATGCTGATCAAGCAACTTAGCAATAAGCATTCAACTTTGTGCCATAATGTGTCTACAATTTTGGACTACATTGACATCTTTCACTGCCTTTGCATATACTAAAGAATTAGAAGTCCCCCCTCAAGTATCAAGTATGAGAAAAATTATACAGCAACAATAGTTTAGACCAGGGGTTCCCGACTAAATTTTTCCAAGGACCCCTCATCAAGGTACTACAATTATGAGGACGCCCACTATTTCCTAAACCTGAAGTTACCTGAAAAGAGCCAAAATATGTGAAAAAACAAAACTAATGATATACTTAGGATTTATTTGAGAAAATACAGAGTACCTACAAAATTTTTTTATCAAAAAATTTATTGATGTGCTTTTTGCACTTGTTACACACATTTTTTCTACGATCAACATAAATATATGTTTGATACAAATTTTGTTAGATATATTACTTGCACTACACAGTGCTTGTTAAATTTTTATGAAAATTTAATATTGTTAAGCTTCATTACCCAAAGTTAAATAAATAATAATACCAAGTGGTAAACAGAATGTGATTACAAGTTTGAGTTACTTTTTTTACATTAAAAAACTTGAAAATGAATGAATTGAATGGAGGAAGGGATTTTGTTTTATTAACAAACTATTAAATTTAAAAAAAAAATAAATGGCGATTGATATTGACAGGCAAACTTCATTTCCACTGATTTTTTGAATTGTCCACCGCCTCCTGTACTTAGTTTTTGCACTGTGCAGTGCAAGTAATATGTCTAACAAAATTTGATTCAAACACATATTTATGTTGATCGTAGAAAAAATGTGAGTAACAAGTGCAAAAAGCACATCAATCAAATTTTTGATAAAATAAAAATGAAAAAAATGTTGGAAGGCCTGGGTTTCGATCCAAAGACCCTTAGATCCACTATCAGACTCTCTAACCACTGGGCCATCCGTAGATTGAGGTGATCTTTTCAACGAAACATATTTGATTAGGTACTTACTTACTGGAATCTGTAATCTGACTTCAACTTCAAACATTCATAAACATATTTATTTCGATCGTAGACTTCGTCTCGAACTGCAAACTTCATTCATCAACTGTGTTGCAACAAATATACATTAGTTACCAGTTTAGCAGTATGTGTTTTTGCGATTGGCTGGAAATCTAGAATCTAGTATCGGAGTAGGACATTGTTGGTCAAAGGAGCATCCTTACCGCCATGGTAACGTCACACGGGTTCGGGAGCCGTCGGCGTGTTTTCGGTACTCGATTCAAAAACCCATTTTTATTTTGATATAACTTTTGAATTATTGCGGAAAAAAAGAAAACAAAAAACTTATACAGGATATCCCACGACAATCAAGACAAGCAATATATCGCAACTGAGCAGTAGTAGAGAGTTATAATTTTGGGGGTTTAAATTAGGGCAAATATCATATATTTCCTTGTCAGTGTGTCACCCAATGACATATTTGTTTTTGGTCACATAACATCCGATTCAAAAATGATAATGGGACACCCTGTATCTTTGTGACTTTTTGTATTCCTCCCGATAAAACAATTCCAACAAACTGGCACACTTGGGGTCTAAAGTGATTAATTCAAGAGCTACAGGTACTTAAAGGATAGTACCACTACCATTGAGTATAACATGTGCCCCTATAGTTAAATTACTTTGGTAGTGTTTCATAATGGTAGTGGTACAGTCCTTTAAGTACCTGTAGCTCTTGAATTAATCACTTTAGACCCCAAGTGTGCTAGTCTTGTTGGAATTGTTTTATCAGGAGGAACGCAAAAAGTCACAAATATACAGGGTGTCCCATTAAAAAGTTGACCAAAAACAAATACCTCATTGGGTGACACAATAGTAAGAAAATATGCCATATTTGCTCTAATTTACGCCCCCAAAGTTATAATTCGCTACTACTGCCCAGTTCCGATATATTGCTTGTCCTAATAGTCGTGGGACACCCTGTATATGATCTTTCCATTTATCACAAAAAAAGTACTTTTTTTCTTAACTCAAAACCTCAATTGTCCAATCTAATCTAATTGACTATTATAATTCAGCAGTGTGACAATGTGACAAACAGTGTCATGCTAAATAACTAAATTCTGAACATAGACCAGCATTTAGTCTATCTATCATCTATTATTATTAGCTTTTGAAATTCTGTTTGAGAGCCCTTCATTCTAGGAACTCCCAGATTTTGTTCATTATATAATGGAAGAATGTTTGGATGAGTTTGACTTGAAAGTAACATTAGCTAATTAACTGTTCAGGCTTTTGGCAGCCAAGTGATGAATTTATTTTAAAAGCCTTAATATTTCTCAATAATTCAATCTTTGAATTACAAATAATTAGAAGTTGCTTTTGATAAGAATTTTATGATCATAATATTTCTTGTTTTTTTTTACTGCTATGCTGCATTTAAATCTAGTGCAGAGTGCAAACTTAACCTCCCCCCAAGATAGGAGGACTACATTACTCAATTTTTTTATCAATCATTTTGCAAGCATGCTTTGTGTTTATAGATACTAGATAATCTTGTCTATGTTTGCTTACATAGAACCATTTTATGTGGATTGTTATTATTGTAAAATTAGCATAACTATTATATCTATAGAAATATGATGCTTGATGCTTCTTGGAAAACATGAAATAAAGTTTCTAAAATAGAGACAAAGCCAGTAAATGAGATTTCCTGAAACTACCATCCCTGTGAGATTATGAAGTGATATTTTAAGCAGATGCCTTACCTGTTATTATTTCATCACCTCATTACTGAGAATAATTAATTTTGATGTTATTATAACTACATATATTAAGGCAGGTAGAAAACTGGTGTAAATCCCATTTATATATTGCACCTCAGTACCTCACTTAACTTCCTTCATTTCAGATTATTTTCTGAAGTTTAAATTGTAGTGTTTTGTATAGTGTACTGTGGTATTTACAGCTCCAACTATGTATGGTTATAACATCTTTGGCAATGTAAGTTTTATGATGTGACACATGTAGAATTACTGCTTTTATAATATTAATAATATATACCATACAAAATGGTTAGTTTTTAGCAGTTTTTGTTCAAAAACTTAGTTGTAGTAAACATCATGTTTTACTTCTAGCAGAAATTAGATGTTTTGGATGAGAGTGTTAATGTCTGCCAATCATCTTTAACTACTTAACAGAAATACCAGTCACAGTTTCTCATCTTTGGATTTTTAGAAAAATAACATTCAATCTGTGATTTAGAGTTGCTGATCATTTTCACTTATTCTACATGAAGAAAATGTATTTTATATTTGTTGTCCTCATTGATAGTTATCCTCAGATAAGGTCATGAAGCATCAATAGAATGGTTTGCTCCTTTCATTATTGGTATATTATATAATGTTTTATGGATACTGGTTTGGTCAGTCACCTTTTTTTATGCCTACTAAAAGTGTCCTTATTTTCATTAAAATATGTCTGATAGTGATACTTCATATCAGATATTGTTTCATTTAAACCTAACAGTGTTTCAGTGTAGTCCCAACTGGTATTTTAATTTTATATACAACATAATAATTTTAATACATTGGACCCTTGATTTCTGGATATTTGTGTCTAATGATTTTCATTGTAAAACCCTAATACTTTTCATTTGATTTCATAATGTGATATTTCTTCTTAAAAATGAGAACGTAATAATTTTGAAGGTCTTTTAAATGTCTGCCTCAATTTTTTCAACACAATAGGTATGTATGTATATGGCGCTAGTTACAGCCATGCCATTTTTTCATCAAATAAACTTATTTCTAGATATTTGCATTTTAATAATCTATTGCTAGTTAAAATACTCAAACACTGTAACTGAGAGACCCTTTTTAATAATAAAATATAAATTGATGTTGAACAAATAATACAAAAATTGCTGCACCAAATCCACAATATATGTGGCAACTTACTCAACCTTTTCTTCTTTTTTTTCCTGAACTGCGAAATTTTAAGTTCTAAAATCTATAAACATTGGCAAATAAGTTTAGGAAAATCACTGAAAATAGAGGATAGTTTAATGTAAATTGCATGAGGTAATAAAATATATTATATCATAATTCTGAAAAAATATGTTCAGTAATATATAGTGAGTTAATATGCACAGATGGATGTCATTATTATGTGTGTTGGTTTAATATGCTATAGTTGATATAAAACAATTCTGCTATCTATTTTCCATGTATTTTAATTCTAAAACAAACTACAGAATAAATACTCCAATACTGGTCTCCTAAACTGTCAGTATATATTTGCAGTTCACATTTTTTGATGCATGTAGTGAAGAAAATCTATTCATTTTTTGTGTAATCGTCTGTTACACAGTTAGAATGAAAATTCGGGTCTTTATAATATCTAATCTCACGTGCGTATTTTTCCAGTCATATCAAATTTTCAATATACTTTACTGAACAATCCGTTATTCTTTCACAAATTGTTATTGCGAGAAAATACTGACCAAACATGTGACGAATTTGCAGTTTCTTCCTACAAACAATCTTGAACAACCTCCACTGTACTATTCTATTTTCAAATTATAACGTAATTGTCACGTTAAAAGAAAACTAATGGTTACCTTTTAGTTTGTTGACGGAAGCTCACCTTAAAATTGCCGAATGGTCTATTGATATTTAGTTCCAGGGTCACAGAGATATAGAGATTTATCGTCACCGGAAATTATGTTATATGCGCTTTTACTTCTGGTGTTGTGTGTGTAAATATATCTCATTTTCAACAATGGACAATCTACTGGTGAACTCGGCAAAGAAAATACAAAATAGATCCATTCTGTTTTTGGTTGGGAAGTCCAATTTTCATTTAACGTCATAAGTCTGACGAAGTGTACTTGCCCATAATTTTGAACTTTACAATATTATATTTTTTTATACTCTTCCAATCCGTCCAACACAATCAACTGGTTCCTCTGTGCTTAACCTGATTTGTCACTGAAACTCTGAAGATAGTAAGTAGATTAGATCTTTTTTTGGATCATGCCCAACTAGTCGAGTCTAGTCACAATGTACTGAAATTTCAGAAAGACAGTGATTCAACTTTGTATGAGATACGTTCAGTGGCGGCGCGTCAGATTGTCAAGGGTGTTTTCTGCATTCAAAATACCTCAATAGATATTCAAACAAAAAAGAATTATTGAACTGTAACCCTAACAAGCCCTGGTACAAACACGGAGTCACTTAGATGGAGTAGGCATATTGAAAACACTAAGATCAAGAGTACATGGTAACACATCTGTTAGACATAAAAACCAAAGCAAACGTAGAACAATGAATTTGTGGTTCTTGGTTTCTAGAGTGGTTTAGCGTTAAGGCTTGACGTTTCGCCACCACTGGTGGATGGCATCTTCAGAAATTATCTCGCTTCAGCGACTTCCAAAATACTTAGTGTGTGGATCTGCACCTGTATTTATACTTGTTAACGGTGACGTGGCACAACCAGGTAGCGTTGGCAGCCCCGCCCCCTTGCGATATGGCAGTGTCTTCAGGTCCTTTAGGTCCAGTTGACTTTCTGTATTTCTTCATTTTTATTGAAGGTATTGTTTTTGTACTCGTATTTCGATGGCTTCGATGGAGTACAAAAACACCACAATAATTTCAATAAAGAAATACAGAAAGTCAACCGGACATGGGTACCCATCCTAAAGGATCTGCCATATCGCAAGGGGACGGAGCTACCAACGCTACCTGGTTGGGCCACGTCACCGTTAACAGGTATATTATATATATAGGTGCAGAGCCACCAGCAGTCAGTATTTTGGAAGTCGCCGAAGTGAAATAGCCTCAGTAGATACCATCCACTCGTGGTGGCCTTAACGCTAAACGACGCCGGCCTAAAACCCAAGAACCACAAATTCATTGGACGATTGCCGCAAAATCCTTACACAATACAAACGTAGAAAAATATGTAATTATTTAAAACACAACAACTTTTGGTACATAAAATTCATGAAAGCATTTTTTGTTGACAGCATAAAAAGTGCAGTATCTCTACTTTCGCCCTTTGCGTAAGAGTCTTAGCAGTTTTTAAAATCGAAAATCGTCTTTAGGTATTCGCTGTTGTCATTGGGATAGCTTTAATCATTATTTATAGTAACAACAGTTTTTTGTCTGACTTTCCTAATTTGTTAGATGAGAACATATTTCAAAATGCTACTGCTCCTGCAAGATTTATAAAATCTGTCATGTAAATTAGAGATACTGTTTATTTATTCTTGTGGTGTCGGTCTTCGAGTGCTCTAATTTATAAAACAAAACAACTGAAACCATGTGTTTTCAAAAAGTCGACAGAATTAAGTTTTGCTCCAAAATTGATCGTCGCAATCAAATCGTAAAAATTCCCGATCGCACATCGGCGGTAATGGGGAGGGGGGGGGGGGGCTAAAATCTTAAACAGCTCATACTTTACCTGATAATAAAAATTCTTATTTTGTATTTTTTATTTCATATCTATTTTTCCTATAATTCCTATAAAAATACAACTGTGATTATAGACAATATAAAATTACTGCAAACCTACTCGCCACTGCGACCACACGCCAGATGAACTAATCAAAGCGAATGTGTTGGGTGCTGTTGCTCTGCAGCCGCATGTCATCCATACTTCGCCATATCGCCGTGTGCTCAGATACCTCGCCTACAGGGACGATCAGTCTACACTGAAAATTTGCAGCTTGCTGTATTTTCTAACATTTGAAAAATAATATTCACCGTGTCCCACGACAAATCCCGAAAACTTTAAGTGATAATTTCTGGCACCGACTTATGATATCATATGATTAAATTACATATATGTTTATTCTTAGTAGCTAAAAAGTTGAAACTCCATAAATTAAATGGCGAATTGGTTATTGTGTGAGCCTCTTTATCATCTTCGTACCATACAAGCTATACATCATATTTATGATATTTGCTGTAAACAATCGACAAAAACATTCAAAATATCCGTTAGCGTAATCCGACCTTCTCCGTTTTTGCAAGGAATTCCCGAAAGTGAAAGTGGGCCACACACGTTTCCGTTATCTTTACAACCAAACTTCAAACGTTGATTTCTCTGAAACAAATACGAATTTCAGAATAATTCTTTTTGATATCGGCTTCACATTCCGAAACCTAAGTGCGATTTTTTTTCGGGATTCGTCCTGGGAGACTGTATAGAGATTTTCGAGAATTATTTTTAGATTTATTTGAAAGATACAAAATATTTGATAAATACGAATTGCTGAAATTAGGTTTGTTCTGCCTAGCACGAGGCGCCGCTGGTTACATTGTTCAAGCTTTTATAATTAGTATCATCTGCATGTATAATACAGATTTGGTCCGATTAATTTTGCCATACGTATTGACTGGGCGCTGATTTTCATGTCGATCCATTTGCTTGACTACTTAACATAATTCTTTCATTATAGACTAAAGAAGTCTAGATGACTCACCAATATAAAATTTCCCACATATTGTCTATTTTGTATATGGAATATTTAGTATCAATATTTTCATTTGTTGCCTTCGTGTGACAAAAGAAGGACATTAGCTTTTGCATTGTTTTGAAAACGTTTCTGGTAATTGAATTTTTTGCAAGCATTTCTCAATATTTTATCAAACGTTTTATATACGGTTATGGTATAGAAATACAACACCACTCATGCATGTGAATTTCTGAAGTAGATAAATGAAAATTATTATTTAATGTCCACTCCCCTTTTACTTCCCACACCGATAGGTGAGGGGAGTATTGTGATCGCGAAATTTTTCGATTTTGAGATAATATACTTTTTTGGCATTTTATCATGCCTACATAACGAAAATCCACATCACTCATTTCCGTCGGTCGGTCTGTCGGTCTGTCTGTTGGCGTCTTCCTAGCCTCCTAATCCCAGTAACCGCTGCATGGATTTTGATGAAATTTGGGTAGCGATATGCTGGGGTGTCGTAGTAGGTAATGTTGCTACATTTTTGAAAATCGGTGCATGGGCGGCGGAGTAATTAGCAAAAAACGAAAAATTTCAAATATCCCTCAAACTTCGTTTTTACGCGTTCTAGGGGTTCCTGATCATGTTCTACTTCTTTGTGGGTGGGGGTGAAATTGGGGTGGTTTGGGGGGTGGGGGGTTGTAAAGCTGAATAATTTGTTGTAATCATAATAGGATGTCCACCTGACCTGAGAAAGAAAGACCTAGCGGTATAATACACTTTTTTAGGTCCAACCGAACATTGCCTTGTCTATTACAGGAACCAAGGGACTTGGAGAATTTTCCGATGTATACATACAAGTATTGCTTTAGATCGTTCTGTATTTTATAATGTGGAAACTACTGAATTAATGTACATGAAATTTCGGCACAGTATTACTACTTTGGCGAGGATGGAAAATGCGTCTGATTTTTAGAAATCGTCTCAGTGGCGGCGCAGCAATATTAAAATAAAATAAAATATGAAAACAGCTGAAACTTCGTTTTTAGGCGTTTTAGGGGTTCCTGATCATTTTCTACTTTTTTTTGGGCGGGGTGAAGTTGGGGTGGTTCGGGGGTGGAGGGTTGTAAAACTCAAAAATTTGTTGTATTAATGATAGATTGTCCATTGACCTATGAAAGAAGTACCTAGTAGAATAAAACACTTTTTCTGCGGTCGGGCGAGCGATGATTTGGTTGCAAGGGCATCTAGACTATAGCTTCATGCTATGGGAAAATAAAACTGGTATCATCGGAATGTGTGGGAGGTACTGAGTCAATCAACTTGACTACATTTTTTTTATTCTTTGAACGGGTCAAATCAAAATACAAAAAATTGGGATAATGATATTGAAGCATGATTTTGAAGTAAAATGACTGACTGAGCACATCCCTAGAATATAAAGTCAATATCTTCACCTACTAAAAAATGGCGAAACATTTATTAATTATTATCTGATACAAACACTGGCATCGATACATGTATTATAGAATGGTTTGCTTAAAGTTTAAAGTTAAACGTAGAAATTTAAAAGAGAATGTAAAGTTTATGTTAAGAATACAATCGTAATTCAGATAAATTTTCATCTATCAATTTTACTCCAAAAAAATACTTCATGCATCAAATTCATATCCCAAGTTTTAGTTTTTTGAATTGGCCCGTTCAAAAAATAAAGGGGGGGGCATTGAAGAACATCACTGTATGTCAAATATCACTTTAGCAGTTGTGTGTCGGCTATTGAATTCTTTTGCATAAAGCTATCTGTTGAAATATTATCAGTGCTATTTAGGAAGTTTCCAAACGTGCCACACTACAATTTGCTATTTAACGGTGGAAGGTAAAAGCTGATTTATCGCGTTTTACAAGACCGTGCCCTTAATTTGTCGTACGTAAAGTCATGCTATAATGGATATGGTTATGATAATAAACATGGCGACATAAATAGCGGGTGTTTTGTCTAACCAGCAAATGTATTTTGCTCTTTAGAATTACCTCGCTGGAATTACCGCATAAAACGAAACAGATACGCCTAAAATAGACAAAAGATTTATCAAATGAGATTGAACAAAGTTATACGATGAAAGCTATTCATATAGAGTACGTAAGAGAAGCATGCTATTTTATGAATTTTATTGTAGAACATTGTTGATTTGCCGCATGTTAAACTTATGCGCATGGACAATATGAATTTGCTGTTATTTTAACTTGCTTTATTTTAATATTCGCTATACAAATGGCTACTCGGCCTCCTAATTACCCATATTATGTCTAATATTAGCTGGGTAGCGAAATTGAAAACAATGTCTGTAAAGCTTTATATGATGGATTTCTACGAATTTGAATAACTTATCTGTAAAATATACACATCTTGTGAGTTGAAATACTGCTGTTTTAAGGGATGTTGTGTAGAAAGAATATATTGGTCATCCTTTACTTCTTGTTTCGACACGCAATCAAAATTGAAAACCAAAATTGCAGTTTTAAAATACCGTAAAAGTCGGAATCTTCGTTTTAAGGCATTTTTAATCGTTTTTTTTTTTTTTGAGGGAGTGAAATTGCAGAGGGCGGGGACGTGTGAGGATGGGAAAACTCAATTGGGTATGGGTAAGGCTTCGTTTTAGCGAAACTTGAAATTGGTGTCAATCGCCGCGGATTGATGTCCTTAGGGCCGGTTTCTCAATGTCCAGTTAAATATTTATCTGGAAGTTAACGGTCGACTGTTAGATAAATTGTTTAAACAATTGAAGGTTAAACTTGCGAATTCACGTAAATCTTGTGTGACAGTTGTATTCATAGAAACGCTAACTATCTGACACATTTAACTGGACATTGAGAAACCGGCCCGTGGTCGAACAACACCGAGATTGAGGAAACGCTCTGGTGGAAAACTACGGCAATTTGAAAATTCAGAACCTAACCTAATTTAATCAAACTTTTTGAATTATCGAAGACAACCGACTCAACTTGACGTCCTGAGTCGAACTGCAGCACTCCCAGAGTGAGGAAGCATTGTGGTGAAAATCTACGCTACTTTGAAATTCACCAATTCCAATACCTTACTTAACATAAACTAACCAAATCGGTCGAGGTAAAAAGATATGTCAAGCTCAAGCGACTCGGCTTGATTTCTTGACTTGAATTGTATCAAACCTAGACTCAAGAAACGTTTATTTTAACTGTCAATTAGAAATTAATTAAAAAAAGGTCTTCTGGGGCCTACCCCGGCACGCTATGAAAAAAACGAACAGGTGACATCCCTACCTGGGGAACCTGATTCTTAGAATTTTAAAAATATTCGTTAGTTATACGTCTGCACGACACTATTTCAACCTGAACTAATCTGATTTGTAGTTATATTACCCCAATAGCTTAAAAATTAAACATAAAGTATCATAACTTTTTTATTTTCCATTTTTGGGTGTTGCGACTTGTGTCTGGTACTTTCGCATAATTTCCACCAGCAAAAGATGCCAATGCGCAGGAATTAACGCGCAGTTTTGCATCCAATTTGCCCAAATATTTAGAACACGTCCTAAATATTTGAACAAATTGGATGTAAAAGTCCGCAGTAGCGAATGCGCAGCATCCTATTTCTTGTCCTATTTTTTCTCAAACATTTAGGATGGAAAATAGGACTGTGACATACAGCCTTAACAGAGGCAACATCCTCGTATCCGGGTTAAAGGACCTGATCCGGGAAAACTTAAACGTCAATAACTTTTTTATTTGACGTCTGCGGACGTTTAGTGTCGATTGATTCAATTAAAGGCTAAATCGATTCATATATACGAGATTTCCTAGGGTTTGGACCGCTGAACCGAATTTGTACCTTTTATAGAATGTGAAAGTTCGGATTCAAGCTATTTTTAAATTTCGATTTGATTAAAAGTGATTGTTTTGTCGACAGGCCACTAATGCACCTGCCCATCGATGGGTGATTCGAAATCAAGCGGCGCGATGCAGGGCATCGGTGCCGGAAGCGGCCCCGGAGAACGAAGGCTTCGGCAGCTGGAGATGCTCTTTCTGGGAGGACCCTCGGTCACCAAAGAACAGAGCTTCAGCATCGAAACCCTCATTGACATACTGTTGGTGCTCTACGACGAATGCTGCAATTCCAGTCTGAGGAAGGAGAAGACTGTATCCGATTTTATCGAATTCGGTAAGCGGTGCATTCATTTATCAGTATCTAACATGTTTATTTGCAAAACTATCATCATCATAGTCACAATGTCTTAACAGACATGTTGTGAACTCGTAAAATGCATTCACTCGTTTTACGAGTTTCTCTTGGGATATCTTTAAGATCTTTAATGCAGTAGTTTCCCATTTGCTTTCTGCATCCTCATGCCGTTGACCAGAAGGTATCTACTGGTTCATCCGCCTTTAGGGACAATTTCTCACCCCAAGGACAAGACTCCCAACTCCCAAAGCTGATGGTTGAGATTCGATCCTTTGGCTAGCATCAGAAAACACTACAAAGTCTACACTACCAGTCATCAACCCGACACGTGTTTTGCTATGTTCGCATCTTCTTTCTGCTAAACTCCCAATTATTGCTTATGACTGGAAGAACAGGTCAGAGAACCACATAATCATAAAGCGAGTAGCAACCAGTTTGCAATCGGACCTCTATCCCTACTCATTACATTCTCGACTTCTTTGCTATTTATAAGATTTCATATGCCAGCTTCCTACAGTACCGGGTGTTACCGTTTTTATTCGAAGTGATAGAAAAAAGTTTTTTTTTGAAAGTTTTATAGTTTTTTCCTGGGGGTGGCAAGGGACACGACGTGCACACGCTGTAGTGAGGTGGAGGAGTCCTCGGCACACATTCTATGTCGTTGTGAAGCCCTTGGGTGTCACAGGCATACCGTACTAAGTTCAAGGGTTCTGAAACCTGAGGATATAATAAGGGCAGGACCCAAGGCCATCCTCGCCTTTGCGATGAGGGTTGGACTTGGGAGCTAGCGTAAGGGAGTTGCATAAGGGCACATTTGTAGGCCTATGCACTGGTGGCTCTGGTCGCCCGAAAGCCTCTCCCTCTTTCATTCATTTCATTCAAACCATAAGAAGCTAGACGCATATGAAAGCAAAGCAGACGTGTGATAGATAATGAATAGGGATAGAGCCCGAAGTGCAAACAGCTTGCTATTTGCTTTAGGGCCGGTTTCACCGGTTCCTGATAAGTGTCAGATAACCTATCTACCAGATAACGCCATATAAATTGTATGTATTGTATGGACCTATCTGACAGATAGGCTATCTGACACTTATCAGGGACCGGTGAAACCGGCCCTTAGTTTATTAAAGATTCTGTGGTTATCTGATGTATCCATCTGCAAGGTAATAGACTCTTATGATTGGCTGCACATGTTGACTTTCAAAAAGTCGATCTGAGACATAAAAAGTTGACGAATGAGCAAAATTTAACTATTTGCAAGAGCTAATGACACTTTGTGTCAGCGGTAAATACTAATTTACCGCTATGGCACATTATTTGGAATAAGGAACATTTACGCTCGGAAACCTTTTCCCTTCTTTTTTTTATTTAACAGGATTGCTTCCGACTCCCAAAATAATGTCCTAGTGATTTATCCGGATGGCTGTGACACCACAAACAGCATAAAGTCCTGCTTAAAATGAAGTTGACTCCACTTTCGATAGCAATCTTACTCGGACCTTAGTCAAGCCAGGAAGAATTATTGTAAAAGCATTTTTCATATGGTTGCTTCTGAAATTATTTTTCTGCTAGCTGTTTATTATTGCTTAGCTTAGCATCTTTCAATATTAAGTTTGATCCGCTGGTTCTGATCGTAGATCATGCCTTGTTTAAACAGAATATGTCTCCTGTTTACAGTCCATCTTAAAGGATAATGTTTCTTCCAATATGATTTTCAACTGACTTCCCTTACTAGTAAGTAATAATTATTATAAATAATAATAAAGTGTAATGGCCCGGTTAAGATAAAAGTGCTATTTATACCAATAATCAATCACTAAACGGTGCAGTGAAGAATTCTCACGAACGACTTCCCCGTCCATTCGTGAAATTAAAATCGCAGCCTGATTTTTTTTTATTAAAGACAAATTCAGTAGTTAGAAGACCTAGTTTTACACTCCAACGATGGAATCATTCCTCTGAAATAAAAAAGTTGAGCAAGATGATTCAATTTGAAACATATACAGGTATCTTGCACTGCGAAGATGAATCATTTTTGTCTTGTCGTTATATACAAGGCTAACCCATTTGAACATGTCTGGAATATGTATAGAAATAATGTATTTATACAATTTATATCATGGCGGTGCATCCGAGTTATGTATCCTGATAACGTCCAAACAAAATAATAAGTTTAACTTTCCAATTGGTATTTGCTCTTAATCCAGCTCACTCGCAGATGTTGGAACGTGTCCAGAATATGTGATCTTTACCCAGCATGCTAATAAAATGAAAACGATAATCAATTTAGCGACCGGTAAGTTTTCATAAGTTGTTTATTTTTATTTTGAGTGGCAACCGTCGAGACGTAACAACTTTATTTTCGATTCCATTCAGTCGTCGTTTGTTTTGCAGGCATTCATATTATGTTTTCAGCATAGCCACAGAGTACCTACGTTGTTTGGGGCAGCTCCGTAAATAGTATGGGACATCTTCTGTATATAGATTTTGAGTTATTTTTGTTGAATAATGACGCAAATAGAGCAAGCTTGTTAGCGCACTGATTAAATATTTCCGTAAATACGAGGTGTTTGATGTCTGCAAAGATGTGTGCAGGTTTTCAAAATGACTTAGTCTCCAGTCTTGGTCTGAAAGTCTGAATATTCTGGCTCCATCACACATTCTTCACTTCCGGGTTTAGCCTGATAATGTTTTTCATTAAATACTCGAGCTTTCGTCTTCTTAGACTACCTTATTAAATTCAATTCAGTTCATTTCGATTCATGTTACAGTATTATAGCATTATCCTGTCACTAGATAGGATTGCCAGAAGAAGGTCTGCCTAGGCAAGTGTTGCCTGTCTTACTTGTCTGAGCTCATTTTGTCATCTTCGCAATATACTACGCATTCTACGCCCATGTAGCATGGCTTGTACCGACAAAAATAATAACAAAATAGAGATAAGCAAAAGAAGACAATCATTTAATGGTATAATAAAATAATACATCTGTTATGTTTTCACAGAAAGATTCGTGGATGGTATACAGAAGCAGCATTTGCTTATACTTCTTATTTTTATTTTATTTCTGAACTGTGCGACAGTATAACTTGTAATATTTACATTTATTGGATTGTATTTCATATTTGTACTAGTAGAATTATGTAAATAAGCGCCAATAAAGAAGACCGTTGTTACAGTTTTTTTTTTGTAAAACTGGATCGTTATATTCATATTGGCTACAGACCTTGTTGTTGTTGACAAATTAGTTTTGTGTGAAAGGTGTGAAAGGTTCATACGATCTGATGAAACATTGAGAGTCATAATAACATAATATTTAAAAAATAGATTCAGCAAGTCCAGAATGTCCAGTCCAGAATAAAGCATGTATACATTTTTCCGGGAAAGAAAGTCTCTCAGCGTATAGAATTTATGAAACAATGTTTACTCACCAAACTTTTATAATATATACCTACTTTTGGGGTAACAGTTCCGGTAAGTGGAAAAAGGTACTATCAGTCGTCGTGTAGATGTTCTTGTACGAGAGCACGACATCTAAAACGCAAAATTGGTAAAGCTTCTATCTGAAAGGGGCGAATTTTCTACTTTTTCGTATTTCACTGCCACTCTAATAAAATCACATGTACTTGTAGATAACCTACTAATGTTCCGGCCAGCTTTTGAGACCTCTGTTAAAGTACAGACAGAATTTGACAAAAAACCAGTTTTGAGTAAGTGAAAATGTTTGATCGCTGTTCCAGGAGACAGCATTTTTTTTTTTTTTTGTTGAAATAAGTAACGCTTATTATGAAATCTCAAAGATCACAGAGTATTTCAATCGCATTTTTGACAAAAACAAAATCAGAGCCAGTAACACATAAGCAATATGGACTGTCTGATCAGGGTGTAATCTGATCTTGGGGTTGCAGTATGTGTGTCTCATTATTCGCTCATCAGATAAACAGTGAGTGATAGGCGAGTGGGTGATCATATCACCTTCCACTGCCAGCCTATTGTGTCTGTTGTGGCTCACACCTATTTAAAGTTCACCGTACAATCCACACCTCTTGACGAAGGCGATGTTCGTATTGGGTGAAACTTCCTTGAAGTCGGCAAGATGGGTGAATGCGAAAGTCTGAAACTTAGCTCTTTCCAGTACTGGGTAGGAGCTGTTTCGTCCTCCACATAGCAGAAACGACTGTCCAATGCTTGTTCCAGATCTATTTTCCGCAAGTGGTTTCTGAGACGACATCGTTCTCCAAACAGACCGATCAGAATGCGCAGATCAGCCCTGCTCCATTCTAGGGTCCTCGGAGGGGCCTGACTACAAGGGTATGGAGTGAAAGCCTTCTAGTGCAGCAGCCCTGGTGTATCTCGCGAGTGCAGGAGTGCTTTCCTCTCTGCCCATTCGGAGATAGATTTCCTGGCAGTGCTTTTTGCAATGCTTCTTGAGAGTGTGTCGGCAAATTCATTGCCTCCCATTACACTATGACCTGGAACCCAAACCAAAGTTACTTTGTCCCTTGCTCCAAGTATAGTATCACAGTATCGAGATTCTAAGACGCTGGTATATTACTAGCTCTCATCTTGGGTTTGACAATAATGCCAGTACAACACTGTGTTCTTTAAATTTCAGAATCACCGTTAGTTAGGTAGGTAGTTAGCTAACAATAAAATAAGCTGTCTCCTGGAACAGTTAACAGTTAATGTCACTTATTGAAAATTGATTTTTTGTCAAATTTTAAAACCACAAAGATGATAAAGACTACAGAGGCAGCCGAAACTAAAGTAGAGTTTATTTACAATTATATGTGATTTTCATTAAAAGGCCAATGAAACACGATAGAATATATTGACAACCGCAGGATAAGTTTTGGAAATTACGTGAAGAATTTTCTAGTTACAATTCATGTGCATGTTTCAACACATACCCAGCATATTTTATCTACAATATTTTGTCATTAAATCAGAGGTTGTTCTCAGACTGAGATTTTGTCAATATTTGCCGTTCTCTTCATACCTCTACTATTTTACAGATATATGTACATCTAAGGGAAGTATTTTTAAGAAAATGTTCAGCTTCTGTTCAAATCGTAATCGCAGCTATTATACAACTATCAGTATGATGAACATAAAGTCTAATCTAATAAACAGTAAGGAGTTCACCCTCCCCTTTATTTTTTTCAACCTGTGGATGTATTCTTATATATGGAATGATACCTATGCCTACCATGTGTAACTCATTAGAAAGGTCTGTTGTTAAAATATGTTGGAAATGGTCGTCTTCTAAGTCTTGATAATTGGCATCTGGCTGTCATTTTGTCATTAATAACTGTCAATATATTTTTTAAACTCACGAATTATTCCGATACAACGATGTCAAATTTCATAAAAAAACCAACCACAGATTAACAAAGTATAGGAAATTTATGTCCATACCATAATATGGTTATATTATAACTATTTTAACATTCAGTTGCTACTCATATTCCTAAGTGCAAAAGGAATCTAAGAATATCATATTGTATCCACAGTGAAACCTGTTGCCACGTCCGTAAAAACGTTGAGGCTGACCAGAGATGATTTCGAGATAGTTAAAGTAATAGGGCGCGGCGCTTTTGGAGAAGTTTGCGTAGTCAAATTCAAGGGCACTGACAAAGTATACGCTATGAAGATACTCAATAAGTGGGAGATGCTGAAGAGAGCCGAAACAGCCTGTTTCAAAGAGGAAAGGGACGTTTTGGTCTACGGAGACAGGAGGTGGATTACGCACCTACATTATGCCTTCCAGGTATTTATAAAAATGATTTTACAAGGGTATTATGAAAGCTTTCCTAGATTAAATGCACACTAATTTGTGAATATGACAAATCCAATAGGTCTAACTAGTACTTCCTACTTTCATTACCATTTATGATATTTCAGTCGGTATTTGAAGAGAGCTTACTAAACCTTAATTTATACTTCTGAATCTAATTTAAAAAACGAAATTATTTTCCAGTACAACTACTAAAAGAGTGAACATCATTTGATAGGTGACATTTTGCCATGTACATTTTAAGTATGTTTAGCTATATAAAAATTATTCTAAATATGTATTTGGCAAGTTTATAGCTAGGCAGTTGCATAAACTGGATAAGATTATGTAGTGTCAAGTTGAAGAAAAAACGGAAAGGACATTCGGTATAGGAGTATTATTTTTGTATTCCTGAAATCGAATCTGATTTATAGTTTACTTTTTGTTGTAGGATGAGCATAATTTATATTTAGTAATGGACTACTACTGTGGCGGTGATCTCTTGACGTTACTGAGCAAATTCGAAGACCGTCTTCCTGAAGAAATGGCGCGATTTTACATTGCAGAAATGGTTCTCGCCATTGATTCGATACATAGGCTAAGATATGTACATAGGTAAGTTATTTGTGTGTCCTCCCAACTTCTTAGTAGGAGTTCAACAAAGAGACATGTTTTACCTAATGGCTACGGTAGTTCTTTTTGGTCGAGTAATTTAAAATTTATAATCGCTACTTATCAGAACGGTCTGTTGGCTCTTAGTTACGGTCGCGTCGGTTGATCGGTGTGTCATGTCTGGTTAGCCAGTGATCAGACATAAGGAGAAATAAGGGAAGAAAAGGAAGGAAGGAGAAGAGCAAAGAAGAGGGAGTTCGTCGGATGGAGAGTATAGCTTGACATAGTCAATTTGAGTTTTGAGTAAAAGGGCAAAAATTTAATTGTTTCCAAAATTGATTTGATTTGATCACAGTGTGAGCCGTGGCCTTGTATGCTTGCGAATTTGCTTGACTGTGTAGCTCACTTGTGGTGTGGTGTATTTTTTCCAAAGAACTAACTGCAGAACGCATGATAAATTATGACAGCATGTATTAAAATTTCAGACACTATGTATTTGGGTAGGTACGACAAGCGAATAGATTGATATATACACCCGGTAACCGATACATTGCCCTATTTGCAACATTACTTCTCAGACTTTGGCAGTCCTTTCTGTCCTGTCGGATCCCTTAATGTAAGATCTATCCAACATATCGTGAAATTTGGAAGACTACCTGAAGGGGTAGAAATTTGTATATCGGTTGTAAATTTGTTTATATTTCCGTTAGTAGAATTCGTTTTACACATAAGTGCGTTAGCTTTATTAAATTTCAAGTGAAAGTGAATCGTAATCTCCGTAACGTAATTGATTCACCAGGTTACTCATTCTGCGCAAACAGCCGTCAGTCTGCCATATTTGTTAGCCTTTGTATTATAATTAATATACACATACTGTTTGAATATCAATGGACGTGTACATAATATGCGATGTGAACAGATAAGAGATTCCGGCATGTGTGTAAATTTGCATTATTATTGCTTTGTTGTGATACAATATATTGAAACGAGGATAGTGTGAGAAGTTCTTAGCCTGCCAGAGAAATGGCAAATCTGATATTCCTCACCAAAACCGCAAAATTCGAAGGTAGCTTTTTAAAAAACACAATTTTGGAACATAAAAGGCGGTCATAATCAATTGGGTTTAAAAGTCACATCTTGAGGTCCAACGCAAAATATAATGGTTCTATATTAAAAAAATATTGTCTTTAAATACTTAGTATAACCATTCGACTGTGGTTTCATCTGCTTCACATTTTGTATCATACAATTTTGCGATTTATTCACGAATATAACATAGTTATTATCACAAACCATTAATTTTGGAAAAAATTACCATTCTTCAAGAGCTATATTGCAATTAAAAAATTCTGGATTAATTTATGATTATATATCAGTGTCCCCCTTTTTTAATTTGATTGAGTTATGTGATATTACGCGTCATTGTTAATAGTTACTTCTAATGAACACTTTCTTTTTGAGGCGTGAAGCAACTGACTCCAATTTGCAAGCCCTGTGATTGTCTCTCTATTGCAGCACGCTTCACTGTAATGTCACTTATTCAATCATCTTCAGGTGACGATTGAAAATTGCGGATCAATCGAATATCGAAACGTTGTACTCAAAAATGTGTCTATATAATTTTGGAAGTCCGAAACAGACGTTTTGTAACATCTACCTTGTCGACAACATCAAACAGCAGACGGCTATATACAGGGTGACCCATGACGATTAAGACAAGCAATATATCGGAACTGGGCAGTAGTAGAGAATTATAATTTTGGAGGTGTAAATTAAAGCAAATGTTGCATCTTTTCGTATTATTGAGTTACCCATTGAGGTATTTGTTTTTGATGACGTGACGTCCTATTCAAAATGTTTAATGAGACACCTTGTAAATTAGCGACTTTCTGTGATTGTCCCGATAAATAATAAATTTCAACAAACTATTAATAATACTTGGGATCTAAAGTGATTAATTCAAGAGCTACAGGCACTTAAAGGATTGTATCATTACCATTAAGACAAAAAATGAAACGAACACTATAATAGGGGTACATGTGTACAATGGTAGTGGTACAATTCTTTAAGTACCTGTAGCTCTTGACTTAGTCACTTTAGACCCCAAGTATGCTAGTTTGTTGTAATTGTTTTATCGAGAGGGACACAGAAAGGCATTAATATACAGGGTGTCCCATTGTATGTTTATCTTCACGCTTATGTAGCTTATTTATGGGTCAGTAAAGCGCGAGGGAACAGAGGAGAACCACAGGATAAGTTTCAAACTTAAATTAAATAACATTGTGTAGCTAGCTAAATGAAAATGACTATATGACTATCGATTGTTGCCTATTCCGCCGAAATTACATTTTAATTTTAAAATCTGTCTTGGTGGAATATCTACGACAATAGTTTATGTGTATTGTGAGCTTGGTGTAAGTCTACCTCGATAAATCTGTTCATTTTATATCTGCATTTTTTTTTCAGGGATATAAAACCGGACAACGTCCTCTTGGACGCAAACGGACACATCAGACTTGCTGATTTCGGTAGTTGTCTGAAATTGAACGACGACGGAATGGTGCAGTCTAACGTCGCTGTTGGAACTCCCGATTATATATCGCCGGAAATTCTTAGGGTACGTTATTGGGAGAACAATTTATCATTTATTTGTACTATACAATACAAATACTGGCACCTCGAAGGCTATGCCTTGTGTGAGATGTTGGCATCGACATCTTGAAAATATACATTGAAATTTAGCTAACCTAACTTAACTGCTGCTGCTCTTTGAACTACTATTGTCGTATGGGTTTCAACGATTTAAATTCCCTGACCTTCAGTGGCTCCATCCTAAGCAGCAGCATGCATTCTTCTTAAATGTTATTGATGATTTCTTCATTTGAATCTTAAAATTTGGATGTGACGTCCGAGTAACGTAAAGAAAAAATAAGAACGCGTATTTCCATAATAACAAATCGCTGCATTAATTCGAATGATATAACTATATAGTAATAGTAGCAAGCCTTTCGGCTCAACTATTTTAAGAAGATTATTTGTTTGCTGTATCCAGTACTTAATAGGTGTCAACGATAGATAGAAATGTATTAAATAGTGCCCAATGACAGATACATTCAGTATTATTTCTATTGTTTTTTTCTAGGCGATGGAAGATGGGCAGGGCAGATATGGACCTGAATGCGATTGGTGGTCATTAGGTAAGTAGGGATTGATTTTAATTTTGTATATGTAAGGTTGTTTTAAAGTCAACCAGCCGAATGCCTTTGTCAGCTCAATAAACAAAAACACGTCATCAGTGCGCCATAGGTCGATTGACGGAAATAGAGAGCATCAATTTTTCCATGTTTACTAAACATGTGAAACATGTGTGCTCTCACATGATGATCGCTAATGAGCGTGAAACAACTGTCTGCCTACTGGTGGATTGACGGAGATATAGAGCAACCCTCGTATATCGGCTTTAATATGCAGCGGCATATAGAACCCGCGCTTCTCTGGTGGCTCAAAGAGGACGCGCCGTGGCGTTCCACCAAGAAGTATGCTGCTGTTTTGGCAGCGACTTTCTTTGGTTGCCGTTACCTTCAGGTACCAGATGGCGCACTGGCAGAATTCTTTCTGTCTGCTCTCACATGTTTCACATGTTTAGTAAACATGGAAAAATTGATGCTCTCTATTTCCGTGAATCGACCTATGGCGCACTGATGATCGCTAATGAGCGTGAAACAACTGTCTGCGTACTGGTGGATTGACGGAGATATAGAGCAACCCTCGCTTGATAAGTGGTCATGGTGGTGATTACTCACGATACCGTAGAAAAAACTGAAAAAAAGCATTGCTTGGGAACCAGCACTCATTAAAAAATGCGTCGCGCATAAAATTCTCTTCACATTTTTACGTAGTTTTGTTTCTATTTCAGGAGTATGTATGTACGAAATGCTCTTTGGAGAAACGCCTTTCTACGCGGAAAGCCTAGTAGAGACTTATGGCAAAATAATGAACCACAAGAATTGTTTCGACTTTGCGACTGACGTGGATGTTTCTGATGCGGCGAAAGATCTTATTAAACAACTCATCTGCAGCCAGGAGTTTCGGTTAGGACAAAATGGAATCGAAGATTTTAAGGTTTGTGCTTATTAACACTAGAAACAGAATTCTCTTATTCCTTTTGTCAAGTTTATATTACGATATCTTCCCTAAATGAGAGTGCCTATGATGATAAGAGATATATGATAAACCAAAGACTCGAAACCTTTGTAATCTTGGTAGAAAGTGTCTAGAATCTTTTTACTGTAACCTCGAAGGTAGAAAATTATCTATAGCGGTTACACGGACAGTTCACTGTGGAGTACTAAAGTGCCTGTTTCTTCGCTATAGCACAACAACAGAATACATTCATTTTGGGATGTCCAAATGAACATGTTCTGTTAATTCTTATACCGGAGACGAATTTCTAGGAAAACTGAATGATGCATCAGTTCGTTGATAATAATTGTGAGTTTTATTGTGAAAATCGCAGGATCAAAGTTCAGAACCATGAGAATGGTTAACATGAAGACGTTTTTAAGACTACGTTTGTTAAATTATTTCTTGTTAAACATTTGCTTTGGTCTGTATTTTCTCAGAAGCCAAATTGACCTTTTCTTCAGAAACTTGTATATTTTCTTAGTACACAAGCTGATGTGGTGTCGAGTTGACTTCTTTGTTGTTTCTTAGCTAGTTTTTTGATATAAAGACCCAATTAAAATTCTTGAGAACTGGCGCAAATCAGTTTTCCTAGGAATTCTTCTCTACCTATTTTTATACCATGATTTTTCTTTAGTAATCTGAGGCACCTAACAAACGGATATACTGCTCAAATACCCAGTTTCTCCGAAAATACAACTTCTCTCTCAAACTGTTCCAGAATCATCCGTGGTTCGAGGGGGTGGATTGGGAGGGGATAAGGGACAGCAACGCCCCCTATATCCCGGAAGTGTCCAGCCCCACCGATACTTCTAATTTCGACGTAGATGACGCGGATATCCGATTATCAGATGCGATGCCCCCTACTGCCAATAATGCCTTCACTGGTTTACATTTGCCTTTCGTCGGATTCTCTTTCACACAAGGAAGGTAAGTAATGGACACTCTCCACTCAGTCAGTAAAATTTGATGTCCTGTTATCTTTATTTAATTCAATTGGGGTCCGATTTTTACCGATGTTGATGATGATAGATCAACCTAACCTCACCTTCAATCAAGTCTCCCTGTAATATTTATGCATATAGTTTGTTCTTTTATCTTGAACTGAGATGTGGGCACTGGTAACCAAATAGGCTTTCGGAATGTGGCTACATAAATATGTACTTCGAATTTTTACAACATTAGGTAAACAATCCAACTGATTCTAGATAGAGCAAACGTTGCACGGGAACTACTAGAAACCGCGTTAAATGTCGGAAGTTAACCTACAGGGTGACCGACGGAAGGAGATTCGGTTCTTAGTCCCCTTGTTATATGCCATGTCCCAGGACGAATCCCGAAAACTGTAATAGATCACGAAATGTTGAATGTGTGGCCGCCCTTATCCCCGACCTAAACGACCTTCGCCCTTCTGTGCTATAAAATCGAAAGTGTTTTCTAATGAAAGTGAAATAAGGTGGGCCGCACACGTTTCAATCATCATTACAACAAAACTTCAAACGTTGATTTCTCTGTAAGAAATGCCAATTCAAGAATAATGCCTTTTGATATCGGCTTCACATTCCGGAACCTAAGTGCGATTTCTTTTTTCGGGATTCGTCCTGGGACACGGTTTATAATGCCATTTCCATAGCTATGGAGCAGTAGAACCGAGAGCACCGTATGTCCCCTTATGACACGCACGTACAGTCCGTCAGACTGTTAACCCGCCTGAAAATGGTACTGCAGCTTGGAACAATATCGTGGCGTCTAAGGTTGGAATGAACATGGAACAGCCGCTGTGCAGCCGTGACCGACTCAGCATTTTTAACATACGTGTCATGAGCGAACATACGGTCCACTGCACCATAGCTACTAAAATGGGATTATATAGCAAGGGGACCGATATTCACCGCTAGCGGCTTCATACTAACCATTTGAAAAACGTCAGTTTCTTGACGGTCATCCTATACTTTGGTCGTATTTCAAGAATAATAATGACAAAAATAGAGCCATAGATTTGGTAGCAAACAAGCTTTGTGGTTTAAAAACATCCAAGCATGGAACGAGATACCAGATGCCGCGCAACTCCATAGACCTGTGTGAATTATTGATAGAGTGATAGTCGCCAGCCAGCTTAATACAATCATACGTACAACACGTTCTGATGCCAAACAATCTATTGCAAAATTTTGATTTAACTTTTGACAAGACTCGTGTTATTCAACAGAATCGCTTACTTGCTTGGATGTTTCTTATTTGATACAGTACTGCGTCTTAAAACCCCCAATTCTGACCATATTCTAGTGTCCTCAACCAGTAATGACCTCTAGATCTTTTGATACAAGATCAGTCTTCTTGTGTTTGCCGATCACACTAATTCGTATTCTAGTATGAAATGAAAATTAGCGATGAATAAGCAATGATTTTAGTTATTATTAGTAATATGCTAAGTTTTCTATGAAAAAATCAGTAGTTTCATTGTTACAATGGAGCCGCACGATGGCTTGATGTCGCAAAAGTTATGCAGCTTCTCGCTAACCAGTATTAGTTTCAAAAAGCGAGACAGGGCAAATATATTTTTGTTCATTTTCATTCAGTAAATTATGGGTTAAACAAATTGCTAGGCTTTGTAATTAAGGTATAACTACTGTAAATATATTTTTATCTTTGTCAGTTGCTTCAAATTCGATATTTCTTTTGCAGTTTCATTTGCGATCTGAGTAACCTGACCATGTACATAACCTCTTCCAAAACGACTGAACTACAGAACCAACGAAACAAGAGCGAAGTGATCCCAATAAACCAGCAAAAGGTCGATATAGAGAAACGGGAAGTGGAAAAGCGGATGTCTCCAGATGGTACGCGGAAGTTGCAGGACGAGATCAACATGTTAACGAAACGTAACTGCGAGCTGGAATCACAGGTAATGTTAATTGAAGTTTTGTATAAAGAAGAAAGGTGTTTCATATGTGAATATTCTTCGCATCCAAAAGGGCTATTTCAGAGATTGTCTATGCATTTTTTTATTGTCACAACGTATAGATTGAATTACTAACTTCTATCATCTTCAGGTGAGAACTGGCGAACATGTTCCTTTCTTGGCTATTTATCCTCCGACTGACATGTCGTCCTTCGTGGCTCTTCCTAATGGTCGATGTTCCGGTGCAATGGCGCCTGTGTCTACTGACGTAGCCGTTTGATGATCAACGCTTTCAAAGTTTGTTTTGTGATGGAGGATGTCATATCAGCTTCATTTACACGCTAGATGTACCATTGCGGTTCTTTGTGTTAGATAATTAGGTGGTGCGGTTCCATGCATCTATTTCGAGCTTACCTACCTCTGTTCGCTGGGTGTTGTGTCGGTGTTCCTTAAGGAGCCTAGGTACACACGGTTATACAAATGTATTTGCCATGTAAAACACGGACTCACAATTTCTCGCATAAGTCACTCTATTTTGAAGCTACAGATATAATATTTCAGAAGGCGATAGTTAAGACCTTAATGAATGACAACTATTTTCGATTTTCTCAAAAAAGTTTTTTAATGTGCAAAAAAACTCGCAATGCAAAATCAAACGTTCTTCAAAGGTCTGTAATTTAACAACCAAACACGATATAAAAAAAAAAGCCACCACGTGACAAGGCGCAAGCTTTCTTCTTCAATTTGTCAAAAGTTTAAAGGTAACGTCAGGAGCTTCGAAATGCGAAATTCATTTTTATGGTGACCTTTGGACCTTTTGACCTTACCTTTGGATTTTTGGACTTACCTCCCCTCATATTAGACACATACACTGGAGAAAGGGAATAGGCAACCGGGTCTCCTCGCTTACACGGGAATACCTTGATTCTCAATTTCGCGCGCTATACCCTAGACCCTTAATTTTCGCTCCTATAGGTCTTTTCGGTTCTTCAACTTATATTTTGCCCTATTCGCATTTCGCTTTGTAGATGCAATTCCGAGTTTCTTGATCTTAATTACTGGGTTTTGTTTTGTTAGAAGACTTTGGAGTGTTGTGCTTCTTGAAAATCTTGTTTAATTTTTTCTATTGCAGCTTTTACGTATTATGATTGCAACTGAGACTTCTTCTACGTATGCTATAGTGATGACGTACCTATACTCTTCAGAACCTGTCCTTCTCTTGGCAAAATTCTCTTATATTGTCGCTTTTTTTGGAGTATGTCAGCTCTTGTGTTGTGTGTGGCAGATGTTTTTGTCGATCAAGGTCCGGGGTTTTTCAGACGCCAGTTATTTTTAACGATTGATGTGATACCCGCAACCGTCTTCCGGTAATGATTTTTAGTTAATATACTTTACAACCCTTTAGGTACCTGTAGCTCTTGAATTAATCACTTTAGACCCCCAAGTGTGCTACTTTGTTGGAATTGTTTTATCGGGGGAACACAGAAATGCACAAATATACTGGGTGTTTCGTTAATAATTTTGAATCGGATGTCCCGTGGCCAAAAACCAATACCTTATTGGATAACACAATAATAAGAAAAGATACAACATTTTCTCTAATTTACCCCTCCAAAATCATAATTCTCTACTACTACCCAGTTCAGATATATTGCTTGTCTTAGTCGTCGCGTATTATAATAGTAGTAAAGCATTTTAAAGGAGTTAACTTCTGAATAGTTTCAACAGTTTTGCTAAATATGTTGTTAGATATTCCAAAATATTTTTGTTTCAGTTTGCGAATCTTTATCCCATGTCCTCTTAATTTTATTCTCACTTCTGGTGATCCCTTGATTGACCACCAAATACCCTGTATATCATTTTATACACCAATATTGTCATCAACCTTGTATATCGTTCGATGTGCGATGAATGAATCCTTTATTTGATATTATGAAAAATAATTTATCAGCGTTCAGCTGAAAATCCGTTTGTTTACTTGTAGATAATGTAACTGACCCTTTTATTATCAACATTGGCCTTTATTCGGTGGATTATCCGGAGATAAATGAATGAGTCAAAGGTTGAGTGCACAAAGGAAGTGAACACACATTACGTTACACAGCGTTTAAAATTACTGTTATAATCCATAATGACATTCAACGCATGCATGCGATATATTAGGAAAATATTATAGCGTATTTCACTCTAGACAGCTATTCAAATTCTCATAATGTTGATGTGACTTAGCAGTGTTTTGGAATTAAGTTTTGTACAACGGAGTTATGTAGGCTATTATCAGGTGAACATGTTGAATCTAGACGTGACGAGTACGACGGTGTTTCATAATGGGAAAGATCGAATGAGATCGAGACAAATTAGTGGACAATTAAAACTGCAGGTACTTGTTCTTAGCTTTTCATGATATTTTTTAAATGCACTCGGTATGTAACTTTATGTGGAGTATTTTGCAACTTAGGATATTCGCTTTTTAAAGATTCAAATGAAATTAGTGATTGCTGTGGGTGAAGGATTATATACTTTATATTTTATCTCGTACTCTATTGTTGAATACGTACTATATCCATGTACTTACTATATCCAATATTGTTTTGATTGCTTCAGACGTTCGTTTAAAAAACGGTAGTACTAGATTAGACTAGAACTGGAAGAATATTGAGAGGAGCAATACGCCATCTACTGCCGGTTATAAAATGATAATAAATGCCTTTATTTTATCCTCAGCATCACTTCTCTGGTTAACTGAGGACCTTTGCGATACATATATAAAAAACAAGAGTAATAATAATAATAATAATAAACGTACATATTTAGACAAGCTCAAAAAGACTGATAAGTTGGCATACATTTCCAAAATATCAAATCCGCCTAAGGACTTTCGTTCACAAGAGTCGTTAGTAGATGAAATTGTTTTTTTTTTCATTTTTGATAAGTTTAACCAGCGTTGTCTTTTTTTAATTTAAAGGTAGATGTGCATCTCAACTGGAAGAATATTGAGAGGAGCAATACGCCATCTACTGCCGGTTATAAAATGATAATAAATGCCTTTATTTTATCCTCAGCTTCACTTCTCTGGTTAACTGAGGACCTTTGCGATACATATATAAAAAACAAGAATAATAATAATAAACGTACATATTTAGACAAGCTCAAAAAGACTGATAAGTTGGCATACATTTCCAAAATATCAAATCCGCCTAAGGACTTTCGTTCACAAGAGTCGTTAGTAGATGAAATTGTTTTTTTTTTCATTTTTGATAAGTTTAACCAGCGTTTTCTTTTTTTAATTTAAAGGTAGATGTGCATCCTAACTGGAAGAATATTGAGAGGAGCAATACGCCATCTACTGCCGGTTATAAAATGATAATAAATGCCTTTATTTTATCCTCAGCATCACTTCTCTGGTTAACTGAGGACCTTTGCGATACATATATAAAAAACAAGAATAATAATAATAATATACGTACATATTTAGACAAGCTAAAAAAGACTGATAAGTTGGCATACATTTCCAAAATGTTAAATCCGCCTAAGGACATTCGTTCACAAGAGTCGTTAGTAGATGAAGTTGTTTTTTTTTTTCATTTTTGATAAGTCTAACCAGCGTTTTTTTTTTTAATTTAAAGGTAGATGTGCATCCTAACTGGAAGAATATTGAGAGGAGCAATACGCCATTTACTGCCAGTTATAAAATGATAATAAATGCCTTTATTTTATCCTCAGCATCACTTCTCTGGTTAACTGAGGACCTTTGCGATACATTTATAAAAAACAAGAGTAATAATAATAATAAACGTACATATTTAGACAAGCTAAAAAAGAGTGATAAATTGGCATACATTGCCAAAATATTAAATCCGCCTAAGGACGTTCGTTCACAAGAGTCGTTAGTAGATGAAATTGTTTTTTTTTTTCATTTTTGATAAGTTTAACCAGCGTTTTTTTTTTAATTTAAAGGTAGACACAAAAATAAATAATGTTTAAGAATATATCTATTGGAATCTTTAGTTTATATTATTGCATTAAAAAATAGGGTTGACGACTATTTGTATTAGCTATTAATTATTTTAGTCATGGTAGTTCAAACTGTTTCGGTAAGTAAGAGACTATATCGAAATTTGTCAACAGTGCGGAACAAAAAGCCATAGACCTTATAAATATCTACTATATTTGAACAAAAAAATATTGCAAGATTATTAACATAGTTTGCAACTTTTCTAAATAAAATAAATAAATTTCATAAAAGAATAGTACTCATTTGACTCTAGCATAGTAAATGAATCTCCTTAATACATTGAGCGTAACTAATAGCTAATGCATAACAAATATAATTTTGGTATGACATATTAAAAAGTAAATCTATTAAATCTATTCAACCTGCCGAGTAGAACTTGGTTTTTCTCTTATATATCATCATTTTTGCACTAATGCTATACGCTGTACCAAGAAACATAAATTAACTTATAAAACCTGAATGTGTAAACTCATGTGTGAGAATTATGGCTAGGATGTCTTTTTATTTTAACTTAAATTTTTGTTACGGAAAGCCAATTTCTGGGTCTAGGTTTTTGACTTTGTCCAGTAATCCTTGCGACTCTAATATTTGTTTCATTTGATCTATTGTGATAATATTTCTTATGTTAATAACACTTCAAATGTATAAACTGATGTATATTGAGACATAATAAATGTTTTTTGTGTGCTCAGTTACGGAGTCTGGAATCTGGTCATTCGAGAGAGATGCAGATAGACTCAATGGACGGCACCGATGAGTCTAAGACGAAAGAACTGGAGAAGACGATCAGACTGTTGAAGCAAGAGAAAGAGGAGATTCAAAAAGACAAGCAGGACTTGTTAGAGAAACTCAAATTCCAGGATAAGGAGCTAAAGGACGCGCTGGCGCAAAAGAAACTTGCGATGGCCGAATACACCGAGGTGTCTGATAAGTTGGCAGAGTTAAGACAGCAAAAGCAGAAATTTTCTAGACAGGTACGTAGTTAGTCTCTTTAAAATTTAAAAGAGAAATGAATGTTTAGAGAATTCTTTGTTGTACCCTCCCCCGCCACAAAAATAATACCTGGATACGTGCCTTGCTCTAAACTCTACCTATTGAGCCAATCTACCCCAATTTTTGCATTTTAAACTGGTTCCTGATTATATAACGCTAAATAGGTAGAATAATAATCTCGCAACTATAGTAGTATGTTTGAATCACAGCTTTTACTTCCCACACCGATAGGTGACGGGAGTATTGTGATCGCGAAAATTTTTGATTTTAAGATAACACGCTTTTTGGGCTTTTTATGATGTCTACATAACGAAAATCCATGTCACTCATCTCCGTCGGTCTGTCTGTCTGTCTGTCTGTCGGTCTGTCTGTCTGTGCACGTTTTTCTAGCCTCGTAATCTCAGTATCAAATTTGGGCAGCGATATGCTGGGGGGTCGTAGTAGGTAATGTTCTTATAATTTTGAAAATCGGTGCATGGGCGGCGGAGTAATTACCAAAAAACAAAAAAAATAAATATGCCTCAGACTTCGTTTTTAAGTGTTTTAGGGGTTCCTGATCATTTTCTACTTTTTTTGGGTGGGGGTGAAATTGGGGTGGTTGGGGGGTGGGGGTTTGTAAATCTCAAAAATGTGTTGTACTCATAATAGGCTATCCATTGACCTGAAAAGAAAGACCTAATGGCATAATACCCTTTTTTAGGCCCATCCGAACATTGCCTTGCCTATTCCAGAAACCAAGGGGTTTAGAATTTTCTGATAAATACGTAAGATTTTAGATCGTTCTATATTGAGTAACGTAAAAGTTATGGAATGAATTTTAATGACACTTTGTCACAGTATTACTACCGCGGCGAGGATAGAAAACACGTAATGTTTTGGAAAAATCGTGCCAGTGGCGGCGCAGCAATAATAAAAAAAACAAAAAAAAATAAAAACGCCTCAAACTTTGTTTTTAGGCGTTTTAGGGGTTTCTGATCAATTTCTACGTTTTTCTTGGTGGGGGTGAAATTGGGGTGGTTGGAGGATGGGGGGTTGTAAAACTGAAAGATTTGTTGTATTCATAATAGTTTATCCATTGACCTATGGAGGAAATACGTACCGGCCTATTTTTTTAAGTCCATGTAACATTTCCTTGCCTATTACAGAAACCAAGGAACTTAGAGTTTTGTGATGTATGTGTTAGGAGCAAACACCGATTTCGGCCAGTGGAGGGAAAATATGGTCAAGACGCGTTTTGGCTGCTACCGTTTTGCCAATCTCCGAATTATCGCTTTCCGGCTGTTCAATGTAGCCCAGAACGCGTTTTGGGCCAACTACGATTGCCAGAGCACGTTCTATATTCTACTACGAATAAATAAATCTCAATTATATGCCGTGTTGTGTTTCAATATTTCCTCTGAGCTTAGAATCCATAACAAAATGAATAAAAGCACTTGTAGATCTTAGGTCCGTGAAAAAAACTGAAAGAATCATACCTCCTATGTCCAGCTCCCACATGAGCGGAATGAATAATGTCAGATAACTCGTGGGTCATGCAAAAATAACGCAGTTCGGCTGTTTTGTCTGTCCTTCTTTCAATTAGCTTCTCGATATAGCCAATTTTGAAAATACCATATCTTTTCAATCGTCGTCTTTGTTTCGAAGATATTGTGTCACCGTTACTTTTACAAGCTTTTGCCGCCTTTACCTCTGTAAGTGTTTCGTATAGTATCTTTCTCTTGTACAAATATTACTACGATCATTGCTACCACTTATGACTATTCATTTAGTATTCGATCTTTGTGCGGGTTAGACAGTAGCTAGAGAGTGCCATGGAAGACCTAAGGTTATGTTTTAATGACGAACTGCAAAAAGTGGTAGCAATGATCGTAGTAATATTTGTACAAGCGAAAGATACGACCAAACACTCACAGAGATAAAGGCGGCAAAAGCTTGTAAAAGTAACGGTGATACAATATCTTCGAAACGAAAAAAAGACAACGATTGAAAAGGTATGATATTTTAGAAATCGGCTATATCGAAAAGCTAATTGAAAGAAGGACGGACGAAACAGCCGAACTGCGTTATTTTTGCATGACCCACGAATTATTTGATATTATTCATTCCGCTCATGTGGGAGCTGGACATAAGAGATTGTGAGGTATGTTTCTTTCAGTTTTTTCTTCACGGACCTAAGATCTACAATGGCTTTTATTCATTTTAGTTATGGATTCTAAGCTCAAGAGGAAATATTGTAACACAACACGGCAAACAATTGAGATTTATTTATTCGTAGTAGAATATAGAACGTGTTCTGGCAATCGTAGTTGACCCAAAACGCGTTCTGGGCTACATTGAACAGCCGGAAAGCGATAATTCGGACATTGGCAAAACGGTAGCAGCTAAAACGCGTTTTGATCATATTTTCCGTCCATTGGACGAAATCGGTGTTTGCTCCTAACATATGCATCTACGAGTGTTGCCTAATTTCGTTCTATGTATATTGCGTAAAGCAAAAATTGACTATCGCGGCGAGAGTGGAAAACGCGCCAGTGTCTGAAAAATCACGTCAGTGGCGGCGCAACAATAATTAAAAAAACTAAAAATATAAAAACAGCTCATACTTCGCTTCTAGACGGTTAAGAGGCTCCTGATCGTTTTGCACCGTTCAGTTGAAGCGTGCAGAATGAAAACTGTGGCGTCTTAGTTTCTAAGGAGGGAGACGCAAGAAACTATATTTACGAGAGTTTTTGTATGGGATGTTTTGTTGCGGGATGGTGGGCGATGATTTGGGTGCAAGGGGATTTCAGACTATAGCTTTATGCATTGGGAAAACAATAAAATGAAATCATTATTATGTGTGGGAAGTACTGAGTCAATCAACTTGACTCCATTTTTACATACATTATGACATCTCTATTTTTTGTGGTACTTTAAAATGAAATAGACGCTGACACCCTGTTGTTGAAATAAAAAGGTAACAAGCATTTTATGAAGGAAAAAATTGCATTATAAACCCTAGCTATAATTCAGGGTGTTTTGAAAGTTGGGACTTTCCTCTTCAGAAGCAACTGCCTCTGAAATGATAAAGCTAATGTACGGTGAATCAGCAGCAGAAGAATAAAAAAGTTGTAAGAAAATACTTACTATTCGTTCACTGGTTTTAGATGCGGTGCTGTCACATGAGTCTTATAGATACGCGAGACTGGAAAGCGCAAGTATTTCTTCTTCAATTTAGACCATTCAACGGTATCTAGGTCTTCCACCATGATGTGGATACAAACATACTGTGTCTCTAGCTCTTTGCACGAGATAGACAAATCGACGAAGTGCAAGGTGAATACGATCCGGGAAATAATCGGCATTCACTCGCGATTTTTGAGAAGCATTTTGACTACGTTCACCGTACACTAAAATCATGTCCACGAGTTCATTATAGTTGCAACTGTTGCGCCATTTCCGTTGTTTTTAAAGTCCGATGTAGCACGGCAATAAATCGAGGGACGTCAAAGGTGCGCTGCTGCGTACATCTATCCTCCGTAGTAAGCTGATGCGTTTTTTGTGTCTGTGTGTTGTGTTTTTTGCACAGTGTAAAGAACCAGTCAACCAACAGAACAGTTCTGTATCCCATATATTATAATACAGATGCCTAATTTTTACACTAAACGATGTAGAATCCAAAAAACTATGCAAGAATCGCTCAGATATACATGCTTTTGGTGACAGAGCACCTAATGCGCTAGGTTAGTCGATTGAATAGTTCAACCTAGCATTCATATTTAGCCGCTTCAGCGCCTTAATATGTGGAGAGATACTGTTTATGAATGGAGGCCTAAAACGTAGCGTACACTGTTTTGCATGTTCTGAATTATGTAAGCTTCACTTGGTGTTGAGAGGGGTCCGTACAAATGAAGGGGATGCTATACTTTACTTAAAAGCAAAGTATTTGATCGTTGTGATAATATAATATATATTTTTTTGTAGGTCAGAGACAAGGAAGAAGAGCTAGAAACGGTGATGCAGAAGGTGGACTCCCTACGCAACGACATCCGACGGGCAGAGAAACTGCGGAGGGAGTTGGAGTCCAGGGTGGAAGAAGCCCAAGCGGAAGCTACCAAAGAGAGGAAATTGAGGGAACGATCGGAGGAATACTGTAGGCAGATGCAAGCCGAGTCTGATAGGCTACGAGTAAGGACGGAGCATGCTCCTAGGGACCAGCAGGACTCGCTCAGGCTCAAAGCAGAGTTGGAAAAATTAGAGGTAAGTAATTATTGCCGTTCAATGCGTTGTTATCTTGGTTGTTAGGTCCCAATTTCATACAAAAAGTCCCTCGATCGTTCCGTATATTGAAACAGTTACAGTATTATGTTATTCGGGTTGCGATACGACAAATTGGAAACATACTTGAAAAACAACAACGAACCAGCCTAATATAATAACATTTGTTGGATATAATTTTCTCAATCGGTCCTTAGAAGCCCATCAATATCAGATTAATCATAGAATCCAAATATTGCATATAGCGATAACAAAAGTATTTGCAATTTACTGAAAGTTCAGGGCAAAAAAGTATACATAGTGCACGAATTTTCCCATCCCGTTTGTTATTCAGTTTTGCCCTTCGGCAACCATTTGCATATATTCATTCGGCAATCTTGACAAATTTCAAGGTTGCGCATTAGGTTAATCATTACTACGTTTCCATTTCCCAGAACTGTTTTCAAAACGTTTTCAACTGACAACCTTGACAAACGTTATTTCCTAGTTTCATAACCTATTTTCTTGTTTATCATAAATCTTTAGTTTGGAATTCAAATAAACTTCAATAAACTAACGATAGCGATATTAGACAGGTACGAACTGTGCACAGTTGATTTCAAAACGTTTTGAAAGTGGCAGCTGGTGTTTCCGCGGCATTTGGATCTCGATACGATCCCAAAAATTAGCGAATCGATCTTGAACAGGAAACGTTTTGAACACGCATCCAATTGACGTTTCCACGATATATTTAAAAACACAAAACGTTTTGAAAACGTTTTCAAAGTCTGTGGAAACGTAGTACATGTATAGGGATTCTAAATAATGAGTAACACGCATTATCAGATACAGTAGTAGTAATAGTAACGGGGAGGTGAAGTCAGGCAAGTAGGCCATCTTTGGTCCTTTTTGCAAACTCTGAACAATCACTGAAAACACTGAAATCCTACGTCCTAGAAAGCTCGTTTCCGAACCTACCAGGCCTCTTGACGAAATTCAGTATGTCAATATAGTGACTCGTCCCTGAACTCCGTCGTGCCGAATATCTGAACCCTAACTTTGCGATACACAGTACATCTGCCCAGGAAGTGGAACGCTGTCCCGTCTCCCTTCCAGCATCTGGAGCAGATGATGTCCCGTACCACTCTCGTGAGTGGCAAACGTCTATTCAGCCGGCAATGACCAGTGAGAACATTCACCTGGCCCCCGCTGATTCCAAGCATAGGTTCTGGGCCGATGCAGGGGCTGCCGGCCCCTATCCTAGCTGATCGGTTCGCTTTCTCGTTGCCCGGTACACCAATGTATCCGGGAATCCACAGCAGGGTAACATTGTTATCTTATTATCCTCATATCCAGGGAGGATTCAAATAGAATCACTGAGCTTTTCGAAAAATACTGTACGTTAACATATGCACAAGCATCTATGACGTTCATGTAATGTTGCATACGAAGCATTTTTATGTGCACAAGTTACTGTTTTTTCTCAGGAACAATGCATTTTTCACTCGTAGAGAAATTGTCCTTGATCTGATTCCTCCTTATTCTAGAAATATACAGATCCGTAAAATACAAGGATATTATTTGTTAGTTACGCTTCCAAGAATTAAATGCATTTTATTTAAATTACTTATTCAGTATGGCCTGACCGGCTTTTGTTTTTATGGAGTAGCTGAAGCATGATTGGTCCTTGAACCCTTGAATGTCATTTTCTGTTCCCTTAATCTACTGTCTATCTCTGTCTGTCTACTATTAATTAAATCGAGACAAAATGCATCAAAATTACTCATTAAAAGAGTTGTTATTGAGAAATCATTGGAAATGAAGCAAAACATAAAATAGAAACTGACTGAAGTTTCTTCAACCTCACAAATTAGTATTGATTATTGATTTATCAGGTTTAATAGATATCTCATGACAATCCGTTCCAATGAAATGTGGCAAAAGTCAGTCAGTACAAACATGACATCTTTTGACGCTAAAAAATATTGTATTCATTATGATCACGTATTCTACTTTTTGCAGGTTCAATACAATGAGAGCCTTACACAACAGCAAGCTCGGTATAACATGGAGATTTCTTCTCTACGAGAGCAACTACATGAAGCTGAAACACATAGGGACCTGTTAGAAAGAGAAGTAAGTTCATTTTTAACTCATTTGATCGTTAATCACATATTTAGGGATAAACGGCTAAAGACTCCTATTACTTGATATCAGTTAAACACTGATTCTACTATATCAGTCACCTATAAAATATAGACGTTTATTTAACTGTCATTCAGCTGTTTAACCCTATTCATCTGCCTTCATATGTTTTGTTTTTGTTTTACGTTATGTTTGTTTTTGTTTTGTGATAGGTGCAATCATTAAAAGAGAAACTCGAGCAAACTAGGTTAGAAGCAATTTCCGATTCAGAACAAATGGTAACGGAGTTAAACCGTAGACATGAAAGGGAAAAACAAATTTTATCGGAGGATAATAAAAAGCTATCCTCAAATCTTGAGTTTGTGAGTTTTGTTTTTATTCCGCTTTTTGTTGACCTTCTCCTTAATACGCCTTTCGTTAAAACTTTTTACATGGAGCTTCAGTAAAAAGTGATACATGTGTGTTTGTAGTATTAAGCATAGTCTAAAGCATAATTGGTGGTGATGCTTGAAATTCACCTAGAGCAATACTAAAATTTAGGCATGTTGACTTTGACACATCTAATGTATGTTTATTGTTTTACTTCCACGTGCATTCGCTTATTTGATCGGAGCTACCTTCTTGGATATAGTTAACACCTTCTAGTTTGAAAGAAATAAGATTTCCTGGAAACCCAATTAATACATCCAGAAAATATATACTGGCATCTCGTAGATGCAGCAGAAAGTAGAAGGTATAGTGTTTCACAAATTGTGATGGTGTATTACAGCTATCAATACCAAAGTTGCGCAAACAATGCGTGGTTGCGGATTTAATACAATTATTTTTTGCAAATAGCAAGGAAGCAAGGACACCATTTTTCCGATTGGTTTCAGCAAGAGTTCATATTGTTTATCTTTTTTTTTTTCGATGAAGATTTTCCTTTAGGATTCATTTCCTTTGAAGCTCCATGTAAGAAGTTACATCGATAGTGTCAATAAATTAAGTCTCATCATCCAATAAAACTCTCTGTTTTAGTTAACAGAATCGATGAATCGATTGCAAAACGAAAGGTCGAGCTTAGAATCAGAATACGAGCAATTGAGGAGTAAACAGGAAACGTTAGGTCAATGGGAAACGCAATTGTCGGAAATTATACAATGGGTCAGTGATGAGAAAGATGCCAGAGCTTATCTGCAGGCTTTGGCTACCAAAATGACTGAGGAGCTCGAATATCTTAAACATACAGGTATAATTCGTACTTTAATTGCTTCATTTGTAGATGCCCCTGTAATTTTAGCTTATTAACAAGTTTAGACAGGGTAGTTAAAACTGGCTCTCCTTTTAGATTTATGAAAAAAGTACATTCAACATTCTGTGTCCTTTAAGGTTTTATAATCACCGACTAAGTAAGGAAGCTAGTTCGCAAAAAAGCTGCTTTCTGGCGCAGCTGTCAAACAATGCGCTTATTGCAAACTAATTTGTTGTTGAATATTTTGTACTTTGCTGAAGGCTACAAAGATGGGCGAAATGACGGATGTGCTGTCACACATCACCTGATTGCCACTTCTCTGGTGTTTAGATTGTGTGGAAGGAGGTTCAAAAAACGACCATTGTATGTTAACTACCCTTGTTTTCTATACCTACCTTGGATTTGTATTCAGGTTTATTATTATTTTTATATCAGAAGACTTTGTTATTAGATAGCAAACAATTAATTTAGAGGGATAAGAAAATCTGGCCTTTCTGATTTACTTGCATATATCGTATTCAAAAAATCTTTAAAGCTAAATTCTAATAAAAATATTTTAGGCGTTTCGAATGTGGTTGGTGGGGGCGATAAAAATTGGCGAAATAGGCGATCGCAAAAGCTGGATAAGATGGAACTGCTCAACTTACAAAGTTCGTTACAAAGTGAAATCCAGGCCAAGCAGGCGATCAGTGAGGACCTCAGTAAGACCAGGGAAGCGCTATTAGCTGCACAAAAGTAAGTTAGCAAAACTATTTATAAAAATTAACATCTGTCCATATTCAAATTTAGATGCGCCATGTTAGTAGACGTCAGTGAAGTTAGGGAGGAGCTTATAATAACCATCCAAATATTTTTAGCAGCAAAACCTGATGCCTTCCTCCAAATGCGATGTTCCAACCTAACTTTCCCCTAGGAATGTAAAATTATCGCGTATTTATTTATTATATGCGGTGTTTGGTGAACATGCGGCAAAGTTTCTATGAACTATTCTAAAAATGTTTTGTCCTTTGATGATATTTGAAAAACCACTTCATTCCAAAGATACAAGGGAAAAAACTTGCTAGCACTATTGGTGTACAGCTATGGATTTAGGAAGTACAACAAAAATTCTTGTAAAAAAAGTTGTTATCTTTCATGATTCCGTGCAATGTGGTGTATGCCCGATAGTGCACCACCACATTTTAGATTTCTTGTGGGGTTATCTAAAGTCACGAGTTTACGCTACTCCAGTGGAAAATTTGGACCACTTGCGAAATCAGATTATTGCTGTGTTTAAAACACGTCAATCTCTCTTGTATCCAAGCTGGTCGGAGCCATTTTGAATATTACTTGTAGATTCACTAACTTACTAGGTTTATTTTGATAGTAAAATGTTGTAGCTCTCGCAAATTCTGTTCATCCTGTATCTTTAAAAAGAAGCGGTATTTCAAAATCTTCTAAAAATAGTTCAAAGAATCCGCCTTTAAATGCTTGTCGCGTGTTTACCAAACAAGTTTTATGAGAATTTCTTAATGGTTTGTTAAATTTAAAGGGAGCTGCGTGAATACAGACAACGAAATGAAGCCTTATCCATAGATTTGAAACGAAAAGAGAAGCAAATGAAGGATCTCCAAAACCGTCTGGACTCTGAAGGATGTAAGTATTCATATTTTGCTTTTTATACGTATTGAACATTATGTATCATTTCATTTCGTTTCATTTTAATGATTACATTCTGTCTTATTTCATCAAGTATACACAAACACATGGTAATTGGCAAAATCATCTCATTCGAACATTGTGGTTGGGTGATGTTTTCAAATATGTTTGAGTTCCAGGGCAGCCTGGCTATCTGAAAAGATTTTCATAGATTTGATTGTCAGGGGCCGTTTGTTCAGCTTCTTGACTCTCGATTGTATAGCTATCATTTCTGCTTGGACTATTGTGGTATACCTCCCAGGTTTACTGAAGTTTCAACTCAGCTACCCTCGCTCCTGCGCCCAGTTTTGACTTGGAGCCATCCGCGAATAGCGCAATATCGGAGGGTGATATGAAACTGTCACTCCTATTCTATTCATCTCTTACTGGGAAAAGGACGTTGCAGGATCTTTGCGTATGCGCTTAGGAACCATAGACTGCTAAACTGTTCCAACTGTATGGTGGCTTATAGTTTCACTGCCAAATGTTTATGGTTGTAGGCAAAACATTGTAGTAGTTTTACCGAGAAAATTTGCTCCTAGTAAACGAAGTCCTCGCTATAACAAGCTAGTCATATCCAAGCTTAAGATACGTTAAATTTGATGCATACTTTTTCATAGCTTAGAAAATTGACCGTTAAAGTATGATGTCCATTATTATTTATTTGAATCACGTATTAAGGAAGAACTATTGCTTTTTAAATAAGCTGCCAAGAGAAAAATTATCAGTTTGGTTCAAACGGCTAAATTTTTTGCGTTTCGTGTTGTGAATAAACGCGCCCTTGTTTCTTATATAACATATTGAGAACATCATCAATCCACTATCGCATCGCATCGCGTATATTAGCACTCTCAGGCTCGATGGTCATTCAGTACATATCTGTATCTCTGTGTACCCTGTAGTCGGTTCGTGGCTGAAACAACTGCCTCTGGTGATTGGCATCACTTCCTGCTTCTGGGGCATCATGTTGCTGTACATGCGACTCTACAGCTGAAACAAACCGACGATCCGCATCGGATACGTAAACATATGGCATTTCAGTACAATTTTTTATACACGTACACGTAACGCTAAAGTGAGATCTTTTCGATACGAATAACTGATCTGTGTGAGATAGGTTGTTTAGATTTTTTATAAGGTTGACTTTGTGAGAGATTGTGGAGGGTGAGGAAACAAATCTAAAAAAAACAAATGAGTCATTCGTAGTTAATGTTTCCATCGAAAGGTGGGGTGGACACACTTTGAGTGCGTTTAGTGGTAATGTTTCTTTCATTTATTTGAAGACTGGGTCTAGAATTGGACCATGTCTTACACGAGGTATCGTCTTACACAATAGGGTTGGCTAACCAGTTAGTTATGTTGCACTATTTGAAACTAACATTCAGCTCCACCTCTTTCTCCCGCAGAAATAATTGTTTAAAAAACTCATTCATCTATAGTTATTACATTCTCCTACAGCCAACTATTCGTCCTGATTTTGTTTGAATAACAATCGACTTCATAGTGTACAATAAACCGTATGGAAAATCAGTTTTTTTTTTGTATTTTGCTCGCTAAAAAATTGTCTCCCTCATTTGCAGTGCTTTTCGATATCCACCTTATCAGCATTTTTCGATAAATAGTCCTAGATATCATGTCGCTGCTCAAAATGGTGTACCTTACCTTACACTGCCTAATAGTATTCTAGGTGAAGCATTCGAAACTATAATGTTCTTCAATATTAATGATAATTCTCATAAGATTTGCTTCTGTACTTGAGATTAAATAGATTTTTGTAATGACGTACTCAAAAACTCCACTACCCCACTTTTTGCAAGGCGATTACCCTTCAATATGCTGTATTACTGATATATTGTTTTATGCCAAAAAGTTCAGTTCTACCTTCAATTCAAAATTAAGTTTTACGTAGGAATGTAACATGAATTTTTCCCAAAAACAATTTAAACAATCTAATCATACTTTGCTTCTTGCAATGTTTGATAGTTTTGGTACGTTTAAAATTCAGGGATTAACCCTTTACTCAATTCTTCCTGTGATACATATCATAGCTGCAACGCCTTAAAACTTTCCATCATTGGAATGTTCTCGTAGATATTTATATTTTCAATTTTTTCCATTCCCATTCATTCATACTATTCCATATTTATTTATATTTCATACAATATATATCCAAACATATGGAAAGTTATATCTGTTTATGTCTAAGAATTATGGTTAAAGACTGAAATTTTAGTTTACCCGTGATACTGATATGCACATTGAAGATTTACAACCTCGATAAAAGTTAGATTCGATTCTACAATATTCGTAATGATTTAATTAGGGTAACTGTTGCAGCTACTTGGGCTAGCAGTGTAATCTGGTAGCACCAGTTGTTATTCTCTAAATTTTTCACCTCATCGTCACACAAATTAATATTTATTTTTGATTTATCTCTTGTTTAGAAAAGTTTCAGTATTTTTTTAGATTTGTTTTTGATCTACATTTGTTGGCTGTATTGTTAAGTTTGTTTTGAAATTTTATTCCAATAAATTGTTTAAAATTCCATTTTGGTTTTTACCCTTTGCCTTTCGGAATTCTCAAGGTTTATATTTGGTTTTTGTGTTCAATGTATAGGTACTATGTTGAGAACGAAGCCTTGTCTCTCTTGACTTAGATCCGGTTTCTCAATGTCCAGTTAAAAGTGTCAGATAGGTAGCTGCCAGTTAGCGTTTATATGCATACAACTGTCAGATAAGATTTATGTGAATTCGTAAGCTTAACCTTCAATTGTTTAAAAAATTTGTCTGACATTAACTTCCAGATAAATATTTAACTGGACATTGAGAAACCGGCCATTAATCCTTCAGTTAAATCACTTTCCTCAAATGGCTTCTAATTATTATACCTTTGAGGTATGAGGATTTTCTTTAATATCAGGACTAATTTTGTTTAGCTTTCATAAAGTACAGCAAACTTCAACCATTTTCCATAACTTTTTGGAATTATCGAATTTACAAAGCAGTCCAGAACCTTAGTTCTTAATATTTTTGATGGCTATGGAACACAAAAATCAAATAATCTCGTTTTACCTCAGAATTCAAATTTGATATAGAGCAATTATAAAAAATCTTTACATGCAGCAAGCGTTGGAATCGCAACGTTCATCAAACGCCATGTTAAGGGTTAGTCTCAGCGTAATTTTTATTTTTTACGATTTTTTCATAGCTATAGCATTACTAATGCAATTGCTTGCGATTGCTTACTTTTCCTTGTTGATTACTGCTTGGAGTGCTAATATATTTTTTGTCGTTTTGTCTTATTTTTGGGCGTAGCGTTTTTATCCCTAACCGAGTGAAGGTTTTGTTAATAATGCATATTCACCCGTGTTTTGCCAGATGTATTGATTCTAGTGATTTTGACTTTGTATATGTTATCATTGTTATCCATTCCGTTCAAATCCATATTTGTTTAACGTGTAAAATGTATCGGTGAGAAAATTGAGCTGAGTTATATGATTCAAAAAACCTAGGCACAGTAGACCTAGGGAAGCCTGAAAGAACGAAATGAATAGATTTCGAGAAAGCTTTGGACAATATCTGTTCTAAAGGTCTGATGACTATGTAATAATCAATCTTTATTTCAGTGCAACTCATTTTTACAGTATATTTTGCTACTTCGTATTTTTCAGCTATTGACTCAGCTACTACACTTATTTGATTTTGAATTTTAAATTTTGCATAAAACTGTTATTACACTCATCTGTTTGAAATATGTACTCAAATCAAATATATTGCTAAATCATTTAACAGCAGTAAATACAGTTGCAAAACGTGAATTAAATTCTGATTAAATTTGAATATCAAATATCTATTTTTATACTGCTCATGTCTATAAATACACCAAATACATACACATATACTCGTGCATATACCCACCATGTCTTTGTAGAAGCAATTTCATTATAAGTAGACTCATTTATGTATGTAACCTGATATTTATGATGATATTACTCATGTGCCATGTTGTATTTTTTCCCATATATGATCCGTTTTTTCATCATATTTTGTAGTTAAAAAAGTCCACTCTGTCGCCTTCAATAAAATCCGCTTGCTTTTCGAGCCAGTATGATTGCTTAGCAAATTAACCACTTATTACCATTCAGAGTAACGCGCATAATTTGAATTTGGTACAAAGAACAGTTTAGATATTTTATGAGAATTTACAAATATTGTAAATAGTAGCTTATGGTGAAACTTTGAAGCAGGATAAATTTCAAGTTGACTGCAGTTTTGTTAAGGGAGCTAGATAAGTGAAACCTGGTTCCCATTTTTTTTTAATCGAACAGGTTATTCAACCTAGGTACAGTCCATTTAAAAATCAACCATTCTCCTGATAATATTAGCCTGATTACTTTTTAATTTATATTCGGGTCTCAAAAAATGTATACCGACTCTCCAAATGTCGTATCCAACCCCACGTTTGTATTAAAAGCAAATTTTACTTTTACAAATATGTGAGCAGCTGCACGACGTCATGTTACTGATCCAGCAGGTGGTCCTGGTGTTTTTTTACCGTTCTAATTTTGCATAATTATATCCTATAACGAATAAATTAATTTCTGAAATGAATCTTAAGGGCCGGTTGTACAATGCAAGATTAAGATTCGGCCTTCTGAAAGGATACGGAAGGCGTTCAATAATGTCACCCCCTATAGGGGTTGAAAAATGGTGTTAAACAATAAAAACTGATTACATTGATGCATGTCATAGTTCTACCTCCCAATGAATATGAAATAATATGAACAATTTTTTAACGAATTTTAACGAAAATAATGTGAAAAATCGAAATTAGGCTCATATTTCTTCAAAAAGGGCCTAGCAGAAACGGATGACAGTATTTTTTGTGATATCTACAAAACAAACAAAGAATCTTCCATCAAGTCCCGAATCATTTTAAAAACGCGCAAATGGAACATTAGTTGGTAGGTGTACTAAAATGCTACCGCATTTTCATTCGGTTACTTAACGATTTTTTTTTCACGTTTTAACTACCCCCCCCCCCCCTATATCACTGATCCCTCCCATTTTGGAGTTATGGTGCAATTACAGAAAAGTTTCCAAATTGCCTCTCGAACTTAAATACCAAGCCTCATCCGGTTTCTTCCTGGACACGAAAATTACGCATCATTGCCTTAACTAATATTTGCAGTTGTGAATATTGTTTGCACATTTCCTGATACAGAGTAGACTTGATTTCGGCACGTAACGTACAAAGTTCTTTATGAAATGTGTATTATCCTCTAGCCATAAATTCCTTCAGAATGAAATAGCTCTCTCAATTTTCCATCCCATCTTAATTATATGCTTTTCATGTTTTTCAATCGTACTTTCACAGTCCTGGAACGGCCGTCATCACAAATGTCGTATCTAGATCAGTTTCTGAAGGAGACTAACTCGTCGCAACATCAGCAAATAAATACGTACGATAATCTACCACCACAAGCGCTGCTGTATCAAGGTGGATCTATAGAATCGGAGGAAGGCGATATAGAGGATAACAGAGCATTGAGTATGACCAGTTCCAAAAGCAATCTTTCAGAACTCAGCATGGTAAGTGAAGACTAACCATATCGCATATGTCACTAAAATATTCAGGGTGTTGGAAAGTACCTAATGTAAATTTAACATTAAATTCTAATATATAGAAGTCAACGTCAAGCCGCCACGGGCTGACAGGACCGGTTGTAACTATCATGATAAAAATCAGAAAAAAAATTTACCCCATGCAGTTTGAAAATTATGGGCATTTAAAGAAAACCTAAAAATTTGGTCAAATTATAACAATTTTTCGATTATTGTGGTTAACTTTTATCATTTTTGTTCATTTAAACTTTGGAACCGTAACCCTAAATAACATTTCTAGAAGCACAGTCAAAAATAATGACACAATTGCGCCAACTTTTCTAGAATGAAGACTATTTATTAAACTATGACCGATTTTTGCTAACCCATTTCACTCAGGTCAGATGTTCTTTATTCGCACAGGCTTCTGGTAGGTTCTTAATTTTACGGCAAAATAATGAGAGAAGTGGATAGTGGAGATGTTTGCCATGAGTGAGCAAGACAGATAGTGACGCCACTTTTAACAAAGTCAACAAAAATAAGTAAAATTAGTAAAATAATGAAAAATCTTGACCTATGTAGCTTAGTTTAGGTTTATTGGATTAGAAGTCAGATAGGAAAATAACATGTTTTATTACAATAAAAGTTCAAATTGTGTACCATCAGCCCCAATACACGCCCTACATTTTCTTGGAAAAGATCTACTTATTAGCCAGGCACATTTAATGCGAGAAGACGGATCCCAGTATCGCTTTAAAGTAAGGCTGTGGACCGGAATTTTAAACGGAAAAACTGTTGGGCCTTTTGAGCTGCCTGAGAATTTGAATGGCACGAATTACCTACATATTTTACGATAAAATTTACCAACTTTGTTAGAGGGCGTACCACTAAAACGGCCTACAGATGTTGATGTAAGCTGCGATTCCTCAATCGACTCAAGGTTTCATGAAACTTGCATAAGTTCCTACTCAAATCGAAACCTGTTGCGACGCCTGAATCGACTGCTATTTCATGCACGTTTCATGCAACACAAGAATAGTAGGGTGGGCTTATTTCTTTGCATCGACGCAATACTATACACGTTGAAACCTGCATCACTGCATCATCGTCACCGGCTCGGCGACATGGCTCACCGACCATAATAGGATTCCAGAATCTGCATCGCTGCAAGCCGCAACTGATACCAAATTCGTGATTCAGTACCACACCGCTGCTACTTGCGTTATGAAACGTAGAAGTCGATACCTGAATCGCAGCATGCATCAACATCTGTAGACCGCTTAACAGGTCGTGGCCACATGAGGTATCAACACGATGGCTGCCCAGCGCATTACGCAGTGCAAGTAAGAGATTTCCTTGACCAAAAATATCCGGGAGATGGAGGTGGACGTTCAGGCACCATCTCGTGGCCAGCCTGTTCCCCAGATTTAAATCCCCTGGAATTTTGTTATCGGGGTGTTCTCAAAGAAAAAGTTTATTCAGAGCCCATTGAGAGCGTAGCTGAGCTGCGTAAACGAATTTCTCAAGCTGCTGAGGACATCAACCCCGAGGATATGCCTGGCTAATGTAGATCTTTTTTAAGAAGATGTAGGGCATGTATTGAGGCTGATGGTAAACAATTTGAATATTTATTGCCTGACCTTTATTCCAATAAACCTAAACTAAACTAGGTCAAAATTTTTCATTACTTTATTAATTTTACTTATTTTTGTTGACTTGGCTAAAAGTGGCGTCACTATCTGTCTCGCTCACTCATAGCAAATATGTTCATTTTCTATCTCTCAAATCATTTTGCCGTAAAATAAAGAACCTACCGGAAGCTTGTGCGAATAAAGAACATCTGACCTGAGTGAAATAGGCTGGCAAAAATCGGGTTACTTGAGGTTTTCCTTTTTTTACTCGTCTTTTTTTAGTATGAAACTAACAAGTATTGTATCATTTTACAATCCTGGTTAAATGCGCCTACTTTTAATGGCACTTGCCAAGGTACTTTAGTACCTACATCTTTTTTAAAGGAGGGCCTTTCAAGGTCAGCAAACTTTGAAAATTTTAAATTCATAGTTTAATAAATAGTCTTCATTCTAGAAAACTTGGGGCAATTGTGTCATTATTTTTGACTGTGCTTCTAGAAATGTTATTCAGGGTTACGGTTCCAAAGTTTAAATGAACAAAAATAATAAAAGTTAACCACAATAACCGAAAATTGTTATAATTTGACCAAATTTCTAGGTTTTTTTAAACGCCCATAATTTTCAAACCACATGGGATAGATTTTTTTTCTGATTTTTCTCATGATAGTTACAACCAATCCTGTCACCCCGTTGCGGCTTGACGTTGACTTCTGGGACACCCTGTATACTACTCTCAAGTGAAATCCGAACAGTGAGAAAAGATGAAATGCGGCAGGACTAAAAGTAATAATAAATAAACCCATTTGCCGTAATTAGTTGATAAAAAAATACAACAGGTCAATAATGGGTGGGCCCTCCATTTTGACGCCTACGTGCCATGCTCGTACTCTGGTTGTTAATAAACTCTACAGGTGTATCCTCCTAAGCTCCCCTCACAGGTGGTAAATTGCGATTGTAGCGATCCAATCCCATACTTTTTCAATTGGCGATAAACCGGGTGATCGAGGAAGCCAGGGGAGCACCCTGACCTCAGCTTCCTGTAGGAACCTCATCAACACCCTTGCAATATGTGGACGCGCATTATATTGCTGGACGGAACGCTCTTCGAGGCTTCGGCCACGAATTACAAGTAAAGGTGATTTGGCGTCGGTCGTGTGCTCCCAAAACCTGGACTTTTCGGAGGAAGCCATCTGATGCAACTAAGTATGTCATTGTCGCTGTTCTTGCTACCAATCTAACCGTTGCGTTGGTGACAATGATTTGAAGTGACTGGAAGCATTAGTTGTGGACGATATGATCCTATCATACGCAGTATTTGGTACACCGTGCGAATTTGAAGGGCCTTCCTATAGCTGCATACCAAGCGTCAGCAACAGCTCGAGTTGATCTCATTCTGTCTCGAAGGGCCAGTAGTCGTAGATTATGATCTTGCCGGTCTGTGGTTCTTCTACGTGCACCAGAACCTCTAGTTCATTGCATTCGCCCTTCTTCGATCCATGCGTGCCATGCTGTTATAACTGTAGCCGCGCTACTGCCCATGGTTACAGAAATTGCTGTGACACCGACCCGTTCAAAGGGGGATAACTGCCTAAATTGAGGCTGTCATCTTCTAGGAGGCATCTTCACATAACCGACTAGTCTCTCGACAGATTTGCGACAGATATCATAGTTTTGGATCGACAGAAAGTCATACTTTGTTTTTACACCTATAGTTATTTGGTAGTGCCATGTAGGTAAATAGCGTCAGAATGAGCAACAAGTGTTAGGTGTGTACTGGAGAGGTTACTGTCAAGCTGTGCACACATTTATTTATTTTTAATGAATGAAGTAGTCACTATCAGTATCTAGAATCCAGAATCTTTTTCCAGTGGCTGTCATCCAAACACTATGACTACGTGAATTTGCTGTGAATATTCTTGGTTGATCACCAAAGTAGTTGAGTATTTTTGGGATTGTTCATTCAAAACATTCAATTACTGTCAAATGTCAAGCACCCGATAAGTTTGACGGAGGGCTCTATCTGAGTCAACATTATATAGAGCGATTCAGTAATAAAAATATGTTCACAAAAAGTAAATTACCTCTTTAAAAATATGTTACACATGTTAAATCTAAAGTACAAAGGCAACAACCCCAAAAAAAGAATATAATTTGTATGGTACCTGTCGAATCAGAAGGTTCAGTCATGACGCGCACAGGACAATCTTTTGATGGCGCAGGGTTTTTTCAAGAAAGGTTCCTCGACACCTACAAAGCACATTTGATTAGGACAAAGATCTAACTAACTCGAGGCGCACCAACCAGAATAATTTTGATTTCTGGGGTTATATGTATACACAACCAGTTTTTTATGGCAACTGCCTTTTTCTTTGTGTGCGTTCGTCTGATAGCTTTATATGCATAGATCGACCTATTTTTATATCATGCTTATCTCTTTACTATGTATTTGAAGATGCCTCATGATTTTCACCGAGAAACGCGAAAATGTTTCACCTCACCTTCATCTGTAGTTCTCAAATTTGCCGCATGGGCGCTATTTGAAACGCGGGTTGCCGGAAATCAAACTCCAGCGCTTATTAGTTTCAAAATAACTTTGTATGCTCAGTTTAAAATGAACAACCCCGTCCTGTTGCAGCACGATACCCAATCGCCGATGAAACACAAAGCCCACCAGTTCCTCGTGCGGACGTTTTCGAGTCCAACGAAGTGCAGTCACTGCACCTCGCTGATGGTGGGTCTGATGCGGCAGGGGATGGTGTGCGAGATTTGCGGCTTCACCTGTCACACGGCTTGTTGCCCGCACGTGCCGTCCGTCTGTCCAGTACCTCCTGATCAAAGTAAGTTCACTATTTTTCTATATTCGATTTTTAGGTTGGCTAGCTTTACCATAATATTTTACAATTTTTTTATTCATTGCTTCTTCAAATTGGGTGAATTAGTTGTTTTTTCTGCTCATAGTGGTTTGTCATATAGTTTTTTTTCCAGGAGCCGTCCGACCCTGCTGTCCCCGTCAATACTTAAGCCTTAAGGCCTATTGTATTATTGCTCCTCTCTTTTACAGTATCCACTCCAGCAATCTGGATCCCTGCATAAGTTTATGCAGTTTACCTACTGGTCCTGGTGCTGAGCCGTACTCCATTGGTTCTAGCTTGGTCTTCCCAAAGAGCTGTTGTCTTGTGATCTAGCGCTTCGCACTCACAGAGCACATGTAGGGCTGACTCAGTTCCTCTTCCACACAATCTGCAGTTGAGGTCTCCATTGTAGAGTCCCATTTTATTCAGGTGTTCCTTCAGGCCACAATGTCCTGTGAGGAGACCCGTCGTTATTCGGAGCTGATTTCTACTCAAGGAGAGCAGTGTTTCAGCTATTTTCTTGCATGGAGCTTTAATGAATGTTTTTCCATGAACACATCCTGGCAACAAGTTCCACTGCTCCTTGTGCTGATGTTTCATCCATTCTCCCACCTGGTGTCTGATTGTGCTTTTAGGCACCCCCAGGGCGGGTTCTGCTCCAATGTATAGGGTAGACGAGCCTAGTCTTGCTAGCTCGTCCGCCCTTTCATTGCCTCTTATACCTGAGTGTCCAGGCACCCACCGCAAAGTTACTTTGTTGTGTTCTGCCAGTCTTCCCAGTTCTTGTAAGTATTCCCAGACTAGAGCAGACGTAACTTTGGGCGCTTCTAGTGCCCTAAGTGTAGCCTGACTGTCTGTAAGTATTGCGATCCTCTTGTTTCTGTAGGATCGTTCATTATTGATCCTTGCACATTGCAGGATGGCGTACACCTCTGACTGAAATACCGAGGCGTATTTTCCTAGCGGAATGCTCTGTCTAGTTCCTCTTACAAAGATTCCCACTCCTGTGCCTTGCTCGGTATTTGATCCATCTGTGTACCAGACTATTTCCCGATGCAGGTTGTTTACTTCACAGAGTTCTCGATCTCTTATTATAGTTTCGAATTTCTTATTGAAGATGTATTTCGGAGTTATGTGGTCCTTTCTAGCATCCATTATGGTGTGCCCCACATATTGTCATAGAGTACAAATATTCAATCATTAATTAGTGTGTTTAGTTTTGGATGGTAATAGAAACTTCATCCTTGCTAATTTTTTAATAAATGGATCACAAATAATGCGCGCATATTGACACGTCAACGATCTAAGTAAAAAACACTTATAATGAAATAAAAAGATACGTCTTCTATGACATCATCACTGTCATCCTCCCATCCCCAAGGTGATGAAAAATGAGTTCGAGAAATCATACATTTTATCTAATATTCGAGATTGTAGAAGGCAAAATTTATTGCATCAGCAGCTGCTGGGAAAAGCTGAGATACTTATTACTAGTACTTCTCACTATCTAACCTCCGTACGTTGTACAAAGCCCGAACAAGATTTGGCCTAGGCAGTTTTTGCCCTCACTGCCATATTCGAAGCAATTCAAGGAAGGACAGTTTCATTTATCGTTAAATCTGTCTAGACATGCTGAGGTATATGGAGAGTATATTTGAACCTGATACGTGTCAGATGGCGTATTTACATATGTTGTCTTTGTCACTTCACATAAGAAACTGACAAGAGCTTACGGTTAAACTATCTGACACTTATCAGAAGGTGGTGAAACTGGCCTTCATTCAAAGAAGTGCAGCAACTTAAGTTGATCTTAAAGTAAAAAATATATTGTGCATAGGTATTTTCTGTTGAAATTTTTTAAATTCTATGTTTTTTTTCTAGCCAAGAGGCCTCTTGGTATCGATCCAACCAGGGGTATTGGAACAGCTTATGAAGGTTATGTTAAAGTGCCCAAACAGGGTGGTGTGAAGAAAGGTGAGATATGCTTAAATAATCTTAAATGGTTGATGATGGTGTGATTAAACATAGAATGGAGTAACATGCAAACTCAACGGCATGCTCCCATACACAGTACAATGCCACAACAGTCTAATTCTTAATCTTCTTATTTTTTGTACTTTTTTTTAAGTTTTCTCAATGATTTCTCAAAAGATTTACATGAAAGCTTCCGTGAAAATTGAGTTCATTTAACTTTAGCTATTAAATTCATTTCATTACATTGTCATATTAGTATTAAATATAGTGTTATTTTTTAGGTTGGGTGCGACAGTTTGTCGTTGTATGTGATTTTAAGCTGTTTTTGTATGACATATCAGCAGATCGAAATGCCTTACCAAGTGTTCATGTAGCTCAAGTGTTAGACATGCGTGATCCGCAATTTAGCGTCTCTAGCGTTAAGGACTCTGATGTGATACATGCCAACAAAAAGGATATCCCTTGTATATTTAAGGTAAATATTATCTATTAGTCTTTATCACTACTCAACACAATTTTCTATTTAGCAACTTAGACAAACACTGCGCTTTGAAAAAACGTTCCAAAACTTTGTTGCGTTTACGATTATCTTTGAGCTGTGCGAGACGTGAGAAGTTCTCCAACTTAGCTCACAGATCATAATATGTAATATTTCCATTGTGAAAAAAATTGGCTTCATTAATATCATGGCGTTCTCAAACTTATCTTAACGTGTGCTCGTTTATCTTTAAACTTAATCAAGTATAATACAATCTTCGGTAGATTTTGACTTATTTCTGGAAACCATGTAACTTACAAACTACTAATTTGCTTGTCATGAAATTTTGAAAAATTGAATTACATTGGAGGGACTGACAATATGTAAGATTTTTTTTTAAGGAAACACATTTTTGCCAGGAATGCCTTGATCCAAGAAGTGTCCGTAAAATTCTGTACACACATTATGTCAGAAGTATTTTGACGGGTACAAAAAGGTACCGCCTTGTGAGCTATAAGAAAAACTTCCAATGGACTAATATCATGAATTTTTTTCTCCGATTTTTTTGGGCACAGGAAAGCCGTGAAAATAAGAAAAATATTTGAATTCTAGAGCAGTGACGTCACTGCCCGAAAGACGAACAGCCAATCAAAAGACAGATATGTGTGCTGTGTTACCGCATTCTGATGGCGCGCGAAATGCCGGAGCTGTACGCAGGCTGGCTCATCTATCTTGTCTTCTGTTCCTGTCTGCGAGTCGGAGCTGTTCTTGGCAACAATGCACTGCTGATGCTTCGCGCGGTTGGCACTGATTGGCTGAATTTGAATTCCTTTCTTCAAATTTTAGAATGGAATTACTAAAAAACAAAATGATGTAGAAAGTTACGAAATGCAGCAGTACATTTATTTTTGTATGCACTAAGCGGTTATAACAATTAAATCATTGTTCTTAACCTTGTGATACTAGTCCAATTTTGCCCCATCTTTTGTATCTAATCATTTTAGGGCTTAGTCTCTGGCAGCACAATCAACTTTTTCTGTGGCGAACTAGGTTTTTCCACTGTACGGGAGTGTTTCAAGATATATGAAACTTCAGTACCTAGGAATGTAATTGACTTGATCTTTTCAGGTTACCACTTCGTTAATGGAACCGCTCGGTCCGAGGAATTCCACGCTCATGTTGGCAGATACCGAAGCTGAAAAGAATAAATGGGTGGTCGCTTTGGCGGAACTTCATCGGATTATGAAACGGAACAATTTGCCCAACACCACCGTCTTGGTCGCCAGAGAACTCATCGATAACACATTGACGTTACTTAGGAATACACTTAGTGCTGCGATCATTGATCCAGATAGGATAGTTTTGGGTAAGTTACAATTCAACCAGTTGTCAAATCACGAAGGATCTGATAGATCACATATTTCACTAGAGGAATTGCCTGAAGAGCTGGCTAGCTTCACTACTCTGGCTTCATTTAAAGCACTGTATCCAACTTTGATCCTTCAATTCGAATTCCTGTTTTCAATTGGTAGTCCAGTCTTAAAGCTGTGCCTTACAAGGCTTTTACAGTGACACAAGGGTTGCACTGAGGTTCCGCAGAACTTGCACTTCTACATACAGGAGCTTCATATAGCTTTCCTGAGCAGGCCGTTCGTAAATGCAGGCCTGCGTACTTTCACACACTACGTTCACACACTTTTTTGCCTTAACTTTGACTGGCACGTCCAACATTCTTGAGTTTTTGCAGGCCCATTCTCTTATAGTCTGCCTTATGCGAGTCAAAGTTTCATGTTACCTGAACTCAATAAGATGTTAGTTTTAAGTCTCGTACTGGTAATAATATAATTGCCCACATACCATGTTTTGTTTTTTGAGCTACTAGACCGCTTGGGATCGTTAACATACAGTAATATAAATAGTTTCTAACTTAAACTTATCCTCCCGTAGATTATTATTGTATCTCAAAAAAATATATTTGTTTGACAAAGAAATGTTTGATGCTCCCAGATGGCGCGAAATAGTTTCGTTACTGTATAAAATAAATATTTGAACTGTTGGTAAGGAACGAAGCTTCAACAGTTATAAATAACAGATACATAAATATAACTTTATAAACCTTGAGATAAAATTACATGACGTAAGTACAATACTTAGTACATAAACTACATAGTGGTTATACACAGTTGCGTTTATCATACAAAGTGAGAAAACAATAATATTGCATTCAGAAACACTACTTCGTTATGAAATATACATTACTTAAAATGTATGTTGTATTATAATGTCGTACTTTTCTGACCTTTCAAGAGTAATTAGTGATTTTTTTTCTAAGAAAGAAAATATAAACGAACAGTTGTGAGCAGAAAATCGTCGTGTGAAATACCCAAATTGACATTAGCCATTTGTCGTATAGATGGGATATTTGGAAGCTTATATTGCCATAGTTATCACGTGACATTACTTTTTAAATTCGTACGAATTTAAATTGAGAAATCCACATGGATGTATATAATAGTAAAAACAATTCATTGTGATATTACTTTAAAAAGAAACGATAACTTTTTTATCTTTTTAAAAGCCCTTTTTGCAAGTTAACGTTGGGTGTTTTTTTTTTCTTTATCAGATGAATGTTTGGAAGCAGATCTTATTCAAAAATGGGAATTACTACTCTGGATTGTAAAAATCAGCACTCTGACTATCAAAAGAGTACAATCGATTTTCAGACGAGATTTTCAAGGTCTGTTCACTGGAAATTAACAACTTCTCACCTATTGAAAAACTAATAAACGTGTAAATATATTAACATAGCCATCAGTTGTGGTTCTGCATCAAAATTCCATCCTAATTATTACCATCGTTTTAACTTTTCCATTGATGGACATCATAATTTATCTAGACAGCCATGTTTGTTTAAACGATATCATCTAATATAACATTATTTTATGCATCAAAATTTATATACGTCATGGTATACTGTTGCTCCATATGCTGTGGATTTTGTGTTTTTTCCATATTATTCGAATACTAAATTAAGTATAGCAGTTTTGAAATTTGCCATTTATACCAGGTATCATTATAGTTACTGTTTTTCATTGAGGTAAGTTGTGATTTGACAAAAAATATTTATTTTGCTCAGAAAAAAAGCATAGTCGACTTATGAAAGATGGCTAACAAATAATTGGCCTATATTATATGACTTTTGTTCAGAATAAATTCGATTATTTCCTCTAGTTATATGGTATTCTAATATTTTCACCGGTAAATAAATTATTATTATAGACATCGAAAATATATAGAAACATATTAGATAAAAACGAATTAAAGTACTTAAGTCATCATCATTTGCTTTATCCATCATGCTATTTTTCAAAACAGGTACGGAGGAAGGTATGTATTGCATCGATTTGGACCGAAGTGAGATCGCAAAAATAGGCGAGGGCAAGAAAATCTTTCAGTTGGAATACATTAGCGAAGAGCATCTTTTAGTGATAGTCGGCGGCAAACAGCGACAAGTGAGACTGGTACCCATAAGGGCTCTAGACGGCGACGATGTGGAATGGATCAAGGTGACGGAAAGCAAGGGATGTAACGTCCTAACCGTGGGCCCGGTGCTGAGAGCGCCATTGACGTTCTGTTTGTGTATAGCTATTAAGAAACAGGTGAGAGAAATTGTAATAGTATATCACTATATGCTGCTTAGTACAAGGTTGCACAAAGGCGGCGAAATAGCTGTTTTTTTTTCTTAATTATGAATTAAAAAATTTTGTCTATTAATTTGGTAGCGCTTAGATTATTTATTATCAGGCTCTTTTACTTCCTACACCAATAGGTGTGTGCGAGAATTTTCGATTTTGAGATAACACGTTGGGCGTTCTATGATACCTACATAACGAAAGTCCACGTCAATCATTTCCTTCGGTGTGTCTGTCTGTCGGTCTGTTGACGTTTTTCTAGCATTGTGATCTCAGCAACTGCTGCATGGATTTTGATGAAATTTGGGCAGCAATATGCTGTGGGGTCGTAGTAGGTAATGCTGCTATAATTTTGAAAATCGTTGCATGGGCGGCGGAGTAATTAGCAAAAAACGAAAAAATTCAAATATTCCTCAGACTTCGTTTTTAGGCGTTTTAAGTGTTCCTGATCATTTTCTACTTTTTTTAGTGAGGTGACATTTGAGGTGGTTAGGGGGTGGGGGTTGTAAAATTGAAAAATTTGTATTTTTAATAGACTGTCCACTGACCTGTGAAGGAAGACCTAGCGATATACATAAATAGCTTTTTTGAGTCCATCCGAACATTGCCTTGCCTAATACAGAAACCAAAGGACTGTAAACATACGAGTATTGCTTTAGATCGTTCTGTATTGTGTAACGTGGGAACTGTTGAATTGATTTTAATGAAATTTTGACACAGTATTACTACCGTGGCGAGGATGACAATGCGTATGTTTTTTTTATAAATCGTGCAAGTGGTGGCGCAAAACTCATAAAAAACTAAAAATATAAAAACAGCTCAAACTTCGTTTTTAAGCTTTTTAGAGGATTCTAACCGTTTTCTGCTCTTTTGGGTGGGGTGAAATGGGTGGTTGGGTGGTGGGGAGTTGAAAAACTTAAAAATTTGTTGTATTCATAATAGGCTGTCCATTGCCTGTGAAGGAAAGACCTAGCGGCATAATACACTTTTTTAGGTCTTTCCTAACGTTTCCTTCCTTATTATAGAAACCAAGGGACCGAATTGATTTTAATGAAATTTCGAGTATTATTACCTTGGCGATGTTGGAAAACACATATGGTTTTTAGAAATCGTATCAGTGGTGGCGCTGCAAAATGCAAAAAACTAGCAATACAAAACAGATCAAACTTCGTTTCTAGGCGTTTTAAGGGTGCCGGATCATTTTCCTACTTTTTTTTTGATGTAAGTGTAATTGGGTTGGTTGGGGCTCCGTTGTAAAACTGAAAAATGTTGTTGAATTGTTAAAAGGTTTCCAATTAAATATGAAGGAAACACCTATCGGCATAACACAATTTTGGGGGTAAGGGGGCTGGCGATGATTTGGTTGCAAGGGGATCTCAGATTATAGCTTCATGCTATGGTAAAATAATAAACTGGTATCACCGTAATGTGTGGGAAGTACTGAGTCAATCAACTTGACTTCACTTTTTTCAATTACAAAAATCATTAGTCACAGGTTTGTCTTTTATATTTACATTTCATCTTTGATAGAATATTCTTCCAAAATCAACCGTGGATGATATTATGGGACTCTAAGTTACAAAAATTTAATTATCGTTTCACTTGACAAAAGCAATTGTTATGCTGCCCTAGATTGCATGCGAATTATGATAAAAACTGCGACACTTATAAAACCCTATAGGCCTATATGGATAGATTTGAAAAAATCCAATCATATAACTACTTGATAAATGCACAACACCGTACGTACTTGCTTACTTGAATATCTTTCCAAGTCTCTCAATCAATTCTTGTTCTTAAAGGGCTGATACACGTACGAGCAAGTACGCGTACTTATGGCTCGACGACCTTTTTCGCCTGTGTGTCACCGTAAGTACGCGTACTTTAAAACCGTCGCGCAAACCGCCGGCGAGCCAACTGGTTTGAAATGTTGCTCGTAGCTGGTTTCAGCTCGTACTGCGAGCCGCGAGCCACCACTTTGTTTTGGCAGGCCATCGATGCGCAACGCTTGTTGTGTTTGGCGTTTGTTAAAAGTTTTGTTTATTTAGGAAAATTATCAAAATGAGCTGATTTCAGCTTCACGTGTGTCACCGCGTCGAGCCGAGTAAGTTCGCGAACTTAAAAACCGCGTACTTAAAGTTCGTACGTGTATCACCCCTTTAAGATCCTGTCACACGATTCAAATCTGTACATTTATTTTTTTATTTTTGAACGTTTGACTTTCTCCCATAGTTTTTTTACTTTATTTTGTTTCTAGTATTGTGGTTACACCTCAAGAGTAGGATCGGCGTTGTATGTAGTAATAAATTTTGCATAAAATTTGACTTGTTTGTCAACATTTATTGAACCAGGATATTTATTAATGACAATATACTGGTCTAGTCTAGTTATATTCACCGATATCAAATACGACTCGTAAATCTCAACACTTTTACGAGTTGATTTTCCACTGAAAGTTTAGTACTACGATTCTTAACAGTAGCATTTATTTTTCTTGATAGTCCTAGACAAACCTGATTATCAGATACAGCTATGTAAAACTGTTTTATTTTCATTTATGACCTGTTTTATGACCTGTTCCAGCAGAACTCATCAGTCATAATTGTGTACGAAATAACTCGGACAAAAACGAGACACCAGCGAGTGCGAGAAATCAGTCTGTCGGTCAATGTGCAGTCGCTACAGTTTCTTTCTGATGGTAGGCTGTGTGTTGGATCTATGTCTAATTTTACCGTGTTCAATCTGCAAAGTGGAGATCAGCAGTTTATATGTAAGTTTTTTTTTCATTTAGCTACGTCATAAAGTTAAAGAAACACCATACAACCTGCCTCATGCAAACTCTAGTAGCAAATATTTGTTTTGTTGCGGACTCAAAAAGGGGGAGGTATGAAAATATTCCACAACCACTTATTTATCTGTTGACTTATCCTACCACTGAAGTGCGATTTATAAATATAACCATTTAAGTAATTTAAGCTTGTAGATTTGTCAATGGACGATAGAAAGGGGCAAACACATGTGGGTTCTCATTGAAAACACAGTCAAGGTTTTTTATATTATATAGTTAAAATTAATTGATGGGAAACGCATACAAGCTATAACTGTATGGCAGTAATATGTATGATTTGTGCATGATATTCTGTCTATCATCTATGGTATAATTTCTTTGTTTTCAGCGTTATTGCATCCAGAAAATCCACTCTACCCGACCTTGAACTGTAGCAACGTAGAAGCGTTAAGAGTGATAGAATTACCTAGGCACGAATATTTGTTAGTTTTTTCTACATTAGCAGCTTACGTGGATAGGCACGGTAGAAAATCGCGAGATAGGGAGATAATGTATCCCGCAATACCTACTGCAATAGGTAACTATTGATCTTTAGTTGTACAAAAATATATAATTCTAAAGACATCGATTTAAGTTTTTTTATGGGCTGGGTAGAATACCTCACAAATAATGATATATAAATTAATAGTCATCTAGACACTTTTTTTAATTTATTTTAATATTATCAGTGATTATTGAGTTGTTATATGAGGGAGTAATGTTCATGAAGAATTTAGACTTTGCATCCACATTAAAGTGTTTAAAATTAGAATGTTTTTGTCTCTTAGTAGTTCTATTTATAACATTTAAAACTAAAATTCCGAATTAAATACGCGCTTATTTAAATCATATTTTGTTGTCCCCTCTTTGCAGCTTACCGTGACGGGTACCTGGTGGTTTATAGCGAAACCCATATAGACGTGTTCAACTGTACGACAGGGGAATGGGTGCAAACAATCAACATTAAGAAGTCGAAGCCTCTGAATGACAGCGGAAGCCTCACGCTTTGTTTGTTGAACGATTTTGCCCATCTATTGTACCTTTCGAATATTCATCAGAGTAAGTATAGCCCACTATTTTATTGTGTATGCTACACGCATTTGGTAAATGTATACCATCAAATGCAGAAGCATTAGCATGCTACTAAATATTTTTCTCGGTGAAGTGAGTTTTCAATTTTAATATGAACTAAATTGCAGGGGAGCTAATAAACTTAGACAACATAGTAACTTTAGATAGAGAAGGAAGGACTGTGCAAAAGACGAGGCGGAGATTTTCATTAAGGGAAGGAAATAGGTCGCAGAGAATGTAAGTATAATGTGTACTAAATACTAGTATTGACAGATTATACATTTTCTATCTTTGATTACATACTTTCAAGTTCTTATTTAGTGAACGTACTTTTGGTACATGAATGAAACTGATGAAATAAAAGCAATGCGCAAAATTTTCACGCAACCAATAAGTATTACCATCCTTTTATTTTTTTGTATATACTCAATTTTTCAGGAACACGGATAGAAGATCCAAGTTGATATCTGCACCCACAAACTTCAATCACATAAGTCACATGGGACCTGGAGATGGAATTCAAAGGCAGAGGTTGATCGATTTGACTCCGAGCTTGGTTGATCCTCTGCAAGAGCATAATAGTTACACTACTCCCATGCCTCAAGCAAGGGTAAGGTGGTATAATTGTTTTTATCTAAAACAAATTAACTTTAGCAAGTTTCTTATTTTATTTTAAATACATCGTTGACTTCTTTCTTTACCATTCCAAAAAGAAACTAAGATCGTGGTTGGCGCAAAAATTATAAAGAATGAATTATCAGAGAAACACAGAGAAACAAAATTGCTCTTGAGTTGAGAGAAAAAAATATTTAATTGTAATACAGAAACTCGTTAGGTGTTCCGCTGGTTGCACTCATTGAAAATTGAAATTATGGCTGCCAGTACTACATTATTTTTAACAAGATTTGGTTTAAATTTTTGGACAAAAATTAGAATGAAAAATAGTTTGATAGTAGAGTATTTTGCCCGTAGTACGGTACACTAATTCTTGTTATTGCTTCAGGATTCTGTGCATATCTCAAAAGATCAAAACATAACCTAGTCTTTTGAGCTTTGGCATTTCGATGTTTGTAAAGTTAAACGGCTACTGTTTATTGAAATTCCCATTTATTAATTCTCTTCATAATGCAAAATATTAAACATTGTCAAGTAAATAGTGCCAACAGCTCTCACAAAATCTCGTAAAGGTTAAACTCTCTCGCCAGTACTACTCAGAAAATGAACCCGTACGAGGACTGGGGGTTTCCAAATTCCAATAAGCACTTAAGCCGTCGGTATTTTCGATTTGGTGGAGATTACCATTATTACCTAATGTGGTACCACACATTAGGTAATAAGGAATGGTTGGTTGTCACTCTATTTTGTGTCTTGCTCTGTTTACTTATTGCATGTTTAATACCAGAGTATTTTGCATCACGGTTGTTGGGTTATTCGGTTGGCAAGACGCTCCGCGTGGCATTGAGAATGATATTGCAAATGCGCATGGGCTCAGCCTAAAATTATCTATTTTCCACTTCATTTTTGTTCAATGTACGTTTTTTTAAATAATTTGTTGTATGATACTAGCCAATTATTTCAAGAAATTAAACCAAATGAATACATGAAAAATTATAGGACTCTGGTTAAACTTTACTAATATCATCTTCATTGCCACTGCTCTTGCAAATATTGGAAGTTTAACATCTTTACTTCTCACTTACTCATCAGGGCACGCAACGATTATGACAGTTGTAGATGTTGCCAAATCATAATAGGCCATCAATGAAACCTGTAGCACTCACAACACCTTTGTCGATAAAACATGAAATTGGTAATCGGAAAAAAAGCTTTAACGTTTTCATTGGCACGACTTGTGTGACGTTACGTGGTGGAGTACGAGGGGGAGGGCTACCATTCTTTGTAGTCTGATCGGTATTGCCTCCATTAGTAGATATACCGATTTTTTTAGTGCCGGCACTGAATCACCGAACAATCTTTCAATATGAAAAGTAATTTCTCTATTATGTTTGTTGCTTTCCGTTTGAGAAACGCAGCATGCCCGGGGCTTGTTGAGTTTCTCTAATAAATATATAGTTTAAATTAGAGCTAAAGCAGGCTTATAGGTGGCAGGCAGAAGCATAGTCAGAAAAAAACAGAATTTAAACTTATGAACACTCCTGTCTAAGACAGGAAACGATGTAAACGATTCAAATAGGATTAGTAAATTTTTATATTCGTACAGACACAAGAGGGCACGAAAGCACCCGATCGATGGCGATGACTCATGAATCAGACTTTAAGCGGCCTGTCTGTATGGGACCGACGCCGAGCGACCCTTGGTATATACCTAATATTCGGTGATGTAGTTTAGGCGCTGAATTCGACCTTACAATTTTATTCAAATATCTGTTACCTGCAAGCTTCTGAAAAAAACAATCGATTTAATTTGCAGCCGACGAAGATGGCGCCGCTGCCTCCGAAGCCATCGAGCGGCAGCGGGGGCGGTGGCACGGCGGAACGAAAGCAACGTCCTGAGATCTCGAATCCGACACCGGTCCGTCCGCAGTTCCCCGCGTACAACGGTGGCGGCAAACGACCCGCCCCCGCCCGTCCGCGAGAGCTGCCTCCGGCGCTGCCCCGATTCACGCCCGCCCCTTCCACGGAACCCGCCTCGCCCTCTCCGGATCCCGCCAGCATAGGCAGTATGTCGTCCTTGCACGAGATGATCAAGGTATTTATAATGGCATTTTCACATCGTAATGTTTTTATATTGGAAGTAAGGCATCGACTACATGGTCATTTGCCATATACCATTCATTAACTATTCCCTCAGCAAACATGCCATAGAAAATAAACATACCATCGATTTCAACAACGTTAGAACTTTATGCAAAGAGAAAGATTGGTATAAAAGAAACATCTTAGAGATGATACATATAAAAAGAAGTTCTAACAGCATGAATTTCAGGACAGATACAAGCAATCTTTCATGCATATATGCAAATTTAATAAATGGAACATAGCCTATACTTTCTCCCATCTTATCAATATTTACCTTCCTCATTATTAAATAGTTTTCTTATGTTTTGTACTTGTATTATATTTTATATTTTTTAACGTATATTCTATCAGCGTGGTATTTTTATTCCACCACGCCAGTCTCTCACTGAAAACCAAATTGCCAACACCACCCGGCATAATACATATGACTTTTATGGTATAATGTAAGTTTTCTGTTGCATTTTAATTATTTGTTATACATTGTAATTTTGTTTTTAAAAAAAATTAATTGTGAATGTTAGTCATTTTGTATCTGTTTGACATTTCTGATATTTTATTTTAGTTTTAATACCTGCAGATGACGCCTAATAGAAGCGTCGAAACGTCGTAAAATTTATATTTTGGAAATATAATAAGTGACCGTATCCAAAGATTGTTTTATTAAATATTTGGTACCGACGGTCAGGATTCAAAAAGTAAAAAATTGATTAACTATTGTATACTGTGCGATTTGTAATGTTGGGTAATGAGCTTATGTTCGTTGATTTATCGGAGGTCTTACAGTTTAAAAAAGTGTCCAGATATTTTAAGGAAGGTGATTAATAATTAGTCGCATCATGTTTCTTAAGTTTGTGTATAACTGGCAATCATAGAAGGTGTGCCTTATTGTAAGGTTGACTTGATACTGTTCACATAGAGGGGGGCTCTGACCTAGAAGTAGGTATGATAAGGTAAGACGGGTGTAACCTATTCAGATTCGAGATATTATCACCTGCTCTCTGCGTTGCAGTGAGGTGCCTTTATATTTGCTATCCTTAACCGAATTACATATTCGAAGGAGTTTGTTATTCGTGTCTCTGTGCCATTCATCTTGCCATTTCATTTTGTTTTTAAGAAAACACTTCAGGTCGTCTACTCTCACTGCTTGATTTGTAGATGAACTTATTGGTGCACCGCGAGCTACTATATTAGCTTGTTGGTTCATTGGGTCCCGATGTCCCAATGAATATGACAAGCTTACTTTGCTGTCGCAGGCTGTGATGGAATTGTAGAGTTTTCCGTACCAAGGGGTCGGTGTTAAAAATATTTTCAAGGGATTTCAACGAACTCAGAAAGTCTGAACATACTGAGTAGGTCCCCATTTCCCAATCTTCTATGCACCGTAGTGCTTGGTATATAGCGAAAAGTTCAGCACAGATGCTATTGGATTCATGCTCCATTGCCAAACATCGTCTTGTGATACTACTGCAGCACCTACACCAGTATCAGACTTGGATCCATCCATATAAGGCACTCTACTCGTTTCATACGAGTCTATAATATTTTGTACAGTTGTTAAATACACTGCTACATTTGTTTCTTTTTTTGTTGTCATGTTCTGTGACACGTATACACGTTAGCTACAGAAGGGGTAGAGATAAATAAGGTTTGTTTTGAACAAAAGTAACTTGAAAAAAAGGAATAGGTCTATGATAAAAACATGTTATTCTACCGATCAGCCTCCGCTAGCTACCTCTACCACGTCATATCGTATTGCCCTAAGACAACGTGTTGCATAAGTTGCATTTTTCTATGCATAAGCCTAATGATATTAGCTTCCGAGCGGCCGGTTTCCACCAACTTAAATAAATAATAAGTGTTCGAATAATGATGCTGTGATTTCCAAATACCCACTAGAATAAGTTATAAAAGGTTAAATGCAATTTTTATGTTAATGGATGCTCCCTCAATCTGCCTATTTATGCTGATGAAGTAAGACCTTAGCGTTCCAAATGGTTGGAAGAACATGTTCCTTTCTCGCCAGGTTCGCTTTTGGAAGCTTTATTAGTCCCCAATTTTTCTCAAGTTTTGGTGTAGACAAAAGCCTTTTAACTTGTTATATGCTTCCGGATTTCAGACTTTCTTACGCGTAATCCACAAACTTTTTTACTGAAATTTGTATCTTTCCTACAAATAACGCTCATTCTTGGACATAAGCAGAAGCTTTCGTTGGTGTTCAGAATTTTTCTCTCACTCGAAGCAATTCGACACGCAAGTGTTAAGTAGAGTTCTAGTATCGTACGTCCCAACGATATAACATTTGTTTAGAGAGTGAGAAGTTGCGCATAAAGAGAATCACAACGTGGGATGTCTGGAAAACCATAATAACTTTTCATTTTATTGATTTATTTGTAATTGTTTTACAGATTGTTAAACATTGTACGCATTTTTTGGAACTTTTCACTTTGTAATCAAATGTTATATACAGGGTGGTCCAATAAGCGCACGGTGCTCGCTAGCAACCATACCGTTTAAATTAGACGAAAATGTTTTAGATAAAAAACGTTTCTTTTCAAATGCTCTATATTTAGAAAGTAATTTCAAAGATAGCGGACTTCCGGATATACCGGAAGTAGGCATTAACTTCCTTATTTTAAATGGAACACCCTGTATATTATTACGTTTTTGATTTCAGCATCGATTTTTAGGTCCAGTTTGTTAACCATTGTTTATGTCTACGAAGCTTATTTTCGGAGTTATTCAGCAATGTTTACAAAATTTGACGATTGTAGTACTTTACAACAAATGTTAATATCTCGGAAACTAAACGCGACAGAAAGATGCGGTTTTCGGTTTTGAAATAAGCAAGGAACGTACTTGTGTTTCAGTAAGATCGTTGTTTCAAAAGAACATTAAATCAATAGACTAGCAATTTTCAAATTTGAAAAGTTAAAAACGTTAAAAACTTTTCTTTTTCAAATGGGATGGTATCTTAAGTTTCTCATCGGTGGATGCGAAATTAAATTCTCTTTCACTTTTATCTAGACACATGAGGTTCTATCTTTGATGGTTTTTAAGATATTTACGGTTTTGTAATCATTGCGTAGGAATTGGAAAAATCGTAGGTAGCGTGGCTCGCAGACGAAACAATTATTGGCAGGAATTCTTTCATCCAAAGTGTTTCGATCTCTAATACTAAAATGTGCTTTTGCTCCATCTAACTGTAATCACATTATTCTTAAAAACTCTAGTGGTGAATTTTTCAAATTTTCCAAATTTTCATGTAGAAAATTTTGGAAAACATTAGTTTATTATGCGGTTTCCAATAATACCGCCCCAAATGCTTAGACTTCATGCTGGTTCTCAACAAACTTCTTAAAATTTGAATTTACGTGAGCGTAAAATATGAGAGAAGAAAACATGTAGTAGTAATACATGAAGATAGTGAGTTTGACATTCTCGCAATTTTAGTTAAAGATCCGCATAGCAGTGCTACAGCAGAAATTAGTCGCTATTTGGGCATTGGTCAAACATCTGTGAACATGATCTTAACGGAGTTCATATAGCATCCTTATCACGTGCAGCTAAATCAAGCAATTAAAAGACAAGACTTTGAAAGCTGAATGAGTTTCTGTAACTGGAGTCGTGCTCGAGTCCAAGAAAATGCGCTCCTTTCCAACAGTATGTTGTTTACGAATGAAGCTACATTTCTTATTAAATTCTTTCATTTTCTTTTTCACGAAATATAGCTACAGCGTTATCATTAACGGCCATGTAAACTGGCATAATTTACATTTTTATACCGACGTAAATCCAAATTTTGAGAGGTTTGTTGAACCAGCATGAAGTCTAAGCATTTGGGGTGGTATTGTTGAAAACCGCATATTAAACTAAGGTTTACTAAAATTTTCTAAATGAAAATTTGGAAAACCTATTGGAAAATTTACCACTGGAGTTTTTAAGAATAATGTGTGTACAGGTAGATGGAGCGAAAGCACATTTTAGTATTAGAGAGCGAAACACTTCGGATGAAAGGTTTGCTGCCAATTGTTTCGTCTGCGAGCCACGCCAACTACGATTTTTCCAATTCCTACGCCATAATTACAAAACCGTAAATATCTTGAAAACCATCAAAGATAGAACCACATGTGCTCAGATAAAATTGAAAGAGAATTTAGTTTTGCATCCACCGATGTGAAACTTATGATACCATCCTATTTGAAAAATAAAAGTTTTTAACGTTTTTAACTTTTCAAATTTGAAAATTGCTAGTCTATTTATTAATGTTCTTTTGGAATAACCATTTTACTGAAACAAAAGTACGTTCCTTGCTTCTTTCAAAACCGAAAACCGCATCTCTCTATCGCGTTTAGTTTCCGAGATATTAACGTTTATCGTAAAGTACTACAAACGTCAAATTTTGTAAAAATTGCTGAATAACTCCGAAAATAGGCTTCGAAGACATAAATAATGGTTAACAAACTGGACCTAAAAATCGATGTTGAATTCAAAAACGTAATAATATATAGGGTGTTCTATTTAAAATAAGGAAGTTGATGCCTACTTCCGGTATATCCGGAAGTCTGCCATTTTTGAAATTATTTTCTAAATATAGAGCATTTGAAAAGAAACGTTTTTTGTTTAAAACATTTTCGTCTAATTTAAACGGTATGGCCGCTAGGGAGCACCGCGCGCTTATTGGACCACGCTGTAGATGGGCTGTACTGCGAAATGAAATGCGGCAAATAGTTAACAAGATTGTGCCAGAACTGTACCGATTCGAACTACAAAACGCAAATGTTGTTCTTGATTATTATTCTACGTTTACAGGGTACTGAAACGCGTGGCAGTCCCCGGCATTCGATCGCCAGCAATAACAGCTCCAACGTATCGACCCCACCTTCACCGCACGCTGACCACCACAATAGTTCCAGTTACGATAGCTAAGCTAACGTCTGGATCATTTGAACAAATCAAACTACTCTTCGAGCGCCTGTTTTATAGAACAGGCGATGTGTAAATTATCCGTACTTTACGACCACCACCGGGTTGCAGTTACAATTAACTGTGATTTTGTTCGCATCAATCCAACAAAAACTGTTTGCCATTTTCAGGTGACACAAATATTGGATCCGAAAGCTCACATATTAAGAGGCCATGTTGACTTCAGTTGCATCTTTGGTTTGAAATTATAATAACTATTTCATTGTAGTTATTGTAATACAAAAGGCAAAGTCTGACCTAAGGTCATTCACAGTCAACTGTTGAGATGTCACTCAAATAATTTCATCGGAAATTAGTGACGATCGATAACAACGGTTTGGAATGACCGTTCTACTAAAGGCACCTTCAAACATCATTTATCAACGCATCGGTAGACTTGCGGGTCCAATTTTGTTGCAGCCTTACTCACATGATAAACTCCGATTGGTTGATACTCGTAAATAAGCGATTGCGATATGTAAAATGACCGTACAGTGAAATTGGATCGCTTTTCTATACTTCATAAAAGTACAATTGTTTGATGTAGTTTTGCAATTAAGTCCACCAATGTTGGTCTATTTCACTACTGAATCCATTCTCGTATTTATTAATCTAGTTTAAACGATGGAGATGGTATAATATTTCGTTTCAAAGGAAAGGAAAGACTCTGAAACGCTGGAAAAATCTTCTATCGAAATAATATTTACTAATGGTTGTAGTATTTCTGACAACAGGATGTTTCTAGTAAAGGTGTGCACCGAGCAAAGAAATAAATGAAGACAAAAATAAAATAGGTGAGTCAAACCTGTGATTCTGGGCTTTCTGTTAATTAATCTATTACTAGTGTCATTTTCTTCAGATTCACCGCTCATATCAGCTGGTTTTAGATGCATTTCAGTCAGGTGAAGCGTACTAATTAATAGCAGTCAGTCGCTTAATGTAAACATTTTTTTTATTCATGAGTGACAATCTCCGACTATAAACCTAGTTAGACCCCTCATCCCATACATAATTGTACATTTTTAAGGTCAGCCTCCTACAAAGGCTGAAAGCCTATGGCGCTGTAAAAGCGCTGCGAGAGGATAAGTGTCGGTGCACGTTAGATTTGAAACGCTGCAGGTTGTAACCATCGGGAAACAAATTCCCCGGCAGATCATTCCACAGCATCGAAGTTCTGTAAAAGAAGGAACGCTAGAGGAGACTGGTTTGGGGAGTAGGGAGCCAGACCTGGTAAGGATGAGCTCGCAGAGCCTCTAGTGTTCCTCGTTCGGACGGCCTTTGGTGTTATTATCTGGGAGAGCTCACTCGAAGATCTTCCGTTATAGAATCTGTAAAACAGGGACAGGACAGCCATCCTTCTTCGATGTTCCAGGCTGTGGAGGTCGTTTGTGAGGTTAGGCGTATCGATTTGTCTAATTGCTCTCTTCTGGATAGTGTCCAGAAGCTTTAGAGGGTGCTTCAGAGCACATCACCACACATGGGAGCAATACTCCAGCAATGGTCAGATCTGTGTCTTGTAGAGCCTCAGTAGGTGCCCTGGTGTGTACAGCTTCTTACGGCGGAACAAAACTCCAAGCTTCTGGGATGCCGTTTTAGCAATACTGACGACGTGGTCGTGCCAGGACATATTATTATTGATGTCGATCCCCAAAAACTTGACGTAAGGGTACTCGACTATGAGGTGACCCTCCATTTCGACATTTGGTTAAGTCAACGTGAGACTTCTTTGTAAATGTTGTTGCCAGAGTTTTCTTTCATTTGTTTACGTTCAAACATTAAGCATAGGTCAGCGGACAGAGGGGAACGGCGAGGTAACCAGGAATGGCCACCGTGTAGGTCTACACCATTTCCAGCTGTAGTTTCTAGAGTGTCAAGTGATAATTCAAAACGGTCAAGTTAGGTGTAATTTATACCTGTCAGTTTGAATTGACAACTGACGAGTTGGAAAATTAACGTGACCGTTTTGAATTATCACTTGACGCTTTAGAAACTACAACTGGAAATGGTGTAGACGACGACAGAGAATCGACCAACAGCAAATATAAATGACGTTCACGTAAACTACTTCTTCCGGGATGCATTTATAGACACTGCTCATTGGTCAAACATCATATTTACGTAATCAATTATTTCTTACTTTTATGCCTTACCTATTTGCACACCAACGTTTGTATGACCTCTGCAGCGTCAATTCATGGCATGCCACTAACTAGTGGCAGACCAGCTGTTTTGAAAATTACGTTGCATTTGCACATTGTAATTCACAGTATATTTGGACTGTTAGTACAATCACTATTTTGTAGGTTACGTTTTATCCAGATTAATAGATACATGTGTCGTTTAGCTCATTATTTGAAAGTCATCTTGAATGGATTCTTGTTGATTAGGACTTAGCAAAAGTTTTAAAATAAACATTCAGAAACGTTTCATCTTAGAAGAAAAATACAGATTTTGACAACCAAAATTATTATTTGAACATATTTCACGTTTGTTTATTCAATTTTTCTAGTACGAGAGCTTTACATATCTTGGGACTGATAAGTTACCTCATATTTTGAAAGTACGTTAAATTCAAACAATAAAAAGTGTTACTGATATACATATATGATATAATTAGGTTGGCACTGTACTTATTTTTTATGTACATTTTGTGTATGTTTTTTAATTCTAGTGTACCAATTGTAGAAAAATACCAGTCAATTAAGTGTTGTAATATGGTTTTAAAAATTATTTTGCAAGAAGACTCGCTTTGATAATCTAAATCTGTTGTCAAAGTGGGTTAATTTTTTTATATATTTTATATTTATACACTTATTTATTTACATTTGTTTTCAACATTTTTTGTCACTAACAATAACTTATGATAGTGAGGTTAATATTTTATTAGATTCTTAAGAAAAAATATTTAAATAATCATATATTTATTATATTATACCCATGTTTTAGTACAAGTCTATTATTAATTTCTAAGAAAAAATTTACAGTGAGACAATATGGTATTTGTGATTAGTGACTATAAAAACGTGTATTTCACTATTAGATTTTCTACTTCCAATATATAGTTTTATCTTCTGTAAATCTAGTCACTTTTACAAATACATCGATTTTTTTTTAATCCACGATGCGGTGCGTAGAATTTTGTATATCATTTTAATCGAGTTTTCAAGTTTTCCACATGTTACGAAAAAACGTTAAATCGTAATAAATTAGATGACATATTTATTTTATTAATAGAGTATATTCATAAATATGATTCATAGTATCGTAGCACGCTGCATTTAATCTCACGAAACTTTTAAGTTCTTTTAGTCAGAAATTTGAATATTATACTTGATAACGTAATATTGATCTGAAAATAGTGTCTTAAATATAAGCGAAGTGAGATCTGTTCCGAAACCACCGTTCTTGTATTATTTTCTGCACAGTTGAAGTGGCTCTTACTCTACCTGAAGTTTTACAGTTATTAAGTAGATTTTGTATAAGAACAATAATAACGAATGCTTTACTTTGGGTGTGATTTTATTTTTTCAAAACTGTTCCACACCCTTATAACTTGGCTATTCTTTCTATTAGTTTGCAACTAACATATTCTGTTGTCATCGACTGACATTGATATTACGTTGTCAAATGTGAAAAGCTGTTAGTATCTCTGATTCTGTTACCCCTTATTGGTCATGCAGGATGTTTCCGGAAAATTACACCTCTTATCATTTTTTCTGATGAAATATCGGAAAAAGTTAAATGCATTTAAACAATGAAATCTTTTGTTACTACTATCAAATTCCACTAAGTCCAATACCACTGCACTATATAACATTCCGGGAACATCCTGCAATAAACAAAAGAATCTTGAGTGAAGTTATGCTTTATTTTAAACATGTTTGCTACCATGCTGCTAGTAGCATACTTAGTTGCTGCTATTGCTATAATAGAAAAAAAAACAATTTGTACGAAATCGTTTCTCAGCACTAACTGATGTTTTTAGTTTATTAAACTCTTCTATAAATGAATGCTAATGATTGAGAACAATTGTGCATTGTCAATGATGGTACTTAAAGATATCTACTTGCTAAGGTTTGGTCATATATGGTGATGAAATCCCCACTGGGCAAGTTTGTGAACACAAATGATATCGAAAGTAACCTCCCCACAGTTTACTGAAATAATTTGTAAGTATATTATTGAATTATGATATAATTGTTACACGCTTTCACAAATTTCTTATTTATGTAAAAAAATATACCAAACACAATAAAATGTGTTGTGAACTACTTTCTCCTACATAGCAAAGTATATAATTTTATATATTTTATGTTGTGGTAGCAAACATGCAGTATATATTATTTGTTAAGAAGGTGTTATTCAACAGAAATATTTCTGAAGTTTGGCATTCCTAGAAGTATGAAACTAAGCTCTCTTGATGTGAGGTTTTCAGGAAAGGTGCAATAGCTATGTGGGATCATGTTCTAGTCGCCAATCAAGTCTGAAGTGGCTACACTCGCAGCCTCTCAAAAGATGATTCCTCTGAGGTAGTTTTTGGCATACTCATGATTGTCTTTTATTTTGTGATACGGCTTAAACTTCAGAGCAATTTCCATTCTGTTGAATTTCATTGTGAAATTCCACAGACGCTGACTGCTTAGTTACTAAGAGAGATACGTATTTGAATTTTTTTACCGTTTATGAAGAACTGTACAACTAACAGAATCCAAATACAGATTGCTTTAAGTCATTTTATTCTACTGTATAATCTGAAATTCAATAAAAACTTTCAGTATTTATTACTTCGTTTTGTTTGCTCCAACCACGCTGTCCTCGTAGAAATGTGAGAAATTACAACCGATTCTACAAAATTTCTCCACAAGGACATCAAACAGCCTTCCTTTATCCCAATCTTACGGAAGATTGTAGTAGAACGATAAAATTAGCTACCATGAAAGCATGAACGCAGGTGGATGGAGATTCCTGATATCCAACTGCTTCAGTCACATCACAATGGATTTTGTATTGACAACACACCTTCCCGGTCTTCTGCTACCATAATAAATTAAAGCATCTGACAATCCCAATCCAATACTTAATGTCACATTTAGTGTTACATGAACTCAAGGCAGTAGAAGATTCTCATTCGATAAAGGTTCAAAATAATCCGAAATTTAACCAATTTGCTGACAGGACCGCGGAATGGCAAGGAGATATGAAAAAGCAGAAAGATGAGAAATTCAAATTAAGTGAACAAACCCCTGCTAAAGTTTCTGTGATCCTGGTACACAATTTTAATCAGACGAGGTGTGGGCTGTTCTTCAAAGCAAGCAGCCTACTTGTATAAAAAAAAGTATATTGCCCCTAAAGCAAAATGATTAGAAAATCAAATTAAGTATAAGATTCCTTCCTCCTAACCTTTCTATGATCCTTTTCACAGAATTCTAGCCAGACCATCAGGTGTGGCAGTTCCTCAGAGCGCTTCCTTATAGCTTGTGAAAATGAACTACCAGGATAGCATGAACGCCAGGAGGTAGCCACGTTTGGTCAAAATGAATAGGTTTGAAGGAGGGGGGGGTTATGCTACTTACTATCAGCATTTATTCTATCAGGTACCACTGATATAAACACTTAATTTTTATTTTAAAAATGTAACTAAAGTTTCATCCATGGGGGAGAGGTTCAGCAAGATTATGAGAAATTGAAATTACGTGACCCTGATATAACCAACCATAGCGAGTCGTTTTTCCGAGGAGTTTTCAAATCCAACCTATAAAAATCTTACCGAAATCGCAGAACCCCTAGAAGCTAGGGAAAAGGCATATAGTCCTCCAGCCAAATGATTATAAATTCATTTACGTAGAAGATTCCTCTCTAACATTTCTGTTACCCTGATACATTAAATTGCATGTGGGCCGTCTTCAGAACACAGTTTCCAATACGAACAGAATTTGCTGCCAGGATCGCAGAACCACTAGGAGCTATATGAAAAATTTTCCCCTCCTGAAAAGTGAGAAATTCAAATTACGTGCACAACCCCCCCCCCCCCCTAAAGTTTCTGTGATCCTGATACACAATTTTAACTGGACCAGATGTGGGTACCGTTCTCTAGAACAAGTTGCCAATCCTAACCTTTGAACATTAGTTACCAGGATCACAGAACCACGAGGAGCTCCAGCAAAATCATTAGAAATACAAAATAAGTAGAGGAGTCCATGCTAAAGTTTCTGGAATCCTGGTACAGAACTAGACCAGATGCGGACCGTTCTTCGGGGCATAGTTTCCAAATCGAATGAAAATTTTCTATCAGGGTCGCAGAACCTCGAGCAGCTATGAAAAATAATTTTCTGTGATCCTGGTACAGAATGGGGTCCTTGCAGTGGTCATAAATTCGGATTAAGTTACTCTGGTACAGAGCCACACAGTTAGGTTATGTTTACGTCAATCATATATTTTGACTTAATGATTAATTTAATAAAAAAAGACGTGCATCTAGCGGGACAACAAAAATTTTCGACAAAAAAACGATTATAATACCCATCGCGAAAACAGCAACCAGTGATGTCAGTAGCTGTTTTCGCTCATTCAAAATTTAGGATAAGACTTATAAGCAACGTAAAAAATAAAACACTTCCATTTTATGATGCCTATAATACATTGGGATACGGATCAAGCTCGCTTTTATAGGAATGCTAGAAGACCTACCTTTATAGTTGAGAATACAAGATTTTTCCGCAAGAATAGCAAGTACCCAGCTTTCTTTTATTCCAGCTTTTTGTGATCTCAAGTTTTATGGAATTTTTTACCGGGATTAGCGAAATGAAAAGATGCATAAGGTGCTAATTGTACCGTCGAATTTACGATGGAACCACTTTTGGTGATAAATTTCTGAAATCCAATTAGTATCAAGTTACTGCCGCTCTTGCGCATTACAAACAGCATTGGGCGTATAATATTGGTTATACCTGTTTTACATCGACAATTTCTTTGCGAATTTATTCATGGATTAATCCCTGGTCTTCAAGGTCAAACTGATTATGTTTTACATGTGTGAATAGAGCAGGTTCTAAATGCGTGAAGAAATCCATGGACTTACTTGACGTCAAATTCCTATTTTACACTTGTCAAATTTGACCACGAACTGAATCCAGGAATAAAACCGAATAAATGGATTCGTTGTTGATGTAAAACGGGTATTAGAAACACGATTACGAATAAAACACATATGATCAACCTATTGTCTATTTCATTAAACATTCACATAAACACATCCATTAAACCTTACATTATTGTTACATTGCGCATTTTTTACAATCCGGGACCTTCCACCATTGAAATCGCACAAAACATTTTTGTCACCATTGCAGATATCAACATGCATCCATTATACCTAGTGGTACATGTTACCATTATGTCTAAGAAATTGTATGTTCTTCATTCTCACGTTTGCTTATGCTTCCCTTTACTATTTGCACTACACAATGGTAGACATGGGTTAACTAAATTCTACTAAATAAGTTCTACCAGATGCATAGCACTATTATGTCTTTAAAAATTAAATAATAAATTGTGTGCCTACAGAAAAACAAAGTATATTTCAATTCAATCGACTGAGAAAGCTTGAACCAGTTGGACATTGAATATTTCTCGGATATACTTCCGAAACCACAAGAACAATTTACTGTGTACAGTTGTGGATAAATGTAAAACAGGCTAAGACATAATTTAATGATAATTAAACAATTCCAATTTATTTAAAAATATAGCCATGCCTTTCTATCTGCTTTGATCATATACAGTGTGTGCCACGACTGTTAAGATAAGCAATATATCGGAACTGGGTAGTAGTAGAGAATTATAATTTTGGAGGTGTAAATTAGAGCAAATGTTGTATCTTTTCCTATTATTGTGTTACCCAATGAGGTATTTGTTTTTGGTCACGTCCGATTCAAAAATTTTAATGGGACATCCTGTATATTTGTTAATTTTTGTGTTCCTCCCGATAAACAATTCCAACAAACTAACACACTTGGGGTGTAAAGTGAATAATTCAAGAGCTACACTACAGGTACTTAAAGGATTGTACTACTACTATTATGAAACACTAGCAAAATAAGTAACTGTTGGGGTACATGTTATAATCAATGGTAGTGGTACAATCCTTTAAGTACCTTGAATTAATCACTTTAGACCCCAAGTGTGCTAGTTTGTTAGAATTGTTTTATAGAGAGTAACACAAAAATTCACAAATATATAGGGTGTCCCATTAATAATTTTGAATCGAACGTCACGTGACCAAAAACAAATATCTCAATGGGTAGGTAACACAATGACAAGAAAAGACACACTCTACAGACAGACTCTAATTTACACCCCTAAAATTATAATTCTCTACCGCTACCCAGTTCCGATATATTGCTTGTCTTAATCGTCGTGGGACACCCTGTATAAAAAGCACTTTATATACCTCTAATAAATGACTGGAAAACTCTGAGAGACGATCTGTCTTACCTTCAATCGTTCAGTCTGTCGAATCTGTCAGGTCTGGAAAGCCAGCAACCAGACAATATTGTCAGATCCCGAAGTCATAATCGGGAGTCACTGGAGATTCCTTAAGTGACTAAGAAAAACACCATTTATATGATCCCATCTACATATAGAGTCCAAAAATATGATAGTCCAGTGTTTAATGTTGAAATATAAATAACTTCATAGCGGGATGTCAAAATTTACTTGGTCACATAAAAAAACAGTCATTATAGTGGAAGATCCTACGACAAATATAAATCCGAATCAATGTTAAACTAAACTAAATCAGTTCTTTACGACAAAATATAAGATACCCAAAACTGTGAAATCTAAATACTGCTATAGATATCAGATTTTTGTACCAAATAGAAAAATATTCATGAAAGACTTATTGCTAAGTTAGTGTGATATACATATCAAATAAAAAAAAATTATTACAGAGTATATATGGGATATGAATATAATTTAATACTATCTTACACTTTAATATGATACAGTATTCCCATAACATACGGGACTTACCCTCACACAAAATCTAAGTCAATATATACAACAACATCTAGAAAATCGATTCAGAAAAGGCAAAAAAGCAAAACATATGAAGAAAATGAGATACGAGACCACAGAATATCAAGTTTTGAAAGTGTACGTTCTCAGTCGATGCGGCAAATTTATTCAAAATCTGTCCATGTCTTATCATTCAAAATGTGTCCATGTATATTGTTCAAACGCAAAACTGATTTTTAGCTACTTAGAACAGAAAATGTAAGCAAAAATATGATATAACACCAATATTATCTGTCATCTAGACCTATAACGGCCTAAATCAATAAAATTCTTGAATTTCAAATCAAATCATGTTTTATTTAATTTTACATATACTCTTATTGCCATATAAAAAAGCAGGTATAAATAAACAAAATAACATGTAACATTTATTTCTCAGCTCACTTTTGCTTCATATACATATATTAGCAAAATTATTTGGATGATCCAACTGGTTAACAAACGGCATTTCCTTAAGAATGTAATGCCCATTAAGTGAAGTAATAATTACTGTGAATCGTAATAACTTTATTTGGATCGCAAAATGAGATTACTCAGAATTTACTGAACTGAAAATTATATTGAATAAATAACGAAAACAGCATTCTTCTATAACAGATTTTGCGTCTTCACAATTTGAATTTATTAATTACATGTGATTTATCTTTTTAATAATGGGGCAGTAATACGCGATGAATCAGACAGGCAAATGGGATAAATTTCAGAAATTACGTTATCAAGCAAGATCTGGTGGAAAATGTGATTCACGTACTCGGTATTCTAGAAAATCCATTCCTTGTTTTAACCATTAGTCCTATCTGAAATGGTATCACCACAGCTAATGTTCGAAATGCAAAAACCATATTTGCATAATTGTTTATCCTAACGGTTTTTATGATACTACAAGTCAACTTGAAGACTTCCGACAACTTAGCAATACACATGAACAAATTTGAAATAAACTCATTACTTTTCGGTAAAGCGAACATCCTTTTACATCCAAACAATTGTACATTTTATTCCCCTATACTTTCCAAAGGTGTTCTTGCATCGACTTACTTCAAGTCAATATCTTCTGCCATTTTCCTTTTGCGGGTGCTGATGCCAGGCAGTTTACTTCTGAGCAGACTTTCGAAAGAACTGCTAATCATTGAGCCAATATCACTTCTAAGCCTGAAACGAGTTTCATTCAAAATAACAAATTTAGGCAAAAAAATGATTCTCTAAGAGCCGTATGACATGATACTAAATTTGCTACCAAGTTTCATATGATCGCAAAATTTGGGCGCTACTTGCATCATGAAACGTAGGGTTCGATGCCTGCATCGCAGCATGCATCAATGTCTGTAGGCCGCTTAACACCTATCATGCTGCCCATGCTTCACAAGAAAAACAGCGATTTTCCCCTAAGACCCAGTTTGTTTCTTTGAAATTCAATTCAAAATAGAAGAACCATACCTGGAGGCACTACTATCCGGCGGATCGCCATCCTTTTTGGCTTCCTTCTGCATATCCGAGAAAGAGGGTATCTTCAGCGTCAATTCGCCTCCCTTAGCTTCTTCCCTGTCCCTGCTCCGTTTGACCGGAATCTCGGGCAGCAGGTTGGACTTCCTCTTCCGTTCCAGGTCCAGCTGGAACCCGATGCAGCTGCGTGGCAGGATATGGGACATGCGCGGCCGGATGTTGGATTTGTACGATTTTGGTGGCGAACTTGAAGGCAACGCGTTGCTCGTAGAAGGCCTGAGATTGTATACATCAAATGGATATTATTTGCTGTTTGGTATGCAAGAAAACTATAATCAGAAATATCGGCACCCATAAAGGTATCTACAGTATATTCAATCCCAAGATAGCCTCCAAATAGTCGCATGCAACATTCGCGTGGTTACTATCCGCAAACGTCTCCGAACGCGCCAGCTATTATAGTCCAGTGCAATTATGAAATTTTATATGACTATTTAAAAGAGTTGCCCTATGAGCCCATTGCAACTCAAAAGTAGCCAGTTGCCAGTTTGAAATCATCATTAGGCAATGAACACTTGACATTGCATATTTGGATCTACTTTCCAGTCAGCCCTGGAGATTTTGACTTACCAGATTATAACACACAATTTACACATAATGTACTGGACTATTAGGGAACCCACCGACACGAGCCGATCACGCACGCGGGCTTCTTTTCATTTGGTCTAGCTTGGCTGTGAATACAGTATAGATGATTGTTTTTTACTTCCCACACCGATAGATGAGAGGAGCATTGTGATCGCGAAAATTTTCGATTTTGAGGTAATATACTTTTTGGGCGTTTTATGATGTCTACATAACGAAAATTCACGTCACTCTTTTCCATCGGTCTGTCTGTCTGATGGTCTGTCGATCTATCTGTCAGTCTGTCTGTCGGTCTGTCTGTCGGTCTGTCTGTAGGTCTGTCTGTCGGTCTGTCTGTCTGTCTGTTGGCGTTTTTCTAGCCTCCTAATCTCAGTAACCTCTGCATAGATTTTGATGAAATTTGGGTAGCGATATGGTGGGGGTCGTAGTTGGTAATGTCGCTACAATTTTGGAAATCGGTGCATGGGCGACGGGGTAATTAGCAAAGAACAAAAAATTTCAAATATTCTTTGAACTTCGTTTTTAGGCGTTTTAGGGGTTCCTGATCATTTTCTACTTTTTTTGGGTGAGGGTGAAATTGGGGTGGTTGGGGGGTGGGGAGTTGTGAACCTGAAAAATTTGTTGTATCCATAATAGGCTGTCCATTGACCTGAGAGAAAAAGACCTAGCGGTATAATACACTTTTTTAGGTCCACCCGAACATTGATTGCCTTGTCTATTACAAGAACCAAGGGACTAAGAAAATTTTCCGATGTATACATACGAGTATTGCTTTAGATCGTTCTGTATTCTATAATGTGGAAACTACTGAATTGATGTTTCGGCACAGTATTACTACTTTGACGAGGATGGAAAACGCGTATGATTTTTATAAATCGTCTCAGTGGCGGCGCAGCAATATTAAAAAAACTAAAATATGAAAACAGCTCAAACTTCGTTTTTAGGCGTTTTAGGCGATCATTTTCTACTTTTTTTGGGGTGGGGGTGAAATTGGGGTAGTTGAGGGGTAGGAGGGTTGTAAAACTTAGGATGTCCATTAACCCGTGAAGGAAAGACCTAGCGGTATAATACACTTTTTTAGGTCCATCCGAACATTGCCTTGCCGATTACAGAAACTATAAGGGACTTAGAGAATTTTCTGATGTATACAAAATACATACGAGTATTACTTTAGATCGTTCTGTATTGTGTAACGTGGCAACTTTTGAATTGACTTTAATGACAATTTGACACAGATTTATTACCGTGACGAGGATGGAAGACGCGTATTGTTTTTGGAAATCGTTTCAGTGGCCGCGCGGCATTAATAAAAAAAATAAAAACATCAAAACACCTTAAACTTCGTTTTTAGACGTTTTAGGGGTTCCCGATCATTTTCAATTTTTTGGGTGGGGGTGAAATGGGGGTGGTTCGGGGGTGGGAGGTTGTAAAACTCAAAAATTTGTTGTAATCATGATAGATTGTCCATTGACATGTCAAAGAAGTACACAGTAGAATAACACAGTTTTTTGCGGTCGGACGAGCGATGATTTGATTACAAGGGGATCTAGACTATAGCTTCATGCTATGGGAAAATAATAAAACTGGTATCATCTGAATGTGTGGGAAGTACTGAGTCAATCAACTTGACTACATTTTTTATATATATTTTATGGCACCACCTCAAGAGTAGTAATACACTCGCACCATATAAAATACATACCTGGAATGTGCCATTGCAGATAATATATCATCTTTGGCGCGTATAAGGTCACTGGTGAGATCTTTATACTTTTGGTCCCATTCGTCAATGTGCTTTTTGATGTCGGCCAGTGACCCCTCTTGTTCTTGGATCTTGGTCGTTTGTTCTTGTATCTTGCGTTCCTGTTCACGAATTTTAAATGCCTGCGCCTTCAAGCGAACGTTTTGCCTCTTTAACTGAAATAATTTAAAACAAATATATAGAAAAGACAATATTCGTGTCTGAATCCCATATCATTTGTTTCTTTTTTTAAGTGTAAGTACCACCCTATTAATTAACTTAAATCATTCTAGGATCCAAAGAAATGTTGAGAAGTGGCTTACAAAAGTAATTGTATTACATGCAAATTGATAATAAATAAGTAAAATGTACCAACAATCAAAACAACAACAACAAAAAATAAATTACCTTCTCCCACAATTTCTGTGTGCTCTGGGTGAGGAATGTGATGTGATGCTTATGAGTCTTGCTTTGCTTCTTAACTTTATGGATTTCATTAGTGAGGCTGTAGTTATAGAAAAGTTTCGGCACTTTTGATAATGATGACGCAGAACAGCTCAAAACTGGAATAAAGCAGTTAATTGTTAATAGGAATTCGCAAAAATAATGTAAGGCTTTGCGTCCGTTACAAATAGGAACTTATATAAATGCACTGCTTGAATATGCATCCATTTAGAATCTGACCACTTTGAGTAAAAATACTATGCTACATCGTTTTTCATAAACGTTTTCCTTCGATTTCATAGTGCATATAAAAGATACACTGGACTGGACACCGTAATATGATAAAAAAGGCATATAGATGTATCGTCATATAAGTGAATTATTATCGATGTAATGACATTTACTCAAAAAGAAAATGATTTCCGCCTTACCCAAAGTGCTTAATGCAGTGAATAGTTCTGGAATGTTGAATTTAGGAATGTTTGTTTTATAAGCTGTCTTGTTAAATGTCAAATGCTCTTTCCACTGTTTTTGTTTTGTTTGTAATTGAATAATTTTAATCTTCTTTGTCTGTTACTATACAATTTATTTTAATTTTATATATTTTTTTTACTTTGATAAGCTGTACTACATGATGTTTGTTAATTGTTCCTGTGATTGGGTGCAAACCTGTTGGAATAAATATTATTATTATCCTGATTTTCCAAGTTTATCTCTCCTGACTGCGGTAGCAACAAATATTGACGGGCTGTGCCAAACCAACCCCTGAGCTATTACTGATCTGAATTTAGGAAGGATCGTACAATATTACAGGTCTTCATGATTACAGACTTGAAATATTTTGTGTAACCCTTCCTCCAGGCCTAACTCTTGTAGGTGTGGTGTAAAAGTGTTCGGTGTAAGGCCTGGTTATGATTATTCATGTTTCCTCAAAGGAAGCACTTGAGCCAATAGTGTAATTCAATAACGGTAGGGGTATTTGCCCTCAGAGTAGTTGTTTCTGTTGGTTCACTGCTTTGACATTTTTATCATTTAAAACAAGCACCGGCAGTGCTTACTATCCATATGTTTATTTATTTTGTTTTAACAATTTTATTTAGCGAAATTTAGCTTAAGGCTATTCTTACATTTAATTTATAGAGTAGGCGCAGTTTATTTATAAGTGTTTATTTAAAACTAAATCAAGACATGCCTAGCTTGTAGCAGTGTCGACCCTGCTCAAGCATATAAGTATTACGGTAAACAAATACAAAAACTAAGGTATTATTCAAGTCGTTTGAAGTGCAATCGTGTAAAGTAAATTGTTCAAACTTTGAGTCTTTCCAAAATGTAATACGGTGTTTAATGGTACGCGATGAGGCGCCCATGCTTGTGTTTTAAGCGCATGTTTGTTTACAATAACAATGTTATTAAACCAAGGTTTTAAGAAGCTATCTTTAAGCGGTTATCTCTGGTACAATGTGGAGCTCTGACATCAACAGCATAGGCGTAGTTAGGTGGGAGCTTGGGGGAGGCTTAGCCCCCCAAAAATTAAATTAGCTCCCCAAAAATAATTCATTATATAAGTTTATTGCATCTAGGGCAGGGACTTGAGCCCCCCAGATCCAGGGACTTGAGCCCCCCAACATCCCAAGATTCAGGGACTTAACTACTCCTATGCTCAATAGTCCTATAAATAACTACAGTACAATATTATGTTCAGTCATTTGGTCCTATTCTACTTGACCACTCACACAACCAAAATAATTGTTCGACTCGAACATGCGCGATTTGTTCAACGAGACCGCAGTCTTACTATACTAATAGTAGCAAGATGTTAAGTTACCCTCTCTTCTATTAAGTTGCTCTTTAATGCCAGGCAAGATGTGTTCGTCAAAATGCTCCATTGCCATGCTGCTTAGATCTCGCAATTCTTGCAGTAACTGGTGTGTCCTCGGAGGGGCGTGATCTCCTTCCACTAGTGTCAACACGTGTTTCATTTCGTCCAGTACCTAAAACACTATCGGTGAGACTAAAGGTATATAGGGAGATAGAAACGGGGAAATAGCCTCCCATGATCCATGGAAAAAAAGTACAGACTTCATGCAGCAGTATTTTCTCATGTGAGGTTAGAATGTTATTACAATATTGCCGTGAAAGTATTCACCATATTGATGTATGCATACTGCATAAATACGTATTTCTCGAATATTTTCTATATAACACAATAAACATGCGGGGGACCCCCGTCGGACCGTCCGGGATGATGCTGCAATCATTCCAAAGGTGCTGGCCGTGCACCGTCTCCCCTACGGGAAGTTATAGTACAATAGGCCTTAAAGGCTTAAGTGCTGACGGCTCCCAGAGAAAAAAAAAGGAAAACTGAGTTGTCAGGGCATATGAATAAGAAGTGTTGTATAATCATAGGAGTAGCTCTGTAAAATAGTCGTTTATCAACTAAAACAATGCCCTTCTCTGGTGTCTCATGCAGTACCCAGATTTATCTTTTGGGGTCTGTTAAATAGCATACATTAAAGAAGAAGGAAATATCCCGAATGCCTTCACCTCTTACTTGTAGTAAAGCCCGATTTCACAAAGGTCGAGAATAGGGATGCACCGAGTACCGCGTAGCTTTATTTTATTACCGGACCGAGTACCCGATATCCGGCTTACAATTATTACTGTACCTGGCTGTGTATTATGATTCTATATAGTAAACTTTAATTAGTGGGCTATGCAGTCAAAACAACCAATGGGGCGAAACAAAAAAGACTCTGAGACTAGGCGACAGAAAATATCTGCCTGTGCGCCATCTAGCACCCCAACGTAACGGCAAACCAAAGAAAATCGCTGCTAAACAGCAGCAGACTTCTTGGTGGAACGCCACGGTGCGTTCGCTTGGCCTAACCAGAAGAGCGCGCTTCTATGCCAACTACATATGAGAGTCGATATACGAGGGTTGCTTGATATCTCCGTCAATCAACCAGTACGCAGACAGCTGTTTCACGCTTATTAGCGATCAGTGCGCCATAGATATTTTCTGTCGCCTACTGTCACATGCTTCATATGTCTGGTAGACATGAAAATTTTGATGCTGTCTATCTCCGTCAATCGACCTATGGCGCACTGATGATCGCTAATACGCGTGAAACAGCTGCCTGCGTACTGGTGGATTGACGGAGATATAGGGCAAGCCTCGTAAAAAAGAATCTTTCTTAATTGGGACTTTCTGAAAATTCATTTCATTTTCAGGACAGTCAATATTCTGCACTGTAATTTTCTCGTGTCCTAACAAAGTTAAATTAGGAATCCTACCCTCACATCGTCTTCACCATGTAATGAGTTCTGAATTAGATGAAACGATAGATTCCTAATAAGAAAACAGTAATAGCATTCCAGTGAAAGTAGCATTTGTTGACTGCGAGACCTCAGCAACATGCGTTCTGCTATTATAGACCTGGTTATAGACACGTCAAATCAGAACCATAGTGGTGGGGATCATTTCTGCGGAATTCTGGATAGGAGAAACATATCTTACCCGGATTTGTAGATTGTGGGTTTAGGTAGATAGTTGATAGGTAGATAGTTGTTCGATGGTAATAGGCTAACGTGATTCCAAAAAAAAAAAAATGAAGTCAAGTTGATTGACTCAGTACTTCCCACACATTACGCTGATATCAGTTTATTATTTTCCCATAGCATGAAGCTTTAGTCTAAGAAGATCCCTTGCAACCAAATAATTGCCAACCCCCCCCCCCCCCCCAAAATTGTCTTATGCCGCTAGGTCTTTCCTTCACAGGTCAATGGACAGCCTATTATCGATAATACAAACTTCTCAGTTTTACAACCTTCCATTCTCACCACGGTAACAATATACTGGGTCAAAATTTCATTAGAATCAATTTAATAGTGTCCACGTTACAAAATACAAAACGATTTAGACCAATAAATTCTCGTATAGTATACAGAAAATTCTAAGTCCCTTAGTTTCTGTAATAGGCTAGGCAATGTTCGGATGCACCTAAAAAGGTGATTTGTGTCGCTAGATCTTCCTTCACAGGTTAGTGGACAGCCTATTATGAGTACAAGAATTTTTTCAATTTTTCAACCCTCAACCCCCCAACCACCCCAATTTCACCCGCAGAAAATGATCAGGAACCTCTAAAACGCTTAAAGACGAAGTTTGAGCTGTTTTTATATTTTTAGTTTTTTTATTCTTTCTGCGCCGCCACTGGCGCGTTTTCCATCTTCGCCATGGTAGTAATGCCGTTTCAAAATTTCATTAAAATCAATTCAACAGTTTCCTCGTTACAACGATCTGACGCAATACTCTCGTATGTTTACATCAAAAAAATTCTAAGTCCTTTGCTTTCTGTAATAGGCAAAGGCAATGTTCGGATGGACCTAAAAAAGTTATTTATGTCGCCAGGTCTTCCTTCACAGGTCAGTGGACAGTCTATTATGAAAGCAACAAATTTTTCAATTTTACAACCCCCAACCACCCCAATTTCACCCCCATCCAAAAAAAAGTAGAAAATGATCAGGGACCCCTAAAACGCCTAAAAACGAAGTTTCAGCAATATTTATTTTTTTTTTGTTTTTTGCTAATTACTCCGCCGCCTATGCACCGATTTTCAAAATTATAGGAACATTACCTACTACGACCCCACAGGTTAGATTACGAGGGTAGAAAAACGCGACAGACAGACAGACAGACCGACAGACAGACAGACAGACCGACGGAAATGAGTGACGTGGATTTTCGTTATGTACACATCATAAAACGCCCAAAAAACGTATTATCTCAAAATCGAAAATTTTCGCGATCACAATACTCCCCCTCACCTATCGGTGTGGGAAGTAAAAGTTAAAAATCTGTTATAAAAGTAATAGGTGGAACAACAGTAGCGATATATAAGTCGTAAAACTTCAAAATGTTACATCAATTTTTCTCAAAAGTTTGACTAAGCCCAGATTATAAAAGCTAAACCTTGTTCTTGAGCCGAATGAAACCATTTTGCTTCAAAAGTTGCTACATCTCATAAGAATTTAGATTGAAGGTAGTTAGTTAGCTGTAAAATCAGCTACATGACTAAATCTCTTTCAAAAGCAGCCACATCCGTGTTGCGTAGGGCAAACCATCGTTGATTTATAAAAAGTTTGACTGTGTCAGATTCACAAGTAGCTACATTCAGATTATTTTTTATTAATTTAAAGTAACCTTTGAGCACAGGGTGTTGATATTGTGTATAAGGAAATATAACTGTCGGTTACATACGATAAAAAAACATACGATAAAAAACATACGACAAAAAAATAATAATGGAAATCTGCATATACAGGGTGGGCCAATAGTGCGTGGACGGAGGATTGTGGGCTTACTAAAAAATATTTCAAGAACCTGTCACTTGATCGTGGTAGGGACCCTTAAGGGCTATAACGTAAAAATATTTTCACTCAAATTTTGACGTTTATACAGGGTGATTCATATCAAACTTACATTTTTTTTAATGGAACCCCCTATATATTATTGCATATTTGGATTCCTTGATTAATTCTAGTGTGCCTTTATGTATCACACATGGAACTTTAGACCAACCGTTTAGGCGCAAATCACCATTTTCGGTATAAGTAGATATCAGGAAAAAATTGAATATCGCAGCGATTATAAAACTTAGAAGGCCGTGACTTTGCGGTACGACTAAGCATGAAATGCGCCACCTTAGGTCAGAGGCCTAAATTTGAATTCGTTTTGCACTTGGAGAAATCAGTAGATTAATTAAGGAAACTTCAATCACAGATAACTTGATTTTTTCAAATGGGAATGCCTATTTTGGTTTAAAGAATCAAATGTAAAATTTGATTACCTTTCTAACGATATAGCATTCCCGATATCAATCTTTTTTGGTTTTCCTTTTATTTCAAATTTTCTGTCAAATCGGTGCTTTTCAATTTGCCTGCGTGCAAGCAACCTAGCAGGCCATGAAAAATAAACAAAAGCTCGTTAATATGGAAGAAACTAACTAACTTAGTAGAAAGATGCGAACTAACTAGAGCAACGAGGCAAGATTATGCAAATTCCTTACAAACGGTTATTTCTCTGTCATTAATTAACATGACATAAATAGCCCAGGCTGTGCATTACTGGCTGTTCCATTTCTATTTCATTTGCGTAGCTTGCTCTTACAGACAAAATAGCTAATTTTGGCTTTTCTATGTGATGCAGTATGGTTGGATATGCTTCAGGAAAAATATGTTTTTGAAACCAAATAGTTGCTTCCAGTCGAGGTTGTCAAACAATGTCAGAAAGGTAGCCGAAACGTCATTGAGAAGTTGATTTATCACGAGTATGTAGTTTTCTGTGTAAAAGGCAATGGATCAAATAAAATACGAATAATTACTTATTCCAAGATATACAATGTGTCCGTTCATCGGTGTCGGAGCCTTCAGGGGGGTAAAACACAGTATTTTGCATCGACAAATTAACCCCCCCCCCCCCCCCATGAGTAGTTTTTCTCCAACCATAATAATAAAATGGGAGTCATGTTATTTTTTTTAATCGAAGCATGAGTGTTGCACCAATTTAGCCATAGTTACCCATGTAGAGGTCCTACAAACACAAAATAAGTCTCATTGGATAGCAAAACATGTAGATCATAAACTAGCGGTGAATATTTTCCAAATTTATTTCATAAATGGGCATAAAAATTGGTAAAAAAAAATAATTATGTAATTTTTTGCGTTTTCTTTTTACAAGATCTGAGCCGTTAACCTAAATTTTTTTTATTATGTTTCCTAAAAAAATAGCTGTACCTCTAAGCTCCAAGTAAAGCAGTTAAGAAGCTATGGTGGTTTGAATATGACCCTTTATTGTCTAATCCGGCAGTTGAGAAGGCGATAAAACAAAATACTTAGTGGTCACGATATTTATTTTTGGAAAAAAAGAAACAAATGTTACAACCATTGTTCGAAATGTCCTCCTTGGTGTTGCAGATATGCTATTGCTCTTACTGTCACATGTTGCGTAAAGCGACTGATCATCGCTTTGTCATTCCGTTATTCTTTTCCGACTAGAATAATTTTGCAAATAAGCTCCTCGCGTGCATTTGGCACTTCGTTCTGTTTCATTGTACCCCACAAGAAAAACTCAAATGGGGTCAAGTCGGGTGAACGCGGTGGCCAAGCGATTGTTCCTACCGCGTTCAATCCACGGCGGATATCGTTCATTTAAATGGCTTCATACATTTGCATCAGTATGTGAAGGCAGGCAGGAATGATTGATAGTATTTTGATTGGCCCACTCATATTGCCAGCCTTGAGGAATGGCCCTAGATTTGTAGAGTTCTTGGTAACCGACTTCTTGGACGCTATTAGGGAAATACCACTGGCCTGTAGGTCAAGGATGATTCCCCAACTGGACGGAGTTCCGGCATACTTCGCTGCAAATGTACGAAGCCATTTAAATGAACGATGTTCCCGATATTCGCCGTGGTATGGAGGCGGTGGAACAATCGCTTGGCCACCGCGTTCACCAGACTTGACCCCACTGTCTCCACTTGATTTCTTCTTGTGGGGTACAATGAAACAGAAAGTTTATGTGGAAGTGCCAAATACACGCAAGGAGCTCATTTGCAAAATTATTCATGTCGGAAATGAATTGCGGAATGACAAAGCGATGATCATTCGCTCTACGCAACATGTGTCAGTAAGAGCAGCAGCATGTCTGCAACACCAAGGATGACATTTCGAACAATGGTTGTAACATTTGTTTCTTTTTTTCCCAAAACAAAATTGTCTTGTTTTATTGCCTTCTCAACCACCGGATTAGACAATATCTTTTTTTAGGAAGCATCATGTCCTATCGCTTAGAAATAAAAAAATGTAGGTTAAAAAATGCAAAAAATTACATAGTTATTGTCTTTTAACAATTTTTGTTTGCCCTGATATGAAATGCAATTTGGAAAACGTTTACCGTTAGTTTATGGTCTACATGCTTCCGCTATCGGATGATACTTATTTTGTGTTTGTAGGACCTCTACATAGGTAGCTATCGCTAAATTAGTACAACACTCGTGCATCAATTAAATAAAAAACAAAATGGCTGCCATTTTATTATGGTGGGAGAAAAACTACTTTCGAGGGTGATTTGTCGATAAAAATTAACGTATTTTATCCCCCTAAAGGCCCCGACACCGATAATCGGACACATTGTATATAGATTTTAGATTAGAACTAAAATTCATAGCATTTTGAATACAGTTTCTGTTATCAAATTTTTGAATACTACTGGCTTTTCACATTTTTAATACCACCGATTTAGTTGATGAAATCGGATGTTGCATCTAAAGACAGACATACCTTTCCCGGTATGAAGCAAAGCAAATTACTCTCGATGTACTTCATGTACGTCATGTTGAGCATACTGATCCTTGTCTCGACAGCTTGAAGGATGTCGGAGTGCCTGGCCATCGGGTGCAGACGCCTTTCTGACTCGCGCCGTGGCAACATCGACTTCACCCTCTTGTAAATAGCTGCATGCTTCTTTTCCAGCTGGATAAACCCTCTGGACAGCAGTTTGCTACCCACTTCGTTGAACTTTTTACATACCTAAAAGATCATTTTGACACTGTATCTCTGATTCAACTTATAAGAAGGCAAACGTTACCTATTTTCTTATTATGTTGTAGCAGTAGCCAGGAAATCTGATTGACGGAAAGACGGTATGCAACATTCAAAAAAACTAATGAAAAAAATTGTGTCTAGTAGTTAGCCTCGATACAATATACATTTCAGTATTCTGAATAAGCTTTTGCTTATGCTCAAGAATCACACTAATTTATTCAAGCTTTTAAAAGCCAACTTTACAGAAGTCATGACCACATACGAACACGTTTGGTCAATTCCAACCATTTCTAAAATATTAGAGAGGGTTATGGCTATGTGCAATTAGTTCTTTTATTTTGAAACCAATGAACTGTTTACATAAAGACACTTTGACTTCAGATGGTACTCTGTAACTTTAGAAACGTGTTTCTATGCACTATGTACCATGGGATCGGGCGGCTTCGTAAATATGTCAGCATTGTCAGCGTAGTAGGCACGGTGTGGTGGGGACCTGAATACGCCCCATCGTCAGGATGATGGAAACACGTTTCTATCTCTAAGTTACAGAGTACCGGCGCTGGATTTGACTGGGGCGATAATGGATTCCTTTGAGGACTCAGCGTGCTTCGCGTCACTATTCTGCGACTTGCGTAAGGCGTTGGACTGTGCTAATCTTAACATTTTTCTGGAAAACCAAATTACTATAATTTGAATTAAAATACTATGAGACTGATACAGTCATACCTCTGTGATCGTTTTCAGGCTGTAAAGGTGGGAAGTGTGTTGTCTGAGGAAGCTAGACATTGGTGTGATGCAGGGATCAGTCCTGGGACCAGTTCTTTTCCTAATTTATATAAATGACTTTTCAGCATGTGCTCCGTCAGCCAAGTGCGTGCTTTTTGCGGACGACATCACCGTCTGCGTATCTGGCTCATCAGAGTAGGCTTAGGAGCAGCTATCTTTGGCGGGCAGAGCAGTGGAGGGCTGGTTCTTGGCAAACAGACTTTCATTAAACGTTGACCAAAGATATATTTTTCCCTGAGGTAGGTCAGTAATGTAGGAGTGCCCTCAGCAAAATGTCTAGGAGCCAACATTGATACCAAGTTACAGTGGGTGTAGGTTTCTGGCTATTTATGACTTTTAGAATTTTCAGTATTTTGCTCTCTCGCTTTTGTCCACATTCCACAATTGGCTCTTTTTTAACGCAATGTAACCATAGACAAATTTATTATGCAGTTTTGATAAACGAGAATAATATAATGACAAACACACAAACAATATTAACTTCAAAATATCACAACCTGTATGTATGATATTCAGTTTGCCGCATCCGCATAATAGGCAGCAACTTGCATGCCTAATACATGTAATCGGCAACGCGTTACACGTTTTCAGGGAATAAGGCAAAATTTTGCCTAATACGTGTACTTGACTATTCCGCAGATTCGGCGCAACATATAGGTATGCCGTTTAATAGCGCAGCGCACAACCATATAACTTGAAGCAGCCATAACATCACGAGCCTATCTCAGGTTACCTTAATGATGAGACGAGCGATGGGATATACCTGGGGTTTAACCCACCTCTATGTTAAAGTGGCTGTACACCAGGGTAATTAGACCTGCTATGGTGAACACTGCTATTTTATGGTGGCCAAAGGTTCATCAAAGCACAGCAGTTAAAGCGCTCAGAAACGTAAAAGTGCAGATGGCTGCGTGTATGAGCATAGCGGGCGCCATGAAGGGTACACCAACAGCAGCTGCATTCAGCAGTACCTCCAAAGCATATAGAATGCAGTACCTCCAAAGCATATAGAATGCAGTGCAATGGCAACTGGTTTTATCACCCTGCTATGAAACACACCACGATACTTGACAACGCGGTGCAACATACTTGAGATGTCACCCAACAGAATGTCAAGAGCCGTGGACACCGAGATCCCATATAAAGTCAACCTAAGTGACAGCTTCGAATGGGCTCTAGGATAACCTCGACACGTCGAATGGTATCACCTTGTACACTGATGGCTCCAAAAATTCATCAGGCACAGGAGGAGACATATGCCGTGGTAGGCCTGGGCGGAACGTATCTGCCTAGGTAAACTGGCTACCGTTTTCCAGGCAGAAATAGCCGCAATTATGAAATGCGACAGAATATGTATAGGTAAAGGATACTGCAAAAAAAGACTATGTATGTAAACACAGACAGCCGGACGGCTCTGACGGCCTTGGCGAAGTACCCACTATACTTCAAAAATAGGGTGCGGCTGCCATAATATCGTGAAGACAGTGGCGTATATAAGGGGTAGGGGGCGAAACCAGCCACGCATTCAGTTTTGACGTCTGGAAGATGCTGAAGTTAGGATTATAATACGCCAATATTATAACTTATGACTCCCCCCCCCCCCCTCGAAATCGATTTCTATATACGCCACTGCGTGAGGACACTGGCAAAGACCAACAAGGTAGCATTAGCTCAATCCCATAGGAGTGGGCGGTAATGACAGGGCCAACAGGTGTGCCAAGGAAAGCGCAGAACTCCCTCTCATTGGGCCAGAACCAGGATATGGTAGGTATATCATACAACGTGGTATGGACAGCTGTTGCCAGTTGGGTGTCAAATGAACACCAGAAGTGCTGGGACAGAGTGGTGGGGATTGTTCAGTCTAAGAGGATGATGAGGCGACTAATACCACAGATGCTCTCAGACTGAGCAGGAACGAACTACAAAAGGTGGTAGGATTTATATCTGGCTATTGGACGTTCAGTGCACACCTGCAAAAGCTGACGATTGGAACGGCAAACCCATTATGCAGGAAGTCAGTGAGGCAGAAGAAACAGCTAAACATGTTATCTTCAACTGTCCTGTTTTGACTGAAAGCAGGAACTCCTATCTGAATGTGTGCCAGAAGGGAAGTCAGGAGTTTGCAAAGAACTTAGGATGGCACTCAGTTTGATCCCTTCGACTGGGGGTGCACAATAAGCCTTAAAGCTGAGGGCAACTGAACCCTAACCCCCTCATTACAAAAAAAAATGTGTCACCTTGAGCTGTGTTCTATATAGCGCAACTGTAAGAATGCACAAATTCTGCCTGCAAACTAAGTCACAAAAAAATTGATTTTGTTTAATGCAATAATGTAGAAAACGCCACTAAGGAGTGCACAGCTCTTGAGGCATTCAAGCAAGCAATATGATAATATTAATATTGCACATAATAGTAGCAGCAAACCAAACATGTTTATTAACAGTACATTTATTTCGTTAAAATATTGAGAATACAAAAAAAATATACACAGTAAAATGTCAAAAAATAAAATGATCCACCCTATTCGGGTTCAGGAACTAACAGATTAATATCTGCGTCAGCAATGTTAGAGTTGATAAACTTCTGTTCTCCACCTCTTATAGATAAGCTATGTGCAGCCGTCACAATTCTTTCCTTCATCATTCCTGTCCTCTCCCATTTCCCACTTCCACAGTTATTACAAGGTCTAGTAGGTACTAACTGCAAACTGACAGTTCTATTGCCACAATTACCACATTTGAAAAATCTCTTTACTGCATCAAACACTTTTAAAGGATGTCTCTCTTTTTTACATAGATCAGAAGCAGAGAAACTGGTATATTTACACTGCAGACACTTTACTGCTTTGCAATTCATTTTGAAGGTGCCAGTCATTTTTTCTTCCATTTTCTCTTTCATTTCAAGTTTATTGAAATATTTTTCTTTTTCCTCTTCATCTCGAGCTTCTAGCAGATCCATATGCTTTGAAGTAGCAGCCATCATTCTCTTGAATCGATCTGATATGAACTCACTCTCAGCTAACTTGCTTTTCTTTGCAGGATTGTCATCTAATTCAGGCAATTGGCGTTTCTTCCCAGAACCTCTAATATTGTTTGGATCAGCTTTTTGTATGGGTCCTATCTTTTGCACTAGCTTTATGGCATTCAGTTTTGCCTTATCTGTTCGCCTATGAATCACAGGTTTGCTAAGATCTATAACACTATTAGGTCCAAAGCCATCTGATGACAACTTTGGCTTTGACAGCATACTGCCACTACTGAGATCTGTTCTTGAAAGTGCAGCTAGTTTATTAATGTGCACTGGAACATGATCAGACTCAAGTGTTTTCATAACTGGAAATTTCTTGTCAGCACTTGGAGTTTTTACTGGTGTTAATCCTTCCTTAGACTTAGTGACTTTGGAACTTATACTGAAATCACTTGATTTTGGAGAAACACGTTCCTTCAAGAATGGTGAAATAGATTTTGCAGGTATTTTTTGTGAGCTTGTTGAAATTATACTCGATCCATCACAAACTGTTTCTTTTGAAGTTTTAACTGTACTTGTAGGACAAGTTTTTGGTGACTGCAACATTTTCTCTGATGATTTGGATTCAATTTTAGTTAAAGAATTCTTGTTTGTATGGTTTTCTACATGTATTTTTTCAAAGTTGCTGTTCTTCTCAGTTTTTTCTGAATGTCTATGTAAACTTTTATCAGTTTGTTGTTTTGCTTGCAAATCTGATTCTAATCCACAACTGTTACTAGCTTGTTTTCTTGGCGTTGACATACTCCTATTTGGTTCATCTCCAAAGTCATCATCATAATCTAGATTGAAATCATCATCATCCAACATTTCATCCATAAAATCAGTGCCAATTATGTCCTCTGGCTCATCCTCCTTTTTTGGGACAGTGTGAGGATTCAATTTTGACATTAAACTCAATGCAGCCAACCTGGATTCATCTAGTGAAACATTATCAGATGATTTGCCTTCAAAGTTTGTTTTGTTATCAACATTCATAATCAAATCCATCTTCATGTCATACTGAGAGGCTTTAGGATCTTCTTTTGGCTCAACCTGTTTGGATTTGAGCTTATTGATAACACTGACAGCATTCTGCTTGGCCTGCTCCATAGATAATCCATCAGACTGTATTCCACTGAAATTATTTTTGCTCTCTATGCCACCTCCCAGTTTTTTCAACAACTCAAGGTCTCTCACCCTTTGAGCATGTGATATGTCAAGTCTAGCAGCATTTTGTTTTCTTACACCCCTTCCTCTACCTCTAGGAGCACTAGCAACTGTTCCTGAACCCTTCCCATTCAAACTCAACAGTCTATTGTTGTCTTTCTGCTCCAACTTCCTACTCTTCTTTGCTGGAATAGCCATGTATGACTTTCCTGCATAAAAAACTTCATTTTTCCCCAAAACTTTATTTCTAAGAGCATGAAGGCCTCTACCAGTAAAATTAGATTGAAGTTCAGATCTTAAACTGCATTTCTGATATTCTTGTTTAATGTGATATACACAAAATTCACACCTGTTGGTGTTAACTATAGCAGTGCATTTTTCTCCATTTTTCTTTGTACTTTTGCAGATACCAAAATCTTTAGACTGTCCAAAAATCATGACCTTTTGTGCATTATCAATACTAAGGCTGGCCTGAAAAAAAAAAACGTTTCTGTAATTGTTGTGTTATACCATGTTGTAAATGGGGTTATTCTACTTATTTTTATTAATATAGAGCTCTTAATTTTTTCAAAATGTACAAGCTTTTGTTTGGTTCAGAATTTATTAATTGCAATATTCTGTTCTACCTACCACTTTTAAAAGAATGTTATGAAATATACAGGGTGGGGCATATTAATCAAGTGTTCTTGAAATCATCATAAAATTGTTAGTTTTTACTCAAAAAAAATTATTGATAGTAGAACATAGCTGATAATAAACCATTTTGAAATATCTAAGTGCAAAAATTACATCTGGCATATGATGCAGCCGTTCACAAAAATTGCACTCCACTGTTTCCAGCAAGTCTCTGTTGATTTTTGAGAGATTCCATGGCGAATAGCTTCCTTCTCTGCGTCTAACATATGGGGCTTGGCCCTTTAAATATGTGACTTGAGTTATCCCCATAGATAAAAATCACAAATTGATAAGTCGGGAGACCCAGGAGGTCATGAAATGCCACCAAACCTCGAAATTGAACGATTCGGAAACAGGTTGCAAAGAACAGCCATGGATGCTCTAGCGGTGTGTGCCGTGGCCCCATCTTGCTGGAACCACTAATTTTTGATATCCACACCTCTTCTTTGCAATTCAGGTATGAAAAAGGTACTCTCCATATGAATGCAAGGTTCAGATGTTACTGTCGCGGTGACACCATTTTCTCCAAAAAAAATATGGGTCAATGATGCCAGGCCATATACCATGCGTTGTTCTAGCATCTCCCACTCCATGATGGCAAGTGGCAAGTAAGAAAGTCAAATGGTTTGAGTCAAGGAATGGATTGTAATAAACCACATGCTCCTCCCTTTTCTAATATATGAGTATTACTCAAACCAAAAACACTTATGTTTTTATGCCCCACCCTGTATATACTTTTGGGCTTTTAATATAATAAACCTTTGTAGATTTTGAGAAATTCCATTTACTGCAGGACCTCTTTTATTCCAAACTTCAAAAAATTTACCCCTGTTCAGATTAGTGGAGTATCTGGATTAGGATAAACATGAAATAAAGTTAATACTACTATGAAACGTCAAATGTATATTTATTTATAAACCTTACATTTATTAAACTTTTTTAAAGAAATCCAATACTTTAGTTTGTCTGAAGGTATTTAGTGGCAAATAAAAAGCTGTCTCGCAATTTACAAAAAGCATTTTTTCTGGCAGAGGAATATTTACTTGATTGGGCCTGTGTGGGACGTTCAGATTATAGAGGTGTTCGGATTAGAATGAGTTTAGATTATAGAGGTCCTGCTGTAATCTGTTTCACAATAAGCTGATTCAATGTAATACATTGAAATTGTATCAAGGAACATCTTATAAGAATTATTTTTTTTGGCAAAATATAACATTTGTCAGTAATTATCCCTTTATGTTACGAACACAGTATATGTCTATTAAAGGATCTTCTTTGGAAATTAGTCCAAAGCTATAGAGAACCTGAATCTAAAGTTGACACCTAGTTATGTATTCAAAATGTTTTCTTAAAAAAAATTTTGATAAAAAAGGGTTACAAATTTATGAATAAAAATAATTTTAAATGAATACAATTCAATGTAAGCTACAATTAACTTCATAAATACAACATAATATCTTAATGGAATGACTGTGAGAGGAAATAGATTTAAATCTATGTAAGAATGTTATCCCTACTTATTATGAAAGATCATGTAAACTTTCTCATAATCTAAAAGTTCATTATTGAGCTATGAATCAATTTAGAATTGTAAGAAATTACCTCATCTTTGGTTCCATCCCTTTTATCCAAAATATTGGGGTTAAGTACACCAACCACAGTGCCAACAGATGTTTTCCATAAATTAGTATGGGCCCCACTAAATAGAAATAATGAAACAGTTTTGATATCCCCATGCAAATCACTAAGAGTCCAGATGCTATATTGACTTCCTTTCTGGGATGTTCTAGCACTACTCTTATTTACAATTACTCCAGCAATTACCCAATCTTTATCCTTAGGATTCATTTGAATGAACCGACTGAGCTTCGTCATGTGAACTGCCTCCCTACCAGCCATGCGTTCTTGTAGCATTGAGGATGAAATCAGAGGATTGATTATTCGAATGAAAAAGAATGGATCAGTGTATACATCTGTTTTGTACTCTGGTTGAAGTTTTGGTCTAGTTTGCAAAACATTCTGATTCTGCTTGGATTTCCAAGAGCTTGACTGGTTTTTTACTTCATAGTTGAGTGACGGTTGGGAAGTACTAGCTGTAGTAGCTAACAAGCTCTTAATTTCCTTACCATAGTCATTATATTTTTGATTTTCATAGTTTCTATTTCCTTCATCATCTGAGGAATCAGTATCTCCACTATGTATGAGACTAGGTTTGTCAACAGTTGGACGAAAAATGTCTGTTTCTACTAATTTCCTTGCTGGAGTAGGTTTTTCAACAACTTTTCCTATAGATTGTATGGATTTATTTAATAGGTCTTTGGGAGGTTCGAAATCTGCTCCATCTTCAGGTTTTCCGAGAACTCGATTTGCAGCAGACAGGAGAGCATCTAGCGGATCTTCTTCTTCTTCGATAGACATTTTATTTTTCCATTAAATATAAGTTAATAACAATAAAGTAGAGAAACACCACCTACACGGTTTTCGTTTTCGCGCCTTTGCCTTTATACATTTAGGTTAGAATAAGCAGTTGTCAAAATGTCAAATCATTTGACAAATGTCAACATGACAGCATGTCTAGACAAAAGAAAAATAGACCAAAGCGTCCTCTACCACACTCCACATTCATAAAATCCATAAAATATTTGAAATATAAAAAAGGAATAATTGCATAAGCACTTGTCAAGTCGAGAAAATATACTCGTAGATTTTAAACCACATATTTAAACAACGCAATTCTTTGCTTCCGTCTGCAGTTTTGACCTTGACACAACCAGATCAGAGGTCATTGCATCCTGAAAATCAGATCTCCTGAAACTAGGTGCATTACCTTAATAATCTAGGTAACAAAATTAACTTGGAAAGTGTATTCCTTCAATACTCACTACACGGTTTTTGGCTATTTCATCGTAGGTCAGGAATGAAAAGATTTTTTCTAGAGCAACTTCTGGCAGATACAGAATTGTAACCCTTCCAGCCATCTTCATGACAGTTATTGTAAGGGATCGCGAGTAAACACGTTAATGCGGTAATTAGAACATTGATAGCCGAGAGTGCACAAGTATTCAACAAAAATCTATTATAAATTAGGAACACGACAAACAAAAACAATAACCATCTGCATCCATGAATCACTGACAGCTAGAAGAAACGTAGAAACACAAATTAGAAAGCACAATTGGCGATTCCAATTACCGATGAGATGAGGGCGCTGGCGTTTGTAAACAAATATGGAGGATAGCAGGTATCCTGCACGCTGTGACACGCTTTTGGAGGAAATGCGTGGCAATGAATGCTTGTATCATAGTCTTTTTTCGAGTGGCAACCATAAACACTACAGTTTGTATTAAACTTGCTAGCCTTTTTGATTTGAAGCCTGATGTAGATGCCATATTCTTGACAATAGCGTATGAAGAAGGTCCGAAGAAATATTCTAACACACTATATACCAATTAACAAAGCACAAACTCGAAAACACGACTGAACGAAGAAACATAAACGGCATATAAACGGTTAATGGCATCATAGACAAAACTCGTCGACTTTCTCGTATAATATAGACCCTCATCTCTAGTGTTAAAACATTTGAACTGATTTCTGCGCCATCTGATCGGTTGGTGTCGCTACTAAAATTTAGGCAGTAATTTTAAATCGTGGATTCGTAATTCAGTTGCCTGGAATAGCCTCGAATTTAGTTTATGATCTCTATATAAAGCCACATTTAACTTTGAAATACACTATAACAGTATATGTCAAAGTTATATGTTGCTTTTTATAACGTGACATATTTTTTTGCTGTAATGAAATGAAAACACTAAATGCTAAAAGTGTATTTATTAAGAATTGTATACATATATATAGATATTTTCTATTTCAATATAATTGCATACATATATACAAATTTGAAACAAGTCTAAAAAGTAAATATCCGCTTAAGCTATAGTAGTTGTACATAACTTAAAATGCGCACTGTACTACAAACAACTTAATTCTATGTTAACAAATTTGGTTATGGCATATTGTTCAATGTCAGATAAATATTAAATACCTGAATGATAAATTCTAATAAAAAGTCTAATGTTAGTAATAATTTTCATCTTGCGAGGTTGTAAAATTTAATACTGAAAGTAAGGTACCTATACAGGTACTCTTTAAAATGTTACCTTTTAGATGGTATATCGGTAACGCAATATTATGCAGTCTCCTTCGCATCCAAGGTTGAATACAACTGTGGTAGAAATGTTTTTCGCAAATACATTGTATAACTTCTTCTTGTCCAAGTTTTTTAATGCATCGTTTCCAATCCTTTCAAGCCAGACCCTGCGCACCTATAATAATGCACATTATCATTTACTCTACAAAGGTTTTTATAATCTAAATTTACCTCTTCATCCTTTATAGGTACTGCATCCAGGCACGCAACAACTAAAAACCATTTTCGGCAAAATAATGCAAACGCACAATGCAGAAATGAAAAGAAAATAAGAAAATTACCTTTTCTCACGAAAGACGCTTTCAAATTTTTAGAATCCAAATTTCAGTGACAAAACAATGACGTGACAGATCACGTGACTTTGACACTATTGACAGTTCGGCCAATTTGATTTTGCGTGGAAAACAGAAATTTCTGGTAAAAACTGTTTTTTTAAAAACTTTTTGTTGTTTTGGTTGAAAAAAATGGTGTCTTATATAAATCCCTAAGCGGTGAAACACGAGGATAAACTACAGAGATGGTAGTGGCATTGATCCGTATACTCTTAAACCTACGGATTCCAGCGTTACGAATTGTTTACACATAGACCTTGTAAACCTCTTATCACAGTTTTTATATGGGGCAGCAATTGAGAGCATTCAAAGGTTTGAAAGCTTTTAAATACTATAAAATTTATGGTCCACAGAGACAAGCAGGAAGATACTACACTATTTACGAGAGATGCCTAATTATAATGAACAGCGATGTAGATGTAGGAAGAGTAAGTTGTAATTGATTGGGTTACAACTTTACCAATTTTATCCATATATTCAATCTTTTTTTAATACAGTGTACATTTTTAGGTGAGAGAATCTCAGAAATTTAATGAAACATTATTAAAAGTGTGGATAATAATATAAATGATGGAAGTACTGCATGTAGGCATTTCACATGTATGTACGGTATGGTCTAGAGGAAGTATGCACTCATAATATAGCTGCCATTTATTCTTTGTTCATGCAGGACACATAGGGGTATGGATGTATGCACATCTAAATTATCACTGGTACTACCTTTGAAAAATGCAGGCATGTGTTTCATTAAGTACATAAGTTGGACAAGAGGATAAAACGAAGGCTTCAGTTGGAGTTTCTAAATTAACTGGAGGAAAAGTGATCGATTTTTGTGATACATTTTTACAATATTGGAGGAACATCAACAGTTTACCCAGCTTGTTAATATATGGCTGTTATATATAGTGTTCTTATACCCTTACATAGCTCCTATGTTATGTATGAATTATAAATAAATAATAAAAGTTCGAATGGGTGGTATTTATTAAAAATGGGAATTTAAATTCTGTAAATGTTTACCCTAAATAATGCATTTTAGCAGCACACCATCAAAACAACATCAAAAATCATATTTTCAGTACAAATATTTGCCATAAGACTAGTGGGATTATAAAAAATTTATAATCATAACCAGAATAAATTTATTCCACAAAGACAATAGATACATGTATATCTGTACCTATATGTTCAACTCTTACTTAAAAAACACAAACTATTTTATATATAAATAAAATAATCAAATGTACACATAGGACATAGTTTCATGAGAGTTAACATAAACTGTTGAAAATGTTATAATGAGGAGTTTAAATGTGTAAGAATATATTCATTCAGTGGTGCAATAACCCATTTGAATTTGTTGGTGGAAAGTGGAAACACGTATAATAAAACTGCAGCTTCATTGTGCCCTGTGAAATAACATGTATTATCATTATTTCCAAGGTTTTTCATTTATTTCAAACTACTCCAATGTTTCTTCTAATTTCTAACATTTGACTAAACCACTTGCCAAAAGATCTGTTTGAGTAGAAAGAGTTGTTTATTTGCTTCAATCAGAGCTTTAGTACACTATTCTCTTTGTAACTAGTTCCAGGTACCAATGTCATCAGAATTCAGATTTAATTGATACCCTCTTTAATGCTTCAGCGTCCAGCTATAAAAATGATAAATCAGTAAATCCAAATGCTCCCTGTCTTTTCCTTGGATGTCTGCTTACTTGAGTTATTGTGCCTCTGTCTCTTCTAGGGTTATGATAACCTATACTGTGATTCCTTATCCTAATTATGTGGTGTACCTAGAAATTGTTCCATCAGTTAAACATGCAACATTCTAGAATAATAAACATTATACCTATTACCAGTTATAAAGTGCCTAGAGCAAATTCTGCCATATTTTAGTGAGCTATCACTCAATGGGCTCCTCTTGAGTACTTCAGACATTTCGCGGCGCTCTCTTGAAAGCAAGAGAAGTTTTTTTGCCAGAATTGTTCTGCTGATCTTATTTCCTGGAGCAATTTATCACTATGTACATCGAAGGCATTCTTAATATGTAGTATGTTATCATTAGTACAAGTTTGTAGGAGTATGTTGTAGTCATATCAACAAGTAACTGAGAAAATCAGAAAAGAAAATACAAAATAGTTAGTAAGTATTTCTCTCCTCTGTGACAAAACTGATAAACCTGGTTGTCATTTTGACGTAGTCATCTAACCTTAATATGAAAATGAACTGACAGCTTATGTTTGGATAGCGGCCCCCTGGCGCTCGGTGTCGCTACTATTCGTACCAAAACTTTGTTTGACCTTGAGCATTTAAGATAAACGGCTATGAATGGCATGTTAATTGTGTGCCGTTCAAAATTCGAGTACCTGCTTTGTCAGTGTAGATTTTTGCCGCTAGAGGTCTCATCGATTTTTGGAATTGCCAATGGTCAATGGCACACGACACAAAACATCTAGAAAGTTCAGTAATTTCTTGATCCTGGTGCAGCACCATCTGTCGATTAAAGATCAACGGAATATATCGAGCTAAAAGTTGGTTAAGAGGTGGCACCAGCAACAACGAATATTTAATAGAGATGTGAGAAGTCACGTGGTCATGTTAAGTAACCAAGTATGGAAGTATGTCTTTTTTTTTTCATCAACAATAAATAAATCTCGGACAGAATTTTTCAAAGCATATCATTTGTTATGCTGTTTCTGTTATGCAGTAAGCAAAAAGAATGTGTTGCGATATTGCAATTAAACATAAGCATGTGTATTCGCCATTTATCAGTGGATGGAGTTAAGAAAACATAAATACAGTATAAAAACACGTTTATTGATCATGTAATTTTATGTTGAGAGTGCTATTATAGATCTTTTCAATTTTTCCCTTTGTTTTCTTTGCTTCTCATGTTTTGTTCTTTCCCTTGTAGCATCCCTGAATAATAGTACACCCTCTGCAGCTTCAACTTCTCTTTGAAGGTATAACATCCCATAGTAATTATAGCCAACTAAATCCTAAAACAATATAGATGGATAAAATTTTGGTTTATGTGAGAATGTGAGATACAGGTTAAGGTATGCGACCAAAGGTGATGCGTGAGGTAAGAAAGTAGTAACCCCGAAAGTTTATCTTGTCACTTCGCCGAAAATAATACGTCATATATCCATGAGTGAGACTGTGCACTTGATAAAAATTAATTAATGCAACTTTATGCAAAAATAATTTCTGAAATTGACCTAGAGGCCTACCTAGTTGTATCTGTTTAGTTTTCGAACGGATGGACCAGTTGATCACTGACAAGTGACAGCACATATCCAACTTATATAAAACACATAAAAATATTTTTTCAGTATACGCGTATTTGACACTATAGCCACAGCCACACTATATACCTACTCGTGAAGTTACCCAAAGTTAGTCAAGTACGAGAGTGTATATGTTGGCTTGGGACTACTTCGCTCCGCTTCGAATCACTTCTAGTCGTTGTCGGTTTTTGTGGGGATCGAAGTCCCGAAGCGAAATGACCGTCCACACTGTCGCCTTACTCGTCGAGAGAAAATGTTCTGTAAATCTATTGTAGTGAAAATGAGGCACATGACTGAAATATGTGAGAGTGCATAATACAAGTGCGCAGCTGCATCTTGCGCATCATAAATTTCGCAATTCTCAGCTGACAGCTGACATCGATATTAACAAAACAAGGTTAGGTTCTTTTGTGTCGAACAAAATTCCTCCTAAAGTTAAGCGAGTAGTGTGGCGAACCTCCTCGTACTCGACTTACTTTGACAAGGTACTTCGACGAGATGTCACACTTTCAAAATGAGTTACGTTTCTGGTCCCCTCAATCCTATTTTCCAGACCACCATGGAGTTGTTGCGCAAGCTCTTCCAGATAGGTAAAACATCATTAATATTAATGCCGGTATCAATAGCTATTGCCATTATTATTTCTTGATTCATTTTCAACTCTTAAGCGGTATTTTTAGTTTTGAGGCATCAATGAAAACAATGTATGACAGTGTGTCATGTCAAGATGTAATATGTGGAGTGAACACTTTAGACGTGGATTGTTCAGTATTCCGCTCTAACGAAACGGTCTATGCAAAGTGCTCCGAAAGAGCGCTTAGTTCCCTGAACGCAACCATATATTTCCAGGACATAACGTTATAGGTTTAATTAAAATACAAACTTACAAGAGCTATAGATATGTATTTATATACATTGGAAATCCAAGTTCACTGATGAAGCTTCATTTGACAATTTTATTCCCTTCATAATGTTTAAGTGTCATGGTGTTTCGAGTGATTTGCTATTTTCGATCGTGTTCAGATAAAAGTTGAGTGAGGCTGACGCTACTGAGTCACTGTGATTTGACATCCCAGACATGTAAATAAAATGCTTATAATCGTAGCATATGGACATCGCTCCGCTCGTCAAAATCGCTCCGCTTGCCGCTCCGCAAAACGCTAAGCCAAAAGTCCTGTCCAGGCTGTAAGGAAGTGTATTGCAAATTTCCTAACGCGTTAGTACCAACGAATTCGAATAGGTTAGAAAAAGCAACGCCCATGTTCTAACAGGCATGTGAGTGTGCCAAAGATCCTGTTGTTATTATTTACTGTGTTCACCAACACGATATTATTTTTTACAGAAAGCTGCGGGATTTAAATGTTATGGAATTGTTTAAAATAGTCATTTAACACTTATGTACTGTTAAAATCCAAAATACATTCAAAACTATAACAATTAATCTGAAACGATCAACCAAAACAAAGTAGCTATTTATATTATGTCTCTACATGAGTGCTGTTATTTTTAGGATTTTTTACCTGCTATCAGTGCTATCTGTACAAACGGTATATAGGTTTATCAGCCTTTCAGCGGTCAGTGTGCCAGCTGCCGCGAGGATTGTGGGCACAAACAAAAACCTTGTTTACTTCTTCTAACCTATTCGAATTCGTTGGTTAGTACGACTGGGTAAATATACCTGCGATTGCAATGCAACAGATGCTTACTATTGTTGTTGTTGTATATTTGTCGTTCACAGACAATTCGCTGTTGTGTACTAGTTGTAGCATACTAAATTCGAGCAGTCTCACTCGTCAGCTGTTTCGCCTGGTAAGCGATATAAAAGCTTTTCCTTGTCTAAAAACAAAAAATACTTACCCTAAGGTCTCTGATACGTTCCGTTGCCAGCTTTTTCAATTTTTGCAATGTGTTTAACATATTGTGACTGGCTACCAAAGGAGCATGATGCAATTTCATCAAAAACATCAACACTTTCAAAAGCAGCTCTGTGTTGTCGCCTCTTGCTACCAAAGGGGGTAAACTTTGCAAGATTTCACAAACTGAAGAGAATGGTAGGAGTAACAATGCTTCTTCCAGATCACTGAAAAAATGAGATTTACATGTCCGTGAGCCTCTAAATTTTGAAGGTAAATCCTGGAAATTAGAGGGTCATTTGAAATACTATTACTACGTTCCAAAATCCCATCTATCGAGTGAGCAGATGAATTTTCGAAGATAGTCACGTGATTACAGATGTTAGGGATGTTGGAATATTTATGAAACGGCAAAGATCTTTTTTTGCCAATTTTGACATGTCACATAACCTGTGCTGTTTTCTCAGAGTCAGAGTGTCAGAGTAGTCGTACCCGTTAGAATGTCAATGCATACAAATAAAGCAGAATAGGTTATGTTAAGTTGTTAGCTGTCAAGTGAATAATATCTCTTGACAGTCTTGACGCAAAGGTCGCTAAAATCTCAATTTGATTTCCGAGCAAAACGATGACATCCAGGGCCTCGGAAATGCAGTAATGGAACACAGATTTTTGTTGACAGTTTGATGTTGAGTGAATACTGAAACGCTACAGAGCAAATCGAGGTCTTTGATGGGATGTTGGAACGTAGTATATATCTCTTATAGTTTCTTATTATTCCCCTTATTGAGTGCATCTATTTGTCTAAGTCACTCTGAATAAGAAAATACTGCAATTTACACAATCAGTTTGGAAAGCGGATCTATCGAGCACGATTATAATACATGAAGAGTTCACCGAATAAACGATCCGGTATAAAAAATATTAGAAATTACACTTTATTTAAGAGCAAACTAAAAAGGCAGCAATTAGAGTGTTCCATCAATGAGACTAATTTATTGTAATTTCAATGATTATATGATGATTACATTTTGATATGTTTTTTCTGTTACTATGATTTATTTAAATATGGGTGCTAGATAAACTGGTTTCTTTGTATTTTTAATGAAATGTATATAATGGTAGTTAGTTTGAGATAACATCTTATTCAATTGGATACCTATCGTACGAGTATCAAGTCACATCATTATAATATTATTTCTATTGTGCTCTAATGGTCCTTTATAATTTGTTTTATTCTTTCCTGTTCTTGGAGGTTCGGACACCAGACTGAATCATATGAGCCCAAGATATAATATCTTACCACCAAAAGCCGCTGCACAATTGCCCGGGAATGGAAACGGTAACGAGAAAAAACTTAAACTGTAAACTAATAGTAGCATGTAGAACGGAATCACAGCAACAGGAACCGAAGGCTTGCTCAAGATTCAACCTTCCTGTTTTCCGGGACCAATCGGATCGTCAGATTCTGAAGTATGCACATAGCACACGAGACGCGACACTGTCAACCAGAAAAGCCTCCATTTTGTTTGTTTACCTAACCTATATGTATGTGTTTTATTATCATGTATGACGTTAATGTCAAAACCATAGGTTTGATTGTCATGATGTTATGGATTCAGCTTGAGATTTCAGGACTGTCAGATGTGCGTCAACTAAAACTCAACATTACTTGCGTTTAGCCAGGCCGTGCTTCTTCTTCTTCTTCTTCTATTGTTTTATGACGTTTGCCTGTGTAGGCAATTCGCCAGCTCATTCTCATTCGATGGTCATGGTTTGCAGGCTGGTCTGACTCTAGGTAATGCTGCAAACCTAGATTTTATGATTCTTTTTCCACTTTTATGTTGATTCTGTTAATCCGAATGAACAGATTTAGTAGTTTTGCACGTTGGGCGTTTATCATATGTAACGTTGTTTGTAAATTAAGTGGTAGAGTAAGTCCAGATTTCCTAAGTTCTTCATATAGGTTGAACTGTCTTGTTTGGTTCATTGGGCATCCAAAGAATATATGATCCAGATCTTCTATTTGTCCGCATTCACAGTATGGGTCGTCTTCTATGCCAATCCTATACATATGTTGTTTGTATAGGGCGTGTCCTGTTCTAAAATTTCGCGTGCGCATTTGTCATGACTACCGAGATTGACACTGACAGTTCTGTGTGATGAGAACAATATGGCATTTAGCAGCAAAATATCAAAAAGCACCTCATAATAAAAATATAACACAACACAAGGCGTCTTTACAAAACTAAAAAAAAACTGCTCCTAAAAGAAATAGAGAGTTGATCAAACCAGATGATATTGATAAAATTGCTATGAATCTTATGTATGCACCATCCAGAGCCAGCAATGTATAATAATACAGTGTTTTAAAAAATGTTTTCTACTTTTAAGCTGTGTAGAAAAGTCTAGAAATTCCTTTATCTAAAATTTCCTTCTTATTGGCATTACTTTGAAGAGTTGAAATTAATTTTGAGTATCATAATTTCTGTCGCACATGTTTAATTAAAATTAAGGATTTTTTTGGGCATTCCATTTTTCATTAGTACATCTAATATAAGGGTAGTTGGTGCAAAAGGTAACGAGGAGAGTTATTCAGAACTGGGTCCACCTTTCTTATATATATTATGTCTGTATTATTAGAGGCAGTTTGTAACTTCATCACTATATAAAATTTGTTCACAGAACATATTAATTTTTAGCCATAAATAATCTTCCACATCTATCCCCAATGTGGCAGAAATATTAAAAACTTTTACATTATTTATTGAAGTGCCCTACTTTAATTTTTTACATTTTGAACTGTCAATAAAGGCGACTTTTATCGTGTTTCCCCTCGTTGAAGCGTCTTTTCAGAATAGAGAATATGATAATTGACTTCAGACCCTTCATGTAATAAAGTTTTAAATCATTTATGTAGAAGACAAACAATAACGTTACGTTAGATTTATATTTGGCGCCATTGCGGCATCATCGGAAACCTTCGGCGGTCTTCGGGATTGCGGGTTGGAAAGTCGCATGGTCCGGCTAGACGCAACATACACCCCAATTAGATGTTTTGTGGTAATAAATATCAAATGTTCATTCGGTCTCACGTTTCTATTGTGCATCTTCAGATTGCTTTTCCTTTCTCGTTCTCGTTACCGTTTCCGTTCCTGGGCACTTGTACAGCCATCTTAAGACTTTAAGTTATTATAGAATACGCTTGGTATATGAAGAATTTTAGATACTTTTGACAAGTCATTCTGAAAGTGATTTTGAAAGTGTCGGCCTTAGGAGGAATTTGAAAGACTTCAATTTTGACCTGACCTTACCTGGACCTTATCCTTTTCAATGTCTCCAACAGGAAGTCTTCAACAGTGCTCACGTTAAAAGCAACCATCAATGGCGGGGGTGCAGGTTTAGTGAGAGTTTGCGAAGATGCAGCCTGCAAAACTTCGTGTTCCGCCAGCTGTTCCCTGTACTTCTCGCACACCTCCAGACATTCTAATATACTCTCCGCGGCAACTTCGCTGCCAATCGTCTTTTTCGAGGGCAACTTCAGATCAGAGTGACCCGGCACAAAGGTTTGTTCGCCAGTCGCTAGCTCTTGTTGTTCCCTTTCTTCCTCTTGCTCGTCTTCCAGCACCAGGGGTTGATCGGATTTTTCATACATTCTCAATACTCTATCGTGGCCGCTAGAAACGACAAAATTGCCGTTTGGACTAACAGCCAACGACCATGCCTCGCCGTGGTGACCCTGAAATACAGAAACGACGAGTCAAAAAGACGCTATGAATAAATAATATTTACCAATAGGTGTTTTTTTGTATCAACAACATCGACTGCTCTGGTCAGTAGCCTCGAGTTCTGTGTAGGCTTTGTTGCTGTTTCCCGGCGCCACTCTAGGAACAGCACTGTTAATTAGAAGCCAACAGTAAAGGCTCAGATAGGGGGGGGGGGGATAAGGAGAACCGGACCCGGGACGTTCCGGTCGCGAGCGCTCGACTCATAACCACTGAGCCAATCCCCCCCCCCCCCCAACAAAGGTGTTATTTACTTTTCCATAGGACCTAGACGATTGTCTCTCAGATGCAAATATTTGCCATTTGTAATGGTGACATGCTCATTAGAAGTTGAACAATGCACATTGGACAGTCAAGCAGCTCTGAAAACGGTAGAATCTCCGATGGCTAGGTCAGCTCTGGCCCAAGAAATTAGCTCCCCATAATAATGTGGCCCTGTTGTGGGTTTAGTTACCATCAATTCTTACGCGAGCCGAATTAGACTCATAGAGTTGCTGTATGAGAAACACTAGGTGATAGGGAACTCCCATAGAGATGAGGATTTCCCACAGTTTAGGCCACTTTACGTTATCAAACGCCTTAAAATAGTCTACAAAGCAGATAAAAACAGGAAAATAATGCTCTCTGGCTTTTTCAATAATTTGTCTTAAGTTTAAGATCTGTTCACGCGTACCGCGTCCTTTCACGAAACCTGCCTGCGTCTGAGAAATTTGCCAGCCAATAAAACCCTCCAAACGAGATTTTAAAATATACAGTAGAACCTTACTTGCATGAGAGATTAACGAAAGTAGGCGATAATTGTCTGGATTTGTTGGAGATCCCTTTTTATGAAGCGGAACAAAAATTGATGTGCACCATTCATCTGGCCAAACACTGGACGACCATACAAATATTATGTAAAAGGGCGATGCCGTCGTCACCCAAGCATTTCAACGTTTCAACAGAAATAGCATCAATGCCTGTAGCTTTGTTATTTTTTAGCTTGTTGAGAGCATGTTCCATTTCAGACAAAATAATATCCGGTTCGTGTTCAAAATCCAATGAGAGGGCGTGAAGGCCATCCTCATGGTACAGATATTCGCAATAATTTCGCCATACCTCAATAACCTCATGCAGGTTGGTAATTAGCTCTCCCTCAGGATTTTTAACAGCCCAAGATTTGGGTTTAAAATCCCGACTGAGGCATTTGACCTTAAAAAACATCTGAGACCCACAGGGCCGTCCCCCTACACGCTGGGTGGATACGACGAAACAGTTGCTGGATATGAGTGTCAAAAGCGCCACTAAACTGACAACAAATCGCGAACGATGGCGAGCTACAGTGCTCAAAACTATTGATAATATTCGTGTCGGCAATACTCTAGCTCCGACTTAATGCATTTTACGAGTTCACAACATGTCTGTTAAGACATTGTGACTATGATGATGTTGTGGGTCTCTGGACACATGGCTGTGTTTGGATTGAAAGACTATACTAATCATTATTAGGTGCAGATCAGAGTTGCCCTGCATCAGTGAGTGCAAGCTTAGTTAGGGAGACATAGATGACGGCAGGCTAGTACAAAGACTCATAGTGGGTCCAAGCAAGAACCACTCGGCGTGACCATAACATCACTGAAGCTACCACAATGAAGCTGGTTCAGTCTCTTGTGTTCTCCATATTTCTGTATCCTCGGAAACTTGGACTGTTAAAAAGGCAGATCGAGCTGGCATAGATGCTTTTGAAATGTGGACGTGGAGGAGAATGCTGAGAGTTCCTTATACCGCCCATCAAACCAACGTTTCCATACTGGATCAGCTCGGTAATCCAAAGAGATTATCCTCCATTGTGTCGACGAGAATGTTTACATTCTTCGGACATATTCACAGAAGCGATAATATGGAGAAACTTGTAGTTCAGGGTCATGACCCGAGTGGGCGGCGCCGTGGCCGTTCCCTTACACGCTGGGTGGATACGACGAAACAATTGCTGGATATTAGTATCAAGAGCACCACTGAACTGGCAGTAAATCGCGAACGATGGCGAGCTACAGTTCTCAAAACTATTGATAATATTCGTGTCGGCAAAACTGTAGCTCCGACTTGATGCATTTTGCGAGTTCGCAATATGTCTGTTATGACATTGTGACTATGATGATGAGAGAGTCGCTCATATTCTTGTGGGAGTTCCACAAACTATTCTAGGCTGCATAGACATTTATCACTTATGACAGTGGAAAAAGTCCCCACCTACATAGGTACTTCAGAAAAGAAGACGAAACTTCGTTCAACTTCCTGGGCAAGCACGCTCTGTACCGCAACCTTAGGATATTTGACAAGACGGAGTTGGAAGGCTAGTACCTATACTAAGTAGTCTCTCTCACACACACACACACACACATACCGGTTTGACAATATTTGTGACACCGCCAACTATTTCATGAATTATGGCACTTTCGTTCTCGTGACGTATGCAGCTGCCGCCATCTCTACTGCGCATGCCGCTATACTTGACTTTTCGATACACTCCGTCTGACGGAACCTGTAACTGAAACCCAATTATGGCATCGTTGCCACATTTATGTATTCTCCGACCTGTGTATTTGGAGGTTTCACAATTATGCAATATCGGGGATTTTTACACTGCTGGTGCCACAATTCACATTGCGCTGTTGCCGATGCTGATACACTCTGTTCGAGCCTATCGTCACGAATTATGACGGAAAGTGATAATTTGAAAAACCTAGTGCTTGTTTTAATATTTGCAAAATCATAAGACACTATCTTGTTTTTGGTTTTTTAATTTGCACGCTTTATGTTTCGATAACCCATAGATATCAACCTTATGATCAACGAGTGGAGGTGGTGTAAGAAGGAGTGCAAAAAGATAAAAAAATCAAGGGTTTCAGATATACAGGGGAAATGCTAAGTGAACTGAAAAAAAGTGTCCTATTCAAATGACTAACGATTTTGACGTGACCAAAAGTCATGAACAATTTTTTTATATGTAAATACGGTTAAACTTGATGTATCAGTCGACCTAAATGATAATCTCACAATTATATGGGATATTATTAATCTGACAGTTTTAAAAAATGTATTTTCGTTTTATGTTCCTTTTTTGGTACTGGGTGTACTGTGGAAAAAGGCTTTGTGTTTCTGGTAACCGAGAGATACTAATCTGACGATCAACTAATGGGAGTAGCCGTAAAAAAGACTGGACAAGAACAAAACAAAAATCGAGCCTATCAGTGTATACAGGGGAAATGCGAAGTGAACTCAAAAAGTGACCTATTCAAACGATTAACGATTTCTACGTGACCAAAAGTCATGAGATCAGCTTTTTTTGAAAACCGTTCAACTTGATCTCCTAGGCGTCCTAAAAGGACAATCTCACAATTATAGCGAGAAATGATGCTAATCTGACAATGTGAAGAAAACATTTATTTCGTTTTTTGGTCCTTTTTTAGTACCGCATGTACTGTGGAATATATGCTTTGTATTTCTGATAACCGAGAGACATTAATCTGACGATTATCCAGAGGGAGGTGGCCGTAAAAGGGAGTAAACGAAAAAATTGAGTGTATCACATATACAGGGGGCATGTAAAAACGTGTCCTATTCCAAGATTATTTACCTGACAGAAAAATGTATGAAATAATTATTAATAATGATACATTTCTGTCATACTCCAGCTTGTCGTTGACCCTAGATAGTCACCGCAGTTGTTTCTAGTTAAAACAGACATTGTGAATGACAAGGAATTTTTATAATCGTACCAATCGTGATTGCGTTTTCCTGTCGGTTAGTTGTTTTCTCCCACCTGGATAGGTTTTTGCTTATTTTTCGTGGCCTACTAGGTCGATTATAGGTAGGAAAAGTGAAAAACGCCGATTTGACCAAAAATTGAAAATAAAATGAAAACTACAAGAGAATGATATTGACAATGTTAATTGTTTGAATGGCCATCAAATTTTGCATTGATTTCTATAAAAAGATAAGATACTTCCATTTAAAAAAAATGAAGTTACCTGTAATTGAAGTTTCATTAATTAATCTACCAAATACAGGAAATAACGACAGTTATAATATGAGGTATTAACAAATTATAACACTTAATTCCAAAGATGTTCAAAATGCTCCAGTAATAACCTTTTTATACCATCAAATGTGAACTTTCGTTCGAAAGATATCAGACTTCCAGCAACAACCACTGGTAGTTTTCCTATCGTTTCAAAATTTTCAATAATTTTGGAAGTTTGCGTTAATCTCTAGTACATTTCTGTCATATTCCAGCTTCTCAATGACACTAGATACGTCGCCGCAATTGTTTCTAGTTAGAACAGACATTCAAACATGTGGTTCACAGAAAAAATCCAGCCGGTACCCTTCATTTTTCAGATTTTTCTGTGAACTAAATGTTTGATATTATCGCCCTCTTGCGGAGTAAGCAAGCACCTTCATTAAAACAGACATGTTGTAAGGAATTTTTATAATCATGCCATTCATGTCCTGTCAGTCTTGATTGCGTTTTTCAGCCCGGTTAGTCGTTTTCTTCAACCTGGATAGTTTTTTGCTTATTTTTCATGGCCTACTAGGTTGCTTATAGGTAGGAAAAATGAAAAACGCCGATTTGACGCGAGAATAAAAAATAAAATGAAAACTACAGGAGACTGATGTTGACAATGTTATATTGTTAGAATGGCCATCAAATTTTGAATTTAATCGTATAAAAAATTAGGCGTTACATGTAGTCCTTAATTAACCTACCTATTTCTTCAATGACAAAGACTAATCAAATGTGTCCGTCTCATCTAAGCCGTCGTGTTTCGTGCTTAGTCACACCAGAGTCAAGCCTACTAAGTTTTGTAATCGCTGCGATATTAGATTTTTTTTATAGGTACCTACTTATACCAAAAATTATGATTTGCACATAAATGGTACCGTTCGATTTAAATGCCATATCTGATACATAAAGTCACACTAAAATTGACCAAGGAACAGAAAGATGCAATAATGTATAGGGGTTCTATTTAAAAAAATATTTCATTTATATGAATCACCCAGTATGACGGTAAAAATCAAGTGAACATACTTTAAGGTTGTAGCTCCCAAGGCGCCCTATCGTGGTCAAGTGACAGATTTCTGAAATATGTTTTACTACGCGCTCGAGTTATTCTAAGGATCTATTTTTGACGGGTAGGGGTACGAAGTGCAAAGTTTGTCCCCATATCGTTTTTTTGGCGCGCTAGAGTAACACGGAAATTTCCACTTGGCCCCCCCTACTATAACTGGGTGGCAACGAATTTATCCCGTGTAAAATTAGGAAAAAATAGTCGTTACGCTTAGAAATTGAACCCTGGATCTCTAGATTGGAAAGCCGTGGCGTGACCTTTTGGACCACAGAGGTTTTCGGTTGCTTTTTGTCAAAACTGTGTCAGTTTTCTACGTGAAATTGCTAACTGAACCAGTGACTTTTGATGAGATAAGTAAAAGTGTATTTCGAGATATGAAACTATGGGTCTCAGCCTTCTCCTAACGGCTATACAAATGATCAGCGGTGACGTCATCCTGTTATACTTGAGTGTTTCCGATTTTTTTTTAAAATGTTTTCAAGGTGTAGGAGATACCTAGGTACATTAGTAATAATTTATTTTAGATAGAGAACTTGAGGTCGCTAATAATTATGCTTGACTTTACGGTGACACGGTAATTATTTAATTGCTTTTTAGAAGAAACAATTGATGCCATATAATTTTGATATGACCTTTTTTAATTGATATGATTCTTTTGAATCTTCAATTGATTATTTGAAACTACAATTGATGCATTAGAATTTAAAATTGACTGAAGCTACATTTGATCCTTTAGAAAATTCACCTGACTATTTGAAACTATACGTATGATGCTTTGGAAATTACAACTGACATTTGAAGTTACAATTGACGCTTTAGAATTGTAATCTATTGTTTGGAAACTATTGCTGAAAAAGGTGTAGTTTGATTATGAAATATCACGACGATCCAATAAGTGAATGAAACTGTGGTCAAAACATTGAAACGCTGAGTATGAGTTTATTGCTAAAGAAAAAGAACGCTGAAAAATTGATAATGATAGCTCAGCTAAAGAATTTCAGTTAAAACAGGGAGAACTCGTAATCCTAAATAATTAAGTATAGGAACAAATTCGATCCTTGCTCACCTGGCAGGGTGGCAGGTTGACTTCGCGGCATTACACACCGACAAGTGTCATTGAATATATGGTTTCGGTTGAAAGTCTGCATTTTCAATGGTCCAGACATTCCCATATATTGAAGCTTCACACGTTTCCAGTTTTTCGTTTCTCATTTTCCGTCTTCAGTTTTCCATTTTTCCCTTTCTGCTCCCTTTTGTCCATTTTCCGATTTCAATGACTGTTTCCCATTCTCCAGTTTTTCTTCCGTTTTCTGTTTTTTCGCTTTACAGTTCCCGTCTTCAGTTCTCCATGTTTCCTTATCTGCTTTCCGTTCTTTATCTTCCATTCTCAATTTCTGTTCGCATTTTCCGGTTTTACTTTTCTCCATTTTCCGTTTCCCGTTTTCCGGTTCTTTCTTTACTATTTTCCATTCTCCGTTTATCCGCTTTCTGTTCTCCGTTCGCCATTTTCCGTCTTGCATTTTCCGTTTTCGATTTTCGACTTTTCATGGTGTTAAAGTTTTTTTGCGTAACTTGAAACTACGTCTGAAGACGAGTCAATCTACTTGACTCAATTTTTTCTATAATTTACTTGCACTTGTTCTCGTGCATTGGCATCATGGTGCTAAGATTCTTATACCTAAATTGAACATACGTCTGATATTGCGAGTCACTCTACTCGACGCGATTTTGTCTGTCATTTATTTACGATTGTTCTCGGGCACTGGCGAAAACTTTTCACTGGGCTAAGACTTTTATGCCTAACTTGAAAATACGTATGAAGTTCCGAGTCAATCTACTCGACGCGATTCTTCTTCAATTTATTTACGATTATTATCGGGCACTGGCAAAGACTTTTCTTCGGGATGCAAAGTTTTTTTACCTAACTTGAAAATACCTATGAAGTTCCGAGTCAATCTACTTGACGCGATTTTTTACAATATAAGTTGCATTGTCATCTGATTTAAGGTTTACATTCTGTATCCGTATAATAAAAAAATATTGCTGTCAGTTGCAACACACCAATTCTGAATTATGGCACCCTCGGTGGCTCTCAGGCTCGAAACTGTAACGATTCAATATAATACTAGCTGAAAGGCAACAGCGCGCAAGACGACCTTGAAATTGTAGGGGGCGCTTCGTGAAAGGCTGCTTCTAGGATGCCAAAAATATGGGAGTGTATACGCAAACAAGACACTAAAGTGCGGCATCTTACACATCTTGTGTCATATCTCTTTGTACGACAGAGATTCGGATTCAGTAATAGTACAGGCCAAAGAAGACTGCAGATCGTTGAAGGAAATAGTCCGGGAAACAATTTTTTACGTTTAGTTCCTATAAAACTATGCTTCTAAATTGTGGCACCGCGTGTAAGGTGCCACAAGTTTGTTCAGATGCCAGAGTTCAGGCTAGAGACACACACAAGGTGCCACAATTATAGTACAACAAGAACACCATATCACACACACACACACACACACACACCCGCACACCCGCACACACACACATACCGGTTTGGCAATATTTGTGACACCGCCAACTATTTCATGAATTATGGCACTTTCGTTCTCGTGACGTATGCAGCTGCCGCCATCTCTACTGCGCATGCCGCTATACTTAACTTTTCGATACACTCCGTCTGACGGAACCTGTAACTGAAACCCAATTATGGCATCGTTGCCACATTTATGTATTCTCCGACCTGTGTATTTGGAGGTTTCACAATTATGCAATATCGGGGATTTTTACACTGCTGGTGCCACAATTCACAGTGCGCTGTTGCCGATGCTGATACACTCTGTTCGAGCCTATCGTTACGAATTACGAGGGAATGTGATAATTTGAAAAACCTAGTGCTTGTTTTAATATTCGCAAGATCTTGAGAGAGTAAGTACGAGTTTATTAGCTTCTATAAATATCTTTAATGCTTGAATTTAATAGATACAGGTAAAGCTTCATAAAAATGTGAGGTTATGTATGCTATTTCGCGCTTTTTCCACAACTGGATAGTAAAAAGGTTTTAAATGAGAAAACTTAAATCTGAGGCCAGATAACTGAACAAACTTGGCCTACTACTTAGTTCGTACAAAGGTACGCTTTTAAATTATGGAACAGTGTGCACGGTGTGCCAGAATTCTTGCAGATGTCACAGTTCAGGCTACAGTCGCACACAAAGTGCCATAATTATGGACAGACAAGAATAATTTTGTGTGCGAAGTACACTCAGTAAAAAATATAAATTTTCCATCCTTAGCATTGATTTTCTGATGTTTTATGAAGGGAAAAATCATACTTATCTATTTCAAATTACATAATGTCATATGGTGATCGTGGTCGCTGTTTGCTTATTATACAGAGTGATTGAAAAGAAAGTTGTCTCTTTACCGTAAGTTGAAAATGGCCTTTGAGTGATTTCGTGAGTACATCATACCGTGAGGCTAGATGTGGTTTAAGATCCATATTTTCTTTGACTTGACGCAAATATCTACTTTTTATACCATTAACTGTGAAGTTTTATTCTGTATAGTTTGTTACTTATTCCGCCTTAAATACACCACCGCATATCCCAAAAGACCACCAAAATCAGTAGAGCTGTTACTGAGGTTACGCTAGAAACTAAATTATTTATCTGATGAACGCGTTTTTTCACGGCATTCCTTTTTCGCTACTGAGACTACCTATAGATGTTTCCAGATAGACTCATTCTGCATCACGCGTGAAATCTTATTTAATGGCATATATAATACCGAAATTTTTCATGTTGACCGGTTGGTTTTGGTCCAAAATCTCAAATAATTTTTTGAAATTCTTTTGCTATAAAACATTTTTAACAAATATAAATGCTTAATATTATTTTAGGACGGAGGCGTTGTTTCACAAAGACCCCTTGGGAACCAGATGACAAGAAGGCGGTGTTCGAATATGCTGCCGCAATCTGTATGTGCATGTATTTTATAATGAAGCAAATAAACGATTTTTCTCACAGATTTATGTTGAGTTTCAAAATCATAAGACATTGTCTTGTTTTTCGTCTTTTAATTTGCACGCCTTATGTTTCGATAACCCATATATATATATATATTACTCTTATGATCAACAAGTGGGGGGTGGTGTAAGAAGGAGTGCAAAAAGATAAAAAATCAAGGGTTTCAGATATACAGGGGGAATGCTAAGTGAACTCAAAAAAAGTGTCCTATTCAAATGACTAACGATTTTGACGTGACCAAATGTCATGAACAATTTTTTTATATGTAAATACGGTTAAACTTGATGTATTAGTCGTCCGAAATGATAATCTCACAATTATATGGGATATTATTAATCTGACAATTTTAAAAAAATGTATTTTCGTTTTTTGTTCCTTTTTTGGTACTGGATGATGTACTGTGGAAAAAAGGGTTTGTGTTTCTGGTAACCGAGAGATACTAATCTGACGATTAACTAATGGGAGTAGCCGTAAAAAAGACTGGACAAGAACAAAACAAAAATCGAGCATTTCAGTGTATACAGGAGAAATGCGAAGTGAACTCAAAAAGTGACCTATTCAAATGATTAACGATTTCTAGGTGACCAAAGGTCATGAGATCAGAAATTTTTGAAAAGGTACAGACCGTTCAACTTTCTAGGCATCCTAAAAGGATAATATCACAATAATAGCGAGAAATCTTGCTAATCTGACAATGTGAATAAAACATTTATTTCGTTTTTTGGTCCTTTTTTAGTATCGCATGTACTGTGGAATATATGCTTTGTATTTCTGATAACCGAGAGATATTAATCTGACGATTATCCAGTGGGAGGTGGCCGTAAAGGGAGTAAACAAAAAAATAGAGTGTATCAGATATACAGGGGGCATGTTAAGTGAACTCAAAAAAGTGTCCTATTCCAATAAGATTATTTACTTGGCAGAAAAATGCATGCAAATATACACAGTAATAATACATTTCTGTCATACTCCAGCTTCTCGTTGACCTATATAGTCGCCGCAGTTGTTTCTAGTTAAAACAGACATCGTGAATGACAAGGAATTCTTATAATCGTGCCATTCATGTCCCGTTAGTCTTGATTGCATTTTCCTGCCCGGTTAGTCGTTTTCTCCCACTTGGATAGGTTTTTGCTTATTTTTCGTGGCCTACTAGGTTGATTATCGGTAGAAAAAATGAAAAACGCCGATTTGACCAAAAATTAAAAATAAAATGAAAACTACAAGAGACTGATGTTGACAATGTTAATTGTTTGAATGGCCATCAAATTTTGCATTGATTCCTATAAAAAGATAAGATGGTTCCATTTAAAAAAAATCAAGTTACCTGTAATTGAAGTTTCCTTAATTAATCTACCAAATACACGAAATAAAGACAGTTACCCACATAGCACTGGATATTCTATGAATATTCTTTAAATCTCCTATATGTTCTATGAATATTCAGTAGAATCATGGAGTATTCGTTATTTCTCTTGATTATTCTGGATGATTCACATAATATTCTTTATAGAATATTATTATTTTATCCACTTAGGATAATCAGTGATTATTCGTTTAATGCCTGAATTATTCCAGAATATACCAGTAATATTCTTCATAGAATATTATTTTAATAATTTACTAAGAACAAGATGTAGCTATTTTCTGACGAACATTTAGTAATATTTGTAACAGAAATATCTGTATGTAGGCAAATATTCAATATGAGGTATTATTAATTTATATTTGCACGTTTCTTAGTGAATTAAAAAACCTTTATTCGTTTTTGCGTTCATCCTAAATATACCTAATAAGTATTATGTGCAATTTTCAAAAGTTTATTAGTCATTAGCCATTGCCAGCAATACAGATACGGCATTCACCGACGATAAAGTGACAGCATCGTATGCTGATGTATGTATGTGGTGTCGTCAGTTGTCAATCTTGTCTGGTTGTCACTCGCTTCAAGTGTTCTGTCATTTTGTGCTTCAACATGTGGATGTCGGCATTTTAGCAATTCACGAGTTTTATTCCTGAAAGGTCTGCATTTTATACCCCATTTTGTACAATGAAGTTGCTGGTTGTTATAAAGTGTGTGACAGTGTTCCAAATTATGGTCACCTACTATGGTTTAAGGTTCATTATATAATGTGAGTAGAATTTTGAGGTTAAATGCAACAAGTTTACATTTTTACACCTTATTTAGCATCTGGACTGAGATGTCTAACCACTTAACTTTTGTGACCATCTGCCACTAGTAGGTGCCATTATTTTTGGAACAGTATCCATAATTCCCTAAAAAGGTTTCGTATATGAGGTAATTTAGACAAAATGTTCCTAGAATATTCAAAAACATTCTACCACGATTGTTCATGTAGTATCCGTGCGGAATATTCGGCGGAATATTCTAGGAATATAATATAGCGTGTTTTTCCCATTTCGAACGTTTACAGAATATTCTGTAAATATTCCAATTATCCATGGAATTTTTCCAGAATATTCATAATATCTGTAGTGAATGTGAACAGAATATTCTCATATCATCCGGTGCTATGTGGGTACAATATGAGATCTTAACAAATCATAACACTTAATTCCAAAAATGTTCAAAATGCTCCAGTAACATGGATCGTTACTTTGGCACAACGCAATACCTTTTTATACCATCAAATGTAAAATTTCGTTCGGAAGATATCAGACTTCCAGCAACAACCACTGCTAGTTTTCCTATCGTTTCAAAATTTTCAATAATTTTAGAAGTTTGTTAATCTCTAGTATATTTCTGTCATATTCCAGCTTCTCAATGACACTAGATACGTCGCCGCAGTTGTTTCTAGTTAGAACAGACATGTAAGGAATTTTTATAATAATGCCATTCATGTCCCGTCAGTCTTGATTGCATTTTTCAGCCCGGTTAGTCGTTTCCTCCCACCTGGATAGGTTTTTGCTTATTTTTCATGGCCTACTAGGTTACTTATTGGTAGGAAAAATGAAAAACGCCGATTTGACGCGAAAATAAAAAATAAAATGAAAACTACAAGAGACTGATGTTGACAATGTTAGAATGGCCATCAAATTTTGAATTCAATCGTATAAAAAAATTAGGCGTTACCTGTAATCCTTAATTAACTTACTTATTTCTTCAAACAAAGACAAATCAAATGTGTCCGTCTCATCTAAGCTGTCGTATTTCATGCTTAGTCACACCAGAGTCAAGCCTACTAAGTTTTGTAATCGCTGCGATATTCGATTTTTTTTATATCTACTTATACCAAAAATGATGAGTTGCACATAAATGGTACCGCTCGATTCAAATACCATATCTGATAGATAAAGTCACACTAAAATTGACCAAGGAACAGAAATATGCAATAATAATACGGGGTTCTATTTAAAAAAATATTTCATTTATATGAACCGCCTAGTATAAATGGTAAAAATCAAGTGAACATACTTTAAGGTTGTAGCTCGCAAGGCGCCCTATCATGATCAAGTGACAGATTTCTGAAATATGTTTTAATACGCGCTCGAGTTATTCTGAGGATCTATTTTTGACGGGTAGGGATACAAAGTGCAAAGTTTCTCCCCATATGGTTTTTTGGCGCGCTCGAGTAACACGGAAAGTTTCCACTTGGGCCCCCCTACTACAACTAGGTGACAACGAATTCATCCCGTGTAAAATTATGAAAAAATAGTCGTTACGCTTAGAAATAGAACCCTGGATCTCTGGATTGAAAAGCCGTGTGGCGTGACCTATTGGACCACAGACGTTTTCGGTTGCTTTTTGTCAAAACTATATCAGTTTTCTACGTGAAATTGCTAACTGAACCAGTGACTTTTGAAGGGATGAGTAAAAGTGTATTTCGAGATATGAAACTATGGGTCTCAGCCTTCTCCTAACGGCTATGCAAATGATCATCGGTGACATCATCCTCTTATACTTGAGTGTTTCTGATTTTCTTAAAAATGTTTTCAATGTGTAGGAGATACCTAGGTACATTAGCAATAATTTATTTTAGATAGAGAACTTGAGGTCGCTAATAATTATGCTTGACTTTACGGTGACATGGTAATTATTTAATTGCTTTTTAGAAGCAACAATTGATGCCATATAATTTTGATATGACCTTCTTTAATTGATATGATTCTTTTGAATCTTCAATTGATTATTTGAAACTACAATTGATGCATTAGAATTTAAAATTGACTGAAACTACATTTGATCCTTTAGAAAATTCACCTGACTATTTGAAACTATACATAATTATGATGCTTTGGAAATTACAACCGACATTTGAAGTTACAATTGACGCTTTACAATTGTAATCTATTGTTTGGAAACTATTGCTGAAAAAGGTGTAGTTTGATTATGAAATATCATGACGATCCAATAAGTGAATGAAACTGTGGTCAAAACAAACTATTGAAAAGCTGAGTATGAGTTTATTGCTAAAGAAAAAGAACGCCGAAAAATTGATAATGATAGCTCAGCTAAAGAATTTCAGTTAAAACAGAGAGAACTAGTAATCCTAAATAATTAAGTATAGGAACAAATTCGATCCTTGCTCACCTGGCAGGGTGGCAGGTTGACTTCGCGGCATTACACACCGACAAGTGTCATTGAATATATGGTTTCGGTTGAAAGTGTGCATTTTCAATGGTCCAGACATTCCCCATACATTGAAGCTTCACACGTTTCCAGTTTTTCGTTTCTCATTTTCCGTCTTCAGTTTTCCATTTTTCCCTTTCTGCTCCCTTTTGTCCATTTTCCGATTTCAATGGCTGTTTCCCATTCTCCAGTTTTTCTTCCGTTTTCTGTTTTTTCGCTTTACAGTTCCCGTCTTCAGTTCTCCATGTTTCCTTTTCTGCTTTCCGTTCTTTATCTTCCATTCTCAATTTCTGTTCGCATTTGCCGGTTTTACTTTTCTCCATTTTCCGTTTCCCGTTTTCCGGTTCTTTCTTTACTATTTTCCATTCTCCGTTTATCCGCTTTCTGTTCTCCGTTCGCCATTTTCCGTCTTGCATTTTCCATTTTCGATTTTCGGCTTTTCATGGTGTTAAAGTTTTTTTGCGTAACTTGAAACTAGGTCTGAAGACGAGTCAATCTACTTGACGCAATTTTTTCTATAATTTACTTGCACTTGTTCTCGTGCATTGGCATCAACTTTTCATGGTGCTAAGATTCTTATACCTAACTTGAACATACGCCTGATATTGCGAGTCACTCTACTCGACGCGATTTTGTCTGTCATTTATTTACGATTGTTCTCGGGTACTGGCAAAAACTTTTCACTGGGCTAAGACTTTTATGCCTAACTTGAAAATACGTATGAAGTTCCGAGTCAATCTACTCGACGCGAGTCTTCTTCAATTTATTTACGATTATTATCGGGCACTGGCAAAGACTTTTCTTCGGGATGCTAAGTTTTTTTACCTAATTTGAAAATACCTATGAAGTACCGAGTCAATTTACTTGACGCGATTTTTTACAGTATAAGTTGCATTGTCATCTGATTTAAGGTTTACATTCTGTATCCGTATAATAAAAAAATATTGCTATCAGTTGCAACACACTAATTCTGAATTATGGCACCCTCGGTGGCTCTCAGGCTCGAAACTGTAACGATTCAATATAATACTAGCTGAAAGGCAACAGCGCGCAAGACGACCTTGAAATTGTAGGGGGCGCTTCGTGAAAGGCTGCTTCTAGGATGCCAAAAATATGGGAGTGTATACGCAAACAAGACACTAAAGTGCGGCATCTTACACATCTTGTGTCATATCTCTTTGTACGACAGAGATTCAGATTCAGTAATAGTACAGGCCAAAGAAGACAGCAGATCGTTGAAGGAAATAGTCTGGGAGACAATTTTTTACGTTTAGTTCCTATAAAACTATGCTTCTAAATTGTGGCACCGCGTGTAAGGTGCCACAAGTTTGTTCAGATGCCAGAGTTCAGGCTAGAGACACACACAAGGTGCCACAATTATAGTACAACAAGAACACCATCACACACACACACACGATCTCTCTCTCTCTCTCTCGTCGGTCATACAGGCCTTTACCACGAGGCTTGATAGGTTCGACAAAATGGCGTTCACCAAGAGGCCATGAAAATGTCAGTGTTGTGTCTATGAAGTGGTCTACTTGTCTGGCTTCGCCTAACCATTACATCTAATACTGATGCTATTCAATGCACTAAAAGAAAGCTTTTCTACGAGTTAAGCTTATGCACTAATACATGCTAATGCTAATGCATACCTGTAAAGTTATGATTTTATCGAAACTGTCGCCATCCCACTCTTTAACTTTACCATCCTTGCCGCATGTGAAGAAGTAATGCGTCTTGCCCACGAATTGCAATCCAGTCACTGAATCATCGTGAGCAAAAATGCTTTTGTGACAATCGCCGAAATCCATACCCCAGATTTTCACGTTTCTGTCAGCCGATCCTGTAGCGATGATCTTTGAGTCTGCAGAGATGTCCATGCAGAGTACTGGCAATTTATGGCCATACAGTGACAGGTAAAACTGCAGAAATATAAATTACATTATTTTTATGTAGGTTATAAGCACATATAACAATTTATAGACCTATAGCCCCACACCTATTTTTTGAGCATATGAAATTAATTTATGAAAGGTGGACCACAAAAGCAAGATAAATTAAATCTAATTTATTGGTCTCGTATTTTCAGCCACAATGTATGGTAACGAGAAAAACGAGGGAGTGATGCTATACTGTCACAAAAATCACAGGTTAAATTGAGTCACTCTGAGAAATGAATGATAAGTTGAAGAAACTGAGTATAACTTGCCTCAGATTTGGCAAAAAAAAATATCTCGACGATGAAGTAGACATAAATATTAGTGGTATGGACAAATACTGGTAATAAAAATGATAAATAAGCCGAGGATAATTCGAGAGCTAATGGATTTGACAATTCGGCACATTAACGACATTGAACATCAATTATATGTCAGAGTCACTGAAAATATGGACCATTGGATAGAGGTATGCCACCGAAGCCGTGGCGAGCATTTGGTTGATATCTTGTCATAATAAAAAACATTAAGAGAATTTTCTGAGAACTCTTTGTTTTATCTACAATTATAGTCGGGCGTCCCATTGCAATCCTTCTTTGGAACATGTCCTGAAACGCATCAGACACAATGTCGCTAGTCCACGACAACGCTATTTTGATCTTTAGGATCTCATAAGGTGGACTTGGGTGAAGCCCGGTATTAGGCTGATTTGAAAGCAGTGGATCAACAGAAATAACTACTCCGAGGGCTTACGCCCCTACCAAAATTGAATTACACTACGGGCTCGAGTGCTTCCTTTGGAAGAACATCAAGAAAGTGATTTCCAATATATCCAAAGTGAACCCAAGGATATTACAATCCTTATATGTCCATAATTAGACACGATGTCCCTAGTCCAGGGCAGTTCACTTTGGGTAAGGTGGAAATCACTTTCTTGATGTTTCCCTAAAGATGAAGCACTCGAGCAAAATGTGTCATTCAATGCTGGTAGGGGTATTGCCCTCGCAGTAGCTGTTTCTGTTTGTTCACTGCTTTCGTACCCGATATCTTCGGGATGATTTTATCCTCCCTATGGATGTTTTTGTAGTGGACCTGATAGGGACAGTTTTAAATGCCAACTGATTTATTTGTAGGGTCGGTTTTGATTTCGATTTTATGGAATGGAATGGTGGGTATGGCATCTCCTTGAAAATATCTACCCATCGAATATCAAAATAATCATTTGACATTTTTATAACACTTTTGACGAATGTGACAATGGGAGCATTCAGCAGACTCAACAGTTGCGGAGCAGCTACCAAATTTTATGCTGAACGCGTGCGCTACCAAGCAGCTACCTCTCCAGCGGTCGCCATTTTTTGTAGCGATAGAAAAGTACCCTCACTTGGAGTGGAGCGGAATAAGCTACTTTTGACCTTGTGAGTGTCACATGTTATGACACTTGTGTTATAGGTTATGTTGTCATATTTAAAAGAAAAAGTACGTTAAAAGTCCACACTACACAGCCCAAAACTTTGATACAATTTGACATATCTTTTTATTTTTATTTCTAATAACCTCAAATGTGACCACTCATTTGACATTTCACTGAAAACTGATAGTCGACACAAACTATTTATCGTGATATCTCAGAGCGCACAAATAATGCTTTTCAGCAGAACGCCAACTGTTGAGATGTAGCGGCTACAAAAGTAGCGGCTTCCGATCTTTCTGCTGAATGCAACTAATGATAACTCAGTTATATAGACCAAAAGCCAAAACAACAGTAGCAACTATCTATCTACTATCAGCACAAATAATTGTATATATATTTTTTTATAACTGAGCAGACCGCGCAGGCAGGGCCTAAATACCAAAGTACCGCGGCTGCTGTGAAAGGTTTATGTTAGGGGAAGTTTGTTAACGCGAGATTTGAATGGGCCAATACCCGCAGGCCCAATAAATACATCTTCTGGCAGTCCATTCCAAGCCTTGGACACCTTGGGAATAAATGTGCGGTTGTACCGCTCAGTTCTTGGTGTATGAAGAACGACCGTCTTAGGATGAGATGCAGCGGTCGCGCGGGTACATCTGATAGAAGCAGTGAGCGGCGGAACGATAGAGGACAGCTCAGAGGAGCAGATTCCGTTGGAATATCGGTAGAAGAGTGAGGGGTCACCAACAACACGCCGGTGAGAAAGTGACTGAAGGTGGCGCGTTAAGGCCGGATCGCCAATTAGTCGAATTGCCCTTCTCTGGACGGCATCTAGTATAGACAGGGTAGTGGGTGCAGCAGCTCCCCAGACATGAGAGCAATACTCCAGGCTAGGTCTTATCTGGGCTTTATATAGCGTGAGGAGGTTACATGGTGAGAAATACTTTCTGGCTCTAAATAGGTATCCAAGCTTTTTACCAGCAGCTGTTGCAATTGACGCGACGTGTTCGTACCAGATCAGATTTTCTGTAATGTTGGCTCCTAACAGCTTGAATGAGTGACTCCTTGGCAGAGCCTGGTTGTTCATTAGAACCTGGTGTTATATTAAAATATCTATCCATCAAATGAAAATAAAATCCTTTGTAAAAAAAATTACACAATAATTGAAATGATGGGTAAGATCTCTCTAGCAAGGCAGTTTAAAATAAATTTTATCAAAACTAATTTTAACATCCCATGTTAATTTAAGGTAAACTTAAATGTCAAATTACTACAACTGCCTCAAATCGCTAAGTATGTATTTGTTTCCATACAACAGCCAAAAAACGGCAGAATATATCAATATTCTATTCCTAAAAAACCACGTTTCATAGAATAAACTTACTTTGAAAGTGTCCATGAAGAATATCTTCACGGTAGTATCTAGTAACGCTATGGCCACAAACTTGCTGTTAGGGGAGATTTTTACACATAACACAGTGTCCTCCAATTGCAAAGTCCTTGTATGCAGCAACGAAAGAACTTTTGCTTTCGTTTCCCTTTTTTCGTCAAGTATAAGTTCGAACTGCCAAAACTTTACTGTTTTATCACCTCCTCCAGTAGCACAACCCCTCTGAAAATATTAAAACATGCATGTTTTTACAAAATACATATTTGTGCATAATTCTGTTGTTCCTGACCTATTCGATATTAATACATGTAACTGGTTGACAATTCAGTGAACCAAGATACTAGTATTTACTCACCAAATCGGGTGTCAGGCAGATGGACCACAGCTCACCCTCATGTGCTGGAATCTCCTCTAGGATGTCACCAACTGATATGTCAATTATTAATAGTTTGCCATCCTTGAGACCAGCTAATAGATGCCTATCGCCGGGTACAAAACTTATCGATACCACATACCTGAAATATATACATAAATGCAAAACGGAGGACAAAGGACTGTATTCAGAACGAGAATATGAGGGTATAGTTACAAGAGTAACCTGTACTAAAAACCATAAAAAGGTGCGCATTTTTCAAAAGTTGAAGAATTTTAGTATCTTCTCCTTATAACAATCGGTGTATATTAGACAGTGAATTGTGAAGCAGTTGCTGTGCGATTCCACTTGATTATAACGTCCTGGTGAGTGCTGTTTAATGTATTCCCTCAAGCAAGGGATGTCAAGGTCCCTGTGAAGGATTATCGTTGGAAAGATGCCATGGGGTGTTAGTGATTGTGTATAATGTCCTGCTCTGCAGAGCCTGCATGTGCATGTAGTTGAGGAAACACGAAGCCGCATATTTTTTTATTTATTTGTAATACTACAAATATTGCCACCCTCGAAGGTTGTACCTTGTATGAGGGGATTGGTATAATATTGTCAGTGGGTATAATTATGTCATGTACATCACACTAATTTGATAATATAACCCATATAACCTAATGCTCCAAATATTCGATCTTTCTTACTGAAGCTGATTGTGAGCATTGGGTGGGCACTTGCCGAAGAGAATGATATTTTAAACAGGGATGACACCGCTGACAATGTTTTTAACAGGGCATCTGTCAGCCGTAATACATTTTCTGAAAAGAAGTAATAGCTGTACAGTTTTTTATGTTCCATATTTTTCTTGAGCTTTTCTCAATAATTATGAACGTTTTTCTTTGTTCTTTCGGCTTATATCAGCATCAGCAACATTCGAATTCACAATTCACACCCCACTGAATAATCAAAACCCGCCGCGCCTGGTTCAAATGTCATTCGCGCTGCACGATAACAGAAATCTACCAAGGAAAGGTAACGTCAGAGAGCAAGCGAGATATCCCACATTGAGGGTGGAGCTTAGAGTGACCCTTCTGGCATGTTGTTAATAGTGATGTCAAATATAGGTACATTTCGAGTAATATTGAAAAAAAGTACCCGGTACCCAGTACCCGTCACCGGTACTCCAGAGCAAATCAGTAGTCAGCGTTGTAGGGTATACCAATACCGAGGTCGATGGTAAAAACCACCTGCAGAGGTATCGGTAATAGTACCGGATACTCAGCGCACCACACAGCGCGCTGCTTTGGGATTCGGCAATAATCGATCGGTACCGATCGAAGCGGCTTGGTTCGGATGCTCGCCTACCGTTCTCGTTCAATTCTTATGGAAGACTGAATGTATACCTAACCTCCTAACCCGTCTGCTTTTAACATAATCCAAACGTCCAAACCACATATTATATACTTAAAGCTCTAGGGTATAGCGCGCGCGAAACTGAGAATCCAAGAAAAGATGTATTCCCGTGTTAGCGAGGAGGCGTGGCTGCCTGTTCCCTTTCTCCAGTGTGTGTGTGTCTAAGATGAGGGGAGCTAAGTCCAAAAATCCAAAGGTAAGGTCAAAAGGTCCAAAGGTAAGGTCCAAAAGTCACCATAAAAATGAATTTCGTATTTCCAAGCTTCTGACGCTACCTTTAACAGGGCCGTAGCTAGGGGTTGACCATGGGGGGGGTTCATCTTGAACTGGGGGGGGGGGGGGTTCATGTATAAAGGAAAAGACTTGACTTTGTAATATCTTAACAGATGGACTGCCACGGCGGTCGTGGACGACCGCTGACTATCTTTCCTGATTTGCCGCGGCGGTCCTATACGGCCGCTATCACACGTTGTTAGATTTGTATTCTCTGTGTGCCAGAGGTCGAACGAGAGAGCGGTATAAGAACGGTGTTCGACCGCTGGGGCATACAGGCCTAGGGTGCTGATGCGAATTTCTGAATACCTCTTTGATTTAGCCAAAATACAGTGTCCAGATTTGTGTTGTTTTTTTTTATCGTAGAAGAATACTTCCAAATACAAAGGATATAGGGGGGACTTAAAATGAATTTTACTCATAAAATGAAACAAGTGTAATTTTTTACGTGGCATGAGCAATATTAAATCAGTTCAAACAAAAATGTGGCTGATTCTCTCAGGATCCACAGTACGTTACGACTTTATTCACACGGTTTTTGGTTATTTCTCCCTTTGCAGTACTTCCTCACTTTGTCAAATTGACACTCCTCCCGGAGCAATGTGTGCATCTTGGTTGATCCCTTGGTTGCTTTTTCTATACGTACATCATTTCTATCTGCATCGCTATTATTATTGAGAACGTCTTCCCGAAATTCTGGGATTTTCATTAATTTGTTCGCTAACTGGTTGTAAACTATACAAGCATTCACAAGGGCTGTGCCCAGAAGTAACTCTACAGCAAGTTTCCTATACCATTTCAGAGACTTTCTTAGAGGTGATTGGTAACTTGCCATCTAATCAAACTGGTCAATTGACGATTTTGCGTCATTATACGAGTATTCCATCACGGCTACTGGCTTTTTCACTATACCAGTACGTCGCTGAACATCTACAGTTCCGGTTATGTACTTGGTGGATAAAAGATCATCCCTTTTATCCTTCCATTTGAGGACACATATACCTCTGCCATTTTCTCGTCCAAAAACTTCTCCCTTTTTTAGTTTTTTTTTTTTGATGTTTTCTTTTGGATTTCCACGACGTTTAGCCCTCAGGGTTCCAAAGAAATGTTTTTTATTGTCAAGAAGTGCTAGCTAGAGACTGGTGTAGTAATTATCAGCAACTATAGAATTATCAGCTTCTATAGTTCTACCTGTATCAAGTAAATCTTTTGACAACTAAGCACAACATTTTTTGACACAGACGCATCCCCCTCTTGTCTTTCTTTGCCTGCATAAATTTGGATACTCCAAGTATTACCCATTATCCAGACTAGAAAGAAACGACCGCTGATACGATCGCCGTAGCAAGAGCAGCATATATATGTCGTTCACACCCGAGCGGGCGTATACGGCCGCCGAACTGTTTTTGCAACTATGCTGTTTGTTTTGAAAAAAGGATAAAGCAAGTTAGTGGCGCGTATACAGGACACTATGAAGTGTATTATTTTCAACTTGACACCAGATGATAGTTTTACATTTTTTACCTGGCAGTCTGCAACCTATTAATTTGCTTGAAAACTGTATAGATTGTATCGTTTCTAATGTGTCATGATCGCCAAGTTATTGGTTAGTAGCAGAATAAATGGAGAAAGCATCTTGATTATTTTTATTTTGTATTATTTTAGTAGTTATTTCATTCATGGGAATACTCATGGGGGGAGTTTGAACCCCCTAAACCCCCCCCCCTTATATACGGCCCTGACCTTTAAACTTACAGTAATGATTCAAAAAGCAAATTGAACAAGAAAGCTTGCGCTTTGTCACCTATTTGGCCTTTTTTGATATCGTGTTTGGTTGTTAAATTACAGACATTTGAAGAATGTATGATTTTGCACTGCGAGTTCTTTTGCACACTAAAAAACTTTTTTGAGAAAATAGCAAATACTTGTCATTCATTAGGGTTTTAACTATCACCTTCTGAAATATTGTGTATGTAGTTTGAAAAACAACTGAGTTCTGTTCTAAATCGGAATCCGTGTTTTAACATGGCAAATACATTATGGCCCCTTAACGTGGTTCGTCACTTTGTCTAGAAAGCTAAATCCGCGAGATGGCAGCATATGTACACAGCTCAGTATTATAAGGAAGCCCCACCTTTTTCTACCTAGAGACCGCCAAAACTAGTATGGCTGTCCCGGCAACGTTGCCAAGGGTTTGTAGTCCACTGATAAAAGAAATGCCGAGTTTTTTCTGGCCCATAAATTATATGCGTCATTCGCTAGGCTCTGTCGGAGTGTCGGCCGCCGAAAAAACGTCGGAGAAACAGGTGTTGACGGACACATATACTGTCTTCCATTTGGCTAGGTATAACCTATAACTTATAAGGAGGGTTTGGGTAACGTCTGTTTTGGATAAATGATTTCTTGTATAGTTTTATACTATTGATAAATGCAAAATTATACGAGTTATTCCATTTATAGGGTATGGGTTAAATGTACTGTCCTTTCTGGAGGTTTGGAGTTTGATATAAATACGGCTATTTATTGGTTATGTACAATTAACGATTACCATTTGAAAAATTTTACAATTTGAAAAGGACTATCAGAGTATGTGCAAAAGTATAAATATAGGATGCTATGAAAAATTAGTACATATCTCGTTGAAAAAGGGATCGTTATAATTATAGGACGTCAACAATATATCAAACTCTCTGGTGTAACGAATGGTTTCTGTATAAGAATGGTATTATGTATTATCATCAGAAAACATGCCCAAATATCTTCCTGTTCCTGTCATTTTAGAATCGAGGGGGTGGGGAAGGGGGAGGGAGCAGAAGAAGACTTTTAAAGTTTGTATATCAGTCGTCTAAATGCAAAACCTGACAAGTCCACGGTAACAAATTTTACAGAAATCAAGAAAAACAGATCAAAGTCTTATTATGAGCGAAAATAATACGAAATCGAGAGTATTATAATATGCGATGTTTTAGGATGTTAAGTCCTAATGCCCAAAATCTAGGACATATGGTTTTTCTAAAATCCGAACTTTCAAATTTGGACACGTCGGGTTTTGCATGTTAGGAACTGTGACATGTCGTGTTTTGACTGCTATTTTTGTGGATCGGTTCAAAATAAGTGAAACACTTATCAATTTGGATTATTTTACTGAATATAAAGGAATCTAATCAAACACTGTGCTCAACGACAGGAACTATAAACATAAAGCTAGATATTAGAAAGGATACATTTCAAGGTTTACAAGGTTTAAACATCAAAATCTAAATTTTCTGACAAACAAAATTCTTCAGAACTAGCAAATGCATTTTCACAATTAGCTTCGATCCTCTGCATTAATGTGGACCTAGCTTCTGTTGAAGTAGGCTCTCCAAAATCCGCATCCAAAGCATTTTTCAAGAAACGTGGTTATTTTTATCAATAATTTATCAATACAGCATAAATTAATCTCATTCTCTCAGCAAACTGAAAAACACATGAATTTACCACAACGTATTTTTAGCGACTGGATAAAACAAAAACGCACAACGGTCAGAATACCTCGTGCGATCCACATGTGACTTGCTCCCGTTGTCCGTATTGGCTCCTGTGGACATGTCGGTGTTTGAAATAAAACACCGCTTGGACTTGTCGGTGTTTGCACCTAAGTCTAGTTTTCTTAGCCAAATATCTCATGTCTCATATCGGGTTTTGTAAGCGAAAAATATAGAAAATGGTAGCGCTTCAAATAATGAACAAAATGGTATATAAAACTCTATTTTGAAAAATTTGTGACTTGTCGGGTTTTGCATTTAGACGACTGATATATGTATATTACAACATTTTTTTTAAACATTTTAAATAGTATTTTCAGAAATTTACAAAATGCAAATGCTAGCTGTCCAAAATGTACGCAGCTAGGTAAAAAAATGGAGTCAAGTTGATTGACTTAGTACTTCCCACACATAACGGTGATATTATATCTATATATCTATATATCTTATCCCCCCTGCAACCAAATTATCGCCGGCCCGCCCTAAGAAAAAACATGCAACACAGCAACTCTTGTGAATAGTTTCTTGCATCTCTATACGAACTAGGACAACATAGTACATTATGCTGCTGGATCCTTCTTCCACAGGCCACTAGCCCATGGTGAATACAACAAATTTTTCAGTTTTACAACCCCACCCCCCAATCACCCCAATTTCACCCTTCATCCAAAAAAACGTGGAAAATGATCAGAAACCCCTAAAACGCCTAAAAACAAAGTTTGGGCTGTTTTCATATTTTTAGTTTTTCTATTATTGCCGCGCCGCCACTGATCCGATTTTTTCAAAACGTACGCGTTTTCTATCCTCACCTTGGGAGTAATACTATGTCAAAATTTCATTGAAATCAATTGAACAATTTTCGCGTTACGCGATATCGAACGATCTAAAAGAATACTCGTATGTATACATCACAAATTCTAAGTCCCGTGGTCTTTATAATAAGCATGCAACGTTCGGATGGACCTAAAAAGTGTATCATGCCGCTAGGTTTTTCATTCACATACCAATGGACAGCCCATTACGAATACAACAAATTTTTCAGTATTACAACCCCCCACCCCCCAACCACCCCAAATTCACCCCCAACCAAGAAAAAGTAGAAAATGATCAGGAACCCCTAAAACGTCTAAAAACGAAGTTTGAGGCATATTTGAAATTTTTCATGTTTTGCTAATTACTCCGCACCCTGGAAAACGATTTTCAAAATTATAGGAACATTACCTACTACGACCCCACAGCATAACGCTGCCCAAATTTCATCACAATCCATGCAGCGGTTACTGAGATTACGAGGGTAGAAAAACGCGACAGACAGACAGACCGACAGACCCACAGACCGACAGACCGACAGACCGACAGACCGACAGACCGACAGACAGACCGACAGACCGACAGACAGACAGTCAGACCGACAGACAGTCAGACCGACAGACCGATAGACCGACAGACCGACAGACAGACAGACCGACGGAAATGAGTGACGTAGATTTTCGTTATGTAGACATCATGAAACGCCCAAAAAGTGGATTATCTCAAAATCGAAAATTTTCGCGATCACAATACTCCCCTCACCTATCGGTGAGGGAAGTAAAAAGTAGATGGAATGAGTTGAGATTCATAGTGATGACACGTCGTAGTGGCTCCGCCGTTCTTATAGTAATAATAGATTATCAACAACTGAGGTGCCAAAAAATTCAAGCTTTCAGCACCCAAATATGAACAAATAGAAAAAGAAATGAAAAATCTGAACAGTGGCCTGAGAATATTCTAAACGTTTTCAAAAGCTGAAATCGCATTTCAGAAATTTAAGGTAGGGCAATGCCAAAAAAGGTGATTTATCTCGCTAGGTCTTCCTTCACATGTCACTAAACAGTCTATTATGAATACAACAAATTTTTCAGTTTTCCAACCCTTCACCCCTAAACGACCCCAATTTCACCCCCCCACCCCAAAAAAAACGTAGAAAATTATCAGGAACCTCTAAAACGCTTAGAAACAAAGTTTGAGCTGTTTTTGTATTTTTGGTTTTTTTTTTATTATTTCTGCGCTGCGACTGGCACGATTTATAAAAACAGTACGCACTTTCTATCCTCGCCACGGTAGTGATACTGTGTCAAGATTTCATAAAAATAAATTCCACAGTTTCCTCGTTACACAATACGATCTGAAGCAATACTCGTCCATGCCTAGGTACACCAGAAAAAATTCTAAGTCCTTTGGTTTCTGCAATGGGCAAAAGCACCGTACGCAAAAGGCAATGTTCGGATGGACCTACAAAAGTTATTTATGTCGCTAGGCCTTCCTTCACAGTCAGTGGGCAGTATTTTATGAATGCAACATTTTCCAAATTTGTAACCCCCCAACCACCCCAAATCTCACCCCACCAAAAAAAAATGGAGTCAAGCTGATTGACTCAGTACTTCCCACACATTACGCTGATACCAGTTTATTATTTTCCCATAGCATGAAGCTTTAGTCTAAGATCCCTTGCAACCAAATAATCGCCAGCCCCCCCTCCCCCTAAAATTGTCTTATGCCGCTAGGTCTTTCCTTCACAGGTCAATGGACAGCCTATTATCGATACTACAAGCTTCTCAGTTTTACAAGCCCCCACCCCCCAACCACCTCACTTTCACCCCAACCCAAAAAACTGGTAGGAAATCATCAGGAATCCCTAAAACATCTAAAAACCGAATTTGAGTTGATTTCATACTTGTCGCCTTCTTTGATTATTGCTACGCTGCCACTGACAATATTTTTAACAAACATACGCGTTTTCCATTCTCACCACGGTAACAATATACTTTTTAGTTTTTTTATTATTTCTGCGCCGCCAATGGCACGATTTATCAAAACCATACACGTTTTCCATCTTCGCCACGATAGTAATGCTGTTTCAAAATTTCATTAAAATCAGTTTCCTCGTTACCACGATCTAACGCAATACTCTCGCATGTTTACATCAGACAAAAGTCCTTTGCTTTCTGTAATAGGCAAGGCAATGTTCAGGTGGACCTAAAAAGGTGATTTATTTCGCTAGGTCTTCCTTCACAGGTCAGCGGACAACCTATTATTAATACAGCAAACTTTTCAGTTTTTCAACCCCCACCCCCCAACCACCCGAATTTCACCCCCACTCAAAGAAACTCAATAAATGATCAGGAACCTCTAAAACACTTAAAAACGAAGTTTGAGCTGTTTTTATATTTTTAGTTTTTTTATTGCTTCTGCGCCGCCACTGGCACGATTTATAAAAACCATACGCATTTTCCATCCTCGCCACGGTAGTAATACTGTGTTAAAATTTCATTAAAATCAATTGAACAGTTTCGTCGTTACATAATTTAGAACGATCTAAAGCAATACTCGTATGTATGTACATACATCGGAAAAAATTCCAAGTCCCTTAGTTTCTGTAATAGGCATAAGGCAATGTTCGGATAGACCTAAAAAAGTTATTTATGTCGCTAGGTCTTCCTTCACAGGTCACTGGGTAGTCTATTATGTATACAACACATTTTTCAATTTTACAACCCCCCACCCCCCAACCACCCCAATTTCACCCCCACCCAAAAAAAAGTAGAAAATGATCAGGGACCCCTAAAACGCCTAAAAACGAAGTTTCAGCAATATTTAATTTTTTTCGTTTTTTGCTAATTACTCCGCCGCCTATGCACCGATTTTCAAAATTATAGGAACATTACCTACTACGACCCAACAGCATACCGCTGCCCAAATTTCATCACAATCCATGCAGCGGTTACTGAGATTACGAGGGTAGAAAAACGCGACAGACAGACCGACAGACCGACAGACAGACAGACAGACAGACAGACAGACCGACGGAAATGAGTGACGTGGATTTTCGTTATGTACACATCATAAAACGCCCAAAAAGTGTATTATCTCAAAATCGAAAATTTTCGCGATCACAATACTCCCCTCACCTATCGGTGTGGGAAGTAAAAAGTAGAAAATGATCAGGAACACCTAAAACCTCTAAAAACGAAGCTTGAGGAATATTTGATTTTTTTGTTTTTTGCGAATTACTCCGCCGCCCATGTATCGATTTGAAAAATTAGCAGTATAAAACAATAACGACGAATAACCAAAGGGATAACGTAATAACAATGGTAACAAGAACTATTATAAAAAATACTGGGATTAAGCCAAGAACATGTACTCTGAAAGACAGGCTTCAGAGAACTAAATACATATATATTTAGAAATTAAAATACAGGAACCTATCTCCTTTTTCGAACAAAAACTTCGTTTTCTTAGTCCCCTTATTGTAGCGGCATGTTACAAAGTCGCTACCGACACCGCCACGCCGCCGCCGCCGCCCGCCGCACTACTTTGCAATTTTTTTATGATGACCAGACAACCCGTACCTACCGCCAGTCGCTAGCACGGTTACCAATGTCCACGGCCGTCTCTAATATCTAAGCTAAGTGAAGGCGGCTGTGCAATGTCCCTAATGATTTGGCAACACCGCGTACGAATAACCATCTAGGTGTGAGAAATGGGCAGGATCAGTGTGGGGCGTGTCAGTAGGGATTTTTCAATAGTTTTCCGGTCTTTTCTCCCTTACTGTTTTGAGTATCGCTATCAAATTTTGCGGTTGGGTAAAAAATTAATGATTACGTGATTTTACTTCAAAAAAATTGAAAAATAATGAGCAGTAATCCACCCAGCCAATTTTTTTTTTTTGAAAAAATTGAGCTATGTAAAAAGTGTCACATTCTTGTCACAGATATAGTGCATCTGATTACAAGTGGTAAATTACAACCTTCTAGCATACATATATTTCCAGCAAACGCGGACACAATATCGGAGAAATACTACACAAAAAAGATTCAAAATTTCTAAAAAAATCAAAAATAACTGATCAAACACATCATATTGGTATGTCCGAATACATAAGAATATTATAAAGTAATTATTAAGCACAATATAGAGTGTTTCTAAAAGGTGACCAACCACCTTAATAACGATGATTACCAAGAATACCGAGTACCGGATACAAAGTACCTATAGCGATAATCTAACCCAACCTGTACCAGCCCTGCTAGGTACTTGTACCGAATGCTGCGCCAATATGAAGTCACGGATACTTATTTTAGCGTTTACCCGGTACCGGGTATTTAGTGGTGTAACGAGTATTTCATACCGGGTAGTTAAACATTGACATCACTAGTTGTTAATGTTCGGTGGTCGTACTTACCCGGTCTGCACAGTCCTGAGACAGGCCTGCGACGACCTATTCCACAGCTTGACGGCCTCGCCACTGCCCGAGGCGACGGCCAAGTTATCGCTGCTGAAGCACACTGCCCTCACTTCGCTATGGTGGCCCTGGCTGGCGATGGTTCTCAGGCAGATCGGTATCGAGTCTTTCACCGTCGACCTGAGCGTGTGCAAATCCAGAGTGTTGTTTGACAGAGTGACGGCCACACGTAGCTCTCCTCCGTTGCCCAGGACCAGGTGGAGAGATTTCGGTTTGGAGTTCAGTTTGATAGGGGTCAGTCGACGGACTTCGTCTTTGAGGCCGACCTGTCTGTCGGAAGGATCCTGTGTGTCCATCGGCTCTGAGGAGCTGCTCATAAATATTGTTAAATTTTCAAGCACCTACTGACAGGCACGTATCCAAATTTAGTTTCGGAGGGGGGTCCTCGGTACAGGACTGGGACCTTTCAATTTTGTTTGACTAAGCCGGTTGTACAATGCAAGCTTAAGCTTAGGCTTAAAGTAAGCCGACGTTAAACTACGTCAGTTGCAAAACGTCCGTTGTACAATGCTGGCTTAGCCCCCCACTCCATGCTTAACACGAGCTTACGTAAGCCGAAGCTTAACGCGAGCTTAGCTGAGGTTTAAACCTAACCTGATACAACTGACATGATATATAAAGAAGAAACTTTCAAATTGCTTGTCACTTTATTAGGTCATATTTTTTGAAAGATTTGTGTCTAATTTAATAAAGAGAGCAAATGAAAGAACAGAGAGAGAAACGGTCGTTGCCGAAATTTGACACAAACTGTCATAAGTGCCTAACCAAAAAAGGTAATTTTTCAGATGATTATGTCAGTACGTATTGCTTCATTGATGCCAACTGTAGTGAATTTCATTATCAACCAGGTTTAACTAAGCCGACCATTGTACAACGCGTGTCGACTTCAAGCCTGAGCTTAGCTAAGCTTGAGAATGGGATTTTTATATTTTAGTTTTTACCTTTCATGTCCCCAGGAGAAGGATATATTCCAACGTTCTAATCGCGAAATATTGTGAATACCTATGAGAGTATGTTTTATGGATTTTTTGTGAAATCAGCCACACGAAAAACCTGCTGGCACTTATTTGTGTCGGTACTACTATATACTATAATACCGTCCTCATTATATGGATCACTAGTGTCGTGGCCATGTATAAGGATAGGAACAATCAAAACAAAGCAAAATAGAATTCATCGCTTAGGTTGTTAAGTATAACAAGTGCAGTATGCACGACTCAGTTGAACGCGTTAGAGGCACTGCTGAAGCCCCTCCACTTAAGTTAGTAGTTCAAGAGGAGGCGATTCTGGAGACAGGGCAGTTGGTGTTTTATGAATCCTAGCAGGGGACACCTTGTCATCATCTTGGAACTACAAAGGGATGATCCTATCCTACACATGAAGGTGAGGTATCCTAAAATGGGAAAGTAGGAGTCAAGCTGCAGGCAGCCTTTTCAGGAGACAGTCTGGTACACAGCTCACTTACCGACGAACGCTCCGGTGCTGGGGTGTGTGGGTCAAAAAAAAACTCTCCCTCTCTCTTGGAGGATATACCACGGTATTCCAAGCAGAAATTTACGCGATTTTAGCTTGTGTCTCTCGTGTTCACCCAATTCCGGGGCCTAGGAGGCGGATTACTATCTGCTCTGACAGCCAGGCAGCATAAAAAGCATTATGGGCTTTGCATGTCTACATCAAGCCATGTTCTGCAATGTTGAAACGTCTTGGACGACATGTGTCACTTATGTGCGGTTGGCGGCAGGTACCATTAGAAGGTAGGCATAAATGTGGTTGCAAAATTAACATGGAGAGAATCTCTGGACATCTTCGTCAAGCTAGAGAACTTAGTTTAGGATGTCTGGCCAAGGTGGAGGCTGTTCTGTCTCTCGTCTCTCCCTGGACAGAAGCTAGCTAAGGTTACTTGTGGGCCTAGTATCTGGCCATAACACCTTCAGACGTCACTTGTATGTGATGGAGTGGCAAGCGACCTGGCGTAGGTACGCTGCGGAGGAGGAAGATTCCTCGGCACACATTCTATGTTGCCCTTGGGTATCACAGGCAGACTATACTGGGTTCAAGGGTCCTTGCACCTGAAGTCAGAAGATGGGCAGGACTCAAAGCCATCCTCACTTTTACGAGGGGCCCACTTGTAGGCCTATGCACTGGTGGTTCTGGTCACCAGAAAGGCTCTCTTCTTTCATTCATTTATTCACTACTGCTGCAGAAGCCATTGACTTTGATAGTGGCAGGGGTGGTATAATAAAAAACGAGATATTTAAAAAATGCATTCAGTTCTAAAAAAATAATGCTACTTTGGTGGCTCCTGTACAAATAAACAATCAATGTTTTGTTCGTCCAATATTTATTATTTATTTGACAAAACTTCTGTTATATTAATTGCAATAATACAACTCGTAAAATATTAACTTCAACATAGATCTATTTTATTTCAAGGGATACATTTACAAATAAGCTGAACTAAGACATATTTTAAAATTTTTGGTACTTTGCCTGGAACGGTCCTATGCTAGCTAAAATTAAGCTGTCTATCAATAAAATAATATTGATAATTAATTTAAGCAACAATTTCCAGAAAAAGTGCTCAACAGTTTGTATCCTGGATATTTAAAAAGTATTACTGAGCATGCATTACCATTATAAATCTCATAATGTGATTTCTCATCACATGATGAGAAATGACAGTATGAGATTACTCACCTTTCTTTTTTCTTTTGCTTCTTGATCCTTTTCTTCATTCTCGCTTTTGCCTCTTCCTCACTCAAAAAATGAAACAATTCTACTTGCATATCTGTGCCATGACAACCAATTATTTGTCCACTAGCATCACTGAACATGGTTACAACTCTGCCCCTACCTCCTCTTAGCAAACTACCTACTTTTTGTGCTTGCAAAGGATGCTGAAACATAATTTGACTCATTACAAAGAAATATAATGGAATTATTAATAACAAGATAACATACCGTCCCTTCAACATCCTCTTCCATATTTATTAATTCTAGAGTAGCTGTAATGTGCTCTAGGGTACTTTTGGTTTCCTCTTCTTTTTCATATATCTTGAATACCCTCAACTCCCCATCACCACAACCAGTCACCAAATATTGGTCATTTTTAACTAAAGCTATAGACCATACCTAAAAGATGCAATAGTAAATCAAAACCGATTATTTTCCTACTGTACATTACTTATATAAGCAATATGTTGGCTCTTACATGTCTGCCACATTTGCATAAGATTTATAGACCTTGCTTTTCTAACAGTATCTTAGTTTGTCTAAATAGTTTGTTTCATCATCATTTAGTAAGATTGAAATAATATATTACATGTTACATGAATCAAAATGCTGGATAATAGATGAAAGGACACAAGACATGACCAAAAACTATTATGTCAAAAAAGGTTTAAATCTCCTTGGCCATAGGACACAATACCAAGATTATTGATGGATATACCCAGATAATATATTAACATTAATTGGTAGATTGGGAAATGTAGGCAATGAACTCATCTTGATCTCAAAATCTGATTCATCCATTTGACTCTAAAAGCACCTGTATTTTCAAACAGTTAAGATGAATTCCTGCTCTTAATACCATGGACAATTGAATTTTATGCTTAATAATACCACACAAGTCTGCAACTATAACATTTTCTATAATTTTAACTGTCTTTCTAAGTATTCTATTTGAAATTTGTTATTTCATGTTCCCAATTTACAAAAAAGTATTTTATCTCAAGTTTGACTCACATACACTACATTTAAGAATTGCTTTGACTACCTTCCCACAAGGTATAACATCATTAGATTTCATTTTATTTTTTGGATAATTATCCAATTACACTAGAAATAATGAATGGGTAAAAAAATGTATAATGGGAATTTATATCAGATAAACCTTGAGTAGACATCCCTATCAAATTTGACTTCAGGATGAGTCCCAAGCTGTAGACAAAATCTACAATCTGCTATTTTTACTTCCAGTAGTCCATTAGTTATAAATAGTTATAGTAGTTATAAATAAAAGCAGCCCCAAATATTTGTATTTTGATTATTCACCATAGAACAATAAAAAATAATTGAAAATATACAATGCATAAATACCTCAGTCAAGTGGCCAGTGAGTGTTTTGAAGCAGTGGTTTGTTTCCAGATCCCAGAACTTGATGAAAGTATCTTTGGATGAAGATATAAGAATTGGCTTCTGGGACATAAACTGAAGCTGTGTGATAGCTCCATTATGGCCAGATAGCCTACATAGACCTGATTCAGCAACTGTATCCCAAATAACCACATCTGTATCCTATTTTAAATGAAAAAGGTACCAATCATTAAACAGAACATTAGTCAATGATATTTCAAAATGCAACAGTATTATTGCATCACACCCACACAGCACCCAATATCCCTAGAATATCCTAAAGAAAGCTGTATTGCCCAAATTTGGGATAAGACCAGAATGACATCTACACTCTACAGGTTATCTGTAGGCTATCCTACGTTATCCTAAGTTAGCCCTAGGATAATCTGTTTGGAATATTCTGTGGCAGGCAGGCTGGACATCCTTTGGACATCATGCTGGGCTGTTTATGACTGGAAGATCGTAAGTATGACGGTTATATATACTATGAGGCTGTTCAAGGGATATCTCTTCAAGACCTTCCCTTCTGAATATACAAAATCTGACATTTGACACTGTTGATGTTAGAAAGAGGAAAGAGGTGAAGGAGTGGGGGTATAGTCTGTGGGTGAAGGTGACTTGAGGGAAGTTAGCTGCTTGCAGTAGTCCCTGGTTCCTGGATCGTTTTTCGCCATTTATCATATCTTTCAATACCTTTACCATCTGTATCTGTGATATCTGTACCATCCAACATGCCAAGGGTACCTAGTAAAAACCACAAAAAATTCCAAGTCAGATAATCATTTGACAACCTGTTTTTACAAGTTGTGTGTAAAATTGTCCAAGACAATATTCGAAATTGTCAGTCAGAGCGAAATGTAGGATTTATTATATTACGAGTGACCGAATGCATGCAAGACTCCATAAACCAAATGTCTGGGTACCATGATCGCCAGGCAGATGAGGGTAACATCGACGTAGAAGAGATGTAAAGCTGGAGAACTGAAGACCGCTGCTGAAGACCTGCTGTCACGAAGTGTAAAAAATTTAATGTTTCATTATTATCAGCCAATACCTTTATACAAGTTATTACTTTCAAAGGTGGCCTTTATTTGTACTGGTACTTGTATGAATAAATAATAATAATAATAAAATAATAATAATATAGGAAAAATCCCCTTGCACTCCAAATCAATAGGAACATTAAAAAGGAAAAAGTAAGTTTAATGGTAAAACTTTATACCACGAACTTTTGTGATGCACTTCATGAAGGAATGGAACAGAAGGAGGTTAGACTGAATTGTGTTAAACACTTGGGTGGTAGCTCTATTGGATCTTTAGATGGTGATGGTACTGATGATGCTAGTGAAAAGTGTGCCACATTAGATAATGTGTGCCTAGAAAAACCCTTCACGTAAATAACCCAGTATGTAAACCAGAGGAGTATAGGAAAACAGTTCCAGGAAAATAATCTTGTTGTTTTCAAGTAACCTAAGTGTTTCGCTATATGCTAACCCATGGTGGTTTGTACTGCTATCTTCTAGGATAACCTCAGAATTTACCTATGGCCTAACCTACAGCAGGGCCAACCTGAGGATTTCCTTATAGGCTTACCCATGGTGGTCTAATAAAGTCCCATTGGGATATTTATAGGCTGTCCCATGCCAGATCGTCAAGGATATGGCTTTCCCTGGGACATTTTGCATATCCCTTTAAGGTTTGCCTAGGACTATACAGTAGATATCAAATGCTATGTGGGACTACATATTCAAATGTTTCTTGTTTAACACTCTCAATGAAAGACATAACAGTTTCAAGTAAAAAAACTTAGCATTATTTGTATATAGTAATAAAAGTAATATAATAAAAAAGAATATTACCTTTGCTCCAGATGCTAGCTTATGCCCATAAATATCATAGGCCAATGCTGTAACTTCTGATTTGTGCCCCTGAAATATATTTAGAACATCTCCTGATTTTAAATCATATACTTTTACACTACCATCTGAATACCCTGCTGCAAGATGCCTTTTGTTTGGACTTGCACAAATGAAGGTTACAACAGCTTTCTCTCCAGTTAAGACTTGAGCCTAAAGAAAAAAAGCAATAATATATGGCATCGTCAACCTTCAATATACACAACTCATATTCATATCATACTGGAATTTCAAACAGCTTTAACTGTTTAGCTGTTTATTGTTAGGCTTTTGTCAAAAGCTAAATGGCTAAACATACAACAAATACAATCCTCTTGATGTCCCTCATATACTTTTTTTTCGCCAAAATTATTTTCCAGATGAAAGTCCCTTCATACGATTTGAGTTACCTTTTCTCCTAGACGTAAATCCCAAATAATAATGTGTTCACAAGCTCCAACAGCTACATATCTGCCTTCTTGGCCTTCTAGGGTAACAAAAGCCACATTACAGCTTTGACTGGCTATAATATTGAAGTTGCCACCCGGAATGTAGCGTAAATATTCTTTCGTCAAACCCATTGTAACTTTTCAACATTTCAACAAACAGTTTTCAATTTTTCATAATGTAGAACTTTAACTTGTATGTTTTATAACATTCTCACAGATTGAGGTTAACAGTAAACATAACCTGTAACGTTGACGTTCACGTGTTCGTAGGAGTCACATGGCCACTTGTCAAACATTAAGGCACTTACAGACCTTACGATTTGTAGCGCCGATCTACCTCTTTTGTGGCCTGTGGCCGATCTGTAGGATCATGGCCATGGTAGGGTCTAAAACTGCGCACACTCCAACTTTGCATTCAACCCAACGAATTGAAAGGTTCAGGTAAAACGCCGCCGTTTCCCCGCTAGCAAACGCTCGCTCCAACAAAACTATGCTATTCAAATGAGGCCGACTACACACGGGCGTGTTAGCCGCGGTTCAGGCGATCGCCACGCCTCTAGCCGCTAGCGTTTTGATGGTACTCGGACTCCACGTGGCGAGAACAAGCGTTTTTACCGCCTCTACGAGTGTGGCTCGCTACAAAAGCATTTTGCAGTAAGACGTAATGTTTGATTTGCCAACGTGGGGTGACCACCACCGTTTCTTCTTGCGAGGTTTCTTTTTACAAATACGTTCCAACAACAGAAGTCCTGCCACGCAGCCAATCTGCACAGTGTCCATTTTGATACTAAATGCAAGACCTCAGTATACTGATGTGAGCGGCGAAAACGCCGCGTTTAACTGCCCGTGAAGTATGAGCACGCGTTTTGGCCGCTCTGCAACAGCCGCGTTTTGACGGTCGTGTGAAGTATAGGAAATTTGGGAGCATTTGCTAGCGGGGAAACGGCGGCGTTTTACCTGCCCGTGAAGTACAAGCCTTACATATCGAAAGCGTGTTTATACAGGGTTGGCAATATGCACTGATTCAACGTGCTCGCACACTTGGAAGAAGCGTCGCGAACGGAAGCGGCCCGAAGAAAATTGTGGATTTGACGCCAGTGAAATTTACATTAGGTTATATGGCAGTCCGCATACTCAGGCGGCGCGAAGCGAAGAGGCGCGACGGTTGACGCGCGAGTTCTCTTCGGACCAACTAGGCGTCGTTTCTCTTGACGCTTCTAGACGCTACGCTTCGCTTCGCCTGAATGCGCGGTACCAGGCAGGGAGAAGATTCAAATGTTTCTTGAATCTTGATATCTCTCGGATATTTTCAGTGTTTTGCAGTATTTTGTAGGTGCTAAATTGCTGTCTCTGGCCATAATACAAAGGCGACAACTACAAAGGTAATTTAATTACCCAGTAGTTTCTTGTGTTTTTTTTCTTCTTCCATAGTGGCAATTAAACTCGATACAAAGAGTTCCTCTTCTGATGAACTGCTCATCGTACCTCACTAGACAACGTACCTCGTTTAACTGCTTAAAAACAAATGAAATTCGCGTCGCGACGTAAAAGACGCGACGCGACGCTTCGCTCCAGTGTGCGGACATCGGTTAAATGACGCTTCGCCTCGCGCCGCTTCCATTCGCGACGCTTCGTCTAAGTATGCGACCACGTTTATTGTCCCTCAAATCAAATATTAAAATAAATCATATCATAATAATACGTCCACACTTGACCAACAGATATCTTGTCCCTCAAATATTATTAAAATGAATCATATCATAATTATACGTCCACACTTGACCTGATAATAAGTATTATTCCCACACAGCACACTGACGTCTAATAGATGTCCATGAGATGTCCATTATGGATATCCAGGATATACACAGGATATCTGTTGCATCTAATGGATATCCCATGGATATCCAAATGTCCGCTAATATCCATAAATCTGGATATACATGTGGATATCTCATGTATATCTCATAGATATTCGAATGAACCGACATTAGATGTCATATAGATATCTAAAGGATATCGATCCAGATATTGTGCATATCTAGTGGATATCTGGTAGATATCCAGATTACATATCCACTGGATGACCATAAAATATTTAACGTCATTTCCATGGAGGTTGTAATGGCCATATGATTCAAATACTGAAGGTGGACCACCTTGAATATTCAGAGACCATATCATGTCTATATATGATAGCAATAACAAAGATGGCTATTTATAGTAGTATAATTTTTGCAGAAACACATGATTGCAGCTTATGGGCATTACAAGAATAGCTGTACGATAATCAATAATTTAGAATTTTAAAATTAAAAAATACTTATTTTCAAACAAGATTTACTTGTAGTGACTGCTGAAAAGGAGATGTTCGAAAAGTGACAATTGAAACTCTGTCAACTTCTTTTGAACACAGTGTAACAATGATAAATCTATTAAAAAAAATTCTGGAAAAATTGTGATACATATTTGTGAACATTTGTAAATATTAGTTGTAGATCTATAAAAATCTTACATCACTGTGGAATATAGCATTATTACTTACTTTATGTTTCTGAATATCATCTTCTTCTATTGCTTTTAGGGTTTGAATGCAAAAATCAATTAGTGAAACAAATACGTTCTTAAACATCATTTTATTGATATTCGTTATATATATTATATATATAAAAACATATATACAAATAATATTAAATTTGACCACTGTTCCTGAAAAAAAAAAAGTTGTTACTGACTATTCATTCCATCTAATTTTTTATAAAGGTTCTTCAGGTGCAATTCAAATGAGTTAGATAATGAATGGTAAATAGTAAAGTGACTTTCAAGAGCTATCTGAAAATAACTTACTTGCTGTTATTTTCTCTGGTGGGCGCATGCCTTAACCAGTTTTTGATGCTGTCTATTATTTCCTTTTCAGTTGCATCTGCAGTTGTCCTGTTTGATCGCACAGCATCTAAAAAATTAGGGTCACAAATTTATTTATTTAAACTGATCCTTTCAAATAAAAACTAACTTATTATAACTTCAGCAACGCCCAAGCAGCAAAACGCCTTTTTCTGCTTTTTTCCCTGCCAACTGAACAGGGAGGCTACATAATTTGACATCAATTTCCTCAAAATTAGCTTCACAATTTCGTTCACCTTGTACCCCCCAATTTTAGCAAAGTAGTTGATCTGAAAAGAAAAATACATACATAAAACATAGGCACTCAAGTTATTTATGTAATTGTGTTATTGTGTATAAAAAATGTTGTTACTGTTATGTGTTATTGCTATATAGGGAAATCAGATGAAAGTGCAATAAAATGTAAACACAATTTTTACACTTAATTTATGTACTTACTAAAGAGTGTTCCTGTAGCAATGTGAAAGAACAGAGATTCATAAGAAACAACGTGAAGCGTCACAAAGCAGATACATGTAATTGTCTATATGTTTATCCTTATATTTTTTGGCCCTACTACATGGCTCGTCTGCCATATGAAGAATACTACATATTGAAAAAAGCTTTGTATGGCCTGAGATGCCTAACATGTTCATTCATTTACTGTTTATGTTTTGGATTTTTAGAATAATTTATCATTGTATATACACATAAATGCAAACAAAAACAGTTTTTCACATTTTTTTCCATGCTCCAACTCATATATGCACAATAGTGGAAGTGTATCTTTATATAATTAAGAATTTACTCTCACCATTTCTTGTTTGTAGTTCGGCACCTCCCTCAGCTTTAACTCTAACTCATCCAGGTCTGCAGTAGAAGAAATTGGTAAAACGTCAGCTTTGAAAACTTGAAGTTGGACTTCAACATTTTCTTTGTTACTGGAAAGACTCAACTTCTCTTCTATAAAATCTAACCTCTGATTCATTTTTGTTACATAGATTTTAATGAAGGCAATATCTTTGACAAGCTTGGACCTGAAATCTGGAAACAATATTTAGTTAAGCTGAATTTTTCATGATTTACCATTCTATACCATCTTCAGAAATCCTTGGCTGGAGACTTATAACCCTGGAAACCTCTGGGGTTACTGCAGGTGATTCTTTTACACTGCATGGAACTTCCAGTGTATCGATTGAGTTCTGGTTTACTTGTACAAAATCAGACGTATGTACGAAATCTTTGTTTATGCATGCTTTTTTGGGCATTTGTGGAAATGGTTTCAAATGTGTATCCATATCACTGTCATCATCACTGGATGAGAATATTTTTTTCTTCTTCAAGCTCCTTTTTTTTTTTGATTTTTCATAATCATCAGTGCTTAAGTCAGATTGGTCTTCAGCCATCTTCAATTTTCTTTTCCCAATTTCGTATGAATCTGAAAATCAGAGTAGACAATATAAGTGAAAGCTAAAATTACATTACAAGCATTCTAGAAAGACTGTGATCTGTTTTTTAAGGGCTCAAATCTAGAATGTGTTTATAATTCTCTCAAATTCTGCTCTCGTTGAGGTAACAATTCTCAAATGATTAGTGTAAGATCTGTTTATCACCCTCCTTTCCCTTTTCTTCCTTCATGAATTATCTTACCATATGTTCCCAAAATTCTCATATTATACAAGGGCCAGCTGTCGTCTGGCTCTTCGCAATGTTTGACTGCCTTCTCATACCTCTTATTGCTGGTGAATGTAGGCCAGAAGCACTTTGTGCCTGCTATCCAACTTTTTGGCACCAGCTGAATGCCATCGTCAAAACAAACAACACACCATTGTACTAGAATATCCATTATGCTGAAAATTAACATTTTGGCACATTATTTTCTCTAAATAAATGTAAATTTTATAATAAATAATTTTGATTTAGTGACCAACAATTATTTTAGTGTGGGCAGATATTTTTTGTCATTTAAAATAAAAAGGTTTCCCCAAAGTAACAGCTGCCTTCATAAAACTGGTGACCTTAACATATATAAAATTATAATTAATAAGATCTTAATCAATCATAAAAACCTGCAACTACTTTCTATCCTATGAGAATGTTTCACTTTGAGTATTATTAAGTAATCTATATAGTAAGTACATTCTTCAATAATTCTTTGTTCATTAAAGATCAAATTATTCTATTGAACAAACAAAATTGTTGACCATATAATCACAGATTGTGAGTATATTTACCTTAGCAAATGTTCTGCATAGCGCTTGATACTTAATCACAATGAAGTAGTGGGAATATGGCAAAACCATCATTGAAAGGCAACATCATGCATTTTGCATTGATCTGACTAACATCCCACATTTGAAGTTTCTTGTCTACTTCATTTGCCCAAAAACAATCAATTTGAGATGAAAGACAGGGTTTGCTATAAATATGTGTCAAATTCATGAGCTGTTTTCCCAGAACAAAGTATCTGCCATCAGACATTTGTAGAAAGTTATGAATGAGGATAAGTTTAAAGTCAATCATACAGCAATTATCAGGTTTCTCCACAGATAATTTCCATCCAGATATTTCAAGAATTTTATATTGATTTTGTGAGAAATATCCTTCCATTATAGGCCCATCCCTATGCATATTTGAGACAGTACAATGTATCCTAGATGCCCGCTTGAGATTCGTAGTGGTTTGTGATGCTTCAACGTAACGCCTATGCAACTGCTGAAGTGGCTTCTCATGCTTTCTGATTAGGCTCTTCAAAGTCTTTAGAAAGTTTTCAAATGGAAAGGCACTAAATGAGTCAAGTGCTCCCAAATGATCAACATCTTCAGCTAAATGTAGTAATCCATGCACATTGTGTGAGATCAGCTCAGAACCATATATTAGACTGAAGGATTGAACAAAGTGCTCTAGCAGTTTCTGAGCATATGAAAGTTTAAGTTTATCGTCATTACAATTCTTTCCACACAAGATTCTGCATGCCACATGTAGTGTGAGGAAATGCTCATATATGACAGTAGATTGAATCTGGTGCAAAATAATGGGGGATGTGTACAACAAAAACTGTCTAAGTTCCGTGGCTTTCCATTTGCTGATGTTCTCAATTTCTTGTGGCCGTCTAGCAAATTCAGATGGTATATAGCTACGTAAACTAAGAAGACGTTCTGATATCAATGATACTTTCCTGTGCTGCAAACGTACCTTCAAATTAGGCCCAGATAGCCATAAATTGATAATTTTCTTCACTACACCAATACAAATTAGATGCATATAATCCAGTGGTATTTGAGTAACCAGTCCAATATTAGGTATGTCTGTCAAAATTGATGTACCTAAATGGTAATCTTCATCAGTTTGTGCAATGAAACTTTCATCACTTCTTTTGGTAAAGCTTATTTCAGGAAAACATACCCGACCTTTTTGATATTCACCCTCCTGTGTACATTTAGTACAGCTGTGGTATCCTGTATGTCCTTTTATTTTCATTATGAAAGATTTTGCTGGAGCGTCACAAATAATACACCGCAATTTCACATTTACATGTTCTCCTTTATACTCTAAACCATTTTCTAATAGTTCTTGAGCATCTTTTACAAAATATTCTAAAAACTTATTTGCATCATGTGGTTTGGAATATCCATGGTATGCACCTATTAGGAAAACATCCTTTCCAGGGTGTACATTTCCTAATATTGGCCAAAGTTGGCTAGAGTTAGACTCTGAAAGAGGAAGACCATCTATATTGATTTGTAATTCAATATTTTTTGACACATGTGATCCCAAAAATTTTTCTATGCCATATTTGATTCCTATATGGAAGTATTGTCCAGGTTCAATACTCTGCACAACTGTTGCTCTGGGTGTTTTTAAAACACATCGAGCATCATTGGGCAGCAACTCTGATACTTCAGAAGGTAAATGCTCCTTCAGTGTTTGTAATAAGCTTGTCAGAGCCACTTGGGGAATTTTATGGTTAACAGCCCAAACAGCTAGGTCATTTTTCAAACTTTTGACAGTAGAAATAGGAACATAAGCATCATGACAGCCTGTAGAAGAAACACTGTTTTCTGTGTTTGTTGTAGATGTACTATTGGAGCAAATAGATGAGCTCTCCTCTGGAATGAACATATCTGGGCTAGCTACTTCTGTGTCTAAAGTCATGTGGCTAGTTTCAGCTTGTTGCATAATTTCTTCATGGTTTGTATTAGCAATATTAGCATTAGTCAACAATCGAACATCATTTTCTTGTGCAATTATTCTCCTTAATTGCCTATCGCTTAAATCTACCAACATTTTCCTGCGCTTAGACATATTTCTTTAATCACAGCTTTCCACAAGGACAAAATAATTCATGAAAAGATGCTTGACATACCTTAGGTTTGGGACCTTGAATTCATGAAAAGATGCTTGACATACCTTTGGTTTGGACCTTGGCTGTTTTACAAGATGGACCTTAGGGTTTAGGCCGGTGGTTGAGGTACGGTACACAAAAAAGGCGCCAACTCCAAAATCCACTCCCAAACTAAAAGTTAGGTTAGAGAACAGGTTAGAATTATTGAATTATTGGTTCTACCATGGCTATAGTAAATCTTACCTCTTACTGTTAAAATGATAAAATCACTGGCGAAGATCCTTCCACAAGCCGTAAGAAAGGCTAGGGCAAAGTGGAAACGTATTAAAAGTTAAAATAAAATGCTTTAACAGCAAGTCCACAAACACGCCTACATCACGTCCACAGCACAAGTTCACAGGTCCACAAAATAGGTACGGTATGACAGATGAGATGAAAGTATTCCCACAAAACATTACACTAATCTTGACACAGAACTTGGAAAAATTAAATATAGTCAAAGCTTATATTTATTATGTAGAAGAGATAAAAACTACAGCGATCAAAATGAAGGGACGCCATGACACCAAATCAAAAACACTGCGCATGCGTCACATTTGTTATCCATCGTGGACGTTTATGGATACGTGTTGGATATTTATATTGATCTAGATTTTATCCACCATGGACGACGTAAACGAATATCAGAAATAGATATTGCATGGATATACACAGGATATCTATGTGGATATGGACGTTCTATGGATCTGATGTACATCCAGTGGACATCCATTAGATGTTACGTGCTGTGTGGGATTGTTTACGATTTCTATTTTAAGACAATTCTTCACTTCTTCAGTTATTGCTTTGGGCTTATTAGTAATTGATGCACATTAATAGTGGATGTTGCCTTTCCTTCGCCGGGTCTCAGCAACAATCACAAAACATACACTGCAACAATAGGTATACAGGGTGTAACTTTTAAGGATGTCCACACCTATATTACCGTGTAGATCTTGCTGAGCTGATCATTTTTCAATAAGCAACTAAGCAACATGGGTCCGGAAACGAACCGTTTCGGAGATAGCGCTACCGGAAGTAGTCCTTTCTGACGCCTGAAGTTAGGCAATTGATTCGATGCCTTACGGCCAATAGCGTGGCCGGCGCGGTCTCCGGATCTCAATCCCCTGGATTTTTTCCTGTGGGGTCACCTGGAAGCACTTGTCTACCAAGGGGGTGCACCGCACACAGCAGAAGAGCTGATTGCACGCATCATTGCAGCAGCTGGAGACGTCAGGGAGCAGCTACAGGTAATCAACGCTGCCACTGCATCGGTCATCCGTCGAGCCAGATTGTGCGAGCAAGAAGGCGATGGCCACGAGGAGCCTCTCCTTCACTGATTTTTGACTGATCTCGGTGTTTTTTGTTATTGTTCTTTTGCAATGTTTTTTCTGTTTTGTTTGTTTGGTTTACTTTTGACATTTTGGCCATGACGATTAAATGTTGACAAGCCGAATCTGTCTTAGCAGCTGATCCGTAACCCCCTCTCTCCTCTGCCAATTACGAGGCGTTGAATGAATTGCCTAACTTCAAGCGTCAGCGAGGATAACTTTCGGTAGTGTTATCTCCGTAACGGTTCGTTTTCGGACCCATGTTGCTTATTGAAAAATGATCAGCTCAGCAAGATCTACACGGTAATATAGGTGTGGACATCCTTAAAAGTTACACCCTGTATTTAGTTTTTTGGTATTCGTATAGAAATATAGATCATTGTTTCTTTGTCTGCATGAAAGGTTTCTTCCTGTTTGAACTACCTGTTTTGTATAATTATAATTTTCTATGCAATAAGACTGTCTTTTTAAGACTACAGTAAAAAAAACTGGAGATGCCGGGGATCGAACCCGGGGCCTTTCACATGCAAAGCGAACGCTCTACCACTGAGCTACATCCCCTGATACTTAACCGTTGCTACATGTGCATTAGGTTTCTCACGTTTAATTAAGAAGTTCATTGCTAATTTTATTATAATGTAGGTATAATCTTGAAAATATAAATATCCATTATATTTATATACCTATCACTACTTTTTAGATAAAAATACTAGATCAAAATTATCTTAATATATTTTTATTATTGTAGCTGTACCTAGATACCTAGGTACACTGATGTATACATCTACTTAGATTAAAAGTAAATTGGCAATAATCGAACAATTTAAAAAAAAGCGGTAACTATAGCCAATTCAGGAAAAAGTAAAATTTTCGGACATAATGTTATGTAAATGTAATGTCATGGAACATTCATATGTTCTAACAGATCAACAGATGTAACTGGGTTGGTTCAAAAGCATTCTGGAAGTGCTGCGCAATATTATTTTAATTTAAAATCAGTAACATCCTTTCAGAAACGCTAATTGCAAGAAATTTTTGATAATAAAACATCAAAATAATATTTTTTTATAAAATCGTGTTGGCTGTAGTAACATATACCTATTCATCTTGCATGCAAATCTATAGGATAGGTATACCTACCTATATGTACCTACCTGATCTGTTCCTACTGGATTTCTCTCATCTGTTTTTTGCACCGATAATCCATTTCTTTTGATTGAGATATGTAATCAAACTAAAATCATTGGGTAACTGGTAACTAGGACATTTAGCAGGGGTGAGATGCACTGCTGGAGCTGTTCTCTACAGTCCTACACAACCCTCTGCTGACAAATTGCCAAGTTATGGGTAAAATAGGTCTTTCATATAATGACATTGGGAAGAAACACTAACAATAAAACATATAATATAATAAATATATATTTAGAGATTCTCATATCAAAAGCAATATAGTAGATATAGTGTTCATTTAGATTAATAATATTTATTTAAGCTACAGTATATATAGTGCTTTCTTATGCTCAATTAATATGGGTGCACATTTTTTATTGCTTATTCTCAGTATAAATATAACAGTATATTTCAGATGCTAATATTTCATTTGAGTTACTTAAGTAAACAAATTTGCCACTTTCTCCTGAGTATCTTGTTTATGGTAACTTAATGAAACTGTACCCATATGTTTTATGTGAATTATTATAGTTCACTTTACCCTGTAACTAGAATGTATTAGGACAAACTGAGTGTACTTTAAAATCGTGTACAAAAGGCATAAAATAGAACGCTACAATTTCCAAAACTTATGATTTTCGGAAACCGAAACAGTTACACATAATAATGATAAAAATACTTGTATATAATATATTTCATTATCATTTTTTAGAATATCGAGTGAGATTTATTCACAACAAGAGAAACTTTCAGTATTCTTGGTAAATTATATAAATATCGTTCAACAATTCGAGACACGTTAAATTGTTATGTCACCGAACATAGACACGACAAAAAAGGGTAACTCTAAGAACTGGCCCTTTGATCATAGGCACTGAATCAGGGGGGGGGGGCTTAAGTTCCCCCTAGATGTATGTAGGGCGGTACATTATGATAAACTCAACAGAACATAATTTTGGGGGGGGGGAGGCTAATTTAATTCTTGGGAGGGCTAAGTCCATCATGTAATACAAGTAGAATAATTAAAAACTTTTACGTATCGCGCAAGAACATCAGCGGCCGGATATATAGGGGTTCGAACTTTTTTCACTAAAATTGTGCAAATTTTTACTAATCCTCGTAATATGTAATAAACGTGATGGTACGACGGCATATGACCAGGGGGGATGGCTTGTTGATTAATGGGGATTAAAGCTGTTCGCGCAGGCCCCTCTTGAAAGGACCAACACCAAATAACCTTCTTGCGTTGTCTCTGTTCGGAGATGTTAATTTATACCAGTGGCGGCTCGTGTCAACTTAGAGATGTAGTGCCAGAATGACAGCCAAAATTTCAAACCAATATGAAATTGAAAAAAATACTTATAAGCCGATAAGCCGAATTTAACTGAGTTTTTATGTTCGACTTACCAAGGATCGATAAACTGAAAACATTATATTCATATGCACTTTAGATTTTTCATGGGTCTTCATTTTCTCCCATATATGAATAAGATCATTCGTGCCTTTTTTCGCCCAAGTGTCATCGCCTCCAAAGAGAGCACACACAAAACAAAACAATTTGTTAACTTCTTCACAGTCACTTATCCAATTGTTTTTATCATAAATAGTTTTATTAAATTTACGACAACGCGATTTCTGTCCACTACCAATAAGTTTTTCAATTTTTAAATCACGTGTTTGACGTCCTAATTCCTTAATCTGCAGTTTTTCTTCCAGCGGAATATTACTAAATGAGTTTATTAATGCGCCAATTTTATTAATGTTCGCTCCAATGATATATTTTAACTAAACAAAAAAGAGATACGAATCCGAAAACAGCGCACAACTCATTCAAACTAACAAGATCTAAATTTCAAACCTTTAACGAGAAAAGCCGACATCAGCATCAAACATAAACAAATCGAAACTGCTGAAACAAAACAAAAATTGTGAACCATGAATGGAAATATGGGTAATGTGCCTGGCACGATCTACTTCGGATTTTCGTATTTAAAATCTATCCAAACGTGCAGCGTAGCGTTATCTCTGTCACTCATAAGCGTTTGTGATAAGATTTATCTCACTCTGTGCCTTATAAGAAACGGTACCGTACGCTGTTGTCATATGGCCGTCGCGTCGCATCGTCAGCTCTCATCGTGTGAGATGCGACGATGCCACGTGTTGCCTGGTGTAAGCATTTATGCGCTGAGGCGCTATTGCCATTTCATATAAAACAGAAAAAGTTGTTGGCAACTAACATCGAATAAGAAAAGTGTAAGAGATAGATAAATATGTTTTTGTCGAAAATTAAGGTAGTGCCATGGCACTGTGGCACTACCTCACCAGCCGCCACTGATTTATACTATTATGAGCAAATATTATATTCTCATATGCTTAAATTTATACAGTATGCCTCACTTGCGCATCTTCATTTGTTGCAACATTGAAAGCCCTTTCAAAAGATCTGTTTCGGACTACCTTTTTTACATTATTTTGATTTTTGAGTATGCTTCGATTGATCAATCGTCTTCGGGTGAACTGTCGAACATGTTCCTTTCGTAGCTATTTATTCTCGTCTGGCTGACGTGTCGTTTCTTCCTAGCTTTTTCTGATTGGTCGGCGCTTCGTTCTGCTGAGTACGTCACTTCTTGATTAAGTGTCGTTCTTCTATTGGCTGATGTGTTCTGGTTCAAAAAAATACACGTCAGTTAGACGAGAATAAATAGCAAGGAAAGGAACATGTATCGATAGTTCACCTGAAGATAGTAGATCAATCAAAACGTTGTACTCAAAAATTGTATAGATAATAGAAGTCCTAAACAGATCTTTTCTTCTTCAAACAACAATTGAAAGCTTTGCTGAAGCACATTTGCCTGAAATGTTATGTAGACCGGAATAGCCACCCATACAATAAAAATTCAAAAATAATCGAAATATCTCTGCATCTTCCTACTTCTGCTACAAAATCTCTTGTAACAACGAAACGTAACAAGGTAAATAATGATTATAAAAAATAAAATTAAGTAATTATTTAGTTGCTTGAAACGGGACGGACTCCATAATACTGTGAATTTCAGGTTATCGCCTTCTGTAAAAGAATGAACAAGTTAGAACAATGCGAAAGCTGAGCTGTGCCAACAATGCATTTGTAAAACTGTGCATAAAATGGTTAGGGACTTAGAATTAGATTGAAGAACTTCTAAAACTAGATCAAGGAACTGTTCAAATATGCATAATCAGTTAATTCCAAAAAAAGACGACGCACTTAATTTTATTAATGTATACACCGTGTTCAGGACGAAATTTGAGGACTTATAATATAATATGATTAAATTATATTTTTATTCTTAATAGCAAAAAAGTTGAAATTCCCTTAATTAGATCGCAAACTGGTTAATGTGTGGGTCTCTTTATTATCTTCGTACCATACAAGCAATAGATCTTATGATATTTCCTGTGAACAATCGACAAAAACATTCAAAATACCCGCTAGCATAATCCGACCTTCTCCGTTTTTGCAAGGAATTCCCGAAAGTGAAAGTGGGCCACACACGTTTCAGTTATCTTTACAACCAAACATCAAATGTTGATTTCTCTCAAACAAATGCAAATTTCAGAATAATTCCTTTTGATATCGGCTTCGCATTCCGAAACCTAAGTGCAATTTCTTTTTTCGGGATTGGTCCTGGGACACTGTGCATATTTTTTTGAACCATCGGGCCGTATTTTCAGTATTTCGTTATTCGTGCATAGATAAATTCCTTTGCAATGGAGGATTTTTCCAAAGCTTCCTCATAATAAGCAAAAGTTAGGTAGTGTTTCTAGTTTTCTTGTGAATAATTCTCACATGTAAATATTTTAGAAGTTTGTGAAAATGCTTTTTTGATCCCTCCAAAATTGATATCCATTTGTTTGTTCATTGAGCTGTTGGGCATATACAATGAAATAGTTTTGGTTTTTTGTTATACTGGTTTTTGACCATCAAACCTAAATGAGTAAGGTAAGGAGAATATGATAAATCTGTGTAAAGTCAAAATGTGAGGATGGTTGGGCTAAAATAATTTTATATTCAGATATAGCAGGTTGAAATTAATAAATATAGGTATGCCCTAATCAATACTACTTAAGTACTACACTTTTGTGTGTTGGTGCTATCAAAAAGTAATGAAAACAGAGAGGTGCTGACTTCCAGAAAATAGTAATGGAGGAAAATGGGGGTCAAATTTGGGTACAGGAGCTAATTTTTGTCAAGAATCTGGCATATGGGACACAGGGATTGTTTTTTTTTTGCTAAGTAGTATTTTTATACATACCAAGGACAGCATATCCATAACCAATCTTATCAGTTCCCATCCTGTAAGAACAGGTAGGGATGAGGATCTCAAACATCTCTCTGGCTCCAAGTGTGTACTCATAGGCTTGGTTATTGTCAGGCGTGACAGGTACAATGTGAAAGTCCTGACGCAACATGGCATCAGTACTGATTATCATTGATTTATGTTCATGAGCAGTGAACAATAAATGAGGCAGCATCTTGCTTATCACCTATGAGAATAATATTTGATTCTTATATAAAAATTAACGCTTGAAATCAAGACTTAATTAATAACAATTATTTTTAATGTTGCTGCAGGGTTACATTCATATGAAAGATTTGTATCATACAATCAAGTAGTCTATTAACTGTGCTGCTTTAAATCAGTTTTCCAATTTCCCTTTATTTCAGATTCATATGTAGATCAGCCAAAACGTTTGTCAGCTGAGGTTTTGCACACTTTATATTGTTCACTGGCTAGGTCTATCCTTGAATACAACTCAGTGCTATGGTCACCTTACCTAATTGGTGATATTGATGCAATTGAAAGAGTACAGAACAAATTTTTGGAAGAATCTGCATATAAAATGTGTTTTTAAAACCATAATTTCAAGTTATCAGATATTTTAAACATATTAAACTTGGATACATTAGACTCATTAGAGCATCATCGAAATTATGCTTCATTTGTGTTTTATTGGCAAATTATTGAAGAACTCCATAGATATTCCAGAGATACTTGCACAAATAAATCTTAATGTCAATCAGAGAAGAACTCATGCTGCAGAATTGTTTGCCATACCATACCACTCCACAAATTATGGTATATATGAACCTATACCTATCACCAGGATGCTCAGATATGGAAACACCTTTCGTCACGAGGTTGATATATTTTCTGACAACATACATTATTTTTTTTGCACATACACAAATTATATTATTCTATTAATCATGTTAATTCATTTGTATGTATTTCCTAAAATCTAGAGAATAAGAATTAATGTGTTTGCTGTTCTTCAAGTATAGATTTTTTTTTGTTCGTATAGTATTATAGTATGAAGAGAGAACTGATATATTTAGTAATAGTTGTATTGTTTTTGTTACACAATGGGAAACAGTTGAATAAATGAATCAAATAATAAATAAACCATGAGAAGGTATCACCAGTTAGCAACCAAAAAGCATGTAGCAATATGTCATCAATTCCTTATCATATGATAATTTCATACCATTATCTGATATTTTACATGGATAGTACAGCTGATTCTCAATTAAGCTTTTATTTTACTTGTCAGAAACTATGATTGTACATATTTGAGAAAGTACTTATGTAGTTCTAGGTAAAAAATTGAAACAATTCTTTCAACATTTTGTCTCACATATTTCAAGCATTTGCATTTGTATAGTACAAAACATTGTTAAAAGTGCTATTCTGAATATGATAAGATAAAATAACAGAAAACATCAAGCTTACCTTATCTACAAAAATGGATGGCTTGAACATTAGAGGCACATGACTAAGACCAACAAAAATTTCACTAGTTTCATAAAACTCTCTTTTCTTCTTATAAACTGGAATGTCATTAGTAAGTCTGTTGATCTTAAAGAAAGTAATATTGTGATCGTGAAATATACTAGGCTGAGTAAATGCCCTTTCAAATCTTCTCACTTTTTCTTGTGTTACTGTAGTATCTTCCCCTCCTATGTCATTATCACCTGGTAACCAGATATGCTGAAAAATCAATACTACTTAATTATTGAAAACTGTGATCTAATAAGCACTAATAACATAGGATGATAGTGAGAAGAAACAGGAAGACTTTATGGCCAATGGAAAATGAATATTTTTTCATATTTTCCTTATTGTGCTAAATGTCAAGCATCATGATAATAACACACAAACTTCCATAGCAATGCTATTTTAAATAGGTATAGATTTTAAACAGTAAGAAACTGAGCTGCAAAAAAATCAAATGATGAGTGATACATACATAGGAACACATACTGCATGTAATCTATGCCAGAGAGTACACTGAAATTCATAACATTTACAGACTCTTAAAATCATTCATTGACTATACCAAAGTTTTACTTAAATAATATCTACTAAACTATATCCTAACTTACCTTTACATACATTGCTGCATCAGTATGAATTAAGAATACATTAAAAAGCCTACGAACATAATTATTAAACTCTTTGTCAGATGCTGTATGGCCTTCATCCATTAAGTCACCAAGAAATATAACAACATCAGGTTTAACAAACTCAAGGGCAAGCTGATAAGTAGTTCTTAAGTATCTGAAATAAAAAACTACCTTAATTATACTGATATACATATATTTATGTCGATAATAAAAATATGTTTCTTGTCTTGAATAACAGACAAAAAAAAAACACATAAAACTCATCTCTTAAGCATCTAAAAATTTATTATCAAAATGCAATTATATGTTTAGTCCAGCATATATAACAGAAATACAATGTTAATAATATTACAAAGCAGTAAACCTAAGCTTATAGTATTAAATCATAAAGCATGCATAACTATAGCTTGAAAAAAATTAAGCATTATGCAAACTTTAAAGAGATAGTGCTAGGGTGGCCAAAATAACTATACCAATTCCAACAGTAGATTCAAAAGGATCTATGACAGTTACGATACACGAATTTACACCAACAACTAAAATTTACATTCTAAAAATGTAATTTCATCCTTTTCAAACTACTGCTGGAAGCAGTATAGTAATGTAATAATAATATATTGGTAATGTAACTTTGAAAATAGATGTCATTCATCTCAGCCTTCCTGGCTGTTGTTAAACCCATACATTTATCAGCCAGCAGAAGTGTGATGATGAATGGCAAGGAAAAATTACAAGATTTATTGCAAGTGGATTGTAATGGTAGTAGTATTTGCCTTAGCTACCTGTCACTGTCAAAAATGGAGAAAGGGGTAAGAAAATGCAGTGCTTCATTCTTGTTCCCAATGATCTGGGGATCAGCTACAAGTAGGATTCTCTCACATTTGAGTCTGTCTGTACATTTAAGCGTATGCCAATTGAATGTGTTCAGGATGTATGAGAAGTATTCAATGTAGAGTATTATTACTGTTATCGAAATCCAAAAGTATAATGAACAGGACCTAGGTTTTAGTGAACATCTGAAAAATGCAAGTGTTCAAGTTTATGTATGCAGTTTTTTTTTTAACATCACCTAATAAGATTCATTTTAAGTACTGCTACATGGCTGTTTATAAAAATATGTTGGCAAACGTAATTAACAATCTTTCCACATTTTCCATTTGTTTTGTTTACCTTCACTTGATTAATTACTTATAATATAACCTAATTTTAACAAAGGTCACAATGTCAAATGTCACTGTCATTTGTCATAAACGTCTAGACGTTCAGAGAAAAACAATGATCTAGACCTTAGACAAGGAAAGAGAGAGGGCGGAACGCGTGACTGATATTTCTGTTACCAAATGGCACCAAAAAACTACCAAAATTTACCTGTGATACGTGATTCCTGGCTCCTTTCTGCTGTGATAGCACTGATAGCCGTACGCCGTGCACCGTGCATATTATATCACAGATTATCAGAATAGGTTGGGTTAATTATATTTTGTGATTCCAATGATGCTGGAGCTGGAAGACGTGGACTTCAACTTCAGCAAAGCGTTACCGTTAGTATGAAGTTAGTATTATTAACCGTACTGATTTTGTATTATACCAGATACAGCTGAAAAATGTATAAAGTACATAAACAAAACGAAATTTAAATACGTTAATCAGCGACTAAAGCGGCTACAGGACGATACAATTTTATCTACAAGCGCTCGTACAATTGATTTGCATTGAAAAGACATGTTAAACTGTATGATGACAGACTGTTTATAACTTATCGTCGGTGGTCATAAACGGTACGAAGCATTGGGTCGTACCATTGATTAAGGTATTAATACCTTAATCAATGGTCGTACGATTGGTATTGGTTGCTACATAATGTACGGTGTGCTACAGGCGCTATACAGCATCACACACAAATTGCATCGCCTAGCGCCAGTGCTAACGCCTACGAACCGTTGTCCACATCAAATCCATAGACAAAACTCGTCGACTTTCTCGTATAATAATCAAATCATCAAACCAACAAAAGAAAACAGAAACAACAAAAACAGTAGGTATATAAGTTTTTGAAAACGGAAACGTAACTGATGATGTTCTCCTGTATAGAAAAAAATTGGTCAACTATGTGGTCCGCGATAGAAAATGATGTGGAATGATCGGAAATACAAAGAAATGTAATGACTTGTTTATTATGGCAGCTGCTTTTCTATTCTTAACTAAAAAAAGGAAAACCGTTTTTCGGTTAGATGATAGCGTATAAAGAACGCTTAACTTCAGGAGGAATTCTTTAAACCACACAATAGGAGCCTAAACTTTGTTTTGTTAATATCGAAGTCGGCTGACATTGGCGAAATGGATGATGATATGCAAGCTGCCTCTGTACTTGCATTGTGCACTTTCACATATTCCAATTGTGAGCTTCATTTTCACCACGAAACAGATATATAGGACGTTGTCTTTCAACGAGTAAACCTGAGCTGTGTGAACGGTCACTTCCGCCTCACGAGTTCGATCCTTTTTGCCTCGGCGCAGAGACCGACAACGACTGGAAGTAGCTCGAAGCGAAGTAGTTCGAATAAGTGACCATCCAGACTGTAAATATACTACTCTCAAGTGAAATCCATAAAACTAGAGAAAAAACGATATTCGCATTGAGAATTTTCATTCAGACGCTATTTATCTGTATGGCACCACCAAAAAACTCTATACGTGTACAAAGCATGATTTTTGTCGATCCGAAACTATTATATCTGTTCACTGTTGTAAATGTGGCGAGAGACTGGTTGGTTGTATTAAGACTATTAAGATGCCCACTAGACGACTATGTACTGCCTCAGTTTACGCAGTTAACCTCCTTTGAACGGGGCTGGATTGTAGGCCAACGGAGCGCATCAGCATGGCTACCTACAGTTGTAGCAGCATATATGGCCCGCATAAATCGAAAAAGGGCGAATGCAGCGTGGTAGAGATTCTGAAACATTTTATGAGAACTACAGACGTCATCTCAGATTACTGACCCTTCGAGACAGAATGCGATCCACTCGAGCTGTTGCTGACGCTTGGTATGCAGCTATAGAGAGGACTCTTCGAATCCGCACGATGTAGGTACCACAGATTGCGCACATGCAATCATCGTCGCCAACGGTTAGATTGGAGCTAAGAACACTGCCTTCTCGGACGGGTTTTGACTGGAGGCACATCACAAAACTAGACCAAATTTGAATTTAGCATGATAAAAAACCCCTGAATACTACATTATTTTTTTACATTTCTTCCGTCTCTGGCTGAAGATAAAAAAAACCCAAACAGAATTAAAATTCAACGTATCCTTTAAGCGAAGGCTTTGCTGATCCATATTCATAGGAACTTTTATTCTTATTTTAGTGTCATCCTGTATAGTTTGTTTTGAAAATCGACATTCAAAATCTTTGCCGTCCGTCCGCCGTTCGTACTCGTAGCAACCGTCGTATAAGCCAATCATAGTCGTCGGTACCGGTCATGTGATATTGTTATTATTGTTGACGTTGACGTCTAGCTGTCAAACGGTTTCTGGCTTTATGCTGGCTTTGGGTTTTCTCCAGGGTATTCTCTGGTTCTATGTCCATTTTTACCAGGAAAATTCAAAGATATTTCACAAAGCCAAAAACACTGATGATAAATCGCGATAGAACACGTTTACAAACTAGAGGTCGAGAACTATCGATATTCGGACCATCGATAGTTTTCGATATCATTAATAGAAAACATCGATATTTATCGATAGTATCCGATAGTTTTTCTACCAACATTTAGGTTTGTTTTTTAAGAATACTTTTGGTAATCCTCCGACAGTTATTGATTAGCATTTTTTTCCGAAGATCAAAAGAAAATACTAAATTATGTTAGGTCAGGCGTGATTAAATTTTAAATTAATTTTTTAACATGCAATCGCGGTTTATCGATAATTGTAAAATAGATAATATTTTTGACTAAAACTATTTTAGCTAGATTTTAAAAGACATTAAACAATTTTATGCAATTTTTATTATTAATTGTTACTAAGCATATTTTGATGTTTTTGCTATCACAACTACTTTAACAAATTAAAGCATTTAGGTTCTGATTCTATTGTTTCAATAACTGGATTTGAAATAAGGGTTTGAAAAACAATATGTGAAAAAATGAAAAAAGCTGTATAGCTGTCCACTTGTGCAGTGTACTGTTCCGTAGTTGTTAGTTGTAGCCACAAAACATCTACACTGATTCACTGATGAGTCATGGCCTGAGTTCAAAGTTTGAACACAGAAGTACAGAACAGTACCCAGAGGCACAGACACCAAAGTCTTCGTACGATAACACGGAACGTCAAATTTGATATAATAAGCAAGTTCTGTCAGTTCTGTGACTCAACACAACCAGAGAAACCGTTGTCTGGCTAATATCGCGAACTATCGATATTAACAAAAAAATATCGATGCTTTTCGATATCACATACTATCGATAACTATCGATAGTACTATCGATGGTTCTCGACCACTATTACAAACACGATGAAAAAGCTAGGTTAACGGCACGACGTCGAGTTTACTGTTGCTTATTCTGCAAGTTCCATCAGTTTGATTACAGTTTGTCTGTTATCTTATAGTTTTTAAATAAATTGAGGTATTTGCTACAAAAACAGCTGTAGGCCAACAAAAGTCTATCTTGGACTACGGCAGTTTTTGTAAACAACAAATAAAACTGCAATTGGATTCTATTGTTGTAAGGGTTTTACAGCTTTACACAATACCTTTTCATTTGACAGATCCATATACCCATACAGCAATGACTACATTTTAAAACTTTTTTTTTTGAAATTTTATTTTATAGAGATAATATCAAAGCAATCTATTACCATTGATTAAGGTATTAACGGTATTACTTTAATCAATGCTATTACCTAATAAAATTTATAAAAATGGTCATTATGTTACAATTTAATTTGTACTTTACAACTAACTTTTTTTGGAAAAGTTACTGCTCATATGCACTGATGATCTTTGAATAGAATTTAGTTTTGACTTGATTCTTCCTTCAATGCTAGTATCTTTTGCTGACTTAACCAATTCTTTATGGATAAAGTCTCTATTATAAGTCATTGCCATTTCTTCTTTCTTATCTTCCTCTCTGTACTGTCTTAAGTTTTCACTTCTTTCTTTCTCTCTTTTTACTGCATCTTTCATCATCTGTTTCCTGATTTTTTCTTTTTCTTCCTCTGTTAATCTCTTCACAGCCTTCTTTTCAGGTTGTTTGGTCACTTCCTTTACCTTAGGATATTGTTCCTTGTCTATACTGCTTGTAACAGTATTCCTTTTCAACTCTATTTTGCTACCATCTGCTCTAACCAAACCAAAATGTTTCTTCTTTTTCACAACCTCATCATTATCGCTATCATAATGTGTATAAACTCTAGATTCTGCTTCACTACTGCTAGATGATGTATCTTGCTTTGTGTCTCTTAGTTGTCTCAACTTTTCCATTATCATTTTGTCCAAATCATTTTCATTGTTTTGCTTGCTTTTAGTTTTATTCTGACTGTTTGCATCATCTTTATATGTACCCTTCCCTAAGGTTCTTTTTTTGTCATCATTCATAATATCTTTAATTTTACTACTGTGTTTTCTGTCTTCACTACCACTTCTATCAAATCTCAATTTATCTCTTTTTCCTCTATCTCTACTTCTACTTCTTTCACTTCTCCTGCTTTTGTCCCTTTGCAGGCTTGGTTCTCTACTGCTGTTCTCCCTATACCTTTTCTCTCTACTAATACTTCTGCTATATCTTTTTCTTTGCAATGTTTCTCTGGTCATATTCCTACTGCTTCTATATCCTCTGTTTGTATCTTCATCGCTACTACTATTGCTTTCACTTCTTCTTTTATATGTATTTTTGTAAGTTGCACTGTTAATCTTATTTTTTCTATTGTGCCTTCCTTTATATTTACTCTCAGATTCACTACTACTGCTACCACTTCTCTTATTGTACTTCCTTTCATTATTCTTACTCTTTATTATATGACTTTCACCTGAACTATCATTCCTCTTTCTTCTGACAGAGTTGCTTCTGTCACTATCTTTTATTTTTGATTTTAGCTTCCTCTTTTCTTTATCATTCTCCTCACTACATTCAGTAGAAGATTCTGTTTCTCTATGTATCTTCTTCTTTCCTTTGTCATATTTTGAAGTACTTTTCTTTTTATTCGTTCCTTCTTTTCTTTTTTTATTGTCTTCTTCAGTATCACTGCTATCATACTTCTTTCTTTTTCCATTACTTTTATTTTTTGAATCTTCACTATCACTATTTGCAGCTAGCTTTTTAGACTTAACATGTTTCTTCTTCTTCTTTTCTTCCTCACTACTATCACTGACATTTCCTTCCAATATGTCATTTAAATCCTCCTGACTTAGGCGATCTTTAAGTTCATTAAATTTATGCATCAATATCGTATCCAATGCATTTTTCCTTGCTTTTTTCTTTTCTTTTTTCAAAGCATGTGCTGCAGATGGATCTGACTTCAGGTACTGTAACTTTTCTACAAGTTTTTTATCAAGATCATCATCTGAGTCTGAGGAATCTGCATATTTATGTTTTTTTTTCTTTTTATGTTCTTGTGCTTTCAATGCTTCTTGTAACTTTTTGAGTTGAACAGGGTTTTGGAGAAATTTCTTTCTAGCCTCTTCTTCCCGCTTCTTAATAGCCATAAGTGGATCTTCTTGTAGTTTGGCTGACAGGTCAACCTGTAAATTAGAACAGATTAGACGTCACCCAAATCTGTGTTTCTCAATAGTGCTGTGCACAGTCAAAATTGTCGAATTGATTAGTCAATTGATCCAATTTACTTTGACTGGTCAAAATCTCTGTGCATCAATCATAAGCAATGATGGGGTGGGGGTGTTGTTGATACAATTATAATTATTTGATGTTTACTATAGTCATAGTGACATTGCAATGCATATAAACAAGTATGGCTTTCTGCAGGTTCCATGGATAAGACAGAACTGATGCCAGCAAACCAGAGGAAAAGACATATATATATATACATATAAACCTGATTCACAAATTGCATAGTGGAAATGTAGAGGAATTTTAGGAGGCTAGATGTAGAAAGCAATGGTGACACTGAAGTAGTTGGGGGTATCAATACCATTCTATACTTTTTCCAGCTGTAGTTTCAAAAGTGGGGTAACCATTCGTCTGGAAAATCCTGGACATGTCCGGAATTTGGGGGCTAAATTTCGTGTGTGGGCAGAATCACAGAAATTAGTAAAATGTCTGGAATTTGAGCCGTAATCCAAAATAATTGCCACAATATAGAGCAAAATAAACTCATACAGTTAATGGAGAGGCAAAAACAGACACACTGTTGCCTGATGCTATTATTTTTCTCAAATTACTTACAGTGTCGAGTATCCACTACCCCTCCCCCCCCTGTAAGCTCAACTTCTAGATCTATGAAGTGTATGGTCACCTTATTCAAAAGCATCAAATTACATTTGATGATGATATGAATTTACAATTGATGCTTTAGAAATTTAATTTGATCCTTTTGAAACTACTGCTGGAAATGGTATAGATTCCAGCAAGGGGGATTCTAAGGATTGTTAAATAATAGTTGCTTTGTTTATTCAGGCTTTTGTTTTATTGCAAAACCTTTTTAAGTTGTATCAAGCTCATTACTTATTTTTTGTTTTTGTTAAAATGAATGATTATACATATTTACTATTTACTACTACTTCTTTCATTGGCTTTGAGTGTTTTCTCGTTCACCAGACCACAACTATTGTTACAGATAGTAGTGCTAACTTAACAACAGTCCTTTTAAAACAAAAACGTATGCTTAGGGGTCTTTCTGGGTGGCTTTTCTAAGACACAAAGAAGGAGGTCTACATAATGGGACACAATAAATTAGAATGGTATAGGGTTGTTCACACAGGAGCAGAGTATCAGTGACAGAGGTTAATTTTATAACATAGCTTGTAGCAACCTTGTAGGGAGAGAAAATCCAATCTGCCCAGAGTCTAACACTATAAACATATAAAGAAAAAATGAATTTAAAATACAATCCAGAAGCCAGCATAATATGTGAATGTACGTCTTGGAAAAGTAGTTGGGAATAAGTTTAGTGTAGCTGCATAATTGGTGAAAATATATGGATAGCAGTAATAAATTTGTATAAAATTAATTTACATCACCATGTGATTAATAAAAAATCACACTGTTCTATCAAATGTGGTTTTTTTATGATGCCTAAAAGTTCAGTACTCAGGGTTCTCCTGAATCTGAGGATTGTATTGGCAGGACGCAGGAGCCACCCTCCTCAAGAAAGCAAGCTACTAAGATGTTAGTATAAAGTACCTGTTCTGCCTCTACAATTTTATTGTAATCTCTGATTGAGGGAGGTATGCATTCATGCTCAACATGGTTTTTTGGTGGAACAATACCCAGTTTCTTCTCTTTCTCCTCATTGTTTAGTTGATCGAGTGTCTTATCAACAGATCTGCCCAACAGGTAGTCTTCTCTATTCACCAGTCCGTTGATGCCCTAGAAAAGTTCAATTCAGAGGGATGATGAAGTACACTGTTTACATTTCGTACTTACTTTGTACATCCAATCTAACTTCACGCTACTGTTAATTTCATCCATTTTCAATAGATTTTAAATTATTCCAAATAGAACAACTTTTTATCCTTATATATAAACACGTGCTAAAACTGCTAAATGACTAAAACTAAATGATGATAAATAAATATTTTTCCATTTCAAAATTATTGGAAAATTCAGTTTAACATTTTGACACATAAGACGTTTAAACATGTCATGAGCTTGTCCTTGTAGTTGAAAAATGTCAATGTCAATATTTGTGACATTTGACATTAAAAATAGAGATGGGTTTGGGTAAGCGATATCGAATTTTGTAATCTGATGATATTATACGACAATTTCGATACTTTTTTGAGAAAATTACAAATATCTTCCAGTTCTCTTCGCTTTTTGGATCACTTAACTCATAACTTCCTTGCAGTAATAGTACATCAATCTAGATTACACAGGTTCTATCATTCTAGTTATTGGAATAGAAAACGCCTTCACTATATCTCCAGTTTAAAAAGTACCAGCGTGTTCGTGCTATTACTTCTTCTGGAAACTCGGCGCAGTTGATTATGTTATAGGAGTTACGTATGTTTTAGTAATTGCTAAAAAAATAGCTACGAAACATTTTGTCTTCTAAATTACATGACTTATGTGAACGATAGCTATAAAATTATAGCATTGGGACTGCAAATTGTATTGACAATTAACATAAAAATACTGAAGATTCGTAATTTGGCCCATGTATTGATGTTTTTCCACATTTTTCGTTCTTTTAATGTTCACTAGGAAAGCAAATGCTGATAAACAAGATGCATTTTTAATGTGAATTATGAAACATACTTCAATATATCATGCATGACTGGTCCAACAAAAAAAAAAAAGACGTGTACTAGAAGACACAAGTTGTCATTTTCACAGGTTCCTCATATACAGGGTGAGTTTTTAGTACCGGATCGGTCAATAACTCCACTACTATAAAAGATAGCAAAAAAAGTTGTGTATAAAAGTTGTAGCTAAGGATATGCTCCTTGCTCAGAAAATATTTTTAATTATACAGGGTGATCCATAACTACGTTGTGATGCAAACATAAGTTTTTTTAAACGAGATATATTATTACATATTTAGATTCTACTAATAATCCCCCTTCTTTTGAAATATAAGGTATTGTAACATTATGTAGGGTATTTCAAAAGTTATGAGCATTTTTATATCCAAATCGCTGTCAAATGAACGTACTGTATATCGAAAAGTAATGGATCAAAAATTATTTTTTTCACATGGAAAGTTAAAAAAATGTCCTCTAGTTTTAAAATCGGCTATAAAAGAGCCGACGACGCATATTCGTATAATTTTTTTAAAATGTAACCCCCAATATTTTATTATACCAAATAATTGCTTTTAATATGCTCTTTCATCTTTGTATAGCACTTATTATACCTACACCCATCAGTTTCCGAGATATTTCGATTTTTCTGCAAATTTCAAATTTAATATACCTCCTATTTGTGTACTGAAAGTTATTTATTTGGAGACAGTACTATCGAATTTGTTTTTTTTTAGTTTAACGAACAACTAAATTATAAGGCCATAATATAATATTTGATGAAGTCAAAACCCTGAATTATCGAGATAATAAAGACAAGTATGGGGGATGCATAATTATTAAAGCAGACTTATCAGGTAGGGTTTGAAATATTGGCAGTTTTAATAACCTCTGCTCAATAATTTCATACTGTGTGATAAACGAGCTTTAAAAATAAATTTTTCCATTTAAGGTATTTAGGAGAATCTTTGAGAAATTGCCTACTTGCCTCTAGAATATATCAACTATGAACAGCAATATCCGGAATGGAGGCACTCTAAAACTAATGCGTTTGGAAGATTGAAGAATCGTTTTATTTGGACTGTGTCGGTTAATATTTTATAGCCTACCTGATAGATCTGCTTGATAATTATGCATGACGTCTATAAAATTTCCTCAGCATACTTGACTAATTATTATCTCGTTAATTCAGTGTTTTGAGTAGATAAAATACTATTATGGCCTTGTAGTTTAGTGGTTCGTTAAGTACAAATAAAATTCGATAATATTTTCTCAAAATAAATACATTTTGGAGCTCAAATGTGTGCAAGTCCATCTCTATAAAACGATAGCACAGGAATTTGATTCATAGATGGAAGATTTCTGTTTTCAATAATCGTTTTCCCATAATGTGCTGCCACCTGGTGCTTGCCGGGTAATCTTCATCTCCATAATTACAATATTTTAAGAGCTTGAATAAAGTTCAGGGGCAATTATAAATTCCATATCATTATAAAATTTTTATCTAATCACGTTATTACAATTTCTTTAATGGGCTTTTACCGCGTATAGTCGGCTTTTTACAGACAAAAAAACAAGGCATTTTTTCCAAATAAATATTGATCGTTTCCCCTCGCACATGACGTAAATATCACGCCACTCTCCCTCCCAATCAGATGAGTCCTCTGTGGCCTTCATTGGCGGAGTGGTGTTGTCCTGTGTCCCATCCTTCTGTCCAAAAATAAGGCAGGTTTTTTAAGCCTGAGAAATGTGTTAATGATACATTTAAATTCGCGTAACAAAAAGTGCATTGTGCGTGTTAGACTGCTAAACCACAACTTCCATATTACGAGAAAACAGTTTAGAAGAAGCAACATTTCATTTGTATACCGGTAATCGCAGTTCTTCGAAGGTGAGTCAAAGCCTTTATTTTCAGTTATTGTTTATTTAAATGTGGGTTTTATCAAGTCTAACAACTTGATATGGATTACTGAATATTTTAACAATGTTGCTAAATATTTACTTTTATTATGGAGCTTTGTAATGTAGATATTTTATTCATAATAGGGTCTGTCATTTGATGTTGAGATAGGTTATGTTGGATGAAGGTAATGTCAAGAGCAGTATTTATTCTGAATATTCGAACAGTGGGCTCTATTATTATACTTGAGTTTTCTACTATTTCGGTACACACATGTTTAGTGTTGATATCAAAAATGGGTTTTCTAGAATTCACTTTCATCTTGGCAAGTATTAGCAAAAAAGGTCATATGTTGCATTCTTTTTTTTGTATTGACAAACATGTTTACATTGAACATTCCTTGATTTGCAGTGCTCATAGGCAGTGCTGCAAGACTGCAAGGATTATATGAATGTGTAGAACATTGAAATTATTATAAGATTGCATCCACATTACCTAATAGCCTTATTGCTCTTGAACTTATTATTCTCTCTTGCTATTATGGTGAATTTGTGAGCAAAATATATTGCAGATTTATCTATAAAACACATCCATCATAGTTTTTATTTTATTTATAATGAATTTATTCTAAAAAGAGTTCTTATTATTTATTCTAAAATATTTTTTTGTTATATAACACTATGTGGTAGTTTGTTGCACTTTGTATATAGATTATACATTTGACAATAAAAGAAAATCTGTCTCTTTTAATAAAATCTTCTTTAAACCTTAGATTATATAACCTTATAGCAAAGTCTATGAAAAGCCATTGACCACTGTTTTTTAATTATGTTTTGATATTAACAATACAATATTTTTGATAAACATTGTCAAGATGCTTGTCACCACATTACTTATGATTATACTTTTATACGAAATGCACAGATGATAAGAAACACTCAAAATTAGAGGTGTACTAGATGAAAAATCACCCAAGAACTTAGAAATTTACAACAAATTTATACCTATTATATATTTTATTTATCCATTTTATACATGCAACAGTAATAATATAATAATATAATAGGAAGTTTGAGAGAAAGTTTGACCACACTTATTTGATTGCAAGTTGTATAAAGTTTAAATATTGATAAAGATGACCACCATGAGAAAATAACCTATGTCCAAGCCTGTGTCTGAAAATCAGTCTACAGTTAATAAAAATAATGTTAGTATTGTCCTTCCAATTTGTCTCATTAAATTAATTTTTTTAAAACCTGCCATATATTTTGACATCAGCATCTTTAAGGGAAGAGTAGGACTAAATTATTACTCTTAATCATTACCTAATATTGTCCATGTGAATCCTACTGTAACATTTTCAAGCTATTAGATGGGTGATGAGCTACCATTACCTCTTTGAGCTAAATGAGGTATAGATATTAACCATAAATTAAACTCCTGAAAGCTCAATACAGCCTGCACCTTAGTAACTTTTGAAATTTAGCAAAAATGTATGGTTGTAAGTTTGTCTTCAAAAAGCAAGATGAGCTTTACAAAATTAAAATTGGACCACTGGATATAAATAAACCTAAACAAAGTTGTAGCCATGTGCCTGAAAAATATATGTGGTTTCAGTGTTATAATTTTTTATATTCTACAGTTGTTTATTAAACCTCCAAAGTAAATTTAGGGATCATTTATGCACACATGAGATAGAATGGCACCATTTGGATTAAGATATATGCTTGGATATATTATGGCATATTTAAGTAAAAGTTATAGTAAAACAGATAAGTGTAATGTAGCTGAACATGTGTTTTATATAAAGGTAGACTTAAGTAATTTAAAAATGGTTCATTTTGTAGTAGTCATACAAAAGTTTAAAAACACTCAAGAATGCAAACAATATAATAAAGTATAACAGTCCTATGAAAAAACTGTTATTTGCTCTAGTTTTTGAAAGATATGCTGTTGTTTTAAGTGTTAATCTGATAGATAATAGAGGCTCACCCATGTAACAGGTAGCAAATGGTATGGTTAGTTACACATGGTGGGTAATATTTTAATTTTCCGTGAAGATTCTATCAGAGGGAAAACCATTGTTGTTGCATCTAAAAAAAGCAAAATGGTTAGACTATTTAGGGTTGTGATGACTGTGTGTAAGGTTCAACTGTTATGGTTTTTAAACAATTGATGACTCCTCCAACTACTCTTCCTTCCCCATCTAACCTACCAAATTTTTGGAAAATGATTAGAACATTTTGACTTCTTCTGACTGTTGCTTCTCTGTCAGTGGTTTGACAAAGAAACTATAATGCATTGTTGCCTTGCCATAATACTTATATTACCATACAGTATACAGGGTGGGCCAATAGTGTGTGGACGGAGGATTGTGGGCTTACTAAAAAATATTTCAAAAATCTGTCACTTGACCAAGGTAGGGACCCTTAAGGGCTATAACGTAAAAATATTTTCACTTAAATTTTGACGTTTATACAGGGTGATTCATATTAAACTTACATTTTTTTGAATGGAACCCCCTATATATTATTGCACATTTGGATTCCTTGGTCAATTCTAGTGTGACTTTATGTATCACACATGGAACTTTAAACGAACCGTTTAGGCGCAAATCACCATTTTTGGTATAAGTAGGTATCAGAAAAAAATTGAATATCGCAGCAATTATAAAACTTAGAAGGCCTTGACTTTGCGGTACGACTAAGCACGAAATGCGTCACCTTAGGTCAGACGGCTAAATTTGAATTCTTTTTGTACTTGGAGAAATCGGAGGATAAATTATGGAAACTTCAATCACAGTTAATTTGATTTTTTCAAATGGGAATGCCTATTTTGGTTTAAAGAATCAAATATAAAATTTGATTACCTTTCTAACGATATAGCATTCTTGATGTCAATATCTTTTGATTTTCATTTTATTTCAAATTTTCAGTCAAATCGGTGTTTTTCAACTTTCCTGCATGCAAGCAACCTAGCAGGCCATGAAAAATAAACAAAAGCTCGTTAATATGGAAGAAAGCAACTAACTTAGTAGAAAAATGCAAACTAACTAGTGCAGTGAGGCAAGATTACGAAAATTCCTTACAACATATTAGCTCTAACCAGAAACAATAGCGGTAACAAGAACGCTCATTTTTCACAGCCTACTAGCTATTACCTAATTTCCAAAGTCAGTAAAACAAATATCTAATCAAAGGAAAACTACTAGTGATTGTTGCTGGCAGTAGAATATCTATGTCTTCTGAATAAATTTGAATAAATTTTCACATTTAATGTTATAAAAAAGTAGCCATTTCCGTAAGTCAAAAGTAATGATACCTCTGACTGGAACTCTTCAAATTCTTCAGTAGGTACTTCTACTTATTAGCAAAATCGCGGAAAATGAATTGCAGTCTGTTTGAATTGTAAAACATTAGTTAGTTTGCAAAAAACTACATAAAATAATCACAATTACAACATAGCGTAATTAGAAAATTCTAGCAATTATTTCAATAGATGTTCAGAATGCTCCAGTTGGAGATATCTTTACTTTTGACTTAACTAAACGGAAATGAATATTTTTTATCCCATTAAATGTGAAATTTCATTCTAAACATGTTAGACTGTAAGCAAAAATCGCTGACAGTTTTCCTTTTGTTTCAAAATTTTTAATCGTTTTGGAAAGTTGTCAAGCTCTAGTAGACCTCAATAGCTAGTAGACTGTGAAAAACAAACGCTTCTGTCATACCCCAGCTACTCATTGCCATTAGATATCTTGCCGCTGTGGTTTCCGGTTAGAGCTGATGTGTTGTAGGGAATTTTCATGTTCTTGCCTCGCTACTCGAGTTCGTTTGCATCTTTCTACTAAGTTAGTTGTTTTCTTCCATATTAACGAGCTTTTGTTTATTTTTCATCGCCTACTAGGTTGCTTGCATGCAGGAAAATTGAAAAACACCGATTTGACTAAAAATTTGAAATAAAATGAAAACCTAAAAAGATTGATATCAAGAATGCTATATCGTTAGAAAGGTAATTAAATTTTACATTTGATCCTTCAAACCAAAATAGGCATTCCCATTTGAAAAAATCAAGTTATCTGTGATTGAAGTTTCCTTAATTAATCTACTGATTTCTCCAAGTACAAAAAGAATTCAAATTTAGCCGCCTGACCTTAGGTGGTGCATTTCATGCTTAGTCGTACCGCAAAGTCACGGCCTTCTAAGTTTTATAATCGCTGCGATATTCAATTTTTTTCTGATACCTACTTATACCAAAAATGGTGATTTGCGCCTAAACGGTTCGTTTAAAGTTCCATGTATGATACATAAAGTCACATTAGAATTGACCAAGGAATCCAAATATGCAATAATATAAATGGGGTTCCATTCAAAAAAATGTAAGTTTGATATGAATTACCCTGTATAAACGTCAAAATTTAAGTGAAAATATTTTTACGTTATAGCCCTCAAGGGTCCCAACCATGATCAAGTCACAGATTTTTGAAATATTTTTTAGTAACCCACAATCCTCCGTCCACGCACTATTGGCCCACCCTGTATACTAAGATCTGTTCCATCATATTTAGAGATTAGAGATTACAAGCTTTTGGTTGATTGCTACCTTGCTACAGGTTCAAACTTCAAAAATTATAATAAATCTTTTCCTTACTAGTATTCTAGTATCACAATCCATGCAGCGGTTACTGAGATTACGAGGGTAGAAAAATGCGACAGACAGACCGACAGACAGACAGACCGACAGACAGACCGACGGAAATGAGTGACATGGATTTTCGTTATGTACACATCATAAAATGCCCAAAAAGCGTATTATCTCAAAATTGAAAATTTTCGCGATCACAAACCGCCCCTCACCTATCGGTGTGGGAAGTAAAAATACAATGCTCTTTGTTTAGCATGGATTTAACATCAAATTGAAGTGTCAGTGAAGAGTATTAGATAGGTTGCTATATATAGCATATCCTCATATATGAGGACCAATGGGAGATAAAAAAATATAATTATGGGGGCTATTTCCTTAAAAATCTAAATTTAAGTAGAAAAAGGTCTAACATTTCTAATGAACAATTTTTTTTCTTGGCGGATTTGTTTATTTGCTAATAATCAGCATCAATTATAAGGCATGATTTTCAACGAAATGCAGGCAGTTCTTGAAAAGTTATTATGATGATTTCAAATAAAAAAAAACAAAGAAATCATTGTTAATATAAGGTTAACGAATTTATTGAGATTTTTTAAAATTATTTTTTGACGATAAATTGTGGTCTAGTTTTACCCAGTACCCAGTTTAGTTTTTGCATTTTATGCCCTTTATTTGTACCAGCATTTATAATTTTTTTTAATCTCCTATAATTAGATGCTTTTCTGTAATATCAACATTGATTGAAAATAAACGGTAATCAAATTATCAATTACACTTATTGATATGAAATTGTACGTCAATTAATTCCATAATCACTTAAACATGTAGTATCATCGAGAGCGAGCGTTTGAAAAAAATGACCCAGTATCAATTTATTCTGGATGCAGTTTAAAGTTGTATTATCCCCTACCATTACGATACAATTTTTTTTTCAATGCCATTTAACTTCAAAACAACACCTAAGCGCATGTTATTACGATGAAAATGACCCCTGTCAATCTAGTCTTTTGGAATGGCTGTAATAGCAGATGGGTGGTAGGAAAAATTACAGTAGTAATTCTTCCGAACAATAGCGTGCGTAAAAAAGGTGAACCTTGGAAAGTATGGTATGTTATTAAAAATCATACGAGTGTAGGCGAAATGACGTGTAGAGTAGTAGTATGTCTACGTTTACGTGAATCTAACCTTGGTCTTCGTACTTTTATATAGCGATCGAAGTAATTGGCAAATCTGATACCAGCACGCTGCGCGATAGATACTTGCAGTTGTTATACTATCGCATTAAGAATTTCTTTAACGTGAAGAAATTCCAATTAGAATGTAATAGAAAAGAAAAAATGGCGTCAAGTTGATTGACTCGGTACTTCCCACACATTACTTTTATACCATTTTATTATTTGCATGCATGCATTATCCAGTGCATGAAGCATGAAATTCCCTTGTAACCAAATCATCGCCCGCCCGCGCGCAAAAAAAAACATCAACACGAAAACTCTCAACAACTCTCTCAATTGATATCCCAATTTAAAAACCAGTATCAATCTTTGAAGGGCAAAGAAAAGTGTTTCATCCAAAAAATGCCGGGGTGTCCCAACTATCATATTAGAGATCCCATCCTACCTCGGCTCATGTTTACCACCCAAAAAAAGTATCAAAAACAGAGTTTGAACGGTTTTTATATTGTACCGTTTCTTTTTTAATTTAGTTTCACCGCCACCAACACAATTTTTAAACACCATAGACTTTATCGATCTCTACCACGGCCTACGGTAGGGTTCAGAAATTTCATTGCTATCAGTTTAGTGATGAACTGCACACATTATAGAATTATCTACAATGTAATTTCAAAACTTATTTTTTGTCTGAGGCAGGGATAAAGCTAAAAAGTACGTTATGTCGTTCCTTTAGTGCAATGAACAGCCCACTACGAATACAACAAACTTTTCAAGTTCATCACCCCCTACACATAAACTGTTCCTGTTTTGCCCCCTCTAAAAAAATGTGGAAAACGATCAGGAACCTCCAAATCGCCTAAAAACGATATTTGAGCTGTTTTTATATTTTTAGTTTTTTGATTATTTGCTGCGCCACTGCGCCTTGATGTACGATGAGACCTGAACATCACTGAGCATTGATTTCCGAAATTGAAAGCATATTTGGGACCAGCATCAGCCAGCAAAAAAACGAGACGCCGCGCTGGAGAGATATAAATTAGGCGTTCAAGTATAGCTTTTTGCAAAATTTGTAAATTCAGCCATTCAAGGGAAGTACGTCTGGATGCTAAGAAAATAGGCTAGTACTTCGTAATTTACAGGTTATAGCAATTTTCGGATAGGTCTGTAAAGTATAGAATATCACTAGGCAATAGAGCTTTTTATGAGTACAAAATTTTCCCCCCTAACCTCAACCTCCCCGCTACTCCAATTTTGTTCTCTTTCGAATGATGTAAAATGATCAAGAACCCCTGAAACGCCTAAAAACGAAATTTGTAGGATTTTCTTGTTGTTCGTGCAGCCGCCAATGCAACGATTTTCAAAAATATAGCAGCACTACCTCCTAGTATCCCAAATCATACCACGCCTCAAATTTTATTAAAATCCGTGTAGCGGTTACTGATATTACAATATTGTAAGAATGCACGATACTCTTCTCATCCTTGACATGGGAAGAAGTCCACAAATTTGTCCTCAAAGGCAATGTTGCACAGGTCTATTACCCAGCGTTATTTTTTCAATACCATTCAAACTTACATTTCTAACAGTATTACTTAAGAATACAAATTAATGAAAAATGAGGAAATAAAAAGAATTTAACACAGGTCAAAATCAGATTCACATGAGTCGATATCATTCGGGTTTATAATAACTTCATTCCGTCGTGAATTTAAAAATGATGTCTCTACTTTTGTTACATGTTTATGCAGTTTCTCCATTTTTCTTGAGTTGTTAAATAATGCATCTCATCTCTATCTAATGTGATTTATACTGCCGATTCCAATAACTGACTTTCTGTTTTCATTTCTGGTCATCATCATAGTCACAATGTCTTAACAGACATATTGTGAACTCGTAAAATGAGATTTGCTTTCTGCATCCTCATGCCGTTGACCAGATGGTATCTACTGGTTCATCCGCCTTTAGGGGCAATTTCTCACCCCAAGGACAAGAAGGTGCCCTGACTCTTCTTAACTCGTCCACCCAAAGCTGTTGGTTGAGAAGAGGTTACTGTTTATACCGACAGTAGTTCGGTTCCTTTTAGTCGCCTTTTACAACACGCAGGATATACGAAGGGAGATATTCTAACCCGCCCCCACACGAGGATCATTTCTGGTGAAATTGTAATATTTTGTTTTGTAAGAAATTCAATAATCTCAGCTTTTCTAAACGAAGTGTTAGGTATTTTTTCCAATAACTTCTATTTCTCTATTTTTTCCATTCTTTCTATTTTCTTAAAGCACTGATTGCTAGCACACGTTTCTGGATTAATTATGATAATTTTCCACCTGAATCGAAAATAAGATAGTTCGCTGTTTTAACCAAATTCCATACAGTCCGACAACAGTACAACTAAACATGTACACATTTAGGTATTCGATATTGTATGGAAGTGATAGTCTCAAGTTTTACTAAATAGTTATAATAAATAAATTAATATAAACATTATTCCAGCACTACCCTGGACAGAGGTCTGTAATAAGGGTTGTGTTTAATGTATAGCCGCGTATAAATGTAGTTTTGGTTTTGCCGGGTTATATTCTCCAACGTTGTTACTCTTTTAATCTTTCTTCTTCTTTGACGCTAGTATTTTAATACTTGACCTTGGTGTCTAGATTCTTATTTTTCTGCGTGGTATAGTGGTCCAATGGCTGAAGACATTAACACAGATACCGACTTTTCTGCTTTTCTTGAGCTATAATTTTGTCGTTTGATTTCTACCTGGTGTACAGGCAAGGAATAAACAATACGCGATAATCTAGTTGCTAACATAGTAGTCCAAAGCAACGAAACGCAGTTAAATAAATTGCCTGATAACTCACGTCTAAATAAATAATTATTGTATATTGTAATAATCCTTATTATTGTCAGCAGCTGCAAATGTATTTATCAAAATGGAATTACCTTTCCAGAATATCAAATATTACAGCGATTGTGGGTGAGTCAGAGGCGTCACTATACATTTAACGTAGGACGTTCAGTAGTGGGGGGGGGGGGGTGGTTTGTTGATGGTGACGGGGTCTGGAACTGAAGAATATATGGGGGATATAGTGGATGGGGTACTACGGTGTCAATTGCGTTTGTACGAGGGGATAAGGCGGATATATCCTCTTGGTACAGAAAATAAGCTATATCATACTTCAACATACAGGGTGAGTCAAGCTCAACGCCTCGGACTCTTGTGACCAAACGATACCACTTTTCGAAAAATTGACTTTTCGAGTGTATGTAGGTCGAGTTGGACTATATTTTAAAAATAATGAGCTTTATACAGGGTGTCTAATAAAAGCGTGACGTATCAAAGTTATGTTTTTTTAAATGGAATACCCTATATATTATTACATATTTAGATTCCCGAGTGCATTTTAGTGTGACTTTATGTATCACACATGGGACTTTAAGCGAACCGTTTAGGTGCAAATCACAATTTTGGGTATAGGTAGGTGTCAGAAAAAAATTGAATATCGCAGCTATTATAAATCTTGAGAGGGCTGTGACTTTGCCGTGTTACTAAGCATGAAATGTGTCAGCTTACGTTAGGCGGTCGAGTTCGAATTACATTTGTACTTGGAGAAATCGCTAGATCAATTAAGGAAACTTCAATCAAAGGTAACTTGATTTTTTCAAACGGGAATGCATATTTTTTTTTATACGATCAAATGTGCAATTTCATAAGCTTTCTAATGATATGTGGTTGTAAATATCAATCTCTGGTAGTTTTGATTTAATTTCAAATTTTCAGTAAAACCGGTGTTTTTCAATTTTGCTACCTATAAGCAACTTAGCAGGCCATGAAATATAAACAAAAAACTGTTCAGATGGAACAAAAGAACTAACTTAGCAGATAGTTATGGACGAACTAGAGTAAAGGGACAAAGTTATAAAAATGACTTACAACAAATCAATTCTAACCAGAGATAGCAGACATAACACATCTAAGTTCAAAAAGCAGCTGGAGTACGACAGAAATGGGTATTTTTCACAGCATACCGGCTACTACAATATTCTAAAGATTGACGATTCACAAAACCATTGTGAATTTTGAAATGAAAGAAAATCTACCACGTAATATTGCTGGCAGTTTAATAGCTTCAGAATAAAATTTCACATTTCATGATTTAAAAAAATAGTAACCGATACATCTGACTGGAGTTCTGCAAATTCTTCAATACTCATAAGCAAGATCGCCGAAAATGAAGAATAAATTAAAAATCTGCTCAAATTATTAAACATAATTTAATTGGCAGAAAATTAAAATATGATTTGTCAGTATTCCTTTTTTTGCGACCTTGCTAATAGATGCTGAAAAATTTAAAGGACGACAGTGAGAGGTATCATTATGTTTGACTTTGACGGAAATGACTACTGTTTTATACCATTCAATGTGAAATTGCGTTCTGAAGATATTAGACTGACGGCAACGATCGCTGAAAGTTTTTCTTTCATTTCAAAGTGTTTAGTGATTTTGGAAATGTTTAATCTCTAGTACATTGCAGTCGCTAGTAGGCTGTAAAAATTATCCATTGCTGTCGTACTCCAGCTTCTCTTTAACCTTAGACATGTTACCGCCGTTGTTTCTGGTTAGAGTTGATTTGTTGTAGGGAATTTTTATAATCTTGTTCTTTTACTCTAGTTCTGCTGGATCTTTTTGCTAAGTTAGTTGTTTTCTTCCATCTGAATACGATTTTGTTTATATTTCATGGCCTGCTAGTTTGTTTATAGGTAAGGAAATTGAAAAACACTGATTTGATTGAAATCTCGAAATTTAATAAAAACTACCATAGATTGATATTCACAACCTGATATAATTAGAAAGCCGATCAAATTGCACATTTGATCGTATAAAAAAAATTATGCATTCCCATTTGAAAAAATCAAGTTACCTTCGATTGAAGTTTCCTTAATTGATCTACCGATTTCTCCAAGTACAAATGTAATTCGAACTCGGCCGTCTAAACTAAGCTGACACATTTCATGCTTAGTAACACGGCAAAGTCACAGCCCTCTAAGATTTATAATAGCTGCGATATTCAATTTTTTTCTGACATCTACCTATACCCAAAATTGTGATTTGCACCTAAACGGTTCGCTTAAAGTCCCATGTGTGATACATAAAGTCACACTAAAATGCACCCAGGAATCTAAATATGCAATAATATACAGGGTGTTCCATGTAAAAAAACATAACTTTGATATGTCACGCTTTTATTAGACACCCTGTATAAAAGTCATTATTTTTAAAATGTAGCCCTACTCGACCTACATACACTTGTAAAGTCGATTTTTCGAAAAGTGGTATCGTCTGGTCATAAGAGTCCGAGGCGTTGAGCTTGACTCACCCTGGATACATATCGCATATGCTTTCTAAATCGTAAATGAACGCCTACATGGCAAACACTAGTTAGGCCCTTTTTAAACTATAGATAGCCAAAAAACACTTGAAAGGGTAAATAAAATGTTGCTATATTTAATATTTTTCATACTTGGTATATCCGCAAGGTATACAGGGTTGGGATAAAATATGGAACCAAGCAAATATCTCTGAAATGGAAAGGGTGATATTGCTGAAAATTTGCAGGTAAATGTAGTGACGCATATTGCATCCGAAGACATTATGTTAGCTATTAATGTACCTTCGGTCTAACCGGAAGTACCGTCAACTTTTTTAATTTAAATGGGACGCCCTGTATATTTCTGCAGATTTTAATACGTTTTTTCCGAATACGTCCATAGTGGTTTTAGTAATTGTTTCTGTAAAAATGGGAAGGATAAAGCTTTTTTATTTACTGAAACGTTCATTTTGTTTGATGTGTTACAATAAGAAAATGAGAAAATTTAAAATCAATTATCTCAGATGTTCAAATGCCCGTTTACTTCGTGACAATATGCAAGTCTCTTGACAAATTGCTGAGTTACCTTTTGCAAGATGTCTCTACGAATCAATTCACGTTAGGATCGGGACGTCAGGAGGTAAATGGCTGGCATTTTAAACATCTGAAGAAGCTTCATCTTTCCCGTTTTTACAGAAACTAATACTATGGACGTATTCGGAAAAAAGATGTATTAAAATCTGCAAAAATATACAGGGTGTCCCATTTAAATTAAAAAATTTGACGGTATCTCCGGTTAAACCGGAAGTACATTAATAGCTAAAATAATGTTTTTGAATGCATTATATACGTCACTATACTTGCCTGCAAATTTTTAGCAATATAATTTTTTCGGTTCCAAAGTTATTTGCTTGGTTCCATACGTTATCCCAACCCTGTATATGTAGTTACTGCGCGATGCTGTGCTTTTTTTTCAGTTTCTATCTATTCCTCTAGCCTTTATTTTGATGATTTCAAATTTGAAGCCCTGGAGTCGTACCTAATTTGAATGGTTATCAGTTTTTAGGTTTTAAATGTGGTTTTCTATATTGCGTTAAGTTTTTCATTATACTACGAGGTAACGCTACTTACTATCAGGTACCACTGACATGAGCTTACTTATTTTAAAGATGTGACAAAAATTTTCTCCATGGGGTGTTCTGACCTCTCATCTCCCTCCCGTGGCTACGCCTGTGCAACCAGGTACTCTAGTTACGCCTTGATATTGATTCGTAGGGTGACAATAAAAAAACAAAGTGGTTGTTAGAGGTTCACCTTTAACAATGTGGAAACAACTATTGTTATCATTTGTTCCATTGCACTGTACTGGCCCATCAATAAAACCACATATGTTTCAGTATAAACTTTATTGACGTTTCGGCCACCACAGTGGTCTTTATAAAACTACAAAAATAATTCAAAAATTTGATATGCAAAATAGACTGGATGTATGTCAAATGCTGTATTGGCGAGTCTTTAGGTAATGTAAAACCAAAGAATATAAAAAATACATAACTAAAGGGCAAACGTCAAAATCAGCCCTCAGCGAACACGCATCATTGTTCTCCAAATCAAAGTGTGGTCCATAAGTTTTCCAGGTTTCCTTATGTTTTGTTGTTGGATACAGAGACACGGTATTTTTTCATCGTAGGGTTGTAGTCGTGTGTCACTTTATTCACTCATAACATAACCATCGTGATATGCTAGGACTCTGATGTATTACTGGAACTGATTTTGGATTTATCAATCATCCAAATGAGTTCTTTAAAATTTCAGAGTCACCATTAGTTAGGAAGTTAGTTTGCAAAAAACAAAAGCAGGTTCCTGACACACCTTGCTGTCAAACAATGTCACTTATTCAATAATAATATTATAGGATTTTTTTATATTTTGACAAAAGCCACGTAGGTGGTCGAAATCTCAGCAATTACATGTTTAATTGCTTGGTGCTACCTAATAAAACTGCTTTTTTAACTATTTATGTTATAAAATTCACACATATGTATCGAAATTATAGAGGACATGCTGTGCAATTAGGAACATACTAAATTTTTATTTTATTAACGCAAATTTTCCATGTTTTGCAAGACATTTAAGCGACGCGTGAAATATGTTAATAAATATTGTTAATATTACGTTTGCATACTTTATTTAATCGATAATGAAAGTGCGTAAGTGAAATAAATTATAAATTAATGCATTGCGAAATATCTTCAGAACTTTCCCTTAATCGGGAAAGAAACAAAACTTATTTTCCATTGGCGATTTCCAAACAGATTGACTGTTTTGCTAAAACTAGGTGCTTTGTTTGATAAATATTTAGTTTTCTGTTGTTAGTTTATACAATAATTGGATAAAGTATAATCAAGCAGTCATAAAATTGCGCATTAATCCTAAATAATAGTGCTCGATGTATTGTAACGTTAATAAAAGCTGATTATGCGTAAAGAACCATTCACATTGCAAGGCTTGCTGCAAATTCATCGAGGCGTGGATCTATGGGGGCAGTCGGGGCTATTGTCCCGCTGGACAGCCTTACGGGTCCAATCTGATTGGTTCGACAAGAGACTGTTCAGGAATTCATTGGTTCAGATACGATTTTTTTCTTAAGAAAATTGGGAGATTTACATTGCCCCTCCAATGAAACGACGTGCCATACTTGCTTGTCCATAAACAATTTGCTTTTTTTGCTTATCCAGTATTATTCAAACTGAAAAATTCAATGCTTTAAATACATACTTATTTGTGCTTTTGACATAAGGTAATAAAATTGATTGATTTTACTTCCCACACCGATAGGTGAGGGGAGTATTGTGATCGCGAAAATTTTCGATTTTGAGATAATACACTTTTTGGGCGTTTTATGATGTGTACATAACGAAAATCCACGTCACTCATTTCCGTCGGTCTGTCTATCGGTCTGTCTGTCTGTCTGTCTGTGGGTCTGTCTGTCTGTCTGTCTGTCGCGTTTTTCTACCCTCGTAATCTCAGCAACCGCTGCATGGATCGTGATGAAGTTTGGGCAGCGGTATGCTGTGGGGTCGTAGTAGGTAATGTTCCTAAAATTTTGAAAATCGGTGCATAGGCGGCGGAGTAATTAGCAAAAAACAAAAAAAAATTAAAAATGTCTGAAACTTCGTTTTTAGGCGTTTTAGGGGTCCCTGATCATTTTCTACTTTTTACTTCCCACACCGATAGGTGAGGGGAGTATTGTGATCGCGAAAATTTTCAATTTTGAGATAATTCACTTTTTGGGCGTTTTATGATAACGAAAATCCACGTCACTCATTTCCGTCGGTCTGTCTGTCGGTCTGTCGGTCTGTCTGTCGCGTTTTTCTACCCTCGTAATCTCAGTAACCGCTGGATGGATTGTGACGAAATTTGGGCAGCGTTATGCTGTGGGGTCGTAGTAGGTAATGCTCCTATAATTTTGAAAATCGTTATACGGGGGGCGGAGTAATTAGCAAAAAACGAAAAATTTCAAATATGCCTCAAACTTCGTTTTTAGGCGTTTTAGGGGTTCCTGATCATTTTCTACTTTTTCTTGGGTGGGGGTAAATTTGGGGTGGTTGGGGGGTGGGGGGTTGTAATACTGAAAACTTTGTTGTATTTGTAATGGGCTGTCTATTGATATGTGACTGAAAAACCTAGCGGTATGATACACTTTTTTAGGTCCATCCGAACGTTGCATGCTTATTATAGAAACCACGGGACTTTGAATTTGCGATGTATACATAAGAGTATTGTTTTAAATCGCTCGATATCGCGTAACGCGAAAATTGTTCAATTGATTTTAATGAAATTTTCACATAGTATTACTCCCAAGCCCAAGGCGAGGATGGAAAACGCGTATGTTTTGGAAAAATCGGGTCAGTGGCGGCGCGCCAATAATAAAAAAAACTAAAAATATAAAAACAGCTCAAACTTTGTTTTTAGGCGTTTTAGGGGTTCCTGATCATTTTCAATTTTTTTTTTTGAGTAGGGTGAAGTCGGGGCGGTGGGGGGTAGTAAAACTGAAAAAATTGTTGTATTCATAATAGTCCGTCTATTGACCTGTAGAAGAAATACCTAGCGGCATATTACACTTTTTTAGGTCCATCCGAACATTGGCTTGCCTATTACAGAAACCAATTTTGTGATCTGTACACACGAGTTTTGCTTTATTTCATTCTATGTATATTGCGTAAAGCGAAAATTATTGAATTGATTATCATAAAATTTTGACACAGAGTTTATTACCGCGGCGAGAATGGAAAACGACTCTGTTTTTGAAATACCGTGTCAGTGGCGGCGCAGCAATAATCAAACAACCAAAAACATAAAATCAGGTCAAACTTCGTTTTTAGACGGGTTGGAGGCTCTTGATCGTTTTGCATTGTCCAGTGCAAGCATGCATAAAAAACTGTGGCGCCCTAGTTCCTAAGGAGGGAGACGCAAGAAACTATTTACGAGGGTTTTTGTGTTGGATGTTGTTTTTGCGAGCGGATGTGCGATAATTTAGTTGCAAGGGGATTTTAGGCTATAGCTTCATGAAATGGGAAATAACAAAGTGGTATCATCATGGTGTGGGAAGTACTGAGTCAATCAACTTGACTCCATTTTTTTGGTTGGGGGTGAAATTGGGGTGGTTGGGGGGGGTGGGGGGTTGTAAAACTGAGAAGTTTGTAGTATCGATAATAGGCTGTCCATTGACCTGTGAAGGAAAGACCTAGCGGCATAAGACAATTTTGGGGTAGGGGGGGGGGGGTTGGCGATTATTTGGTTACAAGGGATCTCAGACTATAGCTTCATGCTATGGGAAAATTATAAACTGGTATGAGCGTAATGTGTGATGTGTGGGAAGTACTGAGTCAATCCACTTGACTTCATTTTTTTATCTACGATGGTTTGATAATTGCTAATCTAGATAATTAACTTCTTGCCAAATTTATTGAAGTATATTTGGTAAATTATGATACGTATCTTTAGGTGCATCTCACTTTTCGGTGTCCTAGAGCTCTTGACCGGAAACCTATATCTACCTATTATTGTTTACCATTGGCTCTTGATGTATCGTTTCGCCTGTACGACATGGGTTAAATTTCGTATTCGTTTAATAAATCATTGTATGGAATAAAAATTAAATATTGCGACAGTCTTTATTTTATGTAACGTGGAGAAAAATCGATAACGTATAGTAAACCTAATAGTGTAGATTACGAGGTATGGTTGGCAACTCTAGACTATGCAAACTATCATCAGCACAAATTTCAATCATTTACGTATTTCATAAGTTGTTCTTATGATTCATCCATCATCTCGTAATTTGCCAATTCGCCTTTAAATTCACGTGTAAAAAATAATATGAGTCAACTTGATATTTTCAAAATATTTATTTCTGGATTTTTTCCGGAGAATTCACGTTCATGGATAAACCACAAAGCTACAATAATGCAAATCATTCTTTGGAATATCCTATTTTGACTTTGAAAAATAGTTGTATCAAAATTATTAAATCTTTATTGAAATTTTGTCTAATAGCTTTTCTCAATATCAAAAAAATATTTAGATGCATTTTTAAAATTTGGGAGGAAAACATTTTTTATTCTTATTTGTATTTAATATTTTGAAATATTTACTTCAAATTTAAAATTACTATATCTGGCAAGGCGAGAAAAAATAACGCCTAGCTCGATTATATTTTTTGTTCGCTCGACATCTACTGAAGAGTGAGATGCACCTAAAGTAAATAGAAATAAATTCGTATCTAATCAATTTCGAGCGAGGACCTTAAAAAAGGAAATTTACTTCAGGAGATAGTTTTTAGGTCCGTTTAAATCACTTTTGAGATAGAGGGTGTTTTGTGTAATATAGGAAACATCATTTCTTTCATATGGATGTGACCAAGAAGGTTTGAAAGGTTTTCCCAAGGTGGAGCCATAATTGAGGAAATATTGAATACAATTTATATCATTTCAGCGACATGTAGTACCTTTAATTATTTTAACCAAGAACTGTATTTGACCAGTAATAATGCACAAGACTTGATTTTTATGTAGAAGTGACCAAGCTATAAAAAATATCCACATGAAGAAATGCTAGTAACGCACAATTTGTTTATGAAACATTATATAATGCAAATTCTCTACGGAATTCACAATTTCACAAAGAGAAAATTATCCCAGATATTTCAAAAGGTTTCAAAAATTTGACGACCTTGCATTCCAAAATTAAAGTTCCATGTTATTTGAGGACCAGACAGACTTACAAATTGGACAGACAGACTAACGGAAACATTGTTTTCCGTGATGTAGATGTCATAAATCTGTCGGTGAATCAACTGAAACTCACAACTTTTCATGACGTTTCTGTTTATTTTATCTGAATCATCTTTAGGTGTCTATGAATCCATAATAATACTGCTATTGGATGCAATATTTAAAAAGTAAACATGTTTTATATATGTATATAAATAAAACTGTTATTTCCGAGGTTTTTTCTAAAAATGGACCCGAAATTTATCTCTCTAAATATTGGTATGGTATGTGTGACCAGAAGGAATAAACAATAATATCGGTGTTTTCCGACCTCTATTGGAGATACAACGTCTAATGCATCTGGCAACCTTGTGCATAACGGATCATACGAGTAGGTTTATAGTACACAAAACGGGTGATGTGTTTATCTATGTGTATGTCTTTCCTTGAAATGATTGTTGCTTCGTACATAACGTATAGCACGTGTTTTAATTCCCCCAAAACGGATGACTCTTGCACCTGACCTCTCATTCTATAACTTATAATACAGTGAGTTTAAACATATTATCAAACATGATTGTTCCAAAACTGAACAAGGAATTGGAGTTGAAATTTGTGGGAGACGGGCCAAGAATTTAGATATCGTCAGGTTTGGTAAACAAATCATTACTAACACGCTTTTATTAGTTTAACCTGTGCGTATGTATCTATCTATGTGAGAGAATCTTCGGAAAATTATTTTCATCCACTTTAAAACGTCAGATTAAATTAAATAATATTGATCGTAAATTTGTAATTGAAGTATGTTTAGAAGAAACAAAGAATTTTTAAATGCTGTCATTTACAAAACTTACACTCTTGCTGTTATTCAAATGAAGAAACTTGTAATAATATATTACGGTTTTTTTTTAATTTTTCCATATGACTGAAATGTGTGCTAAGGTCATAAGACAGTATAATATCGACAATCGTAGCATGATTATTAAATTTATCGCATATCACCTCTAGCTATAATTATTGTCAAACTCATATAAAGCAAGACGTTTACGTCAATCTTCCATTTTTATTTTGACTTGTTAAAAACTTAGGCCTACTCTTGGTTGAATAGTTTTTTCTAGGTTTCTTCATGTTGGGTTGTTGGATCTCGAATGAGAGGAGGAATTGTCTCATCTTGGGATTGTATGTCAGACAGACTATTGTGATTCACGTATGCTCTCATTTTGCAACAGCCTCATGTGTTCTTTAAGATTTCAGCGCCGGTACTCTGTAACTTAGAAACGTGTCTGTATGCACTATGTACTATAGGATAGGGTGGCCTCGTAAATATGTCAGCGTAGTAGGCACTTTGTGACAGGAAGCTGATAGGCACCCGAAACTGCCCGATCGTCATGGTTGTCATGGTGATAGAGACACATTTCTATCTCATAGTTACCGAGTACCGGCGCTGAATCACCGTTAGTAAGTTTGTACTCGCTTGACCTCATTTGATATTAGCTGACTAAGAAGTGCATCTCAGACTTAATTTTGTAGTGGAGATCTAGGTTGGCAATCCTGGGGACCGATTTAGTAATATTTTTACTGACTATGTCATTGCTCTGTGAAATAGCTCCAGACATTTTTAACTACTTGAATAGTAAATGCGCTGCCCTTCAAAGTTATATTTTTCCTCAAAGTGTAATGAAAAAACTCTTGCCTATGGTTAAAAATGATTTTATCTTCATTCTTACCTCAATTAAAGTATAATCATGATCATTTAGTCTAGTCTTGATATACGCCGGATTTTCTATGAAAATGTAAAATTAGCATGCAAGAAAACGGCACTAATTGTTAATTACTCGTCATTAGCAGTACTTCCACAGAATACTACAGCCCTGTATTCCGCCAAAGCTTGAAAATGCTATATGTCAAGACTTGTTCTCGGGGTATTTTTAGTTCGTCACTAGCAGAACAGCTGTTCGCTGTTGACACGGCTGACACTACAGAGTATCGTAAAATGGTTTAATTATGTCAGTACACATGCTTCATTAGTGCCAACCGTAGTGAATTTCATTATCAACCAGGTTTAACTGAACTGATGATTCTTTCCGCTTGTAAAACAGATGTCAACTTTGAGCCTAGGCTTAACTGAGCTTGTGTTGAACCGGCATTTCTACTACCGAATCTTAAAGATCGAATGCGAAAATATAGTGGAAGCATAGTAACTGGTCTACCGTCTTCTCTAAAACACTGCACTGGTTACTAATTTGACGCGGTGTAGCCTGGGAGTAGCAAAACGGTATCGCAGAGCTAGAGGTCAAAAGCGCCTATCTTGCTGATCTGTGGCACGCTTCGATTGACCAGTTGGCCTTCTTTGTACTTTCTCTACCTTCTTCTGTCCATATACGACACACCATCATTAGCCCGATATCAGTACAACACAACTCGTTGGAAATATCGCTATAATATAATAATAGGCATATAATGATGATTGTCTTCAAACTTGAGGCATTTTATCTCAATGCAAGCATACTGTACCGCAATAACTGATATCTAATCTGATCAACTGATCAGCTCTCATGAACCGGTTTCATCACAAAAAACTAAAAGAAAACTTCGTTATTGCAAAAATTGTCAAGGTAAAGCGTTGACATTTCATAGCATGCTAGTTGCACTGTTGCCAGAGTCAGTTCAAGAAATTATACATTCTAGGCGTTAATGTCATCGAGCTTATCATAATTAGTGCAATATACTTCCCATACTGGCAAATATCTAATATTTTAAGCACAAATATTATGCAAAATATAGAGCAAAATATTGAATGGTCGGGAGCCCTCAGACAAAAATATTGCACAGTATTTAATGCTGATTAAACTAGTCAGATTGTCAGAGCGTTCCTCGAGGCCTTAGCTCTTGTATCATAGTGTCAGTTCGTAAGTCTTTCAGGTCTGGGAACCCAGCAACCAGACAACATTAAAGAAAGAAGTGGAAAGTATGGCAGAAATATGGAGAGCTAAGATGAGGAAGAAAATCATTTAGGACAGAAATTTGCTCAGAAATTTTTGAATCAACTCGTGATGGCAACCATCACCTCGCGTAGATGAATCAAGAGGTGTTCAAGAAATTGAGCGCTCTCTAGCTACGGAATATTGAACAGTGCGCTAAAACCTTTCGAAAAAACATATTGAACACTCACTAAATATTGAACGTTTTTTTTGTACAATACTCCTTCTCACACTCAATATTTTTGCGCAAACACAGCATCGTTTTACTTCCCACACCGATAGGTGAGGGGAGTATAGTGATCGTGCTAATTTCCGATTTTGAGATAATACGCTTTTTGGGCGTTTTATGATGCCTACATAAAGAAAATCCACGTGACTCATTTCCGTCGTCCTGTCTGTCGGTCTGTCTGTACGCGTTTTTCTAGCCAGATAATTTCAGTAACCTTTGCATGGATTGTGATGAAATTTGGGCGATATGCTGTGGGTCGTAGTAGGCAATGTTCCTATGATTTTGAAAATCGGTGCATGGGCGGCGGAGTAATTAGCAAAAAACAAAAAATTAAATATTCCCCAAACTTTGTTTTTAGGCGTTTTAGGGTTTCCTGATCATTTTCTGTTTTTACTTCCCACTCCGATGGGTGATTTAATACACTTTTTAGGTCCATCCGAACATTACCTTGCTTATTACAGAAACCAAGGGACTTTTCTGATTTATACATTCGAGCATTACTTTTGATCGTTCTGTATTGTGTAACTAGGAAACTATTGGATTGATTTTACTGACATTTTTACGCGCGGCAAGGATGGAAAACATTTATGATTTTTAGAAATCGTGTCAGCGGCGGCGCACCAGTAATAAAAAACTAAAAATATAAAAACAACTCAAACTTCGTTTTTAGGCATTGTAGGGGTTCCTGATCCTTTTCTACTTTTTTTTGGTGGGGGTGAATTTGGGGTGGTTGGGGGGAGGGAGGTCGTAAAACTCAAAAATTTGTTGTATTCTTAATAGGCTATTCATTGACCTGTGAAAGAAAAACCTAGCGTCATAATAGACTTTTTTACGTTCATCAGAACATTGTCTTGCCTATTACAGAAACCAAGGGACTTATTTTCTTACGTATAGATACGAATATTGCTTCAGCGCGTTCTGTATTGTGTAATTGATTTTAATGAAATGAAATAGTACTGTGGTATTATTACCGTGGCGAGGATGCAAAACGTTTATGGATTTTAGAAATCGTGTCAGTGGCGGCGCAGCAATAATAAAAAAAAACAAAATAAAAATATAGAATCAGCTGAAACTTCGTTTTTAGACGTTTTAGGGCTTTCATGATTGTTTTCTACTTTTTTGGGTGGGGGTACAATAGGGGTTAGTTGGGGGAGGGGGTGGGGGGTCATAAAACTCAATTATTTTTTGTATTCATAATAGGCTATCCATTGACCTGTAAAAGGAAGACCTAGCGGCATAACACACTTTTTTTAGTCGGGCGGGCGATGATTTGGTTGCAAGGGGATCTCAAAATATAGCTTCATGCTATGGGAAAATAATAAACTGGTATAACCATAATGTGTGGGAAGAACTGAGTCAATCAACTTGACTCCAAAAGAAGGAATGCTGGAGGAGACTGGTTCGGAGAGTAGGGATGCATCGATCCAGTCACATGTAATTCTCTCGATGCCTGAACCACGGCCTGAACCATGGCGTGAAACTGATGAGTTCGCCATGCAGTGATGTTGAGATGTTCTTGTTTGCTAACATGCATCGATCTAGTCACATGGAACTCTCTCCACGCCTCTTTTTGCAAGGGCGGCCTGAAGCTAGTGAGGGACTGCATTGTTGAACGCTTCTTCAATATCTAGGAAGGCACCCAACGCAATTTCTTTGTTTTTCAAAGAATGGTCGCCAACTAGGTCTGTTGATTTGTCTGCCGTGTATGATTCAACAGTATTATCCGTAGTAGCCCTTCCCTAATGCATTTATTCTCCCCCTTGTAAGTACATATTTTAAAATTTTAAAAAAGAAAGATGTTGGGCAAATGGGACGGACGGACGCGTACGGTAGGAATTAGGTAGTGGCGTTCTAATCTAACCAGTCTATAATTCGTGGGCAAAAGCTGCCCATCTCAGATTACGTCGCGACTCAACGATGAATTTATCATCTGATGAATTATTGTGATAATTCAGTCGTTCGGCCCCATTATGTCTTAAGTGTGAGTGCGAGGAAACCTTTGGACTTCGCACCGGGCCCACTAATCTCCGGCTGGTGTTCCTACATAATAATATAAACGTACTTATGTGTGTAGTACATTCGCTAAATTAGAGGTTTCCTCTGGACCCTCATCCGTCGTGTGTTATACATACGGGCTTTATGAGATGACGAATGGAAAAATTTGTGGTGTCGGGGGGTGACGATACACACATTAAAATAAAATCCCAGACAAGGAATATACTCTTACATTCAAATATATAACATCTTTTTATATGTGCATGTACGTATATACAGGGTGCTACAAAAAGGTGGTGCCAAACTTAAGAGGTTCAAGGGGACGATTCTAATAATATTTTTTACATAAAGTCCCCTAGTCCGACATGAGCCGTTTTGGTTTAGATACACAGTCATTTAATGTTTAAAACAAAAACGTATTGTTTACCTTTATGAGTAAAATACGTAAATATATTAGTACTTTTTTTACAGAGAATGACGATTACCCACGTTGTTTCGGTCCTTCATTGATTTGCATACCAGTTGAGTCGCTACAGGGATTGCATGCAACAAAGACTGTAACCCCAGAAGAAAAAAATTCAACGGGGATAAGTCGGTACTTCGTGGCCACCTGATGGGTCCATCTCTTCCTATCTATCGCCTTGGAATTTTTGTTGATTTAGGCGATCTTGCACAATGTGGGGAAAATGTGCAGGTTTTTTATGGTCAGCATCCCGCAAAGGTTGAAAGCCTATGGCGCTGTAGAAGCGCTGCGAAACTAAATTCCCCGGCAGCTGATTCCACAGCGTCGAAGTTCTCCAAAAGAAGGAATGTTGGAGGAGACTGGTTCGGGAAGTAGGGACCTCGACTTGGTTAAGGATGGGCTCGAAAAGCCTCTCAAGTGTTCCTCGTTCAGATGGCCTTTGGTGTCATTATCTGGGAGAGCTCACTCGAATATCTTCCGCGATAGAATATGTAAAACAGGGACAGGTCAGCCACCCTTCTTCGATGTTTCAGGCTGAGAAGGTCCTTTGTGAGGTTAGGCGTATCGATTAGTCTAATTGCTCTCTTCTGGATAGTGTTCAGAAACTTTAGAGATTGCTTCGGAACGCATCCCCACACATGGGAGCAATACTCCAGCGATGGTCGGATTTGTGCCTTGTAGAGCAGCAATAGTTGCTCTGATGTATACAGCTTCCTACAGCGGAACAAAATTCCAAGCTTCTGGGATGCCATTTTAGCAATACTGAAGTCGTGGTCGTGCCAGGACATGTTATTGTTGATTTTGATCCAAAAGCTTGACGGAAGGTGACTCGACTATTGGGCGAACCTCCATTTCCACAGTTGGTAAGCCAATGTGAGACTTCTTTGTCAGTGTTGTTGTCTGTACGTTAAAAGGAACATTATTTACTAATCCCCACTCGACAATTGTTTTGATATCTACTTTGATCTTTGAGGCATGTTGCTGTCGCCAACGTACCGTCTCCTGGGATGATAGTGGCTTGCCTGATTCCATGCACGATATTAATGTACTATCGTCTGCGAAACTGTAGATTGGATTGGATGTTATTTCCAGCAGCTCCTTGATTTACAGCAGAAACTGTGTAGGGGATATTACAGGTCCCTGAGGAACACCGGCGTTTGTTGAAAATAGTCTGATGGACAGCCTTCGACTGCAACAAACAGAGATCTGTCGTTCAAAAAGCTATTCGGCCACCGACACAGGCCAGGTGGTAGTCCATAGCAAGCAGCAAGCTTGATCAGAAGTCCCTCATGCCAAACTCTGTCGAAGGCTTTCAATATGTCAAGTGCAACAACACGAGATTCGCCATGATTTTCAAGTGCTCCGATCCACAAGTGAGTGACGTGGAACTGGCGATCATTTATGATGTTATTGCTGTCCACGTATTTTTGTTAATGATAGTCTCCATAACCTTAGGCATGTTGCTGAGAAGAGCTACGGGTCTATATAGTTGGTGGGTTTGGTTTTTTGCCTTTCTTAGGGATGGGATGACGTAGCAAAAGTCGCGCCGCAGCATAAAGCCGCTCAGCTGCGGTATTGCTTGTTGCTTCGTCATAAATAAGGTCTCTCTCTCTCTCTTCAGTCGTAGTTCGCTCCCGAACGTCGTGACTCATACATGGTTATGGTGTGTCAGTGATCGCCATGTTTCTCGGTCTTCCACGGCACGCATTACTTCTGGGACCGACATGTGCGTAAGGTCCCTTATTTGGTCCACGAACCTTATAGTGGATCTGCTCCTCGTTCTTTTGCCGTCCACCTTCCCTTGGACCGTGAACTTCTCCATCCCGTCCCTGCCCATAACGTGTCCGAAAAATTTGAGCATCCCACATTGTATGGTTGGTAAAAGCCGGTCATGATCTTTGATTTTGAGCTCCCTGAGGATGGAGATGTTCGTTCTGTGTGCTGTCCATGGTATTCTTAGCATTCTTCGATAACACGTCGTTTCAAACGCCTCTATTCTTCTACGACAGGAGGCGTTTAGAGTCCAGGATTCTGACCCACAAGTTGCTATGGGGAAAACCAGCGCTTTCGTTAGTCTGGTTTTCGTTACTTTGTGGATGTTGTGGTCTTCCATATTCTCCTCAGTCCACTCAACGCCTCCTCCGCCATTCCGCATCTACGCTTTATTTCGGGTTCAAAACCTCCTTTGTTTTGTACACGTGCGCCCAGATAGATAACGTGATCGCTCGTTTCAATATCATTGATTAGCCGTAAAGGTGGTAATGTCTTGGCTCTGTCCATTATCATGAGGCAGCATTTTGACCTGTTTAGACGTAGGCCCGATTCTAAACTTGCTTCCTCCACGCGCTGCAGAAGTTCATACATTTCAGGTTCCTAAGGTGGTCATAAGGTGCACGCCGCATATTCTTCAAATGTAAATTCGACCTTTTTCAGTTTAAAGACACTTTTTACCTTTATGGCATTGTGTTTAAATCTCAAAGTATGCAATGGAAGAATGACACTCTAAGCCCGCAGAAGGCCAAAACTATTCAAAGCGCCGGTAAAGTGAACTTTTTGTTCTTGGGCTGTTCGGCCGGCGTCCACACGCTCTGCCACCTTAGCGTCGACGCGCTTCGCTGCTTGACGTTTCGCCAATACTCAGGATGGCGACCACTCGAGTTGGCGAAACGTAAAACAGCGAAGCGCGCCGACATGAAGGCGACGGAGCGTGTCGACGCCGGCCGAACAGCCCAAGAACCAACAGCTCATCGAACACACAATTTTATCGCATATCTTTCCGCCACTTCAATTTTTTCGATGGTTACGAAACACATTTCAATAATTTTGACAAAATTACCACCAATATTGAATTGAATTTTCATGAGTGTTGTAATTTACATAACGTAATCAAGGTAGATGGAACGAAAAGTTTTAAACTCCTATTATTAATTTTATTTATTTATCGAATGACCTTTTCCTTATTTAAAAAATGTTTGTTTTTTGTTTAATTTTTACTTTTGCTCTTAACTAATAAACGGTGAGCAAACTAAAATCATACATAATCAATGACCTCAGGAAATACGTTCACCAAATTGTCCTACCCTTCTTGTTAAGCCCTCAGTACACAATCTTTTATATAGTGGATGTTTAGTTGTCGGCTCTGCTTTCACATTAACTAGACGGTATTTTACCTCCCATAAAGACCACATTATCATTTAAGTTAAAACTGGCGCTAATTACCTCAAATGAGTGATAAATTAAAACATCGTCACACAATTCAGGAATATTCAAATGATTTTCCCACTACGAGTCGCAGTGATATTAAATTCAAATATAAACATTATTCACGTGACACAAGCGGCATTTATAATTTACTACACCTGATAAGAAAATGGAACCGTAATTACTTACATTATTATGGGTATTCCAAAATAACGAAGTCACGTGGATGTGTATAGTGCATTTGAGTAATACTTCCTTTCATTATTTCCATGGTAGCACGCATGTGAACGAAAAGACAGTTGAGATTAATGTCGCAATGACCGGGTATCACTTTAATCTCCGAAAAAAACATATAGCTCTACAAGTTATTTAGTGGCGGAGGTTTTTTTTGTTGACTGAAGACTTTTTAACACGCTTTTATTAGCTTCACCTGTACGTTTGTTTGTTTGTGAGTTTGTGACTCTTCTTTGGATTAAGAGGTCGGACTGAACATTGAACGCTCCAACTTTGCCGCGAAAACGACTTTGATGGCTTCAAATCCATCGGACAAACAGTCGTATCCGCTGACTAAGTGATGGCGCAGACACCTTCAAGTATGTTAATATTACACAGAGGCGTAGGCCTGAAAATCTTGGTCGTCAACGATTAGATTGGAGCCCAGAACACCGACAATGGCATGTTGAGCGGCATCAGACGGCCTTTTCGAACGAGACGAGGAGCTATCTGGGGAACACACGATGGACGCCAACGCGTTAAACCGGCTCCAGATTATGCGACGAACGTCCCCAATGTTGGACGCGTGATAGTTTGACACATGGTGTGTACGAAAAACAAGTGGCGTGCTCCGAGTGTCGAATTTCCAACGTTGGCTGAAAGACGTTCGGGCGGTTGTCGAATGTTTGATCGTGCCGTTTCTAGCATTCGTGTTTCGTTTACACCTTCTCCAGCTGTTAATCGGAAAGCGTCAATTGTAATTCAGAAAGCGTCATATGTAAATCAGAATAGTGAAATGATCAATTTTGTTTGGGTAAAGGGACATGCTGGCATCGATGGCAATGCCTTTGTAGATATAGCTGCGAAAAACACTGTTAATTCAGATGCAATCACAGAGGTTACAGTTTTCTCGGACTTCTTCATAGAAATCAAGAAATCAATTAGAAAAAGATGGGAAGTGGTGTGGTCTGATTTTGTGTCAGAAAGTCACAACCACTATACTTTACTGCACCCAACTTTACCTAGTAGCATTCCTCACATAGATAAATTATACTTTAATAGGGACTACTCCTCTACAATAACTACACCTTTCCCAATTGTAGTTCAGAAAGTAGCAGATTAATTTCAGAAACCGTTAAATGTAGTTCAGATTAGTAAGATGTATTTCAGAAAGCGTCAAATGTAGTTCAGATTAGTAAAATGTATTTCAGAAAGCGTCAAATGTAGTTCTGATTAGTAAGATGACTTTCAGAAAGCGTCAAATGTAGTTCAGATTAGTAAAATGTATTTCAGAAAGCGTCAAATGTAGTTCAGAAAATATTATTTGTATTTCAGAAAATAACTTTAGTATACCATACTAAACAATTCTTACGCTACCCTAGCAACATCAACAAGCGCAAGTAATTAAACAGTACAAATGTCACGATTTTGTTGTAATAAATCATGAATTTATCTGATAATTGTGGAATCTGTAGAGTGTCCATGCTAAGAAAGGTAGTTCTTCGGTTATTACCATGCAGGCACCTATTTCATACAAAATGTGTCGCATATTTAAATAACTTGGTTGAGATTAAGTGTCCCATGTGCAGAATTGATGTGAATGAGAGAGAAACGGTAGAACGGCAAAAATATAAAAAATATTCAAATCAAGACAGGGAAAGAATTGTAGCGTGTGCTAATAGAGGGGAAGACTGGGTGCTTTTCGCTACAACTCTGGGAATTAAATATAAAACTGCGTTCCATTGGATCCGTTCCGGGCGGGACGTAATGTTGAAGAAACGGGGTATAAAACCTAAAGCACTTGTTGAGGACGAAATAAATACCATTGTTGAATGGATTGAAGATGTCGATGATTGTGGTCTAACACTGAAACAAGTGAAAATGAAAGTTCTTGCAAATTTCCGTAAAAATGTATCAACATCTACCATTGGAAATTATTTAGAAGGTAGGTTATTCACAATAAAGCAAGTTCATAAACAACCAATTTCGATGAATTCTGAAGAAAATAAGAGAAAGCGGGCGGAGTATGTTACAGCCTTGAATAGATATATTGAACTGGGCAAACAAATTGTATGGATTGATAAAACAAATTTCAATTTGTTTTGCCGTCGAACACGAGGTCGGTCCCGAGTTGGTGTGCGAGCTGTTCAACACTTACCAGCTGCAAGGGGTCCCAATGTACACCTAATAGGTGCAATACCTCCAGCAGGGGTTGTGACAATGGAACAGCGCAGAGGCTCTTTTTCATCGGATTCTGCTAATATTTGGATAACAAATTTACTGCAACGATGGCAGGATATGGGAAATGAAGTAGGTGATTTGGTGATTGTATGTGATAACACACCTTGCCATGCAAGATTTGAAGGTGTCATAAATAATACAGAAGCTACTTTATTGCGTTTGGGACCGTATTCTCCGATGCTCAACCCCATCGAAAATATATGGTCGAAAATTAAGACATATTTTATGTTAAAACTCATCTTCGGGTTCCACAAGTTAGAGGAATTGGCATTGTGGAACAAAGACTGCTTTATCTGGAAGAAATCATAGATTCGGCAAAAGAAACGATTGTTGGAGGGGACTGTGCCAGGGCAGTACAGCATACAACAATTTTTCATGCTGCTTCTTTATTACTGCAAGATATGCAAGTAGGGCGTTAGTGTTAGTACCTCAAAATACTTTTTGGGCGTAAAAATTATGTATGATCTATGTATGTACCTACTCAACTTTTCAATAATTATGTTAGATATTATTATTTGTTTAATAAATTTTTCTGGATAATACTCAATCATTATGCTTTCTGAAATACAAGTGATACTTTCTGATTTACAAATAACATTTTCTGAATTTCATATGATGTTTTCTGAAATCCATTTGACTAATCTGAAATACAATTGACGTTTTCTGAAATACAATTGACTAATCTGAAATACTATTGACGTTTTCTGAAATACAATTGACTAATCTAAAATACAATTGACGATTTCTGAAATACAATTGTCTAATCTGAAATACAATTGATACTATCTGAAATACATTTGGAAAAGGTGTAGACTAAAACTTAACCATGGCTGCTTCCCTGCCCACCTATATCGAATAGGAGTCATTGATTCCCCAATTTGTGCTTGTGACGGCATCTCGACCGCTGACCTAAACCACATATTTTTTGCTTGCAAATTTAACACTAACATATCTGAACAATTCATCGGTCAAATGCTTCAGTACGGGCTTCAGATGCCATTGAACGTAACCACGATTTTATCCATGTGCGACAGATTAATTTATAATTCAATGGTCAAGTTCCTCAAGATGGCAAAAGTAAACCTATGATTCTTATTTACGTATTATTAGCAAATTGATAGATTTAGAGCTTTTTTCCCTTTACTCCTAGCAACATTTTGTGGCAAATGGACTTCAGAGGCCAATGCCATGCGCCCACACACACACACACACACACACACAATAGTGAAATGAAAATCAGAACGTATCAAATGTAAATCAGAACAGTCAATTGAAAATCAGAATGCGTAATATGTAAATAAGAATAATCAAATGAAAATCTGAACGTATCAAATTTCGGAAGTTATCAATTGTATATGTGAACCCATCAGTTGCAATTCAGGAGCAGTTAAATGTAAATCAGAAAGATACGTGTACTAAGTTTTACATTCCCTTCTGATCTACATTTGACCCCTTCTAAATTACAATTGATGGTTTCTCATATACAATTGATACTTCTGAAGTTAATATGATTCTTTCTGATTTTCAATTGACTATTCTGATTTACATTTGATACGTTCTGATTTTCATCTGATTAATCTGATTTACTTATGACGCGTTCTGATTTTCAATTGACTGTTCTGATTTCCATTTGACTATTCTGATTTAAATATGATACTTTCTGATTTACAGCTGAAAAAGTTGTAGACTATGCGTCCAGCGTTTTCAGTAATCAACTGCAATAATATTTCGTTTTCAGTCCATGGTCGAACGACGAGTTGCTTTGTTGCTGTTCCGTGCTGTATGTTTTTAAATATTTATGAGCAGCAAAGTGCACAAAAATACTTACCTTCCTCTGCTCCGGTTAAGAGATACCATCCACCATCTACGACGTCGTCTTTTTTTATTTTTGTCAACAAAAGTAGGTAAAGTAACACAATAATGGAAGCGGCGATCCACGCAGTATCGTTCTCCATGATGAATAAGAATACGACTGGATGTGACGACTAGTTACAAGCATTTAGACCAAACGCTGGTAGCAATGTTGGTCGCACAATTCGCCGAACGTCACCGCCATGAATATTTGGAGCAAACATTGCAACAAACGTTGGAACCAGCATTGGCAGGCCATTCGTCACATAGTCTGGAGCCGGCTTTAGACGACGAAGGGATAAACGTCGCGATCTCCAGCTGCCGTTGAGTGCCACTTACACCGTTCTATTGGTTTTATGGTTTGGGGTGTTTGTGATTAGTGGCATAATGATGGCCTAACGTTATGTGAATGAGGTTTAGAATCATTTGCCGATCCATATGTCCGAGGCCTCGAAGAGGGTTTCTTCCAGCAGTTCCAGCAAGATAATACGCGTCCATATATTGCAAAGAAGTCGATGAGGTTCCTACAGGAAGCTGAGGTTATTAGGGTGATCCCCTGGCCTCCACGATCACCCCACTTATCGCCATTTGAAAAAATGGAGTCAATTTGATTGACTCAGTACTTCCCACACATTACGGTGATACTAGTTTATATTTTTCCATTGCACGAAGCTATAGTCTGAGATCCCCTTGCAACCAAATTATCGCCCGCACGCCCGCAAAAAACATCCATCACAAACATTCTCGTAAATAGTTGCTTATCTCTCCGTAGTTTTTGTTCTGCAATCTTTAACTGGTGTCCTACTCACATGGGATGCCGATTTTCCGATATTTAAAAACCGATTATATTATCAGTATCGATCTTTAAAGGGCAACGAAAAGTGTTCCGGGCTTTCCTAACCACCCTATCCAAGATCCCATCCTACTTCGGCTCAATTTACCTAAAAAAAGGTAGTAAATGATCTGAGATCCCTAGAATACCTATAACCAGGTTTATATTGTAACACTACGAATACAACAATTTTTTCAGGTTCACGACCACCACCGTCAAACCACCCTAATTTAACTCCTAAAAGAGAATGACCAGGAACCCGCAAATTGCCTAAAACGAAATTTGAGTGGTTTTGATATGTTTAGATTTTTATTATTGCTCCGCCGCCACTGACCCTTGGTTTCTGTAATAGGCAAGGCAACGTTCGGATGGACCTGAAAACGTGTATTATGACGTTAGATCTTTTTTCACAGGTTAATGGATAGCCTATCATGAATACAACAAATATTTCAGCTTTACAACCCGCCACCCCCCAACCACCCCAATTTCACCCTCACCCAGAAAAAGTAGAAAATGATCACGAACACTTAAAAAGTTTGAACTGGTTTTATGTTTTTAGTTTTTTTATTATTCCTGCGCCGCCACTGACATGATTTCTAAAAACCATACGCATTTTCCATCCTCGCCATGATAGTATTATTGTGTCAAAATTTTATTAAAATCAATTTAATAATTACTGTTATACAATACAGAATAATCTAAAGCAATACTCGTATGTATACATCAGAAAATTCTAAGTCCCTTGGTGTAATAATATGCCAGGCAATGTTCGGATGGACCTAAAAATCTGTATTATGCCGTCTTCAGTTCACAGGTCAATGGATAGCCTATTATGAATAAGAACACATTTTTCAGTTTTGCAGCCACCCACCCTCCAACCGCCCCAATTTCACCCCCATCAAACAAAAAAGTGTAAAATGATCAGAAACTCCTAAAACGCCTAAACACGGATTTTTGAAATTTTTTGTTTTTTGCTAATTACTCCGCCGCCCATGGACTGATTTTCAAAACTGTGGCAGCATTACCTACTACGACCTCACAGCATATCCCCACCCAAATTTCATCACAATCCATGCAGCGCTTACTGAGATTACGAGCGTAGAAAAACGCCAACAGACAGATAGACCGACAGACAGACAGATAGACCGATGGAAATGAGTGACGTGGATTTTCGTTATGTAGACATCATAAAACGCCCAAAAAGCGTATTATCTCAAAATTGAAAATTTTCACAATCACAATACTCCCCTCACCTATCGGTGTTATTCACTTTTAACTTGCGAATAGTATATATTAAAACATTGTTATTATTTTATGATCTGTGACTGTACTCCAATACTCTATAAACTTGGGTCGAGTCGAGAAGAAAATTTCATTGATTCAGTAGGTACTTACATAGTTATAGAGGGAGTTAAAGGCTACGAAATAATCGATTCGAAGGTCGCTTTTCTAAATTGAGTCTCTGATTGACTTCATCCGAAAAGTCTGCAGGGACAGCTTCAGCTAGGTCTTCGGCTCATCCAGTTTGCCCATTGACTTTACAAAAATTAAGTACGTCCCTAGGTGAGATATTTTAGGAACAAAAATTAAATTCAACACTTTTAAAACAATTTTTTCACCTACAACTTTATAATGCTTCAGCATTCTTGTAAAAAATGTAAAATTCATGATTCAGACAAACTGACGCCAATTCTTTATACCTTATTAGTGCATAAATGATGTGAATTACTTGCTGGTATGCCTCCACGAAAAAGTGTTCAAGTATTCTCTTTGCACTACTTTGCAGCGAATTACAACCAATTCTTTTTGTTTAGCATAAACAGTAGGAGTCATCAACCTCCAGGTCATGTTATCATTCTCACCAGTATATTTTCGTGAATCATCCATAATTCTAGTTAATAAATTACTCGATCATTAGGAGTTTATAGTTCAAGTTTAATTTGCATTATATATGGCATAGGCGGATCATTAGCGCTCTTCTGGATGTCACCGTGCTCAATATTAAAATTAATCTGGCTCAAGAATAGTATTAGTATAAAGTCTCGCTAAAGATGAGCTCTGCTTTCCAAGTTATAAACCTACTTGACCTACTAAGTTTTGGGTGTTGAGATATGTGTCCAGAAAAAAACGTAGGTCCCACTTATTTGTTACAACTTACTCAGTGAGATTCCAAGAGTGGCAAGAAACGCGCAATGAAGTTGCAGTACCCATGGACTGGCGTGAGCCAAAGAGCCATGTAGATGACTGTTACTTAATATTGACTCCCTTCTTGAAGCAAGGTTGGTCAACAATAAAGAAAGCACCGGTAAAGTATCACTGCTTTGGATCAGTGCCCAAACCATCTCAAAAGTATCATTGAGAAGCATAATGCCGAAGAAAAATAAGACTGAGAAGAACAATCTATAGTTAGGCTTAGCCAAGATTTCGAGGCAGGTTTTTTCCCTAGAAACCGTCCGACAAACCTGTCAGTCCTGTCACCGTTAATACAGCAGCCTTAAAAGGGGTAATACACGTACGAGCAAGTACGCGTACTTATGGCTCGACGACCTTTTTCGCCTGTGTGTCACCGTAAGTACGCGTACTTTAAAACTGTCGCGCAAACCGCCGGCGATCCAACTGGTTTGAATTCTTGCTCGTAGCTTGTCTCGGCTCGTACTGCGAGCAGCGAGCCTCCACTTTATTTCGGCAGGCCATCGATTCGCAACGCTTGTCGTGTTTAGCGTTTGTTAAAAGTTTTGTTTATTTAGGAAAATTCTCAAAATGAGTGATTTCAGTTTTACGCGTGTCACCGCGTCGAGCCGAGTAAGTTCGCGAACTTAAAAACCGCGTACTTAAAGTTCGTACGTCTGTCACCCCTTTAAGGTTAAGGTTTTTTGGATTGTAACTCCTCTTTTCTACAGAACACATTCCAACCTTCAAGATTCATTAGTTTGCGCAGATTGCGAGTTTAGCGGCGGCCACATGACAGCGACTTGCCTGCACGGTATAGTTTGCGCAAACAAGACGGTATACCGCTGAGTGCCCACACCATTCAAGTAAGCTCGCCCAAACCTCCATTATTTAATAATTCGCTGTATGGTCACATCATAGGCTTTACGCGCAGACCACTTGGCACAAGTCAAAACTTTCAGCAGACTGAAATTTACAGAAACCACGCTCTTCGTTTTGCGCGAGCTTCGATTTCCCGTCCACACGCACGGGCTTCTCGATACAGACTGGTTTGCACAAGTAACTACGAGGTAAAGCATGCACGTGGGGCCGGGGTCTTAGAATGTATTGGTTTTATAGAACTAGGCTATAGCCTAGGCTTCCCAATGAGATTTTGTTTCTTGTGATTCAGCGCTTACAGTCACAGAACACTTGAAAGGCTGACTCTGTCTCTCTACCACATAGTCTGCAGTCGAGGTTTCCATCGTAGAGCCTTTCATTCAGGTGTTCCTCCAGGCCACAATGTCCTCTAAGGAGACCAGTTGTGACTTGAAGCTGATACCTGTTCAGCTATTTTCTGGCATAGGGCTTCGCTGAATACTTTCCCATGCCTGCATCTACATCTCAATATTCCTTGTGCTGGAGTTCCACCCATTCCCGACCTGGTGTCTAATTGTGCTTTGGGCACCAATTTCCAACTAAACCTGGGTGTGGGTGTCCTAGCAGCCACTCTAGTGTTACTTCGTTGTGCTCTGCCAGCCTGCCCTGTTCTTGTTGGCATTCTCAGACTCCGCATGAGAAGCCGAGTAGACGTGCGTCGGGAATCGCGTCGACCACATAGCCCATCCACCCGTGTGCGGAGGGGCTTAGGCCCGATCTTATCAACATTTTTTTTTATGGTCGGCCTCCCGCAAAGGCTTAAAGCCTATGGCGCTGTAGAAGCGCTGCGAGAGGATAAGTATCGGTTCACGTTAGATTTGAAACGCTGCAGGTTGTAGCCGTCGGGAAACAAATGCCCCGGCAGCTGATTCCACAGCGTCGAAGTTCTCCGAAAGAAGGAATGCTGGAGGAGGCTAGTTCGGGGAGTAAGGACCTCGACCTGGTAAGGATGAGCTCGCAGAGCTTCTCTAGTTTTCCTAGTTCGGACGGCCTGTGGTGTTATCATCTGAGAGAGCTCACTCGAACATCTTCCGTGATAGAATCTGTAAAACAGGGACAGGTCAGCCACCCTCTTTCGATGTTCCAGGCTGTGGAGGTCCTTTGTGAGGTTTGGAGTATCGATTAGTCTAATCGCTCTTTTCTGGATAGTGTCCAGAAGCTTTAGAGAGTGCTTCGGAGCGCATCCCCACACATGGGAGCAATACTCCAGCGATGGTCGGATCTGTGCCTTGTACAGCAGCAGCAGTTGCTCTGGTGTATACAACTTCCTACAGCGGAACAAAACTCCAAGCTTCTGGGATGCCGTTTTAGCAATACTGACGACGTGGTCGTGCCAGGACATGTTATTGTTGATGTTGATTCCCAAAAGCTTGACAGAAGGTGATTCGACTATGGGGTGACCCTCCATTTCCACGGTTGGTAAGCCATCGTGAGACTTCTTTGTAAGTGTTGTTGCCTGAGTTTTTTGTACGTTGAACTGTACTTTATTTGCTAACCCCCACTCGACAATTGTTTTGATATCAGCGTTGATCTGTGAGGCATGCTGCTGTCGCTGGCGTACCGTCTCCTGGGACGACACTAATGTACTGTCATCTGCGAAGCTGTAGATTGCATGCAGACATGCATATTTAAACAAAGGCTTTGACAAAGCTTTTCAGTTTGGTGTTGTTTAGCAAATGTTTTCTATTGGGTATTGAGGGCTGTGTTAATAAGTATCATCCAATAGTATTTTATCAATATTGGAAACAATACGTTAAAGCTGGATGACACTTTAGTCAAAAATATTTTAGAATTCATGGATCAAAATCACAGCAGAAAGTCAGAACAAAGCGATTGATTTGCAAATTAATGGCGGATTTTTAATGTTTACCTTATAATTATTGTATAATTACTAATTGCAAACTGCGATAGTTTGTGACATAATCATAAAAGTACAGCAACCTTATTCAATAATTAATAATCCCACCTCAGTCAGTCAGATGGCTTATAGACAAATACATACTTTTATGAAGAATCTTCCATCTACTGGATGCATTTTTGTTATAGACCTTCTTATAGAAATATTCACAGAAGATGTGGAGGTGCAGCGGGGCGGCACTGTTTAAAAACCACCGTAGCGCAAATACTATGACACATTGTAAGGCATGCATATGAATAAAAATCCCTATTGTTAGTTCCCCCTTTCTCTGAAAAGCATATAAAGCACCTGATTCACTTTCTAATTATACGAGTTATACGACAGGCTCCTTATTTACAAAAAATAAAGTTATACGCCAGCCCGCGAACATTTAGGATGGAAAATCAGACTGGAAAGGATACTAGAGGGTTCACTATGTTCGATCGTATATAAAGTATGTCATTTTTCATTTTGAGGTAAACTTCAAGCGAAATTTCAGAAAAAATTGACAGATGCATGTTGTTAAATGAGCTGCTCTGATTGGTCAAAACCTTTGTTAAAATGCGCGTGTTGTTTTAGAATAAACCGTTCTGTAACATAATTAGCGAAACACCTGTCGAGATTTTTCATTTCGTATCCTATTTGGACGCAATGTGAAATAATAATTTACTAAAATATTAAGTGTCTATTTTAATTACAAAAGCCCAAGATATTAAAGCAAACTACATTAAAAAATCTGAAAGAATTTTGCCACCAGCAGGATTCGAACCCGCGTATCCTTGTTTTCGAGAGTAGATAATATATTAACCAATTCGGATACAGTTTGTGTTTTACTAAGAACATAGAAAATCTGCTGCATTTAGATTTTCCTATATCAACAAATGAATGATACGGCTATGTTATTCAAATTTGCTACACCTTGCCAATACAGTAATTTGTATCTATCATTTCCGAATCGTTATTGGCATTGGGTTATCGCTGAGGTCATTCGGAATCATTATCTTCATTTTATGTGGAATTGCCAAAAACTTCCTATATTTCGCGAAATAAAGTGGGTAATTGGGTCTTCACAATAATGGAAAAATGTGCTCGGTGCTTGTGCATCTTTGGACTAACACTGTTCATTAAAATATGGAAGGAAGCAAAGTGTTTTGACTGCGAACATTTTGGTGTTGATCGAATTTGTCCTTTATAGTTCATGTTTCCAGTTCTTCGTATTTGTAATATATAACCACATATTAACTTGTTTTTAAAGAAGAAATATTAAAAGCATTTGTGCAATATCCCTAATGAGTGTCAACTGTAGGAAAAACCAAAATATTGAATGCCTTGCAAGGAAATGTGGAATACATTTAATAATGAATTTAAAAGCTTTTTCGGCGACGTTTCAAAAAATTGCGAACTCGGGGGGTATAAAAATGAAGTTTGGGGGTGCTTTGCTAGCGCCACACACCTCAATATTTCACAAAACGTCCAAAAGTGAATTTAGAGCGGCTTTTTATTTTTAATTTTGCTGATGTGATATTATTGCGCTTCCACTGAAGTGACTTTGAAATTCCATACACTTAGCACTTCCGCGATCCTTGCCATGGTACTAACAATTTTTGATAGGTCAGATGCATTTAAATTAGGGACAGCCAGGCTTGTTTTCAGGCGATGAATCGTTGATACGTGGAATCTCTATCGAGTAAAGTGTACTGAACATTTTCTTTCTTTGAAAGCAAATAAAAACATGTTTATGAACATCTACATTAGCATGTAGAGCACTGTAGCTGAGTTAGAGTAGAGTAATTTAGTCAAAAGTATAGTTGGCAAGTAATTACGTATAGTAGTCGAGTCCACATGTCAGTAAAATTTAGCCAAGTATAGACCAAGTAACGAAAAAGTTCCATTTCTGAATTTGAAACCCCCTTTAATGTAAAATAAAATATAACTCAAAGAAGGCAATTAGGAAAACGAGCGAATTGCATTATGACAACCAACCCACTGACAGACTAAAAATCAGTACTGTGGAAGCGGCGCGACGGCTAACAGAGAATCACATAACAACTTGGAACCCAACTGAAAGTTTCCATGCCGGGTCACAACTGGTACAGAGGACCTGGAAAAGTCTCAATAGGATTAGATGCCAAATGGGCAGGTCTGGGGATAACCTATAGAGATGCGCTGAGGACGATTTGTACTCTTGCGGGTAGTACCAGACGGTGGAGCATCTCCTTTCTTGCTCATCCTTGAAAACCCCTTGCACAATCCAGGACCTATGGGAAGCGAACGATATGGCAGTGCAGTGTGCGAGACACTGGAAAGAGATATGAGAGATAAAGACAGTCATTCCCAACTTATGACGTCTGTGATGGTTGATTATCTAAGCGTTTTCTAATTGATCATTAACTAATAGTAGCAAAAAATAAAAAATAATGAAAATTAAATAAAACTCATCAATTCATGTTTTAAACACGTGTAGCTCAGACAGTATTAGCAAACTACGTTGGTGGTTACTCAGTAACAATGAAATTTGCACCATTAAGTTTCTCTTATCAAAAATGTATGATCCGCCACTGTTAATCAAATTCATACACCTTGCCAATACAGTAATTTTTATTTAAATTTTTGAATTTTAATTGATATTGTGTTAACGCTGAGGTCATTCGGAATCATCATATTCCCTCTAATTAGAATTCCCCAAAACTTTCATTCATTTCGTGAAATATAATAGGGTAGGTGCTCACAAATATTTTGACTTTTACTTTCCAGGAGAATGAAAAAGGAAGCAAGGAAGTGTTATGACTGCGAACATTTTGGTGTTCATAGATTTATGCTGTTTTGCAGATATTAATGTAGCGACTTCTCTAGTTTGACGGGTTATAGAGACCATTATATAATATGAAAAGCTTCTGCCCAAGAAAGAGCGTTAATTATGGGGCTAACAAATACCTGAATAAAACGGTAGGGAAATTTTAAACATGGAATGCGTTTAAAAATACAGTCTAGACATTTTTTGGCTACACCCAAAATGAGTGCAGATTTGGGAGGCATAAAAATGGAGTTTGAAGATCCTTTTGGTATTACTGCGGCGGGCAGTGAAGCGACTCTCAAATTCCAATACATTTTGCCATCCTTGTTAATGTAAAAACAATTAGTCAAAATTCTATTGCAGTTAAACAATTTAAAGTCGTCCACAGGAAATGAGAGTCTGAAAAAGCACTGAATAACAACAAAACAATAGAAACACCTTTTGGTGGCAAACTGACCACCCATTCTCGCTTATCCTCATTTTACCCCATTCATGGTTTTAAAAAAATTATCTTTGATTTCTAAAACATCTAAAAACGAATTTTAAGCATTTTTGGTACGTTTATTGCTTCTTCATCACCACTGGGTCAGTCAGAAAACGTCCTCATATTTGCCACAATATTAAAAGAGACAGATTGATATTTCGTTTCGTTTTGCAAACGTGTTCAATGTACAAGACCGAAAAGTAAAAAATCCTATGTGTTAATTAGAAGACAAAATAAATATGGATAAAAACGAGAACACAATAGCTTGTACAGATAAAATATTGATCAGTTGCGAAAACTATTTGGTATAGTTAAGAAACTGTGTGAATGTAGCGATCTATAGGATTTTTAAGCATATATTTTTTCACAACTCTGTAATATCAGTCTCTTAATTACTTTTACCATCATACGATAGATTTTCAAGACCTTGTTTTACTTGTCGTAGTAATAACATACGTACATTGAAAACTTTATCATTGCCTCAATACTTTGCAAGTATCGAGGAGCCAAGTATTACCGAACAGACGACGGACAGACCTAAATAAATATTGCTGAAAAAAAAACAAAAAAATACGTTTTTATAGAATATCGGACTAAAAAGTTAAAAATAAATGTATTCAGGAATTTTAAAGATTATTTTTAACTTTTTATTCCGACATTTAAAAGCGTGTTTTTTGGTTTTTTAAACTATATTTATTTAAAATTTTTTAGTAAACTTTATAACTAAAGCGTGTTTTTTGTTTTTACTTCCCACACCGATAGGTGAGGGGAGTATTGTGATCGCGAAAATTTTCGATTTTGAGATAATACGTTTTTTGGGCGTTTTATGATGTGTACATAACGAAAATCCACGTCACTCATTTCCGTCTGTCAGTCGGTCTGTCGGTCTGTCGGTCTGTCGGTCTGTCGGTCTGTCGGTCTGTCGGTCTGTCTGTCTGTCTGTCTGTCGCGTTTTTCTACCTTCGTAATCTCAGTAACCGCTGCATAGATTGTGATGAAATTTGGGCAGCGGTATGCTGTGGGGTCGTAGTAGGTAATGTTCCTATAATTTTGAAAATCGGTGCATAGGCGGCGGAGTAATTAGCAAAAAACAAAAAAAATTAAATATTGCTGAAACTTCGTTTTTAGGCATTTTAGGGGTCCCTGATCATTTTCTACTTTTTTTTGGGTGGGGGTGAAATTGGGGTGGTTGCGGGGTGGGGGGTTGTAAAATTGAAAAATTTGTTGCTTTAATAATAGATTGTCCACTGACCTGTGAAGGAAGACCTGGCGACATAAATAACTTTTTTAGGTCCATCCGAACATTGCCTTTGCCTATTACAGAAAGCAAAGGACTTAGAATTTTTTTTGATGTAAACATACGAGAGTATTGCGTCAGATCGTTGTAACGAGGAAACTGTTGAATTCATTTTAATGAAATTTTGAAATGGCATTACTACCATGGCGAAGATGGAAAACGCGTATGGTTTTGATAAATCGTGCCAGTGGCGGCGCAGAAATAATAAAAAAACTAAAAATATAAAAACAGGTCAAACTTCGTTTTTAAGCGTTTTAGAGGTTCCTGATCATTTTCTGCGTTTTTTTTGGGTGGGGGTGAAATTGGGGTGGTTGGGGGGTTGGGGGTTGAAAAATTAAAAAAATTCTTGTACTCATAATAGGCTGTCCACTAACCTGTGAAGGAAGATCTAGCGACACAAATCACCTTATTATTATAGGTGCATCCGAACATTGCCTAGCCTATTACAGAAACTAAGGGACTTAGAATTTTCTGTATCCTATACGAGAATTTATTGGTCTAAATCGTTTTGTATTTTGTAACGTGGACACTATTAAATTGATTCTAATGAAATTTTGACACAGTATATTGTTACCGTGGTGAGAATGGAAAACGCGTATGTTTGTTAAAAATCTTGTCAGTGGCAGCGTAGCAATAATCAAAGAACAAGTATGAAAGCAACTCAAATTCGGTTTTTAGATGTTTTAGGGGTTTCTGATCATTTCCTACCAGTTTTGCTTCATGCTATGGGAAAATAATAAACTGGTATCAGCGTAATGTGTGGGAAGTACTAGTCAATCAACTTGACTTCATTTTTTTAAGCTGTATTTATTACTCTATGTAATGAAGACCAACAATTATTGTTGTTGATCAATATTCGTAGCATAATCATTACCATCACTGCATAAACGATAATTAAAGGTAACAACTTTCCTGAATAAATTTCACAAAAATACCAACTCCCAAACAGTTGGATGTCATGCCTTTTAAGCTCTCCCCGCTACGCCTCTGTGTAATATTAAGAAACTAAGGTACCTGCGCCATCTCTTAGCAGACTCGACCGCTGGTCCGACAGATTTGAAGCCATCAAAATGGTTTTCGCGCCAAAGTTAGAGCGTTCAATGTTCGGTCCCACATATTATTCCAAAGGAAAGTTACTCACAAACATACATAAAACATAAAAAAGTAAATAAAATAAATTAAAATGAATAATAAAATGTTAGAAAATGTAGATGTCAAAACGACCAAAAACATTGCCAAATTCGATTACAAAATTTTTTCCTCCTAACAAGGCAAGCAAAGTGATAAGATAATGTTTACTATTTGTAGTTATAGTAGTTTATTTCAAAAACAATCAATAATGATATAATTATGGGATTTTTGTACACCAACTTAGTGGAAAAAATTATATGTGAAGAAATGTCACATATAATTTAATTGCTCACGAGTAGCTAGTTACCTTTGACATATTTTGTTTGCTATATTTCTTCAAACAATAAGATACATCGTCATCTTGACGTCAACTAGCCTGAGAAAATGCGTCACGAAATTCATATCGATTGTTTTGGATGTTTCTGAAAAATAGAGAAATGTCTCGTGTATAAGTTTATCTGCCTGGAGGGTATTGGTTGATCAATATTTTAAATATTTTTTGACCAATATTCAGGATGAACTCTGGGTTAATGATTTTATTACAAAAGGCGCATTTAAAAAAAGAAAATAAATATTCACCTCAGAAAAGTATTTACTAATTACTGACATACTCGTACGAGTATTTTCCTGTCCATGTAGGAGAATATGTATATATATGAAGTGCTTCAAAGGGATAGAATGTAGACGTTATTTAAAAGTTTCAAACCTGCCATGTTTTTGTTTTCTACGGTTATATAGGGCTTGATAGCATCGTTATCAGTGTCATTTCTTATGTTTTGTAAATGTCAGAATATAGAAATCAACAAATCCCACTTGCTTAAAATACATGTCGCCACAATAAAATAAAGGTATAAGCCAGAACAGTAATCAGCTGGTTATACAACAAATTGGTTCTTCAAGCTATTGTTCGTTAGATATAGTATGTATATAGGGTGTTCTCAAAAATTGGTAATTTCAAATTTTCAAATTTAGTTTCGGTTTCGGCCGTAGTTTCGGCTGGATGGTAGACGAAACCGAAACTAAACCGAAACCTGTTTTTTGGCCGAAACTAGGCCGAAACCGAAACAGAAACCGAATGTTTGGTCGGAAACTAGTAATTTCCTTTAGAGGACTTGTAGTAGACATTAACAGCAGTAATGTATTTCTGCTAGAATATACTGAAATATTAGGATAACTTAGGATATTGATTTGAGGCACCGCATGCATTTTTTTGACAATGAGAATTTTGTTAAGATGATTTTAATTCATCTCTTCACCACATGTCGAACATGACATTCCTGTTTTCAGCCGAACCTCGAAACTGTGAACGTATTAAAAAACATGTTTTGACAGCATCTAAGTCTAGATAATAGATTCTCACTAATAATCCAGCACAGAGATAACTGGATGAGGGGAAAAGTGAAATTGTGACTAAGCTTAAAGACACTGGCGAAAGCTTGGTTAGAGAGAGATGACTGCAGGCAAGCTAAGAGATTCATAGCGGGCCCTGACAGGGGCCGAATGATATAGCTTCTAATTAGTCAGAAAGTCGCTCAACCTCTTGGTGGGCTGAACAGGCATGTTTCTCTCTCGGAGAGAGTGGTAGGGGACCCCCATCCAGATGCTGGTAGGAGGACGAACAGCGTTCCACGACCTGGGCAGATGTGCTGTCTATCGCAACCTCAGGATTCAGATATTGGGCACGACGGAGTTCGGGGATGTGTCACCATATCCATATTTTGGTCAAGAGGCAGGCTCGAAATGGAGCTTTATAGGACGTAGGTTTTAGTGGTTCCGTTGGTTTGGCAAACAGGGTCAAAGGTGGCCTACTTGCCTAGCTTCGCCTTCGCCATCTACTACTACTTCGACAGCTTGGTACTTGTTTAGCTGTAAGTTGTTTGATAATGCTTCATAGCACATTAGCTTTATTACTTTTAGGTACTTCACTTTTTTTTCTAGAAGTACTTTATAGAAAACATCTTCATTGCCGGCTAGATCGTTTTGAATTTCAATTTTGAATGTCTCTGAATCAAATAATAATTGAAATTGCAGCAGCTTTGCCAGATACGTGTTATTTTTATACTTTAAGCCCAAATAGGAGTCCGAAACGTCAGTGTCAGTAATTTTTATTTTCAGGTGTATAGGTTATGTGTTTTTTAGTAATCGGCCAGTGGAGCGCGATGGAATTCAAGTACTATATGTTATTACCAAAAGCCTTTCATTAGTCTGATTTAAATCTTGAAATTATATCTCGATAGAAAATTGATATATGAAAATAATCTACTTTGACATTTAGATTAACTTATTTAAGAATTTTTGTCGTAAAATTCCTGAAATTGGTAAGTTAAGCATCTATAAAATAAAATAATGTTTTAAGCCTATGATGGATAGGATCATATGTTTGTAATTCACAATCCACACATTTGGTGTGCTATATGTCTCAAGAAATATGCATTCAAAGACATATATACTACTTTCAAGAGCAAAGATTTCCATAATAATTTAAGTAGACTTTTACTAGTAATACTTTTACTTCCCACACCGATAGGTGAGGGGAGTATTGTGATCGCGAAAATTTTCGATTTTGAGATAATACACTTTTTGGGCGTTTCATGATGTCTACATAACGAAAATCCATGTCACTCATTTCCGTCGGTCTGTCTGTCTGTCGGTCTGTCTGTCGGTCTGTCTGTCGGTCTGTCTGTCGGTCTGTCTGTACGCGTTTTTGTGTCCTCGTAATCTCAGTAACCGCTGCATGGATTGTGATGAAATTTGGGCAGCGATATGCTGGGGGGTCGTAGTAGGTAATGTTCTTATAATTTTGAAAATCGGTGCAGGGGCGGCGGAGTAATTAGCAAAAAACAAAAAAAATTAAATATTCCTCAAACTTCGTTTTTAGGCGTTTTAGAGGTTCCTGATCATTTTTTACTTTTTTTTGGGTGGGGGTGAAATTGGGGTGGTTGGGGGGTGGGGGGTTGTAAAATTGAAAAATTTGTTGCTTTCATAATAGACTGCCCACTGACCCATGAAGGAAGACCTAGCAACATAAATAACTTTTTTAGGTCCATCCGAACATTGCCTTGCCTATTACAGAAACCAGAGCACTTAGAATTTTTTCTGGTGTAAACATACGAGAGTATTGCTTTAGATCCTTCTATATTGTGTTACAAGGAAACTGTTGAATTGATGTTAATGAAATTTTGACACAGTATTACTACCGTGGCGAGGATGGAAAACGCGTATGGTTTTTAGAAATCGTGCCAGTGGCGGCGCAGAAATAATAAAAAAAGTAAAAATATAAAAACAGCTCAAACTTCGTTTTTAAGCGTTTTAGAGGTTCCTGATCATTTTCTGCGTTTTTTTTTGGGTGGGGTGAAATTGGGGTGGTTAGGGGGTGGGGGGTTGAAAAACTGAGAAATTTCTTGTATTCATAATAGGGTGTAGGGTAGGGGCTGTGAAGGAAGACCTAGCGACATAAATCAACTTTTTAGGTCCATCCGAACATTGCCTAGCGTATTACGGAAACTAAGGGACTTAGAATTTTCTGTATACATACATACGAGTATTTATTGCTTTAGATCTTTTTGTATTTTGTAACGTGGACACTATTACATTGATTCTAATTAAATTTTGACACATATTATTACCGTGGTGAGGATGCGTGTGTTTGTTAAATATCGTGTCAGTGGCAGCGTATATAGCAATAATCAAAAAACTAAAAGTATGAAAACAACTCAAACTTCGTTTTTAGATGTTTTAGGCTGTCCATTGACCTCTGAAGGAAATACTTAGCGGCATAAGACAATTTTAGGGGAGGGAAGGCTGCCGATGATTTGGTTGCAAGGAGATCTCAGACTAAAGCTTCATGCTAGGGGAAAATAATAAACTGATATCACAGTAATGTGTGGGAAGTACTGAGTCAATCAACTTGACTCCATTTTTTGAACGGCAATGCTGCATTTGAACCCATCAAATATTTTTCAATATTATTCATTATATGAACATTAGATAGTTGATTGCAGCATTATGATTGTTTTTCGATAATCCTAGTTACAGAGAAACTACTCTGACGACTTATGATTATAGTAGATTGAAAAATACTATTTTAGCTGGCAACGCTACAATGAATATTTTCTATTTCTATTTATAATCTATAATAATAAGATTGAATCTATAATAATAAGATTGCTCTAGAAAATAAAACATGCCTTGTGTTTATCTGAAAAAATGGAGTCAAGTTGATTGACTCAGTACTTTCCACATAACGGTGATATCATTTTATTATTTTCCCAATGCGAGCTATAGTCTGAAATCCTCTTGCAACCAAATCATCGCCTAAAAAAACATCCAACACATAAACTCTGGCATATAGCTTCTTGCATCTCTATAGGAACTAGGACGACACTGTTTTTATTCTGCGAGCTGCAAATGAATGACACAAAACCATCAGGAATCTCAAATCGGCTGAAAACGAAGTTTGAGCTATTTTTATATTTTTAGTTTTTTTTATTATTTCTGCGCCGTCACTGACACTATTTCTAAGAACCATAGTTACGCTTATTCCTTCCTCGCCATTATACTGTGTGGAAATTTCATTAAAATCAATCCCAGTTTACACAATACATAACGATCTCGCAATATTCCCTATGTTTCTGTAATAGGCAAGCCAATGTTCGGACACACCTAAAAAAGTGTATTATGCCGCTAGGCCTTTCTTTCACGGGTTAATGGACAGTCTATTATGAATACAACAAACTTTTCAGTTTTACAACCCCTCACCCCCTAACCACTCCAATTTCACCACCACCCAAAAAAAGTAGAAAATGCTTAGGAACCCCTAAAATGTCTAAACAAAAAGTTTTAGGAATATTGGATTTTTTTGTTATTTACTAATTACTCCGCCGACCATGCACTGATTTTAGCAGCATTACCTACTACGGCCTCGTAGCATACTGCTGTCCAAATTTCGTCACAATGCATGGAGCGGTTACTGAGATCATCATCATATGTCTTAACAGACATTTTGTGAACTCGTAAAATGCATTTACTCATTTTACGAGTTTCTCTTGGGATATCTTTAAGGTCTTTAATGCAGTAGTTTCCCATTTGCTTTCTGCATCCTCATGCCGTTGACCAGATGGTGTCTACTGGTTCATCCGCCTTTAGGGGAAGTTTCTCACCCCAAGGACAAGAAGGTGTCCTGACTCTTCTCAACTCGTCCACCCAAAGCTGTTGGTTGAGAAGAGGTTACTGCTTATACCGACAGTAGTTCGGTGTTCCTTTTAGTCGCCTTTTACGACACGCAGGATATACGATGGGAGATATTCTAACCCGCCCCCACACGGGTTACTGAGGTTAGAGGGTTGAAAAACGCCAACAGACCGACAGACAGACCGACGGAAATGACTCACGTGGATTTTCGTAGATATAAAATTGAAAATTTTCGCGATCACAATACTCCTCTCACCTATCGGTATGGGAAGTACAAAGCGCTTATTTTTGAACATTATAGTCATTGTACTATCATGATATTACCGCGTTGATCCCCCAAATAGTATACCAATTATTACAAAAACCCAACAACGCAATCCCTCATTGTACGTACGCATTCATTTCCTCCACGACAACAACAAAATTACAAGCAATTTGCAGACATGATAACATGATAGGAGTCCATTTATCAGAGGCGGAATTTTGGACTCGTCGCACTATCATAGAATAGCACTATATACAACACGTCCAGCGCTAGCTATATCCTTATCAGTCGATTCCTGTAAAGATAAGGTTTCGATTCGTTTATATCATTAATATTCAGAGTATCAGGTGTCAAATACCTCGGTGTAGTGTTCCATGTAAGATATAGTTTGTCGCAATTCATATATTCTATTAGCGCTCGGTCAGTGTTATAGAATTGATACTTCGTGCGGATGTGATTTGGTTCCTGTGCTGCGACTACCTCTGAAAAATGTTTGTCGACAAGTGAGTATTATTAATTAGTCTTATGAAATTACCAACTCAAAGAGTTTTAGTTCATTTCATTAATTCGATTCTTCAGTTGGTTATTAATACTGAGGCAGCTTAGGAGATGCCCCAGTAGCGATATGTTGAGGACCATATATAAATATACTCCAGGGAATGATTTTTCTCATGACACTCATTCAAGTAATCTGACAAATTTGTTTGGGTCATATCTACCTACAGGAACAAAACCTAACTGTTGGCATTTGAATGGAAGCTTTAATTTACAAATGAAAAAATAACTGGGTAAACCTAATAGCAAAAAAGTTATTCCATTTATTTATAAGCAAAAATTTAGCTCATGTCACGTTGTATCTTTATTATTATCTTTTCCTTATATCATTGCAAAAAGCTCCGTGGACGTGGAATGAACAATTTGAGTATTAATTAAACTATATCATGAATTATTCTTACCCAACTTTTAGTGCAATATCAAAGGCTTAGATTCTTTTTGGAAATGCTGTTATAAAATTACGTTTTATTAATTTTTGTCGGTTGTTTGCCATTTTCGAAGCAATAAATAAATTCATCTTCTTCTCTTCTTATCGTAAAAACACATTCAACACTTTTAGCTCTCACTGAAGAGATCTTAGACAGAGCCTCTGTCTGTCCGTATACAAAAGATAGCCAAAACTACAGGTGCTAGAGAAAAACTAAATAAGATTCGGAATCAGCATGAAAAAAAGTAGTCCGGGAAAAATCCGGTTTTGTCAATATTGCTTCCGATTCCACAGTGAGAGCGCCGTTTGAATTCACTCAAGTAAATTCTTTCCTACTCTTTTAAAGACAAAATCTGTCATTTTCACCTTTTATTTCTTTATAACTTTTATTGCCCATAAATCTCATGCAGCAAATAGGTTTTTTTTCTTTTTTCCATTTCCACCTTTAATGTTCGAGGGCTCCATCATCTCACCTGTGGTAGTGTGGTACTATGATTTGGGAAATTTTGTTATTTTCGAACCTATGTGTTTTTTTACTAATATATACTTTGTGTTGCCTTTGTAAATCTTATATACTATAGACCGAAAATTGGCACCAGTCGTATATTGACTTAAGAGGTCATAATAGCGGGAACATTGTTTCTTTTCTTCTATGTAACAAGAAAGCCATATTAGGATCAGTTTATCCGTTACTATCGCTATTAGTTCTGGTATTATAATTTTGGTTTACTAAATGCCATGCTAATGAGATAGTATTTTAGGTGATTGGTGTTATTAAGAAATCAAGTACATTTATTACTTAAACGGCTTGTAAATACATCCTATTATTACTCATGAGTTTAGTTGAATTGACATTTCGTGCGCAAGTTACTGTGTTCCTGTAAATACTGCCCTTGCCATCAGTTTCTATATCTGAAGCTCTAAGATACATCCATTCTTTCTCTAATAAATATATTTGTACAACGGTTGAACACATTGGTATATTTATGTCGACAGATTTAACCATCAATATTCTAAATTAATTTTAGTAGAGCGTGAATTTATATAATCATTTATTTTTTATACCAAACAGAGAGGACGATGTTTCAAAACTCATATTTCTTCCGTATTTAAAACAAACAGTTTGTACAGTATATATTTGAATAGTTTTATAAAAAACTGAATTCGAAGCGATAAGTAAACGTACTCAGGAAAATCTTAAGAATTTTGGAAGTATAGTGCTGTTTCTCACAGCCCTTGTGTAATAATGGTTGCTCAGAAACCTACAAATATTATCAAAACTGCAGCTGTAATGTTATCCTATTTTCCAAGCTTATGTCACCTATCAATAAAATCTCCATTAAAGTTATTTTATAATTTTGTTTTTTTGAGCGTGAGGGGAGAGAGCAATTATTTTATATGTATGTGTTAGGAGGTCTAACTTTTTTTACCTTTCACATCCGTGTGGGGATACTTTAAGTGCGAAATTTTTAGATTTTGAGATAAGTATGTTGGACGTTTTATTATGTCTGCAACACGAAAATATATGTTACTAATTTACATATATCTCTCTCTGTTGCCATGTTTGTCTCCGCGTAATATAAGTAACTGCTGCACCGATTTTGATGAAATCTGGGGTGTGGTGTGTTGTGGGTTGTGGGTTCTTAGTAGGTAATATTTTTGTATATCGATGGTCGAGAAAACATATTTTACCATATCAATCTATTAGTATCTAGCGAGTAGAATGCCTCTCGCAAAAACTATACTGATATGTTCAAAACGTTTTTAATACTACCCCACTTCTTTTCTATATTTATTATTGTATTTATAAAAGTATTTTATGTTTACAAATAATATTCTCGACAAGGTAGTAGTAGCGTAGTTACTATTCACGCACTTGGGAAAAATTAACTTACTTAAAATACAATAGTAATGTTTTAAAACAAAATATATTTAATATTTAAACATTGAGATATAAAAAGACAATTTTATTGACATAAAATATATATTTTAACCATTTTCTACAGATTTAAGTGGAAAGAAACAAAAAAAGAGTTTGCTGATGAAGTAACCTTAAAGCTTGTATTTGTTACAATCTTTCTGACTCTGAGTCTACAGCGTACTGAACTTGATATTGATAAAAAAAATTCAGTCATTACAATGAACGTTAACATCCATTAGATGCCGATGATGTGAGCCGTTAGTAGAATAAATGGTGGCGTATCAATTTACGATTGCTGTACATTAAGTCAATGACTTCATATCATGCATGGATCCACGTTTGCTGGTTATGAACACGATTAACTGAAGTATATAAGTTTAACTTCGCTGTGTATTATATCAATAAGTAACTATGAATTTATGTTATGTCGTTTCTGAAAGTTGATGACTGAGCTCGTAAAATCAAAGGCGTGTTGTTCATTGAAACAGCGTATACTGTTAATTATTTTTTATGCTTGCGTGGATTAATAACACCAACCCTTTTTCGTAAACTTACTAGAGGATATTGTTTAAAAATCGTCAAGCGGTGATTCAATTAATGTTCACATTATATTTATGGAGAATATAATAATTTCTTCATGCTGTATTCGTGTCATCCCTATAAGATCCAAAACCAGTATAGCAATAAAGGGGCGGTCACATGACAGCGACTTGCCTGCACGGTATAGTTTGCACAAACAAGATGGTATACCACTGTCCACAGTGGTCCACATCATGCAAGTGAGCTCGCGCAAACCTCCATGATTTAATAATTCGGAAACTGACTATTTCATATAGGTGCTGCTATCCTCAAAACTGAACCCTATGGTCACACACATACAGGCTTTACCGTGTAGACCAGTTAGCGCAAGCCAAAACTTTCAGCAGACTGAAATTTACTCAAGCCGCGCTTTTCGGTTTGCGCGAGCTACCGTCTTACCGTCCACACGCACGGGTTTCCCGATACAAACTGGTTTGCACAAGTAAGTACGAGGTAAAGCATGCACGTGTGGTCGGGGTTTAACCAATTCGTAAAACTAGCGTTTAAAAAATGGACATCGCCCATTCATCGAGTCTATGTACAAAATAATTTTGTGTATAATAACCTACAGTAAAAATTTCTTTAAAATCAAATCAAATATATCCAGAATTATAGAAGGTCAAAGATTACCGAACAGACGGACCCCAGACAGATAACTCTTCGGAAATTAGTCACATGGTTTTCCGTGATGTATAGATAACATAAAGTCTGGTACTTAATCTTTGTACTGATCAAAAGCCACAGACAACAAACAAGGCTAACACTTCCAGTCGATACTAGATAAAAGTGTGGTGTAATATAATTATTATTGTTGATCTTTCAACCTATCAAGTATTTCTCAGATTGCTCAAGAATATCAGAAGGAAGTGTGAAAATACATATATGTTTGAAAACATCATCCAGGAGCGTAGTGTGGATTAGGACATTGACTGATATTTGTTATATACGACGGTGTTTTGGTAAGTCCGCGAAAGTAATGTTTGTTTTGGACAAAACGTTATTTTACTTTTCTCGTTTTAGCTCGATACATTTAATCCAATTAGCTATTTTATCTGAAGCTTCAACTTTTTAAATATTATATTCTTCAGGTCCAAAATTGCCCATAATCTGATTAATAGCACAAATTGTTGCAATCTCTATACATTCATCATAATTAGTTCTGATATAATTTTTTTAGAACAAATATGTAAACAATGCAATGTTTCTTGAATGTCATTATAATCAGATACTGTTTTGGTTGTTCGATTTTTTGTAAGGAATTCGATAAAATCAAGTACCTTTAATTCTAATAGAGCTTGACAAAAAATTGTATCATCATGGATAAATGTATTTATAAAAATCAATGAACTTTGATAGCTATTTCATTTTTTATTCACCTGACTTCTGGAGCACGTCTATAAATACATTGTTTGTCTATTCCTATAGTTGTATCCATAGCTTGTTTTGATTTGTTCGTTATTCAATTTTGTCTCAGTGACGCTTGTCCATTATTTTGTTAGTACCTATTTGTTTTGTCCCTGAGTGTGAGGGCGTGCATCAAAATTTTTGAAGTCTTTCTGTCATTGATAATAATTCGACCGTGATATTACTATTAATCCAATTTTCTACTAGAAAACTATCAACTTCGTATATAGACCGTTTGGATGATTCGCATGTATCTAAATTTAATCTCAACCGAGGACCACTGTCATTGTGGAACATGTTCAATTTAAGATGCATATTTTTATAACTGAGCAGCAGCTGCCTAAACACTGGTACTATACAAAGGGTAAGGTTGGGGAAGTTTGTTGATGCGGTCCTTGAGTCCGTTCCAAACACATTCAGTGGCCTTCGATGAGTTTCTGATATCTCCTTGCCTCACAACTTCCCAACTTCCCAAGTGCCATATCGCGTATGTGTACAACTTTGCCCCTAGTTAACCGACTTTGTATCTCTTACGGTTTAAGGGATCGGTACTCCACTTGCTGGCTCAATAAATACGTCCGGCCGTCCGTTCCATGCCCTGGATACCCTGGAAACAAAGGTGCGGACGTACCGCGAGGCTCTTTTGATGTATGGATAAGATGCAGCAGTATTGCAGGTGCATCTAATAGGCTCGGTGAGCAGTCGAATTGTAGAGAATAGTTCAGAGAAGTAGGCTCCATTTGAATACGGGTAGAAAAGTCAGAGTTCACGAACCGCACGTGAGTGATAAATCGACTGGAGGTGGCGCGTTAATGCAGGGTCACCGAGTACTCGACTTGTCTTCTAAGGACTGCATCAAGTATGGATTGTATGACGAGAAGTACTTCCTGGCTTCGAATACGTATCCGATCTTTTTACTTCCCACACCGATAGGTGAGGGGAGTATTGTGATCGCGAAAATTTTCGATTTTGAGATAATATGCTTTTTGGGCGCGTTATGATGTGTACATAACGAAAATCCACGTCACTCATTTCCGTCGGTCGGTCTGTCTGTCGGTCTGTCGGTCTGTCGGTCTGTCGGTCTGTCGGTCTGTCGGTCTGTCGGTCTGTCGGTCTGTCGGTCTGTCGGTCTGTCGGTCTGTCTGTCTGTCTGTAGGTAATGCCTTGTTTATTACAGAAACCAAGGGATTTAGAATTTGTGATGTATACATACGAGTATTGTTTTAGATTGTTCTATATTGTTTAACACGAAAATTATTGAATTGATTTTAATGATATTTTGTCACAGTATTAATACCGCTGCGAGGATGGAAAACGTGTCTGTTTTGGAAAAATCGTGTCAGTGGCGGCGCAGCAATAACAAAAAAATCAAAAATATAAAAATAGCTCAAACTTCGATTTTAGACGTTTCTATTTTATACTTCTTTTTGGGTAGGGGTGCATTTGGGGTCGTTGGGGGGTTAGGGGTTATAAAACTGAAAAATTTGTTGTATTCGTAATAGTTTGTTTATTGTCCTAAGGAAAAAATACCTAGCGGCACATTCTTTTTCTAAGTCCATTTGAACATTGGCTTGCCTATTACAGAAACCATGGAACTTAGAATTTTGTGATGTTTACATATACGAGTGTTGCTTAATTTGGTTCTATGTATAGCGTAAAGCGAAAATTATTGAAATGATTTTAATAAAATTTCGACACAGGATTTACTATCGCGGCGAGAATGGAAAACGCTTCAGTTTCTGGAAAATCGTGTCAGTGGCGGCGCAACAATAATAAAAAAAACTAAAAATATAGAAACAGCTCATACTTCGTTTTTAGACGGTTTGGATTGTTTCGCATCGTCCAGTTGAAGCATGCAGAATCAAAACTGTGGCGTCCTAGTTCCTAAGGAGGGAGACTATTTACGAGAGTTTTTGTGTTGGATGCTTTTGGGGGCGAGTGGACGATGATTTGGTTGCAGGGGGATTTCAGACTATAGCTTCATGCAATGGGAAAATGGTATCATTATTATGTGTGGGAAGTACTGAGTCAATCAACTTGACTCCATTTTTTTCCAGTAGCTGTTGGAGATGACGAAAGGTGTTCCTTCCAGGTCATGTTTTCTGTAATGTTTACTCCCCCCCTCCAAGCTTGAATGAGTGATTTCTTGGAAAAGTCTGATTATTCAGCAGAACCGGAAGCTCGCTTAAGCACTGCTTGTTTGATGGCGTATAGTACTTTGACGGAAGCAGTGATTTTTACCATATTCTATTATTGGAATTTGTTTATTTGCTCAGTCGACAAAAATATAAATATATAGTTTTTGTGATTAAAATGAACGCCCGACTGTACTTTCCATTATCAATAGTACTAGGCTCATTATTTGATATGCTTTTCACCCTTTATTATGCACATATCTGCATATACTTATGTATATCTAAAGTAATCCTTATCCTACCGTTGCATGTATTGCTCCAGTTACAGTTCAATAAACGATACAAAATAATTCTATTAATATTTCATATATAGTTACTAGAGGGATGAAAACAATAGCCTGAGAGTTTCAAAATATATTTAGCTAATTAAAGTGTGCAGAAGTTAAATATGAGCATGAAAAAACGGCGTACAGTCTTTTCGTGTCTTTATGTTACTCTAATTTTAGAGATTTTGCCGCCTATTGTGGCGATTATTAGGAATTAATCACAATTTATTCGTTAAGACTCTGTATGCTAAACGCATAGTCAACTTAGTGCACTACATTACTTAGTGTTGGCTTTTGTTCACATGCAATGATTGCAGCTCGAAAAAACAAGTTTGTTTTGTGTGCCGCTGTTGGCTTTATGTTCATACAGTGTGTTTAATTTAAAATAGTAAAAACATGGATGCCTTGTCTAATATGTAGATTACTGAAGTATCTAGATATCAGTGTGAGTGGGTGAACTTAAATGATGTAAAGTTGGCTATATGTGATTTTACATTTCCATAATTCTATGTCACTTTTAATCTTTAGATCTAAGGGCAATCCACGTACAAGGCTGTATGTACCTTTTGTGGGTTTCCCTTATTTATTGACAGTTAATACTCTTGTTTTGTGTAATATTACTTTACGTCAATAAATGTAATTCTATTCCGTTCTATAGTGGTTCAAAATTGTTACTTAGAGATATAAGTGTGAGTGGGTGAAATTGAATGATGTAAAGTTAGTTATATGTGATTTTATATTTTGAAATAATTTTAATTATTTCAATCGTATTTTTCCTGATAATTCTGTGTCATTTTTAATTAATTTTTAGATCAAAGGTGAATCCACGTACAAGGCTCCATATTTATTGACAGTTAGATGCTCTTGTTTTTGTAATATTACTTTACGTCAATAGATTTTATTGTATTCCGTTCTATAGTGGTTCAAAATTATTTGTGAACAACATTGAGCATGAACATTAAACAAACATCGATGGGAGCCGTTTACTTATGCTCTCTTTTAAGGATACCAATTAAATCAGAAATTAATTATTGACAGCTGCTGTGAATTGTTAGAATGATGTTTATTATAGTGTAGTAATAGATAGCGTACGTAAGTGGTATTTAAATGTCATTAATATTACTAACCATCATTAAATGCTCATATAATACACGCATAATACACGTGTAGATCGAACCAAATTTTTTGACCGATTTACGTATAATCATAATTACCTTTTCTGACGATTCTTCAAATACGTGTGTATCACTATTAATTAAAAAGTATGATACGAAAATATTTTTTGAAAACAGGATGCTTTGCTTAACGAACACATCGCTGTAAGTAAGGCAGGCTTCACACATGGGAACCAACGTTAGTTCAATGTGTGAATTGACCTAATAGCTTTGGAGCCAATGTTGATAACATTGTTGCGCCAAACGCTGGAGTATTTAACGTTGACTGTAGGTTTTTGCGATACACTTCAAAGAGATTGGCGCCAATATTTCTGTATTCGATCCCACATTTTCGTATTGTTCAATCGTGTCTACAGAACGTGGAGAGAGGAATTACTATTGGAAAATGTTTCCTGAGGGTGTATGTTATAATGCAAAAGTGCTATAAGTTCTATCAAGCAGTTTTATCAATCTCTCATCCGCATGTGGATTTGTCAAATTTTTACTTCTTACCAGAAAATGTCGATTCGAGGATTCGAACCGACGACTCCAGTCACCGCCAAGGATGAAAACGTTTCCGCCAATGTTAGCGCCCATGTGTGGAGCCGACTTAACGTAATATCTTTCCGCAGCAATACCTGCCAAGACGGCAGAATTTTTAACATCATGAGCAACTAGCAAGGAAAATTCACTGTTTCTGTCTAAAGAATCTGGCACTGTAAATTTTTATGTAAGAGTACACATTTGCCGTACGCGATGCCCAGGCACGTATCCAGGATTTGGTTTTGTGGGGGGGGGGGGGGGGTCCAGAAGATTACTGTTGTCACCGTTTAGTTTTGAAAGCTTGTGGATGAGATTGTTTTGTGGAATTATATAATGTTAATTTAGTTTTTTTTGGGGGGGGGGTGCATATTAATGAATAAAATCATTTTAGGCGCATTTAGGCATTTATATAACATTTCGGGGGGTCCGGACCCCCTGGATCCCTCCCCTAAATACGTGCCTGGCGATGTCACACGACGACTTTCGAACCAGATATTAATATGTTATATAATAAACTTTCAATAAAAACCTCACTGAATTTCAGGAGCTTGATGATAGCTGGATTATCCAATTTTTCATTTTTCACAATTTCGGTTCACATTTTATTACGGGAAGTTTTGCTTTATCATTTTTATGCTACATTTACACGTTTAATAAGTTGTTGCTTTGGTATCACATTATTTAGTTTATCGATGGAACTGGTCTAGAATAACTAAATACCAATACTCCTTTGGAGTTAAACTGTAGTTTGTAGTTTCTCCTCCACTAGAATTTACATTTAAACTCAAACTTTCACATAATATAAAGGTACCTTAAGAATTACAAATCCGTGCATATTATTTACAAGGTATTAACGTTTAATTTGTATTGAGTAACAAGTGCCATAAGACAAAATTATATTGACTATCATTCCGGACTCAGGATTTTGTGTATTTATAAATTTATTTTTGCTTTCAGACCAATTTCGTCAATAATGTCTTTGCAGGATAAACAGTAAGTAGCAAGTGCTCGCAGCATCTTGCACGGTTTTTTGCATGAACAATAGAATGATTGCACCCTTTTCTTATAATCCATAAATTTGATTGACTGTCGTTGAATTATCTAGATTGAATAGTGAAGAATTGCATGTTGTTCATGTAATGTTACAAACACTTCTAACTGTTTCCTCTTCTTCGGAGTTAGTCTCCAACTGTTTCTTTTATGTTTACTTAGCATATGGATCAACCTCATATATTGTAGTGTTTTCGTAATAGGATCAAAGTCTATTTCTTGATTTACTAGTCTACTTCTCTATCATTCAGTTTCGACCCCTATAGCTATAGGGAAGAGGGTGGGGGGATTCAACGCTCCCACGGTAAGACAAAAACTATCTTACATCTTACATCGCTTTAGTATTGTCAAGAGTAAGAGAGTAAGCAAAACAATTGATATTTGATATTATGGTTAAAATATCATATACCAATATAATAACTTAGTTTTGTATAGGGTTGGGATAAAGTATGGAACCAAGCAAATATCTTTGAAACGGAAAGGGTGATATTGCTGAAAATTTGCAGGTAAATGTAGTGACGCATAATGCATCCGAAGACATTATGTTAGCTATTAATGTACTTCCGGTCTAACCGGAAGTACCGTCAACTTTTTTAATTTAAATGGGACACCCTGTATATTTTTGCAGATTTTAATACATCTTTTTTTCCGAATACGTCCACAGTGGGTTTAGTATTCGTTTCTGTAAAAATGGGAAAGATAGAAACATAAAGCTTTTTTATTTGTCTCTCAAATTCGTCCGTGGCGGTCCGCGGTCTTCCCGTTTTAGGTAAATTTCTAATATTCCCAGTTAAATTAAAACGTTTTAGTATTTTAGTCACCGTCGAACGTGTTATAGGACCTCTGTCGGCATACAGATCATTGAAAAATTGACACACTTCTTTGTGAGTTCTCGCGCGATCGCCAAAACCGATCATCAACACATTTTAAACATTTGAAATGATAGAGAAGCTTTGTCTTTCCCGTTTTCACAGAAACTAATACTAAACTCACTGTGGACGTATCCGGAAAAAAAAGATGTATTAAAATCTGCAAAAATATACAGAGTGTCCCATTTAAATTAAAAAAATGGTTAAACCGGAAGTACACTAGTAGCTAACATAATGTCTTCGGATGCATTATACGTCACTACACATGCCTGCAAATTTTCAGCAATATCATTCTTTCCATTCCAAAGTTATTTGCTTGGTTCCGTACTTTATCCCAACCCGTATGTATTACTCGTTATAGTGGTAGTGGTGATCTTTCTACACTTCGTGTGGGAAATTGTATATGCTTCCTGATGATAACGATAAGGATGGTGATGATGATGATGATGATCATGAAGAAATACCAATACCAGTATTACAACTTAGGAGGTAACCCTAATCCAATTTATATACAGACTCGTTCTTCCCAGTGGGTAATTGCAACAGCATATATAAATATTGCGATTTCAGCATAATCACAACACTCAACCTTTGACTGACACAATTGAGGCATGGAAATAACGTTAGGTAAATCATTAAAAATAGAAGTGGCGTCCTTAATAACAATAGACTTTGGTGCGAATTATTTTTGATAAGATATTAGAACGTAATGTGATCTCTCGAAATATAAATGTGATGACTTTGTTACTGATAACCAACAAAATATGCTGACATTCAAATTTGAGTTTTTTCTGTTAGCAGACTTTATCATTCTATAAAGCCGGCCACAGACGCTCAGTTCCAACTGACGTTTTGAACTGCATATAGTTTAACTGTACAGTTTAACCTCTACGCGTGTGTGTAATTCATTCTCCGTTCAGATCAAATGTATAGTAGGTTGAACTAAGATGAATGACATTTCAATTATTTCAACTGAAAGGTTGGTCCGTGTATTTGAGTTCGACAGCGCGGTTTTCAGCCCAATTTGTACAAGTGCGTTTAATTTACTTTTGAACGATGATGGCGCGTTGTAAACCAAACGCAGTGCTTAGAGGTTATTACATTATATAAAAAGGAAACCTGCCTGTGGCAAGTAAAAAGTAGTGACTACCGTGATCGGACAAAGAGGGATCCTCCGAATGCCAAACTATCTAAGAAGTTAGCCGAAGTTGATCCTAGTGCTGACAAGAAGTGTGTGGTGAATGAAAATCGTCGCCAGTCTCTTTGAAATTAATCATAATAAACTTGAAGATTGAACTGTACGTGTGTGTGCTTCTCAGTGTACACTTCTGTTAAAACAGCGTCTGTGGCCGGCCTAACACGTTTACTGCCTACTTATCTAAGACTGCCTATTTCACATGTCTCACACTTCTGCTTTGCATAAAAAAATAAGGTGAGTTTTTGGATAATTATCAACAAACAAATCTTCATTGGACACAATAAAAAAACTTCGTAAGATGTCATTAATGTTGTAATTTGCCAATTAATATTGATTGATTTTTATGTTAGCTTCACCAGCATGCTTGTATGTTCTTTAACTCTTTGGACTCGATTTTGACTCTCTTTAAACGAACAGATTTGATTTAAACGTTGTACAAGAACCGGTGGCAATATAATAATTCATTAAGTTTGTCTCATTATCTCCTTGATCAGGATAGCAAGAATTGAAATGCTGAGACCTTTCGTTCTGAGACAAAAATGGTGAATGTGATAGATATGGCTTTTATTTTTGAAAAATGGTGAAGGGTCTTATTTGTTTCGAAATGGTAAAATGGATTAACAAATTAAATCTTAATCACGATGTTTCTGGTCTAGGTGCAGAAACATATATAATATATTGAGTTAAAATATTGCCTTCTTCACCATCTTCCATTGGCTTTAGGATTTAGCATTTTAAAATCCTTAATTAAAAAGAGACAAATAAATGTAGATTAAAAAAACTAAAAGACACGCTTTTATTAGTCTAAAAAGTAAAAAATAATTCTTAACACAAGCACAAAAAACGATGGAGTCAAGCTGATTGACTCAGTACTTCCCACACATAATACCATTTTATTATTTTCCATTGCATGAAGCTATAGTCTCAAATCCCCTTCCAACTAAATCATCGCCCACCCGCCCGCAAAAACAACATCCAACACAAAAACCCTCGTAAATAGTTTCTTGTGTCTCCCTCCTTAGGAACTAGGACGCACACAGTTCTTTTCTGCATGGTTCAACTGGACGATGCGAAATGATCAAAAACCTCCAACCCGTCTAAAAATGAAGTTTGAGCTGATTTTATATTTTTGGTTTTTTGATTATTGCAGCGCCGCCACTGACACGGTTTTTCAAAAACAGATTCGTTTTCCATTCTCGCCGCTGTAGTAAATTCTGTGTCAAAATTTCATTAAAACCAATTCAATAATTTTCGCTTTACGCAATATACATAGAATGAAATAGAGCAAAACTCGTATCTACACATCACAACATTGGTTTCTGTAACAGGCAAGCCAATGTTCGGATGGACCTAAAAAAGTGTAATATGCCGCTAGGTATTTCTTCTACAGGTCAATGGACAGACTATTATGAATGCAACAAATTTTTCAGTTTTACAATCCCCACCCCCCCAACCGCCCCGATTTCACCCCACGCAAAAAAATTTGAAAATGATTGGGAATCCCTAAAACGCCTAAAAACAAAGTTTGAGCTGTTTTTATATTTTTAGTTTTTTATTATTGCTGCGCCGCCACTGACACTATTTTCCCAAAACACACGCGTTTTCAATCCTCGTCGCGGTAGTAATACTGTGTATAAATTTCATTAAAATCGATTCAATGATTTTCGCATTACGCAATATAGAACGATCTAAAACAATACTCGTATGTATACATCACAATTTTAAGTCCCTTGGTTTTTATAATAAGCAAGGCAATATTCGGATGTAAGTAAAAACATTAATAACAATAATTGTGAAAAAAGTGTATAATTATTATACAAGTATTTTTCGTTCATTATTATTTTGAGCTCATACTAACAGTTCTTTTTCACTTTTTGGTACTATACAAGCTTGTTTTTCAGTTTTTTCAAGCTATACTTGTTGTGTAATATATTTTTATTTTTTTATTTATATTTAAATAAGGTGCCTTTAGACTCTTGTGCGACTGTTTTAGACGCCACCTGCACTTGATCAGGTGATCAATTTGATGGCGATAATGATAAATATGACCCAAAGAGTGCACGCTGCCAAAGTTTACGGAATACATACATATAAGTTGGATCACTCCGCAAAAATATCAAAACGGCCTGCCCCTTGCTCCGTCTCCCCGGTACACCGGTAGCAGTGTACCGACGTCAGCCGGGAGATACGGGGCGGTGCAAAGTAGAGGTTGAACGTGTTTAACGCGAAGGCTATACAGTGTCTCAAAAATATCGGATTTTGTGATCTCGGATTTGTTTGCAGGAAATGGATAATATTTTTAGAAGTTTGTGAGTAATCAATTTCGCGAGAAAAGATATTACCAATCAATTTAAATTTATTAACGGATGGAGAATGACAATCAGATCCACTCTTATTTTGTGGTAAACCTTGAAATGTAAGGGATATAAATACAGGGTATCCCACGACAGATAAGACAAGAAATATGTCGGAACTTGGCAGTAGTAGAGAATTATAATGTTCTTCTTCTTAGTGTGCCTATCCGTTCCGGACGTTGGCGATAAGCAAAACAATTTGGACTTTACTTGCTGCAGCTCTGAACAATCCTCGTGTTGACAGGGAGAACCAAGTTCGAAGGTTTTTTAGCCAGGAGATTCTGCGCCTACCGGGTCCTCTTCTTCCGAAGACCTTTCCCTGAAGTATCAGCTGGAGCAGACCGTATCTCTTTTGGTTCCTCATTATGTGACCCAGGTATTCCAATTTGCGTTTTTTAATAATGCCCACGAGTTCGGTCTCTTTTTGAAGTCTTTCTAAAATTCTATTGTTGGACACGTGATTAACCCAGGAAATTCTGAGAATTCGCCTGTATAGCCACATCTCAAAAGCTTCAATTTTCCTTGTGGACGCTTCCGTCAACGTCCAGGACTCAGCACTATACAAGAGCACAGACCAGACATAGCATTTGAGTAGTAGTTATAATTTTGGGCATGTAAATTAGAGCAGATGTTGTGTCTTTTTTTGTCATTGTACTACCCCTATTTGTTTTTGGTCACGTGACATTCGATTCAAAATTATCAATGGGACACCTTGTATATTTGTGCCTGTGTTCCTCCCGATAAAACAATTCCAACAAACTAGCACACTTGGGGTCTCAAGTTCAAGAGCTACAGGTACTAAAAGGATTGTATCACGCTAAAAGCGTATAGTGAGACAAAATATTCATCCGGTGGTCTTACCATACCACCCAGGGACATTGTAAATTATATTTTAGAGCTCGAAAATATTTTTATTGATAACTTTAACAATTTTGTTTCTACAGTAGCAATTGGAATGACAGTGAAAAGCAAAATGTCAATGATAATTTATTCACATCCATGTGAAGCATTTCCACATGATTATCTTCTAAAATTGTACATACGAATTCGCATATACTATACCACAAAATTTATAAACTGTGATCTCAAAAATAAGCCAGATAAACAAAACATCAAGGTAATAATACTACAGCACCTTTGAACCATCAGTTTTTACTTACCTACAAAATAGCTACAATATGTGAAATCATTTGAGATTCATTAGTAATAGTTTTACTAGGCTTTATTTTTAATATCCATTTATGTAACTTAGTGCATTAGCAAAATAAACGTTATATTTGTATTTATATGTTTAAATCGGCCGTCAATACATAGTTTTTCAATGACCCTTGTATATACGTACAACCCAGGCATTAGCAAGTCCCCGCTAAAAGACCCTCGTACTTGAGCAAAAACCAATGCAAAAACTAACTGGCGCGTGCGGCCGCGGCATCGCTTTCATGTGAGTTCTTCAAAGTGCCGACGGAGAGTGATCCAACTTATATGTATTCCGTAAACTTTGACGCTGCGGCCAAGTTGAAGGATACAAGAAAACATTTGAAGTTACTGAGATTCTCCTAGCTACGGAGTTCCGTTCCGGATTTAATGTCATCAGACATTCTTAGTATTAACAACCGCGGATAATCCATATTGAAATTCCGTCATATTGAATTTTGTAAAAAGAATAGGTTTTGGCAACTAAGGCGAATAGCAGCGCAACAGGTTGCATCACTGTGCGATCTTTGCACCGCTGGCTTATGATACCGAAAGCCTCATTCTTTTCATTCATTCATTTCTTTTCATAGAATAACACGTTTTTACTTTTTAGTTTTTCAACATTTTCCACCCCTTATTGTCAGTCGTACCGCAAATCGACTGGACTATTAAGGAAACAATTTTCAAGTAAAATAATTTAAAACATCTTGTCAACAAGTTGAAGAATATGTTTCCGTCTAATAAAAACTATCTTGGTAATTCTATACTCTGCAAATAGCGCATCTTTAAGAAGTTGCGAACCAATAATCTAACAACTACTGAAACTATGGTGCTGTTTTCCCTCCCCTTCTAAGATCCAGCCAATAGCAAAGCCGTTCGCCGCCGATACTTTTTTTTTTGCAATAATGACAGCGTAATAATTATTTGTTGTTACTCGTTCCGTTTTTCCGCGACATTCACCAGAATCAAGTTAGCTGGTGCGGTTCGATCTCGGCGATTTTCATTTGTTATCGAATATCGTTATCGAATCACATACTTCGTTTCGGCAATTTGTAGTGTATTTTTCTCAGTATGGCGAATTTGTCTGAGAAGTGAGGAGAAGTGCCAATTTAGAAAAGGATAGAGATCATTTGGAAGGAAGGATTTCTGTGTGTTTTATCGCTTTTTGTGAATTGTTTTTTAGGGTTTGTAGTTTTTGTCGCATAACTGGAGGACTGAGGAAATATGACTATGTATCTCGGGTAAGTGGTCTTGTTGTGTTTTACATTGTACGTGGTGCAGTGAAACTAGTGAAAATGTTCTTTGATTTCTGCTTTAGGTATTTATGCACTGAAAATTTTAAAGAATGGCACCTATAGAATAAGAATAGAATAAGCTTAACTATTGAAATAAAGTAATATTTCTAATATGAGAGTATGTTAATAAATATGGAAAACCCACAAAAGGCAGAGCCTTGTACGTGGGATGATCAAAAATCTAATAATTAGTTAAAGGCGGCATAGAATTATAAAAAAAATTATGATACTAAAAATTAAAAGTATTTCAAAACATAATATCACACATGCCGAACTCTACATCATTTAAGTTTACTATCTCACACTGATGTCTTCAACTTTTCTTAGCTTAGTATGGATGGATGTTTGAGTTATAGGTAACAAAATATAGATACCTCTGTAATCTATATTTGTGTATTCCAATGTTAGGGATGCTAGACATACACGTTTTTACTTTTTGAAGTTTATGATTATTAACTTAATTTAATTTTGGGAGATATCAAGTTATAATGTCTTGTTTTCCATGAACAAGACGAGCAAATAAAGCTGTTCTTATTCTTATTTTTATTTTTTATGAAAATTACTTCAGAAAACTCCGTCCTCTCGATAAATCTAGATATATTACATTATATATTATATATATAAACAATGTAATTATTCTTACATAACAATTCGTGTTGTTGCAGCGCCATCTCATTGTTAATTTACATGTGTTGAGAGTTTTTGGGCTCATTTTTAAGGAAATGATTTCAATAGTGAGCGAATTACGAAAAAATTTAAGACAAAAAATGAAGCAAACCATAAAGCCATAAAATTAAAAATCAGTAATTGTAAAACAATATACAAAAAACTTAAAAGATCTTATAATACGTACATAAGTTTGTGCAAATACTTTTTAAAATTATATAATATTTCTAGGATCATATCATAGGTAGGTTCATATCTCAGAAAATTAAGTTTTTAATTTCGGGAAGCTATGTGTCATTCGATAGAAAAAATATTGCATAATATCACTTATAATAATTTTGTATAGTTTTTTCTATGAAATAGTTATAAATAACAATTTTATTTGGAATTAACCCAACTAATCGTCCAATAAGCCTATGAACCTATATTTATTATAAAACTTCAACAAAGTAATTATTCTTACATCACAACTACATGTTCATGGAACTCCAGAATTATCTTATTCATTTTTCATTAAGACGTTTTATAGTTTTTGAGCGTTTTTTCCATAGGCTTCTACAGCCACTGAGTCTAAAAATATTCCATATACCTTAATTTTCAAGACTAAATATTAAAATAAACCAAAGAGCCGTAACTTAATAAAAAACAGCGTTTAAAAAATTATGTACTTCATAATTGTCGTAATCTGTACTCTACTTATTAATAATAAAGACAATTTGTAAATGCAGGTACTTTTAAAATTGCTAATCAAAAACAGTCAATTTCTGAAGAGTCGCATCATAAGCAGGTTCATCATTAAAAGAAAAAAAAATGCTCCGGTAATCTACCTGTTATTTGATTGGAAAAATATTATTTTATTTATTATTAATTAGATTATTTTGTATGAATTCCTTTTTTTAGTTCTCAAATAAATATTAAAAACTTTATAGATTTTAAAAATTAAGAAGTAGTTATAAATAATAGTTTTCTATGACATTAATGTCAAACCACCTAAAATAAAAAAATTAAATTGAACATAACCGTCTGTAAATTTCTCCTCTTCCTCAAAATTTTCCATCTTGATAAATGATCTGGCTCCTAGACGTTAAAAGAGAGACTTCAGTAATTTTTTAATGTTGATATTTTTGAGCGGTACTCAGAAACCACATACTTTTTCATTATCGCCACATAACGAAATCAATTTAGAAAATTATATTATATTTGAGCCATCTGAGAGCATGCCTGTCTGTCTGTTTGTCAATTAGGGGAATAGAAAGTCCTCTATTCTCGTCCCTAAATTTCTGCGGCCACAAACGAAGTTGGATCATTTACATTTTCATTTCTCTGCCATTACTAGATCGAGTGTTACAAAGCACTAATGATATTTTAATCATGATGCTGTTTCAATCTACCATAAATATTTAATAAATATCAGATTAAGAATTTCCGAGTTATAGGCGTTTAAAAAATACTTAGCGCCTCCGCACACGGGTCGATGTGGTCGATGTGTTTATAGTCGCGCACGACTGGATTAATAATCCATAAATTTCAATTAACCCTAGACCTTCATCTTATTTATAATGCTTACACGTGGAACCTCTGCATCCCAGAAGCTTGTATGCCCTCATATTATTAGGACTATAAGTATACCATTTTAGCAAAAATCATTGAAAAATAGTTCAGATTGTTGAAAAATTTAAAAAACAATAACATAAGTCGCTCTCAGTTTGGATTTCAAAAACAAAAAACAACCTCCAGATGCCAGTTTTTCTCTACTTCATAAACTATACTCCAATTTAAATGAAAATCAAATTTCAGTGGCCATGTTCTGTTTCCAAAACATTTGATTGTGTCAATCACGAAATATTGATCAAAAAATTAGATAAATATGGTTGTTCTGAAATAGCACTAAAATGGTTTACTTCTTGTCTGAATAATCGCCCTCAAATTGTTAAATTATCTAAAAATGTAACTTCTGGAAAATTAAACATACCGGATGGAGTACCACAGGGATCATTTTTGGCGTAATATTTAATAACCCAATGACATTGGAAATAAGTGGTCAATTTACGGCATTTGCTGATGACGCTACAATACTCTGTCATAACAATGACATATATGATTTAAAAAAATGATAATGATATAGGTTTAATCAAAAGTTGAAATGACAGTGATTTTTTATCTTTTAATGTCTCGAAAACCAAAATCATGAGTCTCATATGCTTAGGACCGGTTTCTCAATGTCCAGTTAAATATTTATCTGCAAGATAACAGCAACTGTTAGATAAATTGTTTAAACAATTGAAGGCTACACTTACGAAGTCACGTAAATCTTATCTGACAGTTGTATCCATAGCAACGCTATCTGGCAGATACCTATCTGACACTTTAACTGGACATTGAGAAACCGGCCCCTTACTTGGCGTGATTTACTTAAACAATGAACAAATATATCAAACATACCGCATGAAGTTCTTAGATCTAACTATTGATCAAAAATTGAATTTCATAAATCATATTGATGATTTAATAGATGAAATAGCTAAAGTAACTTACATACTTAGAACAGTAAGAGAAACTCTTGGAAGGAACACTACCTTTCCTAACTACTACTAATTTCCTGTGCTGCATTATTCCGGAGTAGGTTGAGTTACGGCATCCCATTTCGGGGTGTCTGTTCTCGTACTTATTTAAATAGGTTGTTAGCCTTACAGAAACAAGCAGTTAGATGCATTGCCAAGAGTAGACCTAGAACTTGCAAGCCACTATTTTTAGAATACGAAATTATGACCATGATAGCACTAATCATCACTCATTAAAGATTAAATTATATTAATGGAGTGGAAATTTGTAACAAACTTCTTCACTGGTTTATAATTCAAAAAGATTTAAAAGTTTTCCGTAAAAAACTTAGAACTTTTCCCTTGCAAGAACTATAGATGAGTTCTATGACAAATTTAAGTGAATATTCATCAAAACATTTTGTTTTGTTTATTTAGCTTTGTCAGTAAGAATCTTGTAATTTTTAGATAAGGACGTATGGTTATCTGTTTATCTATAATTATAAAATCAAGACTGACATTGAAAATGCTTGTCTCGAGACGACCATCTAACGACCCGGTAGTGGCGCTCCAATGCTTTGCGTGAGAAACAGAGGAGGCGTGCGTCGGGAATCGCGTCGACCACATAACCAATCGACCCATGGGCGGAGGCACTTTGCTATTTAGTTCTCCGCCTCTGGCTCTGGAGCCTCTGGAGGGATTCTCAAAAGCTATATAAACATAAAAGCTTTTTCGTTATCGTTGCAGTGGTAATATTCCGTACAGGATGTTGTTATTAAAACGCTTCAGGGAATAATCGAGTATTTTGATAATAATTTTGACCTCTGATCCTATTATCCTTCTCATCGGTCGAATATCCGGACACCCTGCATATTTCTGACGTATTTATAATACCGGATTTAGTCTACGTTTCTACCGTAGTTTTTTTTCCGAAACGTTACATTGATAATGAAATTCGTTATCTCATTGTTATTAATAATGATAAAAAAAAAAAAAAAAAAAAAAATGATCTTGATTAATGAACTCGATATTTTTAACTGTGACGTTTTAATTAGATCCATTAAAGTTCAATAACTCATACTGATTTATCCGACAGATGTTATCCGTCTTGGCTTCGCCCTTCACTGCACTCTCATTAAGCATTACATCCTGTAAGTTGTTTATAGGGCGTTGAGAACGTCCTGATACCATAATTGAATGCTGGTCAGTAATTGAGATTCACTTGTTAACCCATTATCGGTTATGGTGACACCTTCTGATTGCTAACTGCAGCAGTAGATGTCATACACTTCACACATTACATATTTACATCATTATTTTGTACTTTATTGTAGCCCACGGTTGCACCAATATAATTTGACACGTCAGAGGGTGATGTGTACTTTTATTCATACGTTAACAGGGTGTCCCGATATTCAACCGACAACGCTTGACAGGTAATAGATCTCATATTTTTATGAGATAAGAATACAGCATAGTAAACAACCAGCACAATAACTCAGGTTGGCGGCAAATACACGCGCATCCCCCCTTTTGAATGATTTTTTGTAGGGATGCTAACGATACTTCGATACTTGCACTAATATCGAGTATGTTTGTCATCGATACTTTTTGAGGCATTCCAAGCTGGTATTGATACCTTTGTATCGGTATCGAAAATAATTATATAATTATTGAGGGGTGTAATCAGTTGCACAAAATGCTCTGTACGAGCCAAACGCGCCTATTGGCCTATTTGACTAAAAAATATAGAGTTGGTACCGGTATCGATATTTTCATTTTCGCAACTCTACCCAAACTCCACATACGTAAAATCATCCCAAGGTCAAATTCTGTGGGAACCATTTTTATATGGGAAATCCTCATAGATATTATGCTGGTTGTTCACTATGCTGTGAAAAGAAGATGAACTCTTAAAATGCTTAATTTTCAAGACATACAGGGTGTCAAAGTTTTACTTTTATTTTCGTTTTTTCTCAATTATTCCGCAATAAAATGGCACAATGATCTAAATTACGTGTTGGGAGGTTTTTTAAGGCGAGAAATTCAAATTCAGTCACGATTTTTTTATTATGAATAGAGGGCGCCTCCTACGGCACATCGAACTCTTTTAAATTAACAAAACTTTTTTCCGGTTTGGCGCATTAATGTGAATATTAAAAAAATCGTTTCCCCAATATTTTTTACGTAAAAATTGTACACTTTGTTCAAGTCCCTAGAGGTAACCGTTTTTGAGATAGCTTGCATTGAAATTTCCAAGGCACCCAATTAATTGTAAAATGTGATCGAAGGAATTATCGGTATTCCCGAACGAATTAATAATAGATCAAAATACAGGTTTCAAACATATCTAATTTTAAAATAGGAGGTGTTGAAGTTTAAGAATACTCCGTTAATGTTATGTAAAAGTATGAGGTGCGACAGATGCTCTGATACTTGTCAGCAAAGGAAACAGCTTTACAATATGAGGTTAAGTGATACACCCCTCTGTAGAGGATGTGAAGACGAGTCTGCTGTGCAAGTCCCAGCTGTCTTACCAATGTGAGAATCCATTGTGTGGGGAAACGCTGGCGTTCCAAATATTTATTTGGAAGTAAATGAGCAATATGTCCATTGGCCCAAATATTTAGACAGAAACATCTATAGCTGCCGACTCTAGTTCCGGATTATTTGTACCTGGTCAGCGCAACGTAATCTAGGTCAAAGATGGAATAAGAAAAACTACCTGGAAGTCGTAGCAAAGAATCAACGACACAATAGGGTACTTGCAAAAAAAATATTATGTCGTTTACGCGTTCCTTAGAGCCTAGTAAACATGACAAAATCACTTGTTTGGTTTTTTGGAATCGGCTGTGAGAGGTATTCCAAAAATTATTTCAAATGCCGGAAAATGCCGCGCAAACAACCTCTGACGTCAGTGATATCCTATAGTGTTGGGTGTAAAGTATTGATATTCGATATCGATAGTCAGTGCTAACCTAACATTTTGACATTGATCATTATAACCACAAAACACAGTCACACACAAAAGTACAAAAGTCAAAAGAATAAAAGTTAGGCTAGATTACTAATTCACTTTGTAGGGATGGGCTTGAATTAGATTCTACCTTTGGATTCATTCATAATGGGATGTGCCGAAATAAAATGATGGCTTCGATTAGTTGCGAATCTCGGTCACAAACAGGATGAACTGCGATACCTATCAGATATAAAAATGTATTGCAACGAAAATGCTAGTGGGCTAATTGCCTGTTTCAAATATGTTTAAGTATCAATAAATTGAGTCGCATCGTTAAAGAATTCAGATCATCTCTAGTTCGCAGTTGAATCTCACTGACCTGCGCTGTAGCAGTATCGATTGTCGATATCGATAAGATACCTGTGACGTCAGCCCTTGTTTTAAGTTTTAAGAAAAATTTGAATATATCCTTATTTTATTTTGCAAATATCTTTTTTTGGCCGTCAGTAAAATCATGTTTTTTGTTTCATACTGCTTCTTGATATGGTTTTCTTTGCGCTATGTATACTCCCGAGACGATTTCACGACCTCTGCAAGTACCCTATTGTTACATCACTACTAACGTCGTTATAGTACATCTGTACGGAATCCTAAAGCGAAAATCATATTGAATCAATGAACAACATACATATAATGCTTGTAGTTTGAAATGAAAAATGAAAAGGATCATTGTCACTCAGTGCATACTTGTCACAAATACTGCTTATAGTAGGTATTCATAATCAATTACGGAAACTTTGTGGCACATTTTCAATAGAAAAAGTACTTTAAGTTTAAAGTGCTTTTAATCAGTAGGTACTTAACTATTTCCAAGTAATTCAAATAACTTGATAGTATTCAAAATATCTGGTGCTTATATGTATATTTAACTAATAGACTAATTTGTAATGTAAACATATGTATATTTTATCTAGTTTACTAATGTCTTGTAAAAATAAAACATAGATCCGTAGATAGCAGAATACAAAAAATTATACATTAAAAAAGGTTAGCAATGCAACGGGGCACACATTCAAATGTATAATAAACAGAACAATGCCTTCTCTATATTCGGACTGGTGTACAGTTTTTTTTACAACTGAGCTGACTAGGTAGGCAGAGCCTAAATACCGAAGTACTGCGGCTGTTGTGAAAAGGTTGTGTTAGGGGAAGTTTATTAACGCGGTACTTGAATAGGCCAACACCCGCAGTCCCAATAAATATGTCTTCTAGCAGTCCATTCCATGCCTGGGTCACCCTAGGAATAAATGTATGGTCGTACCGCTCGGTTCTTGATGTGTGAAGAACGACCGCCTTAGGATGAGATGCAGCAGTCGCGCGGGTGCATCTGATACAGTGTGGCTTAACAGTGTGATCTAGCTTGAATGAGCTGTTACTACATAAAAATAATCTTTACGAAACCCATCCAAACCCATAAACATCTAGACAGCTTCCCAGCTAGCCATATTATAAAAGTGCAAGACACGTTTATCTTAGACTGCTTAACTTTCCTTAAACACCTAGAGCCAGAAATGGACAGCATCATGAAATGTCTTGAATGCTAAAAAACCAAATTTTCCTACCTCTCCTAGTAGAGATGTGCTATCCTTAACAGGATTAGAACATGGCGGATGTGCGGACTCCTTCAAGTGGTTTAAATAATCGTATTCTTAGTTTTACTGTGGAGCTTTCAAAACTAAATCATTTCTCTATCCTGGGGGTCTATGATGGAGGCTCGGACGATTGACTGCGTGGTCACTGATTATGTACAGATTCTAGACATTAATTTTTTCAATAACGGGAACAAATGCGTGTGAATGTCACACGATAAATAATTACTCCCAAACTTCCAGTGAAATGACAAAAATGGACATTCCTTACATAATCTGCAACAAGTCAGACCTTGGCGGGTCAAAAGCAAACCGCACCAAAAGCAAATGAATTGTTCTAAGAAATTATTATATAACAATAAATGTATCGTGTTCATTTTGCAGGTTGTGAAGTGGACCAGCGTTGTCCTTGAATTCGATAAAAATTAACTATGCAGAACTAATTGAAACCTTTACGTATACAATATCAGCCATTAGTAGTGTGATCGGATTTTTGAAATGGGACAAAGCTCTAAGATCTTTCTTAAAACGGCGGTTTACAGTACGGAGATCTATAGAAAGTTCAAGTATTTTACTATTCAATATACATACTCTCCTCTTTTACGTCCCACATTGATAGGTGAGGGGAGTATTGTGATCGCGAAAATTTTCGATTTTGGAATAATACGCTTTTTGGGCGTTTTATGATGTCTACATAACGAAAATCCACGTCACTCATTTCCGTCGGTCTGTCTGTCGCGTTTTTTCTAGCCTCCTAATCTCAGTAACCGATCATTGTGATGAAATTTGGGCAGCTGTGGGGTCGTAGTAGGTAATGTGCCTATAATTTTGAACATCGATGCATGGTCGGCGCAGTATTTGGCAAAAAACAAAAAAAAAACATCCTTAAACTTCGTTTTTAGGCATTTTAGGGGTTCCTGATCATTTTGTACTTTTTTTTTGGGTGGGGGTGGAATTATGGTGGTTGGGGGGTGGGATTGTAAAACTGAAAAATTTGTTGTATTCTTAACAGGCTGTCCATAGTGTCCACTAACCTGTGAAAGAAAGACCAAGCGTCATAATACACTTTTTTAGGTCCATCCGTACATTGCATTGCCTATTACAGAAATCAAGGGACCTAGAATTTTCTGGTGTATACATATTATGAGTATTGCTTCTGACCGTTCTGTATTGTGTAACATGGAAACTATTGGATTAATTGTAATGAAATTTTTATTATTACGATGGCGAGGATGGAAAACGTTTATTATTTTTGGAAATCATGCCAGTGACGGCGCAGCAATAATAAAAAAACTAAAAATATAAAAGCAGCTCAAACTTCGTTTTTATGCATTTTAGGGGTTCCTCATTATTTTCTACTTTTTTTTGGGATGGGAGTAAAACTGGGGTAGTTGAGGGGTGGGGGGTCATGGACATGAAAAAATGTTTTATATTCATAATAGACCGACGGAAATGAGTGACGTGGATTTTCGTTATGTAGACATCATTGACCTGTGAAAAAAAGAGCTAGCGTCATAATAGACTTTTTTAGGTCCATCCGAACATTGCCTTGCCTATTACAGAAACCAAGGGACTTTGAATTTTCTGGTGTATACATATTATGAGTATTGCTTCTGATCGTTCTGTATTGTGTAGTGGAAACTATTGGATTGATTGTAATGTCATTTTTACAAAGTATTATTACGGTGCCGAAAATGGAAAACGTTTCTGATTTTTATAAAGCATGACAGTGGCGGCGCAGCAATAATAAAAAAATAAAAGTACAAAAACAGCTCAAACTTCGTTTTTAGGTGTTTTAGGGGTTCCAGATCATTTGCTACTTTTTTGGGTGGGGGTAAAATTGGAGTAGTTGGAGGGTGAGGAGTCATGGAGCTGAAAAAATGTTTTGTATTCATAATAGGCTATCCATTGACCTGAGAAAGAAAGACCTAGCGGCATAACACACTTTTTTTTGGTCGGGCGGGCGATATTTGATTGCAAGATGATCTCAGACTATAGCTTCATGCTATGGGAAAATAATAAACTGGTATCACCGTAATGTGTGGGAATTACTGAGTCAATCAGCTTGACTTTTTTTTTATAAACGAGCAAACTGAGAAGGCAAAGTCTCAATACTGAAGTATCGAGGCTGATGTGGGAACTAATAGGATAACAGATAACACTAGGCTCAATAAAGACATCTCCTGGCATTCTGTTCCAATCACTGCACACCCCGGGAACAAACATGTGGTCGTATCGCTCTCTTCTTAATATATGAATAACGACTGCCATCTTATGCTCGGTGGGCGGCGGAACTGTAGAGGTATCTTAGAGGAGCAGACTTCGTTTAAGTGCCGATAGGAAAGTGAGAGGTTACCAACCGTATGCCGGTGAGGGGGGTGGAGGTTAAGGCCGGGTCGCCAATTAGTCGAATTGTTGTGCTCTGGACTGCATCAAGTATTGACAGGGTAGTAGCTCCCCAAATATGTGAGCAATACTCCAGGTCAAGCCTTAGGCTTTATACCGCATGAGAAGGTTGATGGATGGTGAGAAGAACTTTCTGGTTCTGAATAGGTGTCCAAGATTTCATCCGCCAACTAATCCAATGCCAGATCATGATCTCTGTAATGTCAGAACCGGATGCTCGCTTGGGCACTTCTTGTTGATAGTGCACAATACTAAGTCTTGGAATCATTTAATTTCACGATATTCTTGAGTGCCCAAGCGGTAATGGTCTCTAGGTCCTTTAACAGCGAAACATCCGCTGCCAGACTCCTGCGTTCCAGCTCGACCACAGAGATCGGCCTATTGCTCATGATGCCTGCGTTCAAAGTACTGCCATCCGCAAAACTGTGACGTGCATCAATGTGAAGCAGAAACAATGTCGGGGCCCAATACCAGTCTTAACTTAATACATGTTTTACAACGAACCTGCAACACCTGTATACACCTTTAAAAAAATGTTGTATGTTGTTTTACAAGCCAGATCTCCACAGCTTCCGTTACCACTTAGTTGAAAGAAAATTGACTACCTTTCAGAGATTTTTTCAGACGAGGAAAATGGGGTGAAAAATGGATGGAGCCAGATTAAGGTTAAAATTGATATATACAACGTGTTTTTTAAGTTGGAGCTTTTCTTCATAGGGCATAATATAGTACTCGTCAAAAGGATTTTTACCAGTAACATAACGGAATAACTAAATATTTAGGGATATCAAGATATTGACCGATAATGAAATCCTCATTCCTAATTCTGTCCCTGTGCGGTTAGATCAAAACACATAAATAATGCATCGGACTTTAAAAACAACAAAAGTGGTGCAACCGTTATAACTATAATCGTTGATTGAAGAAAATAGGGAAGATACGCAAAGCCCATGTTAAAAATCGTGACGGCTCACTTTGCAGTCCTCTTTCCCCCCGACACTCCAGCAGCTAGTGCCAAATTCCGCCAAGCGGTCGTATTCGTGCGATTTCATCTTCGGAAGGATTCGGGCACGCGACGCGGCCTATGTATATTTTGCATTTTTCTGCTACCGTGACATCGACCGGTTGAACGGATTTATTATTATCAGCATCGACACATTTTGAATTATTTTGGATGGGAATCCGAATGCGCGACGAATAATGACGGGCTCAGGCCAGCGAAAATATCAAATATCCAAATACTTGATATTTCTTGCGTGTGTCGAGTGGTTGATGTTGAGAAATATTTTTTGATGGAATGTATTAATGCCTTATGGTCTCCTATCGACCATTTTTGAAATAATGTGAGCTATGCGATCGACAGGTTCAGAATCTGAAGAGATAAATTGCATGGAGTAAACATTTATACGGTTCAACCGTTGATTGAAAAAACTTATTACCACTGACCTCAGTCTTGTACAAGGTGTACAGTCAGTCCCAAATTTGAGAATTTTTGTAATGTTTCTAATTATTAGTCTTTCCTTGCCAATGATCAAATATGCATAAAATATACTAACTTTCATACAAAAATCACATTTGTAAGCTTTTCGTGGCGAGTTTATTGCAAAAATTAGGAGTTTCAAATAAAACAGTCCAAAATTGAAGAAGTGCCATTTTGAAGTGATTTGATTTTATTGCAATGAAAGGGTCTATTCCAAGAAGTCTATCTATATGTGAACCTCGATACTATGAAAGAATCTGTTTGGCAAAAAACCACCCTCTTTTTCTCATAAAGGGCAGTTTTTCTCAATTATCTTCAAATTCGTCTTTTGGCACCTAGCCTCTCTTTAACGTACAGTCTTCAATTACTATCTGATAATTTTTCAATATTTTGATTATGCAATATTAAGTGGATATTTAAAAATCATATATTATTGTGTTTTGTTAGTGAAAGAGTTCAAACAAAACATAATAGTTACCTTTTACCAAATTATAATGTTAGAAATATAAATTTATCGGTATACATATGAAAAAAATTTTCACAAAATTATGTATTTAATTCAAAATAGGTGAGTTTGTTACAAGCATAAGGTCTTAAACTAAAATAGACCAAAGTCACCCATTTAATGATTTTTCAATACTTCTGCTATGAACTATTCAGTAAATATTTGAAAATTATAAATAAGTATGTTATAATAATAATTTTTAAGAATATTACAAAATTCAGACAAACATCTGTTTACTAATTAAAAGTGAAGACGTTATTGTACAAAATGTCAATTTTTATTAAACCAAACGAGCATAGCAAACCCAACCTATGGCCCTATCATTGATGGCAAATCAAGTTGTCATAAAAGTATTGTTTTGAGCTTGGTTAAGCGGTAAGTCCCCCGTGTTGGGGCGGGTTTGAATATCTTCCATAGTATATCCTGCGTATCGTAAAAGGCAACTAAAAGATATCGAACTACTGTCGGTATGAACAGTAACCCCTTCTCAACCAACAGCTTTGGGTGGACGAGGTGAGAAGAGTCAGGACACCCTCTTGTTCTTGGGGTGAGAAATTGTCCCTAAAGGCGGATGAACCAGTAGATACCGTCTGGTCAACGGCATGAGGCTGCAGAAAGCAAATGGGAAACTACTGCATTAAAGATCTTAAATATATCCCAAAAGAAACTCGTAAAATGAGTAAATGCATTTTACGGGTTCACAATATGTCTGTTAAGACATTGTGGCTATGATGATGAAGCGGTAAGTGGTTTTTCATACATTGAGAGAATTACACCAACTCAAAACTTTTAAGTCAAAATATGGGGTAAGAACTAATTTGTAACCTCAAGCTATGAATATTAAATATATCAAAAAATTTGGAAGTTACTGTTTCTTAACGGTTTGGATGCTAGAAAGCTACTCTGATCATTTTTGTCAAGTCATGGTGTCTGCATGTATGTGTATGTGCATTTATTTATATGATACAATAAATAATTTAACAGGGGACTTCTCCAATAAACAAGAAAGACAAACCAACTCGAACGAACGCAAATGGACTTAAATCTAATAAATCAAATAAGTAGGGGGAAATTGCAGGCATGACCAACATGGTCTACCGCTTCCCATTCTCTGTGACGATATGCATAATATCTGTGTTAGTATTGGGGGCTAAAAACTATTACGTGTTCGACAAAATTCTTATTTTTCTATGTGGTTTATTTCCAAAATGTCTACTTTTATGACTGGATATTTTTTCAGAATCCCATTTTAGTTGTTTGTATAGCATGGTTTTTATTAAAATCTTAATAAATTTCTCAGTGTGCAATGGGCATAGATTAATAAGTTGAATGTCTACTTCTTCTAATAATAATCTATACAGGGACTTAAAAATATTATAATTTAATTTTAATTTATCGAAGAGTGCATTAAATTTATTCATTAAATTTTTGGACAAATTTATGAATTCTTCAGAGGGTCTTTTTAAACTGGAAACATATTCTAATTTAGCAAAGTCCTTGTTTAATATAAAAATTTCTTTTTCATCAGTCATTTCAGTTTGGTCTTTTAATAAAGACTCTTCGCAATTATTTTCACAATTATACCTTTTCAACAAAACACGGGCAAAATATCCAGCAACATAAACATTTGAACAAGTTTCTAAGCTTACTTTATCGCTATATATAACAGTTGGAATACAGCTAGATTCTGGTTTATCCGTTAATGTATTTTCAATTACCGGTGTTATATTTTCGTTTGGGTTTGTGCTATTTGAAATATTAGGCGACTGATTTATCTCGCTTACTCCAACATTTAAATCTAACAGTTCTTGGGGGTCTTCCTCACAATTACCAGAGTCCAATGCTTTTTGTAACCTTATGTTGATGTACTGCAACGAAATTCTAAACTGATGAACGCTTGGTGTTGGATTATATCCACACCTGTTTCGAATAACTGAAAACAAATTTTCATCAGGATCCTGATTAAGATGACTAGTGATAAGATATTTACAATTAAATTATTATAGGTATTCAAATAAACCAAGAATGGACGTAAGTGTCCAAATAAATCCGTTAATACGGTAAATATAATTTTTTTTTGTATCCGTTTTCATCAAAAACTTCGAGAGATTGAAAATACTCGAGTCCAAACTTAATATTATTCAATGGATTGGTTTACTTTTTGATAGAGGTCGCCTATTTGGATTCAGATCCAAAAAAGTTTTACTATTCAGGGAGTCGAAAACTCCTATCTATATTATTTATAAAATTTGAAGTGTCTCCGGCAGTATCACTCTCAATACTTTGCAAATGGGAAGCTGACTTCACAGCGGCTGCTACAGAATTGGAAAAAATTTATGCCGCATATTTTACCCTCATTTTTTGAAAACTATTGGAATTAAAAAGAGTTTCTGTTATTTTGGTTAAAGCTCTCGTGGTTTTACTATTCCTGTCAATCTCAAAAGTTTTTATTGTGTCTAGCCAACATATTAAATGTCCAGTAATTTTAAACTTTAATTTTGGATTAATAAAATTATTTTGCAAGCTTTTTAGCAAATGAGGAACATCAAATATCGTAAACAATTTTAAACTATTAATCGTAATAACAGGATTCAATTTGGAAGCACCTAAAATTTTATATGCGTTACGGTTATTTGTTCCTTGATCGGCAACAAGAGCTACAGGGATAAGTTGTAATCTGCTCAATCCTCCAATAACCTCTTTAATTAGTTGTGCTAATATATCTCCCTTAACTGAACCTTTTGAAGTAAAATAACACAAGGGTACTTTCCAATTGCAAAATAGACCTCTGACATAAAAAATCAACGCTGAATTTGCAATTTCGTTTTTGCGACAAAGAAAACCCAAGTCTTCATACCCTTCAATATAATCACATGATTCATTATAATCTAATTTCGTTTTGATACAATGTGATCAAAAAGTACTGCGCAAGTGCGCTCGTTCTTGCACATCGTTTTAACTTTGATTGCTAACTTTTTTGAAAAATGATTTTCATACAATGTCTATTTATTAAACTATTTTCGTTGATTAAAAATATTTCGGCATTGCTACAGTTTTTAACCCATTGACTAATAATGTCGGGTTTTGTCACAGGAAATTTAAGAAAGCTTAACGGATTATTTTTATTCTTTCTTTTATTGTTGCATCCGACATATGCACACTCAATTTTTTTCATAGACATGATTAAATTTGTTTCAGAACTCATAACAATAAAATAAACCCAAAACTCCAGCGAAAAACACGTCGCTATGTGACAACGATCGAGACATGCAACGCGACTCGCCTTCGCACACTGTTATCGACTGATAACAATGAACAGGTTGATAAAACCATCAGCCGCTTGGCTACTGAACGCCGCAGCGCGAAAGCAAAATCTCAGACACCTTTTGCTGGTGGCGTCCACATCGCCATCTATTTCTCGGACACTTTCCGTGTCACGATTTCGCTCATTACGTTGCGTATCTTCCCTATTTTCTTCAATCAACGCTATAATGAACTGGTGGCAATGATTTTAGTGTACGATGAATCTGGTGAAAATGTCTCTCAGACTTTGCGAGTGTATGCTGATCGTTTCCCTCACCGTATTTGCCCTACACCCTGTCGATTTGGCTATCTCATGAAAAGAGCTAGAGGCACAGGATATTTCTGTCCACATGGTGGACACGCTGGAAGACCTAGACAACTTTGAATGATCCAAATTGAAGTAGAAATACTTGGGCTTTTTAGTCTCGCGCCGCAAATTTCAAACTGTATAAGACTCATGTGACAGGACCGCACTTAAAACTTCGCAGAAAAACGAATAGGTAGTATTTTCTTACAATTTTTTTTTATTTTGCTGCTGCCGATTCAAAGGCAGTTGCTTTTGAAAAGAAAAGAAGAAAAGCGACTTTGAAAACACCCTGTATAAAACATACATCTCGTCACATCCTAGATACCGTTTGCCTCTGTGGAAATGACAATTTCAGAATACAAACAATGCTAAATAAGGGTCTAAAGATTCGTTTCATCTAAGCTGGTTTTATCACTCCACATAAGTGAGGTATATTTTTGTGATGCGTATTTTATAATAGCGTAAGCACTTACTTCGAATTTAAAAATAATACGAAATCCACAGGGTAACAAGTTTTCTCTAAGTGCAGGCATGAACATTTTTTTTACCAATATATCTTGTACCTCATTAGATGTTTGGGAAAACATGTCTTCCGACTTTGTACTCCTAGCGAAGTTTGTTGGGTATACTTATAAAATAAAATTGCTGCAGGAAAGCTAATGTAGAATAAAGGAGAATTTAATGTTTACCGCTAATTGCTAGACCAGTTTCTATCCGCGCTGTATTTTTGGCATTTCATTATTGCACTCATGTATGTATGTGAGTATCTATGACTATTTTGTATTACGACATCGTCTGAAGGCTATGTTGTTAATGAATTGTTAAAAAAAACGGTTCTGTATTCCCGCACTTTTGAGCGATAGTGTATGTACGCTGTTAGACCCACCATTCATTATTTGCTCCCTATATTTTTTGCATCAATTCTGTGTGCTGACGTCAAAGATGATTCCTTTAAAACCGTGAATTAAAAAAAAGAGCTGGCAGCCTAGCAGGTAACGATTTAATAATTGAAAAACGTTTCAGCGTGATACGCCTTTTTATATTTTTTGTTCCCTTATTGGCAGCATGCAGAATAGGATATTTGTATCATTCGTATAAAAGCATATCAGGGTAATATTTTTTTATTGTTAATATGTTATTTTGTGTGTACTTTTTCTGCAACTTTTATACGGTAAAAATCTTACATAAAAAGTACTAAATTTTCACCAGTTTTCATTATTGCCATGATAATTGCCCATGGGTTATATGACAATTTATGTATTGCACTTAAATTTTTATATCTTTTTTTGTTGCTGAAAATTGCTGTTGATGTCTGTAATAACATGGCTTAAGAAAAAAACAAGTCATGGTAGTCAGTTAATCGATGAAAACATTGACGTCGTATACTTTTTTAACTCCATTCATTCATTTTAATGATCCGGGATATTGTAGATTGTAATGTAAGTTTTTTATTTGCTGATTTTTTTTAATTGTGACATTATTTGAATTTATTTTGTATGTTTTTTTTCAACTCACGTGCGAGTGTTACGAGTATGTTTTACTTTCCGAGGACAAACGGGGGGTTTTATAACCTTTATGATATCTATTTCATCTAAATTCTCGTCACTGATCATAGTTATTATTCTGTCTCTTTCTAAATCAGCAACTTAAGAATGGCCCTCTTACCTTGAGATTTGAATCAGTACCTACAACACTACAGTACAATAACTAACTGACCAGGTGTTATTTTTAGTCGACATATACAGGGTGATGCCTAAGTTGATACCTTTTTTTGTATAGAAGGCGTTAAAATAAACAACTTTTTCAAATAATTTTTCGTAGATTTGCAAAATAAGCAAGGTGCTCCGATTTTAGTCTTATCGATTAGGTATCGCTGTTATTTTAAATTGGTAAATCCTAAAAGTTGCGCATTATTATGAAACAACTTTTAGGACTTACCATTTCAAAATTAACGACCGGTACAATCCCTGATCGATAAGATGAAAATCCGAGCAAAAAAACAAACATAAACAGAGATTTACTTTTTTTGATGCTATATCTTGCTTATTTTTTTAGTTTTCGGAAAACAAGTCATTTGAAAAACTGTTTATTTTAACGACTTCTATACACAGTTAAAAAAGTATCAACCTAGGAATTACCTTGTATATTGAACGTGTAATTCTGCTTCTGTTGTTACTGGTCCTGAGAAAAATAGTAAGAACCTCGAATGTTTGTTTTTAGTTTTCATAATTTTTGTGCGAAGTCCGAACTTGTTTCTTATCGAAACATAATTAAAAATCATCAGTAAAGCTGCTGAAGTCTATATTTTTTTTCACAAAGATGGAAGCATGGAGCCTTCTACTAACATCCCAAAGAGTATGGCTTGTCTAGGCACTTGACCTTCTCTTTCTAAAGTCTAGTCTGTTTACTGAGACTGAGGGCTTTATAATGGCTTACCAACATCTTGGTATAATGTAGTAGGGTCATAGATCTACGAGTACTATAATATTGTCCCGACGGCCTCTTTTTCTTCACCCAGGGAATCAAACTCGACGTAACTTTCACCGTTTTACTTCAGAACTTAATACAATACCTCAACCTTATCTCAACTAGATCTCAACTCAACTGACTCCTGCCACGCTACTCGTGGTGCCTTATATACTTCATCGAACCATCTAGAAGATTCCAGACACCCAGATGACATTCGAGAATGCCGATCTGTCAGTCTAGAAAATTCCAGATGATTCGATGACGTTTACACATCAAAAAAATCTAACCTAATAATTGTGAAAGAAACATTAGCAAATCCAAATAAGCAATGTAATATACAGGATGTTACACTCTTCCCCCCTTAGCGTTCGTCGTCCTCGACGAACAGTTCGCTTCGATCCTTGTATGGCCACAGGCGATCGCTATGGACGACCTTCGGTTTTCCACTACCCATACGTATCCTGTAGACTACGTCGTTGAGGCGCTTCATCACCACGTAGGGTCCCTCCCAATGGCGTTGTAGCTTCGGACATCTACCCCTTCTCCGTCGTGGATTGTAGAACCATACCAGATCACCTTCGACGAACTTTGGGCTATTTGCTTTCAGATCGTATCTGGCTTTCATTCTGTCGCTGGCAGACTGGATGTTTCCTCTAGCAGACTCATGGATATCCCAGAGCGTTTCCTGAAGCTCGCTCACCCATTCGCATGGAAGACGGCGTTCCGTTTCTGGGGGTGGACCAAGAGCTAAGTCCAGAGGCAGCCGCAGTTCTCGACCAAAAATTATCTTCGCTGGGCTCAACCGAGTTGACTCGTTCACCGCTGATCTGTAGGCCAACATTCCCAGAGGAATCTTCGTATCCCAATCAGACTGATGTTCGTTAACGAATTTTGATAGGTAATCCAGGATTGTCTTGTTGAAGCGTTCCACCATACCGTCAGACTGCGGATGAAGAGCAGTTGTTCTAGTCTTCCGAATTCCGAGTTTTCTCATCAGCTGTATGAAGACTTCCGATTCAAAGCTTCGTCCCTGGTCTGAATGTAGTTCATTAGGAACTCCGAATCTGGACACCACGTGTTCTAAAAGAGCCTGTGCCACTGTGCCTGCTTCTTGATTGGGCACAGGAATTGCTTCTGGCCATTTAGAGAAATAATCCATTACAACAAGCAGATACTTGTTCCCAAGGCTGGTTTCCGGCAAAGGACCCAAAATGTCTATGGCGATTCTCTCAAACGGCGATCCAACGTTGTACTGCTGCATGCGTGATCGTTGACGAATACTTGGACCTTTTCTTGAGTTGCAGACATTGCACGTGGAACAGTAATTTTCAACATCTTCGCGACAGCCAACCCAGTAAAATCTCTCCTTGATTCTTTCCAGGGTCTTCCTGATTCTAAAGTGACCCCCACTGCTACGATCATGTAGTTGTTCCATAATTGCTTTCCGTAATTTCCTTGGTACTACAAGTTTTTCTTTAGCATGTCTGCCATCAGTATCCTCCCAGATTCGATACAGGAGGTTACCCCTTACCTTTAGTGAGTCCCATTGTGCTAGGTAGGCTTTAGTGATGGGACTCATAGCACTTATTTCCTGTTGATTAGGCTTGTTTCCATTTAATAGCGAATGAATAACTAACCCTAGCTCAGCGTCTTGTGACTGAGCTTGCTTGAAGGTTTCTAGTGAAATCTTGGTTCCTTCCAATTCAAATTCTTCTATTCTTAATGTGTTTATGTCGAATTCTCGTTGTTTCTCTTCTTTCGAACAGTGCTTACAGTCTTCATCACAGGGCCTGCGTGACATAGAATCGGCATTTCCGTGTTGCTTTCCTGGACGATGACGAATTTCAAAGTCATAGCTTTGAAGGTATTCAATCCATCGAGCAAGCTGGCCTTCTGGATTCTTGAACTTCATTAACCACTGCAAAGCTGAATGATCGGTTCTCACGACAAATCTTCTTCCGTACAATAAGTGGTGGAAATTTCCGATCCCTTTCACCACACTGTACAACTCTTTTCGTGTCACACACCAGTTTTTCTGCGCTTTATGCAAAGTTTTACTGTAGTATCCAATTACCTTTTCGATGCCATCTTGTTCTTGAGATAAGACAGCTCCAACAGCATAATGGCTAGCATCTGTGTCCAAGTAGAAAGTTCCTTCCCTTGTAGGATGAGCTAGTATCGGTGAGGAGGTCAAAGCCGTTTTCAATGCGTCGAAGGCTTCTTGGCAGATGGAGTCCCAATAAAATTTATTACCATTTTCAGTTAAGGCAAATAATGGTTTGGCGATGGTAGAGAAATCTTTCACAAATCTGCGATAATAACTGCACAGTCCCAAAAAGCTTCGTACCTCATGAGTGTTGGACGGTACTTTCCATTCCTTCACAGCCTGCACCTTCTCTGGATCCGTCCGGATTCCGTCTTTGGTTAACAGATGTCCGAGGTATTTTACTTCCCTTTTGAAAAGATGGCATTTCTTAGGGTTTAGCTTCAAGTTCGCTTCCTTAAGCCGCTGGAAAACTTGTCTTAGTCGGAGTAGCTCTTCTTCAAAATCCTTTCCAAACACAATAACGTCATCGAGATATATCAGTGCTGTCTTCCAAGATAAACCTTGTAGTACAACATCCATTAATCTTTCGAAGGTACTGGGTGCATTGCATAGACCGAAAGGCATTACTGTAAACTGCCATAGCCCAGCACACGATGTAAATGCCGTTTTCTCTTTATCTTTTTCATCCATTTCAACCTGCCAGTACCCACTTTGCAGGTCCAAGGTGGAGAACCATGAAGAATTTCCAACTGCATCCAAAGTGTCGTCAATTCTTGGTAAAGGGTATGAATCCTTTTTGGTCAAATCGTTGAGCCGCCTGTAATCCACACAAAACCTCGTTGATCCGTCCTTCTTCCTAACAAGGACTATCGGAGAGGCCCAAGGGCTAGATGATGGCTCGATTACTCCTCGTTTCTGCATATCTTTTACCATATTCTGTACTTCATCAATCCTAGATAATGGAGTTCTTCTTGGGGGCTGCTTGACTGGCTGGGCATCTCCTACATTAATTTTATGACGTACCAGATGGGTTCGCCCTAGGTCATCATTATTTTTAGCGAAAATCGAATGAAATTCTCTTAGTAGCTTCAGGACCTTCCGCTGCTGTTCGGGTCGCAAATGCTCACAGCTTCTATCATACAAATCTTGAAGACTATCTGAGATTTGGGTGAAGTCACTATCATCTTCTTCTTCCGCGCCATCTAGCCTTCGTATCCATGCTACTGGTTCTAGTCTACCCAGTGGCGTACCTTTCTTGATTTGTATTGAATTCCTGGATACATTCACGGCCCTTATTAACATATTTGAAGAATCCGTTATTGTTCTGGCTAATAAAATAGGTTTATTCCAACCTAGCGTAGGATCTGGTTCAAAGACGCATGGGGTAAGGTTATGTTCAAGTGCCTTATGTGCATATATGGGTATAACAATCTCTTTCTGTGGTGGAATTGTAAAATTCCTTGGTGCCATAACGTTCATTTCCTCTAGATGAACAGCTTGGCAGCTAAATGAAATCTCTTCTGAATCCCCAATGCTTAAGGTATTACCAGTGAAGTTTATTACGCAGCCAGAACTCTGCAGAAACTCAGCACCAAGGATGCAATCATTTGTGACTGAAGCTACTAAAATGGGATGCTTCTTACCGAAACTGCCAATGCGAATCTCTAATTCTTCAACACCCAGTACTGGTATACGGTCTCCATTAGCGGTCTTCAGCAACATTCTATCCGTTTGCGTGGTTCTGCTTGGCAACTTCCTTCGAATTTCTTGGTATATGTTAGGGCTTATTATAGTCACATTTGCTCCGGTATCGACTAACATCTTGCAAGGTATATTTTCTATGTAACCTTCAACTACTGGACTCTTCTCAATTTTATTAACTTCAATTTCGATGACCATGGGGCTTTCGTCATGATGGCCAGCCAGTTTTTGCCCCCTAAAACTGGCCGGCTCTAGTTTTCCGACTCATTATCAGTATTAGTACTAGCCTCCCTTGACTTCTCTGCCACCTGCATGCGACAGCCTACTCGAAGGTGCCCCTTCTGCCCACATCTCCAGCACGTAAACTTCTCAGGTCCTTCTAGATTGGTGCGAGCTGGGTTTCTTTGAAAGGTACCACCTCTTCTTCTTGGAACAAACGCTGTCGCCCTGACTTCTGCTTCATCATCTTGTTCTACAGAGCGCACCCTCCGTGTCATTCGCGTGGCTTTCGTGGCAGCTTCAATTTCAAGAGCCTTGACCAAAGCATCTTGTAAGGTTCTGGGACTGGATAGCCTTACGATTCGCTGAACGTCCAGGTCCGCAATGCCTTCGACAAACTGACGTGCAGCAACGTATTCCTGTGTCTCGATGGGACTGCTGACGAATGCTCGTTTAGCTAAGCTTTGGACTTCGTATGCAAATGTGGTTAAATCTTCCTTGGGTTGTTGTGTCCGGTTATGCAACTGGCCATGCAACAGCTCTGTTAAGTGTGCATCTCCAAAACGTAACTTTAGTGCAGATGTTATCTTATCATAGTCACGTAAATCTGACGAGCAGAGATTTTCCAAAATAGCTGCTGCAGAATCTCTGAGCATTGATGTCAGCACACAAGCCTTTTCCTCATTCGACCAGTTATTCATACGTGCGATGTTTTCAAATTGCATATGATAAATGTCCCATGACGTTTTTCCATTGTATGGATAGGGCTTTGCTACTACGCCACTGTGTCTATCAGTAAAAGCAGGTGCTGCAGCTGTTAAACTACGCTCACCTGCACTAAACTCTCGCAGCTCCTCTCTAACCATTTCTTTGACCTGATCTTTCACTTGCTGAAGCTGTTCCTCAACGTGTTTTTCTGATGCTGCTAGCTGCTCCTCAATTGCACTAATACGGTGGTCTTGATTTTCTAATGCTTGACTTACGGCTTGCTTCTGCTCCTCCAACCGAGTCATCACCAGTTCCTGTCCACTCTTCAAGTCTGCGACTGCCTCGTCTTGATGGCGCTTCTGCTCGTCCAACCGAGTCATTACCAGCTCCTGTCCACTCTTCAAACCTGCGACTGCCTCGTCTTGGTGGAGCCTTAGCTTTTCTTCAAGGTTCATGACTGCCTCGTCCTGGTGGTTCTTTAGCTTTTCTTCAAGGTTCACGACTGCCTCGTCCTGGTGGTTCTTTAGCTTTTCTTCAAGGTTCACGACTGCCTCGTCCTGGTGGTTCTTTAGCTTTTCTTCAAGGTTCACGACTGCCTCGTCCTGGTGGTTCTTTAGCCTTTCTTCAAGGTTCACGACTGTTGCTTGCATAACAGCTGCCTGGTTGTCTTGCTGGGCCTTCATTTCTTGTAGCATAGTCATCAATGCACTCATGTCGGACGCCATAGCTCTGGTTACTGGCATTGACTGACGCTGTACTCACTTCTTGATTCCTTTTCTTGGTTTGATTCGATGGATAATCCCACACTTCCGACACCAATTGTCCCGACGGCCTCTTTTTCTTCACCCAGGGAATCAAACTCGACGTAACTTTCACCGTTTTACTTCAGAACTTAATACAATACCTCAACCTTATCTCAACTAGATCTCAACTCAACTGACTCCTGCCACGCTACTCGTGGTGCCTTATATACTTCATCGAACCATCTAGAAGATTCCAGACACCCAGATGACATTCGAGAATGCCGATCTGTCAGTCTAGAAAATTCCAGATGATTCGATGACGTTTACACATCAAAAAAATCTAACCTAATCATTGTGAAAGAAACATTAGCAAATCCAAATAAGCAATGTAATATACAGGATGTTACAATATTATTTATACCATCAATACGGTATAGATAAAAAACAGGTACTCATATAATGCTCCAGAGGATACAGTCCGTTGTGGTACGAGAAATGACAGATTCATAGGAACTATTCGCACTGCGAGCCGTGAGCCACCATTTTGTTTCGGCAGTCCATAGATGCGCCACGCTTGTTGTGTTTGGCGTTTGTTAAAACTTTTGTTGATTTAGGAAAATTATCAAAATGAGTGATTTCAGCTTCACGTGTGTCACCGACGCCGAGCCGAGTAAGTTCGCAAACTTAAAAACCGCGTACTTAAAGTACGTACGTGTGTCACCCAATTTAGATCTTTTGCAAGCATATAAACCCATCAACAAAAGACGATGCTCTTTATCGAATTTTTGGCCCTGCCGGGGTGAAAATTGTCTGGAAAGAGGAGGAAAACGCAACGAAATATCAAGAGCTTCTCTCGGGCAACTTCGCAAACTTTGGCCAACTTTGATTAGTCTGTTAACTCTTAAGGTGAGGAATACGCTGCTCTTTGCACTGCGAGCGATACTGGACGACGGACGACTCTAGTCCGAGTGCTCTCCCTCCACCACCCCTGCATTAAGAGAATCAATCCCCCTTCACCGGCCCCGGGGAAGAATTCTCCCAATGCAGACTTGCTGAGCTTCCATGAGTCGTCCGCTTCGCCGAACTACCCTCTCCCCCTTCCCACCCCCCGCCCCCAATTTTGCCCCATTGTCCATAGTTGGCAGTTACTCGCGAACGCGACGCGGAAGCACGTGGTGGATTTTGTTCCACGGTAGCCTTATTTGGCTTTTTCGTGTCCTCTTTGTTGGGGGTTCCCTCGCTGGGACTTTGACCAGAAGTCCACATTAAGGTGACCCACCAAACGGCTGGTGGGCTCTTCTTTGTTGTCTGGCTTCATTCTTGGCCTTCTTTCTTCTATCTTGCTTGTCCTGCCTCAGGCCCCCCGACCTTCTTTTTACGAGGTCAAGGAGCTTGGGTGAACGTGTTCGCCGTTTTTTATCCACCTGTGTTGCAAATCTTGCCTGCAACACATTTATGTCGGTCTTCTACCCCGTTTTTTTTGTCCTCTAAGGACTCATCAGCTCTAGTAGCTGGCTTTTCGGTCTTTTGTACCTGCCGATGTTCCTTGGGTCGTAGTCCACCGCCTCACGGATAAGGCGGTTTTCGTGCCGCTCGGAGTTCCTCAGAAATTTGACGGCGTGGTTCTGCATCGTCTCCAGTACTGGTACTTGGCGTAGGTCTTCGTACAGCACTCTGTTTGGCACGTACCATGGAGCGTCTACCGCTTCCCTAAGTGCCAAATTGTGCTGGGCTTGGAGTTTCTTCTTCCATGACTTGGCTGCGTAGCCCCAGGCTGCCGAAGCGTATGTCATGATTGGCAGGAGCACCATTTTTATCAGCATGATTTTGTTCTTGATCGAGAGCTTGCTTCTTCTACCCAGTAAGGGTCTAAGCTTCGATCTCGCCATTTTTACCTTCTGTACTTGGGTTTCTATGTGTGTTTTCCACGTTATGGTCTGATCTACTATGACCCCTAGGCATTTGCAGTGGTCTTTCCACTCAATCATTTTCTCCTCTTGCCTTCTGCGGCCTCTCTCCATTTGGACCGACCTCATCTTGATGTTTCCCTCTGGTGATCTCTTGTTCTTCCTTATTAGATTGCCTCAGTCTTCCCAGGATTGAGTTGGATCCTCCATTTGATGCACCATTCTTCCAATTTGGTGGTGGCCTCTTGCAGATAATCATTCGCCTTGTGGGGGCGTCTGGACTCCGTGATATAGGCGGTGTCGTCCGCAAAGAGCATTAGTTGCGTCATGTTCGTCTTTGGTATGTCCCTGAATTTTCTATCATTCAGGTAGGATTTTATCAGCTGGAGTGTTAACGCTTTGTATCCTCTCTGCCTCATCTTGTAGATGAGCCCTTCGTGCCAAACAGTGTCGAAAGCCTTAGCTACGTCCATGAACACTGCACAGGCCGTGCCTTTGGTTTGCAGTGCTCGGGCTCCGCGTTCCACCAGTCTGAGGACTTGGTGTTCCGCGGAGTGACCGCTTCGGAATCCGAACTGTTCGTCAGGGATTATGTGGAGGTCCTCTGATTCCTTCTTCAGTCTTATGGCGATCACCTTTTCTGCTATCGATACTGGTGTGCCGTGCAGCAGCGAACTTCTTCGCCGCGAGAATACTTTTAGATAAAAGTATAAAATGTTCGACAAAAAATATTTTGCATTGTCATATACATGTGGTTGTTATTTTTTGATCTCTGATGAATGAATGATACTCATTGTGATCTGCTTTTGGCTTCTGTAGAATGTTATCTATAAAAGAGTCATATTCCAAATAAATACTGCTCTCGGAAAATGTCGCTTGCTACTTTTACTACCTACTCTTGTTTCTGTCAATCGATTCGGTAGAAATTAATTTCCGCCTGTGATAATGTTTATAGAGGCGGTGATATCGGCGCGGAGCGTTACCTTGCATTCTGATAACAGCTAATTTTAAACTTGACCCGATTGCACCGGGTCGGACCATTTATCTTTTAACCTTTTCACGGGATTCTTATCAAACGGGATACTCCTAAAAAACAAACATCCTTATCCAGAGATAATAATTACTATAGTAACGTTCTCGGTGACGAAATCAAAGTATCTTTGAAATATCAATCTGCTGCATACGTTTTTTGATCTCTGATAATGGCTACTATTTTTCCTTGTCATTTGTTTTTTTTTTTCAGATAATTCAGGAGCTTTATTGTCCCTATGTCTCGAGATAGTTGAAAAAGTGTTGTTTTTATTCATATCGCCTTAAAAAGGATCTTGGAGATATTCTACTTTGCAGACCTAAACCGAACGTTGTCTCTGAAGACATGTGTGAAATTTGTTACATATTGCACTTGACATCCTATAACCTAAAAGTTGGAAACTACTAACTTCATACTGAGTAACGAAATCGTACGGAGTACTAGTAGTAGAAGTAGAGATGAGGATGCGAAGCCAGGCAAGTAGGCCACTTTTGGCCCTTTTTGCCAACCTCACTGAACCAACACGGAAAACACTAGAGCCTACGTCCTAGAAAGCTCCTTGTCGAACCTACAAGACCTCTTGATGAAAGTCAAGTGTCCGACCATTTCACTGAATATAGTGACTCCTCCCCCAAACTCAGCCGTGCCACATATGCCCATGATGTGGAACGCTTTCTTGACCTCCTCCCAGCATCAGCATAACACTTTCATGAGTCGGCTATTATCAGGACCCTCTATGAATATTTTAGCTTGCCTGCAGTAACCTCTCTCTAACCAGGCTTTCGCAAGTTCCTTCTAGACCCGGTCGTCCAGGGCCCCATTGGCCTGGTGCTTGCCAATTCCAAGCATTGGATCTCGGCCGATGCAGGCGCTGCCGGCCCTTATCCTAGCTAGATAGTTCGCTCTCTCGTACACCAATATGTCTGGGGACCTACAGCATGGTCACCTTCCTATGGCTTGCTAGTTTCTGGAAAGTGACAGAGCATTCTTGAGCTAAGGCTAATTTGATTCTCGGAGCTGCCACCGCTTTCAGAGCTGCCTGGCTATCAGAAAATCTTCTTTCTGAACACTGTTCAACTTCCGTCGAGTGTACCACCATCAATAATAATATGGCGTACACCTCCGCCTGGAAGACAGTCGTGCAGGTTCTCAGCACAGAGCTCCGCTGCATCCTTTTCCATCCAGGTAGAGAAGCCTGCTCCACCGGATCCCGACTCTTTTGAGTTGAACCACGCCAGACTATGGGACGAGGATGTAACTTTTGAACTCGTCTAATCGTTCCTTTGCGGGATATTTGGCCGTTTTCACTCTGATTGACGATATCGGGATATTATTCTCCTCCAATCGCTCTAGCCTGGTGTGGCCAACTAGTGATTTACGTGCTGCCCAGGTTCCTCCGTCACGCATTCTCAGGTAGACCGACACGCCTCCCTTTTTACCCAAAAGTGCACTATTGCGCTGAGGTATGTTTAGTTGAAGCTCAATATTTTATCCCAAAGAAGCTGCAGTTGCGAATAAGTGTGCTTCGGAGCTCGCTCCCGGATGTCTTACATCTCCGACATCCTCTTAAAAGACTGGAAACCAGCTTGTATCCAGCTAGTGCCAGAAAAGATCCAAAAATGATCCAAAAATGATCCAAAAATGATCCAATCAACTACCAACTATAGCTCTGCTTTCTGTGATTAGCAAAGTGATGGAGAAATGCATCAATCAAGAGCTTATGATATACCTTGAGCTTCACCTCTTGGTCAACGACCGAAAATATCGAATCCGACATCAGATTAATATTAACTGCGGATCTCCTGGCTTCCATCTCACATTTATGGAGCATGCAGATGTCCTAAACAAACTTCCATCCTAAGGCCTGTTAAACTTCATGGGTGGATAGCAGACTTTCTAGAGAGGGACCAGGGAGACCTCTGTCGTGATAAACGGCTTTTCCACTTTCTTCCGTAACACCTATGATGAGGTACCGCAGGGATCGGCATTAGCTCCGAGCTCCGACATTGTTTCTGCCTCACATCAATGATCTGCTCTCTATCCCTACAAATCCAATCTACAGTTTTGCAGATGACCGAACCTTTCACAAAGGCTGACGAGCAATAGATCGATCCCTATGGTGGAACTTAACAAGCCTGAGCATAACAGAGACTTTTTCTACGTTCGGCCGCGAGACCGAGCAGCCAGACTGGATCCTGGTTCTGACTATTGCCGTATAGAGCTAGTTTAGGGCTTGGGGCTTGAGCCCCCAGGTTCTACCGGCTACCCGATTATTGAGTACTATAGTGAAGCGAGGTGACGTCACTTTGGTGTTTGTGCAAATAATAATTAATAGTACCACAAAATACTGTATATACTTCATATAAATCAGAATTCAAACAGTATATATGTCGCAGGCTTATCATAATATCAGTCTTATTATAATACGCCTAGGCTTTTTCAATATGACTAGGCGTAATGTAAAACGAACAAAGTAAATGAAAATCTGACAATATGACTGATTATTTAAGACGTGTTATAATACGCCTGACGCTTCTTAGTCTCATTGTTCAAAAGAATCTGTATGGGGTTGTTTTTAGAATTTGACTGTATAAAATCCGTCTTATTATAATACGACTGGCAGTGTGCCACGCAAATTATGAAAATCGCTCATAGGGCAAAGAAATAAATAATTATAGATTGGGGTTATTTATTAGAACACGATCCGCTCTTACGCTCTTTGCCAGCACAGCTAAAACTCCCTATTAAAACTTTTAAAATTTTAAGATTATGGTATGGTATGGCTATTACAACTTTTCACCTTTGTAAAACTTTTCAAGTTCTTAATAATACTTGTCCTTGTGGACAAATACACCTAGCGAGTCATCACTCATTTTCAATGCAACCATTTGCACTAATATTGCACAGAGAAACTGAACAGTAAGTCACAACCACAATAACATACAATTAGCCTGACAAGTCGTCAGTCGTATTATAATACGACGAGTATAACCAATCAGAATCCAGAGTAATCGCGCGCTATTGAAATTTGACAATAAGCCTAATAAGCAACAGGCGTACTCTAATATGCCTTAAATTGTCAGTCAAGTTGTGAGTTCCTCGATTATTTCGGCGATATAGCAATACGCCTAGTCGTATTGAAAAAACCTAGGCGTATAATAATATGACTAATTTTACAATAAGACTGCGACATATACATTCCGTGGATCAAAGAAATACAGTTATGGCCTTATGCCTGTTTTTACTTAACGGATTTTTGAAATTTCCATAAACTATTTTTTGACAGCAACGCTTTGTGGAAATTCATAATTCAACTGACAGCCATGAAGGATATACATGTGCAATATAACGGTCAAAGCACTGAAGCTGAGGTAACTCTGAAAGTGGTAGAATCTCCGAGGACTAGATCAGCTCTCTCTTCAGAAATTAGCGCGATGTGATCCTGTTGTGCACTCTAGTGCACTGGAGCTCAACCCCTGTTAGGCATTAGTAGGCAGCAATTCAATGTTGCCCTGGATGAGTTGGCTTACAATGAACTGGCTAAAGTTTGGTTAGAGGAAGATGATCGCAGGCAACCAAAAGCTTTATAGAGGGCATATGCTATGGTTTTTGAACAAAGGCAAAACATCGCTCATCCCTTTGGTGTGGAGATTCACACAAGATAGTATCGGCTGAGTAGGCATTTATCACTCGTAAAGGTGGTCAAAGACCCCAGATGGTGTGTAGAAGACGAACATTGGTTTCACTTATTGGACGAATTTGATGTGTTTCGCAACCTTATGGTTCAGGTATTTGGCACGACGGAGCTTAAAGGGGAATCATTATACTCAGTAAACTGTTCGGACAAGAAAACATCAAAATAATCCACGTTAGAAATATTCTAAAAATTGAGTATTATTGAAGTAAATGGACTGCTGTAGACTTCGTGGCTTCTAGCGCAGATTTTTAAAAGTGGGGACCTATTGCAACTAAATTCAAGTGTAGTCTATGTTGTATCTAGTCAATACTACATTCAAGGCATTGCCTTCGTAGTAGCTCTATTTGTATATTATACAAATAAGTACAAATATAAGCCTGGCTTTGACTCCTCATCATTCAGTATTTCGTAGTGATTTTTGTTATTTCAACACAAAACTTCCGATCATCTGAGTTTTTTAATGCCTAATAATTTGAGGTGTTGCCTCTTCCTTTGTAACGTTTCTGCGTGTTATTCTATGTATGCAAGTTGAATGATGAATATTCAAATGAAATAATGACAAAAAACTTGCTGAGATGCTATATACATATAATGCATAACTAAAATAATGCGTTCCAGATAATTAGCTAAACTAGGTTATTATTACAATTAACTTCAGAAATACAGATTTTTCATGCTAAAGTAAATATGCATATGATAAATGAAAGAAGTGGAATAATATTTTTTTATTATTATTATGCATAACTACGTAGTAATCTAATAATTACACTTTGTCATTCAAGATGTATTAGAAATATTTCTAACATATTGAGACAAATTTTATTCTACACATTTCTTGATGAGAAGATTGTTTTTCTTAAGATCCGATGGCGATGTTAAAAAAATAATTTGTAGTATTTTGACACCCTTTGTCTTCTTGAGGCATAGTTAGTGACAAGCAGCCTCATTTTTAAGTTAGTCAATAGAAAATCTTGATATACATAGAGATACAAAGATTCATTGTAAGAGATCTTCAAAACATCAGTTAGCAACAGTTTTTCAAAATTACCTTAGTAATATATTAGGGGATAATTTGTTACTAAGGTAATTGATTGATTTGATGATCTCTTAATCTGACCACCTATCTCACGCATAGTTCTTAATGTAAAAATGATATAATTGTTGATTGATGATTATGTGTCATATGTAACTATATTATATATAGGTAATTCACTCCCAAAACAAGCCAGTCATAGTTACTTAGCTGCTAGTGTTCGTTTTTGTGTGTGAGTTTTCTTTTGCGTTTTGTTTTTAATTTTTATGTGGATTTACTCTTTACCCAAATAAAATGTCTCAAGAGAGTTGGCGTGAAGTAACATACTAATTTTTTGCATTATGCTTTTATTCAAATTCGATAAAACAAGTGTTACGCCACTGACTATAAACAATGCCGTCATGTTTTCTGCGCAGTACGTCACCAGTTACTGTGTGACCATCGTAAATTGACCAGCGCGGCATGAGGAAGGGTAGCGGGAGTTTCGATCATCATTATTATGTCGAGTTTAAAAAGGGATAGAAAACATAAGTATAAAAGGGACATTATATATCGTCTGCTGCGATTATCCAATCCCGATGCTGGACCATTTTTAAGTTGGGGAATAAAATCTGCTGTTGCCGCTTGTAGATATAAGTTTTATGAAGTAGATAAATAGGATATTAAATGAATATAAATTATTAGCCGTTTCCTTTATGTACCCTTTCAAATGAAACAAGTCGTAAAAGATAGAAATAGGATAGAATTTTGAAAGTTATCGCAACATCCTTACTTCTTTCACCGAATTCTTTTACTGGTCAATTTACGTTGGTCACACAATATGTGACGTCTGGCCTTTTCTGAAAAAGAAGGATTTGTACATTTTTGGAATAAATTTTCAAGACAGTAGCTATAAAATTATTTGGATCCCACTTGTTTTATTTTAGACATAATCTCTTCATTTTAGAAAATCAAATTATTTAGCAATGTTACAAGTTTTCCATAAATTAGTAGGTATTGTAGTTATTTAAAAAATGGTTTATTTTACTAGTTGTACCGATGATAGTGTTGAGAGTTCCTTATACGGCCCATTGAACTAGCGTTTCCGAACTGTATAAGCTCGGTAATCCAAAGAGACTAACCTCCATTGTGTCGGCGAGCATGCTTACATTCTTCGGACATATTCACAGAAGCGATAATATGGAAAAACTTGTAGTTCAGGGTCATGCCTCGAGTGGGTGGCGCCGTGGCCATTTCCCTACACGCTTGGTGGATATGACGAAACAGTTGCTGGATATGAGTATCAAGAGTGCCACTGAACTGACAGTAAATCGAGAACGATGACGAGCTACAGTTCTCAAAACTATTGATGCATTTTACGAATTCACAACATGTCTGTTAAGACATTGTAACTATAATGATGACCGATACATGGTAATAATCGAAATAATATGACATTTGAGTATAATAAACAGTAGAAGTAATCAGAAATTGCTATTAATAGTATTTTATTTTGCAAATCATTCGTTTAAAGTTTTCGCAGAGATATAATACTCGTAATAAAAAAATTCGGTATCGTTTCTTATATTTCTTGACACAAGATATTGCAGTAATCTACAAAGCTACAAAAACAATTCTGATTATAGCAACTATTTCAATAGCACGTTTTCAGAGATTAACAATAATAGATTTTCAAACTTTTGCAATAATAGTGAAATACGGGAAAGATATGATACGGAACTTGTATCACATAGTAACGTATTTTTATCTTCCGAGGAATAAATTTATCTGACCTCGTTAAAAGACTTTGTCCATCGCATTTTAAGAATCACTTCCAAAGTTGGTGATTATACCGATCATATTATCATTGCGTGGATAGTTTATATTTAGGTAACATTTATGTATGAGATGTGTTGGTGTTAACATCATTTGTTGTTCGATCCTGCGGATTATTAGAACTCCTTTGATTGGTATTTAATTTTGTTGATCTTAGTGGTAGCTGGAAAGGATATAATGCTTTATTTAGGGTATGTAGAATTATTTATTTTTAAAAAACTTTTCGAATAAAGTAAAAGGTTTAACAGATTTATGAAAAACACGCTTCAAAAATAACTCGCTACTATTGGTCTTTTGAATTGATTGTTTAAGTAATTTCTGGAACTGGCTCGTTATTGGAACCAAATTTGTTCTAGGGTATACTTTTTATTGAACTTTTGAGCCTCTACTGTGTTCTTTACTTAAAGGTATAAAATATTTGAAAAAAATGAAGTCAAGTTGATTGACTCAGTACTTCCCATTGCATGAAGCTATAGTCTGAGATACTCTTGCAACCAAATCATCGCCCGCCCGCCAAAAAAGTGTGTTATATGCCGCTAGGTCTTTTTTTCACAGGTCAATGGATAGCTTATTATAAATATAACAAATTTTTCAGTTTTGTAACCCCCCCCCCCCCTTCAACCACTCCAATTTCACCTTTAACCAAAAGACAGTAGAAAATGACCACGAGCCCATGAAATGCCTAAAAACGAAGTGTGACCTGTATATTTATATTTTTAGTTTTTTTATAATTGGTATAACTAACACGATTTTTAACAACCATACGCGTTTTCCATTCTCGCTGCGGTAGTAATACTGTATCATAATTTCGTTAAAATCAATTCAATAATTTCTACAATACACAGTATAACACGGTCTAAATCAATACTCGTGTATACATTCGAAAATTCTGTCCCTTGGTTCCTTATAGAAGACAAAGCAATGTTCGGATGGACCTAAAAAACTGTATTATGCCACTAGGTCTTTCTTTCACTGGTCAATGGATAGCATATTATGAATACAACACATTTTTCAGTTTTGCAACCCCCACCCCCTAATCACCCCAATTTCACCACCATCCAAAAAAAATGGAGTCAAGTTGATTAACTCAGTACTTCCCACACATTACGTCTGAAATCCCTTGCAACCAAATCATCGCCCATTTGCCCGCAAAAAAACACCCAACACAAAAACTCTGGTAAATAGTTTCTTGCGTCTCCCTCCTTAGGAACTGGGACGCCACAGTTTTGATTCTGCATGCGATGCGAAATGCTCAGGAGCCTACAAACCGTCTAAAAACGAAGTATGAGCTGTTTCTATATTTTTAGTTTTTTGATTATTGTTGCGCCGCCACTGACACGATTTTCTAGAAACTGACGTGTTTACCATTCTCTCCGCGATAGTAATTCCTGTGTCGAAATTTCATTAAAATCAATTCAATCATTTTCGCTTTACGCAATATACATAGAACGAAATTAAGCGACACTTGTATATGTGAACATCACAAAATTCCAAGTCCCATGGTTTCTGTAATAGACAAGCCAATGTTCAGATAAACTTAAAAAAAGAATATGCCGCTAGGTATTTTTTCCATAGGTCAGTGGACACACTATTATCAATACAACAAATTTTTCAGTTTTACAACCTCCCACCCTCCAACCACCCCAAATGCACCCCTACCCAAAAAAAAGTTGAAAATGATCAGAAACGCCTAAAATGCCTAAAAACAAAGTTTGAGCTGTTTTTATATTTTTGGTTTTTTTATTATTCCTGCGCCGCCACTGACACGATTTTTCCAAAACATACGCGTTTTCCATCCTCGCCGCGGTAGTAATACTGTGTCAACGTTTCATTAAAGTCCATTCAATCATTTTCGCGTTAAGCAATATAGAGCGATCTAAAACAATACTCGTATGTATACATCACAAATTCTAAGTCCCTTGGTTTCTATTATAAGCGAGGCAAATGTTTGGATGGACCTAAAAAGGTGAATTATGCCGCTAGGTCTTTCATTCACAGGTCATTGGACAGCCCATTATGAATACAACAAATTTTTCAGTTTTACAACCCCCCACCCTCCAACCACCCTAAATTCACCCCCACCCAAAAAAAAGTAGAAAATGATCAGGAACTCCTGAAGCGTCTAAAAACGAAGTTTGAGGAATATCTATTTTTTTTGTTTTTTGCTAATTACTACGCCGCCAATGCACTGATTTTCAAAATTTTAGCAGCATTACCTACTAGGAACCCACAGCATATCTCTGCCCAAATTTCATCAAAATCCATGCAGCGGTTACTGAGATTACGAGGGTAGAAAAACGCGACAGACAGACAGACAGACAGACCGACAGACAGACCGACTGACAGACCGACAGACAGACCGACGGAAATGAGTGACGTGGATTTTCGTTATGTAGACATCATGAAACGCCCAAAAAGTGGCTCATCTCAAAATCGTAAATTTTCGCGATCACAATACTCCCCTCACCTATCGGTGTGGGAAGTAAAAAGTGGAAAGTAAAATGAATTTGGTATGCGATACGGCGATGACTACTATGCCACTAAGCGCCTTATGTTTTTTGCGAACAAACTTAAGTTTTTATACTACATAAGCAGAATAATAGTTGTAGAAGGAAAGTGGAGGAATCTGCATTTATATAGGATTCTTTTGTCTAATTAATCAGTGGTATACAGTGAATCAGTATGGCTGCATATGCTTCAGGAAGAAATAAGATCAATGCTCTTCAAACCAAAGACTTTACCATAAGTTTTTCTAGGTTTTCTTGAAGTTTGCTATTGGATTTCTATTGGGATGCGTCTTATGGTTGCAGTGCATATCACATTATTAGCTCATGGTGTCTCTTTATCATTTCATAACCACCGACTTAGTTACGAAGGTAGTTCGCAAAAGTACAAAGGTTGGCTTCAGCGTGGTTGTTAATCCATTTCACTTATGCCAAATCATTGTTGGACACATATTTTGTAGTTTTACTTCCCACACCGATATAGATGAGGAGAGTATTGTGATAGCGAAATTTTTCGATTTCGAGATAATACCCTTTTTGGGCGTTTCCACGTCACCCTTTTCCGTCGGTCTGTCGGTCTGTCTGTTGGAGTTTTTCTAACGTCGTAATCTCAGTAACCGCTATATGGATTGTGATGAAATTTGGGTAGCGATATGTTGTGGGGTCGTAGTAGGCAATGTTCCTATAATTTTGGAAATCGTTATACAGGGGGCGGAGTAATTAGCAAAAAACTGAAATTTTCAAATATTCCTCAAACTTCGTTTTTAGGCGTTTTAGGGGTTTGTCATGTAGGTATACATACGAGTATTGTTTTAGATCGTTATATATTGCGTACCCCAAAATGGTTGAATTAATTTTAATGAAATTTTGACACAGTATTACTACCGCGGCGAGGATGGGAAGCGCGTATGTTTTAGAAAAATTATGTCAGCAATAATAAAAAAATGAAAACATAAAAACAGCTAAAACCTTATTTTTAGGCCTTTTAGGGGTTCCTGATCATTTTCTACCTTTTTTGGGTGGGGGTGGAATTGGGGCGGTTGGGGGTGGGGGGTTGTAAAACTGAAAAATTTGTTGTATTCATAATAGGTTGTCCATTGACCTGTGGAAGAAATACCTAGCGGCATATTACACTTTTGTAAGTCCATCTGAACATTGGCTTGTCTATTACAGAAAACAATTTTGTGATGTATACAGACGTTTTGCTTTATTTTGTTCTATGTATATTGCGCAAAGCGAAAATTATTGAATTGATTTTAATGAAATTTTGACACAGAATTTACTGCCGCGGTGAGAATGGAAAACGCGTCTGTTTCTGAAAATTCGTGTCAGTGGCGGCGCAGCAATAATAAAAAAACTAAGAATATAAAAACAGCTCAAACTTCGTTTTTAGTCTTTTTGGAGGCTCTTGATCGTTTCGCATCGCCCAGTTAAAGCATGCAGAAGAGGGAGACGCAGGAAACATTTACGAGAGTTTTGCGTTGGATGTTTTTTGCGGGCGGGTGGGCGATGATTTGGTTGCAAGGGAATTTCAAACTATAGCTTCAGGCAATGGAGAAATAATAAAATGGTATCATCATTGTGTGTGGGAAGTACTCAGTCAATCAACTGGACTCCATGTTTTTAAAGCATACAGTGGTTTAGTGAACTCTTTCAAACTTCGAGCCATATATTGAAAAATGAACTGGGGATAAAGTGAAATATCCGGTTATTGTGCCTGGTTTCAACAAATTTGAATGTAACCGCATGTATCGCCAATAATAAAATGCTTTTCATAGCGCATTCTATAGGCAGGTACCAATAAAACCGCTGATTATACTCGTAGATATAAAACGAGCAATAATTTTTATTAAATGTTTGTTAGTAGTATTGTATGGCGCGCGACGCGCACCTAAACAAACATAAAGCCAAAAAAAACCTAAATCTTTGATTGATATTGGTATATTAATTCCTACATGTTGCTTAACAACCATTGTTCTTTTGAATGCAAGTTGATATCGTAAACAATATTTCATTTTTCCATGATTTTAACTTTTTCTCTATTCGTTGCGTTTGCAAATAAGTATTTTTTGTCAAAGGTAGAAGATAAATTTGTGGGATAAAATGACCCTTTATGGTACTCGAAAAATAAACAATAATATATGTATATACAGGGTGGCCAATCGGGTGACGTTATTTTTTTTAAGATAGCCCGTACCGAGAGCTATCCAAAACACCCCCATGTATGTGTAGCGATTATTGACAGTTTTCCAGTTATTATTTTTTTTAAACCTAGAGATGCCCCAATAAGTGCTATTTTTTCTTTATTATTTCGAAAGTCTAATGTCTTGCAAACTTTTTAAGATTAGTTTGGAGCTCCAGAACCAGGCATAAGTATTTTTTATTGTATTTTGAAAGTTTTGGTCTCCTGACAGTGATTTCAAATTTTGAGCCCAAAATGCACTTACACCGAACAGTAGTTCGGATGCACAGGTTTTCTTCATTGGATATTAAAATAGGCTTAATATCGAGTATAATTACAGAAAAAATAAAAGCCAAAAAAAAATTTGTTTTTTACGATTTCTTGGAAAAACTGGAAAATCTCTAGATTTAAAAAAAATCACAACTCGAAAACTATCAATAATCTCTACACATACATGGAGGTGTTTTGGATAGGTCTCAGTACGGGCTATCTAAAAAAATAACGTCACCGCATTGGCCATCCTGTATATGGAAATGACTAATAGATTGTATTTCATAATCCATCAGTGGACTATGACGCACTCTGATTTTCTTCATATGCTTGGATTCCGAATGAGATGTTTTATAACTTTTATATCGTTATCTTGAGGTTATATTGTTATGCATTACATTATTATCACATAAAGCATACTAAACCAAATTTCGATATTCTCATTTTCGATTTCTTAACATGTGGATGTAATAATACCGTGTATTCAAGAACCACAAAATGGAAATAAATAATTCATTACCAATGATTGGGCTACTCGTATAACAAAAAGAAGATCAGTAACGCATTGGGGTCTCAGAATCACGATGTTGCCTGTCTTATGAGTAATTGATCTAAGACTGAAGTGCAGTCCTAAGACCCATATTTTTCAGGATTTAGGGACAAACTATAAGAAAACCTGGAAAAACCCACAACCCTCCCTTTGATTTGGACAAAAATTATATAACTAAAGGGGAAGTATGAATATCAGCACCCATGAAACAGATTTGGGTCCAGGATACGTATAAAATATGATCTGTCTTACAGAGGGAGGGTAATTCTTGTAAGCAAATCGGGCTTATACTTCGTAGTTGCCTGTGACCTAGTGTGGTTCGATATGCTTCAGAGAGAATTTTAGTCAGTGTTGTTCTCCATAGTTATTTTCAGGCATTGATATGGTTTATTGGTTGATCCCTAGTAAAACGTATTTTTGTCACGTGTTAGTGGTGCAATGTAGTGTGTACCATTATTTGCTTATAATATAGCTAAAACTGCGATTCATTATTACAAATTACTTTCCGTCAAAACGAAACATTAATAAACTGTTTTTATTTCTACGGATTCTACAGTGAAGCATTTTAAACTGACCTAGCCTTCCCAGACTACCTTAAAACGCGCCCAAATCTGCCTGATCCAGTTACTGTGCCGCTGAAAGCATATATCGCCCACAAGTAGGTGTGCCTACTTTTTTTAATTTTGTATTGATCTGAAATAACGTGTTGTTCTGTTTGTTGCAGGGACATGGACGGCTTGGGCATCAAGATAGCGCTGGGCGCTCTGCGAGCCCTCGCCCTCCTGTACGACGTCCTCACCTTCCCCGTATACGCGGTCCTCCAGAGGCCATGGCGACTCAGACAGCTCAGCAGAAGAGTCAAGGTCAGTTGAACCAGTCCGCACCGACGCTCAGAAAGAGTAACGTCGAAAGATCCGTTTCTCCAAAAAACATTTTTGGTAGTGGATAAGAAGCTTAGAAAAAAATCTAATAGTACAATATGCAACAAGGATTAAACATGACATATTTAGCACTAGTGGGGTGCAGTATGGGTACAGTTCATGCTCTTCTTAGTGCTCTTCTTAATGCTAATGCTTATGTCTTATTTGCTTACTTCACAAATTTTAGTAAGATCCGATCAGTACTTCCTGATACGAATTTTCATTTTTTATGATCATCAATGAACTGATTTTGAAAAACTGTAAACTTTTTTCTACTTTTAATCCACTATAAAAATGTTATTAACAAGTACTTTTCGAGTTATAAACGGTACAAATACACCACAGCCAGACGGAATGTGTGTGATAGTTTTTCGGGATGTAGATTTAGAACAAACAAAAAAATACGTATTATACGTATGCATGACGACTAACTGAATCAGAATTTGATCATAATACTTTAGAAAACAGTTAGAAAGCCTACACAAAATCCCGAAATTTTTGCAGTATTTCAGCGCCTACCAGTGTGAGAAGTAAAACATCAAACCCATGCTCTTTCACACTCAACAGAAAGTTTATAACTTACAATACAACTTCACATACTCAAGACTTGTTTAATTGTTTAATTCAAAAATATCATTGGTGCAAAAATCTTGAAAATTTATTAGAACTAAGTTAGGTTTAAAATCTGAATTGGGCATAGTAAATTGGATAGATGTGAAACTTGTGTAGTCTACACATTTTTTTGATTTTTTCGAGCTCGAAACCTACTACCAAAAATGGAGATGGATTTGGTAGTAACTCTTTCTTTGTGATCGGCGATCATATCATTCATATTTTCGTTCAAGACCCGCATGTCTAATAATGTAGTATCATTGGTGATGGGCTTTTGTGGTCTTCGGAGGTATCCGGGGCAAAAGTGAACCACACTTCCATGACCTGTTGTCTGATGCATACACACGGGACTTTCTGACTTCATATTATATAGAAGAATTAGGATTTGATAAAAGGATCATCGAGTTAATGCTGATCTCGAAGATCAGAAGTTAATCTAAAAGACGTAATATGTTTGGAAGCTACACGAAATAGTAATTTTAATATTTTTCCCATTACCTATGAGTATATCTACAGTGCGGACGTAAATAGTCCCACCACTCCTTTGAGTTTTGAATAATCTGCTGTTTTTACCAAACGATATGGTGTCAGAGTGGATTGTTGACAAGAAATTTGAAAAAGCAATGAGGGTCTGTTCACACTTTTTACGTAGAGGATTTTGATCATCTATTCAAGACAGTTTTTGGTTTGTAAGTCAGTCCAATGATTGCTTAGAAATGAAGAAGATAAATAATAAAATCCTCTTTTTTGAACGGAGTAACATATACGCCGGTTGTTTTCACCAAACCTTTTAAATATAATGTGGGTTCTAGTATCTGTCAGATCTGGCTACCTAGAGACCAAAGTTAGGGAATAGTAAGGGAAGAAAAAATGCAAAGATGGAAGGAGAAGAGCAAAGGGGAAGGAGTTCGTCGGTTGGAGGATGTAGCTTGACATAGTCGAGTTCGGTCCTTTTTGGGTTTAACTAAAAGGATTAAATTTGAGGTTCGATATCTAAAATGACACAAATTTAGTTGTTTCCAAAATTGCTTGATTTGATTTTGATCACAATGCAAGCCGCGACCTTGTGTCCTTGCGAACTTGCTCGACTGTGTAGTCTATTGACCCGAGCAACAGAGGGTTGCGATTCCGTTTGACTATAGGAAGTGGTAAACCTGACACAGTTTCATTTGGTAAAAACGCTAGGTGGATATTTTGTTCCATTCAAAAGTTAAAGGTGGGCGACTATTATTCTTTATTATTCTCATTTCTAAACAGATTTATGTATTAATACTTAATCCATTTAAAAAAAATCAACAACCCTTTCAAGGGTGGGTTGAACGACATATTGTTTTTACTTCAGAAATGTGCTACCATTTTTATTTAGTAAAAATCACAGGTTTTTAAAATTAACGGCTACCAAACTTGAAGAATGAATTACTCTCACTCAAATGCTAACAGTTTACCTGATGATACACAATGTATTATTGTGAATTATATACAAAGACAACAAACTTTGATATGTCAAAGTACAAGTGATGTTATCAAACTTAAAAGGGGCTACAATCTTTTAATCGATCTTTGATAAAATTTAAATGTTTTCAACACACGATTACATGCGGTCGTGAAGTTGTAATACTTTATCTCGAGTATTGATCAAGAACATTTCATTCACGTTTACAAGCTCGGTTCACTTTTGCGCTGAATGCTTTTCTGGAAAATAATCAGCTGGAGAGAATGGTGGGACTTGCTGCCAAGTTGTAATGTTTTTGCTTGATACAGGTTATATTTCCACAACGATGTAATTCAGTTTTGCATCTCATCACAGCTGGATTTGTTGGTTTTCGTTGTCATTTAGGGGTGGTGGTTCATGTGTTCCTCATTAGATTTTACGAATCACGTTTGTGGGATGGATCCATTGTGCTTTTTTTTTAATGCCCGTTCCACATTTGGCTTGTGTTCCTGTTCATTAATGAAGATACAATTATTCAATATCGTACGAATTCATTACGGAATAATCAATTCGAATATTTATAGCAGTTTCCAAGTTTTATATATTTTTAAATTGAATGTTGTCTATATTTAGAAAAAGGTGAATAAACTAAAAACCGTATCAGTCAGAGATATTTCTAGTTTTAATCAAAAGGAAACATAAATTATTGGGTTATTTCTTTATATGCTGACCTTGTATATCTTGATAATATCCACTTCGGCTTCAAGTTTTGCATGGATAATATTAATAAAACGGTAAAACCGTTAAGAGGTCGGCCGCAACAACGTTATTATATCAACATAATCTCTCTTTGTCTATAACCCGATATTATAACGAAAGGCAAAATAACCATAAGGCAGTAGACCGTATAAGAAATTTCATCTGTCTTAAATCTTTAGTGCTCCTCTGTTCAGTTCTAGTTTTACAAAGAAAAAAATATGGAGCCCTAACAGTATTCTTGCTGATTTTTATGTAAAATGCGCCCCTACATCCTAAAATGGTTCCCATTTGCATCCCATAGCCTACCATTTTCTGAAAACTCCCGCCATGGTTATCATTCACTGACAACACTGGCATCTGCATACTACAATTTGACATAATTATACAGTTACGTCGGCTGTAATCAGCAAAGTGTTGGAAAAAAATGAAATCTGGAGGGATGGTAGACATTGGTCCCCTGAATGTGCGACTTCGGGGGTTTGCCGCTCAAGGAGCGTGGGAGGAGGGGGGGGGGGGCGAAAACTCCCCTTCGAGACGATTTTCTGAGTCGAGACGAGTTCTTCGTTTTGATCCGCGAGGAAATTCTGATTTTAGTGAAAATCACAAACCAACCTCGAACTGTGGCGCACTGTAGGGGATCAATTTCTGCCATCCCACCAAATTTCATTTCTTTCCGACCTTTTGCTGCTAAAAAACCCCTACCGCCTAGACTAACAACATAAAATAGTGGACTGTGGAACATATTCGTCCCATCTATCTAGTATTTTAAAGATCTGAATCCGAATCTGAAAAAAAATATTTTGAGTTAATCGCAAAAAATATGGAAAAAATGAAGTCCAGTTGATTGACTCAGTACTTCCCACACATTACGCTGATACCAGTTTATTAGTTTTCCATAGCATGAAGCTTTGCAACCAAATAATCGCCAGCCCCCCCCCCCCCCAAATTGTCTTATGCCGCTAGGTCTTTCCTTCACACCTTCACAGGTCAATGGGCAGCCTATTATCGATACAACAAACTTCTCAGTTTTACAACCCCCCACCCCTCAATCACCTCACTTTCACCCCCACCCAGAAAACTGGTAGGAAATGACCAGGAACCCCTAAAACATCTAAAAACCGAATTTGAGTTGTTTTCATACTTTTCGTTCTTTGATTATTGCTACGCTGCCACTGACACGATTTTTAACAAACATGCGCGTTTTCCATTCTCACCACGGTAACAATATACTGCTTCAAAATTTCATTAGAATCAGTTTAATAGTGTCCACGTTACAAAATACAAAACGATTTAAACCAATACATTCTCGTATAGTATACAAGTCCCTTGGTTTCCGTAATAGGCTGGGCAATGTTCGGATGGACCTAAAAAGGTGATTTGTGTCGCTAGATCTTCCTTCACAGGTTAGTGGACAGCCTATTATGCGTACAAGAAACTTTTTAATTTTTCAACCCCCAACCCCCCAACCACCGCAATTTCACCCCCACCCAAAAAACGCAGAAAATGATCAGGAACCTCTAAAACGCTTAAAAACGAAGTTTGAGTTGTTTTTATATTTTTAGTTTTTTTATTATTTCTGCGCCGCCACTGGCACGATTTATCAAAACCATACGCGTTTTCCATCTTCGCCATGGTAGTAATACTGGTTCAAAATTTCATTAAAATCAATTCAACAGTTTCCTCGTTACAACGATCCAAAGCAATACTCTCGTATGTTTACATCAGAAAAAATTCTAAGTCTTTTGCCTTCTGTAATAGGCAAGGCAATGTTCGGATGGGCCTAAAAAAGTTATTTATGTTGCCAGGTCTTCCTTCACAGGTCAGTGGACAGTCTATTATGAAAGCAACAAATTTTTCAATTTTACAACCTCCCCCCCCCCCAACCACCCCAATTTCACCCCCACCCAAAAAAAGTAGAAAATGATCAGGGACCCCTAAAACGCCTAAAAACGAAGTTTCAACAATATTTAATTTTTTTTGTTTTTTGCTAATTACTCCGCCGCCCATGCACCGATTTTCAAACTTATACGAACATTGCCTACTACGACCCCACAGCATACCGCTGCCCAAATTTCATCACAATCCATGCAGCGGTTACTGAGATTACAACGTTAGAAAAACGCCAACAGACAGACGACAGACAGACAGACAGACCGACGGAAATGAGTGACGTGGATTTTCGTCATGTAGACATCATAACATGCCCAAAAAGCGTATTATCTCGAAATCGAAAATTTTTGCGATCACAATACTCCCCTCACCTATCGGTGTGGGAAGTAAAAAGGCAGGTGATCTCGAAAACATTTTTTAACTGTCTCAAATTAAAGCATTCATTGTTGGTTCTGAAATATTTAGTGACCTATCTGATATTTTTAACAAATGCCATGTGTATATATCGTATTCTGTCTGGTCGCTCTGTTGTGAAAATATTAATTTAAAATAATCTCATGTCTTCTGAGGAATGTACGTTTCATATATCCAACATTTTAGAAACCTCTTTGTAAATTTATAAACTAGACACATCAGTCATACCAGACGTCAATCGACAATCACACTTTTCTGCAGTATACAGAGTAGTTGATTAATCTTCATTACAGATTTTTAAATACATATGTACCAGGTAGTACTCCACTCACTTAGACACAATAGGCTTTAAATTACAATATTTCATATTAATGCATACCCAAAAATGTTGTTCGACAATCATAATCCAAAAAAGGTTCGTTTGGCCTCAAAGTTTTATGTAATTTTGTATAAAGAAACTTGATATTGAAGATTTTCCAAGTTTAAGTATATACAGGGTGTTGGTAATTTGATTCATTAATTTGAGGAGGTGATAGTAGAGGTGTGTCCAATTCCTAATAGTTTCCGGGAAAAATTGCATTTTAGAGATTTTTATTAAAATGCAGACTGCATACGCAAACTCTAATAAAACAAAATTTGTTTGTCCGATTTTGGAATTTTTGGTATTATTCCTTAGAAATTATGCTATTACATCATTATGACTAAAAGAAAATGATCATATACTAAACACTTCTCAAAATCAGCAGGTGTTAAAAGTGAATTCAAGAAGCTTTAAAAAAAATAATTTATCTTAGAATATCACCAAATAATGAATTGTACTCTGCGGTGAAACCTTGCCCATCTTTCTAATTATCCATTGGTACTAAAAACTTGTTGCATACAAAGTACAAAGTTTCAACAGAGCGTTTGGTAAAAACGTGTCATGGTATATCTAATTTATGTTATGGGTACTTGAATAATGTAGTAGTATAGCGTTTATTGTAAATATAAAATAAATAAAATACAATAAACAACAAGTGACCCAAAAAAAGTTAAAAACTTGTGCTTGGGTATAAGTAATTATTATAAAATGGAAACAACAAATAAGGGCTAATTCAGGAATATTTATATTTAAATATTATGTATTCCATATATATCAGTAATAATAGGTATTGCATATGTCTACATGTTGGTGAATTTTAATGCGCTTATTATTTACTATCCATTGTTTTAAACCATACTTGAATGAATTTAAAGGCACTAGACATTTTATGCTTTCTGGTATCTCATTGTATAGTCTTGGAGCAAGAAATGTATGACATCGTAATAAAGTATTTTTTCTTGCTTTTGGTACAACATTACATGCATATCTTATGTCATATTTATGTTCGTGTTTTGTCAAGTTTGATTTATTTTTATATTGGTAAATACCTAATGACATGAAAAATGTTTGGCGGATATCTAGAATTTTTGTTTTAGAAAATAACAAGTCACTAGGATATGTACATTTCACTTTATATAAAATTTTTATTAAACGTTTTTGTATAATTTCTATTGCTTTTATATTATTTTTACATGCTGCGCCCCACACCACAATACAATATCGTATATGACTATGAACAAGTGCTTCGTATACAATGATCATCTGTTCATAGGTAAGTATAGTGGAAAGGAGTTTAAATTTGCCATGTTACATCACTAAAAAAGTGGTCGATTTACCAAAACATCGGTATAGAGTCTCAAAATTATATAATTTCAAAAGAAAACTTCAAGTTGTAACTTAGAATGAATTCGTTTACAAAAGCACAACATGCAAGCCTCGTTATAAAGTATTTTGTATCCGTAGATTTTCAGTCATGTGCAATTAGAATTCAATTCATCTTGGAAACTGTTAGGAATCGGACATGGGATTATATCGTCAATTTATTAGCCTTCCACCTCTAATATCACCTCCTCAAATTAAAGTTTCGAATTACCAATCACCCTGTATAATTGCCCAGAAAACCACTAATTGATGTCTTGAAAACGGTATTGCAATAACTAAATAAGTTATTATCATATTTGGCATATGTAATGATACAACTATCGTCTGCATAAAAGGTACTTTTGGAAGTATTTCTAAATAAAGACTTGGCCTACAAACTACTCGGTTTACCTTGTTGTTGAAAACCTTCTTTGATTATTATTTTCATTTTATTTATTTGTTAATCGTATTAACATTGACCAAATGATAGATCTTTATTGCATATGGCATAAGGCAGTCGTGTGAAACCAGTTTATTGGGGTAGATTTTAACAGCGTTTTTCCTGGTCTGATAAGTTGGCTTAGAAAGCAAGAAAAGTTCACGCTAGATTTCATTCATATTTTTCATGAAAAGGGACTGGCGTAGCGGGTTTCGTTATATAGGTCAGTAATGCTTCGTTCTAATTGACCTAAAAACCCTTTTTCATCTACACGGCAAATTTCTTATAGCAAATTAGGATTGACGTTATCTAATTTGGAATGAGGCTATGATTTGATATTCCATATTATGGTTGTCATTAAAGTAGATGTTAACTTTGACAACTAAACAATAGAGAGTTAAGCTACCTTAACAGAAAATAAGAAACGAATTAAATGCCTTTTTTGATGAATAACAATCTCTTGTTGTGGATTCACCAGCAGTTTCAATACCTTTGTCGATCGAGTTATTATACACAGAAAGACAGATAGTCGCTGCATTCGTCGCATGAATATGTGCAACTCTTCGAACATTCAGTGTGCCTAGAACTAAAAATAAGCACATCATGCTATTTCTCATATTTAGGGCACTAAGGGCTGTTTTCTCAATGTCCAGTTAAAAGTGTCAATAGGTAGCTGCCAGTTAGCGTTTCTATGGATAGTAACTGTCAGATAAGATTGAAGATTTACGGAAATTTCGTAAGTTTAACCTTCAATTCTTTAAGCAATTTATCTAACAGCTAACCATTAACTTCCAGATAAATATTTAACTTGACATTGCGAAACCTGCCCTTAGGCAAATAAACAAAATAGGGAGAACTAGTGCGTTGATTACATGTTGTCACCATGACAAAGGTCTGCAATATCCTCGCAACATCTGGTAGACGCCCAATTTAACAAAAATAGGTCAGAGAAATGAATAATAAAAGTGGTATGCGTAACTTGCACTGTGCTTCTGATGTCTAGTGAATCACTAGTAGTGATTTAACACCGATATAATTTACTTTTATTGAAAACATCAATGCTTGGTTTCGCCGAGATACGTCAAAAGATTTCTCAAGGAGGACAACTTTTTAACCAATAACTACTTCACCCCCTTGTGCCGTCTGGCCGCAGGGTCACTCCCTCAAAAAATTTGAATGACAAGGGGTATCAAGTAATATCTTGTTGCAAAGGTATGTCAAAGTCCTTTATTTTGACGTTTGATTTTTTAAAATCGGTCGATTCGTTTTCGAGAGAATTAGAATCTTTTTGAATCTTAACTTGTTTAAATAGAGTACAAAACCACACGAGAATATCACTTATTATTGCAATAAGTATTCAAATGTTGCCTGTTATTGGCCAAACAATTTTCAAATTCCTGGCGGACAGTTTGGATGACCTTCAACGCATTACCGAAGCCTGCCATGATATCCCACAACATGTTTTTGCAACAGCCCGTCCGAAATTTGAAAATTGGCGTGGATAACGGGCAACATTTCTCCACTTATTGCAATAAAAAGTGATTTTCTCGTTTGTTTTTGTATCCTATTTAAACAAGTTAAGATACATAAAGGTTCAAATTTTCTCGAAAACGAATTGGTCGATTTAAAAAAATCAAACGTCAAAATAAAGTACTCTGACATACCTTTGAAACACTTACTCGATACCCCTTGTCATTTAAAATTTTTTGGGGATGATCCTGGTGGGAGGGGGGAAAGAGGATACAAGGGGATGGAGTAGTTTTTTGTTAAAAAGTTGTCCCCCTTGACGAATCTTTTGACATGTCTCGGGGTTTTTCCTTTTAGTCGGCAGTTTTCGAGAAATCCGGGATAGGAGGTTTTTAAATGAACACTCTATATACAACAGTAAGTTGGTAACGACTACTCTGAAAAAATTAACAAATACATACAGGTATTGAAGATGCCGTGACTTTTACAGCTCTACAGAGAGGTCATGTACTATGTCTAAAATACGAAAAAATTATGATACATATATGGCTAATCTGTATTGTTAATGAATAGCTTTCGCTGTTTACAGAAAATCCCGAACTTAGCATTTCCCTCGTTCAGACAATAGTGTGACCGTGATCGTGACCCCTACAAGCCGCCACTGACCCATTCCATGCTTCTACTACATTCCACGGTCAATTACTAATTACTATGTTATATTAACAATGAGCGAAAAGAGTGCGAGACCTTGGTCATGCTGCTCGATGGTCTCACTGTTATATCTTAAGAATGAATGTTACAGCACCAGAAGCGATGAAAAAGTAGATTCTAATGAGATATAATTATACATACATATTAAAAATTAATCAATTCCTCCCTCTCTCCCTCCGCCAGTGTCGTGGGGATTTTACGCAACACCAGACATCAATTAAATCTATAAAATGGTATCCTGTCCATTCACCAAGATCGTTAGGAAGATTACCACGTTTGCGGATTCCTTTGTTATAATAATAAATTTTGGCAGATGGAACTGGGTTTGAATAAGAAGACCAGCGGTAACACAGAACAAACTTTTCCAAAAAATCATTAAGTTACCTAAATGTGGGTATTTCATTTTAAATAGAAGTTCCAGGTACCTGGCGGCATCAGGTTGTGAAGAGATAACACATAAAATTAACGATATTTCTCAGGGCTTTGTCTAGGCTACTCTGTAAAATGTCAGATTTTTTTGGTAACCTGATTTTTTTGGAACTAATTAATAATTTCAACCAATTATTATCCTTTCTTAAGTAGATCGGCAAAACACATAAATATATTAAATTTCCACATTAAAAGAATTTGTTACAAAACTTATGTATATATAAAAAACTGAAGTGGATAAAAAACTACAACTTAAACATTTTGGATTGTCCAATAAGACCGTAAAAGCAGAAAAAAACATATTTTGTATGCAGGGTGATTCCTAAGCTAATATTCTACTTGTATAAAAGTCATTAAAGTAAATAACTTTCAAATAACGTTTTCCAGATAACTGAAAAATAAGCGAGATACAGGATCAAAAAAAGTAAATCTGGGCTTATGTATCACGACGTAAATCGTCTGTTTATGTTTAGTTTTTTGCTCGCATTTTTGTCTTACCGATCAGGCATTGTAATTGAGAATTAGTGCAATAGTCACTTTCTGTTTGTCTTTCTTAATTTTAAATCGGTACATCTTAAAAATAGCACATTTATATGAATACACGTTTTAGGATTTATCAATTTAAAATTAACTACGATAAACTGACGTGAACTGCACTAACTGACAGGTAGAAAGTCTGATCGATAAGAAAAACATTCCAGCAAAAATCTAAACACAAACAGACTAGGTACTGATACACAAGCCCAGATTCACTTTTTTATTCTGTATTTAGCTTATTTTACAGCTTTCTGAAAAAAGTTGTTTGAAAAAGTTAATTATTTTAGCTTCTATACACAATTAAAGAAAAGTTAACAACTTAGAAATCGCCCTGTATATTTACTATTCTTTAACGTAGTCTTTTCGGCATTTGTATTTTTCTAAGTTAAAAAAATGTGATTTTGTTTCTGGAAATAGGTATTTGTTGGGGCCAGACTTCCTTGTTAGATGTGAATATTTGTCCATCAAGTCATTTCTTACAGTTGGGAATTACAAACCGTAGAGATTGTAGTAATTGAAATTTTAATTCAAATTCAAAGCAGCTGGATTGTGCTTTGTGATATTGTGGACTCAACTATTTCGGGCAATTTGATTCGAGTTCATGATTGGAAACCATATCGTGGATTTTGTCAATAATTTCTGGGGTGACACGGGGTGTCCGGAAACAGGTTTTGTGGGTGTATGAAACATTTACAAATACAAGAGCCGATGAGCGATGAACTCTTAAATCTTAAATTTGCTTTGGTTACTCTTTGCTCGGATTGCGCTTGCATCCATTCTTATAATCAATAGACAACAATTAAACTATGTTAACTGAAACACCTAACTAATTAAGAGTGTTGCTTACTAGTAAAATTTCATTTTCCATACTACGACCATAAATATTCACTATTTATGGTAAAATATTGTACCATGACATGTATTTGATTAATATGTATTAACTTTTCAAACTCTTATACAATAAATATTATTCAATGATATTTCTACCTAATCGTTATCGTTAATCAGGTGACTTAAATTCTAGCATTTTGTAGTAGGTACATGTGCGTAGGCTTCAGAGAGCTCTTAGCAATATTTATAAGATTTGTAGTTAAAATCTCGAGTTCAAATGAGCATAATATACTACTCGCAAGTGAAATCCGAACACTTATAAAAAAATGGAGTCAAGTTGATTGACTCAATACTTCCCACACATAATGATGATACCATTTCATTATTTCCCATTGCATGAAGCTATAGTCTAAAATCCCCTTGCAACTAAATTATCGCCCATCCGCCAGCAAAAACAACATCCAACACAAAAACCCTCGTAAATAGTTTCTTGCGTCTCACTCCTTAGGAACTAGGGCGCGACAGTTTTTTTGCATGCTTGAACTGGACGATGCGAAACGATCAAGAGCCTCTAACCCGTCTAAAAACGAAGTTTGAGCTGATTTTATATTTTTGGTTTTTTGATTATTGCTGCGCCGCCACCGACACGGTTTTTCAAAAACAGTCGTTTCCCATTCTCGCAGCGGTAATAAATTCTGTGGCAAAATTTTATTAATATCAATTCAATAATTTTCGCTTTACGCAATATACATAGAACGAAATAAACCAAAATTCGATGTATAGATCACAAAATTGGTTTCTGTAATAAGCAAGCCAATGTTCGGATGGACCTAAAAAAGTGTAATATGCCGCTAGGTATTTCTTCTATAGCTCAATAGACGGACTATTATGAATACAACAAATTTTTCAGTATTACAACCCCCCACCCCCCAACTATCCCAAATTAATCCACACCCAAGAAAAAGTAGAAAATGATCAGGAACCCCTGAAACGCCTAAAAACGAAGCTTGAGGCATATTTAAAATTTTTCGTTTTTTGCTAATTACTCCGCCCCCCGCATAACGATTTTAAAATTATAGGAACATTACCTACTACGACCCCACAGCATAACGATGCCCAAATTTCATCACAATCCATGTAGCCGTTACTGAGGTTACGAGGTTAGAAAAACGCGACAGACAGACAGACAGACCGACAGACCGACAGACAGACCAACATACAGACAGACCGACAGACAGACCGACGGAAATGAGTGACGTGGATTTTCGATATGTAGACATCATAAAACGCCCAAAAAGCGTATTATCTCAAAATCGAAAATATTTTCCATCACAATACTCCCCTCACCTATCGGTGTGGGAAGTAAAAGGTGTATTCGCATTAAAAATGTGGCCACAGCTTGGCAGTACACATTTAAAGCCGCGTACACATCTGAGCACGCATGGTTGAGTACACACGAATATGCAAATATATGGACGTCCTATTCGTCGTGTCTCAGGCTCAGGGCATGCGGGCTGACTCGCGCGCGACTTTGAGCGCGCATGTGTCGAGCCAAATCTTGTCGGTTTTCGGTCGCCGCTCAAAGAAAACGTTCAGCGTATGAGTGCTCAGTGTGAACGTTTATGCGTGCGACGTAAAAACTAAAAACAACACATGACCTGAGAACACACACGTTGAGCACGCATTCATATGTGTGCGTTCTCAAGTCATGTGCGCTCAGATGTGTACGCGGCTTAAGGCTTGTAGTGCGACTGAATGAAGTCGCTATTTATCTACACGACATCTCCAAAAAACTCTATCGTTGGAAATGTGGTAGTGTAAGGATGCCCCCTAGAGGCGTAGAAGACGACAGCCTCAATTTACGCAGTTAACGCCATTTGAACGGTGTCGAATTGTAGGCCAACGAGAGCGTGGTGCTTCTATCAGAGCAATTTCTGTAACTATGGGGCATAGCGCATACAGTTGTAGCCGCATAGTGCGCTTGGATCGCACTGAAGAAGAGCGAATGCAGCAAATTCAAGCTTCTAGAGCTCGTAGGAGAACTACAGACCGGCAAGATCATCATCTACGACTACTGACAGAACGCGATCCACTCGAGCTGTTATACTGACGGTTGGCATACAGCTATAGGGAGGCCCCTTCGAATCCGCATGGTGTACAACAAATTGGGTGAAATGGGCTTCAGATCCAATTATCCGCATCTAGTGCTTCCATACTCACTGCAAATCATCGTTTCCAGTTTGCTGTTGAGCGCCATGTGCTCCGTCCTATTATTTTGATGGTTTGGGTTGCCATTGCATTTAACAGCTCCTTTATTTGTGATTTGTGGCACAATGACCTCCCAACGTCATGTGGATGAGGTGTTAGAACCAGTTGCCGTTCTATATGTCCGAGACCTCGAAGAGGGTTTCTTCCAGTAAGGTACTTCGAGTCCTCACATTGCAGGGGTGACGATGAGGCTCCTACAAGGAAGCTGAGGTCAGGTGCTCCCCTGGCCTCCACGATCGCCCGACTTATCACCAATTGAAAAAGTATGGGATTGGATGGTCGCTACATTCGTGATTTGCCCAATCCTCAAACCACGCTGGACGAACTGGAACATGCTGTGAGGACAGCTTGGAGGATTTACCTCTTCTTTTCTCAGTGTTCGGATTTCACGTGCGAGCAGTATAATTATTATGTAGCCTTCCTTTAAAAATACTCCACGGAATGTAATATGTTATCCGATTCAATAATGTTTTCATCGATGTGATTGTATGGAAATGTTTGATAAATACAGAAAATAAGCACAATGATCCATCCTTGCACTGACAGTGGCAATGAAACACGCGTTCTCAGTTATGCAATGCAGGTGAATGGTGTCTGAAAATGACTAACCGAGCGCATGCTAGTTTATATTTTATAGGTTATTGTGATTTTTACATGTGGTTTCATAATTGAAATAATTCGTTCTGTATGTATAGGTAATGGTTTGAGGTAAATAAGTTGTGGACGGCTCCCCTAAAATATAATTTTGTTTTCGACTTGTTGAACAGACACGTTTGATTTGTGGGTGTCAAACTGTGCGCCCTCTAGTAAAGTTTTTTTGTAGGTAGACTTTTTGCTACGAGGGTGTCATATTTATTTTAAATTTACCCAAACCTATGGTGGTAATGGAATAAATTGTATTTAGTGCGATATATTAAAATAAGGAAAGTAATAATTAGAAAAGTACGCAGTTTTAGTAATGATCATCCTTCGAGCTGAGTTTATATCATAGTTACTTGAAGCACTTCCCCATGATATAAAAAAAACATGGTTAGAAAAAGAGCAAAACAACGCCTTTTCGCTTGAAATTATGGTAAAAGTTTCAAAAACAAAATTAGTGTCAATTCATTAATCCTGTGTTTCTCTCTTTGCTCTTTTGCTCGTGAGTACTAGCAGGTCATTTGAAATGGCATCACCCATTGTAGTTCCAAAAGACTTTGCCACAATGGCGAAAATAGCCGGTCTAATGATGCAATGGGTGAAGCGATTATTCAAGTACTATGGCTTAAATCAAACGACAGTAAGCTTATTTAGGATTTACTTCCATGACAAATCCCAAATAGTAGAAATTGGTTAGCCAAAAATCTTCTCCAAGGTGTTCTCATCAAGGATCAACGCTTAGGCTCCTGTTGTACGTCATCCGTAATCATTTAGAGACAGTAACGTTTTGTTCTTGTTGAAACTCATCTGTATGAGCACCTCGCTCTTGGATAAAATACAAATACACCAATGACTTATTGGGCAAACTTGAAGCGTTTCGCAGTATATTGTAAAACGTACTGTAAAGTGCAAATAACTTGCCTAATATACACTAATCTGTATTTGTTTAGTCTACGATTGATTTTGGATAAATGAATGAAATTCCAAGTCTAGATCTTGTGACCTTTGCCAGCATGTTAGAACGCATTTTACCTACGGGACTATATATTATTAAGGGCTGTTTTTTGTTTAGGAATCGTCTTGGTTTGGGGAGTACTGCACATAACATTTTGCACAAGTATCCATGACTTAACATCATGCAACGTGTAGAAAATTCCACTTTTTCCAAAATTATTATCTGTAAGGGCAAACCCTTTGTGAAAACTAAACTGTTGTTATTGAACTCTCTGTAATTTATTCGAACTTTTTTTTATTTATTTGCCCTTTCAATTCATAATTTTGGGACCTGAACATGTCATATACTTGACTGTTTCATGTATCTCAGTATGTCATTACTCATAATGTTAGCACTTCACATAATGCACCTCACAGAATCATCCATTATATCCAGTTATTTTTTGTTTTCTTTTTGTTTACTTTTATGTTTTATAGGGCGTTATAGTGGAAATGGAAACAGAAAAATCTAAAGACGTAAGCATTGACATGAAAGGAAAAGACACTACCGATTTTAATAACCATTTTAGAGATCCACCATGTAAAGTCGAAAAGGTATTGGCCCAGTTTCTCTATTTTGAACGTTAGGAATAAAGTTGGTCATGATGGTGCTAGCTTAACAAATATGGGATGGTATAATAGAAAATATTTGGAAAATAAAAAAGTGTACATTGGCAAATATATGGTGGTCTTTTGAGAGCTGGACTAGACTCGCATGGATTTATTTCTATTTATCACTCAGTCGTTTCAACCGTGTCATTTGATTCTCTATACTCATTGGTCAGAAATTAGGAATTAAAATCTAAAAATGTGAATCAAAATTTGTTTCATTGCACTTCAGTCTATAATTAAAACCAATAAAATGTAAACTTAAAGTTTCGGTCGCCACTGTAGAAGCCTTTATCAAAAGTCAAGAGGTTGACACAAATTAATGTTGGAATTAGTACCTACATTGATTGATATCTGCACCAGGAAGTGGCTGTTATGTAGTTTTTAGAATTTTTTTTTAGAAACTGCTTGAGTTTTTGAAATTACATCAGTCAAAATTTGAGAGATCCACTATAAAAAAATCCTGTATATGTACTTAGAGTATTTAGTACAGAAGAGGTGTCTTGACCGTGTTTTTGAATATTTAAATAGGGAAAAATTGTCAAAATTGCATCCTGCTGTCACTCATTTTTGCGAGTGCGAGTGGCATTTTATCATACGTGCCAGAATTTGAACATATATTAAAAAAAACTGCTAAATATTAGAAATATTTGCATTTCTTGAATTCAACATTATAATTGATATAATATACAGGGTGTCCGTTGATGATCTGCTCAAACTGAACTGTGTGAAACTAGACTAGACTAGAGATTGACAAAAAAAATTAAATAAATCTAATCACGGTGGTCAACAATTTAATTTTGTTTTTCAAATAACTACAACTTTTGAACAACTGCATAAATTCCGTTGGAATAACAAGACTGATAGATTATGACTAGCAAATTAAAGCAGAAAAATTAATTGAGCTTCAGAAATAAAATTTGTTAGACACTTTTGATGGTTCCCTGTTTCGACTTTCTGACTGTCAAGATCATTTTCAAAATCAACGACCTAAAGGCCAATAAAAAAGCTGGACCGTTCCATTTTTTTAATTTCTGACCATATGTGTCTGCTTCATGACATTTTTTGATATGAGAATCCTATACAACTTTGCAATTCATGGGCGTCATGTTCAGCTGTTTTGAGTTTGTTATTAACAAACAAAAGAAACGTGGTGCAGAAAGAGGATTTTTATGACAAACTCTACTTTGCATGCTGGCGTATATGCTGCTTCTATTTGAGTTTTTGGAATGCTGTGAGTTCGATAGAATTAGTTTTATTCTTTTTCAGGATATACCGCAAGAAGTTTCGTTGTAATTTTCGTCATTCCCAGGACGGGATTTGCCTGATATATCTTTTCTCAAAAATTTAATGCTTAGCACTTTTTTAAATATAAATATGGTACTTTTTAGTTCAGATATTTGTCACATTTTCTGTTGTTCAGTAATCAGTCAAGTCGGTACGCTATCTGGTTATGTAAATTGACATTTGCCACTGCGTTTTTTTTTACTTTCACTGTTTCCCTTTTCTAGTGACTTGTAATTTGTATCAAGTGTTGCGAATTATAAAACACAAAACAGTCAAAATTTTTAATTGCTGACATTGATGATATGTTTATAAATAATGGACTCCATCATTTTTACCGATTTTCGGCATCACTTTTGCATCATGGTAGTTCAACAAGTCTGATATAAATTATAAAAATTAGATTTAACATCAATTCAGCTACCTCTGTTGCATTCAATAAAGTCTCTTTAAGACCGTTAGTTGGGAAGTTACTTGCCAATGTCACTAAAAAAAATTGTCAGATTTTGTACCTATAAAGGCCACTGAGGCGAGCGAAATGTCAGTGAAGTTCATCTTCAAGTATATGTGGTTTTTATTGATGTACCAGGGAACCACGATGAAAAAGAGATACAACCACAGAATAATTTTTATAAAATATATTATTACATTTGATTGCTCTGTGAACAACTAGAAAAATGTGACAAATACTCCTTGATTGATGCACGTTATTAATCTTTCATTGAAAATTATTAATTGAATACTTATGTAGCGCTTTTGCTTATTAATGAATGAAAAGACCAGGTCGTTTTCAGAGTATAGATGACCTAAAGCTAATTAACAAATTTTGCATGACTCATGCTTCGCTTCCAGTATCATGTGTAGCCAATTTTAATATTCTTTCAATTCAAATATAACTAATAAAATTACAAATTTATTAACAGGTGTTAAGTTTGTTTTTCTTCAAGGTTTCCAGCCTGCTATAATTAACGGGGATTTTTTCATTAAATAAGAAATATCTTTCAAAGAGATCCTATTTTTAGCTCACCCAGGTTCAATGTGTTTTGTGTCCATCCATCCCTTTCTTCAGCGAAATACATAAATTATCTGGAAATAGATTGTTGCTAATCATAGGGGCTTTTATACAGCCTGTTTATACATATAAAAAATACTATTATAGGACCAGGCCAAATCCCGAAAAAAGAAATCGCACTTTGGTTTTGTAATGGGAAGTCGATATTAGCTGGAATTATTTTTAAATTGCATTTGTTACAGAGAAATCAACTTTCGAAGTTTTGTTGTAAAGACAATGGAAACGTGTATGGCCCACCTTGCTAAATGTGAATGAATTATAGCAAAAAACTTTTTTAATGTTTTTGACGATTGTTTACTTAAACTATCAGAAGTTCACTACGTACAAAGATCGTAGCACTTAGCCCCATTAGGCTCCTTGTGTAAGGAAAATGGTCTCGTTGGGAGGACACGACTGCGCTAGAAATATTGGTTTGAAAGTATCAGGTCACCGACCAACCACCGACGAGAAAGCGGCTGGATTTGGTGCGTCAGAGCGGTGTCATATATAGTAGGGATACCAGCTCCCCAGATATCGGAGGGGCTTGAGGCTTATCCAGGCTTTATACAACCCAAGGAAGTTGGATGATGTGAAGTACTTTTCAACACTAAATAATGTCTTCTGTAATTTTGACTCCTTCAAGTTTTAATGAAGGACTTTTTGGCAGAGCTTCACTTGACACAGTACAGTATAGGGTCTTAGAATAGAAGCATTGAATTCAGCCTATTGTTATGCCTTCATGCATTGATGCTAACCTTATGCTTCCTTGTTGAATCACAGTCTTCTGTTCCAGAATTGGCTATAAAAAGCTTGATGAATACGCCGACTTTGTTACTCGTCCATATCAAACATAAATTTGGTCAAAGCTAAGTGACACAGGCGGGCTGGTTCATTACAATCAAATATTGAGATTCAATTTTCGGTTAAAATTTCAGATCCATTGGAATATTTTTCATTTCAAATTGTTTTTCTTATTAGAATTCGACCTCTGTTTTATGAGTTTACGTTTTCGAGCAAAAACCGAATATGTGCGTATAAAAAATATTAAGTACACCATTTACCGTATTTTACAAAGTAAGTACATGCAATTAAGTTTTTCCAAAAAATAATTAAATACAAATAGCTGAAGTATTTGTTCGTGATCAATACGTTTTTCATTTGTAATAAATATGAATGTGTAGTTTTAATTATAATAATAAATTTGCATATTTATAATCCGGCAAATAAATAGAACTATTTCCAAGGCCAGCAATTTTATCTTATTAACTGATGTAATTATCGTTTTCGGAAGTTTCGCAAAATTCACATCGATCGCTTTCACGTTTTTGATGTCATTGAGTGTTTAGTGATTGCTTAACAATAGATCCGGGGTATAAACAGTTCAATGACTTTAGAGAGTGATCAAAAATAGAATTTTCTCGATTTATCTTCGAGGTCAATACACAAATAAACTAAATTTTTCAGTGTCTTAATGAAATTAATATCAAATTAATGATGTGAGTTAACCGCTTATTTAGTCAGTTCAGGGATGGCAGTTGATATAGTCTACATTAGGATAATATCTTTGTTTAGGCAAACTAAATCACCTTACTTTCGCAATGGAAATTCTGTTCAGAAAACGGAAATGTGTTTTTCGATATTTTTTACAGCGAAATCGCACCTTTTCTCCTTTCACTTATTTCAAAGATGTCCATAATGACCAACTAATATCGGGCTACGTTACAAACATCTGTTTTGTTTTTGATTTCGTGGTGGCTCCTACCATTTTCAACGGTTAGCAGGTCTTTTACTTGAGGAATCCTATGGGGATTGGGTTTCAGTCAATTCGCTGAGATTTTGGAAGTAGATAGGCTTCAATACAATGCACATACGTATGTGAAGTCAGCGTTATTTTTCCTTCATGTTAATTTTTGAGGTGAATTTCTGACTGTTGTTTTTGCTACAGAAGAATCTTTGCTTACTTCCTACTCATCCCATCTGTTACCTTCCCATTGAGATCTGGTATGAATACCTTAGATTGTTTGGAGTGGACCCTGATCCTCCTATGTCAACCGAATTTATTGTGTGCCCCGAGCCTTGCCCCTGATCAGGTTCAGGAGTTTTTTCCTAATCGTCTGGCAGCGACACCAGAGTTCTTCTGGCTCAGTGCCTTGCCTTGCAGTCCAAAATGATATGTCGAGAAATTTTTTAAAACTGATGCCAAGATCTACACTCCTTTTCTCTGTTGGATATTCCAAGAGTGTATAGGTGTTATCTGAAGTGGTCATGTCTTTTATCAAGAGCAATGACCTGCCTAACATCATCGCTGTTCTAGCCAGCTAGTGAACCGCTCATTTTTGTGCCTGTAAGCAGCTTTTCACCTACTGCTTGTCCAGAATAGACTCGCCATTGCCGACGATGTTAATCGTTGGACCATTGGTTGATAACGATGTGGGCGGTAGCATTGAATCCCTTAGCATGGGTCATTCCCATTTCATTTCTCCCAGTTGCCTGTTCTGGTCCCTCGAAGGAAAAACAAGCACCTCTTTTAGGTAAACAAATCAACAGCTTCGTTTTCGTGCCCGGCATGCCCTGATGGCTAGACTTGGTAGATTTTGTTTTTGTTCCCTATGCTACCAAGAGCTTTCTTGCAACCCCGCTTTTGATGTTTTCAGTTAACAGGTGCTCAATGTCCAGATTTGTTCTGTCTGCATCTGTTGCCAGAGCCAAAAGAGGGTCAAATATCTCTTTAACAATATTTGAAAGAAATCGCTAAAATTAGTTTTTTGTCCTGAGAATTAAGATCTTCGGATTTTTTGTAGAAATATTCCTTTGAAAATCAACTACTTTTGAGTTATAAATTACTTAATGTTTGGACAAATGGTAATTTTTTACCAAGAAACTGTATAAAACATTTTAATGTTGCGAAAATGGTTAAGTTCGAAGGTTTCTTGACATTTTTAGAGAGAGGTCACTAAGTACGCCTAAAAAAATTCTGGTTTAACAAATGTATTTTGCAATTTGTTGTTTGCTCAATAATATTTGACCATTTTTTATGTACAAAAACTAAAATATTTTTCTGAGCAGATTCCAGGTCTCTTCTAGGACCAATGTTGACAATCCATCTAAAAATAAATTTACCAGAATTTTCACTTTGAATTTGAAGACTCAATTGAGCTTGTGCCTTGTGGAAAATTATGTTCTACTGACTGAAACCTATCAACTTCCAAAGTTTCACCAAATTTGACTTTACATAGGTATAATATCCATAAGGATCGTCCTTTAGAAGATGATTTTGAATTTAGTCTATGCCATATGATGTCTTTTCTGCAGGACTCTTTAAACCAGGAGTTCTGGGGCAGTATAGGTTGCCGATGTTTATTCTAAAAATTAAATTAAAGTTTGCGGAGTTAAGGATGGATATTCAGATATTTATAATTTCTTTTAGTTGTCTAAGAACACTCAGGTTACCACCATTTCTTGAATTTAGCCCATGACTCATTATGCATACTTGTTTCTGATAGGTCCATTCTAATTATGTCATCAGCATGGGAGTGACAGTTGGCATTGTTATTTATATGAATAAAGAATTGATCTAGGCTCAGTATGTGTCCTTAGGGAACACCTAAACAAAATCTAGTGCATTTATGTATTAAAAATGTGGTATATCTGTTTCTACATTTGAGCACCCCTAGGTACTGTATCAGTTTCCGAAGTTCCTAAGGGACAAATGGACTCCGTCACTTTTTGATTTGATAGATTGTAAATGATTGTGTATTCATGTGTGGTTGTTTTCCAATTCAGGCCCGTCCGATACAAGAAGACTGCAAATCCATCACATACAGGTCAACCAGCCAGCCTAGAGAGCACCACATAGCGCTCGTGCGTGAGAAAATCGACACGATGGCCAAGATGTTGGAGTACGTCAGCAAAAAGTACCCCAACAAGAGGTGTTTGGGTACCAGAGAAATCTTGGCCGAGGAGGATGAGGTCCAACCGAACGGCAGGGTCTTCAAGAAGGTATGGATAAGTAGAATATAACCAGCGAGACAGCGAAATGTTTTCGTCTATTCATTCCACAGTACACCAAAATAAACCTTTGTGTCCAAAAATAGCCAATAAATTGGAGCAACCTTGTAAAGTGTCTCCACTTTAAAGAATGTAACGGCCCTTCTTGGCTTGAACAAGGTCTTTCAAACCAAGAATATTTTAATTATATGATTGTGATTTATTAAGGTCTTTATAAGGTTGTATTTGACACCTGTGTGGTGGTTTGTGTGACTTGTTTTAGGAAGGCACCAGGTTTTAGAAACTACAATTTTTTCATCTGAAGTCGTAATTCAGTACACATTCCTGTTTTCTTGCTAGCAAACCTCATCGCTGTATTTTTATATAGTCCTAATATTAATCTCATTTTAACCTGATGTTTTTTAACAATTGTAGAAAGCCCTGAAGATGGCAAAAAACTTTGCTAAAAGCTTGGCAGTTAATACTTCCGCATTTTTCATCAAAATTTCGAGACACAAACCCTATATTTTCTCCTCTTACGAAATGAAAGATATAACTTAAGCACTTATACGGGTAAAAGGGATCTTGGTAGATTTAAACAGTATCTAATCTACACCTTTTCCAGTTGTAAATCAGATATCATCATATCTAAATCAGAATGCGTCATATGTAAATCAGAGTAATACGTTTTCAATTGACTGTTCTGAGTTTCATTTGATTGTCCTGATTTACATATGACGCTTTCTGAATTACAACTGACGCTTTCCGATTAACAGCTGGAAAAGGTGTTTTTTGAAAAGTAAAAAACCCGCAACTACAACTTAAATCTCAAAAGATATGATTCTTGATTCATTGCAAAATTTCTCCAAGATATGCTGTCTTGCGTAAACTAATTTATGCGTCTCAGATTGAGTAATGCAAAACATTTATATCAGTTTTATCGAATTACTTAATTAAACAGTATTTGCCACAAGGTCATTATTTAAAAATTAATGGTTCCTCATCAATGTCTTACTTCAATTTGTTTTGTCGAGCTACACCAAAACGAGTATAAAAGGGATTTCTGTGTGAAACAGAGCCCAAGATACAATCTTCAAGTTGAGTATAGAATTATTTAGAGACTTTATCCCGTCCATCATTTCTAATCGCAGGATTTCAAGATTATACATGTCCATTACGGAATCCCAGAATCATTTCGGTATTAAGGCTAGGGTTACAAAAAGAATATGAAATGTAACAGTGATGAGCTCTTGCATAACAGATCAACAAGGAGTTTTATTCCAAGCGAGAATTTCCACCCTTTTTGTTCTGCATATTTAGATTGAAGTTTCTTGTATAATATAATAAACAATCGTGTATTTTTCATTTCAGTGATTGGCAAACAATTGTATTGAGAATAGTAATTCTGAGCGTTTTGCTTCACGCAGTCTGTTTTCCAACTTTAAAAAATTAGGTCAAACCCACAAGTCTTGGCGGCATGAAAATTTCTCAAAATGCAAAGAAGTCATGATAGGAATATAAGGATCTCGAGATCGGATCATCTAACCCCACTTAATACAAATTTAATTGATATCGTTGATTGCTGATCTGGACACATCACCGCAGGTCACTTCTGGGTATTGACTATGAATTACGCAATTAATTAAATATGAAAAAATCTTTATTTTCTAATATGATTTTTTTAAATATTGATGAAAATGTTAGTGATGATATCATGAAGGATTATTATTATGTGACCTATAGTGATAGGAGTTGTATGTTGAGAATGTATTTGTTTATGGTACCATCACGATTTAAATAAATTGCTTCTAAGTAATGGAAAAACTGATATTTACATTATGACTCTCAAATCCCGCAAAGTAAAACGAATAAGAAATTATGGATCTATTGTGTGAATTAAAATGTATGAGATTTCACTTTTAATAATGATAATATGACATTTATCTGCGATGTTTTGAATTTTTCAATGTATATTACGATGCTCTTTATGAAAAAGTTTTAAATTCTTGAAAAATTTTAAAATTATCGAATTCTGACCAGTCGCTAGACGAGGTAAACGATGTGACTGTTCTTATAAGTGCTTGAACAACACAAGATCCAAACTTTTTTTGAAAATGTTTTCGGTGTGTAACTTTTCCAATGTTCAATGCTATTATACTGTTTAACTGCAACACAGAAAAAGCTCGTTTGGAAACAAAAGTTCCTAAGTCACTAAAGTTTTCTTTTTACTTTGTGATGAAGACATTATGGATTCTTATAAAACAAACGAATATAATTTTGTGAAATTCGCAGACCGCACTAAAAATGATTTGTGTACTTTTTCAACCTGACAAGGCTTGAGGCTTGTAATAAGTGAAGATAATTATTTTTAATACGTTTATGAGGACTTTTTGCTTGTTAAAAATGCCACAGGCCGTATTTTGTAGGCGGTTTTACCAGTTGCAACTATCTCCGTTGACGATCTATTTAAAAATGGTGTCAAGTTGATTGACTCACTACTTCCCACACAGAATAATGATACCATTTTATAGTTGCACCATTGCATGAAGCTATAGACTGAAAACCCCTTGCAACCAAATCATCGCCCACTCGCCCGCAAAAAAACATCCAACACAAAAACTCTCGTAAATAGTTTCTTGCATCTCCCTCCTTAGGAACTAGGACGCCACAGTATTTTTCTGCATGCTTCAACTGCACGATGCGAAACCATCAGGAAACTCGTATGTATACATCACAAAATTGGATTCTGTAATAGGCAACTGCCCCAATTTCCCTAAAACGCCTAAAAACGAAGTTTGAGCTGTTTTTATATTTTTAGTTTTTTTATTATTGCTGTGCCGCCACTGCTGCGATTTTTTCAAAACATACGCTTTTTCCATCCTCGTCGGGGTAATAATACTGTGCCAAAATTTCATCAAAATCAATGCGATAGTTTTCGCGTTACGCAATATAGAACGATCTAAAACAATACTCGTATGTAAACATCACAAATTCTAAGTCCCTTGGATTCTATAATAAGCAAGGCAATGTTCGGATGGACCTAAAAAAGTGTATTATTGCCGCTAGGTTTTTCATTCACAGGTCAATGGACAGCCTATTATGAGTACAACAAATCTTTCAGTTTTACAACCCCCCACCCCCCAACCACCCCAAATTCACCTCCACCCCAAAAAAAGTAGAAAATGATCAGGAACCCCTGAAACGACTAAAAACGAAGTTTGAGGATTATTTTTTGAAGAATAAATTTTTCATTTTTTGTTAATTACTCAGCCTCCCGTACAACGATTTCCAAAATTATAGGAACATTACCTACTACGACCCCACAACATATCGCTGCCCAAATTTCAACACAATCCATGCAGCGGTTACTGACATTACGACGTTAGAAAAACGCCAACAGACAGACAGACAGACAGGCAGACAGGCAGACAGGCAGATAGGCAGACAGACAGGCAGACAGACAGACCGACGGAAATGAGTGACATGGATTTTTGTTATGTAGACATCAGAAAACACCCAAAAAGCGTATAATCTCAAAATCGAAAATTTTCGCGATCACAATACTGCTTTTTTAGAGCTGTTAATTTTCAGTCGCTATTTTATTTCCTAGCGTAAAGAACAGGCTGTTGTCGTAAGCACATGGTTCATTGATAAGATTCAACTAAATGACATACTCGTACGAGTACTAACTTATGGTGTAACTGTTCTCTATTTTGCTGTGCTTATAAAATATCGGACCGATGTTTTGCATCTTTCCGTTGTAAATACCCAATATATAATAATCTTCGTTCAACTTACAGTACGACATGGGTGATTACCGTTGGAAAACCTTCGCCGAAGTCAACATCTTAGCCAGGAACTTTGGAAAAGGTCTGAGAGAACTAGGCAATCTGCCAGGTCAGAACGTCGTGATATTCGCCGAGACGAGAGCGGAGTGGATGATAGCAGCACACGGGCTTTTTAAACAGAACATACCTTTGGTTACCATCTATGCAACACTTGGAGACGAAGCTATTGCACACGGAATCAACGAAACCGAGGTAAGTAACCAATGGTCACTGTGACTATTTGATCAAAAAATAATGGATTCTGTTAGAATGTTCGTCGTCTCGTTCATTACAGGAGCATTCTATTGTGCGAAGTAGGCGACGTTCATGTTATTCCTTGTACGAGGATTAATAAAAATCTACATGACACGTAATATTTAGAGCCGATTTTATCAACAGGCGCATTTTAACAAAGGCTTTGACCAATCAGAGCAGCCGGTTCAAGAACATGCATCTGTCAAAGTTCTCTGAAAACTATTGATTTCTCTTGAAGTTTACCTCAAAAAGGTTAAAAATGACATGTTTTATATACAAATTAACCATTATGAACCATCTAGTATCTTTTCCAGTCTGATTTTCCATCCTAAATGGGTGAAAAATTGCATTTTCTTGTTTAGTCAAAAGTTTAGCAATTGCTAATTTCAACCAATCAGATTCCGCCATAACTGTACATTTGATTGCTGGTTTTTTCTTCTGTTAAATGATAATGATGACAAAAAATTAGGGTTTTGAATAATTTTTTTGTGATAAATGGAGAGATCAAATATAAGTTTTACAACAAAACTGTTTTTGTTTTGTTTCTTTTCGCAATAATCCAAAAGTTATATGAAAATAAAAATGAGTTTTTGAATCCAGATCCGAAAACACGCCGATGGCTCCCGACCCGTGTGACGTACTTCATGAAAATACTTGTAACAGTTGTAACTAAAATGTATATTTGTTGCAACATAGGCGATGAATGAAGTTTCGAGCTTGAGACGAAGTCAACGATCGAAATAAATATCTCTGAATCGTCGAAATTAGATCACAAATCCCGGTAAGAAGGTACCGAATCCCAAATCAAATATGTACCGTTGAGGCAATCCGTTCGCCGAGATGGCGGGTGGCCGAGTGGTTACGGTGGCCGACCACGCGTGCCTGTTTTTTTAACCAAAATATTTATTGATATACGTTTTACTCATATTGCACACATTTTTTTTTGTACCATCGACGTGAATGTGTTTTTGAATCAAATTTTATTACATGTTTTACTAGCACAACAAAAATTCCGAATAATTATACTTTTTTGGAATAATTTCATTTTAATACCGCTATCAGAGCAATAATTGGCGATTGAATTGACGAATAAACTTCACTTCCACTGACTGAATTCTCCACCACCTCCGGTACTTAGCTTTTGCAATATGTCAACTAAAATGTCTAATAAAATTTGATTCAAAACATTTATGTCGATCGTACAAAAAAATTTGTGTAATATGAGTAAAACGTATATCAATAAATATTTTGGTTAAAAAAAAAAGAAAAAAGTAATTGCACGGGCAGGGTCTCGAACCAACAGCCATCAGCACATCCCACAAAACAGGCACGCGTGGTCGGCCACCGTACCGCTCGGCCACCCGCCATCTCGGCAAAGGGATCGCCTCAACGGTACATATTTGATTCGGGATTCGATACTTTTTTACCGGGATTTGTGATCTAATTTCAACCATTCAAAAAGATATTTCGATCGTTGACTTCTCAAGCTCCAAACTTCATTCATCGCCAATGTTAACAACAATAGTTTGATGAAAAGTGTCATCCAGCTTTGACGTTTTGCTTTCAATATTGATAAAATACTATTGGAAGATATTTATTAACCTAGCCCGCAATACCCAATAGAAAGCTTTTGCTAAATAACATCCAATAGAAAAGCTTTGTTAAATTCTTTGTTAAATATGCATGTTGATAAAATCGGGCCTTAATGTACTAAGTTCTTTCAAGGATGAGATATTTTTCGCAACAACACATATCGGTAATAGGTATCGACGTGTTCCGAAATGTCGTTTAAAAACCAAATGCGTGAGTTTATGATGTAAATTCAGATAATTTTTTAGATTCAGAAATAAGAAGATATCATTCTTTTAGGGAAAGAAAAATGTTACACGAATTTTTGGTAAAAATATTCGTCTTAATCCGCGATGAAATTCTGATTTTAGTGAAAATCACAAACCGATCCCTAACTTTGGCGCACTGTATGAGGGAAACTATTGGTCGTACACGAAAAATGTACAGATCAAAATTATGCAGAATTTTGTTCTGCCTATAAATCATTTAAAGCTTTTTTCGATATCACTTACCAAAACGAAGCCCCCCCCTCCACCCCTCGAGCGGCAACCCCCCGAGGACGCAAACCTAGATGTAGGTTTAGGGGACCATCCCACCAAATTTCATTTCTTTCCGACTTTTTGCTGTCAAAAGCTTTTTTTGTGACGTATCGATTGGACTATAAACTATAATGGACTACACTTATAACTACTACATAATGTTCTTCTTCAATAACCTGGATGTATTATTTTCCAGGTTACAACAGTTATAACAAGTTTCGATCTCCTTCCAAAGTTCAAAAGGATCCTGCCACTAACGCCAAGAGTGAAAACACTTATCTATATGGAAGACCAACTAAAAAAATTGGAAAACACTGATGGATACAAAGAGGGTATTGAAATATTGAAATTCAGTGATGTTCTTCAGAAAGGAGCGGAGTCAAAGCTCGGTAAGTAAATTTTTATAGCTGTTATGATTGCGTGTATGACAATTTTATCTGATCGCATTGTTTAAGTAGAAAGCATTGCAATTGAAAAACTATTTAGGTACTTCTCAAATTAACAAACCGAGGATATATTATAGAGAATGTCAATCCTTTTACGTCATCTACAAGACTAGAAACTGAGTTACTTATTTCCGTCGGTCTGTCATCTGTCACCAGTCCGTCGGCAATTTCTGGGATCCCTATAACTTAGAAACACGTTGCTGAACTGAGTGAAATTTCTGCAGTAGATTAAAGTTGGGTTGGAAACTAAATCATTTGGAAATCGGTCCATTGGCGACATAACAATGCTCAATGAAAAAAATAAAAATTGACGAATTTTCTTCTTAGCCATTTTAGAGTTGCCTGACCATTTTTCAAAATTTTTTGAGTGGCCCAAATTTGGTTGAGAGTCGAAGTGAGGGGGGGTGTTTTGTTCATAAAGAACTATATTGTTCTATAAAATAAAAAAAAATTAATCCATTTCTCTCCCTTTTTTGTAAATGATATGTGATATTCTGTAATCTGTTTCAATCTCGTTCTTTTAGATGTTCAGAACTTGTTTGATTCCGTAGCTGTAATGTTTATGTATGTAAATTGTAGAATCGATCTACCTAGTTCAATTTTTTATCTTTCAACTTTCAGTGTCGATTTGCAAAATTCCACATAATTCCATCCGACTGATATAAAACGTGACCCTTCTTACTAAATATGTAGAAGGTATATTTCAACCACATCATTCCTCAAGGGCAACCCATATTTAAGCCTCAAATACTCAAAGCCGTATGTTAATTCCTAGGAGATTGTAGCTGTAAATCGTTTGCAGTGGCACTACCTCCGAAAGCAGACGACGTAGCCATAATAATGTACACTAGCGGTTCGACGGGAGTGCCCAAAGGCGTGATCCTCCTCCAGAAGAATCTCATCGCCACCCTCAAAGGCTTCTGCGACTCGACGAGCATCTACGCCTCCGACGTGATGATCGGCTTCCTGCCATTAGCGCACGTGTTTGAGTTGCTGGTGGAGAGCGTGTGTTTGCTGGCCGGTGTTCCCATCGGGTACTCTGGGGCCCTTACCATGATAGACTCGTCTAGCAAGATCAAGAAGGGCTCCAAGGGAGACGCGACCGTTCTAAGGCCGACGGTGCTCACGGCCGTACCGGTGAGTATTGTTCAAGGACGACAAAACTATATAGACTTTACGCTTTACATTCGAACTTATTGTACAGATTGCCCACTATGGTTGGAATATAGTATATATCTCAGTAAATAATGATTGTATATTTTTTCTACCTAAAGGCTGTTTAGTACCACTTTCACCACCTTCTGATAAATGTCAGATAACCACCTTCTGATAAATGTCAGATAGCCTATCAGTTTTTGTCACTTTTCACAGTATGTCAAGTAACAAAGACAAAATTTGTGGCTAAACTATCTGACGCTTATCATGTGGTGAAACTGACCCTTAGTATTGAATTTCTCATAATAGGTAAGTAGTTTTTGTTCCAGAAAACAAATGGGTATCGAGAAACAATAGATTTTTTAAACAGCATAAATCCTTTCATTAGATTCATTTGATAAAGCTTTTTTTACTCTTTGCAACGACGTAACATGTTAGTACCTAAATATAAGAAACTATTAAAAAAACCAAAAACTTAATTGAGTTTACTACATCAATAATGTTAATCTATTATTTTCGGCAGATCCTGTGTCCCTTAAACCGTTTCAGTCTTGGTAACTATTGACTGGGTGGTGGGTTCTTGATTTGGATGACATTCGACTATAGTCAAAATTTCTATGCATTCAGATTCTGTTAAATGAACCCTGGCTAATTTTAGATGCCAAACTTATCAACAATGTCAGACGTATTGACATATGACAATAAGTTTCTGTCACATTTTACTGTCCTACTAACTGATCTCAGTTATCTAGATTAATGTGACTGGTGTAATAAATTTAATAAAGTGTTTTTAATTTTTTTGAGACATTTTCTTGTATTTGGGTACGGATATGTTATGTCATAGTAAAGGAAAAAAATCTCTATCAAATGAGCACAATGAAAAGGTATATTGCTATTTAAAAAAAACAAATGGGTTTTGTTACTAATTTGCTTTCTGGATACTGCCGTATTATGTGAAATACTATATTAAACAACTTTTATATAAAACCTGCTGTTATACCATTGTTATTTACTGAGATATGTGCTATATTCCATATATAATGGGCACCCTGTATATATAAATAATCACCAGACACGTATTGAGGGGGGTCCTGGGGGTCCGGATCCCTCCGAAACGTTACATCTTAGATAAGGAAAGAGAGGGGATACCGCATGCCCGTTTGATGCTATATGAATTAGCCACCAAAATATTTTTTTATGATATTTAGCGTTTTTAAGACCAATCATTGTAAAATATTGTGGTGTGCATAATGGTAGGGTGTGCAGCTTATGGTTGTAAAAGCCACAGCAGCAGGAAGGAGCCAGAAATCACTTATCACAGGTAAATTTTGGTAGTTTTTTGGTCCCGTTTGGTAACAGAAATGTCAGTCGCGCGTTCTGTCCTCTCTCTTTCCTTGTCTAAGCGTTACATAATGCCACCCCCCTCCCCCGGAGAGCTAATTTAAAAGCTGGTCAAACCAAATCCTGGATACGTGCCTGACAATTACCCTCGCATCTGTACTATACTTACCTTCCAAAATTCAGGGCACAAAAATGAAAATATATTCTGATCGTTTTGAAAAAATGATGAACGTTCGGATTTAAGTATTGAAAAGTGTGCTTGCATGGATTTTGAAAAAAATGATTGTTACATTCAAGTTTTATTTATTACGAAAAGGATTTTTTTTTAAATTGTACCTAATGACCATGAAACCCTAACGAGGCCCATTTTAGATTGTCCAATTAGTTAATAATTTGGAATCGGTATTCTAACTTTTGATGAAAACTGACGGAAATGACATTCGATGAGGAAAACTTTGTGAGTATGTTATCGTATTACTAAATTTATCTTTAAAGCATATTTTGAAAGTAGTCAATCATTGTATTCGATCATCACATCTATTGGAATATAACTCTTCACTAACGTTTGGCAAAGATAATTTGAGTGACGTTGATTGAGTTTATATTTCAAAAGTGAAATTTACTTATGGGCCATTAAAGAGCGCAGACTCGGATAAACAAACCTGAGAACAGGTACCTGAGGTTGCATTAAAAATTCCATGATTATTTTAACCGAATAACAATTTCATTGATAAGGTTATTAAAACATGTGATTTTAAAGGCAATACAAAACAATTACATTATGTGCACAGCAGCACAGAGATGCTTAGAGCAAAGTTGGTCTAGGCAGCGTTTGTAGAAAAGGAGACAATTCACATTTCAGTAAAAAATAGATTATTATATGAAACTGTTTTTCTTTTCCAGCTTATTTTGGATAGGATATCAAAAACAATACAAGAAAAAGTAAGCAAAAGCAGTGATATTAAGAAAGTTCTCTTCAAATTCGCGTACGACTACAAAGCATCATGGTCGAAACGAGGATATTCTACTCCAATAATTGATAGGTAAGATTTTACCAATTAATTATATTACAGTACAATTCGGAATACACTGCATTTGGAATAATTTTCAGTTGTCGGATGATAAGTGTAAAGAGGAACAGTAAGGCTTAACTCAAGCTTAGAAAGTAGCTTGAAGCACTTGCATTTCTTAAACTGTTATAGCTAGTTGTCTAATCTGTCTAGATCTCAGAGTAACAACTGAACATAGAGGTAGTAAACAATCCACTTCAGCATGGCGTGCTCAAAGCAATCATCTTTGACACTTCAGCCTTCAAACATTGGTCAGCTGTGACTTCGCAGTGACAGTTCAAATTGTAAACAATGCTGTGTAACGCCAACTAATCTGAAAATTCTTCCAATGCAACCCATGTTACAAACACTGCACTTTTTGAGTTCCATCTCGAAAAACTGTTAAACTACACTCGAATATAGCACAGCAAGTCCGTAAAGCTTCACTACAGCGAATTCGATTTTACTGACCAAAAGACGCACAAACAAGACAAACGTTTGACAGTCGACCTTCTACCGTAAATAAGTCGCGTGAAAATTATGTCGGCGTTGCTAGCTGCTCAAATTTATGTAAGACTTCAGAATTTGCGTTTATGATGAAGAAATATGCACTAACGCGGTAGAGGTCAACATATCTATTGATTTTGCTGTAATCATTCCTGAACCATCTTTTTAACGTAGAATGGTATATTTCTGAATACTATACAATTAAGACAATAGTAAACAATTATAACAATGTCAGTATGACAACGTAAGAAAAGATGTCGGCCTATTAGAATTAGTTGTTTACTACCTCTATGTTCAGTTGTTACTCTGAGGTCTAGATTCTTCCATATATTTTGATAAACTACACATTCTATTGTTTTGGTGAAATTAAAAATTTGAGTACTTTTTGAGATTCTTATTTTACGGTTCACGACAGGACCTATCCCCCATCATACAGCAGAGATGATGTTCATAATTTTACATAGAATGCCACTAAAATATTCATCGTGCAAAAGCAGTAACATACTGATTCTAACATGTTTGATTTTTTTCCCTGACGCAGCGTCACACACTTACCTATTATTCCGTAACAAATAGATTTCAACTGCCCTAAAACGTGTTTATACCGTCAATTGCACTTCACATTCTAATAATGACACATTGCTGCCATATTATCGTGAACCACATGATGCAAATGATGAAAAATATTACTGGTTTAGTTGACGTGACTTAATTATGTTCATTGTTTTTAAAATTTTTAGTTCAATTTTCTTAATAGTGTTATTCTTACTTAGCTAAAATATGCATTATATCTGATTATTATGAGAACACAGAATAGGTGCATTGAAGCTAATGAAGCTCATATATAAGATCCTCAGAAAAGTCTCTTACGACTTCTACAGCTCGGTTTCCATCTTATTATAGGATAATATTCGCTCCAGTGGCAAAAATAATGGGAGGTAATATGAGACTGATGATATCCGGAGGTGCTCCGCTATCACCTGAAACACATGAACAGATCAGCACGTGTTTGTGTGTCAAAATTATCCAAGGGTATGGTCTGACGGAGTCTACCAGCTGCGCTTGTGTGCAAGATGGTAAGTTTTAATTTTTAATGCATACGCTAATAGGCACCACATTTGAGCTTTTTTGGAATAACTGTTATTGTCCGCTGTAAGATTTCAAATCTCATGATATCTTGCAAATAAGTTTGCATGTACGCTAGTCATTTGTTGAGTATTAAGCTTAATTCAAACGGCGCGGCGGGCGTTACACGTGTGTTTCTCGGAGCACGTTTTAGAAAACATCAACTACTACACAATTATCAGCAGTAGTTTCAATAGGATCAAATTAAATTTCTAAAGCGTCAATTGTAAATTCACACTGACAGGTATAATTACATAACAAAATTTATTATTGAGGGGTTTAGGAAATCGGCTTGATCCCAAGGACAGAAAACACTCGCACACCCGAAAGTGTGTGAGAGAGAGAGTCTGCCCGCCCGACGTTGAGTCGTCTGGTCACACGTCCAACGGACGCAAACGCGTCCATCCGACATGCCACCACGGTCCGACCGGCCAAAACCCGATCCCTCTTATCTTACCTCCAAGCCCTTCTACCACTCACGGAACCTTCGTCGAGCGACATAACAACATGAGTGGAGGGCCGGTCTGAGCTCGTTGATCTTAAGATTTAATTATCGCTTCTACGTTCTCGCTCTCTTTGGCGCTCAGAATTTTCCTCACCATGCAGTGGATGGTCTTCCAATAGACTTTATGGGAGATCATCAGTCTCACCATGTTTTCTGCCTTTAGATCTTCAGGTAGGTTTGCATAGGCATCTTGTCTGTATGTGCGCCATCTCTCACACTCGAAGAGCGTATGTGTGTCTAGCTGTCTACAATGGCGGCACTGGTCGCCGATAGCTCTTCCTACCCTTTTCTGATATACGCGGAAAGGGCCAAGTGCCGTTAGAGCCTGCGTCAGGAAATAGCAGGTAGTACTGTGCTCACAGCTTGCCCATTCTCTTAGCCTGCGTTCACATCGGACGCGCGTTGGAACATCGCGCTTTACTTTAACACCAAGCGAAGCGCCACGCTATCGAACATCAGACGCGTTTTGCTGCTCGCTCAGTCCGCGCTTCATCAAGGTACTATCATAAACAGTCCGCAAAATGTTCTCATTGGAAAATTCGATTTAGCTTGCAAGAATTAGGAAAAGGCGTGGAAAACGTAAGTGAATGCATGGAATCAATATGTGCACTGAGATGCCCAAGCCTACTCGCAAAAATTTTACTAAACGTTTAAGATTTCAAAAGAATCATTCGACCTGCTTCTTCACCAACTGGAACGTTACTTAACTGGTTTTAGGACCAACATTTGAGCCGGAATTTCAACGGAGCAGCGAATAATGATAACATAAAGGTAAATAAAAGATATTACATAAATTTAAAAGTGAAAATCTGATTATTCTCACCACACCTAACCAATTTGACCTATGAAATCTCTCGAACAAATGAAGGCAAGCGTCGAAGAACCGACACTGCGCGTTACCTGACGCTTCGCATGGCATAGTGCTACGCAAACTGCTAAGTGCTATGCGCCCGATGTGAACCGCTGCATCTAAATGTATGGGTTTGTTTCTCTTCGCTTTACGCTAGGCGGAAAGCAAAGTGCGATGCTCCAAGCGAGGCGTGTCCGATGTGAACACGGGCTTACTGATGATATCAGCCTTTTTGTCCACTGCGCAACATCCGTCGTTTGAGACCATATCTGCTACCACTTCTCTATGGTCCGTTGTCTGCAGTCTTTCCGCCTCGCCTCCATGTTTCCTTGTGAGACGTAGATGTCTCTTCTCTCTTCAGCTAGCAGATGCAAAGGTGGTGTCCCTGTCACCACTTGCAAGTACAAAATGGTAGTAATGAGTATTGGAACAGTCACATACTAGTTTTGATGCAATCTCCCTGGAGTTCAAGGTCTTTAAGAGGATCACAATACCCCTGCCACGGTACCGACTATAAAGGCCCAGCTTTACACAAGCCGAGGTAATAATAATAATAGTAATAATTCTTTATTATCCATTCGGCATAAAATATGCATTGGATTCGTCAATATAGAAGTAACAAAAAGAAACATTCAAATGTATATAAACAAAGAAACAAAACAAATACAAAAATTTAAATATTTACAAATTCTGTGACTTCATACAAACACTTATTTAACAATAAAACTTTAAGCTTTTCTTTAAAACATATAAGTGATGTGCAGTTCTTCACTTCATTGGCAGCTTGTTATACATTTTTGGTCCCAGAATATTGGGTGACCTAGTTCATTCGCAGTATTTAGCAAATGGTACATGTATCATCACACTGCGGTGCATTAAAATTATGTAGGTCTTTGTTTGGGACGAACTGACCTTTGTTTTTGAACATATATATTGACAGTTCTGTAATATATCACTCCCACTTGATATGCTATAACGTCCCCCGTACACACGGCTCCAACTGGGGCTTACTCGAGCCCCGAGTAAAACTACGTCATACTCGTAACGTGATGTATATTAAATTTATCTTACTATTATGGCTCAGAAAGACTCTATGAGCATCCGCTGATATGCCCCTGAAATCCAGAGCATATCTTAAGGTACCACATATTTCAGCCTGGAAGCCTGAAGACTGTATTGTCACAACTAGTACAACTTCTGAAAACAATTTTTAGTGGAGTTCATTTAAGAAGTTTCAATCAATACGATTTTATTATTTGTCACAGATAGTGTCCGCAGGTAAGGGGTCAAATTAGGATGGTGAGGCGGGTAGGAAATTTCTCAACTCCAAACTTTTATTATTACCGAAAATATGTGGGAAGTACTGAGCTTAGCCATTGTTTCCTTTCAGAATACGACATGGGATTCGGCCGGGTGGGCGCCCCCTGCACGGTATGCGACATCAAACTAGTCAACTGGGAGGAAGGCAACTACAGGGTAACAGACAAGCCATACCCCAGAGGAGAGGTAATATTGGGAGGTGACAACATTAGTGCAGGTTACTACAAGCTGCCCGACAAAACCAGTGAAGACTTTTTCAACGAAGACGGCAAGAGGTGGTTTAAGACGGGTGATATCGTTGAAGTGCATGATGATGGTGTTATCAAAATAATAGGTGAGCAATAGCATTCCGAGTTTTCCTTAGAATCATTTTATACAAGGGACAAACTGGGCTCTTTTAACTCAAGAAATTGTCGCGATCGCGTCAGAGTTCGGCTGATAATACCGGTTGGCCGTTTACAAATTGGAACTTCATTTTGCCATAACATAAAAACGCATCAGTATCTTTCAATGGTTGGACATTTATTTAAAAGGTTAATTCATGACATTTATTTATGAAAAATAATTTCTGTCAAGTGACCACCACGGCTGACTTGGCAGTAGCTCATTCGGTCCACTCAATTGTTGAGTACTTTTTCGATTGTTCCTGGCCTTATTTCAGCAATAGTAGCTTCAAATTGTGGTCTTGTTTCGGCATTGTTGGCGTAAAATTTATCTTTCATCGCAGCTTCTTGGTGGCCAATTCACATCACCATTTTGGCTGATTATTCCAATTAGAAGATAGGGTGCAAAACATTGGTTGTGGCGTTCGCTGTGAGGCTCGTAGTGCCATCCTTTTGGAATCAAATATCGTCCAAGTCTTCAGTTTTAATTTTTTTGAAGAACCAATCGTTCAACATTGCGTGGTAGCGCTCGCCATTGACGGTAACGACGGCTCCTTCATTTTCGAAGAAAAATGGGCCGATGATGCCGCCAGACCAAAATCCGCACCAAACAGTTACTTCTTGTAGGTGCATTGGCTTTTCCTTGACGATGGGCGGGTTTTCTGTGCCATAAACGACAATTTTGCTTATTAACATAACCACCGAGGTGAGAGGCGATGTCGGGCTGCCTGAGAATGTGTGACGGGGGAACGTGAACAGCACGAGAACCACTAGTTGGCCACACCAGAATAGAGCGAAGAATAATATCCGATATCGTCATTCAGAGACTAATCATCCCGGAAAGAGACGATTGGATGAGAGGAAAAGTCAAATTTTCGCCCCATAGTCTGGTGGCCTTCACTGACGGATCATGCTCACAAGGAGTCAGGATCCGGAGGAGCAGGTTTCTGCCTGCAGCGAAGCTTTGCGCTTGGAACCTGCTCCACTGTCTTCCAGGCGGAGGTGTATGCCATATTGATGGTGGCATACGCGACGGAAGTCGATCAGGGTTCTGAACAGAGCATATTATATATTTGCTCTGCCAGCCAGCTGGTGGCAGCTAAAAGTGGTGGCAGGTCCGAGGACCAGATCAAGAATGCTCTGTCGCTCTTCAGAAATTAGCAAGCCCTAAGAAGGCGACCCTGCTGTGGTTCCCCGGCCGCATTGGTATACCGGGTAACGAGAGAGCGGACCGATTAGCTAGGATAGGGGGCCGGCAGCCCCTGCATCGGCCTAGAATCCATGCTTGGAATTAGCAGGCGCCAGGTCAATGATGCCCTGGCCGACTGGGCCTACAAGGAACTGGCGAAAGCCTGGTTAGAGAGAGAGATGACTAAAGGCAGAAAGACGCTCAACCTTCTGCTGGGGGTTCTCACTGGCCATTGCCGGGTCAATAGACATTTGTCACTCACGAGAGTGGTAGGGGCCCCCATCTGCTTCACATGCTGGAAAGAGGAGGAGACAGCGTTCCATTGGGCAGATGTGGAGTGTAACGCAACCTTAGGGTTCAGTACGATGAAGTTCGGGGAGGAGTCACTATATTAAAGGCCGATTCATAAACTCGACGTTGCCGTTGCCTTTGCCCGTTGAAACATAAATACATGGAAATGGAACGAGATGGTCGGACATACTGACTTTCGTCAGGTGGTTCGACAAGGAGCTTTCTAGGACGTAGGCTTTAGTGTTGGTTCAGTGGGGTTGGCAAAGGGGCCAAAGGTAGCCTACTTGCCTGGCTTCATCTCCCCATCACTACTACTGCTACTAACCATTGATATGGAAATGAGCTTCGTCCGGAAAGATGATTTTTCGGTAACATTTGCGATCCTCGGTCAAACGATTAGCAATAAAGTGATAGATCTTATGTCTGCTAGGCCATCCACGATGACTACTTTAGATATCGGCATTATAGTAAAGATGGTTTTTTAACATGATTCCATCGTTACAGACCGCAAGAAGGACCTAGTCAAGCTGCAAGCTGGCGAGTACGTTTCCTTGGGAAAAGTTGAAGCTCAGCTGAAGACTTGTCCGCTGGTAGACAACATCTGCGTCTATGGCGATTCGAGCAAAGACTTTTGCGTCGCGCTTGTAGTACCCAATCAGCACCAACTCAAGGAGCTGGCGGAAAGGAGGGGCATCACGGACAAAGAATTCGAGCAGCTGTGCCAGGACCCAGAATTGGAGAAGGCTGTCATGCAAGAGGTCGCGGAGCACGGGAAGAAAGGTTAGTTTATTTTTTTCCAATGTGTATTATCATGATGATGGGTCCGTAGTAGACGATAGAAATCCAAATCCATTGTTTTTAACATTTTAGTCCCCTACTCTTTAAAAGCGGGTTTTTTACATTTATAATAAATTTGTTTGTTAACGATCATTAAACCGTGTTTTTTTGCAGTTTAAACTGCGTTTATTAATAATCTGTGTCGAACAATTGTTTTTGACCAATATTCATAGCATAATTATTACTGCATAAACGATAATTAAAACTGAATAAATTTCACAAAAATACCACCTCTCAAATAGTTGGACGTTTTTGTGTAATATTAACAGGCTTTAAGGTGTCTGTGCCATCTCTTAGTCAGCGGATACGACCGCTGGTCCGACGGATTTGAGGCCGACAAAATCGTTTTCCCGCCAAAGTTTGAGCGTTCAATGTTCGATCCGACCTCGTAATCCAAAGGAAAGTTACAAGCTCACAAAAAACATACAGTTGAAGCTAGTAAAGAAGTAAGTTAATAAAAAAAGCACGGCTCGTGAGTCTTGTTATTTGTCGGTTGACGATATGTTCTTCCTTTCTAAGAACCATAGTGCAATGGACTAGTATCTTGAATTTTTTTGATGGCTGTATATAGAGTATGGCATAAAAACTCTCATATTTTTCCATGATTTTTTTGGGCACGGGAAAGTCGAGAAAATGAGGAAAATATTTGAATTTTTCTAGTCGCGTGACTATACGGGAAAAACGGGTATGTGTGCCGTGTTGCCGTTCTAACTTAGGTCCCAATATTCAATGCATACCTACCTTTATGTGATCCTCTACACATGTTAAAAAATACATAGTGTGGTATATACGGCCAGTCAAGCCAACGAATTCGCATAGGTTAGGACTAAACAAGAACCATATTTGTTTGCACAGTCCTAAAATAAATGATTCAGCGGCAGCTTCATGATCGTGGAAGGTCGCACAGGGGCCGCGATATGGTCCGGGAGGTGGCGTCAAATTTCATCGGACCATTAAACTGAGGATGGATTTTTCATTATAGACTTTCTTAATGTTGATGAGAAAAAGAACTATGTTAGCTGGTCCAGATGCGTGACCTAAGATTTTGAGAGCCTGCGTAAGTCAAGTGGCAGAAAAGGGGACCCACGTGGCTGCGCGATGAACATCGTCTGCCTTCGATAGTGGTTGGTTGGTTGGTTGGTTAACATGCTTTATTGCCAAAGATATATAAAAAATCTTATTGACAAAGCAAATAACTAAGTAAAAGTACATAATGAAAATACATATACGTAAAAATTAAATACAAATACATAAAAATAAATAAAATACTTTAAAGTCAGACATTCACAAATTAAAAATTTTACTGACACCCCATAGATGAAGGTTATTTTTATGTTCATCAAACACTTGGGGCAATAGTTGACTAACTCATTGAGTGAAGGAAAATTCAAAATATTGGTCCAGCGAGTAGAATGCTTGTGTTATTAGTATTTTTTTAGCGCTTTACGGAACTTCATAATATTTGGGATTGCTTTAATATCCGATGGCAAGTAGTTATATATATTCACACTATTATATATTATGGAATTTCGCACGAGGGTAGAATGAGGTATTGGTAGCGGAATGTCATGTCTTCGGCGAGTTGCATAAGCTTGTTGATGGTCGGAGAATGAAGAACGATGTTTGTCTGTTAGGCTCGTAGTCTCTAATAGAAAAGAGATGGCAGTATAAGGACTTTGTGACGAATAAAAAACAGTCTGCAAGGATCTCTACAAGAAGCACCTACAATATATCGTATTGCACGTTTTTGCAACTTAAAGACAGATTGGAAAAGGAACTGGCTACAACAGCCCCAAAATGGTAGACCGTAGGACAGATGGGATTGCACCACCGCGAAAAAAACTGTCCTAGCAATCGATATGCCCAAGTTTGTTGCTGCAGCTCGTACGCAATAACAGCCTGATGCAAGCTTTTTGTTCAAACTGATAATATGTTTTTGAAATTTAAGGTCAACATCAAGCTGCAATCCAAAAAAACTAGTACATTCAGAGCTTTTGATGGAAAATTGTTCACAAACGATGTCTTTGATATCAACACGAAATCCAAGAACTTGTGTTTTTTTAAAGTTAAATAAAAGCCCATTTGAATCACACCAGGTTTTGATAACAACGATCTCACGTGCAATTGTTTGGACCAGATCTTCTGGCTCATCTTTGTGCCATATCACAGTAGCATCATCAGCAAAGGCAGTGAACTTTCCAGATATATCAGGATGAAATAAGTCGTTGATATATAAAAGAAATAAAATTGGGCCCAGCACAGAGCCTTGAGGGACCCCATGCTTAATAAAATGATCAGAAGAGTTTCTGCCATTCGCAGCAACCTTGCGCGCGGTCAGTGCTTGGGTGGGCGACTGCATTGTACCTTGCGCACGGGCCCGTGAAAATTGCGTCAATACCGCAATGCACTGCTGTTGTATGGCGCGCATCGCACCGATTGGATAAATTTAAATTCCTTTTTTAAAACTTTAAAATGGAATTACTAGTAAACAAAACGATGCAGAGAGTAACGAAATGCAACAGTACACCCATTTTTGTATACACTAAGAGGTTATAATGATTTAATCATTGTTTCCAAACCCATGATACTAGTCCATTGGCCACGTCCCCTGTAGCTAGCAGGAACTTTGACCATTACCTTAACACCGCAACTGTGTTGCCCTCAAGCAGTTTACTAAAATCTTCTTCTAATGTTTCCACAGGTAAGCTAGAGAAATTCGAAATTCCTGCCGCAGTGAAGCTGGTGAGCGAAGTATGGTCGCCGGACATGGGCCTGGTGACGGCCGCTTTCAAGCTGAAGAGGAAAGACATTCAGGAGCGATATAAACACGAGATCAAGCGCATGTACGCCTCCTGAGATCCACCAACCAGGTCCTTCTTCTCGTGAAGCAGGCCTTACGTAGAGAGAGAGAGAGACACGGAACGCGAAAAGACTGGTTAGGAAAAGAATGACACACAAGTAAATATGTATTATGTGATTAATTGTGTGTATCATGTTATATAAATCGAGCGAGGACTTGTAAAAAAACAAATAACAGTGAAACGCACTATCGCTATGTTTTTATTGTCGTGGTTTATTTTTAAGTGGGATCGTTGTGGAGTTTGAGAGCGCATGACGTCATACAGACTACTACTCTATTGTGTTCCAAGATACGACAAACTGAATTCACTTCATATAAGTTAGGAATTTTCCAATTCATCATTCATTTGCAAGAAATTTTAGTTTCATTAGGTTCGTATCCAGCATTGAATGGAGCAAACATAGTTGCAGCTCTGTCTTCTAATAGAGACTAAAAAATTCGGCACTATACTTAAGTTATTTGGATCCTGAACCAGTTTATAGTTTTATGAATTGATGCTGCACTGTGTTTTATAGCTAGAAACTATACAGGGTGAATCCTAACTTTAACTGTGTATAGAAGTTATTAAAATAAACAACTTTTTCATTTTGCCGAATACTGAAAAGTAAGCGAGAAAAAAAAAGTAAATCTAGGCTTGTGTATCAAGACATATCTAGTGTGTTTATGTTTAGTTTTCCGGTCGGATTTTTATCTTATCGATAAGACCTGTCAATTAGGATTTACCTATTCAAAATTACCAACGATAAATAGAAAGGACTACTGCACTATCTGACAAGTACAATGTCTAATCGATTTGACAAAAATCCAAGCAAAAAACTAAACATAAATAAACATAGGTACGCCTTGATACACAAACCCAGATATACTTTTTCTTATTCTGAATCTCGCGTATTTTTCAGTTTTCTGGAAAAAGTTGTCTATTCTAACGACTTCTATAAACACTAAAAAGAGCATCTTCAAGCCAAAATTAACGTAAATTCACCTACATCGTTTTTGCTGGTCAAAATGTCGATGTCACATTTATTCGGAATGCAATGTTGATTGAAGTCTGTATTTGCGTCGTTGATGTAGTTCCTGTGTAACTACTATTTTGTTTATTTACAACTAATGTTTTGTCGAACAATCGCGTAAAAGCATTATTGAGGATCACGAACATTTCGTTAAAGCATGGAAATATATGCTTGTTTTGCAAGCTTTTATTTCCATATTATTTCATTATAGCCTTCATCGATTCTCGTATTACACATATTGTGCAAAACACTGGGCATTTGGTGCTGTTTTACATATTTTTAACATATTTACAAGGGTTTTGAGGTATTTATTGGGATAAAGTATATTTAAATATGCACAAACTAATGCACATCTTCAAATACAAATATTTTTATTCATTTTATGTGATCACAGCACAAAGTACGCGAACTGAACTGAAATCATCGAACATTTTAATAAGACGTACCAGGAACTCGTCACATCATACTGATTTTACAGAAAGTAATTTGAGAAACTGATTCATTTCATTAAAATTTTACTGACTTTCGCAATAAATTTAGGAATTGGTAATACATTTGCTCATCTTGCCTTAATCAATGGTAACTTGCTGGATGTGCTATCATAAATTTATTTGCGATAAGTTCAGAGCGTTCTTATCAAAACTATTTTATAAAATCGGTATCAAATTGCTTTCATATAAAATTTGCGCTGTTTGTATTGGGAGACGAGCGAGAATTGTAGTAATTCTGTATAAAGCTCTTGTTTTATTTTCTTGTTTCATCGTTCTTCCAATATTTTAAATACCATTAGTCGTATCTTTGTAAATAGTCGTTTTATGTTATTATTAAATTTGTTATGAATAGAACAAAATAGGCCATTATTCTTCAACCGTGCGTTTTTGTTCGATATCTACTTCCTTGAAGACTGCAAATTTTGAAAGTTGCTGTCAATTTCATTGTTTAAGCGTTACGAATATAGAGGGCAACGGGAAAAAGGTGATTTCAAAGATACAGTCAAATTTTGAGGTAATCGCTTATGTTGTACAAGGAAATTGGAATATAAAACAAAAATAAATCTTACACAGATGATTAGCTCTATAAACTAAATTATGGTGACCCAAAAATTTTAAAAATGTCATTGTTGACTCCTGAATTTAACACTTCTTGCTCATTTATTTTTTTGTAGGGAGCTAACTTTAGCAGTCATTATTTGGATAACGTCTTTATTATCGGTGTTTTTATTTACGCTATACCTTAATATAATAGACGTTGTACACATATCGATTCAAAAATTCACTGACATTTGAAAAACTATTTTTCAAGTTACCCTGTATATGGCAAGGTATATAAAAAGGGTACTTAACGCGTATAAATTATTCCAAGAGCAAAAAATGTGTATTTCCTATATATGTGTATTGAATATTCGTGCTTAGACGAATGATTTATCACAGGCTTACAAAAAGTTGTGGCTTACTGAAATGTGATATATTCTTCCAGAAGTATTTTGATAGTGGAGGCTCGTATTCAAAAGAGCAACAGGCACAAAATGTTGATTATAGAAAATTAAAAAATACTTCCAAAATTTGGAGGGTAATGGGATAACTATGATGGCAGATTCGTGTTTAGAAAGTTAAAATACTTCAAGTACTGTATATCACAGTAAATGACAACTACCTTTTTGTCTGTCTGCATTATACACATTCTCACTGAGATGATAAAGAGATATTTATTTTTGGGTGATATTATAATAACGTAAAATTCCGATCTCTGGGTCACAACACCAAGCCAAAAGAGGAGACAAATTACATGTTTAAATATGAATAGAATTTACGTAGTCGTAACACTGGTGCTCTAAATACATGTGGTATTTTTCAAGATGGTGATCAGCTAAATGCAACCAAAGTTTACCTTTTGATTAGACGATCATGAGGATAGATAGAAATATAAATAGAATTTTCCATATTGTTTCGGTATTACCTCTACAGTTATATTCGGACGCTTTGTACAAATCACCGTCATTCATTGTTATCGATTATAAGTTCAAAAAGTGAATGTTTAAGAAACTTTGCAGGCGAGTGGTTATTCTTTATTATGTGTATGATTTATTCTAGTTTTCCAAATTTGTCTATAAAGCGAATAAAAAAAACACCAACTATTGAAAGCACTTTGACGCTGTATTTATCCGAATAGCGTCCATTAACATGAATTTTATTGTTTTTGCTTTTTCCTCCGCAGCTGTTTTTCGAAGGATTGGATGAAACCATCTCCATTTTTCTCACCAAGATCCTATAAACTTTCAAGAAAGAGAACAGCGCGAAATTTGAGCTTTAGCCGTAGACATATATTTTCTAAAAACCGTATTTTCTTAATAATATCATTAACATATATTTTAGCGGTTCATTCGAAAAAATATAGTCTGTGAAACAAAACAACAAAACAGGGCGCACAGTCAACCGCAAATTTTTGCTCAAATCGTTATCCTTTATACTATTTTCACATTATTTTTAACAGCTGCATTAGAATGAAGTTCTTGGATAAAAAATACAGGCATCTATGCAGACACAATCCAAGAAATTATTACTGTAGTGTTTTTATTATTAAAAATGCTTTTATTATTATGAGGAAATGTTTGAAAACAGTCATATAGTTCATGACATGTGATTTGACCCAAACATTGCGTTAAATATGTCAAACTCACCCCAAACCTCCTTGGATATTATAAAAATTGGATTATTTTCAGTGCCTCTCTTTTCAGATACTGGCTTGTGTTAAAAATATGAAAAAAGTGTATGTTAACCGTCTATAGGCTCCATACAGCTATTATATATAGAAATGTCTGGTTACTGACTACTAAGCAATAACAATATTTGTTCAAGTGCTTGGAATTTTTTTTTGACTTTCTTGAAAAGAATATTTTTTCTAAAAAATCTTCCATTTACTGTCAAAAATAAAAATTTCCTACGCGTTTTTTGCTAAACGGTTTTCCAAAAAATTGAGCCAAGACGCTTTTTTGTGCCTATGGCGCAATATGTGATATAGAAGAAAAAGTTTTTCTTTATATTTACAATACTTTATATAACAATATTCATATGCCATATTAACGTTCCTTACAAGCTTGTGCCCTATCAAGCATCTGAAAAAACGTCGGATATATAGTTATGGTTATATTTAGCTGACCCACCTTGTATGGACATGGATGAATAGGGGTTTAGATATAATTCCACATCACGTATTAGGTTAAATTTATTGTATATTTTTTCTTGTTTTGTGTATTATTATTTATAAGGAAACTTATTTATTGCAAATCGAAATAAATCTAAACCAGGAAATTCCATTTTGTTACTATACGTCAGAATGAGGCGGGCTCAAAAATAATATTTTGTTTTTACTGAAATTGTTATAGTATTTGATATTCCTTATCTCGTTTAATACTTATTATTTTTATTGCAACTTTTTTTGTTGCAGTTGCCTAATTTTTAATATCATAGAGTTGTGAGTGCGGGAGCGAGTGATAGTATTGTATATATGCAGTGTTGTGAAATAAATGCCAATAATAATTTACATTATAAAAACGGTTGTTTTATTTCACCATGAACCCTGTCTTAGTAACTACTTTTTTCATTACGGATAAAGTATATTGGACCTAAATGATAACGTGGTAATATACGTCGTAAAGCTATACTTCACAGGTACACCTGTTCGGCAGCCTATTATGTAAAACCCGACCGTCAAAAAAATCCGCATTACCTAACGCTGTCGCTTGCTGCTCGTCTGCTGTCACAAAAATGTACTTTTCGCAATGAGATTGGGTAGCAGATGACAGTACTAACGCTTCGTTTCATTCGCTGACAGTTCTGGCACATTGTGGGTTATGTTATGTTGTCAGTTGTTATCCGTCGTGATTTTGACAGCGATTTCCGCGTCGCATGCTGCCCCTAAGGTACGTAATAAGGCTGCTGGTAAACATGATCATCAACTACTACTACAACAACTGTCTATACATATTTGAAGGCAGCACCACCTTTAGGTCTGACAGAACACAGCAGGGTAACACTGGAGTATACTTGGGAATGAAAAGGCGTATGAGCTTGCAAGAAAAAGATCATCTGCCTTGTACATTGGCGCAGAACCTACCTTGAGCATGTCGTAAACATTGACGTTTTACCCCCATAGACCTTGCAAGCCATTCATGGATCACACATGTCTGTGACGCGAAACAGAAACATTCATTAATAAATTTGCAAATATGGTCGACCCAGCCCTCGATTTCTCTAACGCGTGTTGAAGGTTAAAAATAGATTCCAAATGACAAAGGCGTATCATAAAATAGGGGTAACAATGAACAATACACCAAATATAGAATTGTTAAGCGAAATATTGAAGGCCATGTCCCTAAAAATAATAAATACACATAAATAGTAAATCGACTCCCGATTATTTGGCATAGCAGTAATAAACACTGAAGATTTAGATTAACTCTTCCCCTAAATATGCTGATATAGTTAGCAAATCACATTTCAAGTTTGGAAAAATCGGTTTGCTGAGTGGTCGGAATATGAAGTCAATACCTTCGTTTCCTACAAAATGGCGGAACGTGTTTGGCTCAGGTAATTATTAAATGTTCCGCCATTTTGTAGGAGATGAAGATATTAACTTCATATTCCAGAGTTCTAAAGGACTCGTCAGTAGCTTGAAAAAGATGTGTCACAGGACCCCGCTTTCAATTTAATTTTTTTTTCAAGATGGCGCCGAGGCGTCATTTTGCAAGTTTAATCTGTCAATTTTACTCCAAAATATAGGATTCATGCATCAATTTCATTATTCCAAGTTTCAATATTTTGAGTTGACCCGTTCAAACAATGAAATCGATATTAATATGTTTGTCTCAGGTAATTATTACATGTTCCGCCATTTTGTAGCGGATGAAGATATTCACTTCATATTCCAGGGTTATAAAGGACTCGTCAGTAGCTTCAAAAAGATGTGTCACAGGACCCTGCTTTCATTTAATTATTTTTTCAAGATGGCGCCGAGGCGTCATTTTGCAAGCTTCATCTGTCAATTTTACTCCAAAATATAGGATTCATGCATCAATTTCATTATTCCAAGTTTCAATATTTTGAGTTGACCCGTTCAAGCAATAAAATCGATATTAACGTGTTTGTCTCAGGTAATTATTACCGCCATTTTATAGGGCATCAAGATATTGACTCCATATTCTAGGGTTGTGGCGGATTCGTCAGCGGCTTCAAAAAGATGTGTCACAAAAGACCCTCATTTAAATTTGATTTTTTTCCAAGATGGCGCCGAGCGCCAAGCCGCCATCTTGCAAGTTTCATCTGTCAATTTTACTCCAAAATATAGTATTAATGCATCAGTTTCATAATCCCAAGTATCAATTTTTTGAGTGACCCGTTCAAAAAATAAAAGGGGGGCATTAAAAACAAGCACTGTATTATTCTATTCTAACACAGCAATACCGCTTCTATATAATATGATGACCTGAATAATCTGCATAAACGAAACTAGGTGGAACTAGTCCCCAATTTATCGACGAAAAAATAAGTAAAAATAGGTACCTACCTAAAAATCATTACTTTTGAACTATTGCGTGTATTCCATTGAAGTAAAAGTAGTAAAAATGCGTAATAATACATGCTTCTTAGAAAATAAAAACTGTACCAAAAAAAGTAATTATGAACTTCAAAAAAAGGTTTTTGTGGGGTATACTGGAAAACTGAATACTGGGGCTGAACTCTCTATGATCGAGTTGTTTAGTCTGCGGAACACTAGAACAATGACTGACATGATTCTGAGACCATCCAATTCAATTTCACTGCATGCTACAATGTATTTACAATCCATGGTAATCTTTTTGTGCACCGATTTGTAACTTGAGACACGGTTCTTTCCCAGAGAACTGATAAGCGATGCCTACACTCCTACACAGACATTTCAATTTAACGTCATGTAGAAAACCTTCTTAAAGATAAAATGTTGTATTTTTATATCCACAGATGAGGATCAATCAATAAAACTAGATTTAAATATGATCCTCATTGGTTTTTATTCATGGAAATCTGAAATTTTTCAAAAAAAACTAAAAGCTTTCTAACGAATATTTTTTTGTACCTAGCTTATAATCTTCTTTAGAGGAATTTTATTTGTTAAGAATTAACTATTATTATTATTAGACATTATTTTTGATTATATTTCAACGAACTGTATGAAATATGGTACAAAATGTATGTTTATTATAAAAAACAGTAAGAAATTAAACTCTCTGAAGAAGTGCGCACCGGAGCTCGCTCCCATATTTACCCGCCTCTTTCGGATGTCTTATGATTCCGGCATTTTCCCAAAAGACTGGAAAACAGCTTGCATCCAGCCGGTGTCAAAAAAGAGATTTAAAACTGATCCGACCAACTACAGACCTATAGCTCTGCTCTCTGTAATCAGTAAAGTGATGGAGAAATGCGTCAACCAAGAGCTCATGAAATACCTAGAGCTTCATCACTTAATCAACGACAGATAATATGGATTCCGACACCCGACACCAAAGATCAACTGGAGATCTCCTGGCTTACGTCACACATGTGTGGAGCAAACTCATCCAGTCATCGTTATTGCTCTCGATATTCCAAAGGCATTCGATCAACTGTGGCATCCAGCTCTTCTAAACAGGCTCCCGTCTTATGGGTGTTATGGGCTCCCTGTTAAGCTCTGCGGTTGGCTCGCAGACTTCCTCTCAGGTCGGAAAATCTCTGTCGTCGTAGACGGCTTTTCCTCTTCTCTCCATAGCATCAATGCTGAGGTTTCCCAGCGATTGGTATTGGCTCCGACATCGTTTCTGCTTCTCATTAATGATCTACTCTCTAGCACTAAAACCCAATCCACAGTTATCAAACAAGAAGTACCCAAGCCAACATCAGGTTCTAATGAACAACCAGGCTCTGCCAAGGAGTCATTCATTCAAGCTGTTAGGAGTCGACTCCTGTTGTTCAACATTACAGAAAATCTGATCTGGCACGAACACGTCGCGTCAATTGCAACAGCTGCTGGTAAAAAGCTTGGGTACTTATTTAGAGCCAGAAAGTACTTCTATACGCTATACAGGGTGGCCAATCGGGTGACGATAATAATTTTTTTTTAGATAGCCCGTACCGAGACCTATCCAAAACACCCCCATGTATGTGTACCGATTATTGACAGTTTTCGAGTTATGATTTTTCTTTTGAAAACGTAGAGATTTTCCAGTTTTTCCAAGAAATCGTCAAAAACAAAAACAAGAATGCTTTTTGGCTTCTATTTTTTTCTGCAATTATACTCAGTATTAAGCCTATTTTAATATCCAATAAAGAGAACCTGTACATCCGAACAATAATTAAGTACATTTTGGGCCCAAAGTTTGAAATCACTGTTTTTAGTCAGGAGACCAAAACCTTCAAAATAAAATTAAAAATACATATGCCTGGTTCTGGAGCTTCAAACTAATCTTAAAAACTTTGCAAGACATTGCACTTTCGAAATAATAATGAAAAAGTAGCACTTATGGGGACATTTTGCGCCGTACGTGAGTGGTAAAGGTAAAAAGGTGATAATTCACGAATTTCCAAAATGATTTAAAAAAACTATTATTTTGCTTTATTATGATAAATTAAAGAAAAAAAAACTTGTAACAACTAATAAACCCGATAATCATTGATGTTTTGATGACTTTTAGTAAAAAAACTAATACCCAAATTGTGATTTTTGAAGTATTTTTGCTATGTACTATTGAACTTCTGCTAAATTAAGTCGTATGGAAAGTTAACAAAGGAAGGGAATAATAAAATAATAATCTGACTTACAATTTCATGGCAGAATTACCTAGGAAGCGATGTCATAGCACACGCCATCTCTTTCTTTCAGAGTAGCTTTTTGCGAGCTCATGTCGGCTAAGCGCAGTTGTGTTAATTAATTTTCGGTAACAGGCAAGGCAATGTTCGGATAGACCTAAAAAGGTGATTTATATCGCTAGGTCTTCCTTGACAGGTCAGTAGACAGCCTATCATAAATACAAGTTTTTCAGTTTTTCAACCCCCCCACCCCCCCAAACACCCAAATTCCACCCCCACCCAAAAAACGCAGAAAATGATCAAGAACCTCTAAAACGCCTAAAAACGAAGTTTGAGGAATCTTTGAAATTTTTGTATTAAATACTCCGCCGGCCATGTACCGATTTCCAAAATTATAGTAGCATTACCTACTAAGACCCCACAGCATATTGCTGCCCAAATTTCATCACAGTCCTTGCAGCGGTTACTGAGATTACGAGGCTAGAAAAATGCCATGCGTACAGACAGATAAACCGACAGACAGAACGACGGAAATGAGTGACGCGGATTTTCGTTAAGTAGACATTATAAAACGCCCAAAAAACCTATTATTTCAAAATCGAAAATTTTCACGATCACAATCCTCCACTCACCTATCGGTGTGGGAGGTAAAAGGGATGGCGTATGCGACGACGCTTCCCAGGTAATTCCGCCATGGAATTAAAAGTCAGATTGTTGTTTTATTATTTCTTTCCTTTGTTAACTTTCCACACAACTTAATTTAGCAGTACACAGCAAAAAGCACAGGTATTACTTTTTTATTAAAAGTGATTAAAGCATCAATGATTATCGTGTTTATTAGTTGTTATGAGTATTTTTTTCTTTTGCCATAATAAAGTAAAATAGTAGTTTTTTAAATCATTTTGGAAATTCGTTAATTATCATCTTTTAACCTTTAACAGTCATGTACGGCGCAAAATGCCCCCATAAGTGCTATTTTTTCATTATTATTTCGAGTGCAATGTCTTGCAGAGTTTTTAAGATTCAATTGGAGCTCCAGAACCAAGCCTAAGTATTTTTAATTTTATTTTGAAGGTTTTGGTCTCCTGACTAAAAACAGATATTTCAAACTTTGGGCCCAAAATGTACTGAAATATTGTTCGGATGTACAGGTTCTCCTTATTGGATATTAAAATAGGCTTAATACTGAGTATAATTGCAGAAAAAAATATAAGCCAAAAAACATTCTTGTTTTTGTTTTTGACGATTTCTTGGAAAAACTGGAAAACCTTTCAAAAAAAAAAATCATAACTTGAAAACTATCAATAATCGGTATACATACATGGGGGTGTTTTGGATAGGGCTCGGTACGGGCTATCTAAAAAAAAATTATTATCGTCACCCGATTGGCCACCCTGTATAAAGCTCAGATAAGACCTGGCCTGGAGTATTGCTCTCATGTCTGGCGAGCTGCTGTCCCTAGTACCCAGTCTATACTATATGCCGTCCAGAGAAGGGCAATTCGACTAATTGGCGACCCGGCCTCTCAACACGCCACCTCCAGCCACTTTCTCACCGGCGTGTTGTTGGTGACCTCTCACTCTTCTATAGACATTCAAACGGAATCTGGTCCTCTGAGCTATCCTCTATCGTTCCGCCGCTCACCGCTCCTATCAGATGCGCCCGTGCGACCGCTGCATCTCATCCTAAGGCGCTCGTTCTTCATACATCAAGAACCGAGCGGTACAACCGCACATTTATTCCCAGGGTGTCCAAGGCTTGGAATGTACTGCCAGAAGATGTATTTATTGGGCCTGCGGGTATTGGCTCTTTCAAATTCCGTGTTTACAAACTTCCCCTAACATAACCCTTTCACAGCAGTCGCGATACTCTGGTATTTAGGCTCTGCCTACGTGGTCTGCTCAGTTTTAAAAAAAAGTCTATATAAAGTGCACTTTTCTTAAATAGTCTCTAGAGTCGATACTTGAATCATTAGCGATTTCGAATTGTATTTGTTGAGTTCAAGTACCTATGGTATTCTAATGCGTTTTCACGCCCTCACTGTTTATTCGATTTAAGTTTTGTCAATTCATTATTAGCTTTAGTTTAAAACACAGAATGTAACGAAAAATCAATGTTTTTTCACTTAGCATGTGTTAATTGTGATATTTAAAATACAACAAAGGGGAACATTGCTTCATCATTGCTTCTTCACCATCCCTATTGAAGTATCTAGCGACACCTGTTCATAGGTACTGAGTAGTGACAAAAGTTTGGTTGCAAGATAAAGAATCAACGAGCCCCACCTTTTAGTCAATATTGCTTCCGTAATGACTGGGCTATAAAGCCAAAATCGATATCACTCTGTATGATGTGTTGCCTATACCCAATGTCATACCATTTTAGGTGATTTTCCGAAGAGCATCTGATTTGCGCATGAATGACAGCGCCAGTGGCGCCGCGTTCAGCAAGGCCGTATAAAGTCAATTGTATATTTCATCCGTTTTTCACCAAAATCCATCAAAAAAACTATGTATAATTCCCCAAAAAACCGACAGACAGTCCAAGTGCACCGTGTTTCGTTGGCCCGGCCACCCTCCAGCTCCGATTTGTCAGTGCTTTGAGTGCGGGAAGTTACAATTTGACCAAAAGTCGATTGTCAGGGTGTACCTATCGAGTAGTTTTTAGGAGCTCCGGCAGAGCTTCCTGATAAAACTATATAGAATATTAGCCAGGTTCTATTTTTAAAATATGCCTGTGTAGTTTTGTGTTGTGTTACTACAAATATTTGTGCCTGTCTAAGCACATACGCCTATTTTTGAAAATCGTCAAGTAAAAATAACTAGCGTGTCCATAGGTCCATAAAGATAGGATACCAGGAGGCCATTTTTTAGTCTATATATTAAAAAATATCGCCAATTTTCTGGTTAATAAACAAACTGTGGTTGTTCGCCCTTTTTGTGTATTGCATCAATACCGCAGAATGTCATTCGTACAACAACGTCGGCTGGTCGAGCATGAATGGATACAACTTGTCAAGATTTGATGGTCCTTCGAATAGACGTTATGGAAGTGTTTCACTGGGTTCTCAGGGACTAAGTACTTGGTAATTTCGAGTTTCTTATAGCTACTTGCAAATTACTAGCATGCATTAGTGTTGAAATCGTTATATTGTACTTTTTAATGCCCCACCTGCTGTATGCAGTTGCATTTTCGTAGGTGGTTGTCCCCGAAAAATTCCAGTTCAACATTTTGTTTATAGCGATAAAAATCTCGATGTCTGCTTGTTTTTGTACCAGGTGATTCCAGATTGTTAGTGATAAAGAATATGTTTTCATCTATGTATGTTTAGCAATGTATATTACACCTCAAAAAATAGTGTGTCAAATGAACTAATGTAGCTAAACACCCCAATATCAATATTTAATTCCACATGCACAATATTCCTTCAATGTATACCAATAACATAAATTATTGCTGAATCCAGTTCTTCAATAACTTATATTTCTGGAATCTGTTCATCTTATCCATTTCAAACCAGATACTGTAATTGAATGATGTAATTTTATTCAGTATTTAGTACTAATACTGTAAATAACTTATCTCATTGTTTTCTTCATTTCTTCAAGATTTGATGGTCCTTCCAATAGACATTATGGAAGTGTTTCAGTGGGTTCTTGGGACTAAGTAGTTGGTAATTTCAAGTTTCTTATAGTTACTTAGAAACTACTAGCATGCATTAGTGTTGAAATTGTTGCATTGTAGTTTTTTATGCTCCAACTGCTATATGCAGTTGCATTTCCATAGGTGGTTGTCCCTAAATCGTGTGATATCAACATTTTGCTTACAGTGATAAAAATATAGGTGTTTGGTTGTTTCTGTACCAGGTGATTCCAGATTGTTAGATAAAGAATATGTTTTGCATATGCATGTTCGACAATACTGCATTCTAAAAAGATACCTACCTATGGAGTCAAATAAGTAATGTAGCTTTGTAGGGACAACCTTCAATGTGAATATTTTATTTACAGATTTTTCAGTCTACTCATGTCAATAGATAACAAACATAAATTACTGCTGAATCCTGGACTTCTATAGCTTTTATTTAACAATCTGGGATTGGTCATCTTATTCATTTCAACCCAGACACTGTAATTGAATGATGTCATTTTATTCAGTATTTATTACTGATACTATAAATAACTTATCAGATTGTTTTCTTTGGTTCTGAAATTTATTTTTGTACATATTGTTGGTATACAAGAAAGGTATATGATAGTATAACTGGTGAAATATGAATACATGTATTTGAACCTGAATCTAAATGCCAATCATCTCAATCGTTGTCTCTAACTCTTCCCAAACCAGTGAGAGTGAAGCACTATCGGATTGTGAGGAAAAAAATGATAGAATAGTGTATCTTTGGGGAAGTAGACTTATCTTGGTTGCTTTGCAGTTTTTGAATTACATAAACAGGCTGGTAGGCTTTTAGGTCTACTTTTGTCTGAAAAAATTTCATAGCAACATCTCTTACCTTGCCTTAGTGATAGTGTTGTTTTTCCATTGGCTGGTAATTCCTATGTAGCTATGATAAACAGTGACCCCAAGTGACATATTTTGAATTGTGTCTGGTATTATAGTTCTAGGTAGGGTGACCATATACTGCATAGATCAATTCCAGATGCTTGGTTTAAGGGGGGGGGGGGGGGTTGAGTGTAGGGGAATGAAAAGAGATGGGCCATCGAGCGACAGTAGTGCCTTTTTTGCCTGTCTGTTAACTGTATTTGTTTATTTTCCTGTATGTTGTGCCAACTATTTTTGATGGGGGTTCAAATTCCAGTCATTTTACTGATTTTTGTGATTTTTTGTATGCTCATTAGTTGTATTTGTTCATTTTGCTGTATGTTGTGTCAACTATTTTCGATTAAGGTTCAAATTCCGGACATTTTACCGATTTTTGTAATTCCGCCCAGACACGAAATTTAGCTCCATATTTCCGAACATGTCCGGGATTTTCTGGATGGATGGTCACCCTAGTTCCAGGTGCTTGGACATAATATGCTTTAAGGAAATGTGACCCTTTTTGAATCGAGAGATACATATGTACATATATTAGCATTGTCTAGAAAAATTACTTCTTTTGATGCTGCTAAACAGCTCCTAGTGAAGAAAGTAGGAAAGAATTTACTTGAGTAAATTCAAACGGCACTCTCACTGTCAATATTGTTGGTATAAAAATTTAGTTTTTCTTTTACCGGAAGTGATATTGACAAAACCAGATTTTTCCCAGGCTAGTTTTTTCATGCTGATTCAGAATCTGTATTTAGTTTTTCTCTAGCACCTGTAGTTTTGGCTACCTTTTGTATACAGACGGATAGATGGACATACAGAGGGTCTGCATAAGCTCTCTTACAGTGTACAGTGAGAGCTAATAGGAAAGAATTTACTCATGTAAATCAAATGGCACTCTCACTGTGGAATTTGTTGGTATAAAAATTTAGTTTTTTTTTAACCGGAAGTGATATTGACAAAACCAGATTTTTTCCTGACTAGTTTTTTCATGCTGATTCCGAATCTATATTTCGTTTTTCTCTAGCAACTGTAGTTTTGGCTTTCTTGTGTGTATACACATAGACGGATGGACAGATAGACAGAGGCTCTGCATAAGCTCTCTTGTAAAAGAGCTGTAGCTGTAGCTCTCACTGTATACTGTAGTGTACAGTGAGAGCTAAAAACCTTTTTTGTTTAATTTTTTTTTGTGAAAAGTGACAAATCAAAGATTTGTAAATTTTGGGCCTAATAACCAATATATTGAAAATCAGATGATTTATTGTAAAAAGAACTCAAAAACAAAACACTATGCTGAAATTATTTCAAATTATTGAACCTCTTCCTCGACCTCTTCTGTTAGTAAGCATTTCACAAAATTGAAACTGAAACGCTTTAAATAGCTCTGCTGCAAAATAGCATATTTTCTTGTGTACCATAGATAATTCTTTATATACTTTAACATAAGATTCATAAATTATTACATTGAAAATGTATATTACAGTGTGATACCTGCTTGATTTCTAATACTCTACAAATCATTATGTTACAGCAAAATTGCAAAAAACTATCATTTTTTTATGCTGCCAAGTACATGTTGCATGTTAATTGCTTCACTTTCAGGATACTATAATTTGTGGGGATTAAAACATTAGGTAATAATAATTACTTTGCAAGAAACCAGACTAATATAATGCAAGTATCTATACCAGAACGCTCTGGATCCCATTATCCCATTAATGTCTATTGTGTGTCTATGTGTGTTTATTGCGATGATAGTGATTTGATAAAGCAGCATAGAAAGGGAGAAAATACAAACAAAATATATTTAAATATTGGATATGCACTTTGAAAATAAGACTAACTATAGCTTCGGCATTTTACTAGACAGTAATGGAAACCACAGGCATTACAGCTAACAAATGTTTTTGTTACCTCAGTTGCCCTTTTTAAAGTTTAGATTACTAAACAATTGATAGGTAAAGCACAACAGAAATCCAAGGTAAAATAAAATTCATATCTCATTTGGCACATAAAACCATAAGCAAACTTTGAAAGTACTTATGGTCTAACTCTCGGTCTAACTCATGGTCTAATATGTGGTTGCACCAAAAATTTCTGCAAATTAGGTAAATAAAAGTCCAATTTACGTCTAGTTTGGCCCTTGATGATATTTTTGCAAAATTTCAAAGTTAGCTCTTCTATCTCAGAATACATTTAATTTGTGAACAGTTTTGTGCTATGACATTTTGCGACTTCAAAAGTGGTCTCTCTCTGAAACAATGTATTGAGATTGAGAGACTTTATACTGTTTTTGGTTCCCTTCAAAGCGAATAAATCTTTCGCCTTATGCTGTTTTTGAGCCTCTTGATAGAAGACTGTGTATGGTTAGTACAATGAATTCAAATTTGAAACAGTTTCTCTCAGTGATGAACTTTGTACAATGAATTCAAATTTGAAACAGTTTCGCTCAGTGAAACTTCAAGAAGGTAGGCCAATTTCAGCAGTTTCTAATGAAAATATTGCTACTGTTCGATTGACGATTGAGTATGATAACCAGGTCACCTACCAAACTATTTGTAGTACTCAAGGGATTGGAATGACTGTACCTCAACAAATTTTACATGATCATCTGAGAATCAGAAAAGATTGTTGTCGTTGGGCTCTCCTTAATCACACAGAAGCCCAAAAGCAAGATTGTGTTGTATGGTGCCAATAAACTCTCAAGAAATATGATTATAGTAGATCGAGGGGAGTGTATGATACTGTAACTGGATCAAAACATGGATATATGCATTTGAACCTCAATCCAAACGCCAATCAAGTCAATGGGTGCTTCCAACTCATCCCAATCCAGTGGAATGAATCAGTCTCGAAGTACTGTAAGAAATGATCGCTTGTTTTTTAAAAAAAGTTAATTTGTTACCTCAGTTGGATGAGAAGAAATGTACATTAACAGTGTTTTTAGATTTCAAGAGGGCATTTGAGACTATAGACAGGGCAAAATTGTTAAAGAAATTATATCACTATGGATTCAGGGGGGCAGTGTATGAAATTTTCCAAAATTACTTAATAAATAGGAGTCAGATCACTAAAGTAGGAAACACTTTTTCAAGTGTCAAGAATATTTCGGTTGGAGTACCACAGGGAAGTAAATTGGGCCCACTACTGTTCATTTTATATATCAATGACATACCAGATATTTTGGAGCATTGTAAAATTCAAATATTTGCAGATGATACTTTAATATACATATCGGAAACAAAATTAGACATTGCGTTGGAACTTCTAAATGATGATATGAGAAAAATTATCAATTGGTTGAACGTCAATAAACTGAAACTAAATACCAACAAAACAAAATGTATGATAATAGACAAACATTTAAACGAAACACCAATTACCCTTTTGGTTAATAATGACAAAATTGAAGTAGTTAAATCTATCAAATATCTGGGCATATACGTAGATAGTAGATTAAAATTTGAAGACCACTTTGATTATATTATTTCAAAAATATCCAAAAAGACAAATTACTTTTATAGAATTTCCCAAAGCCTCAGTGTTTATTCTAAAAAAATTGTGTACAACACTATAATTCTTCCTCATTTATTATACTGTTCAACTACTTTATATACCGCAAATGAAGCCATATATTCAAAATTACAAGTGCTGCAAAATAAAGCAATGAGAATAATTTTGAATAAAAATAAGTTCACAAAATCACGTTATATGTTAAAAGAACTTCAATGGTTGAATATAAAGAATTTTATATTGTATCTAGTTCTCATTTTCATATTTAGATTAAAAAATCATTTATTGCCGGAAATTTTAGAAAATCTTATTGAATTAAACAATCAATATCATAACTATTCAACTAGAGGAAATATAGATTTTCATCTACAAATTTGCAACAGCAATATCACAAATAAATCGGTGTTCCAAAAAGGGTTATATGAATTTAATAAACTGGACAATAATATTAAATCAGTTACCAATTTGAAAGAATTCAAGACAAGATTGAAAAAGTGTTTCTTGGATATACAAGATTTATAGTGAGGTAATCTCATGAATGTACTCGGCGAATTAGTTTGTATTCTTGATAACAGTTATAATGTAGCGATTATGCTAAATAAATCTACTACTACTACTACTACTACTAGTTCCTTTGCAGAGTAAACAAACAGTGGATGCTCAATAGTGCAGTTTGTTTACCTCAACAACTTAAAAAGACATGCTTACAATGTCCACAAAGCAACATTGTTATATGTGTGAAGATAATGCTTCATCCCATCCAAGACAGTTTTTGGAAGAGTCAAAATTAAAAATTACTTGAGCCCTACAGCCCCAACTTATCAGCATGAGAAAAACTACGAAGTTATTTTTTCCCATTATTCTCTTTTTGTTTAGCAAGTTTGCAAAAATTATCTTTGTCACCTATGTATTGGTCATTACCTTGATACATGTCAGAATGAAACAAAAATTTCTGTAATAGTGGTCTATCACAGTCATTTGGTCAAAAAGTATGATAGATTTTGTAGCTAAAAATCATAACAGAGAATTTAATGCCTTTTGCGGTCATAAAACAATAAGTCCAATATAATTTCTTCTAACACAACAGCTCATGTCTTCCTGTTTTATTACTATAGCAACCAAAACATTGGAACTGCCAAACCCACTTTCATGACCTGATTCAAATACTCTAATAATAGTGATTGGTGAAGCAACATATGAAGGGATGAAATTACTATGGAATAGCATATCACTGACTAATAATAACGCATACCTTACAGCTCACAAAGGTTTTTGCTACCTGAGCAGCCATTTTCGAGCTGTATAGATTACTGAAAAAAAATAAGTAATATACAACAGAAAACCAAAATAATGTAAAAGTATATCTCATAAGCACACAAGAATAAACCATAAGCTAACTTTGAAAATGTTTATGGTCTAATATTTACTTGTAGGTATAATTGTACATTATACAAAGAATAAATGATTATAAAATAAATGCAAAAAATCTGGCTTTATTATAAAATTGAATTATGATGGACTTTCTAATTTCTTAGTTAACTTTTCCAAACCTATAATTCACATATTACTTTATGGTTTGTTCTTGGACCTCAGTGTGTTTCATATTGCTGTCTTGAATTTATGATAATACCTAATAATATTATGTTATTTTTATTATTCATTATTCTCGGTCAGTATCAATTTTGCAAACTTGTAGTTATAACAGAGATGTCCAATTATTTGTCACTGTAGTTCATGAAATTTGGATGGGCTATGGCATATATTGTGATTTGTATTCTAAATGTTTTTAGGGGTTTTTTGAGCATAGTTCTCCCTCAACTTTGCCTGTGGGATCATCATTCTGTTCAAGGCCAAAGACAAATCATGTTGATCAGTATGTAGACAGGTTTTCAACCAGTGTTCACTGTTGAATTTTGTCATATAAAATGTGCGTGATTTGGCTGGAGGTGGCAGTTTTTGAGAGTGTTAAGAAAAGTATCCATTTTGATAACAAAGTCGGTAAAATTTCATATGCTGCTACTGACGAATATGGCTGGTCTCATTTACTGGCGAGGGAAATGTGCTGAATCTATTAGTTAGTTGGATTTCAATGAAGACCTGTTCTGATATCATCTGTTTGTTCATAGATCACCAGCCACGGTGGCGTCGGGCCCAGAGTGTGGCCCAGTGGCCGCCGACAAGGGGGCCGATTGCTGGTGGTCCCCTCTGGCGGCCATGGGCTGCTTCGGAAATAGGGATGCCTCTTCGCAGGCATCCGAAGACATCCGGTCGCAGAAAAGGATCTCCGACCAAATTAATAGGTAACTAATAAAACTAATAATGATAAAATGATAAAGTTGATGCTAACTGTAATAAAAAATATGTTTGTGTGATCTAGAGAATTCTATAAAATGTAGTATTTTTTTGTATATTTCTATCTAGTATAGTATATAAAGCCAAAACACGTCTATTTTTATTAATATCAAGCATAATATAAAATTTGTTAAAAAATTTCAGATAGGTATATATGCAAATTCCATGACTCCCACAGAAATAACTGTTTTTGGTCATATATTTCACAATATCATTTTGTTTACTCCCCCTTGGTAGAAATGTTCAGTAAAAAAATATTCCAATTTCTTAAAATCTGAACTTATATGATAGTTACAAAAAAAAGGTTTTTTTGTTAAATAGGCTCATAATATTTATTTATTTATTTATTTTACACAATTTGGAATATCAACAGAGAAAATCTCCAAAATGACATCCACATCATAGTGTTTGCACTAAGTTACAAGATTATGTTCATTACAATGTTAACAAGATAGAATGTAAGATGTTAAAGCTGAACAATTCTAAACTACAATAATTGCCACTAGGTTACTACCCCGCAGAACAATTTTGGTCAAGACAGAGTTACAGATAAAAATTTGTTTTTTAGTAAACGCTTAAATGATGAAAACTGATGGCTAAAAATATCGGCGTCTCTGCCAAAAGTATTGAAATTTCTTTGCATTCTTAGAAGTAGAGAATTCATTTCATCACGTGACTGTAATCATGATTGCCTATTGTAATACCTGACTTATAGGCAAGAACCCTTAAGAACTTATGTTGGATTGATTCTAACCTTTTAATGTGAACATAGTAATGTGGGCTCCAGATAGTGGACGCAAATGAGATGTTACTATGTACGAAAGCGTAGCAAAAAGATAGAAGTGTTGTGGGGCTATTAAAATGTCTTGAGTACCTTAATAATATAATATGAATCATCTACAGAATCCCTTTGGTGTTGAAGTTCCTTATTCAGGATAGCGCATTTATACAACAACTAATAGGTATAGCAAATACGTAACTTCAATTTTTTTTAATTCTGACGTTTTTTCGTAACTTTTATATTTTTATTCAAATCGATAATTGCTGATATATGATATTTGATTTTTATTTTTGTAATCGTTTCCCTACTAATTAGGCACTAATAAATTCTTGACAATATATGAGTACATATTTTAATTCTATTCAACCAACTAGCAAAAGAATGAAGACTAATTTGAATAAAAAAATGTAGAAAATTTCACCATTTTTTCCTTTTTGTTTCGTACACCGATAGGGGATATAGGAGCACTGTGATCGCGAAAGTTTTCGATTTTGAGATATTACGTTTTTCGGGCGTTTTATGATATCTACATACTGAAAATTCTCCCCACTCATTTCCATTGGTCTGTCTGTCTTTTGGCGTTTTTCTAGCCGCGTAAGCTCGGCAATCGCTGCAGGGATTGAGATTGTCATAATTTGGGTAACAATGTGCTGTAGGGTCGTAGTAGATAATGCTGCTATAATTTTAAAAATCGGTGCATTGGCGGCGGACAAATTGGTAAAAAAAAGCTTCGTTTTTAGGCGCTTTAGGTGTTTTTCTTTTTTTCTTTTGTTTTTGGGAAGGGTGAAATTGCGATGGTGGGGCGCTTGGAAACTAAAAAATTTGTTGTGCGCTTGTTAGACGTATCCGAATGTTCCCTTTCATTTAATTACTGTGGAATAATTTGATACATACATATACATATTATAATCCTATAACGTGTAACCTAAAAGCTACGAACTTGTTTGTGATGAAATTGTGACACCGTAACAGTGTATCGGTGTTGTAACTTCTGACAGTGGCGGAAGGGAAATCAACAAAAAACGGAGAAATCGATCATTGTCGTCTTGTAGGGATAAAGAAATTTGTTTGTTTGCACTGATAATGTGTGGAAGTACTGAATCGAGATGCCTTTTTTTGTGATTAGAAGAGAATTAAATAGTGGAATGTTATGTAGGAAAAAAGTATAAAACAGTAATTAAAATAAAATATTTAGGTTTTAAATCATCTACTTTTAGTTTCCCCATTTTACGTAAATATGCAGATGAAGTTAATTATGTTTTAGTATTACTATGAATATTTCTTGTCTTCTATAGGCAACTGGCCAAAGAGAAGGTGGTATACCGGGCTACTCATAGGCTACTTTTGTTGGGGGCCGGTGAATCCGGCAAATCGACAATCGTCAAACAAATGCGGGTGTTGCACTCGAACGGATTTAGCGAGAAGGAGAAGAAGCAGAAGACAGAGGATATCAGATTCAACATTAAGGAATCTATTGTTGTGAGTACACCTACAGATAACTTGGGGTTGATGAAATATGCTATAGTATAATCACAGCATAGTAAACAACCAGCACAATAACTCAAGTTGGCGGAAATTACACGCGCATCCCCAGTTTTGGATGATTTTTTGTAGGGACGGTAACGGTACTTCGATACTTGTACTTCTGCACTAATATCGAGTATTTTTATCTTAGATACTTTTTGAGCGCTTCCAGGCTGGTATCGATACTTTTGTAGGTGTATCGGTATATAATTATTGAGGGGTGTAATCAATTGCACAAAATTCTCTGTACGAACCAAACATGCCTATGAGGCTAAAAAATATCGAGTTGGTACCGGTATCGATATTTTCATTTTCGCATCTCTATCCAAACTTCACAGCCGTAAAATCATCCATAAACCCTCCCAAGGTCAAATTTTGTGGGAGCCATTTTTATCTAGGAAATCCTCAGAGATATTATGCTGGTTGTTTACTATGCTGTGGTATAATAACAACTATAGTTCTTACCTCAAATCTCTCACAAAAATATAACTATTTTAAGAGTTTGTTACCTGATCAAAAAAAAAAAAAATCAATTTGTTTTGAAAAATTCCCAGACAATTTTTTTATTCACTTTTGTGTCTGACAACATGCAGATTTGTTTAAAGGAAACCGTTTACCGTTTTTGATTGAGACCTTGCTCAAAAGCTCAGTCAGAATATTCTTCCGAGCGGATAAGACGACTTTCACTGGACTAACTTTATTGTACCTAAAAATTAGGTTTGGAAAAGGAAAAACTTGGAAACTGAGGACTTTTCAGGTTTGTTACAATGAGAGCTTTTGTTTTACTCACTGAAGCCTCTTCACTCTAAAAGTTTAAGTCAGCGAATTTGACTGATGGCAATTGTATGATATCTTGCCATTTACAGTGCCCATTTCCACTATCTTGGATTCTGCACTAGTATTTACAGTTTTCCTGGTAGTAGGTATCTGGTAGAAATCAGGCATCATGTAATAGTTATACTAGAAATATAAAGAAATATGCGAGGAAATATGCCTGTGTAAAGTTGAATCACGGTTGAATTTCAGTGCATTGCAGTCTGTATATCCCATTATTCACTCGTAAAACAGACAGTATCATAATCCTAATTGATTTCTGGCTCTAATTTTGGTTTTATCAATAATTTGAATGCACTGTTTGTTCTGCAAAGCTGTCACACAGTGTTACTTAATCAGAATTACTTTTTTGTCAAATTTTGTGCTTTGATGACGGTCACAGACGTGGCCTAAACGTCAGTAAAGATTATCTTGAAGTATATATGGCTCGATATACGAGGGTTGCTCTATACCTCCGTCAATCCACCACTACGCAGACAGCTGTTTCACGCTTATTAGCGATCATCAGTGCGCCATAGGTCGATTGACGGAAGTAGAGAGCATCAATTTTTCCATGTTTAATAAACATGTGAAAGATGTACGAGTAAGACAGAAGGAATTCTGCCGGTGCGCCATCTAGTAGTACCCGAAGGTGACGGCAACCAAAGAGAGAAACGCCACTAGCAGCAGTAAACTCTCCTTGGTGAAACGACAAGGCTCGTTCGCTTTTTGCCACTAGAGGCGCGGATTTTGACGCACGCAGCGTAAAGCCGATATACGAGGGTTGCTCTATACCTCCGTCAATCCACCAGTACGCAGACAGCTGTTTCACGCTTATTAGCGATCATCAGTGCGCCATAGGTCGATTGACGGAAGTAGAGAGCATCAATTTTTCCATGTTTAATAAACATGTGAAAGATGTACGAGTAAGACAGAAGGAATTCTGCCGGTGCGCCATCTAGTACCCGAAGGTGACGGCAACCAAAGAGAGAAACGCCATACGAGGGTATATCGGCTTTACGCTGCGTGCGTCAAAATCCGCGCCTCTAGTGGCAAAAAGCGAACGAGCCTTGTCGTTTCACCAAGGAGAGTTTACTGCTGCTAGTGGCGTTTCTCTCTTTGGTTGCCGTCACCTTCGGGTACTAGATGGCGCACCGGCAGAATTCCTTCTGTCTTACTCTTATATATGGCTCCTTTCTATGGATGGTGAAACTTTTGTTTGTATCTCTCATGATCTAGGGCATCGCAGTCACAAGGAAAATGATAGGCTAAATCTGTTCTCCCACATTATATGCAGTTAAAGTATCCACCATTCAGCATTATTTCGTTCAAGCGTCCTTGAGCCATAATGTCTTATGAGGAATCCAGTTATTATTTGAAGCTGAGTCCTGTTCAATAAAAGCAGTCCTTTAACTATTATTGCATCCAGCATTAAGTCCCCATATGAAAAAGTCGCCTGAAACCCAGAACTAATTCCTTCCCGACATGAATGAACGAATGATTGGAGAGAGGCTTTCTAATGACAAGAGTCTCCAGTGCATAGGTCTACAAGCAGGCCCTTCTACACTTCTTATTACTCTAGTTTCCAAGTCCAGCCATCTTCGCAAGGTAAGGGTGGCCTTTGGTCCTGCCCATTTTATATCTTCAGGTTCAAGAACCCTGTCTACGATACCCAAGGACGTCACAGCTATATAGATTGTGTGCCCAGGATTCCTCTTCTTCGCCACACCGTACATACTGCTTTGTTTCACACATAAGTGACGTCTAAAGGTGTTATGACCAGATTGTAGGCCCACAAGTAACCTTAGGTGGCTTCTGTCCAGTGAGAGGCAGCACCGTGCCACCTTGGTCGGAGCGTCAGAGGACCTAAAATGAATTATCTAGCTTGACCGCGATGTCCAGAGATTCCTCTGCATGTCAAAAGATATTGATTTTGCAAACTCACTGCTTGTTTTCTTTCGAATGGTACCTTCTGCTAGCCCTACAGCTGGCTCAGGACGTATGAAATTATTTCTGGACTGTCGGCGTCGCCTTGAGTGCGCAACGTCGTTTTCCCGCCCGACATAGGTGGGGTACTAACAAGTGAAGGCTTTTATATCAATGGTACTGTTGTTGCTATCGTTGGACATGTCCGGATTGTGAATATAGTTGTCGCGGCAAACATGTAGGACAAATTTTAAAATTTAAGCAAGACAAGTAATGTGCTTTCTAAAACTTATCATGTGGTTGTCTCTCAGATTGTGCTCCACTGGGCCATCAATAAAACCACTTCACCTGAAGATAAACTTTACTGACGTTTCGACCACGTCTGTGAGCTTTATAAAAGTACAAAATTTGATAAAAAAAATGAATTTTGAGAAAGCGATTCTGACAGCTGTTCCTTCTTAAAGAATATATTATACATTCGCGTTGATGATAGACCCAAAACGGGATCCCAGTATACATCAGCGTCTTAAGATCACGATACCGTCTTGTCTTATGAGTGAATAATGGGGCACACAGTCTGGAACACTAAGGTCGCTATCGACGAAATTCAGCATCAAACCTTAAGGAAACCTGTAAACACTTATCGCCTACGCGTTGGCTTGGAAAACGGTATATGTTTAAGGAAAAATATGATGAATGTTCTCTAAGACACAGATTGGGCGGTATGTTTTTCTAGGTTCCCTTATGGCTTGTTGTTGGATTTTGAATGAGAAGTGGCATTGTCTGATCACAGCATAGTAAACAACCAGCATAATATCTCTGAGGATTTCCTATATGAAAATGGTTCCCACAGAATTTGACCTTGGGGTGATTTTACGGGTGTGAAGTCTAGGTAGAGATGCGAAAATGAAAATATCGATACCGGTACCAATTCGATTTTTTTAGCCAAGTAGGCGCGTTTTTTCGTACAGAGAATTTTGTGCAATTGATTACACACCTCAATAATTATATAACCAGTATCGATACCGATACCGCTACAAAAGTAGCGATACCAGCTTGGAATTGCTCAAAAAGTATCTAAGATAAAAATACTCGATATTAGTGTAGAAGTACAAGTATCGAAGTATCGTTAGCATCCAAAAGAGGGGATGCGCGTGTAATTGCCGCCAACCTGAGATATTGTGCTGATTGTTTACTATGCCGTGGTCTGATCTTGAGATTGCAAACTCTTACATAGTTCACTCCATAAGATAAGACAGTATGTTGATCGTAAGACGTAGATGTATTCCTGACTGTCGTTTTAGATTTATCAAGGATGCGAATGTACATTCTGTGTTTTTTAAGATGTCAGAATTACCATTAGTTAGGAAGTTGATTAACAAAAAACATTATCTCTCCCCTTGGAACAGCTGTCAAATAATATCAGTTATTAAAAATTAATTCTTTGTTGGTTTTTTATACTATGATAAAGGTGGCAGAGGTGGTCGAAATGTCAGTGAAGTTTATCTTCAAGTATATGTGGTTTTTATTGACGGGTCAGTGAAGGACGGTGGAAAAGAAAGTTAATGTTATTATTTGATGGCGGTTAGGATAAAGGATGCAACTGTCAAAAATGTTTGCAGGGAAAATTCGTTCGTTCTTGTTCCTTCTTTGTCTGGGACTAGAGAAACCAAAGTTGTTGTGAATGCAAAAACAACAATCAATGCCACTTTCTAACCACGCTCTGATTTAATTTTTTTTTCAGACAATTTTAGAGGCAATGAACACAATAAATCCGCCAGTAAGCTTAGAGAAGTCGGAGAATAAGGAAAAACTAGACTGGGTGTTGAGTATGAAGAATGACCCGAATTTTGAATATACAGATCAATTCTATGACTACGTAGAGGCTCTCTGGAAGGATAAAGGCGTTCAGGTAATTACCATAATTAACTCCATTAATTTAGCCATTCTTAGTTTAGATTGAGAGTAGGCGACAGAAAAGCTCTGCCTGTGCGCCATCTGGTACCCGAAGGTAACGGCAAACCAAAGAAAGTCACTGCTAAACAGCAGCAGACTTCTTGGTGGAACGCTACGGTGCGTTCGCTTGGCCTGACCAGAAGAGCGCGCTTCTATGCCAACTGCATATGAGAGTCGTTATAGTTTAGTTTAGATTGTTCGTAAAAAATATAGGCTACGATTATGTTTACTTCATAAAGCTTCTTCAGTTCCGACTGCCATAATAATTTTAATGAAGGATGATTAAACAAGACTTCTTCGTGGCAACAAAGTTGTGTAAGTTTCTCTAGTGCTTAAAACCACTGAGAATCGTTACCGAGTTTGCGCATTATGTATTGGAATTGTGAAATGGTGTGGTATTTTTGATGAACATGTTAGTATTTGATATTTTAAAATAGACAACTGTTTAAGATGTCTAGCGTATTATCAAATGCTTGTTGAGGATCAGAATTTGAGCATCTTCTAATACCTTTGTAGTATCTCGAAGGGGAATACAAAATTAATTAATCCAGGTTAAAAATACCTTGCTTTAAAATGTCGAGTTGTATGAATCAAGTTTTTTATTTTCCAGTTCAAGTTTTTTATTTTCTAAAATAAAGCCAAGTCGCCCTTCTTGTTATGTCTATGTTCGGGGGGAACACGAGAAAGATTACGTGGAAACATTTTCGAATGCTATGATTGTTATACGGTGCTACCGAGTACATTCTGTAATGTTTGTGAACAATACAATCTTCTCACATGAAAAACTATTATCACACATTTGAACACCTGATGAAGACACGCAAATATGCGTTAATTGTTACTGTTAGTGATTGAAGCGTGTTCTCTTTTTAGGCTACCTTCGAAAGGAGTAATGAGTATCAATTAATAGACTGTGCAAAATACTTCCTGGACCGATGTAGTATAGTAAGACAGCCGAACTACTCGCCTTCGCAGCAGGATATGCTGCGCTGTCGTGTACTTACCAGCGGCATCTTTGAAACGCTCTTCCAAGTTGACAAGGTCAACTTCCAGTAAGTAGCAAAATACTTATTATACTTATCGTATTGCATTCTGTAAGATCAGTTAAGTTGAATATACTGTATACATAATTATTGACCACAGGAATTGGGATTTTGAAAAAATATTAATTTTTATGTAGGTATTTTACAAATTTATGATTAATAATATTTATATATAATGCGAGTAACTTAAAAACACTTTTTTCAATTAATTATAAACAATTAAAAATAAAACTTTGAAAGTAATCGTATGACTAGGAACGCGACAGGATTGATCACCATAGTTGTGACGTCATAATGTTAAAACTCTATCTCGGAACATGGTGCACGAATATCACGGGACCAACTTAGTTGGATCCACTGACGTTATTTCTCCCCGTTCGATCGTGAGCCTGATCGGTAATACGTCCGTTCCCATGACTTGACAGAAACACACTCAAGCGTTAAAAATAAAATTCGAAATTACATGCTAGGCCAATCACATCATATAGTTATCCGTTAATGGCATTGCTTAGTTCGACCTTGTGTAGCTAGATGTGGGGCATTAATGATTTTCGAAATTTCTAGCGATTTTGGCATAACGGGAAATTACTCTGAGGCGCAAATCGAGGTACTAATTCGTAGGATACCTCATTTATCTGGTTAAAAAAATACTCTCGTCTAATGCATTTTACATTTTTTTTATTGGTCGGCCTTGTCCCAGAAAGACGGTCCCATAGAAGAACCCCCATCTCACTGAGTCAAAATATTGCGAATAAACACAACATACCTATATACCAAGTTGCACCGTTTGACCGTGAGAGGGCTTCAAAGTCAAGAATAATTTTTCAATTTTTGTTGATAACTTCACAACGACATTTGCGATTTGAATGAAATTTGGCGCTCGCCAGATCTTACTCCATGCGACTTTTTCCTTTGGGGGGCCATAGCTGACAAGGTTTATAAGGAGCGAATAGACACAGAAGAACAGCTATGGAACAGAATTGTAACCGCCGTGTGCCAACTTCAAAATGTCGATTCTCTAAGAAGAATGCAGTTCAATTTTTTAAGGAGAATAAATTTATGCAGAGAAGTGAATGGTGATCATTTTGAACAACTGATGACATAAATAAATAATATGAATCTGCTCTAGTCCTACATTTGTTTGGTCAATACATTTAACGGTTTTACACGATCTCATAACCCGATCACAAAAATTGTTACTCTTCATCTGCGATTTGCTTGTAGATTGATTTGGTACAGTTTGACATTAATGAATTTACTATCCGTTCAATTTTTGATATCTAATGTTTGTTGAAATTGCGAAATATCAATAACATTTTTTCAATTTATTTACTGTCAATTTGTGCGAAAAAGTACCGAACCGACACATTTAGAAGCATAACTGATTTACCCTGATAACGATAATTTTACAAGCGAAAGACTAACAAAATGCAATCAATTAAATTCCGGATAAAATAGACCAGTGCGCTACTACTGAAGTATCACAGAATTATTTTTAACTGTTAAACCGTGACAGATACGAAAATTTACTAAGAGTCAAAAAATATTTGTCAATGATGTATCTTTGTTGTGGAAAAATTTCAAACCGAAAGCACTAAAAATAAGAAAATTAGTGGTCAATGTAAGTGGCGAAGACATCGGTTCACCATGCTAAAACATCATAGTGTTAGGGTTAAAAGTATTAAAATGTGGCATTTTTATGGTGTTACACGTTTTCCAAATTTCATTCAAATCGCAAATGTCGTTGTGAAGTTATCAACAAAAATTGAAAAATTATTCTTGACTTTGAAGCCCTCTCACGGTCAAACGGTGCAACTTGGTATATAGGTAATAGGTATGTTGTGTTTATTCGCAATATTTTGACTCAGTGAGATGGGGGTTCTTCTATGGGACCGTCTTTCTGGGACACCCTGTATAACTTATTTCCTTTTGTAGTATGTTTGATGTGGGCGGGCAACGCGACGAGCGGCGGAAGTGGATCCAGTGCTTCAACGACGTAACGGCGATCATCTTCGTGACGGCGTCCAGCTCGTACAACATGGTGCTCAGGGAGGACCCGACGCAGAATCGGTTGCGTGAGAGCCTCGACCTGTTCAAGTCCATCTGGAACAACAGGTGGCTGCGCACCATATCCGTCATCCTGTTCCTCAACAAACAGGATCTACTCGCGGAGAAGATTCTAGCGGGTACGTACGTTTGACCGGTTTCTTTTTCATCAGCAAATCAACAAATTAGTGATCACAACCAAAAGATATCATGTGTAAGGAACCTACCCAGCAAATACGTCAATGGCACAACGGTGTTTAAGCACACACTAGCCAGCATTGTGTATGATGTCACATTGATGACTGCTACCCAATTCTAGACCAGGGTCGATAATTTTTGAAACCAAAAAAAATTACAGTAGGACGAAACCCATTAGAAAAAGAGGGGAATATGATAAGAATGAAAGGAAAAATAAATTACGGTCGATCCGAGATCGGGAAGTGGGAGGGGGTGAGTTTTTAAGGGTAGAAAATGGTTTATCTTGATTTCTGGCAAAACTACACGTCCTATGGAAAAAAGTTAAATGGCAAAGTTGTAGGTAATAAAAAGGTCTACAACTTTTGTATTTTCAATTTTTTCACATAACCTCAAAATTTTGGTAAAAAATCCAAAAAACCAAGTTTTTGGTTTTTAATTTTTAGCTTTTTCAAACAAAAAAAATTTTCTACGAAATTTGGTGAAAACTTATCTTACTATGTCCCAGATACACTGTAATTTATTTGTTTTAAAATATTCATTTTTTCGCCTTATTTTAACTTAATATCAAAAATGCACCCCAATTTTCAATCGAAAATTCTCGCGTCAAAACATTAGCTTTTTTCAAAAAGTTTGGGAGCTTTTTATTCGTTGGAATCTCTATTTTCTGATGGTGTAAAAAAAATATACATTACTCTGGAAAATCTTCTCAGAAAATGCAAAATACTGAAAAAAACTCAAATTCGTAATTTTTATTACTCACTATGTACAATATCATCAAAAAATGTGATTGCTGCATTTTTTTTTAGTTGAAAGGTTTATTAATTAAATTCGAATTACATTCATGTCATAGAAAATTTCAAAAAATATAAATATACATGTAAATCGCACTATTGAATTTAGATACTTAATTCTGATTACGTTATTCATTATATTTTTTTTCGAAAACGTTAATCTTGTCATTTATAAATATCTTATCTAAAATTCCCATTAGTTATTCATTAGTTTTTGTCTCTTTGAAGGCATTTCTTCATCGTTAGATTCGATAAACCTTTCTGTCTCTAGTTGATCGTCGAAATCTTCAAGACAATCATTTTCGTCTCCAATATTATTTCCAGTCCGGCTCTCAACTGTTTCGTGTATCATAGCGCATTTGAGTTAACGCATTGCGTTGATACAAGGAAATGCGCCAGCGCTATAGTATCAGCGTATTTAATTTGTCTGCGTTACCCATGACCACTGACTAGCGGTTTTACAGCTGCTACGAAATAGCAGGTATGTAGTAAGGCCCAGACCCTGCTAAGTCCGTCCCCACTTCTCCATGAAATACCTTACAATGGGCTAACATTTACCGTATGTCACTTAGGTATATAAATTATCTTACAACAGCAATAAATAAGCATCTACAAATATTATTTAAAGAAAATTCTACAACTTTTTCAAAATGTTGTAGATGTCTTATTAAATATTAACTTATTTGTTTGTTAATTATAGTAGGATATTCCAATTTGCAATTTTTTCGTTTATCAATGTAACATGAAGTCTTACGTTTTTACGTAAGTAAATAAGTGTAAATTTTAATAAATAGCTCAAAATTGTACATAGTGAGTAAAAAAAATTTCAAATTTGAGTTTTTTTTCAATTTTTTGCATTTTCTGAGAAGATTTTCTATAGTAATGTATATTTTTTTACACCATCAGAAAATAAGGATTTCAACGAACGAAAGGCTCCCAAACTTTTTGAAAAAAGCTGGTATTTTGACGCGAGAATTTTCGGTTGAAAATTGGGGTGCATTTTTGATATTAAGGTCAAATAAGGCGAAAAAATAAATCTGTTAAATCAAATAAATTACAGTGTATTTGGCACATAATAAGGTAAGTTTTCACCAAATTTCTTAAAAAAATTATTTTTTTTGAAAAAGATAAAAATAAAAGACCAAAAACTTGGTTTTTTGAATTTTTCACCAAAATTTTGAGGTTATGTGAAAAAATTGAAAACACAAAAGTTGTAGACCTTTTTATTACACCTACAACTTTGCCATTTAACTTTTTTCCATAGGACGTGTAGTTTTGCCAGAAATCAAGATAAACCATTTTCTACCCTTAAAAACTCACCCCCTCCCACTTCCCGATCTCGAATCGACCGTAATTTATTTTTCCTTTTATTCTTATCATATTCTCCTCTTTTTCTAATGGGTTTCATCCTACTGTAATTTTTTTTCACTTTTTATTATTTCTGAAGGCTTCGGCACTGGTCTATTCACCCAACAACGATAAACAAATACAGACATTTCTATTGACAGTGTAACATAATGAAAATATACACCGTGTCCCAAAAAAAACTCACTTAGGTTTTGGAATGTGAAGCCGATATTGAAAGGAATAATTCTGAAATTCGCATTTGTTACAGAGCAATCAATGTTTGGAATTTGGTTGTAAAGATAACTGAAACGTGTGTGGCCCACTTTCACTTTCGGGAATTCCTTGCAAAAACTGAGAACGTCTGATTACGCTAACGGGTATTTTGAATGTTTTTGTTGATTGTTTACAGCAAATCTCATATGTTATGCCATGTTTCATGCTATTGCCCGCATGTTGGGCTGTCAAATCAAGGTGCTACCAAAAAATGCCGGAAAAAACTGACTGCCAGCGGGATTCGAACCCGTGCCTCCGGAATTCTAGTCCGGCGCTCTTACCCAACGAATTCGAATAGGTTAGAACAAGGTTTTTGTTTGTGCCCACAATCCTAACGCGGCAGCTGGCACACTCATGTAGAGGCATAATATAAATAGCTACTTTGTTTTGGTTGATTGTTTTGGGTTAATTGTTATAGTTTTGAATGAATTTTGGGTTTTAACAGTGCATAAGTATTAAGAGGAGGTTTTAGTACGTACATGAGAGCTGTTTGCAATGGTTCATCTGTAACCATTTTTGGACTATTAATTTTTAGATTTCTGAACTGAAGAAAATATGAGCATGAAGAAGAAAGACGGTACTAGAGAAATTTCGACGTATTTTTTGAAATTTCCTAATAGACAATTAGTAAAAAATTGCCATAATTGACGTTTTTTTGACTAAATTCTCGGTCTCGTTAATCACCCTGTATAAAATTATTCCAAAATCTGGATCGACATTTCTCTGGATTGAAGTTTTAAGAAAACGCAAATCAGGTTTTTGTGCCAAAAATTATTAACATACAGGGTCAAAAATGGTTACAGCTAGAGCCTTGCACTGAACGAAGTATGTAAACTCAGTCTATGAATGAGCTGAAGTTCATTCATTCTGGAATGAGATAGATATTGTTTTGGGCATCAACTAAATTTGTAGTCGGTGGCTTTGGGTGATTATTGATATACACTGCACGCCAAAAGTTAGGAACTACTAAAATTTAAACAAATCGCGGTAATTGGTTTTGAGCAGTTATCATTTTCAGGATTACTGCGAAATCTTACAATTTTCAACCAGATTTGTAAGTAATTAAAATTTAAATTGCTGGCAGGCCCAAGTCTAGAGTCTTGGGCTCACACTTTTTTGCGTCGCAAATAGAAATTACATTATTACTTTGTAACATAAACTGATAAAAACCTTGTATTTTCATTAACATTTATTCATTCCAGAAGTCATGTTCCTTTGCTAAGTTCTCCACTTCACGATTTTTTGTGTTCAGACAGCAAAGTAGCAATAGTAACTTTTTGTGACATGGAACTGCCACTGAACTTGATAAAACCAATAATTGTGGTTTCTCTTTAACGCACCATTTTTGATCCAAAAAGTCATTTTTTTTCTCTGAATACCTTCTTCATCAGGTGTCATATATCAGGTAAAATAAGGACACCATCTTGGTATGGCAGCATTAGAGGTCATATAGGCATCTATTATAGTCCGCAATTAATACTCGCATTTTTTTATTAATCGCTCAACATCAGATAAAGCAAATTTTTCTTTTTCTTCAGAGTAAATAATCGTCTTGGCATAGGTGCATAGGTATATCTGTATTGGAGGTGTTATAGATTCCACAAAATTGTTAATATGCGTCCTCTTCTTGAATACTTCATCGAAATACTGAATTTGGCGGCTGTCATTCAGAATACAGGTAGATATAGTTTGACTATGGAGAAATATATTTTTGGACGCCTACCGGGGGGGGGGGGGGAGGGGGCAGGCATAATTTGGTTTATTTTTCTGGAGTTTGTTGTGAATCCAACAATAATTTTGCTGGCGCCTTCTGGGGGTGCCATAGGCAAAAAGTATGAGACATGATAGTTTTTTTTAATTTATAGTAACCCTCGTATTTACACCAATTCTGTAATACGTTTGCATCTTTCAGTTTTCCAACGGCTTTGGAATGTCTAAAGAACTGCTCAATGTACACTTCACTGAATTTAGCTGCTTTACAAATAACATATACACATAATATTGTCATTGGTACTTCTTGTTGATTTTTCATATTTTCACCTTATTTTCCGTCTTATTTTCGCTCTTGTACATAGGATAAATTCATTTTTCGTGTGACAACTCAGTTGCACTTATAAATAACTCTTTATACTCATATTGTATTTATTATTATCTATATGCGTGAAATACACAGAAAAGGGATCAACTGTGATGCCAGGTATAAATTATACAATGTCTATATCTCAACGACGGCGACGGACGATCTTTTTGCACGACAGGTCTAGGGTCAGCGGAAGCCGGTTCGGCATCACCATCACAGACCCCTCGGTTTATAAATAAAAGAGTGCGGCGCCTTCATATGCTTTTTATAATTTGGTTGATTCCATCCCCGCCACCTTCTGGTAGTATGGGGCAGCTCGTATCTGTGCATCGAGAAAATCTGTTGGGTCAGCATTGGTCTCTGACCACGTTCGACACCAGATGTCACGAGGTCGAGCCAGCACAGACAACTCTGTGTAAGGAATGAATGTTATACTATGTTTCGTGCTATTGCCCGCATGTCGGGCTCCCATTCAAGGTGCTACCAGAGCAGAATCAGATTTCAACTTTTTTTGCTATTAAGAATAAACATATAATGAAAACATATATCCTAAGTCGGTGCCAGAAATCATCCCTTGAAAGTCTTCGGGATTTGTCCTGGGACACGGTGTATATACTGAACGTTGACCAGTGACAGCTGTGTTGTAAATTATTCACTGTTGACCATAGTAAACAAACATATTTTTTATCCTCTTTCAGAGATTTCAACACTTTTAGTTAAGATTCTCAGATGTAAGCGTTAACCGGCGTTTTAATGGAATCAACTACTTTCCAGTAGAAGTCACATAATTTTTTTTTCGTGTGGAGCGTCTGGCAATGTCTTACAGTACTTTGAGTGAGAAATACTACCAACTCAGCGATACCAACCTCACCCCAATACACTTAACGTACGTTCTATATTGTACACAATAAGTGTGCGGAGTCCAGAGTGCTTCACTGTAATGCTGTTTATTTAATGCTTTTTTATTTGTTATTCACTTTGATTTTTCCAGCTTATAAGTGATATATGAAGGCGTCACTTTATATTGCTAGTAGCCCAAGACAGTTTAATCAAGGTATTGCATATTTTTGTTCTGTGACCTTTTAGCAATATCCATTTGGTCTTCCAGCAGTTCTCAATAACACATGAAATGTGTTTTACCGCTAGTGCCATAGTAAATCAGTTGAATACTGAACTGCCTTTTCGTTTTCAGGTAAAAGTAAACTAGAAGACTATTTTGCGGAATTCGGACGATATCAGCTGCCTGCCGGTGTGATGAATGATGCAAATGATCCACCTGAAGTTTTCAGAGCCAAGTACTTTATAAGAGATGAGTTCCTGGTAAGTTATACCTACACATAATATTAATAACTGATTCTTGTACTCATGTTATAGGGATTTTCGGTTGCTTATGGACATCGCTTGCTTTTATCTATGCGGTATCATAGAAAGTGCACACTTGGCAGATTTGACGGTTTAAGGACGTTAATTCGCTACGCTAGACTCAAATGATTACTAACTTGCTATGATTTTTTTTTTTGAGAGAAGTATAATAATAATCTTCCAATTATTTATAAATTACTTAAAAAAACTAGATATTTATAAGGTACCTATTTTAAAATATCAGTTAATCTAAGTCAATATTCAATACAGCGGTTCTCAGCATTGAGGTCACCTCTTCTTTGTATTCGACGCCTTGGATTCTGTTCTTTAACAATAAAGAGCTGCCAGTCATGCCTACCGCAACTGTAGCAGCCTCATATTAAAAGATGCCTGCTATAATTATTAAATTTGATAATTTGCACACAACACAAACCATCAGCGGTAACCTGTTAAACGCTTCCTATACCATTTTTCCGGATACTTTGTACTGGCTTGATGTCTATTTCATCAGCTGACTAAGAGCGCATCCAAAATCAGCATCCTATGAGATGGAGAGGAATCTCTGGACATCTCTGTCAAGCTCTGGCCAAGGTGGGGCGGTTCAGTCTCATTGGACAGAAGGCGGTTAAGACTACTTGTCAAACGTCACTTGTATGTGTTGGGGGTGGCAAGAGATCCGACGTGTAAATGCTGTGGCGAGCAGGAAGAGTCCTCGGCACAGATTCTATGTCGTTGTGAAGCCCTTGGGTATCACAGGCAGAAATTACTAGGTTTAGGGGTTCTTGAATCTGAGGTTATAAGATGGGCAGGACCGAAGGCCCTCTTACCTCTGCGATGAGGGCTAGGGTAAGGAGCAGTGGTGGATACAGAGGGGGGCGATAGGGGCGATCATCCCCCTCAGCCCTGATTAACTACGCAACCAAAACACAAATAAGGCGCGGGTATCAACAGATTTTTAATAATTTTATTAAACAAAAAGAAACTATTATTCTAACATACAAAATAATTCAAACATACGGAAGCAGGTTATTCCGGGGGGGGGGGGGGGGAGGGAGCGTAATTACCCCCTCGACCCGTAGGACCTCTACCTTTATGTCAGGGGCGGTTTCTCCTTAAAAAGCAATGCCGCCCGCCCCCTCTGAACAAAAGAGAAAAAATACTCTTTAGTAGGTATAGTACCTATTTCTAGCTAGCTACAATCGGTTGCCTGATTTGTAAATAGTACACAGTGCTCAGACTATAAAAACTGGCACTCCAAGTACAGTAAGCTCGAATCCAACCAGTGTCTCGTCACGCGATTGACTGAAGGCGCCTAGGCACGGACGGCACGGATAGCGGACCGAGAGCGCCTCTGTTGGTCAATCGCACGTTAATAGCGCTTCTATTGGTGAATCACACTTCAATCGACTGTGAAAATGACCAATGAAATCCAAAAGGTTACCGGTGACGGCGGTGACATACAGGGTGTCCTACGACGATTAAGACAAGCAATATGTCGGAAGTGGGCACTAGTAGCGCATTATACTTTTGGGGGTGTAAATTGGAGTAAATGTAGTATCTTTTCATATTATTGCCTCAACCAGTGAGGTGTTTTTTTTTGATCACGTGACGTTCGATTCAATTTTTTTAATGGGACGCCCTGCATATTTGTGACTTTTTGTGTTCCTCACGATAAAACAATTCCAAACTAGCACACTTGGGGTCTAAAGTGATTAATTCAAGAGCTACAGGTACTTAAAGTATGGTACCAATAATATTGATTATAACATGTACCGCTACAGTAAAATTATTTTGGTAGTTTCATAATGGTAGTGGTAAAGTCCTTTAAGTACCTGTAACTCTTGAATTAATCACTTTAGACCCCAAGTGTCCTAGTTTGTTGGAATTGGTTTATAGGGAGTATAACACAATAATACTCTAATTTACACCTCCAAAATTATAATTCGCTACTGCTGCCCACTTCCGATATATTGCTTGTCTTAATCGTCATGGGACACCCTGTATAAACAAAGGCCGCTCCTGCTGACGCGTCTCAGTCATATTCTCTTGTTCAAGTCGCTACGCGTTGTTTACATGGGCGATTCTAACCAACGAATTTCTTATTAAAATAGATAATCGAGTGAACGTGTTGCTTAGGATGAACTTTGGCCGACATTTTTTAAAGCACAAAATGAAAATCAAGGAAATTATAAATAACATTACAAAGACGTAGATAAATAGATACTAATATAATGTACAATGTTCTGACAAAATGATGTACGTATCAATAACTGGTCGAATGAAGAGAAGCTTGTGTACCGACATCGATGCTCAGCAGCTATTTTGGAAAATCTCTGCTCCTCAGATCTACGTGACTATCACAAGATAACGTCTGCACTAAAGTTATGCTTTGGAGACGCGCACTTAACAGAGCTGTTACATGGTCAACTGCACAACCGGACACAGCAAGCCAAAGATGATCTGACCACGTTTGCATATGAAGTCCAAAGCTTAGCTAAACGAGCATTTGTCAACAGCTCCATCGAAACACAGGAATACGTTGCTGCTCGTCAGTTTGTGGAAGGCATTGCGGACCTGGACGTTCAGCGAATCGTAAGACTATCCAGTCCCAGGACCTTACAAGACGCTTTGGTCAAGGCTGCCGAAATTGAAGCTGCCACAAAAGCCACGCGAATGACACGGAGGGTGCGCTCTGTGGAACAAGATGATGAAGTAGAAGTCAGGGCCACCTCGTTCATTCCAAGAAGAAGAGATGGTAACTACCGAAGAAACTCATTTTACAGAAATCTAGAAGAACCTGAGAAGTTCACACGTTGGAGATGTGGGCAGAAGGGGCACCTTAGAGTAGGCTGCCGCATACAGGTCGATAAGATGCAGGAGGATGTAGAGAAAGCAGATGAATATGCAAGCAAAATGAAATCTATGCAAGGCACGATAAACTCAATGAAGGAGCAGTTTGACAGAGACACGAAGAATTTGCTGAAGAAGAACGAGGAAACTATCTCTAAGCTTCAAGGACAACACAGAGTAGCCATGAGGGCGCTTACAGCAGACCGAGATAGGTTGAAGCAGTTGCTTGACTCTCAGAAACGGGAATGTATGGGTATTGAGAGTAAGTTTGAAAGGGACCAAAAGAATCTGTTGAAGAAGAACGACCAACACGAGGCAGCCTTGAGAAAGCTGAACGAAAAACACGACAAAGAAGTTTCTGCTTTGAAAAATGAAATCAAGCGATTGAAGGCTTTGGATCAGCCGAAGAAAGCAGAGGATAGATGTGACCAAGTTAGGACGAAAATGCAATGCTCAAACAGAAGATTACTCAGCTGGAGGCTGAGAACGCATCCTTGAAGAAATACCTGGACCACGCGATTGTACAAGCCAAAAAGACCGGGGTCAAGGAAGACGAGTCAAGGTTGAGTGAAAGGTTGGTGCATCATGAAGCAGAAATCAAGAAGATGAAATTAGATATGACAGAAAGGCTTGATAGTGTGAGAAAGGTCATGGAAGACTTGTATAAAGCAAGAGACGTTGACAATAAGATGGAAGAGCAACTGGCGAATTTGGAAGATGAGAACGTTCGACTGAAAAAGGAGCTGGAAGACGCTTTGGCTGCAGCACAGGCTAATAGTTCTGGGACGAAACAATTGAAGTATGAGCATAACAAGATGAAGCAGAAGATTGCGCAGATGGAAAGCGATGTCGATAGCGATAGGCTAAAGAAGAAATCGAACAAAGTCATTGAAAATGCAAGCAAAGGTGTGTACGAAATATCAGCTATGCAAGATGACGATGTAGATTTGAAGCAAATATTGGCGCAGCTGGAGAGAGAAAACGCGAAGATAGGAGCAGAGCTTGAGGTTGCGCTCACGGGGCTCTGATCAAACCGCGCAACTGAGGAGCAAGAATGGTAAGCAGAGGAACGGGATTGCGCAACTGGAAGACAAACTCAGCAGACTCACGAAGGAACTGTAGTGTAACCTGGGGGACGAGAAGGGAGTGTCGAGAGTTGACAGCCGACAAGACGAAAAGGCGCAACTGAAGAGGATGGTAGCAGAGTTAGGAAAAGAGAACACTGCTGGAGCTGAAAATGAGAATCACAAGTTGAGCAAAGGATATCGCAGGTACAAGGTGATTTGGTATGGTCTTACAACACACGATGGAAAGAAAGGTAGATGTCCGAAGCTTCAACATCATTTGGAGGAACCCTACTCGGGGACGAACCGCCTCAGTGAATTTGTCTACATGTTATGTACGGGAAGTAGAAAACCGAAGGTCGACTATACTGATGTCTGTGGTGACACAAGAATCGAAGTTGTTCGTCGAGGACGCCGAACGCTAAGGGGGAAAGAATGTAACATACTGTATACAGGGTTATTTACGTTATTCGACACGGAGCATTATGGCTAAAGTATTTGATAAGAAAGAAAATAATAATTTGGGATGGATAGAGACCCATAAAGGCTACATTTTAAAAATATTTTTATGTTATACAGGGTGTCCCAAATACACGAAATGTATCAAAGTTATGTTTTTTTCAATGGAACACCCCATATATTATTGCATATTCAGATTCCTTGGTGAATTCTAGTGTGAATTTATGTATCATACATGGTACCTAAAGCGAACTGTTAAGGTGTAAATCACCATTTTCGGTATAAGCAGATATAAGGAAAAAATTGGATATCGCAGAGATTACAAAATATGGAAGGCCGTGACTTTGCCGTATTACTAAGCATAAAATGCCTCAGCTTTGATGAGACTGTCAAATTTAAATTACGTTTATGCTTGGAGAAATCGGTCGATGAATTAAGGAAACTTCGATCAGCGATAACTTGATTTTTTGAAATGGGAATGCCTAATTTTTTTTATACGGTTAAACGTAGAATTTGATAAGCTTTCCAATGATATAAGATTGTGAATATCAATCTCTCGTAGTTTTCATTTAATTTTGAATTTTCAAACAAATCGGCGATTTTCAATTTTCCTACCTATAAGCAACGTAGCAGGCCATGAAATATAAACAAAAATCTGTTCAGCTAGAAGAAAACAACTAACTTAGCTGAAAAATACACACTAACTAGACTAAAGGGACAAGATTATAAAAATTCCTTACAACAAATCAACTCTCCCAGAAACAACTGCGATAACATCTCTAAGGTCAAAGAGAAGCTGGAGTATGGCAGTAATAAATATTTTTACTGTCTACTGGCTATCGCAATTTACTAGAGGTTACAAATTTCCAAGGCAATCAAAAACCCTCATATGAAACAGAAACAACCAGCGACTGTTGCTCCAGCACGCAACTATCAATCATATGTAATGGTGTAAAAAAGTAGTAATTTGCGTCGAAGTCGATACCTCTGACTGGAGCCCTTCTATTTTTCAATATCTATTAGCAATATTGCAAAAAAGGAATACTGACAAATCAGATTTAAATTTTCTGCCTTTTAAGTTATGTTTTATAATTTGAACAAAATTTTAATTCATTCTTCATTTTCTGCGACCTGGCTAATAGGTACTGAAGAATTTTCAGAAATCCAGTCAGAGGTACTTTTGACTTGAGTTTTGACAGAATTGCATACTTTTTTATATCATTAAGGGCCGGTTGTACAAATGCGGGTTTAGCACGAGCTTTGTTAAGCCTAAGCTTAGCTAAGCTCAGGCTTAAAGTCGACACTCGTTGTACAATCGTCTGCTTAGTTAAACCTGGTTGATAATGAAATTCACTACAGTTGGCATCAATGAAGCAATACGTACTGACATAATGACCTGAAAAATTACCTTTTTTGGTTAGGCACTTATGACAGTTTGTGTCAAATTTTGGCAACGACCGTTTTTGTCTCTGTTCTTTCACTCACTTTCTTTGTTAAATTAGACACAAATTTTCCAAAAAATTTGACCTAATAAAGTGACAAGCAATTTGAAGGTTCATCATTGACAAATCATGTCTAATTTATATCAGGTTAGGTTTAAACCTCCGCTAAGCTCGCGTTGAGCATCGGCTTTCGTAAGCTCGTGTTAAGCTTGGAGTGGGGGGTTAAGCCAGCATTGTACAACGGACATTTTGCCTCTGACGTGGTTTAACGTCGGCTTACCTTAAGCCGAAGCTTAAGCTTGCATTGTACAACCGGCCCTAAATGTGAAATTTTATTATGAAAATAATAAACTGCTTACAACATTCTCTAGTAGTTTTTACTTTATTTCAAAATTTTTAATGGTTTTGGAAATTGCCAGTCTCTAGTACATTGCAGTAGCTAGTAGGCCGTGAAAAAATCCATTTCTGTCATACTCCAGCTTCTCTTTCACCAAAGATAGGTTACCGCCGTTGTTTCTGGTTAGACTTTGTTTGTTGTGAGTAATTTTTATAATCTTGTCCCTTTAGTCTAGTTCGTGTGTATTTTTCAGCTAAGTTAGTTGTTTTCTTCTACCTGAACAGGTTTTTGTTTATATTTCATGGCCTGCTACGTTGGTTATTGGTAGGCAAATTGAAAAACGCCGATTTGTTTGAAAGTTTAAAATTAAATGAAAACTACCAGAGATTGATATGCACAACCTTATATCATTAGAAAGGTTATCAAATTCTACTTTTAACCGAATTAAAAAAATTAGGCATTCCCATTTGAAAAAATCAAGTTATCGCTGATCGAAGTTTCCTTAATTCATCGACCGATTTCTCCAAGCATAAACGTAATTTAAATTTGACAGTCTCATCAAAGCTGACGCATTTTATGCTTAGTAATACGGCAAAGTCACAGCCTTCCAAATTTTATAATCTCTGCGATATTCAATTTTTTCCTGATATCTACTTATACCGAACATGGTGATTTACACCTTAACGGTTCGCTTTAGGTACCATGTATGATACATAAAGTCACACTAGAATTTACCAAGGAATCTGAATATGCAATAATATGTGGGGTGTTCCATTTAAAAAAACATAACTTTGATACATTTCGTGTATTTGGGACACCCTGTATAACATGAAAATATTTTTAAAATGTAGCCTTTATGGGTCTCTATCCATCTCAAATTATTATTTTCTTTTTTATCAAATACTTTAGCCATAATACTCCGTGTCGAATAACGTGAATAACCCTGTATTATGGTATTCCTGTATTGTGTATTAGTTGTCATGCATGATGTAAAGGTAAAAGTGTTAGGTTAGATCTTTGAAGTGTAAACGTCATCGAATCGTCTAGAGTTTTCGGGAATGACGGAGGGCATTCTCGAATGTCGTCGAATTCTCTAGATGGTTCGATGAAGTGTATATAAGGCGCCACGGGTAGCGTGATGTAGTTCAGTTCAGTTGGGCTCAGTTCTAGTTGAGATAAGGTTAAGAGATATTGTATTGAGTTGTGAAGTAAAACGGTGAAAATTACGTCCAGTTTGATTCTTTGGTGAAGAAAAAGAGGCCGTCGTGACAATATATTATATTTATATTTTTTAATTTAATTTTATTTTTTTTTGTTTTTTTTTGTTTTATTTTTATATATTAGTTAATTAGTAATTATAAGAGGAAGAAAAACACAAGTGAGAAATGATTGTCTGTATTTGTTCGTATCTCTTTCCAGTGTCTGGCACACCGCACTGCCTTGTCGTTCGCTTCCCATAGATCCTGTATTGTGCAAGGGGTTTCCAAGGTTGTGCAAGATAGGAGATGCTCCATCGTCTGGTTCTTTCCGCAGGCATATAAATCGTCCCCAGCGTTTCCCCATCTCACTACGTTATCCAGGTCCTCCATTTCCTTTGTGATCCGGCAGGGAGGCTTTCATTTGGATTTCGAGTTGATATTTAATTCTCTGTTGCTTCCATAGTACTTCTTTGGTTACTGATTTGAAGTCTGTCAATGGGTTTGTGGACATAATGAAATTCTTCCTGGATTTAAGTCTGGATGCGGGGGCTTGTGACTGTCTACTTCGTTCTGCCATTAATGAGACTTCTCGCCTGATTTGAGGGGGGGGCTATTCCCGCTAACATGAATAGGTCGTCCAGGTTGGTAGGTTTTAGACAGCCCGATTATATTGCATGTGTCGTTCAGGGTGTTTGTTTACATATTTGTTAATATTGTATATTGTAACTACAACCAAGCATCAATTACTCGTAGTTAGTAGTACTAGCGCAGAGGATATTCCGTCAGAGCATGTATCAAGACCAAGACTTATTCTGAGGTGTTTTTAATTATCAATAGCTTAACAGTAGTTCGCTTGATACGGATGACAGCACAAAGCATCCGGAAACGTGGTATAGTTGAATTTAGGTAATAGAATTGTGGTTCAGCCTTGGCTGTCTCTTATAACTTGTGTAATATGCTATTTTAAGAAAAACCTCTCTGGAATTTTGTTCAAAATGTAAAGTTGAAATTTCGTTGCAGCGTATCAGTACGGCGTCCGGTGAAGGCAAGCACTACTGCTACCCGCACTTCACGTGCGCGGTGGACACCGAGAACATCAAGCGGGTGTTCAACGACTGCCGAGACATCATACAGCGCATGCACCTGCGCCAATACGAGCTATTATAACCACTCATCGGGTGCGGATGCGGCGCGATGCGACTAACGTGGATATAGACTGGGTATCTGGGGACGCACGCGAAGGAGCCCTGCGCTGGCCGTTGAGGTGACGGACTGGACAAAGCTTGGCAGAGATCCGTGAGGGTATATCGTACTGATCCTGTGGTTGTCTCCTTCAAACATAGCGCTCGGGTCTACTACGCAACGGCGCCCCACGAAATTTGGGATTTTTTTTATTAACGTCAAGAGGATGGTCTGTTATGTGATTCTCAAAAATAAAACTCTGTATTCTCACCATATTTTAGTAACGCACGCGCACAGAACATTGCTTCGACGGTACATGTACTGGAATTGAAATGTTACAGAGAAGATTAGCATGGCCCATGCGCAAGGATAACACGCAAAATCGTGAAGCGTTCGACATTTTTAACTATCTAAATTTGAAGATTTCTTATTTCAAATGTTCCTTTGTTTCTAGCTGTTGTTTGTGATTAAGTATTGTATGTTTTATTTAGTTTACTTTTTATCTAAAATTGGTGACTTTAATTGTTTGTTGTTTGTGATTAAGCTTTATTGTTATATTTTATATTTGGCCGATATCTGCTTCAATAAATCATTGAAAACCGAACAGGTGACAACCTTACCTGAGGAAATCAGTTGGATAGAGTTTTCAAAATATTTGAAATACGTAACATCTGAGGGGGCTCGGCCCCCCAGGCACCCGCAACCACCTGGTACAAACCCAATTCAACCTAAAATAGCCTAAATTTAGGTGTCTTTTATGTTTCACCTAACCTAGTAAGTATATCAAACTTAATCCGTCTACGAAATTTCCGAAATTACTTGTTTTTCATTTTTTCCAAAACACATTGACTGAATTTTTTGTTTTACAAACTGCCACTCACCTAAAAATATTGCAATTGCACAGTTTCGTGCAGTACATTAACTGATAACTGCTTATCTCTGGCAACACCGCATCTCTGGGACGCTATTAGAGTCTGTCAAGCGGGTTCTTGATTCTAAAATTGTCTTGTTCTGTGCGGGTATATTTTGGAAGTATGGTGGAAATAGCCAGTTTAACTAGTTTTTTTTCTCAAAAAAAAATGCCTCGTTCGCAAATTTTCTTTTTTAAAAGTACCTAATAGGCCATCCCTTTAATTCAAATATGAAATTTTTCCAAATTACGTGGGGTGTTGATGTGTTATTGTAGCACCATAGCGCTCTATTGGCCAATAAACGAAACCACATTCGTCGATGCAAAAAAGCCAAGTAAACGATCGTTTCGGTTGCTGCCTTTGCACCATCTATTTGTTTTGCAGGATAAATCAAGATGCTGTCAGTACACAACTGGTCATTCAGTTATCAACAATACATAAGCTTGCTGCTGGTTCCTTAAATATACCCGAATATAATTATAGCTCGATAAGGGAACACAATTTTTCCTAAAACCCCGCGAAAATTCTAGGAATAAGTAATTCTGATTGTTTAAATCACGCTCACCGTATAGATAATAAACTAAATTTTGATAAAATCAGGGTATAGAGATTGAGCCGATCTATGAAGATTGAATTATCAGTTTCATGGCACTTTTGTCTGCCTTTACAGCCTTTTTTACAGTATCGGTTGAAAGAAAATTATTATCCGGGCCCCTGATATACAGATTCTCGATTATCCGTAGACCTCGATCATAAGTCATGAAATATATTTTTCCAAAAATATATTGGCTATATTTGTACAAACTGTTCTTATGTTTCAAAGTAATCAACTTTAGCGTCTATATATTTCTTACGCCAGCTTTTCCATGCCTGGTAAGCACCCTGGAAAGCTTCGACGGGAACCTTGTTTAAAGTGGCTGTCACAGCTTTTTGGACATCCTGAACGCTGCCAAAACGGTTCCTTCGAGATCATTCTTGATTCTGAACGTCTTCGCCCATCTCGTAACTTGTACGTAGCTCGAAGCTGTATCCTCAAGCCGTGAGTCGGTAGCAGCTTTATTGAGCTTGAATCAGCCATACAGCGTCGTTACGAGGTTTCAAACAACTATACACCATGTCGTCGGCGCTGTATATCGGCTATATTATGGGTAACCGTGGTATAGTTGGTAACGCGCTGGCCTAGAATGCCGGAGACGCTGGTTCGAATCCAGCCGGTACCCTTCATTTTTCCGATTTTTCTGTGAACTAAATGATTGGAATCATCTCCCTCTTGCGGAGTAAGCAAGCATCTTTGATTCCATGAAATCCTGGCCGACTGAGGAGTCGTACTTTCAGTAATAAAGAGAGCTGTCGTGCAAATAGCGGTGGGAGATTCAAACTCACCCAACCGCCGACTAGATGTCTCTGGATGACTGAAATAAATTGTTCACACGCAGAGATGCGGGGGAGTGGTGGGTGTCGATAGAGTCGACACCATGTCGTCGGCTCTGTATATCGGATATATTACGGGTAACCGTGGTATAGTTGGTAACGCGCTGGCCTAGAATGCCGGAGACACTGGTTCGAATTCAGCCGGTACCATTCATTTTTCAAATTTTTCTGTGAACCAAATGAAAGGTGCACTAATTCAACGGTGCTGATGTTCCGAATGTTCAAAACAGACCGAGCTTGATATGCGCTTCCCCTCACTCAGCGCGACAAGTCCGACCGCGCTACGACTAGAAGCGGCGCAACAAAAAATATATTTCATGGCTCGTGGGGTATATGACGAAGTATGAGTGGATCAACTTGGATGCCTTATTACTAGAATTAGGGGTGTTATTTTAAAAATTCTGATCGTTAAGTCATCACAAAATCGACTATTTTTGAGTTATCTTTTATACAATTCGTCATTACCGTGACTTTTGATAGGTATTAGGGACCTTTTGCAAGTCCGTTGTCTGACGTTATTTCACGTTATCGGATATTTGTGACATGCGCAGTTCTCCCGAAATAACCGAATCGGCTAATGACCGTTGTACGTTATCGACGGAAGATTACGGTGCGTATGATTACATGTAGTATTGCCAGGTCTAAAACGCTATGCCTCAATGAGAACAGAATCGTGATGATTTTGATTGCAACGATACTTATTAGAAAGATTTTGAGCCATTAAAAATTTGGACGACGCTATCCGTAAAACATTACTCTGAGCATGCGCAGTGTGTTTCGAATAACGGATAAGCGTGTGCCTTGTGTACAGTTTTTGTAACCGAAATCTGTGACGTGTATCATTGCGTTATTTGACAATTGACATTAACAATTATTGGACCTATTTGATTTTAACTTAACCTCACATTATGATCGATTTGGTCGGAAATGTCCAAGAAATGTTACGTGCAACAAGTAAACACCACAAGCAGAAAATAGATCACATCACAAGTAAAATAAAAAATATGTTATGCAGGATCCCCTAAGCATGACATTTCAGACTTCACTACCATAGTTCAGTCCCGTGATGATCACACGCTGTTGCCGGAGACGCCTAACTTTGTAGCTTTTATTGGATAATACTGTCAAATAAAATTGATGGAAGAAAATCTGATCCTTTTGTACAATGATACGCCACAAAATAAGTATTGTTGCTATTAAAATCATCACGACTCTTTTCTCATTGCCGCATAGTGGTTTAGACCTGGCGTTTGCAAAATAAAGACTATAAAAACAATAAAAAACACAGAAAGCCTAAAGCACGAACTTCACTTATTCTACGCTATAATAAACTAAGGTGTATGCAAAAAGTCAAAATTATATACTTTACATAGCGTTACGTTAAAATCGGTTGATGACGTAAATAACCGTTAACGTTTTCCTACTGACACGTTGGAAAGAGCCGCGGCGCGCAGAAGGTCTCTGTTTTTGAAGTTAAAGTGATTTTAATGATTTAGAAAACACAAAGATACATACGACACTGTGATATTTGTTCATTTTAATATATTTTTGTTTTTGCCGTTTTGATCAATTAACCAAGTGTTAACCATAAAAAGATAATAACAACAACAATAACCTAAACGATTTTTAGGGATACATTGACAGTTTTGTTCATACGTTCAATTATAGGATTTTTTTTATTCCAATGACGTCAACAATAAGTCCGGTAATCGAGTCTCTACTGCAAAATAAATCAAAATTGTAATAACAAAATACTTCCCATTTTTTAGGAAAATCCCCTCTCAATCAGCTAATATTTTTATTTTTATCCTTTGCCGCTTCAAACAGAGTGATACTTTTTCAAAATGTCTGTTTCGAACTGTCATTGTCCATACAATTTTGGGTACAACATTCCGATTGATCTGCTATTTTCAATCGAAGCGTTGTACCCAAAATTGTATAGACAATGGAAGTTCAAAGCAGATCTTTTGAAACATCTATCTTGTTTACAAACTTCAAACAACAGAGTGATACTGTTTGTTAATATTTTTTGAAATCCCAAATGTTTTATTTTGTCGGTTTATTCCTACAATTATTGAAAATTGATCTTCAATATCTAGCAGCTGAATATTACCGATCAAAACACCAGAAAAAGTGTAGTTTTTTTTAAATGTCTACCATGTACCAGTTCCAGCAAGGTGTTTTGGAATAGAAATACTTGATATTTAACTTTATGTTGTCACAAGTATGTGAATGGGGATCAGCTTTGATATATTTATTGAGGAAAATAGCTCCTAAGCTTTGTCCATTCTTTCGTCTCGCTTGCCAAGTGAATCATTGCCCTCTCGTGACATACTTCCCTCCGCGCAAAAGACATTGAACAGTGTATCTTAAGGGGCCGCCCTTAGAGCCCTGAATTACGGTAGGGAATTAAGAGACCGCTCCCACATCGTTTCTCTTTTAATTTGGTTCATTTTTTCTGCAGGAGGGTGCCACTTATAACCTTGAGCTGACACTTCTTTGAAATGAGTAACGATTCTGTACTCAGCAATAACGTATTTCATTTAAAATCAAGAAAAGTATTATTAAAAAAGTTTGGTCAAGTTAAAAGTTTCTGGAAAACTTGTTTTAGATAGAGGTTGGTTGAAAGTAGTTACCAAGTTGGTGATACCAACAATTTATTAAGATGTACTATTTCCTATGTGATTTTAAACTGGGTCTTTCTTGTTTTAAGTAGAAAAAGTGCTTAAAACATCGATGCTTGATTAAAGGATCCTTAAATTTGAGTTTTTAGATCTTATCATCTCTAACCTTGTATTAATGAAATGATAATTGCCGCGATCAAAAAATTCATTATTTATTTTGGTTTACAGTTAGGAACTAAAAATATAATTTTGGATTGTGTTCCAGACAGCGCCCCATTCCTGAGCTTAAAACATGTTATATTCTAATAAGTAGTTTATCACCTTTATTAAAAAAAGTCGCAAGATAACTGAAATCTGTATTTTTTATAATACGTACCTATCTAACACTTAAAAGTCGACCATTTACAAGTCCAGATGAGGCGGTCTCATTATATTATCTGCGAGGTCAGTTTCAAGGTTAGATTAAAAATATGTATATATTTGAGCCTCAAAAATATGTAAAATTTCATTTGAACAGGAAATTTAAAAAATGGCTACCTTTAAAATAAAGCTGGAGTATCTACGCACTCCGACATATTGTAATAGTTTTTGAGATTTTATCAAACCTCATCAGATTTGTTGCTTCAGATAAGCGCTGAATAATAGGACGCATTCAAGTTAAAAAAAAGCATATCCACACAAACCATTCAACAAAATTCCCCTAAATAGGGAAAATCGAACCATATCTTATCAACTATTATATGTATTATTTATGAATTTTTTTCCTAAGATTAAACTATATCACTAATATTTTATCAAGAGTGTTACTTGCAGTTATAAGTGGCACATTCTGTATATGACGTTTTAACGTGAATTTTTAAACTAACTTTTTAACTTGATTACCTTTACAACTTATGTTCTGTGAATTTTAGTGATTTTAAGAGATATGTTGTATATTATATAAAAGTTATTATATATTAGAGAATTTAGGGAATTTCTTTCTATAATTCTTTAGTAGAAACCGGATGCACAAATTAGAAGCGTACTAGATGCGTTACAAATGGACCTGGTTTTCATGTTTTCAATGTGATTAAATTTGTATATGGCTTCAAATGTATCGAAGTTATTTAACACACAAACATGTATTGTTTTAACTGTTAATTTATCATCAGATTGAGTCATGAAATCTTAAAATCTACTTGCTTCCAGATATAGGGGATGTGATTGCGGTCTGGAGAAAACGCAATTTTTAGAGCTAAATGTCGCACCGATAAGAGCGAAATAAAAAAATATCATTTTTTTTTTGGTGTGAACAATGAAAGTTTGGTCACTTTGGTGCCGTTTTCACTAAAAACATAGTGTTGTAGTGTATTTAAGCGATTGAAGAATTGAAAAACAGGCCCTAATATGCCGAAAATAACACACGCATAATTTACCAAGCGTTTCCTTTTGCTATTAATTTTTTCCTTAAATGTGCCAATTTTAGGAATGCAGAATATCAACGGTACGATCAAAATGCGTAGTCAAAAAATGAAAGAATGTTTTTCTTGAAAGAATTGTCAGTGTATGTGATAATTTTACTAGGAAAAAGTTTTATATTTTCGTATTGGAATATTTGGAAATAATTTTGATGTGACCATAATTGATCAATGTGGTAATGGTATCGGAATAAATGTTAGCGTTATAATAGCGTGCATCTGATATATAATTCTGTATTTCTATAATTAACGCCATTTTTGATTACGTGGATTTAAAGGAAAAGCTAGATCGTGGATTGTAATGAGTATTACTGACATTGTACAAAGTGACTTTCGAACTTTAATCTTATTTATTGTGATAGGTGATCAACAAGTACAAGGCGTGTAACTGTTAGACATTTATAGAATTGTAGTGTAAACAAAGTTGTTATTGTGATATGTAGAAAATGTGCTATATAAAGTATGTTAAATTGTTCATAATTGTGATGTACGTATCCTGAACTTTCATTTAATTGGATTTTATCCTAAAATAGTACTTTAAAGGCTGTATATCAATAACAACAGGTCGATTAGAGGTGGTAATACTAAAAAAAAAGATTCTACAGGCAGTAGTAGTCGAACGGTCTGTTTCTCAAAACATTTTCGTCTATACTAAAATGAGTGACCCACTACACTATCACTGTGAAATGGATTAATGTTCGAAATAGTTCACTTTGTACAAAACTCTAGTACTTGGTTTTTTTGTATGCGTAGATTAACGTTTTTTCCCTTCACAAATATTAGTTAACCTCTCAGATACAAAGTAGGACCAATAACATACAACGCAATACAACTGGGAAAAAGTGAAATGTGCTCATGAAACAAAAAGGGATTTTGACAAGTTTATAAGACAGAAGCACAATTTTTAGGTTTTATAAAAGTTTTTGTAACGTATATTTGATGCAGCATGTATATTTCAGTAAGAGATTACGTTGACTTGTAAAGTCTGTTGCGGTCTTGCACTATACACGATCTCACCAAAGTATTCATCTGATGTGTGCCATCATTGAAATCAACTCATTTGATTCCAATACAGGTATAAGATAGATATTTTTCATTTATTATACCTGTTTTCAGGATACAACAACAAAAACTACATAGAACTGCATATTTTTCTAAGAGGGAATTGTAATTAAAGTTTTGCAAGGAATCTGCATAAATTACTTTTTCTGTTACGATATTAAAACTAAAAAGTTAAGAAGAAATATCATTCTGTTTCATATAACTTGATGTCTCTACTTATAACGTTTCCAGTTATAGGTATCGCATATGCATTGATTGAATAACCATAGACGTTTTAATGAGAATTTTAATAGCTTTAAAAATTTTAACCTGAAACTGAAATATTTCTTATAATCTTGACTTACGAGAGGCAACCGAAAATAGTTTGGTTAAAGTAGATATTATGTTAATCCTAATTTTATTTACTGCACGACTATTCAAAGATTTTATTGGTATGGTTTGAAAAATGTATTTAAAGTCTGAGTATGGATACCTTGTTGAGATTGTGTATCTGAAATTAGGTAGTTAAAGACGCGTCCAAACTATGTAACACCTTACATATTTAAATATATCAAGACTGTGTGACAAAATGAGACCAGTAGCAAAACTAAGTATAATGACACCACCATTGAAAGTCTGAGGTAAATATGATGACATCATAGCTGACATTTGATCAACAATATGCATGTGATATAACTAGCAAAGTCTTGCATTTTACATAATTATTATGTAAAAATTATTTCTGTTTTTTTGTAGCAAGTTGTGAAACCTAATGTAACATATTATCTTACATGGTCTGGAGGCGGCTTTTTGGAGTTAGAGCTGACATTTGCTAGACTAGAGGCATATCCTTGGGGGATGCGGTGAATATATCTAATAAAACATTTTTTGGGAATGGGTAAGGAACTGGACAAAAATGTGGGATATCCCTTCCAAACTATTCTTATTTTGTTTGTTGAAACAATACGATTTTGTATAGGATATCTCTCTTGAAAATGTTTTAAACTTTTACATAGCACACTGGCGAGACGGGTACCGTAAAAGCTAAGCTGTGTGGTATCGCACTAAACAGAAATATGTCTTTTTCTTATGTACATACATGGTATTTTCTGTGTAATTCAAAATATTCCTTAGGTGGCTTTATGAGAAACATTTTTGTATAAGCATGTGTCATGAATCAAAATATTTTTTTTAATTCCTTATATAGCCTAGTAAGGGCACATTTTCATAAAAAGTCACATAATCAAATATTGAATAAAATAACTGATTACCGTAAATGGATATGTAGTCGTACAGACACATATTTTATATGAACTTTTCTTAATAAAAATAACAAAGGAATCAAACTCTTCAAATTTTGAAATTACTGAGGAAATATCCTACAGAGTGAGTCCTAAGTTGACACTTTTTTAAACTCTGTATAGAAGTCGTTAAAATGAATAACTTTTTCAGATAAGTTTTTTCCAAAAACTGAAAAATAAGTGAGATACCGAATAAAAACAAGTAAATCTGGGCTTGGGTATCAAGGTATACCAAGTCTGTTTATGTTTAGTTTTTCGCTCGGATTTGTCGATCAGGTGTACTACCTATCAATTAGTGTACTTTCACTTTCACTTTCAGGTGTCACTTTCTGTTTATCCTAGTTAATTTTAAATTGGTAAATCCTAAAAGATGTTTCATAATAACGTGCCACTTTAAGGATCTACCAATTTAAAATTAACCACGACAAACAAAACGTGACTACTACCATTGATTAACTTATTTACTACTACTACTAAGTGACAGGTACAACGCCTAATCGATATGACAAAAATCCGAGCAAAAAACTTAAACAGACTAGGTACGTCTTGATACACGAGCTGAGATATGTTTTTTTTATTCTGTATCTCGCTTGTTTTTCAGTTCTCTGAAAAAAGTTATTTGAAAAAGTTGTTTATTTTGAGGACTTCTAAGTACTTAAAAAAAGTATCAACTTAGGGTTCACCCTGTATACTTCGGCTATTCCATAATATCGAATGTTTTATCGAATTTTGTACACCAACGCCAGTGTGTTATTGTGGAAAGCGGATTTCTTATTTATTGGTTTTTACAATGCAATTGAATTTCATTGACTAATGTTTAAGAAAATACTAAACATAAAAATGTTGGGATAACTTTGGAATGATGCGAAAAGTCATATTCATATTTTGGATTCTTGTTTGATGTGCTAAACAATTTGAAAAATATGCAACGCAATAACTATTTCGGCTCAAATTCTTACTGGCTTGTCAATATTTCCCATAGTTGATGTGATTTGACCAGGCTGTATGAAATCAGCTAACCAATTTTAACTAAAACGTTCGCTTATTGTTAATGAAATGATATATTATCGTACAGTCTGGCTAGAACATATTTATATGATTTTCCAACCAATGACGTAGGTTGCATTTACGTTACCTTGTAAAAGGTACAACAGACACTGATTGGGAAGTAGAGGGTTAGTGGTGACGTCACTTTCTTAAAAAGCAATTAAGATTATCAGAAGACTGTGCAAAAAACTAAATTACGTTTACTTATGATAGTATCGATGAGATTTTGGTGTCTTTTAAATAAATGACATGCCATTCGGCTGAAAAAACATCGCAGATAAACTTTTTTATCTTGGAAATGTTTTTCATTGCAAAGATTCCCCTACTCTTTCTTAGTATCATTTTATTTAGAAAGTGTCTACCTAGATGGCTTAAATTCGGCAGATAAAACGTTGCTGAGTAAACTTTTTGATATTGAAAATGTTATTTTAAACACTTTTTTGCATTAACCATCCTCTTCGAAATAAGAGCAAAAACTAAATACTGAAAATAGGATGTCGCAACAGCACAAGCTTGTGTAATTCCAACAAAAAATTAAAGTTACCATTAAAATTTAATAAACCATTGAAACTTCCTTTAACATTTTTCACGAGTTTATTAGTATTGTAACATCTCAAAGTTTGTCAGCTTGGTTGTGTGATGACGCATAAATGTATTTATATATACGACATATACTTGTGTGACGTCATGGATGGTCCTTTACTGTCAGTTGTTTTCACGGCCCACCAATCAACCGACAATTTCCGTAAATGTAGCCTTAGTGAATCTCCTCACATTACAAAGTACAAAAAATAACTAAAATGTGTTTCACCATACATACTAGTAGGAACCTTAAATGATAATTTCGATTTGATTTGTTAGTGTTGCGGTTTCGTTGGAAGTGAGTGGGGAGCAAGGCTGATATATAGAGGGTGTCTAATAGGGAGGGTCGAATTACACGTAACTGGAGGTGTAGCCCTTTGGCTTGGTCAGAGAAAGCTGTGTATTGAGGTTCACTTCAGCTATGCAGAATTGTATCTTACCTTTACCGAGAAAATGTACATCTTGTTGGAGTTCGTTGGAGATTCGCCAAAGTGGCATCTTCAGTGAAAGCTACCTGACAACTGTTTCTTTCGTAGTGAAGGTGCCATCTGAGGATCGACTCTTGCTGGCGTAAAGTTTGGAAGAAAATCTATCAAACGACAGCCCAACAATCTCAATAACACTTGGACTGACGACGTCCGCAAAACCCTTAACTTGAGGTGACTATCTGCCATTAGCATTTTCACTCATGAACTTTATCGATAACTAATAGCATCGCATAACAAGTTTTGATACCGTGATTTTTATTTCAGTTTCATTTATTTGTAGCAGTATTTAGAAACAGTAGTCAATATTGAAGGTTATATTTTGAAAGATATGTTCATATTGTACGCCAGTGTTATCTTCATTTCCTAAGCTACGATAGTCACTTCAAACCTCAGTTGATATGGCGAGCTATAGCATCCAAAATTTCAATATTGTGAAAGCTGTTTAACTTGACGCTATTATTGCAAAATTAGGGTAGGTAGGGACTTCGAGATAATATCGTAACTGAGGGTTTGAGTAATAACTTCCTTTCCATGACGATTTGGATAAGACTTTACTTAGTTACTATGACTGTACTGAGAAAGTTGTTGTTAGTGTCTGTGTGATTAGAACTGGTGCGTTTAATCATTTAATTAAACACGCTTGTGATTGACGTTGTTTTTTGTAGCATCTGGAAATCGAGATACGGAAATAATATTTTTGCATTGTATAAAATTGATTTTTATGGAGCCTCTTGACCAAAGGATTTTTTTAACTGCACACTAATAGCTAACAAAATTTAACGAAAGTATTGGAGCACCTATCACATAAATATTGACAACTGGACTGAGTGGTTGTATGTAAGGCATATTATTTATTAATAATAAACGCTGCTATTAAATTTTAACTATTCTGTCGTCATTTTTGCTTGATTCAGTCACTAGTTCATTTTCTGTAATTAAGTGATGCACAGTTGAAGCCTACAAAATATATAGCTTTCTCGCAACAAGGCCAAATTAATTATACCTCCACTTGGTTTAATTCAATCCATGTCTAATACCAAAAATGTTACAGTTACTAATGTGATCTAATTTCTATAAGAATCTATTATGTACAAGATGGGTCAGTGCTAAGTTAGTAGCAGTGCACATTGAAACTCTGTTTTAAAATAGCCGAAAGAGGTTATATCAAAAGTTATTATGATGCACCACTCCGTGCCATGTACATCAATTTTTACGCAAGCAAAATCAAGGTATTCTAATGAAGTATAGTAATATTTCAGAGGAACCAGTAAAGTACTACGTAATTTGAATTTGTCATCAAACGGGCCAAGAGACAACTTAGATACTTTTCGGAGCCGTTTGCTACCTAAGTTCATTACAAATAATCGGATCTTAAGTTTTTTAATTGCATAAAATACTGTATTCACGAGCTACGGTTTTGATGTGCTCATCTCATATTACGAAAGCGTAAATCAAAGTGAATATTAAATGTATGCTGCCGACTTAGCGTTGAACCTCCTTGTACAACGCCGATCAATTTGTATGTTTTTCTTTTCTGTTCAGTGGTTTTATACACTCTAAAAATATTTTATTGTCCCTTTCAGGATATCACTAGTTATTGCCTAATTTATGTATATATATTTATATGTTATTTTGTTTTTATTTTGTTTTAAATTCTATATTATAAATGTTGAATGGAAAATGGTGCAATATTTTTATTGTGTACGTAGCAGTAAATCTACGCCGGTAGACAAAAGTTTGGTTCATGAGAGTTACCGCAGAAATAGTGTTCATGATTATAAATCTGTAAGCAGTTTCAGTACTGCAAGTCCAAACGCGATAATTTTTGTGAACTGAAATTGCACGGTTCTTGTCTGTTAAATATTCGGGAAATTTGATATATCTTCTAGCATGGGTTAATCAAATATTTTATTTTAAATAGAAAAAAGTCACCGCTGTCAATATCAACCAATACCAAAGACTTGGAATATAAATTATTTACTTTAATGGAGACTGAAGTTTTTATTGATTGGAACTGGTTTAATACTGAAAACTTACTGTTTAAGTATATTTTGCAGTTTGTGTTCTGAAAGGTATTTCGATTACGTTCTTAACTACAATTTTTAGGCATACTTCATTTCAGTATAATCGCATAAATCTTTCTATTTAATTAATTGAATTTCAAATAGTCAATTAACAACTGGTATATTCATCAGATAGTAATGTTATCAAGTATTTAGCTTGTATTGCATCCAAGTTCACAGGTATTCTTGAGGTGGCCAAAAAAATGAACATGCTAGGAGATAAAATGTCCCTAATAATTTTCAGTCTATAAAGGATGTCTGCTAATTTATGGAACGTAGGAAAAACTCAGAGTTAGATTCAAAAATAAAAAGAATTGGCCAGTCTTACCTATGTTAACATTTTATCATAAATATACAAGATATCCTGAACCATAGTTCTATTTTTGCGTTTTATAAATAATAAAAGTGAATTTTACAGAACCATTTGACTGTTAACTTCTGCTTTCTTAGAAAAATTTGAAGGTTTTTATTAAAATATGTATTCTGTATCAAGATACAACAACGGTCATTTGCGCAAGTGTGAAGAGGTATAAACGTTAGGTATAACATTTTTTTCCGGAACGGCTCACCATGTTGCCCCACAAAAGTATTCCACCTGACAATATTAATTTAAATATACATTTTTTCATCAAGTTTTACTCAAACAGGGGCTATAATTATTATACAATCAGTTGATTGATTGATTGATTCAAACTTCAGTACAATAATCAAGTCACCAGATGAACCCTCACAGAAGTAGAGGCACAGTTTACAATAGACAAATGAAATACAGAAATGTATTCCAAATGAAATAAAAAAAAATTTCAGGTATTGTGTATATTTATGAAGAACCACAAATAACGTCAGCTTGCAACAAATATCATCCCTCATTGCACCCCCTAGCGAGTAACTCATAATAATATAATAAGGTCCTGTATTGTAGTTATTTTTTCTTGAACATAGGTAAGATTTGTTCCATTCATTTGTTTGAAGAAAACAATCTATGTTTTTTTCTGTATACCATTTCTTTGTAGGCATTCTATATATTTCTGGAAGCACATTTTCGAAACCGGCGAACAAACTTTTTTATCTGTTTTTTTTTCTTAAACTTTGTCTTACACTTATAGAAACATAATCCCAAATAGCTGTATGTATATATTTGTCGTGAAATTATAAAATAATTAGGCCAATCAAAAGAAACTTGAACTTGAAAAGATTGTAAAAATCTGTTGGAGTTTATACAGTAAATCTTCTATGATGTATTGGAAGCTTTATTTTCCACTATGTTCCAATATTTATTAAAATACCAGGAATGCATTAAAAAAAAGGTAAGTTGGCGTTTTCATTGAGGTAACATTTTTTGCGAAGCATTTCGTTTGTATTTCTAAAGAGTGCCTAGATTAAAGCAAACACTTCTTATTTTCCTTTTCAAAGGGGTCTGTTAAATGACAAGTTTAGGTAACCTTCCTCAACACATCATCGAAAGCAGCCATGATATTCCAAAATATGTTTTTGCAACTGTCTTATTGCAATAAAAAGTGATACTTTCGTGTGTTTCTGTTTTCGAATAAATCAAGATACATACAAATTTTTCTAATTTTCTCGAAAACGAATCGGCCGATTTAAAAAAAAATCATCGAAATAGAAGGTGGCTAAAAATTACAGGCGTGTGGACACAGTACTGACTCGACTACTGTATGTACTGTGTAAGGCTTTCGCGGCCATCGTCCAATAAATTTGTGGTTCTTGGGTTTTTAGGCCGGCGTCGTTTAGCGTTAAGGCTTGACGTTTCGCCACCACGAGTGGATGGCATCTTCAAAAGCTATTTCACTTCGGCGACTTCCAAAGTACTGAGTGAAATAGCTTTTGAGATGCCATCCACTCGTGGTGGCGAAACGTCAAGCCTTAACGCTAAACGACGCCGGCCTAAAAACCCAAGAACCACAAATTCATTCGACTACTGTACTTAATTACTACTAAGTGTGAATACTTACTAAATTACTATACTCGACTAAAGTACTGGGCGTGTGTGAACCGGCCTTAACAACGTCCAACAGTGCTTTTGTTTACGGTGGTTCTATGTTGTGTTTGTCGTTGGTTTGTTTTGATGCTAGTTTTGAGTAGGCGGCAAAAAACCAACTTAATGAGCGGCGCATTGTGTCTGTTATCAGTAGAATTTTTGCAACCGAAGAGGTGCTAGGTTAACATTTCGTCAGTCTTTCGTGTTGTTCGGTTTTATTGATTTTTTCGGAAATTTTGAAAGCTATGCAGTGAACTATTAAGGTGTTTGTGACCACTGATGGTATGTAGATGTTAAAACTGTGTCTTGTGGGTGCAGTACCGTTGGTGAGTTATTTGCATGGTATCTGTAGGATTGTTGTTGTTCATTAAAATCGGGTTCATTTGAAATATCTACTTATTTTACCGGATTTTCCACTGGTCTGCAACAATAGTAATTGTTCCATTACACGATATGGGAAACTATGTTACATAATTGATATTTTTATACTAGGTTATTCCAGCTGCAAGCAACAACATGTTTTCTCCATTCATTTGAGTTAAGTTCCCACAACGCATTTATCAAAAACCACCGATCAAAAAAAATTGTTTCACCCCCTTGTACCCTCTGCTCCCAGGGTCATCCCTTAAGAATTTTTAATGACAAGGGGTATCGAGTAATAGTTTGTTTTAAAGCTATGACGAAGGCAGTCTTCCTTGGGCCCCTTCGTCTACTTAGAGTGTACAATTCGCATACTCAGTGATTGCTCACCTCACGGTGTGAGCAGGAGTAGTAACTGGGTAATAGAATAGCAGCTCGGTGAGTCGGTGCCTGAACTGCATCTTTTTGTTATCAAAAAATAATAATAATCCACTGGACAGTGTACGAGCTACAACAAATCGGTACGAAAAAGAAGAATATCTGCTTCACTGCTGTATGCACATTTTATCTAACTGGATTTGTTAATAAGCGTAACTGCAAATATTGGAGCGATGAAGATTCTCATGCTTTTGTAGAAGGGCATACCCAGAACTCCCAAAAAAGTAATGTATGGGCAGGCATTTTTGGGAAACAAATTAATTGGGCATTGTGTATTGGGCATTGAAAACCAAATCGAAGAAAACCCGATGGGGATCAAATCTATTTCCAGCAAGTCGGTCTCCTCATTATGTTCTTTCGAATCGGCAATCGCTAGACGACGCGTTTCCAGATAAATGGATAGGGCGAAAAGGGCCTATAGTATGGCCTGCTAGATCTGATTTGACACCATTTGAGTTTTTTCTATGTGCCCATTTAAAATCTATTGTATTTAATCCCCAACCTGGAGGTTTGGATGACCTACGTCAATGCATCATCGAAAGCTACCATGATATCCTACATGTTTTTGCATCTGTCCGTCAGGAATTTGAACACTGCCCATATCATTGTTTGGCCAATAACGGGAACTATTTTGAACAATTGTTGCAATAAAAAGTGATATTTTTGTATGTTTCTCGTTTCTATCTGATAAAATTATGATACTTAATGATTTTTCTAATTTTCTCGGAAACGAATCGACCGATTTAAAAAAATCAAACGTCAAAATAAAGTACTGCGACATACCTTTGAAACAAGCCCCTTATCATTTAAATTTTTTTAAGGTGACGACTCTGTGGGGCAGAGGATAGAAAGGGGTGAAGTAATTTTTGGTTAAAAATCTGTCCCTCTGTCCACTAACTTAATCATCTGACCTGTGGACCGAAGGACGTCTTGGGTATCAGGAGTAGGACGTCGTTCAGAATTGTCTTCTTTCCATCAACACCAAAGCAAGGAAATTTGGCATAAATTGCAAATTGGTAGGTACATCTAGCTTTCAATGATGTGCCACTAGTTAGTAGTATTATTAGAAATGATTGTTAATGTTGTTTATTTGTCAATAATTTTATGAGCAACACTCTAATATTTTTGTTTACATTTGTTTCGATCCCTTGAATATTTTACCCACATCTCCAAACTTGATTGAGACGGTTTTTTCTGCAGCCTAGTAATTGTAGCATAAAAGTTTCAACAGTTCAGGAATATATATGTAAATCGCTAGGATATTTTGGGCCCCCGCCTCCCCCCCTAGATACGTGCCTGCCCCTTGACAAATCTTTTGACGTGACCAGGTGTTTTTTCTTTCAATCAGTGGTTTTCGATAAATCCCTGGTGGGAAGTTTTCAAATAAACACCCTGTATGTACCTATACATATCACTCGCAAAGAACTGGAATGTTGATAAAAATTTACACACTACATAGATTTATTGCTTACCACGGCAACTACGAAAAACGTATTATTTTCTAAAATCGTTCCATTGGCTTTGTAAAATTAAACATGGATTAAGTAGTTCCAAAAAATTATATATAATTATTTTAAACACCGTTTCAAGGTGACTAGAGATTATTTATAATTAAAAAAAGTAAGATGCGGTAAATTTGGAGTGAAGAGAATCGCTCAACTACCGGCGAAGGTAATCAAGAAAAAGTAAAACAAAAAACCCTAAAACTTGGGAAATCGGTACCTAAAGGTATGACTTTGAGATGTTTTCTAGAAGATGGAAAATAATTTTCAATGACAATTTTTAATACGTCCATCAAACTGGAGACATTTGACAGTGTAACAAAATTTGATATAAAAACATTTTTATCGTAGAAAAAATGTGTGCAACACGTCCAAAAAGCATATCAATATTATTTTTGTGAAAAAAAATAAAAGTTCTCAAGCCCTGGAATCGAACCCGGACATTTTGGGGTGGAAGGCTGGCGCTAAGCTGTTGAGCTACCATGTCGCCAAAAAAGTTGTTTTAGCCAAACATATTGGATTAGGTATTTTATCACTGGAATTTCTGATCTAATTTCAAACATTCAAAATTATATTTATTCCGATCGTTAGACTTCGCCTCGAGCTGTAAACTTCAATCGTCTATCGTGCAACAAATATACACTAGTTATACAAGTAACTATTTTCACGTATGCCTGGAAATCTAAAAAAAATAATGGTTTTCTTTCTTGATACGAGAAACTTTGTACCCGGACCAGGGTGCACGTCATTGTATTATAGATTATGCTTTTTGTGTCTCATTGTAAATACTGCCAATGTTTGGAATGGCGACAAACAATTGCCCTTGGATGCGTAGTCTATTGGTGTAGGACGGGACGTCATTGGTGAAAACTAACATTATGACATCACATGCGGTTGGTTATCTTCGGGAGCTGACGGCTCTTCGACACTGGTTACAAAAATTAATTTTTATTTTGAATTATTCCGAAAAATAGCTTCGTTATCAACCTTATACAATGTGTCCGGATATTTGACCAACAACGCTTGACAGCTGATAGACGATATACCTCCACACTTTTATAAACATTGAGATAGGAATATGAAGCCTGAAAATTTTCTCAATTATTCCGCAATAAAATAGCATCACAATCTAAAATTTCGTAAGGTGGGAGGGGGGGGGGGGGTACAAAGTACTCTTAAATTTCAACACCATCTATTCTAAAAATTAGATATGTTTTTTGACCTAATATTAATTCTGCGAGAATACCGATAATCCTTTGTTTTACAGCAGCTAATTGGCGGTGCCTTGGAAATTTCAATAAAGGTTATCTCAAAAACGGTTGCCTCTAGGGACTGAAACAAAGTTTACCTTTTTTCCGTAAAACATATTGAGGAAAGGGAACGATTTTTTTTGGATACTCACACTGATGCACCACAGCGGGAAAAAGTTTTGTTAATTTACGATAGCAAACCCGTGATTGAATTTAGATTTCTAGCCTTAAAAAAAACCCGATACGTAATTTTAGACAGCTGCGTTTTAAGGCTTCATGTTCCTATCTCAATGTTCTTAAAAATGTGAGGTCTATGACCTGTCAACCGTTGTTGGTCGAGTATTCGGACACCCTGTATATGATCTGTCCATTTATCATAAAAAATTAATTATTTTTTTCAAAAACCCAATTGGACATCCAAGCGGACCTTAATCTCAGACGCAAGACTCCCACCCTTGGGAGTTTTCACCACCGTTCGGCGACGCCTATGCACATAGCGTATGTTTGAATTACAATCTAATTACATAATATTACACTCGAAAAATCTATCAGCCGCCCCTCCAACCCTCTGGCATTGTGGTCCCCAAAGGGGTGAATTAGAACAGACCCGAAATTCGTTGAGGATGGGATTGAGGGTAGAAACCTGCTGGAGGGTCAGGTAGGGGAGGTGGGGAGACTACGTCTAATTAAGTTCCATGGAAGCCTTCCTTTTGTTGTTTTGATTAATCGACGTGTTTCTATTGTGTATATCGGTGGGGAATTTCGTTTCGATCAGCTTATAATCATGCTGGGTAAGGTGTGGACTGAGATCGCTCCCACATGACACACACCGTGGTAAAAAAACATGTTTTCTCAAAACCTCTAGATAAGAATTTCTTTGGCCGCTGCTGCTACAATATTTTTCATTTCGGTTTTTTGTTCGATATTTTTAATACAGTAAGTCGTATACCAGCACCTGTCTCACACACTAGTGCTATAACATAAAGGTGGAAACAAATCAAACTTAGCATGTAGAACATAAAGCCAATAAGGCACGTAATTCGTCATGGGCATGTAGAAGGGTTGTAGGAGCGAATTGGGGCTTGACTCCCAATGTGATCGTCTGGCTCTATACTACAATCGTATAGCCTCGTGTCCACTTGCAAGTAACTTGTGATAGTTTTTGCAGCAAGTTCTTGCTTGTTTGTCTACACTATCTTTTAATTGTTCGCAAATTTAATCTAGGAAATTGCTCTCGGAATTTCACTTGGGCTCGATTGTTCTGATTCCGTGTACACTATAGATAATATGTCGTATGCAAAATCTGTAGCTGCTACGGTAGTTCTGATATATTTAATTAAAAAAAAAGAAAACAAGAGAAAGTTAGTAAAAGGCGGAGAAAATGTTGGGTGAGAACGTGGATTCAGCATAGAACTACTCTAGGGATACATGAACTTTAAATAGCCAAAGAACTCCCATGTACTCTTGTATTATATTTCATTAGTCCCATGTCCACTTCTCTTTTTTTGAATTTTTCTCCACTGTTGGTTAACTTGCGTTCTCAAATTATGTAGCATGTAGCCTCCCTTGAATTTCCGCTGTAGAAGTATTAAATAAATCGCCCAATTTTTGTAATACATTCTGCTTTTTGATTCTGTCCTTAAATTCTGTAGTATGTACATTCCATAATTCCATAATTTACATTTAAAAGACACGTGTTTTCTTCTCTCGTCCAGCTGAATTTCTCCATATTTGATTTTCAATACTCCTTGTTGCAAGACTTTCGAAACAGCCTCGAAATTTTTGTGGCAAACTAATTTCCTGAGAGTAAACGTGTACACTACTAGCCCTCAGCAAGTCGCAAGTCCTTTAATATGTGCAAGTAATTTTGCTGCAATATTTCTCTAATGACGTCGTGCACACGCTATGCAAGTGACTTGTGAGAGTAACTCTAGCAATTTTATTTGTTAGTGGACACGAGGCTTATGGCCATTCTTATTGTATGGATCACTGGTGTGATGGCCATGGATAAGGATGGAAATAATCAAAACAAAGCTAAATAAAATTCAACGCTTGGCTTGTGTCAGTAGAACAAGTGCAGTATGCACTACTCCGCTGAGCGCGCTAGAAGCACTGCTGAATCTTCCTCCACTCGACTTGGTAGGTCAAGGGGAGGCAAAGGCGTCTACGTTCAAACTGTGGAGTCAAAGCAGTTGGTCCTTTGTGAATTCTGGCAGGGGACACTGTGCCTTCCTCTTGGAACTGCAAAGGGATGACCCTATCCTACATATGAGGAGTGATACAATTTCTATTACATATCGCTTTGACTGCAAATTTACGGTGGAGTATCCTACAAGGGAAGATTGTGGGCCAAGCGGCAGGCGACCTTTTGAGGGAGGAGGCCAGTGTGGTACACGGATGGCTCACTCACCGACGAGGGCTCCAGCGCTGGGGTATATGGGCCAAAAACAAAGCTCTCCATCTCTCTTAGGGGATACACCTCGGTATTCCAAGCAGAGATATATGCGATTTTAGCTTGTGTCTTTCGTATTCACGAAATTCAGGGGCCTAGCAGGCGGACCACCATCTGCTCTGGCAGCCAGGATCAAGACTCGTTTTGCAATGCAGGAAAGTCTTGGATAACATTTCGGCAAGACATCGGGTGCCGCACTTATATGGATGCCGAGTTATGCTGGAGTTGGTGGCAATGAAATGGCGGACGCGCTCGCAAGGCGAGGGTCGAGGAATAATTTCCCCGGCTGTTGGGCTGCCAGCAGGTACCATTAGAAGGAAAATAGAGGTATGTTTGCAAAACCAGCATCTTACGAGATGGAGAGGAATCTCTGGGCATCACTACCAGCTAGAGAAGTTATTTCAGGACCTCTGGCCAAGGTAGGGCGGTTTTGTCTCTCATTGGACAGAAGCCGGCTAAGGCTACTTGTCGGCCTGCTATCCGGTCATAACACCTTCAAACGTCACTTGTACGTGATAGGGGTGGCAAGTGATCCGACTTGTGCACGCTGTGGCTAGGAGAAAGATTCCTTGGCACACATTCTATGTCGTTGTGAAGCCCTTGGATATATATCACAAACAGACCATACTAGGTTAAAGGATTCTTGGACCTGAGACTATAAAGCTAAAGTTACATTTACGAGTGAATCGTATACGGGTACTCGTAGAGGAGTATGAGTACCATTTATATTAATGTTCAGAGTCTTGTGCGATTGGAGTGTAGTTAATATGGCGCCCAGTGAAGGGAAGCGTGCTGCAATGGCATGAATTTTAATGTTAATGGTGACAAAGAAAATAGAATGTGAAGAGATCGTTAGAAAAAAGGCGAATTTGGCTTAAACCATTCTTACAATCAAGGAACATTGTGGGAATTGAAGAAAAGTTACTAACAGAGTTATTATCTGAGCAGGGAGATGAATTCAAGAACTCAAACTTAAGAAAATGCCCAGAAACACCTGAAAAGCCTAAAAACTAAGTTTCAGCGTGATTCCAAATTTTTAGGTTTCTTGATTACTCTCCACCCTTTACACCGATTTCCAAAATTTCAGCAAAACAATCAACTACGGCCTCATATCAAACCTCTTCCCAAATTTTACCTAAATCGGTTTAGCGGCTGCTGAGATAAAGAAGCTAGAAAAAATACAGACAGGCAGAAATGAGTGGCCCACTTTTTCTTGATGTCATGATCATGAAACGTCCAAAAGCCACTTTATCTCAAAGTTAAAAATTTTCGCGATCACAATACTACTATCACCTATCGGTGTGGGAAATAAACGTTGATAATTTTATTTACAAAAATATATCGATCCTCACCTGTTCTCTGAGAAGCAACAATTTTTTTCTTCTCTTGGTTATACGTCGAACGTAGGTTATTAATTTTTTCTTCACTGTTTCCACCGATATGCTTAGGATATCTGCTATTGCAGAATATGCTCTATTCCTTGCATTGATATCTGTATATTCCCTACTTCTCACGTCCCATAAACATTTCATATTGTAATACAAGTCGATAAATGGGTCGATCTCGCAACTTTGAGACCGACACGTATACGACCTACGAGTTGCCATTTACAACTGCGAAATCGTATACGATTGGTTCACTCGTATACGACAACTCTTAAATGTAACTTCAGCTTAAGATGGGCACCAGAAAGCAAGGTTGCCATATTGGGGGATTTTCCCCCAAATTTGGGGTATTTTCAGGCTACTGGGAGAAATTTTGGGGGTCATTATTTCCTGGGGGATTTTCTGGGGGAGAAAATAAAGCCTTAGGAATTTTTGGGGGTACTGTTTTTCGTTTTTAATAACGCAAAACTGGAAATTTACACTTGCTATTTTTTTTTGGCACGCCCAACTCTACACTCCCTTCTTAAAAGTGGGTTGGCAAACTTGCGGCAATATTAAGGGTGAGATCATAGATAGGTGAGATTTCACCTATGAAAATTACCTGTGGTAACTTTACACTAAATGAGAATATGTTACGCAGGTTCAACGCAGACATGTATAAAGTTGCTGATGACAATGCCTTAGATATATTATTTGAATAAATTTCATAGTTTTACCTCATACATTTTTTGTTGGCTATATTTAATACATTACTTAAAATGTTAATTTTTTTTGTTACGAAGATTACATGTTACGTCTATGAAAGAATCTATTTTTTATGTTTTGTTAAACCACAACCTGAAAAGATATTTGTTAAACTTTATTTCTTTTTTAAGGTTCAACGGATTATTTTCTCAGTGTATACAAGAATGAAAAAAATGCGTTTTTCAGAAGAACATCTTTTATCCGACTTTGTTTACTACTACTACTTACACTATCGCTAAGTGTACGTGTAATACATAAAAAAAAATAATATTCATTTATTTCTTGATATTTTTGTTAAAACATTTTGGGGGATTTTTTTCTCAAATATGACCAATTTGGGAGATTTTTGAACCTGATCTGGGGGTAGATTACATGTTAGTCTATGAAAGAATCTATTTTTTATGTTTTGTTTAACCACAACCTGAAAAGATATCTTTATTCTTTCTTAAGTTTCAACGGATTATTTTCTCAGTGCATACAAGAATGCCAAAAAATGCTTTTTTCAGAAGAACATCTTCTATCCGACTTTGTTTACATTTCACTATCGCTAAGTGTACGTGTAATACATAAAAAAATAATATTCATTTATTTCTTGATATTTTTGTTAAAATATTTTGGGGGATTTTTTCTCAAATATGTCTAATTTGGGGGATTTTTGAACCTGACCTGGGGGAAATCCATCAAATCCATCTGGAAACCCTGCCAGAAAGCCTCCCTCCCTCCTTCATTCCTTCAATCTGCGCGCCGCAAAGACTTATCTTCAAATTCAATACTTTTGTAGGTTTATCAGTCGATAATGTCTTCTTTTCTCCAAGATAAAGTTGCAGTATTTTCTATGCATCGTCAATGATAGCTTGGGTTATCCGGTTTCTTGTACAGTAAAATTCGGGTAATCATATTATATACAATCATGTACTTTCAAAATAATAACTTTTTCACTCACTGATAGTGATTATTGCGACATCTTCCCATTCAAACACTACGGCTGAACAAAAAATATTGATGTGTGGAACTAAACAAATATACTTATACAGGCGCTACCGTAAGTATGTTTCAATTTAATTACTTCATTATTAGAGTGCCAATAATTTCCTTTACCCCGTCTTAAATATAATAATAATAAAATATCCTATTTTTTCTGGGATACTCATTAAAACGAGCTTTACTCTTATTCAAAGAAACTCGTGATCACGCTGCACATTCAATTTGATTTAATAAAAGCATTTAAAAAAATATATGACTGGTGTGAGAAATACTGTTATTTGTCATCAGGGACACCTAATAGCCCTCAAAATCCACCGATATTATTATCTATAGAAGCTGATGATGTCGCTGAATATTTAATTTTAATTAATATGACCATATGGTGTGGAAAGTCCTGAGACTGGTCATCATAAATCCTATGACTCATAAGTTATGGGGACAGGAAAGAGTATTTCATATTCAAGTCATCCTTCTGAACTTCTTGACCACCCTGTACAAATGCAATTACTGCCACAAAAAATCGAACTGCGCACAAACCGATAATCATTGCGATCTGGTTTTCTTCGAGTTCGAGCGCTGCGTTGGTGCAAGTCCCTGCATTTAATAAGAAAACTCACTGAGGTAATGCGCGGGGTAGGGTAGTAATTATAGAGGAGCTGAAGATGGTAACCTAGAATTAGAGGAGGCCTTCAGAGTCTGCCCATCGTTTAATGCTGATTGTGTGATCCGTGATTGGCCACTCCTGGCAGCGAATGATCCACCACTTAAGATTAATACGTAGGTTGTCCTACCATGTTTGTTGAACGCTCTTAATCCTTATTTTGTTAAAATAATTGCCATTTTTTCACAATAATTTTCGTAATAGTTTTGCAGTTTATTCCGCTGTAGTCTCCCTGATTGATCGCACTTCACTGACCCATAATTAAAATCACATGTATAAACCAATTCCTAACGTCTCGGTCACTTCTGTGCATTAATTTTCTGGCCACCTCTGTTTATCAACCGCGGCATGCAGCTCTCCTAAACAAGCTTCCGTTCTACGGCCTTCCTGTTAAGCTTTGCTGTTGGCTTGCAGACATCCTCTCTGGTCGGAAGATCTCTGTCGTGGTAGACGGCTTTTCCTCTTTCTTCCACAGCATTAATGCTGGGGTTCCCCAGGGATCGGTATTGGCCCCGACGTTGTTTCTGCTTCACATCAATCTACTCTCTATAGCACTGCAAACCCAATCCACAGTTTTCCACATCATGAGCAATAGACCGATGCCTGTTGTCGAGCTGGAGCGCAGAAAAGGCTGATTCGCTTTCAAAGGATCTGGAGACCATTACTGCTTGGGGACTCAAGAATATGGTAAAATTTAACACCTCCAAGACCCAATATTGTACGCTATCAAACAAAAAGTGCCCAAGCTAGCACCCGGTTCTGATGAACAATCAGGCTCTGCCAAGGAGTCACTTATTCAAGGAGTCAGCATTACAGAAAATCTAATCTGGCACGAACACGCCAATTGCAACAGCTGCTGGTAAAAAGCTTGGATACCTAATCAGAGCCAGAAAGTACTTCTCACCATCTAACCTCCTGATGCTATATAAAGCTCAGATAAGACCTGGCCTGGAGTATTACTCTCATGTCTGGGGAGCTGCTGCGCCTACTATACCTGGCTATACTAGACGCCGTCCAGAGAAGGCCAATTCGACTAATTGTCGACTTGACCTTAACGCGCCACCTCCAGCCACTTTTTCACCGGCGTGTTGTTGGTGGCCTCTCGCTCTTCTACCGATATTCAAAAGGAGTCTGCTCCTCTGAGCTATTCTCTATAGTTCTGCCGGTCACCGCTCCTACCAGATGAGCCCGCGCGACCGCTGCATATCATCCTAGGGCGGTCTTCATACATCAAGAACCGAGCGGTACGACTGCACCTTTATTCCTAGGGTGTCCAAGGCTTGGAATGGACTGCCAGAAGATGTGTTTATTGGGCCTGCGGGTGTTGGCCTATTCAAGTCGCACGTTAACTAATTTCCCCTAACCCTACCTTTTCACAGCAGCCTCTTAAATCCCTACCTTCCGTACTTTTAGCTCCTAACAGTAGAAGCTCCGAATATAGAGCGACCTTCACCGAACTGGTTAATGGATGAAAAGCATTTTATGTTAAATTTCATATGTTAAAAAACATATCGCGAGTGGGTTGGCTGAAAAATTTCAGTCCAGGATATGATTAATTAAATATTGAAAAATCAATTTTTTTTAAACATTTCACCGGTTTGATTAATAGACAAATCACATACCAATCGAAAGTATGAAGCCCATAGACTATGCAAAAGTTAGGTTGGCAACATTTTTCCCGTCCCAACTATAGGGTAGGCAGGTATAAACAGGTAAATCAAATATAGTAATTTGCACCGTTGAGGTTAATGCATGAAACTTATATCAAAATAAAGATAATTTTATTGCAAACACGTCGATATAGGGTTGACTGCAAAAAACCAGTCTGGAATTCCGGTTGTCGAATTTTAAAGATCAAAATATTGCTGCCAGTGAATACGTGCGTCAGAGAGGTCCGAGCGAACTATCCCGTGTATTAACAAAGGACAGCGCTACACTCGTAAATACATCATTGTAGTGGAACAGTTTGCCTCATTCTTCTGAATTGAAAAAGCGTGCTACTACTACTATACTGATTGTTGTTATTTATAAACATTAGATTGTGATAAAAAATGATTAAAAAGTGTTATCTATGCAATTCGGACGATGATGTTCTTGATTTTAACGATGAAACGTATAAAAACTGTTCGTTGAAATTAAATTTTCGTAAAAAGAAAAATTTTGAATACAGTGGCGTTGAGTTAATCAATGCATCACTCGATTTTGTAAGTTATCATACCACGTGCTACAAAAAACTGACTGCTTTGGGTAAAAAATATAATGAAGAGTTTAACAACTTTCTTGGTGAGAATACGGTAAGTGCATAATAATTTAACCTTCAAAACTATCTTAGTAAATATATCTTTTAAATTTTTTTAATTGTGAAATAATGACATGGAAGATTCATAAATTTATACATTTTTGATGATATTTTATTCAAATAAGTCATTTCAATTTCTCGGACACATGACATGCGCACTCTTTTTCATTCAATGGCCGAGCTTACACGCAGCTGCTTTGCTGCGTCCTTTGTTAATACACGGGATAGTTCGCTCGGACCTCTCTGGCGCACGTATTCACTAGCAGCAATATTTTGATCTTTAAAATTCGTCAACCGGAATTCCAGACTGATTTTTTGCAGAGAACCCTATATCGACGTGTTTGCAATAAAATTATCTTTATTTTGATATAAGTTTCATGCATTAACCACACCGGTGCAAATTACTATATTTGATTTACCTGTTTATACCTGCCTACCCTATAGTTGGGACGGGAAAAACGTTGCCAACCTAACGTTTGCATATTCTATGGGTTTTATACTCTCGATTGGTATGTGATTTATCTATTAACCAAACCAGTGAAATGTTAAAAAAAAATAATTTTTCAATATTTAATTAATCATGTCCTGTACTGAAATTTTTCAGCCAACCCACTCGCGATATGTTTTTTAACATATTAAATTTAATATAAAATGCTTTTCATCCATTAACCAGTTCGGTGAAGGTCGCTCTATATTCGGATCAAGGAGTATAAGCCAATCATTTGTTATGAATAGCGAAATAATAATGACTTTACTATCATTATGTTCGACAGCATAATGTGCACAAATGAAACTGGACGATAGACCAAATTATCGAGAAAAAGAACATTTAAAAATCTCAACAATTCAGTTTGCCTTATATTGACAGTTTAATTTTTTATGTCCTTTTTATTTGAAATCCTCATAACTTTTGAAGCATTCGTTGAAATAAAAACATTAATAATGCCTAATAATAGATTAATAAAAAAGTCCGGCACAAAAAATAGGTGCCCTTGAAAAATTTTTTTTATAAATGTCCAGACTTTTTGAACTAAATTTGTTTTCTTATCCAATATCCTGTCTAGTAGAAAAAACACAACGTTCTATCTTACCTCAAGCTTTTCTACATGACGTTAAGTCGATGGTCATGCTCACGCGTAGCCTCGCTCATTGATCATTTATCATGGCTTAAGTACAGACCCTTTTTTGCAGTGTAGACGAAATACTGAGCAGTTTATTGAAAGAATAACAAATATGTTGATAATAATATGCAAAAAAGTATAATAACCAACGATTAGAAAAAATAACATTTATATCATCATAACTTTCACATCCAATAAAAAACCAAATATTTTGTTCCGTAAGTAATCTTGTGTACACAAAAAAATGAAGTCAAGTTGATTCACTCAGTACTTCCCACACATTACGCTGATAGCAGTTTATTATTTTCCTATAGCAGGAAGATTTAGTCTGAGATCCCTTGCAACCAAATAATCGCCAGCCCCCCCTAAAATTGTCTTATGCCGCTAGGTCTTTCCTTCACAGGTCAATGGACAGCCTAGTATCGATACTAAAAACTTCTCAGTTTTACAACCCCCCACCCCCCAACCACTCACTTTCACCCCCACCCAAAAAAACTGGTAGGAAATGATCAGGAACCTCTAAAACGCTTAAAAACGAAGTTTGAGCTGTTTTTATATTTTTAGTTTTTTTATTATTTCTGCGCCGCCACTGGCACGATTTATAAAAACCATACGCGGTTTCCATCTTCGCCACGGTAGTAATACTGTGTCAAAATTTCATTAAAATCAATTCAACGGTTTCCTCGTTACACAATATAGATCGATCTAAAGCAATACTCTCGTATGTTTACATCAGAAAAAATTCTAAGTTCTTTGCTTTCTGTAATAGGAAGGCAATGCTCGGATGGACCAAAAAAAGTTATTTATGTCGCCAGGTCTTCCTTCACATGTCAGTGGACAGTCTATTATGAATGCAACAAATTTTTCAATTTTACAACCCCCCACCCCCCAACCACCCCAATTTCACCCCCACTCAAAAAAAGTAGAAAATGATCAGGAACCCCTAAAACGCCTAAAAACGAAGTTTAAGCAATATTTAATTTTTTGTTTTTTGCTAATTACTCCGCCGCCTATGCACCGATTTTCAAAATTATAGGAACATTACCTACTACGATCCCACAGCATACCGCTGCCCAAATTTCATCACAATCCATGCAGCGGTTGCTGAGATTACGAGGCTAGAAAAAAGCGACAGACAGACAGACAGACCGACAGACAGACAGACAGACAGACAGACAGACAGACAGACCGACGGAAATGAGTGACGTGGATTTTCGTTATGTAGACATCATAAAACGCCCAAAAAGCGTATTATCTCAAAATCGAAAATTTTCGCGATCATAATACTCCCCTCACCTATCGGTGTGGGAAGTAAAATTATATAAATTTCTTCCTGGGAAGAATATTGTTGAACGAAGAAACAACTAACTACATTCATGCTAGGTATTTTTGACACATGAACGGTTCTTCAAGAAACATTGTAACATATTGTATAATAGGTTGCAGAACATCATTTCGTTCAGCGATATAGGCTTGTGGTATACATTATAATTAGATGGAGACTGAAAATACTAATAAATATAATTTATTCTTAGTTGTGTGCCAAGTAATGGAAAAACGGCATTTATGAGTTACTAGTAGTTGGCACTTAAACACTTTCTACAAAGTCATGATCACTGTTTACACAGACACTTAAATCTAATGTCTGGTAGAAAAACTTTGCTTACACCGAACACCGATACTTCAATTTAACGTTCTCTAGAAAATCTTCGCTTAAACCTTTTTTTAACTAAGATTCGATATTTAAGATACCCCCATAACCATACTTTTTTTGTCTCATCTCATTGATTTCCATCTAATATACTTTCTAATAAAAAACTACAACGGCCGTTATATCTAATTCAAGTGTCAATGCAAACAGTGATGATGCAAAGAAGGATCTGTACTTGAGTGATGGCACAGCCACGCATTCAGTTTTGACGTCTGGGAAGAGGCTGAAGTAGTTGTTGAAAAATAAAGTACTGAATAAAATTGGCAGTGATATCAAAATGTAATCTAATAATAAAGAAAATAGGACAATTTTAACGATCATAGATATCTGATTAGGAAGTACACCTTGATTTCTATAAAAGTATAAAAATGGAAATTTACATTTCCAACACGCATATGTGGTATATATATAATTATTTTCGTTGATATTTGTACATTGTTATTTTATACAGGGTGTCCCACGACGATTAAGACAAGCAATTTATCAGAACTGGGCACTATTAGCGAATTATAATTTTGGGGGTGTAAATTAGAGCAAATATAGTATCTTTTCTTATTATTGTGTCGCCCAGTGAGATATTTGTTTTTGGTCACGTAACGTCCGATTCAAAATTTTTAATAGGACACCCTGTATATTTGTGATTTTTTGTGTTCCCCTCGATAAGACTATTCTAACAGACTTCACACTTGGGGTCTAAAGTGATTCATCCAAGAGCTACAGGTACCTAAAGGACTGTACCGCTACCAATATGAAACACGACCAAAGTAATTTATCTGTAGGGGTACATTGGTACCACCCTTTAAGTACCTGTAGCTCTTGAATAAATAACTTTAGACCCCAAGTGTGCCAATTTGTTGGAATTGCTTTATCGGGAGGAACACAAAAAGTCACAAATATACAGGGTGTCCCATTAAACTTTTTGAATCGGCAGTCACGTGATCAAAAAAATTTGCTCTAATTTACACGCCCAAAATTATAATTCGCTACTACTGTCCAGTTCCGATATATTGCTTGTCTATATTTAGGTTAGGATTATAATACGCCAATATTATAACGTATGAAATAAACTTTAATTTTTTCGATGGCCCCCCCCCCGAAATCGATTTCTATATACGCCACTGAGTGATGGCCAATAATGGTTAATGATAGATACACCGGGCACGCAGATGCTTCGACTTAACGTCATGTAGAAAAGCTTGTGCTTATCATATAATGCTGTAGTTTCTTTTATTAGAAAGGATATTGGCTGAGGATCAATGAGACGAGACAAAAGAAGTATAGTTGTGGAGGGTATTTCCTTGAAAATTGAAATTTAATTAAAAAAAATGTCGAACATTCCTAAAAAATATTGTTTTTGAAGCTCACGAGCTTTTTCTGGCAGACTTTTTTATTTGCTTAGCAGCATCTATTATTATGCATTACTATTTTTTTTATTTCAACCAAATGGACAGACTGCTTCATAAGTTATGTTGATTTGAAACAAGAATGCCAACAAAATAAACTGCCAATAAGAGACAAATAATTATTTCTAGACCTTTTTAAATATTTTTCTGTCGATAAACAAATTGTGGTCTAGTTCAGCCAGCTTCGCTTGTGCACTTTATGCTGGGTCGTTCGGTATAGATATTGAAATAGCATTAGTCCTCCTTCCTCCTTGGATACAGAAGGTCCAATATTAGTAGACAGACGACAAACAGACCGACACAAATGAATATTGTCCCTCTTACCTCATAAAACGTCAAAAAATCATAACACATTAAAAAAGTTTCCAAATAACAATGAGCTTCTTGTAGAATTTGATTCTTCCCATATGTTTCAGCACCTTCCGCATATGCTCTAATTGTTAAGCTCTTAAAGCCTAAGCGGATTGTCGGTGGTGGTTGGCAATAAATCTGTTAGTTTCGCTAATGAATCGCGTCGGGTCCCGGTCCGCCTGATGTGGGTCTTTTTTGCGTTCGAAACTTTCATAAAGATTCCATCATTATCCGCGATGCATGGCGATGCGCTTTTTTCGTTGTGCGGCTGCCAGTCGGCATCTCCTCTTGTTAAGGAAGCCTGTAAAATTATAATAGAGATCTTACGCGGTTTTTGCTCCATGAAAGTATCGATCAGTAGCGGGTCGTTGGTAGAGGCCTGAATCTCCTGTATTAAAAGTTGAGGTTTTATTATTGTTTTTCATACTTATACATGTTTTTGGGAGGTCCAACTATGACATGTATCAACGACATATGTTTTTATTATGTTTCACTGCATTTCTCAACCTATAGGGGGTGACATTATTGAACACCTTCTAAAAGGATACGTATCAGAAACGTCATGGGTTTTAAACAATGTGAACACTTTTTTAACGAATTCTAACGAAAATGACGTGAAAAATCGAACTTTAAGCTTAAATTTCTCACAAACTGCCCAGCAGAAATGGATGACAGTATTTTTTGTGTTATCTATAAAAATCAAGTTTTTACCGGTATCGTTGCGATTTTTTTATTTTCATATTAAAAAAATCGGCACGCTCAAAGCGCCCATAGATTTTGGATGATAATTTTTTGGAACATTGGCTGGTAGATGTACTAAAATGCTACCGCATTTTCATTCGGATACTTAACGATTTTTTTTTTCAGGTTTTAACACCCCCACTCTATCTTCGATCCCTCCCACTTTAGGGTTATGATGCAATGACGAAAACGTTTCCGACCTACTTCTAGAACTCAAATACCAATACCGGTTCCTTCAGCGACACTTACGTGTCATTGCTCTGAATATAATAAATACTGTATCAAGGTTTCATTAAAATCAATTCCATAATTTTTACATTACTAAATATAGAACAATCTAAAACAATACTCGTATCTATACATCTCAAATTCCAAGTCCCTTGGTTTCTATAATAGGCAAGGCAATGTTGGGATGGACCTAAAAAGGGGTATTATGCTGCTAGGTCTTTCTTTTACAGGTCAATGGACAGCCTATTTTGAATAAAAAAATGTTTGAGATTTACAACACCCCACCCCCCAACCACTCCAATTTCACCCCCACCCAAAACAAAGTAGAAAATTATCAGGGACCCCTAAAACACCTAAAATTGAAATTTGAGGAATATTCATTTTTTTGTTAATTATTTCGCCACCTCTACACCGATTTTCAAAATTATAGTAGCATTACCAACTAGGACCCCACAGTATATCGGTTACTAAGATTATGAGGGCAGAAAAACGCGAACAGACAGACAGATCGACAGACAGACCGAAGGAAATGAGTGACGTGGATTTTCGTTGTGTAGACATCATAAAAACCGTATTGTCTCAAAATCGAGATTCTTCGCGATCACAATACTCCACTCACCTATAGATGTGGGAAGTAAAAATGTGCTAACTTGCTGTTCAGATGTTTAGGTGGGAGGTAGGACTCCGTTATTGTGATATTAGACAACTACAAGCACTACATAATCTGACCACTCGCTAACCCGATTTATTTTTAACCTGTCACCTGTTTTGCTAACTATGTGGGCATCTTCAGAAAAGGATTTGTCCCTAAACATTCTAACATAGTTCACACGTCTTTGGTTTGAGAAAATCGTTTAAGTAGGTTTTTTAATTGCTATGTCAAAGTTTCCTCCAGTAGACCTTTTGGCGAGTTGCTACTGGCTATCGTTGGGATGCTCTCACTGACTTATGCTTTTCGATCTCCATACAGTTGATGGTCGGTAATCCTTTTTGTAGAGCAGCGCACGATCTTCAGAGGTACAGTATGTCGAGCATACCAATTTTCAACTGTTTCTTTGGTCTACGAAAAATACCTCAAGAACTGAGAAAACGATAGAACGTAACTTCTGAAACATATCATTTGTTCTATACGGCTAAACAAGTACACATAAATATTTTTTACTAACCGTTCGGCTACAAAAACAATTTTGATTGATTGACATTGATTGACAGCTTCGTAGGACCTCGCCAAGTGTTTCTGCCGCCCGTGTGCAAATGATAAAGTGGCCGCATTCTATTACGCCAAGCACAATGAGAGACGGTAATAAAATTTCAGACATGTGTGTTTACTTTTGAGTTTTGTTAAAAATTCAATATTTTTTTACACAAATAGGTACCACATAAATAAAAATCCTTAAAGCTAAGCAACCAAAGAACGAAACATATAATTAACCTTAAAAACAAAAACTTCCAGAAAACAAAATTAAATATTTTAAAAACAAGTTTAATGTTTTAAAATTAAACAGTGAAAAAACAAAACATAATGATATACTTCAAACTTAAAAACAAAAGTGCTTACAAAATAATATAAAATATTTTTTAAAAACTTGAGTTTAATATTTTATACATAAACAAAAAAACAAACAAAACAGATAATTATGTACTTTAAACTTAAAAATAAAAATGTAATAAAATATGGTGCATCTATCTTTTTATAAAATTTATAGAAAAGACACTTGCTTTAAGTGCTGCAAAATACTTTATAATTTGGTTAGTTTTTTACATAATTCAGATTCAATGGAAATGAATGCCAAATTATTGAGACTTTCCTGGTTCATCGAGGATCTTAAGTAATTTTTAATGAGCTTTAGCTTTAAAAATGATATTTCTCCGCTTGCAACTGATATTAGAAGTGTTAAAAGGATTCTAAGACCCAATATTAAGACATTTTTCATTTTCTAAAAAAGGAAAAATTGTTATTAACTCATCACACAGTTCAAGACCACCAAGATCTGTTTCATCTCTAGATTCATCGCGTAATTTTAGATCTAAATCAGCACAATATTTTATAAGATTTTGCATGTCCCATAGTAGGCGGTACTTAGCAGTACCAGGCCAATCGAGCTGGAAGCGGGACATTCAGGAGACTGAGCTGATCGCAAAATAATGGAGTCTAAAAAAGACAGAGTTATCCAGATGAACGAAATATCATGGGCGCCGCGCCGCCGCCCTTTTAGGCTTATCGCCCGTGTGCGGTGCACACCGTGCACACGGGGTTGGCGTGACTCTTCAGCTTCGCCAGGAAACAGCTTTGATTTTTGCGAATTGCCTTATCAACTGAAGGCCGGTTTCTCAATGTCCAGTTAAATATTTATCTGGAAGTTAACGGTTAAATGTTAGATAAATTGTTTAAAGAATTGAGGGTTTTTTTTTCGGAGGGAGGGGTTGGCCTCAGACATAGTCCATTAGCCACAGAAATTTAGTATTTAGTAATTTATCACGTCATAGATGTTTTCTTTGGCTCTTCATCTTAGATTAGGGTTTTTGTTAATATGATAAATTGAACAATTTTATCATGTATGGATTTTCTTTTTAAAGCTAGGAGATTTGATATATTGAACGGTGGGTAGGTATTGTCTTCCAAGATTAATCTGTTAATAAGGCTGTTAATGAATATTTTATTATTTTCACATGCGAAGAATATGTGGTTCAAGTCGGCTATGCTGGCGCCATCACAGATACAATTTGGGGAGCTCTCTATACCAATTTTATACAGATGAGCTTTGAATCTGCCATGGTTGAGTTTCAATCTCGTGATAGGAGGAGTAGAACCTGTCGACCTGGTATTCAAATATGTGAGGAGACCTCACAGGTACAGATGGATTAATTTTTGTGTAGTGATTTACTTAGAGGCTGCAACAATTGAGGATTAAACTCACGAATTCACGTTTCTGCAATTTTAAAGAACATAAAGTTGCATCTACATTGTTTTTGAATCTAAAAAAAGTCGATAATGCATCAGACTTTCTTGTGGTTGTTCTTGAATCCCGAATTTCGCTGTTGATGTTGCAGTGCTGTGAGTGATATTATTCACTCATAACATAAATAATATCGAGATCCTGACACCAATTTTGATTTAATCAAAACAATGCAAGTGCAGGCTACACAACTTCCCGAAACGCCAGAGTTAACCATTCAAAATAAATGTTGAATAGTATAATATAATATGTTGAGGAGGCCAGCAAAGCACGATGTATCAGAGAGACAGTAAGAGCATAAGCCGCAGCAATTATACAAAATGATCGATTTTGGATTCTTCATTGCCAGGCTCAATCATTTATTCATTACAAATTCTGTATAAACTCTAATGTAGGCGTTGAACGAGGTAGATCTCGTTCTAGAAACTTCCCCGACTCAAGTGCTTGTCGTTCATACATTGGGTTATTTAAATTTATTTATTTTTTTTAACTCCATTAAAAAAAATAACATGTGATAGGTATATCGTTTTAGACATACAAACATATTTTCTTTCAAATGGTGTTATCACATTTATATGTCGTATTACATTTTTTTGTGCACCTCCCACCCTTTTCCTCACCCCCATTGTCCAATCGGCACCAAAACCTGTTCAACTCGAAAGGACCTTTATTAATTCAAGTTGGCCAAATTTAGGAGCAATTGCTTTAGGCGTTTTTGAGTGAACATTCGAGAACGAAATCGAGGACGTACAGGCTAGGGACACCTAGAAAAAGAGGGATATTTGCGTTGAAAATTTGTGCATAGCTTGGCAGTACCATCTCTAGTACACGTGTAACACTTTTTGTTCATTCAGAAGCTATTTACCTACATGCCACCTCTAAAAAGCTCTAGACGCGTAAAAACAAACAAACCAGTTGGTTGTCTAAAAGAGATGAATTGGTTTTGTAGAAGACGACAGCCCCAGTTTACGCAGCTAATCCCCTTTGAATGGGGTCGGATTGTATGCCAAATACAACGTGGTGCTTACTTCAGAGAAATTGCTGTAACCATGGGGCGTAGCGTGGCTACAGTTTTAGTAGCATGGCGCGCATGGATCGCAGAAGGGCGACTGCAGCGAGCTTGAGGTTCTGGATTTCGTAGAAAAACTACTGATCAGCAAGATCGTCATCTACGACTACTGGCCCTTCGAGACAGAATGCGATCCACTCGAGCTGTTGCTGACGCTTGGTATGCAGCTATAGGGAGGCCCATTCGAATTCGCACGGTGTACCACAGATTGAGTGAAATTGGCTTAGGATCATATCGTCCGCATCTAGTGCTTCCACTCACTGCAAATCATCTTCGCCAACGGTTAAATTGGTGCCAAGAACACCGACAGTGGCATGTTGAGTGGCATCAGACGGCATTCTACGACGAGTCCAGGTTTTGTCCAATTGCCGTTCCATATGTCCGAGGCCTCGAAGAGGGTTTCTTCCAGCAAGATAATGCACGTTGTCATACTGCAAGGGTAGCGATGAGGTCCCTATAGGAAGCTGAGGTCAATACATAGGCGATTTACCCAATCCTCCGACCACACTGGACGAACTGGAATATGCTGTGAGGGTAGCTTGGGAGGCTGTACCTCTAGAGTTTATCAACAACCAGATTAGGAGCATGCCGCGTAGACTAGAGGAGTGCATTCGTCAACATGGAGGGCCCACCCATTATTGTTCTGTATTATTTTTTATATACTAATTATGGCAAATGGGTTAGTTTATTATTGTATTTAGTCTTATCGCATTTTATCGACCGCAACCCTTTTTTCTCAGTATTCGGATTTCACTTGCGACTGGTATATTAAGTGATACAACCCTCTGTAGGGGATGTGAACAGGAAGAAGAGTGTATGTGAATCAATGGCCTTCGATGGGTTAAGGGAATTCCGCTGAGCAGCATCACCAACTCTTTCACTGGGTTAGGATGGCTGAATACTCAACTCTGAAGGATCCTTGGGAGGATGTCAAGCAGCCAATAGGGCCTAAGTGCTGTGGTCTTGGCAGATCACCCTCCATCCAATATAGTTTCTTGGAGCAAATGATCCGGAATCATGCAACGAGATCCAGCTCTTCCCATCTCTATCCTGGCTATTGTTTCGCCATCATATCAATTCATCGCAGGCTCCCATACATCGTGCACATCATCCCATCAGTCCAACTCTAGCGACACAAAGTGACCAAGAGCATTATATTGCGTTAGACGGTATTAAATTTACGTTGAGCGTAGCACCCCCACCCCTCGGCTTCGGTTCATCCTTCAACAACCCTCGGCCCTTTCCATGCCTATACATATTCATATAATTGTAATCGTATCATGCATGTGTCATTTGAGCTGTGCAGCTACATTTCCTGGCTCCATTGTGAAACGGGTTATCGCTACAAGGCTAGATCTCTCACCCTCTCTCTGTGTGTACTGCTGCCGTTGCTGCCTCATCTCTCACCCTTCATGTTTTCAACGCACATTATCGGTCGCGTGAGATATTGGGGGTGTTATTCGATGTACGGAGACTGTTGTCATTGCTTTCTAATTTTTTTTGAGGTTTTATTCGCGGTAGTATATAACTTTGTGTAGAACTGCCGCCCTTTACTTATTTATATTGGTGATAGGAAAAATACAGATTGATAAAAAACGGACTCATGGTGATTGACTCAGTACTCCCCACACATTATGGTGATGCTATTTCATTATTTTCCCACAGCAAGCATGAGATCCCCTTGCAACCAAATTATCGTCCACCTGCCCGCAAAAAACCTCCAACACAAAAACTTTCGTAATTAGTTTCTTGCATCTCTCTCAGTAAGAACTACAGGACGGTTTCTATTTTGCAATATTCTACTCATATCCCAATCACATGGCATGCCGATATTCCAATATTTAAAAACAGATTATATTACTAGTATCAATCTTTAAAGGGCAATGAAAAGTGATCTATAGATACAATGCTGGTTTTCCAACCACCCTATCCGGGACTCCATCTTACCTCAGCTCATTTTGACCACTCCAAAGTAAAAAAATGGCGTCAAGTGCCTTGACTCAGTACTTCCCACACATTATCAGTGTTAAAAAATTTGGAGTTCCTCTATATTTACATAACTCTCAGCAAAAAAGTAAACAATGATCTGGGATCTTTGAAATATCTAAAAACGAAGTTTCAGCGATTGTGACATTTTTCCTTTTTTGTTGATTCTTCCTCCGCCAGTGACAAGACGACCAACAACGAAATACTGTTACCATTTTCTCCACGCTAGTAATACGGTGTCACAATTTCATCACAATCAAGTTCGTAGTTTCCAAATTACACGTTATAGGACTATAATATGTATGTATCAAACTATTCCACAAATTTAAAATTCAAAGGCAACATTCAGATAGGTCGAAAAAGCACATGATATCATGAAAATCAATTTATTCAACGCATTGTAGAGTATTTTATGAGTACAAAAAACTTTTGAGTTTTACAACCACCCCAATTTTACCCCCATCCAAAAAAAGGAGAAAATAGTACAACGCCTAAAAACTAAATTTGAGCTGTTTTTATATTACTAGTTTTTCGTTTATAGCTGCGCCGCCGCCAATGACATGATTTCTAGAAACCTTACGCACTTTCCATCCTCGGCACGATAGTAATAATGTATCAAAATTTCATTAAAATTATTTTAATACTTTCTAGGTTACACAATACAGAAAAATCTGAAGCAATAATTCGTATGTAAATTCCCTTGGTTACTGTTATAGGCAAGGCACTGTTCTGGGGGAACCTAAAAAAGTGTATTACGCCGCTAGCTCTTTCACAGGTGACGTTTTTTTGTTTTTTTGCTAATTACTCCGCCGCATGACCTACTACGATTCCACAGCATATTTCTGTCCAAATTTCAGCACAATCCATGTAACGGTTACTGAGATTACGAGGTTAGAAGAACGCCAACTGACTGACAGATAGACAGATAGACAGGAAGACATAGACGGGCAGACCGTTGGAGATGAGTGACGTGGATTTTCGTTACGTAAATATAAAACGCCAAAAAAGCGTAATATCTCAAAATCGAACATTTTCGCGATCACACCTGTTGGTGTGGGAAGTAAAATGCCGTCAAGTGACTTAATTCAGTCATTATTCACATATTTTCGATGCTCAAAAAATGTTTGGGGTTATCCCATCCACTACTTTCTCTTCTGAGATAATTCCTTAGTCGTCTTAGAGCAGAAACACTTATTTATGATGATACATTTAATAGGGGTCTGCTGTCAAAACCGTTTTGATACAAAATCTGTACAATCCAGCAATGTTGTCTGTTATAAAAGTTTAAATAAGTTGGTTTTCATTTGAGTTTAATTTTTATACTAATCCTCTAAATACACTTATTACATTTGTTATTTGTAATGTAGTTAACACGATAATTATGGATATAGTTGTTTCAAATTTTGAAGCATGTTCTACTTGATTTTGTTACTAGTTTGATGTCTTAAGATTACTATAGTTTTGATGATAGCATAGTACCGGTTAATTCCAGAAAATATTGCTGTTATATCCCATCTAAATAATTGCAACCTTCAGTTCGAAGGTTGGCGCACAGTATGAAATCTTTAATATTATCACTGAGTTGTACTCTGCGATCGATAATCATAATTGACTTTTGAGTTTCCAATTTTTAATTTATTCTGGATTAAACTAGCGAAGGCGGCTAATTGGGAAGGATGTAATCCAATTTTTGACTGGAATTCCATTTATATTCCTTAACTAGCTGGATTATTGTCTGGGGTCCCGGAAGAAGGACGGTTTATCAAAAAATCCGCGCAATGCGCTCTCTGAAAAAATGGGGAAGCGATATAAATCCGAACAGAGGCTTGCTTATAATTTTTCACTTACAACGCAAAGACAGCGAGGGTTGCCAATTCTTTTCATAATAAATGAATACCATGAAAGTCGGAGAGTGAAATGTTCTAATATTTTGACTACATGTTCTTTGCACAGCTTGTACATTAGGAGTAATTTTAATAATAATAATAAATCCGCACATTTGGGGATTCAATTGTGAATTGTCTAAACAGGCGAGGGTATGTATACTCATTGATGAGTTCATTTGAAAATTTTCCACCACGAATTTATGGAAAAGATTTATGGAATTTAGAAAAGATTTGTCAAGGGGGACAACCCTTTAACCGAAACTACTTCCCCCCTTGTATTTAGATAACAAGGGGTATCGAGTAACAGCTTGGTTCAAAGGTATGTCGAAATCCTTTATTATAACGTTTAATTTTTTAAGTCGGTCGATTTGTTTTCGAGAAAATTAGAAAAATCTCTACGCTTAATTGACTCAGATATAAAACAAAAACACAAGAAAATATCACTTTTTATTGCAGTAAGTGTCCAAAAAGTTGCCCGTTATTGACCAAACAATGATATAGGCGATACTCAAATTCCTGTCGGACAATTGCCTAAACAGTGAGAATGATTCTAAATTATGTTGCCAAAATTAATGTGCTCGGCAAACTGTGGTTACGTTTAACGCCAGACACCTGGGGAAGATAACTTCGCATATGTATGTTTTAGGCCTTGTTATGACATTTACCCCGGCTCGTGTAGGAATTGATGGTAACCTGTCTGGTCAAACTGCAACTAGAAAAGGAGTTCGTCAGGGATGTCTATTATCTCCGATGTTATTTAACATTTACCCTGAATTTGTGATGAAACAGGTATTGGACACCTGGAATGGCGGTATAAATATTGGAGGAAGCAAAATATTCAACTTAAGATTTGCTGACGATACAACCCTTGTTGCTGCTTCTCAGGAAGAACTAGTAGCTCTATTAAACATCTTAGAACAACACAGTGCAGCATATGGTCTTGGTTTTAACTACAACAAGACCAAGGTTATGACCGTAGATAGAGAGCACGATAATCATCAAGCAATAAAGTCAGTAGGCCGTTGTGAAGTAGTTCAAAGTTTTGTGTACCTGGGATCTTTGATCGACAATTCGGGTAGCTGTGAAAATGAGGTTCGACGGCGTATTCAACAGGCACGTGTGGCCAAGACAAAGCTTACTAAAATATGGCGTGACCATAAAATCACTAAAGCTACCAAAATGTCGCTGGTTCAGTCTCTTGTGTTCTCCATATTTTTGTATGCCTCGGAAACTTGGACTGTTAAAAAGGCAGATCGAGCTCGCATATATGCTTTTGAAATGTGGATGTGGAGGAGAATGCTGAGAGTTCCATATACCGCCCATCGAACTAACGTTTCCATACTGGATGAGCTCGGTAATCCAAAGAGACTATCCTCCATTGTGCCGACGAGAATGCTTACATTCTTCGGACATATACACAGAAGCGATAATATGGAGAAACATGTAGTTCAGGGTCACGCCCCGAGTGGGCGGCGTCGTGGCCGTTCCCCTACACGCTGGGTGGATACGACGAAACAGTTGCTGGATATGAGTATCAAGAGCGCCACTGAACTGACAGTAAATCGCGAACGATGGCGAGCTACAGTTCTCAAAAGTATTGATAATATTCGTGTCGGCAATACTCTAGCTCCGACTTAATGCATTTTACGAGTTCACAACATGTGTAATACTTATTGCAACAAAAAGTGACATTTTCGAGTTTCAGTTTTATTTTTGAACAAATTAAGGTACATAAATATTTTTCTAATTCTTTGCAAAACGAATCGACCGTTTTTAAACAATCAAACGTCAAAATAAAGGACGACATACCGTTGGAAGAAACTATCACTCGCTACCCTTTGTCAAAAGTTTTTAAAGGGATGACCCTGGGTGGCATAGGGTACAAGAGGGGGAAGTAGTTTTTGGTTAAAGAGTTGTCCCCCTTGACAGATCTTTTGACTTGTCTCTGCGTTTTTTCTTTTAATCAGCGCCACCTTGCTACACTGTTAAAAATGGAATGTTTAATAAGTGTTTACAGACGATGTACTGCAAGGTAATAATCTAATATTTTTTGAATATCGTGTCATGTTAACCTCGAGTAGAAATTGTTTTCACATAGGTGCCGTTACTGGATCAACGGCAACAGACGGTTGAAGTCGAGGGACAGTATTTATGACAAAAATAGGTTATATTATCAAAATAATGTGATGTACAAGAAGCGCAAGCTTCGAGGGTGGCAATATCTGGAGTTTTTCTTGAGTTATATTATTATGCAAATTGGAATTGAGAACAGAATTGACTGACTGTAAGCAATGTCATCCGCCATATCTGTGCCGGTACGTTATCAATTGTGTGACGTCACTGTCACGTTCTTACGCGAAATATAATGTACGTATCTATCGCGCGAGTCCATTGGCGTCCGAATAGATCGGGGCTTTTGCAATATTGAGCGTTGTGTGCGAACTTCGTACACTGAATATGATTTTTTCAGTAGATTTATATCAGCCCTTTTAAAACCGAGATCGCAAGATTGCACCGGGTTAGTGGCGCATGTTCATGCGGTTTGCCTATTTCGGACCGATATGATACTTCAAAGGACCGATGTCAAGTGACCCTTCTTGTGTTATCTATGTTTGTGTCTAGGCACGGCACTGATTTGCTACCGCTGGGTAGCGGCGCAGATGAATGCCGTTTAAACTGATAAAAAAGGAATTAGAGGACGGACGCGAAAAAATGAATTTCTCTGTTTTTGACAGGCCCTTAATCGGCGCGCTCTCGCTCTCCGGCTTCCAACTCGAAGCGTACACCAGATACTCGCACGTTAAAGGGGCACTCGCCCCTACAGTTCCCTTTAATTAAACCCCCCGCTGCGCTACCTCCCCCCTCTGAAGCATTTCCTCTTGCGTTCGTTTTACCTAACAGTTCCCTTGTATTTTTAGATTTAAAAGTCACACCTGTTTGCAAAAAAGTTAAACAGGAATATAATTTTTATGACGTTCAGTTTCGTTCCACTCTCCTCATCCTCACATTCTTTTACTCCGCACATTGTAGGTGCGGAGGTGCGGGGACCTGTGAGTATTGTAATCGCGAAAATGTTCGATTTTGACGCCACGATAATCTGTGTCTCACATTTCCGTCGGTCTGTCTGTGTGCCTGTCTGTCATTCGCCATTTTCCTACCCGCGGAAACTAATAGCGTTTTCGACTTACTGCACCGATTTTAACCACGATTGCACTGCAGTGCATATCTCGTGGTGCTCAGAAGTGTAATAAATTTGAACTGGTAAGTAGAACATACACCAAATTTCAGTGCAATTGAAGTAACTGTTCTGTCAGCCAACTGATGACATATAGATGTCATTTTGCATCCTGAGAGCAGGAGAGCTCAATTTTGTTCTGTGGTGGTTTTCGAATCTGATAATCTGGAATAGTTTGAAGCCGCCTTGCTCAATTAATTTATCGACATAAAATCTAACAGCATTTTGTGCTATATGGCTTTTGCACCAGTATAGGATTTGCCCACTAAAACTGAATATCATATTAAGATTTCTGTGTCAGTAAATACTTATATTTTGTTATTTTTGTTATACCTCTTCTTCCGTCAGTTTTGCACTCAAATATCAGACGAACATCATTTTTGCCTTCCAAGGGCGGAGTAAAATTGCGGTAGCAGGGAGATCGGAGGTGAGGAAACTCAAAAAAATATTGTATTTTTTGCATTTCACAGACTTATCTCAGCATTGCTTCTGAAGATATATCTATAGAGTTTTTCGTCTCATACCAAAGGCGCCACACAAAAAAAGTTAGCATTAAACTTTCTGATAAGTTGTTTCAAGCAAATTAGGTTGAGAAAAAAAAACCGATCCCATCAACTATAGACCTGTGGCTCTTCTCAGCATTATGTCTAAGGTTATGGAGACTGTCCTTAACACACAGCTCCTGAAATATCTGGACAACAATAACATCATAAATGATAGCCAGGATGGCTTCCGTAAGCATAAGACTACGGGTGACCTCCTGACCTACGTCACTCACTTGTCGAACAGAGCAATTGAATATCATAGTGAATCCCATGTTGCACTTGACATATCGAAAGCCTTCGACAGAGTGTGATAAGAAGGACTTCTGGTCAAGCTTGCTGCTTATGGACTACCACTTGACCTGTGCCTGCGGATGAATAACTTTTTGAACGACCGATCTCTGTTTGTTGCAGTTGAAGGCTGTTTATCAGATATATTTTCAATATATTTTCAACGTCGGCTTCTGCTGTACATCAACGAGTTGCTGGAAATAACATCCAATCCAATCTACAGCTTCGCAGACGACAGTACATTAATATCATGCATGGAACCAGGCAAGCCACTATCATCCCAGGAGACGGTACGTCGGCGACAGCAAAATGCCTCAGAACAACGCGGATATCAAAACAATTGTTGAGTGGGGATTACTAAATAAAGTACAGTTTAACGTACAGAAATCTCAGGCAACAAAACTGACAAAGAAGTCTCACGTTGGCTTATCAATTGTGGAAATGGAGAGTCACCAAATAGTCGAGTCATCAACCGTCAAGCTTTTGGGGATCAACCTAAGCAATAACATGTCCTTGTATGACCACCTATCAGTATTGCTAAAACGGCATCCCAGAAGCTTGGAGTTTTCTTTCGCTGTAGGAATCTGTATACACCGGAGAACTACTGCTGCTCTACAAGGCACATATTCGTCCATCGTTGAAGTATTGCTCCCATGTGTGGGGATGCACTCCGAAGCACTCTCTAAAGCTTCTGGACACTATCCAGAAAAGAGCAATTAGACTAATCGATACGCCTAACCTCACAAAGTACCTCCACAGCCTGGAACATCGAAGGAGGGTGGCTGACCTCTCCCTGTTTTACAAATTCTACGACGGAAGATGTTCGAGTGAGCTCTCCCAGGTAATAACAGCAAAGGCCGTCCGAACGAGGAACACTAGAGAGACTCTGCGAGCTCATCCTTACCAGGTCCTGGTCCCTACTCCCCGAACCAGTCTCCTCCAGCATTCCTTCTTCTGGAGAACTTCTACGCTGTGGAATGAGCTATCGGGGAATTTATTTCCCGGCGGCTACAGCCTGCAGCGTTTCAAATCTAATGTACACCGATACTTATCCTCTCGCAGCGCTTCTACAGCGCCATAGGCTTTCAGCCTTTGTGGGAGGCTGATCATCAAAAAAATATTCGGGCATATAAGGAGGCGGGCGTTCTTGATATTCAGTTTAACTTCTCATTCGGCTAAAAGTGCCAATAAATCGCGAAACTTCACCGCCATCGACATCAATTTAATTACAATTCCCAGCTCCGTGCTGTACTCCGAAGCGGCGCGGCGTGGCGGTTCTGCCGGTCGAAATCAATAAGGTCGATCCAGAGCCATCGCATCGCGTCGTCCTTGCCAGGCCGCCCCGCGCTCGCCGCTCCCATGGAACAGAGCGACCGATTCAAAAATTACAATTATCTTGAAAGTCGGGCGTAAATCGCCGACGCCAGATAAATACTGCCAGTGGTGGAGGACACAAATAATATCGCAAATTCGCAGTTTGGAACAAATAACATTTAAACTGGAGGTAACATCGTTCGATCGTCGATATTGGTTCCAATATTGGGGCCAACGTAGGGATCAACTTGACTATGTTCGCGGTGCGTTTATAAGGAGTATCTACACATTGGCACCAAGCTCATCTCGTTAAGCAGCGGCTACACGACAGCGACTCGCCTACACGGTATAGTTTGCGCGAACAAGACGGTATACCGCTGAGTGTCCACACCATTAAAGTAAGCTCGCGCATCCTCCATTATTTAATAATTCGAAAACAGACTATTTCATATAGGTGCTGCTATTCTTAAAACCAGACTCTATATGGTCCACACACACAGGCTTTACCGACAGGCCAGTTGGCGAACAGCGCAGCTTCGGTTTGCGTGGTTTACCGTCCAGACCCACAGTCTTCCCGATACAAACTGGTTTGCACGAGGTAAAGCCTGCACGTGTGGCCGGGGTTTAAAGCGGCGGCCACACACACCGACCTACCTGCACGGTAAAGTTTGCGCAAATAAGACGATACACGCTGACGCTGACGCGTGACACACCATTCAAGTAAGCTCGCGAAAACCTCCATTATTTAATAATTTGGAAACTATTTCATATAGGTGCTGCTATCCTTAAAACTGAACCCTACGCTCTACACACACAGACATTAACGACAGGCTAGTTGGCGCAACCCCAAACTTTTAGCAGACTGAAATTTACACAAGCTGCGCTTTTCGGTTTGCGCGAGCTACCATCTTACCATCCACACGCACGGGCTTTCCGATACAAACTGGTTTGCACAAGTAAGTACGAGGTAAAGCTTGTACGTGTGGCCAGGGTTTAAATATGTTTGGGCGCTGTGTGCATTTGTCACGGTGCTATGCGTCTATCACTGCACTTATGTTTTTGTGTTGTGAATTGCGGGGGTTCCGTAGAATCGGCTTGATATAGTTCTACGAATTTCAAAACCCAATTCATTACTCCAGATCGAAGCCATTTTACTTCCCACACCGATAGGTGAGGGGAGTATTGTGATCGCGATAATTTTCGATTTTGAGATAATGCGTTTTTTTGGCGTTTTATGATGTGTACATAACGAAAATCCACGTCACTCATTTCCGTCGGTCTGTCTGTCGGTCTGTCTGTCGGTCTGTCTGTCGGTCTGTCTGTCGGTCTGTCTGTCGGTCTGTCTGTCGGTCTGTCTGTCGGTCTGTCTGTCGGTCTGTCTGTCGGTCTGTCTGTCGGTCTGTCTGTCGGTCTGCCTGTCGGTCTGTCTGTCGGTCTGTCTGTCGGTCTGTCTGTCGGTCTGTCTGTCGGTCTGTCTGTCGGTCTGTCTGTCGGTCTGTCTGTCGGTCTGTCTGTCGGTCTGTCTGTCGGTCTGTCTGTCGGTCTGTCTGTCGGTCTGTCTGTCGGTCTGTCTGTCGGTCTGTCTGTCGGTCTGCTGTCGGTCTGTCTGTCGGTCTGACTGTCGGTCTGTCTGTCGGTCTGTCTGTCGGTCTGTCTGTCGGTCTGTCTGTCGGTCTGTCTGTCGGTCTGTCTGTCGGTCTGTCTGTCGGTCTGTCTGTCGGTCTGTCTGTCGGTCTGTCTGTCTGTCGGTCTGTCTGTCGGTCTGTCTGTCGGTCTGTCTGTCGGTCTGTCGGTCTGTCTGTCGGTCTGTCTGTCGGTCTGTCGGTCTGTCGGTCTGTCGGTCTGTCGGTCTGTCGGTCTGTCGGTCTGTCGGTCTGTCGGTCTGTCGGTCTGTCGGTCTGTCGGTCTGTCGGTCTGTCTGTCTGTCTGACTGTCGCGTTTTTCTACCCTCGTAATCTCAGTAACCGGTGCATGGACTGTGATGAAATTTGGGCAGCGGTATGCTGTGGGGTCGTAGTAGGTAATGTTCCTATAATTTTGAAAATCGGTGCATAGGCGGCGGAGTAATTAGCAAAAAACAAAAAAAAATAAATATTGCTGAAACTTCGTTTTTAGGCGTTTTAGGGGTCCCTGATCATTTTCTACTTTCTTTTGGGTGGGGGTGAAATTGGGGTGGTTGGGGGGTGGGGGGTTGTAAAATTGAAAAATTTGTTGCTTTCATAATAGACTGTCCACTGACCTGTGAAGGAAGACCTGGCGACATAAATAACTTTTTTAGGTCCATCCGAACATTGCCTTTGCCTGTTACAGAAAGCAAAGGACTTAGAATTTTTTTTGATGTAAACATACGAGAGTATTGCGTCAGATCGTTGTAACGAGGAAACTGTTGAATTGATTTTAATGAAATTTTGAAACGGCATTACTACCATGGCGAAGATGGAAAACGCGTATGGTTTTGATAAATCGTGCCAGTGGCGGCGCAGAAATAATAAAAAAACTAAAAATATAAAAACAGCTCAAACTTCGTTTTTAAGCGTTTTAGAGGTTCCTGATCATTTTCTGCGTTTTTTTGGGTGGGGGTGAAATTGGGGTGGTTGGGGGTTGAAAAATTAAAAAAAACTCTTGTACTCATAATAGGCTGTCCACTAACCTGAAGGATGATCTAGCGACACAAATCACCTTTTTAGGTCCATCCGAACATTGCCTAGCCTATTACGGAAACTAAGGGACCTAGAATTTTCTGTATACTATACGAGAATTTATTGGTCTAAATCGTTTTGTATTTTGTAACGTGGACACTATTAAATTGATTCTAATGAAATTTTGACACAGTATATTGTTACCGTAGCGAGAATGGAAAACGCGTATGTTTGTTAAAAATCTTGTCAGTGGCAGCGTAGCAATAATCAAAGAACGCGACCAGTATGAAAGCAACTCAAATTCGGTTTTTAGATGTTTTAGGGGTTCCAGATCATTTCCTACCAGTTTTTTGGGTGGGGGTGAAAGTGAGGTGGTTGGAGGGGGGGGGGGGTTGTAAAACTGAGAAGTTTGTAGTATCGATAATAGGCTGTCCATTGACCTGTGAAGGAAAGACCTAGCGGCATAAGACAATTTTGGGGGGGGGGGGGGGGGTTGGCAATTATTTGGTTGCAAGGGATCTTAGACTAAAGCTTCATGCTATGGGAAAATAATAAACTGGTGTCAGCGTAATGTGTGGGAGGTACTGAGTCAATCAACTTGACTTCATTTTTTAATAATGAATCACTCTAATGTATGCTTGACGTCTAAATTGCAACTGAATATGAAACCAACGTGTGGTCGGTCAGACGAACGACTCATCGCAGCCAGGTCAGTCCCTTTGACCTTTCTTAAGAAAACCGATAACCAACGGTCAGCTCCCAACAGAAGCGCCAACGTCGTCCAGTATTGGCGCTAACGGTATTTCATTCATTCACACAGAATGACGGACGCTGTTGTTCCCAACGTTGGCCCCAATGTGTGGAGCCGGCATAACGCGTAGGCGCCCGTCGTGTGCCCCCAGACAAAACCTGGACTCTTCGGACAAGACTGTCTGATGCAACGCAGCATGCCATTGTCGGTGTTCTTGGCACCAATCTAACCGTTGGCGACGATGATTTGAAATGAGTGGAAGCAATAGATACGGACGATATGATCTGAAGCCCATTTCACGCAATCTGTGGTCCACCGTGCGGATTCGGAGGGACCCCCCTATAGCTGCACCCAAGCGTCAGTAACAGCTCGAGTGGGTCGTATTTTGTCTCGAAGAGCCAGTAGTCATAGATGACAGTCTGGGCGATCTGTAGTTCTCCTACGTACTCCAGACCCTCCAGCTTGTTGCATTCGCCCTTCTTCGAGCCATTATGTGCCATGCTGCTACAAACAGTTGTAGCAGACTACAGAGTCACGCTACGCCCTATAGTTTCAGCAGTTACTCTGAAAGAAGCATAACGTTCTCGTTGACCTACAATCCGATTCCGTTCAAAGGAGGTTAACTAATTAAACTGGGGCTGTCGTCTCCTAGGGGGCATCGTTACACTACTAACTATTCTGTCGTCACATTTCAAGATACCATAGCTTTTGGATTGACAAAAAGCCATTCATTGTTTGACCGATTCGAAAATTGTTCAAAATCTTCAAAAATTTTTTTAAAGTCCAAATTGGTAGCAACTGGAAATGTGTGTTTTTAACTTCTAAATCTTTGTTGAAGGTCACCCTCAGTTCAAATTCTTTCTAATGTTTTTGAAAGTCCAATATCACCATTGTCAATTGAAATTTTGTGTTTAAATGGAGTTCATACTTTTGGCTACCTAAATGCGAATTACTATTAATTTCTGAATCTTTGGTAAGTCAAAGCACCGAACATAGTCACAAGTAGAAGGTGACTCTGAGTTCAACATTTTTCTAATGTTTTTGAGTGCATGTGCAATATCTGTAAGAATTGAAACTTTGTGTTTAAATAAAGGTCACACTCTTGGAAAACGAAATCCAAATTAATAATAATTTCCGAATCTTTGATAACTCAAAGTACCGAAGACAGTCACAACTAGAATTGCAATAACGGTAAGACTTGGAACTCTATGTTTAACTAAAGTTCATACTTTTGGCTGCCTAAATTCAGAAAATCCTTCAACTCTGGGTCCGGATGGAACCTGCATTTGAGCCTTCGTCTACGATTGCACGGAATATCTTTAAGGTACTACTACGAAGATTACGAGCGAGACATCTCACCACGTACCTTCCATGCCTTAGCTGTAAATCCACTATCCTCTGCGGAGGGTGATTCATTCGTAGGTTTTAGGTTAGCATGCCAAAACATATTCTACCCAGGAAGCAGATGATTGGGTTCAGGTCAAGAAAAAGAGGGAGTCTCTTTTACTGTTTTGCCGACGTTTCGGCCTTTATTAGGCCATCTTCAGGGCACTAAAAAAATTTTGTTTATACTTAAACAGACAAATATACATTACAGTTATAAAAATTGAATATATAAAAAGACAATACACAATAACGAATCAAAAAGGAGGATGATCACTGCTATTAAAAAAAACCTATTATACAGTATACAATAAACGGGTAGTACTTACACCAGTGATGGACTCCTTGAGTCAAATATAGTGAAAAGGCACATGTATAAAAAAAAGTATATAAGGGCAAAACGACACGTAATAAATAAATAAGACAATTAGACGGAGATTGTCTATTCACAATCGATGTGTACGCCGGACTGGCAAAAATCATAGGAATTCTATAGGGGCACAAAAAGGTTAGCAAGAAACATAATATTTCAATATTTATAAGAATAGACATGGAATACTGGGCGAAGTTGAAAACAGAAAATGTAGAAAAAGAGGTAGGATGGGGTAATGGAGAACAGTGTTAATTATAAAAAAGAAGAAGCAAATATGTGGTTAATTCTTCTTGGGTATTTTGCTGATTAGTTTAAAATAACTACTATCTAAATTTTGTATGTCTTGTTTCTTGTTAACAGTATTAAATTTTTTTATATTGATCATTTCAAGAAACAGACGTTTCTTTAAATTAGTTTGTTTTGATAAAATGGTTGTATTGTCAAAATCAAAATTGTGATGTAAGTCTTGAGCATGTTGCATCAAGGCAGTTTTATTAGTATCATGAAGGTGGGTGGGTCCTTTAAAAATACCTATGATTTTTGCCAGTCCGGCGTACACATCGATTGTGAATAGACAATCTCCGTCTTATTGTCTTATTTATTTATTACGTGTCGTTTTGCCCTTATATACTTTTTTTTATACTACATGTGCCTTTTCACCATATTTGATTCAAGGAGTCCATCACTGGTTGCCCTGAAGATGGCCTAATAAAGGCCGAAACGTCGGCAAAATAGTAAAAGAGACTCCCTCTTTTTCTTGACCTAAACCCAACCATCTGTTTCCTAGATAGTATACAGTAGGTCACTAAACAATTGAGCTAAAACATATTCTCTTGCGGAACATTCAAGATGCGAGCTCCTTGGCAATAGTTAAGGTGTTGAATTACTTTTGGTATTAGTGGAAGTGGTGGAAATGCCCATCCAGTCTATAATGCTATGTTATCGTGCATTCATAAATTGTCCCCCCTGCATGGGAACTGTGAGACAAATCTCGTTCCCCACGGCTGACTTCTGAGTTGCAAACAAGTGGAATCCCCGCTTTTTGAACAATCTTCTCTGAATTATCAGTGATAAGTGCCAATCCAGCAAGCTCTTTCCTCTGGATAGATGGTCTATAGTAATTTTCTTGAATGTGCTCAATCCTCAGGTTCATTCCCCCGTGATTAACTAGCTCCAGGATATTTTTGGACCGTTCCAGAAGAGTGAGTGATATGCCCCCCCCCCCTTGACTCTTCAAATAAGAGACGACTGTTCTGTTTCTGTGTGGCTATATGGATCGGAATCGACCCTTACTATTCAGATGCCCAAACTGCTCTGACTGTACCCGTTTACATTTTCAGTATTCGCTGATGTACCCAAATGGGCAAGGCTCATTTAAACGACAGTTGAGATTTAAGTAACAAGGTTCCTCGTGCTCGTATTCGTACTCCGCTCCTGCCATCTGGATCGTCTCTCCCTGCCTCCCATCGCTTTGGGGCCTGCATTCGCGTCACGTCCTTCGGGAGATAGGGCGGCGGAGTAGCGGGCGGTGAATTTCGATGCGGCCGGCGCCGCTCAGGATAAAACTTTCAATATTTCATGTAATTCGGTCGCTAATGGCCTTCCCTAAATGAAATTAACATATCGCCGCGCCGCACCGTTCCCCGCTCGACGCCTGATTGGCAGACTGGCGATGGATAGACGGATCAGCGTATGGTTCATGAATTCCCACTCCGTTTTTACCTGGTTAGAAACTAATTACTACCGACATTTTGCATATTTCAGAGCCTTGCTTTCTTAAGCGATTTATACATACAGGGATTTATACATACAGGGTGCATGTCCCACGACGATTAAGACAAGCAATAGAAAATTATAATTTTGGGGGTGTAAATTAGAACAAATATAGTATCTTTCCTTATTATTGTGTTACCCAATGAGGTATTTGTTTTTGGTCACGTGACGTCCGATTCAAAATTATTAATGGGACACCCTGTATATTAATTTGTACCTTTCCGTGTTCCTGCCGATAAAATTATTCCAACCAAAACCAACTAGCACACTTGGGGTCCAAGTGATTCATTCAAGAGCTACATCTACTTAAAGGACTAAAATAATTTAACTCTAGGGGTACATGTTACAATCAATGGTATATTGGTGCAATCCTTTAAGTACCTGTAACTCTTGAATTAATCACTTTAGACCCAAGTGTGCTAGTTTGTTGGAATTGTTTTATCGTGAGGAACACAGAAGTGCTCAAATATACAGGGTGTCCCCTTAATTTTGAAACGAACGTCACGTGACCAAAAACGAATACCTCATTAGGTAACACAATAACAAGAAAGGACACAACATTTGCTCTAATTTACATCCTCAAAATTATAATTCTCTATTATTGCCCAGTTCCGGTATATTGCTTGTCTTAATCATCGTGGGACACCCTGTATGTATTTGCTATGTAAAATACGGATTCGCAAATTCCGGCACAACTCACTTGTTTTTAAAACTACATGCATAAAATTTCAGAAGCTAAGACCTTAATGAATGACGCGAATTTTTCAAAAACGTTTTATAGTGTGCAAAAAAACTCTGAATGCAAAATCATATATCCTTCAAATGTCTGTAATTTAAGAACCAAACACGATATCAAAATAAGGCTACCGAGTTGACATAGCGCTAGCTTTCATCTTCAATCTGCTATTTGAATCATTACTATAAGTTCAAAGGTAAAGTCACACTATCAGTACGCCACCGGTCGGTCGCTCTTGACTGCGTCCGTTGCGAAATCGCCTTCGCGGCGGTCAGCCGACAGCAGTATGGCAAGACGACCTTCGGACTTACCTCCCCTCATTTTATTTTAGACACACATGGATTCTCAGGTTCGCCCCCCCCCCCCTTTATACACGCCACTGACTTGGAGCGACATTTACAAAGTATATCTTTTTCACGAAAAAATTCTTAAAAAATGTAATCTTCAACAGTCATATCGTGACATAAAAAAGTTATCATCATTTTAAAGAGGCTCAATGTATAGTAAGTGGCGCCCTCTACAAGTGGCATCCAAACTAAGAACGGATCTGTATTTTATTGCCTCAAAAAATCCTGGAGTTACAATTACTAAGCAAAAACGAAATGATAGTACAACTTTGACACCATCTCATCATCGTAGTTACAATGTCTTGACAGACATGTTGTGAACTCGTAAAATGCATTAAGTCGGAGCTAGAGTATTGCCGATACGAATATTATCAATAGTCTTGAGAACTGTAGCTCACCATCGTTCGCGATTTACTGTCAGTTCAGTGGCGCTCTTGATACTCAGATCCGGCAACTGTTTCGTCGTATCCACCCAGCGTGTAGGGGGACGGCCACGGCGCCGCCCACTCGGGGCATGACCCTGAACTACAAGTTTCTCCATATTATCGCTTCTGTGTATATGTCCAAAGAATGTAAGCATCCTCGTCGACACAACGGAGGATAGTCTCTTCAGATTACGACCGAGCTCATCCAGCATGGAAACGTTAGTTCGATGGGCAGTATAAGGAACTTTCAGCATTCTCCTCCACGTCCACATTTCAGAGGCATCTATGCGAGCTCGATCTGCCTTTAGACCAGTGCCGAAGCCTTCAAAAATAATAAAAATTGAAAAAAAATTACAGTAGGATGAAACTCATTAGAAAAGGAGGGGAATATGATAAGAATAAGAGGAAAAATAAATTACGGTCGATTCGAGATCGGGAAGTGGGAGGGGGTGAGTTTTTAAGGGTAGAAAATGGTTTATCTTGATTTCTGGCAAAACTACAAGTCCTATGGGAAAAAGTTGAATGGCAAAGATGTAGGTAATAAAAAGGTCTACAACTTTTGTATTCTCAATTTTTTCACATAACCTCAAAATTTTGGTGAAAAATTTTAAAAACCAAGTTTTTGGTCTTTTATTTTTATCTTTTTCAAAAAAAATAATTTTTCTACGAAATTTGGTGAAAACTTACCTTATTATGTCCCAAATACACTGTAATTCATTTGATTTAAAATATTTATTTTTTCGCCATATTTGACCTTAAGATCAAAAATGCAAAATATCAGCCTTTTTCAAAAAGTTTGGGAGCCTTTTGTTCGTTGAAATCTCTGTTTTCTGATGGTGTAAAAAAATATACATTACTATAGAAAATCTTCTCAGAAAATGCAAAAAACTGAAAAAAAACTCAAATTCGAAAATTTTTGTTACTCACTATGTACAATTTTGAGCTATTTATTAAAATTTACACTTATTTACTTAAAAAACGTGAGATCTCATGTTACATTGATAAACGAAAAAATTGCAAATTGGAATATCCTACTATAATTAACAAACAAATAAGTTAATATTTAATAAGACATCTACAATATTTTGAAAAAGTTGTAGAATCTTCTTTAAATAATATTTGTAGATGCCTATTTATTGCTGTTGCAAGATAATTTATATACCTGAGTGACATACGGTAAATGTTAGCCCATTGTAAGGTATTTCATGGAGAAGTGGAGACGGACTTAGCAGGGTCTGGGCCTTACTACATACCTGCTATTTCGTAGCAGCTGTAAAACCGTTAGTCAGGGGTCATGGGTAACGCAGACAAATTAAATACGCTGATACTATAACGCTGGCGGACTTCCTTGTATCCACGCCATGCGTTAACTCAAATGCGCTATGATACACGATGCAGTTGAGAGCCAGACTGGAAATAATATTGGAGACGAAGATGGCTGTCTTGAAGATTTCGACGATCAACTAGAGATAGAAAGGTTTATCGAATCTAACGATGAAGAAATGCCTTCAAAGAGACAAACACTAATGAATAACTAATGGGAATTTCAGATAAGATATTTATAAATGACAAGATTAACGTTTTCGAAAAAAAAATATAATGAATAACTTAATCAGAATTAAGTATCTAAATTCAATAGTGCGATTTACATGTATATTTATATTTTTTGAAATTTTCTATGACATGAATGTAATTAGAATTTAATTAATAAACCTTTCAACTAAAAAAAATTGCAGCAATCACATTTTTTTGATGAAATTGTACATAGTGAGTAAAAAAAATTACGAATTTGAGTTTTTTTTAGTTTTTTGCATTTTTTGAGAAGATTTTCCATAGTAATGTATATTTTTTTTACACCGTCAGAAAATAGAGATTCCAACGAATAAAAAGCTCCCAAACTTTTTGAAAAAAGCTGATGTTTTGACGCGAGAATTTTCGATTGAAAATTGGGGTGCATTTTTGATATTAAGTTAAAATAAGGCGAAAAAATGGATATTTTAAAACAAATAAATTACAGTGTATCTGGGACATAGCAAGGTAAGTTTTCACCAAATTTCGTAGGAAATTTTTTTTGTTTGAAAAAGATAAAAATAAAAAACCAAAAACTTGGTTTTTTGAATTTTTCACCAAAATTTTGAGGTTATGTGAAAAAATTGAAAATACAATAGTTGTAGACCTTTTTATTACCTACAACTTTGCCATGTAAATTTTTTCCATAGGACTTGTAGTCTTGCCAGAAATCAAGATAAACAATTTTCTACCTTTAAAAACTCACCCCCTCCCACTTCCCGATCTTGTATCGACCGTAATTTATTTTACCTTTCATTCTTATCATATTCCCCTCTTTTTCTAATGGGTTTCATCCTACTGTAATTTTTTTTGGTTTCAAAAATTATCGACCCTGGTTGACTTTTTAACAGTCCAAGTTTCCGAGGCATACAAAAATATGGAGAACACAAGCGACTAACACCATGTATTTCGGTATTTATCATACTTTGCACTGAGGCAAGTAATCTGCAGTTCTGATTTGTATCACTAGTTAGAGGGCACCCTCTATAGTCTTTATCAAAGTGAGTACAGAATGTTTTTTGACAAAAAATTAATATAAAATAAGTGACACTGATTGGCATCTAACCCAGAAAGCAGCTTCTGTTTTCTTGCCAATCAACTTCTATGCCAGTGATTGATGTTAAAGGACATCTGCACTGGTCATACATTCAAGTTATTCAAAATGAGAGTTAGTAATATATCGGTGTCTTAGGAGCTCTATGAAATCAGAGCACCGTACCTTTAAAGCGATTGGGTCCCAACAAAGAACCATAAGAAAACCTGGGAAAAAACTTATGGCTCACTCTTTAATATGATCACCAAATGGTTTAGAAATGCCATGATTTGGCACCATTCTGCTTACATGCCTTCATGAGCAAATACTACATTTGAAGCGCAAAAAACTCATCTTTAACGAACTGTGACAAGTTCTGGATACACATAAATATGGCCTGAAAACGATTGTTTTCGCAAAACGGGCATTCCTATCTACATATTTGCGTAAGTATCAAATAGGTTAACTCTCTTCGCTGTTCTTTGTATAGTAGCAAAAATTGTTTGCTGGATGCAAATCTTTAGTGGAAGTACGCTAAAAAGTGACTGCTGATATAGAAGATAAATCGACGTCCCTGGACTTTAGGCCACACTTTCGGGAACTGCCATGATTCTTTGAAATGAGCGCCCTCTACGATCTCGTGCCGTGTGATTCACATCATTAACTGAACCAGTATTCTCAATTTTTTTTTCGCAGCTGATGAACTAGGAAGATTTTGTCTACAGAATATTAGTCGCACTGGGAACCAAATGAGTTGCCACCAATTATTTGATTATTCCCGGTGTGTCCAATACTCGGTCTACCGAGTTGTCCTAATCTACCGTACTTTCACCATTTTGACAATATTTGGCAATAATTTATTGTTGGAACAGGCTACTCTATCGGACTCTATGTTTCCCGTATCTCAACCTTTGATTTGTCATGTTAGGTTTACTTATCATTGGCGGGTAATTCGAATCCTGGGCTCTTATGAAGCACTCTTCACCATTTAGTAAGAAGAGTAACCACACTGCATCGCATGTGCATTGTATTCGTATGCAGCACATTCACCATTTTTGTAAGTTTTTCAAGGGGCGTCCACATCGAAAGTTACATTTGCATCTGACATTTATTACATGATATTTATGTCAGGCAGTGATTTATGTAAGTTTAAATAGACATAAAATTCATGTCCGAGATACAAGTATCAGTCTCCGCTAAGATGTGTCGAGAGATCTATACAATTAATGTAGACAGGCTGAGCAAAATCGCGTTAGTTCACTATTTGTCTACTTTTGAAGAAGTGCTTCCAGCATATAAAAAAAATAGAACAAAATGTCTGAAAAGTGAACCAGAGATTTTAATTAATATTTACCACAATAAACCGTAATTATGGGATGTTGAAAGCAAAGTTTATAGAAATTAATGAAAGAAACAAGATGCCTGGAGTGAGATTGCAGAAAGTAGACGCATTGGCTGGCAATATACATTATGTTCTTCGCATCTCAAAATCCATTGTCGAACTCATAGAGTCCGTTTGTTTTGCTTTTGTTCTTTTTTTCTCTTTCCTCTTCATAATAATCACAATAGATGCACATTTTTTTCTTGATACCTTCATCGTATAATTTACACTTTACTGTCAGTTAATTGCAAATCTAGGAATATGTGAAATGTCATATATGTATACGCTATAAATGTCAAGCAAAACGAATGCTCTAGTGACTTTGGATTTGAGTTCCAATAATTGATGTCTGATTATCAAATGACCTAACCTATCAATTCTTAAATTTTGTCAGTCGTTTGTCATTTGTGTTATTTGTGGATAACATTAGCTTACATTTTTATCATATTGGAATCGTATGAAGGCTGTGTTACGTTAAAACCAGTAAAAGTATGCTACCTGCAAATGTGCAAAGTATATTAGTCGCGGAAGAGGACTAATGGCATGTGCCAAATGCGAACAATGTCATTCTGAGTAGGATTCGATATGCCTAAAGCCTAATTTACATGCACACGATATCCGACGATATGATGGTACTAAACTGTTTCTATTGGTTGAAATATTCATAATGCATTGACGCCAAAATGATGTCCGTTAATTTTAACTTTTATATGACGATCGGATAAGTCGAAAATATTTTAACTTTTTACCAGATTTCGTATGTTATTTGACAGCTGACCATCTCCATCTACAATAAATATATAACCTTTATCCCTGTTATGGATGAAAATGAAGAAAACAAGAAGAAAGCGAAGATTTTGGGTTCTAGATATTTTTAAAAACAGGAGAATGGAGCGTGTCATAATCTGTTGCAGAAGCTGAAGCTAACTGATACAGAAAAATAATTTAATTACCAAGTAAATAGTTGCTTGAAATTATTGGTCCACGGCTGGGTAGAACTTATTGTATTCGCGAACCTATTGCTTCTGGGTAAAGACGTGCTTTAACTTTGAGGTAGGGATTTAAATACAGTAAAACATACTTCATCATGATTATCAAAGATGTCCTCTAACCGTGCACGCAACAGTGGTAAAATATTGATAAGAAATCGAGGTACTTGGTCGATTAGATTTAATCTCAAACAACCTCAAATCACGTACATATTTACAAATTTAAATTGTCTTGAGAGAACCTCGGCAACTGACAAAGATACCAACTATAAAGATATAAAAATTCCCCCAATTTGCAACCAAATTTCGTACGAAAAAATATAGGATTCATACGAATGGATATATTTAGATTATACGATAGAATCAGTAGGAATACGAATCGTATATCATCGGAAATCGTGTGCATCTGAATTAAGCTTAAGCCGAGATACAAAATGATTGCGTCTTGTCGATACGTTGACACACAGAGTAAAGATTGCATAGAATAGCGTCGATATGTAGAATACTATAAGACGCGGAGTCCCACTAGTGGTCATATCCAATTGAAGAGCTGAGGGACAAAACAGTATACGTCTGCAAATCTGGCATTGCGTTACAGCTATAGGAAAGAGATGAAGCAAGCAAAGGGGTTGTGCGATGTGCATGTAGCAAGGTTGGCAATTTGAGCGTGGCGCTTTCGCATCGGTCAGGCACGGTCCATTACGCTCAGCTAAGCGATAGCGCCCCTCCCTCCGCGGATGCGGGTGCGGGCTCTAATGGCTCAAAACCGGAGATGAATGGCCGACGGCCAGTAGACGATGGGATGGACGTTCGCCGGAAAAGCCGACGCGACGCTTCACCGGATCATCCTCGCGCGGATGTGTACTCTGTGAGACCGGCCACGTTGCCAGTACAACCTGCAGTCATAGCGCGGGCTCTATCCGAACTCATAAGACTGTGATACAGGGTGATCTGGGATCTGGGTGATTGCAAAGTCAATTTTTTTTAAACTAATAGAAATCGTTCAAATAAATAAATGTTTCGAATACCTTCTTTAAGAAAACTGAAATATTAGCGAGATACATAATAAAAAATAAATGATCTGGGCTTGTGTATAAAGACGTACCTAGTCTGTTTATGTTTAGTTTTTTACTCGCATTTGTGCCTTATCTATTAGACACTGTACGTGTCATATAGTGGAGTATCACTTTTCTTGGTGAATGCTTTGGCCTTCATACTCACCAGACCTTGCCCTGAGTGACTGAATGAATGAATGAATGAATGAATGAATGAATAAGGACCAGAGGCTATCCAGCACGGAATGCGGCTGGTGCATAGGCCACACGATGGGCGCCTCTATCCGCGCTAGTTCCTAAGACCTGCCCTTTTGGCAAAGGCAAGTACATTCTTAGGTCCTATCTGTTTTATTTCTATTTGTTCCAAGGTTCTTGAGCCCAGCATAATCTGCCTGTGATAACCCAGGGTTTCACAGCGACACAAGATGTGTGCCGAGGGTTCTTCCTCTTCACTACACCACGTGCACGTTGGGTCGTTGACCACCCTCATCACGAACAAGTGACGCCTGAAGGTGTTGTGACCCGTTAATAAGCCTACTAGCAATCTCAAGTTACTCCTATTCAGAGAGAGACAAAATCGTCCTATTCCCTCTGCAGGCCCTGCTAATAGTTCCCGAGCTTGACGGAGATGACCAGAGATGTTGTTCCATCTCGGAGAATGTTGATTCTGGATCCACTCTCCAGTTGTTTTCCTAATCAAGTTTGCAGATAGTCCTAAGGCTGGTTCCGGGCCCACAAAACTGTTGCCGGATCCCATCCTAGCCAGATGATCCGCCATTTCGTTACCCTTTACCCCAGCGTGCCCAAGTACCCACATCAGTGATACCTTGTGTTTAGCTGAGATGTCGTCAAGAGCCCTCCTGCACTGCAGGACGTTATTTTCCAAGCACTCAGTGCTTTGATGGCTGCCTGACTGTCAGAGCAGATAGTAATCTGCCTCCTAGACCTGTCAATTTCCCGAATACGATTTACACAAGCAAGTATCTCATAAACCTCAGCCTGGAATACTGTGGTGTGCCCCCCAAGAGGGAGTGAAAGTCTTGTATGGGGTCCGTAGACTCCCGAGCCCGAGCCCTCTCTAGCGAGTGAACCGTCTGTGTACCAGACCTGTCCTCCTCCTTCGATGAGCTGTCTTTCTATAGACTCCCACTCTTCCCTTGACGGAAACACCACCGTAAATTTGCGATTGAAGCGATCCGTAGGAGAAACTATATCGCTCCTCGCTAACAAAATAGGACTATCCTCATGCAACTCTGCTAAAATCGTCGAATGTCCTTTGCCTGGATTCATAAAAGTCCAGCTACCCTGACTCCAGAGACGGAACCCAGTTTTTCTAGCTTGCCCTTGAATTACCAGATCCAAAGGAGGAAGATTTAATAGTGTTTCAATGGCACTCAAAGGTGTTGTGCGCACTACACTGGTTATACTAAGACATGCCAAACGTTGAACCTTATTAAGTTTGGCTCTTATTGGCTCCGCCTTTATACAGGTCCACCACACTATGGACCCATATATGAATGACTATTGTAGTATAGAGCCAGTGCACCACTTTTGGGCTCAGGCCCCAACTACCGGCCGACAACTCTTCTGCAGGCCCATAATGAGTTTCGAGCCTTGCTTACCTTATAATCCACGTGCTGCCTCCAACTCAGCTTGTGATCCAGTATGACTCCTAGATACTTTACTGACTGAGACAATTCAAGTGTCGTTCTGAACAAGGTAGGCCTCACGAGGCCTTCCATCTTCCTTCTCCTAGTGAACATAACGAGCTCCGTCTTTTCAGCGTTCACTGACAGATCTACCTCATTACACCACGTTTCCACAACGCGCAGCGCGCCTTGCATTACCTCGGAGACTGTATTAATGAATCTACCCCTGACCACTATGCTCAAATCATCGGCATAGGCCTGCACGTAGACCCCTGTGTTACTTAGTCTCACAAGTAGGTCATTGACCACTAAGCACCATAGTAGAGGTGAAAGAACATCGCCTTGTGGGCAGCCTTGAGTGACTACCATCTGTTGTTGGCCTTGGACAACCACATGCGGTATCGGCGATTTGAAAATAGAGAGGCTTTATAAAACGAGATGACACACTTTTTCAGTTCCCAAAAGCAAAGTCTTTATAAAAATGGGATACACAGTCTTGTGTCTAGATGGGAAAGGGTAATACTTGCTGAGCGTGATTATTTTTCTGAATAAATCTAAGTTTGACCCATTTTTTTATGTAACTATTCCTTAACCTTCAAAACCGCACGAACCTTTGTTGCCAAAAAAGGTGTTTTGGTTGCTGACATTTTACTACCTTTTTTGTGCATCGTAGAACACTAACCTATACATTGTAGTAGTCGACATCTGAGGCCTGACTGTTGACAAACAAGACCTTTATGCGCAGAATCTTGGATTATGCCTTTATTATAGGGGGAAGCCCCAGATAATGTGCACAAACGGAACTGGGTGATACTATTCCACAATTTAGCGACAAACGAATCGAAATTTATGTGAGTTTGTGGCAAGTTGTTTCAACCTTTCTGAAATTTCCATAACAAAGTCCTCCTAAAAGGCTTCGTCACAATTGCGACCCAATTCAAAAATAAGCGCTATTGCTTCAACAGCAGACATCCTCACCTGACGATGAATAGATTTCAGCAGTTCTGGTAATGTATCCAGCGATATCCTCTTTGCTTCATTATTGATGACTGCATCGATAGTCAATAAAAATACATTCTGGGTCGAGTAAATTACTGATAATGACTAAGAAGCACTTGACGCAACTTTATAAGTATATCCTGAAACTACTTAGGAAGCACCGCACTATCTTTATTTTCCCAGCACAACCTAGACAACATCAAATTGCATCAGAGCGCTAAAAACAATTTCCTAAGGCGACGCTGTGCCGCTACTCCCTCTAGTCCCTGTCCCCAGACAAATGAGTGCTTGTGCATATGTAAAGCGGCAAAGCAGCGGCGACGATAGAGTGTTGTCGTCCACCGTCTGAGTCGCAGCAGTCACCCCCCCGTCTGTCATTTGTCACTGTCGATGCGCCGCCGCCGCCCCCGGGAGGCGGCACGCGTTGCCATGGTGACGCGCGACGGCGGTGGCGGCGGCGGACTGCTAGATGGCCAAAGGAAGGACCAGCGCCAGGGACGTAGCCGACGGAGCACAGCATATATACACGTACCAGCAGCCCGACTCTTTATAATCAATCATGGTGCAGTGCATCTTCACTTACGACACCCGTTTGCACCGGTTACACTTAGGTGAACGGTGAACCTTAACTTTAAGTAGCAGTTAAACTGTCAAATTCGTTTGCATGGTCCACAAAATATGTTTTAAGCCTTACTTAGATTGACATCAAACTAAGCCGAAGATTTCTTTGGCTTAAGGTGATATAACCTGAAAAACTGATAGCTTCCAGCTCATTTCTTTTCGATATTTGCAAGGCAAAGTTCAAACATGGATTTATTCAGAAATCATTTAATAATACAGAGTGACCCACGACGATTAAGACAAGGAATATCTCGGAACTGGGCAGTTGTAGCGAATTATAATTTTGTGGGTGTAAATTAAATCAGATTTTTATGCTCTGACAAAGACCACAGAGGTGTTACAAACGTGAGTAAAGTCTGTTTAAAAAAACGTGTGGTTTTTATTACTTCCCACACCGATAGGTGAGGAGAGTATTGTAAAAATTTTTGATTTTGAGATAGTCCACTTTTTAGGCGTTTCATGATGTCTACATAACGAAAATCCACGTCACTCATTTCCGTCGGTCTGTCTGTCGGTCTGTCTGTCTGTCGGTCAGCGATATGCTGGGGGCTCGTAGTAGGTAATGTTCTTATAATTTTGAAAATCGGTGCAGGGGCGGCGGAGTAATTAGCAAAAAACAAAAAAAATTAAATATTCCTCAAACTTCGTTTTTAGGCGTTTTAGAGGTTCCTGACCATTTTTTACTTTTTTTTGGGTGGGGGTGAAATTGGGGTGGTTGGGGGTGGGGGATTGTAAGATTGAAAAATTTGTTGCTTTCATAATAGACTGTCCACTGACCCATGAAGGAAGATCTAGCAACATAAATAACTTTTTTAGGTCCATCCGAACATTGCCTTGCCTGTTACAGAAATTTTTTATGGTGTAAACATACGAGAGTATTGCTTTAGATTCTTCTATATTGTGTTACAAGGAAACTGTTGAATTGATGTTAATGAAATTTTGACACAGTATTACTACCGTGACGAGGATGGAAAACGCGTATGGTTTTTATAAATCGTGCCAGTGGCGGCGCAGACATAATAAAAAAAGTAAAAATATAAAAACAGCTCAATCTTCGTTTTTAAGCTTTTTAGAGGTTCCTGATCATTTTCTGCGTTTTTTTTGGGTGGGGTGAAATTGGGGTGGTTAGGGGGTGGGGGGTTGAAAAACTGAGAAATTTCTTGTATTCATAATAGGCTGTTCACTAACCTGTGAAGGAAGACCTAGCGACATAAATCAACTTTTTAGGTCCATCCGAACATTGCCTAGCGTATTACGGAAACTAAGGGACTTAGAATTTTCTGTATACATACGAGTATTTATTGCTTTAGACCTTTTTGTATTTTGTAACGTGGACACTATTAAATTGATTCTAATTAAATTTTGACACAGTATTATTACCGTGGTGAGGATGGGAAACGCGTATGTTTGTTATATATCGTGTCAGTGGCAGCGTATATAGCAATAATAAAAGAGCTAAAAGTATGAAAACAACTCAAACTTCGTTTTTAGATGTTTTAGGCTGTCCATTGACCTCTGAACGCAAGACTTAGCGGCATAAGACAATTTTAGGGGAGGGAAGGCTGCCGATGATTTGGTTGCAAGGGGATCTCAGACTAAAGCTTCATGCTATGGGAAAATAATAAACTGATATCACAGTAATGTGTGGGAAGTACTGAGTCAATCAACTTGACTCCATTTTTTATTAAAAGGCCATTGAAAGTGGTGGAACATAGATATAACCGCAGCATAAGTTTTAAAAGTTACATTATCGTTTCTCAAATCGATGTTGCGGTTTTGAGATTATGCTGAGGCCGAAATGACATTAGACAGACCAATATAAAAATGGATAAGTATTTTTATGTCATAGTCATGCTATGGTGTTACAAGTAAAATATTGGCGATTCCGGATCTGGTATAGGGCACTGGTTTGCATCTAGCGGAGAAAAAGGACTTATTTATTCTTGGAGGAATGTGTTGTCTGAGATCCTCCTATACAGTTCGCGGTTGTTCGGGGATACATAAGTTGGTCATTGAATGTGTATCGTTTTTCCTCTTTTCCTTTTTTACGACCTTCCTTTTTTGTGGGTTAGGGGACAACATCTGACAATTTATCTAGGATAAGGGGTTGCATTCATGGGACAAAGACGACAAAAGGTTGGATGGAATAATTTTGTGAAAAATGAGTTTAAAGATGCATTAAAATATTCAGGGATGCGGAGAGAAAGTACGAGCCAGAGAGAGATACCATATTTATCTCTCTCTCTCTCTCTCTCTTTCTCTCACTATACGGGGTGCGTCATCTTTTATATCAGTATCCAAACAAGAAATTAAGGGAAGCACAAAGAAGCTACACGTAGGTGACAGAAACCTTGAATACATCGGCATTGCAGAATGTGATTTTGCAGACGATCTGGTCATATTTGCTAGAAATGAAAAGGAATTGCAGTACAATCTATAAACTTGGAATGACGCCTTACATCAAAAGAACATGAATATAATATAAACACCAAAAAGACAAAAATTACGACCATATGTAAAGACAGTGTGGGTGACAAGGTTCGACTTAATGGTGAAGAGACAGAGAAGGTGGAGGCATTCAGGTACCTTGGAGCTAAAATACATAAAAATGGGAAGAATGACGCTGAAAGGAATGGAAATGCCACAAAAGTATACTATGCGATAACAAATAACCTTATTAGAAAAAAATAAATATCCATCGAGACCAAAATAATAGTATACGACACTGTTTACAAACTCATTTTGACTTATGGATGCAACATTTGGGCGCTGACTAGACGAACAGAGAGTAAAATTCAGACTATAGAGATGAAATATTTGAGAGCTGTGAAAGGGGTAACGAAAAGAGACAACATAAGAAATGACAAAATACGAGACCTGAACGTTGAATTGGTTTTACAAAATATCTAACGAAGACGACTAAAATGAGCACCTGGAAAGAAAAAGAGAGGAAGACCACAGAAGACAGAGTCTAGAAGCAAGACGATTGACTTTGAAATGAGCGGCGAGAATGGCTCATGATAAGAAAGCATGGGATCAGTGTACTAATAAATAACTTTGCAAAAGTCTCATGTAAATCTTGACACCCTAAGGGTACATTATACAGGGTGTCCCAAAAGTCAACGTCAAGCCACAATGAGGTGACAGGATTGGTTGTAACTATCATGAAAAAAATCAGGAAAAAACCTATCGCATGCAGTTTAAAAATTATGGGCATTTAAAGAAAACCTAGAAATTTGGTCAAATTATAACAATTTTTATTGTGGTTAACTTTTATTATTTTTGTTCATTTAAACTTTGGAACCGTAGCCCTAAATAACATTTCTAGGAGCACAGTCAAAAATAATGACACAATTGCCCCAAGTTTTCTAGAATGAAGACTATTTATTAAACTATGAATTTAAAATTTTCAAAATTTGCCGACTTTGAAAGGCCCTCCTTTAAAAAAAAATGTACTAAAGTGCTTTGGCAAGTGCCATTAAAAGTTGGCGCATTTAACCAGGATTGTAAAATGGTACAATAATTGTTAGTTTCATACTAAAAAAAACGTGTAAAAAAATAAAAACCTCAAGTAACCCGATTTTTGCTCACCCATTTCACTCAGGTCAGACGTTTTTTATTCGCACACGCTTTTTTTAGATTCTTAATTTTACGGCAAAATGATGAGAGAGATGGATAATGAACATATTTGCTATGAGTGAGCGAGACAGATAGTGACGCCATTTTTCACGCATTTGTGGACAGACATAATAAGCCAACATCCATGGATATCGTTTTTGATCGGCTGTTTTGTTTTCTCTGATTTTTGACGCAAAAGTTAGCTCAAACTCACTGTTTGGCTATAACTAGTGCTAATAATTAGTAAACATGAAACCATGCGCGATGGTCATCAACTCACTATACAGAAATAACGAACACCAAGCTCTGTGTCGAACTTTTCATTATAAACGCCTCACGTTGTCAGCGCAAAATGTTGGTAATTTGATTTTCTGATTTGATGTCATAATAATAATAGTAACAGTTGTCTTTATTTTGCTACAATTAGTTCAATTTATTCTGCCTCAGAAGCGAACTCAGAAGTAAAAGAATATATAAAAATTTTAAATTATCAATCAAAGGCGGTGTATGCGTTATTTAATCGTCAGCAGACAACATCGAGGTAAACAAGAGTATTGATCTTGTAAACGAAAGGAAATGGCAAAATCCCTTCTGTAACACAGTTATACAGTACACCTAGCCCGGCTTAGGGATAGTGGCCGTAAAACAGTTTAACAACCACTTGGCCGGTTGTTATTGTACTATAAAAGTATCGCGTGCGGAGTGAGTTGAAGTAGCTGGATGCTTCTGGACTAGCCCATAGAGGTGGGTAACAATCTAAAAAAATAGATTATACTTGTGTTCATAAAGAATCATATTTTTCATAACTTTAACCTGGAGACAAACATTCGACAACCATAGGCAACAAATTGGCTCTGCGAATCACAAATGGATTTTATCTCTGATGAAGCAAAGGTTGTTCATACTACCCGTACAGTAGAACCCCTCTAATCCGTCGCCTTCGGGACTAGGGGTATGGTTGGAAAGCAAAAAAAAGGTCGGATTATCCAAATAGCCTTTATTTATTGTACGAACATATTTTGCATTGCAATAAGTGATGTACGAAGCAATAAATAAATTTAGCTTAGTAGTTTAGTGAAAAAATAAAAAAATCAGTCATAGATTTTTGTTTAACACAACGAAATTCTAGAGTTAGCTGTAGTGTCTCTCCATTCCTGGATCCACAAAATATCACTGAAGCAAGGTCGGACTAACCGGAGCATCGGACCAGCGGATGGCGGATTAGAGGGGTTCTACTGTATTTTTTATGGTCAGCCTCCCGCAAAGGCTGAAAGCCTATGGCACTGTAGAAACGCAGCGGGATGATGAGTATGGGTGCACGTTAGATTTGAAACGCTGTAGGCTGTAGCCGTCGGGAAACAAATTACCCGGCAGCTCATTCCACAGTTCTCCAAAAGAAGAGATGCTGGAATGTGGATGTATTGGAAAGTGAAAGTGGAATAACATCAGTCGCAGTGACGGTGCGGGGGGCCCTCATTGACACCATTCAATCACTTTGTTTTTTTAGCGAAATTCTACCTCGTTGGCAAACCTTAAACACTGAATTAAAAAACAGTAAAGCTGTGGGATCCACCTTAAAAGACTATGTCCCACCGGATGATCATTCAGGGTCGAATCGATAATTTCATTAAAAAGTAACTATCTGGTCGTCATTAAATGTTTGTAGGGATGATAAAATAGAAAATTTTGAATTTTTATTTTTATTAATATTTCAAGGAGATATACATATTTGAAAACGTCAATTTACTTTCAAAATGTTTGCAAAAAGTGATATAGAATAGGGAATTTAAGAAATAATTTTGAAAATATCTTTGAAACTCCTGTAACAATAGCAAAAGGATGGGGTATTGAGCCGCAATTTACAGACAAAAAAATTCGTACTATTAATGAAATGGCGGTTGGTGAACCAATTGAAGACCCTATAAATTGTTTAAGAATTATAGTATTCAACACATGCCTAGAACTATTTTAGTACAACTAAGAAATAGATGTGAGGCATTCACAAATGTCTATTCAAAATTCGATATTTTAAACCCTAAAACACTTATTGAAGTGCAAGAAGTGGAAATTAATAATAAAGTAAAAGACTTAGTTGAAAAATATCCAGGCGATCTCACACAAAATCTTTCGTCGGAACTAATTCAAATAAAAAATTTTCTATATGTAATCCTGAAAAATCACTGGGAATTTTCTGATTTTATTTTCAAAAAAAATCAATTGGTGATTTGTAGTGAACCTGAGATTTGCACTGCATTTCAATTGTTCCTAGTACTGCCTGTTGCATCGGCTCAAGCAAGCTCATTTTCAAAACTAAAACTAATAAAAAATTTTGCAAGATCGTCAATTTGGCATTAATTTCTATAGAAAATGAACTGACAGAAGGCATAGACTTAGATCAAATAGTTGACACATTTGCTGCTTTCATAGTGGCCATATAATAAAACCGATTTGAAATATTATTTTTTTATATAGAAGGGGGGCCCCGTGAAAAAAATTGTGGGGGGGCCCCCGAACCTTGGCACGCTACTGCAATCAGCTGTCTTAGTCAGTGTGGCCCCTTTGTGATGACATGTTCCTCATCTGACGTCAGTGCCGCCATTTTGGGACAGTTTCATTAAAAATGACAGCGGCGGAGTAGAAAAAAGTGTTAGAAGGACAACATAAATAATACAATTTAATTTCAAAACTAGACAGTAATTTATTAAACCATCACTTGACAGTATATTTATTCTATTACAGTTTCTTATGATAAAACTCTTAAAAAATAAAAGCTTTGAATAAAGTCTCATTTCTGAGTCTTTCAAAATCGGTATGGGCAATGATCATTACCTCATCTGTAGTAATGAATGTTAATTCTTACCTTGAGAAATTTTTAGGGAACATAAAAAAGCTTATTTTTATTATTTTTTTATTACAGTAGCTTTTCGAAAAGTAGCTTTTTGCACAAACATGTCCAGCTTTTAATTTTCCTGCTTCCATATCCATATTTTTTATAAGTATAAAGGGATAAGTATCCTTACCACAAAATACTGCGACTTAACAAACAGCAAATGAAACTGCTAAAAATGACGACAAATCATTCAAAAGCCCGTAGCAAAACGCAAAACAGCTCGAATGACAGCTTTTTTATTAGTGACACTACCACTGTCAGTACGCCTCGTTAAACATGAAACCTAGGTAGCTATGACCCTGGCGTGCCGCCGCTGTTGAAATCGGAACAAATCTAACCCAAAATGGCGATGCACAAAAGGATCGTTGCAAAGCATCCCCAGACCTTGTGAATGATAGCTTTAGGGCCACGATCCTTTGACGGGAAAGCTGAATTTATGGAATTTCTTTGTTACAACAGTCTCGCTTCCCCATCTCTAGACTAGAGAAATAAGAGCACAGAGCTCGTCCAGCCACAGCTCGTAAAGTAAACGAGGTGATCACGGTTATTCTGACGATACTATAAACTCGAATCAAACGGGTATGATGGAGATCATTTTATAGTTTCATGCGGTGCCCGTTGAAGATCTGCTAGTTGCCGTCCGCCTTCACGGTCCTTACAGCTTTTACAACCCAACGCGGACATATTGTGCGGTTTTAGGATCTCTCGACTCGTTGATTGGGTGTTACAGGTTTTACAGTAGCGACTTTCGGTTTGCTCTTTGAGCAGAATTCTGTTCAGTACTGCTGACCTGACCAATTTCCACAGGTGTTTTCCATACGTTCTTGCTCACTTCATTGCTATACAGGGTTTCATGTAATTTGATGTCTTCCAGTCGCGGCATGAAAGAAATGCAACAATTTTTGCTTAATGTCATCATCATAGTCACAATCACAGCATAGTAAACTACCAGCACAATAACTCAGGTTGGCGGCAATTACACGCGCGTCCCCACTTTTGGATGATTTCTTTGTAGGGATGCTAACGATACTTCGATACTTGTACTTCTGCACTAATATCGAGTATTTTTATTTTAGATACCTTTTGAGCGATTCTAAGCTGGTATCGCTACTTTTGTGGTATCGGTATCGAAAATAATTATATAATTATTGAGGGGTGCAATCAATTGCACAAAATTCTTTGTACGAACCAAACGTGCCTATTTGGCTAAAAAATATCGAGTTGGTACCGGTATCGATATTTTCATTTTCGCATCTCTACTCAAACTTCACAGCCGTAAAATCATCCATAAATCATCCCAAGGTCAAATTTTGTGGGAACCATTTTTATATAGGATATCCTCAGAGATATTGTGCTGGTTTACTATGCTGTGGTCACAATGTCTTAACAGACATGTTGTGAACTCTACCCATTTTACGAGTTTCTCTTGGGATATATTTAAGATCTTTAATGCAGTAGTTTCCTATTTGCTTTCTGCATCCTCTTGCCGTTGACCAGATGTATCTACTGGTTCATCCGCCTTTAGGGACAATTTCTTACCCCAAGGACAAGAAGGTATCCTGACTCTTATCAACTCGTCCACCCAAAGCTGTTGGTTGAGAAGAGGTTACTGCTTATACCGACAGTAGTTCGGTTCCTTTTAGTCGCCTTTTACGACACGCAGGATGTACGATGGGAGATAACCCGCCCCCACATGGGGATTGCTTAACATAGGTATGGACAAAAATCAATAGTTGTTGATACATTTCAATTTTAACGGAATTCTAATAACTACCCAAAATCTACCACTTTTGTCTAAATAATGAAAAATCTACGCTAAATATCAGTAACATGTTTACTTATTTTAATTAAATACGCTTAAAGCTAATTCAATAACATCATAAATAGGTGAAAAAGTACGATATTTTACAAATATTACAGATATTGACAAAAACAAAATAATTTCGTTTCAACAGAATAATATCTAGCTCAAAATATTGCCAAGACACTGAGCTTGCAAGCCACTGGAAAAACTTGCCCATAATTTCAGCTTCGCAAAAAGGTATAAATGTCAAATTGAAAACCTACTTTCAGGAGCACAGCGATTCAAATTCGGGTGACTGCGTCTAGTGGTTGGGTCATCGACCACCTATAGTCATGGTGATAAATATTTTTCAGGAGGTCGTGTAATACATCATAAAATTAGTGAAAATAATTCGAGGAGTTGAAGCACCTCAAGCCCCTTTGGTTATACAGGGTAACAAGTCCCTCTGGTTGTACAGGGTGTTTGATAAACATGCGGCAAAAATTTAAATGGTGATCCTATGGATCATTCTGAAAATATTTTGTTCTTTGATGGGTTTTGGAAAACCGCTCCATTTTAAAGACACAGGCTGAAAAATATTGCGACAGCTACAATTTGTTATCGAAAATCATGTGATAAGTTGCTCAATCTACAATAAATATTCTAAGCGACTTCCACCAGTTTGGTTATAAGCAAGCAATCTTCTCATCAGTGATTGCCGAACTTTTTCAAACAAACTAGGTTGGTTTTGAATGGGGTTACATTCAGGAATCATGCCATTTTGCAAGTCGCTCCAATTGTCCAGTGGAGTAGCATAAATTAGTGACTTTAATCTAGAGATTGTAGGCCAGCGATCACGTGTGCCACAACTCCAGTTCTGTGATTTTCGTATGTTGCTATTAAATATTTACGAGCAATTGTGGTGCACCATAATTTCTGCATGTAACCCCATTTGAAACGGACCTAGTGTAAACGCACGACCTCAAACAAAACAGTTCGACAATCACTGATGAGAAATCTCAAAAACTATTGATTTTTGTCCATGCATGTATAAAGCAAAATTTGTTGCATTCTATTTCTTCTACCATGCCCCTATAGAAATACGTCGAATTACATTAAACCCTGTATAATCCAATTATATGCATTTTTGTACATCCACCTTGTGACATTTGAACGAGGTGATTTGAGAACACTAAAAATTATTAAAGGTATTTTCTAAAAAATTGAACAGAAAACAATGCTAATGAAAAAGTTTGAGTTGTAAAAAAGGATGAGCAAAATATGCAATTCGCATATAATTGTCGGGAAATCGTTGTGAAGATCTACTTTAATCTTTACTGTTTGGGCAACTCAACTCACGGGAAGATAACCTTATAATTCAAAAATTTGCTGTAGGGACAATGGTAAAAATAACGCCAGTAGAAACATGCGGACCCCATTTCATTAAATTGAACATAATGAAGGTACCGGCACTATTGATATACAATTGCGTCCTCCACGCTAAGAAAAGTCAAGGATCCCTTATGTGCCACGTTGGTGTTCATGAGTATGAGGCTCAAACATCAGCTGATGGCCTCTCAACATAGGTTAACCTTGACCAATAAGTGTTTCATCAATAAGGGCAGTCCAGTGTGTCAAAGGCTACCTTTAAATAATTATGCAACAACTTCCTATGCCAAAACTGAAGAGAATAATGAAATCTACACTAATAAAGATATGCCCATGCACCCTGTAATGTGTTGAAATTTGTGTAGCTTCTCTTAGGGCCGGTTTCTCAATGTCCAGTTAAAGTGTCAGATAGGTATCTGCCAGATAGCGTTGCTATGGATACAACTGTCAGATAAGATTTACGTGACAGTTGCTGTTATCTTGCAGATAAATATTTAACTGGACATTGAGAAACCGGTCCTTAGTGTACAACTACATAAAACTGAAGCTTTAACTTAGGTACCTATATACAGGGTGTTCATTTGAAAACTTCTACCCCGGATTTCTCGAAATCCACCGACTAAAAGAAAAAACGCTGAAACACGTCAAAAGATTTGTCAAGGGGCACACCTTTTTAAGCAAAAACTATTTCATCCCCTTGTACCCTCTCCCCCACCGCACCATCTCCTTAAGATTTTTAAATGACAAGGGGTATCGAGTAATACCTTGTTTTAAAGGTATGTCGAGGTACTTTATTTCGACGTTTGATTTTTTAAAATCAGTCGATTCTTTTTCGAGAAAATTAGAATCTTCATGTATCTTAACTTGTGCAAATAGAATACAAAAACACATGAAAATATTACTTTTTATTGCAATATGTGTTCAAATGTTGGCTATTATTGGTCAAACGATAACATAGGTGATTTTTTAATTCCTCAATCTGGCGTGGGAAGTATTCAAATGAACACCCTGCATATACAAAAAGCTGTTGTAATAAATTAAGTAACTGGAAACCCTCCTAAGAATGCAAAATTTCTCCTTTACTTTAAAAATGAGGGAGATTAAAAACCCCTACAACTTTTGACTATTCCATTTTTATATTTTCTGATTTCTTATTACTACTCCGCGATATCTGGAACGTATCTATAAAAGGCAAGGTGCTGTGGTTACTACCGGACATCCGGATAAAGCGACATACTATGTCAAAAGTACAGAAATGTTTTCCTCAAATTTACAAACCCGCAATGCCCGAAGAGCATAGAAATTTCCCCAAAATTCCGTAGACTCCTGGCCAAACCGGAAAGGTGGCCTATGCCTCATACATTTGATACGATTTTAGAGGGGCTTGTATTTTTCTTATGTGTTGGTTTGTAATTTGACAACTATTTCATATTTATGCGTTGGGAGTACAAAGGAAATCTAGTTAGCTGAATTATTTAGAACTACTGAGAACCGCAATTAAATAATTCAAATTAATTTTGAACATAGGGCTAAATGGAACTGTCCAAATATTTGTTGCTTGACAAATTGAGGCTTGTACGCCTAAACATGTAAATGTTGTATTATTTATTATTTATAATGCAGGTACGTCAAAGATACCCTTTAGATAGAAAACATATTTGCTCCAACTATTGCTGTGATTACTGTTATAAAAGTGTTCGGATATCGTAACCCATTCACTGAATAAAAAAGCACTCTGTCGTAAAAGTTGTAACAGTTCCGTAACCATGTCACAATACTAAACATTGCCATAAAATCAAGTCACGGGGTCAACGCCCACGCAGATAAATAAAAAAAACTCAAACGTGTCATACCAATGAGACTTCAGTAGTATTTGAACAACTGAAATCAGTGTTTGAACTGACAACCGCAACTGTCAATTGTCTCACAGGCGGTACAGACCACAAAAGCACGGCGCGATCAAAACATTTAGAGTATTTTTATAAAAAGTTAAACGTTATTTCTAGTCGATCAAGCGCGAACCGTGAAAAAAGTTGAAAACTGTTAAACTTAATTTACACGCATTTATCGGTCGGATAGCCACGGCACTTTTTTAATCGGAGTACATAAATGTAGCATACGTATTAGAATTGAATTAAATGTGAGGCTAGCCATACACTGTCCTTTTGGATCAATCAAAATAGAGTATCTACAGTTTTGTAGGTACAACAATTGCAGTAGTAATCGTATTAGTATTAAGGCGCGTCCACAATATGCCGAACCAGGCCGGTCGGCCTATGCTAGGCGGTACGGTTGATTCGGCCCATTCGGGTCCGCAGGACGTTCACACTAATTGAAGCGTGGTAATTCAAAAGCGTCTAAGTGCCAAAAAGTTATTTCTAAGTTATTAAGGTTTTTGTTTGTAATAAATAAAGAAACAATTATAGTGCGGTGAAAAGTACTTTAATTATCAGTATTAAGTGTTTGAAGCATAAAACATTCCAGCAAACTTTAAAAAGTAGAAAAGTTTTGTTAAAAAAAATTCCCAAACTTATAGAACAAAGAAACAGTCTAAGTACATAACTAACATAGATTCAAAACTGTCTATGCTCCAACTAAACATACATTCATAAAAATAAAACTGATGATGAACGTAGATTAAGTTGCTACTTCTTTTGATTTGTTGGTATTATCAAAGTTTTCCAATAACGTAAATATTTTAAAGTCATATGCTCTAGCATATCTTCAAAATTTTCAATTTTTTCAGCAGAGATTCAATTCTCGCATTCCAGGCGAGGGAGTTTTCCTAAAATATCCTTTATTCTTTTTTCTTGCTTGAAAACATTGCACTCGGTCCATGGTTCCTTATTAACCATAATCCAGGAAATCGGGATATTTTTAACTTCGTTGTGTTCAGCATTTCGTCGGAGGTTTCTGAATGTCATTAAAGTTCTCGGGTTGAAGCTTTAAACGGATTCTTGTGACATGCATTCGGTATCATATCCTTTACATTATCAGCTGTGGAAGCCTTTGCTACTGTTTTTGGTTTTTAGATATTTTGAGCGAAGTCCCGATCACAAGCAGGTATGACTGACCAGAAATGTTAAACGTTTTCTTTCATTTTTAACACTTTCAGTGCCCTTTATTGTTCACTTTAACACAGTATTTTGCGGCACAACTTCTGCGTGCTCGCTTATTTTAACTAGTAATGCGATTATAACCTGGAAAGCCTTGTTACAGCAATGTGTAACGAATTGGTACTTAGACGGTTTTCTCCACGCGACATCTTTTAACCGAGTATTTAACGTTGAAATAGACAAAATGGCACTTAGGCTGTTTTGTACGTTATTGGCGTTGGCACATAGATTACAAAATTAATGAAATCTCAAATTCGAGCAATCTGGACGCTGGACTTAGACGCTTTTGAATTTCCACGCTTCAATTGTGCAGCGTAAACGTCCCGAATTTGCAAAGCCATTTCTTTCCCTTAAGAAATAGCTTTGAAAATTTTGTACATTGCGTTCAATTTCCTGTTTTTCGACTACAAATGAAAGGGCGATTTCTATGAGATCATCATGTCTACGGTTTTTATTTTTGTAGTTTGCATTTGAACTGCCCACAAGGAGGGACGGGCAGCATGGTACATTTCGATGACACTCAAGGTTTGATGGTCCGTCCACTCCATGGCATTCACAAAAATTAATTTCGATTAAGGATGAACTACCTTCTAGCATGAATCACCACGAGACTACTTTGTTTTCTGTTCAACAGAAGCCTATCGGCTCGTCTACACTATACTGCATAATTTGTACTGCTTCGGTTCAGCTTCGGCACAACTCGAGTCGGCTTTCGGCACGTCGGGCAGGCCGAAAAAGTCGTCCACACTAATTCGGCTTTTTCATTTGGTCTAAGCCGAACTATGCTGCTGGGCATAATATGGACGCGCCTCTATATTTCGTACACATTCGTGTTTGAGGGCATACAGGGATACCGTTTTCAATTATTTACTAAAACACGGTTGGTATTATGGGATTACCATTTAACTTATTATTGACATAAACAAATATCTATTTCGAAATACCAATTTGTTTTTTTAGTTTTTTATATCAGTTTATTATAGATAGTCCTTTGTATAAGGTGCAAGAAATGCTAGTACCTTAATTATGTCACATCTAACGGATCTATTATATGAAACTATGGAGTTTCAGCATTTAAAGTAAGATCCCTTGGAAATAACACTGTGAAGTTCATCAGGGATTTTTCATTAACAAACATGTAAAAAAACGCACTGGTATACAAAACTTTCAAAATTCCATTTACATGTACAATAGTTGCAACCATCTCAAAATGTCCTAAGTACCACGTTTATAGTTTGTCAATTAGGGTTCAGGTTGTTACAGTTACTTTTATTCGTTTTGGAAAACTATGCCACCCATTTCCGTTATGGTGGGTCTATAAACCCAACCAAACTAATAATTAAATTAACTACTAAGAGCTAAGCAAGATAAAAAGATAAATACATGGAACCAACTCGCACCGTCCCGAGATATTTTTGGTATTAAATTCTCTATGCATTCGATGATTTGGAACTTGTCATTTCATGTTATATTCTTGTTTTGTTTGTGCCCTGAAATAAAATCAAATTGGTGTTCAGTCTTAGTTCATAAACACATGTATAATTCTTAATTCTTAGTAGGTAATTGCTAATTCTTAATCCTTAGTTTAGTTGAGTTTATAAACCCACCATTAGAAACATAAATTAAATATAAAATTGGTCACTAGTCTATTTTGTGAATGCTGTGAAGTCAATACTATCACTTGTAAAGAAATAGACATGGCTAAACAAACTGACAAACAGATCGACATAAGTTTTCATCATGCAGGCATCAGAAAGCATCCAAAAAGCTCGGGAGCAATATAACCCAATGCAGTCTGTTTTGAAAAAACACCTGAGTTTAATCTGCCACGGAAAACATGGGCTGGCTTTTACTTGAGTAAAATACGTCTGGGATCCAATATCCATCCATCCATCCTCACTTACATGGATCTGTAATGGAGATCTATACCCTACTTCTGCGGCAACCTTTTATGTATCTTCAGATTTTGGACATTTGTATATGACTATTTTGTTTATTAAGACAAACCAAGGTTTGAAAAATAGACCAAACAAATTAATTTCGCACAGGTACGACGTGCGAAATCCTATAAGATAGACAAATAAATTTGAATAACCGTTTTGTACAACTTTTATACAATTCTTACTCAAAAACGGTGTCAGCACCTATGCCAGTGTGTGGACACCCTAAGGATGCAGAAAAAACGATATCGGTGCAATAAAAGCGCTTCTATTACATTCTGGACCCGTTGTGTTGTGGAAATATCAAGTTGACCAAAAAGCTGGATGTGTTTTTGGATTAGTCTAATCTCATTTATTTTCATGCACGCCTGGATAATGGATCTTCGATTGCGAGTTAGTGTTTATAAGGATGTCTAGTTTTTACTTCGAACGATGCTGTAGTCTATCGGCGACTGACTTTGGAAAAAAGTAATTGAATGCAATTTCTGATCGTGCTGATTGCGTGATTTTAAAACGCTTCTTGGGTGTTAGGAAACAGATTTAATCTTAAATCAAGGCACGTGTAGAATCTGTGCGGTTTGGATCCTGGATATTTTTTTATGTTTATCACAGGTTTTACTTCGTGAAACCGGAATTTCTAAATTTTGTCTACGCCGGGACATACTTATTGTTATTTTTGTTCCTTGTTATTTCCAAGCTGTCATATTTCCAGAACGGGCTGGCATAGCCATAAGAGCCAAAGAAATTGTCTAAAGGAAGATTATGCGCAAAAATATCAGAATCTGCACAGATAGCAGACAAGCACTACTGGCTTAAAGCTTAAAACTAATGGCGTAACTTCAAATTCGCCCCCCCCCCGCAAGATACTTCCCGGGCCCTCCGCAAGAAATTTTCCGTGGCTCTTCTTTTCGTAATATATTATGTATATATACAGGGTGAGGCATAAGTTGATTCTTTTTTAAACTGTGTATAGAAGTCGTTAAAATAAACAACTTTTTCAAATAACCTTTTTTCCGAAAACTGAAAAATAAGCGATACATATTATTAACAAAAGTAGGTCTGTTTATGTTTAGTTTCCTTACTCAAATGTTTGTCATCAGGCAATGAATGCACTAGTTACATTCAGTTTATCGTAGTTAATTCTAAGTTGGTAAATTCTAAAACTTGCGTTCCTAATAATATGCCGCTTTTAGGACTTACTTACTTAGAAGTGACTACTGTAATATCTGACAGGTGTAATGCCTAATCGATAAATAGTAAATAGTAAATAGTAAATAGTTTATTTCCCAACAGAACAAAGTTCCAATTACAGGAAAAAGTATTCATAAAAGCACAATCAGGAAACAGAAAAAATCAAAAAATGACTTAAAGGCCTTATTACAAAATTCAAATTAAGCATGGTGCATAAAGGTAACAAGTCCCATCAACATACATAAAATTAGAAACCAAAAAGCAATAATTTATCACTCATACATTCAAAATAAAAAAATCAAATCAGCAATATTCACTTGTTAAACAAAAATTCAGATTGTACACTAGAGAAAATCAATATATTTGGTGATATGAATCAGCAAGAGCCACTAAAATAGAAGATAATGAATCTGCGTGTATATCACATCTACCAGAAATGCAATTAAAATTTTTTGTAGAAAAATTTATGGGAGAGTTCACTCCTAAGTTTGTGTTCCATCTCTTTATCCGGAAGGAATCAAACGACCGCAATGCAACTGCAGGGACATTGAAGTCAAGTTGTAATAAAAGAGAAGGGCAATCAATCATACCATGCACTAGTTTGAAAAGAAATATTACAGCGCTCTTAATTCTTCTTAAGTCCAAACAGTCCATATTAAACCGACTACATAAAATTTGCTCGCTAATCCCACGCTCAGGATAGATACCATCGACTTTAAAACATAAATACTTCAAGAAGCGCCGCTGAATCCTTTCAAGCTTAAGTTTATGACAATTATAATATGGTTTCCACACAGGTGAACAATACTCAAGCCTACTACGTACATATGCATTGTACAATGTTATAATCGCTGCTATATTTGTGAATAGTCTACAGTTTCTGACAATAAAGCCGTACATTTTTGCTGATTCATTCACTATTTTGTCAATATGTTCACTGAAACTGAGACGAGCATCAAACCACACCCCAAGGTCCTTTACCAAATATTTTCTAGTGACCGTAACCTCATTGATTGTATAATCAAAACAGATTGCATTTTTACTCCTGGTGAATGATAAAATATAGCATTTAGATGTATTTAAATCAAGTTTATTACTGACGCACCAATTTGACAAAAGATCAAGATTTTGCTGCAATCTGATACAGTTCTGAGTGTTAGCTATATTTGAAAAGATCTTTAGATCATCGGCATAGAGTAAGTGGTCACAATCAAGCTCACTAGAGAGGTCATTGATAAAAAGAGCGAAAAGCAAAGGACCAAGGTTAGAGCCCTGAGGAACACCAGAGGATGCTATGTATCTGATAGATTTGTAACCATTGACACACACATATTGGGTTCGATTCATTAAGTAAGATTTAATAAATAATAAGAAACATGTATTAAACCCATGCGCAGCCAACTTTTTCAAAAGGATGACATGATCTATTTTATCGAATGCCTTCGAAAAATCAGTATATATTACGTCAACTTGACAATTATTATCGAGATGCTCAGATATGTACTGCGTAATAACTGTAAGATTAGTGACAGTAGATCTGAATTTCATAAACCCATGCTGCATTGGGGTGATTAAATTACGAACACTGAGCCATATATGTTCATAAATCAGAATCTCGAATACCTTAGCAAAAGCTGAGATTACAGAAATTGCCCTATAATTGCAAATGTTACCTGTGTCACCACACATAAAACACATATCCGAGCAAAAAACTAAAAATGAACAGATTAGGTACGTCTTGATAAATTTTTTATTTTGTATCTCGCTTGTTTTTCAGTTTTCTGAAAAGTTATTGGAAAAACTAGTTTATTTCAACGGCTTCTATACACAGTTAAAAAAGTTATCAACTTAGGACTTACCCTGTATATATTGAAGAGAAAATATTGGAGTTGTGGCCAAAATTTTGATATAAACACGGGTCACTTCATGAAGGAGACTATGGTGTTAACTGCCAAGCTTTCGGCAATGTTTATTGCATTCTTCAGGGCTTTAACATTGAAGTTTGCTCGCAAGAATAGCCATGTGCATTGAGCCACAGGCTTTCAAATGCAATTTCAAAAACACGTCAAAAATGTTGGCTAATTTAACTCGGTGTCTTCCACAACACAGATCACACAAACAGCCTACACATATTAGGTATGTAGGTGTAAAATACAAACTATACAACGACTTTTACATGTTTTGTTTCTGGATGGTCGTTGTTTAATTTGTATTTTAGGTACACCTGTGGGTTAGTCGTCTGTGTGACTTGTGTTGTGGAAGACACCGAGTTACTTGGCCAAAAATCTTTTGACGTATGCCGTCTTGCCGTTTCTTATTTCATTTACTGCGGATATACTCCGCCGATTTTCAGGCTTTAGTTTAAAATTCAATACTGACTTACGTTTACAATGATAGGTATGTATCATGGGGTACATAGGTTGAAGTATTATTTGTAAAATATTCTAACATACAGGAAAGCGACCTTTCAATTGAGTACTTTTTGGTGCGATAGCGCATGAGGAGCTTGGGCCTACGGGGTCCTTAAAAGCACGGGGCCCTCCGCAATTGCGGGCCCTGCGGGCCCTTAGTTACACCACTGCTTAAAACGAGCTCAGAATTGGTTTGCTATCGGGGATTTGTGATGCACCTTTCGGCATCTCTGACGCACAGTTCAAAGCCAATATTTTAGCGGACCAGCTGTCCAAAGGGGTTTCTAAGACCAAAATCTTGGATCCCGAGCCCCTTTATGTCTTGCCTTTCGTAGCTATGACAGGACTGTTGAGAGAGCACACCCGCAACCTTAGATAAAGAAAGAGAGGCGATACCGCGTGGCAGTCTGTCGCTATATGAATTAGCTGTGACAGAAAATGATTAGCTGTCAAAATTTTGGTGGAAAACTAATAATTTGGTACGGTAGTATTTTAAGTAAGTAAGTGTAAAAATTATATTTTTTAAGGCATGTTTTGGTTCAAATACAATCAGTTAATTTTAATTACTTAAATTTGAACCGTGGATGGTGAAATTGGCGATACAGAACTTGTGAATAATAGATTTTATTTGAAAATAGATTATTTCTTCAAATAGCTTAACCATAATGTTAATCCCATTAGCTACGACACTGGGAGTAGCGCTTTGGTACTTTTTGGTAACAGAGATGTCAGCCGCCCGTATGTCCTCTCTCTTTCCTTGTCTAAGCCCGCAACGCTTTTGAGGCCGCGTGGAATGAAACTTCTGACTGATCTACGATCAAGGATTGTCAGTGGATCAAGGAACTTCATTGCTAACCTAGTAAGAAGGTAGCTAAGCATTACTTGTCCATGCCCAGGCAACACTACCGAATTGCGACTGATATAGCTACTGGACATTGTCAGCTAGAATTCGTTGGTCAGCTAAGAAACACATCTACAATATGAGGTTACAGGGTGATCAATTTATACTCTGAAGTTTGATATTCGGTTATTACGGTAGATACAAAAAAAAACTTTCGAAAAAAGGTTGTAGATGAAGCTAAGTAACGGCATACCAAAGCTGTGTTTTTTTAAATGGAACATCCTACATTTTATCCTAAATTTGAATTGCGCTCCCTCTCTCTATTCCAGAAATATAGGGTTTTGTCAGGTTATACAGGATAATTTCAGAGATGTGGTCACTTTTATGTGAAAACTTAATGAATTTATTCATAACCCTGTATCTTAAAAAAGCAATAACTGGAAGCTTGATTTTTAATGCTAGAATAATTTCGTGGTTGTCTAGTTTTGTCTAAAGTTATCAAGTTTTTCCTATCTTTGATTTTGTATACAGGGTGAACCAAAACTCGCGACCATAATTTTCTTTGTTATTTTAAATAGAACGCCGTGTATTTTATAGTATCGTCAGAAAGTTCTCACAAAATACTTCCACTTTTATCAGTCATACCCTTTGCCTAAACGTAACAGTTATGGAGCTATTTCGATTTGAAGTAGTAAAACGATTCCTAAAACTAATTTTTTTTCTCATTTTTTTTTCATTTTTTCTTTCTTAGAAAAGAAGAGAGTCAAGGATGGAAGGACTCAAAGGACAGGAATGAAGTCGGAAAAGGAAGTTGTATCAGGAAATCAATTAAACCTTAGTAGCTTTCGCTAGAAAAATCTTCTGTTTATAAGACAAGAGTCAATCACTTTTGCATGCTTAGCCAAAATCTATTTTCTCGTTTTTGATACGTTCACACATAAACCTTCTTGTATAACTAATATAGTCTTGTTAAAGAGCTGTAGTTTTATTTTCAGATAAATTTTGTAATTGACATGTGCTTTTCAATTTGTTGATTGCCAACTGTAATAGCCAGTGAAACCGGATCAAAACCAAAATATTAATTTCAATTATTTGACATAATATAACAAGAATAGCATCCATGGCCAACTCTAACAACAACCAGAATTTGGCAAAAATATTGTTTTACTACTTCAAATCGAAATAACTACATAACAATAATAACAAAACATTTATATATACTTTGGTAAACACTACAGGGGTATTCGAATATTTAGTAGAAGGTTAAGGGCCAGTTTCACCACCATCTGATAAGTGTAAGATACTTTATGCACAGATTTCGTTACTTGACGTACAGTAAAAAGTAACAAAAACTTACGGCTAGGCTATCTGACATTTGTCAGGGGGTGGTGAAACTGACCCTTAGTAAATATGTATGTGGCTTCAATGATAGGCTAGTGAAATGCTATGAATTAGTGAGACAACCACGGGATGCGTTTAAAAAATTAACTTGAAGATTTTTTTCTGAAATATTTATTACCAAGAATCTCCAGCGCTGGTTACAACCCATCCAAAATCCGACCAATTTTGTGGCTGAAATAGCCTTTTTGGCAGAAACTAACCGGATACGAGTATTGTGTCGAACTCTAACCATAGGTTTTTTTTTGTTCTGGGGGGGACCTAGTATAAGACGTGTATTATGGATAAGGAGAGATAAAAATAGCAAAAGCACTTGAACATTCGGCAGCTGTCTGAAATGCACAAATTCCATTCGATGAATGCACTCCTACACAGGTGTGTTGTCCGTAATCCCGAAAAGTGTTTCGTCGGAGTCCCGCCGGGATCCAGGGAAATGGATTGGAAAACTCCCATCCATCGATTTGTATTCGGCACTCGATTCGCCTGGATATGTTCACATATTCACCGAAACGCCCATTTTTATGTTCTCCCTTCTGACTGTCTTACTTATGCGTTCTTCATGATAGAAGTGGGAAAAAGTTTTGAGATGATGTTAAAGAACGATTGCCCTAAACGAAGATTACTATCGTTACGACTAGTCAAGTTTTCAGTGATCACGGCGCTAGAGGAAGGATTTACTGTGCATAGGTATACACAGACATTTAGGAAAAATTATAATATGTAATAGTTACTAAACAGGGTGGAGTCCTAAATTGATACTTTTTTAAACCGTGTACGCAGAAAAAAATTCTGTTGCGTTTACAATTAATTGTTAGTATTTGTATGTTTTTCCATCGCTTTAAATATATTTTCAGTTGTTTCAAATCCATGTCATTGAAACAATTCAATCCTTACATTCGAAGTAATCACAGGTACGCCAATAAATTCAAAATAATTTTATATTCGCTGTAATGATATGTATAATCCTTCTAATACCAGTATTGACATATAATGTAATCAAAACATCCTTTTGTTTCCGAAATCTGCCCTATGTTTCATTTACGCAAAGCATACAATCTACTCGATGTACAAAAATTATTACTGCAACAGCAGTTCGTGATAATTCATCTGATAAAAATTAATTTTATTTGAAAAGGTAACTATGACGCGAACAATAACCCATGCTTCCAAAAACATTGTCTACTCTGTTTAGGAAATTGGTAAGTAGTATTCGTAGCAACAACAGCATACATCGAATTCAATGGCCCTTGTTGTTCGCTGAACTATAATCAGTATTCGGCGGGACTGATGTTCCGATTCAATGAACGTAAAAAGAAGGAACAGGGATCATCTTAGTGTTAATATCGGCCTCAACCCGCCAACATGGACGAGGTTGTTTCATTGTGTTTCGTTGTGTTGTTTGGGTTTTAGCCGTGTTGTGTCATCTCGTGTTTTAGCTTTTTGCATCATCAATTGAGTGAGTTAAATGTGTCCAGTTATATATTAAATGGAGGACCTACTGAGAAATTGGGGCTTAGAAGAGCTAACAGCCACATTTGAATGTAGGTATTTAGATTAGTCAGACAGTTATATTTCAAGCAAAAATGCAACAACTGGTGCAGTCTTATGTCTAATTCTTATATCATGCTCCTTATAAAATACAAAATCACACCATGAAACATCCAAACGACTCGATCAGCTGTCCTCGCAATAAAATATGTTGGTCCAAGGAAAAGAAAGTAGTCTAGAATCAATTACCAAACACAGATTCGATTCAACGACAGGCTGCGATTGAATCATTCATTGGAATCCAATGACGTCTTGTAGTTGAATCGACAATATGATATAATTCGTTACCAACTATTCACTTCCCATTGCATAAAACATCGCTGTATTTGAGGAATGCTGAGTGTAACGTCCCATTGAATCCAAGCATGAGTCTTTGACAAAACGACAGTCGTTTTTTTGTGTGTGTATAGAAGTCGTTAAAATAAATAAATTTTTCAAATAACGTTTTTCCGAAAACAAAAATAAGCGAGAATCAGAATCAAAAACAGTAAATCTGGACTTGTGTATGACAACGTAACTAGTCTGTATATGTTTAGTTTTTCCCTTGGATGTTTGACTTCCATTCCATAGACGCAAGACTAATTATTCTGGGAGGTCGTCCTGCTTCCCAGAGGCTCCGTTATCGACTGTGCTTTCCCACCGCCACGCACACTTCAGCACGGGTCGCATAACACCTTGGGTCGGAGCTAGGGTCTTCAAATATCCTAGAGGACGTTCAGTACAATTTTCTACAAACCACTGCACCCCTACTTCAACGCGGGGGTACGGTCCCTCCCAGGGCCTGGTGCTGATACTGGAAATGCTGTTGCCCATTGCCAGGGAGCCCTACTCGGCTCCACTCGTCGATCCGCCAGGACCAGCTTCGTCATATTTGACGAAGACAGGGACCACTGCGAGAAAGGTGCGTTTCTGCACGGGGCAGGTGACAGATTGGTCTCCCACCCATCACTCCTGGACGGTCTTGGGGGCCTAGCGGCCTAGAGGCTCGGGTACCTATAAAATTTTGTGATCTCGAGCCTCCGCACTCCCTTAGCCTCCAGTGCATAGGCCTACAAACGGGCCCTTATGCACCTCTCCTTACCCTAGTTCGCCAGTCTGGCACTCATCGCAAAACTGAGGATGGCCTTGGGTCCTGCCCATCTTATATCCTCAAGATCAAGGACCTTTGAACTTATAATGGTCTGTCTGTGCTACCCAAGGGCTTCACAGCGACATAGTATGTGTGTCTAGGACTCCTCCTCCCCACCGCAGCGTGTACACGTCGGATCACTTGCACCCCCATTACGTACAAGTGACGATTGAAGGTGTTATAGATGGATAGCAGACCGACAAGTAACCTTAGCTGGCTTCTGTCCAGTGAGAGACAGAACCGCTTCACCTTGGCCAGAGGTCCAGATACTCCTCTCCATCTCATAAGATGCTGATTTTGCAACCACACCTCTGTTTTTCTTGTAATGGTACCTGCTGCCAGCCCAACAGCAAGCTCAGGACACAGGAAATTATTCCTCTACCCTCGCTTTGCGAGCGCGTCCGTCATTTCATTGCCACTAACTCCAGCATGATTCGGCACCCAAATAAGTGACACCTGATGTCTCGCCGAAATGTCGTCCAAGACCTTTCTAAATTGCAGAACGAACCTTGATATAAACATGAAAGTACTTAATGCTTTTAATGCTGCCTGTATATCTTGCAGATGGTAATCCTCCTCCTGGGCCCTTGAATTTCGCGAATACGGAAGGCACACGCTAAAATCGCATATATCTCCACTTGAAATACCGTGGTGTTTCCCCCAAGAGAGAGGGAGAGCTTTGTTTTTGGTCCATAGATTCTAACACGGACGTACCCACATGTTTTGGTCTCATCCAATCCTTAAATAACGTATGTTGTAAAAGTATTGAGCAGCTTTTCAAAAAATTGAAAACCATCTCACAATAATATGTTTGAACTGTAACAAGAACTACAAAAAATAACAATATTTCTTAATATAAAAATGATATTAAAGTACTGCTAATGAGCCATGATCTACCACGGCTCGCAATTTCCTCTTAATGTTCCTCATTAGGTTTTGGACAGATTCTAAATCAATTTCTCTGATCTTTAGCATTATTCTTCTTCTTAACTGCTGTTCTTTTTGAGCTTCCCAGCCATTGTTATAAACTTTGCCACTCAGTTGAGCCTAAAAAGTTTCGATAGGGTCTTGCTTGAGGAAGATTGGGAGGGTTGTCGTTTCGTGGTACAAAAGGTATTCCGTGTTGTTCTAGCCAGTCTCTCGTACGCAAAGCATAATAAATTGAAGCCAGATCTGGCGAAAACATTATATTGTAATTAGAATGACGGGTATTAATAAAATTGAGTAGTTTAGGCAAACATCTTTGAGTATAGACTTTCGCGGTAAGCTCTTCGGTCCTAACTCGTTCAGCGTACGGCTGTGAATTATGGTTGTCTGATATAGCGCACCACACTAACACTTTGTTTTCAAACCTTTGTTTTCATTTAAATTTTACATTATCTGGACAGGCTTCAAAGTCTCTTGTATAAAAACCATCATTACCTTTGATTTCTGAGTTCGAAAATGTGAAATACTTTCCATCGTCAAGAATAATTTTTATGTTGCCAGCAAAATGGGTATGACGTAAATTGCGACAGCATTGAGGAATTGTCTCTAACTGATTTGGGTAATATTTTGGACATTTTCTTCTTTTTCGGAATTTTTAGTTATTTCTCTTCATTTCTCTACAGATTGTGTTAGAATTGACGTGAAAAATGCGTCCAAGTTTTCGGCAACGGAAATATTTTGATCCTGATATAGACGAACTATTTATTTTTTTTCAAGTCGTCCAACTAGACTGTAAATACTCTTCCGAATATCGAATTTGTACGACATTTTGACAACTTATATCATAACCAAAATAGTTTTATTGTTACCTTTAGATGTTGACTGGTTACCATGGTAACGATTTCTGAATTGTTTCCAACAGTGAAACTACCTCCCAAGTTTTGAAAAAAATTCTCAAAACTTTTGCAACATACGTTATGTTGGTTGATGGCTCAGTGAACTTAGTGACCTAGGGATTAGGGATCTGAGTTTGCTATAAAATTATTGTCCGTGGTTTACATGAATCAATCTAATATTAAATATTCCTTGTAAACTGCAGATGTACTAGCGCACAATATGTCTGCAGTTTACGCGTCCCAGTCTAGTGGCCGGTTTGAAATTAAAAAAAAAAAACGAATTGTCTGCAGTCTACATGTAACATGTGTGCCACCCCGGATCTGCCAACCATCGTTTCAGAGAATAGGAGGACTGGGCGAACATAGACGAACGCCGCATGCCAAAAAACTTCCTCAAAACTTTAGCGCCGTCCCTGTTTAGTCAGCATCCGAGTAAGCGGAACCGGAAGCGAGACCCGTTCCTTGCCGTTCGACCGGACTGTGCCGGACACAATTTCCGGAGCTCTACCTCATACACAAACTGTCACAAGAGAGATGACCAAGCGAACAATCTCCCAGAGGTCCTCGGGGTGACCAGGAATGGTCAGATCTATAGCAAGATAAATCTTCCGCATCGTGCTTCGTATATTATAGATATTTATATCACTTAGACTCAAGACAACTTGATAAGACATAATGTATTAATAGCAATGTACGACAAAGATGATTAAAAAGTTCGTAAAAGAACTAATTTGCACGCATAATGAGTCCTATACTTACATGTTTGAAATATCAAGTGAATACAGGGCCCCGCGTTTTTGGGGACACCGTAGCCCTGGAGACCCAGGGTCGTCAAGCGCCATCGTTTGTGCAACAAGAAAGTACTGAATCAGAAGGTCGCTTTCCTTGTGTCTTAGTATTTACTATGTATACTTATGAACCCCATGATACATACCTATCATTGCATTTTAAACTAAACCCTAAAAATCAGCGGCAAAATACGCCAAGACATTTTTGCATAATTTAACTAGGTCTAGGTCTTCCACAACACAGGTCACACAAAGAACTAACACACTACAATACAAACTAAACAACGACCTTCTTAAAAAAATTCAAATCGAAAAATGTTGTTTTCAAACAACGAATTTTGTAATTTTTCGGGTGATTTAAACATGTAAAAGTCGTTGTTTAATTTGTACTTTACACCTATTTTTTTTTGCCGAAGGCTTGGCAGCAACTTGGTAGTCTGCTTTATGCAATGAACCGTGTTTCTTTGGCCAAACCCCAAGACTTTCTCTTTAATATATATAGGGTGAGTCACAAGTTGGTACTTTTTTTAACTGTTTATAAAAGTCGTTGAAATAAATCACTTTTTCAAAAAACTGAAAAATAAGCGCGATCCAAAATAAAAAATGTAAGTCTAGGCTTCTGTATCAAGACATACCTTTAGTTTGTTTATGCTTAGTTTTTGCTCGTATTTTTGTCTTACCGGTTAGGTATTGCACCTATCAAAGGTTGCTGTAGTCACTTTTTGTTTATCTTTGTTAATTTTAAATTGGTAATTCTCAAAAGCGACACATTATTATGAATGCACCTCTTAGGATTTACTAATTTAGAATTACCCGCTAAACTGAAAGTGGCTAGTGCACTAATTGACAGGTACAATAGAGTACAATGTCTGATGATAAGATAAAAATTCGAGCAAAAAACTAAGCATAAAGATATTAGGTACGTCCTAACGTAAGTCCAGACCAGGATCCAGACTTACTTTTTTTGATTCTGTATATCTCGCTTATTTTTCAGTTTTTGCATAAATGTTATTTGAAAAAGTCGTTTATTCCAACGACTTCTATACCTACACAGTTAAAAAAAAAGAATCAAAGAATCAACTTAGGACTGTATATATGCATGATATATTATGAAAAAAGAAGCCACCGAAAAATTCTTGCGGGGGGCCCCGTGAAGTGTCTTGCGGGGGGGGGGGGCGAATTTGAAGTTACGCTACTGGTCTAATGGCGTCAAATCAGAAGATCTAGCAGGGCATTCTATGAGCCCTATTCGCCCTAGCCATTAAACGCATCCTCTAGCCATTGCCAACTCGGAAGAACAGAATTTGGAGGAGCGCCATCTTGCTGAAAATACATCTCAGCCTCATCAAGCATATGGTTTCCATCCCCTTCGATTTGGTTTCCAATAGTTTCTGTGATAAGTGGATTGATTGCATTTTTCAACATATCCAAATTTCCATTAATAAGCAATGGCACAATGCAATGCCTGCCCATACATTGATTTTTGGGGGTATCGGGTATGCTCTTCTATAATAGCGTGAAGATTTTCGTTGCTCCAATAACTACAGTTATGCTTATTAACAAATCCAGTTAGATAAAATGTGCATTAATCAGTGAGGAGATATTCGTTACACGAATGATATTACCATTAATCGCTGTAGCCATTTGATCACAAGACTCAACCAGCGGATCGAAGTTCTCTTCGGTCAACTCTTACACTTTTTTCATTTTGAATGGATAAAATCTATGGAGTTTAGTAACTATTTGTATAGAACTAAATCAAATATCAGTCGCAGCCACGATTTTGCGTAATGAAGTATTAGGATTTATGCCAAAATGACCCAAAACTTGAGCGGCTTCATCCAAAACTCTCTTTTTTTTATTTGCACAGATCCAGTTTGAGTAAATTTCGTAACAAGATCCAAAGCATACCTATGCGAAGTTAGCTTCCCCGAGCACATTGATTTTGGGCACCATAAATTGGAATCGTTTCCACTGTTTATGCATTGGCCTGTGAGGAATTTGAACATCACAATTGTTTTGTTTTCTAAAAGTATCGAATAAATTTCACATATAGTTAGTACTCATTTGACTGGAGCGTCGCGAATGCATAACTTTAAGTTAAATGTTGCCTGTTCATTAATTTTAGTGTAGGGTCAACTTATTGGTGCTGTCTTCTTTACGTTTAGTGTTTATCTTACCATTACATACTTTTGCTCTAACGTGTGTACAATAGATAAATCAATAAATTATTAATACAACTTCCGTGCGATCAAACCACGTTCAGGCATCAGCTAAATCCTTCGGAATTGGCAGGATACTTGCGAGAATCTTCCAGTCAGCAAGAGAGCGATCGGTTGCTGGCGTCATCAGGAGACGCTACGCGGTGACACCGACTAACGAGCTGTCAAAATGGCGGCCAGAAATGCGCGCGTAGGTCACGTCCACGTCCAGCTGAAAGTGTGATTGACAGGTGGAGGGCGCGCGTTGCACGAATGGACTGACGACCAAAACGACATAGCTGCCTGTTCGTTTAATTAATAATAGCAGCTTCAATGGTTTGGTAACTCCTGGATCGTATCGGATATTTTCAACTAACAATATGGCACCATCTTCACCATCTTCATACAAGTCACTCACGTAAACGTAAATTATTATATCTACTCCCATTAAGTTATACAGAGGTTGATAATAATCATAATCAAAATAACATTCACTATTACAAGCACAAATTTTACAATGAACCATAGCAACGTCACACACAGATTAAAATCCAAAAAGACAATTAAAACAACTATTATCCTAAAAAGTAGGTATTATATAACAAAAATCTCTAAAGCTCAAATGAATAAAAGCACTGCTTTTTAAGATATCGTAAAGTAGCTTTCCCGAACATCTTAACTGGATGTATATGTTACGGTTAAACTCCGAAATAACGCTAATCTCAATATTAACCAGTTAATGTTTAGAATAACATGTCTGGTTGATTAATATCCGAATATAAAATGTATCGGAGCACGACTCGGATATTAACCGGCTAATGTCGACATTAACAGAGCGCTTTGTTAAACTCGATATACCGGGTGTCCCAAAATTTCCTTGACACGTGATATTTTCGTAACGCAAAACGGTTCAAGCAAGAACTGAGTGGTGCATTTGAAGGTACTATTAGGGTCTATCATACGATGTATTCAAAACATTTTTTTTGTACGTCAACCCCTTAAACTCACCCCCAACTTTTTTTCCAAATAGCACCCTATAGCTTTTCCTACATAAATGAAGTCCTTATTTTATTTAAACTCCTGTAATGCCTTTGATTTCGTACAAAAACTATTTTTTTCCGTAAAGTCATCAGCATAAAGTAAATAAAATTAGGATTTGTTTGACGCCAAATATTTTCGTAACCAAAAAATAATAAAAAAGAAAATAAGTGGGTTTTTAAATGTACTGAATTACCTATCATATTGCGCTTACAAAAAAAATCACTCCTATTTCTTTTCAAGCTATTAGTCCACAATTTTTATCGGAAAAATGAATTTCTTACGTTAATTAAAACGTCATAGTACCCCATCTTTGTGTACCTATTACAATTTTATCGCTTCTTTTTTATCCGTTTTTGTTACAAAAATATCAGTCGTCAAACAAATTATCATTTCATTTGTCTTATGCTTATGATTTTACGGAAAAAATAAGTTTGCATATAAAATTAAAGGTAACACAAGATTTTAAATAAAATGGGGATATCATTTATGTAGGAAAACCAATGGGGTGCTATTTGAAAAAAAAAAGGTTGTGGGTGAGTTTTAGGGGTTAACGTACAAAAAAAATGTTTTGAATGCATGGTATGATAGACCCTATAGTACCTTCAAAAGTATCACTCAGTTCTTGCTTGAACCGTTTTTCGTTACGAAAATATCACGTGTCAAGGAAATTTTGGGACATCCGGTAGACTGTCGCATACGGTTGATACTCGGCTGACAAACATAAGAAGTATTGCTAGTGAAAAGTGATGAATTAGAGTTACAATTAATTAAAAATGTCCATGAATTCAAAGACCTGTTTTATTAGGAAGCTTATCTTCTCAACGAGGGACAATAACTGCATAATTTATTATCCCAAGAAAAGTACGATTTAATTTGTGACCAGATTAAAGAAGCGAAGCAAGAAGATATGAAAACAGCATTGTCGTATCGACGCTTGGCTAAATATGATGAAGGTAGAAAACGAATTGCAGCTCATTGTAGCTTTAGAAAAGGGTAAGAAGATATTTTTATATTACGCAAAAAATGAGGAAATATTCGATATCTTGTACGAGGCACATATTAATATTGGCCACGAAGGAAAAACAGAATATCATGTCAGGCTAGATTTTTATGTTTGAATAAATGATTCGTTTTTGTAAAGTTGGCAACACTGCATCATTCTATTCAACATCAGTAGGGGAAGATAGCTACCGCGACATTATCCGGTTGAAGTCAATATATCTGGTTTTCCTACAACATCAACCTGCATTTCTGTTAAACTAGAGATTAGCCGGGTAATGTCGACATTAGGCATTTTTGGACTTCAACAGTAACATATATGCTTTAATGGCCATATAATACGCATCATTGTCATATAATGATGAATTATGGGTACGCACCATAAGTTGGTTACGATCCCTTGTTATCATCACTATACATACTGCTACTGATTCTGAGTGAACAGATTTATTTGTATTTCTCTTCACTAACATTACTAACGACAGGAAGTACATGGATGGTAGTGTTAATGTGTCCAGTTGTACGAAGTGCTCTCTACAGGAAGTACGGGGAGTCAGGCTCAGAATGGATCTAATTATCCTCTTTTGTGCAATGAAGACTTTTTAGGCATGCTTAAAAGAGCCTCAAAAGCAAATCCCATAGTTTAGAAGGGATTGAATATGGGCGATATAGTACCTAGCACCATAATACACTTTTTTAGGTCCATCCGCATATTGCCTTGCTTATTACAGGAACCAAGGGGCTTAGAATTTGCTGATGTGGAAATACATACGAGTATTGCTTTAATTCGTTGTGTATTATGCAACGGTAATTATAAAATAGATTTTAATGAAATCTTGACACAGTATTACTACCGCGTACGGTTTTTAGAAAACGTGTCAGTGGCGGCACAGCAACAATTAAAAAAACGGAAAATATTAAACCGTTTTCGCTTTCGCTTTCTACATTTATTTAGAGGGGGTAAAATTGAGGTAGTGTGAGGGTTGTGTTGTAGATAATTATGTAATGTGTGTAGCTTATGACTAAACTAATAGCAATGAAATTCCTAAACCGTGAGCCATGGTAGAGATTAATAAAGTCTATGCTTTTCGAAAATTGTTTTAGTGGCGGTCACACTGCAGTACAATATAGAAGCCGTTCAAACTCTGTTTTTGGATACTCTAGCGATCTGATAATTTTTGTACTTTGTTGGACTGGTTAAAATGGGCCGATAGGATGAGATCTCGGATAGGGTAGTTGGGAAACCCCGGAACACTTTTCATTGCCCTTTAAAGATTTCCTTTTCATAAACAGCTGCCTTCGAACTGAAAAAGCTAATGTACGGTGAATCAGCAGCAAAAGAATAAAAAAAATCAAGAAACACCCTGTACACATTTGTAAGCAGTATAAATCAATAAATATTCCAACACTTTGCTATAAAGGACCATGCTTTATTCAACCTTAGAAACTTGCGTACTAACTGAACCGCCGTTTATTATTGGGAAAATTATTTCGCCTCAACATTCGATTTGAAAAACCCTCGTCTTTCTTCTAACATTGCCATCTACGTGTTTCCCATGTACCTCTTTCCCTTCGACCTCCTCTCCTACGATTTTTTTTCATTCGGCGGTATTCGGAACGTGGAAAATGGCTTTTCTTGTCGCTCAGACCGACGGCGACCGTTCCGGGCGCCCGGAAAGTCCGGGATATTGACGTCGTTTTTCATTACGGCTCGATATTCGGGGAAAAATGGGATATTACGCGAAGACACATCCGCAGTTGAAATTATTCTCATATTTGTCTAACAAAATGAGAGGCTCCTCACTTAATTTCTGAAACTTATCTTATGCTGGCACTTCACTGACATATAGCGTATTCATGTATTTGTTTGATTTGCCAAAAAACAACGATCTGTTGAGAACCTGTTTGGGTTATTTGCCTTATCTGCGCAACTAGGACAAATCATGCAAATAGGCAAATATTTGCTTCCGGACACTTGTCGGTTTTTGATTAAATATAATCATACATCAAAGGACCCACATAAGATGAGTATTGTCAAGAAGGCCGCTTTTTCTTGTTCCAGGGAATCAAACTTCACTCACTTTTCACGTTTTACCGCGACAATACTCGTGGCGGCTATTACAGGGTTGGGATAAAGTATGGTACCAAGCAAATAACTTTGGAACAGAAAGAACGATACTGCTGAAAATTTGCAGGCAAGTGTAGTGATGTATAGTGCATCCGAAGACGTTATGTTAGCCATTAATGTACTTCCGGTTTAACCGGAAGTACCGTCAACTTATTTAATTTAAATGGGACACCCTGTATATTTTTGCAGATTACAATACATCTTTTTTTTCTGAATATGTCCATAGTGGGTTTAGTATTAGTTTCTGTAAAAACGGGAAAGATCAAGCTTTTTCATCATTTCAGGTGTTTAAAATGCCGGTCATTCAAAGTCAGTTTTGGCGATCGCGTGAGAACTCACAAAGAAGTGTGTCAACTTTTAATGAATTACATCCCGACAAGGGTCCTATAACACGTTTGACGGTGACTAAAATACAAAAAAATACCGCCACGGACGAATTTGTGAGACAAATAAAAAAGCTTTACCGTTCCCATTTTTACAGATACAAATACTAAACCCACTATGGACGTATTCGGAAAAAAAGATCTATTAAAATCTGCAAAAATATACAGGGTGTCCCATTTAAATTAAAAAAGTTGACAGTACTTCCGGTTGGACCGGAAGTACATTAATAGCTAACATAATGTCTTCGGATGCATTATGCGTCACTACATTTACCTGCAATTTTTCAGCAACATCACCCTTTCCGTTTCAAAGATATTTGATTGGTTCTATACTTTATCCCAACACTGTATAAGTATACAGTGTTGGGATAAAGTATGTATGAAGTTCATCGAACCACCTATGCTTTTAATTTAACATCATATATGACAACTAACAGACAATATATCAGTGCCACATTATACATGTTACAATATTTATGGCGACATTGTATTTTACTCTATTCATCAAGCCAAGTAGCTTGAGTTTTTTCTTAAATACTTGACTTGAGAGCTCAAGCTTTTGAAAATTTGATATTTGACTTGACTTGATTTTCTATCTGAACTACTTGACTTGATATCAAGTAAAATGAAACTACTTGATATTACTTGATATCGATCTGTAAAATGCGAATCGAAGCGTTAAAATAGGGGAATCACCGAGGTTACTACAGCAAGCAGACACCCGATGACTTTAAAAGTTTAAAGCCAACCGACACAGAATGGTCGTTAATTGAACGAATTTGCCAGTACCTTAATGTTTTTCAGAGTATCTCCATGATTTTTGCATTAATATGCTGCTCAATAGAATAGATTCGTGGGCTATGGAGCTTGACAATAAACCTGATCGAGATGAAACCAATGAACAGATTATAAATAGTATTCAAGCGGAAAGGGACAGTACTGAAGATATTTTAGAATGGTGGAAAAGACACGAATGTATTTTTCCAAAGCTTGCCGCAATGGCCAAAGACTTTCGGCAACGCCAGGTTCTTCAGCTTCAGTTGAAAGGCAGTTCTCTAGAGCTGCCTTAACTCTTACCAAAAACAAGCAATCGATTAGGTTATAACTCCATTAGAAGTCTTATGTGTCTCAAATCATGGATGGCAAATGATATTAATTTTTTTACTTCTGTGCCATCGGATCTATTATTGCTCTGGTCATTAGCCTCGTATTCTGTGTAGGCTTTGCTTTGTTACTGTTTCCCGGCGTCACTCTAGGAACAGCACTGTTAATTAGAAGCCAACAGTGAGGGCTCAGGTGGGAATTCTTCGCTGAGCTTTTTTGTGGATATTTATTTTTGATTGAAAAAACCAGAAATAAATGTTCGCCTCTAACGAGACTCGAGCCCGGGACCTTCCGCTCATGAGCCTTCGACTCTAACCATTGAGCCAACGCACCCCCATTTGAGTTTGTTGTTTTTCTATGTATTATTGTCAGAATTCAGAATATTTCGTATTTTTATTTCATATTATTACATTCATTATTTAACTAAGTTTGTTGGAGTTTTCGTTTTTGGATGTTTTTTTTTTTTAATTAAAGATTACATCTTTATATACATAGATTTTTACTGTTATTGCGTTTCGGCAGTTAATCAGATTAATATTAAAAAACAATTATTTTTTCAAGAAAAATCAAGTAGTTAGCTTGAAAAACTTGATTTTCAAGTTGCTTGATGTGTAACTACTTGACTAGACTTGGATTTCGAAAACGAATACTTGACTTGATCTTGACTTGATATCAGGTCAAGTCAAGTAGCTTAAAAATTGAGCCAAGTCGTGAATTTCTATTACCGCCCCTCTAATAAAACCAAGTATGCTTAAGATAAACTTTACTGGTGTCCAGGCGCGCAGCTATGGTGGGAGGCGGCCCGGGGCCTGACTTTGAGTATTTGCTTCTCCGAATACTTTAAATACATTAAGCAAAGGCCCCTCCAAGAAGGGTTATCCGTATGGTTTATTCGAACTAGAAAATATTTTTTGTGCTTTGCATGTTTCACGCTTTACTGATCCCCTCGATATTCGCTCTTAAACACTGGTGATATCTGACTGCTCCTTCAGGATTTTTGAGAAGCGGAGTTAGACTCCAGGCCGGCCTAGCCCCCTCCCTCCAGGACAGATGACTAGTTTTTCAAGTTTTTTATTGACTACATTTTACATTGATTGTAGTAAGTTAAAAATAGGCAGTATACTTAGTGGGAAACACTATACAAACATATTTTATAAAATAACAGACAATATAGTAAATAACAAGAGAAACATGGAAAATAAACAAAGATTAACATATATAGATAAAAGAAAGAAAGAAGTGCCTATGTGATAAGATCTGTGTTAGTTTTAGCAACAGTAACATATTCGTTCAGAGTATAAAATCAATGATACAGCAAGAAGCTTTTCAACCTTTTCTTAAATGCCAAATTATTGATGCTCTTGACATTTTTTCCCAAAATATTATACAATTCGAACATAGTGAATTGTCGGTTGAGATTTTAAGTTTGAATTGTGGTTTGAGCAAATTATCACCATGTCTACTATGATAGCTATGATTATCAGAGTTCTTTCTAAAACTGTTCTTATTCTTGTGTATTTCAACCAGTTGTTGGTACAACCAAACACACGGTAAAGGCAATATTCCAAATTTTTTGAACCAAGGGTGACAATGATCCCGATAACTGATTTTTGCCGTTACCCGTATAGCCTGTTTCTGTATCTTAAATATTAAATTGGCGGTGGTTGAATTACCCCATAGGATTATACCATAACTAATATGAGAATGGAGCAATGAGTGGTAAATCATTATCAAATACTTCTGATAAACGGTTTCTCTCAGTTTGCGCATGACAAATAGTCCAGAACTTAATTTTTTCAGTTATCTTATATGTGCTGACCAATTTAGACGGTCGTCAACAACCATACCCAGCAAATATACGGAACTACCATTTGTCATAGATCTGTTGCTTGAAACAGTCAACCTTTGGGTCTTATCAAGATTCAACTGCAGTGAATTACTGGTAAACCAATTATTTGCTAACGCTTCGAATTCAGTTGATTTTTCTTCAACCTCATCCTTGGATTTTCCACTACTGGCGCCAGTTGTGTCATCACAATACACAACACACTTGTATGGAGAGATGGCCAGATTTGTGTCGTTTATGTAAATTACGAATAGCACCGACCCTTGCGGAACGCCGTAATCACGTTGAGCAATAGAGGAAATTTCGTTGTTATAACTGAACGTGTTCGCCCACTTAGGCGAAGCGTCGCGAACGGAAGCGGCGCGAAGAAAATTATTGATTTGACGCCAGAGAAGTTTGCAGTAGTTTATATGGCAGCCCGCCCACTCAGGCGACGCGAAGCGAAGAGGCGCGTCGTTTGACGCGCGGCTTCTCCTCGGACCAACTAGGCGTCGTTTCTCTTGACGCTTCGCTTCGCGTCGCCTGAATTGGCGGTACCAGGCGGCGCGCCGCGGCGAGAAGATCCAAATATTTCTTGATGCCTCTCGCATATTTTCAGTGTTTAGCAGTATCTGGTAGGAAGTGATGCTAAATTGCAGTCTCTGGCCGTGATACAAAGACATTCATTACAAAGGTAATTTAATTACCCAGCATTTTATTTTGTTTTTGTTTCTTTTCTTCTTCCATAGTGGCAATTAAACTCTATACAAAGAGTTCCTCTTCTGACGAACTGCGCATCGTATCTCACTAGACCACGTATCTCTTAACTGCTTAAAAACAAATAAAATTCGCGTTGTGCCGTAAATGACGCGACGCGACGCTTCGCGCCGCTTCGCCCCAGTTGGCGGACATCGGTTAAATGACGCTTCGCCTCGCGCCGCTTCCGTTCGCGACGCTTCGCCTAAGTGGGCGAGCAGGGGGGCGAAGCGGCGCGACGCGACGCGCGGCTTCCAAGGGCGCAACGCGAATTTTATTTGTTTTTAAGCAGATGAACGAGATACGTTGTCTAGTGAGGTACGATGAGCAGTTCGTCAGAAGAGGAACTCTTTGTATTGAGTTTCATTGCCACTATAGAAGAAGAAAAGAAACAAAAACAAAATAAAATGCTGGGTAATTAAATTACCTTTGTAATGAATGTCTTTGTATCACGACCAGAGACTGCAATTTAGCACCACATCCTACATAATACTGCTAAACACTGAAAATATTATGCGAGAGCAAGAGAAACGACGCCTAGTTGATCCGAAGAGTATTCGCGCGTCAAACGACGCGCCTCTTCGCTTCGCGTCGCCTGAGTTGGCGGGCTGCCATATAAACTAATGTAAACTTCTCTGTTGTCAAATCAATAATTTTCTTCGCGCCGCTTCCGTTCGCGACGCTTCGTCTAAGTTGGCGGGCACGTTTGACGCGACGCGCCGCTTCGCGACGCTTCCGTTCGCGACGCTTCGTCTAAGTCGGCGTAAACCTTGACACATTGTTTTCTGCAACTCAGATAAGACTGAAGCAACTTCAAGTACATATATATACGTATATAGTTACGCCAGTGCTGTTATTTTGGTGACCTCTGTGACTTTTACCAAAGTATAGAATTTGACAAAAAAAAGTTCTTGACCAAGTGCTTGTTTGCTAGCTGTTTCAAAAGACAGTCAGATTTCAAGTACATAATAAAGACTGGAATTCCAGGATGAGAGAGATGCATTGGCGAGTCTAATATAATCATAGTCATGCTCAGCGCCTTAGGCTATTGTGATCAAACGATAACTCTTTTCAGAAAGATAACTATGTGGGTGTATGTGTCCCGAGTTGGACGACATTTTAAAAATAATGAATTTTATACAGGATGTCTAATAAAAGTGTGACATATCAAAATTGTTTTTGTAAATGGAACACCCTGTATATTATTGCACATTTAGATTTCTTGGTCAATTCTACTTTGGCACCTTTGACACCTGGAACTTAAAACGAACGGTTTAGGGGCAAATCACTATTTCTGGTATTAGTACAAATCAGAAAAAAATGAATACAGCAGAGATTATAAAACTTGAAGGCTGTGACTTTGCCATGTGACTTACATATGTTATACGGTAAAATTTGTACTATTTCTGTACTTGGAGAAATCGGATGATTAATTAAGGAAAGTACAATAACAGATAAGTTGATTTTTTCAAACAGAAATGCCTAATTTTTTTAAAGTTTAAGGAAACTGCAATAACAGATACGTTGATTTTCCCAAACAGGAATGCCTATTTTTACGATCCAATGTAAAATTTGATACCCTTTATATTGATATAAAGATGTGAATATCAGTCTCTAGTAGTTTTCATTTGATTTCAAATTTTCAACGAAATCGATGTTTCTCAATTTTACTACCTCTTAGCAACCTAGCAGGGCATGAAATATAAACAAGTACCTGTTCCGATAGAAGAAAACCACCAACTGGAGTAAAGAGTCAAAAAGGTCTTTGTAACAAATCAAATCTCAGCAGAAATAACATAGGTAACATATCTAAGGTCAAAGAGAAGCTGGAGTATGACAGAAACGGATGTTTTTCATAGCCTACTAGCTACGGCAATGTACTAGATATTGACTGACCTAATCAACTTTCTCCATTTTCTTTTTAATAACGACGCGACGTTATTGTTGTTATTACGGGTATTATTATTACATTTATTCCATCCACAAAAATCTTTTAGACGACGGATGACGCGACTTCTAACGCTACACATTGCTATACAGCTCGTCGAATCCGAGTGTTGTAAATCTACCCATCGAACTCGAAACATCGGATATAATTAAGTTTCCGAATGAGCGGTTCCAAGGCCCAGACCGGAGATATTTTCGAAGGCAATGGGAGACCAAGACGGTGAATTTGCTCTCTTTTGTGTTGCCCGTCGCGCATTTCATGCACTTCATGTGGTTTTCAGGTTACCGAGATGAGCGTACGCCGCCAAAAGTCAGATTCCTGGAAAGCTGAAATTCCTTCACATAAGCATACAATTTAATTTTGTGTATTTCCGTGTCATTATATCCGAAACATCTGCGTCAAGTGGTTGACTCAGGGCTTCCCAAACTTTTTTGTATAATATAATGGTTGGCCACCACTCACAGCTGCTTACTATTTGGTTGGCCTAGAACCCATTACCTATGTCAACAATAAGCAGCTGACTGATATCTCTTGAAGAGAGCTGCCAATAAACAAGCAGTGGCGAGCGATGTAGAGAGAATGTACTCCAACCACATCTCACGGAGGTCGCAAGAGTATGCGTGACGATACGACCAGTCCCACTGTTTTACACAATGCTTCCTGATTCATGACTTTTGGGCATCGAGTAAATAGCCATGCTATAGCTGTACAGATTGCCGGCGCCGCATGGTTTTGCGACGGCATTTACAGCTATTCCTTGATTTCTGGCTTTTGAATAAGTCTCAGATCTATATGAATAAGCTCGCGACCACCGAAGCATTGAAGGCTTATTAGTCACTGTGTCAATAAAATGTATAAATATGTTACGAAGAATCTGTGAAATTGCCGAGTAGACGTATTAGGCCTAATTTTACCTGATCCGTGGAAAACGTGATTTTTAGAAACATCGATTTTTCGAAAAAAAGTGTAGATTAACAGCATAAATATTTGGAATTGAGACCGTAATCTGAAAATCGACAAATATATAGGGTATTATATTTGAAATAAGAAAGTTGACATTTGTTCAGGAACAATACAAAATTATAAAAAAATTAAAGAATAACTCACATCAAACAACTTTGTATTTAACTCTTTGTTCTATTTCATATAGTTTCTGAGTTAAGGTAGTGGGATATCTTACGTGCCCAACCCAGAATCAAGCTGTGGTATAGGCAAAGCTGCAGCGCATAATATTAGGAGGAGAAGGAGAAAAGAGGAGAAGGGCTCTTTTTAGTGTAATGCAACCAGATGACGAAACTGACTATAGTATTGGAAAAACCTCCTGGACTTGGTCAAAGGTACAGGAATTGCGGTTTTGAATTAAAAAAATATTTTCTTATGATTATATAATTATATAAGTTTTATAACAATACTATTTTTGTTTTATTTTTTTCGCAATAATTCAAAAGTTATTTCAAAATACAAATGAGTTTTTGAATCCAGTACCGAAAACACGCCGACGGCTCCCGAATCCGTGTGACGTCACGATTATGGTCAGGATGTATTCCTTTGACCAACGACGTCCTACTCCGATGGTAGATTCTAGATTCCCAGCCAATCGTGAAAATAGTTACTTGTAACTTTTTAGTGTATATTTGTTGCAACATAGACAATGAGTGAAGTTTGCAGCTAGAGACGAAGTCTGCCATCGAAATAAATATCTTTTTGAATAAAGTACCTAATCATATATGTTTCTTTGGAGCAACCTCTTTCGCAAGGCCGTGATGGCGCAATGTTTTAGAGTGTTTTAGCTAGCCAATCTGTGTTTGAGCAAGTGTTAGTTCAAAACTCAGGCCTTGCAACTCTTTATTTAATACTTTTTTGTTCCAAAAAAATTATTGATATGCATTTTGCACATTTTATACGCATTTCTTTCTACTTTCTACCATCGACATAAATATGTTTTTGAATCAAATTTTATTAGACATTTTACTTCATTACAAAGTGCAAAAAGTATCGGAGGCAGTCAGTGGAGGAATTCAAACAAATCAGTGGAAGTGAAGCTTGTCCGTCAACATCAATCGCCAATTGCTCTGATTGCGATACTAAATTGAAATTGATGATATTGTACTCGTAAAATCTCTAAAAAAAAAAATGATTAAAAAACATATTTATGTATATGTCCTAGAATAAATGTGTAACATATGCAAAAAGCATATCAATACATTTTTGGTACAAAAAAATAGTTGCAAGACCTGGGTTTTGAACCAACACCCGCTTGAACACAGATTGGCCGACTAATACTCTAAAACACTGCGTCATCACGGCGTTGCGGAAGGGGTTGCTTCAATAGGGATTCATCAAGCTAAGTAGCTTGAAATTTTTCTTAAATACTTGACTTGACTTGAAAGCTCAAGCTTTTGAAAATTTGATATTTGAGTTGACTTGATTTTCGATCTGAACTACTTGACTTGATATCAAGTAAAATCAAACTACTTGATATTACTGGATATCGGTCTGTAAAATGCGAACCGAAGCGCTAAAATAGGGGATTCACCGAGTTATGACAGCAAGCAGGCACTCGATGACGACACGCGCTCTTGCTATTAGTATTACAGAATCATTTAGCATTACAAGCAAACTAACTGGATGTACATTCTCCAGTACAAGTTGGGGAAAAATAGTTGCAGATAGAAGCAGATTTTGAAGATATTTTTAAAGCAAAGGGCTGATTCTGCAGATGTCTGAGCCACAACCATCAGATCAACTTCCAGTAGCATCATCTTCAAACCATAGTGGTGTCGAAAAGTTTATTTAATAGAAAACCTGCCCATAATGCAGGCAATGATATGGCCTGGTGTTACGAAATCGACAAATATATTTCTGACCCAAGAGCTGACAGTACTGAAGATATTTTAGAATGGTGGAAAAGACACGAATGTATTTTTCCGAACCTTTCCGCAATGTCCAAAGACCTTTTGGCAACGCCAGCTTCCTCAGCTCCAGTTGTAAGGCAGTTTTCTAGAGCTGCCTTAACTCTTACCAAAACAAGAAATGGATTAGGTGATAACGCCGTTAGAAGTTTTATATGTCTCAAATCATGGATGGCAAATGAGGATATTAAAGATCTATTTTAGATATTCACTGTTTTCATGTTTGAGTTTGTTGTTTTTCTATGTATTATTTCGTATTTTTATTTCATATTATTACATTCATTATTTAACTTTATTTAAGTTTATTGGAGTACTCATCTTTGGATGTTTTTTTAAAACAAAAGATTACATCTTTATATACATAGATTTTTATTGGTATTGCGTTTTAGCAGTTAATCAGATTAATATCAAAAAAGAACTGTTTTTTTCAAGAAAAATCAAGTAGTTGATTTGAATTTCGACTTGATCTCATGGGCGCCAGCAGAGAGGGGAAGGGGGGCGTACCCCCCCCCCCCCGGAGCAGCGAAGATAAAAAACTTGTATAACCAAAAACCATATTCGTCCCGCCTGCCCTGATTTGAGCACTCGCCGCCCCCCTGTACAATTTTCTGGCGGCGCCATTGTTTGATCTTGACTTGTTATCAAGTCAAGTCAATCCAAGTAGCTTGAAAATCAAGTTAAGTCGTGAATCTCTGTGCTTCAATGATACATGCTTGATTAGGTAGTATATTACTTAAATTTGTAATATAATTTCAAACATTCAAAAAGGTATTTATTTCGATCGTAGACTTCGTCTCCAGCTGCAAACTTCATTCATCGTCTATGTTGCAACAAATATACACTAGTTACAACTGTTACAAGTAACTAACGATTGTCTGGGAAACTAGAATCTAGAAGGAATGCATCGTGACCACAATCGTGACCTCACACGGGTTCGGGAGCTGTCACGGCGCGACTTTGGTGCTGGATTCAAAAGCCCATGTTTATTTTGATATAACCTTTAAATTATTGCGTAAAAAACAAGAAAACACAAACAGTTTTGTAATAAAACTTATAACATGATCTACCTCTACCTCTACAGCCTGGAACATCGAAGAAGGGTGGAAGGGAAGGGGAAGGGTTCGAGTGAGCCCTCCCAGATAATAATTCCAAAAGCCGTCCGAACGAGGAACCTAGAGAGGCTCTGCGAGCGAGAGGTTCGTAGTCTCCTCCAGCACTCTTTCCTTTGGATAATTTCGACGCTGTGAAATGAGCTGCCGGAAATTTGTTGCCCGACGGCTAAAACCTGCAGCATTTCAAATCTAACTAGTTGCACTGTTTTTGATGAGAAATCTCTATTAAATCATCTCGTAAAGAAAGAAAACACAAACCGTTTTGTTATAAAACTTATAACATGATCTATCCATTAATCACAAATAATAATTATTCAAAGCCCCAATTGGCTTACCCGACTAATAGGGACGGGTCACACAATAAGCTTCATTTGACGTGTGAAGACCAGTGCCCACCCCAAATGACGAAATCTGATCTAATCTACATCAGTTTTTGTTTCATTCGATGGAGTTAGTCTGGTTGAAATTTACTGTTAGATTCCCACCAAAGCAGAACTTAAAAAAGGATAAAACCCAAGTCTGCGGCGTATTTTAGCGATAGAGCGGATTCTTCTTTGAGAACTACGAAGAAGACTCATAAATGAAAGCCCAACAAAGTAAACACATAAATTCGTGCATGGCGTGCGAATTAGATTTTATCCCACTCAGGGATGGTGAAAGAAGCACTGCGGACATTAAATCAGGACCGGATTAAGTAGCCCAGATAATAAAGTGGGGAATTTATGTCAAACGTATAAAACCTCATTCTTGCGCTAGGTTCTAATATATATACAGACTAGAAGAAGGGGGTAGGGTATGAGCGTTAATAGTCTAAGGAGCAATGGTAGTATTGCAAAAAATCGAGTTTAGTCACTCGGTACTTAATAAAACTCCATCATAAAATCCCCTTGTAATATCCATCACATCAAACACCTATCCCTGAAGTATCCAGCACGTAACAAATTAATAGTTGTTATCGGCACGCATACATTCATGGTGTAGGAAGTTTTATTTGAACTAAATGGTTGCATAGGTCTGAAAAGTATAAAATATCAACAAGGCCACTCTTATTTAGGGCAACCAAAACTGTTTTATGAATATAAACAAGTATTGTGACTCCAAGCCCTATATCTCTCATTGCACCCCAGCTTCAACCTCCTCAAGATAAGGAATGATCAGTATAACCTAAAAGTTTTGAAAAGTTCTGATACATTTTTGTTTTTCGCTAATTACTTTGCAGTTACCATTTTTAATTAACAGCTTTTCCTGCTACGGTCCCTCAGCATATTGCACCCCAAACTTTATCAAAATTGTTGAAAGACAGCCCGACGGAAATGATGAGCATACATTTCGTCCCCAATCTCACTTACAGGCGTAACTAGCATCCAATAAATTTTCCAAGAGAGAAGAAACTAAGACATTTACTGTGTTAATATTGTCATGGATTTTCAGATATGTGGAATACAAATACTACCACTGCTTAGATACCGCAGTTATACAGTTGTGATACTTCGTGAGAAAAAAGCTGTGCATATGGGACACCTTCCAGTGACATATCTCATTTTTTATTTTTTATCAGTTACGTCTTTACGTGAGATAGGGGACGATTTAATTGACACCATGGGCCGCCTTACTATCTCAACTTTTCTAAGTTTCCACATTACAATTCTTCTCTGACTTACGACACGGGTCATGGGAAGAAAAATTACACAGGCCTGTATAGTGCAGAATATCACCAAGATCATTTTCGAAGTCAAGTCCCTTATAAATACAAAAAAATTGGACATTTGCCGTTCCCCACCTTGCCCAAAAACCTCTCCTGAAAAAAAAAGAAACCAGAACACTATCCAGTAGACAGCAATTAGACTAATCGATACGCCTAACCTCACAAAGGACCTCTACAGCCTGAAACATCGCTCTGCGAGCTCATCCTTACCAGGTCGAGGTTCCTACTCCCCAGCATTCCTTCTTTTGGAGAACTTCGACGCTGTGGAATGAGTTGCCGAGAATTTGTTGCCCGACGCCGACGGTTACAACCTGCAGCATCTCAAATCTAGCTGGTAGCACTGTTTTTATGAGACATCTCTAAGTCTTCGGGCTTAACACATTTCCCAAATTGGCCTTTGCTAGTTTCAAAATGTCATCAAGAACTTAGTAGACCGATAAAATACAACAGAGCTACTTTGGTGTGCGTACTAGGGACTGAGCAATCGGTTCAAGAAGCAGAGCATTTCAGGAAGGTGATTATCTGTTTCTTACTTTGATCCAGATTAGTATTTGGGTTACCAAAAGCAAATCTAGGAATCAGATTGGGGCCTTGTTTCACGGCTAAATTTTGAAAATTTTGGTCAGAAGGTCTGAAGATCTGGGACTTGTGGTAGGTTCAATAAGACCATGAAACTTTTAGTGTTAGTTCGTGGGGGTTGTCTGATTGTGCTTCTCTAACACCCCAACAAACCACTGCTACTATTATTACTATTATCTTAGTAAATGTACATCTTTAAGGCGGAACACTATATACTATAGGAATGTGTGCCCGATTGACTGCACGACAACTATCCACTGTACCTCTAAAGTGATACGGACTGCAAACACAATCCACCTAGTGTAGATACCACTGTGTTCTCGCCAGGAGGAGAAAGCTAAGCAGCTGATCTTTTGGTTAAAGGAGGAGCTATTACTGCCTCCACTGGACCATAACCGACAATAGGTATTGCTAAGCACAAATCTGCTGGGACACATTAGCAGTGTTAACATGAGCAAATTGGACATTGCAGAAGGAGCAGAATCCAATAAGACTGAGCAGATAGAAATGTTTTGTAGCACAACTCTCCAAGCATTGTAAACGAAAAAAAATACCTTCCCCAACAAACTTACTAACTTGGCAAGTCAGCGTTGTTGAAAGAAGTGTGAATAACTGGACAGATATATGCTGATGACACGGTCTTAAATTGTACTTGGGAAGAGGCTTATGAAGTGGCAAAGAAATGCATAAATGATGTGAAATATTGGCTTGACATAAATAATCTTTGTTTAAATGTGTCGAAAACCAAATATATTGTTTTTTCTCCTACACACATAGCATCTTGCAAAACTATTTCCGCTTTGAATATTAATAGGTCAAATGATGTAATTGAACATGTGGAGTCTATTAAATACCTTGGTGTTTATATAGACAGATACCTTAAATGGACTTTTCAAATAAACTCATTAGCAAAGAAATAAAAAAAAATTAACTTATAAATTTCATATCTTAAGACATACTCTAAATAAGAAACTATTAATGATTGTATACAACAGCTTGGTTGAATCTATACTTAGATATGCTATATGCGTGTGGGGATCAGCCTATGCAAGTATCCTTAAAAGTACAAGTTGTTCAAAATTACATAATGAGAACAATTTTCAAAATGCAGAGTCATCAGAGTGTTAAGGATCTATTTAGAACGGAAGCCATTTTGAATGTTAAATCGCTTCACTTATTTGCTGTTCTAAAGATGACTCATATGAAACAAAATTTAGTGAAAATCAACCATCTGTATGAAACAAGAAGCATTATATACTTATCGGCCTGTTCGTCAAAACTGTATATTCTTTAATGGTATTAGAATATACAATACTACACCAGAACACTTCAAGAGGCTGCCCTTGCACTTGTTTGAAAAAAAATTAAAATATACATTATTGAATGCTATGACACGCCCAGCTCTTTGATATAACGAGTATTGAAAATAATAATTAAAATTATGAACAGATTATCACATTCATATAGGTTAGTCATCTAGGTTAGTGTGCTTTTAGTAATACAATTACTTATTATTTATAGCAATTACTTATTATTTATAGCTCTTATTATTTGTTTTTTGAACCTGACATTACTTATAACATAGACTAATTATTATGTTAGTTATATATCTTTTGGGCACAACCTAGGTGCCCCATTGATGTATCTTGTTTCTGAACTTATGAATTATGGATAAAAAAAAGATCAGAGAGTCGCAATGGACGGTTAATCTAACCACCAAACTTCAAATATCCTAACCTAACATCATCTACCTCATACATTGGCACAGAACTTGCCTTGGGGGTGGCTAAAAGCACAATGATTGTGCTAGTTATTAGACACCAGGCCAGGGAATGGGTAAAACTCCAGCTCAAAGAATATTGGGACTTGATGCCTGCATGTAGGCATTCATCAAAGCTCCAATCCAGAAAATAGCTGGACTGCTTCTTTGAACAGTAATTAGCTTCAAGTTACAACTGGTACAGGAAAATATGGTCTGAAGGATTACCTGAAGAGAATGGAGCTATACAACGGAGACCTCAACCGCAGGCAATGTGTGAGACGGAAAGGGTTAGCCTGGGCTAGAACCAATCATTTCGATTCAGTACCAGAACCTGCAGAGCAACTGCACAAACTGATGCAAGGCTTCTGGAATGGTTAATCTAGACGATAGGATTTATGAAACAATAAGCCTTAAGGCTGCTGTGCTAACGGGAACATTTCTGTCGGATGACTTCTAGAAGAAACAAACGCAACTACTACTGTATTTTGTTGCTACTAGTCTACACATCCCAAGTGTGATTTCTAAACATTTTGTTATACAAAAATAATTATACCAGCATACACATCGCATACCGTAGGCAGCTCTTAGGCTAAACCGCACGTTGTAAGTTCAACAGGGTCAGCTGGTAGAGCACGAAGGATGGGTGCTGTTTTCGACAATCCGATACGGTTTGAGAAAATATGGCGGCTGCCGCTAGAGGTTATTTAGATAAGAGTAATCGAAAACAATAATTTTCGTGTCCGCGCTCAAGAGTTTCACTAGAAATAGCAAAAGCATTTCTACTGCTTGATAATCGGTTTGCTTATGGTATATTGTCTTAGTTGGATAGGTTCCATCTCAATATGGATACATGGTGTACCTACGTATATCATACAGGCTGTTCATTTGAAAACCTCCCACCACGGATTCATCGAAAACCACTTATTGAAAGAACAAACACCACGACGCGTCAAAACATTTGTCAAAGGAGACAACTTTTCAACCAAAAACTACTTCTCTCTCTTGTACCCGCTGCCCACCAGGGTCATCCCCTTAAAATTTTTATCATGTAATATCTTGCTTTGAAGGTATGTCGAAGCCCTTTATTTTGACGTTTGTGATTTTTTAAATCTGTCGATTCCTTTTCGAGAAAAATAGAATCTATGTATCTTAACTTTTTCAAATAGAATACAAAAACAAATGAAAATATCACTTTTTATTGCAATAAGTATTCAAATGTTGCCCGTTATTGGCCAAACAATGTATAGACGATTTTCAAATTCCTGACGATCAGTTGCAAAAATATGTGGGATATCATGGCAGCTTGACGAAGGTCATCCAAACTGCCCAGGAATTTGAAAATCGCCTATATAATTATTTGGCCAATAACGGGCAACATTTGAACACCTGTTGCAATAAAAAAGTGATACTTTCGTATGTTTTTGTATTCTACTTGAACAACTACATAGATACTCTAATTTTCTCGAAAACGAATCGACCGATTTCAAAAAATTAAACGTCAAAATAAAGGACTTCGACATACCTTTGAAACAAGATATTACTCGATACCCACTGTCATTTAAAATTTATAGAGGGATGAACCTGGGGGATAGAGCGTACAAGAAGGTGAAGTAGTTCTTGGTTAAAAAGTTGTCCCCCTTGGCAAATCTTTTGGCGTGTCTCGACGATTTTTCTTTTAATCAGTGATTTTCGATAAATCCATGGTGGGAAGTTTTCAAATGCAGTCAGGCACGTATTTAGAGGGGGGTTCCAGGGGGCCGAACCCCCCCAAACGTTATATAATGCCGTCTAAAAAATGGAATCCACAAATTTTTGCACCCCCCCCCCGAGAGCAAATTTAAGGTGGAAACTCTAATCTGGACCCCCCCCCCCCCGAAAAGTCAAGCAAGTGACACCCATAATCTGGACCACCCCCAAAACCAAATCCTGGATACGTGCCTGAATGGAGTATATGCAGGACAAAACAATGTACATGAATGCTCGATTAGATGAAGCTGTATGATATCTGGAAGTAGAATAATTGTATAAAGAACTAAACATGAATTAAAAAGCAACTTCAGTTAACAAGATTTTTATCCAATTGAGATCGCGAGAAAACTAATTTTATAAAATTGAATTAAATTTGGAAAGCTAAAAATAAGCATATTGTTATTTTATAGATATTATGCTTGATCTTACTAAAAAAATAGATATGCGTATAACATCCAAGGTACCACAAGATTTTAAATAAAATAGGTATATCATTTATATAGAAAAACCTATGGAGTACAATTTAGAAACAAATAATTGGGGGAGAGTTTTTGGGGATGTCGTATAAAAAAAAGTTTTGAATGCATGGTATGATAGACGACCCTATAGTTCCTTCAGTATTACAATTCAGTTCTTGCTTGAACCGTTCTTCGTCCTATTAAATTCAAATGGCTTTCCTGTTCTATAAGTTGTTTAGCTTTACCATGATTATATTGTATTATCTTTTTGTACTTTGACTGTACTGTTAAGCAATTATTGTTTTTTTTTGGTAAGCATTCTGTACTTTGGCAAGACCACAGATCAAAGGTTTAGTCACATATCAATAGCTTTCATTCATGGTCATGAACGATGTATTTGTGGTTCTTGGGCCTTCAGGCCGGCGTTTTGTTGAGCGTTGAAGTTGATGTTTCGCCACCACGAGGAGATGGCATCTTCAGAAGCTATTTCACTTCGGTGACATCTGAAATACTGACCGAGTATTGACTAATGAGTCAGCATTTCGGAAAATGCCATCCACTCGTCGTGGCTATTTAGCAATGTGCCATCGGCAATATTGCTAAAGGGCAATATAATACCGTTGCAAGACTCGTAATAAAAAGTAGAACTATTTCTTTTCAGTTTTCTATTTTATTCTTTGTTATTTTTCTTCTTCGTTTATATCAAGGATGTTTCTTTTCCTACGTATAATAAATATTTCTTCTTTACTTAATTTTCTGTGTTCTTTTTAACTCAATCAACAATGTCAGCATAATATTTAAGTGAATTAGAAATTAGAGTCTTATAGCTTAAGCTGCATTAAGTTGCCGCTCATCAGCAATAACTGCTGACAACAGCACATTGCTAGTCGTGGCGAAACGTCAAGCCTCAACGCTCAGCAACGCCGGCCTAAAAACCCAACAACCAGAAATCCACAGATTTTGCTTCCTTTATTAGGCTTAGTTCAGATCACGCGCGTACGACGCGCGTCGACGTGGCGCACGTTTGTTGCGTCTGTGTTCAGATGACATGCGTAGGACCTCGTACAACTTTTATACAGAATGAGACTAGGCAATCGAGTGTCAGTTTATTTGTTGTTATTAACGAGAATGGTTGTAGGAAAAGCTGTTTGTGTTTGGTTAGCATATAGAAGCAGGAAACGACGTATGAGGGAAAGGATACACTGGGTTCACCCAAATTTAAGGAATAGACTTTCTACAAGTTTATACTTTACACTGTGTCCCAGCCTGTGAAATCACTAACCTAAATCTTTATCATCGGATTTGCAAAACATCTGGACCAGTTCCTCCCAGGCGTTCTTTTTTGCCGTCTTATTTGAATATAATTTGGAATGCATGTCCCAAATCGAAGGCCTCTTCTCAATTTCATCAATGAAAACATCTGTATTGAATTCTTCTCTTCCATTTCAATAGCATACGTGAGAAATAAATGTTTGCAAAGAAACACCAGGTATGTCGACTGAACGCTAGAGAAGACGCGAATTAATTATGTGTATTTTCAAAACGAGCGTCAAGCGAACGCGTGTCGGACGCGCGTCGTCTGAACTAAGCCTTACAAAATATAGAAAGTGTATAACATGCAGTTATTAAGATTCTCACAACTGGTAGAAATCGGTTATTTTCCCCTTTTTTACTAAAGAATATGGTGTGTATCATCAGCAGCCCTTCACGGAGCTCCAGAAAACCCATTCTACGTAGAACGACATTCCACAATGTGCAATTCCCCCGCAAATTTTTCCACGTAATAACCTCACGGAGATGTCTCGCGTCTCGTCTCCCCAGGCACTTCAATGCATATGAAATAGACCGCGACATCGAGGTGTTAAACAAAATTATAATAACTTTCAAGTTATCCGGAAGCACCTCATAACCATAACCCTGCAAACGATTCCGAGGACGCGAATTAGGTATCTCCCATTTTACGCCCGGTCTGATGATAAGGAGCCACTTTTCATCTTGTAAAGACACTAGCGTAGATAGAGGGTTGAATGAATTATTTTGAAGGTACGAGGGGACACTTTTAACTTGACAGAATGACAGAATTGGAATAAAGGCTGGATATAGAAATGCTAATATATTTTTATTTGCTCCTAAGTCATACAGTGACTAATTTGGATCTGTTAATACTATCTATAAACGCTCCACGCGCTAGCCGTGAGTTACTAACAATCCCACACCCGATCCCACATAACACTATATGGATATGTACATCCACAGAATGTACATTATATATTCAAGTTTGATCATAGGCCCTTACGGAAACTATGATCGGGTTAACCCGATCAGTTGGATCACTGATCCTGACGTTCGGAAAGTGATCTGGGATAAGTCAGAAATAGGTCAGTTCTTTCTTGAACAGTAAGTGATTACGATCCGATGATTCAGATCAGTAGCTGCTTTACTTAACCATCTATTTTTTATTCTTAAACCAACTTTTTCGTTTTTGGATATCCGTTAAATCCATGAAATTATAAATCCCATTTGACAGCCGTTTGACATATAACTGATCTATCCGGATCCAGATCAGTGTTTCCGTAAGGGCCCTATATATTTTGTATATTCATAGGACGTTAAAAGTACATATTGAAAATGATATACACTAGCATAATATACTATGTATATTCACGAAGGTATATCCATATGTGAATACATACACATCTAGTAGTTTACGCCTACGCGAAGGACAACTAGTGCCGCCATTGCTGATTTCTAGACATTCCGTCGTTCGCGTACTTCGTCGTAGTTAGCGTGTGTGTTCTGGTGCTGGTTGTGCCTGATTATCTGATCGAGTGAAATATTATTTTACTTTATTACGTTTACTAATTACTTATCTTCTCATAACATTCGCATCCAGCGTTTGACGGTAAGTCGTAATCAGGGCAAACCACTTACAAAATTGACCTTGATTTCTCTATGATTTCAGACATGCCATTAAACAAGAAAGAGTTGACATTCACAGTAATCGATTTTGCCAAGTATTATTGTTGTAACTAGGAATTGAATCAATAACAATGAAAGTATATAGTTTGTTTATCTTTCTGCTTCTACATTTAACTTTCATACACTAATGCTTGTGCATTAAAAGTACATGAATGTACATTTAATGAATATACCATGGATGTGTAAATTTGCGACATGAAATGTAATTATTTTTATGCCTATTTTACGTACATTAGACGTTCATGCTCCATTTGTCCATACAATGTATATGTGTGCTCCATACATATACATTGTACGTACACTCTGTATATACTTTGGTATATGTTATGAATATACATGTTCATACCTAGTCTATGTTACATATACTATGCATATACATTAGACGTACTTATGTACATTCTATGAATAAAGAATACTAGATACCAATACTGAACTCTCAGAAATGCATGTGATTAAATACACGCTATAATAACGAATAATGAAACATCAAACGGTAATTTGAACGGTGTGCAGTACTTGCTTGAGCAACAGAAGTGTGGTTAAGTTGTCAATAGTTTGTAATTATTATAGGTCTGTTTTTACAGAGAATCACAAACCAGTCAGAGCCAATCAGTATTCCCCATTGCAGTTGTCAAACTATTTCTGACTAGTACTGGCCAATCAAATTGACGCTGACTAGTTTGTGATTGCTGTAAAAACAGACCTAATGTATTGAGATAGTACTTCTTATTACTACAGTCCTAGATAAAGTATAGTATTCAACTCCCGTTAACGGTAATAACTCACTTGATTTAAAGCATTACCACTCGTTAAACGATATACTATTATCTTTCACTATTTTTTATTTATTATTTATCATTTTCATATCATATTATTTTACCTCCCACACCGAATGAGGAAAGTATAATTATTATATCGCAAAAATTTTCGATTTCGAGATAATACGCTTTTTGGGCGTTTCATGATGTCTACATAACGAAAATCTAAGACACTCATTTCCGTCGTTCTGTCTGTCGGCCTGTCTGTCAGTCTATCTGACGGTCTGTCTGTCCGTCTGTCTGTCGCTCTCTGTCTGTCGCTCTCTGTCTGTCTGTCTGTTGGCGTTTTTCTAACGTCGTAATCTCAGTAACCGCTGCATGGATTATGATGAAATTTGGGTAACGATATGCTGTGGGGTCGTAGTAGGTAATTTTCCTATAGTTTTGGAAATCGTTATACAGGGGGCGGAGTAATTAGCAAAAAATAAAAATTTTCAAATATTCCTCAACTTCGCTTTTAGGCGTTTTAGGGGTTCTACTTTTTTTAAGGTTGGGCTGAATTTGGGATGGTTGAAGTTGGGGGGTTGTAAAACTGAAAAATTTGTTGTATTCATAATGGGCTGTCCATTGACCTGTGAATGAAAAACCTAGCTGCATAATATATCTTTTTAGATCCATACGAACATTGCCTTGCTTAAGACGATTTGGGGGGGGGGGGGGAGGTGGTGGCTGGCGGTGATTTCGCTGCAAGGGGATCTCGGACTAAAGCTTCATGCTATGGGAAAATAATAAACTGGTTATCACCGTGATGTGTGGGAAGTACTGAGTCAATCAACTTGACATAATTTTTTTATTTTGTACTATTTGCGCAAATAACGCAAATAACCTAAATAGGTTATTCACAATTACGCAAATATGCTACACCAAGCGAAGTGCCGGAATTATGTGAAAAACAATGAAAAAAGACATTTCAACCATGATACTGAACGTTTTCGTTGTCTATAGAACTTAGTCCTCGCTACTCAGTCATTTTAACCTTTATTATATATTAACTACGTCTGTTACTGAACACCACTGTCTAAAGCTGCCGACTAAGTTAATACAGATGGGAGTACAGCCATCTCACAGTTCATTACTATTTCAAGCTATTGCGAAATATCCATCAAAAGGTGCTGGTGGAGTGTCATTCGCGAGCTAAGGGTGCTTCGATACATTTTGCATAATGTTCTCGTACACCAATTTTCTTATGTGTTCTCCTCAGTGGCGTATGTAGATAGGTAGTATAGGCACTATTTTGATAAGGATGGATAAAGGAAAACAAAAATTTGCCTTTTATTATATTAGATGTTTGAAAATAATGTTCTTGAGTTTTGGGCGGTGCAAGGTTCTGAACCTCAAACTATTGAGTAAAGTTTCTATGAACATTGATCTGATAACTACTGCTAAGGGAGCTGGGTCCTCTGAAATGGGCCATTCAAAAATATCAGAATATCTCGCAGATTGTTCGAGTGAATAACCAATTCTTATAAAATTCAGGGATGTGCTTAATAATGGATGATATTAAAAGTATGTAGAAGTTTTATGCATGAGATTTGCATATTGTTTATACACTATACCCAAATTTTTGTTGTCGAACTTTAATAAAACCTTCCTACAGGTTTTATATAAACTTTCCATCATATCGATCATAAAAAACATTCGATTTGAATATCGTATTTTTTAAATGTATTGGGATCTGTGACGCCATGGACAACTGACCAATAGGAACAATAGCATCCTGATTCTGACCCGTTTCTGTTTCGTACTTGACACATGATGATAGTGACAGTACATATACCTTCAAAATACCTGTTTACTGTTTACCTGTTCTGCAATTTCTGAATTAACATTATTTTTTATTGAAGAATATAAGTTTGTCTATAATTGAAAGTCCCCCGTGTGGGGGCGGGTTAGAATATCTCCCATCATATATCCTGCGTGTCGTAAAAGGCGACTAAAAGGAACCGAACTACTGTCGGTATAAGCAGTAACCTCTTCTCAACCAACAGCTTTGGGTGGACGAGTTGAGAAGGGTCAGGACACCTTCTTGTCCTTGGGGTGGGAAATTGTCCCTAAAGGCGGATGAACCAGTAGACATACTCGTATCTGTCGACGGCATGAGGATGCAGAAAGCAAATGGGAAACTGCTGCATTAAAGATCTTAAAGATATCCCAAGAGAAACTCGTAAAATGAGTACATTTTACGAGTCCACAACATGTCTGTTAAAAGACATTGTGACTATGATGATGGTGTTCTGCGTACTTCATAGCGTTCGTGTGTACATTCACGTTGAAGTGGTAGTCAATTGTTACGTAAGGGGCAAGTTCTGCGAGACTGAATTCATGTTCCAACAGTCACAAATTGCTGTCATATTGCCGTTAGCCACGTGATGGGGAAACTAACAAATATTATTCATTTATAGACTGTGGCGTTTTCAATATTATCTTAATTTATAGTACAACTTTCTTTATTCTTATTCGATTTAGGTCTTCTGCATTATTTTTATAGTAAATGGTGCTTTTATTATGAAAAGTAGTACCTTAGTACTCACATTTCTGTAAATTGGCCCTGATCATTACATGAGGTCTGCTACACATTTGGGTATAAAAAGTAATTTATCCCGAAAACTGGTAGTTCTACTGCCACCCACGGCACATCGAATTCTTTGGAATTAACAAAACTTTTTTCCGGTTTGGTGCATTCAGGTTTTCGGGAAAACCTTTATTGAAATTTCCAAGGTATACCACAATTAGTTGCAAAATGTGATCGAAAGAAATGTCGCTATTCTCGCCCGAATTAATATTACAACAAATAAAATAGGTGGTGTTGAAGTTCAAAAATACTTTGTAAATGATATGTAAAAACATGAGCCTAATATTCGTTCGTGCGGAAATAACGATAATTCAGTCATACTGGAAATTTCAATGGAAGTTATCTCGAAACCGGTTACCTCTACAGACTTAAACAAAGTGTACCTTTTTCATGTAAAACATATTGAGGAAACAATTTTTCTGTTACCCACATTGGTGCACCAAATCGGAAAAAGGTTTTCATAATTTAAATAAGTTCAATGTGTCGTAGGTGACGCCCTCTCTATTCGTGATAGCAAAACCGTGGTTGGATTTGGATTTCTCGCCTTAAAAAACCCATAGACACGTAATTTTAGATCGCTATACCATTTTATTGCAGAATAATTGAGAAAAAACGAATATAAAAGTAATATTTGACAGCCTGTAGATACAGGGACATATAGCTTCATGTTCCTATGTCTATGTTCATAAACATGTGAGCGTCTTCGGTAGAATATCCGGACACCCTGTATATGCAGCATTATAATCAAAATTATGTTTGACGAAAAAATAGATACACGTGTTATCCCCCCTTGTGATATTTCGTTATTTTTGTCAAACTTTTCCCCCTCCCCCATTTTAAGCCTCACGCGATTAATGAACGGCCCCTTGATAATAGCCTGTTTGAACAAAGTATCTAAAAAACAGTATCTACATACCTCTGTATTAAAGCTTTCAATTCACATATGAATTATCCGAGTTAACATCCATATAACTGTTTGTTATCTGCACCCATTGACATATAAATATAATAAAAAAAAATACGAACAAACAAAACATAGAATGATATAAATTTTTCAGTACAGCGAACATTTTTCTATATATTGAATAATACGTGTCCACGGTGTCAAAAATATCCGGAATTGAAAATTGAAAAAGCCAATATTCATTTCATATGCCCGTTCCATCTGTATTATGGAAAATTATATCGACAACGAAGTACGGAATCAATAGATGAATTATTAAATGGCACAGAGCATAATTTTTGTTATCGCGTCACAAAACTTTAGCAAACAAAATAAAAAATACCATCGCCGATATTTAAACAATAAGGATCACTGGCTGTCAAATATGACTACGCGCCAAACGTCAGTATAATCAATTTAATACGGCGAATTTATACGGAATGAGTCCTGCCATTTATTTACTTTCATTGTGTTATTTAAATTAAATTTTATATGTAGATTTTCGTACGGTATATTTAAATTTTATTTATAGAGCCGAAATTAAATAGAGCTTTATTAATTTATTAATAAAATTCGTGCGTTTGCAGCGTCTGCATGTATGTTGTTTGAAAAGAGTATACGGTATTATATGAATATGTATGCCAATTATTTTATTAAATGAAAATGCACGCACGCATATATTGTACGCGAATGTGCATGCATGTACAGGAAATTAAGGGAGACAAAAGAGGACAACTTCAATCATATTTAATTTCAAAATTAAAACAACTCTATGCGCTTACACGATATAAAATGAACGTCCAGCTTTACGTGTTTTCATCCTGTTTTATTACCACAATTGAGCTATTATGGAATTGATGGACTACCTGCTAAAATCCTAAGATACCTGTCAAAATCTCATTTATTCATTATTATGACATACTCTGATATATCTTTGATTCACGACAGATTTCCAAATAAACCGATTTTGAGGCGTTTTTTTTTTTTAAATTGGCTGTGCTGTTCATTGCAATATGACGCTAAATCAGCACTGCAGTGGCTCTCGGCGGCGGAGGGGGGGGGGGCAGTCTCACGATTAGCAAAATTAGCAAAAAATGTAGACGTTGAACGAGGTAGACCTCGTTCTAGGAACTTCCCCGACTCAAGTGGTTGTTGTCCATCCCCTTTTCTTGTTTTTTACCATAACCTTGTTACAGAAGTTATTGACATTTGTACATTTCACCGTATTTAATTTTTTTAGCCGCTATTTTGAGAGAAAAGCGACATGTGATTATCGTCTCTAGTATAAAAACACTTCTTTTGACTGGTGGTATCAGATGAACCAAAGTGACATTTGAAGTTTTGAACAAAAATTTTTTGTTGTCATAAATGGAAAGATCATATATAAGTTTTATAACAAAAATGTCATTGTTTTCTTTTTTTCGCAATAATTCAAAAGTTATATCAAAATAAAAATGACTTTTTGAACCGAGTACCGAAAACACGCCGACGACTCCCGAACCCGTGTGACGTAACCATGGCGGTCAAGATGCTCCTTTGACCAACGACGTCCTACTCCGATACTAGATTCTAGATTCCCAACCAATCGCGAAAATACTTGCTGGTAACTAGTGTATATATGTTGCCACATAGGCGATGAATGAAGTTTGCAGCTCGAGCCTAAGTCTACGATCTAAATAAATATATTTTTGAATGTTTGAAGTCAGTACAGATTCCAGAATGTAAGTACTTAATCAAATATGTTTCGTTGAAAATATCTCCTCAATTAAAGGATAGCCAGTGGTTAGAGAGTCCGGTAGTGGATCTCAGGGTCTTTGGATCGAAACCCAGGCCTTCCAACTTTTTTTATCAAAAAATTTATTGATGTGTCACCGCCATGGTGACGTCACACGGGTTCGGGAGCCGTCGGCGTGTTTCCGGTACTCTATTCAAGAACCCATTTTTATCTTGATATAACTTTTGAATTATTGCGAAAAAAAAGAAGAGAATAACAGTTTTGTTATAAAACTTATATATGATCTTTCCATTTATCATAAAAATAATATTTTTGGTCTTAATTCAAAACCTCAATTTTTTTATGCTACCCTCACTCCCTTCAACCCTTAAGGGTCCAATCGAATAGTAATTTTATTTTGGGACGGACGTCTTTAAGTTATTTACGACTGCCTAATATTAATTTATTTAGACTGAATTTCAGAAACATTAACATACGTGATATATCGCTTTAGACATAAAGACATTCTCTTTGAACTGGTGCTATCAAGTTTATGTGTGTGATTTAGGTGTAACCTTTATTAATTCAAGCTGGCCAAATTTGGAAGCAATCGCTTGACGCTTTTTTAAGTAACCTTAGGAGAACGAAATCGCGAACGTACAGACAGACACACAGACGGACATCAAAAAAATGAAGTTTTCCGATTTTCTTCGAACTTGATCACTACGAAAAGGTTATCAGGAGAGACAAAAATCTAGTTTTTAGTCCCGCTGCGATAATAAAAAAAGGGTGGGGGTGGGGGTAACTCAACAAATAATGTCACAACGTAAAATCTAATGCTACCAGAATAACGAGCATGCTTCCTTATGTCGAAAACGCTACCGCGCTGCCGTAAAATTTTCAAAATGGCAGAGTAAAAGTTTATAAAAAATAGCAAAGTTTCGAAAATTAAAATGGCAGTAAATGTCACAAAAATGATCCAAATAATTTCAAGCTTTGCTGTCATAAAGAGGTTTTCGTTCTCTATCTTTCGGTCCACGTTTGGTGCAAATCTATGTTTTATGGTGGGGGTTGGTGGGGGTTACTAGGAAAAATAATAATGCAACATAGCATTTTTTTTTCTCAGAAAATGATTCAGGATGTGATTTTACCTTAGAAATGAACACCGTGCACGTTGATTCCGGTAAAGTTTGCGAAAACGGGCAGATTCTAATAACTTACCCTTCCTTTGTCAGAGAAGTTAAAAATGCAACCCTTTGACCTTAAAAATACTAAATGTTGTTTTTCATACTAAACAGGCAGAACACAACTTTATAGCAAATGAAAGGTAACAAAAGTATAGTCGATGGAGTTGGCCGTTACTTGATGGAGATCCATACTAATACAAAAAAGTATTTCCGATGAATGAGCACCACTTTTATTTAAAAAACTTGCGACAATTGTTTCGACACACAGTGTCTTTATTAAACAATGTTTGTTGTTTGATAAAGACACTGTGTGTCGAAACAATTGTCGCAAGTTTTTTAAATAAATTTGTGATCATTCATCAGAAATACTTTTTCGTATTAACAAAAGTATAATAGTATAATAATACTTGTATTGACAAACAATGTTGGAAATGGCTACCTCCCGTTGCTATGAAGGCTTCTGCTCTATTTTTCATTAGCTATCCATACATATCACTTTTTTTAAGAAATGGAGAATGAGATACATCAATTTGTCGGCAGTATTGACGAACAGACCTAATTTAAACTTTGTACGCTAATCAATAACTGGTGACAATAATGTAATTTAATAAGTTTGTCTCATCATGAAATAAAAAAGTAAAAAGAGTGCACAAAAATCAAAAACACCCTTTTATATCGCTAAAAAGTGAAAAACAATGCTTAATACAAGCTGAACATAATAATGAATGGAAAATATTAGTCTTATTGTGAAAAAGCTCGATAATACTCGAATATACGGAAAGTATGGCACAAAACGCCTCACGCTTTTTTTACAATAAAATTTCTCGTCCATTATTAATTAGGTTGTTTCCAACAGCATATTTTGTACCGTCCACTGAACCGTCACGAAACTGTTCGGATCGTTTGTGGTGCGCATGCGTTGATTTTGGATGGTTTCGTGACCGTACAAACAGGAAAATCTGTTGGAACGGTTCCTTCTATTATTTCACTGGACTCGTGTCAGTTCTGACAGCTATCAAAACAACTAACCTCGATTTCATTTCAAAAGCCACCGTCAAAAGCCAAGACGCCAAGAGCTTTATTAAAATTTATCGGGGCCTGAGTTTTCTGACGATGACTTGGTGTTAGTCTATCAACCACAACCGAAAAATGAGGATTATTTGGGTAATTTTAGCCATGAATAATGGTTGCCACTCACAACTAGGTATTCCTGTAGCTCTATAAACAAATAACCTGGGTTATGTTTTCCATAAAAATGACCGAATTTATCATAACATACCATGTATAACATCATTGTTTGATTCCATTTCCATTTGAGGCTTTGGTGAAGGTTCGGCCAACAAACGAGCCAGCCAAACAACAAGCGACAACAAAAACAAAAGAAGCAAAATCAAATTACACTCAAATCTCAACACTCAAGACTCAAGGAAGCAAGAAACCTGTGACGGGCCAAGGTTATGCTAGAAGAGCACCTCGGGTCCGTGAATCCAAGGGATTAAATAAGAAATAAAACGTGTCATATATTTGTTTCACCTTTTAATAAATTGTTCTAAATTCTAAATATGAATACATAAATCAAGTATAAAAATCAACAAAATATATATATTCTTTCACCTTTTAATTAATTACTTAAATTGTAGATATATATGAATATGTAAATAAAGTATAAAACGGCAAAAAATAGACCATATGAATTCATAAACTATCTGTAGCAATAACATAAAGGTTATTTAGAAAACCACTGGCAGTTAAATGATAAAGTAAACTTATCTTTTGGAAAAAACAGATGAATACGGCAGCCTCCCTGGCTACAGTGGCTACCGCCCCCGTGGGATTGTGAACACAGCAGCGCCTCTGCGTCAGCTGCGTCCTTTCAAAGAGTTAATACAGCAGCCACTTGCTACTGCCCCCGTAGGATATCGGACAGCGCCTCAGCGACAGCTGTCCCCTGTGGCTATTGCAGTAGCCCCTTTTGCTACTGCCCCCGTAGGATTGTTATTTAGTCTCTGGAACGGGAAGGTGGACCTCGGCGGTCAAGATGGCCGACTGTTGCGTGGCGTCGTGAGTAGTAAAACCCCAAAAACGGGAAACCAGGCTGCAAGCATTATAGCTCATTTAATATCGCCCGATTCAGAGCAAGGCCCCATCCCTTTGTTTGACTACCCCAAGAAAGGAAAAGTTACCTAGGTTCAGCAACTGCTATATGTTAAGCCAGGTCCCAGGGATGGTCACTAGTCACTACTAGGCAGCCAGCTCGGTGGTGGATGGTCGGTTGGTCAATCGGAAACTGACTCCCGCTCCGGTTGTGTGAACTAAAGAAGACTCTGTGTCCCTGCCGAAAACCGTTGAATTCAAAACGTCCAATCGACGCTCGCCAACGAGTGATTTATAGACCAGTCGATATGGTCTTCCAGCGTTGGAAAAAACCAGCCACTGCTAGGCAAATTATAGGCTTGGGGACAAGTCTGCCGTTGCATAGCCCCACTAAATTATAAATAAATAAGGAGCGTCAGGGATATTATTTCTTTATAATTTGCTGAAAGGAAAAAAAATTGGTAGGATCTCAATTCATTGTAACTCCACCACATAGCCCCACTAAAATGCAGACCACCAAGGATGCATTCGCTTTAACAAAAACCAGAAAAAAAAAGAAGAAAAAAAATTGCTTTAAATATATAATCTAGTCTATCGACTACCTCTTAAAATCCTATTTCCTATGATTTATACAGTTTTAAGTTAACTATATTGAACACCCCCCTTACTACACCTGTCTGCGGATTTTCCAGGAGGTACGCATTATGCCCTGCGATTTCCTTGATTCGGTATGGCCCTTTATGTATAAGGAATAATTTTTTTATCTCACGATTGTCTGCTGATGACATATTGTTACTTTTCAGCCAGACCAATTGATCAAGCTCAATTTTTTTTAATTTTTGTTTATTGTCATGTTTGCTTTGTCTTTTTGCCGCCTTTGAGAGTAACTTTTGTCTTACTATCAGAAAATTTACCGCATTATCACCATCACCTGGTATTTTTAACAGCTTTCGAACCTCAAACTCGGGGTGGATATTTTTCTCTAGAACTATTGGTTCGAGCTCCGTGCTTTCGCTTGTTGCGCAATTAATCAATAACTCTATCCTTTTGATAAATTTCGCCCATGCTGAATGTTTTGTTGAACAAAAAACTCTAAGTAATCTACCTAGTTCGCGCATGACTCGTTCGCTAGGATTACTGGCAGGGTGTCTAATACTACAGTGTAGGTTTCTGATGTTATGATGTTGCAGGAATTTTGACCATAGTTTTGACATAAACTGTGTACCATTATCTGACAATATACTAGCTGGTTTTCTTGTCTTGATATGCGCTATAAACGGTATTGCATGGTTTTTCAAAATAAGTTTTTTCTCTGTAAAATTCATCATACCTCCAATTTTATATAAACCGTCAATGCCGAAAATTACATTGTGTATCAAATTTTGCACAACGAGACATACTAAGTGAAAGATATGATTATCGATATTAAATTTTAGATAAACTTGTAATCTTATATTTTTACTTTTACCGCCTGTCGCGCCTATTATTTTGACACCTGTAACTGGTAATGACATAATGGCTGAGTTTTTAGCACAGATCACAGAAACACTTATAGATATGAAACTGATATAGCCAATTGTCAAAAACTGTTCGTATCACACCCCCTGGCGTTTGCGATTGTAACTAAAGCTTATACAGGGTGTTACCTTCAAAGGTGGCATTGGTTTATACTTGTATGAATGAATAATAATAGATGTTTACGCGTCGGACTGGTTGAGGACTGATTCGAATGAAAAGCGCATCCGCATTATGAATTAAGGACGTTCTTAGTATATAAATATTGCACGTAAGCTGACTCGCTTTACATCACAAAATCAGTTTACAGTTTACATGAATTTACATACCGCAAACGCCCGTAGTCATACTGCTCATGCGCTTTTCACATTTCACCCGAATCAGTTTGGCACGTGATCCGTGAAAACCTGTAATAATAATAATTAGTAATAGTGTCTTTATTCTTCCAAAAGCAACATAATAGTAAAGTTTAATGATAACATAAAAAAATGAATATGCAATCAAAACAACCTCAAGGAGGAGTTCACCTTGATGGTGTTCTTCCACTCAGCCCTTGCCAATATTAATACAATGAAAAATTATAAACAATTACTTATCCTAACTTAAAAACAAAACTATGTACAACATTGTAAAGTTGATCTTTGATTTACTTTTGCAACCAATTTAATATTAATTTGTTTACCAATTTGAGCAAATATAAAAAAATGCATAATGCATAAACAAAATAAACGTGAGCTGTATGTAGAAATTATTGTTTTAACGTCCTTGGTAGAAATAATGTGCAAAAGGTGATCTTTTTGAGTCTAACAGTATATCTATGACTTTTTATTTCTATTCAATTCATAAGCCGTCATTCAATATTCCTCACGTATAAACAATACATCGTGTGCTATTGTGCAATAAAATAAATAATATGATCCTTCTCTCAAATTAGTGAAAAAAACCAAAAACATATAAGTATCTACTTTCTGAGACAAATTCTAGGAGATAAAAACCAAATAATTACTTGTATCCATATATTTATGTAGATTTATAATATAAATCAAAAGATATAAATGGCCCACTATTTAATTTTAAGATTAAGTTAATGCATAATGTTGTAACAAGAAGACTTTACAAATACTGAGAAACAAATAAATTTCAAATATTTACTTTTACGCTACAAAAAATTTTTTGGGCAAAGAGTGATAATATTTTTTCAGCAACTTTGAAGCGCTCTTTATACTTGTTTCTCTGCATCTTTCCCATCTTTACACTCCATTTTCTAATACTTGTGTAAAACTGTTTAGCTTGTGGACTGGATTGACTACTTCGATTGACATTAGCCAACCGTAAAACAGAATTCCGCCTAGAAACACCTACAAAAACATATAAACTAATTAGAAAAAGACATGGGTTGCCACCAAAAATATATATTTTTGAGGATAACATCATTTTCCCAGTAAAAATCATTATAATTAATCGAAATATTCTGACTGATATGTTAGCACAAAAGAAAATTTGAAACATAATGTATCCATCGGTGGCAGTGGCAAGAAATTTTGCGTGGCCTCTTTTTTTTAATAATATTTTACGTATATATTTGTCACGACTGCCTCTTTTTCTTCACCCAGGGAATCAAACTCGACGTAACTTTCACCGTTTTACTTCAGAACTTAATACAATATCTCTTAACCTTATCTCGACTAGATCTCAACTCAACTGACTCCTGCCACGCTACTCGTGGTGCCTTATATACTTCATCGAACCATCTAGAAGATTCCAGACACCCAGATGACATTCGAGAATGCCGATCTGTCAGTCTAGAAAATTCCAGATGATTCGATGACACATCAAAAAAATCTAACCTAATCATTGTGAAAGAAACCTTAACAAATCCAAATAAGCAATGTAATACACAGGATGTTACAATATATATACAGGGTGAATCCTAAGTTGATTTTTCTTTAAACTGTGTATAGAATTCATTAAAATAAACTACGTTTTCAAATAACTTTTATCCAAAAACTGCCAAATAAGCGAGATACAGAAAAAAAGTAAGTCTAAACCCTGATCTGGACTTATGTATTAAGACGTACCTAGTCTCTATATGTTTAGTCTTTTTCTGAAATTTTTGTCTTATCGCCAGGCATTGTATCTGTCAATAATAACTAGTCACTTTCAGTTTATCGTAGTTAGTTTTAAATTGGAAAATCTTAATTTTGCGTTTATAATAATGCGTCACTTTTAGGAATTACCAATTTAAAATTAACAAATTTAAACAGAAAGTGACTATTGCACTACCTGACAGGTGCAGTGCCTAATAGATAAGACAAAAATCCGAACAAAAAACTGAACAGATTAGATTGATACACAAGCCGAGATTTACATTTTTTATTTTGGAGCTCGCATATTTTTCAGTTCTTCTAAATAAAATTACATGAAGAGCTAGCTTAGTTCAACGACTTCAGTACACAGTTAAGAAAAGTATCATCTGTTGTGGCCAAAATTTTGATTAGAACCACAGGTCACTGCATAAAGGAAACTGCCAAGCTTTCGGCAATGTTTATTGCCATCTTCGGGGCTTTAACATTGAGGTTTACTCGCTACTGTCCCACTTTTTCAATGATAGGTATGACTATGAATCATGGGGTTAAGAGGTATTTTTTGTAAAGAATATTAATAACTAGGAAACAGACCTTTTAACTTAGTATCTACTTTCTTGTTGCACAAAGGCGGCCCTTAGTTACGCCACTGGTATGCACACCATACATGCAACAATATTTACCTCTATTAAGTCTTGCAACTGTAGGTACAGTGTGTGGTGGTCGCTTGGGTGTAGCGTCTTCACTAGACATAGATAAGTAAATATAGTTAATTTTTTATGACTGTAATATACACCGTATGTCAGGACGAAAACCAAAAAAGAAATCGTACTTAGGTTTCGGAAGGTGAAGACGATATCAGAAGGAATTATTCTGAAATTCGCATTTGTTACAGAGAAATCAACGTTTGAAGTTTGGTTTTAAAAATAACTGAAACGTGTCTGGCCCACCTTATCTCACTTCCACTTTCGAGATTTTCTTATCTATTTTACAGCAAAAATCGGAGATCATTTAGAAGGATTACACTTTAATGTTCTTGTCGATTGTTCACCTCAATGATCAGATTTTTGTAGTTTTCGTACCGTACAAACAGGCACATATCCAGGATTTGGTTTTGGGGGGGAGTCCAGATTATGGGTGTCACTTAGTTGACCTTTGGGGGGGGTCCAGATTAGAGTTGCCACCTTAAATCCTTAAATTTGCGGGGGGGGGGGGAATTTGTGGATTCCATTTTTAGGCGGCATTTTATAACGTTTCGGGGGAGGGTCCAGACCCCCTGGACCTCCCCTAAATACGTGCCTGCGTACAAATGTGATACGAGCAGCCACATACTAATCATTTCGCGATCTAATTAAGGGCAACTGAACTTTTTAGGTTTTAAGAATAAATATATAACCCAAACATATTATATACATATAAGCCGGTGCCAGAAATCATCCTTACAGTTTTCGGGATTCGTCCTGGGACACGGTATACAGAAAAATGTTTGCACAATGTTACAACTTGCAATTATGATGTAATGTCACAAACAATTGATGACAGGATTTTTTAATTTTTGCCCAAACAAAAATCACAGCAAAATCTATGTGTATATTTCAAAATTTCTTACAAAATTTAATGTCATGTACAGCTGATTTTAACAACTGATACTCATAAAGCAGTTTTCTCAGATATTAGTATTATTGTAGATTCCTAAAGCATTAATAATGATTATGATTTCATTTACATGCAAAGTTCATCATTTCCATATCTTACTCTTACTGTTAAGTTAAAAAAACACACTTTGTCAAATATATCCGCTTGATGACTGATATACTCTGTTAATAAAAATTTAATTTTTCAAGAACTGTTATCGGTTGAAACTTTATTTTAAATAAGCATCTGATAAAACGCGGTTTTCTGCACTATCCACGTAGGTAGGACATTGCCTCTTAAACTATATATTATATGCCCCATCCTAGCTAGGGCCACTCATTTGCACGTGCTATATGCATACTATACATATATGTAGAGTAGGTCATCAAACATTGCAGAAAAGAACACGAAGAATAATGTGAAATTATTAAACAAAAATTACACTTACTTGGAATCAGCAGCGATGGCACAGCATTCTACATCAGCCCTTTACGGCTTCCAGGTAAAAAGCAATTAGGGGTAAAATGTTGGTCGCACACATAAAACCTATTATAAATTTGTTCCCTTGAGAGTTGTTCATAATTATGAGGTTTGATCCTCTCCAGCCACAAGTCAAATAATTCTTCAATTGGTTTTGGAAGCCGATCTCGTTGACCCCGGCTTTCAATACAACCCGGCACTTCTTTTCGGGCTTCAACGTTTCAAAATTTTCCATCAGGAATGATCAATATAATAGATAGGTACTATCGATATCAAGAATATAAAAATATCACCATTCATATACGTTGCACACTTTCAAATTCAAACGCATCGTTCAAAAAATTTTAAATCTGTCAAAGTAATGTCAAAGCCCAAGCTACAAGCTTGTGACTTAAGACAGAGGCAGACTTGATTAGTAGATATAAAATATGGTGACGCGCCGCGCGCACCGTCTGGTGTTTGCGATTGAATGCAGAACAATTTTCGGCGGGAACGGCAAAGTGACAAATCTAAACTTTGTTTCTGTGATCTGTGGTTTTTAGTTTTTAAACTTTCAAAAAATTCGTGTGATATGCAAGATATCTGGCAACCTGTATCTATTAGGATTTTTGTTGGAATATCGTTGACTATAGCATTGATGAAGGGTACCGTCGTTTTATTTACTTCTGTTTCTTCCTCCAAATCAACGAAGATAGTATGACATTGTGGTTCAGATCTTTTGATGGTAGGTTGATGCACGTCTGCTGTAACTGTGATCTTATTTAAGTGGTACTGTTGTTGTACAGGTAGCGATGGCTTCTGGTTTGTGTCGTGTTGTTCTTCTTCTTGATATCTCGGTTTAGAATAGGCTTCCAGACTGTCTTCCAGAGACTCGATGTTATATCTGTAGTCGCTCTCCTTTTGTATCGTGCTCACGTGGTATGCTTGTCTTGGTTTACTGTACCTTTCTTGATATCCATTTTCTCTCATATTTGTAGGTTTTGCAGGCGTGTAATTATCTTTTTTTTTGCTGGAGGCAGGTGTTGTTCTGTACTGTTCGTGACTTCTGTTTTCCTGATACTTGTCCAGTCTGTGTGGTTGTTCTCTCCTTGGATACGTCTCTTGGCTTCTCGGAGAATTTCGAGCTTCTTGCGGCGTTTGCCATTCTCTGTCTCTCCTTAGGTCGAAATTTCTTTGTTCTGGTAGCATGTCACCAGGTCTTCTATATCCCTGTGGTCTCTCTAACTTAGAACGATGACTGTCTTCTAGCATGTCAAAATCTTCCAGGACTTCAAATATCTTCTCTGGCGTTTTGGGGTACACTGTTGCTAGTAATCTTGATATATGTAGTGGAAAATGTTTGATGATCAAGTTGACTCCTTCTTCTAAAGTAAGTATTTCAATTTCTTTTATTTGCTTGAGCATCTTGAGAAAATATGCTGACATGTTCATGTTGGCTGATGCTAAAAACCTTCCATTATAAATTTTGAAGAGTGCTTCTTGTTGTTTTTCGCGGCTCCAGTATTTTTGAAGAAATTTTGCCTTAAAATCACTGTACGTGTACACATTGCTGCATAATACTTCCATCCACAGTTTTGCCGATCCTCTGAGGCTTCTTTTGGCATAGTTTAAATATTCGTGAGGTTGTATGTTTTGATCTTCCATCCAGATTTCCAGTCTTTTGACAAACTCCAAAGGATTGATGCTGCTTGTGCCATTAAATGTTGGCTGTGAATTCATATCCACAGGCAGTCTGTACAAAACAGGATATTGATGTTGTCCTGATCTTTCTTCGAATGTTTGCTGTTGAGTTCGATGTTCTATTTCCTGTGGTGCTGGGTGTGAATACAGACTTCTTCTACATCGCGGTGATGTTATAGATTTCCTTTGTTGTCTTCTTACTGTTGACTTGTCCTCTTCGTCGTGGCTTGATACCTCCCCAGGTGATTGGTGTTTGCTCATGACATTTTTGGGTGTAGTCAGCTTCCTTGCATCTTCTTCGCTGTCTGTGTTGTTTTGTTCTGATAATTCTGCAATCTGAATATTTCTCATTTTGTCCAGTTCTGCATGTCTATGTTCTTTGTACCTAAGTTCATACCTCTTATCTTTAGGAATGGTACCTGTTTTGGATTGTAAAAGCGATCTTTGTTTTTCACCTATACTGGCGTTATCGCCGTGCTGAGCAGTTCCCTCGTTGTTCGACATAGTAATAAATTCGAAGCAAGAAAAAAAATTTCCACAGATTTCACCAGAAACTGAATAAAATTTATCTAAGTGCTAGCAGAGGCAATGAATGGTTAAACCAATTTACTGTGTATACCCAAAGAAAAACATATCCTTTCTATGTGTTTATAAATATATAGAAATAATGACCTCCTTTTTTTGTCAATCGTAGTTTCCAGAGCAGGTAAATTTATGTGACCCCTTTTTTTTTACTGATGGCTTTGTCCGAGAAATATATTTATATGGATTTATCCGAGAAATTTCGGAAAATTGAATATACTGAGGTATATGTTGAGAGCAAAAAAATGTGTCTATGTATATAACGTTTCTGAAATGAATGTTGTGGTAATAAATTGTTAAATCTGCTATGGTCTGATGTATACGTTAGCTGACGCAAATTAGATATGTATAGGATACACATTGGATAATTAATTTGTAAATTTTGTTTTTATATACCAGTGAATTTGGAGATTGTAGGTAAATACTAATTGAAATTTGTTATGTGTAAATTAATAATAGCGTGGTGGTGCAATTTAAGTGGGCCTTAAAATGAAGTGGAGCCACAAAAAAAATCAACCTCCTCACCAATATCTCCTCTGACAGCTGTTGACGGGTGGGAACGGGGCCAATGTCACCCAGAGCTCTTATGGGTTGAGTGGGCTGGGAAGAGTTGCACGCCAGGACCTGTACTGGCAGCGGTTCGTAGATGTTTGCCGATTTTAGGAATGTGTTACCTGGAATGTTTTTTTGTATATTTTAGTCCTATGCTGTGGTTTCCTTTACAGAATTTTTTTTTACAAACGACGCTAATTGAACATACAAACAACAAATCTTAACACAAATCAAGTAAACAGAATTCAAAAAAAATTTTTTTTATATAGATAGAGCTATAAGTCGCAGTAAATAATCAAATTAGGCTTTACAGATTTTTTTTTTATATAAACGTCACCAATTAACACAAACAATAAATGTTACACACAAATCTCATAAACGATATTCAATATTTTTTATTTTTTTTTTTAAATGACCAACTATTAATGTACGTGCGTATCAACGCACACACGCAATGATCTTAGAACAAGTTTCTTTTTTATATATAAGTACCGAGACCAACCTTACACAAGAGGAAACAACAATTACATAAAGTTATATCCGCAACGGGCCCCACTAAATCCCTATTTATGCGAGTAAGAAAATTCAATAAATTGAAAAAGGAAGAAAAAAGGATTAAAATGTTAATGTACCAGATCGGTTGACTGAGAAAGATGACAATTGAAATTCACAAAATCTTTACCAATGAACGATATGAAAAATAAGCAGTGATAAATAGTAGTAGTACTGTACCAAAATGGTTATCGTGAAATAAGTTGCAATGTAATGTTAAAAATAATGGGCAAAGGTAAAAAAAATATATATTTTTTATGCTCGGGCGCCAGTTGAAACGAGCCAGCTGCTCGGGCGCCAGTTGTGACGGGCCAAGGTTATGCTAGAAGAGCACCTCGGGTCCGTGAATCCAAGGGATTAAATAAGAAATAAAACGTGTCATATATTTGTTTCACCTTTTAATAAATTGTTCTAAATTCTAAATATGAATACATAAATCAAGTATAAAAATCAACAAAATATATATATTCTTTCACCTTTTAATTAATTACTTAAATTGTAGATATATATGAATATGTAAATAAAGTATAAAACGGCAAAAAATTGACCATATGAATTCATAAACTATCTGTAGCAATAACATAAAGGTTATTTAGAAAACCACTGGCAGTTAAATGATAAAGTAAACTTATCTTTTGGAAAAAACAGATGAATACGGCAGCCTCCCTGGCTACAGTGGCTACCGCCCCCGTGGGATTGTGAACACAGCAGCGCCTCTGCGTCAGCTGCGTCCTTTCAAAGAGTTAATACAGCAGCCACTTGCTACTGCCCCCGTAGGATATCGGACAGCGCCTCAGCGACAGCTGTCCCCTGTGGCTATTGCAGTAGCCCCTTTTGCTACTGCCCCCGTAGGATTGTTATTTAGTCTCTGGAACGGGAAGGTGGACCTCGGCGGTCAAGATGGCCGACTGTTGCGTGGCGTCGTGAGTAGTAAAACCCCAAAAACGGGAAACCAGGCTGCAAGCATTATAGCTCATTTAATATCGCCCGATTCAGAGCAAGGCCCCATCCCTTTGTTTGACTACCCCAAGAAAGGAAAAGTTACCTAGGTTCAGCAACTGCTATATGTTAAGCCAGGTGCCAGGGATGGTCACTAGTCACTACTAGGCAGCCAGCTCGGTGGTGGATGGTCGGTTGGTCAATCGGAAACTGACTCCCGCGCCGGTTGTGTGAACTAAAGAAGACTCTGTGTCCCTGCCGAAAACCGTTGAATTCAAAACGTCCAATCGACGCTCGCCAACGAGTGATTTATAGACCAGTCGATATGGTCTTCCAGCGTTGGAAAAAACCAGCCACTGCTAGGCAAATTATAGGCTTGGGGACAAGTCTGCCGTTGCAAACCAGAAGGCGCATAGAAATGACAAAATGAAATTGTGTGCCAAGCGGGCGATTTACTTTCTACTGCGCATGTCAGTCCTCACAGTCCTTACTCTGGACCAAGTATCTGTTGGAACGCTTTATGGACCGTTTTACGAACGGTCACAAAACGTGTTGGAACGCATTTCACGTTCTGCGCATGTCCGTGACGATACATTGTACGGTATTCAGGCCTGTTGGAAAGAACCTAATATTTTCGGCTTACATAAAAAATTATGGTTCGCCTTTTTTTGTTGCGTGTTTTTTAGTTTTCTAAGCCATGTTTATTATCTCTATCACGTACCATTTTCATGTATGTCAAGGGAGGGATTTTATTTTATAAGCCCAGTGATGTTACCGTGCTATGGGGAACCATCCTTAAAGCCTTATTCAGTGTATGCAACAATGTACGCAGAGCTACCGTTCTTTCACCTATCTTAATACAATGCAGACTGGAGATAAGCACATCGAGTTACGCTGCCCTCCACACTAATTAATGGCATTTTTAATTGCCAGAAATCAATTTAAAACGTATATTTACATAATTGTTTGATTTCGAAGCCGAACGTAAAATAATACCTTTTAATGGCCTCCTTTGCTCTTCCAGCACTGCCGAAGACATAATAAAATGTAAATTGAAATCGTTCCACTTTTTATGGAGCTGTATCGTGCGACTGTATATATTTAATTTTACGACCAAACAATGTTTTAATTTGTTGCAGTTGGATAGGTACCCATCACTCTTCCAGTTAGATGATCACTGTGTTTATAGCATAATATTTCATATTCACAGCAGGAGTGTATACCCAGAAATCTAAAAAGAGAAATATTTGTCGAAGTTTATTATCCATTTGGAGGCATTTTTCATATAGTATGTTACGCACGTGTAAACTGAATTAGAAAGAGACATTCCAAATCCATTCAAGTAAAATAACAGCTATCATGTTGACGGACATAACGTAATATACTAATATATAACAGCTAATAACTTGGGGCGCTGCTCATGAAATATAAAGGGTGTTTTAAAAGTCGCCACTTTCATTTCAGAAGCGTTTGAAATGACAAAGCTAATGTACGGTGAATCAACAGCAGAAGAGTACAAAAAATGGTAAGAAAGTACTTATTGTTCGTTCGCTGCGCAAGTTTTAGGTGCAGTCCTTTCACAGGCAAGGGCGCCGCCAGAAAATTGTACGGGGGGGGGGGGGGCGACTTACTTAAATTGAGTGCTCAAATCAGGAACAGAGGGGACAAACTTGGTTTTTGTTTATACAAGTTTCTTATCTTCGCTGCTCCAGGGGGGGGGGCACGCCTCTGCTGGCGCCCATGGTCACAGGAGTCCTATAGATACGGTTAGAAGTACGCGCCGCAAGATTGAAAATTACAGGTATTTGTCTTCAATGATCATAGGCTACCTAGGTCATCCAGCGTGTCCACCATGATGTTAATACAAACATCTTGTATCTCAAGAATATGGTATAATATGGTATAAATTTAATCTTTCCAGTACCCAGTATTGTACGCTGTCAAACAAGAAGTGCCCAAGACAACAACAGGTTCTAATGAACAACCGGGCTCTACCAAGGAGTCACTTATTCAAGCTGTTAGGAATCAACATTACATAAAGTCTGATCTGGCATAAACACGTTGCGTCAATGCAACAGCTGCTGGTAAAAAGCTTGGGTACCTATTTAGAGCCAGAAAATACTTCTCATCATGCAACCTCCTCACGCTATATGTATAAAGCCCAGATAAGACCTGGCCTGGAGTATTGCTCTCTTCTCTGGGGAGCTGCTGCCTCTACTACCCTGGATGCCGTCCAAAGGAGGGCAATTCGACGAATTGGCGACCCGGTCTTAATCACCTCCAGCCACTTTCTCACCGGCGCGGCGTGCTGTTGGTGACTTCTCACTCTTCTACCGATATTCAAACGGAATCTGCCCCTCTGAGCTATCCTATAGCGTTGCGCCTCTCTAAGATCCTATGAGATGCACCCGCGCGACCGCTGCATCTATTCTAAGGCGGTCGTTCTTCATACATCAAGAACTGAGCGGTACAACCGTATATTTATTCCCAGGGTGTCCAAGGCTTGGAATGGACTGCCAGAAGATGTATTTATCGCTTGCGGGTATTGGACCATTCAAATCCCGCGTTAACAAACTTCCCCTAACATAACCCTTTCACAGCAGCTGCGGTACTGTGGTATTTAGGCTCTGCCTACGCGGTCTGCTGAGTTATAAAAAAAGTTCTTTGCATGAGAGAAATTAATCGATGAGATGCAGGGTTTACCGTATTTATACGGTCAGGGAAATGATCAGCAAACACTCGCGAAGTCTGAGCGAAATTTAGACCACATTCATCGTACAGTAAAAATATGTCCCTCCGTTCAACTATGTATAACTATAAAGTTATAACGGTGCACAATTTTTGTTGTTTTTAAAGTCCGATTTAAATGTCAACATTCGAGAGATCTCAAACGCGCGCTGCTATGTTCATTAGTCGACTGCGTTTTTGTCTCTGTTTTGATCCTATGGTACAGGGAAGGAATTAGAAATGAGAATTTCCTTAAAGGAGAATATCTTGATATCTCTAAATATTTTTAATAGCAGGATAACTGATAAGGTGCCTTTTACGGATATCAGCGGATTCTTAAAAAACAAAAAGGGTGGAGACCGGGCAGCTGTTTGATTACCCAGTGTCTACTCATTTCATCGTCAGGTGGGTAGTCACTGGGTTTACGAATCATGCGTTTTAAGTAGACAAGAGGACCCAGAGGTGACTGCCTTCTCCATTCTGGCAGCTAGAATGTGACCGCCGCACGGCACACCGCCATAGCATGCAGTGCAGACTGCAGCTATGCCGGCGGCAGCGAATTCCTCATACGGCAATCCAATGACCTTAGCGAGCAGTAACAGTGTAGGCTGGCTAGAGCCTGCGAAGTTGGTCGAGCAGCTCCTGATATCTGGTCCTATTTTCATCCTCCTTAGAGACGATGTTGGTAAATAGGTAACTTTGTCTTTAACTGAAAAGCTTTATCTGGTCTATTGGCTAAAATAGGATGGTCTGTATGTATTTCAACGTCCCAGTATAATTTGGATTGATTGTTTTTTGTTTCTGAGTACTGATGTCGGTGTGTAATTGTAATATGTATCTGTTTTCTATTAAATTGTTTGTTCTGGCTAGTGCTTGGTAAATGATTTTGGCTAAAGAGTTAGCTGTATACTCGGTTTCAGCAAGAGTTTTGCATGCGCCTGTTATGTTATATTTATGTTGGTGACGTTTTCTGCAATTATCGTCGGTTATGGATGGATTTTTAATTATGTACTTCATGGAGTTTCGTGTCGTTTGGTCCTGGATTGCATAAAACCCTCAGCTTCTGGAAAGGGTTGGCCATCCTGCGGGTAGATGTATGACTGTCTTTCATTTTATGTGGTCTTTTGTAACACGGTATCTCTGTTTCCCGTTGCGTGCTTTCTGCAACCAGGTCTTTATTTTTGCTTGTTGTGATCGTTGTAATTGTATGTGTCAGTGGCGTATATAGAAATCGATTTCGGGGGGGGGGGGAGGGCATCGGAAAAATTAAAGTTTATTTCATACGGCTTAATATTGGCAAATAACAATGCACTAATATTAACGAAAATAACTATATATAACTCATATGCATATTAGAAATGTAAATTTCTACTTTTATAGATAATAATTCTAAATTGAAGCAAAGAGACCAAGGTGTACTTCCTAATCGGACATCTATGACCGTTAAAGTTATCATATTCGCTTAATTATTAGATTACATTTTGATGTCGCTGTCGCTGCTAATTTTATTGAGTGCTATATTTTTTGACAACTACTTCAGCCTCTTCCCAGACGTCAAAACTGAATACGTGGCTGGTGCCCCTTATATACGCCACTGGTGTGTGTTAACAACCGATTTTAGGAAATCTCAATTGATTGTCTTTTCTTCGATTTTTTTAAAATTCCCAATCCTACTTTAGATATGAACACAACGTCCTACGTAAATCCAAATTTTCCTTACATTTATTTCATTGCTCAAGAAATTATGTCTCGAAATTGAGCATCGTAAAGTACATATGTAGGTACCATTTTTCTCTCAGAAACATAAAAGTTCATAAAATTCTACGATCCACTGGGAGCACTGTATTAATATCTTTAACGGTAGCAGCTTGGTCAACAAATAAAAATTTTAACTATTATGAAGAAAAGTACGTAATTACACTTTTATGGCATATAAAGCCGGTCGTAATTTTTACTGCACACTTTTTATTGTTCCAAATGATATAAAATTCTTGTACAGGTGCGTGTCAGGACGTTTTTTATTATTTACACTGTAGTCGTTGCCACTTAAAACATTGAGAATGATTTTTATCATTGCTCTGTTGCCATTACTTTGTGACTATTATTAGCGATACGCGACAATAGAAAACTAAGATGGATCTGAAGATTCGATGGCTAAATATTGAGTACATTTGCAATAAAGGAAAAAGCAGAGAATGTAAAAAATAAAATATTTGGTTACATGAGGAGACAACTCATCAAGAAGAAAATTTCGTTACCACTATGTAAATTGTAAATAATCAAATGTTAGTGGACAAATTTGCATACAATGCAAGTAATGGGGAAGTTGTAGATACTTTCGGGAGCACAGGAGCACATGTGGTAACCAAAAGACAGACGTCTTAAAAACAAAACGCACAAGTATAGCTTTTTATGCGACACCGATTTTATGAATGTATATGTGCTCAATGTGCTCAATGCTCAAGATTATGTAAACTAGTGTTTTAGTTTGTGTAGAGAAAAAAAATTCAAAAATATGTACAACTTGACAAGTGTAACAAGAGCCGTGAGAAATATGAAATAGACATGGATAGCAAGAGACGAGAGGATATGAAATAACGTGTGCGTGTGAGACAGCGGCGAAAGTATCTTACTACACTTGTCAGGCTGTACCGGCTGTACCCATAGGTTTGGTATCTTATAAGAGCACCACACACTTATCGTTTCTAATTACAAAGTCTGTAGCGATGATTATCATACGCGAAACCGTTCGGATAAACTATCGTATTGAGCTTATATTTTGGAAAACGCCAAATTTGAACCAAACATGTTTTTTCTTTTCAGACGTATGCCACGTCATCATTATCTAGTCTGTAGTGCATTTAAAAACAAAATTGAAGCATTTTTCTCACTATCTGTTTACAGTACGTTGCTGTTGGAATGATTTGCAGTAACATTTTTTTGACGGCAGTAAAATATATGGTCATCCTTTCAACCTCCCATATTGCCTAACTCCCAACTCCGATCTCATCCCATCAAAGAAAAACTAAAAAAAAGTTTGCGCAGTTTCAACATGCTTCGTTTTTTTTTATGATTCGCCTACATCAACTATATATAGGTTATAGGTTATAACATTATCAAATGTTATAGTAAACGTTAAAAGGTAATGATTAAATTGATCAATAATATATAAAATATCACCAGGGTCATTTTTTAATGCATTAGATCGTGGATTTTCTTATTTTTCTCTAAGTACTCCGTCGCCAGTGTACCGAGTTTCAAGAATATAACAAAATACGATACACCACAATGCTGTGGTGGTGTGGACCATATCTCACATTTTTATGAATATCAGTGACGCAGTTACTGAGATTACTAAGATAAAAAGTAGGCGACAGGCAGACAAACAAACCGGCAGACTGGCGCTCTTACAGCATGACGCACGAAGCGATTGACGCGCTGAAAATGTGACGCATTGAGAAGGTCAGGCGTTAATTGATCGCACAGACATACTCGTGCGCTTACAGACTCTTGCACTGACATTCACTGATACCCTGTAACTTATATTTACGCGTTGATAGACAGACATACAGACCGACAGACAATAACATTTTTCTCGTGACCAAAAAAGTAAAAAAAAAACGTGTCAATTTTGTAATTCGTGTCAATGTTTTCAAGAAAATACATGCCCTATAAATTGATGGTTTTATCGATTTATATAGAAACGGTACGGTATGTGATTAGTCACGTGACTTTTTTCTGCCTACCTGCCTGAATCTCGACTGACACTATTGTCGGTCACACGGCTTTTCAAATTTGTTATGAGCTCCACACTCGCCTACAGAGTCTACCACTGTATTGAGTTTTTACCTTCATTACATGTATACCTACCATTTGTGCACTTCTTAGGCTCCGCCCCTTCAATGAGACCGATAACATTCTATAATCTTTTTCACCTGCGTCAGGTATTTTATTTGAAGGCGCAGCTCTTGGATTTAGCTGAAGATGGAGGGAAAGTCCACAATTATTCTTCACTACCGTTGCTCACTACGCACGCCTATACAGGGTGGGCCAATAGTGAGTGGACGGAAGATCGTGGGCTTACTAAAATATATTTTAGAAATATGCCACTTGATCGTGTGTTGTAAGGAATTTTTATAATCTTGCCTCATTACTATAGTTTGTTTGCATTTTTCTATTATGTTACGAGTAGTTGGTTTCTTCCATCTTGACCGGTTTTTGTTAATTTTTTATGGCCTGCTAGGTTGCTGATTTATCAAATACTCGTCAATGTTTACAAACAGAAATCTAAACCTCCACCTCAGAATAAGATTTATGGAATACTATGTATGGTCAGTATTGTTATACGGAGTGGAAACTTGGACATTGAAAGCTCAAATGATCAAAACTTGAGGCATTTGAGATGTGGCTCTATAGACGCATCCTGAGGATACCCTGGACTGACAGAATCACCAACGAAGAAGTTCTAAGACGTATTGGTCGAAAAAGAAAGCTGTTGACAATCATTAAGATAAGAAAAACATCATACATAGGTCACATCTTACGCAACGATAAATATATACTGCTACAAAACATTATGCAAGGCAGAGTGGAGGGGAAGAAAGGTATTGGCAGAAAGAAAAAATCCTGGCTTCGAAACATAAGAGAATGGACCAATCTCAACGTCGAAGAACTGTTTCATGTTGCAAGAGACAGAGACGCATTTAGAAACGTGGTCGCCAACCTTCAATGAGAAGACGGCATTACAAGAAGAAGAAGGTTGCTTACAGGTAGGAAAATTGAAAAACACCGATTTGACTGAAAAATTGGAATAAAATGAAAACTAAAAAAGATTATATTGAGAATCCGATATCGTTAAAAATGTAATGTAAAGTTTGCTTAATTAATCTACTGATTTTTAAAGTGACAGGTTTGTGAAATATTTTTTAGTAAGCCCACAATCTTCCGTCCACTCATTATTGACCCACCCTGTATACATATAAACACCTTTAGGTAATTTTATCCTTCACGGCCCCTAGATCTGCGCTTGATTATATCGTATACTTGAAACATCTCCAGTCGAATGTCCAAGAAAGGAACTAAATGAGTGATCGCCATTGGGACAACTACCCTGTTATTGGCTCAGAGTTCTCATCATATACAGGGTGAGTCCTAAGTTGATACTCTTTTTAAACTGTGTATAGAAGTCGTTAAAATAAACTTTTTCAGATACATTTTTTCTAAAATCTGTAAAATAAGCGGAATACAAAATTAAAAAAAGTATCTCTGGGCTTGTGTATCAAGACGTACCTAGTCTGTTTATATTTAGTTTTTTGCTCGGATTTTTGTCTTATCGATTAGGAATTGTACCTGTCAGACAGCGCAGCAGTTATTTTCTTCTAAGTCCTAAAAGTGGTACATTATTTAAAACCAAAATGTTGGTTTTACCGATTTAAAATTAACAACGACAAACTGAAAGTTTATTTACAGATACAATTCCTGATCGATAAGAAAATAATGCGTGCAAAAAACTAAACACAAACAGACTAGGTAGGTACGTCTTGATACACAAGCCCACATTCACTTTTTTGATTCTTAATCGCGCTTATTTTTTAGATTTCGGAAAAAAGTTATTTGAATAAATTGTTTATTTTAACGACTTCTATACACGGTTTAAAAAATATCAACTTCTTACCCTGTACGTTTGAGGTTGCTGTCTTTCTTTAACTGGTAACGATTTTGAAAGATGAGGAAATATCAGGAATGGAAAAAGTAGACGGGGTTAAGTAAAAACACAGTTTATATAAGTACACAAGATGTAGCATTTAATGCTCACGTTTCAAAAAAACACTATACAGAGGACACGGCGTTACCAAAGTAGTTTAAGAGGTATCTCGTCCCATTATCATCGTTTATAATATTAATATATACTTTCATTAAAAAGCGGAACACAATAAAAGACTCCTCTCATACTTAATATAACACAGAGGTACGATATTCTCTCATTGATCTGTATTGATTTTTTAGTTTTCGTATACATTGGATAAGGCGAGAATGATTTGTACGTGAGATTTTGCTTTGTTTGTTACAACTTTTGTATTTCTATTCATCATTGTTTCTTTGAACTACAGAAGCAACATACATTTGAACTCTGTGAATTTGGAGGCACGAAAAGAAAATAAGCTTCCAGTTTAAAAAAATGGCCGTCATAATTACATCTAGCAAGAAGTTTTTTACGCAACCAAAACGTTTCTCTTGGAGTTGTTACAAAGTTATAATTCTGATATTCTCGAATTATGAACTTGATGCAGATGTCAGTCTTATCTACATGTCTTGGTTACTTGACATAAGTCAGAAAGTAACAAAAACTTACGGATTGACTATCTGATACTGATCAGGAGGTGGTGAAACTGGCCCTTAAACTCATAACATCGCCAAAATTTGGGATTTGCTAATCTCGAAATATTTCAAATATGATTTTTTCACGTATTGCTAAACTGACTGAGGAATCAAATTCATCCAGTGGCGTGCAGAAATCAGGGACGTTTGTCATATAGGCTTTCAGGAGAAATAAATAAAAGTTGTCACAAATAAAGCGCAAACTCACCGATTCATCGATGGGAATCACTTAAAACGAACAGCCAACATTCTTAATCGGAGGTAAAATTGTATTTACAGTTAAAATAAAAACAGTCATTAGTTCGGGGTAAGACGGGGTCCTTCCAGACCACCAAACTAGCGGCCTAAATTGGTATACACTTAGCTTATATGCATAAATATACTTAATACAATATATACAATATACTCAAGTACAGTAGATCCAAAACTATAAGGGGGTCTCATTTAAAATGGTATACAACAATCTAACACCCGTCTTGCCCCTCACACTTTCGCTAGTAACAAAGGTAACAAAAAATTATACATGAGTATAAACACATTTAAGTAGAGTTAGGTTGATGATAGGCCTTTATGGGAAGCATCTAGATATTTACAGTGACGTATAAATTATGATAGATGTATGTGATTTGTTACTAATTCCAAAAATTGATTACACGTTACGTAGCCCAGTAAGTTAAAAAAAATTGCCTTAGTGACTTCTGTATCTCCAAGAAGTGCACGTGAAATCAAACATGTTACAGAAACCTTGAATTTGACGACAAGCGTAGAACATACATCTTTCACCTTCTTGGTTCGACACAACCCCTATAGGCCCTTCTATCAACCAACTATCTGGTAGCGTGGTCACCGAAAGGACCTTGCACGTCTCACTCTTTGCTCTTTCGCGCTTGCGACTTTGTTTCTCTATATACTACATAACTTTATACATATATACCACCATCTGTATACAGAACAAAACACAAAAAAAGTTAAGGTCGTGTTTTGAGCTCACCACTTCATTTACAATTTTGAACTCCTATTCAATAAATTATTTTTTTCAGTTGTGTAATATAGGTTAATCGATAATAGATTTGTGTTTAATTCGAATCAAACTAAATGTGCCTAAAGCACTACAAAAGTGTAACTAGTGTTTTCCAAACAGTTGTGTGGCTCTTCGATTTGCCAGTCTAGTTTACAGCATTGACCGGTTTAAGATTGGTGAATTGAAAAGCTATAAAGCTGTTCATAAAAGCCAGCATTTCACTTCAGCTTCCGTGGTTACAACCAATTGCAACTCTTTTAATGGTTTGTTATTTTCATCATATATGATGTTTGATTGAACCCACTACTTACATTAAGCATTTCTTAAATGATATTATCAATTGACCTACTTCAGACGTGGTGACCTCAAACACTTGAAATATTGCACTTGCATTGAAGCGCAAGCTCAAAGATGACGTGCAAGTCTAGTGATAACCATGCTTGGCGAGCCTGTCCAACTACTGGTCCCTCCAAAAGACTTGCATTCGATAAATTTACATTAATAACCTATATAACATCACTAGAGTCGTATACATGTGTAAGGGGTATGGAGAGGACCACAGATTGGAAAGATTGACTCGCTTAGAGCTTAAGAAACGTGGGTCTAAGACTCAGTAAGAACTACGTCGAACGTTGAAAGGCAATAAACATTTCATCAGATCAACATCAGCCAGCTTCAATTTATCTCGGCGATATCAATGGTGATTTATTTTTCAACATATACTAGAGGTTACGAAGTACGAAACTGAAAAAAAAAAACAATCAACTGGTAGCATTTCTTTAAATTAATTGCCATTGATTGACGTGAAGATAATGAATTTGATTTCTCGTCAGGTATAGGTTAGGTATAGAAAATCATAAAAACGTTAAATGAATAATATCAAATACTTGTTACCGGGTGTTAGTCATACGAATATATTATCAATAACAGGAAAGGAGGAATCAATAATACTATTAAATAGAGGGTATCATTTATGAGAGGTAATTCTTCACAAAAAACTTTGTTCAAATTAATGCAAGTTTAGTCACTCTCAAAAAGATAGAAGGCCTAAACGAAAATGAAAAAATAATTCTGTCATGTAACTTTGAAATGGCTGATGCGAAAACAGCTCTTTTATATGGGATCTTTAGAACAGTATCAAGTTTGATTGATTTGGTAGTTACCAGTTTTCAGTTCAACGTCACTCCATATGCTCTACTTGTGTTGCATTTGGAAAGCAAAAATGATTGTTGTTAGTCTTAACCCTTATGTCAAGATCTGACTTATCAACCTATACAAGATATTTATACATTACAAACAGATGCTGGTCATTAGAATATCCATTCTTGTTCCAGACGTAGTACTAAACTGAGTCATGACCTACAGTTCTCAAGCTATTGGCTCTAGCCCTGTGAAGAACACACTTTACCGCTTGTAACAATGAGTCTACGTTGTAGAGACTCCACGCGGTGTATAGTTCTTGTCAGGGTATATAGATAGTATTTATTGTACACAGTTCTGAAAACTTCAACATACACTAATATTTACTAACATTAGAGTTAAATATCGTATACAGTACTCATGTAATGGTTTTTTTTAGATATGTTTCCGAATGGGTCAAATGCTTTATTTTGACTCCAAATGCTCTAACACGTGATGTGTGTGTTAAGCTAGTGTTAAATTGATCATAAGAATAATAATATGTATTTACTGTCAGGTAAATAAACAATAACATGCATTTTAAAATATGACTTGTTTCCTAACAAAGGTATGAAATCAATGAACTCAATTTTACCGTTCAGACCAAACCTACAGGTATTGTTACATCTTTTAGACAAACCTGGCTAAATTAAAATTAAATATATTCATTGCTTCAGTCACATTATTTAGAACCCTTTATTGGTAAAACTCGTTTATAAATTTCATCTCTGAACTGGGTGCAGGATGCCGATTTTACTATTAGAAAAACAGCCATGACAGGGGCACTAGGGGCCATAAGACTAAAGGAGGGGCCCGTCACTGTGTGCGGTATAGCCCAATTTTTTACGTCGTTATGTCAATGGTTTGCAATGCAGCAATTTATCAACCCAGTTTGACTATAATTTGAAGTAAATGCTTTTTTATAACAATAATCATTGATGAAAGTGAAGCGCTTATTATTTAAACAACTTTATTTATGCTGCATATCCTTGGTGTATGGCGCCGCACATTGAACCGTATTAAATTAATTATGTCACTTTTTATACAGTTGGCCAGGATTCCAAGAATGTTACAAATATATTTCTCAGGTCCCAGTAAAAAATATAATTAATTTATGTGATTACTATGATTGATTTGCTATTTAAATGATTGATTGGAGTACCTGTCATAGCTTATAATTATTTTTACTAGATTGGTTAATATGCAGTGATCGAAGCAAATTGATACAAGAAAAATATTCTCGTCTAGCTTTAAGATTCTCCTATATTCTTTGTATAACTGATGACATCTTTTCAAACAAATATAGGCGAAGATAAGCAGAACACGATTTGTCTGAGAAAAGAAAAAAATGTTGTAGCCATGATAAAGCCTTCACTGTCAAAACATATAATACTATATGAACCTTAACCACTAGAGACTTCCGAAACATATCTACAAAAAATCAGTGCGATTTATCAGAAACAAAACGCTAGTGTGTGTATCAGTTTTCAATAACAGTGTACACTTCGATTCTGGCAAGTACGAAATCACTGGTACTGTTGGTATAATATAACTTTTTTAGCATTGGTACAGTCATTGTCTTATCAATATAAATAAGGCTAAGAAACTGTCGATAAAACTAATGTAAGCACAGAACCATCTGAGGTGAAGTATACATTGTTCATTGTCACGTTTCCATGTTTAGAAAGATTATGCTTATTTTGCTTATATTGTTAGAACTTGTATTTGATTATGACATAAAAAAATTCCGAAAACTAGCTGAAACTTTCATTTTATAAATATTAAGCTTATTTTAACTCAAAACTTAAAAAACGGCAATCGGATCTCATACGTCAAAGTAATATCTACAAACCCCAAGACATACATTTGACTTGTTTGTAGTTTCATCATGCAAAAAATGAGTATTTTTTTAGATATGTATTTTACAAGTAATCAACACACCACCCTTGATTGTCCCAAAGACTTATCTACAAAAAAACCCAGATAAGTTCAGCGCTTACAGAAATCGCACAAGCAAAACATCGTATATAGTGTTTATGACTGTAACTCGAAATGTTATTTTTAAAAAATTTATAGAGATATCTGATATAGTAACTGGTATTCAGCCATACCTGAGGTACTTTGCAACATTCTGTATACTTGTGTATATTTGAGTTTTATTAGCCTAGCATTTGATCCTTCTAGGTTATTTTACGTATATCGTAGTCGTATATACCGAGATGGTAGGGCAAAAAAGGTGAGGAAAACGGTGGGAGAAAGAGTGTTGGTTCACGTTTGAATCAAGGGTCTATCAAAATGATTTTGTGAGAGCAATAATTGCTTTAGAAATTCTGTTGTCTGATATATCAGACAACAGAATTTTTTATATATAAAACTGTTATGTTAATGGAAACTAAAATACTCAAATTCTATATTGTATCCAAAAAAATAAAATAGTAACACAATAAATATCTGGTACGACGAATGAAATTAAACGTGTATATGTTTGACAATTCGGTGAGTCACTGCAGCTTACTCTTGTAAAAAGATAGAGTAATGCTTTAGAGTCTTGTGCTTATTTAATTAAAGCACAAACTTCGAGCCGTTTCGAAATGCTGCGCTAATAAATATATCAATAGATATTCTTCAGGTAGATTTGAATATACTGTCGATGACATATTACACGCCCCAAATTTTTGGAAATCTTCAGTTTCTTCGCAAATTTGCATTGCAATCAATATCCAATGCGATAGAGTTCCAGAAGAGGCTTAAATATTCTGGTGAAATTTGTCGCAAAATGGCTACTCGCCGTTTCTTTTATTCCAAACGGTATTTTTATAAATTAGTTCCTAATTATTATTATTTCGCTATAATCAATGCTTCAGGAATAGTAGTTGTCACTGAAAAATACTCCGTACAGAAAGGAAGTGACTAGAATTAAGCCTCCTTTGTTGTGGGGTTCAAACTAAGCAGTTGGCCAGAAATAATAAAAACTTTCTGGACGCAAGATAATAATAATAATAATAAAATATGATAAATTGTATATTGTAAAAAGTTAGATGCAGTGAACACCATCTCATAATGGGCAGAAAGGAAAGCACTCCTGCACTGGCGAGATACACCAGGGCTACTACACCTTTAGGAGTTCATTCCATACCAGCCTAGTCAGTCCCCCCCCCCAAGGATCCTAGAATGGAACAGGAATGATCTGCGCATTCTGGTCGGTCAGTTGACGGGACATTTCCGTCTAACAAGCCACTTGCCGAAATAGGTCTAAAACAAACATCAGACTATCGTTTCTGCTATGTGGAGGACGAAACAGAGGAGCACATGTGCTCCTGTCCAGTACTAAAAAGGGCTAGGTTTCAGACTTTCGGATTCAACCATCTGGAACCTACCGACTTCAAGGAACTTTCAGTCGAAACGACCATCGCCTTCGTTAAAAGGTGTTGATTGTATAGTGAAATCTAAATAGGTGTGAGCCACAATAGACACAATAGGGTCATAGTAACCTAACCAAGGTGCAGTGAAAAATATATGTTATGTACACGTTGTTCATTCTGAGAAAAAGTCGGTGAAGTCATAATGTTTATCTAATCAGCTGATAGGCCGTACTTATTATTCGACTTCGTATTGAAAAAACAATAGTTAAGCCACAATACAATCCACCATCTTTTCTACGTCGGTACGTCATTAAAATTTTTCGACGCTACTGTCTAGTTTTCAAAGTGAACCACTTATAAGTATTAATCTGTTTACTCGAAATAATTCTTGCGTATGCGTCGGAAAACTAACGAATTTATATATTTGTAAAGTGCGGTTTCAAAATTCTATATAATAAATATTCTCCACAAAAATCATTTTGAGAAACCCTATATATTTGTCGTTCAATTTCCTTTAAATAGCGAAACTGAAAATCACAACAGATATTTATTCAACAACTATTATTTTACAACAGCACAACCTTGGGTTATTTTTTTGTACGCAATGTACTTTTTGGATATATTTTTTTATGAAACGCGGCAATAGAAGGCGAATGTGTGTAATGGGAAGGGGGTGAAGGGGTATGTGGAGCGGCTGATCGTTTTTATGCTTTTTTTAGTTGAACCGTACCTGGAGATTTGCAAATAAACAATGTAAAATTTATTATAAAATAATGCAAGTGCCGGGTGAACGTGCATCATTATTTATTATTTTCAACTAGATGTTTCCAGATTACAATTTTCAATATATCTTATGTAAACATATTTATGGATTCATAAAATATCAGAAGGTAGGATTAATAATAATATAATCAGTAAAATAATATTTTTATAAAATCATGTCATCTTTTGCGGTATATTTTAGTGTTATTTTCATGAAACGAACTAATCCATGGTTTAACAAATAAATTAGTGGAAGCATAGAATGTGCTCGATTGACTTTTCTACATCAAGTGCTACAGCTGCTTCTAGAAAGAATTTCCATCAAAAAACAGGTGAAAGTATCTGCTGATTCATCATTTAGGGCCAGTTTCTCAATGTCCAGTTAGATATTTATCTGGAAGTTAACGGTTAACTGTTAGATAAATTGTTTAAAGAATTCAAGGTTAAACTTTATCTTACAGTTAAATCCTTTTAGCTAGAGGATATTTTACTGACACTATTACCAACATTACTAACCTACATTTAAAATGAAAGATAAATGCACAAAATAATATTATTTAGGCCACATAATTAGAATTAGGTTGGATCGCATTGACGTTGATTCCATGTTTCGTGATGCCGCGATTGGTTGTAGGTTATTAGAAATATTCATTTTCTTCTGTCATATTTTTCTAGCCAACAATCGATTTTCAGCTTCAAGATATACATTTATTTAAATTTTTGAGTTTTTGCAACCCGAGAGACAACCGCGTCGATATAGAGAGCGGAAGGGTTGGTTGCAAAAGTGGGACGAAAAAGATTATCTTTTCATAAGCATATACTCATGGTCACTCAGGCGTACCAACATGAATGTAGCTATCTGACACTTGAGATTGAGAAACCGGCCCTTAGGTAAAACCAGTGGCCTTTAAATATACCATTTGATAGAAATTTACCCAGAAATTGGGACTGACAACTAGCATTTTGGTCCATTGTACTTGTAGAGTTTCTTAATATAATAATTTTGAAGTCAAATAAAACCTCCAGTTACGATTTACTGTTTGAGCCAGGACGAGGTTGTTTTTGTAAGGTAACACATTGAGAAACCTAAACTACATAACCACATCATTTTACATGTTATGTGGTCGTCCACATCTCTTTATTATTATATTTACTGTCGGTGCAGTATGGAATCCATCTGCACTATATATACAGGGTGTTCCACTTAGAGTCGAATGTCCCATTTAGAAAGAGTCGCTGATAGATAAAAATCATCATCTTTGTAAGCACCTCGTTGGTTGTAATTATTTCAAAAAACAAATAAACGCAGTGACTACTCACAACAAAAGTCAATTTCATCATCTACAAGCTTTTAACATGTGGTTTGAGAAGCTTGAATCAGTATGACTAAGCTTTGGTCATAATTTAATGCACAGGTTATGAAGAAAAAGAACATATTGACCTTGTTACTTTTTGTCGTCGAGTCCACCGCTCTACAAAAAATTGTAATTTCTTAATTGAAACACCCTGTATACTTACATCATATATTATATACCGGAAACCCGACCTTGGTCGTAGTTCCTGCCATAATCTCATCACTATCTATGTACATCTTCAGAGCGCAGTCGTTACGAGCAGTCTAATACTTCTTATATATTTTTTATGTTTTGTACAAGTCCATCTCCCGTTCGTCGTTATAATATTCTTCTCAATTCATTATCTCCTTTTTAACTAAAACACTGGGACACTACATTTACACTTTGTACAGATAGTAATCACATTTAAGATCTGCATATTTCTATGTCCATTGTCGTTGTGACGTCATAGGGGAGACCTGCAACAAAACAATATCGTGTTAGAACGTTCTGTCAGGCAAAATTAAATGCATATTTAATCAAAGAAAACACTTCGTAAAAAGCCTAGTTAATAGATTTATATCTTATGAATTATATAGTGAAGCAAACAAATGCAATTATTTTTAATTATTTTATCATTTCCTGGACTGTAACTTATATTGTCGTGCTGCTAATAGCCCACTTTTTGATGCTGCTTAAAAAATATTTGATTTTATAAATCTAGAACAATAGAGAATCTCGGAAATTAATAATTCCTGAACTATGACATTGAAAATAGAATAGGGATTTTCACTTGAAATTATGTTAAAGGTGTTGACACTTGCACTGACGTAATAATTTAGTGTAACCAAACTTTAAGACCATCAAGAAGGTAATTTTTTGAAAATTGGGAGCGCGATAACACTGCACTACTAACAAACAGAGAAACATTTTTGTAGCTCTATGTTTATTGAAATCTAAATTTTATCAAAAAATATTACGTTTTATTTGTACGTAAATAATTTGTATTATTAAGAATGCTATTTATATCAATCCTTCTTTGAGCGACAGTTATAACCCCTAGCCTACATTTTTAAATACGGTTTATTAGTTGTTAGGGACTTTTTGTTATTTATCAAAAAATGACATAGTTGACATGACAATGTTGATTGCAAAAAATAATACAATAACTATTACAACCCTTTACAAATCTAGCTTTTGCAACAAATTTGGAAATAAACCAATTTTTTGAAATGCTTTTTGAGGGGGTGATTCAGTGCTTTGAATATATATCTACGTGTGGTTTAGTGGTTGCACATACGGATATTTGTACCAAAAAGTCGGAAAAAATTTGATTTTGCAGAATGGCCCGTATGCCAAATCTGATGAGCACCAGATATATGGAAATAGACGCCAGATAAAAAGAGACTCCTTTACTCCGTAGCCTAGCATTTTTGCCAGCAGTTCAGTCAAAAATGAGACATGTTGTTGTTCGGTATCGATATTCAGTACAATTTATTGTTTTCGTGATAATATTCCGAGGTTTTGAGATTTTTAAGAACATGAATGTCAGTATATACTATTATTAGGAACACTGCCCTTTTACTGAAACTTGAATGGTTTTGGGTGAGCCCTGGGTTTGATTTTTATCTTATACAAGGTTTCTGCTATTCGCCACATTAAAAAATGTTTCTAACTTCGTCCTAGCTTATGAATAATATTGCTAAACAGCATAATATTGTAAAATCAAAAAAGAAGCATTTTGTGTAAGTAATAGCAATAGCAATGACGGAAATACGAAGATTTTTTACTAACCATGAGCTATAACATCATAAATAACTGGTATAGGTCGAGGTCTCATTTTTGGTCTTTTTAGAGGCTAAATCAAGCGACCATAAAACAAACACGCAAAAATTTGGAACCTTTTATTTGGACACGGCAATGAAATCAACTCTTCACAAAATTTTACTTCATCGGTCAACTGTTATTGGAAAGGCTTTGCTGCCTTTAGGAATGATGTCGGAAGAGCCGCTGAGACACGTTATAAACACTTTCGGCCATACCGTCAACATTATGCTCGGAAATTCATCAGAGAGTCTTGCAATCTGGTACGAGACCCACTTCCAGAAAAACTACGAAACCGTTCTTCAAAGGAACTGTTGCGATGCTTTTTCCAGGCGAAACTGTCTCAGTCCTGTTGATCTTAAATGACGGTCAGAAGGAGTAGAGGACGACTGTTCAGATGAATCTTGTTTACCACCGTCTACATTTTTATGAATATTTTCTAGTTTTTCAAAATATACGCTTTTCAATATTTCATTTGGTGACCACATTACAATATTAATTATAGTGTTCCAAGTAAATTGAGGTTGAGAAAAATAATTTTGTCCGGACTTTTAATGTAAATACCCCTAGGTGCGATGGTCAGGTCTGGGGTAGAGAAAGGACTTCCTTTAAATGCTTGATAGTGATCTTACCTCACAGGTGGTGTCCGTAGTACTCGGGGTAGTGCGCGTATTGGTTGTGGAAGGCGGGATCCGCTGGTGGCCTGTGCATCATCTGCTGCCCATCCATCATGTAACCCATCGTACCATCGGGGCTGTATGCTCCACTGGGACCTGCGTGCGGGGAGAAAACTGAATGTTAGACGTGCAAACACTGTTCTCGGACACCCAATGTTGCTTTTTATTTAACAATTACCACCATCAAACGGCGGCCACTACTAGCATCAGGTGATCAGGATGCATTAGCTCCTCATTTTAAACATAAATGCCTAAAGAATACAATTTTTTAAAGTTACTGAGGCATGCGCTAAAGAATGAAACCTTTTTCGGCCTGTCTTCCATTCTATCAGGCGATATTGATACATCTATCTATATACCAAACATAGTCTATTGCTTCTAATACCTCTTTCATGACGGAATAAGATACAACCGAAAAGTGCGTTTAACTTTAATTTACAATTATCAGTTTTTCTTCATTATAGAGAAAAAGTTAGTATTAGGGGTGACTATTACAGTATAATATTAAAACTTGAGAGCTTAAACAATAATAACTTTTGGGCCAATGTAGGGACTGATCAATGATCGATTAAATAAGTTTCTTAAAAAAGGGAAACAAATGTCTCCTATTCTAGTATTTTTTGTGCATTATTATTTTCTTCTTATATTCAGAATTATTTGTCAGTTTTTACTTCGCACACCGAAAGGTGAGGGGAGTATTGCGGTAGCGAAACTTTTAGATTTTGAGACAACGTGCGTTTTATGACATCTAAATAACAAAAATCATCGTCCGTCACTCATTTCCCTCTGTCTGTCTGTCTGTTGGCCTGTTGGGCGTTTTTCTACCGTTCGTCGTAATCTCAGTAAGCGCTAAATGGATTGTGATGAAATTAGGGTAGCGATATTCTGTGGGGTCGTAGTAGGAATGTTGTTAAAACTTAAAAATCGGTGCATAAGCTGCGGAGTAATTAGCAAAAAAAAATTCAAATATCTCAAAATTCGCTTTTAGCTGTTTTAGGGGTTTCGGATCCTTTTCTACTTTTGTGTTGGGTGTGGAATTGGGGTGGTTGTGGGTGGAGGGTTGTAAAACAAAAACTTTGTATTCATAAGACACTTTTTACGTCCATCCGAACATTGCCTGGCCTATTGCACAAACCAAGGTACTTAGAATTTTTTGATGTATATATACTAGTATTATTTTAGATCGTCCTGAAAGGTGGAAATCATTAAATTAATTTTAATGAAATTTCGACACAGCATTACTACTTTGGCGAAGATGGAAAACGCGTATGGTTTTTAGAAATCGTGTCAGTGGAGCCACAGTAATAATCAAAAAACAAAAAATTCCTTTTTTGGCTGGGGATGAAATTAGGGTGGTTGGAGGGTGGAAGGTTATAAAACTGAATTATTATTTATTTATAAATTCGCTATCCAAACAAAGACCTAGCGGTATAACACCGTTTTTCACGGGCGGGCGAACGATGATTTGGTTGCAAGGGGATCTCAGGCTATAGCTTCATACCATGGAAAAAAACCGTAATGTGTGGGAAGTATTGAGTCAATCACCTTGACTTCATTTTTTAGTGCTCTAATAGCATGTTTTTCAGTTTTTTATACTGTATTTATTTTTCAATGTTTACTCCAGTATGTGTTTTAATATCTGGACCAGAAACATCATGATTGTTATTTGTTATCTGTTCAGTACTTTCACCATTTCCCAAGTATAAAAGACGGACATCTATCACTCCCGTTCTTTGAAGTTCAAAAGGTCTTAAAACTTCGATTCTAGCGATCCTCAACAGAATAGTGAGATAAATTTATCAAATTATTATATTGCGACCGGTTTTTGATAACTTTAAATTAAATCTGTTAATTGAAAGTATGTCAAAATCGATTACAAACATCCATACAAAGAAACATACAGGTGTAGCTACTAAAAGCGTGTTAAAAACAACTCAGTCATGAAAATTGTTATTGAAACTGGAACAACTCAGAAAGGATCACTAATGATGAGCAACTGGAGTTTCCTATGGATGACAAGAAAACAACTATTTTTGACTAGATACAGCAAGATTAGATGATCAGCTAAATAGTTTTACGTTGTACATTGCTGAACCGCTTATTATTCCTGCAAGACTGAACCTTGGAGGTAGCAATATCTGTGTTCCATTTCATAGAATGTTAAAAAACACATCACGCTTTTGCGTAAGAAGTGAAATGAAAAAATAAGAAAAATCGGAACGCTTAAAGAAATGTCAGCGGTCTCCACCAACAGCATCCCTATAAACCTGACAAGAGAGTGTTCTTTTTCGTTTGCAGCAGTAGGTATCGATTCCTGCAGTCCTGCTGGAGCTGTTGGAGACAGCAGAAGAGAAATGGCGGCGGCACAGCCGTTGACCCTCGCGAGCCGATCCATCACCGGCTCGGGTGACAGCTAGGCCACCCCCAAAGGGGGAGATACGACGGTCCTTTTTCGCTGTTCGCAGAACGAAGGGTGAAAGTATGCTAAAAGAGGAACTAGGTCGGTAAAGGAGATACGTACATGAAGCATGGGGATGCCGATGATGCTGTGAAATTTTTCAGCCAAGGAGTTGAACTGTCAAACATGGTGAATAGAAGCTGGTGCAATAAGGCAACGTACTCGGGAGTTCAGTAATACGACTAGCTTTCTTTTATCGATTACTATAATTTATCTTGTATATAGAAACCAATGAGAAAATCCTCGCTATTCCGTTCCAGGCGCCAATCACTTAGAACTTTTGTTTATGGTCAGCCTCCCGCAAAGGCTTGGCCTATGGCGCTGTAGAAGCGCTGCGAGAGGTTAAGTGTCGGTGCACGTTAGATTTGAAACGCTGCAGGTTGTAGCCGTGGAGAAACAAATTCCCTGGCAGCTCATTCCACAGCGTCGAAGTTCTCCAAAAGAAGGAATGTTGGAGAAGACTGGTTTGGGGAGTAGGGATCTCGGCCTGGTAAGGATGAGCTCGCAGAGCCTCTATATTGTTCCTGAATCGGACGGCCTTTGATGTCATTATCTAGGAGAGCCCATGCGAACATCTTCCGTGATAGAATCTGTAAAACAGGGATAGGTCAGCTACCCTTCTTCGATGTTCTGGGCTGTGGAAGCCATACTGGCGATCATTTATGATGTTATTGTTGTCCAGGTATTTCAGGAGCTGTGTGCTAATGACAGTCTCCATAACCTTAGACATAACGCTGAGAAGAGCAACAGGTCTATAATTGGTGGGATCGGTTTTTTGCCTTTCTTAGGGATGGGTTGTACGCAGCCAATCTTCCATGAAGCGGAAAACACGCCTCGCTGACACGATAGTTTGAAGAGCTTGCAAAGAATAGGTGCAAGCTCAGCGGCACAGGGTTTAAGGAGATTGGCTGTAATTTGGTCAGGACCAGTAGCTTTATTCGTGTTTAGTTTTTGGATGATGCTATTTACATCTAGATGTTTAAATTTGACCTCTGCCATTCTCGAGTTCACGCTTATGGTGGTGGTCGGAGTACTTCCTGGGAAGAAGATGTCTGCTTTTTCTTTAGGAGTAGAAGCGATGGATGTGTCCTCATAGAGGTAGAAGGGCACAAAATGACCTCAAGAGCAGCAATACGTTTACGTATACTGAGATTTGTACATTATATGTATAGAAGAAGGTAACTGTCCAGAAATCATGGGTTATTTTCAACGTCTTAGAACCAAATATGGCATATGGGTGGATAACATGTTCAAGCGAGTATAATACCATTTCTCGGTATGAATGTGAGATTAAGAAAGAGTATGTCCTGTGGAGACCAGCATCTTACCTTAAAACGTGTACGGAGAGGAGTATCGAAATGAGAATTAAATTAACCAAAATCAAAACTGACTTAGGGAAAGCAGCATGTAGTCAAAGCTAGATAGGTGTAGGAATGGAACATTTAGAACAGAAATGCATAAGAGTAATTGGTCAATAAATTCAAAGGCGTAGATTAACTTGACCTAGACCTGTGTATAGAGAACGCAAGTGATCAAAAGGAGAGAAGGAGATAAAGACGATCATGGATGGGTGTCACACTACGATACAAGCAAAGGGAAATTAAAGATGGAGACGTGGAAAAGTCTTCATTGACATCTATGAATGTGAGATTTGAATTTTGGGTACATGGAATAGATAGACAGGTCAAATGGCAACTTTCGTCTTAATCAGATAATATGAGCTATTGTCAATCAAGCGATTCAGTTAGGTAGAGGGTGTGAGATATATAGAAAACGGCGTACTTTTTTTTTGGTAGTGTTTTCCCTAATAGTTGGCGTTCAGCCTTAAGGCTTATTGTGCAGCCCCAGTCAAGCGCATCAAACATAGTCTCATCCTAAGTCCTTTGCTAACTTTGCGATGCATTCACTATGTTATCCTGTCTTCCCTCCTGGCCTACAAGGAGTTTCTGCTTTCATTCAGGCAAGGGCAGTCAAAGATAGCATGCTTAGCTGTTTCCTCTGCCTCACCGCACTTCCTGCATAATGGGTTTGCCATTTCAATACCCAGCTTTTGCACATGTACAGTTAACCGTCCAATGGCCAAAGTTTATTACATTATTTCATCTGTTGCCATTTTTTCCCTGATTACGAGGTCTACAGAGGCTGTAGACTGGCTCAATTAAATACCTTGGTAACGTCTATGAAACTCGAAATAATCCTCGATACGAGAGCAATACGTTGAAAAAAAAACAGCAAAAAAACAAGGGTTTCAAGAGATTACAAGGAAGGAGATGCGAACCAGCAACTATGTAATTACTATAACACATATCGAGGTGAGGAAAAAAGAAAAAGATATAGAAAGAGAGAGATGTATGCACACACAACTCTTGTCCATTAATAATCTTCCCAGAGACCGGTGTATATCGGTATATGGTAATACTGGGCGAAATACCGAAAAAGGAACAAAACCTCAGCGCTGGGATGGAACAACAAGAAAAAATACACTGCGGTGACGGTGATATGGACGAACCGATCACGACCGTCCATGAAGAATTTTTTCAGGGGTTGAGATGAATATTTTTTTATGGCCAGTCTCCTGCAGAGGCGCTGTAGAAGCACTGCGAGAAGATAAGTATCGGTGCAAGTTAGAAACGCTGTAGGTTGTAGCAGTCGGAAAAAGAAATTCCCCGGCATCTCATTCCATAGCGTCCAAAGTCTCCAAAAGGAGGAATGCTGGAGGAGGTGGAGGTGGTGGAGATGGTTCAATAAGCGTTGTAGAGATGCAGTTACCTCTAAAAACCAACACTACAGAGAATGGAGGAAAAATCCAAATGCTGAGAGCCACCGCAGTTTTATCGACGCCAGAAATCACTGTAAACGCGTGATTGACAGCAGCAAGGAGGAACACAACCAAAAAATTAAGAACAAGCTCCTCTCATGTCCTAGTTCGTCCAGAACATTCTGGTCTGTAGCTAAGGCTGTTAGTCAGAACTTTTCCTACTCGTCAATACCACCCTTGACCAGAGAGGACAAATCCATCGCTTCTGCTCCTAAAGAAAAAGCAGACATCTTGGGGAAACTCTTCGCAGCCAATTCTACCGTAGACTTTCAAGGAAGTACTCCGACCACCACCATAAGCGTGAACTCGAGAATGGCAGAGGTCAAATTTCAACATCGAGATGTAAAAAGCATCCTCCAAAAACTGAACACCAATAAAGCTACTGGCCCTGACCAAATTCCAGCCATTGTCCTTAAACGCTGTGCCGCTGAGCTTGCACCTATTCTTTGCAAGCTCTTCAAACTTTCGTATCAACGAGGCATGTTTCCCGCTTCGTGGAAAATTGGCTGCGTACAACCCATCCCTAAGAAAGGCAAAAAAACTGATCCCACCAATTATAGACCTGTGGCTCTTCTCAGCATCATGTCTAAGGTTATGGAGACTGTCATTAACACACAGCTCCTGAAATACCTGGACAACAATAACATCATAAATGATCGCCAGTATGGCTTCCGTAAGCACAGGTCTACAGGTGATCTCCTTGCCTACATCACTCACTTGTGGAACAGAGCAATAGACAACCATGGCGAATCCCGCGTTGTTGCACTTGATATATCCAAAGCTTTCGACAGAGTATGGCATGACGGACTTCTGGTCAAGCTTGGTGCTTATGGACTACCACCTGGTCTACGCCAGTGGCTGAATAGCTTTTTGAAAGACCGATCTCTGTTCGTTGTAGTCGAGGGCTGTTCATCAGACGTCTTTTCAATAAACGCCGGTGTTCCTCAGGGATCTGTCCTATCCCCTACACTATTTCTGCTGTACATCAACGAGCTGCTGGAAATAACATCCAATCCAATCTACAGCTTCGCAGATGACAGTACATTAGTGTCGTGCATGGAACCAGGCAAGCCACTATCATCCCAGGAGACGGTACGTCGGCGACAGCAGCATGCCTCACAGATCAACACAGATATCAAAACAATTGTCGAGTGGGGATTAGCAAATAAAGTACAGTTCAACGTACAAAAAACTCAGGCAACAACACTTACAAAGAAGTCTCACAATGGCTTACCAACCGTGGAAATGGAGGGTCACCCCATAGTCGAATCACCTTCCGTCAAGCTTTTGGGAATCAACATCAACAATAACATGTCCTGGCACGACCACGTCGTCAGTATTGCTAAAACGGCATCCCAGAAGCTTGGAGTTTTGTTCCGCTGTAGGAAGTTGTATACACCAGAGCAACTGCTGCTGCTCTACAAGGCACAGATCCGACCATCGCTGGAGTATTGCTCCCATGTGTGGGGATGTGCTCCGAAGCACTCTCTAAAGCTTCTGGACACTATCCAGAAAAGAGCGATTAGACTAATCGATACGCCTAACCTCACAAAGGACCTCCACAGCCTGGAACATCGAAGGAGGGTGGCTGACCTATCCCTGTTTTACAGATTCTATCACGGAAGATGTTCGAGTGAGCTCTCTCAGATAATAACACCACAGGCCGTCCGAACCAGGACCACTAGAGAAGCTCTTCGAGCTCATCCTTACCAGGTCGAGGTCCTTACTCCCCGAACCAGTCTCCTCCAGCATTCCTTCTTTTGGAGAACTTCGACGCTGTGGAATCAGCTGCCGGGGAATTTGTTTCCCGACGGCTACAACCTGCAGCGCTTCAAATCTAACGTGAACCGGTACTTATCCTCTCGCAGCGCTTCTAAAGCGCCATAGGCTATCAGCCTTTGCGGGAGGCCGACCATAAAAAAAAAAAAAAAAAATGCTGGAGGAGACTGGTTAGGGGAGTAGGGACCACAACCTGGTAAGGATGAGCTCGCAGAGCCTCTTTAGTGTTTCTTGCTCGGACGGGCTTTGGTGTTATTATCTGGCAGAGCTCACTCTAACATCTATTATCTATATGATATTATCTGTGTTTGCGGAGGTAGAGTTCACCATTAGGGATGGCAAATAAATCTGCGGATACAAAGTTGAAATCCTGGTTGTACTTGTACCTTCTCAGCTAGCTCGTCGAGTATCTGGTCCAGATAACCAACCAATACGACTGTTGATCAAATCTCGTTTCTTATGAAACAATGTTTGCTTTCAAAAAAGGCTGTAGAGATGCCACAGAGATTAGTAAAGCCTTTTTTCAGTTTCAGTCAATGTAGTTTTTTTATTAACGGACTAATTAATATCGACGGGCTGGTGTTGGACTTTTGTTAGTTTACCATCTTGAGTGTGGGATGAACTATCTATGATATTGATTGACTTAAAGGTTTCACTCCTCATTATAACCATGAGCCTCCACGAATTTGAGCATGATAGATTTTGTATGAGGAAATTATTTCCCTATGAATGTTAACGTCCGTCAATATGCATTGATCTGTTCGTCGATTTGTCTATCCGTAGAACTTTGGGTTGTTTTTTCGCTGTACTTTGAGCTGAGTAGTTTCGGGTGTATCAAAATGTTTAACTCAGAGCTTTCGTATATTTTCAAAGAGCACTGATCAAAGGGAACTTATTTTATTCTATATAAGTGATAATAGATATAAAAACCTCATTTGGTACCAAATTACAAATCTCGTCAAAAATAATGTATACTGCGTTGTATATCATTATGTTGGAGGCTACTTCACTTTACGTTATAAATACTATTCTCTTATAAAGTAGATTTTTTGAAATACTGATATTTATATTATTTATTCGAGTTTTGGGTTTATAAACATTTACTTTACGTTCAAGAATTCATAACTGTCGAGAGCATTAAGGATTCGAAACAAGTTGTCTCACATTGGAACAGTTACATCAAGGTAACTTCAGATGAAATGGAAATGGAAAATGCAATTATTTTAGTAGATGCGGCCAAGACATTAGTAATGTTTATCAATTTAAATTCAAAGTACTCGCATATGGTTTTATTCATGGGCCAGTAAAACAATTACACGACATGCAGGAACGTAACTAAGGAGAGGCCTAGGTGGGCCAGTCCCCCAGACGCTGCTTCCCCCCTCCCCCAGGAAACAATAATATTTTTTCAACACGCTTTTATCAGCCTCCCCCAGATTTTAACGTTTGTTTGTATCCGACTATTTTGGACTCCATTTAGAACCCCTTTAAATGCACAGATTTCATTTTAACTTTGCACACATATCAAGAACCGGTACAATACAATAAAAGTTTGTCTCATTATCCTGATCACATTGTTTGAAGATTCGACATAATGGTGAAAGTGCTAGTAAAAAACAACATGCATCACTTTTTTTTTAGAAATGGTGAATGGGTTACAACAATTTATCGTCAACATTGGTGATCCTCGTCAAGCCCTCTTTTTTGAAGATTCCCAGTCACAATATGACAAGCCTGTACCTCCAGGCTCCCCTAAGCCACTCAGGTCAGATGACTTCTTACACCAGTGAGGATAGGTTTAATAAATAGAGAAATAATGATTAGGATTAATATAGAGTATAGTGGGTACAGTGATGAAAAAGAAGCACCCCAAATGTCCACCTGTACCGGCGTCTATGGGATTGAGTTCGCTCCGTTTACGATAACCGATCATACAAGACTTTCCACTTACAAGTCATATCTCCGCGATTGGTGCCGGGTCTGGCCTGGGATCGGTCCAACGTATCTTTGTAAAAATGTGTAACAGCGTTAGGCTTTAATGGAAACCACGATTCATTATACATTATATACGTGCGGCGTGTATAACGTAAAAAGAAGAGGAAACCGCCATCAGAGTGATGCAGGGCGGGGCATTGATGCCGACCACAGTCGAAGATGCCGGACAAGTGCGCGAGTTGGTGTCTGATGATTCTGTAACTCGTTCCTTTGTTTTTCGCGTTGCAATATAACAACGAAAAAGGTCATCCCACAAAAGAAGCGGCTAATGATCAAGAAAGAAACATTTAAATACCTTAAATATAAAGACCATCTCATAAAACTTCCAAAATCAAATTTAAACTCTAGAAACCTCAGCAAAGCTATCAACATATTTGCCACACCGGTCTACAATGCCAACTAAAGATAGAATGATCCAAGAAAAAATGTCTTACCATATACAGACAACAAGGAGGTGAAGGCATTATAGATAGTCACTTCACGTCGGACAAATACGCTCAGATCTCTCTTCAAAAGTAAGCAAACCAATGTTCATTGAGCGATAGTGAAAAGAACACAGCGATATACTCACACATACCTTTGATGCCATCCACTGGATAGTGGACGAGCCGCGACAAATTGCCACAGAGATCCTCAAAAAAATGAATATGGAGAAGTCTCTTTCGCAAATATACCTTCCACGACACCTGGGTTTGGAGCGTGGTTTGGAGCGAGGTGATATTAACGTACAAGGCAGTGCCTTTTCTGAATGACAACATTCAGTTATTCATAAATGTTGAAATGAATAAATAGCAATGACAATAAGATTCGTAGTCACAACAAGATAAAATAAACACCTGTGCTACAGAAACAGAAACCATTTAATGGAAAACCAGATATCATTCAATATAGTCTGTGACTTGGAGGATCTATGTATAGAGCCAGATCTTTCCTCAGTCAGGATCAGTGCAAGTTTTGACTTGATACAGATCGACAATACTTGTTTACACTCAAATACTATGAGATGTATTTACAGTGACAATTTCCTGTTCCAATCACTCAATTAATTTATTTGTTAAGTATACAAATAAATATCAGTCCTAGTTCGCAAAAAGCTAGGCTCTGCGCGCAAACACGGATTAGTAGATACAGATTAAAATATTTCATAACCTTCCTTAGCCCCGAAGCTCGATTATTTCCTTATACACCGTATTTTTGCCGCTTCTTGCTATCTTCAATACCCCAACTGGATGGGGGTTTCAGCTGCATTGATTTGTTCCTTATATGAGAAATGACACTTTTGGATTTGCACTTGATTTTACTACAAAAACGCAATAAGGAACATATTCCTAGATCTGTTTGTTGTTGTTGCATCTATGTTGTGCGCCATATTTTATCCTTTTCAATAATTTCTTCTACATTTGGATTAATTTTCTGAATAGAATACTATTTTTCATCTGATCACCTGATGTAAGACTCAAGCTAGGCATAAAAGACATAACAACAGTTGAAGCTTTTATAAATTATCTCAAAATTAATTTTTAACAAAAACCCTTCAGTTGCCTTTTATGCCCATAAAGCTTTGATACTCAGTTACTCACCGGCTCTATTTGATTGGTCGATCATCGGTTGAACTATTCTCCGCCTCGCATTGATAAACCTGTAACAAAAAAAAAATTATAATCATCCTTCCAAGAACAATAAAAATTACAAAAATTCATTATACCATTTCGAGCTCTGGGCTCTCAAAATGCTGTCGAAACTTCTAATCGGTTCACTGTACACATTGTATGTTCAAATTGTCCGTGGATAGTTTCTATTGCATCCCCATCGAACAATAAATTAATTTACTATCCACCATTGACCGACCCACGGTACAATCTCCTAATTTCTTAATACACTAGGATGCTGAATACTCCATGTAACAAGCACCATGTATACGAATTATTCGTGACGTTACAGTATCCCGGCCCCATCCTCGGAGAGTCCTAACGATCCTGCTGGGAGACCGACTATAGTTCTAGTTGTGCCACTGGACCGTAAACAGATCGAATTACTAAAACATGCTCCAGCTTCCGACAGACAGCAATTCCTATACAATTTTCTGAATAAGACATTAGTTGCGGGGGATATGGAAATACGGAATACACATATGGTGGTCGTAATAGCTGGATACGAGAAGAAATGGAATTCGTGTGCAGCTGGTCCAAAAAAGTATCCAAAAGCGATTCAACTAACTAGAGATCCAGAGGTTTGCTATCTGTAATTAGTAAAGTGATCAATGGGAAGCTAAGCTTCACCACCTAATCAAAGAGAGATTCTATGAACTTTGACACTGCAAGTCAACTACCTATCCCCAAGTGGATGTTACATTTTTAGGACAATTATTTAACCAGTCAATACAATTCCATGCTCAACAGAGTGCCACGTTTCTGATAGATTATGAGGTTTTTTAAGATCGAATAATCATTTCTACCTAGTCTCATTAGTTGGTTTACAAATACGAATCTAAACAAGTTTCTATTATGGGCGGAAGTAGAATAATCATTTACACGTGACTTTAGTTTTTTTTAAATATATGCCTGTCCTGATTAAACTAAAACATTTGATTAAAAATAAAGTTGAACTTCTAGCACGCTTCCCATCATTTGGTTGAACATAATATGGTTTCGATTCTCGCAATGATCGATCGTTATATTCGTATGGTTTGAAAAATCTACTTAAACAGCACTTTGTAATTTTTTTTTCTCCACAAAGATCAACATTTTCAATATAATAGTGTTTACATATTTCCTACTACCATATTTATGATGACTATTGGCGATTCTTTGAGTTCACTTCGTTAAAACATTGTTTTTTTTAATTTTTTCAAAAGCATTTTTCTTTACTGCAATACGTTTTGAAAAGGGAAATAAAAGTTACTAAGGTTTAGCAATAACATGTCTTCTTTTTGCTGCTAGCCTAACGACTTGTTGCTACGGCTGCACCATCAAAATATGTAGTTTTGTCGACATTATAAACGTGGCTTTTGAAAGTAATTCCTATTGTCTGGCAAATTTTTTTGATCTTTCAAAAGCTTTTGTTTGTATTCTATCAAAAAAACTATCATACTATAACTTTCACGAAAAAAGTATAAAACTGCTATTATCTTATTTAAATAAGAGGAAGCAGTACATCAATTTCGACAACATCAACTTCTGCGAAAAAGATAGTTACTACTGGTGTTCCACAAGGCTCGGTCCTTGGGCCACTCTTATTTTTAATTTATGTCAATGACCTTCCTAACTGCAATACTGCAATGAATCTAATACTGTTTGCCGCTGAGACGACAATATTACACATAGCGGAAAATCTATAGAAGCACTATGCAGTGCAAATGTCATGTTTAGAGAAAATTTGGAAAAATGGTTCTTGGCAAATAAGCTGACATTAAATGATTCCAAAACACAATCGATGATAATTAGTCTGCGTAAACATAACATTGATTCCTTAAAGTCAGTAAAATTTTTGGGGTTGTGGGTAGATAGACCTGGGAGGCCCATGTTAACAACACTCTTTCTGAGCTAGCAAAATGCATTTTTATAATCAGAAATCTAAAAAACTGTGTTTCCTATGATGTTCTCTTAACCACATACCACGGTTACTTCCAGTCAAAAATGTCATATGCACTACTGAACTGGGGCCATTCGGTGCATATGCCCAAAGTTTTTGCTCTCCAAAGACGCTGCATCCGATACATTTCGGGACTGAAGTATACGCAACCCTGTAGAGATGCCTTGAGTGCAATGGCACTCAAAATTTTAACACTACCCTCTCTTTATATATTTTCTGTTTATGCCATATACTCAATAAACTAGTCGGGCGTATTGTTAGCACTCATCGGGAGATTGCCTGGTTTACCTTGCCATCATTGCTACAACTGGCCTGGGTATACTTTTTACATCACATGAGAAAAAATTCCAAGTATGAAAACACTCTGAGCGCATGTTTCCATACGAAGCATCAGTATACAAATATATAGCATGCATCACAGAGAGGGGTTAAGGGGAAAAGGAGGGTAGGGAAGGAGGGGGGGGGGTAAGCGAAGCGTAGTTCGGCTTTTCCGGGTAACTGGAATTCTGCGGCCGCTACGCCACGCCGCACGTCTGCCGTGTTAGGCGGACCGGGGGCGGCGGCGGGCCGTATTTCGATTATCCTCTGCATCTCGGAGCTGCACATAAACAAAATTACCGGGAATTTTGTAGGATCAATTTCCCCCTATCCATTAGGGATCGCTCTCCGTCCCGCACCGGCTATTACGGGGGACGGGCGGGGCTTCGATCCTCGCCGCGTCCTTCTACAAATGCGTTCTCCCCATTACCGACCGCAAATTTTCATAAATATGACAATACCGATGCCGCCGCCGGGAAGAGATGGAGTCACGTCAGGTGGGAGCGAGGATCCTGATGCAGAAAAAATGACGTCAAGTAGCAGTATAGGTGTACAGTCAGTCTTAGTAGCCGTTGGTCCTGTAAACGTTGACTGCAAAAAAGAGAAAGAGGATTATTTTCTGCGAGTACGGTCAACTTAGTAGGCTGGGCTATTAAGGGTGGATATACCGATGGGATTGCACCGGTCGATGATAAGACCTTTTGACTGCCAAGAGCGGTACCTTTTAGTATAAGGGTCGGTTTCTCAATGACCAGTTAAATATTTATCTGGAAGATAATGGTTATCTGTCAGATAAATTGTTTAAACAATTGAAGGTTAAACTTACGAATTCACGTAAATCCTATCTGACAGTTGTATCCATAGAAACGCTATCTGGCAGCTACGTATCTGACACTTTTAATTGGACATTGAGAAACCGGCCCTAAAAGTACCAATGTGGGAAGTGAAACGAAGCTTCGCTACCTTTCCAGCATTTGGAGGAGAGCCAGAGAAGTGGAACCGTCACCAAAAATTGGTTCTCCTTTTAGCTTGCTTGTAGGCATCACTCTTTAGTTTAACTCCATCCATTGCAAGCCTACTTATCCATAACGCCTCCTATTTCCCAGAAGTGCGGGAGCTTTTGGCCCCTACCCTAGTCATGTAGCTAGGAGGAAAGTGCATGTATGTTCACATTTTCCTAACAAAAGTTATATAAAATATGACAGCAGAAGTGTTCTTCAAAGGGTTTAGTTTGGCCTTGTGAGGATAAAGACATTGAGCTTCTTAAGTGCTCGATGGTCTAAAGTACCCTAAAGTCTCCTGGAGTTCATATTTTGGGCAGCTGCTAGAATCTGTGAAACATGGAACTTGGTATTAACAGCAGTACCTGATCGATGAGGGTTGGGGAAGTCTCTTGTCGTACCAAGTGCTAGATGGCTCCATACCATTGCAAATATTGTTAACAGTATCAGACAACATTCTTCGCAATTAAGGCTAATGTCTAGTTAACATTGTTTATTGATAAGCCAAGCCAAAAACCAAACATTGGCATTAATGAAATGCATTGAAGCATAATTTCTATCATCATCAACTCTTTGAAAAACTATTTAACCTAACTCAATTCCGAAGGCAATCCATTGGCGGTAAGATTGGAGGAGTATCTTCTGAAACACCTTATCGAAATCCTTCAAGTATTAAATTAGACGAATTGATATTCTCAAGTTCATTGATCTTCTTAACATATATGCCGCAGAGGCACCTCCTTAAAAACAGAAAACAGAGAGTAAGTAAAGGGACAACAGACTAAGGAGCTAGGGGCTCCTTAGTCTGTTGAGTCTACCTCAAGTTTAATGTAATAATAACAATAATGATGTTCATACGACAAGGTAATGCTTAAAAACAGAAGCAAAAAATCTTTGCTGAAAATAAACAGAGAAAACCAAGTGTTAACAGGCACTGAACGTGGTTGTGAAAAATCTAATGCAATAGTTAAAAGAAAAAGAAAATTGAAATATTCATGCTTATAAACTTATTATTACCGCCAAAGTATATCAACGCTAAAAAAGTTCAGAAACTGAGACATTTACACATATATAAATATGCACATATTATGCATTTACATATCTAAATTTTGAAACTTAAGAGAAATAATAACATGAAATATCGACGCAGGTTTTTTAGGAACGTTTTTTTTTTCTTTAAAATTGCTTGAGTAACCCGCCCCTGATCGTATCCCGCTGAGAGGGTAGAAAATGGGAAAATGGGTTTTCATATAATATGCTCGCCCGTTCGCTTGCCACCGACTCTGGCACACGGAGGTTTTGATTTAAACAAAAGTTCTTTGAGGGAAATTCGCTTTGGGATATTAAACTCGCTCCGGCTCTATGCTCGAACGCCGAACGCTCCAACCCGGAGAGATCGCTTTAAATATAGAACTCTAATTTCCAATATTTCCTAGGCGCCGGTCTATGCCGTTTATTTCTTACGCTTCCAATGATTGTCTGCTCGTATTGCTTTGTTAGGGTTCAATTTTGTTGCCCAACACTTGGGTTTCCATATTTTTCTATCTACAAACAATTGAATAATACGATTTCCTAATAGTTTCTGCTCATCCCTACGGCTTATTATACACCACAACCAATGCTCGTTCTGCACCGTAGAAAGGTCTTGAATGACATTTCGGCAAGACATCAGGTGTCACTTATGTGTGTGCCGGTAATACTGGACTTTGCGGTAATAAAATGGCAGACACGCTCGCAAGATGAGGGTCGAGAAATAATTTCCTGGGTCCTGACCGGCTATGGCTGGCCACCTTCTGAGACGGTGAGGAATATTTGGACATCTCCGTCAAGCCAGAGAACATATTTGAGGACTTCTGGTCAAGATGAGAAATTCTGTCCCTTACTGGACAGAAGCCGGCTAAGGTTACTTGTGGACCTGCTATCCGACCATAATACCATCAGACGTCACTTGTATGTGATGGGAGTGGCAAAGAACCCGACGTGTGACACACATTGTTGCACCCTTAGGTGCCACAGGTAGATTATACTACGTTCAAAGGTCCTTGATGAGGAAGGACCCAAGACCATCCCCACCTTTGCGATGAGGGCTGGACTTGGGAACAAAAGAAAGGAGCGGTATAGAAGGACCTGCTTGTAGGCCAACGCCTTTACTGGTGGATGTTATCAAAAAGCCTCATTCCTTTCATTCATTCATCCATTCACACCACAACCATAGATCATAGTCTGATTCCAATCACAAGTTCGTAGCTGGAGATGTGGGAATAATAGTGACAAAGTATTGAAGCTAGTTTTGTAGGCTACATTTGGATCTTTCTGCCGACCCCAAAATCTTCCTGGGCTCTAAACGAACTTATTATTGCTGCAACATCCAGGTTTTCGGGTGAAAGCATGTCTAGATTACTAGGTATAACGCTTTTGCTTCGTTTGGCCAAATATCTGTACTCCAAGGTTGTGATATTATAATATACTTACCCAGGAGGTGAAACGAAATTTCTTTCTTTGCAATTGGCCTAATACCTATTAATACACAGCATAATATGTTCGGAGCCAATTTAGGTACAATTTTGAGATTATTTGTCCTATGATGTTTTTTTATTCTATTCAAGTTTGGATACACCGATGAGTCTTCACATAAGAGGTTGACCTGGGATAAAAGTCAAGGCATTCGAAGATTATACCTACATTTATTCCTATGTTTTGTAGGCGTGCACTGATGACGTCTGTCAAAACATTGACCACTTTTATTGTCGTCATCTAGCCCGCTCAGTCTTACAGCATTTGTTGTGTTGACTATGATACTTTCTTCTGTATTTGGCGCTTTAGCCATTCCTTTTGGGAGTTCAATTGTCATCCATTTGAAGACAGCTGACCAAGCAAAACTTCATGGAATAACGCACCACGTTAATCTTGGTCTAACCAGAGATGGGGGATAAAACACTCAGTAGTTTTTTCATTTCCAGTGAAGAGTTAGTTAATCGAGACAGAGGATCTATAAAACCCAGACAAAAGACGGATCATACAAAAAGGTTTCTTTCCTGGGTTAAAACTCCAAAAGCCATACAAGAAATTTCAATCTTGAAATCTGATTAGCTGGTTCAACAAATTTGAGACGTTTTTTATTTTGGTAAGATGTTTATTAATGACTTAAGAGGTTTTACAGAAATCAATAGGGTAAGCATATTTTAATCTCATCTAGGAAACAAAAATAATTTAATCCTAACAATATCGTGAATCTATCATGTGCAAAACTTATACATATACATACATATCTTGGTTGTATTGAAACCTTTGAGTTTTTAATGGTAGCGAAATAATTATTCAGAAATTAACAGCGCTGTTCCTAGAGTGGCGCCGGGAAACAGTAACAAAGCCTACACAGAACAAGGGGCTAATGACCAAAGCAGTCGATGCCGATGACACAGAAGTAAAAAAAATAAAGCAGATCATCCCAAAGGTTTTCAATCTTAGTTTTTGAGTGTTTACGAGATCCATGACTATTTTCCAAGCTAGAGGTTGAATAATTTTGTGAAATGGGAAATATTGGGATGAGAATCTCGTTTTTTATGCTTTTCAAGTAAAAAGTGTCTTCAGGCGTAGTCAGGCAACTTATTTTTGGAAGAATCAGAAATAAGGCGCTTTACATTTTTTCCGCACTTGCAAAATAAACCTTTTTATGCGAATCACTAGTAGATATTACATCCAGTCAGGATCGCAACAGACGTTCAGCATAAAGAACAACAATGTAAAACCCGGCACACCGCGGAACTCAAGATTCAAACGTCGCAGTGCAACAGAGCAAGTTAAAATTATAGCCGTGGAAAAAATATAGCGCCGTGTACAAAAAATTCTTCGCGTATATCTTTTTTTTTTGTCATCGCGCTCGGGTAAGTACAATAAAACAGCTGACGATCTGAAGCGAATTTCACATGTACGCGCCGCCTAGATGGGACTCGGCATTTGCACAAAGGTCTCCGACGCCGTCGGCTACTGCTCGAGATGTTTTTCTACACAATTTGTCCGTCGCACATTAATCACCGATGAGAGCAGTGTCACGGCACGAAGCCGTTCTGGAGCCTGGAAATCCGGACGACTTAAGGCACGTATCCACCGAAGCGACGTACACCAAGTTTTTTGTTCTTGCATTTTGCCATGAATTCAGAAAAGTGGGAAAAATAAGTAATACAGATAATTATTTCGCCCCTTAAAAGGGGCGCATTAAGCAACCTTAAAATTTTGTAGCGCCAACATATTGGAACCATCTGACAGAAACAGAATAGTTGCTCTGTGTCACTTTAAGGTAGTACTAGTAGCTGCGGTGGGGCGGCCCTGTATGGTAAGTAGGCCCCAGTAGGCTCTTTTTGCCATCCCCGAATATCACACCACTTCCTACTTCCCCCCTTCCCTGCCAAACCTTCCCGGCCTTTTAACAAAGGCGAGTTTGTCGGCCCAGCTTAGGGAGGGTAATTCTTCTGACTGGAGTCTATTGGATTCAAAGATCTCGTAACTCAGCTCTCCTATCACGAAAGGAAGTGGTAGATCGTTTCACCGGCAGCAAACATCTTCAATTCCTAATAGTGATAGATGTCGCCTGAGCGTGCAGTGCCCCGTCAGAATACCCACGAGGTTTCTGATTGCCCGTCAGGCTTGGTTCCGTAGCCATGCTGATCTAGATGTGTTCAGCCCGGTTCTAAAATTTTTGGCTTGTTTGCATCCCTAACTTTGCATCCACAGTTCAAGTATGGCATCATCCACCTTTTGAGGGCTGACATTATCTGCTGCCTACTTGATCCTATAACGGGCTCCGGGCCATCAAACTGTCCTCCTCCGGTGTCTCATTACTAGGACCCTATCCAGGTAACTTCCTTCAGACTCGCCAGGTCTTCCAGTCTCTTTGAGCCAGCAGATGGCTTTCAGTGCCATCTGATTGTCAGAACAGATGTAAACCTATAGACTTGAGGTATGTATTCACCGAACCGAAATTTTTTGTGGATGCATGTTGCCAAAGTTCCAAAAAGGTATAAACCAGGAGTTATACAGATACTAGCTTCGTCTCCTTCAGGGCAACATCGAGCAACCTTAAAACTAGTGGCAACAACAGCACAAGCCATAAATTCCAAAAAGGTATAAGAAATAGGCAACACGAACAAGTAGAGGTAGAAACAACTCAAATAGTTATTTAGAATTCACGAGGATATCAATGAACCTATTTTTTTGGTTGCAGTAAAGGGTAATATAGTAACACTTACAGCAACATTGTTGTGTTGCTGTGCTGCTTTGGTGATATTTATCCACCATAGCAATATAGAGAACTAGCTTCTGCTCCTACGCAATCCTGTATATGTATACTGATTATTGTTCAGAGAAAAGCAGTCCGACAATCGAATGAGGTCAACTAAACACATTAGATACTAGAGTATTGTTACACTGTATGTAACTATTTATCTATGTTGCAAAAAAGTCTAGTGAGTCTAATGGTAAATTTTAGCACCATTTCTAGCACTAAAGTATGTTGCAAAAGTTTTGAGAAGTTTTTCAAAAACTTACAAAATATCTCACAATAATATATTTGAACTGTAACAAGAACTGCAAAAATAACAATATTTCTTAATATAAAAATGATATTAAAATAATGCCAGTGGGCCATATTTTCCACGGCTTGCAATTTCCTCTTAATATTCCTCGTTAAGTTTTGGACAGATTCTAAATCAATTTTTCTGATCTTTAGCATTATTCTTCTTCTTAACTGCTGACCGTGTTGAGCTTCCCAGCCATTATTATTAACTTTGGCACTCAGTTGAGCCCAAAAAGTTTCGATTGGTCTTGAGGAAGGGAGGGTTGTCGATTCGTAGTACAAAAGGTATTCCGTGTTGTGCTAGCCAGTTTCACGTACGCAAAGCATAATAAACTTGAAGCCAGATTAGACCAAAACATTATATTGTCATTAGCATGGTGGGTATTAATAAAATTGAGTAGTTTAGGTAAACATCTTTGAGTATAGACTTCTGCGGTAACCGCTTTGGCTGTGAAATAACGTTGTCTGATATAGCGCACTACACTAACACTTTGTTTTCAAACTTTTCTTTTCGTTTAAATTCTAAATTATCTGGACAGGCCTCAAGGTCTCTTACATAAAAACCATCATTATCTTTGATTTCTGAGTAGAAAATGTGAAATACTTTTCATCGTCAAGAATAATTTTTATGTTGTCAGCAAAATGAGTACGACGTAAATTGCGACAGCATTGCAGCATTCGAACTGATTTGGGGAATACTTTGGACATTTTCTACTTTTTCGGAATTTTAAGTTAATTCTCTTCATTTCTCTACGGATTATGCTACCATTGACGTGAAAAATGCGTCCAAGTTTTCGTCTTGAAGTTCCAACTCGATGTTCCCTTCTGTTGACCATTCTTTGAACTGTAGCAGCATTCAACACTCTTGGACGTCCACTTTTTGGTAAGTTTATTCAAGGAATAGCTATTTCGCATTCACGGATCGCTCGATAAATTGTGGCAACAGAAATATTTTGATCTGGATATAGACGAACTATTTTTTTTCAAGTCGTCTAACTAAACTGTAAATACTCTTCCGAATATCTAATTTGTACGACATTTTGACAACTTATATCGTAACCAAAATGATATTATTGTTACGTTCAGATGTTGATTGATTAATTTTTTTTTCAATTTACGTATTTGAAACAATTTGATGTATGACACTAGCCAATTTATACGATTCAAGAAATTGAACCAAATTCTTTTCAAGCAATAGTGTAGTGTAAAGCAGTCTTAAAATAGAACAATTTGTTCTACACTACGATTTGACCAGTAATATATGCTACTCTTAACTTGCTGGATCGTGCGCAATTGATCCTGAAGACCACTGCCTTATTCTTAGGGTGCCAAAACTGCTACTATTATGATGTCTTTTATATCGCATTAGCAAACTGTCTCTAACTTAACACCTCCATAGCAGTCTTGATGATACAAGATCAGCTACGACTAAAGGGGTATATTGAGACAAAGCGACACTTGCAATCCATCCAAAGAGTGCACCTAGACCCTTGAGTGCGGGGGTCGTCAGCCATCAGGCAGCTCTGGGGGCGGCAACAGCTGCCGAGCGGCGCGGGGGCGCGGGGGCGGGCGACACGAGGGGCAAAAGGGCGCCGGGTCAACGGGTGGACTCCATCACGACAGGGCGTCAGCTTGCGACCCCGACTGCGTTTATGTGCCGAGAGATATTAAACTGGGAATTTATTGCCGCCCCCTCTCCGCGCCGCCCCATAAAGACTTGGATCGCCGCGCCGTGTTTTCCTAGCGCCCCGCCGGGTAACATGTGTGTATGTGCAGGTGACGAGCGCGACTTCTTTCGAGGGTGAGCGAAAACTATATGTACTTCATACATAGGGTTTTCTTACCACGTCTATAGGAGGAGGCATTGTATAAGAAACTAATTTGAAATTTCACAGATTTGGCTAACCAATCGTAGCTCCAAAATAGCCACCTTATATGTAAAATAATTATCTGAAAGCTTGAAACATATCTGTCAAAGATTTCACTAGCTTCTGATAAGTGTCAGATAGCTTATCAACATATTCTGTCTTTGTCACTTGACGTACAGTAAAAAGTGACAAAAACCCATGACTAGGCTAATGTGGACATGATCATATATGCTGCTTATATGCTGCTTATCAAACAAAAATTGTTTGTCATGAGTGGGTTCTAAAAGCAATAAATATGACTAAAAATCATTGAGCCCCCAGGCGGTGATGATCCTCAGATTCTTTGAGAGCTAATCATTTGCTGGCAACCATAAGGATCTCGTATAGTACAAATGCATTACTCAGTTTTCAAAATTTCGTAATAATGTGCATCATGTGCGCAGTAAAATTAATTGATGCTAGTATCAAAATACATAATATCTAAATTTAATTTTTCTATATACCAAGAGTCTAGAAGAACCAATCATTGATAATTTTTTTCTACTAAGTAATGTGATTCAAATACAGGTACTGTACTGTACTGTACACAAAATAATGATGTTCAGGAGCTCTATTATCGAGAGAAAATTTATTACGTATATAATCCATAAACTGCAATTTTACATTTGGTGAAACGGATGAGACCATTTTTATAGGACATGGACAAGTAAACGTGTGAAAACCTACGATTTCTGCATTTATACATATATACCAAAGTATTGATGATTTTACCAATGACATGAAATGGACAGTTTGTGCATCTCCTTGCTGTAATACCCAAATGTAGATCCACTTTATGAAATGTCTATCGTATTCATCAAAAAATGTACAGTTACTCCCTTACAGTCTTGAGTTAGAGTGTAAACTTTTACACTCTTGCAAATGACAGTCACCATGAAAGCCCGTAGAAAAGAAGTAGATGATATTATAAACGAGTGTATTTGAAATTATAGAGCATATAGAGATTACTCTCTTAACACAAAAGAGTAAAATACCTGTTCAAATTTCTGTTTTCTCTCAAAAAATATTGTCTTAGAAACAAGATGTCGTGTGTTTTGTACTTATGGACCTACCTAGTTTTAAGTTTCCTACAGCCTAGCAATTCATTTTTACTCTGATACTATATAAATAATAATAGTCAAAACTGTACTTCTAAACCTTACTTAGGTTATTTTGCATCAAATTTACTTGGTTTTACTCTCATTTCTGTGGTGCTTTTACACGTCGTTGGACTAGTTTTTTGTGCAAGTGTTTTTTTGCTAGTTTAATGGCACTGGTCTGAGACCACAGGCCAGACTATTTTTGCCTTCCTAAAAGGAGGAAAAGTCTATGTGACAATTTGTCTAATCAATGTTCCGCTTATAGGAGATGAATAATAATTATTGTAAGTCTAGTTGTATGTATTTTTGTAACTATACCTATGTTAGTGAAGGGTTAATTCTATTATTTTTTCTGGGCGCAGGTGTAGGTGTAGCGTTTCTATATCTTTTTATATCTATTTATATCTTATAATATCTATATTGAACATATGTCTTTTGTTTTTCTTAACACCTATTTTCCTTTTTTTTCTCTCACTTATTTTTTTAAATTTTTTCTCCTGCAGCTAACTTAATTCTAAGAACATGATTTTTACGGGTATTACTTATCAATTTTCACGTGATTATACCTATGTATATATAGATATAGGTAATATAGGTATTTAGTTTCAAGTAGCAACTGTTTTAAAAATTTAAAAGTTTAGACGCTCAGAAATGACTTTTACCAGTTTTAGGTATATCAAAACTACCACATTTTACACCCATATGTGAATGATACACTCAAAACTCTGGATCTATATGTACCACTCACCGAGTGTAGAATTTTACACTCAATTTTTTTCTGTGTAGATTCATGAGATAGATATATACCACTTGATATATATACGAATTGTTCAATAAAATGGTCATCACGTAAGAACCTTCCTGTGAACTTTCGCCTTCGGGCAATCCTCATCCTCCAAACACAAGAAAGCACTTACGTCGTCCCGTCGCCAGTTCGCCATCCGTCATCTTTAGCCGTAATCCAGAGCCAACTATGCCATTTGTATGCCCCGCGCTGGCCCTTTGGAAACCTAGCAATTAGCTGTGCAGGCCTTGTGTGTGTTGCAATATCCGAAAGGCACGTTTTGAACAAATCATCAGCAGGCGGCTGGGACAGAAATCGCATAGAAATCACCGGCAATCAGCCACCCGGGTCAGATTTCGGGAAATTGAACCGTAGGTGCAATTAGAATTGACGTAAAAACTCACCCGGAAAGAGGGTGACTTTGGCGTTCTTGATGCCATAGGGAGGAAAATGCAATATCGAGAGGATGGTGTCGTTTTGAGTATTAACGTTTTTATATGTTATTGGGTGCTTTGTATGTAATACATAAAACTCCAATAAGTACAATGGTAGTCTGCGATGTTGTACTAAAAATCTATGATGATAGATGATAGGTGATGGCATATGAAGTCGGAAAAACCTGCTTGCTCTTAGAATTCGTTATATCCGTTTTATATCAACAACAAATCCATCGCTTTATTCCTGGATTCAGTTCGAGGTCAAATTTGACAAGTGTGAAACAGGAATTTGACGTCAAATAAGTCATAATATTCATATGATGGCTGTCATGCATGTTGCATACCCGTCTCTGCATATTACTAAACAATTTATAAATAAAAATTCGTAATCAAATTAAGAGTTTTACTGTCAAAAGGCCACAAAAGGATGCGAACTGAAAAGATCTTGCGAAACCGCAAAAGCATATGACAGCAACAGTGTTGGCAGCACTCCATACTCACACAAAATCCATGGTCTTATTCACAGATATAAAATACAATCAGTTTGACCTTGAAGAACACCATGGATATTAATCCATGAATAAATTCGTGAAGAAATAGTCGATGTAAAGCGGGTATAACAAAAGTTATGGAAAATCACCTTTGTCTCTCCCCATCTGGGTAATACCAAAATTCTAGATTCATTTCTGACAACATACATGTTTTTTATTTATTATTTATATTAGATAATTTAAAAATCCTCTGATAACTATGGTAACCCATCTACACTGTAGCACGTGTTCATGAATAAGTATTCCATAAATTTTTCCTAGAGGTTGATTGACGTATATGGAAGGAATTCTGCGGATGTTTTGGCTAGTACAAATTCAAAAACTGCATCTAATGTATATTTGTTCTCATTGGTAATAATATTAACTATTTTATGTACTGCGCCTAAGAATCATTGTAAAGCAATGGTAGTGATGATCATTTGGACGGGGGAATTCGATCCAACATTATTCTACCAAATTAGATAATTCAAGTTTCTTGCGGTTAGTGTTAAGCTATATTATGGGTAATGTATTTCCTAGCATTGAGATTACAACAAAACCAACAATGTCTGTACTGGGATTGTTTAAATCGATTCTAATGCACGCTGTCTAGAAAGCATCACCACATTACAATCTTAAATCAATTCACCTAAACAAGAGTCTCAGCTCTTCCATTTCCATTTGAATACAGGCGATATATATCTCCATAGCGGCGTCATTCTCGGCATACAAAATAACCCCCAGAAAGCGCCGGTAATTACCCAACCCCCTATCAATAGCTCTCGATACGTTTCCACCTAATACACTTAGATTGCGTGTCGGCGAGCCGACTCGAACAGTTTTTGTTAGTCGTAATGTCATCAACTCTATTGTTAACCCGAATAAAGCAGATATGGCCTGTTGGAGCGCTCTCGCTCTAAATTGCATCTGCTTACAGGACCGTCTCTAAAACTTCCTCTTGACAACTTGTAATTTATATAGCCCTTTGTGACAGCAGCAACATCGCTCTCTTACCCAATAAAGTTATCTAAACAAGTTCCATTAGACAATCGATTCAGAAAAAATAGTGGTACTCGCTTGAAGGAGTTGACGTTATTGACATTTATGTAATTAGCAGTACGAAAAAAAAGTCAATAGGGTATTCGAAAGTGTTGGTTACATATAGACGCATCAGGAACGATAGGGCATATGAACATGTATAATTGGGAAGGTACCACAAAAAGACAAATCTTAGAGCAACCCTTCTTTTTATCAGCGTGCTCAGTGGCTAAACATATATAGATAATTTGAGTGACACCACAAAGGACAAATAGATGACGGTATGATCTATAAGCTCATTTGTAGACTGCGGACTTCATCTACTGATAGTACGGAGAAGCACTCTAGAAGGAAGGAAATTTAGAATCAAAATTGACAATGTATTGTCGACAATACGGCCTATCAAGGGCCAGTGTTTCTCAGGGTTCAGTACTTGGACCAATACTGTATTCTTTTTTCATCCATGATGTCCCTAGCCCCAGCAACTATGGCCCATGACGGGCTACAAACAGTGGTGGAGGAAGTACTAGAGTGGGCGGATCGGTCGCTGATAAAAATTATCCAATCTTCATGAAATTTTCGATCACATAAATTCACTTTTTAGCAGAATTTAATCCCACCAAAATTATGTTTATTAAATCATCAAAATTTCCCGAGCTACTTTAACAAATACCTATTCTCAAAGTTTCTCTCTCTTCGCTCTTCTTCTGCCTTCCTCTCTTTTCCTTATAACACTGTCTGGTTTGTGGGTGACCAGGGTGATAGAATGATAAACTGGCTAACGAGTGACATAAAGGCAGAGGTCCCTCGGACCGCCTTGACAACTAACGACGTGTAGCAGCGATCTGTTATTGGCCTAAAAGTTACTTAGATGGACTATTGACCGAGAGTCTGCTATCTGGGGGTTACTTAATACAATGTTAGCCACTATGAGAAAATGAATGAAGCACAGCCTATATATCACTATATTCCGTTGGATCGAGAGTTTTTACTAAGTTTCTTAAAAGTCTCACACTTCGGGGCTTGAGGAAATCAGACACAACTAAACTCTATTCTATTAGGATGCATATAACCGAATTATTGGAAAGGCTATAGACAATTATCCAAACGCTGTTATCCCATAAAGTGCTAAGGACGACTCTGTCCTTCAACAGGGTTGGCAAAGGGAAACAGGGAGGTGAGGGGAAGGTCCGTTAATGGTTCCTTCTTCGGGATAATGGATGGAATTGCATTAAAATGTGATCTGCATAGCTCTCGCCTGCAAACGTAATTACCGAATCTTTCAACGCGGTTTCGAATGGAGGGGGACGTAGCAGAAGCGGGGAGGGGGCAGCGTGGAAAACCGTGCCTTCTCCTAATGGATCAGGTGGTTGCGGCGTCGCCTTTTTCTTGTCAGGACAATTAGGAGGATGATACTGCAAGGAGGGTTGACACACAATGAAGAGATAGCTACGGTATACGATACCGGTTACAAGATTTATGGGGTGGTATTATATCTTTTGAAACGGTATCAAATTGCCTTTGGAAATTGCGAGCTCGTCTCAGAAAGAAACGTATGAGTAGAAACAATTATTTTGCAGAATATTGATAACAATAGCTCAGGGGCCAATTCAGGATTCTGCAGATAAATATGTAACTTTTGGTAGCTAAACAAGCTGTCTTCAATTTTTGAGAATACAGTTTTGCAACATACAATGACAGCGACAGTTGCCATCACATTGAGATCAAACTAATACACACAAAGGTCGTTCACAGCCTGGAACATCGAAGAAGGTTGGTTGACCTGTCCCTGTTTTAGAGATTCTATCACGGAAGGTCTCCTAGATAATAACACAAAAGGCCGTCCGAACGAAGACAACTAGAGAGGCTCTAAAGTATATTCAATCCCAAGATAGACTTCAAATAAACAGTCGCATGCAACATTCGCGTGGTTACTGTCCGCTAACATCTGCAAACGGGCCAGCTATAATCCAGTGCAATTATGAAATTTTATATGACTATTTAAAAGAGTTGCCCTATGAGCCCATTGCAACTCAAAAGTAGCCAGTTGCCAGTTTGAAATGATCATTAGGCAATGAACACTTAACATTGCATATTTGGATCTACTTTCCAGTCAGCCTTGGAGATTTTCACTTGCCAGATTGTAACACACAATTTACACATAATATACTGTACTATTACGGACCCCACCGACACGAGCCGATCACGCACGCGGGCTTGTTTTCATTTGGTCTAGCTTGGCTGTGAATACAGTATAAGAGCTAATCGTTACCAGGTCGAAGTCCCTACTCCCCGAACCTGTCTCCTCCAGCATTCCTTGTTCTGGAGACTTCGACTCTGTGAAATAAGCTACAACCTACCGCGTTTCAAATCTAACATTCACCGACACTTATCCTCTTGCAGCGCTTCTACACCGCCATAGGCTTACAGCGTTTGCGGGAGGCTGATCATAAAAAAATACTCGTTCCTTGTTAAACAGCCATTTTTATTGTCATTTATCTACTTGAGTTGACACAACGATGATCCTATGTTGCCTTATAAATCTCGAAAATGTATGAAACAAATTAGTAAACTGGTTCGTACTTACGAAATAGTGAGAAAGAAACAAGGACAAAAGATAACTGCTTGCTAGAGAAAGAAAAGACTTATTTTTATTTTATTTTGAACCTGGCTCCAGAGTGAAAAACCCCCGAACCGCGAAACTATTTCTGCAGATAAAACTTATGCCATAGGTGTCCCTATATAAAGGATCTAGTCTAACTTAAAAAATGAAAATTAGATGGGCCTTTTTACTGAAAACCTCTAAATTGCATGAATATTTTGTAGACTCTTTTACTCAGTAAAACACACTTGCCATATCGATTGATGGAGTGCTTTCATAAATATTGAAAGCAAAGTGCGACGAGTTTCGCAGTGCAATTTTACTGTGAATCTTTGAATCGATATGCCATCAATATGCAGTAAAGCGATAGCTCAACCAAGCACCATTCCTAAAGTTTTGCTAGACCTGTTAATTTCCTGCAGAATTAGATGCATAATCTTCTGATTTCGAAGCAACTCCATCCAGTTCTATTCAGCTCATATCTTAATAGCATATCTAGCGATGAATGCAATCTAAACCTTCGTATATATCGCCTTAATTGAACCAAAGATCCTATCTGCTGCGAAGGTGCTGACCTCTATTCAAACGGAGCCGCTGCTATCTCGGCCTCCATTCATTTCCCTCCCCCTCCCTCTCCTGGCCCCCCCACCCCTGGGGAAAATTAAGGTTTCGACGTCGGTCAGCACTCTCTCTCTCCCATCCCCCTGCGAGGAAATAAATCAGCATTTGCGACAAATCCACTCTGCAGGCAGGCGACTGGCGACAACATCAGTAGCGTGCAGCACAAAAGTTGATTTTCCTCGTTATGGACAAATTTACTCTTTTTCTTAGGCATCCCTGCCTAAGAAGAAAACACATTGCAATACCAAAATATCCGGTTCCTCAGAACTCGCATATCAGGTACCAGCTTCTGAGGACGCCATTCAGTAATATGGCGGCAGAGCGTATTGACGCCGACCGAACATCACAAGAATCAGCAGTTCATCGGACCATGGCTACGAAAGCCTTACAGAATATTCGAAATTCGACATAGAAGGTCTTTCGCAAGGATGGGAAACTCCTACCAAATACTCTTCCAGATACTAAGAAAATACTTCTAGCATTCCAGTATGTTTTCCCCAGTTCAACTTACGATTGCTTATACGGCAAGCTATAAGTGTTACAATAAAAACAGCCCTCAAGGCTGAGTTCTAGGGCCACTTCTAGTAGTATAAACATTTTACTTGGTTCATAATAGTGATTTATATACACGACTGATAATGTGCAACGTTATATCATATTAGTGATGCTTGATGACATGCGTGATAAAGTGTTTAAATGCAATTTCTGAAATGACTGTATTTCTATTTAATCAGTGGACTGTGGCTCAGTATGGATGGATACGGTTTAGGATGTTTCAGAATTTATGATGCATAAACAGAAAAACATTAGGGTGCATTATTTTTGATAAAAGAATTTGGATCTAACGAAATTCGGACAAACGATGTAAAAAAATTATTCTACATTCTTGATAAATCCAAAAGAAAAACCAATAATGATATCTCAGAAGCACAGAACTCACATCTTATGACACAGTAATGTTACAGAAGGCAGTGTGAAATAGACAACGTCACAAACCAAACCAAAAAAGAACCGAGAATCATCAAATGACATGGGAGTGATGGAATGATTGGAATTACACTCCCTTTGGGCAAGAATATCATTCCTAGGCATTGAGAATCAAGCAACAGGAAAAACTGTAGGAGGTTTTTCTTATGGTCAGCCTCCCGCAAAGCCTATGCCGCTGTAGAAGCACTGCGGGAGGATAAGTGCCTGTACATGTTAGCTTTGAAACGCAGCAGGTTGTCGCCGTCGGCAAATAAATTTCCCGGCAGCTCATTCCACAGCGTCGAAGTTCTCCAAAAAAAGAAAGAATGCTGGAGGACACTGGTTCGGGGAGTAGGGACCTCGACCTGGTAAGGATGAGCTCGTAGAGCCACTCTAGTGTTCCTTGGACGGCCTTTGGTGTTATTATCTAGGAGAGCTCCCTCGAACATCTCCCGTGATAGGATCTGTAAAACAGAGACAAGTCAGCCACCCTTCTACGATGTTCCAGGCTGTGGAGGTCCTTTGTGAGGTTAGGCGTACCGATTAATCTAACTGCTCTCTTCTGGATAGTGCCCAGAAGCTTTATAGAGTGCTTTGGAGCGCATCCCCACACATGAGAGCAATACTGTAATGATGGTCAGATATGTGCCTTGTAGAGCAGCAGTAGTTGCTCTGGTGTTTACAGCTTCTTACAGCGAAACAAAACTCCAAGCTTCTGGGATGTCGTTTTAGCAATACCGACGACATGGTCATACCAGGACATATTATTGTTGCTGCTGATCCCCAGAAGCTTGACGGAGGGTGACTATTGTTTTCCTGTTTAAATGTTCACTGAGTCAATATAATAATATATAAAAAATATGAGGAAATTGAGTTGTACTAAAACCAAAACCTCGTCAGATTAGTTTCTACTTGTTTTCCAACTCACTTTTCTTCTCATCGACATCCTAGAGCCGTTTCATGCATTCTATGGCTGTCCGTCCGAAGAAGAAAAACAACCCTGTGGGCCGCGATACGCCAATGGACTTCACCCCCGAGATGGCAGACTCCGCGAAAATCACGGGTCATTTACCGTAGAGTCTGAGTGAGACCGGAATCCATCATAGTGACTGCGCCGAAAGCTGCCCAATGAGCCGAAAAGAACTCTGCGACATAGTAACTTGCGTCGCTTTTGGTAATTATGTTGCCTTTGTATCGAAAGTGAAAGTGATGTGCACAAAGACGAAAGGGCTAGGAAGTACGCGATAGACATATGGTTGCTACAAAGCAAGATTCAATATCAGTTGGTTTTATAACCATATAAAATCTATCACTTAAACAGAATTTTGGATAAGATGTTCTTAGAGATACTCAAAGTTTGTTAATATTTGTTTAACACCAATCATCAGAAGTTAATAAGCATGTATTTACGGAACGAATGGTTTGTATTGTAACTTGCTCCCAGAAGAGCTATAAAAATTCAAAACTATTCGCCTTATTCACACTGACGTTTTGCTAAAAGGACAAATCTATCTCCAAGATCAAATTTGCATTGATAAATTTTTAATAAAAATCATAACTACATGTTGTGAACTCGTAAAATGCATTAAGTCTGAGCTAGAGTATTGCCGACACGAATATTATCAATAGTTTTGAGGACTGTAGCTCGCCATCGTTCGCGATTTTCTGTCAGGTGTGGCGCTCTTGATACTTATATCTAGCAACTGTTTCGTCGTATCCACCCAGCGTGTAGGGGAACGGCCACGGCGCCGCCCACTCGGGGCGTGACCCTGAACTACAAGTTCCTCCATATTATCGCTTCTGTGAATATGTCCGAAGAAAGCAAGCATTCTCGTCGACGCAATGGAGGATAGTCTCTTTGGATTACCGAGCTCATTCAGTTGGAAACATTAGAGCGGTATAAGGAATTCTCAGCATTCTCCTCCACGTCCGCATTTAACCTGAAGACAGCAAGATATATACTCATAATTAGTCACATAGTGTTATTGATCTGATCTAATTGAAAACAAATCTACGACAGTCATAAAATTAGAGGCCTTCACGACGATGGAATAAAAATAAGGAAAGAATTAGATATATTATGTACAAACACATATAATTTGTAGTGCCGATTGATTAACAAAACTTAAAAAATAATCATGATGCCACGCAGTTGTGACCGGCATTTATACTATAGTTATTTGAAACAAACATATACTCACATTATGTTAACAAAATCATGGTTAATAAAAGAGCAAGAGAACAATTATTTATTTGAAATTAAAAAACAAAAAAAATTTTAACTTCGCTATTTCCTCAGCTTCCTGGCTAGAAATAAATAAATAATAATAAAAGAAATTTATTTATTATTCTCTTCCGCATTTGAGCTACAGCAGATCATTTAACCTGATACATCTTTGATCTAACAGTTGGGCAGAACGTCAGATATTTTTCTGGAGAAAATAGCCGGTCTAATGAATTCCAAAGTATTGGTGATATTATTGAAAAGAGGATTTTTGTTTTTTAACCTGGTTTTGGTGGAACTAATCTAGATTCTTTTAACTAGTTTATGGAAAGTACACAAAATTGGCGATAGTTACTCTGACGATACTGTTAAATATAACAATTGGAAAGTACATCACGTCACGTTTGAGTTTGAAATTCTTGATAGATTGTGGGATCCAAATCTGCAATAGTATAGACCGATTTAACTGATAGATAATTTGTTAAAACTGCGCTATATCTAAGCGAACTGCCAACAGTTTATTGTAGATGTAAAACAATACCAAAAAGGCATACCGCAGCAACTAACGAGTGGAAACCACGCTCCTGTACCCCACAGAGAACAAAAACAAGCAACACAATGTTATTAGTAGAATCAGATATCCTGGGAATGAGCAGAGCGAACCCTTCTTGTGGTGCCTTCTGAATTCCATTCACCAATAGATAGATCAACATCGATTTCGGCGAGAGCAAACAGCATTAGGGCGTCCAAGTTAGTCCCTAGCTCATTGTTTTCCATCTCAACCCTTTCCACGGTGTCCGATTCCCCCCATTATCGAGCATTTCTACCATCGTTCGCATAGACGTAGGTAAGATTTTTTAAAAATTCGAATCGAAGATTACTTGCAAAAAATGTCAGATTTACAATGAGCAAGTACTTCATGTTAGCTGCACAATACTGTTTGAATAGCTTCACAATTTATTACAACGTAAAGTTTTTTTACTCTTTACACACAACGAAAGCGATTTCTATATAGGGTCGATGTATCAACGCCTATTTTTTTAATATCAACTCTAAGAATCGATGATTGTTGTAATAATTACTCTAATAAAATATCAATGACGCAATAAAATATAAACAGTGAAAAAGAATGGTTAAATTATAAACGCAAATTCTATATTCTTCGTCACTACAATTCACTGACTTAACGTCTGGCGATTGTTAAACGTAATAAGCATGATCTCATTTTTCACTGGTCCATGAATAGAAGACAAAAACATATAAATGACATGCGTTACTTTAATTTGCACTAAATCATTGACTTTTTGAACACATCCACCTGCAAAATACTCGACAAAGTTGATGATAGCAAGCCACAGTTTAATTAGCACTGGTATTGATACTCCGAATGTCGTTTCTAATATTAGTATTCTGTGATCATAGATTTATAGATTTATGCGGGGTAGTGACAAAATGTAGTGCATAAAACATAAAAACTGATGTACGACTTTCATTTTACTAAGAACTAATCGATAATACAATGAAAAAAAAAACTTTGCCTTTTCTTTCAGTAATCAATAGGTAACTAAGCATGTATGGTAGCTCGTATGAGACTTGCAGTCTCAACATATCAAGTGGCACAACAACGATCTACTTTTTGGAACTTGCTTTGCTTTCAGAGAAAAAACTTAACTGTGAAATTTCGTGTTTGATAAACATATGCTGTTTTAAAGGATATAATTCTTGATTACAAGCAGCCTCATAGACAAATTTCGATTACAAAATACTACCGTGTAAAATAGCTATATTTGGTATAGCTTCATTTTGGCGAAAAACAAATGAACTATTTAACTTGAAACGTTCTACTTACATATTCCTACTTGAACAGTGACAACACATCAGGCAGTAGACTCAGCAAAGTGAATTAAGTTAAAGTAATTCTTAAGCCATTGTAACTAAAAAATCGTTACTAATATACTACTGTCTTGACACTTGTCTCTGAGGGATAGAAATATGCGAATACAGCTTCCGACACTTGTGAATGTATTCCAGTGGCGTAGCATAACATTTTATAGACTTACTTAAAGCTTTTAAAAACTGAGTCTGTGCAGTATATAGCCCGTTTTAGCTTATTTCATAGTCACTAGATCGATTTTCAAAAAGTTCACATTTTTCTATTGATACTAGATTTCACGAGTCAAAAGTACGACAGGCGATGCTCAAACCAAAATACCGGCTGGTAGACTGACAAACAGACCAACGAATGGGCATTCAAAGAAAATGAAGCCTCAGAATTTCCATGACGCGTGATATTCTCGTAACAAAAAAAAGTTAAAACGAAAGCTGAGTGGAATTTTTCAAAGTTATATAGAGTCCATCATACCATGCCTTGAAAACATTTTTTTGTACTTCAAGCCTTATTAAAACTAACCCCCAACTTTTTTTTGAAATAGCACTCAATAGTTTTTCCTACACAAATTAAGTATTAAGGCTTAAAAAGCATGCTATTACATAATGAGCAATGCTACTTCGTAGCATGTGTATACGCGCCATGCTCGAAATTAGCATGCTAAAGAACCGGCGGTCATGCGATTAAATGGAAATGTATCAGTGGCAGGAGCATGCTAACATTGAGCATACTTAAAAAGCATGCTATTTATGAGCATGTGTATCTGTAGCTTTATTTTATTTAAAATCTCGTAGTACCTTTGCTTTTATACAAAAACTATTTTTTTCATGAGCATAAGTAAGATGAGTATTTCTTTGAGGAGTGATATTTTTGTATTGAAAATGGTACCAAAAGATTTTGAATAAAATAGGGATATTATCGAAGATATTATTTATGTAGAAAAACCTATGGAGCGCTGTTTGAAGACACATCTTGGTGAGTTTTCGGGGATGACATAAAAAAATGTTTTGGATACATGGTATGACAGAGTATTATAGAACCTTCAGAATTACAACTCAGTTCCGGCTAGAACCATTCTTCGTTACGAAAATATAACATGTCAAGGAAATTCTAAGAATATTCTGAGCGAATTCACTGAAGACCCACTTATTTTAAACCTATACCCACAAGGAAAATGGCTGATACGTTTGCATATAATTCGTATGATGACAGTTGTCATATGTATTTTATGGCGCCCTATGTAAATTTGTCCCTTCAGCACCCCCTTTGTACACGCATCTGACCTCTCCGTCAGGGATTCTTAATCCCCGGAGCTGGCATGATCGTCCGGGTAGGACAAGTGTCGACTTTTACGCAGAATAAACGATATTCCGTTTGTGCAGCCAGGGTAATTATCGTTTCCGCATTAGTGTTCGAGGAGCAGAGAGCAAAAGGGTGAGGGAGGACAACCCTTCCGCTGCTGATGCTGCTGCTGTTGCCCCAGTACAAATGACGGATTAGTCCGAAGGGGCTTCGACAGGAAAACAATTATGGGATAAGATTCGGCCTCCATGTGTTCCTTGCCAAACAGAGATCTGGAAGGCGTGGGAAAAGCGGGATTTAGGTGGGATGGAAAAGTTGGGATATGTTGGAGTATGGTTATTTCATCAAACCGGAACATGATTTCACAAATGGTGTAAGAATACAAGAAATATGCATTAGAGTGACAAAAAATGCCTCAGCCAGAATTTTTCAACACATTATTTTCTTGTGCTGTCTAGATCGAAAGCCCAAATATTTGAAAGTGGTATGTAAGGTCCAAGCTCTTTCTATCTTTCTGATACATCTTCTACTTCAGTGGGTCCATTTATGCATCATTTATCAACTCGAGATTTTCATAACACTTTCTAAGAAGACCTCACCGTAAAGCGAACAATGCAGGATCCTGAAGTGATCATCAAAATAATTTTGTAAAACAGGGATTCGCCAGTAAACATAGTATTCAAACTACATACATAATATTTCAGAAGGTCATAGTTAAGGCCTTAATGAATGACAAGTCAGAACAATTTTTTCAAAAAAGTTTTTTAGTGTACAAAAAATCTCGCAATGCAAAATCATGCATTCTTCAAATGTCAGTAATTTAACAACCAAATACGATATCAAAACAAGGACACCGAAGTGATATAGCACAAGCATTCTTTTTCAATTTGCTTTATGAATGATTACTATAAGTTTAAAGGTAACGTCAGGAGCTTCTAAATGCGAAATTCATTTTTATGGCGACCTTTGGACCTTATCTTTCGACTTTTGGCCTCACCTCCCCTCATTGTACACATACTGGAGAAAAGGAACAAGCGGCCACGCCCCCTCGCAAACACGGGAATACGTATTTTCTTGGAGTCTCAATTACGCGCGCTATACTTTATACCCTTAAGTGTTGAGAGAAGGCAAATCCTTGTAGGTAAATTGACATGCTAGATTTTTTTAACAAAATATGCACTAGAATCACGAAAAATCCATTATAGTAATATGGATATAATTGCTAATAAGTAAGAGCTATTATTATTTACAGTTCGTTAATAGAAAAAGATGGCAAATGCTATACAAATCACGCAGTTTATGACCATAAAAGTAATTACCGAAAATTTTATATCACAATAATTTTAATTTGGATAAACATCAAAAAATATTGCATTGCTCATGTGGAGCAACAACAAATTCGGACTACATGTCTGTATGGTATATCTTACAGTTTACCAATTACTTTTAAAGTTTATCAGTTGATAAATTGCATTTACGAAGAATAGAAACAGCATTAAAATGAAAATATTGATACTTGAAACTATGTTTAGACGTTAGAACGTATATTCTACCTTATTTCCTCTTTAAAACAATGCCGCATAGATCCAACTGGTAGTCCCATGCAGTAAATATGGGGCGGAACCCAACAGACCGGAAGAAAAATCTCCATTTTCCATCCTGACTAATTCCGAATAGATAAAGCAGGAGCAGGCGGGTGGTCTACAGCTGGAAGCCCTGCCTCATCCCCTCAATTTTTCATATTTTCTCATGCAGATAACCCTGGGCGCCGTTTTTAATATTCGCCTTTTTCGAGACAGGCGCCCGCCGACCGAAAGCTCTTTGCATCCCCGCGTACTAAGGGAGCTTTGTTTGCCCTTTTTTTGGCATGCCGATCAACCCTAAAATATCAGGGATGGCCTGGAGCAAGTACGGTTTTAATTTTTTTTGGATTGAATCCTTCACATGTTCTCACATCGCTAACACTATTCGAAAAATAGATATGGCCTATAGTCAATTACCTTGTTGGAACTTTTATGTGTCAACACGTTAGTGTTATAGCCCTTCAAAAATTTATATAGGAGTCATTTTTTAACTGAGACTCCTTGTCTTTATACAACCGATACTCAATAGAGAATTGTATAACGAATCCCCTCGTATCTTGTATACTTTAGTCTAATGACGTAAACAACCTACTCTATATATTAGTGCCCTTCAGGCATTCAGAAGGATTACGTTTAGTTTATTGTTAGCACTCATTCGTATTAGTTCTATTTAGTAACACTCAGTTGTTTGGTAGAATTGCTACCTGAAACATCTGCAGAATTTAAGTTATTTTTAATAAAGTGTAAAAGTTACTTGTTTGGTGTTTTTTAAAAAGCCAAACCGAAGAAACTACACCTTGATTGGCGCAGCCAGTAGGATAAGAAGACTGAAGAATGAAGAGGACCTAGCAAAGGCAAGATACTTCAGGCTGGTTTCTACCACTTGCTTCTGAACCTGCAAATCTCCAAACCGACGGACAGACAGACCAAGGAAAAGGAAGCTGTACAAAGGACACCGTCGATCTTGGAGTCCTTCGTTTGCTCATCTTCGGCATGGCGGAATTATATAACGAATCCCCTCGTATCTTGTATACTTTAGATAAGTAAATAACCTACTCTATATATTGGTGCCCTTCAGGCATTCAGAAGGATTACGTTTAGTTTATTGTTAGCATTCATTCGTATTAGTTTTATTTAGTAACAGTCAGTTGTTTGGTAGAATTGTTACCCGAAGCATCTGCAGAATTTAAGTTAGTTTTAATAAAGTGTAAAAGTTACTTGTTTGGTGTTTTTTAAAAAGCCAAACCGAAGAAATTACACCTTAATTAGAGTAAAACAAGAAATAAAAACGTGGGATCAAGTAGATTTTATAGAATGCAGTTGTTTCCACACATCATATAAGTAGAATAAGTGTTTTCAAAACAAAACTTTCACAATAAAAATACATACGTAAAAACAAGTACACGTCTTGAAAGCAGCGATTCAAATGTCAGGTAGACAAACTAGGCATTTCCCATGCATCTGCAAGCTACTTGCGTAAACAATTTTTCACATAATGTTCTTCAGAATACCTGCAGATACCAAGTATCTCTAATCGAACCTTACGTAACTGAAGCTTCAAATCACAGCTATCTGTAACATTCCGTAGGATTTGCCACCGATCTCAGCCTCCCAGGTGTCCTGAACAGAATTAGATAAGCATTCCTCCAATCCCTACCGCACCCTTGTTAATCCTGCAAACTCAGATTACGCACGTTCCAACGGAAGTGATCGTCGACGTGGTTGGCAATTTAGAAGTTTTTCCGCTTTAATAATCTAGTAGCTATGGCGAAATCTAGTGGGCTGGATACTGGGCGGATTGTTTTGTAAGTAAGCATGAAAAAATAGCGGTGACAAATAGCAAGTAAATTGGAACAGAAATAATTATAATACAAGGATATCAAAAATCCATTCTGTGGTTACGAAGGCAATATTTATTCATAGCCTTTACGTTTCTGTTTTCACATTGACATATCGAAAGCTTTCGATGAAGTATGGCTTGAGGGACTTCTGGTCAAGCTTGCTGCTTATGGACTACCACCTGGCCTGCGCCAACGGCGTGCCTCAGGGACCTGTTCTATCCCCTGCTGTACACTGTACACTGTTTTTGCTGTACATCAACGAGCTGATGGAAATAACATCCAATCACGCATGGAACCAGGCAAGCTAGTTAATTAGATTAGATTAGTTAATAAATTACGGTTTAACGTACAGAAAACAACACTGACAAAGAAGTTTCACGTTGGCTTACCAATTGTGGAAAAAGAGGGTCACCCAATGGTCCAGTCACCTTCCGTCAAGCTTTTGGGGATCAACATTAACAATAACATGTTCTGGTACGACCACGCCGTCAGTATTGCTAAAATGATATCCCAGAAGTTTGGAGTGTTGTTCCACTGTAGGAAGCTGTATACACTAGAGCAACTACTGCTGTTCTACAAGGCACATAAACGACCATCGCATCGTTGTAATATTGCTCCTATATGTGGGGATGCGATCCAACGCACCCTGTAATCTAAAGCTTCTGGACACTGTCCAGAAGAGAGCAGTTAGGCTAATCGATACGCCTAACCTCAGAAAGGAGCAACACAGCCTGGAACGTCGAAGAAGGGCGATGAGTCTCTGTTTCACAGATTCTGTCACGGAAGATGTTCGATTGAGCTCTCCCAGATAATAACATCGAAGACCGTCCGAACGAGAAACACTAGAGAGGCTCTGCGAGCTCATCCTTACCAGGCCGAGGTCCCTACTCCCAAAACCAGCCTCCTCCAGCATTCATTCCTTTGGAGAAATTCGACGCTGTGAAATGGCTGCCGAGGAATTTGTTTCCCGGCGGCTACAACCTGCAGCATTTCAAATCTAACGTGCACAGGCACTTTACCTCTCACAGCGCTTCTACATCGCCATAAGCTGACCATAATAGAAAATGTCGATGCTTTCTAAGAACCAGAGAGTTGGGAGGCTTTTGTTACTGTTTAGTTATTTATTTTGCTGTTGAAATAGATTCTTATTGTGTATCTGTCAGAATTCTTTTGTTCATGTTGCCTCAGTAGGAAATGAAAAAAAATTGAAATCATTCTCTTGTGATGATGGTCACCTTTCATTGTCTCATATCTTAATCACAAGCAAATTTAATTTAGTAATAGCGTATGTAGTTGGGGTAAAATGGATTCTCGCATTGATAAGAAGGCTACGCCGGTACTCCGATATAGACACGTGTTTCTATCACTATGACGACCATGACAATCGGGCAGTTTCTGGTGCCTACCACAACGTGCCTACTACGCTGACAATTTACGAAGCCACCCGATCCAGTAGTACATAGCGCATAGAAACATGTTTCTAAGTTACAGAGTACCCCTGTACTGTATATTACTTAATCTCATATTATTGAGGTGATTCCTTAGCTGACAGTTACTACGTTTACACGTTTACCTTAAAACGGTTTACTGTAGAGCACTTTAGTTAAAACCTATGTATGAAAGCTTTTTAAAACGATTTAAGGCATTAAAACGGTTTAACGTAAAGCGTTTTAACAATAAGATTTGACGTCTCTTAAACCAGTTTTACATGCTGTATAAACAGAGAAAACGGTTCAGCGACCTTCACTTACAAATTCAAAATACCGTTTGCAAAATTCAAGGTTGATGTTTGTGACAGTTGATCTTACTTTTAACATCTAAAGCTTAATTCAGATGCGCACGACATCCGACGATAGGACGGAACGAAACTGTTCCTATTGGTTGAAATATTTTGATTTGACATCATTTTGTTTCGTTTCGTCGTATCGACGGATGTCGTGTGCATCTGAATTAGGCTTAACCGTTTAGATGTCAAATAACCTTAAAGCGTTTTCATTTTGACATTTTCGCCCAATAAGTAATGGCAGTTTTAGTTGAACCGTTTCAAAATAGAAACGGTTTAAGGAGACGTGTAAATATCGTAAGTGTCCAGTGTCAGCACCAGTTGCTTGGGAATAGACAGGTAGTGCTTAGCTTCCTCCTCACTAGGGTAGCTGAGAAGTTTCTTAGGAGTTGTGCAGCTAGAAGCATCATTCTACGCGGCCTTAAAGCTCTTTGAGGGAGAGCGCTCTCCCAACCAAGAGGCTCGGGGTCCAAGATTTTGGTCTCGGCTGCCCGTTTTGCCAAACTATCCCGCTAAAATGTTGTTTTTGTACTATGCCTTTGCCTTTTAAACCGGAAAACTAGCAATCGCAGGTGGTATGGAAATGTCGCGATGGTGGCTGCGGGGCGTCGCGTCGCGCCGTCGATGACGCGTGGCGTCAGCGTCGAATCGTTACCGCCACGCCGCGCCGTTCGCATATATCATCCCGGTTGACAGTGCAATTCTCTTATCTCACGCCGGCGTTCATACAGGCAGGCCGGCCGGCGTTCGCCGTTCGACTCCGGCTCCGGCGCGGCCCCCTGCCTCTGGAAAAATGACGACGGAGTCGTTCCGGACCTCAACAGGGACGGACTCACGATAGCTTCATTCGGGTTCGAATGTGCTGACGATTTGCAAACTGTTCGTGGACTACGCAACACTAGATGCGTAGCCGGAGCAAATTGGAAACGGTTTACAAACTGTTCAAGACCGATCCGAGTTGAAAATAACCCGAACACAAATTAAAACCACCGATCAGCTGTACGGTACGATTGGAAACAACAGCGTATATACAGTAAAGTGAGCATGCGCAAGAAGGTCCGAGAATGATTCATGCCCCCTATCTCTGACTAGTTTGACCGTTTCCAAACCGTCCACAAGTTGAACCCGAACATCCGACTGCAGCCGTTTGACCGGTTTCAAATTAGTTTGTGCAAACCCAAACACGGTCATTTCTATGGCGCATGCTCCTGACAGTTTGCAAACGGTTTTCGTCGAAACCCGAATAGATCTAATAATTCACCTTTCTCTTTGTTTAAAGGTAATTCCCTGGAGATGTAAGTGTTGTAATCTTCCGCTGTTGGTAGATATCTGACGTCTTCAAAATCTAACTTTCTTGATATTTATTTTCCCTTACCTCATCCCATCCAGTTTTCCTTTCAAGATGTTGTTGATGAAACGATCCCGCCTCAACAACTGTCCATTAACTTTGATTTTTATTATAATTATTAAATTCCTTCTTACATTTTTGTGTCCAGTTTATCTTCGTCCTTCTTATTTCTGTCGTTTCTAATCCTTCTCCTTCATAGCCTTTCGTTGTCCAAGTTTTCCAGCGATATAGTACATAGATACAAAAAAATATATTTCTAAGGCGTGCTTTGTTTATTTTTTTTTTTCGTTTGAAGTATTATAGTTTTTGAATACACTCCCAAGGAAGCATAATGCCTGTCCTTGATTAATTCTGGCTTCTTCCCAACTGCCATTAACTCCTATTGTTGTTGTTTGGAACCTCTGCACTCACGAATCGATTCATATGTCCTTCAAGACAACTACAACAACTATAACCTGTATAAAAAGGCTCTCTAGTGATAATTTGTAGAAGTTGTAGTTTATTATTGCCATTGGTCAACAGTTGGATATCTCTAGTATGCCTTGAACTTGAAAATAATATATAGTGTTCCATATATTTTCCATGATGTGACAAAGGGATGTAACTCTCGACCTCTTTCATTCGGGGGTTGCTAATCCCTAACCGCTTTAAACTGTCTTTTTTTATTATGCTAGGATTCTAGAGAGACGTGAACAAAAAAGTTTCACTGTTTCTTGAAAATTGCGTGTAATTTGAGGCGTACAGGAACAGCACAAATTTGCCTATGTATGAAATACATTCTAGTACATTCTGCAACAATATCTCAAACAAAAAAAACAATAGCCTTGAGTAGATGTGCCTTAGGAGGTTAAGTGGAAGAAAAGCTTGCCTATTTACTACTGCAAATAATGCTATTATTATTACTATCAGGTAGAGTTTACTTTGGCCCTCATTGAAAAAATACTACACAAAAAAAATTATAAAAGATACACCTGAGATCTCTGATTGACAACTAGAATCAAAATCATTAATTACATCACGGTATATCACAAGATTATGAGAAAATGTTTCAGTAAAATCGGACACAGCCTTAACTTAAAAAAGACAACAATTTTTAACATGCTTCACCTGTATGTGTGTTAGTATGTTTGTGACCGACTACTTTTGACTCTATTTTGACCCACTTTATACGAACAGATTTAATTTAAATTTCCTCACTTTTCCAAGAAATGGTGAATGAGATACATTAATTTATCGCCAATATTGATCACACATCATCCTCCTCAGGGCGAGGTAACTAAGTAAACGAATAGATTTACAGTTATCAAGAACCGGTCACAACCATTCCATAAGTTTGTTATGCTTTTTTATTTTTCAACTATATTTACTTAATACCCTAATGTACCAAACATGTTGCATAAGTATATTGTACTACGCTGAAGCAATAAAAAAATAATGTGAGAATCGCCGATACTGTATGTTGTTGTTTTTGTATGTACTAAGCTTGACGTGCACTGTGTACTGTGTACTGTATAAATCAATACTGTGAATGACGGTAAACACCTTTTATTACTTATCCTTTCAAATCGCATGAGACAGCTATATCAAAGCCGAACCCTTGTTATTATTCGGTATTTAATGACGTTTTAAGTAAGGCAGTTGTGTTTTTTCCCGCGCACTTGATCTGCGGATTTTAAAATTCAAAACAATCGCCGCTTTTCTGCGAACGATATAATTTAACGTGCACAAAGGAAAAAACTGAAGCGATCGAGTTTTTTCCGCTACTGTTTATACGGTTGCTTTGATATCGATGTTTTTTGTTGTCCTTTTGTAATAATAGAGCTGCCATGCCACACAATTGTATCTGTGGCCATTGATTCGAATGAAAGTTTGTTAAACAGGTATCGGTGATGTTTTATCGGATGAAATTTTTTTCACACGAGTTTATTGAGGCACGGACTGCTTAAATTCTGCAATTTGGTCAGGCGTTCGTGCGTATTTTATTACTAACTGATTTACCCAAACTCAGGTAACTGCACTGGGAAATTTTTGGCTTACTTCTTGCCAAACAACTTGACCCTCTAAACTGCTTGTTACATTTGTTTTTCCAATACAACGTTGATATTTGGGGGTCACACAGTGGGGTAGAAGAAGCTCAAATGTGGCATCAAATAGGATACTTTCTATTATTATTTCTTACTATTTTATTTACATCTAGTAGTGATAAAAGTATAAAATAAAACACAATTCAAGTATATATTTCTCATTTTCACTAGAAAAAAACATTTAAAAAAAAAAGAAAGAGCATATTTCTAGAAACATTGTCAAGAGACTGAAAAATGCTTCCATTTGTACTAATTTACAATCAGAAAATAACTATTTGTCCTTGTCTTAACTGTCAGCTTCACTGATCATCGCCCTCATCATCATCATTTTCATCATCATCATTTTCATCATCATCATTTTCATCATCATTATTTTCATCTTGGATTGTAGAGCTTCTCTTGGAAGGCGTTGTGTTTTTTCTTATGTAGTTCTTATTTGCTTGAGATAAGGGGATCATAACTTAGAAAAAATGCGTTGAATATATCTTGGTTGGTTTGTACTCGACTACATTTCCTTGCGTAATTTTCGCGATATTTTTTAAAATCCTTGTTGTGTGCTTCCTGAGCATGTATATTATTTTCAAGAAATCTAGTACATATTCTACGTGCCTGCGACCAACGATACTTAAGTTGTGATTCAAAATGAGATATTTTATCATAGCGTTCCTCAATCGCTCTTGATCAATCCCCTCTTAATCACATTTTACTTGTTTTCTTAATTGAGCAGTCAAAAAAGCGCTAACTTGTCTTCAGTGCCATTACTTTGTGATCTGCTTATATAGGTCTCGTCAGTAATACAGTATTTTAATTCATTCCTGGAACAAATGACATACAAACCTGTACTTTGTACAAATCAGTTCAAAAATATTTTTTTTCTAACATCGAAGAAAATATTTTCATAAAAAAGGAGCAAAAAAGAGCAAGTACATAGCACGGATTTGTGTTAAATATGAATCACAAATCTAGTGAAATTAAACTTCAAAGCTCGATCTGCTTTGGAACATAACTAAAATTGTCGTTATTTTCGAGGAAAATTGTGTAATATACGATTCATCGAACATTTTAATGCGAGTGACGTTATATAGACTCCACGTATACCTAAGTTACTAACATAATCACAGAAAAATCAGCACATACCTGAGCATGAAAATTCCATATCGTAGGATGTAACTTTATCACGTATACTTCCATAAATAAAATTTTCAGGCAGATTATAACTGGCAGGAAATTGGCACCCTTGATCTCTTCGCGGCTGCAGGCTATCAACTGATGCGTCTCGCGACGGTAGGGCTAGGGTCTGAGCAAAATTTTTTATGCTATACTGTGGCCTGGTTAGGGACGTTTAAAAATTGCGTAAACTGAGACGTGTATGCTCAATTTCATTTTTCTATTTATTGCCACGTTTGAAGGACTTCTGCCCTATTGTGGGTCGGGATGTACTATTGTCCTCCTCATACACCCATAAAGAGGTTCGCATTGTACCTTGTTAGCACCACTATTAGTAGTAGTAAGAGTAATATAGTCTTTTATATTTTTGCTGAAAAAATCTGTTATTATTTTTTCAGTTATTGAAGCGCAACCTTTCTGCCCAGGGATGTCAGTTTTATGCATAGCAACCCTACCGTCAATAAATAGTGTTTGGCAAAAAACTGTATTGAAAATGTAGTCAGATAAATCTTAACATTTTTTGGTTCTAATGCTGCAATGCTTTTACACTGATGAATAGTTGATAGTTTATAACATAAAATGCAAAAAATTATTATAAGCAATCTAGTATGAAAAGCACCTTTACAGCTTGTACATATACTTCGACCTGGAAACAGTTCCCGAATATTTCTTACTGCGAATTTATCCAAAAGCAATATAAAAAAATTAAGACCAAGAATTTGAATGCTGCAAACCATCCTCACGCATTTTATTGTGAATGTGGCCTAGCCAGCCTCCAAAAATACCGATTGCGAAATTAATTTGAAATTTAGAGAAATATTTACATTAAACTAGACGAAAATAGATTTCTGTTAGTACGAAAGGTGTTTTATTTTAGTTCGTGCACCTACATTTCTTATTCTCTCACTAGCTGTGTTTGTTTTTGTTAGTTTTTTCCTTCAAGTATCTGGTAGAAACGGTAATGGTGACGGGTGTTTATTTAGAAACATTTATAAAGACCACGCTATCTGAACGTTATGTGCACTGGTGTCTGGTTTTATAGGGCAATAATAATCAAGGTTGAGTTTTTTCATACATTCGGTACTTTTCCTCCACTTGTCGAATTTATTGAGTAAAATCGAGGTCCGGATTGTTTGTGTCTATTTTATTTTTTGGATAGCTCAAACGTATTTTTATAACACCATAACTGTTGCTGCCTGTTTTGTTGGCTATGTTTTGATTATGCAACTTTTGATAGTTATTGTAGAGTACATTATTATTTTTATTACAGGTCTGAAACAATAATGTTAGACAGTACAGGAACGTACTTTTCATTACATTGTTATACCTATATCTTATCATATGTAATTTTTAACTTAGCCCACATGATTGCCTAAAACATATAGATCAAATAAACTAAGAAAATCATAAAGAGACGATCTTCTTAACAACAAAAGATATCTAAAAACATTCGAAGACATTCCTAAATATTGACCTATCGCCCAGAATGATCAAACAAAAAGTTCAGCTTTTGGTGGGGGTTCTCACTGGCCATTCCCGGCTGAATAGACATTTGTCACTCATGAGAGTGGTAGGGGACCCCATCTGATCCAAATTCTAGAAGGAGGACGAGACAGCGTCTTACTTCCTTGGGCAGATGGGCTGTATATCGCAACCTTAGGGTTCAGATATTCGGCACGATGGAATTCGAGGAGGAGTCACTTTATTCAGTGAAATAGTAGGACATACTGACTTTTGTCAAGAGCTTTCTAGGACGTAGGATTTAGGGTTTTCTGTGTTGGTTCAGAGGGGTTGGAAAAAAGGGCCAAAGGTGGCCTACTTGCCTGGTTTCGTTTGCCATCACTACTACCACAACGGCTTGAGGAATCTGATGTTTTTGGGTATGTTTATCCCTAAAGTTCTTGAACGAGTTGTATATTTTAGATATTCCATTTGAAAAAATCCTCCAAAAATAAACGAGGCCAGTTTGAGTGAGCCACTTGTCGACCTGATGGATGAGAATTGTAGGATGAAAACCATAAAATAATATCACTAATGGAACAACAAATATAAAAATTGATATATAGATGCACATTATGCATGTGCTAAATGCACTTAATGAATTGCATCCTAAAGTTTACTACACTGAAATATATTAGTCTAAATCCCGATTTTATCAAGATGCATATTCTAACAAAGGCTTTCACAAAGCTTTTCTATTTGATGTTATTCAGCAAAAGCTTTCTATTGGGTATTGCGGGCTATGTTAATAAGTATCATCCAATAGTATTTTATCAATATTGGAAACAAAACGTCAAAACAATGGATGACACTTCATCATACAGTATATAAGTTTTATAATAAAACCATTGTTGTAAGTTGTAGCAAGTGTATATTTGTTGCAACATAGGCGTTGAATGAAGTTTGCAGCTCGAGACGAAGTCTACGATCGAAATAAATATATTTTTAAATGGTTGAAATTAGATTACAAATTGCAGTAACAAAGTACCTAATCAAATATGTTTCGTTGAAGCGATCCGCTCCGCAGAAGGCCGGGTAGCCCAGTGGTATAGACTGTTAGATAGGCGAATTGGTGTGTTCGAGCGGGTGTTGATTCGAAACCCAGCTATTGCAACTATTTTCTTTTAATTTTTTTTAACCAAAAAATTTTGATATGCTTTTTACTAATGTTACACACATTTTTTTCTACCATCGGCATAAATGTTTTTGAATAAATTTTATTAAATACATATTAAGTACATCATTACTATTTGGTAGACCGGTAGACCAAAAATCCAGTGATCAAATGTGCTGGTTTTGTGGAATCTGATTGGTTCAGATTAGCAATTGCTAGAATCTTTGTTAAACAAGAAAATGCAATTTTTCTCCCATTTAGGATGGAAAATCAGACTCGAAAAGATACTAGATGGTTCATAATGGTCAACTGCATATGTCTTTTTTCACTTTTTTGAAGTAAATTTCAAGAGAAATAAATAATGTTCAGAGAACGTTTGATAGATGCATGTTTTTTAACGGGCTGCTCTGACTGGTCAAAGCCTTTGTTAAAATGCGCGTGTTGATAAAATCGGGCCTTAATCTTCCATTGAAGATGCTAACATAGCAAAACATTGACAGGTTTGAAAAAATTGGTTTGGCTGGTGGTGGTTAGACTATGTACAGTTTGTTTCTAATAATGCTGATATTAATAATTTGAAAAACAGATACAACCTTCTGTTCACTCAACCTATGCCAATCCTCCTCCCTATGGTTACTCTTCGCCGTTTTAGTGTTTTGTGATACTGTAGTTTGTCTAGCCACTAGTAGCTATACATCACGACATCATACATCATGTGGCAGTTACAGTATCTATCAAAGTGCTTCCGGTGACAACTCAGGACACACTTTGTGAGTAAAACAGCATCATAGTCTTAATGAGACGTGATCTATTGCCATGTTGGCGCCACCACTGCAAATAGCTGCGCGAGATTTAGAGATGCGTCGTCGCAGCGTGTCGCGTACCGCACCTAATCAGGCGGCGCCATTGTTGTTTCCTGAAACAAGTGCGAATCGTGCGCGGAAGACAATATTAATTACAGCTGGCGACATCTGGCTGGGAGTCATACCATACCGACCGGCGCCCAATCAAGAACGAGGACTTTCGTGCAAAATATAATGCCTCTCGGTCTGATAGCACGGTTAAAACGCATTGGGTTATATTGGAGGCAAGTGTCTGTTGCCAGGTAAACTTACTATGGTATGCAATAAATATAGATTAAAAAACCAAAAAACACCCTTCAGAACACCAAATTACAAAGTTAAAAATAATCACTAAAATAAGCTTAACACAAAAATACTAGTGTTATCGTGAAAAAAGCGTCGCGCGTTCGATTTAAGAATTTAGTTTTTTCAAACTGTATTTATTAACACTTTGAGTAATGAAGATTATCAATTGTTTCTGATCAATATGCATAGCATAATCATTACCATTACTGCATAAACGATAATTTAAACTGTCGATTTTCTTGAATAAATTTCACAAAAATACCATCTCCCAAACAGTTGGTCACGCATTTTAAGCTTTCGTTGCTACGCCTCTGTATGGTATTAACAAACTTTAAGGTATCTGCGCCATCTCTTAGTCAGTAGTATCACAAGCTCTCTAGAAATGCGCAAACTTCCAATGAGTCAACTTTGTTCACATCCACTCCGCATGTCGCTGACCTATTCCCGTGAAAGTGAGCACAATGACTGTGACGATGAAGTGGAAATTGCTTTTTTCGTTTTTAAATAAGCAGCCACATAGTTGTTAGTTATCTCAGAAATCTTACAACATATTATTCTATGATAGACGTTTCTTATCTAATAAAAGCGTGTTAGTGGGCCAGTTGCTGTTAATCCAACGGAGAGTTACAAACTCACAAACAAACATACAGGTGAAGCTAATAAAAGCGTGCTAATAATGGATATGGGAGGCAGGAAGTCCCAACCGTATAGCTGTATAGGAAGTAGTAATAGAGCTAATTATGTTATTACTTTGAGTATAAGCCTCATCGTTGTTAAATGAAAACACGGGCAGGCTAAGTTTGGCATTTTGTTTTAAGTAACCTACAATCTATACCTCCAGGCCAAAGAACAACAGTAATATTAAAGGGAGGCTCCACCATTCTTATTGAATATCAAACGGAGTACATTTATTAGAAGGAGACGAATTACTGGGTGGGAATTTAAAAACGGTTTTCGGTTCAACGGCCAGAAAACTGAGTCAATTACTTTTGTTCGTTATTTGAGGGACATCTAATCTCTGAATTATTTTCTAGAGTTTCTGAAAGCTGTCGTCAAGATAACATGTCTTGGCAGGACTATATCGACAGCAGTACCGGGTTGGTTTCAAAGCATCTGGGGATTCTTGTCCACTCTGCATATTCAGCAGAACAACTGTAAATACTCTATAAGACTCAGATCTGGCCATTATTAAAGTATTACTCGAATGTGTGAGAAACTGCATCTAAACATTATCTGTGACTCAATCCAAGTGACAAGTCCAATATTACGAGTAATCTTCGAACCTTGCACATCGAAAAATTGGTATTTCTAAAAAACGTATTCTAGCATAAAACATGTTGAATTAGGTTAAGTAAGATAGTGCCGGGAGACGCGACAACATTGACTATCCTAATTGAGATAAATAAGGTCGGAAAAGCAGGAAATGTCTGCACTATATAAAAACTGTATCGAGATGGAATTGTGCGGTGTTTATCTGTATGATGGCATAGTCATTGTCATAATCACTAACACTTTGCTCCTGTAGCCCATCTGGACATAAAACATTAAAAAACAAACCATAGATAATATAGACCCACATTAAAATAAGAATATTACATATTCAGCATTTTCCGCAGATGGAATCTCTAAATTTTGGGCTACTTCGATTAGAGCCTCTATCTCCCGTACTATAATCATAGCTGGCTCTAAGTTGAGAGGACCCGAGACGGGAAGGAGGCGAGTGGCATGAAGGGTCGTCGGGAGTTTATTATCGAGCGTGTGGGGATCCCAATTAAGCTGCAGCAGCTGTGAAAATTAATGGAGCACAGCTTTTAAGATGTAATTGGACACATTCATAACTACACTAGCGCGCTCGGTGTAGACTCGGTGCGGTACGGTGCCACGCGTGCGAAGCGACATCTGATTTCAGGATAATGGACGACTAGACACAGCTGACGATTGTGACGAGGAAGATGGCTGATCCAGAAGGCCATTTTTTATGGCACCAACTGGGATCCGAGGCGACCGTAAAGTCTGGTCCAGTCGCTACGTTTTCCACAACGTTTGGTCTGAGCAGTTCGAAACGTTGCGTGTGGATAGAAAAATGGTGGGTTTATGAGAACTGCGCAGAGAGGGTACAGTTGCAGCGATAAGTGAGCAGGTGAGCATAGTTATCCATGAACTGCGCAGACAAGTTGGTGCGTGTAGACATTGGCCCAGTCTTTCGATACATTTTGTTCGCTAATTTAACGAGAATGATATCACCTTCGATAATTTCGTGGGAACTTTCGACTGAGTTTATCGCGTCGTATGGAAGTTTCCTATGAATTTGGCGTAACAAATCCAACAAATATATTGACAAAGACAAAAAGAAGCAGGCATAAGGTTTCGGTAGGAAAATTCAAAGATTTTGCTGACCGAAGACAGAAAATTAATTCCTAAAGTAGTGTTTACGTAAATCTCGTCGATTTGGGACTTGACAGTACAATATCTACAAGCTATATTTGTGCTATTTCGTGCTTCTTAAACGATTAAATAGTTTAGCCAATCATTAGGTTCATCACGTAATTCACGCAGTAATCTGACGTCGGTAAAGTGCTGCAATATCAAGGAGCCATTTACTCAACCACCTTGAACGCCGGATGCTTTTTAAATAGTCCATTTGTTTCCTCTTCTTCACAAGACAACATGCAGAAATTGATTAGAGTACTACTTTCCTCCATGGTCGATGTCAACAAACTGGCGTAAAAATGAATACAAGATGGCACCATGTGGACCCTCTATTTTTGCAACGTTTTCATTTAGTTTTAAAACTGCACAGAAAAAAACGTGGTAGTAGCGTTTGGATCAGCCTTAAATCGCCCAGAATGCTGACAATCACATTTAATGTAACTTCTGATATCTATCACGTGGTTTTTTCCCTATAATAAATTAATAATATTTCAAATTATGTTTTCTCAAACTCCTTACGCTTTAATAGAGGTTGTAAGAGCTAGCTAAAGCTTCAGCAAATTGATATGGTTCCATTCACAGCTTTATCATAAGAACACCTATTCAATGAATGGAGTTTAATGCTCACTAAATATAAAATTCTGTTTCAAATTAAGCAAAATAATAGCGTTATAAAAAAGCTATAATACTAGAAGCACCATATGATGGTTAGGGTTCAGTTGCCCTAACAGTTGCCTCTCAGCTTATTGCGCAACCCTAATTAGAGGGATCAAACTGTCTCCTTCTGAGTTGCTTGCGAAATTTTGAGATGCATTGGACTATGTTCTCCTGTCTTCCCTTCTGGCCTACATGTAGCTAGGAGTCCCTGCTTTCACTAGGGTAGGGCAGTCGAAGATAACATGATTAGATGTTTCCTCTGCCTCGCCGCACTTCCTGCATGATGGGTTCGCCACCTTAATTCCCAGCTTTTGCAGGTGTGCATGGAACGTCCATTGGTCAGTTATAAATTCAACCACATTTTAGTGTTTCTTCCTACTGAATCTGATAGCATCTGCGGTATTAGAACACGAGGGTCCCCTCGGCATCCTCTTAGACTGCACATTCCCCACCACTCTGTCCCAGAGCTTCTAGTGCTCATTTGACACCCATCTGGTGACAGTTGTCCGCTCCAAGTTGTATGATATACCACATGTTGGTTCTGGCCTGATGAGAGAGATTTTACCCCTTCCTTGGCACACCCCTCGGCCCTTCATTACCATCCACTCCTATGTGACTAGGCACTCCAAGGTAATAAAATAACTCTGGATTGCACTAACTGTTTTTTGAACAAATTGACACACAAACTTAACTTTTTTTTAATGTTTGTGGGATTTAACGAAGTTAGCTGCTTTTAGTAGCTGTCAAACATAAAGTATGTGACGCAGTGTGCACATAGATGACCGATAGATCTCAGTTAAGAGAGCGGTGTGGACATTGCAAGTTACAGCTTGGGAAATTAAAAGTTTCACAGACCACTCTTGTATGACAGAAGATGAGGAGAAATAACAAATATGGTATGAACTGCAATATGACGTTATCCACCAGAACGAAAAATAACAAGCACTACCACACTACGGATGATCAAAGTACTTTCATAGGGCTATTAAAGGCTTTCCATCTAAAAAACAAGAGCAATGTATATGCTTTTGTAAGAACCACCCCAAACTTCGCCAAAGCGACCCTCCCTGTAAGTGTGACCACGCCAAAAAATCGAGTAAGCGGATTCCGTGTTTCTCGTTAAGCCCTTGTCACTTAATGGATCAGGTGGCCGCGGGACGCGCCTTTATCGTGTTGTAACAATCAGGTCGAAAAACTTCTTCGATAGATACAATATCGATCCGATCAACGTTGGCTTGAGTTCCCAGGCGCTCAGATGACGTGGCGAATTCTCTCTGAACGCAACATCGATCGGTTCGGTACCTTGAAATGTAAGCATACTATATTATGTATGTTTGTTAAGTGGTATTTTCATTGCTGTGATTATTTATTTTGCTGAGTACCTCGATTGCGTATTTAGGTTGTCGAGTGTGGATTAACAAATAAGGCCCAACAGAAGATAAGGCAATCACGATGGCAAGGATATCACATGCAACATTTTCCGTTACACTTCTGAGGGTTAAAAAAATCACAGACTCTGGTACCACGTTATGATTACTATCGTTAGATTGGCGTCCTAGAAGATGGAGATTCTCTACCGCGTCTTCGCAGAAAGTTTGCAGACACAGTTACAACTATAGAAGTCTTAGATGAGATCCCCAGTGGGGTTGCTGCATTGAAGCAAAGTATCTGATTTTTTTCATAATAGAAATTATCCTACGGCAAAAGTTCATATTTAGAATTATACCCAACCAGAGACCATTTAACACTAGAAAAGTGCAACAGGATAATCGTCACTAAAGGTCGAATGAATCAATGAAGAGCTCTCTGTAGAGGAGTTTATTCCCCAGTAGATAAAATCTACAGGATTCAATGATAATGAATATACATAATATGCTTTCTCTAGCAGCACTTCTGTGGTTGAGTTGAGACTTTCCTTATTTAAAGTTATAATTCTTGAAATAACAAGATGGTGAGTGATATTCACAGTCTGTTTGATGCATAATTTGATAAAGTACTATCCCGTCGTATCTTCTTCATTGTTATGTTCAATGATGAAATATTCGGCACTAGATTGCTAAGCATATTCTAAACATTCGCTGTAGACATGAACTGAAATTGCACAGTGAACAGTGCATATTAGGACCTGATTGAGCTGATCCTTAGTTGGAAAACAGATGCCCTTTTAAATGCCTATTATCTTGCTAAGATTTATTTATCATTCTTGTAATGATAATAAATGGTCATTATTGAAGCAATCACATAACTCACGTGAAGTATACAGGGTGAGTTATATGTTGATAAGTTTTTTTAACTGTGTATGTGTATCGAAGTCGTTAAAATGAACAACATTTCCAAATAACGTTTTTTCAGAAAACTGAAAAATAAGCAAGATACAGAATGAAAAAGATATCTGGACTTGTGTATCAAGATGACCCTAGTCTGTTTGTGTTTAGTTTTTTACTCGAACCTTTCTCAAATCGATTAAGCACCTGTCAGATAGTGCGGTGTATCTTTGTTAATTTTAAATTGAAAAATCTTAAAAGTAAGACAATTACGACCCTATGGGAATTGATGTTGAAGAAGACAATAAGAATTCATGACTAAGTTCAATGTGGCGTATGGAAGTATACAATTGAGGTTTAACATGAAACAACCAGGGTAACGTTACGTTCGAAACAGAGACAATGAATAGACAAAAAAATAATCCAAAAAGTAGTCATTTTTTATTTTTCAGGAAGTGTACATCTGTACAAAAACAAACGGCTATTTTATTTTGAGGGACTTCAAACATCTTATTATGCCGAAAAATTAAACGTTCAGAAACATTTAGGACGAGATGTATTCAGCTAAAAGTAGCTTATTATGTGGAAAAATTGAATGAGTTTTTAGCAAAAAGTCTTCACTTAAAAGTCACGGTCACAGCTTAAAGTTCGGAAAAGCCATTTTACTTTAACAATAACGCATCTGAGGAAAAGATTGTATCCGTATTTCGAAGATTATCGCTTCCTAGACTGTATTCATTATGGTCTTAAAACAAATTTATTGCTCAGCAACAGCACCTGTAAAAGAGTATTTGACCTAATCGTCCACAGTCTTGAAAAGGGTGAGCATAACTGTATGTGACCATTTCTAAGCTTTTAATTCTCTATCTGCTGAAACATCACTTTCAGGGTGACACAGTTTGATAATTCAAAAATAATATTATTCAAGAGTACTATGCAGCGTAAAAGTGATACTATATTATAAAGGCAAGTAGTTGATGGAAGGCGAAAATCCAATCGTGTTTTTAAGATAAACAACTCAACATCCAGGCGATATTAGTTTCTAATTAATGACTATGACCCTATGGTCGTAATTGTCTTTGGAAAGAGTTTTCCCACCTATGTGGGTATTTTTCCGTGGCGAGCATCGTTATTTTCCGCCATGAACCCCGATCGGGTGCGCCCCCCTCCAGCCCTTTTCCGTAACCCCATGGGAAAACGGCAACGGGTGTAGCATGGCAGGCTGAACGTTATTTATGGGCGCTTTTCCAGCGTACGAGTGCGAGTGCGGCTGTCGTGGAAACGCAGACCCCGTATAAAACACGTATCGTGTTCGCTCGGCCCGCTAAAAGGGGCTAGGGGGGCGGGGGGCGGACGGACGCGAAGGAAAGGTAGAAAATGGAGGGTTTCCCGACTGGGAGGCGTTCTCGACGAAGGTGTCAGTGTATCGGTCACTTACGGTCGGAATTTGCATGCCGTACTGAAATCGAGAAGGATTTGCCTTATGACTGACATGAGAGTTTACTTTAGTGTACATTACGTTCAGGATCCAAGAATAAATGAGGAGCAGACATTCAAAAAGCATTTTGTCCAAATTTTCCATATTTGAGATAGAGGTGGAGCTGTATTCCTATGATCAAATACTTACTCTTTATGAACAATAAGATAAGACAAACAAAATGCATTATTTAGTCTCCGTGCCATTCGGTAGGAAATCATACCGGGACAAACAAATTGATTTAAGCACATGGACAAAATAATGCATATTGTACGACACAGTTCGGGAGCTGAAATGATAGCTACAATACGTGATACGTGAGAAAACTGTAGCAAACTATAGTGATGTATGGAATAAAATGTTTTTGAATGCGATGAGAATGATCAAAATGATTTCATTTAAAAAAAAGAATAATCTTCTATACTTCATAATCTTCTATAATATAGACTCAATTGTATATACTACTATTATATTTTGTTGTTTCATTCTAATATGCTGCAAATATTTTCCAAATTTTTATTTTTGCTACTTGAAAAATGAAACTCGAGTTACATTTTGTCCACTAATTCAGTAGCGATGATGTCTACTAGACACAAAAAACTGTAACATGTCCAGCAGTTTTTTCAATTTTTTTTAAGTTGTTTTTCAACTTTATTGTACTAAATTTGTTCCATAGACCCCATATAATTGTATTATCCCAATTTTTTTTCTCTATGATTTGGTTTCTTGTACTGGTTTTTTTGTTTCTGAAAATTTGTAATAATAGACAAAATGCAATTTGAAAGTCTGCTCCCCAAATGATAAGAGAACCTGCGCCAGTACTCTGTAACTTAGAAACGTGTTTCTATGCACTATGTACTATAGGATCGGGTGGCCTCGTCAATATGTCAGCGTAGTAGGCGCTTTGTGGAAGGCACCCGAAACTGCCCAATCGTCATGGTCGTCATGGTGATGGAAACTCGTTTCTATCTCTTAAGCTACGGAGTAGCGGCGCTGGATACACTTCTGTATTCTGCATTCGATCGAAGGGATCTGCCAAGATCGTAGTCCCATTGGGTGCCTTGTACATGCTCCAAAGGATGCCTCAGAACTGAGTGACCAATCCATAATTTCAAGTGCAAAAAGCTTACATAAAGGGACAAAATCAAAGCTGATTTGACGATACATTGCAGCAATTATAGTAACAGTAAAGTGGCTAAAGAAATATGTGAGGAAGGTTCAAAAATACCCTACTGCCGCAAAAGCTAGGAAGATACTGATCCAATATATCTGTTTTTATATAGAAAGCTGCTATTACTCCGATTAAAACAACTATTATTAGTTATCTGATCTTGGGCGAACAGATATAAACAGCAGATAATGGCAGCATTTGACGTTTATTCGCTTTTGGTTTATTGGACGATTTTCCTAAAGTTTGGAGTAACACTGGTCATAGTGGCTGGGTGGTCGTGGGTCACCCTCACCAACTGCTGTGTGACGTCGTCATATAGTTTCGTTACACTACACCAACTTCTACCTAATTTAGTTATCATGATACTCAATAAAGGCTCGCTGAATAGTTCCCGGAAGTTTTCATCGAAATTCTGGGAAAATATTTCATAAGATTGTTAGGATGATAGAAACAAAACTTGTAACGTAACAGGTTGAAAAGTTAATTTTATTATTCGATATAGTTGTTTTCGAGAGCAATACAGCGATTATATGGAAGACTATTGATCAGTTTGTCTGTCGATCTGTTTGTGTGTTGGCATTTTTCTAGTCCTGTAATCTCAGTAACCGCTGCACGAATTGTGATAAAATTTGTGTAGTGATATGCTGTGGGGTCGTAGTAGGTAATGCTGCTAATAGTAATTCCTAAAATCGATGCATGGGCAGTGGAGTAATTAACAAAAAATAAAAAATGTTTTTGGTTTTAAGACATTTAGGGATGATCGTTTTCTACTGTTTTTTGGTGAGGGTGAAAATTCGGTAGTTGAGGGAGAGGGTTGTAAAATCGAAAAACTTTTATTTGTAATAGGCTGAAAGAATAGGCGGCATAAGACAATTTCGTCCGAACATTGCCTTGCCCATTACAGAAACCAAGTGACTTAATGTATACATAATTAGAAGTATTGACTTAAGGGTCTAGGGTATAGCGCGCGAAATTGAGAATCCAAGAAATCCCGTGTTAGCGAGGACGCGTGGCCGCCTGTTCCCTTTCTCCAATGTGTGTGTCCAAGACGAGGGAAGATAAGTCCAAAAATCCAAAGATAAGGTCAGAAGGTCCAAAGATAAGGTCCAAAGGTAAGATCCAAAGGTCATCATAAAAATTAATTTCGCATTTCCAAGCTCCTGACGTTACCTTTAAACATACAGTTATCATTCAAAGAGCAAATTGAAGAAGAAAGCTTGCGCTATTTAGCCTTTTTTTGATATCGTGTTTGGTTGTTAAATTACAGACATTCGAAAAATGTATGATTTTGCATTGCTAGTTTTTTTGCACACTAAAAAACTTTTTTGAAAAAATCGTAAATAGTTATCATTCATTAAGGTCTTAACTATCACCTTCTGAAATATTGTGTATGTAGTTTGAAAAACAAGTGAGTTATGTTGGAAATAAGAATCCGTGTTTTAACATGGCAAATACAGATGTAAAACTGTGTATACACCCAGGCCTCTTAATATTACTACCGTGGCGAGTATGGAAAACGCATATAGCTTTTAGAAATCGTGTCGGTGGTGCCGCAGTAACAATAGTGATTTTGGATTTTATCAGTGCATAAGAACAAAATAGACAATTTCACAAGAATGCGAAATGCTATACGATTAGCAAGAGACGATATGAGCCTGATTAGTGCCGAGTTATCATCGGTAAGAGGTCAACCGGTAAATAATGATCTTGCGAATAATACCATGGCTGTTAGAGCACGGGCTTTCCTTCTTTTAACCTATTCGGATTCTTTGAGTAGATGTAGGGTATGCGGCCACGGACCGTCAAATTTGAGCCGTGCGGTTTCGGTGCGGTATTCGGTCCCAGCCAGCGGCAGCGTCAGGCCACCGCGCCATGCCATCACACTACCGCCGCCAACTACGACTAACGTGATAAATTGTGTACCGACATAATGGCATTATAAAAATCGATGACAATTAACGCTTGCGCGCGGCGCGCGAGCGTTGCGGTGCCGCCACCGCTGCCGCCGCCGCCGCCGCCGCCGCCGCCGCCGCCATTTCCAGGCGGTAATCTCGTTTGCCGCCCCCGGGACCAAATCTAATTAGCGCCCTACCGACCTCCACCTCCTCACCCCCACTACCCCCCTGCGCTGCTCGTCGTCGTTGCTGCCACCGGAAAGCTGATCGGTAATTACAGCGATTAATCAATCTGCTCCTATTCCGGAAAAGTTCGTTTTTACCCCGCCAGATTCCACCTTCAGTCCGGCAGAAAGTCGGACTAGTTGATACCTCATATCAGCTATACAAGTATCGTCCGTGAGAAAAATTCAATTGCTGTGACCCAATGATAAACAAACTTGTTTGTTTACTCTAAACAGTAGGCGTATATACGTGGATGCAGGCGCGTACTCAGGAGGGCTTCGGAAGCAATTTCCTCACAACCTGGGTATCGAGGTTTAAGTAGGCGTGTATGAGAAACATTAGCACCTCCGCACACGGGTAGATAGGCGATGTGGGCGATGTCATTTGAGACATATAATTTGGACAGGATATAATCATTCCAGATGGTTAAAAATGACCAGTCCAGTGACAAAGAGGACATTATGCTTTTGTTTTGTGATGCTGGTAGAGTTTGACAAGTCTCCAAAATTTGAAATTTTTTGAAACAGAAGGGAAACTACAATATAATATATATTTATGTTATTTACTAACTACACGTGCGACATTTGGACCCCATAAGCTTATAGTGTCATCATACTACTAGGTACAATTCAATCAAGACAGATATGACAGTATAACATCAAAGTTTGCCTCAATCAAATGCAAGAAACGCACAAACACTCGAACCAGACTTTCAATCTGATCGCAAACGATTAAAAACGAGGACATTGAGAACGCGCGGTAACAAAACGACCATTAAGGGTCTAGGGTATAGCGCGCGAAATTCAGAATCCAAGAAAAGACGTATTCCCCTGTTAGCGAGGAGGCGTGGCCGCCTGTTCCCTTTCTCTAGTGTGTGTCTCATATAAGGCGAGATAAGTCCAAAAATCCAAAGGTAAGGTCAAAAGGTCCAAGGGTAAGGTCCAAAGGTCACAATAAAAATGAATTTCGCATTTCCAACTGACGTTACCCTTAAACTTACAGTAATGATTCAAAAAGCAAATTGAAGAAAAAAGCTTGGGCTTTGTCATCTATTTGGCTTTTTTTGATATCGCGTATGGTTGTTAAATTACAGACATTTGAATAATGTATGATTTCGCATTGAGACTTTTTTTGCACACTAAAAATTTTTTTTGAGAAAATCGCAAATAGTTGTCATTCATTAAGGTCTTAACTATCACCTTCTGAAATACTGTGTATGTAGTTTGAAAAACAGGTAAGTTCTGTTGGAAGTGGGAATCCGTGTTTTAACATGGCAAATACATAATTGTGTATAACTGTGTATACCCAGGCACCTTAAACGACCCGTTAGTGGCGCTCCAATACTTTGCATGAGAACCCGAGTAGAAACATCGGAAGATAATATCTCCCCCCCCCCCCGGATGTTTACTGTCATATACATATTTTGTACTCATTGTTCCTCACGTCTGAGTATGGTGCGTTTCTGTACGACGAAACTTCTTAAATCAAGTAATACCAAACTTTTTTCCGTAACTGTGAATGGCGTTTGCCAGCTAGCAAAAAAACAAGACGCCACGCCGGCGCCGAGTAAATAAGCCTTCAAGTAAAGGTTTTTTATGTGGTTCTGATTTTATTGTGACCTAGTTATGCGAAATAACTAAAACGGGTAAAAACGAAGTTTAGAGCAGCTTTAAAAAAATTAACTACACTTGTTATCAAAATCATTATAACAGCATTGCCCACTACCACCTTATAGCATATCACATCCCAAATTTAATCAAAATCGGAGCAGCGGTTACTGAGATTACGAAGATAAAATGATGCCGACAGAAAGATAAATCGAGACAGACGGACTAATGGAAATAGTGGCATAGGTTTTCATAGATATCATTAGGCGTTCAAAATCACAAAGGCAATGGAGCAATCAAGTCTAAAAGTATTCTGACAATACATTAAAAGGATAATAGTAAACTGGGGAAGTGGGGAAGCGTCAAAAAGTATTATAATGATTCCAGTGGTAACACCATTATGCTTCTAAATATTTCCCCCCTCTCCAAATTTCTAAAACGATATTTATTTAAATCTTTAAAAGCGATTTTTAAGTATATTTATTGTGTTTTCATAATTTAGCTTCAAATGTTTTGTTGATTAATCTGCCAATATTGGACATACCATAAAAAACAATGTTCCAATCCTCGCCAAGTATGTATGCATAAAATAATACTAAATATTGTTCATAGTCACAGACGTTATTGTATTGTGGCGTGGGGCGCGGCATGTTAAAGGAATATAAATTCAATAGAAATTATACAAAAAACGTATAATAAAAATATTTTTTTTAATAATTTTATTGGTTCTGATCTGAGATAAAAAATATTAATAAAGTGAAATTTACATATCCTGGTGAATTGTGTATTTTCTCAAACAAAAATTCTAGATATTCGCTTATCATTTTTCATGTCCTAAGACATTAAACAATATACAAATAAATCAAACTTGTCAGAATACAAACATAAATACGACATCAGATATAAATCTAATGTTGTACCTAAAGCAAGAAAAAATACTTTGTTACGAAGTCATACATTTCTTGCCCCAAGACTATACAATGAGATACCAGATAGCATAAAATGTCTAGTGCCTTAGCATTCATTCAAGTATACTTTAAAAAATGGATAATGAATAGTAATCGCATGAAAATTCAACTTTTTGACATATTATGTAATGCCCATTATCTATGAAACATACAAATATTTAAATACCAGCTTATGGCCAAGAAACTAGTATAAATGAGAAAATCTAATATTTAAATATAAATCTTCCTGAATTTAACCTTATTTGTTGCTTCTATTTTATAATAATTACCCTATACCCAAGCACAAGTTTTTAACTTTTTTTGGGTACTTGCTGTTTTTTGTATTATTTATTCATTTTATATTTACAACAAACGCCATAACTATTGCTATTACCACAGAAACAAATGAAGAGAAATATACATCAGTCATATTTACAAGATTATTAAAAAACAACTTTATAATGGACCTATTTTCCAAGGCGGCCTATCGTATCGATGTCGGTCGAACAGTACAACGTTATAGTGTTATCCGCTTGTTACAGTAGTATGATGCTGACGTTTGATACGAGCAAAACTAGCTACAGATATATGACGGATCTATGGGTAGACAACAGTGACAGTGCACTCAAATAACGGCAAAGTGGAAGCGTGGCTGTTGGCGGTAGTATAAACAGCAGAACGGACGTTATTTAAAATATTAGCAGCGAGCAATTAAGCAACAGCACGGCGAGCATTGCAAATCTGCCCTCCGCAAATTAATATCTCGCGTAGATCGCGAACAATAAATTATTCCCCAGCGTCGAGCAATATAAACTAAAATTAGGATTATGCCCCCGTTTCCCTTCCCCCCACGCGCCCCCGTCTGCCCTGCAGCCGTCGACAGTCAAAACGTGGGTGCTGGTATGTAAACTACCGTACAGACGCGCAACAGAGCGAAGGGCAGAGGTCGTGAAATCGTCTCGGGAGTATACATAGCGTAAAGAAAACCATATCAAGAAGCAGTAGGAAACAAAAAACATAATTTTACTGACGGCCAAAAAAAGATATTTGCAAAATAAAATAAGGATATATTCAAATTTTTCCACGTGACTTAAAACAAGGGCTGACGTCACAGGTATCTTATCGATATCGACAATCGATACTGCTACAGCGTAGGTCAGTGAGATTCAACTGCAAACTAGAGATGATCTGAATTCTTTAACAATGCGACTCAATTTATTGATACTTAAACATATTTGAAACAGGCCATTAACCCACTAGCATTTTCATTGCAATACATTTTTATATCTGATAGGTATCACAGTTCATCCTGTTTGTGACCGAGATTCGCAACTAATCGAAGCCATCATTTTATTTCGGCGCATCCCATTATGAATGGATCCAAAGATAGAGCCCATCCCTACAAAGTGAATTAGTAATCTAGCCTAACTTTTGTTCTTTTGACTTTTGTACTTTTGTGTGTGACTGTGTTTTGTGGTTATAATGATCAATATCAAAATGTTAGGTTAGCACTGGCTATCGATATCGAATATCAATACTTTACATCCCATCACTATAGGATATCACTGACGTCTGAGGTTGTTTTCGCGGCATTTTCCGGCATTTGAAATAATTTTTGGAATATCTCTCACAGCCGATTCCAAAAAACCAAACAAGTGATTTTGTCATGTTTACTAGGCTCTAAGGACCGCGTAAATGACATAATATTTTTTTCTGCAGGTACCCTATTGGTGAATCACTGGAATATCGGTGACTGAAATACGATTTAAGCAACTGAATTGGTGAAAAGAAGACAGTAGAAATACAAAAATATGCCATTTTCATTGATCATATCCACCTTCTTTGAAATACAAGGTGAGAATAGTACCGATATTACTGTATTAGAGCGTGTATAGCAGTGTGTATCGTAGTGCATTTAGCATAAGGACAGTACTTATACGTTTCTTATTCTCAATGGCATCAAATCTCAATATCGCATCTAGCATCTGTGTGTTAGATCGGTAATATTTCCAACTCCAATCGGTAGCCTTTTAGTTTTTGAACGAATGGTTGACTATTATGTAAGATATTCTATTTTTTTCATTTACCAGTTCACGAGATGAAAGTAAGAGATTATCTACTAACAAGTTGGTTGAAATGCATGAACGATAGGTAGACGTCGTCTGAATGTAGTTTGAATTGGGTGTGTAAAGCCGGAGAGAGAAAAACCATTTGATATTATTTTTTTGGAAAGTTTAAGTTTACATTTTACAATTTTAGGATTTTGTATGATTTTACAGATTTTTGTGTAAATAGATTACAAAATTGAATGATTTCGTACGACATTTGAGAAACTATCTAAACACTCTAAAATGAGATTGATTCATAAATAACTTACCAATTTATTATGACAAGCCTGAGGCTTCATGAACTTCAGAATCTCACTTCTTCAATAAATAACATAATTTAAAAAATTGTAATGTACGACGAGTATATCTATTGTGTATGTTTATACCATTAACCAATTAAGCTTGGAAGCAGGCGCATTTGACTAATTGCGAAATCAGTTTCTTAATAGAGGTCCCTACACGAGTCCGGATGGGACTCCGGAGACTGAAATGCAGAGCCCTTTTCCAACAGCGGAAGGGTTGCTCTAATCGGTCGCACAGATAACGCGCGAATCGCAGTGAACTGTGCGGTGCCATTTCGGTTTGGTAGAAACATCTAGCACAGCTAGATTCACACCTTTAAAAGAATTTCAAGAGAGCTTTTTGTGTCACATTTTCTTTGTTTGTAAATCGCTATTACATGTTTGTGTGACACATGACGAAATGTTTTTACAATACGTCTAAAAAATACATTAGCGTATCCGTGTATTTATCAATAATTAATTAATGGAATTTTTATAATAGGCACTGTTGATAAAAGTTGAGTAATACTAGTTAGGAAAAGAGCCCTTCATAATTTACTCGGGAGCTCGAAACAGGCCAATTATCCTGGCCTAACTACTTTACTGGCGAAAAATCCAATAAAGGATCAAATATAAGAGTTGAAACAACAATTAACTGTAGGACAGCTTATACAGTTATTATAGTAATAGTAGTATTATATAGTTGAAATAAAAGTGAATTTCGCTAAGTAGTAGTAGTATTATAAAGTAAAATTGAATAGGTGCCCGAAAATAAACCTACATTCGCTTGATTGTCGACGCTTTCTTCTTTTTTAGGTTATATTAAAAGTCACAGGTTCTTTAAAGCAATCGTATACCATTTTTTTGAATATCTTGTGCTGTGAGCCAATAGCTGTTTGACTAGTGATAGCTAAAGATATCTTGACATATGATTTGATGAACATAGGGCTATACTATGTGCTAGTACTGGTGATGACGAGTAATAATCGACGCTTGGTGATAGTATTTAGAAATAAAAAACCAACAAATGTATTTGTTTCGGCAAAACAGTTTTGAATTAATTGATAATTTCTAGATATTGAAGCAACTTGTTGTTCAAAAAACTAGTGTAAATTTTTTAGCAATGAGATATTTATTTAAAATATTACCAACACGGTCCTGGTTTGTCAGATTGCCAACCCAGGTAATTACTGAAAGAATTAAGTCATATCTATCAAATAAACGTCAAGCCAATATAAAGTATTCGGAAAAATGGTATAACTCAAAAAGCTGGTTAAACTTAATTTCTAATCTGCATAACATAAGCTTGTGACATCCTCGCATTCAAAAATAGTACTTAAAAACGCGACTGATGACTAACCAGTACTACCACTTGAACTTTTTCAAAACTACCACCACCAATACTGAAAAAAACCTAGGTTGATATTCCAAAAATTCGTGACGTCATCGTCATCAGAAACGTGGCTTACGTCGCGCAGCGTCATCTGACGACCAAAAAGCGCACATTAGAAAGAGGAGAGAGAGAGAGAAACCGTCGTCGGTCGGTGGCATAGACCTCGTTACCGTACTGGTGCTACGTCCCTATTTTCATTTCCTGCTACAATAGTTCATTAAAAAGGTGTTTCGGAGGCTATTTGGTAGGCTATTAGGTGCCCTGATATTACTCCTTGGAGGGCCATTCGCCCCCGGCGGCATCCGACGACAATGAAGCCGGATCGTAAATTGACGACGGAGAAGTTACGGCGGAGACGGTCGGTGTGGCGGCTGGAAGAAGAGGCTGCAGAAGAAAGGGAGGAGGAGAAACCAACCCGTTTTTGGTACATCTATTAGAGTTTTCGACTTATTGCCCTATCACTGCACCAATATGCACTGAGTGTCATAATTACGTTCTTCTTACCTTTGGGTGTAAAACTAGTCTAGTTTCTTGTTTTCGACTTATCCGCTTAATTGCACTCAGGTGCAAATTATCGCCACGGACTCTCTGAGCTCGTGGAGATTTCAGTGCATTTTATTGAAATCTATCAAATATTAATTATAACCTATTTTATTTGTTGAAATATTTTTTTGAATTCAGAACTGGGTAGTAGGGTAGTATACATGGTAGCATGGATGATAGGATAGGTTACCAAAGGTACGGGATGTGTAGCTGGAAGAACTGCGAAAATCGTCATCTTTGGATGATGAGGAAATTAAAGCATGTCTAGTTAAATTGAAAACAATGGTTGCGTGTATCCCAAAAATACCAATGTTTGTAGAAGATTTTGTTCATAAACTGACGGAAGGTAACAAGATATCAGTATTTACTGATATAGAAATCTTTATTATAATATTCATTTTTAGTACAGGCAAATCCTAGGCTGGTGCAAAAGCCATATCGCACAAAGGGCTGTTTATTTCCATAAATTAATAGATAGATAGAGCTCTCAGGATGCAAAATGACATCAAACTCTTATAACCAGTTCGCTGACAGAACAGTTACTTCAACAGCACTTGAAATTTGGTGCATGTTCTACTTACCAGTTCAGATTTATTGCACTCCAGGGCACCAGACAAGTCTTCAATGTGCACTGAAGTAAACTTGTGGTTAAAATCAATGCAGTACGTCGAAAACGCTATAAAATTAACTTCTATGGAACAGTTTTTGAGTTATACTAGATTTGCAATAGGATGCGATATCAGTATTTGACCAGAATTATAGGATTTCCAATTCGGGATCCCCGGATTAATAAAACGGTATCCCGATAATCTCGATTTTTAAATGATGATATTTCAGTTTGTTTTATTCCTTTTTTTATTCGCGTAAGGACTCGACTCTAGACTCTGGTTTTTCTAAGGTCATATTTTATTATTACTAAGCAAATCGCACATGTTTAAAAATTATTTTAATTGCACATTTGAATGAAACTTTTCTTTATATTTCTGGTTTTAGTTCCAGTTCCTAATTTTATGTTTTATAAACAAGGTTTGATATTTACTTTTCGAAAGTAAAAATATGTTTTTTTTAATAAAAAAGTGCTTTTGTTTACTAACTTTTTGCAGTTTTATCATTGCTGCTACTAGTGTTAGAGCTTAAACACATTATCGGGGATCGAAATCCCGATCCCACAAGTTGAGGGACCTTAAACGGTTGAATATGCAAAGACGTCTCAAATTACATTTAGCATGCTTATAACATCAATTATTACATGAAAGCAGCGATACTTGTGGAGAAAATTATACTTTAATCAATCAGATCATGACATAAGTACCCGATCAAATCGTCTTTTGGATGGCCCGAGACATTTAAAACTTCTTTCTGTAAATGACCTTTTGCCTATAATGCGATGGCAATTTATAATGATGTAGTTTTATATCTTTGTCATACGCAGCTTTAAAATACAAGTATAGAGAGTAGGTACCTTTTATGGTAAAATATTATTTAGATTTGTCTGTCAGTCACTAAATTTATGTTACTATTCGTTGTTATGAATTTTGCAATCCATTTTGCCTTTGTAGCACCTTATCCACTTAGCAGATAAGCAGATACTGTTATTTGATATTGTACATTCTAATAGGGTTATGTGAATGTGAGTTTTAAACTGTTGTGTGTAAATTGTAATATGTAACAATTTCTGTCATAGTTTTAAATATTGTAGTTTCTCTTGTATTTAGCTGACACATGGTCTGTTGAGCAAACAGCTCAGCTAACCTTCGCTGAGTTGGAAATAAAGGTCTTTTTCCAACAAAAAGGTGCAGCCTAGGCTCCGACACACCGAGTTTCTGTTCCATCATCCTGTATGAGGAGAATGATCATTGAATCCGCGAATCGTGTACCTTAAGTAGACGAAAAGACCCAAGGGATGATTGCCTTCTGCATTCTGGCGGCTAAGATGTGCGCCTAAATGTAAACCAATAAATGCTTAAATGCTTAGTCACACAATACGATGCTTCATTGCCTTACAATTTTGATACACTCACTGATACATGTTATAAACACCCACTTCTTCTGCAGTGGCATATTAAGTCTTTTCCCGAATCGTTTAAGAGCAAACTGTAAATTATCTAACATTACGTAACTGAGTAAGTTTACTTCTAAAAGTCTTGTTCCGCTTCGACTACCTTCCTTTAACCATTCCGCTCTGTTACACGGTCAGTTTTTTGTTAGCGAGCTCTTGGACCATGACCTCCCCACCCCTCCCATTTACAGCAATTCCACCGGACTGATAAGACCTGCGATCCCCAGCACCTTCGACGGTGACAATTTATCACCGCACGCGGTGTCGGGTCTGCATTAACCTGGCTCGCCGGAAAGAAGGCAAGAGACAATGTCTTTGGGGCGGTAATGGCCGCACCCCTCCCACCCCCGCATCCCCTAACACCCGTCTTCGTGTGAAAAATGATGATGACAGCGACCCGCGAGACGAAATCCCATAGGAAAGTGGTGTTATCCGTCGGGCCTCGGACGACGACGAAAAAAGCCGATGTAATGAATGTCGGACTACTGGAGTTACCACTGGATAACATATCCAGTGTTAAAGTTTGATCAGGGGCAGGTTTATTGGAGACGCGACAACACCAATTTGGAGATCGGGAAGGAAGAACAACTATACTGGGTGTTCTGAAATTACGTTTTCCAATTCCAGGATTCGATTCGCCAAGTAACATATTAAGAAATGATCCAGGCGATACCAAAATCCTGCGGCTCGAGCCTGTTTGTGTCTTGCTTCCCGGAGCTATGACATTGCCACTGCTCTCGCCCACCAAGATTTTAAGACCACGAGGGATAACACTTTTGTCTACTATTAAAAAACTCCTTGTGAAGAGGTAGCTAAATACTACCTGTCCATGCCCAAGGACGCTATGAGGTTATGTGACGTATCTTTGTACAGGGACTGTGAACAGGACGATGGGGCAGTTGAGCATTATCAATGCAAGAGTCTATTCTGGGAGAATGCTGCCCTTCCATGTCAATTAGGATGGCTCAACATTCAGTTCTGAGTGATCCAAGATGCTCAATGGAGTATAAATGTTTCTTCCAATACAGAATATAGAATATAGAACACCAAATGTTCATGAAACACCTTGACTTAATCAAAAGATCTTCTGGCTTATGTCACACATAATGTAGAGCAAACTCGTCCATTCGCTTGGCGAGGATACCTTGTTGCTCTCGATAACTCACAAGCATTCGATTCATTGTGGCATGCGGTTCTCCTAAACAAGCTGCCGTCTTCCTTACTCCCTGGTCACAATATCTCTATCGTGATAGACGGCTTCTCCTCTTTCTTCTTCCTAACATCAACACTGGGTCCCCAATACCACTGGGGTATTGGTTCCGACATTGTTTCTGCTCTACATAAATTTCTAGCATAGCTTTGCGGCTGATAGTACTCTGCACAAAGGCATCATGAGCAATAGAACGATCTCTGTCGTCGACATAGAATGCAGAAGGCTGACAGCGCAGTGGTTGCTTCGCTGTCAAAGGACCTGGAGACCATTACCGCTTAGGAGCTCAAGAACATGCCTCCAAGACCCAGTACTGTGCACTTTCAAGCAAATATGCTCAAGCGAGCTTCCGGTGCTTACATACATACATTTTATTTCAAAACTCTCATTATAATTACAATGCTGATGCAGTAGACAGTTTTTGAGCGACACAGGTTCTGCGTTATAGAGCAAGTGACTCCTAATATCCGAAGATAAAGAGGTTCCCTACGAAGTTCTAGTTTACTGTTGAGTACGCGGACGACACAACACACACAAATCCTACTTCGCACGCACCCGAATGCTATTAAAGGGAGGGGTCATTTCGCAGGACTGTTTACGAGCCTGAAGAGGGCGATTACTGGTCCGAAATGGACGATCTCCTGCTGTGCTCCGGACGTTTCGCTCCTACCGTCTTGCTTCCTTGAACAACAACTAATTCGGAGCAGGAGTTAGCCTACACTTTTCGCAAACAACTAACTCCGTGCTTTCCTACCAAAGCATTTTAATCTATTTGGAATAACTAACAATTTGTGTAACGACTTTGACCTGTTGTTACGAACTTGGTTCTTATTTTTTTAGGATTATATCAGCGATAAAACGAAAACATCTTATTATTCTTTATCTATGCGACGTTTCGACTAATATATAGTCATCATCAAGCATCTAGAAACAATTGATGGTATAGGCTTTATAACGATTAAACTTGAAACAAATCGCATTCAAATTAAAAAAAAAAGAATAAGCTAGCAGTAACTGTTTGATAGATAACGTTAGATGCCACTTGCCAAAACGCAACAACAACAAATCTACTTTGATTGAATAAGTAAATTGTTGCCAAATACATACACATGGAGAACAAGAACAATCTAAAAATTATTATGTACACCACACTAACCAGAATGTCGAAGTCTGCATCGTATTAAACAACATGGCAAGAGTATCGCTAGATATTACTAAAGACATTGCCCACAGTAATAAAATTCAACTAAATTTTTTTTCAACACAGACATAAAATTAAAATTTAAAAAATGAAAAATTATGTACATAATCATTGACCTAATCCTAAAAAAATAACAACTAAAATACAACAATGTGTTTCTTGCAGATAATTACTTTTATATCAGGAGCATCGTTCTTGGGGAAAAATTCTACTGAATATTCTGAAGCAAGAAAGAATCGTGAAATATTTGGGTATAGACTTATAAATCTTGTGGAATTTTTTTAACAACTCCTTATATTGTCGTTTAAATAGGTCTCTTGGCCACAGCGCGGTTAACTATTTCATTAATCTGCACGGCCTTTTTAATATTGTGTAAAGCTGTTTTTTAGAAAAAAGTATATCGAATTTATGATTTACTTGTACAAGAGATCGCACCGTTGAGAGAGAGTTCTGTACCTTCCTTGGTATACACCTTTCGGCCCTCTCATTCAAATTTATTCCTCTGGGACTGAACAGTCTAAGCACCCAAGATAATGTTACCTTTTTGGCGTTCGCCAGTGTCTTTAGGGTATTGTCGGAGTTCCAGGCAATTTTTGACGAATAGTGACTACTTGTTGAAGCCGCCTGGTTGTCTGTGTTTACATAGATTGTCTTTTTACGATAACCTTTATCTATGCATATTCTGCCGCATTGCATAATTGCAGCTATTTGTGCTTGGAAAATGGTAGTCAGTTTACCTAGGTGGATACTTATGTCTCGCCCAGGCCTACCACCGTATGTGCCTCCTCCTATACCTAACGGATTTACATAGTGACAGGTTTACATAGTTATGGCGCGGCGGAACTTCAGTGAGGTGGCTTTTAATATTTTAAGAGGTAAACCTATCGAGTTATGGCAAAAATATCCACAAGCCCCAAAAATACCCTGTATTTACCATGTATATAATATTACCGATTTAAAAGTTATCTAAAAAATTGCTTTCGACTTCACAAAGACATATTATACGCGTCATACATCGCGCCGCTACTGTGTCACATAAGTACGCGTGATCACACCTGCTAGGCTGTCCTTCTAGGTCGAAGAGACTGTTTGAACCACTCATGGTCATTGCTATTAGCGATACATTACTAGATAAATATGTACTTTTTGGATGCACTTACCAGTTATTTACTTGCAATATCGTTAGGCCGGTATCTTGCGCTAGCTGCTTTTTCTGGTCTTCCGAAGGGTACGGATGCTGAAACAAAAGACAAACGTATACATTGCATCTTTATTGTAGCTCATTCAGAAAATAATGAGACATAGATTTGTCATAGGAAAAGGTTTTTTAAACGTTGGCCTGGCCAGACAAAGCGGGTTCTGTGCATTGTGCGGCGTAGTGGAATTTAGATGGCTCCTCCGCCAAAACTTGAAAAAGCGCGTATTTTTTATGGTGAATGTGCGACACGAAGCGTATTTTGAGGATTGTTGTCATCATCATCATCATCATCATCATCATCATCATCATCATCATCATCATCATCATCATCATCAAATAGTGTGATATGTATATTATGTATATGTATAATAGATTAAGGGTTGTGGTGTAGATTAGTAAAGTGAAGGGAATGGTAACACCCAGTATATTGTATTGCTCCAATTCGTAAGGAGGTTACCAGTTCGGGGCGTGAGATATTGGAAAATAAGCGTGTATTTGTTTAACTAAGATTGTTTATAAACAGCGTGAGTGTGTTAAGTATGTCAATAGGATGTGGGTTAGATATAAGATACATCTGGAGTTTGTAAAGAGGGAGATCAATATACACCAAGTTTCAAGTATGAAGTGGTTTTACTCAGGGCTCCCCTAAGCCTCCAGTTTAGAGCAGTGTGGAATAGAAGTATACATTACAATAGAAATATCAATAATGTTATATAATTGTGCAACTCTCGTTTTTTGTGTGTAACATTCAGGTAACTTCAAGAACCTATTTTTTGTGCACACTTGACGTTGTAGGCTCAATATAAAATGTGACATATATATTGTATTGTAGATTCCAACGATAGAACATTATTTGTTCATCGACTCAAAAGTTGCGCATAAAGAGGGCCATATAACAAGACTTGTCTAAAAACGAATAATAAGTTTTTATTTCAGAGTTTTCAGAGTACTCTAAATTAAACTTTAAGTATCCCGCTACTTCTCTCCAGACCATAAGTCTAAACGTGTACAACTGTCCAAGCCGTTGTAAGGATCACTCACTACAGTTTCAAAAATTCGCAGTTCAATACCAGATGTAGGAACAGTTCAGTGTTATGCAATTTTTTGTTTTTAGTTCTGATCTATTGGCTGAAAGAAAAAGTAACAGCTTCCCATAGTCCCCATATAAATGGCACTTAACAAGTAATATCAGGCTATGGTATACCGGAACTCACTTCATCATCATGAATTTGAATTTCCATTCATTCTTCATACACACTATCGATTGCAAGAGACTCATCGTCGTCTGCTTACTCAGCATTTTGATAAAAGAGGAAGCGCACCCCCTGCGACGTAGAGAAGTCATCCCTCTCGATCACGTGACGATCTTTGGAAAAGTCGCACCGAAGATCATCATTAGAGCCCGGACGTTCGTTGTCAGACACGCCCAAACGACACTACGTGTCCGCTCTGGTACACGGGTATCCACGTGTCATTCGGTGGACGCCCATACGCTAAATGACGGGGCGGCAAAGGTCGAAACGCCTTTCCACCGGATGGGGGTGAGACTAACGTAAGTACAAATTATGCCAATTTGAGCTTAACACCTATGTTAAGCATTATGCATTGACACGATAGGCGTTGCGTAGTCAAGTAGTGTGACTTGAGATGCTTCCTATATAATTAAAATCCATTGAGCCAAGGACTCTTTGTCTAAGAGTGTCCGTAAATTATAGAAGTAATAAAAATAGACTTAGCTACCAACATAAATATAACGTGGATAGGAGCCGGTTCCACAAAGCCATTGGCACCAATCGCATGCCATCTATGTTGCTTCGTTTAGCTACAGGAGCATTATTTTTGCCACGTCGGCAATGTCCATGTTACTTCGTATACGAAGTTCGTACACTACGCCTTACATAACTGTTATCTTTCAAGAACTCCACTATATTCGACCGCCACTGATCTGGCACTAAGCCCTGTATACTGCATTTAAGCTGAAATTTGACAAACTTTGCTTAGTCCGATCCTTCCTGTTCTGTCTATGTTTGGTCACATAGCCAACTTTCTTTACCGTGCGCCAAAAAAAACTCCATATACAAAATGAGGCTTCGTACTTCCTCAGTTCTTCATCGAAAGAGAGAGAACAAGAGATGCATTAACAAACCCCCCTCCCACCCCTCTTCACGACAATGATAATAACCAAAGCGAAGTTTGAGAATTTTCAAGTTCTCTCTTTTACATTTTGACGAATATTTCACCCCTACTGATGTGCGTCTCAAAAACTGTTGACCTCTTTCGATCCTCAGCAAAATAGAAATAAAACTCTGTTACATTCAAATTACGTTTTATATAGGTGCGGGCGTGAATTTTTTTCTTGAGGTTTCTTCGGAAATAAAATATTTACATGTATAATTAATGTTCTTGGATACTCCTCCCTAACGATAGAATAAAACAAGTATTTGGGCTATTTATGAGACCTTGACCTCATCAGACGTCTCATTTTTGATTTTAAACTCCTTTTGTGGAAACAGTAATACTTCCAATTTCTCTTAAATTTTACATATAAATATAAACCAGTAATATTTTCTTGGTAATTCAGCTTTCATCAGTATACCATATTTCAGTGAAATTTTCTTAGGTAAAACATATATCGTTTTTGTAAAATTTCCAAAAAAGCCTCATCCATATTTATACGTTAAAATGGAATTTGTAGAAAAGACGAGTGTAGTTTGTCAAGGACTAGCAGCTGATACAGTCTGAGCGTACCAAACATCCAGGTAGTTGTTTTATTTCACACAAAAAAAAATGGAGGAAATACCCAAGAACATAAGCTGTAAGCAAATGTCACTAAGATTATATTCGAAAGTTTTCAACGTTTTTCACCTGAAAGGGATTCTGGATTAAGGACGGGGACTTCCTGATATGTATAGCAACCCTCGGTAGTTATTTGTTTATTTAATTTCAAACTGAAAATTTTTCCGCTAGAAAATCTATAGTTGTGAGTAAAAATTCTTCTTCTGGAGGCTTTTTAGAAATAAAGTATTTACATGCTTGATAGCTTACGTTCTCTTCATGGTGGAACGAAACAACTTTTTGAGCGTTTTGTGTGAAACCTTGGCATATATCAGTGTAATTTATATCTGTTTTTAAATTTAGTGAAAATGGAGTTGTAAAAGACATGTGTAGTTTGTTAGAAGTAACAGCTGACACAGTCTGAGGCAGCAGATCAAACGTCTAGATAGTTCTTTTATTTCTCAAATAAGAGGAGGAACTACCAAAGAACATAAACTAAGCTGTAAGCAAATGTAAGTAAGATAATATTCGGGAGTTTCTAACGTTTTTCACCTTAAAGGCATTCTGGATCAAGCACTCAGTTTCTGATATGTATAGCAACCCTCGGTAGTAGCGCTTTGCATGAAGCCTTGGCATACATCAGCTGAAATTTTTGGTTTTTGATATTAGTTTTTTAAAACATTCCGGTTCCCCCTTTTTTTAAGTCGCTTTCAAAAATATACATATAAACCAGTAATCTGTGGATCTTGGTAAACCCAACCTACATCGATATCACAAGCCTTAATGCATTTTTTTTAGTTACGAGTAAAACGTGGATATTTCACTAAATTTACAAATAAAATCCGTTTATATTTATATATGAAAATGAAGTTTTAAAAGCAGGAGGTATAAAGTATCCAAGAATATAAACTCTAATGCCCTTATATGCACCGTAGGTCAGTTGAGCGATTAGTTACGTAAACCTGGGTTAGATTATTTGTTTACTATGCACCGCAAACTGACAATTTTGACAATGTCACTGACAAGACAATCTTACGAATATAACCTTGCCGTATCTCCGTTCTTGATTAGTTTGTTAATCTCTTGGCGGTGCATGGCTACATGCAAAAGATTAGCAAAACGTGATTAGGGAACTAGAATTAGAATCACCAAACAGGTGTAAGAAAGTGTATGTAAGAGTTTATGTGAAATATCTCATGCTCTTTCACCTGAAAGGATTTCAGGATGAGTCACTCGTCGGTCCTGATAATATGTATAGGAACCCTCAGTAGGTTTCCCTTGCAATCTCACCTACTCCTAGCCCTGAACGATGAGATAAGAGCGCCTTCTGGTGCGGTGTGTGTCTTCCACCCGCGAAATCCATTCTTCTGGCCCGTAACGCCCCCTCGGGGACCCATAACCCCATCGGGCGGTGGCTCTCAGGGGTTGCATAACCCTTATACATCGCGAGACGGCAATGCATAGTGATTTTTACGGTTATGCTGGGAATCTCACGGCCCTGGTATTCGGAGGACTCGTAAACTCCGGCGCAGATTTCCGCCAAAATGAAATTTAGTGAGAGGAAAATGGAATGGATATCGGAAAGGAATAGGTTTGTCAATCATTCAGAAAATATTTATGAGAGTGGATCATCGAGATATCGATGGAAATCAGACTAATACTAAAAAAGAAGACTGGTCAGATATTGTTCAGTATGATTAGTAGCAGTAAGCGCTTATCCATACATCATATTATAGCAACACAACTTCCATCAAAATACAGCGGTTAATAAGGCGGTTACTGGCCCATCAATAAAACCAAATACGCTAAAAAATACTCTTTTTACTATCGTTTTGGGCACCTCTGTAGCCTATATCAAAATACAAGACATTTGCCAAAAAATGAATTCAACATTGACAACTGTAAGAGGAAGCAGTCTCTTTGCATTTTTAATAAATCCAAAATGACAGCCAGTAAATATCAAAGTTTTAGAACGTCCACAGATCCTGTCCTCTGTCTTATGAGTAAACAATGTGACAAGCAGGCTACAACCCAAAGACGAAACAGAACCGTATTTCATTCGGGATCCAACTACAAACCTGAAAAAAGTCTTTGGTTTTGGCAACATCAGTTTTTTCCCTTTAGCATATAGAACTAGCATTATGTAGTTTTATAGATGCGCCAGTATAAAACATGATTGTTAAAAACTGATCCAATGTGTGATTTAAGAAGAATAGCAACTTCAACAAGAAGATGACAAGAAGGTCGTACGACGGTATTACCTAATACAGTACAGTACAGAAAGCCAATCTAGCGTGTTTAAAAAAAAAACAATTGCCAACCATGGAGACATATGATATCTACTTAAGTTCGCATGAAATCAAACTGCCCTGAATATATACTTTGAAATTGCCATTGGATTAGAGACCTGTTTATGTACTTAATCTATAAGGTGCACTTTAAATGCAATTTTGTGACTCTCACTGGACAACTTTTTCCGCCATTCAATGCAATTACAATGCAAAATTGTAGCACACGTTTGACTGTATCATATAGCATGATTAGGCTACTTATGTACTATATGAAAGTTATTATGCCTTCTAGTCTAAAAATAGTTTTTTGGTGGCTCAATTAAATTGAATATATTTCTGTGTTTTACTTCCCACTCCAGTGAGTGAGAAGAGTGTGTGATGGCAAAAATTTTCGATTTTGAGACTCTTTTTTTGGACGTTTTCTGATATCTACAGAATGAAGATCCACGTCACTCATTCCGTCGGTCTATCTGCCTATGGGTCTGTCGGTTTGTCTGTCTGTCTGTCTTTTGGCGCTCTTCTGGCCTCGTAAATCAAATTGACGTGACTAAATTAACAAAAAATAAATTTTTTCAAATATCCCTCAAATTCGTTTTTAGGCATTTTGGGAGTTTCTGACGATTTTCTAGTTTTTTGGGTAGGGGTGCAGTACGGATTGTTGGGAGGTGGGGGTTTGAACACTTAAATATTTCTTGTTTTAATAAAATAATCTACAGTGCGCTGAAAAAAATTGACTTTGATGATATACGAATGTTGCCTTTGAATTTTATATCTATGGAATAATTTCATGCATACATGTTCATGTTATAATCCTACAATGTATAACTTGGAAACTACGAACTTGATTGTGATGAAATGGTGACACTGTATTACTACCGTGGAGGAAATGGTAACAATGTATTGTTGTTGAAACTCTTGCCAGTGGCGGAGAAGAAATCAATAAAAAAAATTAATATCGTTGTCAAATGTTTCAAAGGTGTAGGGTTAGAGGAACTCCAAATATTTTGTTAGTACCAATAATGTGTGGGAAGTACTGAGTCAAGACTCTCGACGCCATTTATTCTTTTATCATAGAATCGTATCAAAATATTTTTTTGTTTAATCAACATAATCCGGCTTTTTCCATACTAATTTTAATGTACTGTAATCTAACTCACCCCCCATTTACCTTTATTACACCTCTAGAATTTGTAGTTTTATTATAACTTCACTTTCCAATTTAATTTCTGTTTATGATACTTTTAGATCGCATGGTATAGATCTTTTACTTTCTTTTGAAGGCCCGGGATTCAAATATTGCTGATGATTTTGCCTGCATTTCTGTAAATTACGTTAAACAATTTGTTCATCTTCGTTTCTCTTACGAGAAACTAAACCATCATCAGATATAATTTGAGCAGCTCCTTACACATTTTGGTTTCCTGAACTCGCCACCTTAGATTCAGAAGACATGCACCTTCTCTGTTCGACGGTATAATCAAAACCTCATCCGTTCTGCTCCTCTTTGGTGCTGCGAAACCTTCCAATTACACCGAAACGCATTTTCCCTCCGCCTTCAATCCAGCGAGAGCCTCGGAAGACGAATGGCGCTCCGTTATTTACGTTTATCTACAATTCGGATCGTCTCCTTGCCGCCGCGCCGGCAGGATTGCCGCAGTAAATCTACCGCGGCGTCACCGTGACTTTGGATGACGTGTGCACTCAGGGGTGCATCCCAATCAGTCCGGGAGGCGTACTAAAGGTACGTACGTACGGCCTCTACTTCAAATATTCGCCGAATTTTATATGGGATTTCAGACATACACTGGAGCGTCACAGAATATACAAAAAGCATACCTTATAACCTACTGATACGCTTTTTGAGGAGAATGGTGTGCATGACATTAGACAGCTATACTTCTTCAACCTAATCTTACGGCAGTATAAATCAAAAAATAATCTTCGGTATGTGGAGCATAGATACCTAACGGGCAGTTGCGGCAATGCCGCCGTGGTACCAAAACCGGAAAATAATAGCTTTATTCGCTCCTACTTGTTCATGGCACCCACGATATTTAAGTCCTTCCCTCCGAAATTGAATTAATAATTATCAGCTATTCAAAAAAAAGTAAAAATATGGATGTCTAGCATCCCTAGAAGTGAAATAGAGAAATACGTGTATTACAGAACTTTCTAGAAGTCTAAATTTTGTTACACGTAACTAAAAAATCTACCCATACTAATTAAAAAAAAAGTGAAGTGTGAGGGAGTAAACTTAAATGATGTAAAGTTAAATATATGTGATTTTAAATTTGGAAATAATGTTTACTATTACTATTTTGTTATTTTTTTTATTATTCTATGTAGTCTTTAATTGGTCTGATTCAATTTTATATTCAGGTCATCCCACGTACAAGGCTCTGCCGTTTGTGGGCTTTCCATATTTATTGACAGTGCATGCTCTTGCCTTTTGTAGTATTATTTTGTCAATAAATATTATTCTATTCTATTCTGTAAGGGCTAGTAGTAATGGAATGTCACCAATCATTCATTAGCCCATGCCTGAGACAAAAACAATATTGTCCTGAGGTGAGCTAAGCCAAGAAGGCTGCTGATCAAAGAACTTTAGGACCTTGTGACCTTACTGGAATGTCGACAACCACAATTGGGGAGATAGCCAAAAAACACTTCTATGCCCAAATGGTAAAAGGATGGGAATTACTACAAGGATGCCAATTTGCTCAGGAAACCCTTGCTGGCTTTGGCATGCCAATACCTAAGAAGTACTTAACGACGACCAGGTCAAACCACGTCTCAGTAAGATTCCTGACTGACCATCGTCAATTCAGGAAACACCTCCACATTATGAGGTTAAGTGACACATTGATATACGAGTATGTAGAATGTGTGAAAGCGAAAACGAAACTGTGTAACACGTCATATATGAGAGCGCCCAGAGTTATCTTCTATTTGAGTGTGAATTCGCCAAGTCTTGGCCCACACCTGCCCACATAAGAAAAATATTTCCAAGCGACTTGTTCACCTTCCTAAAATTGGCAGGATGATGACCTGAAGAAGCAACTCCCTCGGAGGATGCACAATGGGCCAGTTGTGGCCGAAGTGCAGTAGGACTAGTCACCCTCCTTCTTCATCAATATAACGAATAAGTTATTCAAAAATATGTGTCCACTATTAGGCAAGCATGAAGTACAAACCTATTTTTTCATTGTTTCCGTGATTCTGTGAGTTTACGAACCTAGTGATCAAACAATGAAACAATGTTCAAACTGATAACGTCAATTCGTAAATCAATTGCTATTTCCATCTATAATATAAAAATACCTGGGGATCATAAATCTATGAATATACTTCATCAATATAATGTACAGCACTTATAGTGAAATCTAATTCAGTTCATCGTATTAATAATTAGTAAACATAGACTTATGCGCGGTTTCACTTGTTTCGATATCCAAACAGTAGTTGTAACTTTATGAACATGAACTTGAACACAGACAGTCGAGCGGCTCTGATAGCCTTGGAAGGTAACCACTATACTTCAAAAATAGTGTGAGACTGCCATAATACGCTAAAGACACTGGCGAAGACCAACATGGTAACATTATCTTGGGTGCCTAGTCACTTAGGAGTGGGTGGTAATGAGAGGGCTGACAGGTGTGCCAAGGAAGGCGCAGAACTCCCTCTCATCGGACCAGAACCAGTATGTGGTATATCGTACAATACGGTACAAAGGACAGCTGTTACTAGATGGGTGTGAAATGAGCACCAGAAGCGCTGGGACAAAGTGGTGAGGAATGTTCAGTCTAAGAGGATGCTGAGGGGCCCTTGTATTCTAGTACCGCAGACGCTCTCACACTGAGCAGGAAGAAACTACGAAAGATGGTTGGATCTATAACTGGCCATTGGACGTTCAGTACATATCTGCAAAAGCTGGAGATTGATGTGGCAAATCCATTATGCAACAAGTTAGGTCAGGCAGAGGAAAGCATGCTATTTTCGCCTGTCCTAGCCTGAGTGAAAGCAGGAACTCCTATGGATGTAGGCCAGGAGAGAACACAGGAAAGCATAGTAAAATGAATCTCAAAGTTCGCAAAGACTTAGGATGGGACTCTGTGTGATCCCTATGACCGGGGGTGCACAGTAAGCCTTAAGGCTGAGCGGCAACTATTAGGTCAACTGAACCCTAACTCCGCGCTACTGAAAAAAAGCAAGGGAGTTAATTGTACTCTAATATACTGATATTGTCCTATGATGATTTGAAGTATTTTTTAACTATATCACGAAAAGTATCTCTTTGTCCACTGCAGTCAGCTAAAGTAATAATTTGAATCTTTTGTTTCTGAGCGCAAAAGCCATCTCCGTGTAACATTTACTATTATAATAATAAACTTCCTTCCAGTAACAGTCCACACCGTGTCGGTTGACAGTCTTCAGAGAAAGCTCTACGGAACCCACCTTAAGCCTGCAAGAATACAATAGACGAAACACAACCACTCAAATAAACAAAAAAGGAACATTTCGCATAAAATACGTTATTACCATACGAAGACGTTCGTAAGCGAATTAAAAGGACTGAGGCAGACACCGCCAAACATTAACAATCCATCGAAAAAAAGCCGCGTCTTTTTCCTCGGAATACAAAAGAGAGCGGTGATGCGAGCTCATCTCCATAAAAGTACCAATTAAAGGTGAGCCGAGAGAAGGAGAGAGCGAGAGCGAGAGAGCACCTCCTCCTATACAAACCAGAAACCACCTCACTGGATCTCGGACGGCCGCGGCGCGTCGGCCATTATGCGTTCAAAAGCGGCGGCGACTGTCGCTTGTTTCGCGGTGCGGCGCCATTATCTTTGGCAAGGATAAACAATGGGCGCGCTTTGATGACTATGCACACACACGCGATTTGCATGCGATGAACAAAGACGAAAAAAATTGGATAATGGCGTGGTCGGTTCGGTCACCAAGGTTTCCGAGATAGCTTCAGGGTAAGTCGTATGCTTACATCAAAGCAACGAAGTCGAATAGGAATGATAACACATGGACTCATCACACTCAAATCGTCTCTTGCAAATCGTTCGGCACTCTACCGTCTTGTGAAATTGTTTAAAATAGTTTCCTTTTCATTTATGCACTGACAAAACCCAAAATTCGCTCGAAAATCTATTTTGAAAAAGGAAACGATCAAACCAAAACAAAACGCTGCCACTATCTGTTGTTTACACATGTTTGCTCAAGATCAGCGGTCGGTCGATGCGGCGTTGTCACGTTTTGTGAAAAATAATTGTTTATACGACATATTACTTGACCATGATAGGATTAATAGCAGCTTTTTGTCTTTTATAATAATATTATTTAGATTGGATCTTTTTTGAGTGAAGGTTATACTTTGGGATCTTCCTCACATGTTTCTTTAGAAAGTTTACCATTACTGTAATGACTTCAATATATCGTAATACCGGTTTTGATATTTACCTACATTATGAACTAGTATATATGAGGAGCATACAATGGTTTTGCCCAGAGGACATCTGTCAACAGGCACTTATCCAGGATTTAGTTTTTTTGGGGGGGGGGGCAGTTTAGGGTTGGCATCTTTTAATTTTGCTTGACTATGACGACGAACAGCAAACAAAATATTCGTTGTCAGGGGGGGGAGTGCAGTTTAGGGTTACCAAAAATCCTTAGACGTGTGGATTATCATTTTTCGCGGCATTATATAACATTTCGGGGCAGGTTCGGACCCCCTGAACTCCCCCAAATACGTGCCCATTTGCAAGATTCTATTCATCAAGCATGCAGGATGGTTCAAACAAAAAAATATTTGTTTACTTCTTCTAACCTATTTGAATTCAGTGCATTAAAGCCATACACAATTTTAGTTAGAAATTCATAAAAAATGTAATTTCTGGGACTTATCCTGTGTGTTTTTATGTGAAAAAATCTGTCGCGATTCAGAAGAGTTTCTGCTAGAGGACAAATGTTGATTCTCATTTCCCTTTAGACTCTAAAAAATATCATAGCTCCTTTGCAACCGTTTCCACAGCCCAGAAGAACTCTAAAATAATGACTTTTGGAAGAGACCTGACAGATGCTTTGACCATTCTTAGTACTATTACCCTAGAAAACTCAGACACCTTATATGATAAAATTATAAAATACGTAAAATATGGACAGATATTCTATACTTAGTCAGATGGCAGTCACAGCCTTCCAAGTTTTATAATAGCTGCGATATTCAATTTTTTTTCTGTTACCTACTAATATCAAAAATGGTGATATGCACCCAAAATGTTCGTTTTAAGTCCCATATGTGATACATGAAGTCACACTAGAATTGACCCAGGAATCTAAATACACAGGGTATTCCATTAAAAAAATATCATTTTTTCTGAAAAGAGGTATCGTTAGGTCACAATATTCCGAGGCGTTGAGCTTGACTCACCCTGAATTGTAAATCCTTTTTTACTTTTGGATACTCGCCTCTGTCAAATATTGCAAATAAACGGGACATTTTCGTGAAATGTTTAACGCAAAAAGAGTAACTGAGATGAATGGTTACCACTGACTGTCTACATAATTATGGTTGAAATGGGCAACATTGTTCTGAGATTCCATAGAAAGAATTATTTATGTCAATTCAGCATGTACGATGAATGTGAAGCTGCGTTTCATTTACACTGTCTCATCTCCATATTCGATGTACTTCTCACCTATTCCACAGCACACTCCGCGCATACTGTGGTTTGCGTGCTCCGAACAGATAACACATTCGCTCTGTCATCGGTGACGTTATCTCAGACTAATCTGGATCCAAAGCAAGCTCATCTAATTGCTTTTGCGGAGTTGCACCGTGACGTCCACCGAGGGATTTACTATGTACCCCAATGATGCCTAAACTATACTACTATACGTAAACTCCAGACGCGCTACAGTACAGTATTCTACCAGTTTAAAACGCATACTGACTGCGACTTAGAGCGATGTAACCGTTTAGACAATATTGTAACGAGTGAAAAACTTCCCTCAGAAGCAAATTGATGAAACACCATGAGTTGCCTTTGAGAAACAGGCTTTTCTGCCGTGGGTGCTTTGGAGACAAAATACAAATCTCAGTTAAATATAGAAAACGAGCTTAGAGTGTTCAATTCTAATATCAACCTTCTTTCGAGAAGCTTTGCTCTACAAGACACTAATTTAAAGTATTTAGTAAAACAATCTTGGGATACGGTCACTTATTATATTTCAAAATATAAAATTTTTACGACGTTTCGACGCTTCTATTAGGCGCTGTCATCTTCAGGTATTAAAACTAAAATAAAATATCCGAAATGTCAAACAGATACAAAATGACTAACATTCACAATTAATTTTTTTTAAAAAACAAAACACAATTTAAGACCAATAATTAAAATGCAACAGAAAACTTACATTATACTACAACAGTCATATGTATTTATTATTCCGGGTGGTGTTGGCAATTTGGTTTTCAGTGAGAGACTGGCGTGGTGGAACAAAAATACCAAGCTGATAAAATACACGTTAAAAATATATACAAGTACAAAATATAAGAAAACAATTAAATATCGAGGAAGGTAAATATTGATAAGATGGAAGAAAGTATAGGACTCTGTTCCATTTATTAAATTTGCATATATGCATGAAAGATTGCTTGTATCTGTCCTGAAATTCATGCTGTTAGAACTTCTTTTTATAGGTATAATTTCTAAGTATTATAGTATAAGTATTACTCTTCTTTTTAATTTAGTATTCTTAAGTTATTTAGTTAGTAAATAGGTATTAATCTGTGTAACGATTTTGACCTGTTGATGAACTTGGTGGTTATTTTTTTAGGATTATAGGTCGGAATTAAAACAAAAACTTCTTATTTTTCTTTATGCGACACTTCGACTAATTTATAGTCATCATCATCATGCCTAACGAAGGAATAACAAGAAGTTTTTGTTTTATTCCTGACCTAATGCTAAAAAATAACCAAATTAAATATTTGCAATACATTTCTATCTATAAATATAATTTATCAGTGTGTAAACGTATATTTTATTTTTTATTACATCAGAAGGATTTTTTGTTTACTTTTTCAGTTAAATAAATTCCTAAAATAATTTTTATCGTTTTGCTTTTAACACGCTTCTGTTAGCTTCACCTGCATCATGTGGGTTGGTAGGTATGTGAGCTTGTAACAGTAACACTCCCTTGAATGAAGAGCAGATTGGCTTACTACTGTTATGCCATCTCTATTCACAAAAATTTGTTACATCTGTCCAAAAATCCACTGTTGACATAACTACCTATACATCAGATTAGTGAAAAGATAGCTGTTGAATTTTGTCCGGCGTGTGATAGTAACTGCAACATTGCGCCATCTGTTGTCTTAAATGTAACGTGTCATATGTCGAGCTGGCATTGTGCATAGCCACCTACAACTGACGGTGCGGAACTTTGACGCCACTTTTTGTTAATATTACACAAAAGCGTAGCGACAAAGCGTGACATCCAACTGTTGGGGAGTTGATATTTTTGTGAAATTTATTCAGAAAAGTCCACAGTTTTAATTATGGTTTATGCTATGAACATTGATCAAAAACAATTGCTTGTCTTCATTACACAAAGTATTAAAGTTTATTAATTTAAAATTAATAAATAAGCTGTTGATGATCGGGGAGTGTTTTACATAAGGTATGTCAGGTAGCGCAAGACTAAGGTCAGCGTCTGTCGGGACCGCTAGTTTATAACAAAAAAATTAATGAAATACAACATAGTAAGTTTACATAAACTAAAAAAACTCGCTTTAGTGGTAAAGTTAACTAAAAAATTAAAAATAAGGATAGTTTAAAAATTCTAAAAATCACGCTTTCAAAGAACAGCGGACTGAAAAGGTAAAAATAATTTTTAAAATAAACTTAAAACAGTAACGAACGAAAAATACTAGCATTATTGTGAAAAGGTGTGCGCGCTTCATGCCACATTATTCTTAAATTGAGTGCCCGACGTTTTTTTCATAATCATACAAGTATTTTTCGTTCATTATTGTTTTAAAATTATTTTAAAAATTACTTTATACTTATTTTCTCGAATACTCGGTCACCCCCTCCCCCTTAAATTTATCAGGAACGCGCGCCCCAAAGGTTGAGAATCGTTGTTCTGGCCTCAAAGAATCTGAAGTTCTTGTTGGTTACCAGGAAATTAAAAGGTGTATGGATATGGACTATACTGTTTTGAATGGTATGGTGATGTGTTTGTGTGATTGTCGCTGATCACCGGCATCTATCGCACCGTATCTCGGTTGCGTTCGAGTGACGCAAGCCATCGATCCAGGCAGAACCAGATCGTCGGGCGTACGAAGGACCATAAATAACACGGAGCCGTTCGGGCTGTCAGTCGTCCCCCTCCCCCCAACCGCCCCCCGCCTGCCCCCCAGTCCCCCGCACGGCGCTAGTTGCTGATGCAGGAAAGGGATTCCGACCCGAGTAATTGCGACAATACAACTTTAATAACAAAACGGGGAACAAAGAGAAGGAACATGGAAACGCCGGGGCTCCGACACGGTAGCGAGACCTCTTATAAATGATGGCTGCGAACTGTCGCGAGGAATACCGTGTTGTGCGAGCGGTTATGAAATTTGTTTCTTTGCTTCTCGTATATCTACAATGCGTGCAAACGTACGAGGGATTGCCGGAAACGGAACAGAAGCTTCCAAGTCATGGAAGTGTCTGCAAATAATGTTCAAAAAATGTTCCTAATCCATTTTTCAAAAAATAGGATTTTGCATCCAAAAAAATAATGCTTTGATGCATTAATTTTAACGTGTTGAGCATCATAAAAAATATTTATGATAATAATATTTTTTATGTTGTTTATGAGACTTGTTTAGTCCACATGTAATTTTGAATGAGTGAAAACGTTGAACAACCTCTGACGTCACCGGTATAATATCGTATGGGATGCGAGGTTTTTTTAATCACTTTTAGACGACATTTTTTGCGGTCACATTTGACGCATGTCATATTTTCATCAAGTTTAATACAGAAACGGAAGATTGGCGTAAACATAACCTAAACTTGTAATTCTGTGCCACACAACTTGTCCTTTTGTGCTTCTTGATTGGTAATTATAGCTAGAGATGGTGTGGGATTAATTCATAATTAATTTTTATTAATTCACCATTATTCAATTAATCATGCTACGATTGTCGATATCGTCCTAAAGCAACGATGTCAGCACCCGTTTTCAGTCACGTGGAAATATTTGAAAAACCAGTAACTTACGATTGCATGATGAGCAAGATTGTAAGTTTTGTTCTAAATAGCATTTAATATACGCCTTTCTTTCCTCTTAAGATATTCTCAATACAAATTTAAAACCACTGTATGGACTCTATTCAAACCGCTCCCAAAATTCCAGAAAACAGAGCATAGAGTAGATAGATCCGTTATACGTCACTTATATTGTTTCTGACATTGGTCTGAGTGATCTGAGTGATCGACAGACACAACCGCAACCAAGAACAAAAGTCCTTCAGGCCAGTCTGACAAGCATTCACAAATTGAGACTATATCATGGCAGTTCTCAACATTAGGCCTTTAAACCGCTCACAAGGATCACTGATCCTGACGTTCGGAAAGCGACCTAGGATCAGTCAGAAATAGGGTCAGTACAATCTTATACGGTAAGTGATCGCGATCGGATTGTTCAGATCAGTAGCTGTTTTTCTTAAACATCTGTTTTTTATTCTTAAACCAACTTTTTCGTTGTTCGATGTCCGTTAAATCCATGGAATCATAAATCCCAATTGATAGGTGTTTGACATATAACTGATCGGTCCGGATCCAGATCACTGTTTCCGTAAAGGCCTATTATGAACCTTCTGAGAATACAGAACTAGAAATTGGAAAAAGTCCTTTTAAATAAAAATGGCTTGCTATTTTCCTTACTTATCACAGTGTCAGGTTTCACTACCACCGTTACACCTGAATATAACAATATCATAAGACCACGCAAAATATCAACAATCAGTGCTCACACCTTTCGATTGCTAGCGATGATGATACATAACAACAACCTTAACTAATGGTTAGGGGAACTGGAACTGAAACTTTTCTCCTGTTCTATCTCGTTTCACTGCCCCACTAATAAGAAACCACACACGTTGGAAGATACACGATTTCGACGTTTTGGCGACTTCTGTCTAGGTACAAAATTTGTCAAAAGAGTCATTTGGATCAGATGACGTTTTTTGACAGCTATGCGAGGAAATGACTTCAATTTTTTGTTGGTCGGTAAATTAAATAAGAAAAAATTGTATATAAAATGGCTCGACTCAACAATTATAGTATATTAAGAGGCAGGAAAAGATTTAAAATTTAAAAAAAAAGTAATAATAGCTAAACAAAAACAAAATAAAAAAAACATAAAATGAAATACTAACTACTGTTCCATAGCTATGATTTGTGTTCCACTGTCCTATATTTAATACAGTTTAAAATGACCCTTCCTTATACAAGGATGGGGCAAAATGATCTGGCCTGTTGGTCTCTGACCAGAGTCATTATAATAGCAAAAAAAAAACTAAGTCGGTAATTTTGAGTTCTTATATAAATACAAAACGAGAGCCAGTAATACATCAGCGTCTTAGGATCATGATACACACAGATATATGAGTGAATAGTGTATCATAAACTGGAATTCCAGGCCAAATAATGCAGTATCTCATACAGGGACCACAACAAATCATATGGCAACCTGAAAAACATTATTTCCCTCTCTCTGAATTGGACAAAATAGATCAAGTTACTAGTGGTACTACGGAGTTGAGTCAACAGATTAATAGGAAATGCAATTCAACTGTATAAATGCTAAGCAGTATGGTTCGATATGTTCCAAAGATAAATCTGATCCATGACATCTATACCAGAGAGTGGACCATAAACTTTTTCAGGTTTCGTTATGGTTTGTAGTTCAATCATAATGCTTGCTTCCAAGTACTCTTCAATGATGTTTTGCAAATACACAACCCACTAAAAACCTATCAAGCTTCCTAATAACTATAAATATTTATCTCAAAATTTATAATTAAAATAAACCTCCCTTTCATTAATCGATGTTTGCTGTAGCTCCTGAATACACCTCTATAAACTGACAACTTGGAACCAAATGACAAACGGCTAATAACCCTAGATGCTAATGCCGTGAAGTGACAAATAAAAAATAAGCGATACTGTCTTGTCTTGAGGGTACAGTTTAAATGTCATATTATTCACCAATAACATCCTGATCCTAAGAGACGGATGAATTACTGGATTTCATTTTGGGTTTATCAACAATGCAAATGTAATGAATCTTGTAAGATTTCAGAATCACTGATTTGTTTAGGAAGCAACTTCCCAAAAAACAAAAGCTGTTTTCCACCACAGCTCTCAAGAAAGGTTTCGCTTATACTCCAAATTTATTTTTAGTCGAATTTTGTACTTTTACACTTTTATAAAGGCTACAAAGATTACCATAAACGTCAATAAAGTTTGTATTCCATAATATAGTAGTAGTTTTTATTGATGGGCCAGTGAAGCGCTGGAGCTAAGCTACCTAATATTTGCAACGACGTGACGAATAGCTATTCCAGTTCGATCTCCCAAATCCCAGATAGAACCCCAACGACATTGGGGTATTTCTGGAAGCGCAGTAAAGTTATTTGTACCGAGCTTTGGCGAGGCGAGCGGCAGAAAAAACGGTCTTTTCCGGATACGAGATTTCATTTCCGGCACAGTGCATCCAGGCTATATTTCCGGGCACGGTTATCCCGGTTTATCCGGGCAGGAAGCTTCGACGTCGACATGTGTCCCGCCGAAGGATCCAGAAAGGATACAGGACGTAATATAGGGAGGTACAAGGGAAAAAGACGGGTTTCCGCTTGAAACCAGGACACATCCTATGCCTTGTAGCTGTACGGCCATGTTCCAGGAAATAAGTTTTGCGAAGGTGGTTTCATCGTATACATTTTAAAATACACAGAATTTAGTTTTCCACCACAAAAACCGCACTAAGCTTTATATGGAAAAAATTAGGCAAAATATCACCATGAATAAAATAAATTGTATATAACCCTTTTGATGATAAGACTATTAAATAAAACGTCTTACAAATATCCACCTCATAGAGGAACGAGAGCTTTTTTTGTATTTTCGGCGACATTTGCACAGGTAAGCAAAATAAATATAGAAGAGCAAAAAACAGGCTTTTAAAGACATCGGACTATAAAGTTAGAATTGATTTTTAAAATAAGGTTAAAACAGTAATTAATGTAAAAAAAGCATCGGGCGCGCTCGATTGAAGAATAATATGGAATAAAGTGCGCATGCGTTTTTCACAATCATACCAGTATTTTTCGTTCATTATCGATTGTTTTTCAACAGGCGGCAGCTTATTTTAAAAGTTTTTAACTTCTTAGTCCGATGTTCTTAAAAAGCTTGTTTTTTGGTTTTTTTCAAACCAAATTTATTTTTAAATTTTCATTTAACTTTATCATTAAAGTGTGTTTTTTTAGTTCCTTTTAACTGTATTTTTTAATACCTTGTATAATAAAGATGAACAATTGTTTTTCATTAATATTTATAGGAGGATTATTACCATTACTGCATAAACGATAATTAAAACGGTCGACTTTACTGAAAAAATTTCAAAGTGTTCAAAGTTCAATGTTTGGTCAGAGGAGATTCACAAACTCACAAACGTTAAGTTAATAAAAGCGTGTTAGTACGGTAAAATCAGATAGTTTGACCAAAAAAAGGCGTGTACCTTGTACTAGTGGAAATAGGAAGGCCCATTTTAGAAAATTTATTGCTATGTTATTTTAAGTTTTTACTTTTCACGTCATTAAGCTTGTGAAAGATATGTTCTATTCTGTATAACCTACGGGATACTAGTGTATTTTGTAAACATTTTTGGCAGGGGGATCCAACTGAGCTTAAAATAAGTTCATGTGCCATATAGAAATGCTATTCTATTCTAATGACGTATTTTCCTGTATTTCTTTTTGTAAAAAAAAATGAGAGGACTAAATAATTTGCTACAGTTGGACGTACTGGCAACTTATCAGTACCCTACAATAATATGCATATACAGGGTTACTGGTAACTCGACCACTTTCCTGCAGGAAGTGATAGAGGGACTCAAATGCAATAGATTTAACCCCCCATATGTAATTCCGAAAACCGATAGTTTTAGAGATAATTAACATTTAATGTTTTTCAACGATATGTCCAAATTTCCACACTACATCCCAAATTTAGAAAAAACCCTGCTGTCGATTTTGGTAATTTCCAATTTAGTTTTTTACTGGCAAATACGCAGATCTAATTTAGTATTTAAACGTGTTAAAATACTAAACAGTTTCAAACTACATACAGTTATTTAAAAAATAAAGAACAAAATTCTTACATTCACCGCGAAAGAAAATTGTCTAGCTCAAAAAAAGATACACAGCCAGCCAAACAAATTATTTTAAAAACTTCCTTATCTGATGGCCTATTCCAAGGACAAGAATGACAGTACAACCACAAGTAACTATTTAACAAAATTTATCAACATAATACAGAATCATCACCAACATGATATTCCAGCATGAGGGTTGTCCAGCACATTACCGTATCACAATTCGGCAGTTGTTGGACAACACATACCCGAACAAATGCCCAGATCTGACACCTCTTGATTTTTACGCCCTGGGTCACATGAAGGCATTGGTTTACGAGACTCCAGTTAATACTACTGACGAACTAAGGCAAAAAATTATCAATGCGGCGGAGGAGATAAAACGAACTTTTTCAACACGAGTTACAAAAACCGAAGTGAGGAAGCGGATCCGTACTTGTATCCGAAATCAAGAGCAACACATTGAGCAAGATCTCTAGAAACTTTAAGTGGATTTAATTTGTCTTACTTGGATAAAATCATCGACCGCATTTGCAAACATTCTAGTATGTAACTGAGTTATCAATAATGATTGTACTGTCATTCGTTCTTTTTGAATATGATTTTTATTCATTGCTGTTTATAATCTTTCTGAAAAGGTTATTAGGTAGGAAAGTTTTTTTAGCGATTTGTTCAACCGTTTGTATAATTTTTTTGAGCTAGATAATTTTCTTTCACGGTGAACGTAAAAATTTTGTTGATTATTTTTTAAATATTTGTATTTAGTTTGGAACTGTTTAGTATTTTGAAACATTTTAATACTAAGTTAGCTTTGTGTATGTGTTAGTTAAATACTAAAATAAAAATTATCAGAATCAACAAAAGGTTTTTTTCTAAGTTTAGGATCTAGTGTGGAAATTTGGACATTTGGTTGAAAAACATTAAATGTTAATTATCTCGAAAACTGTCGGCTTTCGGAATTACATATGGGGGGTTAAATCTATTACATTTGAGTCCCTCTATCACCTCTTGCAGGAAAGTGGTCGAGTAACCAGTAACCCTGTATAATAATGACTGCCATGTTGAAACTTAATAATTTCCCATTCAGTATGTTGCTTAATACTTAAACACAAAGAGACACAAAAATCAGCACTTTTTTAAGCATAATAACTAAAATCTTTGTATACACAGCTTTTTCGACGTCAGAGCTTATATCTGTCAACAGTAAGCTTAAATTAAAAGCAGATTTCATAAGTCCTTCTTTAAAACAGACAACTATATTTTGCACGTAGAAAACGGTATTATTTTCAACTCCATTAAACTAGAATGTGTGGGCCATACCAAGCCAGTCAACTCTATACGATTATTTGCTTTCCTGTCACTAGATAGATTGTTTATGGTGCATTCATTTCATGCTAGAGTTATGCAGACCGTTTTAAAATTTTAATACTTAAGTATGCTTAAAAATGCGGCGATTATAGATTAATTGATAAGATGTTCAGCTAAACCTGTAAAATAACGATCCGTTATCTTCAGATCTTGTGCACTGACCGAGTAGTATCTGGAGTTTTGATCAAATTTGCTTGTTTCATTAGTCAATTAACAGGTGAAAGGTATAACACTAACGTAACCGAGAAAAACAGTCAAGCGAGTACCGTAAGTACCGTATGCCAATATCACATTATATTTTGTCTCATAAAAGTGAACTACGCCCTTATAGACCAGGAGACAACGTGAAAATCAAATAACTTCGAAAATGTCATTCGCTTTACAAAAAACCACTGTTTTGCAAGCATTGATCTGATTTGTCGAATCTATCAAAAAGTGTATTTCAAAAAGTAGAATTTATTATTTGGCGACTAAATAAAATTGAATCCAAATTTGTCAATTTGGGGATCGATGATCACAAGCATAAAGTTCCATGGTGCAACGAGTTACGAAAACTAATTTTCCTGCGCCTTTCAAAAACAAGTGAATGTTCACCAAATAATTGTTGTTTAAGGGAATCCGGAGATTGTCATCATAAGAGTGTGTGATATAATATCACATGGCTGAGACTGCGTCATTATATCAAACGTTTGATATAAAACGCCTACTTAGGGTTGTATTCATAGTCGATATTTAAGGGTCCCTCAGTACTTGAGGGTCTTTTACGTAAGGCTCCCTTGGGTAATACTCAAGTAATGTCAACATGACATGTCAACGTGATATTTCGTTGCAGTCAAGGCGATTTTGTAGGTTCATTTTGGTGTTGTCAGTTTCTGTCACATCCGGAAAAATATTCGGCACAAAGCACAAAATCCTAGCACAAAACAAAAAGAGATAACAGAAAACATCAAAATTTGTAGGCATAGGCATAACAAATTGACGTATATATGAGATATGACAACGTCGCTAAATGAATCCCGCCGTCGCGTAGATGTTGTCAGGGAAACAGATACACAAAGAAAGCCACACTTGAGAGTCACTTAAGTATCCCTTAGGTATTACTCAAGGGATGATTATGAATACGGCCCTTAGCCTACTTTGGAATATATTTTAATGCTGAAAGTAAATTTAGGGTCTTATGTATAATATAGGTATTTTATTACTGTTTTCCTTAGGCCAAAGTGGTATAGAGGCACTAAATGTAAATGAAATCCAATGCAGACAGATGCGTATTCAAAATGGCACATTCACTAGAAGAGGAAAACAGACAGTGGGCAGAGCCTTTCCGGTGAGAACAGGAAATTAGGCAGAGTCGGGTCGACCCTCACGTAGAACAAGGGATTACGCTGCCCTTGCGGTGTTTATAATGTCCAATACCCGCGCTGTCAGACGTCCTTATCTGACCTTTGCATGTGTTAGTCCGGTCAACTGCTATAACTGAGAAGTTAAGAAGACTTTTACTAGCACTATAGGTACACCTTTGCTACTATCCAATAGTACACTTAAATATGTCTGCTCTAATTGACTGCAAGCTTAAGTTCATGACACCTACACGATGATAATTAGTGAGTGCATAGAACTGCTGCTTGTTTTAAATTCTCAGGACAGCCTCCATAAAGCCTTGGACTTAAGACACGTGACTAATTATTTTTGTATGTTAAAAATTTTATTAAGGTGGCCTACAGAAAAACAGCTAATCAAGATTATTAAGGGTCTAGGGTATAACGCGCGAACTTGAGAATCCTGGAAAACACGTAATCCTATTTGGCCAATAATGGGCTACATTTGAATACCTATTGCAATAAAAAGTGATATTTGGATATGTTTTTGTATTCTATTTGAACAAGTTAAGTTACATAAAAATTCTAATTTTATCGACAACGAATCGACCGATTTTAAAAACCAAACGTCAAAATAAAGGACTTCGACATACCTTTGAAACACAATATTACTCTATACCCCTTGCATTTTAAAATTTAAGGGAATGATCCTCAAGGGCAGAGGGTACGAGGGGATGAAGTAGTTTTTGGTTAAAAAGTTGCCCCCCTGAACTTAACTTGCTCTAAATGAAGTAGGTCACCCAATATTTTCATTCCAAAAATATAACGAACTGCCCAGTGATGTGGAGTTTAAATGAAAGATCATTTTACATTAGTTTCTTGTTGGATACGTGGTTATGAACTCCTTCTGGATTTATAGATTTGTAGATGTCTGTTTTGTTTCATTTGTTATGTTCATATAAACATTTAAGTCGTATTGGTATCTTTTTTTGACAAACCTAACATATCTTATGTCGAATAGGTAATACAAAAGTTTTATTATTATCTAAATTAGAGTGGTGACGCTGGAAGCTGGATCACCTAGGAAGCAATACGCAATAATTTGGTGCAATTTAAAATTAACGTTACTAACCTAGAAATAACAATACCCATACATGAAAATTTAGCGCCAGAGACGTGGTCGACCGTACTATAAAGGCGTTTTTAATATCCTTATCTGAGTCGGGCATGCATGCAAAGTCTCGCCTCATCCGTATTCCGGGCATCGTCCGGGCGATTTACCTCTTCGGGATGGACTACGTGACGCAAGATGGCGGCCCCGGAGGAAATCCAACCGTTCACCTGTCAACCGGAATTAAAGAATGGCCCCTGAACCGTCGAAAACCGACGCGTCGGTAAAAAGGGATGACCGACGGATACGAGGTCGAGATCAGGGAGATTTGGAACGTGGAAATTACTATGTGGCATTTAAGAGACAGTGACGACGTTTAAACTACAACCAGAAATAGGTTACACATAAATTTGAGTGTTTTCTTGTATAAAACAAAAATAAAACAGTTCAAAAATATTCTGTCGCCCTTCAGACACTCGCAAGCCACAAGCAGGTAACTCTTTCGTGAGTCCCCGGAGCGTTTAGCTATGTTAGGGGCCGGCAGCCCATGCATTGGCCCAGAACTCATGTTTGGAATTACAAGCGCCAGGTCAATGTTGCTCTGGACGACTAGGCCTACAAGGAACTGGCGAAAGTCTGGTAACAGAGAGACGACTGCAGGCAAGCTAAAAGATTCATAGGGGACCCTGATAAGGGCCGAAGGCATTGGCTTCTAAATAAGAGCAGAGATACGCTCAACCTTCCGGTCGGGGATCTCAAAGGTCATTGCCGACTGAAAAGATATTTGTCACTCACGATAGTTGTAGAGGACACCATGTGCTCCAGATGCGGGGAGGAGGACGAAACAGCGTTCCAATTCCTGGGCAGATGTGCTGTGTATCGCAACCTCGGCGTTCAGATAGTAGGCACGACGGAGTTCGGGGAGGAGTCATTATATTCAGCGAGATAGTCGTCAAGAGGTCTAGTAGGTTTGATAAGGAGCTTTCTAGGGCTTAGGATTTTAGTATTTTCAGTGGTGGTTTAGTGGGGTTGGCATAAAAGGGCCAAAGGTGGCCTGCTTGCCTGGCCTGGCTCTAGGGTTTCATAAGGATAAGCGTCTACCCACAGTAACTTTAAAATATTGTAAATTTTTAGTATCGCGGAAATAAAACTACAGTTATCCAAGAACTGACATGAGAAAGAGCCTCGTTCAAGGTTTTAGTGAGAATGACTATCTTGAACTCCAGTGTGCAATATCTACTGAGTAGGCTTGTAGGAGGTGCTACAAGTTTGGTGTCTACAGACCTGTAGAGACTTGTTCAACATTTTCTATAGCAGAATCTGTGGAAAAGGTATATCACCAATTTAGGCTCAGCGCTCCACTGAGGAGATCCCTTGCAATATTAAGCACGTAAACTAGTCGAATTGATTTCTTCTGGATTAAGATCTGTATCTTCAGAATGAGCTATAGGTCACTTAACCAACTCCTATGGGAAGAATTCTAATTATATTCCAATCAATTATAGATCATCCAACTTCTTGGTCGCCATTTCGTAATGACAACCGTATAGTGTATCAAAACATAATAATCATGACGAAGATTGGTCGAAAACGACTAGGGTACTAAGTATGCATCTCTACATCTCCATGTCTGGTATTTGTAAACTAGTTAAGATAATCGTCTGTGTCCTGTAAACGTACAAATAATCCTCATAATTCTGTAAAAAAAATTTCGTTTATACTATGATCTAACTCCAAACTATCTGTATTGTCGTATTGAAAATTAACAGATCTTGAAAGACAAGAGTTTCGTAGTGACAATATTTTTGTTTGTTGTCAGCCTGTCAATATCTATATAATTGCCACAGTATATTAACCGTTAGATGTGTTGTACCGAAATTGGAAAAAGTAGTTGTTTAAAGTAGATGACAGTTCGTAAAACAAAAGGTATTGAGTAAATGACGTTTTAAGAAAATGATCTAGAGGACGAGCATTTAACTTTGCTAAAACATGTAACGAAAAAAATATACTATACATTTTTATAATGCCATCCCTTTAAATACATAAAATTATTATTGATATGTCAATTTTTTCTTCAGTTGTAGAGCTAATCCTTTACTAAAATAATTGTGGATTAATGCGATGCTGCTTCAAAATATAAACTAGTCAGTTCTTCACAACTGATCACATTTCATGATGACGCAGCTCTTTTTAGATTTTGTATGACGTTGTACGTATATGAACCCACTTAAGCACCAGCGTACTTATGAACATAGTTGGGAAATTATTTCAGTTTTCTTGACCCATTTCCATTTCTTATCTCATCGGCAAACGGCATCCATTCATCCGCGAATAGTATTGGTTCGTCTTCAAAGACGACGAGAGCATTAAATATTGACCGTAGTCCGTCGGAGTGGTCCGTAGAGCGGCCTCCAGGGGATAAGAGCGTTATCTTTCCGGGCACCGAGCATCCTTTAATTCCAGCTGACAGGTGGACGCCGGCTCCGGCAGACTCCGGATTTCCTAGGGGAGCTACTCCGGGTCTGTCTTATATCACCCGGAGCGCCAAGGAAAACGGATTGGATAGAGTCGCTACTTCAGGTCACGGTGTAATAAGTATCGTGGTGTAATTCTTATAGTTAGGTACGTTAAAGGTTGAACTTATATCATTTCATTAATATAAGTATGTACGAAGCTCGTAAACACTTCTCCCATGAGGAATGTTGCCATTAGTGCATGCACCCGGTTCTACCCGGGTATTTCATCAGGTCACAGAACTAGTTCTGAAAAAGATGAGACCCGGGTTTCGGTTCCATAACGGTGCCGCAAGGAATTTAAATTTCGCGCGCCCAGTCTCGTGTTTTGTAACTAGATGAGCCCTTGGTTGTGATTGGCGCGCCCGTAGTGACTAACACGTGTGCGGATTGCCCGACAGAGCGTTTGCAGTTCGCATTCAATGCATTGCATTAAGCTAGATGAAAAATTAAACACACCGGTAAATTTTAGGCAAACTAAATCTGTAGGCTGAGACTTACGATCACTGAGAGACTGATTGAAGATGATATTTTTACGTCGATTATGTTATAGATTTAACATTTATGTTCCGAGAACGATTTTATGTTTCTTGATGCTTAATTTTAAGTTCCTAACACTTACTTATGTTCCTAATAACTATGTTATGTTATTTTCGCTATTTTTTTGAAATAAATGTTACTTCAATATGAATTAATCCAGTTTTTTTTTAGTAGGCACACTTAGAACCGATTCGGAACCGGATACCCGGGTAAAGTGCATTTAGAACCGGTTCTGAAAATTCGAGAACCGGGACCGGTTTTGCATGCACTAAGTTACCATCAGAAACATTGAAGGCGGAGCTAACGTCTTGTTAAGTGGTCTAATATAGGGTGGCACTAAATACACTCCAAGGTTATTCTAAAGTATCTCACATGTACACTCAAGTGCCTAACACCCCAACGGATTCATAGCCGTTTGCACAGGTTCGCTTACATCTGTCACTTAAGAAAATAAGTGTTAACATTAAAGTTCACCTAGGATACATTTTATTTGCACCTCCACCTCTTAGCTAAGCATCAGAATGAGCTGACAACAGTGCCGACGTCAAATTTAGTAGTATTTTGCAATAGATAGGTCCCCAAGCGTTAGCACTGTCGAAGATCTGTAAGATTGTCACTGGCTTGCATAATGTTGTAACTTAAGGGACATGTTTATCTGGTGAATTAATAAATTTTAAATATGGAAACAAACAAGCAACGCAAACAACCAAGGGGCTTCGGTTTGAACAAAAGCATCTCTTACTAAATGTTGGCTTAAGGAATGATAGGAAATAAAACGGATGCTGTTACATGATCAGATAAAGATGAAACTTGGGAGAAGATAACAAACATAATATATGTAATTGTAAGAGACCTGAGAGTTGTCCAAGAACGAAAGACGGTTGTATGGATAGTCAAGATTTGTTTCTATTTCATCTAATATACTGAAAGCAGCCAGGACCATTCCTGGGGTCATACGCGGCCTGGTGCAAGCTAAAAATTGCCGCCCTTTGCATAACGATGTACTTGTATATTTATCTTCCAGGTTATTCACGTTATTCGACACGGAGCATTATGGCTAAAGTATTTGATGAAAAAGAAAATAATAATTTTGCATGGATAGGGGCCCATTAAGGCTACATTTTAAAAATATTTTCATGTTATACACTGTGTCCCCAAAATACGAAACGTATCAGTTACATTTTTTTTGTTTAATAAAATACTTTGTATATTATTACATATTCAAATTCCTGGGTGAATTCTAGTGTGACTTCAAGTATCACACTGGGACTTAAAGCCAACCGTTTAGGTGTAAATCACCATTTTCGGTAGATGTCTGAAAAAATTAAATCTTGTAGAAATTATAAAATTTAGAACGCTGTAACTTTGCCGGATTATCAAGCATGAAATGCGTTAGCTTGCGTTAGCAATCGTTTAACAGAGCTGATCTTCTGTACTTATACTGTCCTTGGGAATATCTAATCAAAAGATGGAGTTAGCTGTAGCAAAATTTGTCGACTAACTCACATTACAAGTTGATAGCCCTGCTAATGGCCTCCTACCATTTGGATTCAAAACAAATCCTAATGGAAGTCCGACGGACTGCGACCGGGGTCCATTTTTCATCTGATCGGCCGATCATTAGCCCTTGTATTTAACGGGAAAGGAACGCCGAAAGGGCTCCCGGACATCGATCCGCCCTGTTGCCACATCGACGTCAATGTCCTGTACGGGATTTCGTGTGGTGAAAATTCCATGACTTCACCACCCGATTTCATTTGTCAATGCTGAACTGTTTCCAAATCAACTATCGATAAAAAAACTAAACTATACAACAGGGAGAAATAAATATCCCAAAATCTTTACTGAGAAAATTTTGACAGAAGTGGACTTGGCAGCAACGGCTAATCTCAAAATCTTATTAAATCAAAAATTAACAGGCTTGACATATCTAAACTATACAAATCACAAATGATGATATGAAAGTATGAGCACAATATATTCAATATACAACGTGTTTCAAAGTTTTGACTTTCCTTTTTAGAAGTAACTGCCTTTAAAGTGAGAAAGATAATATGACGTAAATCAGCAGCAGAAGAATATCCCTAAACATTTCATTTATACGTTAAAGGCAAAAATCACTCCTTTTGACGAGTACTGTGTGGCATGTGAAGAAAAGTTCCAACTTAGGAAACACCCTGGAGAGAATAAATTGCTTATGTTGCAAATGTTATTAGCGAGCCTTCAAAACCTATTCTATGTAGAACCAAAGGACATGAAAATTGCATAGCTAAAGGGGAAGCCCGGAAGCATCAAGTCAGCACTAAACAACTCTGATCAAATATGGTTAGATATGCTTCAAAAATCTCACCAATGATTTCTAAGTGATGTGTGTTCTTACCCAGATTATCTTAAATTTGCAATACTGTATGGTAAATTGTTCTCTCATAAGACAGACAATCGATAATTCTAGGGACTGGCGCAAAATTAATTCTCATTTTAGGTTTCCTAATGTGCCTTTGTTCAAATGGCTCCAAAAGCAAGCTGTAAAGAGTTTTAGTTCCAACGAATGTGGTTTTACTTTTACTACGAGTATATTGAAAGTCCGTATGGTGAGTCTCAACAATACGCGTCCTGTGTCATCTTGCAATAATACTATGAAAACACTTAGCTTGTAAGCAATGCTGTGTTTGGGTGCTTCTGAATGCTAAAACCGGCCTGTCAAGAACTAAAATTACCAAATGTCAAGAAGAGTACGGAAATGCTGCCTAACAACTTATATGCATTAAGAGACCATATCTAATATCTATAATACTCCCTACTCCTTCCTCTAAAGTGAAGATTGCGTAAACATCTAATTAAACATCTAAACATCTAACATCATGCTAAGTTCGAAATAATAGACTATTATTGTCCTGGAAACACTTGATCAGTCGACGTCAATTCCATCTAAATTTCAAAATTAATTCCTTCCCTTCAGTGAGAAAGACTGCAAATACGGTTAGAGCTAAATTTTTGGCTTCCATCTCTGCCCCATCAGCCAGAAACGGTATAAATTCATGCACAAATACATATACGTCTTTTGCTTTATTCATGGTAGCGTAAAATGCTTCATGGCAAAGGTCAACTTTAATAAGTATATATGTTCGAGTGCAATTTTTCCTACAATAATTTCAGATATGCCAACGTGAAAATATTCTTACTATCCCTAACATCGGTTTGTAAAACCCTACAGAGAGAGTACAATAAAACACTACAATAGGTAGGGAACAGGATAGGGTTAAACTGGGTCACATCATGTCTAAGTGCCCTCTAAGGCATTTCTATTAAGACAAACAAGACTTAGGCCACGATTAAAAGGGATGTTAAGTCAACAAAGAGAGAAAATATAGACAACAGCTAAGTTTTTTGACCAGAATTTTTCAAAAAAATGATCAAGCACGAAATTATATCAATTCTTCCCAAAGACAAGAGATATGCAGTATTGAACGGAGCCGGTAAACCATACTGTATAAGATTTTGGTATAGTTTGTTAATAGATATGGTCAACGTCACATTCGACTCCACAATGTTCACAAATCTCTGAACTTTGGTGCAGTCTTACTAGGTGGGTGGGAAATGCTCCACATGCCCAATCTTTGTCCGAATGACCAAAAAAATATATTTCCTGGGTATCTTAAAATTATTCTCAGCTTGACTTTCTTTATTGGCCATAAAGGTACTAATGAATGAAATACTGTTCTGGGATTAATTAGAATGCTGTAAGATACTGTTCCTGTTAACGTGCAACGTGGCAACCCCGTCAAGCTCCTGTCCCTCTGCAATATCCGACATCGGGATTAGCGCACAGGGTTTAATGAGTCGTGCTAGTAATCCGGGATCATGTGGGGGCGATACGCACACATACACACAGACACACGCGCCACCGTACGATATCGTAGTGCCGTAGGCAATGATGCGGACATGATGGAATAACGGATGGATGGAACTCCGGCAATGGTGCATTGCAGTTTTGGTATGGACGCTCTGGGACAACGCACAACTCGCCATCCACCTACTGCTCATTTCGTGCACGTTGGACGTTTCGGTTTATTATGTTTAAACCATCATCAGTTGTAGTAGAAGAAGATGCTGGGTTGAATCAGTACTCAACTCGAAGCAGCTGTTTAATTCAAAAATATACAGCTGTGTAACTAACATCTTCTTCTAATCACAACACACAATCACCACTGAGGAGGATTTTAATAGAAGAGAAGAAATGGAAACATCATGATGAAGAGATCCCCTGATATCCACGAAAATTTGGTATTCGTATTTATATTTGCTGCTATCAGAAAAATAGCTATAAAATTACATCTACGTACCAATATCTTCAATATAATGTATATCGGTTACAAACACTTATTTTTCAATACATCTGTCGATATCCCGAAATATTACTAGAGCTTGCTATGCAAATTTGTTTGATTTTTTCGTGATTTATTTTCCTACGAAACCATTTGGTATTCTACCTGCTCTGCATTATTAGTAGTAATATCCCTAGGAAGATAGACGACATAATTTTATGAAAATCGAAAGCTCATTCCTTGGTAATAGCTCTTAGTCAAAGTTTTCAAAAAATCACAATGTCAGAGGGATTTCAGTGGAAAATTTTTTGAGAAGAAACTTTCAAAATCAACCCCAATTCTTCTACGTTTCTGCGTTCATTTATTTCGTATTTTCGTTCATAGCTAAAATACATAAATACTCCCCACACGTATTTTTTATGGCTGGGTTGTGTTTTTGGGATTTTTTTGATGAGGGCATTTATACTTCGAAGATTCTCTTTACCGAAACGTAACATTTTGAAACTAATTTCGAATGAAGATATTAAACTTAATTGTGTAGTCATAGCGATAATTGCAATGTATGTGTAATTTGGATTTGATTGAATAAAAATCGATGATATCATACAAAGTGAGGAAGCTTCAATGGTTGCTACATGTATCAAAAAATGTTCAACCAAACAACACTATTGTGAACTCGTCGTATATCTGTAAAAGTGAGAAAACAGTATGGTACAGCCTGAACATTCCAAAATCACAAGAGATGTTTATTAAGGATTTTCATTTGCTAATCTGTTTCATCATTTTTGTTATACACATCTAAAATTCATTGCGTGGCTTCATACAGGTATTGCTTTCAAAAACTTTGCATTGTCAAAAACTTTTTCGAATATAAAGAGTATGCAGTTTGATGTATCCCAAAATGTTCTCAAAAATAATGACATCCATGTACAGTCAATGATAAAAAAAGATGATCAGCTTTACAGAATTGATCAACATCGGTTTAACGATGACCAATATAACGAGGTAGCAATATAAAGAAAGACAGTTTCACGACTTTTCATCATCTATGCGAAAACTGTCCAAAACACCCGAAAATGTTAAAATTGTCATGGTGGCATTATCTTTCTATGCGTAGCTAGTAAAAAGACAGACATGTTTCAGAAAGAAACTAAATAATAATATCATAAAATATCGCGAAATTACACATCAGACTTTTACACAGTTTTGTTTGGTTTCCCAGCGTCTTGACGGTCAATACTAAAATTTATCGTCTGGTTGATACATGTCACCTTCCTGGCTATGAATAAATCTAAAAACAATGTGGCCCACGTTTACTGGTGATTTTTTTCAAATAGGTCAGTAGTGTAGATGTAACAATTTTTCAAGTTCTTATTTCTGGTCATATAGGTAAGTATGTAAATCTACTTGGAAACTATTGAACTGCAACAGGTAATAACTGATCATGTGTGTGCCTTTACTGAACTAAAGAATAAAAGAATATATTTTCGGAACTTTTCATTTTCACCGAACAAAATGTTCACTCCAAACGAGCTGCAATGACGTCGTCGCCTAAAAACAACCGACCACTACAAATGGGCCACCAGATTTAAAACTGGATCTCTCTGCAATGCCAACGATCTATAAAATTTTCAGGACTTATTAAAGTTCTGTCTGCAAACACTCCTTTAAAAATAAATTCCCTTTAATACAAACTGCTCCGCAGTCAGCCGTTGTACTTCCTCATTTTGCTTGTTGCACCGTGGGGAAATTCACCCTAGGAAGTGTCTAAATTCAACTTGCACCGAATCAATCGCCCTTTTCCATTTTTAAAACGTTCTGCGACTCACAAGGAATAACTTAACAGCACCGACGCGGTCCCTGGGGTACCTCCTTGACCGACGCATCTATATTTGATGGTAAAGACCTTTGACACATGAATACTTCAATAGGAACGAATAGCGCTGACCAGACGATCACTTTGTGTTTTTCTGTGGATGGTAAGTTATACAGAGACGTAGTGTAGAAAAACGACACAGTGGCAAAAACCATTCTAATTCCTCTAATTTCCACAAAGAAATCAATTGGCAATTTTTTTTAAATGACAAACTTCGAAACTGTCAGGTGGCTCAGTGGCGTATACCTATTTGCTAAATATGCTAAACTTGAAAACTCAAGAAATTACGTCTTCTCGTGTTAGCGAGGATTTGATGTATTAGTCTGAAAAACAAGAGAGTTCTGTTCTAAATCCGTGTCTTAGATGACAAATACATTATGTAGGTATAAATGTCTGTGCTTTAATCTTTTCTCCAAATGAAGGACTATTTGAGGTTGCAGACGAGTTTAATCTTGAGACCCCTAGAATTTCTAGTAAATATTTGTGAGACAACAAACAACTCCGCATGAAACATACGAAAAGTAGTTAGAAATAACTAATCTCAGAAATGCTTTGTTACGAGGATTCAAAATCAATTTTTTAACCTTCAGATAAACAAAGCTAGATTCAAACAAATCATTTACCTCATCCACCATACGGGGCGAAATTGTACAACTTTCAACGTGCCCAACTTTTCAAAAAAACGTGTGAAACTGCTCTGTTCGAGTATTTCGCCATATTATTAATAGATGGTTTTGCGGCTGGTAAAACACTTCAAATACTATTTTTGTGAGATATTCTAGATGTTCGAGATAGATAAGTTATATCAAGGTAGTTTTTTTGCTTTTGCTAGAATGTAAAAATTTAAGCACTAGTTGTTTTATTTTATGGATTTTTCATTAACAAGAGGCTCTGAAACTACAGATTTTTGGACCAAACAATTAAAACTTTTTTTCCAAATTTATTGCGAAAATCTATATTTCACGGAATCTGCTCCAATTTCAAAAATTTAGAGGTAAAACGTCTACACGTCTTCCGTATGTTACTTTACAGTAGCAGTTTGCGTGCATCCACCATTTTTCATACCGTCAGTTATAATTTTTTATATCTGTCGCAGGCTTATCATAATATCAGTCTTATTATAATACGCCTAGGCTCTTTCAATATGACTAGGCGTAATGTAAAACGAACAAAGTAAATGAAAATCTGACAATATGACTGATTATTTAAGACGTGTTATAATACGCCTGACGCTTCTTAGTCTCATTGTTCAAAAGAATCTGTCTGGGGTTGTTTTTAGAATTTGACTGTATAAAATCCGTCTTATTATAATACGACTGGCAGTGTGTCAGGCAAATTATGAAAATCGCTCATAGGGCAAAGAAATAAATAATTATAGCTTGGGGTTATTTATTAGAACACGATCCGCTCTTAAGCCGCCCAATTTGCCAGCACAGCTAAAACTCCCTATTAAAACTTTTAAAATTTCAAGATTATGGTATGGTATGGCTATTACAACTTCTCACCTTTGTAAAACTTTTCAAGTTCTTCATAATACTTGTCCTTGTGGACAAATACACCTAGCGAGTCATCACTCATTTTCAATGCAATCATTTGCACTAATATTGCACAGAGAAACTGAACAGTAAGTCACAACCACAATAACATACAATTAGCCTGTCAAGTCGTCAGTCGTATTATAATACGATGAGTATAACCAATCAGAATCCAGAGTAATCGCGCGCTATTGAAATTTGACAATAAGCCTAATAAGCAACAGGCGTATTCTAATACGCCTTAAATTGTCAGTCAAGTTGTGAGTTCCCCGATTATTTCGGCGATATTGCAATACGCCTAGTCGTATTGAAAAAACCTAGGCGTATAATAATATGACTAATTTTACAATAAGACTGCGACATATCCATAATATATCTGATGCAATTTAAAAAAATGGTGAACGCATAAACAAATCTGTACATGCAGTAACTTCGCCAACCATATTCATAATAATTATAACCAATGTTTCGTTTTGGATTACCACTCTTTTCATGGAATTTATGAGGCAAAGACTTGAGAAAAATCGACTGCCATTTTTCGTTGATGAGGGATCGTTCAAAAAATTTTATGAAATTGTGAGGATCTCAATACCTACATAGACAAATATAATCTACGTTGTTCCTTGTTAACGATTTGATGCGTCCCAAATTTCCACTGTAACTATGTTCCAATTTTTTGATGTACTGATTTCACGCGCCAACGAGTCTAGTTCTTGATGTATAATTTAATGTTTCTTCTTCTTAAATATCAGTCAGTCTCATTTAATTAAAAGACGGCATATCCAATAGCAATCTTCTCACAGACGTGCGCTTGCTATGGAGTTAAAAGGTAATCAGAATTAATTTCTTGTGCTAATTCCCGCCATGTAGAAGCTGAAGAAGTATATAATTTAAACTCTATTTACATTAAGTGACCAGTGAACTCCGTACATCCTATAAAAACAGATTCTCATTAGCATGCTGCTTGTGCCTCCTACAAGATGTACACGGTAGTACCCTCATCCATCATTTTGGTACGTCTCTCGTAGGTACTGCTTACCATTAAATCATAATCTAGTAGATGAAACGTGGCGCATTAGGGTGCTACTTATAAGAAAGGGAATTTTCAGTGATACTTTGTAGTCAAAAAATACTAGTATTCAAAAATGGGTTGTTTTTTAGCTGAAAGTAACATTAGTGTGTGACCATGCTGATGTTATCTGGATCATCCCTAAGGCTCCTGTATTCAATCCAGAAAGAAGTAATACATTTAGGGCCGGTTGTACAAATGCGGGTTTAGCACGAGCTTTGTTGAGCCTAAGCTTAGCTAAGCTCAAGCTTAAAGTCGACACCCGTTGTACAATCGTCGGCTCAGTTAAACCTGGTTGATAATGAAATTCACTACAGTTGGCATGAATGAAGCAATACGTACTGACATAATGATCTGAAAAATTACCTTTTTTGGTTAGGCACTTATGACGTTTTGTCTCAAATTTTGGCAACGACCGTTTTCGTCTCTGTTCTTTCATTCACTCTCTTTGTTAAATTAGACACAAATCTTCCAAAAAATTTGACTTAATAAACTAACAAGCAATTTGAAGGTTCATCCTTGACAAATCATGTCATTTTATATGAGGTTAGGTTTAAACCTCAGCTAAGCTCGCGTTGAGCATTGGCTTACGTAAGCTCGTGTTAAGCTTGGAGTGGGGGGTTAAGCCAGCATTGTACAACGGACATTTTGCCCCTGACGTGGTTTAACGTCGGCTTACCTTAAGCCGAAGCTTAAGCTTGCATTGTACAACCGGCCCTTAATTGTCAAAGGACCTCCACATCAAAGATAGATTGCTGATTATCTATTTTGTGTAAATTCTACCATAGAAAATATTCATCAGAACTACGAAAACAAGGCTAACTCTAGAAAGGCCGAGAGAAAAGCCGCCTGGGCTTATCCTCGTCAATTTTTTAACACTACAATTAGAAAAGTGTCATTGTCAGGTTGTACAAATTTTGGTATCGAAAACGCATAAACAACATCTGGAACCATAAACATTTATAATACTCGTATATCAGCAAATACCAAGAAGATGACAATACCGCAAATCAATTATGGATAGGATACCACTTCAAGGTAGATTGGAACCATTGAAACAACTATTAACAACAAGAACCTCAAAATTCAAATATGTATATTGTCAAAATATACACACTTATATACAAGGTATATCCTTCAAGGGTGACCATAGTTGTATCACAGTTACAAATAAATACTAATAATAAAAAATAACGGGACCTCCAGTAATATTTTTTTACCAATTATAATTTATAACATTTTAAGTTTATAATATTTTAAACACTTATCGTTATGGCATATTTGGAGTTCCGTGGGCTAATCTAGCGATGAAACTAGTGCGTTCATGAATCATTGTCGTAAAAAATACACATTATGTTAAACATGTTAGGAACACACGCTAGAAATACTTCTTAAAATCATCTGAATTCAATAGTGCCAAGTTTCTATGCCTTTATTCCGAAACATCCCTTCATTTTAAACTTCTAAGTATTAAGAAAAGTCATTGGTTGTTTTTTATTTTGAAATAAATCAGTTTTGTTATCGGTCGGCTCTAATTATTGACGTCGCCGATAGAAATGAGGAGAATGATTACGTCTTCGCAGTAGATCGAAGAAAAATCTGTGCATACTTTCAGGGTTGTCTTCTAATTTTTTACACAACTATGTTATGACGATGTTCACAAACAACTAATAATACTGGATGTCTGTCATTCCTTACTGAGTTATATATGATCGTAGTAAATGGCCAAATGCGAGACTATTATAGAATAAGTTACTCAACACAAGATCCATCTGTTTTGGATATTTACGTAGAAATATCACAATGGCATAGTACAGTATATAAATTGAATATCGAGTTCTAGATTTTTATGGTGGGTTTATAAAATCAAATAAACTAAGGATTAAGAATTAGCAATTAACAACTAAGAATTAAGAATTATGAACGTGTTTATGACCTTCAACTAAGGATTAAGATTGATACCAATTTGATTTTATTTCCTTACTGAGTTATATATGATCGTAGTAAATGACGATTGTAGGTACAAGGTTTCTGAAGGAGAAAAGTGGACAAAACAGGCACACGTGCCCAGGTCTGGACTCCTTCAGAATGCCTTGTACGTCAGAAAATATGTAATATTTAATGTAATTGGTTGGAGAAAAATAAATTGAATTGAAAAATTGAATATCTCGTAACGGTGCATGTGGTGCCTTGTTAATTGTCATTCGTCGGATAAAAGTTAACTATCTTCTTATTTGTTATTGCTAGTTTAGTTGACAGGTAGAATGATATAAGCGGTTGATGGTGGTTCTGTGTATTTATCTTTCTTAATTCTTAGTTATTAATTTGATTCTTAATTTAGTTGAGTGCATAATAAAAATTTCATTCACTTTAGTTCACTATTAGCTGTGAGGTGTTAGGGTGTATTAGACTTTTACAAAATAAGGTATTTTGGACTTACCGTTAGGTGTTGGAAGAGCCACGCCCGAAGAATGTTGGTCGCCACTTTAGGAAAGATGCCTCGTTTTTTCTGATTTTTCTTTCCGTTCGTGTCGTCGTCTTCTTCTCCCGTGCCTTCACCACTACCGATACTCGCATTACTTGCGTCGCCTGAAACAAAACCACAACATTAACATAACTCATGCCTAAGTTTAGAACCAGAATATCCCAAAAAGCTTGAATAAGCTTTTATAGACTAAGACTTAGCATATAGAGAAATAATCTTTCGAATAGGTTGGTATATATTTCAAGAAAATATTACCTATGTTACAGTGTACGTATTGAAGTCAGTCTATACCTTAAGAAATCACAGCACGATCGTGAATTTGGCTTTAAAACCAGCAGTGAGGATTCTCTAATATCATCTCAACTTTCAACACCAGGTTTCCTTTCAAAATTTCTGGTTATTCAAAGCTACAATTATTTAGCCTTCCTTGGTATATTCAACTAGTTCATGCAAAGTACAGATATCTGGATGTGATCATTAATACGATAACAATGTATATATGATTATGCTTATAGTAATGAGCAAAAATTTCGTTGGTGAGTATGTAGGCCTCCCCCCGTTGTAAAGCTTCTTTTTATAATTGAGCAGACCGCGTAGGTAGGGCCTAAATACCAGAGTACCGCGGCTGCTGTGAAAGGGTTATGTTAGGGGAAGTTTGTTAACGCGGGACTAAACTAGTAACTAAATAATAAATTCAGCAATGTCGGCTTCTTCTTTTAGGAAGATAAAAGCTACATCTCCTAATCTAGGTTACGCCAATGTTTCCAAGGCGTTATTTTTGAGTCGTTACGAACGACAAAGAACAGAGAATGAAAAAATATATTCAAACTACCAATACAATAGCTGATGAAATCTTAAGAACTACAATATAGCATTCTTCCTGAGGAGTTGAACAACATCTAAATATAACCCGTCAAATCTAAAAAAACACCCGAAGAGAAAACCGAATACGATATATAGCCTCATCCTCAATCTGGCATTCACCGCAAGAAAAAACCGGTAATATTTCACCGGCAGTGGTACGACCAGGACGAGGACGGTATGCGGCAGAAGAAAAAGACGACGGTGTAGAAGAAGCAAAGCAGAGTGGTACCATGGTACCTTACTTGGGAAACGCCGGCGGCGTGCGGACCCCACGGCGTTGTGGCCCGTCCATCGCTGCCTCTAATGACGGGTCACGTCACTCACCATTGGTCGGAGCAAGCAGCCCGACGGGATGGTACCTTGTACCAGCAGCCGCCGATACACGTTCTCGATGAATATGTATTCCGAAAGGATTTGCCCGTAAACGATCAAGTTTTATGATGGAGACGATATTGGTAGAGGAATGTGCCACTAATGGTGATGGGCGGTACCAAAACTCCCTGAGAAACTTCTTATAGTGCCCATCTCTTCTTGTGGAAGCTGGCTATACACTGTTTTGCGTTTACTAAGTGTTTTTCTCAAAAGTCCTGTTGTGCTTATAAAGAGCCACTTTCTGGGGTCAAGAGGTACTTCTTCCCTCTACATTGCCACAAACCTTCCTCTGTAGAGGAATAGGGTACTTGCAGAGGTCATGAAATCGCCTCGGGAGTATACATAGCGTAAAGAAAACCATATCAAGAAGCAGTAGGAAACAAAAAACATGATTTTACTGAAGGCCAAAAAAAGATATTTGCAAAATAAAATAAGGATATATTTAAATTTTTCCACGTGACTTAAAACAAGGGCTGACGTCACAGATATCTTATCGATATCGACAGTCGATACTGCTACAGCGCAGGTCAGTGAGATTCAACTGCGCATTCGACTAGAGATGATCTGAATTCTTTAACAATACGACTCAATTTATTGATATTTAAACATATTTGAAACAGGCAATTACCCAACTAGCATTTTCGTTGCAATACATTTTTATATCTGATAGGTATCACAGTTCATCCTGTTTGTGACCGAGATTCGCAACCAATCGAAGCCATCATTTTATTTCGGCGCATCCCACTATGAATGAATCCAAAGATAGAATCTAATTCAAGCCCATCCCTACAAAGTGAATTAGTAATCTAGCCTAACTTTTATTCTTTTGACTTTTGTACTTTTGTGTGTGACTGTGCTTTGTGGTTATAATGATCAATGTCAAAATGTTAGGTTAGCACTGGCTATCGATATCGAATATCAATACTTTACATCCCATCACTATACGATATCACTGACGTCAGAGGTTGTATGCTCGGGATTTTCCGGCATTTGAGATATTTTTTGGAATATCTCTCACAGCCGATTTCAAAAAACCAAACAAGTGATTTTGTCATGTTTACTAGGCTCTAAGGAACGCGTAAATGGCATAATATTTTTTTCTGCAAGTACCCTATTTGCAATTAACGATGATGAGCGGATACTTAAGCTCCCTGAGAAACTTCTTCTTCTTCTTGTGGAAGTTGGCTATAAACTACTTTTCGCTTGCTAACCGCTATTCTCAAAAGTTCTGTGGCGCTTGAGAGGAGGCACTTTCTGAGGTCAAGAGGTACTTCTTCCCCATCTTCTGCCATAAACCTTTCCTCGTAGGATAAGTTGTAGTCGGTCATGTCAGTGTCCATAGTGCACTAGCATCCTCATCATCAAAGATTCAAAGCCTCTCCCTGTTCTGCCTAATACTTCCTTGTAAGTGTTTACCCAGAAGAGTCTGAAGATACCTTGACACATAGACGCTTGTGTTCAAGACAAGTCCTCTGAGAACACATAGAGCAACTATGTGCAGATCTTCGTGCTATCTAGGATCCAGTGCATGTTCAAACTGTCTATCAGTTTGTACTGCTTCCCTGATGGCCTATACTATACTCTATTGATACATTGAGAGCAATAAATAAATAAAAAGACACAGACTTTTTGAGATTTTGTCTCCTAACCTCGACTCAATCTTCACATTATAAGCAACCGAAGTACCGAGTACAGTCTTGAACAGACGCCTCTTCACGCTACATTATCATGTTAGGAATACAGATTTATGATGGAGACGATATTGATAGAGGAATGTGCAGTTAACTGTGATTGTCGGCATTTAAATTCCCTGAGAAACATCTTATAGCGCCCATCCCTTTGCAGACTATAAACTTAGCTATTTTGGTTTAAGGACTATTGTTTTCAAAAGTTCTGTGGTGCAAAAAAGTAACCACTTTTTTTGTACCGTATTACCACCTAATAATATAAAATTTGTATATAGAACTAACCCCGTGTGGGGACGGGTTAGAATATCTCCCATCGTATATTCTGCGTGTCGTAAAAGGCGACTAAAAGGAACCGAACTACTGTCGGTATAAGCAGTAACCTTTTCTCAACCAACAGCTTTGGGTGGACGAGTTGAGAAGAGTCAGGATACTTTCTTGTCCTTGGGGTAAGAAATTGCCCCTAAAGGCGGATGAACCAGTAGATACCATCTGGTCAACGGCATGAGGATGCAGAAAGCAAATGGGAAACTACTGCATTAAAGATCTTAAAGATATCCCAAGAGAAACTGGTAAAATGGGTAAATGTATTTTACGAGTTCACAACATGTCTGTTAAGACATTGTGACTATGATGATGATATAGAATTAAGTGTTTGACGAATATGTACTCATGTATGATTTGATCTGTTTATCTACATTTTTATTCATTCTACTCATTTTATTTCTAAGTGATGTGGCCGAGTTTAATGCTAAAAAGTGCCAACTATCTCACTATATCACTTAGTGGCATTGCAACTTCATAACTGGAGAAAAGAAGACACAAATTGGGCACGCTGTCTTGATGAGGAGAATACTTCAAGACATCTTCTAGAATTTTGTAGATTGTAAATGACAATGACTATTACAAAAGCTTTCCCACGCAACTTTGTACGATGACTTCGTTCTGATCTATACATGCTTATTCTGTATCATCTTCCACGAACTTGAAATACTCATATTCTATATGAAAAAGTGGATAGTGTATGCTTGAAATTTATTTAAATTTATCTTTATACTATACGTATTACCCAACTTCATATACATTCTACACTTGTTACATTCATAATGTGAGCAACCCATAACGACATCGCTATCAAACTTACTTTTTTATATGAAAATTCAACTTCATTATTTTTAAATCTCCAAGGTACCTCAGCTGTTCATTTTGCTCCACTTGTTGTTGGCACTCGATCCATAAACAACAAATCAATATAGCCTGATTATCATTTTAACTCAAGATCTTAATGGGCTATGTATATTAATGAAACAATCCGTACAGGCTGCGAGATATACGTAAAAATAACAAACTCCATCAATAACTTCATTAAATTTCTTCGGTTTTAATTTATTCAAATATTAATGGCGACATTCTAGCTAATGACACATTTATCGATTGCCTAATGCTCGAACGAAACAAAAGCCGACGAATTTTACAGTCACCGACAGAAAAATATCGGCATTAGAAACGAATAATATAGAAATAACGATATACGTGATCTATGGAGGTTTTTACGTAAATGGTTGTGGCAGTAGAACTATTAGAAGGAAAAAATACAAAGATTTAGTATCTTGTTAAAGTGTATTTTATGATTATGGGAAAAACGATCAACCTGTAACACAGTAGCGACGTGATGGCTGTAAGCTAGAAGGATAATGGTCATGCTGGCAGCATGAGGTATCTTTTTGAGCTACATGTGGAAAAATTCTAGCAAAAATTAGGAAGCTGAATCTGTGCATTAACTGTCATTTTTGGCGACACTCAAGGATCATTACACTATTGCAACACAGACATTTTAATGATTTTAGATTAGATTTTTAAAAGAACTTTATTAACATTATAAAATGCACAATAAAAGTCGCTATCATTCAAGTTGATAATAATTCCATTCGATCGCGTATTTAAAAAGATGCTGCTGCTGAGCTTTTGGGGTGATTATTGTGCTTTTTGAAATCTTTTCAAATGGCTCCATATTAATTCAATCGAATAAAAATACAAAAATTGAGTGGAAGTCTTGAAAGGTCACCCCACTACTTCACGCCATTTTATCATCGATATATTTTTTATCGAAGTTGTAGTTTTTTACTTATTCCAACAACTGAGTTTTTGCTTCAACTTCTGGTGGAATTGTGATATTTTGTTTTATAAGAAATTCAATAATCTAAGTTTTCCTAAACGAAGTTTTAAACATTTTTCCCAATAATCTCGACTGTCTTTTTCTCTATTTTTTATATTCTTTCTATTTTTTAAGCACTGATTACTGACGCACGTTTCCAGATTAGTCAATAATTTTCTCCCTGAATCGAAGGTAAGGTAGTCTGTTTCATGAAAATGACATTCCGTGCAGTTCGACAATAGTACAATTAAACATGTAAATATTTAGATAATTTGACATTGTGCGGAAATGATATTTATGATTTTTACTATTAATGTAAAAAATATTTCATTACCACCCTGAACAGAAAAAGGTTCGCAATAAGGGTTGTTTAGCACGTATAACTCTAGTTTTGGGGGATTCACTTTTGGGACAGTCAAGTACCATAAAATTTACTGCCGGTTACATCTTGAACATTGTGTATTTTCTGAATTATCGTCATTAATACAAAAATGTCATCAGCTAGATACACCGTGGCCTGTAGCTTCTGTTTGAAATTAGAAATGAATCCTATTTTATCTGAGATAAATATCGAATAATTTTTTTGTATCCTACATGGAAGGTTAATAATTATATGCAAAAGGGAGGGCTTTAAAATATGGTATCCGTGAAGCACTTTTTGTCTTGAACAACTTCTCGCGGTTAACGTAAAGATATGTATGTACGTTTTCTAGAGTACGAAACAGCTTTTGATAGAGCTCAGTAAGGGAAGCTTCTGCGCATAGTAAGAAATTCGGGAAATCGACAATCGAGATCCGACAATGACAGAGAACTTTTATTGGAAACAAAAAGCAGTGGTCCGATCAGATGGAAGCTTAAGCAACGTGATTCATGATTTGGCAGGAATACGTAGAAACCTCAGGGATCCTCAATATTCCTTAATGATGATGATGAGTTTTGGTATTTGTATGGAAAACTAGATCGAATTCGCATTGAGATTAGACAAAAACTTGAAGCTTTTCCCAAATTCGACGCGACACAATTCTACATACATAAATTAATATCAACAATCAGTAAAATGGCTGTATATGGCATGGAATTATACGATGATTTGAGTGACCTCAATGCTGACTAAACTTTTTTCCTAAAGATATGCATCATTAAACATTTTATTACATTTCTTCCAGCTGTTAATTAAACACTGTAAATTAGAATTGCATAATCTTTCCACAAAATGATTACTTCAGATACCGCAGCGATTGTATTTACTTGTATGTTAATGAAACACTCGCCAACAAATTACCGTAGAAACGATTCCAATCCTATGTTTGCGTATACATATACACATAAGTATAATTGCCTTCTTGGCCGTACAAAAACTCCTAATGAGGCCTCCAAGTGAGCCATGAGAGAAAAAGAGACAGAAGTACTCTTGATATTTCCGCTAGATTAGAATCGACTATGGGGCTCGTTTTCTTCGAATACACAGACACACACACACCTATCAAACGGAATCATTTTTATATTTATACCTGCCAGAGACCTCTGAGATCATTAATTTCTTTTTTTCCTTTCTTTCTTTGTCTTGAGATGTGATGTTGTATAATTATAAGTTTGGTTAATAATACACCCCAAGAAAGTTTTAATTATAGATACTATACGGTGTTCTGGAGGGATACGGCCCTATAGGATAATGCATATATGTATACAAAAAATGTTTTAATTGCTGTGCACTGCGTATGGTTTTATATCAGATATTATGAAGGCAAAGATGGAGAGAAGCTCTCAAAAATATATAAATAATTATAGCCCGTGGGTTATTTCGATATTCAGTGGCTAGCATTTAACCAGCTGTATTTGTTTTTAATCTTATTATCTTATTAATCATTTATTTAGGCGATTTCGCATATTCTACTGCCATATACAGATCAGAGAAAGATATTTTGTACATAGAGTGGATAAATCTTCATCGTCAATTAACTGAACATCAATTCTACGAATCGGTGACTGTTACAATGATTTCTGATCATAGATGAAGGAAGCAATACATAAAAACAATAAAATAATCAATAATAACGTATTAAGAATGGCTCCTTTACTTTGGCGCAAACTTTTATTGAATGCAAGACTGACGATTTTTAAACAATGCACTTTGTAGCAGTGGCTTTTTTGTTATTTATACAAACGTTAAAAATACTAAACAGCACGCATTGTTTCAATAAACACCAAGGTATTGATTTTACGTACAAAGTCATCATCTTTCAGTGAAAGTGCTAAAGTTGATGGAGCCATCCGTAAGATTAAATAATTTCAACCATAGCTGACTATCTTTGAATATGATACACCGAAACAGTAAGCTAGTGTATTTTGGTTAATCGTGTTAATAACTAGCAAACATAGATCAATGTGTAGTAGCCATTCGGTTAAAGTACATGCTTTCTCATCGTCGCCGTAAAATTAACGTTATTACTCGTTGATTTGTTATAATCAATATCACAAAATTTTTCGTTCAGTCTTTTTTTATGACGTATGTGTCACCCCATAAAAAGGGAACCAATTAGAACCGAGTTTTCATGGACATGGATCATTTTGGAATACATTCTGCTAACTCGAGTCTGATTGTCTTTAATTTTACGCTCTCAATGTCTATCTATAGCGAATTTTCTCGCACCAATCGTCATTACTTTGACAATTTCTGTGTTTTGACATTTCCTGGTACCTATCATGATTTTTGCAAAATCCATGAGTAATGGAATTTAGCGTTAAGCTTTGGATTTTTTTAAGCTGCAGCGTATGCACTCTGTTTTATTTTTAATCAATCAAAATTTAAGAGGGACTGAAATAAACAGACATTTAGATTCAAGGTATCAAATTACGTATGAATATAGGGGGGCAAGAAATCCGGACATAACAGTGATACAAGAAGAAAAAAAAAGATTAAAGTTCGTAAACAATAGAAAAATAATTTTGTCTTAATTTTTCGTAATTAACGTGTGTGTATATCTCAAAACCCATAAACTTGCGAATTTAGTTTCTCTCTACTTTCACGTTCCAGAGCTATGAAGCAATGTGAGTTACCTCCGAAAACGTTCAGTATACCTTCACTACGCAGTGATCTTGTCATTTTCGTATTTCGACTCTTGATCCATAATTTGCAAAATGCATTTAAATTATCATTCACATAAAAATTCTCTCGCTAATTCCATGGAGACGCCTTCCCCATAGAACCGATCACTCCTAATTCTAAACTCTTTTGCTCATAACTTTTTTACATTGTGTTCCGGGACACGATGCATATCCTGAATGGTCGATTATAGAAATTACCTTTTTATAACTTATAATTTATGTAAATATGATAATGGCGTACATTATACGCTTATAAATGCAATACGACGATAGCCTTGAGCACTGGCGCGCACTGTAGCAAATTTTCACGTTGTCAGTCACGTTCTGCAGCCAAGGGTGGGGGAACGAGGAAAGGGAGGGGGCACTCGGCCAGCAGATGCGCCTGATTTGAATCCTGCAGACCGTGGCCGACGTTGCCGATGTTCATTATGTCAATTTTTCATGCTAAGACAGACGACGGACGTTGATTTTTGAAGCGCGCATCGGTGACATAAATTATAGGCAATAAGTATGTGAGTGACGCTAAGCTACAAAGATATGCATCTTAATTTTCGTTGCGTGGTATGAATATTGAAAAGGTTGCGATAACATGAATGTGAATCATACAGTATCTCTAATTCCAAGTTTCGAACATAAGTAACTATATATACTTTATCACAACTGTCGAGTGGGTATTAGTAAATAAAGTACAGTTTAACGTAAGAAAACTCGGGCAACAACACTGACAAAGAAGTCTCACGTTGGCTTACCAACTGTGGAAATGGAGGATCACCCAATAGTCGAGTCACCTTCCGTCAAGCTTTTGGGGATCACCATCAACAATAACATGTTCTAACACGACCATGTTGTCAGTATTGCTAAAACGGCATCCCAGAAGCTTGAAGTTTTGTTCCGCTGTAGGAAGCTATATACACCAGAGCTGTTCTATAAGGCACAGATCCGACCATCATTGGAGTATTGCTCCCATGTATGGGGATGCGCTCCGAAGCACTATCGAAGCTTCTGGATACTATCCAGAAGAGAGCAACATGGAAGAAAGGTAGCTGACCTGTCCCTATTTTACAGATTTTATCACGGAAGATCTTCGAGTGAGCTCTCCCAGATAATAATATCAAAAACCGCCCGAACGAGGATAACTAGACAGGCTCTGCGAGCTTATCCTTACCAGGTCGAGGACCCTACTCCCCGAACCAGTCCCCTCCAGCGTTCCTTCTTTTGGGAGGACTATGACGTGACGCTGTGGAATGTGTTGGTGGGGAATTTATTTTCCGACGGTTACAACCTGCAGCGTTTCAAATCTAACGTGCACCGATACTTATCTTCTCGCAGCGCGTCTACAGCGTCATAGGCTTTCAGCCTTTAAGGGAGGCTGTCCATAAAAAAAGCTGTTGTGTCCGTCATCTTGATCATGATTTGTTTTTTCTCACCAAGACTACCGTGAAAAGATGTTAGTCCTCCAAATAGGAAGCTATCATTTAGACGACAACGAAAGCTTGGCGCCACCCAAGGATAAGAAAAGTACATAAAAGTAATAACTACTACAATACTGACAGATCCAAGAAATTGTTTTTTTGGTGCATCGTAAATTCTACATGGAGATCTGAATGTATTTCTGGGTTTTCTACACTCTTGAAGGCGGTCGAGTCGCATGTAGACAGGAATCACACACTTTGATACACGTAATTATCACTGAAAATGAAACTTGCTTCTATCAACTCAAGTAAGATTTTGATCCTTTTCCACTGACCAAGAACCAGTTGAAGAGGCAATGGTTTGGAACTGAGCAAGAGTGCATAGACAGGGGCCTCCGTAAAAGGATATGTTGTAAAATATTTGATATATTTTAGATCCTATCATAACCAAGACTTTTCTAAACAATTCGTATGCCAACAAAAAAACCTTAAGCTATTTTCCGCAAACTCAGGCAATTGAACCTCAACGACTAAAAAAACGTCGCACCATCGCTTGACAAATTCCTTTCTTCAGGACAGTGAACAATTCTAACATTACGAAACAAAACACTACAAAACCGTTCGAAATGCTCGTGTTATTTTTATGCTTTTCATTTTCGAGTTCGTAATGACGCCGTGGTGACTAATTACTACATAGCTGCAATGGCTGTGAGATTAAACTCGGATTTGCGTTACTTCAGTTACTTCATCACCAGTAGCGTACATACAACAAAGGCTAGTTTACCAGTACTAAATGTCTGAGAGTACTGAGCTGAAGTCTTGATCTCAGTACGGTGATCGGTCACGAGCGCGCGCGGTTTGATTTTTACCTGTTTACAAAAAGGGTGCCTTCATCGGCACCGGTCACTTGCGCGCCGAAAGAAAATTAAGCTTGATTATTCCTAATGACCACATCCCTTTTATTCTTGCGAAATTTCATCTGTCTTTTTACGTCTTGCGGTAGCTTACAGTTACTTCTTAGATCATTTAAACGACTATCCGGCTTCTGTAGGTATATAAAACTACCCTTAATGAAAATATTTCAGTAGTTTGCAATCCTTAGTTGCTGTTTGTGAGTATTGTTTGTGTTCTGCTTTTTCATCATGGAGACTTGTTAAGTGTGAAAGGGAAGAAATTAATAGTGCTTGAAGAGTATACGTTCTGAAGAGATAAAGAAACCACCCGTGGTGTAGCCTACAGATGCTCTAGAAGAGGATGCATAGCCTCTTTGCTGATGGATCAATCGGAAAAGATTGTTCTTAAAATAAATAATGAGCACAACCATGATGCTCCCACAAAACAAACTGTGAAGGAAAATTTCTCGAACTTTTTTTTACATCTTCAAGAAATCGATCAAATTTGTGACAAATTAGAACACGTTCTGATTAACTAAATTTTTTTGGGGTGTTATAAAGACATTTCGGTCTGCTGACAATACCAACTTCTTTATTTGCATCTATTATAGTGATCAGATTAACTTATTATGTTCAGAACAAAATTTCGCATTCAATAATACAAAAAAGTAATTCATTTCTGTCAAGTCAAAAGTAACGATACCTCTGACTGAAGTTCTACAATTCTTCAGTAACTATTAGCAAGATCGCAAAAAATGACGAATGAATTAAAATCGGTTAAAATTATAAGACATAAGTTTACCTCGCCTCCCCGCGCGCTAGTGTCCACATACCTGCCTATTATTTATCCACAATATTTTGGGGGTTTCTGACCGGTGGGATTAGGAGAAATCTGACCGCGGCGCGCTAGTGTCCTATGGCCCATCTGGTGATCGAAATATTTTGGGCGCTTCTGACCGGTGGGATTAGGACCAATCTGACCGCGGCGCGCTAATATCCTATGGCCCTCAGTACACCCTATATTGTCCAATTCATCAAAGTATATGTTCCTGACCGTAGATTGAATTCCAATTTATATTATTAGTAGTTTTTGGTTACTTCTCGAAAAATAAAATCACTTTTTTTCTTCCATACGTTTTTATATTTATTAAAATATCATCTTCAGTGGAGGAATGTGGTATAATAATTATGACGCTTAGATCGGGACCGTTTTATATGTACACATTTTTTTAAAGTCATGTAATCGTCATATGTTATTATAATACCACATTACTCCACTGAAGATGATTTTTTTATAACTATAGAAACGTATGGAAGAAAAATAGTGATTTTATTTTTTGAGAAGTGACCGAAAACTAATAATAATATAATTGGAGTCCAATTCATCATTTGATTTTGAAGCAAGAAGTTTGATGCAGATAGTATAGACGCCGAATATAGAGAAGACTCGCTGTATCTTGGTATCAGTTCTTTGAAGTTGATCCCATAGAGGCGAACTGCTTCAGTTCCTAATTAAAAAACTATCTCACTGATAGGGTGAAATCGGACTGCTTTGTTTATTTATATGAGCATTCTATTGTACGTTGTCTACGACGTTCACGTTAATCCTTGAACAAGGAAATCACATGATTCTTAGTGTAGTTGTAGTTGTGTGAAGTTCACACACAGCGTTTAATACAACTGCCACTTTTCAAGGATCCCGATACATCGGGCTGCCGAGGGTACCCTACATACTGAATGGAGGTTTTCCAAGATTTCCAAGGAAAAGTACCATCAGTGAGGGAGAAAGGCAGCATTGAGGGCGAAACTTAGGATTGCTCCTCCTTTCCTGTCTATTTTCGAAGGAGGAACTACAACATAGTTCAGTAGTACTAATATAGCACTATGTAGCACCTATAAGGGAGGCTTATAGGTGCTGACGACCCCCGCTGATGACCCCCCAAAAGCCTTTTTGAAAATGTTTTCTAAAAAATTATGAAATTCGAAAAAGAGCTCCACTGATTCACTGTTAGATTATGCGTAATTGCTTACAAATAAAAAAACTAGATGGTCTCGTCTCACGACGATTGAAACTGTTACATCAATCAAGAAGGACAAATCATAATCGAAGTAAAGAAGTGAAGTTTTTGAAACATTAGACTAGTCTACAATAATTCTGCCCCGTGTGGGGGCGGGTTACAATATCTCCCATCGTATATTCTGCGTGTCGTAAAAGGCGACTAAAAGGAACCGAACTACTGTCGGTATAAGCAGTAACCTCTTCTCAACCAACAGCTTTGGGTGGACGAGTTGAGAAGAGTCAGGACACCTTCTTGTCCTTGGGGTGAGAAATTGCCCCTAAAGGCGGATGAACCAGTAGATATCATCTGGTCAACGTCATTAAGATGCAGAAAGCAAATGGGAAACTACTGCATTAAAGATCTTAAATATATCCCAAGAGAAAGTCGTAAAATGAGTAAATACAATTTACGAGTTCACAACATGTCTGTTAAGACATTGTGGCTATGATGATGACAATAATTCTATGAAACCATTGATAAACACTTCTAATAAACCATATAGTACGCCAATGCCCTGAAAGTGCATGGTTTTTGAAGCAAGAAACTTCTATGGGTGACGCCCCTGGTGATAAAACGATATAATTAAGATTGCGACCGAAGAAAAAAGCGACAATCGTGGCAACTGGCTCGTATATTTCGAGCTCGTTAGCCTTTGAATGCCCCGCCACACCGTCACTATTCCAAACCACAACAATCGAGTGAATTGTGTTCAGGTTTATTTTCGCGGTCTCATAACTATGCGGTTTACGATTTACCTATCGATTTGCACGCGTCAATGAGGTCGTTGAAGACCTACTCTGAGATGTGTACATTGGAAAAACAAGACTCGAACAGATCAGTGTAGCCATGGAAAACTCTTTTTCTGGAGACAAAAATTATCACAGAATAGTATAAGGTTGATAGAATCATATCTAAAGAACCGGACTCAGGTAGTCGGGGTTGCAGGAGTGAGGTCAACGGGGTGAAAATTGGATGTTGGTGCCCCACAAGTGTCAATACCAGGACCAATACTGTTTCTGGTATAGACCAACGATTTATCAGCTCCTGGAGCAGACTAAACTCTCTTTGCTGATGACACAACTGTGTCCTTCACATCTAGAAGCTTAATAGAATCATGAAACGGCTCAAAATAGAGCAGAAAGATGGTTCTGCTTAACCAAACTGCTTCTCAACAAAGAAAAAACAAAAAACCTTATATTGTCCATGATATACCTTACAGGGTGGGGATTCAGTGAAGTTTTTGGGTGTTACCTAGATACAAGGCTACAGTGAGGTGCACATATTGAGGCGGTGGTTGACAAGCTGGGTAAGAACATATTCTTCTAGCGCTGCTTGAGAGACTGTGTTTCAAAGACAGTTTTGAGAACTGTTTATTAGGCCTTATTTCACTTCCACACTCTCTTACCCAATCCTGGGTTAGGGACACTCTTCTGGTGACCAGAAGTTGTTCAGCCTTCAGCGGAAGAGCCATAAGAGTGATAAGTAGCCTGGCATATCGAGAGGATTGTAAAGGCTCTTTTGGGGAACTGGAGATGCTCACCTTGACTTGTCTGCGTCTTCAGGAGACTCTCTTGTTTTTTAGACATAATATAGGATCATTTAGGACCGATGGAGACCTTCATAACTATGACTGGGGAGATGTCAGGATGACTCAGGGCTTTGGTCAATAACATTTTATAATGGGTTAAATCACTTGACATAAGAAACCTTCCTTATGATTTGTTTAAGGATAAAATCTGCTTGAAAATAGTTTTCATTAGATTCAAGAATAATTGAGCTAAAAGTTTACATTGTATGTATTTTAAGTCAAATATGTATGTATCAGTCAGTATTAGTTTATATTTTATTTTGCCGTCTTTTTATGATCAGGAGCTGTCTACACCTTTTTCAGCTGCATTATACCCGTCAGTTTGAATTTACAATTGGCGAGTTGGAAATTTAACTTGACCGTTTTGAATTATCACTTGACCCTTTAGAAGCTACAGCTGGAAAAGGTGTAGTGTAAGTTTACACTTTATACTAATAAAGGCCATCAACATTTGACGTGTGTAAAAACTTTATATGTGATGACATGAAATAAATATTGACTGATTGACATTTTTTAGATAAAGCTTTCGACGGTAGAATTCTCCAAGTCAGTCTCGTGAGTCAGACACCAATGCTACATCACAATAACCCCTTCTAACTCTGATACTTCTATTGGATATCAATTCAGAAAGGCAACAACCTGCAGAACGAGTGTCAGTAAGTATCTAACGTCTCCGACCTAGGAAAAGCCCCTAATCAGGAAGCGGGATTCGGCAGGAGGATCTACGAGTTCAGGAGCAACCCAACGCGTGTTCCCGGACGTAGAGAAAGACAGTCGCCAAGTACGTCGGTCCTGTTCGCAGATAACGGGTGATTAATCGACTTTTGTCGGCTCATCTGACACCGGGACTGGTTTTTGGCGATTTAAACTCGGGATAACAGCGGACCGTGCGGAATGTTCGATCGCGATATACTCTCTCTTACTCTCCTCCCTCCCCCCTCTCCCCTCCCCCTATAGCTACTCCCCGAGACCGACAAGAGAGAGGTATTTTCCAGTGAGATATCGGACGAGCGCAGAAGGGGCGAGAGAAGAAACCTCCAACTGATTTATCGCCATCACAGGGGCGACTCGTGTCAGACAGATGTGACATTGGGTCTTCAATTGAGCGATGCATTTCGAGTTCAAAAGTTTGAAATTCCAAATGATAACAGCTCAATGGGAATCAGCCCATACAGAGGATGTAACATACAATAGTGCCAATGGCAAAGCAGAAGTATTCACAAAGTACGTTCAGAATTAATAACACCGAAGGCCGTCTGAACGAGGAACACTAGAGAGGCTTTGCGAGATCATTTTTCCTAGGTCGAGGTCCCTATACTGCCTGAACCAGTCTCCTCCAGCATTTCTTCTATTGCAGAGCTTCGACGCTGTGGAATGAGATACCGGGGATACAACCTAAAGTGTTTCAAATTTAACATGCAAAGGCACTTATTCTCTCGCTTCTACAGCGACATAGGCTTTCAGCCTTTGCTGGACGCTAACCATAAAAAAATAATTCTGGGTAACGCTAAAATCGCCTACACCAACAATGATTTAATATTTTCAGGTAAGTTAGATAGCTTCTGCTAGAGATAGACAGATATGACATTGGGTCATCAATGAAGCGATGCATTTTGAGTTCAAAATCAGAAAGACAGTTTGAAATGCCCAATCCTAGCAGCTCAGTGGTAATCGGCCCATATGGACTTTGACACATAGACAGACTTCCTCTATTAAGGGTCTAGGGTATAGTTCGAGAATCCAAGAAAAGGCATAATTATTCCCGTGTTAGCGAGGAGGCGTGGCCGCCTGTTCCCTTTCTTCAGTGTGTGTCTAAGATGAGGGGAGATAAAAATGACTTTCGCATTTCCAAGCTCCTGACCTTACCTTTAAACCTACAGTAATGATTCAAAAAGCAAATTGAAGAAGAAGACTTGCGCTTTGTCACTAATTTGGCCTTTTTTGATATCGTGTTTGGTTTTTAAATTACAGACATTTGAAGAATGTATGCATTGCGAGTTTCTTTGCACACTAAAAAACTTCTTTGACAAAATCGCAACTAGTTGTCATTCATTAAGGTCTTAACTATCACCTTCGGAAATACTGTGTATGTAGTTTGAAAGACAACAATGGGAGTTCGTGTGATAACATGGCAAATACATGTGTATAACTGTGTATACCCAGACCCTTCAGCATGTTAGGATGGGACAACTACAACAGTTAACAGTTATGGCAAAGCAGAAGTATTCACCAAGTAACATTCAAAAATTAGGAATTCTGAATAAAGCTAAAATCGCCTAGACCAACAATGTTTTAAGATTTGCAGGTGAAGAGTAGTATCTCTATTAAGATAGGTACCTAGCTCCTCCTAGAGACAGACAGATGATGTGATATTGGGTGTTCATGTTCAACACAGCGATACATTTCGAATTTAAAATCAGAAATACCAATTTGAAATGGCAAATAGTAGCAGCTCAGTGGTATAGCCGGCCCATATGGACGTCGTCACATAGACAGCTTTCCTCTACTAACATGTTAGGATGGAACAACTAAAACAGTTCCAATTGCTAAGGGCTAAGCGGAAGAATTCACTAAGTAACATTCAGAATTAAGAATTCTGGATAACGCTAAAATCGCCTACACGACATACGAACAGTCAGGTGAAAATAGACCTGTGTAATTCAATTAGAGAACATAAGGCTTGGAGGAGAATGCTAATCTGAGAATAGATCTGGAGATGATTACTGCCTGAGAGTATAAGAATATGGTCAGATTCAATGCCCTTGAGGCTCAGTCAAATAAGAAGTACATATGGATGCTCATAAATCGCCACGATTTGTCAAGAAGACACACAAGACATGTTTTGGTAGGTACCAAAAAATGTTCACCAATTGCTGGGAAATGGCCTGGATATGTACAGAAAGCTAGAAAGTACCTTAAACAGCTAAAAGGCTCTCACTGTATTGGTTGGAGTGCTGCATCCATGTCTGGGCATGTAGTGAATCTGCAACCTAGTAGCAGCAATTCTATTAATTTATAGCACTACCTTCAGGTGCTATTTCCAGCTGCTTCCTCATTGGCAAAATGCCTCTAATCTAATACTTTTTGTACCAATATTCTAGCGCTGTCCGCTCTTTGGAGTTTGCTCAATTATTTTGGTGTAATCATCTTCAATATATCAAAAATCATAAAATGATGTGCTGAGACATATAACCTCTTTATGACAGCAGAAGCAGATAGATATTCAGGCTTCGACTTGTAGCTGCATAGGTAATAAAACTTCTTTAAATTCTATGAAACACGAATCCACAGTTTGTGGTTCTCATTGAATCGTAGCAAAGCTATCCTGTTGTTAACTCACAGCTCCCCCTTGCATTCCATCCACATATTATTTATTATGCCCGGATTCTCCGGATTCCAGTACGATGTAATATACGAAAAACTACCAGCCGAACCAAAATTAATTCAGCAATGGCATCCAAAAGGAAAAATAGATAATCAGTATGCACCCCGCGCTAGCTGGAGTTGCACAGCAGCGATGATGGATTTATGTGTACGCCGGGGAGGCGATAGTGGGGCCCCGGGGGCCTTCCCATTCTTCCCACTGTGGAAGATGCCGGGATTAAGGACTATTTACGCTTTTCTGAGGGAATTTTCTGGTTACGGCGACGTGTAACAGCTTTGACGTGTAAGGTTAATAGACATTGGTCTTGTCTGACACAATTTTATTTATTCTGCTTCGTATGTTCAGGTTTATGCCAAATCTCCACTAACGAAAATAAAAGGTCTCGGATATATTTTAGCCCATTTCCATAATAATAGGTTCAAAATAATGGTGCAGTGAGTTAACAAAAGGTACTATCTAACGACATCAATGAACACATACAATCTAGCAGTCTCCAAACCGTTTTACGCCAAAGCGATATGCATGGTTTGGTTAAAATAGAGATAAACTTTTTAATAACTTGAAACAAATATTTTATTATAATAAATAGGGTCTTTAATTTTGCTGTCTGAAATAAAATTCAATCCAGGTTGCCCAAGATTTAATGGGCTCAAGGCTTCAAATCGATTGAACTTTGAGAGTCGCTTGTCTAACAGCCGATCTAAGGATCAGTGTATGTACAATTTCGCTGAATTAACTTGAAATTGATATATTGCTGTCTAAAATAGATTTCTAAACCTCATTTAACCATCGGGAGTGATCTTGCACAGCGTATTTATTAAAAATTCATTTCTAGTTGTCGTAATGTATAATTTTTTACCTTATTAATTTAATTATTACCTTTTTTTATTGAATACATGTAAATATAAACAATTTTAAGACATGCATATGGTCACACTTTGCAGGCGTCTCCTTCTTTGTGTATGAAGTTTGGTTGCTGGTTCTATATTTGCACTAAAGTGTTGGTAATTTAAACAAAAACCTGAAAAGTCAAAAAACACCAGAAAACAGATTCAGATTACAGTCTTTGACTTTGCAGGTTTTTGTTTTCTCACAGTGTGTGTATTAAAGCCACGAATTTTGTAATGCTTTCGTGTTAAGTAACATGTAAAGGCCGTTGTGTATTTTGTATTTTTACATCTATATGTTCCTTGTTGCTGACCTACATACCTACTTGTTGTGAAGACACCGAAATTAACAAAATTCTTTGAAAATTGTGTGACTCAGTGCTATTTTTCATTAGCAAACCTGAACGTCGTGAGTGTATTGATCAAGTTAATTATAATATTTTTAAATTCATTTTTTCTTTTTCTTATAACTAATTCTAGGAAGCGCTGAAGATGACAATAAGTATTGTCGAAAGCTTGGCAGTTAACACCAGAGTCTCCTTTATGCAGTGACCCACAGTTCATTTTCAAAATTTTAGCCAAAACCCCAAGATATTCTCATCCTTAAATATAAATAAACAAACAAAATACTATATTCTTTCTCCCTGTAGAGATCATCACAAGCCGAAAATGCGGTATAATTTATTCTTTGGAAAAAGCAAATCTTTGTAGTATAGTAAGCTTCGTTGAAGGATCTTTACTGAATATATCTTAACTTAGAAGAAAAAAGTAGCAAACTATCTTGAAGTTGTGTAAAAGTACGAAAAAATAATTTGAATACTTATTATATGTACCACGATCAATCATGAAGTTCCAAGTACCATCTCTATACCATTGATTATTGATCTAAAGTAACATTCCTGATAAAGCAACACTGAAAAAACAGTCAGAGCCGCCGCGATGTAAACCCGCCCGAAACATTCGAAGGACTCCAAAACTTCTCGTCGCAAAATGTAAAATCGCTGTACGCGGAATATTATAATGAAAGATGAAATATTCGATATAGTTTGTGGCGCGCATCGTATATAAAATGCAAATTGCTTTCGGCGAATCAGCGTGCCCGCTCTTTTATAAATCCCTCATGGGGCCCGAATCATTATCAGATTCCTCGAATACCGAGACAATGTTCTATGCTGGTAGAATATTACGCCGAAGGAATTATCTGCGAGGATACCTTAACTTAGATCTTGAAGCTTGGTTGAAGCCTGATAACTCTGTGTAGCGGAATTTATATGATTTATCAAAAAATAACGGAAGTGGTGCTACAACAATATATTTAAAAATCTCCAACAACTATTCTTCAAAGTACTCTCTATTCTGTTTAAAGTCCAGCAAATGTCCAATCTGGAGGTCGCAGGTTCCAGTCCTGCCGGCTGTCGATTTTTTTCGACATTTTTTAGCACAAATTTAAATTGAGAAATTCGAAAATAGCATCCAATCCAATCTACAGTACGTTAATATCGTGGATGGAACCAGGTAAGCCACTATCATCCCAGGAGATGGTTGGCGACAACAACATGCTTACAGATAAACGTAGATATCAAAACAATTGTTAAGTGGAGATTAGTAAATAAAGTACACTTGGCTGACCATGAAAAAAAAAACATGCATAAAACCATGAACGTAAAAACACCTCTCTAGTGGAGACAGTCTGTTCAAGAGACTTCGCGTTAACCATTTGTTCTAAAGCTTCTGAGAAACCATTTTCTGACATTCTGTTTAGTATACCTAGCTGCGAATCCGACTCAAATCTTCGGCCCCTTAATTCTATTTTGACATCAGGAAACAAATGAAAGTCAGGCATAGATCAAGGTCGGAAGAGTAGACGATTTTTATCTTCAACATAATTATCATTGAACACTCCTCCCCAAACTTCATCGCGCCCAATACTGAACTCTGAGGTTGCGATACACAGCACTTCTGCCCAGGAAGTGGAACGCTCTCTTGACCTCCTTCCACTATATGGAGCAGATGGGTTCCTTACAGCTATCACGAGTAAATGTCTATTCAGTCGGCAATAACCAGTAAGAACTCCCACCAAGAGGTTGAGCGTCTGCTCGTTCAGAAGGCTCCTATCAGGCAAGGGGTAACTTAAAAATATGGTTCAGTACAGCATTTTTCAAACGAAAGACAGTAACTTAGAAAACGAAGACTAAGTACTGCTCCTAAAGGGTTGAAAATATATTTATCTATAATTTTGAAAGTAAGTTCCACATTTTTAAAACGCTTTTGACACTTGAAGTGTGTTAGTATTACACAGAGGCGTAGCGACGAGTGCTCAAAAAGGCGTAACATCAAACGGTTAGGAAGTTTTTTTTGGTGAAATTTATTCAGGAAAGTCGACAGTTTTAATTATCGTTTATGCAGTAATGGTAATGATTGTGCTGTAAATATTGATGAAGTTAACTACAAAATTAAAAATAAACATAGTTAAAGATAATTTTTAAAACAAGCTTACAATGAACAAAAAATACTAGTATTATTGTAAAAAAAAGTCGAGTGCTCGATTTACGAAAAAAATGGAACATAGCGCCCACGTTTTTTCACAATTATACTAGTATTTTTTGTTCATTAAACTTTAAGGCGTGTTTTTTTAGTCTTTTCTTAAACTATATTTATTATCCCAAATACCAAGAAAATTATCTATAATGCACAGAATATTACGCCGATGGTACTAACCTCGAAGCAATCCTAACTTAGATCATGATGCCTAGAAGAAAGACATTTTTGCACAACAAAGCAACTAAAAAGTATTGTCATCTATCTACATAATAGGAGCAGAACTTATTTCATATTTTCCTTTAATATTACGATCAGTTATTTGAATCGAATATGCAAGACCATTTATCTAACAAGGAAGTCACATTATAAGTAACAAGAAATTGATATCGTTATTTCTTCTTCCACACACATTTACATTTTTAATTGGCAGTCACTTATACTGAGCACGAAGCAAATACCATATGTCGTAGATTTTTCATCTGGCATCTGTTTTATTATATGCTATAAAAACGGCGCTATAAAAATCGATTTCGTAGTCGTAGTCACAAATGTGTTTTGTTAATATGTATTCTGCTTAACAGCTCAGCTGGAGCATATTTCTTGCCTCAAGTGTCTTTGTACATATATGATCACACTAAAAGAATAACATCTACTTATTTAAATTAGCATTTTTATAAACACTTTTACACAACACTTTTATATGCATATTTAGAGAAATTTTATCAAAAATATCAAAATATTTCGAGCCTTACAGCGAAAATGTTAGTTCCAAACAGATAGATCTTCCTTCCAAACACACCATATAAAGAGCGTCAATAAACAACCACCTTACTATAACATGGCGTATCGAACATAAATATGACTGATATCTTTCCATGCTATCAAAGTCCGCCATTTTGTTTGGAACGCAAATAGTTACCTATTTTAAGCAACCTTATTTGCGTGCAGATAATATGGCTTGTACTAAAAATATGCTTCATAAATAGTGTTTATAATATGCGAAATATATACATTGTATGCAGTTACACGCGTTGAAACGACTGAATGAAATAGGCAGAAGATTCTGGTCAAGCAAACATTTTCACGTGAGATGTTTACATAATATTGCCAAGTATTCTGATATGATGCAAGGTAATAAATATGTTCATCTTAGCATATGAATAAGCAGCAAAGGTCTCCCAAGAAGTCAGTAGGATAGGACTTTGTCAGTAAGAGCATATCGTGGACCAAAGAGATCATTAGAAGTACCAGTAAATGAACAACACATCAGCACCACCTAGTAGCGGTGCTAAAGTGGAGAGTTTTCAGCTAGCAGCTACAATGTTTGTAGTAAACCGAGTACTGACATCAAACCTATATGAAAAAGTCATAGGAAGCATCAACACATTTCGTTCAGATCGAGGCAGTTTAACAGCGGACAGGATGCGTCACAAGGGCTGTTCCAACCTACGGTTCTATTACCGTCCTAGAACCGTTTTCATAATACCCCGCCCATTTTACAGTTCTAAAAACGGTGATTGGTTGGTCCACCAGCGTACCAACCAATAATCGATTCTGCATTACGAAAACGGTTCTGAGACGGTAATAGAACGGTAGGTTGGATCAACCCTACAGCAGTTGGGCGAGTCCGGATGTGGGCCACCACTCGTAGCGGCTTTGCTTTGGCAACGTTTTTTTAGCAAAAAAAAACAATGTACGTTACGTGCAGTTGCAAAAGGATATCCGAAAAGTATGCATTTTACAACTTCAGCATCCAATTTTGAAAGTTAGGACTTTCCTTTTCAGAAACTTTAAAATGACAATGCGGTGATCCAGCAGCAGAACGATAAAAAAATGGTAATAAAATACTTACTATTCATTCACTTCGAAGTTTTAAGTGCGGACCTGTCATATGGGTCTTATATGTAGATATGGGTCGATGTTCGTGCCGCGAGCCTGAAAAGTCAAGTACTTCTTCCTCAATTGGACCACTCGAGGTTATCTAGGTCGTCCAGCGTGTCCACTATGATGTGAATACAAATATCCTGTGTCTCTAGCTCAATGCACGGAATGCACGATAAATACGGTCAGGGAAACGATCAGCATACGCTCCTGAAGTCCGAGAGGCATTTTTAACAAATCCACCGTACACTAAACTCATATCCATCAGTTCTTTATTGTTATACCGGTTGCACAATTTTTGTTGTGCTTTAAAGTCCGACGTAGCACGTCAACAATTCGAGAGACGCCAAATACACGCTGCTACGTACATCTATGCTGCGCAGTAAACTGGGTTTTTTTCATTTTTTGTCTGTGTTTTGATCTATTCGCACAGGGACGGAATTAGGAATGAGGATTCTATTATCGGTCAATATTTTGATATGACTAAACATTTCGGTTATATGTCACTGGGAAAAAACACTCCTTAGGAAACACCCTGTATATAATTAAATCAAAGACAAAAAAGTAACTACTTGGCCGAGATAAAACAATTCTTTCTGTAATGATGTGAGAAGGTAGTTTTCCGAAATAAAGCACGCGATTTGGTCAAGGAATCGTCCATATATGATGACGTAAAGAGTTCGTTCACCATGTCCAATCGAAACGTACCACTTGCATTCCCAACCAATCCACCAACACTCATTCAAATCAAACCAACCATTAATAACGGCAGTGAAAAAGCTAGACGCGCACATCGCATACCAATTCGTTACTCTCTCACTCGCTCCGAGTGAGCGACACAGGTGAAAATATTTCCTATTGTCAATCTCTCTTCATGTTAATCTTTTCATCGCCGTCGATATATCCCAGCCAGCGCTGGAAACAAATGCCGGCGCTCGAACGGCCCGCCGCCGTCGGAACAAACGACTGTCAAACGTCATGCGTTAGTGACGTTTGTTTGAGCTGCCGTCCATCAAGCCAGCCTTGACGAAGATGTAGTGAGGATCGGGGTCAACGGGATCCAGTGACACGTTGTTTTCGGGATACGAGATTCGATATGTTTTATCTGTTACGAAATATAAGAACGAAGGACGTGACACATTCGACATATTTAACGTATTTGTTTCTTTTCGACTGATTGACTGTTGTAATCTGATAATCTTTTTTCTATGAGCTATAACTCACAGTCGAGAATACATCAAGAATTGATGGCCAAATTAACGTGGGTTTTACTCGAGTTCGGTCATAAAGCTTCTTGCCAGATCGTGATTTGTTTATTCTTTGACTTGTACATCTTTTTCTGTTCATGCGTTGGGCATAATCATAAAACATGTGATGCTAGAGCAAGACGTCCGATATAGTATGATGGCAGGTGAACCAGGGGTTAGACAACTTCCTCAGAGACCAATTCTTCATGGTGGTGGATAGACATGCTTCGTAAGAGGGATTGGTTCTCTTCTCTTCTTCAGTTCTCTTATTGCTTGTCAATAAACCAGGCAAATAACAACTATCTTGAGTTACATTATATTAGCTGCAATAGCATGTCATTCAAATGAATGAATAGATTCAATTGTTGACTGGAGACCGACAAATATAGGGTGGGTTATAGTTTAAAGCTTATAAGTCCCGGATAACTATCCCGGCAAAGATGGCACACGTTCTGATAACCATGTAAAAGTCATTTTATTTTAAGCGTCTGAAGGTTGGGATAAAAAATATTACACATCCTGGTGCATTTATTTGTCTTGTCGAGAGATTATTAATAAAAAAAGTAACTAGAGTAAGAGAGAGTTATCTTTACAGTCAACAAGGTTGGGTTCTTATGTTCAATGTTTGGTCTACTCGCAATGTGGTTTTGTACTTAAGAGAAAGGCATTGAAATTAATATTTTGAGTTCAGTCCAATACAGAGAAAAACTAGATTCAGCAAACACAAACTGTTCAAGGAATGTCTCCAAATGAGATAGTTCTATCATACCATATATCACTGCTACTTGGTACTTAAATCAGCAGTTAGACAGTGGAGGAAACTTCCAAATCTTCTAGTAAAAAAAACCTCAATAAATCAACAGTAACCTTAAACTACCGCCTCATCCATAGTCAAACTTTATTTTTAGATAGGTGTTATATAAGTTACTTGCAGTGGTTTCTCTAATTATTTATTTTGAAGGTATTGATTGATTGATGATATTGATATTTCAGAATTGTGAAGGTACTCTTAAAAGATATAGATTAACTTACCGCATCCACCATATTAGGGAGTTTTTGGGCCACCAAAAATAACAAATTTCGTTGCTATCGTTATTTTGAGCATGCGCACTTGCGCAGTAATGAGAAATTGTTAAATGATTCCTAGTAACGATAACGAAAGTCCGATATTTACCACGAATAACGATAACGATTTTTGCCGTTATTTTTAACATGGAACAGAAAATGTCTTAAGACTGTATGTCAGGATCCCTTTTTCCATTATATATTGGTTGAAAAAATTGACAAAAAAATTATCGTGAAAATGGGAATGATAAGTTATTTTTTTGTATGCAACGATAAAATACTTTGTTACAAATATAGCACAAGGGTATGTGCATTAGTAACACAGTCATGTCATTTGTCTGTTGAAAATTATCGTTTCTATCAAAGTCATTGTCGTGCTGTCAATAAGCCCCTCTCAACGCATGGTTCTCAGTTTAACATTCTGTACATAATCCATAAACTGTCAAGTTTGTAATCTTATTCTAACTCCCTATTATAAGTGGTATATAACTCATGCATCCTATTCTCATATGTTTTCATAATGTTGATCTTTTATACACTCTATAATATGAAATAATCAATTATCTATGCAACTGGCATAAATGATAAGAACTTTTGCGTAAGCTTATATAAATTACTACTGCTACTACCTCTTTATTTTAACCTATCGAAAATGCGGCGCTAACCTTAACTTAAACTAAAACCACTTGCTAGCAGCGTTATAATTATGATTAACAAGTAAGTTGAACAAAAACGATTATTTTTATAGAACCAAGGAAAAGCTGATTGTGTGGCAGACGCAAAAATTTGAAATATGTGCTACTTCCACGCAACTTGAGTGTAGTGTTCTTAGGTTGTAAATCTTAGAAGTTCAGTTAAACATAAATTTTAATGAAGACAGTCGTGCCATAAAACAACAAACAAACGGCTGTTTTACCGAATTACATCAGAATTCGAAGTATTGGCGTTTGTGGGTTTCAGATAACGGAAGCAACTGTATCTCAGGGACATTACGTATTTCATTTACTTCGCAGTATCGCTTCTCAGGGAATTACTAAGAGGTTTTTATGCTCTTAGACGAATTGTTAAGTAGCTTCAATCTTGCAGGTATCCATTTTGAGCAATTGTTGATGGTGCTAGCAGATGGTCTGTGCTTTTATGTACTATGAGTTTAACTGCACAGAAAATGAAATTCGTACTCAAGAGACGCTATCACCATAACTGAAAAGTCAGTTTGTTATCAGTCGGGGTTGCGCCCTTGAAAGCTGAGCAGACATTTATCACTCATGAAGTCGTAAAAGATACCATCTGCTTCAGATGCTGTTAGGAGGAGGAATCTTCCTTCACTTCCTGGGCAGATGCAACCTTAGCATTGAAATCTCTGGCACGATGGAGTTTGAAGAGTAATCATTATACTTAATGAACTGGAAAAACTCATAAGCAGGTTGATAATAATTTCAAAGTAGATTAGAGTAATTTGCAATATTACTATGATGTAGGATAGGCATTGCTTGAAGGCATCAAGAAGCTAATATACCTCGTATCAACAACTGAGGAGGACATTACTTGACAAACCTCAAGGTTGACATATCATTATATTTGGACATGATGAAGACTGAAGTGTTTACCTCGCTACTAAGATAGTAGCGAAAATAAGTTATTTAAGCTTCTCTTCTTCAGGTTCTTGAAATTTTGCATACTCTGAAATCTAACCTATTTCTTTCTGCTGAAACTAGATTTACAAACACTATTCAATAATAAGATTGAGATCTGGCACTATAAAGTGTACTCCAACCTAATGGCTACCACTTCTTGGTCATGTACCACCTCTAGAACTGCGACTCCAAAATACCCTGTTAAAAATGTTCGTGAAGATTCAAAACAACCCTAATCTGACAGTACATAATGATGCTGCCAACCACAACCGTCTGTGCTCGAGGAATCCTCCAACGAGAACAACCGAACAACTGACGCCAACTAACTTTCAGCTAAACAACCAGTGGCGCAATATACAAAATAATGGAGCTATCAGAGATATTCCCGCCTCAGCACTACCTCTTCGGGATGTGGCCTTCCACGGAAGGTTTGATCCACTCTAGAACAGAAAAATAACTGGGCAGGGAAACTGCGCAACTGCGAAATGGTGTGCGTTGGTGACGCTGGATATCCGCAATGCTTTAATACAGCCTCATGGAGCATAATTATAGAGGAACTAGGAAAGCTGAAGATACCAAAATACCTAAGGAGTCTTATAAGCAGCTAGACCTAGACTCCAGATCAATTTGCATAGCTGGAACCGAAATTCATATGGCAACAGGGGTGCTTCAAGGATCTGTTTTAGGGCCGTTACTCTGGAACACCCTGTACAGTGGGGTGCTGAAGCTTTCGCTGCTCAGCGACAGTGCATATGCCGACAATCTGGCACTGATGATCTTGGCGGATAACAGTTGGATGTGCGATCTCAAGTATGAATTGGCTCCTGAGAAAACAGAGGCAATTATAATGCGAAGCTCACGGAGCAAGAGAGAGCTAACGTGGTCTTCCAACTAAACGGAGTGCAGGTCGCAAGATAGGACACTGATCCGCCATGGTCAAGCAGGCAATGCGATATGCCGCCCTGAAGCTAAAAGACTGACAGCAAGTAAGTAGCAAACTATATGGGACGAGACTACTGATGTCCTACAGTAGACAAAACGACTGATACAGTCGATCAAAGAATGTGCGGAATGTAGTCATCGACAGATGTCCTATTTCCTAACGCAGGCACTGTCTGGGTATGGGCCTTTTTGAGTGGCTAGGACGGGTGATGAACCAGATATCTCTGCACTGTGAAGCGGACGACACGGTCGAGTATACCCTGTTTCTGTGGAGCCTTACAGACAGGGGGCAAGTCAAAAACTAGAGGGTGAGCTAACCCCAGAGGCTATAGTCCTGCTGATGTTATACAGGGAATGAACATAATACATGAGATGGTGCACAAAACATTATCTGCAAAGGAGAAGAGGGAACGATCACATGATTAGACGAGGATAACAAGATATTCCTAAATGGTATAATTATTACCTCGTCTTGTACTGCGAAGAATATCGTTCACGATGATGTTCGGTGCATATGGAGATAGAGTAGAGATAAGAAACGGAAACTGCGCAACTTCAGGTATACGTGGAACCAAACTCAGTCCCCAAATACGACTCTAGAGCGGAGAAGCAAACAATTCTGCACATTATAATAGAGTGTCCTATAAGAAAACACGACGGAGACCAAGAGACTTCCTTTACGCGATTCTATTCAAAATTTAGACATTAAACTGTAATTTAGTAATGTACTGTGTATACAATAATAACATCAGATGTATACTATACCAATGCTTGAATTACGTACATACTTTAAGACACTGATACGACCTTGCGTACCTTTGTAGTAACGGATACTTTTACTGAGGGGCTTACAGCGTCTACTTTGAATTTAGCACACGTCCTACCGTTTACCTTCTCAGCTCCGTAGAGCGTTGGCATAAAATTCGAACGACAAACCGCACAGTCGCATTATAAAACGGATCAAATACAAAGCAGCAGCAGCGATTCTGAACAGAGAAAATGTTATTCAAATCCTTGATTTATGTACATAAATTTGCCGGCTGAATGAAAATTATGACCAAGTTCTGAATTATCAAATAACTTCGCTGGAACGTAACATTACGATACTATCAAGACACGAAATGTTTTATAAATAATTTGTATCGGAATAAAAAACAGATTCCTAGAAAATCTATTATATCAATGATAGGCTTGTTTGATTTACACAATTCTTTATTGCGTTTGTTATGTATTTGTAGGTAGTGGTAAAGTACTAACATGGTATTTGTTGTTGGTATTTTTTCTGAATTTAAAAACACATTTTCATCCCGCATTATAGATAGAAACAAAAGAGGGGCTCAGTGAATCTCACATTTTAATTTTAGTTTTACACACACACACAAATTAAATTCTTGGATGAACAATATGTACTTTTATTCAAGTAAACCATATCTCCCTATCTGCGCAAAGCTGTAATAATTTTAAACCAATAATGTGATAATATAGGGTTCTATAAAGCAAATATTTTCAATTCAAAACCGAGAAAGTCTTGAAAATAAGAATACCGAAATCCTAAATCAAGTATATTGGAATTATCTAAAATAGTCTATTATTCACTTATTCATTGATAAAACCCAAATATTACCTACTCAAAAATCACTCAATAAATAGGTAACCATCAAACCAAAACAAAGCGCTGCCACTATCTGTTGTTTATACTGGTTCACTAAAGACCGCAGGGCAGTCGATGCAATGTTGTCACGTTTTGTAAAAAATAGTTGTTTGTACGGCATACTACTTGACTACTGCCCCAATAATTATTCTCAAATCGTTCATTATGTAGTATTACCGTATTTGGAGCCTCTTCATAGCAGTGGCGGCTGGTGAGGTATAAGTGCTAGAGTGCCATGGCACTACCTTAATTTTCGACAAAAACATATTTATCTATCTCTTAAACTTTTCTTATTCTATGTTAGTTTCCAACGACTTTTTCTGTTTTATATGAAATGGCAATAGCGCCACAGCGCATTGAATGCTTCCACCAGGCAACACGTGGCATTGTGGCAACTCACATGATGAGAGCTGACACGCGACGCGATGGCGAGATGACATCAGCCTACCGTGCCGCACAAATAGAGTGAGAGAAATCTTATCACAAACACTTATGAGTGACAGAGATAATGCTAAGCTGGCCGTTTGGATAGATTTTAAATACGAAAATCCGAAGTAGATCGTACCAGGCACATTACTCATATTTCCATTCAAGGTTCACTATTTTTGTTTTGTTTCAGCAGTTTCGATTTGTTTATGTTTGATGCTGATGTCGGCTTTTCTCATTAAAGGTTTGAAATTTGGATATTAGTTTGAGTAAGTTGTGCGCTGCTTTCGGATCGGTATCTGTTTTGTGTTTAATTAAAATATATCAGTGGAACGAAAATGAATAAAATTGGCGCATTAATAAACTGATTTAGTAATCTTCCGCTGGAAGAAAATCTGCGGATTAAGGAATTAGGACATCCAACACCTGATCTAAAAATTGAAAAAACTTATTGGTAGTGGGCAGAAATCGCGTTGTCGTAAATTTAATAAAACTATTTACGATAAAAACAATTGAATAAGTGACTGTGAAGATGTTAGCAAACTGTTTTGTTTTGTGTGTTCTATTTGGAGGCGATGATACTTGGGTGAAAAAAAGGCACGGATGATCTTATTAATATATGGCAGAAAATGAAGACCCATGAAAAAACTAAAGTGCATATGAATATTATGAATAATGCTTTCAGATTATCTATGCTTGGTACGTCGAACACAAAAGACAGTTAAATTCGGCTTATCGGCTAGTTATAAGTATTTTTTTCAACTTTAAGTATATCGGTTTGAAATTTTGGCTGTCATTCTGGTACTACCTCTCTAAGCTGGCACGAGCCGCCACTGCTTCATAGAGGCTTCAGATAGTAAGATGGTATCCCAGTCTGGATACCATACAATAGGACGTTGATGATTCCATAACTTTATCTGCATCTTAATTTTTTGCTCATTAGAATCAAATTTGTATGAATTTGTAACGGGTACGCCAATGGTTGTCATCTCTCGAGTGGAGTGTTAGCCGGGGGTTAAAATGTAGGGTGAGGGGGTGTTTTTGAAACCTGAGTGTTTGGTTTCTGCTGTTGAGTGGTCGAGACGAGTGCCTGACGTTTATGTGTAATTAAAGCACACAGCCGACGACAATGAGCTATTTTGAGCGTGGGGTAACGCGAGATGCGTGTCCTATTATCCTGGTTTCCCTTTGATGGAAACGCAAATATAATAGGATATAAATCGACGCTTCCAAATAATAAACTAATAATATTTTTCCCGCTTTCGTTTCCAAGTAATGCTCGCTCTAACTAACTGCTTGCTGACCATATTTAGATATTTTGTAATACAATCCTGGAATACAGTCAATGATATATTTAAAAAATATATACATTTCCAACGTTTCGACGCTAAAAGTGCGTCATCTTCAGGGCGTGAGTAATATATAGATTATACCACAACAGTCTCAAATATTTATAACGGATGGTGTAGGCAAATTGATTCTTATGGAGAGGCTTGTCTACATCATCCGGCAAAGAATTTGAGACTGTTGGTATAATCTATATATCACTCACGGCTTGAAGATGGTGCACTCTTAGCGACAAAACGTTGGAATTATATATATATATATTTTTTAAATATATCTTTGACCGTATCCCAGGATTTTATTACAAAATATTACATTAGAAAGGTCAGGATACATAAAGTAAATAAATTCATATTTAGATCACACTTAACTTGTGGTTTGTGTTATGTTGACTGGACATAACACAATTTTTTGACGTCATAATGCACAAAAAAAATAAACTAGGTCACTAAACAAAATATAAGGTCAGTCACACAGAAATCGCTCACTTCTAAGAAATAAAATCATCCGCAGACAATTCTTGTTGGTGAACGACATCGAGAAGGCTCAAAACGAAACATAAAAAACAATGCAAGCCCAGATCAGATAAGAACTTTTGGCGTGGGTATAAATATACCCGATTTAAAAGGCGAAACATGATTCGAAGGTTTGAAAAATAATATCTTCATGTTATACCGCTGCATGATGCCAGTGTCTTGAAGATATAATATCGGGTTTTCAAACTGATAGCTGTTGTTCTGGCGACTTAAATGAGCGGGTAGCTGAGCATTATTAGATTAGCTATTTCAGTTTTTAAATATGAGAAAAGAATTATTATTATTATCTCTCTGAGATAGTGCAAATAACTTGCATTTCATCTGCTACATAAAAATTTATTCAAGGTGAATTTTATGTTCACTGGCTTGTATTTTGAAATAAGTACATCATACAGTATTAAGTTATAATACATCAAAATGTTTTTCAAACTTCGTCCTTCAATTTTTCTATGTGGAGTAATTAAAATGTCCTGATCATCTATTAGACCGTAGTAGTTTCAAAAGTAATAATTCTACTATTCATTATTTTTTTCTTGGTAAGCTTTTGTCGAAAAGTACAACAGATTTTAGCATAATAATATCTTTGTGTTTGTAAAACTAAAATTAAAAAGTGAAAGGCACTATGATATACAAAAGTCAATACGCGCGCAGTTTCAAACTCAAAAAAGTATCTGTCGGTTTACTTTGGTGTGGTGAAAGTGATACACCTTGTTTATATGCTTATTACACGTACGAGTAAGTACGCGCACTTAGACTCGACGACCTTTTTCGCCTGTGTGTCACCGTAAGTACGCGTACTTTAATAATAATAAAAAGAGCTTGCAGTATTAGGTAGTATTGATCTATCAAGACGAATGCAAGAAGATCAAGGGGATATCTATGAGGAGAGCAATCAGACAGTGAGAAGCTCATAGGTTAGCAAAATTCTTGTGTTGTGTATTTTTATTTGCTAAGACCTCATACAAGGTATAGCCTTCGAGGTAGCCGGGTTTGTACAAACAATATAAATTACAATAGCTCATCAATTCAATTCAAATGTCTGACAGACAAGGGACGTTAGCTATACAGGGTTGGCATAAAGTATGGAACCAAGCAAATATCTTTGAAACGGAAAGGGTGATGTTGCTGAAAAATTGCAGGTAAATGTAGTGACGCATAATGCATCCGAAGACATTATGTTAGCTACTAATGTACTTCCGGTCTAAAAGGAAGTACCGTCAACTTTTTTAATAAATTTTAATTTACATTTATATTTTTGCAGATTTTAATACATCTTTTTTTCCGAATACGTCCATAGTGGGTTTAGTATTTGTTTCTGTAAAAATGGGAACGGTAAAGCTTCTTTATTTATCTCACAAATTCGTCCGTGGCGGTCTGCGGTCTTCCCGTTTGAGGTCAATTTTTTTGTATTTTAGTCATCGTAAAACGTGTTATAGGACCCCTGTCGGGACGTAAATCATTAAAAGTTGACACACTTCTTTGTGAGTTCTCACGCGATCACCAAAACCGACTTTAAATGACCGGCACTTTAAACACCTGAAATGATAAAGAAGCTTTATCTTTCCCGTTTTTACAGAAACTAATACTAAGCTCACTATGGACGTATTCGGAAAAAATGATGTATTAAAATCTGCAAAAATATACAGGGTGTCCCATTTAAATTAAAAAAGTTGACGGTACTTCCGGTTAAACCGGAAGTACATTAACAGCTAACATAATGTCTTCGGATACACTAGACGTCACTACACTTGCCTACAAATTTTCAGCAATATCATTCTTTCCGTTTCAAAGTTATTTGCTTGGTTCCATACTTTATCCCAACCCTGTATAACAACAACTGTGCTCAGTTCCAGAGCAATTTAACATTAATATTTCGACTTTCATATTCGACGTATTCGAAGACCCCTTTGGATTACTATCCACCAAAACGACCATGTTTAAGTGAAATGACATCCTGTATAAATAACGCTGCATTGAGATAATGCCTTTCCAAAATACCTCAAAAGCTTTTGGTCATTTCCTTCCATTACACTACCCACTCTAGCGCCTCCTTTTTTTGTGAATGCTCGCTCTTAGCGTTAATAAGCCTTTGGCAAGTGGCAACGGCAACGTACATTAGAGCTAGAAAGCACTTCTTTGAACTTCGTATAGCCATCGCCTATTCCATCGGCGCGACTATTTCTGCGTCTCAAAAACACATGGAAGACATAACAAACCGAACGGACGCGAGGTCGACAGCCAGATATTTCGGCACCTGTCCGTCCATGTCAACCGAAGCCACACACCAATCTTTGGTGATGTCGCAGGATATTGTGATCCAGTATACAATGGAGGATCGGCAAATAAGTAATGTAAGGCAGTTAATTATCGCTTTTTACTTTTGAACAGATAATACTACTTATCTACGAACAACGTGAATTATTTTTCATAACTCACGCTCCAGCCATGGGTTATAAACAACGCCTACAAAGATACCAGTACTGATCTCTGGGAAGTTCATAAATCCAATACACGCTATAATAACTGCAAATTAGGCTACGGGAAGGTCAAACGCTATTTTGAAGGGTACAGTATTCACTTTAGTGACAGAAGTGAGGTTAATTTGTCAATAGTTCTTAATTATTTAGTATTTGTAATTGCTTCGGTTGTAGATAAAGTATTTAATTCGCAGTAAATGGTAATAACTCATTTGTTGATTTACTACGGTCACTACCACTTGTTGAAAAATATACTATAATACCTATCTCATTGTCCTTTTATTTCCAACGCAAATAGGCCGAGAAAGTATCGTAATCACGAAAAATCTTGAATTTGAGATAAGATATCGTTTGAACGTTTCATGACATCTACATCGTAAAAAATACGTTACTATTTCAATAAGGTCTGTCTGTCGTAATCGTTCGGTAATCCTTGGCTTCGCATATGACTCAAAAACTGATGAATAAGGGTACTATCATGGCAAGAGGTAGTAAGTCTGTCATTTTTAAATATCTGTCCAAAGGAGGCGGAGCAATAATCAAAAACTCGGTTACTCCTTGAACTGGGAGAAATTGCTCTAATGTCAATGAAACTTTTGTGCTACATTACAACTATACTAAGGATGAAAAACGTTTACATTGTTTAAAAATCGATGCAGTGGCAGCAGAAAGATAATAAATAAAACAAAACATTTAAAAATGCCCAGGAACTCCCAAATACGCTATGAATCTTAACAAGGTTTATTCTTGAAGGACTTTCTTTTACACCAGTGATACTCAATACATTCGATAATCACCCGAACTTGCTCTAATTTGCGTTCAAACAAGGAAACTAATGACATATTTCAATAGCTTGATTGAAAGATATGACATACCTGTACTTTGATAATAGCCTTTCTCATCATCTGCAAACTCCTAATTTGAAGTCAACGAAATTTGAAAAATCCTCGAACTTCATTCTTTATGCCTCTTCCAGGCATCAGCAAACTTTTTGTGCAACCTTTTAGTCCTATAATCAATAATAATTCTTGGACGAAACTATTTTTTATGCAAATCGAAAAGCCTGGAAAGTACCGATTCAGGCTACTTTATGCATTTTTTGATAGTGCATTAAACATTGAGAGCAGTATAATCATGGGCAATCAGAAAAAAATAACAAGCAGAGCATATATACTTAGCTTAAAATATACGACTCTGAGCTTAACAAAAAACTCCTTCATTCTTGACTGGTTCGACCATTGCTACTCACAAACACATCAGTCGTTTTCATTTTCTTGAGACGTTATACAATGTCATTATCTTCTAAAAGATACAGCATAAATGCGATGTGTCATATTTTTGAGCCGTTAAACAAAAATATCATGTTTTAATGAAACTAAAAACTGAATCCAAAAAAAAGAAATAGCACTTTCAGAATGTCGAGTTGATATTAAAGGAATTTGTTCTTAAATCTCGCATTTTTTACAGAAAAATCAACTTTATTTGTTTTGTTGTAAAGATAATTGAAACGTGTGTGGTCCACCTTACTGCATCTGAATTTATTATCTACATTATAGCAAAAAACCAACCATTTAGTGAGGTTACGCTCACAGGCCTTTTAAGTGTTATTGTCAAATATTTACTTCAACTATTAGAGTACACTAGGTACAAATATGATAACATTAAAGCGACCACACTACAATTTCTGCAAATTACAAGATCTAGTTAAGGAAATTTCAACTGTTTAACTATTGCGGATAAAAATATAATTAAGCTTAATATTATGCAAGTTGATGCCAAAAATCATTGCTTAAAATTTGCGGATTTGTCTTGTATATTCGCTTGTTATCTTAAATTTTGTCGACTTATTTGCGGACCACGTTATATGTACACTAATTCTGTGTTACATGATATGCCAAATAATTTTTAATTTTAGTTTCGGTATTAAAGATATATTCTACGAAACCTTGTCGAGTTGCCATCGAGATTAAAAAAATTACCAGCGACTGGTTGTCAACAACAAACGCTTATATTGCAATAAAGTCAAAAAATTATGTGTAGATATACCTAGCAAAAATAAGTTTACTACTATTAGAGCGAAAAAATATAACCAAAAATAATATCAAGCAGTATAAAACTGTCATGTTGTTCCTTGTCATGCGGGTTATTAACACTTCAGTGGCAGACAAAAAAAGAGACCGAAAATTAGTACAGAAATAAAACTCAGTGATATTCCCTGGTATAACTGAAGATCCCCACGTCGCGACAAATCCCACCGTCACATAAATTTCGTTAAATCAGTAAAACTCGGTGGCACTCACACGAGAGACTTCTTTAATGATGCATTTTATGTTTTCGCACGACGGACATTATTTTAATTCGTTCGTCTTGGCTACCGGCCAGCTAAGCCGTACCAATCCCGGCGATGATGCAAGGGCGCACCCAGAATCATACAAAGGGGATGATAACAATAATAACGCTTCTGCTGTTTATTTATTGATTGCCAAAAAAAGAAGAAATAACAAAAACTAAACGCTGGACAAAATGGACATGGAGAAAATATACAAGTATCTGGGCTATTTTAAGTCCGTATTATAAAATGTCCAATAAATAAGACGAAACACACCAAAGCTATAACATATTTTTGATATTCAAATACCCTTTTGATATCCTTAAATGCTGACGCAAAAAAACTCATGTTCCCATGACTACATAATAATAATTAACAAACACAAAAGTAAATAACAAGTACGGCACTGCTTTTTTAAAACTCAAGTACGTACAAATGGGCTGCGCTAATTATAGTAATAAAAAACACCCACTATAAAAGCCGCATCAAAGAAATTATTTGCATAAACATTACAGAAATTCAGTAGCATTCAGACGTAGCTTAATTAATAATGGCTCAAGTAAATAATAACGTTTGTATCTAATACTACAATTTACCAATTATAGTTGATAACCTATCCATTTCTATTATTTCATCCATTGTTTTGTTGTACACTTAAATATCGTTTATCTGCTTTTTTTTCCTTAAAAGTCCCATGCACTTTACTTTTAATGGTTCTGCAATGGTTTCGTGTAGGCTTTGCATTTATTTAGCAATGATCGGTTTGAATATTACTTTGTTTATCTGTATTGAATAGCTTGTGATATTGTTAGGTCACCTAAGATCATGAAGAAGGTTTAGCACTGCCCACTGCAAGATGCTTGCTTTGTTTTGATATCGAACCATAACCGTTTGATAGCATATTGAGTTACCATAAAATATCCATTGAATCTAATTTATTTTTTTGTACAGAGAATGAATTATTCTGATAAGCCCTTAGATATAGTTTATCTATTAATTTTTTTATTAATAGTGCCATGCACTTTACTTTCAACAGTTACGGAATGGTTTCGTGTAGGCTTTGTATTTATTTAACAATAATCGGTTTGAATATTACTTTGTTTATCTGTATTGTTTTTATGATTAGCTTCCCACAAAGGCTAAAAGCCTATGGCGCTGTAGAAGCCCTGTGAGAGGACAAATGCCGATGCACGTTTGATTTGAAACGCTGAAGGTTGTAGCCGTCGGGTAATAAATTCCCCGGCAGCTCATTCCACAGCGACGAAGTTCTCCGAAAGAAGGAATGCTGGAGGAGACAGGTTCGGGGAGTAGGGGCCACGGCCTGGCAAGGATGAGCCCGCAGAGCCTCTAGTGTTCCTTGTTCGGAAAACATAGAGAGGTGAGCCACCCTTCTTTGATGTTCCAGGCTTTTGAGGTCCTTTGTGATTAGTCTAATTGCTCTCTTCTGGATAGTGTGCAAAAGATTTAAAGAGTGTTTCGGAACGCTCCCCAGACGTGGGAGCAATACTCCAACGATGCGATGGTCGGATCTGTTCCGGAGCAGGAGTAGTTGCTACAGCTTCCTACAGCGGAACAAAACTCCAAGCTTCTGGGCTGCCATTCTAGCAATAGTGAGGACGTGGTCGTGTCAGGACATGTTACTGTTGATGTTGATGCCCAAAAGCTTGACGGAAGGTAACTCGACTATTGGGCGACCCTCCATTTCCTCAGTTGGCAAGACAACGTTAAAACTTCTTTTTCAGTGTTGTTGCCTGAGTTTTCTGTACGTTAAACTGTACTGTTAGTAATCCCCACTCGACAATTGTTTTGATACCTATACGTTGCTCTGTGAGGCCGACGTACCGTCTCCTGGGATGATGGTGGCTTGCCTGGTTCCATGCACGATATTAATGCACTGTCTTCTGCGAAGCTGTGGATTGGATGTTATTTCCAGCAGTTCGCTGATGTACAGCAGAAACAGTGTAGGGGATAGGACAGATCTCTGAGGAAAACCGGCGCTTATTGAAAATATTGCATGGTTTGCGATATTGTTAGGTCACCTAAGCACCTGATGGAGTTCTAGCATTGCAAGATGTGTGCTTTATTTTAATTTCGAGCCGTATCTGTTAAATGTGGTAAATTTTCTTGTACAGAAAATGCACTGTTCAGTGGGATACTGGGAAATTTCGAACTAAGCAATACTTTTATCAGCAAATATAAGATAGGGTAATCTATATAATATGAAGCATAACAATGAAATTTAGATTATTTTTGAGAAACGACAACCCTTTTCATGTGTGCACCCGCTACTGATTGTTTCTCCCACGGGAATCCCAACTCCCTCGTTTTTTGTTGCTTCGCTAGTTCGACTATTTCTTCTCTCGCACCAGCGCGACATGTGTGTGATAACGAACTTATTTTCGAAATACCATCTTTACGAAAATAACCCGGGTTATTATTAAATCGATGGTACGACAACGCGACGGGGACGGCTAAAGACCCACGGAATTTTTGGGTTAACTATTTCGACGGCCTACGATCTGTACACTTGGAGATCTTGGAATTTCTCCGATGTGAGTATACTCGGTAATTTATGCGCCTGGCGTGCCATGTAAACAACTTCTAGTCATCGTACCCAAAACCTTAGTCTTTGATAATAATCGTTCAGTTGTATAGTTAGTCGAATCGCTCTAATCTTACATAAAAAATAATAATTATAGTAGTACGTTTCATGCATGACTTATTGATACGCTGGTGCATGATTATTTGTTATTAATAGTATGTTTTAAAATTTCAGAAACTTATTCATTTTTCACAATTTTAATTACAATTACAGTACAACAACTGACGATTGTTGAAATTAAAATAATTCAAAACGTCGTAGAACAAATAGTCAATGTTTTATTTGACCACAAGCCAAAAAAGAAAACATACAAATTTTGAATCTATGGCCATTAAAACTAATTTCCTATGATATTCTTTTTTTTTGTTTACAATTTTTTTAACCCTGCTTTTTTAACCCTGCGTAGTTTGCGTAACATGTATGTTCACTGTTCAGTCTTGCCTTCACCAGTTGTTGGTATGAGGTTAAGATATTAGTTTCAAAACCTGGACTTCCTCTTGATGCTTCTATATTTTGCAGGCCATGATCAACTAGTCTGATTTTCCTTTTTATTGCTGATGATATTAGATTCCTTCTCCTTACCCATTTTTCAGAGACTCTCTTTTTCTTTATGTGAGCCTCATCTTCGCCATTCTCCTCGATATCTTCATGGGCTTCCAAGGAAACAAAATTATTTTAATTGTTGTAATTTTACAACTTTGATTTTTGTGTTGCTTTTAATGTACTGCTGCTTATTTTTAATCTGAATTTGTTCCAAGAAAACGTAAATCAAAAAACAAAATATTAACAAGCAATTATCATGATGTTTACAAATATGCAGATCCAAATGTTGCAATGGATTTATTACCGAAATTAGAAGAAAGGTTCTTGGCAAAAATGAGATGAGTAAATCTTCACAATTATAGACAACTTTTTTCCCATGTAATTTCGGCGTATTCAAATTTCATTCTTGTTATCAGTGAATCTCTATCTAGTTGTAATTTCTGAAACTTATCTTATGGTTGTCTCTTTGATGCTTTGCCTATAATAAAAAACTACATTTGTTGGAATATGGAAACTGTTAACGTTTCGGGCATTTCTGTGACCCATATAAAAACATGTTTGGCAAAAAATTAAGTTTGTTCACTTCACTTCAAAATTATTTTTTATCAAACATCTTGTACCTTACAGAGGTGACAGAAATGTTAGTAAATAGTTTTCATTCCAACATATGCAGTTTTTAATCGAGGCTCTGTAAGGCGCAGATGAATTTGTTTAACAGGTTAGAGAGTGAGTCATAATCTGATACTTTTTTTCAAACGGTCTATAGAAGTCTAAAATATTTTTCCAAATAATTCTTTTCCGAAAAACTGGAAAATGAGCGAGATAGAGAATCAAACAAAGTTTATCATGACTTGTGTATCAAGACGAACCTAGCCTGTTTGTGTTTAGTTTTTTGCTCGGATTTTTGTCAAATCGATTAGGCCACAGAGTTGTACCTGTCAGATAGTGGAGTAGTCACTTGTTAATTTTAAATTGGTAAATCCTAAACATGTCACATTGTTATGAACAACTTTTAGGATTTAAAAATTAACAAAAATCCGAACGAACGATTAAACATAAACAGACAAGGTACGTCATGAACACAAGCCCTCATTTACTTTTTTAAATTTTGTATCTCGCTTATTTTTCAGTTTTCGGAAAAAGTTATTTGTAAAGTTGTTTATTTTAACGACTTCTATACAGAGTTTAGAAAAAGTATCAAATTAAGACTCACCCTGTATAGGACAACTATTATAAAACCTTGTATGATCTAAGACCCCTAAGGATTTACAACGTCCAGCCTTCTAAATTTAAGATAAGTATCGTTAGAAATGGCAGCACTTTTAAATTCTTCAAAAGCCAGAGCAATCATAATTTCTGACCGTTTCACATGGTACTGAATATGGACAAAGCAACTCCAATAGCTCATTAGCATTTATGAATATTAGAATATTAAAATATATTGACATAAACATGGCGCCATTCGATGCCATCAGAGTCCTGTAATGAAGGAAATGCGCCCATTAAACCTGCTGATTTTATAAAATTAGATCGGAACAAGACTATATTTCTTCGCTATACCCCTATCGGGAGGATGTTTAACGCAAATTAAGGCTTTAAATGACACCCAGCAATGCCGTAAAAGGCTACTAGATGCCAATGCATAATTTAAATCCGTTCAGCCGAGCTTGTTCTCACTTAATTTATGAGATTTAATGAAAAAATCTAGCATGTCGGCTGCTGCTTGCACTTGTCAGATGTTTTGATCGTCGCATAGTCGTAACCGATGCACAATTTTATAGGATCTCGAAGACGTCACATACAAGAAAATCCGCAACAAGTCTTGTTTGTATAAAAGATGGATATGGATTGCTATACAGTTTCACATCAATAACTGTTATATTAGTATGACTCATAATACTTGTCATATGATTCTATTGTCTGTTCTTCTCCACCGCAAAACGTTAGTGAATATAATATATAATCAATAAGTTACGAAGTACAAGAAAACATTGGATGAATGATGACAGATCTTGGCCAACTTTTCCTTGCAGCTATATTTAGCAAACTAGAATCCAATAATAAAAGCATTTCTAGTTAAACAGAAGTACAAACTGTATAGCAAATAAGGCTGTGTTCGTATCACTTCTTCACGTGCTACTTCATTATGTTTACGTAATTGTCCATTCTTGTTGCTTTAGCTACCAAACATGGACACACCAAGAAGGGTCGCTCTCAATACTTAATTGAGGATTCAAGAGGACTGCCTTTATGGGACCTACTTTAAAAGGCCTAACGCCAAGTGATCTTTCTTGTCTATGTTCAGTACTAGCTCTCATCTCTTACTTCAAATAAAATGTCATAGTTATACGGTGATATTTATAGGTCAAATTCATACCATCCCATGTGTGGGGATGCGCTCCAAAGCACTCTCTAAAGTTTCTGGACACCATCCAGAATAGTAGTAATTAGGCTAATCCATACGCCTTCACAAAAGGATTTCCACAGCCTTGAACATCGAAGAAGGGTGGCTGACCTTTCCCTGTTTTATAGATTCTATCACGGAAGATGTTCGAATGACCTCTCCCAGAGACCAAAGGCCGTCCGAACGAGGAACACTAGAGAGGCTCTGCGAGCTCATCCTTACCAGGTCGAGGTCCCTACTCCCCAAACCACTCTCCTCCAGCATTCCTTCTTTTGGAGAACTTCGACACTGTGGAATGAGCTGCCGGGGAATTTGTTTTTCGACGGCTACAACCTTTAGCGTTTCAAATCTAACGTGCACATCGGTGCAGCGCTTCTACAGCACCATAGGCTTTCAGCCTTTGCGGGAGGCTGACCATAAGAAAAAACCGCAATTTTACATTTTATAAAATTTACACCTTAGTTAATTCCTTGAAACGGAAATTTCTGTTTCCTAAAAGGTGAGATCGTGAGTCGCTACGTGACAGTTGACATCCACTTGACTTTTGATATTTACAATCCGACAAGTCTGTGCAGATATAAAAAAGAGGGAAATCTATCAAGCTTGACAAGGTTATCTGCACTTTCCACCTAACTTTTGCCCAAGATTAATAGGTCATTCTGCTGTATCTATGATAAACGGTTGGCAACAGTGCACGGAAAGGCTTTCTCACATCGTTTGCGGTAGGTTCTACCAAGCCCCTCCATCTATTGACCTGTCACATGCAGACGGCAGGTTTTGGGGAGTCCTGCAGACAAAAAACACGTGGCACTGTTTTCCTTTTCGGTTAATTTCACTGTTGGCCGCTCACAGCGCTGCTGGTGGGAACGATTATGCGTTAGGGCGCACCAATAACCGGCTCTGAGGGAACATCAGCTGTGCGCGTTGGGGAGCAGTTTGCCAATAGAGATGTGTTTTGAATGAAATTGCAGACATATTACGCTTCGACGGGTAGCTGTCAATTCACGATTGAGTTTGGAACAATCTTTGTCAAATGGAGGATATCTCTTTCAGAACACATGAATTTAAAAAAGACAAATCTGGAAGGCATATGCAAGATGATGTTTCCGTACTGACCCCTATGTAGAAGGTAAACACATTTCTTTGTTATTCATATTATCTGAAGGTATCTTAGAAAACTGTAGCTGCAGATAGTTTTGTATTGGGTATGTTGTGTTTTCCTTATTATTATTTACAATGTGAAACTGTGAAGAGTATTGAAAACAACTATTAGTGTGGCCACCGTAAATTGATCAGCGTGGCATGAGGTAAGGGGAGCGGGAAGTTCTCTCAGGTAGCAATCGTCATTATCAGGTCGAGTCTAAAAGGGGATAGAAAAAATAAGTGAAACAAGGAGATTAAATATTTGCCTGCAGCTATTATCCAATCACGATGCTGCAACGTCCTTAAGGCGAGGAAGAAAATCTGCTGTTGACGGTTGTAGTTATACGTTTTATGAACTAGATAAATTAGATAAATATGATATTTAGTGTTATAAATTATTTGCCGTGTCTTATAAATAAAATAAAAGAAGACCTAAAAGACTAATACACTAATTATAGGTCATATTTTATGCTACTTGTGGCATGGTTATAAGAATAGTGAATGTGCATAGTTTTATCCAACATGGACATTTATCTCCATACGTTTGCAAGATTCTTCTCACACAGAATCAAGGACGTGTACTGTCAGAGAGCCAGCGAGTTAGACAACATTGAGGGCGAAGCTTACAGTGACCCTTCTGATACGTGTTGTTTGGTGCCAATATTCATGCTTTTGGAAGGTACGCCACTGGCGCACGTAATTACCGTACGCAATTTTGCGGGTGTCGTAACAGCCCTCGATGCATTCCATATCGGCGTATGCAGAATCGGGGTGGCCCTGCATGGAGGAGCGGGGGTGGGGGCTTGGGAGGGCATCCTAGAGAGGGTTTTAATGAGTCACACGCAAACTGAAAAGGGGAAGAAATCAGATTAGGGGCGACCTGCGACTACGACTTTTCGTTTGTGTGTGTGTGTGTGTGTGTGTTGTTTGAGCGGCGACGAATTGTAGTCATTACCAGATAGGCAAACACCAAACACGCGCTTGGTTTAAAGTTGAGATGCAGTGACGTGCGTAAAAAGGGATAAATGGGAGTTAGGAAGGTTAAAGTGCGGTTGAAAAGATTACTAGGAGCCTCATTTCTTAGAAAGGTTTCTGTTCATAAACAAAGAAGACTAATACGTACGAGGTGAAGGAGTGAGAAAAGAAAATTACTATTGGTTCAAGACGCTAGCCACCATGACGAAACGAAATCTTAAATATCTGCTTTTCAGAACAACGTTAAAGTGCAACCAAATTAAGCACTACAACAGTTCAAACGCATATATGTATACACTACAAGGAAGGGATTCACATTCATAGAAACATATGTTAATTTTAATGACGCAATACATTGAATCAGTAAAAGAGGGCTCGTGGCCGGAAGGTCCCGGGTTCGACTCTCGTAAGAGGCGGACATTTAATTCTGGTTTTTTCAATCAAAAATAAATATCCATAAAAAAATGCTCAGCGAAGAATCCCCACCTGAGCCTTCGCTGTCTGCTTCTAACTAACAGTGCCGTTCCTAGAGTGGCGCCGCGAAACTGTAACAAAGCCTACACAGAACCCGAGGCTAATGACTAGAGCAGTCGATGCCAATGACACAGAAGTAAAAAAAGGCGGGAGCTTTAGCTTTGTGCGACTTAATATTAAGTAACTGCAGTGGCGGCTGGTGAGGTAGTGCCACGGTGCTATGGCACTACCTTAATTTTCGACAACAACGTATTTATCTATCTCTTAAACTTTTCATATTCTATGTTAGTTTCCAACGACTTTTTCTGTTTTATATGTAATCGCAATAGCGGCTCAGCGCATAAATGCTTGCACCAGACAAAACGTGGCGTCGTCGCAACTCACATGATGAGAACTGACGACCGACGCGACGAAACGGTGAGATGGCAACAGCCTACCGTGCTGTTTTTCTAAGGCACCAACAGAGTGAGAGAAGTCTTATCACAAACGCTTACGAGTGACAGAGAGAACGCTATACTGGACCTATGGATAGATTTTAAATACGAAAATCCGAAGTAGATCGTGCCAGGCACATTAAGCATATTTCCATTCACGGTTCACTATTTTTGTTTTGTTTCAGCAGTTTCGATTTGTTTATGTTGTTGATGCTGATGTCGGCTTTTCTTGTTAAAGGTTTGAAATTTAGATCTTATTAGTTTGAGTGAGTTGTGCGCTGTTTTCGAATCGGGATCTCTTTTGTGTTTAATTAAAATATACCTTTGGAGCGAAAATGAATAAAATTGGCGCATTAATAAACTTATTTAGTAATCCTCCGCTGATGGAAGAAAAATTGAAAAACTTATTGGTAGTGGACAGAAATCGCGTTGTCGTAAATTTAATAAAATTATTTATGATGAAAACAATTGGATAAGTGACTGTGAAGAAGTTAACGAACTGTTTTGTTTTGTGTGTGTTCTATTTGGAGGCGATGACATTTGGGCGAAAAAAAGGCACAAATGATCTTATTCATATATGGGAGAAAATGAAGACCCATGAAAAAACTAAAGTGCATATAAATAATGTTTTCAGTTTATCGATGCTTGTTAAGTCGAACATAAAGACTTAGTTAAATTCAGCTTATCGGCTAGTTAGAAGTATTTTTTTCAATTTTATATCGGTTTGAAATGTTGGCTGTCATTTCTGGCACTATACCTCTCTAAGTTGGCACGAGTCGCCACTGAGTAACTGTAACCTACTAATAATAATATAATTTACTATTAATCGTAACGTAACCAACAAAGCTTGAGATAATGTTAAAACAAAACAAATGACTGTTCACAGAGGGCTGCTTGGGACAACACGTAAGATCTCCTAAAAAACTGACATCTAGTTACCTCACTTCAAAGCAATGTATGTATTCTGGAAACAACGAAACCGGAGCAAATTCGTCCTGAACATACATAACTTCCGTCATTCGAGCTCCAGTTATTTTCGTGCATGAACATTCTTATCGCGCAGCATGTTCCGATAAAAGAAAAAAAATATAATGGGCTTAATTCATTCCCGTGTGAAAGAAAAATTAGGAACAATTTGTCTTTTCTGTTCGGTGGTCGCTTTAATCATTCCTTTACGGCTTATGTAGCGAGCACGGGTTGATAACACTTGAAAAATCGCGCAAGAAAGGAAGTTGGCCATGCCGTAATGATGTCCGTCCAGACGATCGGTATCCTGTTTGTATTTTTATCTGTCAGCATAGTTCAGATGGATCAGATTGACCAAGAAAGTAAATCTTAGTGAGGGAGCCCTCTTGTATAGTGTGTCACCAACATATTACTTAGGTTAGGCTAGACTGCACAGATGCATTTGTTTATCAATCATATACCTAAGTTCCTAGGCCATAATACAAATAGATGGATAATACAGGGTGGGACATAAAAACCAAGTGTTTTTGGTTTGAGTAGTATTCATATATTAGAAAAGGGAGGAGCGCGCGGTTTATTACAATCCATTCCTTGACTCAAAGCATTTCACTTTCTTACTTGCTACTTGCCATTATGGACCGGCAGACGCTAGAACAACCCGTTGCATAGGGCGTGGCATCATTGACCCATATTTTTTTGGAGAAAATGGTAACATCTGAACGTTACATTCATATGGTGAATATCTCTTTCATACCCGAATTGCAAAGAAGAGGTGTGGATATCAAATATTTGTGGTTCCAGCAAGATGGGGCCACGGCACACACCACCAGAGCATCTATGGCTGTTCTTCGCCACCTGTTTCCAAATCCAAATTTAATTTCGAGGTTTGGTGGCATTTAATGACCTCCCCGATCTCCCGACTTATCAATTTGTAATTTTTTTCTATGAGGGGAACTCAAGTCACGTGTTTAAAAGCCCCGTACGTTAGACGCAGAGAAAGAAACGATTCGCCATGAAATCTTTTAAAAATCAACAGAGACATGCTGGAAACAGTGGAGTGCAATTTTCGTGAACGGCTGCATTATATGCCAGCTGTAATTTTTGCACTTAGATATTTCAAAATGGTTTATTATCAGCTATGTTCTACTACCAATCATTTTTTTAGAGTAAAAACTAATGATTTTATGATTATTTCAAAAACACTTCATTCATATGCCCCACCTGTATTAAACAACATCGTTCACAATAGAAAAATGAGCCCTTACGCTTACTGACACATCAATTACGATGATTGACGAAAAAAAGAACAATAAAGTAAATTAGTGTCCTGACTTTGCGTCTTGCACAAGCGCAGCAATATTTTATGGGCTAATGTAGCTCTTTCGAAGGCCTGAGGCAGTAAAGCAACATAGGGCCTCCGATGCACTTATTGTGCAGTGTATCTTTGGGGATCTCCAATGAATATGTTTGTTCTTCACTTGTAGAAATTTGAATAGATAAGAAATGTCATCCATATTTAGTGGTCGATATATTTTGTAGAATAATTGTCACTTTGGTGTTATTTGGCATAGAGATCCCTAAATCAGAGGGTTTGCTAATACATCTACTAAGTTCTGAAACACAGCAAGAAATATCCGCACTTTTTATTAATTTTTAGATACTAAATTATGTTATACACATGATCAAAAAGAGGTTAGACAAACAAACTATCGTAAATTTGATTTGATCAATTCATAGTACATAAGTTGCTAATCTGAAAAAATAAATATAGTTTACAAAAACTAAAAACACGCTTTCGAAGAAAATCGTTAAAATAAGCTTAAAACAATAATTCACGAAAAATTCTAGTACTAGCATCCATGCTTTCTCACAATAATACTAGTGAATTTCGTTCAATATTATTTCAAGCTTACTTTCAACTTTTTAGTTCGATGTTCTCTAAGTTTTTTAAACTATACTTACTTCTAGTTTTTTATTATTGAAGTTTGTTTTTTTAGTTTTTTTTAAACTGCAGTTATTCTACTGACCACCCGTTCTGCGACTTCAGTGAGAGCACCAAGTTTCAAACCGGTTTTCCATAACATCGGTTTACTTGGTTTTTCAATAGATTACAGAGAAAAGTTTTCCTAGTGCCCGCTCCACCAGTTACAAAACTTTTCTCTTTTTTAACATCAACGTTAAGTTGATTTTTAATACTCTGTGTAATGAAGATGCATAATTGTTTTTGCTCAATATTGATAGCATACTCATTACCATTATTACATAAACGATAATTAAGCTTGTCTACTTCCCTGAATAAATTTCACAAAAATACCAACTCCCAAAAAGTTGGACGTTACGCCTTTTAAGATCTCATCGCTACGCCACTGTGTAATATTAACAATGCGCCATCTCTTAGTGAGTGGTATCATAAGCTGTCTATAATTGTGCAAAATCACAATGAGTCAACTTTGTTTAATGTCGTTGACCTAGCCCTAGCCACTTATTACGTAAAAGTGAGAAAAGTGACTCTGACAACTTGCGTCTAAGTGCAAATAGCTCGTTTTCTAATAAACAGTCACATAGTTGTTAATTATTTGAGAAATCTAGTAAGATATTAGTCTATGACTGACGCATCTTATATGTATAATAAAAGCGTCTTAATAATAGTTGTAAGCCACATGCTCACATATAGGTGAGGCTGAAAAGAGCGTGTTAAAAAAATGTAGCAACTAAACGAATCTTGTGAAAAAATATGCTAAAGGGTACAATGGAAATAACTTAAACAATGAAAAGTATCAAAGAGACGTTGAACATTATAGTATGTTCAAATTTAGGCCACAAACATATCAAAACGTGTATTCAGCTCTCTCCGCACTGTTTCTCTACGATTATACCATACTTTAGGACCTTGGAAAACAAAGGTGTTCACACGTCCGCCTTCGTACCTTCGTAATGAAGGTCATCACTCAAACGGGCAGCCCAAATCTCATTTAGGGAAACAACCCCTGCTAATTATAGGTCGGACGATTTCGATTATAGAAAAACAATTATTGCGACCCAGGGGGTTGATCGCACTGTTAATAGTTCGCCAACTTCGACGCTCCAACAAGAAAATATTCAATTATTTTCGGGAGACGGTAGACAAAGAGGCACTTTTGTGGAAGATAATTGCATCAGAAAATTGTTGATATGGAATCAGGAATACGAGGCCTATATAGGTCCATATAACGAGATGGGAGACAATTAGATAAGAAGAGGGAGAAGGAGTTCAGTAACACTAGTGAAGAGCCTACTAAATAGATAGATAGATAGATAGATAGATAGATAGATAGATAGATAGATATATTGACCACTTTGGATACACAGTACATGTGGCAGGTCAGTAAAGTATGTAAATTCAATGAATTAAATTAATATTAACAGCGAGCAAATTAGCAAAAAAAAAAATCAAAATCAGATTGTATAAAGATAGTAAAGACACATTTACAAATATCCATATTATGTTATATACAGTAACAAGGTCGTAGAACTTTGAATATTCCATACCTAAAAAATCCTTTGTACTAATTGTAAGAATGAAACAGCAATACAGTAAAGAATTGAATAAACATACATAAATTTCCTAAACACTAGACCTAAACTTATACTCATAAACTAGCTACCAACTGTAATTTAAATATTCTGAAAGTGAATAAAAGCAGTGTTTTGCAAGTAGAGTTTTAACTTTGAGTTTAAATGTTTGATAATTTTCTAAGTTTTTCACGGAGTCGGGGAGGTGGTTGAATAATATTACACAATTATATATACGCTAAAATAAAAAATAAAAAAATAAAGCTTTCGAGACTACTGAAACATACAATTACGATTTTACTGTCAGACTTGAAATACCTTCTTAGTGACAACATTTTAATTGACGAAGGAGAAATAGTGTTGTAGCACAGTTTCTTTTGTAACAATGGAACAATATGGGTATAGGTGCCGAAAGGTGACAGTAGGAAATACTGCCTAGCGCTGTTCTCTTTGCAAGGGCGCCGTAGCTAGGATTTCATTTAGGGGGGGGGGAGGCAAACAGCAACATCAATTGCGTAGCGAAGAAGGATATTTAGGGCGTCAACCGTCCCCCCATGATGAATTTTTCTGACACTTTTTAAATAAGTGTCTCAGTAATAGTTTATATTAACAGAAGAAGACGAAGACGTTATTGTAAGTATTGACAGTATGACAGTTCAGTCCAAAGGGTGCATGGATACAAAAACGTTTATTATGGAAAACAGTTACTTATAACTCTCACTGAAGAGAGCATATGCAGAGCCTCTGCCTGTCTGTCCGTCCGTCTGTCCGTATACTACAGACGCTACAGACGCTTGAGAAAAACTAAATACAGTTTCGTGAAACAGAATTATTACTTGTATATGCCAAGCATAAACAACCTGTAACTTTTCTGTCTAGACATTTTTATCATGGTCCTTAATTTCAGAACAGCATAAGATTATACTTTAAACCTGTATTTAATGACAATATTCAAAAAATTTGAAGGTATTTTGAAGGTACTAAAAATACACGTGATGTTTGATGGGGGAGGCGGGGGGTAGTCTTAAATCTCACCACATATCACCAAAGGGAAGGGGGGGGGGTAAAAATGCTAAATAAAAGATCACGTGATTAATGCATGGCCCCTAGTATAATCTCTCCAGAAGTAGTTTGGTAGGTAATGACTGTTTAACTTGGGAGTAGATAAAAACTGTAACTTACAGCATATGCGGTTTTAGTAGGGCCAGTAAGGCACGATGTATGAACGTCTGTAGCAAACTATACAATATACATACTACAGGGTCATAAAGCCACCTATTTGTACATAATTTCTTCTCCAATCAAGGCCTTTCCGGCGACCAATGACTAGTGATCTGTAGCCGCAAGGGCGAGCACAGCATCACATCTCATCATCCCGGAGCCGTGGAAGAAGAGCAAAGCAGACTTCGTCCGGCAATTTGGCGTTGTGACCCCGGCCAGGTGACCCGATATAAGAGAGCGTCCTCTCTGATTGGACCATCCATCACAGTCCGGCGCGTAATTGGCTCCCACTCTCCAAGTCTCGGACCTTACGGGACAGACCGGCGAAAAACAAGGCCGGGGACGGGGCATTTTTGCCGCGGGGGCCGACCGGCAAAAAATACACCGACGTTGAGCAAATTGTAGCTCGGGGGGTTTCGGATACGGTCGGCGATGCTGCTGCTGCTGCTGCCAGGAGAACGTGATGAACAACAACACAGCTGGTATGCTGTTGTTCAGTTGTTTTTGTATGAGCACGCATGAAAATGAAGCGAATGAGAATCTCGTTCCTTTAATACTTATACTATGTGCATTAAGTGATTATATTGTGCCTGTTACCACAAGATAACAGATTTAGGTTACTTCCCTCATTGCAAGACAACTTCAATATAGATTTCTTTTTGGCGCACACTGTGTACGAGAAAGTATCCATGACCTCTCAATCAGAATTCTGAAATCACGGAAGTAGTACTATGTTCTTTTTGCTTTTATGAAGAGTAAAATAACTATACCTTCGATTTCAGATACTTCTCCTCTCCGTTTGCACCGGCTTATTTAACTGAGGCTTAATCTTAATAGGTGGACCTTATCTCAAAGATTTGAATTGCAACTTTAGCCGAAGCTTAAAGGCCAAAAATTTAAGCCGAAGACGTTTTTGCCTAAAGTAGCACTTAACCTTTGTGGGCTAAGGAAAGACGTGGATAAATTAACGTTATGGAAGTTTTAGACGAACTGGATGAGCTAAATCTCATTATATTATAGAATCCCGAGAAGAATATACCAACAAATGCACCATTTTTATAGTTTTGACAACCGCACATTTTCTCAATGGCTCAGACTAAAGAACCTGCCTTAATTACGGGTTACAACTTTTGATTTATTTATCTATCTGGGCCATTCTCTTGACCGTTTTACTTCCACCCTCTCCCACTCTTTGTATTTGTTCTTGCTATATGACGATTGTAGGTACAAGGTTTCTGAAGGAGAAAAGTGGACAAAACAGGCACACGTGCCCAGGTCTGGACTCCTTCAGAATGCCTTGTACGTCAGAAAATATGTAATATTTAATGTAATTGGTTGGAGAAATAAATTGAATTGAATTGAAAAAAAAAAATTATGTTAGATCAAGAATGCACTCAGTAAGAGATGTTTTTTTTTGAAACTCCTTACTTGATTGCGTTGCTTATCTGTTTCCATATTTGAAATTTATCAATTCACCAAATAAATATTTTTAGACTTTAGGTTACAACACATCCCGTGCTAAATGGTGCTAATGCTTAGAGACCCCTTCTCTCTTATCAAATATTACTAAATTTGACATAAAACCTGCGCTGTTGCCAGCTCAATCTGATGCTTAGCTCAGTATTTCTCAAGCCGTGGCGGCGCAAACAAAATGAATCCAACCTTAATTTTAAGCCTTACTTCCTTAAGTGATAGATTTAAGTGAACCAATGTAAACGGCAATAAGCACCTTAAAAGTGAAAGTTGTTCTACAAAATACCTTTTTACTATTATTAATTCATGTTCACGATTAAACTTTAAAAGGTCCTCTACCAAGTGGCCGAAACTAAAATGATTACCCCCTTTTAAATCCTAAGGATTGGTGACTAAATTCTATGAGATAGTTCGTAAACAGAACCTGTTTGTCTTTTGAAGATATAAAACTAATTATAGAAATTTAAATAAGGCGCTCTGAATCATACACCCCCTCAAAATTTACCTGTTTCTGTTTGAATGACAAATACCTTCATCTCACAGAAATTCCAAGAACAAGTTATTTTGCGGTTTGCGCTGACAATGGTGCTATGTCTATAGAAACGCTACAATTTTATATTATTTAAACAGGCTTATACATGTGACGTGTAAGCACCACAACACTCCGCCTCATTTCGCTTCACTGTTTCAAGTTCATCGACTACACCATCTACACACACATACATATCAATCATTCTTGTCTCCAAAAAACACACCACAACAGCCGCATGACGTCACTGCCCCGATCAGCTGTTGTGCGCGCCGCTCGACGTGGCAACGTCGCGCAGCGCGGCGACTCCCACAGCGAGGCGCGACTGGCGTCGGCCGCGCGTGCGCGTCGCGTCGCTATGGCCGCGGGGCGGTATGCGGCCGTTGCCGTAGCAACGGGGAGCCCCCACTTGGGGGACGCGCGGCAGCGAGCACAGCGCATCGCGATTCGATCGGGCTGAGTTGCCACGTTGTGCGGAAAATCCGATGTTCAGGGAAGTTTGGGAGGCGATGGGATGGAGCACGTTCTTGCTTCTTTATGTAGCTGGAAGTACACGTTTCAAGCTTTCGAGTTATCCTAACAATTATTTGACGTCACAGTTACGATATTGGGAAGGCAGCATTGAAGGTAGAATCTGGTAGCTGTGACATATTGTGTCAAAATACTGGAAAGTAATAAAATACTGTAAAACAATACAATAAGCTAGTGATGCTACAAGTTTACTATCCCATATTTGGTCAGTTTTTAAAAAAATACATAAGCAACTTTCAGTGTTAATTCTACTCTAGGGTCTCTAGGTATCTAACATAAAAGCTATTTGATTAAGACGTTAAACTTTCCTTGGTCATACAAACTGAGACATTCCTTTTTAGAAGACTACACTTGAAACAGGGAAGTTAATATACGCATGATAAAAGAGCAGCAGAGAAGTGAAAAAGGCTCAAAAACATCAGATACCAGATTGACATACATTTTCAAATACCGTCTTGTCAAATCTTTATAGATACTGTCCTGGATCCTAAACCTTAATTCACATGCAAAGTCTTTCCCCGGAAGAAGCAATAAGTTCTATTCAGTTGTGGACCAACACTTTTAACCAACGATTCAAATTCATTACTTGGCATTCGTAGATAATTAAAATATTTTTCTATGTCTGTTAGGTTCATCTCCTGCAACATATTATGGTAGACTCCTTACTTCTTCTTGTTTTTAAAAATATCTCGAACCCAAAAACCTCGCTTTCTTCCTCTGTTTCTATCCATAAAAGGGACAAAACCAAAATATTTATTGAAATCACGTATAGCGCACGCTGAATTATCATTGTCAAAAACAAATCCATTCTATTCATTGATATTGTCAGCTGTCAAATTGCATACAATATGGGATAAAAAGTTAAAATATTTTCAACTCGTTCGGTCGTCGTATAAAAGCAAAATTATTGGACATAAGTTTGGCACCAATTCAATTTGAGTATTTCAACCAGTAGAAACAGTGTCGTATCGTCGGAAATCGTGCGCATGTGAATTGAGCTTTAGAGTGCGAGATTTTGTGACGTAAAAAAGCAACTCGGTGAACATGCCCTAAACATGCGCTGGAGAACAGTACCGCAATAAGATATTTTTTACAGGAAAGTACGCGGCATGAACGATTCAACTTTGGTAACACCCTGTACATGCAAGCTGAGGTCCATTAGATATCATTATAATGCACGATCTGTTGAATTAGCTACACCTCAATCACGAAATGGCCATAAACGATAACGAAAAGGGAAAGGTCAACACCGCAGTTCGAGGATCTTAATTGATCAGACGATTGCAGTACTACATTCAAACTACATTAAAATGTCTGAACGCTTCGGGCAGTACGGGAGAATTCGCCGCAGCTCTGTGGCTGTGGGTTAGGTATATACACGTCCGTCAGATAAAACGAATTGCCTTTCATGCGATGCAGTAGAGAGTTTCTGAAAATATGTGCAATTAAATGTGCATAAGTACCTACTGCGAAATGCCGTGTGATGGAAACAGTGGAAATATTTGGCGGATACCAGTAGTGATACCGCTTTTATTACCTTGCACATTTTACACATAATGTTCATACAAGTGCCCATGCAGTTAGCTGGCTGGACGCAAAAGTTTGTTTGAGGGTGTATATTAAATTTATATTTAAATGCCTGATAAAACTGCGGAAGCTTCCATCCATTTCTCGTACGCAAATAAAAAGAAATTCTCAATTCAAGAATTCTGATACTTGTGACAAGAACATCAAATTCAATTCTCACCCTAAAAAAATTTACTTGACGAGGAAATTAGGATTAATTTGATCCAAGCTAAATATATTTTTGATTTCAATACTCATTCTAAAGAAAAATGCTATGACTAAGAATATATAATCTTCTTCACAACTAAAATTTCAATACTCTTTGACCAAGTATTTCATTTTTTTTTTAGTTTTATTAAGAATATAGAATAGAAGTGCAAAAGCCAACACCAGGTTCTAATGAACAACCAGGCTCTGCCAAGGAGCTGCTGGTAAAAAGCTTGGGTACCTATTTAGAGCCAGAAAGTATTTCTCACCATGTAACCTCCTCACGCTATATAAAGCCCAGATAAGATCTTGCCTGGAGTATTGCTTTCATGTCTGGGGAGCTGCTGCCCCTACTACCCTGTCTATACTAGATGCCGTCCAGAGAAGGGCAATTCGACTAATTGGCGATCCGGCCTTAACGTGCCACCTTCAGTTACTTTCTCACCGGCGTGTTGTTGGTGACCTCTCACTCTTCTACCGATATTCCAACGGAAACTGCTCCTCTGAGCTATCTATCGTTCCGCCGCTCAGTGCTCACTGCTCCTATCAGATGTACCCGTGCGACCGCTGTATCTCATCCTAAGACGGTCGTTCTTCATACATCAAGAGCTGAGCGGTACAATCGCACATTTATTCCCAGGGTGTCCAAGGCTTGGGATGGACTGCCAGAAGATGTATTTATTGAGCCTGCGGGTATTGGCCCATTCAAATCTCGCGTTAACAAACTTCCCAGCACACACAGCAGCACTTCACAGCAGCCGCGGTACTCTGGTATTTAGGCTCTGCCTGCGCGGTCTGCTCAGTTATAAAAAAAAATATCATATTTTCCAACAGAGCTCGTATAACTTCGATCAAGAATACAAACAGCTTGAGAATTGTGGAATACCACTGAGAATATGATACCCTTGGTTCATGCATATAGACAGATCGCCACAGGTCTTTTGTAAACAATTCATAATAAATAGCTAGTAGCATTGATTCATTCAGTGGACATACTAAAAAATAAGTACCGACTCAACTTGGATCAATACTACCATACACATAATAGATACTGATGGAAGAAGAAGGTCAACCATTCTTTGTGCTTTTTTGAGTTTTGATGGGTGGATTGTATAGGTGTATTATAAAATATGGATAATTTTGGCCTTTGACTGCTTTAACGATAAAACCAACTTCTTGAAGTTTGCAGGTATTTTAAATATGTTACTATCTATTGAAAGCATGGAGTATTTTTATTACCAAAATTGAGATTGATTGGAGAGCATAGAGTGCCAGTAGTTACCGTTTTTAAGAATATTCTTCAAGAAAACTAGAAAAATATGTTACTTTCATCCACAAACAGATTAAATAGATTACACAATCTACCAGTACTCAAACCTTTATTTTATGCTCTTTTAACTGACTTCGATCCTTTAGCCAAATTTAGCTTTTCCTGCTATAATCTTAGTTAAAAACACATCCTTCTTGCGAATTACCAATATCTAAAACTTTTATTCAAAAATGCGTATAAGTTTTTTAAATATGCCACTCAAGATTTAAACTGATTGACAGTTTGTCAAATACGAGGTCAAACCTAACATGATACGACCGCATTCCCTATATGAAACCTGCACACCATTGTCCCTAACTTCGCTCCAGAGTCCTCTCATGCCTTTCTCTCTGCTGTTGCCTTCTCGCGTTTGAAAAATAACCAGACATAAATTGCAATTCCATTACAGCGCCAGTTTTCCGGGGAATATTTCTCCCGGTTGCTCTCTCTTCTTTCTATCTTCATTCCGCTTACGCTCCTTTCCACTTTATTTATTTGCGTGCACGAGGAACCGGCGTTCCTCCTTTCCAGGATGCTCCAGTGGTGGGCCCGAACTGGGGCTTCCAAGAAAGACACTGAACCTTTTAAACGTTATATTCTTATTCAAGTTTACCTTGCTCTCCAAATGATTTTTTTCTGTTATATGACATTTCTGTTGTGTTACTGATCTCAGCGATGAGTCTCAAATTACCAACATGTTACAAGCAAAAGTGAAGATTTACCGCTCTTCACACAGTCACCTTCTATTTTATTATTATATCTTCATTGGTCCACCACATGACCTATTTCTGAAGTTACCTAATGCTGGCCACACGCGCTGTAGTCTACCGGAGAGGTCTGCCTATGCAGGTATAACTACGCAGGTCAGCTTTGTGTGTGGAACGATTCTGTATGCTGAAAAACTGTTCAGTCCATTTCGATTAATCAGAAAATGTATAGAAGAAGCAAAAAAAGGTGGTGTAAGAACTGACTGCTTGAAAAAAAACTTATAGTCACCCGATTTTAGTAAACGATAAACATTTTACTCAGTAGATCAAAAAAACTCCATTTCTTCCGAACATTGCTTCTGAAATTATTGACATTCTAACAACTACTGCTTTGTCGCTGTCTGCTTTAATTTCTGTACAAGTGATTTATAAGCAGTCTTTTTTCCAAGAATTTTCTTTCAATTTGGTGGTACCATCTTTTTATCACACGTGGCCGTACAATGTGTAAAACAGAGACCTTCAATAGGGAGCAACTGCTGCAACCTGCGCAGGTGACCGGACGACATGCACACGGTCAGATATACCGTATTTCTAACAAATATTGATTTTATCGCCTGTACCGGTTAAATAACCTGCACAGGTCAGTTCCAGTACAGCGCCAGTCTATCTGCGCAGGTATAAATGCACAATGAGACCAATATGGTAGACGTGTGTAGCAGGCACAACAATAATATTACGTAATACTTCATTCTTTTTTTTATCTCGATTTCGTGCAGCAACCACTTCCAACAGGGAACAACTACTTTGTCCTGCGCAGGGGACCGGACGACATCCAGAGACGCTCAGGTGTATCGTACAGTGTTTCAAAAAAATATTGATTTCCGATCTTGCGCCAGTCCGTTGCACAGGTTAAACAACCTGCACGGGTCACTTCCAATACACGCTCCGGTCTGCCTGCACAGGTAGCGTGTGTGGACGGCATAACATAGTATTATAATAATATTACGTAGTTCTTTCGTTCACGTAAAGTGTTTAGTCATTTTTTGACAAATTATCGTCTCAGTATTGGCTGAAGCTCTATTTCTAGTTTAATGGTGAAAGTGACTTACCAGGACTACCAAGGAAGACGGAGGAATAGAGGACACCTCGACGCGCTGCGTCCGTTGCAGCTCGTGCGTCGGTAGGTGAGGACCACTCTCGCCTTGGACACCATTTACCTGTAAACAAATGAAACATTCTTTAGAGCTATGAGCTATAAAGTCGAACCTAAGCTGTAAGTCTATTCTCATTCTCAACCATCCACTGCTAAAACCTCATACCTCTATATTCCTTTAGTGTAAAGGAGTACGGAGGTAACTATAGTAGAAAATGTATGTACATAATGTCTACATGTATTCGCTGTAAATTAAAGTAGTAGATTGGTCACCTATACTCACTATGAACCTAAAGCGAGAAAACATGCTACGACCTAGGTTAGTTTTTCCTAAAAAGAGCAATATTACGAAGTGTACTTGCTATAGAAAAATAGCCCTATTATTACATATCGCGAAAGCAGTTTCGAAAAAAATACAGTTAAAAAAACTGAAAAAACACGCTTTGCATGAACTGTCGATTTCCTGAATAAATTTCGCAAAATTGGAACAGTTGGATGTCACGCCTTTAAACTTTCGTCGCTACGCCACTGTGTAATATTAACAATCTTTAAGGTGTCTGCGACATCTATTAGTCAGCGGATACTACCGCTGGTCCGACGGATTTAAAGCGATCAAAATCGAAGATGAATAGTCAGTTTGGTTTCAGAACAGGAGAAAAACAAACGAAGGGGAGGTGGTCTAGAGAACCAATTCTACAATTGAGAAAAACACCAAAATTTATTGACTGTACGAGTTCTCAAATATACAATAGAAAATTCAAAAGGATATTGCTGCCCATACCTTCGAAAATAATACAAAACGCATAGAACTTTTAAGTATTCAATATTTGATATATTTCCAAAATCAGGATCACACTCACATCATACTATACAAAAGATAATATTACTGATTAACACTATGATTCATTTACTACATATATACATGTCGACGAAAATATTTTCCTCAAGAAGGGGTATTATGAGCTTCAATGAAATTATCAATTTGCATATATAAATGCAGATAAACACTTCAATTTCCATAAATGAATATTCTATTTAAAACCGTAAAAATAATAGGCTACGATCATTGAAGCTGTAAAAAGTTTATTCATAATTATCCTATTAATTGGAAAAACAAATAGAGCCTCGATGTCACTCAAACTGTCAGCGACGGCTAGAACAATTTACATTTCATTCAGACAAGATTTTTTTATGAGCGAACATAAATCAACTGGTAACTTAATTATGAATATTTACATATAAGTGAATTTTTTTATGAAGTATATTTCAAGCCGCACAGCTCGTCTCTATATATACCAATATAAAGCTATTTGGAAAAACAAATTTTATATGGAGATGTAATTCAACATATCTGAAATATCATTATAGAAGAATTGTTAATTCAAACATTATATGAACGTGCATTGTTACAGTAAATATTGGGTTGTCCAAGCAGAGAAAAAAGTAGAGCTCATCATACAACTCAGATTTTTGGACAGCTTAGTGAGGCTTTCGAATAACGAAAAAAGTGACAATAATTGATCGCTTCACTAGCAGTTTTCGTTAAATTTCATTTAATTCGTTTAAAATGTTTATTGTTTTAAATTATTGTATTGCGTTATAAGCATTGCTTAATTTCGTTAAAGGATAATCGACAATATTGTTGAGTGTTATATCTGAGGAGTTGGATTTACTACTGTGCAGTAATAATTAATATATCTACCTAAACTTCCACCATAATAACGATAAAAACGAAAAATTTTTAATTCTGATGCCTGAAAATGACCAAACGTTAAATAATTCCACCCTGACAGCTCCTCTCAAATTTGCTTATTATGCATACAGGGTTCATTTGAAAACTTCCCACCTCCGATTTCTTGAAAATCGCCGACTAAATGAGAAAACGCCGAGACACGTCAAAAGATTTGTCAAGGGGGACAACTTTTTAACCCAAAACTACTTCATCCCCCCCCCCCAGATCAACCCTTAAAAATTTTAAATGATCAGTGGTATCGAGTAACACCTTGTTTTTGAGACTCCTGTAATTGGTTTTAAACTGCTGGATAATGTAAGTGCATAAGTAGATAATTAAATGAATGAAAGAAGTGGGATAAGAAGTATGTATTTCAATTTGACTGAATTCTAAAGTAGGTACCTCTAAAATTGACATGGATTTAATGAGATTTCCAAGACCAATAGGAGGCTTCTAACTCTATTTATGAGGATAATAAAATTGTTGCTTCATGTCTCTTTATATTTTGACAGCCTGTATTTCGGCTATCATCAACTTATGGACTAAACGCAGTTACATCTCAGAATGTATACCCAAAGGATCTGTGGTTCTGTAGTGTGATATTAATTTACTCACGTCATTTATAAGTTTTATAGACATATTAGACGATACAATTTCGTTGTCGCCTAAAGGCACAAACATCTCACCACCTAGTTATTCAGGCAATTACACCCAGCCGAAAATGTTGAGGGAGAAACATCCAAAATTGAAAGCACATGTGTTTGTCTGTGAGAACCCAGCAAAGCTCCAGGTGGCAGGATGAAACGAGAACCGTAGCGGGCACAGGATATTACTGGAAGTTAATTTGGAAGAGGTCGAAATCCCTGGTGTAATATGACGGCTCGAATATAGACAGTGGAGGAATCAGTGTCGTGCCCTTCGGGCTGAGATAGTTTTTGGAGAGTAGCTGTAAACGGCACTAAGTTTTGTCATTTTAAATGCATAGCCTTAACTGTTTTTGTATATTGCTATAACCACGCTAATTTCCACTTTTGCTCAGTCTCATCAGTTAAGCTCGACGACTGACATAGCCATCTCAGTTGAGGTCACCGACGACAAAATCGTTGATTAGACCCTTCTCTCATTCATGATTGCACATTTGTTTACGTTGGAATAATAAAAGTTATGCCAGCAGGAAGAGAGGAACGGCAGGGTAAGCTAAAATGGTTGCTCCGTAGGTCAAGACATTTATAACCTCAAACTCTGATTGAATCTTATTTTATATACCTAATAAAGGTGTATGATTCTGGCTGGTGGGTATATATTTTACATAGATAACTGCAGAATATTTGCTCTATGGAGTAAAGACACACACTCAAAAGGCAGAAACATCAACTTACGACAGACAAAATGACGTTAACGTAAATGGAACTGATATACCGTCTAGCGACGTTTACAAGTTTAAAATAAATCCGCGACGATTGTACTACAAACTATACATTCTTTTAATTTTCACGTTAGTTAAGTTGTTAGGAATTTATTGACACGCATTATATTTAAGTATACATTTCTATCTTCTATTTCAAGCCCTATTTTCAACATTTCTAATGATATACAAGGCAACGAAAATGAATCTCGTAAATTTGGCTTTTCTTCATTGCATTCGGAAAGCAGTGTTCCAATGTATCGACCAGAAGATTTTGTAAATATATATATAGGTGTCTACTTAGATTTATCATCAGTGAGTGAGGTATTTATACAGCCATCACAAGTTTATCAATGTTGAAATGTGTCAACACCGATTGGCGTTGATTACCTTATTATAAATGTAAGTGTGCTTTTTGCATCAATTATGACATTTTTTCGTGGCACCAGTCATCTGTGTCATAACGAATTAAAAGCTTAATGATACTAAAATAATAATACTCAATAATCATACCTTATTTAGTTGTCACGAATATTGTATTCCAAAGTAAATAAATTGCTGTACCCACAGAAGATAACAGCCTTGTGTGTAGTGGCTAATACTAAAATATGTATTTAATTTAAATAACGTACATACATTTCAAACGAATATAATAGGAAATAATCATTATTCGTAGTAATATTTTAGTATAAATAATGTACACTCTGGACGTCTTTAGCAAATACTATTTGTTAAATTTAAAAAAAAGTGGCATTCAACATGCTAGGAAGTATGAAAAAACAAAAATAATTCAGGCTTTCCAGAACAATCCATTTTTAAACGAGCAGTCTCGAAGTCTAATTTTTTTTCCTGTACAATATAATCTACATTGAATTTTTAAACTTGTGAGCAATTTAGCCGATCTGCAAATGTCTTCTGAAAATTACAAAAACGCTACCCCCCAAAATGTGACGTCTCTGACATTTGCCTCATTTCAGATATGTTTGAGGGTGAAGGGCTAATTTTAATCCCTCTAAAATCCAGTTATGAAGGAAATTCGGTTTTACCCAAAATTATACCCTACAGGATTAGCGTTCGCATGTTACACTATCAAGGAGCTTGTATTGTTACAGGGTTGAATCGCATACATTTTATGAGGCAAAATCATTATATTTCACACCAAAATTCAGAAGAAAAAGATGATGTGGCACTTGACTGTTGTACGAGTGTGTTGCTACTAAAACCTTGCATAAATTTATAAATGGTTAAGGCGTCGGCAGTTCAGCTATACTGAGAATATACTACGTCTCCAGGGGCTCAAAACTGTTTCCAAAACGTTTTGTGATTTTGGAAACGTTTTTACTTGACACTCTCGAAAAAAATGTCATTTCCTAGTTTTATGACCTACTTTGTTGTTTATCATAAATCTTCAGTACCGAAATTAGAATAAACTTCAACAAACTGACCATAGTGACATTAGACCGCAACACAAAAAGTTCAAAAGTGAGAGCTGGTATTTCCACGACATTTGTTTCTCGATACGATCCCGAAAATTAGCCAATTGACCTTGCACAGGAAACGTTTTGAAAACGCATCCAAATGAAGTTACGATATATTCCGATATATTCCAAAACTCAAAACGTTTTGTAGCCCGTGGATAGGCAGTAATAAATAAAGTGGTTAAAAACTAAACTAAATCCTACACATATTTTCGTAGCCAGAAGTGAATATTTCGAGCGGATATTAGTAGAATCAGGCTTGTAATATTAGTAATTAGGTTATATAAAGTTTGATTAAACCATCATTCAATAACTAATCAAAAAAAAAACTGAAAGGAAAAGTATGTAAATGGAGTGGCAAACTGGACCTATTTTCCAGTTTTCCTGCTATATCAAGCTTTTTTTCTGTAATTTATGCTTTTATTTTAATTTTGCTCGTGATAAACAATTTGTTACAATATCCAGCTTGAAAAGTATATCAACAGGATCCAGTATTTATTGTACTCCAACTGCTACAGCTGATACATATTTCTTACGTTTACGGTTGTGGGTTAATTCAGTGGCGAGCTATACTAAAAAAGATGTACTAGGGAAAATACTGCTCCATAAAAGTGATGTATCGTTATTAAAACTGAATTGCCCGGCATTATGGCGAATGCTGATCCTGTAGACCTCAAGAGCACGGTCTCATCTCAGGACAGAGTCGTGCTTTTAGGGGTTTGGGGAGGATATTTATGAGTTTATCGCGCTTCACTTATGATGAAGAAGAAACTCTTTATCTCTGTACCCTTTATTAGATACTTACGAATTAATATGGAATAAACAAAATTGATGGTAGAAATTTTATCTATAAGCATGGATATTTACTCCCGTAGCAATCATGCGATACCGTATTTGATGTCAAAAAATAATACAAAAGTTGCGTTTTCCAAACTATGGGCAAAATGCATACAACATGCTGATCCAGTCATGCAAATAAAGTGAAATTATTTTTTAAACTTGATAAAATCTATAGTACTACAGTCACTGGAAAAATTAGATACTTGCTAAATAATTCGGATGCAAATCTATCTTATAAATGTTTTTAGTAATAACTATGCATCTCTTGCTAAGGGACCACGACCACCTCAACAGTACTGCTGAAACGGCCTCCCAGAGGCTTGGAATTTTGTTCCACTGTAGGAAGCTGTATACACCACAGCAACTACTGCTGCTCTACAAGGCGCAGATCCAACCATCGTTGGAGTATTGCTCCAATGTGTGAGGATGCGCACCGAAGCACTCTCTTAAGCTTCTGGAAACTATCCCGAAGAGAGCAATTAAACTAATCGGTACGCTTAACCTCACAAAGGACCTCCACAGCCTAGAACATCGAAGCAGAGTGGCTGACCTGTTCCTGTTTTACAGATTCTATCACGGAAGATGTTCGAGTGAGCTCACCCAGATAATAACACGAAAGGCCTTCCGAACGAGGAACACTAGAGAGGCTCTGCGAGCTCATCCTTTCCAGGCCGAGGTCCCTACTCCTCGAACCAATCTCCTCCAGCATTCCTTCTTTTGGAGAACTTTGACGCTGTGGAATGAGCTGCCGAGGAATTTGTTTTCTGACGGCTACAACCTGCAGCATTTCAAATCTAACGTGAACCGATACTCCTCTCGCAGCGCTTCTACAGCGCATTTGCGGCAGGCTGACCATCAAAAAAGGTCTATCCTTTTCTAGCAGCAAGATGTAATGAACCTGCCTGTTAATGTCTAAACAAGATAATCATTTTCAACAGACTATGGCTGTTTTTTAGTAAATTTGAAAACAACATCTTTATTTTATTACTTGAAAAGGCAATGAATACTGAACTTCGAATTATAATCTTATGGTGGACTTGTCACTCCGTCTTTTGCTGACCATTTTGTAGATGCCTCTGTTTGTATTCCCACTACTAGGAATTTCAAATCCCATGTTGTAATTTATCTATCTATTATGTGCAGCATACAGTATCGTAAATATAATTGCGCATCGTATAATCAAATGTAATCCAAATGAACGAAGTCATTGAAAAGAAACCTGGATGGAGATCTATAAACAGGATTCAACTGAATGTTTAAGGGACAACTATTCTGATAAGGAAACAGACAAACGACAATACCTGAGTCATTTTCATTTGGACTTCTGTAGCTTCTAGATTAAGAATGGACATTGCTAGGTTTTAGCTCTCACTGTCACTGAAGAGAACTTATGCAGAGCTGTGTCTGTCCGTCCGTCCGTATACAAAAGATAGCCAAAACTACAGGTATTAGAGAAAAACTAAATACAGATTCGGCATCAGCATGAAAAAACTAGTCCGGGAAAAATCCTGATTTGTCAATATCGCTTCCAGTTAAAAAAAACTTCCAACAAATTCCACACTGAGAGCGCCGTTTGAATTTACTCAAGTAAACTCTTTCCTACTTTTTCACATTTTGTGATAGCTGGCTACATTTTGTCCTAAAAGCGACCTTGTAGCTTATCTAAACGTGAACGATGTCTGCGCAGCGTATAGATGTCGGTTGAATAACCCAAAAACCTCTGGTTTAGCTAAAGCCTCATCCAATACATATTATTGTTTTGAAATAGGATAAGATTCATATTTTTTTTTTTTTCATAGATACGTTAATCCTTTCGAGGCGTATTTCACAGACCGCAAATCAAATGGGACAGATTACACCGACCGAAACTTATTTCATTATTCGCCTTCAAGTTAAACCCTTATTGATCCCGTTGTTACGCTTATGTACAGAACCAAGGCGGATGCTTCTGAAGCGCAAAAAAGTTGTTCGAGCTCAGTCCAAGTTGGCGCGGCCATCAGAAAAACTTGGAACTGGGAGCGAACTATCAGAGATATCTTAATAGCCATTTTCTACTGACGAGTTTCTTTGTTTCCAATTAATTTTCAGTTAGATCTCATAAAGCTAAACTAAAATGTAAATGGTGCAGTTCCTATTTTGATCTTTAATTAACTTGTACATGCGCAATCATTTTGTTTTTGCGTTGCTCTTCAACGTCTACAGGCCGTGCTTTATGAGGTTGTTTATTCATGATCACTTGCACTATGCAGCAAAAAGGGGACATTTTTTGAATGTGATACCTCTTAAAGTAAGGGCAGTTAGCAGACCAAACCTCAGATTTATTTGACGAGAATTCCTGGAACAATATTCATTTTAGAACCCCAAAAGTTGGTTATACTGCAGAAGAGCATAAGGTTCACCTTTTTATACAATATTTTCAATTGTTAAATGCTAATAGTTCTTGCTAAGAGAAATAATAGGGAGCATCCAAAGTATCCTCAAGCACAATGACGAAAAACAGTTTTTGACATGTATAAAACAGTTTACCAAGTCAGTGAATGTCAAGAATAATTTTGAGTCGAGAACGTGTTTTTAACACGCTTCTATTAGCTTCACCTGTATGTTTGTTTGTTTGTTTGTGAATTTGTAACTCTCCTTTGAATTAGGGGTTGGACCCAACATTGTTGCGAAAACCAGTCATCCAACTGTTTGGGAGTTGGTATTTTTGTAAAATTTGTTCAAGAAAGTCGACAGTTTTAATTATCGTTTATGCAGTAATTATTTAATGGATTATGCTCTGAATATTGATCAAAAACAATTATTCATCTTCATTACACAGAGTATTAATAAATACAGTTTAAGAAAACATGCTTTAGTGAAAAAAATTTTTAAAATAAGCTTAAAAAAATGAAGGAAAAATACTAGTAGGTATTATTGTTAAAAAAGCATCGGGCGATTTACAAATAATAAGGTTCAATTTCCCCACACCTTTTTCACAGTCATACTAGTATGTTTCGTTCGTTTTTTTTTGGGTTTATTTTGAAAATTATTTTAAATTCCTAGTTAGATGGTCTTTAAAAGCGTGTTTTTTAGTTTTTTAAACTGTATTTATTAATACACACTCAGACATAATATGTATAATGTCAAATACCCACGAAGCAGTGTATGTACATCAGTGATATATTTTCTCTCTAGAAGCATTTGATCTTTTATGTTTTACATTCCTTCATTTAATGTTGGCGCGTTTAGTGTTTCAATGCACCGTACGATGACTCTGTTATCAGAAATAATTTTAATAAACAATGATTAATAATGTAGATGAATAAAAAGTTGACGATAGTTTTACGTACAACGCATTTTTCTGCAATATATTACTTGCATTTTGAATCATACTCAAAGTATAGATGGTTTAGTCTAATGTGCAAGTAGATAAGAAGTTGTTAAGAAGAAAATGCAAATGAATTAGACATAGTTGACTGGAGAACGCTATCAAATTGAAAGATGCAATTCAAAGCACACAACAAAAACCCACTCTAATCGCATATTAACGACAGCGTATTGTGTGTATTAATTATCTACATTATCTCCGAAACAAGATAATTAACATCAATTCAACACGAAAATCAAAAAAGGTTGGTTAATGGCGTACATCAGATTGTCAAATATTTGAACGAGATGTGATAAAGAGAGCAAACATGTTTGTCAGTTGAGGCAATATTTAAATTATTTAATGGATTGTTAACACCCAATTTACCACGCCATCACTATGCCGCGAAAAATTACTGTCATCTTGTCGAATACCAGGCACGCACATGTATTTTTATGTTTTCAGTTCACATTACGAATTCTTTTCAAGAGAAAATACTAGTTATTTGACTCAACCTATTGTCGGATACTTGCAAGGTACAGTGGCTCTGACAATAATTTTTGACAGGACTGTAGAAGCCTGACATATCAGCTAGTATATAATTTGGATGCATTGGTTGGTTTTGCAGCTTTGTGACTGAAGTGGTTAAGTATGGAAAATATCCACCACATGGTTTTTTGCGGCTTAAGACTCATTTGTAGGTACATAATATAGTAGAATGAACGCTGTACTAAAAGGACCATGCAACTATCAGAGGCATGTTTAAAAAACATTGTTTTGGGGAAAAAAAATATTCTTAATAGTCTGATTTAAAAAAGTGGTCCAGATATAGCTATTTTTTTATGATACCAAGTAAGCTAACTGGGTGACCTTCTGATCTGAAAAATATACCAAGATGGATTAAACGGGATGAGGCTAAGCGATGTGGCAATGTACATAAGCACAATTCCTTTCTCGACGTCTCGACAATTATGAGCACGCGTGGGATAACTCGGATGCAAAAATAACTCTCTAACAACCGTCTACTGATATCGGTGGTAATTAACTGTATTCGTACTCCATTGCTAAATATTTTGGCGTCCAAATTATGAAAAATCGTAGAACTGTACCAAAAATATATCCACTTAATAGCCGAACCATGTTATTCGTTCACGACAGTCATTCTCAATTAGTGAATAGTTTTCATATTATAAAATGTAGGATATATTTAGAGCTTCCCGTGTACAGTCAACTACTGGAAGTAATGTCGTGTTTTATTTTCACATACAAAAGACCATGTATAATAGCTATACCTTGCTATCACAATTGATGGCACCAAACTGTACATGTTCGCAGATTGTACTAAGATCAGGGCATACATAAGTTGTGAATGAAAGTGTCCTCTATCTAGTACCCGAACGTCTTAGATATCTACATGGTGTTGGTGCCATCACTTGGGGGAACATGCTACCTACATTCGTTACAAACCTCGACTATGGAAAGTGACAAAAGTTTTAGATAAGTTCAAGTCTTTATTGCGTGGCTATAGAATTAACTTCAGACAAGGAAAGAGAGAGGACGGAACGCGCGACTGACATTTCTGTTACTAAATGGCACCAAAAAAGTACCAAAATTTACTGTAATAAGTGATTCCTGGCTCTAGCATCAAACGGGCATTAACGAAGAATCTGAAAGTCTTATTTGAGTGCCAAGTTGATGAAATCGCATATCATAGAATGTAGTAGTGAAATAATTTAGAAATGAGTGCTGAGTATTGTGATTAAATGCCATCCCATATATGGGGAAATCTAACATCGTCACATGGCTTATGGGCGATTCTTAGTAAAAAAAAATTATCGATATATCGATATATGCGTGTATTTGTGATGTAGTTTTAGCTTGGGTAGTTTGCTTTACTTTAACTTCGAAATTCTAATAAAAACAAGGATTGAGTGGACGATCACTTCGCGTGAACTCCTTGAGGTTATTTCATGTATATAATATATAGCACTCCGCAGAAAAAAAAACAACAATCTGTCCATGAAATAATAAGGACACATTATTATTATGGCGGTTGAACCTGCATAAACTACGTGAATCTCCTTAAAAAATGGACCAGAATACTACCATGCCATGGTAGATAAACCTCTTGTAGTCACTTAACCGACAGATGGAAACTTTGACAAGGAAACCTATATTCATATTTTACTTATGTCAACACAGACTATAATCAAATAAATTAATGTTTTTATAAACTCCAGATATGTCATCGATTGACACTAACAAATGTTAAGAAAACCCATACTTTATCCTTGGGTTAACTTAACTACTGGTTAACCAGAGCTTTTGACGTAAACCACCGACTATGGTTGTGGATTGTTTGCCCTAACCAGTACTTTTCTTTTAACCATTAGTTAACTAAAGTTTGTGGTTCCCCATCAGTGCTATAGTGACAGGGACACAACTTAAACATGCACAGTGTACTTATAAGCAAATCCAGCGTTCCGTGTTTTATCCTAATTCGTAGTTCCTGTTCATTTCGGTTCATTTATTCAACGCGCAAATGTTAAAAACAATTCGATCTAAACGACCAGCAGCGTCACTTGTCAAAATGTCGATTAACAAAAGTCATGGAACGTGCCGTTGCAACGACTCTATGGTTTATTTAGCCGAACAAAATCGATAGTTGGCTATATATGGAGTTTATCAGGATTTTTGTTCTATATCTTGCATGTAATTCACGGAAATGGCAAATGATGCCGGGAATATTCCGTAGCCTGATTAGCAACCTTTCTATGAGCCGGTCGATATTTTAAACAACTAGATGATGTAAATAAACAACGTGATTTTGAAAGCCCTGGCTTGTATTGAGTATTACTGTACATATGAATTTGATCATAAATTTAATAATTTAATCTATAATCTAGTTGCAGTTACTATTACATACATAGGTATAGGTGACCTTTAATACGTTCCAGTCCAAATCGCTTAGAGGGCCGCGAGTATTTCTAATCTCCAATAAATCTTTTTGTAGCCATCTTCAAGTCCTATATTGACCAAGGTTTTGGAAAAAATTGCTTCCTAGAAAAACACTGAAGGTGGAGGACGACACTTTCACAATTAGCTAAAACTAGAAATCGCTAATTATCGTGTATTTAGAAATTGGTTTTATCTCTTCTTTCAAAAATATTTAGTATACACCCAAAATATTAAAAACGAAATTATTTCTCATCTCATTATCTTGACATAAAAATATTTTCCACAAAGTACAAATAAAAAAAGGGTCACTTTAATAAATTCATCGTCATTTTCTCTCGAAATAAGTGGCAACTTGTGTCTAAACTTCATTCCAGAATGACGCTTGATTTGAAAATGACCATTCAGCGTAAAAACTACTTATCCATATAGGAATATTGTATCACAAAAGAACTAAATAATTATTATTTAAGACACCATTGAGACAATAAGCCGGAGATCATAGCAACCGGTTGACCGTTGATATATCTTGATTTGTCAGTGCCAATATTCAGACAATCTTGTTAGGGCATCTGATTAAATCAAAAAATAGTCAAGTCGTAAAAGAGTCGCCATTTTCAGACTCCCACACTTTATTTTACAACCCGCAAAGATTTACGACGACGTATTTTTTTCTGAATAGGCCCTCCCATGCAGTATACAGCTTTAAAAGCAAGACGAATACAAACATCCTACAGTGAGCTTTAGCTACTTGAATAAATAAGAAAAAGGAACTTTTTTCTCTTCTTCCACTTCTGGGGCTGACTTTACTGCCTTTATATGTCTGGTTATGAATGGTACATGATTGTTAGGATCTAGGAAGGTACAAACGTAAACATTTGATAACATTTAAATGGCTACCTGCGTATCTGTATAGTCATTTTGTTTTAGAATGAGAAAAATCTGAATCAAGAAGTCAGCATTTTACATCGTCAGGTGAAATCATGAGTTTTAAACAGGTACGGTCTATTTTGGGCTTAAAAATGGTCTCAAAACCTCGATAATAAAACTAGGATTAAAAGCTGACAGACATCGCTTACCCCCTGAAGAATTTTGACTCATAATCACGAACTTTGGCGTAACCCCAAGAATAATTACGGGTATGAAAACTACCTGCTCAACACTAAAAAAACTCCAAAAAGTTAGGTCAAAATTAAGAAATTACAAATCATTTTGGAAAAAAGTTAATCATTGAATCATTGGTCTAGTAGGTGGTAAACCATACATTTTGCGATAAATACAAGGGGGTATTTTTGTATCTGTCAGTTGCCAGCGTATTGGCGACTTGCAACAACGTGAATTTAATCTAACTAAAAGTTGGCACTGTGGATATTTTTCACTATATTGTCGATTATAGCCATAAAACTTCCGATTCTTATGAACTATTTTGATTCGAGTGTGTATGTAACTGATTATAACGCTTTTGGATTCTATTGTTGTGGCTAGAATCGTAGCATTAATGTAGGATGGTGGAGAAAAACGAGAACATGCTAGAATTGCCGTTAGAGCCTATATATTATGTATTAAAAATTAAGATATGTATCAACGCCATAAAGAGACTAGCCTGATAACCAGAAGCCCAGGATCCTGCTGAAGAAGGATCACCAGCTAAAAAAATGATCAGTTTTCCGAATACGCTTCTGCGGTTAAAAGAGCTTTATGCCAACGGATTATCTTATCAAATAATGGCTAGAGAGCCGCCATTGTACCCACGGCATCGAATTGCAAGATTAACTTTTACCCGAAATCACTTGGAATTGAATGTCTATGAATGGATGAATGGAACAAGGTACTGTTTTCAGATGAATCCCGTTTTTGCCTAAGTGGGTCACACGGACGTCGAAGAGTATGGAAGAGACCAGGAGAAAGATATGCCCAAGTTCGTATTGATGAAAAACTTCCACATGGCAGTGGAACCCGTTTGGGCGGGTATCAGTTCAGAATCACTTACAGAGTTGGTTTTCATACAGAATGGCTCACTGACAGTTCACAGGTACAATATGGAGATCCTTGATGATTATTATGTTATGGCTTTCATGGTCACCATGCCCGAGGAAGGCATTTTTATGCATGGTAATACTAGACATCACATTGCAAGAATTGTTAGTGAATATATGAATGAGGTGAGAACTAGGCAGTTTGATTGGCCAGCATTCAGTCCAGATACTAATCTCATCGAACGTGTGCGGGATGAGACGGTACGACGTCTTCGAAGGCTTACATCAGCTCCAAGCAGTACCCAAGAACTGAGAGAGTGGCTAATGATGGAATAGTGGATTAACACCGACTACAATGCAATCCTGAATTTAATCCAAAAGGAGGGAAAACATTCTATTAATTGACAGCCTTTCTCATGATTTTCATTATTGATAATTAATGTTACTTGTTCATTTAGTTAGATAAACTGAATTTTGAAATGCACGATATTTTATAAAAATTTGAAAAAACACTCATTGACCAACTTCAACTGACAAAAACAAATATGCCCGCTAGCATTCACCAGAAAGTGAATGACCCACCTCCTACTTGACCGATGATTTAGTGATTAACTTTTTTCTAAAATTACTTGTAATTTCTAAAATTTACTAAATTTTTTGCTTGCCAGTGTAAGTGAACACACGCGAAATATATTTATCATAACCTACGTAATGGTATTTTCCAACTTGCTAATATTTCCTGTTTAATGGCTGAAATGGATTGCTTGTATCTAATTTGTAATGACGGCAGTGTTTGCTCAATTTTTTTCTACCCACGTGGAGTAAAGATAGACTTTGAAAATCATCCTTTTGAAAAGAGCTCATTTAAATCTCTTAAACCTCCCGCCTAAATCAACCAATCAAAAGTGATTTTTATGCCGGATGTAGATAGGATGTGACTATTTTAATTTGAATTGAGCGTAGATTCAAGGTTGTCACGTTGTTAATATTTTGCGTAGTTTTTCTATAAAGGATGTAAACTTTATTTTATGTTTATTCAGTTTCCCTCTTTTTGTAGACTATAAATGTTATATTGCACAGCTATTCCATTTTTTGCATTGTTATGTAATTAGCAGTTTACTCTAAGAATGTTTCATAGTTACTTTTCACAGTTTTAGTCGTCATTCGGCAACATTCGTCTTTAACAGCCTGTCACTAGTATCATGCATACATAACCTCCCCTGGTGTCACGACTGTCACGGAATCTCATTTAACATAGGCTGTTTTCTGGCGCCCATGCATTCAAAACGTATTCGTCTGCATTTCAAATACATTCGTTCTGGCGTTGAAACGATGACGTCATGGTAACAATATTTCAAAATGTATTCAAACCGATTCAAAACCAACCGAACGTTAGTTTCAAACCAACATAACCGCAAATTATCGCTTGTAATTGTCATGTAATTGTCATGTAATAGTAATGCTGTCATCGTAGCCTGTCATCGTAATTTAAAAAATTTCGAATGAATCAACACAAAACACAACAGCGAAATAAAACAAGATATGATGGAAGTGCAGCTGGGGTAGTTCTTAATTACTGGCGTATTCAATATATTGGCCTAGCGAATTTTCTGCAAAACCCGGAATTTTTGGATGCTCTTCTCTGTGGGTTAGTAGATCCGATAAAAACCCATTTAAATCTTCTTTCAAAAACATTTCATAAATATTTAGAGTACTTTGAAGAAATTGTTCCTCTTGTTGATCGGCCAAATCAAGAACAACTGCCAGGGCACTTGAAATATCCATTCTCAATACTGACTATTGTTAATACGAGTACCAAAGTGATTCCAAGTACATCCTGTCACAAAAATACATCGAAAATAGATAGGTTACTTGTAAGTTTGGCGCCGTTTCTGAGATGTTTTCAAAACTGTTAATTCTAGCGCTGGTTGAAGTCTATGACGTCAGCGATTAATACGTGACAAATATGTATTCGAATACCTAAGACCGCCAGAAAACGCTTCAAGATAGATCTTGAAATGATGTAAACAAACATCTGTCAATATCAATACGAAGCGGAGCGGAGGCTATGTCTGTAGATGGAGAAAAGGAGGTCAGACGACAAGGTAAAGTCACATTCTAAGGATAGCTCCACGAAAGACTTATTACGTCACGCTTAGATTTATTACGTCACACCTTTGGCGCGAAATTTTATATTTGAACTTTGCAGGTGCTTTTAAGCCACTTCGCGTTCACGGTAAAAAGTAAAGATGTTAGTTACATGGTTTTTGGGGACGTAACATCAATATTCCGTCATAAAATTTTGTTCGGAAAATACCCCATTAGGAGTATGCCAATATATTATGTATGTGGATGTGAATGTTGGACAATATAATGTTGTGAAAAACCAAGACTGGAAGGGATGGGGAAGTCAGGAAACTGGCAAGGTCAACCTGGATAGAAGGAAAAAAGTTGCTATAGGTTCTTGGAAGATACTGAGGTAAGGCTCTAGCCTAAAGTGATCAAGGCGGCAAAGCATTGATGACGATCTGTAACACAAAAACTACTTTGATCGCTTGCAAGATACTTAGAACAGTCCCTGCGCCGCCGCCGTCTGCCCTCCCTAACGCAAAAACAATAGAGCATCGCGTCCGCAGTCAGCGCTGACTGGATCACTTCTTAAAGGGTGGCCGACGCGACGGCGGGCGTCAGCAGCAGGACTCGCGGGGCGCGATTTTGATTTACGAATGAAATCGACAGCCGGATGCAGGGCGGCAGCCAATGGGCTGTCAGGATGACGGGAGATGAAAGACCGACAGTTGTAGAACGCGCGGACGCCCGTTCGACGCCGACGCGGATAACCATCCATCCCCGGCGTCGCGCCGAGACGCGACGCCAAAACGCCCGGGCTCGTCCTGCCTGCAGGAAAACGCCAACGACACCGTTCCTGCCATCTCTCTCTCTCTTGGCTTCACAAAGGATCAATTCGGCCGTTTTCTCTAAGCAGGACGTTTGGGATTATGGCTACAAGAACCTGCATTACCTGTCGTTTTCGTTTTAATGAAAAAGGGCTTCCATTGGATTGGAGTGTGATGGAGTACTTATCACACATACAATGATTTTGAATTCCAAGAAATAGATGGTTGAGGTGAGGTAAAAAAAAAAGGAGGTAGTAGTCTCTTTTGCTGCTTCATCGACGTTGAATCAGCATGAAGGCATATGTAGTATGGACAAACGACATGCAATAAACAAACAAAGACAAAAAAATTGAGATATATGTCTAACCGCAATCGAGGTGTACGCATTTCAGTTAATTTTGAAATTTGAATACGTTGTTAGAGAGCCCAACTATCCTTTATAAATTATAAATTATGTCTGTTCGTGATTATTCTGATTGGACCATTTACACACGTTAATTATATTTCTAGATATAGTTTTACTGACATTTGCTAAGTGAATTTGCAATAATTGTCCTCCAAACACAGTAAAATCACAAGAACCCATTCTCGTGGATGCCGGGTTGAATAAAAGAGGGAGAAACGCTTTATGGTGACCAGAACCACCAGTGCACAGGCCTACAAACGGGCCCTTATGCACCTCTCCTTACTTGCTTTTCTTTTTTTTATAACTGAGCAGACCGCGAAGGCAGAGCCTAAATACCAGAGTACCGCGGCCGCTGTGAAAGGGTTATGTTAAGGGAAGTTTGTTAACGCAGGATTTGAATGGGCTAACACCCGCAGGCCCAATAAATACAACTCCTGGCAGACCATTCCAAGCCTTGGACACCCTGTGAATAAATATGCGATTGTACCGCTCGGTTCTTGATGTATGAAAAACGACTGCCTTAGGATGAGATGCAGCTGTCGCGCGGGTGTATCTGATAGGAGCGATGAGCGACGGAACGATAGAAGATAGCTCAGAGGAGCAGATTCCGTTTGAATATCGGTAGAAGGGTGAGAGGTCACCAACAACATGCCGGTGAGAATGTGGCTGGAGGTGGCGTATTAAGGCCGAGTCGCCAATTAGTAGAATTGCCCTTCTCTGGACGGCACGGCATCTAGTATAGACAGGGTAGTAGGGGCAGCAGCTCGCCAGACATGATAGCAATACTCATGTCTGGGGAGTGTTGTCCGACTCTCATCGCAAAGGTGAGGATGATCTTGATCCCTGCCCATCTTATATCCTTAGGTTCAAGAACCCTTGAACCTAGTATGGTCTGCCTGTGATACCCAAGGGCTTCACAGCGACATAGAATGTGGGACTCTTACTCCTCGCCACAGCATGCACACGTCTGATCACTTGCTACCCTGATCACATACAAGTGACGTTAGAAGGTGTTATGGCCTGATAGCAGGCCAACAAGTAACCTTAGCCGGCTTCTGCCCAGTGAGGGACAGAACCGCCATTTCATTACCGCAAAGATCAGTATGACTCGGTACCCACATAAGTGACATCTGATTTCTTGCCGAAGTGTCATCCAAGACCTTTCTACACTGCAGAACTCTAGTGTTATTGAAACAGATAGCGCTACGATTATAAGCGAATTTTATTAACAATTTATTATCCAGCAAGTGACAGAAGGTTCTGCCGGTGCGCCATCTAGTACCCTCGTATAATTTATTATCCGTTAAAGGAAGAGAGATTTTGACGAAAGACAATACATTTGTTACTGAGAAAACTTAATTCCAAACTTTATCAATAATATAGCCAACCTTAGACAATAAATCAACATCAGTAGTATCATAATTAGTATGAAGTGATTTCAAAAAGAACGAACAACAAATAGAGCAAACAAATTCTTCATTGTGTGGAACAACAGGTGTGGAGGCAGCTAACGGAAGGAAGATTTTATTCCGTTTATGGTTTTTATCAATTTATTTACTTCTGAGTAACTTTTAGCTATATCGGAAACATTCAGAAGGTTTAAAACTTCACGAATCACTAAATAATACTTAGCTTTTAGTTTCTTTGTATATAGCACAGTGACCTAGGTACTTTTTCGTCTTTGGTGAGAGTGACTCCTATACGAACCTCTTTCGCTGATTCTAGCCAGGTTTGACAGGTACCGTGTAATAAGTAACGGTATGCTAACTGTTATATTTCCATTTCTTCTGATTTGTACAGAGAGTAAAAGGGGTGATACACGTACGAGCAACTACGCGTACTTATGGCTCGATGACCTTTTTCGCCTGTGTGTCACCGTAAGTACGCGTACTTTAAAACCGTCGCGCAAACCGCCGGCGATCCAACTGGTTTGAAATCTTGCTCGTAGCTTGTCTCGGTTCGCACTGCGAGCCGCGAGCCACCACTTTGTTTCAGCAGGCCATTACCATCCATGCGCAACGCTTGTTGTGTTTGGCGTTTGTTAAAAGTTTTGTTTATTTAGGAAAATTATCAAAATGAGTGATTTCAGCTTCACGTGTGTCACCGACGTCGAGCCGAGTAAGTTCGCGAACTTAAAAACCACGTACTTAAAGTTCGTACGGGTATCACCCCTTTAAGAAGATAAAACTGAAATGAACCTGGAGTCGTTTCCCAGCATAACTCTTCGTTCATTGCGCTGCGGCAAAAATGAAAATTAAGCAATTTTGGAATACCTTCGCGGCAGCACCGAGAGACCGCTGCATTCGGTAAAATATCGAACAGACGTTGTTCCAGTTGTTAGCCACGCCGCAAAAAGTCACAATAACTCTGCTCTCTCTGCTGCAGAGGACACCGCATTTCGCGGAACACGAGAGGACGTCTCTATAGTTCGTTCGCAGTACCGGCATGGCCCACACCGCCATTTTTTACACATTTCTTTCTAAATTACATAAAAAATTCTGTAAGCAGTGCAAAAAGCCCTGGAATGAAGAATATTTAAAATTTCTTATCTGTGACGTTTCGACTTATATTAAGTCATCTTCAGGCAACAGAAAATCGAAGTTTTTATAGTTACTAGGAAAAAAAATTATAAGAATTTGACTAGATAAACAACTGGATTAATAAACACTGCCAACGGTACTAAAATATAATGCCACAAGACACGTACAGTAAAAACGAATTATAACAAACAGGAACAGAATGAAAACAGCAATCATCATCATCATTGCTGCTTTCGTTGTGTTCCTGTTTATTATAATTCGTTTTTACTGTACGTGTCTTGTGGCGTTATTTAATACCGTTGGCAGTGTTTATTAACCCAGTTGTTTGTCTAGTCAAATTATTATGATTTTTTGTCCTAGTAACTATAAAAACTTCGATTTTCTGTTGCCTGAAGATGACTTAATATAAGTCGAAACGTCGCAAATAGAAAAATAAGGAGTTTTTGTATGAATGACCTTATCCTACAAAAAGTAACTGAAGTTCATCACAGTAGGTCAAAATCCTTTACAAACTTTCTTATCTGTGTTGGACACCTAGAAAGATTCAAATATACATAACATTATTTACTAACTATACCTAAATACATTTTAACCTGTTTGACATCATATAATTATTACTTATGTTCATAGCTTGTAGAAAAGTATTATATTGACCTGTTTGCGTTCTTGAATTCATTTGATAAATATTATTTTGGAACCTGGTGTTATAACTGTGAACATCATTTGTTTTAATATTTCATAAATCAACTAAAATTGGTCAAACTCCAATACTACTCTTAAGTTTAGAAATATTGGGCTCAACTAGATACATCGTCTGTGTTAGCTAATTCATCATATTTGAATGGAATCTTCAAAATTCTGAAGTATCTGAACTGAGTTAAAACTAGTTTTACAGCATGGTATTAGATATCTGAAATGTGAGAGGAAAGAAAGACACTTTACTTAGTTTTATCTGAAAGGTAATCCCTACATCTATGTATTATTGGAATCATCGGAATTTGTAGACATAATCGATACGATTTGCCAGCTTATTAGTTCGAATCTTTATATTTTGGGCACGTTTATTTTTTTGATTATTAGAAATTTTGTTTTATTGATGTTTATCTTAGTTTATGCAGCCAATATAAATAGGGATTAAAGTCACCACTTACATAGTTGTTCAATGCCTCCTCCTCACCACCCTTATAAACTAAGACAGTATCATCAGCGAAGGTAAAGCACAGTGCTTCGATTCCAGCCAATCTTAGATTCAGTACATACAGTGAATACAGCAGTGGACCAAGGACGGAACCCTGCGGCACCCCACATTCATTCAACAACGTGTCCAGCTGGGGATTCTGAATGTAACAACGCAACATCAAGATGCAGGTGTTGCATATATTTTAAACACACATATCCAAGCTATCCAAGCTATGCTTTATCAAAATTGGTTCACTGATTTAGCGATGAAAGTCAAGCAGACTATCAGACGTAATCTGACCCCCCTCTATGTGCCTGGTTAGTCTTAAGGATAATCCACACTGACAAAATTCAACTTGATTTGCGTTAAAGCTTCGTGTTTTGAGGAATTCCTTAGTCCGCTCCTGCCTATGTTTGTACGCGTAGCGAGGTCATATTTATGAGTGCGATCAGCAGCAAATTCAACGTTCTGGCATTTCTTTGGATTCTCCGATGAATCGCTCTATTTGTACGCCTTGAAGATATCTTAATGTTTATTTAAAATCTGCATTGTTACCTTCAAGCGTATCTATTTCGTCATAGCATATTAGTCCGTGAAATCATTGCCTAGGGTAGACTAACTAAGAAACTGACACACTGTATATGCAATACTGAACGTCGTCTTAAAGAGTGGATGCTAAGAAATTTTGGAACTGTTGTATAAAACTTGCGGACTTTTTTTAAACAAAAGCTGCCAATGTCAAAGTGACAGTCATTGGAGATTCTCATCAATTTTTTATGAAATAGGGAGAAAGCATGTGGTGCCTCAATAGGAATACTTACTCCTTCCAATCATCCTAAAATGTCGGAATGACCCATTAAGAAATGACAGAAAAACTGAAGAAGCATGTTATAAATATAATTGCCGCTTTAGAATTAAAAAACGAAAGACAAGCTATTTGGGAAACATATACAGCAGTCCTAAATACGAGCTCTAAAGAGTAATAATGGAGGGCAAAGTGGAGGGTAAAAGAAATTTAACATCCAAGCTATCGTCGTTCATCTTCTTATTTAAAAACCTAAGAACGGTATTATACACCTCTCAGTTACTTTCTGTATACCATGCCCAAGTGGAATCGCGCCTGCGTTATGGGGTTTGTTTATGGGGATGCTCAGCTCATTCTCAGAAGGTGTTCGTTTTTAAAAAAAAGATCTTACGAAGTATTGCTGGCATTCCCAATACAGAGACATGCCGTAGCATTTTTATAAATTTAAAAATTTTAACCCTCCCATGTTTATATATTTTCGAAATATGTGTATACGTTTTTAAAAATAAAAACAGTTTCCCAATAGTGAATCACGTACACGATAAACATACAAGAAGTAAAAACTTATTGTTAGTGCCATTTGCGAGATGCAAGTCAACTGCAAACTCTCCCAAGGTGATGGGACCGAAAATTTTCAATCGTCTACCGGACTATATAAAGAATAACACCAATATAAATACATTTAAACGAGAACTGAAAAAGTATCTATTGGAAAAGTGTTTTTATAATGTGTCTGATTTTCTGTGACGTTCATCCTTCTGTGGCGTAATTGTTTTTCTATTTATTAGTGTAAAGTAGTTTTTAAGGGCTCTTTTAATGTATTTGACCATTCTTATACAGTTATCTGTCTATGGAAAATAAACGCATTGAATTGAATGGCTGAAGAATGTGAGAGACTGGACTGGTCTAAACATAGAGGCACTTCTTAGAATTGCGAAAGATAGAGACCGATTTGCTGAAGTTGTAGCCAATCTCTCTCAAGAAGATGGCACCTTAAGACGATAGCCTTACTCTTATGCTTACTATTATAAAAATATAGAATAAAATTCTATCCACTATAAAAAAAAATCAATCCACACTAGATAAAAAATAAAAGGCGGTGAAAAGCTTTTTGCTTTATCTATAGAACATTGGACAAACGTAGAAGATTTGGAAGAGTTTGACATTACGTATCAACTTACGTTAACTTATAAAACTCATGGCGTTTATTGGTAGTTAGCGTATAAATGGGTAATAATATGAAACTAAGAAGAAAGCTCTTAACAACTTAAAGGGATATCAGAACTTGCTGTTAACGTATCTAGCTTATTTCCAAAGAATTGTATTAAAAATGTATTCCATGATACCAAAAGATACAAAAATATACACAATCACACATACACACACCTACGAGCAATATAATTCGAAGGACATTATTAATGCCAACACATACATCAACATCATTATATATGAGTAAATATAGCTTTATACTTATGGATAGCTTTACGGAATATTCCACCTGGAGTAGATCAGAACAAAAGAAAGAAGGAAGGCCATTATTGAGCAAACTCCATTCAAATTGTTTGTTGGCAAGGGCGATAAAACAGACGGATCGATACTAAAGAGGGAACGCAATTAATATATATTTGTATGCAAAGCGTTTTTTTATTGATCGTAAAATGGAATTATAAAATGGAGCTAGGTATTTTCCAGGTCATTTACTGCCATGCAGGCAAGCTTAATTGATGTATCACCATTTGTATAGAGTACCTGTATCAAAATGATAAGTTATAATCGATGTGACCAAGGATATTGCGACATTGTGTATCTTTGAGGAGACTGGTCATTCGATAAAGTTTCTGATAAGACACTTCAATCTGTTGAGGCACGTAACGAACTATATAACAAGGTACCTAATAGATCGTAGCAATAATCACACTTTGCAGATTCTAGAAAATACTAAAAATGTCACATACCAAGCTTGAGATTATCAGTGTTAGATGATTCGTATTCTTATACAGGGTGAGTCAAGCTCAACGCCTCGGACTCTTGCGACCAAACGATACCACTTTTCGAAAAATCGACTTTGCAAGTGTATGTAGGTCGAGTTGGGCTACATTTTAAAAATAATTACTTGTATACAGGGTGTCTAATAAAAGCGTGACATATCAAAGTTATGTTTTTTTAAATGGAACACCCTGTATATTATTGCATATTTAGATTCCTGGGTGCATTTTAGGGTGACTTTATGTATCACACATGGGACTTTAAGCGAACTGTTTAGGTGCAAATCACAATTTAGGGTATAGGTAGATGTCAGAAAAAAATTGAATATCGCAGCTACTACAAATCTTAGAGGGCTGTGCCTTTTTCCTCTTACTAAAGATGAAATTTGTCAGTTTAAGTTAGACGGTCGGGTTCGAATTACATTTGTACTTGGAGAAATCGGTAGATCAATTAAGGAAATTTCAATCAAAGGTAACTTGATTTTTTCAAATGGGAATGCATATTTTTTTTTATACGATCAAATCTGCAATTTGATAGCCTTTCTAATTATATCAGGTTGTGAATATCAATCTATGGTAGTTTTTATTAAATTTTGAGATTTCAATGAAATCAGTGTTTTTCAATTTCCCTACCTATAAACAAACTGGCAGGCCATGAAATATAAACAAAATCGTATTCAGATGGAAGAAAACAACTAACTTAGCAAAAAGATCGAGCAGAAATAGAGTAAAAGAAGGAGATTATAAAAATTCCCTACAACAAATCAACTCTCACCAGAAACAACGGCGGTAACACGTCTAAGGTTAAAGAGAAGCTGGAGTACGTCAGAAATGGATAATTTTTACAACCTACTAACGAATGCAATGTACTAGAGATTAAACATTTCCAAAATCACTAAACACTTTGAAATGAAAGAAAAACGTTCAGCGATCGTTGTCATCAGTCTAATATCTTCAGAACGCAATTTCACATTTAATAGTATAAAACAGTAGTCATTTTCGTCAAAGTCAAAAGTAATGATACATCTCGCTGTCGTCCTTTAAATTTATCAGTATCTACTAGCAAGATCGCAAAAAAGGAATACTGACAAATCATGTTTTAATTTTCTGCCAGGTAAATTATGTTTAATAGTTTGAGCAGATTTTTAATTTATTCTTCATTTTCGGCGATCTTGCTTATTAGTATTGAAGAATTTGCAGAACTCCTGTCACGAGGTATCGGTTACTATTTTTTTAAATCATAAAATGTGAAACTTTGTTCTGAAGCTATTAAACTGCCAGCAACATTACATGGTAGATTTCCTTTCATTTCAAAATTCACAATGGTTTTGTGAATCGTCAATCTTTAGAATATTGTAGTAGCCGGTATGCTGTGAAAAATACCCATTTCTGTCGTACTCCAGCTGCTTTTTGACCTTAGATGTGTTATGTCTGCTATTTCTGGTTAGAATTGATTTGTTGTAAGTCATTTTTATAACTTTGTCCCTTTACTCTAGTTCGTCCGTAACTATCAGCTAAGTTAGTTGTTTTGTTCCATCTGAACAGTTTTTTGTTTATATTTCATGGCCTGCTAAGTTGCTTATAGGTAGGAAAATTGAAAACACCGGTTTTACTGAGTATTTAAAATTAGATCAAAACTACCAGAGACTGATATTTATAGCCGCATATCATTAGAAAGCTTATCAAATTGCACATTTGATCGTATAAAAAAAATTATGCATTCCCATTTGAAAAAATCAAGTTACCTTTGATTGAAATTTCCTTAATTGATCTACCGATTTCGCCAAGTACAAATGTAATTCAAACCCGACCGTCTAATGTAAGCTGACACATTTCATGTTTAGTAACACGGCAAAGTCATAGCCCTCTAAGATTTATAATAGCTGCGATATTCAATTTTTTTCTGACATCTACCTATACCCAACATTGTGATTTGCACCTAAACGGTTCGCTTAGAGTCCCATGTGTGATACATAAAGTCACACTAAAATTTACCCGGGAATCTAAATATGCAATAATATACAGGGTATTCCATTTAAAAAAACATAACTTTGATATGTCACGCTTTTATTAGACACCCTGTATAAAAGTAATTATTTTTAAAATGTAGTCCAACTCGACCTACATACACTCGCAAAGTCGATTTTTCGAAGAGTGGTATCGTTTGGTCACAAGAGTCCGAGGCGTTGAGCTTGACTCACCCTGTATATGAAGCAACTGCTTGAAAGGTATTGGAAAATGGATAATTAGTGTTAATAATAGTAGTAGTAGTAGTAGTAGTAGTAATAGGAGCAACATGTAGATATTGGGAAGCAGTACTTTGAAAAAGTATTGGTTCGCCATCTATCTACCAAAGCCGGTACCTGAGCGTTTAGTTTGTGTTCGGGCACTGTTTATGTGACCCGTTTAAAAGCATCAGGTATAGAAACCTGCGGGTACGACAACAAACAGACTCTTTTTTGTGGAACACTCATTTAACCCTCCCGACATTCGGTTTATGCTAAAAAGCAACTTAACTTAATTAAACGGTAGCAATTAGGGCACCTTTGACCTTTTTTCTACTTTGATAGTGATTAACAATGGTGCATAACTAAATTAACCGAGTGGGCATTAAAGTATGTAGCTGGGTACAATTATAGAACTCAATGTGTATCAATTGATCAAAAAAGTTCTCCAATCTCGTTGGTTCCCTCAGGTGAGACCCAAGGTTCCGTACTGGGCCCATTACTATTTTTAATATATACTTTCGACTTGTCCAATGTTGTTGATCGTTCTGTAATTCAATCACTTGCAGACGTTACTCAATTACTGCATCGCTTTGATGCAGAATCCATGTGATTAATCGAAGTATAATGTTATAAAAGGATGTAGATCAGTTGATGCAATTCTCTTCCAGCCATAACCTGAATATAAAGTTTTTCAACAAAAGTTCAAATGTTTAGATTTAATTCATCACTTACCTAACAGCTGCATCATAATAGCCATATTATACAAACTGTATTATATTTGTTTTGATCATTTTTGATCTTATAAGATTTGTATCTGATTCCTGTTTTTTGTAACTGAATTGTTCAACTCAAAATTATCTGTAATTTTAAAAACTTGTTTTTAACTTCATTGGTTAAGTGTAAGAGTAGCGCCAGCTAAACTTCATCAATGAGGTTTTCTATAGTTTTTGTTACGATGTAATTGTGGCAAAATAAAGACGACATTATTATTATTTGCAGCATCAAGCATAAATGGCTCCTAAGATTTCTTATGCGAAAACAGCCTGCTCTATACTTTAAAGTGACCTAATCCCTGCTTCAATCCCTCAATCGATCAACATTGGCCTATTTACCTCACACCTGTTCACCGACAGGAAGTAGCGCCATCTAGTGGCGACCTCGAGTGCGATGGGCGAAGGTGACACAATATAAATTATAGAGCCATGTCTAACGGCACTCCTGGCTGGCAATATTCTTTGATTTAGCTGTAATGATTCATCATAATTTGCCCAGTGACAGTCAGCTTGCGCTTCGGCTAATTGGAGACAGTGGCGTTACAAACATGGTGGGGAGACAAGGTGACGCCAAATAAAATGACCCAGTGCTTCACATCCCAACATAAATTAGTTTAAGAAAGATATTGGGGAGCTGCTAATAAAAAAGCCTATTATCAATCTTTGGGTATTTTAGTGACAATGCCATTGTTTAGTCTCTTACTTTGCACCACCTTATGGCTTTATGATTGTTATGAGTTCACGACGATTGTTGGATGCACTTTTTGTCTATTTTGCTTTTTAATTTTTTTTTCAATTCGGTCATATATAATTAACTGAAGCATTGTTAACGTAATCTATGTCATCATCAGATGATCCTTGGATAAACACTGCTATTAGTATTATTATTTAAAGATCGTTTACAAAAAAAATATCTTTGCATGACGAAGAGCTTTTCCTACATCTTATAGAAACAGTTAAAATATGAACGTACTCAAGAGTATCATTTTATGTTTAATTCTCTAATATATGTTTTGCTTTCGCATAGAAAAAAATTCTCTGGAGTCCTAGGAGCTTCTCACCTCTCAATCTATCCCTTTTTTCAAATTTTCCCACAACAACCTTGAAAAATGAAAAAAGAATCCGAACGTCTAAGGATTAAGCTTGAGTTCATGTTTTATTACTTTTTTGGATTTTTGTGTTGTTTATTGTGAATTTTTATCATTATCGATTTGATTTACTATCACAATTTCAATTCCTGTGAGGTTAGTGACAATGTGTACAAATTTCATAGCAGTATAGTCAGTGGTTAGCAAATGTTAGGTCATTCAAGGAAAATGATAGGGTACCATTCCTCGAAAATGAAGTCCCTACTTAGGATAAACCCTATATACAGAGTGTTCTAGAAGTTGGTACTTTCCTCTTCAAAAGCAACTGCATTTGAAATGACAAAGCTAATGTACGGTGAATCAGCAACAGAAGAATTAACACAAAAATGGTAAGAAAATACTTACTATTCGTTATCTGCGAAGTTTAAAGTACAATCCTGCCACATGAATCTTATAGATAGGGTTGAAAGCTCGCGCCGCGAGACTGAAAAATGTAACTGTTTCTTCTTTCCATTTGGATCATTCGGGGTTGAGGGGTTGAGAGGCATTTTGACCACTTTCACCGTACACTAAAATCATGTGCATCATTTTTGTTGTTTTTAAAGCCTGATGTAGCATGCCAACAAATCGAGAGACGTCAGACGCGCGCTGCTTCGTAAAATGCGTTTTTGTGCCTGTTTTGAGAAACGGAATTAGAAATGAGGATTTCATTATCTGTCAATATCTTGATATCCTTAAACATTTCGTTTATATGCTACTAGTAAAAATCACTCACTTTGGCAAGTACTATATGAAGAAAAGACGCAACTCAGGAAACACCCCGTATATAAAGCGCAACAGCTTCGACACAAAATCGCAGTTTTCTGCTTGATTCCCAGCAATCTGTTCTGCATAAGTCAAACTGCACATCGTTCTCTACAGTTGATCTAATAAAGTACCCCAGCTCGTAAAACAACCCATCCAAAAAATAAAGCGCGGGGTTCAGAATAATGCACTGCTGCCGACTGTCCATTACTACTCAAAATTGCTTATTACTTAGTTTATGAGCTCGGCGTACGCTCAGTCGTAAACCGTATACTATATTATAATTTTACTGCCCTTTCTGCTATCTGAACCGTTTCTCTGGCATCGCTGTTCACACCCATCGGAATTTTCTCATTATAGGTTGCAATAGTGGTATAGAAATAATCTTTTTAAGGAGGTCGCCAAAATTGCTTCTAAAATCGAGTCAAGTTAACTAAGATTGTAATATTAAATCACGTGTGCCTGCAAACTGAGACATTGGGTGATATGAATAATACCAGAGTTTAAACTCCGAGTATGTTCTCATGAGTATGAGCATAAGGTATAAGTTTGTACTCCATTCCATATGAATAAAAATATTTCGATTTTCTGCTCCTGGTACATAAGAGTAGATACTCGCTATTTAATTTTCAAACTTGACAGAGCCTGTCAGAAGTGTCAGATAACAAACGTTCGCGTTCGGCATATTTCTAATCTCTGATAATATTATCGAAGCAGTCAGTCAGCGAGTATTTATTGGTACGAGTGAAAGCAGTGAGGAAGAAAGTAATAAGTTGCGAATCCCACATGGGATTTGTGCATACTATGTTACGTGATTTTTCCATACTTTTGTCTAAGTCACAAATACCAGCTGTTATAAGCATGCTCTGCCGGAGTATTAGGGTTTCTAAAGGGCACCATTAGCCACGGCGCAATGCAGTATCCCTGATCTCCTAAAAGTAAAGCATTCGATCTCTGAGACTCTCTCTTTGAAATGTTAAACATCTCTGAGTTGCTCCATATCCGTGAATCATGGACAGATCCTGGCCCGATATCCCTTGCGATTAATATATTCATCGCCATGAAGAGGCGGTTTTTTAATTGTGATGTGGATGGCCATCGATCACACCCACGGCACATGGAAAAGTGTACTTTCTTTGCCATTTTCTTTTGGCTTCTGTTACATCCGCCGGAGTGTTAGGGAATTTTATCCACCGTCTACATTTTTCTATCATCTGGTCAGAAACTTTTGTCACTACTTTAGAAACAGAAGTTTGGTGAACACCAATATTTTCTGCTACTCCTGTTTGAAATCCCGGATCACCTACATATCTCAAAAATAATATCATTTTATCAGTGTTACCCACCTCTTGTTTCTTCAGATTCCACACCCAAAGAATTAATTAATAGCCACTCGACATTTTCTTTACTAAATCGATACAATGCTTTAAAGTCACGATCACACGTACTTCTAGGTTTATAATATTTTTTTGAACGCGAATTAAACACGAACTCAGCCATAACTCTGCCGCGGTCAAACTGAAGTCTGGTGACTATCAGGCTCCAAAATTCTGGAGTATATTCTCATCCTAGAAAGCATAAACACATTTTTATTCAAATCAAAAATGAGAATATACCCACAAGAAATTGTACATAAGAGTACCTACTCAAGTGGAGTATTTGCTTCTGGTTTTTATGTTGTCTACCTTCCAACAAAGTACTAGATTTGCGCTGAGATCTATGTGTACACAGCCATGACCCTACCGTGCCGCCGCTGTTGAAATCAGAACCAATCTAACCCAAAATGTCGATGCGCAAAGGGATCTGCGCAAAGCATCCCCAGACTTTGAATAAGACAACTGATTATTTGTTGAGCCGTGGTTATGTTCCGTCAATACAACGTAACCCTTTGACACAGAAACTTAACCGTTGTTTTCATATTTTTGATTTATGCCATTACACAATCAAATTCCATCGGCATATCAGACGTCAATGTCAAAATCCGTGTTTTTATAACCTCCAAAGCAGGCTTATCTGTCACCGGTTAACCACAACAAACGTCAAGATAACCAATACTTTATTTTTGTGTTAGCTACTGGTTAACCACAGCTTTTGACATAAACTTGCAATTATACATTAATCGATTGTTTTCGCTAACCACTAGTAAGTTAGCTATCGATTGCGAAACTGGGCCGAAGTATATTTATATTTCAATATGTCTGATTATTTTCTGGGAAACAAATGAGAAGGTCCCCCCGGGGGGGGGGGGGGGGGGGGCGGAGGAGGCTCCAATGGCATGCATGCATTTGAGTGAAAAACATATTTTAAGAGTAGATACAAAAATAAATAATGTTTAGAACTATTCTTTAGAATATGTAGTTTTTATTAGTAAAACTGTTTCGGTGAATAAGAGGCCATGGAATCTGGCAACAGCGCCTTCCCTCCCTTCAAAAACTATAGGGACAGTGACGTAAGCACGTAATGTTCATCGGTCAGGTTAGGTTGCTTTGTTAATTATCGTGTGTGTTACCATTTGAACTAACATCCGTTCTTATTTAGTCTTTTAAATTACTCCGACTTCAATCCACCAAATTTCAATAATCTACATGAATAAGAGGCGGTTACTGAGATTACACTGTTAGAAAGATAGCAACAGACAGACAAACTGCCAGAAATTAGTAACAAAAACTCAAAAAAGCGTACTATAAGCGAATAACTCCATTCAGACGCGATGCTCCTATACCAAAGGCCATCGATCGTCCAAAAAGCAGCCGCGCGCCTCCAAAAAGGAAGACGAAAAACAAACGGCATTCCACCGCCCGCTACCAGGCGCGTCGCAAGATGGCGCATCCCGACGGCCGGCGTCTCCATTGCGCCGACGCCTGCTGCGACGCCTTCTCCGTCTGGGGCGCCGCGACGCCGACGACGGCGGGCGTCTCGTTCCGTCCGCTCGCGGCCGCGCCCCGTCAACGTTCCCAGCAAATCCTGCCAAAGGTATGGAAATTGTCGCATTCTTGAGGATTCCAGGATTCGGATGTCTACGATGGCCATGAGGTCCTTTTTTATCATGACTGGAATTAAATTTATTGACACTGGTAAACTGGTAAAACGGTGTAAACCATGAAGGCTCTGCCCACGTCCAAAGATGACCGCGAATTGTCTAAACCATGAAACGTATGGGTTTAAAAAAGATAAATATAAATAAATAAATAATAAATAAACGTCTTTATTGTATTAATGAAAAAAAACAATTAAAACAATTTATCAAGGGGCGAGATTTAGCAACAGTGCTACTCTTACACCTAACCCCTGACTAAATAGAAGTAATTCACGAATAAGTAATTGTGGTGCCTAAACAGATCAGGTGAACAACAGATATAAACAAATATTATAATACAGAACTATTAAGGATAAAGGCAATTTTTTGCACCAAAATGCTTACCACACCAAATACATTAAAATAAACAACTACAGATAGAAAAGATAAAATACATAGTGGTAAAATATACACTAGCAAGAAGACTGCTGGTGGTGTAGTATGAACAATTTGAGTTTTCTTTTGAATGCCACAATAGATACAACCTCTTTCAAATGAAGAGGCAACACATTGTAATGTGTCAGCATTAAATGAGAAGCATTTTCTGAACAAAGCAGTACTATGACGAGGCATATGCAAAATGGATTTATTCCTGATGCTTACATTATGAAGGGCATGTCTAAATTGAAATTTTTCAAATAAGTATGATGGCCCATTGCCATGTAGAACTTTATGAAGCAATAAAATCAAATTACAGGTGAATAGGTTTTTTATATTTAGCCATTTCAGTTCTTGAATGGGTTTGGTCATGTGATCATATTTACGTAGTAAAGAAACGAATCTGCAACAAGTATTTTGGATCATTTGAATTCTTCTAGAGCTGTGTGCGTCAAGGAAAGGGTAATATACTGTAAGACAATACAATATCCGAGAAAATACCAGACCTTCACATAACTGTTTTTTTCTATGTTTACTTAGCACATCTTTGTTTGCATAAAGCATCCTCATCACCGCATAGCATTGAGCAATAACAGTATTACAGTGATTCACAAACTTCAAGTTGTTATCAATCACAAGGCCTAAGCACTTAGCTGAATCTACTATAGGAATTACCTCATTTCCGATACAACAACTAAGTTCCGACTCGATTTTTACCTTTTTGCTCCTATGATAGAACACTAATGCCTTAGATTTAGAAGCATTTAACTGCAGATTATGAGAAAATGGATAGTAGTTGATTTTTTCGAGATCTCTGTTGATAACAGCGGCAGCGTTACGAGTGTTGTCGGGTAAAAAACTTAAGTGAATTTGAGTATCATCAGCAAAGAACTGTAGGTTAACGTTGTTAACTTGCTCACATAACTCAGAAGTATAAATGAGGAAAAGGAGAGGGCCTAAAACAGACCCCTGGGGGACGCCTGAAGTTACAGCCTGGTACGTAGACGTTTGCCCATATAGCGAGACCTTTTGAACGCGGTTCTTTAAAAATTATTTGACAAAATTTAGAGCTGTTTGACTGAAACCATAGTAACTGCATTTAGATAATAAGAGCAGATGATTTAGCGTGTCAAACGCTTTGGAAAAGTCTAAAAGCAAAAGGGCTGTGGCACATCCCTGGTCAAGCGCAGCAACGATAGAGTCCACTAGGTAACAGAGTGATGTTGCAGTGCTATGAGACTTCCTAAAACCAGATTGATGTGTTGGGAATATATTATTAGCCTTACAATATTCATAGATTTGAATGGACACGATTTTTTCAAGTACCTTAGAGAGTACAGGAAGGATACTTATAGGACGTAAGTCACTATAGGCAACAGGGTTTGACACTTTATGGATAGGTAGAATAATAGATTTTTTCCAACAGTTTGGAAAATATCCACTCTCCAAACATATATTCAAGATATGTGTAAGGTAAGGTAAAATGACTGGAAGACACAACTTTATCATCTGTAGAGTTACGTCGTCCACGCCACTGGAATTAGATATTATACCGCCTATTATTTTTAAAACATCATCCGCACTCGCTAAGCTGACTTCAAATAACTTGGATGGATCTTTTTTGTGCGTTCTGTAATGTACAATTTTTTCTACACATACATCATTACCGCTACGAAAAACAGAGACAAAGGCATCATTTATTTATTATTATATTTAAGATGTTTTAATACTACTTTTTTTAAGAAGGTTTAATGTGATATGTGACCCATTCATTAATAATTTATTCGCTTACAGTTGCGCGTTTTTAGGTTTTTGAGGGCGTAGGAAAAAGTATATGACGTGTAATTTAATCCTCTTTTGTCATTTTAACTGAAAATCTCATAAAACGGCATCCAGATGTTTTGACCTATAGCGTTTACACATTTTTAGGTTTAAAAATCACAACAAGTACTTGTCCATGTCCAAAGAAGACCACGAATTGGAAAAAGTATAAAAAGTATGACTTTAAAAACATTCTTTCTCTTCAAGGAGGCTTAGCTCTCTAATGTTAACCCTCTTAAAATCCAAAGAGGACCCCGAATTGTGAAAACTATAAAACGTATGACTAAAAAACATTTTAAATTCTTGCCTTCAAGGAGCCTCAGGTCTCTAATGTTAACGATTTGTAGACTCCGATATCTGAAGATATTGGCCACTCGTGTTTGCGAAAGTCAGACAGAATGTGAACAAATTGAGATACATAAAGATTATTCTAATTTTCTCGAAAACGAATCGACCGATTTTAAAAAATCAAACGTCAAAATAAAGGAATTTGACATACCTACCTTCAAACCAAGATATTAGTCGATGCCCTTGTCATTTAAAATTTTTAAAGGGATGACCCTGGGGGGCAGAGGATAAAGGGTGGAAGTAGTTTTTGGTTAAAAATTTGTCTGCCTTAATACCAAATCTTTTGACTATCTCGGCGCTTTTTCTTTTAATCAGTGGTTTTAGATAAATCAGTGGTGATGGGAAGTTTTCAAATGAACATCCTGTATATGAAGACACTTAGGTCCGGTTTCACCGGTGCCTGATAAGTGTTAGATAGCATAGCACACTTATCAGGGACCGGTAAAACCGGCCCTTACTCATACATTTATGCGCGTACACTTGTGTGATATATTCCAAATCAGGGCTAAGTGGAGGAATAGCCGTGAAAAATGAGTTTGAAATTATCCGCTGAGTAGTACTTTGTAGACAAAAGTCTCACCAGAATCAGCACAATTTATCAATAAATTTTACGCAAACACAATTATAAAAAAATCTTTTATTCGTGCTGGCCTAGCATATTAACGGTGCCTAGCTTTCCGAATCGCAAATTTTAAGGGTATTAAAGGTTTAGAAAGGAAAAATTATTATAATTACTATTATAACAGTTTTAACTAAAAAGTATATGTATACTAATTTTAATTACTAAGATTCTATCCGGCTACGGTTGACAGAAAACCAATAACACAATATAATTAACTTCTAGAGAGTTTAAAATAGTAATGAGGTAATAAAAAAATATTGTCAAAAAGTGTTATATGCGCTATATAGGTTGTTGTATATGCTTCATTAGTATATCTTGATCTGATATATTAGTATTGTAATTTTTTGTTTGTTTGCCACTTTACTCTTAATTTCAACACTCTAGGTAAGGTATATTCAAATTAATTGAGTATTTCCTTTCTATCGCCGTTGGGGGGAGAGTTATTAGTCAAAATTGGTTTAACTTTTCAATTAGATGCGCTGAACAAGTGTCTTTTAAATAATTTATTTCCAAAACATTGACCCGATTTTTGCTGTGAAAATGAACATATCCAGCTAGAAGAGGGAACAAAATGAAGTTTTCTCTGTGAGTCCTTGGGGCGTCACACACCCGACAATGGCCGACGCGTCGGCAGCCGTCGTCTTGGGCGTGCCAACCGACTGGCCCGGCGATAATTAGCGGCCGCGGCCGTCAAAAAAACCTGACAACACTCCATAAGATGTCAACCGGTCTTGAGCGGCATCGCACATCGGGTGCCGGGAGTTATCCGTGCTTCCCGATACGTCTCGACGGTGGTTTTTGCCCGGACCGCGTCGCGTCGGCCCTTTTTGCCCGGCTGCCGGGCCGCGGTACTAATGAGCCCCGAGAATATCTGCCACCGCATAGTTCGCGCCACTGCTCTTTTTTCCAACCCGCTTGACAAAACGGTTCTCACACGTACTAGAAAGTACTACTCTGGGTAACAGCGGGTAATATTAAAGGCGACAGATAGAGGCGAATAATAACTATACTATTATAGTACTACTTCGCTATTCGAAAGCTTTCGACACTATCAATGCCTATGCTTCATTGGACTAAGTAACCATGCGTCAGCGCTAATATCAAATTATTTAGTAAATAGTAAGCAGAGAGCTGTGATGATGTGTCGGAAGCTTTAGATGTAGTTGCTAGTGTCTCCCACGGATCAATTTTCAGCCCGCTATTATACGTTTTGTATGTACGTCACATCCCAAAACCTGTGAAACATTCAAAGCAAAGTTATACGGGTATGATACGCACATTCTATAGTCATTACGACCAGATAACCTAGAAGAAGGTTGTTATAAGATATGCACTGATCTTCAAATTGTTTATGACCTTTAACAACGACACCCCTTGCGTCTGAACCCTGAAAAGTCAGTGGATAGCGGAATCTCTGCACTAGTAAGGCGATAAGAATTCGTGTTTGAAGAAAACTTGCTAGCTTAAATCCACCTCGTATCCGTCATCGATGACCTCGAAAACCCCTCTGTTCTAAATTGGATATGAATCTATAGATCCTAGAAACTTTCTGCCGCCAGTGGCTTCGAAAATCCCTGAATACCAATTTGGCATGAATTCTCAGATTTCGGTAAATTTATGAGACCATATGGGACTCGCCATATTGAAGTTTTTAAACTTGATCACAGATTCGCTATTATAGAAACCTGAAAACCTTCTGGAGGTGTGATGGACATGGATGACAAAAAATAACTAACACATCCTGTGGTTCCTATTTCTTAACTTTAACTACCTCTAACTAACTCTATGGTGCATATTTGCACCATAACGAAGACGGTAAAGGTGGGGTTTTTAAAATATTACCCGTGGTGGTGAAGGAATAATAACTGAATTATATAAACCTAAATACTGCAAAGATTCCGCTTATATATGTTTTATGATCCCGAATCATATACTATTTTCATATGGATAAGTAAGATTATGGTGAAGATAGGATGGGGGGGGGGGTATAATACAGCTAACATCTTTTTGAATTAGTTAAAGACGTGCGCGTGTACACAAACATACTAAACTCATACTGAGTCTTACATCTTGTTATTTGAGAGGCATTAGTCTTCGCGTTAAAATAAAGAAATACGTTTTTAGTTTTAAAAAAATTTGACTGTACTCCCGCCATAATTAAAATATTACAGGCTATAGTCGTATGTTGTAGCGTCACTGAAGTTTTTTGAATATCTATGGATCAGAAAAAACATGATCAAGTATTCGTGTTTTTTTTTCAAATTACGCAAAATGTTAACCGACCTAACAGTGAATGGCGCGAATAATGGCTTCCAGGAACATAACGTCAACGTTTTTTCACTTTTATCTAAACAGCCAAATCTACAACAGTTGCCGTTACCACCTAGTGACCTAGTGACAGTAGAGCCCATGTCACGTCCAGTCGCATATAAAAAACGGTTCCAAGTGAAATTCACTTTCGTCGGCGCAGCGTAGAGGCGAGTGTGAAGTCTGGTCGTCCGTACGGGCGACCGTTAAATTTGAAATATGGGCCCTGGCAGGAAGATGAATGTCTCGTTTCGGTGCGCGACCTTTTGATTTACGTCCCCACGGCGAAGGCCCGACACAGTTGGCCTAGGTCGAAACCTGCGACGACAGTGCGCGCTCAACAGCCGCATATTTACCTACTACGCCCCCTGATACGTTTACGAGGTTTCATCAGAAAAAAATCCATTTCGAATTAGCCACTGGAAATATCTAACAAGCTTTTAGGCATGAAAGGAGCTTGCTTACTCCGCAAGAGGGAGATGATTCGATTCCAATAATTTGGTTCACAGAAAAATCGGAAAAATGAGGGTACCGGCTGGAACAAGCGTCTCCGGCATTCTAGGCCAGCGCGTTACCAACTATGCCACGGTTCCCCGTACCATAGCCGATATACAGCGCCGACGACATGGTGTCGACATGCGGAGTAAGCAAGCACCTTTCATTCCATGAAATCCTGACCGACTGAGGAGTCGCACTTCAGTAAGAGAGAGAGCTGTCGTGCAAATAGCGGTGGGAGATTCACACTCACCCAACTGCCGACTAGATGTCTCTGGTTGACTGAAATACATGGTTCGCAGAGAGATATATGGGAAACCGTGGTATAGTTGGTAACGCGCCGGCCTAGTATGCTGGAGATGCTGGTTCAAATCCAGCCGGTACCCTTCATTTTTCAGATTTTTTTATAAACGAAATAACTGGAAGCTTTTAGACACTTACGGAAACTATGATCGAGTTGACCAGATCAAAGGAATTACCGATTTTGACGATCGGAAAGATATAGGATCATTTCACTGTTGTACGAAAGTGATCGGCTTATACCCCTTTTACATCGACTATTTCTTCGCGAATTTATCCATGGATTAATCCGTGGTCTTCTTAAAGGTCAAACTGATTGTGTTTTACATCTGTAAATAAAACCATGGATTTTATGAGTTATGCAGTGTTGTCAATACTGTTGTCGTCATATGGTTTGGCGGTTTTCGCAACATCTTTTCAATTCGCACTTTTTTGTGGCCTTTTGACAGTAAAACTCTTAATTTTATTGTGAATTTTTATTTAGAAAATGTTTAATGATATACAGAGACGGATATGCAACACGCATGACATACATCATATCATTTTTTGGTTGGTACTACCGAATTTGATGTCAAACTTGACCACAAATTACAGCAGGTTCTAAATTCGTGAAGAAATCCACGAATAAATTCATGAACTCGTTTGACGTCAAATTCCTGTTTTGCATTTGTCAAATTTGGCCACGAACTGAATCCACAAATAAAACCATGGATTTGTTGTTGATGTAAAACGGGTATTAGTAAATTCAGGATCATACCTTTGGATCTATTAGACCCAGATGACATGCAGAGTACATAGCAGATTATCAATCAGCTGTTTTTCTTAACCTGTTCTTAACAGAACTTTTTAGTTGTTTTTATTGAAACTAATTATTATCCCTTAATGTTCAAAATACTAAAAAACTTATGTTATAATTAGTTGCTCCGTGCTTGTATCAAAATTCAAAACAAATTTGTCAGGCATATTCCAGAAGGTTGAGAATTGGCAGATCTTAGATAAAACTTAAAACAGACAAAAAATCAATCAGACTATCAAAGAATGGTTATATCTGGTGTGGGGCGGGGACTAGGTCCAATTAGATAGTCTACCAATCCTTGAACACCTGATACTGATCGAACCGATCTAACATTCACTGTTTTCGCACATACCTTTTGGCATCAATGCAACCAAGCTTGGATTGTCGACAAGAAGATTACATTTCCTGATATTGCCATTTATTAAAAGTCCAGGTGCCATTACTTAAAGATAACTGTCAGCTACAGTGACTGTTAAGATGATTTGTTTTTGTCAACCACATATCTGTACATCGGAGGCAAAGCATACTATTTCACATTTCTCTGAACGTTCAGGAAAGCAGTTTAACTAGTAGTTACTTAAACGCTATTTGAAATCTGAGTGTGGCTGTTAAAACAAAATGACACTAACTTATGCTTTGGTTTTCATTGACATAAGGTAAGTGGACGGTACATATAAATAATCTTTCTCCTAGAAACTCAGCTCTGTCTTGTTATATGGATTCCTAAAATCTTACATTTCCCATTCTTTCTAAAAAAAAAAGTAATTTCAAAGCTGGATTAATTAACTGTTTGTTAAATTGACACCGTCTAGTATGATTAAACCGGTCTACGTTTTTTGGATAACGGTCAAGACTGAAATATATCTTACCCGCATATACCCGCATTCTGATGCCAAATCTGACCTAAAAATCATCATCATTGCCAGAAAATATGTCTCAACAATTTAACGAAGAGCATCTCCAATAAAGGTATGAAGACGTTTGTGGTTTTTTCTGCCTATCCCGAGCGCGTATTGGAATGATGGAGATATCAAAAACACGTTCGCAATAAAATATGACGCTGTCATATTCGCAATTATCGATTAATCGTTCAAGTACGAACCACGAATTGCATTTACAGCTGTGGATGTGAGGCTTCAGAGGCATAAATAGTCCAGTAGAGAGGAAGAGCTAAACGTGGTACAAACAGTATGTAAGCCGGTTATCCGTCGTCTCTATAAAGTGTAAATTCACAAAGTTCTTTTCAATTTACCAGATCTAATCGACTCCAATGGCCAGATAAGAGTATTTTTTACAAAGAAAATCTCTCGGAAAATCTTGAGCATAGAACAATGCACAAGAACATGTATATTATCAGAGAAGAGCACTTGACTAATCAGTGACATGACCTTAACGCGCCACCTCCAGCCGTCTTGTTACCGAGATGGAGTTCATGACCTTCCACTTTTTTGCCAAGGTGTTCAAGACTTGGAACGGACCGTCAGGAGCCCGCGTCAACGAGCTTCCTTTAAACTAACCTCTCTGAAGTAGCCGTGGTACTCCGGTTTCTAGCTGCTTAGTTATATTTCAAAGAATATTTTTTGATAACCTCAGGTTAAAAACAAGGAATGTCGAAATCTAGAAGAGATGCGAAATGACAAGAGCGTCTAATAGCATTGATATTGATCTGTAAATTGTAACACAGACATAAAAGTTTGAATAAGTAAACCGTGAATTCTGGTAAAATAATAATGGAACGAATGAGAAGAATTCTATTCTGAAGGACAAATCGTGTACAAAACATTTTTGTAACTGTCGACTAGTCTATAACAGCTTCAGACGTTCAGCGTCCCAAAAGGCACGAACGTTCTGGCGTCACCACCGTAGTTGGTTCAGGGAAAAATTGATATTCCGAGCCAGGCTCCTGATAAGAATCTTACAATGTAATTAGACGGAATAAAACAAAGGGATATTGGAGACAGAGGCGGAGAACTGGCAAAGAGGCAACGAGACAACAATGTTATATTCTTGAAATATCTAGAACACCCTAGCGCAGACCAAAAAAGGTTACATTAAAACCAGTGTTTAGCAATAAGTTAGGGAAAAGAACTTAAAGGGTAAACAGTACGTAGATTAAGAAAAGCTCAGACTACACAGTTAGGCGTTTTCCAGCAAACTTTGGAGTTTTTACCCTATGAATCTATGCTTTCAATAGTTTAGAATCTTATTTACTTTGATCAAATAGTAAATGGAGCTTAGAGATTTTGCAGATCCAAGAATACTCATTCCTAGGTCACTAGATAAATTGATTGAAAAACCTCCATATCTAGGCAAACCTTGGTAACTCTGACACACAGTAGAACGGAACTGGATCTATGGATCATATATACAAGTAGACCACGGGTTGTTCTCTAGGCCAGATTATCGCTTATATTGTTTCTCAATTAAAACATTATGACAGACACATAGACAAAATAGTTTTTTGATCTGTCGATACATTATTAGTGTCACAGACCGAAACTCGTTCAAAACCACATAATTATGCTGTCATGCAGCTAGTTGGTCAATTAATGTACTTTTAATTCAATTTATTGAAAGTTTGATATTTTGTGAAATAGTGTGTAAAAATTAATTATTTGGACCCTGAAGATGCTAATATAGCGAAGCATGTTTCAGTTTGGAAGATATGGGTTTGGTACGTTGTGACATAATTTTGCTTTGTATGGATTGGAATCATGCATAATACTGAAATATTAAAAGTGCCCAGTCTAGAAATTATCACTTTTCCAATTTAACTATACATCTAGTTTTAATGGAATCTAAGATAGCTGATGAATAAAATGCATACATTTTTACAGTTATTGCGCTGCTTTTCTGCAGTAAATCAAAATTGGCGAGAATAACCTTAGAAAAGTATTCGAGGTTCGCCACTGGACTAAACGGACGAGTGGGTGGTTTTCAATGTACGTATCAGAATAACGATTCTGCGCTCGTAATTTTAATGAACTGAGAGTTTTTGGCATATCTCCTGCATTATTACTGTTGCGGTATTCTATGTTTATGTATGGGAACGTATTAGAGAGAACTAATTGTTCAATTTAGATGCCATTAAAATGTATGTGGTAGTGAAACTAACGATAGTCATTTCGTATTTCAGGCGCTTCTGCAGAATAGTTATTACGATGTCCAGGACTTCATGAAACTCCTGAGTTATACATGGAAATTGGATCTGTTGTTACGCAGGAATGTGACACACAAACTCCGGCTAAAACTTCTGCTGATGTACTTCTTGGTCCCATCATGCTGAATACTAATTTGAATGTAAGGGTTGAGCTTAGTGGTTCGATTTTTACAAAGGCAATGTTTTATAGAAAGCTTTACTAGGATACACTTGAGAAATACACAGTCGATATCATATTGATCCCGAAACTTTATATATCGTTGACATTAAAATATTATGCCAAGATAAAAAGACCCACAAATCAAAGTAACGTACCTAGGCTCAAGAGTATATAATATGTAACATGACTGATTACAGTGAATAATTCTAAATTATGGTACTGCTTTTTGATACAGAGAAAAGTTTTCTGACTTTATTACATGTAAATTTTAAAACACTGAAAATACTACAGGTACACTGATGAGTGATGAAGCTTCAATGAGTGTTGGGAAATACATATGTTCAAAACGTAAAAAATATTCATTTATATTGAACGCGAAAGTTATAAATATTTTTTTACAAACAGGTATGGTTTAAACTACTAGGAGGTACTAATAAGAAATCAGCAAAGTTTATCCGACAATAAGATTAAATGCTATACTATATACTATATGCTATAATACGTCTTTCAAAAAACTAATAGACTTGCAAATAAGGTTTGGTCTCCCTCAAGTACGTTCTCTAAAGTTCAAAGCATACAAAAAATTAAAATTAAAATGCGACAAATCCAAGTTCCAGATTTTACACTGAATAAAAGTAGCTTTGCCATACTTCAGCGTTATACCATATGGAATAAAAACTTGTTAGCATTGACTGAGTCTTTTTTAACAAGTGAACTGTTTTGCTTCAGAAAGATAAATGTAGCAGACAAAAAATAGAATTAACCCAATAACTAATTTTCCTAATTATCTCTAATCCCCTCTCTCTTCCTAATGTGACAGCACACTCTGCTAATGAAACGGAAGGTATCTTACTCAACTTGACGTGGATAATTTTTTATCGGCAATTTTCATAATTGAAAAAAGGAGTTGGTCTAGTTCAAACAATTTATCAGACTTGGGAATAGAGTCATCAGCTTTAACAGTAGAACGAGGGGGTGACCTTACGCTTCCTTAATAGTGGTTGTGTGCTGAAATGTAATCCATTACGGTGTCGCTAGGAGAAATGTTGTCAATGGTTGTTTTTCCGTTACCTGATTTTCAGAGCACTTAAACGTGATTCGTAAATTTAAAATTATATAAATCTATGCTAATCCATACGGTATAAGGCCAGAGTAGGTTTGAGCGTTGCAGTGAGTGACATCTCTGGGAGCCAATTTTTTGTTTTTCCACAAAAAAATCTTAAGCATTAGTAGTGAGTAAATATAATACTCTTACAGAAATTTTATAATTTCGAAGGTTCCACAAAAAATGCAATCTTATAATACACGTTTACACTGACAGATGGGTATCTCACAACTACCCAAAGATACCTACATACCTATTTGTGGATCTAAAAAAATTCTTAAATGTCATATGTCAATGATTATTCAGTCTGCAAGACTGAGATAAGACAAGCTTCCATCAGATTGGAGAATTAAGAGGATTTTGATTTAAATTTCAACTCCCAATCATATCATACATTTCATGAAGCCGTCATACAGTCGCAGATAGCTATTCTAAGAGACGGATTTAAAAAAAAACTATAAAAAGCATTTTACGAAAATGCTTTTTTGTCAGAGATTCTTAAATACCAATGGTCGTCCAGTCTCCAAGACTAGTTGTCTACAATAGTTTTCAAAGGACTGGAGGGCTAAGAGGATTCAAATTTAAACGTCAAATGATTCCCCACGAAGATACAACTGAAGAAAATAACGCCTTATTAGAAGCACATCAGTTAATGATCCAAATACATTCCTTCAACGTATTTAGAGTCCATACCAGTCCGATAGAAGCAGTTTACAAGACGTCCATTATCAAAATCGGCTTGCAATTACAACTGTCCAAATCAAACATCTAGAGAACGTCCTCACTCTACTAACAACTGATCTCTCGATGTTTCGTCCTTTGAACTTTCTGTTTTTGGATGTGGATACCCTAAAGACGTCATTGTACTGTGGGGCCTTACTACTCGTACTCACGAGTTGACACTCCTAGTACCTATATTATTTGGCTCTACGACTTGGTTGAGTATTTGAATATACTATAAGCAAAAAGCCATGTGATATGTACAGGGTATTTAACGATGATCGGTTCATATGGGAACTTGGAGGAGTAATTTACATAACTGATTTTGAAATTGAGCTATATCGTACGAGTGCGAAAAGAATAACTGGCGCAGAAAATATACTTTTCAACAAACTACGTACAACCTTCTATGACAACCAAAAGTAAGAGGCCTCCACCTATTGATTATTATTTATTAGATACTGGAATAACGTCTAATAGGTCGTGTGGTATAGTATCACACTACGGAGGCTATGTATTGTATCATTCAGCAAATGTAAAATATGTTGCTTAATTTCGCCACTTCACTTTTGACATCCTCGTCAATGCACGTTGTATAACAGTATAATGCACTGTGTGGTACTATAACGTAGTTTCGGTGCGAAATATTCCACAGAATAGAAGAGGGTGTGAAGAGGCTACTTGCAGTATTCATAGGAAAAGATCTTTTCAAACACGAAGTAGTGACCCGGTCTTCATATAGATGTGTATACGTGTATATAGATACACGTATAAGCAGAAAAGACCGTTTAGATATGAAAAATCGATAGAGTGGTCGCGGAGCCGTCAAAAGGAAATGACTTGCATTTTCGCGGGCACCTGGATTGACGCGTGGCGCCATCTACCGTTGCTAGGCCTCCCGCCGACAGCTGTCATCCATTATATTCGATGATTCCGCGTTTTGAGACAAAAGTGAGGCATTAACGAGCATATAGGTATACGCATATAGGTATCGACCCTTTTTGCCTCATTATAATTAGTGAGAAACGTTATGGTGATTAGTGATGTGGACGCCGCGAATCTTGAAATTATTATTCTTGATTGGTTAAATAATTTAATGTATTTAGATTATATAATAACATAATGGCTGTCTTATAAATAAGAATATTTGACCAACATTATGGTAATAAAATAGTAATTGTGTATATTGATCTCTGCGAAATTTCAAGTCATTATGAGAAAAGCTCAACTGCTATCGCGAATATATTAAATTGTTATGCAGGGTGTTCCAAAAAAGATGGTGCCAAACTTAAGAAGTTTATAGGGCACGACTCGGAGAACATTTTTTTTTAGATAAAGACTCAGTCCGACATGAGCCGTTTTGGCTACACATTTATTTTTGGACACAAAATATTGTTACCTGATCAAGTCTAAAACGAGTAATGATGTTATTCTGTCAAAGACATACTGTAAGAAATGTTCTCCGAATTGTCCCCTATAAACTCCTTAAGTTTGGCACAACCTTTTTGAAACACTCTCTATATAACATCACTTCACATTATTAAACCAATTACACTATCATATAAAAAAAGGCCGTCTGTAATATAAAATATGATGTGACTGTTTTGGTGAATAGCTTCTATATCAATATTTTGCGCTACTGGCAGAAAATTCTCAAGAGTGTCTTATTCGTAACGTTAAAAACCATATTTCGTATACATAGCAAAAGTAAATAAAGAAACACTAAATATCGATATATTTATTAGCTATTATAAGTATATAGAATCCCGATATACCCTATAGATTAACCACTGCGATAACAGGGTCATACAACTTGATACGTGTCACAATCAAATTAATTTTTTGTCAAACGTTTGGTACTTTGATAAAGACTACAGTTATGATGACCGAGCTTATATTTCAACAGATGTGGTCATAATTATGGGTCAACAGATCACGATGAAACATATATGTAGGTCTGTTCCATCTTCCTTATGGATCCTCGCGGAATTTAGTAGTCTTATTGTCCACACAGTTCACGCGCTATGTTCGGGAAGACCCGATCCACCGCAAATAGATTACGTGATCCTATCTCGGCCTTCTTGATTCTGAGCACGTCTCATGTACCGGGAGGAATTGCGACAAGAGTGTGGTCGTGTGTACTACCCCCAACGGCAACAGGGTGGAAATACTACAATATTCATACGCTCCATCTTTCCCTTCCGGTCCGTTAACCAGACCACGTAAAGGTAAAAAAGTATCTTTTGTCAATTTCTAGAACAGTTATGTAAGTAAAAATAATAAATACTGAATTAACTGAAAATTTTGCTTTTGCTACCAGTATCATGTTTCCAATATAAAGTGACAGAGAATAGTCAAAGCTTATCTCGTCCTTGTTTTGAATATCGCCAAAGATGAGGTATATGTATTTCAAGAACATGGTGTTACTATGTCAATCCTATCATCATGATTGGTAAATTCTGTAAGGACGTAAAAGTGATATTTAATATGAGTGGTAGATTCCGCTTGCAAGCATTAACAAACTGGAGTAATTCATGAACAAATTTTTACTCCAGCTACTACCTGATGAATTTTTTGGAGCCGTTAGAGTACCAGGTGATACCATTCGGCATATGTCCAGATTCTACTGTCTGTCTTCAATTATTGCAGTATCGTGTATTTTCATTTTTATCAACGAGCAAACTAAGAACAGAATCCAAATTGTTCAACAGTTGTGTCCTATTTATTTTTAGTTTAAGAAAATTTGACTATGTTCGAAATTTTTCGTCATACTAAATTGGATGAGAATGGTTGACCTTATCAAATACCACTATATAGTTTTTGTCCATCGTATCATGAGGAAATCAAAACCCAGCTACATGCGAGACAAACTCATTTTTCGTTGTGATACTCACAGTAGGCACTTGAGGGATCAAAATAGCCTCTGTATTCCTTGCTATCAAACTACCCTCTTTAAAAACTGCTTTTCATATTTATAAGTAAAATTTTATAACAGTACTGATAGTATCTGGAAATCCTTGCCAGTACCAAGTTTCAAAAGGAAAGTTAAATCTTTTATCTTAAGACACTCTTTAATCCCTGTGATAGATTAGTTTCTGGATCAGTTTGTTTAAATAGACTGATATGTGTAGATAGATATTATGTTTTATAATAAATTTATCAGCTGGTTTTTTTTAGATAGATGTATATAGATTGTTTTGTGCAACATTTCTATGCTAATCTTTGTACTTTCAAATCCCTTTTGTATTTTTGCTTATACTTTTTATATACTGTGTTGGAGGTTAAGCGTAAAAGTAGATTTAGCTAAACTTCGCCTTCATAGTACTCACTTGGTATTGTACCATTCAAATAAAGACGACTTTATTGTTATTATTATACTCCTCTAGGAGAGGGCTCTAGCCCATTTCGATCTGTCATTAGGTTGACCTTATATGGGATCTCAGTGTCCACCATTCTTGAAACTCTGTCGGGTGGCATCTCAAGTATGTCGCACCGCAGATTGTCAAGTATCGTGGTGTGTTTCATGGCAGGGTGGTAAAATCAATTGCCACTGCACTGAATTCTATATGCAGCCATTTTTGCCTCTCCCTCTAAGTAAATGTCAAGAGGTGGGATATTCAGCAGTACCTTCAATGCTGCAGTTGGTGTACCCTACATGGCGCCCGCTATGCTCACACACGCAGCCCGCTGTTGAGGCTGAGATACTTAGTTCAAAAAACATTTTTTTGGAAAGATGGGGTCCTGTTTCTACAGTTTCAGATCTTTTTGGGCATCAAGAACCACTTTCTATGTCGTGCAGATTTTTCTCCCTAAATTAATTATTTTTGTTGAGCTATTTATACGAGCATTCTTCTCATTTCGCGCCAAAGTAAACATGCATAAGGAAACTCCGACTTATAAATTATCTGCCTACTCTGATTAACTCTTAACTGGTGACACTGAGTCTAGAAGATTCCGCTGCAGCTACAGTACAGAATTTCTCCCACTACAATTGTTTCTGCGGTAGGCCTATCATTTAGTAGGCATTAAGTATGTGAACAACAGGTCACGTGAAGATTTCTCATTTTCAAGATATTGAGTCTCATAGACTCCGTGTTACCATAAATGTCTGTCAAAGCTGCACTGGCAACAACGAAAAAAAAAACTTGAAACTAGGAAATATTGCTACATAATGCCCTTCAAGATTGAGAAGAAGTCTTTTTGTCTATGTATGTCTGTTTTTTGTATAAAAAACCATCAATTTGCCTGCAGTGTTTTAAGAAATGTTCCCAAACTTGTTGGACACAACGATCAAAATTACGATTTTTCACCTAGTGCACAAATTCTCTGTACATCAGTTACATTACAAATCACCCCTTAGTTTCTATTCTAGTATAGTTTGAGGAGTTATAAAACTTTAATTCTTCACGATTCACGAATTTTCGAGAGACTTATTGAATTTTGAACTTGATTGATATTTAGAAATAGGTTTTTTTTATTATGTTTTATTTAAGAATTACGAAAACATGGATGATTTCCAATAAAGCCTTAAAATGTGAACAACCGCACAAGTTTTACTATAAAAAATATAAACTTTAAAAAATGACTTTTACCAATGATATTAAAAAATTCTGTCTTGGAGTCTACGAAACTCCCGTCTCACCATTAATGATACAGAAAGCAATAACACCAGTTAAGCGTTAAGGAAGTCAGATGGCATTAGAAACTTCTTTTACAAATCGTCCACCCGGTATACGGCGGAGTGTATGCAGCAGCAGCAGAGAAGAGCCTCGCGCCCCCAGCCAACCGAAAATTCTATCAATTCCACTGGATGAACACATACGAACGCATTAAATACTTCACTTGTAATCGAACGCATTACGAGAGTGCGGAACTAATTCGGTTCGAACTAATGCAAAAAATTACTTCGGAAATTACTTTTCGCGCGATTCTTCCGGACGGGATGGATTGATGCGCGGCTGTTTGTAAAGCCGCTCTCACACTGGCAAGAACGGAAGAGATCCGTATAGAAATGAAGAACTAAGTTTAGTGGAACAAGGGAATATGCAGCAAAAAGTACTTTTTGAAATATCAGCTAATAACGTTTAAGGCTGTCATTTTTTACATATATGTATATACAGGGTGTCCCACGACGATTAAGACAAGCAATATATCGGAGCTGGGCAGTAGTAGCGAATTATAATTTTGGGGATGTGAATTAGAGCAAATATAGTATCTTTTCTTATTATTGTGTCACCCAATGAGGTATTTGTTTTTGGTCACGAGACGTCCGATTCAAAATTTTAAATGGGACACTCTGTATATTTGTGACTTTTTGTGTTCCTCCCGATAAAACAATTCCAACAAACTGGCACACTTGGGGTCTAAAGTGATTAGTTCAAGAGCTACAGGTACTTATAGGACTGTACCACCTACCATTATGAAACACTACCAAACTAATCTAACTGTAGGGGTACATGTATTGTTATAATTAATGGTAGTAGTACCATGCTTCAAGTAGCTGTAGCTCTTGAATTAATCACTTTGGACCCCAAGTAGTGTGTTAGAATTGTTTTATCGGGAGGAACACAAAAAGCCACAAATATACAGGGTGTCCCATTGAAAATTTTTAATCAGACGTCACGTGATCAAAAACAAATACCTCATTGGGTGACACAATGATAAGAAAAAATACTATATTTCCTCTAATTTATACCCCCAAAATTATAATTCGCTACTACTGCGCAGTTCCGATATATTGCTTGTCTTAATCGTCGTGGGATATCCTGTATTTAGTATTTTTCAAATGTATACGGTGTTTCATATTGATGTACAAATATTTCAGGTGGTGATTTCCTGGACGATTTTGAGTAAAAAACTTTATATGAACCTATGTCCTAAAAGTCATAGCTTTCGAACTACAGGGTGTTAAAGTTCTAATAAAAAAATATTCGTTTTGTAATAACTTTGGTAAGGCTTTAAGTTTTCTTGTCCATGTACCAAAAGCTACTTTTTGATGAAAAAACTTTTTTATTTCTGCCAGTGGCGTTCGTGCGGGACATGATTCCAACATTATTAACACAAAAATGTGGTACATCACTGTTTGATTTTGAATTAAAAACTTATTTTGATTCGCCTTTCATTTTTAATAATTTCGGTACCTTTATTTTTTTCGTCCAAGGCTCGGTTTCTGTTAAAAAAAAAATAAGTAATTTTCTTGCAGGCCGATATAGATACGATGCATCAAACAGATTATTTTTGCTTAAAAGTTGTGATAATAGATATTCAATATTAAACGAACACTAAACTTTTAAACTAAGACAAAGAACTAGATACTAAGAGATTAAACAATGAGGCACTATTATTACTGGATTGCAAAGGCTGTATTTTTTTAAAATTAGTGACTATGATGCCTGTGGCAATCGGTTAATGTGCAGGAACCAAGATTATCATATCCTCAAAATGGATGTACTCCACAATTCTCAAGCTATTTGTATGCTTGATCGAAGTAATCATGTTTGTGTAATTGACGCTTATAAGAAGTACTTTAATTTAAACTTCCCCTAAAGATGCTAATATAGCGAAACAATAAGTAGAGGGCAATTCTTAGTTACGAGGGTATGTCATAATATCTGCTGCTGGTGTCGCAGTACTCTTTGCAAACCAAAATTTGTTAAAATTACTGAATCAACTTGACTCCGCTTCTGTGTCACTTCTAAAGGATGTAATTTTTAACCGAAATATTTCCTTTGTAAAGGTTTTTTGACCTACTGTGATGAACTTCAATTATTTTTTGTAAGATAAGGTCATTTAAACAAAAACTCCTTATTTTCCTATCTGCAACGTTTCGATTTATATTAAGTCATCCTCAGGCAACAGAAAAACGAAGTTTTCATCGTTTGTATGGTAATAATCATCAGAGTTTAACTAGATAAAAATACTGGAAAAATACGACACTACTAATGGTTTCAAAATATAACTTCACACAACATTCACAATAAAAACGAATTAAAATAAACAGGAACAGGATAAAATTAGTAATGAAACATTTCCTTTTGCATATGTCTATGCTTTTGGTGTTCTGTAGCAAGCTGCAAGGGATTCCAGCGACACTGTGGAACGCAAAGACCGTAGAAAATCGATAGCCAGCAGAAAAGCAAGGATGATCCAGGCGTTTCCCGCTCCCGCGCTCCCGTTGCCGGCTCAACTTTCTGAAATATTACAAGCGGGTGGGACGCCAGTGCTATATTCAGCTCCTTTTTTCATATTTATTTTTTCCGGGCCACCACAGCACAGGCAAAAGCGTATCGTTTTACTTACCGCGGAAATTATTAATGGGGCCTTAAAGTTTTATTAACCGCGGGTGGGTAGGTATGAGTTTGAGTCTGTTTAGATCGAGAAATGGGAATTAGCTGTCGTTATGTGTTGGAGTGAAATGGAACTATGGATTAGACATTTTTTCAGACTTCTAAGAAGGATCTTTCGATCTTTGCTACTAGTATGTTGACTTAAAGGTATATGTTCACTTAAGAACTATTTGTGATTTATGCCGCCAAAGCATTTACTGAAAAGATTGTTTTTCTAGATAGCTATACCGATCCCGTGTGGGGGCAGGATAGAATATCTCCCATCGTATATCCTGCGTGTCGTAAAAGGCGACTAAAAGGAACCGAACTACTGTCGGTATAAGCAGCAACCTCTTCTCAACCAACAGCTTTGGGTGGACGAGTTGGGAAGAGTCCGAACACCTTCTTGTCCTTGGAGTGAGTAATTGCCCCTAAAGGTGGATGAACCAGTAGATACCATCTGGTCAACGGCATGAGGATGCAGAAAGCAAATGGGAAACTACTGCTTTAAAGATCTTAAAGATATCCCAAGAGAAACTCGTTAAGACATTGTGACTATGATGATGATACCGATTGGGTTCATCCCGCGCAACACGTTTTCATGTATGTTACAAGCTTAGAGGCCTTCTCAGCTTATTATCATCAAATTCAATGTCACTAGTTTCCAGGATACATATAGGGTATCGTAAAGGAGTAATACGTATGAAAAAGATTCAATTCCATTCCGAAGATCATAGCAGTCCCAAATGACTGGATTTTTTTTGCTCTGAAGGCAAAATTATCACACTTTTAAGCTAAATTTCAAGGATACCGGTTTGCACCGTGATTAAATAAATTTGTATAGGGTAAAAAAAGATAGTCGTTTATACACACGAAAAGTTCTGGAAAGTCCAACCGCTCAGGCCTCACCCCATATCACTTTAACTTCGTTGATAAAAAAGGGACATGATAATAAAATCTAAAATTGGAATATTTTCAAGAATACAAAAGCAGAGATCAGAGTGTTTATATACTATTTCATCTACTCCTATTAAGTTTCACAGCGATTACCAAATTACAGGTAATATAACCACAGGTAATATAACCTGTAAACAAACAGCGTGAATTATTTTTCATAACTCACGCTCTAGTCGTGGGTTATGAAAAATGCCTACTAAATACCAGTTCGAACGGTGTACAGTATTGGTTTTAGTGACAGAAGTAAGGGTAAGTTATCAGTAGTTCGCAGTTACTATGTACTTGAATCGTATTAATTGCATAGGTCGTATATAAAATTCAATTCACGGCAATGGTAATAACTCACTTGCTGAATAATTTACTATTATTTACTATTATTTTATTTAAGCATACCTGTTTTCGACTATTGTCAAATTACAGCTGAAACTTTTTAAAAAAATGTTTTGTCCTTATGCTGGAGTGCTGTGTCCAAACACCTTTTTGAAATGGGTCAATATAACATAATATGTACTTGACACGATTTCATCAAAATATATGCCTTCACTATAAAACAAGTGGAGGCAGAAAAAATCATATCGGCGTATTATTAATGACGTCACGTATATCTGCAGGCCTCACACTCTCGATCTCTTGTCAGAGCGCCAAATGACAGTTTATACGATCGTTCAGGCAAGCTCTCAAAATCATTTTTACGATCCGATTTTTAGTGTCCCGCCGCGCGAGCGAAGCATAAACGACAACGTTTATGGATTGTTCTTTTTCGATAAAACGCCGTGCGTCTGTTTTCTTTTTTTTTTTCGTTTTGCTCTTTCCCTCTCTCACTGTGACGCGCTTATAAATTTAGAAGGTTTACGGCCTACACGAACCAGCGCGCCGATGACGTCTTTGCGATATGGTAGAGTGAGATAGATACAGTCAGTGGCGTAGGTAAAGATGTAATATCGGAACAAAGAACCCCCCATGTAAAATTGAATCGATCAAAAAAAGTTTGGTTTCACTACTTCTTCTTGCAATGCAAAAAACTGGTAAAACAAAATTAAATTTATATAACTGCAGTTTCATTGATTGACTGACGAGCCATAGTAGAATTTGGTTTTGAGAATTGAGGTTTTGATTAAAAAAAAATATATTTTTTTGTGATATATATGAAAGATCGTATATAAGCAAAACTATTTTTTTTCCTTTTTTTTTTCTCGCAACGATTCAAAAGTTGCAGGATAATTAATATTGATATTTGAATCCAGTACCTATCGAAGACACGCCGAAAGCTCCCGTACCAAACCATACGCGTATGACGTCAAAATATTATGTTCCCACCAACGACGCCCTACTCCGATATCTATTACCATTATCTTTTATAGATTCTCAGTTAATCGTGAGAAGAATTACTTGTGTATGTAGTGTGTACAGGGTTGGGATAAAAAATGGAACCAAGCAAATAACTTTGGAATAGAAAGAATGATATTGCTGAAAATTTGCAGGCAAGTGTAGTGACGTATAATGCATCCGAAGACATTATGTTAGCTATTAATGTCGTTCCGGTTTAACCGGAAGTACCTTCGACTTTTTTAATTTAAATGGGACACCCTGTAGATTTTTGCAGATTTTAATACATTTTTTTCCGAATACGTCCTTAGTAGGTTTAGTATTAGTTTCTGTAAAAACGGAAAAGATAAAGCTTCTTTATCATTTCAGATGTTTAAAATGCCGGTCATTTAAAGTCTTAATGATGATAAGTTTTGGTGATCGCGTGAGGACTCAAAAAGAAGTGTGTCAATTTTTCAATGATTTGCATGCCGACAGGGGTCCTATAACACGTTCGACGGTGACTAAAACACTAAAATGTTTTAATTTAACTGAGAGTATTAAAATTTACCTAAAACGGGAAGACCGCAGACCGCCACGGACGAATTTGTGAGTCAAATAAAAAGCTTTATCTTTCCCATTTTTACAGAAACAAATGCGAAATCCACTATAGACGTATTCGAAAAAAAAATTGTATTAAAATCTGCAAAAATATACAGGATGTCCATTTAAATTAAAAAAGTTGACGGTACTTCCGGTTAGACCGGAAGTACATTAATAGCTAGCATAACGTCTTCGGATGCATTATGTGTCGCTACATTTACCTGCAAATTTTCAGCAATATCACTCCTTCCGTTTCAAAGATATTTGCTTGGTTCCATACTTCATCCCAACCCTGTATGTATTTGTTGCTAGATAGTCGATGAATGTGTAGAAACTCCAGTAATAAAGTCAACGGCTAAACAATTTAATGATATGCTTTTTTGCACATGTTGCACACACTTTTGTTTTTTACGATCAAAATAAATATGTTTTTGAATCAAATTCTGTTAGACGTTTTACAAGTACAACAAAAATTACAAATAATTTTTCTTTTTTGGATTGAGTTCAATATTGATATCGCAATCAGAGCAATTGGCGATTGATATCGATGGACAAACTTCATTTCCATTGATTTTTTGAATTCGAGGGCCTGTGTGTACAGTGCCTCCGGTACTTACTTTTTTATTACGCACTCTCACCCTTTGAGAAAGCATACGTACGCCAATGAAGACACAGAGTACCTCCCACGTGATCTATGGCAACATCTCTATATACTCGCGAGCTGCGATCTAAGATATCAATGGATCTCCAGGATTATTTATTGACATGAAATGGCGGGTCTCCGTAATAATCCTCGTCAGACAAAGACGGAAAATGGTTAAAGACATCGGTAGAAGATGTATTGCAGGGCACTCGCAGAGTATAAGCCAGAATATTGAGACATATCGTAGATCAAGACCGCCTGATGCTTTAATATTAGTTTGAATACCCGTAAACCGTATACAGTATTATGCAGTTGACCTTTTTCATGTCAGTTCAATAAAACCGATAAATTTTTCTCAAAAAACTGGAGACCTGTTTCTGAGTCTTGTTAGTGGATCCTCATTATATCCTCAGTATTGATTTCCAATGGTTTATGATGGAATGATCCATATTTGTGGGATCACTTAATGTATAACTAATGTTCAGGCGCTAACCTAGCTAATTATCTATCGGAGAGTATCAAACTGTCTTTGTTACTTTCCAAAGAAATGTAACAGCGTATAGTCGTGTTTTTTTTCATACAAGCATTACTGCCCCCGTTTTATGCAACAGATAATTTATTTTGGCATTGAAATAAGAAACGTTATTGTCAATACCACGTAGAGCCGCTTTCACCAGTCCCTGATAAGTGTCAGACAGACTGTCTTATCAGGGTCCGGTGAAACTGGCCCTTATTGATGTCACTCTTCACTTCCACGATTTTATAACAAATATTTCTATTTACAAGTTCTATTTCAGAATTGCCTCCATTTTTTACTATGTACTTGATGATGTTGATAACTCGAAGGGTGTGTAGCAACCAATAGCTGTTGAAGCTTGGCGAGGATTGGCTATTCCTAGCTGCATGAAGCAACAATATTGCAGGTTGTCTTACAATTGACACTTTCACTATAGTGACTCTTCAACGAGAAAGAGAGGAGAGAGCAAGCAAATAAAATTTTTCAACCTTCGTTATGATTACGAAATTCATTATTTCTGGTTCTCCAAAGACGCCTCAACGTCTCAAAATAACAATAAAATTATTTGATAAGCTGGAGTTGTACCGAGTTGCATGACGCGAGCAAGCTGGGGCTGTTGAAATAGACCCATGCCAGTTTTTTCGGAGGCCAAAGGCTGGGGGCTCAAGTGGATCATAATAGGCCTTAGTTTCTACAATAAGTATGACATTTTCCACAGGTAATCATAGGGTAATTTCAGTCTGACATATTTTTGCCATTCCGTAGGCCAGGGGTTACTCTCACCGACAGAATATGTCATACTAGGTGTTTCGGTTTTGACATTCACAACCGCAAAGTTGCCATTTCTACAAGCATACTTATAACCTTACAACATGCGATACTCGCTTACAACCACTTTACAAGGTCAAGAAATCGATCGATTTTGTGACCTTGAAGAAATCGGTGCATAAATCGACAAATTAGAACTTGCTCGGTTTATTGAAAATTTTTGGGGAGTTCTAGGGATATTTTGGCCTACCGACAATACCAACTTCCTAATGACAGGACATGATTTGCGTCATTTATAGTGTGGCGTATCTTCTATTGAGGTTAGTGTTATAGTGGCAATTAGTTTTCTGTATTCTGCGGCATTACCAGTTACCTGTCAGCTGTTTATATTTTGTGATGGTTATTTAGTTGCAAGGTTGTGTTGATAAGCTTTGAATAATTAATAATTACGATGACCCAGTTCACCAATGAGCACACTATCAAATAGAAAGAATTAAGAAATGAATGGATCCACTATCAGTCACAAAACACATACATTGCACAGTCAACCACAAAACACATAGATTGTGAAACTACTACTAAACAATAACAGTGGCATTATTACAACATCCATACATAGTATGTATGGTAGAACTTTATAAATGGAAATAAATCGTCGGATTCTTAGTCAATTTCTTCACCGATTTCTTCAAGGTCACGAAATCGATCGATTTCTTGACCGTGTAAAATGGTTATTCGAGTAAGCCGTCACTGCCTGAATGTGCTCCACCGTCTTACTGTGTGTGCGTGGCTGTGGATGTAGTGCAAATGTAGGATATAAGAGGGGTTAGATGTATCTTTTTAACCGATTGCTTTGCCCGTATGTATCTTCGCTGTTAGTTGCATTGGAGATTTTGACTTAACCTCCAACCTTGCTAATAGTACACGACACGTGTATAGTGATCATGTAGATGGTCATGTGACCCCACTAATAGCACTGACCATACCCCGGACGATGTTTACATTAGCGAGCTCTATAAATTATGTGTATCAATACGGCACACTGTTTAATTGTGATATACGTTGTGTGCGCAGTCGAACTCTGGATGGCCGTGCACACCACACCAGATATTAACATTCATTTACCTGTTAATAAATTCTGCTATGACCCTGTCATTCTGCCCTACGGATGCGGGACGACAAGTCATGGGAACAAATTCACATACACCATCAGTTTGAAGCACATTTGGGAGATTTTTTCATTCGGAACATCACAACTATAATGTATAGGTGCTTTTTGTTGGATAGCATAACCGAAGTTACCAAATAGTGGATGTTTCCAGTGGAATGGAGACTATGATAGTTGAGTAGGATCTGCCTAAGAATAGCACAACTGCTAACAAAATCTCTAGTATCCAATTATATACCAGTCCCAGTACTTAAATAAGGGTTCGTGTTTTGGGGATAGCAACTTGGAAGAGCAGCTTTTAAAATGGAACGAAGAAGTTGGCAGGATGATCAAAAGAATGATATCCAAATTTTGCGATAGACAAAAAAAATCGGAAAATACGCGTCTACCTCGGAAGCTACGAGAAAATATAAAAGATGTTCTTGGTATCTCAGAAGAAGAAGATATTGCTGAAATAAAATCAAAACTGTTATAAAAACGCAAAAGTCGCTGCATATTTCCCTTAATAACGAAAAGAAGAACTGGATTCTTGTATTAAATATGCCTAAAGCCTGTGGGTTTAGAATGCACCAAAAAAAAAAAAATAATGAAAATTGCGGGTGAATTTGGTGCATGCGAATTTGATTGCAATAAAGTGGAAATTAATTGTTAGGTTTTCTTTTTAGTATTTGTATCTATTTTCTCTAGCGGTATTCGTAAATGCAATTTTTCGTGTTAATATATAAATTAAAATTAACTTGCATGACTTATTGAACTCAAAATACGTCGATAACTTGTCCTTACCTTAAAAATGATTCTGTTATATGTACGTGTATCATAAAAATATTTTTGAAGTGAAGCTTTTTTCTTGAAAAAAATGCGAAAATACCATGGGCGTCCCTCAGACGGCACGTTAGTAATTACGTCACAGAAATGCCACGGGTTAATCTTTATTACTGTTATTATTACTAGAGTCATATGTATGTAGAAATAGAAGCTATACTCAACTGTCATGCCCATTTTCTGAACTGAATCTAATGTGTTTACAATGATAGTATAATTGTCGATCAATTAGTCGATAAAATTTTCCGAACGCCATATACAGGGTGGGCCAATAGTGCGTGGACGGAGGATTGTGGGCTTACTAAAAAATACTTTAAAAATCTGTCACTTGATCATGGTAGGGACCCTTGAGGCCTATAACGTAAAAATATTTTTCCTTAAATTTTGACGTTTATACAGGGTGATTCATATCAAACTTACATTTTTTTGAATGGAACCCCCTATATATTATTGCATATTTGGATTCCTTGGTCAATTCTAGTGTGACTTTATGTATCACACATGGAACTTTAAACGAACCGTTTAGGCGCAAATCACCATTTTTGGTATAAGTAGGTGTCAGAAAAAAATTGAATATCGCAGCGATTATAAAACTTAGAAGGCCGTGACTTTGCGGTATGACTAAGCATGAAATGCGTCACCTTAGGTCAGATGGCTAAATTTGAATTCTTTTTCTGCTTGGAGAAATCAGTAGATTAATTTAGGAAACTTCAATCACAGATAACTTGATTTTTTTAAATGGGAATGCCTATTTTGGTTTAGAGAATCAAATGTAAAATTTGATTACCTTTCTAACGATATAACATTCTCGATATCAATCTTTTTTGGTTTCCATTTTATTTCAAATTTTTTGTCAAATCGGCATTTTTCAATTTTCCTGCGTGCAAGCAACCTAGCAGGCCATGAAAAATAAACAAAAGCTGGTTAATATGGAAGAAACCAACTAACTTAGTAGAAAAATGCAAACTAACTAGAGCAACCAGGAAAGATTATGAAAATTCCTTACAACATATTAGTTCTAACCAGAGACAATAGCGGTAACAAGAACACTCATTTTTCACAGCCTACCAGCTATTAGCCAATTTCCAAAGTCAGTAAAAAAATATTGAATCAAAGGAAAACTACTACTGATTGTTGCTGGCAGTAGAATATCTATGTCTTCTGAATAAATGTTCACGTTTAATGCTATAAAAAGGTAGCCATTTCCGTAAGTCAAAAGTAATGATACCTCTGACTGGAACCCTTCAAATTCTTCAGTAGGTACTTCCACTTATTAGCAAAATCGCGGAAAATGAAACTTGAATTGCAGTCTGTTTGAATTGTAAAACATAAATTAGTTTGCAGAGAACTACATGAAATAATCAGAATTACAACATAGCGTAATAAAAAAATTCTAGCAATTATTTCAATAGATGTTCAGAATGCTCCAGTAGGAGATATCTTCACTTTTGACTTAACTAAACGGAAACGACTAATTTGTTTATCCCATTAAATGTGAAATTTCATTCTAAACATGTTAGACTGTAAGCAAAAATCGCTGGTAGTTTTTCTTTTGTTTCAAAATTTTTAATCGTTTTGGAAAGTTGTCAAGCTCTAGTAGACCTCACTAGCTAGTAGGCTGTGAAAAACAAACACTTCTGTCATACCCCAGCTACTCATTGCCATCAGATATCTTGCCGCTGTTGTATCCGGTTAGAGCTAATATGTTGTAAGGAATTTTCATAATCTTACCTCGTTGCTCTAGTTAGTTTGCATGTTTCTACTAAGTTAGTTGGTTTCTTCAATATTATCAAGCTTTTATTTATTTTTCATGGCCTGCTAGGTTGCTTGCACGCAGAAAAATTGAAAAACACCAATTTGACTGAAAATTTGAAATAAAATGAAAACCAAAAAAGATTGATATCAAGAATGCTACATCGTTGGAAAGGTAATCAAATTTTACATTCGATTCTTCAAACCAAAATAGGCATTCCTATTTGAAAAAATCAAGTTATCTGTGACTGAAGTTTCCTTAATTAATCTACTGATTTCTCCAAGTACAAAAAGAATTCAAATTTAGCCGTCTGACCTAAGGTGACGCATTTCATGCTTAGTCGTACCGCAAAGTCACGGCCTTCTAAGTTTTATAATCGCTGCGATATTCAATTCTTTTCTGATACCTACTTATACCAAAAACGGTGATTTGCGCCTAAACGGTTCGTTTAAAGTTCCATTTGTGTTACATAAAGTCACACTAGAATTGACCAAGGAATCCAAATATGCAATAATATATAGGGGGTTCCATTCAAAAAAATGTAAGTTTGATATGAATCACCCTGTATAGACGTCAAAATTTAAGTGAAAATATTTTTAAGTTATAGCCCTCAAGGGTCCCTACTATGATCAAGTGACAGATTTTTAAAGTATTTTTTAGTAAGCCCACAATCCTCCGTCCACGCACTATTGGCCCACCCTGTAAATCTGCGTCATCAGCCTTGAAATCAGCAAGGCTCCTTTGACCTTCTCTTGACTGCCAAAGCCAACAAACTTTAGCTACAGCTGGAGGGTACAAAAGGTCGTAAAAATATTTATGCATCCCTTTGCGTCGCTGTTACGACTTTGGAGGGTGCCTGTCATTGTTTTGGGAGTGTATTAAAATCTGTTTAGGAATCAGGGAGGAAATTCAACAACAGGTGTGGCCCCATACTGAGTGTCTCGAAGCTTTATCAGCTTTTGAATGCTACACCCTTGCAAGTTATAACCATTATCAACTGCACAGTTAAAAGTGGAGGTAATTCTAACATAAATGTTAGAAATAAAAATATCTGTTGTAAATTACAATTGAGGTCGACGAGTGATATTGATCATAGCGTTTCTTATTCCACTGTCAAAAATCTTTGTTGCTTGAAAAACACCAGGATTTCGCGCTATTACATAACACTTCATGAAAGTGCAAAGACAGTCTGATACCCTTCGATGGATATAGAGTTAGGTTAGCTCCTGAATACAACGTATTATACGCCGAAGCTACGCTACGTAAGTAATTTCACAATGCGAGTACCTTAGAGACCCATTAGCGAGATCTGACAACATGGCGTCGCAAAATGTTCACCGCGTCGCTGATGATAATGTATCACGTAAGCGCACTTCTGATTAAAGCTAAGGAATTTTTAATTTAATCAAAACTTTGCAGCTCACCCGTTCTATTGAATAATTAAAGAGATGGCGCTGGTGAGCGGGCCTGCCTCGCGCGTTGTGAGAAACTCCCTGTATACGTGTAATTGCAATTCTAGCTAGCGGGCAAACAATCGCTTTTCAAATAACCGTGACATTGGCGTGCAGCTGGGGGACTTTGAAGGAACAGAATTACATATCGATCGTTTCCTTTACATGGAATTGTAGCAATACAAATCGTACCTTTGGCTATGTTGACAACAAGCTGTTACTGTTTAAACCGCCGACTATAAACCTAGGTACACACATCTATTTACAAAAATCCTTGATCGGAACATTGGGGCACTGTTACAGCACAATACAAAACACTGCCACCTCGAAGGATATGCCTTGTGTGAGGTACTGGCATTGACATTTTGAAATATGAATTGAAATTTGGCTAACCTATGTTCACTGCTGTTTATCCAGCTCTTGCTATTATTATTCGAAAAATCGCCTGTATTTGCCTACATGAAGGTGTTTAATAGCATACCTGTGGAATTCAAATGTCTGACTTCTATCATGTCTTTTAAAACACATCTTTAAAAGCTTCCTGGAGAGTAATGTGTCTACTCGATAGAGCACCTTTATTGCACATGACTTTTATTTTCTTCTTTTAGACTGCAGGGAACGTTGCTTTTTTTTCTTTTTTGTGTTTTTTATTTCTATTTTTTCTGTTTCAAAGCAGCGCTTTTATTGAACTGTGTATTTATTTGTTTACGTTGTTTGTTTCGTTTTTATTCCTCAGTTGGTACTTTTATTATTATGGCTAATCTTCTACCATATCACAAGACAGTTAAGAAATACAATATAACTCAACAATGATCAATCAATGGAGTAAAACGTGGAACGACGGTAAGCAAAGGTCCCACAAGGTTCAATCTTGGGTCCTCTACATTTTTTCTATCACATACAGATGACACCAACAACCTAGCGACCAGTTCAAGTATCACAAAATTTCTCTCTTAAGATGTAAATGATTGATAATTAGGTAGTACAATTATTTGCAATATTTAATATGACAAGGACCCAACACATAAAAATTTGACTAAATGAGCCACATAACTTTAGTATTGATAAAAATAAAGATCTGATAATTTAACAATTTCACTTAACAGAGCATATATATATATATATGCTCTGACAGCCAATCAGCTCTGAAAGCGGTGGCAGCTTCGAGGGCCAGATCAGCTCTGGCCCAAGAATGCTCTGCCGCCCTTCAGAAGTTAGCAAGCCATAAGAAGGTGACCCTACTGTGGGTCCCCGGACATATTGGTATATCGGGTAACGAGAGAGCGGACCGATTAGCTAGGATAGGGGCCAGCAGCCCCTGCTTCGGCCCAGAACCTATGCTGGGAATTAGTAGACGCCAGGTCAATGTAGCCCTGGACAACTGGGCCTACAAGGAACTGGCGAAAGCCTGGTTAGAGAGAGACGACTGCAGGCAAGCCAAAAGATTCATAGTAGGCCCTGATAGGGGCCGAACGCAATGGCTTTTGAATAAAGGCAGAGAGACGCTCAACCTTCTGGTGGGAGTTCTCACTGGCCATTGCCGGCTGAACATCTGTCACTTATGAGAGTGGTAGGGGACCCTATTTGCTCCAGATGCTGGGAGGAGGACGAGACAGCGTTCCACTTCCTGGGCAGATGTGCAGTTTATCGCAACCTTAGGGTTCAGATATTCGGCACGACGGAGTTTGGGGAGGAGCCACTATATTCAGCGAAATGGTCGGACATACTGACTTTCGTCAGGAGGTCTGGTAGGTTCGAAAGGAGCTTTCTAGGGTGTAGAATACTAGTGTTTTCAGTGATTGGTTCAGTGGGGTTGGCAAAAAGGGCCAAAGGTGGCCTACTTGCCTGGCTTCGCCTCCCCATCACTACTACTACTACTACTACTACTAACAATTTCACTTCGTCAGAATATTGTCTATATAGATTATAGACAGCTAACCAGCAGCGCTTTTGCGTGAGAAAAATGCGTATTAAGTTTCGAGTAAAGCTGATAATTTCTAATCTTATAATACCTCTTGCGCCACAGAACGTTAAGATACTCAGGACTACTTATTAAAACCTCTGTGCTGATATTTCTAACAGTGTCACATACCTAGACTTTGGTATTAACATTCACATACACTTTAAATCAAAGTAATTTGTTTTGGCTTATCTTCTTTACCTATTCACCCTCCATGATCGCCTTTTGGAAAGGATAGACGTACGCCTTTGACCAGATCGGGGAGGAAATTAGTTAATTACTCACTCTATCCCTCTCTCTCGCTCACTCGTTGGTTCGTGTGACGTGCCCATGATGGAATGTTGGATTAAAACAACCCCTTAAGTATATTTACCGAGCAATTACAATGCAGCTACCCGAGGAATGAAGAAAAACTAGGTAGTTTAAGATAAACCCATCTTACTAGATACAGAGTTTTCTACAAGATGCATTTGTTTGTTAATATTATGAATTGTAGCACAAGCACCTACGCGTTTTTCACAACTATGCTAGTATTTTCCATTCGTTATTGTTTCAAGCTTATTTTAAAAATAAATTTTAACTTTTTAGTGTGATGTTATTTAAAAGCGTGTCTTTTTAGTTTTTTAAACCATATTTGTTTTTAATTTCCTAGTTAACTTGATCACTAATGCATGCTTTTTAGTTTTTAGAAAATGTATTTTAATAATACTCTGTGTAGTGAAGATGTAGCTAATAAAATCGTGTTAAAAATGCATACTAAGTTATCCAATAAAATAGTGCTAGATAGTCATAAGCTAGTGCACTGGATGCCAAATTTTGGAGGCAGCAACATTACAGCGTTCCTTGTTAAAAACAACGTAGATAGTCCGACAGTAAACTCATACGATTCCGCTAAGTACCTCTAAATTACCACGGAACATTACTTTTCACTCTCCGGCGAATAAAAATGTTTAATTTACAAACGATGTAAAGTATGTTAACGAATTATATTACACCAAAATAAAATTGCTTTCCACACGAGCGAATATGCGCATACATGTCAGAAGATATATTGCTCGGTGCTCTGTAGTCTGATTATTTAAATACATTTTTCATTTAAAGTGTAATCGAGCAGAAAAAAAACAGCACCGAGAGATGTAATGGTACAATTAAAAATAATTGTTAACATTTATCTAGCGATAACAATACTATCACGTTTTCTCGGACAAGGAACCGTGACTCGGTCATGGAAAATATTCAGCACTTCTTTATTTTGTATTTATCACTATGTAATTAACAACTTATATTCACAAGCCTTTATCAAGTTATAAGAAAGTCTAAAATGTTATGAGTATATCTTTATTTACTAGAACTTTTCAAACCCACATAAAGGTGAGGTGAGGTAAAAACAAAACTTATGATTTACCCAAAACGTCGCTTGAAACTCTTTGAAACCAAAACGTACACCCACAAGGTAAACATGTTTTAAATTAGTATAGTTCAGTATCATAGTGGTTTGAACCAAAACTAAAGAAGGCGTGATAGTTCATTTAACAGTCGTAGACCCAAACTTCACCTATACAAGTAAAATAGTTTATTGCATATTCTAACTATCTAAATTTGGCATACTTAAAATCGTTTTATTATAATATAGTCGTTAAAATAAACAACTTTTTCAAATAACTTTTTTCAGAAAACTAAAAAATGAGCGAGAAAAAGAATAAAAAACGTTTATCTGGGCTTGTGTATCACGAAGTACCTAGTCTGATTATGTTAAGGTTTTTGCTTGGATTTTTGTCAAATCGATTAGGCCCTGTACCTGTCAGATAGTGCAGTAGTCACCCTCTGTTTATTGTTGTTAATTTTAAAATGGTATATTCTCAAAGTATCACATTATTATGAAACAACTTTTAGGATTAACCAATTGAAAATTAGCTATGATAAACTGAAAGCGAAAACTTCAAGCGAAGAACTAAACATAAACAGACTAGGTACGTTTTGATATATTTTTGATTCTGTATCTCGCTCATTTTCCAGTTAATTGAAGAAGTTGTTTACTTTAACGACTCGCCTAGGTATACACAGTTTAAAACAAAAGTATCAACTTAGACCTCGCCCTGTAGTTATTAGAATATATTTTGCATCTCGATCCAATGTACATATTACAAAATAACACTGAATAGATCGAATAGAAATATCATAAATTACTATAAGATTCAAATGATTTAACAAGACCAAGAAGCTAAGAGATATTCATTTTTAACCCTTTAAATGGCTTTGGGATAATAATTTCCCACCAGCAATTATCTTAGGTTCCATTGGTAGCCTCCGTACCCACATACGCTAGATACGCAGCTGGACATCTATATATGTAATCCTCCAATCGGCAACGTTCAGTCTATCTCGAGTCGTCTTAGGGAGCGCGTCATCGATTTATGTGGGAAGATATTATTCCAAAGAAACTCAACCTGCAGAAGGCCTAAAAAATTGTTGAAAAATTGAGTTTACACAATTATATGTTTTTATTATTTTATTATTATTCAGGAGGTAAGTTGAAAGACACATATATAATTTTGTACCTATTATTGAAATTTTTCAGCAAATACGTGCAAATGAGCATTATTATCATCAAAATAATTCCCATGTGAACGACATTCCAAAAGACATCAATTCTAAAAAAATTAAAAAATTTGATAATTGCAACAAAGTACAAAAGTTTTAACTAAGAAAACGATTGGTCTAACCTCTAGATAGTAGAAAAAGTAGCCGAATTTTTTAAATTATATTCGGCAGACTTATTCTTGCCACTTATGCATAAATATTGTGATTATCTTTGTACTGACCGATCAGGATATTTAGTCATGATTTTTTTTTTGTTCTTTCCAGGCCACATGGCAGCGGATTCTGGAGATAAATGTGGCGACATTGCCGATGTCTTGTTGTCCATAACTGAAGGTCAGGCTCAGTTTTCTCATATATGTGGGGATTTTGATGCAGAGGATGGCTTAGTTTTAGATCAGCAAAGATCCACGAATCAATCAAAAAATGTACGTGGTAAGAATTCCCATATGTCTTCTACATCGAGCGTTGACAGCACAGACAGTGATGACGGAAGTAGCTATCATGGCCCTCCTTCCAGCGTAGATAGCTTTGAACTGTAGGAAAGATGTGGAACCCCTTCAGAAAGCGACAGCAATGATGAAGATCGGCCACTACCAGAATTCGAATGGACCAAGGATCCTATGGATCCGATTATATTCATGTCTTCTACATTTACAGAGCAAACTGGACCCAAGTATGACCAGAAACTGAGGAATCCTATTGAGTTCTTTTTTTTATTTTTCACAGATTTTTTTATGCGAAATTGTCCATCAATCCAACTTATACTCGACACAACTAGGACAAGATCTTTCTCTAGGACTAGAAGAGCTAAAGGCATTTCTAACTATTTCTTAACTATTTTTATTTATTATATGCGAGAAAGAAGTTTTTATTTTGTCGTTTCAATAAAATTTCTTCATGAAAGATGAGTATTTTTTTCTCAAAAATTATGTGGGAACATATTCTTCCAAAGATTTTTGCATAAAACGGTACACCACAGGAGTCCTTTGGTATAATATTTTCCCACCAGTTTTTTGAAAAAAATAACCAAACGGAGCCATATTTCTACCCGTAGTTGATAGCCACATGATTCTAGCCGTTGAAGCAATCTGCTAACACTAGAAATAAAATTTATCATGATTAAAGGTCTTTTGCGCCTTAAAGGGTTAATTCACATTGCAAATTTTGTCGCAGTAATTATGTTTTAACAGATGTAACGGTATTAAAAAAACTAACAGCAACTCGAATCCTAGAAATGTTACCTTTTGATATACAAAATCATAGCAACATACAAAAACTGAACATAATCATAATTTAGTAATGTTTACCTTACCACCCAGGTCGGTACATTGGCAGCAGTGTAATTCTCCTAGTAGTAAACCACTTACCCATGGCGTCTGTAACAAAAAAAAAATGTTATATAGGATAGGTATAATTATTTCATAACTACTATATCAATCAAGAGTTTTGCTTTGATAATATTATGACAAATTTGAAATCTGCTTGGAGTCATTTTCATTCATTTCATTCATTGATGCATCGCTAAAAAACACTATGACTATAATCTCTTTTGATTGTCGACAATGTGGGGCAACGGTACTTAAGCAACTGTAATCTTGAAATATCTCTGAATAAATATAGTTTGAAGAAACTAAAAAACACGCTTTTAAAGAACATCAGAGTAAAAAGTTAAAAATAATTTTTAAAATAAGCTTAATATATTAATAAATGAAAAATTTTGGTATTATTGTGAAAAAGGCGTCGGACGCTCGATATAAGAATGATATGGCACAAGGCGCCCACGCTTTTTTCACAACCTTACTAATATTTTTCCTTCACTACTGTTTTAAACTTATTTTGTAGTTTTTTTTTTTGGCTTATTCATTTTTAATTCTTTTTGTTAACTTTGTGTTAAACCGTGCTCCCAAGCAGTTCAATGTCTCGCCTTTTAAGCTTTCGTCGCCACGCCTGTGTGTAATATTAGTAAACTTCAAGGTGTTTGCGCCATCTTTTAGTCAGCGGATGCCACTGCCGGTCTGACGGACTTGAGCCGCTAAAATCGTTTTCGTGGCAAATTTGGAGCGTTCAATGTTCGGTCCGACTTCTAAATCCAAAGGAGAGTTACAAACTCACAAACATACAAGTGAAGCTAATAAAAGTGTGTTAAAAAGACTGTCTACTATTTTCTCTGCATACGACGTGCTATAATAGTTCTAATTATATACAGTACACAAGCATTACCTTCTTATTTTATCTAGTAAGAACTAATGTGCACTAGCTTGTAATTTTTTGAAATATATCTACACATGTTGCTCTGTTGATATTTATGCTTCTGCACTACGTCTAGACATCACACATTTTTAAATTAATTAAAAATGAATATGCCAGAAAAGAGCGTACCTTGTTACATTTGTCTTTAGCAACTATACTGTTAAATTGGATCATATAGGATCATCAGAGAATTGATACTCAATGCTACAAATGGATTAATTCAGCTCAATTTCGATATGGCCTGTTCGAGTACGCTATTATCCAGCACAACTTTCTGCCCGTCCCAATACTTTCATGCCAGACAGCAGTGGAAAAACTTCGAAACGGAAAGAAAGGAAGCTCAGCCGAAATTATCTAATAACTTCGCCTCAAAATGGGATCTCCGCAGCGTATTTTTCGTTAAGCTAATTCCTTTAACGTCGAGTTAGCTGTGAAAAGCGCAGAGTAATTGTGGAAGGAAGTAATACAGCCAGCTCGTATTTCGTTATTGCTTGTTTATAGTTGTTTCCACGTACAGAAATGGCCTCTAAAGATTACTCAACTCTGTTAAAATTAAATCACACGCCGTTATCATTATTATGTTAGGCGAGGTGTCTGGTCTCACTAGATCTGTAAATTATTATTATTCGTCGGATAAAATAGTGATAGTGGGAGCTGAGAAAAACCTGGATCTACCAGAATTCGAAAAAATATGTTGAACAGCCAGTTCCTTACTTAATAGTCTGGCTGCAGTACTCTACTGCTGATGGTTCTAGCCTAATGTAGGTTAGGGTAGGTTTATATTTTTATATTGTATTCGAGTTTTCTTCGTATCTAATACTGTTAGGGAAATCAGCCTCCAGTGCGATTTGAGCCTCATTGTTAGGCAGCCCAGACTGAAACAAAAATTAGAATGTACAGGACAATAGTGGAGAGCATCGCCACCTGTGGCGCTGAAGTGAAAGTAAAACAACAGAGGCAATGCAGAAAAAACTAGCGATGGAACTGGGATGCTCGAGGAGTTGATGTAAGCTGAGCATCAAGAACAGAGTAAGAAATAGAGACATAAGAGACCGGCTCAACACCGTCACCAGCATCACTGACACAGTAGACGCGGAAAGGGTGAGGTGGGACATGCATGTCGAATGGCCGACAATATATGGCCCAAAATAGTTATCCAGTGGACGCCCACTCAAAGCAAAAGGAGAGGAAGACCCAGGGAAAGTTGGGGGACAAGATGTTAAGCAAGCCATGAGGCTAGGATGCGATAAACGACTATAGAGTTGTATCCAAGTCGCAAGCGCCTTACTTAGGGCGGGTTTCTCAATGCCTAGTTAAAACTATCAGATAGGTAGCTGCCAGTTAGCGTTTCTATGGATACAACTGTTAGATAAGATTTAGGTGAATTCGTAAGTTTAACCTTCAAATTGTTTAAACAATTTATTTGACAGATAACCGTTAACTTCCAGATAAATATTTCACATTGAGAAACCGGCCCTTAGTTTGGCTATTTAGTAATCTACTGCTTAAAGGGGTGATACACGTACGAGCAAGTACGCGTACTTATGACTCGATGACCTTTTTCGCCTGTGTGTCACCGTAAGTACGCGTACTTTAAAACCATCGCGCAAACCGCCGGCGATCCAACTGGTTTGAAATCTTGCTCGCAGCTTGTCTCGGCTCGTACTGCGAGCCGCGAGCCACCACTTTGTTTCGGCAGGCCATCGATGCGCAACGCTTGTTGTGTTTGGCGTTTGTTAAAAGTTTTGTTTGATTAGGAAAATTATTAAAATGAGTGATTTCAGCTTCACGTGTGTCACCGACGTCGAGCCGAGTAAGTTCGCGAACTTTAAAATGGCGTACTTAAAGTTCGTACGTGTGTCACCCACTTTAGGGTTCCGGTCAAATTTAGGTTAGAATAGATTCATATATTTGTATTCTACTCGACTATAAGTCGAATTGAGGCTCTGCTTCTCATGAGCTCCTTCAAATTTAGGTTCCAAAAAATGCAGCGCTGGTGGGACTAGAACCCCTGCATCTCCGTCACTGCGGAGTTAGTGACTTAACTAATTCAGTCACAGTGGTCTGCTACCCGTATTTTTCACGTCAAATTTACAGACCATGCTACAGTAATATATTTTATCCACCAACGTCTACCCAAGGATGTGTTCCATCACGAACATCTTTGGGTCAGTGTGATTCATCTTTGGTTGTATCGCCCTCAAGTCCTTGCCCAGTCATAATAATACTAATAATAACATCATACATTGTCCAACAGTACAACAACTATTTACAGGACAATCTGATAAAAAGAAGAAAAAAAAAGAATACCATACACATGTACAGGTAACATAAATGCAGAAATACTAGCAGCAAGTATTCAGTTGAATAAAGCAGCTATTAAAAAAAAGGAGAAAGTATAAACCATACAATTGATATTGTTTTTAGAACCAATTGAGCAAGGAAGAACACCCTTGGTTGTCATGTAGCTAAATACCTGTTCACATTATATGGCAGAATTTCCAAAAGGTAACATCTGCCTTTTCAGGACCAAGCACTGCAAAACTCTTGTTTACTAGAAATAATAGGCTAAGGAACTTCAAACTCAACTTGTTTCCCTTAAATGCCTTTCAGTACACCATAAAATATTTCCACCACCGACCTTGGCCTAATCACGATAGCTTTACATAAACCAAATGAGCAATTATTGATTTAATCATTAGTCGCAACGTTATCGTTAATGACGATGAAGAAGCGCAAACTCTTCATTAGTTCGACTTTCAATTATTCCTAGATAGCCCTGCGTAAAAGGGTTTTCATTACTTACTGCATACAACCTCGGAACCGTACAACTAGATTGATATCTGGATACCGACTACATAAGTTGTCGACGAAATGATATCGTTAGCAAAGCTTGAACTTGTAAAACCTAACTCAGTAAAAATAAGTTGATCGAAGCTATTAATATAGCTGTTCAATGTTACCAAATGGCAGCCATTCAAAAGTTAAAAGCTTTGACTTGAGAACACGGTTTGGAAAGGAGAATGAGGATGACTAACAATCAGGATTTGACCTGGAGTAAACACGTACCGTAAAAAATCTGGATCATGGCACTTGGTTAGCTACAGTTCACTAATTCCTTGACGTGTGTTAAATTTCAAGTTATCTAAATGAACGCCTGATAAACTTGTATCTCAAAATGACTCCCGGTATAAAATGTTAAGAGATTGCATTAATCTTTCAACTTTAGACAGCGATAAAAAATTTTCATAACCAAATCTTCCGCCAATAAAATGGATATCTCATACAATTTACCAAATTGTATTTATTTCAACGTAGTTACCTCCACTTTATATTCTCAACTCACATCAGGCCTTAATGGGAATCGAATGCTTCCGAGTGATATCCTGATACCAACTCGGGCATATTCAGAAGGCAATAAAATTTTCTGCGAGATTTAGCATGTATAAAAGCACGAAGCAGTTCTTCCGAGACATTTACATTCCATACAGTGCCATTCAAATGTTCTTAATTTTACAGACAGCGACTAAGGTAGATGATATCTAGCTTATACCAGACAGTGTTGCCAAAAGTATATAAGAGGCTCGTAAAATGTTGAGTGGACATGACAACGTGGATCTATATTGTCAAAAGCCATGTTAATCGTTCTCGTTAGTTTATACACCCCTTGTCTGTCTGTCTGATATCTATGTTGATTGAATTTTTAGAAATTGTTACTACGCCAAAGATGAAAAGCTGAAAAGCTTTTGGAAACCCTAGGTTAAATATATACCCCGCCAAACGCTATTCTATTTTTACTAAAATTTCTACGGCAAGACGATAGCACAAAAAAATTTACAGTTTTTGAAAATAATTTCAGTGAAAGTGGATCATTGGAAAAACTCCTGATTCAAATAGGCAGTGAATCATCATCATATCAATAAAGCATACTCAATTGTAATATTTTTTGGGAACAAACATCAATATTTTATATCGCAGTGGCACCAATATTGAATATTTGTATTTATTTCACTCCAAGCTTGTAAGGATAGAGCATATTATATCCTATGAAAGAATAAATACGGATAGAAAGTTACTAGAAATAAATACAAAACGAAAGACCAGCTATTTGGACACATATACAGGGGTCCTAAATATGAGTTCTTAAGACTAATAAGAATAATAATAGTAAAGTCGAGGGTAAACGAGGTCCGGGCGGAAGACAGTGTTCATGGCTGAAGAATGTAAGATCCTGGACTGGTCTGAATGTACAGACACTGCTCAAGCTCATAGTTGTGAAAGACGGAAAACGATTTGCTGAGGAAGGCTTGCTAATTTTGGCCTTATTTAATGCTTTGAAGTTATAGAAGTTTGCCATGTTAGTTTTAAGGTTCGTCTACTCTGGAATCATCAAGAAGGATTTATGTGCTACTGGCTTTCAGGTAGTCATAGCGAAGTTGCTTACTTATTTGTTCCTCAGACGATGTGACACTAGAGGTGCCCTTTAGGCTGTATGGAGTATGTATTAAGAGCGTAAAGAGGCTTTTATGGACCGATGCCTTATTTCAATAGGAAAGACTGAAGGATCTTAAAAGAAAATTACTGCCGTAGTACATACACTCTTTTATGCACGGATTGATTTTTTTTTTCATTTTTTATATCATCTAGGATCGTTGTTAGAGTCTCATGGATTAAAGCTAACGAGTAAGTAACTATAGCAGCAGAAAAACCGAGGTAGTTAGTTTGCTTAAAGTCCAAGTTGGTATGATATAATAGGCGCATTGGTTTTGCAAGTGAAGTGAGATATTTCAAACTAAAGTGAGATTGTCAAATCAGTAAATATCACTTCTATTAGGCCTTCAAAAAGAATAGCTGAGTACAATAGTGATGTAACGAATATTCGCATTTGCAGATATTCGCATATAACATATTCCCATTAGCAAAATTACTGCGAATGTTTTGCGAATAATTTCTTTAAAATGTCATAGTTGGCTAATGAAACAACATCCATTAATTTCCTTAGTTTTTTAATGTAAACTAGTAACTTAGTTTCATGATCACATCAGTCTTCTGTTTATCACTTGGTATCATCTATTTATTTGACTTTGGGCAATGAAGCTTAACAATTAAATTGTCAAAAATTTAAGAGACATAAATATATACTAAATGCAATGTAAATAAGCAAAAATAATTCTTCTATTAATTTTTGCCGAAACTTTAGTGTTACGACAAAAAGAACACGTATTGAGTGAGGTTAAGTGAGTTATTATCTGAGATTTTGTGTAAAACGAATGCATAATGTATATTTTCGGTATTTGACATTGCATTATAGCCCAAGGGCTATGAAAAGGCTCATGGGCTATAAATTGACGTTTATGACAGACAAAATTGTGCATAATCGTTACTTTATGACACAACTGTGCATAAAGTCATTTATGTCACAAGTTTGAAAGGTATTTTTTGTACGAATACAATGAACGTAATGAATGCAGGAAGGACACCTTCCAACAAGTTACGTGCACTATTTCCCAGATGTGATATAATATCACACGGCGTGGGTTGATGTATGTGCATGTGATATCGGTTGTTTTTGTTCCTATAGATGAGAAAAAGAGAGTAGTTTTGATGGATGAGTGTGTAGCCATGTATAGTCATCGTTTCTAAGCCAAACCGGCGCCATTTTCGCGCGCTTCCACCCGGAATATATCACTGGCCGAAATTAGGTATCAGACGTTAATGAAAGCTTAGCCGCCGAAATCCGAGCCTAAGCTTTGGACGGGGGGGCATTATGCAAGTGGGGTTCGGAGCAGGGATGTGCGATTGTTATGTGTTGATCAAGGAAGCAGGGAGGGCCGTTACGTGGGTAATTGTGGGGTGGCTATTGCTTTTTTAACCAAATACCCGGGGTGATAATGGCCCCTGATTACGTCTCGACCCCCGAACAGATTAATTCCTACGGCGGCTGGATATTGCCTGCTGTTCGCGATGCTCTTTTATTTTTACGGGGCTAAAGAGGGATCTGATGGAAATTATCTAATAATTTTCACGCTTCGGAGGTTCTTACCGGAGATTATTGGGGTTGCCAGAAGACTGCGTATATTTTCGCATTCTTCCCAATTATTTATTATCTATTGTTTATTACACTTTTTTGTTACAAAAAGGTGCAAACCGGGCTCCTATACTCCGAGCTGCTGTTCCATTAGTCAGTGACTACTCCTCACACCGTGAGGTGAGCAATCACCAAAGGATGACTACTTTCTGCATTCTGACGGCTAATATGCGCGCCATCGCACGACATACCAACATTGCATCAAGTGTCTTGACTCAGTACTTCCCACACATTATCGACGAAATTTGAGTAATTTTGAAATTTTTCGTTTTTTATTGATTTCTCCTCCGCCACTAGAAGAATTCCAACAACGATACACTGAAGTTACGACTTCTTCCACGGTAGTAATATCGTGCCACAATTTTATCACAATAGAGTTCGTAGTTTCCACGTTTATAGGATTATAATATTTATGTACCAAATTATTCTACAGACATAAAATTCAAAGGGATAGGTCTTAAAGTGGTGACACACGTACGAACTTTAAGTACACGGTTTTTAAGTTCGCGAACTTACTCGCGGTAACACACGTGAAGCTGAAATCACTCTTTTGATAATTTTCCTAAATAAACAAAACTTTTAACAAACGCCAAACACAACAAGCGTTGCGCATCGATGGCCTGCCGAAACAAAGTGGAGGCTCGCTGCTCGCAGTACGAGCCGAGACAAGCTACGAGCAAGATTTCAAACCAGTTGGATCGCCGGCGGTTTGCGTGACGGTCTTAAAGTAAGCGTACTTACGGTGACACACAGGCGAAAAAGGTCATCGAGCCATAAGTACGCGTACTTGCTCGTACGTGTATCACCCCTTTTACAAGCACACCAATTTTTTCAGCGCAATGTAGAATATTTTATGAATACAAGAAATTCATGAGTTTTTAAACTCCCCATCATCCCAAGTATATGTCTTTATGGGTACTTATACCAGTAATGTGGATGCGGTGGCTCCTATTATTCGGAATACCAGAGTGTTTTAATTTTTAAAACTTCTCTACCTTTTTATTGACAGCGGACATGACTTTCCATCAACTGAACATTATAGATAGGTAAATAAAAAAATACTGTCGGCATGGATTGTAACACGATGCTTATCAGCATGAGGAAATGTAACAACACCCCCATAGTGAACGCCTGAAGAGCTTTAGTGGTAATTCCGAATTTTCTAACTCTCTTACACTTCAGGCGGAAAATACTAATAGGTTAATTCTCTTTGCTTGAGAAGAGCAATTTAAGCTGTCATCTGTCTAATAAAGAAATCAACAAAAAATAAATATTACTTAAAATTTCTTTCAGGTCAATATAATATAAATATGTCACGAAAAACCTATCTGATAATACTTATTGAGATCTAAACATATTCTGCGCTTCAGGGAACTGAATCAATGCAATTTTGTTTGTATAGAAATCAGAGCAAGACCTAATCACCTCTCTAAAAAGCCTATTTGTTTTTCGCTCGTGGAAGCTAATAGAATGGAGCGCTTATCGGCCAGCCAGATCTAGTTGGCGGTGTAATGTCCATTTAATTAGTGGACGACTCTGCCGGGCCCCTCTATTACAACAGTAGCGTCCCTCGGGGACTCATAAAAGGGGGTACTCTGGAGCAAATATTAGGTTTATCAATGTTTACGGATGTCTGACACGGAGTAATGAGTGATTAAGGGTAAGGAAGGGGTTTTTAAATGTTTGTCTTGGGGATTTGCTGGAGAAGATTAGAGCATTGCCGTCTCAAGGGATAGGTTTATCAGAAGTTTGAGATATAAATACTGAATAGACAGAGAGAAACAGATATAGCATTAAATTCATTTCCAAACTGATTATGATTTCGTCTCTACTTTCTTTTAGAGTATTGGCTCTGACAGATCCGTCTCGAGTTTTATTGATTTTAATGAAACCATTAATCGATTTTCGGACAGAGCAGTACTTAGGCAGAACGACTAATAGCTTTACCTCATTCCCCGGAGAAACAAAGAAACACACACTATTGGAGCTCCACATGGATGCGTCTTGAGGCCATTAATGTGGAACGTATTGTAGGTTGAGATTCTAATGCTGACAGTACTACCCAAGATTCCCTTGAGCTGATAACCTTCCAATGGTTGTGAAAGCTAGAAAAGGGATTTACGAAAATGTTTTGATACTCGCTTCCAGAGATAGAGTTGGTGATGATTTATGGAAGGCAAAAGCCAAAATGGACATAATAAATAGTTGAAAGTTGATGTATTGTCTAAGGTTTTCGGGGCCATTGTCCGATAAACTACTGATTCTTCAGTTAAAGTTGACATGGAGGATTTACGTTGGATAAATGATAGAGAAAATAAAGCAGGGCTGGTAAATAGTGGTATAGTCATAGTGGAGAGGCGATACCAGGCAAATAGGCCACCTCTGAGCTTTTTTTTGCAGATCGAATAGTGTAACACTTTTAGAAGGCGTTTTGAAGTTGAGTATAACTAAAGGAACAAGTTGCCCATTAAATTCTAGAAAAGGTAGAGAATCACTAACATTTGACTACTGACAGCAACATGAATTTGGATTGTTTTTATTTTCATGCTTACATCCTCATGTGGATTTCACAATTTAAAGATGGCGCGAGAGAGTCGTCGGCTGACGGGAAGGGGTCGCGTATATCTTATGTCAGCGCTTCCGAGGTTGAGTTGATGAGCGACCCTAGCTTAGCTGGTGACAGCGCCGCAGTACAAATCTGGAAGTCGTGGGTTCGAGTCCCGCCGACTTCTTCTGACAATTTCAGATGCGAATTTAAATTAAAGTGATTTTGGATATTTGGGAATATATAGAGAAGGGTTGCTTCGACCATTTCTATCAAACTTTTGTGGCTGACAATGTATGTAGAAGCTCTAGTTCTGTCTACAAAACTAGTTGAGAATGATATTGACAGAAAGAAGATTTGGTCTAAAACATCGACCTACAGAGATCAAGGCTTATAGTGCTCAGTGTCTTTCGACACCGACCCCAACTCTGTGAATTTGAAAGTGTGTTCTTTTACAAAATGATAGCAGTTAACATTCTGTTGGAATAATTGTCATGTACAAAGAGGGAACGGCGGATAGAGAGTTTGCTCAGTGTGTCAGAGGGATTATTTCCTGGATGGAATTGCGGAAATTTCGAGACAAAGGTTGACGAGGTGGAAAGAACGGAGCTGCGGATCCAGAGGAAGAAGTCGGCGATGCGTAGAGAGCCGGGTGGTGAGCAGAGGCGTAGGAAAGGGCACAGCAAAGGGGTGAATACATGATTTCGTTAAATAGAATGTTCGATAAGCATTGATATCAGAAAGCAGTGAGCATACAGCAAGAATAATATGTTGAGTGTTACATCTGTATTATTGAAGCGTATGTATGGTTTGGAAAGAAGCACCATCGAAGTGTAATATTCCACACATAGCTAAAAAGTACTTTCCCTAAGACTACTGGACACTATTATAAAGCGATCCATATTCAGCAACGTATGTAAAAATTGGAGCACCAAGGGACACTACTGTTGTAAAATGCAACGAGGGTCTCACAATATGAAAAGAGGCTTAACGAAGCGACGAACGCATACGTTCTCTACCTTTTTCATTATCATTTGTATATTGAAAGAGCAGCGCCATTCCTTATAGTTTTAACATGAATTTGGTGGCCCTTGATAATAATAATGTTAATTTATCACACAATAGACATAGAAAAGAAAGAATTTAAAGAAAAATCCTAGAGCATCATATACTAAAATTCATTTTCAAATATGCTTTAGCAAATAAGAGAAGCCGATGTGTGCAATTGATCAAGAAGGTATTTCTTTTAAGGACTGTCGAACAGCTAGATATGTGTAGTAACTGAAGTCCAAGAGCTTTGTTAGCGGCTGTTATATTTTTGAATTTCGTCTATGTTACTTGATTTAAACTATGAACAAAATGCACAAAACTCGGTGTAGTCATTTCGCTTCAATACCTTGGTGTGAAATAACTTTTACTGAAATCATGACATACCCTAAATCCTTTAAGAGAATACATTTTAGATTAATTAGGCTAACATTAGGTAATCGATTTATACTTGGCAGCTACCATGGAAAACCTAGCATCACAGGTTATTAGAACAGCTGAAAAGTCTTGTGGCTATATAATTTGTGATACGGGTTTGTTTGGTGTTTACATGTCGAAAGATTATATCTAGAATAAAAATATCATTATGTGCTTGAAACCAATGTGTGTGGTCCAGTACCAATTACAATGTCTGATATTTTGATATTATCGGTATCTTCCTACACTCTCATGGATTTTCAACGCGCGTAGGGTTACAGACATTGCAATGTACTTTAATCAACTTTATGGACTGTGATTCAACGATATGTAAATGCGAGTGGTATTAGGGACTATTCTGAGTAATAAAATAATGAAGATGAAATATGATATCTGTTCTTTATTCTTACATTGATAGTTACACAAATGTTTACTATTACATCTAACCTTTATTGTAATTATTAGAGATATTTAACTTTACGTACCTAATAAAAAATATCAGTCCCGTGCTTGAAAAACGTTTTGTGGATTACAGCCAAAAACAAAAAAAACCTTGCTAATGATGCAAAATATAACAAAAGATTATTACAGGGTCTACAATCAATTGTTAATACTAAAATGAATATACGCTAACTTGATTTAAATGTATAATGAAAGAACCAGTGCTAGTAGTAATCGTCGTGTCAAAGGTCAGGGTTTCATGATATACATAGTATAAGACATATAGTCTTTAAATAATTAGTATTTTGAAGTTATTTCGTAAAATAATATCGACATAAACACTACACTGTATCCCCAACAACTGGTTGATGATGATTATGTTGATAGTGATGTTGATATTAACTGGGTTAGTGGAAGACTTAAACCCCGAGTTTAAGTTTTTAACTATGATTTGATAGTTTCACGTAAATTCTTGAAATCCCTATAGCCGACTTCCCTTTAAACTGGAAAGCAGAATCTATATATTTTCTATCATACAGCTTATTCTGTTTTTTGCATCCTGAAGTACGACGCTCATGATTTTTAGAGAAATTAAACAGTGCTGCTGTGTGAAAGCAGCTAACCGTCATCAGCGGAAGAGGAAAGAGCATTCGCCCCTCTCTGGTTGTGCCAACAGGGCAAAAACAAAAGAGCAACCGCGCAAAAAGTTAATTTTACACTTCTAATCAGTTTAATTACAATGAGCTTTTGTTATTTAATTGTCAGAATATGAGTCGATGAGGTTTTCCTTTAGATGCGGTGCGAAGGATGATTTTTGTTAAATAAGCTTTTTTTCTTTACAATGAATTTGAATACTGGATTATATTTGTTGCTTGATGTTTCAGTACTTGCTATATCATCGCCGATACAGTCAGGGCTGTAGCTGGGCATTCACCATGAGGGAGGGAGAGAGAGACGCATAGACGCATTTTTTTAAACCAAGGTCTTCATATATGGCATCCCCGAAGTTTTGAGAAATTAAAAAACAAAAATTGATAACAGCTTAAATCAGTAACTACTTTATAATCAGTCCCTACGTTTGGTATCACTGGGCGTAAAGGGCGGTTCACACAAGTCTAGTAGTTGAATCAAGTGAGTAATTTAGTTAAAAGTATGGTGGTAGTTTTGCCAAGTAGACCAAGTAATGAAAAAACTTCACTTCCAGTTTTGAATTGCTTTTTACTGTGAAATAAAATAGTGACTCAAAGCAGGCGTTAGGAAAACGAGCCATAATATGAGTTCTACAACGTGTTGTTAATGAAATACAGATGACACTACTATACCTTTCCCAGCTGTAGTTTCAAAGGCATCAAATTACATTTCTAAAGCGCCAATCAAAATGTCAGGTTTAATTTATACCTGTCAGTTTGAATTTACAATTGACGCTTTAGAAATATAATTTAATTGTTTTGAAACTACTGCTGGAAAGGGTATAGAAGTAAAGCAAAAGACTAAACGTCTCTGAGTAAAAAAGTGAATCAGCAAAAGAAAAGAAATAGGGGCTTCTAGTCAACTTTTTATAGGACTTGCTGCTGAGGACCCAAAACAGTAACTTCTCACCTTGCATATGTCTGAAGAATCTTTAAATGATCTGTTATGTCGAATGGTGTCACCTGGTATACTGACGCCCAGCTAAATTGGCTAACATTTTCTAAGCTGAAATAGCCGCAATTTTGGAATGCGGCAAAATATGCATAGATAACGGATATAGCAAAAAGACGGGCGGCTTTGATGGCCTTGGCAAGTAACCACACTACTTCAAAAGTATTGTGGGACTTCCATAAAGACACTAGCGAAGATCAACATGGTAACACTTACTACGTTTACATGTGGAATTCAATTCGAACTGAATTCGATTTTGATATTGAATACTGCATGTAAACACTGCAAAATTTGGATCGAAAGTGAATTGAGTTTCAAGGTCGATACCGCTCTTTGCTGGGATCGAATGTGGATCGTATCGGACTGAAATCCATGTAAACAGGCAGCGGTATTGAAACCGAATCGGCGACTGCGCGTACGGTCTCTCTGAATCTGTAATATCTTTTCTAAACACGAAAACCACAAAGAGAACAAAATCGTGAACACACAATGGTTCTAAAGTTCGGGTACGTCGGTTTTGTTATTCTTGGTCGAGTACTCAACGAAAACAAGGCTAGGTTGTAGGTTATGTGAGATTTATAGGTTAGGATAGTTTTGACAGCTTGCTCTCTACTTCACGAAATGGATTCAAATCGATCTGAAAACTAAACATGTAAACACAGGAAACGCTGGATATAGCATCGTATTCAATTTGAATTGAATCCCCATGTAAACGTAGTAATTATCTTGGGTGGCTAGTCACATAGGAGTGAGCCGTAATGAGAGGGCCGACAGGTGTGCCAAGGAGGCGCAGAACTTCCCCTTATAGAGCCAGAACCAGCAGGTGGTAAATCATACAACACGGTATGGACAGCTGTCACCAAATGGGTGTTAAATGAGAACACGAAGCGCTGGACAGGGTAGTGGGAAAGATTCAGCCTAAGAGGATGCTGAGGGGACCCTTGTGTTCCAGTAGGGCAAACGCTCTCAGATTGAGCACGAAGGAACTACGAAAGTTGGACCGATTTATGACTGGCCATTGGAGATTCAGTGCTCACTTGCAAAAGCTGGAGATTGAAGTGACAAAACCATTATGCAGAAGTTTCGGTGAGGCAGAGGACACAGCTAAACAGGTTATCCTCAGTGCAACCAGGAACTCCTATCTGAATGTAGACCACAAAAGAACACGGGAGAGCATAGTCCAACACATCTCAAAGTTGGCAAAGAACTTAGGATGGTATTCTGTTTGATCCATTGACTGGGAGTGCATAATAAGCCTTTAGGCTGAGCGGCAACTATTAGGGCAGCTGAAGTCTAACCCACTCACTACCAAAAAAAAAAAACACCGGGCGCCATATCCCCCTCCACTTTTTGCACTCAAAATTTAACAAATCACAGTTTAGCAACTCACAGTTACAAGGAGGCCATTTACAAGGTTACGAATGTGATTTTTAGTTAGCAGTGAATCAATCACAGTTAACGTCTGTCTGCTCTTGTCTAGCATGGAGCTGTGGACCTCTCAAAAGCAGTAGGTTCGCAGACGTGCGTCATATTCGAAAAAGCCGGGAGCGTCGCGTCGCGTCGTTCGTTATGATCACCCGATGACGTCCGCTAATGCCCCCGTAATAAATTGAGATTTGTGCGTCAGATATATTTGAATATCGGCGCTGGTCGCCGTTGCTGGTACAGATGTGCGGTGCTTCTGTCCGACCGTGTTGTACACGATCACACATTGCGGTGACATTAGTTTAATTCACTGTCGACTAATGAAACTTTACGAGCTGACCACGTGCAACGCTACGCAGCCATCCCAGGCACATTTTGCTCGATTTGCTTCGACTACATCAGCTCGTTTCTGATTGCCGGAGATAGTGTTGCCGTTGAGCCACGTTGACATCGTACTAAAATTTACAGAAAAGTGTACTAAGTACGGGATGAATGTACTAAATGCTAAATTTGGAAAAAAATAGCAGCCGAGCGAAAAAGGGTCTTTCGACGCGGGTAATCGACACACACAGAAAAATCTGTCGTTTTGTCAAAGACTTACGCGGATTCAATGGGACGTTACACTCAGCATTCCTCAAATACAGCGATGTTTTATCCAATGTATAGTGTGTAACGTGTAACGAATTATGTCGTATTGTCGATTCAACTACAAGTTGTCATTGGATTTCAATGAATGATTCAATCGCAGCCTGTCGTTGAATCGAATCTGTGTTTGGTAAATGATTCTAAACTACTTTCTTTTCCTTGGACCAACACATTCTATTGCGAGGACAGCTGATCGATTCGGTTGGATGTTTAATTGTGTGATTTTGTATGAATTTGTAAGGAGCATACAAGAATTAGTTATAAGCCTGCACCAGTTGTTGAATTTTTACCTGAAATGTAACTGTCTGACTAATCTAAATACCTACATTCAAATGTGGGTGTTAAAGGGATGATACACGTACGAACTTTAAGTACGCGAAATTACTCGGCTCGACGCGGTGACACACGTGAAGCTGAAATCACTCATTTTGATAATTTTCCTAAATAAAGAAAACTTTTAACAATCGCCAAACACAACAAGCGTTGCGCATCGATGGCCTGCTGACACAAAATGGTGGCTCGCGGCTCGCAGTACAAGCCGAGACAAGCTACGAGCAATATTTCAAACCAGTTGGATCGCCGGCGGTTTGCGCGACGGTTTTAAAGTACGCGTACTTACGGTGACACACAGGCGAAAAAGGTCGTCGAGCCATAAGTACGCGTACTTGCTCGTACGTGTATGACCCCTTTTAGCTCTTCTAAGCCCCAATTTCTCAGTAGGTCCTCCATTTAATATATAACTGGACACATTTAATTCACACAATAATTGATGCAAAAAGCAAAAGCACGAGATGACACAACACGGCTAACACCGAAACAACACAACGAAACTCAACGAAAAAACCTCGTCCATGTTAGCGGGTGGGCGCCGATAATAACACTGAGATGATCCCCCTGTTCTTTCTTTCTACGTTCATTGATCGGGACATCAGTCTCGCCGAATACTGATTATAGTTCAGCGAACAACAAGGGCCATTGAATTCGATATATTATGATGTTGTTACGAATACTACTTACCAATTTCTTTAACATCAGCATGGACAATGTTTAGAAAGCATGGGTTATTGTTCCCGTAATAGTTACCTTTTGAAACAAAATTAATTTTTATCAGATGAATTATCACGAACTGCTGTTGCAGTAATAATTTTTGTACATCGAATAGATTGTATGCTTTGCTTAAATGAAACATAGGGTAAATTTCCAAAACAAAAGGATGTTTTGATTGCATTATATGTCAATACTGTTATTAGAAGGATTATACATATCGCTAGAACTAATAAAAAGTTATTTTGAATTTATTGGCATACGTGTAATTACTTCGAATATAAGGATTGAATTTTTTCAATGACATGGATTTGAAACAATTGTAAATATATTTAAAGCGATGGAAAAACATCCACATACTAACAATTAATTGGAAACGCAACAGTACTTTTTTTTGTGTAAGCACTAACCTTTAATTCTTCAATTACTGAATTAGTATGGTGACGAGGAGGACTATAAATAATCAAATTGTAGGATTGTACTATCAATGACAACCCTGGTTTGAAACAAGTGGAAGCACGTTTGTAGTAGTTTTAGGGATCACCAAAGGTAGTCAACAAACACCAAAAGAGTCACTTGGCGTCCAACCTTTGAAGTGTGTCCTAAAAAGGTGAGCCTATAGTCCTGTTCGGCATTAGCGATTTCAAAAAATTGTATAGATGTTGTCTGAAGTGATCATGTCAAATAATAAGGGCAGTAACCTTCCTAACATGATTCCTCTTGAGTTTCTCTAGCCAGCTAGTAAACCGTCTATCTGGGTCTATGAGCAGCTTTTTGCCTAGTAATAAGCTTGTAAACGGTAGCTTATCTTATGCCACAGCTTGCTTCTGGACTGAAGGATGGCATGCTCGCGCCTTGCAAGCTTGCCTGCACACTCACTGCCACCAATATCTGCATGGCGTGGCAACAGACTGATATAGTTTCTCACAAGCTTTAAATATCCTAGCAAATAGGCCTGGTTTGTTGAGAAATTCAACGATTCATTCCTGTCGTTTTCTATTGTTTTCGGTTGTTTTCGGCTGTTCTCGGTTGCTTTCGGCTGTTTTCGGTTGTTATCGGTCACTTTCGGTAGTTTTCGCTTGTATTTCCTTTTTTCTGTTGTTTCCGGTTGTTTTCCGTTGCTTTCCATTGTTTTCTGCTGTTTTGTTGCTTTCTGTTGTTTTTCATTGTTTTCTGTTGCTTTAGGTAGTTTGCTATTATTGTATTCGGCTGTTTTCTGTTGTTTTTTTGGTTGCTTTGTGTTGTTTTTCGGTTGTTTTTACTTGTTTTCTTCTGTGTTCTGTTGTTTTCGGTTGTTCTATGTGGTTTCTTGTTATTTTCGGGTGTTTTCTGTTGTATTCGGTGGTTTTATGTTGTTTCCGGTGGTTTTTTGTTGTGTTTCCGTTATTTTGCCCTGTTTCCGGTTGTTCGGATGTTCTGTTGTGGTCGGTTGTTTTTGGATGTTTTCTGTTGTATTCGGCTCTTTTCTGTTGTTTTCGATTGTTCTCTGTGGTATCTTGTTATTTTCGATTGTTTTCTGTTGTATTCGGTGGTTTTCTGTTGTTTTCTGTTATTTACTGTTATTTTCTCTTGTTTTTGGTTGTTCGGATGTTCTGTTGTGGTTTGTTGTTTTTCGTTGTTTCCTGTTTTCGGCTGTTTATCGTTATATTCTGTCGTTTTGGGTTGTTTTCTGTTGTTTTTGGGTGCTTTTGATGACCAAGGTGTTGCGAGGCATTAGTCCATTATATAATTAATGACTCAAACCGCATTTTTGCAAAACCGTATTCAAATTTACCGCTATTAAATTTATCGCGCATTTCATAAATTAAGAAGTTTTTCATTTGCGCCAAAAATTGTAATGAAACTTATAGCCACATACATCTCAACCCAATGCTTCGTTTTTATTAGGTTTAATTGATATTGATGCAATCTATGCAACCAACACAAGCCTCAAGGAAAAGCATGGTACCAATTTTTCTGTTTTTCATTCCAACCTTTCTATATTCAGGACTGGTATAGACTTTCTCCACGACAACAAAAAGCAATTATTACATTTCAATTAACGCCATCATTGGTTTTTTACGATAGACCTTTATAGTTCAGTCTAGAGGACGATACAGTATAGCATAACAATTTATGATTGTTAAGACCATAGGGTCATTCTGCTACTTTTCTAAAAATCGTTAAATGCAACTATAGCATACTTCTGCTATGCTATATTTTTATGATGCCAATTGTACGTATTTAAGGTGATTGGAATGTGCTTGCTAGTAGTTGGATAATTAACCTATATTAATAGATGCGTGGAATTATCAAGGCAGTCTACTTGGCTCGGTCTTTTACATCTACCACTACCGCCCACAAAAACCCTAAGTATAGACAGTAACGTTCCAGAACGACTTATCCCTAAATCCGAATTTGTATAGGATCCAAGAATGCACTCAGGCTTCACATGGCTGTCGCCAGACTTTTTGGCTGCCGACTGTTTCGATTTTTGCTTTTTGCGCAAGCGAAATTCTAGTATAAGTAGCAAAAAAGCTCTCGGAAGCGTGGAGATTTATTTTTGAGCTCCACTTGGCAATTAGTGCGCTTTTTAACGGGGACTGGTTTAGAGCAGTCGTTCTGCAAAACGCATGTCGTAAAAACGCCGCTGTTGTGAGATACTATTACATAAATATACATAGACGGTATCAAAGAGGGTAGGTAAAATTAAAATCAACATAATATCAAAATAGTGTGAAACTTTATTCATTCAAAAAATAAAATTGGGATTATTGGAAATAGTTTTAAGTAATAAGGAGTCCGCTGTGAAAACAGACACCATTTGGAGAAATACCGAAGAGTTAAGGCAGTATTATTGAAAACAAGTACATCGTTTGAACCAGATTCCAAAAGAAGGAGTTGCAAGCATATTTCTTTATGAAATAATATGCAGTAACCTAGACTTACATTATTAGGGAAAAATAAATTTGGATTTAATTCAGTCATTTAGAGATCTAAAATGATATTTTCAGTGGTTATTTATATATGAAAAATGCAGAAAGGTTACTTCGTTGAATCTTATTCCTTAAGCATCTTCCGAAAATAGGATCAGTTATTATTAAGGTACCAAGGTACAAATGCATTATATATGTTACGGCTAAAGTGTTTACTTGGATAGTTTATATACTAGCTGGATAGTATACAAACTATCCAAATGTCTCGCTATTTTGATGGCAAATCATATTTCTACTAAAATAGCTATGAATATTGGTTGGTTTGTATACTAGCCAGCTAGTTTATAAACTATCCAAGATATGCCGCTAAAGTATAATACCACAAAGATATCACACATATTAACCAGTGTTTCTGGTTAGTTTACAAACTATCCACTTCATTTGGATAAAGTATACACCTAATATCTCTAGTAATACATAATAACCAACTCGCTGGTTAGTATGTAAACTAACCAGTCCTTTTTGGTTAGTATGTAAACTAACCAATCCTCGTTGGTTACTTTAGTTTAGAAAAACAATTTTTAATTAAAGGTAAAGTTTATTCATAGATGCAACATACAATTGCTATCACTACCTAAAAGTGGTAACCAGATACCTTTTCTTAAACAAATTTTACAAGGCACGAGCACGACAGTAAACAATACCAACACGTCACACTTGCACTTGTCATAAACATAACCTCACTTTTCTGTTAAATTGACCAAAGAAAGTTAGTTTACATACTAACCAAAGAGGATTGGTTAGTTTACATACTAACCAAAAAGGACTGGTTAGTTTACATACTAACCAGCGAGTTGGTTATTATGTATTACTAGAGATATTAGGTGCATACTTTATCCAAATGAAGTGGATAGTTTGTAAACTAACCAGAAACACTGGTTAATATGTGTGATATCTTTGTGGTATTATACTTTAGCGGCATATCTTGGATAGTTTATAAACTAGCTGGCTAGTATACAAACCAACCAATATTCATAGCTATTTTAGTTGAAATATGATTTTCCATTAAAATAACCAGACATTTGGATGGTTTATATACTAGCTGGATAGTATATAAACTATCCAAGTAAACACTTTAACCGTAACATATATAAAATATCGTAATAGATGATGGTTATTTGAATACAATCTACTAACCTACCTCAGCTAACCAGCTTCTACCCGTGTGGGGGCGGGTTAGAATATCTGCCATCGTATATCCTGCGTGTCGTAAAAGGCGACTAAAAGGAACACCGAAATACTGTCGGTATAAACAATAACCTCTTCTCAACCAACAGCTTTGGGTGGATGGGTTGAGAAGAGTCAGGACACCTTCTTGTCCTTGGGGTTAGAAACCAGTGGGTATTATACCATCTGGTCAACGGCACGAGGATGCAGAAAGCAAATGGGAAACTACTGAATTAAAGATCTTAAAGATATCCCAAGAGAAACTCGTAAAATGAGTAAATGCTTTTTAAGAGTTCGCAACATGTCTGTTAAGAGATTGTGACTATGATGATGACCTCAGCTAATGGAATATATTTACCATAATGACGTCTATCGGTTCAAAATTAAGATGGTCAGAAATTCCCTAGCCCTCAAAGATCGAGACATCTAGAGTGTTGACTTTGGCATTGTGTTTAGCTATGCTATTTTCCATTACAACGTCACTGTGTGACAATGGGATGTTAACTCAGGAATATTAGTGATATCCGTTGAAAAATTCTTATTCTAACATATCAGCTTTTTCTACTGAAAGATATTTTTTTATTACTGCACAATTATTCTATTTCAGCTATATGAAATAGCAGTAATAAAAACTATGAGTTCCCTTTCGCTATTTAATAATTTATTAGTAGTATTATTGTAGTATTTGTTGAAGCTTTGCTATATTATTTTATGGTTTTGTCCTGGTTTGTAAATTTTTTTTTAACGATACATCAGCCTCTTTTTTGGCTTATAAAGGAGTGATCACAATGTCGTCGATATTATTAGACTGAACGCTCTTATTACTAAATTTTGAGAACATAATGTAAATGGTTGTTTTATCTCATATTTCTGAATATTTAGAAACGCCATATGCGCTATGGGGCCTTACTCATTGAGCAGCGAAGTCACAGATAATAAGATTGAAGAACTCAGAAGAAAAATACATAATTTTAGAATATTATGATTAATATGATACCAGTTCTCCTGTAGATTCTAAGCGAAACACGTATTGGGTTTGAAAAAAATTGGCGAGGAGTTGAACTATTGGTATTTGAAACATAAGATTGGTTGTATTGCATCTTATAGGGCTAACGATGCATATACATTGTTTATTGAGTAAGCGTGATGCTTTGAAGTAGCTTAAGGATTTAATGTGACCATAGAATTGCAATGTTTCATGAGGGGATACAAAAAGCAGGGACAATGGAGGAAAGCTAAATATGTAGTAGGTTCGATTTGAGGACACCTTTATACTCAATATTGTCACGAATTACTGTCATCTTGCCTCTTGTTTGTTCAATTTATCTATAGATACTCTGAAAGATTTTTTTTATTTTAAAGCCGAAATACCAATATGCCCGATCTATAACATTATTGGGACGTTTTGTATTTGACTGCTACCCCCAGTAGCGTAAAAAACGCTACGCCACAGCACCCCTAATTTGAAATTCAAAGCGGCGACATAACAACTATGACACCCTCGGAGAAAGTGATTCCGGGTGATTCCGGGAGAATTTTATGGCGACGAAACGACTACCAAATAGTTGTGCGGATTTGGTTATATGAGTTTGGCAGGATTTCGGGATGGGAAAGCGCGAGCAAATTTGTATCTGATGTGCGGAATGGATTGTACGAAAGCTCTTCGGAGCTTCTTTGGATTAAGAAATTTTCTCTTTGTGTTAAGCTACAACTGTGAAGTATACTTAACCCCACAAGCTTTGTACACTTTGCTAAATTTTCCTTGCTACATCTTTTTTTCGCATTGGTAACCTCATATCATATCATAGTTTCTGAAAACCCATATTGGATTTCCTTATTTCTTGAAGATAAATAAATTCACAGTGGTTTAGTTTTTTTTTGTTAAATAGCGGCGTTTCAAATGTGTAAAATAAAAAAAAGTCTACAAGATAAACTGCATAAGTAACATGTAGAGTGCTAGTCCCGTCACCTTTCCCAATTTACTATCTTAGAGACTAAGACCGCGTCACGTGGTTATGGCACTTATGTTCCCCGAATTAGGCTTAGTTCAGATGACGCGCGTACGACGCGCGTCGACGTGGCGCTCGTTTTGAAAATACACATAATTAATTCAAGCTGTTCACATGGACGCGCGCACGACAAATTGTACGCGCGTACGACGCCACTAGACGCAGAGAATCTCAGTACGCGCGTCGGTCAGCGGCGACGCGCGTTTTGAAATACTAGACGCTCCTATTGCTTGTTCAGTTGGCACGCGTCTTTTCTAGCGTTTAATCGCCATACCTGGTGTCTCTCTGCAAAAATTTATTTCTCACGTATGCTATTGAAATAGAAACAGAAGAATTCAACACAGATGTTTTCATTGATAAAATTGAGAAGAGGCCTACGATTTGGAACATGCATTCCAAATTATATTCAAATAAGACGGCAAAAAAGAGCGCCTGGGAGGAACTGGTACTAATGTTTTGCAAACCCGATGATACCGAAGAAAAAAAAGAAAATATTGGGTAGGTTTTTGGTACTGCTTCATTTATAATGTTGGTGTTTACAGTTAATACAGCAATTCAGATCATTCTATCCTGCCATTCTAGTTTTCCTTCATTCACAAAGTACTTTGTCAACTTTACTCCTGAAGTAGCTAAAAAATTTAGATTCGTGATTTCGCAGACTGGGATACAGTGTAACTATAAACTTGTAGAAAGTCTATTCCTTAAAACTGGGTTTCACCCAGTGTGTCCTTTCCCTCCTACGTCGTTTCCTTCTCCTATATGCTAACCAAACACAAACAGCTTCTCCTACATCCATTCTCGTTAATAGCAACAAATACACTGACACTCAATTGCCTAGTTTCACACTGTATAAAAGTTGTACGAAGTCCTACGCGCGTCATCTGAACACAGACGCAACAAACCTGCGCCACGTCGACGCGCGTCCTCTGAACTAAGCCTTAGGAGTGGGGGCGGCTGCGCTGTGCTCCGCCGATGCCTGTGGAACTCCTGCGGATCCCAGAATATTTGTGTCTCTTAAGGTGGGTATCCATATTCTGTTGAGCTTATATGCTTATTCTTTCTTGTTGAAGTTGTTCTTATGTTCATATATATTAATGGACTCCCTGTACAATCTGGCGCAATAAGAGGCGGCGGAGCGTGTCGACGCCGGCCGAACAGCCCAAGACCCAACAGTTCATCGGATCATGGCCGTCAAAGTCTTATTCAAATGACATTACTGTAATTTCTAAAGCTTATCTGGTTTTTTAATGCGCAAAAAAACTCGCAATGCAAAATCATACATTCTATAAATGCCTGTAGTTTAACAACCAAACACGATATCAAAAAAGGGTAAATAGTTGCACAAGCGCAAGCTTTCTTCTTCAATTTGCTCTTTGAGTCATTACTGTAAGTCTAAAGGTAACGTCAGGAGCTTGGAAATGCGCAATTCATTTTTATGGTGGCCTTTGGACCTTTTGACCTTACCTTTGGATTTTTGGACTTATCTCCCCTCATCTTAGACACACACACTGAAGAAAGAGAACACGCGGTCACGCCTCCTCGCTAACACGGGAATGCGTCCTTTCTTGGATTCTCAATTTCGCGCGCTATACCCTAGACAGTTAGGCTGGAAGAAGCTGTTGAACCCTTTCATAGCAGATTTGTCGATCCGTTCCCCATTTCCCGCAGACAATTCAACATTCGGCTGACACTTCCGGTCTATCAGCCCCTCCCCCCATCTAATTGCCTCGAAGGTGTCTGTAGCCCGTCTCTGCGATAACAACTCCTCACCGCCGATGGAGAGGAAGGACAAAGCAGGCAGCGTCTTGAATAAGCCCTTCGTGGTTTGACGCCTGTTTACCTCCTAAGACGCGGCTCCGGCGTCTTGTTATCGTCCCGGAACATCTCCGGAACGGCTTTTGTCTCATTGGGAGGGCGATAACGCAAACGGAAGGGTGAAACCCGCCGAGGAAGATCGCGTGGATGCTTGGATATTCCGAAGCAATTCACTATTTACTATTTAGGTTCCGGGGATCCAACAGTAGTCTATCATTTTAAACAGAAATGGTTGCGAGACGTATTTAATAAACTTAATTGAATGCTTATTTAGCAATGACAAAGCATTATTTGTCTTTTTTTATAAATAAATAACTCAAAACTCAACTTTAAAAATATTTGAAGCAATTTGTCGAAAGTGGCTAAAGTTACTGTACTATTATCTTTTTGAGTAAAAGGTTCGAGACTGACGAGTGTGTAATAATCTGCTACTAAAATAAATTATACTTTTCAATTTCCAGATTCCTGAGATTGTTAATCAACCCATAATAACTTATTATTTTTCTAGCACCGTGCGACTTTGCCCACATTCCTACACTCAAATTTCACTTTAAAGTAGGTTATTTAGCCTAAAAATCACATATTCATTCAATAAAGAGGAAGACACAGTGCCATTCACTTCAATGTTGGATTCATAGGGTCAAATATGATTGAATACAACATACCTACATATCATGTTTTGTGATCTACCTTTGAGAGGGTCTGAAGTTGAAAAATAATTTACAGTTTTCTGGTATAATATGCCATTGTTCCACAGGGTCATTTTCCTGGGACCAGCTGTACACAACAATCTTCAATATTGAACCTTTGGCTTCTATGTATAAACATTACCACGAGTGGTTACTGAAAACTTCAACACCTTACACAAATTGCGTTCTATGATATTTAGTCCATCTTCAGTGAAGGAGACCTAGTAAAATTCAAGACATACCTAGAAAGAACTGATATCTTTGATGAAACGTTCTGCCTAAATCATCAGACAAAATATGTCCTCAATATTTGGATCAACATCTGCTTTGCTTGGCGCTCTATCATCCATCTCACTCAATGTATCTCTCCGTCCGAACTTTCCATTTCCGTTTTCGGACAGTACGTCACCCTCTAACCGCCAATAAATCGATATACCACAGACTATATCCTATACTGGCGACACAAGAAACCCATCACTCTATAAACCGTAACCACAAAGCGTCGATCCATTTTTTCCAATTTCTCGAATCATTAAATCCTGGTTCTATTAGGCAGACGTCTAAATGTTGCCTTTTGGGGGAAATCTGCTTTAGGATCAGGCAGTGATGCAGAAAAAATATTTTTTCACAGGAACAAGACAGTGCAGCAATTAGAAAAGCTTGGCAAAAAGACTTGCAAATCACCATTTTTGGTATTAGTAGATGTCAGAAAAAAATTGAATATGGAAGGTATCATAAAACTTAGGAGGCTGCGACTGCGATGTGATTAGGCATGAAATGTGTCAGCTTAGATGATGAAACGTATCATATTTGTACTGGAGAAATCAGATAATTAGTTAAGGAAAGTCCAGTCACAGAAAAATTGAATTTTTCAAATGGGAATGACTGTTTATACGACATAAAATTTGATGGCATTCCTAATGGTATGAGATTGTAAATGTCAGTCCGGAGGTTTTCATTTATTATCAAGTTTCCAATCAAATCGGCGTTTCTCAATTGTACTACCTATAGCCAATGTAGCAGGCCATGAAATATAAATAAAAATCTGTCCAGATGGAAGGAAACAACTAACTTAACAGAAAGATACACATACGAACTAGAGTGAAAAATTCCTTACTAACATTACTGTTCTTGAAACTTAGTGGCGATGAAAAATTGCTCAAAAAATGACAGATACAAAGAAATCCTCACATTTTGCATTTTGAACTTTTTAGGGGAGAAAACTGGGATGCGAGTGAGGTGGGAGGTGTAGTATTTGCAAAAAAGGTTACATTATACTTATACCGATGACTTTCCACAACTTTGGTGGGTGATGAAAGTTAAGTGTTTACTTTTAACTATTGACCACATCCTGCACTTGCTCACGTTTGTAGAAATACTTGTAAAGGCATATCTACTAATTTGTTTAATTCGCCATTATTTTAGTCTTTTTTTATCAATTCGTCACCATGGATTCGAAACTGCAGCTTGTTGCAGCAAAATTCCTTTTGTTTTTGTATTCTATATAAAACTTAGTTTATTTAAGTAAGCGCCTTACTGAGATCTAATTGGATTGAGCAAAGTACTATATGTGGCAATATGGTACTTGCAGAGATCGTGAAATCGCCTCGGGAGTATATATAGCGTAAAGAAAACCATATCAAGAAGCAGTAGGAAACAAAAAACATGATTTTACTGACGGCCAAAAAAAGATATTTGCAAAATAAAATCAGGATATATTCAAATTTTTCCACGTGACTTCAATGGCTGACGTCACAGGTATCTTATCGATATCGACAATCGATACTGCTACAGCGCAGGTCAGTGAGATTCAACTGCATACTAGAGATGATCTGAATTCTTTAACAATGCGACTCAATTTAATGATACTTAAACATATTTGAAACAGGCAATTAACCCACTAGCATTTTCGTTACAATACATTTTTATATCTGATAGGTATCACAGTTCATCCTGTTTGTCACCGAGATTCGCAACTAATCGAAGCCATCATTTTATTTCGGCGCATCCCATTATGAATGAATCTAATTTAAGCTGATTTAAGCCCATTACTACAAAGTGAGTTAGTAATCTAGCCTAACTTTTATCCTTTTGACTTTTGTACTTTTGTGTGTGACTGTGTTTTGTGGTTATAATGATCAATGTCAAAATGTTAGGTTAGCACTGACTAACGATATCGAATATCAATACTTTACATCCCATCACTATAGGATATCACTGACGTCAGAGGTTGTGTGCGCGGCATTTTCCGGCATTTGAAATAATTTTTGGGATATCTCTCACAGCCGATTCCAAAAAACCAAACAAGTGATTTTGTCATGTTTACTAGGCTCTAGGGAACGCGTAGACGGCATAATATTTTTTCTGCAAGTACCCTATTTACCGGAATAACATACACGTATCATATTTCGAAATTACGCATCTAAAACCCCGGCAAGAATCAACAAGATCCTTCACACTGCCCAACAGCAGCTCCGCCATCCACAATCCCAGCTTCTCTATTGCATTTAAATGGGGCATTACCAGAGAACATAACGGCCCTTTCGTATAATATTTTGCGGGGGTGAGCTCGGGCATATCCCGGACAAATTTGATTTTAAAAATAGCCATAAAAATCCGTGTTTCAGGATTGACCTAAGCGCCGATCCCAGCCTCCATTCCGAGCTCTCCGTGTTTCCGGACGCCCTGCAGTGTTTACGCTCCGATATATCTCAATCAGAAAAGAGGATTTCCGACAGTACGAATAACTCCACCGAGACAGACAAAAGAGAGGCAAGTAAATGGAATGCCGCAATTTATGAAGAACATCAGATATAAATAGCATCTCTGTGAATTGGCTCGGTGAGGTTTTAGTCGCGAAGAACTCGCTATTTAGATCTCAAATGAAGTGAAGGTTATTGCGAAATCTTGTAATCAAGAACACAATGTTCATTTAAGTGATAAAATACTTTCTGGACTTATAGTCCAAAATCCCATATAAGGTCGACCTCCACCCATCTGCTTACCGAAAGAAAACTATATTTTATCAACTAAAATACGTTTATAAAAAAATATTCATATCTTAATTTAATTTAAATTATAAACTGTTTTTAAAATATACTGATTTTACTTGGGATCCTCTGCAATGGATTTTTTAAAATATTTCTTTTATAACTCGAATTAAATATAGCTAAGTATATGAATATTTTTTCAGACAACCGATTGGTTGAATTTAGGATTTTTTAAATGATTAAATATACTTTGCATTTGGTAATCCGATCAGTGAAGGTCAGTTTTACTTGGGATCTTCCACAGTGAATTTCAGAAACGTATTCTTTTATACTTGAAATTAAATATAACCATGAACATTTTTTATAATCTACCCTGCTGGTGGGTTTTTAGAAACATATTTTAACTGATAAAATATAATTTTCTTTCGGTAATCAGATCAGTGAAGGTCGCTTTCACTTGGAATTCTCTGCAGTGGATTTTTGAGAAACATTTTTTTAATAATTTAAATGATAATTTTTTACGTAAACCTGTTGGTGGGTGTTTAGAAACATATTTTAATTATTAAAATATAATTTCTATACGGTAGGCAGATCACTGAAGGTCGATTTTCCTAGGGATCTTCTACACAGAATTTTTGAAAATGTTTTATATAATTGAAATTAAATGTAACTATGAACATAGGTTTAGGCAACTCTGTTGATGTGCGTGTTTAGAAATATATTTTGTTTGATAAAATGTGATTTTCATTCGGTAATCAGATCAGTGAAAGTCGATTTTATTTGAGATCCTCTACAGTGAATTTTTAAAAAAATATCTGTTTAATAATTTAAATCAAATATAGCTATGAACATTTTTTCCGCAACCCTGTCGGTGAGTACTTAGAAACATTTTAGTTGACAAAATATGATTTTCATTCGGTGAGCAGATTAGTCAAGGTCGATTTTATTAGTGATCTTCCACAAAGAGTTTCTTATTATTTAAATTAAATATAGCCTCGACGATTTTATTTTAGGCAACTCTGTTGGTGGGAGAATTTCTGATGAGTGGCTGCATTAGTCTAATTTCCACACAAGGCTTGCTGAACACGTTCTTGTTGCTGGCGATATAAGCTGCTTCCTCGAATTTCCGGCGATAGCATTGAGGGTCTTTGTCAATAAGCTTAGCGTCTTCCCAAACAATTTTGTGGTGCTTGGTTCATGCGTAATCTACTTTTCCAGACTCAACCGTATCTGTTCGCTGGGTGTTGAGTCCGAGCTACTTAATTCTAACAAAAACGAGGTCAGCTAGACGAGCATAAATAGCAACGAAAGGAATATTGGAAAGTTCACCTGAAGACGGTTGAAGACAGATCACTCGAAACATTGTACTTAAAAATTGTATAGATAATGGAAGTCCGAAACAGATATCTACTTTGTCTACAAACTTCAAACAGATCTACAAAATATGCTTTGCTGGTATGTATGTAGATAAGAGCCCTTTAAACCTCAACTCCTGAAATCTATAGAATCCAATAGATTACACTAGAATACTTTTTATATATTCATGATAATAAACGAGAGCATGGAGATAGCGGAGTTTTGTATGTACACAGGATTTGAGGAATAAAATATTGTCTTTTGGAAGCATAACGTTCCTGAGCTATTAGGCTAAATGTCTATAATATTGCAGATTGTGTGCCTTGTTTAAGATTTCTAGTATTAATCGAAATCCGTTGCCACTGCTCAACAGGTTGGTGGTGTACGACTTCGAAGTCATCATGTCATCTTAACATATCAATTAAAAATCATACCTTATTCTGAACAAAAAGTGTAGTTATAAGAAACACAACTTCCATTTAATATCAAGAGAGCTTAAAACCTTTATACGTGAATTTTTGGATTTTTAGTGATCAAAATTCTAAGCTGCTCAGCCAATTTTCCGATTGGTTTTGGATTCTGCGCACAAACTAACTTACTAGTTTCAACCTAGCCAACCTTTGGCATACCTGTGCCGATAACAAACTTAATCAATGACATCTACAGTTACGATATAAAATTAAAGCTCAGTTTTACAAATTTAACGCTACATTCACTAGGCAGGATAACATCTAGATACGCTCCAGAATATCGTTCTCCGTCCATATGTAAAATACCTTTGTTGTTGCACAACACAGCAAATATACAAAGTAAAAGTAATCCGGACTTTCACAAACCCACAAAAACAAAGATCTTATCTTCACACCCGTTCGATAAATTATACAGAAGTGATTGTTGATGTACTGCTTATCAGGTGCGGTATTCATTAGGGAAATAGTATTAGAAGGTAGCCATGATTCGAATATTAATCACACTCTAAGATACTAATTGGTGATTGTATTTATGCCGGCCACGTATGCAATAAATATTCGGTAATGGCTAATTAAGCGATATACGAATGTTATGACGACGATTACACATAAATATGATGCTATAAGACGTTCCGAGTTGTTATATCGGGCATGCTGGCTAGTTTATCATTTGAAGAGCCAATTTTGAATGTCAGAAGGAATAATCTGATTATGCCGGTCTTCGGCTGGTCGGAATATATATCTTTTATCTTTGACCTACCGCATTGATTTAGATACCGTTTTTACAGCCTGTTCTTATTCCACAGTATTTCATATAGGAACGTGTCCCCAAAAAGACAATATTATTTCTTTTTTAACTGTGGTATGGCATTTTTAATTTCGTACCTATGAACATTTTTGTTTCATTATCTTGTAATAGTGAAAAGACTAACCAAAAATCAATGTCTAAAAGCTGTAGCTGTACATAATTAACTTATTCATGAATAGCATGTAAGACGTCAACCTGCAGTCCGCATAGACCCCATATTTTACACTAAGTAGACGTCATTTTATACTACATAAAGCTACAGTTAGCACAATTGCTATATTGGGCTTCTGACCAAGCTTGGTCCTTATGGACTACCCACCTGGCCTGCGCCAGTGTCTGAATAGCTTTTTGAACGACCGATCTCTGTTTGTTGTAGTCGAAGGCTCAGACGTATTTTCAATAAACGCCGGTGTTCCTCAGGAATTTTGTCCTATCCCCTACACTGTTTCTGCTGTACACCAACGAGCTGCTGGAAATAACATTCAATCGAATCTACAGCTTCGCAGACGACAGTACATTTATATCGTGCATGGAGCCAGGCAAGCCACTATCATCCCAGGAGACGGTACCTCGGCGACAACAACATGCCTCACAGATCAACGTAGATACAAAAATAATTGTCGAGTGGGGATTAGTAAATAAAGTACAGTTTAACGTACAGAAAACTCAGGCAACAACACTAACAAAGAGGTCACACGTTGGCTTACCAACTGTGGAAATGGAGACTCACCCAACAGTCGCTTGGAGTTTTGTTCCGCTGTAGGAAGCTGTACAAACCAGAGCAAGTACTGCTGCTCTATAAGGCACATTTCCGACCATCGTTGGAGTATTGCTCCCATGTGTGGGGATGCGCTCCGAAGTACTTTCTAAAGGTTCTGGAAACTATCCAGAAGAGAGATACTAGACTAATCGACATGCCTAACCTCACAAAGGATCTCCATAGCCTGGAACATGGAAGAAGGGTGGCTAATCTGTCCCTGTTTTACAGATTCTATCACGAAGGATGTTCGAGTGAGCTCTCACAAGTTTCGCCTGAACGAGGAACACTGGAGAGGCTCTGCGAACTCATCCTTACCAGGTCGAGATCCCTAGGTCTCTACTCCCCGAACCAGTCTCCTCCAGCATTCCTGCCTTTGGAGAATTTGACGCTGTAGAGTGAGTTGCTGGGGAATTTGTTTCTCGACGGCTCCAACCTGCAGCATTTCAAATCTAACGTGCACAACACTTATCCTCGCGCAGCGCTTATACAGCGTCATAGGCTTTCAGCATTTGCTGGAGGCTGACCATAAAAAATGTCTGCTGATGCTAGTTCAATGTTTTTTGGAGAAGACCAAAGCTAAGCGGTTTATCTAGTATACACTCTTTGGGTGAACTGTTTTTGGGATCTCTATCCACTTTTGTATCAAGATGTTTACAGGTTCAAAGCTAGTTACATGCACGTCCTGCAGTACTAAGCGATATCTATAATGGATACCATAGTGGCCACAAAGGGCTTAGCAATTTTCGCATAACCTTTCATCAAAGCTTTTGAACTGCGAAAGTGCGGAGAAATATATCGCTTTCACTGAGTAGTAATATCAGATATTACCTATGAGAAAACAAAAATTAATGTCTAATTCTGTGTCATCCAAAGAAACACCAAATTTATTACGATGAATCACTTTATTTGCAGTTTGATTATTGGGTTAGAAAAATTGACTATTAAAATTTTCAAAAAATTGACTTGCCTTGTGGTGACATCAACGTAACAATAAGGAGGGATGTATCTCAAATCGATAGAGACATGTGTATCGTTGACTCTCGACTGGTAAGAAGTACCCTCGAGGATAATTTGATCGAGCCCTTCCGCCTTCGAGACCACTCAACATCGAGCGCCCTTTTGTGACATTCGATCGGTCATACGACACGCATCTCAAAAAGGCAGCTCAGCTATCTTTTCACTTGTGAACGGGATATCAGAGTAGGCGATGATACTGTCCGATCGGTTGTCGTTGTTCGGGTTTGGTGTCAAAAAATAAAAAGAGCTTTTTGTCGTAATTAATTCAAGCGGGATGAAGGTGATGCTTTGATTATTAATCAATGGGTTTTTAAGATCAATGTCTGCATTGCTAACCAGTTTTTCTACGAAAAATGATATTTCCAGCCATTTTAAATCAGCGAGTGTTCTTTCTAGTCAATAACACATAATTATTATTCTTCAAACTATTGAGACATCTATCTATCTTTTCACTTGTGAACGGGATATCAGAGTAGGCGATGATACTGTCCGATCGGTTGTCGTTGTTCGGGTTTGGTGTCAAAAAATAAAAAGAGCTTTTGTTGTAATTAATTCAAGCGGGATGAAGGTGATGCTTTGATTATTAATCAATGGGTTTTTAAGGTCAATGTCTGCTTTGCTAACCAGTTTCTATACGAAAAATGATATTTCCAGTCATTTTAAATCAGCGAGTGTTCTTTCTAGTCAATAACACATAATTATTACTCTTCAAACTATTGGGACATAAAAAATTCTGAATTCAAAAAAGATTATACTTCTACTGCGGCAACTGTAAAACTAATCGTTTTTAACACGCTTTTATTAGTTTAACCTGTATGTTTGTTTGTGAGCTTGTAACTCTCCTTTGGATTAAGAGGTCGAATCTAACAATGAACGCTTCAACTTTACAGCGAAAACGATTTTGACGGCTTCAAATCCGTCGGAGCAGCGATCGTATGCCTGACTAAGAGAGGGCGCAGATACCTTGAAGTCTGTTAATATTACACAGCGTCGTAGCAACGAGAGCTTAATAGCCAACTGTTGGGAGTTGGTATTTTTGTGAAATTGATTCAGGAAAGTAGACTGTTTTAATTATCTCTTATGCAATAATGGTAATGATTATGTTATGAATATTGGTCTAGTGTATAAATTAGTACCGAATAAAATCACTTATTTATATTTCTGGTATATCCATTTTTTACCTTCGGAAAACAATTTCGACTGTTTAGTCTGTTCCCACATCAAGATATCTTATGCAGATTGGTCCAATAAATTTTGATTATTTAATACATATTATGATCTTCGCCGGTATAGGGATAGATCTGAGGTGTTCATCTTCCAGTCTAGTGCGGATGTTCGGTGGAATTTCATACAGTTTATAGCTGTAGTTGCATGATTTTTGCCACTGATTGAGTACGCGATTATTAAAAAGAGCAATGTAGTACACTGTCGCCTGCTCTCATATGCTTCACAAGTCTGATTGACATGAAAATTCTGATGCTCTATCTCCGTCAATCGACCTATGGCGCACTGATGATCGCTAATAAGCGTGAAACAGCTGTCTGCGTACTGGTGGATTGACGGAGAATATAGAGCAACCCTCGTAGTACATTATCGCTTGCACGGCAGCTTTGTCGGCTTCCTCACTCTCATTAAGGGTCTAGGGTATAGCGCGCGAAATTGAGAATCCAAGAAAAGACGTATTCCCGTGTTAGCGAGGAGGTGTGGCCACCTGTTCCCTTTCTCCAGTATGTGTGTCTAAGATGAGGGCAGATAAGTCCAAAAATCCAAAGGTAATGTCAAAAGGTCCAAAGGTAAGGTCCAAAGGTCACTATAAAAATGAGTTTCGCATTTCCAAGCTCCTGAAGTTACCTTTAAACTTACAGTAATGACTCAAAGAGCAAATTGAAGAAGAAAGCTTGCGCTTGTGCAACTATTTAGCCTTTTTTTGATATCGTGTTTGGTTGTTAATTTACAGGCATTGCGAGTTTTTTGCACACTAAAAAACTTTTTTGAGAAAATCGAAAATAGTTGTCATTCATTAAGGTCTTAACTATCGCCTTCTGAAACATTATATATGTAGTTTGAAAATAGAGTGTGTTATGCGAGAAATTGTGAGTCCGTGTTTTATATGGCAAATACGTACGTATAAATTTGTGTATCCAGGCCCCTTAATCCCATGGTGCGAATGAGATCCAAAAGAACTTTTATTATTTTTTTAAGCTTATTTTAAAAATTATTTATAACATTTTAGTCCGAGGTTCTTTAGAGCGTGTTTTTTTATTTTTTTAAACTATATTTACTAAAGAACAGATATTGCACTTTGTCCTGAAAGACAGACAATGGAGTTATTGAGGCCCGCGTACATAGAACATTACGTTGACCTCACGAAACGATTCCAGACAATAGAGGCAAACATCAGTTTACTGTACGAAGGGATATAGTACAGTGAAGCAAGCGGTGTGAAATGTTCTTTGTTCCAACGCCAAGATTGATTTGAAAGCTGCGAAGGCGAGGCAAGTTCGATAATTCTGCAACGGGCGCTCCTCTCTTTCGATTCAATGATCGCGGCTCGGAATCTATCAGACCGCATTAGAGTTACTTAGAAGTTTTCCCATATATTTTAAGCCATGGCCCGTCTGCGGCGCGGCGGCCGATCTAATGGTACCGCAGAATGGCGGCAGCGGCTGCGTAATAACCGAGATAAATCAATAAGTGCAGCGACGCCACAGGCGAAGCTGCCTTCGCCGCCGTAGGAAAACCACCAGACGACGGCGACGCTATTCAAGCCACGTTGCGACGGAAAAACGACCCTTCCGGACGCATCAGAAGTGGGATTCCGTAAACCTAAGTTTGAGAAATTTAAGGGATCAGAACCAAAATACAATATCCCTGATGGATACGGTGAAGATCAGTAAGATGAGGCTGAGGAAACTGAGCTTTCGAAAATTTCATCTTTCGTTTCATATCTTTATTCAATCTTTTGAAAAACAACCCTTCTGAACGCTTCAGAAGTGAGATTCCGTAAACCTAAGTTGGAGAAATTTATGGGACCAGAACCAAAAAACAATATCCCTGATGGATACAATGAAGATCAGCAAAACGTGGCTCTTTGAATAAGCTTAGCTTTCGAAAATTTCATTTTTAATTTCACTTCTTTATTCATTCTTTTGAAAAACGACCCGGTCGCTTCAGAAGTGGGATTCTGTAAATCTATGTTTGACGAATTTTGGGGATAAGAGCCAAAAAACCATCACCCTGATAGTACTGTGAAAGATCAGCAAAAGGTGGCTCTTTGAATAAGCTGCACACATGCAAATAAATTCTTGGACAAAGAAAATTATTCATTCGAGTATACCAAATATTCCTATATGCGCAAAGTTGTAATAATCTCAAATCAAGATTGTGATATTTTTCACAATAAAGCATTACATTAAGTAATTAATTTCAATTCAAAACTGGGAAAGACGCGATTTTCATTGTGTCAGTGAAACGTGAAGAATTCAAGAATATAACCAAAAAAACCAAATTTCAGAAATTCCAGTGATAGTTATGCTTCAACAAAAAGAATTTGGTAAACAAAAGTTTGAGGACAGAACAAATAAAAAATAAATAATTTTTGAAGTTCCATAAGGTGAAGATCAGCAAAGAGGTGAATCTGGTTATCCCGGTCAGAATATAAACAAACTTATTGAATTGAATTGTATTTTCTTCATCCAGTTTGATTTAATGTTTTGAATTCGATGAAAATAAAGTTAAAAAAATCATTACATGTAAATATGAATACACGCACAGGTGGGGCTAATAAAAGTCAAAAATGCTTTTCAGATTTTCGCAATATTGCCATATATTTGAAAGTCAACAAAATTACAAATCGGGGTTGGTAAAAGGAAAAATTAAATAATCACAGAACCGCTATCGTCAACCAACACAAGAACGTAGTATACACATAACCAATTCACCCTACTCGACTTTTATAGTACATACATATACATAGTATATAACACAGTAGTAGTTCTTAGAAAGATCAAGCTGACGAGAATAACTCCGGACGCTGGAATTGCAAGATACATACAACATTTTTATGCAAGAATAATTCCAACAAAGAACAAGGTCACCCTGTTTTTATAAGCCGATTTTTTTACCTTACATGGCATTTTTGGCATCCAAGTCTTTTAAAATTTTCAATAGCCCGCACTAAAACAGCTTTTAGCGCACATTTCTCCCAATGGCCCGAAATTGTTCAAATTTTATCCTTTATCTAACTTTTGTCTTTATATAACCTTATGTTATTATGTTATTTTATCACTACACATCACCATGACTACCTATTATTTTCCTGATCAATGTCTCACTTTTCTCATATTTAACCTTGCTCCCATCTACCCGCCCTCCAATTATCATCAACCACCTCCAAAGTGATAAAACTCCTCCTGTACATGTACAGGTGATGCGTTCCCCAAGAGGTGCATGTCCGGTAGCAATAACCACCGTAGATATTGCCCTCACACCCCTAGACCGGCCCTTCGTTATGTTTAGGGCACGCGAACTGATTACTTATAGTACCGTTACAATTTACATTGTACATATTAAATATTATATTTTGTAATGTAATGTATGTATGTATGTACACATATGTATATTCCCATTGAGAAGTGTACCTGAAGATAGTACAAAAAGTTTCTATTAGAGATTATTGATAACGATCTAGCAAGATTAATAGAGGACCATCTAGTGTTTATTCAAAGATAGAAGTTTTAGAAATGTTTTTTAATATTTTAGTGCGCATCTCGCCGACCTGCGTATAATACATTTTAGGAAAGGTGTAGAAAAGTCTTACGTAGATCGTAGCATAGAAACGCGTTGTGGTTTTATAAAAATCGAATTGTATTAATTGTTATTTGTTTGTATGTGGATTCAACCCGGCGTTATTTTGACACGATACAATCGCATCATATATGCGGCTGAAAATCATACTGGATAAATAGGATGACATGTCACCATAAATAAATACCTTTGTTTTAAACAGCTGATCAGAAAATATAAGAAGCATTAAATAGCAAACATTGAAGCCAAATTAACCAAAATTATACAGACTACCTGAAAACTACAAGGGGGGACAGTGATCTTCCTTTGTCTAAAACCACTGTGCTATAAGTTATGACCAAGCCAGGCGATTATTTACGTCTCAGCTGACCGCGAACCGACTCGGAACGTGGTGTTCCGTGATCGATTCCTGAGAAATAGCCAAGGTGTCTGTCCTAAGTCGTAAAATTGGGTGGGGGAGATTTAAATGGAGGCGTTTTGGGGTGGGTTGATGGGCGTTGTAAGGGTAATTTTTTCTCATGGGGCCGAGAGAGAATATTGCACCATCACTCTATACATCAGGGAATTATGAGTATCTAAAAAAAACTTGATGTCTTTGGCTATCTAGCGAACTTTTCATAAGTTAGTTTCAGATAGGCATGAGATTTATATACTATACTACCAGAATCAAATTTGTGATATCAGTAGCAGCAGACGTTTCATGAAGTCCTACAACTCCAAGGCCCGATTTTATCAACACAGGCATTTTAACAAAGGTTTTGACCAATTAGAGCAGCCCATTCAAGAACATGCATCTGTCAAAGTTCTCTGAAAATTATTGATTTCTCTTGAAGTTTACTTCAAAAAGATGAAAAATGACATGCTTAATATACAATCGGCCATTATGAATCATCTGGTATCTTTTCACTCTGATTTTCCACCCTTACTGGGTGAAAACTTGCATTTTCTTGTTTAACAAAGAGTTTATAGCAATTGCTAATCTCAACCAATCCGATTCCACAAAAGCAGTACATTTGATCACTGGATTGTTGGTCTATCAAGTGATAATGATGACAAGAAATTCAAATTACTGCATCATTTTAATAAAACAATAATTTAATATGAATAATAATTATAAATACCTGCAATTCTTGTATTATAGTAAAAAGGGGTAAAAATAACATTTTGTTGCATTTCACAAAGTTAAACACACGATTTAACTGTTGGCCAATTTGTTTCCCAAGTGTGCATTACCGCATTTTAACATCAAAGTTCGCGGGCTGGCAAAAGTATAACCTTATTTTTTGTAAACCAGAAACCTATCGTATCGTCTTTTCAGAGAAAGGAGGTAACTAGTAGGGGGGATTTTTTATTCATACAGACCTTACAATGTGTTTCGCGCTATGGTGACTTTTACATAGTGCCTACATCCTCTGTGAATATTTCTATAAGAAGGTCTATATCAAACATGCATCCAGTAGATGGAAATTTCTTCATGAAATATGTATTTGTCTATTATCAATCTGACTGCAAATGCAATTAGTAATTATACAATAATTAATAGGTAAACATTAAAAATCTGGCATTCATTTGCAAATCAATCGCTTTGTTCTGATTTTCTGCTATGATTATGATCCATGAATTCCAAAATATTTTTGATAAAAGTGTCATCCAGCTTTAACGTTTTCTTTCCAATATTGATAAAATACTATTGGATGATACTTATTAACATGGGCTTCAATACCCAATAGTAAGCCTTTGCTAAAAAACGTCCAATAGAAATGCTTTGTCAAAGCCATTGTTAGAATATGCATTTTGTTGAAATCGGGTCTAATTGTTTGGACGAGTAGGTACTATACCTCGTACGAAGAATTCTCAACCTTGTAGCAATGCGAGAGAAGTGCAAAGTTAATCTATTTGGTCCTACTTTTGTACTATCTTGCCCCATGCGTATCCCCTATTTGCCAAAAGGAAAAACCCTTATGTAAAACCAGCCCATTCGATGGCCGTTTAATCGGATGTCAAGTGTCGACGGTCTGGCCGTCGGAAGGGTCATTGAGGCGTTATCTTCACTGCCTCGCCCGTAAAAGACAAGACTTTGAGTGCCAAGGATTGCCGTTAAGGACGAGAAACGATTCCACATGAAGCCCCGTATACATTTTATGGGGCATTACACATTCGACAGCGGTTTACCTTAATAAAATACACTCTCACCGCGCTGGGGTGGTGGACGTTAGAAGATGCGGTTCCTGGATAGCACATACCCCTTGAGTTCAACCAGCAATACAAAATCAGAAATATTTGAGCCTCAGTTCCGATAAATTATATAAAAAATGCAATAGCAACGTCACAACGCTAAATTGTTCTGAATTACTATTTTATTCTTCAGATGTTTTTATCCCTTTACACATTTTTGATCTTCACTCCTCATACTTGTCTATCATCCCAGTCATCTGACCTTAGCAATATTCTTAGGTAGCTTCAATTATATGAATTTCGTTTTAATAATCGTTCTTTTGGTGCCAGTTTCTGATTTAAAAATCTCAGGAAGTTCCACCCAATTACGAGATTTGATTCTAGTTCAGTTTGTGTTCAAGAATTGTGACATTTGGAGGTTACTTTTCAAATTTGTCTTGTCTTTAGTTCACTTTAGAATAAAAGACCTTAACCAGATCCTTGCGTAGAATCATTTCTACATTCTGCATTTGATTGAGGGTAAAATTGCTGAGACCGCAGAACTTAAATCCCATCGAGCCTCCTTTACAACCTCCCAAAATAGCTCTGAACTAAGTGACCAACCTTGTGAAGGAAGTTCAACGGAGCTTTTCCTTATAGGGCTATGGCAAAGTAGATGCTTAACTGTTCCATCCTCTCCACAAGTCCCACAGTATATTAAGCTGCTAGTATCCAGTCTTAGCATCGCCTACACAGCAAAGGTGGGGATGGTAGCTACATCCTCACTAGCCTAGCTAAGGAGTACTTTAGCAGTTGAGGAGATCCATGATTAGACTCAAAGAGAGTAAACGTCACAACCGAGTAGTTGTGTTGAGTAGTCCTTTAGAAATTTTGTTTAAATATTTCAGTTTTTATTTATAATTACACCATTTTGGAGCTAGTGAAAAAGAGCTATTAATACAGCAGGTTTCGACTATAACGCTCTGTGTTTTTTTATTTAAATAGAAAAACTGTATCAACCGCGTAGGGTTTCTAGAGGCAGAATACTAGTAGATTTTAGTTATACAATTATTTTCATAGGTATTAACTAGGTAGGTGATAGTATCCTATAGCTTTAATAAAATTTAAAGCGTTACTGTGTTTGGATGTTGACGCATCTTTGAGATTTTGAGGTATTTCACAGGAAGAGCGTTTGGAAACAGTCTAGTATGATGTGCTCAACACTTAAAGTTGTGTTAGATGTAGGCTACGTGACGTAGCGCACTGGGGTTCGAGTCCTCTTGTGAAGATGGGACCATGTGTGGACGTATGGTGTGACCAATTCTCAGCCGTGAGATGATGAGTTGGTCTCTTCTGTTGTTTGGAAGGGCCAGTAGAGTTTTCATATCAGATTTTTTTTTATTTTATTTATAATCGCAGGAATATCCTGTTGAGCATTATCTCACTTAAGATGTTTGTATTTTGTATGGCTGTGTAATCGAGTGATCGATTTTCGTTCATGAGTTCTCGGACTATGATATTAAGGGGGGAAAGGGAGAGTTTGTTATTGGTATTTCGGCTCCACTGATTCTGCTACAATGTTAAAATATAGTTCTTAATGTGGTTTTTGATGTCGTCATAGCATTGTGCCAAGGCATTTAGGCTTTAAAGTATTTTTTATAACTCTGCCATCTCAGAACATTATCCTGAAGTACCATAGCATCAAAAACAACATTGATCGTATGTCATTTCACAGGAGTTCCACAATTTTATTCCAATCGCAATGACATTTTTGAAACACTTAAGTGCGAACAATTAAAAAATAAGTGGTTCATTGAGCAGGCCAGGAAGGCATTTTGAGTATGAGAAGATTTCTCACAGGGTCAGATCTGAGCCTAAAACATACGCATGGTCAGTTTTCTCGATTCTCGATACACCGAATATCATGGATTCAAAGGATAATGGACGATGAAGTCCTTAATCCTAAACAGCTTATATAGGTCATATCATGCTAGGAGAAAAGTACGATCGAGCAAAGAGCTGTGCTGTGAATCACATATAGAATTTTGAGTGGTAAAAATATAGAATACGTTGCCAGACTGCGTGATCCTGACCCGTTAATTTAAAAAATGCAGTTGTTATGATTCTAACAAAATTTCAGCACAAATAGTGTACAAAAAATGGACCCAAAATGGAAATGTGATAGCGTATCAGCATTCGTAGGAATATCCTATTGAGCACTCTCTCACTTAAGATTTTTGTATTTTGTATGGCTGTGTAATCGAGTGATCGATTTTCGTTCATGAGCTCTCGGACTATGACATTAAGGGGGGAAAGGGAGAGAGCGCAGAAGGAAGACGAGCGCGTTTCTATTTAAACAACTTCCATTAGCGAGGAAGGAGGGTCGGCCCCCCCTGGAAATTCAGATAACCTACAACGCCCTACCCATCCTTAATGTAACTGACACGGAAATAAAAATATTACCGGCACGGAAAGTTCGAATGTAAGCGGTAAGCGGAGACGTAGGGTTATCTTGGGGGGAAATGGGGAAAACGCCGGTTACTGATGAGCAAAGAGCTGCACTCCGAACTTAAAATGAAAAAAATTCTGAGGCCTCCATGGGCAGGGGTTCTAAGAATACTGTAATATTAAAAAATGCTTCATTGTCAAACAGCGGCGGTAGACGTGATAGTGATTTGAAGATCACAGTCTTTCATCACCAGTGATCAACAAAAATATATCACAATAACGACCATAACCAACAATAACCAACACTTGTTTTGTAGTACTGCATAAATTTAAAACTAAATACTACACAAGATATTAAAAATTAAAACGAAATAAAATCAACAAAGGTAAGTAGGTAATAATAAACTTCAGGAAAAACCTACTAAATATTGGTTTTGTATGAATACAAGGAAAATATACTTTACAACCATATAATACAAGTTCTGTGATATCTAATTATTCAGTTTACGGAGTTGCTCACGTGTGAACTATAGACAACAGAAGATTGAAATAGATCTTTGGTTTATACTTGCATTTTCTTGCAATAATGTTTTGAAAAGGTAGCATTTATGTTAGTAGTAACATTTTTTATATAGATCTCGAGCTCTCGACATGAGCCTGGGCTCACCGATATGAAGTTGTATTATTAATGATGGCAGGTCTGAGACCAGAGCCGAAACATCCAGAATGACAGTTAAATATCGCCTGGAACGGGTGGTGCTTATCAAACTCAACGGATAAAGGGATGGGTGACACGGATGCGGTTTTAGCAGGTCAACGCCAACTGCGTGTCTACGAAAACAAATGATGGACGGTCACAGGGATCGATTTCATAGAGATGTCAAGAATGGACTACAGCAGAGAAGTTCGTCCTTTTTTCGTATGAAATTTGTACGATCAAAAATAACTGACTCTCTTTTAGTTGGTACTGAAGCTTGGCATTCAATATGTCTATAACCTGTGTCTCAAATATGATATATTACTTTGTGTAACGATTTTAACCTGCTGTGACGAACTTAGTTGTAATTTTTTAGGGTTAGGTCAGCAATAAAACAAAAACTTCTTATTATTCTTTATCCATAATAGTAATAAATTTTTGTTTTACTGCTGAACTTACATCAAAATTATATACAGGGTTGGGATAAAGTATGGAACCAAGCAATTAACTTTGGAACGGAAAGAGTGATATTGCTGAAAATTTGCAGGCAAGTGTAGTGACGTCTGGTGCATCCGAAGACATTATGCTGGCTATTAATGTATTTCCGGTTTAACCGGAAGTACCGTCAACTTTTTTAATTTCAATGGGACACCCTGTATATTTTTGCAGATTTTAATTCATCTTTTTTACTTCCCACACCGATAGGTGAGGGGAGTATTGTGATCGCGAAAATTTTCGATTTTGAGATAATACACTTTTTGGGCGTTTCATGATGTCTACATAACGAAAATCCATGTCACTCATTTCCGTCGGTCTGTCTGTCTGTCGGTCTGTCGGTCTGTCTGTCGGTCTGTCTGTACGCGTTTTTGTGTCCTCGTAATCTCAGTAACCGCTGCATAGATTGTGATGAAATTTGGGCAGCGATATGCTGGGGGGTCGTAGTAGGTAATGTTCTTATAATTTTGAAAATCGGTGCAGGGGCGGCGGAGTAATTAGCAAAAAACAAAAAAAATTAAATATTCCTCAAACTTCGTTTTTAGGCGTTTTAGAGGTTCCTGATCATTTTTTACTTTTTTTTGGGTGGGGGTGAAATTGGGGTGGTTGGGGGGTGGGGGGTTGTAAAATTGAAAAATTTGTTGCTTTCATAATAGACTGTCCACTGACCCATGAAGGAAGACCCAGCAACATAAATAACTTTTTTAGGTCCATGCGAACATTGCCTTGCCTATTGCAGAAACCAAAGGACTTAGAATTTTTTCTGGTGTAAACATACGAGAGTATTGCTTTAGATCCTTCTATATTGTATTACAAGGAAACTGTTGAATTGATGTTAATGAAATTTTGACACAGTATTACTACCGTGGCGAGGATGGAAAACGCGTATGGTTTTTATAAATCGTGCCAGTGGCGGTGCAGAAATAATAAAAAAAGTAAAAGAATAAAAACAGCTCAAACTTCGTTTTTAAACGTTTTAAAGGTTCCTGATCATTTTCTGCGTTTTTTTTGGGTGGGGTGAAATTGGGGTGGTTAGGGGGTGGGGGGTTGAAAAACTGAAAAATTTCTTGTATTCATAATAGGCTGTCCACTAGCCTGTGAAGGAAGAGCTAGCGACATAAATAAACTTTTTAGGTCCATCCGAACATTGCCTAGCGTATTACGGAAACTAAGGGACTTAGAATTTTCTTTATACATACATACGAGTATTTATTGCTTTAGATCTTTTTGTACTTTGTAACGTGGACACTATTAAATTGATTCTAATTAAATTTTGACACAGTATTATTACCGTGGTGAGGATGGAAAACGCCTCGGAAAACGCGTATGTTTGTTAAATATAGTGCCAGTGGCAGCGTATATAGCAATAATCAAAAAACTAAAAGTTTGAAAACAACTCAAACTTCGTTTTTAGATGGTTTAGGCTGTCCATTGACCTCTGAAGGAAAGACTTAGCGGCATAAGACAATTTTAGGGGAGGAAAGGCTGCCGATGATTTGGTTGCAAGGAGATCTCAGACTAAAGCTTCATGCTATGGGAAAATAGTAAACTGATATCACAGTAATGTGTGGGAAGTACTGAGTCAATCAACTTGACTCCATTTTTTCCGAATACGTCCATGTTATCCTGGTCCTACGCTCAGAAGTTGTCAATACCACATTTTTTCATTACTAACTGTAAGACAAAATATCACACAATAGGCTAACTGTGTTCTCTGTCCAAGGGAAATAATGTCCCAGAAGAACACAGGTATGTACCGTTAGTCCGACAAGAATTGTCACTTTTCTACTTATATTAGAATTATAAAGTGTAATCTTTGTCGAAATCTATAAGAAATAACTTCATTATCTACTGTATTAAGTACAAAATTTTATTTTAATATATGCAAAAATTAATTTATTCAGCACATCAGACTCATCTGACAAATCTTCATCTCCGCTACTGAATTCACTATCGTCTTCATCTCTTTCATCTCCCTCATTTTCATTATTCGTGATATCTGTGTATACTATTTTTGCTTCATGTCTGACCTTTTACACAATGTTCTATACAATCTTCCGGAAATAAACGTATCTATCTATCTAAATAATGCTCACATGTTGGAAAAAAACTGCTCAAGCAAATCTTTGCATGGACACCCTTATGGTCCATACCAACTTGGAATACATGATACACAATGCTCTGCAGTTAGTAATAAGGATCATTTCAGAGCGTAGGACCCGGATAACATACCAATCAATTTGTGGGACAATGTGGCTGTTAAATTATTTAAGTATTAACTAAGCTACGGTGAAATATCAGTTAGTAATCATTTTTTATGACCTTTGTTACGACAAATATTTGTTTTATAATGTTGATTACTTCCTTAAGATTTGATTAAAAGGACCCACCGTTAATAATTCATTTTTGAGGCTCGTTAAATTGACATACTTTATCCCTGCTACCCCTGCCAGCTGCCACAATCGAGAATTTTCGTATAGAAAATTGTTGGACGTCTCATCGCAACGAAGCTATCCACGAACATTAGACTTGATAGTCATTATTTTTACACCCGGGATTTGTACTACAACTTCTGAGCGTAGGACCAGGATAACATACCACGTGATTTGTAGGACAATGTTGCTGTCAAATTGTATAAATATTAACGAAGCAATATTGGAAAAATCTTAGTAATAAATTTGTATGACCTTGTTATTGGTACATGTTGGATGGAGGGGGACAATGTGATCAAACCATAGATTTTGTAGGACAAACATTTTTTCTAATAAGGTTGATCACATTCTTAAGATTAAGTTGAAATACTAATTGTTAATAATTAATTTTTGACACTCGTCAAATTGACATATTTCATCCCTGCTACCCCTGTTAGCTACCACAATCGAGAATTTTTGTACAGGAAAAAGTTGGGCGTCTCATCGCAACGAAGCTATCCACGAACATTGGACTTGATAGTAATTATTTTTACACCCGGGATTTGTACTACAACTTCTGAGCGTGGGACCAGTATAACATACCACGTGATTTGTAGGACAATGTTGCTGTCAAATTGTATAAATATTAACGAAGTAATAGTGAAAAAATCAGGCTGTTAGTAATAAATTTGTATGACCTTGTTATTGGTACATGTTGGATGGAGGGGGACAATGTGATCAAACCATAGATTTTGTAGGACAAACATTTTTTCTAATAAGGTTGATCACATTCTTAAGATTTAGTTGAAAAACTAACTGTTAGTAATTGATTTTTGAGACTCGTCAAATTGACATATTTCATCCCTGCTACCCCTGTTGGCTACCACAATCGAGAATTTTTGTAGAGGAAAAAGTTGGGCGTCTCATCAAAATGAAGCTACTCACGCAAAATTAGCTTGTTAGTAGTAAGTAGTGAAAATGGGCCTGGGATCCCGGACTAATACCTAGTCTGTTTAGTTTTTTACTCGGATTTTTGTACTATCGATTAGGCATTGTACCTATGAATTAGTGCACTAGTCACTGTCAGTTTGTCATAGTTAATTTTAAATTGGAAAATCCTAAAGGTTGTTTCATCATAAGGAGTCAATTTTAGGATTTACCAATTTAAAATTAACAACGGTAAACAATAAGTGACTAGGTACTGCACTATCTGACAGATAGAATGCCTAATTGATTTGATAAAAATCCAGGCAAAAGAAGTAAGCAGAGTAGATGTCTCGATACTCAATCCCAGATACACCTCTGTTATTCTGTATCTTGCTTACATTCCAGTTTTCTGAAAAAAGTTATTTGAAAAAGTTGTTTCCTTTAATGACTACTATACAGTTAAAAATGTATCAACTCGGGACTCATCCTGTATAGAATTTGATCTACATATTATTAAATTGTTTACTCTCAACATTTGTTGAGTACGTATTTACATAAAGGCAATAGTGGTAGTAGTTTGGAAGAAGTAACATTGGTGGTTAATTACTTGCTACTTGATAGTAGCATTTAATTTGAGAACAATCTGCTATCCTAGCCTTATCAATACATATCATATATGCCAAATTATCGCTTGATAAATATTTGTAATATGAGAAAGGCTTGCACTATAACGCGTACCTTCTAGAGTCTACAGCCCTGTATTATTTGTGAAGCTCTTTGGTTTTTTCGCCCTACAGCTTGGAGGAATGGTTCCCGTGCCTAAATCCAGGCATCAAGTCGCAATATCTCTTGTGCAGGAGTTTGACCCATTCCCTGACGTGGTGTCAAATTGTACTTCTGGGCTTCCCCAAGGCAGGCTTTGCGTCAATGTACAAGATAGATATTTCTTTTCATGCAAGCTCATCTGCCTTTCCAGTAAACTATGAATACTGAAGAACACAAGGGGAGCGACCGACCAATAGGTATATATGGACGAAAAAAATTAAACTTCACATACAAGCTGTACAAAGATTATACAAGGGCGTAATAAACTGTTTCCCATCGATTATGCGATACACAACCGCGGCAATTGTTGACATTGCGTAAAACATACGAAACGGTCATAAAACCCTCTGTGAGCGAGCTGTACCGATCTTAAGAGCAAACCTGAAATAATACAGGATCCCGTTTAAATTAATCATAAAACTTAGACAAATATATAACGGTTCTTTTGATCCCTTTGTAGCGGTAGCGACAATTTTATAGTTCGTAAAAGCTCGCGGCTCTAGGAAGAGCACAATGTCCGTCGCGTCGGCTCGAGAACACACAGAAGAGCGTTACGGTTTGATACTCGGTTAATAGCAGGACGTTTTACGGCATCTACTAAAACAATTAGTCGATTGTGTATACACGTGAACACGGTAGCTTTAAGGATTGTGATGTTGCATTCTTACACGTGTTAATAACAATGGCAGGGGCTTCAGATATCTTGTTTTCCCGCCAATTTTGGGAGGTCTGATTTTTCAAACGTAATTTCTATTCGCACAGGTTAATTCTTAACTGGCTAATGAGGCATTTCTGTTCTGTTATTATTAATGTGCCGCCTGAGAGACGCCACTGATATTTTCAATTTTTTTAAGAAAAACTTCATTTTAAATATAACGAAATCAGTTTTAGGCTAACAAAAGGTACAAACGTGTTTTGGGATTATATAAAGTCATAAAAATTGATTTTAGTTCATATATTAACACGAAAAATTGAACTTCCAAATACCTCTAGAGAAAATAGAAACAAGCCCCAAAAATAATCACTATTTTTCAATTTTATACAATTACCAATTTCACCACATGCACCAAAGTCACTGCGCAATTTTTCTGCGCAATTTTAACAATATTTTGTTGGTGCATTCTAAACCAACATGCTTTTGGTACAAAAATCCAGTTCTTTTCATTATTAAGGGGCATAATATGTAGTAATTCTTGCATTGTTCTAACCGTTGGGATTTCATTCGAGAATTTTCTTGTCAGATACAAAGAAGCTCTTTTATATCCGCAATAAGATGCATCTTTCGTCTACTTTTAAGGTTACACTATTGGCTATATTGTTGCAGATAAGATAATCATTTTGAAGTTATTAGAAATGCAGATACAATACTTGGAGTCTCATGGCGACTTTCAGCCGGCCGAGTCGATTTTAGGTTAGGGCCGTTATAACACGTGCATTTCAGTATTTCCAATTTCTAATCTTTGTTAATTGTGAGATGTGATATAAATTCTTAAACCCTCGATACAGTGTAATTAATACGCGATATTCATCTTTTTACATAATTATGACGACATTTTCGAGTTTTGATTAAGAGTGACGTTTTATTTTGTGAACCGTAACATGGCCAAGTTGCAGACCCCGTAAAGTACCGCTTGATTGTGCTAACGCGTAAAAGCCATAAGGAAAAGGAAAGAAAGAAAGAAAGAAACATACAATACTATGTAAATATCAGTTATTCCAAATTATTTTTGTTAATCATTTTGTTTCTTGACTGCAGAGGTAGGTGACTCTAGCTTATACGAATAAGGAAATATTTTAATCTCGATCACTCTATACGTGCTTTTAAAGGTGCTTTTGAAAACCTTCTGCATTTCAGCTTCCTTTAGGCATATGCAAACAATTTTTCCCTTCATTTTTCATCTTTTCTGTAAAGCTGAATATATGTCGACATCACAGCTAGTGGTATGATGGATTTATAAATATAGACATAACGACATAACAGAGAGGGACACTGTAAGCCCCGACCTCAATGCTTCTTTTCTCTCTGGTACTCTGATAGTACTATTTCTCAGAAATCTTGGAAGATTTCAGCTTCCGTGCAAGGTGGAAGTACATCAGGCTTAAGTATCGCGCAAGACCGTTGGCGGACGAATATATCAGGGTTTCTGAAAAAGATCAATTATATTAAGCGTTTTTTGCGAACCTCTTATATTAAATAAAATATGGTATGTTGTGTAGATTTTTATTAATTCTCATGCAACAAGTAACGTAAATGTCGCCGCCGGCGTACAGCAAAATGCCCCTGTAAATGCAGATAATGACACGACGGCACCCGATCAGTGGCGTCGGCTTCAATCAAGGGGTGAAGCGGTTCGCCTCTACGGAACCCGCTTCAAAGGAGAGAGAGACACCTAGTGATCATTGTGATTATGTCTCTGCTTTTCTCATACGACACTAAGTCGTTACGTGTAACGGAATCCTCTATACGAGGAACATCACTGTAAGCGCCACACAACAATGAAGTATGAAAGATGAGCTGTTCGAGCGGACAGGGCCGTCGAATGTTTACGTTCGTTTGAAAGCCCGATGGTGATCATGATCAACATCCAATTACGCGACCCGGCCGCCGTCGATCCGATAACCTCATGGCCTGCTGCGATCCTCCGAAGAGCCGCGACGATGAATTGACAAACGCACAGACACAGATTTCCGAGAAGTCCCCTCGTTTATCTCCCAGGCGCTGATATTTTTCCATCGAGAAACCAAGTTCTTTGTCTCTCACACATCTGCCAAACATGCGGCCGCGCTTTTGCCAGCCACCGAAACGCGATACACACTGAATTATTCCGGCTTTGATCAGAAAGCCCATGTCCCATGGCCATGGTGTTACGCCATGCGATACTCCCGTTAATTTTTTTTAAGTCTAAACCCTAATTTGTTAAAATTATTTCATCATAAAACTAGCTGTGATATCGACATGTTCAGCTTTGTAGAAATAATAAAAAAGGAACTAAAATAATTGTTCACCTATGCATAAAGGAACTAGAAATGCAAATGATTTTCATCGAAAAGCACCTTCAAAAGCACTTAATATGGGGTGCATCACTTTTAACCGACATGCTGTGCCAAAAGAATGACCCACCCAGAAACTCAATTGCAAAAATAAGTCCTCCCAACTTTTGACGTCTGAAGTGAATAAAAAATCGACCGCATAAAGTATCTCTTACCTTCGTAGATGATATTTGAGCACTTGGTCAATTACATGTACCCTTAGTTCAATTGTTACGTCGTAAAAAGAGACTTTTGACAGAAAAAGGTAGGAAAAAAAAGAAATTTGGTGGGACGGTAGACATTGCCCCTCAAGGGGCAACTACCTACCCTAGGTCGCAAACTTAGGTGTAGATTTAGGGGACCAATATCTACCATCCCACCAAATGTTGTTCCTTTCCGACCTTTTGCGCTCAAGAGACTTGTAGGACTTGACGATTGGCTAATATCGGTAGTGGGTAGCGATGTGAGAAATGCTATTCTCTTAGAAGAAGCAGTATTACAGAACTTTTTGATAGCGTTCTTCGACTTAATACGCGATTGAATTCTGATTTTAGTAAAAATGACAAACCACCCCCTAACTTTCGGACACTGAAGAATAGAAACTATTGGTCGCACACGAAATATGTGAAGACCAAATTTGTGAAGAATTTTGTTGTCTCCATATATCATCTGAACTTTTTTTCGCTAGCACTTACCACAACGGCGTTATTTGTCGAAAAGCGTCACGAAACAGTTTTCATCCCCCTTCCCCCACCCTCGAGCGACAGCCCCCCGAGGTCAGAAACATAGGTGTAGGTTCAAAGGACCAATGTTTACCATCCCACCAAATTTCATTTCTCTCCGACCTTTTGCTGTCAGGAAATACCTACCGCTTGGACCAAGCCATTTCCCATTAATAATGACCTTGAATCTTTTACGTTTGGTTTTACGAAAACTAAATTTCAATTGCAATCACTTGTCCGTCCCTGCTGTATACTTCGGATAGCATTTTTTTGCCATAACCTACCCCATAGGAATGACTTCCAATCGTATCTCAGCTCATCAAATAGATACTTATCAAGCACACGCAAGACTTTTTCGTAGCTTATTGTACCAGGCAATCAAGCCGGTGATCAATTGAACGTTACTAATGACGGTGTAGGTTTTCAAATGATTACCTATGCTGTCATTCAATTTAGTCTAAGTAAGAGGGGTATTACCGTTACTATCGCGAGGATCTATAACTACATAAGTTACAGACATCACCTTCTTCCTTCTTAGTTTTAATATACTGTAATGCATTTTCATTATCTGAGAAAACAGTTTATTGTCACTTCATAACATGTATACATAAAATATCAATAATATATAAATATCCATACCTTGATTTTAATTTTGACCAACCGCCATTATTTTTGATGCTAACGATAATATATATACTTGCATATACATGTCAATCAATCAAAAGTCACCTAATGAACTGAATTCAGATTCACTCTACATAAAACACGTATTTAAATACGAGAAACTTTCTATTGATGCAAATAAATATCTTCTTTTTAAAACCATTATTATACAACCGCGTGCAGATAAAAAACTACTCCATATCTAAAATCTCATATTTATTCTACATAAAATCAATCAAAACCTATATGGTTATAGAAACTTTTTAAAAAACTACTTTAGAAAGCTATATTAGCGCAAAAACAACTAGATTTGTTAATAATACAAAAGAAAATTTAGGAAAATCCTTTAAGTTATTGATAACGAATCAGCAAATCGTTTGTCTCTCGTATTCGAATATCAAAGGTCGTTAAATTATGTATTTTTAAAATCAGAAGGTGCATTGGTAGACCAGCTAAGAAGCCGCAGCAGTGTCGGAGCGAGAGTGGTGCGAACCAGGTCTCAACCATGACAAAAAGCTTCTCAAAAATTGAATTAGACATTCACAAAAGTTACAGTTGTTGAGACTTAGCAAAAAAATAAAAGCCCTCCCAAAAATGCGTCGGGCAACACTGCGGAATTATGTATCCTGCCTTCAGCAGCTTTACTTCTTTATTCATGTAGGTATACAATGTATAAACATCACAGAGATATACGGTATATAATTATGAAATCAGGTTCCTCCGGTGTTAATGAACACCAATAATATATGAAAATCAAATATTTCATTTAACCGGTCAGCATTGACCAAATATTTAATCGGCAAAAAGTAGCGAGACTTTACGGCTTGGTATCCAATTTGTTTTTTAAATAAACGTTTTATCCCGGAGCTCGTGTTAAATCTTTAATTATAGGTCAACAATGGCAGTCTTTAAATGAGTTCAAGCGGCTGGCCGAAGATCGTTTAGTGTGAACAAAAAAAGAAGCATTTCGCGATACAGATTTGAACATTTTATTGCCGCCACACCCATTTCTACTGCGAGTCATTTATTTTTTGCTACGCTCTGATGCTCTCGGATCGGCGAGGCATATGGTTTTTAGGTTATGGTCATTAGGCGTGAGCTACTGGCAGTTGAATTCATTATCGTGGCGCATTTGCACTAATGAAGCTACAATAATCGGCGAATATATAGATTTGATTGCAAAGTCCACTGAGACCTTGCTGTCATCACAAATCAGCACAACTTTGTCAGTGTGCGAGGAGTTTTAAAATTTCGCTATTTCAATTTGACGACTGATGACATTGCGAACAATTAATGGCATGCTTTAGAGCGCAACCAGGTGTGATAATTTTGATAAATGTAAATAGTATAATGTACGGTCAAACTAACTGGGCGAATATTCAAAGATGGAACTCAGTTACCTTGATTAAATAAATAACTAAAATAGATTAAATCGGTTAAATAAATCCATTATGAAGAGGTGACAGAAAAGAAAAGCAGCGTATCGACCCATCCAGTCCCATACTTTTTCAATTGGCGATAAATCGGGTGATCGTGGAGGCTAGGGGGTACCCTGACCTCAGCTTCCTGTAAGAACCTCATAGATACCCTTGGAATATGAGGACATGCATTATCTTGGTGAAAAACCATCTTCGACCTCGGACATATGGAAGGGCAATTGGTTCTAACACATCATTCACATAGCATTGCGCAGTCATTGTGCCACGAATCACAAGTAAAGTTGACTTGCTGTTAAATGCAATGGCACCCCAAACCAACAAACCAATAGGACGGTATACATAGCGCTCAACAGCACGTCGTTCACCCCGTCGCCTCTTACGCGTTGGCGTCCGTCATGTGCCTCCAAACAAAACCTGGACTCGTCGGAGAAGGCCGTCTGATGCTATTCAGCATGCCATTTGCGGTGCTTTTGGCACCAATCTAATCGTTGGCGATGAAGATTTGCAGTATTATGTGCGTCAGCGTCAGCAACACCTCGAGTGGATCGCATTCTGTCTCGAAGGGCCAGTAGTCGTAGATGACGATCTTGCCGGTTTGTAGTTCTTTTACGTGCTCCAGAACCTCTAGCCCGCTGCATTCGCCCTTCTCCGATCCATGTGCACCATGCTGCTACAACTCTAGCCACGCTACGCCCCATGGTTACAGCAACTGCTCTGAAAGAAGCACTATATTCTTGTTGGCTTACAATCTGACCTCGTTCAAAGAGGCTTAGCTGCGTAAACTGGAGCTGTCGTCTTCTAGGGGGCATCTCCATACAACTAGCTAGTTTCTCGCTACATTTGCAACAGATATCATCGTTTTTGAATCGACAAAAAGCATGTTTCATTTTTACACGTCTAGAGCTTTTTAAAAGTACCATGTAGGTAAATAGCGTCAGAATGAACAAATGTGTACTATAGAGATGGTACTGCTAAGCTATGTATAAATTTTCAATGCAAATATCCCTTTTTTTCTGGGTGGTAGGTGTCGACTTCATCCCCTAAAGTTGATCTAAGCAAACGTTGCGTCGTACATTTCTAATTGATCCTTGCCTGTGTAGCGAAGTCGGGCGGGACAATTATGCAAATCAAGGGCGGCGCGGTGGCATGTCATCGACGGGCGGCCCAAGCGTCAGCGCCCTCTACCCGTCGAAATCAAATTTACCGCCCCATTGAATCTGAATGCGATTAAGAGGAAATCACCGGCTTGCACCACCCCGAAACGGATTTTATTAAGGTGGCTGGTGTGGAATGTCTAATGCAACCGCAGAATTGTCACTGTTACTTCCCAAGCTAAAGTGAGAGAGGTACTGCCACCGAAAAGGCTCTAGAATAATAATTTTATACCGAATCCTTTGGCGCACTTGCCAAAATATTTTTTTCAAAGCTGAGACGTGTTTCCCTAACTAAATCTTCCCCTGAAGATGCTAACACAGTGGGGCTAGACTGTGCAGTGTTACTTCTAGAATGAAAGATAACACTCCCGAGCATCGAGTGAATAACTCAAAATACTAATAGCATTTTCGACTTACTGCACCATGCGTTTACTTAAGTGCACAATGAAAATAAAATAGCATACAACTTATATTTAATAGCTGTCAAAATGTACTGAAATGGACACGAGCTCAGAGAGTCCATGGCCATCTCAGAGCAATTTCAGTGCAAATAAACGGTGAAGTCGAAAACAAAAAAACTAGACAGGTTTTGAACTCAAATTTAAGGCGAACGTAATGTTAAAACTCAGTGCATATTGGTGCAGTGCTAGGGTAATAAGTCTAAAACGCTATAAATATCTGATAGTCTCAATGGATGTCTCTTTTTGAAATAATTTTTATGTGCAGTTGTTGACCTGCTTTAAATCTAGATTTCAAATAACCACCAAATTTTATTTTTGAATACTTATTTTGCACTTTCCCCTTAGCTATTAGTGAAGTCATATCTAGATGAATGGAGGGAGAACGTAACAAACCTCATTTCTGGTAGTTTGTCTATTCTCGAATCTAGACGTTATTTTTATAAGCATATATGAGAAGCGTCCTAGCTTACTTATGTATTTATGCTTCTGAAAGCAAGACGTAGTATCAATTTCTGAGATACTTGAATAAATAAACATTCCTCCATTTCGGCTGTTACAATCTTCCAAACAACTGATAAATATTGATATGTCATTTGGGCCCTAGCCCTCACTTTATGTTCACTTGGTGCAAACGAACTAGGAAACTACCCCGTCAATTGATGCTAGTGTATTATTTGTAGAAACATGCATAGTTGATTTATAGGTGCAGTAAGAAGGAAACCTCGATTGTATGCATTATAGCCTTGGACAAATTTTATTCACCATTTATTAGGTGATTCTACCTTAACGGTAATGTCGCGTATTTTTCTCGCAATATTTTTAACAAATCAATGAACGGAGATGCCTTTAGTGGTGTCTATAATGGTTCAAAAATGTTTCTACTTGCTTTGGGACCGCTGGAAAAATAAATGACGCCTGGTGTCGAAGACAACGTCCCTATGGAACAGACTGTAGCCTCGACCTAAGTTATTTATTCATCTCATGTCTGGAACTTTTAAATTGTGTAATTTAAAGTGCTGTCGTCCTTCCATTGTTTCTTTTCTGATCATAGGTACGGGGTGGACTTTCAGAAGGAAAGTTGGCGTTAGGAAAAAAGCTCAATACGTTATTTACTACATTCTTCTTGCAGGATATAGCACCCATGTGGACGGTTGATGATACCTTCAAAACTACACCACTACTGGGAGAGGACAGATATACTGTGTCGTCGTGACAGTGCTACTCGTAGGTGGGCAGCATATACAGGGTGTCCCTGAATTTCCATGACACGTGATATTGTAACAAAAAAAAGTTTAAACGAAAACTGAGTGGAATTTTTGGAAGTACTACAGGGTCTATCATACCATGAATTCAAAACTTTTTTTTTGTACTTCAACCATTAAAACTCGCCCCCAACTTTCTTTTTTCAAAAAGCACCCAGTAGTTTTTCGTACACAAATTAAGTCCTAATTTTATTTAAAATCTTGTAGTACCTTTTATTTTATACCAAAATCTATTTTTTTTCGTAAAGTCATAAATAAGCATAAAGTAAATAAAATAAGAATTTGTTTGAGGCGTAATATTTTCGTAAGAAAAACAGATAAAAAAGGAAACTAAGCTTTTTAAGGGTACTGAATGACCTGCCATACTATGCTTTCCAAACATTTTTTTCTACTTCAAGGTCTAAAACTTAACCTCAACTTTATGGCATCCCACAACTTTTCCTATATAAGTGAGATCATTATTTTATTTAAAATCTTGCAGTGCCTTTGAGTTTATATATACACACACTCTTTTTTCGTTTGATTTTTTCCTTGTTACGCGAATATCACGGGTCAAGGAAATCCAGGGACACCCTGTATAGTTGACTGAACTACAGTGGAGCAATTCGTTGACTTATTTCATGACTAAAACTCCATAACTATAAACATAGGTGCACAATGTTTTTCCAGTTTTTAATCCATATCTCTCACAGGTTTTGGAACAGTTTACTTGGATTTGTAGCAGAGCTGAAGGGCTCACATAATAGAGCATGGTAGGTGGTTGTATGCTGGTACCATACTTGTAGAGATTCGATTTTTGTATCGCGCAAAAGTGGTTACAATATGTATATGGCACGATAGCATTATACATAAACATAAGATTTTCTAGTTATTATTTGTACTATCCCAAAGGGTGTAATTTTGGATTTTGGAAGTTTCTTTGTGCTATTACTTTTTTGATGAAGTCTAAACGTTCCCTTTTTCCAGCCTTCTAAAATCGTTATCATAAGTTCCAAGAAATGCAAAAAAGAATGGGCTGACCACATCATCAAAACCGACCATCATCACGGGATCTCTGAAGCTAAGCAGCGTCCATTGAGTCCAGTACATGGATGAGTGACACTTGGTAACACTTCGGCCGGTCTTTGTTTTTTTTAGCACCAACACATCCCCAACCTACCAGATGGCGCAAAACTACACCCCCGTCCGTTACTATTGGAGTTTATAATCTATTAAGGGTTTATCTATGGCTGAGTATTTTGTATCTGTGATCTATCTGTGTAATTTGGAAGAAGAAACTGTAAGATGCCAGTTGTCTGAAACAATCTGACCCAGACTTGGCAGAAGGAGATGGCCGAGGGCTGTGAGATCGACAATTTCTTTGTGACACCGTGTATCCCCCTGGAACGACTTTTCCGTCTCTTGGCCGCGTTTAGACAAAGCGAGACACCGTAGTATATACACCAAGACGAGCAAGGGGAATAAATCGGCAAGTTTAATTAAGATATTGGGCAGCGAACGCGAGCGCGAAGAGATATTCTTTTGTTTCGAGACCGGAGGACCATCCATCAAGTTGGCTCCGGCGACGATATCGTTAATGAACATTTTAAATTTGCTGCGGAGCGGTGACGCCAACACCGCGTCGTCTAAGATAAGGCTGAATAGCACGGTCGATTTTTTTTTTGTTGATTTGGGAAACTGCAACTTTGATGCCATTCTGCTACCCACGCGAAGGACGTATTGTTGATCGCAAGCAGTTTTGAGTTGTAGGCAATATTTTCTTTTTCGGGCATTTCATATCAACACTACTAAGAACTATGCTGCTCCGTTAGTATATCTGTGCAAGTCTGGTATTTTATTTACAAGGGACTTCTATAATCTCAAACTTTCACTGTATGCTAGTACTTGGCAAGGATGAAAAAATATAATTGCTCTGACCAAAAATCAAGTAATCCAAGATGTTTTTAGTCCTTAGAATGCACTTTTCAACTTCATAGCTTTACCTAGTGATGGCGGTATTCTATAATGCGCGACACAGTACGGCATATTAAAAATCACAAGTTGACGTGACGCCTACCTCTACGCGTGACGTACGAGAAGAATAACAAATTCTCATACTGTCATTATACAGGACCGGTGCACGTGATGATCCTATTTGTATTTGTATTTATTTGTACACACGTTATAAATGTTATGTACAAGCCACTACAGCCACTACGAAGGTTGAGCCTTGTCCTTTTATGTAGTATTGGCTTAATTAATCATAGACTACCTAAACTTAAATTTAGTTGCAATGTACGTATTTCTTTTTATTTGTTACCATTATTATGTCACCAATTCTGTAACTAGTTTAAATTAAATGATAAATAACTATGCATAATTCAAATCACTGACCATAAAAAGCGATGGATGAGAGTCAAGTTTCACAAGATACGTTATTTGTTCCAAACACTGGAATCAAATAAGTCTCAGCCCTAACAATAATATAAATCGGTTTTCGTTCTTAGCAAACCCCGTAATACCAAAACTATGCACTAGACATGACAATTATGTTTATTTTCGTACTCATAAAATGAAAAGTTGACTTATCAGAACACAAAATGACATTATTTCGATATTCAACGAAAACCATGGACAATAAATAAAGATTTTTTGTATGGTTCCGCGAGATGGCAGTAAACTTGATTTCATTGACCAATAATAGTGGCAGCTCATTACAATTTATAAAGGGTCGCCAGATCAAATGAAATTAAAACTTAATATACATAAGAATACTAAATATGTTTAAGAATGGTTCCCTACACGCCACCATTGCATTTCGTTTTTCGTTAGAAGTCATTGAAACCATAACAAATCACTCGAAAACAATAATAACACAAAACAATGGAGGGTGTGTATGTTTCACACGAGCACGTCACATTCAAGAATTGATCAATCGATCAATATATTTATTTGTTAACTATATAAACAAATATTAGTCCTAGTTCGGAAACAGCAATGCTCCTATCTTCGAGATGCGATTTTAAGCAGCTTTTTGGAGCTTTTTGCATATGAGTATTTTATTTTCATGCTTACATTCGCATGTGGATTTCTTAATTTAAATTAGTACCAGAAAATGTCGGAAAAACTCGGAGACAGTACAACAAGAAAATGCAACGACGAATGACTTCTGGTTGTTTTTCATGGGTTTCGGTCAACGATTGAAACTATAACTTTCCTTCACTACGTTTCGGTTTATTTTAATCTAAACCATCTTCAGGTGTCAAAAAGTTCTGTCTGTTTCTTTCCTTTGCAATTTCGGTTTGAGTCTTCTTAAAATCCTTGAAAATATGCCTGCTACTTTCATTCATTTTAGCTCTTCTCACCAGGCCGAGAACTTTATGCTTATTTTTCTAGTGACCGCGACTATAGACAGACCTTTTTGACACCTGAAGATGGTTTAGATTAAAATGAATCGAAACGTAGTGAAGGAAAGTTATTGTTTCAATCGTTGACCGAAACTCATGAAGAATAATCTATAGTCGCGGTCACTAGAAAAATAAGCATAAGCGAATGACTTCTTAAAATAGAATTCTTTTACTTCTGGTAACCCTTGTTGACCGTACTATTGTACATCTTCGATAAGGCTTTTATCGGCCTGCAGAGCGTCGCTACGAGTCCAAATCGAAAGAACCCCATTTTCATTCCTAAATGACCATGACTACTCCATTCCCAGGAATTACAATGGAATTACTTTTTGAATCTCGCAAATGGGATTGCTTTTGTTTCATATTTCCTTCGGAGACGAGATTGCACCGCTTGCTCTTTTTTGTTTAATTCGATATACAGTGTTGTGCCTGGGAGGGTTTTGAATTCAGTCAACTTTTTGCCTTTCTATGGTTTCTGACTCGTTGAGAATTGTTCATCCAAATAACTCACGGTGAGTCTAATTGAATCAGCGTTAAATGTTTTTGTACAAACGACCATATATTTTCGTATTGTTTAATGCTATTAGTGACCTAAAACTACTCAACCAAGGATAAGTAGACTTTTCTAAGAAGTGCTACTTGGCTACTGTACACACATAAAAAGAAATCCTGAATTAAAGAATTACGATAATCTTGGGAAATATATACTTGCGAGAACACTCCAAGAAAATATACTTGATGAGGAAAGTATAGTTCGTTTAATCCAAGAAAAATATATCATTCATCACATGTCCATTTCAATATCCATTCTAAATAAATATAATTTATAATATAATTTTCCTCACAACTAGAATTCCCCTTTGACCAAGTATTCATAAGGTTTTAGCAAGGATATCATAATATTTCAACATAGCTCCTATTATTTACATCAGAAATACAAACAGCTTGAGAATTGTGAAGTATCAACGAGAATATGATAATCTTGGTTCATAGGGTGAGGTCGCTCATTTTGAACCAAATTTTGAAAAAATGTCCGTACATGTGTGCCATTGAAAAATAATGTAAATTTATAATACAAAATATCTTGATAAAGTAGGGATAATACATCCAGGAAAACAAATCATACTGACCTAATTTCTCTTTAAGAGAAGTCGGTAAGTACCGAAACATATTTTCGAATAATTGCTAAAACAATGTATGAGAAAATTCTGTACTGCCAGAGACGATCACTTGAATATTATCTTTATCATCTTTTCCAATGAAACGAAAAGTGCAGGCTCTGAATCATTCCAACTTGATCTTCAGTCTTAGAAATCTAGAATGGCCTTAATTGAAACGGGGTTCAATTAGAGGTTTCTTAAGTAGCTCAATAAGGAGCACTTAGCTCCAAAATCAAAATAACGCCCATATTTAAACAAGTTTCTGACAATGCTATTGTTAGGTAGCGCTACAAAACGCTGCTATCTAATAAACAAATTATAAAATTGGAAAAACAAACCTACATTGTTTCAGTTAGATTTGAAGCCTTCGCCAATTTCATAAAATATTACATTGCTCGTGGTCAAAATCCTCAGCACTTCACGTATATATTCTTCGTCCAGGAATTTATTTTAATGTGTATAGGAAATAGACAGTTAACTGAAATGCATATCAAAAAATACGTTTATTTTGAACTACTATACAGAAAGCATATCACACACCCTGAAGTTTGAAGCCCCACCAAGAGTTTCACTGCCAAGATTGGCATGAAGCCACAAATGGTCACATAATTCTTCTTTTGAAAGTCAGATTGGAGTACCAAAAGTACCGCATATGAATCCTTTTGCCGACATTTAAATTCCGATTCACTGGACTCACCTTGTCGATCATTATCTGATCCTTTGGTCTGCACCGCGGCCTTTTACGCCATACTCGACGTTTCTTATACCTTCCCGATTCCGTATCAGTTCTTACTCCGCACGACCAACAGGAATTTCTTTCATTCTAACGAGAAATAAGTAGGCTGCTATCGAAAAAACAGTGATTTCTACTCCCGAACAGGACCGGCATTGGCCAGAACTTCATTTACGTATACCAGGAAGATGAATGTCAACGGTTGCATAGCACAGAGCACAGGGTTACTCTGATAGGAGCTAAAGATCGATAGACATCGAAAATAGACTATCGATACCCGAAATATCGATATCGTATCAGATGGCTAGCGCGCAACCTCGAGATTGGTACTCTAAGTTCTCGTCAGTAGGACCTGTTGCTCTGTCTTCTATCTTTTCTAGTGGACAGCGAGTTGAAATGTCGGAATTTATTAATAATCTTGAGCTAAATAGTTGATCTTCTTTAGTTCCGACATCTTTGAACTGTTGGTTCTTGTGAAGTCACTTTGGTTATTATTGTCCATTTAACCTGTTCCAGTATACGTATGTATAAAATGTATTCAAGGGACTTCACTGGTAAATCAAGCTAATTAGCATTTTTCTGGCTCAGTTTACAATACAATTTTACGGACAGAAAACTCAGGCAACAACACTGACAAGGAAGTCTCACGTTGGCTTACCAATCGTGGAAATGGAGAGTCATCCAATAGTCGAGTCACCTTCCGTCAAGCTTTTGGGGATCAACATTAACAATAACATGTCCTGGCATGACCACGTCGTCAGTATTTCTAAAACGGCATCACAGAAGCTTGGAGTTTTGTTCCGCTTTAGGAAGCTGTATTCAACCAGAGCAACTACTGCTGCTCTACAAGGTGCAGATCCGACCATCGTTGGAGTATTGCTCCCATGTGTGGGGATGCGCTCCGAAACACTCTCGAAAGTTTCCGGACACTATCCAGAACAGAGCAAATAGGCGCTAATCGATATGCCTAATCTCACAAATGACGTCCAAAGCCTGGAACATCGAAGAAGGGTGGCCGACCTGTCACTGTTTGAAATATTCTATCACGGAAGATGTTCGAGTAAGCTCTCTTAGATAATAACACCAAAGGCCGTCGGAAAGAGGAGCACTAGAGAGGCTCTGCGAGCACATCCTTATCAGGGCGACGTCCGTACTCCCAAGTCTCCTCCAGCACTCCTTCCTTTGTAGAACTTCGGCTCTGTGGAATGAGCTGCCTGGGAATTTTTTTCCTGACGGCTAGAACCTGCAGCGTTTCGTATCTAACGTGCACCGACACTTATCCTCTCGCAGCGCTTCTACAACGCCATAGGCTTTCAGCCTTTGCGGAAGGTTGACCACAAAAAAAACTCTTACCTTTGAACATACTTTAAAATGCTTAGCCTTAGCTTTGAGCTCTAGGTGGTCATTATTATGTTGGTTAAAGCTATAAAATCACACCAGCAAGCTTCGACTAAAACAACTGACAGGAAACGGGGACATTACTTGCAATTTTTGTTTCAGTATTGCATAGCACATTAAGCTTATGTTTCAATAGTCACCAATTTAAATAGTAACTATCCAACATATTACTGCGTGTCCTGCACTCTAATGGTTACCCAATGTCAATTACGATAACCACCTTACTAGGTCAGATTTATTCTATTTCTGGATTATGAGCTCCATTTTTATGCATTTTAAACTGTCTTTTATCAGACGATAAGTGAAATTGAGGCCTATGACATTTCCTGGACCTTACCACGTAACCATAAATTAACCTATTATCCTAAACATAACAAACATAGATGATAAATAATGTTATTAATGAATCAGGAATAGAACATATCGGTAAATGTTGTAATTCCGGATTCATTAAAAACTATGTTACTAATAATTTTAGAATAACCTCAATTAACTTTTGTTATGGAAAAAATAAATAATCGACACAATTTTTGGGCTTGAAATAAGATCGTTGACGATTGTATACCAGTAGATATTTTTCATCACATTCAAATTTTTCACTGATCAAATCCAAAGTTCACTCGAAAATCGCCCAATAAATAAGGAACGATTAAACCAATACAAAGAGCTGCCACTATCTCTTCTATATCTATGGTTGTTAGTTTTGATTGAATTAATAATAGCTTTCTTCAATTTCCTATATAATAACGAATACACTGGATCGTATCTTCCTTTGAGGCAATAGGCTATTTTGGGTTCTTCCTCAAACGCTTCTTTAGCCATTTTACTGTTACTACATTAACTGTAATATATCGTAAAACCAGCGTTGATATTATTTACATTATGGTAGTATATTCAAGAAAATACAGTGACTTTACTCGGAGAAGATCTGACAACATCCTGTGCCACCATCATCAAGCAGGATGGTTCAAACAAACAAAATGTTTGTTTGCTTCTTCTAACCTACTCGAATTCGTTGTATTTTTTTATTTATAATAACCAATTCGTTCATAACTCGAATCAAAAAATTGTCGCTCACCGCTTCGTTGCATCATTTCCAAAAAAAGTTGATTTCATCACAACCATAACCTTCATGTTTAAGGGTCTAGGGTATAGTGCGCGAAATTGAGAACCAAGAAAAGACGTATTCCCGTGTTAGCGAGGAGGCGTGGCCACTTGTTTTCTTTCTCCAGTGTGTGTGTCTAAGATGAGGGGCGATAAGTCCAAAAATCCAAGGTAAGGTTAAGAGGTTCAAAGGTAAGGTCCAAAGGTCACCATAAAAATTAATTTCGCATTTCCAAGCTCCTGACGTTACCTTTAAACTTACAGTAATGACTCAAAGAGCAAATTGAAGAAGAAAGCTTGCGCTTGTGCAACTATTTAGCCTTTTTTTGATATCGTGTTTGGTTGTTAAATTACAGGCTTTTTAGAATGTATGGCTTTGCATTGCGAGTTTTTTTGCACATTAAAAAACTTTTTTGAGAAAATCGAAAATAGTGTCATTCATTAAGGTCTTAACTATCGCCTTCTGAAATATTATATATGTAGTTTGAAAAAAGAGTGAGTTATGCGAGAAATTGTGAGTCCGTGTTTTACATGGCAAATATGTATGTATAAATGTGTGTATTCAGGCCCCCTAAAGCCTCAAGTACACGCGGCGAGTTTACTAGCTAACAAGCCGGCTAGTAAAAGGCTGGCGTGTCGGAGAGTGAGCTAGTAATCGAGTACACACAACATTTCCTGCTCGCTCAATAGTCAGCTAGTTGGCGTGTGAAAACCACGTCCAACATCTTCAAAACCAATGCTACTAGCCACTTTTGCACAAGCTAGTGCGAGTACACGTAGCTAGTTCATAAGCTAGCTTGCTCAAAAGTCAGCAACTGGCGAGTAGACTCGCCATTCTTGAGGTTGTAAGGCTAAACACAACACCATACAAAGACAGACGGTTTTACTTACTAGTACCAACAAAAATAAGCAGTCCTCATTCGCTATCCAGATAAGTAAAATAGTCACTCTTATTACTGACAGCATGAGTAATGTGGAACTATGCATCAATCACTTTCAGGTCAGATGGTACCTGTTGTTGACACGTCACGTCCTTAAATAATACATCAATACTTGCAGATAGTGATTTATATGCGAGATCAACAGCGCAGCATTCAAGTTTTTATTTGGGAGTTGTTATCATTCCATAATTAAAATTTTTACATATCGATTAAAATTTATTGGGTCTGCGCTCCTCGTATTATGGCATAAATATTAATTAGGCTATAATTAATAAATTATAGTAAAAAGTTCACAACATAATTTATAATTTTGTATTTATAACTACAAATTATCTTCCGCAGAAGCATACATTAAATTCGTATGAAGCGCGGTTAATTTATTGTCTTTATTTATATTTGCCAATGATTTAGGAGGAGCGAAAAAATCCAGTGAACGACGGCTTATAAAAGGTTTATGATATTTTTAAAATAATAAAATGTGTCGTTACACTCACGGCATCTATACTGCTCAACGATAATAATTTATTGACTGGAATAAAAATATTGTAAAACTATATAAGCGGCCGTCGAAAAGTTGAGTCTATATTTTTTATCGCCGTTTGTATTGAGCCGTATGAAAACACGGTTGACGTTTTCATATAAGCGAAAAATTAATTACCGAATCTATGAATAAGGGCACTGTTGTTATTTTCACTGGTTGATTTGATTTCCAAGCTACGATTCGATACGAGGGTAAGATAATATTATGTTCCCAACAAAACTTACGCTACATCATACCTTCAATCCAGTAGTTCCTTGTTGATATAGGTAACTAACCCAATGACAATCAGAAAACATAGACTTTTCTACTCATTCATGAAGCCACCTTCAAAATATTAATTTTGATAAGATAAACAGCCATCATCTTTCTTCAGTGGCAGACATGTTGTGGTTCCTTGTCAAATTTATTTATTTATTTATAAATAAATACTTGTCAAAAAACATAGGCATATCAAAATTGGGCAATCGTCTTTTAAATTAGCAAATGCTTTTAAGTGTATAATAACAATAATAAGAATAATAATATAAGTTCTTTATTTTTACCGCAGCAGGATCAAGCTCAGATAATCGCACCAATCACGCATATTCTACGTAACTGTACCCATAAAGATAATAAAAGGGATACTTGCATTGAAAATTTGTACTCAGCTTGGAAGTAGGTACCATTTCTAGTACACAAGTAACACTTTTTGTTCATTCAGATGTTATTTACCTACGTGGCACCTCTAAAAAGCTCTAGACGTGTAAAAACAAAGCATGGTTTTTTGTCGATTCAAAAACGATGATATTTGTGGCTAATATCAAATATCCCACGTCAAAATGTAGAGTTTCAACCAGCCAAATAGTCCAATAATATTGAGAAAACAAACCTATAATCAGCTACTAGAGCCTCAAGGAGCATGAAAATGAAATGTTGGCTGTGTAAAGATACCCCCTAGAAGACGAGAGCCCCAGTTCACGCAGTTAAGCTCCTCTGAACGGGGTCGGATTGTAGACCAACAAGAACGTGGTGCTTCTTTCAGAGCAATTGCTGAAGCCATGGGGCTTAGCGTGGCTACAGTTGTAGCAGCATGGCGCGCATGGATCGCAGAAGGGCGAATGTAGCAAGCTAGAGGTTCTGGGGTACGTAGAACTACAGAGCGGCATCGGCATAATCGTCATCTACGACTACTGACCCTTTGATTACCACCGATTGAGTGAAATGGGCTTAGGATCATATCGTCACAATGGCATACTGAGTGGCATCAGATGGCCTTCTCCGACGAGTCCACGTTTTGTCTGGGGGCACATGATGGACGCCAACGCGTGAGACGACGACGGTGATGGGGTGAACGACATGATCTCCAGTTTGTTGTTGAGCGCCATGTACACGGTCCTATTGGTTTGATGGTCTGGGGTGCCATTGCATTCAACTGCAAGTCACCTTTACTTGTGATTCGTGTCACAATGATTGCGCAACGTTATGTATGTGTATGAGGTGTTAGGACCAATTGCCGTTCCATATGTCCAAGGCTTTGAAGAGGGTTTCTTCCAGCAAGATAATGCATGTCCTCATATTGCAAGGGTATCGACCAGGACGTTCCTACAGGACGCTGAGGTCAGGGTACTCCCGTGGCCTCCACGATCACCCGATTTGTTGCCAATTCAAAAAGTAGGGATTGGATGGGTCGATACATAGGCGATTTACCCAATCCTCCGACCACGCTGGACTAACTGGAACATGCTGTGAATGCAGCTTGGGAGGCTGTACCTCTAGAGTTTATCAATAACCGGATTACAAGCATGCCGCGTAGGCTAGAGGAATGCATTCGTCAACATGGAGAGCCCACCCATTGTTGATCTGTCGTATTTTTTCAAAAACTAATTATGGCAGATGAGTTCGTTTATTGTTGTATTTAGTCCTACCGCATTTCATCAACCGCAACCCTCTTTTTTTATCAATGTTCGAACTTCACTGGCGAGTAGTATATTCACTCAAATAGCACAAGAAATACAGGAATGAACGTACGTCAAGTGTATTGGGATGAAGTCGGTTGGTTGTCTATCAGATGATGTTGATCAGGGTTGTTTACTTACTATTCCCTCCTCCACGACCCTTCAGCATTGAAATTACTGCTGAGCAGCTATGGCCTAGCAGCCATAGAGGTTCCTGAAACTTAAGGCGACTATCCTGGTTTCGACAATCATCGTGAATGGGAAGTGGGTTAGCTTCGATGTACTTACTCCATTCTGCAACGAGTGCTGACTTTCTTCTCAGATTTGGGAGGATGTTTGCTAGTACCGGCAAACATTGCACGGGAGTAGATAAAGAGTATATATTTATTATATAAATTGACGGGTCTAGGAGGCGGATTACTATTTGCTCTGACAGTCAGGCAGCCATCAAAGCACTGAGTGCTTGGAAAATAACGTCGGACTGGTCCTGGAGTGCAGGAGGGCTCTTGACGACATCTCAGCTAATCACAAGGTATCACTGATGTGGGTACCCGGGCACGCTGGGGTAAAGGGTAACGAAGTGGCGGATCATCTGGCTAGGATGGGATCCGGCAACAGTTTTGTGCGCCCGGAACCAGCCTTAGGACTATCTGCAAACTTCATTAGGAAAACCACTGGAGAGTGGATCCAGAATCAACACTTTCTGAGATGGAACAACATCTCCGGTCATGTCCGTCAAGCTCGGGAACTATTAGCAGGGCCTACAGAGAGAATAGGACGATTTTGTCTCTCTCTGGATAGGAGTAACTTGAGATTGCTAGTAGGCCTATTAACGGGTCACAACACCTCCAGGCGTCACCTGTTCGTGATGAGGGTGGTCAACGACCCAACGTGCAGTGGTGTGGTGAAGAGGAAGAATCCTCGGCACACATCTTGTGTCGCTGTGAAACCCTGGGTTATCACAGGCAGACTATGCTGGGCTCAAGAACCTTGGAACCAATAGAGATAAAGTGGATAGGACCTAAGAATGTACTTGCCTTTGCCAAAAGGGCAGGTCTTAGGAACTAGCGCGGACAGAGGCGCAAAAGGGCCCATCGTGTGGCCTATGCACCAGTCACATTCCATGCCGGATAGCCTCTGGTCCTTATTCATTCATTGATATATTTATTTCGATTGCTTGAAATGACGCATTGGCTTTCTATTTCGTGTGTTAATGAGACTGGTGATACGTATACGTATACATGTGGCAAACCACAACAGAACCCTAAACGCCTCGAATTCGTGTATTGTTTGATTTATGAAGCGGCCGCAAGCTGCCCTTACGCGGTTTTTCAGACTAGTAAACGCCATAAAAGATTCATGGTTACGCGTCTGCTCGCACATGTGGCGCATTTCAACTTAATAGACCGCGCGCCGCACTTCGATCGTAAACTTACACAGAAAACAGACAGAAATTCTCCTTGAGGGCGGAAAAGCCGGCACACGTCCTAAGTGCGATGGTGAATTGAATATTTCATGGTGAATGTGCTCCTTTTGATGTGAGGTAGGGTGAGGTAACAGTCCTGGGCTTCCGCCAGGAAGGCATTGGTAAGCGGTATGTGAGTACATTATGGGTCCCTGGACACACCTGGCTAAGGTAGGGGCAGAAAGCTCCCGCACCAGCCCTGAGCCCATACTAGGAATTATTAGGCGGCACTGTATATCGGCTATATTGCGGGGAACCGTAGTATAGTTGGTAACCCGCTGACCTAGAATGCCGGAGACGCTAGTTCGAATCCAGCCGGTACCCTTCATTTTTCCGATTTTTCTGTAAACCAAATGATTGAAAAACAATACTGTCCTGAAATGGGTTAAAAGGCACAACAACAACAAAGGCAACCAAACAGCGGACAGTCTAGCCAGGAAGGCTGGTGACCAAAAAAAAAAGAATGGTAAATCGATTTTAAGAACAACATATAGATATTGGTAAGCAGTACTTTAAAAAAGTATTGGTCCGCCATCTATCTACCAAAGCCGGTACCTGAGCGTTCAACCTGAGGAACCGAGCACTGTTTATGTGACCCGTTTAAAAGCATCAGGTATAGGAACCTGCGGATACGACAACAAACGGACTCTTTTTTGAGGAACACTCACTTAACACTCCCGACATTCGGTTTATGCTAAAAAGCAACTTAACTCAATTAAAGAATAGGAATTTCTTTCATTCATCCAAGACCAATCACAGACTACTTCGTTTCGGTTTTATTAAGCTCGTCAGTGTGATTTAGGTCTCAGACGGATAAATGAAATTGCCTGTTAGTGCTTAGCTGGCAAAACTCGTTCTAGTAGTAGCAACATATAGATATTGGGAAGCAGTACTTTAAAAAAGTATTGGTCCGCCGTCTATCTACCAAATCCGTTACCTGAGCGTTTAATCTGAGGAACCGAGCACTGTTTATGTGACCCGTTTAAAAGCATCAGGTATAGGAACCTGCGGATACGACAACAAACAGACTCTTTTTTGTGGAACACTCATTTAGCACCTCAACTAATTTTAAGAACGATGTAGTTCTTGCGAATTTGCCAAGGAAACTCTTGCACGCTTTGGCATGGCAATATCCAAGAGTACCTGGCGATGACCAGGTCAAACCGATGTCTCATAGTAGGATACCTGACGGGCCATTGTCAACTCAAGAAACAATTCCACATTTTGGGCTTAGGGGTTAAGTAACATACCGATATATACAAAGCGGAGACGAAGCTGTGGACCACGACATGCGTGAATGCCCAAAGTCACCATCTATTAGTGTTCACCTTCCTAAAATTGGCAGAATGGACGATGACCTAATGGCAGTACTTTCCACTCTCTTTGATGACGAAAGCAACTTGGATAGTCATCTTACAATAGATCTGAACAAGTTGACAGATGTGAGTATGGTCTCTTAGTTATAATTTTTCTGAAATGAGATGTACTGAGGGAGAGAGCCTCACAAGGGATGATTTGGCTATTTCTAATTTTCACCGATACAATATTTTTTTATCCAAACGAGCACAGACGGTTCCATTAATATTTTTCAAACTTCGCCAAAAACTAGTACATATAGATTGGGATCACAGTTTCCCAATTTTAGTAAAATTACTACCACTGATGTCCCTATTGCATTCCAATTTCTAATTAAAATGTAAAGAGAAGAACGTTAGCTTCACAAACGTGATGTTCATATCCCATTAGATGTCCATAAAATCAAGAATTTTACTATTTGGGTTTACGACTCAACTAGTCTACCTACTGAAAATCCTAATCGAAGTATTTGCATCTTCTCCCGATTCGGTTTTGCATTATACAATGGCAATTTCAGTTTTTATGGCCAAAGTAACTGTTTCTTCATTTTATGCTGTCCACTAAAACAGTCTTGTTTTTAAAACACCTAAATCAGTTACGTGATTACATTGTAACTGAAAATTCCAAGTGTTAGATTTGTAATTCTATCCAATGGCTATTTATTGGGTCCAGAAATATTTGGGTTATCACCACGAGGAAACAATATATTTGTTGATAGCCTTCTGAAGAATTCAGCAGTTTTACATACAACAATTAGAAAATCATCTGCTTAAGATTTATAGAAATTATGTTGCATTTATTGTTTTTATATTAAGCACTGATTTTGTAGTAAACCTCATCGTCCCTGTTTTTAGTTGGAGATATGTGATAAATTCATTCAATTTTCTTGCTGAAGTAGTCATGTCTCTGTAGATAATTGGTTTGATACTTGATGCTATCTCCTGATTATTCTCCTCTATTCTCTCTACTAAATAATTTCTATGTTGTTGCTATTATTTGATTTTTGTTAGTAAGGACTTCGCCTTTCAAATAGTTTTTGGTTATTGAAGTTATTCTGTTGATTTCTTAGTTACTTGTATTTATTTATCGACGAGGTAAGTTATTACCAAAACTTTAAAATTTATTTGTGTTTCGTTCTTAATTGCATCTAGTTAGTGCAGCATAAAGACCCATATGATCAAATAGGTAGTTCGCGACTAGTTTTCTACGTCCTCAATTATTAAAAAAAAGCACAAGGGCATCTTGAGGTCCAAAGGTAAAAATCTATATTTTTTCACATTAAATATTCAACTGAATTGCGGCTTTTTCAAAGGCCCCTTCATACTTTTATCAAATATTCCAACACGCGAAGCCAAAGAGGCTTGAATTACTTATCAATGTACAAATGATATCGCTCACGAAAGGTGGAAAAAGTCAGGAGAAAGGGATTTGGGGTTAGATAAGGGCTGAGTTTTAACATTTGCATTTAAATCGTACTTAGAATGGAAGGAAGTGGTTGTAGGAAACCTGCAGATTGCTGACTAATAGGGCACAGAAGGAATTCTGATAAGCCCAGCAAAGTTTCGTGTTAGTCATAGAATACCTCAGTATCTATCCAAAAATAGTATAGTGAAAAACAAAATGACTCATCGTCAAATAATAAATACATTTTTACTCGTTATGCGCTATTCTAAGTGTGTTGCAATTGCTTCAAATTAAGGTTCTTTTTTTTGTGTTCACTGTTTACTGATATAGCAAACTTGATAGAGGAACAAAAAAGTTAGGAGATTATCTCTTCAATAGCTCTTAAAACCTGCATCGAAAGCAATATTTAAAAAAAATTGAACTTGTAAATTTAAAAATAAACTTTAGACTTTTAAGATCCATTGGCACAGATTTGTTCACAGTTTAGGTTCAATTATTTTCATGGAAAGACTATGTTGTTCAGATTGAGATTTCTCTTTCAAATGTAGTTGATATTTTTCAAATGAAATATTTTTAAATTCTGTATCTAAACAACAAACCTACCTCATCAAGTGATAAAATAGGAAAGTTCAACCCAGAGATAATGAACACTGGTAATGTCGTAAACCCAACCCAAATAAGTGACACACATATTATGAGCAATAACAGAGGTTAAGAACCAATGCTCACGCAACAGAATCAACATTTTAATCAACAATTAGAAATCAGGAATCTGGATTTCTAATCGGTTTATAGCTTCCGCATTTTGATGGGTCGCTAGCCTGGTCCCAAAATATGTTAATTACAGCTCTTATCTCTAGTGTCGCATTCAGTGTTTAGTTCAGTCATACTTGGCAGAAAATATACCTGAGGTGATACTACGGCGCGAAACGAAAAGTATAATATCTAAAAAGATTTTACTTCCCACACCGATAGGTGAGGGGAGTATTGTGATCGCGAAAATTTTCGATTTTGAGATAATACGCTTTTTGGGCGTTTTATGATGTCTACATAACGAAAATCCACGTCACTCATTTCCGTCGGTCTGTCTGTCTGTCTGTCTGCCTGTCTGTCTATCTGTCTGTCTATCTGTCTGTCTATCTGTCTGTCTATCTGTCTGTCTATCTGTCTGTCTATCTGTCTGTCTATCTGTCTGTCTATCTGTCTGTCTATCTGTCTGTCTATCTGTCTGTCTATCTGTCTGTCTATCTGTCTGTCTATCTGTCTGTCTATCTGTCTGTCTGTCTGTCTGTCTGTCTGTCTGTCTGTCTGTCTGTCTGTCTGTCTGTCTGTCTGTCTGTCTGTCTGTCTGTCTGTCTGTCTGTCTGTCTGTCTGTCTGTCTGTCTGTCTGTCTGTCTGTCTGTCTGTCTGTCTGTCTGTCTGTCTGTCTGTCTGTCTGTCTGTCTGTCTGTCTGTCTGTCTGTCTGTCTGTCTGTCTGTCTGTCTGTCTGTCTGTCTGTCTGTCTGTCTGTCTGTCTGTCTGTCTGTCTGTCTGTCTGTCTGTCTGTCTGTCTGTCTGTCTGTCTGTCTGTCTGTCTGTCTGTCTGTCTGTCTGTCTGTCTGTCTGTCTGTCTGTCTGTCTGTCTGTCTGTCTGTCTGTCTGTCTGTCTGTCTGTCTGTCTGTCTGTCTGTCTGTCTGTCTGTCTGTCTGTCTGTCTGTCTGTCTGTCTGTCTGTCTGTCTGTCTGTCTGTCTGTCTGTCTGTCTGTCTGTCTGTCTGTCTGTCTGTCTGTCTGTCTGTCTGTCTGTCTGTCTGTCTGTCTGTCTGTCTGTCTGTCTGTCTGTCTGTCTGTCTGTCTGTCTGTCTGTCTGTCTGTCTGTCTGTCTGTCTGTCTGTCTGTCTGTCTGTCTGTCTGTCTGTCTGTCTGTCTGTCTGTCTGTCTGTCTGTCTGTCTGTCTGTCTGTCTGTCTGTCTGTCTGTCTGTCTGTCTGTCTGTCTGTCTGTCTGTCTGTCTGTCTGTCTGTCTGTCTGTCTGTCTGTCTGTCTGTCTGTCTGTCTGTCTGTCTGTCTGTCTGTCTGTCTGTCTGTCTGTCTGTCTGTCTGTCTGTCTGTCTGTCTGTCTGTCTGTCTGTCTGTCTGTCTGTCTGTCTGTCTGTCTGTCTGTCTGTCTGTCTGTCTGTCTGTCTGTCTGTCTGTCTGTCTGTCTGTCTGTCTGTCTGTCTGTCTGTCTGTCTGTCTGTCTGTCTGTCTGTCTGTCTGTCTGTCTGTCTGTCTGTCTGTCTGTCTGTCTGTCTGTCTGTCTGTCTGTCTGTCTGTCTGTCTGTCTGTCTGTCTGTCTGTCTGTCTGTCTGTCTGTCTGTCTGTCTGTCTGTCTGTCTGTCTGTCTGTCTGTCTGTCTGTCTGTCTGTCTGTCTGTCTGTCTGTCTGTCTGTCTGTCTGTCTGTCTGTCTGTCTGTCTGTCTGTCTGTCTGTCTGTCTGTCTGTCTGTCTGTCTGTCTGTCTGTCTGTCTGTCTGTCTGTCTGTCTGTCTGTCTGTCTGTCTGTCTGTCTGTCTGTCTGTCTGTCTGTCTGTCTGTCTGTCTGTCTGTCTGTCTGTCTGTCTGTCTGTCTGTCTGTCTGTCTGTCTGTCTGTCTGTCTGTCTGTCTGTCTGTCTGTCTGTCTGTCTGTCTGTCTGTCTGTCTGTCTGTCTGTCTGTCTGTCTGTCTGTCTGTCTGTCTGTCTGTCTGTCTGTCTGTCTGTCTGTCTGTCTGTCTGTCTGTCTGTCTGTCTGTCTGTCTGTCTGTCTGTCTGTCTGTCTGTCTGTCTGTCTGTCTGTCTGTCTGTCTGTCTGTCTGTCTGTCTGTCTGTCTGTCTGTCTGTCTGTCTGTCTGTCTGTCTGTCTGTCTGTCTGTCTGTCTGTCTGTCTGTCTGTCTGTCTGTCTGTCTGTCTGTCTGTCTGTCTGTCTGTCTGTCTGTCTGTCTGTCTGTCTGTCTGTCTGTCTGTCTGTCTGTCTGTCTGTCTGTCTGTCTGTCTGTCTGTCTGTCTGTCTGTCTGTCTGTCTGTCTGTCTGTCTGTCTGTCTGTCTGTCTGTCTGTCTGTCTGTCTGTCTGTCTGTCTGTCTGTCTGTCTGTCTGTCTGTCTGTCTGTCTGTCTGTCTGTCTGTCTGTCTGTCTGTCTGTCTGTCTGTCTGTCTGTCTGTCTGTCTGTCTGTCTGTCTGTCTGTCTGTCTGTCTGTCTGTCTGTCTGTCTGTCTGTCTGTCTGTCTGTCTGTCTGTCTGTCTGTCTGTCTGTCTGTCTGTCTGTCTGTCTGTCTGTCTGTCTGTCTGTCTGTCTGTCTGTCTGTCTGTCTGTCTGTCTGTCTGTCTGTCTGTCTGTCTGTCTGTCTGTCTGTCTGTCTGTCTGTCTGTCTGTCTGTCTGTCTGTCTGTCTGTCTGTCTGTCTGTCTGTCTGTCTGTCTGTCTGTCTGTCTGTCTGTCTGTCTGTCTGTCTGTCTGTCTGTCTGTCTGTCTGTCTGTCTGTCTGTCTGTCTGTCTGTCTGTCTGTCTGTCTGTCTGTCTGTCTGTCTGTCTGTCTGTCTGTCTGTCTGTCTGTCTGTCTGTCTGTCTGTCTGTCTGTCTGTCTGTCTGTCTGTCTGTCTGTCTGTCTGTCTGTCTGTCTGTCTGTCTGTCTGTCTGTCTGTCTGTCTGTCTGTCTGTCTGTCTGTCTGTCTGTCTGTCTGTCTGTCTGTCTGTCTGTCTGTCTGTCTGTCTGTCTGTCTGTCTGTCTGTCTGTCTGTCTGTCTGTCTGTCTGTCTGTCTGTCTGTCTGTCTGTCTGTCTGTCTGTCTGTCTGTCTGTCTGTCTGTCTGTCTGTCTGTCTGTCTGTCTGTCTGTCTGTCTGTCTGTCTGTCTGTCTGTCTGTCTGTCTGTCTGTCTGTCTGTCTGTCTGTCTGTCTGTCTGTCTGTCTGTCTGTCTGTCTGTCTGTCTGTCTGTCTGTCTGTCTGTCTGTCTGTCTGTCTGTCTGTCTGTCTGTCTGTCTGTCTGTCTGTCTGTCTGTCTGTCTGTCTGTCTGTCTGTCTGTCTGTCTGTCTGTCTGTCTGTCTGTCTGTCTGTCTGTCTGTCTGTCTGTCTGTCTGTCTGTCTGTCTGTCTGTCTGTCTGTCTGTCTGTCTGTCTGTCTGTCTGTCTGTCTGTCTGTCTGTCTGTCTGTCTGTCTGTCTGTCTGTCTGTCTGTCTGTCTGTCTGTCTGTCTGTCTGTCTGTCTGTCTGTCTGTCTGTCTGTCTGTCTGTCTGTCTGTCTGTCTGTCTGTCTGTCTGTCGGTCTGTCTGTCTGTCTGTCGCTTTTTTCTAGCCTCGTAATCTCAGCAACCGCTGCACGGATTGTGATGAAATTTGGGCAGCGATATGCTGTGGGGTCGTAGTAGGTAATGTTCCTATAATTTTGAAAATCAGTGCATGGACGGCGGAGTAATTAGCAAAAAACAAAAAAAATTAAATATTGCTTAAACTTCATTTTTAGGCGTTTTAGGGGTTCCTGATCATTTTTTACTTTTTTTTTGGGTGGGGGTGAAATTGGGGTGGTTGGGGGGTGGGGGGTTGTAAAATTGAAAAATTTGTTGCTTTCATAATAGACTATCCACTGACCCATGAAGGAAGACCTAGCAACAAAAATAACTTTTTTAGGTCCATCCCAACATTGCCTTGCCTATTACAGAAACCAAAGGACTTAGAATTTTTTCTGGTGTAAACATACGAGAGTATTGCTTTAGATCCTTCTATATTGTGTTACAAGGAAACTGTTGAATTGATTTTAATGAAATTTTGACACAGCATTACTACCACAGCCTACATTACTACCGTGGCGAGGATGGAAAAAGCGTATGGTTTTTATAAATCGTGCCAGTAGCGGCTCAGAAATAATAAAAAAAGTAAAAATATAAAAACAGCTCAAACTTTTTTAGCGTTTTAGAGGTTCCTGATCATATTCTGCGTTTTTTTTGGGTGGGGTGAAATTGGGGTGGTTAGGGGTGGGGGGTTGAAAAACTGAAAAATTACTTGTATTCATAATAGGCTGTCCACTAGCTTGTGAAGGAAGACCTAGCGACATAAACCAACTTTTTAGGTACACCCCAACATTGTCCTAGTCTATTACGGAAACTAAGAGACGTAGAATTTTCAATACACATACGAGCTTTAGATCATTTTGTATTTTGTAACGTGGACACTGCTAAATTGATTCTAATGAAATTTTGACACAGTATTACTGCCGTGGCGAGGATGGAAAACGCGTATGGTTTTTATAAATCGTGCCAGTGGCGGCGCAGAAATAATAAAAAAAAACTAAAAATATAAAGATAGCTCAAACTTCGTTTTTAGATGTTTTAGGCTGTTCATTGACCTCTGAAGGAAAGACCTAGCGGCATAAGACAATTTTAGGAGGGGGGAGGCTGCCGATGATTTGGTTGCAAGGGGATCTCAGGCTAAAGCTGCATGCTATGGGAAAATAATAAACTGATATCTCAGTAATGTGTGGGAAGTACTGAGTCAATTAACTTGACTCCATTTTTTAGAGTAGGTACGTGCATTACAACTTCATTTTTGTTTACTAGTTTGGTAGCTTTGCATTCCAGTGAGTGGATATTCTTATTTTTATTAATCTTCCTTATCCGTTTCAAACCGAAAAATCGAAAGCACCTTTTCAAATCATGCTCTTTCTAACATTATTTTCATCATGAAAACTGTAAGCAAAAATGAAACGATCGGAAATACTGACGCTAATAGCAAAACTCCAATGCGTTCTGAGTGGTATTTTCATGCGTGTCAACTGAATCCCTATTATATTATCATGACAGTTAATTATTTATCCTTGAATATATTCTGATGTGGACAAAAGGGATTCATTAAGATGACTGAACTAAAGAGAAACGTGACACTCCTATATCTTTATAGCCGAAATAAATAGACTTGGGTATGATAATTACTATGAATGTAGGTAATATCTAAATGGATGTATACGGGAAATTTAATGCTGGTGCATAAGTAGAGTTTTTAGTTTAGCATGCAATTACAGCGTCATTAAATGTAGAATAAAATTGGACGAGTAATGCTACAGGTGCGTTGATGAGAGCTTCCAGAGTTTGATTAAACAAAAAATCACTACTCAATTTGATAAAATTAATAACAGACTCAGAAACATACAATAAGGTCTTGAAACAAGCTGGGATTGTAATAAGTGCTGCATGGGACAAATTGCAATATAATTCTGAAGAGTTTGGATAGTGTATCTATTGATAGTAAAATCAACAATTCGAGAATAGTTCATAGTGTAGTGGACGCCATTCAAAACTTAGAGGTCGAATAATGTAATAGTTTAGGTGCAAAACTACAAGAACTCTGCAATTTTACAAAAAAAAAAGGTAAGAAAGAATTTACTTGAGTAAATTCAAACGGCGCTCTCACTGTGGAATTTGTTGGTATAAAAATTTAATTTCTTTATCCTATTGACAAAACCGGATTTTTCTCGGACTAATAATTAACAAATTTAACACTTAATCTTAAAAAAAAAAAGAAAAAAAAAGTTGTTGACTGCGGTGAGATTCGAACACACGCTCTTTCGGACTGATGGTGCCTAGCGTCTTAACCGCTCGGCCACCCTGCCTATGCTTCAGGAATATCAATACACTGTACGTAATACGTCATCAGATACCTGTCGGAATTTAATTCAATTTTTTTAAACCGGAAGCGATATTGACAAAACCGGTTTTTTTCCGGACTAGTTTTTTCATGCTGATTCCGAATCTGTACTTAGTTTTTCTCTAGCACCTGTAGTTTTGGCTATCTTTTGTATACGGACAGACGGACGGACGGATGGACGGACGGACGGACAGACAGAGGCTCTGCATAAGCTCTCTTCAGTCACTTCAGTGAGTCAGTGAGAGCTAAAAATGAGTTATAGAAGGCCAACTTACTTAGTAGTTTTCATCAATTTCAAAGTACTCTTTGTTAGAAGTACCCAGCCCTCATTCCTTGAGTATTCCTAGAAGTATTAACCCCATGCAGACATTGTGATCATTAAATAATAGTACATTTCTCTACAAAGTGAGCCAGTGAGCTCAGTTTCTAGGTAAAGCAGTATCAGCACGATATCGGCAAAAAACGAAGTGTAAACAACTCTATTAAAAGAGCCACTTGATGTCTTTCTAATACTATTTTTCTCTTTGTGTTTACTGGACTTTAGTATTTATTGTTATACAAGTTCTGTGTAGCGGGATCATTATAAAATGTCTCTTTATCGCAAAATGTTATTAACCTTGCTGATATAAGGTTGGCATTCAATTAAACTCATAAATAAGAGAAAAAACGACCGTTATCCCAGCAATTATAGTTTTTAAAACTACGAAGAGGTGTTAATGAAATTATTTTATGTCCAATTAATTAAGATACGTTATAAATCATTGTTCGTAGCTTTTAATCGTATGAAATGACCATATTTCACTTGGTGTTCGTGTGATTAATGCAACAAAATCATTATCCAAGGAATAAATTATGAAGATATCTCTGTGTGGTCTGGGAGACGCTGTAATGCAAAATAATGTTCCGTGTCTTAACGTCATTCAATTACAACTTTGTATACTCACCGTAAATAGATTTGAGGGCATTACGTTATTGAAATTGCATGTTTCTTGCATTATGACTTATCTACCAGATTACAGAAAACAAAAGAAAAAAAAACTCGCGAGATATGAAATAAATTGGCACAAATCGATATCATCTATTTTTAACTCGTATATTAAAGAAGTAGTTCACAATAGCAACATGTTTGTTACAAATAACAACAAGAGAGATAAAAAATAAGATAGGTAGAACATTATATGCATTGTATAAATAAGAAGTGGCACTGCAGCAGTCTTAAAGGCAAACGTAACCGTATAAGTATTCTATTTCCTATAAACTATAATATCTAACTGCATCGTTCATTTTCTTCTCCTTCTTCCACGTTGAATAACCTCATCCTTAGAGCCTCGTGCTTAAGGCTGTATGGAACAGCTCTTCCTTATTTGTGTCGCAGTTTTCGTAGATGCTCTTACGTAACTACATGTCTAATAAGCGTATCTATGTCACTACAACTAATACTTGAGGAGAGTTCAAAATACGAAAGACGAGATCTGATAACTTGATTCAGTTGTGTTTTTTGTAGTAAATAATTCCGTCCGTCAAATTCCGAGCAAATTTACAGCAGTGTAGATACAAAAGGCGGACGGTTTCTTAAAAATTTTCAATTTTGCCAGGTTAGTGGAAATAGGGTTGATAGGGTTCTTTCACAGTACGAAAGTTTGGAGTCCATGGTTCCATGATTGAACAGCTTCTATCGGCTTTACGTTTAGATGAAAAAAAATTATTTTTCTTTAATCTGCAACATTTCAGCCAACATATAAATAGCCATTTGTAACAAAGGGTGGTTTCGTCCAACCACTGAATTAATTTACATAATTTGGAAAACAAAAGGGACTAGACTAAGCCATTGCTTTTGAGAATACAAGGTGCCATGGAATATGGCACAGAAATGACAGTCACCTCAGGTTTACTACAGAAAAGTAGCGATTTCTGGAACGCAGGTATGTTTCTTTTTATTCGTAGTCATAAGGTAACATGCATTGTTGCAGGCTGTAGTAGAGTGTTCTATTGATGAGTGTTTCCGTAAATGCATCCTTTATTTCCCAAGTTTATAAAGTTTCCGAGCTGAGTGGATGACCACTATTACTACTATTTGGTTTAAGATTGCTCAAGATGGGTACGATAGGACGGGCAAAAGATGGCGTTAGTGTTCCAACCTCCCATTGCAGCCCAAATTAAGAGTTGACTGATAATTTAGAATTTGCCCTCAAAAGGAAATACCTATATTTGTTTTTTGGCCAGCTTTTACTCACACAGGTAAGCTTGTCACCGCGATACTTGGATTGATTGCCTTGATTGATTAAAATGGATCAGGCTGGTTATGGAAACATAAATATCTGAACCAGTCATATCATTACAGTGGCATAAATACAGTTTCGTTACGAGGGAGATATACGGTAATACAGTAAAATCGTACCTTTATCAAGGTTTTTGTTTTGGGCGGAAGTTCATATTTAATATACTAGAACATGACATATCCGAAAATGTCAGTAGTTGTGTTGACCTACCAGATTTTAAGGCAATTTTTGACTTTTTGTCTTTGTGAATCTATTTAATTTCCATCGACGTCTATAAAAATGTCAGCAATTTTCTATATTTCCTTATTTGACATTAGATTTTTATATATATCGGAATGAAACATAAATATTGGAACAAGCACACATCTAACACGCTTAAACTAATAATTACGTCTGTCGCTAGTTGGCGCAATGGAATTTACAATATCTTTTCCGTGAGTACTGTTCTGTGTTGGCAAGATATTAGTTGAATGGTTGCATGTTGCATGTCAAAGAAAAAAAAGGTTTGTATTTTTGTATTTAGTGTTGATTTCTGAAGCTCTCTTCAAGTATCGGCGCCGAAAGCACAACTGGCCCTGATCCAGACCCTACGGTTTGAGGTTATGTTATAGTACTGACCGGGATCCGATGCGTCGAGACTCTGCTGCGATGCCGGCGGTTGCGAGAGCGGTCCGGGCGTTCCTGGCGACCTGACGTCATCGTTGACGGGACCTCCACCGTAGGACAGGGATGACGAGGGGGGGCGCTGCAATCAGAAACAAAACTTCGGTATGAATGATGGTATCGTATCAGCGAGCCGGACGGGAGGGGATGGTCAATTGTGGTGGGAAAGTGTGGTATGGTATGGTATGTCAAAGATATTAATACAAGGTAAGCTTATGGCCAAAAAACTGAATTTAGATGAGAAAATCTTGGGGATGTGGCCAAAATTTTGAAAAAGAGACTGGGTCACAGCATGGTGTATTCATGTTTTACAACTGAGATCTTGGTTTCTTCAGTGTTTTTTGACTTTTCAGGTTTTTGTTTTCTCACAGTTGGTATCGTTACAACTGTCAATATAATTAATATTAATAATTCATATGTCAATCGTTTTCCCTTCCTGCTTTCTGCTTCCACATTTCACTAAGTAACGACCATTTTATCACCTGTTAGACTAAGAAGGTCTTTATTTAAGAATAACCTAGATCATAAAACGTGTGTTTTCAAACCACGGATTTAGTAATACACCTACGGGTTTTTTAAAATTTCAACATGTAAAGGTCGTTCCTGTGTGTTTGTAATTTACAAGTATATGTTCATTTGTTTCCTGACCTGTTAGTGGAAGACGCCATGATAGCATAGGTTTTGAAAGATTTTATGAAAAATTGTGACGATTATTTATTTGCATTAAGAAGTCGTTTGCCCTCAATGCAATTGCTATGTAGAAAGCCCTGAAGATGACAGTAAACATTGCCGAAAGCTTGGCTGTTAGCACCAGAGTCTCCTCCATGCTGTGACCCAGTCTCTTTTTCAAAATTTTGGCCACAACCCCAAGATTTTCTCATCTAAAATCAAAGATATTATGTATACCGCAAAATCAGTCATTTATAATATATAAACACGTGCAAATTAGGTGATATATTGCAGCACGTTGACAAGAATCTCTTCCAGTTTTTGTTGAGCATGCGTACAGTGCATGTCGAGAAAAATGGAGCTAGATGTATTTGCATGCATCATTATACCTGCACAAGCTGAGGTTAACTCAATGGTCCACAAATTTCCATCTGGAATATAACATTTTACGTGAAAAAATATCAACTACAATATCAATATGCTCAGCTATTGTAAGAAAATTTCAAAAATTGTGTCACGCAAAGCAAATATTCCTCTATATATAATCAAACCAAATCCTCAAAATAGTTCACACATCTGAGATATCAATATCATCTTAAATGACCAACTCGCCTTGTAATACCATCGTTAATATAAAATTCACGAGAAATTAATAATTCAAGAAAAACAAGTCAAACTGGGCAAGGGCAATGTTAAGCTCGCCTTAACTTCCTTATGCTGTTGAATTAAAAAGCTTAACTTCACATGCTTGTGTCTTAAGCTCCACTTATTTGTATATACGAGTAAAATATAGGCGCCAGACGTACAAAAGTCGTCTAAAGTAAAAATTCAAGCAACAAAGCACAAAGCTAATGAAACTATTTATGAGCATCTGTAAACTCTACACAAAGCAAGATATATATGGGCTCATACTTTAAGTACCTAAATAAAATAACAGTTGATTAAAGAAAGCTCTAGGATAGTTAACCAGACAGTGAGAACAACTGGCTAAAGCTTTTTTCGGCCAAAATAATTCTATTATTCGCTTGCTCTTATCAAAGATCATGAAAATAAAAAGCTGTACGGAACACGTGATGATGTAGCACTGTTCAAATATGTTTTTGTGATGAGAAAGGCATTCAATAGTGTGCCTCTACTGCTAAATTTTGTACCGGGTGCTACTTCAAATAGGTCGTAGTTCTAGGACAACTGACCCAAATTCAAGTGGAAAAGTTCATGTAAATATGTGCCCCAAAGAGTTTTCAAGCTACAGGATGTCAAAGTTTAGAAAACATTGATTTTTTCTTGGTTTCTTAACGATTCTTATAGAAATAAAAATTGTGTAAAAAAGATAGCCTGTCAAATTGTTTTTTAAACAAAACAAGTATTTATAGCTGATAATACTTTCGTTGATAGCAAAACACCTTCCTCTTTAATATCACACAAAAATATTTTTGAGGTGAATATAATCGTACCTAAGTACGTATAATCACCATGTTCAGACGTATGCTCAAATTACAGGAAAATGTTTTTAGATTGTAACAGCATTTTTTGCACCTGTGCAATAAGTTAAACTTTTGACATAGCAGATACTGCAAACAGTATTAGAAAAAACTGTTTGCGTTATACACGATACCTTGATATAAACATTGTTCACTGTTAAATAACAACAAAATAGATGTTGGCGAAAGAAACTTGAATGTTTAATTGTTAATCAGTCGGTTAGGGGACGGGAGGTCAAACGTAACCCTTTTAGAGTGCTGGGTGCAAATCCAATCAGAGCGGAGGAAATGGGATAAAGACGCAGACGGTGTGTGTCCGTGATTCAATCTGCATGTTCCACACACGACGCTGAAGTGGCCAATCGACATTTGCATGCCAGCCCCCCTTCAGGAACAACCCCCTCCGGGGAATTGCTAATTTGTAATTCGGCCGGCCGATGCGTAGATTAGATTTGTTGGTAGTCGGTCCCAAACACGACTTATCCATTTTCTAGCATTTAGTTAAAAGTCAATTATCTGAATCGGAGGGGGTGGCCTTCCCGCTGACAGTGCCGGATTTAGCCATTACATCATGAGACGCCTACGTGACGTTTTGGCGATTTCCTAAGCAGAGTGTTTATTTTTCAAGCTTCTCCCATACTATGGAACTCGCCAAAGTGTAGGTAATAGCTTCTGATGATGCCATCCACTCGTGGTGGAGAAGGGTCAAGCTTCAACTATCAACAACGCCAACGTCGGCCTAAAGCCCAAGAACCACAAATTCATTGGACGACGTCCACGAAAGTCTTATATCCTCTAGATCACTTTGCTTTTCTTTATGTTAGAAGTTGGAAACATGCTGAAGTTCCCTACATGCCCAAATTTTACGAATGTTCAAACACTATATTTTTACTTACTACATAGCTGCAGTACACCAAATCCTAAAACTATGGCAGCTTTAGGCGCTGCGACCCCACAGCTTGTCGCTGTCTGAACTCAAAATCGATGTTACAGTTACAATGGTGTCAGACAGACTGACCAAAACGAAAGTATATATCATGACATGGACGCAATGAAGGTTATTATTTAGAAATTGACAACTTTTGTGATGTCAACACTCTGCTTATCTATATTATGAGAAGCAAAATGTTAGTGAAATAGCGATTTTCGTTATCATATATTTCCGTGCCCGACTTTTGTCATTAGCTTCCCTGTATATGAAATAATAGGTCTCAAAGTCTGCTGAATTTATACATATTTGTCGACACTTCCACATTTGGCAAAATTATTGTCAGCAGTGATAAATAGTTAGATCCTTTCGTAATCACCAACATCACTATTTCTCATACAAATCTCATATATTTCATCTACCAGCATTATCATATGACTCCGTCCTGCAGTTATATAGTCTTCGAATATATTAGGACTATCCAAAATAGAACGTAATGTTTGGCAATAGGTCACATGGTTACTTCGATAGTGTTTATACCATTTATGCAAAATTAAAACATACTTTCCAGCTACACTACAAGCTGGTTTTTGCTATATTTTGAAATCACAAAAATCGAGTTTGATCCAAAGCTATCAACAACTTGAGAACATGTTTGCCAATAGTAGTAACAATTCCACTGATTTCTCCATGTTTTTCAAGCACAAAATTGGGATAAGTTTGATCACAAATATTATCAACGATAGTTAATCAAAAGCCAGATGGGTAGTAAAGAAATAATTTACAATATTTCTAATGCCAATTCATGAATCTCTACCACCAATGTTCGACAATAATATCTTTCCAAATTTTTGCCATGCAAAAACAACCTAAATGATTTTGGGGCTAAGTTTAACATATATGAGTTGATTATGCTTTCAAGTCTCTCTGTAGCATTACAGTTTCTCAAAAGATGAATCGATTTTGAGTTTCTTGTATAATTTAAATTTTTTTACCTACAGCCTCTATTGCATATACATGTAGTACAAGTAGTGAGCCACCCTTCTGATGAACAGAAAATGAATGAAACATTTTTAGTGTGTTGGTTTTAAAGCTAATTTCCAGAATATATACACTACAAGAAATCCGCCATACTATTGTAGCTGTTACCTATTGAAATATTAGATTATCTAGATCAGTGTGAAGCACTTAACATCTGAAGCCACTCCTGTGTACCTGCAGCACTTTCTGATATTGAATCAACTCCGAATGCGAAATCATTACACCCTGCCGTTTCAGTGATCTAATTTGAGATGTCTCGTTGCCTTCACTCAATACTCGAGGGTACTCAAAGTTCAAGATGACGGTTTTAGCTCTAATTAAATATTCAGGACCATGTTCGAGAGCACTCCTTTGCT